>CM036558.1:86837658-91837658 GCA_020745775.1 Theristicus caerulescens
CAAGGGGTAATGTAACGTGTCAAGTGAGGGCAGTCAGAAACGAAGCAGGTCCAATAACAAACTGTAAGGGTAGGTACATACCTGTTATATCTGTTCTCAAAGAGACGAGACACAGACTATGACTGTATCATATGTTACATATCTTGTAAATGTGCACAAAATTATATTCCTCCTCCCAAATGATCTGAACAAATGTTCATAGAGTTGCAGTAGTAATGTTTTAATTGGAAACAAGGAACATCATATTTACTGTTGCATCATATTCCCAAAGAAAGTAAAACCACATTTCAATAACCAAAAATGTACAATAAATCAATGATTCCAGCATAGAAACAACCTGTTCTGGTCAACTTCAAGTCAAAATCATGCTGCTATGTATTGAGAATGCTGATTCATTTGTCTTTGTGGCTACAGAGGTAATTTCAAAAGAGTGAGAAGTCTACCCAGGCAGGAAATCTCTATACAGGTGTTTATTGGAAGAAATCATAGAATAGCTCAGGTTGGAAGGGACCTTTAAAGGTCATCTAGTCCAACCCCCCTGCAATGAGCCGGGACATCTTCAGCTAGATCAGGTTGCTCAGAGCACCATCCAACCTGACCTTGAATGTTTCCAGGGATGGGGCATCTACCACCTCTCTGGGCAACCTGTTCCAGTGTTTCACCACCCTCATCATAAGAAATTTCTTCCTTACACCTAGTCTGAAATGACACAGCTAAAATTTGACATTTTCAAAAAATGAAAAATGATTGTTAGAATGATGAACTAGTCTCTGTGTAAATATAATACATAATGTAAGTTCAATATATTAGAGTGCACTTAAGTTCTTTCAACTATGAAAGTTACAAAAAACTACTCCAAAATTTCTAAAATGTGTTTCCTGTCTTTGAAAATAATGCTTGTCTGGAAGTCATATTTGGAGTAGATTTTAGATCCAATTCCAAGGTGAGTGGTGTTGAGAAACGGGGAAAATGAACTGATCATTCTTCTTAGTGGAAGAATACAGCAATCAGAATACTGCTCACTTCTCATGTCAATAGCCTTAGTCATCTTATTGGAATAAACTTAATAGCACTGGTGTATTTTTCTTAAATTAGAAGGTAAGAACAAACATGGAAAAATAATTTTCTGTGTCTCCAGGATATTCTGTTCAGTTTGAAAATGTGAATAATAAAATCAAAGAATACGTAAATACCATTTATATAAAAAAAAGCCCAGTATTGTCTTTTATTAAGATGTATGCATTTAAGTGTGTTTTGCAGGGAGGAAGTCTTGGTTTTGTTTTAGGCTGGCATACTTATTCAGGCCTATAAGTAATTTCATAAGTTGTGACAATGAACATAACTTCTATCTTCTAAATTCTGAAATACTGCCAAATCTTTCTTTTTTTTTTTTATTTTAAGGAACTAGGTCTTTATCAATTAACAGAAAATAGCAAACACAATCATATTTTTTGGCTAAATTTCTACCATTCTTACAAGTCATTTAGATTGAAAAGAGATAACCTGGTTTATTCAACTGAAGTAGCCCAGTGTGAAATAATATTTTTTAAGAAGCTTTTTCCTCACTGTGTCATGAAGAACGATAGGTGGTCGTGTGAATAAATAACAAAATAAATAAAAAGATGTGAATAAATAACAAAGCCTTGAGTACTATGCAATCTTGAAGACATTGCAGAAAGCTGCTATATCAAGAAACAGGGAGCCTGACAAAAATGCTGGAGATTATCTCTCTGAGTGCATCTAGAACAGTGTACAATGTTTATCACTAGAACACCATATTAGTAGTTTACTTTCTATAAATTTACCTTTAGTTTCCAACTAATTGTACATATTATTTTGGCATCTTCATAAGAAGAGAAATGGAATATATAATACTTTAAAAACTTTACTATTGAGTAATTTTGTGCCAAAACTAAAATGCACAAGCATTCTTCTTACTAAATTATGTGTGCTGTAACAATAGAAAAATTCAGATAAGTCAAATATTTATGGTGATTTTGTCAAGGATTTTGTGAACTTTCTGCCCTAGAAAAGACATTTAAATTATAGACTCAGTGGGAGGGGAGTGGGTGCATGCTTTTTGCTCTGAATACCACAACAAATTCTGTGCAAAGTTTAAATTAAAATGCATCCTGCCTGTTTTGGGGATGGGATCCTTAAATGTGAGTGAATGGAGGGAAAATGGTGTGGAAATAAAGAATAGGACATACGTCCATTTCTAAGCTGTTTTGAACTTCACAGCAATTAGCTAATATGATGGTAATCAGAAAGATGTGTTTTTTTTCTGGAAAGTGTTCACGGTTGCTGTGAAGAAAAGTATACATTGTTACTTTTAAGGTAGCTTCCCATTGGCTAATACACCTCTTTTCTCACAACACAATAGATCAAACAGTATTCCTAACAGAGTATGTTACATGCTGGTTTTGCTATTTTTTTCCCTCTCTTCTTGAGATGAAACGCAGTGTTTTCACCCTGGATAATTAGCCTAACTATCCTTACTGTCCTCTTACACCTTGGAGAGCGATTCACCTTAAACTTTATTGTTTCCTTTTTTAATAACTGAAGACACTTAGATATTTGAAGGGGACTCTCTACTTTGAATTCTGTATATTATAAGAAGATTTTGCTTTGTGATTATATACATCTAACATTTGTTGACTACTTCATTTCTGTTTTTTAAGATTATCCAGGCACCCTTACCTTCACCGCTCAGCACTTCAGAAAGAATAAAAGTTCAGAACAGATTAGATTTGATTCTTGTTTCCTCCTCTTGTGTGCTAGCCATCATGCTTAACATGGAGCTTTTATTACAGACTTTTGGAGTGTCTGAGAGCAATCCAGGCTTTAAACACATTTAAATGTGATTTGGATTCATGTTGCATTCTATTATTTAATTTTGGGGAGAAAAAAGAAAAACAACTTTGTACTTCAAATTTTCAGCTGGCAATATGACAATAAATTCTTAACACTCTTTCTAGAGTATTTGTCAGGGTCTGCATGATATGTCAGAACCATATTGAAAATATATTTGAAACAGAAATGCATTTGATTGTGTGTTATACCTTTTTGCATTTTTTTCACTTATCAATTGATTTTGATGACCTGCTCAATGATTGTGTTAAAAATTCTTATTCTTACAACCATTAATATTTTTTTGGTCTTAAAACATTATTCTGCAAAGCGGTATTTGCAGCACTCTTCTTGTTTGTAAGCTATAATTTAACCAAAAACTATAGAAAACCAATTATCTAGAAAGACTTGCTAAAATTTACCATATAAGAATCTTGGAATTGTTTTTGTCTGAGTTCACACAGGTTTTTCACTGTGGAGTAACTTGTTTGTTTGATCCACTGACTTGGTGGCCTGAGTTAAACTGACAATAACTGTTTGCTTTATCTACTTCTATTAATTACTTCAAATGTTCAAAACTTTCTCTTTGCTTGGAACCAGTGAAGAGTAGATAAGGCTTTCTCTGGCCAAGCGTACTCCCCTGTGATGGGGCATATGTCAATTGCCCTTGGATTAGATGACATCTTCAGGGTTCAGGTAAACTGTGAGGGAAATAAGACTTTAAACCAAGCACCATTCCTTATTCCTGTTTAATAACTTACTAACATTTCAATGCTGCTTTTTCTTTCTTTTTTTTCTTTCTTTCTTTTCTTTCTTTTTTTTTCTTTTTTTTTTTTTTTTATAAACTCACTGGTTTATGAGGGTCTGGTTCAGACTTTGAATATTAGTTTTGTGTTCCTGTTGAAGCTGTATCTTGTGAAAAAAAGAAATGTTTATGAGCAATATCATCAGCTGTTGGGTTCTTGTTCTTATCAATACTATTTTTTTGGATATTGGAAGAAGAAATAGTGAACTGTATGTGGTCTTATGATTTATTAATGACTTTTTTGAAAAACATTACTTGTTTTCTTTCTGTTGACATGTTTCACAAAAGGTGCAAAAAAAATCTTATTTTTCCACTTATATAATCACTTTATACAACTTTGTTATGATCTACAATTCTATTGCTGGTGTCAAATGTAGCAAATTTCCAGACCTATACCTGAACTTTTACTCAACAAGCTTTAATTCTGTTTAGGTATGTGTTAACTATTCTACAGGTGGTGGATTCTTTATTCAACAAGCTTTAATTCTGTTTAGGTATGTGTTAACTATTCTACAGGTGGTGGATTCTTTACGCTTTAAACTGGGATAAATATAATGCACTATATAGTTGTGTAATTATTGATGAATTACAGTATCTCTTCAAATAGTTCAGCATTCCTCAGAATGTTGTGATTCTTTTACATAATTTAAAACATATTTATATTACATATTCTTGTACAATTAGTAGAAAAATTGAGAAATTTTCAATTCCTACTGCCAAATTGTGTTTTCCAGTAAAGTGCTGATGTCTTTCTTTACAGTTTCTGTACTCTCATGCATTCACTAGATATATTGTATTGCACTCAATTTGCTGTGTTCATTGCTTCTTATTTGTGGAAAGAGCCTTTTAGAACTTTAGCTGGGAACTCCTTCTTTAGAATCTGACACTCTTTTCCCCATCAGGGTTTGTGACAAATGATTAGAGGAGAGAAAGAAAGGAGTGATTATATCCTAAGGCAATCTGCATGACAACGTTGTCAGCAAAACAAAATTTACTAAGGCTAAAGTACGGCTTTAATTAGTACTAATTCAAAAACATTTCTTATTTCTGCAAGAAAATCAGTTGATTTGTTTAAATCTGAACTACTTACTGAGGGGTTTTTTTTGTTGTCTTGTGGTTTTTTCAGTCTTTTTGTGTTGGTTCCCGCCCCCCGAGTGAAACATCAGGTAGATATGTAGCACCTTTTTTTCAGATAAACTAAAAACCAGCTTTTTCAAAATTGAGAGCAGATAATCTGAGTTCTTTTTTCTTTATTCAGGTAATGAGATGTCAGTTCTCAAAGTCTATATTACCTGCAAGAATTTGATGTTCAAGAAAAATTAAGCTTTTATGAACCTGTGGTGGGATTCACTATGCAATTGTTTTTTGGCTTCTGGGAGGTAAATGAAAACAAGAGAAGATTTTCACATGTTTTTCATAGCTTTCAATTTCTCATTGTTGAATCTGACACAGTTGGATCTGTCTCTCTGGTGTTCTTGATCTCCTACCACTCCAAGTTCTCACTCAAAATCTTGTGGTGCTTGTGCTTCCTTCATAAGACAATGCCTTCCAGTTCCCTGGTATGTCTCATTCAATCAGTGTTAATGTCCTGCTCTCTGGAGCTGGGACTCCAAAGGCCTGATGTTCTTTTTTGACATGGGCCAAGGTGATTGCTTCACATGCTTGTTCAATTTTCCAGTTTTGTCTTTTCCATTCGTGAACTGCATTCTTTAATCCTGAAATCAATTAAATTATATTTTTCCTCTTTTGAGGGAGAATAATACTTGAGTGCTGTTAGATTTTTTTCCATGTAGCATACACAGATACACTGTCTCTGGCGGTTTTAGTATTCTTCTGCTTTAGAGCTAGTTGGACTGAGAGTTTCAAGGAAAACATAACCATCAACTACCAGATCTTTTCCTGTTTTTGCTCAACTGAGGGTTTATATTAATTCTGATATTATATGGTAAATTTCTACCCTGATTGCTGGTACCAGAGATACCTTTACTTCTTTTTTACTTCAGAAATAAAGCCCACAACTTGCAAAATTTCATGTCACTATCTGACCTTTCTACTGCATCAGTATGAGTTGCAGACATGCATACATATTTAGACTCTATCTTAATTAAAAAATTTGAACATGCCTCTAATCTAGGCAAAAGTACTTTTGGACTTCAGTCAATTGTTCCTGTCAGCTTAAGCAATCAATGGCCCAGGGTACATTCTTACCTAGAATAAAAATTCCTTTCACTACTTTCAAAATCTTCTGTTCAAAGAGATAAAGCAGATATTACAAGGTTTTGAGCAGGAGTATAAAATGTTAGTTACATTGATCAGCCAGGTGAGAGAGACTTTATGGCACCCCATATTAAATAGAGATATAGGAAAGTTTCCACCTGTTTGAAATGATACCACAGTGGTCACTCAGTCATAGGAATTTTGAATGTGTTATCATGCTCTGGTTGTTGTAATATTGCTTATTTGTTGAACAAATGTTTATATTTCTACCTGGAACAATATTGTGCTACTTGAATAGATGGAAGCAAAACAGTAGGCTAATGTCTTGTCAATCGCCAGGCAGGCCTGAATAGTGAATCTCTTGGAAAGCGCTAGGAAGCCAGTGATGGATTGAAGTCCTGCGAGCTGGTGCTAACTTTCTTGAATGGAGGACAGTCTAAGACTGGTCCAGTGTAAGAATTAGCAAATAAGAGCTGACAGGGCTTTTAACATATGGGTAAAATGGAGGATTCATAGATTGCTGTCAGGCAAGCATAACATTTGTATAAGTTAGCAGAAACACTGCATTTATGGTAAGTCAAGACACGTATATAGAACACCATGGTAACTGTCGAAAAGGGAAGGTAGCTAGCCACAAAATGCAAGTTGCTATATTGACTTGGTAGGGCCAAATACAAATAAATTACATGGACTGGCCCATAGCAATGGTAAGAATAGCTGACAAACACAGAGTGTTGCTTTGTGGTTGTGATCATGTAAGTGAATGTTCTTGGAAGTGACCTGCCTCCATCCTCCTGGCAAGGTGGTGAGTCTGTCACCTGCTTGTCTCTAATGCAGTAGTCCATCTGTCTTTAACTTTTGTGTTGACCTTGGAATTTGAACTGAAAAACATGTTTTCACCACTTGGCTGCATGTTCCTTGAAAAGACACTTGAAAAGACCAGATACTTCAGACAACCTTAGTTTTCCTCCCTGTCTGTCTGATCTGCCTTGGAGAGAGTCTCAAGATCTTGGCATGTACTCCTGAGGCTTTATTCTGGAGTAATAAGGACTGGGAGAAAAAGCAAGTCATTTGGCAGGTGGGATATGTTAACTTACAGAGGAAGGGAAGCAGCCTGCTGATCAACCTTATCTATAAGCCTCTGAAGGCACCGTGCTCAAAAGTTTGCTTTTCTGGGCTTCCTTCACCTCATTCCAGACAAAAGTTAATTTATAGTACTTAGAGTTTTTATTTTCATTTAAAGCTGGAGTTCATGTGTTTTATAGACTCATAAACTAAGCAAAGCCAGGAAAGTTACTGGAAGTAATGGTAATTATAAATTGACTTACTTGAGACTAGTGTAATAGTCAATTTCTTTATGTCACTATTTTACAGTTAGGACACCATGATAGACCTATTTATAAGCATATAAGAGAGATAGAAGGTGAGCACATACAAGGCTTTATGATAGCCATTAAAGGTTATGAGATTTCACATATTATATTTGTGGTTCTTCAGTAATTCTCTTTACATTTGACTTGATTGCTTCATTTCTTGCTGCACAATACAAAGTCCAGGAAGCAAATGTAGGCTCTTTGTTTTTTTTAATGTGGACAACAGTAAAAATGTACATAGACATTTTCTTTTAAAAGAATGGATTAAATGAAAGTGGCAGAAAAGAATTTCCTTATGAAGAAATTGCCAAAACACTAACTAAGAAATTGCAGTTGATTTCAACTCCAAATTTGCATACTGAAGACAAAGTGCCAGAAAAAGGATTAACAGTTTTCAGCCTCATTCAATTCTACCCAGCATTTTTAGTAATGACATATATTAATTTATTTTTTCCCCCAAAGAGTTTTTATATTATATTTTTTATTATTTTGAAGCTATCTAAGAGTGAGAAAATGTAGAACCTCATCACCCTGGCACTGGGGAACTTAAATGTTTATTTTTCTGAAATATGATTATATACTCCAGCTGATTTTCTAGAAAAGCTGAGTACTTTTGTTGCTTAATTTTCTGTGTGCA
Organism: Theristicus caerulescens; assembly: GCA_020745775.1. Taxonomy (NCBI): domain Eukaryota; kingdom Metazoa; phylum Chordata; class Aves; order Pelecaniformes; family Threskiornithidae; genus Theristicus; species Theristicus caerulescens. The sequence continues at coordinate 86,845,541 of CM036558.1, forward strand.
TATGTGATTATGAACATACTTGTACATATAAAATCATATGTTAATAAATATGATGACTATTAGTGTTTTACATAAAATAATGATAATAAACTGTGGTAATTAAATGTCAGACTAAAATAATAATAAATAAGAAATTTGGACTCCCAGATGAAAGTATACTGAAGATCACTTGCTATTCACCCATTTGTAGGTTTGAATTTCCATAATAGCTTTCCTCTGTTTTGATTTGGTTTTAATGAAATAAGTATGATGCCCTCAAGTGAGAAGGCATCCAACTGAGAGGTGACAAAGGAGCCTCAGCTGCACTGTGTTTTGTAAATGTGAATACAATTAAACATTAGGTCAGTACTTCAAAATATTTCTGAGTGCATGTTTCTAACCTGCTTTAGGAAAAACAGCATCTCCCTGAATGCTGCTTTTTACTACTGCATTGAAGCAATCCCTCTTCAATTATGTGTAACTATTTGACTACACCTTTGTATTATTTTTAAAATTGCAGGATAAATAACAGTTGATGCTTCTTCTCTTAAGTATTATTGGCCTCGATGTTTTCCTTAACATCATACATATTTAAAGCACATTTATTTTTTATATATTAGGTGAAAAACATATATAGGATTTAAATAAAATTTATTTTTTCTTCTAGGTAATTTGAATTTGTACTACCTGCTAAGGGAAGAGAGCAGAAATTGAAATAACATACATTTACCTTAGATGTTTGAAGTGGAATACACCTTATGCAGGTTTTAAATAGGAGTATCTGTGAAGGTTTGTGTGTTCAGCTGACAAGAGTTTATGGATGGAAAGGAGGAAGCTTTATTCCATGACCAAAGTGTCTTGGAAGTCTAATCTACCATTATGAAATTTAATGAATTACTTAGAAGATGAGCACTCACAATATGGTGCTATGAATTAGAAAAGGTGACTAAACGACTCTATGGCCTGTATTGTGAGATGACAGATAATCACTTCTTTCAAAATAAAGTGAATAAGGATTGTTTTTGACAATATTGTATTTTAAACTTGCTCTATTCCACATTGCAATGAATCCCCAGGAATGCTGGGGCTTGAGCTGTAAGTTAGTACTTGGAGAGCTGTCCTCCAGAAAAAAGTAATAGCTATCAAACAGCTCTTGTGCCATTGTATTAGGTGCAGATGTCAAGGTTTTGGTAGCGCTAGGGGCCTGCAGAGGCAGCGCATTGTATTTCCTTTTGTTGAACTTCGAGATGCTTGTTGACCTATTTCTCCAAACTGTTGAGGTCCCCTGAATGGCTGCAAAACCATTTGGTGTGTTGGCAATTTTTCCCAATTTTGTGTTATCTGCAAACATGCTGAGAGTGCACTCTCTCCCACCATCCAGGTCATTAATGAAGACGTTAAACAGTATTGGACCCATTAATGACTCCTGGGGTACAGAACTAGTGACTGGTCTCCAGCTGGACTTTGTGCCACTGATCACCACGCTCTGGGTCTGGCAGATCAGTCAGTTTTCAACCCACCTCACAATTCACTTATCCAGTTTGTACTTCGTCAGTTTTTCAGTGAGAACTTTATGGGAGACAGTGGTGAATGCCTTGCTGAAGTCAGGATAAACAATATCCGCTGCTCTCCCCTCATCCACAAAACCATTCATTACATTGTAGAAGGCTATGAGGTTGATCAAGCATTCTCTTCTGTTTTACTGTTAATCAATTGAGTCTGCTTGTACAACTTTCTTCAGTTTCTTTCTCCACGTACCTTTTTTTTAGTGGAGGTAGAAAGGGTCCTGTAACCAACCGTTCATTATATTAGTATAGTTTTCTTGAGTCTTTTAACCAAAACTGTAGGTTTCATTTTAAAATAAAAATGTTGAACATGTAAGGGTTAACGTAATTTTATTTTCTTAAAGCTAATGGAAATCAATGAAACAATGTAAACACAACTACACAGTCTCTTAAATACCATCAAATAGAAGTATGGATTAACAGATTTAATGGAATTAAGTGAACTGATGGCAGCTTTATTACTCTCCTAATAAAAGAAGGGATGGAGATGGAGATGCTTTAAAATCAAGTTTTGTAGCTACTTTGGTGCAGTGTGGAGGTTGCGAGATAGTAACTTTATTTATTCTGTTTTTTCAACCTATGGCTCCTTTAAAGGAAAATAAAGTCACTAAAATTGGAAATGGGCTGAGTAGCAAAATAAGAGGTAATATGGGTCTCTTTGGACTAGGACTGTTACCTAAATTTTTACTTTACCTGTCTTAACAAGGAAAATGTTCAGAAAGTCATGAAAAAATAGTATGTTAATCAATGTGATGATTCATTCCATGGATTTACTAAAGAAATGAATAAAAAAATAAAGGAGTTTTGGCAAAGAAATGTTGCATATTGTGTAAATATAGGAATGTTATATCATAGCTGAAATATTTGATACGATAATTGTCCTTTCTGCTTCAAAATGGTTTGCTTCTGTCAATCAGAACAAAATGGACAAGAAGTGAATATGTGACAATCTTTCTCCTTCATTGTGTGGGGAAAATAGCATGGACAGATAGGGAGTGAAGAGTCACTCATTTAATGTCATCATTACACTGGACTTACTGGTTTTTATGTGTCTGATAGAACTACAGAAATGTGAGCAATTGCCAGTTCCTGCGTTTTATGTGATGAACCATGGGGCCTTTTATTTTGGAGCATTGTATAATAACATATACAAGTTAAAATTACTTCGTGCATTATTTCCTTCATAATAGTGATGGGTAATTTGAGATAATTAAGTCTTAAAAAATGTACAGGACTATATTGGCCTATTAACAATGACTGGAGACTGGATCAGAAATTTAGAATGAGAATAAATCAAATCATCTGCTCCAGCAGTGAAATGACTGAGCTACCAATAAACTACTTATATGCCCTTTTACAAGTAATCTTAAGGTTTAACAGATTTTTGCTCAGTATGAATTGTAGCTGCTGAAAATTATTTTCTAAAATAAGTTTGAATTGCCATTTTATGCAGTGTATGTAGAACTTAGCAAATATATTTGAAAACTATTTCTTCAGACTTAAATTTGCCCATTTCGCTTGTTGTCTTCCCAACAGCTGACTGGTGGTGTGTTACTTGCTGCTGCCTCAGATGGGTTTAGCCACTGTTATCAGCGGAATAACTAGATTTCCCTCTGATGATAAATATACCGTGAGGCTCTTTAAAGGAGTTGCATCAGTTTTGCTTCCATAATATTTTTTTTTTAATACAGAACACAGAAGAAACATGTGGCATATATAAAATTAAGGAATTTCTGGTAAAGTATGGTAGTCTATGAACAATTAAGTTTTACTGTTTTCTTTCAACATTCAGAAAACTGTGTGAGTGCTATAAATTAATAGTGTTCCCCAGTTGACTCTGAAGCTTCCAAATAAATATTTGAATATAGAGCTCCTGTTGTGGTTTAACCCCAGCTGGCAACTAAGCACCACACAGCCGCTCGCTCGCTCGTTCCCCCGCAGTAGGATGGGGAGAGAATCGGAAGAGTAAAACTGAGAAAGCTCGTGGGTTGAGATAAAGACGGTGTAATAGGGAAAGCAAAAGCCGCACATACAAGCAAAACAAGACAAGGAATTCATTCACTACTTCCCATCAGCAGGCAGGTGTTCAGCCATCTCCAGGAAAGCAGGGATCCATCATGTGTAACGGTTACTTGGGAAGACAAATGCCATCACTCTGAACATCCCCTCCCTTCCTTCTTCTTCCCCCAGCTTTATATGCTGAGCATGACGTCATACTGTATGGCATAGCCCTTTGGCCAGTCTGGGTCAGCCCCCCTGGCTGTGCTCCCTCCCAGCTTCTTGTGCACCTGGCAGAGCATGGGAAGCTGAAAAGTCCTTGACTGGTGTAAGCACTACTTAGCAACAACTAAAATATCAGTGTGTTATCAACATTATTCTCATTCTAAATCCAAAACACAGCACTATACCAGCTACTAAGAAGAAAATTTACTCTATCCCAGCTGAAACCAGGACAGATCCCCAGCTTTGGCCATAAAATGAGTACTGAATTGACTACAATGGAGATAGCAGGTTGTGTAGAAACTGGAAGTATCAGAATTGAAAGATGTGATTAGAAAAATTTGTCAGTGATCATTCCAGGAATAATTTTATTTAATACTTGCTTTACTGTCTGCTAGGCATTCATATAGAAGGACGATTTTAGTAAGTATTGAAATAATAGAAGCAATGGAACATAACAGTATAAAAAGGAAAGTCTGAGCTCTTACCATGCATATTACCAAGTGGCAGCTCATCAATTTGTAATAAGAGAAATGAATTGAACTATAGGTGTAATGTTAAATCCAAGGGTGGTGTTTGATTAGTTTGTGAAGGTGATTCTTTGATGTAATCACCTGGAATCACAGGAGAGTATTTGGGATAGAAGTGCTTAGAGTGCTACTTAGCTGGTTTTTCAAAAGTAAGGGATCATTTGATGCATTTGATGATAGTCTTTTTACTATGTCCTAACACTTTAAATTGGTCATCTTAGGAGAACTGGGCTTTTTTGTCTGGGTAAAATGCTTGTGGGTGGGTATTTTTTTTTTTATTTAGATGGCTTTGGAGTCACAAAGTAATCTCTGAGGTGAACTGAGAGATCAATTGACCCTGTGAAAGTGAAAACCACATAAAAGAAAGTTTCCTGTTCTTTCATGCAGCCAACAAAGCAAAAAATGGAATAATAAAAACCTCCTGTCCAGTATGATCTTAGACATATGAACTACCTCAATACTCCTAGCAGATGTTATCTAATATGTTTAAATAGCTGTAGCATTTGGAGGCAATGCTATCTGATACCCAGGAGCGTATTTCAGTGCTCCATTTTCTTTACAGTTGTTAGTGTGTATATATAAACTTACTCAAAATCCCAAAGAACTAACATCTAATCTTGAATATCCCTTGTCTTGTTTAAGTATAGATGATATTTACTTTATATCACGTTTTTGCTTTTTCTGATAAGTTTAAAATTTTGAATTCTTTCTTATGTGCCCATATTTTCCATATGATGCATAGAACTGGGCACAGTAGCCCAGCTGGGAGCTTACCAATAGTAAGCAGTATGGAAGATTACATAAGAGTAGAAGGTATTCACACTCTTCTTCTGTAATTTTCTCATAAACAGGAGATTATACTTCTCCTTTTTTAAGTTTTCCAAGCATTTCTTTATGGGAAAACCATCTTTAACAATGTCCTTAATGAAAATACTAATATGTTAACAAATCAGACATTTCTGTGTTAAAAAGTATCACTGTTCAAAAGTTCCTCTTAAGCATCTTTTTTTTTTTTTATTTGTAGAAAAAAATGGCTTGTTACAATGAAGAAAAGTAGAAATGAGAATAAGGAATCTACATGTCCAACAAAATGAGTTCCAATAAGTGAGTAATAAAAATGTCTTGTCCTGGTCCATCTGTCCACTATAGTCTCTAAAAGGGAGTAGGCATGTGAATTTTGCTAGTTTGAGCAGTAACATTTTTTGTGATGGCTTAATATCAGAATAGAGGATTAAATCATTCAGATTCTTATGTCATTCATACTTGTAATGAAGTTGAAAGCTTAAGTAATCCTAAACCCATGTTTATAAAGTGATTTTTCTAAATGAATGCACAAATCGTTTGTATGGCAAAGAAGTATGAAAAGGGTTAGTGTGACTAGGGCACAGGTTTCTGAGATGAAAACCATAGGCCTGTGCAGGTACACCTTGCAGTCACTCTGAAGAAGTATCTATGGAATGGCAGTAATTCTTCTGAACTATCAGATAAGTGAATTTCTGCTGAGAATTGTACTTGAGAGGTATTATTGTGGGAAATTGTTCAAATATAATTGAAAGGGAGGTGATACAAAGATGTAGTTACGTGACATGGTCACTTGTAAGTTGTGCGAGAGCAAGGTAGAACAATGTCGTGGAAGGAATGGTAATTGGCATGGTGGCATCTAGGAAATAATGGTCTTATCTCTTCCACAAAACTCAGGGTAGGTCCCTTTTTCCAAAGTCTCTTAGAATGGACTATACCTATTCTGTTAGAAGGTATAGAGGAAACTCTTAAGGAAAATTATATATTTTTCCTCATTAAGTTTTTCCCACCTATTTTTTCATTTTTTGCAGTGAGTTCTGAGAGAGAAGAGATAAGGATGTGGGATGGGAGGTATTGTGCCAGTCATCCGGGGGAAAAATGTCCAAAAGCACATGTTCAATTTGAGAATCTGATTCAGACTAGCTATCCATGTCCTTCTCCATTTGAAAATTTGAAATGAAAGTACTTATTTGAATAGTGTCTTTTTATTACTTGATTATTAGAAAATTTAGTAGACTAATGTTTCTGAGTCATTTCAATGGTGACAATTATATTAAATATGTGTGCTAGCATCAGTAAAGTAATTGACTGCATTATTATTGTCTAAATTGGTAAACATTGTTACCATCACAGCTGAATTTTTAATGGTAATTTCTGTTGTCTTTCTGATTTCCCAGTGTAATTTGGAGTCTCTGCTAAAGGTAACAAATGTAAATCTAAATGTCTAACTAACAATTGTCAGAGTAACAATTGATACAGTGTGTTTTGTGCTTGCCTCAACATTATTTTAATTAGATGGTAGAATATACATAATTTGATGTGTTTCTGTTCTTCAGAATGAACTGCATCATACAGGTCTTTGCTTGAGACTGCTTCTTTCTACCTACAAACAGTGAAAGTTCCTCACTTCCCCTCCACTCTTTCACTTAGGTTTTTATTCACTTCCTTGTCTTTGGAAAGAACACAAATATTTGAAGGGCCTTTTCCAACTCTGGACCGTTTTCTGTCTCAAGCCTTTTCATCACATCTCTCACTTGAGTTTTATTTGTCACTCTTTATCCCTCCACTTCTTTTACACCTCTTTTTTTTTTTCTTTTCTTTTTTTTTTTTTTCCTGACAGCCTGTTCACAGGAACATCTTGCAACATCACTGCAACTGGAATGCCAGTGTCTTGCTTAGTGAACTATATATTTAAAACCTTAGAAAGGATGAATAGAAAAATGAATGAACTTCTGGATTTCAATTAAAAAGAAACTATCACATTTTGACATGTAAAACTTTCCTTTTAAATCAGTACAAAACTGAAAATTAAAGGTTATGCAGTGGTTCCATTTGATACATTCTAGAAGATCAAAAGTACAAATGCTTCTGAAATACAATGTTTTCCTGCTTCCTTAGGCTCCCAGAGTCCATTCTGCAAAGCTTTCTGTTAGTGCTGGAAATGGCTCTGGTCAAAACTCCTGTGGTTTGTTTCCTCTGCCACCCAAGAAAAAAGTCTGAAATTCGTAAAATTATTTAAGAAAAAAATTGTCAAAACCAGGCTTCCCCCATAAAGTCCTTTGTCGTCTTAACATTACCAATTCTCCTTCTGGAACAGCATGCTGCTGTTCTGCTGCTTTTTCTGTTGTTATGTGTATTCTGACCTGGCTGCCCTTGCCATGTAGTTAGTTAAACCCATTTTGCTCATACCTGAAGACTAAGAGATTTTAGTTCTGTGTGGAGGGTTTGATGCATAAATGTTCTTATCTGCATTTGCTCACAGTGCAGTGATCTCTGCTGCTATTCTGTAATAAGAAAAATATACATTTCATTTCAATGATTTGGTTTCCCTTAGAAAAAGAGTGTATCAGTTTTGTATGAATGTAGTTCTCCTGCACTGCAGTCCTTTGTTCTATTCTTTCTCATTTTGCTTCATGTTTCTGTTCTTAAAGCTGTCACCTTTATTTCAAAGTTGGCAGCCCCAGATTTTGCCAACCAGCAAAATGCTAGCTCCTCTGCGACCTACCAGAGAGTTATACCAATGGGCTGTAGAGAAGTGTGTGCATAATCAGAGCAATAGCTAAGCTGTTTGGAAAAGAACTCAGTATCTGCAGTTACCAGGGAGATCACCTTGTCCTGTGATGTAATCCTGGCCATATGCAGTCTCACCTATGGAGCAGTGCAAAAAATGAAGATGCTCCAGGGCCTGCACTGTGAAATCAGAGCAAAATCTCTGGAACAGTCCATGGAGCAGCATAAACTAGCAAGTTCTGTGTTCAACATCAGGAAGCTTAGTAAAGCTGTACTTGAACACCTGCTTTCTAATTGTTGCTCATTAACTTCACTGTTATAGGAGAAATGGTAGCCTTACAGGGTAGACCACCTGGTGTAAGGCAAAAATAGCTTTTCATGCAGAAGAATATGCATGCAATCATATGACATAACTTTATCTGGGAATGGCAGCTAGAGTGTCTGGAAGAACTCTCCTTCCATACAGCCATATGTGTGAAACAGGGTTTTAAAAGAGAGTTTTAGGGTGAAAAGATAGAATTGAGTTTATAATTAATGATAGTGGTAAATGATTTCTGATTCTAAGCTGAGTGATGGAGTTAGCAAGGGTAAGTGCCTGTGTTAGCAAATGCTCTTCCTTCTTGTAACTGAGCCATGAGTCATTAGAATTATAGTGTGCTATAAAACTTAATTAGCATTAAAGTATTCTCTCAGGTGATATACATTTTAACAATCCTGTATTAATAGTCACATCCCACAAGTCCATTACAGATTTCATGGTTTAATTATCTCTTCTCAGTGTTTAGAACCTATCTGGATTGTCCACTCTTTGGCAATGAGTGGCAAATTCATCCTGGTTTTAGTAAGTTTCTGCATGAAGTAATTTCTCATCCTGTCTAAATTTTGGCTGTCTGGGAAAACAGATAGTCAGGAATAGTGAGCATGGACTTATGACGGCTAAATCATGCTTGACGTAATTGCTTTCTACATTAAAATGAGGAAGGGGAAGCAGAAAGAGTGGTGCATGCAATATACCTTAATTTTAGTTAGAATTTTTACACCATCTGCCACAGTATTTTCACTTGGAAGCTCATGAAATATGGACTGGAAATATGGATAATTAAGTGGACTGAACATTGTCTGGATCTTCATGTTTAAAATGTAGTAATCAATGGAGGAACATCCATTTGGTTGCTGGTAAGAAGCTGAGTGCGCCAGGGGTCAATACCGAGGCCCAGGTTATTGAATATCTTCATTGTTGACCTGGGTCATGAGACGGACTGCACTTTTATCAGATCTGTGGATGACAGCAAATAGGATGAAATGACTGACATACCAAACAGTCAAACTTCAACCCAGAGAGACCCTGGGGAAACTTGAGGGTTGGGCCAACAGAACCCTATTAATTTCAGCACAGAAGAAATGCAAGGGTCTGTATCAGGGGTAGAATAATCCATGTATTATGGGCTGGGAGCCGAATGGCTGAGAAACAGCCCTGCTGAAAAGTACGTGGATATCCTTGTAGATGCCAAGCTGAATATGAATCAGCAATGTATTCTCATCTTAAAGAAGGCAAACCATGCACTGGAATTCCTTAGGGTGAGCGTGGCTAGTAGATTTGAAGGAAGTTACTCTCCTCTAATTGGTAATGGTAAAGACACACATGGACTACTGTGTCCAAGTTTGGCTGCCTGCTTCAAGAACAATGTTGAGTAGCTGGAGAGGGTCCATTGGAGGGCTACTACAATGATTTGGGGTACACATGTCCCATGAGGAGAGGTTAAGAAAAGTAGGCTTGTTTAGTCCAGAGAAAAGGAGCCTAGAAGAGCAGCCTACAGCAACTTGAAAGTGTGACAAAGGTGATGGACACAAACTCTCCTCTTCATTGGCAGATGGTAAGCAAGAGACAATAGCCTCAGGTTGCTCCTTGGGAGGTTCATGTTGGACATTAGGAGAAAACATTTACGCTAGCAGAGTAGTGCTGCAGTGGAACAGGTTGTGGTATCTTGATCCCAGAGCTTTTCAAGACTGCTAGGTAAAGTCCCAGCTGACCTGAGTTGTTGATAGACCAACTTTGGGCAGGAGGCTGGACTAGAGACTCTAGAATTGCCTTTCAAATAATATTTTTGTGATTATGTGAATTTCACTTCCATTACTACTACTTCACCAGATGACAAAAAAAAGTTTTTAAATTTCATGAACAGAGATAATTCTGCCTACTCTATTGCTACACAAGGCTTTCTCTGTTTGTTAGTATGCTGTTGATTCATCAAATGAGAGATAATTTCCTTTTTGTTGACAGCTCTGAGGCATGGAAACATTGGTCATGGTTCTGATTTGAGACCTCTTAAATTAGCAATATTTTTAAAGACTTTCTCCAAACCGGGATTAATATTAAAGCCAATACATGGAACAAAGCTCTGCAACTGAAATCAGCTAAGTCCCCTGTCTCTTACCTTTTTTCCCTCTTTCAACCTCTGTCAGTTTTAGGTCACGTTAAATCTGAATTACTTACTAAAGGCACAACTTTGGTAGAAGCGGCTCAATGTGTTATAAAGAAACTAAAAAGTAAACTTTTAAAAGGTTTTATATGTTCATTTTTAACTGCAGGCTTGATGCAGAGAATGAAATATGAAAGATGGAGATAAAATACCAAATCACTCCATATGAATACAGGTGTTCTTACCTCACATGCTCATTCAAAAAGAAAAAAAATACATTCTGCAGACTGCTTTAGAGAAGTTTCAACCCATGAGGAAGAAAGGTGAAGGACAGCTATGTGACGGTAAATGTTACCTCCTAGGGCAATGTGAAAATTCTTCCATTGATCTCTGCTGCTGCTGGTCAGGGTACAGCACACCTTTTGCCTGACTCCCTAACAGTAGGGTTTACTCTATTGAGATAAGACTATAGCTGGACTCCAACAATTTCTTTAGACATTTCTTCAGGGCAGAATGAGGCTTCTGCTTGTCCAAATAGAAAGCTGCTAAATTTCATTGCCACTATCCTGTCTATTTTTTCTATATGGAAATTTTCCAATGAACCTACTTCTAGTCAGTAACAAATTTTAAATGAATGGAGTGGCATCTTTTGAACTTGACATTCTCTTACTTACTCTAATGTGCAGAGCATGTGAAAGCAAGTGGTATTGGTCCGTGGATAGCTTGTAAAGTCTATATGCTGGAAAACCAACTGTTATTTCAGCTTTACTATTTATGTCAATCATAACATCTGAGTGTGAGTGAGCCACAGCATTGATCAGTTCAGACTTCCATCAACACAATATTAAAATGCATTGCAAGCAGTCAATGTACTATTAGGCCACAGTTCACTGACAATCAGTCATAAACAGTTTTCAGAATGCATTTGAAACATATTTCTGAACTGTAATCACCACCTTTGTATGGACAGCTACTGGAGAATGCAGAAAAGGGGTTTGGAAGGCCTAAAAGTCTCTTTCTTCATGTGTCAATTGTAAACTAATATGAGTTTCAGATGCTACTACTCTTTTATGCTTGTTGTCCCACGCCAGGTACTAATCACTTTCCATTAAAAAATACTGTTATAAAATCTGTTACGATTTCCCCATGAATATTACATTTGCTATAAATGTAACACTTCAAGCCCTGGTAGCTTCTACAATTCAGATAATGACGCTTACAACATCACTTTCAGTTTCAGAAAATATCTTTTTGCATTCACACTTCACAAACAGAAACAGTTCATTCCTATCTTAACCTCAATTTGGAATGGATATGGACAGAGTGCAGATAAAATGCATTAAGTAGTGATGGCCAACTATCTCTAGTTAACAAGACATGAGGGACCTTGGGATACATACTAAGGACCTAATGTCCATAGGGAATAACAGGTTCCCATAAGGAACTGCATGTTGAACAGTATTATATATTGCTGGGAAGTGGATCCTGAGATATGACCAGGTAATGACGCATAATCAAGATGTAGATATATTTTGTAGTAATGTAGGTGCCTCTCAAATTCTTTTTTCCTTCACTAGTAATACCCAGAGGAATTGGATTAGCATAATTTCCTGTTTACTTTTTGAGATTTAATTATGATGTCTCCTACTTTATCAATGTTTTTCTCTCTCTGTTGCCTAACAAAGGGCAATATCCCTTTTTCTCTGTACTCTTCCGTTATTTGCTGTCACACTACTCTCTGGGCAGTTCATTTGTTAAAATACACTGGTACTTGTAGTCACAGCCTACTCAGGGAATCCAGCTTTGTCACAGCTGTCCTAGAAATAACTTAAAAATACCTTGTGGAAATTGTTTGGTGTCAGTGCACCTGTATTGAATCTCTTGATTGTCAAGACAGAGATTATATATAGACACACCATAGATGGGAACACCAAGAAGTTGTTTTACTATGTGAATGTAGTCATGCTGACATAGCCTTTGATTGCTATTATAATAAAAATAATAAAATGTACATAAGGAAAGCTGGCTGCCAGCTGACAGGCTGTCTTCCATCTTCATGTAGTAAACCTTGGAGGAGGTTACAAAGAGAAGACATACAGTAACATAGTTATGGTTGTCTTCTTTCTAACATTCCTTGTAATTTATACCTTACCAAATTTAAAGATAATATTTAAGTTCCTGCTTAAATAGTAACTTCTACGAACAAACATTGTTGATGATTCATCATACTCGGTTGCTGTGGAGATTATATTTCACCAATAGGAGAGAAACAATTAATCTTTGGTTTTCATTGTAGCCTTTAGTGAGTAATGAATTAGTAGTATTTGACCCATAGAACAGATTTTGAGGTCCTAGTGCAACTTTACAGAAATACAAATGTTCACTGTTAGCCACTCACAACTAATATCTTTTGAATAAAACTTCCAAATTTTTCCTTAAAAATATATTATTTTCATAAATGCTTTTGGTATTGATTTTGAGATTCAAGGGAATTAACCAAACAAACAGGAAGCTACCCTATGGCACCTGGGTCAATGATTTTTTTTTTCTCCTCTTATCTTCTCTAACAACATTTGTATACTGAAGATTTTGTGTTTTCTGATTTTCCATTGACAAGAATGCCACAAGTGGTCTTAGCCCTCACAACATATTCATAACAGTCCGTTGCATGTTGTGTGATTGCCAATTAAGTTTCAAAACTAGAATCAATAAAGTTTCACTTAAATATGGAAAAATTTAAAATTTTCTGAGAGTAATATCATGTTGCATCTATGCAACAATTTATGCCAGAAAGTGTTGGAACTTCTTGTCAAATTAACTTAAAGTGTTATTTTCTGAAGTTGAACAGCTTTTGCCCATGGTGATTCCCTTAACTGTGTTTGTAAAGCTTTGCATTTAAAAAAGAGAGGTTGTATGAGGACAAAGACAGAAAACCAAAGGAATAATCCTTTGCAAATTCTTAAACTACCAGTGATGTCGAAGGTTTCTGAAGTTGTTTCATGAATCTGTAAGAATCTACTAGAAACATGGAACTATAGTTCTGGGGGGAAAATAAGTTGTTTTCAGTTGCTTACTTCAGAGTCTTTAAAAATTTGTAGTTTTTCTAGTTGAATTTTAAATGGAAATTAATTTGATATTTCAGTGAGCATTCATTTCCAAACAGGAAAAATCCAACCTTCTTCAGAAGTGTATTGCAGATTCTAGACTACATTTTAGATCTAGATTTTTAGGTTTGGATCTTAGGTTAACTGTCCTACAGTAAAGATGGACACCATGTATCCTACTGTAAAGGGGGTTGGAATAAACTATTGCAGAAAACAGAACGCATTCTATTTCATTAAATATTTGCACTCTTATACTGATAACAAGCTTCCATTAGTCATACACAAGTATAGCTGATATTACAGAATTAGTACCATTAACCAGAAAAGAATTCAAAATCCCATTCAGTTACATCAGTATGACTGCCATCCTATGATCTAAACACAAATTTTTGAAAATTCATAGCAGTGTGAGTAATTAACATGTTCTATATTTACTAAATGTAAGCTAGGATTGAATTTTCCAAAAGGTTTTGAGTATGAGCAAAAATGTTTTTAGAGACTTTGTGCCACTTCTCACTTAAGTTCTCAGAAATTATAGCATTTATTCCAGGTTGTGGGAGATTTAATTTCAGTTTACTTCTCTTTCTATAGGTAGCAGTGTACCTCATCTTAAAACAGTATCCTGACTACAAGAATACTTCTGTTTGTCTTGGCTTTGGCTCTGTTGGTTTTGCAGTGGAGTTCTCTCAACTTGTCCTATTAGATTTCTGCCTCATCTCATAGAGTGCTTATATCTGAACAGTAAAAATGAGTATGATCTAGTTTGATGGTTAGGGGATCTTCTCAGGAAGTGGGAGACTTGGATATCCAGTTACTTATTGATCAGATGCTCTTATAAAATTGAACCGTGTCACCAGGAAAGATGAGCTGGACAGTTTCCTGAGAAGGAGGAAATGAAGATTCTAATCATTTTTGGCAGTGGAAGAAACCTGTCTGAATCTTGCATGCACGTTTTTGCCCCTGTGCTATTAAGCTCTTATGTGAATCAGTCTTTCACTTCCTTTTTTAAAAAAATTTTTGAAAACTTTTTTTAAAAAAAAACAGTAACACAAAGGAAAGAATTTCACCTTTGCTTCAGTTCAAACCTACTTTCTAAAACACTGAAGCAAAATGAAAACAAATCCACTTCCTTCAGGAAAGTTAAGGATGTGCTTTCTGTAGGGAGAGTTTTGCTTAATTCTGACTTGCATGCTTTGTGAATCTAAATCTGTCTTTCTATAAAACTGACATTTGCCAGTATTTGTAAAACTGGTCAGAGTCCACCATTCTGCCTCTTTCCTACAAGTTCTTATTACCTGTAAAATTAAGCATGCTTGTGCCAGGATAGATATTTACCTTGTATAGATATAAAAAAAATCTATATCAAGTAGATCTTTTCTATTCTGCATGCCATGTATTCCACCTGGGATGTTGTAGCTTCTTTTCCTATATCTGCAGAGCAGGGGAAAACAATAAACAAAAAGCCCTGTCCCATGGAGGGTTGGCTGGTGTTTGTTCTGCTTAATAACTTTGAGCTGTTTTCAGCAACCATTCGATCAAAGGGTTGTCAAATAACTCTTCTCAACAGAGCAATTATCCAGATGTAGTGCAGTAGATTCTCTCTAGGCATCTTCAGGCTTGTTTCCAGTCTAATAATTTGACATCGATACATCCTATTCTGTCATTTAGTGGAATACTGCCACCGAACTAGCTGCCGACCTAATGAAACGAATAAATTGTAAGTTGCCTGCGCCCATGATGTACTTAATAAAAACTTTGTGGAAACATGGAGAGCGCATAAGAAATCGGAAATCACTAAATATTGTTGTAAAACATAAAATATTGCTGAATGTGTAACATAGTTCTTAATGCTACAAAAATTCTGTCAGCACAAATAAAATTTCAATAAAAAATTACTGGCATTCATACAGATGTAAACCCAAGTCTTTAACAGCTGGGATGACAAAAACTTTGATTCATAGTCTGGGAGAGACAGTCTATGAATAAGACAAATAAATGAATAAATGTTTGGACAGCTTTTCTGTATGGAATACTCATGTATTCATTTACTCATTCCTCCAACTCAGTTTAATATTCACGTTTCAGATTTGCTTACTATATCAGTGAAAGTAAAAAATCAAATTCGTATGAAAAATTTATTGAAATTCTATTGCTGGTAATATTATTATAGGCAAATCCTTGTAAAAGTGACATCCAAGAGAGGGTCTAGCTCATTTGTGCTGAGATAAAATAGTTGAAGTATCAGAGTCTATAGTCCCACTCATCTTTTTCCTAAATAACAGCCCTTTCTTCCCAGAGGGGATTGTTACCATGATATAGATATACTATTAAGCTCTGCAGCAGTAATTATATATATGTGTAATATACCTATTTATAACAACTTATAGCGAAGACACAATTTGATTTCTGGAAAGAACTTTTGTACTGTGTAATCATTGAAATAATTCTGAGTGAAACAGAGATTTCTAAAAAGTAAAACAATTCTGTGTACAAGAAAAAAAATACAGACATTAATGTCTTTAACAGCAAAAAATTATTTTGCCCAGCTGATACAGAGCTTTGGATATCTATGCAAATAAATCCCCTAGTTTATTTGGAAACCTGTGTATGTTTTATTTCTGAAACTTTTTTTAGACTACTTTTTATCTAGTCTAGAAGCTGGGAACAGAAAAATGCATATTTATGTCAGAATCAGTAAATGGGCAGGTTTTGTGTTTCACAAAGGAAATAGAGGAAAAGCCTCTTTTTGTGACTTTTAAATTTGAGAAGAAAGTTCACTAGCAGTATCAACAAGGGACCGGGTAACTTTTTCTTAAATAAACCTCAAAGAATTGTGGAGACAACAAAGTTCCTTGAATTGCCCCATTAACTTCCTGCTTTTGGTTTATCAATATTTTTGTGTTGGTTCTTTCAAGTTATTCTTTATTACTGCAGCATGTTTTAGAATATATGCATGCAGGAATCCACAGTTTTTATTACGGAAGTAGCAAAATATAGCTGTATTTTTTCTTATGTTTTTCTGTTGCATATTTTCATTTTTGCCTCTAGTGTTACTGCCTCTCCTTTTGGGGAGGTTATCTCTATTGGATTGCATCAAACCTGGTACCTAAGGGGGATTTAAGGTTCCAGGTGTAATTTTATGTTTTTCTTCAGCCAGTTTATGTGGTATTCTTGTCTCTTTAGAAATGATCTCTGCAACTGCTGAAGCTTTTGTACAGATGGAGTTTTATTAAAATGGAAAAAAAAAAGAAAAAGAGCGTAGTCTTGGTTTTCTAATATAGTTCCTGTCTTTTTCAGGGTTGTATGCAGCCAGATTGAATTTTGTAGTCCCTTTCCTGCCTCATCAGGTGGCACTTACAGCCCATGGTTCTATGAAATATCTCTTCCCTTTGTTTCAATGTAAAACGTACAATGGTTTCATTACCATTGGATTTAGCATTTTTTGATAGGGAAGCATAGTGATGAACCACAAAATAAATCAGTTGGTCATCTAATTCCCTTCCCTAGGGATAGGATGCTACCAAGCCCCTAAAATCACTTAATTAGACAGTGATACATGCTGTGTGGTTGTCACTTGCAGAATTTGAAGCAAAAACAACAATAAAGCAAAAATTTCACCTCTACTTACCCTTGTGTAATTGTACAGTGCAGTTCTTCCTACCTTGATTAATAGCCATGACAGAGACCATTTGGCCAGAGAGTTAAAACTAGTAATAGCGGAGCAATTTTTAAATTTACCATCTGTGTTCTCAAAAAATGACACTTAAGGCTTTATAGTACAGAAGTGTGTCGTTTCTGTTGAAAAGCTATTAATTATATTAATAATCTAAAATGCACACTTAAAACTGTTTTGATTCTATAAGACTTGGGAAACACTGATGAACACAGCAGGTGAATAAATATGACTCTCTTCTATGGTGGCAGAATAAGAATATGTGTAAAAGAATGCAAATATTATTTGTCCTTTGGATTTCAGATGAAGTATTTAGAGTTGAATGCAATGTCAGAGGCTGATTTTCTGTGGATGATGTGATGAGGTTTACTGACTCAGAAATACTTGCAGTGGTTATAGATCTTCACTGAATCATAAGCAATGCATTTTTTAGCTAGAAGGACCCAGAAATGTATAGAGTGAGGAAGCTTCCAAAGTGAAAGCCTTGAGAAGCTAATCCATGGAGAGCTCAAAGAAAAAAATGTTAAAGGCAGACACAGGGCACAGCTCCACAGACACTAGGGATGATTGTCTGAGTGCCCAATATGATATTGTAGGCTTGTTTTTAGGTACTCATCAGCTTTGATATAAGTTTCCAAAATCAGTCTAGCTTTTTCTCAAGAACTGGGCATGCTGCTAGGTCAAAGATCTTATAACTTGAGAATGGAAAGATGAAGGACGAGTTACCTACTCAGTCACTTTAGCATCTTCAGAAACACTGTCTGTGGAAACTGGAAAGAAATGGGTAGGTTCTTGTATACTAAAGTAAAAGTGTATATGAGCTGCACTGGAGGGAATGTTACAGCAAGTGAATAAGCAAGTCTATATAAAGTATACAAACCTCTGTTAGTGCTACATGGCCTTCTTACTTGGACTGACACTGTCTGTCTTTTCTTCTCTCCCTGCTTCCTCAATCTGTTCTCTCAAAACATCTTCCATTTACAAGTGCTCAGCTGATCTCAAGCAAGTTACCATCTCCTTTTACAGAGGTTTCAACCCAATCCAGCGGATAGCAGTAAGAGCAAAGCTAACAGGCAGCTTCCCTCCGCTGCCAAGCTACAACATTTTAACAACAGATAAACAATATTACAGTACACTAAACAAGCAAATGTTTATATAATTCACATTATCATTATCATTATCACATTAGCAAAAGAAAAAAGTCTCTATTAAGGTAAGCAGAGGTACAAGAAATGTATGTGTAGATATGTGACTGACAGAACCCCAGGGGTAGAATGTGACTCCCTGAATAAATCCCTATAATGGAAGAAGGATCAGAGGAGATGGGCGAGAAGAATGTGCCCGTGAAGCTCGGGGCATAATGCAGGGAGTGACTGACCACAGCTTTTGCACAGAAGCTGACTCTCTCTCAACACAGAGGACCAGAGGGAGGCCTTTGTTTTAGATAAACGGCTATCAACAGATCAGTGGATCAAATGGTGGTGGAAACGTTTCTCTCCGAGTTCGTTAAAGGACTGTGAATATCTCCTTGAGTTAGCCAGATCAGCATGGGGGAAGTGAATGCGTGGCTCAGCCCAACTAAAGAGTATGAAAACTAAACAACTAACAAAAGAATTTCAAAGAGAGAAATGGGCATGAGTGACTTCCAGAGACTGGGGACACCCAGCGTCATGACGGTGAGTATATTATAGGGACTGGTAATGAGGACCACATTGGTATTGTGATTGAACTGTGTACCGCAATTGCTATTTTTTGTTAAGTGTAACTTACATTTGTATTGTGATTTCAGTATATTTTGTATCATTCTGTTAAATCAAAAATCCCATGTAACATCCACTGTCTTCAAAGAAGTAAATCTGATGTTAAACATTACACCCTCCACTCATGTGGAGATCAGTGAGCATTTGGACTCCTTGACATGGACCACTGGAACTTGGTCAGTGAGCACTTGACTCTGACAGGATAAGAGAGGGTAGAGGGAAGTCATCTAATAAAGCTATAGAAAAAATATCCAACAAAAAAAAGCCTATTAGAAAAAGTCACGTAAAAGCCTGATCTGCACTTTTCCAAGATGAATAAGCAGGCAGATATTTTTCCCCTTTCATGCACTCATGTGTGTTTTGGAAAATTGTATGCAGTAATAACAATGTTCTAGACTTGGCATTTTTGAATACAAAGATCTTATGTCAGATACTGCCCCCTTGATAGTTCAAGAACTTAGTGATTTAATGAGAAGTCTAGAACATCAGTGTTCTTTGTGGGCATTTATTTAGTGGAGATCATGTGCTTCAACTTCACTTTTCCTGAGTAACAACAAGGGGAAAGATTTGCCAAAGTGGAGGTCCTAATGTTATCCCATGTCTCAGGTACTGAAACTTAAGCAAAATGTATATTGAAGGAGCTGAAGATATACTTTGAAAGAAGAAATTAATCTACTCATATAAAAAGCCACTGCAGCAATACTAGCTGTTATGACAACTTGAATAGGTTTTGGCAGGTATAGTGTCTGTATCCAGATAATTTTCTTGCCCATGAGTGAACAACTGCAGTTGACTGATACCTCCTATCAACCACAGTTAAAACAATAAAACAATAAAATAAATAAATAATAAAAAGATTGAAATCCTGATTGGGAACTATTTATGTACACTTTCTATTGGTCAGACCTATAGGTTATAACAACTTCCTGCTACTAAACAAATGGAACAAATTTAAATGAGAGATGTAAAAAGGAAAGTTCTATAACCCATTACTTAACGTTACACATTACTTTTCAGTACGGGGAGAATCAACAAAATGGGTGGAAGCAACTATTTCACACAAGTTTTGGCTAAATTGCATTTTTAAAATACTTTTAGGACATTAAAGTGATAATATATTTATGCTCTGTGGAGTTCTTATACTATTTGCACAAAGGGTAGTGAAAATTGGCAGGGAAAAAGTGATCTAAGCAGGTGCTGAGGTGAGCTTGCCAAATAGATTTTATTTTGATGCTAGGTGACTACAATGTGAGTCTTTCAGAAATCTAAAAAGACATCCACTGATTGTATTTTTATTTGTGTGTTTGTTATCAAGTTTTTTGAAAGTGCTGATTCTAACTCAGTTAGACTTGTGTCCACATGGGAATAGAGTGGGAATAGCTGATTAAAATGACTGGTGATTAAAAAGTGGGTATGAAAATCAAAACTGTATTTAACCCTGCTTTCTAAATAATAAGAATAACATTTTCTCAGTTTGTAATAAAAAAGGTTATCATCAGTTGAATGGAATGGGTTGAAGAAAATTTTAAGGCAGGTAGTTCACAGTCACCAAAATATTAGCAACCACCACAAAATTTAGATCCAAAGGCTGCAAAGCAACATTGCTTGGCATGTTCCATATTCAAAGTGATGTGGATGGATGTTTGCATTAGATGGATCTTTGTACTGGGTATAACTAAGGGAAGCTGCATTTAAGCAGGAAACTGGAAAGAGGTTTTCTGCAAGACCAAGCAAGCCCAATCTGTTGGAAAATAAAAAATAGTTGGAATGGCTACACTGAGGTGTTAAATCTGTTGATATCACCTGCATAAGGTTATTAATGATTGTTGTAGAAGTCATTTTTAGCTCAAATAAGGATTCAAAGACCTGCTGAAGCCTTAGACTGCAAGCTGTGAACTTTCACCTAGATATGCTGACCGTATGCTGAACTCCTACCTAGATACATGAAGGAAGGCCCTGAAACCAGTGCAAACCAGGAAGATAAGGTATCCGAAACCATCAGCAGAAGCTACAGCTAATCAAGATAAGAAAAAGAATGACCTGCCTGGAGACTGGGAAAGGATCCAATAGGGAACAAGATGACCCCAGATCCAAATATTACTATTGGACCGAACCGTTGCATGAGGGGAGGGGAACTTAGACTGTAAGGGTATAACTGCCCAGGGATTCCTTTGTTCGGGATCCCTCTCCAGAGGCACCCAGCTCGAGCTGCTCTTCACGGCTGTACCACTCAATAAATTCACCTGGCGTACGCCATGTCGGAGACTCTGCTTCAGGGAAACCTAGGCTCGAGCCTGAGGGGAGAAGAAGCGCCTGAGGGTGAGTGTGTGTGTGTGAGCGAGGAGTCGAAAAGGGGCGCCCGTCAGCTCAGTGGAGCTACCCGCTGCGAAGGGACTCCAGTCCTAGCAGTTAAAGTCTCGGGTGGTGTCTGTGCGACTCCCTGGATGGTGTGTGAATGCTTGGGCAGCTGCTGCTCCCTTAACATGATGTTCAGAACACTCATTTATCAATAAGTAAGCATTTTTTCACAAACACCTCCTCCATTGCTGACTTTTAAGTCCCAGTTTTCAAGGGACTCATACAAAGAGATGAGCCTTGGCACTGAAAAGCCTGCCTTTATCTGCTTCTAAAATTCAGGAACTCACATGAGTTATGGATTAGGGTTTGCATACAGATGGCTAACCCCGACCTGTGGCACCACTAACAAGGTAACAACATGAGGAGTTTCAGGATGCTGCAGACTACAAAAGGAGAGTGATGTTTGTGCAGATGGCTCACCCTGACCTATGGCATCACTAACAAGACAGTGACATGAAAATATCAGGATACTGTAGACAACAGAATGGGGGTGTGTGTGTTAGCTTAATAGAATTAATAACCAACACAGAAATTAACAAGGTATCCATATAATAAATTCCAGAATGTGCTAGAAAATCAACGAAACTGAGGCCACTGGGGAAGGGGGAAACAATGGCATATTCTGTATTAGGGAGGAGATGGAGGAGATATAGGGAAATTATTTGAGAGGCAGGAGGAAAGGCACTATAGAGTTAAGCAAATCTTTTGATCAGGGTGGTTTAGGAGTCCCTGTCTGATAAATGCAGCTTGGAGCAGGACAATAAACCTGTTTTTGTTCTAACCATACTTGTGTATGACTTACTTCCAAGGTTGCGGGGGTCTGGGATGATTTCCCTACTGCTGGCAAGGGAACACCTAGAGGGGACTTCTTGCCATCCTAACACTTTTTGATTTTATAATACCTCGTAAGTTTTCCCACCTTCAACTTAGACTTCAGTGTTCCTCAGGCAATTGTGTGCCCATCTGTCTAATGTGCTAAGAATCTTATAATCTGTCCCCTTATTAATATTTTTGTCTTTCCTGCTGGTACTAATAATCTTTTCTCTCAGATTAATTAATATAAGCAAATTAAGCTCTGATCAGTTCTTCTCAATCTGTATTTATCATTAGATGTCCCTGTTTTTATTTCAGACTTACTGAAAGGTCTGTTCATTGAAAAGCAGTCTTTTTTTTATTTATTTGGTCTTACAAGATTGCCTCTTCCCATGTGTCTTGACACATATATCCTGATTTAGATGTAATCTTTCAAAACACCCTTACTCAGCCCAAGCTATGCAAACTTTTTTTCCTTCTAAAAGTTACTTAATATGTTAAGACAACATAACAGGCTTCCTGTTCCTTAAGGGGCATCCTGTTAAGAATAACTTTTTTTCCTTTTTTCAAGTTTGCCTACACTTGGGGACAGTATAGCCCAGAACTGGGATTTCCCAAAGATGGGAAATTTTGCTATTGATTGAATTTATGTTTTTATAGCTTATAAGGTAGTATGTAAGTGACATGCAGGCCTCAATGTGGGAAACCACAGAGTTTTGGGGTCAGGCTTGTCTAGAAGTGCTGCCAGAGGGCAAACTTGGGGTAATCATCAGTTCTGGATTGAAAGATACTTTGTCACTACTGTTTGAATATATATAGCCTTGTTCTGCTATAGGAATTACAAGGGTTACAATGTAGTTACTTATTTTCCACAGTATAAAGAAACGTAGTTTAAAGAGTGTTTGCATCGGGAAGATAATAAAGGGTTACTGATAGAGGGTTTTCTCACAGGAGGCAGTGATGTATGGAAGAAAGTAACTAACTGCTTTAAAATGCTGGGAGGATAAAACTTCCAGAAAGACCTGAAGTTGCTGATAAATGAAAATAGGAAGGTAACAGATTTATGAAACCATTCCAAAATGCAGGGTTTCTTTCAACATGACATTGCTGCTTGTCTTGAAGCTTGTTTCTCAAGGATCAGTTTAAATGCAGCTTTTTGGATTTAGCAGTTTTTCTTTACACATTGTCATGAGTTACATTGTGCTGTGAAACAGGTCCTGGAGATTCAAATCCTGAAAAGGTACAGGGAAGTTTGGTGTGTAATGTGAAGTACTTGAATTTTCAAAATATTTGTTCTGCTATGGAAGAAATATATTTTTGCTTGGTTCTGTTAGTGCCAATGTACAGTCTATATAATAGGAAGCTATACTTCTAATTGCAAAAATTTAATTTGTGTTAATGACCATGGAAAGAAAGGCGACTTTGTATTCACCTTCAGGTGGATAAACTCTGAGCTTTGTGTGGCAGGTTCCACCTGCATTTGCTGCATGAAAAGAAGCTGAGTATTCAGCTTCTACAAGTGTGATCAAGTAGAGTGGTAAGAAGGGTTGTAGATGAAGTGCTCATGTTAGGGTTCAAGAGCAGAATTTCACCTAAAAATTTACCCAGTTATTGATAGTTGAAGGTTGAATGCATTCTTACTCTGAAAAATCTGAACTTTTCAGGCAGCTTGAGCATGCAGTAGGTGAAAAACTGAGGGAATTCCATTACTTGAATCAAATTCAAAACAATCTTAAATCAGACTGTAAAACTATGAGGAATTTTTTGGGGTTTGGGGTTTTTTTTGGTAGAGTGCATTGAGGGCTGTGTATGTTAGACAACTTGCTACTGAAGTTCTATAGGAGACAAAAATATTCTTGAGCCTCACTTTTAAAAAACTCTTAGAAAAATGCTACATATTGGATTTAAAAAAGAGAATTAAAAAGCAAACCCTGATGATTTTTAGAAATACTTGTCTTCACAAGACAGTTTCTTTGGATAATTCTGGTCATGTATACAATAGACAGCTTACTGCACATTTCTTAGCATTAGAAATCAACAAAAAGTTGTTCAGACAGAAGCACAACACATTTAGTACAGAAAAGAGCGATGCTGCAGTCATTTTTGCATTCACTTTACCTAGTCAAAGAATATTAAATGATCTTGGAAGCAAAAAAAAAAACCCACAACACCTTAAAAATTGTTTTGTCCAAAAAAATTACTTAATGATAATAATTGTAATAATAATAACAAAACCAATAATTTCAGTTGAACTAATGTAGGACCATCTGAGTGTTAAGTAAAATGTGTTGAATACAAAAGTCTTAAAAATGCACTTAATTCTTAGACATACTAATCACAACGTAGCTGATGTAGTTTGCCTGTAGATGTCAGGCTGAATGAAATAACCCTGTTGGAGTGACAGCATCCATAGGAAGTAATTTGCATATAGTAAAGGAAGGCAAACTGAGTATTTGCAGAGAAGACATTAGGAAATAAAAGTATCCTGCCACAGTAATTCCCTCCATCCAAGCCAACAGAGTATATGTAACTCTATCCATGTTGAGAGTTAAATAAAATTGTATAGTAAATGACTTTTTTTGCACCTGTTATTCTTGGAAATAGCAAACAGAAGTGCTTGCTCTTTCCTGATCACCATCTAATGTGCAATCTTTCCTCCTTCCTCTGGCTTATATTCTTCCTTGTCAAAAAGGAATACTCGAGCTCTGTTTAACAAAATAGTCCATTAACCCATGTTAGTACAAAGCAGGAGAGCATCCTCTTTGGTTTTCTTACAGGTCTTGGCTCCTGTCAAGATAAGTAGGGAAGAGACTGGATGCTTAATCAGGGTATGAATCCTGGTGTCCTCAGATATTCTGGGTGGCCAGTGATGATGAACATCAGAGGACTCATTTTCATCACAGCACAAAATTAGCTGTGTAATGTCTATTGTTCTCTAATTTCTCACTCATCACTCTAGAAATGTAATCCCAGGTGTCTCATTCCTATGCAAGCAGATGTGGAAGCTCATAAACTGAATTGCAACCTGAAGGAATGAGTTGTTCTCAGATCTTTTGGTTGCCAGGGAAACTACATTCTCAGCCTGTGTATGTTTACAATAGCCTCTCTTCCAAAGCTGTCTAAATTTCATGTTGTGGCACTCGGGAACAGACTAAGATAAAGAAATAGTAATGTATTTCTACTAAATATTACCATTGATTTCTTAAATAATATTTACAAAAATAAGTCATACATTCTGTCTCAGACTATTTATGATTTTAATAGATATGGGGCAAACCTGAGAAGTATTTAATATATGTTTTGATCCTTTTGGCTACTGTCCTCTGCTCCACTTATAAATCAGTCTCAGTTAGAGTACAGTTAATATGGCCTGAATGTCAAAAGAGGTACTTCTCAAAAAAAAGTTTTTTCAGGAGAAATTGTATTTTTTCTCCTCCAAACATAGTATATTTTTCCAAATTACTTTGTGGCACAAAAGCAGAATGGAGTCTATTGAATCATGCTTCACCAATGGGGACACTATAGATCTAGGGAACTGTCCTTTATGTGACAGAATTTGAGAATTTCTTTATAATAATTCAAAATCCTAATGGTGGCATTCCTATGTACACCACACCTACTCTGACTAGTATTTAGGGCTTTCTTTAATGTACTAGTATCCTTTTTTTCCCTTGAGGATCATAAAGTTAGATTTCAGACACTAAGACAATTCAATTTGCAGACAAAGGTATCAGACAATTTTTTTTTTTAATTACCTAATGAAATAATTTTCAAAATCATATCTCTAAAATGTATGTAGATAGTGACATAGTATAAAATCCATACTTCTTCTCTGTAGAGGCAACTTGTGTGACAAACGGCCTGAGTTCTTCACCATTTAGGAGTCAATGCAGTTCTCAAGATTCAATACAGCAAAAAAGGCTGTCCTGTGCTGGTACACAGCATGCATGAAGGTTATTTCTAGCTAATTTTCTCCACAGCAGCAGCAGCCTCACTTGCATTATTTCCTCCTGGGCAGTGAAATACAGAAACATTTGATTTTTCCTCTTGTGTGAAGGCCTACCATCACTACCTCTTATTTTTTTAGCTTTTTTAAAATTAAAAAAATCATAATAATTGGCATTGTATCGATAAAGGCAGCTGGTAGGAGCTATCTGGAAGCTGTTCTGTTGTGCAGAGGCTCAAAATGATCAGTAAAAACCCAGACAGTGTAGCAGATCTGTCAGATTTCTTGTCTCTGAATTATTATTATAACTAATAAAATAAATAATGTCTTAAGCAGAAGAATATAATTCTTAAAAGTCCTACTGGAACAGCAATTCACTTAAAATGTGAATCAGAACTGAGGTAGGTTTAAATACTCTGTGTTTACAACGAACAGGCATCAGCAGAAAGGAAAATAGCCAGAAGGTGCAGTAGTGACAAGAGCTAGGTTTTGAAACACTTGAGTTTGAATGTTCAGGTAGCTCAGCAAAGAAACTATTACTGAAATGAAGGGAATTGCGATGGGCATTGCAAAAATGTGATGTGTATTCCATGTTTGTAAAATGAATATAAAAAAATGATGTCATATATATTAGAAGACTGGAAACTGTGGAGTTTTAAGGGTCTGGACTCCAGCTGGAGTTCTAGTTATGCTAGCTTCTAGTATAAAACTTTGAGGATATTGAAAAGACCATAATCAATCAGTGACAAAACAGATGAAATTGCTGATAGCTGATGATGCCCTGGTTCTGCCATTGGTAAAGTGAATCCAAAATGTTACAATTAGAATGTTCTAAAATGAATCAAAGCAAAATTCAGCAGTTCAGAGTCTGAATTAAAAGGTAGTATGTGGAGCTATATGCAGTGTTTGTCATGTTTTATTATGTTTCCTGGTGTTTGAGGGGAAAAGAAAAAAACAAGATTTAATTATTCTTCAAGAGCTTGTTGAGGTGGGCAGTATTTGTATTGCATGAACAGGTGTAACTGTGACACAGCTCTGTTGGCACAGGGGAAGACCTTGAGTGAATTGGTAGACTCTTGTGCATCAGGAAATGAATGAATTATAAACCCACCAAGTGATCTGCCATTTGTTCATTTGAATTTGGAACCTGGTACCCAGTAAACAGGTTTATTAGAAAAAAAACACACTTAGATGAATAACTGTTATGAGATTAATGGCTAGATCATAATAAAACTGAAATTTTCCTGTTATTTCTGCCAGGACAGATAAAGAATCAGTTCAAAGATTTCTTTGATGTAGTGATCTTGGAATGTAAACTATGTGCCCAAGTCAGTGACCTTGGAGGACTATTACACAAACACATCTTAAAATGTTATGCTAATATCTTTAAGACATTTGAGAAACTGAAGGAGTCTATGGAGGAGATATGTAGATATCAGCGTGGGAAGTATTTAGAAAATGAAACTGAACTGTTTACATTGCTTGCTTATACATATTTGAAGCTTTACATTATGGGAATATTAACTTGTATTCAAATAGTGAAAGAGGCTCACACAGGAGCTGAGAACAGCAGCTATGATGTTGTGTAGAAGCTGCTGATAAACAGGTAATATCCGTGCCATTGGGCTGGTTCTGTGGTGGCTATGAAGAACGCTGTGGTCTAAGTGAAGCACAGATGAATGAAACATTATTGTATGTTTTAGCTCATATTTTAAGGGAATTAAGGAGATGACTTGAGAGTAGAATAGCTAAGTCAGTTGATATCAGAACTATAAAACTGCTCCTGTGGACTGCACTGATGAAGGGACATGGTATTTGTATTTCTGTAAACTAAGTTGATGGTGGGAAAGAAAATCTTCATGCACCAAATGGTTGATACTGAGCAACTATTCAGTACTTTGACTGTTGAGTAATTGAGCCCGTGTCACTTGCTACATTTGTGCACTGTGCTGCAGCCTGTGTGTCCAGATAAGAGGCTTAATTTTCTGAACTTCAGCTTGACTAATCCCCTGAATATCTGACCCATTTGAAGTAAAAAACCTAAATTCCAATTTTACATTCATATATCCATTTTTTGAAAACTTGTTTTCAGAACTTCTCAGTAGTGTCTCCCTACAACATCCCTCAAAATCAAAAGGTGTAGTGCATGAATAAATTTGCTATCCTTTGTTGAAAGTAATGTCTTTTCAAACCACATTTTTGCATTACTTTCCCCCTGCCCCCCTTCCCCATTTTCAAAGTGGTCATGATACAGTTATTTGAGGTAAGTAAAACTCTTTACTAAGGGGGCATTTCTCTCAAGTCCCATCCTGTAAAGAACATGATGTTATTAATAACTTAAAGTCTGGCACAGCTTGGCACAGCTTTCTTTGATTAGTAGGTATATATTTGCCATTCTGTTTTCAATCACCATGTAAGTTTTGCTTGGACTGCCTCATTTATCTTACATAACAGACTAGAGGAGTGAGAGCTTGCAAGAAGAAAGAAGGGGAAATGCCTTCTGGGAGTACTGATTTAATAAAAAAATTGTTTTTCTGAGCACTTCAAATTTATAAGCACTTGAGTGCACCTAATTCCCTGCCAAAATACACACTTTCTATTCATAGAGGAATTGCACAGACCGGCTGTCAGTTTGTCTCAGCATCTTCTCTTCTGCTTTACTGAGATACAAACTTCCCTTACATGCAGTCTGCTGCAGTATAGATAGAGTGACTATACCATACTTACTAGTGAATCTCTTCTTCTGGCTTCTCCTTTAGTGTCTGACCGCCTTTGAAGTGGCTAGAGGGGGTTTTGTTGTTGTTTGGAATTTTTTGTAATTAAATCATTATTTTTAAGTGGGCTATCTCCTTGCAGAAAGAAAATTATTGTCAATTGCTCTATGCCATCTATGACTTATTCCAGATTTCTAAAATAGGCCTATTGAGAAAAAAGTTTGATATGGCTTTTATTATTTGGCAAACAAGTCTTTTGTATTTCAAATTAGTCAACTAATTAGTCATGTTCTAAAGTGATGTTTTATTAGAAGCAATCTGAGTCTAAGTCATACCCTGAAGTTAGCTAAAATATCACAATAACAAGATGAGGTAGCTGGGAAATTCTAGTAAAATCTTAGTATAGTGAAGACTGTAGTTTCTGTTAAATCAACATTTTTATACGTTTTACACATTTTTGCACTCTGACTTGGTTTCAAAGAAACACAGCAAGGTATTTATTATTAGGGCTGGCCTAATCAAAATATTTCTGAGCTAAAAGGAAATTTGTTCTTTTATATTGTTTCCTCTTGGGAGAAACCTCTGCAGCCTGCTGCTGTAGGTTGAATCTCTTGGTCGCTCACCTCTCCTGTAAGGCAGTGCAATCTCCTCTCTCTGCTATGGTGCTCTACGGGAGGTGTGAACTGGCTTTGCTACCAGTCTTGCGAAAAAGAACAAAAGTCCTTTGAACACCGAGAATCTCATACAGCGTCTTGCATATGTGAAAACTTTACATTAACTGCTAACCAGAGGCACAGTTTTCTTCTCTGTTTATGCTGAGCCCATCTTGAATCCAATATGCCATTTCAATGTGGCATTCCTAAAGCATTGTGCAGGAGGTGACTATCACGTATTGATTATTTGTGGTTGAGTAGTCAGTTAATACCTTTCAGTACAACTCTTGTCTTTCCTAAGTTTGAAAAACTACAATTAAAATGAGGATGAAATGCTTTGGCAGATTGTATGAAAAGCATGGAAAATTTCACCATGGAGATCAGATGGTCTGCAAATAACCATCTGTATTACTTTTTAGGCCAGAAGCCATTATGAAGTAGCCACTGTTATTCTGCTCTTGAAAGACATAATTTACCTTTTTGCAGAGATGTAGCTTAATTTTTTATCAATAAGAAAAAAAAAAAAATAAAACCTACTCGGTGTTCAGTTATCTACTGTCAAGACTCCAAGATATTTAATAAATACCAGCCAGAGATTTAAAGTAGGTCTACTATGTTCCTTCTGGTATTTATTTCAGATTAGATGCCTCTGGCTTGCTTTAAATAAAAATTTAAAAAGGCAAGCTTTACTCTGAGAAATGACTATCTAATATACAGCATGGAACTCTTCAGAGGAGCATTTGCTGGAACCTTTATTACTACACCTCCCATTGAAAGCATCAGTCCATACACTGTGCCCTTGTTCTCTGGCCCAGTAATACTTGATTTCTCTTTGCTCAGAAAAAATTCAAAAGAATGTCATCACTCCAGAATGAGATATTGCCCTGTGATTTGAGTGTTCTGCCAGCTGGAATTCAACAGGATTTTGAGGCTATAGATTTTGTCTGTAGGCATCAAAAGGAAAATTATAGATATATATCTCCATTTTATATATAATCTTTACTAACCATAATAGCAGTTTTTACACTAGTTATTTTCAGATGTTTACCAGTATACATGAGTTCATGCCCTCATATTGGCACATATTAGCACCACAATTAAATATTGTTGTTTTTGAAGTTAACAACATAATATAGGATATAATCATAAACCATAAAATACAATAATATTATAGATTATTTTATATTATTCAAGCACCACTTGCTTCATGTTCAGCACATGCTTAATGATCAGCTTTACAGAAGTGGAAATAAGTATCTGTTTATTTGAATCTAACCCAATTTAGTCACTTTTTTTGTGTGTGTGATCCTGCTTTCCTTTCCTTTACTGTTAGATGTTCTACATACAAACCTAGTTCACTTTTGTGTTACCAGGTCACCTGATCCTGAAACTTTTTCTGGATTTAAAGGTACATCTTTAAGCAATGCATGCAAATCTGGTTAATCTTCACAGAAATTTTTCTGCCTCCTTGAACTGACTAGGTCATCACATGAAGCTGAAGAATTTGATATATTGTGAATGATCTTGTTATTTTATCAGGATGGAGTGAATTGAGTATTGAGATGTATTTTACTGACAAAAGAAAGAAAAACTTCAGTGTATTTGGATGCATACTCTGCTATATGTTAAATTAAGCTTGTCTATGATTTTCTGAGAAGTCTAGTAAGAACTGAGAGAACTATCTGATTTAAAATAAGAAATAGAACACCTTACACTTGTGGGTAAGAAAATTTTTAAATTAATTACAAGGTATAAACCTTAGGAAGGAAAGTATTTTTCCAGGGAACATGGAGGTGAAAAAGACAATGAACAAAGTTGTTCATAAAATTAACTTTAACTGAAAGTTAGAAACAAGCTAAGGTATTAACACTATGTTCTGTCACTTAGCTGTTGTGTAGCACTGCCCTTGTGGATTTTTTTTGCCATTCAGTAACTGAAAGGCCATTTGCCTTTCAAATTAATGACAGGTAAGCTTCTGCACACTTTCAGCAGGACAAGCATGTTCCGATGTTAACTTGCCATTAAAGGGCTAAAACCATTAACCATCATACCAATCTCTCCCTGCACAACCAGTGTGTTGACACAGTTGGTAATAAAAAGTATAAAATTATTGAGCAAACTGGTCAGGTTTCTGAGGACTCCCACCTTCTGGCCTGTTCTTTTCTGCTGCTTTGATAGCGACTGTTGCAGTGTTTGCAATTATTAGTTGAGTCAGTCTTGGATATCTTGATTGCAATCTGATCATATGAATAAAAAGTTGTCTGAATGGGGCTTTATAGTAAAATACTGCTTTAAGTCATCTAATTATATGCAAAAAAGATGCAAAATCTGGCTCTATTTGCTCGTTAATTACAAAGGTCTTAAATTTCTTTAAAAGTATCAAAAGTCATTAGTTGTTCTTAACACTGCAGAATATTCTTCTGTGGAATGGCTACAGATACATTTGGGTATTAGAAGACTGGATTCAGTGGGATGTTGAACAGTGGTTTACTTTTGAGTCAGACAGGGTAATGTCAATGTACTCCAAGGGCACCCTGTCATGCAGGGACCCTTTTTCATAATGCTTTGTTCTTTATGGAAACTGCGTTGCAAGCTCCAGGTTTGAGGGAGGAAAATATCTTTGGCTAGGGAGAGTACAGTGTTAACCTAGACAGGTCAAAGAGCACACCCTTGCAGGTTTTGCAGTGAAATGGTTAACAGAGTTGTTGAGATTTCAGAAGCGTTCGTGGTTAGAAGACAATAAAGTGTGGATAATCTTAGCATTATTCTACTCTGGATGATGTAGAGCGATGAGAGATCACTTTGAGAAAATGGAAAACAATGGTATTATTCAATGAACTGAAATGACTTTATGTGGTACAGTAACTGTGTAAAGTGCTTTTTTCTTGAAAAGGTCTGAAGCTTGAAAGCAAAAGCTGGAGCAGCTCTTGCAGTCTACTTCTGTGCGTACCCACTTCTATGCCTTTTGTGTTCCTCAGGGCATTTGGACTTATTTAAAAACCAAAACAAAACCATTCTACTGGGTCAAAATGGAGCTGATTCACATCAGAGGCAGCTGTTAGCCATTTCGCTACAGTAAGCCATTGCCTTGTTGCAGTATGAATGCATTGTGTGCATAGAGTAAATATGCATATTTAGTGATGTTTTTTCTGTCTTGTATTGCTATATTTGAGTGAAAGGTGACTCTAGAGATACTGAAATAGAATGCTTTTGTAGTACTGGAACTCAAAGATGGTATGTAGAGCTCCAAAATTTCACTGGTTTAGAGTGGATCTAAAGCTAAACCCAAAATTATGGTGGGAGTTTTCTTGCTTGAGGTGATTTCTTCTGTAACCAATTTATTTTATAAATATCCTGTAATTCCTGAAGAAACAGAAGAGAGTTCTCCAGAACTGTGAAATTCTGCAGTGTGCTTTCTCAAGTATTTTACTTTGGCACAGGGAAGATTTAACTCTGGTTATTAATTCAACTTGCTTCTAAATTTTCAAAATAGAAACGTTTTGGGTTTTGGTTTTTTTTTTTGGTTGGGTTTTTTGTTGGTTTTTTTTTTCATTCATTTTGATTTCTTCTGGCAAAATGTCAAGAATAAATAACCAGAATACTTCTAACTTATTTAACAATTCTGCTGGTCAGCTTCTGGGTAAAGAATTCAGCTCTGGTGAGGCTTAGCAGAATGAAATTAGAACTGACAGCTCACTCCCTGAAGTTCTTGTAGATTAAGATGGTCTAAGTAACCTAATAGTTTCAATGCTTCACACTGCATTCAATACAGAAAAAAAATCTGCATAAAATCTTTTGTTTCTATAAGATATAACTGTATTTTTCTCAAATCCTAAATTCTAAGAAAATGAAATTAACAGTTCTTATGGTCAGAATACTGAATGAAAAATGCCTTCTGTAGCTTTTGTTTAGATTAGCTCAAACATGCAAAAATGTCCAGAACAAATATGTATTTTTCTCCATGTTTTGTTTACTCCTTTAACCTGTTGCATTAATTAGGTGGATAGGCATTAAGTATCTCAGATAGTGGTGGAACCGGGACTACCATCATAAAATGACGTTGGTAGTGTGCTTTTTTTCCTATTATGTCCTGTGGGAATACAATGGATAAATTACACTTTTGTCTCAAAGTATTTTCTCTCCCAATGTACATTTTGACAGCCAATGGGAGGTTCAGCACTGGCTGGGAACAGAGGAATTTTGACTTACAGCTGGAGTGGGTAGTTTTGAGAGTCGATCTGAATTTAGCTAAAAGTTGTTAAAAATCCTTGATGCATTTGAGGTCACAGAAGTTGAGATGCTAGTTACAAAAGTCTTCGTAGCTGCTGACATAAGTACATCTGTATCAGGGAGATCTTGGACTAATTGTTCCCAGATTTGCCTGCTTAATTCCAGTTCCTTCTCAGAGCAATAACATGGACTGAATGCAAGATGTAAACAGTCTTTGCATGCTATGTCCAAGCTGGTATCTTTTCAAATACAGTACTACTTCTGTACTCAGAAGTAACCACTACAAATTGTCCTGTCCTAAGGTCATCCCTATTCTGTCATCCTATTCTAAGGTCAGATGAACAGCTTGTGAATTTGAATTAACTGATTTGAGCTGAGATAATCTGATTTGAACTGACTGCATTTGTACTCCCACCACATGTTCAATGGCGTATCAGATTTTAACAGATAGAGAAGGATTTTATAAGATGACTTTGCAATGCTGAAATTGCTAGAAGATGATTTTCAGTTATTAAATTGGAAAAAACCTCAAACCAACTATGCAAGCATGACTCTTTCCCTTAGTATTCCCTTTTTTCTTTGGAAAATTGTGTATGACATAGGAATAACACTTAAGCTTTTAAAATGAAGTTTAGGAAAGAAAAAATGGAGTCTGGTCTCAGTGGAAATACAAACTATGAGTGTAGATAACACGTGCTGTGGCAGAGCAACTGGATTTTCAGCCTGGATGCTTGAGAGTTGTCTGTTTACAGTAGCACAACAAGCTGCCAATTTTCCTTCTGTTATTTTTCCTTAAACTCATCCATGCATTTCATTCCTTCTCTTTGCCTCTGCATTCTTGTTTTTTCATCTTTCTGCCAAACTTTAAAACTTTAAACATATCCTCATATTGTATCCTCTTCTTCCTTTTCCTTCAGCATTTTCTGTCAGTAAACAATGAAATTATGAATCTTGGGTGGATATTGCTGCCAGAAGTGCTTCTTACTTTCTGGTCTGGAAACACATACCATACCACCTGTAAATAGAAGAGTTTCATAAATTTATCTTTATTCATTAGTGAGAGGAGCTTTAGAAATAGACCTCTTTCAGGATGACTAGCTGTTTGCTGTGTCATTCTCTTTGTTCTCTAGCTGTGCCCCATAACATGTATTCTCTGCAGATTAATCTCCCAGTACGAACAGGGCCATTGTGTGTGGCAATGTAAATAAACGTTATATTTGAGGTACAGTAACAAAAAAGACATCCTCTCTACAGAGCTGCAGTAGTTGTATGAGGATGACGAGAGTGTGTGCTTGCTAATTGTAGGTATGACCTGGCTTGATGGCTCAGAATTTGATTGAGAACAGTGTTTGACTGAGCGTCATGGTTTAACCCCAGCTGGCAACTAAGCCCCACACAGCCGCTCGCTCACTCCCCCCCCGGTGGGATGGGGGAAAGAATTGGAAGGGTAAAAATGAGAAAGCTCATGGGTTGAGATAAAGACAGTTTAATAAGGGAAAGCAAAAGCCGCGCATGCAGGCAAAGCAAAACAAGGAATTCATTCGCTACTTCCCATGGGCAGGCAGGTGTTCAGCCATCTCCAGGAAAGCAAGGCTCCAGCACGCGTAACGTTTACTTGGGAAGCCAAACGCCATCACTCTGCGTGTCTTCCCCTTCCTTCTTCTTCCCTGAGCTTATATGCTGAGCATGATGTCATCTGGTATGGAATATCCCTTTGGTCAGTTGGGATCAGCTGTCCCGGCTGTGTCCCCTTCCAACTTCTTGTGCACCCCCAGCCTACTCACTGGTGGGGTGATGTGAGGAGCAGAAAAGGCCTTGACTCTATGTAAGTACTACTCAGCAATAGCGAAAACATCCCTGTATTATCAAGGCTGTTTTCATCACAAATCCAAACCATAGCCCCATACTAGCTACTATGAAGGAAATTAACTCTATCCCAGCCAAAACCAGCACACTGAGTAAAAAAAAAGTTTCTTGTAGTTCTTTTCCTCTGCTACCCAAGATTTCCAAAATAGCACTTCTAATACATTAATTGAAAATAAGTTGTATTTCTTCTGCTGCTTTGTTCTATAACCTTTTTGATAACATTTTTCTTTTCCAGAATGTTGGTAAAGATTTTATTTTGTTTCACTGTGTAGAAGGGGGGCATAATCCACTATTTAATAGTTTTTATAGTGGAATGATGTGGTGGTCCCTGTAGTTGATACTGAGAATACAACTTCAAACTGAGCTTTTTGTCTTGAGCCCTGAAATGTTAACATGATACTTTTGGCCAATCTCTTAATTTGTCTCTATTTCTATATTTGAAAATGGAGATAAAGGAACTTATCGACCATCTCACCTTGAGTGTTCAACTCTGCTATCAATGTTATCATACTTATCAAGCTCCCACGGGTCTTAATTATTGTTATAACATTTTAATAATAATATTCTTACATTTGGAGGATAGTCATAGACAGTGGAGGGACTCTAGGCCCCTAATTGCAGTGCTTCCACACCTCAGAGTGCTGTAATAAAGCACTCTTCGGGACCTAACTACAAAACACTGTAGTTTGCTGTTATGCAGCAAATGGAGCAAGTTGTTATATTATTAGTTATATGCCTCTGTTTCCATCAGCAAAAAGCCAAATATACTTTCAGGATTGTCCTAACTATTGGACATCATTGTGTTTTCATGAACGTCTATGTAAAAATTTTTGTTCTGTTAGCAAAGAACATATTTTGATATTGAAGAGACTATTTTCCCCAGTATATTGTTCTTATTCTGTATTAAAAAACTGCAAAGCCAACACATTTTGACATTAATTTACTATTGCTACAATACTTATGAAAATTAATTGTAATTTTAACAACTTATAATAATAATGTAATAAAATAATTTAATTTTCCCATAAAATAGATCCTTCTCTAAGCAATCATTAACTGTACTCTCCTTCCCCATGTATTTCCTCTGATTAATATTTATGAATCATTTTACACGGAGTGGTGTTCTTTCAACTTCAAGATCCAGGAAGGGAGGATAAAAACAGAAGGAGAGAAGGGAATAACTACAATAAAGACTTTTTGGTATTTGCTTTTGTGAAAATGCCAATGACACAGCTGACAAATTTATTAATAGCCTAGCACTTTGGGAAGAACCACTGAAAGCCTTCCATAAGAAAACCATTTTCTGATTCTGAGGAAATGTTTTGATGGGAACATATTGACTTTTGTCCCTGCTCTTGGGAGAAACTGCCTAGCCTGCTTGTTTCTCAGTTTTCATGGCATGCTGCTCCCTGATGCTGTTAGGGGGACAGGAGAGTCCTGCCAAAGCTCTCTGTTCCTTTGTGAAGCTAACCACACAGGGATCCAGTTCCTGACTTCTAGGCAGCTTTCTCTTTAGCCTGCTCAGTTTCCCAAAAAGATGGCTCTTTAATGAATTGGAGAGTCCTGAGCAGCTATTTCCATGATTCAGTCACCCCATATAATAAGTCATTTGCATTCTATTATATTTAGTCTCAGTATAAAACTAGTAATTAGCTGAATTTCGTATCACTGATGTGTTTTTATAACTGCTTCTGGAGTTTTACGACATGAAAAGAGTATGTACTGAGACTCACAAACTGAGAGGTGATTAATGTCTCCTTTTCTCACCAGTTTGTCCAGAAGGAATACATCTGCCCCATAGGAAAATTGCCCTGGCAAGCTAACTGATAATAGAGGTCAGTTACCCAGGCAGTTAGGACTTTGTTGGTGGCTTTACATTAGCAGGAGATTCATAAGTCAATATCCTGATGACATTTATCAAGGGGGCTCTGGATTATAGGAAATCCTGATGGATATATTTACATTAAGTAAAAATTCCAACAAAGAAATCTTCAAGTTAAGAGGTTACAATCTGGGAAGCAGTGCCAGAGGGATATATATTTTCTGATGAATCAGACTTCAGATCTAAGAAACACAGAATCCCTCTTGTCAGCTCATAGCTAAATGAAGCACAGAAAAGACTGGGAATGAACCCCTGAGGTAGATAATGAAGTGTGTTCTTGTTTGACTACTTCACGTCCATTTTCTCAAATTAAGGAAGTTAGTTTCTCTATTCCTTCATGGTTTTCATTTGCATCTTTTCTGACATGACAGGGATTTCTAGAAAATTGTCAAATAACAGTGTGTTCCCTCCTGAGAAAATGATGAGAAGCACAGTCCTGCCCTTGTTGCAGCTAGGATTGGTGTCTCTTGTGCTTCCAATGTCAAGCTGCAAGAAGCTGTCTGTGTCCTCTCCTGATCTCCCCAGGGTAGCTGAAGAGAGCAGGTAGCTGAGAAAGCCTCCTTGGTCTTTCTTCTCCAGAGTGACCTAAGCCAGCTATGTCAGCATCTCCCCATAGGTCCTGTGCTCCATCTGCCTGCTTACCTGGGGGGTCCATCTGGGCACCCACTGCAGCTTGGTCATGTCCTTGTTGGCATGGAGAACCCCAGTAGAGACCTAGGCCACAGACTCTGGCTGCCCTCCTCCTGTGGAGCTGGGGGTTAAGGTGTTCATCTCTGCAGGGACCCTGTGTTGATCCTGTTAATCTCTTCATCCTACTTGATGCTCCACAGCCTGCCCACCTGCTCCTGCAGCCTGGTGATGCAGTTCCCCAACCAGCCCACATCTTCTGCAAGCAAGGATACTGTCTCCACCTGCCTCCACCCTGGAGGGAGGCCCAAGGCACTGGGTAGCCACATCGTCCCTCAGAAACCCCTCTGGGTCCAGCCTCTGCTGTGCTGTGGGACCTGCTCCAGGTGCTGCTGGGGACCATGCCCTATGTTGTGACACCAGCACTGTTGAGTACTTGTATCCTGTCATGG
Organism: Theristicus caerulescens; assembly: GCA_020745775.1. NCBI lineage: Eukaryota > Metazoa > Chordata > Aves > Pelecaniformes > Threskiornithidae > Theristicus > Theristicus caerulescens. The sequence goes on from CM036558.1 coordinate 86,883,864, forward strand.
GCAGAGTTTCCAGCCCCCAACTATGCTCCCTCCTGTACCAACTGCTGTGTCTCTTATTTGACACATCTGTTAGCAGTGCTCTAGGCCTGCCAGTGTTATCCCTAGCACAAGCCAAATTGTTGCCAGAAACTCTCTGAACAGGAATCTGCTGAAGATAAAAGGTCAAAGCACCCTTTGATCAGAGACAGCTGACAGGTCATTAGAAACTGCTAGAGTCTGTGAGGAAAAAAAGCCTGGGACAACTCCCCTTGCCCAGTAGCAGCAGATACCCTGAACCTCGGAGACATTCTTGAAATCCTCTGACAATCACAGAAGTTTCCAGAAGATAGAGAAGACCTAGAAGCTGAGCCTAGAAATGACTGCCCAAACTGCCGCATCTCTTAGTTGCTCCTGTTTTGCTGTTTTTCCATGATGCTAGATGACATCTTTGAAGTGTGATGGCACAGCTCTCTCAGCACCCTTGGATGCCTTCCTTATGGTCCCCTGCAGTTGGGGGTCATCTGGTTTGCTGAAGAGGTCCCATGTTTGACCTTCCTTTCTCTTAGGGAAGTTACAGTGGTTTTGGATAATGCTTCAGTGCTCCCAACTCTGCAGCTGGGCTTAGGCACCTGAGAGTAGACCTTCTCCACCAAAGCCTTGGGGCACTTTGTCTTCTCCATATCCTTTGTCACTGCGTTGCCTGCCTCATGAAACAGCAGGTCCAGCTTGACCTTGACTTTCTTTTGTATGTCAATGCTTCTTGAAAGACAGAAAAGTCTTTCTTGTTGTCCCTATCATTCTGCCTGTTATTGTCTCTCTGTATGGTGTTTTATCCTTTCAGTTTATTTGTCTCTCCTGCCACTTTGCTGTCATCCACACAATTTGTGATCATGCATTTGATCCAATCATCCAGATCATTTATAAAGATTAAGCAGCAGAAGTACCAGTATCTGTTCCCTGGGAGCTTCATGCCTGATCTCTGCCAGTTTGATTTTGAGCCATTCATCACCACCCTTTAAGCTCAATAGTTTAGGCCACTTTCAACCCATGTTGTGGTTCATCTGTCCAGTCCAGAGCTTGCCAGACTGTTCACAAGGTTGTTGTGTGAGAAGGTGTCAAAAGCCTTGCCAAAATCAAGGCAGATGACATCCACAGCTTGCCTCTCGTCCACTCAGCAAGTTGTTTCATCATAGAAGGCAACCAAATTGGTCAAGTACGGTTTACCCTCGGTAAATCTGTGTTGGTTTCTCCCAGTCACTTTCTTGTTAATTGCGTTACTGTCAGTAGCTTTCCTGAGGACCTTTCCTCATTTTTCCCAGGAAATGAAGCGAGGCTGACAAACTAGTTTCCTGGGTCTTTCTTTTTGCCTTGTTTGCAGATGGGCAAAATAATTGCCCTTTTCCAGGCATCTGGACTTCCCTTGATCCCAGTGACCTTTCAGAGATGAGAGGGGATGTTTTGTAATGATGTCAGACAACTCGCTCAGCACACTCAGATGCACCCTGTCAGGTCCTGTGGCCTTGTAGAAGTCTTGTTTGTACAGATGGTCCCTAACTTGACCCTTCTCTGCTGCCAGTGGTTCACCATTTTCTTTGCCACTGCTCCTTGGTGTAGAGACTTGGTTGCTGACCTTACCCATGAAGACCAAGGTGAAGCAGGCATTAGCTACCCCAGCCTCTGCTGTGTCATTTGTAACTAACTTGCCAGCCTCATTCAGCAGCAGACCTCCATCTTCCTTATACTACTTCCTACTGAGATAGCTCTAGATGCCTTTCATGTTATTCTTGACATCTCTTGCCAGTTTGCTCTGCTCCAGCAGAGCTTCTGCAGTCCTAGATGCACCTAACTGCAGATCTCCCAACTGATAATTCTATGTTCTCTTTGGGAGTCTGTCCCCTTTTCCATTTCTCACATGCTTCTGAGGAACTGCCTCAGTATCTTGCTGTTTTCTTGTTCCAGGCTGCTTTCTTGTTATACCTGATCCTTTTCCCACTTAGGAAAAAGGGCTGTCCTTGTGGTTCAAGAAGGCTTTCTCCAAAAATCTCCCAACATTCATGAGCTCTTTCGCTTTCCAAGGCAGACACCCATGAGATCCCTCTTCACTGTTCCCTCGGCTCTTCTGAAGTCTCTAGGTCTTCTTTCTGTTGCTTGTCTGCCTCACGCCTCTTAGATCTGAAACTCTACAGCCTTATGGCCACTGTGATCTGTGCTGCTGTGCTGATTTCCCAGCAAATATCAGGGGGGTTAAAGTCCCTATGAGAAGCAAGTCCTATAGGCCTGAGGCCTGTTGGAGGAATCTGCAGAAGGCTCCATCCAGTTCTTCTGCCTGATCCAGCGGCCTGTAGCAGACACCTGCTACAAGGTCTCTGTCATTGGTGGTCTTTCTGATTTTGGCCCAAAGGCACTCTACAGATCACACACTGTGCACTCAAATTGCTCTTCTACAGAGTGCACAACCCCCCGTCCTCTGCCAGCCCACTGACAATGTCCTTGCCCCTTCTTGGTAAGCAGATCCTATTCCTTTCAGAAGCCTTTGAATTGTCTTCAAAGAGCATCTTGTGGTCATGGGGGCCAAAAACCTGCCTGTGACACAGGCCGTGCAGGCAGGTGCTGATTGGGTGATATGCTTGCCCCTGCCTGCACCCTTGCCCTGCACTGACAAGACTGAGGAGAAAGCAACCTTAGTTCTGGTCCTCTTTCCTTTAGCCCTTGGGACTCTGTTGTCCTGCTTGTTATTTTCTGGCTCATGTTTTGCAGAATTGTTGGCATCCACACTGAAGAAGAGTAGAGGGTAGAAACTTGTGGGCTGGATCAGCCTTGGCAGTCTCTTCATGACATGCTGGATTTGGCTCCAGGTAAGCAGCAAATTTTCTGTGACTGTGTGTCAGGTCAGCAGACGGGTGTCACAGTGTCCTGCAGAAGAAGTCTTGTGATACTAATACCCTCTCCTTCTTATCCCTGAGGATTTTGCCCTGTTGAGCAGAAGCTGCTGGCCTGGTTCTCTCTTCCAGGGACACTTGTTTGTCCTTCCCATCTTTTGCCATGACTCCCTGCATCTTCTTCATCTGAATTTTTCCAGGCGAGGGGTGAGCTGTTGCCTGTCAGAGTCAATGCTCTCTAACCAGGTTCTTTAGATATTCCACATGGCGTGTTAACGTTTATGTATTGGGTTTGCATGGTAAGGTTTTGGTGGGGGGGGGGGGCTACAAGGGTGGCTTCTCTGAAAAGCTGCTAGAAGCTTCTCCCATGTCTGATAGAGCCAATGCCAGCCGGCTCCAAGATGGATCTGCTGCTGGCCAAGGCTGAGCCCATCAGCGACAGTGGTAGAGGCTCTGGGATGACGTAGTTAAGAAGGAAAAAGAAAAACTCCACAACACCAGCAGAAGTCAGAAGAGAGGAGTGAGAATGTGTGAGAGAAACAACTGTGCAGACGCTACGGTCAGTGAAGAAGGGGGAGGAGGAGGTGCTCCAGGTGCTGGAGCAGAGATTTCCCTGTAGCCTGTGGTGAAGACCATGGTGAGGCAGGCTGTCCCCCTGCAGCCCATGGAGGTTAACAGTGGAGCAGATATCCACCTGCAGCCCGTGGAGGACCCCATGCCAGAGCAGGTGGATGCCCGAAGGAGGCCGTGACCCCGTGGGAAGCCCATGCTGGAGCAAGCTCCTGGCAGGACCTGTGGACCTGTGAGGAGAGGAGCCCACACTGGAGCAGTTCGTGAAGAACTGCAGCCTGTGGGAAGGACTCACATTGGAGAAGTTCATAGAGGACTGTCTCCCATGGGAGGGACCCCATGCCGGAGCAGGAGAGGAGTGTGAGGAGTCCTCCCCCTGAGGAAGAAGGAGCAGCAGAGACAACATGTGATGAACTGATGGCAACCCCCATTCCCTGTCCCCCTGTGCCACTGGAGGGGGAGGAGGTAGTGAAATCGTGCGTGAAGTTAAGCCCAGGAAGAAGGGAGCGGTGGGGGAAAGGTGTTTTAAGATTTAGTTTTATTTCTCATTATCCTACACTGATTTGATTGGTAATAAATTAAATTAAGTTCCCCAAGTTGAGTCTGTTTTGCCTGTGACGGTAATTGGTGAATGATCTTTCTCTGTCCTTATCTCAACCCATGAGCCTTTTGTTATATTTTCTCTCCCCTGTCCAGCTGCAGAAGGGGAGTGATAGAGCAGTTTTGGTGGGCACCTGGCATCCAGCCAGGGTCAACCCACCACAGTTTAATCTCAAATTTACTGATGTGATATATTTGGCCTTACATGGGATTTTTATTCAGCAGAGGATACAGAAATGTGCTGCATAATTTAGCAATTGCTATATATGATTGCATCACAATACGGATGTGATTCCTATTACAGGTCTCTGTGTGCTTACAGTCCCAATGCTGGGTGTTCCCATTCACTGGGAAGGAGTATGTGGGTTGAAGTCAGCTCAAACTTGTTTTTTTCAAAGACTATTTTATTAGTTGTCGATTTTTATACTTTATATTGGGCTGAGCCATGTACACACTTTCCCCTCCACACACCAGGTTGGTCACACATCAGGAAGACATTACTCTCTACTAATTATCTCAGGGAAGGCTGGGATAATTAGTGCAGCCATATAGCCAAAACAAAGGTTACCCTCCAGTCCCCCTTGTGTTGAGATAAGTTCAGCTTTCTTTACAATTGGTGGTCATTCTTTACATTCTTCCTTTTTGCCCCTAAACAAGGTTTTGAGGCTATCACAGGGGAAAAGTACTAACTGCTAAGTAGTAGTGCAAGTATTTTAGTGTGTTGCATGTGTTTAACTTCTACCCAGTCCTGCCCCCTTCCCCTCCCCAAAAAAAGGTTTCTGTTGGGATATTATAGATTCAGCAGGTTCATGATAAATGGCAGTGAAAGATACATTCTACTTTTCTTTCTCTGTGAACATTTTCTTTATGTGTTCTGGACTTTCTCTTTTTTTTTTTTCCCCATTTTATTTTTGAATGGTGTGTGCAATATTCAGTGGATACTTTTTACTGTTGCAGCAGTTATAGGCAGCAGACTAGTGAGGACAATGAATTATAGATGACTGTTAGAACTAAGAATCTTAGATGAATAACAATATTATTGAATAAAATTCAAGTCAGAAATGTGTTCTAATAAATGAGCTTAAGCCCTCTTGTATCTGCTGAGAATGTGAAATACCATCTAAATACCAGCTATGACAATCTGATGTTAAAAAAGCGGTCCACTAGAAAGAATGCAAAAACGAATGTACACTTACTAGATGGAAGATGTTTCACAGCTGCTATATTGTACGTTACTTCTGGCAGTGATGACACTGCAATTAAAATGATTGTAATTAATATAGTCTTGTTATTGTTATTCCTGTGTCTCTCAACCTGAGATCAGGCTGCTCACATCTTAGAAGTGTTTAGAACCCACAGCTCTGGTGCAAGGCATATTCTCATGTAGTAATAGCTCTTTTGAGAAATATATTACAGAACTCACTGAGATTTGGGTTGTTTATGTTTGTTTTTGTCAAATCCTAGCCATGCAAAACTAGGGATTGGATGTAGGTTACTACTGTGTTTTTTAGCTACACAGTTTGTGCAGGATTAAAAAAAGTGTGTAAGCTGCGATGGGCTGTTGACGGTGTGGGAGCATGAGAAGGGGGGACTGTTTGAATGAATAGGTGGCTCAAATGATGAGACTTCATAGGTGTGCAGTGAGGTATTATTTGTGATTTCTGAGGAAAATTGCAAACAATGATATACTGACATGAAAACTAATGCACAGAACTATTAAATGGTCTCTTTCCCATTGGATATCTATAGGAAAAGCTATAATCAAAGCTGGAAATTTTATGTGTTCCTTTCATTTATTAGTCTTTACAGATTTTGTTATGATGTTGCAGATGTCTTGAAAGACAAAAAAAAAAGATATTTAGAGGAAAATAAGAAAGATCTGAGAATCATATGTATTAAAAAAATCTCTGTATGACAGTTACTAGGGAAGTGGGTAAACATGAATGAAAGCTTTTCTGGGTTTAGTTAGTGCTGGTCAGATCCCACATTTAATGCTTTCATGAATTTTGAATGATTTCTAGGGAAGAACTTGCCTTAAGGCTGTTTCACTCACCACAGTGGCAACATGGTGTGCAAAACTGATAGCAGGAACAACAGCACTTTCAAATTATGCCTCTGGGGAAGTTATAATGGTTTCTCAGAGGATTTGTTGAAGCAACTTGTACTCAGCTTCTTGGCCTGACCGTCTTCAGGTTGTATCACCCACTTCATCTTAAATTGGCCTGCTGGAAGTCCATGAGAATGTCATTTACTCAGTTTTTGTTCTACTCCCCAATTCACCTGGGAGCTCTTTGCAGAATGCGATACTGGGTGAATTTTTGTATGTTATACACTGTGTTCATATAGCTGAGAAATGATGCACACCTCTCAACTGCAACAGCTGTTAGCTGGCCATAAAAAGCTTAAATATATCTTGCTATATTGGAATCTTAACTTGTGCAAACTCATGATTGCATTTGCCAACAGAGTGCTGTGCAATAATGGTGGCACAGACAGCTTGTTCCAAAATGCCATCTTATGACTGTAGCCTTCCTTCCACCATACGCGCCGTTCTTGGGCATCTTTAAAGTTGGCAGAACACTGCATCTGAATTCCCCAATGTAAGCGTTTTTCCAATTGACTGCTGTACCTGACACTCTTGTGGTGGAGGTCTCTAACTCCTAGTGCATTTCACTGTCGTTATTATGAAATACTTGGCACACTCTAGATGAAACTATGTACGTGTGTTTGGTGCTTGAAGCATAAGTCTTTGTTAAACAATCTGACTGCATGAACATTTTAATGCTATGAGTACTTTTTGCATTATTTTTGTGAGAGGCAAGTTACCTCAGTAGAGGATTGAATACCATGAACATTTGAGTACACATGTTTTTGTCAGCCTCTGCAGTGAGAACAGTTTGGCTGACATTTTTCCAAATCACATCTTTTTTCCCTTTTTGTAGTTTTTCCCTTTTTGTAGTTAGTAGTTAAAACATTGAAACAAGTACAATAAAAACATCCTTTCAGTCAGTTGATTACTTAAAAGCTGTGTGAAATATTTATTTTGAATGTTCATTTTTAAATTGTAGTATTGGAGGAATAAAATTCTCTACAGTTTTGCAAGTGTGTCTTCAACAGCATTAGTGAAATGGAGAATGGAAGGGAAGCTATTGCTGTCTTTTTTATATATATATACTTTTTGTGAGGAAAATTGCTACAGATACTCAAGAAAAAGGACCCCCTAAAAGAAACATATGAAAAGAGCAAGTACAGAAATTAATTTTTAATTCTTGATTACATGCAAGTTCAAACAACTGTTCTAGAAAAGTGTAGCTGTATATGCCAACTCAAGTATTTATCCCATGCAGACTTGATGAGAATGACCATTTATACCATTGTTCTTTTATAGGTGAAATAGCTATAAACAAATTGTGATGGCTGGTCTATTTGGAACAAGGAGTTTTTGAGCTATGTGTGTTTATAACACAAATCTAAATATGAAACTAGACCCTGACATTAGTGTCTTTCAGGTTTTTGGTTTCTGATTTTTTCACCCAAATAATTGGTAGTTTTATTATCTTAAAATTATTATTAAGTTATTATTGTATTTTCTTAATATTTTCTGAATGCCTGTAATATTTTCTTAACCAAAATTACTAATTTCAGCACTAGTACAAGGATTTTTGGAGTGCTGTGGGCATTGTATTGCACTGAATCTGGTGAAAATAATTATATCGGTCTTTGCACCATCTTGATTTTTTTGTTGTAAATCTGTCTATGCAATGCTATATAAACTGAGTTAGACACAGGATTTCACTTGATTGAATTATAAATATTATATGTTACTCCAAGTATGGTTATTTAAATTTTTTTTGGTGGAGACAGTAAATACTGAAACCCTAACATATAGCACTTAATCTCATTTTTATAACACTAATTTTTTTAAAATCCACTATGAAATAAAAAATATGTAAAATAAGTAGTTAATTTTCTTTTGCAGATTCATTTTGAAGAACTATTTTCAAGCTAGAATCCCTGTCTGCACTAGATAGATATAGCAGTAATTTATTCCAGGATGTGTTCATGAAAATAAATGTAAAAGACCTTCTCACAATGTCTTTTTCAACCTTGGAATAAGTTAAATAAAGTCCCTTAGTTGATCGTAAACCACAAACTTGTGTAGCTTTAGTGATACATGTTCTGTCAAACAGTCAGACTCCTCAGGAGTGAAATAATTATCCTGATCAATAAAGTAAATTAGGAATAAAAGACAAAGTGTAAGACGAAGATTCTGGGTAGGACAGTGAATTAGGTGCTGGAACTTTAGTTGTTTGATCTTGCTTTTAGACAAAACCTGACAAATGTAAAAATAGAAATGCCAGGATTAGCTTCTGTTAAACAAATTTTATTTCTAATCTTAAATAAATAATCATGGCCAGTCAAACCCTAAAGCTTACACTCAAAAATGTCTTGAAGTTTACTAGGACTTAATGTTGTGATTCTGCAGCCAGCATTGACAGCCTTCATAAACCCCTTCCAGACTTGTGGCTAAAGTGCTGTGGTGTACCAGGTAGATATGTCAGAGGTAAGAAGCTTATGCTAGTAGAGTCCTATGGCATGGTGGGTGTTTTTGGTGTTCAATATCTGAGCAATAAAATTAAGGAGCCTGGAAAAAAATCATCTATTGGGTCAATTTGTGCCCACTGTAGTGCCAGCACATACAGGAGGAGGAGCTGCCTTCTTGGCCTACAGCAAGTGCACCTTCCATGAGCTGCAAGGTTGACATAGTCATATTTAAAGCTGGTAATTGTGGGGAAAAAGTTATATGGTTTAGTGGTGGTAGGATATTTTAAGTTATTTGACCATATACTAAGCAAATTAAACACAAACACCCAGGAAGGATCAGAGGCACGGTATCACCTAATCAGTAAGAATGGAGAAAACTCAGTTGGCTCCTCCTATATCCAGCCAAGGAGAGCAACTAGACCACTGCTCCTGGTGTGAAACCCACCAGGACGACCCAAGGACAGAAATGCTCTCCCTAGAGTACCATTTAAACTGACAGCGGTTATTGCTTACAGGGGGATAGTATTTACTATGAGATGCAGGGGAAAGAGCAATTTGGAATCAGGCCATGATACTTTAGGGGATTTTATGGAAGGGGATTTTGGGGATGTGTGTAGTGTATTATGGGATGCTTAGGGGAAAGAGCAAAGGAAGGGAAAAGGAGGGATCCAGGTGGGCTGAGGAGGAACTGCCATGGGAAAACAGAGGGAAGAGGGGATAAAGAGCTCTGGTCATGTTTAAACAGCTTGCTGATCTGTAAGCTTGTGTGACAGAGCTCTTCTTATGCTTGAACTGCAGTTTGTCCTATATTCTCATTCAATCCTAAATCAATGTTCTGTGAGAGTGCACTCTCTATCCTCTATGTATGCATGCGTGAACACTAGCAAATATCCAATTGGACTAGCAGAGAAGTAGGGTGAGAGGTTTGAATACTGTCCACTAGAGCTGGTCATGGGTCTGAGGGATTTGAGGGTCTAGGGGACAACAACTGCAGGACACCAGGGTGTGAGTGCCAGCCAGTGGATTGACTGTGTCCAACATTAGCGACCTGAGAGATGAATACGTGTGTAAGTGTGTGCACGTTGCAGCTAAAAAACTCCAATCTTGCTCAGCGGGAGAGGAAAAACAGGATCAAGTTATCCATCATTGACGTTTATGTAAGTTCTGTGTTTGTGTGGGTGCAGGTAAAGGCACTGATCTGTCTGTCTCAATCTATGTGGCTGGTCATACGTACACTGTTTGTGTTGTGTGTGTGTTTGCACCTATTGGGAATACGTGCGCGGCCTCACTACAGCCTGGAGACACAAAACTACACCAGCCTCACTGGGACAGGAGAAATCTCCGGGGCCCAGTCCCCAGTGGGTGTGGTTACCTGTGACAGAATATTGGACACACGAAAGAAAGGCAGATTATAGATAAGAATGGACTAACAATTCAAATATATTCTATAGAACAGCCAGAGCCGTTCTGTGACAACGTTGTTAAAATTTGGAAATGCATACTGCAGTCAAGCACTTTCATCTTGCATATTATAGGCAGTGGAAAAATCTTCACCTACCCAAAACAGCTGCATAATGATGTCATTTGCTCCTTCCTCATGGGGTATTAACAATTTACAGCTTGAAAAAGCTTCTAAAATGTGGCAAGGGGCCAGAGTCAGAGAGGTGTCGGGCAGGGTATGTGCAACAGGAGTGAAGGCTGGGAGAGCTTACAAGGGGCCTGTGGTTGAGCTTCAGTTTCATAGGTATGGTCAATGAGTGTATATCCATGTATGATTTGTAGGAAAGCGGAGAATGAGAATGAGTTAGAAGACTGCTGATAGACATCAATGTATTCTTGTTCTCATTGAAACTAACAGGATCAGAAGCTATCCTTAAAACAGAGAAGGTGACATGCTTTTTGAAAATAATGACCAAAAAGGGAGAAATAACAAAATGCAGCGCTTTAGACACAGGCAACTTTTTTCCTTGATGTTTCAGTGGGAAATGAAATTCAACTAGGCACGATACTAATTCTAATTCTGTATTTTTTTTCCCAGTGTGTGTAGGATTATGCTAAGGAGTTGAAGCCTAAATCAGTTTAGGAAAGTGGGTAAGTGTTGTTAAGTCTGTATGTAAGAGGTTGTCATCAATAACAATGAAGATAATTCACAGAAATATTTGTGTATTGACATTTAAAAACAGAGATGAGGAAAACACAGCCCATCCCTGAAACAATTATGGAAAAAAAAAAAAAAAGAATAAGTGGAATACTTGATGTTCTACATTTAGAAGCAGAATTTCTTAAAGCCCTGTGTGTGTGATAGATTTAAAGATCCATGAATGATCATAGCATCTGCTATACTTAGGTATCTTTTTAGGTCTTGATACTTGACTGCTATCTCATTACTGTTACTACATTGAAGCTATAGTGATTAGGGGCTTGGTGAGTAAAAGACTTATTACAGGTGCAAATAGAAAAAAAAACCCTGTTTTTTGTTACTGAATTAAAAACAAGCCACAAAACCCCCAAACAAACAAATAAATCTATACGCCTGATAATATGCTGGTATCAAGTGTATGATGATACATTTTTCTATGCCTGAACAGAGACCGCAGTAAGATGTTGAATGCCAAAGTCTAAATTAAAGTACTATCTGCTGACCTTCACATTGTTAGCATCAGAAAAATATATATTTATAATAACTGTGCTTCAGTAAGTTAACTTGCTCACATTCAGGCTTATGCCTGAATTGCAAATGAGAGTTGTATTGCAATGATAGGATTATAGTATGGGGTTTTTCTCCACCTGTGGATTCTTAGAAGTCAGAAGAATATATATATGGACAAAGCTACTAAAAAGCACAATGAATGGATACAAGCTAAAAGACCTCGCACTTTGTTAAGAGCAAATAAAAATATTTGCCCATGTGATAGCTGTAAAATTTGAAGGTCCCTATAAACAGTACATTCACATTTGGGATTGATTTGGTTGTGACTGGTTTCATCCCTGATGCTGCACAGGGCTTTTCCTGAATAACTGAGCCTGTTCTCTGCATTTCAGATTCAGTAAATAGTCTGGGCTGACAGAGAATCCAACATTTTATTTTTTTTTTAAATTTTGAAGCCTTCAGTCTCTCTAGGGTATTGTCTATGGGAATTTCTTCACTCTCATGAACTGTAAAAAGACTTTACTTTTCTGGTAGTCGACATAAAAAACTAAGCTTGGATATCTTGGATAGTATCAAGCCAGGCAAAAAAAAAAATACTGTAAATGTATACCGAAGAAAAGACATACCAAAGACTGATATTTCCTCAAATTCATCTTTCCCATTGGGTGAGCTATAGTCATCAGATGAATTGAAACATTCGCTCTGTTCCATGAAAATCTTGAAATATATTAACATTTTTTAAAAAAATTCATTCTATACAATCTATAACTCCTTCTAGGAGATGTTAACTGCTGCAAAACAATAATGTGAAAATAAGTCAAACTTCCCATGGAAAGGACATTGTTGATACTAACCAACAGTTGATACTAACAGTGCAGTACAGATGAACAAAATACTTATATGTCCATGCTGAAGTCAAGGTCCCACTGTATTGTTCACTCTACAAAAGCAGAGTGTCTACCTTAACAAGATGCGATTTAAACAGAGAGCTGATTTAGCCTTTAGTAAGCTAAAAGATGAATGATAGCTCTTTCTCATTCCTTTATTCGGAGCAGCTATTTTCTAAGACTGGAACTATAAATGCAACAGACACGGCTAGCTGATTGAAACTGATTGAAAGATTTTAAACTCCTGATAGATAACATTCACAGCCTCTCCCTACCTAGACTACAGCAGGTTTTGCAGGTCCATTTAATTGTGAGATTTTAACTCATTCTGAAACTTCATTATAATTGTTCCACTTGTGTCATTGCAGAGTATGAATGTGAGATTTCAAGATATAAAAAAGTAGGCTTTAGCTCTTGTACTGCACAATGCAATCATTAACTTTAAGCAGTAACAGACTTCTGAGCCTGTATATATAGCGATAGATGGGGACGCAAAGCTGGTCAGATGACAGTGTTCTACATTATATTTTAGGAAAAATATTTTTCCAATAATTTTATGAAGAAGACATCCATAAGCTACGATTATCATTATTTGTGTGTAGTTTTGTTTTTCAGTGAAATCACTTTCTCTTCTATAAAAAATAAAACAAATGTTGCTCTCATGGAGTAGAGACACCAAATATCAAGGCCTATGCAGCTTGTTTTGTTGTTGGACAAGTAGATGCCAGCAAGTCTTGGATGTATCTTAGCTTAACGAAGGAACTTTAAATATTCTTATTTTCTTTGGAGCAAAGATCACCAGAAAGTTCACTGAGGCTGTTTTGTATTTAAAATATTTTTGTTCAGAACCAATCTTTGCTTCTCTGGAAATAATCTAAAGCAAACATAAATGAAACAGATGAGCATCTTTAGTATTAGCCACAACTTCCTCAAAGGAATGGTTTTAAAAATCAAACAGCACCAGACCTGGTTAAGAATTTGCTGGTAAAACATAAATGTCAGTAAAGATGGGTGATAAATAACAGGGCAGAAGCATCCTTCCTATTACCTCAGCTTCACAAAATGGTATTGAGAAAGTGGAAGAAGTGCTGGGAAAGATTTCTAGGGCTGATGGTCCAAGTGTGTCAATGAGTCTTTGGCACATTTACTATGTTTGGGTTGGATAAATGATAGCCACCTAACTCAAAGGTTGGAAACTTACAGCTTCAGGAAAGCTTTCTGATTGGGCTACCCAGCACTAGGGGGATACAAAACCATTCTAGTTAATATGATGCTCTGTCCTGTTCATAGCTTTTTGTAACTGAACTTTACTGATAATTTAATCACTGGAGTTATGAACAACGTGAAATGTAAAAAATCATAGCAGTTTGACTAAGAACCTGTGAGGGAAAAAATAGTTATGTCCGTCTCCCTGATACGTAGTTTCAGTGTTTCCAAGATTAAGACTATGAAGTTTTTTAGAAGAGTAGGCTTGCATCAGAACAAAACCACATTGTAGATCTGATTTTTACTTTAGATGGAAAATTCAGTGATTTCCCTCTTTTCCCAATTTTAACTATAGACTGTTTCCAAATACCAAAATGTTAAGTGAGTGTCGTGGTTTAACCCCAGCTAGCAACTAAGCACCACACAGCCGCTTGCTCACTCCCCCCCGGTGGGATGGGGGAGAGAATTGGAAGGGTAAAAGGGAGAGAACTCGTGGGTTGAGATAAGAACAGTTTAATAACTGAAGTAAAATAAAATAGAACAGTTAAATAGGTAAAGCAAAAGCTGCGCAGGCAAGCAAAGCAAAACAAGGAATTAATTTGCTACTTCCATGGGCAGGCGGGTGTTCAGCCATCCCCAGGAAAGCAGGGCTCCATCACGCGTAACGGTTACTTGGGAAGCCAAACGCCATTGCGCCGAATGCCCCCCTTCCTTCTTCTTCCCCCAGCTTATATACTGAGCATGACGTCATATGGTATGGAATAACTCTTTGGCCAGTCTGGGTCAGCGCCCCTGGCTGTGCTCCCTCCCAGCCCCCCTTGCACCTGGCAGAGCACGGGAAGCTGAAAAGTCCTTGACCAGTGTAAGCGCTACTTAGTGACTATTTAGCAATACTTAGCACTACTTAGCAAGAACCAAAGCATCAGTGTATCATCGACATTGTTCTCATCCTAAACCCAAAACACAGCCCCATACCGACTACCAAGAAGAAAATTAACTCTATCCCAGCTGAAACCAGGACAGTGAGGCATACATTAATATGTAGTAAATTGACACTGATGTACTTGGGCAGATATGTATCAAAGCACAGTCAGTTTCTAGATATGTGTCTTTTTACGGTCACTTTAAAATGCGTGTATGATTCATTTCATGTAATCCTTTCTATTGTTTTCAGAAATATGAATAATGAATATATTTTCCAAACCTTCACAGTGTTACTTGAGGAATATGTTATAAGCTGGTATTTAATATTAAGTCTGGATTATAGATTTGCCACATTTAACCATTTTTAACAGTCTGAGAAGTAAATTGGTTGCCTAAGTATGGTGTTCTAGATTGACAATTCCAGGTCTTAAAAGTCTGTTTTGAACAAAACAGCCCGTTCATAATGACTTAATGCTTTCTTGCTGTATAGAAAAGTTGACGTTAGAGAAAAAGAAAGCTAAGAGCAGATGGAAGCAATTCTTATTTCTTAAGTGTGAGTAATGTATGAGACAGCTGAAGTAAACATTTTGATAGCTTTTCCTTTTATTCTGTAATTGTGTCTTGTCACTTTTGACTTATACATAAGTCTACTGTACAAATAGAGAGGGCAGCAGTGTGAACTTTTTTTGTACCTTTCCAAGCATATGAAGACCCCCTCACTTCAGACTGAGTTTTAAGAAGTCATTAATTAACATTAATGCATATTTATAGGACTAGATTTATAAAGTAAAACAACTGGTGCTTTATAAAACAAAACAGCTGGAGCTGAGGACTGGAAACACACACTGTTTGCATTAAGGGGACTTACCTTGGACTAACTCTAGACTGGTCCCAGGGACTGAATGTACATTAGAGATTGGACTTCATCTTTTTGGTTCAGCCTCATCTAAAAGAAATGCTGCTCCTGCACTTAGAGACTCCTCCACAGTGTGAACCAAAGCACAGCAAGTGGGGACAGTCAGAAGATTTGTTTCAAAAGCACAGTCCTGAACTGATCTGAAATGATGAACACACTGTTAGGGTACTTGTGTCCCATTGCTCTTTCTTTGAAATACTTCATCTAATGTCAGTGTCCCTTGAAGATTTTTTTTTCCGTGATGTGGACAGCCAGCCTGTTTTGCACAGAACTGATAATATTTCCTGTCCTGTCCTAAACTACCACAGCTTCCAGTTGTCATTTAAGTGGGATTCATTTTACCTACTTTTAGTTGAGTAAAATTAATTTTCTAATATCCGAGAGTCATCCAGACTCTGCTGTCTGCTAGAGAAAAACACTCCTCCAGATGGGGATTCATTTCACTTGTTTTCGGATGGAATAGATCACTCTGAAAGTGCTGCTTCCTCCACAGGATAGAGGGGGATCGTAACCCTGAAGACACCTAAATTTGGAAGGATAGATCAAGATGAAAACATTTTCATGCAAATTCATCTGAGCCAGTTTTGAACTGCTTACCTATCACAATGGCTTAATATTAACTTGCAAGCTAATCTCTGTCCTTTTCTTAAATTAACTTGAATTAGTTATTAATTAGAATCATAGAACCATAGAATATCTCAAGTTGGAAGGCACCCATAAGGATCATTGAGTCCAACTCCCTGCTCCTCGCAGGACTCACTAAAACTAAACCCTATGACTAAGAGTACCGTCCAGACACCCTTTGAAATCTGACAGGCTTGGTGCTGTGACCACTTCCCTGGGGAGCCTGTTCCAGTGACCAACCACCCTCTCAATGAAGAACCTTTTCCTAATGTCCAATCTGAACTTCCCCTGACACAGCTTCATGCCATTTCCTCGTGCCCTATCACTGGTCACCAGAGAGAGGAGATCAGCACCTCCCCCTCCGCTTCCCTCCTTGAGGAAGGTGTAGACTGCGATGAGGTCTCGTCCTCTGCACACACTCTAATAGCTTGATGTCCTTATATTGAGGTACGCAAAACTGCACACAGTACTTGAGGTGGGGCCACACTAGTCCAGTGTAGAGTGGGACAATCACCTCCCTCGACTGGCTGACTATGCTGTGTTTGATGCACCCCAGGACACAGTTGGCCCTTTTGGCTGCCAGGGCACACTGTTGACTCATATTCAACTTACCATCAACCCAGACCCCCAGATCTCTTTCCATGGGGCTGCTCTCCAGCCTCTCATCCCTCAATTTGTATCCTGTAACCAGGATTACCCTGTCCCAGGTGCAGAATCCTGCACTTGCTCTTGTTAAATTTCATACGATTGGTGATTGCCCAGCTCTCTAGTCTATCCAGATCTCTCTGTAAGGCCTTTCTACCCTCAAGGGAGTCCACAGCTCCTCCTAATTTGCTATCATTCTAATAAATATTCCAAGGAAGAAGCTGAAGAACTGTTTTACAAACTCTGGGCCACATACTAAAATGTAACTTTTAAAAATACATCCTGCGTGGATTTGCATTTGGGAGCAGGGGGAGGTACAGGTTCAATTTTGTGCATCATAAGCAGATCTTGCCGAATGGTGAATGATGCATCCTAGTCTTCCATCCCCACCCTAGATCCAGAATTACAGCTGCTATAGGGGTTTCTTGCATGTTGCTGAAATCAATCTCTTCAGAATAATGCATTGTATTATATTAATTGTCTTCCATAGCAACTTTCTGTCTGATATTGAATATGCTTGCTTACTAAAAGAATGGGATAATATTTTCCATATATGGTCATATAACATATCTTGTTCATATTAACTACTTCTGTTAAAAAAATGAAATAACCCTATGAAATACAATTTATGATAAAATATGGATTATCTCAAAGGTAGAACGTTTTTTTTCTTTTTTGAATGATATACCACTTGTCCTCTTTTGTTATCTCCAGCTCTTAATGTGAAGCTGAAACTACCAGCCACACAAAAATGAAAGGTATGACTTTGCAAAATGCTCAGGAGTGCTATGGCAGTGGTTATTAAAGAACTTGAATGATACAAGAAAAGTCACATATTTACCATCTGTCTGTGTAGTTAGGGAGCTACTGTGGAACTGCGATGTTTCAGTTGTATGAGTGACTGTACAGGGGAATGAAGGCTGTGCAAGAACAGAGCTAAGAAGTCTAAAACATCTGCAGGAACAATTAATTACAGGTCACATTATTTGACGGGGCATCCCAGAGGTACAGATACACTCAGTACACATAATAGAAGTATCAGAATGTATTAAAACTGAGTTTAGTGATTGATTGTAGCTTTAAAGATGTTTTACATGATAATTACTCTGGGCATCATCTCTTTGAAGATTTCCCCTACCTCCACCCTTTTAATTTTATTTTTTTTTAAATTATGTAAATAGATCATTTTGGCCTTTTTTTGCTTTGTGTGGAGGTATTTCCCACAAATCCTCACTTCAGAAGCCTAATGGTGATGCTGGGTACATTCCTTGCAGTGAGATAACATTTATACAGAACATGCAGGATACAAGCATGTTTCTGAGCTCTATGCAATCTTGACAAAATGACTACATTTTTCACCTGTGATCAGAATGACCTAATTAAACATGTCAGCAGCCACAGGGGGTTTGGATGGCTAGTGGAACAGTTTTATGCTTGATTCCAGTAACTCCTCTGGAATAATTATTTTTCTGATCAGCAGAATGGAACCAAGGATGGAAAGTAAATGCCAAGTGTTGTTCTGCCTTTTCTGTATATTTCATCAGTCAAAGCATGCAGCTTTTTTAATAATCTTTAGCTTTATCAAAATAAGCAGCCAGACATCAGTTGGTCCACATTAACTTGAAAGCAGAGCAACAGAGGGCAGCCTTCAATGTCTGAAAGCTTCCTTTCTGAGCAAAAAGAAAAAAAGAAAGAAAGAAAGAGAAAGCAAGCAAGCAAGCAAGCAAGCACCAGTTAGCTATGCTTTTAAAACAGGTTTTCACAGTGATGCTAATGCTTGTTTTGCTGGCAATGACACATAAAAAAAAGTGGAAAGATGCTTGGACTATGGGAACCATGGCACACAAACTAAACTTTGGCATTGTTCCTCCCAGATTTTCTAAAGAAATGTATAGTAGAGTGTAGAAAATAGATTTTTTGATTATAGTTTCAAACAAATGTTTAGAGATAGATGTTCACATAGAAGTTCACTAAGGACATGTTCATAAAAGTAATCTTTTTGTATTGGGGGAAAGGGAAACAGTTATACACTTCTTTTTGTTCTCTCACTATTGAGGCTTTTCTCTTGGGCAGCAGGAGATATCTCTTTCTCTTTCATGAATGACTTCTAGGTTTCTACTATATAGTGGTTGTACATAGCTTTTACAGACATGGTTGTCATTCGTGGGGAGCTCAGTCACAGGTTTTGGTCCTGAACTGGGGGAATGTATGGACTTTTACAGGTTAGCAACAATTGCAGCTGAAATTTGTATGGGACAAGCCCTCTTGGACGTTGATTTACTAATGGTGCTGAAACTCTCATTCATAGTAGTTCATGTACTGTAATGAATGATAGTTTTTTTACATTAGTCAAAACAAAGTTACAGTGTGCTAATGTACATATACACACATACATATGCATGTGTACGTATGTGAGAAACTGTTTTCCAGTCTTAAGCTTTTCCTTGCTTTGTTGATAGTTCTGCATTTTACAGCTGATAATTGTTAAGATGATTTCATGACTGAGATGCACAAATGTGCAATCTGCTTTTTTCATTTCTTTTGGTTGCTTTTAATGAAGGAGTGGTACACATCATCAGTTTGGGTTCTATTTCATTTATTTCCAAGGGTGTATTTAAGTAATGAATTTGTCTTGTTACATAGTGCAATCCAGCAATAACCTGGAATTGTCTCCATTGCTGATATGCAGTAGCTATTAGAACTATAATAATGATGTAAAAACATTTTTTATCTGTTTTTTTTTCCAGATTTCTTTGTTGTCTTTGTACCAGCTAATATTTTCTCTGCTTGACTTGCTGGTATTCCCAGTGTGCACGTCTTCCACAAATGGAACCAGGCATCCCACTGCCACTCAGTTTGATAGGAGAACAAAGTGATCTACTCATGACAGCAGTCGTTCCTAGAAAAATGAAGCAAGCAGGTATGGCTCCTTGGCTGGTGCAGCCTTGCAATTTTGTCTCTTGTCAAGAGCTTACTGTAGTGTCAGCTCTAGATTTGGACCTTAATAAGGTATAGAAACAGATATTCTCTCTACAGTTACTGTCATTTCATTCTTGAGATTGCAGCAACTGTCCTGAGTTTCATGTCCTTACTGATGGGCTTGCATGTTAAGAAAGCCACTAATGTTTCATAAAATGAGCACCCTGATTTTGTCAGTTGCCTGTCAGAGTAACCCATGTAGGCTTTTTCATCTTTTTAAATGCGGAAAGGTCACTGAAATTAACCATTTTGATGTGAAATGCTGCTTTTTAATCTATCAACAGCTAGGGAAGGCTGAATGCCACTTTTCATATTTCACAAGGCACAATCACAGCTGTCTTATCTTATGCAGTAATGCTCCTTTGCCTACCTTTTACAAAAAGGACCAGAATATCTTGGAAGGAGATTTGGATTTTTTTTTAAGATGATTTAATTTGAAATAATATTGAATCTCTTTCATGTGGAGGTTTAGGCACTCATCATCCTTGAGAAATCATGCCCTTTGTAGGTCATGCGTGTATATGGCTTTAATTTTGGTGACTGTCTTGTTGGGAAACAGTGAATAAAAACTTTAACTTGCTGTAACATGAATGATCCACCCACTTGAAAGGTGGGAGCCTTCTTTCACAAGTTAGGAAAGAGTCAAGGCAAGGTGGCAGGCAAAGAAGCAGAGAGACAATACTCTGATCTGCTCAATCCAAAGGGAGAAGCCTGCACTTACTGCATGAAGTGTTGATGTGGCGGTAGAGGGAAGAGTTAGGAGAAATAGATGATGATGTTAACAGTTATTGAAGAACTGTGCAAAAGAAGAGCTGCACTATTTCCATGCATTAATTATGCAGCTGGAGGTTGCGTCAAGAAGCATCTGTTGACTCCAGAAACCTCGCTGTTTGTGTCTGTGGATGTTCCTTTTAGGATGCTGGAAGCTAACTTTTTAGCTGTATTCTAATGGGATTTAGGGTGCTTTTTTACAGGATAAGTGAAGGCTTTCTGTCTTCTGAGTTGGATGCAGTCTGTGATTTCCTGTGTGTGACTTTTAGGAAGGTGATTTTGTGTGCATGGAGAGAGACCTGTTGTTTTTGTGAGTGAAAGCTCTTAGGTAAGCCTCCGAAACGGCTGTCTAATACATAAGTAGTAAAAGGATACCTGCCCTATTTGAGATTTTCATTTCCCAAGTATTTCATAGGTATATCAGAAAAATATAATGTATCTGGATAATCATATATCACAGTGTATCCAGAAGGGCTCACTTGAAACCTCCCCCCCGCCCACCCTTTTTCTTAAAAAATTATTTGTCTTATTTCTAACAATTTTAGTAATTTGTAAAACTCAAAAGCTGTGCACATGTATCTGGCTGGCGTTGACTCCATTTGGTATACTTGATGTCAAACAAGGTTTTGCCAGGGACAGGTTTCTGTTAATTTCTTCAGTCTTTGAGGTGAAGTCACATACTGCTGCTTGTTAGATAATATTCCTTATTCAGTGTCTGCTCTTTTGCCACCTTTCACCAAAATCTCTTAAAAAAAAGGGAAAAGGTAGACAACCAATTTGCAAATGCAATTGTAAATCATCCTAGGTTTCCTTCACATGTACATACATGCAGAAATTTGCAGATAATGGAAAGGTGTTTCTTAAAGATGCTTAGTCATTCTCAATTTTTGTTCCTCCACTGCCAGGCAAACAATTTATAATTCTACCAGACCTGTTTTTAACTATTTTTTTTTCACTTGACTAACAGCCTTGCAGTAACATAAATATTGCAAGACCGCTTCATAACTACTGAGATTTTGAATGAACACAGGTTTTGACAAGAGTCCTTTAATTGCCCAGGACCAAATGGTAGACTGCTAATCTTTACAGGAACTTTATTCTAATGGTTCCCAAGGAAGCTGTAAGAGTCTGAAGTGTTAAGAACCATTGTCTCAAAGCTTGCTTGGGTGTGTTTATCTGATAAGACTGGACAGCAGACCACTCTTCTGTCTGATAAGGCCCAAGGGCGGACCATTCTTTGGCTTATCAAGTGCCACTATCTTGCAAAGAGATGTGCAAACTTGCTGAAGCTGCAGGCCATTCTTTGGCTTATCAGGTACCTTTAACTTGCAGGGAAATGTGCGAACTTGCTGGAGCAGCAGGCCATTCTTTTGCTTATCAGGTACCATTAACTTGCAAGGGAACACGCAAGCTTGCTGAAGCAGCTGGGCATTCTTTGGCTTATCAGGCACCACCAAGAATGGGACACCAATTGATATCCGGGCCAGGCCATTTGCCCACCAGCAATACATATTGTGTGACTGGATGTGCAGGTGTGGCATACGTGATAACCAAATGGAAATGAGAGGGGAAACTCCCTCTCCAACATGGGATAAAAGACGGTACAACGAAACCTGAAGTAGGCAAAAAAAAGAAGGGTCTGAAAAGAAGAAAGTACAACGAGGGTCTGAGAAAAGAAGAAAGTACAACGAGGGCTGAAAGAAGAAAGCACAACGAAAGCAGAAAGAAGGCAGAAAGAAGAAGCTTTTCCACCCCTGAAGAACTAAAAGAAGAAGCCTTTCCACCACCGGAGAACTGAAGACCGAGGACCAACAGGACGTCGCTGGATCCAGGGTGGTGACTATCCTTTGCTTACCTCTCTGATCGCTTGCTTATTTTCCTCCTAATATTTCCTGCCTTTCCTATCGCTTTACTCTTTTATATTTACCTAATAAAACATCTGATTGGCGGCATATGACCTCGTTTGTGTCTTAATTTCGCCCTTGGGATCATCTCGAATCTTTTCCGAGCCTGACAATCAGGCCGGGTCGTAACAGAAGCTTGTACATGAAAACCTTTGCCTCTCTGCTTAGACTGAACTGGAGGGCTGTTCTTAATATAAAATTGGGTAAAGTATCATAGTATTCCAAAGAGGTGGAATACCAGAAGTGGCACTTTTATACCAGGAGATTGTGTAGATGCCATTTTCACATATTTTGACATGAGTAGGGTTTTTGTTTGTTTGTTTGTTTTGTGGGCTCTTGTGCAATACTACTGTAACATTTATACTAGTAGTTTAGGAGATAACTAATTGTTCAATTTTTTGTCTCTCGCTAAGGACTTCCTCTCTTACTGTTCCAAAAACCACTGGCATTGAAAGATACCGCTTGTGAAATGGAGACAGACATGTTCCTTCCACTGGCAGCAGAAGGATGTGTTTTCACAGGAAATTGTTGTTCAGTAATAGTGCTGTAGTTCTTCAACCACTTAGAGAGATGAACTACAGTCAATAACGTTATAATATTTATATCTTGGTATATGGTGAAAACACTCACATTTGCAAATAATTTTTTTTTAGGAAAATGTAAAGGACTATGTATTACACAGCAGTTTCCCTGAAATGTGAGGAATATTAAGTAAAATTGCATGGGAGAGATTTAGAAGGTTAGTTCCTTGCTTACAGGAATTATTCTGCCTTAGACATAGTTAAAGTAGTTTCTGTTCCCAGTTTCTTTCTTTTCCCATGTCCTCCTGTCTTTCTCTGAACTACACTGGAGACAATATCCTCTCAATATTTTTGTTTTTCCTGCCCTGAACATTTGTCTATCCATTTTCAGTCTCATTTCTGTGAAATAAACTGATTTTAAGAAAAAAACCAAACAGAGCCTTTTGTCAAGTGAATGGTAAAACTGATATGATGGAGCAGCAACCACCAGTGTGTTGTGGAGAGATAGCTAGGGTGATAATCATTTAGCACAGATCTGCTGTAATCACAGTCCAGGTAACCATGCCCTTGGGCAGGATTATCCGTTTCGTTTAAAATATCTGGAAGGTAACTTTCCAGAGATACTTCAGCAACATTACTCCTGCTGTGAGGCCCTTTGCTCCCTAATGGCGTCACCTGCTTCCTAAATGTCAATGCAGTGTTTGACTGCTGCCTGTACTTTGATTCTGTACAGCATTACTCTATAAAAGCTAAAGGTTACTGTTCTACTGGTGGAAAGTGTCTGAATGATTTGCAAGAGCAAAGCTAAAATCATAAAAGGAAGGAACTCAATAGATCAGGGGATGCCTTAAGACATACTGGTATAAAATTAATCAAAAAAGCTGTTCCAGCCCCTGCTCCCCCTCTCCGCCAACATAAAGGTTGGGAAAAATAGAGGAAACAACAAAGAAACCCTTTCTGTATGAGACAGATGGCATTTTAAATGTTTTGAAGATACAATTAAGTATTCTTATGGCAGGATATAACTTTCTGCAACTTTTCTAAGTCCTGTAGTTAAATTACTGGTTCTGAATATCAGTTTTGTGTAGATAGCTAAAGATTTTTTTGTGTGTGTGTGTGTTTTCTTTTATTTTTTTTTTCTTAGCCTGAATCCTTTGGGTTATTGTGCAGGAAATACAAGTTCTTCGAATCCAGTGAACTCGCTATTTATAAAACTGAAGAGCAAATTTTAATGCAGAAATTAGCTGAGGCACTGAGAACGGTTTCAGCAACTATTTTAGTGCATGCATGTCTGATTATGGCAAAAGAAAATACACTTCAAACTCTGCAACAAGCAACCATATGGAATAATAGCTGTAGGGGTCTGCAAGAGAAATGGTGTTACATATCTGAAGTTTTCTTGTCAGCTTTTCAGCTCATTTATATTAAGCTATAATTCCCTGAGGAGTCAGGAGCTAGAACTGGGGTGTCTGGTATAGATCTGATGCAAAGCTGTTGGGGGCTTAAAGGAAGAACAGTTGTTCCCTGTGAAAGGCAGTAAAGTATCAATATTGAATATTCAAATTTCAATATTGGATGAATAGAAAGAAGTCGGCTTCCTTATCTCTGGCAGTTAAGATATTGTACTAACTTTTATTAATGCATCCATAGATGTTGTCTTTAAAACCTTTCCTTGGCAGCCATCTTTTGAAGTTCAATATGAAACTTCCAAATTATTGAAAGAATAAAAGAAACGCTTTAACTACTTAAGTCTAGAGTAATTTAATTGGCAGCTTCAAACAGGTGAGATATTTACTGTATATACTCTCATGATTAAAGAAGGAAAGAAAAAAAATACTGCTATCCTTTAAATTGCCCCATTATCTTCTATTGCTTTAATATTATACACAATTGTTTATAGCATACAAAAGTACTACATCATCTTTTACTATGTAAACATATAAATGGCTGTGGACTGCCTGGCATGGAGATCACTAATACAGGAAGTTGCACATAAGTGACAATTTTTGATTCTAAGTTCTCTGCTGTATGTGGGATTTAGGTGGCATTTTTTTCAGGTACTGTGTACAGATATGAGTTTCCTTCCATGAAGTCCCTCTGCATACTTTAATGAATACTTAATAAGGCAAATCATCCAGTGTCTGACAGGCTACCTGTGCTGTGGTAGTCTGTGCAAGCCAGCTCCTTGTTTCTCTTCCTTTGCTCATTTATTATTCCGTCTCAGTGGTTGAACACAAACCTCCCCTACCACTGCAGTTTAAATGTAGCCAGTCACTTTAATGATCTGACTAATGGTCAAGTACAACAAACATGAGGATAAACATCCTCTGCCAAGAGAATCTCCATCAGCACCTATTGTGCATGGATGTGAGCTAAGCAGTAGCTGATTTCTTTGTTGCCCAGCACTCTGCACCAGCAGAATCGTGCCTGTGACAGTCAATGCATGGCCTATGCCTTTTACACACCATGCTAAAGTCAGAGGAAAGACTGTTTAACCTAACCAATATCTAATTATTACACAGTCTTCTCTTATTTTAAGGTTGTTTCACCCTTTTCCTTCTTTTTGAATTATATTCTTCCTAGAAATATCTTTGCAGCATCAACAGCACCTTGCAAGGCAAGAGATGAAATGTGGTGTTTGATTTCTCCCAATATCTGACAATCTGTGCAAATGCCAGTGTGCCTATTTGAGTTTGCTTAAGAATGTACATTCTCTCCTCCCGCCCAAATATGCAGGATGATATTTAAGAAAACATAGTTCTTATATTAAGTGAACTTATGGGTGATTAAGAGCAAACAGAATGTCAAGAAAAGGTTATGGGCTAAAATGTTCCTCATTGTAATTCCACATTTTTTCAGTAAACTCCTCCATCATGTTCTAATAAAAACAGCCTGCTGCATAAAACTTGATTTCTGACATTCCTTGTGTCAGTTCTTTCCTGAAAACAACAAAAATAATTATTCTTGGTTTGTTTATTCTTTAAAGAAAAGTAGTTTACCTGGAGCCTGCTATTCACTTTTTCGATAAATTAATAGTGTTTTGCCCTAGATCTCGAACCTCTGCATCAGTCAGAGCAACGAGCGACAGCTTCAGTCTCTGTCACCAGGCTGAAAATCTGTATTTGGTCACCTGGAACAATCTTCCCAATAGTTACAAAGGCAATCTGTAGAATGTAACCATTATTTTCTCAAGAAGAGAGAGTTAATTTATTTTCATGGGAAATTATGCAATGTAGCAGCACTGCAGATTTTGATGGTTACAGGTGGAATTTTTTACAGCACTGTATAAGATACCTATCAAAACTTTTCTTCTAGTGAATGTGCATAATCTAATTAATATGATTTATTGGTTAGCCTTCATTCACAGGAACAGTCCTGCTTACACCATCCTCCCTCTCTGGGAATTGTGTGCCTGCTCTCCCTCTTATGTCAGCACTAGTGCTTGTCTGATCCGATGGTGAGCTGGTGCAAGACACTAAATGGAAGAAAAGTATTTCTTTTTTGTTAGTTCTCTGTCATTTAGCTTCCAGGATTGGCTTGCCATAGAGTCAGCTTGGTACCTATGCAAGTATGAAGAAAATAGGATGAGTTCCTGGTGGGGATCTGGGACTGGGACAGTGAGGGGTCAGGACCACCACTTCACGCAGCAGCTGCCTGATATATTGGTTTGGTGGTACTGCAAAACAGCATCTCTCAGGAGCCTTTCTCTTGACATTTGTTGACAACGATAACTTTCAGCATAAATTACCTTTGATTAATCTACAAATTATGTTAATTTTTTTTCTTAACATTTTGGTATTGCACTCTTCAGAAGTTGTTAATTTAATATTAGAATCATAGAATCATAGAATCATTTAGGTTGGAAAAGACCTTTAAGATCATCAAGTCCAACCGTTAACCTAACACTGCCAAGTCCACCATGAAACCATGTCCCTAAGCACTACATCTACATGGCTTTTAAATACCTCCAGGGATGGAGACTCAACCACTTCCCTGGGCAGTCTGTTCTAGTGCCTGACTACCCTTTCAGTGAAGAAATTTTTCCTAATATCCAATCTAAACCTGCCCTGGCACAACTTGAGCCCATTTCCTCTCATCCTATCGCTTGTTACTTGGGAGAAGAGACCAACCCCCACCTCACTACAACCTCCTTTCAGGTAGTTGTAGAGAGCAATAAGGTCTCCCCTCAGCCTCTTCTTCTCCAGACTAAACCACCGCAGCTCCCTCATCCACTTCTCATAAGACTTGTGCTCTAGACGCTTCACCAACTTCTTCTGCCCTTCTTTGGACACGCTCCAGCACCTCAACCTCAATTTCTTTCTTGTAGTGAGCGGCCCAAAACTGAACACAGTATTCAAGGTGCAGCCTTACCAGTGCCGAATACAGGGGCACAATCACCTCCCTGGTCCTGCTGGCCACACTATTCCTGATACAAGCCTGGATGTTATTGGCCTTCTTGGCCACCTGGGCACATTGCTGGCAGAATAGTAGTAGCAATTTCATTCCATATAAAATAAAAGATGCATTTTCTTCCCCAGCTAAATCAAAATCCCTTGAGTTTTGTTTTCAAAATGGAAAAATATCCTTTTAACAGTGGTTGCTGTACCTTGCCTGCCTCATTTTTCATGCAAAATCTCAGTTTACAATATAGGAATTTCAAACTGATGAGGCTAATATCCTGCAAGGGAAAAACAAACAAACAAACAAACAAAAAACCAAACCCCAAATATTTGAAACTACAGAGTTATAATAGGAAAAAAAAAGTTAATTTTAATAAACAATATTTAGAGACTAAAAGTTAAAAAAGAAACTAATTTTATTCTACTTATTGCCAGAAAAAGATAATAGATAGATACAAATACAGCACTTCAGAGAGAATGAAATTACCTGATGATCACCCATTGAAACCTGTTGTGGAAAGGAACTTGAATCAATATCTCAATAGATTACATGGAAATACCTGAAGCAGAAGCTTAGAGATTGTAATGAACTTTTCTGCCATGTGCACAAATATAAATTCACATGTATTATGCTGCTGACATTAGATCACAGTGTATTATATTCTGTCTGCTGCTGTCCCAATGGTCCTTTTATAACATCTATGTTAATTCTATTGTCTCCGCTCTCAGAGCAGTGATTATCTCCTACATTTGTATAGCTTTTACCATGTGTTAAACTCTGGCTTAATAGGCAGAGATCCTAATACAGGTAGAAAGTAATTTTGGTGTTTAAGGGGTTTGGCTATGGAATTGGATGCTCAGACTTTCCCAAATCCCTATGTTACACATGATGTTTCTGAGAACATCTTTACATCAAATCCCGTAGGCAGTTGTCCAGACCTTGATGCCTATGCAGATTATATAAGCGAACACATGCTGGTTTTATCCTAAATCAGAAATCAATGACTTCTACATCAGTTTAGGAAAAGAACTTTCCAAAACCTCAGTAGGGCAACATAAACATGATTTTTTTTCCTTAGTAATTACAAAAAGACTCGCGAAATCTTGACATTAGATATTAGATTTTTGTTTTATTGAACAATCTCAGCACTTACTCTAACTTCCCCATTTTGCCGAAGACCTACACTATTTCTTGGCAAACTGTACATTACCCAAGCAAAAAAGCTATGTGCTACTCCAAAAAAAATAAACCTTAAAAATCCTCCTCAGACATCAGCTTCTAGTGAACTACAAATGACAGAGATTTTTGTGCCTTTCTCCTTGTTTCATAAGCAACTAAAATGTGTGTTTGTTCACTTAAATGTTTGCTCAATAATTAAGCTAAAGAAAGCAAGATTGTGTTTTCTTTTACTTTGATCAAGTGTTAGACTTAATTGCTTGCCAAATGGACTGATATGGCATTGCAATTTAAAAGGAAGATTATGAATGGGGCTTTGCCTGGTATCTTTTGGGAAATGTTCTGAAAAAAATAAGCCTTGTAGTTTGTGTCAAGTGTTAATGATTTGTTTTTAAGGGCAACTTTTGTGAACCCTTGTGATTAAACTAGGGCTAGATAGAGGTAACGCCACTAATAGAGAGCACCTGGGCTTGCTATAAATGTGGCTTTCTTCTTGTGGATAGGTTATAAACTTTGCCCTGTGGCTGGTTCTGCTCTAGTAAATGCAGATACTTTAGTTAGCAATGGAGTTTTCATCTTCTCTTTGCTAGATACTGGCTGGAGCCCATATATTCTGATGAGAGGAGAAACTTGTTTTGTTGCTGCATATTGCATAAAACAGTTGGAGTTTTATGTAAAAGATAATGCTAAATTTTCCCAAGGGAAGTGAGGGAAGAAGAGGTTTTGGGAAGGAGAGGAGGGGCTCCTTTATAGCTGTCTGGCATAACACGGTTTACTCAATGATGTAATTCTTCTGTCCTGTACTGTTTTTCAAGATTGCAGGTGCAAGATGTCTCAGAATCTGGTGACACGCATGCTGTGATATAGCTGTGTCCCCACTGTTTTGTTCAGCACTTGTTGGCTCTCAAACTTTTTATTGCAACATATGGCTGTCTGATGTTAGCATTTCACTGTGGACAACATAATGAACTTCCTTTCAGCAGTCTATTGCTCCCATAAGCCTCGTGCTAGCTGAGCAGTGGTGAACTTTGGCAAATATAGTGCTTTTTCAGAAGAGCTTGACATGAATGTCTGGAATGTGAACAAGGACCCTCTCCACCCTCCCCTCCCTAATTAGAACTGCAAAATCTTAGTTTTTGCTCAAACTCCACTTAGGCTCTGGCTTATTTTGATTTTTTTAATATTATTATTATTTTTTCAGATATCTAGGTTTTGATTGCTTTGCTATCGCTTCACCAGAGGAGCAGAGGATCTTCTCCATGGTTTTGGTTTCTATTCTTAACTCAGCTGGTGAGGTAAAGGATCACAGATTGAAATTTTGAAGTTGTGGTCCAACATCTTAATGATAAGTAGCCCTATTACCTTTTTTTTTTTTTTAATCCTATGTTAAGTTACAAATTTTTACTAGCTTTTGTGTGAAATGATAAACTGTTTCTTCTTACTTTGATCTATTCTATTCTACATCCACAACTTCTTGTATTTATGGGCTACATTAAATATTTTGACAAATTGATAGTGTTTAAAATTGTTGCCAGCTGCAGGCAAACACTAAAGATTTAGGAAGTTTAATAAACTACCATGGAACCTGTATAGCTACATGTATTTCTTAAGGGGGAAAATACTGCACTGTTTAGGAGTGTAATTTTTGAACTTCATCATCTATTTTTGGAAAAAGGAACAGAAAGTTCAATGGAGGAACTGAAATCTGAAGATAAATCATGGTGATACACCTAAGTGGAAATGAGCTGTTTACATAGGTTTTGTAAAACTGTATATATTTATGGAAATAGATCAGAACGTACCCAGTGGTTATCTCATTTGAGCAATTGGTGATTTGGAGGAATGTTATCATGTACTGCTTAGGTTAGGAAACTGGCCTGAAATTTTCATTATTTCAGAGATGCTGTCATACTTTAAAGCCAGTAGTGGCGTAGTAACGTGTCTTTTTGATAGTATTAAAGTGAAGAGTAATTCACAGTTGCTCTCACATTGAGCTACAACTTTCAGCCATTTCTTAAATACTTTAGAAAATTAGAAATTAGACTGTTAGAAATATTCCAATGCATGCAAGGGGAAGGATCAACATCAGCCACTCAGAAGAAATGTTTAGAAGACAATTCCCCCACTCCTTGCCTGGCATTTTCTTAAGACTCAGTCTTCCAGTACAATCATCAGAAATTCAGAATAATATTGTTTGATATTTTAGTCAGATAGGACTCAAAAATTTCACCTGTCCATTAAGTCCAGTCCTTATTATGTAGTCACCATGTTTTATATGTTTGTTTTCATAAACTCATTGATCTCCTTCTCAAAAACAATGGGGTATTTTGCTATTGCTGCTTCCCCTGGAAGTCTGTTCCGCTACCTGAGTGCTCTGATGGTTAGCAGTATGACAATTTCTATGTTAAGTTAATTCTTGGCTGTTGGGTTTGTGTTTTTTTTTTTTTTTTTTTTTTTTTTTGTCCTTTGGCTGAATAGCTTGAATTCAATTACATCCCATTTTTGTTCATCATGGGTAGTGCTTATAAAGTTTAAGTGGCATTGAGGTTTCTACTATGCTACAAATTTAAAACCCAGGAAAAATATAGTGTTTAGTCAGACTGTAAAGACTGAATTAAATTAACTCCTTGATGGTTGATTTCAGCTGTATAACAACTTTGCTCTGAACCCATGAAAATCATTAGGTGCAATTTGAATGCTGGAGGGCAATCTAAGGATGCAGTCCAATGATGTCAAAATTTTTAAACATAACAGCCTAAGTAGTTGCTGTGAAAAGGTCATAGAGCTGCAAGCAATATGACTGAACAGATTACCTGGACCACTCTGGACCATTTATACTGTATAGGTAATAAAAAGACAGTGAAAACTACTGCTTGAGGAACTGCTTAGGTTGACTAAAGCCCTAGTCAAGGGACAACATTTATATTGATTCCAATGGCAGAAGAAGAGTACTCAGTTCTGAAAGCATTTTATCACCTTGCTATCTTGTGATATGTATGAGCTTTAGGGTTTGATCTCTACTGTAATAAAGATTATTTGTTTTTATGTTGACTGCATGTTAATGTTGACTATTAGTAGTGCTGGTCTAAGGAACAACTGAGAAACCACAGCTGCTGGTCTCCTTTTCTAGTGTCTTAAAGTGCTGGATAGAACATTTGTGGTCAACTGAAGCCAGCCAAGCTATTATGTTTCTCGTTTCTGTTAGGGAAACAGTCTCTGGAATGATTAGGAAATACCGTGTCCTGCCAAATCGGAGCCAGATACAGCAGGTGTTGCTCAACAGATAGCCTAGGAAAGACCAGGGTGATGGAAAGACTTTGTCCTCACTTCCTCCCTATAGAAAAAGTAGTTTGTAAAAGATGAAGAGCATGAGGAAGACATTTTAAAAGACTAATCTATTATAGTTTTTAAACTATTGCCATAGTCTGTTTAGCTTAATAGAGAGACAATGGGGAATATAATGGCACTACCTCATTCTTGACTGTACTTGCCAGGGCAGTGAACACCCTCTTCTGCATCCTGGTGTTTTGGCTGCCTGGTCCCCAGATCAAATTTGATATGGCATCTGTATGGCCTTGTGTTAGTGATCTGTCTGAGCAAGAGGTTTCCAAAGCCTTGATAGGCACTTGTCCCCTTCATTTGGGTGATGCTTTTAAGCTCAGGCTTTCACCATTGAGATCTGCCTGAGCAATGCTGCAGCTGTGCCTATGCCTGGCCATGTGTCTTGCTGCACCTTGGCTTTCTGGCTGGCCTTAGACCTGCCTCATTACCATGGACTTCTCTTGAGATCACTGGTCTTCAGATGAACTTTGTTACCTCCTCAGGCTCACTCTGCTCAGCTTCTGTGGGTACCATGAGTCTGTGCCCTTGCCAATGAGGGTGCTGCCCTGCCGGGCTTGTTGTCACCCCCAGCTGCTAGCTTGCCTCCCTGAGCAACCCCCTCCTGCTACTCCTTTCTGATAGCTGCCAATACATCTTTTTAGCATAAAGATTCCCAGTTTGCAGCCATTTTGGGGTGATTTGCAAAACAAGGGATTTTTTTATAGCATAGTTTTTCTTCAGTGTTTTACAGTTCCACAAGAGAAATTTACTGACAAAACAGGTCTGTTCCATCTCCTGATATTTGAGGTCAAAGTGTACGGTGTCTGATCCTGTTTCAGTCATTGAATCAGGGTGTGTGATGGGTACAACACTGTTCTTTTTTTCTTAAATGTTTTGAAGTATATTGGCTAGCAAAGGAATGCATGCTAGAATATGGATGTGCTTCCAATTATCCTAATGGACTACAGTGCTCCACAAAATCATTAAGGTAATGACTGTGCCCTTGAAGCAGACATAGCAAAACATGGAGCTGATTATGAATAAATTGGCATAACCAGCAGATAGCTAGCACACAATTTCTACACTGGCCTTTGTGAAGTAAGTTGCATACAGATCCATAATTATAGCTGGAGCACAGAGGGTTAAAGGCACCTGCAGATTAGCCCATTTTGTCAGCACCTTATTCAGTGATACCCTCTCATACAAGGCATTGAGAAATCCAGAACCAATGCCTCTTTGGTTAATGGTCAGGCAAAATATGGATTCAGGGTTACCTGAACATGAGTCCTGTGTTCAGGCACCAGTCTTGCTTTGCTGTTGATGGGTATATATGGCTTTTGGCTGTGTTCAGACTGCATGCTATCTTATGTATAATGCAGCAAGGTATAATCTGTAACAACATTGTGGAGTGCTGCAGGATCCTAAAGATTGAAATCCTAACAGTCACTGGATAGTTTTGGTGGGCTGGGCATGTATTGGGAATGAAAGACATCAGAATGCTAAAGCTGCTTTTCTCCTGATGAGGCTGAAGTATTGCACTGAGTAGCATGAGACTGAAATCAATAGCCGGGAAACTGTAGATAGCAAACTAGCACACAGTCATTTCAGTTAGTGGGGCTCAGCTGGGAAGTAAAAGACAGAGCTAAGGGGACAGGATGGGAATCAGTTTTCTGGGGGTGGGATGAGAATTAGCGATTTCAGGTGTAGTTGCTAAAAACTCTCCTTTACCTGTTCATTAATTGGACGTGAGGTTGGGTTAGTTGCATTTGTATGCGGAAGAGAGAATATTCTCAGTCAGGTAATTTCTGATTAATGAAGTGCTACCGCAACAATATCGCCGTACTAAGTGTTACAGTGTCAGTAAAACACAAGACTAGTTACAGGTCTGCAGAGAGTTACTTCAATGGCAGTGGTGATAGTATAGCCCTGTAATCTGCTGTATAGTCCTGAGCCTGTTTCAGTTAGGACTCTCTGCATTCAAACCAAAGACATCTCGGTTTAGCTACTTCCCTCTGTTTTTGACATGTATTGTAGTTACTTGTTCTTCCTTAAAGCAAACCTTATTGCTTTGTACTATCTCTATGTCTTTGTTTTACATCCTTGTACAAAACATTGTTCTAGTCCAAAAGGTACCTGTAGAAAAGAATATTATAGGAATGTAAGTCAGTGTGCCAGGTAGATCATCAAATCAAAGACTTTGAGTTCACAAAGGCCTACAAAAAACTTCACGGCATCTGACAACAAAGGTGGAACAGGAACTTAAAAGATTATATGTCCAACTTGAGGTGTCAAGGCACTCACCAAAGTTTGCTTAGTGTTCTAGTGTTGTTAAATACATTTTTCAGATGACACTAGGAAGCATGTGGATACGCAGAATATAAGGGATATGTAGATACTTGGAATGTAAGGACATATGGTTTGTGGGCATATCTGGTTAACAAGTATTCAACATGAAAACAGAAGACTAGAGACAGAAGCAGTAATAAGCCTGACCTAGATACACAAACACTAAGGCATGGGAGACAAGGAAGACCAAAGACCAGATCTCTCAGGTCACAGATTGAGGAAACACAACTGAAGGAACAACTCAAAGCCTTGGAGATGCTCAACCAACATTTTGTAACTGATAAGTGGGGGAATTTTATATATGAGATATTTGAGGAGGCTTGTGGGATTACGTGAAATTTATCATGCGATGTTATAAAGGCAATGTGGGAATGTACCAAATTTATTCTGTGATGTTTAGGGGAGGAGCCAAAGGCAGGGAAAGGGAGGCATTCAGGTGGGTGGAAGGAGGAACAAGCATGGGAAAATGGAAATAAGGACAACAAAAGGAGACAGTCACATTTTAACTTGCTTGCTGGTCACTGTCTGTCTGGGCACTGCTCACTTTGTGGATGGCTGTCTGCATTTTGCTTGTGCCTGTTGGGAATACACGCTCAGCCTCACTGCTGGCTGGACCTAAAAAGACCATAGCAAACAGACTGGGGAAGAAAATCACCTTGATCTTGAAGTCTACCATATCCAGGTTCCCTTAGCAGGAAGGAAGCTACATCTCTACACTATAAAGAGAAGCAAAAGAATCGAAAGGAAAAGTTGCTATTGGTATGAGTTAGAGCACAGATTCCCTTCTGACTTTACTTCTAATGACTGATTAATCTCTTGTGTTAGAGAAGCCTCTAATCAGGTGAGAGACTTTATTGTCACTTGATACTTCATAGCCCTCCTTTCCATTTGGTTTCCAGCTGTGACCGATTGCTACCCTTTTACCAAATTTCCATTTGTTTTTAACATACCTGCAGCTTCAAAGGGGAGAAGAACACTTCCTGGGTCGAGAAACCACTTTTAAAAACCTGGACATATGGGCTGAATTACAAATGGCTCCAAAATTCAGTGTTGATGAATTATCACTGGTAACCCATCAGGGAGGTATCAAATGTCTTCATAAGTAAGGCAAACTCACTGATACTGCAGTTACAACAGGTTGTTACAATCAACAGGTAGCTCTGATCACTAGCACTGGACTTAAAAATTGGCTGCCTTCACAACTGCAGGCATAAAAATAAAATAAAATATCCCCCCCCCGTAATAATCAACAAGAGAGAAAAAAATAGACTTGAATATGTAATTTGTCTATCCCATCTCTGCTTGCATTCTCTTGCTTAGTGTAGGCACACTCAAGGAATTCAAAAGTTTTGCTTTTTTTTGCTTTTTTTTTTTCAGTAAAGGCTTCCTGGTGATCAACTGGTATTTCATGAGCCTCACAAACTTTTGTTGTCATTCTTTTCCTTCTAAAGAAAAGGTAATTAGGACATTTTCTTGTGCTTTTAGTGATAAGACAGTGGAGATTCCAAATGTTCTCATTTATACTGCCAAAATACATTCAGAGCTGTGACATACATTTTTTCATTCTGTGTTTACTAGTAGTTTCTCATGCCATGAACCATCAGCATGCTCATGTTAAGTACTAAGCCTCTCTTCTCCTGGACACTTTATTTATTCAAGCTTCACGGCTGTAGATTTTGTTCTTGGGGTAGTGTGCTTTCTGTCTGTTATTGGAGGTGGGGGAGGAAAACATCTTCTAGATGAATTGACTAGCACACCTGGGGGGAAAAAAAAAAAAATCACATGAACTATCAAGGACCTCTGTGCCTCCTGACCCCTAAGTAAGTAAAGCTCCTTAGCAGCCTTTCTGTGTCAAGAATCAAGGTCCTTTTCCTCTCTGCAAATTGAAGCACTGCAACCTTCTGTTGCTAAGTGATTAGTGTCAACTGTTTTTTGCTTGAGTACATAATTTCTCTTAATTCAATTGCAGGATACTGTAGATTTTATGGTTTGAAATCTAGCTTTTGACTGGGTAAACAAGTCTGACTTACTTGCAGTCAATATTGTCATTGTAAGTAACAACTGCCTAACTTGCTTTATTTGATAGAGTTTTCTCAATTTTTTCCTTTTCATTAACTGTTCTACTGGGATAAAAATTATGTTAAATGAAGAAGAGGTAAATTAAATATTTTAATTTTGTTTTATATATGCAAACCTGAGTGACAGTATGGACTTATGTTTTTGTGCAAATGGTTTGAGAACAAATTTTACTTGTGCTACTGACAGTATCATTTGAATAATCTAAAAGCATTATGGTCTCAGTTTCTATGCTAAAGGACTTTGCCATGACTACAATCTACTTATTGACTAACAATTTATATGTATATTGTAGCAACCCTTCTCTGAAACCCAGTCAAATATCTAGAAAAATATAAACAGCCAAAAATGGTAATGTTGGGAAAATTCCGTTCCCCCTTTGAGGAATTATATCTTGCAACTGAGAAGTAGAACTGTAGGGTGCTCTGACTCAATTGATTCATATATATCCAGATCACAGATTAGGAAATGTAACATGAGTCATGAGCACTTGGCGCAATTTTGAAGCAAGTAGAAATCATGCCTAGTGCGTGTTGTTTTTATTAGCCTGAAGTGCAGAGATTTAGATACGATATTATTTTTTTCAGTGTTCATTTCACTAATGATTTCTGTAAAAAGCTTTTCTTCTAGTTTTTTGCTTTTAGATACTATGTAGCACATAGCAAAGTCTCATTCTAAATCCCAAATTATTCCTTGAGTGAAAAAGGTTTAGGACAATATTTTTGTGATCCAAGGCTGGCAATGGGCATTTTATTAGCTTATAAACTTAGGGAACTTAGGCAATACAAATACCATAATGTTGTTTGGTTTTTTAATATGTATATATATTTATATATAGGAATACAGAATACGTTAAATAAAATATTTAAAGCTTTTGTTTATTTATTTATAAGTGCCCAGGTATAGTTCTGGTCACCAGTCTATTGGATTCCAAAAGCAACCCATCTTGCAGAAATGTCAGGTGTTGTATAATTAACGGGACTAGTTGCCTTTCTTGAAAACTACAGTAATTGCTTTCTTGTCTCTCTGATCATGTTTTCTGTGCAAGACATCCTTGTAGACTGCTAATGCTTGTCTAGTCATACTCAAGAATAGCTGTTTGAAGAAAAGGGCAGATTGTGTATCAGCTTCTTTGATTGTTGGTCTTTTATCTTATGATTTCTTCAGTTGTTTCCTTAAAAATTTTTACTTTTACTTTTTTTAACCATCATTCTTCCCTGTTAGTCTGACTCTTTATTACTTGTTAGGACTAATGCTGTTCCTTTTCTGCTTTAGGTAATCAAACACTGGACAGATATATACCTGTGTTCTCTAGAAATTAATGCCATTACTTTACATACCATCAATATTGAACATACAGTAACAACAGTGTCAGTGCATTGTGATGCTACTGGATAGAAGCACAATACAGAAAGGTGAAAAAAGATTCTTGTCTTTTGCTCACTCTTCTCTTGAGAGAAAAACAAGTGAAGTGGAAGGATAGGAGTTTTTTAAACAACAAAATGTCCAAATCAAACTTTTGAAGCCCAACAGAACAAAGGGAAGGGTTTCATGTTGCGATTGCAGAAAAGTAAGTTGTATACCTGAGACCTGCATGACAACAGGAAATCCAGAGCATGTGGCTGAGGTTAAAATAAGAACAATTTGAGAAAGATAAACCAGATTTTCATTCTAAAAAAAAAAAAAAGACAATTCAGGATGATATAAAAAAATCTGTGTTGTAAACTGCTTTTTGTTTGAATAACTGAGGCTGTTCTGATTTTCCTGTGGGCTGTCTATAAGGCAATCCTCACAGATGCATAACAAACTTCTAGTGGGAATACTTTTTGATTGCCATCCAGGTTCTTAGTATAAAGTAGTGTAGTTCAGTGCTCAAGAGACAGGTACATGTATTGGTGTCCAAAGTTAAGCAAAAACTAGATATTAGCACACAGTACTGCACAAAATCGAGTTTCTTCGTGCAAGTAAAGTATTAATGCCTCCTTTGCAAATGTCTGCTCTTGTGAATGAACGCACACACTGTAAAGACAGTCAAGATTTAGTATTACGTTTTCATATGACAATAATTAAAAAGAGGAGCAATGCCCAAGACACATCTGAATTTAGTCTTTCTCAACAAAAAGTGACTCATTCTTTGTGTTATGATATGCATTATATGTGGAGTCAAAAGTGCTGCGTGTAGCTTCTAGCATAAACTGACAGTACTGTGGCGACCGAGGACTAGAAGAATGTACATATAGTTTGTAATTTCATTAAAAGTTTGTATAAACCTAAGACTTGAGAAAGATTGAAAATACACAAAATTTCAGACTTGAGAAAAGTTGGAGAATCTGTATTTCACTGCTTTTGGCAAGGAAGTGGATGGAAAACCTAAACTGAGGAACAAGAATGAGCGTGAAACATCAAAATTTGAGAAATGCATTCTTCTAGGTGAGGAACAGTTTTCACAGATTTTTAGACTACAGCACTGTGTATCTGATTGTCAAGATGATGAAGACCAGTGGCCTGCCACAGAGGTCAGCAAAGTACAGACACTGCAAATCGATGTGTCCCGAGAGTGCAGGCAGAGCCGTGACCTAGAGTAAGCCCCAGAATATGTTTCATAGAAAGGGAGTGTACTGTAGAAAGTCTTGTTACCTTACCTTCTCTCACTGTTAATCTGGTCTTAATAACAACTATTTTAAGAAGCTGTTTGCAAACACATGCCTTATTATAGTCACTTGTAGTCCTGGAAGAAGGAAAAAGGTGAAAAACAAAGACAGTGATTTTCAGAATAAGAGGCATCATGCACAAAACATGGTCTGACCAGCCTCTTCTCTCTCTGGAACCGTGTACTGCACAGTAATTTGGGCCTTACCATAATAACAGCTCAAAGATAGGTAGTGTTCACTAAATGCAAATCTTGTTATGCAAGTGTTATAATTTTATAAGGCACATGGCCAAACTCTTATGAATACATAATTGGTAGAAGCAAGGGTTAGCTAGAATAAATTTATTTCCTTGCTTGGAATAAAAAAAACTTAGTTTGGTTATAGTGCAATTTCATGACAGTTACTGCTTGAATTACTGTTTGGATCTTTCTGAGTAAAGATGATGAACTTGGACAGCCAAAGGGATACATGGATAAGAAAGTAAACGTTCTCCTCAGAATCACCTCAGTTACTGAAATGTATTTATATTGCATAAGACTTTGCTTGGTTAAACCTCGGCAGAGTTGGAAATGTAGTGTAGCTAGGTTTCAGAGGTATGTATCCAAGATGCATCTAACATGTAAAGTTAGTGTCCAATGCAATTTGAAAGTCTGTCTGCAACATTACCCTACTGCAATTCTAGTACAACTCTTTCTACTGAAGACTATTTAAAATTAATAATAATAGAGTTCCTCTCTTTGTAAGAGGATATTCCATAGTTTTTCACTTAATGCAGAGCACCAAGTAGAGCAAAATGACAGCTGAAAGTGATGACTACAGTTCTATGTATGGTTGCTTCATTTTACTTTCAGCTCACGTCCTGAAAGAGAGAAAAAAATTCAGCTTTTTTCTCCAAGATTAGATTTCAAGCAGGAAATTCATGACTTGCTAAAAAGGCTTTGGTTAGGTCACCATTGCTGCAGATTTGTGTCAACATTTGATCTATCAAATTTATTTGCACAAAGGATGATGAAAGTAAACTCTGAACTTGCAAAACCATGTTATTAGGAAGTGATTATATTAATTAGACCATCAGATGTCATGTTTTTCTGTCAGGCTTCTGCTTCATTTATAATGGATAAATTAGAAAAGCTTTGAAGATAATAGAAGCCTGTATAATGTGCAAGACTCCTGCTTTCTTTCTTTGCTGAAATTGAAATGTACATACCATGTAAAGCATGGGATTTTAGAGAAAGAAAGGACCCTCCAGAGGTTCATGTGCTGTCCAGGAGAACAGGTTTTACTCCTAATTTTTCTGTAGCTGATGTTCCTGTTCAGGTCAGATTTATGATATGAGTAAAATGCAGCTATACTGGCTTAAGCTGAATGCCTAAAATTGTAATTGAATATGCAGCAGGTGAGCATAAGACATACTAAAAGTAAAGAAAGAACAAAATATCAAGGCCTAGCTGTTCATCCTGGCAACCAGTTGTGCGAGATACCTGTTCTGCAAACACTAGCCTAAAATATCTGTGCTTTGTTCCCTGGGTGTAAATTGTTTACAAATTTTGCTTGTCTGTACTCTGAAGGTGAATGAGAAATAAACAAAGAAAGCTCCCTTAACATACGTATGCATTCCAGGTGTGGTAAGAGAAAAAAAAACCACCCAGCCCACAAAATCCCAAAATAAAACCACCCCCCTTACATTCGGTGCAAAGTTTAGTACATATGAATGAGGACAGTACTGCAAAACAGCAGACCACCACCTAATTATTTTCTCAATGTGGTGGTCATTCTGAGTAAAAACAATACTTGATAATCTTACTACTGGGGTGCAAATTTTTTAAAAAATTCTAGTGCTAAACCGTTTTAGGTAGGAGGTTTATGTTACCTCCATAATTATAAATCTCATGAAATAACTTAATATTCCAATTCAAAAATCTTGTAATCATAACCCTTGCAAACTTGCTAAATGGTAGCAATCAACTGACGTCTTAAAACTGTTTACTCATGACCGGCAATAATCTTGAACATTCATTAGACAATACTTTGCAGCTGGCAATAAAGCCTTAATAAGGCTATGCAATGGATACACTTGATAAGATTTTTTTTTCGCATACAGTATAAATTTTTGCTGTAACAGTAGACCAAGGCTAAGCATACATAAAAATTTATTAGCTCATGCATGGATCAAGATACCTGAAACACAACCATTGCCCTGAGCACACATTAGATGAATTAAACAACACATGCCACGTGAAACAAGTTGGCTTGAATACCTTTTCAGCCTCTGTCTTCATCTAATTCTGGATGGCCTGGGGAAGCAGGGTGTAGGGGGGAAAGTACCAATGCATACTGACGGGGGCAGGACTGGATTACATACATACTTCAAACAAAGGTGGATGCTACACCTAGTGAGAGACAGAGAAATGTCTTAATCTGCAGTTAGAATTAGTGGTAACTCACTTCCAGTGCTTTAAGGACAGGTACTCATCCACACTGGTGTTGACTGATGTTGATATCTGTCTCTTCTTGCATTCTGTTTATTTTCTAAAGAATTTGTAAGGGCTGTGTGGTCCTCCTCTGGTCAAGTTTGCAGATTTCCTGACTTCTTCTTTCAAGGAACAGTTATTTAAATAAGCTTCTTTTGGCTGGAAAATGTTAGCACCATTACCATGAAAACTGACGAAATGTTGCTTGACTACAAGTCCTATTATGCAATACCAAGATGCCGAACTCTGACACTTTTATCAGTTGATGCTCAACATCCTGGTGAACTGATGAAGAGGATTTTGGTACTGTTCTTTCAGCAAATACTCTGGCCATTTTGGAGAAGGGCAGATTATCAAACCCAGCACAGGAAGGAAAGAAATTAAAAAAATCTTGGTAAGTGAGTAGATTACAGAAACCATTTCTCTTCCTTCTAATTTTCCTAATCCCTGTTCTTTTCTTTTGATTTTGGATTTTTACTGGAAATTCTGGGAGGTCAAGTATAGAAAAGGACTGATTGTCATTGATACAAATGGAAAAATTTTTACCTACAGATATATGCTAGAATTTGTTCTTGGTCATACTGTTACTCATTCTTTCTTTCCCTGCATTTAAATATTATCTATGTACACATGGTCTTCAAAACGTTTCTGAAAAGAAAACCTTTGATGAACAAAGAAAGCAGAAACTGAGCCATTTTTTCCTTACATAATTCTTCATTTGTCTCCCATATATTATTTAAACTTCAGAATTCTCTTAGTTTGACATAGTTCATGGTATTCTTTCCATTATTCACCCACTTCGGCGAAATGTAATCTTTTTTAGCAAAGTGTTATCTTTGACCTTAATTATGTTGAATGATATTTTTATGACATATGTTCACTCAATTTTCATGTTTTGAGTCACAAGCGCAGTTCTATCAAGCAGTTGGTAACGTGCAGATTTCTGCATTCACCCATTGCAGAAGCATTTATTCAGCTATATATATTTTCTTTCTTTCTTCATATATTGAATATGAATGGATTTCTGAAGTCCCTTTCTGAAGTACAGTCTTGCTCTTTCATGCTCACCACTTCAACTTTTGCAGCAGTACGTGCAATTCTTTTCTGTTTGTAGCCATTTAAACTTTTCTATTCAGATATAGCCATTACCATTTTTTTTTCTTTTTTGCTATTAAGACATGCTATTTCCATTGGAAATAAAGAATTAAAATTTATGCTTTGTACACATATTTACTTCTCCACATACAGACCTTTTCTTCAATTTATTGCTTCCTTTTATTTTAAAACCTGTTTGGTCTTTTTCACAAGAAAAGTAGATCATAGGAATCATAGGAAAAAAATAAGTTGAATGAGCTCTCAACAGGTCGTCTTTACCAACCCCCAGCTCAAACCAGGGCTTGATTCAGAGTTATATCAATTGTGCAAGGTGGCATCCAGTTGAGCTTTGAAAATCCTCCTGGGCAGAGGTTTCAGAGTCTCTCTTGGCAACCCCTTCCTGTGCTTAACTTATGTCACTGTGAAGAATTATGTTCTGTTGGAATACCTCTGATTTATTTTTTCTAAAATGTATTTGCTATTCACAGTGGGGGTTAGCGAATCACTTTATCAGCATTATCTTCTGCACATCCAGGAACTTGTCACGTTGAAGTCTTGAGAAGAAGTTATGCTGGTGTCTGAGAATGAGCACAGATGTAGAGAAAGTCTGCATCACTTGCCACTACACATCGACCTACCAAAAGTTCCAAGGGTTTGCTGGGGGTGGTAACTGGAATTCATATTATTTTAATTGTGTTTTTCTCTGGAAAGACCCTTCTGACTTTGATAGACTTATACTCAAAATTGCATGAAGTGATTTTAGTCTTACCATAAACAACACCTGCAACACTTTCTGGTCTTCATCCACTGCTGCAACTCAAATTTTATCCTCTAAGTATTAAGGACATGCAGGTTTAAGTAATTTGACTCTTTTTTTGGAGATGCTGTGTTTCATGCATGGGATGTTGTTCCTTGTTCCTGAAGAATGAGCTTGGATCGTGTCCATTTCATTGTTCTCATTGGGTAGCAGCCAGAGAGAGGAAGGAGATGCTGTCTGTCTGTTTTGGTTTTTGTGTGTATTACAGACAATAAAACATCTGCCAAGACTCTGATAGTGGGCATTCTGCTCTGCAAACAAGAGTGAAACTTCAGCAGGAGAAGCATTTTTATATAAGCGAATTTAGCAATTGTCAAATTTCTGATGTGACACACACAAAGCCTGGCTATTATTAGGTTAGTTTTCTTGAATGTTAAGCAGATATTAATGTCAATGGGCAGATGAAGATGTGATATGAATGAATTACTTCTGAATCATAGAGGGCTGCCATTTGGACATGAATCAAGATTGATCAAAGAGACAATAAGTTTTGCCTAGTCTTAAGGGAATCCAAAAAGAAAAAGTGCTGCACATCGCTACCCACTCTCATGCTAAACAGTCTCCCAATAGAGTTGTAAAAGATGAAAACATCAATGTAGAGCAGTGTGAATGAGTTACTGAGGCAGAGACCTTGCTAGGGAAGGTATAAGTGAGGCTTCCCCTTCTGTATTACCTGCAAACCTGCTACTCAAAGCTGAATTCTGCCGATTTTGTCCTTAAGTTTCTATTGGAAGTG
This sequence comes from Theristicus caerulescens, assembly GCA_020745775.1. Taxonomy (NCBI): domain Eukaryota; kingdom Metazoa; phylum Chordata; class Aves; order Pelecaniformes; family Threskiornithidae; genus Theristicus; species Theristicus caerulescens. Next base: position 86,927,554 of record CM036558.1, read on the forward strand.
ATAGATACTGAATTCGATTGTAGTTATTCTTAAGAACATTATTTTTTTAATGTTTCATGGTTTTTTTTTTACATGTATTACTATTCTTTTGGGTTTGTTTGTTTAAGTAATAACTCATTATCTAGATAAACTAGATATCTCATTAAGTAGATAACTCAGATAAAAAGCTATTTAGATGAGGTTATGATTGCTGCTGCAGTTGCTATCTCCTTGACTGAGACTAAAATGACAATTTTACTTTTTGCAACAGGGCAAAGTAGTTGGTGCTGTTTTTGCTGTCTTCATGACAAACAATTGAGTCTACCTTGGAAGAGGTCATCACTCTTGTTGAGAGGACAGGTATTGCACTTATTTTTCTTTGCAGAAAAAGATTGTGATTGAGAAAATTCTACCTCAGGCTACTATGCAAAGCCAATAGCAGTGGAGCTCTGAGTCACAGAATTTTGTTTACTGTTTTTATAAACTCTGTAATGGAGATGGCACAAAAAGTTTTTAGCTAATGGAGCTTTTATTGCTAGCACTGTTTTGGGCTCTTTTCTCCCTTTGTAAATTGCTACCTCTGCCCCATTCAGTGCTGGATTCTGCTCTTTGTGAAAATTCACCTCCAGAAATCCAGACAAATTTGTGGATCAGAATTCAGCTTTGGGTCTGCAGCACTAAAACACACTAGCTCTAGAAATGAAACTGAATACATAATTTCTTTCAGATACCTGCAATCGTGAAAATACCATTAAGGAAGAACTCAGCCCAGTGAAAGTAATTTTATAGCTAATAGTTTGCTCAGTTCTATAAGTCTCTCAGATTTACTCATGTATAAAGGTACTGTAGCATTGCCATTCATTTGTACTGAAGAAATGGCATTTTCTTAAAGTTTTTAGGGTTATGAAAAGATTATCTTACAAGAGAAAAAATGAAGTTTGGTGGGAATTTGATATTAATGTATATATATTTAACTCGAGTTGAAACATTTATATCAAGATACCCAAGTTAATAAACTGATAACACATCTCAAAAATTTTAGAAAGCTTTATATATTGTTATCTTAGAATCTTAGTATTTGATTCATTTGACTTTATTCAGAAGCAGAAGTTAGATTTTTCAATTTTTATCCTATAACTTAAGGATAAGTACAGACACACTCAGGACTTGCATGTCCAAAGAAGGGCAACGAAGTTGGTGAAGGGTCTAGAGAACAGGTCTTGCGAGGAGCGGCTGAGGGAGCTGGGGTTGTTTAGTTTGGAGAAGAGGAGGCTGAGGGGAGACCTTATTGCTCTCTACAACTACCTGAAAGGAGGTTGTAGAGAGGTGGGGGTCGGTCTTTTCACCCCAGTAACAAGTGATAGGACGAGAGGAAATGGCCTCAAGCTGCACCAGGGGAAGTTTAGGTTAGATATTAGGAAAAACTTCTTTACTGAAAGAGTGGTCAGGCATTGGAACAGGCTGCCCAGGGAAGTGGTGGAGTCCCCATCCCTGGAGGTATTTAAAAGATGGGTAGATGTGGTGCTTGAGGACATGGTTTAGTGGTGGACTTGGCAGTGGTAGGTTAACAGTTGGACTTGATGATCTTAAGGGTCTTTTCCAACCTTCATGATTCTATGATTCTATGATTTTAAAGTAGATTGTTAAACTACATTTAATGTCTGAATAATACTTTTTTCATGTAGAATTAAAATGACCTCAGTATACTTAAAATTTGTGATTTGGGTTAACCTAAAATGAGGCCACTTTAATCATGAAAAAAAGGTGTCTACAGAGGAGAGCCTAGTGCAGATTAACTAATCCTCTACAATATTTTCAGTTAATTGAATTAATTTTTTAGATTATAATAGACACAACTACCCTATCATGAAAGTCTTGTGCTTATGAAATATTGTTATTGAGTGGTGGTTCATTAGGTTGTTTTTAAATTTATGAAAGAAAAAATATATTTGCATATAAAATTAAAGGGCATAAAGATTCTTAATTCAAATTGTTGATGTATGAATTAAAAGTAGATTAGCTAAACAATTCATTCCTGAATGGATGCTCTTAAGAAGAATTAAAAAGGTCTGAATTTTGTCCATACTAAGTGACTTCAGATGTAAATAAACCTAAAGGTCATTTTAATTCTTAGTGTAAGTTCAAACAAGATTTTAATGCAGTTTAAAGATAAATGATATTATTCTTCCATGTAGCAGAAAATAGTAGTTGGAGTGTTTGTTTTCCTGTATTTGGTTAAAAACTTATTAGGGCTATGTGATTACAACTTAAAAAACCCCACAACCTCAGAATGGCAGCATTTTACATTGCAATTTACTCGTACTAGGAGCATTTATACACTGTCAGGTAGAGTACCAGATTTTACAGTTTTATCTGTATGATGCCATACTAGAATATCCTGAAGAAAAGGAGTTGAACTTTTTGATGGGTGAACATGAATTGCCTGTAAATATTGTAATTTATTGTCATTGTGTCACTAACACAACAAATGTGTTAGTCTGAGCCAAGAGTCAGATTTCTCCTCTTTGAATTCAGTCATAGAAAATTTATGCTGCATTGCATCTTTATATGCCTTTAGAAATGGAGTGCCAAAAACTGCTGGGAAAGCATCAGAATGAAACTGACCTCATTATTTCATGAAACTGTTGTAAAGGAGGCAGTAAGAGCTCCCTGTAGCATGGACCTGATGCTGATAAATCCAGCAAAAGCTTCTGGAGCCTTATGCATGCCAACTGACTTAATAACGCTACCCTCATCATCAGTTGTCAAAGAGGTGACAGGTCCCAACAGACCTCTTGGTTGTAATGAGCTCTTGGCTAAAGTTTGATTTTCTGAATTGCGAATGTATCTGTGAAGCTTGCTGCTCTCATACCTTTTCATTTCTTCTCTAAATGCATTTTCCCCTCCACAACCATTTGTTCACAAGCCAACAAAGTCTTCTGGCTCAGTTCTTCCTTTCTCTGTTTTATTTCTGATCCACATCTCTCTCAGCATTTCTGCTGCCAGTCAGAGCTGGTTGTGCTGCCTCTACCATACATGGAGAAGCACAGCATGGTGGCATCTGAGCTGGTGCCAAGCAAGGGATTGTGACACAGCATAGCCTGGGCAGGAGGCTACTAGTACTAAATACTAGAAGGTGCATCTTTACGCTGATGTGACTGTATTGCTTCTGGTTTGAGGTTTCAGAGTTTGGACACGCTGCACTCAACTAAAGACATACTCTTCATTTTATTCTCTGCTAAGCTTACCCTGGCTTTTTTCGAATAATGGACTGCCCTATCATAGTCTATTTTGCCCAGAAGAAAAGGGGGATATTACAGCATGCTACACTAGCCAAAGTACAGTTTTGCAGGGATTGTTTGTTCACACTTTGTTTCCTACCTAAGATCTGCTCCCAGTGAAGTCAAACATTCTAGGAAGAACACAAAATTGATGTTGCAAAATGATTAAATCATTTATCTTTTCGTGAATTTGGATCGCTGATTTATGAATGCGACAAATGCTGGAGTTAAGTAATAAAATTCTGTGAACTCTTAATAATATATGGGAAGGAAATTATATATCTTCGTATGTCTCACCCTTTGAAAGGAAACATCTTTTTCTTTTCTCACTTTCTGAAGTCTCTCCTTTCATTGAGACAGAAGATAAATGTGTTACTGAGTTTTCCAAAACTTAATCATTCATTAAATTTGTTGGACCTAAGTGGCAATATTAAACACAGCAACTCATAACTTAAGAAGATTATTACGGTTTCCTAGATAAAACAGGTTAATTAATTCCCCGAGGGGACTAATGAGGCTGTGCTTTTGGTATAATCATGTTAGTTTCCTGACTGTGTAAAGCAGCTACTAACAATTGGACAAATGCAATAACAGATCCTCTTAGAAAGCTGTATGATTCTGTAAAGTGCTAAATTTGTTAATTATCTGGTTAATTTCATGCTGGCACTCTGTGTTCAGAAAGTAACAGAATTAGTTTACCTGGGTGAATTAGATTTCATTCTTATCAGTACTGACTCCTGTTCAAAAGAATCTGTTGACACTGCTTAGTGACAAAGGAATTAACACTGTATTTCTGTGGAAACTTTGGAACAATCCATTTGTTTCCATGGACTATTAAGTTATCTGGCTTTTTCTGATGAAGTAATCGAAGCCATAGCAGAAACTCATTAGTTCACACTGACAGGCCTAAGAAAATATATCCTAATTGGTTTTACCTTAGTTCCAGTATCATTTTACAAAGGTAATTGATATTTAGTAGTATTATATCAAAGTTCTCTAACATTTAAGTCTTTATGCATCTATGACAATCAAGCAAATTACATTTCTCTCCACAAGAACTAAATACTGCAGAATACCAGGCCAAGGTTAGGGATGCATCTAGTAAGTATTTTTCACACTAACTAGATCTTTGTGTGCCTTGAGTACTTGGATGAAGAACTGGATTTAAAGTAGCCCTCAGTATTTTAAGAGTTAGATATCTTTGAAGAGCACACCACAACATTTTTAATTCTACTAGTTCTGAATAAGATCATAGTTTTCATTTATTCATGTAGCATAGTATAAAGAAATAAAATATCTTAAAACCAATGCTGTAGCACAACTCATTTCCTAAAGAGACAGCTTGTACTAAATAACACAAAATAAACATCAAAATAAAATATATTCTGACCAAAACTGATCTGTCCTGTAGCGAACAGATGATCACAAGTTAATTTTGCTTATAAGGTACTCCTCAAAAGCAGAAAGATATTTTAGGATTATAAACGAAGACAGAATTGCTGTCTAGGTTATGTTTTGTTATCTCTGTAACCTCAGCCTCTTGCTTCTGATGGCGTTTTTTAAACTACAAGCATCAGTTTTAGTACTACTGTAAATGCTGCTTTAATTTACATGGAAACAGATGGAAATATAATATTTTAAGAAGTCTTCCAGTCTTTAGAAAGAGAGGGGTATTTTAATCTGAACAACTGTAATCCTGCATAAACATAAATGTAAATTAGAAAAAATCTCAAAAACCCAACTAAAATAATATATCAAGCTTTAAGAAGCAAATTTTATAACATAGCTTTTCTTCCTCATAGGTTAAAGAACAATGAAAACAATTTGCTTTTAGGTCCCCTCACTCTGACTCATCTCCTAGCAAAGTACGTCACTTAATATCACAAGATTTATAAGCATTCTGTTGATATTACATACACCTTCATATTCTCATTCTAGACACACTTTGGTTGCAGAATTAAACACATTTCATAGGCTTACTATGTTCTTTCTAATTTCTCAGAGTGTAAATACAGAAGATAAGGTTTTGTTTCTTCTTTTCATTTTGTTTAGTAAAAGACTAGTTTGTTTCTAACTGGATTTATTAGTTTGAGAAGAAAGTTGTTGTACAATCTGAATTATAAATAAAAATACATGGAAATTTCAGGGAAGATACTGTGAAAGCCTGAATAAAATAGTACCCTACTGTTTTAGGGAGGTATAAAATGAAATGATTCTTAAGCAAATCTCAAGAGACAGAACCATGAGAAAAGTATCTGTCCATACTTGCAAAAAACCCCAGTTAATATACTCAGAAGAAAGCTGAGGAAAAACAAGGAACTTCTTTCTAAGACAATTGCTTTGCACATTTTGCAAGGAAGGACTCTTTCAGAGCTGACTGATGAGCTCTCTGGGTTCCCACTCCAGGTGGAGACAGAGCTTTACTTCTCTGACTGCTGTGCGGTGTGTACACACTGGAGGTGGAGTCTTAGAAACTGAAACAGCTCAGGCTCATCAGTATGAATAGCAAACTGCTCTGTGAAGCCTTTCAAATACCACTGTTTTCCTTTTCTGCATTTTTGTGATCCATGACTGTATCCTTCTGTATGAAATTAACTTTTGTTAAATTTTGTTTCTTGTGTGTCTCCAAACATAGAAGAATGTTTCCTTTTCTTAATCTGAAGGATGGTAACATAGTCTTATAAGTGTGCTCACATGTTTAACTGTAGTTATACCTAAGTATTGCAATATCCTTCTAGTTTCTCACTCTACTGTACTACTGTCCACTGCATCAAGATCTCCCACAGCAAACCATTTTCATTTGCATATTTATTCTTTTATAATATTTCAATTTCTGACAGATATATTTTTCTTGAATCTTCTATTTGAATATTTCATGTTTTGTATATATTATAGGAATTGAGTCCAGTGTATATGTCTGAATTTCAAATATAAGGCAACTTTACTATTGTTTGCTTCAGCATTGCTATGACTGAATACAATTACAGCCAGCTAAATCTTCTGTTCATTTTAAATGACTTGGGCAATTCTTATATTGATCAAGATAATAGTAGCTTTACGTTATAATCAGACTTATGAAAGTTGTTGCTCCTAGAAAACGTTAAGCATATGATTAACTTTTTTTCCTAATGGTTCATGTGTTTACCTGGTTATTCCCACAGTAAAATCCTAGATCCTTCTGGAAATGCTTCAGCAAATATCTTTATGTCTGAAAACAGCAAATATAGTTATGAGACACGGATTACATTTGGAGATGTTAGACTCTGGTTTCACAACATTATTTCATGTTCTTTCTGCATTACTTGTGATTAGTTTTAAAGCAATAACAGGTTTCATGTAAGAGGATAGAAAAAAAGACCTGGAGGCATCTCAATTTTAAACTGCATATATTTTAATAAGCTATTTGATAACAAGTTTTCATTCTGATGTTAACCTCTTAGAATATTGCTTTTATAGTTGTATCTCATGATAGAGAAAAAAGCTTTTGAACCACTGCTTGGATTGTAACTGCAGATATATAAACAAAGTCAAATTGTAAATGGTCAGCACTATAAAATATGTCTGAGGTTGACGCCTCTAGAAAAGCTTCTTTAATCCCTTAGCAAAGATAAAAGCTTCATATTGACACCATAAAGAAAATAAGAGCAACAACTCGGTCACAAACCACCCCAGGCAATGCTACAGGCTTGGGGAGGAGTGGCTGGAAAGCAGCCTGGCTGAAAAGGACCTGGGGGTGATGGTTGACAGCCACCTAAACATGAGCCAGCAATGTGCCCAGGTGGCCAAGAGGGCCAATGGCATCCTGGCTTGTATCAGGAATAGTGTGGCCAGCAGGACCAGGGAGGTGATAGTGCCCCTGTATTCGGCACTGGTGAGGCCGCACCTCGAATACTGTGTCCAGTTTTGGGCCGCTCACTTCAAGAAGGACATCGAGGTGCTGGAGTGTGTCCAGAGAAGGGCAAGAAGGTTGGTGAAGGGTCTAGAGAACAAGTCTTGCGAGGAGCGGCTGAGGGAGCTGGGGTTGTTTAGTTTGGAGAAGAGGAGGCTGAGGGGAGACCTTATTGCTCTCTACAACTACCTGAAAGGAGGTTGTAGAGAGGTGGGGGTCAGTCTCTTCTCTTAAGTAACAAGTGATAGGATGAGAGGAAATGGCCTCAAGCTGCGCCAGGGGAAGTTTAGGTTAGATATTAGGAAAAACTTCTTTACTGAAAGAGTGGTCAGACATTGGAACAGGCTGCCCAGGGAAGTGGTTGAGTCCCCATCCCTGGAGGTATTTAAAAGATGGGTAGATGTGGTGCTTGAGGACATGGTTTAGTGGTGGACTTGGCAGTGGTAGGTTAATGGTTGGACTTGATGATCTTAAGGATCTTTTCCAACCTTAACAATTCTATGATTCTATGAACTCTCTCCACACTTGGTAAGCAGAGTAATATTTTAGAGAAATATAACTAGGCCCTTTGCAATTCATTGCGAAAGGATAACAGAAGAATTTGGGTTTTTTTTGAGATATCACAGTGGGTTTGAACTTGCCAGATGACATTTTAATATGAAAAGGGATATTCCTTTTCCTACATGGATGAATTTATTCAACTTGCCGTTGTAGTTCTATAACATAAACAATGCTTATTGTTTGTATGTATCGTAAATTACTTGCTTGTTTCGCTATAGCAATAAACACTATCTGTTCCCAGAAAAAAAAAAGGAAATCAGTGTTTCAAGCTAAAAGTAACACCCAGACTTTAGGCACATAACAGTTTAAGGGCTAATAATGTCTGAATGTGGAACTACCCAGAGTGGTGGCAACCGTTATTGCAAGAACCAGGCAAATTAACAATACAAGATTCATATCCTCGTTTCCTGAGCAAAGTAAAATATGCTTCTCTAAGTATCCCAAGAAAATATTTTCTTTTGGAAATTGATTATATAAGTGTAAAGGTAAGAGCCTTGATGCTGTAATTTATTAACTAGAATTATGTGACTGTGTTAAAGCTTTCTAAATATAATTTGAAGTTACAGGTTTTCTTCAAATATAAGTCAAATCTAAGACTGTTGAGACCTGATTTTCTATAAGTCTATGGCAAACCTTCTGTAACTAGTCATAGATTTGATTACAAATGGCAAATTTTTATTACCATTCCATATTCTCTGACATTTGTAAATGTATGGAATGTCATGGCTTCTGTTGTTTTTTAATCATTTGGGAAAAATAGTGATGTTAGTTAATAAAGTGGAAAGATACTTTTTGCTCAGTGAAAAACATTTTTTTGGCTCACTGAAGATAATTGCTAGTCATGTGTTATGACCCGGTCTGATTGTCAGGCTCGGGGAAAGTTCGTAATGATCCCAAGGGCGAAATTAAGACACAAATGAGGTCATATGCTGCCAATCAGACGTTTTATTAGGTAAATATAAAAGAGTAAAGCGATAGGAAAGGCAGGAAATATTAGGAGGAAAATAAGCAAGCGATCAGAGAGGTAAGCAAAGGATAGTCACCACCCTGGATCCAGCGTCGTCCCGTTGGTCCTCAGTCTTCAGTTCTTCCGTGGTGGAAAGGCTTCTTCTACCATTTCTTTCTTCGGTGGTGGAAAAACTTCTTCTTCTTTTAGTTCTTCAGAGGTGGAAAAGCTTCTTCTTCCAGTTCTTTCTTCCTACTTCTGGTTTTGTTGTACTGTCTTTTATCCCATGTTGGAGAGGGAGTTTCCCCTCTCATTTCCATTTGGTTACCCAGAGCAACATCACGTATGCCACACATGCACATCCAGTCACACAATATGTATTGCTGGTGGGCAAGTGGCCTGGCCTGGATATCAGTTGGTGTCCCATTCTTGGTGGTGCCTGATAAGCAAAAGAATGCCTGGCTGCTTCAGCAAGTTTGCATGTTCCCTTGCAAGTTAATGGTACCTGATAAGCCAAAGAATGGCCTGCAGCTTCAGCAAGTTTGCACATCTCTTTGCAAGATAGTGGCACTTGATAAGCCAAAGAATGGTCCGCCCTTGGGCCTTATCAGACAGAAGAGTGGTCTGCTGTCCAGTCTTATCAGATAAACACACCCAAGCAAGCTTTGAGACAATTGTTCTTCACCCCGTGGCTCAAAGATTGCTGTCTTGACTCGCAGATCTCTGTCTTCATGGTCCATGGTGGTGATAGGAGAGGATAGTAAGGTAAGAAGAGAGCATTTGTTTACACAATCTTTACAACTAAAGGTTTTGGCTGGTACACTGCACGGATACATTTAACATTGTCAGGTGATGGGACGGCAACAAACTGCACGTTAGTCACAACACGTTGAATTAATTGAACAAAACATGGAATGACACATGGTAAAAATAACAACATTGCTAAACCACACAACATATAAACCAAGATATGCTTAACCCAGGGGTTACCCGGAAGCCATGAAAAAGGATCAAATTCCCAACCTGTCCAGGTCTGTGTGCGTGCAGTCCATGTTTCTGCTTTTTGCGCCCTGGTCTCTGCGCAGGGGCCCTGTGGTACTTTGTCTGCAGGTCTGCATGCATGCAGTCTGTGTTTCTGCTTTTCGCGCCCTGGTCTCTGCACAGGCGCCCTGTGGTCTGTGTGCATGCAGTCTGTCGGAGGCTGGATGTCCAAGCCAGAAGATGGTGGTATAACGGCAATGTCGGGACAATTCCAGTTCCATAAGAGTCCTTGACATCGTGCTATCAGGTTTTATTGACTTCAAGTCCACAAAAAATACAGGTTTGAAATATCTCTGCTGGGAATTACTTTAAAGGGATATTATTGTTATTAAAAATTAAAAGATTAGTGGTATATTTTTATCATATTAAGAGGAAAATTTTCATTTAAAATAGAGTCTGAGAACTGTACCCAAACAGAGAATAATAGAATTGCTTTATTCAGACCTACTTAAGGCTATTCAATTGTGATAATACTGATTACTAGACCTGTCTGATCATTTTTCTATGGTAAAGTGCACATACTAAAATATATTGCAGGAAATTTTTAATGTTTTTAAAGATATCCAAATTACTGTTAAAATTATATATAAATTTCTGTATGCATTGTGGTATTATCTTTCAGATTACTTGCTTCTGCTGCACAATGAAAGAATCTTGCTTGCGTTTTACTCCTGAATTCCCAAATTTTACATCTGTTAATTTATTTGTTTAGTCTAGAAGTGCAAGTCTAAATCAATTAAACTTTTGCAGAGAAAAAAACTAGACAAAGGGACTAGTGGTTATATTTTGTTCTCAATGTTGAATTCAGTTGAAAGAAACATATTTTTATTAAAAAAGATAAAAAATATAAAAAGTACATGCATCAGAATGTCCTGTTATCCTGCAACAATACTACATCAAATTGCCTTGCAGTTAAATGCAAAATAAGTATATTTGAAAAATGCTTCTAAAAATGGTTAACCTAAAGAGCTGCAACTATATGCACTCAAGCTGTTAGTATCTGAAGAAAAATGTTTCTCACTACAAGGATAATAATTTATCCAAAAGTCAGGGTTCAAGCATTTTAAAAAAAAAAAAAAAAAAAGGAAAGAATAATATTTGGACTATTTTTTTAATGAATTAATAAAGATACAGTTATAACTCCTAAGAAGCTTAACCGTAGTTCATAGTTTACAGACATTTCTCAGGTGATTGTGTTCAGATAGGAAGAGAGCAGAAATGAAATGAATTGCAGAAAGGTTTTTTTTTTTTTTTTTTTTTTGCGAAGAAATGTTGGAAAAACCCCGCAACAACCGCAAGAACAAAAATAACAGAACGGCTTTTACTGAAAGAACTATTATACTGTGGTATTAGTCCTAGTTTTTCATACAGACTGGCTGATTGTAACAGCAAATTAAATAGTATTTTCTGAGATTTATCAGTAATTGATGTAATATGTTTTGCCAGAGAAATGTTATCTTCTCTCTCAGTTGAGAAAATGAAGTCTTGGATGAAAAAGTTATATCTGGGGACTCCAATACCATGGGGTAACTATGGAAATAGAAGAATATTTCTGCTACCTGCACAAGTTGAAAGGCAAACCCTTGATTGTCAGCTTGATTGTTTCTTGACATCAGTGGAAATAGATTAGGAATATAATCTCTACATAAAAGTATACCATAGTCTTATGGTTTGAAGCCTGACTAAATATGATTTACATCTGATACTGGCACTGTTAACTTTTGGATACAAAACTCTGTCCATTAGTTGAAGAAGAGATGAGAATGAACATTTGCTCTTAGCTAATTGCTGAGCTCATATATTGCATAATGCAACAATTTTTGATGCAGAGAAGTCATCATTTGATCTTCCAGGTTTCGTAGTAAATTTGTTTCCCAGCTTTACATTTTCTTTCGTTTGCTGAATTTTCATATTTCCAGAACACACCTCATTTTGTCAATCTTGCAAAAAACAGATGTAGAATGGTTTTCTGCTATCTGCAATTCAAAGATATTACTCTTTATTTTTTTTAAGTATAAGATCCTTAATTCTTTAAGAAAGAATGAAATTGAAAATTCTTGGAGAAACTATTTTATTAACTGAGCTCATTCTTTACTGCAATATGAATAAAATGACTGAAAGCAAGTGATTCATTCTTTAGCCATAAAAGTGAATATTAGCCCTTATCAAAAAAATAATGCCAAAGTTGGGAAAAACAGGAAGGGTCTACTTTCATTGGCATGTGTTACTTCCCAAATACTCTTGTTCTGAAGGTGTTTCTGTCAGTGAATTCACTGTTATTTCATTAGCTAATTTTTTTTTTGGAGGGGAGAGGGGAAGTTGAGTTCTGGGAAATTCTAGGGGTTAATGTCAAACAGAAACTTGAAAACACGCTGGTCCTGGACTGTCTGTGTGAGGAATAGCACAGAGATGCTATAAAGCAGGTGCATTTTCTTTAGGAATCTTGTATTAGAAAACAGGTTAATGTTCTATCTTCAGATCTAATTTATATCTCCTACTCTAAATATATATCAGCTTTTATGTCCATTCCTGTCCTAACTGGTCCTTTTGTAAGCAGACCTGCCTTTTATAAGCCATTCTGAATAGATTTAAGAAATCTCCTGATCTGTGATTTCCTTTAAGGTTCAACTTCAAATTTCAGTTAAATTTTCCTGTACAAATAAAGAATATGAGTTGATTTACAAATAGAGGTATGCACATATTTTCAAGTTGATAGCAAATATTTGAAATAATATGTTGAGATATGTTCAGTAATGAGTAGGAAAAGGACAAGAAAACATGCTATGTGAAGGGAAATTATGTATCTCTCTAAAATACTTAAAAATAAAACTACCAGGTAGATACGTACAAGCCCTTTTTTACATCAGAGTGTTGCATACAGTGGGCCTTTAACTTGGACAGAGAAGAATCTGTCATATCTTAGGCTAAAACTAAAAAAACGAATAGCTTTCTCTTTAAAAAGACAAGAATTGTAGGTAATGTTTGAGCTTCCCTTTGCTACTCTGTTTCAAGTGTCGCGATTTCAAAAGGGCACAACTCTACTGTTTAAGAGAACATACCAGACATTGCTCTGGCCATGCATTTGTTCTCAGTGGTCCTTACTTATGACTCAATAAAATTGTGTATTGAAAGCACCTAGAAAAGAACCACAAGCACTTGAAATTACCAAAAAAAAAAACCAAGGTCAGGGATATGTGCTCTTGAAAAGCTGGTTATTGAAAACTGTCTGCACCAACTGCTCCATGTAAGCTGTATTTGCCCTTACTGGTACCCTTCAAGCATGGAAGCATGCTAAAACTCTCAAATTCAAGAGGCATATGCTTCAAAAAGCACATAACTCTGAAAGAGTAGCAATTTTTATCTTTTCTCTTTAAAAGGAGCTGATTAGACTGTTTATTTGTCGTACTTCAGATAGAGCTCAGCATCAGCATTGACTATTGACTGCCTGTAAAGGCAAGCTGTAGGAAGAGACAAGCATTTTTCTTTTTTCTGTGACAACCTGGTACTTAACTTTATGTAGCAAATCTTTATTGGGTAGAAATCAGCATGGTCCCATTACAATCTGCTGAACTGTACGCCTTTACAGCAATTAAAGCTCTGAGACCATACCTCAGATTTTTTTTTTTTTTGTCTTTAAATGCAGTTTCTTTTTCATTAATATTTTCTTTCAGGTGCAAAGTGCACCACTCCACAATCAGTTTTCTTTTAAAACTTTAGCTTCATTTCAGTCTTTTATACCTTCCTAGAAACATATTTATTACATAGTATAAATGATATAGCATCTCTAGCATTTCTCTTCCTCCAAATTTTAAATGTAGCAATAAAGAAAGTTTCTTATAGTGTGGTTAGACATTTGTATGTCTGCTACATAAAATTCTATTACATTCTCAAGATGTGACGTACATATATTTTCCTCTTAACAGTAATCTGCCTTTCTGTTACTATAGTCCTTGTTGCAGTCACTCATCTACTTTTTTTTGTACATCATCAATACCAAAGCTAAGAAAGTGTGTAAGTTAAAATAAGTAAGCAACATATTAATTTGACATAGCTGTCTCATGTTGTTCCATGTTGTTCAGCAATTTGGTGAGCAATCAGCTACATGACAGTAAAACTCTAAGCACCTCTACATGCATGTGACAGTTGTCTGATTGAAACTTTTAAGACTGAGGACAGCACCTTAAAATTAGTTCTCTACTGTGCTCAGATTTTAAGGTTGTTTAGAAGAGTGGATAAACACTCTAGATGTAATATCACAGTAAGTGTTTAGTAATCACCATAACAGCAAGATGCTCAAGTTAACCAATACGTGTTTTTAACTGCTGGAGCTTGTTTATTCCAAATTCTCTAGTTATACCTACAATTAGGAGGCTAGTAAAGATTGAATTTTTTCCTCTGAATTTTGTCTAGCTATATTCTTATTAATAACTGATTCTCAGCCTTGGAAGTTGTTGATAGAAACTCCTATTAAGAAGAATAAAAACTCCTTACGAAGAATAATTTCCACTGCTGAGTTTTGTGTGCATACCTATAAGCTGGATGGTTTTTCTTTTCCTCACATATAATCTTTAAAACATAGATCAAGTTATACAACTAAAATGTATTACGTGGATATGTACAGAAATGGAAAACAAAAAACCCCAAACAAATCAACACCTGCAGGACGTCTAATTTACTTATCTTTTTGCTGATGTCTATCTCCATTTCCATGTCCAATGCAGAAGGAAAATACACGTGGTGTGTGACTAATCATTTACTCTTACTGCAGAGATGGTTCTAACAACTTTTAATTCATCATGTAAGGATAACTGTAGGAAAAAATATTATTCTCTACCATTTGACTTGACTGAGTTCAAAAGACAACTAAGTTCCTTCAACACATTTTGAGTGAAAAAGACAGAATTAGTATCACTTAACTTCCAATGCTGAATATATCTCTGTCTGTCTGTCTCTTTATCTGTTTTATTTATCACTACTGTTGTATTCTTAAATATTCTGGACAAAAGATTAGTTATATAAGGAAGGAGAGGAACAGTGGACCCACATAAAGTCATTGGTCACATGGTAACAAATACCCTTATGACTGATGGGCATTAATTCTAGAAGGCAGAAGAAAACTTATATAATGGCATGCCAGTATAGTAGCTAGTAATCTTGGTATATCTTGCTATTGTGTACATTTGGAATGGGAATAGCATTGTACCGCTGTTGTTGTATTGTGCTCCTACTAGAAGAAAGCAGTAAGGGTTGACGTATTGTTCCATTCAGAACTGAGCTCTCATTCCTGAGCACTTTGATTTCATGTGCCTAGTGTGACAAATAAAAATATGTGATTTTTTTTTTTTGAGATAGGAGATATTAAGTGAGATTTTACAAAAGTAGTCAACAAATAGCTATTACATGATATCTGAAAAAATCTTGGAAAATAATATGACCAAGACAGCTGTCCTGTTGTCTATAGAGAGAGTTCATAAGCATTGTGCCAGTAAAATATAATCTTAAGACATGTAAAAAAAGGCATAGTAACTGTATCTGTACTTTTACCTGTGATTTTCATTAAGATTCAAACTCTGTAATTATACTGGTTGATCCATACTTTAATTATTATCCATTACAATAGTTAAGTAGATTTGAGCATGCTGGCAAATAAACTTAATTGATATTGCAGTTTTGAACCCACAGAAAAAGCACTGCAACAATGTTAATCTATTCAGTTTCTTGTGAATGCCATCAGGGAGCAATACTAAGTTTTCACACCATGCTTCATGTCCTTTTCCTCAGCCTTTTTCACACATCTGAAATAATTTAATATTCAAATACTAATGATGCAAGAGAAATAAGTATTCTCTTCACACTCACAAACTTAAACTAGTCCCATTGATTAAATTAATGCTGATAGATGTTTCTGACAATCAGGGCAAAAGTGCAAATATTTATCTTTCTTATGGTATTATTCCCTTTTAAAATTTCTTTTTAATACAATATTATCACAATACAAGGTCCTTCTTAAATATATATGTATTATCTGCAGTAGATTGCAATGCTATGACCCCAAATGGAAGTTAAGTATGCAGATTTAAAAAATAGAGTCTGTTAAAGAGAGTGTTTATTTCAAATTGTTCTACATAGGGTAAAATGGAATTTATTTTCCCAGACATTGCAAAATGTCAATGTTTTAAAGATTGATATTCAAACATTTATGTTTTATACTTCTGTATATAAGGTGAATAAATGAGTTGTAGAATACAGCATGTGGAAAATTACTTGTCTTTAGCAACACAACTCTAAAGTAAAAATCCAGGCTTTTTAAAGTTATTCTTTTTCAAGTTACCTTAATGACTCAGAGCATTAGAATAAAAATAAAATAAGCATTATTGCAATGTTGTGTTTTAATATTTTAATTTAAATGTATTTAAAAAAATATTGTTACATTTACACTACCACTACAAAGATGGATAAGTACATTCAGAGTAACT
This sequence comes from Theristicus caerulescens, assembly GCA_020745775.1. Taxonomy (NCBI): domain Eukaryota; kingdom Metazoa; phylum Chordata; class Aves; order Pelecaniformes; family Threskiornithidae; genus Theristicus; species Theristicus caerulescens. The sequence goes on from CM036558.1 coordinate 86,943,727, forward strand.
CAAAATTAATCAAGGAAATTCTGTGATGAATCTTTCTCATATAGCATGAGATTGTACTTTTTGAAGCAGGAGGTCCTTTATAGTCCTTTATTTCTAACAACCCTTTGAAATGACTGAGTGCTCAGTCATTTTATTTTGACAATTTTGCAGGTGATTTCATAAGGTTAAAATGTTGACCTTTGATGTCAACACTTCCAGTTATTGGTAGAAGGTCACAAATTGTTCACTACCAATGTTTCTTCCTTGGCTTATGCAGTTGAAGCTAGGAAATTGCGTGGTTTGACAATTAGAGGTGTTAATACGACAGAAAAAAATGAACAGAATAAAGACACTCTACATGTGATTACAGGTGGTGGATAACACTGCCTGCAAATAAGGCTCTGCAATGCTTCCAAGTGCAGCTGAAATGGCTTGCAGTTTTAAGACTAAGTGTAGGAAAAAAATTGTTTGTTCTCCTACTGTGAAAAGTGATGTCTTTTTTTCTGTACTGTTGCGGTCCAAGGAGAAAACTGAAATCTTGCCAGGAGCTGGCCTTTGCATCTTTTGCTAACCTTGTTAAAGCCCAACCATCATTAATCAAATCTTCAATTATCAGCAGAGTGCAGATCACCGTCCTCAATGACTTCCTGGACTTCAGCAGTTTAAATCTCAGATGGCTGTGTCCATACCGACCCCATGACAGCTTTTCTTAGCTCACAGTGCTAAAAAGTCCCAAAACCCCAATGTTCTCCACTGCTCTATAAGGCCATAGCAGGAAAACAACATTTCCCTCCAGTCTCTGCTGTGGACAGGAAAACCAGCAAGTGCTGAACCTCAGATCGGTGTTCCCAATTACCCAGATGCCAGATACTTCAAGTAAAAGTGAGTCAGTGTTTCCTAACGTGTGACAGTCACTAAAGTGGCAGAAGGTCCTAAAATGACTGGAACATTTAGGCACAAAGTAAAAAAAAAATAAACAAAACTTCTATACATATTCCCATGCACACAACTAAGGACTTCAAAAAACTGAAAGAAAATGAAAGGAATACTGAAAGGGCAACTTGATTTTATTTGGTTGTAAATGAAAGCTTTTTTTAGCAACATCGCAGAAGATGGCCCTTGTCCCCACCCCATACACTCTTTGAAAGGGATTAAAAGGGTTAGGATAAAAAAAGAAAAAAAAAAAGGAGTTAAAAAAGAAGGAAAGCAAAATGCCATAAGACAATCCTTCCTGATATCCTAGCAACTGGCACAGCAAAACTGCCTAATTCAAAGCTTGCACTAGGCCTGCAGCTTACAGCAGGATGTGGCAAGGACCGGGCCACAGGGAGGGATGGAAGGGGTTGAGAAGTGCTGCAGTGTCCAGCATGGGGGAGGAGGAGGGGGACTAGCCAACTTGGAACAGATGGCATGCAAGACCTTGAGCAGCCAGAAGGAGAGAAGGGGTTTCTCTCAAAAGCAGGCTGCGTTGATGGGTCCACATCATGTTTACAAGTGAACTGAACAGCAATGTCTTTCATAGCGACCCTATTCCTCATCCTCCTCAGCTGTCACCAGCATAAAAATGGCCCCAGTACCCACTTCTGAGCTGCCACAGAGCCCTGTGGACTTTCGTAAGCTTTATGTTAGAAATCTAGACTGTTTATTCTCGTGCTTCATGGTCAGCTATTCCTTCTGTCAGCTGTTCTCATTAAGGCTGTAGGTTTTCAAGCCAAGTGCTATTGCAAGGGGATTCTGAGCCTTGTTTTTCTGCTGCTAGCAAACAGCTGTGAATTGATTGTGGGGGTGCTTCCTAAGCAAGATGGCCTGGAGGGCAGCGCCTCTGAAGCCAGGAACGTGAGTGTGACCTCCCGGGGTGCTTTCTTCAAGACATGTGGGTTGTAGGGAACACAGCATAGGTTGACACAAATGAGAACATCCATGTCTCCCACAGGAAGTGTGTGCAAGTGGCAAAACCACAGTCCCAGAAGTGGGGAACTAACCCTTGCCTGTGAGGGGAGGGAGGTTTGCCATCACTCCGTGTGTGCGTGAGATTAGAACTTTCTGAGAATAATTATAGAAGCGTGCTTAGCAATTTGCAGGTATTTATTAACACTTTGCAAGTCCCTAGGACCATGGTTTCTCTGTTGCAATGTTGATGTTGATCCTGATCCACTGACTGTAGGTTAATTATATATCATTAAGAAATCAATAAAACAATTCACTCCTGATTTGTTTAAACTACCTGAACTGAACAGTTTTCCCATGATTAGAATTTCCTGTGTGTCTTTAGCATTGGTCCAATAGTCAGATAACAACTTAGTCTGCACAGTAGCAAGGGTGAATATTCCTAGAAAATCACATGGCTTTGATACTAGATATTCTGATGCCAATTCAAGGAAATTTCTTTTTATCAGACATCTTTTCCTAAAACATGGGAAATACAACAATAAGCATCTTAAAAGAACATTAATCAAAATTGCAAAGTCAAACACTCAAAATGTAACATATGAAAAAACAGCATGAGATAATTTATTTTAAATATTAAAATGCTAATGATAAAGACTTAAATAAATAACATACAGGCAATTATTTTCAGCACTTTCTAGCCTAAGGAGGATGACTTTACCACTTAACAATATTCTTCTTATGGGAAGGATTCCATTTCATTATGGGTATTAACTAGCATTTTTAAAACTTCTACCATAACATGGAATAAAAATTCCATCTGAATAATGGATATACTCAACCAGAAGAATATTTGATAAAAGTCTGGTCAGCTCAGTGACAAATATATATACTTGAATGTGATCAGTTTTTGCAGCTACCTAAATTAAGGCAACGTCAGTTAGAGACTTCCAAAATCACAGATGACAGAAATGGAAATAAAAGAGAATTAAGACTCATCCTTTTTCAATAATGTTTCCATTATAGTTCCAAAATATTAAGAACAAATATACTGCTCTGTTTTTCAAATAAATTTCCATGTAAGGAGCAGTGAATCAATTTATCCCCTTTATGGGGCTGCAGATGTCCTAAAGAATCTGTAGAGATTTGGTAGAACAGTCAAACATTTTTCACATGCTGAACAGACTTCACGTATCTCAGTTTCTAGATAAAGTATTTCAAGAACAAAGGAATTTGGCATTCCTTTTTCTGATCTGTTTGTAGAATCCTCAAACTCTGTTTCTGTTCATTCTTTTTTGCAAGGTTTTTGTTTAATTGTAATGTCTTTTTTCCTGTGTCCATGTTGGACAAGGAGAAAGGGAATAGGAAAAAAGATTTCCTCTTACTGGCAGATGTGGTGGTGCATTCCCCCCCGCCACTCCTGGACTGCTTTACAATCTCAGTAATTCCTGTTAAGACTTGGCCTTTGTGCAATGAGTTTGGAAGTTACGTGCCCTTGACCGTACCAGTAACTCTTGCATAGCTAAGGTGGGAGTAGCACTGACCATACCAGGAATAATCAGTCGCTCCCTGACAGCCTTGGAACATATCTTATCTGGGTCGTAACTTGGGTGGCTGGCTGGGGTTCTGCCTCTTCCTCCTCCTGTTCTCGTGATGGCCCTGGCTCATCATCAGCCCTTACTAAACGAGCTGATTTTCTTGTGTATTTTTTCTTCTGTATAGGAGCAACTGATACTGGCACAGGTTGATTCTCTGGCATAGCCACAGCACCTGTTGCAGGGGCTGGCACAGCCACAGCGCCTGTTTTGTCATCAGATTCAGAGACCTTCTCTTCCCCTTGAGGGTTCTGAATAGTGTTGAATAGGGCTCGGTAGGCATGGGCCAGGCCCCAGCACGTTGCAGTGATTTGTGTCTCTCTGGAGCTGCCAGGGTGACAACGTACTTTTTCTAAATAATTTACTAGTTTTTCAGGACTCTGCACTTGTTCAGGGGTGAAGTTCCAAAACACTGGAGGTGCCCACTGTCCTAGATACTTGCCCATACTATCCCACACTCCCTGCCACTCATAACTATCCAGCCTTGGAGCAGATCTCTGGATAATATTCTTAAACTGCTTATGAACCTTAGACAAAACTGAAACAATATTCCCAAGAACTACCAATAGATATATCTTAACTACCCAAGGATGTTCAAGATACTGAAAAGTTGTTGTAATGAAGGAGAGAACATAATAGAAGAAATTAAGAAAGGTGCCATTCTGTATTTCCTCAATAAAAAACCTCCCAGAGGAAGAGGTATAATTGCTAAGTGTCTCCATGAGGTGGTACCCGAAGTACAGTAATGGCTTCACTACAGAACCCAAATACCAGATAATGCTCAAGGTCAGTGTTTTAATAACAAATCTTCCAGGCAAAGCATCACTAATAACTGCAGAGCACAGCAAACTGCAAAACCCAACACCAATCTTTAACACGTACTGCAAAAACTCTTGTTTTCAGATAGACTAATACTGAGAACAGATGAATCAATATTATGACTGGCAACTGTTAACACACACAAATTTCTTAATACACTCTGGTTAATTTGTTATTATCTCAAACCCTTCATGCCCCACATTGGGCATCAAAAAGGACTGTCATGGTTTAATCCTAGCCAGCAACTAAGCACCACACAGCCGCTCGCTCACTCCCCCCGCCCCGGTGGGATGGAGGAGAGAATCGGAAGGGTAAAAGGGAGAAAACTCATGGATTGAGATAAGAACAGTTTAATAATTGAAATAAAATAAAATAGAATAGTAGTAATAATAATAATAATATAATACAATAATAATATGCAAAGCAAGTGATACACTGTAAAATTGCTCACCACCTGCCGACAGATGCCCAGCAGGTCCCCGAGCAAGGATCGCTGCCCCCCGGCCAACTCCCCCCAGTTTATATACTGAGTATGATGTCATATGGTGTGGAATAGCCCATTGGCCAGTCTGGGTCAGCTGTCCTGGCCGTGTCCCCTCCCAGCTTCTTGTGCACCTGGCAGAGCATGGGAAGCTGAAAAGTCCTTGGCTAGTGTAAACACTACTTAGCAACAACTAAAACATCAGTGTGTTATCAACATTGTTCTCATCCTAAATCCATAACACAGCACTATACCAGCTACTAAGAAGAAAATTAACTCTATCCCAGCTGAAACCAGGACAATCAGTACAGGTGGATCTGTACCAGCGGTACTGGAATTTTTGAGAACTCCAGTAACTACCAACGTGGATTGTGACGACAAGATGGAAATTTATTGATGCCTGAAGTCAATCATCTCGTGACCCTATAAAACAGGAGTACCAAGTGAGACCCTTTGAGCTCTCCTGGACTGCAGCGGGCTGTGCCAGTATCTCCCTCTGAGTGGGACGCTTCTCAGAGTTTGCAAACTCTTAAGTTTGCAAAACACAGAGGCTTGGCAACAGCACCTGTGCTGAATTCCGGGGTCCCTTCACTCCTTGAGACTCAACCTTCACCCATTGAGACAATCGTTGGAAGTATTTCACTGAACTCAAGGGGAATTTTTAACAGGTACCTTTATATGCATATTGTGTGTGCGTGAATTGATTCAACTATTGTAGTAAATCCTATCTAATCACTTTGTAGATGCTAAATTAACCAATGTTTAATTGCTGCTAAATTCCTGTGATTCTCTCTCTAACTGTGAATAGACCTTAAACTGCTACTAGCTATTTTCTTTCTTTTCTTTATGTATATTCCATTCACTTAATAAGTAACAGAGTAAACCTTGCCATTGAGCTTTGTTAAACCAAACTTTTATAAATTTCTATTAAAATCACTTTTTGCAAATATCTTTAATGGTTTTTCTTTAAGTGACCTAACCACTCATCCGTGACAGACATCTGAACCAAACTGGTCTTCTTCAAACATTAGCTGTCATGTTTGAATAATAAAAGCACTATCTCCAAACATCCCGTCTGCTTTTTTTGCGTGCCCAGAACTCCACTCCTCTTTGTATTTACTTTGCTCATAGAGCCTCCGACAAATCATTCCTCTTCAGGAACTGGGGTCTGAATCTTGCTTCCAAATGAAAATAATTTCATTTAATGAAGAAACAAGAGATATTTTTGGCAATGCTGTCTATGGAATATAACTACTTTTTTTTTTTTAAATTTCTGTGACTTATATAGGAATACCCCACAGCTTCTTACACTTGTCTAATGAAAGTGCGACTTTCTCATCATCTTTCTTTACTGTACAGCCTTCTTGCAATACGCTGATGAACACGATCAACATGATTGCGTGATCAATAGGAGGGCTGATGAAGATATTCTCAAGAAATTATTCTTATTAAATCCAAGAATCTGCTGCTTAATAATGAAAATCTACTGACTATGGAAATGTAGGACAGTTTATATAATAAAATAAATCAGAGGTTTAAGAGCCTATAAAGATTGTTCTAATTTCTTGAGAGTAATAAAAGGAAAAAGTACAGTAATAAAATAAGCATATGATGATTAAGCAACTTTGGACTGAACAAGTTCTCTTTGTAATAACTTACATTATTCACATTTGCAGCTTATTTATTTGAGTTTTTATGACACTGCATAATCATGCAGGAGAAATTGAATCACTGGATCCACTCACACGAAATCTAAGCTCAAGTACAAATATAATTACATAGCTGACTCTTGTAATTATATGGTCATTATCTCAAAAAGAAAATATTATAAAACTTTAATAACTTTGATTCATTCAAAAACATTTAAGTAAACAGATTATGTGGGATACTCATACGGAAGTCACATATCCCACAGAAATGTTGTTCTCACAATTTGACAGCAAGTACAGAAAACAAATGGAAATCTGTCATAATTCTGATTAAAAACATCCATTTTACTTGTTGCCAGATACTTCAGGTAAAAGTACAAAACTAAGTTGTTCATATTACTAGCATTAATATTGATTTATCTCCACTCCAGCTCTTTCTGCTCTTCCATCTCGTATCACTATACGGTGACACTTCTGTTTTCTTATCAGGAAAGGAGCTGAAGAGCCTAATTGTTATTTTACTACCGAAATAGCTAAGTTTAAATTTTAAAGAATTAAATTAGGACCATGAAATTGTTGGTCCTCCTTTTCCAGGAAATAACAGATTATATAAAATGAAACTTCAGTTCTTCCTTATAATTTGAAGTATAGGTTTATTTTCATTAATTACCCAAAACTTATTTCTGAAGTCAGTTACTGCTTCTCTTATCTCTATCCCTATTATGAAAATATGAAATTCATAGAATGATCATGGGCATTGAACTGTCAAAGGTGTGTTCTAAGGCTCAGATATATGCACGAACTTGGTCATCAATTCCTTGTCACAATTCATGGAAAACAGCTAAAGAAAATGACTAAAACATAAATATATTACAAAACATGTCACTAAAAATTCACACAATAATCTTGTGTTTCCATGTACATTCCTTTGAAAAATATTTTCCCCATAAGTTCCTGTTAGTTGTATTAAAGAGTTCTTTTTTCAGCTACATAAAAACCTTCCCCTCCATTTCATACTATGCAAGTGGAAACATGGCTTAGCAGCGGTATTTCTAAAACACATTATTTTTACTCAAGAGCTTTGAGTCTTGAAAATAACTTGAGTCCTAAGAGACATCTTCACTCATCTGCATTAGCCCTTTTGTGACTCTATACAGGCAGAAAACTAGTTCATAAAAAGATAAAGTGATGCAGCAACAACTTTAAAGCAAGCTTCATGGGGAATATAACTCAGATTCCTGCAAGTCTTAGTCAGTGCAAGCACAGAGTAATATTTTTCAGCATGTATTTATAGCAAGTGCAAAATAATGCCTCTAAAGATTTCCTAAAATGAAGCATCATTTACCTTCCCCATTAGTTTGAATATTTACATTGTGAGAGGCATTGCTAGAAAGCTCCTCTTCATGTCTTTGAAGATTATTTTCTTTTCACTGTTTTTACCAACTTACATCACTTGCTTTGTTTCACCTACACTGTTATTTTTATATGAATATCTCATTCATTGTTATCAGACAAGAAAACCTTAAAAACTATTTTTTAAATAAAAGAAAAATAGTATTTCATAATGCTAATTGGACATTTGTATAACTTTAACTTGTAAAGACATGAAAACCCACTATCTCCAGTGAATTCAAGAACTTATTGAATTCTTTCATAAGAGCAGATTTACTCTTCCTATTGGGATTTACATAACTGTTTGGTATAATTATCTTCTTTCCTTTGGTGACGTTCTATAAAGGAAACAAAACATCTTTTATCTTTGAAGGCAAAGAACAAGTAGACAAAGCATTATTTCGCTCATTTTAAACTCCAAAAGTAAAGATAAAAAGCTATTAGACAAAATTTTAATCAATTGCCACATTTCATAATTGAAAAATGAAGATGCAGAGGAAGGAAGTGAGACTCTGTTCCCAATTACTGTGTTCTGGATTACTTTCTATTTTGCAATATTAATTTTCCATCACAAATAAACAATATTATTTAAACGTGTCTTGCTACTAAAATAATTGGCAAAGAATTGACATTTCTTTTAGACAATAACAATTGAAATGCTAAAAATTGGTTTACATACCAACAGAAATAAGTTATATAACAAGCAAAATGGCACAATGGAAAACACTTTCTGCTGTCTCAACTTCTACCAGTTTTCAGAAGAGGATTAAAACTGAAAAACACAGATCTGCTTCTGAGGTATGTCTTCTTTGAAAAGAACCCTTGATGATTAAAAACAATACACAGAAATTTTATGTGATGCATGACCTCAATTTTTTTTTTTCAGAGACATTTAAGTATGGATATGTAAATCCATGGTAAATGGTAAAATTGCATGCAGCAAATATGGGTACCAAACAATGTAGTCATTTTTATTCCTATTCTCAGCTATAATAATGGGTTACAATTAGGCCAAAACATTTCACATGTAAATTAAGTCAGATCCATTAAATGAACGAATTTGACCTTGTACAGTTGTGATAGTCAGATAACCCTTATGGTAGAAGATGTCTGACATTTATTGCACTGATTAATATTCTGTATCTTAAAGGAAGTCAAACTATAGTGCATCATGAGCACAATAATCCCTAAATTTAAAATGAAATTTTTTTCATTGGACAATTCCTAAACAAAAATCTGTGAGAACTAGTGGTCTATTCTCAATAAGCATTGAAAACAGCTAAAAGTTGTTATCTGATACTAATTCAGTGAGTTATGAGAAATGAGTTGTCTCTGTTGCTTTTTAATTAATGTGTACAGGTGTAAAGAAAAGCATTAAAATTTGAATTAAGATTTGGGGAGGGGGGACAATTTTCTGTCAAATAGAATTTGTTAGGATACAATTTCCGCCTCCCCATGTCAGAGCAAAGCAAGTTTCTTTAAAATGAAGAGCAGCTTACATGTCATCACCAAAAAGCCAATTGTTCTTGTCAAAAACAGATATTGAAGTATAAGTGTCTGACACAAGATATACTTTTAAATGCAAGTGACCTATAGAGGGGATTAAAAGTGCCTCCTAATTTTCTGTTGGCTATGAATTACACATCACATTTCATCATTACTGTAATGATAGATGTTAAATGCTTAAAAATCATAAATAAATTATTTGCCTTCCTTCTTAGTCGTTGAAGGAGTAATGTCACCTACTTAGAAGCAGCAGGGAACGGGAAGATGATGTATGGGTGTTGTGGCCTAACCCTAGTCGGCAACTAAGCACCACACAGCCACTCACTCGCTCCCTCCGCAGTGGGAAGGGGGGAAAGAATTGGAAGAGTAAAAATGAGAAAGCTCATGGGTTGAGATAAAGACAGTTCAATAGGGAAAGCAAAAGCCGCACATGCAAGCAAAGCAAAACGAGGAATTCATTCACTACTTCCCATCAGCAGACAGGTGTTCAGCCATCTTCAGGAAAGCAGGGCTCCATCACACGTAACCATTACTTGGGAAGACAAACACCACCACTCTGAACGCCCCCCCTCCCCTTCCTTCTTCTTCCCCCACCTTATACGCTGAGCATGACGTCATCTGGTATGGAATAGCCCTTTGGTCAGTTGGGGTCAGCTGTCCAGGCTGTGTCCCCTTCCAACTTCTTGTGCACCCCCAGCCTACTCACTGGTGGGGTGATGTGAGGAGCAGAAAAGGCCTTGACTCTATGTAAGCACTGCTCAGCAATAGTGAAAACATCCTGTATTATCAACACTTTTCATCACAAATCCAAAACCTAGTCTTATACTAGCTACTGTGAAGAAAATTAACTCTATCCCAACCAAAACCAGCAAAATGGGTTTTACAACTTTTTGCTTAAACACTTTTGAGAAGATTCTTCCTTGAGTCAGGACTTACATTTTGAAGTAACAAGGTCTATTTGAATTCTTCTTTTGAGGGAATTGTTTTCTCTGCTGTTCTGCTCTGGTACCCCAGCACTCTCCAATGCATACAGTTTATTTCACTGTCTGAGGCAAAGCAACCAATGACTTCTGGAGCAGAGAAGTTCATATGTAGGCAAAGGGGTGGCTGCTAGAACCTGAACCCTACGGCCAGCATGGACATGAGTGTCATCATGATTTTTTTCCTCTGCTTGAAGCAGCCTTGCAGCAGGCTCTGCTCTCCGACACACTGCCCATCCTCAGTCCAACAGGGTATAAAAGCAAAGTTAAGCATTCCTGGGAAAAGCCCTCATTATACATCCAATGTGTTTTCATCTGTCATTGAGATGACACAGAGAAAAGCCCAACAGAGGCCTCAGGTTCCCTTACATATGGATTGATTGCCTGGGGAATATCTGAGCAGCTGTTTTCTGGCAGATCTGCACTGAGCAATGACATTTGAAATTGAAAATGTTAGGGTGGACAAAGTGCATAAGCCTACAGTTCAAGCTGGTGCTCTGCTGCAGCTGAACACATGCATCTCTGTCAGCCAGACCTGCCCCACACCTTTGAATGTGGAAAGATGAAAGAGTAGTGGGCCTCTGCAGTCCTGGGTCAGAAACAGTCTCCACGCAATGCCCAGAAAATCCAAAGCCTTGTCCAGCCTGATCTCAGCAATCTCAAGTTCATCCTTTTCCACCCTTTCCCACAAGTCTCACCAGCTCCACTGGGGAAGCCCTCCCCAGGAGTGGTGGAGTCAGCACTAGCATGGCAGGAGGCTGGCCATGGCTTTTGCATCTCACTTTGGTTACAATTGCTCAAGGAAGGGAGGAAACACGAGCAATACTTTGTGCCAGTGGTCAGCCTTTGACAGCAAGAAGACCAGCTCCACAAAGCCACAGCTTTTGATGCTGGGAAGAAGTTTCCAGAGTTACCTCTCTCCTCCCACCTCTGCTTCATGTGATGAGGTAAGAGTATACCCACTAGAGAAATATTCTTTCTAGGCATGCAGAAGGTTTCATTCTAACATACAGCTTGATTCCAAAAAGAAATATTCTCTCCTACGACTTGAATGTTCAAAATCCATTTCATGTCCCCTTGGACAAACACTGAATAGCAGCTTTTTCATTTACTGAAATATACTGACTCATTCATGTCAGTGACCTAGATAGAAAACGCACCCAATCATCTCTCTCGTGACTTGTCAGAAATCAGACAACGGGACTGCTGCTGTCTTCAGATATCTGTGTAACTGTAAATATATATTTATTATTCTTGGAAAAAATATTTAAGCATTTGAAAAGAAAATAGACTGACAAGCATTTTGATGATTTTTCTTTTATGGATGTATCATTGCCCAAAATAACAGAATACTGTCATGCTTGAACACAGTCTTTCCACATTTTTCCCAGAAGACCATTAAAATGAATGTTTCCCACAGTTCTTTACAGAAAGCTGCCCTAAAATTTTGCTTTAGAACAGAAAACAACTGAAGTCTAGTTAAAATCCATTGCTAAACACTGCCATTTTTATAGCTATGATATGATTATGTAGCTGAGCCACTTATTCCTAATCTGTTTTTTACATCATTTTTTTATATACATGATTCTTTGTGAAATCAGATATTCTATACAATATCTATTGACAGTGAAAGTAATGGCAGAATCAGTCACCTCTTTCCTCCTCAGAAGTGCTGAGGCTTCCTAGATGTAACAGCCATGAGAGCCACTTTCCCAGAAGAGAGGGGCTGGAGCTCAGGCACTGCTGAGGAGGTGGGACCCTGCAGGGGAAGGGCGAGTGCTGCTGCCTCTCTCCATCTTCCTCCACAGCTTCCAAGCCAAGGTCACTGCCAAAAAAGACTGTACCCTCTATATGCTTATAAATTAGCCAGGACTCACACACAGACAAGGATAGGCTAAATTATTTCAGGAACAACTTTAACCCCATAAACAACTGATCCCACTGTCTTGAGAGGTGTTGCACATTGGCTTAGGTGGCTTCGCCTTTTGTACTGCAAGGGTGTTCTGTCTGCAGCTCCAGGTGCATCTCCATACCCCTTCACCCAAGCTGCCAGGGGAGTGTTTTCTAGAGCCTCAGTGGCAGTGGTTTTCCCTGCTGCTCCCATGCAATTGCTCTCATGCTGTTACTCCCATGGCCTTGCACCTGCACGTGTTGCTATGATAGATCTCACGGACAGTGACTGCCACTGGTCACTCCTTCCTTCTCCCTTTTTCCTAGCTCTTGGTTGTAGCTTTTGGTTTAGTTTAGGGTGACAATAATATACATTCAGAGACCTTAACAGCCAAGCAGCGTGCAGAACCTGCCCTTGATTTAAGCATGCTTCAGTCAGCAATAACAGCATCTCCTGCCTCCCCATCCCTCTGTCTCTTCCCCCTCTCCCTTCCCCCTCTCCCTCTCTCCCCCGCTTCTTGTTTTTAATTTTCCTTGAACATAACTTCCCTGTTAATAAATCTTCATGTATGCGAACTTGTCTCAAGCCCCTTTGTTTAACCATGAGCCAGCATCATGTGCCAAAACAGCATTAAATTGAAATCTGCTAACTTGCCATATGTTAATTAAGTCAAGAAATTTGTATACAGACATGGTGAATTGCTTCAGATGTTTTGTGGTATTCCAAATGATAGCAAACAACGATTTATCCCATCAACACTTGAATTAAAGTCAGAACATTTATTGTGTTTTTTAAATGCTTGAAGGGGTAGATTATGCCATATGATACAAATGAACATCGAATGGTGCTATTGGGCACTCCAAGAATAACTGTAAGATATTGTATGTATATTATATTGCAAATAATATTTTATCATACTTTTGCCTGCCTGTGTTAATATTTTAATTACACATACAGAAAGTTATTAGAATATTAAGAAGCTTAGATAATTAAATGCTGTGTTATTTCAGGAATAGAAATAAATTTAAGATACTACTTTGAGTACAGAATGGGACACAAGTTTTCAGTTAATGGTATTATTAAGTAGGTAATAAATCTTACAATGTTAATTTGTTCAATTAACATGTGCAGAGGAGGTAATGAAACTGATTTAACTGTGTCTTTTTAAGACATTTTTGAATTTGGGATGTGTTGACACACATTTTGTGATACTTGCAAAGAGGAGTTAATGCAACCCTCTTGTCACTAGCTTTTAAGTTTGCAAATGTTTTTAACTTGATAGAAAAAGTTTCAGGTATACTGCATGATACATGAGCTATACCATTTATTTTAAAAATAGGAATCAGACACTTTAGGGGAGAAAACAAAATTTGCATGACAGTCTGTGTGTCTGCTTTTCTGAAAAGGGATCTGACATCTCACCTTATTCCTGCCAAAGCAGTGAGATGTGTTTGACATATACATACGTCATATGGTAGGTGGTGTATGGAATAAAGATTTAGCTGGCCAATCTTTATCTAGCAATCAACAACATTTCAACCAATAGTCACTTTAACTCTCATGAAAGACTATGCTCACTATGCTGAGTTGATCCACACATATTTCTACAAATTAATGACCATGTTTAGGCACCAGAAATTCTACTCCTTCAAGTATTTATTAAGAGTTAATAAATAGGTTTCCACTATCAAATATTTCCTGTAAAGGTTAGTGAAAAATAATATCTTTCAATCTTTCGGTTTGCAAGTCATGTGTTGCTCCCTGCCTGGTGTCACCTGCACTGAGGCTGCAAGTCCCAGCTCTGTAGTGCCCAGCTGTGAAGCCCCCAGAACCAAACCTCACACCTTGGAGTAGCAGTTTTCTCCCAGACCCACTTACCCTGAAAGCAGGGGCCCTGGTGCTAGGCAGCTGAACGATGGTACTGTCACAAAAGCACTCCATATTGAGGGCAATGATGAACCCAGTAGCCACTCATGATTCCCAAAGGTCTTTGGCAAACTGTGCTATTTTTCCCTGTATTAACTTGTTCATCCAAAACATCTCTAACTAACTACAAGATTCCTATCTGCTTCAACTTTCTTTTGGCTACTACCATTGTTGAAGGTTTTTGTGCACACCTGGCTACTTACTGTGCTTTCAATCACAGCAGAAGCTGTGCCAGCCTATGCCAACACTGCAATCCAGAGGTATGAAGCTACTGGAGATTTACCCGGTCTGGTTTTAAATTAAACAGCTCTGACATCAGACAGTACTAACTTACAGAGTTGAATGGTTGTTACTGAAGTGTGGAAATCTGCCATAAACACATTTCAGAGGTTTTTACATTGGACTTGCTCTAGTCTCATGTTCTGAGTGCTGATGAGCATTTGGAGCTCATTAAGATGATCAGGAGATTTGAAACAAAATTGAATTTCCAAACTGAACTAAGATGTTCTTGTTGATGCATCAGCATCAGTATTCTGCACTTGGGGTGGGAATGTGTAAAAGTGCTCCATTTTAGGTAGCAGGCCCCATCTTCATAATGCTTAAGTACTAAGTAGCTTTTACCACATGTTTATGCAGTATGGTTATCATTATTATTCTTATTTTACAGATAGCAACTGTTAAGGACAAAAAGCTAAAGGTCACTATTAAAGCATGGCTAAGCTAAGACAGTTAAGCCAATATTTATACTTTAAAATGACTGAATTTCAAACATGCAAAATGCTGACCTTATAGATTAGACTTGTTCTCCCACAAAACCATCAGTGAGCAGCTAGCAGTATGTTCCAGTTTAAAGCCATTTAAAAGAACTCAGTAACTGCAGGTCTGTACCACCAAAAAGGTTAGGTGTTGCCCACGTATTTCACTTTTATTTTTTCAGATGTGGTCTCTTTTATATTTCCTGTTTTAACAGTAGATGTCAAACTATCCTGGATAGCCTCAAAGGACATCTGTGTCTGTCTTACAATGCTGTATTTTTCTAAACATGCAAATGATTTTGAAGTTTCTAATAATTTTAATTATAGTAATAATATAGAATTAATAATAATCTGTATATTATTAATTAATAATAACATACTTATTGTTATAATTTGACAATAATTTCTAATAATTTTAAAATTCCTTTGAAAGCAGCATATCAAAGGCATTGCTAGAATGCAGAGAACAATGCTGCTGCTGTATAACAATAGAAGGTACAGTTTTTAATAATATCTACATCACACTAGGATTGTTTTTACAATATAAGCTAAATAATAAAGAATGATAATGCTTAGTAGAATAATTTACATTTTGGTACCTATTATAGATGATTCCATTAAAGTAAGTCATCCATTCCAATATTTTTTCATTAGTAGTTGTTTTAAGTCTCTTTGTCATTTACTTATTGAATTCTCATTTGTATTCCTCAGCACCGTCATTTTATTCACAACATTATAAATCCTAGAAATAAGTTTCTTTCCTTTCTTTTTTTTTTTTTTTCATTTTAAAGGATGCTAGTAATCAGGTTTTTTTTTCTCCCAAAATCATTCTCTACCAGAATTTCATATTTTATCTCATACATCATTTACAGCCTGCTTCATTTTAGCCCCAAAGGCAGTATGTAGGTTGTAATGAAAAAAAAGCAATTGGAAGGCAAGGTCCTTTTATATTTGTGGTCATGGTTTTGTTGAGAATGTCACTGGTTACACAATAAATATGGTTACTTGCTGCCTTAAAAGCATCTCTAGGATTTTGGTAGGGTGTTTCACAATGGAATCGTTATTCTGTGAACAGCTCACCGACATATATCAGAAAAGGAGAAAAATGAACAAGTTGACACCCTAATCAAACGCTACATGTTGGTACACTGAAGCTACACAAAGCTCACAGGAATACAGACACAATACCTGTGGAAAGGTCAATTAAGAATCAAAGCAGTGTTTTGGAAGCAAGAAAGGATGTTTGCAGTAGTGTCAGAAGGACTTACTCTGTTAAAGATCAACAATGTCACATCATCTCTGCGACTGACTTTGTTTCCTGAAGTGAATAACTATACCTGAAGGCAAAAGTTCAAAAGTCAGCAAATCCATTGAATTATGTCAGCTTAAAGGTATGTCAAAAGGCTTCTTGACAGAATACCTTTTTATATTTCAGTACCTCTGTGTGTACGTGTCTGAAGATCAAGATGATGCTACATTCTGAATATCAGGTATTCCGTGACTCCTTAATAGAACTCCTCCTGTTGTTACCAGTTGACATCAACTAATGGTTAAACACAATTTTTCCAAATAGAGCTCACTATCTCGTCAGGGTTTTTTTTTTTTAGAATAGTATTGTTAAAATAGTATTTTGTTTCAATGCATCCATTCAGTAGTTCAAGGTATATATGAGCTTCTTCAAAAGAAAACAAACCTCATCCCCCAAAACCCCTCCAAAACAAAAGGCCAGACTCAAAGACTGTGATTTCAAAAAAAACAGGGCTAGGAATCTCATGCACTTAAGGAGTCTTAGGAAGTACCCTGAGTTTCAAAGTTACTACACATCCAGTCATTCCAATAACTTTAACATAGTCCAAAACATCATAAACTGTTAAAAATACCTTAATACTAAATGACAGGTAGACACATACACCAGCCTGACATTTTCAGTTTCCTCCTATTGAATACTTTATTGCTAAGTAGCTGAGTACCTTAGACCTTCAAAAAATATTTCAGGATTTTGTAAATCATGGAGGGTTGGGTGAATTAACGATCTGTAGACATTGAATAAAACTACATTCTGTTCCCTTAGATATGATTAGTTTTTGATTGCTTGTGATGTTGATGAAATGCAGATGAAATATTTTTACTAAGATTTTAGTTTTATGGCTCTATAGTAAACCGACTGTGCTCCTGTTAATATTTGCTGACAACATACATTTCAACAGTTCCTGTATATCGTATCCTAAGTCAGGAAACAAAATAGCTGGACAGAAACAGCATTGAACAGGGGTGCATTATGCTGTTGCATCTGTTTTGTCTCTACTGGGGTAGTAATGCACATTCTTCTGGACAGATAATAGCGGAATTTAAATTAGCGGAAGCAGCTGCTAGAGTTTCAGGTATTTTAATGCTACCCTTATTGTAAAGTCAAAATCATCACTTCATGAATTAATTAAGCATTAAAAAAAAAAAAAAAGAAAAACCCAAGAGGAAGCTGAATAAATAGCTTTCCTTTTTGTCACCTTATAAATAAAGATGGAAATCTTTGAAAAGCAGATCCCAGCAAAGATACTAAACTGATGTTGGATTATGTAATAGTGTTCACATGCAACTCCAGATAGGCAAATGCTTTTCCAGAAGTAATCAGAAATGGCAATTAACCAGCCTTGAGAAAAGTGTCCTGAGAAGAGGGAACATGCTAAAACTAATAACAGACTTTGTGATTTGTGGTAACATTCATGATATATAGGAGTGAAAAACAGGTGGAAAGCACAAAGCATTACCAAAAAACTAGTAGGGGAACAGAAAGATAAACACTAAATGTCACAAAATTTAGAGAAATAACTGTGTATTGTGATCCCAGTCAAAGAGTTTATGGTAGAGATATTATTACATAGTACCCTATAACAACAGCTTTATGAAGTGAAAAAGTCTGCAGATAATCATAGCAATGTGCAATCTACTCTACAGTTTTAACTGTTTCCAGTGATGCTCTTTTGCTAATGTGCTCATGGCCTACTGCCATCCATTCCCATTGTAAACAATAGCTCTGATACAGTCACCTCTTTGCACTTTGACCCAGATTACTTTCTTCTGATACCTTTTTTATATGCCTTGCCTAAAAAGAAACCTGATTTCTCTGCTATGAATGAAGCTAATTTCCATTTAAACACTTTTATTTTTCCTTCTCTGATCGATTTCCAATCCCTCATGCTGATTGACTTTTTCACTTTCTTTTCTTTTTTAAAACACTTCTCTCTTTTAGGGTTGCTTTCAGATTGCCCTTTGGAATAAAGCAATCTTCTTATTGTCCAGTTTCCTTCATCCAAATCCCTCATAAGTTAACCATGCCTACCTAAAATAAATGGAATAGAGTGCAGACTCACTGATCATTCCAGTTCCCTCCCACTATAAAGCAGTGACCACTGTTTCTTAGTCCATTCGATATTTCTTATACTGTTTGATTTTCAAAATATGAAAAATGCCTTCCTGAGCAAAGCAAAGAATAAGTCTCCAGTAGTGTGGAAAAAAACATAAAATAAATGGTAACATTCACTCAAAGTAATAGTTAGCTGAAGTTACTAGAGATTTTGGCTATCCAGCTTGTAGTAGTGCCAAACCCACAAAAAAACTATAAAATCATTCCATACTAAGTTCATGGTTTGTCTACCATACTTAAAGAATAATTTGTAAGTGGTTTTCTGAATGCATTTATTTAAAGGACTGTTTTGTTCAAAACAAGATTGTCGTGCCTCTCAATCTCTATGTGTATACTCCTCATGCAACAAATCTCTACCATGGGATTCATGTTCCCCCTCCCCAAATAAAAAAAAAAACAAACACCAACTTGAATTTTATTTAATTTAAGTATTTATCATGTTGTATATTATTTGAGGCTTCCACTCTATGCTATTTGAGACTCATTCAACTAATTTAAGGAAGTGTTGAAAATCCCCAGTATGTCATTCAAATGAAGATGTTGGTGTAGATAATCTCTCAAAATCAGGATTCTTTTTCACTCTATGTCCCTTCTAAGTATACATGAAAAGACCAAAATGAGCTCATCTGCTCAGAAACAATCACTTCTAGTTCATCAGGGGCCAAGACGTTGATTCAGAGAAACTATGCATAAAGGTAAACAACATTCAGTGTTTCACTGAATTGGTGCATGCACAGGAATACTCCAGTCAGAAACCTTTATGCTTCTATTTCTCTCCCCAGCCAATTTGTGGAAGCTTAATCTTCAGTAAATTCAATATTAAGTCAATACACAGGAGTCAATGAGGCACTTTAATGCTGTATTTGCGATTGCTCCTTGGAGGCATTACCTCATTCTGAATTGTAGATTTCACATCTTGGTTTTTATTTATTCTGCCACTGTGAATAACTCTGCATTTGTTATAAGCAAACATCTCTTCTTGATCTACTTCCTCTCTGTTCTAATACTGCCAAACTATTTTGTAGGTTGGTGTTGTTCACTCCTCAGGTAGCCCATCTACCATTTTGACTCTGCCTAGAAAATTCATAAATCATAGAAAACTTAATCTGATATAAAGCAATAACAGTCAGAAAACACATATGGGGATTTTCAGAGGCTTCACAATTTTGTTGGTCAAAAACCCCAGCAGGAAGTTGCAACCAGCAGGAAGTACAATTGCTTGAAGACTAACAGATGATGCCTCATCACAGTACAGGAAGCTGTGTGGTAAATCATCTGGAAACATGCCATACAACCCAGCAGGAAACTACTGAGCTAAAACTTTTTATTCTGCCAAAGGCTGCTGCATACACACACACATACACGAAGACACCAGAGGGATTCGGTTATGGTGTTCACAGGAACTCGCTTCCATCAAATGCAAATCAGCATGTTAGAGGTGAAAGTCAATTGCTTGTTTGTCTTATTAAACAAGGGGAGCACAGAGAATTTTATATACAACCTGTTTCCTTTCTCCATGTATCAGGGCAAGCCAAAGCGCTGCACCAGTCACTTCAGCCTGTACACTGTGCTCTCTAGTAGATTTCACTGGATAATTCCATTCTTCCTGAGTCCTAAGAAAACACTTTTGCAAGTACGCTGTGCCTAACATATAAAGCATTCCAAATAAAATAAAAAGAAATAAAAAGAAAAGTCTACAGAAGGCAAACTTTTTGAGCAGTCCAATCTCTGCACCACTTAGTGGCCAGGCACACAGAAAAAAATAGGCTTTGCCTACAGCTGTCGTATGCTCTTTCTTTAACTTTTTTAATGATGATCTAGAGAAGCTGATTCATTTGAGTCGCAAACAGTTTTACTCTGACTGAGTCTTCTTCTGAGAGGAAAGGAGTGAAGTTGCCTTGAAGAGACAGGAGAGAAATAGGTATTACAGCTGATGCCAGAGCCATGGTTTGTAAAGAACTTGCCAGAAAGTGAGGCTTAAAACCATTTGATTAAATTGGAAGGTGGTATCTTATCATAGGGTTGCACATCAAGTTCTTGTAAGATTTTCTTCTTCTGTAGAGTTACTTTGAACTCTTGTTCGCAATTGCAGTTGGGATTATGTAAAGTGATACACAGCCTGGTTTAGTTTGTTTCCTGTTTTTATGGAAGCAATCTGAATTTCACAGTCCTCAGGATGGCCTTTATAGGTATCGGGTACTCACACAGTTATGACAGGTTGTCGTGGTTTAACCCCAGTCGGCAACTAAGCACCACGCAGCCGCTCGTTCACTCCCCCCCCGGTGGGATGGGGGAGAGAATTGGAAGGGTAAAAGGGAGAGAACTCGTGGGTTGAGATAAGGACAGTTTAATAATTGAAGTAAAATAGAACAGTTAAATAGGTAAAGCAAAAGCTGCACACGCAAACAAAGCAAAACAAGGAATTAATTCGCTACTTCCCATCGGCAGGCGGGTGTTCGGCCATCCTCAGGAAAGCAGGGCTCCATCACGCGTAACGGTTACTTGGGAAGACAAACGCCATCACTCCAGATGTCCCCCCCTTCCTTCTTCTTCCCCCAGCTTATATACTGAGCATGACGTCACATGGTATGGGATAACTCTTTGGCCAGTCTGGGTCAGCGCCCCTGGCTGTGCTCCCTCCCAGCCCCCCGTGCACCGGGCAGAGCACGGGAAGCTGAAAAGTCCTTGACCAATGTAAGCGCTACTTAGCGACTATTTAGCGGTACTTAGCATCGCCATTGTTCTCGTCCTAAACCCAAAACACAGCCCCATACCGGCTACCAAGAAGAAAATTAACTCTATCCCAGCTGAAACCAGGACACAGGTTCATGTATATCTCCTTACAGGGAAGACTTCGAAATGGACCGTGTTGCACAGGAATGGTGTTGCACAAAAGTGCCATTTTCCCTGGCTGGAGGCTGATGTACAATTATAACCCTGGTAAGAATCAACTTGTCCTCCAGAGACCATGTAATAGATATTAAGACCTGCATTTTCTTATGCACTTTTTACAAATCCTAGATAGTAAACAATTGTGAAGATAAAGAATTACTATTTCTTCTACTTAATTTTATGAATAGTAGGCTACCATGAGATCTGTTTTAAGGCCAGCAATATCTCCTAGAGTTCAGGTGCCAGCAGCTGCTATAACTGAAGCTGAGTGGAGCTGACCTTTTAATCCTTAGTAAGAAGTAAAAAGTAGCAGCATTAACCTCCTGTGTTAGATATTCTCTTTCAGGTAAAAGTTATAGCTAGCCAAATTCATAAGACAGTAGTTTCTTTTAAGAAGTTTCTAAAGAATGAATGAATCACTGATATCCTCATGACGAATTAGACATTTCCTACATCACAGCATGTCATTAGAGGACCAAACAGGACCAAAGGAACAACACAGCAGACAGATGTTTCTTTTTGTGTCTTACTGTTAGTAATTTTTATCCCATTTTGGACCAAGTTCATTACAAATATTAGGACATACTGAGAATTATTTATGCTATTTCTAAAAACATATTTTTAATGTATTTTCTATTTAGATATCAAACTGAAATGAACTGCACAGACTTACTTTATCTTATGGTTAAAATTCCAAATATCTGTATTATAAATTAAATAAACTTCTTAGGGAAGAATGAAGTATTAGTTTATGAACAGGATGAGGGAAGAAGTAGGGATGGGGGAGGTGGGAAGAGGGGAGGGGAGGGGAGGGGAGGGGAGGGGAGGAGAGGAGAGGAGAGGAGAGGAGAGAAGGGAAGGGAAGGGAAGGGAAGGGAAGGGAAGGGAAGGGAAGGGAAGGGAAGGGAAGGGAAGGGAAGGGAAGGGAAGGGAAGGGAAGGGAAGGGAAGGGAAGGGAAGGGAAGGGAAGGGAAGAAGGGAAGGGAAGGGAAGGGAAGGGAAGGGAAGGGAAGGGAAGGGAAGGGAAGGGAAGGGAAGGGAAGGGAAGGGAAGGGAAGGGAAGAGGAGAAGAGAAGAGAAGAGAAGAGAAGAGAAGAGAAGAGAAGAGAAGAGAAGAGAAGAGAAGAGAAGAGAAGAGAAGAGAAGAGAAGAGCAGTTAAAAATCCTTGAGGATTAAAAAACCCTGTCATCCAGAAGCAGTTTGGTCGGCTTTCAAAAACCCAATTGTAAAATTGGTGGTTTCTTTCTAGAAGCTCAGTAAACCAGAAACCAAGTGTACTGGAAGCCCAAGATGCCTAAAAATAGTAAACAGCGTGTTCATTTTTAGATTTTATTCAACAGTTTTAAAACATGATATTCATGTCAAGAAAAGGTAATTCCTCACAAAGTAGTAAACAACATAATATTAGCAAAGCATATTTAAAGCTCATTTTTCGTATCTTAACTTTTAACCTGATAGATAAATGTTGCATCCCACTGAAACCTGAAGCAAATTCTTGCTGTGTTCAAATTCATGCCTACCATTCCATTTAGACATGCTTAATGCTCCCTGTGGTAATTGTCCATTTTATGATTTTTGCAAAAAATAGACAGCTGCATGACCTAGGAATAAATATTGTCTACATGTCTTTCTAAAGCCAAGGTCAATGCATTGAGATAACAGGATTTCTGCCAAAACTATTCTGCATTTTCTGAAAAAAGCTAAGGAAAATTGAGCTTGGACTATGTAAAGATTTATAATGATTTTTCTCTTCGAATAGTTGTATCATACTTGTGCTGTGAAGCATCTGCTTTGGTCTAGGTTTTGTACCAAGAAAACACTTCATCAATTAAAAAAAACCCAAACAAGCAAACAAAAACACCAAAAAAACATCCCCCCATGGCAGAGGGGTTGAAACCAGATGATCTTTGAGGTCCTTGCCAACCCAAACCTTTCTATGATTCTATGATTCTATGATTACATGAGAAATGGGCAAAACAGAGTTCATCCATACATGGAAAAGGACGAATCTCTCTGCTGAACTGTAGCAGACTGTTGTCCAGTGAGGACAGTCTCTCCTCATTTCTGGTATTTCTCACTCAAAATGAATTTGCATTTTATAGCCAGGAGTCGATATTCTTTTCAGGACCTACTGGGTCTCCTTCCCAATATCTGTCCAAAAATCAGTCTTGTCAGCAGCAAAGGAAATGGACAAAGCATATAGTAATGACAGCAGCAGAAAATTTATGAGTTGCTAGTCTTCCTGAAATCATGTTTTATTCAAATTGTTTGAAATTTTCAATATTTATTCACTATATTACAAAAATGCAAAACAGTTATCTGCCATATTGTGTGTAACACACTTCTTTTGATATTCTGTTCTGTTCTAGAGTGTGCCTTTTGTTTCTCAAACCCAATTTTGTAATGCAATTAACCATAATGGCAAGCTTATTTCATAAAAAAATGGGGGTGTAAACTCCAACAGCCCCAGTTTAAAAGAAAAAGGAATCTCGGGCTAAGAAAAATTAAAAATTACTCCCTTTAGAAGAAAAAGGTAGAATAATGACAGACAAGTTCTTAATTTCATCCAACAATTAAAAAATATAACTAAAATACATTGGTCCTACAAAGACAGGAAGAGAAACAGATTTGTATATCACTTGCAGGCTTGTTATACACCATAATGTTATTTAAATCTCAGAAGTCTGTCTAAGATATTATTTTCACCAATGATGAACTTTGACTTTCCAAGAATCAATAGAACTATTTAGTAAACTCTTGCTCCACTGTATCCCACTGCTTTCAGTGGGTTTTGGATCAAGCTAAAAGCAAGGTGCTACACAATGTGAGCATCAGAGCCTGGAGCAGGTAATGATTTCACTGGAGATATTAAAATATTATTTCTGTTGTATTTTAATTTGTTTATGAATTAAATAGAAAGGGAGACATTGTATGATGTTAAAACTAATTTTCAGTCATGTTTCCACTATAATCCATGAGTGAAATGTAATGAACATTTGATAAAACAGATAAAAATTGAGTGTATTCTATGTGTGTTTAGATTACTATGTCACTTATGGCAAAACCCCCTTTGTTTTTATACAGTAAAATTCATAGACGTCATTCAGAAGTAGACTTTCAAATTTTACATTCAAATAGGAAAGGAATTAAACAGCATTTTTTCATATTTGCAAGATATTTGTTAATCCTTAATGCATTACTGAAAGAAAAGTGCAAAATACAGAATGATCCAATAAGTGCTCTTTTGAAGCTGCACAGAAAACTAATATCTTCACCTGTCATACCCTTTCAATATGTCCTTAGAGGTTAAGGCAAATCTAATATCTCACATATCAAGGTCAGCAGCAAACAATAGTAATGAACATAGCCCTCTAAGTAAATAATTTCTCATTTACAATGCTAACACTAGTCTTCGTTATAATTTCACTGCCAGTTCTAAAACAAGCCATGAGGCAATTCAATTATTACACTATTAGAATGCAATTGTGTATCTAAATTTTGAGATTTTTTTTTCCTTTCTTTTTATTCCTCCTCTTACTGAAGAAAATCAACCTTTTCCATCTTGAGAGACTGCACAAGGTCTTCTGGCTATTTGCTGTTGCCATGTCAACTATTTTGCTCTCAGTTGTTGCTATGTCCTTATATTCTTGTGCTGGAAATTTACTTGAAAAAGATATAAAGACTATCTTTCCGTAGCCTATATTATCAGCCAAAGAGAGGAAAGAGGGCTTGACTGTCTGTCCAAAAGATTATGATAGCAATAAGTAGAGGCAGAGATAAGAATATGAATTCCTTGCATTTATATTTTATATTCGGTTCTTTCTCTCCTGTTCACTTCTTTACTGTCTTTTTGAGACAGCTGTTTCAGTTGTTTGTTTCCTGTAGGGCAAACAACTAGGAAATATGGCATTGTGTACTGGTTTTGGCTGGGATAGAGTTAATTTTCTTCAGAGTAGCTAGTATGGGGCTATGTTTTGGATTTGTGATGAAAACAGTGTTGATAATACAGGATGTTTTAGTTACTGCTGAGCAGTGCTTACACAGAGTCAAGGCCTTTTCTGCTCCTCACACCACCCCACCAGTGAGTAGGCTGGGGGTGCACAAGAAGCTGGGAGGGGACACAGCCTGGACAGCTGACCCCAGCTGACTATATTCCGTATCATATTGCTCAGCAATAAAAGCTGGGAGGGGGAATGTTTGCTGGGGTTGCTGTTGTTTGGGGACTATCTGGGTCTCAGTCAGCTGATGGTGAGTAACTGTTTGGGGTTTTTTGCATCACTTGCTTTTCTTGCCTTTTTTTTCACGTTTGTGTCCCCTCCTCTCCCCCCCCCCCCCTTTTTTTTTTCTGTATTAAACTGTCTTTTTCCCAACTCACAAATTTTCTCACCATTACTCTTTCTATAGTGTGGCTCAGGACATATGCCCTTTGTTCTGATATTGTAGCTTGGCAAAATATGGAACCAGATGGTTAAGGAAAAACTCAGAACAGAAACCACAAAAATAATAACTTGCAGTTGGACCATGTAACATGGTTTGTGTACATCTAATGTCAAGTCTGATAATGACTGCTAGCAAGCATCTGTTCTTATTTGTCTTTATTCCATAAAAGTTGCTGGGAGGCATTAAGGAAAAGGTTTCATGCACATTTTAATTTATGCTTGCACATTATTATTAATATGCATGACTATTATTATGCATATTGTTATGCATATTCTTACATTTTAGGTTCTCGTTTTCAAAGCAGCAGCCTAAGTTGCCAAGTATGAGCTTAAAATGTATTTTTGCTCTTGCAATTAGTTCAAGACTTTGGATCTTTAGCTTCTGAAGATGCAAGTCTGGTGTACCATATCCCATTTTGGCCTCTCCACTATGAAAACAGGTATTGATACACTGAAGTAAGTTCAGTGGAGGGTCACCAAGATGATTATGGTACTACAGTACTAGATGTATGAGGAGAGACTGAGCGAACTGGTTTTGCTCAGCCAGGAGAAGAGAGGGCTAATGGCGCTTTAGCATCTTACCTGCTCTAATTGATCTAAGGACTATTCTAACTGCTATCTTCAGGTAATGGGTAGCTAAAAAGAAGGCACAGCCAGGTTTTGTAGAGGTACACAGTGATGCAACACATACAAGCTGCAGAAAGGGAAATCTAAATTATCTGGAATTATGAATATTATATATTTTCAGTATAGATATTAAAGCTGAAAATAAATCACAAGGTTGGCAAAACACTGAAAAAGTTTGCCCAAGTAGGGTGTGGACTCTCCACCTTGGAGATATTCAACTTGGCTGAACAAAGCCCTAAGCAACCT
This sequence comes from Theristicus caerulescens, assembly GCA_020745775.1. Taxonomy (NCBI): domain Eukaryota; kingdom Metazoa; phylum Chordata; class Aves; order Pelecaniformes; family Threskiornithidae; genus Theristicus; species Theristicus caerulescens. The sequence goes on from CM036558.1 coordinate 86,970,213, forward strand.
GATCTAACTTCAAAGTTGACCCTGGTTTGAGCAGAGGGTTGTACTAGATTTTCACCCAGAGATCCCTCTGACCCTAAATTATTCTATGACTTTAAGGATCAAAATGGCTGAGTTAAAATTTCACAGGTTAAATTCCAGTGGAATTTTTAAGAATACTTCTATTTTCTGAGCCCAGACTACTTATAGCAGGGTACTGGGTGGGTTTTTTTTGGTACAGACTTGCTCACTTTCCCACACACAACACTTCCCCAGTAAAACCCTCATATTAAACCTTTACAGTTGCAACATGCAATGCTGCAGATGAAGCAGCAATTATAAGTAAATTAACTAGTTATAGGAGAGGTCACTTTTTGGGCAGTAATGCCAGTCAACCCGCTTAATACTGGAGCTGTCTTATTCTGCTTCTACTCTGCTCCCAGGAACTGAGTTCATCGGACTACTCTGACTGAGAAAGAGGATGGACTAGGGGGCTGAGACATATCTATTCTTTATGTCTCTTCAGCCTTCTGTTTCCTTTTCAGAACAGAGGGAGGAAGACAAGCCAGAAGTCGTAGCCAATAAATCAAAGAATGAGCTGGGTTCTTAGCACATTTCTTGCTCTGTCACTTTGAAAAGCTAACCATATCTTTCAAACAACCATAAGGGGCACAGCATTTTTGTTCAGCATTCGAGAAGTTATAACTGAGTGAAACAAAGGAAAGTCATGTTTCCTTGAGATTACCTCAATCTCAGTACCAATACTCCCCTTCAAGGAATGGTGATATGAGTGTTATACAAAGGATTTTTATACTGGAAATTACTAGACCATATAAATCTTAAGAGTCACTATCATCCTCCATGTATGGTCTAAACCAAGATGTTCCTTGCATGAATTAAATTAAGTGTTGGATTAATGAGGCCTGTAATAAATATGTTAGTTAACTTGACTCTGAATAAGTTCCAACTGGAACTCATGTGGGTTCATGTTATATAGAATTCCCTAGGGCTACCATGAGTAAAAAATTATTTCCAAATGTAGCGTGTTGGTTCTGTAATAAGCACTGCTCACTGCTTTTTTTAGGGCCAAAGCTTCTATATAAAAGACTATTGTTTGGTCCATTAGGGAGAATGGGTGGAAAAGTGTGGCTTTTAAAGTGGTTTACAATGATTTCTTAGTATCTTAGGGGAAAAGTATAAAATAAAGGCTAAAAATATGAATATTTGAGCACTTATTTTCTGATTCTTTGATTGTTAACAACTCTCAGGATGAGCACAGGGCAACAAAGAGCCCGGCTCATGTGGTGCTGATAACTCCTTAGTTAGTCTTACATCAGCAAAGATGGAACGGAGAGGTTTTAGTTGTGCAGGCTGGGTCCTGATGGCATTACATTTAAAAATACAGCCTAACTCTACCATATTTCTTTGTATCAGTATATCCCACAACATTTTACAAAAATTCTCAGTGTCATTATTCCCACTTCAAAGACAGAAGAACAGACAAGTAAAAGGCCATGGCTAAGATTTAAGTGGGAGGCCAGTTGTAAAACTAGAAATAGAGCAAAGGTATCTCTAGTCCACAACCAGTGCTCTACTGATTGGGAAATACTGTGAATTTACCAAATCTTCCAGTTATTAGACATCTCTACATTCACTGTAACCATTTTCAGTAAAAGAATCAAGGTGGGACAAAGGAAAAATAAACAGCACACTTTCTTTTTTTATATTATCATTTTTCAATGTGTAGGAACAGTGCAGAAGTAAAATTCTAAAGAAGACAAGAGAAAACCAATTTAATATAAATAATCAAACTCGGGTGACAAACTGTGGGTCCATTTAATTGATTTAACTTTCAAATCACCTTCTCTCCAGGATATCTAAATCTAATCCACAATAATCAATTCCAGGGTCAACACCTCATATTTCACACCATTAAAATGCAGCACAATATCATGTTTCTTATCTTTTGAAGAAATAGAGCTATTATATTCATCAATATGCATCTCCAAGGGCAAAGAGTTTTCATGTTGGTTTAAGCAACAGGTCTTTCACAGCATAAATGAGATGAAGATGAAAAAGAATGTTTTGTAGTCATTGTAGGGTATCGTGCTAAAATGTAAATATCTATATAAATTTTTCCATTAGTTCTTTAGATTTATATTTTCCTACTTAAAATGCACTTTCAAACATGCAAATTTTGAAACTTACAATTAAAAAAAAAAATCAACATTTCAGAATATCTTGACAATATCTACAGTCTCAGTTAATAACTGTGCTAACACCTTATTCCATCTCCCAGTGGGTTAGGCTGAGACAAGGAGTCACTAACACAGATGTGTTTGAGGAACATTTCTCAATCTCTTTCCTCTTAATTTCTGTCTATATAATAAAAATATTTTTTTTTTGTAATTAAGAATCATTTCCATCCAGTTCGAGTTCATCTATTACATGCTCTCTGTGAAACACTAGTTAAGCATCTCTTTTTTGCTAACTGGATACACATAAATAGACGTAGTGAGGCATTTGATTTCTGGCCCTGGCCTCTTCCTTCTGCTGCGAACAACCCTGACAAACCAGAGCAACTTCTCCACGGCTGTCTCAAGGCTATGATCATAGATGGTGTACTGCAGACAACAAACAAATTCAGAAATACATCAGAGTTACTGCCTTTTTAGACACAGTCAGAAGGGACATAGTTCACTAACCAAACAGTACCTTTCCCTCTTCCGTTACATTTGGACATCAGCTAATTCATTCTGAAGACAGACTGCAGGAGTGCCTCAGCAACTGCCATGGGTTCAGTCCTCCAACAAATTGAAAGATCCCTTTCCTCATAGGGTAAATAAGAGTCTAAATAAAAACCATGGTGTCTACTTCCTTTGGTCACAGACATTCCTTGAAAGAATATCCATTGCCTTTCTTTTCTCATTTGTTTCTCAATTATTTGACATTCTGCCTTTCTTCATTTTCCACCCTCTCTGGGTTGTTTTTCTGTGCCTCAAAAGTATTTTTTCCTCTCTCACTAGGTGGAGTCACATGAAGAGTCCTTATGTATTCAAAGCACTCACCAGTGCAAGCTAATTTTGAAATAAAAACCATCTAATTACCTAAATATCATATGATTCCTTCTAAGAATGTCTCAATTTCTACTCCAAAAATATTAACAATAGACATGGCAGGTAAAGTCCATCTCCAGGGCAGACTTAGAAAGATTTTTTTTTCTTTGGGGGGACATAGACTGAGCTGTCTTCTGCACCTGTGGCAGGTCAAAGCAATGCAGTTTGAAGAAAGTGAGAAATTAATGTAGTTTGGAAGAGAGAAAAGGCACAATACAACTTTGATTATTCTTCTTACTGAAGCAAATGCATACTGCAGTGCTTGGAGATCCCCAGGTTTCCAGGCTTAGTGCTTGCTATTAAAAGGCAACTGGCGCTCCAGAGAATCTGAACCAGCAGGAGCAGGAAAGACTCCCTTCTGTATAGGGAAGAAGAAAATATAAAGGGGCTTCCATTTAAAGTAGGCTCACCTGAACTTAACTTTTATAGTTTCAGCTGCCTTGTTGTCCTGATACTGAGCAAGAAGATAGCTGGGAATGGTAGGCTTTGAGACCACTGGGAGAACATTTGGAAAAGTTTACTAATCCTTTTGTCCTCAAATGCTCCAATTCTGTTCCCAGTAGAGTTCAAGTCCTCTCACAGTCTTGTTTTTAACAGATCAGTCCCTATTCATCTTAGTTTCATTTCCTCTAGAAACTAAGCTTTTCACTACTTTGCCAAGTAGAATCATTGGATTTTTCTTATTTCTCAAGAGCCATCACCCTGGATTATCTAGCACAGTGAGGAGTCACTCCAAGTGAAATGTCAGCCAGCAAAATATTTCAAAAAAATTCAGTCTATGCGGTGACAGTGGAGAATGGTTTCCAAGTACTGGATATGGGAAACAGAATGATAACAAAAGGGGATGAGACTTAAGAAATATGCCACGAGTAAACTGCAATAGCAAAATAACTTTTACACTTCTCCTCTGACCAATTCCTACTTGTTCCTTCTGCTCCTATTCTGCCTCAAGAATAGTCTCTCATACTGTGTTAAAACTTTTCTGCTAAGCTTCAGTTTAGTTTTTTCCCGTAGTATGCTCACAGTCTCAGAACCAACTACTTTTTCAGCAAGCCAGTTTGTTATGCCTGGAAATGCCCAGATAACCTGTTCACAGTTTTAATATCCATCCCCTCCAGCAAGCCCTGCCTGTACAACCTCTGGAGAGCCATCATAGAATTTGCCTTTAAAGGGTGAGAGCATAACATGTATTGGTTGAGGCGTCTGTGAGAGTGCCATGACTTTTGCTATGGGATCTCAGAAGAAAGCTGGTTAAAAAAGAAGGGAAGATTTAGATATTTTGCCACAGAATTCTCAGAAACCAATGCCCAAATATCCGCTCCAAATACTGGAGGTTTAATGGAGTAATAAATAGGTAACTGTTCAGATCAGGAAGTGAGTCTGAAGGAGTTTTAATCATTACCTCTTTAAAAGAAGCCAGTTATTTGCTTGTTTGTTTTTCCTTCTCTTCACTGGTGTTTCTCTCAGGGATCACTTATAAACTCTGATTCTTCTGGGGTATTTTAACCCTTCTAACATCTCCTAGAAGGAATATGTGGTGGGACATAAATACTCAAGAAGACTGAGAGTGTCAAGGATAACTTCATGACACCTAGCAAGGAAAAACTCGTTGGGGATGTGATAGTTAATGGCAGCCTTGGTGGCAGTGGCCATGAAACAGTGGAGATGAAGAAGGGCGTGAGAAAGGTGAGTAGCAGAGTACAGTCCTTGAGGTACTTCGTGGCATCCGATGGGAAGGCGTCTCTCTCTGGCTAAGGCAAAGTAGGGTGGGGTGTCTTCTGGCAACATCATACCAGGTTTTGACCACTGTTGTTTCCACTCCGAGGACTCTTCTCCCTGTTACAAATATTTATACTTCTTTTCTATCTGACTCTCTCATTTTTTGGAAAGTTTCTTTGTAATTTCCAAGTTACTGTTTAATGATGGTTTCACTGTCTTTAATGTGATCCATGACAAATGCTCTCCAGACAGTTTTGTGCATTGATACATACATACACACAGACATGCAAAATTTACACTCACATTCTTGTCTACTGATTTGAAATATATTTCTAATCATATAGAAACATGCTTTCCTTGCCTTTTCATATTGGAAAAAGCACTGAAGAATTACAAGAAAATTTTATTTGAAATTCAGTAGCTATTTAGCAGTAAAGAGAAGTGTCATTGTCATTATTTTTTAATACAGTAAATTGCAGTAATCCTAATGCATTAAAATAACCAGAATACGTTCAAAGGATTTCACACTTCAAGGTGGCACTGCTTTTGGAACACAGAACGCCTTATTTTCAAAAACTGGGCAACCTTACCACCTCAATGTGAACACTAAAATTTAAAGTGCAATTATAAAAATTGAACTCTAAAGAGTTTCTTCAAAGTCACATCAGAGACAAAATCAGAAAAAAAATGCAGTTTGAACCTGTAGTTCCTACTTTCTCCCCTAGAAAACATTGATTTTACTTGTTCTTCCTACTCTCATCCTTGTCACTTAAACTTTGTGTTTCAGCTTCCTCATCTACATGAAAGAATATATTTCTGGGATAATTTTCTTTCATCTGAGTATGTCTCAGGTCCATATCCTGACAGTGGAGGAAATACACTGTTGTGCTGACACAAAAATATAAGATTTGCAATTATCAAGTCTAAGACAGACTGTTGATGTAGATCTCTGCAGGAAAACCTGTACTTAACAAATGTAAATAAGAATAAATTTATCTGCTTCATCAAGAAGGAGGGATATGCAGGTTCTTCTCCAAATTTGGAGTGTATGAATAATGTTCACAAAATATATTGCATCATGACTTAGATTTCATTCAAAATAATAAAGTTCTTTATTCTGTGATGGCTCCACAGTTTTAGGGAGGCTATTTCAAGTAGGATTTTGTTCAAAAACAACAAAAAAGAGGCAGAAATATTAAAAAGCTCTTAGAATATAATTAACCTTTTGGAGAAGATGCTTTAAAAATGTCAGTAAAACTGATATGGAATTACCTGTAAATATTCTCACATAATCAGGCTATAATCCATTTTACCAAGAGGAAAAAAACTTAAATTTAATTAATCTTTTCAAGAAGATTTGTGAGAAATATGATTTTCAGTCTGGTTTTGATACCTAAAATACATATTCTGGCATTCCCAACTTTCACAGACATTACAGGGAGATACGTATCTGCCTCTAGAATACCGTCAATGAAAAGAAGTTTTTTCATGCTCAGAACATAAAAAGATACTTTTTGCAATCTTATGCCTACTGGTTCTATTGCCAATAGATCACCATGGAGTCAGTTTAGTGCTGTTAAAATACACAAAGGTATCTTGTCAGTAGTAGTTAATTTGGTCATGATGTTTTGGGACTGAGTAAGCCTGCCAGGAAAGCAGAAACACTACCAACAGCCTGCAGAAGTGGGATACTCTCTGATGTGTGCTTAGAAACAAAGCTCTTACATAGGCACTATAATAGATCTAAACTGTCTCTAAACTGAGCCTGAGTGTCCTGGTTTCAGCTGGGATAGAGTTAATTTTCTTCTTAGTAGCTAGTAGAGTGCTGTGTTTTGGATTTAGGATGAGAATAATGTTGATAACACAGTGAAGTTTTGGTTCTTGCTGAGTGGACTTTACACTGGTCAAGGACTTTTCAGCTTCCCGTGCTTTGCCAGGTGCATGAGAAGCTGGGAGGGGGCACAGCCAGGACAGCTGACCCAGACTGGCCAAAGGGCTATGCCATACCATATGACATCATGCTCAGTATATAAACTGGGGGAAGAAGAAGGAAGGGGCGGACATTCGGCATGATGGCGTTTGGCTTCCCAAGTAACCGTTACGCGTGATGGAGCCCTGCTTTCCTGGAGATGGCTGAACACCTGCCTGCCGATGGGAAGTAGTGAATGAATTCCATGTTTTGTTTTGCTTGTGCGCGCGGCTTTTGCTTTCCCTATTAAACTGTCTTTATCTCAACCCATGAGTTTTCTCACTTTTAGCCCTCCAATTCTCTCCCCCATCCCACCGGGGGGGAGTGAGCGAGCGGCTGCGTGGTGCTTAGTTGCCGACTGGGGTTAAACCACGACACTGAGGTTAAAACATTCATGCAAAAATGCCTGCTAGTCTTTGAATATAAACATATCAAGGAGACTAAATTACATGCTTCAAATTCCATGGAAGTCTTCATCACAAACCTAGTTATACATGCAGGAAAACATTAATTTTAGACTTTTTATTTTAGAAAGACAATCTAGTCTTTTAAAGCCAAACTGAGTCTAGAAAAACATTTTCTATGCCATATGTCAATAATTAATAAAACTAGTTGGTGCTTATATAAATGTTTGCTATACTTTTAATGGTAATGCTGCAGGTAACTACTAATATAAAAACTTACCAAAGTAGCAATTTTGAAGTGCTGGAATCTTCACATGGATCTGCTAATACAGAATTCCTAGGGTGTAAATGTAATTTTGCATTAAGTGCAGCTGCACTGACATTTGAAACCAACAGTGAGAGCAAAATTTATGTATTAATGTTTCCTGATGAATATAAATGTACATTTCTTTTTTCCCCCCTCTGGCAAGAAAATGAAATCAAAAGCAGTGTTCCTTAAACAGAAATCAGTGCATGTAAAATGCTGGGGGTTTCTAGTAAGAATTTTCTTAGAGGCAATTTAAAAAAAAAAAAAAAAGGATTCCCTTATGTCTTGGGGACATTTAAACAGTTTCTCTTGTCTTGGGAAGATAAAAGAATTCTCTGCCTTTTAGATGTATTTTTGTGTGCAGCCTGGGATGCTTATTCAACTTTTAGTCATGTATTAGGACACATTCTCCTTTTCTTTAAATCAACTGGTTATTAACAAATTTGACAGCACAAAGTCATTTTGTTAACTTCAAATTTTTTTTTGGGTAAATTTAGCAGTCATTCAATTCAACAATTATACAATAGGCACTTCTTGTAGTTTAAATCAGTGGGAGGTATGGCTGCACAAAGCATAGCATCAGATGTCTATCTGTGTTTAAAAGAGTTTTATATTTATTAAATACAGTCTGCAAGCATTATTATGAAGCTAAAAGACATTATTTATGATTCTTAACAGCACAACTAAAACAAATCAAGAATAATAGTGAATGTAATGTAAAGGACACATTTATAGCTACATAAAATACGGCGCATGATTTTAGAAGTAAAATTAACTCCTGAGCAGTTGCCCACAAAAGGCTATTAAAAAAACCTAAACAGTCAAAACATCATTTAAAATATGTTTACTAATATTAATAATGTGTAGGACCTTTCTATCAGTATATTTTATAGGAAACTTTTAACATCACATTTTAGATGTAGTTTTAATATATTGATTTGTAGTATATATTTACTAATGAGTAACTCTGACAGGAATCACAGGTAAGCAACAGTTCACTTGAAAGTACACTTGACCCGAGATCATCTAGGATATTTTAGAATTACTTTTCATTTCAGTGAAGCCAAGTCTTCTTACAGAGGCTGCACTTATTTTCTGAAAATCTGGTTGCTGAAACCCCTGACGTTTGAAGCAAGGCTAAACAATAGCGTTTTTCCTGTTCATTAGCATTAATTTATTGTCTTACATGAAGAGAGGGTTGTGCTAAACACAGAAACTTTATATCTGTATGGTAATATTAAACAAAAATTTGATTGACACTAGGGAAAAAACCTCCTGAAAAATTTATATAAACTTGCAAAGATTAATGGGATATTTTGATTTTACAATTCTTGCAAACCTTTTAATGCTTAGAAACAACTGTCTGAGCTACAATAACTCAGAAAAGCTTGTGTTTGACTTTGAGCCAAAACCCTTTGAACTCAAGTTTTTCCAAAATGCCAAGCTCAAAACTGTCACTGTGCAAGCTCATTGTGTCCCATCTTTCTTTATTTGTGATGGTAGTTTAAAAAATATTCAAAATTGCTAATCTATCAAAACTTCAGGGAAAGGTTTAATTATGGTGAATTTATTTGTTGGCCTTAGATTCTTCGATTCTTCTTATTTACTTTTTAAAGCATCATTTTAATTGCTAGTGTATGAAATGTTGCTTGTCTCTATAACAGACAAAAATTATATTAAATATTTTTATTTATGTTACAATAATTTACAGAATATCATGATGCCAATTTTTAACTAGATTAAATAAATTAAGTAACCATAAGAACATTTGGTAGCCAATTAGAATAAATGCTCAAATTCTGATAAATCATTTGCCAGCTTGCAAAATACTACTGTTTTTCCTTATGTAAACCTCTGCAGTTATTATTTTACAATCATGCCTCACAAACAAATTAAGTTCAACTAAAAATACACACAGTAGAGGAAAAACCAACTATATACTCCACAGAATTAGGCTGTTAAAACCAAATCGTCACTGCTGTCATTTACACAAGGTAATCAATGATGAAAACAGTTTGAAAATAACATGGAGACTTATCTTATGGGAACGATTTAAAGAATAGTTAATCTTATCTTGTAGACAAATAAACTTAGGGCAGTAGTGATAAAGTGGCTTCTAAAAAAGTCTATAAAAAGTTAGTGGCTAGGCTAGCTATAAAACCCAGCAATTCTGCAGTCATTGCTCTGTCCATTGCCTTCTGCTCTTCAGTAATTCATGTCTTATCACCTAGCCTGGTGATAGAGCTGAAGTTTGCATGTTGTGCTAGAGCACAGCCTTAAAGCAATGCCCCTCAGGGGAGGACACAGCTGACCCAAGTGATGGGGTAGTAGCTATGTAGTTCCTGCTTCATCATACGCTGTTTGGTACAGGCACACTACTCTGCTCTCAACAACATGATGTCTACTGCTCCTCTAACCTCCCCATGCCCATTAGGGAATGGGAGGTAAATAATGTGGAAAACTAATTTAGAATGTAAAAAAACACCTGTAGTAGCACTGATTCAATGTGCTAAACCAGTATCCAGAAGCATGCTGGCAAAGGGAAAGTCAATGAAACATCAGGAATTACACAATTAGTACAGTAGACATTTCAGTATTTCCCTTTCAGAACAGCAACAAATAAAGAGGGCACTGCTCCTTTCAGTGCCCATCAAATTGATTGAGGATGAGGTGTTAAAATCTATATAAGGCCTAAACATATTTGTTTCTTTTTCTGCTTCTTGTCATGTTGATTGCCATATATTTTTTACAATATTATTTAAGTTTCAGTCTATATCAAGTATCAGATCACAGTTTTGGAGGCTATCAGGATCAGCTGAAAAAAGACCCTGCTACTCAAAACTAGAGTTTAAATTTCCTCCTATTCCTGAAGTCAAGACATTTTCTGTGATGAGCTTAATCCAGAAATCCTGAATTTATGTTAAAAAGAAATGAAAAGGAAAAGCACTTCCTTCATACCTCCAAGCAAGGATGATTTTCAGATTTAAATCTCATGTCAGAAGTCTCTGTCCACTTCACCTTTATCTTTCCTTCACTCATGTTAAAAGCAAGTGCCTAATTATTAAACACTAGCCATTTATTGGTATAGTAGCAGAAAAAAAATATGTAGAATGTATATCTGAGAGGTCTCAAATTATACGACTGAAACTGACAATTCCTCTGAAGGAAAGAGAAATTTACTAAGATGGTTAGGCCTGCTAAATGAATGTTACAGGCAAATCATTATCTCCTGTCTGTTCTGGAGGAAAAGTGCTTGTATCTGGGATTCTTTGTGATTCATTATTGATCCATGTAGATCTAAAGATAGTAGCTGGAGGTCACTGTACAATCTACTTAATACTTAGTGAGTTGATGATTTTCAGTGAGTTTTTATTTGCAAATGTGATTATTGCTAATGGCAAAAGCAATCGAAAGTCTTTTCCAGTTCTCCAACTCAGCAGGCACAAAGACACTCACTTCTTTCCCCTCCTGCCCCACTAACAGAAGAACAGAAAGATCATTTATTGGCCAAGCAAATCTATACAATGCATAGAATGGGTATATTAAATTAAAGTTCTGTGGGGAAGTATATTAAAAAATACCCTATGGGAAGAATGAAGAGAAAGGAAGGAATGAATGAGGGAAGGGGCAAAGGGAGGGAGAGTGGAGGAAGGGGAGGAAGGGAAGAGGCAAGGCAGCAAGGGAGGGAGGAAATTAAGAAGGAAGGAAAGGAGGAAGGAAGGAAGGAAGGAGAGACAGAGGAATGGAGGGAAAATGACAAAAGTTATATACAGTTATGATAGAATGCAGAATAAAGTATAGATACTACTAGCTAAAATGTATCCCACATATCTGCAAGTCCCAGCCAGAGCCCTTACAATAAATGCAGGAACAAGAAAGCAGTGTTGACCCATATCTTGATCTTTTTAATTAGCTGTCCAGAACACAAATAAGATTGTCTGGAATTATTAATTTTCAGTAATTAATTTTAGTTCTACTTTGAATACCTTCTGTGAAAAAGCTATTGATCTTGCTTCCTATTAGACACATAAATGTTAACGGAACTTGAAGAACTCAACATTTTCAGATATTGCAACAGCTCCATCTGACTTAATGTCCACCAGCTCAGGAGAAGTCCTCTGTCAACCAGCATGACTACCCTCATTGCAGGTAAGTGCAATCAAACATTTATCCTATCCAGATCTAGTTACCATCACATTTTAAGTGTCTAACCTATTTTTGTGTAGCGGATATGCCCACACAATATCACTGAAATTCATTTCAAGATCTTTCTAATAAAAAAAGAAGAGTAAAAAAACGACAAAAGAACCCTCCTGCCTTATGCCAGTTAGAATTGAGAAGTAGCTTTCATATACTATTTTCTTTTGATGGGGAAGTCAGGGCCAGGAGGAAGGAGATGGTGAGGCTGAAGGTGATGGTGATGGAAGGTGAAGGTCTTTGTTATGAAAAACTCCAGAAGGACTTCCAGCAGTAGAACTCCACCAGCTGCCAGAGGCATGAGGAGAGTGCACTTAATAGTGATTATTGCTGATGTTTCCACTGGGTTAAACATGCTTCAGACGTATAGCTCAGCCTTTCTTCCCACTCCATCATGGTTCTCAGCTTGGGTGATATAGTGAGGCTGAGATTGTGGCTGACTGTCACAAGGAAACGGAAAAGCTTAGAAACAGGGTCAAATGCAACATAGTATTTAATAGAAAAGAGACACAGCGATTGTGAAAAAGTCAAGATAGCAGAAAACGTATGGTTAAAAAATCCATATGAAATATTGTTCTATATAGATTGTAAATGGTCTGTATACCTTAACACAAAAGTAAATTTATGCAGAAAAAAGTTATCTCAAACTACATATACATTTCAAATGGAAAAAAGTGTTAACAGAAATCAGAAAATTTCAGTGACATGCATTGAAAATGAGATGAAACTGTGGTATATTTAGAAAGAAGGGATAAAATATGCACATTTCTCTCTTATGCACAGAAACCCCATGTAGAAATACAATGAATAATGATTCCTTGGAAAATGCCAAGTATTCACAGCTACATGGAGTAGCAAGTGGTGAGAAAAAAAACCCTAGATTTTACTTGTTTCAACATATACATTCTCTGCATTTTTCCTGCTTTCAGTGTCTGGTACCCAAAACTACATTTTCAAGACATGGGAGCCTCAGTATGTACTCTATTTTCAAAGTCCTCACTTCCATCATCTCTTCAGTTAATATTTCTGAACAAAAATGTGATCACTCTGTTGGAAATTGGAGGAAACATCAACTCCTTTATACATAGCTCCACTTGTCCACCATACTTCGTTTTAAGTCCCACATGTTTGGAAGAGGCAGGACCCAAGTAACAGTTTTCAACATATGTTTCAAGATATAACAGCACAGACATTTATGGTATTTATTATGGTGCTTAGTGCTATTAGTAACATATTTGGTGCTACACAAGACCATGAGGCATTGTGTGTACCTAACATCTGTTGTATCTGTCAACTGCTCCACCGCTTTTCTCTCCCTGCCAGTCAATACCCTGCTTATCTTCCCTGTAGGGCTTAATTCAGAAGATTTATTGGGTCCTAAAAAACTCCTAATTGTGTAATGCCACCATCTTCTTTTACTCAAAGGTTCCAGCACTGGACAGTGTTTTAGGAGACCCAGATTAAAAAAACCCAACCAAACAAACAAAACAACAAAACAACAACAAGCAAAACGAAAAACCAACCAACCTCCCCCTGAAAACCTCTCTTTTGCATTTAAAGAACTAAAATCACCTATTTTACAACTGAGCCCTAAAATATAACCATTTCCTCTCTCTTTCTAACCTAACATTTAATTACTCAAAGTGGGACAGCTTGTGAAAAAGCAAGTTTCGTTTTGGAATGTATTTATAGGTACTGTACTACCCTGAGCTAGAAACATTGTGGGTTCGCTATGCTTTGGTCACAGGAGGTATGTGTGAGGAAGTACATTTAGCTGGTCCTCTATTGGCTAAGTAGGAGATGACATCAGGCTCTCCACTTATGTCCAGATAAGACATCAGCTCCAAAAGAGAGGGAGAATCTATACCTGGAAACCCTGGGGGGTGGGATACTTAGATCCTGATAACTGAGACATCTCTATTTAAGAGAAGTGATCAGCAGCTTTATCATATAGTCTTAAACACATGTAAAGGAGACCAGTGGGTGGCAGGATGCCTAAAAGTCAAGCATGTAATCAGCATTACTGCAACTAACTCCTTTATGGATGTAATATATTATGACTGAACTGAATTATGCTTCACCATACAGTTGTTTAGGGTTTTTTTTTTTTTTATTTTCTAGAAGGAACAGATCAAAGCTTTACCTCATTGTAGTAGGTTTTTTATATAACACCTGATTTAAAGTACACTTCAGTAAATAGGAAGCCTTTTTTTTAGCACCTTAGATATGATGAATCAACATTCACTGGCAAAACTAGCAGCGACAATTTCAAGAACTGCAAGCACCATCCTCTGTCCTTGCTGCTCTGCCAGTGATTACAACCTCCCACCAGTCAGCAGAGAGGGACTCGTGTGCCGGCCCTAGGCAGCCCAGTCCCCCTGGCACAGCTTGTACTGCTGCACCAAGATAACAGGCCGGGAGCTGCAGAGGCCATGGCTCAAGTACACATCCTGGTAACTCTGATGGAGTGGCAAGGCAAACCACTAACAGCAGTAATGTCTTAACCCCCTGCACGTAGACTTGCCATATCAGACTGATAAATTAACTACTATGGTGACAAAATTCATTCCTTTATAAAAGTAGCTGGTAATTACAGAACTGCTACATCAGCTCAGTAAGTTCTACAAGACTGATGTTAGTAATTCAGATTCATAAAAAGAAAGAAGTCTAAAGAAAAATATGTTTCCATTAGTATACTTTTGAATCAAAAGGGAAAATTATGTGAAAAAAAAACATTGGTGGACAACATATTCCTAACTGAGTCCTTAGTTTTACAGTCACTTTAATCTGATGCCACTGTCAAAGGTGTTCCCCGCTTCCTTCTCCTACCTCTTTCTTTTATTTCCACCCTCCTCCGTGTTCAGACACAAGCACTCAAGCAGGCTCTGTAATACCAAGGTATAGACATGGGTATTATTATTTTTATTTTCTGAGCTAGCTCTTTTTTTGATGGGAAGCTTGTTTTATGCAGAAGAAAAGAAACATTTCCTGATGTTTTACCTGAGAAATTAACAATTTCCAGAAAAGAATACTATTTAGCTTCTTTATTTCCCTGACCACATATTTATTGGTGCTATTTCACATCTCTACTGCCAAGACACTTGCAATATCAGCATGAGTAGAGACTAGCTGGAGTTTTTAATTTCTACTTACATTTCAGCAAAATTGTCACAGAGCAATACTTTGTATGCAATATTGTCACAGTCTGTCTATAGCTTCCACTGACTTCAGTGGCCTTAGGACTGAGCTTCTTATTATCAGACTATGGCATTACCTGAGCAGTATGTCTAGGCAAGGCAGCAATATGGATGCTTAGAAACAGAAAGTTACAGCAGAATTAAAGACAGAATTATTCATTTACTGTGAATTCAGTTATATTGCTAAAAAGCACCTTGCTCAAATACAACTTAATAAGTAATGTCAAATAGTGTATTTTAGCAGTAATGTCTATGAAGTCCTTTAAGTAATCCATCTGTCTTCTGCATTACACCCTAGTGCTGTACTGTTGTGCTAGTGTTTGAATATAAACAACTGATGACCTTTAAAGGTCCCTTCCAACCCAAACTGTTCTATGATAATGGCATAATAAATTTTTTAATTTTATTTTGTAGCTTCTGTGGTTCACTAGCACAGACTCATGTCAAAAGGAGTTTAAATAGTTCCTCTAATTGTGTTTCTAAGCAGGATATGTATATGTCCAAGTTCAGGGAAAGCAGGCCCCTATGAATATATCCAAACCATGCATAGCAAGCAAGCCTGAACCTTCAAGAAGTGTAAGATAAATAGCAGAATATAATTTCCAAGATGCAGTAAATCTGGAAAGAAACATTACTTACCAATAGCTAGTGTTAGATTCTACAAACAGATTACACATTTCTACAACAGATGTAGCTGTGCCCTGCCCCTTGAGAGCAGAAACATTTTCCTGTAGATAATATAATCAAGTCTACTGTGTTCTACTGCTATGTGCATGTGTGCATGGCTTACATGGGTTGCCATTTCTGTCCCCCTCAAAACCAAAAATCATACATGTAAAGAACTGCAGAAGAGAAGAAAGACTGGTCTAGAAGACTAATTTGTATGTGGATCCACAGTCTTTGGAAAAGCACTTCTTTCTTCTCTGAATCCCTGTATTCTGAGCACTTACATTACCAGAAAGCATCTAGCTGAGGATCTCGAATTCTGGTTTCATGGATGATGATTTAAGCAGTACTTGGATGGTTTGCAAGTAGAAGTGAGCCTACTGAAGTGTGGGTGGAAAAACAGGTAAATCAGTCACACAAACATTTTCAGGATCAAGATACTGGGCACGGCAAATATAAAAGCTCCAGTAGGATGGTCCCTGGCCTTCCACTGGAATTATGGAGAGCTTTTGCAGTTTCACAGATAATCTGAATATAGCCGAGTATCTTCTTGGAAATCATCAAAGGCAGAGAACTGAGCCTCAACTCTTCCTTCAGTGGGAAACATGTGGCCAAAGAGATATTTTAAAATGCCTACATCTGTGAAGATAAAACAAAATTGTCTTTTTGACTTTGAGGGAGAAGTGCTGCATCACATCTAAAAGCATGAGACATAGAGAAATAAACAGGAAGGTTAATTAATCTCTTAATCAAGAAACAGGCCAGGATGAAAGTCTGACATTGCTTTAGGAATGAATGCAAAGTGACTGCTGAAGCACAATCTGTTGAGTGAAAACCCCAAGGACCTAGCTCTCCCTGAGTTGTCCAAGGGATGGTAGTGACTAGCAGAAATACTGTCTTCAAAGACGAGACAAAGCAAGGACAAGAGGTGTCCAGGGAAAGTTTGTTGAATACCAAAAACTGTTGTCACTTGATAGCTGACCAAGAAGAAGAATACACCCTCTGTTTCACAGTATCTATCCTCTTAGCTGATACAGCTGTCATCATTAGAAAAAGCTGCACCAGAGGGAAGTGGCAGGCATAAAATAATAAGTGTAACTGGCCATTTTTGTAGCAGGGGTGGGGGCTCCAGGGGTGGCTTCTGTGAGAAGCTGCTAGAAGCTTCTCCTATGTCCAACAGAGCCGCTGGCCAAGACCAAGCCAATCAGTGATGGTGGTAGTGCCTTTGGGATAGCATATTTCAGAAGGGGGGAAAAAACCCTGCTGCAGAACAACAACCATAGAGAGGAGTGAGAATATGTGAGAGGAACAACCCCGCAGACACCAAGACCTGTGAAGAAGGAGGGGGAAGAGGTACTCCAGGTGCCAGAACAGAGATTCCCCTGCAGCGCCTGGTGAAGACCATGGTGGGGCAGGCTGTCCCCCTGCAGCCCATGGAGGTTAACAGTGGAGCAGATATCCACCTGCAGCCCATGGAGGACCCCATGCCGGAGCAGGTGGATGCCCGAAGGAGAACATGACCCGATGGGAAGCCCACACTGGAGCTGGCTCCTGGCAGGACCTGTGAACCTGTGGGGAGAGGAGCCCACGCTGGAGCAGGTTTGCTGGCAGGACTTGTGACCCCGCAGGGGAGCCACGCTGGGCAGTCTGTTCCTGAAGGACTGCACCCTGTGGAAGGGACCCACACTGGAGCAGTTCATGAAGAACTGCAGCCTGTGGGAAGGACTCATGATGGAGAAGTTCATGGAGGGCTGTCTCCCATGGGAGGGACCCCATGCTGGAGCAGGGGAAGAGTGTGGGGAGTCCTCCCCCTGAGGAGGAAGGAGCAGCAGAGACAACGTGTGATGAACTGACTGCAACTCCTGTTCCCTGTCCCCCTGCACTGCCGGCGGGGAGGAGGTAGAGAAAGTCTGGAGTGAGATTGAGCCCAGGAAGAAGGGAGAGGAGTGGGGAAGGTGTTTTAATATTTGGTTTTATTTCTCATTATCCCACTCTGATTTGATTGGCAGTAAACTAAGTTAATTTCTCCAAGTTGAGTCTGTTTTGCCCATGACAGTAATTGCTAAGTGATCCCCCTGTCCTTATCTTGACCCACGAGCCTTTCGTTATTTTTTCTCTAGTCTGTCTAGCTGAGGAGGCGGAGTGATAGAGCAGCTTTGGTGGGCACCTGGTGTCCAGCCAGGGTCAACCTACCACAAAAGTCAATAAATGTGAGTGAAACTGAGGAGCTCCATGGAACACTGGCGCTGAGGTAGTTGACACAGCCACATGGAAAATCTGTGCGGGAATGCATGTCTTGCGCTGTTTTACATTTGGCTTAGTCAGAGGGATTGGAGGTGAAATCAGACCTGTTTCAGTGTTGCAGAGCTCGCTTCACTTGCTGAACAAGATTCTGCACCAGTTGTCACAGATTTAGCCACATGATCCAGCAAAGGTACAAGGGTGAATATCTTGCCGGTGACAGAATCAGCTGTTCTTTGAGGATGCCAAATCCCAGCCTAAGCTAGTAGCTTTACTTACTCCATCTTCTGTATAGCTGTGAGCCCTGCTGATACTACCTCATAATGATACTGGCGTATGGTTCGCTAAGTAACTCAGGCAGGAGGAAAAGAAGTCTTTAAAATCTCTGACAACATGCTGACCCTTCTTCAATTCTCAGTGCTCTCTGTTTCCCCTATGTTCTTTTTAAGACCTCCTCTAAGACATCACATGACTGGGACTGAACGTTATAATGACATATTTACTTTTTATTTTATTTACTTTTTTTTGTTCTATTTAAACTTTCTTTGTAGATATGCATATCTTTTGTTGCACAGAGGAAACAGAAAAATAGTCGTATAAAATAGCACAGATTTCTAACAGAGCATCTGAAAAATGAGCTGTCCTAACATATTTTGTTGATACAGCAAGCATATTCTTAGTAATTTTTAGATTCTAATATCAAGTAATTGTAATAATTGTAGGTTCGAAGTAAAACACTTGGCTTTACAAGTAACTTACATACATTTATGTGATACAAAACCACTGCTACTCATCACAATTGTAGACTATGAATTAGTATGGGGTAATCTTAAGCAACATGTGTCTGTAATTTATGCTAATATATATATGTTTTATACAAAACAACAGAATATTTCCCTTAAAAGAGGCTGTTGCAAGCAACACAGAATACACTACAAAATCAATTGCTGAAACAACGCTTGAATTCCAGTTGGACAAAACATTCATAAGCTTGACGGTCTTGCTCTCAGTGTCTTTGGGCTAGATGTAGGGAGAAGAAACCATATCAACATGCTGTATGAATGTGGGTTTTTTAAGTAAAATAAATGGGAATAGAAACCAATTGAACAGTGACTACAAATGAAAAATACAATAAGGTAAATTGACAAACCAGTTAAAAATATAAAGTGCTAATTGAAACATTGGCCACTATAAAATATTTGCTCTAATTCACTTTGAATATGCACCAGTGAGGAAACGGCATTGCTTTCCTCAGAAATCCATATATTTCAGAGGCAATTTGTAGTTAAATGCAGTAGGTTGAAAAATACAAATTGTTGTTCTTAGAATAAAGCTGATTTTGTGTTAAATACTTCCTGATGAAGTGTCTGTTCTATAAGGTTAATTCAGTTTGTAATTCCTGCATTGATTTCAGGACCAATATTTCTTCTCACTAGCTGACAAAAGTAACTTACACTAGAAATTTTTTAATAATTGTTGTGGTTTAACCCCAGTCGGCAACTAAGCACCACACAGCCACTTGCTCACACCTCCCCACCCAGTGGGATGGGGGAGAGAATCAGAAGGGTAAAAGTGAGAAAACTTGTGGGCTGAGATAAAGACAGTTCAATAGGGAAAGCAAAAGCCATGCACACAAGCAAAGCAAAGCAAGGAACTCATTCACTACTTCCAATCGGCAGGCAGGTGTTCAGCCATCTCCAGGAAAGCAGGGCTCCATCACACGTAACCATTACTTGGGAAGACAAACACCATAATTTTGAGCATCCCCCCCTTCCTTCTTCTTCCCCCAGTTTTATATGCTGAGCATGATGTCATCTGGTATGGAATAGCCCTTTGGCCAGCCTGGGTCAGCTGTTCAGGCTGTGTCCCCTCCCAACTTCTTGTGTACCCCCAGCCTACTCACTGGTGGGGTCGTGTGAGGAGCAGAAAAGGCCTTGACTCTCTGTAAACACTGCTCAGCAATAGCAAAAACATCCTGTATTATCAACACTGTTTTCGTCACAAATCCAAAACATGGCACCATACAAGCTACCATGAAAAAAATTAATTCTATCTCAGCCAAAAGCAGTACAAGAATATTCTTACTATCTCAGATAACACCCTGCCATGCCTCATGCACCCCCCAGGTTTAACATTGTACAGAAAAGGAGATGTACGGACTGCTTAATCTGGAACTCCAGGTGGATACTTTTCCAGGTGGAAAGGGACAAAACTGTTTCTGTCCTGGCAGGGTTCTGTGCATGTAGAAAGTAATTCCTCCTTACCTTTTGGTATACTGGGATATACAATAAGTACATAGTACACTTACAAGGATGTGTTTCTGAAATAGAAAAAAAGATGAAGCCTTTCAAAAATACTGATACTCAGAGGCGGAAGAAAGAAGTGTGGTCCACATGAATACATTATTGCATCACCGAGTCTCATCGTAATGGAACTAAAAGACAGTCTAGATGTTTGACCTGATGTTTTACTGTTGAAATAAGCAAGATCAATGCAGTTGGTTGGGCCAGAGAACTCTTTCTCAGTATTGAAGTTACAAAATGCAAGGGCTTCTTCCAATGAACTTCTGTCTTGTGTCACGGGTCTCAGACATAGGCAAATACAATCCAACAAGTAGAGAGGGAGGAAAGACAGCAATGAACAGTCCATCAGAATTTATTACTACTAGTGCTTGGTCTAGGTCATCAGTCATCTGTCCTGTCTTTTTTCTTAGTTTCTTTGGGATACATGGTACTTCATAAGCATGCCATCACAGAGGCAAATGTTAGTCTGTGTGTTAAAGAGCTGAGACAAATCAATGAACTTTGTCTCTGTACCACTCCTAGAGCACCATGGCTGACATAAATTGCTTTAATTGATGTGAAACAGCTGCTTTCCTGCAAAATGCATGCCACTCCCCAAAAAACCCAACAACCCTCCTTAGCAGTACTTCGAGCATTGCTGTCAATTCTATCTGCTGAATTGACTTGGTGAGACATCATTGAAGCAGGGAAGGTGAAAACACAGCAATGTGATTTGTTCAGAATCCACCATTTACAAAATTGCTGGCCCTACTCAGAGATTAGGAACACTCTTATTCCCTATGGCTTTGCTGTAGGCAAACAAATACACTGTAGTAGTATAAAATAAAAAGAATCACCACAAGAAGGCTGACCAAAAGTCCACCTAGTTTAATTTGCTTTCTACATTAGCATGAGACAGCAGATAATGAAGGAAAAGTGTAATAACATAGCACGAGTAGAGAAATTACATTTCTTACATATTTTTACAGTTTCTGGCAATCAGCAATTAGCCACGTATTGGGTGAAGAAACAAGAGTAACACCTGCCATCTGTGGCAGAGAGCTGCAAGATCGATTCACTTGGAGGAGAGCCTGTGAAGGGCAACATGGGTCCCAAATGTGGACATGATAAAATGAGTTCTCTTTGTCTTCAGGTGGAGGTATCTACCACTGAACTCCTGGCTGGTAGAACTAACAAGAAAGATAAACCTCTGGATATTGGAAATGAACCTTTCTACTTGATTAGTAGGACATGAATCTGTTAACTGGGTTAATAAGACACTGATTTCTTGTTGGTACGTAATGATCAGGTTGTCAGGGCTCAGTACTCTCTGACACAAAGCAACCAATGCCTACTTGCACGCTCAGGGCCCTGACACAGGTCAGCCATGGGCAAGCAGGGCCTCAAATTGCAGGCACAATCTATCTTCAACTTCAGTTCTGTAGCCCTGATCACTCTACTTAGGTACCAAAGCCTCTTCTTTAAGAACTCAGGACATTCAATCCTTTCTGACAAAAAGCAATGAGTCTTCTTTTAATTTTACAGCTTGATGGACACAGTTATGTGTCCTCCTATCATCTTCTCACCTTCTGAGAGAGTGACTTAACTGCCAGCTTTGCTATTATCCTGAAATATGTGCTCAACGCTCTCTCAGTACTCGTGCTGAAGATGGCATAGCTAGTGACTGGGACACAGAAATGGAGAAAAAATGATCATGACCACATAGCCTAATGGTGAAAGCACTCCTCTGACAGCCAATAAAACCTGGGTTCCTCTGTGCCACCAAATATTTTTATTTTGCACAAATGTTCCAACCACTGAGCTACTGAATGAAAGCAGATAATGCAAAATGCACCATTTGTGGTTCCAGAAAGGTGTCAAACCTCTCGCATAAGAATAATTTCTAGTCATGGTAGAGAATTCATGTTGAAATGGTGAGATACTTTTAACCACTCAGGCCAGGCGTCAGCTGAACAGAGTTTCTGTCAATCCAACTTTTAGGCTTAGGCACCTAGACAGATAAATGAATACCTAAATAATTTGAAGGACCCAAAAAACAGGAATAAATGGTAGTTAAAAAGTCTGAAGGTTTGTATACAACAATATGGGAGATATTATGTTAGATCTAAGACCTGAAGAAGTCAGAGCATGGACAATGACAAAAAGAGGTAAAAAAAAAAAGACTATATGGCAGCAATAAAATACTTTAGTTTGTGTCACTTTGAAAAAGTATTCTTTTTCAGAATTCAAACTTCTGCTGCAATCAGTTCCTTGCCTTGCCATTTCTTATTTCCTCATTCCTTATCTACTACATATAATATGACATGAAGTGAGGGTGACAGTGCTTACCTACTATTTACTGTAAAGAATCACAGCAAGCTCTAATTCTTCCTCCGCATACAAGATACATTTTATAGCCTTTCCTCTTCAAATCTCATCCAGCTCACGTCACTGAATACATTGCTCCTTAGAGGAAAAAAAAGATTTATGATATTGTGCCAAAGTGTTGAAGAGTAAGAGATTCAAGAGCCACTGCTCTTGCAGTTATTAGCTCTTGGATCATGTCTGATATTAAAAAAAAGGTGACTGTATACAATTGCAATGATCATCTGAAGCAGAATTGTTGCTTTATGTTGTTAATGGCTGCGGTAATGATTAAAGATGAGTGACAGGTCATTTGTCATCATGTTAAAATCCATTAAATTTATTTTTGACTTCATACCCCCAAAAAAAGAAATAAGGAAAAAAATGCTCTCTGAGAAACTACTTAGGAATTCCAGTACCACTCTAACACCATTTTTCTGCAATTTATTAACATGAGAAAAGGTATGGATAGTTCTTAGCAATAGGCACAAATCTGAAAAATAAAAAATTCATATTGACCAATATTATCCACACTAACTTGTCCTAAATTAACACTAATTATGCAACTAAGTAATGTACTTGTGTACAACTGTAATGAATTCCTAAATTAATTGAAGAACTGCAAACTGAAAAAAACCAATTTTGTCCATTCTCCCGTATATTTTACACAATGTTCAGGGATCAAACACATGAATAGCAAGCAGAACTGATGGGCAAATTTCTGAATATAAGTAATAGGAGGGGTAAGGGGTCTTTCCTTTCATTCTCTCTGGAGCTAGGAGGACATGAACCTGCCCTGCTACTGTGTAGATAAGTAATACAGGTCTTGTCTGTGAAAATAATTCCACTTCTCCACAACCTGTTAGCACAGTAGAGTTGCATGCTAAAATGGCAACACATCTTCCAGAGCATCATCCCTTCCAAGTTTGTCACCCGTAAGACTGGAGCACAGCTGGAGCGGGTGAGCAACCTTCTGCATTTGTGTCTCCAAACACATCAGAATTTTCTGAAAGCTTTTTTTTTTTTTTTAATCAAAATCCTTCAGGTTTGAAGAGCTTTTGCCATACATTGCTCCTCTAGTTCAAAACCAGGCAGTCGTTAGGATTTCAGGATTCATGTGTCTGAGGTACAAATGCTATGTGCAGTACCCACTGGTTGCGGAGGCTGCAACTCCAGGGGCCTTGGAAACTGACAAAGCCACATCTCTTTCTTAGTTTCCAGGCTTCTCCTGTAGATGTCTCAAGCACATTCCTTCCTGCTACATGAAGCAATTTATTAGACCATGTTGTGATAGGGAACATCTGAAGTTTTTAGGCATAAAAGGGGTTGTTAGGTCACAAAACTCACTAGCTGTTCAGTGTGCTTTCTTTAACACTAATTTGTGTCTCAGTTGCAGTGGAATGCAGATCAAGACCAAACCTCATTTCTACTCACCAGCAATCACAAGGAGTAACAAAATGGGAGATAGGCTGCAGTAATGTACTGCAGCTGTGGGAGACTCTCTTGTCATAGGATTGGTAAGGATGAGAATAATTCAAGTCTCTTGCCAAAATGATGAGACCTTACATATCAGTTGCTACAAAACTTGACATAAAAATATTTCCGCAGGTCTATTGGTCTGGACTGTCATCCTTGAAAGTTACTCCAGAGCCCAATATCCCACATAACTTCATATCTACTCAGGCAAATTCACATTTACTACCGTTTTTAGCTTTTAGATTGCTAAAAAATTGCTTGATGTATTTAATTGCTAAAACTGTTTTAATTTCAGTGACTAGCTGAAGTATTCCATCTGGTTTACAGGAAATGTTGAAAAATTTCTGCTTTTAGTTTGATTCAAATTGAAACCAAGACAAAGATAAAGTCCCCAACTTTCATGTGGATTACTAACCTTGGATTTTGGCTGCTTCTGGTAGCTAGACACCTCAGCTGCAGTGCTGAGAGAATTGGGAGGCATCTGGTTATAGTCATGAATTTCAGGCAGCAATAAACCTTCAAAATTGAAATGAACTTGATGCATTGGACATTTCGTTCTCTGTAAATCCTGTGAATTCTGAGCACAAGTGAAGCATAAGAAGTTTAGTGAAGGCTATAATTTCATATCAGGGTTTCACTGTCATTTCACATGCTTTATGCAGAGTCTTTCGGAACACCTTTAAGAGTTGGAAGAGCAGTTTGCAGAACACAGAGTCAATCTGTATGGAATGCAAACATTTTTTGAATATATTGTAAAGAAATCTGTGATCCATAAACTGATTTTTGAAAAGTTCTTGATCACTTATGAATTATTCATGTGTTAATAAAGATAAATAATGTTTGCATGCCTTTAATACAACCAGGATTATTATCAGTGGATGTTTTGACATTCACACATGCAGTCTTTGAAACAGCAAATTATTCATTGTAAATTATTTTTGAACTAGTTAAAAAATTAGCTGTCTTGAGAGTCTTGTAGCAAGACTCTTTATAGCTTTCTTGTTAGTGGAAGAAAAATACTTCTTTATTTTGTTATATGTTGCTAGGTTGAGTCTTCAGCTACTTCAGCAGATATTAAGGGTCCATAGGCTTCATCTGAGTTCTGTTGCAAATCTGACATGCTTTGTTTTGTTTTGTTTTGGTTTGGTTTGGGTTTTTTTGCCATTTCACTACGAGCTAGAGGTATATATTAAACTACAATGTGTTTCTATATGACTCAAAGGACATAACTCTTTCTTTTAGGATTTCTACCAAGTAAGAAACAGCAATAACAGAAATATGATTCTGCAATATATTTCATCATTTTACCTCAGTCAGACATGTTTTCTGTAACATAACTTAGGCAGATAAAAACAAAATATGGGTAATAGTGCATCAGATCTATAATCATCCATAAGTATAGGTTCTGATCCAGCATTCACTTTGTTTCTGCATTATTTAAAGGAGCATTTTCACATTCACCTTCAAACATTGAACTTACCACGTCCCACCTACTCAGTGGACTGAAGGGGCACATTAAAAAAATACTTATATTTTCTAAAAAATTGATACCAAAAATAATCCTGCAATATTACTGCAGTTTTTGAGCAATGGAGCACTGAGATTTATGGTGGACTTGGATATGATGAAAATGTGAATTTGACCGTGTGCTTTAAACTCATCTAGAAAGCACTGAGTACAACTTGGCACACTAGAAGGTTTCCCAAAGTACCTTCCACATATTGCTCCTATGTTACATTTCAACAATTTTCTTGGGAGAAAAAAAAAGTCACTACTGGGGGGGAAGAAAAAGAAGCAGAGAGTGCTGCTCTGTAGCAGCAGAGGGGTGGATGCACAGACACCTCTGAGGCTGTTTTGGAAAAAAAATAGAGAGGAAGGCAGAGGATGCTGCAAGGATAGATGGCAAAGATGGTAACAATTTGGACATGACACACAAAGGAGCAGGGTACAAGGTCAGTAACAGTGATATCATTATGTTTTAACATCAGTGGGCATCAGTAATTTTGTTGTCACCTGTCATGCCATAAATTTAGAATTGCAATGCCACAGAGATATTTGTATCTTATCTGTCACCATGTTATGGACCATTCTCTGTCTCTAATGGCTGTAGAGGCACCCAGGCTTAGGCACCTCAGTCATGAAATAAGTCAAACTGTAGCATATCTTGTCCACTGAAAATATTTTCCAGTAACAATGAAAAAATATGGAAACACTCTAGAGATTTAGGTTCTGTTTATACAAAAACCATTCTGCATTCACTAGCTATTCAGCAAACCAAACTTTAAATTATACATGATTAAGAGAGATGTAGGTGTATGCTCCAGAACTGAACTGAATTCAGGATCCATTCAGATCAAAAGTCTTCTGTAGTTCTATGGTCATGGAGTTTTGAGATCAGATTATGCAATTCAAAGGTAGATTGCTGCTCAAAGGCAAGTGGCTCTACTTTTCCACTGAATGTAGTCTTTCCCTTCCTTGTTTTGCTCTCAGTGCTAAAGCCAGTTCAGCTGTCTGATCTGTATGGAAACTGGATGTAGGTGTACAAAAGCATTTGTACATGTTGTGCTTTTTTTTGGGGGAAAGAAACCAAACCAAAATCCAACCAAGCCAGAAATCTATACTTATGAAAAAATAATAACTTGAAGTGAATTACTTTCTTGGAAACCCTAAGCAATAGTGTAGGTTCAGGCTGATAGCCCTTGAACTGATCAGCCCTTTTCAGACTCAAACTAGGCCTTATCTGAGTTCCTTTGATCACTCAAAATCCTACCTTTTATTCTCTTTTTTAAATTATTATTGTGTTTCCATGACACAGTGATTAATGATAAAATACTGAGGGATTCCCATATAAGTGCTAGACTTTATATTATTACATGCCTACATGTATGTCAAATGTTTTCATGATGATTACTATAAACAGTATCAAATAAATTAGAGACTTATAAAAAGGTTTTCTTTTCTTTTTTTTTCCCCATAGTTCGATCAATGAAAAAGATCAAAAAGCCAAATAAATTAACAATTTTTAGACAAATTAACTAGATAGATAATGATTCATCAGCATATAATGTTAATAAATTATTCTCTTAGCTTGCCGTAAGTAGCAAATCATTATATATTTCTTTTGGTAGACATAGTTACAGTATTAATCAAGCTATTTTGTTAGTCACATCAATAAAATAACTTTGGAGGAAAATTATTTTCTAGACAGAAGTCTTTAATCAATGAAATACACTAATTCAACTGAATTATTATATGATCTTCCACTGAGTCCTAATCAGAAAAAGATTATGAAGTAGATTTAGCTCAGCATTTCGAGCTGTAGAACAGAGCTGTGATCATCCTGCAGAACATTCTCAGCGTGAGGAAGCAAAAAAAAGGAAGTAAAAATTTCTACAGCTCCCATGTGTTACTTCTCTGGAGACAATCTGTAACTAACAACAGACTACAAGCTGTTTTTCAAAGAAGAAACAATGCCTTTATAAATATCTGTAATAGCTGTTGGTGACAATCTAGGGAACAGTGCCCTTTCTATTGAAGAAAATTGTTTTGCCAAATTTAACAAAAATTATGCATGCCTAAGAAGAAACCTCAAATCCTGAAAAGTGCAACCACTGAGGGAAGCAGAAGCCAGAGGCTACTGTTAAGTACTCAAGTACCAAGTGTATCAGTAAATAGGAGATGAAGGAAATATTGTCTCTTCACTAAAACTTTGCAAGGGTTTGGTGTCTGCTTTACAAGAACACAGTGCTGGCTAAACATAAAAATATTTAGTTTAAATCACATGTATCTGCATCCTTTCTCTCTCTGAAGAATAAAGCACCAGTTAGCCTGAAACTAGAGATAGTCTTGTTTGTTAGTATTAGGAAAACATCATGTGGTTCTATTGAAAAGTGTTCAAACACACCTGACATGAAAAGCAATCTGAAATAGAAAAGACCAGTAATTAAGTAGTATTAGAAGCACAACACATATTGGTAAAAATAGTGATTTGTCCCCAGAAAAACAGAGGTACCAGAGGCATTTTGACCTTCAGAACATTTCAGTTTAGCTGCCTTGAATAATGAGTGGTGGCTTCTGAGCTAAAAGATAAGATGGATAGTGGGTGTGAGGAGAAATGCTTTTTCATAATTATTATTCTTGCTATGTATACAGTCCATACCTATGAAGATTAATGTTGCTATTTCTAAGGTGCAACACTCATTATTCAAGGCTGCTAAATCACGTGCTGCTACACTCCTTGGCTGTGAGCATCTGAAAAGACATATAAGAATGGTGCTGTACCATGCATCCTTGGGACTGACTCTAACAGGCAGAATGGTCAACACTGCACCAGGTATGGCTGTCTCCACCTGCCACACTTCCCCAGTGCTATCCTCACAAGGCTTCACACCATAAAGCACTCCTCAACATACTTGCATTATAAATGAGGGCATACAGACATCTTTTCAATTCACTCTGTGAAAACGAGACTTGGACAGCCTATAAAACAACTGCCAGTGACTTTGAATAGAAAAGGAAAAAAACCTACTAAATTACTATGGTTTTAGGGTCACATAAGGATCAGAGTGAAGTTGTAATGCATGTATAAACAGTGAGGCCATGCCTCTTGGTTTCCACCTCTGATCATGTTTTATTCACCAGTACAGATGTAGGCAGTGCCTGTCATTGGAAGAATCAAGAACAATGGTTATATATAGTAAAGGCCATCCTGAGTCACACTAAATGTCTGTTTCTATTGTTTACAAAATAAAACATGTCATAAATTGAAATTGAGGGAAGAATAAAAAATTGAGAAGTGTCTATGACACTTCCCCCTAATATTCTTTCCAAAGATTTTCAGTTCTGGAGTTAGAGATGGTATATCTGCATTTAGTAGATGTCTTTGGACTCCTCTTCCATGAGTTTTCTCCACCCTCTCCTTCAGCCCATGTTCCTTTTAGTGTTTCCAGCATCCTTTGGAGCAGTTCCACCAGCCTACAGCTGCTGCGTGAAGAACCACTTCCCTAAAATTGTTTCAAACCTGACTCCTACTAACTTGATTTATCCCTCCTTTTATTTTGGACAATTTTATATTTACAATGGACTATCAATCCTATCCAACCTCTCCCAAGCACTCTTTATAAAAAGAGCTCTACCTTAACCTCTTTCTTTCATCATTTTTTTCCAAGCCTGGCAGTCTTATTTCACTCTTTCATACAAAGAAGCAGTTCCATACCTTCGATAATCCTTGTTCTCCTCTGAACCTTTTCTAGTTTTCATAGATTCTGTTTCAAATGGAGGAGAGGTGTGACACCAGAGGATTATGCAATGAGATATGATGTTCCCTGTTTTATTCTTTATTCCTTTTTTAATAATTCTTAGCTTTGATTTGCCTTTTTAACCACTATGGAGCTGACATTTTCATAGAGTCATTTATTATAACCCAAGATTTTGTTGCTGAGTGATAATGGCCAGTTCAGGGCCCATTATGTTGTACGTGAATGTAGGCCTGCTCATTCCCATATGTATGGCTTGACAGTATCTATACTGAATTTCATCTGCCATTTTATTGGCCACTCATTCAGCTTCCTAAGGTCCTTCTGCAGTTCTTCATAGTCTGCCTTCACTTTTACTGCCTTAAATAACTTGTTATCAGCGGTAAACTTTACCACTTCACTAATCACTTGCTGTTCCAGGTCATCTATGAGTATCTTGAACTGCACAAGTCCCAGCACAGATCTGTGTGGAATTCACTGGTGATTACACTGCCAAAAGTATTTATTTCTACCCTCTCCTTCATCATTTAACCAAATGATGAAGTAAAATGAGGGACTTTATCCTTTATGCTGTAACTGCTTAGGTTCTTTAAAGCTTTGGGTGACAAATTGTGCCAGAAACCTTGTGAGACTCCAGGTAGGATATATCAGGCAAAATAGCCTTACCCATGCACTGAACTTTCAAATAACTCCAGCATGTTTATGAGGCATGATTTCCCTTCAAGAATCCACATTGGCTCTTCCCCAGTATATGGTCAGGTGCTTATTAATATGTGCTTTATTATACGCTCTACTAATTTGCCCTGTTGACATATCAGGCTTATGGACCCTGTATTTCTTGGAATCTCAGCTGGGATCAATTTAAAACGCACCTTCAAATCTGCCAAGTACATCATGTACCATGAGAATTTTCAGTAAGAGGATGAAAACTCTCAGGTGCATATCATTTGATCCTGGCTAATTGTCACTGTTCACTTTATTGTTTTTGTTGCTAATTTTATTCAACTGAATGATGCCTAGCAGATTGTCCTCTTTGCACCAAGTTGCTGGTATGTCTGTTATTTAAATATTCATATTCCTTAATCTGACAACTTTGACTTTCTGTTGTTAGTGTACAGGTTTGGTTCTCTTCTCAGCTTCCTGTTTAAATCATACTCTGTGTTAGACTAATACTATCCTGTGCTCTAGCCTTCACAGAGACTAACAAAATTTCCATAACATCATCCATAATAGATATGTCATCTACAGCTCTGTGCTGTTCTGTACTTGTCAGCTTTTTCCTATTCTTTCATTGAAAAGCTGTCTCAACTTCCTTGACGTTAAGTGCTAGTAGCTTGGTCCACTTATCATTCAGATGAAGTACATCTCTCCTGCATGACCATCCATTATGCCAGAAGTGTCCCCAGCTTTTGATGCATCTGAATCCTTACTACTGGCTTCTCTGCCTGGCATTAAAACTTCACCTCTCTTCCTCCTTCTTTGGTCCTACAGGAATTACTGAGAGCACTGCAAACAACACTAGTTTAGTGGGTTTGGTATTCTTAAAACATTCTTTGAAACCTGAATTCCACTCCTCCCCCCAATCTCTCTCCTGCCTTTCACTCTGCTATTTTTATTCCCATGCACACCAGCTACAGACCCCCTCTGTTTTTTCCTAGCAGTTGGTAGAGACATCTCACAAGGTCTGACACATTTGTGCACTTGGCAAGCAAGCCACCATGAAATGCTCTCTGCAGTCACAAACTTGCTATTTTTTTGGTAGCAATTGCCCACCACTGCAATCTGCCTCTTGCTTCCAGTAGAGCCTCTGCTTAAGGAGGCATTATCTTGGTGCAGGATGGCATATGAGCAACTTTCAGCAAGGCAGACTCCTGACTGGGATCCTTTGCCCTTTGCCTACCTGATGCCTTTTCGCCCAGCCCCCAGGTGGTGGGGGTTTCTTTGGTCTCAGTCCCTCTACGACAATCTGAAGTGAAACTATGAACCTCTCTGTGCATCTGTGCTGTTCCTCAGCAGTACTGGGTTTGCTGGCTTGAAGAAGAGACTGATTGATTAAATACCTGAAAAACTCTTGAAGAATCTCTCCAGACTCTGAAGTGTTTCAGTTCAACCACTCTAGCCTCAGAAGATAAGGGTTTTTTTTCTGTTAGAGTTACAACTTACCTACAGCATGTACACATCTGCTACTTGCCCATGGAGAACATATACATTCATATAATAGTGGACACAGTAAAATGGTCCCTCCCCTCCACCTTCCTGCTGGAGAACACCACCTCTACTTCTTCTCTTTGAAAGGATGACAAGTTGATTCCTAATGTGAGTATAGATGTCTGATTTAACAATTAGCTTAAAAAATTAACTAACCTTTAACTTTCCTCTAAATTCATACACGGTTTTCACAGTTTCATCCTAACTATAACTATTTTTTAATACAAAATCTTCACACAATAGACTAAAACAAGAATAAGTTATTCAGCTCTACATTGGCATAGACATTGCAGGGGGCACCCAAGTATTTTCCCAGAAATCTTAATCACTTTTGTAATATGTCATGAACTTTTTATCTTTTATTAATACTTCCATATTTTAGTCAAACTCAGATTTGAAGACTTCAATACAATGGAAAATATAGAATTTAAATTTTAATTTGAATGTAAATAGGATAGTCAGTTTACCATGTTTCATGAAATACACAGTATCCAAACTGTATCTTCCTTTTTGGAAGCAGGACTCACATACCTTTAAACCTGAGGTTTAAAATAAAAGTATATTCATCTACTGCCAAAAATGAAGCTGCAATTATATGAAGCTTGGTAACATACTTTCCAGAGCTGTTAAGAAGATAAAAGAGAACCTGTGATTTTCACACAATGCCAAATTTTGCTTGTAATATTTTCATATTTTATTATCACTATTATTTTTCCAGTAATGTTTATGATTTATTTTTATCTCAGCTTGTGTACTCTGTGATTTGTTACTTCAGCCAGTGAATAAAGAAAATAATGATTTGAAACAGCATTCCTCTGATGGCATCTTCGGTGTACCACTTGCTTCCTGCAAATATTCACTCTGTTCATTTTTGGAACATTTTTACAAGCACAATGATAACATGTCTTTTCAAAATGTCTTTCTTTGAGATGGACTACCTTTCCTTCCTGTAGTTCTGTATGATTTGTCTGTGAAGAACTCTGGGAAACTCATATAAAAGCTACCATATAAATTAGGATTGTAGCTATAAGATTTGAGTTTGTTTATGATAGATGTTTTTCCCTTCTCTTTCTAAAACATAAATGGTTTCACTGAATAGTAATTAAATAAAAGGTCCACATTATTTATTGTAACCAGGTAAGTAAAACAACAAAATACAATATTACATATCATTAGGATTAAAATGCTGATTAGGTTGCTGAAGATTTCCAGCGAGAAGATTTCATGTAACACTCATGACTTCATAAACCCCAATAGTATATTAAAGTATTATGTTAAAGCAAAAGGTCTGCTTTATTATGATTGAAACACCCAAAATTTTCAAAATGCATTTTGAGTAGGGAATACTCTTGGTCTTTTTTTAAATCAAATTCTGTCACAGTAATGGGTGGAAATAGTTACTATAAATCTCATCTGTTGAGTTTTTTAAATTTATACTCTGAAAAAGAGACAAAAAGAAAAAACAGAGCAATTAGAATTTGAGAGACATTTTGCAGTTGCGGCCCAATCAAAACCAAAAATGCAACACTATGATTTACGATGTGTTTTCAGTGGTTTTTAATTCAGTTCTCTAACAAGATGCCATTGGTGTCATTTGAAAGTAAGCCACACTCCAGTCTTATTCTCAGAGAGCTTTTATTGATATTCACCTTAAATTCTCCTTTTTAAAACCTCATCCTATTAGTCATAGTTATAGCTGAATATATCACCTAAACAACTTTTTCCTAGGTTTATGTTGACATTTTTCCAGATGCTGTGTGCAGGCAGTAATGTCTCCAAACTACACATATTTATATCTCTTTTTCTCCATCAAAATTTACCTACATAAGGTAATTGTATCACCTATATTGCCTTTTTATTTGAGCATTTGACATAAAAAACCTGCATTGTAGAACAGTACTATTTCCATTTTACAGATTGGGAAATGACGCATTAAGAGGAAAAGCTATTTTTAGATCAATGATAGAGAAGTGATTTGAAGATAAATTGAAGGATAGTGATATAATCACAGGTGCTCTGCTACGAAAAGTATATTCACTTTCTATGTGTAGGTATAGTAAAAAATAAAGATAACATCCATTTTCTGTCAAACTAAAGCAGCACACCATTACATGTGAAGTACTGAAATTCTGTTTCGTCATTTTATTGTAAGTTCGTGTGGAAATGTGAGGCAATATATTGGTTTTCCATAATTTATGTGAATCTATTTGTTAACTGTTCTGTCAATCCCTTTCCAATAGCCCAAGGACCAATACTTATTATATGAGAACGTGATAAAAGCTGGAATTCTGAACGTGCCCTTCTCATTACTGTTTTCTCTTGGTAAAAGAACTACTAATGAGAGGTAAAAGTCTGGCAGTGGAAACAAGTGAAAAATAGTCAGTTTGTGGAAGAGAAACAGACATGATAATTATCACCCAGAAAAGAAAAAAGCTATAGTCAGCAACAGTTATAAGCTCTTACGCCTGTGCAGCCTCAGTTCTCAGCTAACAATACACATTTTATTTGTTTGGATGCATACTGATTATTGAGATAGCATGCCTTTGTCACCAGTTAGCTGTACGCAAATTCTACCTTTGCCATTTGTTAACACAAGAGCTCTGTTACATTTAAGGACCTCAGATGTCCTTGTTCATCCAGTAGTCTTTCCTGTGCTTGCTTAAATGCTGACTTTTTTACCGTATAACCCATTTTTTACCTGTTTGAAAGACATGGCTTAGCTATCTGATACCTTTTTTCCATATAGACTTCATTTTACTCAAAACAAAAGGAACAGATGGTTCTGATGTCTTGCTGTGGTCACCTCTTCTTCACATTTCTTTGTCTGACATACAGACAAAATTCATACTTAGTTGTTTGCGTCGTTCAGTTGTTTTCTGAAATAGCCCTTAAGCAGCATACTCATGAGCGTTTAGGCTGCAAAATGATAGGGTTTTATCTTCTGCATGATCATCTATTCTAAGACAGTAGATCTAAAGTCAGTATCAAATGCTAGGAATGATTGGAGGTTTGGATTTTGTGTCTTTTTAAAATGCGACCTCCTTGTATCTCCCCCCTCTATTTGTTGGCATCTTAGCATAGCTGATGGCAGATGCCATTTCAACATGAAAGCTCAGCAGGTCTACAGGGAAATGTAATGAGAAGGGCTGCCTAACAGAACGACATCTATGGTGGTATGGTTGCTGTTGAAAAGTGGAAAGAGACGATGATTGATTATGAAAATACAGATGAATAAGGCATAAAACTAGTCCTTTCAGCAAGGACAAAGGAAAAAAGGAGGCCTGTGGTAACCTGACAATATCACCAGTTTCCCCACTCTGCGTGCACCACCAGGAACCCTTGCTGAGGAGACATAAGCCTAGCCAGTTTTGCATTGTAGGAGCCTATATGCTCCTGTTATTCCAGTCTGTTACTTTTTCACAATAAATCTTACATTAAGCTGGAATAGCATGTTCTCTATAATATATTCTTCTACAAGTCACCAAGAATCATACCAACATCTTGACTGTTTTCCTGTACCTGCTTTTCATTATCTTTAGGGAAGGGTGAGAAAAGATGCTCTAATGGCAGCTGAGCTCTTAGACCTCAGTGGATCAAGGGCAAGCTATCAGTCTTCTGAACAGGTTCTGAAAATCTCTCCATGATATATCTCGTATAAGAGCATGCACAACTGTATCTCATGACTCACTTTAGGAATGAGCAAACACACAGACAGGCTAGAATCAGATCAATAGCACCTACCTTTCCTTTACAAATTGTTTGGCTTGTTGAAATGAAAAGCCTGTGTTTTGATACCCTACTCATGAGTCTTTTTTTTCAGACAGATGAAATATCATCACTCGGTTGATGAGAGGAAAATATTATTTCCTCTTTTATTCATTAGTTTTCTGTATCCTGATTTTCTGTCAGCTATGCTCTACAGAAACTGGATATCAGTGTGACTCAGTGGATGTAGAAGGGGGCTAGACTTGTTATTGAATTTTAGGAATTTTAGTCTGCTGTTGGCTTCCTATGCCTCTCTCATCTTCAGGCAAGTCTTTTCTTGAGTGGGGTTAAAAGATGTTCAGGTTGCATCTGAGCCTTCCCAGCTGTAGGACTACACTACACATTACCCAAACAGATTTTTGACAAAAATATGACCATTTCTGAAGTCATTTAATTATGAAGCTTTTCTGAAACATTGTATATAAATTCACATAGGACTACAAACTGGTAGAACTTCAATTTCATTAAAGCACCTGTCAAATCACAGATTCTTTGAGGAGAAATAAAGAAATAGCAGTCAAGAATGAGGAAAGATTAAGAGAGTGATTTTATAATTTAAAATCATGAAATACCCAATGTTGAATTCTTCAAATGAAATTTATGCTTCTTTTGCTCCTGCACATCTGATTCCTTTTTCTAAAGCTTTTTCTCCTAGCGCCCTTTCCTTCCTCTTATTTATTAGACTTTCTTTTCCCCCCAAGTTTTCTCTGGTTTTGTATATTTAAATGTGTGTACTTCTGACAAGCTCAGCTGCATTTGCTTGGAGAACAATGAGGATAAGAGATTGTAACACCTTTTTTTTTCCTTTTTTTTTGAGAAAAGATAATGCATTGTTAGAATATGAACAATGTTACAACATTTTTTGGTTGTATGACTGAAATGACTCACACTTTAAAATACAGGCATTGTGTGGAGGTGGAATATTTTGTGAATTAATTTCACATGCAATGCAAGAGATTTTGTGCATTCAAAACGTACTGTTAATCCCTTTTCCTCAGGAAAGGAATAAAGAATTTGAACCCTGCGTATATGCTCTTCAAAAATTTATGAGGGTTCCACAAAGATCAACTTCACTGTGAGAGTCTGTAAGTGTGGAGGGCATAGGGATGGGCCATTTCACGAGAAAGTTCCTTACTTTTATTAATAATTAGGGATATAAAAATTTGGGGTCATGTGCTAATACCTCATTCTGTTTGCTTTAATATTTTGATATTGCCTATAACCAGCTTCTACCAAACAAAACCAAATACTGACATTGCCACCTTTTTATCATTCTTATCATGCAGTGATATTAAACTTACTGATTTAAAATTTAACTTTCACTCTTGGTCATTTGAATGCCATAAAACACTTACTTAAAACATTTAATGAAATGAGAAAGTTTGAATTATTTTAGTTCTCAATATACAAACTGTCTTTCTCAAAAGTCTCTGGCACTGATTCTCCAGACCTGATGCTAGCACAATTACCATTGACTTTCACAGGAGGTTTATCTTCCTGAGGACTGTAGTATTGGAATCTAAATAATTATATATTAAGGTTTAAAAAAAGGTGAATTGTGACTTCAGTTATGCATCCTCTGATGTCTTTATCAGGGCCCTGAGGGCAGTAACAGGCCTTAATCGTCCTGACCAGTCCCACCTATGATCCCACACACACATACCCTGTCTCTTACCAGGGGGTACGCATCATTTAAGCTCAGGGTGGGGCCTCATGAAGTGTTGTTTGGGATTGCCCATGCTGTCTGAGCATGCACAGACATGGTTAGGAAAGTCAAAGCCCACCTGGAGTCAAATCTGGCAAGAGATGTCAAAGGCAACCAGGACTTCTGTAAATACTCAATATGCTTGATGGAACATGCTTGACCCATTATACTCCACAGTTTATAAATGTATAAGCTATGGAACAGTCATCAAAGTTTAAACTACAATGCAGCAATAGTCAAACATAGTAGTTAAAAGCATACAACTTGAAAATGATAACCTCAGATATTCCTGTGTAGGCATAATCATTGAGCTTTGATTGCTGTATAATGCATTCTTGTGCAAAACAGCTATCTTGGTACAGCCTTACACTATACCACAGGGAGAAGCCTGATGAAACTTTCCTTTGACATCATACATTTATTCTCAGGGCCCTGATTGCATTAACAGGCCTCCATGGCCCTGAGGCCCTGGTCAGCCTTGCGTGGAGCCTCCACTCACACCTTCTGCTCATGGGCCCAGGAGCTCCATTTAAGCTTGGGTCTGGGCTCCCA
This sequence comes from Theristicus caerulescens, assembly GCA_020745775.1. Taxonomy (NCBI): domain Eukaryota; kingdom Metazoa; phylum Chordata; class Aves; order Pelecaniformes; family Threskiornithidae; genus Theristicus; species Theristicus caerulescens. The sequence goes on from CM036558.1 coordinate 87,007,612, forward strand.
GACCTGGCCTGACCTATGTTGTGGGTGTGCCATCTCCAGTCCTGTTTCTTGGCCCTGCCTCCTTGATGAACCTTGGACCCACATTGTAGCCTTTTCTCCAGTAGTGTCTCCTGCTGGTCGTGACTGAACTCCCTGGAGGGACCCTGAATCACTCCCCTTATCTGGGGCTGTTACCAGCACCTAGCTGTGCACACCTAGCTCAGGTGCTGCAGGACTGTGCCCTGGTCAGTAAGGACATGGTGCTGTAGTCACTCTCAGCTCCTGGTTCTTCTCTTGAGGAACAGCCCTGAACTTGCTGCTCTCTGACATGTATCTACTATGGGCTAGTCGGTTTTTGAATATAGCACTTTGGGATTTGAGCAAGAGACAGGCAATTAGGCAGTTCTGTGGTCAGGTCATATAACAACCTTACATGAGTGCCTTTTGCATAGAGCTGTAGATCACATGCTATCAAAACGAACCTCTTTCAAAAGAAAAAAAGCTTCTTAATAATTATTGATAATGTGCTTTTCTCTTCCAATCAAACAAGGAAACTATATTTGTCACTTAATCAGTTAGGCACTAGCATTTGACTTCTATTTAGGTCTTTGTCATAACTGAAATGACCTTAGCTAACCATCTTTCTGATTTCTCTCTCAAGCACCTGTTTACAGGTGAATGCACTTCAGTCATATCAGTAAGTAAATTTTTCACATTATTTTTGACAAAATGCAATGAAATGATTGACAGCAAAGGAGGCCATCAGTCAATAAAGGTGGAAAGCAGCATAAATGATGCATCACGCTACTTTCCAACCTATGAGCAAAGTCAGACAGGGCACTGGAAAATGGAAACAGTGCTGAATGAAAAATAGGATATTATGCATTTGTGCAGAGCAATTTCAGCTCGTGAATTTATAAAGGTGTCAAATTGTTATCTAAATAAGAGAGGAGAATAGTTCTGGTGTTTTCTAATTAACTCTTCAGGAACCACAAACCACAGTTATTCAGACTTCAGGCTAGATCTAAATTAGCTCCTAGTGGCAATTGTAACTCTTTTGACTCCAACTTATGGAGTCCCACTGTAGGGTCCTAAATACATTTCATAAAAAAAAATGCATCCAAATATTACTATCTTTTCTCACAAACAGACTCATGGACAGAAACTATCCCTGCAAACAAACCCTTGTAATAGTACCAAGAAGTGTATTATCTGTGACTACAAGTAAAATGCACAACTGTGCAGAGCTCACAGGACACATTCAGAGTTTTGAGCAGGCATTAATGATCTTTCCAACATGAAGACTTCTCCTCCAGCCTCTGTGTGATTCTCAACCTGAGGTACAGATACATGGAGCAAGATGGATTCTTATGTTGACTCATCAGCTACTTACTTAGGAAGAGATATTAAGGAGAAGCAAAATGAGATATTGAATTTTTTAAAACACTGTCTAGGCCTGAAGCAGAAACATAGTCATCATATTTCTTGCGTAATGACAGTGGCATTTGCTAACTCTAGATTTGAGTAAATCAGATTTATTATACTATACTGGGAGAATCAGTGATCTCAGACACATAATTAAAATGCTTTCCTAATGTGCCTGCATCTAGAAAATGTTACCTTTGAGAGCTTGTGGAATTCCTTGCCAGATGAGATCAGATCTAAAAGCTATGATTAGATGAATTTAAGTACAATAACATTTTATTTTGGTACATGTAAAAACAAATGAAAATTATGCTTCCTGAAGAACACAATTTAAAAATGACTCAGGTTCTCAACAGTTTTCTGGAAAACATTTTTTTCCAAATATAAGAATAGAAAAAAGTTGTATATTTACAAATTACTATATGTCTACTCTTTGTCAGAATGTCAGAAACAGATTTTTCTGAAAAAAGTTGGTTATGTGGAATTACATTTTTTCATGGAAAACAAAATATTTCCTCAAAAAGCTCTCAGAAGGATTTGAAAATATCTCCTAAAATATCTAATCATGCTAAGAGCAGTAATTCTAAACAACAAAAAGCCGCTGGGACACTGGTAGACGGGACTGGAGAGTTAATGCTAGAAAGGAATGGGAGTCAGCTGGCAGAGAAGAGGAAGAAGAAGCAGCTGTTCAAAACAACTGCTAAAAGAGCCACCAAGGAGCAGCCCTCTTGCCGCCCAAGCCAGCTCAGGCCTATTTGAGAACAAGTGATCTAGCAGTCTGCCTTTTTTTTATTTTAAGCACAGTTACTCTATCGAAAAAATTGGAAATGAGAACATGCTTAAATACCTTTAAGGATAAAGAACAGAACATCTGAAATTAAAAGACAGACAAATACTTTCAGAAGTGAAGCAACTAGAAAAGCATCTGTTAAACATTATATGTGTAATATTTCTGAAGAGAATTTAGGAAGAAGTTTAGGCAAAAATAGATCTCTGATATTGTTTAGACTATATATTTTTCCTTTTTGCTTTTGTAATGGATAGATAGGAGAAATCACTTTCTTTCCTAAGTTAAATATTTTTATTTGTCTAAAATACACTGTTTCCAAAAAACCACAATAGGATAAGTCATGTAAAACATACCATATCTGCATCTCATTTAAAGTAAAATCACAGTGTTTTTCTATCATCTCTGTTATTGCACTGATCTCCTTAATGTTCAATCATCTTCAAACACTTCATTGAAGAATATGACACTTAAATACAAGATGCAACCTGAACTGCTTGGAAAGTTGAATTTTGCTAAGGATTTATGACTTTGGTTTTGCTACTTTCAGTTTTTTAAATACAAGTTTATGCTCCTGAAGGTAAGAAATGAACTGAAAAGTAGCAACCTCTGTGACGATTCTTAGTTCTTGTGAGAATTTTCTTCCTAATCCTCAAAAAAGGAAATACTTTTGCAGACAGGATTTAAGAAGAGATGAGTCATCAGACAGTCAATTACCAGGCAGGTGATTACATGCCTGCTTAGAAACTGACCAATGACCAAGGATACGAATGAATCAGTAATATTGCATGTGCTAATGAGGTGGCACTGACTCACCAGTAACTCCACAAAGATTTATCAATACATTTATACACACACACATGTGCATACACATTATATATATGTGTGTGTGTGCATACCTATATATTTCATGTATATAACTTCTCTAAACTGAAAGAAAAGTTAGAAGTTAGATCCAGAATCTTCTCTCCTACCACAAATAAAGAATTTGGGAAATAAAATGGCATACTTATAAATATTTTAACTTTCCTGTGCCTAACTTATGGCACCTTAGCAACAGGGTAGGTTTGTGAATCATTACTGGACAGAAATTTTTGCTACAGTCTACCCAAAATTACTTGTGAAATTGAAGTTAATTTTTACTATCTGATGAAGAGGGAGATTGACATTAGCTATCATAAAAGAGTTTATGGTCGTTGAAAGCAAAACCTTGTCCGAGAAAGATGCACCTAATTTCATATCCTTTCTCTGGTCTCTTAAGAGTGCAGAATTACACTGAGACAAGTTTGAAAACTTGCAAATAGCAAATGAGTGCCTAATGTTATGTTAGTCCCTGCAAAAATATTTTTGATGTTCCTCTTTTTCACAACAACATTATGCCCATTTTGGGTCAGACTCCAAAAGGAGTAGGGAGGAGGTAAGGGGAAAACTATCTAGGTAATCCTCAGAAGAGAGCAGAAAGCATGTATGGTAATTAATATGTCCTTAACTGTTATGTAAAGGATAAAATATCTCAGTAACTCACCACTGGACAATTGAGTACAATTCAAGGGTACTAAGTTTTTATGTGAGGTCAGCTGAAGCTTCCACTTAAGTTCCTAGTCGCAGCAATCCTTTCCTTGAAATAGGAGTCACTGATGAAAGACTGCTGGTCGAAATTCATCCTTTGAACCAACCTGCAGATAAAACTACTTTTTACTTTCCCTCAGTATGAAGACATGCACAGGTTGGACAGATTTCTTGATATTCACCTTTAGCAGTTGAACATCACCCTTCAAACATTTCCAAAGACTGATCAGAGACACCTTATTTCACAGTATGACTGTTGTCAATTGTTTAGTGCAACAAATATAAGGTCAGTTTCATCTCTTCACCAAGAATGTGCTGTTTGTTCTGTGCACTCAATGTACACACATGATTACACTATAAACACAATTTTGGAGGCCTATATTAATCTTCTAACAAGATGCCATTGTCATGTTTGCTTCTACTCAAGCAGAAAACAAAAATTTTCTTGTGTCTGCTAGTCCTCTGCTGTCCATTAATATCAATTGTATTGAGTTGCATTCCATATCAGATCATCTAAATGTTAAGTGTTTGAGAAGAGACTCCAATTCATTCACTCCCAACTTTAGAAACGTTACAATTTATTGCCTAGCTTTATTTGCCAAATCACAAAAAAAACAAAGGCCAAGAGAAGTATGGCTTGTTTCATGAATATATACAAAAATATATGTGACATAATCTATTAATACTTTTCTTCTTGACAAGTGTTTATGTCTCATTCCATCTTAATAGCTCCTGCAAGTCACTCTTGGATAAACATGCACAGTCATTAAGAAAGTTTAATTGCTTTCTTCATAATCTTCTCCAACTAAAAAAAAAAGGGGCTTTAAAGATCACTTTGAGGTCCCTTACTTACACATCACAGGTTTATGTTCTTCTATGTGTTACACCAGGAGCAGGTTTACCACAAAATATAACAGATGTATGAGTTCCCCTCAAGACTTCTCTTGGTGGAATAATCCTCACCCGGCCCAGCTGTACAGTCTACTAGGCCTTGATCTACAGTGACTTGATGGAGGGCTTCTTATCCTCACCTTGGATTTTATTTTTGTAAAGCACCTGTTTCTGTTTGTTTTGCTATCCTGTTTGTATCTTGCCTTGTTTAAACATTTTTTCTTTTTTTTTAAAGCAGACCTTACAAGTCTTATTTTACTTTTTTCCTCATCAACTTTATGACTAGATTTGCATCAGATATGCCTAGATTTATATATTTTTTTTATACTTTTATTGATTAAGCTTCTCAAACGCCGTTTTACCATCTGTTGTTTTACTAATAGAGGACCATTTACACAGTTAAGATTTTTTTTCCATTCTCCACTGAAAAGAGTGTAATTTTAAGTTTATGATTAAATTAGTTTAAATTTCTGAGATGGTGCCTGAGATGATACCAACATATCAAACCTCAGAAAAGCACCCCCCGCTCTGTGTTATTACTCTTATGAATCTTTCCTGCATATTTAAAACAGACATATTCTTATTTTGCAGGACTGCTAAGCTAGCTCCATATACTAAAATGTGAAGTGGTTACTCACTTCCCCTGAATATAACCAAAAAGCATATGTCAATAATTGTAACCATAGTATCCACGAAACTGAATTTCTTTGTGATCCCAATATTCCGCTTATTATAAGATTTTTTCATTCTTTTATTTCCTGTTTATTTTGTTGCATAAACATATGTTCATCTGCTGCTTTTAAACTGGACATCAATAGTAAGGAATTTATATTTTGTCAATTTTTATTTATAAAAAACCCTGCACATTTATTGCTTACATTATTGCTTAAAAGGTAGAGAATTAGATTAGAGATACTTTTTGAGTCTAACTGTCTGTCATTACAAAACCAGTTCTTCCCTATTAACTTTAAGAAACAGAAGCATTAAATAAAACAGGAATAGTAAGGTTGAAAGCAGAAACAAGACAAGTGTGTTGGAAACTTCAGAGGAATGATGGAAACTGAAATTCAGACCTTAACCTGCCCTCCCACAAAAAGATGAATAAATATTTCATGGAAAGCTTTGCACCACTCAAAATAATAATTTTCAGCCTAGCATAAAGAAAATACTTTCGAGGCTACCATGGTGATGAAGTAAAATATAACTTTATGTTAGGCATTCAGGAGTCAATTTCATGAATTTTTAAAGAGTAGTTATTGCTTCAGAAGTGCAATCAACATTACCATTGCCCACTTTAATGCTAAAATACACCATTGTTCCCTACAAGAACTATTAGTTATTCACATTTGCTCAGTAGTTAACTATTTTTTTTTCATGTAATACATATAAATATTTATGTGCTGATACTTGTCCAGTGCAAGCTGTCCCTACTGTAAGTGGGCAAAACAGATCAGGTTGCAAAGCACTGTTTTACTTTAGTAACTACAGAGTAGAACATCATAGCACACTGGTGGCCTCAGCAGCCATTCTCATTTAGTTTGATGACCAAGTTTCTCCTAGCTAGGATATGTTCTTCAGGATGTATAATCAACACACATATGCACAGCGAGTATTCTTCTCCTGGTTATGTGAAACCAGAGAGACTTGTTTGCAGTTTATAAAGTGTATGCACTCTGGTGTCAAACCTTCCCACTGTTCAATGCATAGTATATGTAGGGGAGCACATTTGTTGCTATTTCTGTTTCTCTCAATAAAAAGTTTTTTCCAAAAAAGAAAGAGATCAAAAGCAGATGGAAGGCAAGGGTATAAGTGGACTACTCAACTAGAAAATCCCCGGTTACAGTTGAAATACCTCCCTTTCTTGAAGAGAGTGTCCATGTGTACATTCTTACAATAGGTGACACTAGACAGTTACCAAACAAGCATTACCCTAGAAAGGACATGCAATCCCGGGAAAAAAAAAGTTGTCCCAGCTCCGGGTGTTTTACAAACATCATAGTGTCTGTAGATGAAGGCGTGACTAGGACTCAGGTCAATTGTGCACAGCAGATGTGCACAATGGAAATCTTGCACAGCTGCCCCAGTGAAAAATGTCTGTCTGTCTCTCTGCTAAAAGCAGCACTCTTCTCCAAGAGAGATTTCAAGATAGTCTGAGTCAAGGTACACAGGGAAGAAGAGACCAGGAATATGCCTCTCCAAAAACCTGGTCTATTTAGTAAAGGACCCTTGGTTCAGCATCCCAGAGAGAGGCCTTCAGCATGGCAAATATGTCCTAGAGAATATAAGCAGGGTGGAACACTTGAATGGTTTCATGGAAATGTGTATATGAAAAGTAAGAGGTGTATATCAGTTCTTTTCTTGCACTGTTGGAAAGATGTTGTCAGAACACACAAATGCAGACATTCATTTTGCACAAATTCAGCATGTTATCTCTCTTCCTAGTTAGTCAGGAGGAAATTACCATTTGAAAACATTTGACATCTTCCTGCAGGAGCCCTCTGGCCTACAGGGTTTTTAACTTCTAAGACGTATCAGAAGAAGGAAGTCTGGAGGCAGCACGGAAGCAAACAAGATAAAATTAGTGACCATTTTTAAGCGAGAGAGATTATTCAACATCACCTTCATCTTCTTCTCATTACATATAAGAAAACTGGTGCAGATGGGCAATGAAGGGAATCAAGGGAGAACCTTTATCAATGGCATCCCTGATTGTTTAGTTCATACACCTGGTGGTGGAAATCGGTGATGAAATACCTATATCTAAGCATCTGAGATCTCTCACTTGCTTCAGGAAGGAATGACCTGATAGCAGATGATGGCCTCAAACAAGTTTGCTGTGGTGAACTTGAAGACTAGTTTAATATCACGGTAGTGCTAAGTGAAAATGATGCTGAGGCAGCCAAAGGTGCTGCTTGATGAACTGGTGCTGGTGGAGAGGTGCAAGGCTCTGATTTTGCAGAACATCATTGTCTAAAACTTAGCAAGGTACAGTAGCACCAGAAGGGATTTCAGGGTGAGCCTGAACAGCTGAGCAAGACGCAAAGACAGCTGCAGAGTGCTAGGAAGTCTCGTTATTACTCATAATATCTGGAGAAGGCAAAGAGAAAAATGTCTTTTGCCAAGGATCCTGGAGCTGATATTCCCAAGGGCACTGGGGTTCTTTGAAAGAGGCTTCCTCTGTTGCTTGAGTATGGATCTCCAGAAGCTGAGTTTTCACTTTTGCTTTTATTTGAGAGGATTTGAGACAGAGGCAGCTGTAAGACTTTGCAGGCATGTGACCCTGTCCAAGAGGCTAAGAACCACAGGAACATGAATTGGAAAATGAAAGATGACATAGCTGGTGACATAAGATTGAAGTGGGTGTTCAGAGAAGGCACTGAAATCCAAATAGGCACAGGATAAAAATCTCTACGTAGTGAGAGAAATCAACAATGTGCTCTGACTCAGCAGGCTGCTCGGGCAGTGCTGAAATGGAAATGATTGTGCTGCTTCTTTATAGTATAAGCACTGAGCAGCAGTAGGTAGGGACTATAGCATAAAGGGAAAACTTCCTACCTCGTGCAGTAGGCCACAAGCATATAGGCTATTAGACTATACACATGGATTCACTTTCAAAAAAATTGTAGTATTATATCTAACTAAGGATTGGATCTTGGAAGCTGCTGAAACCAGAGACGACAAGTGCTATGCAAAAATATAAGCTGCCAAAGACTTTTGCTACACATCTACAAAGTTACATGTAAAGATAAGGCACTTTGGTAAATGTTGGCAAAATCCTGCTATCAGCTGTATTCAATTCCTACTCAGATAAATTTGATTCCATAATAATCTATGGTCTTTGTTACCTTTGAAAATAAGTATCCTTCTTCCAACTAACTCCCTAAACATAGTTTTTCAACTTTTTGAAAACCTTCCCAGTACCATACATAGAAAATGCACAGTGCTTGTGAAAGAACTCATCTGTATAACACCATGTTATACTCATGTAGTTATGCTGGTTCCTTGCCTGTGGGTATTCAACATCTGAATTGATATAAACAGACAAGGGAAAAAGAAATGATGCTCCAGAAAAGCAAACTGGAGCAATTACATTCAAGGTGCATACACTACAAAGAATTCACATAGAAACATGACACAGAGTACAAACAACATCATACTGATAAAATTCCATGAATACCAACAAAACACACCTGCAGCAAAGATGGTGTGCCAATCTTATTTGTGTATCCTGATAAAATCATACTGAATCAGATAGTGATTAGAGTCACTTTAGATACACTGCGGTGAGGATTTGAACCTATGCTTTTAAATCTTCTTTTGCATTTCAGGAATGAGAGCTTTCAATTATGCATCCATCTGTGCCTTACCATACTACGTAATGAATAGAAACTCTCAAAATGCTTCTTGCAGACACAAATGAACAGCTAGATTTGCAATGTGTGTGCAAGGATGGAATTGACCCTTAGGCAATGGACCATAACAAATAGTTAAAAATCATTTAAGTCTTGCTTAAGACTTACTTTGAAATGTTATGCAGTAGTTTTTTTGCACTGGACAAGTACCTATAGGTGAAGTTCACCCTAGTACATATTCTGGGGCATCACTTCTTTGATTTTCCCCACATTTTCACGTACACCTTCTCCTCCTCTTTTTCTTACAAAATTATCCTGTATTAAAGTAGCGATTGGGATGGCTTTAGAGCACCATTCAGATCAGGGCATAATGTTCATCACTACATATCAAAGTGCTGGCATCTCAATTCCCTGACAGCACAATGAATAGAGTTTAACCACCCCTTTTTGAGTACTACAAAGTTTTCTTCTTTCAAGTTTTAAAGTGCCCTGACATTCCATGATGAGGGCATCTTATAAAAGTTGAATACAATCCCCAATATATTATTACAGAAAGAGTGGACAAAGCACCTTCAGTTAAGTAACTTGAATTGGGTAGGAGAAATGCACTTTTATATAATCTATTAGATAGAAAAAATAACACAATCAAATATTCCTATATACCAGTGGCAGAAAACCTACTTTACTAGGACTTAAGAATATGATATGAATTTAAGGAGTAATGTAATTGAATTGTATGGGAGACATCACAGCAAGGCTTGATTTACTACTACAAACTCCCTCTGCCATAGAGAAGAATATTCTCTCCATTTTCTATTTGATAAATAGTTCTGTATTCTGAAATTCACATTCTGTTTCTAGTACTATGTCACAGAAACTCAATTTTTTTCCCTTGAATTCTTCATATTTACAGTGAGAACAGGGACTAGCTGTCTTTATTTTTAAAGAGTTACCTAATAAATGTTAATTTTTAATTAACTACCTTTTTTTTTTTTTTAATAGAAAAGTTCCAGTGGTAGCATTGAGCTTGTCACTGAATAGCAAGTCACTTAATGAAGAAAAATAAAAATAACAAGAAGATGTAGAAATCAATGTCTTACTATGCAATATCCATTGATACTTAACATGGGGGATCACAGTCAGGAAAAATATGAATTAATTATACAGCATTCCACATTTTTCTCTAAAATTGAAAGTGGTAATCTTTCTTTCTCTATTAGGAATAAAAAGATGCAGACAAGTTTTCATTTAAAAAACCCTTGCTTTGTGTGCAAGGAATGCACACAAAGAAAATTAAAAAGAACCTGTCTTGTAAGGAAAGGTAGTTTTATACAAGGCGTTTTAAAATAATAGTGATGCATTTGTAGAGAAGCACACTGTAATCCAGACCTAGTACTTCTAACATCATCAAGGACTTTTTCAACAGCTTTGCTTTTAGTTAATGCCCATCACCCTCAAAGTTCAGACTTGCTCAAATGGAGCAGCAGAATGTCTTAGGTATGGCAAACATCCATAGGCTTTAATTTTTTACCCAAGAAGGTGAGAAAGGCAAAATTCCTCCTTATGTATACTTATAAAAACAACTTGAAAAATATCTACATTCATAGCACACTATAGGTGCTTCAAGAATGCTTTAAGCATTAAATTAAACTGTCCATGTTTCCAGCACAGAAAAAAACAAACTTCAGCCTGCATATCATTTTTGTCACACCAGTGAAAAAGTAAGACTGAAATTTTCTGTTAAAGTGCAAAATCCTTCCTAAAACCAAGAGCTTAAAATCTACATACTTTTAGAGGAAAATTCAAAGCCAGGCTTTTGCTAAAAGTGTGAGTGTAAGTCAAAAAGAGCAAAATTAATTATGTTGCTTGATATGTAGCTGTGAATGACTTAGACTGCAGTACCTGGAGCATATTGCCATTTCAGTGGTGCTAAATTCAGACTTTATTTAGGAATATGTCAATTATTGTATTGTATTTAAAATATTTCAACTATTTGTACTAAATCTGAGTGTGGAAGTGGGCTAATATTACTTCATTTGCAATTATTACGGCTACATACTTCAGTAATTTTTCACTGACACCACACAGATTCATCAGTTCACTCAAAGCAGTTAAATCTGACAGTAGTTTTTGTTGTTGTAAGGGGAAGTTTTTCATTTTTCTCTTCTTTTTAATTTTTTGCCTATGTCTTTTTAAAAAATCCCTAAAAGTGCAGCACAGATTACACTTTTTATAAGATTTCATTTTCTTTTCCTTGCTCTGGTTAGAGCAAGAAAATTCTTTCCTACTTTTCTTGTTTGGTTCTATCAAGGCTTTAATATGAGATATAACTGGTTTGCCTACCCTGACTCACTGCAAACTACTTAAGGACCTTCAAAAAACAACACAAAACCCCTACAACCCACATATTCATGCAAACTCTTAGGGAACCTCTACCAATGACAACAGCTTCCAGCAACAATAAGTCAGACTGAGGGAGGAGTATGATGATATCTTACTGAACTCAAGCATCTCTTTGAAGTCTAAATTCACCTGGAAATTCAATTTTCTATTTGCATCACTCATTAGTTCTTAGGAAAAAGCCTCAGGGTTGAAATTCTATCTTCCTCTAATTATTGCTACTTTTTTTTGTTTGATCTAAAAAACTTCTATACATTTGCTGTGAACTGGAATTCATGACAACCAGAATTATAACCTTAGTTCTCTTAAAGAGGACATAATCTTTCACAGTCAAAAGCTCATGTGAAAATGTAACTATTTAATTTCTTATAATTCACATCCAGTATATATATTTTAAAATGAGATAATTTACATAATAATTGAAAAAGATCTTGTCACAGGAAACCACAGCAATAGCTATAAGGGAGCAGAATTTTACACTAGAAGACGCAGTAAACCAATTTATCTACCAGACTTGGACAAGCTGAGAGTTCCTACCAGAGCAGTTCAATAATAATGAAGGAATCCACTTCTCTCAGATAAGCCAGATATAATGGGAAAAGGAACTAGAAGACATGTATGTATCATAAGCAATACTTTTTAACAGTCTGCAGGTGACTAATCTGACAAAAGCCCCATATTCTTATTTTATTGTCAATAAAGTGAAAGGCTGTGTTTTGAAGAAATGCTACTAGTATTTTATACTTGCATGTTCCTTCTCCTAGAAAACTGGAGTTGGAAATCACAAAGAAACATGAAAGAAGTGTGAAAATTCATACTTCCTAGTATGCCTATACTTGCTAGCCAAACATGCTTCCTAACTAGCCTTCCTAGTTAAGTATTCTTACAGTAGACTCTCCATCATGTCTGAGCAGATCATCAAATCATCCATCATAATGGCACACAAACCAGAGTGTTCTTACATGCCCATATAACACTCTAGCAGAATGATATGCAAGATACTAGTCTCAATACTAAAAATCCTCACCCAGTTTTAAGAACTGAAAGGTTAAGCCATAAGTGAACTGTTATTCTACAATAACGTCAGGCTTCAAGAAAAAAAATCTGATTACAAAATCAATTTCTCTGTGAAACAGTAGACCAATTTAAACATCTGTTGATTTGTGTTTGTTTCACTCTAGACCAACTTCTTATAGTAAGTGATCCCAAAGATTTTTCCTCACCAAGGGAGAGAAAGATGCCTGGGACTGTCTTCCAATGCAGTTTTTCCTGAAAACAATACTTGCAATTCATTGTTAACAGACTATTCCCACTAACTAGTGCTATGCAGTATGAACAAAGGTTGAGTTTTTGCAAAGTACATTTCTTGATTGGTGGAAGTTTGACAAAAACTCATTCTTTTACACCTTTTTTTCCTTGGATCTTTCTATACTATGACAGAAATAGAAGTAAATAGATATAGGAAGGTATGGAATAGAAGACATTTTCAATCTGATTTACAGTGAAGACGTGATATGTGCCTGATGTTGAAATATTCCCTTGTGGATAATTGAAAGTTTCTGTTTACATCTATACTAACTTTTCTGTTAAATCAATGGGGAAAAACACTTGTATATATAAATAGAAGAATTAAATACTATGTCATACTTTTCACTTCAGTTACTTAAAAATATATTAAGAAAGTCAGCATAATCCAAAATAACACCCAAATAATTAAGTTCTCCTGGGGAAAACATAGTTTTAAAAAGGCTAGAAAACTACGTTAGTTTGTAATAAACTCTTAATCCGGTGCAGTGAGTGCTTTCCTTTGTCACATCAGGAGAATTGTCTTCCTGCCAGTACTACCTCCTGCAACGCTGAGGAAGATATTTTATATATATTGTACAAACCTAAGGTAGGAGTCAGAACTCCCTTTCCAAAGTGGTCAGATAATCAGCATCAAAGATCGAGAAATACTAAAAAAAAAAGGTGGCGGAAGGAGGATTCTCATTTACATTGGTTGTTTATCTACTATAAATGACAAAAAAATAAATCTGTTGTGCTTTTACAACAGTGGATACAAATTCATGCCTGAAACAGTAGCTCCAAGGACCCAAAGATCTGTTTTCTACCTTCTAGATAAAGCTTTTTAAGAAAGAAAAAGTCTGCTAACCTCCCAGTTTCCTTTTCCCCTGTATTTTCCTTCTTGTCACAACAATTATGCATCCAGTCCCAAACTTCCTCTCTTTCTTTCCTCAGAAAGTGAGGTATAGAAGGGCTGACATTTCAGAGGACTCCAGGCTCCTTCACTTTTCTATATGTTTTTTAGAAGAGCAAACATGATCTGCATCTGGTACTATCAATGCGCTAATCATGCAAGAAAGAAGGCAGTTGCCATGTTCTGTTTTCCAGAATGTTAAGAAACCAGTTAGTCAGCAGGCTATGACTGAAGAATTTCTTTTCCTTTATGGCTGAAGCCTTATTTCCCCAGCCCATTGAATAACCTAGTTTGTTTGTTCCCAAGAAAGGATCGGCCTACAAACTAATCTGTTCAGATTCTGTGACTTTATTAGAAAGCAAAACATTGGGCAATAAACCAGCGTTATAATTCCTACCTACATATTTTTTAACAAATAGGATTTACAAGGCAAATAAATGTTTTCTGGCAACATTTGCAGAGTTATTTTTGAATGTCAGGCATGATGGGTGAAATCTATACAGCCTGTGACTTGCTCTGAAGAACACTTTACTTCAAAATAAATGCTGCCACTGAATTTATAGCCAAATAAGCCAACGAAATATTACAGGTTCTTCCACACTCATAGCATTAACTTCCACAGTATATAAAGTAAATGCATTATGTTATGCCAGACACTGTGTGGGCAGTGCTATATTTATATTTCAGTTACTACCATAAATACAAAAGAGTCCAACATTGGTTTTACTATGAATTAGATATTTTCAATACATAAAAACATTTCCTCAGTGAATGTTGTATCTGAATTCTCAGTATCTATTATGGCCTAAGAAAAATGTTTCCCTGTGCTGTGTATATATTTTATCTTATCATACATATGTTCCATTGTATAATTCGAGTGCTTGTTTACTCCAAACCATATGTTGGCCTGATTTATGCCCCTGATGGAAGCCATAATAGCGACTTTGTCCATTACTTTTAATTTGTTTGTGTTAGTGGGTTTCTTGACATAGATTTCATTTGTGTGTGTTCTCCTGAACATTAGTTGCTGCAGTATTTTTGATATTTCTGTGGGTTTTAACAGACCTTGCTGTGTTGATGGTACTGTAAAGCCAAAAAAAAAAAAAACCACAAAAGTTTCTGTAGAGGCATTCCAATATCCAAATGAATCAATGGCTAAAGGTGCTCTCTGCCTTCAAAAAGCGTGCCAAGAAATAGCCACTGAAGAAATCCATAGAGAAATTAAGATATAGACATAGAATTGTCTCTTGAGCTACAGAATATTAGAGAAAAGGGAAAGACCATCAGTTCTCAATAAGGCCAAAAGCAATCTCAGTGCATGGCACAAAGTGCAAAATCTGCCTGTTCCGTGGATTTATGCACATAGGTGAGTTGAGTTTCCACTGGAAGTTTGGACAAACTAAAATTCAAATGACTGTATAGGTTAGGACTGTCAGCAACCCTCTGAATGGATCTGAAGTCAGAGTTTACACATGGCATTCTTGCTGTATTATTAAGTTAGCCTGAAGAAAATACATTTGGATTTAATAAAACTCAAATGGTCCATTCTTAAGGAGAGCTTTTGTGATGAGCATGAGGCAGGCATATATATCAAGTAACTACTCACAATCTCTTCCTCTCTCCTGCTGCCACGCCATGACTGTTCTGCCCTCCCATACTCTTTTGAGGCAGAGGAAAGAGGACTTATAAAGGTTGTAAGAAAGTGTTTTACAATAACCATGGCTGTGAAGGTACTCAGCCAGACACTGTCAACAGACGATCCCCCAGCCAACAGCAGCCTCCAGCCTCCCCACACTCCCAGACATTAGCACAGGATCTCATCTTTCACTCTTTGCCTCACTGCACACGCTAGCACTCCAGCAGCACCACTAATGATGAGACAAGATCACTCAGTGTTTATTACTGTTATACAACTTCCATGATGACTGATGATGTCACAACTGGATGACGGAACTCATTGTCACAATCAGATTGTGACAGTCCTTTCATCATCCTGTCGACTTGATAATTTGTTATAGAAACTGATTAAAGGAGAAATTTTCATTTCTGGTATTAGATAAATCCCGAAGCTGACTCCATAATTAAAGGAGTTCTTTAACATGCAATAGAGTGACCTGGAGAAAAAAGTTTAATAATATTTCTTTAGAGTTAAGTAGTTCTTCATATTAGCACATTATTTCATTTTGGAGTAAACTAACAACATACCTGTGTCACTTCTGTCTGCAAATCTGTAGTTTTAGACAAGAACCTAGACACAATTTCCTAAAAAGCTTCGTACCTTTCATGAATATTTGTAAAGCATCTTAATTTCTTGTAGAAATTTGTTTTTTAAGCAGTTCTTTATCTTTCATATCTGATTTGCTTTTGCTGGTCATTTTAAGCACCTGTGAAGCTTCTACTGTTTAAAATGAGGAGCTTCATATAAGCAGTTCATCCTAACATTTGATAACAAAAAGGCTTTTCTTTTAATCTTCTCCCTATTAATGAACTTCTTTTGGAACTGGTCACATAAATGCCAGCATCAGTATATCAGCCACTTCCTTTCCTTATCTTCTCTAAGAAGACATCTTATTTCCTACTTATAAAAGCAGACTTCTAAGGATATGAAAGAATTAAACATACGGAGCTTCAGTATAAAATGAAAACACAAACTTGTTTTGTGTATGCATCATGTTTTTACTTTTCCATTCACCAACACCATTTTTGATCAGAATCACTTAGCATTAAATGGCTACTTTTCTATATATCCAGTTAATTTTGTTTCACTGTCACTCAGATGCTCTTTGGTGGGAAGACACAGGAAGAGCCAGCAGATCAATGCCTGGCTCCGAGCCTGGTGTAACCAGCAGAATTTTGGGGTTTTTGATCATTGGTTGGTTTCCATGACACCAGGCCTGCTGGTGACAGACAGGGTACACCTGTCTCAAAGGGGGAAAAAAATCCTTGCACAGGAGTTAGCAGGGCTCATTGAAAGAGCTTTAAACCAGATTTGAAGGGGGAAAGGGATAAAACTGGGCTCACTAGAGATAAGCCTGGGGGTGGCACACCAGTGTTTGAGGGACGGTGTGCTAGCGAGGTCCTATCAGACTAGATATAAGGAAGATATTTTTTACAATGAGGGTAGTGAAACACTGGAACGGGTTGCCCAGAGAGGTGATAGATGCCCCATCCTTGGAAACATTCAAGGACAGGCTGGATGGGGCTCTGAGCAACCTGATCTAGTTGTAGATGTCCCTGCCAATTGCAGGGGGGATGGACTAGATGACCTTTAAAGGTCCCTTCCATCCCAAGGCATTCTATGATTCTATGATTCAGTCTGCTGTCTCAGTGGAAGCAGGGGATGGAGATCAATGCGGCAGCAAAGATGCAAGGGCTATGGATGCGTTAGAAACCATGGAAGCACCTGAGAATGGTCACATAGGAATTAGAGCTTCTCTCCCCAAAAAGGTGGCAGGATCAATAGCCCTACTGAAGTGCATCTACATCAATGCATGCAGCATGGGCAACAAACACGAGGAGCTGGAAGCCATTGTGCAGCAGGAAAACTATGACATAGTTGCCATCACGGAAACATGGTGGGATGACTCGCACAACTGGAGTGCTGCAATGGATGGCTATAAACACTTCAGAAGGGATAGGCAAGGAAGGAGAGGCAGTGGGGTAGCCCTATATATTAGGGAATGTTTGATTGTCTAGAGCTTAACAATGGTGATGATAGGGTTGAGTGTTTATGGGTAAGAATCAGGGGCAAGGCCAACAAGGCAGATATCATGGTGGGAGTCTGTTATAGACCACCCAACCAGGATGAAGAAGCAGATGAAATATTCTATAAGCATCTGGGAGAAGTCTCACGATTGCTAGCCCTTGTTCTCACTGGGGACTTCAACTTACCAGATGTCTGCTGGAAATACAACACAGCGGAGAGGAAACAGCCTAGGAGGTTCCTGGAGTAAAGATAAAGATCCTGGTGGGGCCCTCGCGCCAAGGGAAAGCCGGCCGCTCTCGCGAGCGAGGCAGGCGGGACTTGGGCGTTGCTGGGGCAACTGCGGGAGATTTAAACAGGCTCCTAGGGAGCGCGAGCAACCAGGAGCGCGGCAAACAGGATGGGCAAACAGGGCGTGGCGCGTCAGTTTGCGCGGCAGTTCGCACAGGCAGAGCAAGCAGGCAGCCGGTGAGCTCTCCTTGTGGTCTACGCCGTCTCGGAAGAGACTCAAGCCATGGTTTCCAGTCGGACGACAGCCATTGCCAGAAGGGACGTGGCGACGCAGACAGAGCTCCTGCCAAAACATGCGGCCACCCAGGTCTCTGGCTGCAGGGAGTGCCAGAGCCTTGCTCTGGTAACAGAGGGTAGCCGAGAGAACACCTGCGTGAGGTGCGAGCAGGTGGACGATCTGCTCAGCATGGTGGCTGAGCTGAAAGAGGAAGTTGCAAGGCTGAGGAGTATCAGGGAGTGCGAGAGGGAGATAGACTGGTGGAGCCACTCCCTACCATCCCTGAGACCAGCACACCAGATGGAACCACCAAGAGAAGGAGAGGCTCCCCTACCCTCTTGCCACCAGGCAGAAGGAGGGGACCTAAGAGACGGAGGGGGATGGAAACAGATCCCTGCTCGGCGCAGCAGGCGAGTCCTCTCCCAGCCTACCTCGCCCCCCCAGGTGCCCGTACACAATAGGTATGAGGCTCTGGACCTTGAGGGCCGGGAGGATGAAGAAGCTGATACTAAAACATCCAGGGAGCTGACTAGGGGGAACCAGTCAGCCCCATGCATCACAACAACAACTAGTAAGAAAAAAGGAAGGGTAATTGTCATAGGAGACTCCCTTCTGAGGGGAACAGAGGGCCCGATATGCCGACCAGACCCATCCCATCGGGAAGTCTGCTGCCTCCCTAGGGCGAGGATAAGAAACATTACTAGGGAGCTCCCTAAGCTGGTCAAATCATCTGATTATTATCCGTTATTGGTTGTACAGGTTGGCAGTGACGAGGTAGCCGATAGAGGTGTAAAGTCAATCAAAAGAGATTTTAGAGAACTGGGGCCATTACTTGAAGGATCAGGAGCACAGGTGGTGTTCTCCTCCATCCCATCAGTAGCTGGGAAACATATGGAAAGGAACAGGAAGACCCACCTCATCAACACATGGCTCAGAGGCTGGTGCCAGAGGTGGAACTTTGGGTTTTTCAACCATGGGGAAGTTTACACGGCACCGGGCCTGCTGGAGGCAGATGGGGTTCACCTGTCGCCAAAGGGGAAAAGGATTCTGGCTCAGGAGTTAGCAGGCCTCATTGACAGAGCTTTAAACTAGACTCGAAGGGGGAAGGGGATAAAACCAGACCTGCTAGGGACGAGCCCAGGGGTGGCACGCCTGTGTTGGAGAAGAGATCGATAGCCCAACTCAGGTGCATTTACACCAATGCACGCAGCTTGGGCAATAAGCAGGAGGAGCTGGAAGCCATTGTGCGGCAGGGAAACTATGACGTGGTTGCCATTACGGAAACATGGTGGGACGACTCGCACAACTGGAGTGCTGCAATGAATGGCTACAAGCTCTTTAGATGGGACAGGCAAGGAAGGCGAGGCGGTGGGGTAGCCTTGTACGTCAGAGAGTGTTTTGACTGTCTTGAGCTTGACAAAAGTAACGACGAGGTTGAGTGCTTATGGGTAAAGATCAGGGGAAAGGCCAACAAGGGAGATATCCTGGTGGGAGTCTGTTATAGACCACCCAACCAGGATGAGGAAGCAGATGAAGTTTTTTACAAGCAGCTGGCTGAAGTCTCAGAGTCTCTAACCCTTGTTCTTGTGGGAGACTTCAACTTACCAGATATCTGCTGGAAATACAACACAGCAGAGAGAAAGCAGTCTAGGAGGTTCCTGGAGTGCGTGGAGGATAACTTCCTGATGCAGCTGGTAAGTGAGCCAACCAGGGGAGGTGCCCCGCTGGACCTGCTGTTCACGAACAGAGAAGGCCTAGTGGGTGATGTGGTGGTCGGAGGCTGTCTTGGGCACAGCGACCATGAAATGGTAGAGTTTTCGATTCGTGGAGAAGTAAGGAGGGGGGCCAGCAAAACCACAACCCTAAACTTCAGAAGGGCAGACTTTGGCCTGTTTAGCAGTTTGGTTAACAGAGTCCCTTGGGAGGCAGTCCTGAAGGGCAAAGGAGTCCAGGAAGGCTCGATGTTCTTCAAGAGGGAAGTCTTAAAGGCACAGGAGCAGGCTGTCCCCATGTGCCACAAGTCGAGCAGGCGGGGAGAAGACCGGCCTGGCTGAACAGAGAGCTCTGTCTGGAACTCAGGAAGAAAAGGAGAACCTACCACCTTTGGAAGAAGGGGCAGGTGACTCAGGAGGACTACAAGGATGTGGTGAGGATATGCAGGGAAAAGATTAGAAAGGCAAAGGCCCAGCTAGAACTTAAACTGGCCACTGCTGTCAAGGACAACAAAAAATGTTTCTACAAGTATATCAGCGACAAAAGGAGGGCGAAGGAGAATCTCCCTCCTTTGTTGGATGCGGAGGGAAACTTGGCCACGAAGGATGAGGAGAAGGCTGAGGTACTTAATGCCTTCTTTGCCTCAGTCTTTAATAGTCGGACTGATCATCCTCAAGGTTTTCATGCCCCTGAGCAGGGAGATGGAGATAGGACACAGAATGTAGTCCCAGCTGTCGAAGAGGTGGCAGTCACCGACCTGCTCCTCCACCTGGATGCCCACAAGTCTATGGGGCCAGACGGGATCCACCCGAGGATACTGAGGGAGCTGGCGGAGGAGCTTGCCAAGCCACTCTCCATCATTTACCAGCAGTCCTGGTCAACTGGGGAGGTCCCAGATGACTGGAAGCTAGCAAATGTGACGCCCCTCTACAAGAAGGGCCGGAAGGAGGATCCGGGGAAGTACAGGCCTGTCAGCCTGACCTCGGTGCCGGGGAAGGTCATGGAACAGAACATCCTGAGTGCCATTATGTGGCATGTGCGGGACAACCAGGGGATCAGGCTCAGCCAACATGGGTTTATGAAAGGCAGGTCCTGCTTCACTAACCTGGTCTCCTTCTATGACAAGGTGACCCGCTTAGTGGATGAGGGGAAAGCTGTGGATGTTGTCTACTTAGACTTCAGTAAGGCCTTTGACACTGTCTCCCACAGCATTCTCCTGCAGAAGCTGGCTGCTCACGGCTTGGACAAGTGCACTCTGCGCTGGGTTAAAAACTGGCTGGACGGCCAAGCCCAGAGAGTGGTGGTGAATGGAGCCAAATCCAGTTGGCGACCGGTCACGAGTGGTGTTCCCCAAGGCTCAGTGTTGGGGCCGGTCCTGTTCAATATCTTTATCAATGATCTGGATGAGGGGATGGAGTGCACCCTCAGTAAGTTTGCAGATGACACCAAGTTAGGTGGGAGTGTCGATCTGCTGGAGGGTAGGAAGGCCCTGCAGAGGGACCTGGACAGGATGGATTGTTGGGCTGGGGCCAACTGGATGAGGTTCAACAAGGCCAAGTGCCGGGTCCTGCACTTCAGTCATAACAACCCCAGGCAATGCTACAGGCTTGGGGAGGAGTGGCTGGAAAGCAGCCTGGCTGAAAAGGACCTGGGGGTGATGGTTGACAGCCACCTAAACATGAGCCAGCAATGTGCCCAGGTGGCCAAGAGGGCCAATGGCATCCTGGCTTGTATCAGGAATAGTGTGGCCAGCAGGACCAGGGAGGTGATAGTGCCCCTGTATTCGGCACTGGTGAGGCCGCACCGTGAATACTGTGTCCAGTTTTGGGTCCCTCACTTCAAGAAGGACATTGAGGTGCTGGAGTGTGTCCAGAGAAGGGCAACGAGGCTGGTGAAGGGTCTAGAGCACAAGTCTTATGAGGAGCGGCTGAGGGAGCTGGGGTTGTTTAGTTTGGAGAAGAGGAGGCTGAGGGGAGACCTTATTGCCCTCTACAATTATCTGAAAGGAGATTGTAGTGAGGTGGAGGTTGGCCTCTTCTCCCCAGGAACAAGTGATAGAACGAGACGAAATGGCCTCAAGCTGCGCCAGGGTAAGTTTAGGTTAGATATTAGGAAAAACTTCTTTACTGAAAGAGTAGTCAGGCACTGGAACAGGTTGCCCAGGGAAGTGGTTGAGTCCCCATCCCTGGAGGTATTTAAAAGATGGGTAGATGCAGTACTTGAGGACATGGTTTAGTGGTGGACTTGGCGGTGGTAGGTCAACGGTTGGACCTGATGATCTTAAGGGTCTTTTCCAACCTTAACAATTCTATGATTCTATGATTCTATGAGTGTGTGGAAGATAACTTTCTGACACAGCTGGTGAGGGAGCCAACTAGGGAAGGCACCCCGCTGGACCTCTTGTTTGCTAGCAGAGAAAGACTTGTGAGTGATGTGATGGTTGGAGGTCGTCTTGGGCATAGTGATCAGGAAATGACAGAATTTCTGATTCTTGGAGAAGTAAGGAGCGGGGTCAGCAGAACTGCTGCCTTGGACTTCCAGAGGGCAGACTATGGCCTGCTCAGGAGCCTGGTTGACAGCGTCCCTTGGGAGGCAGTCCTGAAGGGCAAAGGAGTCCAGGAAGGCTGGACATTCTTCAAGAAGGAAATCTTAAAGGTGCAGGAGCAGGCCATCCCCATGTGTCAGAAGATGAGCTGACAGGGAAGAAGACCAGCTGGCTGAACAGAGAGCTTTGACTGGAACTCAGGAAAAAAAAGAGTTTATGACCTTTAGAAAAAGGGGCAGGCAACTGAGGAGGACTGCAAGGATGGTGTGAGGTTATGCAGGGAGAAAATTAGAAGGGCCAAAGTCCAACTGGAACTTAATCTGGCTACTGCTGTAAAAGGCAATAAAAAAATGTTTCTACAAATACAGTAGCAACAAAAGGAGAGCTAAGGAGAATCTCCATCCTTTATTGGATATGCAGGGTGAAACATAGTAACAAAGGATGAGGAAAAGGCTGAGGTACTTAATGCCTTCTTTGCCTCGGTCTTTAATAGTCAGACCAGTTGTTCTCGGGGTACCCAGCCCCCTGAGCTGGACGACAGGGACAGGGAGCAGAATGAAGCCCCTACAATCCAAGGGGAAATGGTTAGCGACCTGCTACACCATGTAGACACACACAAGTCTTTGGGGCCAGATGGGATCCACCCAAGGGTACTGAGGGAGCTGGCGGAAGTGCTCACCAAGCCACTTTCCATCATTTATCAGCAGCCCTGGCTAATCAGTGAGGTCTCAGTTGACTGGAGGTTAACAAATGTGACACCCATCTACAAGAAAGACTGGAAGGAGGACCCAGGGAACTACAGGCCTGTCAGCCTGAGCTCTGTGCCAGGGAAGGTTATGGAGCAGATCACCCTGCGTGCCATCACATGGCATGTACAGGACAACCAGGTGATAAGACCCAGTCAGCATGGGTTTATGAAAGGCAGTTCCTGCTGGACTAACCTGATCTCCTTCTATGACAAGGTGACCCGCTTAGTGGATGTTGTCTACCTGGACTTTAGTAAAGCTTTTGACACTGTCTCCCACAGCATTCTCTTGGAGAAACTGACTGCTGGTGGCTTGGATGAGTATACTCTGAGCTGGGTAACAAACTGGCTGGATGGCTGGGCCCAAAGAGTTGCAGTAAATGGTGTTAAATCCAGTTGGCAGCCAGTCACAAGTGGTGTTCCCCAGGGCTCAGTATTGGGGCCAGTCCTGTTTAATACCTTTATCAACGTTCTGGACGAGCAGATAGCGTGTACCCTCAGTAAGTTTGCAGATGACACCAAGTTGGGTGGGAGTGTTGATCTGCTGGAGGGTAGGAAGGCTCTACAGAGGGATCTGGACAGGCTGGATCAATGGGCTGAGGCCAACTGTATGAGGTTCAACAAGGCCAAGTGCTGGGTCTTGCACTTGGGTCACAACAACCCCATGCAATGCTACAGGCTTGGGGAAGAGTGGCTGGAAAGCAGCCTGGCAGAAAAGGACTTGGGGGTGATGGTTGACAGCCAGCTGAATATGAGCCAGCAGTGTGCTCAGGTGGCCAAGAAGGCCAATAACATCCTGGCTTGTATCAGAAATAGTGTGGCCAGCAGGACCAGGGAGGTGATAGTGCCCCTGTATTCGGCACTGGTGAGGCCACACCTCGAATACTGTGTTCAGTTTTGGGCTGCTCACTTCAAGAAGGACATCGAGGTGCTGGAGCATGTCCAAAGAAGAGCAACTGGTGAAGGGTCTAGCACACAAGTCTTATGAGGAGCGGCTGAGGGAGCTGGGGTTGTTTAGTTTGGAGAAGAGGAGGCTGAGGGGAGACCTTATTGCCCTCTACAATTATCTGAAAGGAGGTTGTAGCGAGGTGGGGGTTGGTCTCTTCTCCCAAGTAACAAGCAATAGGATGAGAGGGAACAGCCTCAATTTGTGTCAGGGGAAGTTTAGTTTGGATATTAGGAAAAATTTCTTCACCAAAAGTGTTGTCAAGCATTGGAACAGGCTGCCCAGGGAAGTGGTGGAGTCCCCATCCCTGGAGGTATTTAAAAGAGATGTAGATGTGGTGCTTGAGGACATGGTTTAGTGGTGGACTTGGCAGTGCTACTTTAATGGGTGGACTTGATCTTAAAGATCTTTTCCAACGTAGACGATTCTATGCTTCTATGATTCCTACGCCACACAGCCTTCCTTGTCTTAACTTTGTTTTCCTCTAGCTCTACCTGCTTTATCTTTAGCATTCAACCTTTCCACAAGTCTCTGAAGTGGCCATGTGTCATTGCTTCTTTGCATCTAATAATGACAAAGTAGATAGGCAATTGTAATAAGCATAACACCTGATTCTAATGGCTTGTTTCTTTTTAATTCTGTGTTTAAAATAAATGCATTTGTTTACATTTCTTCCAGTCCTTTAATTAATTTTCTGAAATGTGCCATGGCAAAGAGGAAACACTAAATGGAAACAAGAACTGGAGTCACCATCAGTGAATGAGAACAGAGTTGACTAGATGCACCTCTGGCACTAGGGAGTGCACATACAGACGGATTTCATTATAATTAAGTGGTCTCAGTGTTTTGTCCTTATGAATTATTTAGAGTTATTAAAATGATTCTAATCAAAATTGCTGGGACATCACTAAACACATTTCCAAATGACTACCTTCTGATACAGCAATACTAGCCATTATTGTTCTTGATAGAAATGATAAGCCTTCAAGCTGTAGTAACTGTTGCTTAGTTTCCTAACTAGTTAGTTTGCCAGTTGGTTTCCTGTTTTAATTTCTGCTTTCTGCACTTATTAATAGTCTATCTTGAACTCTTACCCTCTCAGCTAGGGTTCTAAATCTGATGTCCCTCATATCTCTTGAGTGTCCAGCATGAATAATGAATAATAGACCTATTCAGATGTGGCGCCTCCTATATAATTTAGGGAAAGCCTAAGGTCCAGAACATGCTTCTTCCTATGTTGGTGTGAAGTCTGAAAAGAGAAATGCAGTCAGGAAGAAGCCAGAAGTGACTTCCAGCAGAAGAAAGAATCCAGCAAGTATGAGTGGACATTAATTCATCAGACTTTCTGTCTCTCTAACCCAGATTTCTGTCATGTGCTAATGGCTACTTGTTCAAACCCCCTTTATGGAGATCTGTGGAGCTTTACTCCTTATTTTCTTTCCTTTCCCTTTCTTAGCTGTTCTCCTTATTACTAACTCTTAACACCAAAACATGTAACTAATGATACTTCTTCTATGAGTTCCTCTTCATTGTATTATCTGTGCCTTATTTATTTTGAGGCAAAGCTTTTTTGGGCCAGAATCTGGATCTTCCATTTCTATATTTTTATGCCTAGCAGAATGGGACCTGATTTTTAACAGTCTTTATTAGAATGAAAAACAATTACTACCTAGTTGTCCAGCAGACATTAAAGTGAAAATGATATTTGCAAACCAACAATTTTACGGAGCAATATGTTGTATATAAGATGCTTTCTGTAAAAAGGCTCTCAGTGAAGAATTAGACACATTTTTCGTTCTACTGGTCTATCGTCATTTTAGATATTTGTTCTTATGTTTTTTGCATGAATGCCTTTTGAAAGAATGGACTGTAACTCCAAAGATGACTATATGATGGAAAATTTGAGTAATAGTTCAATGATTTTATAAACTATAAAATCATGCAAGACACATTGTTCCCTGAAGTTCTGCCAGATAGCTCTGCATTAATTTCAGAAATACTGCTGGTAGCTGGTTAAAATTGGTATTGTCATGAAAGCCAAACTTCAAGAATGCTTTATTTCTTGCATTATAAAAAAACCTTACACATATGAATTTTCTACTTCTTGCACAAATTTTGTTCAGATTGTAGGTTAATAATATTAAGAAAGCAAACAATAACATCACTATATGTATTCTGTAGGGATCCCTCATTTCCATTGTGTTTCATTTCTTCTTGTTCATACTAACAGAAGCTAAGTATAGTGAACAACATTTACAATCCCACTTATCAACACCACATAAATGAAAAAAATCACTGATTTGGAAAGTGTTCAAAACCAGTTTTTTGGTAATATGTTAATTACTTTTCCTTCCCCAGTGCTTATCCTCTTGATGGATAGAAACCAGTCACATCATTTTACACACTGCATTTTGTAAACTAAGCCAATACATCTTTTTGTAAGCTAGGCTGTAAATCTTTTAGCATCCTAATAGTCCTTCTGTATCCCAACTACTATTTGTATTAGTTTTCCTTGAACATTGGTAATCAGAGCTATGCCAAAGATTAGGTAACAAACATTAAAGTATGTATAATTATCTGCATGACTATGGACAAGACTGCTTACAGGCCAAGGTTTTGAAAAATTTGATCTTGCATTATGGACAATTAGAATGACCAAAGCTGTGACTTGGCCTGCTCCACTTTGCAGCACAGGAGCATGAGAACATCCAATATACATTTCTGAGGGACATAGATGCAGTTAGCCAAAATACTCCCATCTAAAGCACGGTAGATGTAAGTGAATAATCATTTAAAAATAAGTAAGTTATGTACAGTGACAGTGTATGTTTCAAATATGACTGAAGCATACAAAAGATATACTTCAAAATTCTTGTTTCTTATAGGCAAGTATAGAGACAAAGAAGATTTAAGTTTTGAATCATCAGTATTAAGGAAAATGGAATTCTTATTCCCAAAGGTGTCTCATCTACCACCGAAGCCTGTGGATTGCTTCTTTTACTGCTGACGTATTATGCCTGTGTATGAATGCACATAGTTTACTCTGAAACATCAGAGTACTTCTTCTGCCCAAAATAAATTTTCTTGGGACTTAATAAATATTATAATGCATTACAGTTTTTCTCATTATCTAGCTCACAATGAAAAAATTTGATGTTTCAATCATCTGAGTTCAAATAAATATTTCATCAGGCTTCTAGTTTCCAAGATTACATCTAAAATGACATTACACTTCCACAACTGGAGAATGAATGACATTTAAAATCTACCAGCTTTATGGAATAGGAAAAATAGAAAAAACTATCACTGGAATAAGCAAATTAATTATCTTTTTTCAAATCATCAACTCAGTTACATTTTTCTTTATTCAAACTGCTATGTAGCAAAACCCATACACTTTCGTTCAGCAAGTCTATCCTTTTCTCTCAACAATTCCTCATGATTTCTATGGCAGTTTTCTATTAATCTGTATACAAGAGTGTCAGACAGAACATACTGCTTTCTCTCAATCTACATAATCATAGAATCATAGAATGGTTTGGGTTGGAAGGGACCTTAAACATCACCTAGTTCCAACCCCCCTGCCATGGTCAGGGACACCTTCCACTAGACCAGGTTGATCAAAGCCCCATCCAACCTGGCCTTGAACACTTCCAGGGATGGGGCATCCACAGCTGCTCTGGGCAACCTGTTCCAGTGCCTCACCACCCTCATAGTGAAGAACTTCTTCCTTATATCTAATCTAAATCTACCCTCTTTCAGTTTATAGCCATTACCCCTTGTCCTATCACTACATGCCCTTGTAAAAAGTCCCTCTCCAGCTTTCTTGTAGGCCCCCTTGACGTACTGGAAGGCTGCTACAAGGTCTCCCTGGAGCCTTCTCTTCTCCAGGCTGAACAACCCCAACTCTCTCAGCCTGTCCTCATAGGAGAGATGCTCCAGCCCTCTGATCATCTTCATGGCCCTCCTCTGGACTCGCTCCAACAGGTCCACATCCTTCTGTTGGGGGCCCCAGAGCTGAACACAGTACTCCAGGTGGGGTCTCACTAGAGTGGAGTAGAGGGGCAGAACCACCTCCCTCGACCTGCTGGCTATGCTTCTTTTGATGCAGCCCAGGATACGGTTGGCTTTCTAGGCTTTCAAGCGCACATTGCTGGGTCATGTTGAGTTTCTCATCAACCAACACCCCCAAGTCTTTCTCCTCAGGGCTGCTCTCAATCCATTCTGCGCCCAGCCTGCATTTGTGCTTGGCGTTGCCCCGACCCATGTGCGGGAAGTTGCCCTTGGCCTTGTTGAACTTCATGAGGTCCACAGGGGCCCACCTCTCCAGCCTGTCAAGGTCTGGGTGTCATCCCTACCCTCCAGCGTGTTGACCGCACCACACAGCTTGGTGTCATCAGCAAACTTGCTCAATCCCACTGTCTGTGTCACCGACAAAGATGTTAAACAGCACCAATCCCCATATCGACCCCTGAGGAATACCACTTGTCGCTTATCTCCACTTGGACATCAAGCTGTTGACCGCAACTCTTTGAGTGCAGCCATCCAGCCAATTCCTTATCCACCAAGTCAAATCCACGTCTCTCTAATTTAGATACGTCCTCAAACTCAAGGGTAATAAAGAATACCCTTACAATAATTAATGCTGTACAATATATGGATTTTTTTTCCATTTTTTTTTCATGGCCTACATTACACAATCACTTTCTAAAGCAACTGATGAATTGTTGGAGGCAAGGCTTTATTTCACAGCCACTGCTTTGAGTTTTGATTTCTCATTCAGATGAACCCTTTTCCTGAACTACTGCTAGTACTTAAATTGAAACTTACATAAGAGCAGCAAAATTCATTTCTGATAAATTTTTTCTTTCCAAATACAGTCTTGCTGTTGAAGGATTCTTAATCCCCTCTATCATGTGCATTTCACTAATTGCCCTTAGCTTACTTATAAAAGATAAAGCACAGAACAGAAATGGCAATGTGAGCAAAGGTTCCTCTCTACAAGAATCATAGAATCATAGAATTGTTAAGGTTGGAAAAGATCCTTAAGATCATCAGGTCCAACCGTTAACCTACCACTGCCAAGTCCACCACTAAACCATGTCCTCAAGCACTGCATCTACCCGTCTTTTAAATACCTCCAGGGATGGGGACTCAACCACTTCCCTGGGCAACCTGTTCCAGTGCCTGACTACTCTTTCAGTAAAGAAGTTTTTCCTAATACCCAGCCTAAACTTGCCCTGGAGCAGCTTGAGGCCATTTCCTCTCGTCCTATTGCTTGTTACTGGGGTGAAAGACCGACACCCACCTCACTACAACCTCCTTTCAGGTAGTTGTAGAGAGCAATAAGGTCTCCCCTCAGCCTCCTCTTCTCCAAACTAAACAACCCCAGCTCCCTCAGCCGCTCCTCATAAGACTTGTGTGCTAGACCCTTCACCAGTTGCTCTTCTTTGGACATGCTCCAGCACCTCGATGTCCTTCTTGAAGTGAGCAGCCCAAAACTGAACACAGTATTCGAGGTGCGGCCTCACCAGTGCCGAATACAGGGGCACTATCACCTCCCTGGTCCTGCTGGCCACACTATTCCTGATACAAGCCAGGATGCCATTGGCCCTCTTGGCCACCTGGGCACACTGCTGGCTCATGTTTAGGTGGCTGTCAACCATCACCCCCAGGTCCTTTTCAGCCAGGCTGCTTTCCAGCCACTCCTCCCCAAGCCAAGAAAGGCTATCATCCAAGTTTTTCCTTTGTGCTTGCCCTCAAGGAAGTATCTGTGACTCTAATTAGCCCTTTCTGATGTTTATTCTTAATCTAGGCTGCAAAAGTCATACAGCATGAGTATGGTGGAATACATTTCCCTGCCAACACCTGCCACAAGGATTACAGACAGTCTGGTGACAGTCTGGAGGTTATACTGACTTAACTTTTACGGACTGGATATTGAGTACAGGTACAGTTTATTAAATAATGGAGGGAAAAGCAGGAGGTAGTCAATTTTAAACTTCAGCTCTGCATAGGTGCTTATTTTGTTAAAGAGTTAAGGAGTCTGCTAGAAAGAGCAGTCCTGCATGTGTGAGTTGTACTTTGGCGTTTTTTATTTGTGCCTGGTGAAATGAAAAAAAAAAAATCTAGTTACAGTGTTAGCTCTCATAGAAATTTTCTGTAATAAATCTTAGTTAAATTGTTTAATTTATCTTGCTTCTTTTGTTTGAAAATAGCAGGAGCACTGTTGAGAAATCAAGTTCATCTGATATAGACATATTAACAAAAGCCAAAATATTTTTCTCTACTTACATGCATTGGTAAATTATCTATATGCATAGATACCATGGCATGCACATTAATGAATTGTGAATAAAACTGTTACCTATGTCTTTAAAGTTAACTAAGATATGAAAATCAGTGGAAAGAGATCAAGATCTAGAATGACTAGAGAAAACATGGTTTCTAAAATAATGCATTTTTTAACTACCACTAACTTTTAGAACACGATTTAAGGAAAATATATGGAGACATTAGGACCTTTGAGATCAAACAAAGAAACAAACATTTTCTTCCTCATAACCTGAGATTATAATCCAGATTAACATGTGAGTTATTGGCCAAAATCTTCTCCTCTTTATGCCATAACTACTTGTAGATTTTAATGACAAATTTGTCATGTTTTGCTTATGTATGTGCATTAATGATATCAGATATTTTCCTTTTGCTGAAGATAAAATGGATCCAGCTACGGTATCTTGTTCAAATAATAACACATTAGATGTCTAATTCATGTCATCTTAATTATGCTTTACACCACTGTTATTCAATTACTATCATATCTCAAATAGCAACTAAATAATTAAAGCATAAAAAAGTATTAGTGTTTTTTTACGCCCCATTTCTGATGAACAGCTTGTATAGACTAACAAATTACATGTAACTGCTTATTTATAGATTTTTCTTCCCTGTTCCCCAGAGTACAATCAGGACACCTGACATGCATTAGAAAATATATCCACTGATATAAAATGTACAAAACTATGTTCATTTGGGGCGGGAGGGAGTATAGACTAATTAAGCAAGATGCCTTCATTTATACAAACTCTTAGGAACAGAGTTCACCACAAAACCTAGGTCTCTTGAAATGTAATTCAACACATAGAGCATTATACTTCTTGCCATAGACATATTTGTTTTAATTTGAAGATAAAAAGCTTTTTGCTCTTGCTACAAGCTATTTTTGACCAAAAGAAAAATCTATCCATTGTTACTAGAATAGTTCCTGATAACATTTGACCTGTACAAACTATGAAAATTTGGCCATATTTTGGAAAGTGTTTATGCCACAGACAATTGTCTGAGAAAATGATTTTACATTTTGTGTGATCCATCATAAATAAGCATAAGTGCTTGAGGTATAGTAAATGCTATAGTAAGAAATGAATTCAGGGTAAACATTCTACAAAGTAGACACCAAATACAGTAGATCAGAGTTACATTCTCCAAAGCTGTGAATTTAAATAGTATGAATCAGTATTCACAATGACTCCAACTTGCTTTAAAAGAGAATTTTGGCATCTCAAGAGATTGCCTCCATACTTGTGATCTTCTTTTGTTTGCTTGTTAAATCCAGACATCTTACTTTAAATTTGTCCTGGAACTCCAGATAGATGGTTTCCTTTTTTTGTTTTTTTTTGTTTTTTTGTTTCCCCCTTTCACTGTTGCCTAGTGGAAGGCAGAATTATTTGCTTGCTTTTAAGGAAAAGCTGAGGCAGCACTAACGCAGTCCATGAGAATTATGTTTGCTTTGTTTTCCTCTTTCACAAGTTAGATTCTGAGCTGACATGAGTATGATTGCACTATACTGGCTTATTGAAATATTCTGCAATGAATAATACTGATTAAAGAGAAGCTCGCTTTCTAACTTTTTTTTTTGTTTTTCCTGCAGCAATACCTTTCTATTATCCAATAGAAACATTAGGACTATCACAGGGAAAAGTAGGTATAAGTAGCTCCAACAGAGTTCAGAGAAAGTTATGTAAGGATATATGTTATGCAATGCCAAGCAGTTAGAGCCTGAATACAACCAACTTTAACCACTGAGATCTACACAATTATTGAAAATCAGAGAAGCAGTAAGACAAATCAGGAAGATTCATTTTGCACTGTATTCTTGAAATTTGGTCTTAGCTGGTTTGGATTTTTTTTTTTTAAGATCTGTTTCTTCCAAACAACTAAAAAACCCCATTTATATTTCAGAGCAAAGATTACTGTGCACATAAGTTCCTTATGATAGCTATGAAAGATTACCAGCATGGAACAGTATAACAAATTCCAGGAATTATCCCACATACTACTTTTGTGAACGTGTTGCATGTACCAAAGAATTTTCATACATATTTTTTGCATATGCTAAACAGTTACTTTAAGTAATATTTAGGTAACATGACATTTTAAAATAATTA
This sequence comes from Theristicus caerulescens, assembly GCA_020745775.1. NCBI lineage: Eukaryota > Metazoa > Chordata > Aves > Pelecaniformes > Threskiornithidae > Theristicus > Theristicus caerulescens. The sequence goes on from CM036558.1 coordinate 87,039,822, forward strand.
CCAACTGGCCTTTAATTTGAGTTAAGTATCATGTTGGCACCCTGTCACAATGATACCCCTTGAATTGATTACTTAGGGTTAGGAGGGCTGAAAATACCAAATAAAGTTTAATCTGAGATAAATGAATTTTGTTGGCAGTTAAATATGACAGGCAATTGAGGCTGACAAAGTTGGTCCAGCAGCAGAACAGTGGAACAGTCCTGTAAAATAATGCTAGAAGCAAAAGGGAAAGTCTTGTATTCATTATTTTCTTATATTTATCTTTTATTTGAATTTCTACAAAATTTATATAAAAGTCTATCAAAAGATTCCAAGAACCATGGTTCTGTTAATGAAGAGAAACTAAGAAGAAAACTTCTTTCCTGGTTTAGAAACACTGGGGAGAAAAAAAATCTACTCTAGATAATTATTTATCTTACCTTGATTAACCCTTAGTTTCTCAAAAAATGTTTTTTTCAGATGGCCTGACAAATGGAAAGTTTGTAACTGCTTTGATTTCAAATTCAAATTTAAGAATATTCTTACATCAGCATTAATTTGGCGATTTGCAAAATAATTTTCAAAACCAGTAACTTATAAACAAAACCATAGAATATCAACCAATTAATATGTCTATTTTATACAAAAGTCTACTTTCCAAAAGCTGTAACATGATCACACCATCCAGTATCACTGCATTTGCTCTGAGGTTTAGATTACACTCAGAATGCTCACTTCAGTCACCTCAAGAGGATTGTTATTTAATAAGGACAGTCTTCTAACAAAAGAGATCACATTGGTGAAAGAGCCACTTGAACACCATGTAAAGAATTACCTCTATATGAAAAGAAAATCCTTGCTGATTACTCACTTCAGGTGTTCATATAACATCTTGCCTCAATGCCGTAACTGAAAGCAGCTGCATCCTGGATGAGAGATCTTAATTTTAAACAGGTCTTTTTGAAACTACTCATCTCAGCCTTTGAAAAGTGTCACCCTAGCCCCACTCAAACTCAGCTACATCGTCAGTAGCAAATTCCCTATGGTCCAAGGAATGTTCTGTGAGGAGCAGCTAAGGACTTTGGGCTTGTCTAGTTTGGAGAAAAGGAAGCTGAGGGGCGACCTCATTGTTCTCTACAGCTTTCTGAGGAGGGGAAGCGGAGAGGGAGGTGCTGAGCTCTTCTCCCTAGTATCCAGTGACAGGACATGTGGGAATGGTTCAAAATTACACCAGGGAAGGTTCAGCCTGGACATTAGGAAGCATTTCTTTACTGAGAGGGTGGTCAAACACTAAACAGGCTTCCTAGAGAGGTGGTCGATGTCCCAAGCCTGTCAATGTTTAAGAGGCATTTGGGCAATGCCCTTAACAACATGCTTTAGCTTGGTCAGCCCCAAATCGGTCAGGCAGTTGGACTGGATGATCATTGTAGGTCCCTTCCAACTGAAATAGTCTATTGTATTGTATTGTATTCTGTTCTGTTCTTTTCTATTCTACGTAAACTTTAAGGAAACCAGATTTTCAGAGCTTTAAGATTCTTCTGGAAATATAGGCTCAACCTACAAACAAATTTAGTCTATTTGTTTCTCAAGTGTATCATATCCTGAATACTTCTTTCCTTTAAAATATTCTTTCAAAACCCCCAGAAACTAGTAATATTCTACAGTTATGTTTCAATCTGACTGTTGTCTTTGCATGTTTTAATGTGTGGTTGTAATAGTACTTTTCAGATTCTTTACTTCCAAGAATTTATTTCTGTAACTTGGTCATAGTTACTGTTTTTTAAACCTGTAGTTTAAATGGTTTTCACCTATTGCTATAAATGGTTTGTAATACTGTCTTCTTGGATATAGAAATGTTAAGTAGTAGAGACTGTAGCAAATAAAACAATTAAATAGAAAGGTGTGGGGGAGGGGGAAACCAAAGAATAGGTAGACTCCAAATAGTAATCTCAGCAGTTAAGTATAGAATGAGAAATGATGCACTGCATTATGTTCAAGTAGCCCTATTGAAGTAAATTGGATTATGTGCCTCAGTAAAGCAAAACAGGATTTGGTCCTTTTATATATAAAATGCTTTGGTCTACTTTGGAATAAAAACTCTGTTTGCTGACATAGGTGAAGCAGGGGGAGGTGAATACTGTTGACCTTTTCCATACCCGGTCTGCATTTTATATGGAAGGACTGCAAAACAAGTCAGCAGGTTATAATTACAATGAAATGGGACTATCTGTTAAAGAAGCATCTCTAAAACTCCCACAAAACTGTATTTGTAAAAATTAATTAATTAAATCCACTTTTCTTAATATTGCTGATTATCAGGTAATAAATAAATATATTTGACTTCTTTAAGATATGCTTTGCTGAGTTGTTACCCATACCTTTCATGTATGTTAAAAATTCCAACCATTGCTGAAATACAGGAAGTCATCACCCTTTCCAAAAGAACAAATGTAGAAAATTAATTTCCCAGCCACTTCCTTTTCCAACCACAGTGCAAGTCACCTGTTCTAGCACAAACCTGAAAAACACTTATCTCCTGAAACTTCCCCTGACTCCACAAAATTTGAATGTAAGATCTCACAAAATTTTCCTCGCTCCAGAAAAATCAACACAAAGCAGAGACCAAGAGCCAATAAGTATCTCTGAGCTGCTCCTCATAGGACATTCCTTCCAGCCCTTTTACCAGATTTGTTTCCATCCTCTGGACACATTCAAGGACCTTAATATTATTCTTAAATTATGGGGCCCAGAACTGCACACAGTACTCAAGGTGAGGCTGCACCAACGCTGAATACAATGGGATAATCACCTTTTTGGAGTGGCTGGTTATACTGTGTTTGATGCACTCCATGATGCAATTTGCCCTCTTGGCTGCCAGGGCACACTGCTGACTCATATTGAGCCTGCTGTTGACCAGCAACGCCAAATCCCTTTCTGCAGGGCTGCTCTCCAGCCACTCCTCTCCCAGTTTATACTTGTGCCCAGCATTACTCCGTCCTGGGTGCAGAATCCGGCATTTTGACTTGTTAAATGTCATCCCATTAATCATAGCCCAATGCTCCAATCTACCTAGATCCCTCTGCAAGGCATCTTGCCCCTCAAGACAGTCCACAGCACTTCCCATTTTGGTATCATCAGCAAACTTGCTAATGGTGCATTCAACTCCTGCATCCAGATCGTTGACAAATACATTGAACAGAACTGGCCCTAGAATTGAACCCTGAGGAACACCGCCAGTGGCTGGTCTCCAGCCAGATGTAGCCCCATTCACTACAACCCTTTGAGCTCTGCCCTTCAGCCAGTTCTTCACCCAGCACACTGTGAACCCGCTCATCCCACAACTGGACAATTTGCCCAGAAGGATGCTGTGAGGGAAAGTGTCAAAAGCCTTACTAAAATCCAGAAAAACTGCATCCAACACCTTCCCTTCATCCTCTAGGCAGGTGACCTTATGATAGAGAGATATCAAATTAGTTAAACAGGACTTTCCCTTTGTGAACCCATGTTGACTGTGCCTGATGATTGCATTATTCTTTAAATGTCTTCCAATAGTACCCAGTATGACCTTCTCCATAATTTTTCCAGGAACTGAGGTTAGACTAACAGGTCTGTAGTTCCCTGGGTCTTCCCTCACACCCTTTTTGTAGATGGGAATAACATTGTCTAGCTTCCAGTCAGCATGGACTTCCCCAGACTCCCAAGACCTTTGGTAGATGATCAAGAGGGGTCCTACTGTAACGTCTGCTAGCTTCCTCAGTCCTCTGGAAGTCACTGTTTCCACACTTGTGGTCCTCCCACTCAAGGGACCAGGCAGCCCAAACAACTTTCCGTATAAATGGTATAGAAACACAATTTTATTTGCTGGTGGGTTTATAACTCTCAGGCTTTCATTACTTAATGTACTAAGTGATTTGCAGATGCAGAACACTTCCATTATTGAAAAGTATGAGAGTTAATGGTGAGACAAAAAAAAAAAACAACAAACACCCAAATCCCAACAAAGTACACTGAATAAAAGAACCCCTCAGTATCCCTTCAACTGACCTTAAAGTGAAATTCAGATGTACCTGTGGAAGTAAGCCTTCATATTGATTGCACACAACTTCTATAAATAATTACTGTCTTGAAGTGATTGGATCATGCTATTCTAAGGCCAAAATGTTTAACAGAATTTCTGCAGTACATTCTGTCCCAGGACTGTACACTTCCTCTGCATAATGTCTCGATCAAAAGCCCAATTCCATTATCTAGACTATTATCTAATTAATCTTAATTTTTAAGCTTGAAAATATGAACTAGAATCCACCCCAAACTGAGGATACCTTTGATTACCAAGTTTTCTTTTAGGAATACTAGAATTGTATAAAACTTAACTGACAGGGCTTCCATTTTCGATATTCAGTTTGTACTTGTCCAGTTGACAACAGGCTTTTTAGCAACAATTTGGTTAAAAAAAAAGAAAAAGACAAAATTTTGATTCAGAAACAGAACACTCAAAGAGCATTTACAAAACACACTAGACTAATCGTCTAGTCCTCTAAATTAAGTAGAATATTTTTTTTACCACCAGTTTCAACGAAAGCACCCACAGCCTGATATCATTACTGGACAGCCACTCCTGAATTATTCAGTGTAAGAAAACATTTCATATTTATGTGAGCAAATAGAAACAAGTCTGCAAGGACATATACTGGAGCAGCGTATGAAGAGGTAGATCTTCAGGTAATTAGGAAAGTCAACACCTTGTAAGTCTTGACCAAGGTCTTTTCAAGACTGGTGCTCCTTTTTTAAAGTATGAGAAATTAAAATGAATATAAGAAAATAATAGATATAAAGTAACATTTTAGAATATTTTTAACACTTGAGCTTAATCCTGAATTCCATTTATTAGTAGCAACCATTCTACCTGCTGAATTCTATTAAAGCGTGTTGCTTTCCCCTCAGGTCTATGTGGTCATCAGGCAATGACATTCTGGAAGCAAGTTAGCTTAAGGAGGGCAGAAAATTGCCTGGATAGAAATCTGTTATGACCACATAGATTAATTAGGCAAGGGATTCCCTCCAGTTAGCTGAAATCAGCATTGAAAAACTACCAGCTGATGCAGATGGGCACAGTTCCTCATGCTGTAATAAAAGAGACTGTGGCGAAAGAGATGAGGTACACGGGGGAAAAGCTCACTACAGACTGCAAATCTTTTAATTTGACTAGACTGTGTAAAATTATAATGGCTGAACAGAAAACTGGGTGAAAGGATGTAGGTGTGTCATAGATGGATGGAATCAATGTTTTTCTATCTATATTATATTCCTTTGAAAAGGGAGTGGCTGAGCTGGCAGACCCTTCTGGAGATGAGCAGAGACTGTGTCTCCCTGTCAACCTGAGCCTCCTCCAGGAGAGACAGGTTCAGAAGACATGGGTCACAGAAGAAGAAAGTAAGAGATACAACAAGGAGACTGCACAGAGCTCCATACCACCTTGAAGGCAGGCTTGGAGGCAAGGAACCAGCCTGGAAGGCTAAAAGGTCCAAGAGGCAAGATGGCTATAAATCCATTTTATTTTGTTAAAGTACTTTGCCTTGGATTCTCTCTGTTTAAAAATAGATGTATATTGTTATAAGGATTTTGTTTTATTTTATTTTATTATATTTTATTTTATTTTATTATTTATTTTTTACTTTAAAACCTTTTTGGTCTTTCTTGGGAACTCATGTAAAGGAAGAGATCTAATTTGATCAACCTGAAAGCTCTGGCAGACTCACTGTGCCCTTACAGGATACATTTCAAAGTTTAAGAGGAGAAAACCATACCATATACTCAGGTGAGGCACATGGGCATATTATGCAGGCAGACATAGTCTTTCTACCCTTTTCTGAGCTCGTGAGATGTAAGCTAGCTCCAGTTCAGAAACACTGCCAGAGAAGGTCCACAGCCACCCTCACAGGGCTTGTCTTTCCCAAGTTTCATCACTGTAACAGAGCTCTCCAGTTTTACAAGAGCTTGGAATACAGCTTGGACTTCCTACAATACTCCAGGCACTCATATCATGCAGTCCCTCTTGCTAGCCTGCCCTTCACATGGCTGACACCCCTTGCCAGCATGTTCCAGATCGTTTCTTCTTATGTTTGCTGTGCTATATCTGGGACCTCTGCTTAATTTGACTAGGAACACACGGGGTGATTTTGTCACTGGAGTGCTGGATGATAACCAACATCCCATGCTAAAAGCTGCAGGGCACCACAGGGGCTGGCAGTGACCTGGGCTGGGTGCTGGCCCATCAGGGGCTCCCCTGGGCCCACCAGGACAGGGTTTGGTAGCCAGGGCCTGTCCCACCAGCCCAGCCTGGAGAGGGGCAGTTGGGGGGCACGGGAGCAGCCCCAGCCCCAGCATTGGGCACCTCCTTGGGGACAGCAACAGACCAAGATCAGGCCGAGACATAGGCCCATGGGTGGGCCTCTGGGGAGCTGGGGGCCAGCCCTGCTACGGCATCGCTGGGGCAGGGGCTGACAGCCCCAGGCAGCTGACATGGCGTCCTGGTCTGTGGGCAGCTGGGAGGAGCCCATGGGGAGACAGTCAGGGCTGGCAGTGCCCTCGGGGCCCCGAGAATTGCCAGACACATGAAACATTGCTGAATCAGGACATAAACAAGAACGTCCTGATTGAAATAGTAAAAGAGACCATGCAGTGCCTTCTGCTTTGCTGAACAGCTTAGTGAATGATTTCATTCCTGTTTTCATTTTCGGTTCCCTCTCTGTTAACTAATTCTGTTTATAGAATAATTAGACAATTACTTAATTGAAACAGAAACAAAATATAGTGCATTTCTAAATTTGTAAATTATAATTGGGCTGCTTATTAAATTGCATTTGCACAAATTATACTTCTTTATGTATAAAAGGAAGCATAGCTAAAGGATTTAGTATTTTAAAACAGCTGTGAGTGCATATGTCAGAGGCAGTATGTGCCAGGTACATGATTATCATTCAGGGGAAAAAGAACAGGTTCAAAAGAGTTTTCTTTCAAAAGGATTAAAAATAAGTAGATAATTCAGAGATTTGCACCTTTGAAAAAGTCTGAACAATTTTCCCATGTCCCCTGCTCTGAAGGCAGGCAGACTTTGCCTTGTTTAGACCTTTTCAATAAAGTAAAACCCAAAGTTGACGTCTTTTGGTTGAGAATTCACTGCATCATGTCCAGTCATTATTATTTTTGTACTACATAGAACAAATGCAAATGTTACAGTTGCAAAAGAAAAGCAATAGACTGTCAGTAAGGATCCTTTGCCAGTTGGATTTTATGATTCAGTATCAATAATTTGAATTTTAACCATGAATTCAAGTGAACATCACACTAAGGGATCCTTGGAAAACCTTGTGGTATCCTGAAACATTAGATTTTAGATTCAGTTTTGACTGAAAGAAATTTACAGAGATTACAGAAATTAACTAGAGATTTCATGAAGCATATTCCTCAGTCTAGCATAGCAATTTATAGTTAAAAACATAATATTTTAGAAATGCTTCTCATCTGATTCAGAGGATTCACTATGTATATAGTTCTGATGGTAAATCACCCCAATTACCCTCACAATTAAAAAAATGTGGTTTATGTTAATTTTAATTTCCCTCAATTTACTTCACAACCACTTGACGCTGCTACATCTTTCCTGTTTAATATGCTACCTCTAATATTGGATGGCTTCTATCTATCTCCTATCTATGTTGGTAATTATAGAATCAGGTCAAAATGTTACTGGAGAACAGAAAGGAACAAGTAGTACAGTTCTTGGCTTGCAAATCAGTGCATAGCTCATTGCTTTAAAATATGTTTTTTGTACGTTTGAGCCCTGTACAGAGATATCCAACTCTTAGTTAATTCATGTTAGAATACAGCTAATTTATCCTGCCCTTTAGTCCTGTGCCAAAAGATATTTGAAGGGGGCAGCCACCCTACAGAATGTTACACAAGAACTGCACGTTTAAAAAGCACATTATTGACGGATGCATACAACATTTTTTAAACTAATAGTCCACTTTAAGACCAGTGCTTTAATAAAATTGATTTGAGAGCTGCACATAAGACTAGTCTTATTTAAAACAGTAGCATACAGTTTTCTATTATTAAATCTTATGACAACCAGTATGCTTTTGCTTGTAAGTCAGATGGTATATTAGACAGACCTTAGGGTAAAACAGTGCATCTTTTACCTTTGTGTGACATAAAACCAAAAAAATCCCTATTATAGAACAGTAATGACCAAACACCCCTAATTCTCTGGTGATTTGCTTCTAACTTAAAGGTCTAAAAGGCAAGCATTAAACTAGGCATCATATAAACCAAACCAGAATTATTAGGAATTTACAGCCTCCCTGTACAAGAATGAATAAGTGTCAAAGGAGTATGGTAATGGTGAGATGTTTAATTTTGTATCCTTGTTCTGTTAACAAAAATGTCATGAGAATCAGTTCTCCTGATTTTTTGAAATGTCTAAGTCATCTTTTTTTTCATTAGCACTTTGATACAACACCAACACTTCCAAAGGATTGTCATTTATGCAAAAACTAGGCTGACTTTTACATCTAAAACATCCTTGATGAAATGAATTACACTGATTTTTACCAGCTTGAATCTGAGTCACAAAATGAGCTTAAAAATATAATCAATATCAGAGCTGTCCTAAGTAATCATTAACAAAACCTTTTTTTTTAAAGAAAAACCAAACCCTTCACCTAGATGAAAAAATCATTAAAATCAGTAGCTGAAAAATATGTTTTGCATTAATTTATATATTACCTGTTGTATTAGCCATAGGAAGCTTTCAAAGCAATAAGTAATAGATGAATTAGTTTTTGTCCTCCAGATTTTGAGTAAAAGCATTTCAGTTCAAGGCTAGTGTAATTTAAGATTTTAATCTTTTTACATATTAAAGACAGGATTCTTTCTGTCTTCGCCTAAATTTAGTTATAGAGGTTGTGACATTAGAGCAAATCTAGTTTAATCATACTGGTAGTTTTACATGTAAATTAATGCTTGTACTCATACAGAATTACAGTATTAGAGAATCATTAACAAAACCAATGATGGGCATTCCCCCCAGTATATGGGATCCCTAATGAGCTATAATTTGGATTTTAAATGAGAATAAAGTACCATGCCAACAGTTCTTTGAACATGGGTTGTTTTTCGAATATATCTTCACTAAGCAGAATATAACTGGAAGTGAATTAATCATTTAAGTGCAGAAAATCAAATGTGTTGAAAAAAAACTTGCATGACTGCTCCTTTAAATTTTAATTTATTAGGACAGTTCTCTTGGAAAGAAATAGTTGGAATGACGATTGGTTTTAAATCTCTCTTTACATTTACTTGAAGAGGAAGAAAAGTTATACTTGCCTACCAATAAATCAGGTATCCCATTTACCTGGAAACTTTAGTATATCGTGAAGATAGTTACACTCAGAAGTATATATCATGGACACATCAAAGTGGCACACAACAGCCAAATGAGATACCATGTACTATAAAAGAAAAATGGTAAAAAAGCAGTGTGAAACATGACCTTTAAATTTCAGTATGATATAACAGGAGACTCAAGGAAGGTGGCTAATTTTTTGTGCTTTGTTCATGTATTCTCTTGCCACCTTCTGTCATCACAGTATGTGTAATGAAACAAAATCTGTTTGAATTTTTGAAGCTGATTGAATAAAGTATATGAAGTAGTTAAACATACGTGAAGAACACTAAAAGTGAAAAATCACTGTTCCTGCAGTAGGCAAGAGAATCCCAAGCAGAGCCCAGATCCTCATTAAGAACCAAGTTAATAATTTCCCATGGCTAAAACTATAGAAGACCATCTTTTGATCAAGTGTTGCAGGAAATGTAATATTGTAGCAAGCAAAGAAATAGCTATTGCAGAAACAATAGCCATGAAGCATAAAATTCAGCAATCATTAGCTATATTGTCTGAAAACCTTCTATTTGTCTTCATCATGTGAAGATAATTTATGCAAAATTTTTGAAATATTTCAGAACAAAGTTGGAGAACAAGCATCTCTGTGTTCCCACTGGATGAGTGTTTGGAACTTGGGTATAACTTACAGGCCCTAGGGCAAAAGCTTTCTGGTCTTAACTGTCTACAGCTTTCATTAATCCATTTAGAAGGGACACTTGAAGACAGAAACTAACTATTTTTGAACAGTTCTGCACCAGACATCTAGCTCCATGGGTGTGGGCTTGCACAGCAATGGATTGGGATACTTCATATCCTCAGAGTAGATATGTCTTTTAATCCTTCCCCCCCCTCCCCGGCCAGTTCCATTTTGTTTAGTGTGCTTTAGTCATACTCTGAAGTTTAAACGGGGTATGTGTACATTAGTGTTGTAAATTTACATCAGGAATGTGCTTTTGAAGTGAAACTCCTAATTGTCCCCACTTACTGTGTTTTGATTTATATCATAGAGTAGCTGCAGACTACACAAACTGGATTCATTCCAGATGAAAATAAATTGAAAAATGTACTCCAGGAGCCCACATAACGTTCTTCAATCACTTATGAACATTCAGTCCTGGGTGTGAGACCAGAGCAAGCCTGAAATTAACACGCCTTCCTCTCATTCCCACCCAAACGTGTATGGTGCAAACACTGAGTCCTCTATCAATTGTTTCACTATACAGACCTGCTCCTACTATGCTGTTCTACATGCTAATGTACTGTAGTCACAGTAACCTAAATACCTTGCTGAAAAGTGATACTGGATATAAAGGGCCAGAATTCATTATGCATTTTATTTTAGAAGTAAATATATGATACAACATGAATTTTAGAACTTTACAGCAACCACTGGAAAAAAGAGGTACCTTATTGTATGAACAGCTAACCACACTTAACATGAGGAGCCTTGTGCAACTCAGTGAAATGACTACATATATATAAGTATTTATACGAATGTGCTAAATATAAATGTAAAATGAGGTGTATGCGCTGGGAAAAAAAACCAAAACAATAATGCCTGTGATGACACGGGGAATTTCAATATATCAGCTAAAGCTTCCCTTACAAAATTTTCTTCTTCATATAGATCTTCATAATTGTAGGAGGATATTTTGGCTATTGACATTGAAACTCTCACTTTGAAAAGATCAAAAATAAACCCTTAAAAAAACTTTGGCCAAATATTTTGGGTTTGAACTGGGAGATGAGATAGGGCAGGAAATGTTTTGGTTAATGTACATTAGCATCCCAAATTCATAGCACACTTGGAGAGAACATAAAGAAAGAAAGATAATTCCTTGGGTAATATTTTTTCAATGCTATTGCTAGAATTTATCTCATATCTAGAAAGCTGGCCATATCTGTGACTACACTTCTAGATCTTCATTTTTTTTTGGTGCATGACATAACTATTTGCTGCCTACCAAACAATGATACATGGTTCAAACATTTTATGTCTTGAGTGCACCACCTCACAAGTTGTATTTACTTCTTTACTGGTCTGCACAAACCCTTTGTCATGTCTTACCTCGTTGATAACATCAGAAAACTTGGAAAATGTTAGTATATGATTCTTACTAGCATTCTTTCTGCTTGAATTAGTTTTCTTAAGTAATTTACAATATAGTGAGAAGCCAAGGCTGGCAGTTTTGAAATCTGAAAGTGATGGAGTGATTAACAAATTATTCAGTGATGTTCATGCAAATATATTAATTATGTAAAAAAGAATAATAATGAATATGTTACAAATAATGTTGTCTTTATTGACCAACATATTATTTCCAACAATAAAGGAAACAGACTTTTGTACTTCTCACCTTGTCTTTTTGAATACAGTATGAAATAGATCTATACTTCTTTCTTTTTAAATTAACTCTCCAAAATATTTTTAAGCTTTTTTTAAGCTTGCACAGGTGCCTAGAGGTACCAAAATTATTTGCCTCAGAATTGCATCAAATCCTGATGTCCATACACATAACTTTCATTTTTAAATCCATTTACTCAGAGCGTTTGAAAGAGTGGTTTCCTTGAGAAAAGCAGCTTATACATAAGCTAATAAAATAACCTCTGAATATTCAGAGCCTGACTTTCAATGCCAGAAAAAAGTGATAGGATACTTCCATCCATGTTTACACAAGTTTCTTATGTTACTATCTGTGGCAGAGTCTGCTTCTGATCATCAAGCATTCCAGTTAGCATCAAATCCCAAGAAAAGATGTCGAGTAGTTCTAATATGTTCTTTACAGTGGTGCTATACACAAATTAGTACATAAATATTCAGTAATAGGGCCTAGAAGAAGTGACATGCGTAAACTTCATTTTGCAGCTGTGTTGTCCTAGGGGCAACAAGAAGCCTGGCTGAGATGAAATGCAACATCATCACTGGCTGGTAACAGTATTGTCTGTGCCCTACAGGGGTTGTCACCAAATGACAGGTTGTCATCATAGAATCATAGAATCATAGAATCATAGAATTGTTAAGGTTGGAAAAGACCCTTAGGATAATCAGGTCCAACTGTTAACCTACCACCACCAAGTCCACCACTAAACCATGTCCTCAAGCACTGCATCTACCTGTCTTTTAAATACCTCCAGGGATGGGGACTCAACCACTTCCCTGGGCAACCTGTTCCAGTGCCTGACTACTCTTTCAGTAAAGAAGTTTTTCCTAATATCTAGCCTAAACTTACCCTGGCGCAGCTTGAGGCCATTTCCTCTCGTCCTATCGCTTGTTACTGGGGTGAAGAGACCGACACCCACCTCACTACAACCTCCTTTCAGGTAGTTGTAGAGAGCAATAAGGTCTCCCCTCAGCCTCCTCTTCTCCAAACTAAACAACCCCAGCTCCCTCAGCCGCTCCTCATAAGACTTGTGTGCTAGACCCTTCACCAACCTTGTTGCCCTTCTCTGGACACACTCCAGCACCTCAAAGTCCTTCTTGAAGTGAGGGACCCAAAACTGGACACAGTATTCACGGTGCAGCCTCACCAGTGCCCAATACAGGGGCACTATCACCTCCCTGGTCCTGCTGGCCACACTATTCCTGATACAAGCCAGGATGCCATTGGCCCTCTTGGCCACCTGGGCACACTGCTGGCTCATGTTTAGGTGGCTGTCAACCATCACCCCCAGGTCCTTTTCAGCCAGGCTGCTTTTCAGCCACTCCACCCCAAGCCGGTAGTGTTGCCTGGGGTTGTTGTGACCCAAGTGCAGGATCCGGCACTTGGCCTTGTTGAACCTCATCCAGTTGGCCCCAGCCCATCGATCCATCCTGTCCAGATGCCTCTGTAGAGCCTTCCTACCCTCCAGCAGATCGACACTCCCACCTAACTTGGTGTCATCTGCAAACTTACTGAGGGTGCACTCGATCCCCTCATCCAGATCATTGATAAAGATATTGAACAGGACCGGCCCCAACACTGAGCCTTGGGGAACACCACTCGTGACCGGTCGCCAACTGGATTTGGCTCCATTCACCACCACTCTCTGGGCTCAGCCGTCCAGCCAGTTTTTAACCCAGCTCAGAGTGCACTTGTCCAAGCCGTGAGCAGCCAGCTTCTGCAGGAGAATGCTGTGGGAGACAGTGTCAAAGGCCTTACTGAAGTCCAAGTAGACAACATCCACAGCCTTCCCCTCATCCACTAAGCGGGTCACCTTGTCATAGAAGGAGACCAGGTTAGTGAAGCAGGACCTGCCTTTCATAAACCCATGCTGGCTGAGCCTGATCCCCCGGTTGTCCCGCACATGCCACATAATGGCACTCAGGATGATCTGTTCCATGACCTTCCCCGGCACCGAGGTCAGGCTGACAGGCCTGTACTTCCCCGGATCCTCCTTCCGGCCCTTCTTGTAGAGTGGCGTCACATTAGCTAACTTCCAGTCATCTGGGACCTCCCCGGTTGACCAGGACTGCTGATAAATGATGGAGAGTGGCTTGGCAAGCTCCTCCGCCAGCTCCCTCAGTATCCTCGGGTGGATCCCGTCTGGCCCCATAGACTTGTGGGCATCCAGGTGGAGGAGCAGGTCGGTGACTGCCACCTCTTCGACAACTGGGACTACATTCAGTGTCCTGTCTCCATCACCCAGCTCAGGGGCATGAAAACCTTGAGGATGATCAGTCCGACTATTAAAGACTGAGACAAAGAAGGCATTAAGTACCTCAGCCTTCTCCTCATCCTTTGTGGCCAAGTTTCCCTCCGCATCCAACAAAGGAGGGAGATTCTCCTTCGCCCTCCTTTTGTCGCTGATATACTTGTAGAAACATTTTTTGTTGGGGGTTGTACCAATGGTCTGAAAAATGTGGCAGTGGAAAACAACCAATGGCCCCCAAACCCTGAGCGTTGTACTAAGATCAAACAGCAGTCCTTGTATGCAGATGAGGTTCAGAAGTTAATGTTTCATTGAATCCACAGGACAAAAAAAGACTGTTATTGAAAAATATATATGAATAAAAGTACATTTACGAGACGTGCTATAAAATTTTTACATCATTACAAGACCTACTTTCATCTTTGTTCAATTTCTGTATAATTCTGAAAGAAAATTCTCCTGACATGCTCCTTTTGGGAGTGGGCTAAGAAGAAACTTGGAGAAGGAAAGTATAACAAAGGAAACAGGAAAGATATTGCATTCCAAGGAAAGCAGAATGAAGGACAAAGATGTGGACATTTAAAGACATACCTCTTGAGACAGCCTGTATGAGAATTTAAATATGTTGATTCTGAAATAGATATATAAGACTTTAATATGTAGATATTGGTGGGGCAAACCAAGCATTAACTACAAGCTCTTAACCAAGTTGTTGCTGATTTCTGACTGTGCTTAACTCCTAAAAGCCCTGGAAATCTTTATAGCAACATGCCAATGATTAATTTATTACCCAGCAATTACCCACCAATTTTGCTGTGCATGATACTCATTTTTTCAGCTGTCATTTCCATTTCTAAGAACCCATTCTCTTTAACTTCCAAAGGCTGTCTTGCAGAATAATATCATATGAGTCATATATAAGTTCTTCAAATCAAGGCTTTATCTTCCCTTTAAATGATTTCCAACTATCCTAAAATATTTAAGTTTCTTTATGGGGTCAAAGTTTGACCTTTTAAGCACTGTTCTGCAGTTTCCTAATGCTGTGACTTTAGTTACAGATAATAACCTTCCACATTCCTTTTTCCTTTTGGGTGTTTTGTAATTGTATCTGTTGGAGATTTGATTTATGGCCATATAACATATTGTACTACTTAAATCTGTCATTTCATGTCTGTACTCTGTAGTGCACTTGGCTTCTTCTATTATCAAGAAAAGAGATGCTTGAAACATTTCTTTTTTTGTAAACTTCAAGAAGTTTTATTTTTCATTGAAGTAAACTCCTATGCAAAAGTCTTGGAAACTGAAGAAAAGATGCATTTTCTTCTAAAGAAATTAACAGTTTGGCAGCACTATCACTGTAAAACTTCTGCTCTAAAGTAAGAATATTCCTCTGTAACTCTGCTAATCAAATCAAGTTTTAGCCAAACTAAAATTACTTCCATTTTGATTTATCTCAATTTTTACATTTATACTTTTTCATTTCTCAGTATATCTACTTGCTTTCAATGAAACATGTCTATGGTTAAGTATTCATCCATGCTTTTTGTTTACATTTTTTTTCCTGGTAATTCATTTTTTAGACCAATTAGCTTCTTCATAATAGTTTGGTTTTTTCTTATTTTTACAGAATGTCCTCTAATTTATGAATTCCTTATTTGACATTTTATTTTCACATAATTTTTCTCTCTCCTTTTCACACTCCTTTTTCACACATTTACACTAATTAGTTATTTTTTTTTGGTAACAGGAAAAGCCTTATCAGATCCCTAAAAGTTCATATTTCAGTGCAAATAAGACCCAATAACACTAAACGTTCTTCTGTCTTTATATTTGCTGGCCAAATAATGAAAATGTAACCATGCAGCTTTACAAAACTTCCTGTCCTCAGATAAAAAACAAGAAATGGAAATTATGGCAATGAAACTGTTCTTTGCTAGCAAAGACATTAAAAAATATTAAGCAGATTTCTTGTTCTACAAGTGTTTGAACTGGTAATCATGCTTTCTTTAGTTAAGTTACTTATTAGTCAGAAATGTCCATGGTTAAAGAACCATAAAGAACCTGTTCAGATTCATGGTTTGATGACTATTCCTGACTTATTGCAATGCAGATGAAAATATGCACACTAACACAAATACCAAGGGAAAATCAAAACCTCTGCCCTGAGTCTTACCAGAGACAATTTCTTAGCTATGGTTATATTCTTCAAAGAAGTGTAGGCTTGAAAGATCACAAAACAGCTGTTGTTGCTGCAGGGATGAAAAATAATTTCACCGTAATTATGCAAAAATACATTATAGGAAAAAGGAAACATCATTATTGTCTTGAGAACTACGTACTAGAAAAAAATTGAAAATAAGAAGGCACAAATTTTCCATAATGGGCAAGAGCACCAAGTGCAAGTCCAATACATAGGAAAGAACCTGCACAGTGCAGTCAAGTATGTGTATGTTTATGTGCCTAAAGAATGCTGTAAGTCACCTGTTCTGTTTTGTGGTTGTTATGTATTTGACTAGGCTATACCATAAACACTAAGACAATCATGTCCCCTTGCCCTCCCCAGCCCTGGCACACACAGGTGGAGAACTGGATCACTGTATATCAGTTGCTCCAATGCAACACTGAGACCGCAGTCAGCCTAGGCATATGCATACTTTTACGATGTAAGACTTTTTTGAAGATGATGCTCACAGGGTCACATTCCCCACACTAGCGTGGCTCTAAGGCAGGTATTCATAAGGACATCTTCAGTAATCAATGTCCATCAATTTGATGACCAATTTACTAAACCACCCTGGAAGCAATCAAATAAATATTTTTTTTCTTTGTTTTAAATACAAACAGACCATGTACCTTTCAAACAGTTTCTAACAATTTGATGAGTTATGACTTAGACAATTATTTAGCAAGCAGAGTGAAACCAAAATTTTAATGTTTTTTTGATATAGAATTACTGGTGATAAAAGCAAAGTTATAGAACCACAGGGGAAATTTTCCATCTGCTCTCACCTGATTGATATAAAGACTTTGGCAACAGTATCTCATGAACAGTATATATTAATGTTCAAACTGTAACACAGTCAATCATTTCATAGCATGAGCTCCACAGGCTTTACTGAATCAAAAAATTAGTGGGCTAGTGCAAGTCCAATGAAGACATCAAAATTCCATGGAGATAATTTGCCTGTAACTTTAAACTTAAACCATTTAGTCCTGAAGGAAAAGTCATCTTTAAGGACAGGACTACTTGCTGGTCTAAGGTTAAGTGTCACTAAATTAAATAAAAAGTAAATAAATACATTTACATCACATCGGTTATTGGTTAGTTTTCCTGAGTTCCAAAACAGACAGTTTAGTTTCTCATTTGAGTAATATGAGATTATTTTTATACATCTTTTAAAAGGGATTCAAAAATCACTAAGTAAATAAATCAGTTAACATGAAGAAGAGTCCCATATAGTGTAAAATTTGACATAAATGATACCTCAGCTTCTGCATTCTCCATTTTTTCATTTCTTCCCCTTATCAAGGTCTTACAATATTTTTCTATAGCTTTGTCTTTTTGGTGGGAGTAGGGGTTGGGGGGGGTGTTGTTTGGTTTTTTTTTGTCTACTGTGTCACATGAATTCTACAAAGATGGTACAGATATAAATATGGTCATTTAGAATACAATTGCATAAGTAGGCAGGCAGTGATTACCCAAATCTTTCCAATTACAGTAATTACAGTTCAGGGTTTGTATTTCTGTTACTTCTCTGGGAATCCAATGGAAAAGGCATGAGACCATCATGCCAAATTGTCACAGATGATAACTGTTATGATGCAGAACCAGCCACTATTTCACCTGTTGCCTTTTGTAAACTGATTAAATACCACCATAACCTGGAGACTATCTGCACTGAGTTTGACTGCGGATTTCTCTGAAATTGCTCACAGAACTATAATCACACTTTGTGGTGCTCCAAACTTGTCAGATTCAATGTTTGTTCTATTTGCTATACAACTATGTCATGTTTCTTTTTGTCTTGAAATTTTACAAGAGAATTTTGATCTTATTTCTTTTCTAAGGAAGAATTTACATTTCAAAGGCCTTAAAATACTTAATATAAAGTGGATTAATTGAGCTGAGACAGACATTCTGACAGATGATTTTGTGAATTATCAGTATACAAATTCATATGCAGCTGCAAGAAGGCAGTTCACCAATCCTCCTTTTTAACAGAACACCTTTTGGGTGCATATTTGCTGTTGTACTGGTTCAGTTTTATGAATTCAAATACAAAGCCTTCCAACAAGCTTCTGTCTAAGGGATGTTTTCTACTTCTGAATATGAGTCTGTCTTAACTAGTGACTTGATCTACTTGCATCTCCTCTGGGAGAAAGTTCTGCTCCAAAAAATGTTCCAATATAAAAAAGCTAAGCACCTTCAGTGCTCCTCAAACTGATGTCCTAAGTGAGATCTAGAGTGTTCCAATAAGCAAAAGAAGCAATATCAAGAACCAATTTCAGTGTCTTTTTTCCACTGGAAATTTAACAATGCACTTGCTGCTTCTTGACTGCAGTAACAGTACATCATCCAGAGAATGGAACAATGCCAAATGAATAGTCACACAACTGCAGCTATGAATGTTAAGTACCAGCAGATAGAATACAAAAAAGCAGCTAGAATGCAAACTAAAAATAATTAAAATAATTGTAAAAGTCTCCAAAATCCTTTCTGTAGTTCTTATACTCATTTTTTCCTACTGATACAGAAAGCATCTGCATAATATATTTTCCAAGATGTTGGTGGTTTTTTTATTTCTTTCTTCCTTCATAAATGCCCACATCTTCAAAAGCAGAAACTTTATAATGGTCTTGTATATCTAATATTATCTTCTTGAATGGCAAAATGACTAAAGTTTTTCTGACAAAAGGCCAGGTTATGTCATATCTTTAGCTGTACTTCAGTTTTTCTCCTCTATAATTAGCAATTCAACACTCATTATTTGTTCTTGCTATCTGATTACATCATATTGTTTACTACATCTGCTATTTAAACTAAGACAAATATGGGATCAGATAACAGAAACTGAATTCTGAGCTCAGGAATTCCTCCTTCACCAGCCGATCCAACTATATTAATAGTTTCACATACCATACTTTTGTCTCTTAGTACAAACAAACTTGCAAAAAATTGAGGTGAATTGTAAACTAGTCTGTATGTAATTACTGTGGTGCACAGGAATAAACAAAGTCTATGTTATATGAGATCAATTCTTATTCCTTCCAATTAGTAGAGTACTTTCAAGTAAGAGGAAGCTACATTTTTGCTGCTTGGCAAAGCAGTGAGATGTTGAGCTGTCTTCTGGATTAAATGACATAAAACCTTATTAGCTTCTATCTGTTTGTGTTGTTTTAGTGCTCTCTTTGATTGCTGCAACACCGTACTTAATTAAAATTTTCATGCTACCAAAAGTAATGAAACAAGTGAAGTATCAGCCATTTTTTTCTTGAAAGAATAAAATAACTTCTAAAAATGGAGGCTTGCAGTAAACACAGGCTTTCATTTTAAAGTTATTTTACAGATGTAAAAGAATGCCAGCCTGCTGAGTTCACCTGGCAACATAAAAGCCATCCCACAAATAAAATAAAATGACATGGAAAAGCCTGAGTCACTAGACTTTGTGTTCTTCTTGTAGAGTGGTAACTGCTCAAAATAATTAAGCCAACCTTTTATTTCAGTTGTATTTATTTCAGTTTATTCTCTTGTAGCTAAGGCAAACACACTTGATTGAACATATTGCCATATCTACTTCTTCCTTTCATGTATTTGGTCTCTCTATTCTCTCTGGCCTTTTTGCTTCTACTCAGGTATGGCTCCACACAATACTGATCTCTCTGTTCAAACTTCCACTCATTTTTATCTACTGAGAGACGCATTCCTTTGCTCTGTTAACTTGCTAAGCCCAGAATATCATCTTTGCCCTATGCAACAGCTATCAGCAAGTGTAATACGTTAAATTTAAAAAAAAAAAAAACAAACCAAAACAAAACCCAAACACATGATATAGCTATCTGGCTATTATAAGAAGTTTTTTTTTTTGGTTTGATGAATATTTTCCCTATTAGTCAAAGCTTACTTGATTACTTATATATTTCCATAAGCTTTATAAATAATATTGAACTTGCTCTAAAGAAAAATATACAGTGACTGCTAAATTATGTTCTGCCAGACACAGGTTCTGAATATTTTACTCCAGTGATTTTTCTTTAGGTTCTTTCTTACAGGACAGCTACCTGTTCACTAGGAACTACATGAAGACTACCTAATACATTCAGTATGGGCAGAAGGAGCCAAACAATTTAATTTTTTTTTGTATTCTGAACTACGTATTTTGTAAGTAATTAATCTCACTGAGGTGTGTTAAAAACAAAACAAAACCCCCAATGTTTTTGAAGATGTGCTCTCAATCCTCTTGCCAAAGCAGATGTTCCCTAAGTTTCCAAGAAAGTTACTACAGGATTTAGCATTGCACGGATTGAATACAATCTAATGAAGATAACAGTAATTAGGTTTCTTCTAAACTTTTATTCATTTATAATTAAACCTTGTATCATTAAATGCTCTGTCCTTACTGAAATGACTTTTTCACTGAAAACGAATGATGGTGCTTTTAGTTTTGGTGTGAGGGGGTTTTTCAAAGGTCTTTTTGCTTAGCTGCTTTAATTCTGAAAAAAACTAAAGGCATTACATCTTTGGAGATGCAGGAAATAGGCAGCATAAGTACTACAGGAAAATCTTCGACTGAAAGATAAGAAAGCCAAGCAGAAGTAAATTGTGGAGAATTTTGCATTTTTCCTTCTCAAAAAGAAAAGTGACTATCACACATAACTTCAAATGGAAAGGGTGATTTTTGGATCTGAATATTTCTGACAATAAAGGACAAAAAAGAGCTAATTGTGATTACTTAAGAGAGAAAATGCTTGCTCCAAATCAGCATCAGATCCTCTGTAGTCACAATATGGTTTCATAAACAATTAGGAAAATAGCTAATAGTTTGGGAGCTTTTTTGGCAGTTGAAATTAAAACAATGAGGAGGCATGCATAAAAACAAATTGTCTCCTAACCTGTTGTCGAAGACAAAGGGGTACAGAAAGGCAGATTGCTCTAAGTAGCAATTTGAAACCTTTCTCGCATTGTACAGAAAGCTCTTAAGGCAACTGGCCTTATGCTAGTCTTTCTTTTAATATGCTCACCCCAAAATCATTTTGGGTTGAACTAATGTCCAATTTTTAGTTGAACATAGAAATATAATTTTCTTAGGTTTTTTTTAAATATTATTAAACTTGTGGTTAGAATATTTTAAAGAAATATTCTTTCAATCAGAATACAAACTTAGATACTGGGACAAAATGTTTTAGTTTCTGCTTCCTATCAGTTGCTTTTTTTCTCCTGACATTTTATAGTTTTGGAGGGAGGGAAAGTGTCATAATGATTTAACAAGTTACACTTATTGCTAGAATTGAAATATAGAATACCACATTAGAAATACAGAATCTGTACTTTTAGGAAAAAATGTTTTACCCAATTTACTTCTAACCACACTGTTCTCTCAAGATGAGATGTGATGCACAATTAATTACAGAACAACAGCAGAACAGCTAAACATCTAAAAAGCTAAGTATATTACATTAGAGAAATGTTCTTGATTTTATTTGGTATTCTCTTTCATTTAGGAACACAACCACTAATTGGCTTCTAATACTTCTCTTCAAGACACATTTTGACATAAAGATACATACTTACATAAAGAGATGCCCTGAGAGCATGAACAATGTATTTCTGGTTCTCCTTATTGTGTTTAGAGGAAATTGGATGTTACTTTTTAACTAATGTAAAATAATCCACATGCTCTAATATCCCAGTTCACAAAACTTCCCATGCTTATTCACTTGCCCAGCTCTCATTGCCATATAGAGCCTGCTACAACAAACCTATAAGTAGCATACAATTTAGTCTCTCACATATGTTTTCATAGGCTTTAGTACAGTCTTGGAATCCTAATGCTCTTCAGTCCTTCCCAGCACAAACTGCCTCTTCCATATCAGGTACCTTGTAGTTCATTACTGTTTCTGGGCTAACCAATAAGAGGTTACATGATCGGCTGAAATGAATCATAGTACACACTATTACCTGTTCTCTTTGCTTCCTCATTGTCTCAGCACTCTTGGACAAAGGAAATTTTATAACTTTTTAAAAAATTTATTTTAAAATTCACTCACTGTTGTGGTTTAATGCCAGCCAGCAACTAAGCACCACACAGCCGCTCACTCCCTCCCCACCCCCTAGTGGGATGGGGGAGAGAATCAGAAGAGTAAAAGCGAGAAAATGCATGGGTTGAGATAAAGACAGTTTAATAGGGAAAGCAAAAGCCACATGCGTAAGCAAAGCAAAACAAGGAATTCATTCACTGCTTCCCATCAGCAGGCAGGTATTCATCCATCTCCAGGAAAGCAGGGCTCCATCATGCATAACAGTTACTTGGAAACAAATGCCATCACTCTGAACGCCCCCCCCCTTCCTTCTTCTTCCCCCAGCTTTATATTGCTGAGCATGATGTCATATGGTATAGAATATCCCTTTGGTCAGTTGGGGTCAGCTGTTCCAGCTGTGTCCCCTCCCAACTTTTTGTGCACCCCTAGCGTACTCGCTGGTGGGGTGGTGTGAGGAGCAGAAAAGGCCTTGACTCTCTGTAAGCACTGCTCAGCAATAACTAAAACATCCCTTTATTATCAACACTGTTTTCAGCACAAACCCAAAACATAGCCTCATACTAGCTACTGTGAAGAAAATTAACTCTACCCCAGCCACAACCAGCACACTCACTCACATCATTGGATCTTTTCCGCAGTAGATGTGAATAAATCCTCTTTGTCTTAAAAAATTATTTTAAAGATTAATACTTTATTTTCTTGTGTGTTCTTATCACCATCTCTCTCTCCCTTCCTCTCTTCATCATTTGGTAACTTTCATCTATATCAACACACAAGAGCTCAGAAGCAATGTGCAATTTTTAGGTACCCCAAGTCATGTATGTCCAAAGTAAGTGGAAATATATGAAACAGGTCCATTTTCAGAAAGCAATGATTAAATACACTTTGAAGGTACGTCTTCTGAAAGAAAATTAACTAAGAATCCAAATAGTGACATAATCTGAGCCAACAGTTATCTTGAAAAATATTGTCTAGCTACATTATTATATAGCATATATTGATTTAAGAAATGCAATTTTATGCCAAAAAGTGTTATAATTTATATATGTTGCTATGTAAGATATATTTTCAAAATGGTACTCAGTACTTCTACTAGAAAGATATTTAGAGAACCAAAAAGTGAATTTTCTTTTTTTTTTTAATCTGAAGCATCAAATCCAGTTGCATTTCATTACCCTACAAACAAAAGTTTAATTTATTGAAAATGTTGTTTGACATTCAATACACTATTCACTTTTTAAGTTTTCTTTTCATGCCTTTCTCATCTTGGACAATGGTAGTCATCCATACTATTAATTTTACAATAATGCAAGGAAAAACAATTTTTGTACATTTTTTCCCCAAATAAGTAATTTAAGAAAAAGAAAGGAAAGTTATTACATGTAATGAGAATCAGTTCCACTACAAACTTCACTCATTGATGACAGACCAAAACATGTTGTTTTCTGACCATATTTTAGAACCAAATAGGGCTTTTCATTCTTAATTGGACTCCATTACCTTTTTTCCTCCAGGCTATCTCATAAGAGGTGGACCTTGGTAACAAAATTTATTTTTAAAAAGTCTTAGGAGAGAATATCACATAAAAAACCTGTGCCAGAACAGAAAAAAATACCTTTGTAATTGTTTTCAAGGCCAGCTGTTCTACATATGAAGATCACCAGCTAATGAAGAAGCAATTACTTATGCATTTTTTGACCCCTTCACTGATTTTAAGCTGTAATATTCAATATTTTTCCTTATGGATTTTGAAGATGTTTCATTGCATATTCTCCTAATAGTAATTATACTTTTAATAGCAATTATGAGAAATTTTTGTTGATAGCTTTCTTCAGTATCCTTATTGTGGTTTGAGACTAAGTTGACAATGTGGAGACTAAGTGGGTTGCTCATACTGATTAATTCCATGAACTACTTTCCATATCTTTATATTCATTATTAATTCTCTGCTTCATCCCTGAGGCCCAGACAACAGGGTTGTTAAGTCCCGGTCTGATTGTCAGGCTCGGGGAAGGTTCGTAATGATCCCAAGGGCGAAATTAAGACACAAACGAGGTCATATGCCGCCAATCAGATGTTTTATTGGGTAAATATAAAGGAGTAAAGCGATAGGAAAGGCAGGAAATATTAGGAGGAAATTAAGCAAGCATTCAGAGAGATAAACAAAGGATAGTCACCACCATGGATCCAGCGTTGGTCCTGCATTCAGTGAGGAAAAAAAAAAAAGAGTGAGGAGAAGTGAAGGTTCTTCTAGAGATGTTGGTTCTGCGCAGGGTGCTCGGTGATGATAATTCCACAAATCACGCACATGAGCATGAACACGAACACACAAACACACACACACACACACAAACACACACACACAGACAGACACACTGAGCGTGAGCACACGCACATTTATCAGGCTACATGATTAGTATAAACCCACCTAAATTTACACTTACTGGTTAGTGATTAACATTTCATACACTATTGGTTTACTGTATTTAAATTAGCCTCGCTTGCTATGTAAATTAGCACGCATGCTCCTTTCAGGTGTGGGGGGGCAAGTCTTTTTGGTCTTGAATTGAGTCGGTGGTCGCGATCTCCCCTCGCCACATTTACCTTTCACCTACTTTCTGCAGTTTTATCTTCTCTGGCCACAGTCCGGTCTTTGGTGTCAAGATGTTCACTTTTATCGGCTTGTTAGCTCTTCTTCAAGGTTAGAGCCGTTAGTTTTCCACAGTTTGTTACCTTTTAGCTCCCTCCCAAATTCCTTTCCCAAGGCACAAGTGGCGAGTAGTTTTGCTAATTGGAGAATTACATCAGCGACCAGTCAAACCAAGAGGAGTGATACCAGGACTGTCCCCCAGGCAGGAGGTGTGTGTGGGGGGAATGAGACGCTTCGCAGACCACGGGGAATGGGGCCGAGGCAAGGCTGCCCTGTCTCCACAGGACTCCCTCCGTCACCCTCACTCCAGGCTACCGTCCAGTCCTGGGTCCTAGTGACCGTCGCTCTGTATTGTGGTTTTAGCACCCAGGCTGTTTGAGACATCTTGTTGTTTTACATTAGCAGTTCTCTACAAGGGTGAATATTATAAACTGAATGTATACCTCTCACAAACTCTACCCCTTCTTTTGAGAGCCAGATTACTGGAGTTAATGCTGTATTTATTACATTTATTTATTACACCAGTATATGTAACTCCTGAGGCTTGATTGTTTGTAATGTGTCTGTTCCCTTGACTAACAACACCACTTGGTTGCATTTGGTGGGTGGCTGTACTTGTTCTACACAGATGGGTCCATCTCAATGTTTCTGTCTGTGTTTTTTCCACTGTTTTGTCTACTCCCACAACACACTGGCTACTGTCCAGTAATCAGTACCTTGGATATAATCTGTGGGCCACTTTTTCCATTAGTCATTTCTAGGAGTAAGTGCATAGCTCTGGCTTCTGCAAACTGACTGAATTCTCCTGATTTACTCAGTTTAGCCACACAACCAGAGAGGGGACTCCACTCTATTGCTTTCCAAAGCATTTGTCCACTCTGGAGTTTGCAGGAGCCATCAGTGAATGGGAGTATTTTGGGTCATCAGATAAGATTTCATCATAGGGTAGTGCTTCAGCAGCTCTGTTTTGGTCATGGGGCTTGGTTTGTTGTTCTTTTTCTGTTTGTCTGCAGAGAATGATCTCCTTGCTGTACTGCAGGTGTTCTGGGGCAGTTTGCTTTGCTAGGGTCTTCTGAATCCAAGACCAGTGCTGGGACTATGTTTCCACCCTGCAAGTAATGGATTCCAGGTGAATCAGACGAAAGCAAACTGTGGTTTATATTACTCTGTTATAGGGATGGAGAAGAGTACACTTGGCATGTTCATGGTGGCATATAATTTTGTTTTGCTTCCAGTTGGTGCTGGAGCTGGAGCATGTCTGGGACTGCAGCAGCCAAAGGTAGGACCACTTAATTTCAGGATTTGATAATCTATCCTCAGCCAGCACTCCTCATTTGGCTTTCTCGTGAGACACACCAGACTGTTGTAGGGGAAATGGGCTCATGTTACAGACCCTTACTCCTTAAGACAGTGCTTCTGCATTTGAATGGGAGTTCTAGCATCCCAACTGACATGACGCTGCATCTGATTGACAGTCTTTATTGTCATCAATACAAGTTGTTGGGGAACCTTCAAAAGACCTACCACATCTTGACTCTTCAGGCAGTCCTGGGAGATAGGTAAGACAAGGCACTCCTCTCCAACAGCAATGCCAAATGCCCACTCATATTCCCATGATTCTCTGGGATATCCACCCGGCAGGCATCCTAGTCCTAGATGTCTTGGGGCTTCTGATCCTGCCACAGTGGGCATGTGTTCCCACTGGTCGTCATCAAGACTAATTTGTCCACGCATGATCACTACCTAAGTCACACACCCAGTCATTCCAGTGCTGACAACAGGCATCCCTTCCATTTGGTTCAAGAGCAACAGGGTGCACCGGGCACTGGTGTCTATGAGGGATTCATGCTTGACAGAGTCAGGTGTGCTGGGCAGCCATACCCAAACTATCCAGCGATTATGGTTGTTCCCCTCCTCCTCCCGAGTGGAGGTGGGACACTGTCCTTACAGGCACTCACTAAGTTGTTGGTGGTAACGTTTCCTTGATGGAGAGGTTGACCTCCAGATTTCTTTGGCAGCTGGGTCTGCTTTCCATTGCCCCTTGATCTGTTCACCTAACTCCTAGGTGTGGGCTGCTAATTTGGCAGTCAAATATTCATGCCACTTTTCCATTCATTCCTTTTGAATACCTCATGAGCCACCTCCAAAGTGTCCCCCTGATCAGGTCAACTTTTTGGCCATCTTTAGTTCCTTTTTTGTGTTGCATCGTTGGATCCTTTGAATTTTTGGGGTCCTTTGTTGGGTTGCATTGTATATTGACCCCCCTTTGTCATCTGGTAAGGCTTCACTCTTTTGGCAGATCACTTGAATGACCTCTTCTACTGTCAGTCCAGGGGCTTGGACACTTTAAACACCAGCTCCTATCTGTGAGCACTTTTCTCACTAATTTCCTTCATGTTTATTCTATAACTGATTGACAGTCTGCACTGGGGTCAAAGCTGAGACCATACACCACTTCTGCTGTTCTTTCTCTCAGTAGACACATATCCTCTTTGGACTCCTGCCATTGGCTCTGGTCCTGCTGTTTTTGTGGTCTTGTCTTTGTGGGTACCAGGTCCTTGCTCCCAACTTCAGTGTATCTCACATGTTTCCCCCATGCCAATTAGCCCCTCTATGGCAGCATGCCCTACCAGTGCTCCTAACTGCTGCTTTTCACCCTCAGTTATACCCATCCCTGTGAATCTGCCATTCTAGTAGTTCAGCAGTCACACAGTTGTTTCTTTCCCCATTCATTTTTTGTGCTTTACCTGGGTGGGTGGTAACATGCTGCAGCTGCTGAGGCTCTGCAGCTGCCACCTGATTGTCTTGTCCTGCTCCCTCAGCTACACAGCTGGGCTGGTTCCTTGTGTGGAGCCATATAGCCCAATCCTCCTCTTGTCCTTCTCTAACGACAGTGATGGGGGCTTTTTCTTTCTGCAGAATAAGCAAGCCCTCCTCAGCCTTGGAGGAGAAAGGAAACTGGATGTCCCCATCCTTGTGCTCCAGGTCCCAAAGGGAGCACTTGCTACCGTGACATTGGGATTGCAGCCCTTTTCACTCAGTAGTGCAGCTGTGGCATTTTTCAGCAAGCCAGCTCCACTTCTGGTCTCTCAGCATTTTTCTGTACTTAGATCAATATGAAGAAAAGGTAGGGTAAAAATCTTACAACTGACCTAATTCAAAAAGGAAATATGAGCTTTGCAGTAGGCTTCACCTCTTCCTAATAGTTGCAGAAGTATTCTTTATGAAAATGACATTCGTTCTTTTTTCTTTCATCAAAATATATATGTGTGGAAATGTGGATCACTGAAGCAGTGGCCCTTACTGTTGGGAATATACTGGTTAATGAAAACAGTACCTTTTAAATCTCTGGATGACACTAGTGTCATAGTTCTGCTCAGCATAAACATACACAGTTTAAGAATTATTATAATCATCAGTTTAGTGTTAAAAAAAGAAAATATGTTCTCTCACAGACAGTCTCGTATCACTCTTATCTGAGCCATACAATAGACAATTGTGTGGTTTTTTCAATGATAAAGCATGTCAACTCTGTCAAGGGGAAACTTGCATGTGGCTATCTTAAGGCAGATGCCTCTGGAGTGCTGCTTTGCCTTTTTTCAGCTAGTAATTGCATAAACTGCTTTGGAAGAAAATGCCTCTGAGTAGAAACATAATACGTAATCAGCTCAAATAATTACAACAAAAATGCTAACTTGCTGTTTTCACAACATGGATAATATGCTTGCTTAAGGGCATGGAATGCAAAATTAGTTTTGCGTGTCTTCTTGTATTTCAGAATCATTAAAATGTGCTACAGCCTGAGTACAGAAATAAATGCCTCTGCTGCTGACTGGAGTGACAACTGGTACACTGGGAATTCAGCTGTTTCAAAGTGTGGTGGAGCTATCAGCCAGAGAGTAATGTGGATAATTTTCATAGTTTCTATCTCTGTTGAAATATTTCAGTTTTAAATTCAGGAAGGAGAACACGACAGCAAAATATTGAAGTTTAGAGATTCAGAGACACGAAACAGGAAAGATATATGCTATCATTAGTTAAATTTATGTTGAACTTTAACATATGAAATCAAGGGTTTTCCATTTTAAAGCATCAGAAGAATATTGTGTAACTGAACGTAACATTTAAGTTCTATTCACAAACTAGACGTGCTTCTACACTCCTAATAATAGTTTCCAAACAAACTGTTCTTAAGGTTTGTGCTGGTTTTGGCTGGGGTAGAGTTAATTTTCTTCATAGTAGCTAGTATGAGGCTATGTTATGGATTTGTGCTGAAAACAGTGTTGATAATAAAGGGATGTTTTAGTTATTGCTGAGCAGTGCTTACAGAGAGTCAAGGCCTTTTCTGCTCCTCACACCACCCCACCAGCGAGTACGCTAGGGGTGCACAAAAAGTTGGGAGGGGACACAGCTGGAACAGCTGACCCCAACTGACCAAAGGGATATTCTATACCATATGACATCATGCTCAGCAATATAAAGCTGGGGGAAGAAGAAGGAAGGGGGGGGCGTTCAGAGTGATGGCATTTGTTTCCAAGTAACTGTTATGCATGATGGAGCCCTGCTTTCCTGGAGATGGATGAATACCTGCCTGCTGATGGGAAGCAGTGAATGAATTCCTTGTTTTGCTTTGCTTACGCATGTGGCTTTTGCTTTCCCTATTAAACTGTCTTTATCTCAACCCATGCATTTTCTCGCTTTTACTCTTCTGATTCTCTCCCCCATCCCACTAGGGGGTGGGGAGGGAGTGAGCGGCTGTGTGGTGCTTAGTTGCTGGATGGGGTTAAACCACGACAAGTTTAGACTTCTGCATCCAGAATTAGTAAACCCACCTTCAAAGTGCATAGGCACTTTGTCCTGAAAAAAATCTGATTTTCTTAAAATATCACAATAACTCTCTGTACTGAAAAATTTCTGGTATTTTTTCTTTTTAAATTACCAATAACTGCATCTATTCTACCAGCAATTTAGCATCTGTTCAATATGCTGAATCTGACTATTTGTAAATATTCAATAGAAACAACTCCAAAATGCTAAATATCTACATAAATATATAAATATTGATGCATATGCACATGTATCACCATACATATAGCTGCCTGAGCCATCTATAAGGAAAGGTATTTACAGTATGTTTTCAGTTTCCTATTCTTATTAACAGTTTATCAAGATGCCCCCATGCTATTACTAATAGCTGACTATTAATTAGCATATACTGAGGCTCAGATTATTCCAGTTAAAGATGAGTAAAATAGTCCAGTTTCAGTTTAGTTTCTTCTCAATGCATATACTCCTTATTCCCTACCCAAAATAAACACTCACATTCCCAGACCTGGTTTCTGTTCTCCTAAGTGCTAGCTAATTATTTTGCTCTATTGTAGTACCTTTCTAGCTCATTCCTCTGCTTCATTTTCTTGGGAAACTAAGGCAAAACCATTGATGCTCTCCTCTTTCCTTTCTTCAGTTATCTCTTTTTTTCTTTCTTAGCATATTAAATACAGTACATCAGTTAAATAAAATCTACGGAAGTGTATGCAACCCTAATATGACTAAGAGGGTTGTGCTGTCATGGGCCTCCACTGGAGGAGGAAAGGAGGAAAGTGTAACTTAGTAACCCAGAGAAGAAAGCTAATGTCCCGTTTGTTCAAAGATCCCCTCTTTTGAGCTACTCTCCCAAATACCAATGCTTCTCATGGGGCAGAAGGAAATGCAGCCTGCCTTCTGCAGAGTGCAACACCCTCTT
This sequence comes from Theristicus caerulescens, assembly GCA_020745775.1. NCBI lineage: Eukaryota > Metazoa > Chordata > Aves > Pelecaniformes > Threskiornithidae > Theristicus > Theristicus caerulescens. The sequence continues at coordinate 87,070,527 of CM036558.1, forward strand.
CATACATTGCAGCTGTAGTGGGTCTGCATGGCAAGGTTTTGGTAGCAGGGGAGGGCTACAGGGGTGGCTTCTGTGAGAAGCTGCTAGAAGCTTCCTTTATGTCCAACAGAGCCAATGCCAGCCAGCTCCAAGACAGACCCACCACTGGCCAAGGCTGAGCTAATCAGTGATGGTGGTACCGCCTCTGAGATAACATATTTCAGAAGGGGGAAAGAAACTGCACCACAGCACCTGCACCTGGAGAGAGGAGTGAGAATATGTGAGAGGAACAACCTTGCAGACACCAAGACCAGTGAAGAAGGAGGGGGAGGAGGTGCTCCAGGTGCTGGAGCAGAGATTCCCCTGCAGCCCCTGGTGAAGACCATGGTGAGGCAGGCTGTCCCCCTGCAGCCCATGGAAGTTAACAGTGGAGCAGATATCCACCTGAAGCCCATGGAAGACCCTATGCCAGAGCAGGTGGATGCACCCAAAGGAGGCTGTGGCCCTGTGGGAAGCCTGCACTGGAGCCGGCTCCTGGCAGGACCAGTGGACCTGTGGGGAGAGGAGTCCACGCTGGAGCAGGTTTGCTGGCAGGACTTGTGACCCTGTGGGGGACCCACACTGGAGCAGTCTGTTCTTGAAGGACTGACTGCACCCCATGGGAAGGACCCACACTGGAGCAGGTCGTGAAGAACTGCAGCCTGTTGGAAGGATGGAGAAGGATGGAGAAGTTCATGGAGGACTGTGTCTCATGGGAAGGATCCCACGCTGGAGCAGGGGAAGAGTGTGAGGAGTCCTCCCCCTGAGGAGGAAGGAGCAGCAGAGACAATGCGTGATGAACTGACCACAACCCCCTTTCCCCATCCCCCTGCACCACTCAGGGGTAGGACGTAGAGAAATCGGGAATGAAGTTAAGCCTGGGAAGAAGGGAGGGGTGGAGGAAAGGTGTTTTAAGATTTGGGTTTATTTCTCATTACCCTACTCTGATTTGATTGGTAATAAATTAAATTAAGTTCCCCAAGTTGAGTCTGTTTTGCCCGTGACAGTAATTGGTGAATGATCTCTCCCTGTCCTTATCTTAACCCATGAGCCTTTTGTTATATTTTCTCTTCCCTGTCCAGCTGAGGAGGGGGAGTGATAGAGCAGCTTTGGTGGGCACCTGGCCTCCAGCCAGGGTCAGCCCACCACAGCAGCTGACCTTGTTTACTGCTGTAGCTGCATGTGAGCAATACACGTGTCCAAAATAGTAATCTGTCTGTAAGCTCTTTTTCTCCCTGACATATTTTTTCAGTAGAGTGCAAAATTTTTAACTTCTGCAAATTGACATAGTTCTATTTACTTAAATAGCTGAATGCCTCTAAACTAGCTGAGGATCTGACCCAAAGCAATTAGTTCAAATGTTTCTTTACTTGTTACACATTGAATTGAAAGTATACACTCTCGAAAAAGTCCTGTAAACTCCTGCAAATTCCTTTACTTAGTGGGACTTGCACTGGACAAAGTCATCTGTGCTCAGAAAATCAGATGGCACTGTGTATGATGTATAGAGGTTGTCTTGTTCCTGGTTGGTACTTTAATATAAACTTACTCTAGGCTAAATAGGTATAGCCACTTGTCTAGATTACAATAGGAAAGACTGGAGAAAAGGGCCCTAAACCAGACATACAGCTCTATTGCATGCAGAAAATCATAAAATTCAAAAGTTTATTGATACACTTCCTTCACATTTCCAGTGGCAGTAGCTCAAAACTGGACAGTCACTGGAAATCTCCCAGTGCCCAGCTTTGTAAATATGCTTTAATTGCAAGATACCATCTCTCCAAGAAAGATTAAGACTCTGAGAAGCTGATATTTGCTGTATCTTGTGTCAGCAATTAAGAAGATGCAGACAAGACAGAAATAATTTCTCAGCTTGTACTGCTAGGGTAACGTAATGCAATTAAAATTTGAGGCTAAAAAGAAAAAGGGACTAGGAAGCTAAAACTTTAAAAAGTCACACCCAATACATTACTTATGAGATTTACCATATTTATGTATTTTGAACATTTTATTACATATGAGAAATGCAAAGTCAGGCCAAGAACCACATTTGGATAAACAAGGTCAAGTATATTAATGAGTTTTGTACACAAACATAACATAATACTAGTTCACCATGGCCTCACCATAGTACTAAACCTTTTGGAAAATGATTTAGTTACTAGTGTGGTTAATTTAATCTAACGCTGTGGGTAAGGTACATTGCAGTGAAGAGTCAGACAGATTTATCTCCATGCTGCATTTGTGACTATAACAGAAGATCAAACCTGGCAAATTCAGCAGTCTGGGATTTCTCAGGGTACATTTCACACAGGCCTGTCAGAACTGATAGAAAGTGCTTGCATGAACTGAAGAAAGTTTGATCACAGAGATTTCACTGCTGTAATTGGAACCTTGGCAATATGGAGTCCTTTGTGTATTTTCAGAGTATTTGGACTGATAATTGCAGTGTAGATATAGTATAGCTACAATGAAAATGCAAACAGGCTTAAGGTAGACAAGGACATAAATACTTGTACAGTTGTCATTCTAAGTTACAGGAAAGCAGCTACATTTTCTGGTAGCTGAAATGTTAAAACAAGGCTGATCAAAACTTAAAATAAAATTGTGAGAACAATTTGCCAAGGTCCTAAGAACTAAAAATTCCTGCCAGAGAGCCTGCAAGGCCAACATAGAAGCCTCAAGAGAAGGAGATAAGGCCACAGCAAAAACACTTTTCCCACCCCTGTCTGCATTCATTTCAGGAAGGGTTGGGGAGATTCCCATGGTAGAAAGCTTTATCTAGCACCTGACACAATAAATGGCTTTCCATCTTTCATTGTCTACCAGCAAGTGGGTTGACGAGTCCCATATAATTTGCTGTACCACAATTACTAATTTCTTCCACACTGTGTTCTACCTTCAGTGTTTATAGCCATAGACATGTATTTTACTTGGATAATTAGTCACTTGATTAAGGCCCTACCTATAAATAGATATTCTTTCTTAATATTTGTTACAGATATGGATCATTTGTTTTCTTACTCTTGTGATGGGATTTTTATAAGCATATTTATCTGATGCAAATATGGTCTACATAATAGGATAAGTATGATATTCTTCAGACTGATCTCTTTAACAGTGACATTTAGATGCAAGTATTTGAAAATACACTTTTTTATGTTATGTAGAAAGATCACACTTCCTTTTTCTAACAGCAACAATGCATATTACTGCTTTACACAAATCCTCTGTCATTTGCATTTTCTGCTTCCTAATTACCTGATATTTTATTCTGTTGGGCTCTGGTTAGATTTTCCCTTAAAACAAAACATGTAATGGTGTTTCAGTAACAGTTTATTCTCTGTGTTCTACAAAAGCCCTATACACTCACTGAATTTTGGGACAGAGACAAGATGCCAATAAAGGGGAATGCAGGAGAGCATAACAAAATGTTTCAGTATTCTTTTTTCCTGACTCTTGGTGATCATGATCCATGTAACATTACTCCACCTGTGGCTGTATGTAGAAAATTAAATTGAAATTTACAAATACAAGTGTTAAAGAGTGTCTACAGTAACAGACAATATATTTCACCCTATAGAATAAAGAAGGCTCTGGAACAAACCTTTTCTTTGCTATTCAAAATAAGCAGCATTTTTTTCCAAGTGGAATTACATAGTGGGCTTCTGATTATGTACAGCCAAATCATACTTAGGTTTCTTTATCCTGAAAACTAAATAGCATATTTTGTGTTCCTGTTGACGGCTTTAAGACAATTTAGGACTCAGAAATACTAAACCATTAGTAAAATACTTCATTAGTAGTAAAAGGAGAAAAACTATAAGCTATTTAGGGAAAAAAAAAGACAAAAGCGGCTCTATATCTAATTTGAATAGTCTTGAGTGCCATGTTAATAATTTATGAATAGAAAAACTTCAAAAGGAAAATGGAGGTAATACTCAGAAACACACGTGGTCTCTGAGACTTTCTAATCATAAGAAGGTTTAGTCCAGTTCCCGTGTTCGCTTACCAGAAGCTACGACAAACTTTACCTAGAAAATTCCTTTTTCTTTTCCCTTGCCTACTGAAACAGTGAACAGTAAAGTACTGGAACATTAATACATTACACTTTGAAATTTCTCTACCCTAAAACAAGAAAAAAATGTAAGAAGATTTGACAAACTTCATGTTTTACACAGTCTCCCTTGAAAAGCAACATATCAACCCAGAATTTAATTTGCAGATTTTGAGTTAAGCACCAGGAAAGGAGTATATTCACATGAGAAATCTGAATACAGTTCATTAGACACAGAGGAAGAAATATAAGATGCTTAAAAATGTTCAGTCAGTGTCCATTAATATAAAATATACTATTCTGTCTCCAAAGCTTACCTTTACTTCAAAATCCATTTTTCAGTCTGAATACATTCACTGAATTCCTATTTAACTGGGTATTGCTCTGGTATTTGGAGACTCACTTGTTCTTTCCTGCATTGTTTGACTTAATAAGAATAAGACAGAAAGCAACTCCTGGGAAAAAAGGCAGACAAACACACCTCACCTTGGAGGACCAGCTGAAGTAACTCTAGTACCTACAAATACTATATGCTGGAGTATAATAATACTGATATACTTTCTGAAACACCATAGACTTTGAAGAGCTTACTTATGGCATGTTTTTCAAAATTTAATGTGCATTCTTCCCTTCCCTGGGCTCAACGTGCCAAAATTTTTTTGCCATAGAAGTGTTAGTCAATCAGACACAGGCATGCATCCATCCATCCCTTAGTCTGTCCAATACCTTTTGAGAAAATAAATGCCTCCTTCCTTGTCTTCAGGGAAAGGAGAATGCTCTATGGCAATGGGATACCAGCAAGAAATGTAAAGATTGTACCTTTCTTCTCTACGTATAGAATATAGTTTCAGTAATGAAAGTGCACAGAAAATTCTAATATACTGCAAAGTATTCTAGACCTGAAAAGAAAAAGAGGGCAGGGGAGGCTGGGAAAACCTTAAGGGGTCATTTAATTTATCCTTCTGTCCCAAGAGAGAATTGGGCCTTCCTACATCACTTCTGTCAGATATTCACCATCTGTTCTAAAGGCCTTTAATGACAGAGAAATCCACAGCCTCCCCAGGCAATCTATTACATTTCTTGCTGTCCTTAGTGATAGAAAAATTTCTCTAGTGTCTAACCTGACATCCTGGCTGCAATTTAAGTCCATTTTTTATTGTTCTATACATCACAGAAAATGAAAAAAAAAAAGAAAAAAAAAAAGGGAAAAGAAAAAAGACTACTCTTATTCTTGGCAAAACTTTGCTAAAAAAGCCCAGATGACTTCAGTCTTCCCTTTCTCATTCTGGAAATTCTCTCCATATCAGTCCCTATCTTTGTGAACTTTGTCACTAAACAGTGTGATATTATTCCAGGAGAACCTTTACTGATGTTGAGTACAGCTGAAGGATAATGACGTTATACATATTGCAGCCTATGTTCCTATTCATGCAACAAAATATGAAGCTTACTATTTTTTAAGCATTATGGTGGTTTTGATTCATGTTTAGCTTATGATCACTTCTAAACCCTCCGAAAGCTTTCTGCAGAAGTCCTACCTAGTAATTAATTTCCTTTGTGGTCTGAGTACAGTTGAATATTCCTACATTTACATTCTGTAGCTGTATTAAATAAAATAAGGGGAGGTGGATTTTTTTTTTAACCCTTATCTCTGATTTTGTCGAGACTGTGGAATTGCCCATATGAACTATCCTGAAGTTTGACATAATCTGAAATTAGGCCTGTACTCTCTTTTCTATTGGTCAGATTATTTATGAAGTTACCTATCATTACCAGACTAAGAACCGACCCACAAATGCTTCCATTTTTCTGAAACTCCAGTAAATCCCATAAATCTAATATCATTTTCCAAGGAGCTCTCTATTTGCACTGTAGTTTTCCTCAAGAAATTGTTTCTTTAAATTGCTTATGAACTCATTATCTGAATATCAAAAGTTGTACTGAAGACAAGACTGGACAACCCCTAGCTCTCTTCTACCTTACAAAGCCTGTTATCTCAGCAAAACAAGAATTAGACTGGTTTGACAACAACTGTTCCTGATGGATTCATGCTATTACTTATCTGTTATCTTCCAAGTGTCTTTCAAATGCTTTGTTTTTTGAGTGCTTTTCATTTTCTGTCACCTGGTTTTTGTAATGTATAAAATTATAAACTCACATGAAACTTTAATCCAGGGAATATACTTATATGAAAGTACTTACATGAAAGCAAAGAGAACACTTATGAAAACATGTAAAGTTTAAGATCTGTAAATTCCATTGCATCATTCTGTATGTTAATTGCTGTAAATATTTTTTTCCCCTAAATGATCGATATGTTTCTTTTACTTGGGCATCATAACTATGTCTTGCAAATCGGGGGAAAAACTCCAATAAAAGTTTGGGATTTTTTTTACAGCCTTCCAAATACCTTGTGAACTAATTTCTACCAAGTTCCAATAGAAACGAGATAGCTTCTAAAATCATATGAATTTCCTTCCTAGCCCCATTTCCCAACTCCTGAGCAATTTGCTAATCCATTGCACATTTTTTTGGCTTTTTTTTTTTTTCCTCAGTTTTAGACTTCTAATCTTATTTGGAAAAGTTAAATTTGAAAATATTTCAATCACTAGCAAATTTTTCTGTTCATCATCAAATTTTTAGATAGGTTGATAAACCATTGTGAGACACAGAGAGCATGTGTTCATGTATGCATAGGTACACATGCGTGGGTGTTCTGTTCATTAAAGGATTTCTCTAATTTTTCTATACTACTTACAATTTTTAAATTGTTTAAATCCATACTTTCCATATAAAGTAAGAGTTATCTGTCCAATTTTTACTATATCTAATATCCAACCACATTTCTATGATCTTATCTCTGTTTCCAGATGATATTCTGAAATTCTGAAATGTGAATTTCTATTTCACTGAAAAAAAATCTTCTAATATGAATGAAACATGAACCTACATTTTGGTTGTTCTTTCACTGTCAGATTTCTTTGACAGGAACCTTTGGTAAGGTGAATTAAAGCATTCTTTGGCTGTCATTGCATTCTTACCCTGATCTTTATGTCATTCTTAGTATAGTATCCTCTAAGCCATAGTTCATGCTCTCTCTGATATTTCCCAGTACAATTTCCAGCTTGGTCTCTGCAAATAATTATGGTTATGTTCCATTTAAGCACTGTTATTTATATATGTTTCTTACAGAAAAAAATGGAATAGAACATTTGTAGTTGGCAAAACCTGTAAGACATCTCAAATGCAGATGTTATATATTAATACAAATTTATAATCGTCACAACACTCACATGAAAAAAATAAAAAATATGTTTGTTCTAGTTATCAGGAAAAGCTGCTTCTATTGAGTGAACTGGGCACAAGTATTGCCATAGAAAACAATAGCTTCATATAAACACTTCTCTGTTCATGAGATCAATAACAGAAATACACAAAGAAGGATATAATTTTTCTCCTGCCAGTCAAAGTATCACTGTACAAATAATTCTTGCCAAACTCACTTTTTTTTTAGATAGCCCAAAATGCTGATCTGTCATCTGCAGTTCAGTAGTTACCTGACTATCAATGTACTTCTAATCAGAGGTTTCATAATGTTCCACTAACTTTACCTATTAAAAGATACATCCTCTAATTTGCTTCCTGTGGACTACATAACTTGAGTTGCATTGGTTTTGTCCTTCTAACAATGAACCGTATGTCTAACTATGAAACATGATCCTTGCTTTCCTGTATTAAAAAAGGCAAATGTGCCTCATATAAGAAAAACAATTTAAGCCATCCATACAGAATTAAGTCATAATAACAAATGTGTGCACTTCAGGAGAATAAATGAGACTGCAGTGTTAAGAAATACATAGGTAGTACAAGGAAGGAAAGAATTGATTCTCTTCACTGTTTCATGGAGGTCAGAAAGGCCAGAGCATGAGTGTACATAACTAGGCTGATAGCTGAATTTATGTCAGATATTATAGAGAACAACAACAACAACAAAAAGAGAAATGGAATTCCAAGGACAAAAGTGAACTAAATAAGAAGGAGCAAAAGCATAGTGTGCTGGTAAATTATTCATCTTTGATATGGCTTGAGGCCTCTATAAGACACTCCAACACAAACCCATCAACTTATTTCTATTTCATTCTCATAGCTCATCTCATTGCAAAGTACTAATTTGCATATTACAACGCTCTAGATCAAAAACTTCAGCAAGGAGAAGAAATACTAAAACATGAAGTCTTACTGTGGTGATTATTTTCAGCTCCATTGAAATTCACTTATGAGGCATCTTGGGAAATTCAGAGACATCAATATGATGCATATTCTTTCCCTCCCCCCCCCCCCCCCCCCCCCCCCCCAGCTATGAATCTCAGCTGCAAAGCCTGGACCTAAGAACAGGATATTATCCTTCATCCTAATTAATTTTTTATATAACTCAACTCCCAGTTTTGGTAGGTCATCTCTTATGATCCCAAACCATAGCATTTCAGCTTTCTAAGCTATATACCATGTATGTAAAACCTACCCACAATGCGGCGTTCAGTCATAAGTATTCATTTTGTCTCCTCAGAATTCAAGGAAAAAAACTGCCATATCAGGTCTGTCCCTGAATCAAAGCTTCTTGCCATTAGAAGGGGGAAAACTGCAGTAATGGCAAGGGAACAGCCAGGTCTCTAAGAAAATGGACAGTATTTCCTTATGAAGCAAGAAATGTATGTATATTTTTTAATAGTTTTTACATAGATCTAGGACAGCAGAGCTTCAACAAAATTTAAAGCAAATTAAAGCTTGCAAGAAAGGAGCTTGGGAAGTTTTGAATATTTTTAATGAAGAGCAAATTATGCATGAATCTTCCCCTCTCCTTTCATTCTTGTGATTCTGACCGTATGTAAAATGAATCCTTAGGAGAAAAGGGAAGCTTTTGTACCATTCATTAACATCTCAAATGAAAATGCAGTGAATACAATGTTGCTAGCACATTTATGGACAAATAATTGTTTACATGTAAAAAATAAAGATATTTTACCATAACAATAAAAATAATAAGAGCCCTGAACACAGTGGATTTGAAAAAAGAGAGAGAGTAAAAGTAAGATTTTTACATTATTACATTTTCTTGTGGGAGGTTGACCAGTGAAAAATGTTTCTTTAGTGTTTGTTTTTTTTTTTTTAAATTATCCCATTGTTTCTTTTCTACATCACCCAATATATAAAAAATCACATATCCTTTTTTCTGAAAAGGTTGAAAACCAAGAATGAAATGACACTGTAGTGAAAGAATTAAGGAGGAACACATTAGAGGAAGACTAAATTTCTTGCAGTGCTTGCAAGAAAATAGTCTCTAATTGTGATAAGTGATCTGTAAATATTAGAAAATATTCAGGCAGGCAGGCAAGAGAAAATTATTAACATGTGTTTGACCAAGAACACAATGATTACAAATAATAATACTAACAAATACATATCTGTTGTGGGAACCTGTGAAAAGACACTTATATGCAAAGTGAGTCAACACATTAAAAAAATATATATTGTATATATCTAATCATTTTGCCACTACCAAAACACTCTAGATTTTTATTCTGTGAGATTTTTTAGTTAAATTCAGAGAAAGCAAAACCCAGTCTACAGAAGTAGTGGATTCAGTAGAAAGTTATTTGGCTTTATGGTCCTGAGTAAGAGGCTAGCCCAATTTAGTAGTTAGAGCTTACACTTAAATTTAATTTCCGGGTTTCCTCTCCAACTTGTGGGGAAAGGAGGGAGATAAATAAAAATTTCAGATGTGTATAAGGGACTCTGTTTTCAAGATTACTTGGCTCCTACATGTCTCTGAAATAGAGTGGGACTGTATTTCATGAGGGATTTGTCTGTAAATCAAAAGGGGGTGTTAGTATATGACTGTAGTGACTGAAAGAAGTCACTAGCAGTAAAGTGGCAAAACTGCTCCTCATACTAGTAAACCAAAAATCTTTTGAAAGACCTTCAATATGCTTTCTCATTGACAGTAGGAGCTAAAATGACTCCCACTATAGCTTTGCCAAAATTATCTCCGTTGTTTCAATGCACTCCCACAGATCCACTTTTGATGTGTGCATATACTGTTAGAAACTGAAGAGCCAGATATTCTAAAAGCCTGCATAAGCATATTATAAAATTAGGCATCTAACTTCCTTGCATACACTACCATGAGCTGACAATTTATATCCCTAGATATTGTCTTTGAGCAACTGGCCAAAGTTGCTTTTGCTTGTGAAAATGTTGCTATCTTTCTTTTGCCCAGTTCATATCTGAGAAACATAATCACGGTATCTCTTTGCCTGTAATGTACTGTTCAGAGGATTACTACCTTAAGGGTTTATAAATTCTTAGCTACTGTGGTGTCTTGTGTACACTTTGGACCTAGGTTTGTACTGTATTTGATCAATGATATCCCGAGTCAATCAAAACTTTGACGTAGAACTGCTGCCTGCTACTTTTCAAAAGTTAATATATCAACAGACATGAGAATTTTTGAGCCTTTAATGCAACTTGTTTTACTGGAGCACATACATAAATTAGAACTGGCTAAATCTGTCAATAGGGAAAATTCAGCACTGTTGTGTGAGAGAAATTAAATAAAAGGTTACTTTTGCATGGGGAAAAAAATAAGGACTTTCTTTCCTACATTCATACCATAATGGCCCAACCTCTTGGGTTGAATCACCTTCCGGTAGTCTGACGTGTATTTAGCAAAATTTGCTCCTTTCAATCAACTCAAAGGCTTAGCTTTGAACATGCTCTCTGCATCAGATGTGCCAACATGCTTTGGGCTCAAGTCTGACTCTTGCTGCAGGCTCCCAGAGGACTGCTTTTACCTCCCTACCTGCCTCAGTCTACAAGGGAGAAGCTGTTCTGATTTTCACATGCTTGGTGGCTCATAAGGAAGGTGTGGTCTTCCCCTCCAAATCTTCCACCTGACCCCAAGTGCAAGAAAAGAGTAAAAGTATTTCTGATTGTGGTGATGCTGTAAATAACAAACTATAATAATTCATACTTCTTATTTTGAAATTCTTTGCCTAACAAATTAGTTTAAGATGAGAGAGAACAATTTTTATAATTATGTCAATATTCTTTTAACTTTTGAATCACTATTCAGAATCTCTGCTTTAGGAAGTGGAGGGGAAAGGTGGTTCTGTGAATCTGTAATCCTCTGCACAGTTATTTTTAATGTATGCAATACATTTGAAAATAAGCTAATAAACTAAAATGGTATTTGGGTATTTTTTCTTGGGAGCAGCTAACTAATGGGAAACAGATACAGCTCAAGTTTTTGCCATTGAAATATTTTAATAATGTGCTTTATAACCAAGATTTTTCAGAATTGCCATGTGGACAATAACTTCGGTTTTATGCTCAATTTCAGTTGTTATCTCAAATCACATTGTGGCATGTTAGAGCTTCAAGAAAGAAAACTATTACCTCATCGCTTCCTTCATCTGTATTTTAAAAAAACAAATAATGGTGTTTATTTATTGTTTATTTATTGTTAAAAAAACAAAATGGTGTTTCAGAAAAACACCATGGTTTGTAAAGCAAAGCGACATGAAAACTTGATGATGTCAAAATGAATAAGATAATTTGATTATTTTCTACACGAAAGATTTATTAAAATTTAATGTATTTTAGGAAATACTTTACGTTATCACATTACATACAGCTACTTGGAAAACATGAGGGCTCTCTTTCTTAGTTTTTGGTTGTTTATTTAATGCAATGATTGTTCTGGGCAAATTGTAGAAACAGTAGGAAATTTAAATAATATGTACTAAATATATCAAAGAGGATATAATCAAATTTATTACTCTCCACTGTTCTTTCTGAAAATCTGAGGTAAAAATGCACTTCAAATTTTTGGAAGCTATACAAAGGATACTGTGAATTGTGCCTTGTATGGAATATTTTATAGAGGAGTCTGTAATGGCAATTTATAAATGGATTTCAACTGTGTGGTAATAAATCTAGGAATTACAGCTTCACAAGTAGCTACAAATGATGAATTTTCTGAAAGAGAATGATAACATCTCCTTTTTCTATAATTTAAGTACCTTCATACTCACAAAAAATAATAATAATTTAAAAAAAGAAAAACACAAAACTAATTGGATTAAAGAATGTAAATGGCTCCAGGCATGAGACGTAATGATAATCAGTCTACAGGGGGATTTAATTATTTTTCTGTGGCACTATAATATGCAAGATTAGAGTAACCTGAGACTGTACTAGGAGATTCACTGATTGCAAATACTGCCCCCCGTGGTAGGGTTTTCTTAGGAGGTGGTTTTGTTTTCATGAATGCAGGTCTGTCTAAATTGTGCCTCCTGACTCATCAGAATTTAAAGCCTCTTGTGCTTTCACTTCTCTTTCTTTGTTTAAATAAGCTCTATCCTACATTTTTCTTTTTCTTCTTTCTCCCATTCCATCCTTCCACCTTAACCTTCCAGGTCTCCCAAAATCTACTGTGCAGTTGTAAATCTATCAGATTCTTTGCAATCAAAAAATCAGGATAAAACCCATAATTAAAAAAATAATTTGTAAGCAGTGAGATCCTACAGTGATTAGCATGTCTCTACAAGTTTTACAAAAGGCAAGGTAGTGGATCTTTGGTTAGACTTTCAGTCTGAACTACATTAGCTGAAATGTGTCGTCCATATCCTCTGCTAGAGGAATCCATCTTCTCTTTGAGAATTCAAGAACTGTGGGACAAAGAGGCCTTTCTGATTTTTCCATAGTGCTAGCTTTAGGTGACACTGTTTTACTGTTGCTATCAATCAGTAATACATGCTTCCAGAAAGAGCAAAAGGAATCCACAAGTCAGGGTCTGTATCAATAGTGTCCATAGGCAGGGGCAAGTATAGGCTGTGGCTGGACTAGAAACTAACATTCTGACAACATGTCTTAGGCAGGAACTGAAGGCCAAATGCTGAGCTGAAATGGGACTCCTCAGCCCATGGGTACGAGATGCCAGTGGTGGGGTCTCCAGTGGGTGAAGACTGCAACTGAGGCTGGTCAGGGCCATTAAGGCCTGTTAGTGCACTCAGGACCCTGACAGTTCTAATACAGACTTGCTTCAGTACAAAGTGCTGTGTGGTATCCACTCCAAAAAACATCACACAACTATTTTATCATCTATCCATTTTTTAATCAAAATTCTTGGGCTCAGTGCTTTCCTGAAAAATTGACTTTTGTTAAGTAGTAGTTGTGCTTGTTCATTTTTAGTGTCACTGAATATCTTGTTATGTTCCAAGACAGAGAACAAAACCTTTCAGAACATTCTCTCTGTGTGACACATTGTCTATGACCTTTCATTTGCTCCAGACACTGGAGTATTTAGTCTGTTCACCTGTCACCTAAGGTCCTTAAGTTTCATCTAATTAGTCTCTATCCAGCCTCCAAACTTTAATTATTATGGTTTCCAGGAAATCAAATTGTCATGTTTTATTGGCAGAAAACCAAGGCTAAGAGCTACACAAGAAAGACAGAGGTGTTTGAATGCCTGAATTTTGAATGCTTACTACGGGGCATATGTTCTCACTGCCTCAGTTATCAATGTAGTTCACAAAAGAGCAGGATTCACTGAAGCACACAGAAAAACAATACACTAAGCAGAGAACCATCTAAACTGATCAGTTAGAAACATCTAATAAAAGGTGATAATTACCTCCTCAGAATTCATTCATAGGCAACACCAGCCTTGATTAAATAGGTGGTCCAGGTCAGCCCATCAGATGAAATTATGGCCCCTTTTCCACATGCTACTAGTCAAGTAATTAGAAAAACAAGCTAGCACATAGAGGGCCTAGGTTCCAATTTTTCCTCTGTGAAAGGTAATTTGAGCCCCCAGGCCCTCCAGGAGATTCAGCAAAACATTGAGTTTTGGGATATTTTTGACAGGGGCTTCCTATCTCTCACACTGAAGTTATTTTGCTTTTATTGGAGCAATTAAAATTCTTTCCTATAGGTAAATAAAGACTCATTTATGGAGTTTAAGGCAATCTTACGAGAGAAGAGTCAAGCTCCATCCAGCGAACGTGTAAATCTTCTAACAGATGCATACCAGTGTTAAAAGGTTGTTCTAATATTGAACTATGCTCCTAGCTGTAGGCAAAGGCAATGCTAAACAGGCCTAAAAATATGATGTCTGATTATTACAGCTGTGCAAATGAAGAAATAAGAACTTGAGTATATGACTGCTAAGTAGCAAGATAAACAACTATTGAGCAAGATGTTTGTACTTCAAAGGACTAATGAGAACATCTATAACTCTGATGGTGACATGCAGACTTTGAAATGTCCCAAAACATCTTTTAAAGGACACAAAGTATGAACTGAACATATACCACAACTATTAACAGGAGCTGAGTTGCATACTTGGCATATGGTTATAGTTAATTATTAATACTTTCTTGGCAGACATTATAGAAAATGATATGCAGTAAGAAGAGGCACAGTAAAGTGCGTGAGGAAGTAATATAGTAGATAAAGAGCAGAGCTGTAGTTTGAATTCTTGAATTGAAGTTGCTGGACAGCTGACTTCACTGCGTCATTGCCTGATGAGCATTAAACAAGGATTATATTTCCTACTGCTTTACTGCACAAAAGCAAACACCACAGCTTTAAGATCAAATTCATCATCAAGCCAGCCTTTGTGCTGGACAAACGATAAGTGGCTCTGGTTCTTTGAAAAGACAGGAACAGGAATAAACTGTGAAAACATCTGAATCCTGTTTGCCAATAGTGGGCCAGGAGTTTCTGGAGAGACAACATTACCTGAAGCATTGACAAGAGCCAGTGGCAGAAACAGAGATTAGGAGTACCCAAAATAGATAAAAAAGACTTTATTTTAAGCCTGTAGGTGTCTAAATTCCAACTTCTAGCTCTTGGAAATTGTCATGCTTTTGTCGGGTGTCTTTTCCACCTGTTTGTTTAGGGAACATATCATTCTCCTACTCTCTCTTTTAAGACTTGTTTCACAGCTTCTGTGCCATTGAGGTGTGCTTTCTTTTAAACCTTTCTTGACATTTCAAAATTATTCTTTAAAAGCAAATAAAGAGACCAGAGACACAATTTCATCATGGTTTTGACAATGCCATTTACAGAGATAAGATCAGTTTTATATCTGCCTTTTCAAAGAATCAAGGAAAAGATTTGCCATTTTTTTCATAATTATCTATGAGGGTTTCATGTTGAGGAAGCTATCTCTAACATCCTCACCAATTTGTCATTGTCTTTTGAGATATAAATGATAGAAGACTACTTGCATTCTTGGTTCCCAGTGTACTACACTGCATAGGACTGTGTTGGAAATGTATTTTCTTAATTATGATTCAGGTAAATCTACAACAGTATTTTATCTCACTCATAATGTATTGTCTCACCAGTCACCAGCAATCAAGCTACACCAGCAATTACTTCATATAATTGCTCAGATGACTGATGATTATCTACCACTTTTTTTGCAAGCTCTTCTCAAGAAAAAAAGTCTAGTTTTTCTTTGCAAAACCAAAGAAGCTACCAAGTAACATGGGTAACTAAATCACCAATTTACTGACTGTGTCTGACATGGAAGCACCAGTTACAAGCTCATCAGTCACTTCCACTCAAGGGCTTAAAATAAAGAAATATTAGAAAGGGGTAGGAAGTGGAAAAAAACAAGCCATTAAAAACAACCACCAGATTTGACACAGTCCTTACATTAAAGGGCTTCTGAAGCCACACACTATAAATAAAACCACAATTTTCCAGTTTTTTCCTCTTTAGCATTGCACTCGCAGAGTTTTTCCCTAACTTTGATGGAGTACAGACTTTCATCATGTCCATTCCTTTCTGTTAAGAGATACCCTGCTTCAGAGCTTCTAACATCTGTCACCTCATAAACAATTTCTTGTTTTATGTTGAACAGGCAAGCTCCTACTCTTCAACTACTTTGTATCTCTTTGCCACATTAACCAAAGCAATCTAAACACTCTTGGCCATCACAAAGCTGATTCTATTTTGGAGCTGCTTTAAAATTGAGTATTAGCAATATGCACATCCCTAATACAGAATTTGTCATTAGGGCAAAATCTCTCAATATAGCCCACTTATGTTCCAGCCAAGGCATTCCAGGCTGTTGCTTGATTAGGGTGACCCTTTCTCCTGTTTTATCATTAATTTGAATTTTTATTTTTCCTCAGAAATGCAAATGAAGATTCACTTGTTTAGTTAACTGCCTTTGTTCAACAAGTGGCAGCAAGTAATTTGTTTATTTTTGAAACATCAAACATCCTTATTATCTCTCCCCTGCATACACATTCACATCTGGATTTCTATTTGCCTTGATAAACAGCAAGTATTAAGAGAAATCTGTTGGTCTCAAAGGACTTTCAGCTGTAGACTTCAAAAAATTAGATAGGTTGAGCCGAGGATTGATGCCAGAAGATCAGTGATATTGAGTCTCATTTTCTTTAAGAACCAACCCAGGCTAACTGGGATACAGGTTTTTTGAGTAGAATTCTTTTCTAATTTTCTAAATACTGGAACTACAGCAGACATTTGGAATATCCCTATTTTCCAAGAATTACAGAAGACATAAAATAGGTAAGAGAGCTCCTGTCATGGGAACTTGCCTTTGTCAAGAGTTTGATAACAGAGTATAATGAGCTGCAGCTGAGCAGACAATATACACAAAACCCTGGGTTTAATAAGCCAGGTCCAACAGGGCAACAAAAGCAAGAACTGAGTGTGGTGAGCCTAGATACCGGCCACAGATCAACAAGTAGCAAGAGAACAATGCCTTAAAATTTTGGAAAGTTATACTGTGATACCATCATGGACTGATTTGATTGGCAGCCTGAGTTGACATCTGCATGTAAAAGCCCCCAGTAGTAGAAATGGGTGGAACATTGTTACTTGGCCATCTGACTCCATGTAGACGCAAATTGTCCAAGGTGGAGCAAGTACACATAGGTGCCAAGCCACTTCCCAGAGCCTGACACTGAGACTGGTTGCAGCAAGTGTTGCAGTTTCCCTAGAGTCTACCTCCTCACTGGAGAGATGTATAGAGCAGTTGTCAGTTACTGTGGGTACGTGTGTGTGTGGGTGTGTGAGTACAAAGCTTTTTCCTGATATAGCCTATCACTGGGACCACTTTAAAAGTTCAGCTTAACAATGTCATGCTGACCTGGTGTTCTTGTTTTGCTTAAGTTTGTTTTGAAAAAAAAATGATAATTTTTTAAGCCCTTATATGTTCCCACCATTCTTTGCCCAGTCCTGCTTTTCTCCAAATTCTAAAACACCCTCTTGAAAGAGCTGATTGTAGGTATACACTATTTTGCATCTACCAAAGGCAAGCCATGTGATCAGTATGCATTGTGGTGGTTATGTTAGGTGGTTATGACAGCTAATTACTTTGTATTCTGGATAATTGCCTAGATCTGCCAGGTCCCCCTTGGAAATGAGAGGTGTTCATCTGCCCTATGGGGTTGGAAAGTGAGAGTATTTCCCTAGCTATCTGGCCTAAGAAAATGTTAAAAGGTCAGGTGGGCTAGAGGGTGCTGTAGTACAGTGTGACTCCAAGTGAAGGTTTGCAGAATCAGCGTAATGAGGTTAAAGTGCTTAACCCTGTCTCCATGAGGCAGCTCCAACACAAAGAGGTTGTGAGACTTCCAGCCCCTCTCAGCAATCCAATGAGATGTCCTCACACTAACTTTTGTTTATACAAAGGGCAAGATCATATTGTCATAATTTCTTGTAATAAATTCTCTTTCGAATCGTGTTGAACTTGGAAACATTGCAAACTAAACAACCAAAGCTTGAGGCCATGTCCCTGTTCTGCACAAAACAGACTTCAGATTGCAACCTTTAAAGGGAACCGTCCATGACAGAGCTGGTGTCTTCTAAGTTCCAAGCTGGGAAAGATATTACTAACATTCTTCCTGATATTTTAGGGATATAGATTGAAACCTATTAACAATTTGCAAGTTTGCTGCTTCTAGTTTCAAGGCTTCTTTTCTAAAAGTTGGGCAACTTTTTCAGTATACTGATATTTTAGCTCACCCTCCTTCCCACTCTCTTCAGTGAGTCATAAATATTTATGATCTGTGGCTCCTGAGGAAGATACAGACAAGATCTCTAGCATCTAAAAATGGATTTCAATGAAAGTTACATGCTCATGATTCTTCCTATTGACTCTATTGGGAACTGGATTGTTATTAAAACTCAAAAACATATATCAACAAACAGGGCTAAATCATCTCTTTGCATTTTATTTTTAAGTAAGCATACAATGACAGAGTAATTTGGGCATTGACAAAAGTTAGAGGAAGGAAAATTTCCCTGCTAGACATTCTGCAGGAAACTTTTCAAACATTAAGAAATATTTCCATTTAAATTCTCTCTTCTTAAGACAGAAAAATCAGCTGCTGTTGTTTGTTTTCTTTAGAATCCCCTCAACTGTAATAAAATAAACAGTAAAATTTTCTTGAGAAAATCAGAGCTGCATCAAAACCCCTGACTGAGTCAGAAGGAATAGAACTTTTTTTTACTCTATCTGTGCTTTAAGCCAGCACATAGCAAAAGATGTTTTTATATCATAAAATTTGTTCTGGAAAGGTCTGGAGGACTGTTTTTCAAGTAGTAGATGGTTTCATTTTTCTAAGACTACCAAATGTGTCTCCCTGGATTTGAAAATTCCTTTACCTCAAATAGAACCTTTTGGGTGTGTGTGTGGGAAGTCTTTGAGAATAAATTAGGTAAATTACTAAGGGCCAGGAAAGTTCATTTTTTCTCTAGAAATATAAAGAAATAGCTTTCTTTAATCTTGATCATCTCCCATATAGTAGGAAAAATGTGTCAATAGGCTCACAACTGAATAACGAAAGACAGTAGGTGCAATTATACTGTGTTTCCTTGGAAGGATAGTCCAGTTTTGCAATAGTGTTTTAACTCACAGCTGTAGTTACTTACTTCACATTTTATAGCTTTGTTCATTTCACATACATTACAGGAAGAAGGCCTGCTCAGCCATTTCTGAAAACATCTTAGTATGTTTATTTTCTTTGAGTAGGCTTTGATTTATAAGTGCAAAATGGCCCGTACAAGTAATCAGAGACTTAAAAACCAAAAAGCCTAGTAGTTATTAAAATTGCTACTATGTGCCCCAACTGTGGTCTGTGCTCTATGTGCCCTGACAGCTGGTGAGGGAGCCAACTAGGGAAGGCACCCCGCTGGACCTGTTGCTTGAGAACAGAGAAGGCCTGGTGGGTGATGTGACAGTTGGAGGCCGTCTTGGGCACAGCGATCATGAAATGACAGAGTTTCTGATTCTTGGAGAAGTAAGGAGGGGGTCAGCAGAACTGCTGCCTTGGACTTCCAGAGGGCAGACTATGGCCTGCTCAGGAGCCTGGTTGACAGCGTCCCTTGGGAGGCAGTCCTGAAGGGCAAAGGAATCCAGGAAGGCTGGATGTTCTTCAAGAAGGAAATCTTAAAGGTGCAGGAGCAGGCCATCCCCATGTGTCAGAAGATGAGCCAACAGGGAAGAAGACCAGCTGGCTTTGACTGGAACTGAGGAAAAAAAAGAGTTTATGACCTTTGGAAGAAGGGGCAGGCAACTGAGGAGGACTGCAAGGATGGTGTGAGATTATGCGGGGAGAGGATTAGAAGGCACAAAGCCCAGGTGGAACTTAATCTGGCTACTGCTGTAAAAGGCAATAAAAAAATGTTTCTACAAATACAGTAGCAACAAAAGGAGAGCTAAGGAGAATCTCCATCCTTTATTGGATGTGGGGGGAAACACACTGACAGACGATGAGGAAAAGACTGAGGTACTTAATGCCACCTTTGCCTCGGTCTTTAATAGTCAGACCAGTTGTTCTCGGGGTACCCAGCCCCCTGAGCCGGACGACAGGGACAGGGAGCAGAATGAAGCCCCTACAATCCAAGGGGAAATGGTTAGCGACCTGCTACACCATGTAGACACACACAAGTCTTTGGAGCCAGATGGGATCCACCCAAGGGTACAGAGGGAGCTGGCAGAAGTGCTCACCAAGCCACTTTCCATCATTTATCAGCAGCCCTGGCTAACCAGTGAGGTCTCAGTTGACTAGAGGTTTGCAAATGTGGCGCCCATCTACAAGAAGGGCCAGAATGAGGATTCGGGAAACTACAGGCCTGTCAGCCTGACCTCGGTGCTGGGGAAGGTCATAGAGCAGATCATCCTGAGTGCCATCACGCAGCATGTATGGGACAACCAGGGGATCAGGCCCAGTCAGCATGAGTTTATGAAAGGCATGTCCTGCTTGACTAACCTGATCTCCTTCTATGACAAGTTAACCTGCGTAGTGGATGAAGGAACGGCTGTGGATGTAGTCTACCTGG
Organism: Theristicus caerulescens; assembly: GCA_020745775.1. Lineage (NCBI taxonomy): Eukaryota > Metazoa > Chordata > Aves > Pelecaniformes > Threskiornithidae > Theristicus > Theristicus caerulescens. The sequence goes on from CM036558.1 coordinate 87,090,991, forward strand.
ACTTTACTAAAAGCTTTTGACATGGTTTCCCACAGCATTCTCCTGGAGAAACTGGCTGCTCATAGCTTCGATGAGTATACTCCTCATTGGGTAAAAAACTGGCCAAATGGCTGGGTCCAAAGAATTGTGGTAAATGGAGTTAAATCCAGTTGGCGGCTGGTCATGAGTGGTGCTCCCCAGGGCTCAGTATTGGGGCCAGTCCTGTTCAATATCTTTATCAATGATCTGGATAAGGGGATTGAATGCACCCTCAGTAAGTTTGCAGATGACACCAAGTTGGGTGGGAGTGTTGATCTGCTGGAGGGTAGGAAGGCTCTACAGAGGGATCCGGACAGGATGGATCGATGGGCTGGGGCCAACTGTATGAGGTTCAACAAGGCCAAGTGCCGGGTCCTGCACTTGGGTCACAACAACCCCATGCAATGCTACAGGCTTGGGGAAGAGTGGCTGGAGAGCTGCCTGGCTGAAAGGGACTTGGGCGTGTTGGTTGACAGTTGCCAGCAGTGAGCCAGCAGTGTGCCCAGGTGGCCAAGAAGGCCAATAGCATCCTGGCTTACATCAGAAATAGTGTGGCCAGCAGGACCAGGGAAGTGATTGTCCCCTTGTACTCAGCACTGATGAGGCCACACCTTGAGTACTGTGTTCAGTTTTGCACCCCTCACTCCAAGAAGGACATTGAGATGCTGGAGCACATCCAAAGAAGGGCAATGAAGCTGGTGAAGGGTCTGGAGCACAAGTCTTACGAGGAGTGGCTGAGGGAGCTGGGGTTGTTTAGTTTGGAGAAGAGGAGGCTGAGGGGAGACCTTATCGCTCTCTACAACTACCTGAAAGGAGGTTATAGTGAGGTGGGTGTCGGTCTCTTCTCCCAAGTAACAAGTGATAGAACGAGAGGAAATGGCCTCAAGCTGCTCCAGGGCAAGTTTAGGTTGGATATTAGGAAAAACTTCTTTCACTGAAAGAGTAGTCAGGCACTGGAACAGGCTGCCCAGGGAAGTGGTTGAGTCCCCATCCCTGGAGGTATTTAAAAAACGTGTAGATGTGGTGCTTAGGGACATGTTTTCATGGTGGACTTGGCAGTGCTAGGTTAACAGTTGGACTCAATGATCTTAAGGGTCTTTTCCAACCTTAACGATTCTATGATTCTGTGAACCAGGGAGCTTTCAGAACATCTGCCCTGAAATACATATGCAAATTTTGTGTTCAGCAGTAGAATTCTGAGCTATTGGGATGGCTTCTAAAATATTTTAGATAGTATAAATATAGGTATTATAAATATAAATATATAAAATAAAAAGTTGATATTCTGCCTACTATTGAAGATCCCTGCCCAAGAGGCAAGGGACAGCACATGTGAGATTGAGTGAGGGCTTTTCTTATCCCCTTTAGCACATAGGCATACTGGTGATGTTAATACCTGTCCTGTTCTTCCCCCACAGTGGGGGAACTATGGCTGATAGCAGATGCCTTGGGACAACTACTACAACAAGGCAAACACCTAATGATTCTTTTCCAGAGTACCCCTCCAGTCTTTTTATTTCACAACTGTTTGCATGTCAGCTTTGGCATACTTATCATCTTGCAGCAGGAAGTTCCACTTCTGAATTACTCATTGTGTGAAGAAATGTCTCCTTTATTCTTAAGTGTAGCATCCACTCTGGAGTGCACAGGTATCAAAATTACCTTTAGAGAAGCGTATCAAATCACTTCCTCAAAGATGTCTTTTATACATTATCAACCTCACACTTTTGTTTTCCTGTCACTTCTTAGCTCTTATATGGCTAATGCATATTAGAATATTAAATTGTGTTGGCTCTTAACAAACACATTTGCAGTGGCAGGAAAATAATAGCCCTTACTATTATTATTGTGCTTATTATTTTGATTTACCTTTTTTGTAGCTTACTAAACTAAAAGTAATCCTATCAACAACCCTAATACTCTAAAAATATTTATTTTTCTTTCTAACAAATGGGTCACTGTAGCTTCATTGGTTAAAGAGGAAGCTGTATAAATATACTTAGTATCATTTGCACACAAGTTTCTCTGGTATTTTTGCAGATATGAAGGTCTAAAATAGAGTGAAGACCATAATCCTAACAACACATACTCTAATAACTGGTAGCTAGGCTGGGGAAACAGCTAAGTAGAATGTAATTGGAAAGACAGATCTGTAACACTGAGACAGTTCAGGATCTACTGTTCTAGAAAGGATAAGTTTAAGAAAAAGGCATAGATTTTCACATTTTGGGCCAAACCTGAAACCCATTGCTCTCACTACATAGTAATTTCTCATTCAATCAAAACATCACTGGAAAAAGGTATAACTTCAAGGTTAGTGTTGACAAGTCATTCACTTTCCTTCCTTAAGTGTGCAGTTGTTTCTAGTTACTCTGTTTTCCCTGAGCCAGGCTTACTACAGTAGCAAGTACCTTACAAGTTAGTACAAGTACCTTAATGGTACCTTAGAGTACCAGTAACTTACTATATGATATTTCCTGCTGAAAACAAGATTAGTGCTTCTGTCCAAGGGTATCAGGTTAGGCTGCCATGTGATGGATTAAGAGATCTTATTAAATGTGAACCAGTATCGGACTTTGAGAGTCTTTCAGACGGTACTGTACACTGTTTAGTAAGCTAATAAAAAGTAAATAGCAAGGTATAACCCAAAGTCTGATAAATGAGATTCATCTGGAAAGCCATAGATACAGAAATTGCTCATGTTATGTTAATGGTATTTGATGAAGACAAGACACAGAAATCAAACCTTTTCATTCATGGATTCAGTGGTTGCCAGCAAAGGGCAGAAGTCCACCCTCTCCCCATTCATAACTGGTCAAATAAACAATATATGTTTCTTTCACTTCCTCAGAAGCTTTAGATATTAATCACAGCTACAAGCAGGACATGGGGAAAGATGTGGTGAATGGCATTATGCCATTCAGCAAGTCCTATATAGCTCACTGTAGTAGGTTTTGCCAGTTAGGTTTCAGAATCAGGACAAGACTTTGGAGATGTGTTAAGTCCCAGTCTGATTGTCAGGCTCCATGAACTACTTTCCATATCTTTATATTCATTATTAATTCTATGCTTCATCCCTGAGGCCCAGACAACAGGGTTGTTAAGTCCCGGTCTGATTGTCAGGCTCGGGGAAGGTTCGTAATGATCCCAAGGGCGAAATTAAGACACAAACGAGGTCATATGCCGCCAATCAGATGTTTTATTGGGTAAATATAAAGGAGTAAAGCGATAGGAAAGGCAGGAAATATTAGGAGGAAATTAAGCAAGCATTCAGAGAGATAAACAAAGGATAGTCACCACCATGGATCCAGCGTTGGTCCTGCATTCGGTGAGGAAAAAAGGAGAAGAGTGAGGAGAAGTGAAGGTTCTTCTAGAGATGTTGGTTCTGCGCAGGGTGCTCGGTGATGATAATTCCACAAATCACGCACATGAGCATGAACACGAACACACAAACACACACACACACACAAACACACACACACAGACAGACTCACAGACACACCACAGACACACACAGACACACAGACAGACCACGAGCGTGAGCACACGCACATTTATCAGGCTACATGATTAGTATAAACCCGCCTAAATTTACACTTATTGGTTAGTGATTAACATTTCATACACTATTGGTTTACTGTATTTAAATTAGCCTCGCTTGCTATGTAAATTAGCACGCATGCTCCTTTCAGGTGTGGGGGGGCAAGTCTTTTTGGTCTTGAATTGAGTCGGTGGTCGCGATCTCCCCTCGCCACATTTACCTTTCACCTACTTTCTGCAGTTTTATCTTCTCTGGCCACAGTCCGGTCTTTGGTGTCAAGATGTTCACTTTTATCGGCTTGTTAGCTCTTCTTCAAGGTTAGAGCCGTTAGTTTTCCACAGTTTGTTACCTTTTAGCTCCCTCCCAAATTCCTTTCCCAAGGCACAAGTGGCTAGTAGTTTTGCTAATTGGAGAATTACATCAGCGACCAGTCAAACCAAGAGGAGTGATACCAGGACTGTTCCCAGGCAGGAGGTGTGGGGGGGAATGAGATGCTTCACAGACCACGGGGAATGGGGCCGAGGCAAGGCCGCCCTGTCTCCACAGGACTCCCTCCCTCACCCTCACTCCAGGCTACCGTCCAGTCCTGGGTCCTAGTGACCGTTGCTCTGTATTGTGGTTTTAGCACCCAGGCTGTTTGAGACATCTTGTTGTTTTACATTAGCAGTTCTCTACACCACCCCGTGGCTCAAACAGCGGTGTGATCCGAGTTCCGTATTTTACATCTTCGTCTTCGGTGGTTCTGTGCATCTGTTCTCCCAAGGCCGAGTTGTCTGTAACGAAACTATGCCAGAGCCCCCCTTATCTTATAATTGTTCTTCACATCAGACTGCCCTCAAGTCTAACAAGGTATTCACAACATCCTTAAAGCACAACAGGGTGTCTTCTGATCTAATTGAGTGACTAAGGTATTTACAACATCTTTCTTGCTCTTGTGGTTTTTTAACCCTTTCAGGTGGCCACACTCAGGCTTCGTTGTGCCGTCTTTTATCTGGTGTTGGAGAGAGAGTTTGCCCTCTCGGTTCGATCTGGTTACCCAGGGCAACATCCTGATAAGCCAGAGAATGGCCTGCTGCTTCAGCAAGTTTGCACATTCCCTTGCAAGCTAGTGGTCAGCAAGTTTGCACAAATTTCCTTGCAAGCTGGTGGCATTTGTTAAGTCAAAGAATGGTCTGCCCTCGGGTCTTCGCAGACAAAAGAGTGGTCTGTTGTCTGGTCTTACCAGATAAACACACACAAGCAAGCTTTGAGACAATTGTTCTTAACACTTCAGTCTCTTACACCACCCCGTGGCTCGAAAATTGCTGTCTTGACTCATAGATCTCTGTCTTCATGGTCCATGGTGGTGATAGAGGGAGAGAATAGTAAGGTAAGAAGAGAGCAATTGTTTACACAATTTGTACAACTGAAGGTTTTGGCTGGTACACTGCATGGTTATATTTAACATTGTCTGGTGATGGGGAAAACAAGATATGCAGGACATCAGGAAAGATGTGGTGAATGGCATTATGCCATTCAGCAGGTCCTATATAGCTCACTGTAGTAGGTTTTGCCAGTTAGGTTTCAGAATCAGGACAAGACTTTGGAGATGTTTCCCTGACATCAGGGAGGTGTTCTCAGCACAGGTCATGTGGGCTCAGCTCATATAATTTACTTCTTGCCACTTCAGGAACTTAAGATGCTGGCAGCTTTTTTGTCCTCCCCACCTTAGGTTTTTTTCTATTGTTTCCCTCTACATCACCTGAAAACTCCTAATTTTAAAATATGCTTGTTACCACTAGCTAACTTGACTTATTGTTCTATTGTCCACTGATTGGTCTGCTGAGATCTGAGATAATTTTTCAAGTAGGATTGAAGTGTCAATTTTCCCTTGAAAAATGCTTCATTAAAGGGCAATGATGAAAGCTTTTCCAACAAGAGGAAAAATGGCTAACGGTAATAGAAAATTAGGTTTTCGACTGCACCAAAACTGAATGGAAAATGAAGGCTGTAAAACACTTGGCATTATCACAGAAGGGGAATTTGATGTGAACATGAAAAGACTAAGCAGGTTCTGAACTGGCAAGTAATGTTATATGGATGGATTCCACAGGGATGGATTTTATACTGATGGATTCAATAGAAAACCAAGGAGAATTAGACAGATATAAACAGGCAAAGATTCAGTGAAATAGCAGTTGTCTTCAGGCCTCCCGTCTTATAGCAAAACAAAAAGAAGACATAATGGCTGCAGTTAAAGCAGGATAAGTTTGAATTCAGTTGGTTGTTAAAGTTCAAGCAGAGTCTAAGGGAAAGTGCTTTGTGGCAAAGGCCCTTAGAAAGAGATATCAGAAATACAGAAAGCAGGGCCTGAGGGACGGAATATTTATCAAATGAGTTTAATAGAATTGCTGTCCACTGTACAGCAAGGATTTCTTGGATTGCTGAGTATGACATCAGTCATCTGAAAAAGAAACAGCTTTGGAATGGCACCTCATTTCTGAAAGTCTCAAAACAGATACCTGGAAATTTCCTTAGAGATAGGAGTGGGATGGAGTTGGGAGACTGCATAATCTGTCCCACTGTGTACAAAGGAGAATAAACAATATCTAACAAAATAAATGGGTGTGTTATTGCCATGCTTTTATCAGGAGGCTGAAATAGTCTGTTTCCTAAGAGTGATAGGACTCAATAATATCTGTTACATATTCTCCTCCAAGGATTCCTAAAGTACAAATTAATTGTTTAGAGACTAAAAGACTTAACTTCTACTTGGAAGCTCGAGTTTCTGTTCCAACAGACTTACTCAAATACTTCCTAGGCACTGCGGTTAGATTGTTAACATTTAGCAATATTTGACAATGACACAAGAGATGAACTACACCATTTCAAGTATGCCTGTTCCTCTCTCCTTCAGGCCACAAGCTTGTAAAAACTAAAGTTATACCAGAACTTTTATAAATGCATTTTCATAAATGCATTTTTTATAAGTGCAAACCTGTGGGAATCTATAAAATAAGTAAAGGAAGGGGAAATGCTATTTTGGTTGTCAAAACCAGTAACACTGATGCAGTGTAATACATACACCATGTCTGGCAGCAGGTCAGGAAGGAGGGAAAAGAAGGAAAGGTTCCAGGACTAGAGTAAAGAAGAGAAAGTGGGCTTCATGAAGGTCAGGGGGAACAAAAAAAAAAAAAATGATATGACATGAGATTAAGGAGAATAATCTTACAGAAAAGCTGAATTGGAACAATATATATTTTTTTTTTTTTCCCCCAGAAGTCCCTTGACCTTAAACATTTGCAGGTAAAGTCAGTCAATATTAAAGGTCAGAATGAGATGTTTTCATGAAGGGGGGATGATTAGCTTATGCTCACTCACCACATGGTTCATGCTTTTCAGAATAATTTGTGCTTCTCTTTTGGCAAATATATGAATCTATAACAAATGAGCTAAAATAAGAAACCCGAAAGCCCTTTCCATTTCCTGTACTGTAGAAAACAAAAGCAATAATGAAAAATGAAAGTGCTGTTGCACTCAATCAAAACAAGCAAATTAATGACCTCTCAAATTTAAAAATAAAATTAACTCATGAAGAAAAATATCTTTGCTCTCCAAATTGGTGTTACACATTGTGAGGTTTAAAAGAAATCTAAATTTCAAGAAAAATGAGGATCTGGAGGTATGCTCTAACGTTTTGTCTAGCTTTCATAAGCAAATCAAATCTCAGTTCAATTACACGGTTGTCAAGACTAACGTGAAGCCAACCTTTCTTCCCCTATAATGCAGTTGTAACAATACCATGCCTGTATTAATATAAACACTCTGATGATTTTCAGTTTTAGACTATATTGAGACTCTTTTCCAATGAACTTTATTCCTTTCTGCTTCACAATCCTGATTTCTTTAAAAAGACAGTAAATTCTACAAAGAGGGTTTTTTTAATAGATCTAAAATATTTTGATTTCTGCCATTTAAATAAAGAACGGAAACTAGATGGATTTGAGCCAAAACTTTAACTCCTTTTAATGGTCATTTAGAATAAACATATCTTTTTAGCACTGTTGTGTTAGTTTGGTAATTTTCATGTGCTCCAAATAACAGTCTCCTACAAGCAGCCATGGAAACAAAGCTTGTTGTGTTTTCTAAACACAGCATTGTCTTTCAAAGTAGGAGGCAGGCTCAACAACTCCTTGGGGAATTATTCTCTGCAGGGAATGTGGCAGCAGTAGTGAGGTCAAAGAATGTAAAAAAGTGGGATAAAGCAAAAGAATGCAAATAGGATGGGTAAGGGAGATGTAAGCTGTTCCATAACCTGCATATCTTAAACCTAGCAAAAGAAAAAGATCATAAAAAATGGTGCAAGACAAAATTTGGAAATGAGTCTGATAAAAGATTGCTCATGAAAAAAGATTCAAGTGGAATTCTGGCAATGTACAAGGTTAAGACATTTTTTAAATTGTGCTATAAAAGCATAAGCTATATGTTGATGGTGGAAAAATCCTTACTTTGACAAGTAGCTTCTAAACTATCCATATCCATTATGCAATGCATGTACATACATACAGATACGATTTTTCACCTAGGATGAACAGCTTCCAATTATCTCCTCCTACTGTGCATACAGTAATGCCCTACTGTATGAAAAAAAAGTCAGTGAGAACCAGCGACTGGAAGTTTAAGTCTCTACCATCCAAGTACATATACAGTACATTTTAAACACAATTAACTATTCAGAATATCTAAAAGCCAACTTCTGGACTCTGTATCTTTTTGTTTCAAAATAAGGTTTAATCATATTAAACATCATAATTTGAAGCATCTCTCCATTTTTTTTCCTTCCTGACAATTCCATTCTAGCCTCACATGGAAAAAAAATATGTCCATTTAAGCAGTAAGAAGCACTTGTTGCCTTGATCAGTGGTAGTTCAGATCAATGTACTATGAGAAAGTACTAATTTTCATGCATGTGTTGTTTATTACATCTTAGATGCAGTTTAAGAAGAATGACAAGGAAATAATTTCATAAAGATAATACTTGATATGGGATATGGCAGCAGTCATCACAGGTAAAACAAGGTTATCTTATAGTCAAAGCACAAATTGCCGGTTAACAAATGTTTATACTATAACGATAAAAAGCAGAAAGGGGATCATGACTACCAAGATAACATTTTGAATTTCTGATCACCCCTTCTCTCTTGAATGAAGTTTCAAAGACTTTTTTTTACTGGTGGAGGTATGGTAGACTCTCTTAAATACATAATTTAGTGTATTTTCCCCCATTAAAGTATTCCCAGGCAAACAATGGCTTTTATTTAATTTAAAAGGAAAAGAGCAAACAACTCCAGATTTCTTTCTTTCATCAGATTCCTGCTTTCACTTCTGACTGTATGACAAAGTCTCTATTTGTTTTCAGAAACAGTTCCAATGTAAAATTGCCTGAAATTTTTTTTATACCTGGGAGCCTACTCTACATCTGAAAGGTACAAAGAATTATGAACATCTTTTCTCCAGCTGCACAGTTTAAGAAAGTGAACATATATGGTTTGTTATTAAATAAAATTCACAAGTCTTCTTGGTCTTATTGGTACCACTTCTTATTTCTACCAATTCCCTTTTGAAGAAGCAAGTACAGATATATTGTATAAACAGATCATCCACTTCAAAAATAAGAAGCCATTCATTATAGACTAAAATTTGATGAGATGAAAACAGAAAAGAGCACTTCAGAGCTTCTCCTGTTTAAAACTTTTTTCTCTCAAAAATATGTCAACTGAACTGGGACGTTGCTTTAAAGAATGGCTGGTCTATACCTATGCCTCTCATATTTTTTCTCTACTCCTACATTTGATAAATAAATAATAAAATAATTTTATCATCTCTTTTCAATCATCCCATTTGAGTCTTTAAGCACTTATAAATACCATTTAATGGCAAGTCAAAGATTACTCTATGTATGTGGAATTGATTTTCCTTATTCAGCTTGTGGCTTTGTTTGCTTTGAAATTTTTTTTCCTCTTCACTTATGAGTGCAAAGCTAGGGAATAGTTATTTTCCCTTGTTATTACTAAGAAAAGGTTAAGGAAGTGTTCTTCAATATATTTGTGCAGATGAGTCCTGGTAGAAGTTTATCTCCAATGTAACCGATAAGAATTAAATGAGATTTTTTTCTTTCTGCCCCAAAGAACTGACATTTTATCTAGGAGTACAGTGGTTTTTATGAACATTCTTCTTTCTTATAACCACCGAGGTCCACCCAGATTGTCTGTCTTCCCAGTGATATAAGCTGTCCTTTTGCCTTTTTTTCAGGTCTCAGTTATAGTGATGTAAATCTTGACTAACACTCAGCCACACCATTACAGAAACTATACAGAAAAAGCTCTCCCAACACAGTGAGAACTCCAACAGAAGAAAGTCAGTCTCTCAACTGGTACATGATCACCTGTAATACCATTGTTCCACTAAAAAGCCACAGGCTCGAAGTTATAACGTGGCATCCCCCTAATTCTGTATACCATGCAGAGCTTCCAGCCTTTGACAAGAAATGGAGAACTCTCTCGTACATCAGAGAATGCAGGATATAGTTCTATTAAAAAAAAAGGGAAAAAAAACACAAAGGAAAAAAAAAGAAAATTAAATTATTTCATTTGGAGTGTCATCAATATAGTAGATTTTGACCAATGGTAAGAAAAATATTTATTTTTTTAATTTTTCCACTTTTTCATACAAATTACCCTCTAACCAAAATGAACATAATCCCTGACATCCATCAGAAATTTGTTTTCAGAGTAAAAAGGGGAAGCCATGAGATTTCTTTAGGTAATCAATAAAGAAAAACAGACATTCAAAGAGAGTATGTCCCAAAGATTCCAAAATGAACAGGAAAAAAACCTTCTGAACTGAATAACAAACTGTACTTACAAGCTTTTACCAAGAGTTTTGTCAGGGCTCTGAGCACACCAACAAGCCCTAATGGACCAGCCTCACGGCTCTGCCCATGGGTCCAGGTGCAACATTTAAGCTCAGTCCTTGCCTGCAGTCCCTGCCTGAGCTGTGATGTCAGATTGCTGGTCTGCAGCTCTGTTGTGCTTGGGCCAGGCCACGGACCATGTTGAGCCTGACCAATAGATTGCCTTCCTGGCTTGACCTCAACCTGCCTTGTCACCATGGTCCTGACTGGCAGTACCTGGACCTGATCATGGCCTTCATGGTGACTTCCCAGCTGGACTTTGAACCTTCCTCCTCACTACAAACGTGGCTGATGATCTTGACTCTAGGTTGAATGTGGCTGTCATCTCTGGGCCCATCTTGCTCCCTTCACTCAGGCTGAAGGGCTGGGCCTTGGTTGGTGAGGTCCCTGCCCTGTTGGCCATCTGACTCCTTTCAGCTCCCACCCCTTAAGGAGTAGCCCTACTCCTGCTGCGCCCTGACAGCTCACTTGGGCTGTCCTGAGCCCTAAGCCAAGCACTGTGGAGCCTGGTCTGTGGCTGTGCAGGGGCGTTCCCCTATGAGCTTTGAGCAGTAATGTAGTGACTGTAAGCTGGAAACCTGATTTTAGGCGTAACAGATGAGTGTAGTCCAAGAGCAGTGGACCTAGAAGAGAAATTATGAAGACTCATTTAAGTCATTTAAGTCAGTGAGAAATGGATTATGAGAACCATGGTGGAAAACATTTGCTTTATTTGTTTCTGGATTTGTTGGCTATGGTAAATATTTGAGAGGATTCCCCTAGGGGCAAGTGATTGCTCTTTTTCCCAGGTGAGGCTGAGCAAGCTTAAGAGGAAGTCTGGAGACAACTCAGGAAGAGTCAAATAGAAGAAAGGAGCCAGAAAATCACAGAAAAAACAACTGGGAGCCAGCGCAGAATAGTTACCTCTGCACTTTGGGTAGCTTGTATAGCGTTTGCTGCAGCTCAGTAAGCCACTGAGACCGCTGACAGCCTCAATGCAAGGGCACACTGGAAGAGTTGTTTATAAACTTTATACTACGGGTATTCCATGTGACCTAGTCACTTTGAGCTTTCTCTATTTAAAAACTTAGATATTTTAGTTTAGATCCAAGAAAGTAATGCTTTTTTACTTTAAAAGTTTTGTGACCTTTTCTGAGATGCTCAGTGTGAAGAAAGGACAGGCAAATAAAACCCAGCTCAGGACTAATAGCAATGATGTTAGAAGATGAAACATCATCAGCAGAGGCAACAGTCTTCTGTCTAGAGGGTGATAAACACTTAGAATACATTAGCAAACATCTGCCTGTATGTGAACTATAGATGTTCTAATTATCTAGTCTCTCTAACTATTCTTTTTGGTTTGTGGGAATATCCTAGGGAACCAAAATCCATAAGGAATTTATGCATAAATATGCTCTGGATAAAATAGTTAGAAGCTGCTGGTCACAATCTAAGAATTTAGACACAGAATATCAAAGTTTGTCTTTATGACTGGTTGAAGCTGTGTTCATGCAAGTTAGCTCATCAACTAGTTTTAAACTGGTTTGTTTTCTTTTTTTCTGCAACTAGCCAATCAATTACAATGAGATTTCCAGTGAGTATTTAGTAAAAGTTTCTGCAATGTATGGCTGAGTTTTGAGGGTTGGGACGGGAGTGCTTATTTAAGGCCTAAAAATATGAATAGTAGAAGATGGCAGGAATACTAACACTACAATATATTAACATCAGAACAGTATGCTTGCACTGAATTAAATAAGTAAGCAAGAAGTATTACATAGTATTAAAATCCAAATATGTAAAAGGGCACTGAAAATTATATAGGAAATGTTGACAGTATAAATTTTTCATAAAGTAGGATAGAAAAATCAGAATTTCTTGCCTATTTGCTGACTGCTATTTAGAGGAAGAGCTCTCTTCTGTATTTGAGGCTCATCAACAGATGGATCTAGGCTGAGCTTCACCTATCAAAATGAGCTGATGTGTATACAAGTTGGCAGAATTTGACCTATGTTAGTTTACTGAGTGTGCTCTGTGTTATTTTACAAATTGGTTTGGTCAGTCTAGAACGTGAGTTACTATAGCTCATATTTTCTGAGCTACTATTCCTTTTTGTTAATTCCATGTTATTTATTTAAGTATTAGCTAATTGAAAGAAAATAAACACAATATCAGGTTTATAAACCAAATTAAAACCCACCTTTCACTAATGTCACATAATAAATAGTGAATTAAAAAAAAGAAAATATTTTTGAGGTAATAAAAAAAATACCTTCTGCATTAGTCTTCCTTTTTTATGGCTCATTTTGATATAAACTCTGTTTTTGCGTCTGCTAAGCCAGAATATTTGAGTCTCCTTTGCTAAGTGATTATGCTGGGAGTTTATTGTCAAGAAATTCTGATTTGTATTTTTTTTTCCCCTCTCTTGAACTACGGTTTGGATTTAATCAAAATGCATGTAGGGAAATTTGAATGGAGTTCGTTTCATTATTTTCACTATATATATGCAACATTGCAAAACCAGAAAAAGCCTATTCTCATGTAAGAATTGCGCTTATGGGAATAAGGAGGTAATTGTTTTATGTTAAGGTTCATTAGTGACCAAAAATCAATTAAATTTGATTCTTGCATGCTTAGTTTTATTGCTTTCACTGAACCAGACTGTGTTTGTTTTTAGCTGAGAGGGTCTATTTGAGAACTTTTATGTGAGGCAGAATTGCAGTTTCTGGATATGTAAGTAAACAAAACCAAAGTCACTTCTACAGGAACGTTCATTTTACAGGAAAGACACATACATATATTAATTGCTTAAATATGTACATTATATTTCTTTAATATTTCATAGCTACATTAATTTAACACTGGTCTATAAAGTGATTTCTCTCCAGTTAAAAAAAAAATAAAATAAAAAAAAAGAGGGGGAAAAAAAAAGAACCTAAGAAATGCTATTTGCTTGGAGAGATTCAAAAGAACCATGACAGATCTCAAAGGTGGCACTTAGCCTGAGTGCTAAATGAGAATTAATCTATTTGGTCATATTCCTGTAAAAGAAACATGAGTGGTTTACATAGGAGTCTTCTTGCACAGTTCTCTACAAGGTTCAAAAAAGTGTAGTGATTTCTAATAATTGATGAGATATGCAGCAGCTACCTAGTGCAAACAAACAAACAAAACTCTGAAAAGCTAACATAATTTCTCACTTTGTCTCAGAAAGTTATTTACCACCACAGACAAACGATAGAAGTTTCAACCTCATCCTGAATCTAGAAAAACTTGTTCTAGGTCAGCACAGAATCAGCAAGACTATCTTCATACTATGTCTATAGGATTTGAATTTTAGGAGTTTGAAGTCTGTCTCAGTCTCCAGGTGTTTTAAATTTGCATATAAATAAGTCATCTTATCAAAGAAAATCTACAATGAGTCAAGCCATAAGCTAAAAATGTAACAACACTTCAAAAAAAGATTTTTATTATATATTTTATACTAATATATTTGTATTTGGAAATATTCAGTTGGAAATAAATACATAATTGGGCTTTAAGTTATCACCAGCATTTCAAAGTGAATAGCCATTTTTGCAAATTTCGTCAGCTGAGGGCCCTAATTTTCAGAGGCAGTTTTCTCAAAAGAAAAATATATGAAAGATTGATTTGGGCACCCCAGAACTTTAGTGACTCTCAAAAGTTCACAACTAGATTTTTCTTCATGTGAATTCAATGTCTATTTATTTAGATAGCCAACTTCTTTATCATTATTATTTACTTAATTGTCTAAATACTAAAACCCTCTGTAAGTTGAAATATCCAATACAACTTAGCTTGGGCATTTCCTTCATATTAAACTCTGAATTGAAACAAACCCTTTGGAACATGGATGTGCATCTATACTGAATTTAAAACTTGCTTTATGGTTTTAGCAGCTGTTTTCAGAATCTGAAAGGAAACCATTAACTGGAACTTCTTGCTAATCACTGTTTAGAAAAGAAAAAGAAAATGCTACTGAAGTACCTTCCATTTGCCAACTGTCCTGTACCAATCAGTAGTTCCGCATTCTTCAGATTCATAATTCTGAGGAGTAATTTGTAATTCCAAACTAGCTGGAGTGTGAATAAGGTTTAGCTTACCTCAAAACTGAAAATATCTTTCATAATAGATTTTTAGTTAAAGAATTTCTTGGGCCACTTCAAGTAACACTTTTTTCCCAAGCCCCCCCCCCGCCTTTTTTCTTTTTTTTTTTTTTTTTTTTTTTATTCTGATGATGTCTAACACACAAGTTCCCTGGTCACATATTCTTGAATTATAGGTATTCTGTCTGGTCAAAATAAAATAGGTTTTAGTTTTCTACGCAGGGGTTCAAACTTGTTCAGCGTTTTGTCATCACTTGTCAGTAGAGGGCAATACCTATCAATGTAGTTACTACACAGGTGGAACTATGCAACTAACACTGCAATACACTCAAAAGAATGACATTCAGCCAGAAATTATTCTTGAGGCAGTTGGGTTTTGCACCGTTTCAGTTATAAGAATTCAGTCAATAGTTGAAAAGAGGCAGCAATCTGATATCTCAAAATGTGACTTGAGGCAAGATTAAAAGTTCTCAAATAAAGATGGAGATAACCTATTAATTCTCAGGCTCTTTGTTAAGCTGGGGGATTCACTGAGGCATTCGAGTATGAGAGCTCTTGTTCTATATTGCATAATATGATCCAGCATTCAAGGCAGCAACTGAGATTAGAGTATTTTCCAATAGTGAAGATTAAAGGCTGTTTTCTGTAGATTTAAATGGTTTAGTAGTATCCTGTTTAAGATCTGTCACAGTTTTTAACCGAGTTTTGTAAAAGCTGCATCTTCATTTTCACTAATGCTGCCTAAAAATGGTGTGGGAGAAGATTCCAAATAAATATGTGGACTAGCATAACACCTACAGGTTATACAATGAAGTAGAAAAGGCCTATTTAATCTTAGTTTTCAGTTTTTGGGGTGGGGGGAATAGTCACCCTTTATTTTGAAAATTTCAATTCTTTTTCTGTTGCTCTTTTTTTTAGACAAATTTAACAAGATAATATTGAGCACATCTATCCTCTAATTCAATTTCTCGATTTAACTAAGTCAGCAAAATGTTTTTCATTAATCTAAAGAGGATAAAATATTTGGAATATTTTACTAGCTGTAAATAAGAAGAATTTTCTGTTCTTTCAAGTATTTTACTGTATTGAGAAGAAATCAAGCTAACCAGTTGTTAACTCAAAAATTTCTTATAATTCTTATTTAGTCTTAAAACTAAGTGTGCTTAGAAGAATTATACTATTAGTATAACGCTGCCAATTCTACACTCTGTTTAATGGAATTTTATGAAAGGCTGAAAATTAATGGCTACAGCCCTGGGGCTTGTTCATTGTTTTTATTTTTGACACAAAAAATAAAATTTCAGTTGTGCAATTATACTCATACCCATGCTGGAAAACAAGGAGGCTAAATTCATTATGACTACTTACACTTTCTAGAATGGGAACACACTAATTCACCTGAAAAAAATCTATTTGAAAGAAATCATAAAAGAGTAGTCTAAAACTACTCTTGGTAAATCGATGGTTAGAATCACTGTTTACTTCAGCCTAGAAGGACAAGATAAGAGATAATGTATGTAGACACATCTAAACTACAACAGTTGAAATATTAGGGTGAAGACCAGACATTAAATAAGAAGGATGCAGATAGACCTCTCTTTTCTCATTATACTAGTTGACACAAAAATCTAGGAAGGATTCAGAGGTTCATCAATTCTCTGTAGCTTGAAAATGTTCACTACACAAGACTTGAGGATCAGACCTTTGACATGTGTGAAGGAGATGTCCTTGCAAGAGTCAAGATGCCTCAGTGTTCATCTGCCTGCCTGATCAGTACCATGGCCAAGTCTCTCTGCCTTTGTGCCTCATCAGATATGCACGGGAATGAGATCTGAAGCAACTAAGGATGCCATTCTCCTCTCTAGTCTCTGCATGATTTTTATTGACTTTGTTCTGTGCAGAATTTGCTGGAAGTTTAAAACTAATGGCTGTATAATCTTATGGGTCTTAGGATGATTGCATTTGCAATATCTCTTTGTACTGAATGAGCATAATGCTCAGATGGGACAGAAAGCGGCAGATCAAGACAGCTAGTTCTGTCTCGAGAAGAAGGGCTATCTGGGATTATGGGCACCACAGAACTGCTCCTTGGGAAGCAGCATGCTTCAAGAAGATGGAAAGACATGTTCTCTGAGGGTGAGTATCTGCAGATACTATTTTAAAAATGATTCCTTTTAGTAAACTATTTAAAAACATGCGTGAGCTGCTCCAGGAATGTAAACATGTATCACTGAAGCTGCTTTTAATTCAAAGGAAAAAATATGAGCAATTAATTGTCATTTCCAGTTTATTATTCTAATTTCTTTATTTCCTGTGGAAGAATTTTCTCCCCCTACCCTGCTAATGTAGAAAGTCTTTCTTTTCTTCAGTAGTTGCTTTAATGAGGTAAATTGTGTATTTTTATATTTGTAATCAGTTCAGTGTGCGTAATGTAGAGCATAAAATACTGTGCTGGGTAACGGCATTGGCCTAAAGTTGTTCACAGAAATACAAGCTTGTTATTTTCATTCTGAGGTAACGTAATTCAGCTGAATCTCACTGAGGTTTAGGCCTACCCCATTTCTTCTGACACAAACAGGAAAGAAGGAACTTATATGATGTCTGATGTTGAAAATCTTTGACAGATAATAGTAAAGTAGAAAACTAAGTCTGTTCTACATGTTTTGTTTGCTGATAGGCAAATATTTTACATATTATTGAATGTTAAGTTTCAATTGTCATATTTCTCTCCAACAGTTAGATACAACTAATAAAAATGATAAGGTACTTAAAATAAAGAAGATGAAATTAAATAGAATTTACAGCTTTAGGCAATGTTCCAGAACACAGAAATCAACAGATCTTCTGTAGCCCAAGTGTGCTTTGCATCAGAATTCGAGTTTCAAGGATGAGAGAGAAAATGGTCCATAAAGTTTGTTTTTACTAGTATTAAACTGAAAGGCTGTTTACGATTCACTAGGACCCTTCATTGCACAGAAACTGAAGGTCCAGTAGTTATTTGGGAGGTTCTGTTTTCTTAGCAGACCATGCCAATTTCTCTTTAATTATCAAAGAGGTTAAAACCACAAAATCTGACAGATTGTTAGCTGAACTTAACCCAGACAGGTGGCACCATTCCATTCAAGCCAGTTTTGGGGAAGTTCTGCTGCACCATATGCTAGAATCAGTTCAACAGCTAATTAGTGCTTATTATAAGACAATTACTCTCTCAAGGAAATTTCTTATGGTTGGTCACAATTACAGAGCGAGAAGAAAGACAGAATATAAATCTGAATAGCATATACCCTCACTGACTTGTTTACTCCAGTCATAAATAAAGGTCAGCATAGTAAGCCATCTTGAATAACCTTTCAGCTCAATCCCAGTAGTCCTGACATTCCTGGGCTGTATCTGGAAAATAAATATTGGATGCTGTAGTGAATTACAGCTTTTTTTCCTCCTTTTTCTTAACAGTTGTTGTGTAAAGAATAGAGTAAAGTTGATTATGCAACTGAGTTCTTATCTATTAAATTAAGCTAATTAAAAGAAAAGAAATTGCAACAGAGATTTACAAAAGTTTAGAATTATCAGCCCAAGAAGAAAAGTGATTGTTATAAACATGAAGCATAGCTTACTTTCCAATAGTCTTATACATTAACTTTAGTTTACCAGGTAAAAGCAAGAAGCTGAATGCCAATATTTTTATAGGGCAAAAGCAAGAAAAAGGTGAAGAAAGATGCTATGATATACTGATATTATGGTATCTGCCACCTGTTTTCCTGGGACTTAATATGATTCTCGTCAGAATTTTTAAGACTTAACTATTCAAATAGGCTGTTGAGGTTCAGGCTTTACAATCTCTCTTTCTGAGGCATGCCTTCTACATAAACAAACTGATACACAAAACACTTAAGTAGTCTTGACGTTCAAAGAAATTGTTAGACTGAGAACTCTGTAATTATACAGGCTTTGGGAAGGAATAATTTGGTGTGCAACAGATGTAGAAGAGACCTATTAGGATGATGAGAAGAAGAAAGAGTTAGTTATTACAAGAATGAATACCTGTCTGTGTGGTATTTCCCAGGCATATGTAAGCAAACTCTCCTTGCAGCCTAGTATGATTGGAAACCATGCAGCTATATTGATAAAACTGTTTATTACCGCAGAGTATGTCTGTTCACACCAAGAACAGGCAGGGAAAAACCTCATGAGCTTACAAAACTTCTAAAAAATGTACTCTGGAGAAGCTTAGCCTTTTTTATGTCCAACCATTTTGGCACAGCAAAATAAAGCCTGAGGAAGAGTTGACTTTTCACTAGGTACAGCAAGGACGGAAGTTTCAAAACAGTCTTCTGGTAGAGCATCAGAGCTAAAAGTCTAAGATAAATTTAATCATTTTTCAAAAGAACTCTACCAGAAAGTAAGTCCTTTGATTTGGTTTGTGTTTTTTGTTTGTTTGGTTGGGTTTTGATTTTGTTTTCTTTAGAAGGTGGTGTCACCAAACATCATAATATGGCTTTCTGGAATAAGTTAGAGTTTTATTTTCTGGTTTTTGTCTTGGACATACTAAGGTGATTTCTAAGCACAGTCCATTATAAGCTCCTGCAAAATTTCTTAATATGCACACACACGACCACATCAAGTAGAATTCAAATAATAGTGTCTACTAGCTGCTTAAGCTGTCTCTGTTCAACCAATAAAGGAACTTAATTTCCCTGAGCAGATGAAAAAGACTCCTGCTCTCTAAACCAACTGTGTCTGACAATGTATTTGAATGCATTGCATCTCTGCAGTAAACCTCATGCTTTAGAAAATCAAATGCACAACATTTACAGGCATGCATCTTGCTGAATATGCACGGTGTGATCTCTGTGTGTATATTATGTTCAAGACCTCCCGGGAATACTAGTCACACATGGGATACACAGGTGTTCTTCCAACAACCTACTTGCTACTGAGAAAATACCAGTCAAGAGCTACCTACCACTGGAACAAATCCTATTGCTGGCATCTGTCTTTCCAAACCACTTCCTCATCCTGCATTGAATGAATTGCTTTGTTGACAAGGAATTTTGTTCTGAGCTGTTGCCATTCCCAAAGTTCCCCCCCTTTTCAAATAACTTGAAATGTGTCAGTCATATGCAGAAGCCAAGGGGAGATTTTGCTGCTACAGGAATGATTCATATGTGGCTTATGTTATACTTAGGAAGGCCCTGAGACTAGATGTTTCAGGTTAATCTATACATATGTCACTAGAAGAATATGCAACTAGATTTTTAATAAACCCAAATTTAGCATTGTGGTGGGGTGACCTTGGCTAAGGACCAAATTCCCATCCAACCACTCTCTCATCCCCTCTTCTCAACAGGACAGGGAGAAACTAGGATGAAAAAGCTCATGGGTTGAAATAAAGACAGGGAGATCACTTACCACTTACCATCTTTGGCAAAACAGACTTGACTTGGGGAAAATTAATTTAATTTGTTGTTAGTTAAAATAGATTTGGGCAGTAAATTCTAGTTGTTGAAGTGTGGGTTTGAAACTGGGACTTCTGTGAAGCCAGAGAGAAGTAGGAGCACAGAAACACCCTTTGCCGAGCATGAGTGACTATAGAGAGGAGGGATTGTCTTCACAGATGTCAACGTTTATCCTGACTTCACAATCATCTCTAGAACCATCAGCTGGTCTCTTCAACAAAGAAGAGAAATCCAGCTCTGGTGACTATCATGCTTTCTTTACGTTTTTGGAAGGGAGAGAGAGACTTATGGAAGAGATGGAAGGAATATTCCCATGGAAAGCATGCTGTGTGAGACTAGATAGCTGTTGCTGCAGAGGAAACAGGCATTGCAGTGAAAAGCGATTCCTTCACCAAATAGGCTCTTATATCTGTTTGAAAGAGCAGCCTGACATTAGTGCTGAAATACTTTTGCATGGCAATTGTTGTCAGCAAATAGCAGGGCATATCATCACAAAGAGGAGAGTTGCAGGTCTCAGTACAGAATGTTTATGACAACTAGGTATGACTTTGCATGTGTATATGCTTTCCTACATGAAAAAAAGACATGTACCACTTTCAAAATTGATGCCATACACTAATTTGCAGTGATGCTGCGATTACAAATCCCAGACCTCACATGTAGTCTTTGGAAACAATTTCTGTAACTGAAACACAATTCATTAGGATTACATGACAAAATACTGTAGCATCAGTCTCAGCATTCATGAGAGTTAATACTTATGCCTCCCTCTCTGGCAAAAAAAAAATTCGCACACATTCAATTTCTATCAAACTCCTCATTCCGGCACCCAGGCCAGTTTTCCAGAACAACCTTGTGGCTGGCATGTCAGCTGGAGACGGGGGAAGTTCCAGGCAGTCTTCAGTGTAAAATGGATGCCATCTGTGTAGGAAAATCTGAATATCTGAAATCTGAAGGCAGAAGCAGGATGGCCTGTGTCAAGGACTCTTATGGAACTGGAATTGTCCCGACATTGCCATTATACCACCATCTTCTGGCTTGGACATCCAGCCTCCGACAGACTGCATGCACACAGACCACAGGGCGCCTGTGCAGAGACCAGGGTGCGAAAAGCAGAAACACAAACCGCATGCATGCAGACCTGCAGACAAAGTACCACAGGGCCCCTGCGCAGAGACCAGGGCGCGAAAAGCAGAAACATGGACTGCATGCACACAGACCTGGACAGGTTGGGAATTTGATCCTTTTTCATGGCTTGCGGGTAACCCCTGGGTTAAGCATATCTTGTTTTATATGTTGTGTGGTTTAGCAATGTTGTTATTTTTACCATGTGTCATTCCATGTTTTGTTCAATTAATTCAACGTGTTGTGACTAACGTGCAGTTTGTTGCCGTCCCATCACCAGACAATGTTAAATATATCCGTGCAGTGTACCAGCCAAAACCTTTAGTTGTAAAAATTGTGTAAACAAATGCTCTCTTCTTACCTTACTATCCTCTCCTATCACCACCATGGACCATGAAGACAGAGATCTGTGAGTCAAGACAGCAATCTTTGAGCCACGGGGTGATGTAAGAGACTGAAGTGTTAAGAACAATTGTCTCAAAGCTTGCTTGGGTGTGTTTATCTGATAAGACTGGACAGCAGACCACTCTTCTGTCTGATAAGACCCCAGGGTGGACCCTTCTTTGGCTTATCAAGTGCCACTATCTTGCAAAGAGATGTGCAAACTTGCTGAAGCAGCAGGCCATTCTTTGGCTTATCAGGCACCACCAAGAATAGGACACCAGTTGGTATCTGGGCCAGGCCACTTGCCCACCAACAATACATATTGTGTGATTAGATGTGCACGTGTGGCGTACGTGATGTTGCCCTGGGTAACCAAATGGAAATGAGAGGGCAAACTCCCTCTCCAACATGGGATAAAAGATGGCACAAGGAAACCTGAAAAAAAGAAAAAAAAAGCTTTTCCACCACCAAAGAACTGAAGACTGAAAGTTTTTCCACCACCGAAGAACTGAAGACTGAAAGCCTTTCCACCACTGAAGAACTGAAGACTGAGGACCAACGGGACGACGCTGGATCCAGGGTGGTGACTATCCTTTGCTTACCTCTCTGAACGCTTGCTTATTTTCCTCCTAATATTTCCTGCCTTTCCTATCACTTTACTCTTTTATATTTACCTAATAAAACATCTGATTGGTGGCATATGACCTCGTTTGTGTCTTAATTTCACCCTTGGGATCATTACGAACCTTCCCTGAGCCTGACAATCAGACTGGGTTGTAACCGCCTGGCATGGGCATGGATCTCCACTACTGTTGGTCAGCCAGACTTCTACTAGAACATTTTGTTCACAGGAGGTCTAATATTAATCTACTCAATATGGGACGTAAGGGTGCATTTCTACAGCAGCAGGCAGTCCAGATACATAGCCAGAGGAGCAGCCCCTAATCATCCAAAAAGCCTCAATAGCATGTCATGATCTCAATTGCCAGCAACATGACATATCCCAGGCACAGAGCAAACAAGAATGATATTCTGCTGGCTGCCCTCAAAAGGGATTGTCTTTTGTCCAGGGGAGCACCTTCAGTTGCAGGGAATTCTCCATTTGCTCTTGCTCAAAGCTAGCAAGAAAGACGTCTCAGAGAAATGCTAATAACACGTCTCACAGAATATGTAACCCAGCTTCTCTCTGCCCTGGCACACATTTTTGTGTGTGGTACACACTTTTCTGCCATTCCTAGTCTTGGCAGCAGATTGCTGTAGATGTGCAACTCTCCCTAGCTCTGTCCCAGGGCATTGTCATGCCCACCAACATACGGGACACCTGCCAATACTTTGAAGGTCATTCTGTTTATGCAGTCCTCCTGGGACATGGTCAGCAAAAGAATGAGTTGCCATCACACCTGCTCTGCAAGCTGTTGTCTTGGGATGCCTGTGAAAAAGATGTGTGCGGAACAAGTGCATTGCACTGCATGTCTCTAGACACTGCACAGTATAGACTTCCCTGAATTTTTTTCTACACAAACATATCTAAAGGTGGCAGTCTGAGCTGCGACAGTCAGCCTCAGGACCCTGGTGTGAAGAAGTCACAGCATTCCAAATAAGCCTAGGAGTGTTACCCAGAGGCCAAGGAACTTAAATTCTAATACCAGGGGGAGAATCTGCCCTGCTTGCAGGTAGGGGGACTTGCATAGCAGTGGCAGAAAGGTCAATTTCTCCACTTTGTGCATCATATCTAAAAGGGCCTACACCAAGAGTACAGGCTACACAAGAACTCTTGAATACCACTGCACAACCTTGGGTAGTAAAAGTATGCAACATGGAGAACATGTTAGCGTATTAAACTTCTGAGTAGCTTTAGGATCTCTGTTTTGGTGTAAGCAGCAGTTGGACTAAAAATACAAGTAAATATCAGTACTTAAGCTTGTTCATAATAATCGTATTTAGAATAAAAGATTGAGATGAACTTTCACACCAAATTTGAACCATTTCTGAGCCAACTGTCATCTGTGATTCAAAAATCCAACTCTCTTATTCCTGCCCATTCACACTTTTCTTTTGTCTTGTGTTTGAGAACTATGGTAAATACAGCAGATGTAAGTGATTGTAATTATTTAAATAAGAATGCATGTAAAATTAAGCTTCTGGACATCTTCCACTTCCAAAAACTTTTTTGTCCCATCAGTACTGAAAAATGACTATATTATCATTTAGCAAGTAAACCAAAGCAAGCATGAGGAGCAGTTTCTAATAATTACTGATTTTTACAGGCTGAGATTTGATAGTTTCCACTTTGCCGCTTTCTGATCATTGTGAAAAAATTAAGGATGGTTGCACATATCACTTTCTAGAGCTTGTCAATTCATCAGCTGAATTAGATCTCTCTTCTCCCAGAAAATGAATATGTTACTTCATATATTCTCTGCTAGTTATGGTTTAAGATGCTTGCAACTGTTAGTTTATGTAACTGTTGTGCAGTATAAAGAAATGTTATTTTCACTTCATCGATCAGTATATACATTTGTTTCAACTTTCCAACATAAGAGTAACCTGTTTTTACCACTAGGAAATCTGTATGTATCTCCCTGGAATTCAAATTTAAACAGCTTCTTACCAGGCTTTACATGTCAGACTTGACAAAATTAACTCATTTCTTCATAACAACTGCCATTGCAAAACAGAAATTTTAATGGTGTCTTAGTAATAAGTTATGTGTTTAATAAAAAGAAAAGGCAGTGTTCTGACCTTGATAACAAAATTCACAGTAGTTTCAGGCACCCCTAATATTCCTGTGACTGATTATCCTCAAAATGCTTTTACTGAATTTTGCCCTGTCCATATATCTGTTCCACTAGCACAGTAAACTATTACAAGAACCTCTCCCCCAATACAACTTTTTTTTTTCCTTTCTTTTATTGTCTCACAAGAGCAGCTATTCAAATCAGGCTGATCTCTCCCTTCTCTCAAAACCATAAAAACCCTGTTGATAACAGACAGAAGTACATCAACTCTGGATTGTCCAAGTGAGAAATCAGATCTTGCTTTGGTTTGCCTCTAAAGAGATCTTAGGGCTTGCATGCTTTTTTGTTAAAGAGCCACACAGATAACAGATAGGGAAACCATAAGACACACAGTCATGCTATTTAGGGACTAATCCAAGCAAATCTTCTGCCCACACATTTTTCATCAATTCTCATTTAGAGTAGACAAATTACCTGATTAAATTGATAGAAAAGCAGATTGATCTCATGTGCTATCTCCTATATGCCTTTCTCTCCATATCGCTGGAAAGGTATTTTAATTAGGTATGCATTAGTTGGTGTGTGCTTGGGGTGGTGTTTTTATGTGCAGTCTTACATATAGTTGTGATTGTCTGAGAACCCTGATGGCACATGACTGAACCTGAAAACTAAAATGTTTTTTACAATGTAATAGTTGCTCTAGTACGTGGTATTATTTCATCCTGTGCACTCTGTTTCCTGTATATGAGTACAATTCTTTTTGAAAGGTGATGATGTCTCCAGGCAGTGGATGTCAAGATGCTTAAATGGGTGTAGAAAGCCCTATGAAAACTAATTGTGTAGGTGTCACCATAATACAGCTATACCTGTAAACACCAGCAAGGCAAAAATAAATGAAAATTTTGAGTTGCAGATCTGATTGGGGATTTGGGGGAAGCAATGGAAATAAAGCCTGCTAGGTAACTAGGTGGAGAACTACCCTATCTTCCTTAACCACTTCCCAATAAGAAAAATGCTATCCATCTTCTGCACTTAGATATCATCAGTAATGCTAACACAGAAACTCCTGATGTCTGAATAATGTAGTGAACTCTGTTACATTTACATCAAACTTTTAGCTTTGGTCTGTAATCCAGTTTAATGAAGTGATGCCTTTTTCATCATTTTCCAAACTGGCATCAATGATCCACATTAGCATTCTGATCAAGATCCTGAAATACTGTATATTCATAAAATATCAAAATAATTTAAACATCATGAAAAGAAGCAGGGTTAGAATAGATTTTAGAAGTGGAGACTGATGAGTCCAGCGAAGGGGGATAATCTTCTCAAATAAAAATCAGAACAGAAAAGGAGACATAAAAGCCACATTTTTTGTTTTCAAAATGTAATGACTGTATGTAATGAACAGTCATCATTTAAGTACAACATACTACAAATTAATAAAAGAAACCACACTGTAAAAATATGTTCATGAAATGAAAAGCAGGATGCAGTTTAGCTAGTCCCCAGAAGAACTAAAATCTACATCATTTCAAAAGAAAAAAATCTTTCAAGAACAGTATCCAGAGAAGAAGTCAACCCCAAGAAAGTGAGAGTTAGAAGATAGCTCTTCTATATCAGGTAGCTTGGTGATAAGTATAGCAAAGATAAACACTAAATGTTCATTTCAGTACCTGTCCCCAGAGGAATATGCACAAACAGTGAACTGTAGAAACAAATTTAAACACAGTCATTGTCAAAAAACCACACCTTTTATAGAAAGAACAAACTAGGACAGGAAAGAAAGGCCAAATTTGTTCCTTTTCTGCATTAGTACTTATCTCTGTATGTAGCTGTCCTCTGACTGTTCTGACCCATAAAGAGCTGAAAAGACAGTACAAGGATCTTACTAAAGAAAATAAAGTTTTTCAAAATACATTATTTATTATAGAGAACAAGGTAGGAATTTCTAGCTGAATTTATGTGCAACAGAAATTACCATCAGGCTTACTGCTTCCCCTGTTTAGTAGAGCTGCCAGTAGTGGATTGTTTGTAGGGATAATTTGACATTTATATGCTTTTACAATTTCTTTGTCTGCAGTCCTTTCCATATGAAATTTTGCTTTGTCTGCTTTCTGCTCCTTTACTGCTGCTCTGCTCTATAATGTAATTAATTTTGATCTCACACACTGGTACTATCAGTTAGAATCCAAGGTATCTGCTCCTCAGAAGTCCGATCCTGCAATCTTTCTATAAATCTTATACTTGCTTAAGAAGTTTTGGAGCATTCCCTGTCTTACCTGCCAGATATTCTGCAGTTAAGGATACGTTTCTTGAACGACCAAACAATACATTTCTCATTTATGTAAGTTACATAGCTAGAAAATTCATTACACAGATTATCATTTTTATCTATATGTTAAGTGAGACATGATATGAATGAAATTTCAGAATGTGTCCACAACATTTTAGGAATAAAAAGCCATCCTAACCACCTCATCTATCCTTAGACTACATGATTTGCATGTCAGAGGGCAGTAAGGGTGGTACTTCCCCAAAGAGACAATGGAGTGGAGAAACCCATCCTTGAGCTAGGGAAAATGAGTGAGAAGCAAGAAAGAAACTGTTATGCTCTGATCCCCTGCACTGCCCATCACCTCGCTGCAGGGACTAGGAGGGACTGAGTGTGATGTGTGGTGAAGATAAGGGGAGGTGAGACTAGGAAGGGGGTAGGGGAACAGTTGTACTGAAGTTGAGCCTGGGGAAAGGGAAGAAAAGGCGTTCCCTTAAGTGTTTTTTTAAGGTTTTGGGGGGTTTTGTTTTGTTATTTTTCCCAATGTTTGAATCAATAGTTAAAGTTTTAGGTTAATTGAAATTGAATTATTTTAAGTAAAAACCCCTGGTTGATACTGTTTTGCCCATGACAATCAGAAAGGAACAAATGTGAGCAAATATAGGGAAAGGGGATAAAAGTTGCTGGGTGTAAACAGGCGGCTTGTCTGTAGGTCTGTCTTACTGATCCTTACATTTGACCACTGCAGTCCTCTACTCTTATTAAATCCTATTTCTAGCTACCACGTGGGGGTGAGGTCTTTATTCTGTGTGCCTCTGTACAAACACTAGCCAACTTCAGTCCCGACTAGCAGGCCTTTAGGTTAACGGATCTAGGCACCTGCAAGGGAATTTGGGAGCAGAAACCTCAAGGGCTCATGGTTTCCAGGGTCAGGCAGCTGGGGGAGACCCGGGTTTCGGGATCAGCTACTGGGCCAGCCACTGCAGGGAGGCTTACACATGCTCAGCTTTGCTGCTGCCTGGACGTGATGGCACAGAAAGGCAGCAGGCTTCCAGCTGTCAGGCTAGGGTGGATGGGATCCAGCTGGGTCATGGAGCCCGTCAGATTCAGCAGCTCCTAACAGTTCATTACTCAATGGAAATTGAGAAAATTTTGTGCACTTCAAAAAAGAGACAGACAAAAAGAATATTTTTAAAAGAGACTTGAGTAAAACACTGTGGGGAATGTAAACATATTGTAGAATCTGCACATGAAAGGATTACCACAAGAGAGACACAGTAGTACTAGGTGAAAAAAGAAACATTTTTTATTTCATATTCTTTCTAACCTTGGATTAAGGACTTGATAAGATCACAGTAGCTGAGTGGTTAAACCAGCAGAACACAGGGAACAGTATCTTCTGATGAACACAGTATGGCAGTTACCTGCTTAAACCAAACTTACTGATGGTGAAATCATGTGTGTATCTGTGCTCAGGGAACCAGAATGAAACAAAATGTAGGCTTGAGTTAGTCATTACCACCCTCACAGAAGCAAAAGGTAGAGAAGGTGGTTTCTGCATATAAACATTTTAAACCATCTTCTTCCCACCAAAACTGTTGGGACCCACCTTCACTGAAGGGATATATTGTGACAAAAGCTTTAGGCTAGCTCATAATTAGGTAAAAAAAAAAAAAAAAAAATCTCTACCTGCCATACTCGACACAGCATACTTGATTCAACTACAGACTTTACCATGACAGAAAGAAGCAAAATCATATATTTAGTTGAATTGTCTACTGCTACACAATGGATGCTTATTCTTTTGTAGAACTGGTAGCCAAGAATGACTTTTGGTGAGTCACTATTACCTCAGACACAATAACTGGTTTGGGAGACTGCATCTTACAAGCAGCACTTGAGTTCAGAGGCATCCTGATATCCAGAAAGTTATCCCTTCTAGTAAGTCTGTTTTCTGTTTCATTATTCTCTGAGATGATAGCACATTTGGGAAAAAAAGATTATTTGCCTGTTTTGAACATTTATTTTCCATGAACCCAGTCATGGCAATAGGTTTGCCAAAGCATTGTGCTTTGTTGAAGTACAAGGGAAACAGCTTCACCACTAGAATCTGACCCATCACTTCTCTATGTGCTTCCTTCACAATTTGTGCCTTTAATGGGAACAGGTATTAATACTCTACCTGTGACAGCAGCTCAGCAGACTGTCATGTTTAGGAGCAGATCTTGAAAGCAATTCATGCAAATTACATGCCAGCTTGTCGTCTTCAGTAGAAGAGTACATTAAAAGTAAGAAAGTCTTCAGCAGTGACAAGTTAGAAGAGTAAATATGAAAAGTTCTTTCCCTGTCATGAGAGAACAGAGAAGGAAGGTGACAAAAGGTAGCAGAAAGTAGTTTGATTCTCGTGAATTAGGTACAGTTAGCAGCAATGGTTAATAAGTCGAAACTTCCAAATTGCCTAGTGCAGCCAAGATGAAGAGGGCAGTAAATCTCAGAAATTAGTAGTACTAATGAGACTACAGAAACTGGAAGAAATATGATGCCATATTAAGAAAAGAAGTAGAGAGACAAATGAAATGGGGTAGTGGGGAAAAAATAGATCCTCTTATTACAATCTAAAAAGACTGCATTTAGCAGGGGCATAGTGAATACTAAAAACCTATTCATATTTTATAAGATTATTCTTGTGCGCATTTTGCAAGAAACAAAATGTGGTTACCCTGATAAACTTGCATATGCTGATCATGCTTAGATACTGTATAGACTCGTTAAACAGGGAACTACAGAAAAACCTCTCAGACCCTTTCTGTACCTTCTGAAAGGCAAAAAGAAAGCATTGAGATGTAGGCCTTACCCCAGCTATAGCTGGAGGAAGAACGCATCCTGTCTAGAGGACTGCAGTGGCTGCGCTGCTTCTCTCCAAAAAAACTTTCTCTGGAATTAGGCTGTGCTGCTCAATTTATCATAGCCCAAAAGTTAAACCTAGGAGACCCTTTCTATAAATATGATAAAAACTTCTTGTTCCATTTAAAACAGGTGATGGAACAAGAAAGATAGCCAGGTCATTCCATGCAACAGTCTGTTTCCTCAGAAATCCTACCTCCAGAAAACCTCTTCTTGTCTAGATAAAAAAGGACTGTGAGGAACACCCTCTTGGTTTAAAACTTTCCTTCTCTCCTATGTTTTTGGTGTATTTCTTTGTTCCTTATGGTGACTTAGTGAAAAACCTTCTGCTCTCAGTCTTTACTTATCCTCTTACAAAGGGAGAAGAAGAATGCAGCATACTGTTGGTCTTTATCTTTTATACTAAGTGTAAGTGGATATCTCAAACCTGCGAGGCCACTGAGGCTTGCGAGGCACTTTTCATTAAATGGTTAGGTAGTCAGAGTCTAACTGGATAATTGCATTCTCTCATGAAAATTTCCTGTTAGGCTTACACAATTGTGTTCTGATGTTGCTCATTGAGGGCTACCAAATTCCAAGCAAAAGAATTTGAGTATTAGACTAAGCAATTTTTCTATTCAGTCTGCTCAACTCTTATTTAGGTACTGCCATAGATGTGACTGGCACCAAAGGGATTCCTGGAAGGAATTTCTGTGACCCAAACAGTTTGCAAATTATCAAACAGATTCTATCTCTATTCCTATCAAAAACCTTTCAGATCAAGAGATAGGACATACTTAAGTAAAAGCAACAAACTGGGGTGCAATCACTGACACTAAGGATGGAGTAATCTGGCCTTAAATAAGAATACAGACAGTGAGCCAGACAGACATGCCTAATAGATATCACTAAAAAGATGATAAATTTAAGATTGTCCTATCCATGGGAAATTCTCCAGGTTGATTTATCTGATTAGAATTACGAGCATTGATATTGTGAGTACTCTGAGAATTCCTGGTTTAAAAAGAGAGGCTAATGATATCCTGCCCTCCCTCATCCCCTGAAAAAAGGAACAGGAAGCAAAGCAATTAGAAAAACAAATAATAGAAGTTTTCATTCCTCATTGTCAAATAGACTTTTCATCTTCTACACACAAACATTATTTCACTTCTCAGTAACCTCTCATCATCATAATAATACATCCTTTTAGTGTCAAAATCAGTGACCATCATAAAAATTCTGTGCTAACAAGGGTTGCAAGAAATGCTATAAATCCTTTTAACTTGTCCAAATATATCATATTTAAGAAAAGTAAATCAATAAAAAGCATCCAAGAAGTAGTTTTAATTTATCCAGCTCTTTTTTCTCTCTGCAATATTATTTTCTTTTTTTCATTATTTAATTTCTCCTTATTGCAAATAAGAGGATGGAAGGATAGCTGCAGTTCATATTTCAGTCCTAAAAATTGTTGAGAATATAGCTCTGTGGAAAACATTAGCAAACTGAATATTTTTCAGTTTATGCAGAACGCTTAATTCTTCTAGTAGTTAATTTTCCAACTAGTTATTTTGTAACACTACAACACAAATATAATATTTAATCCATTCGAACTCTTTACAGGCTGATATACATCAGAATTCAAATTATTACTCTTCCCTCCAATTAACTATGCCACAAACCTTAATACTTTCTTAAAGAAAAAATTGAGGCCATGATAAACAGAATGGATTTATAAATTTACGTGTGTGTGTGCATGCACATTAATTACGTGGAAAGTGTTTAAACATTAAAACCTCTAATGCAGCCTTCAGAAATGTTGCAACTGGGAATACATTTGTGTGATGTAAACACATAAATTTAAGTTCAAGTTTTTATTATTTAGGGTAGCTCAGTTTAAGACTCAAAAAAATTAATCGAAAGTTAAGGACTCTACCTCAGAAAATAGAGAACAATCATTTTCCCTTCACACTGAGATAATTTCATGCTCTATCAGCTAAAAGGTCTTAGTCTCTGAGCTGGAAGTTTCAATGCTTTCTCCTATACTGGAGAGTTTTCACTTTACAGAAGACAGAATTTCTTATTCACTTGCCTGTATAGGTGGTTTGGTATCATCTGTATGATCGTCCAAGAGGATAATCTAGTTAATCCAACACTGACTACTTTTAGTATATTTTTCTCCTTTTTAGGAAGATTATGAATTGAAGATATTTGTGTATGAGAAAATGATGACATTGCATACTCTTAACCTAGCAGTGCATTTCCTTTAATGCACCATTCTTCATGATTTTAGTGGTCTACCTTGTTCATTTGAAGTGGTTTACCTTTATGCAGTTTGAAGCAGCCTTTACTTCTGCAAGAGCTGCCACAGAATCAGCAGGGAACAAATGAGCTCAAAACCAAAAAAGACAATTTTGTCCAGCCTGGCAAATGATAAAGGGAGAATTTAAGTACTGAGTTTACAAACTACTCAAGATCAGAGCAAGATGGAACCTGGAAATGGTTACATCTGATTTTTATGCTTAAATGGCTCCTTGCAATCTCCACTACTGTGTGCCAAAATCAGATTACTCTGAAAAGCTAGAGATTTCAAAACTTCTTTTTTTTTACCTAAGATAAGGTTAAAACAGTTCCTTTGTAGTCTGAATGTTGGGGTTTTTTTCTAAATGAACTACATACAGATAATTTAAAAAAACGCAAGCCACATTCTATTTCTGAAATGTATGTTGTTAATTGCAGACAATCAATTTACTTACAGAAAGTTTTCAAGGACATAGTACAGTTTTAAAAATAGTAGCATTCACATCATCATACTTAGAAATAGTTACTTTACATGAGTGAATACATCTCTGTCTTAGAAATAATGAAACAGTATGAACGCAAATCCTTCCAATCTGCCTGTATGTCTTTTAGTACTTGCAATTCTCAATTTCAGGTTCATTTAAAAAAATAAATAAATATGGGTGATGTTAAGACCAACTGAAGGGCAAGTTAATCTAGTGTGAGTTGCCCTAGTTTTGAAATATTCAAAGCTTGTTACTTTACTGTGATGACTTTTAAGGAAGAACTGATTTGAACATGAGTTGTAAACATTCCCTAGCAAACTAATGCATTTTGTGGGCTAGGATTTCTGAATCTTAACAGCTTAGATAAATATTGCAGAGTTAATGGCGTTGAACTTTAAATATCTATGTATACAAATATATATAAATATAATTTGTGTATCATATATATAAATTAATTGTGGGAGTGCAGAATGACAAAAAAAATTGACAGCTGAGCAGAAGCCAGGAGTAGAAATAAGACAAAGTCATGCATCTTACACTTCAGAAATAAAGAGGCAAAACCATATTCCATGGAAACTACTAAGGGATTTTATAATCTACTGAGCTTTTGTAACGTACTGAACTCTCTGTCCAACTACAACATTGCTGCTTCTGTGCCAGTCAGCTAACAGATGAGTAGGAGGAAAAATTTGTGATCCTTTTGTTTCACACTCCAGCAATAGCATGCGTAAGAGATTCGTTTTGCTGTGCTTACTGCGCTCACACAGCCTTCTTCTGTCTAGCATGCTCAGGAGAAGACACAACAGAAAACTGCATGTTTGGCTTTGATTTTGAGCTATCTTTTCCTAAATTGTGAATGGTACTGTAACAGACTTTGCGTTGCCTGCTGTAAACGGAACTTTCAATTTATTTTCAGTTTGTTTGGACTGGATATCAGCATCAACAATAAGGCCATTTGGAAGCTGTTACAAAGTTGGGGAGAAAATAAATATAAATAAAATAAATATAAAATAAGTTTTCTCCTTTCTTGGAGCCAAGTTTTGAATATTGAAAAAAGCACCATCAATCAGAGAAAAAAAATCAGCACGTAAAATCCTCTCCTTCAACACCAGTCTCCTCCAGAGCTATGAGAGTTTCCAAGAGAGGTGCTTCTCTTTGCCAAATGACAGATGCTTTGACTCAGGTTGAAGGTGAAATGCAAATCTCCCAGAGAGCCCAAACCACCCTTGTGATTGACGAAAATTTAAAGATAAATTCTTTGGGGGGGGGGGGGGCAGAACTAAAACCAAAACTGCATCTTTAAGAAAAGGTTTGTTGATATATAGATATCCCAAAAAACTCAAACCCATACGAAATTGGTGTACTTAAGAACAATTTTCCCAAATTTAATAGTGTTTGTAGTCAAGGTTCTGTAAAAACATTTATCTCTGACCATCATCCTAGCCCTCAGGCTCAGCATCAGAAACATTGCTCTATCAGAGTAATTTGGCCCATTTTATCTACAGCTCTTAAAACAGTCTTTTGGTTTGGGTGTATCTTAGCATCTGCAGCTATTCACTAGTATGAATATACATTTCAGTCTATCTGTGTGTTATTCCTGCCTGGAAAAGTAAATGGCAAAAACTGTGCACTGACCACCCACAAGCATTTAGCAAACTGATACATCACAGTGAGGAAACATTAGAATGTAGCATAAATATTCATATGTGCTGTTTGCACTAATTCAAAAACTCTTTTCATTTGCTTCTTGTAAATTCCTCATATTAATTTCTACCCAACATAATATAAATCCTGGATAACATCTCAAGACTTAACACACATCAAATAAGGTGCACATGATCATAAATTATCTTCTTGTTCCTCTGCCTTGTAAAGTTTAAACTATCATATTTCTATCTTACACTTCCAGTGAAAAAACAGTCAAAGATGTATTCAATATTAAGAATTATCGGTAAGGAAAATAAACCAAAGCAAAATATTTCCATGACACTCTTTAAAACTTCCCATCCTCAAGAGTCACAGTAGAAAAAGAACAAGTGCAGAAAAGGGTAACAAGGACCAACAAGCGTCCATAATATCTTTCTGTGAACAGCTACTAAAGGGACAAAGGCTCTTACCAAGTAAAAAGATGACGAAGAAAATGCAATAATTGATTATAAAATCATCGGGGGCAGGACAATAACCTGAAGAGGGGATGATTACTGATTGTCTCTTATGAGAAAAAGAGAGCATCGAGACAAAATAACAGGAGACAAGTTGAAAATGAAAGGTGTACTTCTTCATTCAACATGTAACTAGACAGTACCACAGATGTAGATGATGACAAAAATGTATATGGATTCAGAAAGCAAGTAAATTAATGGTGAAAAAAACTCCCAACCTATCTTGGCCTATTAAATACAAAGAGATGACATCTGATTCATGAAGTACCTGATTCACAACTTGCTGGAAGCTAGGAGATCATAAAAAGGGAACTGTCACTACATTCATGTCTCATTTACTTTCATTGTTAGTCTGAATCAGTGTGGGCATACTCTTTATTTTCATGGTATAGACCACGTCCTGCCATGTTTCTGTTCAAAGATGTCAAAAAATAATAGTACAGAGCACCTTATATCCTCCTGTGTACACAATCCTCCAGAATTAGGTGACTGCAGTACACACTGCCTGAGGCTGTTTTCAAAGTTGTTTGATCATTTCAGGTGCAATTCTATACTGTCCCCATTAGGTAGACATGCAATTTTCACAAACTGTTTCAGGATACACTTGTGGATCTCAGTTTTGACATAAAGACATAAAAAATACAAAACAATAAATGGAATTGTTGCTCATTTTACTTTGCATGTATAAAACAGCATAAGACTTAAGTGAAAGATAAAATATTTTTAATTAAGGAATAAGTATCTGCAAAGAGTTTGAAGTTATTTACTGAAAATAAACTCATTGGGGGTTTTAAATCACAATCATTCAGCAGAGTCAGACATACGCAGTCCTAAAGGAAAAATGTGTCTTATCCCAAGCAGTTGAACAAATCTAATTCTCTAACACAAGAATTTAGTACCAGCACTTTGTTTAGATAAAAACTAACATCACTTCAACAATGGTGTGAATTCACTAACTCATAAGATTACTAAACATGGCAAAGTCTTGCAACTGAATACAGGATTTTCACCTTCGAGTTTTGCAAATCCTTTGACCTTTACAGTCATGAGCACTCAGTCATGGGAAAAAAAAGAAAAATAATGTGAGTATTCTGAATAGTTTTGCTATGCTTCATCAGGGATATCTGAAATGGACCTCATGGTATTAATTTATTTTTCATTTTTTTGTTTGTCATAAGCTTATGATCTGCAGCTAACACAGGAAAGTTAAAAGCAACAGAATCAGACAATGACAATAAGAGCTGCCATCTCACAAGATAGATACACACCTTTATAGGTAGCACTGTGACTTTCATTCAAAAGCTATAACAATTCAAATATAATGAAATGCTTTAACAGCATGATGGCATTTTCAGTTTCCAATCTGACAAAGCTACAGTCCAGGACGTTTCAAGGTTTCAATATTACTGAAAGCACTTCACAGTTTAAAATGCTTTCAAAAGCTTTCTGCAGAGACATTGGCTAGATATGAAGCAGTGAACTGTTAAAGAGGTGAGAAAAGAAATATGCAGAATGATTTGGAAGATAAATTTTCTTTTCTGAGTGTACTCATGGCTGTTTAAGAACAGCACAGGTATTAGCAGCTGCCTACTCATTCTTACACCGGGGAATTCTGCTGCTGCAAGGTGTATTACAGTACAGGGGAGGATGGTTTTCCATTGGAAAAGTAAAAATTTGGAGAAGCAGCAAAATAAAATGAAATAGAATTGGTTTATAACACCCCAAATTGTGCAGTTTCCATTTACCACATGTGAATGACAAGGAGAAAAGGCAAGTATAAAGTAGGCAGGAATAAGTGAGACTGATTACATAGCAATAGCGAACCTGTGAATTCTGTCACAGTCTGTTTTCAGATTAAGGCCATGTTCTCCCTTCTTTTTTTACTGTAAAATAATTGTTGAATTTCAGTTAAATGTATTACTAAAATATATTTCTAACCCTTTATATGTTGTTTGATAATATGAAGAAAGGCAAATTGAACAACAATTAATGTAGGTGAATTCTCTTCCTACTTCCTTCACAGTACCACAGTCATTTAATGGCTATGCCAATAAACGCACTGTAAGCAATCTCACCTTCCTGGTTTTTGCTAGTGAGTTTAATATCCTGAAAAAGTACTTGTTTCCAATAGTTCAAACTTTAAAATAGAATACTTCAAAACAGAACAGAATTCATAGATACCACCATCTAATTCAGTATTTACTATAGCAGGGAAACAATAGAAAATTATTGGCATTTCTGAGTGCAAAGAGGACAATAACTAGTTCAAATGATCTTTTAAAAAATGATGGGCAATCTGTAATGCTGTAAAGCAATGAGACAATGTTTTATAACAGAAGGACCTTTAATACAGGGTGATAATCTGTTTTCAAGAAGGGTAGACACTGCTTCCATCTATTTGTCTTGTACTTCAAGAGTATGTAGCAAAAGCACAAATGTGTCCCAAGACCAGCAATATAATACTCAAGGCTCATTTGAGCATTTAACTAGCTTTTTGGGTCAGTTTATAGGAGTCATATGAATGACAGATTTTTGGTGTTCCACAACAGTGGATTGTCACAAGCTATTTCTTTTCCCTTTAAAGCATCCTGCCTTTTTATTTCCTCACTCAGATGAGCAGCTGATGACCCAGCACTGGTGTTCCAGAGACTGTTTGCCTGCCTCTTCGCTTCCTGTGCAGAACAGAAACCCCTGCAGATGTACAGGGTCCATACCAAAGAATTCCAAAGCAGAGTGTTGCTGCTTTACAGCCAGTTTTCAGAAAACAGCACACAATAGGCTTGTAAACCACTACTAATTTATCTGCCATTCATGCCACATGACATTGGCCAGCAGTTTTATTAGGAATGCACTGCCATAGGTTTATGCATGCAGTGAGAAATCTCTTGCTTGCCCACTTAGCATATCTGATTTGCACTGCAGGAGAGGCATTGGCAGGTGGTACTAGTGAGACTGACTGTACTAAACCATTTTTTTTCTATTAGCTAATTCAAGCATGCAACAACTGTAGTTCACTAACAAATCAAGCAGCATAGAGAAAGAATAAGTGGATTTGTATGTTTCAAAACTTGGGTATTACAACCAAAATGTAAGCATAGTTGGAAAATCAAATTTATACTGGAAATAAAAGTTACAATACAGGAATCTGGAGTCTATATCATACTCTGTTCCTATCCAGTATTAATAGGGCATAGGAGACAGAAAAATGAAATGAGTATAAGCTGGTAGATCTCTTAAGAACTTGATATTTGAGTAGGTAGGATCTAGATCTGCTCTGACTGCCTTTCTGACTTCTAAGAAGCGAAGGTGGGTTCAGTCTTTAACACCCACGAGTCTCCAGACTGCCAGCAGGGTACAATGCCTCATGACTCCTCTAGATCCAGTGCAGCACAAAGCTTTAAGAGATGGTCCCATGAGCTCACACTCTGGTCTGGTAAAGCTGGCCAAGCTCTCTTTAAGGAAGAACATGCCATGGAAACAGACAGAAAGGCAGGGTCACGAGAGAGGTAAGATTTCCATATTTGGTAATTTACCTCTTTTTGATGCTCTATGATGCTGATGAAGGGTCTCAGCTCAAGTGATTTGGGGGTCCACTAAAACCTGCAGATTATCAGTGCTGTGCTCTACTACCTCTCTGTCCACAGACTTTCCATAAATTAGTCTTGTTAGCAAAAGAGTGCAAGTACTATTTGATGGCTACAACCAGGAGGTACATGTGTGCTGACTGCTCTCTGTCAACTCTAGGAGTTGGCAAACAGCTACTGTCTCTTTCTGGGCAGCAGAACAAAAAAAGTGACTTGCCTAGGCCATATGAGCTGTCACATTTTACAGGCCTACCCTGCATCCTCGATGTTTTATTTCCTTCAACCTTCAAAAGCTGAAAGAATATTTTATAATTGCCCCATTAATCCTAGAAGGGAGATAAAAAAGCATTATTTCTGTGAATCTGGTAGTAAGAACATGGGGTGGATGGAAGATATCATCAGATTTGAATTCAGAAAATGTTTGTTATATGCTCTGATACAACATATCAATTCTGATCTGGATTCATGAAGAAACTATATATTTACAAATCTGAGTTTAGACCAAGAGAACTGGGGTGAACCTCAGTCAGCCTCTCTGCTATTACATTTGAAAGCAAAATGGAACAGATAATGTTAAATTATGCATATCTGCTAAAAAAGATAAAAATTTTCAGAGGCAAAGTGCTGCAATAGACCATTCAGCCAATGGGTTCCAGAGCTAAATGCAAGCAAACCACAATCCAACTTAAGCTGAAAATGAACTGATTTATCTTGAGAAGTACTTTTTGTTCAGAGCACTTGCCATTCCTTGCTTTGTGTTACTAGATGAAATTTTATGTAAGGTTTCTATCTGATGTCAAATGTAATAAAATTAGAATCTGAAGGACCTAGAGTATTTGGCCAAACATCACAGCATTTTTCTGACCATTGTCAAATTGAGGTGACTTGTTGATGATTTTACTGATATTGCAAAGTAATGAAAACTTTTTAATGCAAATGACAGTATTATGAGTGCTTTTGTAGGTGTTATGAAAGCTTCTGTAGAGAAGTTGTCTTTCACAAACATTTCTAGTAATGATACCAGACCTTGGTAGTTCAGTACGTTCATGGCACAAGTTTTACACGAACATTGTGTAAGAACTGACAAGGTTTGTTTTAGTCCTCACACACTTGACAAATCCAAATTCTCCCCTTTGTCTTTACTGCACACGAACTAGGCATTTATTTAAAAGTAAGTAGATAAGCCTTTAATTTCTCCTCTATATCTTAGGAAGGCTCCTCAGGAATGAAAAATTTCCAAATAGAACATTTAGATGGGGCCATATGAACAGAGAAGTCACACCAACAGAAAGCTTGGGAAAAGATAAAATAAATTTTCAGCAGTTCCTGCTGAAGGAACCTGCCTGGAAGACACAAATTAAGTCATGTCTGCTTAACAAGTCAGTCCCCAAAGACTGCCAAAGGAAAGGAGAACTAGACTCCATCCCTCATGGACCCCATATGCCAATTACCTTGTTACTATGCTATATATACCTATAAACATTTAAGAAAGACCATCTTGAACAACTATGAATTCAGATGCACTTGTTTACTTATACCTTCCTGACACCGGAAGAATGCAAATGTAGACAAGGAATGCAGAGGTGGAATTATAAAAATAAACTGAAGTATAGACTGTGGGACTGTAAGTAAGAGATGATAGACATTGAATTAAAATTCTCAGCTTCACAAGCAAGTACTAGAAGAAAGTTTAGCTATCACTCAAAAGATCATAACCTACACTCAGTATAGATACTGGTATTAGTAACTGAGCATTTCAACGTATCAAAGAGTAAGCCAGCAAGACCAAGTCAGTAAGCTGTGGAAGAATGCTGTTTCTGTTCATTTGGCTCCGTTCCTTTCCATTTTCAAGGAAAGATTTGAAAAGATCTATTAGCTCCTCTCATCTTAGGTTCAGCATTGTTTCCCATCTTTGTTGAGGTCAGTTGGGGCCAGCAGCGCATCAGTCTGAAAGTTATTTTAAGATTTAAGGAGAAAAATTCCAACAGATGGTGAAGCTGAGATGGGTTTAGTGAGCAAACAATTCAAGAACAGAACAATTAAATATTACTTTTGAAAATACAAAAATAGTTAGGCACTTAGAAAACAAACAGTATGACAATATGCTTAGCGTGATCCAGGGACTGAAAGATGAAGCACTTGTGCATTTTAAAAGTCATTTTTGGGTGCATTTTAGGAAAACCATTACCTGTGGCACAATAAGTCATTTTTTAAACATTTATTAAACAGACACTGAAGTCATCCGCTTTATCTTATGTTTGTTGTGATGGCACTATGTGCCACTAGGCACTTTGGGTGTGCTTCTCAGTACCAAAGCCAAATTTACTTAGAGTCAGCGTAGTTACGTTATAT
Organism: Theristicus caerulescens; assembly: GCA_020745775.1. NCBI lineage: Eukaryota > Metazoa > Chordata > Aves > Pelecaniformes > Threskiornithidae > Theristicus > Theristicus caerulescens. Next base: position 87,131,347 of record CM036558.1, read on the forward strand.
AACATTCTTGAGGCAGGAGGAGTTTTGTTTCTCTCTTTTTCCAGATCTTTTTTGTGTAATCATGGGACCACAAGTCAATCGCATGGTAAGGAAAAGTACTTGTCAAAAGAACAGAATATTTGGCATAAAGACAAGGATAATTATGGAATGGCTATGATGAGGGGGCCAACTGTTCTGAATACACTTCTGTACTACTGAAAAGTATTTGGTAAGTGCCTTTCAGTTTAATAAACTATTTTATTCTCCTTGCTTTCCTAAAGTGAAATATACACTGCTAAAGAAGACCATTTGTGAACACTGCTCTTTGTTCCAAGTCTGACAAAAATTTTAGCTTTGTATTTCTAATTTTACAGGCTGAGACATTTGGATTCCCTAGTTTTTAAATGTATACTTCAATCATCAGAGACCAAACAATCTATTAATAGTACAGGTCTTCCATACCACCCAGCAGAAAGCAGCTATGGCTCCCACTATGAGATCTTACTGAGATTTTTCTACCGTATTGTTTTGGAATAGCATTTCAGAGAACTCTGTTCTATTGCAATAATCCTGAAAATTTTAGTAAGCTTTGTTACCTGAAGGATAATAACTTCTGTTTACTCCAGAGATATAACTGAAAGTTTAAAATAATTAAAATTTTATAGGAAATTTAACTTTTATACATAATAGTCATTCATATAAATACTCTGCAGTATTTCCAAAAGATCCCTAAAAGTGTTTAAGTAACAGTGTTCTTAGTCATTACTAATCATGTTAGCTAGAACCAGAACAGGTTTGGAGAAGGAGGGAGAGGAAATAATGAACAGTTTGGAGACTCTTTTATGATATTCTAGATACAATTGGCTTCATAAGTGTCACATTTTCTTCCATGTTAAAAAGTGGGGTGTTTTCTGAACATAGCATTCATGAATGTTAGATTTTTAAGCAGAGCCAACTGGTTTTCCCAGAACAGATTTTTCAAAAAGCAAAGTCTCTTTAAGGTCAGAATGTTTTAATAATTAATCTTATTTCACTCACTTCTTTCTCCCCTGCTCTTTATTACCATATTAAGAACTAAACATTACCCAAATGTAAAGGAGAAAGACAGACTTTCATTTGCTATATCAAGGGACAAAAACTAGAATTCAGCTAAGACTGAAAAATTTGAAATTTATCATATAAAAAAATAGTGTTTTAAAAATTATGGTAATTTGGAGCCAAAAACTAGGTATGAATTCACAGGAATTCATTTAATGAAATCTTTTGTAATAAATGAACAAAATTTTAAACCGAATACCCTGATACAAGACCTGAAGGGTCCTGAATTTAATGCCCAGAGCATGGCCCAGTTAAATTAATACAATTACCTGAAATTATATCAGCCTCTTGAGTTACAGCGGATTTTTGTCTAAAGCTTTCACATTACATTTGCAGTTCTTCTCCAGTTCAGACATATTTAACACACTGCAGTGACTTTACCAGCAATTTCTGACCTTTCAGATTATGCATGAATTGTAAGAGCGTGAAAATGCCAAAAAAAAAAAAAAATCTGTTTCTGAACCTTAATTGATTCTATGATGCAATTCATATAAATCAACACATCCAACCCCTTTTACAGGCACACAGATTCTAATAATGTTGCAACTATACTTAATAAAAAGAGATTGAAGATGTAATGTCCCCTCTGCATTGGTATTAACATAATTGTAAATAGGACTTTCTAACGTTGCTCAAGTAGTTTCCATAGTGACTGATTTTACACTGGAATGTAAAACATCCTCTGCATCTGTGTTATTTCTGCTTTTGAGTTTAATATTTAAGAGCACTAGGAAGAATGTGAATAGCACTTAAGTTGTAGCACAGGTATATACTTAGTACCACTGAGCATAACATTCATTTAAAAGTTCTTTTTAGATATTCTCAATATCAAATCATACCTGAACTGAGTTACCTTTGAAAAAGTGCACTTTAGAGTTCCCCATAGTTTTGCACTCCAGCTCCACAGGGATGCTCTTTTTGCTACAGAATTGTCTTGGTTTCAGCTGGGATAGAGTTAATTTTCTTCTTAGTAGTTGGTATAGTGCTGTGTTTTGGGTTTAGGATGAGAATAACGTTGATACACTGATGTTTTGGTTCTTGCTAAGTAGTGCTAAGTTGTTGCTAAGTAGTTGCTAAGTAGTGCTTACACTGGTCAAGGACTTTTCAGCTCTCCATGCTCTGCCAGGTGCACGGGGGGCTGGGAGAGAGCACAGCCGGGCGGCTGACCCAGACTGGCTAAAGGGCTATGCCATACCATATGACGTCACGCTCAGTATATAAGCTGGGGGAAGAAGAAGGGGGGGACGTTTGGTGTGATGGCGTTTGTCTTCCCAAGGAACCGTTATGCATGATGGAGCCCTGCTTTCCTGGAGATGGCTGAACACCTGCCTGCTGATGGGAAGTAGTGAATGAATTCCTTGCTTTGCTTTGCTTGCATGCACGGCTTTTTGTTTTACTAGTATTCTATTTTATTTTACTTCAATTATTAAACTGTTCTTATCTCAGCCCACAAGCTTTCTCCCTTTTACCATTCCGATTCTCTGCCCATCCCACTGGTGGGGGGGAGTGAGTGAGCAGCTGTGTGGTGCTTAGTTGCTAGCTGGGGTTAAACCATGACACGAATGTGACTGCTCTGCCTCCAGGGTCCCGTCATTTCTTTCTGGCCAAGCCTTAGTGTTGCATTCAATGATTCTCCTTCTGAAACTTGCTTATTCCTTAAACATCACTGAAAACTATTTCTGTCTTGCCTTATTACCCACACAGAACAGATCTACAGTTCAGTCTTTTGGATAGACCTTCTTGTGTCATTGCACTTGCATGGTTCCTCCTTCACCTCTCACCTTTACATACCTGTCAAATTCGAAGCACATCCTTTCAGATGTTGTTTCTAAGCATGTAACTCTCAAGAAACTTTGCAACACATCATTAGCTTCCCTATCAACACCTTATATTCAGACATTTTTGATATAAGCCTTGAATGACTTAGCAAATGTAAACCTAACAAAACTAAAGATCAGACTCTTCCTGTAACTCCAATAAATAAACCTCTCTTTTTTCTTTCCTTTTATTTCCTAGTAAAATAGCCCTGTAACCTATACTTTACTATTCTTTGGTCTTTTTTTTTGTAGGAACAGGGGAAGATGGCCTTCCCAGTATGGGTGCCAACTCCTCCATGTCATTCAAGCAGAACCATAAAAGTCGATTTACTAGTCTATTCTTGTCACTGTCTTGATTGAAGATTGCTTCTACATTCACTTCTGCTAGATCACACACAGGTACTTTCCCATCCCTTTGTTAGACTGTCCTGGTTTCAGCTGGGATGGAGTTGGTTTTCTTCCTGGTAGCTAGTACGGGGCTGTGTTTTGGGTCTAGGTTGAGAACAATGTCGATGATACACTGATGTTTTGGTTCTTGTTAAGTAGTGCTAAGTACTTGCTAAGTGGTGCTCACACTGGTCAAGGACTTTTCAGCTTCCCATGCTCTGCCAGGGGCATGGGAGGCTGGGAGGGGGCACAGCCGGGGCAGCTGACTCAGACTGGGCGGGGGCTATTCCATACCACGTGACATCATGCTCAGTATATAAGCAGGGGAGTTGGCCGGGGAGGGGGTCGATTGCTGCTTGGGGGATGTGCTGGGCATTGGTTGGTGGGTGGTGAGCAATTGTACAGTGTACTGCTTGCTTTGTATTATTACTGTTCTATTTTTTTTATTTTACTTTAGTTATTAAACTGTTTTTATCTCAGCCCACGAGTTTTCCCCTTTTGCCCTTCCGATCCTCTCCCCCATCCCACTGGTGCGGGGGTGAGCGAGCGGCTGCGTGGTGCTTAGTTGCTGGCTGGGGTTAAACCACGACATAGACTTTCTCTTTAACAGTTGTGGTACTAAGTTGGTCAGTACATTTCAGACACAGTGAGTTTCTGAAAATTCAAAAAAGTTTTAGATAGAATAAGAATTTGATTCAGCAATGATTTAACTTTGTGCTTCAAAATTAAGCATGTGTTGTTCTAAATGAAAAGACCTTTATACTGTAATAGCCTGATTACAGTTAATAAGTATGGACAATGCCTTATCTCAGTCAAAATAACAATCACCTTAAATTGTTGCCTAGTCATAAAGCCATGCTTCCATTCATACGAAGCTTAGCTGATACTTGAAATTTGTGTCCCCAAAGCATATTATTAGATTTTAATATTCAAAATATGTCACATAGGTTCCTATTGTCCCAAAGGTGCTGTAGAAACAGAACGTTCTTAAGCACAGTTTAACAAGTCCCTTGTTAGACTGTTAGACATTTGCCAATGTTAATATCCTGCACACATGGAAAAGATACTAATTAGGGGAGGATGTACCAAGTAAGATAATTCAGATGCATTGCATACACATGTTTCAAGACAAACATTATTTAACATAACGTTCCAGATAAAACGTGAATGAAATTAAACTGTGAAAACAACTGCTATGTTTAGTTTTCTACTTTTACTGAAGACAGACATTCCTCTTCTATTATCTCTCAAACTTAGTTCCCGTAACATCTCCCTTCATATAGTCAATATACTAGTCAGCAAAGTACAAAAAAGCCCAAAATAACCTATGTGATGAGTAAAAATAAAATGAGAAATATGATAGTTGAAAAACAGAGGGCTCCCAGCTTACCTTTTTTAAACTGGATCCACTGAACTATTTTTATTCTGTTTTTTTTATTCTGAATACTAAGTATATCTTCTGCTTTAGAACAGAGCAAAAAGGCTTAAAAAAAGAAAAAGGAAATTGGCAAAGTAGCTTTCTTTGCCTCTGATCTACATTCTCCTTCTAAGACATTATATTTTTTAATGACGTTCCTTCACTGTTCTTTACCAGTTTTGTGTTATTAATCTGTACCTTCATCTAGTCTCTAAACTTTTCCTTTCCTGTCCAGCCTCTTTATATATTCTGAAGACTGTTTAATTCTGCCTTCCTCTATCTTCTAAGCATATTATTTCTGTGTATTGGGTTTGCATGGCAAGGTTTTGGTAGCAGGGGAGGGCTACAGGGGTGGCCTCTGTGAGAAGCTGCTAGAAGCTTCCCCTGCGATAGAGCCAATGCCAGCCGGCTCCAAGACAGACCTGCTGCTGGCCAAGGCCAAGCCCATCAGCGACAGTGGTAGCACCTCTGGGATAACATATTTCAGAAGGGGAAAATAAAAACCAAAAACCTGCACAACTGCAGCCGGAGAGAGGAGTGAGAATGTGAGAGGTACAACCCCGCAGACACCAAGACCAGTAAAGAAGGAGGGGAAAGAGGTACTCCAGGTGCCAGAACAGAGATTCACCTGAAGCCCATGGAAGTTAACAGTGGAGCAGATATCCACCTGCAGCCTGTGAAGGACCCCATGCCGGAGCAGGTGGATGCCCAAAGGAGGCTGTGACCCTGTGGGAAGCCTGTGCTGGAGCCGGCTCCTGGCAGGACCTGTGAACCTGTGGGGAGAGGAGTCCACGCTGGAGCAGGTTTGCTAGCAGGACTTGTGACCCTGTGGGGGACCCATGCTGGAGCAGTCTGTTCCTGAAGGACTGCAACTCATGGAAGGGACTCACGCTGGAGCAGGTTGTGAAGAACTGCAGCCCATGGGAAGGACTCACATTGGAGAAGTTCATGGAGGCCTGTCTCCCGTGGGAGGGACCCCACACTGGAGCACGGGAAGAGTGTGAGGAGTCCTCCCCCTGAGGAGGAAGGAGCAGCAGAAACAACGTGTGATGAACTGACTGCAACCCCCATTTCCTGTCCCCCTGTGCCACTCGGGAGGAGGAGGTAGAGAAATTGGGAGTGAAGTTGAGCACAGGAAGAAGGGGGAGGTGGAGAGAAGGTGTTTTAAGATTTAGTTTTTTATTTTCTCGTTACCTTACTTTGACTTTACTGGCAATAAATTAAACTAGTTTCCCCAAGTTGAGTCTGTTTTGCCCGTGACAGTAATTGGTGAATGATCTCTCCCTGTCCTTATCTCAACCCACAAGCCTTTCATTATATTTTCTTTTCCTTGTCCAGCTGAGGAGGGGGAGTGATAGAGCAGCTTTGGTGGGCACCTGCATTCCAGCCAGGGTCAACCCACTACATTCTGCAGTCTAACTTGTATGGGAAGTCTAGGTTTATGAATAAGACAGGCTATTTCTGTTTCTTTTCTGGCTCTCTAGACAACATTTCCCAGCAAAGTACTTCCCTTCTCAAGTATTAGAATTATTCTCACAATATACATAGAGGATTTTTTTTCCAAAACTTGTACCCAGTAAACAATTTAAATAATATTTTTACTTATACAAAGAAACTAGCAGAGAACCAGGCTGAAAAGACAGTCCTAATATTCAGGCTATGACTTCGATCTTCTGCGGTGTCAGATAGAACTATGGAACTGTGGTGTCAGAGGGAAGGGCTAGCCGAAGGGCATTTTTCTTCAGAAGTATCTCTGTCAATTCATCAGTCTTTTGCTTCTTCCCCCTGTTAGTCATCTACAACCTTTTGAAGTATAGGAAAGGACATCACATCTGTTTATTGTTCTAAACATGAACATGTGTGGATGTTAAAAGGTAGTTAAGGACTCACATCTCTAATTCTACACCTCTCCACTGGGACTGGTGATTTCTTCTTTCTGGCAGCATAATCAATTTTACTCAGTAAAAAGAAGAAATATTGAAAAGTATGAAGGAGACAGGGAAATAAAGTTCATAAATACCTTGTTGTTATGATGGAATGCCTAGGCTTTCTCAGTTTAAGCATTACATATTTATAAAAGCCCTCTTCTGCTCAAAATTCTTCATGTATTCTGGCACAGCCCAGAAAAGGCTGCCTGTTGTCTGATCAGCTAGTTCATAATGCCCCAAGTTGAACTAATGACTGTATAATACTGCAACTAAATCAGTATTCCTCAAAGCTGTTTGATGAGAAGGAAATTCCCTTCTACTCCCTTCTGCAATTAAGCAGAAGTTAATAGCATCTACATTCTCTGTTGCAATCCTTTCCAAGGAGGAAAGGGAACACTTTTTCAGGCTCCATTTCTGAAATACATTTAATTTTTCTTTAACTATACAATGTCCTTTAAAAATGGGCTGTTCCTAATCTCAAAACATTTTGCTGGATTAGAATCTACCATCATGCGGAGTAGTTAGGGTTGTATGTTCTCCTAATTCAAAAATGATTTAAGTAGATAAACTTTCAAGTTAATTTACAATCTAACAAACCCCAACTCATCATCTTGTGAATATAACTGCTTCCTGGAGGTACTACTGAGCCATTATGACTGGCATTATAGCAGCCATGTCAAAGCCATTTCTTTACTAACAATGCCTTGTCCATTGATGAAATAATTTCTTTTGAATAGAGAAGTTTCTTTTCTGATATTACTAATATGAACTCAGGATTAAACTTCCTGTCTAAAAGTTAGCAAAAAGCACACCATTCCAGGTATTGAGTGTACTGTTTAATAAAGTGATGTCAACAGAGCTTCGTAACCTGGAGTGGTTGCTCGTGTTATTTAGTGGGAGGAACAGAGCGCTACTTTGGGTCTACAAGTTCACAGATGCTAGGCTACCTAAGAATATCTGGTTGTATCTCTTAGTGCCACTCAGTTGTTTTTAAGGAGAAAAATGGAAACATCAGATTATAGAGACTAGGAGCTGGTGGTAAAATGTTACTTAGTTACTTCCTAATCTTTGCAGTTAACTCCAGGTCAGAAGCAATTTCTGCTTCTAAATTTTTATCACATGGACTCCTCCATGTGTGTTAATACTCATACTGTTGCCCAAATTGCCACTAAATGACACAACTTGAGAAAGTGAACTGCTGGGTTCTCCAAAGTATGACTATTTGTTTTCTTTAACTCTTTTGAGTGAAATATTATGTTAATACCTGATGACCAAGAATGATGATCCTTGCTACACTGTGGGAGAATGGCTAAGTGAGAAGGGACATGATCTTTTCAGTGTGAGCAATCCTGCTTTTAGTGTATCAAGAAGCACAGAGGATACTATAAACTGACCTTGAACAGCAACGGACTACTTGGCAAACAACATAAGAGACAACAACTAAGTCCGGAATGTGCTAACGAACCTCTTCGCGTGAACAGCAACCTTGTACCAATCATATAACTGTCTTAAGCGCGTGAACACATGTAATGAACCAATAAGATATTGCTACCGCGTGCTCTGCTGATTGTCTATATAAGCCTTGTAATTATCTGAAATAAAGGAGAACGATCATACTCGCATCGAGGTTACATCGTTACTCCGGGTCCGAACTCTCCCACTCCGACATCTGGTAGCAGAGGATGGTTACTTCGCCTGCGATCTCCGAGGCTGCGGTGAGCAGCAGAGGAGGGTGACATCACTCGTGTTCTCCGTGACTGCGGTGAGCAGCTAGAGGAGGGGAGTGGGAAGTTTCGGCTGAGAGAAGCGCTGCTCAGGTCAAGAAGGCAGAGTAGACGCCGGCATGAGGTCGCTCCTAACCTCTCAGGATAACGGGCGCTGTTCGGGTCAAAAGGGCAGAGCAGACGCTGGTGTGAGGTTGTTCCTCACTAGGCGCAGCAATGGAAACGGAGGCTGCGGCCACACTGCTAGCTGGAATACTCTCTAAGAGAGGGATAGAGGCACCAGCAAAGCAATTGTGTAAATCTATTACACTTGGACAGCGTTGGGGTCATTTTACTGACACTCATCTGTTATTTTCCGTATCGGAATGGCGGAACTTTGGAGGGACAATGTGGCAAAAAACAATTGAGGGAGATGAAAAAGATGAAAAGGAGATAAAGGCGGTTCGTACACTTTGGAACACCGTGTTAGAGACTTAAAAGCGATGAAAGCAGAAAGAGAAGTGGCATGCGCTGCTGCTCAAATGCTGGGTCCAGGAAAAGTTATTGAAAAACCCCAAAGTAAACCAGGACCTATCGCGCGCTTCTTTGGACTGCCTGCCGTAAAAGGAATGTCTGGGACTATTTGTAAAAACGTGGGTGAACTGCGGGAAAAGGAAAGTCCTAACTCGCCGGGTGAAGTGGAGGGTGTGCCGCCGACCCCGGTGCGGGCACCCGGGGGAGCGGAAGTTTCTCTTAGCAGAGCCGGAATAGGATCTGAGGCAGAGGCGGAAGTGTCTCCACCAGAAACTCCAGAAGGGGCGGGAGCAACGTCAGTTGCTGACCTCATTGACTTAGGCGGAACGCCCTGCCGATCTTCCCCGGCAACGGGAAGAAGGGAGGCGCCGTCAGCACCCTCAGCGCCTTCATCTCCGCTGTATCCACCATTGCCTTCCTCGGGGGAGTCATCAGGGACCGTAACCCAACCTTCCGAGAAAGAACAGCAACAGCCCCCAGATGTTACTACAGAAATGTTACAAACGGTTCTAAAATGATTTGAGAAATTGGAAACACAAACAACTACGAAGGAAGAAAGCGTGCCTCCATGTTTAATGAAACCATCAGCACACCCTAGAATCACGCGCTGGAGTGGCATTATTAAGGATGCGATTTTAGAAGGACAATGAAAAGCCGTTAGGGAAAAAAAAAAAAAAGAGAGAGAGAAAAAGAAAAAGAAAAAAAAAGAAAAAAAGAAAAAGAAAAAAAAGAAAATTAAAAGAAAAAAAAAAGAAAAAAAAGAAAAAAAAACCAAACAAAAAAAAAAAAACGGGGAGTCCTGCAACATTGGCATTCCCGGTCATACAAGAGAACAATCAAGGAAAATGGGAACCTCACGATTGGAAAATTTTCATCATGGTCTTTCCGCCAAATTTTGCAATTACCAATCTCCTTAATCATGTGTAACGGGAAAGACTCACCATATGCAGTCATCTGTCAGTGGCAAAACAAGAAAGGGGAGTCTACCTCTCCTCTCCCATTGGATGCCACTGCCAAATCCACTGCCAAATGCAAAAGTCCAGGAGATATGTTTAATGTGTTAGAATGGGTGTTTTTAAGCGTGCAGCCAAAAACGAGTATTCAAACGCGAACTGAGGCAATAGGAGAATTAATACGTAAAGGAAGGTCGCGAATTATAGAAATCAGTGGTCAGGAGCCAGAGAATATCAGTATACCTGTTAACGCCATAGATATAGAATGGTGGCTCCGTAATGCTGTTGCCATACAGAACGCCTTACTAGGCTATAATGGCAGAATACACTCGCAGCAGCCTCAAGGAAAATTATGACAAGTATTAAAACGGAATCAATGGATAGAAAAATCCAAAGTAAGTGAAAAACCATTACCAGATGGGGTAACCATCTATACTGATGCAGGCAAGCGCCTACGGCGCGCAGCTTGCGTCTGGAAAGAAGGTGATCAATGGAAACAACATATTATAGAGGGACAACCTCAAGATTCCCTTCAAACTTTAGAATTAACTGCAGTAGTTTGGGCCTTGACTAATTGGCTAAACACTCCTTTAAATGTAGTAACAGATTCAATGTATGTGGCTGGAATAATGCCATGGTTAGAGGATGCCTTACTAAGGGAAACGACCAACCCTAGATTAGGAAGTCTATTTATCAAGTTACAATCCGTATTAAATCAACGAACAGCAACCTGTTGTATTATCCATATTCGCAGTCATCAGTTATATCTTGGACTTGGCCATGGTAATCAACTGGCTGACAGCCTAGTTGGTCCTGCATGCCATGTGCCTCCTATGGATAAATTTCAACAGGCCAGACAAAGTCACGAAAATTTTCACCAAAACGCAAAAGGTTTAAAAAGGCAATTTAATTTAACAGGAAATGAAGCCCGAAGCATTATTCAGGCCTGCCCAAAATGCGGAAATCACGGGCCAGGTATTGGAGTAGGAGTAAATCCAAAAGGACTAAAAGCATTAGAATTATGGCAAATGGATGTTACCCGTGTTCCAGAATTTGGTAGATTGAAGTATGTACATGTAACATTGACACCTTTTCGAAAATGATATGGGCAACTGCGTTGCCTGGAGAAAAGGCACATCATGTATGTAAACATTTGCTTGCTTGCTTCACTGTATTAGGCGTACCAGAGCGCATTAAGACTGATAATGGTCCTGCCTATGTTAGTCAAGAGGTGAGAGCATTCTTATCGCGATGGGCGGTCTGATGTGATTTAGGGGGTAGCTAGAAGAACAGTTATAAAATAAGGGGGGCTCTGGGATAATTTCTTTACAGACAACTCGGCCTTGGGAGAACAGATGCACGGAACTAGGAAGATAGGAAGAAACAGAAGAATGGCAACAACAGTCTTGAAGGACAACATCTACGTGATCCTAGGACTGAGTTTGCACAGAAGCAAAGGTCAATCAGCGAACACAGTGAGGAAGACTACGAGCCTTCATCTGAAGACCCCCAAAGACCACCACAAGAGATGACTGCGCATGCGAATCAGATATTTACATATGTTAATAAGTTCATGGAAATCTCATGTTTATGCATAGCAATTCTTGGAAATCCTATGAATATGCATGATCGTATAGTATATATTCTCTAAAAGTTCAGTAATTCGTTGGAGCACTTATGGTGGAGAATCCCCAGTGCTGCCCAGCGCTGCAATAAAGAATACCTGCTTAATAGTAACTTCGTTGCTATTGAGTTTCATTTCAGGGACTCTCTGAGTACTCCGTTTCTCCCTTGGGGAGATTCGGACTGTGAGGAGAAGCATCCATGGATTTTTTGTATCAGTTTTGGCACCCCAGATGGGACCCTCTCTGTTCGGCTGCAGGACCCGTTGAGAACAGGACTCCCTAGGGTACCCCCGGAAAATTTCTGGAGGGACTCCTTGCCTCAATCGGATCACTGCGGGAGCAGACAAGGACCATCTTCGGAAAAAGGTATTCTTTCTCAGGAATGTGGTTAGGACCTGTCCCGGTTATATTTAACGGTCGAGGATATATGTGTGTTTCCACAGATCGTGGTCCAGTGTGGGTGCCGAGCAAGAGCGTAAAGCCTGTTTTAGCTCATCATGACTCACCCCACGAGCAAAATGGTCAAGCTCCTGATTCTAGAGATGCTATTCCCAATGGTAATGACTCTCCACAAGATTGAGCCCAGAGAAAATATGTGGGTTACATGGGCAAACAAGACAGGACAACAAGCTTTTGTCTATCGCTTGCTTCTGCGACAGAGCCTTTTTGAACATGTTTAATAGGGATACCTGGCTTCAACGTAGGGGAATTTCATAGTTTTGTCACGCAAAATTGTAGTTTGTCTATTTCTGTTAGTAATTATAGTGCCATGCTTATTAATAGCCTGAATGTTACCTGATAAGTTTGCTTACCGAAGGAATTTGAATTTTAATCACTCTTTCTATTTTAGGATTATGTTTTTGTGTAGCATTTAGCTGTGTTAAACAAGCTTTGTTAAAAGTGGTAAATCACGCCTGGATTGCTCAAAAACAAAAAGGGGGAATTGTGGGAGAATGGCTAAGTGAGAAGGGACATGATCTTTTCAGTGTGAGCAATCCTGCTTTTAGTGTATCAAGAAGCACAGAGGATACTATAAACTGACCTTGAACAGCAACGGACTACTTGGCAAACAACATAAGAGACAACAACTAAGTCCGGAATGTGCTAACGAACCTCTTCGCGTGAACAGCAACCTTGTACCAATCATATAACTGTCTTAAGCGCGTGAACACATGTAATGAACCAATCACATAGATATTGCTACCGCGTGCTCTGCTGATTGTCTATATAAGCCTTGTAATTATCTGAAATAAAGGAGAACGATCATACTCACATCGAGGTTACATCATTACTCCGGGTCCGAACTCTCCCACTCCGACACTACACCTTTAAAAATATATCTATACATTGCAAGAAATACTTATACCATGCAAAATAAACACTAGGTAGTCTGCTCCATGTATAATACCCAATTCAACATTCATTGAAGTCAACAAAAGGTGTTCTGCTGAGCTCCATTGCACCAGGATAGAGTAAGAATGGTAACTAAATACACAGAGGTAGATCTGACAGAGGAATGAAAATTATCATTATATTCCTATAACTTCTGCAAAATTGATGAAAATCAAGCAGTGGTTGTAATATAACCAATACAATCTATAAAAGCTTAAGTTCATGTTCTGCTATTAAATATGCCAAATGTGATGTAGTAAGTTTTCATAATTTAATATTTTGATTGTCAGCCAGTAATAGAAAAATAAAAAAGGCCAAACCAAAAACCTCTCACTCTTTTCCTATTAAGCAAATTCAAAACATAAGGACAGTCAGTTTTGGAAACATTAAATATAGCTGTCTTTGAAAATACACTCTTGTGACAGCTTCATCTACTACTTATCTTACTATTTTAAATGTACTCTTAGAAAAATCTGAGTGAAATTATTAAACTTCTCTTTCTTCTCTGTTCTTTAAAATAACGGACTACAAACTTTGAGAAGAGACGAGTAGGTCAAGTACTCATTTTGTCAGTAGATTTTAGAAAACAGTCAAAAAGAGGTTCATGTAAGTTCTGTTTGTTAGGAGAAGAATCACTTTTAAGATTCAAAAACTTTAATACAAGTATAACATTAGGCACAATTTTTTTTATTGAAGTTTGGAATTTAACTTGTCAGTCTGTTTTTTCTTCAGTCAGCTCAGTATCTGTGTGCTGCTTTTCAATCTGTGGAGATTTCCATATGTAGAGGATAACTTCACCTAAGTTTTCTAATGCTTGACATTTTGTCTGCTTTGGGGAATGGATGTTGCAAATGAGAAAAATTTCTTGATTCCAAGTTTTCATCTATGTATCATGGGTTTTCCCCTTGTCTTTTAGTTTTCTTTTTGGTTTTCCTCCTGGCATTCTTCTGCTTCTGTTAGCCTTCTTTGTCATTTCTTGTTCATGCTCATTGTGTTTAACCTTCTTTTATGTATAATGCATGTGGCATGTAATTCATGTTTAATGAAGAATTCCTGAACTCTTTTTGTTTTACTAGACAGAGGAGACAAACTTTATTGCAAAATACGACTTCACAACAGCTAAGATGAGACAATATAATTTAGGCACTGGGAAAGAAAAGGTGACAGAACTGAGCTGAGTGAGTAAGTAATTTTATTTTTAGTATGTATACCAATGTATTGTAAACAGTTCCTTAAATTGTAAATCTTATAAGACAGAACATCCAGGAGTGCATTGTAAATGATTCCTGAAAAGGAATAATTATTTATCTGTAGCTAAAAATTAAATCCAAACCTAATCTGTATAGAACTCCAGTTTATACCATAATCTGAATTACTTCTCCAGCAAGTAAGCAAGTACTACACACAATAAAAACCATATCACGAGTTTTTTTCATGGGTACTCACCTCTCTTCTAGAAGAAAGATTTTATATTGTCAGTCAACTAAGCATCTTCAATTTTAACTAGTTTCAATACCTTTATTTTAAAGGACATAACCTTGGCAGATCTCTATGCCAGGTTACTTCTACTGCTGGCCTAGCACTGTGATGCATTCAGACTAACAGCTGACCTAAATCCAGAGCGAAACCCTAGTGATTCATACACCTGAATGGGAAGTGGCAAATACTAGCCCATCCCTCAAGAGCCTTTGGGTGCCATATTCACCTGACAAAATGGGCAGCTATACCCTAGAATGTCTAGGAGCATGCCATTCTTGGCAACCTACAACAAGTCAAGAAGCAAAAAATAATGAAAACCAACCCATTTCTTGTATAGTGGCACAAATTCTTCTCCGTAGTGGATTTAACAGTGAACAAGAGATTTCTTCGTACTGTCTGGAGAAGAGTTAATCATGTTTTGCTAAATGGTATCGCATGTACCATTAGCCAGCTTGCACACAACACTTATGGCAGAACCCATGAGGTGCAGGAAACTTGTGCTAGACATCTGGTGCACATGGGTTGAAGTTCTCACTGTTTAAAAGACCTGGGAATGACATTACTACTCAGTCATATTTTCACACTATCCAGTAGCCTTATCCTTTATAAATTTAGGTTAGTTACTTGGCCAAGATTTTCACTTGGGGAGTATTGGTTTCTCCCCAGGGTATTTTTCTACAAGGGTATTTGCAAAGGTCTGCACTATGTATCAGTGACTGCTGTTACAGTTTTTTACCAAGAAAGCATGCAATGAAGTCTAATACATTGTCCACATAGGAACTGAATTACTATTTCATAGATATGCAGAGTGTTACTGCTTGAATAAGTGCCAATTATCCTTCAGTGTCTATATCTCCTTGACTGGTGGAAGCTTTTTCACTACTGCAGATAAAAAAAAAACAAAACAAAACAAAACAAAACCCCCTAAAAATTTTCAAGTTGGTGAGAACTTCACCAGCTGTTTCCTTCTATACAGGAAAGCTGTATCAGAACACTAGAGTAATACAGACTTGCTCAATTCTCTAGATTAATAGGAAGGACATTAGTAAGACTAGAGACATTAAAATAATTTTTAAAAGCATGATGAAACAAATAGGAATTTTTCTGAGTGTGAAATTTCTGTTCATTAAAGATTTTTCAAGTCTGGCAGAAGCTGTCACTTTGAATTGCATTGAAAAAATTTCCAACTGGACAGAACATAGTTTGTCTTCAAGAAGTGTGACAGCCACAGAGAGACAATGGCAATTAAACAAGAAAGACCTTTCAAGGAACACATCTCAGGGTGATGTAAAAGATAAAAGTAGACATCAGCAGTCACCTTCTCATAGTAACATTCTTGCTTGATAAAAATACAGAGAAATTCAGGCCTTAGCAATACAAGGGACATAGAAGAGATCATTGCACTTCAGTAAAACACTTGAAAAAACACCTTAGAAATATTAACCAAAGTATTTATGATGAAGGAGTAACTGATTAACAGGAAACAATAAGAGTTTATGGAGAACCTGGTGGCAAGCTATTGGCTTTGTTTTAATTAACATTTTCATTAACTATGTGGTCATAAAAGTAGGACCTTCCTGATTATATCCATTAAAAAAGCTAGGAGACATCATCAGTATGACAGGCAATGGATTATCATGCAGGAACAGCTTGATAACTAGAGCAAAGGAACTGAAATTGGACACATCCATGCTTTAGATATTAAGTAATTTGGGGGTATGGCATGGGAAGTAAAAGGGAATAATGAGTCCATGTTTTCATCATATAGAATCTGGATGATAAGGTGATATTACCATGAAAACTAGAAGTATAGTCCCTTGATTTATCAGGAAATTTATTTCTGTACGAAATGAGATTACACATAGAATGGAAAAGATGAAAATAAATACACACAAGTACAGAGAAGGGTGACTAAATTAGATAGGTTCTTTAATGGCTCAGAGAAGATCAGAAGAATAAGGGATGAGAGAGAGTGTTTTTTCTCTATACTAATTAGTGGGTTCAAAAACAAATGAAAGAAAAGGGATACTTGAACAGAAATACACTGTTTGTAACCACACCAATACAATCAAGACAGCCATGGATACATTCAAACTGAAAATTAAAAAATGGCTTCCAGATGTCAGCTAAGAGAAATCATTAAACAGCTTTTCAAAAGAAACAGGAGGAACCCAGGCCTAACTGGTTTAAAAGTTATTCTTGCCAAGTTTCTGAGACATTTTAGGCTGCAGTCAGCAAAGAACAAACATTAAAAAAAAAAAAAATCAGGAGTTCCCTAGTCCTATGTAAAAGTACTTCTTCAGCTTTCAGACAGGGGAGAGACAAAAATTGAAACAAAATGGCAGCTGCTATGAGGCCATATTTTCCTTGATCTTTCTACAGAAACCCTGGAGATGGTATAGAATCACAGAATCATAGAATCGTTAAGGTTGGAAAGGACCTCTGATATCATCATCGAGTCCAACCTGTTAACCTAACTGCCCGGTCCACCTCTAAACCATGTCACTAAGCACCACATCCACATGTTTTTTGAATACTTCCAGGGACTGTGATTGCACCACTTCCCTGGGCAGTCTGTTCCAATGACTAACCACTCTCTCCGTGAAGAAATTTTTCCTAATATCTAATCTAAACCTCCTCTGGCACAACTTGAGCCCATTTCCTCTTGTCCTATCACTTGTTACTTGGGAGAAGAGACTGACCCCCACCTCACTACAACCTCCTTTAAGGTAGTTGTAGAGAGCAATAAGGTCTCCCCTCAGCCTCCTCTTCTCCAAACTAAACAACCCCAGCTCCCTCAGCCGCTCCTCATAAGACTTGTGCTCCAGACCCCTCACCAACTTCATTGCCCTTCTTTGGACACGCTCCAGCACCTCAATGTCCTTCTTGGAGTGAGGGACCCAAAACTGGACACAGTATTTGAGGTGCGGCCTCACCAGTGCCAAATACAGGGGCACTATCACCTCCCTGGTCCTGCTGGCCACACTATTCCTGATGCAAGCCAGGATGCCATTGGCCCTCTTGGCCACCTGGGCACACTGCTGGCTCATGTGTAGGTGGCTGTCAACCAACACCCCCAGGTCCTTTTCAGCCAGGCAGCTCTCCAGCCACTCTTCCCCAAGCCTGTAGCATTGCCTGGGGTTGTTGTGACCCAAGTGCAGGACCCGGCACTTAGCCTTGTTGAACCTCATACAGTTGGCCCCAGCCCAAAAATCCAGCCTATACAGATCCCTCTGAGAGTCTTCTACCCTCCAGCAGATCAACGCTCCCACCCAGCTTGGTGTCATCTGCAAACTTACTGAGGGTGCATTCAATGCCCTCATCCAGATCATTGATAAAGATATTAAACAGAACTGGGCCCAATACTGAGCCCTGGTGAACACCACTTGTGACTGGTCACCAACTGGATTTGATTCCATTCACCACCACTCTCTGGGCTTGGCCATTTAGCCAGTTTTTTACCTAGCGGAGAGTGCACTTATCCAATCCCTGAGCAGTCAGTTTCTCCAAAATGCTGTGAGAGACAGTGTCAAAGGCCTTACTAAAGTCCAGTAGACAACATTCACAGCCTTCTCCTCATACACTAAGTGGGTCACCTTGTCACAGAAGGAGATGAGGTTAGTCAAGCAGATCTTCCCTCCATGAATCCATGCTGGCTGGGCCTGATCCCCTGGTTGTCTCACACATGCCGCGTGGTGACACTCAAGATGATCTGCTCCAAGACCTTCCCCGGCACCAAGGTCAGGCTGACAGGCCTGTAGTTCCCCAGATCCTCCTTCCAACCCTTCTTGTAGATGGGTGTCACATTAGCTAACTTCCAGTCAACTGGGACTTGCCCGGTTGACCAGGACTGCTGGTAAATGATGGAAAGTGGCTTGGTGAGCTCCTCCGCCAGCTCCCTCAGTATCCTTGGGTGGATCCCGTCTGGCCCCATAGACTTGTGGGCATCCAGGTGGAGGAGCAGGTCACTAACTGTTACCTCTTTGATTATTAGGGCTTCATTCTGTGTCCTATCTCCATCTCCCAGCTCAGGGGGCTGAATACCCTGGGGATAACCAGTCTGACTATTAAAGACTGAGGCAAAGAAGGCATTAAGTACCTCAGCCTTCTCCTCATCCTTTGTGGCGATGTTTCAAAAATATGACAAAAGTCCTCCCATTGCTTATTGCAAACAAGGAACGTAGATGCTTACAATCTTTTTCCACTAAGCAACATTAGCCTTTATAGATAACAGAATACCAGATTTTATCAGTGAAGGAAAAAAAAAAAAAAGAAAGAGAAAGGTCATATTTCTGAGTCCCATGCACACCATCTAGCAGTCTGTCAGTCACATATTTGAATATGCACATATGTATACTGAAGAGCTATAAACTACCTTCTAGCAGAGTTGAAATACAGCAAAACAAGCAAAAAAAACCCTTTCAGCAAGTTCTTAAAAAAAACTGGCAGCAGTATTTACATTTGTAACCTCTATCTGAATCATATTTAAAGAACAGATTTATGATTCTAGAAATTCCCTACAACCAATATTAACACAGAATAAATTAACTAAATACAGTTTTGTAAAAGTAGCTTTCTTTTGTCAAGTAATATCAGAAATGTCAACTAAAACTGAAGTGGTTTGCTGATTTGCTAGCTACATAAAAGCAAAACAATTAGACAACATAAAATTCAAATAATTATCAAATTAAAAAAAAAAAAAAGATGGAAGTGGTGGCTTGCCTTAAAGTTCAGAACAATAACACATACCTTGCTTTTCCTTTAGAATACAACTGCCATGTATGCCAGGACAGAAGGAATACTTATATTTGGGCAAGACCATTCTTCTTTAAATTTCCAAAAAGTAGAAGCATGCATAGCAATCACACATTACCCCGATGGAATAAACTTCAAATATTCTGAGTGGGATGGCAGGTTAAACTTGAAATATTCTAAAGGGAACCCAACTTTAGCATTGCTAATTCTCCATTTACCAGAATGATTGACTGAACTACTGGTTCCAATGTTGTATATTTGTATGAACTGGGTTTTATTGAAGAAACACCATTACATAATACTGTAAAAGATTATCTGATCTACTGAACACTGAAGATGATAAGAAATATAAGTTTCATTAATCAAAAGCTAATGAATTACAATGTTGTAATGAGAATTGGCCTAAATTTTATTTCTTTTTCCACAAGAAAATCATGCAGTCATATTTATTTAGAGGATAATTTGTGAAGGAAGTTTAGCTTATATGATTATTTTTACACTTTGATGTAGTTAATCTACAGCTGCATCATTGGCAAGACTTTCTGATGAAAATCTAGGTAACCGCAAGCAAAGTCTCAGTATGTTTAACAATCTGCATGGTATGGAAATTACTCAGGAAGCACCTACATTAAGGGAATGTGAAGACTGAAAAGTGAAAATGCCTCTGAGCTGCCTTAAATCATCATCTCAGATTTATGTAGTACAACAAAGAATTGAATTATATTCTTGCACATATTTCCAGAGCATTAGTGTCTTGATTAATGCAAAGAAAGGAAAGTTTTTCAGAAATGGAGAAGGATTTCACAATGAAGAAGGCTATTCTCCTTTATACCTTTATCCAATGATCTTACCAAGAGATTTCAAAATATCTTATAAGGGAATTGAGCATTATTATTTCCTATTTCATACCTGTGCAAGCTGAACTATGAAAAAAAGGAAGTTTCTTGCCTATTGTCATCCCCTGTCAGAACCAACCAGTAAACCTGGGTGCCAGATCGAATTTCATACTGCAGTGACATGCCACATTTATTTGAATTTATTATTCATTTTAAGGAAAGGTTTTTAAAAATGTACTCTATAATTCTTGTGGGCATTGAAGGCCACCTTACAGAACCAAATCTTATCCCTGGGGACTAAAGGGTATGTATGCTGGCAACTCACTCAACCAGATGGTGACTCATATTCCACACTTTTGGTGTTCGTAGAATGATTTCCACAGCTAATTTCAAGAAGGAGATGAACATTTAGCTATAAAAGGAATTGCTAACAGTTTTTCATTTGCAAATTTGCAGTTGTTTCACTACCAAAGTTCTAAGATCTGCCTCCTTTCTTTCAAGCACTCATGCTTTTAAAATACATATAACATTCCCCATGTGATGAAGCAAAATGCAGACTCTTCAGAAACACCAATGTCAATAAATAAAAAAGCCATAACTTTTTATTAGATACTGGCCTATACTTATTTCCAGATTAATTCCCTTCAAATTCGCTCGTCACCTTGTAATGTTTCAACTCTTTAACATGATTGGATTCACAGGGATTTGTTTAGAATTATTTCTATGAAGAAGTTCCAGATGCGGGATGAGCAAATTAAATGGTTTGCCTGTAATAGTTAGTCTTTGCAAGTAAAGAGGTTGATCCCTGATTTCCATGCATGCCCTAATCACTTCCTCTCCTGTACATGGCCCTCTCATTTCAGTATCTTGTTTATGGCACTGACATGTAATTTCTTTCATTTAAAATAGCACACTGAATTCAACTTTTACCACTAAAAGGAGTGTTCCTGGCATTGCCCAACACCATTCAAGATGAACAGCAGCAAGTGGCCCACTGTTCTTGTATGCCCCAGTGCCTCTGCGGCAACATTCATGATAGAAGGGTTTTACTTGGGATTAGAGGATTATGTTTGATGCACAGGTAAATAATTTGGTTTCCTTTTTTATTAGACTACAGGACATAACAGTTTAGAGAAATCTGAACTTACCAGCAGCAATACTAAAAAGAAACCCCCGGCCATACCGATGTCACAGCCTCCCATTTCTTGTCAGTGTCAGTAATAGTTTAGCTGAAGTTGACATCTATGTTCCAAAACACTCACAGAAATCTTCCCTCTATGAGGTAATCTATTTCTAGAACTTTGTGAATTTCTTCACAAGAACAGCTGTAAATACTCTTTGCCATAAAAGAACATTTGAATTGTTAGCATCAGTGAACAACTGGAGGGAAGATACTGTATATGCTCTATGCATGAAATTTAACTAGGTAACTTTTCATCTCCTATTCAAAATTTCACTCCATTTTGAACATTGCTTAACAATAAAAAGTGGTGAAGTGGTGCATCAAAATTTGCCCAGGTTTGTTGTTTTTGTTTTTTTTTTTAACAAGTGATCATTTGGACAAACACAAAAATTCTTTTTTTTAAGATAATAATTTAAGTTAACTCGATATAAATTTTTGCATATATTTTCCAAGACTACTATTCTAAGATTCAAAAATATGTTCACATGGTTTGCCTTCTTGAGCATATTTTGTGCATAATTGTAAAGGGAGGATGCAGGTCAAATTTCTCGTTGTCAATGAGGGTGAGGAAAATATTCTGGAGTGACAAACTAACCTATCAGTGTTTTAAAACATAAAAATGTTTTTTTAAAAAACTTTTCAGTCCCTTGGAATGATGCAAAGTTTATGTGACCATCACATTAAAGCAAAGCCAAATGATGACATTCAAGGCCACTGAATCATCAGTGGGATCCACCTGGCTAGAGAGCAGCCCTGTGGAAAGGGACCTGGGGGTCCTGGTGGACAGGAAGCTCAACATGAGTGAACAGTGTGCGGTTGCAGCCAAGAAGGCCAATAGGATGCAGGGTTGCATCAAAAGGGGCATCACCAGCAGAGATAAAGAAGTCATTATCCCACTCTACTCGGCGCCTGTCAGGCCACACCTGGAATACTTTGTACAGTTCTGGTCCCCGTTATACAAAAAAGATGTGGACAGGCTGGAGGGGGTCGAGAGAAGGGCCACCAAGATGATCAAGGGTCTGGGAAGCCTGCCGTATGAGGATAGGCTGAGAGAGCTGGGTTTGTTCAGCCTTGAGAAAAGAAGGCTTAGAGGCGATCTCACCACCATGTACCAGTACTTAAAGGGGAGCTACAAAGATGATGGAGACTCCCTTTTTACAGAGAGTCACATGGTGAGGACAAGGGGTAATGGGTGCAAGTTACTCCCAGGGAGATTCCGATTGGACACGAGAGGTAAATTTTTCACAATGAGAACAGTCAATCATTGGAACAATCTCCCCAGGGAAGTGGTTGACTCTGCTACGCTGAACATGTTTAAGACTCAGCCGGACATGGTGCTGGGCCATCTCATCTAGATTGTGCTAGAAAGGTTGGACCAGATGATCCTTGAGGTCCCTTCCAACCTGGTATTCTATGATTCCATGATTCTATGATCAATTATTATTCAGGCTAAATGTGCTCATTTGAGGGCTTCAACCTGATTTCTACAAAATTTACAGTTCTAGTAAACACAAAACCATAAGCAAGATACAGATTTAAAAAATTACAAACAAATTTTTAAAATTCCAAACCAGATATTTTCCATCACTATATCAGAATTCCTCATAAAAAAAATGCATTCATCTTTATAATACCTCTACAAGGTTACAGAAAATGTCCTCCATCATATGAAAGGAGATTCCAAATCCCCAAATGGTAAAGAGGTGACCAGAATAAAATTTATCAGGATAGCATTTCCACAGCACTCATTTTATAGTCCTTTCTTCCTTTAAAGCACAAGTACTGCACATAATATTTTGCCTGCAGCCACGTTAGTCCTCCAGTCTGCTTTCAGATTTTTAGAAGGAATTATCTTGCTTTCTCATTTACAAGCCCAGCAACACAGATGGCTCTACTGAAAGAACTGATCTCAGGATGAAACTAGCTCATCCCACACATGATGAGCTGGGACATGATAAGTAGAAGTAGAGTGAACAAAAAGTGTAATTGTCAGAGTAATAAATTCCAATGAGCATAATTTTCCACAATCAAATACCAAACCAAAACCTGTATTACTAATAAGATGACCTCTGATAAATTTCAGGCTTTATCTCTAAAGTTGAAGATGTGTCTCTGAACGTGAAAGTCCTTGAAAAAAATATAAATTGTTACAATTAAAAGAATTTAAGCATGCGGATTTTTTGCTCACTTTCTTCTTCACATATATTTAGCTCTCAGAAACGAAATATATTGTAGCCTTAGGGAAATAATTTTTACTTCAGGTGATAGCATTTTGGGAAACAAATATTTGCAAGGGAGTAAAACCTAGATCTTTTAAAGGCAATTTACAGAAAACATTAAGAAAACACCTCTAGCTCTTTCTTACATCTTACGTTACTAGTTACACTTACTGAGATTTTGCACATCCAGTCTTCTGACACCTATAACCATTCACTTCAGTCTGTCACAAACAATTTTGTGCAGACATAAATGTCACTCCTAGTTGTGAAGGGCACAGTCAAATCTCTCAAATATCTTCTGGCAAGAATCTGCTTTAGGCACCAGAGAGCATTTTATCTTGTCTATCACTGTGTCAAATTAATTAAGCATTGAACTAATTTTAGCAGTCTACAGTAATCATGCCCATATACAAGTGAGTATCTCAAAGAGGGAAAAAAAAAGACATGTAAAAAATATATTCAGACCTTGTGCCACCTCCAGTGTACCTCCTGGGAAACATATGTCCTAAAATGGGACATGATTTAGGCCCTTATCTCTTTAAATATTTTCCCCCTTCCACATAGGATTTATAGCCTTGAGAAGTGGTTTCTAAGAATGTCCTAAGACATGCTCCCCTCCCTACCCAGAGAAAACCCACCAAAACCAAGAGCTATTGTGAGATGTGATAGCGTGAGAGAGTTGCATGGCAGCTTCCCTTCAGAAAAGGACTGTGTGGCTGTGTTGTAGTCATGGTCCTTTATTTCCCCTTCTTTCCTGTTCTATTCCCTTCTATCCAACAATATTTAACAACTCAGTGATGATATGTTAAAGATGGCACGTGTTTTACTTGTTTATGTAAGTATATGATAATTCTTTAAAAAGCAAGTAATGAGTGCATTGAACACTGTAATGAATTGAATATGCACAGGGAAGAGACATTTCAAAAGTGCAGAGGAGATATACAGCAGAGAGTGAGTGAGTGGCCAGCAAGCAGCGAGCCTGCAGCAGAGATGAAAGCTTGGAAATTAAAGTGCAGCACATGGTAGACACACAGTCAGGCCTTATGGGTGATGGTAGGGAGGGACTTTCCTTGGAGACAGAGGAGACTGCAGAGTTTGCAGCAGCTGGAAGGTCTTGGCTACCCAGAGTGGCAACCTGAAAGAAAAGACCTGTCCTTCAAATACACCGTGATAGTGGAAGTTTTATTTACAAATCATTTATTATTTATGTACTTCTAGCTAGTCATTTTGAGTTCTGTTTCTAAAAATTTGCCTGGTTGTATTTCTGTTCCAATCCCCGCCCCTGGCTTTTGACTTTAAAAGCTTTTCTGGTCTTTTAAGGGTACTAGCCTTACAAAACTGTCTAAACAGACCAAACGCAGTGTCCCATCCCATAAGAGCTGTCTTATAAGATTGGTGATGACTGGGTGCAATTACTTCCTTTCCCTGAAAATATCTTCCCTCTTGAAAAACAACCTTCCATCAGTCCTGGGATCCATTTCAATCCATCCACTTCTAGCCATCTGGGTTTGTAAAAGAACAAACTGAATACTGTGGAACAGACTGGGAGCAAGAAAGCACGAGTCCCTAACATGCTTTCAGGGCTTTCACAAGGTAAACTGGGGACTGAGTCTTTTTTTTTGGAAAATTAATTTCAACATTTAATATTTAATAACTGCTCTATTAAAAGGGGACATAAAAAAGAAAAGCAAGAAACAGTTTTGTTGCAGAAAATGGAATTGCTGTCTGACTCAGAAGATTTCATTTCTTTATTTCTTGCCAGCATTGCCCAACGCTGCAAGATATTGAAACCAATACTACCTTCCATAAATCTCACTTTCACTTAAATAGCTAAATATTCATACTTTTTGGAAGCGGAGGAGCAGGAGAAACAAACATAGAGGTAATATATGGATGCCATTGCCTTTGATCCACCAATGGATGGTAACAGAGTAGCTCCCTTCCTCTAATGAATTACCAGCAGGGACAAGTGACTTTCTGAACAACATTTAATAGGAATTCATAGCTTTTTTTCAGTTGCAGAGAAAACAAGCTATAAAGATTTTTACTGAAAAAATAATTAGAACGAAAGTTAAGAAAGCACTACTAAGCGTAGTGTTTGCAGCTGTCAGTCCATTCAGAATATGGGCTTTTGATGTCTGCAGTAAAAACTTAGTCTTTGTCCCTGAAATTCTCTTGGCGTTGCTCAAGGACCAAGTGGACATCATTTTCTATATTCAACAAAGCTGTTACCTGTGGAGCTCTACTGATGCTGTGCCTGTTTCTAGCCTTTCTCACCATCGCTTCTTATATAGCAGAAAAGAAAACCTCTTTCTCTCTTTTTTTTTTTTTTTTTTTAAAATTCAGCTACAGTCCTGTGATAGGCATACTGATGCAGTTACTTTTTCTGATCTCCCTTGGAAAATGTGGAGAGGTCAGGGTGGAAGGAACAGATGTTAGCTCACACAGTGCCTATAAAAGCATTTCAATATGTCGGGAATTCATTTCACGCAGACTTCCATTTTTACCATTGTAGTACCATGAGACCTAAACAGAATACCTGTCCAAGCAGAAATTGCATCATTAATTTGTACACGTGAAAATTTTTAGTTATTGTCAGTTAAAGTCTAGGACTACTTGTTATCCTTGCTGAAGGAAGGAATAAGGTTCTCATCAAGAGCAAGCAGAGGTTTTGTGAGGAGCACAATTCTTATATTTATATAATAAGAGTCAGCTTTGTTGCCCAGAAAAGTATGCTACTATAAAATAAATTAACTACAAGCTATCATTAAATAGGTATGGAAACCAGTCTTATGAGATGGGACCCAGGGCTGATCAGCATTATTCATCAATCTAATCTCAGTCTAAATAGTAGCCACAGAGATACAACTGATCATGGGATGAATGTATATGTATATTGAGGACTACAAATTTCCAGGAAACAAATTTTGCAGAGCTCCTCCAAGCTAACAGCCAGGTGGAGCCCTGTTGTCCCACTACCTCAACATGTACCACAGTAAGTCAGGTTTTGCTTTGAATAATTTCGCAGAAACACTAAATGTTTTTGGACTGGAAAAAAAAAAAAGCACCTCCACATCCTGTTATATTACATAGGTGGCCCTGATTAGTCACTGCAACTGTTTGTAGTTATGTAAAGTTAGAAATTTAATACAGATAAGATTAATTAAACACATGGTGTCAACACATAACCATTTTGAGAAAAGTGGTGGAGCCAATCATCACTCTTCAAATGAAGTTTAACATTAATTTCTTGAAATGAGTGTATACTTGAGAGACTCTGCATAGAAGCTTCTCATTTCAGCCTCTATCTTCCATACACAAAAGAACAAATTAAATACATCTGCAGTCTACTGGTTGTGACGCATTTTCCTCACAGGCAGCATTAATGAAGTTTCTCTTCTTTGGAAGCAGACAGTAACTGAGGCTGTTCTGCTTCCCTAGAGTTACAATTTTGAATCTTGAAATCACAAAGAAAACTGACAGTATAAGGCCCATTGCTATTGTGAAACACAACTTTCCCAAGCCTGTTCACACCGTATTCCTTGTGAACCAGCTGCCAATAGGCTGCATTTAGCACCGTGTACTCTCTCTTAAAGGCTCAAAACTAATTGCAAGCAAATGAGTGGTTAGCAGCTATACAGGTTTGCAATTTGTGGCCAACAGAGCATTCACATCTCTATCTAATTATAGGATGGAATAGCCAAATTTTCAGTTTTATCAGTGAATCATTAGCAGAGGCTACCACACATGTGCCAGTATTATTTAAATTAAATATCAAGCCACAGAACCAAAGATAAATGCACCATTTTTCTCCTAATACATTCTTGCTATAGGTATCACTGCTGTCACTGTCTTGTAATAATATGTAGAGAATGAAGGAAAGATTGAGACATGTTTTTCCCTTGTAATATAATTAACAGAAATTGCAAACACAGAAGATATTGAATATTTCAGCCAACTGATTTCTTGTTTTGTCACTTAAGCCAGAGGCAATTGACTAGATGGAATTTTTGTATGGTTTTGTTGGACATTATTTTGTTTTCTCCACCCTTAATTTGCAGACATGATTCAAAACAACGTCATTATTTACAACTAAGAAATGCAAAATTTAGAAGGTAAAATATGTAATTAATACCCTATTAACAAGATTTGTAGATGCAGGAAATTCTTTTGTGGCTGTACACAAGAGCAAGCTTATCAAAGACACTTAAAATTATCTAATCAATAAATGAGCCATTCATACTAGATTTCTGTGTAATATTCTGTGAAACCACCTTCCCAAAAACATAGTTCTTTTACCAAAATCCCTTGTTTTTTAGAAACCTTATTGAAGTAACATTCAAAAGGACTTTAAGTTTAAATAAATTTAAAGTACTTTTAAAGAAATAAAAAGGCCATATTTTACAAACAATATTTTCAAAAACACATATGTACACTAAGCTGGGTAATTCATACACTTCAACATCTTTCCGTACTCACCTGTGGTCAAGCACAATGTGTTGTTTCCAGGTTATTTAAAGAAAATACATTTAATACTTAAAGTCTATGATTTTTCTCAACACTGCTTGTGTTGTGTTGTCTGAAGTACCTTCAGTTGTGCCTTCAGCACAACTCAGATAAGCCCGTTTCTCATGAAGTCAAACTGCTCGGCCTTGCTGTGGCGGCGGGTTCAGACAGGTGACATGAGACATCCTCTATACTCTTTGGAAAGGTTCCCTGCCTCTGTGCTTTGACTCGCTGCTGGTTGGATGAGTATCATTAAATGATACTGGAGGTATTTAAAAGACATGTATGTGTGGCACTTAGGGACATGGTTTAGTGGTGGACTTGGCAGTGTTGTGTGCCGGTTTTGGCTGGAATAGAGTTAATTTTC
This sequence comes from Theristicus caerulescens, assembly GCA_020745775.1. Classification (NCBI taxonomy): domain Eukaryota; kingdom Metazoa; phylum Chordata; class Aves; order Pelecaniformes; family Threskiornithidae; genus Theristicus; species Theristicus caerulescens. The sequence goes on from CM036558.1 coordinate 87,159,525, forward strand.
TTCATAGTACGTTGTATGAGACTATGTTTTGGGTTTGTGCTGAAAACAGTGTTGATAATACAGGGATGTTTTACTTATTGCTGAGCAGTGCTTACACAGAGTCAAGGCCTTTTCTGCTTCTCACACAGCCCCACCAGCAAGTAGGCTGGGAGTGCACAAGAAGTTGGGAAGGGACACAGCCGGGACAGCTGACCCCAACTGACCAAAGGGCTATTCCACACCATATAAATCATAGAATCATAGAATTGTTAAGGTTGGAAAAGACCCTTAAGATCATCAGGTCCAACCATTAACCTAGCACTGCCAAGTCCGCCACTAAACCATGTCCTCAAGCACTGCATCTACCCGTCTTTTAAATACCTCCAGGGATGGGGACTCAACCACTTCCCGGGGCAGCCTGTTCCAATGCCTGACCACTCTTTCAGTAAAGAAGTTTTTCCTAATACCCAGCCTAAACTTGCCCTGGCGCAGCTTGAGGCCATTTCCTCTCGTTCTATCACTTGTTACTTGGGAGAAGAGACTGACACCCACCTCACTACAACCTCCTTTCAGGTAGTTGTAGAGAGTGATAAGGTCTCCCCTCAGCCTCCTCTTCTCCAAACTAAACAACTCCAGCTCCTTCAGCCGCTCCTCATACGACTTATTCTCTAGACCCTTCACCAACCTTGTTGCCCTTCTCTGGACATGCTCCAGCACCTCAATGTCCTTCTTGAAGTGAGGGACCCAAAACTGGACACAGTAGTCGAGGTGCGGCCTCACCAGTGCCGAATAGAGGGCCACTATCACCTCCCTGGTCCTGCTGGCCACGCTATTCCTGATACAAGCCAGGATGCCATTGGCCCTCTTGGCCACCTGGGCACACTGCTGGCTCATGTTTAGGTGGCTGTCAACCATCACCCCCAGGTCCTTTTCCGCCAGGCTGCTTTCCAGCCACTCCTCCCTAAGCCGGTAGTGTTGCCTGGGGTTGTTGTGACCGAAGTGCAGGACCCGGCACTTGGCCTTGTTGAACCTCATACAGTTGGCCCCAGCCCAACAATCCAGCCTGTCCAGGTCCCTCTGCAGGGCCTTCCTACCCTCCAGCAGATCGACACTCCCACCCAACTTGGTATCATCTGCAAACTTACTGAGGGTGCACTCAATCCCCTCATCCAGATCGTCGATAAAGATATTAAACAGGACTGGTCCCAACACTGAGCCCTAGGGAACATCACTCGTGACCAGTCGCCAAGTGGATTTGGCTCCATTCACCACCACTCTCTGGGCTTGGCCGTCCAGCCAGTTTTTAACCCAGTGCAGAGTGCACTTGTCCAAGCCGTGAGCAGCCAGCTTCTGCAGGAGAATGCTGTGGGAGACAGTGTCAAAGGCCTTACTGAAGTCTAAGTAGACAACATCCACAGCCTTCCCCTCATCCACTAAGCGGGTCACCTTGTCAGAGAAGGAGACCAGGTTAGTGAAACAGGACCTGCCTTTCATAAACCCATGTTGGCTGAGCCTGATCCCCTGGTTGTCCCGCACATGCCACATAATGGCACTCAGGATGATCTGTTCCATGACCTTCCCCGGCACCGAGGTCAGGCTGACAGGCCTGTACTTCCCCGGATCCTCCTTCCGACCCTTCTTGTAGAGGGGTGTCACATTAGCTAACTTCCAGTCATCTGGGACCTCCCCGGTTGACCAGGACTGCTGGTAAATGATGGAGAGTGGCTTGGCAAGCTCCTCCGCCAGCTCCCTCAGTATCCTCGGGAGGATCCCGTCTGGCCCCATAGACTTGTGGGCATCCAGGTGAAGGAGCAGGTCGGTGACTGCCACCTCTTCGACAGCTGGGACTACATTCTGTGTCCTATCTCCATCTCCCTGCTCAGGGGCATGAAAACCTTGAGGATGATCAGTCCAACTATTAAAGACTGAGGCAAAGAAGGCATTAAGTACCTCAGCCTTCTCCTCATCCTTCGTGGCCAAGTTTCCCTCCGCATCCAACAAAGGAGGGAGATTCTCCTTCGCCCTCCTTTTGTTGCTGATATATTTGTAGAAGCATTTTTTGTTATCTTTGACAGCGGTGGCCAGTTTAAGTTCTAGCTGGGCCTTTGCCTTTCTAATCTTTTCCCTGCATAACCTCACCACATCCTTGTAGTCCTCCTGAGTCACCTGTGCCTTCTTCCAAAGGTGGTAGGTTCTGCTTTTCTTCCTGAGTTCCAGACAGAGCTCTCTGTTCAGCCAGGCCGGTCTTCTCCCCTGCCTGCTCGACTTGCAGCACATGGGGACAGCCTGCTCCTGTGCCTTTAAGACTTCCCTCTTGAAGAACATCCAGCCTTCCTGGACTCCTTTGCCCTTCAGGACTGCCTCCTAAGGGACTCTGTTAACCAAACTCCTAAATAAGCCAAAGCCTGCCCTTCTGAAATTCAGGGTAGCGGTTTTGCTGGCCCCCCTCCTTACTTCTCCACGAATCGAAAACTCTACCATTTCATGGTCACTGTGCCCAAGACAGCCTCCGACCACCACATCACCCACCAGGCCTTCTCTGTTCGTGAACAGCAGGTCCAGCAGGGTACCTCCCCTGGTTGGCTCGCTTATCAGCTGCATCAGGAAGTTATCCTCCATGCACTCCAGGAACCTCCTAGACTGCTTTCTCTCTGCCGTGTTGTATTTCCAGCAGATATCTGGTAAGTTGAAGTCTCCCACAAGAACAAGGGTTAGAGAATCTGAGACTTCAGCCAGCTGCTTGTAAAAAACTTCATCTGCTTCCTCATCCTGGTTGGGGGGTCTATAACAGACTCCCACCAGGATATCTCCCTTGTTGGCCTTTCCCCTGATCTTTACCCATAAGCAGTCAACCTCGTCGTTACTTTTGTCGAGCTCAAGACAGTCAAAACACTCTCTGACGTACAAGGCTACCCCGTCGCCTCGCCTTCCTTGCCTGTCCCTTCTAAAGAGCTTGTAGCCATCCATTGCAGCACTCCAGTTGTGCGAGTCGTCCCACCATGTTTCCGTAATGGCAACAACATCATAGTTTCCCTGCCGCGCAATGGCTTCCAGCTCCTCCTGCTTATTGCCCAAGCTGCGTGCATTGGTGTAAATGCACTTCAGTTGGGCTATTGATCTCTTCTCCAACATAGGCATGACACCCCTAGGCTCATCCCTAGCAGGTCTGGTTTTATCCCCTTCCCCCTTCGAGTCTAGTTTAAAGCTCTGTGAATGAGGCCTGCTAACTCCTGAGCCAGAATCCTTTTCCCCTTTGGCGACAGGTGAACCCCATCTGCCTCCAGCAGGCCTGGTGCCATGTAAACTTCCCCATGGTTGAAAAACCCAAAGTTCCATCTCTGGCACCAGCCTCTGAGCCATGTGTTGATGAGGTGGGTCTTCCTGTTCCTTTCCGTATGCCTCCCAGCTACTGATGGGATGGAGGAGAACACCACCTGTGCTCCTGATCCTTCAAGTAACTGCCCCAGTTCTCTAAAATCCCTAAAATCCCTAAAATCTCTAAAATATGACGTCATGCTCAGCAATAGAACCTGGGGGAAGAAGAAGGAAGGGGTGGGAGGGTGTTTAGAGTAATGGTTTTTTGTCTTCCCAAGTAACCACTATGCATGATGGAGCCCTGCTTTCCTGGAGATGGCTGAACACCTGCCTGCTGATGGGAAGTAGTGAATGAATTCCTCATTTTGCTTTGCTTGTGTGCACAGCTTTTGCGTTCCCTATTAAACTGTCTTTATCTCAACCCATGAGTTTTCTCACTTTTACCCTTCTGATTATCTGCCCCATCCCACCAGGGGTGAGTGAGCGAGAGGCTGTGTGGTGCTTAGTTGCTGGCTGGGGTTAAACCACAGCAGGTTTACAGTCAGACTTGATGATCTTAAAGGTCTTTTCCAACCTAAATGATTCTATGGTTTTATGATTCTATAGTTTGGTGGCAAAGATCCCTGAAGAATTAATAGCTTACAATCTAAAAACTTTCATGCTTTGCAAATAATTAGGATTATATGACTTTTACTTCCCAATTACAAGGACCGACTTTTTCCATTATTTTAATGTTTGAAACATGCAGCTAAATTTCCAAATGCTTGTGGATGTTTCCAGAAGTCACAGCACGTCTTAGAAAAGCCACCCCCTGGTGGGACACATCCCTTCCTGTTTGCAATTGCAATGTGTCCTTAGACAAAGGCACCCACTGCTTACAGTACTTTCCTAGCATTAGTTCTCAATGTAAGTACGTACCTATGTTTAGATATTTCTTTCCAATTCTGTGTAAAGCTTTTTGCCCTTCTTCTCTCTCCCTCTCTTGCCTGCTCTTCGTTCACTTTGACACTTTATGGCTATCTTCTCCTCCTGCACCTCATCCTGCTTCCATTTTATTTGTTGTTGAGTGTGTTGTTGTGGGTTTCTTTTTTCTAGTCTTTCCTCCTCCTTCCTTCCTTCCTCCTTCAAAGGCACCCGGTACCCTCTCCTTTTTCCTGCCTTTCACAGCTCTCTGGACTCTTTTCTTCAGTGCGACTGAACTGCCGCAGGGAGAGGGCTGCAGCTGCAGGCACTCTTCTGGATGCTGCTAGCAAATGCTCCGCAAGTCATTAGAGATTCACAGGCAATAGTTTGACAACTGGTAAGCCATTACTACAGTCCATCCTATTTGTTGTCTAGGGAAAATAACTCTATGAAAACCACTTTAAGGCTTTTTTTTTAAAAAAGGTGAGTAGCCAACTAGGTGTATGCTATTTAAATCTAATATAAAGCGTGCTACTTCACACAAATAAGTGGCTCTCCAAAGTTTAGCTGACCACTAGCTTTATAGACTTCTAAAAAAACATTAGTTTTGCTTTCTGTATACTTACGTATTGGGTGCAGGTGCTCAGGTACCGGCAGCCGGGGCAGCCCCTGTGAGGAGCTGCCCCGCGCCGGCCACAGCCGGTTCCCGCCGGCTCCAAGGGCCCCAGCGCAGGGCAGAGCTGAGCCCCTCAGCCCCGGGCGGGCGCCTCGGGGAAAGCCTGGGTAAGGAAGGGCCAAACGCTGCCCGGCAGCCGGGGCTGAGGGAGCCAGGGTGAGAAAGAGCCCTGCGAGCCCCGAGGGGAGAGCGGGAGGAGAGGAGGAGGTGCTCCAGGCGCCCCGGCAGAGATTCCCCTGCGGCCCCGGGAGAGACCCCGCGGGGGCAGGGGTTTCCCTGCAGCCCCTGGGGAGGCCCCGGGCTGGGGCAGGGGAAAGTGTGAGGAGGAAGGGGCGGCAGGGAGGAGCTGCTGTGGGTGACCGCAGCCCCCATTCCCCATCCCCCTGTGCTGCTTGAGGGGAGGCAGTAGAGGAGTCCAGAGTGAAGGGGTGAAGCTGAGCCTGGGAAGAAAGGGGATGGGTGGGAGAAGGTGTTTTAGGTTTTCTCTTTGTTTCTCTCCATCCAACTGTATTTCTAATTGGCAATAAATTACACTAATTTTCCCCAAGTCAAGTCAGTGATCTCCCTGTCTTTATCTTGACCCATGAGCTTTTTCATCGTTTTTTCTCCTGCTGTCCTGGTGAGTGAGGGGAGTGAGAGAGCAGCCGGGTGGGCGTCTGGCAGCCAGACCAGATGAACAAAACACAACTTCCCTGCACAAATTTCTGCTTGTAGTTGTATATAAGCTATTACTTGCAGGTGTATTGTCTTCCAAGTGTACTAACTGTACCTAATGTATAAATCAATTACTTTCTTGCATTGTCCAAAGTTGGTGTGCATTTAGTGACCTGTCAAATAGGAAAAACGAGAGATCCTTTAAGCTTTCATCCTGTACTTACACTGTTATACTTGGAGTTCTTACCACCTTCTATCACAGCCGTTGTACAGAGGCAACATAGCATGGTCTTATCTTTGTCTAAGTAGGGTGACGGCATTCCTTCCCTATCCCACATTAACGTGTTGTAAAATTATTTAATTTAGTGTAAAACTTAATCAATATTTGGCACAAAACATGCAGATATTACGGTGTAACTGATTTTAAGAGTAATATTTCTACCCTGTCTAATCCCCATTTCATATTTTAAATTCCCCATTCATTACTGTCCATAATGATAAAGGGAATTAGTGTTTCCTGATTATTTTTGAGCAGTGAAGATGTGCGCTTCAGTTTGGGGTAAAATTGGATAATTCATTAGTCACACTGTTGAAAGTTCCAAGTCTATTATACCTCTTAAGCTATTTTCCCTAGGGAAATTTCTATCCTCCTAATTTGCAATGCCTGAAGCCAAAATTATTAATAATCTCTATAGTAATGTATAACATGTTGAGTTTATTTGTTTCTTTGTTTGCTTTGTAAAGCATTGCTAACAAGTAGCTGAGGGTATTTGCATTTTTAGAATGATAAACATGTCTTCTAAAGATCTTTTTTTTAACCTACATTCATAAATTAAATGTGGAGGTAAATTTCTTAACCCACACACAGGGTCAAACTGTAACCATTAGACACTAATTAGGACTAAAATATCAGATAGGAAATAACTGTATCTAGTCTCAAGTTTCAGTTCTATTTTGTCAAATTTTATTGTAAGTGGACTACCATATACCATATTTAGCTTAATCCCTTGGAGACAATCAGACATTAAGAAACTCTTTATATTATAGAATATATGTATTATGATTCTGATGTGCTCACCTAACTTAAAAAAATAATCAGCAAAAAACATTATTTGTAATTTCCATTGGTTTATAGCAAAAACAAAGTCAGATTCCTAACCAAACTCATCCTAATGGATCCAGAATGAGTTGCTTTTTGGATTTAAAGAATTACAACAATACTATGATATCGATTGTAATGTAGTGTAAGCCACAGCAAGAATTAATCTAATAAAGGTGCGTCATTATTATTAGTAGCATTATTGTTGTTGTTGTTAATATTATTATTACTGTTACAATTGCTATGTTATAAGACCTAAAAATAAAGATGACTTTGTTGGCTCTTTAACATGTCTGATGAGAATGTCTAGATGTTTCCTATCCCTGCATGTCTTCTCTGCATGATACCAGAAAAGAGGAGGGGCCTGGAACAGGTGATCCATTGCAGACAACCTTCCACAGCCTGAGTCATGTACCAGGAACTACAAGAAGAAAAGCATGCACTTGTATGTAATGTTACTGAACTGCAGCACAATGCAACCTGATAAGAAATTGACTGTAGGAAAAAGAGTATTCTAGAAATAAAAATAAAACCATGGAATCCAGGAGCCAAAGAACTTCTGGCCTAAAGGTTTAACTGATTCTACTAAAAACCTCTTCATGCATACAGAATACATACTGCATGAATCAAGACATGTAGAGCAATATTACTTGGGATCAGAATTTATAAAAGACATTTCCTCACACAAGTAAAGGCAGTTTGATCTAGAATGTCTAGCCCTTTCCATCATGTTAATTTCACACTGCTTAAAGTCCTGCCTAGGAATGGGGTTTGATAATTTAGTTATGGACCATAAGGGTATGATAAAATTGCAAACTGAAGATCTAAAGCAATCATTCAGTTTAGGTCAATTGATTGGAGAATGTAGCAAAGTGCTTTGCGCAAAGTCCCCCTCAAGTTTTTCAGGGGAAAAAACAGTCAAACACCACCAATTTGTTTCATGTACTTTTCAAAGCTGGATTGTCTCCTCCAAATTAGCATCACATACAGGCAAATTTTAAATTTAGTATATCCTTCTGAGGACCATTTAAAAATTACAAGATTCAGGTGACATTTAACATGAACAAGCATCCAGAGCCATAAGATCACAGCAATACACATGCAGTGATATCTTTATATAATTTACAGTGAAAGGACAAATAGGATCATTGCTGTAATGTAAATAATTTTAAGAAAGATCTGCTACAAATTAAAATTGTGAAAAGTCATTATGAGATCTAGACTACGAATAAGTAATACAGGCAGCATAACAAATGAGTAGGTAGCTCTACCTCCCATCAATCCCATCTGTGAAAGGAATTCACAAGAAACAGACGCCAAAATAATAACTAGAATCAGATCGTCATTTTAGGCTGGATCAATGTTTCATTTTGACTTACAGAATTGTAGAGCATTTTTTAACATTTTAATAATAGCACTAGAAAACTAACAAAGGGAACTTTCCAACAAACACTTTCTAAGAAAGCATTTTGTGGGAAAAGGCTTCACAAGTTAAATCACAGATATGGATTTATTGCCACCGTGAAAGCCAGAGCAGTTCTGCAAAATCTCTGTGACTCACTAGCGGCAGCGTTTCTGCCAGTTTCACCCCCGTAACCTATCTTTCTGATAGTATGACTTCAGTAATACTGCATTTCCAGGTCTGGGCCAAGATGCCTGTTCACCATTGCGATTTAGATGGGATACCTGTAAATGGATCATGACTAGGACTGCAGGAGTCTAAAACTTCCCTGTCTGCACTCAGTAGCCTATGGAGCTGCTGGAAGGCAGAGATGCATTCCCAAAGCCATTCTCTCTTGAGTTAGTATTGTCTTTTCCTCTGTCATGGAAGTTTTCATGCTCTGCCCCATTCCTTGTACATACGTCCATGCATCCACCAGAACACCTTGCATCATTTTCTATGTTTAAAAAAAAAAAGCCAGATGGTTTAGCCTTTTTTTTTTTGTAAGCTCCCTAAAGATTACCAAATACCAGAATACTTTGAAGACCTGTGACAATGAATCCTAAAGTGCCAGAGAAAAGAACAGAGGTTATAAGTAGCAATACTACCTGGCTTATTAATTTGCTCAAAGGAATTATTTTGCTTATAGGATGGATGCAACACTAAGTAAAGGTTCCGTGAAAAATAAAAGTTTTTGTCAGGCAGCTTGCATTTCTTGAACTATTGAAACATGACATGTGGGAAGGACATGTTTGTTTTCCATTTATAATGGAAAACTTCTACTGAATACCCCCCATACTGGTACCCAGCTAGAATTCTTAATATTTTCTAGTAGTGATGCATCAGTCCTGAAGAGACTGCTTAGAAAGAGAGAAGGACTTCTCTGGCCACTTGTAAGTAGTGAGTCTGATTTCCCAGTATTCCACATGAAAAAAGACAGGGAAAATTGCCGAATTAATCCAAAAGCCAAAAGTTTGACAGTGACTAAGAATGAATTGTGTTTACTAATGTTTTAATTACTATTATGAAGAAGGCAGACCTCTATTCAGCATTCATTAGTATTCAAAGCTTTAATAGCTTCAGTTTCATGTTAAAAAAAGAAAAAACATGATAGCATATAAGAACCTCTTCAGATAAAAACGCTCTTCTGAAACATATCTGTTCATCCATGTACATTCCAAATGACAGAAAATGATCCAAATGATCACTTGAACTCATCTTCCAAAACTGCTTGTCTGAAAACTCATGCAGAAGTTCACACCACAAATCAATTTCCTGAGCTCTCAGATGCCATTCTAGCATCAGCTTCATGCCTGTTGAGCTTGCTGACCACACAGTTATTTTATTTTATATTGAAAATCTGCAATATTTCTGCAACACCCTTTGCTCAACTGAATTCCACCTATATTTATTTTTTTAAAAAACAGATACTGTGAAGCTAACATTTTAAAATGTATATTTCCCCCAATCTTTAATTAATCAGCTAATCCACTAAACTTCTTATTAATTACATTTTTTAGGATAGCATTATTAACCATATGCAAATAAGATATACTGTTGAGGTAAACTATGTATTTTATCCAAGAAAGGATCCAGAGCACATGCCTCATGCTAGCTTATGATTTTTCCATCACAAGGAGACTCCTAGCTACAGGAACTCTTTGCTGCATTGCAAGTAATGGAACAAGTAATCATAAGTAAAATAAGAGCAATGGCCAAGTAACATTGAACTCTACCAAGAGCAAGCATGTGCTCAGCTTGCTGTGTAGAACAATTAGAAATCGGGAACCTGGAGCTGGCACCTGGGAATTTCTTCCACATCCGTCATATCTTATGCATACTTTGTGTTTTTCTGGTGCCCTACCTCAAAATGAATGCAACAGAACTGAAAAGGGTCAGAGCAGGACAATGAGAAAAATCTAAAAAGTGATAAATGGACGAGGATTCTTCAGCCTGGAAAACAGCTGACTGAGGATGTCTATGATACAGACTGCAAAGCTGTGATATGCTTGGACAGGGGTGCATATCAATCAGCCATTCATTATCCTTTGCAATGCAAGAGTGCAACAAAAGGAGATGATTCTTAACATGTCACTAAGCTGTGGAGCTCCTTACTGCGGGAAGCTGTACGTGATAAAAGTGAATATGGGTTCATGGGGGGCTAAAGACTGTCATGAAAGAGAAATCAACTGAGGGATGTCAGATTAAAAAATGTTATTTATGGCTTAGGATGTCTCTGAGCCACAGATCTTGGAGGCTGGGAGAGGATTTTCAAGAAGAATCACTACATTTGCCCTGCTAATATTCTTCCTTAAGCATCTGCTGTTGACAACTGCTGCTGATCACATAGACCATTGGTCTGAACCAATGTCACCATTCTTATGGTGACACCATTCTTATGGTGATAGGCAAGCCTATCCAAAGTAGGGTTGTGATGCCATTGATAACAGAGCATATGACTAAAGACTTATATCAAGAGCTTACAGCAGGGATAGCAAACTTTTGGCAGGTATGGCTGGGCTAGGACACAGGACTATTGTCAGTGGCAAACAAGTCACAAGAGATTAACCTGCACAGTCCTTGCTCTGTGCTAAATGGCCTGGATAACAGCAGTTGGTAAGATAGGAACCTGTGTGCCAAGTGTGTCGTTGAGTGTACCATCCAAAACTGTCTAGGAAGGCATTTTTGCCAAACCTAGTGACACTAAAGAGGAAGAAAACAACAAACATTAGTCAGATTAAACAGTAATCAGGGCAATATCAAAAGCCTTTTGAAACAAAGAAAGACTCAACTTGAGAAGTATGAAAGGAGCATAAAAAGTCGCAATGGTGGAGACAAAGGAGAGAGTAACAGAGCAGCAATGAAAATCTGTTTTGATATTGCCAGAAGTTATCATGCTGGCATCCGTGTCTGATGGAGTTGTCTCCTGTTGGAGGCATGAGCATGCCAGAGCGCAGCAGAGAGGGACCCACACCTCAGTTGTATGTATGTCACCTCATGGGATGCTCTCTTAACTCTATGTGTGCATTGGAGGGCTGCAGGAGGTGGTGTGGGGAGCTAGAGTGTGTGCTTTTGACCCACACATCCTCTGAGATGGGGTGGGTGTGCATGTAATCGTGTCTCTGTGTGTGTGTGTGTTCACAGAACTCTTAATGATTAGTTAGAGAAGGTGTTTAGAAATTTGTAGGTATATGCAGGCATTTTTTAAGTGTCTAGGACAGTGGTTTAGCTGTTGCAATTATGATACTGACCATCAATGTATAGTTCACTGATTACCAATTAATTATGTGGCAATAAACCTCTTCAGCCCTGATTCAATTTAAATTATGTGAATTGAACAGTTTTCCCCTGTGAAATCACCCCCTCCAGATGCTGCACTCCTCAACAGTAAACTATGTGAGATCATAGAGAGTGATATGTAGTGATATTATGACATGAAATCGGTTCCCTTTCTGCTATAGGAGCAAGTTATAAGCACTTGAGATCCTACATTCAAAAGAATGAAAAATGTGAATGGGTGATCTGTCTTTGTCACGGGCAGAGAGGACAACCCTTTGTCCTTTTATTTAGGGAGATATTCATTGCAGAGACAGCACCAGTGTTCTCCGTGTAGCACCTGGGGGTAAGTATCCCTCCCAGTCCAGATGGCTGTATCAAAAGGAGTATCGACTGCATTTAAAGAGATAATGCAGTGAACATTGCTGACAATATTCTTCCTCTGCTTGAAGCGTTTATACATTTCGCAGGAATCACAGGATTCATCTTGTGGAAGGCATATGATCAAACCGCAGTCTTAACTGTAGCAAACATGCTTTAATATTTAGGTTAGACTAAGAAAACCTAAGAAACAAGCAATGTTTTTAAACTCATTTTCAGAATTCAGACAAGACAGTGCCAATCTCATTTCCTACATACAGACAGGTACAGATTTACTAGTGTGGAGGCAGCAGGGGGATGGAAAAGCTGATATCCTCACTTACTAAAAGCCAATACAGCATACAGCATATAGCCTGTCACACAGGAGGGAGAGAGAGACTACATCCACAGCACTACACACTACAACAGAAACAGCGGAAACAAATCATATTCTTTTTACGTAGCCTTTATACTAGTATCTTTTAATTATAGCACAATACTGAATACCAAACGTTATAAATTACCTGAGTAGTTCACCTTTTTCAGAAGGGGAAAAGGGTTTTTGCTCAGGAGCTAGCAGGGCTGATTGATAGAGCTTTAAACTAGATTGGAAGGGGGAAAGAGACAATACCTGGCTAGTCAGTGATGAGCAACGGGATGGCACGCCAGCGTTCAAAGAGCTGCGTGCTAGTGAGATTCCTCAAACTGTTCCATGAGGTAATGGGCACAATGAATCGCACTTGAAGCGTTTCTACACAAATGCGCACAGCATGAGGAACAAGCAAGAGGAGCTAGATGCCTTGGCCCAGTCCCAGAGATATGACATCATAGGCATAAGTGAAACCTGGTGGGATGAGTCCTGTGACTGGTGTGCCATGATGGATGGTTACAGGCTCTTCAGGAGGGATAGGCAGGGCAGGCGAGGCGGGGGGGTGGCGTTGTATGTAGTGGAGGGGCTGGAATGCATGGAGTTAGCAATGGCACCGTTGAGAGCCTCTGGGTAAGGATTAAGGGACAGACAGATAGGATGTCGTTGTGGGAGTCTGCTATAGGCCACCTGGCCAGGATGACGACACTGATGAGTTATTCTTTAAGGAACTAAGGGATGCTTCTAAGTCATCTGCCCTTGCCCTTATGGGGGACTTCAACTTGCCAGATGTCAACTGGAAATACCACACAGCTGGTACAAACAGGTCCAGAAGATTCCTAAACCATCTGGACGATAACGTCTCGGTACAGGTACTAAGGGAACCAACCAGGAAAGGTGTCTTCCTTGATTTGTTGCTTATTAACAGAGAGGGTCTTGTGGGTGAAGTGGCGATTGGTGGCTGCCTTGGCCACAGTGACCATGAAGCAGTCAAGTTTAAAATCTATGGTAACAAGACGAAAACTGCCAGCAAGACATCAACTCTGGATATGAGGAGAGCTGACTTCAGGCTGCTCAGGGAACTACTTAGTAAGGTCCCCTGGGAAAAAGCTTTTGAAGGTGCTGGGGCCCATCAGTGCTGGTCACTTTTTAAGTACCACCTCCTAAAAGCACAGGAGCCGGCAATTCCAAAATGTCAGAAGTCAAGCAGGCAAGGTAGAAGGCCAGCTTGGCTGAGTAGGGATCTTATGCTAGAACTAAGACAAAAAAAAGAACCAGTGGAAGCAAGGTCAGGCAACATGGGAGGACTACAAAGATGCTGTTTGCTACTGTAGGGAGGAAGTTCACACGGCCAAAGCTCAATTAGAGCTGAAGCTGGCCAGTACTGTGAGGGACAATAAAAAAGGCTTTTTAAAATATGTTAATAGCAAAAGGCAGGCCAGAAATAACGTTGGCCCATTACTTGATGAGCATGGTCACCTCACAAACAGGGACGTAGACAATGCAGAGATGTTTAATGATTTCTTTGCCTCGGTCTTCAACACCGATGATGGGCTTTGGGACCCCCCGAGCCCTGGGCTAGAGAACCATGACTGTGAGAATGATAAACTCCCAACCAACCCCAAACTTGTGTGACATTTGCTGCTCCAGCTGGATCCCTATAAGTCAATGGGGCCTGATGGGATTCATCCAAGGGTACTGAAAGAGCTGGCTGATGTCATAGCAAGACCTCTCTCAATGATTTTTCAATGCTCTTGGGAATCTGGAGAGGTCCCAGTTGACTGGAAGCTGGCAAACACTGTCGCAATCTTCAAGAAGGGCGACAGGGATGACCCCGGTCACTACAGGCCTGTCAGTCTCACCTCTGTGCCTGGCAAAATTATGGAGAAGATTATTCTGGGAGTTATTGAAAAACACCTGAAAGACAACACAGTCATTGATCCCAGCCAGCATGGATTCATGAGGGGAAAGTCCTGCTTAACAAACTTAATTTCTTTCTATGACAAGGTTACCCACCTAGATGACCAGGGGAAGCCAGTCGATGTAATCTTTTTGGATTTCAGTAAAGGTTTTGATACTGTCTCTCACAGTATCCTCCTGGAAAAAATGTCCAGCATACAGCTGGATAAACACATAATGCAATGGGTGAGCAATTGGCTAACGGGTTGGGCTCAAAGGGCTATAGCAAATGGGGTTACATCGGGCTGGCGACCAGTCACAGAGAGTGGTGGAGCACTGGAACAGGCTCCCCAGGGAGCTGGTCATGGCACCAAGCCTGACAATATTCAAGAAGCATTTGGACAACGCCCTCAGACAAATGGTGTGAATTTTGGGGTTGTCCTATGCAGGGACAGGAGCTGGACTCGATCTTTGTGGGTCCCTTCCAACTCAGGACATTCTATGATTCTGTGATTCTACATAGTCTCCTGAATAGTTCTAATGTGATGAGATCACAACAGCTAAGGCTAGTATTGGAAGGCTGTGATCCTGCCCTTCTAAGCAGTTGCAGATTGAATTTAAATTTTTAGACTGTCTGCGTGGATTTTATCACATAAATCAACTCTGTTTCAAACTTAGTACTTCATGCAGTCAACACTTGGAATTTAAAAGTCTCCCACAGGATTTCACTCTAACTTAAATGTAGTTCATTTTAACACAAGCCTTGCAAAAAACCCCATCTGTTTATTGTACAATGTGAAAATTAAACAAAGAACCTGAAATCCTTACCCCTAGTAAAAAAGAAGTGAAAAAGCCAGAAGAATGACTGAACAGTGAACAGTCTTTTCTCTTTCCTGTTGGACACATTTTTATTGTAGCAGACATTAATTTTCACTTGTAAATTCTCTACATGATTACTTAGCAGTTTGATAAGTCATTAGGTGGGACTCTTATTTACTCCATTCTTGCAGTCAATCAGTAAGACTCATTCTTCACCAGCATATTGCAGTTTACATGGCAAATATTAATCAGTAGAATTCTACTCTGGTGAACGTGTATAGTAAGTTAAATTATGATGCACATTAATATGGGAGAGTCTCTGGGTGAATTTTATATGTCTCTAGCATAATTTAACTTTATTAGCCATATATCAAATCATATACTGAGAGAAAACACTTGTTAAATAAGAAAAGGTCTACTTGTCATAATTACAATTTAGATATTGTTCAATTTAGCTGTACTTCTATACTGACGATCAGTTTCTGAAAAAGGAAAAACACTAGAATCAACATTCTTCTCTCTTTTGGCCAAAGATCCTGCCAGATATTAGGTATTATTAAAATTTAAAGTAAGCAAATTAGTTTGCTTTCTTAAAATGTCCTATTGCTTTTAAGTCTTTCTTATTTAATTCACAACCGAAGAGGAAGTGATAAGCCTCTCAAGGCTTAGCCAACACTGACAGCTTAGTTCTGCCATTCTTTCTCACTGGTTATATCTTATTCTGACAGTAACCATACTAATTTCAGTGGAAGTACTCAGAACACTTACAAGTAGTCAGCATGAGTAACAGGAGCAGAATCACCAGCTTCTGTTGGAGAGGTGACATTTGTAACAGAGAACTTCCTGGCATCCAGAGCTTCTCACTTCATGAAATATTCTGGGAATGTGGAACATTCAATACTTCGTAAAAGACTTTGAATTTTCCTAGGATAGTTCTGGATGGAAGGCATCTCAGAAAGGCTTTATTCCAACCTCCTGCTCACAGGACGTCAGGTCCGATCAGGTTACAGAGGGCTTTAATCCACCAGGGCTTGAAAACCTTCAGGGCAAGAGACAGCACAACCCTGCTCGGGCAACCTGTCTCTGGTCAATACTTGACTGTCTTAGTGGTGAAAAGTTTCTCGTTACATCCAGTCAGACCTTACTGTGTTAAATGGCTCTCATCCTCCTATGATACACTGCTATGAAATGCCTGGCTCTGTCTTCTTGAGAGCCCTTTGTAGGTCCTGGCACACTGCTGTTAGATCCCCTTAAAGTCATCTCTTCTCCAGACCAAACAAGCCCTAGTCCCTCAGCCTCTCCTCATAGGGCAAATGCCCCAGTCCCTGACCACCCTAGAGGCCTAGGATGATTGGGGACCATTGATGTCAGGGACCAGATCAGGGACCTGTTGATGTCTTTCCTGTATTTGGAGGCTCAAAATTGGATGTGGTATGCTAGATGTGCTGGGTATAAGGGGATAATCCCTCCCGTCAATGTCCTGGCTGTGCCCCTGTGAATACCTCCCAGGGCACCGTTGGCTGTCTCTGCAGCCAGGGCACACTGCTGGCTCATGCCCAGTGTGTAGCTACCAAGACACCCAGATCCCTTCTCGCAGCGCTGCCCGCAGCCAGGCAGGCACCAGCCTGTACAGCTGCACAGGGTGCTTCCTGCCTGCGGCAGGACTTGACATTTGTCCCTGTTGAACTTTTTAAAGCTTTTCTTGGCCAACTGCTCCAGCCTGTACAGGTCCCTAAGAATGGCAGCACAATTCCTCTACTAGATATTGTATTTAAGCAATCACTTAAACAGCTGCCCAAAAAGTCATACCTTTCCACATACCTCGTAAGTAGAATGCTCCCTCATGAAAGGACAGTAAGACAAATGCTATGAAGTCAATTGGGAGTGCAACTCACTATGAACCAGCTGAAGCAGCACAGGTTTTACTGTATTCAGAAGTGTTTTCAGTCTCCGTCATGCATATTCTTAGTTTAGAGTTATAATAAGCAGTAGCAGAAAGTGATAAGCAACATCAGCTCTCTCCTGTGTTTTATAGTAGTCTGCAGAAGTTACTTAGTATAGGCATCATACCAGATGTTGTCTGGAGCATTTTCTACTATATAGCACTTCCACATGGCGTGTTAAATATATCTAATGCATTCACTTTGTGGAAGCTGGCCAGTGCATTTAACAGAACTTTATATATCTATGGGTGCTTAGTTTTTGTCATTGTGAAAAAACCCTGTGTATAAGTTGCCTCCTTGCTACATTAGAGAATGACTCATTTAGGATCTTCCACACATTCTGTTTTTAACTTTTGGAAAGTACTAGACAAGAAATTACTAAAAGGAGGGATGGGAAGAAGAGACAATTAAAAATGCTTTCTTCTAGCAAATGATAAATTGTTTAAGAGTATTTTATTTCAAAAGTATTTTAGGCAAAAATTTAAAATGCAATATGAACATTTAGCTACTCAGATTGTATGAAGTACTTTTCTCATATAAATATGTATATATATAAATACATATATATCAGCAATCACTTCCTCACCTACCAGTTTTCCTTTACATGTAAACAAGAAAACCATGTACTTGCCATTATTTTAAAACAGGTAGGAATACTACAACATTCACTTTTGAAATATATTTTTACAGAGCACCAATGAGTGGCCTTCTTTACTGATATTTACTAGGGTTTAAAAAGCTTTAAAAACCACATTCGTCGTCTTGAAATTATTTTGGTTTCACCGAACACATTTAGAGGTGTTCACATTTTTGCCAAAAGAGTGACAATTTTGTTTTATGCTTTTGAGGAAAATTTTTTATTCAACATGCCAGTCAAAATTATGGATGCAGAGAAACTAAAAGAGCAAACTGACATAGCGTGAGTTTCATTTCTTTTCAGCAATGTTGTAATAGCATTAAAAAGCTTCTTGCTGTCAGGTAGTAAATTTAGCACCTGAAGTATGACAGATATTTGTGGTCCAAAAAACAAGGTCAAAATTAAAAAGCAGCTTTCAAATACTGGATGGAAAAGAACCTCTTGCTCACAGACTGCAGCAGTAAATAGATTTTTGGACGACCAGCTGGATGGTGAGTAGGATTCCCTAATGGTCCTGCCTCGAGGACTGTTCTTAACAATTAAAACCATTTGCTTTTATTGTTTTTGACAAGCATAACAGTCTGGTAACAGGTGTGAGAATCTGCTTAGAAGGAGAGAGCAAGAGAATGAAGATGCCACAAAAATCTGGCAGGCTGGACAGAATAATTTTCTTCATCATTTTGCTCACTTATCTGTAGGCGCCAAATATGAGTCTGGAAATGAAGTAATACATTTTACATAAAAATAATACTTGTTTTGCAGTTTCAGACAAGGTGATCTGTGACCAAATGTTGGCTGGATTTTTGACCATCTGCCATGCAACAATGAGGCAATTGTCAGGATTAATACCATTTTAAGAAAGAAAAAATCTATGGAGTTTTGGTTTTTTGACCTTTCAACTGCCAACCCTACACACACCACTTAGTGTTGACATAAAGCTTTGCAACAGCAAAAACTTAAAATAATAAGAACAAAACCAATGACTAACCAAGAGAGAACAAAGACCTGGCAGCCTAAATCAGAAATTGTCATGTCAAGGTTTTATATTTTCAAGGATAGATGCAGACCGTTCTTTAGAAATAGCTTTTGAGTTTTCAGTTATTTGATAAAATACAACTTGAGCCTTCCAATTCCAAAGTGTGGCCCTTTTCCAAACAGGCCAAGTAAGCAGCTTGACAATACTCATCCTTGGATATGTCAGGTCCAGTTTTTTTTTCCCTATCAGAAAGTGCATTCTTTCCTTAAATCCCTCATCTGTGCACACAATCATGCATACATAATTGAGGCCCATTTGCTTCTCTTTTTTAACAGGGGCATTATTTTAATTGGCTGCAGTATAATTTATATTTTTTTTAATACTACATGATTCATGTATTCTGCAGCTACAGTCAAGACAAAAAACAGTGGCATTCTAGGTAAACATTCATGTCAAAAATCAGAGGTAATTCTGATTTCAGCAATTTCACCAGCAAGTTGAGAAAGAGACCCGTTCAGGGAATCAGCAAAGTAAGCTAACACTCACTGAGTTTGACAATGTTCTCAACATCATCATCATCTTCCCATGATTGGATGGGATCATGAGATGAATCTGGATTATTGCTATTGTCAGGGAATGATTTCTCCAGTACTGCTATTAGTATATATATCTTTACCAGGTGTAATTCTGAATAATTCAACTTTCAAAGGCATACCAGTCTTTGGTTCCTCAGAGATTAACAGGCACTGCAGATAATACTATAGGATTCCCCTTCCAGGCAATTCAACTGAACTTTAATGCACGTTCTAATGGCATTACTTGACTTTGGAAATCTACTCTTCTCTCATACAAACTCTTCTCTTCCTCCTCTGTGAATGCTGATGTTAGCAGCAGCAGCAGTAACTAAAATACTACACTGCTTTTGCTGATGAAGGCAAGACCAGGGACATCTGGCTCACAAAGGCAATTTGAGTGGATTTGTTGGAAAGTACTTTTACTAGAATATGGAAAGACCCTTGAGGTACAGTTATTGTACAATGGGAAAAGTTTGTATATATGAAAAAATGCCCAGAATCCATGTTGATTTTTAATGACATTTTTGAGCCTTCAAAGCAATAAATGAACCAAACTGGCGTAGATTTCGAGAGGTCTTCTAGTGTTGAATTTCTAATATAAAAAAGTAAATTCTGGAAACTGTCACATTAGCCTTAACCCCTCAAGTATAGATTTATTTTTAAGGAAAACTACAACTTTATATAAGCTGTAGACTTCATTTAGTACAAATACATATCAAATTGCAGGCTCAAATTGCACCCTGTAGAATCTCAAAACCTATATGAATAATAATATTTTAACACCTTTCAGTCTCAGAGTAAAGGCATGAATCAAAGACACTTCTTCAGTAGCGCTAACAGTTTTAGATTCAAAAAAAGATCGTTTCAATCCTATCTGTAACCAGAATAGATTCAGTAAACAAAACAGTTATTTTTTCATTCAGTGGATAACAAGAAGGAAAAGTTGTAGTATTCCATTATAAAAGAATAAATGAAAAAAAAGTATATAGCCTAAGATGAAAAGGATTTCTAGTTTGGTGCAGGTCAGAATAAATAAATATCCAGAAAACTCTAGAATCAGTCTGCGGCTATAAAATCAGGCTAGATGTCCAACAGCAATAGATGTGAATGATTGCTACAAATGTTGGGATTTGCCATAACAGAAAGAAAATACTCCATATGGGTTTTCTGCAGTAAATTTGTTGTTTTTTTACTGAATGATATCATCATAGCTTAAGCAGAGATTATGTATGAGTCAAAACGATCTTGACATTATGCACATACGCAGATATGCACCAATTCCTTCATCCTGTACACAGGAAATTGTACTGGACATTTCCTAGTGACCTGGTGCATATCAAGAAATCTTTGGTGTTCAGAACACAAATGTTGTCCTCTGTCCTAGTTGTCCTAGAACAAAAAGAGTCCTTCAAATACACACAGAAGAATAAACTAGATTTCTGCTCTTGCAACACTGGGCTTCTGCAAGTGCATCAGCTTCAAAGAAGTCTGAGGGAGAGGAGAAAGTATAGAAAATAGATGCATGCAGCAAACAATCATTTGTAATTGGTAAACAATGTTTCTTTGAGTGACATTTTACAAGGATGAAATCAAGAGTTAACCATTGTTATCACAAATCTAGCTAGCAGAAGATGTCAGAGTCTTTCATGACAGGAGCTATGTCTCAAAAGCCAAAACAGGACAAACATAAATTGCATGTGTTCACAAGCAAGCAAATATATAGCGAAGAGGAAATGTACAGTCATCCCCAGTGAACTCTATTGTTTTCAAAGTTATAAAGTTTGACTTTCAAACATTGACCATGAAAATCAGAGCTAAAAGAGCAATGTGTAGGTCTGTGATTTTAAGTCTGTCTGATACTAGATCCTGTACTGCTAAATCATTAAGGTAAAGTAAATGCTACTTGTATCAGAGGTTAAAAAACAACTACTGCCAATACCTCAGTGATGGCTCAGTTGATATTACAGTCCTAACCAATACTGATCCCATCCAGTGAAATAAAGGTATGTTGAATCCTACGTGAAAAGATGCACTTTAAAGGTTAGGGGTTATGAACTAGGATTTTGGTCAGGGGATGAAAGGTCGCAAGTTGCTAGTTAAAGGGTTTTGCTTCAACCTGTTCTGTGTTCGGATCCAACCTATGTATAGATTCTATGAAATGTTTTCCAATGCAACCCATACAGGAAAACACATATTATGCTAGAAATGTGATTCTTCAGCAGTATAATATCTGCTGTTCTTCTTCTGTGAGCATCCTGGTTTCAACTGGGATAGAGTTAATTTTTTCTTCCTAGTGGCTGGTATAGTGCTGTGTTTTGGATTTAGGATGAGAATAATATTGATAACACACTGATGTTTTAGTTGTTGCTAAGTAATGCTTACACCAGTCAAAGACTTTTTAGCTTCCCATGCTCTGCCAGGTGCACAAGAAGCTGGGAGAGGGCTCAGCCAGGACAGCTGACTCAGACTGACCAAAGGGCTATGCCATACCGTATGATGTCATGCTCAGTATATAAACTGGGGGGACTTGGCTGGGGGGCAGCAATCGCTGCTCGGGAACGGGCCGGGCATCGGTTGGCGGGTGGTGAGCAATTGTATCATGTATCACTTGCAATGTATATTATTATTGTATTATGTTATTATTATTACTACTACTACTATTCTATTTCATTTTACTTCAATTATTAAACTGTTCTTATCTCAATCCACGAGTTTTCTGACTTTCACCCTTCCAATTCTCTCCCCCATCCCACTGGGATGGGAGGAGTGAGCAAGCAGCTGTGTGGTGCTCTTAGTTGCCAGCTGGGGTTAAACCATGACAGGGATGTTTACAAGTTAATGTATATTTGGGTAGCATTTTAAAAGACACAAAACTAAAGTGAAATATTACCAGAACTCTGTGAACAGTACATGTTTCTTTGAACTTTTTTGCAACTACCAAAGTCAAATGTATTGCCTTTAAAACAAATTCCAACAATTACTGGAATATGCATTAATGTGTTTGAGAAATCACATGACATCACATTTCAGATGTCATGTGATGGTTTTAAAATCAGATATATGTTCACATTGCTTCTACAATAATGTTCAATTTCTGAGTCTCTAATCTGGTTATTTTAAATGAGTTTAATTTCAAAGCTGCCAACAGCTACCTGAGGTGAGGTGAGGTGAGAGAATGGTTTCTCATAACACTGCTAAGTCTTCAGACTGTGAAAAGTATTTATGAAATGCAATTAATTTAGATTAATTTATCTGCCTTTATTTAGTGAATGATTTTAAAGTCACTCTCAAAGAATTGTTATTAGACTGAATAGCCAATCTTATTTTTTAAAAAAAGAAAAAACAGAAATTAATGGGTAAGTTTTGACTGTTCTGTTGTAAAAAAGAAGTTAATGTTTTAATGTAGATACTAGAATCTTCTCAGAAAAATAATTTAAAAAAAATAAACACTTAAAAAATCCTCTGCCAAAAACTAAGCATAAGTCTGTCTTATTTTTAGTACTGCAGCCTGTTCCATTATGGTCCATTTTGACTGTGATTATCAGGAAAATGCACCACCAGTTTAAAATTTGATTGAAAATTCAACCTTCTTTGTTTACAGGTGCTGGAACAACAGAGCATGCAAAGATATATAATTATAGAATAATTATAACAAAATGTTTATGGCTTTCTAGGAACTGTCAGATGTCTCAGGCATTTAGCTAAATAATAGCTATAATGTGTAAGTATGCATGCACCTTTATATATAATAGCTATAAATAATAGTTTTGTGTGAGTTGGCAAAGAAAGAAAAGAATTATGCCAATACCAGCCATCTCACTGGAATGAAAAAACAAACCAAACCAAAACAGAACAAACCAAAACAAAATCAAACTCTACAGATAAACTAAATAAAAGATGAATAAAACAGCCAAAACAATGAGGGGCTTTTTTGTGAATAGACACATTGAAAGTTGCCCAATCAAATTTATAGGAATGTATTCATTTCTACAGCTGTTTAGCCAGTGCACATATATAACTAACCAGGGTTTCCCTTGGTAATGTTTTATTCCCTTAGTAGAAAAAAGACTTGTCTTTGGTGAATTCCACCAGAATCTTTCTACTTCCCAAAATTCCAAGTAGCTACCAGAAATACTTAATTATGAACCCGATTACTTTCTACTTTAGTACTACATGGTAAGTATAGTGAGTCATTGTTTTGTACCAGGAGGTGTTGATTTATTATGATCCCAGTAAGAAAGGCACTGAGACTCTATAAATTATCGTTCAAAATGCCATTTATTAGCATTTATTATTTATTATTAACACTATAAAGAAAGAGAGGATAGTAGAAGTAATCTTATGTCCCTTCAGATGCTGTGAACCCTAAGCTGTGCAGCATCAAATGAGCCTCCAGTCATGGTGCAGCACACTTTTGAAGATCCTATCCATGAAGACTTACCCTGGTTCGGTTATTCAAGTTATTATAGGATTTTTCTTCAAATGAAACAACTCTATTCATCATTTCTACTGTCAAATGCACAGGCCTGAATACCCAAGCTGCACGTGCAACACAGCATAGGTCTGCTGCTACTCAGGTTGACAGTTATGTGGGTCACCAGCTCCTCCACGAACAACGGTCTTCCAGTCAGGATCATTCCAGTAGTGAAGACCTCAATACTTCTTTAATGAAGGGCAGCTTCAGAATGCAGTCTGGTATGTCCTCTGAGCTTCTTCCTCACTTCATTTTATGCTTCTATGCTACTTTTATAAAACAATGATGCAACATTTTCCTTCCATGTACCATTCTGTATCAGCTCCCAATGAAGGATGAAGTTATTACTGAAATTTTGGGTGTTAATGCAAGATGCAAATTCTTAGTTTTGATCTATTGTTAGTTTTGATACAGACAGTTCAATTCTAGTCAATTTAATTCTTTACAGAAAATATTCCACACTATCCTCACACACATATTGCAAACAGTAGTCAGGGAATAATTGAATTATCTTCTTATGTTACCAGCTCCATCATATTAACACATCTCTAACATTCTACTGCAACATTTCATTAAACATAAGAAATACTATAACAGACATCAGGCAAATAACATTTTCATCTTATTGAATGGAAATTTCAAATTAGGAATCCTGAATTACTAACCAGAACAGCAATAAGGTGTATTAAGAATCCAGGCTTTTCCCAACATTGCAAATATCTTTTGATTCTGTTTTATTTTATCCTTGAGAAAAGCTACCAAGATTTTCCTGGTTTATTCTGGTTTATTTATCCTTAACAAAAGCCACCAAGGGTTTCCCCCTGCTTCTATTTCACATAAAAATCTTAGTTATAGATGTCAAATTACCTGAATAGGAACCAATAAACTAAAAGGGCTATAGTTGTCACAGTAGCCCAAGCTGGATTGGCACTTGCTGTATGTCATATGTCTCAGTAGCACTCAAATGGCTGAAAAGCTGTCCCATTTTAAAAGACAGAAAAGTGTTCAGAAAAAAAAATTCGATCAACAGTAAGTCTGAAAAATTTGCCAGCAGCAAACTTTTATTTATAAATATCAACAGATTTTCTCCTCAGAACAAAAATATTTGCTCAAGCAATTCGTTGTGTATTGAACTTTGAATATTGCAGTTTACATTTAATGAAGACAGAAAGGCTTTATGGCTGAAAATTCAAGTCAGAAATAGGGTTGAGAATACAACTTTTTAACTTAATATTAATTTCTGGATTTAAAGAGTGTGGTCCAAAAGATGGAACACACAATCTTCCTCACACCATTTTTACTTCATTGAATTTCAGTTACCTTGATGGAGTCACTAATAATGGGCATGAATTAAAAAATCTATTGCACACACATCTTACACATGCATCTTACCCAGTTCCTTCAGATCTACTGCTTTAAACCTTTATCTTATTCTCTGGGATATTTCTCTTATGACTTAACTAAAAGTAAATAGAACCAAAGACCAGCTTACAAAAAGCTATCAAAATCATCGTAATTTCTTCCATAATTACACACAGAGTAATATAGATGACCCATAAACATTAGTTTATTGTTTCAATAGACTTTTTATGTCATGAAGACTAGATGGACAGCAGTTGGATGTAATCACACTGTAGAAAATGAGCAGAAGAAAGTGAAGGAACTCTCACAATTGTATACACTTGACCAATGTAAATTTCTTCTTCCTTAGATCACTATTAATAACCAAAATTTTACTGTAAGTAAGTGAAGTTTTTAACTTTTATGGACAGAAATATCCATATTTTGATTGATTTGTTTTCTACAAATTATATCCTAACAATGACTGTGTTTCAGGCTTATACTATGCAGTGTAAATTTGCTACCTCAAAAGCTGCACTAAAAACACTGATCCACATTCCTATCTAGTTTATATTTCCATGTATATTTTATATAAATATATATTTTATAATTCTTTTTGTGTGTTAGCTTTTTGTTTGGGGTGGGTTTTTTTTTTTGGAAATGGTTTTGCAACTTCAAGAGAAAGAGCTTTTTAATAAGGTGAGAATCAAACCTTTTCTCCCAGTTTCTCATAGGAAAAAATTTTAAAAATTGCAATTGCTTTTTACTAAGATCACAGAGGAAGAAAAAGAGATAACAGAGGACTTTCCTTCTGACACACTGCTCAGTCCATCATCCCCAAAAGCAAACAAACAAATAACCTACTCAGTGTTTTTTTTTAAAATATATATATGGCTAATCAAAACCGACTTTTCATTGGAGACGCACATGTAAGTAAAAAATCCTCTGAAGCTGGGATTCTATAGTCAGTAGGGATTAAGAGGAACCCTGGTTCTTATAGACTATGACATACACTTCATATCAGCGAGACTGGTTGGGGAGAGTTCTTTTGCCTGTCTGACACTTTAAGAGACAGAAAAATCTGCGCAAAGTACAGACAATCTGTTTTTCACTTCCAATGAAAAATGTGTTTCACTTCCAATTGGAAGACACTAATGACTACAAATCTATTATTCTAATGAATATTTGAATTTTCATGGTGGGACACTTCTGAAGAATCTATTGCAATTTGCTTCCCAGCTCCTGCTAAATTGTACTCAGTACTGGTAACAGAATCCTTTAAACATCTTGGAACATTGCTGGCCTAAATGAGTACTTTTAATTTCTATAAGCAGTGCTGCCTGGAGATACTATAATCCAGTACTGAGTTATTGCAAACACCACCAAAAGCAACAATCAAGCTTTCTTTAATGTCTAAATCAGACATTCATCATCTTAGCTAGTGACTGTCTTGATTTCCACTTCTTTCTTTTTACAGTTGTTCTGTTCCAGTTTCTGTTATACTGAACTCTTGTGAAAATACTCCAAGAATTAAGAAGTGAAAATAACAAAATATATTAAATTTTACAGAAGGGTCATATCATTTTCATGTCTTTTTTCAGACTATGTTTTATCTTTTTTCACTGTAGGTTGGTAACAAACAGTATTGACTAGGACAAACACATGGATTCCAGAAATTGTAAAATCTTGTAACATGGAAGGATAAAATCACTTAAAAGCAAGCCTGTTGAAAGACAGAGCGAACAGAACTAATCCTATACAGGACGTGGCAGGGCATCAATACAATCTGTTCAAAGATAATGATCCTTTACAGAAGTAAAAGAGACACTTCAGCGTTTTCACATAGCAGGCAATAAGGAAGCACATACCTGTACTGTAATTGTTTTTTTCTTTTAGATTACTGCAGTGTCAAACCTGTCTGCAGACAAAATCGCAATTAAATCCCACCCTAAAAAACCAAATAAATGGTCTTTCAATAAAACTAAATTCTCATAAGCTTCCTACCTAATTCATGTTATTTCCTTCCTAATTTGTGTTCTTGTCTGAAAATCGTTGATCATATCTACATCATAATTTAGGTCTATAGCACCTACCTAATAGTGATAGAAATTCATTTATAATGCAATATTCAGGCAAAATAAATAACATTTTTGTTTGTTTGTTTTTTCAATGTTGGGAAGCAAGCATGTGAAATTGGTAAAGGAAGTTGTTAAGGACAAACTTCTTGCTATCAGCAGTAAGCCACTTAAATGCTTTTGTGTCAGTGAGGAACATATAAACCTAGATACCATTAGTTACGGTTTCCTCATAGCTACTTGTAAAGAAACAAAATGATAAGCAAGAAAATTTCAGTGTTTATGGCATAGGGAACCTAATTCAGAGGGGGGAAAAAAGAAAAAAAAAAAAGTGGAAGTTTTTGTCTCCATTGAAGTGCAAACTGTTATGAATCTTCTCCTAAACTCAGGTTGGACAATTTTGCAAGCAAGAACCCTTTGATCTACTGAATGTGGTGTCACAAGTTCAGCACATAGTAGAGTAAGAAGTTACTCTGAATATATTCCTGCAGCCACTGAAATTGAAAACAAGGAACAGATATTCAAAGAGCCTGAATACTCAAAGCTCACAATAAATATACCAAACTAAAAGATAAACTGGTCCAAGTGGTAAGTAATGCTCAATTTGTGGGAATCACATAACATGAAAACACTGTTTTCTGAGAAGTTTACTTAAAATCTGGTGACATGAGAAATGATGTCTGTATGTAGCTGTTTTTTTTCTCCTACCAACACATGGTTATCATCTACCATGTGAATTAACTTGCCAATTGTACTTGGAATTATTTTTATATTTCCTTGAAATTTTCTATATTTTCATTGAATTTTCTTGACAACAAACAAATACAAAAATATTTGTGCGTACTTAAAATGACCCTGTTTTATGTTTTAGGTTGAGTACAAGTGGCTAATTTGTCCTCATGGAATAGAAATTTCTATTTTTCAGTATGGATACTTTCTATTTTGACATATGAACTTTTTGTCCACAGAACTTACTTAAGAATCTAGTTCACAATGTATAACTGTAGGGTATGAAAATCCTTATGCAGTGTCATTTTTTAGGCTGAAGTTGGTTCAAAGCCTGCTTGGCCCCTTGGGAAGCTGCAAGCAGTTTCAGGGTTGCTTACACATTTTGCTCATAGCACATGTCAATAAATTGTTCAGGCAATTACAAACTTGCTCTGTTATTTCAAGGAATTCATTAAGATGTCTTTCTGCAATATTCTAGACCTGTTGAAAGTATTAGCGCCACAGCAATTCTGGAGCAGCCCAAACAGTACTACAACACACTCTACTGTTCCAAGACCAATTTAAATACCTGCTTGGAGTTATTAGGTATATTTTATATCCTGTAACCCAACAGGCTTCCATCTGAACTGCCAGACAAATTATTTGACATGTGTCTGGAGTCCAAATACTTTTTTTCTTAAAAGAGAAAGGGAAGAATAAGTTAAATTTTGGAATTATCACTTCAAAGAAAGATGGCAATTGGAAGCAGAGATGTTTTGGTTCTGTAGCAATTTCTATGATTCCCAAGTTTCAGCAGTTAGTCACAAAACCAGATTTTGAGGCACCACATGGTACAGAGGAACATGTCATATAAAAAAGTTAACACAGACACACAGACACAGACGAAAATTTCAGGCAATCCAAGAAAGATTTTGGTACTATGTTATCACTTATACATCCCTTTTTGTATTTCTTCTAAATATAAGTACCTTGCATTCCCAAATGCAACACAAAGCATTGCAGACACCCAGTAGGTAGGATATGCGTGAATGAAAGCACTTCTTTGTGACAAATTTCTGTTTCTTTTCAATTTGGAATTAAGTTGGAAATAAGTGACTTATCAGAAGAGCAAGGGACTTTATGCTGCACATTTAATTCTGTGAGGAATGTTTCTAGGATCTCTGAATTCCGTTGGATTTTGGTACACAAAAAGTATCTGTTGTTTGATTGCCTATAATCCAAGACTGATACACATGTATAAATGAAACAGGTTGCTTAGAGCACTCGTATTGCTTTATCAATAGTTTTTCTCCCCAGGAGGCTCATAAAACCATTACATATGCACAAACACTCATCTTAGAAACAAAATATTAACTGGTATTTACTCAACAAGACACTTGCTATATAATCTTTATCAAGAGACTGAGTTCACAGATTTTCTGCTCCTTTGACATATGGAGAGGCATAATCCATAGGTACACCCAGCGTTCATGGATTATGTAACCAAATTATGGATCATTTACTGGGCAATTTCCAATCTAGCTATTGTGCCAACTATTAAGTCTTTCATGCTGAGACTGAGAAAATGTGACTGAGCCCTAATGTTCTACTGAAAGGAAGCAGGAGTGGATTCATTGTCCTGCAGATTTGTCTGTGTTGCCCTTGTTGTACACAGAACCACTCTCCAAACCAACTGGCAAAATTTCAGTTCCCTGAAGATGTGGATTCAGTGCATGAACTAAATGTAATCATTTCTGCTCTATACCTCATGGATTTATCTTGCAAACCTTTAATTACCATTTTAATCTCTTGAAAGTACTCTAGATTTGAGTTCTAGCAGGGTTTATACCACAATGACTTCTACACCCATAAAGCCATACCCAATTTTGTAGTTAAACTTGTTTGAGTGGGGTATTTAAGCTAGGAGCATTTACTGATCAGAGATTATTTGTTAGAGAGATGTACTTGATGAAAGAAAAGTGGTGCATACCTTCTGGTTATCACAATCAGCCTGTGGGATGAGACTAGAGCAAGTCCTTTATACCCCTGTGAAACACAGCTACTGTGGATGCTGTGCTCTCAGCACCAATTATTTTTCTCCTAGTTGAATAAATAGGTCAAACAGACTCCTAAGAAACCCCTAGAAGCTCCCTCAAGCACACCTGTTGGAGGTGGGAAAGGAGCTCCAGAACACATCAGCTCATACAACACTGATCAGTGGCAGTTATGTGACACACAGCTGACCTTCACAGAGGAGTTGGAAGTATGAATATTAAGTAATTGGGGCTTTCTGGAGATTGATAGCCTAGCTCCTGCTTGGTCACCATAGGTTACATCTGGACAATAAACGAAACTGACCATACCATGAGAGTCGAACCTACTACCAAGGTCAGGAGACTGAGCAGTGCTTTCCCTGTGTAAGAGACTGAAGTGTTAAGAACAATTGTCTCAAAGCTTGCTTGTGTGTGTTTATCTGATAAGAACAGACAGCAGACCACTCTTTTGTCTGGGAAGACCCAAGGGCAGCCACCAGCTTGCAAGGAAATTTGTGCAAACTTGCTGAAGCAACAGGCCATTGTTTGGCTTATCAGGTACCACTAGCCTGCAAGGGAATGTGCGAACTTGCTGAAGCAGCAGGCCATTCTTTGGCTTATCAGGCACCACCAAAAACAGGATACCAACTGGTATGTTGCCCTGGGAAACGAAGCCGAACCGAGAGGGCAAACTCCCTCTCCAACACTGGATAAAAAGACGGCACAAGGAAGCCTGAGTGTGGCCACCCACCACCGAAGAACTGAAGACTGAGGACCAACGGGACACTGCTGGATCCATGGTGGTGACTATCCTTTGCTTATCTCTCTGAATGCTTGCTTAATTTCCTCCTAATATTTCCTGCCTTTCCTATCGCTTTACTCTTTTATATTTACCCAATAAAACGTCTGATTGGCGGCATATGACCTCGTTTGTGTCTTAATTTCGCCCTTGGGATCATTAAGAACCTTCCCCGAGCCTGACAATCAGACCAGGACTTAACACCCTGGCTAACAGGAGAACACCAACATGGATGAATCAATTATCCTGGTATCACCATGTGATGCTGTTCCAGGCCTACTCTATCCAACCATAGATGTAAGCATACGGTAAAACCAAAATTTCTATGCTGGAAGCACTACATGCTTCAACACTTAGTAAGACCTCCTCACCTCCAGAGGGATTCTTAAGGGTTTGGTTTTTTTGTGGTTTTGTTTGCTTTTGTTATTTTTTTCTTTTTTTTTTTTTTTCTCTGAAGGAAAGTAGGATCAGTCATTGAATTCTGAGATTACTACTTTATACAATCATGACACTACTGTCCTTTCTCCTTCTACTGTAATAACTAGGAATTTACATCACTTGGGATTTTTCTCTTGAATTTAGGTGCTTGCCTCCTATCTGGATTATTTCATTTCTGTAAAAATGGGTTATGACATGAAGTTGTCCTCTAAATACTTTAGTTTAGTACCTGGTATGGACAAAGAAAAAGAAAAAAACGTGAGAGATTGAAGGAACTAACCAGATTTTCTTTAAAAAAAAAAATACTGCTGAAAAACATGAAAATGCTGACACAGTACCAATATTCAAGAATTTAGCCATTCTTACCAGTCCCTTCTGAACTATTCTGTAGAGGACACAGCTATTCTGTTATTACAGGTGGTAACTGTTGTCTCACACAAAGAAACTTCCATGGGAAATAACTTATAGTAGCATCACTACCAATGAGAAAAGGTTTGGTACAATCATTATTACATTAATTTTAAAGCACCTGTAAAGAAAGCAACTTCCTAGATTTCAAACCATCTTTCTTATGCAAAATAATGTCAGATACTTTTCAACAGAAATTAATAATTCTTTAAACATTACATAGGTTCATCAGTTATAGAATCTTTGTTTCTAAGGTTGTTTCTTATATGGGAGAATGTCTTTTGTTGTCTGTGACCTTCTTTCAATTATGTCTACTAGTCTATTCCTGAAGTTCACAGGTGCATGGATGCATGTTTCCTATTGTCATCCAAATAAGCATAAAGATTCACTGGAAATTGGCATAGTTTAATCTTATTATCCATATTTTAAACAAGTAGAATTGTTAAGAAATTGTATTTTATAGTACGTGATTTTTATCTAACAACTTAGTTAAATGTGCCTTGACTTATCTTTGGTGTCAATCCTTTTCAATTTTAATTCTATTTTGAATGTTTGAGTAAAAAGTATCTTCACATTTACCCATTCTCTTCTATGCAGTCTGATGAATATCCAGCAGTAAACCATTTCCTGGACACAAGTATCTACCAACAGCATCAAAGCAACATCCAATTATTTTCAAAGAGATAAAAAAAAGCCTATTACTATGCATATGGGCGTATTACTTTTCAGCTTAATAATAGCTGTGTACTGAAGAGATTGCTAAGAGGAAACACAGACATATTCAAGATGAATGATCTGCTTGGAACATTTCAAAGAAATCTGAATTTTAAAACAGCTTTGTCAATGTGCAACTTGTGGCCTCAAAGTAGCATTACAGCTTGCTATACTGCAAGCAATTTGTGGTTACTTAGTTTCTACCCATACCTAATAGCTGACACAATTTAATTGGGTTGTTGTGTGGGTACTTTATCTTTTTTGGTTGATTGGTTGCTTGCTTGGTTGGTTGGGTTTTTTTTAGTAATATGCAAGTTCAGTAATATGTAACCTAAAGAAAAAGAAGAAATAAGCACTGATAAAAAGAATATTTTAGCCTTTAAAATCAGATTTCAGCACTCCTGTGAGCCTTCAATTGTAAACGTGGGTTACATTCACATACTTAAAAGTTACTAAACAAAGATCCTTAAGCTCTTTTATGAGAAAAACTGTCAGAAAATGGCCAAAATTATACCTTTCCACAATATCTCCTCTGTTGACTTTTTAGATCATATTTGCATTCATCCTGCAAAACAAAATTACTTTGAAATTTTCTCTTCTCCATTGATAACAAAGTTTTAAAGCCATTGCATTGATGAAAACACTTGATGGATATTGAACAGTGAATTAAAGAAAAAGCTTCCTATTATTTGAAAAGAAAGCTGAAGAAATCCAGCTTTTAAACTTGCTGACTGTTCTTTTTGATGTTTCCATGAGATGAAGAAAACAACTTAACAAAATGCTTTTCCTTGGTAAACATGTAAGGGATGAGAATGAAAACCAGTTCAGAACCTTTTTCTTGACACATTTCACCCTGGGAATAGGACAAAGATAGTTGATTAATGGAAAAGCTGTAATTACTTGAGTATGAAGGAAAGTACACTTCTCAGAAAAGTTGTCATAGAAAAAAGTTAATATATGCAATATATTTCTAAGGAAAGGCTACTATTTTTCTAGGCTTCAGACTGTGAAACAGGGTATATAGATAGGAAACAAAAAACCCCAAACAATTTAAGGTAGGGCTCAGGTAACCTGATTGATCTCAGAAATACATTCTCTTCACTCTAGTGAGTGACACGCATTTAAAGTGTGACTGCTCTGATAATTGTTCTCAGAAATAGTGTGGTAGAGTTTCATATCAATTTTTTAGTAATGTTCTCTTAAACAAGGAAGCATAGCATCACACCACCAATCACATTTTACATACTGCCATCCACACATTTGTTTGTCCTTGCTTCTAGTCAGACTCTGCTAATGATTTGAATTCTTTATTCCCATCTGTGTACACACAGTGAAAATCCTGGAGCTGTTACAGAAGAAATTCAAATAATAAAATTAGGTATATAGACATTCACATATACCCCAAGGTGATGCTACATATTGTTTGCTAGAATAGGCACATGTGCCTTCTGTAAATGGATATTGTTAGCTTAACCAAAGCCCACAGAACAGTGAGGAATATTTTTAACACACCTGCATGAGACAGTTTAGAAACTCTGTTTAACAAAAATTGTTAACGCTATGGGGGATGGGGCAAGCAGGGAAGGGACAAACTAATGGCTGAAGTGATTCTGTTGTCAAAAGTAGGGATTGCAGAAACCTACACAGATGATTTTACACTCAGATAGTAAGGGATGTTCCAAGGCAAATCAATGCTTCTTTCAAAAGAGGCAAGACTAGATGGCAGGTGCTTCTTAGAACAGAACTTGGCCCTGTAGAGCTGCATGAAACATCTTGACATTTAGTTTTCCCAAAGAGAACAAAGAAACCACTCTGAAGCCAAAAAGCTGGCTGTAAGTCTTGCTTCAAGTTTTCTTCTCTGTATTTAAGCATATCAACAATTTTATTAATCTCTTAAAGCAAGGAAGATGTCTATGGAAGGCGGCAGCTAGGACAGTGGAACGAGAAGCAGTGTCTTCTGCACTGAGGGTGGTTTACAGTGCTAGCCAAGAATTTGTCTCTTCTTCTGTGGCTGGCTGCGAATGTCTCCCTGATGTCAAGTGGAAAGAACTCTGTAACAGTTAAGAGCTTGTTAGGCAGTTTGCATGTGTAGAAGTGAATGATGCTTGGGAATTTTCAGTGTTTGAAGGAAAATAAAAGTGCATGTTTTCTCCCACATGCTGTCCAGGCACTGTTTCTGAGATGCACACTAGTGTCCTTTTCTGCTGTTGTTGTGAAGATCAAAGAAAGAGTCCTGCATTAGCATGTACATGCCCAAGGGCTGAGCAGGCACTCCTAGTCCACTGTCCAATGACAGCATGCCAGTGTGTCTCAGTGTTAGGGGATGGCTTCATCACACCAGCAAACAAACAAATGCAAAATTTTTGAGGCCTAGAGAATTAATGTCTTCTATCTAAAGAAAGTACAGTAAATTTTTGTCCTGATCTTTTCAAACGAATTTGAACTAAGGCTTCTGAAATTATGGAAACTCTCAACATTGATAAGTCAAATATAGCCTAAATATATAAGCAGTATATGCTTTTAGCAAAATATTTTAAAGAATACAATCCTACATTCTCTTCTACTTACTCCACTATTTTGATTTGTCTGTTGCTTACAAAAAGTGAGCACAAGAAAAAACAGCGTGCTACCAAGTGACTTTGTGTGTTAATGAAAATGGAGATATGGTTTTGAGATTGCAGTTTTGAGTTAGACTTGCTCGCTTGGCCTTAGGACTGGGAAGAAATTAGGCTGTACTCCAATACTTTCATCAGTGGAATTATGAATTGCCTTCAAATGAGAATTTAAAGTCTGATTTTAAAATGTGATTCTTTTGAGGAGGGAACTGGTCTTTGTGAATTTAAAATATTAAACAAAAGTAAATATCACTGGTTGATGACAAGAGCTAAACAAATCCCATTGCTATTCTTTAAAATCTCAAGCTGAAAATTTGGATGTGGCACTAAAGAAGACTTGTAAATTGTTCTGTCAGGCACTGAAATGTGGTTTTCTCTAAGACAGAATTGTCTTTAGAGATTGAGCTGGTTTATTCTTCAGAAAAAAACTTCCTGGTTCTTAATTACTTATCTCATAAATAATTTAGATGATTCATGTCCGCAAAGCAATTTAGAAGGTCAGTTTCAATATTTATGTACAAGATTCTCCCATGACAAGGAAGGGCTATAAATCTAAAATTTTTAATTCTTCTGTTTTGAAGACACTTTAGTCTGTAATCTGAGCCAGATTCTCATGGTGTATGCTTCTGTAATTCAGTTAGTTAGTCAATGTTAAGGAATCAGCAGGTTCACCCTTAGGTGAAATTGATTCAGTAAAGTAATTATTAATAAGTATTTCCTATAGTGCTGTCTTCTTGAGCACCGCATAAACAAAAAATAAGATATTATTTCCATGCCGCAGCTTCTAGAATTTCCAGAAGCTGAAAGCCAGACATGAATGCTCTGCTGTTTTTCCATTTTTTGTCTAATCTTTCTTTTCCTGAAGTGCCTCTTTCTCATTCCCCTTCACACAAGAGAATTCCACAATGTTAAAAGCTAGCAGAAACCCTGTTGTTCAGATATGCTTCTGTTTTAGAAAAGAATACTTGTTTATGTCTGAAGAGGAACCTGTCATTATAATCCAAACCTATCTTCTGAACTATCTTCTGAACCTAAGAACTGTCACATTGCGTTACACCACAGACCAGCATGGCCTGCATACCATTTGCAACTGTCCCAAAAGCAGATACTTATGAGGGGGTAAAAGAACAAAGGAAGCACATAAATATACTCCATGCAATATACTTACTGTCTCCAACCACTTGCAGCTTAGCCATGTCACCATGAATTTCTAGGTAAAAGAGTCTCTATGGATTTATTTTCCATTGATTTGTTCAAAGTCTTTTCAAGCCCACGTAAGTAAACTTAACATCTGCAACAGTGGTGGCAAGGAATTCAACTGCTTAATTACAGGTTAACTTATTTTATTTGGTTTGTACCGGTTACTTGATAGGTTCATTTGATTTTACCTAATTCTTTTACTAGAATAGAGTGTGAAGAGCTAATACCTTTTCTTCTTCAATGTCACCTTTATCTCCCTTTAATGACTTCCAGGCTAAAAAATCCAAGTTTATTTGGAAATTTCTTCATATAGTAAACCATTTCATACATTTAATCACCCTTGCTGCCCTTTTGAGAACCTTTATGAGTTTGATTTAAAGTTTTTAGACACAGTGACCACACCACACATCCTGTTCTAAGTGTGGGCAGACTTTGAGTCGATCCAGTGGCGTAATAGTTTTCTCAGTTTCATTCTTTCTTCCTTTGTAGCGGTTCCTAAGGTTGAATTTGCCTTTTCCCTACAATCTTAAAAAAGGGGAGACAGTGATTTCTCATTCAGCTGAGATGATGAATGGAGAATTAACACAACCACAAGAATCCTTTTTGTCTAATAAGTAATCTTACCCAGCATGGGAGGCCATAAATTATTCAATGGAAGCATCAAGAGTAGAAATGTCTTAAGTCCTTTTTGGTTAACCAAGAGTACTAAAGTTAATAATCTCTTGCACTCACACAATTTATACTCCTGACTTAGGACGCAGGTAGATATCTTGAGGAATGACATCCTATTGCTTCACAAAAAATTTCCAGTTTTGGACATGATAGTTGAGGTAAGGAACAGAAGTACCTCTGGAACTCCGCTGACATGTAATTTTCAGAAGATGTGAGTAACCCGTTGAATCTAGTTAACCTTTTCTTAACTCTCTGTTTGCTACAGCTGTCTTTTAGAAGACACTCAATATTGCCTGTCCCGTTTCCCCTGCTCTGTCTATTAAAGAGGTACAGAGATCTCTGTCTCTGTATCCCAGAGACAGTGAGCCATCTAAATTAAAATTAAGTGGTGATTAAAGAAAGTGATAGATGCATCAGCTCTGTGGGCATATCTCACATTTAACCCCAGTTTGTAACTCTTAACCTGAAATCCATTCTGGACTTCTGTGTAGAGCCAAACCCCTTGAATACCTAAGCATGCAGTTATTCACAGTTGCACAAGAAACTAGCTGGCAGGAGCTGATATGAAATATAATGGAAAGCTTTTACCATTTTATAGTAATTCTGATTACAGAACAATCAAAATAACCAAAATTGATTTATTTGACTGATGAGTAAAAATTAATCAGTAAGTTGTCTCAGCTGTAACATATTAGTTGTTTTGAAATGATTGAACTTAATAGCAGTTGCTAAACATGGGATCTTCTATTTTCCTTTTTTAATCAGTACATTACAATGCAATCTGGTTTTGATCTCATTAATTCAGAGAACATCCTTGTACTTAAAATCATATTCTTATGAGCATGTTACATCCAACACCTTTTACCACAGCTCTTCTAGTCCTTGTTATTGCAGTAGTTCATAAGAGAGCTGACATTTAAATACTCACTCAAAAAGTTCACAAAAGCCCAACGGTATAAGTCAAATGATTCCCAACATATATTTAAGTAATTTTATGTGAATTCTATCAGCATTTTCTTTTCTAATCATAAAAATCCCAATATCAATTCACTGTTTCACTGCATGACTTGTTCAACTCCAAACACCAGCTCAGTGACTTATGTGAACAGTTTAAACAAACATACAAGTGTTCATGTTTGAGATAACATAGATTGTGTTTACTATGCTTCTAAACTGCAAAACTTTGGTGTGAGAAAACTCCTTGAGAAACTGGAGGAAAGGTGGCCAGTTAACAATTTCATTGAAAATTATTAATGTGAACATTAGATATAGTTTAGCTCACTGCTTATTTCGTGATAGATCACCTCACTCTTTCAATGATATCATGAGTTTTGCAGCTTGGTTGAAGTCTCAATCCTCTTTCTGTGACAAGTAAAGGTTGTCTTATTTTGCTCACCTATTTTTAAATTCACTTTCTTGGAGACTAGTCATGGCAATAACATTTTTTTTCTTTTCCGTAAGAAGTCTGACATGAAAAAGAGTACTTCTCCATTAAATGACATTAGGTGGTAATTGTCCTCTATAGCCCGCTCATCAAATATATGGTGAGAAACATAAACTATTGACTCACACCCAGCAACTGAGAAAATCAAAACTTGTTATTATGTAACTTCATGACAAATGTGGCTTTTTCCTCCAGGAATTCCTCTGCCAATAGACACAGTTTACTTCTTTTGACGTCAGTATCTATTTTATTTTTAGCAAAGGTCTTGGGAAGTGCATCAGTCTATGCAGCTTGTGGACAATCATTTAGAAATAGATTGAATTTCTGATCCTATTACTATGTCACATTAAGCTTGATATAAAATTCTGCTGAGAATACAAGGATTGCCCAAACTGAGATGTAATACAGGATCTTGTACAGGAAAAACATTTAATTCCTTCAGCCTTTCAAACCATAAACAAAGCAAATCAAATGTGGTAGAATAGGGCCTTACCCTCACAACAGCTATGAGATAATTCTCTCAGTACTTATCAAGCCTCTTGCACATTCAAATTTCAAAATAATTGTAGTTTAATTTTTCACCAGAAGCTGTAGTTTCCATCCAGCAGTATGAAAGATGAAAGAGGAAATTTTTGTTCTCAGGCATCTCACTGCTGAGTATCCTGAGCCATCATAGGTGGTAAGGATTGCATCAACTCTTTGTTCTCTCC
The DNA here is from genome assembly GCA_020745775.1 of Theristicus caerulescens. Taxonomy (NCBI): domain Eukaryota; kingdom Metazoa; phylum Chordata; class Aves; order Pelecaniformes; family Threskiornithidae; genus Theristicus; species Theristicus caerulescens. The sequence continues at coordinate 87,198,075 of CM036558.1, forward strand.
CGTTGGGGCTTCTTCTGTCTTACTTGTGGATTAGCTTTCCACCTTGTATGAGTAATTAAGTCAGAAGATTTAACAGCCTCGTTGCTTGTACAGGACAATGTGCTAGTTCAGAAATTCAGGAGATGATAGTTGTATAGCAATGTAGAGGCTTCTTACACCCATAAATTCAAAGTATACTAAGCAAGATATAACTAATATTTGCTTTGTTTGAAGACATAAATAAGCACACTAAAATAGGTTAACCAATGACATTGTATAACATTTTGTAACAAAGTTAAGCAGAAGTATATAAATAATACAGCAAGACATGTGTGAGTAGCAAAATTTGCAAGGTAAGAACAAAGGATGTAGAACAGCCAGGAAATACACTTTGTGAAACAGGAATAATCCTGTAGAAGTGGTAGGAAAGATGTCTGATAGACACACAAGTCCTTGTCTTAAAATTAAGGTAGTCTATGTGGAGAGCAGATGAGATCACCTCTATTTTTGTGGAAGGGGAGCGGACTATAAAAAAAATCAACAATGAATGAGAAAGGATAGGGAAGAAAGAAGATGTTTGCTTTGTTTCAGGCCTCTGTTACTGAAGAACGCTCAAGCCTGACCACTGAGACCATCAAGGACCACAGCCATCAGTGTTAAACTACACAGCACTACCTCTAAGGTACTGTACATTCACAGCTGATGTGAGGTATAATTGGTAAAGGCGAATTGTTTGAAAATGTGATGATAATGACTGATAATGAATAAGAACTAACCATTGGCTGGTACTATTACCGATCAAAGTCACTGTAAATGTGTTTTGAAGTTTGAAACAGACCTTGATGATTGATTTATTGTTTAACACTCCCATCACATAGAACTCTAATTCCACAACTGATAATTATATATGTAAGTATATATAAATATATATATATATATGTTGTGGTGCTTTGGCCCCAGACAGCAACTAAGCACCCACCAGCTGCTCACTCACTTTCCCGCACAGCAGGATGAAGGAGAGAATTGGAAGGGTAAAAGCAAGAAAAACTTGTTGGTGAAGATAAAGAGAGTTTATTAAGTGAAAGGGGAAAAAAAAACAAAGAAAAAAAAAACAAATCATGCAAATGTAATCACTCACCACCTCTCACCAGCAGAACGATGCCTAGACAGTCTGTAAACAATGGCTACTTTGGAAAGACTCCACTCAAATTTTATTGTTTAGCAGGATGTAACATGGTACGGAATATCCCTTTGGCCAGTTGGGGTTAGCTGTCCTGACTGTGCCCCTCTTAATGTCTTGCCGACCCCCAGCCTACTCTCTGGGAGGCAGTGTGAGAAACATAAAAGGCCTCGATGCTGTGCAAGTACTGTTCAGCAATAGCCAAATACACTTTGCTTTTTTAATTGCTGCTGATTATTATCCTTGTATGATAACCGGCCTTTCTATTGTAGCCCAAGATCTCACTCTTGAGTGTAATGATCAACTCAGAGAAAATAATTTTATACATGAACTAGGAATGTTTTCCCCCTCATGTGCACTACTTCACATTTAGCCAAATGAAACATCACTTACCCTTTTACTGTCCAGTCAGACAGTCTCTTAAGGTCCTTTTGTAATTCTTAGCCATTAACCCTTGTCATCACCACCTTAATTAACGTAATGTTGTTAACAAAATCACCACAGTAGTGTCTCCTTTTTCTAATAATGTCTTAATATGTTGAACATCACAGCTCCCAGCCAAAGTTCCTGTGCAATGCTTAGGATGACCTGCTTTTACTTTAAGGACATTTATCCCTGTCCTCTGTTTTAAGCTACTTTTTAGTTATGCCAAGATTTTCCTTCTTAAATAATGATTGCATATATTCTTTAAATGCCTTGGTAGAGGAATCTGACAAACAAATATGGTTTGGGGAAATTCAGGTAAATAGATGCATATATTAATCATTTTCCATGTGTTTATTGAGTTCTTCTGAGAGTTCTAATACCCTTTCAATAAAGGACTTCTCTTTATCCAAGCAATGCTGACATTTCCCCAGGAAGTTATGCTTACTTATGCCTACCAGTTCTATTCTTTACTGTAACTTCTATTATTTTGCTGAATGCTGGTCTTTTTGGTGTCTTGATCCTTGGATATTCCTTTTTTGTAAAAAAAAATGAGCATCATTTAGCAACCTTCTTGGCCTTTAATTGGTTTAAAAACTGTTCAGCCAGCCATCTTTGGCTAGCTTTTTGTACAACAGTCAAAAAAGCACTTATTTCATTGAAGTGGCAAAATGCTTCCCAATTGCTTTTAGTATCATTAGTCACAGAGCAATTACACGGACTAATCAAGTTATCCAAGACTGAAGTGAGCAAATAGACCAAGAATATACTTACAGAGGTTACGAGAGAAAAAAAAGCAGTATTGTCTCATATTTCAAATATCTTTCTGACAGAAGTCAGTAACAAAATAAGATATCAAAGCAGAATTAAATTAAGAGTGATTAAATGAAATCAAAAGAGGCATTTTAGAGGCAATATTAATCTAACAACCAGGAATTTTCACAGGATTTCAAGCACAGAGGTTATCCTGTCTCACATAATAGCCAACTAGTAACTGATCTTATCAAAAGATTAAACTATTTCCACTGTCTCATCAGTTCAAAGAGCTGCTCAATTTGGAGATGAGAACATTTACAGGGTTGGAGAAAAAGCATACACTTGCCTATATGTCCCATGCACTGAGCAGGTCAACTGTTTCTCCACCAATTTTGTGAAAATAGGATTTTCTACTGGGAGAAACATGGTGGGATGACTCGCACAACTGGAGTGCTACAATGGACAGCTACAAGCTCTTTAGAAGGGACAGGCAAAGAAGGAGAGGTGGCGGGGTAGCCTTGTACGTCAGAGAGTGTTTTGACTGTCTTGAGCTCAACAAAGGTAACGACAAGGTTGAGTGCTTATGGGTAAAGATTAGGGGGAAGGCCAACAAGGGAGATATCCTGGTGGGAGTCTGTTATAGACCCCCCAACCAGGATGAGGAAACAGATGAAGTTTTTTACAAGCAGCTGGCTGAAGTCTCAGATTCTCTAACCCTTGTTCTTGTGGGAGACTTCAACTTACCAGATATCTGCTGGAAATACAACACGGCAGAGAGAAAGCAGTCTAGGAGGTTCTAGATTCTGTGATCTGGCTTTTGTAGCCAGCTATCTTCTAACCTTAGATCCCTATGAGAGTTATCACCACAGAGGCTTAAAGAAGCAGAAACTAGTAAGCAGGAGTGCTGGATCCTTACAAGGAAAGGGAGGGTTGCTGTAAAAAACAAAAACAAAACCAAAAACTTTGTGACTACTATAATACAAGGCTTCATTCCAACCTTGTTTCCAATGGTTTTTCCCTTCTCTTTCACTCATATTTCTCCCTACTTTACTTTAAATCCAGATCTTAAAATGGTCTGCCAGGAACAAAAGTCCTATTTATACAAGTCTTGGAAAGAGGATAACAGAACAGATGACCATGTTGAAACAAACATAAAGAGAATGAAAATGAAGTGAAGCATTCTTCAAAATGGCAAGACAGACAAACATTGGTGACCTTCATGCAAAATGTCTCCAAAGTCAGTGCAGTTACACCAGAATGTTTATTTTTAATTTTGTTCTCTAATAAAGCAGCAGCATTTTCCAACCTCAAAAAAGTCATCTCTATTTACTCAGCTGTATTATTGCTATTAATCATTTGTAGAGCATCATAAATTTGTACAGTGTTTTACAACTAGAGACATATTCTATACCTAAAAGCGTTCAGGTACAGAAGACAAATTATATACTGATAAAGCAGCACCTCACTTAACTGAGAGAATCAGGAGATATTACAACAGAATAAACAAGACAGGAAATATTACAACAGAATAAACAAGATATATTTCCAATAAAGTATTTCCAAGAGGGGCTTAAAGAAAAGGATGTTTTTCAGTAGAGCAAGGCTTTACTTCATAATAATTCCCTAACTAGTTCTGTAGTTAACTGAAAAAGTTTGGTCGAGTCAACCAAAATGGAGATAATTCCAAGTCTAACAAAACTATTATGTTGAATTAACCTGAAGGAAAAAAAATATTGCCATTCAATCTTATTAAATATTCACTTTCCCAACTTTGTCTCAGAAATCCTACTGTATATTGCTCTGACAGCCTCAGTGGCATAGTTTGAAAATATCTGTCTCTAATTAAAGTTAAGCTGTTTTCATTTCACCATGAGAAACTGTCACAACCAAAATGCTGATCTGTCTAGCAATTTCTTGAAAGTTTTTGTTTGTTTATTTCCTTGGATTGTCTCAGTGTCTTCGTAATTTTACACTTAGTTAATACTTCCACAACATCATTCTAATTTTATTATTTATAAAAAAAATAAAATCAGATAATAAAAAGTTTTTTTCTTCCTCTTGGGGATTAAGGGAGATGTGAAACAGACTTAGACGTAAAGGGCAAAGGACAGATTAATTTGGAATTTCTGTGATGAAAACAGAATTTAGGACAAGAATTACAGGAAATTAAGCATTTCTATTACAAATCAAGAAGCAAGAGAAGCTTCTAAAACCTTCAAGAATACCTTTTCTAGACGTGCCTACACACTAGAAAAGAAAAGTTATAGGCAGAAGGAATTTTGCTGAGTTGTTACCCATACCTTTCATGTATGTTAAAAATTCCAACCATTGCTGAAGTACAGGAAGTCATCACCCTTTCCAAAAGAACAAATGTAGAAAATTAATTTCCCAGCCACTTCCTTTTCCAACCACAGTGCAAGTCACCTGTTCTAGCACAAACCTGAAAAACACTTATCTCCTGAAACTTCCCCTGACTCCACAAAATTTGAATGTAAGATCTCACAAAATTTTCCTCGCTCCAGAAAAATCAACACAAAGCAGAGACCAAGAGCCAATAAGTATCTCTGAGCTGCTCCTCATAGGACATTCCTTCCAGCCCTTTTACCAGATTTGTTTCCATCCTCTGGACACATTCAAGGACCTTAATATTATTCTTAAATTATGGGGCCCAGAACTGCACACAGTACTCAAGGTGAGGCTGCACCAACGCTGAATACAATGGGATAATCACCTTTTTGGAGTGGCTGGTTATACTGTGTTTGATGCACTCCATGATGCAATTTGCCCTCTTGGCTGCCAGGGCACACTGCTGACTCATATTGAGCCTGCTGTTGACCAGCAACGCCAAATCCCTTTCTGCAGGGCTGCTCTCCAGCCACTCCTCTCCCAATTTATACTTGTGCCCAGCATTACTCCATCCTGGGTGCAGAATCCGGCATTTTGACTTGTTAAATGTCATCCCATTAATCATAGCCCAATGCTCCAATCTACCTAGATCCCTCTGCAAGGCATCTTGCCCCTCAAGACAGTCCACAGCACCTACCATTTTGGTATCATCAGCAAACTTGCTAATGGTGCATTCAACTCCTGCATCCAGATCGTTGACAAATACATTGAACAGAACTGGCCCTAGAATTGAACCCTGAGGAACACCGCCAGTGGCTGGTCCCCAGCCAGATGTAGCCCCATTCACTACAACCCTTTGAGCTCTGCCCTTCAGCCAGTTCTTCACCCAGCGCACCATGAACCCCCTTATCCCACAACTGGACATTTTGTCCAGAAGGATGCTGTGAGGGACAGTGTCAAAAGCCTTACTATAATCCAGAAAAACTGCATCCAACACCTTCCCTTCATCCTCTAGGCAGGTGACCTTATGATAGAGGGATATCAAATTAGTTAAACAGGACTCACACCCTTTTTGTAGATGGGAATAACATTGTCTAGCTTCCAGTCAGCAGCAACTTCCCCAGACTCCCAAGACCTTTGGTAGATGATCGAGAGGGGTCCTACAGTAACATCCGCTAGATCCTTCAGTACTCTGGGATTCATCCCATCAGGCCCCTGTCCTGGTTTCAGCTGTGATAGAGTTAAATTTCTTCCTAGTAGCTGGTATAGTGTTGTGTTTTGGATTTAGTATGAAAATAGTGTTGATAACACACTGATGTTTTAGTTGTTGCTAAGTAGTGCTTACACTAGTCAAGGACTTTTCAGCTTCCTATGCTCTGACAGGTTCACAAGAAGCTGCTCATGGCTGCTCACAGCTTGGACAAGTGCACTCTGAGCTGAGTTAAAAACTGGCTGGACGGCCAAGCCCAGAGAGTGGTGGTGAATGGAGCCAAATCCAGTTGGCGGCTGGTCACGAGTGGTGTTCCCCAGGGCTCAGTGTTGGGACCAGTCCTGTTTAATATCTTTATCGATGATCTGGATGAGGGGATTGAGTGCACCCTCAGTAAGTTTGCAGACGACACCAAGTTGGGTGGAAGTGTCGATCTGCTGGAGGGTAGGAAGGCCCTGCAGAGGGACCTGGACATACTGGATTGTTGGGCCAGGGCCAACTGTATGAGGTTCAACAAGGCCAAGTGCTGGGTCCTGCACTTGGGTCACAACAGCCCAGGTAACGCTACAGGCTTGGGGAGGAGTGGCTGGAAAGCAGCCTGGCTGAAAAGGACCTGGGGGTGATGGTTGACAGCCACCTAAACATGAGCCAGCAGTGTGCCCAGGTGGCCAAGAGGGCCAACGGCATCCTGGCTTGTATCAGGAGTAGTGTGGCCAGCAGGACCAGGGAGGTGATAGTGCCCCTGTATTCAGCACTGGTGAGGCCGCACCGTGAATACTGTGTTCAGTTTTGGGTCCCTCGCTACAAGAAGGACATTGAGATGCTGGAGCATGTCCAAAGAAGGGCAAGGAAGCTGGTGAAGGATTTAGAGCACAAGTCTTATGAGAAGTGTCTGAGGGAGCTGGGGTTGTTTAGTTTGGAGAAGAGGAGGCTGAGGGGAGACCTTATTGCTCTCTACAACTACCTGAAAGGAGGTTGTAGTAAGGTGGGGGTCGGTCTCTTCTCCCAAGTAACAAGTGATAGAACGAGAGGAAATGGCCTCAAGCTGCTCCAGGGCAAGTTTAGGCTGGGTATTAGGAAAAACTTCTTTACTGAAAGAGTGGTCAGGCATTGGAACAGGCTTCCCAGGGAAGTGGTTGAGTCCTTATCCCTGGAGGTATTTAAAAGATGAGTAGATGTGGTGCTTAAGGACATGGTTTAGTGGCAGACTTGGCGGTGATAGGTTAACGGTTGGATTTGATGATCTTAAGGATCTTTTCCAGCCTTAACAATTCTATGATTCTATCATTTTAAGCTGGGAGGGAGCACAGTCAGGACAGCTGACCCAGACTGGCCAAAAGGCTATTCCATACTGTATAATGTCATGCTCAGTATATGAACTGGGGGAGTTGGCCGGGGGGCAGTGATCACTGCTCAGGGATGGGCTGGGCATTGGTTGGCAGGTGGTGAGCAATTGTTTAGTGTATAACTTGCTTTGTATATTGTTATTGTATTATGTTATTACTACTACTACTACTACTACTACTACTATTCTATTTTATTTTACCTCAATTATTAAACTGTTCTTATCTCAACCCATGAGTTTTCTGACTTTCACCCTTCCAATTCTCTCCCCCATCCCAGCAGGGCAGGGGGGCAGCAAGCAAGCAGCTGTGTGGTGCTCAGTTGCTGGCTGGGGTTAAACCATGATCTTAGTGCCCAAAATGTTTTAATGGAAATTTCAGTTACTCAGCTTTCACTTGCACAGATTTGAATGATATATCCCTTGCATAAGTCTCTTCTCTTTTGTTTTTCACAAGAACATGAGATCTTCCAAACATTTTGAAATTCATATAGGATTAGTGATACTCTATGAAGTATCCAACTGTTTCTATATTAAGAAAGAGAGTTTTTAAACTCATTTATGCTCTTTTTTTTTTTTTCTATATTCACTTTCTTCAAGCTTCTTCAGCTGCAGCAACTGAATTTAGACTGTGAATGTTGAGTGACCACCAATTGCATTAAGCAGGAAAAGAAAAAAATCCCCACACCATGACAATGTGGAGACTGGTCTTGACAGATTCACTAACCTTCTCCAGAACAGCAAAAGGAATAGAAATCTATCAATATATTAAAACAAGCTTCTGCCCAAGCAAATCTCCAGTCTTAAACAATTATAAAGATAAGCCAAATTCTGTTTGGAATACCCTTCAATATGGAAGACTTAACTTCTCATCTTTGGCTCTGAAATCCCAATTTGGCAGATCCAACCAAAAATGTAAGAAAAAGACAGGGTTAGGTAAAAATCAATGGAACCATAGTCCATGAATACTTTAGTGACTTGTGCCAATAGATTTTGTTCTATCTTCAAGATTAAAGACCTTATCAATATTTTTAATGTGCATCTGTTGCTCATACTTCTTAGTGGAAATTGCTAGCAAGTCAATTTTGGTTGATTACAGACATAAAATATTTTGGTTTAGCTACTGAACAAAAAAAACCCTAAAATTATTTAGAATCATAAAACTCTACAGTTTTCCTTGATCAAAAAAAGTTTTAACCTCAGATTGAATGAATGAATGACAGTTAGTACCTACTGTACAGCTAAAAATAAGGCAACAAGAAAGACAAAGAAAAAAATGAACTTCTGAGTTGTACCCAGAGAGAGTTCCTTAAAAGCCTGGCTGCTGGGAAAAGTGGTGGGTGCTGTCAAGTCACTTTCGTGAATCTGGCTCTGACCTTCAGTAGAAAGGAAGGCTTTAGAATAATAATCCTAAAGGCAGTTTTGAGATAGCTGAAGCCAAAATTTTATCTCATGTTTCTGTCCCTCCACTAGGCACAGAAAAAGTATTGCACAGTTTTCTAATTAACTATGGTTCTCTTGTCACCAAATTAGAACATCAGAGGAGATCCACATTGTAGCCACACACATATATTGTGTAAAGAGAGACACTATCCTGGAGTTTGAAAGGGGAACTATCCTCCTACTTATTAAGTCTAATTTCACAACAGATAAGTCCTTATTTTTCTTCTGGTGAAAGTTCAGATGGAATTACGCATCTTTTGTTTCATAAAAAAAAAAAAGTTAATATTTACTGTAGCCCACAGGTACAACATTTGCCATTCCTAGTAAAAGGTCACAGGCTTCATACTGACCTGACAGGACTTGATGGGGTTTATCTTGGCCAGAGCCAGTTTTAGCTTGCTTTAGCGGTGGTAATAATTGTGTAGGACGTGTGATATTGAAAAAGTAAGCACAGAACTGGAGAAAAGGGGTCAATACTAAGAACTTTACCTAAAACAGTTGTACCTGTATCATTAGTAAGGCTTTTCTATATTAATTTGAACTGTGTTAGCATTATTGTACCTAGACTTGTACAAACTGTTGTATTATGATAAGCCTGCTAAAACTTTTATTTGGACTAAGCATAAATTATTGGTTCCATTTATGAGGTGTGGGGTTTCTTTGCCCCTATCAGGATTTTGGGTGTAACATAATACAACTTCAATTTGTAAAAACTGGACTAATGCATTAATCTCCCAATGAAACACAAAAAATGTCATGTAATTCATCTGACACAATTCATGTGGTAATTGAGCGTTATACGCCATTATATAGGAGATCATGGAGTGCCAAATATGTAAAATAAGGACTCTACTTCCTGTATACTAGTCAATAGCCACACATAAGGCTGCAGGAGTATTGATTTTTTTCAATCAAGGTTTCTTAGGATGGGAAAGCTTGTTGTAATATGGAAAAAAAAAAAAAGAAAAACTAAATCCTTACCTTCTAATTTCCTGGAGAAACTGACTGCTCATGGCTTGGATAAGTGCACTCTTCACTGGGTAAAAAACTGGCTGAATGGCCAAGCCCAGAGAGTGGTGGTGAGTGGAGCCAAATCCAGTTGGCAACCAGTCATGAGTGGTGTTCCCCAGGGCTCAGTATTGGGGCCGGTTCTGTTTAACATCTTTATCGATGATCTGGATAAGGGGATTGAGTGCACCATCAGTAAGTTTGCAGACGACACCAAGCTGGGTGGGAGTGTCGATCTGCTGGAGGGTAGGAAGGCTCTACAGACGCATCTGGACAGGATGGACTGATGGGCTGAGGCCAACTGTATGAGGCTCAACAAGGCCAAGTGCTGGGTCCTGCACTTGGGTCACAACAACCCCACGCAATGCTACAGGCTTGGGGAAGAGTGGCTGAAGAGCTGCCTGGCAGAAAAGGACTTGGGCGTGTTGGTTGACAGCTGGCTGAACATGAGCCAGCAGTGTGCCCAGGTGGCCAAGAATGCCAACAGCATCCTGGCTTGTGTCAGGAATAATGTGGCCAGCAGGACCAGGGAGGTGATAGTGCCGCTGTACTTGGCACTGGTGAGGCTGTACCTCGAGTACTGTGTTCAGTTTTGCACCCCTCACTCCAAGAAATACATTGAGATGCTGGAGCATGTCCAAAGAAGGGCAAGGAAGCTCATGAAGGGTCTGGAGCACAAGTCTTATGAGGAATGGCTGAGGGAGCTGGGGTTGTTTAGTTTGGAGAAGAGGCTGAGGGGAGACCTTATTGCTCTCTACAACTACCTGAAAGGAGGTTGTAGTGAGGTGGGGGTCAGTCTCTTCTCCCAAGTAACAAGTGATAGGACAAGAGGAAATGGGCTCAAGTTGTGCCAGGGCAGGTTTAGATTAGATATTAGGAAAAATTTCTTCACAGAGAGTGGTTATGCATGGGAACGGTCTGCGCAGGGAATTGGTGCAATCACAGTCCCTGGAAGTGTTCAAAAAACATGTGAATGTGGTGCTTGGGGACACGGTTTAGAGGTGGACCTGGCATTTAGGTTAAGGTTTGGACTCAATGATCTCAGAGGTCTTTTCCAACCTTAATGATTCTATGATGATTCTATGATTCTAATTTTATGGTAGCATGGTAGACTGAAAAAGAATAAAATTCTTTCGACGGGTTTTACACAATACAGGCTGCAAAACATAAGCATCACCTGGGAAACATGTAATGCATGGTTCAGCTGTGGGAAACCTATATGAAGGACCAAAATGTCTATAGTGAAACATTGCTTATAACCTTAATTTGACATGGTAGGAGTTAAAAAATCAAAATCTTAAGGCCCTCTTCAGAATAACAGCCTTCTTACCATTTAGCATTTTCATCACTCTGACCAACAAAAACAAGTGTTCGCATAGACCATTTTACAGACTTATTTAAAGTCTAGTCATGAAAATTATGTGGATACAGTTTCAACACCTTATACCTGGAGAAACAGTGAAGCCTGCATTGCTACTTTGACCTTTTCAGTATTCTGTGATTCGGACAATCATCTCTGTTCTTTACAATTGCATGAACCTGGGAGTAACAGCAGAAATCTAAAAAAGGTCAAGTCAGTATAGCAAAGTTCAGTTTGACAGAATAGGCTAGACATTTGAACCTAGATGGAATCTCTACCATAAAAACATGAAAAGAAACTAACAACTGCAAGTAGCATCATAGTACATCCCCTGCTGTGTAAAACAACTTTTGGCTGAAAACAAAAAATCAAACCCCGGTTAGTATTTGCATTCCCACAGAGAGCCTGTGGTGCTGACACATGTAGTGGAATTGCACCTATGGGTTACACTTTTATAAACAGTTCCTCACCCTGAAAAGGCTTTCTGCATAATAAGTGGGAAGAGTAAGTTATTAAAAAAAAAAAAAAAAAAAGAACATATAGGGTAATAAAATGGCTTTTAAGATGGATTCACGTTATGCTGAGATCTAAGCACAGGGTTTTGGTTTTATTTTTTAGGCCATCAAAAAAGTCCATACTTAGACACTGTTTTTTTTATATAGGCCTGGCCCTGAACTCTAAGTGAGGGCATACATGTTAAGATCCTTATTCTTCAGTTTTCAGCTGATTATAATGTATAGAATCATAGAATCATAGAATTGTTAAGGTTGGAAAAGACCCTTAAGATCATTGAGTCCAACTGTTAACCTAGCACTGCCAAGTCCACCACTAAACCATGTCCTCAAGCACCATGTCTACCCGTCTTTTAAATACCTCCAGGGATGGGGACTCAACCACTTCCCTGGGCAGCCTGTTCCAATGTAGTACAAATATATTTTCAGTCCAGCAGTAAAGATACAGCTATTCAGGCCAGAGAAATGTGAGAGTTTGGCAAATTATATGAAAACCTCTTCCTTCAATATTCACTCGAAATTTGAGTATCAGTGCTAGAAACTAAGGCTGAAGAAGCCTCATGGACACATTAATCATTCTTGCTATTATGTCTACACAGACCTTGTGGGTCCCAAAGACAAATCAACTGCTACTTGAATTTATATCTGTTAGCTAATTGGAGGCAGGAGAGATACAGCTGGCATCGGAGTTGAAGAATGAGCCTGAATACTGCCTAGGGATGGCTTTCCATGACAGGACTTTTTCAGATTATCTAGAAGTTCTGAGGGACAAAATAAAGGTTGGGGAGAATGTGAAATCTTGAAGTGGATGCACTGTGACAACTTCTGTGTCTGTGGTACTAGTGAGGGCAGACATAAAGCAATATAATGTATTCTTGTTAGACTTTTTTCTTTTGCTTTTCAATGTGGAGCATAGCTACTGTAATAGTTGGTGCAAAAGATTTAAAAGCAAACAAGGTTTCAGCTATCCTTACCACATTCTGAAGTTCAACAGCTGCATAGCTTAGGCAAGGAGAAATTTCTCAGGGTGCCTGTTCTGGGAGAAATGCATTCCAGCCTTTTGCTTTGATTAGTCCTATAAACACATGGGATCAGATCCTGAAGAAACAGCCTGACCAGACCTTGATAATCTCACATTGATCCTAGGGATGTGGGTTAAAGGTAGAATTCAGAGACTTTTCTTTTTTTGTCAAATATAAAGAGTCTTTTATGCCAGCTATTGCAGATTCTAGCTTAAATAGCTGACTTACAGTGTGTGCAACAGGGAGGCAATATTCTCTGAAGTTACATAAATTCAACCCAAAGATGTAATATGATTTCCAAAAAAACCAAACAGATCTTGAAACTCATGCTTTTGGGCAAAATTATTTTCAAGAGCAACTGATAACAAGTAACAGATGTATGCTGCCTCAGAGAAAGAAGTATTAGGGAATGGACAGGTAGGGAGTAAAGGGCAAACAGAAATGACAATGAAAGGAGGTATAAACTTGGGGCTTAGTTGCCTATGAATTTCTGAAAAAGAGTCTTGGTCAGGCCATTTGCAGAGAAATAAACTGACATGAGAATAATGAATTTTAGGAAGTGACAAAAAAAAGTACATACAGAAGGGGATTCTCAGAAGGAGGCATTATTCAAGCAGCTTAAGGGAAAGAAGGTGTCAAAATAAAAATTTCAGATAGGAACACCAAAGAGGAATTGCCAGTCTGCAAGCACATGGACCTCACGTCAGGTCCAAAGAAACACAAATTCACATACATGAGATGGAGTTAGAGAGGACAAGGTATAAAGACATCCAATAGGTATTGTCAAAGGAGAATCTGTACATTTGGGGGAGAGCACACATGGAGAAGCCTCAATTGTGCTGCTCCTAACAGCTGAAATGTTAACTAGAAAGAAAAGTGATGGGTGAGTTTGCAGAAGATGATGAGACAAACAATCTGCTTGTCAAGGTAGTATGTCACATCCCATTAATTGTGATGAGATGTTTGAAGCCCTGTCCAATTACATAGTCCACTTAATTTTTATCCTTGTAGGAATTAAATCAGGTGTAAAAATGCTGATCCATGTAAAGAATAAACTGATTGCACAGGCATCTGATCTGTTAACAGAGGAGGCAGCTAATAATCCCAATAATTTTTATACTAAAAATAACATAAGAATAAATATGGTCCGTTGCTAACTGAGCAACAGCCATATTACATGGGGTTTTGCAGGTAGACTACTTTGTTCAAAGAATTAATAATGATGCAGACAACATAATTTGTTTTAGCCTGAGTTGTCAAACCAATATGCATTTGATGCACAAGTGGTATACTCACCCATGTAGACATGCTGTAACAAGGACTAACTGTGTAAGTCCCATTTCCTACAAAGCTGAGTGGCCTTCTAGTGGGCAAGCTTTTTCTCATTAGTGTTTCTCACGCTTCTTAAAGGCATCCTGATTAGATATTAATGCTGATGTACTCTTGTTTATCAGTTATAGTACATCTATTATATGTTCTGTTTTGTTAAAAATTTATGGCTAACCAACAGAGAGAATAGCTGTCTGTCTGATTTCTTGGATCATACAGACTCCTCTACATGGAAGGGACAGCAATTTCTATATGAGGCATTACGCATGCACATCTGGGAGAAGTTTCTGGAAAGCAGTGAATAGAGAAGGAGAAAGAGAAAGAAGAAGAAAGGGAGAAAGAAGCAGCTCCCACTGCAACAGGAGAGTAGAGTAGGAACAAGAAGCAGAGACAAAGACAGAGGTATGAGGCTGACAGATGTGCAAGACCAGGCTTTTAAAAACCCTCCAGGGGGCAAGTATTTGAAAGTTTATTTCTAGTATTTCCAAGATGGATAGCAGGTTTTTTTCTCCATCAGTTATGGCATTAAAAAGAAGAAACTTCTATTCAGCAGACGTTTCAGTACTTGATCCTTGAAGAAAACAAAATCAACAATGTTTCACACTATTGCAAACTATGTGTAAAATTAGAACACAGGTTTAAGGTTTAAACAGGTTAGGTTTAAGACTAAACTAAGGAGTAACTAATCTAGAAGACAACTGAGTCATTTAATGATCTTCAAACTAGAAGTAGCTCTTCTATGACTTGGAAAAGACACCGAATTGAACTGTTGGCCTCTTGGAAATGGCTAGAGTCATGTCCAGCTATTTTAATGGTAGCATATACCTGCAAAAATTCCAGCATCAGTGTTTCTCTCAGCCTTGTGAGAACTGGCCCTTTCATGGAATTTCTCTGTATGGTCCCTTTAGAGACTAATTTCTCCTACTAGGTCCTTCAGGAAGTAATATATTACTTAAAGCATTTACCATTAAACTTGAACCAGCTTTCATTTACAGCAGCTTGCATGCTTATAATTCTTTATTGATCACAAAGAGAACCATCTTCTAAGAGCATCTGTCATGCTGTGCACTGAAAGCTTATTGAGATATTAAGCAGGATAAGAGAAATCAAGTATAAGCAGACATATTAAGCCTAGATTTCATCAGTTAAGATTTAGATATTTGAAGGTTTTTCTTTCATACATAAAAGCCTTCATTTATCATCAAAAAAAAAAATACCAGTGATTTATCAGTGAAAATTTTACCTTTGATAGGTCAATTTACCAATATGTGACATACTAATAACTGATATAACTGATTATAATAAGAATCACAATCATTGCTGCTGAGTAGAAAACTCAGTATAAAATAAAATGTCTCCAGTATTTTGAAGACCTCTTATTTTTTGGTAGCAAAAGGAACTCTGTAATGCTTTGTCAAAATTAGCAATTTCAAAATGAATAACAGTAATATATTAGTCCCATGAATTCCTGTGGATTCATTCCATTGTCCCATATATGGACATCCACCTCTAGCTTTAATATTTCACATCAGAGAAACAGCAGATATATTTTGTTGATAAGGTGTTTAAGTAACCAAACATAGTCACTGCTCATGGGAGTGAACTTCTGTACTAGATAGATACATACAAAGTTATGGTGCAGCGTAAGCAATGAATAGAAGCGAAAAGGAGTAGCACACCAACAGCAAGTTTGCTCTACACAGTGAACTCACAAACATGAACTCCTCACATGAAGAAATTAAGAGTTAAATCAAAATACAAAAGCTCGTTTGATCATTTAATGGTTTGATTTTTTTACCTGCACAAAAATACATCCAGTAGATGAAACTTACTATTTAGATAACAAAGTTATACTGAGATGCAGTCAGTGAATCTTACAACAAATGAAGACACTCAACACTCTTCCTAAGTATGTTGTTGTTTTGTCTTGATGTCTTCAAATCAAGACTGGATTTAAAGAGAGTTCATATATATATATATATATATATATATATATATATAGGTTCTTTCAGGTAGTTCATTCAGGTGATCTGCTTGGATAGATCTCTTGGCACCTTTCATGAGGAAATCTTCTCCTCCCTTCATGGCCTTATAAAAGATCTTTTCAGTCATTCAGGCAGATGTGTCTTTATAGTTTGCAAGCTGACTATTGAATGTCCTGTCATCAAAAGTGTTACATTAAAATGAAGGTTGGGTTTGGGGGGGTTTGGTGTTTCTTTGGGTTTTTTTCAACTACAAAATAGTGGAAACTAAGCTGTGATGGTTTATTTTATGACTTCTTGGCTATTGATTTTTGTTTGACTGGTAAACATTTTAGATTTATTATGTTACGTATTCTGGAAGTAGGTTAATAAAGAACTGAGGCTGGTTTCCATTCTACATGAGGATGAAGGAGAGGAAGTAGATGTAAGCCTTGTTCCTGAACACACAGTCTTAAGGCACAGGAAAACTGCAGGAATTCTACACTTTTCTTACTTCTTGCTCATATCAAAGACGAGATAAAACAAAATGCTTCACAGGTGCACATGAATACTCAATAATTTGGGTCCATGTGCAAGGAAGACACTGAGGGGTAACACTTCAGAAGACTCTTAAGAAACAGGGTGACAGGATGATAAAAGCACCCAGTATGAAACACTATGTGGAGAATACTTAGGTTACCACAGACACACCTTGATACGCATTTCACTCTGTACCCATACAGAAGATTTCTGATTAATACTCTTTTTAGGAAAAAAACAAAACCAAAAACAAATCAAAACAAAAAAAACCCAAAACAACAACACCCAAAGGATGGTGTTTTAGGCATTCCTATCATACCAACAATATTTCTCGCTGGGGGGGGGAAGTATAAACCAGAAATAGATGAGGTGTTCTATATCCTTGGATTTGGTACTTTATTCTGCAGGTAGAGCAGCCATTATAATTTTGTGTTCCTTCCCCTCTCCCTTTACTTTCTGTTGTGCTTCACACACATCACCCTGTAAAATTCATACAACAAAAACCCCAAATCCATAGTGAGATGTATGCCTCTGAGTCTGGCAGATAAGAAAACAATTTTTATGTAGGACAATATCATAGAAGTGGAATGTGTGCCAGAGCTTAAAACATACACATAGTTATATACAGTAACTATACAGTTTAGAAGACAGAGAGGCAAACCCAGCATATTCTGGTTTGCCAGCCAGAGGAGATGCTGATTTTTTTTTTGGAGCAGATCTCTGTTCTGAAAGATGTCAGCTTATGAACAAAGAAGGTCTGGTTAGGGATGAAGCAGCCTCGGCTGCAATGACCATGAGATTGTAGAGTTCAGGATCCTGATAAGAGGGAGGAGGGCAAAAAGCAAGATCACAACCCTGGGCTTAAGGAGAGCAGACTCTGGCTTCTTCAAGGATGTGATTGAAAGTGTCCTGTGGGATAAGGCCCTGGAGGGAAGAGGGGTCCAAGGAAACTGGGTGAAATTCAAGGGTCAGCTCCTATAGGTTCATGAGCAGTCCATTCAATGAGCAAAAGTAAAAAAGCCAGGAAGCCTGCATGAATAAGCAAGGAGCTCCTGGCAAAACTCAAACATAAAAAGGAAGTATACAGAAGGTAGAAGCAGTGACAGGTATGGACCATAGAGACACTGCCAGAACATGGAGAGACACAATTAGAAAAGTCAACACCCACCTGGATTTGAATCTGGTGAGGGAAATCAAAGGCAACAAGAAGGGCTTCTATAAGTACATAAGTAGCAAAAGGAAGAATAGGGAAAGTGTGAGCTAGTTGCTCAATGGGTCAGGAGTCGTGTTGGCCCAGGACATAGAAAAAGCTGAGGTACCAAATACCTTCTTCACCTCAGTCTTTAGCAGCAAGACCAGTCTTCAGAAATCCAAGGACCCAGAGACAATGCATGACCAGCTTGATAAACTTGTATGATGAAATGACTGGCTTGGTAG
This sequence comes from Theristicus caerulescens, assembly GCA_020745775.1. NCBI lineage: Eukaryota > Metazoa > Chordata > Aves > Pelecaniformes > Threskiornithidae > Theristicus > Theristicus caerulescens. The sequence goes on from CM036558.1 coordinate 87,215,923, forward strand.
ATGAGAGGAGAGAACTAGGCATTTTCTAGCTTCTACCTAGAGAAGTTGATGAAGTATGGGCTGGATGAGCAGCCAGTGAGGTAGACTGAAACCTGGCTGAACTGCAGGGCCCTGGAGGGTGGTGATCAGGGCTCAAAGTCTATTTGGAGACCAGTAACTACCAGTGTAACCCAGGGGTCAACACTGGGTCCAATCCTGTTCAACATCTTCATTAATGACACGGATGATGGGGCCAAGTGTACCCTCAGCAAGTCTGCAGATGACACAAAACTGGGAGGAGGGGCTGATATGCCAGTGGGTCATGCTGTCATCCAGAGGGACCTCAACAGGCTGGAGAAATGGGCTAACAAGGAACCTCATGAAGTTCAACAAGGGTAAGGGCAAAGGTCTGTACCTGGGCAGAAACAACCCCACGCACCAGTACATACATGACTGGCAGCAAAGCAGCTTTGCAGAAAAGGACCTGGGGGTCCTTGTGGACACCAAGTTGAACATGAGCCAGCAATGTGCCCTTGCAGAAAATAAAGGCTAACAACATCCTCAAACAGTTCTGTCTCTGGAGTTCTGTGTCCTGGTCTGGGCTCTCTGGTACAAGACAGACATGAACATACTGGAGATAGTCCATTGAAGGGCCACAAAGATGATGAAGGGACTGGAGCATCTCTCCTATGAAGAAAGGCTGAGAGAGCTGGGATTGTTCGGCCTGGAGAAGAGAAGGCTCAGGGGGATCTCATCAGTATGTACAAATACCAGAAGGGAGCGTGCAAAGAGGACAGAGCCAGGCTCTTTTCAGCAGAGCTCAGTGACAGGACTAGAGACAATAGCCACAAACCAAAATACGAGGTTCCCTCTGAACATCAGGAAATACTTTTTTACTGTGAGGGTGACTGAGCACTGGCACAAGGTTGCCCAGAGATGTTGTACAGTCTCCCTTCTTGGAGATATTCAAAAGCTGGCTGGACAGACTCCTGGGTAGCCTGACCTAGGTGACTCTGCTTGAGCAGGGGGTTTTGACCAGATGACCTCCAGGGTTCCTGCCAACCTTAACTGTTCTGTATTCTGTGAGCTGCTACACCACTTCAACACACACAAGTCTAAGGGGCTGGATGGGATCCACCCAGGGGTACAGAGGGAGCTGGTGGAAGTGCTCACCAAGCCACTCCCAATCCTTTATCAGTAGTCCTACCTGACCGGGGCGGTCCCAGTTGACTGGAGGTTAGCAAATGTGACACCCATCTACGAGAAGGGCTGGAAGGAGGATTCAGGGAACTACAGGCCTGTCAGTCTGACCTCACTGCCAGAGAAGGTTACGGAGCAGATCAGCTTGAGCACCATCACACAGCACATACGGGACAACCAGGTGGTCGGGCCCAGTCAACATGGGTTTATGAAAGGCAGGTCCCACTTGACTAACCTGATCTAACAAGGTGACCCACTTAGTGGATGAGGGAAAGGCTGTGGATGTTGTCTACCTGGACTTTAGTAAAGCCTTTGACACTTTCCCACAGCATTCTCCTGGAGAATAGTGTGGCCGGCAGGATTAGGGAGGTGATTGTCCCCCTCTACTCGGCACTGGTGAGGCCGCACCTCGAATACTGTGTTGAGTTTTGGTCCTTCTATACAAGAAGGACATTGAGGTGCTGGAGCACATCCAAAGAAGGGCAATGAAGCTCATGAAGGGTCTGGAGCACAAGTCATATGAGGAGCGGCTGAGGGAGCTGGGGTTGTTTAGTTTGGAGAAGAGGAGGCTGAGGGGAGACCTTATTGCTCTCTACAGCTACCTGAAAGGAGGTTGTATCGAGGTGGGGGTCGGTCTCTTCTCCCAAGTAACAAGTGATAGAACGAGAGGAAATGGCCTCAAGCTGCTCCAGGGCAAATTTAGGTTGGATATTAGGAAAAACTTCTTTACTGAAAGAGTGGTCAGGCATTGGAACAGGCTGCCCAGGGAAGTGGTGGAGTCCCCATCCCTGGAGGTATTTAAAAGATGTGTAGATGTGGTGCTTAGGGGCATGGTTTAGTGGTGGACTTGGCGGTGCTAGGTTAATGGTTGGACTCGATGATCTTAAAGGTCTTTTCCAACCTAAACAATTCTATGATTCTATGTGAGAACCTGAAGACCTGACATAAGTTTCCTGCTGTGAACATTACTGTTGCTCTTTTTCATTATCATAATCTTTTTCAGAGTAATCGAAACTATCAAGTTATTCGAGTGAAAAACAGAGAAAATGGGGCAATAGCTGTCTGTTTGGACTCCTAGATAAAGAAGATGAGGTCTTTCAGAACAGTAATCTGTTCCCAAAAGCCACCCACTAAAAAGCAGCTTTTTAAAAAAAATATTCCTTAGAATACTTTTGTGATTCCTATTGTCAACTGCTTTCTTCACTGACCCATAAACCTGTGTTTTAACTAAAGCATACAACTGTCTTTTGCTATACTGTGACTTCTTGATGGAACTATATTAAGGACTCATGCTGTGTGTGTTTGCAATTAAATATTTATTCTGGCTTAATAGTTGTTATAGCAGAATAATTGCTATGACAGCAGAATGATCTGATGGTGATAAAGAGTTTAAAAAGAAAATCAGCCATATCAGATATGTATCAAGAAACTAACAAGTAGCAAAGTTAGATCAGAGATTTACAGTACAGGTAAGGAGCTTTACAGTGTTGAATCTCCAGGTAACGTGGTGCTTATTAGTGATAGGATAACTATAGCAGCTTATAGAACAAACCAAAGAGTTTCCACATAGTTAAATCTATTTTTTTCTTAAAAAGAAAGAAAAGTCAACACTACTGAAAAAAATTTCCAATCACAATTTGTTAAAAATGTCAGAATAAGAATTCTGATGGGGTTCCTTATGCTTCCATTTTTCTATGTGTAGCAAAATCCTGTTGAATGATATCACTATCAAAGGTCTTCTACTGCAGAAGCAGCAGCAGATTATTGTGAGGTCCCTAGCCACTGAAAAAGATATTCTACTCAGTGTCACACGCAAAAATGATGACCCAGACTATTCACTCACTGTGTTTTTCTCCCTCTCCCTTCAAAATAAAACAAACGAACTGAATTTTTCATTTGGAAATAGAAATGAAGACTTATTGAAGTTCTCCTGTGATAGGAAACTGACTTTCTGTCTATCACACCTCCCTGGAAAGACCAACTCAAAAAAAGACTTCTCCTTTGCGTGATAGGTAAACTCCCTGCAGAGTATGCCAGTCTGTACCACTTCCCCCTACAAGTACAGTTAATTTGGCATGAAACTGGGCAACACAAGGGGCCATCCTCTGTCTCCCCTGTCTCCCTTGTTAGAAACTGCAGAAAGATTCTGTGCAGGCTGTTAGGCAGCATACTTACTGGTTAAGATTCATCACAATTTTAGGTCCAGAAAGTCACACAATCTCCAGTGTTTGTTCTTTACTTTCAGCCTGGACTTCCACAACAGGCAGGCAATCTGATTTTTTTTCTGTTTGCCAAGCAAAAGAACTAGCTACAAAAGCAACATAATAGCTTTGACTGCATTGTTTTCTTTAAAAAAAAGGAACAACCTTAAAAATGGCATTATCAGTGTTTTAATTAAACATCATTAATATTTCTTCAAAGTTAACAAATCTGCCAGAAAATGCGATTAGTGGACATCTTTTAACAGTCAGTGCTAATCTCTTGTAAAACACCATGTTGCCTAATGAAAAAAAAGTACTTAACTTTTGATTCACTTGAGCAGTGGTGACATTCAGTGAGTAAAAACTAGTTGAGTTATGCTTCCCGTTTTGCCTGGACATGCCTGGAAAGATGCATTCTTACATACTTAACCATCTTTTAAAAGGAGGTACAAGAAAACATAGTTCTGTACTGTTAAGTGAAACAAAAGCTCTAAGTGTTTTAAAAAAATTGTGCATCTTAAATACCCAACTGCATCTTCACTTTTATATTATTCATGAAGCTGGAAAAAGCTCATACAATCCGAGAGTCTCCAATAAATTAGCAGGCTTAAATTGCATATGCTTAAGAGTAACACTGAAAGCATTTCAGTATTTCATGATACCTGTTTCACATTTTAAAACAGCTGTCTTCTTTATTTTGCTTAATTTATTCATCTGGCCTGAACAGCATGCAGTCATAAAATTTGAGCTTCTTGTCACAGTCACTGATAAATAGCTTCTGTGCTAAGGAGGCATACGGTATTAATCCTATATTGCTCTTCTGTAATGGTCTCCCAGAAGCACTTTCATTTTTCAACAGCACATGCTTTTTACTGTTGAAGGTGGAGAGCTACACCTTGTACACCAAGCTACACAGAGAGATACTGTTGTGTAGTTCAGATCTTTGGTTTCCATGTGGCAGCATCTTCAATTCACAGTCAAAATGACCACTTAGCTTGTAAATTAGATTTCCACAGTCCATGTGGTTCACATTATAGCTTATTAGTCAAGAAACTGTTATGTCATAGTATACACCACAGAAATAGCACAAACAGAGACACAGATACTGTTGGCTCAGAGCCAGCTCATTAAAAGCAATTGTGTGAATAACACAACTGTATTACAGATTCAGCGCTTTGTAAAGAGCTGGCCACCTACCACTGGCACCAAAGCGACGGAACAACATATCGTTCAGTAAGAGATGCTTGCTTTTAAAAAGTATACATTACTTGAATTGATTTAAAAATATGGGGGTGAGGGAGGGATGGAATTAACCATATTCTTCTCTGTGTATAAGAAATATTCTTAGCCTAAAGTAATTCTTGTAGAGATTCATAAATTAATTTTAATTGAGATCTTTATGGGTAAGGAATTATGGAGATACCGAGAAATGCTATGAAACTGGGTAGTTTATTGTGAGCCTCAGTGGAAACTGAAATATCACATAGCAGCTTTCCATAACAGACTCCAAAACAGAATTTTTTCTCTAATACTATTTTTTAGAGTCCATCCCTACCTGTATGAGGTCTGACATTAGCCCAAAACATTTTAAATTAAGTGATTTGCTATGAAATATTGTAATATATTTTTTTTATTTTAGGCTATCAAGTAAAAATATTTTATTTGAATACACTGCTCCTTCCTTTCTCTTAACCTATAACGGGTAACAAAGTAGATCTTTGTATCTGTTGTTAGTTATATGTTGCTTTTTCTTGATGACTTCCAAAAAGATGGTTCCTTGAGTTACCTTTCATGTCCCTTTCATTTTTTTCAGTATGTGCTTTCAGCAGCACAAGCTCAACAGGCATACATATATATATATACACACACAGATTAAAATAATACCACCTTTTCAAACCCTCGAGGCTCAGCTACCTTCCCTCTTTCTTTCTGTCTGTCTTATGGATATTCAGGTCATTGTATATATACATTGTATATATATACACCATATAAATATAGAGTATATGTATATATGTATGTGTATACACACAATATATATAAAAATATATAACTACACTATAGTAGAGAGAGAAGATGCTGCTTGCTTGTTACAAACAGGGTTAAACACTTTAAGAAAAACAGTAAAATCATCTACCAGGGATAAACAACTTCAAAAAACCTTGAAAAATTACATGGTGATCCCCGAGCTTGACAGAGTTGATACACAGCCAAGTAAAATTTATTCTTAAGCCAGACATAGTTGAAGACCCTGAGAAACTACTGATTCCTGTGTGGGTTTCTAACCAGCAGACAAATTATTTTACAAACTGTAGGCTTATTAAGCTAACAATCTCTGGGCCTGGTAGAAAAACTCCTAAGTGATCCCCTTAGTCAGGAATCAACCCCAGTTGCAATTAATTGAATTTTCAAGAATTGGTTTTGTAAGACACAGTTCATTTTGATAATTTCCAACATCACTATTACTATCCTGAGTGGCAGAATACCTCTGACTGATGGGGCATCTCTAGCCATGCCAGCAGCCATCAGTATGAGATTCAGGGTTAAGGAACCCTTGTGCTTGCACCCTGGGTTTGCTCACACGTGATTTATATATACAGTTTACCATTTACAAGAATTCAGAAAGTGCCAAGGATATCACTAACTTCTTTAGTAGTCATAGTTTCAGAGTTTTACCCAAATAGTTTCCCATTGGAATGAAGTATTTAGCATTAAAACATTACCTTTAATTACATCTGATCTATTGTCTTTACTGGATTTCATATGATTGCTAAGCTTAAGTCATTAGGACTTTTTCTGTTATGTGTTCATTTGACTACTTAATTTGGAAACTTATTTTGCAACCTCTTTAATCTTTTGGATATTCTACAGAATGATGTGAAAAAGATCCCTGACATTTTGTATAGCTTTAACAATGCTGATTGGAACCATAAAGCCAAATTTTGAATTTGCATTGCATTATTTATAATTCAAACTCTCAGCTCTTCCAGTAATTCTTTTGCTGTTACACTTCAAAGGTTTGTAAAAAATTATAGGAGGTTTAACCATTTCTCAAGAAGAACTTAGAACTGAAAAATTGTTTAGCATCACACAAAATATTGTTTAAGAGGCCTGGGTTTATATATTTCCTTCAACATTAAATAACTGTACTGCAGGCTTTATCCCTTATGAGTACTAGGAACATGCTGAGATCTCATAAGCACAGGAGTTCTATGCTTATGCATAGGGAGCCTCAGTAACTCAAGGAACATATAAGGCTTGGCTTTTTGCATATTAAACAATTGAGTTTTTCATGCTATCTTTTTCAACCCCAAATTTGGTCGAGGCAGAAAGTATTTATCAATGCGTTGAAGACTTCTGAATACCCAGGAGCACAACACATGCACTCTATTCTCCTCCAGGAGTCTAAATCTACATAGAACATGGGAAGCATCTGATGGACAGATCAGCATACACAGAACAGAGTGGTTTTCTCTCTCTTAAAAATATTTTTTTTTCTTATGCCTTTTTTCATCATCTTTCTTTCAGAAGAACAGCAGATACTCAAAATGGTAGCTTACTATCTGCTATTTTGTCATATTTAAGTTTTGGTAATTGGCTTTAGTCATGGGAAGAACTTTATATTACATTGGAGTTAACGTTGCATGGTCTCCAAATGAACTACTTTTCAAAAACAGTATGGATTTGAAGACAATTGTCAGATTAATTTGTACCACCAACTGACTTAGCCAGCTACCATCTATCAGTGTAGGCAAAGTAATTAACAAGTATATTTCTAGAATACTGGAAGCTGAGCTCTTGTCATAAAGGAAATCAGAGCAGATTACTCTCCAGAAAGCAAATCAATGGATGGAAGGCTTCACCTTGCCCCCTCCCCGATGTATTCTTGTCATTTTGCCAAAGTAAAATAAATAAATACAATCTCAGGGAAAAAAAAGAGGAAAATTAATGGCATGTGTGTGTCATTTTGAAAAAAATCAAATCAGAGAAAAATTTTCAAAACCTTAGCCCTTCACAAGATACTACACACACTTGAAGTGAGAATAAGTGAGTAGGTAATAAAATAATGCTGCCACTTCAGTGAGATCATTATGCTTTTTTTTTCCATGAAATAATAGTTCACTGAAAAATTAATTAGAACTGCATTGAACTTTTCACAGCAAGTGTATAAAACTCTGCTTCATGGACTTAACGATCAAATTCTAAACTTAAAGGGATTCAAAAGGCTTTTCAAGTGCTTTACAATCCCCACTGTTTTTGTTTTTCTCTGGTTTTAATTAGTTATAGACATCCAGTAGTAGCTGTAACACCAATTTAAGTGCAGTGGCCTTCATGCTTCCAGGTAACATATCCATGCCAGATCCTGCAGCCTGCGTAATCCCAGGTACTTTAATGGAGGTTCAGCAAGAGGCATCTCAGTAAGAATGATGGACTCTGCTACATTTCAGTGCTGGGTGAAATACTTCTGGCTTTTCACACAGCAGCTATTTGAAAGTGAGAGGAATGTTTCTTCTGTCACAATGCATGGGAGGACAAGCTATGAAGTCTGTAGCTGGAAAACACTGTCAAGGGACTCAAGTTGCCAGATTTCAACTAAAATACTAATTTTATTGCAACTGCCTGCCAGCAGCTGTGATTCTTAAACAAAAGAAGGTTTTCTACAAGGTTTCTCCACAGGCTGCAAGGAAACAAAAAATATACTTTGTCTTAAACTAGTCTTACTGAAACCTGAAACAATAAAATGAATACTTTTAAAAAGAAAGTTTCTCAAGTTTTAGTGCAACTAGTTAACAGCACTGTTGTAGTTAATAGCTATTGATTACTTAGCTATTTTGTAAGGAGACTTAACATTTGAGGGATTAGGAATGTAATTTTTCAAAGCTCAGCTTCTTTTTCTCTTTTAATAGTGGGCTGGGTATTAGGAAAGCTGAGATTTCACTTCCTCTTCTCTTTCTCTAAAATACAGCTGCTTGTGATTCCAAATCCTTTGAAGCAACAGGAAAAACACCCAATTTAGAAATGTATCATGAAAAGTTAAGTCAGCACCACAGCCACCATCTTTTCTGGGCAGCTCTGTGGCTGTGTAATTTGTTTAACATCTCAACCAGAGAGGTGTTTGAATCTTAGAAGTGTTACTGAAGTGTTTTTATTAAATGGTAGAAGATTACTTGATATGCTTATACATTTCACAAAGTAGGCAGGAGTGCTAGATATAGGAAAGTAAGTCTTTAAGCCTGTAAACAGTGGAACTGGAGTAAGTGTATTAGTGGCAGGGCTTGCTTTCTCTTCTGTTCAAGGATAGGGAAGAAGAGAAGACAAAACAGCAAATGTAGTTACATTTAAGAAAATGATCATGCCACATGGTACCTTCTGTCTCAAGTGGTTTTTGTTTGTTTCTCCAAAGTTATTTTTCTTCCCTACAGCTGTGCATTTAACACTTCTAGATTTATTACTGATGATGCTTCCAGAACACTAGTTTCTTGGAGAGTATGTGACCAGCAGTATTGCAGTTCATCTTAAAACACATTTGTCAAAATTGTGACATGATGCCTAGCAATAGCAGGGGACTACACTCACTGACTGCAACAACACTTTTGGTCCAACTAGATCCCAGGGTGAGGTAATTAAAAAACCCACCTTGAAACGCTTTCAGTTTTGAGGGAAAAAAAGCAATGAAATTGATGCCTGCAGCACTTTCTGATAAAAACAGCTTGGCTGCAGCTATTCAAGATATTAAAATACATTAGTACTTCTTCTGATATTCTTCTAAGGCCAAGTTAGAATCACACTCTTCAAATGTTCTGCCACTGCAAAGTGCTTTCGGATTAGTAAATCTGTAAACCAGAGCTAAGCATAAACTCAGTTATTCAGACTTGATTGTAAATTACCTGACAGTGTCACCTCTGAAAGATGTCTTCAAATTATTGGATCCCTCTTTAATGGTTGAATCTTTTCCCTGTTCTAATTAATGACGGCTTCAATTAACAGTACCTAACTACCTGAAGAGTTTCAATTTTGTCAGTTAAGAGTTTTGCATGAAGATACCCAAGGGTCTCAACATGCAAAAGGTGTTTGTGAAAGCAATTGAGTTTTCTACAAAATGTCTATAGTGCTTTTAGCCACACCCTCACAGTTCTTCTCCACTTTTAACTACTGCTTGTCCTGAGGCAATAGTGAAAAAGCAATATATACAGGTGATCCCAGTAGTGCTGTATGGGTGTATATATATAAAATTTTCTTCTGACCATCCCAATTAAATAAGGGTGAAACAAAATCTGGGTTTGAGACTCCCAGAGAAGTCACAATAGCACTTGGGAGAAACCTGAGGTAAGTTAGTTTATGTGAGAACTGAAAACAAATCTTCTGCCTAGAAAAGATATATTTAGCATTTGAGTATTATATTTTACTTTGAATTTACCATATAGTAGTCAATATTTTAGAGTTAAATATTTGGCAACGAATTAGGTTAAGATGTATACAATATGTCACATACCTCTATATTGAATCTCAAAGTTGTCATTGACATTGAAAAAACAGATATTTTTTCTCTAAAAAAAATTATTATTATGAAATAAAATGTATTTTTCTTTGTTTTATAAATGAAGTTAAGCTCATCATGCTAATTTGCATTCATTTTCCTGGAGCAGGATTTTGTTGTCATGTTTTCTTTATGTATTGTCAGCTTAATATCACGTCCTCTGGTTAAGAGTATATATTCTGTACAATTATTTTACATAACAGCACTAATTTTGTGCTTTATTATATTAAATTTGATTTGAAATTGTGTTGCTTCAATACTACAGTAAGTCTTGAGTGTATTCAATGAATATCTCATAGTTTTTAGGAGTCCTTCCTTTAAAACCATCCCTGAATTTCTGTCCTCTGAGATGGTGTGCTATAAATACTAAGAGCAATACTGAGAACTGTGCTGCATATCCTGCACTGACACAGATATTTTCTGTATAATGTTCTCTTACTCTTTAGAATAATTTATTTTCTTTTTGAATCAGCACTCGGTGTACTTTGGAAGAATGGGACAGTCTCAGAATTACATGGGTAATAAAAATTCAAGGTCTTGAATTCTTGCATTTAGCTTTAGTCTCAGTGAATTTCACTGCAGAGAGTGATGGAGTACATCTGGAGTTAATGATGTGCCATCCCAGTACCTTAGGAGGGATGAAGCATGAAATATTCAGCTAGCTCTTGTCTATTTCCCCTACCCTGACACACAAACTCCAAAATGTTTAAGTGGTGGATACCAGAAAGCAATCTTTATATTATACAGAAGAAAAGGTATTTTTAGGTTAATACTGGGGAAAAGAATACACCTGCCCTGTCTTATGTTGTTGCCTTCAGAAAAGCAAGTAGAATAAATGGCTAGAGGTTATATACTAGACAGCAGAGAAAGAAAAAAGAAAATAAAATCAGCTGTAAAAGTGCTGTTAACATTCAGAAAAACATAGATTGGCAACACCTACAACAGATACTCCTGGGACAGCTCTTCTTTGCAATCTGAGAAGCAACTTTGATAGAATATCTTATCCATCATTGTGCTCCGAGCTCAGAATTACCCTCTGCACAAGAATCACAGGGCCCACAGAATCTCTGGAACTCTTGTCAGATCAGGCTATGGTGCTCACAAGCAGATTGATGCTTTATCCTGAAACAAGGTTGAAACTCGTCATTCTGACATGTAACTGCTAGGTCTCAAAAAAACCCATGAATATAGATTAGAAAGAATGAGTAGGTTGAATCAGGATCCTAAAGATAGCACAGCAAGCTGACTTGCACTCTCTCCTGTCCCCCTTCTTCTGTGACTCTCTGTCATCAGCCACATGCAAATATTTGCTAGGAAAATTCCCTCCTTTCCTCCCAAAATTCCCTCCTTTCCTCTCATCTAGACACACACAATTATCTTTTTCAATTGCTTTTATCATGTTTGTGAGCCACTGTCTTGAGTGCAAATCCCATTACTAGGATAAATAAATAAAAGGCAGCTAAAATTCTTTCCAGTATCTTGACAGGAAAAACTTCTATTTCTGTAAGTATTATCTTAGATAATATAAACAGGCCTACCAATATTTTTTCTGCATAAAATTTAATGTTTCAATAAATAAGAAACATTCACCTCTACTGGGATATTGTTCTAATATTCCAAAGGATTTTTAGGCAGGGTTCGTAGGGCCCCTGGCTCACAGCTGCAGACAGCTAGACCTGTAGTCCCAACAGCCTGTAAATAGTTAATTCACGTGCACCGACTTCACTGAAGACTTCGGAATGCATTAACACAAGTAGCAAACTCTGAGAGTTACAGACTCCAGAACTGCAGTTACAAATCACACAGATAAACAAAAAACAGCAGAGAAAACAAACTCCTAGCTTATGCTCTAGTGGGGGAGCCCTTGTCTTCTGCAGTTGGTCAGCTGGAATCCTAAAGCACAGAGTCGTTGCAGTAAAATTATGGTGCAAATAAACAATCAGGAAATAGTAATGAATTTTCCTGTGACCCCTTTGAGATTACAGTAAATTGTCCTCCTAGATACTCTTCTCCCAGAATTAATAGTCCACCTTTGAGATGACTCCTGTCCTGTTATAAAATTCCTTCCCTAATAGACAAACAGCATCTTGAAATAACTGAAAGCTCTTTCCTTTTATTATTTCATTCAGATGATCTTTTTAGCACTCCACTCACTTGTAGGTTAAAAAATTTTGTTCTTATTTTCTGATGAAACCTATGTTACCAATAAAGGCACTGCTATACTCTGCTAAGTGTGATTTGGACTCATATTGTGATTTAAGTACATTAGTGTATCATTATGCTCAATCAAAATCCCATGTAATATCAGATAACTTCAAATAAGTAAATTTCGTATTAAACATTATACTCTTGTCGTGGTTTAACCCCAGCCAGCAACTAAGCACCACGCAGCCGCTCGCTCACCCCCCACCGGCGGGATGGGGAAGAGGATCGGAAGGGCAAAAGGGGAAAACTCGTGGGTTGAGATAAAAACAGTTTAATAACTAAAGTAAAATAAAAAATAGAACAGTAGTAATACAAAGCAAGCGGTACACTGTACAATTGCTCACCACCCGCCGACCGATGCCCAGCACGTCCCCCAAGCAGCAATCGACCCCCTCCCCGGCCAACTCCCCTGCTTATATACTGAGCATGACATCACGTGGTATGGAATAGCCCCCGCCCAGTCTGAGTCAGCTGCCCCGGCTGTGCCCCTCCCAGCCTCCCGTGCCCCTGGCAGAGCATGGGAAGCTGAAAGGTCCTTGACCAGTGTGAGCACCACTTAGCAAGTACTTAGCACTACTTAGCAAGAACCAAAACATCAGTGTATCATCGACATTGTTCTCAACCTAAACCCAGAACACAGCCCCATACCGGCTACCAGGAAGAAAACCAACTCCATCCCAGCCAAAACCAGGACAACTCTTCACATGTGGTATATCTAAAAGAACCCAGACAGTGAGTATTGGACTCTGACAACCTATTTCTAATAATTTCCACTAGGCTCTTAAAACACATCCTATCCCATTTTAATAGTTACATGATTCCTGCCCCCTGTTTCTTGTTACTCCCAAACACATGTAAAGACACTCAATATCTTTCTCAGTCATTTTTGTACTGAATTATATAAAATTTTATTTTTTTTCTTGAAATAGATTCTCCTTCCCTGATCATCCTAGCAGCCAATTACTACCCTTGTTGCAAGTTAACCTGGTTTTGAACATAGATAATCAGAACCACACAGAATATACTAACCAAGATGTTCTCTGTCTTGTATACTTATCTATTGCCTTTCTCTACTGCAGATACTTTGTCTGATAGATCTTAGCATCACTTTTCCCTTATTTTTTCCTACATTGTTGCTTATAATGATCCTATAACTAAAAAAACATACTCAGATCTCTCTTGTTTTCTGTCAGCTTCAACTAATGATGTATTCCTATGTAGCAGGACTCCTTATTATTATTCCATTAGTCCATGACTTTGAAATTTTGTACGAAGAATTTTATTTCTTTTTCTACTAGGAAGCAGGGTCTAATTATTCTTGTAGTATTATCTCATTCTTCACAGCATCAGCAATACCTCCAAATTATAAGCATGCACCTCCTTCAGGATATTAATGAGCTCAACTTTACATATTTAAGCAAATTTCATTTTTTATACGCTCATTAAAAAGATCAAACAAAAAATAATTCATCCATTGGACATTGGCATCTTCCAGGATGCACTTTAGTGTAGAATTTTGCAAGAGAGGGTGGCTTCAGTTCCAAATCTAGTCCCTATTCAGACCATTCTAACAATGATAGCTTAAGTCTTAGATGGGCATTTATTAGCCAATAAATACACCTTGCCTTTTATTATTGTTTATGTTATCTTCATTATTTTCACTTTTGTGAACAATTAGAGGACTGAATTGTCTTCAGTGAGAATTTATATTGCTACCCACAGACCACGGGTACAGCATTATTAATTTGGAAGCTTGCAAAATTCTGGAAGCTATTTTATATATATGGTACATGCATACAGCATCAATTTTATTATAGTTCTTAAAATCTAATTGCAGAGAAGGTCAGATCATGGTCTCCTTTTTCAGCACTTGCTAGATACAGGATTTTTATTTTTAAATACTTACCTGAAATAAGTATATTTCAGGAGATCTTTCATAATGATTCTGTTAGTTGTTTGGAGTTTGCAAAGCCATGTCATTCTTTTTAATCATGTTTTGTCCATCAAAAATCGACACCTGTCAATCTAAGCAGAACTGCATCACTAACAAAACTCTGGTTCTTAAAAGATTGCAGTATTTCCTAACTAAAATGCTCAGAAGTGATGAATGATAGTGTCAGTTTGTGGCAGGCTTAAAGAGATGTTTTTCAGGAAGGGATGACCATGCTTATTTAAACATCACACCCCCAGATGATAAGTCAGATAGGAAATACAAAAGTCAGTAGTCTTTTCTGAAAATATTGGATTTCATGTCTAGAAAAAATGGCCAAAACTTCAAGTCTGTCTACATGATTTATAATGCCAGCATTAGTCTAGTGTCTAAGCAGTTCAACTTCAAACTCTCACAATACTTGTATTATTTTTATTTTAAAGTCTGCTGCTTAATCCAAACATATTGTTTAAAATAATATTTTTTTCTTTTTTGCACTACAAGACCAGTATTTCAACCATTTTGAAAAGTAAGTTTTAAATCTCATCTTGTAACATAAAAGTCATAATGTAGAGAGAATTGAGGTTGTTACTTTATCTTTAGTCTGAAATACTGTGATTTTTTTAAAATTCTCCTTTATATTTACTTTGAATGGAACATTATTTCCATTACTAGCAGTGAGGAGTACCTGTAAGTTGGGAAAGTTAATAAAATTTTCTTATGCATTTGTCTTCAAAATCTTATTGTTTAATGGAGGCAGAATGAAAAAAACCCAGTTTTTAATAATGAACAATATCTTAGTGTATAATTGTCTTTCCTTGTAAACAGCACAATGCAAAGTTCATGACCATTCAGGCATCATGGTACTGCTGTATAATGAAATGTAGATTCTGGCAAAGCACTGTTAAGGGTGATTAATAAATAACAACACAGGAACTGGGAGTTCTAAAGAAGACAGAGCTCACAATTTGTAAACTGCCCTAGAACTTAAAAATGACTTTTGATAAATTATAAACACTGGCAGACCCACAGGGATGAAATTCTCAACCCATAGTCTGGAGGATTTACTCCTGCTGAAGTTTTAAATTGTTGTTTGTCTGTTTCTGGCTGCTAAATTGAATTAAGACTGCAAAATACCTTCAAGCTAAAGCAGAACTATCTATTTCAAATGAAGTAATTTAAAGTATGGAAATGATACTTAAATAAAAGCATCACTTTTAATTTTTTAAATGTTTAGGAATCTCTGAGGTTGTGGCAAAATTAGTCTATCCAACAATATTATTATATTAGAATAATTTATTATTTAATTTTCACAAGGATTAAACATTTATTTACGAGCAAAATCATGTTTATATTGCTTATGAATCAATAACATGCCTTTGAAAACAACTTCCTTTTGGTGAGGAAAAGTAGGGAGAAAATTAGCACAGGTTGACAGTTATATGAATAGTGAATCCTCGTACTGAAATAACCCCTGCTAAACTTTTTTATTGGTATACTTCTACCATTCCTCCAAGTGACATTACTATGTGACCACAGCAATGCTCGGTCTGCCACAAGGAAAAAGAAAATCTTATTCTGCAGTTCTCATACCTTTCCTTCCTTATAGCAGTTTGAAAAATGCTACAGTTTAAAGTAGTAATAGTGTTGTAGCACTATAAGGATATGAAAGTTCACAATACAGTTTCTCCTCACAAACCTTGCTACAGTTTTTTATTGATACAATTTTTTCTGCAGATTGTTTTTCCTTCTGGATTTCTTGGTCCTTTTCTCACATTGTAGAAAAAGCTGGTTGGATTTCTTAGCAGAGACTGTAGAGTGGGTAGAAAATCCACTTGCTGCAGAAGTACCCAGGTCAGACGGTTCTAGTTCAGTGTGAGCTTGGCCAATATGTTTCTGTGTCACTGTATCTAGAAATCCCATCTGTGAACCAATCATCTGGCTTGTTGTTGAAACATAACAAGAGAGGAAAAAACTCTTGCTCCCAGAAATACATGCCTACACTGCAGTGAAAACATGGGTTTAGTCTGGTGGTTCTAGTATGAAGATAGCAAGGATTTCAAATGAGCTGATAGTGCACAAGCTCTGATGGTGTGCACACGTGCTCTTAGTACTGCACAGAAAGTTAGAAAAATCTGGTGTGTCTGTGCACTTTTGACTATATTTTCAACACAAGTTACTTTAGATCAACACAACAGATCAGTAGCTCAATTACTGATGCTTTAATAACCAGGTATTTGCCCTTTTACTTCCCACTGTTTTAATATGCCCAGCTGTTGATTTGTAGTTCAGTTTATATGGCCGTTCTAGGCTAAAATCTCCAAAAAGTGTACCAGTGATATGTATGAAATGGGAAATTAGTATATATAAGAAATATATAAGTACAGATATAAGTATATAGATATAAGTATATATAAGTATATACTAACGTAAGTATATAGTATATAAGTATATAAATATAGACTTATACAAGTGTATATAAGAAATATTATTCACTGAGATAAGTGTTAGTTTCAGATTTTGATAGAGAACCTGTTCCACACAGAGAAAAGCACAGGTGGATTTCCACATTAAAGAAAAATGAATTAACTAAGAGGTACTAATATATAGCAGTATTTATGAATTTTCATTGAGGATGCCAGAGTTACGAAAGCGTGCATTTTCAGATGAGATGGACATATAACAAAGTATTTATTAAGTAGATTTAACTTATTCAAGTCAAGGCTTAAAAGTAACAGCACAAAGAGAATAGCAAATGCTGGTGCTTGACACTAGAGACAGGGGAGAAGATTTAGGGCTTTATCTTTCTAACAGGATTTAGAGAGCTTAGCACACTGTCGATTTTAGGTCTAATATAGAAGCAGGTTTTTGTACATAGGGATTTGACAAACAAACTTTATTTGATCTCTGTGAGGAGCTTAAAGATGACTCTAAGGCAAGGCAGTGGAGAACTACCCTTTACGGAATAAGAAATGCTTGAAGTGTCACCCTAATCATTGGCCAGAAACTCTCTCTAAATTTTGGTCAGTTCAGTCACATTAACCTTTTTTTTTCCTTCTGGTCTTGTGCCATTTTCTCCTTGTAAGTCCAGCATTGTTTCAGGACGTTAGAAAAAGCACACTGAATTGAGTGCTGAGACTGGCGATGTGGTCAGTCCCACAGTGCTTCCACAGCAGCTGTGTGGTGGTGATGGAGAAGCCACAAGTGGCGTCAGAGGGAACATGGCTCCCCAGAGCAGGCTGGCCCTGTAGTCCATGGATCCAGCATGCTGAGTGCTCCAGTAAAGGTCAGCCTGAGGGCTTCTGGCCATGCTGGGTACCAGACATCCCGCTGAAATTGTTAGCTGTATGTCCATGCCTACCACAACTATGCACTTTGTTGAACGGTAGGAAGAATTTTCAGCTCTTTTCAAAACTGAGCCCCAGAACTAGTGCCCACTTCTGGTGTAGGATAAGGAAAATGGTGAAATTCTTGTTCTTCATTACTTTACTGTCAAGAGGAATATTTTAATTCACTTTACTGGGTTTATTCTTTGTTTAGATTAAGAACGCAAATGAAAGCACAATCTCAGTAAAGAAATTGTTTGAATTCTCTCCATCTCTCAATATTATTAGTATACCTAACATTTGCAATGATTTTCAAACAAATCAGTTTCTTAAAAGGATAATATGAATTATTGGTACCAGCTTTTTATCTATCAAACATTGAATTATTGTCATTTTAACTTTAATCTTTTATCAATATAAGAAATCCCATACTTTATTTTCTCGAAATTAAATGAGATTAAATACCTGCCAACTGCCTTTCTAGTGGAGGGATGCTATTAAGAAATATTTCTTGCAATGAACTTTCTTTCAATTTAACACAAAATTACATACTTTGCAGCACAGAAATGGATATGGTTGGATCAAATTTTATTTCAATTATTTAGTTAAGAATAGTTACCTTCTTAATTTTAATTAAAAAAATATACTTTTCTGTTCTTTTTGAAGGAGAACCAGGGCTTAACAATGGCAGGGCAAAGTAAGCTTCCAATTACCTTTCTCTGTTTAACAAATAACTTTCTTTGCCCATAGTATTTTCTTTGAAAATAATAAAGCTTTCAAACAAAGAGCCTAATAAGTCTATTACTCTGGGGCAATAACAAAGTTTGAATGTAAGCTTAAATGCTACCAGCATCTTTCCTGTTTCTCTGAACAAGATGCAAGTGTCTGAAATGCAGGCTGGTTTGACAGGACTCAGACAACTGTATCAACATATCAATTATATATTGTGATTTTCCACTTAGTCCAATGTAATTGAATAATATTCTTTAGTTCTACTTACTAGTAGCTTTAGGATGAAAATGGAGACTTGATTTAACTTATAATTATGTATTTTGTCTGATGAGCTTATTTCTAAAATAATGGATATAGGAAAAAGCATTTACTATGCAATGAGAATTGGACTGTTTTTTGAAAGACTCGCCATCTGAGCATGATTATGATAGTCAGGACAAAAGCATTTAGGAATCAGCCCTATGGTGGGATGATTAGGTAATTTGGAAGCACATGCTCAGAAAAAAAATGAGAATGAGTCTATGGTCATATACAAGACTACAGCCTCACCACTGAACCCACTTTCTTTCTGCTCAGGATCACTTCTACTCTGATCTTCTAAAAGGCATATACTGTGTTACTGGAGATAAAGGAGAAGTAGCAACCAGTGAAATAAGTAGGCTTCTGATGAAAGAAAATTTTAAGCAGACATTTCTCAGAGTATTTCAAGTATTTCTGTCCACACTCTTAAATGTGACCTGATGATCTTGGGGTCCAGGATCTCCAACAGCAGCCACATCCCACCACAGTGGTGGCTCTGTGGCCTGGGGGTGGCAAGCTTTCTCACAAAACTTTCACAGGAACCAGACTCTGTTCATGCAGTTCATTCCCATTAGGTCATGCAAGTATGAAACCTATTTTTTTGAGACAAATTATGCACGTGAATCCTTCAGAAAAGTCCACATTTGGAAATATCTGAAAGTACAAATTCACTGAGATTTGTTTGTGCTGTGCGCTAAAAAGAGAGGAAGATTTTTATTTGGTTTTATTTGGAAAATTTGGGCTGGTTTCAGGTTTCAGGAGCAAGGCTTGGATTCTCAAAATCCTTATGCAATTTGCATTCATTATTTTAATAAATGCAATGTCAAAACTTTGATAAACATGCTACAGCCTATTTTAAGACATATATTGCTACCCTGACTTAGGAATATATTATGATTTTCTGGATTCTATTGCCTTTGTGCTGGTCATTTTTTAATCAATAACAGTCTGGGGGATTGTAGTTTCTCATGTGTGTTATAACTACTCTAAGCAAATCCTTCTGTTCTTTGGACTGATATTTCCACTACCTATGTTACATTTTAATGCTTTCTTTTGTGGGTTTCTTTTTTTTAACATTTTTGCAAAGCAACTGCAGGAATAAGTTCTTTGTAGGGAATGATAGGTCTGAGTTGCAGAACATGCAATAAAAAAAGTGGGATAAAAAAGTGCTTGTTGACCTTTCTATGTTTCTGTAAGCAACTGGTTATCTCTTTTGCAACTGGTTCAAAACTCGTCAATCTCAAAAGATATCTTGAGATAAGAGAAGGTAAGAAAAGCTCTTCATGCCACCTTGACTTTAAGTACGGCATTGCAGTGCCACTTCTCTGTCATCCATGTAGATAAAAATGACAAGTAACTGAAGATCTTCACTGTACTTATAGATTAGTATACACCTGTGATCACAGATGCACTTATTTCTGCAGAAGTGACAACTACTGGGTTTTATTATAGGTTTTCTTCTGATGCATACTTCAATAGTGTGAAAATGGATTAAACTATTGTACGTTGCTCCCCTAGAAACAGTGTGTTCCTGACTGAAAATTTCTGGCATTTTATAACAGAAAGCAAGTGCTATTGTGTTTAAGGGAAAAAAAATATATAAGCTTGTCATTGGGCTAGATCAACTGTGCTATTTCTGTAGTTAAATTGAAGCACAAACTAAGTGAAATTTGTTCTTTACATGCAGCTGTCTCTTCTTAAATGAGAACAAAATTAATATTTTGAAACATGTAAACCTAAAATACATTTGACTTCCTGCAACATCCTCAGGAAGGAATGCATAGAAATGTACTATTCATACGTGACAAGGGCACAAAGATGTACTGTGAACACATCTCTTCAATTTTCTAGTTTTTCCATTAGTATTTTATGCAATTAAATAGTAAATTTATTGTTCTGTGCATGGTGCTCAGACTCACTCATTCCACGACAGCAGATATGCCCAATGAAGTCACCCCCAATGAAGTAGCCCCTGATGACTTCACAATGAATGATTTTTGTCCTGATGTTACCAATTGAGGTGGGACTACTATGTTATTGTATCCACTTTAGAGAGGGGGAATGTGAGACACAGAATGATGTGCTCAAGGTCATGCATGAAAACAGGAATAGGCAAAAATGGAGTTTTCTAAGTAACTTCCAAAAAGTTATAAGCCTAGATGCATTTGAAAAATCTCACCTATTTTCAAGCTTAGCTGTTTGAATGTCTTTACAATCTATCCCTTATCACTACAAAAAAAAAAGTTGGTCCTGTAGCTGAATGATAGATCATGCCACTCAAGATTTTCAAAATTGTGCTGCAAAGTAGAAGGTGTCCCATTCCATACAATTTCAACTGTTTGCAAAAAATAACAATATTGGTGAGAAATAAAAGAAACCTGAAAGCTTTCCTCAGGGCTTTCTGGAAAAATGGACAGGTAGATTTAAAAATAGCAAGCACCATACATATTTGGGAATTCATGTTTACAAAAAAATAGAATAGGAAAAAGTGCTGAATGGTTACTGGAAATAAACAGTGGATTCAAATCTCATATGCTTTACAGTGAATTTGCATGATGTGAAAATGTACTTATAAGTGGAAAAGAGAGATATGAAAGCTTTGGTGTATAGTTTTTCTATCGTGCATTTGTTAGTCCTTAATCTCACATTTAAAACATTTCTCTTCAGGGAACAGAAGAAGTGTTTTGTGATTTACAAGAAAAATTACATATAAATAAAAAATAGCCAAAATTCGATTAAAACAGTTCAGGAATAATCCACCACCTGATTACTATTGACGGAAGCTCTTCAGTGAAATTCTTTAGTAATATACATATTTCCAAAAATTAAGGTGACTTTTCTTTTTGTTAGCAATTGAATAATGGCCAAATTTTGAATAAATTACTAATCCGAGGGCCAGTTTTACTCTGATGCATTTAGAGAACATTTTCCAGCAATATGTGGTCTTATGCTGCATTCTCTGAATGGGAATGTTCAGTAAAGAAGCAAAATTTAATGAAGTAAACAAAATATACATTTTTAATATATCTCCAGACAAATATACAAGAATTACTGTCTAAACCAGCTGTATATCTTTCACCTCCAGATGTACTAGTGTGCATTGTAGGTGTTATATACGTTTGTATAAATAGTTGTGGAACAGTATCTATATGAAACAAAAAGAAACAAGCTGTATTTGATTCATGCCATTTTTATTGTTTTTAGAGTTTTTGTTCTTGTTTTCCCTGCTCAGTTTATTGTGCCTTGATCGTCACATGCTAGCCATATATAATTGGATTTTGCTTTTCATGTCTTTGTTATTTCTCTGAGATGAGAAGCATCAAAGAAAGCATTTCCCAGTTTGCTCTTCCTTATCTTCACCACTTCTTTTTTTCCTGCTCTGGAACAATGAAATGTGAATCTCTTCAGAGCCTTTGGGCCAGAACAGAAGGTAATAGTGGAGTCTCATACTATTTTTGCTATTAGCTGTCCTCCTGCTGGAGGTCTTTTAGGCTTTTGAAGGCTTGCTCTTGGAGCTCATGAAACTGAGTCCTGAGTATTAATGTCTCCACTGTCCCTGAAATGCTTTTGTTTTTCTTGTCAGCCTCACTGGGAAGAGTCTGCTGACAGAGCTACTGTAAATACCTCTGGTAAGCATACCTGTCACCAGTCTGGATTTAAGCCAAAAAATAAAACAAATACGTCTAAGTGAAAACAGCAAATATGAGGCATGATTTTTGACTACAGGATATAAGGGTGTTTTTTTGTTTGGTTTTTTTTTTTAAATGCTCACTACTGCCTGGGAAGCCTCTGAACCTTTTCTGGAGTACATTCAATTTATAGCTATGTAAAGGGCACATTTCAAAGCTGGACAATTACAATTCATCAATACCAGAAAACATTCTGAATAGCATCATTAGAATTTCAAATAAAGGGAATGCCAAAAATACCCAAGTAAAAATAGATGCAGTGCTTAAAATAGATTTTGAGCTAACTCTAATTAATGATGATTGTAGTCTAATTCATTAGGATCGAGCTGATCCTGATAGGAAAACGTGATGTAACACACAGAATACACTCCCTGGCTGGCAGTGGGGGCAATCAGCTGGGGAAGCAGCTGCAGATGGTTAGATGTGAGAGGTTTGGGAAGTATTTGGAAAACTTTGAAGCTTGTGTTTTTTTCAGGCTTTCGAAGGTATATGAAGAGCTCAAAGAGGAGAAGTTGTGGGTTCGTCTTTTGACAGGTGATATTGAGGAGCAAGACAGATAAGAGTTGAGTGTTGTTTTGGTGGGTTGTGTTTTGATGCTGGAAAAGAGGGAAAGTTGCTATGATAGCTAAAATAGAGTAGATCTCACAGGCATTGCAAGAGTATTTCAAATTTATCTAGAGTTTTTTTGACCCTTTGCTTTTCTGTCTAGAAGATGATGCTTTGCTATGGGGATATGGTATGTGTGGTTATTAAATGAAATTACTTGGTGTTCTAAATTATTTTCACCTCCCTTTGCTTCTTTAAATAAAGCAGTCTTCAGGGAGCTGGCCAGGCTAGCAGGGAGTGTAGTCACCTGAAAGTAGGGGTGTGGGATTGCATGTTTGTTTTAATGTAAGATGTACAAGATATGCCTGATGAACTAGTGAAAAAAACAAAGATAACTTTCTTTCTAAGTATGAATTGGTGTTTTGTCTAGTGTCTTACAAGGTATTTTGAGACTTTCAGATAACCTTTTTGAGGTGCCCCTTCTGGTATGTTTCTGTCTTTGTGATAAATGAATCTGTTCTGTTGTCCTCTGGTACTAATACACTTTTATTTGAAATTAATTTTAATTTTCATAGATAAGGAGTGCAAAATGGTGGGAAGAGCTGTTTTTAGTGAGTCTTTAACTCACTAAAATATGTGACTATTCACATAAATAGCTGAAGTGCTTTAAATTGTTTATGTATGAAAGAAATGTTGTGCCTCCCACAAGGAAGGGTAAAACAGAGGCTTTATGGAGTAATTTTCTGTAGGGTTTTTTTGTTTGTTTGTTGTGTGGTTTGGGTTTGTGTGGGTTTTGTTTGGGTGTTTGTTTTTTTTGTTTTGGTTTGGTTTGGGTTGGGTTTTTTTTCTGTGTACTCCTGAGGGCTCCCTTTCCTAGTCAGAGAGGCTTCTGGTTTGGGGGAAAAGGGGAAAGGTGGGGAGGAGAAGCAAAAAATGGGTGAATATTATCTTTCTGTCCAGTTGCAACGATCTCAGGAAAACGTGCCATGGGATGGCTTTGGCTGTTGGGAGGGAGCAGAATAGGCTTTTGAGAAACAATAACTCTTACAGACTTATGGGGTTTCTGTGCAATAGATCTCTTGCATCTTGAACAGGTTCTTATGGGTCTCTTATGGATCTCTTGCATCTTCAGGGAAGCAGGTCTTATGGGTCTTTTCCTGGGCTGGATAAATATTGTGGAGGAGGAAAAAAAAAAATCAGGAGAATGGCTCCTCTCATATATTTAACTCTTAAACTCTGTTTATCTCCTCATGGGGTGGATAATCAAAACTTCAATAACAACAAAAATATCTTCCATTCTACTGTTTGACATATTTTAAAACTTCAGGTAGTTTCTTGTGAAGAACTTATCAATAACAAGTGTTGCAGTGAACAGAGGGCTTTCTCCAGGACCTACCCTTACACAATTGGGTTTCATGTTCCTGTCCAATCCCAATTTACGTTTAAAACCTTTAAGAACTTCCATAGCACGGTAGCACCAAGATGACTGCTTCTCTCTTTTTAAAACAATGGAGGTATGGAGGGGAGGAACATAACAGGATGATAATAGTTCAAGAAAGTTTATAGCAAGGGCAACACCAATATCTTTCTGAAACAGAGAATGTGTGAAGCAATGTGTAGTAGGAAGATTTCTGTGACTTGATTACTGTTGCTGCTGTGAACACTGTCTGCTTTTCCAACTTTCTCATTTACCTCGGATTGCTGGTAAATCGCAACTGTGTCTGTCAAAAGTGATCTCCCTCATTAGATGGAGAAGCTAAATTTTAAACCTTTATTATGAATAAAATAGTATTTCTAGCAGTATCAGATGCTATGATGATAGACTCAGCTGCAATAAACAGGATAACAAAAGAAAGGAGTCAAAATGGAAAGGAATGTTGTACTATATTCTTTAATCTGCTATTTAATAAGATACAGAGAACTGATTAGGCAATGATTCAGATAGGAATGAGCTAATCTGTAGCATGTATTGGTAGGAATAATTTTTTCATAGCTCAGCTGTTTTCCATTCCAACAAGATGCTAAGAGCTCTGCAGAAGGTGTGAAACACTCACAAGCATACTATGGTGCAAGTTGAAGGGTATCTGTTTTCCACTAGTGAGAGCAAGATCCACATTCAGTGGATTTTGAGGATGCTCTATAATATTGGGATAGAAGTTGTGAAAGTTATGGACTCAGAATTTTATGCACAGCAATAACTTTACTTTTCTTCTGTCTCAAGCTTTTGGTTTTTTGAACGTTTTAAATCGTATTTGTAAGTCTGAAGGTATAGGCAATTGGAATCACTTTAACAGAGTGGGGGTTTTTAATGTGTTCAGAAAAAAATTGCTATGACTGCAATTTTTTTTTTAAAGTTTCATCCATATGTAGTTTCAGTTCATTGATGTTTTTGCTCATCTAACTTTAATATTAAACTAATTAAACTATTGTCATTAATTTTTATAGCATCTGTGTCTGAAAAATAGTAATTTTGCTCTGTCTTCTTAACATCTAAACGTTTGTTCTAAAGTAGTGGGGAGATGTTGATAGGTTCAAAGTCACAGTTTTATGTCTGTGTATGTATCGGTTTATTAACAACTTTGTAAGTTAATGATCATTCTGTAACTGTTAAGTTGCAGTTAAGTCCAAGCTAATTAGTTTGCTAACGATTAAACTGAAGCTTCAGTGCAGCTACATGAAAGACAAAGTATCTCAGAGGGAACTTTACACTCTTAGCTTTTACTTAAGTTGATACTTTTACAATAGAAGAAGGTGATGAAGAAATACCATGCACAGATGCCAAGAAAGCATACACAAGTATAAGGTTAATGCCAGGTAAAAACAAGAAATACAACAGACCTGAGAAAGGAATCCCTAGTATGGTTGGTTTGTTTTCTTCAGGAAGGTATTTTCTAACATGAAAAATTACTCAGTAAAACTGCCAGTTAATAAGAAATGTATGGTAGGGAAAGAGAACTATCTTAGCAAAGTGTAGCATGATATTTGGTAGGACATAGTACCTGATTTAGAGTGACTGCTAAATTAATCTTTGTTTCATTGATACTGAAGACTGAAGAAAGGGGAATAAACTTGATTAATGGGCTTGTAGAAGGATGAGTGTCATTGTAATTTAAGATATTAATGTCATATTGAAGCTGATGCATGAGGCAGAAATAAATCAACTTTACTCACATAAAGCTGGAATCTGTCAAAGAACAGGAATATTTGATGATTCAGGCATTGAATTCACTGGATTCAGACTTTCTGATATCACTTAAAACAATTCATTATTACTATTATTATAACTTGGGATTGTGAATATAGAACGTATTTCGTTGCTTTTAGCGATCATGAAGTATACAACACTTTGACTGTATCAACTTTTTTCATTATTGGATTCAACCTTTGGGTAGTGTGTATGAGTGTTTAATAATTAAAATTGTTGAATTTCTTACTACATGCATTACTCAAATTTAGTGCACCGAGACCTGCAAATCAATGCAGTTCTGAAGATAACTAGTGTATTTTGATAAAAGTATGACTCTCAGTACATCTATTTCAAACTTCTCCCCACCAAACTGTTTAAAAAAAAAAAAAATCATAATTGTTGTATCTTCTTGCTGCTCCACCAAGTAAATATGCTATTGAAGATCTTCAAATTATGTATCTTTAAATTCCAGGTGTCCATAGCTCTGTGTAATGTGTACCTCTCTATATGCACATGCCAATGTGATAACATAATTTTGTGCACACAGCTGTGTGGTACCTTAGCTGCATAGAACAAGTTATCCAAAAATATTATTTAGGGGAAAAAAATTCTGAAGATAAACCACACGAAAAACTTTTTGAACACTGAAAGTTGAAAAACAAATGTTATTGCCAGCTTCTTACTGGCAGTTGTTCCAATAGAGAATCACTTACGATGTGAAATAGTATATAGGACTCATAAACGGGTTTCCAAAATGGAGTATAACATGGAAAACATACCTTATGAAGAGTATGTAACAGGATATTGTTTCTTTGGGGGGGATGCATATTACTAGTTTGATCTTAAAATCACTGAGTGTTACTGTCATTTGCATCTCACAAAAAAAAAATTACATATTCTTTTCCTGTTCTTCCTTTTGAGTTGAACACTACACTGGCAAAAAATGAAGCTCATATCTGAATTTAATAATGTTCTTACAAGGTCTTTTCTGTAACCACCAAGAGTAGTGAACTGAATATTCTCTTACTGAGGAAAAACATCTACAGTAACTTCATATCTCCCTCTCCTGCCTCTGGTGGGGGGATGGGGCAGAAATCCTTGTGCATGTAAGGCTTACCTTCAAGACAGATGACACTGGTGGTACTGATACTTAAATTAGCATGCCAGCTTCAACAACAGCAAATGTACTGGCAGCATAATTCTGCCAAGAAACTGCTCAGCCTTCAGAAAAATTGTGGTTTTGGCAGGCAATCCTTTTAAATATATATTAAGGGATGGTGAAAGTGAGCTTTATAGCCACCTGGTAGAAAATATCCTGTAGAAACTAGCTATGTCATATCTTTGCTAAGTATCTCACCTGTAGCTTCAATTTTGAATAGCATAACCTGCACAAATTTTCAGAATTTTGGCAAAGTGGACCTAAAGTATTTGGATGTAGGAGATAGCTACTTGTTCTCTAGTTTAAAGTATATACATGCAGGCTCTTAGATGCTTTTATGCCTGACAGGTATGGATTACTTAAATTTTCAAAATGTCTATACTACAGAATTCAGTAGAAGAAAAATTGCCCAATTCAATTCTTGTTTACAATCAGTATCAAAATTCATTGTTGAGATGATGGGGTTTGAAGATCAACTCCATTTGCATACAGTGAAAAAGCAATGACTGTTTTGTTGACTTTCATTACTGAAAGATCTCTTATGAGATTTTTTTGAGAGCCCTCCTACATGAGTTGGCTGGTGATATGAAAGGTGGAGAAAGGACATGGATGGGAAGGACAAGCTTAACCAAATAGCTTTGATTCTTTTCCTCTAAATAGAAACATTCTGGGTTACTGCTCTGGAAGTAACTGGCATAGGTAAATCTACATGTTTGGTGATCACTAAACAAGTCTGCACATGTATAGCGCTTTTTTTTTTTTTCTTCTCCCCAAAGGCAGCAAGCCAGTTCATTCTGATACCTTAAAAAACATGAGCACACTAAATGTGTGCACTACACGTGTACAACTTAAAGGGGCACAGTTTTACAGTGTGTAAAGCACTGCTGAACTCTAACTTGAGACATCATGCAATCAGAGACGCCACATAAACTAAGGCCTTCTAATAAAGTTTAGAAATCTGTTCAGCTAGGCAGTTTTTATCTTCAGTGATACCTATAACATATTTCTACACTACTTCAAAAAGTTTGTGGAAAGAAATTTGAATGTGATTAATCACTTTCACACAGTATTAAAAAACTATATCTGATCTAGATGAAGAGGTGATCAGACCCATGAGTTCTTGAAAGTATAGTTTGCTGCTTATTACTTCAAGAAGGAAGGGATAACTGGAAAGATAAAACCCTTGAGGAACACTAACAGAAAAAAAAGTCTCTTACAGGAGAGAAAGGAGAAAGCAGCATGAAAATTAATCAGCTGTTGTTTTTCATCTCCTTGGTAAATGAATTGCGAAACACATAGAAATGAAAGCAGCAGGCACAAACAATTTTACCTGTTCACGAAAGAGAAAGGAACTGTTGTTTCTTAGCTCGTCTTTTCCTGAGCAGAGGGTGTATGGAGAAAACTTCCCCTGAAGATTTTTTTTTTTTTTGCTTCAGTTTCAAAGTCTTCCTTCAAAAGTCCAATGCTCTCTTAGCAAGCAGAAGTCTCCCATTCCTTTAGCTATGACAGGTATTGTTCACGCAATGAGAGCTTGCCTGAATTTGAATCTGGTGGTGATTATTCCTTTGGGCTGTCATGCAGGTTTTCAATGTGAAGCTGAAGAACAGTGTGTCACCATGTTCATGGAAAAATCTCTCCAGATCCAGCTGAAAGATACTTGGATGCTAATGCCTGACTCTTCTATGACACTGAAGCCAATAGGGCTGTTTGAAAATGTGGCCATGGCTAAATGAATCTGTGTAAACTAAGGTATGAATATTTGACTGTAAATGAACTTATGAGATTATTTTCTTCTGATGAGACAACTGGTAAAGCATCTTGAGCAAGAAGTTAATCCTCTAAAATTTATATGAAATTGAATTGTGTTTTAGTGATATAACAAGTCCTTAAGCACAGTGTCCTGAAGCAGATGAAGCCTTGTAAGAACTGGTCTTTAAGGTTATTTAAATTTTGCTTTAAGTCTTTGTTTTAAGAACTTTAGTAAAATTTAAAATAGGAAACCTACTTGGGAATTCCTAAATACTGTGCACAAGCAAAATCTCTTAATGAAATCCAAGCTAAAAAAATATTACTCATGACTTGTTAAGGCCACTTTCATGTTGGAGAGTATGCATGCCAAAGGCAGAAAATAAGTTAAACTTTCTATTGTGCTGCAAGCTTGGCCTGAGCAGATAATTTTATCTTATACAAATGAGGACAAAGAAAGCACACTAAAACTTAACTGATGTAAGTTTACAAATTTGCATATTCTGAAGTTTTGTTTTATATGGAAGGAAATTGATGGGAGTCTTGCTTGCGGGGGGGAGGGAGCGGAACAAAAACCCAAAAAAACCGCCAACTTTAAAAAGTTACTGTAAAGCGCTGCCAGCATAGGAGTAAGAATAATAGTGGCCAATACTCCTGAAGATAGCCTTCTAAGAGTCAGCATTGCAAAGACAGTAGAGGTTGTGCAGTTGAAATGCACATCTTTGTTTTAGTAGAGTTCCTGGGAATGTCTTGTGTGTCTTTGAAAGTGAAAAACATGGTTTATAGATCAAGATAGGAAGAACCCTTTGTGAAAGGAGTAGCACTGTGAACCTTTTGGAAAACAGTGCATCTACAGAATAAAAACTTGCAAGCTTAATAATAAAAATCAGGGAAATGTTATATGCAACATGACTCCCTCTTTTTACATGTTTTGTCATTCATAAATTCTCACGATTATCTCCTTTTCTTCAGCTGAGAAAGCTCTGTGGAAGAGCTAAAAGTAGGACATAGACCAGAAACAGTTGCTATCCTGTTCCCCTAAAGGATGAGGGTTGGGTGACAGGTGGGTTTTGTACAAAGTTAGCTTTAGCAGTACCTTAATTAAGTTAAGGGCATAAATTATGTAGCAGCCGTATAGGCAGCACAGCTCTTGCTGCTGGAGGTAATTTGATCCTAACACAGGAACAAAACTGCCTTCGGGCCACGGGTTGGCAAGATCTCCTGTATGGCTCAGCAGTCTCTCCTAATGCAAGACTACAAAAGGAACAGGAAGTCAGTTGTTAAACTTAGCCAGAGCATCTCAGCTTCTGTAATCTCACCACAATGATACATCCTGAAGTTACAAAAGAGACTGGAGTCCCATCAGGTTTACTTTTCACTGTACAACTGTAAGCTGTCACAGTTAAAGATATGCCAGAAACAGTGACGCTCAGAAATGGTGGTCTTTGGTGTATATATATGCTGTCTGATTAATAAAACTCTCTGCTAGTATCTTGGATCATCTGTAAATGTAGCACCTGATCATAGTATATTCAAGTGCTTAATTACCTTATTTCGCTCAGACTTATCAGCGTGACAATGATCGTGATGTTTCGTTTTGCTTAATAGGATTTTTCTGTACTCAAATTCAATAAACCTTTGAAAGAAAGCAAACTTGTGAATCACCACACTGCACCAGGTCCTCAAATAATGAAACAAATATACACCATGAAGTATCAATATTGCTGTGTTCTGGCATAACTTAGTTTACAAGGGGTTTTTTTGTGGTGTACATGTAGAAGGCTGTTAAGATGATACTTAATCAGCCTGGCCAGTTGCAAGATCCAGTTACAGTACACGTTGATGACAGGTATAACTTGTTGCAAGTGATCTTCAATCCTGAACCAAATTTTCTTCTTTCTGTTCTCAATTTTAACCTTATTCCTGTGAATAAAAATGTTTAGGATGACTTGTTTTCAAAATGACATATTGATTTTCAGCTCCTAAAGACATAGTATATGATGGCATATTGGTTTTATATAGTCCTGGTAAGAATTTGACCTTTCATCATTTTAGGACCGAGTCTTTTTCCCAAAGATACTTTGTCAATGTGTCTATGTCTTCAAAGAAAAGGAACATAAGAAAGAAGCTTCTGGTAGCCAAGAAGCTTGTTTCTATGGAAACATTTGTTTTCTTTGAAATATTCTTTTTTTTTCCTTTAGAAAACAAACCATCTGAGATAAACACTGTCAGCGTGACAGATGCAGATGTTCATGTATCTATTCCTTTGAGACAGGTTTTGCACAATTAGCTTTGTTTGGCAACTAATGCTGAAGAAATACAGCTTAGTCGCTAGAGATATTGAGTAATAACAGTGTTCTGGATCTCATTGGGTAGTGAATAATTGCCATCTTTGATTCCACTCAAGCTGGAACAAAGAAGTAATCTTGTGGCTGCTTGGGAATGCAAAGCCAGGCAGGATGCAAATACTGACCCATCACCCAAGGCTTTTATTTCCACCCCTGCCTCACCAAGTTTCAAGACTTGGTTATGTCCTGGCAATAGAGAGATTTTTTTTTTTTTTAAATCATGGCACTATTTATTGTTGTTTGATACTAACCTCTGTGTATTCAAAAGCTCCCATTGAAGTGCCGCCCCACGTAACTGGCCATTTTTGTGAGTATAGTGGAATTGTGTAGCTTGTGAGAAGTTGAAGGTAGAAGTAATTCCTAATAATATTCAAGGGTTACTTCTGAAATCTTGAGGGTAGCTAGCATGTGGTGTTTGAAGCAGTCTGCAAACCGTCTGTCAAGCTTGTGAATTAACTAGTCAAATGTTTGGCGTATGTTGCCAAAAATAAATCCCTATTTACCTGTTCTTTATCTTGCTATAAAGACTTCATAATGTCAATTTATGTCTTATAGCAGTATTTGAGAGATGACTGGTTCTGAAAGGGTAAGTGCTAACAGCAGCAGTAAATATCTGAAATACCTTGTTTATCTTATAGGTAGGGGTTAGAAGCCTGCATTCAGGAGTGGGATTACTTTATGCTGTTTTATGAAATAGTGCGCTAATGATCTTACTCTGCTCATAGCTAGAATAAGTTTTAAGAAGAGCCTCATGAATTTCAACATGGCAAAGTGTAGCCTATGGGAAAGAAGAGCTCTTTGCAACGATATGGGCTGGGAACTGAATGGCTGTGGAACTGCTCTGCTGCAAAGGACCTTGGTGCCTTGCCAGACACAGGCTGAACATAACCCAGCGGTGTGCCCTGGCAGCAAAGGTGGTCAAAAGTATGCTGGGCTGTATTAAAAGGAACACAGCTGGTAAATGGGGGAAGTGATCATTTCCCTCTACTCAGCACTCAGTAGACCCCATCCAGAACATTGTGTCCAGTTTTGGCACTGCATCATAACCATTATAAGAATTTTATTATGAATTACCAAAGATATATTATTAATACGAATAAACTGGAAAGAGTTCAGGGTGGGGAGCAGGGCTGGAGTAAACGTTGGGGGCTGGAGCACTTGGTCTATGAGGAGAGGTCAAGGGGCTGAGGCTTGTTCAGCCTGAGGGAGAGAAGGCTTTCAGGAGGACCAACACCAGCTGACAGTATCCACATGGAAGTCATTAAGATGGAGCCAGGCTCTTCACTGCTCCAACCAAGTTGTCAGTTTAGACAGGATCACCAATGCCTTCTATATTTAGTTTCTTTTGGTTTTAACTAAACTACTTTCAGCTGTTTTCTACAGTAATTAGCCACAGATATCAGTGTTAACTGAAAAACACATGCTCAGACTTCTGAGAAGGGAAGGGTTGGTAATTAAGGAAACAATACAATCTTCTCTTTTGATTTTATTTATTTATTAGTTCATCAAGGATCTGAGTAAAGAAAACAACAGTCAGAAGTAGCCTTGTTTAAAATTTATTTCCTAAAGCAATTACATAGAACCAGGGTGGACGTTGACAGTTCCATGTAAGAAGTTGTATAAGTCAAGTCATGTTAAATATCTGTACTGCAAGATACTCAGCTACAAGTAGCAGGGATCAATATTTAAGGATAAATAAATTCTAGACTAGTCTCTTCTGCTCTTGATAGTGTTCCAATAATTTACCAAAAATGTAAGGTTAAGCATACTTTAGCTTTCCCTGGAAGGCAGACAAGTTTATCAGTGCAGGGAATGCTGTTTTGTCTGAACTGGAAATGGCAAAAGAGACAAGGATATACAACTATTCTCAAGGTATGTTATGGTAGGATACCAAAGCTAAGTCTTACAGAGATCTTCACAACAGCTACTTTTCAGTTAAAGAGTCAGTCTGAAGACATGAATTTGTTGGTCTGCCTTTTCTTTCTTAATCTTTGGTAAATTCTCTTATTGGTATCCAGCAAATTTAACAGGTACTGTCAAAAGCAGCAGTGGTCTCCACTTTCTGTAGGGCTATTCTTTGCTGAGCAGAAAAAGAATTTTGTCATCTGATAGTCTTTGGTTTAGAGCTCACCTCCCTGGGAGGAGGAATTCATTGCCCACATGTTGCCAATAACTTCCCTCCCCCCAGCTCTGCAAACTCTCTCTACGTGTGATGTTGAGTCCTCATTTAGAGCTTAGAGTTAAGACTAGGAGTTCAGAAAGATTCTTTTCTACAGTTCGTTATTGGGGCCTGGGAATTCATTAATGATTCAAATGGTGGAAGTATTGTGCTATAAAATGAAGCAAAGTTCATGTATATGGTGCTTCTCAGGGATTTAACTAGATATCTTTTGTGAATATCTTTATTTAGAAATGCTGAGTCAGCTTCCAGAACTAATTAAAGTTATAAATGTGGATACATAGATAATCATAAATGCATTTGTTGATTACAAGCCCAGAGCAATGCTAATTTCCTTGCAAGGAGATTTCAAAGACTGGTGAACAAAATGGGGTTGCAATTCAATTTTAGTGTTCAGTACCTCTAAGATTAGACCACTAGCAACATGCAGCATGAATAACATGTGAGATCCTTTTAGCATAAACTCATCCAAATAAAGAGTTATGACAATTTAAATGAAATAAACATGCAACTCTTTATTTACTATGTGAATTAATACTTGAATCAGTGTTATCTACCTGTTTTTAATTTATATTGTAACAAACAGAAGGTCACATCTTACGATCTGTGTACAATATTTTCTTACATCTTCACTGTATGGAATTAAGCTCATAAGAACAATCTTTTGTGTTAAACAAGAATTATGCTATACACAGACAATTAGTGCTTTTATTACTCTATTTATTTATCATGTAAAGTATACTATTGTCATTAACTTTTCTGTACTCTAAGAAAATGCATAGTGCTTACAAACCGCAGGAAACCAATTACGAAGATGTGATTCATGGCTTACTCTAAAGTACTTATTAACTTCATGTACTCTATTTCAGTAAACTTCAGTCCTCAAATGAGGTTTTACCTAAGTAACACTGAAAACTCTTGAGTCATGCCGATAAGAGCTCATAATGCTTAGGTTTTTTTATAGCCAAGCTGAACAAAATACAGAACTAAAGTATTGTTTGCCTCTGACTTGCACTAATTCCTATAGCTTAATTTATTGTGGGTACCAAGAACAACAGACCTATACTGAAAAACAGACCTACACCAACCAGAGGAAGGGGGGGAAGAGAGTTTCTCTGAAAGCACTACATTTTTCTACCTTATATTATACCTAACTCTCTATAGTTAGAAATGAAGGTATTGTATTCTGTAATTTAAAAGACTTTCCTGTATTGGCTGAAGACAGAACTGTTTCTTCTTGGTTGCTATGGAATAGGTACTTTGAAATTCTCCTTCTCCAAGTCTTAAATCTAACCTAACAAAATTCCTATTTTTAAAATATTTTTATATGTTACATAAATATTATATATATTTTATAAGAAATATTATAGACATGGTTAGAACAGTAAATTTGATACTGCCTTGTAATTTGGTCAGTTGAATTTGTAACTTCGTCTTGCTCTTTGAAAGACTAACCTATCTATTTAATTATAATTCTCATTTAGTTGAAAACCTAAATCTTCTAAGTCCTAGTTGACGCAGTCTGGGATAGGGAGGGTTATCATAAGGCATTGGTGCTGTGAGGTCTTTATTTGGAGAATCGTCACGGTCCTGGTGATATGCCAGAATCCTGGGGTTGCTTGGGGCCACTTTTGTATGTTTTCCTATTGCAGCCTTTCAACTTTCCCCAAAATGTAATATGTGAACTACTTCTTTTTCCTATCCTTCAATAGTCAGATGCCTACTTTCTTCTGTGTACTGTGTAACAGTGGACACTGATACCTATACATTTTCATTAAATATTTTTCATTTCTTAAATTTTCATAATATTTTCTATTTATTAATATGAAATACAAAAATAGGCAGCTTTTGGCTTGCTGCTACTATATTTTCCACATACAACTGCATCTTTGTTTCTCTTATTCAAATATTTGGTGAAAGGTGGCATTGTGCTACTGATTTAATGGTTCACTGATCCTACTATAACTTAAGTTAGATAATCCCTCAGCTGAATCTGCAGAATAGGAAGTAATTTAAAACAAAAGCTGCAGGCAGTTGGTATTCTCTTTTGTTTTAGCCTTTCTTGCTAAGCAATCAATGAGCCCAGAAGAATAAGGCATACTAGATTCATTTTTGAAAACTGACACCAAGGTGATAATTGTCATAAACCTGCAATTTATGTGGCTTAAATGAGCAGTTAAAGCAAATATTTTTTAATCTTAGTTGAAGAACGAGGTAATAAATATTCAAGGAAAACAATGTTTCCATTTTCTTTGAAATGTCTGAACATCTCTTAATCTTATTTATCCCTTTCACTAATAGAAATTACAGGTAAAAGGGAGTGAGGGGTGCAACAGTGATACTGTTCCTGTAAAACTAACTTTGACAATGCCTCCATCTAGAATTCCAGTGGTGGAGTAATAGATCTTAATTACTAATGTAGTATTTCCCCAACTTTTTATCAATCAAATAAGTTTGCTTGTCAGACTTTTCAAATCCAACTATTTATTCTAATTGAGTGCATTTTTCTGGGTAAATTCTGGGTAAAAAACTGGGTGAATGGCTGAGCCCATAGAGTGGTGGTGAATGGAGCCAAATCCAGTTGGTGACCGGTCACGAGTGGTGTTCCCCAGGGCTCAGTATTGAGGCCGGTTCTGTTCAACATCTTTATCGATGATCTTGATAAGGGGATGGAGTGCACCCTCAATAAGTTTGCAGACGACACCAAGTTGGGTGGGAGTGTTGATCTGCTGGAGGGTAGGAAGGCTCTACGGAGGGATCTGGACAGGATGGACTGATGGGCCAAGGCCAACTGTATGAGGTTCAACAAGGCCAAGTGCTGGGTCCTGCACTTGGGTCACAACAACCCCATGCAATGCTACAGGCTTGGGGAAGAGTGGCTGGAGAGCTGCTTGGTGGAAAAGGACCTGTGGGTGTTGCTTGACAGCCGCCTAAACATGAGCCAGCAGTGTGCCCAGGTGGCCAAGAAGGCCAATGGCATCCTGGCTTGTATCAGAAATAGTGTGGCCAGGAGGTGATAGTGCCCCTGTATTTGGCACTGGTGAGACTGCACCTCGAGTACTGTGTTCAGTTTTGGGCCCCTCACTACAAGAAAGACATTGAGGTGCTGGAACATGTCCACAGAAGGGTAATAAAGCTGGCAAAGGGTCTGGAGAATAAGTCTTATGAGGAGTGGCTGAAGGAGCTGGGGTTGTTTAGTTTGGAGAAGAGGAGGCTGAGGGGAGACCTTATGGCTCTTGACAACTACCTGAAAGGAGGTTGTAGTAAGGTGGGGGTTGGTCTCTTCTCCCAGGCAGCAAGCAACAGGACAAGAGGAAATGGGCTCAAGTTGTTCCAGGGGAGAT
Organism: Theristicus caerulescens; assembly: GCA_020745775.1. Taxonomy (NCBI): domain Eukaryota; kingdom Metazoa; phylum Chordata; class Aves; order Pelecaniformes; family Threskiornithidae; genus Theristicus; species Theristicus caerulescens. The sequence goes on from CM036558.1 coordinate 87,252,529, forward strand.
TTAGACTAGATATTAGGAAAAATTTCTTCACAGAGAGAGTAGTTAGGTATTGGAACAGACTGCCTAGGAAAGTGGTGCAATCACAGTCCCTGGAAGTGTTCAAAAAACATGTGGATGTGGTGATTAGGGACATGGTTTAGAGGTGACCAGGCAGTTAGGTTAACGGTTGGACTCAATGATCTCAGAGGTCCTTTCCAACCTTAATGTTTCTATGATAATTCTATGATTCTGAAATTAATATATCTGGATCATAAGATTCCTTTCAGATGGTAAAAATGCATCTTCAGATGTGTTTCAGTAGGTATTTCAGCACATGATGACTTAACCAAAATCATTCCACATAATTGCAGTTGAGTGTTTAAGAAGTCTTTCTCCTCTGGCAATATAAAATCTCAGAACTACTGCGTTTTAGTACAGTCTCTTGCCTACAAGATCCTGTTTAAAGGGTTATTGCCTTCTCTAGATAGCCTTCAGTCACTTCTTAAAATAAACCATTTTCTTATTCTGTAACCAAAACTAAAATGCTTTACAAAAGTAGTTGTGTGCACTCACAGTGTAGACACTGTTTGAAATGTCTGTTCTAACCACAAAAACTGTCTTGCTTGTTTTCCAGGGAATCATAGTTGTCCTAGCCAGTTAAAGAAACTGATACTTGCCTCTATGGTTACCTCGAGTAAAAATATAAACTTACCTGTAGTATAGCTCTTGATCAATGAATACCATTGGTTAAAATTCATTCATGTTCACCTGTGGCAGGCACTTTGTGTGTGAAAACTCAGTGCTGGAAATCATATGTTAATAATTCTTTCAGTTCTTGGAAAGGAAAGCAAAGGACATTTTACTTCTAATCAGTTATCCACTTTCTTGTACTTGAATTGTGAGAGTGGAAGACTGCATGACGTGTCTGTCTCCAGATATAGGACTGTCTGCACCAACTGACAGGTGGGACTTTTTTTTTTTTGTTAACTAGAGAAGTGCAAAGCACAGAACATGTTAAGAACACATGAGCTATTATACTTCTGAATTTAGGTTCAGGTGTATATAAGACTTGGAAGTTTGCTGCTTCTATAACTGTTTTCTCTCGATGATAAAACTTCATCCATGAAATCCTAGGCTGAATGTTAAATGGTTTTTGTTTGTAATTTTGCAGTTGAATACTCTTGGCAGCTGTTTTCCTTTTGAAAGGGAGGCACATAAATTCTGAATTAAGGGCCACTGGCTTATTTGTCCCGTAATCTTCATTAGAACTTGACATACTCTTTCATGGTACACTAAGTAGGATATCCTCCAGTATGTCCCCAAGGATGTGCTTTAAACTGAATTCAAGTTAAGGATTGAAAATAAGAAAAAGCTGTAGCCAATGTGAAGTACTGTGTGGGCAGTGAAAGGAATCTTCAAAAAACCCTGGTGGAACAGCCTGAGCAACCATCAGTGCCACTTAGGACTACAGTAGGATATTAATGTAAACTTTGTATTCAGTTGTTTAAAATATTAGTGCCAGTTTTTCTTAAATAAGTACTTTACTAAAAATGAAGTAGCTGCCTCCTTAGGTGAAAGGTATAAAATTAGAGAAAATTGAATCCACAGACTACTCTCTACTAATTTCTAAAAGAGATTGAAAAGTTCTGAAGTGTTTCACCATTCTTGTGATATTGTCTCCTAATATATATCTTGAAAGCTATCACTGCTGTATTCTTCTTTTTAACCCTTTATAGCATGGGTTTTGGAGAGAGGTGCTGTAAATTCTCCTTTCCTTAATAGGAGATTAAATGGAGGGGAGGCACAGACCACAAACAGTATTTCTTACATTGAGTTTAATTATCCTCACCTCATAAATTTTATTTTACTATGACAAAATTCAATATAATGCAGTTTTTATATTTCAAGATATCTTTAATCTATTTGATTCACCTGGGTCCCAATAGTGTCTGAAATCCTGCTGTTCTAGACAGCTTCCTTTGCATTTTAAAGGAAAATCATGTACGTATCACAAGTTAATTGTCAGTCAGAATGATTTGTAATTTTACATCCGAGAGAAGAAACAAATATAGATGGTATGTCCTTGAAAGGAAATAGATGGTGTTCTCTGAACTGGAAAAACCTCAGTGCTAAGAAAACCAAGTATCTTTCAATGACAAGTGCTTGTTACTCACTGTATTTGGAGATACTTTCTAAATGTGTAACCTCCTAAACTGTAACATAGTTAATTCTGATGTCACCAAAAAGGAATTACTGTAACACATCTGAGCTGAGACTTCATAACTGAAGACACACACACAAAAAAAGATTTAATTTGAAAGACACAGTATAGTTTCCTGTCATGTAATTTTAATTATGAAAGCAAACTTTACTGGAAATTATGGATAACACTGTAAATAATACTAACAATATAACTATCCAAAGCTACTTTGAGCATGGGCCTTTAAGCAAAAGGATAAAGTTCATTTACAGCCAAGTTATGATTTTGACTCTTTCTTCTCCACTAACCTAACATGAAACTTAATTAGCAGTGGAAAGGATTTATAGTGTTCTTGCTGGTCAACTTTTGTGTTTTGAATGGTGTTGGTTGTCTTTAAAACAAGTTGCAACAGATGTAATATGTCACTTCCACAGACATGTTTTAATTATGTGGAAATCTCTAGCAATAACTAGTCTTTATTCTCTTTGCTATATTGAATATTTGCACTTATACAAAACTGTCTACTAATTTTATAGTAGATTTTAACAGCAAAAGTATAAGCTTTGGTTCAATACCACATTTTTACCTTGAGGTAAATGGGGACTTAAAACACAGGTGTGTGCTTTCGAAATAGAAAATAGGCAATAGGGATTCTTATTCCAGTCTCAATGGCTATGCTTCCCTTCAGAGCAGGGTCTCTCACAAGTAGATCTGATTCAAAGTATGTATCTGCACATAACAATTTCTATTTTGTACAGAGCTGGGATAAAACAGTTTGTCAAATACATCAAGACTTTTGGTAAACAATGTTGGTGCTTACATCTTCCAAAGCAGGCTGTGGGTTCTCACATTTAGAAAGATGTATATGTCTTCAAACTACAATCTCCTCGCTCTTCAGCCAGCTATGTGCCGTTAAATTAGTCCAATGTAAAGTCGGACCACAGCTGTAGAGCTTACATGGAAGAATCAAGTTGTATCTTGGAAAATGAATGGAGTCTGAAACAGACAAATGCTTTGGAAACACACTGAATATGAAGAGTAATACAAATTGTACCGTCTTCTGCTTCTCCCAATGTTGATTTAGCATACTCTTTTTGAATCAAGAGCAAATTACCTAGAACTTCAATGCCCCCATATTTCTCTGCAATTGAAGTAAACTTGCACTTCAGGAGTGTTCAGAGTAGTCTCCAGGGCGAATTGGAGTATGACAATCAAATACTGCATAGGGACCCAAACATTTATATACCAGACGAAACTTTTGATGTTGTTGACTTTATACATCTGTGCTGTATGAGAGCTCTAACTCCAAACAGTGGATAAATCAAGTCCTCAAATGGTAAATGGAGGAGAACTTCAAATAAACTAAATAATAAAGGCCAGAGTTCTCTAGTATTCTGATGCCCTGGTTGAGTTCTCTGTTGTCGAGTCTCAGGCAATGTTAGCATGCCAAAATTTGGACATGTAGCTGTTACTCCTATACTTGTTGCTCCTTACCTGTAAGAAGATTTCTGGGTACCACTTCTCTGGTTTTTGTCAACAATTTCATTCCCTTTTTTTTTTTTTTTTTTTTTTTTTCTCTTTTCCTTGCTACATAATCTACCTAGCAAAAAGTAGCATGAAGTACCTATTTTTCTTTCCATGGAAGACTAAGTGCAACTGCCAGGCTTTCAGTTTCAGGAAATTGGATGAACAGGTAACACACACAGTCATTTTCCAGATGTTTGCTCTCAGCGCTGTACAATTGTTTGATATGAACTTATGCCATGACTTATATGGGACTTTATGGCCATTCAGTAGTTACATAAACTCAGATCAGTTCAGTCTCTGTAACCTGAGGAATAGGTATGAAAGTACATTGTTATTAACTGTGCATGATCATTTCGAGGAATCACCTGTTTCCCTGGAAGTGTTTGGATACTCCTTTATTAAAGCACACTAATTTAGGTACCTAATTAAGAAAATGGAGCCATTTTTAACAGATGTACTGCTTTTCCAATGTTCAAATGATAGTTGCTACTGAAGTAATCTATTTCACAGTCTAATAGCTCTATACGACTTGTTTAGTGGTGTATATATGTGAAAAACTATTTTGAAACTCTTCCTGTACTTACCTCAAGGTTTTAATTAGCAATTTTAGCTATTCATTCTAACAATTGTAGCTTGCTACTGATTTTTTTTGTGTGTGTTTGTTTCTGAATGGCCCTGCATTGCTATCCTTACCCTACCAATTCTTTGCTTCAACTCTGTGAGCCATTTATGACGCTTTTTCCTATTGTTGTATTTCGATGACTATACTTTCCAATAGAGAAATATATGAAATGCAAATAGCAATCTACTTCAAGAGCAAATGGTTGTCTCCCTTGATTTTGTGCCTGGATGAACAGCCAGTGCTTCAATGGAACCAGGTTCTCTGAATACTTCCTACAGTAACTAGATCTCATAAATTAGGCCAAAGTAAATAAGTTGGCACATAACTCTTAAATCAAGTGTAGTTCACTTTATTATGCTGTCTGACAAACATACATACATACAAATATATATACACAAATATTTCAGAAAAATGTTAGTTTTCTTGCCTGAAATCTTGTGTGCCACATTAACAGATTTCAGCAGATTTCTGATATGTGGATTTTAAGTCTTAAAACCAAAAAGACATGAGTACACTTGTATAGTGAGGACCATGACAATGCTAAGAATAGATCTGAAACTTCATTTCGTTAATTCTAATGTCACTCACCAGGGGAAAAGAAAATAATCTGTGGCATGTCTGTCTCTCACTTAGAAGTTATATTGTGAGATGGTACAGCTTAAGATGTAAAGAAAAATAGAGTAAGTAATGCTGACATGACAAGGTAGCAGAAAGCTGCTCTGTCCATAATCTGCAGTTTAGAAGTATTGTGAAATGTGCAAAAATAATTTATTTTTTATTCAGAATTTAAAGGAAAGAAAACAAGATTTTTACAAACAAGAAGTAGTTCTGGTTTTATACTTGCTTATGGTATCTTATGGTAAGTTAGGCATTTTTTCCACTGTCAAAAGCAGGGGCGGGGAATCACTCTTCCAGACTCTGCTGTCAAAACAGGGGGCTTGCAAGTTTTTCCACTTTCTTCCTGTTAGATGGGTGTGCTAAGCGTACAAATGAAAAAAAAAGAAAAAAAGCAACCAACAAAACAAAACCAAACTCATAATCATCCTATGGAATGTAAGTACATTTAACTATTTGTTAGAAAAACTTGAATCACATAGCAGTCTATTTTGTGGAAAGTGTCCAGCTCTCAGAATTATTTTTCCACCATTTCCTACTGTGCAGTATGTGCACAGAAAAAAAAAAAATTACGTCTAATATTTTACATTAGAATAAATCAAGCATATATTTGTGGCAAAAGCAGAGGGAAAACACAGCAGTCTGAAATGCTTGTCTGACAAAAGAAGGTTAGTCATTTCAATGGAGCAGGTGACAGTCTTTCAAACATATCCTGTCATGGTTACAGGAGCCCCATGAGGAGACCTAAAGATAAATATAGCAGGAGTAATGATGTGAGACTTTATCTTATTGACACGGAAAAGGATATATCTCTATTTGAGTAGTTCAGCTAATGGAAATTTTCTGTGAGTTCTGATTTTTGCTGAAGTATTTACATGGTGAAAACTTGAGCTTACACATTGAAGCAGCAATCTGTCTCTCATACAAAGCTGAACTTGAAACTGAAGCAGCAGCAGCACTTAATCTTCCAGTGAAACTGAAATTCAAAACACTTTCTGTATCTTTTCTGCTTGAAAGCTGATTCACTTCAGCAGATACAGCAGGGTGGAGGCAGAGCCAGTCCTATCACAGGTAGTGTAGTTGGTGAAATTACTTAGGAGGGTGATATCCCTCACTTTCTGCAATAAACTTGCATCTGCTTTAAAAGGTTTATCATCCCTTCATAAGGACACATTTGTACTTTTTTGTGTTAGTTCTTAAGGATTGTATTAAGAGCTGATTAGTCACAGATTTGTATAATTTTATGCTTGGCTATATTGTTGAGCTTGCATATCATTACATAGTTCTTTTAGACATTTAAAATCTTACTGGATTATTTTAGTGTCCTTGGAACTTGACCTTTTAAGCTGTCAATATAGGCTATTTTATATTTTTATATTTTATATTTTATTTATTTATAATTTTTATATTTATAGTTTAATAGCATTCTATTTTAATAGAATATCAAGGTCACATCAGGATCTTTAATTTCTCCTTTAATTTTTAATTTCTTTTAATACATTACTGTTTCTGTTAGAAAAACACAGTTGGCAGCTGCTTCTGCTTGATATCTGCTTTTACTTGTAGTATGCTTTTTAATGATTACTCTTATTTCTTCTAGTTTATTTTGTACAAGGAATTACGCACTTAGTTTTGTATTATGAAAATACCCAAGTCTTCAGAAACCCCTTAATTACTATACTCAGATCACTTTGATTAGGTACTATGTTTTGAAAAATGAATATTTTAACATAGTGTTTACTTGTTTCTGTAGTATTTTCTCTCTTCTCGTTATTTTTAACATTTCTGGTTCTATTACTTCATGAAACTAATATTTTAATATGTTGACTGTTTAAATTGAAACCCATAAGACGCTACACTGTGCTTATGAGGCAGAACATGCAGTGTTACGATTTTCCTTAGTACAGATCCAAAAGTGATTCAGAAAGTGATTTTTGTCTTGCTCCCTGGAATTTGCAGCAGCAGGTTTAGCAGGGTTTCTTAATCAAGGACCAGAAGAGGCAAAAAATTCCTGGAACACAAAAAGCCCCAAAGTCCACTAATGGGATGTCACTGTTACTTTAGACATCTGTTCCCGTATTCCTGGCTTCCGTAGTATGATATGCTTATTTGTGTTTTCCATAATCCATGGTAATGCAAGCTGTTTAAATACTTTAGCTGTGTAATACAAGTAATCCAGTGAATGTTCAATGCAACTGGATTCTGAACTTCATGCTGGCAAGTGGAAATATAGATTACAGTTGCTACTTTAAATAAAGTCTAAACAAGACTATTCTTAGGCACTATCCCATCCCTCTCCTCTCTTAGAAAAAATATACTTTTTCTTTAAAAGGTTTGATTCCTATTTAGTCTCTTTTATTCTTTGCTAGTCTTGAAATACTGAAGATCATTTCCTCAAGGTATTGAGATGATGAAGATGGTTTGCTGCTACATTACAGCTGTACCTGAAGATTTTTGGCTTACAATTAAGTATAATACTTGTATTATCTTTATGGTATTTCTGTGTTTTAACTGGGTGATAGAGAGAAATACATGTCACCTGTATAAAATTTTTCTCCCCTTTGTTACTGAACCTTGTTTCAGTTTAGTGTTTAACATTTGTTTCAGTTTAGTGAAGTTAATGTTAATGGGCTTTCATTTTTTAAGAAGTTATTGAACTAAATATATAATCTAAAAAAGGAAAAAATGTATATAGATGATAAAGTGTATATTATTTTCGATATATCAACTTCATACTAAACTCAGAAGTGTTTTAGCTAGCAATTTCATGAAATTGAGCTTAAAACCATTTATCCTTCTCTTGTCCCATGCACAGCCCACTATGTGATTGTGTGCTACTCTACTTTGAACACAGTAATTCAAAGTAGCTCTGGTCACTTTTAAATGGTATCATTTACTACTCCTCTGGCAACTAGTCCAACCTAAAGCTTCGCAGTTTTGTCTGCTTGTCATCTGTGAGTCAGAGGATCACTGATACATTCCAGGGCAAAAGAAGGTTCTTTGTAATCCAGTTTAATTTCAGTGCTTTGATATATTTCAAGATATTGCACAGTAATAGACTAGCGGTACGCACTTTCAGTTGTACTCTTAACCTGCTTTCTCTGAGGAAGAAAAAAGCTATGTAGATTCTGTCATTTTCTGAGCTTGTCTACATTTCATGAGACTTCTTCAAATATTGGAAAACAAAAGAAGGCAGAAAAGCTTGTATTTTTCCTTTAGACAGCTTTCTCTGGCACATTTCAAATTGAATGTGGTGACCTACTTCAGGGTCTGTTTTTTTCCTGGGGACTCTTGTGAGCAGGTCTTTGTAGCTTTGAGATGGAAAATTTAAGTCTCTGCATTTGTAAGAAAAGCAGAGACCGCCACACAAATTACAAATCTAAGTCATATCTTTATCAGCTTTCTTTGAAGTACCTTAAAAAAACCCAACCAACCAACCAAAAAACTTCTTAAATGTATCTTGTTTATTCAATTGGCAGTTCCACAACAAAGATCTGATTTCAGGTAATGCTTCGAGACCATTCCTTTAAAAGTAGTTGTCATACCTTATGACATAAGACATTGTCTTGGACAGTATTGTAGCTCCAACACATTTCTTTGACTACTAGCCTTGATTATAGCCAGCTGCTTAAGTCTTTGCTTGAATAAAAATGGGATATATTGCATACATGAGTAAAAGTAGATTTGAGCAAGACTTCAAAGGATCTCTTATGGGAGGAAGCACAAAGCTAAAATGACATCAAAGCACAACTGTATGAATGATAGCTGACAGCAGATCTCGTTGAAGTTGTTGCTGTCCCCAGTTGCTTGTTGCTGTTGAAAGCTAGGTTTTCAGTTATATAAATGAGGAACTGCTTTGGTTTTCTGTCTGGCTTCTGACTATCTTGGATGGTTGTGAAGCACGGTAATAGAGAGTTATGAAATAAGCTGTAAGAGTAGCCTTCCTTCATTGAGGAATGAAACTTACCTTGCATATTGTAAAACTTCTAAGAGAACTAACAAAACTTAGCATATCAGATAGTACAGACAATAAACACTCATGCAAAAGCTGAAATGTTGATCGAGGTTCTGTTCCAGCAGGTATAGCAAGACAGTCCTCATCTGAAACAGTTTACAATGGGCACTGTCAAGCTTTCTCTGAGAAGACTGAGCCATCAAGACATTTCAGAAAAAAATCTTAGTAACTGTAAGAAAAAGTCACCTCCTTTGTTTCTAGTCAATGTTATAACAGTATGATTAAAGTATTGCTTTATAGCTTTTTAGAAAATTCAATTGTGTATGTAATGCATCCTCATTTTCATGTATGATCTTTCATGCAAGGCAAAAGCTTGAACAATGGAACAACTGGATTTATTTAAAAAAAAAAAAAGGAGAGAAAAAAGATAAGGGGGGAAAGGGGGAGAAAGGGAGAGACATCTTGAATGCTGTGGGTTTTAACTTATTTATCTGGGAAAAGTCTGGTGAGACTTAGTTATTCTGTCAGGCAGCCTCTTTGTATGTTAAATTACCTGATAGAGATCATTATATGTCAATGAGTCTGGTTAATCTTTCAGGTTAGTCTAGATATGCCCATGGAAGATACTGCTTATTGATCATTTTTAGCCAATGTCTTGACACTCAAGTAAAAGCATTCAGTTTCTCAAAGTCATGTAACAAACTGTGCAAGGTTACTCTCATAAACAGACACACAATATTTGTAGAATTGTATCATAAATTTCTGTGTTCTTAATATTTGACGATATCAAATTATTGCAAAGATTACCAAAACCAAATCCTTATGCAAATAATTCTGCTGGTTATTGTAAAAACGAGCAAAAAAACAGAATGAAGGAAAAGGGGGAAAAAAAAAAAGCCCTACTTAAAAAAGTTCTGATGTTTTTTCTGCAGAAAATCTGAAATGAAGCTCAAAAATTTAGAAAACGGCCAGTTCTTGTATGATTGTCAATCAATTCTCAAAGAAGTTCTTAATCTACTAATTGTTACTTAATCTATTTCCATGTAATGAAATAATTGTTACCTTGGTCCTCTTGACCTGGAACTCTGCGGGGCACAACAGTTGAACTGAACCAGTAGCAGTCTTGCTTTTGGCAGGTCAGCTAACCCATTACTGATAGCTATTCGTCATAACCATTTTGTGTATTCATATAAATATATAATTACATAATTTATGTCCTTATATTGAAATGTCCCATATAAGCATTTACTAAACTGCATCATGCCTTAATCCAGTTTGAGTATTAACAGACACTTCCCAGATTTATATTCTCTATGAAGCCCATATTAGTCAATAGATCCCTAATCCAACAAATCATAGAATCATAGAACTCTTAAAGTTGGAAAAGACCCTTAAGATCATCAGGTCCAACCGTTAACCTATCACCACCAAGTCTGCCACTAAACCATGTCCTCAAGCACCACATCTACCCATCTTTTAAATACCTCCAGGGATGGGGACTCCACCACTTCCCTGGGCAGCCTGTTCCAATGCCTGACCACTCTTTCAGTAAAGAAGTTTTTCCTAATATCCAACCTAAACTTTCCCTGGCTCAGCTTAAGGCCCTTTCCTTTTGTCCTATCACTTGTTACTGGGGTGAAGAGACCGACCCCCACCTCTCTACAACCTCCTTTCAGGTAGTTGTAGAGAGCAATAAGGTCTCCCCTCAGCCTCCTCTTCTCCAAACTAAACAACCCCAGCTCCCTCAGACACTTCTCATAAGACTTGTGCTCTAAATCCTTCACCAGCTTCCTTGCCCTTCTTTGGACATGCTCCAGCATCTCAATGTCCTTCTTGTAGCGAGGGACCCAAAACTGAACACAGTATTCACGGTGCGGCCTCACCAGTGCTGAATACAGGGGCACTATCACCTCCCTGGTCCTGCTGGCCACACTACTCCTGATACAAGCCAGGATGCCGTTGGCCCTCTTGGCCACCTGGGCACACTGCTGGCTCATGTTTAGGTGGCTGTCAACCATCACCCCCAGGTCCTTTTCTGCCAGGCAGCTTTTCAGCCACTCCTCCCTAAGCCGGTAGCATTGCCTGGGGTTGTTGTGACCCAAGTGCAGGACCCAGCACTTGGCCTTGTTGAACCTCATACAGTTGGCCCCAGCCCAACAATCCAGTATGTCCAGGTCCCTCTGCAGGGCCTTCCTACCCTCCAGCACATCGACACTCCCACCCAACTTGGTGTCGTCTGCAAACTTACTGAGGGTGCACTCAATCCCTTCATCCAGATCATTGATAAAGATATTAAACAGGACTGGTCCCAACACTGAGCCCTGGGGAACACCACTCGTGACCGGTCGCCAACTGGATTTGGCTCCATTCACCACCACTCTCTGGGCTCGGCCGTCCAGCCAGTTTTTAACCCAGCGCAGAGTGCACCCATCCAAGCCATGACCAGTCAGTTTCTGCAGGAGAATGCTGTGGGAGACAGTGTCAAAGGCCTTACTAAAGTCCAAGTAGACAACATCCACAGCCTTCCCCTCATCCACTAAGCGGGTCACCTTGTCATAGAAGGAGACCAGGTTAGTGAAGCAGGACCTGCCTTTCATAAACCCATGCTGGCTGAGCCTGATCCCCCGGCTGTCCCGCACATGACGCATAATGGCACTCAGGATGATCTGTTCCATGACCTTCCCCGGCACCGAGGTCAGGCTGACAGGCCTGTACTTCCCCGGATCCTCCTTCCGACCCTTCTTGTAGAGTGGCGTCACATTAGCTAACTTCCAGTCATCTGGGACCTCCCCGGTTGACCAGGACTGCTGATAAATGATGGAGAGTGGCTTGGCAAGCTCCTCCGCCAGCTCCCTCAGTATCCTCGGGTGGATCCCGTCTGGCCCCATAGACTTGTGGGCATCCAGGTGGAGGAGCAGGTCGGTGACTGCCACCTCTTCGACAGCTGGGACTACATTCTGTGTCCTATCTCCATCTCCCTGCTCAGGGGCATGAAAACCTTGAGGATGATCAGTCCAACTATTAAAGACTGAGGCAAAGAAGGCATTAAGTACCTCAGCCTTCTCCTCATCCTTCGTGGCCAAGTTTCCCTCCGCATCCAACAAAGGAGGGAGATTCTCCTTCGCCCTCCTTTTGTTGCTGATATATTTGTAGAAGCATTTTTTGTTATCTTTGACAGCGGTGGCCAGTTTAAGTTCTAGCTGGGCCTTTGCCTTTCTAATCTTTTCCCTGCATAACCTCACCACATCCTTGTAGTCCTCCTGAGTCACCTGTGCCTTCTTCCAAAGGTGGTAGGTTCTGCTTTTCTTCCTGAGCTCCAGACAGAGCTCTCTGTTCAGCCAGGCCGGTCTTCTCCCCTGCCTGCTCGACTTGCAGCACATGGGGACAGCCTGCTCCTGTGCCTTTAAGACTTCCCTCTTGAAGAACATCCAGCCTTCCTGGACTCCTTTGCCCTTCAGGACTGCCTCCTAAGGGACTCTGTTAACCAAACTCCTAAATAAGCCAAAGTCTGCCCTTCTGAAATTCAGGGTAGCGGTTTTGCTGGCCCCCCTCCTTACTTCTCCACGAATCGAAAACTCTACCATTTCATGGTCACTGTGCCCAAGACAGCCTCCGACCACCACATCACCCACCAGGCCTTCTCTGTTCGTGAACAGCAGGTCCAGCAGGGTACCTCCCCTGGTTGGCTCGCTTACCAGCTGCATCAGGAAGTTATCCTCCATGCACTCCAGGAACCTCCTAGACTGCTTTCTCTCTGCCGTGTTGTATTTCCAGCAGATATCTGGTAAGTTGAAGTCTCCCACAAGAACAAGGGTTAGAGAATCTGAGACTTCAGCCAGCCGCTTGTAAAAAACTTCATCTGCTTCCTCATCCTGGTTGGGGGGTCTATAACAGACTCCCACCAGGATATCTCCCTTGTTGGCCTTCCCCCTAATCTTTACCCATAAGCACTCAACCTTGTCGTTACCTTTGTTGAGCTCAAGACAGTCAAAACACTCTCTGACGTACAAGGCTACCCCGCCACCTCTTCTTCCTTGCCTGTCCCTCTAAAGAGCTTGTAGCTGTCCATTGCAGCACTCCAGTTGCGCGAGTTGTCCCACCATGTTTCCAGAATGGTGACCACATCATAGTTTCCCTGCCGCGCAATGGCTTCCAGCTCCTCCTGCTTATTGCCCAAGCTGCGTGCATTGGTGTAAATGCACTTCAGTTGGGCTATTGATCTCTTCTCCAACATAGGCATGACACCCCTAGGCTCATCCCTAGCAGGTCTGGTTTTATCCCCTTCCCCCTTCGAATCTAGTTTAAAGCCCTCTCAATGAGGCCTGCTAACTCCTGAGCCATAATCCTTTTCCCCTTTGGCGACAGGTGAACCCCATCAACAACTTTTAGAAATTGCTTTCTTACATCTACCCTAGTGAACAGAGGGCTAACTTACAATGCAAGATCGGGGTTCAGATCTTTACATGCTTAATTTAGACAAGAAGTGAACCCAGATATCTCAATGGAGTTCCATATCCAATTTTAGGATGGAACTCACTTCCTTCAGTTCAAAGGTCTTGGATTTTTTTTCTCCAATATATTAGATTCCTTGGTTTGTTACTTTCTATAGTAATGCCTTTCCTGACACAGTGGTTGTTTTTTGGGGTGGTTAAGCAAAGAAGTGATACAGTTTCACCTGGGGCAAATTAAAGCTCTGCATAAATTTATTCTGTATTTTTGTGGCCTGGGAACTCAGACTGGAGATAAAGGTTCAAATCAGTCAAAACTGGGACTGAAATAAAGACCTCTCAAATCATGAAAGAGCTTTAACTAATAATAAAAGGGCAATATCTCCTTCCTAGAGTTGGGTTCTGAAGTCAGACTCACTCTCTCATATACAAAGAGTGGAAGCTTGAGAATTCTACAAGTAGAGCAAATCTATGGCTTATGTGATTGCATATAGAACCCAGTAGTTTCATTGCAACCTGCGTGGAACTGAGGGACTCGAGGAAAAGGTTTATGTGGCAAAACTCCTGTGCACAATGGAAAAGTGCAGTGGGGAAGCAGCAAATTCCAAAGAATGCTCCCTGTATTAAACTTGGTTCTCAGTTCTTCTTACTCATAAATGGTAAGGAACTAGCTTGACAAACAGTATTTTATTAAACAGGAAAAAAAAAAAGACAAATTATATAGGGTAAAGGATAGAAGATAATATCTAATTGCTCAGTTATTTTAGTGCCTCTGCTCTTCACAAAGCAACTCAGGACTAGATGTGGGTTTTGTTGCCATTGGGGTTTTTTTTCCTGCCCTTCTTCCCTCACTGTCTGCCCAACACTCCCACTTCTCCACAAATTGTCAAGTATTATGGGGTGGCAAGGCCCATGCCTTCTTAGGCAGGACTATGAGATACAGGAACTAAAAGTTAGTATCCAAGCTGCATGAGAAATTACCTAAAATGAGAAACTTCTTAAGGAGAAGTCAGCTGGAAAAATACCTGTTTCCGAAAATACATAATTACTCTTGATTTTTCTATACGAGTGAAAAACAGTGAAAGCATTGTACTTTGGCAAACTCCTTATTTTGCTGAGGTCTTTGGTTGTTTTGTTTTGTTTTGCCAGGGGATTCCATGCATGAGAATTACTGCAAAACAGGAATCCTGTGTAACTTGCATCAAGTTCAGAGACTTTTACGACATCAGAGCAGAAATCCAGTTTTTCTGTTAATCAGGAGCACCCTTTAAGAGGCATTCAGTAAAAAAAAAAAATTGTGAAGTGTATTCAACCCACACTGAATGAACCCAGTTCACTTTTCAGCTAATCAGGGCTTCTTCTAGGAGTGAAGCACAGATCCTGATAGCACAAGTTTATAATTTATGAATCCCACTGTCAAAATATATGCACATAACAGCTGGAATTAAAAGCAGGTGTGAATGTTTGGTAAAAAGGTTCAATTTTCTGTCAGCTACAAACACAGAATGCCTGCTCCTGAAGCTGTAAACAGAGGCCAGCCTTAGGAGCCTAGGAGAGGTGTCACGTTGAACTTATGCAGGACATATCTTCACAGGCTCCTGTGTACTCACACCATCCCACAATCATCTTGTTTCTCTTCACTGCTGAAGTTTAGATGCTTGTCAAAGATGATACCCTATTTAAAACTGATGTTTCATTTATAACAGCTATTATAAAGAGAGGAATTCTCTGCAAAATATCTAGAGCAGTATCCATTAACAAGTGTTGCTTGCAACTGATTAGCAGCATACAGCTGTACATAAAAAATAAAATAATCAAGGTATCATTAGGAGAGAGATTCTCTTGTTCATAAGGCACCAGAGGTTAATTTAGGTGAATAGTCTGCTTTACTGCTATTCTTTTGTTAACCAAATCAGAAACATGACAAGAAGCCTCACAATTAAACATCACCTAGATTTGCTTGAATCATTGATCCCATGTTTACAAGTAATATCGAAATCTTAATTCAAAGGTGATGTATTTTCGTGAAGATAAAAGTAAATGCAGAGTGGTACTGCAGGACTCAGTTTCTTTGGGTGAGTGTCTGCGGATGTCTTCTGAGTTAAAAGGACTTGTTCCTTCAACTACTTGGACAGGCCTTATATCTTTAAGTTATTAATAAGCCTGGCATACAATGAATGAAAAAGTAAAACCCACTTGCTTATAGCAGCATAGTGATAGCAGAGGAAAAGGAAGCATGTAACAAAGATAGATTTGGGGTACACTGAGTACATGGCCAATCCAGGCAGATTTCCAGGCAGACAGCCTGAATAGTATGGGTCTTGAAACTCCAACAGCCTTTTGCAGGCTCCACACAAGTCTGATTTGCTCATAATCTTTCAGAACCATAAAGCTCTTCTTTAAAAAAAGAACCCTGTGTTTTCAGGAAGAGAAGAAAAAAGTCAAAATGCATGTATCTTATTTTGTCTTTTAGTTCAGGTGCAATGAATATATCATTTCAAGGTGCATTATTTTATGTGTTGTTACTTTTATGCAGAGACTTGATCAGTGTAGTTTACACTACAGTCACTCCTGACTCGGATCAAGTTTCTAGTGAAGAAATTTAAGTAACCAAGGCCACATCTTCTGACAAGCTAGAAGGTGTTTAGGGATCATATTTAAGGACTGCTGGAAGAGATGTCTTATGGTGGTTTTTTTGTTTGGTTTGGTGTGTTGGTTTTGGTTTTTTTGTTTGTTTTTTTTTGGGGGGGGGAGGGGTTGAGAGGGGGTTGGTTTTGTATTTTTTTGTTTAAGAAAAAGGCTGCTATGGAGATCTGAATTCTTCCCTTCCTTTTGTATAGCACCTTATGTAAAGATTTTTGAAGGATGTTGCTGTGTTCCTCAGTTCATGAAATCTCTTTGGCAGCAATATGAGCAATGCAGATGCAAATGAAGTCAACAGAAATTTCATCAAGGAAATGTCTACTTTGATAATAGTCAATTATGATTCTGATATTAAAAAGCATGCTAGTCTCAGTTTAGGCATCCAAAACGGACTATTTTTGCTTTTTATGTTTTAATGATACTATTAATGAATTTTTTTTTTGGTAGTATGTAATGATTCATTGTACAGAAATATCAAGAAACAAAGCAACTTAGTAAACTGGACTTCACAAACATTATACAAAGCTATATATCCTACAATAAACAATGGAAAATTAAATACTGAAATGAAATGAGCACTGACACTTCTAAGACTAATTATGCATAAGTACAGTGGGAAACAGAATATTGTAACAGATGGGGGTGGGGAAGTGAGCCAAGTTAACCTAATCTTAATTCTGATACTTTCTTAGTGATGAATAATTCTAGAGCAAGCAATCTGAGCATGTATTTAATCAGAGAAATCTATATATTTGCTTGGACTGATGCACTTTCCACTCCATGATTTTATGATGTTCTACAATACTGTTGGGTAAAATTATTTCTCTGTTATTCACTTACCCATTCCAAGATGGGCCAATATGCAGGATTTCAAATGTTGCTTTCCTTTCCCATCTGGTGAATGTCTTAACCTCACCATATAAGACACATACATATAGTGGCATAACTTTCTGTTTGGTTTTAAAAATTCATTATTGGTCTGAATACTTCTGGACATTGATACATTTTTTCAGATGTTTATTTCTTCTAATTTCCTAAAGATTTCTGCAATTTCATTCCAAGAAATTGCTTTTGTAAGTAAATAGACCATGTTTTACTATAAACATGCTTACTTATTAAAATTATATCATATTTACAAGATTAACCTAGAATTATAATTCATAATATATTTTCTTTTTGACCTGGAGATGCTGTGTTTTGATAAATGCCAGACATTCTTGGTAGGTTAACAGAGCTATAAACAAAAGAAGGAATGGAATTGCTGGCCAATTAAATACTCAACATGAAGAGGTCAAAGTAGAATAGCTCAGGACTTTTTCAATAAATGAGTCATTTAAAATTGTGATATCTCATTTTCTTGACAAATATTCTAATGAGGGGAGAAAATGGCTCAACATTAATCCTGTCTTGTGACAGAGGGTAAGAAATGGGGAAATTATTTTAAATTAATCTTCTTATTATAGGTTTGATACTAGTCTTTCCATTCTTATTACCTGATGTTCCCATCCCTCTACATTTACAGAGACTTTGTTCATGTCAATTTAGCTTATATCAAGAAGAGACTTAGCATTTTTAGTGTATTCATACTTCCCCCCGCCGTAAGACCCTTAGCTGTGAGTTAAAATTAAGTGATCCTTCAGATGCACAACTACTGTATAATGCCTTAATTCCCAGTGTTCGTGATTCTCTTTTCCCTTAAATTTAGAAAATACTAGATCGCAGCAGGAACAGATTGTCAGTGAAGTTTGCATCTGTCCTCCCTGATCATTTGCCAGGAAGGTGGTACCACTCCTTACAAACTGGTGCGTGTTAACAGTTCTCAAAGTAGCAACAAGCTGTATCTGCTCCTACAGCTTTTTGGCTTATGTAGTGGTACCAAATGTAGCCACAGATGTATGAGTTTCTCGGATTAAATTAATATATTATCCAATGAACCATCGTGGCACTTCCAAGAACCTGGCAAATTCAACAGAAGAAAAAAATCTAGAAAAAGGCAGTCCGTCATTGGTCCTCCGGTGTCACATTTTCTGATCATATCAGATACCAACCACAAATATTAAAATGTGGAGTAGGTTATTATCAAGAGCACTTTTTCTGTAATGAATTGTTAAATTATCTTCTGTACAACATTGAATAGCTTTACGTCTCCTGAATTCTCAGCTGCTTCCCTAGAGAAACAAGTTTCTTCATGTGTCTCTCTAACTGTCAAAGCTCTTGGGCCATTTCTGCCAAATCACATAGGAGGATAGCAGTCTCCAAATGTCGAATTTATGTGGAAATTGAAGTTTCACTGACAGTTGCAGCCAGGCAGGTAGGAGAAATAAGTTATTCCTGGGAAAGCTGTGGCATGGTCAAACTAGAGTACGTGTCTGTAGAAAAACAGGTCTTGGTCCCAGGGCTTGCAGAATTACACTTTTTTGCAGGTCTGGGAAGGGATGCTAAGGTTAAATGATGACTTGATCAGACTGCCTCCAGCACATCACCCCTGTTCCATCTTCAGGAATTTTGGAAAATTCACCACCCCATCTTCAAAACTTCTCTTTTAAAATCATTCTGTTGCTTTTCAGAGTTGCTTCAATGAGGACTTCTCCTCATAGTGGTTTTAGATTGGACCATTTCCTAGTTTTTGTCTCTCAAAAAAGGTAAAGGTCTTTGAAGCTCCTGTATCTTGAATATTATCTCCCATTCATGAATCTTGTTGTCATTCATAAAGCAGGCTTAACTGCTTTCATCAAGTCCTCTATCTGCTAATGTCCATAAAAAAAATAAAAGGCAGTATTATTTGGATATTCTTATGCCTCCAAGCTTTCATATAGGTATATTAAAAACAGCCCTTCTCCTTTACGGCAGGGGAGGGTAACACACCTGGTGAAGCCAGATTGATGCATATTGTTTTGAGGGACTGTTGGGAACAATTGCCTGTCATTCCGGAGCTATGACAATGGTACCACTAAGGCTTCCAGATTTGCCCTTCAGTGCATGAGGAATATCACCATTTCTCTACCCCTTGATGAGCAGTCATTTCTCGGAGTTCTCTGCTGAGTGTAAGGATGGCTGCCTTGGGAACTATCAAGCATTAAATCTAACCTGTTTATTTCTAGAAACCTCATAATATGCTCCATCAATCTAGCTATTCTTGCTTTCCTTAACAGTAGTTTATAACTGGTTTAAATAGGACAACCTGAACTGACCTGTCTCAATGGATTCTCTAATAGCTTGAAATTATACCTATGCTCCTCTTTGAATTTCCAGATCCACCTTTTGAGGAGTAAGTGAATGTTCTTCATCTAGATTAACTGTAAAGGATGGAGATGGGAACTGTTCCATACTGTTGCATGTGATTTCATAGGGACTTACCTGCCTTGTATTTCTTACCTTGTCTTTTAGTAGGGCCAATTTTCTTTCAGTGGCTGTATAAATTTGCATGCAACTAATATAAAAAAATTCCACAGGGAAGCCTTCAGTAAGTAGCTTTGGCATTACTGTCCAAATAATTTCTAGCTGTCATGCTGCTTTCTCATCATGTTTTTTGTTGTTGATGGTGATGTGTGTTTTTCTGAAGAGCAATAAATCTAATCCAGAAGTGACATTTTTCGCTGCATGATGGAGAAATACCTTTTGGGTATTTTTTCTTTCATTTTTAAGACAGTTGACACCTCTGAAAATATTTGCTTAAAGAAATGAAAGAACTTATTAAACAGTGAGTAACAGAACAGCAGGTTTCCTAGGGAGGGTTTGCTTTCAACCCTCCCAAATAAGGGGGGCTGGGAGGTGAAGGGGGGAAAAGTCCTTTATGTATGAATAGTGTTTGGACAAAATACTATAATATTCCAGTCCCTTCCACTTTGTTGTGTGATGGTGGCATGCCAAATCATAAACCTTGAAAAGATTTATTTTCCTTCTGAAATTGGATTACCCAAAGTTCTTAAGTATATGAATACATATGCTGAAAAACAAGTTTGATTTAAGGACTCCCAGTATTAATTTCTTTTGCCTGGGTTCAGGTATTCAGGACCAGCATTACTTACCAGCTTTCAGCCCGTTTTATTTATTTTAAATAAATTACTTGGAAAATTGGTATTTTTTTCTCAACGTTTCTTTTCTTCTCAATGATGTTAGAATATTCAGTCATGTAGATAGTCATATTGACTGTATATGTTTGATCCAATACTTAGAACTAATTTTTTTTTTTTTTTTTTTTTAGTTTCAGAGTTAATTATCTGACAATAGTAATTCATAGAATAGATATTTTGACATTCTGGAGTTTTAGAGTTACCTTTTAGCCCAAGTAAGATATTTCAAATTTATGGCACTGGAAACCTGTCCAGAAACATAAATGGATTGGACAGACAGGATTGGGGCCACAGTAAGGCTAAATAGCTCCCTGTATAGCAATGCTGCAGAAGAAATCTGAACACATGTGGAAGGAGGCAGAGTCTTAAACTAAGGTAGATGAAGGAAAATGAGTAAATGTTATGGTTAAAAAGCAAGTGGAAGAGATCATTCTGTGTAGGTTTTACTACATTCCTGTATTTGAAATTTTTTTTTACTCTGTATTAACTGACATTTTCAAAGGTGATTGTGGGTTATATACTGAGTACGAATCTCTTAAAAAGGTGCAGGGGATGGATTTTCTTTATTTTCCTTCCTCTGTAGCAGGGATATCTGAGGACACATGTTCTGCCTGCTGTGATTGCCATAAAAATTCCCATAGTTTTCAGAGAAGCATGCAATCATATTGTCATAACTTGGTGATTTAATACTTGCCAGCTGACTAGAGGTAACTTGGATAGTGCTTCAATTCTAACTAGAAGTAAAGGGCATCAGCTTGAGGTGTTTTGTTTTGCAGAATGTTAATTTTCATAGACCAGCTGATGAGCAGTGACCTAAGTTACGCTGTCATTGACAGAGATGGAAGGAGGTCCTGTTTAATATTAACTGCTGAAAGGTCTGAAAAATTAAAAACATGGATATTTTATGTTTTAATGGGTTTACAATAAAAGTTCTTAACCCAAAGTTAAATATTTTTGATGTAGTAACTGTCTGGAGACTACACATTACAAACTGGTGTTGATCAGTTACACGTAGACAACTGCATGCACAGTTAGAAAACCACTGTGCCATCATCATAAGACAGTAGATTGCTAGAGGCCTATGTGCAAGTGTAATTTTTTTTTTTTTTTTCTGGGAAAGATATCTAATAACTATTCTATGTTATCTTTAAACTTCTGTTTGCAAAATAAGGCATTATGTAAAGGAACTCTAAGCTTATTTAAAAAGTGGTGTTTATAATCAGACATGTTTAAGAGGTTTGAAATTGTTATATGTATGCAGTACAGAAAAGTGTTTGCCTTTGGAGGTTAGCTCTGATGCAGATTGCTGCTATCAGGAGCTGGTGCTCTGTATGTGGATCGTAATTGCATTTGGTTTAGACACTCATAGCTTAATTTCTACTGACACTTGTGTGATTCATATTTCCTTAAAAGAAAGGAAAGCAGAAGTGCCATTGGATGTCAGACACACCTGTGACTCAGAAATAGAATTTTTTTTTTCCCCCAATAGGTTCCTATTTGAAAGGAATTAAATAGACTATACCAAAGTAATTTTTGCGTAATAAAAGCTGTCATATATGTTAGAGTGCTGTACCTGGTGATACTGATTTCTGTGGTTCTGCCATTTTATTTACGCAGTGTTAGCTGGGCATTATTAATGTTGGATGATAGTTACATGAAAGCGATTCTGTTATAGAAAGGGCTAAATACTGGAGGGAGTTATGAGAGAGCAGAAGCATATCAGTGCCATCTTGGAACTGGGCATCTGCTTGTGACTAGTGTTAGGTTTTGCTAGAGCTGGACTGATCCACCTCTCCTGAGAGAACCAAAAAGCACTTTCTGAAAAGAAGAATGAGGTTGAAAAATTACAATGAGGGACCACTAACAACAACAACAAACCAATAAGGCCAGCAGGACCAGCGAAGTGATAGTGCCCCTGTACTTGGCACTGATGAGGCCGCACCTTGAATACTGTGTTCAGTTTTGGGCCCCTCGCTACGAGAAGGACATTGAGGTGCTGGAGCATGTCCAAAGAAGGGTAAGGAAGCTGGTGAAGGGTCTAGAGCACAAGTCTTATGAGGAGTGGCTGAGGGAGCTGGGGTTGTTTAGTTTGGAGAAGATGAGGCTGAGGGGAGACCTTATTGCTCTCTACAACTACCTGAAAGGAGGTTGTAGTGAGGTGGGTGTCAGTCTCTTCACCCCAGTAACAAGTGATAGGACAAGAGGAAATGGCCTCAAGTTGTGCCAGGGCAGGTTTAGGAAAAATATATTTAGGATATTAGGAAAAATTTCTTCACTGAAAGGGTAGTCAGGCACTGGAACAGGCTGCCCAGGGAAGTGGTTAAGTCTCCATCCCTGGAGGTATTTAAAAGACATGTAGATGTGGTGCTTAGGAACATGGTTTAGTGGTGGACTTGGCCATGTTAGGTTAATGGTTGGACTTGATGATCTTAAGGGCCTTTTCCAACCTTAATGATGCTATGATTCTATAAATGGTTAAAAGTATAAGGAAGAGCGCCAATGCAAAACACTGAGTGAAACACTCCCGGCAGCATGTGTTGCTGCCTAAAAGTAGCCAAGGAAGAGCCAAATGCTTTTTCCAAACATATGATAAGCTAAGCAAGTGGAAGTAATCCTTCCTTTCCCCTCCATCTCAACTCCTTCCCACAGTGCTGTGAACAGTTGGACTGGATAGGGTCAGGAGGCATCTGGCAAGGGAATATGTGGCTTTGGTAGGGCACTGAGAGAGGAGGCTACAAGTAAAATGAGGGGGGAAATGTGCTGTACCACATGCACAATACTGAATATGAGGTTTTTTTCCAGATCACAGAAGTCCCCTTCCTTCACCAAGAAAATGAACACCAGCTGTCCAAGAACTAGGCCCAGGTAGTGACAATGTCCAGACTGAGTGTGTCCTAGAGTATGTGGCAATCCACTGCTACCCACAGCTGTGTGAGTGGGTTCTCAGTGGAGGTCTTCCCAGCACTCAGGGGTGGTATTGTTCTACTTGGCTGTCTTTGTTTCTTCTTGGACTTCATCTGCTGAACTTTCTCTGAGGGAGCAGCAATGGGCCAAGGTCAACCTATGCTGATAGTGTGGAGAACATCTTCTTGTGAGGGAAGGAAGTGCTGGGCCTGCATGTTGCATCTGACACTTTAGAAAAGGGCCTAGCTCATATCATACAGGTTATTGGCTGCGTTCAAGTTTGGAAGTGGGATGAGTCACCCACCAGTGATGCTGTGACCAGTGTTCCTTTTTGCAGGGAAAGAAGAGCAACAGAAAATGCACTGACTACTCCCACTTAACTAATCATCCATTAAAGTAATACCTGGTGTAAAAATAAATAAATAAATAAATACAATTTTAAAAAGCTCTCCAGACCTATTTTCTCACCAAGGAATAACATGGTAGTAGCTTCATGGTGACTTGCCAGCAAAAGAGTGTGTAGGAGAGTGGAGTCTTTGCATTCCTGTGAGAAAGAGCTGATGGGCAAGAGCAGCTGGGAGAAGATGAGATGGAGTGTGGACAACCAGAGCTTATCACTGCTCTGTACTCCTTGGTCTCTCACACAGACTCAAAGTGAGTAAAAACATCCCTTGCTGACATCCCCTTCTCCATTTGTGCTGGACAGCAACCTCTGCTGTTAGAATAAAGTCCATCTCCCTGGCCATATCTTGAACCTGTTCCATTTTTTACCATCTGCCCATTTTCTGTCATCTCTTCCCTACTACAACAATGTGGATGCTGAAAGAGCATGAAGGGATTTTAGATGATACCTGCTTGCTTCTTCCCTTTAGTATCTGATCATAGAGCCATTGCCTACAAATTCTTTTTGAAGCTGCCGTTAACATCTGCCTCCACAGCTTCCTACAGCAACACTTTCCAGAAGTTCACTACTTACTGTATAAAGAAACATTTTCTTGTGTCTGTTTTAAATTAAATTCTTCATTCTTCATAGCTTTCTAAATATATATTGGCTTTTACAAAACAAAGTATTAAATACTGAGTTTTAAATCCATCTAACTGAGAAACTTGAGGAAGATTAAGTAGCTCACAGTGCTATAGACCAGATTATTAGTTACAGTTATTATAGTTTTTGTTAATATTATTTGGTTTATAAATTGCCATTCTGATCTGCCATCAATGTTCTACAAACACCAACAACTTTACCATTTCCAAAAGGTTCCTATTTGAAAGAAATTAAATAGAATATACTGAAGTAATTTTTGAGTGATATGTTAATAAATCCTGGCATATAGGTTAGAATGCTGTCCATGGCTACTATACCCTGTCACAGTAATGCCATAGCCTCTGTCCCAGTGAAGTGAAGGTTCATGTTCCATTGACATGTTCCATACCTGAGGTAATCAGTTCACAACTGCTATAATGCTAAAAGGAAATATGTAAAATGTTCGTGCAACAAATTGTGCTTCAATATACTGACGGGCTTCCAAGTGTTCATGATGTAAATATACACTACAGTATAAGGTTTTGGGCTTTTTTTTTTTCAGATCTGAAAGATGAACTATGTTTCCACCATCTAGGCAAGGCCAAACATGCAGGCAACCTTAACAAATACGGGCCAGATAAATTATTTCCAAGACATTAAGCAGTTTAAGGTAATATGGTACTTTATATTTTAAAACAGCATCTTGACAAGCATCTCTCATAGATGTGCCCCCTCACAGACTCCATTTACTTAAGACCAGAGCAAAAACATCCTCATCAGTACAATGGCTGAAGTGTTCATTTACATTATCATATTTTAGGATGTATTGACTCATTTGTTGCTGTGATTGTATGTTGAAGGAATTATACTGAGTTACAGAAAAATGGCACTAATCACTACAAAGAACATCCCAGTTGCTTCAAAGTAGAAACCATTGAGATTTTTTTTCCCTCCATGACCAGGGAGTCACGATTCTAAAGAAATAGCAAGCTATCCTTCCTAAATGTTCTTCTGTAAACTCCAGCAATATGAGCTTGTGTGGTTCATCAAGTTAGACTCTTAAACAACCTTGGTTTGGGTTTGGTTTGGGTTTTTGGTTTTGGACGTTTTTTGGGGGGGAGGATGGGACCCAAAAAAACCCCACAAGGCTGAAGAGTTGTGTGGCGATATCATTAAGAGGATGTTCATTACTGTTAGCAGAGCCAAGAGTTCAATTCTTAACCCTAAGTTTTGATATGCTTCAAGAAGAATAAGGTGGAAAAGAGCAAGAAGCAGTGAAAAAAGGAATTGCCTTTATAGAAAATCACGGCAGCCAAATTTTAAATTCAGTAGAGGTTGTGCTAAACTTTTACAGTGCATAACAAATGCCTATTAAAGAGACATGAAAATTACATATTCAAAACCACAGACAAGCAGAAGCAGACCATCCAAGAACTCCACAGAGCAAATAATGGAAGTGAGATTCACTGCTGGTGAACTATTGTTATTCCTGTAATGGAGTGAAAATATTGATGAACAGAAGCCCTAAGACTCAATTCAAATCACACTTTCCTGAATTTCAGAGCTGTTTAACATAGATTGAGTAATCTGTTGTCTGTTGGGTTTGGCCATGCCGTATACACAAATGAAATAAAACTATCAAATTACTTTCCAAAGAGCTGCAAAACATTCTGTAAAAGTAGCCACTAGTAATTAATATCAAAGAGACCAAGCATTTACCTACCTTAGAAATATAACATTTACCCTCACACTGACACATGATACTGGGATGCTTGAGCAGAAATTACCACCTTGCAGCAAGTATTAAGTGCAAACAATTCATTTAGATATCACGCATCCTCAGTCACCTGCTAAGGCAAGCACAAGTCATTAAGTTTTTTGCTGCCTTTTACAGCTGATGGTTTGTTGTTGTTTGTTTGGGTTTTTTTAACAGTGATGGAATCGAAAGATTGCATCAAATTAAGCTACACTTGATGAAAAAGAAATTTATAGAGATGAACAAGAGAAGATGCAAATGTTAAAACATTGCTAGAGTTGTATACCATCATTTTTAGAAATCAATCTTACTGTTCTATGGCAATTCACTGAAATATGTCATAAAACTGAATAGTTCTAAGCACTAGCTTTACTGCTATTATATGAACAACATCCTTGGACTGTTTTAAAATTATAGATGAGTACGATTTCCTGACCAGTTGAAATCAGATCTAGTAGTTTGTTAAGTCAATAATCTTTGATGAAGATAACAAGGAGTTGTGATCTCCAAATGTATTTTTTAGAAAGAATTTTAGCATGACTGCCTGCTATGTCTGTTCTGCTGTTCATGTGGATTTAGACAAGCTTGGGTTAAAAAGTCAGATTTGGAGCTTGCTATGCCTTTAGGAGTTCCGAAAGAAAACCAAACTAAAGCAAAACAGGGCTTCTAGAGTGTGATAATCTCAATGTTGCCACAGCTATACTTTCATTCCTACAAAAGTGCTTTAGCTGAAAACTTGTTCAAGAGGAAGAGCAGACATAAACAGTCCGAGGGGAAGGGTGTGAAAAGATGATTTAAAGTATCCTCCTAATCTGCCATTTTGTAGCCCAGGGCAGTATCAGATCCATTATTGGCCCCTGAGGAACTCCACTTCTGAGCAGCTGCCAGTTTGACTTTGAGCTGTTAACCACCACCCTCTGAGCTTGACAATTCAGCCAGATATCTGCCCATCTTGTGGTCCCTCTGTCCAGTTCAGATCTTACCAGGCTGTCAGTGAGAAGGATGTCATGGGAGACTGTGTCAAAAAACTTGCTAAACTCAAGGCAAATGACATCCTCTGTTCTGAGCAAATTGTTTCCTCACAGAAAGCAACCAGATTGGTCAAACGGGACTTACACTTGATCAATTGGTGTTGGCTTTTTCCACTGACTTTCTTGTCCTTCATGTGTTTCCACAAGCACCTGTTCTTTCTTTCATAGTTCAGGGCATAATTACTCTTCCAGCTGTTGAGCTCTTGGGGCTTCTTTGAATTATTCTGGTATATTTTGGCACATATGAAAGGAATTAATAAGATTATTAATTTTGCCATAGAAGGTATCTGGAGTTGCTGAATTCTCTAACTTCATAACAAAATCCCTTTAGAGTTAATAATTAATAAAATATATTAACTGGTTTAACTGTAGTAAAATATATTAACTAACTGTTTTATTAGGATTTTATTTAGTAAATTGACAATTTATATTTTTATGGCTAAATTTGAAGAGAAATTTTGGCCATTTTTGTTTTTGAAAACTATAGAAAACATAAGAATTTTTATAAAAATAATCCCTTTACTATAACATACTTCGAGATACTGCAAGTCAGGTTTCAAAGAAATACTGAGAGAGCCCTTTACAAGAAATAGGCCTTTTGTACTTCTATTAAAAAAAAAATTATCAGTATTTCATATTTTCTTTTTTCCTTTATAAACCTCTTGAAATGAAGCTTCTTTTAGTTTGAGTATGGGATGTATTTAGACAATCCCTTAAAGTCTTTCTACTTGCTTATGAACAGGGAAACCTAAATGTCACTGCTTTGTCAAATACAGGTGAGTGATATTGCATTATGGTCAGCAGCTGTTTTGAGCCAGTGGGAGCAATAGACTGGCAAGATATGTATTTTCAAGACATAGATACAGGAAAATAAAATAAGGAATGAAACTGCTATTAAAATTATGAAAGCATCATTCCCCTCCACTGCAAGTCAAAATACTTACATTAACAATTTATTTCAACCCAGTGTGCCTGGGGGCCCTTTACTATCCTCTTTTATAGCTCTGGAAACTATCACAAACATTTACAGAACCAGGTTTTGAAATCTATGCATGTAAGTTTAGAAACTTAAACACGTGGCATGACAGGAGAGAACTTGTAAAGTTCTCAGAGATTTTTTTTTTTTGTTGTGCCACTTATTTGAGACACTTTTTCTGTGCACAGTCTTACGTAGCCAAGATGTGGTGAGGGAGAACAAACCTTGATCTGACTATGTCTTGTTTTCTTTGTGTACTAAATCATAAACTCTTGAATTGCAATTGTCAGCCTCTATCTCAAAGTGCAGTTAAATTTCATCCATCTCAATAGCGGGTACTAAGTGCTTTGGTAAAGTCTGCAGAACCTTTGTATCCCCTGCCTAGGTGCATCTGTTGGTGCCGACCACCATTTTACTATATGGTATTAACATATATAATGTATTTAACATTTTACAACATGTTCACATTTAAAAATCTAGTTGCTTCTGTACTGCTTCTAAGTAATAAATTAAAAAAAGCTGAAGGTTGTCTAAGTTGTGTAAATTTCTAGCATTTTGTTGGGACAGTACTTCACTGGAGCTCAGACTTTTAGTCTTAGGAGCCCTAAATTTCTTAATCATAGAATCATAGAATTGTTAAGGTTGGAAAAGGCCTTCAAGATCATTGAGTCCAACCATAAACATACACTGCCAAGTCCACCACTAAACCATGTCCCTAAGAGCCACATCTACACATCTTTTAAATACCTTCAGGGATGGTGGCTCAACCACTCCCCTAGGCAGCCTGTTCCAATGCTTGACAACCCTTTCAGTGAAGAAATTTTTCCTAACATCCAACGTAAATCTCCCCTGTCACAAAATAAGGCAGTTTCCTCATGTCCTATTTCTTGCTACTTGGGAAGAGATCAACACCCACCTCACTACAACCTCCTTTCAGGTAGTTGTAGAAAGCGATAAGGTCTCCCCTCCACCTCCTTTTCTCCAGGCTAAACAACCCGAGTTCCCTCAGCCGCTCCTCACAGGACTTGTTCTCTAGACCCTTCACCACCTTCATTGCTCTTCTAATGAGAAGTACTATAATTTTTCACCATTTAATTAAAATTCTGAAAGAATTTTTCTCAGTATCATTCCTTTCAGTTAGAAAGCTTCTAAATACTGCCATGTGAAAAGGTATGTTTTTGTTAATAGGCCAAATCAATTGAAACAAAATTGAATTAGTCTTGCATGTTACAAGATGAAATTAACATTAGCTGATTAAGTAAACGCTATTAAATTCAGTGAATTTACCCCAATTAACACTTTCTAAACTGACCCCAAATTGACACAAAATACCACAATCATGTTATTTTCTAAAGATCCTGATGTTAAAGCTTCAAAGTTGGCCAAGAAATGTTTGAGTTTAGAGGTACCTGGGTTTAGAGGCAGGAAGTTCCTAATGATTGATAACAAAATTCTAACTGTTTTTTTGTTCAAGACTCTGATGATTAGCTGCAATGTCCTTTTCAAAGGCCATCTTGAATATTTCCATCCTGGTGCTCAGCTGTGATTTAATGTAAAGCTGTGCTTTGTTGTGAACGATGGAAACAGCAGGCATGATTCTGTCAGGAGATGACAAGGCTTTTCATTGTGAGGTTTTCAGTTTAAATGTTAATTCCTGTAGGAATTCCTGTCTGTGTAGCAAGTCCCATGCTGATTCCCATTAATCCATAGCTTGCAGAAGCATAACAAAGTTGAAAGGTGCTTTCAAGATCTTTTAATGTATAAGGTACTTTGTCTAATAGCTTCTTGAGTACTGCCTGAGTGAAAAATCTATCAACATTTTAGCACACTGAAGGTATTTGAGATTTAAGGCTGTGTATTTGAAAGATGTATGATTTTGTAGCATGTTTTTGTCATGAGCATCCCTGACTAAATAAAACCAACATAGGAAAAGGAGTTTATTTTCAGTGAGTGCCTATTATCTCTGATGTGGCATGAAACAACTTTATTCTGGGAAATGAAGCAATGTACATGGAAGAGCTAAAGGACAAAGAGATTATCTGTGAAACTGAGCTCGGGGCTACAAGCAAGGAAACCGCCAGCTAAACAGAAGTCCATGAATATACATACACAGCAGTGCTGTGCTGCACCATGTCCCCAGTCCTTCTGCCCACATACTCAAGATAAGAGAGCACGAGGGCAGGAACTGGCAGATCAATTTTTCTTTGTTGTGCCTCCGAACGCTGTATCAGACAGAATCCCCCCTTTACTCTTAAATTGAGCTAAAAAAAAAAAAAAAAAAAAAAGAGGCATTAGGCTTTTTTCCTTGGATTGAGCAGTTAAAAAACAGAACGGAAAAGGAACACCCCCTGTGGGTGACTACAGAGTCCTAGTTCAAAGTTTCTCTCTACATTAATGACATTTTTGCTCCACCTACTGGTAGGAAGGTTTGGAGCCTTGTGAATTGCCATCAGGCACTTGCACCTCCTTCTGCAACTAGTCCTCTTGTTCCAATTAGAAGATTAAATTTCACTATGCAGAAAGAGAGAGAAAAAAATGTCCATACCTGTTTCTAAAATTTGGAAGTGAGAGAGAAGTTCTAATTCTAAGGGGGAAAGGAACATCGTGGCTCAAAATGTAAAAACAGAGAAGTGTTCGCTGTGGTGAGAGAGGCTGATGCTCATAATTTTAGGGGGTAAAACCAAAATCAAAACCAAAATAAACAAAAAAAGCCTCCCAAACACTCTACAACTTTATACTTTAAATTTTTAGCTGTTAATTGGTTTATTGTCTAAAATCTGTCTTGTTACTGCAAAGCACAAAACTGTTTGTCCTTATGTTAGCTTCCTTTCTAGCCTTATTGACATAAGGGAGCTGACAGTCATTCTGAAATGCCAGTTTGATGTCAGTGAGCACGTCTCAGTTTTGATGGCTTTTTTTGCCACATTTCTTGATTACTGGGTGGTGTCAAGAAAAATAGGACTTCTGAATTTATTTGCACAGCTGTTGTGATTAGTTATGTTTGGTTTTAAGCCAGGAGGTTCTCAAAGGTTTACTCTGTGGTTTCTGAAGTTGTCAGATCACTGCCTCTGCCTTGTTAGAATGATATCCAAACACTGATTTGTGGGATGTATTGTTTCATTCTTGCTCACTGGACTGAAGTCAATAAATAAGCTTCTGTTGAGAATTACTGATTCAACAGCTGTAGCTTTCTCTCCTGATTGCAAGCTGAGGTCTTCATGAGGACACTGTGCAGTAGTATCACAACAAATCTTTTACAAGGTTTATGTGGTGAAGTTCATATCACTATATAAATCAGGTTGCAGTTTTTCAAATGGGAAAAAAATCACAAGTCCGCTAGTAGCTGAGGTTTCATTGGCATTCTAATTGGGCTAGGTACAATTCTTTCTCTGTTTGGACCAGTGTATTTGAATTCATATTAAACCATGCCCTGTTAATCACACACAAAATCACAGAACAGATAAGGTTGGTAGGGACATTTGTAGATTATCTAGACCAATACTCTTACTGAAGTAGTGTCAACTAGAGCAGGTTGCTCAGGGCTGTGTCCTGAGCTGGGTTTTGAATATCGCCAGAGACTCCAAAGCCTCTCTGAGCAACCCTTTCCAGTGTTTGGTCACCCTCACCATAAAGAAGCTTCTAACACAAACAAATTTGTGCCCACAACAAGTTATGTTGGTACTTCACCATATGCATATCATAGTGAGGTATAAAGTGAAGTGCTTGTGTATCCTCTGCAGGACTGGATTATTATGACTAAAACCATAAAAAGAATTAGTCTGCCTAGCACAGGACTGGAGATAGAGGTCATGTTCCTGAGTTTGCAAATGGAATCAGAAAACACCATTACACTTTTGTCCCACTCTTATTCAATGAAGAAACTCTCCCCCCTCTAGGTGCCTGTCTCCTTGATTCTGTAGGTTTAGTTAGCTGTGTTTCTGAGTCTGTCCACAGTTCCACAAGTTTAACAGAAGGATTTTTGAACTATTCAGAGGCTAAACAAAAAATCAGCCAACCTATTGTCCTCTAGACATACTGCAGAAGAAAAGGATAAGTGCTTTTCAGCAATTTTAACAGGAATAGATATCTGCTCTTACAGTTGTCAAGGCTCTGGAAATGCCTTCCTGCAGTCTGAAACTGTGTAAATTCCAGAAAGCACACGGATTTCAGATGCTGCTGGCAAAATTCCTATCAGCTACTTTTAGGTATTGACTGACTACAAACTGACTAGTACTGTCTGGTTTTGACTTCCTTTCTACAGTGTCCTTTAAGATATGAAATGCATAGATCTAAAAAATAGGTGCTGTGTTCTTTCAGTAAAGACTATGGGTTAGAATGAATAATTCCATAAATGCCAACTCTGAGGCAACTGGAGAATCTGTAGGGGTATTCATCAGAGAATTTGTAGCTTCATGTATTAACTGATCATTCTACTAAATAGCTATGTTACATTTGAGTTTACTCTGACTTGGTGCTGCAGTATCAGACACTCTGTGGCAAGGCCAGAGAGGGAAATACACGCATTACGCACACACATACACACATGTACACACATACACACAACAAATAAAAAAAACCACTCTGCATTTTAAAGTTCTAATCTACTAATCCCAGTTATAGAATAGAAAGTAATTACTGGGTTGCAGAAGCAAAATATGGTGAAT
The DNA here is from genome assembly GCA_020745775.1 of Theristicus caerulescens. Taxonomy (NCBI): domain Eukaryota; kingdom Metazoa; phylum Chordata; class Aves; order Pelecaniformes; family Threskiornithidae; genus Theristicus; species Theristicus caerulescens. The sequence goes on from CM036558.1 coordinate 87,284,946, forward strand.
GGCAAAACAAAAAGTCATGTTTTCTCTATCAAAAAGGCGAGAGGGACCTGCTGATGCTTAAGTTGTGGCATTGATCAGAAGCAATTGAGTGACATAATGCTGCAGAATTTTTTCTCTCTCTGTTCTTCCTTTGGTCCACTCTTGTAGGGACTGTGATGGTCTTCTGTATCTTCCCAGTGGTGGCTCTAATTCCTCTAAGCTGCTGAGGATCTCAAAGGGTAAGCACAGGTCACTTCTAGTTCTGTTGTACACTTTCTGTTCTGGTGTTGGGCTTAGTGCCAGCATGTCTGCCATCCATACTTAGCACAAGAAAGAAAAAACAGATTTTAACAAGCATTAAAAAGTTTTGCTGGGGATGGACACCATTGTCCCTAAGGTAGAGCTACCTCTGTTTCTGATTATGTCCTTAGTGTTTTCACTGTACAAGGATGTTTATGAATGTTGGATACATGGGTTTTGTTCTTTTTGTGTTTCCCTGAAAAGGTCATCGCAGCTTTCAAGGTTGCATTCCTTTAATAAAAGGTAAAACTGATTTTTTTGTGGTTGATGTTTATACCCTTGGGGATCTCTCTTATCACCTCTGTTCTCAAGCTCTCTCTGTCATCTTGTGCTTGTACTCTTGGAGGCCACTGCTACATAACAACAGTGACTATCCTGTCAACCACTAGTTAGAAAAGCAAGGGCTTGTAAGAAGCTGTTGTCTTATTTTTTTTTCTGAAAGGACATCTGTTATGATGTAAGGTTTTTATCCACATACATCGAAATACACTGATAAAACTATCAGCCTTTTCAGAATATCAGAATCTTAATTTTGCAATTAAGACAATTTTATCTGAAAAGAACATCAGTAGTGTTAGTAGAGCTCAGGAGATACTATGAAACTGATTAAAATTACAGTAATAGATTTCTATTCTTTTGACTATTATGATAGCACTGGAATGAATTTGAACATACATCTTAACACTGTTACATCTGTTCCATTAAGATGATGAAACATTCTTAGTAGAGAGATACACCATGCTATGAAAAAATACCACAGTGAAAAGACTTGGATAGTCTTAAAGCTACAATTTTTTTCTTTTGAGCAGAAGAATGCATCACTTGAACAACTAAAAATATTATGTATTTGCAAATGAAGTATAAGCATATAAAAATAATTAAAGGCTTAATTAAGTTTGACTAATTGGGGATATTTGAAGTCAGGTGAAAGATTTAGGTAAATAGATTTTTTCTCTACCAAGAGTTTTAACAAGACAACATCAAAAATACCAAGACTGAATATGTTGGGCTGGCATTAGATAGGAGAGCGGTACTGATGTTGTAATGCATATAGTTAACATTTTGTTTTTCTGAAGACTGATCAGGGTAAAAAGACATTTTTAAAATCTATGAACAGTAGTAGTTAAGGAATCTGAAAAAGTAGGGCTCTGAAATGTAAAAGAAGAGAGAAAAGAGCAAAGTAGTGATCCAGACAGAACCTTAAAGATGCAGTTTAAAACTGGTGATGCAGGAGTAGAACAGAATTTATATATAAGCACGTAGAATTTTTAAACTCTTGTACTATGGATAGAAGTATGGATAGAGCACGCAGTAGATTTAGAGAGTGCATATAGGAGTGTGGATCCAGAAATGGAATGAAGGAAACCAGTACTCCTACAGGGTATTTGATATTCAGATTTGTATTCTCAATATGAAGTTCTTTAATCCTAATGCCCTTATCGTATCATGGAATTATATTCTATGTTTCAGTGGAATGCTATCCAGCATAAGAAAGCATGCTTTTTAAAACCTGTAGTTACTGAAATTAATTGTTATAAGAATTATGTCATAAACCTATAATCTTATAAGAATTGCAAATTTCATGGTTAAGAATACTTGAAGTGCATAGAATTCCTTCTATCAGTTTCCAAGATCTGTAATAATTTTTAAAAATTATTGAAAAAATACCCTGCTCATGACTGCTGTCCCTTATTCTTAGAGAATAAGGCTATTCTGTCTGCATTTCATTCCTCCCTGAAAAAAATGCCTTACCATTGTTGTTTTCTTCATTTTAGCAGAAACTAGAAATACAGCCTTAGCATAGATTTTTGTTCTTCTCTTTCAAGTTATAAGCAGCTAATTTTCCCTGTTTTCCCATTTTCTTGTTGGCTTGAGGTATTTTTCTAAAGTTGTACTGAAGTAAACAATCTGTATGTAATAAAGTGCCTTAGAGTAGTCTTAAGTCCACCTTACCCTGATGTAAAACTCTACTGAAGTTAAAGAAACTGTACTAGCAGAAAGAAGTAATGCATCTTATTCACACGGTGTACCCTTGGCCAAGGATTTTATCTCTTCAAGTAACTCTCAGGGAGGAGTAAGGCACGTTCAAACCTTATGAAGTGGCATGTGTTAATCTTTTCCAGCTAAAAACTATATTACATTTTGATTGGCATGTACCTCAAAGCTTACAACTATTTTCTGCAGATACTTTATTAAAAACCAATTAACTTTCAGTGTAATCAGGTATTTAACTTATCAGTTATGCAGTGAAAAATGTTGGGGGTGATAGCAATGACAAACAGGCTTACCAACTAATCAGCTGTCTAATTAATTTGAAAGTCTTTCATGTTTAATAAAAATTATGCATAATATCAACTGTTTAAGGCCTGGTGACATACCTGTAGAAAAGCCTTTGGGAAGGTTTGGCTTGAAATATGTTCAAAAAGCAGTTGAAAGATGCAAGGATGCTATAGTACAAAACATTTTGGTGTCTTCTTTCTTATATAACCTTCCTCAGAGGTTAATAGAAAAATCTAGGAAGAGAAAATTATTTAACTAGGGTTCATTAATAAACAACCTTTTCAAAGATGTCAGAAGAACTGGTGTTCCAGAAGAGACCTGTACCTGTAATCGGGGAATTTTTAATTTTGTGATAATTCCAGAGCAGATTAATATTTTTCTCCAGTTATTTAAAAACATGATAGCTTTTTCCTCATTTCTTCCCAGGCAGGCAACTACTGGGCATAACTGGCAGGGTTTGGGTATCAGGGGCTGCAGGATGCCCTGTGTGGGAGAAAGTCAGGAACTGCCCTGTGCCAATCAATCAAGCCAGGACTTGGCAACACATAGAAACAGCCCACTGTGCACCAAAACTTCAGTCTGAGGAGCACACAGTACCGCTGCTCAAACATCATTGAGAAAGGGCAGTAGCTGTGGGGAGTAGGAGACATAAAAAGAAAGACATGAGGAGGCACAGGAGACAAAAAAGGAGGTACATGAGGAGATGTGAAGAGGTATATTTTGCAGAGAAGGAAGTGAAGGAGACACATAGAAGAAGACATTTTCTGGGGATGCAGCTGGAGACACACTCTTGGAAGGGGATGGTCCATGCTGGAGGAGGTCTGAGGGACTACAGAGCAGGGACAACCCTGAGGTACTGCAGCCCATGGTGGAGACAACTGCTGAAAGCTATAGGAGTGGAGACTAGAAAACAGGAAGGAGAGGTATTGAAGTTGAGCCTGTGAAGCCGGGGGAAAAGGTGTTACCCTAGATGTCTGTTTAATTGTATGTGTTTTTTTCCTCAATACCGGAATCAGTAATTAAAAGGTTATGTTAATAGGCAATAAATCAAATGAAGTGAAAGTCCCCAAGTCAAGGCTGTTTTGTCCATGACAGTAATGAAAAAAAATGTAACCTAACTTCAAAATCTTTTTTTTATTAAGTTCACTATCTTCTTTTTCATGTAAGCTAAACCAAATTAAATTAGCAAAATTTCTTTAGACGTACTCCTTTATTGTAGTGGTATTCTCTAAACAGTTTGGATTGAGTACGGCTTCTGAAGGTGGTTTTTTTTCTTTTTCCTCTAGTTTGACTATGCAAGAATTTATGGTAGATATATGTATCTTAAAAGGTATAACTAGTGGAAGATGTGAATGTGCATTGATCAACTCAAATGTTTCTTGCACAGCCTGGAGACCAGAACTGTAGGCTGGGTGACCTGACTGCCTAAGTGCATTAGGAACACAATACTTTGAGAACTCAAATACAAGCAAATGCAAGTCAGACAACTGAAGCAGGCGACATTATCCTGAACTGTCAATCCAGCCTTTCCTTAGGTTGCCTCTTTCAGAGGTTGAATAGATAGGTAAACTGCGTATTAATCACTGCTTTCAATTTCACTTTACATCCCTGGCTATTAAAAAGAAACTGTAGAGGATTTTTAGATTACCTTAGCAGAGACAGGGAATAGTGGCAATTGAGCTACAGGCTAAGTTTACCAGCAAGTGTGCATGTGGCTCAGCAATTGCTGCTGTAATGACAACAGGTTCATGGAGAAGGAATGGTGGTTTAGAGATTAACTGGCAGTAGTAGCAGCTTTTCTTGTGACTTAAACTTACCTGTGAGTCATTCTTCATTTCAGAAAAGGATCTAAACCAAACACTAGACTACAGAGAAAGGTGCCTACAGCTAGCCACTGAGAAATATAATTATGGGTTACTGAAAATTTTCCAGCTGTTCTAGTTATAAAGAATGGTTTCAGATATCCGCAGTAAAATAAAAATGCTGCCGTCAAACTGTTGAGAGAAATTAAATGACACGTGTATCTGTGTTATGAAGGATTTTAACATGCAGCTTTTGTTTGCAAACACCTATTTTTCAAGGGACTGTTTCTCAGTAATTTATAAAAAATTCAAAGCTCACTGATGAGAACTGTAGCATGCCTTTATTAGGATACTCAGATGGGAAATAGGTTTTGACTTTACTTTATATTCCTAGGAATTTATACACTTCTGTCTGACATTAAGCACATAAAAGAAATCTAGAACAGAGACCAGAACATAAAACTATCTTGACTGAATCTCATCTGGTTTGGCAGGTACCAGAACCATTTCATTTCCTTACCTCACAGAGTTTTTCAACCACTGAGTTGTTACAGTCTTACAGGTATGAAACCTGGATACTGTGATTAGCAGGGATCCTGATATATTGATGAGTTATAATTGGTCCCATTGGTTTTTAATTGCTAGGGATCTCAAGAGAAAATCCTGTAGTAGGCTTGGACATGTGTGCATGCATGCTTGCTTGTGCAGGCTTTGCACACAGTAGATGTTTAAAAGCACAAAATCACACAGAAAAAGAACAGCATAGCTTCTTCAGGAACAATGAGAATATTTATGCACTCCTTTTACTGCTCAGCCCAAATTGCCACATACCTGTCTCTGAAAGCCTAGATATAGCCCATGAAATCCTCTCTCATGGCTACTGCACAGAACATTTTCATATACTTCGAAATCACAAGCTAGAGGGATGAGGGAGACCCTTTGTTGCCGTATAGAAAATACAAAGTCTGGACACAGATGTAACATTTCAAAACATGCAACTTCTAATTCACAATATAACAAAAAAGCAAATAAAGGTAATAGAGGTACATCAGAACTAAAAAAAATGCAAGAGTTGCTTACATTATAAATACAACCATCCTCTTGACCATAACATACAAGGTTTTATGCCTAGACACATTCACACATGCACACATACATCTCCTCTCCCAGGCACAGTTTTCCCTACTTCTCTCCTGTACTGCTGTTCTTTGTTTGATACGGCAGGTTACTCATGGACTGTGGTCTGTATGACCCTAGGGAGGTCTGGTAGGATTTGTGCAGACCTGACACTCTCAGTGCTGCTTCTGATCTTCTCCACTGGGTCCTCTCTGCACCATAGCTTTGCTTTATCCATGGTCCTTTCCAAATACAAATAGGAACCATTTGGATTACAGACATGTTTCTAGGTGGACACTTGGTTGTTTCTATGCATTTTTTGGCTGTTTCTTGGTGATATCTCCCCATTTTAGTCTAAACAGTCAACTCTGTATCATTCAATCACACTGCTTTGTGTAGCAAGCTCCCTTTCCATGCGAGAGCACAAGGACTTCTCCACTTCCATCCTCAGGAATCCTCTGTCTTTTCTTTTGCACCAATCTGGACATCGCAACCCACAGGAAGTATACAATAATGTGCAAGTGTCCAAGTGTTTCTAGGTTTAGGCAGCACTTGGCAAGGGCTTTTCAGGAAGCAGCTTTGAAACTGAGGACCTCCGTTAATTCTAAATATTGCACTGGCTGTCTATCTGTAGGTCATGTAGCCTTTAAGATTTTTTATAATACTGATGACTTTAGAAATTCTTACCAGGCCTCATTTGCTGTAACTTACAGATACATAATAAAATAGTCCAGAGTAGTTTAGTCTGAATAAACATGACAGAATAAAGGTACCAACTTGTTAGAAACCTCTACTGAATTGCTAAAGGCATAGACTGTATCTTCTAAATCCTAGTGTACTCCCGTGCTGCTGGATGAAGCTGCTTCTATTCATTTCAGTGAATGCAAAGATGTATATTTTAAGTTTATTTCAATATTTGTGATATACTTAACATTCATTGACGTTTGTGGAGAGCTAACAAAAATGTGACGTAATTCTTCTTTTACTATACATAATCTATCTATTTGGATGAGTGTGGAGAACAAGTTTTCACACCTGAGTATCACTTGCAATTATTCTTGCTGTCAAGCCAGAATCTCACTCTATATAAGATATAAGATATAAGATATAAGATATAAGATATAAGATATAAGATATAAGATATAAGATATAAGATATAAAATATAAAACTAGCTGTTTTAGAAAAAGCATAGGACTAATTGGCAGCTTCCTGATCTCATCTTACAGAAGACAGAGCATTTATGTAGGAATGAGTTGTATAAGAGTTCTGAGAGAACCTACGCTTAGGTTGTATGAGGACTTTTTGTAAGCTTCAGGAGAGCATAATCAAGCAACCCCAAATTACTTGTCCTTGTTTAAAAAGCATTGAATTTAATATGAGAAAGGTACAAGAATATCTGAATACTTCTCAAACTGTTTAAGTTCTAGGTCATGTGCTACACCAAAACCTCTCCAAGTCTGACAATGCAAAGTTGAAATAACAAGCCAGTTTCTCTTCTCTTTTACTGCAAATAATTTTGAAATGCTTCAGGCAACTTTTTGCTAGTCATTAGCTTAAATACTTGAAGAAAATCCCATTAATAATATAATCTTTATTTTTATTCAAGAGAAAAATTTCAATTTGTATTTAGTTATCATAACAGGAACAAATTCAGTGACTATAATTGTCCTTTTCTACGACTAAAATTTATCCTTAGAGCTATATTACGGAGAAGAAACAAAATCCATTTGCAATATAATTTTCAGATATACTTCTTCCCTTTACTTTTCTTCTTTAGTTTTTTTTGTCACCACAAAAAAGGTTTTGTTTGGTAGATGATTTAAGCCCTTTCTCTTGCTGACATACTGGGCTGGCATGATTCTTTCAGCTATGCTAAAAAAAGTGCTGGTTTTCCACTTGGCTCCCCTGATTCCTTTTCTGAGAATTCCCTTTCAATTCACCAGGCCTTCAGTATACAGGTTCTCTTATTAATGACATAGACAGTGGGACTGAGTGCAAACTCAGCAAGTTTGCAGATGACACCAAGCTGAGTGACGCAACTGATACGCTAGAGGGAAGGGATGCCATCCAGAGGGACCTTGACAGGTTTGAAGAGTGGATACTTTTGAACGTCATGCAGTTCAACAAGGCCAAGTGCAAGGCCCTGCACCAGGGTCAGGGCAATCACCAGTATCAATACAGTGTGGGGGATGAATGGATTGAGAGTAGCCCTGCAGAGGACTTGGGGATACTGGTAGATGAAAAATTGGACATGAGCTAGCAATGTACACTTGCAGCCCAGAAAGCCAGTTGTATCCTGGGCTGCATAAAATAAAATGTGGCCAGCAGGCTGTGGGAGGTAATTCTTCCCCCTCTACTTCACTCTTGTGAGACCCCCACCTGGAGTATTGCATCCAGTTCTGGAGTCCAGTTCTCGGTACAAGAAAGACATGGACCTCTTAGAGTTGGTCCAGAGCAGGGCCATGAAAATGACCAGAGGGCTGCAACACCTCTCCTACAGAGAAAAGCTGAGAGAATTGGGATTATTTGGTCTGCAGAAGAGAAGGCTCCGGGGAGACTTTAATGTGGTCATTCAATATATAAAGGAGGCTTATAAGAAAGATGGAGAGAGACATTTTACCAAGGTGTGTAGTGACAGGACAAGGGACAATGATTTTAAACTGAAAGAGGATAGATTTAGATTTGATATAAGGAAGAAAGTGTCCAAGGCCAGGCTGAATGGGGCTTTGAGCAACCTGATCTAGTGGAAGGTGTTCCTGACCATGGCAGGGGGGTACGACTAGATGATCTTTAAGGTCCCTTCCAACCCAAACCATTCTATGATTCTATGATTCATTCTATGATTCTATGATTCTTACCTCAGTATCATTTATTTTAACTAGTTGCATATTTGAGTTCTTATTTTCTAATAGATCAAGAGTGCAGTTAAGTTAATAGAAACTGCAATTGTTACTGCAGACTAAAATTACTTTAATTTTAATCTGAACTGCATTACAACTTGCCAAAGTAGGAGCAGGGAAATACAGAAATTGGAATAAATGTGTGATGTCAAGCATGTTTTACGTATAAATGTACTATAATGAAATTAAGAGTTACATTTCTGTCATTAGTTTGTACATAATAGTACTGAAATTAGGCCGTGCTTCCACTGCTATTATTCATGTTATTCAGACTTCTAATCTAGAAACATCTTGAAATTTCATGAAAAAAGTGTACATTTGCTCTGCTTAGTCAGGCATATGATGAAGTAGTAAGATGAAAACTACCCTCTCCCTTCACTGCATTCAATAAAACTTCTGACTTTCAGCTTTATGCTCAGACCAATAATTCCTTCCCAGATCCTTTGGTTTGGACAGAAGTCAGCAGAGAGATGGAAGAACAGTGACTATAATCAATAATGTGTCTCCCTACAGGTTCTTAAACAGAATCAGCATATTAAGATGCTGAACCCCACTGAATGAAACACAAACTACACTTCTATGCTACAAGCTGGGAACCCTAAAAGTATATAGCTGCTCTGATCCAAAGATTCAAGGATATTATTATCAGTGTAGCCAGGATTAAGAAATAAAATAATGTAAAATGATCCTTTGCTCACTCAATATGCTTAGGTTGTGCTTTTCTGAAGTATTAAGCAGAGTTCTGTGTTTGTTTTTTTGTATGTTTTATGAAAATTTACACTGAATAATCATATACTATAGCAGCAGAATGAGATTTCTTTTCCTAAGATACTAGTAGGAAAGATGCAGTGAGAGCGAATGCTACCCACTGTGAATATGTTTCCAAAATACCTGTCACCACTAATTGGCAATTCCACTGCTTGCTCAGGGAAAACTTTATGAGCATCTCAACCTGTTGATTAAGAAATCTTCTGGGTGTCTTGATTTAGATGGGTAGAGAAATTGATGTGGAGGGGGATGGGAAAGAATGGTCTGCCACACAGACTGCCAAATTCAACTCAGTTCTGATTATCATCAGGAATAATAATGCACATATGTTATCTAACACTTATTTAAGATACACACTTATTTAGGTATAGAACTTGCTGCTCAACACCTGTTTATACTACTCAGTACCAGACTTGATAAAGTTATCCTAAATTGACCACTAAATAAAACAGGAAAAAAACCTGCAAAATTTAGAATATGCAACTTAATTTTATTGATCAGAACAGGTTTAAAAGTTGTTTCACCTGGTGTTCCTGAAAATCAGGTGTTTGGTTAAATTTGGTAGGCTCATCTTCATAGTTTTTCCATTTATTAGTGTCTTCAGATTCTATAGAAGTGGCACAGGACAAATGTAAAGTGTTGCTGCTGTGTGTGACGGCAAAAAGGCATTTCCTATGCCACAACATCTTTAAGCAATATGTGTAAAAGAAAGCATTGGAATTGTTCAGTTTAAAACAATGCCTTCTTGACAGTTCAACGTAAGATACATTTCTCCCATTAAGTGGTGATAGCACTTGCCCTACCTCTGGCAAGTGAACAAGAACTGGGCTGAAGCAATTGCAGACTTTCTGCACTTGGGCTGCTGGAGAATTCATTTATCTGAGAGGTGGCAAGTCCTCAGATCAACAGTGACACTTGCTTCAAAGACTATCACTTGTCAGCTTCAGGAAAGGTTCAGAGAGGGTGAGAAAAAAAAAAGAAAACACTGAGGAAATCAAGGAGCTGAACTGTATTGCTTTATACAACAGCAACCTCTGACATCAAGTCCTTTCAGGCTCTTGTTCTAGGCTGCTTCCTTTTTGAGGCTAATTATAAGATATAGTTCAATTTATTATGAAGAGTAAACTGAAAGAAAACACACAAATTCATGTCAAACTGTTTCTTACCTCTCTGTGTATATGAATCAAAGAGTTCCCTGTAGCATATTGTCAGTTTTGTTCTGTGAGATTTAGCTGCAGCCTGAAGAAAATCAAAGACTGGACTAAGTTCAGGTATTGGAGGAGGGAAAGGAAAGAACTGGAGGAAGCAGTGCAAGAACCACAGAATCACAGAATGTTTGAGGCTGGAAGGGACCTCTTGAGGTCATCTGGGCCAACCTCCCTGCTCAAGCAGGGGCAGCTAGAGGAGGTTGCTTAAGTCTGTGTCCGGTTGGGTTTTGAATATCTCCAGGGATGGATACTCTACCACTTTTCTGGGAAACCTGTGCCTGTCTTTCACCACCCTCACAGTATAAGTCTTTTCTTGTGTTCAGATGTAATTTCTTGTATTTCTGTTTGCGCCCATTGCCTCTTGTCCTGCCACTGGACACCACTGAGAAGAGTCTGGTTCCCTCATCTTCATTCCCTCAAAGGCAGGTATTTGTATGCATTGATAAGATCTCCTCTGAGCCTCCTCTTCTCCAGGCTAAAGAGTCACAGCTCTCTCAGCCTCTTCTCATATGACAGATGCTCCAGTCCCTTAATCATCTTTGTGTCTCTTTGTTGGGCTCGCTCCAGTAAGTTCTTACCTTTCTTGTACCAGAGAAACCAGACCAGCCCAGTCCTGGACACAATACTCCAGATGTGGCCTTATCAGTGCTGAGTAGAGGAGAAGGATTATCTCTCTTGAGCTGCTGGCAATACCCTTCCTAATACAGACCAGGATGCTGTTAGATTTCTTTGCCCCAAGGACATGTTGCTGGCTCATGTTTAACTTGCTATCCACTGGGACCCTAAGGTCCTTCTCTGCAGAGCTGCTTTCCAGTCTTAATCGAGGTGCTAGACTACTTCTGCAACATCTTTCCAGTAATTTTTAAGATTTTAGAGTTTTACTCCTTACAGAGAAATTGGAAGAGCATAGCTGTCTGGACACTTAAGTTCTTGAATTTGAGAGATTGTAGGCAAATACAAAATGCTAGTACTTCTTATTCAGCTATGTGACAATAGTTACTGATAACATTTCAATAACTCGTACTACACTAACTGAAACAATGTGAATGGACCGTAGAAAGACTCCTTCCTGAACCAGAGAAAATGGATTTTTGGTGCTACAAACTGCCTCAGTCAGGTGAGGTGTGTTATCTTAAATAAGAATTACAGTTCTTGTGCCTCTTATGCTCAAGAGCAATAGATTGCCTGGAATTCAACATATAGGGGTTGCATTTCCACATTTTTAAAAAGAACATGCAACAGTATGGCAAAATTTTGGGGGAAACTGCAGCTGAAATCTGAGGATGGAGCAGGAAGAAGAAGAGGGAAGAGAACATGTCAGAATGTGTAGCTGAGCGGTCTCTGTGAAAAGGTAGCACCAGATGGTGTGAGGAGATGTGAGCAATTGCCCCTAGAAACCTTTAAGTCCATTGTTTCAAATTTCTAAATTTAAGAATGACTGGAAGGGAAAAAAAAAAAAAAGACCTTTCAATAAAGGTCTTTTTTTTTCCTCTGTGTATAAGTCCCTTACAGAAAAAGAAAAAAAAAATTAAATTCTGCACCTTTTTCCTTTTGTCTTTTCCTGACCAGCAAATAATGTGATGAGGATAAGTCAAAATTTGGAGCACTTTCCCCTATGCCACTTACTTTTTTCCCTGATTTTTCCTTTTGTCTACTGCAGAATTTAACATCATCTTTTCAACGTGGGAAAATGAAAAGTTAATATTTTGAGCATGAAAAGCACAGGAAAAAAGCTGAGAAGTTAGTTCCAGCATAGCTGTCAGTAACTGTGGACCACAGTATTGTCTAAAAATCTGAAAACTTAAAGTTACCTTGAAATTAAAAATAAAACTTAAGAATAGGCTTTACCTATCTTATAGACTGAAACCTGGAAATAGTTCTGTTTTCTAGCTCTACTTTTAGCCCTTATATTTGGATCAAATCAACTTTGGACACTTTTTGCCTCCAGACATTTTCTATGCCATTTGAATTACTAAAAGTGTGGGATTTTTTCCTTCACTAAAATTGCTGAATAAGCAGCTGCTTCAGAGATACTAAATAAGGATCACTACAGACATATAGCTTAGACAGCCTTAAATTTTTAATAGCAAAATCTCATTTTTTATAGTATGAAAACTAAAACTGTATTCAGAATATTGCATACTCTTGGAAGTCTGTTAGAAAATGCTGAATACCCGTTGTTTCCAGCAATTTTCTTAGAAGGCTGTTTGTTTCCCTTTTGAAATAAAAAAGCCGTGACATTGATTGAAAATATGAAAAGAAAAGTAAGCTATTTCTAACACAACTATTTCATGTCAGTTGTTGATAATGGTAATAGCCTAAGGAGTACTTTCCAGCCTGCTCCATTTAATGTGGTCTGAAAATACCATCTTAAAAAAATCCAACCTTTTAAAACTTAATAAATTTTCAGAACACTTTTTCTCTCTATTCCATATCCAACTCTAATGGCAAGTTCAGTACGGGGAAACATCATGATATAAAACAGAAGGTAAGTTGGTTTCAAATGAAAAGACCCCATAAAATCATGAAACTTAGTAAAGACACTTCTTTCTTACAATGAAACAACATGATTTTAGGGTTGCTAGATATAGGCAAAAGTTCTGCTATTCTTTCCTTTTTCTGATTTATTATAGTTAGATTTCCAATACAATACCAAAGTTCATAAACATATTGAAAAGGATATGGTTATGTGTAGCATATCTTGGGTATTCTATGACTTCAGGTAAAAACTATTTGATTTTAAGATGAATTCAGATTCACAGTTTGGAATAAGTTAATCTCCACTTTGTAAAGTTCTCTTGTATTTCAGTTTAACTGAAATTTGCTTTTTCTTGTACAGTAGGTGTTCTTTACCTTTCAAACTGCAAGGTAAAAGCACCTCAGCCCGCTAGCACAAGGTGAAAAATTGACCCCAGTTCATCTCTATGCTGCCTATGAACAAGCAGGCATCTGTCTTATTTCCTCAGTTATCTCTTTTCCAAGCTGAATGGTTAGTCTATTTTGTTATTCTTAAAGCAGAAGCCATTCCATACACTTGATATTTCTCATAGACCTTTTCCTAATTTCTACAAGTTCTACTGTACCTACTAGTTCTACTGCATCTTTTCTGTGATGTCAGCCCAAACTGTGCACAAAATCCAGATGCTAGCATTGCATGGGCTCATGCAATAGCAGAATGAAGTTTTCTTTTGTTCTGTGTATATTTCCTGTTAGTTCCTGGGTTTTGTTGGCTGTTGGGACTTTTTTACAACAAATGAACAACAAGCCACATAACCTCAAGTCTGTTTGAGTTGTTATGGTCAGTTCACAATCCATCTGTGGCACATGCGTTAAATTTTATCTGCTGTTTTACTGCCCAGTCACTGAGTAAAATTGGCATGCCCCAATAGCTGGAGGTCCAAGTACTCATTGCTTGTATTAGCTTTAGCATTATCAGCATTTGCAAAAAGTCTTTATATTTTAGGCTTCAATTTCAGTGACCTAAGTGACTACTATTTACATTCTTTTCCCAGGACTGACTTAGCTTTTACTTTATGGGAAGAGTACGATATACCTAAAAGTTATCACAGACTTATATGTCTTAGGGAAGATAATATATAGGTAGTGCAGCCAATGCATTTGATGTCTTCTTGCTTCATTCGTTATCTTTTCTTATGAGTTGAGGCAACAGTCACACAGAAAATTTTGATATATTCTTATTTAAGTGTTCATATAAGGCATATTTATAATAGCTAAATTACAAATTAAGGCTGCAAAGGAAGCTTCATCAGTCAAAAAAAAAACCAAACCCAAAAAACAACCCTAAGTTTTCAATGAAGTGCTTCTCAATCTTCTTTTTATTGCAAGAAAAATAGGGTTCTCTCTCCCATCTCTACTTCTTGTCCTGAAATTTCAAGTCATATAGCTGGCTGCCCAGATTTAGCTTTCAATAATGTCAGTCAGTCACACATTTACTAACAAAACAGGTTTTCAGCATAATGCTAAGTTTGAATGAATATTTTTGCATACAGGCAGGAAAAGAAGGAAATTCTGTCTCTGAAAAAATCCATTCATAGTTGAAAATGTAATTCCTGACAATTGTAATTCCTGTAATTTAACCAAAGCCAGAAACATTTTGGAAAATATGTCATTCTGTGTTTGCACATCCTATCTTCCATATTGCCTATTTCCATCCCTCTTTATTGCTTGTGTCCATCCTAGAAATTTTCTTCTTCTGCATTGACATAGTGATAACATGACTGTCATTGTGTTTACCCGTTTAGTTTGGATTACCCACGCATCTAAACATAAAAAAGTATGTGAGTTCTTAATTTAAAGAGTCAGGAGAGTGGGTATGTGAATCTACCTGAATAAATTTAATATTCAGAACCTGCAATGAATTCTGTTATTCTGATAGCAAAGTCTGTATTTCAAAGAACTAGCTTTCTGGTTAGTGTTTCCAACCTTTACCTTTCAGAAGTCATTAGTCTTGAATCACTAAAATTACTGACTAAGCATGGCAAAATCTGACCTTGTGTAATTATGGCTTCTGTCCTCTTTATTCATACTGAATGCAATTCTTTACTTAGCTTTATTCAAATCAGTAATACCCTTTCTGCTTACAGTATGTATGCTGAAGAGTAAAACAATATGATCTGGACTAAACATCTTTTAATGACACATCCATCGATTATTTGGGTGATACAAATCTGACTTGTAATGTATCTCAAAAAGCACACTTGTGTGTGCTGGAAAGCTCTGAGAAGTTTGGGTTCTTTTTATCAGTTTTGCAAACATGTCTTTTGGGTGTTTGTATATTTGGGGTTTTTCTTTGTTTTAACATAGTGAAGAAGTTAACATTGTGCTTTAGAATGAACAAAAGGTATTTTTAAAAACATGTTGGAATTAACCTTAAAAAAATGGGCTTTTAAAAAGTACCTTAAATTCATATAGTTATTGACATTCCCGGTAGTAACGACAGGAGAAAGAAAATTGTGCAGAATCCTGTTCTTTGACTGGTAAACAGTGATGGTCTGATTTACTGACCTTATTCTTTATCTCAGATAATGGAGTGACTGAAATATATATTATCAAGTTCATCCACTCTTCCTGTTATAGGAATAACTGTTTGTCAAGTATTACTCGACAAAGTGATAACATCTATCTCCTCCCCTACACGTTAATACAGCAGTGGCTGATAAACCATGTATATTGCTTCTCCATCCAAGACGGAGTCTAATTGAACAGTAGTGTAACAAAAGTATCCTCAAAAAAGATTGAGGTTTTACTAACTTCTAAAGAGAGTTACAGAGTTCATATTTCCTAGCATCTGGAGCAGCCAAAGAGCATCTTTTAAATACATATCCTGTCAGTTATCTCTCTCTCTCATTGTACACGCACACAATCCCCCCCCCCTGCCCCCACAGAAAAGTCTTTGAACAGAGCTGAATTGCTCTATTTAAAGGTCAGAATTTTGTTGTTTTGGATCCATAGTGTTGCCATGCTGAATTACTATACAAGCACAAGAAATACTTGAGTGTTCCCCCCCCGCCCCCCCCCCCCCCCCCCCCCCCCGCTCCTTGGAAAGTCTAAAACAGTGTTAGGGGGCTATTGGTTTCTTTTAAACCAGCTTTGAATTCTTACGGAAATGTGCTTGTATGCTTTCTCTCTCCACCACCCTTCCCCCTACTTTTCTCCTCTTTCCACACAGACTGTTTTGGATAGATATGACTATTCTGAAAGTGTTCTGGAAAAGTGTACTAACAGTTCAATTGGATGTTACTAGTTACTGATGAAAAGGGAGAAATTTGTGGATTAAAAGATGAATTTTTTCTACTATGCTATTTATAGACATATTCTGGAAGTGAGCTGTGGTGTTAAGCCTGCCTAACTTGAAAAATAAAAACCAAAAATCTTAAATTAAACAACTTGGATTTACTCCCACCTTTCTATATTTGAAATTTCATATAGACTAGCACTATAGAAATGTTCTCGGGTGGTAGACTGATTTGTCATAAAAACTGCAAAACAATAGGTTCTGAGGGATAGATAGATCCTTGGAAGAAAAAAAAGTTTGTATTGGTTCAATAAACATTTTTTCTTCTACTTTAAATGGAACATTTCTTTTTTTTTGGCTGCCTGTAATACAGTCCAAGGAAAAGAAGAGCTGAAGTGACAGAATTGTTAATAGAGATGCTCGAATCCCAACTCAGTAAGTTGCATTTATAGCAGAAAAGGACTCCACAGCTCAGATCCCCCATCTGGTTATCTAGAGAGAGAGACCTTCAGTCTCATTATAGGTACTGGACAGTTTTTCTTCACAGAAATATTCAGGCTGGTGTGAGCTTTTTTTAGAATGAATTATTTCTGTTGGACTTAACTCTTCTTTTCAGACAATGACTCAGCTTCTGACTGGTAACTTTAAACTATTTTAGAATATAACATGATTTTTTTTTTTCAAATATTGGTGTCTAAAGTTAAAGAACTAAATCTAGGCTGAGCACATACAAGATACAGATAGATATATCAGAAATTATATTCCAGCAAACCCCACTGAAGTGTGTGGGAACCATTCCATGCTCCTGACAAAATGTTACATTTATTTCAGTGTGTAGTTCCGGCTTTTTTTATTGAAGTTCTCAATACTTCCAGGTTTCAAACATAACAGTGTACACTCTGATTGCTCCTGAAAATCAGTCTGTAATTCAATTTACTGGGATGACTTTATTTCCCACCTGGAAAAAAACATAGTATACTTTCTTTTTAGGGCTTTTGTGAGTAGTATATCTGGTGTTTTTCAAAACATTCTCACTGCAGCCACAGTTTTCCTCAACACAGAACAACAAGATAATACATAAAAGTCCTCTATGGGTACCCAAAGTTAGAGAAATAAGTCTGGGCAAGATTACTCAATATTTGTTTCATTAATATTTCATTTCTATGCCACTGTTATAATTCCCATAAATACACCCCCAAGCATTGAAAAGAAGCATTTAACTGCTTTAATCTAGAGAATAAAAATGAAATGATGATTTCAGCATCATCACTGCAACCACTGCTATATATGCATAACTCCATGACCTAACACGTAAGCAGTTTACACTAAGGACATATAAATAGTTATATAGTGTACATTTGTATTCTAAAACTCTAATTTCAAAGTAAAGAGAATTTCCATAGAGAATAATCTCAATTATTATTTTAAAAGAGCCACAAAAGGTAACAATTTACACCAAGAATCTGAAATCTTCCTCATACTTCTAAGCACATAATTGTAGTAAAGCAAAACAGTTCTGAAAATAATTTGCTTTATCAGCATTGTAGGATGAAATGATATGCAGAGATATGTTCACATAGGTCTTTTTGCCAATTATCAGAAAGAAGTCTGCTGAAGGGTGTTAGGTTATATGATAAAAAGCTTGTTTCCGTACACACAAAGGAGCAGAGAGGAATAGCAGCTGGTGCGGAACCCAAATAATCCCCTGCTCCAGCTCCTCCCAGGCCCATCACAGGAGCCATCACTCCATCAAATGCCCATCTCCAAACACACAAAGGAGCACAGAAGCACAATGGCAGGTGGGGGAAACCCATTAACCCAGTCAGAGTAATGAGCATGCTGTCCTGACTCCTCCGAGGGCTATCCCAGGAGGGACATCAGTTCCATAGCCTGGGCACGACATCCATCGCCATGAGTCAATGGGAGAGGCTGTCATGATTGCCTGATAGGCTGAGGGGCGTCATTGCCTAGAGGACCATCAGACATATTACAGGATGGAGTGAAAGAACATTTGAGGATTGTGGAAGACTTACTATGGGATGTTTAGGAGAGGAACCGAAGGCAAGTGAAGGGACGGATCAAGGTGCTTTGGAGAGTAACAAATGTGGGAAAACAGACGGATAAGGGGATAAAAGGGGACAGTCATGTAAAAAAGGTCACATTTTAGAAAAGTAGCTGTACCTCAGATAAGTATAGTTCATAGACTAAAAGACCATATCTGTTGAGTTATCTGTGTTTGCAGGGCAAAGAAGGCAAAATAATGAAGAAATCTAAAAAAAAAAAAAAGAAAAAAATTCAGTCATCTGCCTCATTTCTAAAATTGGTAAGACAGCTACCTTTCTCTTTATTGAAAAATTATTTTAGTGTTCTAAGCTATATTTTTTCTTGCCTAATTTTGGATTTTCAGTCCTACTGCAACCAATTTTTGACCTGAAAAATAATAGATGCTGTAGAAAGAGTTTTCAAATATTCCAGTATGAACTTGAAAGGAAATAAATTTTGGCATTTATTTGAAAATATTTTTTTTTCTTCCAGAGGACATAAAATCCTACTGTCCCTTAGATTTTAGGCATAAAATCCTACTGTCCCTTAGATTTTGGGCTTATTAAAATTTTCCATCTTGCTTTAATTTTCTGTTGCAATTCATTGGATATAAGGAAAGTGTATTCTTAGCACACAGTATAGTTTCATCTTATAATTGTGCTTCATTATTTTATTTTATTTATTTTTAAAAAATTTTTCAAATGTTATCATCTCATCCAAATAAGATTTAATGTTTTATTTGTATGGAAGAGGAATTTCTTTGGAGAAAAATCTATGAAAAGTCTGCCTAGAACACTTAAAGACAAAAGCATGGTTTTCTATATGAATAAAGTGTTTGGTAAGATACTTTCCCAGTTTCCCAGATAACTTTTCTGGACTTACTATTAACCTTATATATTATTTAATAATTAGTAATGGAAATTATGAATGGCGCACTGGCCATTCACCTTTGTACTCCGTTATAGGTTTTCCAGACCACAAATGTCTTTTTTTCTCAGCTCTTAGCTTTTTCCAGAGAACATAAAAATCTACAAAAAGTAACTAATTTTCCAGGAAATGTCTGAACAGTCTGATTCACTAATTTCAAGTTTCTCAGATTGTTTTTCATAAAACATGTTATTGAGGAAAGATGGTTGTATTGTTTTTCATCTGAAAGCAATAAGAAACTGTTAAATTGGATGGGCGGAGGATTACAGTGACTGGACTCCTGAATAGCTAGTACAATGGAACATGATAGTAAACCTGATGCTGGCTAAATGCATGAAGACCTGCCCTTTGGCCTTCAGGAAGACAGCAGAGGGAATTAATGTCGGTTACCTTCCTTTCTAATCAGACAGCCCTCGGCAGACCTTTATAGACTGCTAGGTGAAAAAGTGGTTAAAGATTTGTTTTCTTAGAGTGACTTTTTATATAGCTGGATCAGAACTCTTCCTGCATTATTTTATATTAAAAGAATTGTACATAACCAGAATCACCTCTCCACTAAAAATCAAAAATATAAAGGTAAAGAATGATCACTGCCACTGACTGAGGACACAAATTTATTTAATCTCGTGGATTTAGTCAGAGACAAAATGTCAGGTCAGTACTGTAAACACCACAAGTTCCACAAGATCTGGAAAACCAGCTAGTTCAAATACAATTATGACAGTCTAAACTCCCCGTAAATTAGTTAAGTACTGTAGCCCTTGGCAGGAACAATGATTGCTATCTATACTGATGTAACAGCTTTGCTAAAGCATCACTCAGAATAGGTCCTATTTAAAAATATGGCCAATAGATATAGTATCTACACAAAAATATACTAAGAAAGTTGAGAGAATGGTGGAAAATGAACAGTCCTGCCAAGTAGAGGTAGAAGTAATAAGGGAGACATTTATTCAGTATAAAATGACCTGAAGCCATGTGCTAGGTGTGCAATATAAGCATCCAGATCAGGATGCAAGCATCATTTAATAAGTAGATTACCGTTTAAAAAGGAATAAAAAAATATGTAAGCATTCTGTTATTATAGTGTTAGAGTCCTCATAGTGTTGTGCCAGTGCGTTGTCACTAGAATACCTCTATTAACACTTTGTTGTAATGCACATATTATGATTAGGCCACGTAGGCAATTAACCTGTCTGTGTCTTTGCCACTGAATTTACCAGACTAGTAACAATGGTCAAACTTAATCTGACTCTCTTAAAAGGAAACTTGGAACTTATAATGGGAAATAGTTCTTTCCTCCCTTACCCCTTTCTTCCTTGAAAAATTTGAGATAACATTTATAAGCCAGACTTATTATTAAAAACCTGAATGTTTGAGCCAATGCTAACCTGAATTTTATTGGATTTGGTTTCAGTGAGGAATAGAGGAATACTCATACCTTTTACTCTATGCTTCATAATGTAATCACAAAGCTTTAGATATAACCTATGAGTTTGTTTCTGGTGAATGCCTAACATCTACCTTAAGGAATTGTACCAAATTGTTCTCTTGTCTGATAAAGGCATTTTCCTCATATTTGATTTATATTTTCACTACATAGTATGGAATATAGGTCAACACATGCTATACAGTTGGAGATTGTGTTTTTCAAATGTAACTGTGCATCACTCCACTGAAGCACAGCGTTAGAGCTAAGTGTTTCAGCTTCCTGTATCAGTACTATTCTGAACTGCTTTTATCTCCTAAATTTTGTAAGGTATTATAAAATTTATGTCTTGCACCGCTACATTATATAATTTTCTGCAGTACCATCACTTCAGAATTGCAGATTTCCTCACCACAGGATAAATCAAAGGTATTTTTAAATTAAAGACACACAGATAAAATAATGTAGAAAACTAAGGCAAAAAGTGTCAGTTCCTGAAGGTAAGTCCCTGAATAGACAAATTAGTTTTGAAGTTTACATATGAAGTAAAAAATTGTCATTAAATACTCTGTCACTGACTTGACAAATTCATGGAAAATAGACATAACAAAGCACATGATCTGAGCTACTTTGTGAGAAAATAAAATAGTTGCATTTTTAAGTGGCTCTCTCAAACAACAAAAGTGTCTCTTTAATGCAATGAAGTACTGCATTTTGTTTAGTATTTCTCAGATGAATATGCCTATTTGGCCTTTGACAGAAAATGATAGGGATGACACTCTTCTGACAGCCTTGAAGTGCAACTTGTTGGTGGCTTTTCATTTAACTGAGAGTATCACAGAGAGCTGTGGGAGATGACAATAATAGGTTCTTGTTATTTTTAGCTTAAAATGGTGACATTATTGTCCAACTCTATCACTTGTACTTTAAAGCTGTGTTCTGTAATGTTATGTGTGTGATAGGACTAATGAAAGAGACATAGTGGTACAGATAAACTGGAAGAATTTAATAAAGTAGTTTACACCAGATGGTATACTGAACTGCTTTAACATAACTCATGTATTTGCTGGAGTTAAGCAATGAGAACTTAAAAGTCCAGTTTCGGTGGATGAAGGGATGAATATCCAAAGATGACATGTGAGAATATAGACTAGGTATCTTAGCAACAGCACCTGTAATTCTTAGTAGTATCACTTTCAATAGCCTTTTTCTTGGGTAAGACAAAAGGAAACAATTTTGCAAGCAAATTTTCTTTGATATGTAGTCAAATGCTTAATGAATGTTAGGAGGGGCCAAATCCAGTAGCCCAATGGAGGTGAGGCTGCTGCAGCTCCATTTTCCAATCTGGAACGTCATTTATAAGACAGCCATTAACATTGCCGTTGAAACTTTTGAGATCTCGTAGATCTCCTGGGTCCAGACTATAGCCCACAGCTCTGCATTTATGTGTGGATAAAAGGAGTAAACTCTGCATGTCTTGCATAATATTTTTGGATACTTTTGGAAACTCAGATTCTCTCCTTACTGTCCAATCAATCCAAAAAGGTTACTAATGACCAGTAAGAAGAGAATCTGAGTTTCTTCCTGATGCTTCTATGCTGATGAGTAACTGGTAGAAAGAAATAGAGAAGGAGGGTGTTTATAGGGTGTTTATTCATATGTTAATGTCCACTGCTCTGGTGGGTTTATAAAAAACATTTTAAGTTTTTTGTTTGCTTCTTTTTAAATTAAGCAAAATGCAAGATCAAATAATCTTCTTTTTGACATTATAACAAGTTCAGTCTGATTTAGTGTTCTCCTTTCTCTGCTTCAGATTACAGTGCAATAAAGATAAGCATAAACAAACTGCTCATTCTCTCTTGAGTAGTTCTTCAAAGCTTCTGCATTCTTTTCTCTACTTAAGATAAACATGAAAGTGTCACAAAGTGTTTTCAGTCAATTATTAGTACCTTTGTTTCACCCATTTACCTTTTAACTTGCCATGTGATTAAAGTATTAGGTTAATGCAATGAAATTAACTTGAATTTGTTATTTAAGTGGCTAGTATTTATCATGTTCCTGCCCAATCTATTTTGGTTCTTTTTTCCTCTTTTAAGTGTGCTAGTATGTCCTCTTAGCTTATTTTTGTTCTTGTTCATTCCCAAAACTCTTACCAAACTCACTTCATATAGTCCCTTGGAAATTTCAGAATCCAAGCACTTAGTTCGAAACATAAAAACAGTAGGATTGTTAGTTTATTATAATTTGCTCAAGCAGGTCTGAATTAATCTAATAACAGCATTATTCTTCTCCTGCTCAGCCAACTAAAGAATTCTGTAGTTAACACTTTATCTTATACCACAAGAAACAAGAGTATATTTCATTTACTTCTTCCCTTCTCATAGAGCAAATTGCAGTTTCTACCCAATGCTTCAAACCTAAATAAATATTCTACTGCCATCTCACATCAAATTGTGAGGCTTTACCCTATTAAAATAAATGGGACTACTTAAAATTGTACTGCAATCAGTAGGGTCTACCAGTGTTACTATTATACAATGACAAGTAACAGCTCTCTTTTTGTTTTTAGATGGCTTAACAAATAGTTCAGTGTTACTGGAAATCTAGTTGGGATGCTCAGTGCTCTGGTTTATTTTTTTTAGATGTTGTAAACCATCTTTATTCTAAAACAACTGGAAAAGTGGGGAGAGGATTTTTTTCTCTGTCTTTGAGCTGCCAGCTGAGGTGTCTTGACCAAACCTGATTTATTTTACAGTATTATAAAAAGGAGTGGAACTTGACATAAGGAAGTCATCTCAGTGCTTCTAGACTGATGATGGTGTATGGGTTGGATATTTTTTAGCATGAGGTTTCTACAAGTCTGTTCATATCCATGAGAGGGAATGGGATTGAAAAGAGTGATATGTAACCTCAGTAGTTACAGTAGAATTAAAGTCAATATCCTCTTTTAAAATCCCTGTATATTTAGTTAAAAAACAGGAGAGCTGCTGATCACTCAGGCGGCATTGTTGCTTGGTAACATTATAACTACAGAAATATCAGTCTGAAATATCTTTTTACCTGAAATTCCTTGCAACAATGAACTGATATGTCAGAAGACTTAAAATTCATCCAGTGATTCAAATCCATTTTACACACTTTAAAAAATGCATAAGTAAATTAAAACATCATAAGAAGTTAAAAATTTCCAAATCACATATATTCTTACTGAATCAGTTTGGGTTTAAGATGCCTAAATTTTCTGGAGAGGGGTATATTTTGTTTTTGTTTTGGTCTTTTTTTCTGTTCACATGATGAATTGACTTGTTTAACATGTACTATAAAACTCCACTGTATATTAATATGCTCTATATCACTCTACACTGTACTTTGGAGGGGAATTAGAAATACTTAATAGGGAAGACATCTAGAGGTGATGAACTTCTTTTAAACATTTGTGTATTTAAAGTAGAAAAGAGTCTGTATTGCCTCTGTCTTTCAGAATGTAAAATTGCAGCTCAGACATATTAGCTTGTGGATAGCCTTGACTTCACACGCAAACTCCAGTTTAGAAGTGGTAGTCTTGCAAGCAGTCATCACATATTTCCAGTTCTACTTTCTGAATCAAAAAAGCCTTCTGACAATTATCAGTTAAATTATACAGAATACCTCCTCAAATAAATATCATCATTTTTTTAACCAAGTTTAGTTCCAGGACCGAGCAAAATATTCATTTTCCTGTATTGAGAGAAATAGGTTGCTCTTTTGTGTCATTTAAACCAGACTGTGAACTTAAATAAGCCCTGAATCCGACAAAGTAAACAAATCTGAAAAAAATCTATTTCTCCAACATTTCTAAACAGTGTGCTAAATCACTTATCACAGACCAAGCCAATGCAGATCACAATGAGCTGCACACCGTAATGAATGGCTTTTCTATTCCTGGCACTTTCCTTATTGAGTGGTTTTGCTCAGAAGGCAAATCCATTAGGTACTGAAATAAAAATGTTTTCTCATGATACTGTCATGGTGTCTCTATGGAGACAGGCAGCAGTAGCTTTGTCTTCTTCATACATTTTGAAAGACTGAGAAAGAAAAGAAAATGTCATTAAACAACATGCATAAATATGGATTTTTATACCTTTTTATCATATCATACCATATCATAAAATGAAGCATCTTATGCTTTTGAATCAAATGCTAAAAAAAAATAGCATAGCCAATTAACTGAACAAAGAGGTCAGATGAGAAAAATGCCTCTGCTATATAGTTTTACACTTTTGACTGAAAGAACTGGAAGATAATAATAGGAACATAATAAAAGCCAGAACTTTACTTCTATGATAGAGATGATCAGCAAAATTCTCTAAACACAGTGTTAATTTAATGACACCCTGCACACAGGAATCAAGTTACAGGGCAGATAAAGGGGTTTCTGATGGTAATATGTGATTCGTACATTTGTGAATGTTCAGAGAAAAAATTTAATTTGAAAGGCCATATTTGTTTTCTTGAAGGGCAGGAGACTGAGTACAAAGTCTTTGTTCAAATCAATAACTGGGGAAACAGAAACAACCACTTCTTAAAGGTTAATTGCAAACATTTTTATTGTACATTTGTTCTAACATGATCATCCATAGCTTTCATCATAGCTTTTGCACATAGAAAAGAAAAACAGAAGTTCTCTGTTTAGGTCCAGTCTGTCATTTTTTTGATAATTTCTGCTGGCAATAGCTAATTTTTCAGTACCAGAACTTCATGAAGAGGGGTTAATTTCTACAACCTTTTTTTGAAAGGGTCTCAGCTTTTTCTCATATAAGCATAATATAAAATGAATATATAAGAATTCACACTGAGAGATTTAGAAAGCTGTTTTCAGATTTCTACACTGACAGCTGAATCTGGGACTTCTAGATGGGTCCTTTAGCTGGACTACCACAACTTGCAAGTGGAGTACTCCTTAACTGTTAGGCTGTTGGATTTTATGAGGTGCAACATTCTCTCTATTGTATTAAAAGTACTTTTTTTTTTTCAAAAATCTTAAGCAATTTTTAAGTTTCCTCTAAGAGTGATATGGGAAAAATATTGTGAAAGAAAACATGTCTCTCCAGTACTCAAAGCAAAAAGAAACAACAGGCTGTTCAATAACATGGTGGAGTACTTTACTGTAGGAGTAAGTCCAAGTTGATACTGTGTATTTACTGACTGAAAAAGAGGAAGGATCAAACTGGAGAAATTATCAGTTAATTAAACAGTATCAAACATAGGTACTAATTAACCTGATTGATATCTTGAAACTTATCCTTTAATTCACATTGGATGTCTGATTTTTCTGTGACACAACTCTTCAGGTGGGGAAACCAAAACCATATTCACAGTAGAAGAAAACCCAAACAAACTGGAAATGTTATGAGAAGATCAGAGCTTTTTAACAAAGGTTCATATTTGAAGTCAATCACATAACTTTAGGAGTGCAGAGGTTACCTTGCTATTCAACTTTCGAATCTATTATTAATGTCATTGACAATTGTCAAGATGTAACACTTGCCTTTTGCCCTTATTGTCAGCTTAGAGTGGTAACAGACCTCTTCATTAAGTGCTTTCTCAGCTTACAGATTCAGTATTCCCAGTAGAAAAATGATTGAAATTAAATCCACCAGTGTAAGACACATGATGTGCATGGAGGTACCCAGACAACAGAACAGGAGGTTGCCTAAATGCAGTCAAAAAATCTCAGGGCCATTTTCTTGACAATAAAACATAATGGAAGGTTTGCTAAGACTGTGTCATGAAACTGAGCATTCATGCGTATGCATGTATAGACACATATGCACAGACACACACATGTTGCATGTTCAGACTAAAAGACTTGATAAAATTTGGTTCTTTGAAGAAATATTCTCATTGTTATTGATAATGTATTTGTAAAAATAAACATGCAATAGAATAGTAGCACGGGAAAAGAATGCACCCAGCTGTGTATAGGAAAGGACAGATTGAACTCATCATGTCTGGGATCCATTAAGGTGGCCAATCTGACTGTGTACCTAGCTGAACAGTTCAGGTTTTGTTCCTATGCTAGTGTCCCTTGGTATGACAGTGACTTCTGTTGATGCAGAGGTTGCTGATATATATCAATTCTAGGTTGTGGAAGTTAAAAAAGTAATTTTGTTCTTGGTCCTGTGAAGGTTTCTGTGGGTTTCAAGGCCGTGTGGGTGGATCAGCTCTGTCACACATCCAGTGAGATGATGTGTCATTTATAGAACAGATTCTGTCTGCCATCTTGCTATGGAAACACTATCTTAGGTATGTTTCCTTGATAAAAAAAGTTTGCTTGACAGAGAACACACTTCCATAAACTATAGACAGGTAATCTGACAATTCACTGCTGCTAAGGGAGGTGTTTCAGTTAGTCTTTCTCTATCAACAGCCCTGCATTCTTACTGTGTTTTGTGCCAGCTTCTTCATATCTTAGACACTTTCATGGCTGCTTTAATATACTGTTATGTAGGGGAAAAATTTTGGACTGTTTTCTGTTGAGATAATGTTAAAGCAGCTTACAAAAAGGCCAGAAATGTGCAGCATATGGTTCAAGGTAAAGGGGAGGAGGGAGAAATGTGAGGAAGATTTCTTCATTTGACAGCTGTGAGCTATTAGGCCACCTCTACTTCCCATAAAAACGTGATCTTAGTCATGATACTGTATTAGCACTGTGACTTGGGTATAATGTCCCACTCATTCCAGTATGGTTGAAAGCTTAGATTACTGTTCTATAGCTGAAGAAATACTTGACTTTGAGATGAAAGACCCGAAGATACTGCAGAAAAATAGCTTAGTACCTATGAGAAAGATCATCGGTGAAAATGGATTGCCCTTCAAACCTTTTGTCAACTAGTAGAGGTAATAAAGCAAAACAGAAGTCAGTGTATTAATACCTGTTAATAAGAAAAAAAGATGGTGTTAACAAGAGACAGATGAACCAGTTTAGGAGCAGAATATCGTAAGCTTAAAAACTAGCTGTTTCAGGGCATGGCGCTATTATGAATCTGGAGAGAGATAATACTGGACATGAAAAAAGACAGAATAACTGAGTAGAAAGAAAGCAAAAAAAAGCTCAGGATACACTGCCTGGAGTCACAGTCCTAGCTACTATAAACTGACTTACTCCCTATCCAGAAGAAAGCACTGCATAAATAACAAGTGAACCAAAAAGGAGTAAAACATATAGCAGCCCCATTGTCTGTATCTGTAAAAGGAAAGAGAGGGAAAGCAACAGCAAATAGAGAGCTGTGCTAATCTTTCACCCTGATTATTTTTTTGCCTACATTTTTCAGTATTTGTCTCTATATTTATTTTAGGTGAATCATAGAATATCTTGAGTTGGAAGGCACCCGTAAGGATCATTGAGTCCAACTCCTTGCTCCTCACAGGACTACCTAAAACTAAACCATATGACTAAGAGCACCATCCAGACACTACTTGAACCCTGACAGGCTTGGTGCCATGATCACTTCCCTGGGGAGCCTGTTCCAGAGACCAACCACCCTCTCAATGAAGAACCTTTTCCTAATGTCCAGTCTGAACTTCCCCTGACACAGCTTCATACCATTTTCTTGTGTCCTTTCACTGGTCACTAGAGAGAGATCATCACCTCCCCCTCCACTGCACCCCTTGAGGAAGCTGTAGACTGCAATGAGGTCACCCCTCAGCCTTCTCTTCTCTAAGCTGAACAGACCAAGTGACCTCAGCTGCTCCTCTTAAGTCCTGCCCTCAAGACCTTTCACTGTCTTGGTCACTCTCCTCTGGACACACTCTAATAGTCCTTCTTATATTGAGGTGCCCAAAACTTCACACAGTACTTGAGGTGGGACCACATCAGTGCAGTGTAGAGTAGGACAATCACCTTCTTCAACTGGCTAGCTATGCTGCGCTTGATGAACCCCAGGACATGGTTGGCCCTTTTGGCTGCCAGGGCAGACTGTTGACTCATATTCAACTTGCCATCTACTCAAACCCCCAGATCTCTGTGGGGCTGATCTCCAGCCTCTTGTCCCCCAGTTTGTATGTATAACCAGGATTACCCCATCCCAGGTGCAGAATCTGGCACTTTCTCTTGTTAAATTTCATACGGCTGGTGATTGTCCAGCTCTCTAGTCTATCCAGATCTCTCTGCAAGGCCTTTCTACCCTCAAGGAAGTCCACAGCTCCTCCTAATTTAGTATCATCAGCAAACTTGCATAATGTACATTCGACTCCTGCATCCAGATAATTTATAAAAACATTAAAGAGCACTGGCTCTAAAATTGAGCCCTGTGGAACCCTGCTGGTGACTGGCCACCAGTCTGATGTAACCCCATTTTCTATAATTCTTTGAGCCCAACCCATCAGCCAACTGTTCACCCAATGTGTTATGGACTTGTCTAGCTGTATGCTGGACATTTTGTCCAGAAGGATGCTGTGAGTAACAGTAGCAAAAGCTTTGCTAAAATCCCCCCAAAACCACATCTACTGACTTCCCTTGATCAACTAGGTGGGTGACCTTGTCATAAAAGGAAATTAATTTAGTTAAACAGGACTTTCCTCTCATGAACCCATGCTGGTTATGACCGATGACTGCATTGTCTCTCAACTGTTTTTCAATAACTCCCAGAATAACCATCTCCATAATTTCACGAGGCACTGAAGTGAGACTGACAGGCCTGTAATTGCCAGAGTCTTCCTTTTTATTCTTCTTGAAAATTAGGACAGCATTTGTCAGATTCCTGTTGACTGGGACCTCTCCAGATTCTCGAGACTATTGAAAAACAATGGAGAGAAGCTGGGCAATAACGTTGGCCAGATCTTTCAGTACCCTGTGGTGAATCCTGTCAGACCCCATAGACTTATGTGCATCCAGCTGAAACAGCAAGTCTCAAACAAATTCAGAGTCAGCTGGGAGTTTATCATTACCCCAGTCACAGTCTTCCAACACAGGGCTCTGGGGGTTCCAGGGCCCATTGTCGCTGTTGAAGACAGAGGTGAAGAAGGCATTAAACTTCTCTGCTTTGTCTTCGTCCCTGTTTGTGAGATGACGGACCTCAAGTAACAGATGAATGTTATCTCTGATCCTCCTTTTGCTGTTAATATGTTTTAAGAAACCCTTTTTGTTGTCCTTCACACTACTGACCAGCTTGAACTCCACTCAAGCTTTGGCCACAAAAATTTTCTCCCTACAGTGGCAAACAGTATCTCTGCAGTCCTCCTGTGTAGTCTGTCCTTGCTTCCAATGTGCAAACACTTTCCTTTTCCACCTAAGTTCTAGTCTGTTTTAAGAGTGTCTTACAGTGGCCTGAACCCTCTCTGGTAAAACAAGTAGAAGATAGACTGCTATTGAACAAGCAGTCTACCTGAACAATTCATGTTAGAGCACAAGTCTTATGAGTGGCTGAGGGAAATGGGTTTGTTTAGTCTGGAGAAAAGGAGGCTCAGGGGAGACCTTATTGCTTTCTACAACTACCTGAAAGGAGCTTGTAGTGAGATGGGTGTTGGGCTCTTCTCGCAAGTAACAAGTGATAGAACAAGAGGAAACGGCCTCAGGTTGCACCAGGGGACATTTAGATTGGATATTAGGAAATATTTCTTCACTGAAAGGGTTAACAAGCATTGGAACAGGCTGCCAAGGGAAGTGGTTGAGTCCCCATCCCTGAAGGTATTTAAAAGATATGTAGATGTTGTGCTTAGTGACATGTTTTAGTGGTGGACTTGGCAGTGCTAGGTTAACAGCTGGACTTGATCTTAAAGTCTTTTCCAACCTAAACAATTCTGTGATTCTATGATCCTATGAAAGATGATAGTGGATATCTAAGTCTGCAACAGGATGGAGAGCAAGCAGAGGAAAATTTTAAAGTGCTGGATTAAAGTATCTCCATGATTATCAGAAGTCAAATTCTGCCACATTCACTCATTTTGGTTGTTCTTTGCTTTATGAGTGCTCTCATTAGAATAATTTAATCTTCATGCATAGTAACTCACTAGCTGCTATGAATAAGCATAATGAAATCTAATCCTGGGGGAATGAGTGGCATAAACTGGTACTATTCATGGAATGTTAACAACATCTGGGTTAACAAAAAATGATTCATGTCTGTGTAGTATTCACTTAAGAGACGCATTTATTATTTTAATAAGACAATAAAACTAATTAAACTAGGCTTGCTCTTTAAATTTACCTGTAAGCATATTGTCTTATTTAATAATTTGCTGCTCTCTGGACTATTTTTTCTTCCTCTCCCCTTTATCCAGGTCACAATTAGGAAACAGCTCTGATTTTTTTCCAAGCCTAAGTGACATGCATCTAGCAGAGATCAAATCAGGAGAAAGTGCGTTCATTCACAAATCATAGAACAGAAAAAACAATGTCGTTATCTATTATGATATACACAGTGGTAATGATTCCTTCTGTCATAATTTTTCCTTGCAGTTTAAAATAGTAAGATTGATATTATAACCTCATAATATATAAAAAAGAGAAGATAGTATCCAGGAAAGCTCCAAATGAAAATACTCCATTTTACTAGCCAGAAAACATTAGAGTGGAATTTTTCAAGTGTCCTCTTAGAGCTAATAGAAAAAAGATGTCAGACTTTATTCCAATGTGACTACATGTTCTTTTCACAGACAATATCCATGGTGTAGTGTTTTTCATAACTTTCTGGCAGGTCCAGGAGAAGCTTTGTCCATGAACAGTTGCCACAAAAATAAATGTGTTTTGTAAGCACAGCATTTTTTCATTTCTCAGATTGATGTGAGCATTTATTTATCACTTTTTTCCCACCGTGGCACACTTCCTGTGAGCTTCAGAAGTCAAACATGCAGCTCAGAGTGCGTATCAGAATATGAGAGAAATCCATTCTCTTCTGGTAAGCTTTCTGGGTTATACAGCTCAAACAAGGGCCCATTGTGTCTCTCTTTTGATGTAGTAGGCAATGTGCTGGGGATCTAAAATGCACAGTAAGATGTTCTAGTTGGTTGACTGGCCATGTCACTGGCTTTGTTGTTACCAGTTAGTTGCCTCACTTTGCCTTGAGCCAGGATGAAGTAAAATGAAATGAAATGCTTGTTCATAACATCCTAAGTAGTCTTCACACTTACTGGTATTTGTAACAGACACAGCTAAAGGCAAAAATATTGCTTCACTTCTTTAAGCATATAAATATGCCTTTTCTAGAGTAATGATCATCCCTGTATGTGAACAGCTGGTAGACAACTAGTCTCACTGAAGGTTAAACTCTCCTGGTTTTGGTAACTCACCAGGATGTTTCAGTGCAAAATATGGTCTTACATTCTATAAGCTGTATATTACAAACATACAGAATACTCCTAAACAGGACAAACATACATACCTATTTTCTGGTATTCGACTGACATGAGACACAATACTCGTTAGTTGGGTTTGGATACTGATCCCCAACTTCTTTCTCATCTATATTATAGTACAGATAAACTTCCTCTCTCCCCCATTTACTTGATTTGATTAATAATTTACTGTTAGTTTTAGTCACTTACTGGTGGTTAAGCTTAACTTATTTCAATTATCTTACTTCAAATACATAATGAAGAAAGGATCTAATAATTTCTAGTGAAAACATATATAGTTAACTATTCCAGTTGAAACCATAAAACTGTAGTGGTTAGAGTTAAATTTCTTCAATAACTTTAAAATAGGCAACTCTGTTGGCTTTGGCTTATATGGGTTGCAGTTCCAGGAGAGAAAATTTGTCCATGTTGCACTATACTTTGTTGCTCTTTTAGCATGCCTGTTGAAGAGCAATTTCCAAAGTCCTGCTGTTGCTGCTCAAGTTATTTCATTTTTATGTCGTGTCTCCCAGTATGCTGACTTACTGTGACTCTCACTGAGATTGATTCTGAGGAGAGACATGGTTGGCTTCCAGTCCCTGAAGTTATTTTTCCTCCTTCTCCCTTTCCAAGCCAACTGTTCTGTTAGCAGAATACTCTCACAGCAGGCTACTGCCAGGGCTGTTTCTCAAGTGTTTTTGCTGGTGTGTGCTCTCATTGAGATATTGCCAATAAACTTCATGATGCTTCCTGTTTGGATATCTTGGCCTTTTCAATGCCACTGTGCAGCAAACTGCCTTATGGCAGTTCTTTTTTTTTCCCAGAGAGACTGTAATATTCCAGACTTATGTAGAGCAAACGGCAGAAGCTCTGCCTGAGTTTCCTGATGTTCACTCTTTTTTTGACTCCATACAGTTTGTAGTCTTTTTTTGTTGATTCTGTGTTTCATGCACGGCTTCTGTCTGCCACTTCATCATCAAACATATGGACTTGCATATTTCTCATGTCTCTTTTAAAGAAACAGCACTTCCTACTTCTGAAGTCTTAAATTCAGAAACTAACAAGGAAGTAGTAGCTAAGTTATCAGTAGGAAGAAAATTAGAACCAAGTGGCCAGACTGTAGGCTGTGATATATCTGAGATGACTAACATGCTGAAGAGCTTTTGAAGGTTGTTCTAGCCCTGTGCTAAGCTTACCCTATTTCTCCAGCTTACTGACAACATATGAAGTAAAATCTCAGTCCTTTGCTCCCCACAGCTGGTCCCTGTAGGGTCTGAGATGTCATTTCAGTGGGCAATCACCTGACAGAGAAGTGCCAGGGTCAAAATTTCTGATTCCAAGAAGAGTAAGCAACGTATGTTGCTTCCACCTAAGATCCCCTGTCCTGCCTTTGCTGAGCCTGGCTCTTGGGAATGGACTGGGTCTGTCTGACTGCTAAAGAGTGCAGTTCTACCTAGCTGGTGTCCTAACTATCCAATATCTTGCACAGGAGGAGGTGAAATACTCCAAAATCTTTATTGATTTAGTGCAAGTGATTCTGCATCCCCTCTTAAAGCTATTTAAGTAAGTAGTAGGCATCCAAAAATGCAGATATAAGATAGAGTGATATTTTCTAAATAATGTGTTATTCTCACTCTGTTGGCTGCATTATTTTTCTACTTCTTGGATTTTAATACACTACATATTTCATTATTATAAACATCCCTATGTGGAGACTATGATTAACCTCCAAAAAACCCCTACAGACAGGTTGTTTAGCTGTGATATGTTCAGTTCTTGATGACTGAGTCCCAAAAGAACTAGATGTATTTGAATGTGAAAGAAGGCAAATTGTTCTTTTTCATGTAATGGTGCCTAAGAATGACTCAGCAAGCTTAAAATATCTGTTGTGCAAACATATGGACTTGAATGGCATCTTACCTTTCTTTGAATTTTTCAGAAGTGCTATCAAACTCTTGCATTTGTTCATGGTTATATGCTGAGAGAGTATAATCTTTACAATAAATACTAGTATAAAAGATCTTAAAGATAACTATGTCAATATATATATTTACAATAGACTGGGCTGCCAACAAAGATATATAACTGAGCTAGCAGTTTCTGAATTGTATGTGCAAATAGAGTGACACAAAAGGAAGTTCATACGTGAAATCTAAATCTGCTTGTACAAACAAAACAGCAAATATTAAATGTGGAGTTCTCAGCTTACTTTGCAAAATCACACCCTCATAATCAATAGGTAACTATGTAAAAGGAAGCCATGGTTTCTCAGAATTGAAAAGTAGGTAGAATAATAGAAGAAATCTTTGATCATACTTTCCCAGCAGCATATTACAGAAATAAACGTATTACCTCAAAGATCAGAAACACGTAATGTAGTGACTGAAAATGGAAATTATATAAAAGTTATGTAGCAGTGCAACAACTTTTTCAGAACGTTTTGGGGTGTGAAGATAGTGTAACAGGTTTTTTTAGTTTATCTACAGGCATTTTTTTAAAAATGTAAAATAACATAAATAAAATCAAGTGTCAGGTTCATAAACCTTGTTAATTTATTCACAACCTACTTTATGTCACAAAAATGAACAGTTTTTTGTTTCTTTGTTTGTTTGTTTGTTTTTACTGGAAGAATTCCTGTATATCTAAACAATGAATTTGACAGAAAATTTACTTGAATTCATATGGTGATCATGGGTTGATTTTTCATGGTGGGCCCGTATTTTGACTGTCCATTTATAACTATAGCATTTTTATTAGTTGTTAGTGTTCAATGAAATCAGTCTTCTTCATATTTTTTAATTCAACCCCTCTGCTGAGATAAATTGCCACTGTGAAAGTGAGTTATTTTTGAGGTAACTCAGTAATTTCAGCTACAAGAGCTGGTTAGGATGTTCTTTGAACATGAGTCAGACAAGATTACCTGAAACTTTTTGGAGAAAGACATTAATTCTGATGAAAATCAAATTTCGCAGATGTTAAGTCAACTTTGGGTAGAAACACTTAGAACAGTATTTGGGGGTGTATATAGCAGAGGCTGAAATCTTTATCTTAGACAAAAAAGAGTGGGAATCTGAACTAGAAAACCTCTTATTTCAGGTGAGGAGCTTTGTTCATTGAAGTATTGCCTAATCTTGATGATAGCAACATTATCTTTCTACTGCTCCTTCAGTGTTCTCTCATACTTTCTTAGTTTATGCCCAAGTATTTTCTCAAGTTCCTGGTATACTAGTTTTCACAGTTGCATTTACTTTACCTAATAAAGATTGTTCTCTTTTTTTTTTTCCCTAACAAATGTAAAGTACTTCTCATGCATGTTTGTTTTTATATTTCTTATAAATATGGGTTGCCATTTTCTGGTAGCTATAATGATGGAATCTATAATTTAAAGAAAAAAAAATCCAACAAAGCTTAACTTAAGGTAACTTTTTGTTCCATTTGAGAAGTTTACAGTGTCTAAATTTCGAAAAATAGAAATTCACAGTTTTGGTCCTGTTTAAAGACACAATTTCTATCGAGACTTGAAATGTTCAACTTCAAGTGGCTTGACATTTGGTAAAGTCTGAGTTGGAACTAGATTCTTTGCCCCATAAAGTCAAAAGTTATTTTTTTTCTGAAACTTAATTGTATTTTATAGAATCTACTGTAAACCAAGTAATGTGGTGATAATACGAACAGAACTGCTTATGCATTGTACTCTTAGTGTTTTACACTTAGAAATATGAAAGGGTTACTATCTTTTTCAGGAAAGATTTGTCTGTTTCTCTTATAACAGGAAATAAAATGAGAATATTGATTCACTGATTCAAGTTTTCCCGTACAGACTTAAATGTGTTTCATTTACAGCTCTGACTAGTTACTCAAATGCTGATGAAATATTGGTGAAAATGATTCTAAAGTATTTTTGGATGTTATTATGACTGTTTTTTACAGGACACCAGTATATTAGCATCATTTGAAATAATTCCTGGTGCAGTTGTTCCTCTGGATAGTTGCTAAATCATCCCTTTCTCTTAATAATTAAGGTGTTACATTCAACATTATTCATTCCTTAGACTGGGCCCCAGGATATTTACTGTACTTAGGTTTAGCAAATCAAAGTTCCTCTTTTAGGAACTCTGACCAAATATTCCATAGCAACCTCACAGTGTTTCTGAAACACAAGTATAGCAAATGAAAAGACCTTTAAGGAGAATTCTAAAATCTCATATCTAGCTTACCTAAAGCTCCCCACTCTGTAATGTTTGCCTCCACAAATCTAACTTTTTCAGATACTCCAGAAAAGCCTTTTGGCAACTGTCTCACTGAATAGTTCTCAAGAATGAACTTCTCCAGAGAAAAAGAGAGTGTCACCTGTTATCCCCCTAGAGTTCCTTCATTCCTAAGCATATGGCATTGTCAAAATCACTTCTGTTAGCTCCAAAGGATGCCAAAACAGACATTATGGAGTCACTGCCAGTGCCATTTCCTTAAGTACTTCCTACTGTGTAGCTCATCACAGGCCTTTCTGTTTATTTTTCTGAGTCTTGCTGATGTAACCCACTGTAGACACACAAGAGAACACAGTTTAACCAGAGTGATAATGAATTAATTAAGTTTGATGTAAAGAGTTTTGCAACTTTCACGTATTTGTTTAAAGGTATTTCTTTTCTGTATCTTAAATGTCTCAATTTTTATAAATGTCCA
Organism: Theristicus caerulescens; assembly: GCA_020745775.1. Classification (NCBI taxonomy): domain Eukaryota; kingdom Metazoa; phylum Chordata; class Aves; order Pelecaniformes; family Threskiornithidae; genus Theristicus; species Theristicus caerulescens. Next base: position 87,321,450 of record CM036558.1, read on the forward strand.
ACATCATACTGTAGATAGGGTCTCTGACAGTAGCCAATTTTTGATTCTCTGTGTTAGAACTTCAGCCTGAGCGTTCCAACATCTGATATGGAGAAGAGATGTGGACTTGGTAAGGGCCTGATTTCAAAAACTATGTATGAAATTTAACTTCTTTCTCTTTCTAGCAGTTATCTTTGATCAGAGCTCTGTAGCAGTGGAAGAGAAACTTAGGCACTGTTCCAACTATCATTTAGTATCAGGCTGCACAATGTGAACATCAGAAATATCTGGTTTACTTCATTTCCTTTGGTTCGTAATTTTGCAAAGAAATTGTACGTTTCTTCATTGAAGAATGTTGGAAAAGTTGACATTCTTTTTCCTAACAGCAAGCTAGCATTAGACTTTAAGTCATATCCTGACAAGAAGCTATCATGTCAATCCATACTGTATGTGAAAGGAGAAGGTGGGACTCAATAGGGGAAATTCAGTAATCAATGACAAGTCAAATGCATAACAAAAATCAACTAATTCCTGATGACATAAATTTATTTCCTGCCAGCTCATCTCTGGATTCAACCTGGATCAACTTCATTCATATCTAACAGAGCTATCACAGTTCAGAAATAAAAAGAAAATTGCATAAATGATGTGACTAGTGAAATATGGAGGCTATAGGATCAGCCATGTAGTGAGTTAGCTTTGAAATATGCATTCAGTTGAATACCATCTGTTTTGAATGCTTTAAGTTGTGTTAAGTAAATTTATGAAGTTTTTCTGATAAAATCACTGGCGTGTGTGCAAAATATCCATGGAAATCAAAGTTTGGGATTAACATTAAAATACGGGTAACTGCAATCATTGTAAGAAGGACTCACAGTAGGAAATGAGCCATTTTCCATACACTGGCATAAAAAATAACCACTTAAAATAGAACACTTAGATGACAAGCCTGTTTTTGTAGTTACCGGGACAACAAAACTGAAGGTACAAATTCAGAAAATTAAATTACTTTAATTTATAATAGTAAGATTTTTATTCTTTGTAGTTGAGGTCATGTGAGTAGAAGACACTTTTAGAAACTGTGGCATGCTATGCTGAAGGGCATGGGACCTACAATCAGTTCTTGCTCAGCTACTGTGGTCTTTTTCTGAAGCTGTTCATATACTAAAATTTATGCTGATTGACATAAATAAAGATGGTTTTCATTGGTTATGAAAAGTCCATGACATGAAATGTGAATTATGCAAAACACTATTTTGAAATTAAATTCAAGCTCAAGTGCCTATATGTGTTAAAAATTGTTTATTTTAACATTTAAATTCTGGTATAAACCATGCACTTTAATCTATTTGAAAGTGAATTTAAGATTAAATGGCTTTCAGTTCAGTCCAACATCATCTTCTGTAAACTACATCCTGAAGTTGTGCATTTTTTGTTTGCAACTGTTCAGTTTCCGAACATTAATTCTACAAGCTTAGTTTTAATCCAAAGAAATCATAATGTAAATTTAACCTGAATGAAATCATAAAGGATATACTTCAATTTTAAATCAGTTTGGTAAGAGAGTATTCAAAGTACTTGATCTCAGGAATATGTTTGTTATTGACAATTATACACACGTAATTATCTGAACAGCTAACAGCAAAGGAAGAAATATACTTATTCTTTACAAGAAAATTTTACAGCTTGTCCTGTGATGTTATTAATGGAGAAATCTGACCATACTGATATGAGAAATGCACTTTCATATTTTTTCACTTTGATAATTAAGAGAAGATAATTGTTCTTATTCAAATAGTGTAAATATTATTTTCATGTGGATAAAAGGAAATGGGTATCTCTACTTCCCAACAAATAAATGTCTATTCCTTTTTTAATGAATTCTTAGATTTCATGTGGATTCAAGAGCTTTTTTAACATTGTTCAATGCTTTCTGACAATTTTACTATGAGGACATTCCTCATAGTAGATTTTTTGTTTGTATTTTCTTGAATATGTGTGTTTAGCAAATTAATCTTATGGTTTAATATTTCTTTTGGATACCAGAAGTGTTGGCCATATACATTTCCAGATAAGTGATGGACAAATGAAGCTTTTATTTTTATTATATCAATGATTTCATAGCAAATACATCATTATATTTTAATGTTTTTCAGACTATTAAAAAATTTTATCCTGTTCACCCTTGGTAAGAACATAGATGGTTTCTATGCAAATAATGCCAAATAATGCCAATGAAAAAAGTTAAATAAGACCTGTGAAGTACAGTCAACCCGTAAAACATGCTATGCAAAACTAGCTCTCTGTGATTCCTGGTCCAATTTAATAAGTGCAAACCCATCAGACCTCCTGCACACGTTAGCAGAGTTCCTCAGACATCTTTCAATTCAGGATTTTGATTCTGATCAGCAGGACAATTTTGAGACAGTAATATATACTCACAAGTCTAATGGGGCGGGGGAAGAAAAAGCAATGCCTGAATTGTCAAAGCATTTCATCTTTAAGGAGTTTAAGTGGAAAAGTCTTTTCTATTTTTTTCTTTTGTTCACATTTGCTCCTTTTAAATTTTGAAGTGTAACTAACGTCGAGCTGTGATCGCAAAATCTCATACTGGTACCAGTCTTTCCTATCAGATTTCTTCTTACTGCAAAATCTGACTGCAACTGTGCTCATGCTTAACAAGAATAAGCTTGGATAAAATCGAACTCTTGCAAAGTAATTCCTCTCCTTTTTTTTTTTTTTTTCTCGTCATGGTAAAGTTTAACTATGACTCATAAGTAGAAGGCAGTGAGCAAATGGGAAGTGGACAGCTAAAGATGCTCTCATATCTCTGAAGAAACTTGCTGATGTGGCATGCTTTGTATCTTCTAGCTACTGAATTTTTATGTGTGTTTACACTTGTGCGTCATCTTATTTCTACAGCATGCTGTCAGCTTTGTCACATGAAATGAAAATGAGGCTAGCATCCATATTGTTTAATCCCATACAAAATAGTCTGCCATATTTAGCCTCATGCTGAAGGATGTTGAGGAACTGAAGAAAATACATTTTGATTGTTAAATTGTTGAAGAAGGAATCTATCTTTCAGAGTATGTGCATACTATATTTCAGAAGCCTCAGGGTAGAAATACAGCAAATAACAGAAAAAAACACTAAGAACATGGGGGCCTTCTATCCTAAATATATATATAGTCTTAATATCTATTTTTATATTCATTTATTGCTTGTTTATGGCAGGGTGGCTTGCTTCAAGGCTGTAAGCTCTTCAGAGTTCAGATTTTATTTCCTATGGCTTGTATATTATAACATCTATAATACTGGCAATTAATGAAAAGTGATATGACTAGTAGCAATTACTCTGGCACCCTGGTTAGATAGCTTTTCAGCAGTACTTAATTCTTCAGGAAATATCTCGTACACCACTCCAGAAATGTTGATGACTATGCTAATCTCTTCAAAACTACTCTGACTAAAAGTGTTTATCTGGTTTTCTCTGAAAATGAACAAGCAATCCTTTTCAAACTGTACCTGTTTTAAACCAAACCGCCTAGCACTGCAACTTTTATGAAGACAGCCACACCTTTCATTTTCCACTGCTTGAAACACAGATGTCCTATGAGGACAAGACTGAAAATTATTTTGCAGCCAACAAATCTTTCCTTTTTCGAAGAAATAAGTAGTGACATTCACCAGTGTTCATTGGATCATTGTACTAAAAATGACTATTCAGCTTTTTCTGAGTGGTGCAAAAATTGCAATTGAGAAAGACTGTTTTGCTATGGGCATCTGTAGTACCTCTCCTGTTAATGGCTCTAAATTTCTTTTAAAACTTTCCTTTAAGCAACGCAATAAAGTCCTTGATAGACATTTTGTCCCTAGAAATTTTGCTTTCCAGATTTGATTCTACAAATTCAATGTCTGTATTCCTACAAAGGTTCTAAATATGAGAGATACTTATTTTTCAAAGCTTACAACCCTGCATTTGGTTACTTTATGTTCTCCGTACAAGATGAAAAGCTGCACTTAGTTGGTTGTCTGTTCCTTCACCATTAGGGTAAAAGGTCTTCTTTTGCTTCAGTGTTTGACAAACATTTCTGAGTGGCTCATCTGGACTCTCCTATTCAAAGCTTTGTTTCCTTATCTGCTTTTACTTACTGGGATGTTGCCTGCTTAAATTTACAAATAAATTGTAAAATCAACCTTTGTGTCAGAAAATGTTCTGCAAGAGCCTAAGCTGTTTTCATCTACATTTTTTCTACCTGAATCTTTGAGGTTTTTAGATTTTTTGCTGTTTGTAATGCTACTGATAATTCCACTGCTTTTTGGAATAAAGCAAATTTTCCCTGTTTCTTCTGAAAATGATTCTTTTTAAACATATTGCTGATTTCACAAAAAAGGTCTTTCTTTAGAATGTGATTTAGAGCACTTTCCAAGGGCATGGTATACCTTTACTCTTTTTAATTCTGCAGCATTCGATATCTATTGCAAAACAATGCCACTCACTCTTTTATGAAAGTAGAGTTGGATAGCAGTGCTTGCCATCAATTTGTAGAGGTCTCCAAAGGTGTTATGCATGTCTTGTGAACTTTTGTTTCATTGTTTCCAAGTTAGCCAAAAATGTCTTACTTTTCTGACCTTTGAAATGGAAGCAAAATAGGAACTGTGCTCTTTGTTTCCTTATGTTGTCAGAGATGGCCTCAAAGATGTAACATTTAATCTTCAAAAATATTCTGCATTTTTTTTTCCATTAGAAATGTCACGTTGTAATATGTTGGTCCATGCATAAAAGGACACTTTTGAGAAACTAGAGTCAATTTTTATTGTAATGAAATATCAGGAGTTTCTTTCTAGCATTCAACATGAAGGTTGAGAATGCATGTTATTGTTCACACCTTTGTTTTCCTTACCTAATTCTGATTTGCATCCAAATACAAACAAAACAGGAAAGAGAGACATGAAAAATTTAGAAATCTTCTTTTCTTATGTTCTCAAAAAAACACTGTTTTATTTTTCAATATAAAAAACTGTCCTATTATAGATATACATGATTTTGAATGCATTTCACTCTTTTACAAAAAGATAGATATACTACTTCATTTTATATCTGGTTAGGCAATATCAACCTGATCACCTTTCCTTATGTGATTCTTAATTTTGTTAGAAAATTCCAGTGGGACCTGAGGCAGTATTTTCCTCTCAAAAAACTATGTTAGCTCCTTCCCACACTCTTATCTCTATGTGGCCACTAATTTTATTTTCCAGTGTGTTTTCTATCAAGTGCTAATACCAGGATTAACAGCCTATGACTTGCCAGATTTCTTCTAGTCTTCTGTAAAAAAAAGAAAGGCATTACGTTATTCACCTTTCCATCCTCTGTTATCAAGGCATTACTAGAGCACAGATTTTATGTAGAAACAGTTGAACTGAAAACTGTGGAGAAAACCCCAGTCTTTCTACCTTTTTCGTCCTCTGTATGAGACCACTCTCAAGAGAGGTAGTGCTGTGATGGTACTAACTGAAGCAGAACAGAGTAATATTTCACCTCGATGCCAATGTAGAAATGTGCTGAAGGTGGCCAGAAGGTATGAAAACCTAAGAGCAATAAAAGCTGAGCACCAATGAAATGAAGAAAGAAACTGATTGGTGACATCTCCTCAATGATTCTGACCACTGCTCACAGGTTGTTTGAGCTGTAGGAGCTTTTCAGATAAAAATGGTTTATTTGCTATTCTGCATCACATACAGACAGATTGTGGAAATAAATGGAGAGCAAGAAAACTGAGGGTTCTTTAGTAGTTATATCAATACAGGTGTTTCTTACTGCAGTTCAATGTTATCTTTTCCGCCATCATAATATTCTTGGGGATCAAGGCTGACACTCAGTGCTACACTTACTTCTTCTTGCTCTGTTTCTTAGAATTTTTTTTTTCCATTTTCATTGTTTCTTCATTAAATGATGCTGTTTTCTTACAGGTTTTTAATCTACTATAACTTCTGCTTACTAATTAACCGTTGTTAAAGGAAACATTTATTTCATTGCTTGTGGTCTACCATGGACATCTTGGAGTTAGAGTTTTTACTGAATACTGCTGTTCTGCAGAAGGAATTAAATTCTTGTATTCAAAAGGCTCTGTCTTACCATCTTTTAGAAAGCTATTTCAAAATAGAACTGCTGAGAAAAATTTTACTTAAAGGTGTTTTGAATTGTGCTAAGTTGAACAGCACCCAGGGATTCTTTGTAAAAGGTACCATAGGATTGTATTGTGGTGTTGCTGTAACTCAACTGGACTTCCCAATATCCTTTGCAAGTCCCATTTAAGTATGAAATTATGATTGCTGTAATGCTAATTTCACTCCTGTTCTTTTTTTTTAGTAATACTTAGACATTTCAGCTTGCATTTGAGTAGAGACTTCAAGCTGCTACAGTTACTTACATAATAAAAGCAGGTAAATTGTGCATTTTCGTGACCAATGAAATATATCTGTAGAAGTGTCAAAACAAGTTTTATTTTAAAAGAGACAGAAGAGACTACTGTGCATCAAAAGCTGTAAGTTTTAATTATGTTTTTACTTCAAAACTGTCTGAAATATAGTGTATATTTACTTTCTTGAAGTAGTTTTATCAGGTAAAAATGCTTCCATCATCTGTTCTTAAAAATAATACCGTCTGCTTAATGTGTCCATCTGCTGTCTAAAACATTACTAGTTTTATATTTATATGTAATTTAGATGTGTGTCTATCCAATTCCTGAATACAATAAGTCACAGACAAACATACCAGAATAATTTGCCTTTCAATCATGGCTTCACTTTGGGGGATAAACTTACTTCTTGCAGCTTCTCAATGGCCATGTGATTTATTTTTTTTTTTATCATCCACAAATGATACTGAAATACAATCACAGAGGGCTGTCACTCTTTAAGTATATATGTATATGTATATATTTACATATAAAAAAGATATATTTAATTATACATTGTGGAAAAAGAAGGGAAGTCTATAATGCTGGTTTAATTTGAAGGATTTATTAATGATCTAATATAAAATCTGGGACATTGCAGACTTTGATAGGAAGGTTTTTCCTTCCCATCTTAATAATGATTAAGGATAGGAGCTAGATTTAACAGCAATGGAACAAAACATTGACATATTTGTTTCAAGGTAGTGAATAAGATCTCTTTCAGCTGAGCTCTTAATTTTTTTTATCCTTGAGCTGTACTGTAACTATGTGTATTAGTCATACAACAAAACTCAGTTTTCTAAGTTTTGAAAAAGAATTGTATTGCTTTCTAAGAAAGGAGCTGTTGTGACTTTCAAGTGGTATCTAGCTGGGACATATCACTTAGTATCCACCTGCGTAATGTCATTTCTCACAGTATGTTATCACTGACATATTCTGGTATGTCATACCAAAGTAATTACAATTTTGCAGCTAAAAGCTGAAGCTAATACAATACAAGGTATCTATCCATTGCATACAGGTGTTAATATCTGCAGAATGTTAGACATCTGGAGCATTGCTTTACCTTGTGATTTTATTGATCTCCCATTAATAGTACAAATTAAACCAGCATATTTAAATGATCGACATTATGGCAAAAACAGTATCTAGAGATTCATCTGAAGACTCATTAACAAAGGAAAGGCCATTGTTTCAGTGGTATGAAGGCTTGCAAGATGGGAAATTACTGTGTCCAATCTGTGATCTGTGAAACTCAGCCATAAGAGACTTGATATGTGAACTTTACAAATAAGGTGTCTTCAGAAATAAATCCCTATTTACTAACCTGACGGCATATGGAAGCCTTGCCTTAACAGGAGCAAAAGGTTAATTTCACAATAGTGAACAAAGAGTGAGTGGAAAACATTAATCTCTTTCACTATCCAATATAGTTAAAATATTTCTATTTTCAGCATCTGAATTTCTCTTCCAGCACAAAATGCTCTTATAAATTCTCATACCAAACATATAGTTTCACTATTTATACCAACCTGTGTTTAGAATTTACCTTAAACAATTTTTTTAAAAATCTCCATTACCCATAGTTCCCTTGCCCTCTTCTTTTCTTGGTGTCTTTTGAATGCCCTTTACCCAGCTGGTTCCACAGCCAGCCCTGTTAACCTGCTGCTGCTTTTACCTGCAGGGACTCAGCTGTAGTGCTTTGTGGAAGCCTCTTCTCTCACCTGCGACTGTCAGCAGGAAATGCTGCTGAAAGGGATTGTGAAACCTCACTCATTTTGTGTGTATAACCTAACGAGTGATTCCTACTGCTAAGGAAAAAGGTGTTTATTGCTTTGATTTCAACAATATTTTCTTCTCTGAGTTCTGCTGCATAGTCTGAATTATTGCACTGTATACAAGGCTAAACAGAAGAACGGGCTGGGGGGAGTGTTTTTTGGTTGTGGTTCTGGGGTTGATGTGGGATTTTTTTTTTGAAAGAATGGAATTTTCTTTGTTTTCCAGTTTCAGTTTGTGTCAGTATCCAAATTAAGGGATAACTGCAACCACACGAGAGCTTCTAGATCTAAATTCTCATGTGTGGCTACAGGTGCTTTGAGTTGTATTTTGGGGTCTTGTTTTATTGTACAAAATGATGGAAAATACTTCGGCAACAGAATAATTGTTTGTTCATAAGGTTTAATTTAAATGGCATAGTGCACAGATTTTACTCTTACCTCCAACTATGTGCCTTTCCTGCAAAGGAAAAGAGTTTAGTTCACTGGAGTTGTAACTTCACAATCTGACAAACAACATATTGAGAGTTGCATAGATGACTAATCTAGAAGGCAGCAGCTGGGTTTACTCAATCAGCACTGGCATCTCTGAACACATTCCTCACAATTCTCTTTCATCTGACAGAATTTCAGTCCCTTTCCTGTTGTGATTTCCTGTGAAGATTATTACTGTGAAATATTTGTACAGTGCTTAAACATCTTGATCTTAGTGCAAGAAAGCCTTGTTCCTTGTACTTCATCACCTGCAGCTTTGTGTTGTAGTTCCTTGTGATCAAATGTAGGCACTTCGAACTTTTGTGTTCTGTTCAGTACCTAAATGGCCTCTTTTTTCTCTGAATGATGTGTGAAGTGTTCACCTGCAAATATGGAATTCCTTCTTTGTTCTACTATTAACCAATGTAAAGTAACATAAATCTTTCATGAAATACCGTTTGAAACAATTATTTGCTTCGGAATCTTACTTTTTTCCTTCAAAATACTATTTATCCTGTTCTTACAGATTATATGTATTAGAGCTCTCTTTGACCGCTTCCCTTTGAAATCAGTATCAGTAGGGGTGGCAGAATGAGGACCTTCATTATCTAGATTTCTTTCCATAGCCTGCTGTCTGATTGCAGATAATAGGAGTAAACATCCACTTAATTACTAAGTATGTTGCAGCTAAAGCTGTCTGGTAACTATAGTTATAAATAGATTCTACCATATCATTTCATTCGTATTCATGACCTCTTTTGTTTGCTTATAGATGAACATTTGGTTGAATTATATTTATTTGCAAGCATGTTTGTGATAAGTATAAATGCCACATATGGGAACCCAAATAAATATTGGCAAGATATGAGACTTCAGAAAAGAGCTTTCATGATGACTTAAGGCTCATCTCTTTCTCCTCAACCAACCTCTATTTCTTTTTATGCTGTAAAATACTGGTACTGAAATAATTTAAATATCATTATGCACACATCTTTCAACTTGGAAATGTATCTATCTATAAAACTGTCACCTCTTTCTTCCCTCATATTCTAATTCTTCTTCCCCTATCTCCCTTACCCATTTCAAACAAAGTTAAGAAATTCTATTTTGAACCTCTCAGATAAGAAAAAACAAAGATCTGATTTGAACAAAGCAAGTGTTTGCTTTTTTTTTTTAATCCACAATCTAAAAATTAAGGGTCATGCTGCATAAAAATGTCTTTGAGAAAATCATGTGTTATGAATTAACAAACTGAACAGTACAACCAAACTAAAAAAACATCTACAATGTAGTTTCACTCATGATCACAGATGCAATTTCTCAAGAATCCTAGGTCATGACAATATTGCAACCTTTACACATTTCTGTTGGAATACGAATCGTTTAGGGTTTGCCTACATGGCACATTTACTGGCATAGTTTTTACTGCTATAGTTGCATTGCTCTAATTCTCCCTGTAGATGCTTATTTTAGAATAGGTACCATGAGAGGGAGCTATAAATACAGTGTTACGGTTACATTATTATTTTTTTTCCCATAGATCTTCTTTCTGGGTAAATCTTTGATGCAGAACATAATTTCTATACCCATTTCACAGAGGTTGTGACTTACCAGCATAAAACTGGCACAGCTGGTAAAAAACCCAAAGTCCTAGTTTAATCATCACTGTCTCTGCATGTACTTAAGGGCTACAGCTATATTAGTAAATTAAATTGTCTGAAAGCATTCCCCATAAGTAGAACAAGTTTATTCAAGTAGGTTGTTAGAAATCCTACTTGCAGCAGCTTGGCCCATGCTAACCACCAATCTTCTCAAACAATTCCCAGCCACAGTTCAGCAGTTAAAATGTCTCTGGGACCTGTTTCTGCCCTCCAACAATATCCAAGCAGGCCTTGTAACTCCATGTACTGTAACTCCATGCACTCCTTTGTGCTGTTGTGCTGCTCTGTGGTTGCACTGGACAGGCATTTAAAGGATTATACTACGTATTTCTACCCTTAGGCGTGCAGAGCAACCTCTTGTTCTCACAGCAGGGTAGAGCTGCAGGGGAAAGCAACCTGACGTTCAAGGAAAGCACACTGCAGTTGCAGTCTATGAGGAGATTGGCCATGAGCAGACTGGATGCAGCTCTGGATGAATCTCTCTCCTTACCTGTACAGAGATTACTCTATACATGGAGATGGGATCCCCTCCTCCTTTACATGGATGAGAACAGTCACACTGCTGAGAAGATGAGTGGTAAAAGAAAGGGATAGGCAGTTCATACTCTAGTCTCTTCCAGCTTTCTGCTTCCCTCCTGTCTCTTCCCTAAGTCCATGACATCCCTTGAAATGTAAGCATGGAAAATTCCCATTGTTGTCATGGTTTCCTTTGCCTGGAAAATGAAGTGGGATATATAGTTGCATTCATTTAAATGGAGGAGAAGATACGGATGTTGTGATTGGGTATGTTCTGATTGGATATGTTGGGTAGCAGTGGCATGCAGTAGGTAGGTCAACATGATAAACCGGGGAGAGGAGAAACTTTCCTAAAGCCCTTGTAACACCATGACAGGAAAGCAAACATTTTATAAGAATGCCTGTCTGTGTCATATAGATAGATGAGAAACAGCACTTAAGAGGCTTAAGATAGAGGTGCAAGCAAAGTCTGACTCAGCATCTACAAGCTTGAAGTGTACAGTACAGACAGCTTGAAACAGCGGGATCTAGAAAATATTCATCTGAGTGTGGGTGGTGGGTGCCCAGGGCTCATCCAGAAAGTCTGTGTGTGATAAGTCTGTGGAGGAAGGTGGAGACCAGCCGTGGGAAAGGGCTAGAACATCTGGGAGGTGGCTCTGATTTAGCAGAATGAATGTTGCATCTCATTGCTACCTATCAGATGGTCTGTGTTACAAACAGATGGTGTGGCAATGGAGAGAGAGGAGTGGTTAGAAGCAAATGGTCCATATTATATGACAGGGGCTAGAGGGAGTGCCCATTATAGATTTTTAGGTTGATTAGTTTGTCTGTTTCTTCTGGTGTTTTTTTTTTTTTTAAAGTCAAAGGAACTGAGGTACAGCAAGAGAATGTGTTGGTGCCATGTAGAGCGTAGGAGAGAAGCCAGATCTATTTTTAAAACCTGCCTTGGGGTATGGCTGACGGAATGTTGCTGCAATGCTCATGAATATTTTGATGGAAAAGCCCTGAACTAGATGGGGCAGTGATGTCAGGCAAGATGTATATGAGCTAAAGGACCCAATCCTGCTGTGAATCCTTCTTTTGAAATAGTTTGCCTGCATTCTCATGCAGATGTATAAGGTGCTCTAGGTAAAAGATGTTTTGCACAGCACTAAGCATGCTGATGTCCAGCCTGTCCCTGGGAGTTTTCCATTTCAAAATCAGCAGACCAAACACTGCAATGAGATGCTACAGGACCACAGGTCCTGATCCAAACACAGGTCTTGTAGTTGTTTTTTGAATGGTTTCAAGTTTCAGGCAGAACCAACAACAGTATGTGTGATTCTTCCCTGATAGTCTAAGCAGCCTTCACGATGAAGGACTGGAAGACCCTTCAGTTGCTGTAGGAATTCTGCAGAGGGCTGTGACTGCAGAGAGGGAGGGAAGGAGTATGTATTTTCAGTGTGTTTACCAGTATGCCCATTTTAAAAATCCTTATGCGGCTGGGGTTGTGCAATGTCTTGACACTAGGTTTGCTTGGCCTTGCTGACATTGTGGACATGCACCAGTCATGGGTAGGTGATATATACGATGGTCTTTACCATCTGTCATAATCCTGCTTACTATGGACTTTCTGATCGCAGACTGCTTGCATGTTGACTGGGAAAATTCACAGGAATGTTCTTTTCATTTTTATGACAGAGACGCGGGATATATGAAAAGACAAGTTCACATGTACTAGCAAAGCATAGTTTCCACAGTAGTCCTTTCCCATTTAACCATAGCTTTTGTGTGCAAAAGGGAAAATCCTAATTGTCTAAAGATTACAAATGACAAGATGTTGAAGAAGATAAGAAAGGGAACAACTTTTAAGATGGTACTAGAGTAAGAACAGTCAGTTTAAAGTATTAGGTAATTAACAGAGTCATACACTGTAAGAATATTGCCTCAAAATTTAAGGGCAGTCCAAATGCTGATGAAGCATTCCTTACACAAGGTCAGCATGAAGAAGGAACAGTTGTGCATGAGTCCATTCCCATTGTGGTCTGTTTTGTGGGCAGACCTCAGAAGCACCTGCTTTGCAACTGGTAGAAGCTGAAACTCTGCAGATATCCTTTACAGACAATGTGTCTCAACACCTTCTGAGTAAGCACTTTATTTATTTCTATCAAAGTGCAACCTGATGTTAGAGATGAGGTGTGGGCCTTTCCCCCTCAGCAATAACTCTGTCGATTTTGATTAGCATTTCTAATAAAAATGCTATTCTGCCCAACTTTGAACAGATGTTTTATGTTCTATGTCTACAGGCAGCATATGTCAGGTGACGATTTAAGCAGTTAAATGAGATTATGAGGCAAACTCTGGAACTCAAAACTAGAAAGTATTACTTTTTATTAAAAAAGAGAAGCTTATTTTGATATCAGGTCTTGTGAAGGATTAAAAAAATATTGTTTCTAATGCAGTTTTTTCCTGGAAATCAATTGTAGATAACAAATACATGAGCACTTTGTTAATGTGACTCCCTTTTTTTTTTTAAAAAAAAAGAATGATTGATGATTGCTACTGAAAAAGAAATTAACTTTGCTTGTTGCCTTGTAGCTCCCTCTGTTCTATCTGAGATGTCATCATTGAAATGTTATTATTCAGAATTGAAAAATATTGGAGACCTACTGCCTAAGGCAGTGAGGATGCAGAATGAAGGCTGTTAATTGAACCTGCTAACAATAATCTTGACCATTCATGTGAAACAGAGGTGCATAATCAGAGGAACTGGGAGAAATGGAATATATTAATTCTCAGTCCTGGGACGAAGTAGAAGGTGCAGACATAGTCAATTTTTTTTTTTTTTTTTAAATGGAGCATTATTTTTCACTGTAAGGAGAAAGTAGGCTAATAGACATGTACAGTGGAGCAAATTTCTGTTTGAGACTCCTGCAGGAAAAAAACACGTTGGTTCTTTTTCTTTGAAAAGTATAAAGTAATAGGTCTTAGTGATGTACAGTATCTTCTATCTGTCCTCTAGCTGCTCAATACAACCTGCAGGTGACACTGCGCAGACACAGGAAATCCTGAAAGTATAGACAGAGTTCGTCAAGCAACAAACTGTGTCTACAGGCTCTCTTTCTAGAGGATATGGGAGTGATCACACCCGTCAGTATATTGTAACGTGGGTAAACTTACACAGAGAACAATGTACAGCCTCAGTCTTGGATTACAACATAAGCAAAAGCTGAAGCAGTAGGATGAGCTCCTGCAAAATAAAAAGTGTTAAGACAGGCTGGGGCTGTGTTGGGAGGTGTAGCAACCCCCTGAAATTCTGACCAATCCTCCTCTTTGGTGCCACACAGGTGTTTTACACACAGGCGCCTTGCCTTTCACTCCGAAAGGTACTAGCTCACGGTGGCTGGTTCTTAGCATTTTCACCCCCTGTTCTTTTAATGGCAAGGAAGGACACAGCATCTGAGTGCTGCGCCCCAGTGTGATGTGGTGTACAGTGTTCAGTACATTGTAAGACTTCTGTGTTTGTTAAGTTTTACCAGGCTAGGTTAGCCTTCCATAACCTCACGGAGACAGTGTCTTAGCGAAAAGTAGACAGTAGTCAGCCATCTTGATGCACATGGCTGTTAATATTGTGGTTGTCATGGCAACACCACAGTATTTAAGACAACAATGCATCTGCAGAATGTACAAAGGCAATATGTTTCACAATTAAAAAGGAATTAATAGAATTCTCAGTAAGAAAAAGGAGAAGTATATAGTTAAATCTATTAAATTCAGTACCATACAGGACTTATGCAAGTCCCAAATACCATGTTATAAAACACACATGAACTGGAACAGCTTTAGATATCACTGATAATAAAACAATTCTGTGTTATGGTAGCATGTAATGGAAAATGGATAGCAGTTTGTAAGTGGTCCACAATTTTCCTCTGAAGTATTGCAGTAGTATTGAAAAGTAGATGATTTGTCCATGGTTAAATATTTGAAGTTCATATTCAGTGACATGGTAGGTGTGTAAACAAAGTTCACTCAATCAGAATGAATATCTCAACTGCAAACAATCATGAAATGATTGCTCAGTGTAATTTTCAAGACGCTGAGATTTTCAATTAAAGGAAAGAATGTCTAAGAGATTAGTTCTTCTTGGTCCTTAACTAGTAACCTTGCGAATTTCCAACCAAATCCTTTTGGAAGTTATTACTCTTTACTAATCCATACTATTAAATATAAGAGATTTTTTCTTTCTCTGGTGAAAGCTCCCCAAATTAAAGTAATGATATGCAGTACATCCGACATAACTATTTAAGTACTTAAGTGTTTAGTTTACTGTGCTACAGCTATCAGGACCCAGTTGCTGACTCTTGTGGTTTTTTGGTTGCCTAAAATCATGCAGACATTTGTTTTCTGATAAAATATTGCAGGCCAGAAAAGTATCTCTTCTACTAATATCAATACTTCATTGAGGCTTGACCTTTTTACATTAAGAATCTGAAAACAGAAGGAGGAAAAAAAAAAAGAACTGGAAGGCTTTGGGGTTTATGATAACTACAGAACAACACACAAAAAAATTAGAGGAAGTATTTGCAGCCTAATAGAACAAATTTCAGGGAACCTCTGTATTCTGTAACTTGTACTGATAAAAGCATGCCGTTTAAAAACTTTGTGTTGTTTAAATATAAAGCAGGGGACAATAATGTCAATTTGTTTCCATCACAGGAATATCACATGATATAATAAATCATATATGATTCAAGTGATAGATCTTAGCAGTCCTTTTCATGAGTGGGAACAGTGTGGGCTCTGAATAAGATTGATTTACTGGAAGGAAAAAAAGGAAGGGAAAAAAAACCCCCAACAAACCAAAGCAAAACTGAGATTATACCAGCTGGATACTTTAATAAAATTTAATGCCAGGTTAGGTAAGATGTATACTATATTGGTCTAATTCAGAAGAAAGATAAATGACTACTTCAAAAAAGTAATTATCTCAAAAAATAATTGTTCAAACTGTGACTGTACATATATTTTGATGTAATTCCATTAAACTGTTGAAGCTCTTGATATCATGCAGGATAATTAAACATTTAATCATCTAAGCAATTACACATAGTACATGGTATATAGACCTTAAAATTTCATAAATTAAGTCACAAAAATTTATCTGAAAACAGATGAAGCTATTGAAAAAATATATATATACTCTTCAATCATGAAAAAATTGTGTGTGTATGAACGTGAGAGACTGACCTAGTATTTAAAATGTCACAGGGTGAAGCCTTCCCAAAAGTATACCTCTGATAAAATGGGACCTTGACTACACTACCCAGCTCTATGTCATCAGGTGATGTGGGAAAACAAAGAAAACACAGATAATTGTTAAGGGGAGATGTGCCACATACCTCTGGATTACATCTGCCCAGCTCTAATATTTTAGGTATGAGTGGGAAAGAAACAAAACACCACAGTTTTACATCCCTGTAACACAAGTCACCCAGGAAACTGCTAACGGGTTCTAGATATAGTGAAATTCAAAGAGATTGGCCTGGGGTGATTTAACCAGCAAGGCCACTGGTAGCTTATGAGACCATCCAAGTCAGAAGTTTCACCATAGCCAAGTAAATGAAACAGAAGAATTTTACATATACCTGCATATGACTGTGACAGAAATCCATGACGGAAGCCTGGGGTTTTCTCAAGGTTCCTCAGAGTTTTTAGTCCTTAAGGCTCAGGGTCTTTTTTATGTATTTACATGTTTAACAAACCTCTATTTTTTTGCAGCTGATACTTGGAAAATTTGGTTGAGAAAAAAATTACAAAATGGATTTTGCTGGTGTGATCTGAAGACCCATATGTCATGATCAATCTGTTTTCTCTACAGATATCTGTTAGGTTCCATACCAATATTGTATCTGTTAATTTAAAACATTTTCAAGGCAGACACTGAAAGAAGACAAAACACTTGCTTTAAAATGTTGTAATTAAGTGTTAGTCTCATGAGTTTTGTTGGAGTGTCTGAATCCATAAACCATTCATTACTTCTACTATCAGTGCTGGTAATAACATTATAAACTTAAACCTTCTTATCTTGCTTTCCATTTGCTAAAATGTTCCATAATTACTGTTGATTCTTTTAATAATAGCATAGCCTAACAATTAAGCCAAAAGAAATTGACAATGGGAATGTATTTAATCTATATTAAATAGGAGCTAATAAAGAAAAAAAGAACAGAAAGGTAGAGAAATTTTCTCATTCTATGTAATCTTTTCAGTGCCAACTCAAAATTAGGATTGTGTAGTGAAATAAAACTGCACAGTCCAAAAATCAGATAAAGACCTCTAGATTAAAAGTACATGAGGGCGAGCAACAGAGTACTAGGCATTAAATATGACCTACAGGGGTCTCACAATGTCTGTGAGAATAAAATAGCATAATCAGAGCTGGAATTCTGTCCTTGTGATCCATCATACTGCTCACGTGTTTCTGGCTCTCTCCTGCCACAATCTTTAAACCAGTAGGAAGAGGTAAAGGGGAACTTTCTAAATCATTAAAAAAACCCAAACAAACAAAAAACAAACAAACAAACAAACAAACCCAAACAAGCAAACAATAAAAACCCTAAAAATGCTCTCTAGTGGAACTTTCATAGTCTGCCTGGAAGCTGTTTATCTATAAGCAATGTTCCATGCTTGAAGTTTTCCCTTTCAAAAACAAATAGATAAATTGTTTTGTGTGTGTGTGTGTTTTTCTTGATCCTTTTATTGTTTTCCATACTTTAATTTCCTGTTTGTATAACTCATTCAATCTGTGTTATTCTTATATCATTATAGGTATGTTTAGGATTAAACTATCTGTAAATTTGTTGAACTGGTAACTCTCTAATAATCTGGAAAAAAAAATGAGATTATGTGTGGAGCGTTTGTTTGTTTTCTCTTTGGAAGTGCCGCACTGTGCTAAGAATGATTTAACTAAATATTCAGAAATTATTTGAAAAAATATCTGTCATCACACTAGCAATGAAAAACTCCATGAAATGTCAGAAACTAAATGCATGTCTAGAGAAGGCCTGGGTGTCAATAAAATAGAGAACTAAGGATTCGAGTTATGAAGTTATTATTCATGTAGATATATGTGGTTTTGTGAATCCAAAAAGTTATAAAGTATGCACACAAAGAAACAGCAAGGTGCTGTGAGGAATTTGTTGCTCTTAAACATGCACACTGTGCCCTATTCTTGTGTAATACCATCAGCTGCAATTCTGAGCTTCACTGTCATAGCAAGGTCACGTAGCACTAGAAATTTTGTCTTTTCAGCATCAGGTCATGACTAAAGTTATCATCTTGCAATGATGTAGCAAAGCTCATGTTGGAAGACATTACTAATGTAGCATCCTGGGACTGGGCCCTGCAGGGACAACAGTGCTGGGTATAGAAAAAGGAAGAGGAGAGCTTTATACTGATTTTTAGCATAGACTTAACAGTTTTATTTATTGTTTTGCACCAGGAGGTGCTGCTTCTTTTTGGATCCCAACAAGAAAGCCACACATTAATATTCCAGAAAAGGTGGTACTAAGTTATAAAATATTGCATCCCTGATGATCGAAACCTGGGATGATATAATATCACACAGACCTCTCTGGTCAGGAAATGGCATGCTGCACAAAATTCCCATTCATGGTGAGGTTTGCTGCTATTGTGGTCTTTAAAGTTTTTTAGGATTTTCTTCAAGAGGATGTTTTTATGAAAACACCTTCCTTCATTTCAGGGAAAAGACAAGGACGTGCCAGTGGCATCATCACTGATTCCAGTTGGAAACCAGCTATAGGATCTTCCATTATCATTATCTAGCTGAGTTTATCCTACACCAAAGGGTATGTGTAGCACAGCACAGTCCTTGAGGCCAAGTAATATGTGCAGTACAGCACAGCACAGCACAGGCCTGCACCTACTCAGGCCAACTGTTAGTGGAGCACTAACCCCTCAATATACAATAGTCTCCCCATCAGGACCACTACATTTATTAAGAATACTTGGGCAATATTTGGTGGCTATTTTACCTTTGTCTTACCTGACCTCCAAACAGGAGCTCTGCTAGCAAACTGGTAGCCCCAAAAGTGCCACTGAAACTGCATCAAACCTCTAGCTTACATTCTGTGAAAGGTATTCTAGGCAAAGGACTTGAGTCCAACTGTTTTGTCTGAGATGCTGCAGTAGGGTATAAAAAGAGCTTAATGGTAACATGTCATGAATAGGGATACTACCGGTGAGTTTTAAAAGCTGTCTTGCACGACTAATTACCAAAAAGAGCTCCTCTGCTGCCTGCTATATGGTATGATAACATGGTATGAACACATCTGAAACTTGGCAAAGAACATTTTGAAAAACCTCTTTTGCAAAATTTTCTTTCTGAAGCTTTTTAGAGAAAATGTGTGTCAAAATTAGAATAATGAAACAGTTCATTCTAAAATGTTGCAAAAAGTGACGTTTAAGACTTTCACTAGGATTGGCCTTTTTAAAAAAATTAATTTTTAAGATCGGCAGTCTTCTAAATAATTTTAAATTGGGCGATGCTGTTTCAATGAAAAATGAGCATGTCTTTTTTTTTTGCTCTCCAAGCCTAACTTCCATCTGTGCTGCACACAAATGGATTTTCACCTTTGAAAGTTCTGCCTGGCCCTTAAAATCATCCTTAAATTTAGTGACCTGTTTGTTACATATTATTACTTACAGAAAAATACAACAAAGCCTTTGCTGGATGGTAGTGAATATGGATATACTGAACTTAAGACATTAGTTGTGTAGCTCCCATTGTATGCTGGTGCCTGGAATTATTCCTGCCCACATGCAGGACTGGGCATTTCCCTGCATTGAACTTCATGAGATTACTCCCTGCCTAATTCTCCAACCTGTCAAGGTCTTCCTGAATGACAGTGCAACCCTCTGGTGTATCAGTCACTCGTCTCAGTTTTGTATAACCTGCAAACTTGCTGACTATACACTCTGCTCCATCCTCTAGGTCATTAACAAAGATGTTAAAAGGTATTGGACTCTATATCAGCCCCTGGAGTACACCACTAGTGACTCGCCTCCAGCTGGAGTCCAGCAGTTCAGCCAGTTTTCAGTCCATTCACTGTTCAGTCATCTAGCCTGTAGTTTGTCCATTTGTCTGCGAGGGTGTTACAGGAAACAATGTTGAAAGCTTTACTATAATACAACAAACAGCAACTACTGCTCTTCTCTCATCCACCAAGTCAGTCATATCAGGTTGATTAAGCACAATTTAATCTTGGTAAAACCATGTTGCTGACTCCTGATCACATTCTTGTCCTTCATGTGTTTGGAAATGGCCTCCAGAAAGATTTGCTCCATCACATTCCCAAATATCAACATGAGGGCTGACAAGGCTGTAGTTCCCCAGATTCTCCTTCTTGCACTTTTTCTTGCACTTGACGTTTTCTTTCTTCCAGACTGTGGGAACCTCTCCCAATAACCATGACCTGCATGCAATTTGGTTTGAATTTGGGCTTTAAAATTCACATGTGTAGGTCCTTACACTACCAAAACTTTTCAGCTCCCAGTGATGACTATTAGCACTGCAAGTTGTGATACTTACAAACTTTTGAAGAATGTAAGCCTTCATTATTTTTCATCTTCAATCTAGTTCTCTGCTTCCAGCTTGTTTTTTTGTCTCAGTTTTTCCATTGACTGCGAAGGTGGTTCAATAACACTGATTGATTAAATTTCACTCATATTGGTTAGCACCTCTCACTTCCTTTTGATACTACCTCTTTCCTGTCTTTTGCCTGTGCACTAGCATCTCACATTTGCAAAGCAAGTACTCAGTGCTTTCTAATTCCAAATCACCATCTCCTAAACAGAATTTGTGTACCTAGGCAGTGATCCCATAACCAATCACATGTGCCATGAAGGGTTACAAAGTGGTAGAGAGGCTCCAGCTCTGCACTACAGGCATCAAAAGGGCCCTCCTAGAGAGAAAATACTTCCTTGTAGCAGCATGGCTTCTCCACTGTGGTGTAACTCAGTCTGCTTTTCATTTACTTCACACAACCCTCAACAAGTGGCTTGATAGACAGTCTCATGCTTCTAGTTTCCACAAAGCTGATTGATAACTTTTCAGTGTGAAGACTGCTTTCTGATAATCAGTGCTTATCTGCATATTAATGCCTCTGGGTTTAAAATATTTTTATAATATTAATTATATTAAACCCTCTGGTTTTAATATGCTAGAAAGTAAGGAAAAGTATTAGGAGTTGTAGATTTAGTGTTAGTTGTCTACGTGTGGATACTTAGACATTGTAAATATTCAAGTATGAGAACTGAATATATGCTTCCCAGGGCTTTGGGAAGGGCCCTGACTGCAAAGGAGGCCAACAGTATCCTGGGCAGTATTCACAGGAACAGAGCAAGTACATCAAGGGAAGAGATTAAGCCTACCTGCTTGGCACTTGTGACACCACACCTAGGTACTGCGGCCAGTTGCCCTCCCTTCCCCCCCAGCCATGCATTCCAGGAAGGACATTGGTTAACTAGAATGAGTCCAGCAAAGACCACTGTTGTTGCAGGGGGCTGGAGCACATAACCTGTGAGGAGAGGTTGAGAGACCAGGCCTGGAGAAGAGTTCAGGGAAACCTAACAGCAGCCTGCAAAGACCTACAAAAGGTAATCAAGAAGATGGATCCCAGCTCTTCACAACAGTAAATGGTGGGAGGACAAGAGACAAGGAATGTGAGTTGAAACAAGAGAAAAGTTTCACACTAGATAGAAGGAAAACCTTTTTCACTCTGAGAACAGTCAAGCAAAGGAGCAGGTTGCCCAGGAGTTGTGCAGTCCCCATCCTTGAAGACTTTTACAACGCAGATGGATAAAGCCCTGAGTAACATGGTCTGACTGCATAGCTGACCCTGCTTTGATCAGAAAGTTGGATGAAAGTCTTCCAACATGAATTAGCCTATGATCCTTTATAGTTGCACACTTATAAAATTGTAAGACTATACATTATGTTATTCATCTTTTGAGCACTATATTCTTGAATCCTCTGCAGCTTCTTCCTTCCAAGGCAATTCACAGGGGCTGACATGCTGAAGTAAATTGTGAAACTACATTTCATTAGAAACTTCGTATTTTTTGTTTTTCTTCTGTTTCCTTTCATTTGAAAATTAGATTAAATTTTCTTTCTAAAAGAAAAGAAACACTTGTTACAGCTGACTGGAGGGGAGGAGAAGTAAATGGAAAAGTTCTGTGCCCATTAAAAGACAAAATTACCTAAAAGGTAACTTTAATAATATCCAAAGATATCATAATAAATTATCAGTTTTGTTTACAGCTTTGGAAATGAAAAGCAGTCATTTCTAAGAAAGCTTTACTTCATGTAAGCTATTAAAATTAATGTGTTATTACATATATGTACATTGCATTTTTTATTTTTATGACTGCTTTAATCAGTGTCATTGCTGAATAACTATGCCTTGTAAAGAAATTTTGAACAATTTCAATTTCCTGTGCATCAGGTATAGTTATATAAACTGTTAGTAGTACTGTGTTTTGATCAAAACAATTATCTTAATTTAAAAGTAATTAAGAAAATAATAGTACTCTTAAAAGGAAAGTTAGTCTTTTTTTACCATAAATTAGTTTAAATGTCCAGAAGAATGAATTATGTTTAGTGGAAGCGTTCATCTTTATTTTATGAGTGTGGTTTGAGCGGTTATGTTTTAAATGTTCTAGATGCGTAATCTAAGATAGCAACTATTTGCCTTCAAGGTGAGTATTTGTACTGTCTTCATTACATAATGAAGATGATCTTCTGCCTCAAGAAAGTCCATATAGGTGAATAACAAAACTTCCCTGAATTTCCCACAGTGAACGGAGCCCAGATAAGAGGTAGTTTTTTATAGATTTCCTGAAATCTCCCCAAATTCTTGAAAAATGAAGCTAATCCATCCTAAAAAAAGGTATATTGCCCTCAGCCTGAACAGAACTCTAACTTGTGGAATATATGTAAGCTAACCTTCTAACATGTCTGTCTCATGCAATAGGTCACTGGGTGCACTATCTGAAGAAAGGACTCATACAAAAGCCCAAGTTCAGAATTGTAATACAAGAAAAGAAAATTGTATGAGGAGGAATGAGCTTTGCCTAGCTTTCTCTTTGTCAAGTATTGTTCCATTGCATTTTGCCTTCTCTTCTGATGTCTTTGCTTGTTCCTGTGAGTAATAAATTCTTTCTGCACAGAGGCCAAAAGTTATATCCACTGATAGCAAAAAACACTATGAAGACAGAACCAACTCAAAATGTCCTTTAGCTTGATGGTTAGTAATACTTAGATCTGAACTAATTCAGATTCTAAGAATTCTAAGAAACTAACGATTCTTGTATTAGACTGTCAGTTGTACTAACAATAAAGTCTTGGCTATGTATAAGGTATATTATTTTTCTGCCCTTAAGATTTTGAGGGTAACAAAGCTCATAAGTTGCTGAACCTCCACTGAGATGATGGGGTCATGCATATGTGTAACCTTGCTCCAAAACTTCAGAAAATGTAAGCCACTCTTGAATTAGGCATAACTCTTGCCTAATTCTTAATTTTTAACTTGGAAAAAATCCTAGTCATGGTGTTCTCCTAGGACTTCTGGAACAGAACTTTGAGACTCCATGACATTCTTCAGAAAAAAATAGTAAATAAATTGGGTGGGGGGAGGTTGTTTTTATGACTGCTCAAAACGTTCTACTGCACAAAGATTCATTTCATCCACTTATTATATGATAAATAGATTCAGATATTTTTGTATTACTGCCTCTACACCTTGCTATTGCACTTTTGGTTAACTTGCTAATAAATAGTAACAGCTGAGACAAATTGTATTCTCTGGAAAATGCATATATGTGTGCATTATAGACTCTATGCATGCACTTTTACTGTATTTTTAAAAATATCCTTAGTGAAAAGATGATTTCAGGTAAAACCTTATGCATAAAAGTTGTAAGCTGGTGTTAAGAATGGTTTTATCACTGATAGATGTTCTTACTATAGCAGGAATATACATTTTCAGTGTTTGCAGTTGCAGTTTTTTATTCTTTAAATAGTTTGTTTCTGAGTCATTATGGGGCTGCTATTCTGTTTGAGAGCTTACACAACACTTTATATTACTTAACAGACAATTTATGTACATGATGCTGTTTACACAGATAAAAAGTTGGTTTCAAAACTACTTGCAAAGACCTCTGCATAGATTTGTGGTTACAGGACGTGTTTTTTTAAACTTTTAACAATCCCTACTTGCAATGTAGAGTCCTGAGTTCTTTGTTTAAACAAAACTTTCTACAAATACTAGCGAAACATTTTAGGAAATTCTACAGTTTCCAATTTAATTGATAGTTTGCAAGAATCTGCCAGACAACAGAGCTGCGATGCTCTGGTGAGAGCCATAACTATGGCTAAGAACTGATTAATTTGAAATGTAATATAAGAGAGAGAAACACTTAGTGTTTCATTGCTAATGTGTCTGGTAGTCTCAAGTGTTCAAGTTTATCACCCCGAGAAGTGAAATTTTTTTTAAATGTCATTCATTTAGCATTTGTAGGTTGTGTCAGGGCAAGGTTTTTTATATGAATTAATTCTTCTATCCATTGGCTAGTATAACTGAGAAAAATATTTTTAAAATAAGGAAGGCAACAAAAATGGAGGGATAGGGATTTTTTATCACTATAAATTATTCTCAAAGCAGAAATTGCTTTGTTTTAAGTGATGAAACCAACTATCTTGCAACTGAAGTTCTCCAGCTTCACCAAAAGTCTATCTTGTAGTCTGGTTGTGTTTTTATTTTTATTTTTAAACTCTTATGGAATGGTTACTATTTACCTTTTCCACAATGGAGCCTGGGGATAATTTGCTCCCTTTTTTTATCTATTTTAAAGAGCTTTTTCCAAAGTTAAAAGCATTTTTCCAGGTGAGACTTCAACAGCCCCAAAGTGGGGGAAGGATATTTGTACCTAAGCACTTTTTTATGTTTGTGTTTTAATATTCCAAGATTTTTTGTCTTGAATGAGTCTGGAACTTATGATTCCTGACTAAGTGTGGAACCTTAAATTTGTCCCTACATAGTTTGAGCTGCTTTTTTGGACCAGTTCTCCAGCTCTTCCTGTCCTGCCTTTCTGAACTCTGATTCTGTCCTCAGTAAAGGGGATGATCTGTTGAGCTGTAGAAGCCTGGCTTTTTTTGAGCAGAAAAGCAGTTTCCAGGTACTAAATTTAATAGAACAGATCTATTATAAATCTAGTCTGATATTTCATGATTTGTAGCCTGAAAGAATAAACATTCAATAATTTAAGCACCAGTACATGAGTGTCTAGTTAGGAACTCACTCACAGACTAGTCCCAGTTTACTTCTAATATTTGTCATTTGTGAATACTTCCTAGGTAATGTGAACAACTATTTCCCACACAAACTTATAACGTTCAAATTGGTTTTGTTTTTTTGAAGTTTTCAGATTTTGGACACCTAAAAGCTGGGGTATTTTTACTTCTGATCTATATTTAGGTGACAGAAAAAAAAATAAACAGGAATATAAGGGCACTTGATCAGTAATGAATCTTGGCCTGGCTCTTATGCTGATCATTTTCCTGTATAGCAAACAATGTGCGTGTGACCATGCTTACACACAAAACTGGCTTGTGGGTTTTACTGACTTTACCTTATGTGGTGGTATACTTGATAAATACTTAATATTTTATTGTTTGATTGACTGTTAGCTTTTTTTATGTATAACTTTATTAACTTGTTAAAAGCATTTCATTCTTTGTAGCATAAAATAGTTCTCAGATATTCATTAAAGAAGGTTAGAGGCAACACAATTGTTGACCTCTTTTGCTTTGCCTAGGGATGTTTTTGTAATAGTGATGTCTAAATACTAGTATTTGCCTTCCTTCAAGAACTACAGTGACTACTAGGTCTCCAAACCCTGAGAACTTCCTAAAGCAGCAGTATTTTTATTTTCATTGAACTTCTGTCACATCCTATTGAGAAGGTTAACTGTGATTACTGCCTTTCAGGGGAATTACACAAGTGAGGATCTACTTTATTCATTGTGCTATTTTCTTGCTAACATTTGTGCGTCTGAGTACTGAATTGAGTACAGCTGCATCAAAGCTAGAGTGAAGAAACTGGGTTTCTGGAAGACACAGTTGCACAGACAGTGGTAACTTTTTACCTGAAGAAAATGAACCAAATGTGAAATATTTACTTGTGAACTTTAAAAGTTCTAGATGACCAAAGGATATTTATAATAAACATAAATAATTCAACAGCTGAAATTAAAGTGAAAGAAATATTGACTTGCCTGTGTCGTATTTATTTTAAGTAAGGTAATTTTTTACATAGTCTTGCAACAACATTTTCTTTCTTTCATTGTGAGAATAACCATGAGAAATACACCATAATCATTTGGAGCAATACTGTCTTTAAATATATGACCCAGTTACTCTGATAATATGGCACTACAGTGGAACGGCATGATAGGGAAATTAGTGAAGTAAAACTCAACCCAGGGTATTTATTTACAAAGTCTTAAAGCAAGTGGAGTTTACACATTCACAGTCTCTTGCTCACGTACTCTGGCTAGGATCACTTATGTGCAATATGAAAAGCATTCCATCAAGTCCTCATCAGTTCTTCTTGACTGGAGATGACAAAAAATTTTCTGGACAATTCTTTTGCAACCCTTAGGAGTCACCATATGTTACGCCTGAGAATCTTGCTGATTTCTGCTTTCATAAATCTTTGGCTACGTTGATGCCTATTGTATGTTTTTCCTCATTTGTGGGTACATGGTTAAAATATGTTTTCCTAGTCTGTTCTTCTTTTGAGCAAACAGGAAAAAAGAATGGTGTGTACGATATGCGGCAACCTAGTTGCCATCTTCCTTGTGTGAGGGTGGTCCTCTTCAGCTGGGAAGTCGTCTGTGCTGTGTACTTTTCAGAGTGCAGGCCTTTTCATCTTGACATAAGCAGCAGCTTCCTCAGTGCTAGCTGTGAGAATGGTGCCTGGAGAAAGGTGCCCTTTCCTTCCCAGTGCAGGCCACCTTTTTAAACCTTTTTCTGCTGCTCCTTCTGATGCTTACACACATACATTTCATTCATTCTGCATCCATATAAACCTTACTATTTCTGTTATAGATTTGTGCAACATAAATGTGCAAATATTTGCATTATCTGAGGACATGCTGCCATAAAACTTCAGAAGAAACTTGAAGCCTATATCTGCAGTTTCAGCTATTGGTATTTCATGGTATCCATTAGCCCGTCCTAAGGGCCCATCAAAATCTAAGTTCGAATAATGATATACAGGAAGAATACTATTAAGAATGGGCATATTTGTGAAAAACAAGAGATCTCTTCAGCTTGAGGCTTCACTTAGAACTTCCTTGAGTCTTCTCGGTGCTTACAGGTGCTCTGTGCCAACGAAGTAGATTAGCAATGCTGGAAGGAAAGGGGGACTGTAAGAAAGACATGGACCTGTTAAGAAAGACATGGACCTGTTAGAGCAGGTCCAGAGGAGGGCCACAAAATGATCAGAGGGATGGAACACCTCTCTTATGAGGAAAGCCTGAGAGAGTTGAGGTTGTTTAACCTGGAGAAGAGAAGGTTCCGGGAAGAACTTACTGCAGCCTTTGAATACTTAAAGGGGTCTTCTAAGAAAGATGGGGACAGACTTTTTAACAAGGCCTGTAGCGATAGGACAAGAGATAAAGATTTTGCTATGATTTCACTGTTTAAAGAAACAAAATGCAGGTTTTGGATAATGTATAATATATGCATTCAGATTATTCATTCTGATTCTCTTAGTAATGTCTTATATGCATTTCCACTGATAAAATCATTATATAATCTTTAGGACCTGGAAAATATACTCTTACCCTTTAAGCTGGCAAAACATGCTCACTTAAGTTTCCATCATTTGCATTGTATTTCATTTGGCTGTTCCAGCTATATTAAGCCACTGGGCATCTTAACAGGAAGGTTAATTTTTACTTGCTTTTACATATTTATTTATATATATATATATATATATGAATATGGTGTAGATCTTGGCAATTCAACACAGTTCAGCAGTGACAGCAATAGTTATTTTACAGATTTGCAAAACAATGTAATCTCTGTAATGCAATGTGATGTAACTTTATATATATATATACATAGGATTAATTATATGTACCGCAACAGAGATCAGTGTTGCTGTGCTGATCCCCTAGTTGACAGCTGAAGTTATCTATTCAAATAATCCCAAAATCTAAGAGTCATATTTATTGACAGTCTGCTGAGAAAGCTGTGGGTTGGGCTGGTATGTTGGTTTGGGCTGTTTTTTTCAGCAAGTCTTCTCGTGGTAGCTGCTACCTGGTGGCTGCTAAGTACTTTCTCACTGTCAACACACCATCTAATCAGGTTATATTCATAGTCAAATTATACAGCCATTGAAATGTGAAGAGAGGAAGAAAATTGTCACATGAAGATAAAGGTTTAGGCTTT
Source organism: Theristicus caerulescens (assembly GCA_020745775.1). Taxonomy (NCBI): domain Eukaryota; kingdom Metazoa; phylum Chordata; class Aves; order Pelecaniformes; family Threskiornithidae; genus Theristicus; species Theristicus caerulescens. Next base: position 87,349,837 of record CM036558.1, read on the forward strand.
CTTTTAGACAATGTTTCTAGGCCTGGAATAAGTTCTTTCACTGAATTTAGGCAACTAATATATTTGGAGAATCTCTTGGAAATTATATACATTAAAACTCTTTCACTATTCCCCCAAACCAACACACGAAGCCCTCAGAAAACATCTTCAGCCAGCAACTTATGCGGGGTCTTTAATATTCAAGCCTGAATATGATTTGCTGCAGGGAAATCTAAGAAATTAAATTAAATGGGTTGTTTTAACAGGTTTTTGAAGTACTGCAGACGAAATTATTCTTTACTTTCTAGATTTAATAGAATGCAGTAGAATGGATGACAAAACCAAAACCCATGGTTGATAAGTTGCTCATGGTATCTGAGCTGACTCATAGACAACCTACAATACAAATTTACTTAAGATTTTGCATCAAATGAAATATGGAAGAACTCTTTTTTGACTGTAAATTTTGAGCAAAACCATACTTTCTTCAATTATCCATGGTGATGCAGACCTTGAGAAACCTTTCAAAACTCTGTGTTTATGTGATCAAGCACACTGATGTGGCTATTCACTGCTGCATTCAATTAACAAAAACTTAGCATGTAAGCATTGCTGTCAGAATCCTGCTACTATTAATGGTGTTTCTCTGCAGAGCAGGAAACTGATGTGCTGTTGGCTTCCAGACAGATCCTCAGTGCTGACCACGTTTCTGACTTTGATGTAAAAAACATTCTATAATTCAGGGCTATTAGAAATTGGATGTGTTTGGCTGAGATCATAAGAAATGATTGAGACCTTGGTTAAAAGCATTGCAGTATGGAGAAAGGCCCTTGTAAGCAGGCACCACTTCTACAGTAAGTAATTAAGTGGGGAGCTAAGATGGTTTTAGTTAGACTCAGGGCTGCTGTAAAGACTTTGGGCAGATGGTCAATGGCTATAACTTGGCAGGAAGTGACTTGTCAAGGAGTTAGGAATTATAGCACTGAACGTCAAACCTGGTACTGCAGGACCAATTTTTCAGGGAAGGTAGCTTCAAGGGGAACTTGAGAAGTATTAGAGTGAGTTTCTGAAAAGCAGATTACCTGACAGTAAAACTGTTAAGCTATACTGATCCAGGGAAGAATCAGCAGTAAATCGAGAGCACACTAGACTTGTGATTACCACATCAGATACAAATGAGATGAAGAACTGGGGACACTTCCTTGGAATTTCTTTTTGCTATAAATGACCAGAGGGTTTCAGTTAGGTGCCCTTGGTGCAGGAACTTGTTGAGTGAGGAAGAGATTGGTAGGCTTATGATAGAGTCTGCATGACATGCCAGTTCCCATCTCATCCTCTACCAGCGTCAATACTCCTTGTACTCACATGCAGTCCTGCTATATACACCTTACTTTTTTCTCCCCCTGAAATTATTCAGTCTTTCTCCTTTGTAAAAAAATTGGCCTGCTCTTTCAAAGAGCAGATGAACAAACTAATGTTGTTCCATCCCTCTGCATGACTGGCTGGAATAGCAGTTCTGACTGGACCTTTTTGGAATAATCTACTCACAGTTCTAATAATAATAAACCCAGCAACAGATTTTTCTTTTTCTCACAGTTTGTTTTGGGCTTTTTTTTGGTATGGTTATGCATATAATGTAAGCAGCAGTAAGAGGATTTTAACCTAACATTGTGATAAGCTAAATGGCAGTGTTATCAAATTTGAAATGCGATTAAATCTTGAAATCTCTTTTTAAAATATCAACCAGGATGTTATGGATGTGTGCTGAGTTACAAATAAATAGCACATAAATCTACCCTGAGCTGATTAATATTGTTCTTTATAATACAGCTACCACAGAACTCTGCTAAGATTTGGGATTTGCAGCCTATCATCAACTATTTTTCTGAAGCTTCTTTTTTCTCCATGAGCACAATTAATTATTAAGATAATCTAAAGAAAACATACAGGCTTTTTTTGCCTAGCCAGATAAATTTGACTTGAAATCAGTCTTATAAAAAATATTTGTTTTATAAACACAAGAAAAATAGTGTAAACACAACAATTCAATCAAAAGTTATCAAATAATTTATACGTAAGAGGTACCACTGAATTCTACCACTGAAGAGCTCCTAAACTAGCTACCTTTAAAATCAAATTAAATGTGATTTGTTTATTTGCAAAGCCTAAAACAATGAAGCTTTTATTTTCTACCTGCTTTATCATTTACAGTAGTTTCAAAGCTTCCTTGAAATAGATGAGCAGCAATTTACAAATAGAACTTTTAACACTTTAATGGATTTAGTCCTTCATAACCATTAAATACAGTAGTTGTCCATCCAGGTGTGATCTGGAAATAACCTTGTTATTCTCTTATTTTCTACATTACAGATTGTGTCAGGTAGTCGTCTTCAGCATGATCTTTCAGAATTGAATTGCTAGACTGGAATGACTTAAAGATATTATGTTAGCATTTCTTAATAAATAAGTCCCTGCCAACTAAGTCATCTGTATATAACTTATGTCTGCCCTCACTGATGTAAAATGCATGATCTTACTATTCTTTCATTAAGTTTCAGCACAATTGCATAACCTCCCAAGGAGGGCAAGTTAATATGACATACATGGATATTTACCAAGAGTACAGTATCACAGGTGACATCCACTATTTTGTGAAGCCCCTTTGATTGAGATGTGCCTAAGTGAATAGCTGAAATTTGTGGCTGCTTGAAAAACACTTCATTGGCTTCATCAGACAGAAGTGTAATGCAAATTATTTCCCGATTTAGACCAATTCTAAAATATTCTTACTTTGGTTTTAAATGATAACTTTTAAAAAATTGAATATAATTTTTCAGCAAAGTTAAATTAAACATTTGCAAGGGTTTATTTTTAGAATGGCTAGAAGATTATTGATTTGATATTAGATTTGTAATAACAAGAGAAGAAATTAAAACTAAAATCTAGGATATTAAAAGGGTAAGGTTAAGAATATAAGATTTTTTTGTGTAACAGTTTCATCCATATACATATTTTTTTTCAGATTTGTTGTAATTTTTATATTTGCTATTTCTTATATTTTATTGTGCTATATAGCATCAAGGTCTTCTCTGTTTCTCACTCTGCTCCCCCAGGCAAGTAGGCAGGGGGTGGGCTAGTGTATGGGAGGGGGCATAGCCAAGACAGCTGATCCCAACTGACCAAAGGGATAACCCATGCCATGTGATGTCATGATCAGCAATAGAAGCTTGGGAAAGAAGGATGAAGCGGGGAGACATTTGAAGTTATGGCATTTGTCTTCCTGAGTAACATTACGTGTGATGGAGCCCTGTTTTCCTGGAAACGGCTGAAGACCTACCTGCCTATGGGAAGCAGTGAATGAATGCCTTGTTTTGTTTTGCTTACATGTGCAGGTTTAGCTTTAGCTGTTAAACTGTCTTTATCTCAAGCCACGAGTTTTCTCACTTTTACCCTTCCAAGTCTCTTCCCCATCCTACCAGAGGGGAGTGAGCGAGTGGCTGCCTGGGGCTCAGCTGACTGACAGAGCTAAACCACAACAATGACCCAGTTCAATTCCAGAGAATAAAAACTGAGTAGTACTTCAGGTTCTTACAAATTAGTTTGGCAGAGCTATTTACACCGCAGTTGTAGCTATTCCTGATTCTTGTAGAATTGGCCATCTCTTACTTGTTATCAGATAACCTTTTTTTTAATGTTCTAATATTTGGGTGGTGTTTTATGTAGTTTAATATTTACACATGATTATTAGGAAACATAAAAATAGCAGGCTCCTAAAGTGTTTAAAGAAATTTTACAGAAATATGAAGTGTAAGAATAAAGTATTGCTGTAAACATTTGCAAATGTGGGTGTGGCTGCAACTGTGGGTACAAACTCCAGTAGCTTGGAATCTGGATAAAAAATTACTTGTTCTATTTGCCTGCTATTTAATTCCTTAAATAGCTTTTGAAAATTCTTTAATTCTTCCAGTATCAGCTCTTTAAAAAAAAAAAAAAAAAAAAAAAAAGCCATAGTAGTTTCTCAAAGCATTTGAAACACTGCTACAGCTATGGAAATTTCAAATAAGAATTAAAAACAGTATAGCCTCATTAACTATCCCATGGCCATCTGCAAATCTAGATCCTGGGGAAAAAAAAAAGGTAGTAATTTAAAATGTGTATATGATTGGTCTAACAACTCAAGTTTAAACCAACCTCCGTATTCTCGTGAGTTGGTCTTCTTTGGGATTTATTCTAATTGCTTTTTATCAATACATTTTTCTTTCATTTCAGTATTCCTGTTATAATTCACAAAGGATATCCCACTTGTTAATGGGAATTAGCAAGGCATTATTAAGATCAAATGCCCATTTTCTTTTTTGCCCTTTTGCTCAAGGGTAACTACTACAGATCTTTCTGATATCCTGGGTAGGAGTAAAAGTAATTTATTTCATGGTAAATTATTCTTTGTCAGAATCCCAATGTCATATGGGGCACTCAGTGACAATCCTGTTCACAATATTACCAAGAGCATTTAACAGCGCTCTTTTACTGAAGGATTTCTCTCCTGAAGGTTGAAATGTTTCATTGCTGGAAGCAGCACTACAGCTGGTGTATGAGATGAGAGAGATAACCCTGCTCTCTGTCCTAAAGGCAATTAAATACAGCCCTGAAGGGCATAGCTAACTGAAAGTGGATTTTTATTTTGTATGTACAATTTCTGTCAAAACCAACAGGTGTTAGTTCTACAATACCAAGAGCAGTACTTGGAATGTATCTTAGTGTGTTAAATCTACTACTGCTTTCAAGCAGCAAAGAAGATTCTGCTGTTTTTTCCAACCTTGCTAGACTTTACTGCTTTCATTTGCTCACGCTATAAAAAAGTATTTAGGACTATAATATAGAAAGTGTCCTTGGTTTAGACATAAATTCAAATTAAAAGAAATTATTTGGATTCACAAAACCACAGATTATTGTTTCTAGAAATTGTTTTAGTTGATACTAAATAGTGATTTGATACTGCTCAATACAGTATGTTTTGTCTTAACAGTTTCCCAAGAAGTTTAACCATGGAGCTTCCCTGTTTTGGCTTTTGTTTTTTGGTTGTTTTTTATTTTTATATTTTTAGTCCATCTAGTAATTTTCTCAGTAATTACCCGGTACCAGCCCACAGTAGCCTTCCAAGGGGCTAAATTCAACTGGCTTTCTGCTGTGTGTATGAAGATACACAATCTGCATACAAGTCCAGTAGATTTGTTCCAGCCCAACTTAAATGTCACTCTTTCAAGCAGTTTAGGACCTTCACTTTTTCTGCACACTGGCCATCACAACATCACATTAATTAAGACCACAACATACTCTGCAGATCTCTTTTGTATGCTTTTAGTTTCCTATTGTCAGATTTAAGGAGTGCATTACACAGTATTTGTTGTTCAGTCTGACATCACCTTACACAGTCATCTATTTTTGAATTTGCAGATATACCTTTCTTTTCTGTGGGTCATTAAGCTCCATCTGCCATTAAGTTGTAATTGCCTCACATGTTACTACTTCAATTAAAAAGGACTTGCTAATATGACTTCATTTTTAATATGCACAGCAAATTTCCATTAAATATAGACTGACCTTACTGATGAGGGCTTAGTTATGTGTCCTGGTTTCAGCTGTGATAGAGTTAATTTTCTTCTTAGTAGCTGGTATAGTGCTGTGTTTTGGATTTAGTATGAGAATAATGTTGATAACACACAGATGTTTTAGTTGTTCCTGAGTAGAGTTTACACTGGTCAAGGACTTTTCAGCTCTCCATGCTCTGCCAGGTGCACAAGAAGCTGGGAGGGACCATAGCCAGGACAGCTGACCCAGACTGGCCAAAAGGATATTCCATATCATATGACATCATGCTCAGCATCTAAAGCTGGGGGAAGAAGGAAGGGGGAGACACTTGGAGTGATGGCATTTGTCTTCCCAAGTAATGGTTACGCATGATGGAGCCCTGCTTTCCTGGAGATGGCTGAACACCTGCCTGCTGATGGGAAGTAGTGAATGAATTCCTGTTTTGCTTTGCTTGCACGTGCAGCTTTTGCTTTCCCTATGTCCTGGTTTTGGCTGGGATGGAGTTGGTTTTCTTCCTGGTAGCTGGTACGGGGCTGTGTTTTGGGTCTAGGTTGAGAACAATGTCGATGATACACTGATGTTTTGGTTCTTGTTAAGTAGTGCTAAGTACTTGCTAAGTGGTGCTCACACTGGTCAAGGACTTTTCAGCTTCCCATGCTCTGCCAGGGGCATGGGAGGCTGGGAGGGGCACAGCTGGGGCAGCTGACTCAGACTGGGTGGGGGCTATTCCATACCATGTGACATCATGCTCAGTATATAAGCAGGGGAGTTGGCCGGGGAGGGGGTCGATCGCTGCTTGGGGGACGTGCTGGGCATCGGTCGGCGGGTGGTGAGCAATTGTACAGTGTACTGCTTGCTTTGTATTACTACTGTTCTATTTTTTTATTTTACTTTAGTTATTAAACTGTTTTTATCTCAACCTACGAGTTTTTCCCCTTTTGCCCTTCCGATCCTCTTCCCCATCCCGCCGGTGGGGGGTGAGCGAGCGGCTGCGTGGTGCTTAGCTGCTGGCTGGGGTTAAACCACGACACCCTATTAAACTGTCTTTATCTCAACCCATGAGTTTTCTCAGTTTTACTCTTCCAATTCTCTCCCCCATCCCACCAGAGGGAAGTGAGCGAGTGGCTGTGTGGTGCTTAGTTGCCAGCTGGGGTTAAACCATGACAGTAAGCAGAACTAAACTTGCCAAATGAGTCAGTCAAAAACTAGAACATGGAAATTTGTGTTGAGGCTTTTGACATGCCCACAAAATTGGCTTCCTAAAAGACCTTCTTACCTGAAAGTTGGAATTCTGTGGAAAGAGTGAAATGATGAGTTTTCCTCTAAAAAGAATTAGGTCTATCATGATACAATGCTTAAATATGGTGGTAGTCTTATGATTTTCAAGATGTACTTAAAGGAGTAAAATGCTCATTTTTTTGCAGAATTTTAATGTGTAAATTAGATGTCTAACTCCTTCAGCACCCTTACAATTAAAGGATGTCAAATAATTGTGAGACTCCTGAAGAGTTGCATTTATTTGTAATTATGATGGTGAAACTGCACTTACAAAGTCTTATGCTAACTTTGAACATTTAATACAAATGGTACGCAAGGAGTGAAAGGAAGTAATATGGAGAAATCATCTGTAGGCTCTGAAAAAAAAATGTTGGTTTCTCTAATTCCATCTTATCTCCCACTGCATCACACTTAGTTAAAACAGCAAGAAAGAGATCAAAAACATAATACAGATGAGATACTGCTCCCTCAGAGGTTCAGGAATTTTTCAGTCCAATTAAATCTAGGGTGTCTGGAAAAAGGCAAGGAGGAAAGTAAACAGTGCTGTCATGACAAAAGAAAATGTTACTAGATAGTAATAAAGTGTTTCGGGTTATGCTGAAAGATAGAGAAAGAAGGCCTTGTAGTGTATCAAGCATGAGTATATTAGCTTTTAAAATAATACAGACATCCTGGTCTTCTATGTTGTTTCCAAGGGGAATGAAAATATGACTAGCAACCAAAAACTGAATTATATTAAAGTTGCTTGTTGTCCTTTTGTATCACTAATTCCCAGGAGTTTTTTTGTTGTTGTACCAAGAAACCTGCTATTAATTAACTATATTTCTAGGAGACACTGCTTTCCAACAGATGACTGAGAAGTCTGGGAAATCCTACTTAATTCCTGCTGCTCGTCTGCAAACTCTCATCTAATGTCATCAAACACTCCCTTCTCCAGCAAAAGGAGTGTCCCCTAAGGCTGCTCATTTTCTCAACTCCTAAAAATATTTCCTCCTGTCTCAAAATGAGAATTCTGGTGGACAGGACAGAGGCTCTTGTCACCCACAACAGACTTCTTGTATCCAGGGATATAGCCACCTCTGAAAACTGTTACTCTAAGACATTAACTGTTTGGGAGGAAACTCAAGTGATGTTCATGATCCAATCAGGTAGAACACAAATACAAGGTTACAATATGTAACAGTGTTTCTGAACATATTTTAGGGTAATAGGCAGTTACAATCAGTAAATCAACGGCTGAGGATCCCACCTTGTTCTCACTGTTGAATTAAGTTTTCACTTATAACCTTTGTCCCTACAAAGTGTTGAGTTGTCTAATAGATAACATATTGCCCTAACCCATACCTTGGAATCACCAAATGTGTTGCTTTTAGGGTTGCATCTGCCCTCTAATCTTTATATCCAAATATTTGAACTAAGGTTTGGTTTGGCTTGGTTTGGTTTGGCTTGGTTTGGTTTGGCTTGGTTTTGAAAGGAAGGAAAAATTACTACCTAGACTGAAACTATTGTCAATGTATCTTAAATTTTATTTGCTGTTAAAACCTCTCTGCTAGAATTCACCATCATTTCATATCAAAGAGTTTATTTCTTATAAATGAAATATGTTTACTAGTGTGTTATTTCTTGTTTAAAAACAGACAATATGGATTTCTCTGGCTGTTACTTATAAGAGAAAATGCAGGTATTTCTATCATGGGAAACTACAAAAAGTAGTGTATTATGTGGTGCACTGTCCAGGGTAACATCAACTTTGAAATTTTGAAGTTGAACAGCTTCTTGATCAAATTAACTGTATCCTCCGAGGCAAAAAAATCTTCTGTATCCTTAAGACAAAGTACTTCACTGTACACAGGACTTTGGAAAGCACACTTCTTATCACACAGTGATTTTAAAGGATCTGCATAAAGTAAAACAATTGTTTAGTAAGATTATCCAGTATGTCTTCTGATTCAATAAACAGAGTGTATCAAATTAAGATATCAGGCAACAGGTTCAAAACAAGCTAGAGTTTGCTTTTCCTGAAATGGGATGTTTAAGCAGCAGAATTGTGTCAATGGGATATTGCAGATACTCAAATCAGCTGGACAGAAGATATAAGGAAGACGAATACATCAAGCATTATTAAGTATAAAAACATCAGCTTTGACTGATCAGTCATGACCTTTCTTAAATTCTTATTCCGCTTTCAAATAGTTACTCCCATAAATACACATTAATGTTTTTGGAGACTACTGTTTCTGTCTTGGCCACTCCGTTGTCAGAAGTGGTGATTTAAATACCTGTCTTCTTGCTGTCAGAGTGTGCTGTGGGAGCTTTACGTTACCTTCCATCTTGTACTGTTTCGGTGTGCCTGAGAACAACAAAAAAACTGCAGCTGAGGGGACTTTGGAAGTGCTACTAAAGCTGTGAGACAAGCCTTTAAGATATTCTTAACCTGATTAAGAATTACTCTGCAATAGCCTAGAGTGGCACATGCTTATACTACTTCAATCATGTATCAGACACAACTAGATCATCATGACAGCATACCTAGGTTATTAATTTCCTTTCTATTAATTCCAATTCAGGCTTTTTAGCAGAACCATGGAAAAAGAGACTACACAGAAACGTCTTTTGACTTTGTCAGCTGGGAAGGAATGAGAAATCTGCATAATTTTCAGTATTTCCAATAAGAAAATGCAATTTCAGTTCTCAAGATATCTTAGCAAGCATCTGTCAGGGTTTGAGAATACCATTTGTCACAGAGCAGTGAGGCATATGGTTCATAAGACAGTGTGTTGATGTGCTGTGAAGAGCATCCTCTTGGGCACAGGAAGTAATGTCTCCCACCCTCACTCAGTGCTGCTGTTAATTGCAGTCATGGCTGGGAGGGAAGGAAGGGCACTGGCAGATACCTCTGCTTAGATGCTTTATGTGACACTCACTGTGGTACCTTGGGACAATGTGGAAATGGTGAATAGCAGAATAATCCTATAATAAAATCAGATGTAGTAGATTATGTTCATATCAGTGAAAAACTATAAAAATTTCATTTAATGAAGATTTCATGGTAATGTGAACAAAGTTTGAGCTTTATACGTCAATATAAAAGACATGAGAAAACAGACTGTGAAAAGAGAAAAGGACTCAAGAAAAGAAAATTTTCAGAAAAAGTCAAACTTTGTGGTGATGTCACTTTATCTGTTTCCATAGCAAAGGTTAGCTGGTAATATGGATGTCTAACATCCCTCTGAATGCATAGGAAGCTAACATATTCTACATCTCTGACCCAAGCATGTTGATTTTTTAGAGCTGTAAGCATTCTTTACTCTGTGTGTTAAACTTTATGTATCAGTGTTTTCTGCTGTACTGACATTGAAACAGAAGGTTGGTTGCAACAGAACCTGACTGTTAGGCCCACACAGCCTGGCATCTTTCCCATTAAGGCTTCTCAACCCAGTTACCAGAACTTTATAAAACAGTGAAAGGAAAAAAAAAAATCCATCAAACTAAATAAGGCATTCAGTAACTGAGAAAAGTTTTGGTTTTGCACCCATAAGGTTTGTCTAGGTGTGTCTCGAACTGGTAAGATAGTATCTGCTCTAATGTTGTTAAGAGGGCTTCTTGATTCTCATATCCAGGGATACCAGTTCATAGCTTTTAAAGGTGTCCTAAGCATAAGAATGTCCAATATTCAAATTAAAGATACTAACAGCAAGTTGTGATTTTATAATAAACCACAAATATGCAAAACCACTCCTTAAAACAAAACATAGATATTTTACTTGTTGACCCCCGAAGAAAGTGTGTGAATTAACAATAAGATTTGTTCTGTTACTGGTTTTAGAAGTTATTCCAATTAGAGGATGCTGACTAAGCATGATAGTGGCATATATTTCTATCTGAAAATAAGAAAGGAAAAGCAAAATATTCCTCATGTTTCTTCTTTAAAGAAATCATTGCTAATAATTATTTTCATTATAACTGCTTTATAATTTAATGTCATTTCAAACAACTTGGATTATTCACCCACATGAAAATTTATAAAACCTGCTGTTTTATCTCTAACTAATCAGCACAAAAACAGGTCCTTTACATGTCCTATTGGATGAGCAAGTAAAAAAATGGAACTGATCTTGTTTAAAATACATACATATTAAGCCTACTTATTCCTGTCTCTGCCTGAGATTACCAGATCTACAAAAACACGATCTGACCTGTTCAATACAAGGTTCTGCATTAGGAGAGGAAAAGGCAACAGATAAAGTTGTAATCAGCAATAAAAAAAAAAAAAAAAAAGAATATAGAAAATAGGAAACCACCAAGAATTTTTTTCTCCAAAGATAGTTCTGTTCTTTGCTTACCTAGTCTGGAGCAATTCTTCCATATAAAGTGTTCAACTGCCTAATTGCATTTCTGCTGCTCTGCTCTCTGTGTACCACTTTAGCATAGCTGGATTTCAAATATCTGACTAAATTTGTATAGGTAGAGGAAGGATGTAGCTAACACTTCTTTCCTGGTCAGGTTCTGCATGGTGTCTGCAGGAGAAGAAGGAATGCCTGCCAGGAGCCTCTCTTGCTCTAGGGAGTCAGTTCCTCATTCTTTGCTTGTGTTATTAGCTTCCAATTTTCTCATGGTCAGTCTCCTGAGTGTAGCTATAAATTGCTTGCTTTCTAGACATGGACTAATTACTTTTTCCTTTTGCAGCTTGACAGAGATGTACAGCTTTTCCTTAGTTTATCTTGTGCTGTAATCTCTTCTGTGGTTTTGGATCTCCAGTTCTGGTCACTGTCTGATGTCTTATAATGGGTTCTGTCAAAGTTCCATAGTTGTCTGAGTCATTAATTCAATATAAGTAATAAATTAATCAAAGGATTCTGCCTGCATATGTAGTCTCTATTAAACATGTATTTTATAATAGCCTCATATTTCTGTTGAGGTGTTATAATCTTCAACCTTACTAGATACAATTTCATAACTAACTCTCATCCTAACAAATTTATTAGCATTTTTAGTTTCACATAACTTTCTGGATGTTGCTATATGCTGAAATTTTCTTTCTCAAAGAGTCCCTTTGCTCCTATATAGGTGACAGAGCCTTGCTTGAATACTTTCAAGACTCTGCAACAATGCCTGTTGTTCCAGCTCCTTGGGAATTCCATGTCCTCCCCCTGTCTCTCTGGGGTAAGAAAGATAACAGTAGCATGGCCCTTTCTGTGACCATGCTCTCTTGGAATACTAGGCGGTGATATTGGGTTCTTGCAGAAAGAATCTAACTGGATTTACAGTAAAAAGCAAATGTTGGAGTTCCTGCAAAATCTAAAATTTCATTGCAGACAGACTGCTCTTAGGGGCTCAATGGATTTTACTTCAGCAATTTTATGTGTACTATAAGAGAATGTATGTAATCTCCCCATTATTTTAGTAATATGCAATTTGTGGCTGTCAGCATCCTCTTAAGTCTTGGCCTTCACAGTCAGTGGGAAGTTGGTTGGAAAATAGTTGCCCAGTTGCTTTATGCATAAACACTAAGTCAAAAAGTGATGTTTGCTGCACTGAGGCAAGGCTTTTATTTCTGCTAGGTACAACTTGATTCCACATCACACCTAAGTCTTCCAGCACTCTGAAGACTGCGGGACATTTGTAGCTATACAGACTGACTGTGACAGCACATAGTCTACCTAGTGGAAAGTGGTTAAGACAACATTTGATTTTTCCCATGGTAAAGAGATTAACACAATATAGTACATAAATACCGCAATGAAAAACACATTAATAATCTTATTTTACAAGTCATAGAAAACAATGTAATTTGCATTTTGTACATTTATTTAGCAGCAGCACGATTAAATAACTTCTGTGTTTTCCACAGAGAAGTTTGAAGCTCAGTAGTCTGTGGAAATGAGTGTGAACCCTTTCAGCATATTATCTGTTTCTCTATATCCATATTTTGGTTTTGTCTCAAGTGAGTATAGACTGCCTTCACACTGAGTCTTACAGCTCCTTGACAGAATGGATTTACTTTATGAGCACTGTTAAAAGTATTTGGCTGCCCCTTTTTCACAGTTTGGTTGTTTTCCAGAGCTGCTTATGCAGAGTTGCTGTTTCTGTCAGGTGAAATATACAGGCATGTTACCTTGTCTGACAGAAACAGTAAGCATCAAGGATTTCCTGAGAAGAAACATCAATATGCAGCATGTGAAGTTTCACATTTCCCAACACTACTAATTACATTATCACCTTAACATCAGCTTCTAATAATAGCTATTACTAAAATGTGTACTGCTGTTTATCTTCTTTAAAGAGAATTCATCTGACAGACTGAACAGCTCTTTTATCTTAGCCGTTGCCTTAAAGTGACTCAGAGCCTATTCCAAATGAACTAATGGCAATAATCCAATTTAATTCAACAGTGGGAAGGTTAGAACCTCAGTGACAGGAAAAATGTCCTCCTCATACATATAGTATGATGGGAGTTGATATTGATGTTTGTAAATTGTGTTCTTGGGTTTTTTTTTAATTTTTATTTTATTTTCAGTTTGAAATTAGGTATGACATGCAAACTGACTACAAAGATAAGTAGGGCAGCTGTCAGAAAAAGTGAAGTTTGTTGCACTGAAAAGATTCCATGTTATACCTAATCTTAGTTATCCATTCAAATCCTTCTTTTAAATTGTAGCTGATATATATCTTGTTTGTTTCTGAGAAGGAAAGGATGTAGTCTCTAATGAGAGGGCAGCAATACATGGTAAATGAAAAAGAGAAACCATTCTGTGGATGAGTATGAAAGAGAGAAAACTTGTTCTGCTTACAAAGGTATGTTATATATGTATGAATGTCATATATATATGGATGTTATATATATGTATGTTCAGCAAAATAGGTAGTGAATTCAGTAAGTGAATAAAGGAACAAATGCAACAAAAAGTGCAGCACAGTGTTTCCAGGATACTTTGAAGATATCAAAGGTTCATGAAGGATATACACACAGTGGTTCATAGCAAGTGGCACGAGTGTTCAACAAACAGCCTGAATGAAGTAATCTGTGCTGAAAAGTCTAGATAAGATCCCAAAATATTATCAGTAGGAATAAATAGAAAATGATGGATGCTGAACTCATTGAGGAAGAACATTAACATCTAAGACTAACTTACACTTAAACATCATTTGCAAAAATGTCCGTTTCACAGTTTAATTACCTGGAAAAGCAGAGAACTAATGGTATAGTAAATACAAAGTTTTATTAAAACCTACTGTTAAATTACCTAAGAGAAACCAGAAACAACTGCAAATTTAGCAGGGAAAGAAACTGGATACATCAAGGGTGAGGGTTACACTGGAATCTGACTTAAGGCATCTAAGGCATGGCAGCACATAAAGCTCTGCATGAGTGGGATGGAGAGAAGAAAATGTAAATGAAATTTTGGGGTCTTGCTGGAAGAATATGGCAAGAGCTACTGATGTAAGACTGAGGTAACAGGAAAATCACTGGAGCACAAACCCATGAAAGCTCAAGGAAGCAATAGATAAGCCATAAATAATTTACAGTGTTTGAAAACACTTCAGTGATCAAAGGGAGAGGAGAGCAGAGAGAACATCTTTGGGTATAGCCAGCACCAGTTTATTAGTGAACTCTAAGAAAGTAGTTCAGAAGAATCTGAGAGGTAAAAACAACAGACTACTTATTTTCCCTGACATTATAGAGAATTAGAGTGAAGAATGTGAATTGAGAGCTTGGAGGACAACTGTCAAGTAAACACAAACGAGGACTGTAATAAAGATTCTGAATTCAGTTAGCAGTCAATCATGTTTGGAAACCTTAAACTTTGAAATTCTACACTAGGTGCAGAATAAAAGAATGTAATTTCTCATGTAATTTTTCACCCTCTGCTCCTTTCCTTAAGTACCAACAGAATTGACACCAAACTGCTTAATGCCTCTGAATGATCACTTCATATCACAGCTCTTTCTTCTTTACCTTATGGAAATCTTGTTAAATAACCAGTTGTGTCCTGGTAACTTCTTTGTGTTTAGCAAACTTTAATTATTATGTTCTAATGCTTTACAGTGCACAGTTTACAAACTACAGAAGGCTGTTATGCACAAATTAAAAAAATGTAAAGGTTTGCAATACCCATGTTTCCTAATTCTTCCTAAATGAGTATCTATCATGTCATACAGATCAATGTCTTTCAGCATAACAATCATTTTAAAGCTCTGATGCCCCCAGCTTCTTCCGTACTTGCCATAATTGCATAACAACAGGGATTTCTCATCCTGTGGTAAATAATGTGGATTTTCTTAACAAAATTCATATAGAATGTATTGATATAGGCATGTCAGCTATAAGTGTAACACAGAAAAACATGTGAAGGATTAGAAACGTAGTAACATTTCAGGTGTACTCTTGAGAAGGAGAGAAACTGAAGCTACTACACTGTGATACAGAAGACTGTTGCCACAGCCATTTCTGTACCTTCTCCATAAAAAGAAGACAGTTCAAGTCTATTTGTTATGCCACAGATTAAGGAGCATGTCAAGTTTGTCCACACTGTGTAATACTGCTCTTCCTAAGTATCTTATAGTACATACTACAATTACTTAGACTGCACTAGGATTTCAGAGAGGTTATTAGAATTTATTAGTCTGAATAACTGAAGCAATATCTTGAAAGTACTGGAGTACTTTCCACAACTTCCTTTCCACAACCTGTTTGTTAGTACTGTATTTTAACTGCCCTTGTGTAATAGTTAAGGATGGGATAACTATACAAAATATACTCATTTTCATATGAGTGGCTCAGTAGGATAGAACATATATACCCTGTTGTTTATCTACCATTCAACAAATTAACTAATTAAATATTGGTGGAGGGATTGACATTTAGGGGAAGCAAGGTTCAGTTTCTCAAAACAGCCAAGAAAACCATGATATTTAAGTTTATCAACCCATTTGGAAAAGAAGATGGGGTTTCTTTAGTGGTAGTGGTTTTGTTTTTAGTGTCTTTTGCCATTTTTAGTTTTTTTGTTTGGTTGGTTGGGGTTTTTTTCCCCCCTGAAAGTAAATCTTATAGTCAATGGTTCTGGTTTAGAAAGAAATGAAAGAGGTTAGACTGATCAGAAACTCTCATACTAAGCACATAGAATGACTATTTTAGGTGCAAGGACAGAATAGTGAAGGTAAACCTCTTGAAATATTTTGTATGAACAAAATGGAAAAAACAATCTTGGACCCATTACAATAAAAAATTGTCATTGAGGAGGAGGGGGTTTAGATGACTTGCGTTTTCATGGAAATGCAAAGCAAGATTTATGTCTTTTGGTTTGGCAGAACACAAAGTTGCTTAAAGTACCAAAGGAGATAAACTGAGTATATGAAATTTTTTATATTACCCTTAAGACTTATTCCTATATAAATGTTCTTAATGATGAATTTTTCCTTTAATTCAAGTTGTCTGTTAAATTCCAACTATTTTCATGAAGACTGCCTAGATTTGCTAAGGCTTGCAGTTTTGGGCACTAAAGATTTGGTGTTGTGCCAGGTGGTATAATGGAGGGTAGAAATAGATTCTGGAAATTATATCTTCAGTTTTCTGCTCCATTACCAGCTACTTTTTTTTTTTTTTTTAATGTATTACAGAACAGGGCTGTCTGTTCTATGGGGAGAGTGGGGAGAAGAGATGGGAAAGATCGAACAGGGTGGAGCACACAAGGACCCCTGTCTTAGGAAAGACCTGGTATATTTGATGAAGACGTACCCAAATGCAGCCTTACAGACTCACCTTCTGCCTTGTCCTCTCTGGAACACCTGTTCATAATTGGTTATTAGGAAGTTTGAGATGTGGGAGGAAGGAGCAGCCTCCTACAGAATAAATCAGGGATATGTCAAAGAGCCTTTCATTGCTAAGAGATTACTGGAATTAGGATGAGATTGTGTTGAAAAGTCTGGTCAGCTTTGGCCCATGTCCTGTCTCAGGCTGAAGCACTTGAAATAGCCCTGAGGTTTCCTATGCCAAACCTGTGCACAATCCGTGTGGCTGAAAGGCATGTATTTACAGCCTGTGGCTGAACTGTAATGATGTCCTTGTCTAGCCGTGGTTAGTATAACCTCCACTAAACTGCACAATGTAAGTTACACAAGTTGTACAACAGCATTGCAGCAGGCTTCTGTTGGCTAATGGATCACCTAAGTGAAATGATTGGGAAGATTGCAACTGAATTCCCACTTGACAAATATCTTAATCATAAAATGTAATAAAAATTATCACTTCCTCTCGTGCTGCCTATACTTGGAGAATGGTGGCCTTGTCACGTCAAGGTTAAATTACCTATGTAAGCAGCAAAGTAATTAATGGTGACTTCCAGACACCCACCATAATTATCATTAACACCTGTGGTCCCACAGTTTCTGTTTATAGCAGTGCAGTATTTTTTCATAGCATTAAAATTCAGTCTACATTGTACTGTGAATAAACTCACATCAAATGCATCAGTAGTGTCTGATACACAAGGATACTTTTTAAGGTATTGTCTCAGATTTAGTGTAGATATTAATGTTACATTTATTAAGTGGCTCTGGAACCAGTTAAAAAATTGAAGTGCAAGACAAAGAGGGGGAAAAAATAAACTAATGTGAAACATTCAACATCATTGAATCCAAAGAAAGATTGCAAAGTTTTTGCAAACTATCTTGAAATTATTGTAGAATTTAACAGTTTTAAGCAATCTAGATTTTCAGTTATATAACTTAATGGGATTTGAACTTTCCTTGTTGACAAATCTGAATTGTTGGAATTTGAATATATGTTTATGTAAATATGCTGAGAAACATTGAAATCATATCAGTCTCTAAAATGACATATGACAAGTAAAAAGTCATGATGTGAAAATTTTCTTATGTTCCTCAGTAAAACAAAGGTCCTACGCTGTTTCAAGTGGCATGAAGCCATACATACGTATCTAACAGAAATAGCTATGCCAGTATGTAGTCAAGGTACATTACATTCTAAGAAGTAATTGGAGATACTGTTTACCCCTTCAATAGATAACTTCTCTTCACTTAAATAGTCTTCTGTAAATAGGCTCACAGCTTGAAAAACAATGAGTATTTAGGTCTGCAAATACTCCTGTAACCCACATTCATTTGGAAAAATAAGGCTTTATTTATGGATGCTCTTTAAAAAGTCAAGTTTTCATCTCAAAGAGGATGAAGATATGACATTTTTTTTTCTCCCCTCTCCCATCCCTCATGCTTACAGGCTTTGTTTTCTCCATGTTACCTAAAGAAGCCTTTCTGTTTTCTTATTTCCAGATTTTTGGAGCACAAAGTTATGAATTGCTTCTCCTCACAATTTCAGTGGATTTACAGTCACTTTTCAGAAATCTATGAAGACCAACTGGGCCAAACCAGAAGAAATGAGAAGGAAATAGACTCTATGATATGGGTTTAAGCCTTCACAAAAAGAAGGATATCACAGAATATTAGTAGTGACAATGGCAATACTTTGATTTTGATCTAAAAAATAAGGAGCGTGCATGATTAAGAAAACGTTGATGGTCACAGCAGGTGCAACGGTTGCCTTATTCTTTCCTTCTAATTTTTGTTGTTCCTGTCACAAAGAAATATGAAAGGAGAGATTGATGAGGACAGTAGGAATGTGCTGCAAAAATTTTATTTTTAATATAACTTATATACTTTTCGGTTTGATTTTTTTGTTGTTTGTGTTTTTATTGTTTTTTTGTTGTTGGGGTTTTTTTTTGTAATATGGTTTACCTTTCCACTAGCAATAGCAAACTGCTGGGTCTTAACAGGACAGCTTCGTCGTGAGGAAAATTGCTCATGTAAAGTGTCAAAATACTTTATTTCACATGCAACAATTCTGAGAGTGATGATCAAGCAAAAAACAATTAATTCCCTCCCCCTTTTTGTTCCTCATTTAAATGTTAGTGCAGATGTCCTGTCTGAAGAAACAAAAGTCATCTCAGGAAAGAAACTTAGTCAAAAACAAACAAACAAACAAAAACTTCTGAAAGTATTTATTTTCCTTCTTCAGAGTTTCCTTTCTCTCTAGGAGCTTCTCAGTCATTCTGCATTTAACTTATGTATTTCCTAATTGCATGAGCATCTATGAACAATAAAAGTTGCCCAAACAAAGATGATCCAGCTAAGGAGAGTTGCATGACTTTTTGAGCACTGTGTAGAGTAATGAAGGCTTTGGAAAACTATTCAAGGGTTTCAAAAAATGTAGCTCAGAAGTTGGGGTTTTTTTGCTAAATACTGGGGGGGGTGGTTAAAAAATCTGTGTAAGATTCTAAAAAATCACAGGCCAAGTCCACAATAACTACTGAAACAGAGAGTGCTCACAGATAAGTATGAATGCATGGTGCTACTTCCTGAAAAAAAGGAAAAGTATCTTCTACCACTATTTGACATTTACTTCTGCAAGTTTATTCATTCTCTGTCATTCAAAGGGGCTCTTGTAGCTATCTCCACTATGCAGCAGAAGGCTGTCTGGCAGAGCAACAGGAAAACATGCAAGACTGATAAAGTTTTATTTATTCTAAGTGATTTGAAAGAATGTGGTAACCCAAATATTCCATACAGATGACAGGAAATAAATAATTCTGTGAAAATGGTCTTGGTAACTTTTAAGGACCAGATAATTAATAATAGATCTTCTTGACACTACTTTGTCAGTTTGTTTTATGTAGATTCAAGAAACAGATACATTTATTCTTGGAGGTTAATCTTAATTTCAAGTATTGATTTTCTTACCCAAGGACATGGCTGTTTTTTTAAGTAAAACATTGCCTTGAAAAGTCTCTTAAACAATATTATTTTTCATCAGTTAAATTTTTTTTACTTAAAATATCTCTTTATTTTTAATACTAAGGGTAATCTAATAAGAAATGGAAGAGGATGTTATTTTACTAAATCAGAGACTGTATACCCCTAACCTAGCAAAGTGTATTTAAAAAAACCAACAACCACCTTGCAAAATTCCATCTAAAAACTTCTCATAAGAATAATTAGAAGTTATTTGGTCATCTCTTATTATCACAGATTTTTAAAAACTAGAATGCAAAGGTCTTCCTTTGCACACACACACAATTTATACTCTGGAAGGATGAATTTAGGAACTTGACCAACCTTTGCATTTTCTGATCCTCCAGAATGACAGACTAACAGTCCTCCTGTGGTCCATGAAAGATCATGGTAAATCCCTGAAAAGCAAGGGAAAGCCTGAGGATATTTTTGTCTGAAGACTGAAAAATAAACAAGGGGATAAAGGAAGAAATGCTGTAGTCTTCTGTTTTGCAGCCCTGAAGACACTCTTGCCATGAATCTCCAGCCATGCATTCGTTTCCTACCAACTGTCAGCCTGACCTTTGGTTGCACAAAGGCTGCGTTTGTGATGGCACCATTGGGAATATATTGCTTTAGCTATTAAATATGTGGACTTCTGAGTTGATTATTTTTTTCTCATGCTTCTTTCTGGTAAAATACAGATTAGGGCAAGTCTCAATAAACTTAAAGAATGAGTGGAGCTTAATATAATAGGTCTTGACTGAAATACTTCTGATCTCATTAACTTTTGCTGTAAGTTATTGTTTGCTTGTGTTTATCTTGAATTTTGAACTCTGTTGTTAGCTGAAAAGTCTAGTTTAAGTTTTCTGTGAGTGTCTGACAGCCAAGATGGAGCATGTAAGTGCTGCTAGTTCCAAATGGTGTTTCTGTTACAAATTTGATCAGTGGTCTACATTTTGTAATATTGAACCTATCCATGGTTCTTTGTCCCAGTCCTTTAATAGGAGACTCTGGTAGAAGTGATTTTTTTCTACATTCCTCCTTCACTACATTGATGTGAGATGTTGCAGGGAACTAAGAGGAAAACGCTGAGACAAACTAAGATGTCACAACTCATGACTTTTTTGTGTCTATGTGCAGAAGAAGACATGAAAAACATCCAGATGTTATGATCAATTTTCTTTTTAAGGTCATTTTAAGTTTTTAGGGATTTTACTTAAAGGTACAAGTAGCATTCCTAATTTAATGGAAAGGTCAGTAAGGTGGGCTTGTTTTGCCTCATAATAACGAAGAGGGAATGTTTATTACAGAAACCCTATTAATACCTAACCAGTTGTTATGTTGGTCTATAGTTTGTGACTATACTTACCTAATATGAGTTTTTGTTTACTTGTATGTATTATTAAAATCCCAAATTAATATAGGAGTTTAATAACTATTTCTTCATGAAGTTTGTGCCTGTTAAAAATCATTATATGCCACACTTAAAGCTTGGCATCATATGAAGACACAGGGAAATAATTACATTTCTGCTTTATATATTGCTTGTTAGTTTTTAAAGTTTTAGTGGAAGTCAGCGTTCTAAAAGACTTTTGCCCTTTTAAGTGATTGTGTTTGACTTGCTTACCACCAGAATTTTTTAAAGAAAAATGAACATGTTTCTACTTGTGACTGATTCAAGTAGAGTACTCTGTAAATATCCATTTCTCATAATACCTTGAATGTGCTTTGAAGATTCATATGCTCTATTTCATTCCCTAACATAACATTTGCATATATATGTTTCCCACATTACTGTGTCCACTGTATATCTGTAAAAAGATAACTTTTCACTTGTTAGTAACATTTCTAAGTTCTTTTACTTTATTCTGTAGCTTGTTTAATACTTTCAAGAAACAAAATGATGATGCATAGTGGGTTTATTCTACTTACAGTAAATATTTTTTTTTTTAATTGTGCTTCTCTCTTATGGTGTTTCAGTGTTAGTTAGTGTCTTGGAGCAGAGTCCTCAAATGTTTTCATTTCTTCTCAGCTCTGCTACTTGCAGATTCTTCCTAGGCTCCATTATGCTTTTCCAATTCCAGAATAACACGGTAGTGATGAAATTCTTTGCGAGGCCTAGCTTTGCTTTGCTCTATGGCTTAACAGGGGTCAACTCAGTACAGTGTTGAAAGATTTTAAGATAATTTTCCGTAGTCAACACCTGTTCTTGTTTTGCAGAGGGTGTGATTTGGTCCAACAGATGGACATTTATGTTATCTTACACTTGTGCTCTTTGGGGTCCTGGTTTATCACAGTAACTCATTGAAACAACTGAAGTTAAACAGGCATAAAACTGTAGTGACATAGTGATGAATCAGGTTTTTATTGTAGTTGTGCAGAGAAGTCCAGACAACTCCAGAGATAATGAAGTATGTTGTTCTCAGAATTTAGGAATCAGTCTAAAGTCTTGTTCTGTAAGCTTTAACATTCTCAGCTTGATTAGTCAGTTATATTGATGTTTTTTTGACGTCACAAAATAATTCGGTCTCAACAGTTTAAACAACCTTTCTTTTTTTTTTTTGAGTTGGTTTTAGTTATTAAGTATAGATTTCTGTAGGACACTGACACGACTGTTGTATTGTGCATCTACATGCAGCCAGAACACCTGGGGACAGAATAAGGAGAGGGTAGAAAGAGAAAGAATAAGCTATGCTACCATTTCTTACTTGTGGTCAGTTTTTAACTCTACCAAAAATGAAGGAATACAAACTTCCTGAGAACACTGAGAGGCAGACTTGTTAATCTTACACAAAGTATTTAATATCAGGTTGAATCTAACATATCTGGGTTATTGGCAAAAGACACAGTACAGATTTTTTTAGTATGCCAGGCAGCATCACTGATCATCTGATAAATCTATTTAGATTACAACTGTGGTGAGTGCAATTCATGTCATTAATAGTAAAAATAAGAGTAAAAATTGAAATATTTATGATGGATTTATAAATATGTGCCTTGATCTGTAAAGAAGTAAGTGCACATGTAAACTTACCTTACAAATTTAAAGAGAAGAAACAAAAGTTTTCTTTTAGCACCAACCAAAAACAATAGGGTAAATATAACCTGTTCACCATATACATACGTGGACTATATCTGCAAAGAAAATAATGAATGATGTTACAGTAGAACGTGGCATGTCTGTGATGGTCTAATCAAGCTAGCATAGATAATAGCAGTAGTGTTGATTTACTGAGAAGACTCAGAGGGATGTTATCACATCCATAAATCTAGGCCTCTTACTTCTTTGCCCCATCATGTGATCTGCTGCCACAGCAGAACTCAAACCGTATGCTGATATTTCCATCAGAACTGCACCCATCCTTGTATTATAAGATTATTTTTTTTAAACGTTGTATGAACTAAGGGTCTTGGTGCAAGAAAATATCTGACATTCCTGGACTGAGCAGGAGGAAAGAGTCTGTGGTGGTAGTCCACTGTCATACCTAGTTTTCCGTTTGCATAAACTAGGGTGTAGCACTTTGGTATGCCTCTTGGAGCATCCAAGGATGTCCTGTGTTTACAAACATGAAGAAAGCTAGTCTTTTAAGGCTGTTGTGATGCAAAAGGAGAAAGAACAAGACACCATTCTTTCTTCAAATGCAGGAAAGCTGAAGGCATAAAGGTTTGTCTCCTCATAGGGATATTTCTCATCATACTGCTAACCACAGCATGAAATAAATTCTGTCAACAGTCATTTTGCTTCTTTGCATCGAAGAGTTTTTCGTACAACTGGAAAAGAGAGCTGGAGGTATAGGTCTGTGGTTCTGCTTGTCTGTCAGCTTAGTTTGCCTTTGAAGTCCCCAGTGATACACATAAAAAACAGAGACTATCCCGTATGTTTGTAAGAAAATGTAAAAGGTGCAAAGAGATATACATGCAGGTGATTTTTCTGTATCTGGAACAATCATAATTTATGTGAACAAGATGAAAAATGAACAAGCTGCTATGAATGATTCACCTAAAAAAAACAAAAACAAAATTAAAAAATCCATAAACAGCAGGAGGTTAGTCTGCTTTGCATTGTCAATCTGTGTTAAGCAACTCAGAACTGACAGTCATGAAGGGAAAGTATTCCACTTCCTTAGGATACTGAGCTTCAATTGACTTTTGTTTAAGGTTGCAAGGTTTCAACACTTAAGACTGTTAGTTAATGTCACCTGCTCAAAAAGACATTTGCAGCAAGTTGGGGGGGACCTGAAGGGCACTACGTGATTTGTCCTGGGTTCTCATTTCTCACCTAACATAAATTTACTGTCTGGGAACTTGGTCACTCAGTATGTGAGAGGCCCTCCTTAAGACTTCATTGTAATGCAGAACTAAGGAGGATGTTTCTAGCAGTCCAAATCTGGAATAAAAAGTTCTTCTGAGCCCTCATCTTCTTCTGCAGTCATCTTTGTACTTCTTTTATGTACCAGGTTAGTGGTTATTTTTTAATAGTTAGTGTCTGCATGAGCTCCCCTCCTACTCTTTCTTTATTCCTTAAATTTCAGGGGTCTTGCTTCCACCTGGATGTGTAGTAAGAGATTTTTGCAGCATTTTTACATGGATCTTGTCAGGATCTGTTTACAGATCTCTTTTAAAGCAAAAACTTCATAAAAATGCTGTTGTTCTGGAGCTCTGTTTCCATTTCTGGTGATTTTCAAAGTCTTATCTTTCTACCTGTTTTGCTGCCATTCCTGGTTTTATTTTGGATTTTGCAGTATTCTGTTTAAAACAAAGGCTTATGCAATCATGTTATGTCAGTCTGTTTGCATGTGCTATAATAAAAGACTGCTGAGTCATGTCTAGTGGTTTTCTCTTTTTAGTGCACACAAAATATTAGCCCACAAACCTCCAAATCTGTGTGTGCAATTCCTGTGGCATCACCAGCCTTTTTCCTATAAAGTAACAGGGTTTTTTTTCAAGAAAATGCAGCAGTTTGTGTGTGTGCCATAGCATAGTTGCTAATGTAAATTGGAGTGATTAATATTCTTAACACCTTAAATAGCAAACCAAGACAACTTTGTTTTCTCCGCTAGAAAAATACTGTTACTATACCATTCTCTTAACTGTACTGTAAAGAGCAAGAATTACAAGCCTCATTGTTGACTAAGTGGGCAATTGCATTAAGTAGCAATGGGAAAAAGTTCAGCTCAGACTAAAATGGTTTTCCTGTTATTTATATGATGCTAGAGACATCTTTCTTCCTTTATTTACAGAAAGAATTTTGCAAATAAGAATCTGGTGCCGAATGATTTTCAGTTTGACTGCTGAATGGTTTTACTGATTCAGCATTCAGTAAAAATGCTGAATCCTGCATGGTTTTTTACTGTTTCTATCCACTATACATCACCTTTTCCACCTGTGCCTTAGGGATGATATGAATGATATATAAATATATGGTTTGAAAATATTTTCCTTTGATGTTGAAGAAAGGACTCAGTGTAGGACCTGTGAATGCAACATTTTTTCCCCTCTGAACTTACAGTTCAAGCAGTTCTCCTTTGTCTTCAGCATGAAGTCAGGCTTCTGCTTCTGCTTTTGTACTTGCAGTAGATAGAGTGCTCCTGAAACATATCCGTGAAATTAATTTTCTAAACTGAAGTAGTGTTGTGAAACAGTCTGCTTTTAGCCAAACAGGCTATCCAGGGTACAACTGGACATTCAAAATGGTGAATCTAATGAGGCAGTGGAGACATCTGACTTATGCTATTTTACTTGGGGAATAATACCAAAGGTGCTAAGTAACTTAACTCTAGGGGTAATCTTGAACTTGTAAGGAATTATTGTTGTTTTAAATGCTTCCAAACTTCCTTTTCTTACCAAAACAAAAATCTTTCCTTTTTGTTTATTTCGTATTTTTATTGAGAAGCTAGCTCATCTGGATGTACCCAAAAGAGAGTGATATTTCAGCAGTTTCTCATGAAATTTGATTTCACTATAGGCCACCAAATACTTGAACCACTATGAGTGCTAGCTGCTCCCCATTACCTGCTGTTAGCTATAGCCCTGAAAAGAACCCTGTAGTCTCCCTGCTGCATAATCCATTGTTCTTACATTTGCTCACCCTGTGCATTTATTTATATTGAAATAAATATAGTATCCCTGAGCAGGACATATGAAATTTTTGTGAAACATCAGGATTACATTATTATTGTTGCTCAGATACCTCTTTTTGGTTACATTACCCTATGAGTTACATAGTGTTAGCTTTCTGTGGAGCATTTATTTTCTATGAAACTTGTAGAAAGACCAACTCATACAGGGCATTACTTCACCAAATCCTATTCCTTCTAGTCATTTTTCATGTTATGTTTTTCATGGATAGCGATATTGAATTGTCTAACACAATTTCTTCTTCTTTTTTTATTTATTGGTTTTTCATTAGCAGTCAGGGTTACAGGAAAAAGAAAAGGATTAGCTGAAAAGTAATGGCTAGAAGGAACAACTGAACTCATGCATGTGGCAAAACACAAGCAAAAGTGTTTAATTTCCCCAGCTATTTGTGTTGCAGGGCTGTTGTTTTTATATTTTCTTTTCCCAAGGCAAGGTTCAGATGTATGAGAAAAACAGTAACAGCCTTAGCAAAAGATTTGCTTTATCAACCAAAAATTACTGGAAAATGTGCTTTGCAGTAACTATGTTGCAAAAACAGAAAAAGCAGGTTAAATACCAAGAAGAAGAAAAAAAGAATAAAATACATTCATAAATAGTTCAGTGAAAAAAAGAAGCCAATATGTTTTACTGATATCTATAACCTTTTTAATATCTGTTTATAAATGTTTGGCTAAGTCACTTTTTATTTACAAGGTATTTGTGGGGAAAAAAATGAAGCGGTTACTTGCAAATTCATGACATTTTTACTGGTTTTAGAAATATTTTTAGAAAGTCTTTCATTATCTACACAATATATTTAAAAATTGTGAGTATGAGAATTCTTTTAAAGCACAGATTGTTATTAAATTAATATGATCAGTGAAATAGCAAATAGTTAATAAAAATTTAAAATAGGAAATATCAAATAATCTGTAGCTGAAAAATGAACCAGGGTTTAAAACTTGCTGTAAAAAAGCACTTAAAATTGCAAGGAAGAGAAAGAAGGTTTATCTGCAAATAATGTATAAGTAGAGGAAAAGATTCAGTTTTGAAAATGTTCACGTCTTTGAGTTTATTTGAATAGGTATGCTCATGTATGATTTTATGAATATCTCTGCTCTGTAAGAATTCCAAATCTACTACAATAATGTGCATGCCACATTGGGACTTCCACCGACGCCAACTAGCATTCCCTGGGATAAACTCTTCTTAGCATTTTTTTTTTCTTTTTGTTCAATGAAATGTATTTGTATGTGTAAAGCCATAAATGAACCTGACTTGTTTAAGAATGATGGTATAACACATCCTAATAATGTCTCTGTTTTCTTCTGAAGTTGATAGAAAAGCATCATCATCTAGAAATTCGTAAAAGGTAAAAGAGCCTTCAGATTTTGTTTTGTTTTAAAGCAAGGTATTTCAAGAATATATAAATGTGGAACATTTATTTTTACAGCATTATATGCAAAAAGGTTTCTCTTTCTGTAAGAAACAGTCTTACAAAATAGATCTGTTAATCTTGACATGCAGTATCTCCTTCTATATATAAAATTCATTGAAAATTCAGTAAACACGCTGAAGGCACAAGATAAAAGTTGAAAGTTTCAAAAGAAATGGGAATTATACACACTACTGAGCACAATAAATCAACAATATGGAAATTGTCCAGTATGAAAATAAACTCTTTTTCAAATACCTTGAATGCAAGTAAGCTATATAATATATAACAGAGAGATAATTGGATTGCACTGCAATGCAGCTTAAAAAAAATAAATCTTGTAAATTCTTAAGAGTGATGTTATCCATTCCCCATTAGTCTTGGAAATGATGACACACCTGGATTTCCAAGTATCAGGTGAAAGAAACAACAGCAGTCTCAACAACATAGTGTAAAAGAAAGCTGCCTTCTATTTTCACTTTTTAACTACTTTTCTTCTTGAAGGAAGTCAGGGGACATTCGTAGCCTTGCAGAGGAGGTAGGAAGTAAGGGTATAAGGACAAATATACCATATGAAAGCAAGAAGTCTGCCTAGCCCACTATTTTGTGGCCAAAACTAGAAGCCTAGAGAAGATGATGAAACAGTGTAAACATACAGTGATGCATCCTCAGGATTTTCCAGGCCAAAAAGATTAAATATTTGGAGATTCTATGCATTATAAATGATATCTTTGTTTCTACTCATATAAATATTAGTGGTTTTTACAGTGCACTCGTTTCACAAATTTATCTTATTGATTAATGAACTCATTGTATCTTGCAGCAAAGAATTCCTTAGCTTAATTATAATATGCCAGGAAAAATACCTCTGTCTGATTGTTTTGACCCTGTCACCTCCTACCTTTGATGCTGTCGTTGCCTGTATTGGAGGAGAGTGAAACATATTTCCTAATTGTCTCTTCCATGCTGCTCATGATTTTACAAATCTCTATCCTCTTCCTCTTATTTTTCTCTCTTTCAAGATTTAGAAACAAACAAACAAATGAACCCACAACACCTATGTATAGAAGTGTTTGGTATGGAATTCATTCTAGACCTTTGATCATCCTTGACACCCTTCTCTGAACCAGTTCCAGTATTATCTGCTTTCTGAGGAGAAAGGACAAGAATGTTACAACGTCTTCAAGATGGGAGAGAGACATGGATATATACAACTTTTCTCTCCTAATAAAGTGCTTCGATTGATGTAACAACAAGAAGGCAGTACAAACTACTCTAAAGCTCACTATGTCTTCCAAAGATCTTCCTGTGCCTGGTGTTAAATGAGCCTATCACATTGAGCTGCTAATTATAAATTTTTTGTAGGAGTGGAAACTTGTTCAATTTCTCTCTATATATAGTGACATATCACGTTGTTCTTATTGAAAACTTGGGCCTATTCGTTTCAAATACAAAATGTCTTGCCTAAATTGTAGCTCTGCAAATTTCTCAATCTAGTAGTTTATTCTCAGACCAATTTTCACCTATAATTTCAAGTGATGCAGATATTTTATTCTCTCAAATTGTAGCTGGCGGCAGCAGGGCCAGTCACGCTTGGAACCAGTTGGTACAAAATGGTTTCAAAAGAGATGTACTAAACACCAGGTGAATGGTTTCAGGAACAGCTGAATACACTAAGGTAATTTCTTTGGTAATTCCCCATGATCACCCTCAAAGTGTCAGTCCATCTCCTCTGAGAGTTAAAATAGGACAAGTTTTGTGTTAACAGCTGTGCTTTGTCAAAAATGTCAAATTTGGGAGCTTTGAAGCTGGACTACTTTTTGCTCAGTTACACTAGAACAACAATATGTAGCCTTACCCTTAGAGAAGGTGCACAGTCATCTCACAGTTGTGCAGCAGTACAATGTAAGTGAAATACTATCTGTGACTACAGCCATATTTCATGAGTAGGGCTAACACTGTTTGAATGACACATTACAGAGTATTAGACAAAAATGGATATGTCGTGTCATCTAAGTATATAAAACATGCACAAGGGGCAGAGAACATATGGCAGACTTCTCTGTGTTACCTAAATGCCTGAGTTCTTAGCTGTGACAGATTTGATGTGGCTTAGAATAACTCAGTAATGAGCTTTCTTATGCACACATTCACACACACACAACCCACAGTACTGATATTTTCTGTATCTAGACACACTCAGGCTCAGGAAGCCTTTTTTCTAGAAACACAACATTGCACCTCCTCTACTATATTTTTAAAGGTTTGGTTTTTTTTTTTCACCTGGTGACAGGAAATAAACTGGTTTTTCATTTAGCATTTATCAAATTATATATTCTTTTAGTTGGTACATGATTTTTTTCTGATTTTTAGATTGTCAGATTTATTTGTATTTAATCATATTTAAATCCTTTAAGCCTGCTGCATCAATTAGGATTAATCTCCTTGCTCTGTCTTATAAAACCACATCCAAAGATGAACTGTTAGGAGAATCTGTGACAGAGTTGTTCCAGGGACAATTATTTACTACATCCATCATTTATGCCTGACTCACTGTAGGTATCTCAAGGGGCACTGACTGATGCACTGAAGACTGAAGTCACCAGCTTCACAGTTTTGCTATCTGTACATGTTGTCCTTAAATCATAACTAAGTATTTCATTCCCTTGCTGCTCATGACTTTCTATGGCACGGACCTGTCTTGTTCTTGTTCACATCTCAATAAGGTTGTTTTCTGATTGTACTTTAAATTGTAAAAGTGATTCTTTTATCCTACTTCTAGAGTCTTTCCGTAGGCCTCCTAACCTAATAATCTGAAGGCAGCCATATCTTCTGTGCCGATACATTGTTTATAATCTAATAAAGTTGTTCCTTGTACATAGTAACAGATGGTGTGGCCTTTCTCACCTAAAATTTAACATTTATTTAGGTTTGTTTTCAACAGAGTTTTATTACTTTGTTTCTGCAAGGCAGAGGATGTTTTTGAATGTTTGTTTTAGAGCTGCAAAGGGAATCTTTTTAAGCTGGAGCATTTTTTTATAGCAGTCTTTTCTCATCAGTCGTCATGCCTCCTCCAACTCCTCTCTGCCCTTCCTTTTCTGTCCTTCATCGCCTCAGAAGAGATGCCCTCTCCCAAAGTCCAATTTCACAGTCTCACACATGTCCCATTCCGTTCACCAGATCAGACGCTTCAAAAGAAGGCAGAAAACCCCAGATCTTTGCTGCTGTAACTGATGCTGATTCCCCACCTCCAACCCCAGCTTAAGGAAATCCACCTTTCATATTGGCTTATCTTTTTGCAGCCACATCTATAATATTAATACAAGCCTTTAAATGAGCCAGCTTGCAAGAAACTCAGAAATGAACTTGAGCAGAGGGAAGAGTCATGCTCTAAGAGCAAACTTTTTTTTTTTTTTTAATAGAGCAGTGTGATTGTTCACATTATTAGGTGACACTTGAAGTAAGACTTCAATACTAACACCAAATATTGACTTAAGATAAAATTGAAAAATTTAGCAATGCTTTATGGACAAATTAGAAAGAGTTTTTCTTGCTGTTGTGTTGTTGGTTTTATTTTTTTTTTAATGACCTAGAAAGTAATGGATTTTTCTTTTTCTTTTTTTTTTTTTTTTCTCATGAGCTTTCTATTGGCTACTACTTCAGGACATAATAAACCAACTTGTTCCATTAGACACAGATCAAGGGACTGTTTTAAGGCATAATTTTGAGAATGTTAAGAACAAGACCTTGATTCTATAGGCAATGATGCCTGGCTCAAATCAAAACTAGAAAAGGATATCAGCTGAACTCATATTCGATACATTAATTTACAAAATTATTTCACAAAGAAATATCATTAAAATTTGGAAAACCTTTATTTTTGGAGTTTTGTGACTGTCAGTTATAGTTGCTTCTGCTTCCAATTTTAATGAGTAATGTATTCCAAAAATTTTTACCACCATGAGTTTCCTACTTTTATATACTTGCTCTTTGCTTAAACTTAGCTGTGGTGCAAATGGGAAGAAGAAAAGACATAAGAAAAAAGATTGCAATTTTCTTCCTCCAACGGACTAGTGCTTTGCCCTGGGAGCTCTTTGTACTTCATACTGTCTAGACTGCATAAGAGTAATACTCGTCTTTCTAAACAGAGACTTGCTTGCAGTTATTTGTCCTGTGCTTTCTTTTTCCATCTGTTTGGGTGTGAAGTGCAGGCATCGAACTACAAGACTGCAGATAATATTTTGGCATTTGAATGCAAGTTTCCAGGTTTTCAATTTCAATTGAAAATGTATATAGAAATTCATTTATTACTCCAAAACATTTCAGTTGGTGGCAACTTGGATCGAAAAGTAGATGACCATAACAACCAAAGTCTGTCTCTTCAAATCTGTTATTCCTGTTTGTTCAGATAAGTCTTTGAATATCAGTATGGTTCTCTCAACATGACTTTTACTCATTTACAAGAAAAACAGACTTAATGAAAGTAATAAAATGCATTTTGTTGTTCATTGTATTATTGAGAGTATGGTTTAATCCTCTTACATTTTTAAATTGAGGCAAGATGAAAATTTTAAACGTCAAATATAATATTTCTTGTTTGCTACTCATTCAGCTTCCATTTTCTGATAGATTATTTGGCCACCCATACAATTCAGATGAGGCAAAAAAGAGTGAGAAGTTTTTAGTTTCTATAAGGTATTACACAGTGGAAGATACTGGTTTTGTAATGTCAGTTCTGATACTGTAATGGTTATTTTGTGAATTAGCTTTTCCTACAAATTTTACATTTGCATTTAGCCCAGTGTTTAGATCTTGCTGAAGATTTAAAAAAGAAAAACACATAAATATTCTGGATACCATATATGGTGTCTACAAATCTGGCAAGTCATAAATGTACTAAGAAGGCTTTGAATAGCACTTATCTTTTGAAATTGAATCCTTATTTTGCATCCTTCCCACTTAAAAATATATTTTAAGTGCTATTTTATAGCTCTTCCTGTCCTTCAAATTAATACATTTGAATCTGGTAAAACAAAGGTGACACAAAATTCATAGTGGACTAGATGAAACAATTAATAAAAGTGCTTTTCCTAGATCAGTAATAATTTAAAATAACAATTAGTATGCAAAATAAAGCCAGCCAAGGAATCCTGGTACATAAACAGTCAATGGGAAGGATTTAACTAAATATTTGCAACGAAGTCATAGCAGATTGACTTGAAAACTATCAACTGGAAGGTTCCCAGATATAGAATAAATATTTACTTATAGAATCTGTCATTCCTGACTTCCTAATATGTTATCCTTTTTGCATAATTTATTTAATTTGGTATAATTCTGTTGGGTAATTGCTATGCTCCTGATGCAGGCATATACAAAGGTATCTATATTTATAATGATTAATCCTTGTATACCAATGATTAATGTAGGTTAAGTTACGCTTTTAAGTTTATAGCAGCCACAACAGAAATTCTGGTAGTCCTAGGATATTAAGTACTCAGAAGACAGAGCTTTGAAGAATAGTTTTATAATTACTGAGTATGAAGTGTACAGTCATTATATAAATTACTTCCCTTAGCAAATAAAAGTTTAGGGATTTACATAATTGAGATATATCTGCAGTTATGGATCAGTAACTGTATAGCACCCTGTCAGTGTGGTGTGATGGGATAAGACTAATATGCTTAAGTATAACCTGGAACAAATTTGGGTCTATTCAACTCGTTATTGTCTTTTCAATTTTCTAGTCAAAAGTACCGATAAAAATTTTTGAGGAGGAGAAGGACAAAAAAAAAGAAAAATATTTCTGCTGTTGATCCAGGACATATCTTAGCTGTACTGTTTGATGTAACTAGCCTTTTTGATAGGCTTTGGACAGTCAGTTGACCTTTTTCTCCTAATACCTCCCAGCTTTCATGTACTTCAGAAATGATGGCTTTCTGCTTACTTTAGCTATACTTATTCTTATGAACACAGTGTTTATTATCGTTCTCACTGTAATGTCAAATTGAAAGGCAAACATTTGCTGTGCTATTGCCATCTCCTTTCAATATATCAAAAGCTTAAACTATGAACTCTGTATATGCTTAAGGCTCCTAAGCATATGAAGTGAAGTTGGATATCGCTGTTCTTTGTCAAGCTAATACCAGCCAGAAAGCAGAAAATAAGGTCACTTCAGGTAAGATCAGTACAATTGATCTTTCTTTATTGCTTTGGGTGGGCTCAGTTAGGTCACTAAGGGAAAGAAACACAGCTGACCAGTGGCAGTTCTAACCTATGAAACAGGAAAAGCGTTGTGGATCATGAGCAGAGCAATAACAGTTTTGCCTAGAAATGGAAATTCAATTCTCATCTTACAGTTAATGAGACCATTATCGTGTTCTCCATAGTTCTGAACACTTAGATGCTGTTGTGCTGAATTCTAACTGATTTGTATCATTATGTTCTGTAAATGATGGAAATTAGCATAAATCGCCTGAAATGTGCCATTTGAAATGTAGTGCAGAGTGATGCGGAGGATATTGTCTTTCCACTTTGCAAAGCATTAGTATATAATGACTTTGTATCCCTTGTGCTAATATTCCATGTATGTAAATGTTAAATGCTGCCAACAAAAATTATAAAGTAGAAAAGTTTGTTTGCTTTATGTTATATTCATCCTGGTAATGAGGGATAAATTGTATTGGGCAGCAAAAACACTGCTGGTTAAAGATGCACAAAATGCATGAATAGAAAGTATAGTTCATACAGTTCCATATGCTGGCCAGACTCAGTTTAGGGAATGTAATGGTAACATTTTTCTAAGTGATGTTTGTGATGAAAAGGAATCTAATGTGAACATTTTTTTCTCGGGCTTTGAGAGTAAGGCAAGGAATCATAAACTGGCACACAGTTCTTTATGGGTAACTGCTTGTTACTAAAGTTTCTCCTGGAGATAGCTTGAAAAAATCCTTGGGGGAAAAAAAATGTCATCCATATATAGTATGCCAAGTGGTCCACCTGCTTGTTTACTTTAACAGATTAAGGAGAAAGAAAGTTTAGATTATTTTCACATATACTTAGGAAATTTGTAATGGTTTAAAAAAAAAAAGGTGAAGTGGGTGGAATGCTCTGAAGAACAGTGATTGTACAGTTATCATATAGGGTTGATTTAACTTTGGCTACATTTGGACTGGTGCTGCATAAAGCAAAGAACAGTCAGTGAATCTTTTCATGTAATAATAAAGAAATTTGAACACTCCTCTGAAATTTTAGATTCATCCTCTTTCATCAACCTGCTAGATCGCCTTTAAAATATTTCATTCATCATCAAGACTCCTTTATTTTAAGCTCCTTTGCCTTACCCTCCCAACGTATGATAAGCAAAAGATAGGAGAAAGAGAAAGACAATTCTGTCTCTGCTCCTTAAGACTGAATATCTGCTCTGCACACACATGTACTTAATTGTACAGGCTTATCACAAGTTTCTGTATATTACTAGCTGCTCACCCACCTATAATTTCCAGCAGACATACCAACCACCTTCCTCCAGAGTTAACTCTGCCTTAAAAAACTGTGAACATGAATCTCTGAATAAAGTCTCTTCTGTTTTCTCAAAACCTTGTGAAACAAAGATTCTTGCCTTCAAATTGCATATAAAAGCAAACTGTTTATACTTGAAAACTCAGGAAAAAAATGATAACACTTTCTGCATCACAACACGAGTTAAAAATATTTTCTTTTTCATCTAGCTCTCCTGCTAACATTGAAGCAATGCACCCAATACTATAAATTACAAGTTATTGAGTACTTATTTTCTCAAATTTATTAGCAATGTGTAAAAAACCTTTACTGATTAGCACTACTGAAGAATCCAATATTTCCATAGTATCTGTATTTCCCCTTTGATTTCTGAATGGTTTTAAAGTTGTATATTTGTTATAATATAAAATTCTTCAATACAAAGTCTGATTTACTTGATATATGTGTCTTTGCTTAAAACTGCGGTTCTCATTTACTAAAAAGTTACTATAATTCTTAATGCACTACTACATTTTTTAAAAGAAACAGACAAAAAATCATCTACTAAAAATGTACTAAAAGTTTAACCTCCTCATAGCCATTTGGAAGGCACAATATACCTAAGACTGGATTTATTTAATCATTTTAGTTGTTACTACCAGTGAGAGAATATTCTTGCTCCTTCTATTCTTTATTACATAAATAGCACTTGTCCCTTATACTCTTTATTACACAGGTAGCATTTTTGAAGATATGAGGTGAATGTTCTTGAATAAAAAGATTGGAAATATGCAGCAGCTTTATCTATAAGACTTCATGCTTCACACTCACGACAATATTGCTCAACAGTGTCTGATATGAATTTCTTTCTTTGTCACCTAGTGGAAATGTATATACTTATTCTTCACTTTTGATAGCTGTATTTTTTCCAAGGTTCTTGGATACATGGTTCATTTTACTGGTTCTGCTTTTGATTTTAAATTTTTATTTTAAATTTTGATTTGATAGCTTTTCATTTTCTTCCTATTTCAGAATAGTCTGGTAGTCTCAATAAGGTCTCAGACCTTCAGAAACAAACAAGGAAACAAAATTAAAATAATTTAAAAAACAATCCAAAAGTCCAATGAAATGAAGTTTCTTTACTTTTTATCTGACCATAATTTATGTTTTAGCAGCTACAAGTAAAAGGTACTGTTGAAAATACTGTATAATTCCCTATAAATTGTGATTTAATATAAAAGTGATACTCTTGACAGCCTCCCTAAACATTATATGTTTTTCCAGACTTTATTTACATTATAATTCTTTGGAGGAGTCAACAGGCATGTGGATAAGAAAAATCTTTTTAATATAGCCTACTTGAATTTACCAATTTTTTTTTAACAATGTGTCTCACCAAAGGCTTTCAAGGACACTTAACAACTGAAGCATGAGAAGGAAGGATTAAAACATAGAATTAAATTAATTTTAAAAAATGGTTAAGTGATTAGAAATAGAAGGAAGAAGCAAAGGTCAGTTCCCATCATGAAGGAAGTCTCACAAGGATCTGTAGGGACCTATGCCATTAAACAGTAAAGCTCATAAAAAAGGACTGAATAGTGAGATTATAAGGTTTTTTGGCAATATCAGGTTATTCAGGATAGTGAAGAAAGGCTGACTGTCAAGAACTGCAGAAAGACTGTACAAGACTGATCATTAAAGTGGCAGGTGAAATTTACTCCACATGAATGCAAAAGACAAAAAGACAGTGGGCAAAAATAATCCCAGCTTCACATATAATACAATGGGTACTAACTTAAACAGTTATTACTGTAGAGGACAGGTTATGACAGATACTTTCTTGAAAATTCAGCTCAGTGATGTCACTTGTGGTCACTTGATGAGAATTAGTCATAGTCATAAAAGCAAATCAAATTCCAAAAGTTAATAGGAAAGAAATAGAGAAGAAAACTAAGAACAATGCTATATTATTGTACAAATCTATGATCCACCTGCCTTTTTGGGTGCTGTTTGCAGTTCCTTAATTAGTTCACTCATCTCAAAATGGATATATTAGAACTGGAGAAGCTTCAGGATAAGTTAAGAGGTATGACTGAAGGTGTGAGTGTAAAGAAGAATTAAATAAAACCATTCAGCTTAACTGATAAGGGTCTGTACATTCCCTGATAAAGGGGGCTAGAAAATCCTGAGTGAGGTAAACAGCATGGATCAATTATCTGGTGTTACTTACCATGAAGGCACGAAGGGGATATCAAATAAGCCAGAAGGAGGAAAGTATAAAATGTCTGCTCTCATGCTCTATTAATTATTATAATTAATAAGAAGATAGATTATATAATTAGTTTAATTATTATTATATCTAAGAGTCCTAGCTATGGATCAGTGTACATCTAAGTGTATGAAAACAGAAAAATAACTTCCTCCTTTTGTAAGATGGTAATCTTCTCTCTGTATTTCTAGATGATAAATGCTCCATGCCCTCATCATGCTAAAGGTTACTAGTCTTCATTTTATTCTGAAAATGGTTACCTTTAAAATGTTTTAAAAATTTCTTCCTCAAGATTTAGAAACAGTTCCTACAGGATTGATTTCCTTTAATGTCTGAACTGATTTAAATGATATGTTTTAAAGTCCTGAAACGAATGTAAATGGAAATTATAACAAAAATAGCAAGAATGATTGATTTCAGTTGAAACTGTAGTCATATTTATCCAGTAAGTGTATGGTAATTTTACAGTATCATACCAAATTTCTAACAAGTTATTGATTTGAATGCAGACAATTTATGCATTTGGAAACTGTTTACACATGTTGCACTGCTACAACACCAGTTAGCGAGACACTGATAAGAAATTTTTGATGTATCAGAGAGATAATACCTAATGTTCAGGAATTTCCTTTGTCTTCATCCATGCTGTTGTAGGCTAACAACTTTCAAGACACGTTTTAGCACTTGTGTGTCTCATCTGGACTTTGAGGAGTAACACATGATAGCAGACAAGCTACTAGCATATGGCTGTCATTTACAAGGTCTGAACTAGTTGCACTATACTATCATTTTACAAGTACCAGTGCACACTAGAATCTGTGGTTCCTCTTTCAGGATTCTAAATTGAACAGAAATTAAACAAAAGATGTAGTTTAAATGCTTTGCAACATCAGAACACGTGGAATTCAAGTGCTCTCAATCTTAGATATCCACCTAAGGGAACAGGAAGTATGCCAGCATCTTTTTATTCCTTTGTGTGGTACTCTTCAAAACCACCAAATGTGATTTCTTTTTAAGTCCGAATTTATTCAGGTCACAATATGCCACCATAACAGTTTGATACTTCAAGTGCTGGGTGAGGAGAGACACATTCCTTGAGTTCAGCTGTGTTATGTCCTTTCAACAGAATTTGGGAAATATTTTGAATAGCAAGAATAGGCTTAAACATTTTCCCTCACTAAAATATTTTCTGATTTTTTTAAGGGGTATTAAGCAGCAGGTATTGCTATTATTTTTAAGGGTTTGTGCAGTTGAAATGGCAGGGACCTGCAAAAGGGACAAAACTGCACATTACTTCCCAACCCAGGTAATACATCAGACTGCTCAAGAATAAGTGAGAATTTGCACAGCATGGGTGAGGTGATTTGCCAGTCATAGCTTTTAATAAGGTGGAGGAGGAGACAGATATTTTTTGATTCTCCTATTTTTAGGGTTCAGGTGGATTTTTTATTTTTAGCTCTTTTTTAGCAGTGATTTTGAACATCATTTCTAAAATAAGGCACTTGTAATGTTTTTCCAATGGCGTTTACTAAGCCATGCCTTTAAAACTTTAGGAATTGTTGCTGAATGCCAGTGGGAGCTGTAAGAGGTCAGTTCTACAGTTTCTCCTGGCACTTTATAGGATCACATCATCTTTATAGTTCTCAAAATGTGAGTTTGCATAACATGCTCTTAATATTCTATGAGACAAGGATTTAAAACTTCTCAATACATCTCCCACACAGCCAAGCTCAAAATAAAGGACCTGCTTCTACAAAGTCTTCCTATCTTGCTATCCATTAACATTCATCAAAGACCAGGACAGTCTGTATGTCTCTAAAGGTACGCGGTTCTTCACAGATGAGTACTGTACTTCAGAACCAGAGTTTTATACTTCTTGCATATTTGGCTCCACTGTGCAACTTCCTGGAGGACATTGATCTAAAATTATTCCTTTGTCTTCTCTATTTTCAAAACCATTGCCAAGTACTCACCCCATTTTTAAAAGGAAGCCAAAAACTAGATTGCAAATGTATTTTCCCATTTTAAGGGAAATATTTAAAAATTTATTTGCTTTTATTTAGCGTGCATGTTGTATTTTCTTCTTATAGTCACTGATTATCTTCAGAAATATCTACTGGTCTGGCTGAGCTCTGCTCCCAGTACCCAGCCACAACATCAAAATGGGCTATTTATTCCAGAAGCCCAAAAGTGTATGAGCTAAGTAAGCCCCATTTTCTTCAAAAAATATTCAGAGATAAATCCTTATGAAAATAAAAATCTTAGAATATAATAGAATCATAGAATCGTTAAGGTTGGAAAAGACCTTTAAGATCATCAGGTCCAAATGTTAACCTAACACTGCCAAGTCCACCTCTAAACCATGTTCCTAAGCACCACGTCTACCCGTCTTTTAAATACCTCCAGGGATGGAGACTCAACCACTTCCCTGGGCAGCCTGTTCCAGTGCCTGACCATTCTTTCAGTGAAGAAGTTTTTCCTAATATCTAACCTAAACTTTCCCTGGTGCAGCTTGAGGCTGTTTCCTCTCGTCCTATCACTTGTTACTTGGGAGAAGAGACCGACCCCCACCTCGATACAACCTCCTTTCAGGTAGTTGTAGAGAGCAATAAAGCCAGATGTGTGTTTTTGTTATCTTAGCAGAATAAGAGTTAACTTAAAACAGACCTCATTCATACTTCCAAAACTGGAAATTAGAAAGTTCAGTTGTCTGATCAAAAATATGTTTTTATTCATTTTACTGACATATGGGGGGGGGGGAGAAAAAAAAAAGAGGAAAAAAAAAAGGAGAAGAAAATAAAAAAAGAGAGGGGGGGGGAAAAACCCAAATGCTAAAAGCAGTAGTTGTGGATACCTATAGCAAACTGGAATGTCAGCCTTAATTGTTCTTTGGATTTCTTTTTTCTTCAAAAAATATAGGGCATTATAAAAGGCAGGGAAAAATGGTTTTTGTTTGTTTGTTTAAGAGGAAAAAGTCTCATAATATTTGCCTTTTTTACATCACATATAAACCCCAAAAGCTTGGGATGATTTTGGAAGTTTAACTTGAAGGACTGCACCAGGCCATCTAGGATGAAAGTGTCTGGGGAATGTGAGATAAAACAAAGTGCCAGCATTTCCACTGCCCATGTGTATGTCTATATTTATATATATATGGTAACATTTGTAGCAACCAAGGTAAAAGTCAACTGTATTTGAAAAAAGGAGGAAAGATAAAAGCAAAGAAATCTCTTCTCGAAGATTCAAAAATCTTCATAAAACACTAAGAATTTTGCCATTCATTAAATGACCTTGGAGAAAAGCTGACATATACCATTTCACTTAGCAATGAAAGGTCGAATATAGACACTTTGGATCATATATTGATGCTGAAGTGCTTTTTTCAGGGGGACTGAGGCCTTATCCACTTCCCCAGCATATCCAATGAGAGGTACAAAATGCCAGCCCCAGTGACTGCAGTCAGACACATTAGAAGATGGCCAGTGTCACCTTTCCTGGCTGATTATCTGTCTCATTTTCCAGAATACAACAGTTCTTAACCTCATTTATTTACAGTGAAGAAAAAAATGAAAGCTGTGAAAGAGAACCACATGTCTTTTTAAGAGATAAAATGATGACATAAACAGGAAAATTGCAGTTAGTGGTAGGACAGACATATTAGGCTGTTCCTGTTCAGCTTTTGACCACTAGAAAGACTGGCTCTGGTGGCACCTCTCCAGCTGAGAATCATCATAAGGATGGGACACTCCTTTGCACAGAGTGTATGGGTCCACTTCCCTTCCCCCCAGCCACTG
Organism: Theristicus caerulescens; assembly: GCA_020745775.1. Taxonomy (NCBI): domain Eukaryota; kingdom Metazoa; phylum Chordata; class Aves; order Pelecaniformes; family Threskiornithidae; genus Theristicus; species Theristicus caerulescens. The sequence goes on from CM036558.1 coordinate 87,390,584, forward strand.
CAAGGGATTTGGGACAAGAAGAAGCAAGCATTTCAGAGAGAGAACAGTTAAGCTTCAGCAATTGCCGAGACATGTTTGGGAAAGCATCTACAGCTTCATTGAGGCTACACTGTTCCACAACTGGAGAGCTCTATGCAGTCCCTCAATACAAAATTCTGTTCAATAATAAGCCTCTTCTGTAGTTTCTTATTTCTTACTTAGCTATATCCTTTCACTGACATGTTTAGAAAGCAAAGGTAAAATAACAACAGCAATGCATAGAAAAAAAGTCCATTGAATCATAGGTCAAGTTGTTGTCAAGAATATTCATTATTTTATATCCTGTAAGCAAAAGTTGTTTTCTTGTGTTGGCTGTGAAATAGATTATATTCTTGTATGTTTGTTTGTTCTGTTTTCCCCTTCTAGTGCATTCATTTCAAAAATAATATGATAAACGAAGACACTGTTGCTTAGCAACTTTAAATATTTCCTTTTTAAACTCAATGCTTATAGTTTGAAATGTAATGTAAGTTCATTGTATACTGTGTGATAAGTTATTGGAAAATAATTAGCTTCCTCTTTCTTGGACTAATTTCTCAGAAATACATTTTATGGGTTATTGTATCTACTATTTGTCTAGGGAGAAGGAATTTGCCTAAACTATATTTATGTATAGAGATTTTGTTTAAAAGGCAATTTATTATCCTACATATTGAACAATTAACTTTTCAGTAATTAACATTTCAGTAAAATATATTTTCCTTAATGTTTGTAGAACAATCTTAGATCAGTAGACCTCTATAGTTTAAATGTACTACATGTAGAATGATTCTAGCTTGTCTCTAATGAGTACCCAGTGATATAGCCTGTTCATACTGTATAGTTACACTTTGAAATTTTTGGGGTTTGTGTTGTAAATAATAGGCTAGACTCTTAGTTATTTATCAGTTCAGTGATATTGAAGTCAGAAGCCATTCATTTTCTTCTCACAGAAGAAGGTGAGAAGACAGTTTTTGCCTGTTAAAAAAATCAACCTGTTACTAGAGGCTAGCAGCAATATATGACCATTAATACAAGCAGAGATATGTGGTTATTATTTTGACTGTCTATCTCACTTAGAAGCTTCTTGCATACTTTCTGAAATTGAAAAATCTTTTATATTCCTTTTTTAGGGAGAATAACCTTTCTACATTTTGATGGATTTGTAATTATTGTGGATAGAACTGAGACTTTCAGTGGAAGCAGAAAGTTATGGAAGATTGCTGCATTGTGACAGAAAGGATTTTCAGTATAGGAAAGTGAGAATGGATGCAGGAAACAAGGAAATGCTTATTTAGGGCTTATGTTAAACCTGTATGCTGTCAGTCATGTTATGGTATCTACATTGAAGAAAAGGAAATGACAGTAGTTCAGTACTATTATTATATAATAGTATGCAACTTCTGTATAAATGTTAATTACTGTATTTGGGGCATTTATAAACAAACCAAGTATTTCCCAAATAGCAAGAATTGGCATTAATTTAATAGGCAAAGATGAAAACTTTCTTCCAATTATTAAGTATCTTGAAAGGCAATTCAGATAGATTGAGTTGCTGGACTTTTCTTTGCTGAACTTCTCTTTGAAGAAAAGCAGATCTTCAATTAACTACCTGGTAGAAGGGCAAAGTTTGGTAGATTATCCTTGCTCAACACCAGCAGTTTAACCCATGCATCATGGCACAGATAACTCTGGAATTTCATATGTCCCAGGTTAGAATCACTGATTATGTCTTCCTCAAAAACTTTTCTTTATTTTTTTAAGTGAAGAGGGAGATAGCTTTGTTAATTTTGAATAAGAATTGGTAATTCTTACCAATATGTTTTTGCTTTCATTTCCTTCTGACTTCAAAGGGTAGACCAATTTCTAAATAAATTAAGACATAAGAAGCAAAAATGTTGTTAGTACTTTCTTTAATCAGAAATTGCAGGCATGAAATAAATATGGATTGGAAATACTTCCTCTTTTAGTCATAAAATGTCTCGTAAAATTTGGTGACAATTACTGCCTAACAAACAGTTGTACAATTCTGTGTGCAGTCATCCACTTCTTACTGATGCTAGAATCTATTAAAAGGAATAAAATTGTGGAAGCTAGCATTCTTGATTTAGAAAACAGACTATGAAATTGCAGAAAGCTGACTTGCAATATCCTCCATGCCTTGTTAAGTTGCCTACCATCAAAATGTTAAGCAGAAGCCCAATTAAAAAAAAAAGTTTATTTTAGTTTCAACTTATACAGTTTGTCTCAAGCACATACATGAAAAAAATTCAAATCACAGTGTTTTCTGAGTTGGTTAACAGCTAGATTTGATCAAATATCAATAACACAACAAAATACTATTATCAGTGGTAGCAGCTGGATTCATCATTTCCAGAGCTAATGACAAACTATACATTTTGAAGCTTACAATATTTTTACTTGGCAAGTCTTTCAGTAACTTTTTCAAAATGAGTACTTTCTCTTTGTCTCTTTTTTTTCTTTTTCCCCATTTTTTCCTTTTCTTTTTCTGAAAAGTCAGTATAAGATGAATAGATATTCTGCAGTATGTTTGTTTCATACCAAACTCTCTACAGTCTGATGTCCGTTTGCAATATAATTTTGTATGGCTTGCCATTACCTCTCTATAGATATTTTACATAGGTCAAGAAAAGCCATTTGCCTAAGAAACAAAGGCAGCTTGTGAATCAGTAGAAGCTCTCAAAAAGTGCCTAAAGCTATAATGACAATTAATCTTGCAGTCTCTCTTAATCCATACCTATCATGAACATCATAATTAACCATTTAGCTCAGATTGCCTAGCAGCCCCTGACATCCTTGTGGTTCTGCTTCACAAATTTTCAAGAGCCTGAACTGGCTGCACACGTGCATGCACCTTTCTCCATCTAGTTGCATTTTGCTCAGATCAGGTGTTCTCCCTAGAGAACATTTACAGTAGTTCTACAATATGTGCATTCTTATTCTTCAGCTTAGCTGCATTAATTTTTCTTGTCTTCTACCTGAAAGGAAAAAAACAGAAAATGTAAAAATACTTTTCTGTACAGGTTATTATTCTCACAATGCAAGACAACCTAAAATATCATGTTAACATTGTTTCTAGAGAAATGCAGAATAGGATATAAATTTGGTATGACAAGTTGGTGTAGAAGAGGAAAGGTAGCTCATGCAGTTTTTGCTGATGGAGGAAGACATGAAAGACAACTCTAGATGTTCATACAGAAACTTCCTGGTTTAGGGACTTCTATGAGTAAACAACTGACATCTTTTCTAAACTTAACTTTGTAATGGGATGACCTGAAACTCGGTAACCTCACTAATGTACTTCTACTGGTGTTGTAGAGAAGGCGAATTTCTGTTTTAGAGGCCCTCCAATAAATTGTTGCCATCAGTTCCCAGGATTTTGGAGTACTGACCAGATGCCCATGAGCACTAGTTCGTCCCTGTGGAGTGGCTGCATGTTAGGTACTTTACATCATCAGCTCCTATTCCAACTGGTTTCAGTAAGTTCTGGCTCAAACCTGGGTAGCTGAAATACAGCTCAGACTGCTGTTGGGCTAACCCTTATGGGCACACAAACACACTATAATGGATATGTCAGACCATTAAGCTCTATAATAATGAAAAAAATCCGTCACACACCTGAACTTTCTCCAGTGTGAGAAGCCCTCACTTCTGAAGCACAGCACCCACGCTCCAACAAACTTCAGAAAGACACTGGCAGTTGGTGGGGCTGGAGTCATGATCCAGGAGGCAAACAGATAAAAGGCACTCCATTCTGGACTGGAGCACATGCTCTGCCAAAGGCATCACATTCCCTAAGTGACCCACTCATAGAATGGGACAGCAGAAGACCATGCAGTGTCAGGAGGCAGAAAGAAACCATGAGGCAGGCCACCTCAACCTCCCATGCTGGCTTCCACCTTACCGGAGGAGTCCTGACCCACTGACTGGGACCTCCAGCTAAGATAGATACAAGAAATAGAGACTGGGAAAAGGGTAGGGTAGCCATGTTTGTCTAAATTCTCATGTTCTTTTTCTTGCTAACCAAATGGAGGTTAGCGGTGGGTGTCAAAAAATTAAGCAAAATTACATTCCCCGACTATCTTGTCCATGGCATACAGTCCCATTATTTCCTCCCCCTCCATTTTTACCTGGATTTTTCTGCTTGTCTTTCCTCTGAGTGAGTTCATATTTACTTGCAGTGAGGTAAAGTGTTTGCCTACAAAATGCTGAGTATTGTATGAAAGAAAAATTATAGACAGTGAATATTCATTCATGACGGTTGCTTTTCATATGTACAGGTTACCTTAAACAATTTTTAAAACTCAGATTTTTCTCCAAAATATTCTAGAGAAATGGCACATTTTAAACTGGTATTTTTCTCTTCTTGTTGTTTTAAAAGTAGAACTGGTTTGCACACTTTCCAGAGAAATACGTTTACAAACCACAATTAAAGCATGATAGGAACAGGTTTCAGGAAGAGTTTAGAAAATATGTTTTCTCCTAGTTGTTTTGTGTCTTTCTGCCTGTTTTCCCCAACCCACCAATCCTGAAACAATCTCCCTTCCATACTCAAAACAACTTCATATTTAAAGATAGCAGTTTATATTTCTAAGGCTAAAATTACATTTTTCTTCATATTAAAATTTAATTTTCAAATTATCTGTTCACAAAACCTTTGTTTGTTTGGTGATTTTTAAATCATATTTTAGTTCAGGAGTATTTTCAAAATCTGAAGCCTGTGATATGACAAAAACATTGCTTAAATAATAACAGAACCACTGTATTTCACAACCATTGAGATAAAATTCTAAGGCAGAATACAGAAAAACAGACAATGAGAAAAGAAGCATATATTTAACACAGCATGAAAATAAGATGTGATTAATATTAACAGTAAATTTTCTGCTAGAAATAACAGGATATAGATATCTGAATACTTACATATCTCTTTCTTTATATGTATTAATATCTTTTTTTGGTTTCCAGTGAGAGTAAGGCAATATTGCTAAAAGAGAGAAATTGTAGCAGAAGAAAGGGTTTCCAGGCCATCTAAAACATATAGCTCCCAGAGAGGAAGCAGATGCAGCAACTGAGTGAACATTTGTGCTTACTTAACTTTAACAGTTGTTCAACAAATATTTGCAGCCATATTAGAAGGGACTAAATATTTAATTTGAGATTGAGATCACATGCGATAGTCTTCTAAAACCAGGAAATCTCAATATACCAACAAATAAAGGAGATAAAAATAAAGACTTCTGATGAACAGGACAACTAACAGAAAAAGAACAAAGCTTTGCATATTCACAATTTGGGAAAAATGGAATTTACAAGATAGTGATTTAAGAAAACTATTGTTTTAAAACCAAACAAATTTGTTTCTTTGAATGATAAAATATTTTCTTAAAATATACATATTTTCCTCTGCAGCAATATTTTCTGCAAATATTCAAGGTATATCCTGAAGTACATTTGTTGTTCTATCTGAGTTTATTTTATTATTTCTGTGCTTTTAGGTCTCTTGCTATTGAAAATCCTGGAAAATGGTTTTATGACTTCTGTGGTAGCAGTCTTTCTGCTAATTATTGCTATTGGCTATAAAGTTGCCTGTTTTGAAAAGGGTGAAAATTAAATACAGAATGATTTGTCCAGTTCACTTCTGTTGCTGTTTTATTGAAGTCAACAGTTGTTAGGATGATTATCTATACTATTTAAAAGATAAAAGAAATTTAATGTGCTTATTCTATATGGTAAATTTCACATTCTTCACTCTTTGTTCCTCCTACACCCCCCCCCCCCTTTTTTTTTCTGGTTTTATTGGTTTTCCCTTCATTCACTTATGGTACCAAAACCAAGTTTTAGTGATGCAATGATTATGAAGAGATCATTTAAATGTGATGTAAAATGAAATGTTTTCATTAATCAATCAGGTCCATAGTGTCTGGTGCAAGACCTATCACTTGGACTGTGTTTCAGCATTTATTACTGAGCTTCAAAACTAGAAGTTACATATGTAAATTGTGCCTTTAAGTGAGTACATCTTCAGTGTCCTGCTATCTTGCTGCTGTTTCCCATCACCTGTCCTTAATAGATTAGTATTTTCTTTTCTCTTCTGGCTCTGTCCTTCCCTCTAAGTACCAGCTCACACATCTTGTAGTTCCTACCATTAGCTTTGTGGTCTTTGAATAACCAACCTCAGGGATTTATTTTCCCTATGCTACACCCACAAAATCTCTCTCCTATAATCTGCAAATAATCAGCCCTAGAACACCTGCAGAGGTGAGTCTCCCTCTCTCAAGACAGGTTTTAATAAGTGACCAGAAGAAGGGAGCAGTTATCTCCATATGCAAAGAAAGAATTTCACAGGAACTATCTGGTATAGATTTTCTGATATGACAGTCTGTATGTATGCGGGACTTGTCTCTGCTATGGAATCTTTAATGGATTATAAAATGAGATTTGCAAAATAATAAAAAAATCTTGTCCCTTTTAACCACAGCATTAAGGACAATTTAGCCCATGTGTCATTTATTGAGTTGACTAAGTATCAAGCGGTATCAGAAACTGTTTACACAGTATAGGCACTCAAAATATTTCTCAGCACCTGGACATCCTGGTCCTGAAAAACTGCAGATCTCTGAAGGCAGCAGCTCTTGTATTTAAAACTCATGTGGTACTTAAGAAATCTTCTGCTTATTAAAATTTTATCTTTAAAATTCTTTGATGCAAACCATTATTGCTTAGTCATTGGTCCATGCTTATGTTTGCTTGTTGCTTCTTTAGCAAAGTGATGCAAAATATTGCCTAGAGAGACCCTTTGTAGCTCTCAGTAAAGTTCCAGTTCCTCAGAATATTCTGTTGAAGTTTCTCAGCTTTCCTTTTATTTCAGTTATTAGATGGAATAGAGTCCATCTGTAGGTAATACTTTAGATTTGTGAGAGTTAAAATTCAGGAAAATAAAAATATATAGGTTTTTTCAACTTTGTTACCTTCCCTAACAGTTTCAAATGAGCATTGGTTATGAAATACTTTAGAAATAGCCAAAGAGAAAATTGGGACCAAAAAGTAATGCTGCAGTCATTTTGCAGTCTCTGTTCTAGTCTTTGTTTAATTTAATGCTTAAAAAAAAAAAAAATTGAAATGTTGAATGTAAAATAATCTTCAAAATGAAAAGCTTTCTTCTCAAAGTGGTCAATAATATGCTGCAGCCACTTTGATACTTTTTTTTAAATTAGAGACTTGTCTTGTAAACTATTTTGTTTTGTGTAAATCTCAATTTTTTGACTAAAAAATCTTCTCAAGTAAAAAAAAAAAAAAAGCAGCATTTCTTGTATCAATCTTTATTTTATATTCCTTCAGTATATCTACTTGTAAGATACATGTTCTGCCTTTCTTCCTGCAAGCTTCTTCTCGCATCTATCTAGTAGAGTTCATGGATGGTTTTTTTCCCTTCCCTGTCCTGCTTCCTTCATAATGTCATTAATGTGTCTATGAAGCACTTTACATTCTTTTGAATTCTGGAAAGATAAAGCTGTAGCTATTCTGCTTTCATTTTAGATTTGATTTTTTTTCAGGTGGTACTCTAATCTGTGGAGTGTTAAGTGTCACAGCAGATAAGCTAAGTTGTAAATTGAATTTTTTCTTATCCATATATTTATCTTTCAGCATTTCCTTTTTCATTGGGTCCTGCAGAAACATGCATTTAATTCTTCCCATTCATTCATCAGTGTTAGTTCATCATTCAGATGAATCAGAAGTCTGCTCCTAGAAAGGAAAAATGCATGTCATATGTTTTATGAAAAGTAAGCTCTTTGAGTTTAGATCCTTTTTATTGCAGCTGAAGGGAAAGATGTTTGCTCTGAACAAAAAGGAAAAACAATGATGAAGTCTTTATGAGAAAATGAAACACCTACTGGGAATTAAATGACAGTCAGTAGAAAGGCTTGTTCTGTGAAGCTGTTGTATCTCCTCCCAAGAGGCTGAAATCGTCTTATTTGGCTTCCAGGAGGTACCACACAGAATTATTTCTGCCCTAAGAGAAAAATTCCCATTAATTTGAAATGATTTAATGTTGAATTTTTCGTACCCTCAATGATAAAAGCTAGAACAATTCTCCCTGCAGGCTAACAAAATATTGCAAGTATCATTTCTATGTGGTTTTGAAATGTGTGCCTGTGTCTCTGTGTGTGTGTGGTATGTACACAGAACAGAAGCTACAATAAACTATAGGTTCAGATTTTTAAGTGTTGGTAGCTCTCATCATCCTATAGGTTTTAATTATTGGAAAACCTGATCTGATATTTTAAGATAATGCCACCCACTGTAGCTAGACAAATCAGGAAACTTTCTAATTAAAAAAATAATTATGAAAGGTAGAAGAAATTCCAGTAGCTGAATGGCACGATTTTCTAAGGCAATACAGTGAAAAACAACTGAGTGCCCAGAATGCTCTGCTAATATGTGATCTAGCAATTATGTGCTTCTCACCTTCTCTGAGATTTGAGGAGGTTACTTTGCTTTCAAACATAAAGCCATACAGATGGATCTACAGACCCTTCCTCTGACTGTCTCTCTGAAGATGCTTTAAACAGTATGGGTCAAGGCTATAGATATCTGACACTAGGTGTCTTTCTGTATCACCTATACAATGTGGAGAGAGAAGGGCTGAATAATATTCATGAGTTAAGAACAAACAGCCATTAGCCAATAGTTATTCATTGTATGAGGTATGAGGAGACTAGATATTCCCTTTTTCTTTCCACAAAAGACGGTATTAGTCTTCTTTCACAGTATGCAGTAAATACCCATCTTAAGACATCATTGTTAAAACCTCGGTGTCTTCCCTTCCTCCCCTTCTCTAAAGTTTTGGTTAGAAGGCCTTTCAGTCAAATTTGACCAGTCATTATTATGATGCATTCCATGTAAACCATCTGCAGCACAGTAACAGGAGAGAATTTCATTTCTCAGAATAAGTTGTTCATTATTAGTAGAACTGCTGCAAGAACTGGTGCAAGTTGGCTGGCTGTCGTAATAAGCTTACAAGCTGTTTGGCTAGTTTGGTGTTTCCCCCCGATTTGTCACCACTGCTGCTTGTATTCTTCAGCATCAACGATACTTGCTACAATCGTCATTTTTCAGCAGATGCCAGTTTGGTTTCATTAAACCGGCAACTCAATACCATTTTCTAATAATCAAAGAACAAGTGAATGGTGGGTGCTATGAACTGCAGCTTGTCCCATCTAGGATTCATCAAAATCAGGGAAGACTAATGCACTATTTTTTCCCTTCTCAGATTTATTTGCTATTTGAGTTTCCAGAATACACTGTATTGTCACTTGCAGTCTGCGCAGCATTCAAACACAGTTAATTGAATTTGTACCCAATATAATTCGATTCTTACTGTGGCAACATAAATCACATGGAATTTCTTCTGCTTCCTGATTGGATGAAAGTAACTTAGATTCTGTTGTGAAAATGTTGTCTTTTTGTGCATAATTACTTTTTATTCCTTCCTTTTAAAATTTGCTGGTTTAGGAACATTTTTCTTAGTAGGTTCATTTCCTAGGATATTTTCAGTAGAAAAAGGAAGTAATGGACACAACAAAGCTATTTGAACTTGTCCTGGTTTCAGCTGGGATAGAGTTAATTTTCTTCCTAGTAGCTGGTAGAGTGCTGTGTTTTGGATTTAGTATGAGAATAATGTTGATAACACACTGATGTTTTGTTTCTTGCTGAGTAGAGTTTACACTGGTCAAGGACTTTTCAGCTCTCCATGCTCTGCCAGGTGCACAAGAAGCTGGGAGGGGGCACAGCCAGGACAGCTGACCCAGACTGGCCAAAGGGCTATTCCATACCATATGACATCATGCTCAGTGTATAAGCTGGGGGAAGAAGAAGGAAGGGAGGGACATTCGGCGTGATGGCGTTTGGCTTCCCAAGGAACCGTTACGCATGATGGAGCCCTGCTTTCCTGGAGATGGCTGAACACCTGCCTGCCCATGGGAAGTAGTGAATGAATTCCTTGCTTTGCTTGTGTGCGCGGCTTTTGCTTTCCCTATTAAACTGTCTTTATCTCAACCCATGAGTTTTCTCACTTTTACTCCTCCGATTCTTTCCCCCATCCCACCGGGGGGGAGTGAGCGAACGGCTGTGTGGTGCTTAGTTGCCGACTGAGGTTAAACCATGACAGAACTTTACATCTGAAATAACATGAAAGCAAAATATTTTAGCCAAAATTTCCCAAGGTTACTGGTAAAATACAGAGTGTGTATTAAAGAATTAGGAAAAGATGAAAAAAATTTTCTCCCCCGAAGTCTGTGTGTGTGTATGTATGTGTGCATGTGTGTTCATGTGTGTGTGTGCGCATGCATATGTTTTGGAAATAGTTGGAAAATATTTGAAGGATAGCCAGAGAATAGGAAATAATTATTCTTTGCGTATCACTGTAGTACTGTGTGTGATTAATTAATTTGTTTCTGGTGTTTTTCTTGGAGGAGAACAAATGTGTCTATAAAACAAGAGATTTAGGAATGATATCTTACATGTGAATGTTCAAATGCTAGGTTTTTTGTTTGGAATTACAGTCAGACTGCTGATCTGTTCTGGAAAGTCTTTACTCTTTTAAGTACATTGATCATAACAGCATAAAACTCCCTGTCAATAAGGATTTGAGAGATATTTACTCCTTAGGATCATACAATAATTTGGGACGTAAGGGACCTCCAGTGGCCATCTACTCCATCCTGCTGTTTTATTTTACATGGTACAGAAATAGTCTTTAGTGATAACTGACTAATATTCTGGCAATTTTAAGATGTGACTTTTGCAGAATATATAAATGAATGAAAAATTAAAATCTTAAATTTGTATTAAAAATGTTAACATTTTAAGTAGATGTGATACAAAATAAGGGGAAATAAAGCAAAGGGTGTTGCATTTCGTTGCCTGAAATACTAATTTGTTTTAGTATCCTTATGGGACCCTATTAATGAATCAGTACTGTAGTCTGATGCATACTGTATAATTGCACACAACAAAATGATCTCTGCCCCCAGGGCTTTTTAAACTGTATAGTCTACATAAAAAAGAGACAAAGGTACACAATAATATATAAAACTTTAATAATCAACATGACCAATCCTATCACACATCATCAAATTAATGATTATCATGGGTTTTATAAAAATCCACAGCAAAGTAGTGTATGAAGAGAAGGTTTTTAAGAAGACGGATGATGGAGAAGTTTGTAAATATTTATATGGAACTTCTGTGATGAGTTGCCCTGCTCCAGCTGCCAGAACCCACCCAGCTGCTCTCTCACTCACCCTCCTCAACAGGACAGGGGAGGAAATAAGACGCAAAAGCTCCTGGCTTAAAATAAAGACAGGGAGATCACTGACCACTTACCATCATGGGCAAAACAGACAAAACTTGGGGAAAATTCACATAATTTAACCAGTTAAAAATAGAGTTGGACCATAAGAAAAAAAGACAAAACCTAAACCACCTTTCCCCAACCAAGCCCCCTTTCTTCCCAGGCTCAGCTTTGCTCCATCATTTCCAACTCTTCTACATTCTCCCCACCAAGCAGCATAGGAGGATAGGGAATGGGGGGGCTGCAGTCAATCCATAACAGCTCCTCTCTGCCACTCCCTCCTCCTCACACTTTTCCCTGCTCCAGTGTGGGGCCTTCCCATGGGCTGCAGCTTCCTTCAGGGCATGTCCACCTGCTGTGATGTGGGGTTCTTCACAGGCTGCAGGGTGGATATCTGCTCTGATGTTGTCCTCTTGGGGCTGCAGGGAAACACCTGCCTCACCCAGGGCCACAGGGGAATCTCTGTCAGGGGTGCCTGGACCACCTTCTCCCCTCCTCCTGCTCTTCCTTTCGGGGTTTGCAGGGCTGTTTCCCACACTGTTTCCCTCAGCCCTGGCTGCCGGGCAGCGTTTTGCCCTTCCTTACCCAGGCTTTCCCCAAGGCACCCACCGGTGGCTGAGGGGCTCAGCTCTGCCCTCCGCTGGGGCCGTTGGAGCTAGCTGGAACTGGCTGTGTCCAGCATGGGGCAGCTCTGGCTGCTCTTCACAGGGGCTGCCCTGTAGCCCTCCCATTCCCACTATCAAAACCTTGCCACCTAAACCCAATAAAATTTCTCAAAGATGCAAGAATATAATAGCAAAGGCATGAAGATTTACACAAAAAAAAAACCAAACAAAACCCAACCTATCTAGAAGTTGAATATTGGCTTCATGGGATAACTGGAGCCCAAAGTCACACCCTTCATACAAAAGTAGAGACAATATATGACATAGGATAGATGAAGGATAGTGAAAGCAAAAAGCAGTTTGAGTGTAGTGCAAAATAGCAAGACCATGGAAGAGGACAGAGAGAGGGATGAAAAGTCTAAAGCTGACTGGGAAAACAGTCTTTGTTGCAATGTTCTAAATAGATTAGAAAAAGAGAAAGATTGAAACTGTCAAGGCCATATTGTAGAAAATCAGATGCAAAATGGGACTCCAAATGAGTTCTACCTATGTATTTGAAGAGAAAAGCTTATATATTATGCAGAAAAACTTGGCAAACATTAATGACAGCTGGGCTATAAGAGCCCAGAGTGAGTCTAAGAAGGGAATCCTAAGCTAATGTGGGTAATTGAGAAGCAGTCTGGTGAAAATGTCTTCAGTGATAGGAGGCAGGAGAAAAGCTGTTTAACCTTGTTAGGTAGCCAGTAGAGGTGGCTAGCTACCCAGAAACAGACGTGAAAACAGGGAAACAAGGCTGGGGTAACTAGGTTAACATCTAAGCTGTCCTCATGAGGTAGATCTGTAAGGGAAGGAAGAGGAGACTAATAACATGGACATTCACCTAATACTTGAAAAAAGACCTTTATGGAACTGACGTCATAGTGAAATGAGAGATACACAGCAGCATGGAAGTCATGGAAGTCATTTGAGGACATATTTTCAAGAACTTTACCTCCCCAGTGTATGGACAACATAAATGCAAGAGTAAGAAGTAATGAGTGTGGCTGCCAGCATTTACTTATTAAGCAGCGGAAGTTCAAAACCCTGATGTAAGAGTCCAGATTTTGAAGAAAAGCTAGTGTATAGCTTTTTGTTCAGGATGTAGAAAATTGTTGGTAAATAAACCGTCACCAATCATGACCTGTATTATCTTCTGTCTCAATCACCCTTTATCCCTAAGACTTTCTTCTCCTTATGTTTTTGAAGAAAGGTTGGTTGTTGGCTTTCATATTTTTTACTAGTTGTTCAGTAAAATAATTTTTGGGTGTGTTTTGTTGCATTATCACTTTTAACTTCCTGGGGTTTTCTATTCTCTCTATGGTTTTTATTTGAACATGATTCCATTTTTTTGAAGGATACAATACCACTTCTAGTAACTCTCTTTACCATGGTATTTAACTGTGCTACTATTGGTCTGCTCTCTAAAATCTTTCCTGATACTTTATACACATATTCTTTGTGTTTCCAATGTGGCCCTCAAGTAACCTTCATGTTGTCTGCAAGGACTTATATCTCCTATCTTTTTTCTTTTACCTTCTTTTCAAGAAGTTTGTTCATTTTTATGTTGGTCACCTTTTTAAAGTTGGCTGCAGCTGTGGTGAATGTCTGCTTTTGTTGCTCCTGAAAGAATACTGAATTAGAAAAATCAGTCACTGTTGCTGAATTGGTCTCAAGCATCAGCATTTAGAACCACATTCTTTGTGCTGGTGAGGACCAAATAAAATTACCCGTTCTCTTGTGAGTACCCTGTGACCTTTCCCTAGTTTAAATAAGGTAAGTGAAGTGTACCATTTCTGTTGTATGTCCTAATCTCAAAGCATCTCTGATCTCTTTTGCATGTTACTGTCATTGGTCAGGGAGACAGTAATATTATCTCAAAATTGCTTTTTTTTCATCTGGATCTGGACTTCTCATCAACAGGGATTTCATTTCACTTGTTGACAAACTTTTCTTCTTGATTTGTCTGTGCATTTCAACTTACAGCTGTATACCATCAACTTCATGGCCTGTTTTGTTTCTCCTGTATTCTTTATGTTGTAATCTATCACTGTCCTGCTTACTCCCTGACTTCTACCAGGTGTTAGATATGTCTATTAGGATAGTGAAGTTTTCCCAATTGATTTCTTGGGTTTAGTAGCCTTCTCATAGGTTTGTTTATATCAACAAATTGTTCTGTTGTTCTGCATTGTCTTTACATGGTATTTTGCTGGGCCTGTTTTTTTCCTTTACCATTTAACTGTTGCCATGCTCTGGTCTTTCCTCAGCCTGTGACTTTACTCTGTGTGGTTGCCCCTTTCTCCATTCATTGGCTTTCTCCCACTGCAGCTTGAAGACTTGTTTCCAACCTTCTTAATTTCAAACACCAAAAACTTGGGTTTCTTATGGTTAAGAGTTTGTTCCATCTTTGCAAGCTTTTTTTATTCCAGAAGTACTCCAATGACATGATCAATCTCAATATCTCTTCATATACCATTGTGATGGGTTGACAAAAAGATTTGTTCTTTACTTCCAATCAACGGGTGATGTCCAGCCACTTTCTGGGAAGTAGGGCCTCAGTACGCGTAGTGGTTGCTTCAGAAGACAAACATCTTAATAGTGAATGTCCCCTCTCCTCCTTTTAGCTTTTATTGCTGAGCATGACAGCATATGGTACGGAATATCCCTTCGGTCAGTTTGGGTCAGCTGTCCTGGCTGTGTCCCCTCCCAACCTCTTGCCCACCCCCAGCCTACTGGCCTTTAGTGGGGAGGGGGGGGGTTAGAGAGACAGTCTTGATGCTGAGGGAGCACTGCTCAGCAGTAGCCAAGACATTGGTGTGTTATCAACACCATTTTAGCTACAAATACAAAGCACAGCACTATGAGTTAACTCCATCCCAGTCAGACCCAATACAACCATGTTCTCAATGAAAAACTTAAATCTTACCTTTCTGCCTCCCTACTGGCTATATGATTAGGTCTGGAACATTTCTTGCATGTCTGATATGGAATTTTTTATCTCCAATTTTAAACCTGACAAACCTGTTTTGGTGAGAACTTCTCTCCTCCATATACTCTAGGCATCTGTGCAGCCTGTAACCAGCAGCTTATCCTAATATGACGTCTAAAGCCTATTCAGAAATGTTGGAAGGTCTGTCATTTCTGTAATTTTTATGGAAAACACTGTGTAGTCCTTTCTCACGTCTATTTGCCTGGTGAATGGTTGTGTTACACAACAAGCTACTTCTTCCATTTGACTGTAATCCCTTCTTTCAAGGGTGTATCTTTGATATGTAATCTTGGACTGGACACAGCACTGGAACAATTTTCCCTTGAAGAAGATAGCATCCTTCAAGATTAAAGTGGGATTCTTGAAGGAATGATTGTTCAGTGATGTCTGCAAACCTGTGGTTAATAAACATTTCCATTTCCCTGAACTCCTTCAAGTCAGTAACCTTGGTCTCAAGGCACAGATGTTTACCTCAAAGGATCATGAGCAGCCTACGCTATTTACAAGTACATAGCATTTCATTTCCCCCACCAATAATACATATGACACTTAATGCATTTAACCTGGAAATCCATTCACTTGAAGGGTTTCTAACTGCTCATTTTACCTGTTTCAAATGAAAAGTGATTACTTTAGCTAGCCTAAAGTAGCCAGTTGATCTAGCTGACTTTCCTTGGTAAATTTGTCTCTCAGGTTAGGGAAGGAGAGTCTTTTGGACTTCATTCTCCTACCATTGCTCCATTCGCTCCACGTAAAAATCCCTTTTCAGCTCATTAAGTTCCAGGCTTTGCTTATTGCTGATCTTCACCTGACCAAGATGGTTTTGGTCTGCTTCAATGCTATATTTATGGCAATATATGTGGCCAATGTGTGGCTGGGTCCACACAGCCAGATGCTTTCTTGACTGTTTTTCCCACCCCTATATCATTGTGGATTTATAACAGCTTGGATCTTTTTCAGTGTTCCTTAGTGACAGGTAAAGTTCTCAGGTACAATGGTGATCATAATTCTCAAGGTACTGAAGGTTTACAACTTGCTTATTCAGCTTCTCTGTGCAAGGCAGGCTATTGTATGTGCAACCTCTCCTCAGCTAAGTTTATATTAAAAAATTTGGTAGTGTTTTAGTCTGGTATCTTACATCTTTAATGAGTAGTTTTTCTTGAAGTTAGAAAATTTAATCTGCTAGCTCGACATATTTTAGACTAGATTAGATCCTTCTTTGATAAGGAAGCTTTAAAGAAATTCATGAGATGATTGTGAACTTCCTTTTTGTCCCTAGCTTCACTTTGCAAGGAAACACAGTTTATAAAATGAACAAAAAGTTATCCTGAGAAAACACCAGGACATCCCTTGGGAAAAAAAGTCCTACATTCCCACAGTTGCAGTTACATTATGGGATAAGATGGACTACATTTATTTAGAACAACAATGGACTATGAACAATAAAGCAGAATCATCTATCTGATCTCTGCCTCCTCCCATCTGCCTCAGAAACATCATGAAGATTTCTGCCCTGCTGTCATCCCAAGGGTGCCAAACTGGAGCACTTGCATAAGTATTCTGTGAAGTCAGTCTAGCCAGCTAGATGAACTGAGTCATTTGTCTTGGAGAATCTTCTGCTTTGGCATCAGGTGAAAACTAACTCAATAATCTACTTTGATAAGGTGATCCCAGGAGGATTCTTCATTTTTTACATTCTAGATGCCTAACGTGTCATATGTCTGTGTTCTACCCAGTCAGCCACAAGCCAATTAACCTGAAAATTTAAATATACAAGAAAACATCATTAAAGCCAATTGGCTAAAGCAAATCTTCAAAACCCATGGAATCCTTCTTCTAACTGCACAATCAAGTCCCCCAAATATTTTCTTCTCTAAGTAAAGCTTATTATATTGTGTCCTCCCATTTTAGATGGGAACCAAAGCAAATAAAATGAAACAGCAACATGACAGTAACATTTGGTCCTTTTATTTCACCAGTGCAAACATGGCTCTGTGTATATAGTTATTTCAGATTTACACCACTATACCAGAATGTATGAATTGAATCTCTCAGCAGAGACTAGCTTGAGGTGAGAAACTTCTTTTTTAATAAGGAAGGCTTTTTATGATAGTGGCTGCTTGAGAAAGAGTAAGTTGTTTCAGCAATTCAGACACAACAGAAAAATTTGTTAGAGATCCTGACACTTGTCACTGTATTTTTTTCATTTACTTGAACAGTTCACATGCTGCTGTTTTCAGGAGCATGGCAGAATATATTAGGTCTACACTTCCCTTATTTTAAAAAGCCATGTTTTACAATAAAATGAAAATGCTGAACTAATTTAAGGTCCGTATTGTTTGTTGTCTGCAACCTGCAACAGTCTCGTCTGTCTATCAGTTGTGGCTAGTGCCCTCAGCAGGCTGCTGACTGACAACCTTTTGTACATGAACAGGCTTTAATGATCTACAAACCTTTCTTGAGCAAAACTACCAGAGAGAAAGCTGAGAAGGCTGATCTTTCTTACCCAATACATTAAAAAATACTGTTGTTGTGGTTCAATGAAAATATTACTTAAATGAAGAAGACTGGATGACCTCTTCAGAGACTTCCAACCTGAATTATTTTGCAGTTGTAAGACGGAGAAAAAAGGCGAAGTACTTATTTCCAGGAAGTGACTTAAAAAGGAAGTTTTCCTTCCTCTTACCATTAAAGCTAAAATAAGTATGTGAAGGTTTCTGGATCTCTCCTTAGGGTCATTGCTATAGGACTGAAGGGCCTGAGGAAGATTTCAAATTCTTTCTCTTCCAGAAGGTGAAATCTTCATTCTCCTTTTTATTTTCCAGGAGAAAAGTTCCTTAAAGACAAAGAAATGGAATCCCTGTAATTCACTAATAAAGATAAATTAAAATATAATTAAAATATATAATTCAAAATTTAGCAATAAATATAGACAGCTATATAGATACTTTAATTTGGTTATGAATATAGATCGCCAAATATAAAAGGCCTTCACAAGTCTGTTACACCAACAGTTTGAAAAGAGCAGAAAAGCACTCTCCAAAATGCACACTCTTTGCCCAAAATAGACTTAATCTCTTGACTTTCATTAAAAATGTCTGAGTTTACTTGAATTTTACAGAGTCACAGGATTGTTGAGGTTGGAAGGGACCAATGGGCTTGTGAAATCTCCATCCTTGTACATGCTAAAGACTAAATAAGACAAGGCCCTGAGCAACCTGATCAACTTTAAATTTAGCCCTGCTTAGAGCAGGAGTTTCAACTACATGATCTTCAGGAGTCCTTTCCAAACTTATTCATTACATGCTTTATAAACTTTGTGTCAAGTCCATTTTTATTGAAAAAATTAAGTACAATGTTGATGATGACATGAAAACTGAGTTCCCTCTGACTATAGTGCTTTGAGGGTATTTTACTTTTATAAAAAAAATGACCTTGTTTTGAAAAATAAACCGCATTTATTGCTACAAGTGAGAATTCAGACTGATTCTAGAAAAACTGCTACAAAGGGAGTTTGTTTTTATATTTTCATTGCAAGTAATTTTTTGTGAACAGAATTTTTTTACTTTATTACATTAAGATTAAGAAATACATATTTTAAGTAATTTAGTGTTTCAAAGAATTCCAGATGAAAGGATAGCTGTTAAAAGAAGAGAAAGTAAAACTCTCCAATGATAGAGGCAGTCTCCAAATTAAGAAAAAAAAGTCTGTTTCTTAATCAAGTATTGTTTAAAATTTTCAGGGTCTGCAGAATAAAACTGTAATCAAATTAAGGGAGCATATTTGCCTATTTGCGTGAGAAAATTTCCAGAGAAGTTAAAAACCCTATTGAACTGTAGGAGTGTATGACCCTAAATATTTTTGGGGGGCAGTTGTTTCTACATCTTCTTTGTATCTCCAAAGTGTTTGTATTCATATTGTGAATTCAATGCACTTGGAAGAGTATTGACCCCACAGTTGTTTCACTTGTTCACATTCCAGATTCAGATGCTGTGATGGTGCTTGATATTAATGTGTACATTTTATGAATACAAATGCTTTTAAATAGAGTTTTCTCACACACTTTCATTTCTGCAGTTTTATGGTTACAGCTTGTATTCATATATTTCAACCATAGTATGTTTTTAAATAGCAGTGTTTGTGAAACTGAGCTTTATTTTAAAATATGCATTCATTAAAAGTTACTCATTCATGCGTAACCTGCATTATAGGTATAGTCTCAATAACAAGATACCATGTCTAATGCCAAATACCACTACTTTACTACAATCACCAGTGGCTCAACCACCTTCTAGATATCACCAACTCAGGCTTTGTCTTAAATTTGCAGATTCTTCCTGAACGGCATTTCACTAATATTGTGGTTAAGGTTGTCCTGTGGACTTTCCCTATTTTAGCAGGTATGTTTTTTTTAATGAACCAGGAAATTTTACAATGACAAGGAAAGGAACAGAAGAAGCTGAGGAATAAAAACAGATGTCCTTCTGAGATTAATGCAGGAGTATCTTCATTAAAAGAAAGTACTATCAGCCCTAGAACTGGAGCTCCTGACTTTTTCAGCAAAATACTGAAAGATTCAAGTGAACAGACAATGTGGTTCTCTTTATGGTAAAAACTCTGAATAAAGGAAGGATTACAGGATAGTTCTGAGACTCTAAAAAAGAGTCTGTTCATCTGTGTAGTGAAATCTAGAGATCAAACCTTGATCATGTAATGTCTAACTTACAAAAACGGAAGTCTACAACTGTGAATAGTACAGGCAGCAGGGCCAAGAAAGCTCTGGAGAAGACATAATAGCATTCCTGAGTCATGACAAAGAAGAAATCTCGCATCACTGAAACATTCTTTCTTGGTCTCTGCTAGAAATAAATGCAGTAAAGTATCTCAAGTGTATTAAAGTATCTATTTGTACACACCTAATCTAGAGGAAAAACACAGAAATGTACCTTGTGTTTACAGGTATGAAGCAGTGGCCTTTAGAAGGTCATAAATTCTTGTGAAAAATTCATTCCTTCTCATACTATAACAGGGAACGTCTTTGCCAGAAGTAAGCTATGGTAATAGAGATTTCTAGAACAATGTAATTTACTTACTGATAGGGAAATTAAGAATTTTCTTTTATGGACATCTATCCTCATAGACCTGAATCACTGTAGAAACTTCATAGAACTTACTTTTATCTTCAGAATTAAAGATAGAATTTGTCTTTTTGTCTTTCAGGCTAGATCATAAAAGAATCACCAAAATATGCCAGAACAGTAGTGGAAAACTTTCATATCCACAGCCATAAATGAATACACTGAGGCATAACAGAGACAGTTCTGAGACAGAAAGATGATCTTGTCATAGGTGAAAGAAACTAGAGTCTAAGGAGGAAGAAATACTCTCTGGCAGAAGAAAATCACCTAAAGAATAATGAAAGCTTAAAAAGACCTTCAGTTTAGCCAGCAGGAAATCTTCTTCACCAGAAGTGTAATGCAGTACCAAAACAGGTTACCCAGAGAGGTTGTGGATTCTCTGTCCTTGGTGGTTTTTAAGGTGCGGCTAGACAAAGCCATGTCTGACCTGATGCAGTGTTGGTGTAGAATCATAGAATCATAGAATTGTTAAGGTTGGAAAAGACCTTTAAGATCATCAAGTCCAACCATTAACCTATCATCGCCAAGTCCACCACTAAACCATGTCCTCAAGCACTGCATCTACCCATCTTTTAAATACCTCCAGGGATGGGGACTCAACCACTTCCCTGGGCAGCCTGTTCCAGTGCCTGACTACCCTTTCAGTGAAGAAGTTTTTCCTAATATCCAACCTAAACTTTCCCTGGCGCAGCTTGAGGCCATTTCCTCTCGTCCTATCACCTGTTACTTGGGAGAAGAGACCAACCCCCACCTCACTACAGCCTCCTTTCAGGTAGTTGTAGAGAGCAAGTCCCTTTTTGAGTTGGAGAATGGACTTAATGACCTCCAAAATTCCCTTCAACTACTACTTCCATGACTTTATGAAAAAATAAGAATGTGGATTATTTGAAAAGAGGGCAGATAATAGGAGCTGGAGGGGAGTGAATGATAAAATAATATGGGGGGAAAAAAAAAAAGAAATTGTAAGATTGGTAGGGTACACCAGAGATTTAAGATTTGCCTTCTCATTCCCTAATCCTTCACCAAAACAAAATTGTCCTGATTCTAGTTGTGGCTAAAATCCTTTAGCTATTTTTTTAAAAATAGATAAAAGGAGCTTGTATTCCCATATGGCTAGAACCAAATTTTCAACCTCATCAGAAAATTCATTTAACAAATGGACTAAGAATGGTGAGAACATATTCAGGAAAAAGAATAGCTGAAGAGTATAAAATGTTCTTGGATAGCTGAACTTATATTGTTTCAACCCCCCAGATGTTTAAGTGTGCAATATAACAACAGGAATATGCCTAGCCAATGGTTTCTGTTTGCTATAGGGCTGGGGTTTATAGCAAAGACTTCTGTTTGGAAAGCCTTTAAGTCTTGTTTAACACCCACCTTACATCAGGATTGGACCATTGCTGTGCCTCTTCTTGTGGAGGAAAATAAACACAGTAGGGTTCACTATTATTGAGTGTGAGGGGACAGGCTGATGTTTACACTGACAACCAGCTAGACAGAAAATTTTTTGCAAGATCAATATTGGAAAATGCCCTGGTTCTGTCCATTGTAAAGTAGATTTTACATTATATGGAGTTTGCTATTCAGCAAAACCGTAAACTAAATCACGAATAGTACTAATCTGTTATTAATAGACTGAAGATAAAAATTATTATATGGTACTCCTGGAAGCACTAGAGTCCAAACATCTAAAATTAATCAACATAACTTTTATATATATATATAAAAATATATAAATATATATATATATATGGGTAGTAATAACATTGTAATTGCCTAATAAAATGCTACTCTAGAGAAATAAATAAAATTAACCAAAATTGTTTTGGAATATTATTTCTACTCTAAATTCAATTGGAGAGATGATAGTATTTTTTTCAAATATTTGGGAAAGCTTAGTTTAGGAAAAATGTTGAAATCTTAAAGACTATATTTAAGTATTCTTAAGTTTACATTTTAATTAAATATTTGAGCATTTTGTAAACTAGGATCTAATCGCTAGGTCACTAATCTAGACTGATTATGTCTTCATCCTTTTGTACAGATATTTGAAACAAAACTTTCATCCTTAGGCTTGGAATATTGCAAATTTGTCACAGTAGCTCAGCATTATATAGCTTTGCTTATACAAAGCATAATGTATTTATCCTTCAGTATTGCAGAATGTTTAATTGGGATATGTACAGTACCTATAGTCTTTATAATATCTTAGTGAAATTTAACAACTTCAGATCATGAACATTGCAAGTAATTGTTCTTTTTGGAGCATGAAGCATATAAAAAAAAAAAAAGAAATAAAAATATAGACTACCTCATTTGCTAATAGAGTATAACATAACATACAGACAATTAAATAGATTGAAATGTAGTGAAATAGAAAATAAAAGACACCAAAAGAAAGGAGGGAGATGTCATAATTATCTATTATAAAATTATGAAATGTTGCTAACTTGTCACTGATAACTTCTTGTGTGAAAGTAACAGAATAGAATTTACCAGCCTTTTATCTTCTTTTAAACTACATGCCTTAAAGATAATGAGCAGAAGAGTCCAAAGAAGAGGGATCAGAGACTTAGGAAATATGATTTACAACAGATTAAGCATGTCTGTCAATATGTGAAAAACTGTTTTAAAGAAAATGGTAGTAGTTTACTCCAATTTGTGCATATCCCTTTGTGTGCACACATACTAAGATGCTACAGAAAGCTCTGGGGAAGGGAAAATACCACAGCAAGCTGTCTCTGGAGGATTTTTCAGAACAGATAAGACAAATATCTATGTAGTGTACCCCAGCTCATCATAGGGCTTTGATGTGGATAACCCTGAAGACTAAATAGGAAATAAAATGTATTTTTATGAACCAAATATGAGTTATTTCTAAGCATTACCACTGCTATTTAGATATTTAGATTTGTATTAGAATTTTTTTTTAAATTTAGTTACTCTGTGTCTTCAATGTGGTGAAGCCTTAAGGGTTACTACTTTTAAGAAATTTGCATCTATGCTTTCAAACAAAGTTCATAAAACAGTAATTAAAAATATAATAATGTAAAATAACTAGTCACTGTATTAAGTTGTTCAACACTCTCTTGAAAGCTAAGGACGTTAGTGTGGGGGGGTGTGTGTGTGTATGACTGAGATTTCATCACGGTGTGTTTGTACTTTCAAACTGAGACAACTGTGAACGAACCAATATTATGCAAACTATCTTCATGCTCAGCCTTTTTTTGTGCTATGGACTTTTTCTTAAATGTTCTAAAAAGGGCATTTTTTGGTGTGATTCTTCACATTTTTCTTCTCATTTTATGCAACTACAGAACGCTAGTCATTAAGCTCAGTTCTCAAGTGGCATACTTCAGTTTGTGACTTCCACAAATTGGATGGGGATGTTGGATGTGAAATGAATAGAGTGAAAGTGTGAGAGCTATTCATTTTAATGAAGAATTTTTAAAGTCCCATGGATGACTTCCCTTATTAACATCCTACTCAGACTTAAACTTTTACTAAAATATAATTTTTTGATATTGACACTAGTAGTAGACAACATCAAAGTGGAAAACACTTTTTCCTCACTGTACTATTAATTTAAAAAGTGCATAAGTTTTGCTCTACTAATTACTTCTCCATATGTTAAACAGCACTGTGACTTCAAATTATTAAAACAATACTAAAACAATACTATTCACGCTATGATATTTGGCTCTTCTGTCATTGAATCTCTATGGGAGAAGTAAGTTTCTGTATGCATATGATTAATTATACTCTTATAGAGAATTAAGACTAAAAGCTAGACATAAAAAGGTATTTACATGTTCAGTCAATGTAGTATGCACAAGCGCACTTTTAAAAAAATACATATGATGCTATGAATAAGTAGACTTAGTCTAGTTATGCTAAAACTACAAGTTCCCATTTCTTAATGACAGAATTAAGTCTGAGAGCATTATTAAATGGCATTGGAATGTGACAAAAATAATTCAAACTAAAATACTTATAAATTCTATAAAACATGTATCTATCACACATACAACCAGGATTTACATTTCTCTCTGATGCATAGAACCTCAGTTAGGAAATGAATACTGTCCTGAGTACATTTTCCAATTATCTGTTGAGAACAGCAGCTTTGATTGAGAATGGAGTTGCTTTGAGATACTTATAGTAGAATGCAAAGAAATCAAATAGTTCTTGTCGCATCATTATGGAGTGATGTTTTAAATTCAAATTAAAAAGCTACATCGGGATTAATGGCCATGACAGTAATACCTGGCATAAACAAAAAAAGCAGGTGCAGAGCTTGCTGTGGTTTGTTTATAGCACATAAACTGAAGCACCTGCCTTTTACAGAAAAAAAGTATCCCAGGTAGACTTCAACATATACCACATTTAATGCTAAGTTTAGAAAAGAAAAATGTTGCAACTGTTTTAATATTAAACCATTAGCTTATTAAAGTGATTTATACTATTTAATAGCGCATATTTACTTCAAAGTGAATTATATGCATATGATAATCCAAATATATAAGTACGCAGAATCTGTCTTCCTGTTTAGTCAGTAGGGACTAGTTAGCTAGGTAAATGCTGCATAACCTAAATGAGATATTCAGTCTTCTGAAGAAATCTTTCTCTTAATATGCCGCTTACTTAGAAACATCTAATCCACCACATTTGGGGGAAAAAATTGCTGGTAGCAGAAAGCAAATATTTCTCAAACCTTATGAATTTCAGCATTATGTCAGATTACTGCAACTTCGCAAATAACCTCAGTAATTTTCAACCCTACTTTTCTTCAGCTGTAGAAACAGAACAAGGCACAAAGCTGTCATGACAAGAAAATGGCCTAAACCATGTTGTTCACACAGAATTATAAGAAAACAAGGAACCAAGACATGTGTTTTTCAGAGTCTTGAAAATTGTACAAGTAGAAGCTACTTCTAGTAGCAGGCACATATAAACCTCATGTAAAAAATGAAAGGAGTGAAAAAGCATCTGCTGAAAGTGTGTTTTGAAAAAATTTATGTGAAGTTGAGGTACTAGACCATCATAATCTTAACAGTTACTGCCTGGTCTATTTTTTTTCTAAAACAAAGGGGAAGAACTTGTCTGTGTTGTGGCATACGGAAAGGAGTAAATATTGTATAAAAAAGAAATGGTAAAAATTTCAAATGAGACTATCTCTTCCATGTAATTATATCTACACTAAGTATATATTCTCATTGGTTAATAGTTGGACTCCAGTCTGCCAGCACATCTGTAATTATTCAGCTACATTCCTTTCTACTGCTGATGTACATAGATTTCATACAGAATCAAGGAACAATCAATCAGATGTGTGTGGACCAGAACTGTAAATTAGCATAAAATTAGTGACATTTCTCAAAAATATTTGCATTCACTTTCTTACTCAACAAAGCATTTTAAATGATCAAGGATATATTTATCATTAGATAGCTTAGGCAGCTAGCTTTATTTATGAAACCTTTTGTTTTTTCTTATGCATTGTGTGAAGTAGTGCTTGGTGATTATACAGCAAGTTAAACTAAGGTGGAAGTTACATTCCTGGTTTTCATTTGGACTAGTATCCATTAACTATATTGTCATTTACTATTATGGATTCCTGTGATCAGAAATGTTTGGATGATTGTAAACTACAATTTTATTTCCATAAAGGAGAGTTTCCAAAAGAAGATTCAGATATCTAAACAAACAAAAATCAAAAAGTATACCGCATACTACTATAAAGGTATGTCCACAATTGACAAAAGGAATATCTTGAATAGTTCATAGGTACTGTCTGTAAACAGAGCAAGACAGCAGCAATATACTAGGGAACAGAATGACTGGTTAGAGGTGCATGCAGCCCAGTTGGCTTGAGAGCTGTCGTGGTTTAATCCCAGCTAGCAACTAAGCACCACGCAGCCGCTCGCTCACTCCCCCCCGGTGGGATGGGGGAGAGAATCGGAAGGGTAAAAGGGAGAGAACTCATGGGTTGAGATAAGAACAGTTTAATAATTGAAGTAAAATAAAATAGAACAGTTAAATAGGTAAAGCAAAAGCTGCACACGCAAACAAAGCAAAACAAGGAATTAATTCGCTGCTTCCCATGGGCAGGCGGGTGTTCAGCCATCCCCAGGAAAGCAGGGCTCCATCACGCGTAACGGTTACTTGGGAAGACAAACGCCATCACGCCAGATGTCCCCCCCTTCCTTCTTCTTCCCCCAGCTTATATACTGAGCATGACGTCATGTGGTATGGGATAACTCTTTGGCCAGTCTGGGTCAGCGCCCCTGGCTGTGCTCCCTCCCAGCCCCCTCCCCCCCCCCCCCCCCCCCCCCCCCCCCCCCCCGCGCACCGGCCAGAGCAGGGGAAGCTGAAAAGTCCTTGACCAATGTAAGCGCTACTTAGCGACTATTTAGCAGTACTTAGCATCGACATTGTTCTCGTCCTAAACCCAAAACACAGCCCCATACCGGCTACCAAGAAGAAAATTAACTCTATCCCAGCTGAAACCAGGACAGAGCAACTCTCATAGTGATGCTACGTGACCAGCAGTAGAACTGTATTAGTCCCAGGATTATGCGGTAAACCAGTATGACTGAAGTAATACTTCTTGTGGATAGAAGAACATAATAGTTCTAGCATTCCAAAAAAAAGGTTATTTTGTATGTAATTACCTTAAGATGACAAAGGAATACCAACAGTACTGGGATAAACTAGGCAAAGTAAAATAGACTTTTTTTCCATAATGAATATAAGTTGCATTTTAATAAGGGGTAATATTTTTCCTCAAATCAAAACAAACATTGGCTATATAATAAGCATTTCATAACACCTGTACGCATTGCAGAAATAGAAAATACCTAGCTGAACTATGTATTCAAAGATGTTTATTTCTTTTATTAACGTATTGATTTACACATTAAAATATTTGACACTATGATATTTCTGTAACTGTCAGAAATACTTCTACTATAAGTATTCTGATACTGTCCTGCACAGACACAAAAAGTAATCATTAACAGTAACTTTTTTCTGTGATGCACAAGGCTTCATAAGAGCCAGAACCCACAGGATTTACCTAAAGATGTGAAATGGAAGATAGGGAAAAGCTGTTGAAAATGCGGGTTCTGGCAGTACAGTGGGATGAATACTGTATTGGCATCTTCACCTGGGAAGTATGGAAATGGGGCAAGGCAAAAGGCTGTCCCACAGTTTAAGTCAAATTCTCCCGTTAGCTAAATGAAAACATGAAAGGAAGTGTGTTTGCTATACCCCTGTCCGGATAAAACTGTAATTTTCCTCTTTACTACATTACTGATTCCAATAAAATGTGAGAGCTTCTGCATGAAGTGGTTACAGATATAGTCATTCTTCAGTAACGTAACAGGCCTTTTAAATAACTCAGCTTTTTAAAAAACTGTATATGATTTTCTATTTTCTCTAATACTCTAACAACATGAGATGCAGAAGTATGCTATTGCCATCATCAAAGCAGTGCTCTTTCAGTTAAAGCAGTTAAAGTTGTATCGAAAACATCAGCTGGTACATGCCGCGTGACTTGCATTCAAAAAGGTAAGTGAAGTTTACCACATATATCAAACTACTATGAAATTGAATAGAAAAAAACATCCCTCAAATCACAACTTGCAATACACAAATAGTGATTTGCGGATATTACCTTAGTCATTGGCAAAATGAACAGCAAGTTTTCATAATGCAGCTATATTTCTTTAATTAATACATGGGATGTATAATTTTTATTTCCAAACAAACTTACAAGCACTGCTGATGGACGTCTTGGCAAAACAGACACATCCAAAGCCAAGGGATTATCTAAATTCTTACTTTAATCCCCTATCACAGGTCTTAGTTGCATGTGATAAACAGAGTCCAGAAATGTTCTTACTATTCTTGAAATGGTTCCACTTACTGAGTTAGAAGCATACAGGGGTGGGTTGATTTCCTTTCTGAAAAACTCATCATGATTTCAAGGAAAATTAGGAACACTCCTTTCAGGATTCCACTGATGACTTCCCTCCACTGAGTACTTTATCATTGTTCAACATCTTACTATTTGGTCACTTTTTTAATCCATGCAAGATCTTCCTCTTTATTCCACAGTTACTGAGTTTTAGTAAGAGCATTTGGCTCCAGAGAACCTTGGCTTTCTCTTTGAGTTAGAAATACAAGACTATAACAGCCAGATCACCCTTTCTCATGGACTTCCTGTCCCCTTCAAAGAAGTCCCATGGGTTTGCGAAGCAGGACTTCTTTTTGCCAATGCCATGCTCACTCTTCCTCCCTCCCAGTCGGTTGTTTTTATCTAGGTGTCCATTACTTCTTTTTCTTATGTTTTCTACTTATTTGTACAATACAGGCTTGCAAGCATGTAGTTGCCAAGATTTCCCTTGGAATACATTTAAAAGATAGCATTATATTTGCCACACTCCAAGGTAGTTGTAAGTAAGATGTTACATTCTTCAGTAGTAATTTGGCTATTTCACCCAAATTGTTGCTTTAAACTTTTGAGTGAACAACACTCAGTACTGCCTATATATTTCTTCCTTTTTTTTATCTTTGTACTCCCTAACTTCTCCCAAGCAATCATTTCAAGTTTAGTTAGATCCTATGAACTGATTTTGGCATTAGAATCTCCACTGCTTTTTCCACAGTGGACATCGTTGCTAAGAATGGATTTAGCTTCTTTGCAATGCTTTTTTATATCCTGATTATCCATTCTTCCTGCAGAGTCCCTGGCAGCCTTTCTGATCTTTGATATGTTTGGAGAAGGGTCTGTTATATTTTATTCCTTTTGTTTAGAGATTCCTCAAATTTTTAACCTTCATTTATTTGTTTATTATGCACTTTCTGCAGGACTTGAGCTTTTCTACTTTCTTCATTTGGAAGCAATTTCGGGTTTTTGAAGGATGTCTTCTTGCTTCCAATAACTTCCCTTACCCCATTGCTTAGCCTTTTCATGTTCCTTTCATCCTGTCTTAAGCCTTTCCACCTGCAGACATTTAAGTGTCTTAGCTGGCCCTTGCAGCTCTTTGACAATTTCCTCATTTTTATTCAGTGTCCCTTTTTTGAAGATAGAGCTCATTTACATACATTACAATTGCTGTTACGGTTGAGGAGGCGCTCTAAAATATCGAAGTACATCCTGCATTCTACTCAGGACCAGTTGAAAGGCTGCTTGTTTTCTTGCGAAGCCTCCAGCCAGTTGCTAGTCATTGCTAGTGCATAAAAATGTGGTGGCTGCATTAGAGCCTGATATGACATTTGTCTAGTCTAGATGGAGTCAAGTCTCCCATGACTGCTGTATTTCCTGCCTCTAATCTCTGTAAGCAGATCACAATCAGTGTCACAATCCTGTGGTATCAGGAAAAGAGATCAAAAAGTATACTCGTCCTATCTGAGACCTGGAATTTCAATCTAGTCAGATTCTGTTACCCTATGAGGTAAGTAGTTTTTCTTATATACTGAACTTCAGCATTAGCCCTGTATATTTTGTAACCCAGTTCAGTCTCCCACTGGTCAGACAAATATTCAGCATCCTATTATATGTGTCTTTATTTAGTGCTAGACTAAGTAGATTATTCACACAATTTCTTAAACTTCCAACCTTGATGTAGAAGCATAAGTACTGCTGCTTTGGTTCTTATCTTTGTAACTGGTATGAAAAGCACTCTGCCGTACCTAATTCCTGTGCTTGAGTACTGAGTGTGCATGTCTTCTTCCATAACTCAACTTCTTGTTATTTATTTCAAGCATGAGAAATGTGGTTCCCCTATCACTGAGCTAAAATCCATTTCTTCTGTATAGGTGCTCTTTAATCCACTGTGTCCCTGGTTTCTGATGAATCCAGATTCTTACTCCTTACACCTTCACCTCCTTTGGCCCTGCATATTAGGAACATTTCACTAACACAGGTGTACTGTCTGACATCTTTCTTCTGAAGTGTCTAAATTTGCCTCCAGATTCTTTCTCTTGCTCTTCTCTGTCAGCAGTACCCATGTAAACCATGATTGCTGGCTTCTCTCCAGAACTTTCTAGTGTGGATCCAGATTCCTAATGAGATCACACACTTCTATAATCCCTGGACAAATCGCTATACAGTATTCTCTGGGATGAGAGGCTGTCAATTTGGTTGAAATAGCATCTTCTACCACTAAAGTACTTCTTTCCAGTTTGGGTTTCTGATTCCAAACAGATGTCCTCAGTGCAAGAGGTTAAATGACCATCTTTTAATGAGGAAAGGAACACTGATGTCTCCCAGAGGGATTATTTCCCCTTTCTTCAGCTCAGTGTCCTCCTTCCAGAGGATGGGACTGGTATCTTGAATTTGATTCTGCTGTGTGATGTTCCTGAAAATCTCTATGAAGCTCTACTGTCTTTCTCAGAACAGGGGATTGTTTGCTTTGAGAATAATCTGCTCAAGGGTGTTCTTAAACTTACTGTGAGTGAACCTCTCCAGTTCAGCTACTCTGCTCTCAAGAGCTAGAATGTCCTCTGAGGACTACAAGTGGTCTGTATTATACATATATGTATGCTGTATTTTCAGAAGGAGGTGCTAGCAATAAAATGAACAATCCCTGCTTTTTTTGCTGAAGTTTTTTCTCCATTTCTTCTTTCAGAGTAGAGAAGACAGAGGGGTTTTTAAGTTGATTTTGTGTCTGGATGAGTTTGCATACTAGCATATAGTGAATCATAAGCTACAATCTGGTTATCATTTAGCTGCAGCACCAAATAAAATGTATAGTAATAGACTATATTATACATTTTCTAACTGAAATTAGAAATCTAATTACATAGATTGCTTGTGTACTTAGCACATTCATTCATGCTAATCCATATATGTAGGGTGCATTGGTCACATGGTCTATTATTTGTTTACATCAAATGTGGCTTGCAAACAGTGTTCTCAATTAAACTATTTTTTTTACTATCTACACGTCCAGTTAGATTTGTTTGAATTTCAAATATTATTTTTCAATTTTTCATAACTGGCACCATTATTAACATTACTCAGCATTAGTTCGCTTTTATGTCAATAAGTTAGAACTAAGGATTGAAAAAATTCATCTCTTCAGCTTTAACTGTGAAATCTGCTATTATTATAACTCATAGTTTGGTAAATCTGCCTGCATACTTTGCCATAAGACATAAATGAATTCTTAGATTTGGAGCTCATGGGCCAAATGTAGTCCCAAGAAATGCAAAGGGTTTTTTGCCTTGCTATCCCATCTCTCCATGCTTTGTTTTTTATTCCTTGAAGGTCCCAAATGCTACCTATCATTATCCAATGGATATATTTAGTTCTAGCCTGTTCACAGCAGTCAGCAGAGCACTCATAATATTGTAGCATCTCACTCACCCTGGAGAGGAATGATGGGTTGCCTGGCAGCAATTCTCATTCAAGATGATATCAGACCTATCCAAGCCTCCTTGTCAAGGTCAATTCTCAATAAATAACAAAGGGTAGAATCAGTCTGCAGAAAAATACTTTCCTGCACAGGCTGCAAATCACCACTAACTTAGTTTTGCATTAAATCATATAAATGTTAACTTAAACATGTAATTAAAATGTATTGAAGAGAACTTCCAGAAGGCAAACAACTGACGAACTATGCCTATTATGATCAGGTCACTTTTTAACATGATTTATTAGCTATCAAGCAAGACTGTCTTACAACTAGAGAAAGCAGGTATTGTCAACAGCAGAAAGCCTCTAACAAAGTGAAAACATTAAAACACCAATCTGGATATTGCTTCCCAACAAAAATTATTTGGAGCAAAATAAAAGCACTTGTAGATTCTAGACTCCCTTAGAATGATTTTGTGAAGCCTTATGGTGAGAAGTAGTAAAAAGACAGAGGAATCTGATATCCTACTCTATTGTGAAATTTTCAGTGAAAGGAAAAATAAAAGAAACTTAGAAAAGGTATATTCTTTTTTTTTTTCACATGAAAAGACTCTAAAGAAATAACCATTGAATATTTTCTTTTGCTAGCAAAATAGGCTCCATTAAAATGTTATTTGACAGTATATATGAATGCAACATATGCCTGGATGACACTTTATACTCCAAAGTTTGAAATAACTTCACTAGATGTTGCTGTTCTTCCCAAATTTCCATCACTGTGTTCACAGAGCTGATTCTTCTTTCCACCACTGAACCCTAATTCAGAGTCAACCAAAGTGCCAGTTTTCCTGGCTGTATCTACACTATATCTTCTAATCAAGTCTGGAATAACCCCCAGAAGCCAAACTGAAACATTTTCTATATACAGTATAGATTTCTGGATGATAACAGTCATGAGACAAACCAAGATATCAGCAATCAATCTCAATTTACTAGCTGAGAGGTGATGAGGAACAAATGAAATTCTTCTTGACTGTAAGTGATCGTATCAGGCTATTGCTTCCTTTCCAGTACAAAATCAAACAGATTATTGACAAAATACAGTATAGGTGAACTCATTTGAGTTTGTGATGAAAAAGAGTAGGAGTAAACATGCCACCAGTTAGAGATGACAGAGACTGATGGAAAGTGCAACCACTCCATTTCAATGCAAAGTCCAAATAGGCAGTAATTTTTGTTTTATTGGTAATGTTAATAGAAAAATCTCTGCTTTCCTGTAAGACATGAATATTATAGCTGCCTAATTTGTTTTGAGCTACACCTGGAGTTGAACAAGATGAACCCAGGAAGGTACAGCTAGTTACTCAGGTATAAATACAGATTAGGAGGTTTCTTGGGCCCAAGGCTTAGTTAATACTCAAAGATATACCCCATAGAGGTAAACACCAACCCACAAGACATGAAGGGGTAACCTCAAATAAAAAATAATTTTTTTTATTAGATTTCATTTTTCTTCTGTGTAATTTCAGTGTCACAGGTGTGAATACGTGGCTGGCTTGTACACTATGTCAAAGCTCACTTTTAGATAAAGATGAGACTGATTATTTCTTTTTTTGCCCTTTCAGGAGGAGAAAGACAGCTTGTCATGAAAAATAAAAACAGTTGCCACTCTTGCTTTGACAGTGAAAAAAAACATACAGTAATTTCTTTTTTTTTTTTATTTCCTTCAAGCTAGCAGTTGCTTACTGTTTAAGTGAGATGAGAGGAAACTCTTACATAAAAAATAAACTATTGATCAAGGCTGGCAGCATAAATTCTTAGCTTTTTTACTTTCTACAGCATAACTGCGATTGTATTCTTTAAAATTGCTTGCCATTATATCCATCAAAACTAAACTGAGTGCATCCTGGGGTGGAGTTTTGGTGGTTTGTTTTGTTTTGTTTTGTTTTATTATCAATAGCCCTTACTTAGAGCAGTTTTGTTTGTGATGGAGGTAAGCATCTAAACAAATTCAAAACAGTCAGACCACTATTCCTACTCGTACCATTAGCAATTTCCAGATTAAGTTTCACCAAAAGCACGTTTTCCTGTGAAGAGAAATTTGAGGCTCATTTTAGAAGTTTTTTTCAAATTGTAGCAGACAGCAGCTTGTTGTTCACCTGATGGCATTTCACGTATCTGGTATATTGTTAGGTAGTTTTCCAAATTCTTCTAAAAAACCAGGATTATCCTGATCATACCTGAATATTACATTGTTTATTTAAGCACCTGAAAAGAAATGTGAGTCTTTATAACCTGGGAATCTGTTGGCTTGCTTCATGTCTCAGTTGCTCAAGTTTGGTCATTTAGCCCAAGGCAGAATATCAGAGAGAGAATTCAATAGCTTAGTTGCTAATGATTGTATTCCACAATCTATCATCTTAGGCTACTTTCTATTCTTTGACATTGATGTTATCCAGTTGTTACCAAAGCCTCTTTTACTGATGTACAGAAATTATACAAAAAACAGTATTCATCTTATCTCAGTAACTTGGCTGCAATTGACAGGAACTGAAGGTAAGCTTTTGAAGTAAGATAAGTATTTGAATGCCTCTCCAGGAAAAGAACCTAGAATGCTTTGACAGAGCCTTTTTTAATATTATATGTGTTCAGAGACTTCATCCTACAGGTTAGAAAACACTTTCTAAAACCGTTCAGCTTTCGAGGTTCTAAGAACCTCTAATACCGGAGGTAAGTTTTCACGTAGATGCTATATAAACAAACACTAAGGAACCTGCAAATCACAACAGAAGTTTCATGATCTCTTACAGGATAAAATACAATGCAACATAACAAAAATAGTGGAATATAAGTTCTCTGAAGTTACAATTATTAGAGAGAACACAGAATTTTATGTCACACATTATGAAATGAACATAAAAATAGATCCTTGGCTTATGGAAAAGAAGCAAGTTCATATAATTTTGAATTAGAAATGCCAAATTATAGCAGAAGGCAGCTGACTAGAAAGGAGGGATTCATTTTCTGTCCTCCCTCCCACAGGAGGCTGGTTTTGTTTTGTGTTTTATTTAAATAAAGGAAAAAGAAAGCTGGAAGCTTACCTTTATCTTGAGCAGCAGCAGGAGGTTTTGGAATATGGACAAAATTGTTGAGAATTATGGAATTATATTAAAATAGATAACATACTTTGAAAGAAAAATAATTTCTCATCCTCCTAACGAAGCCAGAAGTACCTGTTCATAATACACTCACATACACATACCCCTTGTTTTTACATATTGAATCCATCTCTCAGGTTATTGTTCTTAAATATGTGAGTGACAACAGTTTATGTTCATACACACAATATATTTCAAGAACTGAAGGTTTTGTGGGGTTTTTCTTTTTGTTTTGAAGTTCTCAAACCATTGAGTGTGGGAAATGCAGTAGAGATTTCCTGCCTGAGTTTGTTGCTGCTATAGCTGACTCTCTGAATGATTCTCACTTACAATAGAACGAATAAACCTACACTGTGAAGGATGATACATTTAGATATTGCAGTACATGAAGATGTTATCCTTATAAAACTGTTATAAATGTTCCAAGTTATGTCCAAAATACAATAAAGGCAGTAGATATGCATTGATCCTGCTGATCTGTGACTGTAGAGGAATAAAATCTAATCCATAATTAGATTTGTACAGAGATGGTATTTTCAAGCAGTTAATACAAAATTTTAGTCTTTTTTTCCTACCTACTTGGCAGCAGATCAAGGGTGATTTAAAGTAATGCAGTCCAAGCAGAATAGATCAGATCCTGTATAGACTGATGCAAAACTATTGCAACTATGGATGGATATTTAGAAATTACTCTTAAACAAAGGAAAATTATTTCGAAAAATCACCTTTTAGACACAGAATTATTTGACCTGTACTGCTCTGACTTAAAAGGAAGCTCAGACAAGAATAGCAAATGAAGTCTTTCCTTTATTGTGACTATCTCAAGAGTAGATTATATATTAAATGGGTAACAGTAAAGAAGTTTTATTTTTCCTCTTTTCGGAGAATTTCTTCACACAGGTTATATTTTGCTCCAGAAAAACTCCTCAGTCCTATTTAGGGTACAAAAAACCTTATTTGTATGAAACAAACACACCAAAGATTAGAGAAATCTCTCTCCCTCTCTCCCCCCCAATAAATCTGTGTACTGCCATAAAGAAGGAATACTTTCTCCCAGTTTCGTCCACATACACCCTTTCCTCTTTACAGCACCTATAGCAACAACAAGGCACATCACACCAGACAGTAAGAGAGTATTTGCCTTCCCTTCCTATTTTGTGTGGTCATATAATGAAGTTTTGGTCTGGCCTTTGCAAAAGCAAAATGAGAGTGGAGATCTGAGCTGCCATATATTTGATACTAATAAGCAGTGTGTTAATTTTATTAGCCTTGAAGTATTTCTCCAGGGTCATTTCAGATACATATAAGAAGACATGCATAAACACAGCTTCTGCTGTCCTCTAACAGGGCTTAGGATTGTTTTGTATTCATGTCCAAAAATCTTATTTCTAGGGTATTCTTCGAGCTCAATTGCTTTTTAAAAATTAACTCTGCTATCCTGTATAACAAAAGCAATTCCCTTGTTTTATGAAATATCTCTTCTTACATTAACTAAACAGAAAGTATTCCTCATCTGAAGAAGAGGTCTTAAGGTTAGCAGGGAGTCTATAAGTTTATTGTTCTTTTTCCAATTTAATCTTCTCGGAAAGGCTTTTGAATGAGATAGTGCTTTCTCATTTATAGCCCTTAATTTTATATGAAAATATGTTGTAATTTTGCTTTGGAGCTGATACTTTATTGGAAGAAAGGGGTTTTTTCTCTAAAATTGTTTTAACAAATTTTGAAATATTTTTACTCTATTATGCATAGAAACTTCATAGATTGTGGGAGCTTACTGTCAAGCCTTCTAATACCATACTAATATCATAGGAATGCTTTATTTGCCTGGAGCTCCTGGTGGGTTTAATACAACACAGTATGAAATCTAGTTTTTCTTTCATTTCTTCTTAGTTCAGTCCGTCCGGTCTTTTTTTTTCTTTTTTCTTTTTTTTTTTTTTTATTTTAGCATCTGCAAATATCTGTATCCTCAGTTCTTTCCTCAGTTTTCTCACTGTGATGGTTGAAGTTATAAATGTGTATGTCAGGACTTACTTTAAAGTTATAATAACATGATGACCACCAAAAACTTTTATCAGTGTTGTGGTCTAACCCCAGTAGGCAGCTAAGCCCCACACAGCCGCTCAAATCCAAAGCACAGCACCATATGAGGTACTATAAAGAAAATTGACTACATCCCAACCAGATGCAGTACAAGTTGGGTTTTGATGTTCTTGTAACATTGAAAGCAAAGCTGTCAGAGAAGTTACTTAGTACACCTGCTCCAGAGGTACACAGTGTTGCACAAAGGATATGGGACAGGTTCAAATGCTCAAGAGACTTATTAGTATTACTGTCTGTAGCTGACAGCAAACAGCCATTCTAATGGTGAAAGTTGCTTGTGGGCATAAACAAAGAAAGGAGGGAGAAAGAGGAAAAAGAGAAGGAGAAGGAGGAGAAGGAGAAGGAGAAGGAGAGGAGAAGGAGAAGGAGAAGGTGGAAGTGAGAAGGAGAAGGAGAAGGAGAAGGAGAAAGGAGAAGGGGACATTAGGGGAAAGGGGAAGGAGAAGGGTTAGGGGAAGGAGTAAAGAGAGAGAGAGAGAGAAAGAGAGAGGAAAGAGGGGGGAGAGAGAGAGAAAGGAAAAAGGAAAACTCTCCCCAGCAGCCAGTCATGAAAAGAAGCAACAGGGATCCCAGACAAACATCCTTCCTGTGTGTCTTCTCTGATGCAGCCGGTGGATTCCCCCTTGGAATACTTTTCCTATAGTGACTGTACAGTTTCCATCAGGACCTGCTCAATCTCCCAACTGGTTGTTCCTGCTCATGGAGCTGTCAGAGCATCAGGGGCAGGTACTGCACACTGCTTGGCTGTTAACCTCTCTGGATGCATATTATTTTTCCCACTAATATAACCAAGGGGTAGCTTGGGGCAGCAGGGAGAAGAGGGGAAAAGAAGGGTCATTCTTACATTGATGGCAACTCCTTCCCATGAGAAGCTGCAGTAGCAACACTACTGTGTTTGTGGGAGCAAGGTCATGGGAATAACAGCACCAAAACAACAGCATGAGAAAAATATGGTGAAAACACTGTCACAGCAGCTTGGGTGAAGAGGTACAGAGCTGGCAGGTTGTAGGGTGGGAAAAGTGAAGTCCCTTAGCAATACAAAAGGCTAAGGCACCTAAGGAATTGTAAAACAACAGGCTGGTACCACCTGAAGAATGAAACACTTTTTTCTTAGGTGGAGGGAGCGGAGGGGAGAGGACAGAAAGGGGAGGTGAGATCCCATGCTGATCTGTAGTGTAAAACAATGGCACAGAGTTTGTTTGTTTGTTTGTTTTTTCCCCTGCCTAGTAGAAAGATGTGGAATTGTTTGGAACTACTACATGCTTTAAACAGAAATAAATAAAATTCTAAATGCCTACCTAATATGTACAAACCAATGGATTGAAAGGCTGAGGGTCGTTTTGTGCAACAAAGTTTGAAATGCTAATTTTGAAATGTGGAGACATTTTTTTATAGAGACTTCGACACTGAATTGCATCTGCCTAGAGTGCTGCAGGCAACTATGGTTCAATCAGCTAATATTGTCTTTCTTCTTTGAGGACAGTATCTTCCATAATCTACCAAGCAAAAGGTAAAACAATGTATTATAGAAATCTACTTAGCCAAGAAGAGAAAATAAGGCATAAACTATATGAACTAATGACATCTGGAAGAAATGTAGTTTATATTTACTGTTTATATTTAATTTTATATATTAAATACTGTATTTTGATAAATCAGAATTCAGTTTTCTCATTGCAACATGCCTAATACATTTTCTGTTGAAAAATCATAGTAGTATTTTTTTCTGTGACATTCACTAACATTTTTGTTTAGAAAAGATATTCTAAGCTTTACAAGGAGTGTCACACAGACATCAAGAGATTTTATGGAATCAGGAATTTGTAGTTAATTTCTGTTTCTTCATAATTAAAGCATTACTTTCTCTTGTTGGTGCCAACATGCTTTATTTACAGAGAAGTCATGTTATTTGCTTTTACTTAAGGTGTCAAACTACAAGCTTTTTAACCTAATTTGCAGCTCTTCTGCAGATATGTGCATAGCATCCTGTGATCCAGGTCACTGCCTCTGAGTCACCAAAGGTGGAATTTTATATGACTAAGTAAAAGAAGATCGCTTACTTCACAATATTATGGCTCTTTGAGATACGTTGTCCATATACATGACATAGGGGAATGTTTGATTTTATATTGTTAGGCAAAACCAACACCCAAACATTAGAGATGATCCTGTTCTTTTTTCTGTTGAATGGCAGCTGTGGTAACAGTCAGAAGGTTGTCACAGTGTGAATTCAAAAAGGTGTATAAGTAAAGTTCCTTTAAAATATGAGGGGTCAAAGTTCAAATAAGAAGTTACACTGAGTATGGATTTTTTGGGGCATGTACTTTCACAAGGGAAGAGGAAAAAGAGTTGGACTGTGGCGAGTGCTTTCAGTTTCAGCAGTCAGTGCTTGGGGACACTACTGCTGTGCTCATACTGGTTTTCCAGAGATTTAACTCCTAGCTCTAACAGGTGATGCCCTCTTCCATGTCCTTCATAATGATTATAAAAAGTGCTTGCTACCTTGTCTTCCATGATCCCACACTAAGCAGACACAGTCTGGGTATGAGAAGGACAGAGACATTCCTTTTACAACTGCTTTATGCAGTAAATAAGAATGACAATTGTCAGCTGCCACAGATAGCAAAGCTTGTCATAGTAGATATTACAGATGCATACCACGATTCATACAATCACAGGATAGTTCAAGCTTGGAAGGGATCTGAGGAGGTCATCCAGTCTGACCTCTTACTCAAAGCAGGGTCAGCTATGAGGTCAGGCCAAGTTGCTCAGCAATTTATCCAGTCAGATCTTAAAAACCTCCTGGAGACTGCACAACCTCTCTGTGCAATCAGTTCAAGTGCTTACCTGTCATCATGGCAATGATGAACAAGTTTCTCCCCCTTTCAGATATGAAAATAAATTGAAAATAAAGCCATGAGTTTATGCCAAGAACACTAACTTGGTCTACATTTTTCTACTGAGCCATGACAAAATACATTATTTTTTCCAAGACCGAACTCTACTTTTTAGATCATTTCATTTTTTCATATGTTCCTGTTTCCTTAAAGTTTTAAAAAAAAAAAACTGTAAAAATTAATTTCACCGTATTCTTGAATCCGTTATTGCACAAAAGTAGTTCTTGAAGTATACCTGTTATCTGGGATTTAATGTCTAAGTTCTCATGCTTGGTGGCTTGTTTTGCTTGTTTGTCTTATGCTCTATGTATTTCTGTTGTTAGATGTCATAGGATTTCAGCATACCACAGCACCAAAAAGTGTACCCTTTCTTCTTATTTTTCATTTTAAAAATTCAACAGTTTGTTGTGGCTTTCTAATTTTAAGAAAGTGGACAATTACAGAAAAGCACAGCCATTTGAACGTCATGTCATGTGTTATGTCTTTCTAGCTGTATTCTTAGCTGTACTCACAAATACTCAGCTGATAATGGTTTTGGCTACTAGAATAATGCAGCTAGAAAAAAAATCACTACTGTCTTTTAAAAATGTGTATTTTAATCATCATTTGCATCATGTTTTAAAGGTAATACAGGCTTGCAGCTGTATTGTTTGAGGGTACCATAAACTTTCATGGATAAACCACAGGAAATAGTCCTTTTGACTTCTGCCATTTAAGGAAACAAGAAGGACAAAAGTGGGATTTTTACCTAAAAAGTTTATCTGTCTGTATTTCCTTTTTTCCAAGTAACTCTGCAGCATTTGCGACATCAGGCGATACATTTAATACCAAATCAACATTCATAAAAGGTACTTCATTGTACTGCAGATTTAGAAAGGTTCTATAGGCTGACATTACATGATATGACTGGAGTAATCCCTGGTTATCACCTTTAGATGGACACAAGGAGTCAGTGATATAGCATAGATTTAATATCCTATTACTGCTAATTAGGTTTGCTTCACTTGCTTCACTTTCTTTTGCATCCTTGTCCTATAACTTCTCTTGTCCTTGATAGATGTAGGTGTCTAGAGACAAAATATGGTCATTGCCAGATATACTCCTGCTTTCATCAAGTGAAAATTCTTTAAATGTTTTATAGCTCATTCTTCACCTCCTCTGCTGTACAGACTGCTGTATTAAAATGATACAGTAATGGTAATATCTGTTTAGGTACAGCATGTAATACATCAGCTTAGTAACTCCTTTGCCATCAAATAATGCTTATCTAGGACTATAAAGATAGAGGTTTTATTTTCCTCTGCAAGTCTGTGACCTCTCTACCAATTATCCCGGGCTCAAGATCAGCCAGGCAGCAAGAGAAACAGCATGAGACAATGGCTCAGTGCTAAAGAGAAGCCTAAACATTTCCCAAAAAACAATGGGCTTCATCTTTACCAGGCAGGGGGTCAGTATCATCAGTAAAGGATGAATGGTTACCTATTGTGGGATAACCAGGGTTTCAGAAGCATCCAAAGCTTTTCTGCTGCTCCAAAAGCTTACCACTGTTTAACAGCTGTCACAAGAAGGCTAATGACCTCAGGGAATGTATCACATTTCCCACCTCTGAGACAGCAATGTACGTATCTATCATTCTATATATAGATCGAAAGACACACACATTCATTTGTGGGTTTTTTCACTACTGTTATTCACTGTTGGCAGTACTAAAAATGGAAAAAAGAGCCATAGTTCCAATGAGTATGATTTGAGAGAGGTGAGACGCAGAAGGTTAATGAATTAAAGGCAATGAAAACCTAAATAACACTTTTCGATGTAAAATAGATGCATAGAATGTACCTACAAAGTTCATTTAAGTCACTGAAAAACAGAATATAAATAAAAATTATAATGTACTAGTGTAAATTCTAAAACAAATTTGTGTTATAATTTTTGGCACTGATGCCCACACAAGCTTGTGCAGTTCTTGTTGTGATAGTGAACATAGACGGTAAATTAAGTGATAATGGGGTTTAAGCTGAATGTATTTCAGATTCAACTTTCTTACCCTTCTACTACATACATATAGAAACCAGGAAAAGTCACTCTTTTCTTATAGAACTTATTTTTCAATCTGTTCTTGTAGTATGTAAATACAATTGTAAATTGCATCTTTTTTATAAATAACAGAAAAAGCTAGAGGAGCTGACTTGAACAGGACCCTTTTTTCTGAGGTTGGGTGGGGTTTTTTGGGGTTTTGGTATTGGGTTTGGGGTTTTTAACGTTCTTTGGGACACAGGGCACTTTGATTGCATCTTCTATATTTAGGTAAATGAGTATGCGCGTTCTTGGTTGCCCTTTGCCTGTAGTTGTGCATGTAGGCTACACTACATAGTTCTTCTATATCAATTGCTTTTTATCAGACAGTTTTTTTGTTTTGGTTTTGTTTTCTTTTGTTTTTACAAAGTGCATACATATCCTTACTGTTAAGGAACTAGTGACTGATTTATTAGAAGTCTTGTCCAAATTTCCATAGTAAATTCACTGACTGAGACTCTAGGACTTCAGTTTCCTGACTTGCACACTGTCCTGCAGAAAAACTGTTCAATAATAATGCTTGGAGTCCCAAGTATTACTCCCATATACATCTCAAATGCAGAGACATGATTCTACATGCAGCATTTCACAGGTCTCCAGCATCTAGAAGCTGCACTGGTGGAGACCTGTTTCACACCTTGGATGGGACAAATAGGGATTCACTTCTGTGTGAATCAGCTATGGGCACTGGTGCCTATCAGATTGTTCCCCGAGTAGGTGCAAAAAAGCCGTAATGTTTTTAAAAAAGCATAACATCTTTAAAACTGTGTTTTCTGCACTGTGAGTTTCAAGTCATTGTGTCAGTTCAGACCTTTGCTCTTCCAAGGTAAATGGAATTGGATTTTCTAGCTAACAAGTGCTAAAACTCCAAGTCTCACATTCCCCATTGGATAGTGCAAGGCAAATTTCCAAAACTCAGCTCCTTCAGCTTGAGAGTTCTAGGCTCTATCTTCAACCTGTAAAACTGAAATAAGGCTTTTTCACTTTGCAGAAAAATTGTGAAAATTAACTCCATAATGTTTACAAAACATGGGTACCATGAAAAAGACCAACAAATAATCAGTCCAATAGATGTATGATTCTTTGGTCTTCATGAGACAAAACTTTTTCCAATTAGAATTTATAAACATTTCACAAATTAAAAGAAATTAAGATTTCAAATTTTGGCAAACACATATTGCCTACTCTCCTGTCTCTTGTAATTTGCTGGATAACAATAGATAGCTTAGCTGTATGCTCAGGACAGATTATTTCACAGCATGCAATGACCTTCTGCTCTTCAAAAATGTCTTAATAATGTCTATCATGGTAACCTTTCCCTCTTTTATGAAAAGTTGTGACTTCAAAATTTTCACATTATAGACTCTTGTATGCCTTTTAATTTTTTACTGCTTTGACCTTCCTTTGACCGTGCAAATCCCATGGAGCGGACTGTGGCCATTGCATGGGAGCTATGAGATTTAAAGTAGCTCATTACTTTCTTATGGAGACTATGAAGTGATTTGTGTACAGATGGGGCAGGTTATGGATTTAAGTCATGATCTGATCCCTTTAGTAAAGTACTCACTGGCTCACATTTAAAGTTTGTGGGTAGGCACAACTGAGTTTGTTACTGAGAAAAAAATAAGATTACCATCTACCAAGGACTTGATCCAAGGTCTTGATACCCATTTGATGTCTTCCCATTTCCTCAAATAAGTTTTTGATTACAGTCAAAGTGCTCAGTTTGGACTTTTCAAGTCAGTTAAAAAAAAAAAAAAGAATAGGTAATCCAGGTAATACTGTGTTTGTAAGGAGATGGGAGATAAATTCAGTTAGGAAAACCTTCCTTAGCTTCCCTAACAAGTCATCCTAAGATGACTATATGAGATTTTTATATAAAGCTGCATGAGGTGTCATGAAGGATGGGTAACATGTCCGATATTTGACTCAAAGGTAACAAAAGAATTTAGCCAAGAGTATGGTAATCCTTTGCCATGCCAACAGAAAAGTAGAGTGGAACTTCATCCTAGACAGAAGAGTATTTTGCAACTGAAAGCAAAGCACGTAAATAGTGGCTGCTGGAAGCTGCTGGAAGAACAGTCCAGTTGGTGCGAAAGGCACCTTCTGGTGGAAAATATTGTCGCCATATTTGTCATGTGTTTGAAGCAAAGCAATGTGAAAGTGCAGTGTTTTTCATTCATAATTTTTTCCACTTATTCCTTACCTTTGGCATCTCCTGACTACATTATTCAATCAAAACAGGGAATAAAAAGGCAAATGGAAACTCCTAAAGGCAATGGAAACTCTTGTTGCTGCTCTCTAAGCCTTGATGGATACGTTTCTGAAATACAGAAGTTTACAAAATGAATTTAGGTTTATACAATGGCTGAAGAGGTTTCACCACCTTTCAGCAGGTGGTGAAATGGGGGTCTCTATCTATTTGGGTGTCAGAGAAACAGAAAACAAAGGACTTCTCTTAAATCCTTGAGAGTCATATAAGCCTCTCCTTAGGGGAAAAGAGATGTTGAAATTTAGATCAAAATGTAACTGCAGCTTCATTATTTCAAAAAGAGCCAAAAGCTCATTTTGCTGTATAACTGGAGTTACTAAACAACTGTAGATGGGACTGCATGTATCCATTGCTATAAAACAACCTATGCTCTATAAAAATCAGAAAGACCTGATCCTTGGGTATAGGTCAAGCAAATTAGTTATATTAAAGATGTTTAATCTGGTAATTTTGACTTTGAACAGAACTTTATTACTTGTTTAATTCACCTTCATGTTTGAAGTGAAAACAACTGCAAGAAATGAAATACTGCTTAAAATATTCAGGGCAGCAGCATATGCCTCAAGAGATAAGACTTTCACTGTTAGTTTAATTAAGAGACCAAAAAGCAAGCTTCAAGTGTTATTTACAGGTTCTTGACATATTCACTAATGAATCATAGGATGCTGTAAAGG
The DNA here is from genome assembly GCA_020745775.1 of Theristicus caerulescens. Lineage (NCBI taxonomy): Eukaryota > Metazoa > Chordata > Aves > Pelecaniformes > Threskiornithidae > Theristicus > Theristicus caerulescens. Next base: position 87,435,289 of record CM036558.1, read on the forward strand.
TTATTCTGCCTATTACAAAAGAAGTGCACAATAATTGTTTTTTAAACAATTTATTTTCTTTGCAAAGTTTTATTCCGTTCATGATAGAACAATGTGCTTGAAATGGGAAACAAAGATTCTTTTTCTACTCTTTCAGCTAGCTAGCTAGCGAGCTTCATATGTGAGATAGAGTACAGTGGTACATTATTATGTTCATTATTGTACATTAAGGAGTTAAGCATACTACCAGCACAATTTTTACTATGTATTTTCCAGAACAATTAATTTATTTTTAGGAATATCAGGAATGCTTGGTGCCACTGCCAGCACACCAGATAACAAAGGATTTCCAAAATTCAATACATTCTTTGCTTTAGTACAATCAATCTTTATTCTTCCTGCATGCATATTTATCAACCTGATTGGCAATTTTTTTTTTTGTTTCTTTTTCCGTTAAGATCTTTCTTATGCACACACGTACACTCTTTCTTCAGTATTTATCTGTTGCATTAGACAATCTCTCAACTAAATCAAAACAAGAAACAACTCTTCTTTTCCAAATAAGTGATTTTAGGATTGACAGAGATGATAGCACATCCTGCCTCTGATACACGGGGTGCTAGAGAGTGTATAACAGCATCTGTATTAGCATTATGGCAGATTTTTAAGTAATAGCTCTAAATACAACCTGCCTTACATAATAATGTGTTGCTCATCTTCCTCTGTCTTCTAAAGAACAGGCATTAGCTTACTCCAGCTGTGGCTTGCTACAGAAGGACAGATTTTGAGATAGTGTTTATAGTTCTTGTTTTTATTTCGAGTGCTATCTAGATTACATAGCCAACATTGGAGAGCTATTGACTTGTCCCTATGAGCAAAGAACCTAAGTGCACCAGAAGATCAAAGATTCTGTATTTTTCTTTTTGAAACATCTTTGTTGTTTCTCCCTTATTAAAGGGAGAGGGAAGAGCTAATTTTATAATAAATCATTATTAAAATAACATTTTTATTATTCATCTTAAAAATAAAAAAATAAAATCTTGCCTCACTTCACATCACCAGGAATTAAAGGTTAAGATTTTATCTGAAAAAAATGACTGACCATACTGTGCAGTGAAGGGAGAAATAGCAAGCTGAGCTAATCTGAGCTATACACACTCAGAAAGGAAGAAAAGCTAACATTCAAAACCTACTTCAAGGATGACTGTGAATAGCAAATTAGATACAGCTTGTGGTAAAGTGTGGCTGGAAAAAGGCCATGCCTCTCCCTGCTGAGGTCTATGTCTGCTTCAGTTTCCCTGCATTTTGTGCACAGATCCAGATTTATCAGTCTCCGGTAGCCAGCAAGGGCACAGAAAAAAAATGGAGGGGATTACATTTCCTTCAGCAGCAGGTGGTTTCCATCTGGCAAGAGATTTTCTGAGGACCTTAAATGGGCCCATTTAATTTCCAGCCATGTTCCAAAAGCTGTGTTCAGTTTTGGAGGAGACTATCTTCAACCCACAAACTCATTCTGATGTAGTTGTGTCAGGTTGTGCCCGGAAAGATTCAGTTAGAGTCAAAATGAGTGGATTGTGTCCTCTCCATCTGCCCCATAGTCTCTTCCACCAGCTGTAAGCTTGTCCGAATTAGGAACTTTACCACATCTGCAGGCCCCTCTGTTCCCTCCAATGGAGACAGGGCAGTGAAGAGGTCCTTTCACAAGCCAAAAAGACTCAATTACGATTGAAAAAGAACTGACTTTAAAGACAGGAGACCACTTATTTTAAGGCTATGTGCCTATGTGTCATTTCTCTCTGTGTGTCAGATGACAAATTCTTGATAAAGAAAGAATGCATTGAGGAATGAGCTAAAACAGCACAGATTCAGTAACTTGGTGTCTGCAGGTCTCCCAAAATATTCTGTGTAAATTAAGCTATTGTCTTCTATCCATATACTCCCTTGCCACATACACTCATCAGTCTGGACCAAATTACTTCTGCTTATGGGCAAAAAAGTGAATGTACAGCTTTTGTCAAAAGCTTTCAACCAGATATGCTCCAGAGTGCCTTAGGAGCAGTGAAAGTGTTTGAGGACCTACTTTGTGCAGAGCCCTGAGAAACAAGAGAAAAAAAAAACCAAACTCTTCTTTTGATTTCTCTGTTATTCAAATCCCACTGTCCATTGTTTATAGATAATTGTGATAACTTCTGAGATACTTACTTCATTACTAAATTTTGCTCCTAACTGAAATAAAGTACAGAACTGAAAATTTGGTTAAAGTTGAAGAGCAAAACCAACTGCTATCTAAATGAAAAATAAGTTTTATTTGAAACAAACAAACAAGCAAACAAAACCCAAATCTTATAGGTCCTACTCTTTCACACAGGCATATTTTCAACACCTTTTGGGTAGTCCTGCCTCTGGCTTCCGCAACTTTCCTTCTGTTCTTTTGACAAAGAATTAGAAGCAAATACATTCTTGAATCCCACAGCAAATGGACAGAAAAGCAGAATAAGCCAAATGGAGGATATGTAACTTCTTTCCCATACAATATATTTTAACAGCTTTTCAGTGCTTTTCATGACCACTGAAAATGTAGATGTGAAACAGCAGTTTGAATACTGCATAGGACTTTCTGAATAGAAAGATATAGCTGTCATGTTAGATTTGGATATTTCTCTAACCATTCGCATTAAAAAATCAATCCTCCACCTGGATTTAAAATAAAAACCTAAATGAAGCAATTATTGTTTTCTGAGCCCCAAAAGAGCAAATAAACTTACATTGTAAGCTAATATAAAGTCTGTAATTTAAATACCTTGTCAAATGGGTGAAACGTGCTTTGAATTCTTCCACAGTAAGCTTATTACAGGTTCGTAAATTGCAGCCTAGGAAAAAAAAAAGTAAATCACAGTAGTAGAGTTCTCAGAATGATTAAGGGAGAGATGTAGTATACTGAAAGTTTCCTTATGGTATCAGTAGTTAAAACAGGCCTTGGAAATGTAGATCTAATCAGGTGAATCTTCACTTGAAGGAATGATAATCTTTATTTATTCACTCTTTTGTACTTCTAATATAAGCACATAATTCTCACAATTATTTGAAATCAAAGAAAGAACTCCTCTATCAAGAAAGAGCAGCAGAAAAATCTGAAGAATGCTAACTGCATAGCTATGGTGATAACATGGAAAACTACTAAGCAATCCTTTGCTTTTTAAATTACATTTTCATCAATTAATTTTAAGAAGGGACATTGCTTTTCTTCTGACAGAAGTCTTCTCTCTACTTCAGAATCCAAAGATAAAAGAAATAATATAGAGAAAATAATAAACAAGATGGCTGAAATAATGTAAGTGGTCAACATTGTTACAGAGTTTCACATATAAAGGAGGATTTTATTTTTACTCTCAATGCTAAAAATTCCACTAACATGGTACTACTAAAAAATGTACTGTCCAAAAAACAGGAAGATATAGCAGCATCTAGCTGTGAATATTCTTTTATTGAATAATGGAATCTACAGATCTCACCTATCCACAAGGAAAATCAGATTATCCAGAAGTGAAAGAAATGAAAAATTAAAAGGCTTGTGGTTTCTTGTCATTAAATGACACTTGCTATGCTTTGTAGTGGCAGCAAGTAGCAGTTCCCCTCTGCCTCAGAGTTAATGATGTAACACATTCTTTATTTTGTAAAAGTTGATTTGGTACTAGAAGTTACCTCAGATGGAGGGAACCTATGTGAAGAAAATATTCCCAGGATGCTAAAGGTTGCCAGGTGTTGTTCTTACCTCTGGAAGCAAACAGGCCCAGATGTCCAGATATTCAGTAGAATGGGAGCTATGGAGCTTACTATTCAGAAAGCATTTTTTTAATTTTATGTGGCATGTATGCTTTTTTCACAAGAATTTTTCACTGTGTGTAAGATGGATCATCAAGATAACATCCTTTAAAAAGAAGCATTGATGCAATATTTTGTACAGTCTTGGACAACTGGTACTGGGTAATTTCAACAATTTTAGAGAAACAGAGGGGAATGTTTTTAAATTAAAATGTTGCTACGGAGAAAACTGTTGTTTCCTGCAAACTTTAATGTTTTCTTTGGAATTTCCTTCAGTGCCAACCACACTGCCATGTCCTCATAATAGTTGGATCTATTTGGATTTGGTGAGGGTATAATATCTTGCTTTTCTTCTGGAGTCTTCAAAACTGTATGAAACCTGTTTAGAATTTGCTGCCTATTCTGTTCTTCAGGTCCCTAGCAGGGAAACCATGCTCTGTTTCATATTCTTATGCACAATGTAAGGCTGCCTTCTTTATTATAGAAGTATTTACTAGAATTCAGACTTCTCAGCACCTTGTAACTTTGTGGTTTCATAAGATTCACCCTACTTTAAATCTTATTTCCTTTCATACTGTCATGCTACTCTCAGTGTGCAAAGGGGAGGAACAACTTACTACAGTTTTGTCTATGTTCCCACTGGCCATTGTTCTGGTTTGACTGTGCCAAGGATTTCATAGCCTTTAGACAGAGAGAGAATATATCAAAGCAAGCTATTCCTCTGTATTGGGTCTGGCTGGGATGGATATAAGTTCCCATAGTAGCCCTCATAGTGCTGTGTTTTGTATTTGTAGCTAGAATGGTGTTGATACACCAGTGTTTTGGCTACTGCTGAGCAGCGCTCCCACAGCATCAAGGTTTCCTCTCCAAGAGCACCCACTCCTAAAATGTCAGTAGGCTGGCAGTAGGCAGGAGGTTGGGAGAGGACATAGCCAGGACAGCTAACCCAAACTGATCAAAGGGATATTCCATACCATATGACATCATGCTGAGCAATAAAAGCTAAGAGAAAGAAGGACGAGGGGGGATATTCATTATTAAGGCATTTGTCTTTCAAAATAAACACTAAATGTACTGAGGCCCTACTTCCCAGGAAGTGGCTGGACATTGCCTGCTGATGGGAAGTAGAAAATAAATCTTTTTGCTTTTCTTCCGCATTTGGCCTTTACTTTTCTTTATTAAACTGACTTTGTCTTGGCCCACGAGTCTTTCATCTTATTTTCTCCCCCTGTCCCACTGAGGAGGGGGAGTGAGAGAACAGCTTCGTGGGCACCTGGTGGGCAGCCAAGGTCAACCCACCACATCCTCCCATGTCAATCTAGTATATCTCCTAATCTATTGACAGGAGGTGGAGGAGGCTAGTTACATACCTACATTTTAAGTGAGTGTAGGGTACAGCAGAAGGGCCTTTCACGCTGAAGACTTCCAGGAGTTTTTGGACAATGTTCAGTGCATCATCAGGCAAAGGTAACTGCCAACTCCACCAACAGAAGCCATTTAGGAGTATCAGCCTGGGGCTTCACACAAGCCATCTAGGTTCTCTTAATTTTGGAGACAGCACAGCACGTTAAAAAGCATGGTGGCATTCATTCAGGACTCCTGGTAGGCCGTGAAGAAAAAAAAATCAGTTCATTTGTAACTAGTCCAGGTGCATGGGAACTTCATAGATGCCATTCCTAGTGATCTACCTTGGACTGCAGTGTTGCAAAAAATTGCAGTCTGAGAGTATCTTTTAAAAAAGCTTGTGATGCATACCTTTACTTGGACTGCAGTGTTGCAAAAAATTGCAGTCTGAGAGTATCTTTTAAAAAAGCTTGTGATGCATACCTTTCTGGCTTTAACTAGCGTCTTTTGCTTCCGTGACATGAGAGATCTGTCGCTTTGACTTTGGAAATGGAACTAATTTTTGGAACCAATATTCCTATTACACTTGACTGAAGCTCTGCTACTCAGTGGCATGGGAGTAGAATTAGACCCGCTGTATGTTAACAGTTCTTGTACTTTGTGGTATTTAATTAAACTAAGAGCTTGTTTATTAGAGGCACACTGAATGCAAGTTGACTCAAGGTGTAGCTTCAAAGCAAATTAGCTAAATATGTATGTTTGCATAACTTCATTCGGTGGCATGATTCAGTTTTCTTTAGACTGGAAATAAGAAGAAATTAAACAAAATTACAGACATTTTGGTCCTAAATTACCATTTCTATGCAAGGATTTGTCATTGTTTAAGTCATATAAAAGTTAAACCAGGTCATTTTTCTTCAGCATCTCTACCTAGACAAGGCTTAAATGATTGTTTTTGGCAAGCATGTCATCACATGATAAAACTCATGTTGTGATTAGGGTGGATGTAGGCATTTATCTTCTGCTGACAGCTTCAGACAAAAGGAAGATAAGTGAAGCTATTGTAATTGTAAAGTGACCTTTCCGCTTTAGGGATATTGACAGCTATCCTCTTACTTCTATACAGTATGTTTGCCACCATGATAATTAAGTTTTTGTTAGTCTATTGTTGGTTTTTGTACTTACAGTGCTCTCTCTTGAAATGCTTGCAGATTTCACCTGGTTTTCTCAAGATAATATTTACTATATACCTGACAAAATGTCAGCGAATAATAGTACACGTTTTCTTAAAAGGACTCTTGGCTTTTTCATGTTCATATCAAACCATAATTTCACTGACCAGAAAAAAATATGCTCTTTCTTTTTCAGTTTTAAGACACATTTTCTGCATGTATATCCCTTTGGGATTCTTCTGGTTAGAATGCAGAAGAGTAGACCAACTGCAAAGATTCGTGTATAAAATAAGAAGGCATACAATTACCTTCTGAATACAAGAAAATGAAGCTGTATTTGCAACTCAGTTTTCACAAACTGCTTAAAAACTCAGCTATAGGATGGAAACATTTATTTAGTGATTTTTAAAATAAAGCTTATCTTACTGCAGGCTTATCTTACTGATGGGGACTGTTATTCATTTTGCCAGTGAGAAAGTGCCAAAAAGGGCTAGATGGTAAGGAGTAGACTTGAATTTGATTTGACAACCAGTCAGGTAACTAGGAAAGCCCTATTACATTTTTGATGTTCAAGTACACATGAATAAATCTGTCTTTCTGCCTGCTACTCACACTTTAAATGGGATCTCTGGCAAGGTGCTGGCACTGGGCATAGTTACGGCCTGACTTTCCATCTTCTTGGGCAGTACCACTGAATAAATGCAAGGATTATCCTGATTTACTGCAGCTGTAAACTATCAGAAATTTACCATCCTTCTTTCCTCGGGGGAAGGAGGAATTTTGACTTAACAGTTTGGCTGAAGTCATAAACTAGATGTTACTGTAACTCCTCTTTGACAATGCCACCCTGTGGTAGTCAAGTTGATTCACTGCTGCCCAGAAATAGAGCTCAGCAAATAATTCATGGGGCTTCTCCCTCAGCTTCTGCAATATCTATGACTAGTCTGCTGTTTCCCAGCATTAATACATTATTTGTGTGTTTGACAAGTATCTTTTAAGCGACTGCTATTTGGATTGTTCGTGTCTGTATGCGTGATGACCACTTGTTAATAAACAGACAAATCCCATGCCTGAAAAGAAATGCTATAGTCGATGACGAGATACTTTCCCCATAAATTTTACCTTCCTTGGTTAGACCACCACTATTTCAACACTAGCATTATAATTTATCAATGTACATTTACGATTTAATGTTAGGCCGTTTTAATCTCTTTATAGAGAGATTCCCTCCTATTCTGTTGTGAGTAAATGAATTTAACAGCAAAAGATTTTCAAAGGCACAGAGACGTCACTCAAAATCAATTGAACTTCAGATAAGGAACTTAGAGGTAAGATAAGCTCTTCTACATTTGTACTTTGACTTTTATCTTTACATATTATGTATATGATGGGATTCATGCTAGAATCTAAACCAAAAAGTTTTAAGAAAACACTTTAAAATACATCTTCAGGAAAATATTCCTAAAGCTATTCCAACAGTTTCTGGCTTTCCAAGTCAGACATAGAAACATAACTGTCTCTTTAGCACATATATAAAATAGCTTACATTCTACACTTTATGATGAAGAAAACATCCTATATGCTATAATGGCATTGACAGTAAAATTCACTGAAAAAATTCTTCCCTTATTTCTTCATAAAATATCCTTATTTATGTCTGATATGCCATAGAAGAACTGTTTTTTACAACAATCTTCCTTTTATGAATCCCAGCAATGAGTCATTTATTTTCTTAATAATTGGTAATCATTGATCCTTTGCATAAAACATGTAGTCTTACCTTCCTTTTATACATGTAGACTTCAAAGGTTTTCATTTTTTCAATAATTTTATTACTTTTCATATACTTTCAGTATGTTTGATGCCTTCTGTTCTTAAAAGACCGTCAGTAATTTTTGACAGTAGGCTACTGTCAGGCTGCTGTACAGACAGAAAGGGGAAGGTTACTGGATTTATTAATATGAGAATATTGTGTGCCAACAATGATGGGCTTAATGTGTGATAATGACCATACACCAATACACCCTCTACCCAAAAGCACGTAGACGGAGCCTCTCAGAACCACTGAAAGACCCCAGGTTGCATGAATCATACATTGTCGGCTGCTGGTACTTAATTTGCCTTATAAAGGAGCTGTTTTCTGTCAATGAGAGTACTTGCCAAGGAAAGAAAGAAGCAGATATAAAGAAAAATTAATTCTTTTACTTTCAGATCCCTAAAGGGCTCTCTGCAACTGGAATTCTGACTGAAATTCTGCAACTGTGGAGAGCTACATAGGTGCTTACAGATCATTTTGTATAGCGGTGTTCAGGTTTTTGATCCACATTACCCATTTTTTATTATTTGAATCGTCCTCATAGACTCTGTTTGCTGTTATTGGAGGCAGACAGATAGAAAAATATAGATGCATACAAAATCTTTACGGACAGCAGATCATATAGGCTAAACTTCATGGAATAATCTACGCCTTACCTGGAAGTACTGACAATCAGTCCAAAATGTTTTATTTTTTGTTCTTTTAAATGTAGCAAAGGAAAATAAAAAAATATACCCATTTGTTTTTATAAAAAGTCCTTATTAGGGAAAGATTAGTCAGAGGTAAAAGGACAGAAGATAGATCATATTATTGGCAAAAACTATAGTACTATGCAGTTTAAGCTCTCCAGATACAATCATGATATTTTAAAGTTTTTTTTTCCACTTAGAAAAAACCCAAACCAACCAATGTGGATTTTTTTTTTCTTTGACACTGTAATCTGGAGTCCTATGCCAGGGACACAGGCAAACTCATAAAACTTAGATCTGGATCTGGATGCACACTTCTTCAAAGACCGTAAGGATCTAACACTGGAAGTTAGGTGCAACTGTTGCTTCAGTTTCATATCTATATTCTAACTACTTGCCTTTTATGAAGAGCAAACAGGATTAATTTGGCCTTGCTCTGTCAATATATCACTGCCTGTAGTCAAAATTGAAGTAGTTTATGCATAATATTGTAAAAGAATACGGCATGTGCTGTGATATTTATGCTTGTTACATGCATTCTTTCAAAGAGCCTGCCAGTACTTAAGGTAATTCCTCTATTCTTATGGTAGCAAAAAGTGAGTGCTGAATGAAAAGAGAAGTATATAAGTAAGTTGCCTAAAAGTCTCATCCAACTTCTCTTTAAATCTGTACTTTGGAGCTGTCAATGCCAAAAGCTATGATATAATGTATAACAGGAATACGGAATTATCCATGCAGAAAATACAAAGAAATGTGAGTCTAAAGGTGAGCTTTAGAGTAGTTACTTATTCTAGATAGCAGTCTCTATAAAATTATTTTTTTCCTGATGCCAGTAATTTTAACAGTAAAAGTGAAAGGATAACAAATTGGTCTGTAAAGGTGACAATGTGGTGACTGAAATGAGTGATGTTCCTACACATATAAAGCATCAAGAGCCTTTCCTCTATCTTTAGTGGTATATAAATCAATCAGCCTTGCAGAGCCAGATCCCAAATTTTTTTCTTATTATTAGAAGATCCTTCATATATAAACAGATTCCTGTAAAAATAAACACATTCGGCTGACTAACATCTTAGCATGGCCACAAACAATATTGCTGTCTCACCTGTTGTGATATATTTCATATAATGATTTAAATCATTATAATAACTTTTAAATTACTGTCTGGAGACTCCACTTTACGATTGTGGGAGGAGTTCAACAAAACACTTCTGCAGATTTTTTTTTTCTTGGAGAGGAATCAGATTTGGTGATATCTAAGCATTCTGCAAGATCACTACGGATTTGCCTGATGTAATGAAATAACTGCTAATAGCATTCAATGTTGATAAATTGAATCCATAAGGAAATAGTCTCGATTTTTGTCTCTCAGAAGTCATCTTGGCAAAATTATATTCTTAAAATGGAAACTGTGTTTTATTGAAGAAAATTCTTCTAATGCAATTTTTTTTTATTTGCATTGAAAGAAAAAGTCAGATGTTTTTCAGTCCCAGCAGCAGAATGAGATTTTATGGTCCATTCACCACAAGAACTGTTTCCCTGAAGGTTTTAATTCCAGGAACAGTCATTCACTTTTGATGGGCAAGTTGATAAGAACAAGAGGGAAAGCATTTTGCTGATCTATCAGTATAGGTGAGGAACCTGTCATTTAAAAAAAAAAATTCAGAAATGTAACCAGATAACTATGTCCCACAAAGGACGCAGCAAGCCATGCCCGGTGAAACTTATTAGAGGAATACCTGCCAGAACTATAAGAATCTATACTCAGAATCATAAAGATATTTTAGTAAAAAAAGAAGAAAGAGAAGGAAATTTCAGGGATGGACTCTGAAAAGTAAACCATATTTTTGGCAGTAAAAATAGAGGTTAGCTCAAACCAATTTTCAGATGGAAGCAGTTCTTGAATTTTTCACACAGTTGGCTCTGGAGCTCCATCCTCTTTTTCAGATGCAAAATGGCAAGGTAACAAGTATTTGGAGTTTTATGCTTGTGAACCATGATACAGCAACAGATTCTTCTGCTTATCTTGCATCTCTGTTATCGCAGCCTGATTGCACTGATCTTCCAAACCATTGCTTAGGATCCTGAAGCAACTATTAAACAATTGTCTACAGTTTTCTCCTTATTACTTTCTATTTTACTTTGGCTTATCAGTCCTCTTCACATTCTTTATTTTCCAGTGATACTGTTCAGAAACTGTCCAGCAGTCTCAGTGGATTAAAGATGTGGGAGTTAATGTTGTACAGACCTGTAGTTTGGCTTTCCATATTTCCTTTTGATTCCCATAGTCCCTGATGCAAGACTGATTTTTTCTTTTAATGCATACACTTTCTTAAGTACTAGATCTAGTCAGATTATCTTTACTGTTGTGCTAGCTGATAAAGTGTACCAGTGATACTAAAATAATACTCACATTTCTGCCTCAGCCAATCTTTTATTTTTCATTGGCTTGTTCACTTAGAGACTTTTACTTCTCTTCTATGGGGATTAGCTTTAATTCTGAGCATTTACTTATATGGTGCAGTAAGAGAACAGAAGGTCAAAGAGAAGAAAGAGGAAGAATTCACAAGAAAGAAAACTAGAAAAACTAGCTATAAGGGTTTGTGGAGACCCTGTCTGTGTAAAGATGAGTTCCCCCTATAATGTACAGGGCAATTTCTTTCCTAAATGCTTCTTTCATTTTACTTTTGTACCTTCGCCCTGACTCAAACTTTCATCTCTTTTTTCCAAGGAGTCCATTACTTAATCTTCTCATTTCTCCATTAATCATTTGGCTCCAACAATATCCAATACTGCCAGGAATTTAAACCTTTTCCTGTGTTGGCTATGATTCTTAGCCCTGTTGACAGGTCTAAAATACAGTCTCTTGCAGTCTATATAAAGATGAGAAGTGTAATGATGTTTGAACAACAGCATGATCTGGAGTTTGAGCTTTGTGAATTCAGAATTTAACACAACACTTCTCTTTTTCCCATGTAAAGACAAATGAACACAGCAGCCCTTATGCAAGACTGGGCATCTTCAGCTACTCACTACAATATCTGCTCTTACAACCAAAAGATACGCACATGCTCATGAGGGGAGAGAACATAATCTCAATTTGACGCTATACTAAGGGCTAGATTGTGTCTTGAAAAACAGGAAGAAGAAACACAACAACAAGGTTCCTTAAGTGATAATGCTAGGCTTGTTTCTAAGAAATATTAGGACAGGTCAGAATGCTGTGAGGCTGCCATTCTGCCTTTGTTTCCTTCTGCCTCTTCAGTTATCCCAAAACAGCTAGAAGATTACACAATTCCAGTGTCTAAGCAAACTGGGTTAAATATTCAGAAAGGTTTAAGGGGTCAGACTGTTCCCCATATTTGATGCTCGCAGATGGGTTGTGTTCCAAAAAAATCAATGCACTGAGTATTGCGCCCTTAGATGTATACAGGGCTCTGCTCCAGAAAATCTAGTCCCCTCGAAACTTGGATGTTAGTATTAGGGCATGATGCTGGGTGCATGGAGCAAGAGACTAGCTACCTCTGTACTGGTGAGTTCAAGCACATGCAGAAATGTCTGTGGGCATGAATTTGGCCTGTGCTTATTACTGCCTTCGCAGAGAGTTCCCAAGCACACTTTGACAATTAAAATGCTATCACAGGATAAAATCACAGAATCATTCATGTTGGAAGGTGTCACAGAAAAAAACTCTTAATTTTGCATAGTTTAAACCAAGACCAGGTTTGAAACGGTTTATTAGTTTGCTAATGACATATAATTAACCAGCAATCAATGAACTATAAATGCAGGATGAATATTGTTAATATAGCAGATAAAGCAGAACACATTTACAAAATTTTAATAAATCCATGCAAATTTTAAATATGTCTCTATAATTAATCCCAAGGAGTTCTAATCACAAACATACACACAGTGTTACACATACAACCCCTCCCTAACAGCACATGTGGGTTACAGGTACCCCCCTTCCCTGTCTGGGGGTGCAGGCTCCCCTACTCGTCCTGTAGGAGTTGTGGGTGCTCTCACTTTGTGGGGCCCTGTGCTGCTCCCTGCAGCTTGTGAGGCTGCACCCACGAGCTCATGTGCACCTCAGGAGGTGTGGGTCCCTGTTTGCAGTAGCTTCTACTATTGCACCTTGGCCAGAGAGCAGGCAGCTTATGGCACCTGACCAGACTGCTCTGTCTGGCTGAGGCAGAGGTGTGATGCCGATGAGATGACTTCTAGCAGTGTCAAAACAGGTGTTTACTGCTGCTGTGTCTACTCCAAGGTCTCTACCCACATGTTACAACTCGTCATGCTTCTCTTATACTTCTTCTCAGACTGACTCCTGGTTCGTTTCAAAAGTCTGTCTGTAATTCCTTGGTTACTCTTTTTCCAGCTGATGTCTGTCTTCCCCTTTTACATGATCAGTTGGGGGTTGATAGTTGTCTTTCTATTTAGCACAATGAGCTGTGGGCAAATGCTCTCTAGTTTTGCATAGTCGACCCGGCATACACATTAAATAGACTCGCGTTCTTACCCTAAGAGATGCTATTATCCAGGCCATTTGCCAAGGGTAGACTGTGAAAACACCCCACAAAAGAGATCTTGTGAAGCCGTCTAGTCCAACCTCATGCTCAAAACAGGTTCAACATGCAACTCAGATCAGATTGCTTAGGGTTTTGTCCATTTGGATCTTGGAAACCTCCAGAGCTGGAGATTATACAATCTCTTGGGGCAACCGGCTCCAGTTCTTAATTATACTGAGCAATTTTCTCCTTGTATCTACTTGGAACCTACCCTGTCATAATTTAAGACCACTGTCTCTTGTCCTTCAGCCATTCCTTGTAGGAGTTGGAAGGCTACTGACAGGTCCCCTCAAAGCCATCTCTTCTCCAGGCTGTACAAGCCCAGTTCCCTCAGCTTTTCCTCACAGGGCACAGGCTCCAGCCCCCAACCATCTTGAGGGCCTTCCAATGGACACACACAAGTTTATCAATGTTTTTCTTGTACCGGAGGGCTCAAAACCAGGTGCAGTGCTTAGGATATAGTCTTGTAAGAGTTAAGTAAAGGGAAGTGATCACTTCCCAGTGACATTACTTCCCAGTAATACACACAGGATGCTATTGGCCTTTGCTGCCAGAGCACGCTGTTGACCGATGTTTTGCCTGCTGTCCACCAGGACAACTAGGGCCTTTTCAGTGGATCTGAACCCCAGTCAGTTCATCACTGCACTGTACCAATGCAGAGAGTATGTCTGTTCCTAGTTTAGGACTCTGCATTTGCCCAACTTCAATTTCAAAAGGTTCTTGTCAGCTCATTCTTTTATTCTGTGTAGGCCCATCTGAGTGGCAGCCCTGTCCTTGAGTGTATTGACTGCACATCCAGTTTGTTGTCCACATTCTGGGGAGACTTCTTGTTTGCTGCTATAAATGATACTATGCCACTTCAAGGTCCTCATTCTCCCACTGCCCTCCAACAGTGTCACTATAGGCATAACAACTTCACATGTCCATTCAATGTGATAAGAAGACACCAGAGAGAAGTAGATGTCTGAGCCATACACCAAGAAAGGGTATGGTTCCTACAAAGGCTAAAGGAGATAGATACAAAAAGTCATCTAGCCTGAACATGAACAACAAAAGGGGGAGCAACAGGACTTTCAGGAGCTGGAGTGTCCCAAGGCACACTGACAGCAGTTGTGGGCTGTGTGTTGGAGTACTGAAAGCTCATCAGGGACTGCAGACCTAGGGAGGGTGGGGGTAGGCTGTTTCTTAAAAAAAGGAAGGTGTGATAACAGTAGATAATGGCAGAACATGGCAGGCATGTTGTGCTAGACAATTATACTTCTGAACAGTCACAAAAGCCTGTGGAATATGTTCTCTGTCAGGATCTGTGTCAGCTAATTTTCAGTCTGATCAAGGCTGATTTGTTTTGGGAAACAGGAAGTTAAAATCACATAGAAGGGGTTGTTCCATGCCGGTGGCATCAGTGACAGAGGATGTTCCTGAATATGTTTAAATTACCAGTATAAATGTAGTCTTTATGCCTTCTTGTTCCTACTTCCCTTTCCTGCAACCACACTGTACAGTAACTCAAGACGTGTTTTCTCAAACATTCTCTTAAATTGATTGTTAATGGAGACTAAATTCGGACTTACACATATGGTTAACCATTGGTATCCAGTGGGAAATTACACTGAAAGATAAAATTGTAAACTGAATTTTTGTTTGAAAATAAGTACAATATAATATTATTCCTTTACAGTATAAATAATGCAGCAATGAGACTGCTTATTTCCTCAGAATACTTTGTTTATATATTATCAGCAACGAGTTCAGTAAACAGAAAATACAGGTTTTTTTGCAAAGACTGACAGTTCCATGCAAGTCCAGTGATCAAAAATTCCTGAGGGGAAAGAGTTTCTATTTTCTTTGTGTGGAAAAATGAGAAAAAGCATAAGACATACATCACCTACTCATACCTCCTCTAGGGATATTTGGAGAGGCAGTGTAGCAATCAGAGCTGATGAGCAGTGGATTTTCCACTCCACAGGAGAAGCCAAAGTTTTGCATTTTATCCCTTTTTGAAATGAAAACTAGAAGTGCAACCACGTTTTCCATTTGAAAATTTCCAGGCAGCTCTAATACTTGCATATGAGCTTAGACACTAGGAGGGTAATGGAGGCCCAGAAAGGCTCAGTGAAGGAAAACGTCTCTTACTCAAGAGCTTGTTTTTCAGCAGCCAGACTTCTATTCAAAAGGACTAGCTGCTCATTACTGCTCTCCCATGAGGCACATGTTGCTGCACATTGCACAGACGATAAGAAAGAGTGCTGACTGAGACAACTTTTCTCAGAGACATGACACAGAGGACACACTGTAAGAAATGACACAACTAATCAATTTACTGTGAATGTCACAGGGGTGGTCTTACAGCAAAAATGAGGATCTTCAATACAGGAGCAGAGGTGAGCACACTCTGGTTAGCCCTTCTTCCGTCCCTCCGCAAAACAAATACTTGGTACAACTTTAAAGATGATTCTATGGTTTTTCCTCCCAGCAGAACCAGAGAGTCTGGAAGGCTCCTATCTGGGCTGCTTCTCATTAGATGCCCCTAAGACTCTTAGCAACATTGCTGGTTATTGAGTTTGAGGCTTGCTTGCTTAATTGTCATTATTTTGTACAGTATTTCCTGTACTAACCAGGATGACTGATATTGTGAAGAGCTGGGCAAAAGAACAAACTGTGATTTGCAGTAACCATGTCTGCTAGTCAGTGAAGATTTTGCAACTGCTCAGAAGGCTTGCCTATATTAAGATGAAATATGCTAGCACACAGGTCTTTGTGTAGAAGGAATAGTCTAGTTGCATGTAATGTCTTGTTATTTTATGCTAGTGGGAACTTAGTAAGAATGGGACATTAATAAGGCACAGACATAGCTGACAATATAAGATAGCACCAAGAAATTTTGAGGTATTGTAGTCATTTCCAGAAAAGACCTGTTCAGGCCTGCTATCTTCTTTTCCGGACTTCCTACCAAGTATTAAAATCCTTTACCTACTCCAGCTGTAGCCTGACACCTTTTCTGTCAAGCCCTTTGTTATATAAAGATAAGGCCAATCTTTTTAGGGACAGTTTGGGTGGTAAATTAGATAATGCAATACATGGACTCTTTCAGGGGGTAAATGTACCTTTCTTCCTATGAGGACTGATAGTAGGAACTAATACCTGTAAAAAGAAAAAAAGAGGGTGCTGAAAACAAATGTGAATTTTATGCGTTCCTCCACATTATGATTATGAGTGTCATTGTGCAGATGTTAATCCAGAGAAGGTGATGCCTGTCTCAGACCAGTGAGCCTTGTCAACAGAGGCCAGATAGAAGCTTGCAGCTGGGGAGGGTCAAGCTGGTGAATGAGAAGGAAAAGCTTGCTGAGACCATAATCCCTTCACTCATGTCAAAACAGATTTGAGCTATTGTTCAGCCTATGGAACCTCTATTACCTTTAGAAGTAATTCTCTTTGAAAGAATTCAGAAGCCTATGGATGGGAAACTTGAAATGAGCATAGTTTAAAGGAATTCACCTGTGTCACTTCAAGGAGAGAACAGCCTGTGCCCTACAGTTATGAACGTAAAACACAGGCACAGTGAAAGTCCACTAGTTTATGAGTTTTGATGTTAGAATAATTACAATCATATGGTTTTGATCAATTTTTCTAATTGTTATCATTTAACATATAAACAAAGATAATTACTTGCCTTAATCTTGGTCTGAGGGGTAAAGTTCCTTTAGTTATTGATGGAAGTAATACTCGTAAATGAGATATAAGCTGCCAAGCATAACCATAACGCACAGCTGAAAAGCTCTGCTAAGTGAGACAAGAAACCCAGAAAAAAATTAGAATCCATTGCAGGATGTGTAAAGCCCACATAAGAGATTAAAAAAAGACAAAAGGTTGGAAAGTATCACTGTAGTCTGAAGAGAGCTCAAAAGTTATGTGGAAGTTAGAAGGGATGCAACATGGGAAATAGCTACTAAGGCTGGCCATGCGTGAGCTCATGACTTCTGGGAAGTTAAACATTAACTTTGTAAATAGAGAAAAAGAAGGGGAGTAGAGGACACGGGAGTTTGGAGACCAATCCATCTTCTTTAGACTGAAGGCCAGTACGGCTTAAGCAGGTTTTTTCATACTCTCTGAGATCACTGTTATGTTGAGACAATTACCAGCATTTAGTCAATATAAATCATTAGTAAGTACCTGAGCATCAGTCAACCTAGTGAAAGTAAAAACTGATGATGTGATTTGATAGAAATCATAAAATATCTAGATGTATTGTTCATAAAATAAAGGGGCATACAGGGCCTTTCAAAGAATCTGTAGATGTTGTCTGCCTTGACTTTAGTAAGGTCTTTGACACGGTTTCCCACAGCATTCTTCTGGAGAAACTGGCTGCTCATGGCTTGGATAAGTACAGTCTCCGCTGGGTAGAAAACTGGCTAAATGGCCGAGCCCAGAGAGTGGTGATGAATGGAGCCAAATCCACTTGGCAACCGGTCACGAGTGGTGTTCCCCAGGGCTCAGTATTGGCGCCAGTCCTGTTTAATATCTTTATCAATGATCTGGATGAAGGGATTGAGTGCACCCTCAGTAAGTTTGCAGACGACACCAAGTTGGGTGGGAGTGTCGATCTGCTGGAGGGTAGGAAGGCTCTACAGAGGGACCTGGACAGGCTGGATTGTTGGGCTGAGGCCAACTGTATGAGGTTCAACAAGGCCAAGTGCCGGGTCCTGCACTTCGGTCACAACAACCCCAGGCAACGCTACAGGCTTGGGGAGGAGTGGCTGGAAAGCGGCCTGGCAGAAAAGGACCTGGGGGTGATGGTTGACAGCTGGCTGAATATGAGCCAGCAGTGTGCCCAGGTGGCCAAGAGGGCCAATGGCATCCTGGCTTGTATCAGGAATAGTGTGGCCAGCAGGACCAGGGAGGTGATAGTGCCCCTGTATTCGGCACTGATGAGGCCACACCTCAAATACTGTGTTCAGTTTTGGGCCCCTCACTACAAGAAGGACATCGAGGTGCTGGAGCATGTCCAGAGAAGGACAACAAAGCTGGTGAAGGGTCTAGAGCACAAGTCATATGAGGAGCGGCTGAGGGAGCTGGGGTTGTTTAGTTTGGAGAAGAGGAGGCTGAGGGGAGACCTTATTGCTCTCTACAACTACCTGAAAGGAGGTTGTAGTGAGGTGGGGGCCGGTCTCTTCTCCCAAGTAACAAGTGATAGGACAAGAGGAAATGGGCTTAAGTTGTGCCAGGGGAGATTTAGATTAGATATTAGGAAAAATTTCTTCACAGAGAGAGTGGTTAGGCATTGGAACAGACTGCCCAGGGAAGTGGTACAATCACAGTCCCTGGAAGTATTCAAAAAGCATGTGGATGTGGTGCTTAGTGACACGGTTTAGAGGTGGACTAGGCAGTTAGGTTAACAGGTTGGACTCAATGATCTCAGAAGTCCTTTCCAACCTTAACGATTCTATGATTCTGTGATTCTATGAATCTAAAGTAATGGTTTGTTTGAGTTTACAAGAAAATTAGGCACATATGCTGAGTCTCAGACTAGGACCATAGTTCTCAGCTGCCTGATTTAAACAAACTTCTAGGTAGAAGGAGACGAGAGGAGAAGAGGTCTTATTCTTTGGTGACAGTGATCCTAGGAGACACAATCTCATAGAAGTTGATGGAGAAACAGAAAAGAACAGAGCAAATGCAGGTTATTGCTTTTGTTCTTAAGTGTAATGAGTTGTCTGTGTTTTCAGCTTGTTTGGGGAAGAAAAGAAAAAGGAAAAAAAGTATTTGTCAAGAGATTTTTACTGTGACACTACCTGGTTGGCAGGAAATGCTTTTACTCCCCTCTTCTCTTCTTTTACACTCTTTTCCTTTACACTCCCCCTTCCAAGAAAGCCTATATCACCTCACAGGAAGAACAAGACTAAAATCTAATTCTAATACCAAAATGATTTTATAAGAAATTTACTAGATCTGGGCAACTGCAGAAACTCCTAGAGTCTATGAGGGGTGCAAGCAGGGTTTCCAGGTTGCAAAAAGGAGCATAGAAAATAATAAAAAACTAGCAAACAAAAAGTAAGGGAAGGACCTGCCACCAAAAAAGCAAAAAAGAAGAGGTAGCTGGCTTAAATGATGAATTTCTTAAAAGTCAAACGTGGGTTTTTCAATACTAGTAAGAATAAATGGTCCATCTGAAAACCTGATGGAACTTAGAGTCTCACAATAGACTGTTGGAAATTAAAATGGAAAGCTCCTGCTATCTTACTGGTGACAGTTTCATATAAGGACCTCTTTGAGACCGTAACTGTGTGAAAGCTGGAATTCTCTGCTTGTGATGAACAAGAGAGATTTAAATCACCTCTTTGGTGTTGAAAATTTACATTTGCCAGTACACCACCAGTAAACACGGGATCGTCTTCCTCATTATTTCAGTGACATTACCACATTATTCCATGCATCTATTACCATAGTTTTGACCTCCTTTATTAGAGACTAATCAGGTCAAATGCCAGCACGTACAGATCAACTTTGATGGATTTGGACTTAATTGTAGAAGCCACTCATAAGCCACTGAAGTCTGTAGAGGCTCTTGTTGAAAGTAAGAACTACTTATGTGTCAGCTTTTACAAGGGATCCTCAGAAATTGCTGTTGTCAGAGATAATCTTCAGTGGTGGGAAAACTGACGTGGACCCCAATACAAATGCCCACATTCCTTCTTCTACCATGATCCTTCAAGGCTCACATTGGGGTTGTGTTGTGCAAGTCAACACACTGTCACTAGTATTCCACATGATGCTATCTTCAGTATCTAGAATTGCAAATATGTGGTTTCTTTGGAAACATTTCCTACAAAAAAGATGTATGCTTAAATTTGACTGTCAGTGAATCAGCACAGTCTCAATGGAGGGGCTAACAGAATTGAATGCACATGGCACAAACCCACTTGTCTGATGGTAACATATTTCTGGTGCTGAGTTACATTGACATAGCTAGTCTACCTTCTACAGTTGAAAGGAGGAAGAAAAATTAGAAGAACCACCAGGTGTTGCATGGAACAAACAAACAAAATGCCTTAGTTTCTGTTATGGAAACTTCCATAAACTACATTGATTACAGAAGTTGAGAAGGAAAGGGAGAGTCAGAAGGAGAGAGAAACTGTAACGTTACCTGAAATAAAATCATCTCAATTGCTCCACTTGGTGTGGACAGACTGATAACATCTTGCAGTGTGTTGCAAAATATGCAGACAAAGAAGGATCAAAGCTACCTTTTGAAATTTCAAATTTCAAAGGGCACCTGAGCCCTATGACTGAGTTCAGATTAAACTAGACAGCTGCCTACCAGATCTAAAAGAAGTTAACTTCTACCAGTAGCAGTCACAACTTTCACAAAATGATTTGAGACTCAGCCTGAGAAAACTGACAGTCTTAAGTCCTGTCAAATAAATGCCCACAGTATACCAACAAAAACATGTAATATTTGTTGTGACACTTGTGTGTTCCTAGAATCAGATCAAGAATTTAATTTCAAGTAAGATCAATGCAACTGAGCTGTGCTTTGTTTGGGATGAAATAATGATTCCAAATATTTAACCAGTCTGCAACTGTAAGGGAGGTGTAAATTCAGGCAGGTCTCAAAAAAATCAGTCCTGATCATGACACAGACCAAGAACTACCAGAAATTCTAATAACTCCCTCAGAAGCTGCAATGGCTCAGCTGAAGAAGGCTTTTTTATACTAATGGTAAAAGCAAAAATGCAGTTATCAGATACCTTAGTTTGGTGAAGAAAGACAAGCAGCCATGTCCACCAAGTGATTTTGTAAAAAGATCAGCTTTTTAAAGTAAGGAAAGGAGCACCTCAGCATTTGGCTATGGGAACAGATTTATTAAGGGAACAAAACCACAGCAAGGGATTAAACTTGAGGAGAGAAGTCGGATAACAGTAAAAATATTAAGGAAAAAGGATCATGCCTTCTTCTATCATGCAGAAAGACCCTGTGTTATTACTGACAAACGGTTCTCTTCCATCTGGTGTATATGCGCACTTGAGAAATAGAACGCAGTTGGAGAGATAAATCCCTTGGTCTCAGCAAGCTGTCTTCTGAACAGAGTGAAAAGTTCTTTTCTGCCTTTTTTGTCTTTTTGTTACAGCAACCTTCCTTGCCACCCTGTGTTTCAAGACTTCGAATTCAATATGATTTCCTGTCCATAACAGGGCACGAGAGGCATTTTATTTGTTTAAAGCCCCGCCAGTTCACAACACAGAATTAATAGGTTAAAATTAATTTGTGTATTTATTGGTCAAGCCTTCTTGGAAAAATCTAACACACTCAACTAAAGAACATTTCATTTTAAAGTAGTGAACTTTAAAATTAGATAAGGAAAGGCAAAATATTCTCTAGAATACACAAAGGTTTAACTCTTTCTTAGTGAAAATATCTCAGCCCTCAAAGGTTGTAGAACCTTTATGGGCCTGTATTGTAACTCAACTGCAGCACAATCCATACTAAAGCAGTGACTTTAGTGGTTGGTAATTAGAACTCATCAACAGTGTATTACTTTTTCATTGAAACGGTAGAGATTAACCTACAGGAGTAGTGAGCTTGGAAAGCTTTTGCCCCAAACCCAAGAAAGTAGAATATTTTTGTTGGGGCAACATGGGCAGATGCTGACCTTATGTATCAAATTATTGCTTACAGTATATGTAATGAATTTAGATATATGCTTGGAACTGATAATGATGCTAGCACTCTGGTAACGCTGCAAATAATAAACATTGCTATAGCAAATACATTGGTTCCTAGCCCCAAATTAATGACTATTTATGTTAAGTAGTATCTCCATGTCTTCCAAGCAGGTCAGAAGGTTCTCAATACCTTAATAAACAGCAGATTGTGCTTGAGATGGTCCAGTGTACTATACCAAATTACAGCATCAGTGCTAGCCACTGACAAACGTTACAAACTTTGGTGGCTATACTTATTTGGATACTGGAGCTGAAAAGCACTCCTGGATTCCCTAGGTTTTACAAATTAAAAACTTTGGTTCTGTCTCCCAGTCCTGTATTTAGTGCAGGATGGGAGCTAAAACAAAAACAAATTCAAACTTCATCCATCTTGAAAAAAAGAAGACTGTATGGTATTTTTATACTACATAGTTCAGTGTATAGTGAGCCACAAATCCAGAAGTATCTACAAAATAGTGCTGTTTATGACAGAATAAATCTACAATCTTGTTTTCTTACAGTGTACTTCTTGTTCCAAGATATTTGCTTTGAAGGTCTATGGTACATTTTGTTAAGGGCACTGAGTTAACACATGGTTATATCTCTCTAAAACAGTATTCTTTGTCATTTTATCTTATTGTTGCCAACTCTAAAACACATTTGCTTTGATAAGAAAAATCACAAAAGAATGTTCAGCAAATCAACACTGTCCAGACTCCAGCCATTTAATTATATATACTTTCCTCTGTATCTCATGATGATAGACTGTCATCCATAAGATGAAGTACGGAGGAAACAGAGAGACTTATTTTTTTGTTTAGCTGACAAAGATACATTTCTCTGATAGCATCACTTTTATTCTAGAAGCATATTATCTCAGCCTGGAAGACTGACAGCATACTTCTCGTGGTTTCATTCATCAGTCTGAAGCTTTTTTATGGCCTCGGCCTCTGTCTTCTTGTGAAAGACACCTATATGTCTAATAGGACAACAGAAGTGCAGCTTTATTGTTTCAATGAACTCCCACAAGAGTAAGAAAGACTTAACGACAATGTTATAAGCACATTCACTTTGAGTGTGGAGGGAAGGGGAGGAGTGTTTGGTCTGTTAAGATTTGAAGTCTCTGAAGCCTGATAGTAATAAGTGTATGTCTCTTTTCAACACATAGTAACAAAAATCATACAAGTTCAGACACAGCAAGATAGGGTCCATGAGTATGTCCTACCCTGAGTTCTATGGAGCCTAGAAAAGTCTGTAGAAAAAGAGAGTTCTGCAGGGAGAAAGGGACCCACATTGAACACTGTGGTGGCTGAGGCTAGCTGATGGCTGCTGACAATCAACCCATTGTGGATTGGGAATTTGTGGATTGGGAATGTGTGATTAGGGAAGCACAGAAAAATGCCTGAACTTCACCATTGGCACCTTTCTACTCATCTACCATGTTGGTACTAGCAATGTTTTTTCCTGAGTGTACAGAAAGGCTTGACATCAGGATACAACTTCAGTGAGAAAAACTCACTAAACTCAACCTATATACTGTGGGTTTGCAAAGACTGAACTACAGCTTGCAGAGTTTTCTGGCAATTAAAGCAAACTAAGTCCACTAGAAGGTCACATGAGCTGGCTACAGCAACATCACAAGGTTTGCAAAAGGAACTAAAGCAAAACCAACAATCCAAAAGCATTTCTGTACCTGTTTCTGTAGTAACAGCTCACCAACATCATGGTTCTCTCAAAGACTGGAGCCAATATAATAAAAGATTCTAGAGAACAAATCTTCTGAGGAGCAGCTGAGGGAGCTGGGGTTGTTCAGCCTGGAGGAAAGGAGGCTGAGGGTAGACCTTATTGCTCTCTACAACTACCTGAAAGGAGGTTGTAGCAAGGTGGGGGTTGGTCTCTTCTCCCAAGTAACAAGCGATAGGACAAGAGGAAATGGGCTTAAGTTGAGCCAGGGCAGGTTTAGGTTAGATATTAGGAAAACTTCTTCACTGAAAGAGTAGTCAGGCACTGGAACAGGCTGCCCAGGGAAGTGGTTGAGTCTCCATCCCTGGAGGTATTTAAAAGACAGGGAGATGTGGTGTTCAGGGACATGGTTTAGTGGTGGACTTAGCAGTGCTAGGTTAACAGTTGGACTTGATGGTCTTAAAGGTCTTCTCCAACCTAAACGATCCTATGATTCTATTCAAGTGATGTGTGTTGCAGACTCCTTACTGTTACCATTCAAGGACATTTTTAACTTATTGCTGAAGCTCAAGAATTAACTTTTCAAGCATGCTAAAGTTACAGAGTTATTCAAGCTGTTACATCCAAGCATAACTCTGCTTTCAATTTTCAGTGACATCTGCTTCCCCCTTTAAAAAAAAAAAGGAATTAAAATATGTCCCATCTTATTTACACAATAGCTGTGATATCATATTGGAGATAGATTTTGCTCCTGATGCTGTTGGAAAAGAAGCCTACAAAAGTCTTCATTTTTATCCAGAGTACATTTCTATGCTAAAGTCAAGTTTGTATTCTTATCTTAATTTTTACCATTCACAAACCATCTAAACCACAAAACAGTGGGCAAATATTTAATCTTTAAGGCTACACTAAGATCATGTACTGTGTAAGTCAGGGGGAACCTTACTTTCCCATTTTATGGTAGTTAAGGTTGGGAGCAAGTACAGGGGCCCTTTCCTGGATTATTGTTCCAGTTGTATTATATAGGATGACTTCTCAGAAGAGATGAGGAGACAGTTTGAGAACAGGGAAGAGCCTTGGTTTCCACCTACCTATTCACTCCCACCTATTTGGAGAACCCATGTAATAATAATGAAAATGTTAGAAATGGTTGCAATAAGTGCAACAGAAATGTGCTTCACTGAGCTACTGGTATTGTGTGGGCTCTCAACAGCACTTGCAGCAGATTTTTAACTACTTCATGAGAGCTCTACTTTTTCAGGCCAATTCAGTGATGAGTCAGCAGCCATATATTTTGTCCTATGCTGGGGCTACAGCTGAAATACATTCACTTATTTCAAATGGGATCCATGCTGTTGCAAGATTGCCTGATCTGGAAGCCAGGAGAATGAAATAAGCAGAGAAGAGGCAGGGAAGAGAAACAAAGTAGGAAAGAAAAATAGTTATTCTGAAACCTTTTAAAGTATCTCAAAGTGAAGACTTAGTGCAAATTTGTGAAGCTGCTGAGAGAAGATAGCGGGCAATTCCCAGCTTCAACACAATGGCAATTGTTTGACAAGGAACTCTGTGAGTCAGTCACCGCCCAGTCTGCTGTGCCCAGCTGGCCACTTAGGGTGGCTAGAACAAATTTCAGACAGAATTCAGTTCTTGCCTTCTTTTATGTAACTTTTCACTCACTTCTGCCCACACAGTGTGCTATTTAAACAGCAGTGTAAAATACAGCTGCATGAATCATGTACAGACTATTCCCAGTTAGTGAGGAAATGTGAGGGTCCCTGAAACAGATCTTATCAATACTAACTGTTAGTATAAAGTAGAGATTTAGAATTGGATTCTGCTTAATCATCATGCAAATTTCCCTATGGAAGCAGGAAAGAAGACTTACACAAGACATATACACTAAAAAATAAAAAGAGAGCAGAGACCTAGCTTTGTGCCAGGCCTGTCTTCACCTAAAGATCTACCTGGTTAGACAGGCAATGTCATACGAGACACAATATAGCAGTGCTAGCACCATGCATCCAGAAATCATGCTGGTTGCCCCACATATCAAGTCATAACATCAGCTAAAAATAAGTAAAGAATTTTCAATATAATAATGTTGGATTCCAAATCTTTCTTGGTTTTGAGCCTTCAGAATTCTACTCTTGAGTAACTCTTCTGTGATTCTGAAACTTGCCTTGCTTTTAGTTCAAAACAATTTGTCATTAAAAAATAAAATCATGTCATGGGTCATAATGTGCAAGTTCACAGTGTAAATGATGTTTTACAGATCACAAGAGAATTTCAGGGTGATGACCCAAAGATAGAATATAACGTCAGCTTGTTCTCTATCTCCTTTGTGAATAGTTGTCACTCAGTATTACTCATTTATGTTTTTTCCATGTTTGTTCAGGTTAAAGAGCAAAAACAGTATAAAAAGATTCATCTTACACTTGAGTCCAGATTGTAATAAAATGTTCCAAATGCTGACTGCTACTCAAAATCCAGCTGTTTTTGTCATATTTTCTCTGAGGAGTTGAGGAGTAACTGCTCTTGTAGCTCTTCTTTGCTCTGATGCCTTCATAAGGCCAAGGGTTAAGTTTGTGATCATATGGTAAGAACAAGGTAGATAGATACAGAAACAAATTTTCTCCTGTATATACATACAAAAAATCTCTGGGGAATGCAAGCTACTGCTGCTATGTCAAGTGTGGACCTCCCTGAACTACATGACAACATACTTCTTTCCTTGACTACATGACAGCATAGTTCTTTCCTTGACTTTGCACCTACAAGATATAAATAAGTATCTTGCTCCTCCAGAGACAATACAGGGGGATGACGAATAATACACAAAGTCAGTTGTTAACACGATAAGCTGAAACTTTTTTATGTGTAAAAACTATTAGTGAAGGAAACCCTAATATTTACTTTTTATTCTGCCATACAGATGTAAATCCATTAAATTCCACAGAAGTATATAACATCTCTCTAAATTTAGACAAAGTAGTACCAGCAGGTATGCAAATAATAACCTGTCTTCAAAGGAAAATTTAAATGGCTGTCTCTGTCAGGACTTTATACCTGACTATAAGAACTGTGAGACTGGTGTCATAAATCAATGTTCCTGAGCATGATTTCTTTCTGATAGTAAATATACATTCCAAAGAGTGCTTTCATGAACTGTGAGAAAACTTGTCCATGCTCTCAAGGGTAGTGAAAGCCATGGATACTGTCCAGAGACAAGATACCTATGTGCTTTAGTTCCAAATCCTATTACAGGGAGATGTGTTTAATTCTAGTGGTATTGTATGTGCAAAATATAGAGAAAAACTCTATAGCTGTGAATCAAGTTTTTTTGCTGGTTGTTTGGTTGATCTTTTTTTTTTTTCATCTCTGTGCTTTCCCATGTTTCAAAACTCCAGGCTTGGCCTTATTCTTTTACAGGACATGTTCCTATTTCTTTAATCTTGGGAGTTTCTTTTTTCTTTTTTAATTCTTATGTAATTTTGTTGCTTTTTTATTTCCTCTTGCCTCAGACTTCTTATTCTTCTATGCTTGATTCTTTCTTTTCTTCAGTGTCTCCTGTATTGAAATATATAATTAATTTTATTTATAATTATTTTATTGAAATTTATAATCAATTATTTATATTATTTAAGTTTAGTTATGCTTTTTAATATTCATTTTATTGTATGATGATTTTTCTTTTGTCAGATAATCTCTGCCCTGAACAAGGATAATGCAATCTCCTTTGACATCTTTCAATTTGTATCCAAAACTCAGAGACCACAGTTGAAATTTTTCTCTGAAAAAACTTTTTTTTAATTAATCTTTTTTCTTTAACTTTTAATGTGGCTTGGCAACATATTGTTTCCCTGGTTTTGTTTTTCTTAAAAATGTACCTTCACATTCTAGAACTGCGGCAAAAAGTCAGGCAGGAAGGAACTGGAAAAAAATCTTATTAAAAATGTTATAGTGAAGCAAAGAGGGGGGCATGACTGTTACATTTATTGTCATAAAACTTGTTCACTTTTAGAAGCAAGTAATTCTTCCTTGATCCTTTATCATTGCCATATAGTAAACACCTACTTTCATTTTTCCTTTTTTATTGTTTTAAAATAGTTTGCTGAGGTGGAACATCAGAAGAAATAATCAGTAGTGGTCAGGTAACTCACAGTTCAGTGATTAAGGTTGCCTCCTCTTGCCCTTTCTGTTTGCTTTTGGATTTGTTTTTTCTGTTGGTTTTTTTTTTTCTTTCTTCTTCCTTTCTTTTCCTATTTCACTTAAAATGTGAATTTCACTAAGGAATGTAAGTGAGCACGAAATAAGAGTTCTTTTCCAGTTTTGAGTTTTCCCTTGTTTTCCAGATTTCTACCCCAGCTTCCTTCTTTACAAATATAAATTATAGAAAGAAAAAAATTTAAAAAGGAAAAGAGGGAAAATAAAGCGCACCAACACCAAAACACAACTTTTTCAGCTTTTTCATCTGAACTAATTTAAATGCAGCATGTTTGAATACAAAACAAAATTTTAAAAATTAAAAACATTGAATGGTGACTTTTTGAACCAAGAAGGATAATATTTTCATAAATAATTGGCTTCCTCACCAAGATATGCAACTCACCTTTAACAGGGAAATTTTCTGGATACAATGTTGTAATGTTTTAACAGTTCACAATAAGTTTTATTTATAACAAAGGACAAAATGGGAAAAAATGTTGTAAGTGGTATTATTTTCTATATTTGTTTAGGCATTTCATAGGCCCAGGAAACACAGAAAGATGTTTTCATACAATCATAAAGTTTTGGCTGTTGTTTATTGCCACTGCTGAACTTGCACACTACTCACTGATGGAAAATTGTAGTATCTGATCTAGAAACAGCTAAATATGCATTGACTGTAATCTGACTTTTCCTGTGTGTCCTGGTTTTGGCTGGGATGGAGTTGGTTTTCTTCCTGGTAGCCGGTATGGGGCTGTGTTCTGGGTTTAGGTTGAGAACAATGTCGATGATACACTGATGTTTTGGTTCTTGTTAAGTAGTGCTAAGTACTTGCTAAGTGGTGCTCACACTGGTCAAGGACCTTTCAGCTTCCCATGGTCTGCCAGGGGCATGGGAGGCTGGGAGGGGCACAGCCGGGGCAGCTGACTCAGACTGGGCGGGGGCTATTCCATACCACGTGACGTCATGCTCAGTATATAAGCAGGGGAGTTGGCCGGGGAGGGGTTCGGTCGCTGCTTGGGGGACGTGCTGGGTATTGGTTGGTGGGTGGTGAGCAATTGTACAGTGTACCGCTTGCTTTGTATTACTACTGTTCTTTTTTTTTATTTTACTTTAGTTATTAAACTGTTTTTATCTCAACCCACGAGTTTTCCCCTTTTGCCCTTCCGATCCTCTTCCCCATCCCGCCGGTGGGGGGGGTGAGCGAGCGGCTGCGTGGTGCTTAGTTGCTGGCTGGGGTTAAACCACGACGCTGTGTTATAAATGTCATATGCTGGATTACATAATCTAAAATTATTCAAATTGTCTTAAAGTAATAATAGATTTCAAATGTACTAGGAACATTTCTAATGTAAACGTTGGAGAGTAGTTATGTCTGTTTTAAAGCATTAGGTTTCCACTTTATTTCAGCTCTATTTGATTGAGAAACTTGACGCTATGCACTGCAAATAGTTACTGACATCACAAAGATCCAATCAGGTTGTAAAGTACTTTATGGTTGCACTTAACATTGATTGACCAAAATATATTAAATTTCATTTTAGGCAGGTAATTTGGAGGTAACAGGCCAAATAGGACATTCTTGCTCTAGATAACATGGTGGCATGATTATTTTTCTAAGCCCTTAATAAGTCAATGGAAGATTAGACTACAGCCTACCATTTCTTGGTAGTTCATCCCATACCTTTGCCAATAGCCTGACTGCCATTATGTAGTGAATACTCTTTTTTTTTTTTTTTTTCCAGGAGGTTGCTGAAGCTCTGAACATGTAGAAACCAACACTGTAATCTTATAAAATTGTTTAATTTTACTAGCTTTTATGAATTAGATAACAATTTCTAAAGCAGCAAAAATCTAAGAGAGGGTTCCTGAGAAAGTACATGAAATTGAGAAAAAAAATTCCTCTTGAAAGTCAAACATAAATTATAGGATTATACTTGTGTGCATAGGAAAGCAACTTTATGAAGGTTCAGGAAAGATTTTACTCTTTTGTGCTCAACAACACTATGATATGTTTTCCTCTTTATCATGTAACCAGCTTAAACAGACACTGAATGACATTACTGACTAATTTTTCCAGCATTGCTGCTGGAGCATCATAGTGATGACTAAGTGACTATTAAAATCATCTCCCCAGTTCAAATAACCAGAGTTCATATTAGTGTCCAAGAGTCAAAGAAATAGACAAGATACACATTTTTGCAGTGATCCAAGTAAGTTTGCAGTGAGTATATAACTAGAAAAACCTGTGAATATTGATATTAATATTAATGAATATTATGGTTTTCAAGAGATAGTAATGTGATCAGCAATGTGCCATTTTTTAGTTTGCATTGCAGTTTTAAAAGTGCCTTTGGATAACAATCTGATGCTGAACTGACAGGCTCTGTTAGAAGTAGAGAAAAGATTTAAAGGACTTTTCAACACCTTGTTTGTACCCCACCTATACTTACCCTCCTTTTCCCACCTCTCTTCGATGCTTTCACTTTAACTTTTCAGTCTTAGCCAAGAAAGTGACTTATAAGCTCAGTTGGATCAAATCACTATAGTATTACAACAGAAACATTCAACACCAGGGAACAAATAGTATTCCATTATAATTAGGTTTTGTCAATACTACAAACACGAACTGCACAGAGTTTGATTGAAGTGCTGTTGTGTCCTGACCTGGTTGTGAGGTGATTCTAATTTGCAGTGTAGACAGTTGGTCTCCTTTTATCTTTTTCCCTTTATAGCCTTCTCCAGTCCATTAATGATAATGGGGTCTGATTCTTTCCATTTTATTTTGGTGAGGAGGTTGGAGGTGTGCACCATGGAGAGCTGCTGAATTACTGTCACATGACACCAAAAAATCAGCAAGAACATAATACAGTAAATTTCATTTTCTACACTGATTTTTAATCCATAGTGTTACACTATATGGCCAGATAAAGAGCTAGTTTAATATTAATTTTGTTCTCCTCTTATCAAGGTTTCTTACCCCTGTTTGATCTCCGTGCTAGAAAATTCAGTTGTTTCAGTTGTTTCTCACTGATTTCTGTGAAGTTCTTTACCAGGTATGCTTATCTCTATGTTTTCATTTTCCTGATCTTGAGCTACATCATTTCCAAATAACATTTTGCCTTATTTACTTCCAGGAAAAAATAAACAGAATAGACCCTATGGAAACAGGAAAGTGTTTTAAGTCTCAGACAACACAAAATGGTATGCCACTTATGGATTAAAAAAAAAAAAAAAACAAAACAAACATTAACACCAGCATTTTGTTTCTATCCCAAATAACTTTAAAGCAGGGTCAGTTTCTGGCCCACTGTGGGTATGGATACTCATAACGGTAGGGAGTATTTAAAGTAAATCACTATCTCTGGTTAACTCAATAATTATGGTGACTGTGTTCACAAACCTTGATATTGTGTGCTGTTGCATCAGTTTATGGTAACAGCACATCAAGCCCGGATCACCTAGAAAATGTGGGA
Source organism: Theristicus caerulescens (assembly GCA_020745775.1). NCBI lineage: Eukaryota > Metazoa > Chordata > Aves > Pelecaniformes > Threskiornithidae > Theristicus > Theristicus caerulescens. The sequence continues at coordinate 87,466,746 of CM036558.1, forward strand.
ATCTTATGGAACATCTTGTTAACAGTTTACTTCAAGTGTTCACCATTCAGAGTGAAAGTCTCTCATGAGTGGTTGTCCCTCAAGGGTCCGTACTGGGACCAATACTATTTAATATCTCATCAGTTACATAGACAGTGGGATTGAGTACAACCTCCGCAAGTTTCACAGATGACAACCAAGATGTATGGTGGCAGCTGATATGCTCGAAGGAAGGCATGCTATCCAGAGGGACCTTGGGACCTTGACAGGCTTGAGGAGTAGGCCCATGCAAACCTCATGAAGTTCAACAATGCCAAGTACAAGGTCCTGTACGTGAGTCAGGGCAATCCCCACCATCAATACAGTCTGGGAGAGGAACAGATAGAGAGCAGCCCTTTGGAGAAGGACTTCAGGATACTGGTGGATGAAAAACCGGACATGAGCTGACGGTGTGCACTTGCATCCCAGAAAGTCAATCACATCCTGGGCTGCATCAAAAGAAGCATGGCCAGCAGGTCAAGGAAGGTGATTCTCCCTCTCTACTCTGCTCTTGTGAGACCCCACCTGGAGTACTGCCTCTAGCTCTGAGGCCTCTGGAAGAAGAAAGACATGGACCTGTTAGAGCAGGTCCAGAGGAGGGCCATGAAAATGATCAGAGGGCTGCAACATCTCGCCTATAAGAAAAGGCTGAGAGAGTTGAGGTTGTTCAGCCTGAAGAAGAGAAGGCTCCAGGGAGATGCTATTGCAGCCTTTCAACATAATAAGGGGGTTTAGAAGAAAGATGGAGAAAGACTTTTTACCAAGGCTTGTACTGAGAGGACAAGGGGCAACGGTTTTAAACTGAAAGAGGGTAATTTTACATTAGATACAAGGAAGAATTTTTTTGCAATGGGAGTGGTGAGACACTGGAACAGGTTGCCCAGAGAAGCTGTGGATGCCCCATCCCTGGAAGTGTTCAAAGTCAGGTTAGACGGGGCTTTGAGCAACCTGATCTAGTGAAAGATGTCCCTGCCAACCCAAATCATTCTATGATTCTATGAAAGAAATGGGAGTACTTAAGAGGCAAATTCTAGAGAAACTGTGGGAATAAATGAGTGAAAAGGAAATACAATCAAGCGTAAAGCTGTTGAGGAAAAAATATAGAAAAAATTGTCAAAAACTCACACTTTTGTAAAAAAATTCTTTGGGTCTTAACTAAACTAAAACTAAAGCTAAAATGAGGGTTAGCTTAAGAAAAGGTTTGTTTAGATTTAGTCCCATGAAACTGGAGTTTTAACAGAGTTAAATGAAGATTCTTGATCTTCATTTTGTTACATACTTTGACTTTTTTAACTGACAAAAGTCAAGATAAATCTCAGTCTTATGCAAAAAAATCAGTATTTCACATGCATGTGGATTTACATGCACACAGGTGTATGTATATAGGACTAGACAGCAAGACAGAAAGGCAAACAGCCAAAATGTATTTTTTTGTAAAATCCTAAATTCTGTATCTTAGCTGTTTTTACTTAGGAGGGAAGTAGTCCATAATCTACTTTTTCTGGAGAGTTCAAATCTGCTTTCACATGTCTGTAACTGGAACAAATCCATATTTCAAAACAGAAAGAGAAAAAAGAAAGTAACATTGGGAGAATATATAAAATTGAACAAATGTATTTAATATAATAAAATGTTTTTTTAATTAGTTGCATGTTATAAAATGATCTTAATATATTGTATCGCTCTCATTAACAGAAAAAAATTGGAATGTGGCAAGGCATAGGAAAGTATAAGTCATCATTTTGGTCAAGACTGCAGAAATTGTGAAATCATTGTTTTTACGCTGTCGTGGTTTAACCCCAGCCAGCAACTAAGCACCACACAGCCACTCGCTCAGTCACCCCTGGTGGGCTGAGGGAGAGAACTGGAAAAGTTAAAGTGAGAAAACTCATGGGTTGAGATAAAGACAGTTTAATAGGGAAAGCAAAAGCTGTGTGCATAAACAAAGCAAAACAAGGAATTCATTCACTATTTCCCATCAGCAGGCAGGTGTTCAGCCATCTCCAGGAAAGCAGGGCTCCATCACGCCTAATGGTTACTTGGGAAGACAAACGCCATAACTCTGAACATCCCCCATTTCCTTCTTCTTCCCCCAGCTTTTTACTTCTGAGCGTGACATCGTATGGTATAGAATATCCCTTTGGTCAGTTGGGGTCAGCTGTCCTGGCTGCGTCCCCTCCCAACTTCTTGTGCACCCCCAGCCTACTCGCTGGCGGGGCGGTGTGAGGAGCAGAAAAGGCCTTGACTCTGTGTAAGCACTGCTCAGCAATAACTAAAACATCCCTGTATTATCACTGTATTAACATTTTTCAGCACGAATCCAAAACCTAGCCCCACACTAACTACTATGAAGAAAATTAACTCTACCCCAGCCAAAAACAGCACATAGGCATACTCGGTACATACTACATTCTGAGGCTGCAGTCCAATCAAGTGGAGGAAGGTGAAAAACATACTGTGTTATAAAGAATGCATTTTAGAAGCAAGTACAGTCTTAGAATTAAATTGTAAGCCTCAGGTAGAGGTTGTAGTTTTTATCCTTGTTTTTGCTACAAATTGTCACGTCCCACCTGGGGAGGAGGGGGGGAGGAGTGACAAAGATTCGCAAATCCTTTCGGTGTGGATTAAGGTGGGCCAACACTCAAGGTCCGTACACAAACACCAGCTTTAATAGAAAGCTTCTATAGAGACAAATATTGAGTACAAATATTCGATACCCTCCAACCCTCTCACAGTTATATCCACTCCAGCTACGCGGTTTTACGGAAAGTCAAGGTAGGCCATACAATACTTGACTACAATTTAACAACTTTTAACAACTTAATCACCTTAGAAAAGAGTAAAAGAGAGAGAGAGAGAGAAAGAGAGAGAGAAAAGAGAATCACCAGATCCTGGATCCAGCGTTGGTCCTGCCAACAAGGGTATTTCGGTGAGAAAAAAAGAGAGGAAGAGTGAGGAGAAGTGAAGGTTCTTCTAAAGATGTTGATTCTGCGCAGGATGCTCGGTGATGATAATTCCACAAATCATGCGTGCACGAGCATGAACACGAACACACAAACCAAAAAAAACCCATGAGCACGAGCACACGCACATTTATCAGGCTACATGATTAGTATAAACCCGCCTAAATTTACACTTATTGGTTAGTGATTAACATTTCATACACTATTGGTTTACTGTATTTAAATTAGCCTCGCTTGCTATGTAAATTAGCACGCATGCTCCTTTCAGGTGTGGAGGGGCAAGTCTTTTCGGTCCTGAATTGAGTCAGTGGTCGTGATCTCCCCTCGCCACATTTACCTTTCACCTACTTTCTGCAGTTTTATCTTCTCTGGCCACAGTCCAGTCTTTGGTGCCAAGATGTTCACTTTTATCAGCTTGTTAGCTCTTCTTCAAGGTTAGAGCCGTTAGTTTTCCACAGTTTGTTACCTTTTAGCTCCCTCCCAAATTCCTTTCCCAAGGCACAAGTGGCGAGTAGTTTTGCTAATTGGAGAATTACATCAGCGACCAGTCAAACCAAGAGGAGTGATACCAGGACTGTTCCCAGGCAGGAGGTGTGTGTGGGGGGAATGAGACGCTTCGCAGACCACGGGGAATGGGGCCGAGGCAAGGCCGCCCTGTCTCCACAGGACTCCCTCCCTCACCCTCACTCCAGGCTACCGTCCAGTCCTGGGTCCTAGTGACCGTTGCTCTGTATTGTGGTTTTAGCACCCAGGCTGTTTGAGACATCTTGTTGTTTTACACTAGCAGTTCTCTACACAAATATAAACTGAGCTCTTAAAAAAAAAAAAAAAGGTAATGCAAGCCTATTAATTGTCATGAGACCTCCTTCCATACAAAAAAGAGGGACTTGAAGTCCCTGTTGTGATTTTAGGAAACTCATTTGACTTTTGTGGATGAAATCCTGGCTTCACTCATTGAGGTCATGCTGCTGTTGAGTTTAGGATTTCTTTTGCAGTGTCCAACTTCTGCATCTGTGCACTGGAGATAAAACTAATTTTACACATCAAAGGGATGGTAAGAGGCTTAATTTATTAATTGTTCTAAATTGCTTTGAGGTCTTCAGATAAATGTTGTGGAGTTGTTATTAATTTATTCAATTTATGAAAGCCAGTAGTAACTGTTCACACCACGTATAGCACACAGTTGCAAAAATTATGTTAATTATGTGTCAGAGCCCTGAGCTTTCCCCGGCTTCCCCACAGGGTTTTGGCTGCCTGTGCTCAAGGCCAGCTCTGATCTGGTGCAGCTGCAGGACCCAGGGTTGGAGAGCTGGGGAAAGAGGTCAGAGAGAAAAGGCTATGAGAAGCAGTTTTGGCATCCTGCTCCTCTTTGCGCAAGAGGTGCTTTTACGACAAGATGCTTAGCCTTGTCTTTACCAGAGCTATCTTACAGCATTGCCTGTGGTCACCTGTATGTTTTTTTGCTCCTGACCTGTGGACTTGACTTTCCAGCTTGACCTTGGACTTGCCTTGTGGCTGTGGGCTAGCCTGGTGATCTGAACTGTCAGCTGAACCCAGTCACTGGACCTGCTCTTTTTTCTTGAATACTGTGGGACTATGCCCTTTGTCTTTGAGGGTGCTGCCCCTCCTGCCCTGCTGTCACTCAGCTACTGGCTTGCCTTCTCTTCTGGAGTAGCTGGTTCCTGCTGCTCTCTGACTTTACCTGAGCAAGAGTCATAGCACATACCATGGACTGCTCATCCCCCCCCTCTGAAAATAAACACATAGTCATCATGTGTGATAATAAACGACAATCTATTGTGGAGAATATAATAATAATACCTTGTGTTTTTTCTACAAAAGTATCTACCAGGTTGTTACAAAATCTGGAGCAAGGAGGGAACAACTTCTCAAGATAGTCATTACAAAAACTATCTCCTTTCTTCTGCTTGAGAAATAGAATTTTATTGCATATCCAGAAAGACAAAGATTGCGGTTTCACAGCAATTCTGTCTTTGTATTGTCCAGGTTGTTGACTGGATGACGGAACCCTAATACTGATATCTTAGTGTGTTTTGTTTTGAATGCTTTGGAAGACAGAAGCTTAAACCAACCCTTAGATCCAAGGAGACATGAACTTAGTGAACACTTGTGACTCCACCCTGCTCTTGTTTTTAAAGTGTTAGTAGTTTCATAACTACAGTGTGCAAGAGGTACTTCCACTGAACTTCAATAAGTTAAATTGTTATTTTTTAAAAAAGAAGTGATCATCCAAACTGTCTTGCTGCACTGCAATGCACCAATTAATATTGTGGCTATAAGGAAGCTTTTTTGTGTAATTTGCTTAGTCAATGAAATGGAGAGAAAGACTCTACAAGAGTTAAAGAGAATTTAGCACTTTGAAATATTAGCCAAATTATCTATCGAGATGTTGTTTTACATGGGTGGAGATGGAAACATGAGGAATGGACCAGATGGACCAGAACAGATGAAGGACAAAGAGTAACATCTTTGCTAATTCTTTCTGTGAAATTTCAGAAACATCTTCATACGGACTCCATTCGATGGGAGTTCTGCAACTTTGTGGATCATGCAAGAGTTGCCAATGTCAGTGTAATACAAGATGTATCCATGATATTAAGAGGACCAGATCTTGTAACATTCATACAAGATTTTCTGCTATATTGTTTTGGGGACCATACAGCTGGAAGCCTATTTTCCAGAAATACCTAGTAGAGATAAAATTCTGTAGTGATTGATTTGGGAAGAGATGGACTTCAAGAAGTAATGAAATTCAAGAGTAATATAGCATACAGGTGCAACCCAGACTGCTACCAGAAGAGAGTAAGGTAGTTGAAAGACAAAAGTCACACATTCATCATGTAACCCACATGAGTAGGCGATACTTTTCTTGCTCTTAATAACAAAGTGCTTTGTATATAAACTGGACCTCAGATGTCTTTCTGTGAAATTCACTGGGACAGCAGAAGACCAAGACACTAAAGTTTTTTCATTAAAGATCAAACACCAACTCTGCCTCACTTCAGGTGCCTGACGGTACTGAAGCCCAAAAAAGGAATGCTGTGATGATCCTTCTATTGGCAATACCACCAAGGTAACATTAAAGTATTAAGTAACTTATTCCTTTCTCCACTGATAGGAATCTCACCAGATTAAAACAGATTATAATACTAATGAAAATGAAATTCTGCATATTCTTTGAAGTAGTGACTACAAGCAGGAACTACAGCCGGTATTCATGCTTGGCTAGCTCTTATGTGAACACACTAGCTGTGAAATAACTTGATCTCAATGACAGGAGCCTGGTTGACAGAGTCCCTTGGGAGGCAGTCCTGAAGGGCAAAGGAATCCAGGAAGGCTGGACATTTTTCAAGAAGGAAATCTTAAAGGCGCAGGAGCAGGCCATCCCCATGTGCTGAAAGACGAGCCGGCAGGGCAGAAGACCGGCCTGGCTGAACAGAGAGCTTCGGCTGGAACTCAGGAATAAAGGGAGAGTTTATGACCTTTGGAAGAAGGGGCAGGCAAAACAGGAGGACTGCAAGGATGTCGTGAGGTTATGCAGGGAGAAAATTAGAAGGGCGAAAGCCCAGCTGGAACTTAATCTGGCTACTGCTGTAAAAGGCAACAAAAAATGTTTCTACAAATACATTAGCAACAAAAGGAGAGCTAAGGAGAATCTCCATCTTTATTAGGATATGAGGGGAAACATAGTGACAGAGGACAAGGAAAAGGCTGAGGTACTTAATGCCTTCTTTACCTCAGTCTTTAATAGTCAGACCACTTGTTCTCAGGGTACCCAGCCCCTTGAGCTAGAAGACAGGGATGGGGAGCAGAATGAAGCCCCCATAATCCAAGGGGAAATGGTTAGCGACCTGCTACACCTCTTAGACACACACAGGTCTATTGGGCCAGATGGGAGCCACCCAAGGGTACTGAAGGAGCTGGCAGAAGTGCTCACCAAGCCACTTTCCATCATTTATCAGCGGTCCTGGCTAACCAGGGAGGTCTTAGTTGACTGGAGGTTAACAAATGTGACACCCATCTACAAGAAGGACCAGAAGGAGGATCCGGGAAACTACAGGCCTCTCAGCCTGACCTCGGTGCCAGAGAAGGTCATGGAGCAGATCATCCTGAGTGCCATTACGTGTCACATACGGGACAACCAGGGGATCAGGGCCAGTCAGCATGGGTTTATGAAAGGCAGGTCCTGCTTGACCAACCTGATCTCCTTCTATGACAAGTTAACCTGCTTAGTGGATGAGGGAATGGCTGTGGATGTTGTCTACCTGGATTTTAGTAAGGCTTTGACACGGTTTCCCACAGCATTCTTCTGGAGAAACTGGCTGCTCATGGCTTGGATGGGTGTATGCTTCACTGGATAAAAAACTGGCTGGATGGCCGAGCCCAGAGTGGTGGTAAATGGAGTTAAATCCAGTTGGCAGCCGGTCATGAGTGGTGTTCCCCAGGGCTCAGTATTGGCACCAGTCCTGTTTATTATCTTTATTGATGATCTGGATGAAGGGATTGAGTGCACCCTCAGTAAGCTTGTAGACGACACCAAGCTGGGTGGGAGTGTCGATCTGCTGGAGGGTAGGAAGGCTCTACAGACACATCTGGACAGGATGGACTGATGGGCTGAGGCCAACTGTATGAGGTTCAACAAGGCCAAGTGCCGGGTCCTGCACTTCGGTCACAACAACCCCATACAATGCTACAGGCTTGGGGAAGAGTGGCTGGAAAGCGGCCTGGCAGAAAAGGACCTGGGGGTGATGGTTGACAGCTGGCTGAATATGAGCCAGCAGTGTGCCCAGGTGGCCAAGAGGGCCAATGGCATCCTGGCTTGTATCAGGAATAGTGTGGCCAGCAGGACCAGGGAGGTGATAGTGCCCCTGTATTCGGCACTGATGAGGCCACACCTCAAATACTGTGTTCAGTTTTGGGCCCCTCACTACAAGAAGGACATCGAGGTGCTGGAGCATGTCCAGAGAAGGACAACAAGGTTGGTGAAGGGTCTAGAGCACAAGTCATATGAGGAGTGGCTGAGGGAGCTGGGGTTGTTTAGTTTGGAGAAGAGGAGGCTGAGGGGAGACCTTATTGCTCTCTACAACTACCTGAAAGGAGGTTGTAGTGAGGTGGGGGCCGGTCTCTTCTCCCAAGTAACAAGCAATAAGACTAGAAAAAACAACCTCAAGTTGCACCAGGGGAGGTTTAGATTAGATATTAGGAAAAATTTCTTCACTGAAAGAGTAGTCGGGCACTGGAACAGGTTGCCCAGGGAACTGGTTGAGTCCCCATCCCTGGAAGTATTTAAAAGAGGTGCAGATGTGGTGCTTGAGGACATGGTTTAGTGGTGGACTTGGCAGTCCTAGGTTAACAGTTGGAGTTGATAATCGTAAAGGTCTTTTCCAACCTAAAAGATTCTATGATTCTACTCTATGACAGTCCATTATTCCTATTACATATTTCATAGAAAATTTATAACACAGTCCAGTTCAACCACTAAAACATTACAGATACTAAGATTTTATTTATTTATCACAATCCTCACCAGTTAAACCACATGAAGAATAATGTTGTTCATAGCCTAAGGTAGAGTCTTTATATTGTCCCTTACTCCAGCACCGCCCTGAAGACACAGCAGCAGCTGCCAACTTCTGCAGGCTTCCTGCAGAATGTGGTAAAGAATCTTTTTAGTATACTGATTAACTCACCGCAAAGGCATGGTGTCTTAATGGTACAATTTAAAGGGCTCCATGTGAATGCAAAGTACCTTGAATTTGTAGCTCACTTGATAAATGGTCATAGCACAAGAAACTAAAGGTGCTTAAAATGTTTCAAGATGTTCTTCTTTAACTGAAAAAAAAACCCAGTATAATGATCATTTAAGCAGAAAAGATGAGTGAAATTCCATTTTTGGATTTTTTTTTTTTTAATTATCAAATTGTTTTACAGGTTTTGACAGTAATCATTGCAGGTGATACTTGCCAGAATGTCAATATATATAAGAATTCAGCCGAGTTAGTTATACTCTAATACACACATACAGCAAATGTAAGGTATTTTGCATGTAGCTACCATTGCTTTCTCTTCTGACCACACCAACCATGCTCACTCTAGGTACTGAGCACCTCCTCAGGGTCCAGACTTTCCTAGCTTGCTTTGGCTTTAGATTTTAGGCTTTTCTGGAAGAACATGACACTTAGAAGAACCAGTTCTGTATGTTTTCTTATAGCTGCATGCAGTAGCCAGCACTGTCTCTTACCTGAAATACACAAGCAGGAAATATTTCTTTCTTGTTTTGCAGCCAAAACTCTCAATTTTTGTAGTTTTCTCAGTTAGATTTTCACTTTGTAATCTGAAAATTATTTTTGTCTCTGGATATCTTAGGTGCACCACTTTTCCAAGTATTACAACAAATCATATAAAATGGGAGTATTTTGGGAGAGAAATACTTTTCTTATTAAGGGCTGGAGCAGCTGCAATGCCTGAGCTGCTTACAGGAAACAGCCTTTCATTGTTTTGTTTTCATGTCATTTGCAGCAGGTCAGACTGGCAATGATGAGCTGATAAACAAAGTAATTTATTTTTTGTTCTTCAACTCCATTTATCCAAGTCATTCTCCAACACCAATCCTCCAATAGGAGGAGCTTCTGTCCACTGCACTGTCAGTCAGCCTTATTAACCCTTTGCACTGAAACTGTCATCTCATGGTTGAAATACAGGGGCTGCCAGTCCTATATTATCAAGGAGAACGTGCTTTTTCCTTTAATTTCAGTGAAAAGAGTAGGACTTTTTAGCTACTTAGTTAGTGTTTTGTAGACTTTACAGAACTCTAACTTCCATGCCTTATATTCAGCTTAGTTGATGATTTCTATATTGATAATTCATGCAGAGCCATTGGGTGGATGATGAGAGTTTCTTCTGAGCTGAACAAGTAATGAGGAATTATTCTGGCAAAAAGTCAACTACTTCATAGTCCATTAGGGAAGACAGACAAATGTATCTGTCAGTTTCACGTACTGTGCAATACATTTCATGCAGGTTTGAACATTATTCTTCATTCAGAAATTTGAAAATGGAGGTACAGAGGGTACCCTTCCCACTCTCCAGTTATTCACAATTTAATTCATTAAAATCATTTAAATGGCACATCATGTTGGGGAAAAAAAATGTTCCAATTAAGTAATTGTCAGTGTCATGAAGTTATATCCACAGACAATTGTTTTTATTAGATGAATTTCTAGAATAATACCTGTAAGTATCGTCCAAAGTATTAGAACATTAAAAGAATGTTCTGTAATGAGGTTGACTATATGAAGGCTTTAATATCAATAGGACTGTTGGAGAATTGTAAGCCCCACAGAGGAATGCATACACCATGATAAGAAAGAAATTCTTGTAATTAGGTTTAGCAGTCCATGTAAGAATGAGGTCAAATGTTGCCATTCAGCTCTTTCCACATGTATAACAGTAAATTTCGTTCTTATAAGTAATATACAAAGGCTTATCAAACCAGCTGTATCATGCTAATAAAAAGGACTGATATTTATATAAAAGAACCATGTTGTTACTCATATTACATTACAACACAGTAGCCCACTATAAGCAAAATACCCTTACCACAATTCCTCTCACAGGAGGGGGTAACTTCTCAAACTGCATCAATTACTAATGCTGAAGTCATAGCTGACTCCTATTGCAGCAATTAAATCTTAGCAAACAGTTGTTTTCTGTGAAGTAGTGGGCAAATCTTAACCCCCTCTGCTGGGTTTTGTGGTTTCTAACCTGGGAATATGAAGTAGATCTCAATCAGGGAGCATGTGTTACTTTTTAAAAGGTAAGCTTGCATAATAGATTTAATAGAAAATACATGTTAGCCTCATTTTAATGACTGAACCAAAATAATTTTTCTTGGAAAGTATAACCACTAAAAGCTACCAGCAAACATTAAACCCTACTAAGTCACACAAATGCATGTATAAAATTGGTAACCAATCATGAAAAGAGTCATTTGGCAATGTAACAAATTTGTATCATAAATGCTATGCCAGTTTAAAAAATGTTGGTTTTATAAGAGTGTATGCTCTGTTGTTTGCCCAGATACTTTTGTAAACATACCCTGTACAGTATTGATGGGTTGTATAGTACGCACACTGTACTTCAGAAAGAAGTCATTTTACTGGAAATGAAATACATGACTTTAAGAATTTTACAAATACTGTAACATTTCATACAGTTTAAATCTGTCACAAGAAATTTCTGTAAACAGGTTGTATTTTTTGATGTGCACTGGAATTTTTATTATAAATTGAGTGATGGGTACATGAAAGGGAATATAACAGTCTACAGTTCTTTCCAATATCTGACAAAAAATTAAAGTAAAATGAAATGCACAGCTAGAATACACTGATAATGAAGAAAATAAATCTTCGAAGAATTACAGTGCTGTAATTGTTTTTTTGACTAACAACTTTTGCTTTTTTTTTTTTTTTAACTAACATTCACACCATTATAAGGAGGTCTATGGAGAATATAGAATACCCTTTTTCATGGTCTCTAAACTGTAGTCCAGGAATAGTATTGCATAAATGGTTTTCCCATCAGCTTTTGCAAAACTCATGCACCATGCCTTTCAAGATCTGGGACTTCATGAAAACTGACTGTTCATGCTGCCCATAAACACAGAGTTCAGTGGAAATGCATGTTATCAGTGGCTATTATTTTCCACACTGGTAGCAGTCTGAAATTGGAATCTTTGTTAACCAGAGCAGGGAATTCTCTGTTCTGGCAAGAATATTGTCTAAACAGTGGAAGAACCAAGCTCATAGGAAGAGTGGCTGCCTCTCCTTCTGCCTTCCTCCCTTATAAGGAAGGTAAGCATTGCATGTGTGTACTTTTTAAGAGATCGGTATTTACTAACAAGTGAATCATTTGCTAACAGGGAAAACAGTACTAGGTAACTAAAGGTGGTACATTTTTAATTTTTTTTCATGGACTTTTTTGTTTCTACCCTTTTTTCTAGAACATAATGGGACCTGATTGACCTCCAGTCAAGGCACTTGTCAGTTAAAGGAACAACGCTGAAGATTATCTGTGATTTTCTTGGTTTAGATATAGAGAAAAAACAGGATTTAATTAGTCTGGTGTGCGAAACAGAAGAGGAGGAAGTGTTATTCAGATACGAGCCAGACAGCCATGTCAAACTAGTACTTAACCTCTGCAGCTGGTCAGATGAGACCAACTATCCAGGCAAACAAAGTGGGTGCATGTGATCTGCGTGCTATGGAGTGAGCACCATGTACCTAAATGTCTTAGTACAGATTATAATAGCAGGAATAAGAAAAAGAGAGTACAGCTTGGGAGTGCTAAGGCTAGACTACACTGACACTATTCAATCACAGATCTCTTAGAATGTAACATGGACCTCATTTATGCCCACTTAATGATTCTTACTAATGAAATGAATGATGGTAGCAAGTATGTGGCTAGAACCAGCCGCATATATACTGGAATTAAATAAGCAAAATATTTGGGAAGGGACAAGGAAAGAAGTCAATGTCCAAATAACAAAAATCACAGCACCTTGGCTACAGTTTGTAAAGTAGAATTTTAAAAGTTAACAATTTTCTGGAAAGTAAAAACCTGGAGTGCTTTAAAACACATAGTTGCAAATGTTTCTTCAGCAAGAACTGAACAGAATAGCAAGGCTACTGGATCTGTCAGGAGAATTTTGCTGACTTCATGAGTTCAGTCAAATTTAGGCAATATGCTTTTGTTTCAGTGTTCAGGATTTGTTTGGTTGGTAGTGCTACCTACTATATGGTGTTGATCTCTTTCCCTGAGATTCTCTTAATCTGTAGTGAATACATTTGAAACCTGTGAGAAAGCCACATTGTCCCATGACAGTGGGAGAGTGGAGTCGTATCTGGCCATCATGACGCCATCATTTTAATGTTACAATGTTATAATGTTACAATGCTTTGTCCTTTTAAAAAATCAGTGGAAGAATCTGAAAATAAAGAGGAAGTGACTGCTGATGTGGGAAGATGAGCTGAAGGAGAAAGAAGGGATCACTCCAGATCAGACACTCTGAAAGAAGAAACTGGTTGAGGTAGAGGAACTGCATTGGTGATACCTTTTCAGACAAGAAGATTTGGGAAGGGGAAAGATGAGTAGTCAGAATCATTGTTAGGGAAGAGGAGTGAAACTGTGTGCAAAAGACTCAAAGTTGAAGAAATATAGTGTGGGAAAGGCAGAGACATAGGAATGGTTTTGATAAGCCAGGTTGAGGAAGACCTCAGAACTATAGAAGAGGAAAAGACAAAAGAAATATTGAGAGAAGAAGAAACGGTATCTTAGAAGAAGGAGCAAAGAAAACATTGCTATGATCACTCATGTGATGAACTCTATGTTTTGTGCTGTTTGTTCTCAGCTGTGAGTTTCTGGCTGACTGGGTCAGAAGGAGACTTCCGAAGAACAGAGGCAGTCCCTGGGGAGCAATTGAGTTTGTTCATTGGGAGCAAAAGTTTTAGGGCCTGCAGCATGCAGCAGGGAACGGAGAGAAGGAGGATCCTCCTCAGTGGAGCAACAAGTAGCCTGACAGCCCTCAGAGATGACTGAAGCACCAATCTGGAGCATGCTGAGTTTGCTACAGTTTGGAAAATTATTAAGTTGCCTAAAACCACACCTGGAAGCAAAGATATCATTGACAGGGTTAGCTGTAAACCCTTCTTTATTTCTGTTCAGTCTGATCTATTTTGAACTTTCTCTATTTAAGAAGTTAATTACTTTTCTATAATAAAGCAGAGTTTTCTGAGTTTAACCTTTCTAGTCTTCATTGGGGGCTCACTACAGGGTATCTACATCAAAGGTCTGATGACTCAGGTTACAGTATCTTTTTGAAAGACACTGAATTTACAGGAATGGAGGGCAAATGTCTGTAGGAAGAGAGGAGATAGGGTGGAATCGAAAAGGTATGTTTTTTGGAGAGCTATGATCTCACCTGGAGATTCTGCTTTAGATCATATGTTGAATTCAAATAGTGTGGATTCTTATGTACAGTGACTTTGATTAAGTCCTCTGTTGGATTATTCTGGATTTACATTATTTTAACCTATGCTCACCTGTTACTATGCTGAATTGATGTGAACAGTTTTCTTCCAGTAGGATATATCAAATGTAGTTGCCTAAGACAAAGCTCTTCAATGTGTACATTGGGGTTTGATCCCCTGGGTCATCTGTCAGAAGTATCCATTACTGACACAGCAGTAGATAGTTATATATCACAGTGCCATCTCAGTTTCTTGCCTCTCCTTGGTCTCGGGGTTATTGTTGTAACACTTCAGATAATTCTTTATGTGGTGGTTTGCTTTTAAAAAATGATGGTTATTACAACTCAGAAACATTTATCCTAACATGTTTCCTCTGTTCATATATTTATTATATCTAATGTAGCACAGGGTAAAATAATGTTTTTCTAACTATGGATTTATGAGCAAAAATCCTTACAGTATTAATGGAAAGAATGTGCATAAATTCCCTTGTGCACTGATGGCATTATATTTCCCAGAATGTATGTGCATTGCACGTCATTTGGTGCTTTGCTTGGCTAGAATCCTCCCAGCCATTTCTTCAGTCCTCTAAAATCCAGCCATTAAGATATCATCACATGCACAGGGAGACATTTCTGAAAAACTTTCACATAGTTACTGTTGCTAGGTAAATCACTCCCTTGACATCCATGTATTTAGATATGCTTCTCACTTTCTTTGTCTCAGATCTGACACAGTGACATGAATTTGGGGGTAGGGGTAAGGAGAGATGCATGCAGCCAAAGCAACTGCTGAACTGTGGGAATAAAAGAAATAAATAAAGTTCACTTCTTTAAGGTATTTTAAATCTGTTTTAATTATATCTGAACAGAACTTATTCATACATTGACTTGATATTTATCAAGTGCAAGGGTAAAGAACAGCAGTTCTTTAGTTTTAGAACAGCTAAAAAGATATTTAAGCATAAGTCAGTTCTGGCACTACCTAATTGTTGAGAAACTACACTCTCCAAACTGAACTTGTCTTTAAGTTTTTCACTCCCAATGTACTTCTAATCAATACTTACATGTGTTTTATGCACCTATGTTTATGCACGGCTGTATTTAGGCCAGTTTCAGATGATGTAAACAATGCAATAAATTATTTGTCCATGTCCTGAACATGAAAGCTCCAGTTTCAAAACTGAAACATGAGCATTGATTTCTGACTATTAGGTTTTATGGGATGGATACATAAGGTAGGCTAAGGAGCAAAAAAGACAAAACATTTTTTGAAAAATCCGTGGCTGGTGAATGAGAGAGGGAAACCTCTTTTCATAAAGGGAATACTAGATTGAGTTGAGCTTTGATACTCAACAACAGTTATCTAGACATTATCCTCAGAGCCTTGGAATTAAACAGCCTTGCAGTAGCACATCGGTTCTAATACTGACTTTCTGTACAAGGGGAAAAACCACCCTTTGTAAATGTTCAATGTACTTTTAACGGTACTGGTGATATTTCTAATGGATAAGTTACCATTCACAGAAAGCAAGATGCATCTCACAGCTTTTCTTAGCCAATATTTTTCAAAAAGTACATGAAAACCTTAGGATTTGGCTCTTAGTAGCATGACTGATATGTAAACAGTAGTGAGAAAAAAATCTTTTCTGGAACTAAGAGATAAAATAAAAGTAAAGTTCTAGACCAGCTCATCATTTAGATAAGATTTTAATGAAAACATGACAAGGCAGTCCATGTGATGTCAATCTTCTTTCCTCAAATTCTTTCTAATTTTTACTCTGAATCATTTCATCAACTTCTTCCTTTTCTGTAAGCCAAAAATATTAAGTTCAGAAGCACAAATACATCTTGGGAGACTTGGGATGTTTTATTTGCAGACTCAAAAATATTATTAGTAAATAGGACTCTTCATGTCACTGTGTCACTGACCAATAAATCCCTACAATGGAAGAAGGCTCAGAGGAGGTGGGCAAGGAGAATGTGCCCATGAATCTCAGGGAATAATGCAGGGGGTGACTGAACACAGCTGTTGAACAGAAGCTGACTGTATCTCAGCACAAGGGACCAGAGGGAGGCCTTTGTTTTAGATAAACAGCTATCAACAGGTCAGTGGATCAAATGGTGGTGTAAATGTTTCTCCCTGAGTTCATTAAAGGACTGTGAATATCTCCTTGAGTTAGCCAGATCAGCATGGGGGAAGTGAATAGGTGCCTCAGCCCAACACAGAGTATAAAAACTAAACAACTAACAAAAGTATTGCAAAGAGAGCAATGGGCATGAGCTGGCTTCAAGCCATGTTTCCCTTCCAGGTCACTGGGGGCAGCCAGCATTGTGATGGTGAGCATATTATAGAGACAGGTAATGAGGACCACATTGGTATTGTGATTGAACCATGTACTGCAATTGCTTTTTTTTGCTAAGTGTAACTTACATTTGTTATGTTTCAGTATATTTTGTATCACTGCTAAAGCAGAAATCCCATGTAACATCAACTGTCTTCAAACAAGTAAATTTGATATTAAACATTACACCCTCCACTCATGGAATATCTAAAAGAACCTGGTCAGAGAGTATCGGACTCTGACACACTGATTTCATGCCTGTTAAGCATTTGGTTTCTCTCTGTTAATGTTCCATTTGCAAATGTTTAAATTTTAGTTACATCAGTAATAGCATAACTAGTAATAACATAACTGAGTAATTTTTATGCATGCACACACACACAATCTAACTCTATGAATTAAAAATGCTAATTAAACATAAGCCACATACTTCAGTATTTTTCTTCATGAAGTCTCAAGATGATATTTTTAAGGAAACAAAGCACTGCTGCCAGAATTTATTTTTTTCTGCTTTCTCATTGTCCACGTTTATCTTCACAAGCTGCTCATCTACAGCATAAAATTAGGTAACTGTTCAATGTTGTCACCTGGATCATTATTTTTCCTCTTTGAGGTTTAATTTCTCTGATAGAAATAGTATCTCAACTTTGGGATATTAATTTTTTTTAGCCTTACTGTTTAAAGACAATGTAACCTTCCCAATCTGAATCTTTTAATTCAGGGGCTTTAGCCACTGACAAAGGAAAAGCTAAATTAAACTGGGGTAAAAAAAAGGCAACTGAATAACTTAAATGCCCACTAATTTCAAAGCGGTTTAAACAGTGCTACTGACTAACTTATATGGGACATAAAATATTTATTGATATTTAAAAAGAACCAGAAGGGAAGAAGACTCTCTACAGTTAACCCTTCAGCATTTTCTGCAACACATGGTATCATATTACAAATAAGAAAGCATCCTTCTGAATGAAAATAGAAAAGCAAAAAAATTTGTCCCTAAAGCACCAACCATCTGAAGCTTGTAAATCTTTCTAAGATCTTCAAACATCCACAAACTTATCAGCAAAAGATGCGTGGTCTCTTTCCTTCCCTCCCCATCTCCCACCCTACCCTTTTCTAAAGCCTTTGGCTTGCTATTACTGAAGGGCAATCAATTCTGGATTTGAATGGAGCTAGGGATAAGATCCTCTTAATCCCGTATGTGTGCAGGAAGGAAACAGCCCTGGAAAGCTGCCCAGGTCCCTGACTGACACCTCGGGGCTGCTGCTCAGCGCAGAGCAGGAGCCAGCCTTGCCTGCTGCTTCCCTACTGCGGCGGCGAGCAAGGGGAAGTTGGGCTCACAGCTGGGCAGTACCAGACAATAGGGTCCTGTGGGATGACTAGGAAGAAGTCGTCGGTGGTCATTCAACATGAGCACCAGAGTTGCTAGTTGTCATAGGTATGCCTGGGCTCATCAGGAACCAGCCATAAGCTCCACCGGTTTGGATTTTTTTTTCCCTGTGTATATTCTTAATGCATTAGTAAAGCATGTAATATCCAGATATATTCTTCACTGAGGAATGCCAGTTGTGATTTAAGGTAATTTGAGAACAGTATGATACTTCTCTTGGGTGTGGCAGCTCTGTAAGCCAACAAATGTTACCACGTGTTCCAACAAGCAGTAAAAAGGCAGTCTTCACCTTTGGCAAACAAGAATCACAAAAACAGAGGTCTCCAGAGTTTGAAAATCCTGTGTTACTATTTATACAGGGGATTGATAACCTTTAAAACGGACCTTAATTTAGAAGACAGGACCCCAGAGTATTTAACTCCTTTGCTGAACACTTTCAAGTATTCTTAATAGCAGCAAGCTAGAGAAAGAAATATAGTGGTATCATACAAGTTGTCCGCTTAGTATTTGTGGCTACTTAACAGACTTCATTAGGAGCACAAATAATAGCTTTATACTGCAGCAAGCACAGTTCAGTTTACATAATAGGAAATAGAAGAGGAACTAGAAAGGAATAGAAAATAAAGCCATGTCTGCAGAGACTGTGAATATAGCAGTATCTGTCATGAATTTTGTAGGTACAGCTGACCCTGCTTTAGGGTAAGGGAATGAAATACAAGACCTCGTTTACAGTGTTTCAACAAACAGTCAGCTCTCAGGAACTATAATACAGATTTTCCAACAACAGACCAGAAGCAACACGAAATGCTAAAAGCTGGGTTAATTTGAATGATGTGCCAAGTGATGAGAGGTAACAGCATTTGGCTTTTAAAAAGTAGTGTGGCATTAATCCTTCACAACGCTTTTGAATTTATATAGCACCTTTCATCTCAGACCACTTTGTGCATTATCCAATGCATCACTGGAAAGAAGTTTCTTCTGAATTGGCCTGTAGCAAGGATAGCAAAAACAACTATATACAAATGAAACTCTGTGCTGTTCAACTTTTTTTAAAAATTATTATTATTTTAGAATCTTCCAACTTCCATGCACTGTCCATGGAACCAAAAATATCTACCTTACAGGCATGAAATAAATAAACTCTGCTTGTGTATTGATATTTGGATTCAAGGATATTATTTAATATTTGTTATTGCTGTAGGAGACCTCATCACAAGTTGTTTGCAGCTATGCTAGACATAAAAAAGATGGGTTTTTCTTTACTTTAAACCATATAGAGTTTAAAAAGAAAAACAGAAAACAGAAAGCAACAAAGACATTCATGAATGCTCTAAGAATGAGCAATCATGAAACACCAGCTGTGTACCTCTGTGGAGTATTTCTGTAGCAAAACTGAGTTTTAAGAAGGGTTTTCACTGTGGATGCCAATTTGGTTGTCCATTTATTTATGAGTTTACAAAGAGCTTGCCACAAAGCCAGGAACAGAATGTCAGCAAAAGCAAGGGTACTTCTTAGAAAGAAAATTGTTAAATTGGCAGTAAAGGCTCTGCATTGCTGAAGTGGAAGAAAGAATCAACATCCCAGTAGTGTGCAAGAAATGCTGGGTAGAATACGCTGTGAGAAAAAAAGCAGTTAAGTTTGTTTGACACATTTGACAATACCAGTCCTTATGATTTCTGCTTGAACAGGATAATTTTCATTGTATATAAAAGGTAATTTCTTGAGATCAGAAAAGGAAGATGGCAGTACAGAAACCATGAGCTGATGAAAATATTCTCCATAAAATCATTTCTTGGAATAAAGAATCAAGTTTGAATTTCAAATGCATTTTAAGGAAAGGAACAGGTTCCATCAGAAATCTCATTCTTAGGGTGCATGCTTTCACTGTAGTATTTTCACTAACCTTGGAATTTAGATTCATTTCAGAAAGCTTTACTTTTTTTTCCCCTGAGACATTATGCATCCGATTATTTCTCTAGTCTGTTCTTGTGTAGGATCTACCCCACATATATTCTGTTTCTTCATAACTTTCAGTTTATGGCCCACAAGAAAGTTCTTATTACTTTTTCAGTCTGTAACATCTCAATCTTGATTGTGTTCTGGGCAATATGAAACTTGACTACAGGAAGGAATAATGATTCCTATTGTGTAAAACAGCCCTGCCATCAGCCATGCAGAAAAATAAAAGGATAATATTTGTGGAATACTTTATTTTCCCAAATTCCTCAAATTCTTCTTCTCCCCCCAACTCCACATTAGCCCTGTAGATGCTGAAGCCATGTGAAACTGCCTAGTGAAAAGGATCCATGTTGGTTTTTTGGTTTTGGGTTTTTTCAGGGGGAAGGGGTAATTCCCTGGACAATGGAGTAAAATCATCTGTTTATTTCACAGTTTACTTACCTATACTCATATTTTCAAAGCACAGTCAATTGATAGTTACCTCACTTTTGTGGGAAAAGCTATTGCTGTTATTCCAGCCTTACAGACAGAAAGAGAAATGGTGAGTAATCAGTAGGATTTACTCGGCTGACAGTTTTTGTGTCTTTCTGTGTTTAATTACAGGATTGGTGACTTTGATTCTCTTCTAAAGACCCATTTTAGTTACAATAAACTTTGCTCAGGATGAATGAAAGAACTCTTGTTGACCTCAGTTGATTTTGTAATCAGACTGAGTGTATAAAATAAAATCTAGCATATTTCCATACAGGTGCCCTTAACCCTCTGCCTAGAATTGCAACACAGGTAGCAGATAACGTATATATATATATCTGGAAATAATGGCCATACTCTTTTACACTATCTTGGAAAGTTTGATTTGGGATTAGGAATCTGTATAATCCTGTTTCATAAAAGGGAAGGAAAATAGCAGTTTTGGCAGCAGTTTCAGAGGATTTGTTCTGTTTTCTCCAGCCTTCTATTTGAGATGTTTGTGAAGTTGTTTCAGGATAATCTGTTTTTCTTAGATGTCGCAGGTTGTTTTTTTAAATTTTTCCCACTAATACTATTTCTGTCCCATATGCACCCATACTTTTCATTTTAATAACTCCTTTCTAAAAAATGTCATATTAATGACTAGCAAGATTTTTTTCCCCACTTATGCCTCAGCTAGATTTCCACAGAATATATGTTTTTTTCTTGTAAATTCAGCAAATTTCTATGGGTGGTTTTGTGGGTTTTTTTCATTAGTCAGTTGTTTTTTTACTATTCTTTCTTGGTATTCTTCTGATAAAAACTGTCTCAAAATCACTTAGAAAGCACTTAGAAACCTTGGTAAACTTCTCTTCAGTGTCATGTGGTGCTCCGGCTTAAAAACTGACAATAAGTAATTATCCTTTGAATATTTAGTAGCAATAATGATGGCCAATGTTACTGTTCCACTAATTGTTTGGGTTTGTATCTGTTTGTCTTGTGATGTATAAAGTGTATATTCCAGGTGCCTCTTGGAAAAGTTCAGGATTTCCTAAGGCAGAGTATTAAAATAGTACAGGATATATCTCATGACTTTCTTTAACTTGGGCAAAAAAAGTAGACCATAGTGAGGTCCTTGACATTTACCAAATACTGCTTTTTCACGTGCCAAGTTCAAGTGAGCTGGATATTCTTCAAGGATGTTGAAAAATGGTAGAACTATGAACAGATTTTACTATTATACAGCCCCATCTTCTAGTAAGTACTCTCTTTGATTAAAGCTAGCGGGAGTTTTGAGTGAGCAAGGGTTGTAGGGTCAAGTCTGCAGTGTTAACAAAACATTGAAGCGAGAAGAATGAAAGCACTTAATGACGCAAACACTTCTGTGAAAACTCTGTCATCATTGTGTTCTTGAGTGAAAAATATTCTCAATCAGCTGTCAGGCTTTTTATAAGCATGCATGAGCTGGGAAAGCCCAAAGACTGCCCTTGATTTATGTACTCTCCAGTGGAGTCTGGCCAAAATCAGGTGAGAGTGTTTCCTTTAGCAACGTGCTAGACTTAGAATCCTAGAATAATTTAAGTTGGAAAAGACCTTTAAATTCATTGAGTCCAACTGTAAACCTAGCACTGCCAAGTCCACCAATAAACCATGTCCCTAAGCACCACGTCTATACGTCTTTTAACTACCTCCAGGGACAGGGACTCAACCACTTCCCTGGGCAGCCTGTTCCAATGCTTGACAATCCTTTTGGTGAAGAAATTTTTCCTAATATCTAATCTAAACCTCCCCTGGCTCAACTTGAGGCCATTTCCTCTCATCCTATCACTTGTTACTTGGGAGAAGAGACCGGCCCCCACCTCGCTACAACCTCCTTTCAGGTAGTTATAGAGAGTGAGAAGATCTCCCCTCAGTCTTCTCTCCTCCAGACTAAACAACCCCAGCTCCCTCAGCCGCTCCTCATAAGACTTATTCTCTAGACCCTTCACCAACCTTGTTGCCCTTCTTTGGACACGCTCCAGCACCTCGATGTCCTTCTTGAAGTGAGAGGCCCAAAACTGAACACAGTGTTCAATATGCGGCCTCACCAGTGCCGAGTACAGGAGCAGGATCACTTCCCTGGTCCTGCTGGCCATGCTATTTCTGATACAAGCCAGGATGCCATTGGCCTTCTTGGCCACCTGGGCACACTGCTGGCTCATATTCAGCCAGCTGTCTACGCTGGGGATGTAGGAGCTGAGCCACTACCTCATTCTTGTCTGTCAAAACAGTGGGTTACCCAAGGAGGAAAGCCCATACATGTTTTCTGAAGCATACAATTTTAAGTTAAATCTGATTAATTATGAGTTAAATCCAGGTAAACCTCCTAAAGTAATTTTGCCTTGCTGATAATTGATAACTAATCTGAGTATGAAGTTTACAGTCTTAACCTGGAGGATCTGGAGCTGTGCAAACAGAACAAGCAGCCTACATGCCTTCCTCATGGGGTACTCTGCAGAGGTGCAAGAGGACAAATATTGTGCAATTGGAAAGCTTTTGGAAGGCTTTCTCATTTTCTCTTCCTCAGGGTTTGACTTTATCTCATGTCATGATGAATACTTACATATAAGGAGTTAGAAACAAGTATGGGCTAAAAAGTTTCTAAAAGGATGACAATACAGTCCTTCATCGATCTCTATTTTAGCAATCCACCAAAACTTCCACCCTTATTTTAATGTGTGTCTGAGATTTAGATAAGAGGCAAGAGAGCAAAACTAATTCCTGACAACTCAAGGTGATGTTGGTTAGATGTGGAAAACAGTTACCAAATGAAGATAAAGATGTCATTATCTGCACTAATATTTTTTGGTCATGGAGCATAGATGATTTGCAGTTTGCACAGACCCATTTTTAGTAGGAAACTGAAACTGTAGCGGGCTACTGGATTGTACTCATCAGAAGACCAGAGCAATCCACAGCCTTATGTTTCCTTTTGAGTAGGAAAAAAAAGCAGTACAGTCAGAAGGCTGGGGTAAAATAAGTGATGCTACTGTATACATTCTTGTTATAGTTGGGGAAGCTCAGCTTCCAGAAAACAGTTAAAGTTCTGTCAGTTTTAGCAATGTTCATGCTGTCATAGCTATGCCCTCTGAAACGTTTTACTCTGCTGTGGATCAGTTGTATTGAATACACTCATTTTTGTTTATCTACACTAATCAGCCTCACTTAGCATTTAAAGTAGAATAGTTCAAGCATGCTCATAAAAGTACAGCTTTGCTGTTGAGGCAGTTATTGCTGTCTCATAAATTTTCACTTAACTGGCTGTACTTCCTGAAATGTATTCTCTGTAATGGCCTTGTTACTGCTGCAATATAATTTTGGTTTTAAGTTGATGCATATTTTAAAAATTGTGCTATTATGTCTCATGATATTGACAAAACATCTTATCCCCCTCTACTCTGTCATGCCTGCCTTAATGCAAGCCAGGAGTGGGCTCATTTTTTTCATTTAGTGGAGAACCATTAAATATGCTTTCTATGAAGAGCAGGTTCCCCATGTCATGAGCAAAGGCTGAATCTCTTATCAGGATTTCTAGGTACACTGAGCAGTTTTCCTGGCTGTATCTACATATCCAGAGCAGTTATGTGAGCTGTTTGTAGGGTAGACAGTTTTTCTAATGATATATTTGATCTGTTCGAAGTGAAAGTCTCAGTATTTTTTTGAACCTTTGTGCTTCAGGACATTCTTCATCAGTGTAATCTATTAACCTGTTAAATTGTTTTGGTTTTTCTTTTTCTGTGACTTTCAAGATCTGCTTATTTCATTTTTTTAGCAATGGAGGAAACAATTAAAACTGAAGTATTAAATGTAAATAAATGCATTGCAAATTAAAAAAAAAAAAGAAAAAAAAAAGATGGGGTGCATGCCTTGGATTGATAGAAATTCTCTCTGTATAAAATTTTAAGATTTCATGAGGGTGCAGTAAGCTTCCTAGCAATGAAAAAAAATAAAATCCTGAAGTTAGCATTTCAGGACTTTGTGTTCTCTCATCTTTTTGCCATACTAGAAAATTTTAAAACGTAGTGACACAGTTTCAGATATTCATAGGGTAAAATGTTTCACAGTTGATTTATTATATAAGTTTTCAAGTTACTGCAGAGGAACTTATATGGGTGCTTTTAACATTAGGACTGAATTACTGCCTGATGAGAAACCCTTTCTTTAATGGAAACCTCAATGGAACTTCAATGGAAAACTTTTCTTTACTGCACATGAAACTAACTGTGACAAAGATCTTTCCATAAAGTATGATGTAATCTGCCTATAGTACTTTGTCCTACGATCATAACACTTTGATGACTATTTGGATCTTTCCACAATTTTCCTGCAGAGCTCTATTTCATAAAAAACAGACATTCACTGCAGTGAACTTTTACAAATGTTTTTCTAGTCTTTCATCAAAGTTTTAATATTTTGGCAAGCATGTCTTTGACAGTTGTGACAGTTTTGAGAATAACATCTACTGAAGAGGTGTAGCACTGATTACAAAACAATTACTCCAATAGTCCCAACAATATGTAAATAAAATTATATATATATTTAAGTAAGTAAATGGTCATATTGACATCCATTGGCCTATTCAGAAGACTTAAATTGTGCATAAGCTTGGAAGACTTGCTAGACTGTCACTTAAAGAAATTGTTGAAGAGTGTGAAAATGTCCTAGTACATAGCAAGGTCTATATCGAGGTTAAGAATCGCTAACATGTTTCTTACTATTTTCTGTCACTGTACTGTTAGAGATTGCTTGGTTTCCATATTCTTAGAAGTGCTAAATGTGTGTTAATCTTTCTGTCACACAGACTCTGATAGCCTACCTGATGTCACCCTAGCCATATTCCCCAGCTACTAGTTACAAAGAAATAAAAACATCAGAAAATTTAAAATTAAAACCCAAAACAACAAAAAAACCCCTTCTATTGTTTGAAAGGGCTTTTTCACTGTTGTGTTCTTTTGATCAGTAAAATGTCTGAAGCATTTAGCAGAGGTTTGGAAGTTTTAAGTTTAACAAATGTTCTTTTTTCTAAATGAAACAGTAAAGCTTTGCTAGGCATCATAGCAAGAAATCAGAACTTTATAAAACAAGAATACTTTTATGAAGTTTAGAAAGCAAACAACTCTTGAGCTGTAGTAGTACATCATTCAAAGTTTCTTTCAGATCATTCTCTAGAAAGACTGTTGCCTACTCACAAACTGCAGAGTCAGCAGGTTGGTTCTATTTGTTTTAATGGATTTAGAAATGGTAGGCCTTTGCACAGCAAGCTGCTGTTGGAAATTATTGTTGCCACACCTGTTGCTAGGTGTAGTAAGCCTTCTCTGGCTAAGTCTGGCTAGCTAATTAATGAAACACACCTTTTGATTCATTTCATGGATACTTACAAAAATTATCAGTATGATGCTACACACCCTGTGAACCATTCCCTATTTAATTCTAAACTTCTTACATTTCATATACTTAAGAAAATATGAAGGCATTTGATCTATATGGATTTATGTTGAGCTTAGTAAGTGTCCATACTCTAGACAACAGAGGTAAGCTAATTCTTTCTTTTAGGAGATTATTTTATGCCCATATCCTATAAAAATATGCATGTGTCTTTACCTTTAAAGAATGACCTTTGAAATATTCCCATTGAGATCAATCATGGTAGGGAGCCTAGGAGGAAAAGAAGTAGTCATATACATATAATTTTTGTTTATACTTAAAATCAACTATATTAGTTAACTGTGTTTGCCATTTCTTACTCTTCCTAGGCATTTTTTTTTCTTCAGCACCTCTTGTGAATCAAAATGTGAATAAATACATGATGATTTCCTATCCTGTACACTGGACATTATCTTCAGAGTTTTGTTCAGTATTTTGTTCAGAGTGTTTAAACGTATGAGGAATGAGGGGAAGGCTGTGGATGTTGTCTACTTGGACTTCAGTAAGGCCTTTGACACCGTCTCCCACAGCATTCTCCTGCAGAAGCTGGCTGCTCACAGCTTGGACAAGTGCACTCTGCGCTGGGTTAAAAACTGGCTGGACGGCCAAGCCCAGAGAGTGGTGGTGAATGGAGCCAAATCCAGTTGGCGACCGGTCATGAGTGGTCTTCCCCAAGGCTCAGTGTTGGGACCAGTCCTGTTTAATACCTTCATCGATGATCTGGATGAGGGGATTGAGTGCACCCTCAGTAAGTTTGCAGAAGACACCAAGTTGGGTGGGAGTGTCGATCTGCTGGAGGGTAGGAAGGCTCTACAGAGGCATCTGGACAGGATGGATCGATGGGCCGAAGTCAACTGTATGAGGTTCAACAAGGCCAAGTGCCGGGTCCTGCACTTCGGTCACAACAACCCCAGGCAACACTACAGGCTTGGGGAAGAGTGGCTGGAAAGCAGCCTGGCAGAAAAGGACCTGGGGGTGATGGTTGACAGCCACCTAAACATGAGCCAGCAGTGTGCCCAGGTGGCCAAGAGGGCCAATGGCATCCTGGCTTGTATCAGAAATAGTGTGGCCAGGGAGGTGATAGTGCCCCTGTATTCGGCACTGATGAGGCTGCACCTTGAGTACTGTGTTCAGTTTTGGGCCCCTCACTACAAGAAGGACATCGAGGTGCTGGAGCGTGCCCAAAGAAGGGCAACGAGGTTGGTGAAGGGTCTAAAGAACAAGTCATATGAGGAGCGGCTGAGGGAGCTGGGGTTGTTTAGTTTGGAGAAGAGGAGGCTGAGGGGAGACCTTATTGCTCTCTACAACTACCTGAAAGGAGGTTGTAGTGAGGTGGGGGCCAGTCTCTTCTCCCAAGTAACAAGTGATAGGACAAAAGAAAATGGCCTCAAGTTGCGCCAGGGCAAGTTTAGGTTGGATATTAGGAAAAATTTCTTCACTGAAAGAGTAGTCAGGCACTGGAACAGGCTGCCCAGGGAAGTGGTTGAGTCCCCATCCCTGGAGGTATTTAAAAGATGTGTGGATGTGGTGCTTGAGGACATGGTTTAGTGGTGGACTTGGCAGTGGTAGGTTAATGGTTGGACTTGATGATCTTAAAGGTCTTTTCCAACCTTAACAATTCTATGATTCTATGAGTCTATATTAGCTTCTATATATTTACCATAGAGTTCAGTTCACATGGAAATGGGAACTCTTATGACATCAAACTAGGCCTTTACTTCTTTTAAAATAGCAATTTGATTTTCTGGGTATGCTATTATTTCCCTAATTTTGTCAGAATCCCATAAATAGGGATTCCCACTAAGGCACCAGGTCCAAATACATTGCTTTAAATCTATCACGTTCATGCAACAGTGTTTGTTTGAACAAGCCTTTCTCTGTAGCTGATGACAGCAGTGGAAAATGGCCCAGACAGGTGGGTGTGAAAGAGGCAGTCTGAGAGGAAACAGTATTCCTGGGCCTTATTCTTTTTGTGGCTGACTTAGAAGAGTACATTGCAGAAGAGAAAGCATCTTTGTTTGTAATGGTAGTGAAAATACTGTCAAAACAAGGGTAGCAATCAGCCTTTACATTTTCTATCACCTGAAGAAATGGAAAGAGTACAGGAAATATTGAGTGATTTTTGAATTTGTGAGCACTTTGGGACAATGCATATCATGTCAGGCAAAAATCTGTTCACTTGACTAGATTCATAAATAGAGATGAGCACCAAGTTGAAAACATAACTTCTCAAGCCCTCTTCTTCCCTGCCATCTAACTTTCCTAGACAGTCAAGAGCATGCTTATATCATAGAACATGATGCAGATCAGAGATCCTGAAGCATGCACCAAAAAACTAGCTCTAGGTTTGGAAGCAGTACAGCTTCATCAGCTTGGACTGAATTGATTTAACTATTCTACTTTTGAATCTGAGCTCCTTTCTCTATGCAGCCCTGTACTGTGTAAGTAAATATGGATCTGTTTTATGATACTGGACTGCATTGCAGAAACATACTTCAAGCATCATCAGAAAATTTCCTTTAGATGATGCTATTCATATGTATAACTGGACACACTCATGACCTGCCTCGATGGCACCAAGCAGCTGTCACTTAACCGCTGCCAAGGACTTCACACACTGGACTGCGGTGCCTCTTATGTCCAGTCCCATGGTATTTTACTTGAGCACTGACTTAGGCAACAGCACTGAAGAAGTCACTACTTATAGTCTAAGCAGCTTAAGCACCTCTGAGATCTGGCTTAAGCAACATAGAGCATTCAGTGCACAGGAGAGGATTATGTGCAATTTGCACCATTTTCTGTGGCTTAGCATAAGTCAGAATGATGTGTTCAGCTCCAACATGGGTGGAAGTCAAGCCAGTTTTGTTTATATTTTTATTTCTCTATAACCAACTAGGACACTGAAATCTTCATTGTAGCTCAACTCAGACTTTCACACTGATGTCATGTGTCATTTCAGATGACTTCCTTGACAGCCTAAGTGAAATTTCCTTCTAATAAGCATGTAACTTTGCATTGTTTGACCTAATCGATATATGTCCAGTTAACAGTTCTGATATAGAAGTACATGAAGTTGCTTTTATCTGAATTATCTCCTGAATCAGTTCCAGTAATCTTAATTTACCACTTCAGCCTATATCTTCTTCTCTCCTTCTCCATCTTTCTCCTGCTGCAGCCCTGGAAATGCAGCCCATCTGTTCTTTGCTATAAAAACATTGCAATTTACAATTGTACCTAAAGCTGGTTTGTTTGTTGGTTGGTTAGTTTCCCCTTGATGCCAGCATTTAACATTTAACACTTGGGGCTATGGAAGAGATGGAAGTCAATCATTGCTACTTGCAGTGTTTAATGTTTGAATGTTTCATCTTATCCATCAGGAAAAATACCCACTCTAATCTGTATGCTTAATTACAGTAGAAATAGAATTTTAATTACCATAACCAGAAACATTGTTTTTATTCTAAGATCATGAAGTGATATCAACAAAATCCCATACGATACTGTCAGTACTGCCCCAATGCAGTGTTAAAGCAACGCTAACAGCATTAACTATTGGGTATTTTTCAGGCTAGAAACGTACTGGATTCCCTAGGCATCAGTTAACATTTAAGGGTTGCATCATTTCTCTGTCCAACTTAATCACTGCATACACACCTCATCTCCCTTGATTTTTACAGAGTTTTGACTATGCACTGTTCACTTTTATGTTCTCCAGGAAATTTAGGGGAGGGTGGTATCATCTCTACCCCCAACCCAAATAAGATCTCAGTCTGTTCAATCAGCAGTCAAAGAGATGAAAATAATTTACCTTAAATCAGATTTTACTACTTCTAGTACTCTATTCTCAAATGACTTCTGAATGATTCTGGCAGGGAACTAACTGAAGTAATAATAGTAAAAAAATTGTTTATTATTTATTCAGAAAAGGAAGTTGATGATGAAAGCAGGTGACTACAGTTCATTCTGAGATGCCCTCTGTTACCAGATTTATTTTCTAGCTTGAAGGACAAATTATGTTCTTTTATTGTATCTAATAGGCAAGTTGCAAATCTGTTGGTACAGTATTCTGGGATTTATTTTATTGTAAATAACTGCTAACATGATTTAACAGAGAAATAAAAAGTTACCTCTGTTCTCTCCTCTATTAAATTATTTTCTCATGTCCTAAGTAATAATGCACTTGTCCAAAACAAGAACATGTTCTAAAATTTACTCTTTCCATGTGTGTCATGAATTACTAACTTTTGCTATTGTGGTAAAAGTCAGTGTATTTACTTCATTGATATTAGGATATACGATGCAACAGTCATTAATTTAGTACTGTTTGAGATAAAATGACATCTTTTCTGTTTCAATCATATAAGTGTCTTAAGTATTCCAGTGTTAACTACATGAAATATGTTGGCTTGAGTTTCAGCTTTAGTGATCTTTTTATTGACACAGCTACTGATATAACAGTAGCATACAGGTTAATATTTTCATATTTATTTTCTAACATTATGATAAAATAAAAAGTTTATTTAGAATGGAATAAGCTGCCCAGAGCACAGATGCTTTGTGCTTCAGTTTACTACCCATCTGCTCTTTGGCAGTAAAGGTATGAGCCTTACATGGGGCATACTTAGAAGTGTGCTCTCAACACAGTGCATTGAGAATTTTGTATGCAACTTGCTGAAACTTGAATTGGAAATTACAGCCATCAACTTACCTCACTAAGATGAGAATACCCTCTTACATAAGGCAGAAGAGGTATTTTTGAAACTCAGGCATCTTAGTCTATGTGTTCTTCTCAATGAAGACGGTAGAATCAAAGGAAAGATGTACCATATACTTTGTTCTATTGTCATAAAATAAAAATGCTGTATTTCTGTCTGTCCTCATTCTAATTTTGACACTCCCTAAAAATATTACTGGGAATTGCATGAGCACAAATTGCCCTGGTGACAACTGTATATTATTTCCCTCTAGCAAAGTCTGAGGTCTTACTAGAGCCTATGTGCTCCAAGTTGTTGGGTCAGAGTAAAACAAAGCTAAAGAATAATTATAATTTAAATGTAAGAACAAAATTTTAGAAGAAAAGGACAGAGTAGCAGATCAATACATTAAGTGAGAATAGAAAGAACTGATTCCACTTAAAAAAAAAAAAAATTGGGAGGTGATGGAAAACCAGGAAGATCTAGAGTGTAACAGATGGCCCTGAAAAGCAGAGCGGAAATTCACTGGAACAAAGAATTGCATCAATAAGGTATAGAAAAGACCAAAAGCAGTAGACAGCTATGGAAAAGTAGTAAGTTCTGGTGGTAAGCACTCAAAGTGAGCAGTAGCACAGCAGGAGAAGAAGCCACAGGAGAATTGAGACATGAATTGTGCAGATTACAATTAAATACTGTCTGTTGTGTTATATAGCTGAAGAGAAGACTGTGAAGAGCTGTTTAGATGATGTTAGAGAGTTGAGGTGCAGCATCCCAACTGCATAGACCAAGAGTTTTATTCTTACATGGGTATTATCTAGCCCTTGAATGATACGGCACACACTATTGACATGTTTTAGTTACCTGTTAAAAGAGCAGCCTAGACCTGTGGCAGAAGTGTATATATGGGCAGGGCGCCTCCATGAGAAGATGAGTACTCTTAACACTTTACTAGCTAGCTTACAACTAGTTTCTTATGACTTTTGTATGTTTTAGTTCTGTGTTTCAAGAAATCGTACTGTGTTGAATTCACCTAGTACAGAGAAGGTGTCTGAAGGACATAGATTAGTGAAGCTGTTTATTTCTTGCCAAGCTTCCAGCTATGAAGGAGAGCGCCATTATGTGTTCTGCACTGGATTGTGCTGGAGTAATTTGTTCTTATTCATGAATATGTGAATACCTTCAGTCTGTGTTTTGTTCCTGCCATTATCTGATTACTTCAGGGTCTTTTTCTGGTTACATTTTTCTCAAGCTTTTCAACTGCAGATGTTTAAGGGTAGTTAGGTGCTTAATTGCTGTGGGAGATCTGTGAAATACCATTGTAATAGATATTAAATACAGTCTTTCTCAGTTTGGGATTTTTCAGCACTGACTTCTTCTGTGGAAAAAGGTGAGCAGTCTGGGTCGGATTGCTAGATATATTTAAACGCAAGACTTCAAGGAAAGACACTGTGCTAACTGAAGATGCAGAAGTTCTGTACCCCTCCTTCCTATGATACCCAGGATCAAAAGGAACTGTATCAGCTTTCCTGCTCTTGCTATTAGAAATGCAGCTGTAAAAGTTTGATTTGCTTTTGTTATTTAACGGCTATGCAAGACTTGTGATCATACAAGCATTGTACGTTTTTAGGAAAGAAAAGAACATTTTGGTTTTATATTCTGTCTTTTACCCTTAGAAATGGTGAGTTGTCCCTTACTGACATCTGCCTTTGATTATTACTCATCCCAATGCACAGACAACCTGTTGGAATTGTGCATTAATAATACAGCATGTACAGAAAGATGTCACCAGGGTTTTCACAGATAATAAGCTTTTTAAAATATGTCTGATTTCAAATATAAACCTGAAAAGATATTAATGACCTTGTTCCTAACCTAGAATAAAGTGAGACATGCATTTGTTGCAAATTGGTACAGCTTTTTTGACCGTTTGGCACTAACCTAATTTACACATAAAAAGAGTCTGGCCTAGTGATGGTAAATGTATTTCCTGCACCCTTTTAGCTGTTTGTTCTTGTGTCATCCCTAATCCTGTGTTTGGATGACACGAAAAAGAAATTCAGAAATATTGCACACATGACTTGGAGAAGATTTGTTTACTTTGGCTTGCAGATTCCCTCCTCTCCCATGGGTGAATTATAACTCCCACTGAATTTTAACTCCCACTAAAGTCTTTGAAAAGAAGGGCAGGATATCTTTCAGAATTTGGCTTGCAAATAAATGGGAGGGTTTCTTGCTGGCAAAGAAATAATAACATAGATAATTCTGAACAGGTGCATTCTGTTTTAATTCAAATACAGCATTGTCTACCCACATACCAAGAAATTTTCAGCAGTCTTTTGCTTACCATGTATCCATGCAGAAGTTTGAAGACTGTGTATTTTTGTGTAACGGGCAAATACTGAGTGTTTTATTCCATGCAGTAAGGATCTGTGTTTCTGTACCATTAACAAAGTCTATTTTATTATAGTAACAATGTTACTCTGCAGTTGTTACCATTAAAACAGCTGAATCATGTTCCCTTGAACGTTTCCCTATATTTACAAGGCCTCCTACAATGCAGCTGACTAACACAACAGTGAACGGTTAATAGTAAGGGCAGTGGCCTGGCCAGCAATAGGTGTTGCTGTGAGAATGGCCCAGAGGCAGCAAGTGCTTCTCTGGGACTGTGGAGTAAGCTGCAGTTAGCAGGGAGTGAAAACATTCCTTCTCTGTTTTCCAGTTTTGTTTTGCTGCTTTTTTTTTTTTTTTTGGTGGGGATGGGAGGAAGGGACCAAGAGGGATGGTTAGTAATTCTTCAAAAATGACAAGCACAATTTTCACTTCTGGAGGAAAATGCAGGGAAAGACAGAAATGTTTGCGAAGGTGAAGCAACAGCTGAGTCTGTCTGTGTATTAGTAATGCAAGTGCCATTTTTTATTTTGTTTTTTTCAGCTGTGGCAAGGCCAAGAGTGGAGGAAAATAACATGGGCTAAAACGTACCAAGAAAGACCATTGACTTTGAAATGTGGCAGAACGATCCAGGACCTCCACAACAGTCATTGTCTCCAGCCTACTTGGTGAAAGAACAGGGATGTGATGAAGAAAGTGAATGAATGAGGTCAGCTGTTTCTGACCAGAGGTGGGTTTTCTCTCCTGCCACTTTTCTCCCCCACCAAGTGCCATGTGGCAACTGGTGCACTAGGAGCTCTCTGCCAGGCTGCAGCGAGACTGGCTGCTACTGACAGGACTGGTACAGTGAGGGCTAGCGGTGCCCTCAGAGCCATGACACTCCCAGTCAGGTTCTGTCTTGTGTACACCTTTAATGAGGAGTATATTTCACTGATATAGATGGATTTTGTGAGTCGTCTATGTTGTTTCTGACATTACATAGGGAAAAGGCAAGATTTTTAAAGCAGTGTAAATAACTTGCCTACTAACTGCTCATAATTGCCCATAATTTCATCTCCCTTCATGATAAATTTAGTAATATTTAAATCTCTTCACCTTTGAAAGTAAGCTGTATTGGGTCCCCCATCAGCTTATGGACAGAAATTACTTTTGGGTGCTTCTTTGCAAAGCTCTCCATCAGTGAGGTGACTGATAACTAGGGTGGTCTCCAGCTAATGTCACTACATCACAGCTATGAACTCTGTGAACTTTTCCTAATAGTTAAATCTCTTTTTTCTGAGTGAGTGTTTTGGACTTCACCTACATACGTTTCATCTTATTATCTGACTTATGCAAGTTGTAGACCACACATGGTGGAGCAATACATTTATATGCAATGAAGGATGAAAAGAGCTATGTGAATTTTCCTTCTGCTAGCACACTAATTCTTGCCTCACTTAATTCTAAATTGTAAAGTGTAACAGTGAAAGAGATTAAACATGGAAACAAATGACCCAACAATGTAGTAGTTGTTTCCCTGTTTTCAGTCAAGGTATTCTTCTAAAACAATTGTTGGAACTAAATCAGAAATTAAGGATTTGATAATGAAATTAACAAATAAAGTTCTGTTCCCTGCAGGCTGCAGGAGGAGACTAGATTAATCTGGATCACAACAGGCACTTTGAGTGCTAAAGGCTGTCAATGAAATTGAAAATTAATTGTACATATTCTCATGCTAGTAATTAGAAAGATTGAGAAGGTTTTGTTACATCTCCAGAATGTCTGGCAATTTTCATTTATAGGTCATAGGATATCATTTGTCATGCTCACTGCATGCTAAAACAGATTTTAGTGGGAATACTGATTTTGTGTTTTGACATTTGTTCTGGAAGAGGGAAAGGGAAGAGGTCATTTTTTTTTTTTATTTTATTTATTTGCAACCACCCAAACAGGATGATCAAACTTGGCTATGTTGCATGGTAACTTTTACTGTTGTCTCCATGTGACAAGACCCTGAGTTGCCCTAAGTTTTAGATAGGTCTGAGTAGACTCTTCTCTTTAGACCAAAAGCTGTAAAATCAATTTGTATTTGAACATAAGCTAAAAACCACAAATTTTGCAAATAGACTAACCAGAATGAATTAGAACAGGAATAAGGCCAGTTCTTTTCTTTCAGGCTTGCTCTTAGTCAAGAACATCTGTAAATTTTTTTTGGATTGCAACAAACTCCAAAGTCTCCTCTAGGTCTCCAGATAAAGTTTCTTTTTTTTTCATCACCTCTGTAATTTGGCTGTGTCTCTGCTGCCTGCTTCTCTCAGCAGTCTCTGTTGTGCTCCAGACACACCACTTGCTTAACACTCATGCTCCCCTATCCTGCACTCAAGGAAGTATATTTTGTCTTTTGTGTGAACATGCTCAATTGCAAGAGAAGGTGCAGTGTCCCAAGGTGATCTGCATATTTCCCACCCTTTTAGCCACGACTTTGCTGCTTCTTCTGGTTAAACAAAGTGAGACTGCTAGAGAGGAGGAGTTCATATGTTTTTAATGGACTGATAGATGAATCACATACCCTGAATACCCCTTGACTTTGTACTGTAATTTAGCAACCTGCATTCTCTCTATAATAAAATATTTTTGAAGTTGACTTGTTTCAGACCCCAGTGCCTAAAAATTAGATTCATAAAATCACCTTTAGCTTCCAAAATAAGGCCTTACATTGTTTAAGGCTTATTTTCTTGACAATGTCAGTAAATATTAGTCTTAATTTTTAGTTTCCTAAATAAATCGTATGTCCCGATATTAGTTTTCACATAACCATTGGATTAAAACTCCAATTTCAATAAAATAAAAGTAAAAATAATAAACTATCTTTCCTAATCTAGAAAGAAATAACAGAATATCTTTTGGCTAAGTACATTTTTAGCACTCAGGTAAATTTTCAGGCAACTCACACTGCAGCTTTCATTATGTATTTGCATATGATTTTTTTCCCAAACTCACAGATTCAAGATTAAAAAACCAGAAGTTTTTTTCCACGTATTATTTTATTATTCTAATACAGTGGTTTGGAAAGTTGTGGATTTATGACTGTTCTGTAACCAAAGCATAAGACTATTCCACCCATGTAGCAGAAGCACACTTCTTCTAAGTTAAGCAGATAGACTCAGACATAAAGACACCAAGATAATGAAACCCATGGCAATGCATATGTACACATTTTCACCAAAGCCTAAACACTGAACTGTAGAAGGATTTGCTGTTGTTTTTACCTATGGCAAAAACTACACGGTAGATGAATGGGAAATTTAGGGTCCAGCCCTAGGCCCATATTTCCTACATTCTTTAACTGCACCTACCTGA
This sequence comes from Theristicus caerulescens, assembly GCA_020745775.1. Taxonomy (NCBI): domain Eukaryota; kingdom Metazoa; phylum Chordata; class Aves; order Pelecaniformes; family Threskiornithidae; genus Theristicus; species Theristicus caerulescens. The sequence goes on from CM036558.1 coordinate 87,502,805, forward strand.
TGTGATCTTCTGGGATTTCCAGACAGAAATAGAGGAGACAGAAAGCTCACAATTTCATAAAGTAGTATGTAAAGTGATGTCACCTTGTTGAAAGGAAAGGGGAATACTAGACTTACCTAAACGTAGTTATGTTACTCTTACATAGCTATTCTATGTATGTATATTCTAACTATACCTTTGTGTAGTATGTTACTACATTTACATAGTTAAACTTAGTTAGGACTTCCAGTGAAACACTCCTTCAAAAGTGGGTTATTGTCATCAAACATAAAACAACTTGCACTTGTGGAGAAGGGAAGGTATTTTTATGCCTGCTTTACATTGGATTCTATGGAACATATGGCTCTTAAACAAGGCAGGAAAAGTCACAGAAGGTGGATTAACAGCTCATACATCTATTTGTTTTTACAAAGAAATCAATGTGCATTTCAATGAATTTATGTTTAGGCAGACAGATGAGGAAATATTAAGTTGAGAATATCAGTAGGGAAATCACTAATACATAGGCAATGGTAAAAATTTATTCAGCTTTCTGTCAGATAGCTCATTAAACGCAGAATTTGTCTTATGAAACTGCAGTCATCCCTTGGAGTGTCCTCTGCAGCTCTTTCCTCATAAGACAATCTCTTTTTGTGGCATCATTTTACATGTCTAGAACCTGCAAAACCTTGTTATGCCATGCCAAAAGCTTTGATATGGCTATTGTAAGTCTCTTGCCTGACGATTCCAATACAGAAATTACCATTTAGAGATGTTTTTAGTACATTGATCAAATACACCTGTGCTTTCAGATTAGTGGACATGAATCTTTATAACTTCCATAGGGACTGTATCCCAAGATACCTGTCAGAATCTCATTTTCTTGGCCACTGTACAGACATACCATAAGAGACAAACTCTCTTAGAATGAGCGTGTGTAAAATGTGAAAACACAGCATGGGTTTACAAGAATGAGATAGCAGTAAAAGCAAGCAAATTACTATGCCATTACTGAAGTCTCAACTTACTTGGCTTAGATGTTGTCAGTCTGCAGCACACTGTGTGCTTTGTGTGTGCTACTACATAGAGAAATCTGTAAGTACAAATATCACTCCTATTCATAATGGCAATAAACACAAGATTTTTCAATAATTGCATTAAGAACAAAAGGAGGGCTAAGGAGAATCTCCATCTTTATTAGGATATGAGGGGAAACATAGTGACAGAGGACAAGGAAAAGGCTGAGGTACTTAATGCCTTCTTTGCCTCAGTCTTTAATAGTCAGACCACTTGTTCTCAGGGTACCCAGCCCCTTAAGCTGGAAGACAGGGATGGGGAGCAGAATGAAGCCCCCATAATCCAAGGGGAAATGGTTAGCGACCTGCTACACCTCTTAGACACACACAGGTCTATTGGGCCAGATGGGAGCCACCCAAGGGTACTGAAGGAGCTGGCAGAAGTGCTCACCAAGCCACTTTCCATCATTTATCAGCGGTCCTGGCTAACCAGGGAGGTCTTAGTTGACTGGAGGTTAACAAATGTGACACCCATCTACAAGAAGGACCAGAAGGAGGATCCGGGAAACTACAGGCCTCTCAGCCTGACCTCGGTGCCAGAGAAGGTCATGGAGCAGATCATCCTGAGTGCCATTACGTGTCACATACGGGACAACCAGGGGATCAGGGCCAGTCAGCATGGGTTTATGAAAGGCAGGTCCTACTTGACCAACCTGATCTCCTTCTATGACAAGTTAACCTGCTTAGTGGATGAAGGAACGGCTGTGGATGTTGTCTACCTGGATTTTAGTAAGGCTTTTGACACGGTTTCCCACAGCATTCTCCTGCAGAAGCTGGCTGCTCATGGCTTGGATGGGTGTATGCTTCGCTGGATAAAAAACTAGCTAGATGGCTGGGCCCATAGAGCTATTGTAAATAGACTTAAATCCAGTTGGCAGCCGGTCATGAGTGGTGTTCCCCAGGGCTCAGTATTGGCGCCAGTCCTGTTTATTATCTTTATTGATGATCTGGATGAAGGGATTGAGTGCACCCTCAGTATGCTTGTAGACGACACCAAGCTGGGTGGGAGTGTCGATCTGCTGGAGGGTAGGAAGGCTCTACAGACGCATCTGGACAGGATGGATCGATGGGCCGAAGTCAACTGTATGAGGTTCAACAAGGCCAAGTGCCGGGTCCTGCACTTCGGTCACAACAACCCCAGGCAACACTACAGGCTTGGGGAAGAGTGGCTGGAAAGCTGCCTGGCAGAAAAGGACCTGGGGGTGATGGTTGACAGCCGCCTAAACATGAGCCAGCAGTGTGCCCAGGTGGCCAAGAAGGCCAATGGCATCCTGGCTTGTATCAGGAATAGTGTGGCCAGCAGGACCAGGGAGGTGATAGTGCCCCTGTATTCGGCACTGATGAGGCTGCACCTTGAGTACTGTGTTCAGTTTTGGGCCCCTCACTACAAGAAGGACATCGAGGTGCTGGAGCGTGTCCAGAGAAGGACAACAAGGTTGGTGAAGGGTCTAGAGAATAAGTCTTACGAGGGGCGGCTGAGGGAGCTGGGCTTGTTTAGTTTGGAGAAGAGGAGGCTGAGGGGAGACCTTATTGCTCTCTACAACTACCTGAAAGGAGGTTGTAGTGAGGTGGGGGTTGGTCTCTTCTCCCAAGTAACAAGTGATAGGACAAAAGAAAATGGGCTCAAGTTGTGCCAGGGGAGATTTAGATTAGATATTAGGAAAAATTTCTTCACAGAGAGAGTGGTTAGGCATTGGAACAGGCTGCCCAGGGAAGTGGTTGAGACCCCATCCCTGGAGGTATTTAAAAGATGTGTAGACATGGTGCTTGAGGACATGGTTTAGTGGTGGACTTGGCAGTGCTAGGTAAACAGTTGGACTCGATGATCTTACAGGTCTTTTCCAAACTAAATGATTCTGTGATTCTATGATTTTGCAACCCTTTTCAGAAGGATTAAAACTTTAGTTTTAGCATAAGCACAACAGGAAAATAAGAAGTTTAGCTTCTGTGGGGTGGGTGGGGATTTTTTTTTGTTTGATTTTGTTTGGGGGTTTTGTGACTTGAAATAGTAAGAATTCTGTTTTACATTGGATTCAGATTTGGTTATTTAAAGTGTTTAAACTGCTCTGAATTAATCTAAAAAATAAAAGTATTCACACCACTAGGGAAACCCTGTCAGGGGCACAGATGATAAACTTGTGCATATTGTTCAAAAGCAATCAGTCTGCTTCTAAAAACCACTTCTAAGATCTCCTCTTATTACCAAACTACTATTTTTTTTTTCCCCAGGAGCTCCTTAAAGAAGCTTTTCTTCTTTCAAGTACAGTTTCCTGTTCACAGAGATTAAAAATGCACTATATTGATAACAAGAACAGGTCTTCTGACTAAGTGTTGTTCAGGCAAGCCCAGGCCTGATCACTTCTTAGTCTCTTCTATGGGTAGTGGCCATAATTGAATGAGTTTGTGATCTCAGTCCAGTTACCAAAGAAATGTATCCTTTTCACATGAAAAAACAGCAGTATTGTCACCTCTCCAAGTAACTGCCTTAGAGAAGTAAAGCTCTGAATGAAATTGTCAAGTGGAACTTTCTCCTTCTGAGTGTTTTGATACCTTAAATCTGTCCTGTACCCCACAAAATATTTGTTAGGAACAACCTTATTAAAGAATTTCTGTAGAAAACATAGTCAAGTGCCAGTTTGCAGTATTTTTTGCCTATAAAAACTCTTCTTACAAATAAATGCTCTTACTATTTTTTTTAAACAGATGAAACTGTTTCTGTATAGCTTGTATTGTAGATAAAACATCAACATATATGCTTGAGCACTGGAAAAAAAATGCAACACAATAAGATTTACAACACCATCCCACAAACATCTGACTGATGTGAAATGGTTGCAAGCATTTGTCTTAAATCATGAAAAAGGCGCAGCTGTAATACAATTAATGCATAATCTTATCTTTGTAAGTATATTAAATTGTAGTGTATCAGGTAATCTCTATTGTTAATGATAATTCACCATATTCCTAAGGCTAGCTACGCCAGATTAGTGATCAAACTATGTTTTCCATTCTGAACAGTCTGAGAAAAAGCATTTTTCTGTTTCTCTTCTGTTCACGCTGAATTCATTTTTATAAATACATATATCATTAAATCACTGCCTTTTTCAAAATCTTTTTATAAAACTTGAAGAGACCACTTGAAGAGAGGTCTTCTAGGAGGCTCCTTTGGGTACTTATCAATCTAATCTTATATTTAAAGATCTATTTACAAAATCCTGCTGGGATTCGGTATACCTTGGCTTTAATGATGTTTAAATTCATTTCAGTTCTCCTGGTTTAGGAACATCACTGCTTGCACTTGAAATTTAAGATTAATTTGGACCAAATATTATTAATGTGAAATAAACTAAAACAAACAAACTAACAAACAAAAAGGTCATCTTTTTGTTTTCTAGAAAAGCCCTCCCAAAATTTTTAGGAGCGTTCTCATTGCTTGCCTGACCCAAAAGTCCTAACCCTCACATATTTTCATATTAAAAAATGAGCATCATATTGGCTTGTGTATCTTCGTTTGGATCCTAAAAGATTCTGTTATAAATTTTCAGGACAGATGAGACATTGAAAAAGCAATATTAAAAGCTGAATAGCAGGAAAACAATAGTGGGGATCAAGACTTTTTACAATAGAGGTATCTAGTTGTCTTTTGTGTAATTGATAATTAACCATCTCTTATGTGAAGAAATAAAATGGCTCAACTTAAGAGCTGTTGGAATCCTATTCTGTACTCCATATTTCAGTAAACAATATTTTCATGCTAGCCAAATACAGTCAAATGGCTTTACGGAGACTATTGTTCATCTTTTTGAATCTCAAAGGAAAAACATATAATATTTAAGTCACATATTGCTGAAAATTCTTCTATTTCCTTCTATTTTTCAGTTTCATAAAAAAGGAAGTTGGGAATTTTTAAGGTCTCTGACCAGTAGACCAGGCTATTTTTTAAATTAATATATTAAAAAAAAAGAAAATAGGCTAGGGTTATTATACAATATCTTGATTTATATACTTGGAACTCAAGATGCATTTTAAAAAACACAGCCAAAAGTAAGAACTGATGCTCTTTACAGGTAATTTCATTGTAAGGTTCTGTTAAAAGACAGGGATTTTTAGCTCCTTAATTTAATAATTGCAGCTTTTCTCTTTATGGAAACACAAAATTTTGGAAAAAGAAAGCAAATAAAATGAAATTTCATTATACTTTATAGGACTCATTCCAAACATATAACCTTAACACCTTTTCAATTTATTTTTCTTTTTCTTTAGAAGTCAAAGCATATAAAGACTATAGCAAAATTAATAGTTCACTACTGCAAGCCGATAAACAACTTTGTTTACATTCATTTCAGTGATGTTCAGGACTGTGTAGGCATCACCATGAGCACTGTGGAGATATGGACTGAATGTTCAGGAGCTGCCCCTATGAGGTTTTCCCAGAGCTGAAATTAATTCCTTCTGACTAAGTGTTAACCATATGAACCATGACAATCTAGTCAGTAGGACTATTTGTTGCAAGATTATTATGTGCCTAGCACTTTGAGAGAGCTCTACACTGTTCTAGGGTCTACCAATATATCAGTAAAACAGTAGCCATGGTTTACCTCCTCTGTCCTGTAATATTAGTAATTTCTTCTAAATAAGTAGCTTGCTATTACTGAAATCCTAATTAAAGTCCATTGCTATGGTTTTTACTATTGTCTACTTTGTACTTACGTATTTGTACATAACTAGGTATATTAGGTTTACTTTTTAAGGTTTCTTAGAAACGTTGCCTATAGCTTACTGACATGTGTAGAGCCAGAAAGTGCTGTAAAGGAGCAGCAACAAAACACTTCCTGCTGGCATACTGTAATGGAGTAATCAGAACAAACACCAAGGAAATAAATTATTTTACTCTTGAACAGACTTGACATTGAAATCGCACAAGCTTTGATTTTTTCCTCCCTTAAAATAAAGCAAATAGGGCTCCTTGAGTGTCTGTTGTGATGACAGTATTTAAGATGATTTTGGAATATCATTTGTAATATATTTTTGTATTTTCAGCTTTATAGCTTCTTCTGTCTGTAAAGAACTGGTCTCTGGAACTAAAGTTGGAACACACAGAGAAAAGGGTTTGCACATGTCAATTGAATTAAAAAGGCTTTGTCAGCTCCATAAAAAAATGTCTAAAATTTGAAGTAAACTGTATGTAATTGTTTAATTTTGTGAGTGCTCTGAAGTGAAAGCACAATATCAGTCTTAAATGGTATTATTAAAACACATGATCTCTCTATTACATGATTTGTGAATATTTCTAATAAGTAAACCTTTTCAAGCTTGAGTCATAGTTACAAGCAAATTTATATCATAACTATTTTAAGAATAACCAGAACTTCTCTTTTATTTTTTTTGTAAGAGCAGACTGAACTACTCCATCTCTAATGCCACAGTTTAATTTCTTTTAAAAATATGAAACAGTAAAATTAATACCTTGAATTATTTTTTTTTTAATCACTGTATTATTTCAAGGAAAAATAATCGCTTCAGCTCACTAGGAAAAGAAGGATGTAATGATATTATCATGTCATCACATGCTAATATTGTTAGCCTGATTCAAATCTACTCCCTCTGTAATGCCAATCCTGCTTTCCTAAGGAAGCTTCATTTAAAAGGCTGACCATTAGTTCTGTATTCTTACACCCTGGAAATCATATATTCTGTGATTTTTCTTCATACAGTTAGCACTCTTCCTGTACCAGTGATAAAAATTAAATTTAGATCATATATAACCAAGTAGATGTTAAAAAAAACCTTAGGAACCTGAGTACCTGTTGATAAAGTGTCCATTTTTCTTCAGTAAGTGCCACAACTGACACATTTTGAAATTTTTATGTACGCATAACTATAGAATATTTTTTGTTATTCATGCAAATATCCAAATATATTTTTAAACTTCTTAATCACCTGTTTTCTTTTATATTTCTTTTTATTTTATTAATTTTTGCCACAGCTTAATTGCACCCCTAGCTTTTGTATTATGGGAGAAGGTGTAGAAGAAATCATGATACAGAAAATAATACATGGCCAAATTCAAGTAAGTCCATATGAGGTAATATTCACCTTTATGTCTGAACTAACACTTCTTCATCCTCCAAGGCAATACTGGTGACTGAAGGTAATCCTTTCATACTCAGCATCCTATGGTATGTTAAACTTTTTCTTCTCAAGGACTTGTTCGTTTTCTTTTTGACTCTTCTTTTTATTGATAATTGATCAGTCCTTTTATATAATTTATGAAGACCATGCAAAAATGTGACAGCAAACAGCAATGTAAAAATATATCAGTAAATGAAAAAAAGCTGCCAAAAAGCAATCTGCAATAAAGAAGTTGGTTTGGGAAACAAACTTGAAAGCAAGAATACCCTTAAATTAGATTTCTAGGCTCACTCACATATTTTAGACCTATAGCACAGCAGAAAGATACCAGTAACGTGGGAAATCTGAGGTTTGGATCAGTTCCTAAATTTTGTTTCTTGCATATCTTGGAGGTCAAAGTACTCACTTTTTTAGGAAGGTACAAAACCATTGGAAATCAATGAAAAGACTTAGACTTCAATGAAGCTAAGTTCTGTAGGAGCGTTGTGCTCATCACTTGGATTATAGAGAGCTGTCATGCCAGCTGACTCTCACAGTCTCATTATCAGTATTTTGGCTCCATTTCCCCACACTGCTTCTTTTCTTGTTCTCTATTCACATAAGATATGTCTCCCACTGTAAAATCATAACTCACACTTTTTTTTCATCCCTTTGATAATGCTGTAGACATTCCTAGTGTGAAACAAATAAGTAAATAGCGTAATCCTGGAGCAAAATCATAAAAGGCCTTGCTCTTTTTTTCAGCTGCCCTGGATAGCTTGTTTTGCAGGTTGTCCCATAACACATTTCTTAAAAATATCAGAGAAGACTAAAGATGTTCAACACAAATGCAATTTCCATGGTAAAATTGTAAGTTTAAAATGAAGCTGGTTTATTCACTGGAAATTTCTGTATGTGCATCGTGCGCTCTTTTTCCTGCTTCCTTTACGCTTTGGTTTGCATGACATTGCAGATAGTTTGATGTATATATTCAAACAAATTCCTTCCTTCCAGAAATTGTTTGGTATCTGCTCGCCCTTGTTGCTTATCCCCCCTTGATTTCAGTGATGTCATGAAACACCGTCCGTTGCCATGGCAACGATCAGCGGTGTGTGGCATGAGCTGCGATGATTACAGGTCTGCACTGCTCCACTGTTTTTTCCAGTCAGTTCACAGAGACATCTTTTGTTTCACAGTGTATTCCAAGTTGTGTTATTAACACGCTTAACCAATTTTGTGCCTATATAAGCGCCTGTCACTGTAGAAAATACATTCCCCAAAGGGCTTCCCATACACCCTTTTGTGTACGTGCAGATACACCGTTCTAGCTAATATTTATGCCTTTGAGTGGCATTACCTTATATGTGTGGAGAAGGGCAGATGGTAGGGTTAATTTCTGGTGTGAAATAGCACTTAAGTCAATTCTGCTTCCTAGACCTGGAGGCAAACAGGCCCAAGCAGAAAGAATGGGGCAAGTTGTGAGTAGTTATTAAATGAGGGGGAGAGTGCTGTGCAGGTGGCTTTCCCTTAACAAACACTGTCACAGAAATCCTCCTCTTTTTTTTTTCTTTTCTTTTTAAGAACAAAGGTTGAGCTGTGATTTACAACCCACATCCATGTTCTGAAAAGAGAGAATTTCCTCACGACATGTCTGCCTGTGGAAGAACTCTGGTTCAGCTGCTGGAGGCACACAGCCACGGCACAGCCTTTCTCACATGGCATGTAGCAAACATTTCTTTTTAAGCTTATTTAGTTACAGTTTGCATCTGGAGGGAAGGTGGACAGAAAAGATCATTCTGCTTAATTTTGGGGTCATCAATGCCTCATACCAAAATGTAGCTGTGAGCTCTCACGCACAATTTATTAATGTGAAATAAGTTCAGCTAGCATTTATCTGCACTTTTGCATTCCGTTAGCAAATTCTTTTGTCAAATTGTTCCCAAATGCTTGCCAAGCACAGTAAAAAAAACATAAAGTTTTCTGCTTGCCAAGTATTTACCTAAATCTCCCTCTCGAAACTTTATGACTATGTTATTGTATGTAGTATCTTTTGGAAAGTTAGGGGAAAAAAAGAATACAAATTTTCTATCCATTCCTCGTCGTCCATTAAGTGCATAACTGAATTTCCCTTTCCATCCCCAACTCACCCCAAACCCTCATGAAAACTATTGAACAAAACCTGCAGAGGTAAGAAACAAGACAAGTGGGAGGAAGTGTTCTGCTATGTGGTGCAGAGGTGCAATACTCCTTGGCAACACTGTCAGGGAAAGTATCTGTGCATGACTTAGTATAAATCCTTCCTGTTTTCAGAGCCGTGGGACTAAAATTGTGTTTAGTTTAGCAAGCCCTGTGGTGCGAAAGAGTGGATGCATACAGCAAAAGAGTTGGTGTGCTCCTGGAGCACATCTTCCAATTTTTGTTGCAACCAAAAGGTTGCAAAAAGTGAGAGTTCGCTCACTCGAGACAAAAGTACAGCAAATGGGGACAATGAGATTCATTTCAGAAATGTTTTTCTTATCTGAATCGAAATTGGACCCTGAATTGAAAGCTGTCCAGGGATGTTACAACCCTTGTTGCTACTGCCTTTCTTTAAAGGAAAGCTATTTTGTTTCTATTTGGTTTTTAATTAAAAAAATCAAAGTGTTATGTGCTCACATTCTTTGGATAACACTTCAACAGCCCTGAACCGTGCTTCATTGTATGTTTTGCTCCCATATTTAGATTACAGGCTACCTAGAGGACTTCAAATATTTCAGGGATTTTCTTTGTCCCTGAAGAGAAACTTTAAATATATTTGAAAAATATCATGAAATAATATCTTTAATGCTGTATAAACATTCCTAGCATAGTTTCTTAAAATACTAATTGAAGAAAATACTTTGCATTCATTTCTTAATTCACCCTTTACTCTCAAAATGGGAGCCTTAGGGAAAGAAACTTGCCTTTTTTAAAAAACAAGTCAGCCAGACAATTCTTCTATATGTTCTTTCCCCTTCAAAAAAAACTATAAGAAGTGGTCATAAATATGTGATGAAATCTGTCAATTAATTTAACCAGTTTGTATTACTGTTTTAAAAATCAGTGACAAAAGGAAGGGTTTATTGCTTCTCTGCTGGAATCAAAGATACTCTTTGGTAAACAGTGATCTTTCTTTATGTCTCTGAGAAAACAACTTATGTTGAAATCACTGTACATTTTAAATTATATAATGGAGTTTATATATATATATATATATAAATTATTCCTGATTTAACCACTGGCTTTCATTTTCTTCTCCAGTCTTTTGTTCTTTGACAGTGTGGAGATGAACTGCTATGAGAATTAGAAGTTTAGAAATAACTTCTTAATGTCCAAAGGACATGAACTTTTCAAGCACTGGTTTTGTTTTTCTTTGGTAAGGAAGGTGAATCTGGGTTGTTTATTTCCACTAATTCCTTATGCTCCTAGGCATGGACAAATGTTGTCTCCTCCTGGACTTCAGGTGAAGGATGCTTTCTGTCGTTCATATCCGTCTTCTCTATCTGTTGCCTTTCTAAGGCTAGAAGTAAAAAAGGAAGAATAAAGAACATCCTTACATATCCTACAGTAAACTGTCCTCTTTCTTCTAAATTTCTGTTCTTCCTGAGTCTCAACAGTATATCAATGTGAATCGTGTGCTTGCATATGGAGAGAGAGAACAACAGTATTTGTGCATGAGTGTTAGTCATTAATTCATTTGGGATTTTGACATAAAATTGTAACTAGTCACGTATCTAAGAATGTTGATGCCCTAACATGACAATTAATTATACAATAGAATGAAATCATAGAACCATCACTGATTATTTCCCTGTCTAAATGTTTGGCATTTAATCAATGAAATGAGACTATACCAAAACCCAGATACTGATGTAAATTAGCCTGGTTCTTTCCACTGAATACACATTTTTGTGTTGTGCTTCTCCTTGTCATTTCCAGCACATGCCCTGTAGGAGCAAAGCAGTTAGTGTTAGTTAGTTAGTTAGTTAGTTAGTTAGACCTTTGCAGGCCTCACTAGTTGGTAAACATTTGCAGCTAATGGTCTGTCAGCCAGCACAATTTAACTAACAAAGGAGTGGATTATTCGTAAAAGGATGCACTGTCTGGAGCCTCACTATCTGAAAGGTTTCAATTGCTGTTGTTATTTACCATATCCTGTGTATCTGACACAGTTTTGGTGAAGAACAGGTTGCATAACCTAAAGGTACATAAGCTCTGTAACTGCCCCATGCTGGCAGAGCTGGCATCGGCAGAGTTTGGGTCTGCTGCCCTGTGCTCTCTCCCACAGGTACAGGAATAAACTGCTTCTGTTCTGACCACATCTCAGTTGCAATTCCAGTTATTTCTGCAACAGCCCCTTGCCACTAAGGAACTAAAAATATCTGTTCAAAATACTAACTGTCTGAGCATAGGTTGATAGTAAGTCGAACTAGCAGGAAGGGGTAATTTCCAAACACTGGGTAATGCCTCTTTACTTGGTCCACTGATGTGAGGATTGGGTAAACACCCGATGACGTTCATGCACCTGTACTGATGCAAGCGCTCACAGGAGAGCAGAGAAGGCTTTATGCCTGTGCTCTACTTCTTCATTCTCTTAATATCATTTCAAGCAATAGATCATCCACTGGGAAAACAGCATCTAGGAAATTTTCCATGTGTGTTGTGGCTGCAATTAGCTGGAGTTCTAAGTGAGGAGCAAATTACTGTAGCCTATTAGCATAATTAATACACAAACAATACTAGGTATTTTGCATTTGAACAGGCATTTTGTCAAATAGGATAAATGAACAAATACATATCTTTTGTTAAAATCGTGGCTGTCTCAGTAATAGTTGTGGCAAGACAGTTTTGCTGTTTGTATTCTGGTTAAGAAAGCATACTGCTCTCTCGGCATGGAGCAATTTATTATGTAAATACCACAGTGCTCCTAGTCACTACTAAACTCCACTTAAGATTTGCTGAAGTTCTGCTGGCCTATAGCAACACTGAAGTATCTGAGCATTATTACTGTATCAGCTACTTGCTTTTGGGAGGGGAAGATATTGTGCCGATGGTGTAAAAGATTTTTATTTCCATGTCAGAGCTAGCTGAATCCACAGGAGAGAAAGACTTGAAATGTATCATCTGTTCTTCTAATACTGATGCTTTATCTCTTTCAAATGAGGAAAATGTTTAATGCAAATGGCTGTCTGCATGAAAGATACTATTATATGGCACACTTGGGATTTCCTCAGAGACCTGTATACTATAACTGGGTGCCTCATGTGATGTTAACTTTTTGACTAAAGTATTGAAATTTTCTCCTGAAGAACAAAGGGTATTGTTTCAGCAGATCTGTATATTTCACTGTTTTTTTTATATTTGATTTGTCAACTTCATCTTTATAACCAAAAATTTTTGCATGGATTTTTTGGTTTGTAGTTTGTATTTTCTTCTTTCTGGCTTTTTTGTTCTGTTTACAAAACCTGTCTGTATTTCTCTCATATAACTTGAGTAACTGATAGCTGTTAATAAACATTCCCCTTACAAAGAAGTAATGAAATAACCTCTAATCTTGGCTAAAATGATAGAGGTAAAATAAATAAAAATACTTATAAATTTCTATTTTCAGATATTTTACCTTTTACTTCTATTTCCTAGGACTTCATCAAAGTAGTACTCCACAGTTACAGAATTAGTGTATCCTGAAGACACTCAGCAAACATATGTCATACAAAATTGCAATTATGATGCATCATAAATAAATCTAATTGCAAAAGCAGAATCTTCTACCTATACTTTGACTTCAGGGTCCCATTCAACTTGTTATTTCTCACATTTGTCAGAGTAATTCCAGTGGGTCTATCAAAAAATAGAGCCATACTGCAGGTTACACCAATAACCACATAATAAGCAGTTCTAACTGTCTCTCCTTGTTTTGAAATCCGTTCAGTAATTTCCTCTCTCCAGTGAAAGCATCAAGAAAAAGATTTTCTTTTTTTCTTAATTATAATCTAATTCATCAAGGAACTACATGTTTTTTATCTGTAGAATGCATATTCTTATTTTTAATACTTTATGTGGGTTTTCCGCCACCAGGTATTAAGCAGCCTTAGATCTTAACGCAAACAGAACTTAAGATGCAGTTAGAAATTAGACTGTTTTCCTGTGTCTAAGAAGAGAGGCAATCAGCTTTATGGGGTAAGGCAGAAATGTGAATCTAGGTAACTGTGATATTTCCACAAGCTGGAATTATTTTTTAGTTCTCATTATTATAAAGGAAAAAAAAACAGATAAAGAAAAAACCCCCCAAACAAAACCAAAAAGCAATCAATTAAAATTCACATTGACTGAAAATTTTTTCTGGAACAATTTTATATGGATAATTGAAATTTGGTGATATAAAGCCTTTATTTAAGGAAAATAATTAATTAAAAACCCCCAAAATACTTAAATATTATGTTTTGAGTTAAACATGCATGAAATAAAATATTTCGCTGAGCTGATCTGGAACATACCATCTCAAGTTAGTTTGGTATAATTTGATTCTACTGTTTTATCTCAATTCTTTCTGCATAGAAGGTATGAGCACTCAGATGAATTCTGTGCTCAGGTCCTCATGCTATGTTATGAATATATGATCTAGCTATGAGGAACAGTTAGGAGCTCTGGGTTCTGGAAATCCATGCCAGGACCAAAAAATGAAGTTTATTTGAAGAATTTTGTGCCAGTTCAGAAACATTTTGCTTTAATATTGAAAATGTTGGAATATTCAGTTTATATGGAAAAGATCTTTTTGCACACCCTTTTAGAGGCATATTCCTAAAATACATATTAAAAGTTTAACTTTTCCTCCATGATTCTCATCAGAATAACAATTTGCAATTTTGTTCAGTATTACTTATTTCCAGTCCAGTTAGACCTATTTGTGATGCAAAAATAAGACAGGATTTATGATTTTTTTGTTCTAACAGTAAAGTACCCAGGGAAGGTAAAAGTTCTACTTATCTAAGCAGAAGAGTTGAACCTGGCTATTATCTTTTTCAGCTCTACACCCCTGTTACAATACTAAATATCTCTCTTTAGTGAATATAACTTTGAATCAAAATTGACAATATATGGTAGAACCAATCCTATTAAAGCACTCACAGCAAAGCAGAACAAAAACTGCTTCAGCCTTATTTGGCTTAAGTTCTTCCATTAGCAAATATATCAGTGTAAGAGATACAGCAGATACAGCCAAGAAGCGGTACAATTGAAGAGCTTTCTGCTCTTTATATGTGACAATCTTGAGTAGCTTCTTTTTTAGGATGGACTATAAATTTAAAATAATTGTAAACAAATTTAAAAAGTGAATTTAGAAGCTTAGTTATAATAATTTAGAAGACAAAGAGGAGTAATAGATAATTCTACAATTAAGCAAAAGTAAACAGATAAGTCTGGGCTGTAAAGGTGTCCAGGCATTTACATTCTAGCATTCTGTAAACTCAGAATGATAAAACTACATTAGATGTTTTTAAAGTCTTTTAGAAAGAAATAAAGAGGACCACAATTTGAGTTTCAGAGGGAAAAAAAACAAAACAAAGCAAAACCAAAAATCAAACAACCTTTTAATATGTTTGAGTACTTATTATAATTACATTTTTAATCCACAAGCTAAACATACTTTGTTGTATTTGTACCCTTCACTAGGACTTGACAAATGGCCACAAAAATGATTAAGCGCTGGAATGCCTGTCCTATGAAGAAAGGCTGAGAGAGCTGGGGTTCTTCAGTCTGGAGAACAGAAGGCTCTGGGGAGACTGCATTTTGGCCTTTCAATATATAAAGGGGGCTTATGAGAAAGGTGTAGAAAGACTTTTTACCAGGGCCTGTAGTGACAGGACAAGGGGCAGTGGTTTCAAACTGAGTGTAGACTTAGATTGGACATAAGGAAGAAAGTCTTTACGATGAGGGTTGAGAGACACTGGAACAGGTTGCAGATGCCTCACCCCTGAAAGTGTTCAAGGTCAGGTAGGATGGGGCTTTGAGCAACTTGATCTTACAGAAGACGACCCTGCCCATGGCAGGGGGATTGGACTAGATGATCTTTAATGGTCCCTTCCAACCCAAACCATTCTATGATTCTATGATTTTGTTACTTTTTTTTTTTTTTCCAGTAAAGCTTGAGAACAAGACACAGAGAAATTCCAATAAATACAAACTTTCTTGAGCTCCTTTTGAACACTCCAGCTGTTATAAACAAAGAATGGATTCACCAAAATCCAGTCACTGGAATCTAGTGAATGATTACTGGAAGACACAGAATTCTTTGGTTTCAACTTTTTGGTTGTTTGGTTGAGTTTTTTTTAAAGGGATCCCCATTTAGCCTCTTGTACCTTCCATTTTTGCATGCACAGGCTTCTATAGAATTGTATTATGCTACACTCTGAGTAAACTGAGTGAATAGAATGTTCTGGTTTTACTTAAAACATTTTGTTCTTCAATTTGATTGAGAAAGAAAAGCAAATTAAGTGGCTGGTGTCTGGACTAGCTGTATTTCACTCAGACTAAAACCAATAACCTAGAACTGGAGTTCAGATTTTGTATTGGGTTTATATGGCAAGGCGGGGCGGGGGGCAGGGGGGAGGGAGGAGTGTGTGCAAGGGTAGCTTCTGTGAGAAGACACCAGGGCTGCTCCCATGTCAGAAACAGTCAGTTCCAGCTGGCTCCAAAACAGACCCACCACTGGCCAAATGCTGAGCTCAGCAGTAACATTGGTGGAGCCTTTGTGATGACATATTTAAGAATTGTAAAAAAATGCTGCACAGCAGCTGTGTGAGGGAGGAATGAGAAAAATGTGAGAGAAACAGCCCTGCAGACACTAAGGTGAGAAAATGAGGAGGGAGAAGAGGTGCTCCAGGCACCCGAGCAGAGATTCCCTTGCAGGTCCTGGAGAGACCACGGGGGAGCAGGTATTTCCTTGCAGCTCACAGAGAGACCACATCGAAGAAGATGATACCACACTGCATCCAGTGGAGAGACCATGCTGGAGCAGGTGGATATGCTCTGAAGGACACTGCCGACCATGGAGACCATTTACAGGAGCAAGTTCCTGGCAGGAACTGCAGCCCATGGAGAGGAGCCCACACAGAAGCAGGTTTTCTGGCAGGGCCCATGGAGTCCCATGCTGCAGTAGTCCATTCCTGAAGGACTGCACCCCATGGAAAGGACCCATACTGGTGCAGTTCATGAAGAAGTGCAGCCCATGGAAAGGACCCATGTTGGAGAAGTTCATGAAGGACTGTATCCCGTGGGAGGGACACCACGCTGGAGCAGGGGAACCACCTCAGGGAGGGAGAGAAGGGGGTAGAAGAGTTAGGAGCGGAGCTGAACTTGAGAAGATGGTTTTGGGGGGAAGGTGGTTTTATGTATTTTTTGTTTCTCATTATCTTGCTCTATTTTTAATTGGCAATCAATTAATCTTCTGCAAGGCTAGTCTGTTTTGCCCATGACAGTAACTGGTCAGTGATCTTTCTGTCCTTATCTTAACCCATGAACTATTTCATTTCCCTGTCCTGCGGAGGAAGGGGTTGAGAGAGCAGCTTGGTGGGCATCTGGCAGACAGTTAAGCTTAACCCATCACAGATTTACACAAGAGAAGAGAGGTGAATAATTATTACATACCTAAAGTGTATGTCTGGCTTGTATTTTGCGTTTGCTGTGTTCATATTGGTACTTCTTTCTGAAGATCTAGTTATGCTGGAAAAGGATTATGTTGCATCTTTTCAGTCTTTTACAAGACTATTTTAGAATAATATTTACTTTGGTATTGGTTTGGTTCATTCACAAATCCTTACTCTTTCCATTAAAACTTCATAAATTATTTCCATTACTTACAGGTTTGTAAGCTTCAATAATGCAGTAAGTATGACAGAAGAAGCCCCTTCTTAAGAGATGAAAATTAATCAATCTCCTGATCACTGGATTGAAATATTGCAAATTCTTAGACAGTTTATAGTCTGGGTTTCAGTCTTCCTCATTCTTCTTTTAGTACTCTCCATTCCCACCCAGACATTAATGTGTTTGGTAATCATTATTATTTCCATCTTACCTAAGAAGATTTGAAACTTTGGTTCTGCAACAGCTCACACTCCCACATCCAGCTGTTCTCTGCTGAGGAATTGGTTCTGCTGCCTCATACCCACCTCAGTCCTTTCCTGGGTTTCATTCCACATCTGCTCCACAATCCCAGGGTGATACATTCTGCCTCTCCTGACCTTTTTCCTCTCCTAATATTCTCCACTCACTTCTGGAGAGACCAGAAGGACAGAGAAGCAATGTCCCCCTCCTCTTCCTCCAAGCCTCTGCACTGCAGGGAGAGCAGGGGAAGCATCTCCCCAGGGTAGAAGTGAGTGGGGATAATGGGAGAGCTGCTAGGCTCATTACAGTCCCTTTTCTCAGCTTGTAACAGCAGCACTAGGTTGTTAAGTTGGAGTTCATTTTGCTTGCCAAACAACTCTAATCAGATCCCTCCACCTTGAGAGGCAGTAAACTGGGACTGAAAGTTAACCTAAGGAGTTGCCTTCCTCCTTCCCAGCCATTATTGATGATTTGTTCACAGTTCCCACAGGAATGCAGGTTTCCTTTTCAAGGTTTGCTCACACGAACAGGGGGTAACTTACATTAGACATAATGAAAAAGTGCATAGTTTTTCTAGGTGATAAATCATTTCGGGGATGTTTTGTCCTAAGAACAAGTACCGGTTGACTATTAAGATACTGAAACACAGAAAGTAAATAGAACTTTCTTTTAAATATTCGGTGCTGATGGCACCGCTGTTGTCAACCTATGTTTAAACACTTAGTCACATTACATGAAGTGATCACTAAGTCAGACAAGGGAAAGTTGTCTTGTACTAAAATATTGGACTGTTAGCTGTTTGTCTCTATTTTTTCATTCTTAACTGGTGCCCACCACAATAGACAAGATTGTGGAAGAATTGGGGTGTAGGTCAGCTCTGCTACAGCAATTTCTATTCCTGCTTACCTTCTGCCTTTTGCTATCGAAAGCTAGAGCTGTAAATGCATTAGCTGAAGGCCAGATCTTGGGGACATGTATTTGAAAATTAATAGCAGTAATGACAATGATATACTGAAAAGGGACTTTGGGATGTTTGGAAAGCAATAATAAAGGTCAAGTGAATTCAGAAAGCCAACTATTAAAAAGCTTTCATAAGGAAAAGAAATTTAAGTTAGAGGAGCCTTTTTTAATAAAAATATTGCTTGCAGGAAAAAAATTGTATGAATTAATGGAAGCTCAGTATGAACTTAATCCTTAGACTGAAAGGGTGGAAAATATAAGAACTTGTGGCTTGTCCTATTATGAGAGACAGTTAATGTAGCCATTCTGGAGACATATCCACAGCATGCTAATCATTGGCCATCTGTCAGAAGAAAGAATAACACCTTCTTCTCATTAAAAAAAGAAGGGGAAAAAAAGGAAAAATGATATTTTTCTATTGTGTGTTAACATTGCACTATCTCTAAGGATTTCAAAGTTATTCTGAGAAAACTCAAGCTCCCAGGACTTCAAGGATTCAGACTGGCAAAGCTGATTGAGGATTTGTGGAAGAAAAGCACAGAAGCCATAAAATTAATTAAAAAATGAATAAACATTGCAACCACAGGCAATGACTTGTCTTTTGAGACCAGACAGGAATTATTTCTCTCCCTTGATGCATAACTTGATTTTTGCATTTTTATCTCTTGATTTGGAAGTACTATAAATGTGATATAAAATTGGGCAGTTAGGTGATGACCTAGGACCCTAGAGAAATTAATATCTTTCAAGTATTTTTTTAATGTCTCTTGCTAAAAGATCTGAGATCCTATCAACTCTACCATGTTACTTTCCTATATGGGTGTTGGTGGTCACCAGAAAATACTTCTTCTGATTCCTATGATATCAAGTCATCCTAGACCATAAGGGTTCTTCAGATTCATGGGAAAAGTATGCTGGGGAGTGGGGCACTTGTAGGGCTGTTCAAGTAGCCCAGGTTTGCTTAACATACCCCTGTGTGACAAATGGCTTGATATTAACCAGTAATCTTGAAAATCACCCTTAAATCAAGTGAGCTAAGGTAAAATATAAGTGAAGGTATTAATTTACCACATCCAAAATAATAATCAAATTTAGACATATACATTAAAAGTGAGGCAATTAAAAAAAAAAGGCTCATTATTCACTTTAAACCAAAATTATGTTTAGAATGTCTCTTTCTTGATTCACAGGGATTTTCTTTTCACAAATGCATGGCACTGCTCAGATAATAGCATTCATTGCTGAAGCATGCTGGTTTTACAAATTATTTCTGGCTTCTTCGCAGGGTCATCCAGAGGTTCTACTCAAATTTGGTGTTTCACCATCAAAACATACTCCAACCACCAGTAAAACCCTTCACTGTCTTCCTCTGCTGACAGAGACTACAGTTTCATATCATGTTTCTTTCTGCAGCACACTGTCCAACTCCCATAATCTTCTCCAGCCAGGTATTCCCACACACATGGCACCATCTCTGATTTTCCGTGGCTCTCGGTGGTTGAGGTTGGACACAACAGATTCCATCCCCTTTGAAAGACGGTAGATCTGGAGTGGTGGAGTTTGCAAGGGTAATTTTCAATGTTTGCAATAGCATGGGAAGCAATGATTCCCTACGATTTTGATGCTGTGATTTTATGATGTAGCTGCCATTCTATGAATACCAATTAGAGATCAGAAGGGGATTTTTGGCCTAGGTCAAACTGACAGGATGACCAGAAAGGATTTCCTTCATCACTGTAGCAAGTAGTCTGCTTTTCAGCATTGTCTAACAGCCTTTACTAAAACTGTCCTCAGCTTTGACCTCTTGTTCCTAGATTTACATCTCCTTCATATTCTTAGAATTGTAAGGACAGATCCAGCTGAATTTTTTTGGTGCTTTTTCTGTTGAAAAAAAATGAAACTGCAGCCTAATTTGGCAAGTCAAATGAATGTAGGATATTGATGAGGATCTTGATCTGTACTTTTCATTTCTTGTGGACAGTATGGTGCTGGATTATGACCTATTGCTATAGTTCTTAAATGTGTTTTAGAGGTAATAAGAAGCCTTTGGTAGCCTATGTTGTATTCAGCTGGCTTTATTTGTGTTCTCATGAACTAAACTTCTACACCACTGTTGTTTGCAACAGTTGAGAGTGGATTTGACAGTCCAGAAGTTTCATTCCATTTCTAAAGCTGAATGAATGTAACTGAGGTTTGTAGGTGGCATTCTTCCCAGGACAGATGGACAACATCTGTCATTTACACTAGGTGCTGGTTTGGGTCTGGAGCGCGGGGTACCATTTTTGTTCATAGTTAATATTTGCCTAGACACCATAGACTGAAGGTTTATATTGTGTACAATACTATCAACTTGACAGGACATATTTGGAAATAGTGTTTGGGAAGTCTGCTGAGTATGGAGTAAATATAAATAAATGAGGAGAGGAAAAGATTCAGATTGCTTTAATTTGGACTATGTATTTGTTTTGGAAAAATGTGAGGGGCATATATGTGTGATAAATTGTTTTATTTTACGTATTATATCTTGCACTTATAAAGGATCATATATTCATAGCTACTTAGCTTTTCACTAACAAAGAGATTATATGAAAGTCTCTGAACACCGACGAAGGGCATTAAAAAGGAAGGCAAATGTGCAGTATGACCTATAAATATAATATTGCAGTATAATATTGCAGTGATAAATATTAACTCATTGCCTCAGGACTATGAAGTATTGTGAATTATTTCAGCACGAGGGCTTTGCACTTATTTAATCATTTACATCTATGCATGTTGGTTTGAACAACAGCAGATTACAACCATAGCATCTAACTACTCCTTTACATTGAATTTATAGTTGCACAACACCTGCAATAAAACTGGGAAGAAAATGAGACTGAGGCAGAGGAAGAGGAACCATATGTGGAAGGGTATAGTACAGGGAAAGTGATCAACATTGATGCAGAGGCATATGGCTGGATAAGGAGACAGGAAGAGACAGCTTACATTGCTGTATAAGGAGAGAAGACATGAATTTGCCTAGGTTTTGTTTAGTAATAAGTCCACATGTGAAAATGTCAGTGTCATTAAGAAACAACATGAAGTATATGGAAAGAGGTGCGGCTGAACTGAACAGACTATTCCAAGGCTCCTGTTCCTTGATTTTTCAATTCTATCCTTTGCTACCTCAGACACACCCAAAAATCTATAAAAAAGGAGTATGTGTCATTTCTTTTTAGCATGGTAGCAGTACCAATAACATGCTCAGGAAATCAAAGAGACAATGAGAACACGAAGCACAGTATCAGTAGAGGATTTGACTTACCTTGCTACAGATTGGAGAAAGGTGACACTGAAGCATGATGCTAAGTCTGAAGTTTTAGATACACATCATGACTCCTTCGTGAAGATAAGAAAAAGAGAAATCCAGCATAGCTGTACACAGTTTTCAAAAGGGGAACCACAAGAAAATGAGGAAACTAGCAGGAGCAGTCAAAAAAAAAATATTTAAAAGCAGCATGGAAACCATACTGGAGGCGTAGAGCAAAAGCATACCACCTGTCAAAAAAGATTTGAGAAATGACAAAGAGAAACAGCTAAACAGCAATGTAAAGGAAGCTAATAAATTAAGAAGGCATTTTTCCAAAAAATTAATTTGTGTCCAAGAAAATATCATAAACTCCAGCAGGCACAGTGTAAAAGTACAGCAAGATGGATCACAAAAACATCTGAAGAACAACTTGGAAAGGTTCAAAAACTGATACTACACATTTTTTCATATACAACAGAAAGAGGAAGCTTTCCAGAGAATCTGCAGAGATAATAGAACAACTGAAATATGAAAAGAATGTCCTAAGTAGATAAAGGTTATAACATTGATTTTTCTTTTTTTCGGGTTGTTTTTTTTTTTTTTTTTTTCCCATCTGTGTTAACTATGAAGGAGTTTGAAGCGTAGAAGCAGGGACTCTCCTTTTCAGAGTATGTGTCAGAGGCTTTGTCTAAAATTGAAATATTGGCAGAAAAGGTTATGGATCAAGGAAGCAATGTGAGCAATAACAAATCACCAGGAACAGATGGCTTCTGCCCCAGAGTTCTGAGGGAACTCGAGTGTGAAATAGCCAAACTAGAAACTGTGGTGTGTAGAAAACTGACTCAGTGTCAGAGGACTGGAAAGTGGTTAAAACAATGCCAATTTTTAAAGAAGAGCTCCAGGGGAACTACGGATGAATAAAGACTGGAATTAAGGGACATATGGATAAATATGAGATGTCACAAACCTACTGGAGTTCTTTGAAAAGTTTAACATGCATTTAGATAAAGGAGATCTGACTACCATTCCTTTGGATTTGCAGAGCGCTTTCGCTCATGTACCTCACCAGAGGTTTTTAAGAAAACTAAACAGGGAAAGTACTTGTAAGGATAAAGGCTAATCAAAAAATAGGAAATAGAAGACAGGAGTAAATGAACAACCATCCTTGTAGTGGAAAACAGTTCACTGCAGAAGCTCCATAGATATCTATGCTGGGTTCTTTGGTGCTCAACATACTCACATATATTCTGGAAATGGGAGGTGAATACTGAAAAGACAGAAGTTGCTGATTCTATTAAACTATTCAGGGTAGTAAAGATGATGTCTAGCTGTGAAAAACTGCAGAAAGTTAATAACTGAGAGCTGATATGACAGCTGAAAGGCAGTGTAGACAACCGTAAGTTAAGTCAAAATCCCTGCCTGAACTACTTTCCTTCCAAGATCCAAATCCTATCCTGCAGCAGGAAGAATGCAGCATAGGTTAGAAAATCACCTCCCTGATTCTCCACCTCCCAGATTCTCAGATTTCATACCCCATATGTGTACTGCAGCTATCTTGAAACAGCTGTAAAATAAATGTACTGGACCTGGTCCCTATTCACATGGTAGAAAAAGAACAAAACTTAAAAAGGAGGAACAAGCACTTAAACCAAAGTCTGCCTGTGAAAACGTGTGGATGATTTGGTCTTTTCCTCCCAGTCTTTCATTCATGGCAGTTGCAAACATGACTCACTTTATCGTGACTGTGTTAGGATCCGACCATGATCAGTATATTTTTATGATGGTCAAAATGCAACTCTGAAAAATTTTTCATTTTTTTTCTTCCTAACATCTGAAGCGGAGAGTTAAATGACAGACAGGGCTAAATTACTTGCTTTTCGTATATGGAAGCTCTTAATTGCTGTGTGGTGTGGTTAAAAGCAGAGAGAATACAGTGTCAAATTATTTTGCTCAAGCTCTGTGAAAAGGCAGCAGAAGCAAAATGCCACGGGGGACAGGGGGACAGGAATGACCATCAGGTATAAAATTAGACTGGGAGTATTATGCATTGACTGTGAAATTTCTGAAATAAATTACTGTATGGATAACATTCCATACCTATTTTTAAAGCAACATGGAAACTGATGATGTAAGACATTGACACCAAATGTATTGCTCAGGTGAAAACATTACACCAACCTGAGAATATTATTTTAGCTGCCACACATTTATTCAAAACCACTACAGTGTCAAATATTCACCTCTGTTCTGACATGATCTTTTCCCTTCTTAAGCTCAAAATGAAAGAGAGTCCTTAGATACAAGTATATCAGTAGAGCTAAAAATACAATCCTTGGTCAGAACTGCTTTCACCTACATTTTTGTTCTGTGCTAGTATTAAGCTTCACGAGCTCCACAGTTAGGTGTCTGTTCTGAAATTGGATGATCTTTTTGTTGGCTGTGGGCAAAAAGACAAGATGAATGGAAATATCAGTCAAAGTAGACCATTATGTGTGTGTGTATGAGGATACGTGTGTGTGTCTATAGAAATATTTAACACATGCCAAGCGCATCATATTTTTCCACTTTTCATCATTGCATTTTATGGGAATTAATAGTCCATTTAGTACAATAAAAGTCAGTGTTGATACAACAGAACAGTTCTCAAGACAGTGGACTCTTAGCATGAGTAAACCTTATTTCTTAAACATTAATTTCAGCCAAGTTCTTTGGTGGACTGCTTGATTCAATATGCAGTTTAAAGACATTTTGTTGGGCAATGAAGAAGGCTGAAGAACTGCCAGTCATGTTAAGTTGCCCAATTTTCATTACTCTTTTAAAATTATTTTGATGGAAACTAATGGTGCAAATAAATCTGTCCTGATGTTCCTACTTGTTTATGGTGTAAGTGCAGGATTAAACTCAGTTGGATTACCAGGAGCTATTAACTGTGGAGAAAATACTCTGAATATTCTGACCTTTCACATTTTTATAGTATCCACATTTAACAGTACCAATGGTGCCTTTCAATAGAGAAGTATTCCATACTTTTTTTTATGGTTTAAGACAAAAATCTCTTTTGAAGGTTTAAATCTGAAAGTGTATAATAGACTAACATGATACAGATAAATGTGCAAGACAATTATAACCGAATAAAGCAGTGTATCAGCCCGTATCACCCCTAGTGATAATCAGTCTAGAAATAATGCTGAACAGAACAAATACAGCTTTTCCTTGATTGATCTTTAGTATTTCTGATTAACTCAAAATTGACTTTTCTTTTATGCCAGCCTAGCACTGTGAAACAGAGGTGTAACTGGGCAATGTGCCATGTTACTCAGAATTGAAACACTGTTTATACAAAAGGAAGAATCAAGTCCAGGAGATGAGGCAAGATGTTGCATTTTATGATTATTAAACTAGTGCTAACTAAAACTGATCTTGTTCGGAGAGAAGGATGTGATAATGTTTTCACTTTTAAAAAGAAGAGCTGAAAGTAATGGCATACAGAGGCTTTCTGCTGTTACTTATGCTTTCAAATCCAATTAATGAAGCTACTAGGAGTCAAGTTAAAACAAGTAAAGAGGTTAGTCTTCATGCAACATTTAGCAAACTTTCCAGAGGTTGTTGTGAAAATAAGAATATTACATTAGTTCTAAAGACTGGTTCATGGGAAGAGGAATCCTATAAGGGCCCTGAATTCATGACACTTAAAAGTTGGAAGGTATTAAGAGGAAATATCTTGTATACTTGCCCTGGTTTTACACTTTCCTAAGCATTAGTACATGCCAACTCTGTCTATGTGTTTTCTCTTGCAGCTGAATAGCAGATATGTTTCTAATATATCCTCAGACCCCTCCCTGAGAATGAGGTTAGTCAAAGATATTAAAGGGGGAAAAAAAAGTGTACAAGACAAGAAACTGGGGGGGAAAGGGCAATGGGAGGCACAGAATGAACTGAAGGCCAAAGGCTCAAATGTGGAAGACTAAGGAACTCGAAGGATAACCTGAAAAACAGACAACCCCCAGCAGCACCCCCTGCTCCCTGAAAAGAGTCCAAGAACCTGGCTGATGGGCACAGCTGGAAGGAAGATTCTGAGATGGAAGAACCGTTGGTCTGACCCATTTTTATGTAGCCTGCTGAAGTGTGTTATGAGTTTATATTGTTCAGCACTCTCTGTTATCTGTGTGTAACTCAAAATAGCTCCCAGTGGGAGACTACTTACATTGACAAAGACAAAGTGTCTGTGTTGACAGATTCGGCAGTGGGGCTGCAGGGTGAATGTGTTATGATGGCAAAGGTGATTTTAGTTGTCCACATCAGAACAGAATCTTCTTTCTTAGAAAAGAGATTAATGATGTATAGAACTCTGAAGGTAAGGTAGACGTGAAGACATTTTCATTGGTTATCCAGGTACCCACTACAAGTGGTTGATAAGCCTAGCCACATAGCTTTGGGCTTTTTTTGATTGTTTGGGTTTTTCACAGAACAGTAAGTAGAACTTCTTCACTGACTCAGACAGGTCAGTTCATTTTAACTTACTTCTATGAAGAATGTGTGAAATATCCAAGATAGTAAAAAAAAATGGAGCCAGGTATTCTACTGGTGTTAATAAGCCTTACTTTAATTTACACCATTGAGGTCTTTGATCTTACAATATCATTAGGTAGCTACAAACTGCCTTTTTTAAAGATTACACTTTTTTATCTTAAAACACTCAGACAATAAAGATATTCTTATAGATTTGTTTCATTTGCTGAACACAAACACAATAAGGAGGTCGATTTGTCACGAATTAGGTGCATTTTCTAACATTACTTTTATTGGTTTCTCGTATTCAATTTTTTTTATATACAATAAGTGTATTCAATACCAGAAAGTTTATAATTGCAAGGGAGTATAATAATGAGAATTGAAAGTGTCGCAAGCTTAGCTGCTTTACTGGTAGGGTAGGGATGCTTTGTAGTACAAAATCTTCAAACTTAATTTTCAGTAGTCATTCTGTTCACTTTCTTCATCTATGGTTTTTGTGTTGTCAGCCACAAGAAAAAAAAAACTACTTTCAATTACACAGGCACATGCTGTTGCATATAATGGAGGTGCAAATGCTAAACATATCATATCTAGTTCAGGAGCAGGATCCAAATACTATTCTTCTGTGATTCAGGTGAAATAGGACATCCAGTTAATTAATAGCAAGTAATTGAGATTTTTTTTTCCCATATTGATCGTGACATTCTTTTGATACTGGCATCAAATGAACCTGAGGTTGAAGAATCAAAAGAATTACTAAAGAACTACACTGAAAGAAATTTTTGCACAATAATAAGATATACAGAATAAAAACTCAACTAACATGTTTATTCAAAAAATCAGAGTTAATAGCCATAAGAAAACTTTTTGTCTAGCAACTTTCAACAACATTAATCTCAAAATTTTATTAAAACAATCTTGTAGAACTCTGCTATTGGCATACCTAGCAAGAGTAAGTTGTTTTGGTTGGGTCATTTTGGGGTTTGTTTGGCAGATTTAGCACTTGTTTATAGAATGTTGGAAATTTCCTAAAAGGTGTTCATGAAGATGGCAATGAAAGAATTTTGTCACTGACGCCCCGCAGCTGGGATTTCATCCAGCAATAACTTTAGCTCGTCCTTGTAGGATTATTCCATAAAATATTTTCTAATATTGGGCTTGCTTGAGTTTCTTCAAGTAATGGGCCGTTCTACAGTCTGACAAAAATAATGGTAGTAAGGATTTCTTTAATCTCAAAATCTAGCTAATAATGGTTAGCATTTGGACTAGTTACTTCATTCAGGAACTGCATAATTTACAATCTTTTTCTTTTTTTTTAATTAATGTACAATGATACATTAAAATGCATTCCTACCTTCCATTCCATTTTTATTAGTCTCTAACTTGAAGAGAACTGCAGATAACCAGAGCTGCTAGGGACGAGCCCAGGGGTGGCACGCCTGTGTTGGAGAAGAGATCGATAGCCCAACTCAAGTGCATTTACACCAATGCACGCAGCTTGGGCAATAAGCAGGAGGAGCTGGAAGCCATTGCGCGGCAGGGAAACTATGACGTGGTTGCCATTACGGAAACATGGTGGGACGACTCGCACAACTGGAGTGCTGCAATGGATGGCTACAAGCTCTTTAGATGGGACAGGCAAGGAAGGCGAGGCGACGGGGTAGCCTTGTACGTCAGAGAGTGTTTTGACTGTCTTGAGCTCGACAAAAGTAACGACGAGGTTGAGTGCTTATGGGTAAAGATCAGGGGGAAGGCCAACAAGGGAGATATCCTGGTGGGAGTCTGTTATAGACCACCCAACCAGGATGAGGAAGCAGATGAAGTTTTTTACAAGCAGCTGGCTGAAGTCTCAGAGTCTCTAACCCTTGTTCTTGTGGGAGACTTTAACTTACCAGATATCTGCTGGAAATACAACACGGCAGAGAGAAAGCAGTCTAGGAGGTTGCTGGAGTGCGTGGAGGATAACTTCCTGATGCAGCTGGTAAGCGAGCCAACCAGGGGAGGTGCCCCGCTGGACCTGCTGTTCATGAACAGAGAAGGCCTAGTGGGTGATGTGGTGGTCAGAGGCTGTCTTGGGCACAACGACCATGAAATGATAGAGTTTTCGATTTTTGGAGAAGTAAGGAGGAGGGCCAGCAAAACCACAACCCTAAACTTCAGAAGGGCAGACTTTGGCCTGTTTAGGAGTTTGGTTAACAGAGTCCCTTGGGAGGTGGTCCTGAAGGGCAAGGGAGTCCAGGAAGGCTGGATGTTCTTCAAGAGGGAAGTCTTAAAGGCACAGGAGCAGGCTGTCCCCATGTGCCACAAGTCGAGCAGGCAGGGGAGAAGACCGGCCTGGCTGAACAGAGAGCTCTGTCTGGAGCTCAGGAAGAAAAGGAGAACCTACCACCTTTGGAAGAAGGGGCAGGTGACTCAGGGGGACTGTAAGGATGTGGTGAGGATATGCAGGGAAAAGATTAGAAAGGTGAAGGCCCAGCTAGAACTTAAACTGGCCACTGCTGTCAAGGACAACAAAAAATGTTTCTACAAGTATATCAGCAACAAAAGGAGGGCGAAGGAGAATCTCCCTCCTTTGTTGGATGCGGAGGGAATCTTGGCCACGAAGGATGAGGAGAAGGCTGAGGTACTTAATGCCTTCTTTGCCTCAGTCTTTAATAGTCGGACTGATCATCCTCAAGGTTTTCATGCCCCTGAGCAGGGAGATGGAGATAGGACACAGAATGTAGTCCCAGCTGTCGAAGAGGTGGCAGTCGTCGACCTGCTCCTCCACCTGGATACCCACAAGTCTATGGGGCCAGACAGGATCCACCCGAGGATACTGAGGGAGCTGGCGGAGGAGCTTGCCAAGCCACTCTCCATCATTTATCAGCAGTCCTGGTCAACCGGGGAGGTCCCAGATGACTGGAAGCTAGCAAATGTGACACCCCTCTACAAGAAGGGCCGGAAGGAGGATCCGGGGAAGTACAGGCCTGTCAGCCTGACCTCGGTGCCGGGGAAGGTCATGGAGCAGATCATCCTGAGTGCCATTATGCGGCATGTGCGGGACAGCCGGGGGATCAGGCTCAGCCAGCATGGGTTTATGAAAGGGAGGTCCTGCTTGACCAACCTGGTCTCCTTCTATGACAAGGTGACCCGCTTAGTGGATGAGGGGAAGGCTGTGGATGTTGTCTACTTGGACTTCAGTAAGGCCTTTGACACCGTCTCCCACAGCATTCTCCTGCAGAAGCTGACTGCTCACGGCTTGGACAAGTGCACTCTGAGCTGGGTTAAAAACTGGCTGGACGGCCGAGCCCAGAGAGTGGTGGTGAATGGAGCCAAATCCAGTTGGCGACCGGTCACGAGTGGTGTTCCCCAAGGCTCAGTGTTGGGGCCGGTCCTGTTTAATATCTTTATCGATGATCTGGATGAGGGGATGGAGTGCACCCTCAGTAAATTTGCAGACGACACCAAGTTGGGTGGGAGTGTCGATCTGCTGGAGGGTAGGAAGGCCCTGCAGAGGGACCTGGACAGGCTGGATTGTTGGGCCGGGGCCAACTGTATGAGGTTCAACAAGGCCAAGTGCTGGGTCTTGCACTTGGGTCACAACAACCCCATACAATGCTACAGGCTTGGGGAAGAGTGGCTGGAAAGCTGCCTGGCAGAAAAGGACCTGGGGGTGATGGTTGACAGCCACCTAAACATGAGCCAGCAGTGTGCCCAGGTGGCCAAGAGGGCCAATGGCATCCTGGCTTGTATCAGGAATAGCGTGGCCAGCAGGACCAGGGAGGTGATAGTGCCCCTGTATTCGGCACTGGTGAGGCCGTACCTCGAGTACTGTGTTCAGTTTTGGGCCCCTCACTACAAGAAGGACATTGAGGTGCTGGAGTGTGTCCAGAGAAGGGCAACAAGGTTGGTGAAGGGTCTAGAGCACAAGTCTTATGAGGAGCGGCTGAGGGAGCTGGGGTTGTTTAGTTTGGAGAAGAGGAGGCTGAGGGGAGACCTTATTGCTCTCTACAACTACCTGAAAGGAGGTTGTAGTGAGGTGGGTGTCAGTCTCTTCACCCCAGTAACAAGCGATAGGATGAGAGGAAATGGCCTCAAGCTGCGCCAGGGAAAGTTTAGGTTGGATATTAGGAAAAACTTCTTTACTGAAAAAGTAGTCAGGCACTGGAACAGGTTGACCAGGGAAGTGGTTGAGTCCCCATCCCTGGAGGTATTTAAAAGACGGGTAGATGCAGTACTTGAGGACATGGTTTAGTGGTGGACTTGGCAGTGGTAGGTTAACGGTTGGACCTGATGATCCTAAGGGTCTTTTCCAACCTTAACAATTCTATGATTCTATGATTCTATGATTCTATGATAAGGTACAATCAGCTCACTTGAACAAGTTTATAAGCAGGGTTGAAAGTAATAATTACAGATGAGAGACCTGGGAGCTTGATTCTGCACCGTTGGAACTACTGAGCTTTTGGCTTTGGATCAAGCACCAAATTTATATTTACTGTCAAGGAGCAAAATGCAGAGAGAGTTGCTGGAAGAATTTAAAATAATAGAATTTGAAAGTAAAATAAAATGGCACTTAATGTACCAAATCTAAACCACTGTGTGCATATGTAATCAAAATTTGCACCACAATCAGTGTAGATTTTTTAGGGGCTGTGATTTCTTCTTACTATGTATAATGCGAGTGAACTTCCCTTCTGTTGCAGATTTTAATCTGTCTTTCATGGTGCTTACAGGTTTCACACCAGTTACTATGAGTTGAGGTGTCCCACAATGACCATACATAAGTGCAAATTCAAATATTGCCTGTTGATTTCCAATTTCTTTCTTCCATTTTCTACATTCCTCCTATCATTGAATCAGAGTATGTTGCTGAGAGATTTCAGTTTAATTATATGATATACTTCACTCCTTGGCCATTGCCTCCCTCTTGGTTTTTTTCAGTATTACTATCTCCCCCCAAGCATGTTTCCTTTCCTTTTCTTTCTCCTTATGACTAGTTCTCTTGTTTTATTAATTTTAACTGTAATTCAAACCTTTCTGGCTCCCATCATATTTTATTTATTTGATAAACCCAGAATGAAAAAATAATCCATTCAGCCTCTGTTACAGAGTCTTCCGTCTCAGTCCACTGTTCTATATCATTACACTTTGTATTGAACTGTCAACAAGATTTCTGTATTTTCATGATATAATGATACAATGATACAATGACACAAATTGGTCTCAGTCAAATTGATGAGGTGATATTCTCTAATATTTCAATAAAATTTGAATAGTCTGATGCATTGTTTTCATTCAGTACTGTCTTCTGTATTCTGTTGAAGGAGAAATTATTTACCCATCAATTAGTTTATAAAACTGTGCATTTAGCTACATAGAGTTTAGTTTCTTCCTTCTGTCCTGATCGTCTCAAATCACTTAATTTTATTGCTATGATCGTTTTCATAAGAAGTCTTTTAGTCATAATATGTCATAATAAAATTATCAGAAACCAGAATATTTCAGGAGGAGGACACAATAAATTTACCTTCTACTAACCACTAAAAACAGTCTTTCTTTTGGTAAAGACTGATGCAGCAGTTACTTTCCCCTCTCATTTAGTCTCTGGTCCTCTTTCAGAATCCTCTGTCACCAATATTCTTATATAAGCCAGTATATGTTTGGCATTTTAATGAAACCATATCCCTTGTCCTATTTTAATTGTAGTATTTTCTAGGAATTTCTTCTACAATCTGTGGGAAAAAAGTGGGGGGGGGGTTGTTTTGTTTTGGGTACTTTTTACAATGAACATTGAGAAGAAGCACTGGCCCTTCAGAATGTAGTTATGTTTGTCTTTCGTCATGTAGTTTGAATTTAAATATCTTTTTTGTCCTTCAGTTTTATTATGAGTCATTTCAGTACTATTTCTCTTCCACAGTTAGTGGAGTTTTACTGGATTTTGATTGATAAGTATGTGCTTTGAAATGTTAATATAGTTCATTATTTATTTTCATATTTTTAATATAACTTGAAAATGTACATAGGATATTTACTTATTTATGTACTTGCAAAGGAGGTACTCACCTCCTATTCTTATTGGTTTTTATAATAATGTTGATCAATTGAAAACTCCATTGGTTTTTCAATATGTTCTTACCTACCTAAAGTAATTTGCAATATGTTTGTGAAAACTGTACTTTCCAGAGAGGTGACATATCCTACATAATGCTTTGGAACAGACTGAACTGGCTACATAAAAATTTATTCTATGCTTTCTAAACATTTTTGTTTAAACCACATTTGAATTTCACATATGGAGGATCATCATGTTAGATCTATTGGGGAAAATAAAACTGTTAAACTGAGAAGTCTATTTTTATGACGAAAAGATGGAATCTGATACATAATGAAGGAAAGATGCGTGCAAGAAACGTACTCTGTTTACTGAGTCAACATAGTGACAGGGTGGGAATGAGCTTATTTCAACGTAATTTTAATTTAATTGTTCCTTTCAGTGGAAACAAATTCCTGAAATAATGTGATGCATCTGTGAAAAAGGCAAATCCAATCCTAAGATGCTCCAGGCAAAACATTTCCAAGAGAAGTAAGGAAGTATTAGTGTCATTGTATAAGGTCCCACTTCAAACTCGTGTGGAAAACTGTAAAGTTCTAGTCGGCCATATTCAAGAAAAAATTACCAAAATGGGAAGAGGTACACAGAAGGGCAACAATGAACATCAGGGGAATGGAAAGCCTGTACTTGGAGAGGATTCTGGTGGAAGAGCACAGCTTGTTTGTATGAGCAAAATAAAAGTTGAAAAGGGGTATGATTACTGTCTTGGAATATATCATAAGGGAAGCTCTTAGAAAAGAGAGGAGCTGATAAAGCTAAATATCATTGTTGGCACAAACACAAATGGGAATGGACTGGCTATAATGAAATTTGGCACAGATATTGCAAGATGCCTGACTGTCAGAATGAAGAAATTCCGAAAAGGGTCTCAGATCAGAGAAAAAGGGCCAAAAATCTATTTTTAAGAGGGTATTTAATCAGTATTATGAAGGGACTTAGCTGGATGTATATGATTGCAGGGTCTAAGTGAGTTGCCTGACTGCTAAATATGCTTGCTTCTATCATCATAGCATCATACAAAAAACCAAAATGCTAAGATAACTGTCAGTTTCAATATGATATTTTGAGTGATTCTCTTTGAGCTACTCTGATTTTGAACGGTTCTCTTTTACTTATGACTGATGTGTTTTGTGCTGGTTTTGACTCTGAAGAAACCTAAGAATACCTTTCACTTGCTTTCAATGATCAACATTTTCTTTAAACTCTCATTCTAGTTGTGCCTTATAAGATGTGCTAGTTTATGTGACAGATGCACTTGACCCCTTGACCAGACTGGCAGTGTTCAGTGCAGGCTCCGAAAGAGATAAAGCCTTGAGCTGTAGCTGTTTACCACCATTCGTCCCTGCAGGTTTTTGTTCCCTTCTGCCCATATACTGAACTAAGGGGAAGAATATAAAATTTCAGAAGAGGTGTGGAATTTCCTCAAGTGGACACACAGATTACCATTTTTGAAGAACAATGCTGTGCTCAGTTTTAATCCCAAATTCATTACATATTGAAATCTAGAAGGTGCATAACCAAGCAGCAGCCAAAGGGCAGGTTCCTGAAAAAATTACTGCATTTCCAATAGTGAGAAGGATGCATCATTTTACACTGCAATCAGGATTATATTTTGGATACTGTCATTTTGTAGTGAGTAGCTACTGGTTTAAATCTATATACTAAAAGACAAACCATGTGAGGTCTGAGTTGTACTTGCAAGGTTTCCTCTATTGCCAACAATTTTCCATTGCATAATCAAATTGTCAGTAAAGTGGCAAGTAAATGAGTAGGAAGGATCCATATGTTTAACAAATAGTGTTAAATTTTGATTTTAAATTATTGCCAGTGCACTTTGTTCATCAACTAATAAAATCCACTTTTGGAAGAGAAACGCAGATAAATTAACTCAGTTTTGAAGTGAATATCATAATCCACATGATTATCTTCAGAATTGTTTAGAGACTTGCATTAGCAAATATACTGAGTGTATCTGGTTTAAATCAAGTATCCTAGGCCTTTCATATACACATCACCAGAACAGAAGTAGGGGGAGGTCAACATTCTGTTGTGCCTTTCTTTCTGTTCAGCACGCTGCAAAATACCAAGGAAACAGAGATTCCAGAGGCCAAACATACTGTTGATGTAGATATCAGATATGAAGACAAAATCTGTCAGATATATTTTCAGCTCTTCCATAAAGCTCAGTGCCTGAGCTCAGTCAGATATCATAGGAATGCTTCATCACTTAAAATCTTGCTTTTCTAAAATAGTTGAGGCATGTTCTGAAACTTCAGCAGAGGGAATACAGATAACTCACTGAAATACAATACCATGAATAGTTTCTGAAAGTACAAAGGCATAGAATAGGTAAAAGCCCATTTAAAGCTCCCCTACCAAAAGAATACAACATAAATGTTTTCAAGAAACTGCATTTTGTCTGGTACCAGTCTCTCAATTTGAGATGACGATGACTCTCAATTTGACATATTGAGATGCTGGAGCATGTCCAAAGAAAGGCAACGAAGCTGGTGAAGGGTCTAAAGAACAAGTCTTATGAGGAGCGGCTGAGGGAGCTGGGGTTGTTTAGTCTGGATAAGAGGAGGCTGAGGGGAGACCTTATTGCTCTCTACAATTACCTGAAAGGAGGTTATAGCGAGGTGGGGGTCGGTCTCTTCTCCCCAGTAACAAGTGATAGGACAAAAGGAAATGGGCTCAAGTTGGGCCAGGGGTGGTTTAGGCTGGATATTAGGAAAAACTTCTTCACTGAAAGAGTAGTCAGGCACTGGAACAGGCTGCCCAGGGAAGTGGTTGAGTCCCCATCCCTGGAGGTATTTAAAAGACGGGTAGATGTGGTGCTTGAGGACATGGTTTAGTGGCGGACTTGGCGGTGGTAAGTTAATGGTTGGACTTGATCTTAAAAGTCTTTTCCAACCTAAATGTTTCTATGATTCAATTCTGAGTGGACACAAGACACAGTGAACATATGCCACACAACAGGAATCAGTTGCTCTCAACTCCACCAGCTACCATTATATCTTTCCCGTACCACTTAAATTCCATTAAATTATATCTTAACTCAAAATAGCATCTCTAAAGTATTAGTTGCTCTCTCTGACCCACTATGCATTTCTGATCCACCAGTAGCACGTGTCACTTGACAGTATTGGCTGACTCATCTGCAGCCTGGGCCCTTAGGGTTACCCTTCAGTCTGCAGGCTTCTGTCCAGTAGTTTACTTGTCAAAATAGAATGATTTCTGTCTGACCTACTTAAATATTTCCAGTTAATGTCTATAAAGCACCATGCCTTGAAACTAGTTCATTCACTTTATGTGCAGCAGTCACACAGATGTGTGACATCACAGCATTTGTGATGAACAGGGGTGCTGTGTGTGAACATGGGTAAAAAAATTATATTCATTTTCAGTTTAAATATTTTTCCTATTAACAAAAAAAATCAGATCATCAGATAGTTAGTGTCTGTTTCTCATGTATCACAGCTGAGATGTAAGTATACAAATAGAACTTATACCTTTGTAACAATTATCAAGCACACTAACTGAAAACATGATAGCATGGGTATATGCATATATGTCTGTGTGTCTATATATGCATATAAAAGGTTGTTATTTTCAGACAGCAATTCTAAAAATAGTACTTAAGTTCCTGAAATCTAAATTAATCTTATATCTTTCAAAACTGTGCCACTGTCTATTTTTTTGCTTTGCAGGGGTCTTGTCATTGAAGACAACTGCCAGGGATTCAGCATTTTTCGAAAAACTTGCAGGCTAAATATCAACTTAGGATACTTTCTGGAGATACTAATTTCTGAAAATGCTGACCATGGCTGATAACGCAGGGCAGTGTTTAAAGTAGTAACATTTTCTAACATAGTACTTTCTAACACTTTTTCATAAAAATGTGGAAGGAGGTTCATGAACTATTTGAGAAGAGGGCAAAAAGCTTTATCACTAAATTAAATGAAAAATTTGTTTTGTCAGATATTTACAAACAAAAATGTTTGGAATGTTTTTCCAAATATTTTTGAATGTTTGTTCACAGAAATATAAGAATGAAATCAGTTTTCAATTGGCAGAGTAGATTTGTAGAATTCGGGGATAAATTATAACATGTCAGAATCACTCCTCTGTTATCCCTTTGTGGTCCAGGTGAAAGTTCTTACAGGTCCTGTTTCCCACCTAATTTCCAAACTGGTATTTCTTCTATCTGCATCTTGTCATTCAGTGCTGATGCTTTTGCTTCTTTCACCCACATCACCTTACCACAGATCACACTTTTATCTGTAACACTCTGCTTCTCTTTCACAGATTCCCATCATATTAAGCCAGTTCCTTTCCCAGCCTCTTCATCCTGCTAATAACCTTTCTTTTCCTCTCAAAGACATTATCTTGCTAATCCTTCTTCCTAGAATTCCTTCCTATGTCTCCTGAATTTATGCTCCCGGACAAAAATTAATTAATTAATTAAGGTCAAAGTTTTTAAATCACAGAACTTTAATGTGTATCTAAATGCATATTTTAAAAGCTATACTTGTTCGCCAGACAGATTAAAGAGAGCCATAAATCTGTACATGCCCCTGTGAAATGACTTTATTTGTTCCAGTTAATCTATCTTCAATATTTGCAGTAGCAGTAATGCCCCAAAATAAAACTCCACATATACATATCATAGTTTTCTTTCAGCTGTCAAGTGGAGTGTCTTTTTTCAGTTTTTCTGTATTGTTTTTACCTCTTGCTTTAAATCAGATGAATTAAAATGCTTGTAAGGCTCATGCATCAGAATTGAAAAGAGAGCAATTACAAATACAGTGTAAAGCCACCTCCAAAGATTATATAAAATCAGACTTTGGGATACTTCATAATTTATGCTTATTCTGAAGATAGCCGAAACTAATCTACCTCTAAATTAAATTGCAGTTGAATACTTGAATCTTAACTTTTTCAAAAACTTCATTGCATCATCCCAACTCAAAAAATATTTGCCACACAGATTTTCTATAGTGTTAACTCACTTCTTTAATCAGCATGAAAAATGGTGTGCATGTAATGTTGTGGGTTTGATCCTGACCTTTTCCTAAGAAAGTTTAGGGAGAAAACTGTTCACATACAGACGTATGAGGGGGTGCGTCTAAATGGTATGAAGCAGCTATCCAGTCCAGCACATTGTCTACAGCACTGCTTCAGAGGAACCCTTAGAAACTTCACAGCAAATTATTACGCAATAAACTTTGCTAAGATGAAAATGCTCAAGGGGGATACTGCTTTTTTCTTCCGTTAAAGCCATAAGCAAAATAATGCTGGAAAATTTTGTGTAGTTTCTTGCACTGAGATATATTGCACATGTTACTTGCCTACAAAATGGCCATGCAGCAATGCCAACCTATATTAAACTTTTTTTTTTAATGTCATCCTGTATCTCAGATGACAAATGATTCTTAATGTGTGAACTTTTCGAAAGCTGGACTTCATGAAATGAGAGAAGTTTTCCTTCAAGCTACATGAAAATGTCACTTCCCTCCCCTCAGCATGCTGGACAGATGTAATGTAATGTAGAAATAAGATCTGGGCCTGTGTCTACAGGATTCTCGAAAACTGAAATAAGTGGCAAGTATCTTGATGACAAGCAGGATAAAAGAGGAGATCTTTGAAAGAAAATTTCAGCTAACAAAGGTAAAACTTTTAAAAAGGCAGCCTAAATTTGAAATGCAAGTGAGATGCAATAAATTATTTCCTTAATAAATAAGTATATATTTTTTAAATTATCTACTAGCAAAATATAAACTTTTTTCTACAATAGATCTTTAAATGGAGTTCCTAAATCATTTCCATGACTCACTCTTAGGGAAAAAATAACACATACAAAGGTCAATGGCAAATTTCTATTCACTTTAATGGGGTCAGAATTACAAGTTTCTTCACAGCTTCTTTATAAGCATCTGCTAATTATGTTTCATTGAGATGTTTAATCTCTATTTGCTGCTTCCTAGATGGGAGCTCATTTACCTGATAACTTGATTTTTCTCTGACAGTATCTTGTATCTATGAAATGTGGTTGAGGTATAATTGCATACTTTTAATGTATGAATCAGTACAGATCTTAATACATCTTTAAGATCTCAAATATCTTAAATTCATTCAATATTAGTATATTTTTTCTGACACAATTTCTTCAGAATTGCTAATCTGGAAAATTATCTGTATCCTCTATTCTCACCTTAACAAAGACATATCTTTTTCTGCCTAACTTTCTAATTCTTCAACTTATCTTCAAGAAATTGCACTGTACTGCAGTCTGAGAATAAATTGCATCATAATAAATTAAAAATAAACCCCTGCTACAATGATACACTAGAACTTTAACTGTCTTTTTATCATAATAGCAAAGAAAATCCTCTTAACTATTACTGAATGCAAATATTTTGTACAACTTTCCAATACTTGCTTCATAGTAATCATGCTATGTGAAAATAGCAGTACATCATGCTATTTACTGAAAACATTGAGAAGAGCCAGCTGGTCAATTAGAGAAAAATGCCATTGAACTTTCAGTATAAAAAATATTTTATTCAAGCCAGAATGTCTAACTTGGAATGTGCTAATAAGCCTTCCAAAATGTACAGGAAGGAAAAAAGTAATTATGTGTAAGTACTATTTTCTCTAAGACTTTTCCTAGGCATGTTCTTTGAAATTGTTTTCTCTGGATATTCCAAAGAGAAGCAAAGCCCTTCCTATCTCTATGAAACTGGTTCAACCATAAGGCTAGAAACTGTTTCCTCTGATTTTTACAGTTATTTTTTTCATTGTCTGCTAGAACAAGGAAATCTACTGCCCCATTTGGTACCTGGATATTCCTTTCTACATAGTGATGAAACCTTGTCATGATCAAGAGGAGCAATGGTCTGTACTTAAAAAAATCATGACTGACCTCTCAGCCATACTGTTAAGACCATGTAAAGATTAAAGTTTTCAAGCGGAATTCAGCTGCTGTGTATGTGTTATTCCAACTGATGCAGGTATGGTGACACATGCACCTCTGCAGCTCTGATTTACATTTCAGTTCAGCACTGCAGTACCCAACTGCCTTAATTTAAAAGCATACATAAATTTGTCCTTATAAACTGAAAATATGTGAAAGGGACAGGGATGAGAGCATCAAACTGACATGTATTTTTAATGAAACCAGAGGATTGAAGTTCATCATTCTTGAAGTGAAAGATTCATACATTTCCTCCCCCAGCATTTTTTGTTTGAACCAATCTAGGGAGAACTTAAAGAGTGAGGTGATGTTAAGTCCATGAAATATGTTAACCGTGATCTTAGAAAATAAGAGAAATACTTTTTGTCATGTCATTTGCTGGCTGCAACCTCTGTTTAGCTCTTGTTGGAATGATAAGGTGTTGCTGTTCCTTCTGCTGCTTCTGCAACTGAGAAGTGTTATCACCATTTGAGGTGTGTTTCTGGGATCTGTGATGAATCCAAGTAATTTTTCCACTGGGTGGAAAACTTTGTTGCTCTATAGGGAGTGTCCATCCCACATAAGGGTGAGTGTGCAGAAAAAATAAATACTTGCTTCATTGTCTGTAACTACCTGCTCCTGCTGGGGTTTGGTGGCATCCCTTTCCCACTCCCATAAAGGATGGAGCCAAGTGCTGCTCAATATTGCTGGAGACAGCACTTACGCTCTGATAGTTGGCATGTCCCCTTACTTTAGCACCAAAGTCTTGCAGAGTCATGACTGCACTGGGCCAGCTGGCTACAAGACGGAGAAGCCTGCAGAACTTGCCATATGCCAGTGTACTGAAAAAGCATTGCATCCTTCAAGATCTTGTACAAACTGTGCATGGAAGATGGTTTCTTTATGGAGACTTGCCTCTCATCATCCTGAGTAGTTTATGTTTTTAGCTGTGAAGATTTTCTGTGTTTTCTAGGCTTTTCTCAGTCTCCAGCTCAGCAAGGAGTCCTGCTGCCTCTCCTGAGAACCACAGAATAGAGTCCTGGGTTAGTTTGGTTTGCCAGGGACATCTGGATGTCATCTGGTTCCTCCCACCCCTTAGAGCAGGGCAGCTTAGATCAGGTTCCCAAGGGCATTCAAGGGCCTTGACCTGCCTAATTTGGCATTCTCCTGAAATGGAGAGTCCAGCATTCAGTCTCACTGATGGGTAAGACAGAGTCATCACAAGGAGTGAGTTGTGGCCTTTCTTTAATATTTTTTTTCCATAATTTTCTTTGAAATCTTCTATGCAGAAAGTCTGAATAATGTGCAGGGTCTTACATCCCTTTAAACAATTCCTCAGTTATTCTGCATATGAGGAGAGGAAATAATGATGCATATCTATATATACATATTCTACATGTAATATATACATATTAATATTTGTTTTGAACTGCCCTTTTATTTACATTAATGTTTTTAATTGCAATTCTTTTACAATAGCTATCATAAATAGTCAGTCAGGATAACTAATGAGAAAACAAGCTACCAGATAGCAAAGCAATGATGGTATCAATTGCAATATAAACTTCCAATTAACATTTAAATTTGTTATAATACCTATTATTCTGAGTACCAAAATAATTACCAGTTATAAGCTCAAATTCTAGTCATAAATAATTGTACCTGAAAAGACATATATGTCTTTTAGGAAAAAAAATTAAGCATACAACAGTCCTATATTGAGTAATTAGGGGAAAAAAACCAAACAAGATTGGCAAATTCATAAAATAGATAACTGTTTTTACATGTATGTATTTTTTCATTTAATTATGTATAATATAATGTTCAATATGATATGTGTGATATATGTGTACACAGGTACAGTGTATATCTTACATATATGCTATGGATATGTATTTTATGATATAACATATATGTGTATATACACATATATGTCCTCTCTGTGTGTATGTTTAAATATCTGCAGAGTACAAATTTTTAATTTTCATAATTTTAAAAGTAGTAATATGATTAGCAAAATTCAAGTCATTATTGTGCATTTTTGTTGGTACCTCCTTGAAAGAAAGATTATTTCTGGTAAATCAGTGTTACATGTGGCACTTTGGATTAAAATGAAAGTGTTTTCCCAGTCTTATCATAAATATATTATCACAGCAATTTCTGAAGTAATATCATATCCACATAGGACTAGAGACACTGATACTGTCTTGAATATCAAATACAGATATATTTTTAAAATCATCATCTAGGTTTTTATGTGGCATGCTCTGATAATGATCTTTGGGCCCCAAACAATTTAGGGCATATAGTTGAACCTCTTCAAATTCTCAGTTCACATCAAGCAATTAAAAGAAATGATTAATAGAGGAAATCTGCTGAGATTTCATTTTTTTAAGAATGTAGCCATTCAGAAAGTGGCAGCAAAAGCAGTCAGACTGAACGGAACTTCAGGATCAGGATGCCTGCAACACAAAAAAAGCCAGCTAAATGTCACAGTGTAATTTCCTTTCACTTTGTTTTTTATTTGGACTCTGTAATTCAGAATAAATGAAATTTAGATTACAGTAGCTAAATGTATGCCCTTCATAAGAAAATCAGGGAAAAGCTATGAGATTTTCAAGAAATAAAGGCAGAGAATCAGTTAACAAGAGATACATATACTTACAAAAATTTTAACCGAGTCAGGATTGCAAGACAATAGCCAGGGAGAGAGAACATGAACTACACGGCAGTTTCAGGATGCATGCAATTTTACTGAGCCATTAATATGATCTACCTTCTCTATTTTTGCCACTTCAGCCACATTTTTCACCATTAACATCACTTCATCACTTAGCACAGAGAATATGGCTGCAGCAGGTGAGAATCAGTAGAATAGAAAGCTCTTTAATGTTAATTGGTCAAAAATTAAGTATGTAAATCAGCATGACTTCTATTCCTTCAAGGATAAAGCAGAACATAAGTTACCTGTTTTCCAATTTTGAATGCCAGTAAGCTGATATTTTGCTTCACTTAATTTATAATTTGTTTCTTGATTATGAACCTTTGAGAAAGGCTATGAATATGTGTGAAAAAAATGGATTATCTTGGAAAGAAAGGTGCATTCTGCTTTGGAGAAGAAAAAAAAAGATCAAAACAAAAAAGCTGAATTGAGCTAGCTCTGCGATAATTTGACATGCCAGGATAAGCATCTGAGTATCATGTACAGACTAAACCCACTGCTCAAGCATAGTGTCCCCACACTTCCTGCTCTTCCTTCCCTTCTCTTCAGTTTTTACATAGGCGATAAAACCTGCTACACTCGTGACTGTGCCACTGCTGGAGACTTGGGTCTGGGATCTCCCTTCGGTCCCAGGTTTGTCACCATTTTCAGCATGGCATTCTTAGACTTATCCAAAAGTTAGGAACCTAACTCTTAAGGTTTATTAGACAGCTTTCTCCCTTCTCTCCTCCCTCTGTCTTACCATCCCCTCCCACACACACACTCACACACGTAAGCAGAAATGATTCCTTTACAACGGGATGAGCTTCTAGCTCCTGTATGTAAAGTCAGTGGTTTGGTACTTGCTTCGCTAGATTGTCACAGAGGTGTAACTCTCTTAATTTTTGTAATTTTCTTCACCCATTTACTATCTTTTACCTGAGGCTTCTGAGCATCCTATGGAATCCTTCTCCAGATATTTTTGTTGTTGAGAGTAGGACTGGGTATTGAGTAATGCTCTATGCTGACAAGTGAATACTTCCCAAGAAGCCTGCAAGTGGCTAATGCACATTGCAGCAGTGTTACCAGTGCAATGTGTAAATGTCAGTCAGCTCAGAAGTTTCTGGTCAGCGTAAACTGGGGACTGCAAGCATAGTTCTCCTAAGAAACTACCAAGTCTCTGCAAAACTTTCAAGCTTTTACTGGCAACATTCAGTTTCTTGAGCCCACCCACATCACACCAATGTGTTCAAAACAAAGCCATTAACACAATTACAAGTAATTTAAAAGTCAAAGAAGTTACCTTGAATAAGACTCAACCTTATTTTGTGGTACTTCAGGATTTAATCAACAAGATTTTCTGACTCAGTAAAATCAGCAGAAAATAAACTCATCAGGGTTAGCCCCTGTGAGAAAACTATTAACCTCTGTTTAAATGCGCACCAATTCAGGACTTAAAGTGGTAAACAGGAGTTACAAGAGATTGCTGTGAGCATTAAAGAGTGGAAGTTTAGCAGTCATTCTCTACAGTCAGAACAAGTAATTTCCATTGTAAGTTCATTCAGTACGAATTGTGGGAGCAGATACTCAGGCTTCAGTGATGTGGAAATGAACGAGAACAGTTTATGAAAAGCTACATTTTGTTTATTTTGGAGCCAGAAGGAAAATGTCAATGAACCAAATTACTGAATTTTAAAAATTATTAGATCTGTTTTGATATTTCAGTTTTGGGTGCTCTAATTTTTGCCAGGATTTATGACTAACTGATCACATATCTGGGAGACATAAGCAGCTAAAATTTAATATTTCTCTGGGCATGTTATACATGGGCAGTCCAGTGCAAACATGGCTACAGTAAACTGACATGTTCAGTGTTTCTTTTTTCTTTGGGTTTTTAGAATCTGTGTCAACACTTCCCTCCCATTGAGCCTTATCATTGTTATTTTCAGTTTGTGCTTTCATGAGTACTAGGAAAAAGAAAATGTCAAATGTTTGTTTCCTTAAATAGAAACTTTTACTGCCCTAATTATTTAAGTTGCTAAATTAAATGTTAAACTTACATCATTATATCTTGGGATAAGCAAATTTGCCAAAGGATATTGGTTGTGTTTGGAGTGCTTGTCTGGAAGGACATCAGCATGTCTTGAAAAAAGCACTCCTATTGTCATTCCAGTGAAAAAAAGTGCTAGTAGGAAATAGTTAACCTGCAGGGACAAAGACACCTGATGAAATTTTAGAAATGT
Source organism: Theristicus caerulescens (assembly GCA_020745775.1). NCBI lineage: Eukaryota > Metazoa > Chordata > Aves > Pelecaniformes > Threskiornithidae > Theristicus > Theristicus caerulescens. The sequence goes on from CM036558.1 coordinate 87,546,850, forward strand.
AGTACTCTGCTCACCAGTACAAGCAAGAGAGCATTTTGTTGACAGAGGTTGTCCTGAAGTGTCTATTCCAGTTGAAATCAGAGCTGTGAATTGCTCCACTAAAATTCATAGACGCTGTGAATTCCTTATGCACTGACTGAAGTAACTTATTAAGCATTTGACTGTCGGAGTGGGAGAGTTCGGACCCGGAGTAACGATGTAACCTCGATGCGAGTATGATCGTTCTCCTTTATTTCAGACAATTACAAGGCTTATATAGACAATCAGCAGAGCACGCGGAAGCAATATCTGCATGATTGGTTCATTACATGTGTTCACGCGCTTAAGACAGTTATATGATTGGTACAGGGTTGCTGTTCACGCGAAGAGGTTCATTAGCACATTCCGGACTTAGTTGTTGTCTCTTATGTTGTTTGCCAAGTAGTCCGTTGCTGTTCAAGGTCAGTTTATAGTATCCTCTGTGCTTCTTGATACACTAAAAGCAGGATTGCTCACACTGAAAAGATCATGTCCCTTCTCACTTAGCCATTCTCCCACAATTCCCCCTTTTTGTTTTTGAGCAATCCAGGCGTGATTTACCACTTTTAACAAAGCTCGTTTAACACAGCTAAATGCTACACAAAAACATAATCCTAAAATAGAAAGAGTGATTAAAATTCAAATTCCTTCGGTAAGCAAACTTATCAGGTAACATTCAGGCTATTAATAAGCGTGGCACTATAATTACTAACAGAAATAGACAAACTACAATTTTGCGTGACAAAGCTATGAAATTCCCCTACGTTGAAGCCAGGTATCCCTATTAAACATGTTCGAAAAAGCTCTGTCGCAGAAGCAAGCGATAGACAAAAAGCTTGTTGTCCTGTCTTGTTTGCCCATGTAACCCACATATTTTCTCTGGGCTCAATCTTGTGGAGAGTCATTACCATTGGAAATAGCATCTCTAGAATCAGGAGCTTGACCATTTTGCTCGTGGGGTGAGTAATGATGAGCTAAAACAGGCTTTACGCTCTTGCTCGGCACCCACACTGGACCACGATCTGTGGAAACACATATATATCCTCGACCGTTAAATATAACCGGAACAGGTCCTAACCACATTCCTGAGATAGGATCTCTATATTTTACTTTAAACCGTGGAAGGGTTGTTGTAGCATTAAACTTAAGGTGTTGATGGTGAATTACAATAGGTGCCTCTTCTCTATCGCCCATAAGGCAAAGAAAATTTAGTGTGAAAAGTACACGATGCAACCTTCGTTGTGCATCAGTTTCAACACCTTTTTGTTTAGTTAGATAATCTCTTAGAATTTGATGAGTGCGTTCCACTAATCCTTGTCCAGTAGGCGAATGTGGAATCCCTGTCACATGATCGACCCCCCATCGCGATAAAAATGCTCTCACCTCTTGACTAACATAGGCAGGACCATTATCAGTCTTAATGCGCTCTGGTACACCTAATATACCGAAGCAAGCAAGCAAATGTTTACATACATGATGTGCCTTTTCTCCAGGCAACGCAGTTGCCCGTATCATTTTCGAAAAGGTGTCAATTGTTACATGTACATACTTCAATCTACCAAATTCTGGAACATGGGTAACATCTATTTGCCATAATTCTAATGCTTTTAGTCCTTTTGGATTTACTCCTACTCCTATACCTGGCCCGTGATTTCCGCATTTTGGGCAGGCCTGAATAATGCTTCGGGCTTCATTTCCTGTTAAATTAAATCGCCTTTTTAAACCTTTTGCGTTTTGGTGAAAATTTTCGTGACTTTGTCTGGCCTGTTGAAATTTATCCATAGGAGGCACATGGCATGCAGGACTAACTAGGCTGTCAGCCAGTTGATTACCATGGCCAAGTCCAAGATCTAACTGATGACTGCGAATATGGATAATACAACAGGTTGCTGTTCGTTGATTTAATACGGATCGTAACTTGATAAATAGACTTCCTAATCTAGGGTTGGTCGTTTCCCTTAGTAAGGCATCCTCTAACCGTGGCATGATTCCAGCCACATACATTGAATCTGTTACTACATTTAAAGGAGTGTTTAGCCAATTCGTCAAAGCCCAAACTACTGCAGTTAATTCTAAAGTTTGAAGGGAATCTTGAGGTTGTCCCTCTATAATGTGTTGTTTCCATTGATCACCTTCTTTCCAGACGCAAGCTGCGCGCCGTAGGCGCTTGCCTGCATCAGTATAGATGGTTACCCCATCTGGTAATGGTTTTTCACTTACTTTGGATTTTTCTATCCATTGATTCCGTTTTAATACTTGCCATAATTTTCCTTGAGGCTGCTGCGAGTGTATTCTGCCATTATAGCCTAATAAGGCGTTCTGTATGGCAACAGCATTACGGAGCCACCATTCTATATCTATGGCGTTAACAGGTATACTGATATTCTCTGGCTCCTGACCACTGATTTCTATAATTCGCGACCTTCCTTTACGTATTAATTCTCCTATTGCCTCAGTTCGCGTTGGAACACTCGTTTTTGGCTGCACTCTTAAAAACACCCATTCTAGTACATTAAACATATCTTCTGGACTTTTGTTCTTGACAGTGGATTTGGCAGTGGCATCCAATGAGAGAGGAGAGGTAAATTCCCCTTTCTTGTTTTGCCACTGACAAATGACAGCATATGGTGAGTCTTTCCTGTTACATATGATTAAGGAGATTGGTAATTGCAAAATTTGGCGGAAAGACCATGATGAATGTAATTTTTGCGTAATTTGTTGTAGCACCGTATGATGTTCTGCCATCAGAGTTATTTTGTCGGCCGGATTTGTGCCTCGCAATAGTTTTGTTAAGGACCCAATTTCAGTGTTGGAAATTCCAACGCAATTTCGAACCCACTGAATATCTCCTAATACAGTTTGGAGATCATGTAATGTATGTAGTTGAGTAGTAAGCTCTGTTTTTTGTGGCCGAATTTTTGAATTCATGATGGACCATCCAAGATATTTCCATGGGCTGGTATGCTGCACCTTTTTTGGTGCAACAATAAGTCCCTTTTGTAATAAGATAGAGGTTAACTGTTGCAACGCATCTTCAGAAAATGGTTTCTCTTGACAACAAAGAATATCGTCCATATATTGATAGATTATCGTGTTTGGCCATTGGGTTTGAAGCGGCTGTAGTGCCCATGCCACATAAAGCTGACACAGCGTGGGTGAGTTTTTCATTCCTTGCGGCAAAACGATCCATTCGTATCGTTCTGCTGGTGCAGCTTTGTTTACAGCAGGTACAGAGAAGGCAAAGCGCTGTGTGTCTTGTGGGTGTAATGGAATAGTAAAAAAACAGTCTTTTAAGTCGACTATCAATATGTGCCATCCATCTGGCAACATATTGGGAGATGGCATTCCGGGTTGTAATGCACCCATAGATTGCATTTGATCATTGACTTTACGTAAATCATGTAAAAGTCACCACTTTCCATTCTTTTTTGGGATTACAAAGATGGGCGTATTCCAAGGGCTAATAGAGGGTTTAATATGCCCAGCAGCAAGTTGCTCGGAAATCAATTGTTTAGCAATTTGCAGTCGCTCTTTAGTCATGGGCCACTGGTCAACCCACACAGGCTCATTAGAAGTCCAATTCAATGGTGGGTTGGGCGGCTGCTCTCCAGCACCCATGACTAAAAATTTTTTGTAGTCAAAACAGCTCCAGTTTGGCCTAAAACATCTCGGCTGATTAAGGCTTCCAGTGTCCCAGGCAAGGGTAACACATACACTTTAAGATTGGCTTGTTGGCCCTCGGGAAATTGCAAATGTACTGGTTGCTTGCTGATATAGGGAGTAGATTGTCCCCCAACACCTGCAATAGATGATGTTGGTAGCTCTGCCGGCCAATTTGTAGGCCACACCTCACGGGTGATGATTGTAACATCAGCTCCGGTGTCTAACATTGCTTTAATCTGTTGTGACCTTCCATGTTGTGACATAGTTATTTTCATTGTAGGGCGTTGGTCCATTTTTGCAGTAAAAAAGACTGCAGGTCCGGTAGATCCAAAACCGCGATCACCTCGATAGGCATTTGATTATGGTAATTGGTTTAGCGAGTTATCTATAGCAACTATTTGTGCAATTTTGCTACCTTTAGGGATGAATATAGGTGGACAAACAGTGTAGACCATAATGTGAATGCGACCTGTGTAGTCAGCATCAATTACTCCAGGTAGCACAATAAGTCCTTTTACAGAGGCGGAAGAGCGGCCTAATAGCAATCCTCCAATAGTACTATTTTGGTGAAAGAGGGGCCCCATCACATTGCTAGGAATTTTTTGGACATTGGAATCAATAAGGGTGACATCTATTATGGTTTCCACATCGATTCCCAGACTCCCTCGGGTTGCTGGTGGGTGTTGCTGTAAAAAAACTGTGTCTCGTGTTGAGGATTCACTTGTGTCTGCGCGCGGCCTCTCTCCGCACTCTGCTTTCCGTTTCCCGTACAAGCTTTGGTGGCATGGCTATCCCTTTGACATTTGTCACACCAAACGGTAGCACAACAATTTAGTCTTATATGTCCTGACTCTCCACAACACTGACATTTTCCTCGAAAAGGTTGATTAGATGTTTGCCCAGGCCTTTGTTCAGTAGTGTGACTTCGTTTTTTCTGCACAACTGCGGCTAATGGTTGTATTACTTCGCGAACGGCTCCTTGAACCGCAGCGGCAACGGTATTTCCTTGTCGTTGTGCCTCAGCTCTTTCTACCCGGAGGAGCATTTCTTCTACACCCGCACCTTTTGGTAATGTAGCTAATATTTGCTTTGTGGTTTTGTTAGCATTATCAAAGGCTAATACTTTAAACATTTGCTCCTTATTCTCTTCAGATAAATCAGGGTGATTCATTATTGTTTCCCAAAGACGATCTACAAAATTGCTGTATCTTTCTGTGGCTCCTTGAAGTAAGTTACCAAATGAAGGGACACTTGACCCTGGCAGGCTGAGAAATGCTTCCAACACTAATTGGGAAGATAGTTGTAGCATGTTCGCTGGGAATGTTATTTGCACTTGCAGGTTGCTATATTTCCCTTGTCCGGTGAGCATGTCAGCTGTGACTCCGCGGAGTGGATCGTCTTCCCCTTGTCTTCGGGTTGCAGCATCTGTGGGTCGTTGAATCCAAGATGATTGCCATAGTATGTATTGAGTTGGAGTTAATAACAGTCTCATTAAGTTTTGGCAATCATATGGACACATAAGGTCGGCAGAGAAGATCCAGCTAACAATTTGTCGTGTTGCCACGGATTTCACTCCATAGGTTGAAATGGTGGTACGTGCTTGTTGTAGAATTTTCCAGTCGTGAGGTTCCCATTTTCCTTGATTGTTCTCTTGTATGACTGGGAATGCCAATGTTGCAGGACTCCCTGTTCCTTTTTTTTTCCTTCTTTTTTTTTTCTTTTTTTCTTTTTTTTTCTTTTTTTCTTTTTCTTTTTTTCTTTTTTCCCTTTTTTCTTTCTCTTTTTTCTTTTTTCTTTTTTTCTTTTTTCTTTTTTCTTTTTTCTTTTTTCTTTTTTCTTTTCTTTTTCTTTTTTCTTTTTTTTTCTTTTTTTATCTTTTTTCTTTTTTTTCTTTTTTCTTTTTTTTTCTTTTTTTCTTCTTTTTTTCTCTTTTTTTTTTTTCCCAGCGGGTTTCCATTGTCCTTCTAAAATCACATCCCTAATAATACCACTCCAGCGCGTGATTCTAGGATGTGTCTACCCCTCCAGCGCGTGATTCTAGGATGTGCTGATGGTTTCATTAAACATGAAGGCACGCTTTCTTCCTTCGTAGTTGTTTGTGTTTCCAATTTCTCAAGTCGTTTTAGAAACGTTTGTAACATCTCTGTAGTAACATCTGGGGGTTGCTGCAGTTCTTTCTTGGAAGTTGTAGTTGTAGTTCCTGGTGTTTCCCCAAAAGAAGGCAGCGGTGGGTACAGCGGAGATGAAGGCGCTGAGGGTGCTGACGGCACCTCCCTTTTTCCCGTTACAGGGGAAGGTCGGCAGGGTGCTCCACCTAAGTCAATGAGGTCAGCAACTGACGTTGCTCCCGCCCCTTTTGGAGTTTCTGGTGGAGACACTTCCGCCTCTGCCTCAGATCCTATTCCGGCTCTGCTAAGAGAAACTTCCGGTTTCTCGGGTGTTTGCACCGGGGTCGGTGGCACACCTTTTATTTCACCCGGTGAATTAAGACTTTCCTTTTCCCGCAGTTCACTTATGTTTTTACAAACAGTCCCAGACATGCCTTTTAAGGCAGGCAGTCCGAAGAAGCGCACGATAGGTCTTGGTTTACTTTGAGGTTTATCAATAGCTTTTCCTGGACCCAGCATTTGAGCAGCAGCGCATGCCACTTCTCTTTCTGCTTTCATCACTTTTAAAGTCTCTAACACGGTGTTCCAAAGTGTATGAACTGCCTTTATCTCCTTTTCATCTTTTTCATCTCCCTCAATCGTTTTTTGCCACATCGTCCCTCCAAAGTCCCGCCATTCCGATACGGAAAATAACAGATGAGTGTCAGTAAAATGACCCCAACGCTGTCCAAGTGTAATAAATTTACACAATTGCTTCGCTGGTGTCTCTATCCCTCTCTTAGAGAGTATTCCAGCTAGCAGCGTGGCTGCAGCCTCTGTTTCCATTGCTGCGCCTAATGAGGAACGACCTCACACCAGCGTCTGCTCTGCCCTTTTGACCTGAACAGCACCCGTTATCCTGAGAGGTGAGGAGCGACCTCACTCCGGCGTCTACTCTGCCTTCTTGACCCGAGCAGCGCTTCTCTCAGCCGAAACTTCCCACTCCCCTCCTCTAGCTGCTTACCGCGGTCACAGAGAACACGAGCGACGTTACCCTCCTCTGCTGCTCACCGCAGTCTCGGAAATCGCAGGCGAAGTAACCATAACCATCCTCTGCTACCAGATGTCGGAGTGGGAGAGTTCGGACCCGGAGTAACGATGTAACCTCGATGCGAGTATGATCGTTCTCCTTTATTTCAGACAATTACAAGGCTTATATAGACAATCAGCAGAGCACGCGGAAGCAATATCTGCATGATTGGTTCATTACATGTGTTCACGCGCTTAAGACAGTTATATGATTGGTACAGGGTTGCTGTTCACGCGAAGAGGTTCATTAGCACATTCCGGACTTAGTTGTTGTCTCTTATGTTGTTTGCCAAGTAGTCCGTTGCTGTTCAAGGTCAGTTTATAGTATCCTCTGTGCTTCTTGATACACTAAAAGCAGGATTGCTCACACTGAAAAGATCATGTCCCTTCTCACTTAGCCATTCTCCCACATTTGACCTTAGCTCAAACAATCCAGACACCTTAAGGATGAAAGTTTAAATTTATGAAAGCAGTCCTAGTTACCAAAACTACAGGGATCATCCCATTTAACAGCTGTCATAGTCACCATTCCCCAAATCTGCTGGTTAGGAGAGTGCCTAATGATGCAGGTTGACGAATTAAAGGCTATATTTTATTACCAGCAGTTTTCAATTATTGTCTTCCAGACCCCATGTACAAATTTCGGTGAATATCATGGCCAGTTCTTTTCCACTGCATTACTGTTGATTGCAGCCAGCTTTTGGATGTGATTAATTCTTTTCTCAAAAGTGATGAATCCAAAGTACTGGTGTTTCTGAACTGATCCTGATATATCCAGGAATCAGATGTCCCATTTACAGGAAGGAAAAGAAAATTTCTTCCTGGAGCATGGTAGCCTTGAGAAAACAAGAAGATTAAATGTGTAGCCAGGCATTATTGCTGAGTGAGGAGAAAATCAGAAAATACTCAGATTCCTTTTGAAGCATTTAGTCTGCCGATAGCTCACGATCAAACTTTTCTCTGAAAATTTCAGTGTCTTCTAACTTTAGGTGACATAGAATCAACAAGGATCTTCATGCAATACTTTCCGTTCTGGTTAAAATAAAAAAGTTTAAAAGTGCTCATTTTTCATTATTTTAAAAAAAGAATTCCACTCCAGTTTTTAAGTCTAAACTTTTCCCCCTTATTCTCTAAGTATATAGGTGAACATATCTGTAAATCCTTACTCATTAAGGCTGACAATAAGAACGGAAAGTCACTTGCACAATGGGCATATTTTCTTTTTGGCAAAGACAGCAAATTGACTAATTTTATCGTCATGTCACAGGACAATGCTACTGCACTTAAGATTATAGGAGTAGCTGTCTGTCCAGAGTGCAGATAACCAAAAGGATTTTAACTTCCCCCACTGACTTTTCCGGGGTGATTAACTCAGGTGATTTACAAGTGGAATGGTATTTCACCATTCCTGGAGATTCAGTCAAAGACAATATGTACTGTGTGATGTCATTTTTTATCTACATAAGCACTTTAAAATGGATGCATTTAGATGAACAATTCAGAAGCTTGCTTTTATCTACCATACTACCATTCTGTTGCAAGAGCAGAATATACACTGGTTTTTTAACGTGCTGCTAACATGAGATTTTTTTTTCCCAACTAATTCAACAGTTTGGACTTTTCAGATTGTGCTTCAATAAAGCTCTAAAAATATTCCTGAACAGATTTCTCTAAATCATATATATGTTCAGTTACACCTGTTAGTCCCAGTCATCTCTTAGATATGAATGAATATGTTTTGATAGAAAAAATATTTTTAAAGATAGAAAGACATTATAGGATTTCTTTTGGAAAACAAAATTTACTCTGACAGCTATTTCCTAAAACAGCAATGAGAAAAAATAATTTACAATTAGAATGCTGAGCTCTTATAGTTGGCATTGTTGCTCTGACACACAGAAAGGCCCCTGAGATTAATTATCTACTGTAAAATATCACTGTGTTTCTTTGTGCTTCTTTTGCTCCTTAAATAACTAGGTTTAAAGACATAGAAATTTTTTTAGGTACCTAGACAGCTCAATATAGTATTCTTCAGTTAATTTGGTAGCTTGTCTTTAGAAATTCACTTGTAAGTACTTGTTCTTTAGATTACTGAAGTGTACTTTTTTTGATTAACAGCTCAAACCCATAGATTCTCACCATGAGCCAAATTACCATAACTGTATTATCCCCTTATAGCATGAGTCACTAAAGTTTGTGCCATACATGTGGAGTCCAAATTATTCTGTCAGGCATTCAAATTTGAAATATCTGAACTTCAGTTTGCCTTATTTCATATTATCTTTTGAATTCATCATTCTTGCTAGGTGTTTCCTCCATCTATTTAATTTTTTTAGTTATTGAGTTATTCCACATAAATTATTAATACAGTAATTTTGCTATGGAAATTCAGACAAAGGGCATACTGAGGAAGATAAAAAGCATATCTGGCTTTGGGAATTGGCAATGGGAATGGAAATGTTTTCTTTGCTAAAAGAAATTATGTGCGACATAGTCGGGAAAACATTTTGATCCAGAATTGTCCTGGATATGAAAGGTTCCTGAATCTGTGGAAAGTCTCATTTTCTTCAGAGTAATTCTGCCTAATTGTAGGACCAATGCTGCATTTTGTGGTCAAGTTCATCCCTAGGATTAAGGAGAAGAGGCAAAGAAAGAGGGAAAGATTTTTTGAATCCTCCGCTGAATGGTACTCAGTTGAACCTAGGGATACAGCACAACATTATTTGTAACAGCATGATATAGTAATAAGCTTATTAAGTAGCTCAGAATATGCTACTAGTAATATTTATTCTTTCAAATAAATGTGGAGCTTTTTTCTGCTGTATAAAGAGATTCTGCAGTATAAATAGATTCTTCTTGCAATTATTTGGTTCTACCTGGAAAAGAAATGTAGCAATCTCCTGGGGTTTTCTTTGGATTTAAAGAAAGCCCTAAGGTTTCCTTTGAAGGGGGATTCCTGGAGACTGGCTGGTATTCAGAGAATTTCAGAGTGCAGGGTTTAAGCTGACAGAGACAATTTTGTAAGAAGGGGAGCTGTTAACTCACATCCTTTCCCTGCATAGATCATGGTCCGATAGATGACTGATTGAATGTTTTTATTTTAGCTGTTTCATATATTACAACCATAGTTAGTGTGGAAGGTTTAGGTACCCAGTTAATATCAGTAGAGCATTTCATTCATTTCCATATATGCTTACATTCTATATTTTAATTCTATTAATTTGCTTTCATATTCTGATGGTAATTGTGTTAGGAATCCCTCTAAGATATGAGTAAAAAATACTGTTGTATTTCTCTTAATGACTATCTATATCACCAGTGTATCCAAAAAGTGTAATATTATCTATATGTTTCTAAGAATGATTAAAGAACAGGTTCTGAAAAAAATAAATTGTTTCATAAAAATGTTACACCTTGCATATTTGGAATACTGATGTATGCAACAGAATTTCTTACAGTCTTAAAAAAGTTCAAGCCAAAGTCTGTAGCCTTGATAAGATAGATATTTCACTGTCTTATCAGAGTGCCTCCGAGCAAGTAATTCACAGTTTTTAAGGAATAATCCCATGGGCCTTCAGCAGCACAATAAATATTTACTCTTCTCTTTAGAAACTATGTTGCACTGGCTAAGCAGGGAAGGTTGCCTCATGGAGGGACAATAATAGTGAGGGAGCAGGAGGAAGAAATGGTGCAGTTAAGGTACTCCTAAGTGCTTGTTAAAGAGGGTGGGTAACAAGGTTATGAAGTTTGCAGTGAAAAAATCACCCTCATGACAGTCCAGACTAAAACTGACTCTGAAGAACTGCATCAGGATCTTATGATGCCAAATAAAAATTGCAAATGAAATTCTATATCCACATAAGAAAAATAAAACATGGGAGCACAGACAACACTGTACACAGACCATTATGGTTCAAAAGTGGCTACCACTGCTTAGGAAGGAGATCTTAATCATTGTGGACATCACCTCACTGCTCACAGGGTGTTCAAAATCATTACAGAGAACAAAACAGAAGTATCCCACTGTATAAATTCATTGCTACCGCATCTTGTGTACTGCTTGCGGTTCTTGATTGCCCAACTTCCCCATTATCCAGGACTACAGAGGAGATAACAAGGGGGTCAGAAGTATACAGTCCTTTCCACAGAAGAGAAGAAACCAATTACAATGCTTCTCTCTAAACAGCAGAAAACTGAGGGATATCATAAAATCATGAACAAAATAGAGAAAGTGAGTAAGGAATAATTTTTCCCCTTCTGCTTAGGTGGTCCTCAAACTATTGAATAACAGAAGCTATGAAGTCATATCAAAAGGACGACTAAGTTATATTTTTCTCCTTTTCTTAAACTCTGATAAAACCAGGATGTGTTACTTAGACCTTTGATGTGAGAATCACAATAGTTCTCACCAGCTGTAATCTTTCAGGGCAAACCTGCTCCAGCATGGGCTGTCCACAGGCCGTGTTCCTTCAGGGAGTATCCGCCTTTGCAGTGAGGTTCTCCAGGGGCTGCAGTGTGTATACGTGCTCCACCATGGGTCCTCTCCAGGGGCTGCAGGGAAACACATGCTCCACCAGGGTCTCTGCAGGGGCAGCAGGGGAATCTCTGCAGGGGTGCCTGGAGCACCTCCTCCCATCCTCCTGCTCTCCCCTCAGGGCTCGTAGGGCTGTTTCTCACACTGTTTCCCTCACCACTCACTGCCTCTCCTCACTGAGGCTGCCCCTGCAGCCCTTCTCCACTACCAAAACCTTGACACCTGCACTCAATACAATTATTTACTTTCCAAGTATTTGAGGTCAGAATTGTTTAAAAACATTCCTTACATAGTTTGCATTGGATCATGTGACTACAAAGTTCATATCTTACAATTTTTAAGTAAAGAAAACTTTGTAACTCAATATAGAAATCTCCTAGTTTGTTTTCTGCAAGCCGTGAATAATCCATGCCTCTTAAAAAATGCTACATATTACTTTACAGATTCCCTCCCCCTTTGCTGTACCCACTTTCTTTGACTGTATTTGTTTGTTATTTCATTGCCCCAAAATTTTTAGCTTTTCGGCAACACAGAACATTCTTTTCAAATATTCCCTCCTATCTGTATGACGTAGTCTAACCTCATGTTTTATTGAGCAATTATGTCAATTGAGCAATAATAGCACAGAATAAAGTAACTAAAAGATATTGAGATGTCATTTTTCAACCTTTCTTCTCAGTATTGACCACATTATATTCTTTAGCTGACATGATAAAATATGGTAAATCTTTACAATTGTTTAAATTTTTAAAATGCCAGAGTCCTGGCTTCTGCTGGAGTCATGACAATTTTTCTACAGATTCCTCTTAAGCCACAGTTTTAATCTATATATGTTCTTCAGAGATATAACCATCTCTTTCATGACTTTTTGGTGACAAATGACACTCAATTTTTTTCAGAATTTGAAAAAAAAATTCTAAAAATGAATATTAACAAAGAAGGCTTCAGTAGAACTTTGAACTTCCTCCCTCCAATGTTTCATTCATTCAGAGCAGATGTGGCTAAATACTGTCTAAATGCTCGAGGACTGATCACAAGTCAGCAGAAAAATTAAGTCCTTTCACTAATTATAAATATCAGTGATATGAAGATCTCAGTGGCCTACAATTCCATATAAAGTCTCTGATTATTTCAAGTAATAAGCCAGTTCATACACTCACATTATTCATGAATAATGTATGAGAAGAAAAATAGAAAGCATTACTGTCTTTGAAGAGCTTGCTTGCTCTAGTCCAAGATCTTTTTTAAAGATCAGTTACTGTACATCAATACTTTTTTAGATCAGATACTACTATCACCTACATGAAGTTCCAGTAAGCACCAGAGCTAGTAAATTACAGCAGTGAACAGCCTGATCAAGATATGTCTGGTGGAAACTCAACATCTTGATGTTGTGCAACACTGAATTAAAGAAAAACACTAACTGAATATAAGCTTGGACACCAGCACTGGTGTACAATCAGAGTTCTTTTATATTGCAATTTTTCTGTTTTCCTTCTCAGACTTTTAGGTAGTTTTCAGATTATCGGGAACAGCTCAGTGAGAGTTGATCTTGCATCTCGCTAGTACTAAGTGAGCCTCTTATATACCGTATCTCAGGAAAGAGCAACCTGAAAAATACATGCTGTGATTTCTTGTTTTACCATAATGTGTAACATATGCCCTCTTTGTTGTTTCTAGTTGTCTTTATTGACAGTTTTAATTTCAGTGCATTTCCTATCAAAATGAAAGTAATATTTTATATTTGTTACGTGCTAGAGCCATGACAATTTAGAGGCACAAAAGAAACATCTGGTAAATAAAGAGAAGATCAACTAAGAAACTGGTATTACCCCTACACGGCAAGAAAGTAATGTGCACAGAAGCTGCCCAGTCAGGACACAGTTTTTCTACCCAAAAAAAAGAACATATCATAAGGTAGGAATAAGCTTTTATCCAGCTCACAGATACCAACATTTGTTACACAGCAAAGACTGACTTTTTCCTCTGCAATCAGGCTTGATTTTCTCCAACTTTTTCTTGGAGAGGTAACAAAAAAAATGAATAGTTTTCTCTTTTTCACTGCTATAACTTTTGTGGCTCTTGAATGCTTTTGGGAAGAAAGTGTTTTGAGATTCCTGTACCTGGTTCATCCTCAAGTTCTGTGGAACTATTTTCTGATACTTTTACATAAGTTTAACGAAGATACAGCTATGAACTATGTCACTACAAGCACCAATCCTCTTTAACTTTTAATTTAACTCTATCTGAATTCTGTATCAGTTCAGAGAAATCCCAAATGTTTGAAATTTTTCTAAAATTGTTGATTCAGTGAAATTATAGGTACGTGCTTATTCCTTAGCATATGGGGTCTCTCACTGGAGCTGGAACAACCGGCTTTTTCTGAATCAGCATCTTCTTCTCAAAGGTAAAGATTGAAAACACAAAATAATTCATGTTGGAAGGGACTTCAGGAGGTCATATATTCCAACCCTCTGCTTATGAAAGTCATAGAGTAAGGCTGCAAACTAAATTTCCTGTATTCTGAGGATTGTTTGGCCCAAATCCTGTGTTGGAGTTTCAATGTTGTTCTTGGCATTTCAAGAGTTCCACACCCATTTCAGGAAAACTCACAAATGAAAGTTGTTTAATTTCTTTTCTTCAGTGTAATCTGAACTATTGTCATGTTTAATGGCAACTTTTAAAAAAGTGTAGAATCAGATGGTTATTTCTTGCTGAAGAAAGCCAAAGGATGTTCAGAAATTCCTGTCTTCTGGGAAGTTTCTTGGATATCTAGGTTCTTCTTTGATGAAATCTGATGATTTTTCACTAGATGGAAAATGAGAATGTTACTATACATTTCTGGTTTTGTGCCCAGTGTTCTCCAATGTTTGAAAATTCTCCCAACTGCTTGTTTTTAAAGATTCATTAATATTTTCCTTGGAAGAACTTATTTTGAACTATGACATGCTTTTTAATTCCTACAAATAATATGAAAAATGTACTCAGAAAAAAAAAGGAAATTACTCCCATTAAAAATAAGCGAGATTAGAGCAACACAGAAAATAAATTCTTTCTCTACTACACACCTATCTGCACACATACCTTCTTAAAGCACAGTCAAAAATTTCAGAGCCTAATGAAAATGAAAATTAATTTAGATGTATCTAAATAATGTTGTGTGACTGAAATTAATATTTTTTCAAATATTCATTTCATAATCTATCATATTATACAGCTTCTCATTTTTTAATATATTGTATAGTCTTCAAATGGGGGAGGGCAGCTGCTGAGTAATTTCCAGAGCTTATCTGACTTCTTTTCACAGGCTTGCTCCTTCCAGTTAGACTATAAGCCAAACCTGGCCCTATTCTGAACTTCTTTCTCTCCCTTCCCTCTCCATCAACTCTCAAAGTCCAGCAGGGTCACTAGGAGCTTCTGGGAAAAAAAACTAAATTTCATCATAATGCCTAGACTATGAAAGAAGTCGAAGACCTCCTCAAACTCTGGTGAGACAGAGTAGTACAAGCTACATTGCCAAGTTAAATACAGGAAAGCTTCCAGAGGGAGACAGTGGGAACAATGCAAGAATTTAGCTAAAGCAGGGATTGAAAGCACAGGAGAAGAGAAGATAATTAAAAATCTCAGAGCTAACCTATTTCCTTACCTCTTCTATTATGGTCTCTGTGGAGCTTCCCTGTAAAGGCTGAGATAAGCATTTGATGGATCTGTGTAGGATCCATGGGGTCTTGACAACAAAATGACAGCAAGAAAAAAAAAAGGTTTGATGAACTATGGGAAATTTTTTTAGTATTAAATTACAGGATAGGTAAAGGGGGATTGTGGAAATAGAGCCTTGAGATATGAGAATATTAGTGCACCAAGCAGTGGCCCTGTATGTCACTAGGCTCCCTATGAGTTTACCCACACTGAAGCTCTCTGCAAAGTGCATTATTTTGCAGTGAGAATATCTGGCAGAAGCATGCTTTCTCTCAGAGCTCAGTGGTGTATTGACATAGCAGTGATGTTGCAAGCCAGTAAAGCTTTGCACTGCTACTCTTCCCTCAGGTATCCTGAAGCAGTTCCAGACATGTTTTGCAAACTGAGACAGTACTCATCAACAGTTATTTCCACTTTCTTCTGCATTGTCTGAGCCTTCTGTAAGTTCTGTCTCACTTTGCTGAAATAATGACGCTTAAGCATATGACATATTAGAAGTAACTCACATGTTGCTTTTGACTTTTCTTGGTTTATGTGTACATTGCCCACCCAGTAGAGGATGTCTTAGCCTAATGTATACATAAGTTCAGAACAACATGTATACATTCTTGTGAAATAATATGATTAATTCATGCAGTCCTTGCTTATTTATTAAAATGAGACATTATTTCAATCTGTTTTACCAAAATAACTATAGGACTCCTAATTACATGTACCTGAATATTAGCATTTGCATCGTGTGTGACCAAAGGAGTGATATATGGGTCACTTCATCTGAAATGCATAAAACCATAGCCACACAAACCTTTGAGTTCAAAACTCATGGCTGTTCTCTCTTTTCCTATATAAATTTTCTAAATAAGAAGGAAAAGGATAGGACTTTCCCCTGGAGAACAGGGGGAAAGACTGGAGCAAAAAGGACCTACCATTGGTGGAAGATCAGGTCAGAGAATACTTAAGCAAACTGAACATATATAACTCCATAGGCCCTGATGGGATACACCCGCAGGTGCTGAGGGAGCTGGCTGAAGTCATTACAAGGCCACTCTCCATAATCTTTGAATGATTGTGGTGACTGGGAGACATGCCTGAGGACTGGAGGAAAGCAAATATCATTCCTATCTTCAAGAAGGGCAAGGCAGACCCAGGGAACTACAGGCTGGTCAACCTCAGCTCAACCCCTGGGAAGGTGATGGAGCAACTAATCTTGAAAACCATTTCCATGCCCATGAAAGACAAGAAGGTCATCAAGAGTAGTCAGCATGGATTTACCAACAGGAAGTCATGCTTTACCACCTTGACAACCTTCTATGATAAAATGACTGGCTTGGTAGAAAAGCAGTGAATATTGTCTGCCTATGCTTCAGTAACGCTTTCAATGCTGTCTGCCATAAGATTCTCATAAAGAAGCTGATGAAGCATGGGCTGCATGAGTAGACAGTGACGTGGATTGAAGACTGGCTGCATTGCTGGGCCCAGACAGTGATAATCAGTGGAACAAAATCTAGTTGGAAGCCAGTAACTAGTGGTGTTACCCAGGGGTCAACACTGGGTTCAGTCCTGTTCAACGTCTTCATTAATGATATGGATGATGGGGCAGAGTGTCTCCTCAGGAAGTTTGCAGATGACACTGCTTCACTACCTTACATTACAATATTTTTTATTAAATGGCATGCATGGAGACAACTTCTCCTGATCCAAACACTGGTTTTAGTATTCTGTGCATTACCAGATTATTTCATTTCCCTACAGTGATAATTAGTACAAGTTATGAGGTAAACTTCATCTTATGTTGAGTAAACAATTCCTGGAGTAAACATCTGTTCATGCAATCATAAGTAAATGAGGTAGATGTTTGATACCGAGCTTTTTTTTTTTTTCTTCCCCTCACTCCCCACTACCTGATTCCAGAGATGACAGCAATTAGCAGTTAAGATCTTCTTTATGCTTTTCCATTCCACTAAACAGTAACATTTCTGAGTGTACTATAGAGAAGTAATGATTTAAACATCAACTGAAAGATCAACTAATTCCTTGATAGCAACTGCTTTTGACTCTACCACATGAGTTACACTGTGTTTTAAAGATACAAGGTTATTCTCTCCTATCAATTACTGTCCTGAAAAATCCAGTAGTGCTCCAGCGGATGGCAAAGTTTAAACTTTTTAAAAGTGTTTTACTTTCTCAAGGATTGTCAGTGAGTCACAGAGAACAATTGTGTGCCTCTACATCCCCCTCCAGTTCTATAATGTTCTCGCTCCCCAAGGACTGCTTGCCTCTGTTCCAGCTATATGTCTAGACCCATGGAAAGTCAGAGATTTAGAGATGTTGACACAAGGACAGCAGGTCCTTGGCAAAGCAAGGCCTGGAGAGAATAAGTATGATCTCAGCCTGTGGTGCAGTGGTGATTAGCAGAAAATATTCCTTTCACAATGCAATATTAGAATTAGAAGGAAATATTTTGGCTGGAGTGAAAATCTACTTAAAAATGCATTCTTTCTCCCTACCCCACCCTGACCATTTCTGAAGTACATGCTAGGTCTCCAGTGGTAGATATAATAGGAATATGCTCCTATAGAGCCAAGAGCAAAATACCATTTGGAATTCTAGCTGGGAATATATTTGAGAAATTAATTGTATCCTGGGTGATTTCTTTCTTTATTTATATATATTTTAGATAAAATGTGAAAGAGAAATATATAGTGCTAATTGTGTGAACTGTGTTCTGTAGGGAGTATTTCAAGAAATGCACAAAATTAAGGATATTTACAACTGAAAGTCTAGACTAGTGGTTCCTGAGCTTTGGCTTGGAGACAAAGTTGCTTACAACATCTTTTGAAGTTGTTAACAGCCACTGTAGGATATGTTTACACTTCAGTTTTCCTTCGTGTTTCAAAGGAAGCCAGTGGGCTGAATTGGTCATTGCTAAATTGCGTACATTTCCACACAAGTTAATGAAGATCATCACTGCAATAACATGATGGAAGTCTCTTTACATTGTTCTACAATTGTCCGCTTGTATACCTTGTTATGTCATTACACCAAGAATTATTATAGAAAATGTATACTCTGGAAACTTTATCTTACTGCTGCTACCATGTCTTCTGAGATCATTTTGCCCTTATGCCATTGCTTCTGTTCTTGCTGTGCAAACCATAAGAGTCTCCGTAAGAGCACCAGACAAGCCTGGATATGAACATCCCACTGCTATTATGGCTGGAGGTCAGACACTTGCTGGCCTATGGGATGATAATCAGGTGGGCAGCTGGTATGTCCTATCACAGTAGTAGGTCCATGGTGTGGCTTCTGGCTGAGATGAATCTCTGCATGGTGAAATGGAAATTTTACACCTGAGAGATTAATTTTAGCAGTTGCATTCCTCTCTGTAGTGTATGGGAGAGGTGGGATTTGCCATTCTGGAATGTCACTCCCTATTGCAGCATCTTGCACTCTACGTGGCTTTTTTTGGTTGTAGCACCATCAGGTCTGTAAGATGCCAGTAATGGTAAGAGTACTGAGTGTGTGCATCCATGGCTGGGCACGTATTTCTTCTAAGGGCTACTTTTTGTTCATTTTCTCCAGAAGCAGTCATAGGATTTTTTTGCAAGGTTTCCTCTGAGCTAGTAAGGAACAAGTTGTGATATGTTAGGTTGCTCTGACAAGCATTGTCAAGTAGCCAGGGAAGGGAGGTGTGAAAAATTAATACACTGTCCCTGGAATGTGGTCCCTTGTCCACTTTATTGTGTTTGACCCCAGATTTCAATGTTGGCCCAGAGTGCAGACTGTCTTCATTTGCCTCACAACACCTAGTGTCTTTATGGACACAGTGTTGTACATTGATGTCTTTTCAGATGAAGTTTTGGGTGACCTCATTACAATATGAATACATTAGACAAATTTTTCTTGGCCACTGGTTGTTGTCCTTGACCTTCATTCAACTAGCTTTGATTTTCCTGAAAAGAGCGCTGTTCTGTTTCTGTCAGAAGTTACTCAACCATGTTTCTCCATGTGTTCCTACTGGGGAATTCTCCAAGCAGCAACACTTCTTCCAGCATAATCAGTACAAAAATTCAATTTATTCCAGTCCCCAGGTTATCCTTCTTTGTTCCTAGGGCTGGAATTACATCATCTTTTTTTTCTTGAGTAGCAGCTGTAAGGAGTAACAAAATGCACTGCAGGACCAAATACTGAAACAGTTGTTTCCCAGCATGCAAGACCTGAGTTTTTATAGCTTTTTGAAGCCTTGGGCTCACTAGGTTAAAAGAAATTTTGGAAGAAAACATTGCAGGGCTCAGGTAGCAAAGGAGGACTGGCATTTGAAGGCTGTTGGTCCATTCTATTCTGTGGATAGCGGTACATAAACCAGGGTATCCTCTCATATGATTTTTTTTTTTAATGTGACCAGAAAGTGGGGGTTTGTGCAACTTTCTTCCCTAGCATGTGATACATGCAATATGGGTCATATAGGTAGTAAGGTGATACTCTCAGTAACTCAGGTATCATTGCTCAGTACACATTCCAATGTCCCAGTTGAAGCTGGAAAATGCTAATCCAGATAACTGAGATTGTAAAATCACACAAAAGATACAGAAGAATCAAAGATGTGAAAGAAAATTATCAACAATAAAACAGAATAGACTCCAGAGCAGATCATTTTAATAAGTGAAGATACATTTTTCAGAGATACAGAGATTTCAAAGAGAACCATCAGGATTTCTCAAAAATTTTACAGAATTATGGCAATAAAACTTGAAACTTCACTGGTGCAGAAAGAGCTAATTGGTACTGGAATTTATGGTAAATGGCAGATTTCCCATACCATGACATACAGTTAAAATATTTTTGGTATTTTTATAAAAGAGTAAAATGATGAGACACAATCGGCTAAGATTGTCTTTAGGATTGTCTAAACAAAATTGTATTTAGTGAAGAACAGCATTCACTGAGATTTACACTTAAAGGATTTAGGCAGAATCACTGATATTTAACTGTTTCAAACAATGATTCATGTAGTAGTCTGTGGAGACAGTATGGGGGGTAGCCTTTCTGCTGGAAAAGAAAGGTTGCTACAACTCTTCAAAGTAATTGCACAACACAGTGGAGACACTGATGTATGGCTGGCAATGGGTTTTGGTTTGACTAGGTGATCTATGATGTCTCCATGAAATCAAACTCTCAGCAAATGTCTAATGGTGTAATACAAAACAATGCCCTCGAAAGACTTGCGAGCTGAGCGTGTTCTTGGGGCTTCTACAATATGTGAGAGTGATAGGACTGAAATGGCTTTAAAAAAAAAAAGAAAGAAAATCATCTCAGTGGTTTTTATTGCGCTATTTTTATTTAGCTGAACAGAGCCCACTATACCCACAGTTGTTACAAGGGGCCAGCCACTATTAAAAAGTCAAGACTTTATTTGAAGCTATCATGCCTTTCAAGCTGAAGTGTTTCAAAACTGTTGAGAATAAGGAAATACTGTAGCTGTTTTCAAACCTTGTTCTAAACAGGCCAGAGCACAGAGATGCACTGAAAATGCTGGTGCTGGCAGGAGGCTCTGGCAGTGGCATCAAGCAGATTTGGCACTACCTGTTTTGACGACATTCAGCCTTCTGCATACTTAATGTCTGTATGAATGCATGTGGAGAAGTACCTCTTTAAGAAGTCATGACTCCCCTGAGTCTCCCACATTCCCTGAGTGTTCCCATCTGAACCATTTCATATCCATACAGCAGAGAAGCAGCTTTCTTTCAGATAAGAGTGCAGTATATATCTGAAATTCTGGAAAGGGGGTTGTTTCAACCTGGTATAGACACTATCCCAGCTGTCAAGCCAAAACAATGACAAAACAATGCAGAATTTCAGTGTGTTTTGATACACATCCAGAAACCATGGCAGCTGGGTTATCAGTAAAACACAGCGACAGAATTACCTTTTATAGTACTCTACTGTACTTGATGTAAGGCCCTGAATGTTTGTTATGAGACAAACCCAGTACTTTGCCAGTAGCAAATATCTGCTTTGAAGTTTCTGTAAAAATAGAGACTTAGTCTGACAATGGTTGGCAAGTGGCTGTCTTATCTCATACTACCTTCAGTTAAGACTAAGAGGATTGCAATTTCCAGTTTCAGTGACATAGTAGATGTTTTTTATTGGAAGGATGACTGTAGACTATGGAAAACTCATCTAACATAAGTAATAGTGAAATTATTGTAAAATTAGAAATATCTTAAGTGGAAATGTTTGAGATGAATTAATCTAAAGTCTCTGTTTCCTTCACACCACAAAATAGGTAAGTGTAGGACAAAAGCGAGAGGAATTTTAGTACATATACCTATGTAAAAGGAAATTAAAATACCTTATAGTGTTTTGGTTTGGTTTTCTTTTTTAAACTTTGAAGCAAGAAAGTAAGATTCCTTAAGTGCCAGATATGCAAGATTTTCCACAGCCCTTATTTGTTCTTACTCAAGCTTACTTTTCTTGAATTAACGTGGCTTTGTCAGAAGAACAGCCACAAGATCTTCTAGTCAATGAAGAGGTTTTCCTAGTATGTTTTAAAGCTCTGAAACCCAATAAAGCTACACACAACACTACATGCCATAGGCTGGGTAGCCCTCAGGTTTCTCCTTATAGCAGTTGATGTTGTAATATATGGCTTTATGCACTCCCATCATTGACACATTTTTCCAATGTGGTTTGGTTGCAAGAAGCAGGAATCATTATAACTGAAAAAACAGTTCTGCAGGGAAACAACGTAACATGTTCCACAGTCCAAACTGATCTATATGCAAAATAGAAGCTCCAATATTCAAAATCCATGATTTGAGAGCATTTACCAGTATGGTGAAATTCTTCATCCTGTCTTCCTGTATAACTGAATCTTTGCATTTCAAATTTATTGCAATGAAGGGTTATGAGAAGTCTTTCTAGTGGGCAGAAATATTAATCATACTTGCAAAACATGAAAGGCAGCTGGAATGAAACTGGGCTATTAATGAAGATGATTTTAAATCCAGTGCACCTTTAAAAATATTAATTGCATGGATTTCCATAATATTACAGACCTCAGATGGTGGTTGTTAAGAAACAGAGTCACCTGAGCATTTGAATTATGTAACTGTTACTGCAGCTACTTGGTTTAGTCATTATAGTTGAATACAACAAAATTTGTGGAGAAAAGTAGTATCTTTTATTAGTTCAGCTGATGTTACTGGGAAAGACAGACATATCTTATTATATGTTATTAGACATATCAGTCTATTAGACATGCCACTAATTTTAAGGGGCAAGGGGAAGAATAAGAAACTGGAGTTATTAGGCAAATGACAGTTACTAAAAAATCTAAATATCAGTTACAGAGATGTTGTTTTTAGGGCTGCATTGAGTTTGGAAGAAATGAAAAAACTTTAAAAATAAAGTATAATATGACTACATGATTTTCCTCAGTGTTGTTCGAAGATGATGGTCTAGCTGAATTCAGACTTTTTCCCGGAGGCACTGTCTTTATCAAAGTCACCACTTAATTAATTTCACCTTTGAAATATGAAATTCATAAACAAACTGTGGAGTAAAGAAGATGAGTGCCATCTTGTCCAATGGCAGCACATGATCCAGTTTATTCTGATAGAAAGGGGCAGGGAAAAGGCAGTAAAGTGAAAAGCATGGAAAACCTGCTAGGCAGGAAGTTTAGCCAAGAATTAACTTGTTTCTTTACATGGGGAATTCAGGAGGAGGTGAGTAATCCAGCTGAACTGTGCCAAAAGAAGTACAACAGATGGGTGAAGATGATACTTCGATAAAGGCCTGTTGGAGATTGCTCAATCTATCCCACCTTCCTCCCTTCAGATTAATTTTCTTGTAACTGAATTTCAAAAGAAAAATGAGGAACAAGTTCAAACAGTGTTGAAACATTGAATTTAAAATTATTTTTATTTTTCATGTTTCTAACTACTTTGTACTTGTTTTTTCAGTGATGTATATAATAAAAGTACTTGTTGGTTTTTCTATTTTATTTTATTATTTCTCAAAAAATTTTGAGTGCAAAATCAAACAATAAAACATAAGAATATTGTCACTATGGTTTTTTGCACTAGATAAAAAATAATTTGCAGATTTTCATAACATGAAATTTTTTTATCCACGGGTGTTTTTATCAGGATTCCTTTACAAGTATTGTTTAGGTATTCCTGTTATAAGAAATAATGCAAGCATAGCTTGATGAGGAATAGCTAAGAAAAAATTGTGAGTGTTTTAGCTGGTAAAATATTCCATAATAATTAGGTTTGTACTTTTTTTTGATCTCTCAGGGTCTAAATTTTTGTGGTGGAGAATGCTAAAAGGATTTCTGAAATTAAAGCAATTATTAATACATAAATTCTAGATTTTCCAAAAGAAATAATTTTGTGCTAGCAGGACACTCTTTTTTTGAAGAGACTTAAAATTTGAACTGTTTATTTGGAACAATATAAATATATGTTGAGGTGAGACATAAGTCAGGATAATTTGACTTTTAATAGATATATTAATCTTATATGCATACATATACAAATTGTACGCATGTATGTATTGATTATTAAACTTACATTTAGCTAATATTAACTCTTAAATGTTCATTATACAAAAGAAAGTGGATTAAAACTATTTTGGTATAACAACTTAGAAAAATTACCATCTGAATCTAGGTTTAAGAAACATCATTTACAGAACACTCAATACTGCTGTGAAAGTTTTAAATATGAATCAAGTTTAAAAGCTTCTCAGACTTTTGTATTACAGCTGTAACATTAGAATGCATGAACCATGCTATACAGAATGAGTATAAGAATGCACTTCCTTCTTTGTTTTCAGAAACTGCATGAAAGGGTCATATACCCTGGTGATATCACCCATGACTCTTAAAAGTGCATGAATATTGAATGGCATTTATGCTGTACTATATTTATCAGCCAAAGTTTATGTGCAGCAAGCTTCCTGTGTAATTTTGAGCTGGTATATGTGCACTACTAAGAGAAATTCAACATACTGTGCTCAAAAAATTGTTGCAGCTGACTAAATTTAGGATGCTGTTTCACAGCAGATGAAATGGTATTCTCAGAATTGTGGAATAAAATCCTGTCCTCTCTCCTATGTTTTCAGGAGATGAACTGGTTCAAGCCATTCAGCCAAAACAACCTGGAAAAAAAAAAAAAAAGTTTTTTTTCATAAAACAAAATCCCTACACTACTTTGATCTTACAAGTACGAATGTTAGTATAATGGAGGGAAAGGCAATATATAGGGGAGGGAATGACAACATATGGGGAGGAAAGAGGAAAGACTGTGAGCACTAGTCCCAGCTTAGATTGCTGTAAACTGCCAGGTAGTTCCTCCTTGAGACTTTATACACCAACTTTTGAAGAGACTTTTCTTGTCTCTATAACATTTTCTACATTAAAATGAAAGTGTAAAATACAAGCTAAGACAAAGGAATCTAGAATAATCCCTTATCATGTATTAAAAAATTACTGTTCACTGTTTTTAAAAAATAAACCGATATACCCACTACTCCTTTTCAAAAAAAAAAAAAAACACTCAAAAGAAGCAAGCTGTCAGCTGTAGCTAGCACATGATAAGTTAATTAAATTTATATGGATAGGAGTGAAAAATTTTCTTTTAGTCAAAAAGTTGTCACTGAAAGATACAGAGTCAGGTCAGCCAAACATTTTACATGTTCTTTTTGAATGGATTTGTCAGGAAAGTGCAATAAAAATAGGTAAAAGCCCTTTTGGAAATGCTTTAAAATTTAAAAATTTCATCCTGAACTTTTTATTATGCCATTATAATTAACTAAGGTATTCAGAATAGTTACTCACTAACTTAAACTTTCACTGCATGTTAGCATATGTATATGTGTTAACTTATATCATTATTCAGAGTGGTTATATAGTTATTCAGAATAGTTTAACAAAAATGGGAAAAAAACAAACAAACAAACAAACAAACCATTTTCAGAATGCTTTCTTACCAGAAAAAAAGACATATTTAAAAAAAATATTGAATTTATCCCAATAAAGTATTTGTTCTCTTTCCTCTTTCCATGGAACTTATTTTTTATAATTGCTTAATTACACTGCTCTGTGTAACAAGTTTGACATGTCTCTAGTGTTCGGTTATTATCATTCACAAAAAAGTGTTCCAACAGGCCATATATTTCTTAAAGGGCTTAATTAAAATACAGCTGATAGTGACTGAGAAATTCAAATTAATCTTAGTATATTAAGTATTTTATATATCCACTGTAAGAGATTTAATTTTAGAGAGAATATTCTGTGATCGAATTCCAAGACGAAATGCAAACTTCAGCTTTGACAACAGACCAGCAACAATGTCTTTCTGGGACATATTGATCATGTGTGACCCTTTGTATTACTTATTAGACAATGTATGTAGACAGACAGAAAAACTGAATATCTTTCAAGGCACATTTTACCTTCAGATGTGTTTTAAGTCTCAGCAAGCTCTATTAAACTCCTCTGAACGGTATAGATTAGAGATACTTTTGAACCAAAGGACTTCTTTTAAACATACTATAATAGCATACTGGAAGGCTTAGCTTTGAACACTTACAATAGAGAATTGGAAAGGTCCCTGTGTCAGGTTTTTGCTTAGGAGATTGTGCATACATTTCGGATGATTTTGCAGTCTAACAGGGGATGCTATAGCAGTCCCTGCTGTTACAAAATTAAATTGGAATTACACAGTTTACCTTTTTTTTGTTCTGAGAGTTTCTGAAAATGCTGGGAAGCACAACAAATAGTTTGTTACAGTCTGCCTTTGTGCCTTGATGGGATACCTGTCCCATGCATACAGCCCTTGCTGTTGATTCCTATTTGACTCCAGTCTTCCTGTGTTAGGATGAAAGGACATGTCACTGCTCTAGTCCAAGATCTACCAGTGCAGACTAAGTTTCCAGTACCTTTTTTGGCCCATGGGACATAAAGTCTGGGTATGATAGACACCCAAGCCACTTCTGTTGCCCTTCTGGTCCTCTAGTTGTTTAGAAGTACAATTATCTTCCTTTCCTGCCGCCATTACCCCCTTCCCAAGGTTCCCTACATACTTAGATTCTTAAAGAACAAACTGCCAATTTAAAAAAAAAAAAAAAAAAGATATAAACTGAGGAAAGGAATTTCTTAGTCTCAGACAGTTTAGTTCTTAAGAAGACACAAGGCTCCCATCAGGCTGTTTCTGTAAGAAGAGACATAGTCACTGCATCTCCACAGAGAAACTAAATCCACTGCTTTAGCCTAGAGTAATTTTGGTTTGATGGATCTCATTCTTGTTTGCTCACTAACATGCCCATTCCTCAAAACAAAGGAATGCTCTCATTCTAAAATACAGATTATGTCACAATCTAAAGGTGTGATGAAAATCAGAACTGGGTCTGAAATATATCATTCTGACCATACAGTAAGTCTCGTTTCACTATTCAGTGCAGCTCAGTCCTCATTCTTTGTTCCTGCACAGCTTCAAATGTTGCAAATTTATTCCATATTCCCTGTTTAAAGTGTCCTTAAAAAAGATCATGGCATAGCCAAAGATGCTAAAAAACAAAATAAAATTAAGTATTTTCCAGATAATAAATATAGAGTCTGGGTGACTGAGAGTGCAAAATCATTTGTTCAAAGAAATTGTTCTCTCATCATATAACCTGTATTCTTCAAACTGTAATACGCATGTAAGATACAGGCCTGTAAAAATATTGTCATATTTTTGCAGATAAAGAATGCACTCTTTGCAGGTTAGAGAGATTAGATTTTAGCATCAGAGTAAGAGTGTCTGTTCAAACATGATGAAACCCATTGGTGAAAAGTAGGTTACAGTACTAGTTAGCTATATTCTTAAAACAATCTAGTATTAAAATGCTAAAATTGAGATTATCACAACAATTTTTTTCCTTCAAATTGCTTTTGTCACTTATTCCTGTTAATGTTATATGTCATGTATGTAATTTTGTGCTCAAGCAGACAGCACGTGATAGAGAAACACAAAATTGAAGGATTAAAGCTCTTGTTGCCATCATTAAGTGCTGGGTTGTGCTCTGCCTTTGGTGGATCATAAATACCTTTATTTTTCTTACTGTCTGTAAGGACTACTAAAGGGCTGCTATGTAATTTGTTAATTTCAAATTGTTTTTATGAAGTCTACAGTCAAAATGTCCAGAATTAGAGTTCAGAATTAAAAAATACTTTTTTTTTTTTATCTGGAATGAAAGCTTAAAAGCTTCACTGAGAGTTAGAAAACTTGTTAATCTGGACATCAGTGGATATTATGCTACACTTTTGTCAGAATAAAGATCTAACCTGTAATGTGGGGGCAAATATTAGGTTCCTGTATATCAGCATCAATCTTTGCATTCACTTGGAGAAATCTTGAGTCCACTGAAATTTGTTTATACTAACTTGATGTCAGTCCATATTCCAACCTGAAACATGCCATGAATGTGAATTCAATATCTACAATGTGGTGGTTATGGTAAAGATAAAGCATGACAGAATTCAAGATACTTGCTAATAGGAAAAGAATGAAATTTTAAGAAGCTTTTATGCTTTAGGATGCTGCATCAGTCCCAAATGCATTATGCCTGATGATAAACCAATTGATTTCTAGGGGATTAAAGCTCCACTCATTGTTCATCTTTGAATTTGAAAGATATTGTAGTAGATAAAGAAAGATACATTGCCAAGTACGTTAAATTTGTTAAGCATATTATCAAGTGCTTTACATTAAACAATGAACAGTCTACTGATGCATTGGCAGTTAAAAAGAAGCAAATAAAAAATATGTCAAAACTGAAAAGCAACCAAATAAAACAAAGCAGATCACTAAAAAAAAAAAAAACAAAAAACCAACAAGGAATATGTGTGACTTGGGAAACTGTATTTTGACTAGCATTGGAATGTCAAAACCTTAGCTGAGCAAATGACAAAAACTCAGGCCCTGTAAAACTGTATTGACATACTGTACAACAGTTCTGTGAGCACTTGAAGTCAGCATATGTCAGTGCTGAGCTAACAGAAGAGGTCTCACTGCCTTCCCCCCTCACTACCCTTTCATTTCATTTCAGCAGCACGCATCCCCCTCTCTTTTTCTGGTGAAGCGGGTGCACGAATGGCAACCTTCATCAGGGAATTCCTCTGCTCCTGCTGAAGCTCTGCTTTTCTGCAGTGAAGAATCTCACTCATCAGGCCAAACAGAAATGAAAAGTTCATGCTCAGGTGTCCTGAGTGTGGTGCTCAGTTGCCAACTGGGGTTAAACCACAACATCAGGAAAGCTAAACCCCTACATTACTGTATCTTATTTATTAAAGTGCTTACCGGGGGAGAGAGCCTCAACCTTGCTCCCTACTCCCAGGCACCTTTTGTAATTCATCAAGTGAGTGATTTAAATTAGTGCTTGCCATGGGCCTTCCTGTGATCTTACTTGGGCCTAAGAAATTTCTCTTCATAAACTGATTTCATACAGGAGAAGGCTAGTAGGAGTCCCTTGGTTTATTCATAATTTGAGCCATTAAAGCTTTTGCTTTGAATATAAATCCAAACCATGAGGCCCAGGACCTTTACTGTGTAATGAGCTAGACTAAGAACAAGGTGAACTGTGTAGGGGCTGGAATATGATCTGAAACATGATGTCTCTAGAAAAAAAACTTGCTTCTGTTATTTTAATAATACTTTGGCCGAAATAGATTTTTTTAATTTAAAAATAAATTTCTCTTTTAGGTTAAAGCCAGTTTTGTGTGTGTCTCTGTGTGTGTTTTGTGTGTGTGAGGTCAGTGTACTTATTACCCTTTGTTGTTGATCAAAGAAATAGAAAAGAAATGTAATAGTAAAATGTGAGAGACCTACAAGTTCCCAATTTAACTGCAGCAGAACATAGATAAATATGTACATTTGCATATTTGTAATTCAAAAGCTTTTCTGGTAAACAGAATGAATGTTTCTGAGCTGTCCAGCTGCTTCAAGTAAGATTGCATGAGTTTAAATTAACCACAGAAGAAGGTTAATTCTGGTAGTATCCCTGAGTGATGACTTCCTTTTTTTTAACTGCAATTAGAGAACGAGGTATTCAATTTAGTCATTTATTCATTAGTAGAGTATAATAGATAAATGAAAGACACAAATTAATGTCTTCGGTGTTATGTAAATAATGAAAAGTCTATTTCCCTACTGTAGTTATATTTTTAATGAGTAGACTAAGATAGTTTTCATTACATGAATATTACATTGTGCTGCCTGACTAAAACAATTAATCTAATTTTTGTGGAAGAAGGCATTGTGTTTATTTCAATGAGATTGCAAAAGGTGATATGGAGAGCTAGTTTTGTTTCACCTCAGTAGTATAATATGTCTTTGCAGTGACAAATGTAGTGCAGAAAGCAAAGCTAGGCATTGTGCCAGATTTGCAAGCACTGCACAAAAGGTTTGTTGTCCTGTTCCATCAGTTTTCACTCCAGGCAAAATTATTTTTGCCAAACACTGTATGTTACAGTTGAGCAGAAAAAAAAAGGAGGTTAAAGAGCAAAGCTTAATGTGACTTGTTTTCTTTGTTGTAGAACTGCAGCAAGTCTGTGAAGCATAGCAGCCTCACTGAAATGAGTACACAATTAAGAGAGTATACTGGGTCCATATTGCCTTTACCCATTGAGATGTCCTAAAAGGGGTTCACAAAATGAGGAAAGGATAAGGCACATGTTTTCTTTACGGAACTCTTCTCACATCTTGATCTTGTGTTTTACTGCACCTATGACAGTAGGATACAGCACAACCCATCTAAAAAGAGATCCTGAATTTTTGCTAAGTCTCACAGTTTTTCATGTTGTTTCTTATGCCTGATAAGACAGGAATAGGTCCCCTGAGCTCTGTGGAAGGAAGTCTCCAAAGTTGACATGGCTGCAGAGGTGAACCTTCCTGTTCTTGATATCTTACAAGCAGAAATGATTACCATTTTTGGGCCCTGGTGTAATATAACCAGCTTTTGTTTCTGCCATTAGCCACTCAGAGCATAAAATTATAAATAATGGTTCATTCCAGGAGCATTTCAGAATTTCCTGGGCTGTAAAAAATAGACAAATATTTGGAAAAAGTAAGTTCTGCTATCTATTAACCTTTCTGAGTTCTGCTTTCTCTTAATGTCTACAGATACTGTCTCTCATGCAAGTCATTTTCCATAGTACATGATGCCAATTTGTTGTGAAGCTGGACACCAGACAGGTGTTGATTCCAGTTCATATCTCGGTTGGTTTAGGCTTTGTTGCTAATGCAGCAGAAAGTATAATTTCTTGATTTCTTCCAATAGGCCACTTCCTTTCAAAAGGGCCAGCACTGTTTTGAAATAATTATGTGTGTGTTTTTTTCTCTCTGATTGAGTTTCTGTTGACTTTCTATAATGCTATAATCTTTGAATTCTTTCTGTAATCGTTGTGTTTCCATGCGTTTCCAGATAGTCTGTGCTGGTCTTTAGATTCTAACCACCACATGAATGAAAAGATGCTTTGATTACCACATGGAGATCATGTGGTATTTGTGGTTTGTAGCTACCTCAATTCAAAAGATCCCTCGTAGTGTGTGATTGGCTGTGTGTGTGTGCTGAAGATTAGCTTGAAAAACTCATGTCTGAGGTTTGATTATGAAAGGTACAGTGAGTGCAGGTACCAATGCCCCTGTGTATGTATTACTGGAAGTATAACACTGTTTCTGTTATCATTGTTTTTTTTCAGAACTGATAAGGATTTAAACTGGGTAATATGGATGTCATTTGGTCTTGGGGGGTTGCTAGGCTTTTATTTTCTTCTTTTTTTTTTTTGCATTGCGAAAAGTAAGGCAACACACTGCCTCCAAATATTTGAGAATATTTGTGTGCAGGTGGCATTTCCTTTCAGTCCCCCACCCCTCTTCACCCCCGGGCTCTATGGTGAGTAACTATGGAGCATCTCGTTATTTGGTAATTTTATGGATGACTCTCCTTGTTGACTTTTTTCTTCTTTAAATAATTGGGGAAGATTCTGTTTTTCTGGAAAAAGTTAATATATGTTGTCCACATCCCATCTTTTCTTGCCAACCCAGCATGAGATATGAGATTTGTAATGCAATAAGGAACCTGTCGAGTTCAATCTGACCTCATGCATTTGTATGAAGTTCATTTATCTGAAATACTCATTTCAAGAAACTTTTTGCTTGAGACTAATAGAAATTACGTTGTTCAAATCTTGTTTCACAGATGAATGTTAAGGGTATTTTTCATCCAAATTTTCTTTTTAATAGTATTAGCCCACTAATCACTCTGATTTTTCAGTACTTTGGTGTTAGCCTCTGTAAGTTGCTGGCCCCTGCTAAATGATCTATGTTTTTAATCAAATAAAATTACTAATGCATCCTTTCCATGATTTTTCTAGTTTTTCCTGCACAGAGAGAGACAAAAGCAGAAAAAAATCTGAGGGAGCTGTAAACAAACTGCTTTACATAACAGATTTCAAATTCTCAATTTATATTATTTTCTTACAGTATAGTGAAAGCAGGAATAACATTTATTTCATTTAAATTAATGTTAATTTAGGTTGGATTTGCTATTAATTTCTTCTGTCTGTCCCTGACTACAGAGAGAGAAACCAAGTAAAAGAGCAATACCAAAATGAAGAAGGGGTTGATTGTAACAAGGCATCTGAAAAGTTTTGTAGTCAATAGACTCTCTCTTTTAGCCTGAATACTGAATGTAATGAGGAGCAGAGGGAGAGGGAGAAGAGAAGAGAGTAGACACCTGCTGTCTCTGTACACAGCAATGTGTAGATGTCCAAGCCAGCTTTTAGCTATTGAGAATTTAAAACTGTGGCCACAATAACCTCAATGCAGGCTAATTCTCCTCTCCAGGGCAGACTCACTTGGGTGACTTTCCCACCTTAACACAGGAGGTGGGTCAGGGAAGAACCAGATGGTGGGTTGTGCCCAGACTGAATTACTCTGTTGACATTCACTTGGTTTGCTTTGGTAAAAATGTCACTCAGGGCTTGTGTTTAAAAGAGTCTCCTCAGAGCCACTCATTCTTTCCCAAGGTAGAAATTCTGTTGAAGTAAACTAGCTAAAGTCCAAATAAATGCTTCAGGGTTATCAAAAAGTATGTACGATCAACGGCTCAGCAATAGCTTTTTCTTTAGGCAGTCTGTGTGCCATGATCACAGGGGTGTGAGAAAGCTGCACTTCAACAGCTGGGTAATATTTACAAAATGGATTTCTTTCCTGGTTCTCACTGAGTAACCATTTATAAACTGAAGCAAACTTTGATTTACTTCTCAGTTTTTACCGAGTCCTTGCTTAGGATAAGATTCATTATTCACTACAATTTAACAACTCAGAACACATGAGTAGGAAATACATCTGGACCCCGAAATAACCGACTACATTTCTTCTTCTCTGGTAGCAAAATATATACTTTGAGAACTATCAAAGCACTGTTACTCTGGAGTGACAGTTAAGAGAAGGATAGCTGAAGTAGGTCCAGAGGACGTTTGCCAAGAAAATACACATCCATCCTGGTTTGTAAATTTTGAGCACCTTAGGTACTTGGCAAAAGGCTTTTAAGCTAAAGCAGGCAACATTCCAGCTGCAAAATAAGAACTTTAAAGAGGTTTGATTAATTTGCCATTCAGACTTGTACTATATAATCATGTTTTCTGTTGGCTGTTTGATTAAAGAAAGAAATAAACCACTTCAGCATTGGAGGTATTAATATCCAACATGCTGATCCTGGTGGGAACTTAATACTTCCTTCCATACAGACAGTGATACAATCACTTAGTAGGTGGGAAATGGCATCTTTGTCTTCGGATGTCACAGTGTAACTAATGACAGCAAAAGCAAAGCTCTTTTGCCATGGCCCGCTCATTGGGTAAAAGAGGCTGAGTCATCTCCGCAGACAGTCAGAAAGTAGAGGTCTCCCTCCATAAGAGCTCTCTCATTCTGAAATATTTGTGCCACATTTTTTCACAGTAGACTGAAAAAAATTAAGTGAAAAGAATTAACTCAAGACAAATAAGTAGATTGTAGCCGATGCAGAGGCCTGTGACACCAATAAATTATAAATGGAATAATCAGGATATAATTAACATTAGCTATACTACAACTATTAAACTATTAAACTATTAAACTATTAAACACTATAATTAACAGTAGTATGTATTTATAATACTGTGATGGCATAGCCAGTCATAATTTTACTTAAATGTGTGAGTAACATAATCACCAAAGATGTAAACAAAGCTAGGTCTAGTTGCACATAAATAGCATCCAGACAACTAAAGCTGCCAGACAGATAACAAGATAAGTACAAGTGACATCCTTCCAAAGGATGACTGGCAAGACAAAGAGAACAAGATAAACAGTATGGGAGTCAAAGAGAACTCCCTTCCTCTTTTGATAGGAGGACAGTAGCGTAAACACACCAAGCACAAGAGAAAAGAACTGGAGAACTGGAGGAACTGAAGCAAGACAAGCTCACTTCAGTTCTGACTTCTCTTGTTGACTAACCCTCAGGCATGATCAGTGGGACCTCTGCAGCTAAGAACCACCAAGGACTGTACCCATCAGTACTAACTATATGGCATCTGCTCCATGTTATTATATACTCACAGCTAATTTAGAATGTGACTGCCAAAAGACAAAGAGTTTTGGTGATAATTAATATTAAAATCTGACCATTAACAGGTGTGTTACTAAAGAATAAATTGAGTAAAAAATTATTTTTACAGTCTAAAGCTGTCCTGATTTGCCACTCTTCTAAACAGTTACATCATGATGTTTCTCTAGCTGATATATATATATACACATATAGGCATATGTATATCAGACACATACACATATATATAATACCTATATACACATATGTTCAGTAGCAATAAGGTACCGTGCCATTTTTCCATAATAAGATAATTTATGCATAAGAAACAGGGTTGGTTTTGTTTGGTAATATTTGGTATAAACATAGCACCATTTGCAAAGAAGAACTTCCACAGTCTTGCAAGCTAGGACTTGCAACACCTAATGCGTAAATCTTAGGGTGGAATTTAAACCACAATGGTGTTACAGCTCCTAACCTGGAAAACCTAACTAAACAGTATTAATTTTTTCTTAAAGAGCATCCAAAGAAGGCATGATTACCTCTGCCTGTCCTTTATGCCACTGTTAGAAACAGAACACTCCCCCTCCTGAGCCACCCAGGATTCAAACCAGATATCTCATGTATCTTAGGAGCATTCCCTAATTTACTTTCATTTTTATTCAGGAACTACTTAATGCAAATTGCAAAAGCAAGATGCATCATTACTAGATTACAGATGCAGGCTCTCATGACCATTATTCTGCCTGATGCCATGAATCTTGATAACTCTTTCATGCCCTTTCCTCAGTAGTAGCACAGCTGCTGTTGTGAAGCAGCCTGACCATTCAGAGCTCCCCAGAACCACAGGAAATTGTCTTGAAAAGCGTGACCTCAAACCAATTCCAACTCAGGTGAGCATAAGCCCTTGGGCAAGTGCTATAGCCATGATGGTATTTTCTTCCAGCATTTTTAAAAGGAGTTGTTGCAATGACATTTAGTGGGAAATCTGCATGTGAGCTTGTACCAAATCTGATCTGGTTCTACTCATGGTCCAGGGCCTCACTGGACCTCCATCTGCTTTCCCGTGCGGTTGAGACAGGAGAGAAGATGGCAAACCATCTTAAGTGGGCAGTGTGCAGAATGAGAAAAAAAAAATACAGCAAACTTTCAAGGTAATCAGAAGCACACCTGGGGAGTGGTGGTTTTGGATATTGTATCTAAACCATGGATTATATGTGGGTTTCTTAACTCTCCCTAAGTGGAAGTGTTCAAGGCCAGGTTGGATGAGGCTTTGAGCGACCTGATCTAGTGGAAGGTGTCCCTGCCCACAGCAGAGGGGTTAGAGCTAGATGATCTTTAAGGTCCCTTCCAACCCAAACCATTCTATGATTCTATGATATTTTTAAATTGCTTTTGCTATAGAGAAAGAGGGATGCGTGCCTTTGCCACAGGGTAGGCTAGGATTTACATACAGTTTTATCAATCCTTGTTCTTGCACACAGTTACGCATAAGCTTTAATGTTATTTACCTGAGTAAAACTTCTTGAAAGTAAGACCTGAAAAGAATCAGCTTGAAGTGAATGAGATTATTTATAGAGGTAAATTCATTTTTAAGTTTTTTTTTTTAAGAGCATGCAACCTAGAAAAGCAGCATGATATGAAAACAACTCATTAGTCAAAGAGCAGTCATAAAACTGAACCTCTGCCTTATACAGCTCTTAAATGAAACTGCATTGCCTAACTACTGTTTTCTAAAATATACATAGATTTTACATGTATTTCAGTATAAATATTTAAATCATTTGATGGATATCTCCATCTGGTTGAGGCATACTAGTTTTTCTGTTTCTATTCTGGCACCAACAATTGCCACTGAAATGTTTTTAAGCTGTATTGCATTTAGACCTAAAAAAAAAAAAATCACTTCATTTAGATTTAGGGCATGAAGTATGTTAGAAGAATTTGAGAGGTCAAAGCAGTTCTTAAAATTGCTATCTACAGTACAGAGAATTTCAAACTGGGATCCAGGTTTCCACATTGTAGTAAAACCTCTCACAAAAGCCACAGCCTGTGAAATCACCAAAACAAAGGATTAAAGACCTGATATAGTAAAATGTTTAGCATCCTTAGCACTCATTATTTTAGTGAGAGGGTTAAGGGCACTCACTTATTCATGATAAAGACTTCAGACAATCATTGTATCATTTTTAGATTGCCATAAGATTATACCCCTAAATTTGAAGTCATCAGCTCCTTGGAAAAATTTGATCCTGATCTTACATACATCTTACAAATGTATCTTTCCTTAGACTCACTGTTGGTTTGGATTTTGTTTGTATCTTTAAGGTTTGGCTTAGGCATATAGGTAAGGACAGCAGACTGGTATCCATCATATTATAAACAAGAATATTCAATGAAAGCATCAAAACAACTTTAAAGAGGGAACATATTAGACATGGTATTTAGGTCGAAGCACACTCCTCCCTGATGTGCTGAAGTAGGAGTTGTCTGGAAAACTTTTAGCAGATTAAAAACAGGAAAGCAGATTTCCAGTGCTCTGATTAGAATCTCTATTGGCAAACTGCAATGAATAATAAAAAGCGCAATAAATACATCTTTATCATTACTAGTAAGCACAAGCTTGGTTCAGTGCTGGTGGCGCAGGGTCTCAAGACTTGTCTGCTTGCCATGGCAGGAGCTGGATTTAGCCATGGCAGCAATTGCCTGGTGGCCGTGTGCCTGTTGCCTCCCTGCATTGGCTTCAGTCTGGGGGTGCCTGGAGCAGAGGGCTGGGGGAAGAGTAGCCACAGCAGGGTACATGTAGTCACTGGGGGACAAACAGTCCCTCTGGGGCAACTGCACTGGGGAAAGTGTAGCGTGTGGCTAACTAACTTTGCCTGGGAAGGAGGGACACTGTGACAAGACAATATTTAAAAATAGCTCCCAGTTGACTTTGAGGCTGAGGAGGAAGGAATCCCACCTATAAACATTGTATGTCCCATGGTGAAGAATTTGGGTTGACTGCTCACTGTGTCACCCATGGTCTCTCTCTTTGAGGAACGTGGTCACTATTGATGTTAGTACCCACTAGGACATTGCAAAGGTAAGCACAATATCCAAGGAAAGGACTAGATATTTGACTGTTTTCTTGTGTAACTGTTTTAGGGATATCAGTCTTAATGAGGCTTTGCTGTATTAATTTGGACTATACATGTTAGTAGTGCTGTTAACTGGCCTAATGATAAATAACTGTTTGATATAATTTGATTGTACTATCAAGATTTCAATTAGTTTATCAATGAATCCATGGCTTCATATATATGGCATGTTCCCTTTTGACTGTAACAGGATTTTGAATATAATGAAAGTATTTCCAGCATTGTTACTGGCTGAGTGAATACTATGCTCAGGGAAACTAATGTTGAACTTCATCAGATTTTGGCGAACTAGCCAGCAGAAGGAATTCAGGTAGGACATACTGGACGTTTAAATGTTTGCATTAGGATTCTCTCAGGAAGCTAGACTGAACTGCTGGAGTAGATCATTTCACTGAGAATGACAGGGCTCAATAAATGGGCAGAAATAAGTAAACAAGATGACATCAGCTGGCCTGAGAGTACTGTGGTGAAACTATCAGGAACAAGAACTTGCCTCATAATCTCCTCTGCCTGGTGCCCAAAAATTATCACACCATTGTGGGTCTGCAAAATGAAGGAGCACATAATAGTGAGAACCTAAAGCTAAGGCATTCAAAATCACCATCTGAAGGCAATGGCAGCCTCATGGAGGTGATGTGGCTTACTCCATTTTTTTGCATTGAGGTATAAAGATGTTTTCTTCTGACATCTTTAAACCAAGAAGAGTCAGTTGGAACACATAACTTACACATCAACTCAAAACAGCACAGGAACTGAAAAGAAAGGATCTGAAATCTTGCTTTACAACCAAAAAACTTGGTTATTTGACATCACAGAAAGCTGGTGAAACAAATCAATAGAATTGGAAGGCTGGTAAAATAGAAATAGTTTATTCAGGAAGCACAAACAGGAAAAAAGGAAACCAATATTACACTGTAGATCAAACATGCTTTGAAGTCACTCTCTGAAGTTGAGAAAGAGGTGAGAGGCAAATTTGTTGCATTTCTCTGGATGAACATAAAAGGAGAAAGAACAAAAGAAATGTCCTTATCAAAAAGAAGCTGTAGATGAAACTTTTGATCAGGCAACAGCAGCAACCAAAAGATGACAGCAACATGGGACTAAGTACCTAATTATTTATTGGAAAACAGTATGTAGGGCACAGTCCTACAAAATGTATGGAGGGTGACTTTGGATAGGGTTAGAGAGGTTCAAATGTGCAGAGAATGATAAAATTCACCCTGGAGTACCCAATAAGTAATTGAGACCATCTCACAATTATTCTTGAAGAAATGTTTAGGGTGTGATATTTTGTGAATTTTACCCTCCCAAAGGAAACTGTATCAATGGAAAAAAGCGTAGATGATGAATTATAGATGTATTGCTTCAACTTGCTTTCTCAAATCATTGAGTAATCAATTTGTAAGGAACTGAATGACAACAGTAAAGAACATATATACTGTTCCTGATCATTGCAATTCCTTTTTGACAATATAACTGGCCTAGAAGATAAGGATGAAGCAATACTTGTGATATATTTTGATCTCAGTAAGCTTGCTGGCAGTAGCCCACATGATATTTGTAACATTAGAAAGATCAGGTTAGATACTATGGCCATAAGCCAAATTCCCTGCTCAGTGTGCACTCTTAGAGTAGACAGTAACGGTTCACTGATGAGCTGAGAAGATATTTCAGATCTGTAGGCATCTGGCTTGGGCCAAGTTCTAATCGACGTTTTCATTAATGGCTTGAAAGAAAAAATCAAAAATATGTTTGTAACATTTGCAGAAAATGCCAGTCTAAAAGGAGTCGCTAGTTCAAAGAACAAGATGAGAATCCAAAATGCATCTGATATTCACAAGATCAAAATAAATAAAAAGCAACAAGTACCTTGCTAAAAAGGAGATATCAGACAATCCATCAGAGAGAGAACAGTCTGTTCTGCAGCAGGTAATGAGCTCTGGATTTCTGTGCTTGGGGACTACCGTGAATGCAAACAGCAAGAACATGTCTCTGCCAATGAGGGGATGACCCTGACAATGACCCCAGTGCCCCAACTGCCGTGATGGTGACTCCCTTAGAAAAATCATAGGCAGGAAGTCTAAATGAAAATCTTTCCTTCTTCTTGTTTCTGAGCTATCAAAAGCCCACCCTTCCAGTACAAGACACTATTAAGTTCATTGGCTCCTGCTATGCCTTTCTGAGTTGTAAAAGCTCACTCTCCTTTTCCAGGACTGGCTCCTCCTATCTATCCAAACATTTGTGTTGTTTGGATTAAAATATTTCTCTATACAGAATCTGAACTGATGATGCTTTCTAGAAGCCAGAAGCTATGTTTAAAACTCAAAAATACTAAATAATTTTAACTACTGATACATAGATCATTCTTTGTTATTTTCTAGTGATTGTTTAGTTACATAGAACTACTTAATTTGGGGAGAATTGCTTTGGATATGATTGTCCTTTTCTTCTGGAATAAGCAGAGTGAGAGTCTGGGAAAGAGGGAAAGCTGAACCAGGCTTGGAAGATGACATTAGCAGAGTGTCTTGCAAGCTCTCCTGTCCTGGGCTGCAGAGCTTACCTAACCACCTCACTTGCTTGCAAAATGAGAATAGGCTTTAGACTGAATAAAAACAGATCAGTGAAGTCATGCATGAAGGACAGAAGGTCTTCATGAGGGGAGGGCTCCTCGCAACAAACCCTGTATATTCGTTCATCTTTGTTAACAAGACTTCCTCTCAAAGTGCTCTTACCCAGACAGCAAAATCTTCTCCTGACCTCAATACTCACATGCACCTTCACTTGCAGTCTTTCAATCTTTTGTCCTCAAAGAAGGATGTCTGTTGGATAAAACTAAAGAGAACAGTGATAATGATTTAGGATGACCATCTTTTGTGGAGGAAACAAAGGATAATAAAAAAAAATAAAGCACAAGGGTTTTGATTAATTTTCAGCATTTCTGAAAGCAATACTATTTTCTTTTAGTAGAGCATTTATTTTTCTCTTAAATGTATGTCTCTGTTTTCCTCAGATAAACATTTCAGGTTTTGTGAACTTGGTCTTAAAACAGTTGTTACATAAAAACTCTCAGCACTGCACAAATCTCTTTGACATAAGAAATCATTCTTGCATGCCTTGTATTTAAAATAGGAATTGGTATAAAATTTTGTGCAATAAATAGAGGCAAAAGAACTCAGATATGATTCGGAAAAAATTAGACCATGCAAGGTTTCTAAAATGACATGCTTATGCTACCAAACCTGTAAGTACATACTGTTCTGCACACAGACAATTTTTGTACACTTCTGTTGTTGTTGTTGAGCTGCAAACTTTAAACTAGATTTGAGTTTTCCTGAAAGGTCAGCACCTTCCTTCAGAGGAAGTAACTGGACTGGGATGATGATTTGGATATTTTGGTCTTAATATTGATACCAGTAATGAAATCCTTTGCTGTTGATGATAATTTTTTTTCTGCACTGTTTCAACCTGCTTTTAAAAAAATGAGTCACAAAGTTTATGTATTGCATTATAAACTTCAACATACAAACGTGTGTTGGATAGGATTTTAAAACTAGCATATGAAAAATCATTGGCATTGTGAAAGAAATAGCCATTTTTTCATTTGCTAACAACATCTTTTCCTCATGACCTGTACAATATGCAGTATTTAGAAAATGCAATTGGGTTTGTTGGTTTTGGGTTACTATATAAAACTAGCTTCAAGAGGTTGGAAACTATTTCAAAGGCCTTTACATCTCAGGGTATTCAGATAACACTCTGTTAAGGGATGTGCTTCAAGATGCCATTGTGATCAGGCAGACAAAGGCAGTATCTCCAGAATTTTTGAAAATATATTTAGAGTTTGGTGGAAGAGAAGAAATAACAGAAAAGCTGTCTCAACTTCCAGCTCTTTCTAGTGACCATTAAATGAACCTCTGAATGATGACTTGTCTGGAATTTGTTTACCTATTTTGCACCAAAAGATAGTTGGAAACAATGGTTATTTTCAGTTTTCAATCATTCATTACAGACACCTCTGAAAGTTACCTTTGAATTATAAACAGATAAAGACAGAGTGACAAGCTTCAAATAACTTGATTGTGGCATATCTTTTTTTGTCAAATATTCTTAAGGGAGTTCAATTTCTGTTCATAAAACAATCAAACAGGAAATAGTTCATTCCATTTTCCAACAGTGTAATAATGAGTAACTGTCAGTAATGCAACAATATTCCCATGGATTGTGGCAACAGTTGCCATGGAGAAAAACATGTCATTTTCATTTAAGTCTTTGTTCTTTTCATACAGAAGAGAAGTTAACACATTGTCCTACCAAGATGTTGTAGTTTAGCTTTAGGTAAATCTCCAGTGATAATTTAATTTATTATTTTATTAACAGTCCTTTGATTTATCTTGATTGACTTGATCAACTGTTGTTGCATCTGTCACTCGGTTTTAGCTGGTATTCCTGTCAATAGGGGGGAAAAAAGCCTCAGAGTCGTTAGAAGCTGTTCTGTAGCTGGCTTAGTCATGCACTTTGCTGGCATTCTGACAATTAACCATGAGCAATGGAGAAACCTCTTCTGTATAAATGATAGTTTTACTGTAGCAATTACCTCTAAACATTCCTAAAAGCATCTGGTTCACCCTTACGTGATCAATTATTCCCTCTGCTAGCCATCACTTGTGTTTTGGGATAAGGCAGGCTAGACTCGATGCCCTGTAAAACCAATATTTACTCCACCATGAAGTAAACCAATATTTACTCCACCCTGTCGGAAATGAACAATATCTAAATAGCAAAGCATTGAATAATAATATTTTTTGAGAACAGACCTATTCTGGAAATAAATTTTCACTTCAGTGGTGACAGAAGGCCTTTGTGTAGAATTGTATAAAATATGAGGTGTCTAGATATGTGTTCTGAGGTGTCCTGTCTTCACTGTGCTTATAGCCACTTCCAGATACTTAAGAAAATGAGGTTATGTTTAATAATACACAGAGAGCAGCTAATTTTTTTCTGTTCCATTCAGTGAACTCTTGGGTTTATTAATTGTTAGGATTCACTATATGTTAAATGCAAGGCAAGAAGAAGTCTTAACTTCTAGCCATCAATTCCTAAATGCTGAAGTCAGGGTGCAGTTAGAGGCCTAATCATAATAATTATGGAGCAGCATAGCTTTGAACTCCTCAAGATTTACTGTGACAGGGAGTTTTATTCAGTAATGAACTCCTACAAAAAGGAATGTAATGAAAATGAGAGGCAGAGCTTGATAGCGTGAAGTGTTCTTTGCTCTTTTTAATATAATGGCAGTTTTTTAAACTGTAATATTTTATATACATGCATGTGAAGACAATATTAGATTTTGTGGGTAGAGCTTAAGATGAGTTTCAAATCGGAAACTTGTTCTGTTGGCCTAGGAGAAAAGCTGAAGAGTAAACTCCATTCTGAGCATGCCCCTTAAAGATCTGAAAATCACAGCTGCTGGAAACATTTGTATTTAGGTATAGCTTAGCTACTAGTTCATGTTTTACATAATATGTGCAAGTTAGACTATTTTCAATTTCTGCCTCTCTGACTTCATTATTTTCCTAGGAATATATTTGATTTCATAGTAAAGAACAGTTTTCTCACTACTAAAGATGCAGTACATCAAGATAATGACAGGTACAAACATAAGTCATCACATTCTCTCAGCACATAATACATCCATCAGAATGTGATTTTTATCTGTACAGTTCTCCATTTCTTCTCTAAAAAGCACAGCACAGAGTCATAAACTCTACTTTCAGCAAGTGCTGATGGAGAAGTAAAGATGTGGGAGAAGCAAGTTTTAACATTAGTCTTGTTTTTTTTCTTTTTATGTTTACATAGTTAAATCTGATTTAATCCTTTTGGTTTGGGTTGGGTTTTTTTTTTTTTCCAAATTGGCTATAGCTCAACTGTAAGTATATTTAATTAGTTTTTGCTAATTTTCTGTCTGCTTTTATTTATTCAGTGAGTTGATTACTTCCCCATTTCTTGTAAAATTTTCTTTTTTTTTCTCCTTGCCTTATTTTCCACCACTCAATAACATACATTTCATCTTTTCCTGTTGTTTTTTATTTACCAGTGTCATGGTTTAACCTCAGCTGGGGACTAAGCACCACACAGCCGCTCACTCACTCCCCCCGCCGCCATGGGATGGGGGAGAGAATCGGGAGAATAAAAGTGAGAGCACTTACGGGTTGAGATAAGAACAGTTTCATAATTGAAATAAAATAAAATGAAATAAAATGAAATAAAATAAAATAAAATAAAATAATAATAATAATAAAAAATTGTAATGAAAATGAAAATAACAAAAAGAGAAAGAGAAATAAAACCCAAGAAAGACAAGTGATGCAAATGAAAAACAATTGCTTACCACCAACCGACAGACACCCAGCCTGTCCCAGAGCAGGAGCCCCCCTGACCAACTCCCCCCAGTTTATATGCTGAGCATGATTTCATATGGTATGGAATATTCCTTTGGCC
This sequence comes from Theristicus caerulescens, assembly GCA_020745775.1. Lineage (NCBI taxonomy): Eukaryota > Metazoa > Chordata > Aves > Pelecaniformes > Threskiornithidae > Theristicus > Theristicus caerulescens. The sequence continues at coordinate 87,590,211 of CM036558.1, forward strand.
AGTTTGGGTCAGCTGTCCTGGCTGTGCCTCCTCCCAGCTTCTTGTGTAGACCCAGCCTTCTCAGTCGGTAGAGCATGAGAAGCTGAAAAGTCCTTGACTTAATATAAGCACCACTTAGCAACAACTAAAACATCAGCTATGTGTTACCAACATTATTCTTATCCTAAATCCAAAACACAGCACTATACCAGCTACTAGGAAGAAAATTAACTCTATCCCAGATGAAACCAGGACAGCCAGAAAATTTGAAAATAGCAGGCTGCAGTTAAAAAGACTTGTATAAACAGGCAACCTAATGCTGTAGTTAAATTGAGCAACTTCAACTGACTTCATTTGCAGTGAAATCAATCATCCTGACACCTTGAAAATCCTCAGTGTCTCACTTATTTTTTTCTAAAGATGAGAGGATGTTCTGTTTTCCCAGCTGCTGTAAATGCATTATTGCTTTCCATCAAATTTCATTTTTACAAGAGTGTACATCTACATTTCACCTGTATTCATACATTAGGTTTTTATTGCCCCATACTAAAAATTTACTCTTCATAGATTTGGTATTAATCTCTGAATTTTTCACTTTGAATTAATAGATTATTACTCTAACTTCTGACTTCTTTAGCCATCTGTGGTCAAAACAATAAAAACTGTGCATTTGTTATGTTAATATATATGAGGAGTATTTGATGATCAAATTTGATATTTTCTTATGCCTTATTCATATATTTTCTTAGGATTCTACATGTTCATGGGTGCCATAGTCCCTTGTGCTTCCATTTTTCATAAAGATACATTTTTTCATAGCATAAAGCCAATCAGCAACTGTATTATGCTTTGCAAGAAAATTCCAAAGGAAGAATGTCCTCTGCTTTTTAAATATTTCGATGCCTGAAGTCAGCCTTTAATTATATCTTGTGTGGAAAATGAGCTTCAGATCCACATCTGAGAAAAAAGGGAAGAAAACATACCTGCTCTCAGATATGGAGTATCTTTACAATGCATGTATTTAATACACAAAGATGCACTCTAAAATCAGAAGTTAAATTTGACAGAACCTGTTTGGTCTGCTAACAGTTAAAATTCCCTAGATAACAGCTTCAATGGATGGTTAACCTGTGTGGCCACTAGCCTGAATCTTACATACTCAGTTAAAACCGCAGGAACCAGGCCAGGTGAGGGAATGTGAACTGTTCCTGTTGCACTTCTGGCACATTCAATTCATAAAGCATCAGCCACAGGAAAGCTGCCACAGAGCAGTGCTTTGCTGTTGAAAAGGAGGATGTGATATGTTTGGAAAGAGAGATGAACCATCCGGAATGGCATTAGCATTGGTCTGTAATTCTGTGCAAGCCTTCGAAAACAGAAAGTACTGAGAACTGGTAAGGCAAACTTTGTGCTTACCTTTGCATGATTCAGTGTGTTGTGCAGTGTGGAGGCAAATGTCTGTCCTGGCAAATGCAAGATAGGCATATGGAAAAATCTGAAATATTTTTTTTTGCATTTGAAACTTGTTTTGTAGAGGCAGGAAAGATATAACACAGTACAGAATAGCGAGCACTCAGACTTAAAAGCCTTAGACCCAAAAAGTTTGTGAGCCAGTGTACAAGCTGTATCTCCCTGTTATTGCAGTGACTGGGATTTCCTGCATCCACTAAGTGTTTTGCAAAGCCAAGTGAAGAGAAAATCAAGCATGGAGTACAGCTTTCCTTCCTTTCCTGCTTGAATAACTGAATTCTATATAATGGAGAGCTACCAAGGGTTCTTAATAGCTGAATGCCACTGCTTACTAAAAGTGACCTGTAACAATACTGAAACAAAAATTTCTTTTCAGTTGTGCTGTCTGAAGTTTTTGTATGATGTAACACAAGAATTAAACCCTTCCAGGAATAAAGTGAGCAGCCTGTTAGGATTATTGCAGATGGAAGCTTTTCGTTACTGCAGCAGTGGAGAGCTAATGAGATAAATCGATAGTGAGTACCTCCGACCTCCTTCTCTGCAAGGTCTCAGCTATGCTCGCACACCAAGGGAAGCAGGGCCAGGTTCTACAGGTCTTGACTGGTGAGGTCTTTTTCTGTTGTCACATAGACTCGGGCTTCTGAGCCAGTGGTTCCTCCAGGCTGCATTCCAGCACACCAGTGTGCTGTGCAAGCAGTGGCAGTGCACCACAGCAGCAGCCTGCATGCTCTGCCTGTCCTTTAGCACCCAATGTTGCCCATAGCCCAACAGCAATGAGAAGCCCAGGGGATCCAAGGAAATGGCCTGTTGGCAACAGGCCCAGCAGCCAGCCATGAGGCTAGTGTTCTGTTATCTGGGCAGGACCGGGGTAGGGTAGCACAGAGAGATCTGCTGTGTGCCTTCAGTTTTAATTCAGAAAAATCACTGGCACAGGTGTACTTGTCAAAGCATTGTCCTTCACAGTGTCCCTTAAAAAAGATAGATTACTCTAGACACAAAGACATGAAACACTACATCATAATAAGTGTCCCATAATTCAGTGACCAGGATGAGGAGGTGCATATTGTTAACCATTTAAAAATACCAGATGGGAAGTTTAACTTTCTCATTCCTGTCTCAGAGTCTACCTAGAACTATCTCACTCTTTTTGTCAAATGCACATATTAAAATCTCTCCTTAAGGCATCTGAGATTGAGAACATTTTACACAAAAAGAATTAACAGAATTAGGTAGAATGATTTTGATAAATTATTTGTGTGAAAGCTGGGTGCCATGAAAGCTGCTGGGAGTTTCAGTATTTATTCTACAAGAATAAAGGTTATTCTTCCTGAGGTTTACTGGTGTGGTGGATTTGGCCCAGCTGACAGCCAAACACCCACCCAGCTGCTCATTCACTCCCAGTGGGACAGGGAGAGAAAATAAGAAGAACAGGAATGAGAAAGCTGGTAGGTCAAGCTAAAGACTGGAAGATTGCTTACCAACTACCATTGTGGGCAAAACAGACTCAACTTGGGGAAAATTAACTTAATTTATTGCCAAATAAAGTAAATATTTAATTACTAATTTGAGTAGTGGGAAACAAAAAGACAAGCACTTAAACAACACCTTTCCTTCCCCCTTTCCCAGGCTCAACTTCATTCCTTCACTTTTGATTCCTCTCCTCCCACCCTTGTTACAGTCACAGTTTACCCTCAGCCCCTTCAGCAAGGACACGGATAGAGAAAAGGCAGGGACAGGAGGTTAGGGTCAGCACATGGTTGTTTATCTCCTTCAACTGCCCAGCTGTGGCAGTTTTGGAGTCTTTATGCAATGGTCTTTATAAATAAAATCTGTGTGAGATCTGTCTGTGCAGATATATATATATATATATGCACTTACATATACTTTAAAGTTTTATAATTTTATATGACTTTAAATGAGAACTACTTGTTTTGTCTTCCAGAAGCTGAATGGATAAGGTTAATTTTGGTTTGTTCCATACAAATATATGTTGCAGTATTGTATAACTACTGTTCTCCAAGGTCCCTAAAGGAAAAGAGTGACCTCTGTGCTTAGTTCATAAAAATCAAGGTATTTTTATGAAACATATTCATTTCCTACCAACAGAGGATCTAGTCAAAATGTTTATTTCACAAAGCTATCCTATTAAGAGACTTAAATAAATTGATCTGACCCTAATATTGCCTATATACTCACCATATACATCAGCTTCTGAATAAAGGATCTGCTATCCGTGTGAGACAAGTTAGATGCAGTTAGCTTATCTTCCTTTCAACTATCCTGTTTAAATTCTCTAATAAATAAACTCAACAATTAAATAAGATGTGTATTTAATTGGCACAACAGAAAGCTTAGGATAAGCTGGCACAAATTCTGTGCTTATGCCAAAGCAAAGGAGATTTGGGGGTTACGTGCAAATCCTATTCTGCATCCTGCCAGCACATCAAATTCAAACTTCTTCTTGGTTTGGCTTTTCTGTCTAGAGAAGTGCTCTGTATAGATGACAAAAACATTGCTTTGGAACTGATACCTCCTTCACCTCAGAAATGTAAATGTTTCATAAGAGCCTCTAACTGTTCACAACAATCAACACCTCTTGTTGATTTCCTGGAAGCAGATCATTGGTTGGAGGAGTATTTTTAGTATTTCATATTTTTAATATTTCTTCTTAATATCTTTGCTTGCCAATGTTCTTTGTCTTCTTAGCACTCTCTTTTCTTCTCCCTTTTTTGTTTTCCTGCATCGATTCCCTTTTCCTCTCTTGTGCTTTCTGTTCATGGCCTGGCATCCTGCTACTGAGCACTGCATTATTCAAAAGCATCCCTTCTTTCTCAAACTGCACCAAAAAAGATTACTGCAGAAGGGTACATATCTAGTGGTTTTATCAACAAGTAGATCAGTTACGTATGAGGCCTGGAATACTTATATTGATCAGATACAGAGCCTGAATGCATAAAAACTCAACTATGGAACACAAAGGAACAAGATCAAGCCACCCAAATCCCAGCCTCTTGCCTTATCTTCAGCACCACTCTACATAGTCACACTTTTCTTCCACATCTTTTGCACGTCTATGTTTTCCTCCTAAATTTATAATTTTCTACTCAGTTTCTTCTCAAAATTCTTCTCAGCCCTGTCCTTTACTTCTTGTGGCCTGTCCTATCTTATTTCTTCTTCTACCCAAATCTTTTCTTCTTACCCCCAAATTCAAATTTCTTTGAGTCAGTTGGTTTTATCACCACATCAGACACCAAAATAACCTTTGCTACCCACAACTAGCATGTATTGCCAAAAATGTGAAGCTTTAATTTTAGTGTATCTTATTTTCTAATGTTCCACTAGTAGCGATACTATTGTCTAGATTGTGTGGACTGGGTTCTTTTTAAGGTTTTGTCTACAAAAGCCTATTTTAAACAACTTTTTTATTATAATAAAACCAGACAAGAGCATAACTAATTTTCCATGTCCCCCCAACACAGCATAAGTTATTTTCTTCATGAATGGAACTTTGTGACTTTTTCCCCATTTTTTATTTAGTCATATAATCACATTATGGAATGATTACTAGGCTGAGGACAGGGTGCGCTATTACAGTACTTTGTGAGAAACCTTTTGGATTTCTAAAATACAGGACTATTCTTTCCACAACATTCCGTACTTTTTCCCTCAAACCCCTGCCACCATCAAATTTCTAATTTCATATAAGTGTTAAAATCGTTTGCTAGACAACATGTAGAAATCACTTCTGAATGTGTGTAGGTGGCTTTTTAGGAGGTCCTTGAGGAGGCAAAAGATCACCAGCACAGTCATTCAGTTCAAATGAGGAAAACAGTCATAGAATTATTTATGTCTGGTATTTTGTTAGAACATCTTCAGTTGAGAGAGTTGTATTCAGTTTGGCCCTAGCCTAGGTGAACTGACTTGTAGGACCAGTTAGTATGACAAAAATTAACACAGTATAATGTATATACTTAAAGATTTACTATAACAGGAGAGGAAATTTTTAGAAAGATATACACTACAAGTTCCTAGTGCCCACAGGGACTCCACACTTGAAATGTAATCATATTGAAAAATATTGAAAATTCAAAGAGTAACAAGAAAAAACAATAACATAATTACTGAAGAGTACTATAGAGTACCAATGCTGCAAAGTATTGTTATTGCTATGACTAAACATCTCTAAATTTCAGTAATGCAAGTAAGAAAAATTTACATGTTCTGGACAATTGGTTAGAGAAAAAAACAGGACTGCCCAAAGAAAGCATTTCATTGAAATTTGGATGAAAGAACTAGAATGTGGGTTAAGGACATATTAGAAGTTAATGCTCCATTATCTAACCAGCAGACAGACGGTGTTGAGATCTGATTTGTCATGCCATCAAGTCTCAAAATTAAGGACAAGCATTGTTGGTACTATAACATTGTCTATGTCGTGGTTTAACCCCAGCCGGCAGCTAAGCACCATGCAGCCCCTCGTTCACTCCCCCCCGGTGGGATGGGGGAGAGAATCGGAGGAGTAAAAGTGAGAAAACTCATGGGTTGAGATAAAGACAGTTTAATAGGGAAAGCAAAAGCCGCGCGCACAAGCAAAGCAAAACAAGGAATTCTTCACTACTTCCCATCGGCAGGCAGGTGTTCAGCCATCTCCAGGAAAGCAGGGCTCCATCACACGTAACGGTTACTTGGGAAGACAAACGCCATCATGCCGAATGTCCTCCCCTTCCTTCTTCTTCCCCCAGCTTATATACTGAGCATGATGTCATATAGTATGGAATAGCCCTTTGGCCAGTCTGGCTCAGCTGTCCTGGCTGTGCCCCCTCCCAGCTTCTCGTGCACCTGGCAGAGCACGGGAAGCTGAAAAGTCCTTGACCAGTGTAAAGTCCACTCAGCAAGAACCAAAACTTCACTGTGTTATCGACATTATTCTCATCCTAAATCCAAAACACAGCACTCTACTAGCTACTAAGAAGAAAATTAACTCTATCCCAGCTGAAACCAGGACAGTCTACAATACAGCAAAAACAATCAAAATAGCAAAACATAGAAGATAACATAGCAATTAAAGTTTACTGGATGAGGTGTCTTTTAAGCTGCTGTTGCTTAGACTCCATCTGAACAGTTGGGCCTGCTTGGCCATAGATACCTTACCTGGCTGCAGGATCTACCTCATGGCAAAAACATCTAGTTGCTCTTGTAATTAGTTAAATGCTTTCTAACTTTTAAAGCTGTGGCCAAAGTGCACAAATTCAAAGCCTGCTGTGTGAAAAAAACTTGTCTCATGTCTTCAAACCGAATTCCACACATCATTGAAACACAGCCTTTAGGGTGCAGGTGCAGAGCAGGGATGCCCCGGTGACTCTTAGCTGGGTGGCTCCATGGAGTATGTCAGCCAGAAAGGCTGATAACTGCATGTGCTTCTCTCATCAGCGGGCAGAAAGGCCCAGAGCATTATGACGTGATATCATAGAAATATGAAGAAATAAGATTGTAATAAGCTTTCTGATTCTGAGCTGAAGTTATATTTTGCTGTATATGTTAGCCTTAGGCAGAGCAAAGGAGGAATTGTGTGGTTTATTTTTCTCTTGCAGTATGTTGTAATCATCTCAACAAATGTGGCTTCAGATCGGTATTTGCACTCTTCCTTTGTGAGAAGAGTGATAAGTTCAATTAATGATCAGCAAGCCCTCATCAAGAAAAGCACTTTTTACTCAGGACAGCAGCATTACAATGAAAATGAAAATGAGATGTGAGCGCCTGTCTTGCTTAGGAGTGGTCTATTGATATCACAAAGGAAATATAAATCTAAATGTCTTCCCTGTGACTGTTCACTCAACTGCTCAGGTTTTGGCCTAACACACTACTTACACTGAGGCCTGATGTATGGTGGGAGCAGTGCCATTAGGGCGATGCAAAAGCAGCACGGAAGCAGGACAGGATGGGCAGGGAGGGATAAAGGTCATTATGCACCTGTTATCACCTGCAGCTTGCTGTCTCTGGTGGCCACTGTCTCTTGCATCCTTGTATATTAATTGCCCAGGGTTTCTTTAGTATTCGCTAGTTTATGGAAATGGTATAGACCAAAACTTCCAAGCTGGGAGTATAAACACATCAGCCTACCCAAAGAGATTTTGAAGTGGATCAAACAGCAGCTGGACTGCTGAGGGTTTCGTGCTTCCCCATGTGATATGGGGGGACACCTGCACTGTGAGGGAGAAGGAAGAAGGAGCACTCCCACCCTTTGTGAGGGAACAGTTTTGCTCATTGGCGCATGAGTTATGAGATAGAGAATTTGTGGGTCACAAATTACTGAAGTGATGAATGAGTGGATTCACAGTAGACTAGCCTGTACAAAGGGGACTGAACCCATGTTTGATGCATTTGTTTGTTTTCCTTCCTAGTGAGTTCATAAAGTTAAGTTTAATTTACAGAGTATGTTGTCCTGTAAATTCAAGAGATTTAAATGGACCATGACACTGCTCCTAGTCCTTGTTATACCTGCTACAGTCCCAGGCTAGTCATTTGCAAACAGTATCTCTTTTTTCAGGACAGGACTGCCAATTCTGTAAGTTTTAAGTCCTATTTCCTTTTCTGCCTCTCTGACTAGGTTTAGCTATTTCAAATATTCCTTCTGGGGGAGAGAAGATTTGGACAGTGACACTTTAAAAGACTTTTCACTTGCATGGTTTCACCATAAGGATGTGGCCTTAATGGCTCCTAACATTTTCCAGACTCTTGAGGAGCATCCTTTAGTTCACTGGCTTCCTTTTGGGCTTACTGCTGAACTCCTGGCTCCCTGTATACCATTTATAGCACTAACGTGGTAGCTTTTTGCTATTCTATGATCCTATGGTATCTGTCACATTGGGTATTGATGACTCAAATCCAGGACTACTGAAAAACAAGAATTTATTTGGGTTTCCTGTAAGCTGTACCAATGCAATTATTCTGCATTTAAATAATTCACAAGTAAATAGAATTTCTGTATTACAGTATGCCATCCACTCCCTCTTACAAATTTCATTTTGCTAGCTTTTGTTATTGTTAACTTTCTGAATTCCTTTATTTATAAGTGAAATCACCCCTTGCAATTTAACAGAAAAACAGCATTTCTTGTAACAGTCATTTCTGAAGTAGCAGTTGGTTTCTGTTCTGTATATTGGGATTGGAGTTTTATTTAGGTAATGAATGCAAACCTCAGCTAAAACTAGAAAATGTTGCTGTCAAATGCTTATTCAATGCTATTTCAGCACTGTGATAATGAATTAAAATTGATAATAGCACATATTGCATCCTACTGAGGATACCTAAGAGATCTAAAAATGACTATGAATTCAGCCACAAGAATCCTGTAAGGTGTTACACACTTTAACAGTAGACAAATCCACCATGTCATGTGGCAAATTGGAACCAGATCCAAATAGAAAGTTAATTTCGTGGCTAAGGAATATGCTTTCTTTCACTGTATAAAGTAGAAACAATAACTAATTTTCACTTGATTGTGCCTTTATAATTTAAGGTAAGTTTAAAAACTATTTTTTTTTTCTGGTACCACTGCTGTGAATAATGTTATCACAAACAGGATCCCATACTTATTCAGACCTTAATAGTTGATCAGACTATTAATTTCTTCTATCAAACCATAGAACTGTATGATTCAGTCTCCATTTAACTGGGTAATATCCATTGTTTTTCAGACCATTACCTATAAAGGAATAATAGAAAGTTTTTTCAGACAGTGAGGTAGCAAAAACTTGTCAAGCCCCCCAGACTTTATTGGCTCAGTTTACAGAAACATGATGTGTTCTGGAAGTTGAAGGAGGTACGCTAGAATGGTGTGCTTCTCAAGCTATCTGTTTATTTCAGTCTAGGAAATACTGGATCCAATTTAATTTTGGGGATTATCCTTATTGGGAGATGGACGTAAATCTGTATTTTTTCAATTATGATTGATTTGATTTTGTTTTGTTTTGTGGGTTTATTTTTGTCTGGGTTAAGGAGCAAAATGCCACAACCTACTGAAGCTTTGACTAGGCCATGTAAGACTTGAAAATCAGCAGTAGTAGCTGATACGGTAATGACTTTTCCTTTTGAGTTTATCACAAAAAAATGCCTACTTCTTATCTTTAAGCAACATTTTATTATCATTTTAGAGCATCTGAAATTTTACTTCAAGACTACCTTTTAGCAGTCTGTTTCTGTCCAGTGGTTACTCCCAAACATGAGGTGAATATGTTATAACTTTCTTTAAAAATGAGGTAGAAGCTCCACTGTTCTTTATCAAGTATTTCTTTTTTCCCATTCAAGGCAAAAGAACATAAAGAATATCTACTTTATCTGAAGAAGATAAGCAGTTGATGATAGAAGTTTCTGACTGTACTGTAACTATGCAAAATGTAAACATGGTGAGTCATTTATTTGAGAAAGGATAGCTACAACTGCTAAGCAAATACCCGTGAAAGACTTAAGTCTCAGTAGACCCTACAGAAAATATCACATAGAAGATTTTTTACATTTTTTATCAGAAAGAAAAGTTTGTCCTGTATTTACAAAACTTAAAACAGATCAAAAGACTGAGTCACTTGTTCAGCCCTTTTGTTCTAAGAAGTGAATCTTTTTTAATATAGATTAACTTTTTTCAGTGAAAGTCAGGAAGTTTAAATAACACCTTGTCATCAATACTAGTTAGAAAAGCATAGAGCCCTTTCCCATTGCAGATGGGGTCACAGAAAAAATTAGCTGCAAACACTAAAAAGGCTCTTCTAGGCATGAGGAAACTAAATCTTGCAAGAGTCCTACAACTTGATAACATTTCATGCAGCACTGTAAGACCTGAGACCAAGGTTCAGTTTGTTAACAGAACTACTGAAGATACAACATATTTTTCTTCTCAGAAATGACTGCTATAGAATGACATATTTCCTTTCTTTCCTTAGCTGCAGAAATTTCAGCAATTTAATGAAAACAAATAGATGAAAATAAAAGGCAGAGGGAAGCACATGAAATAAAAATGTTAACCCCAAAACCTGGAGTTCAGCCATGTTATAACCCACTGTAAACAGTTCTTATCAGGAAAAGGGTTATGCTGTCTTTTCTGTAGGTGGTGTTATCACCTACACATATGATAGCATCCTCAGATATTGGAGGTTTATAGAACCCTAGCTGAAAAAAGCCTAGCAGATACCCTTGTGAATGCGTTTTTCTTAGTTGGACAATGTCCTGCTGTCTAATTATTTTTAAATAATGTGGTGGGAGTGATCTCATGTACTACTTTTGGTTTTCCCTTTACACCCAGAATCTCAAAGGACAGTGCCCACAGCTAGTCTTACTAAGCCTGCAGTGATTTCTTAGCTATTCACAGATATGGGTTCTAGGCCAGACAGTGTGAGCTGGTTACATCCATACTGCTTGTAAGGTTCAAGTTTTGAGTTCAGACCAGTCCTCAACCTATGCCAAATTTTCCCTTGCCTGGAGACAGACACTTCTCAAGCTGATGAACAATCCAGGAAGAAAGCGTTGATAGAATTTATCCAAAGTAAATTCAAGCTCAGCCCTAAGGCCACATAATGCCACACTGAACTAATTAAAGTATTAAAAGAGTGGAAAGAGTCCATTGAAGTATCACTGAAATGGCTGGGAACAGATATACATAAAGAGACTGAGGGAACTGGGTTTATATAACATGGATGAAAGAAGACTTGGGCGGAACTAACTGCAGCCATCCATTGCATTAAGGAGAAGTTATACAAAAGCAGGACCCAAAATAATCTCAGAGCTGCACAATGAAAGGATGAGAGGCAATATTCATAAGCTGCAACAAAGAAATTCCAGTTGGACACAAGTAAAAATTTCTTAACAAACAAATGTAGTGGTCAAGCACTGGAACAGGTGGGCCACAGAAATTGTAAAATCTCTATCCTTTCAAAATTAGATTTTCAAAACTAAGTTGGACAAGGTTCTGAGCAAACTAATCTAACTTAGAAGCTAGTCCTGCATTGCAAACTTGAGTGATCCTTTCCAAATTAATTTTTTTCTATGATTTGTATGAAGTATGCCCTGAACAAGAATGTGGCCAGTTCTGATCTCCCCAGTACAACAGAGGCAAGGAAATACTGGATAGAGGTCAGTGAAGGGCCACAAAGATGGTGAAGGGACTGGAGCATCTCTCCTATAAGGAAAGGCTGAGACAGCTGGGGCTATTCAGCCTGGAGAAGAGAAAGCTCAGAGAGGATCTCATCAATGTATATAAATATCTGAAGGGAAGATGCAAAGAAGATGGAGCCAGGCTCTTTTCAGTGGTACCCAGGGACAGGACCAAAGGAAACGGGCACAAACTGAAACACAGAAAGTTGCCTCTGAGCATCAGGAAACACTTTTTCACTGTGAGTGTGACCAAGCACTGGCACAGGTTGCCCCGAGAGATTGTGGAGTCTCCACCCTTGGAGATATTCAAAAGCTGCCTGGACATGATCCAGGGCAACCAGCTGTAGGTGGCCCTGCTTGATCAAGGGGGTTGGACCAGATGACCTCCAGAGGTCCCTTCCAACCTCAGTCCTTCCATGATTCTGCAATATATGCTCTGTTAAATAATTGTCCTGGTACTGTGGTGACAATACAGATTAATCCTGTGAGTTTCTCTTTTTTTTTTCATGATTACAGCTATAAATGAACTGAATGTCAACAATATCCAATATTCAGTGACAGTTTCTGTCCAATTTATAAAATATGAAAATTTTATTACATAGTTATTGTTAATTACTTGACAATTAATTGCATAAATTTTGGTGAAAACAGGGGTACTGAGTATTCATGAGTTTCATAGGCTTTAATAGACTTACTTACTTTTTAAAAGCAAAATTTGTTTTAGTCATAGAAGGCATTATTCAAGATAACTGTAGTATTGCCAACCACAATTCCTTGGCTAGTGCCAGGACTTCTTAACTTCCAAGATAGGAAGAGACTGGTACGTGATGTCCAGCATAGCTGCGGGTGTGAGAGAGATCATTCTTGTTTACCTATAGATTTCAATTTTTTAGGAAACTATTTGCCTTCCTGAGAAAATGAGGTGAATTCAGTGTTCCGCTGGCTAGTTACTTCTATTTCTCTTTTATTCATTTGTGACTGGGGCATTAAAACACTGAATGGATTCTTCATTTTATTTTTATATGAGAATATAAATACACACTACAATTGTGTGTCATGGATTCACAGTTCAATGAAATGACAAAAAGTACTATATTTTTTATGTGACACTCAGTTTTGCAAGCTAAGCAGTAGCGTAAAGTGGTCTGAAGGTCTGCTTGATTTGAAAGATAATTGCAAATACTCCTGAGACTTTTAAGAATTGTGATTTACTATTGGGCAGTTTATATTTGAATTTATTAATAATATTCTGAAGTAATGCAAATTCTTGCCTGTGACAGAAGGATTCATAAAGAGAGTGTTAGTGTTTTGTGACACGATGAAATGACAGCTTTCACGTTAGTGTATGTAAATTGCTATAAATACAGTGTGACACCTTTGCTTTGCTGTCAAAGGTTTTCCATCTGAAAATATGTCCAGTTCTCCCCTGCTGCTCAGTAAGACAAGCAGAATATTTTGGTTTCTGAGGAAAGCAATAGGGAACTACCATCTCAGTTTGCTGCTTTAAATACCTTTCTTTTGCTCCACTGACACTAGTACATATTGAAAACAAGCCAACAATCAAGGTGGAGAATACAAAATGCAAAAGTATTTACAGAGGGTATCCAGAGTCGTCATCAACATAAAAGTGATAAGACTGCTCTAGAAGTGAGCAGGGTGGAAGCTAATTTAGGAATGGGTTGAGATTAATGAGATATGAAATGACTAAGCAGATAAAGGGCCTAACTGAGCTGAAAATGGCTGGGGAAATGTAGGCTCCATATGGTTCCCAGTGCACTTTCCCTTTCTTCATGTAAGTGTTCTGAAAGAGGCTGTTAAAAAGAGTGCGGGAGAAACCAAATAGCTCAAGAACACCATGGCCTCATTCCAAGTTTCAGGGAAGACTTCAGTGCTTTGCTTCTGGTTGTGTTAATCTCTCTCCAGGTGGACAGATCCCACTCTCAGTTCCTCCAGCATGTTTCTGGTCAATCATTCCAGGAAAGTATAATAGTATCTGCAAACGTATCTGTTTTGCCAAGATCTGAATTTTGCCTCTATAGAGATATTAAGCAGTTTATTCATTTGGGGAAGCTAATGTCTGACAGTCTAATGAGGATATACATTTAACTGAGGGAAACACGTTTCAAATGATTGGTACAAAAGATGGAAATTCCTTCACACACACGAGTGGCTGGTGTTAAGACATAACCTTTGTTTACTTTTAGCTTTAACCTCTCTCCCCTTTAAACTGTGCAGTAGTTTTATCCAAGTAAAGGCCATGAAATAACACTACACCAGAATGGGAGCATGTCCAAGACTCCCTGCCACAGTGTTGTAGGGGCTAGGGGCTCCCCAGACAGGGGCACGGTCAGGGTCCGTCCCACCACCCCAGTCAGGGAGCAGGGCAGGCTGGGGGGTGCCATGGGCAGCCCTTGCTCCATGCTTTGGGCACCTCCCTGGGGAAGGGTCAAGAGCATGTGAGAAGTTAGATGGGCCTAGAAATGCTCTCCCCAAGAAGATGAGCAGGAAGGGGGCAGCCCTCAGCTGCACTGCCTCTGAGCTGGCCCTGATCTCCAGCAGCCAAACCCACAGGAGGCAGGATGAGCCCAGGGCCCTGACACTTACTGCAGCCCTGCACAACATTGTGGAAAAGGCAATGGGACCTGGGTCCCGTTCCTCACTGTATCAAAATAATGTCAGCAAACTCCTGTTGTTGCTGATGGTGCTGCCACTCTTCTTAAGAAAAAGTGAAGAATTCCAATCTATCTGCATTCTGTTTCTAGCAAATTAATTATTTTCTACTTATTTTTCACCCATTTTAACTTCAAAATCTTTTTTTGCAAGTGCCTATTTAACTACTTCTCTTTGTTTGCTACTGTTTACAATGAACTTCTGAACTTGTGTCTATAAATTGTACAGGCTAATGAATGTCTTTCATTTCCTTGGAACGTTTTCAAATATTATTTTCTGTAATCCTTAATGCTGAGCTTACTTCTGCTACACTAATATTTGCCAGACTGAAAATAAAAAAATGTTTAGGATGGTTGATATAATATTTTTACAGCCTCTAGAATCTTTAAATCCTGATTTTGTATAAAAGACTAATATTGACAGGTAGAAGGTAGAGAAAGAGGGCTAGATTTTCAATTGTATTGTAAAAAGCCTCTTTTATCTGTCAGAGGCATTCTTTCCCATAATGGATTGGGTTTTTTCTGTATTATCTTTTCTCTTAGCGAAGTGCATATCTGTCCCCTGTCAAAGCAGATACAAAATCATTAGAATATGAGGAATTAGGCTCTCCTGCTCTGCCATTAATAATACAGGCTGAATTGAAACAATTATAACAATTATGCAGTTCAGTTACAAGGACAGGGATGTAGAGCCTTAAAATAAACTATAGGTTGTGATTATAGTAACAGTGATTTCATTATAAAATTGAGCTGGGCCAATGACTGTGGCTTTGGCAGCTCTGGGGGACAGAGGTTCCTTCTTCTTTAGGTTGGGATGCTTTTGGTGCAAGCCATAAATAGGATACTTCACTGGGTTCAAATGAATTTATTTTTTGAGCGTTCAATTAGGGCTTCATTTGTAAATGTAATGGCACCCAAAAGATCTGGTAAACTGTTACTACAAAATTTCAGAAACAACGATAAAGATGCCATCTTTGTTCAGGCCAGAACTGGGATTTTAGGCTTTTCTAGTTGGAAATGTGTTAACCAAAACTATAGAAAACAGAGATGGGCGAATTGTGATATAGGAAATCCAGCATTTCTTGTATTCAGTCTGGAGCTATAATTATACCATAATACAAATATTGTCCCTTATCTATGACCAAGATGTTAAGGTAGCCATCAGTAGATGATAGTCTGTGTTATATAAGTAATTAACTATTGAAAAGTTAATATGTATTTGTATACGATACTTCCATTTATATATTCTCTTAACTTTTCTTTGGCTTTGTCAGGAAAATTGGACTATAAAATTATTTCCTCTCTGTTTTATGTAAATAAGAAACAAAAAGTGTTCTTTTCTTTGAACCCATTACTGTTCTTTTGGTCTGAAACACTTTCCTTGTGGCCAATACAGACTTTTTTACTGAAATTCCAGGCAAGCTTTTAAACCTAGTTCTTGGCTTTTATGTTAGCTACTTCTTCTATCATTCAAAAATATTTAAATGGATTTAATCTTATGTTTGTAGCTCTAGGATTTCATTTCCTATTTACTTTTTTTGGACATGGTTTTGCCAACCCCTTTTCAGAGAAGCTGGCTTATTGCTAAAGCTTCACTCCGTCCCTACTTACAGATTGCAAAGAGACAGACTTACTTACAAAGAACACCCCCATCACAACTGTCTTTGAAGACGGCTTAGCAAGAAGAGGAAGAGAAGGTGTGAGAGAGGGTACAAATGTGTAGTTGTATAATTAAGAAGTCATATAGGAGATTAGAAACTGATTAGGAAAGGCAAGGGAGAATACAGAGCAGTACAATTTGGGTAAAACATATTGTCTAGCTATTCCTCTCCTTATTTGTATTCAACATATGAACACCCAGAGAAAATACTATCTCCCTGATGAGCTGTTAACACTAGCCAGTATTACCAATGAATAGATAATAGCTTCCCTCTAAGGTTGGGGGAGAATTAAATTTCAGTATGTGATAGTATGTATATGTATGTATGAGTGTATACATATTCATATAGATGCATATATTAGTACATATATTAGTATAATATAATCTACACTATTAGTAGAGTATATATATGTTAGTATGTATATATATACACACATACATACATGCAAAACCCTGTCGGAGTGGGAGCGTTCGGACCCGGAGTAATGATGTAACCTCGATGCGAGTATGATCGTTCTCCTTTATTTCAGACAATTACAAGGCTTATATAGACAATCAGCAGAGCACGCGGAAGCAATATCTATATGATTGGTTCATTACATGTGTTCACATGCTTAAGACAGTTATATGATTGGTACAGGGTTGCTGTTCACGCGAAGAGGTTCGTTAACACATTCCGGACTTAGTTGTTGTCTCTTATGTTGTTTGCCAAGTAGTCCGTTGCTGTTCAAGGTCAGTTTATAGTATCCTCTGTGCTTCTTGATACACTAAAAGCAGGATTGCTCACACTGAAAAGATCATGTCCCTTCTCACTTAGCCATTCTCCCACAAAACCCGATATTAACATAAATATATAATATGTGCACTTGTAACGTGTTTGCATATATGTAAAGAAATACTCAACTTTTTGCCTTTGAAAGGATAGCTAGCAACAGTTATTTTGAATTAGAATCATAGAATCATATAATGGTTTAGGTTGGAAAAGACCTTTAAGATCATCAAGTCCATCCGTTAACCTAGCACTGCCAAGTCCACCACTAAACCATGTCCTCAAGCACCACATCTACACATCTTTTCAATACCTCCAGGAATGGAGACTCAACCACTTCCCTGGGCAGCCTGTTCCAGTGCCTGACTACTCTTTCAGTGAAGAAATTTTTCCTAATATCTAACCTAAACCTGCCCTGGCGCAACTTGAGGCCATTTCCTCTTGTCCTGTCACTTGTTACTTGGGAGAAGAGATCGACCCCCACCTTGCTACAACCTCCTTTCAGGTAGTTGTAGAGAGCAATAAGGTCTCCCTTGAGCCTTGTCTTCTCCAGACTAAACAAGCCCAGTTCCCTCAGCCACTCCTCATAAGACTTATTCTCTAGACCCTTCACCAGCTTCATTGCCCTTCTCTGGACATGCTCCAGCACCTCAGTGTCCTTCTTGTAGTGAGGGGCCCAAAACCGAACACAGTATTCGAGGTGCGGCCTCACCAGTGCTGAGTACAGGGGGATGATCACTTCCCTGGTCCTGCTGGCCATGCTATTTCTGATACAAGCCAGGATGCCATTGGCCCTCTTGGCCACCTGAGCACACTGCTGGCTCATATTCAGCCAGCTGTTAACCAATGACTCCAGGTCCTTTTCAGCCAGGCAGCTCTCCAGTCACTCTTCCCCAAGCCTGTAGCGTTGCCTGGGGTTGTTGTGACCGAAGTGCAGGACCCGGCACTTAGCCTTGCTGAACCTCATACAGTTGGCCTCAGCCCATCGATCCAGCCTGTCCAGGTCCCTCTGCAGGGCCTTCCTACCCTCCAGCAGATCGACACTCCCACCCAACTTGGTGTCGTCTACAAGCATACTGAGGGTGCACTCCATCCCCTCATCCAGATCATTGATAAAGATATTAAACAGAACCAGCCCCAATACTGAGCCCTGGGGAACACCACTTGTGACCGGTTGCCAACCGGATTTAACTTCATTCACCACAATTCTTTGGGCTCAGCCATCCAGCCAGTTTTTTACCCAGCAAAGAGTACACCCATCCAAGCCATGACCAGTCAGTTTCTTCAGGAGAATGCTGTGGGAAATGGTGTCAAAAGCTTTACTAAAGTCCAGGTAGACAACATCCACAGCCTTTCCCTCATCCACTACGTGGGTCACCTTGTCATAGAAGGAGACCAGGTTAGTGAAGCAGGACCTGCCTTTCATAAACCCACGCTGACTGAGCCTGATCCCCTGGTTGTCCCATACATGCCATGTGATGGCACTCAGGACGATCTGTTCCATGACCTTCCCTGGCACCAAGGTCAGGCTGAGAGGCCTGTAGTTCCCCAGATCCTCCTTCCGTCCCTTCTTGTAGATGGGCATCACATTTGCTAACCTATTTTATTAGGTTTTACCAGGTATTCAGAATGGCTGAGGACATCACCTGTCTGAAACTCTATTCTGATTGAAACTTTGTGCACGATCTGCCTCTAGTACACCAGTAGCTTGTTGCTGAAACAGAATCTCCATTTGCTTTAACTGATTTGTCAGTCCAAAATTTAAGGTTTCTACTGCTCATTATTCAGAATTTAGGAATTATGGAGATACCCAGGAGACTTCATAGACAAAGCTACCTGTTAGTTAAAGCAGGAGTGCAATAATTCTTTTGTATGCCTAATGTTTAAGATTGGTATTTAGACTTACTCATCCTTCTGTAGCCAGCTGAAGTTTCTAGAACAGTTTTTAGTCAAATGATTACTGTCAAACATTTAAAAATTAGTTTGTATTGAATAGGCAATGGACTTCAGATTGGGGAGGTTCTTCAAGTGAACGTATTCTACAAGATTCCCTGCCATACCTCCTACATATGAATTCACATATAAGCACAAATATCGTCATTTCTGAATTTAAAATTACCCCTCCCTCAAAAAAAGTTAAAAACAAGGAGTTACACCTTTCTTGCAGTCTCTCATTTCTGCTAGGGAAGTCCTTAACCCATTGAGCTCTTTCTCAAGCCTGCTAACCACTACCCTGCCTCCTTGAGCTCCTCAAATTGCTTCTCACAGAGTCTCGGAAATCAGGGATGCAGGCAAGAAAACCCTGAAGAGAGATACATAGGGATCTGTGTAGGGCAGGCTGTAGGAGTATGTGGCCTTGCAAGAAGAAAAAGCGGAATTTTGCCCTGCTCCCTGCAGTCAGGTGGTGGTACCGCAGGGAGCTGGTTACAAAAGTGAAAGTGAGACTTGGATGTGGCATGGGCAGGGTATCGGTTGAATTTTGAGAAGAGTAAGGGCTGAATGAAACTCTTAAAATGCTTAATAACATTGTGCACTTGTAGAGACAAAGGTAATGGACAACCCTTCTTCTTGGGAGAAGGTGTTTAGCCTTTGATTGTATTGGTTGGAGGGAAGATTTCACAGAACCATTGAAATATTAAAAGTTCCCCACTCCCTGTATGAGAAGCTAAAATACTTAAACACAACCTCGACTTCAAAAATGTTGACAAAATAACAAAGGGGTCTTTGCCACTTAATATGTATTTTAAAAAATAGATAGGATTTTCAAATAAAGTTGTTTCATTCAGTTTGGAGCTGTGCTGGTCTGTTAGTTGCATACTGGGGGACTGTATAAGTGCACAGGCAATATTATATAAGTGTGTGGACCTGAAGAACCTATGAAAGTGATTTGGATAATATACATTTGAGGCTTTCAGAGACACGAGCAGAGACTGTCTTCCCTGTTTCTCAGCTAATCTGTAACTTACAGCAGAAATAAGACACTCTTGCTTTCGAGTTTATAAATGAAGTGAGTTTTAACTGTCTGTAAAGCCAGAATTGCTGGCACAAAAGCTGTTAAGTTTTTGAGGGATAACACTCTGGGGAGCCATTAAAAAGAATTCTGGAATGTCATAGAATAATCAAACATCATGATGGAGCATGCTGCAGTTACTGTTTTTCAGAAGAAAATGCTTTCAGCTGAATTTCCAGCACCACTTCCTGACACATCCTGCGTGCTCTCTTGGGTCTCTGGTTCAATCCATTTTCTCCAGTACAGTTCAGGTTGGGAGGGCTTGAAGCTGGTGTGATTACAGTGATGTGGTTAAGTCAATTGAAGCATATGAAAGTTTACAGAATTTCTGTCTTGTTTAAATAAAGCTTAATTACATGAAAGAAGTAGATGATCAGGATTTACAGGTAATGTTGGGAGGCAAAGAAGGAAAAGGAATAAGACTGGATATAGATTTAATTGTAACTGTCAAGCTTTGAAGACCTCACTTACTTACAAATCATCTACTTGTTCCGTACTTCAAGTGCAAAGAAAGGATTTACAAAACTACTCATTTTAATTTAGGATTTATTGGGATGATTTGTAAATTAATCATAGGAATTACATATAGAAGGTAGGATTTATAAGCCTAGGGGAGGATTATAAAGTATAATGTAGGATTAGTAAATCTATTGTATGTATATAAATATATTTCCAGACTTCTAAAGCTATTACATATGTTAGCTAAATCATATGTTTAAATTAATGATGCCTAAATCAAAACTGAGTAAAATATGGGTTTTTTTAACCTAGGGCAACATCTAACATGATGTTGCCTTAACTAACATAAGGCAACATCAGACAAGTTGGTACAAAGTCTAAAAAAGGAACGTTAATGCATACAATTTATAGAATGAAGTCAATATGGAGTACATTTTAGCAGTTTAAATATATGGGAGGAAGAAGAAGGGGTAATACTGACACAGAGACTTTCCAAAACTGGTTTCAACTTTTAGAAACCTGTCCAGCTGGAACAAAGCAGCAGTCTAAACCAATGTATTCAGTGGTCACATACACGATGCTGATGGGAAGTCAGGAGAGGGTAACTGAATGAAGCCAGGGAAGCATGCATACATTGTTTTGACTAAGCCAATTAGAATAGACAATCCTAGTGACAGTGCAGTGATTAGAAACAACAGGGAAGTTACACTACTAGTCTGAAAACAAACTTGCCACCCACTTTGGGATCTCTTCCCTTTTTTTACCATCCCCTTAAATCCTAGAGCAAGGGAAGACTGGTTTGTTGAGCAACTGGCACTGAGCCATTTAAGCCTAAAGAACTGATTTAATCTTCCAGATGGGCAAAATAACCTGTGTGAGCAATTTAATATTTTTAGTAGCACTGCTTTCTAGAACAAAAACCTTACATAAAGACAAAAAAGAGAACCTTGTAGTAACCTGCAGTCTTTCAGTAGAAGGTATCACAATGTAGCAGTTACACTCAGACTTAAAATGCAAAAGAAAAACCACTGGCAGTGTTATCAGAACAATCTGAGCAATTTGACTCACACTGCAAAAGTGTCGAACATTTCCTTGGCTGGCACTCAGATTGCATTTGCCAACTTGCAGCAAGTTGCTCAAGATTTGCTCTGTGTTTATAAACACCCTACAGAATTTATTTCTATTCCGTTACAAAATCTATTTTTATTCTCTTTTTCTAAATAACCACAATATATGAGAAGGGAAGAAAAGTCAAAGCAAAACTGAGACAGAAAGACTCTTAAAGGAAGAAAGCAAATGAGAAAGGGGCCTTCATTATGTGGAAAGCTTAGTGGTAGAAAAGTCATCTTTCTTTGTAATTAAATGAAAGGGATGGTCTATTTAGACTCCTACATGCAAACAAGTTTCACCAAAGTTTTACCACTAAAGAAATTAGTCAGGTGTTCAGCTTCATCCATATTTCATTACAAAAACATCTCAGGAAGAAGTGAAAGTTTCCTTTTTTTTAATGACGACTTTTGCACCCGTTCTAATTTTTCTTAATTACAGTGTCGTTGTCTGCCTGACTAAACAGACTGTTATGTAAAGGATCACTGCACCAGGTCTCTCTAAGTCCTGTGACCAAAACAGGAATGTTTTTTAATATTCTTATTCCTTGCTAAAACTTACCTATGAAAGTACTAGCTTTGGCTCAGGAAGTCCCTGACTCACACACTCAGTCTTCAGCAATTTCTGCTCTGAGAGGATGTTGTACTATGTGCTTATCTTGGGTTTAGGTATTTTTCCTTGTCATCTGTTTTTGATGACTGATGGAGACAGACTATTTGGCCAGACAAATGCTTGGTCTGACCTGGGATAGCTACTCTTATCTATTTTTTAAGATTCTCACCGTTGGCTGTTTGTTTGCATTAGCCCTGACCAGTGCTTTTCACCACTGTGGCACAATATGAAAAACTACATGTAAAATGAATGGCTGACAGATTTACCTCTATGTACCTCCATCTGTGGACTCTTCTTAGCCCTTGAGGCTGAGAGGTCGTGAGATTAATTCAGCTCCCTCTTTGCATCAAGGGAATGTCTTAGTAAATTTCAGTAATGGACTCAATCACTTATTCTGCAAATGCATTCAATGGTCACAGAGTAAATGGAGGAACAGCTTCTCCTTTAAGTCACTGACAAGGTTTAAGATTCAAGGAAAGGTAGGACTTGATTTTGAGGTTCCAGAATGAAATTGCAGAGCTGAATTTAAGGAAAAATGTTGTTCCTTACTAAAAGAAAGTCCTGACTCCAGATAATTGGAACCAAAGAATTAGGATGCCAATTTTGTAATTGAATTTTATATTTATTCCTTCTTTAAAATACAAAGGCATGAGAAAAATGCAAGCAAAGCAAAAACAATGAAGTAACAAAAATTGCTTGAAACTGAAAGCCAAATCAGGATAGCATTTGAGCATAAACAAGGATGAAAAGTTAGAATTGTGATATCTGACAGGTATTTACCTCCCTTCGTTTTCCCACAGAGCTCTTTCTGCAGTGCAGTTGTGTTTAAGAAGTAGCATGTTATCACAACCCTGTCATCTGGAATGTTAAATCCTGCTTTATATTGCCATTTTGCAAGAAACAAGCCTGCAGCTTAAATATTTTCCTGTAGCTCCAAGTACCTTAAATTATTTCCATCACATGTGTATATTGCAACTGCCAAGTACAGGAAGACCATCAGTTAACAACTCCCATCTGGTACTAACCTTACTGCCTATTTCACTTACGCTGTCCCACTCCCTTCTTTTTGTGCTTTTGTTATATGCTACTCCATCCCCTATAAAAGGCAACTGAAGAAGGTTTCTTGCTTTGCATCTTCTTTTCATAGGATTGTAGAATTGTAGAATCATACAATTATTTAGGTTGGAAGGGCTCCCCAGAGGGCAGTCTCATCCAGCTCACTGCTCAAAGCAGATCTCATTAGATCACATTGTCAGGGACATGTCTAGTTGAGTCTTGAACAACTCCAAGGACAATTTCTGCAATCTACCTGGACAACCTGTTCCTTCGTTCTACCCCACTTTGTGGAAAAACAAAAAATAATCCTTGTATCTAATCAGAATTTACCATGTTCCAACTTGTGCCTGTTTCCTCCTGCCCTGTCACTGTCTCAGAAGACTCTGGCTTCATTTTCTCTGTATCCTCACAAGTAGCTTTAGACAGCAATAAGGTCTCCCCTTAGCCTTCTCTTCTCCTTGCTGAACAAACACTACTCTCTCAGCCTGTCCTCATACATCATGTCCTCCAACCCCCTAACCATCTTGGTGAGCCCCATTGGACTCCCTTTAGGATGTCAGTATCTTCCCTGTACTGGTGAGCCCAAAACTGGACACAGAACTCCAGATCAAATCTGATGAGCGTTGAATACAGTGGAGGGATCACTTCCCTGGACCTGCTGGCTACACTTTTGCTAATACAGCTCAGGACACAGTTGGTCTTTTTGCTGCAAGGGTACACTGCTGACTCATGTTCAACTTGTTATCCACCACAACCCCCAGACCCTTTTCTGCAGAGCTGCTTGCTAGTTCGTCCCCAGCTTGTACTGTTGCATGGGATTATTCCAGTCTGGATGCAAGACTGCATTTGCTTTCACTGAACTTCATGAGATTTCTACCAGACCATTTCTCCAGCCTGCCCAGGTCTCTGTGTCCTCTAACATATTGACCACTCCATACACTTTGCTGTCATCCACAAATTTGCTGAGAGTGCACTCTGTCCCATCATTCAGGCTGTAGCAGACATTAAACAGTGTTGGTCCCAGTATTGGCCCTGATGATGCCACTAGTTACTGGCCATCAGCTGGACTTCGCAATGATCACTACTCTTTGAGACTGCAGTCCAGCCAATTTTCCACCCAGCTCACCAGCCCGCCTATATCTCACCTCTTTGGCGATAAGGACACTATGGGAGACTGTGTCAAAGGCTTTGCTAAATAAAGTCAAAGTATACAACATCCACTACCATCCTTTTGTCAGTCACACTAGGCATCTTATCATAAAAAACCATGAGGTTGTTCAAGCATGATTTGCCCTTCATAAATCTGTGCTTGCTGCTGCTAGTCACTCTCTTATCCTTCATGTATTTGGAAACAGCTTCTAAGATGACTTGCTCCATAATCTTCCCAGGGATTGAGGTGAGGCTGATCAGCCTGCTAACTGGATCCTCCTTCTTGCCTATCTTGAAGATGGATATGATACTTGCTTTTTTCCAGTCTTTAAGAACTTCTCCCATCTGTCATGACCATTAGAAGATGATAGAGAGCACCCTTACAATGCCTTCAGCCAGCTCTTTCAGCACTGTGGGATGCATCATAGCCGGTCCCAAGGACTTGTACATTACTAACAACTGGCTTAAATTATCTTGGACTCTTTCTCTGCTGTGGGTTCTGCTTCTCTCCTATAGGCTCTGCTAGTGGGCTCAGGGACTCGGGATGCCTGAGTAAATATGGTAAACATTTCAAGGTAAATATTACCACTGAAAGCTGAGGCAAAGAAGGCATTTTCTATATCCCTAGGTCCCCTGCCTCACTGAACAATGGACCTACTTCTTCTAAGCCTTTCTTTAAGCTACCAATGTACTTACAAAAACATTTCTTATTGTCCTTCACCTCCCTCATTGTTTTCAACTCCAGCTGAGCTTTGGCTTTCCTAGCTGCATTCCTATGCATGCAGGCAATACCTTTCTATTCCTTTTAAGCAGACTGACCTTGATTCCACCCTCTGTGTATTTCCTTTTTGTGTCTGAGGTCAGTCAGATGCTTCCTGTTCATCCATGCTGGCCTTCTGCTGTAGTTGCTCAACTTTCTGCACATTGGAATGGACCTTTCTTGCACTCTAAGGAGACTGTCCTCAAAGTCTCCTCTGAAGCCTCTTCTGAGGAGGTTGTCCCAGGTTTCCTGGGCCCTTTGACCTCCAGGTAAGTTTCTCAGGGTATCTTGCCAAGCAGGTCCATGAAGAGGTGAACATCTGCTTTTCTCAAGTCCAAGGTTGTAATTCAGCTGTATGTGTTGCTCACTTCTCTCAGAATCTTAAACTTCACAGTCGCTGCAGTCAAGGCCGTCCTCGACCTTAACATCTTCAACCAGTTATTCCTTGTTTGGGAGTAACTGGTCCAACGAAGCATTTATCTTAATCATTTCACTGATCACCTATATCAAGAAATTGTCTTCTGTACGTTCCAGAAATCTCCTAAATCTCTTGCACCCTGCTGTATTGCTTTTCCAGAAGATATTGGGGTGGTTAAAGTAACCCATGAGTACCAAGACCTGTGATTGTGAGGCCTTCTCCCCCTGCTTAAAAAAGGCTTCACTTACCTTCTCTTCTTGGTCAGGAGGTCTGTAGCAGACACTTACTACCCCATTATCTTTCCTGGTCTGTTCTCTGCTCTTTAACCACAAGCTCTCTACTGGTTCTTCACCCATCCCAATAAAAGCTCCATGCACGCAAGCCACTTCTTTGCATAGAGCACAATACCTCTTCTTTGCCTTCCCACCCTATCTTGTCTAAAGAACCTGTATACCTACCTGTATACTCCAATCATGAGAGCTATCCCGTCATGCCTCCATAATCTCAATGAAGTCAAAGCTCTGCAACTGTACACACACTTCTACTTCCTCTTGTTTGTTCCCCATGCTGTGTACAGGTATTTATTATGAGCCTCAAGTTACACTGCATTCACAGTGGGTGTGGGAGAGCGTTCTCTGTCATGCTGTCCCCTGGACATATCTGCTCTGCCCTTTGTGTCCTCACTTCTTTTCAAGTTATGGAAACCCTCCCCCAACCGATCCACATTAAAGCCCTCCTCACTAGGTTAGCAAGCCTGTTTGCAAAGATACTCTTGCCCCCCTTGATCAGATCTACCCCATCCCAGCTCAGTAGTCCTCACTCTTCAAACAGGGTCCCATTGTCACAACAAGCCAAAGCCCTACCTGCAACACAAACTATTCAGCAAGGTCTTGATCTGATGGATGACCCCACTTCTGCTCAAGCCTTTCCTCCTCACTGGCAGGACTGAGAAGACACCACCAGGCTCCCCTTCATCACTCTTTCACCTCACCCCCAGAGCTCTGTAATCACTCTCGGTATGCTCCAGGTTACCTGTTCCACATCATTGTTGACCACATGGAAGACCAGCAAGGGGAAAGAGCCCAAAGGCTGGTCATCCCAAACCCTGGCTCCAGCAAGCAACAAACCTCCTGAACAATCAGGTCAGCAGATAGGTCCCCCACAGCAGAGAGTCTCTTATAACTATCATTCATCTTTTCCTCTTCATATGGACACTAGGCTGGTTCAGCTGACTCTGATGCATCTGCTGATGGGTCTTATTTGCCCTCACTGGTATCTGTTCCGAAGTTTTAGATCTGTAGATGAAGCAAGAACCAGAAGTCATAAGATTCCAACTTTCTCTATCTTGACAGTCTATCTCCACTGCTTGTTTGAACATGACCTCTGCCTGTCCCTCCTTTATTGCTTTGTACGGCTCAGGCTCTCATCTCTGCCAATTTTCTGTGAAGACCTAATCTCCTCTTCATCCCCCCTGATGACGCACAGCCTACTCACCTCTTCCTTCAGCTCCTTCACCAGGTGATTCAGTGCCTCAGTCAAAGCACATCTCCCACATTGGAGGTCCCCAGCACCCAGGCATTCCCCACAGCCCCACACCTGGACAGTGGTATCCCTTCCATGGAGCTCTGTCTGGAAAGAGGCCTTCAAAGCATCAGTGGCATTTGTACCAGTCGGTATGAAAGAGTGTACCCACAGCATGCTGAAAACATTGTTGGACAGTTTTCAAGTAACCTCACACAGTCTTGAGTAGATTTTCTGTGTCCTTCTGCACCCCTGCTGTGCCATAACAACTGCTATACCTCTGGTGTGCTCAAAAAGCTGGAATTGTTTCCTCCTCTCTGCTGCTCTGTATTCTGTTTTGCCCTTGATTCTTGGATATAGAGATAGTGTCTGGACCTGGCAGCAAAGAGGAAATAAGATATGTCAAGAGCATGGGTTAGAAGAAGAGGATTTCAATATAGGAGATGAGAATTTTAAAAGGTGGCAAGTGAAGCAATAATCCGTTAACACTTCTCAGTCATTCCAGCTAAGGTCTTTAACGTTGTACCAAAAAAAATATACCATATGCTGCACTGTTACAGCTAATTTCAGTGGTTTAGCAGTTTCTGTTTTGATGTGAGCAAATGCCTTTGAAATTCTTTATGAACCTTACTAGAACTGACCAATTTAAATAGCCATGTCATTGTTATGCTCAACTTTACATCTGTCAACATAGCACTGGAAAACAGACTAAGGAAACCAAGGTTCCAGACCTTAATTGCTCATAAATGTATTTGTATTGATTTATTGAACACATTGTTCATGAGCTCTCATTGCAGGGATTACACTGTTTGTGATCTTTTTACCTTTTTCCTGACACTTGCAAATCAAACAGCTATTTGAAAGTCAAGAAAGCATGTTTACTTTACTGTTGCAATCTGACAAAGCACACCTGTTATCTTCTCAATGGATAAATTAAACCACTGATAGACCTTGGAAATAAGGCATGAAAGGGAAATGAGTTATTTGAAGTAACATGGAACATGAAATGTAGGAATGAAAACCTAAAAGTAAACGCCATGAAATACAGTGTACAAACATGTATCAAACTTATGCAGCTTTTTGTTTGGATTAGTTATTCTATTTTTTAAGTAGGTACTTCAAAGATAGTGGAAAGCTTTTTGTGTGTGTGTCTTGGTTTTTACCTCTTGACAATGACAGTCCTTTCATCTGAACTATGGGGAGAAGCAGTCCTGTAGGGCATTAGTAGTAAAACCATGAACAATAAACAAAAGAAGTGAAACTGAGAGGGTAGAGGAAAGAGCGAATGACCTAGGGCCAGCACAATCATACCCATCTCTTCTTAACAGAGGCTTGTCAATCTCTTTCTTTAACATTCCCAATGACAGTCATTCCACACCTTTCTCAAACAATTTACTGATGTCTAACTACACTTAACTTTAGAGTTTTCTTTATATCTAATAGGAATCCTATTTCTTCCTGCAATTAAACGTCCATACTACTTTCTACATTTTCTTTACAGTGAAACTGGGGGACAGTTTATTTCCTTCTTCTGTGTGACAACAAAGAACATTCAAAAACCATCACTGTGCTGAACTGGAAAAGAAAATGGAAAAGAGTTTATGAAAATCAGAATTTCAGTGTTAGGTCCCTTTGTTACCTTTCAAACTGTAACTCAAAGAAGTTTATTCCATGGTACTTTTCCACTCAAGTAATTTTTGAAAATTCTCAGTTGGGAAACCTTTTCTTGGTATGTTAATTTTGTTTGCTTTATAGTAACTTTAGTAAAAGTATCTTTAAAAATAGGCTGCTGGTTATTATTCATTATTTTATACTCACTGTTTTTACTGACTCTACCAGGTCTGGCTGGGATGGAGTTAATTTTATTCATAGCAGCCCGTATGGTGCTGTGTTTTGGATTTGCGACTGAAACAGTGTTGGTAACACAGAAGTGTTTTGCCTATTGCTGAGCAGTGCTTACACAGCATCTAGGCTTTCTCTTTTTCCCACTCTGTCCCCCTAGTGAGTGGCCTGGGGGTGTGCAAAAAACTGGGAGGGGACACAGCTGGGACAGCTGACCCAAACTTCCCAAAGAGATACTCCATATCACATGATATTGTGCTCAGCAATAATAGCTGGGGCAAAGAAGGAGGAGCAGAGGACTTTGGAGTTATGGTGTTTGTCTTCCGAAGTAACCGTTACATGTGATGGAGCCCTGCTTTTCTGGCGACGGCTGAACATCTGCCCGCTGATGGTAAGTAATGAATAAATTCCTTATTCTGCTTTGCTTGCATGTCAGCTTTGCTTCGCCTATTGAACTGTTTTTATTTCGATCCACAAGTTTTCTTTCTTCTGCTCTTCCAATTGTCTTCCCCATCCCACTGAGCAGGGAGTGAGCCAACAACTGAGTTGGCACTCAGCTGCTGGCCAGGGTCAACCCACCACACTGACAATACATGTCAGAAGACATATTGCCAATCACAAGTATTTCTGTCTAGGTTTTTACCCCACAGGAACTTTAAAATTAGGGTCTTAGTAGCTTTTAATGGCACTTTATTATTTGCTTTTTTCTATTATTCTTTTCCCCCCACTTCAAGTGATACTACTGGGCAATTTAGGAGTAAGTCACATAACATGTTTCATCCAGTGTGCTAGATGCCATCACAGTAGCTACTGAAACTAGGCAACCAATATGCACCTGAATGAACCCATACAATTACTAATGAATAAAGACATGCATCTGACATTGTGGGGACACTTTCCCCAAAACAATCACCCCATTGACTCCTCAGCATAGCCACTCTGGCAGAGCCTAGGAGTCCACCTCCCTGTTGGAGACAGACTCTCCAAAGTCATTCACCAGGGTTCCCAGCTCCAAAACTTCACTGAGGATATGCCTCTGCCTTGGGAAGGAGCCATATGGCCATTTGGTGAGTAATCAGCATACAGCCCAGCATTTCAACTCCCCAGTTAAGTTTTCACACCACTTTCCTCATGTGCTTTCCTTTATATTCAGCTACACGGAGTATCAGCTGACATTGTATTGCCTCTCAATTTCCCTCCTGCAATTTTACAAGCAACCCTCACATTTCATGTCCTGAATAACCTGGTATCATTAGCAGATTTTCTTACCTCACTGCTTGCTGTCTTCATGGGTATTTGGGATTATACTAACTACCACTGTTCCCTGCAGAACTCGACTGCTGACTGCCCTCCATTCTGAGGGTTGAATATTTCATTTAATTTCCTGTTTTCTATCCTATAAATAATTGTTGGATATGCTGGTACTTTTTGTCTTACTCCTTTCACATATTTATTTTCTTTAAAAGTCTTTTATGAAGGATTTTGTCAATGCTTTTTTCTGCAAATCCTTTGAATTAAGACTGAAGGACTATCTGGATTATAGGCACCTAATATGGAATGTCCTACAATTAGCAGTTACATTATGAAATAAGAAAGTAGACGAGGATTTAAGAGCAGCAACAAGTCATTTTAAAATATCAGTAATTAGGAACATATACTTGGCAGCCTCCTGCTGTACAAACTTGTCCCTCAAGTAGTAAGTTTCATAGTTTTACTTAATGTCTAAAGCTACAGATTCATTACAGATATTAGTTTTATGGCATGTTGCAATCTTTCCCCCCTCCTCTCACTTCTCTACATTGTAAAGATCATAAACTACTTGTTACTCTCCTTCCCTTAGAAGATTGATACCTTATCAGCTCTCAGAAATGGATTTTTTGAGAAACAGAAGTCACCCCCCAAAAACCTTTTCCACTTCACAGGTACCAGCTGTCTTATCTTTCAGAAATAGTCTAACTGATACATATCAAATTAAATTCCAATCGGTTCTTCCAAATTTGCTTTGAGTTTTGAAGTTTGTTTCTTCTGTTCACTGACCTGAAGAAGGATTTGTTTGCCTGCAACCTTGTCTGATTTTCTCTAGCTGTGGCAGTGGATGTAATAAAAGTGTTACTGCCGCTTGTAAACTTTGTCTTGCCTGTATTGTTATATTGCCATTGCAGCAGCAACACTACCATTATAAAGAGGTTATCAGTTTAAATTTGCTCAGCCAGAAGAAAACAGGGCCACCTTGTCTCTCCTTTTTAACTCAGAGATTACATACAGGATTACACAATACAAAATTTTCTTCTTACCTTCATTAATTCTGGAAAATGTTATGTGAAGAAATTCACCGGTTTATCTTTCATTTCCTTTCTTTCTATAGAGATTTTTAGTTAGGTTTCTGCTACTGTTTTGCATAATAAACAATTCATGTGATAATAAACGTACAAGAAAAAATATATGGCTTGTTTTCAATGCACCTTTGGTAAAAAGCTTATTTTCTAACAAATTTTAACAGTAAATATCAATATGCTACCATATTTTCTCTTTGATATGTCAGCAGAATAAAAATTTAATGAGGTTAAAAATTGCATAAAGACTGATGCTCTTTACAAACTTAAAATTCTCAACAAAACAAGTGTGAGGTTTGGATAGCCAAGAACTATAAGAATGACTAGAATTCAGTGTTGCCAAAGGCATATTCTAGCTTATCTTAGTGTTTGGTGATACTAATAACAGTGTCACTGCTCTGATTTGCCTTGAGTTATGACCATGACGCCCAATATCCTGAATTTTTACTGCATTTTTAAAAAATGGCAGAGTCATAGAAATGGCTTTCTAGCCATACCTTACACTGTACTTCTCACACCTTCCACATGACTAAAAGTGAATTGAATTCTCTTTTATTCCTATATACAACTGTAGGGTATGAGGTGGACTCTGGATTCAATGTGATATGTTCTTGTGCAATTTTAAAATGTTTGATTTTCACATTTATTTTGCATTTATTTGGGTTTCACATTTATTTTGCAGTAAGCTATTTTCTTTAGGAATGTCTACTTGCTCTACTCAAGTTACTAAACAGGACTTAGAACCTCATTTATATTTTAAAACATTCTTAAAAGAGGGATAAATAATTTCTCTTTTGCCAGAAAAAAATACCAGCTACATACAATGTAATACTTTATCTAGTTTGCCATTAATGTGGTGTTCATCAGAAATCAGCAGGAGGAATCCATCTCTGGAAGGTGCAGTGAAAGCATTGAATCTGATTACTACATATAGCACACTGCATGTCAGCTTCTAGACAGCGTACTCAGCTAACTCTTGGGGTAAAAGAGGCATGGCATAAAAAAAGGGAACAGCTCAAATCTTCAGTGCTTCACTCTTGATATATGCAAGTGTTTTTTCTTAGGAAGAAGTGGGCGTGAACAGCATATGCTTTTATACACACATTTGTTACATTTTTAATTCTGGGACAAAGTGCAATATGGATCAGGCAATGCTTTGTTTTCAGAGTGTTGAAGACTCACAGCTGAAGCAGATTTTAAAAAAGCTCAGCAAAACTTTCAGACAACTTGTACTAGTCTATTTGGCAAACTGACCATTCATTTGGATACGTAAATAAGACCTCAACCATTTAAATAATCTGCCCCTTCATATATGCAAGTTCTTTCTCTTGGGGTTCAGAACTAAAGACCAGCCTGACTTTGAATTTTACTACAGCCAAACAATCTAAGTTTCTTCTGAATCAAGGGAATTGAGCTCCAGCACTTGAGAGTTAACATCAGATTTTCATTCCATTCACAGAGACAGGACTAATCTTTTCCAGTTTCCCTGTCCTGTGAGCCATCAAGAGACAGTAATTTTAGCTGACATTGGATTCCTATTCATTTCTGACACTCTAGGAGAGTGTTAAGACATTAGTGACAGTGAAGAATTACTTGTCTGCATAGCATGTTGTGTATTGCAGCATTCACTACATGCAAGAAACTTTGAGCAGTGACAATGATGGCTTGATATGTACAAGACTTCAAAATTATTGATATCACAAACAGAATACCAGGTTTTAAGTGTGGATCACCTTGTTACCCAATTTGTCACATCCTTGCACAGAATTAAGAACAGCATATTTGTCATATTACCTCATACCTCCATTGATATTTCCAAAATGATTTCACAAACATAAAACCACCCAAGCAATGATGATAATTTTTAAATGCCTAACTGTCTTGCTAATGTCTGCAATAAATTCACAGCAACAGATTTTACATTTTGTCTTCCATACTTAAGCACTGCACATACAACCATAAAATCATAACTATTCCCCCATTTAAAAATAGACTACAAAAATATATATGATCAGAAAGTCATAAATAGAATTTAACATTTTCACTTTTCTTTATGAATACTATGTGTCTTCCTTATATTTCTACTTGTCTGAGTGTTTGTGTAAGGTGAGAAGCTTTGAAATATTAATATAGTTATAATTACAAACTTTTAATAAGCTAACAGGATGTAAGATAAAAGCCACTTGAAGCTCTTTATAGCCTGAGGGACTATGTTGATTCCTTTCTGCACTCATAGAGTATTAAAAATGCATTATTGGGAGTGCTCTGATAACTGCTTACATGTCTATTTATTCAACTCTGCAATTGTTTATGTTAGAGTTATGGACTTGGTTTTCTATTCAGACAGTTAGTTAGTTTGCTTGCTTGCTGAGTCTTGAAGCTATTTTAGTTCAAATTATATTAGAGAATCGCATACAAAAGAATTCTTTGTTCACAGCCTATATCTAACAAAATCGAGAGGCATCTATAGCTTCAGGGCCCAGTAAATTAGGTCTTGACTAGAAAAATAAAAGGAATAAAAATTGTCATACGTAAGAGGGTGGACTGGATATGCCGTCTTCCCCTCAGAGAAAGGAAACCGTATTCTCTTATAAATTGAAAGTGTGTTTACTTTACATACTTTTTCAAAAAATCACATATTCTTAGACAACAGGATCTACTCTAAGATAAAGAAAGAAGTCTGTTTTATATTCTTTCTGTGGCCCAGATTACACTTTCCTATGACGATGAAGAAAGAAGGAAGTCAGACTAGAAATGTCTATGAAATTTACATTATTCTGGTGACTATCCATTTTTGTACCAGCCATGAAAGATGTGGGGGAGAGTGGCTCCAGAGCATCTAAATTTTGCCACACCCTTATTGGTGTATAGCAGCACAGTCAGGAAACAGGATGTATTTTCAGAGGCTGTTTCAGAATAGAATGGCTTTCTTCTTTCTCTACTTCTGCCCTTTTTCAAAAGGATGAAAATTAATTTGCAATGTATGCTTCTATCGAAGCAACCACTGAAAAATAACTTTGGAAGGTCTAAGCCGTGAAAATCCTGGTATCACCAAAATGTTGCTTTTTGACCCTTGTTCTTTTAATGATCATATTATGAAACTGATAATCTTTTAAATATTATTCACAGAATAGAATGCATTTTGTTTGTTTCCTGTAGATGTTTTATTAGCTATGCCATTTTCCTTAATATTTATGTTTAGCTAGCTGATGCATAGAAATAAGTGGAAAGTAATAAAATTAGCTTTACGTACAATTTTGATAGTTTGTTTTACATGGAACTTTACTCTTCTGTTTTAATACAAGCTGTATACAGTGGATTATTGTTAATTAAGTTGATTAACCCTTAATATTACAGTGAGACAGGATGTGATTTTAGTCATGTCTATGTAGGGCTATTTGCAAACTCTTCTGTGTTGTTTTAGAGAAATCTTGTTCTAAGTTGCATTTTCCATTTGTTCAGTGTGATCCATTTTTAGTTTTATTTCAGAACACATTACAAAGACATTTTGCTTTGATCACTTTGAAGTTCCCTGCATCTGATTCATATATTTGCAAAAAAAGCAGGAGGAATTACGTCTTACTGGAAACATTGAAAAAATTACTAATATATTGAAAATATATGAGGTGCTATTTTTCATTCATCTGTGTTATACCCATGCATCTTTAAACCAATATGAGTTACTTATTCAAAATTTGATATACCTGTTGAATCCATTAATGTAGCAAGCTAAAATGTCATTCTTTAATGCTTCATGTGGTGTTACTTTGGACCAGGAGGGAATTGGTTTTAATTTAGGAACCTTTCTCAGAAGCTATCAATCAGAATTATAGATAGCTTTTCATTAGAGCAATGAGGTATTGGATTTTTTTCAACAATGATATGGGCCAATGCTTTTTTTCTTAAAAAGTTTAGTGCCTTTTTTTGCTTTAATCTTCACATAAAGAAGGATATTCACAACCCAATATTTTAAACAATCAGTAGTGACAAGGGGACAGAAACAATGACAGAACAGGGAAAGAACAGCTTAATAAGTAATTAGAAAAATCAGTCAGATTTCAGGTCAGATTTCAGGATTTACTGTAAGGTGTTGAAGAGTTGAAGAGTCAGTCAAATAAATGTTTTTACTGTTTAACTTCAGGAGTTACAAGAAGATATGCCTGATCTCGGAGCGGGGTGCTACAACACAGCTCCTATATTTCAAAGAGGAAATGAAAATGGAAATCTGAGACCAATTCTCTTCAAACTTTGAAAGATATTAGCACTAATTAAGTAATTGGGGTGTGCATATGTAAAAGATGAGAGTATAACAAATGTCAGGCATGAATTTGCTGAGACTTAATGTCCTTCTTTGCCAGCATAGCTGACTTACTGAACGGAAGGAATGGCAAATAGGATGTAACTTCATTTCAGTAATATTTTGATGGGACCATATCGTATGAAATTCCTATAAGCAAACTAGGGAAATACATTTTAGAAGAATCTTTTATGAAGTATATGAACTACTAGTAACAAAAATTGCAAAGTAATTATCAAACATTCATTGCCAATGTCTGGGCTATAAGTATACCTACAGGCTCCAAGTACCATGACCAGCCTCATCTGGGGACTCCATCCAGGCACACCCTCACCCAGTGGCCTGAGAGCTACATACAATGCCTGACACTCTGTCTTCGTCCCTGCCTTATCCTCAGAGTGTGAATGCTGTGCTGTGCCATCTGCTTTAATGTTCTGGCTTGACTTTGGACCTGTCTTGTCACTACAGACATGTCTGCTGGTCGCTGGACTGTGGTTGAAACCAGTTACTATCATCAGAATTGCTCTGCTCACCATGCTCAGGTACTGTGGGACTGTACCTCTTTTTTATGAGGTATCTGCCTCTGCCTGCCCTGCTGTCACCTTTGTCTTTCCTTGCAGAGCAACCTCGCAATGGCTGCTCCTTGATGGGCAGTGCAAGGATCATCTCAAGTGGAATCTGTCCTCAGTCCATTTCCACTCTCCACAGCACTGAAAACATGCCAAAGCTAGATACGGTAGAAGTTACAAATACTTGGGAGACCCAAATTAGACAAAAAGAATAATTAGTTCAGGGTCTGATCTGCTAGGCAGAGTCAAGAAAGGCAAGTGCCTCACTGGATCCAATGAATGGTGCTCCTCCCCGTCCAGATAAAAAAATTAGCAAACTTGTAAACCTCAGAGGAAAAACAGGAAAAAGCTGAAGCTACTGCAGAGCATCAGCTTGAGGAGTTTTAGAATGCTATTGGTGCTTTTTAATTGAGTTCTTTCTAACTAAAAAATAAAATCAATATAGCTTTAATATACTGCTCAATAAAGTTAGTGTATTTTATGAAGGAAAATAACTTAGCTTATTACCTTTCTAGACCTGGACAACCTATAACTCCTCCCTGACATGAGTAGAAAGAGTATATAGAGACCTCTTAAAATAACTGCTTCTGTGCAGAAGTTTTATTTTGAGTGTACATGTGGATAATGGCTTCTCTGATCATCCCATAACAGACAAAGTGTAGACTACCAAGAAACAGAAAATGTCTTTCAGTTGTTAGCCAGGATGTAGCATGAAAGCATCACACACCTTTTTTTGGCCATGTACCATTTTCTGACCATTCTCCTAAATACATCTAGAGTCAGGCACTTTACAGTGGTGCAAGGTGGGAGAACACAAGACCACAGACACAGCCAGAAACTAGAGAGGGTCCAGTCTAATATAAGAAAACAAGATTTCAAGGACTGGTACAGGTTGTCCAGGGAAGCTATGCAGTCTCCACTGTTGAATATTTTCAAGGCCCAACTGGAAAAGCTGTGAGTAGCCTCATCTGGTATCACAGCTGAACCTGCTTTGAGCAGGGGGCTGGACTAGAAACCTTCCAAGGTCCTTTCCAACCCGAGTTATCCTATGATTATATGACCAGTAGCTTTTCATATCATTAGCTAGGAGGGTTTTCCTCATGCCTCTCTCTGGACTGTTTTTTAACATACTTGATAATATAACCAAGTATGGATTACAGCCTGGCATTTTTAGTGAAGTTAAAATTCCCAACTTTTTACAGATTGTGAGAAAAAATGCTATGTACGTACATACTATTTTAGACCTAAAACAGACTCACTAAGTGAGACAGCACTCATCTTCCTTTGTATTCTAAATGACACCTTTCTGTGGCCAATTTAGTGTCTGTTGATGCCTGAATTCTATGTGTTGGTCTGCTGCTTTCTGGCTCTCAAGGCATTGCATAGCTGAGTTACGGTACACCTGTGAGAGAATTCCTTTTGTTAAAAAAGGGAAGTCAATATAGTCTTTTCTGTTTGGGCTTTCTCATTCATACTCATGTTTATTTTGCTACCCTCTCATCCTTTCTTTTTGCTCACTGCTGCTAAGAAACAACTTTCTATATCAAAAGAGAAAATAGACTGTCTCTCTATATGGCCTCTTACTTTCCCAAGGCTTCTTTTGACCTAAATGGAATTTTGGCCAAAAAAAATATATACTGCAAATGTTTCATATCTGGGCAGAGGGAGAAATAGGTTTGGTGGGAGAGGGAAATAATTCACGTTTCTTTCTTCACACTAATAAATACCTTGCTAATATGATGCCATAGACAATTATCAGAGTCAAATACCTTAAAAATGAATTGATGCTCTATAGACTGTTATGACTGGGATTCCACAGTTGCAGAGGTCTGTAGAGACACCCTCACAGCATCAAGAACCAGGAGTGTATAGTAATACAAACTACCTACAGTGACTGTAGTGAGTTCATTTCTTATTTGCTTCTCTAACACTAG
Source organism: Theristicus caerulescens (assembly GCA_020745775.1). Classification (NCBI taxonomy): domain Eukaryota; kingdom Metazoa; phylum Chordata; class Aves; order Pelecaniformes; family Threskiornithidae; genus Theristicus; species Theristicus caerulescens. Next base: position 87,627,968 of record CM036558.1, read on the forward strand.
ATGAAAGACAGTTCTGTGATCCCTTGCTTCCTGATCTGCTTCTCCAACATGTTGGTGATTTGAACAAAAAGGATTTAGAAAGAACAAGTTGCAGCATTTTCACATTCTTTCTATTTGTGGTGAAAGTTTGATCAAACCTGCCAAAAAATAAAACTTGACACGGAGATGTCTGGGTTGTTTATGTCCTAATCATAATCATTCAGGGTTGGCCAATTCTATAACTGAAATGAAACTGTCTCATCTGATCAGAGAGAACAGGTGCTTTAGCAAGGTATAATTGTCCAGTTTTTTTCTTTTTACTGTGATGTCTTATGCTTACATTTTGTTATCAAACTATTAATTACAAATAAATATAGATATCCAAAAAAACCTGAAAGTCAATGAGATTTCAAACACACTCCTGCTTACTCTTCATGATTCACACAGACTTAGCCTCATTTTAGAAGAATATGAATATTCACTGACTGAATCTTTCTTATTGAATCTTTTTAGTTTTTTAGAATTTTTAGTAGAAGTTTGACTGTTACCAAATAATATTTTCTTTCTTTTCTTGCATAAATCTTATTTCCCAAAAGAACTAAGTAACGTATCGACATCTATGTAGTCCTTCCCTACATATGGCTGTAGATTTTCCTAAAACATCAAAGACGTAATGATCTTGAAAAGCATATCTCAAAAGATGGAATAAAGCTAAATAGTTCTCTGGAATCTAAATGTTTGTATTGCATGTAATAACTTGTGCTGGGAGTCATAAGCTAACCCTTGATATAGTCGCAATGTACAGGAAAGCTTCACTATCCAATTTCTGACACTTGTGAAAATTTGTCTCTTCTTGCTACAATTGCCAGTTTGTCCTACCAGTTTCCAGTATGCTGACGTAGAAATAATCTCTTAACCGCATTCTGGTGTCATTATTCTCAGAGCATAATGCTTAAGGTGTGACTCTCTATCTGTAAGAAACTTTGTCATGGCTGCAAGACAACTATTATGATTTAAAGAGCACAGACACTTCTGAATATAATGTTTGGTGACTTTTACATGCTTTCATTATTAAATATTTGGAAGACTGTGACTGAACAAGATGGGTAGGTTTGACATGTTTCTAAAGCTACATCAGATGTAATGAGCTTGACCTTCAGATTCATAACTAAGATTTCTTTAGCTTATTCTTCAGATTTTTTTTTTTACAAATTTAACCATTGTGACTGCATGGATTTGCAGATATTTCAACCCACCTGACCTTTTGGGCAGAGAGGAAACCTGTACAGTGGAGTGCTTCTTAAGATATTTTGCAAAAAAACTTGTGATTGGAGACTTGGACATATTCTAGGAACTCACAGAAGCCAAGCATCTAATTTTTCTCTTCCTAAAGACAACTGATAGGTCTACATTTCAAATTAAAGTGATGTCAACCAAGTAACACTACAAGTAATTCTGTACAATATTTTCGTATTTTCCATTACAGAATTTAAAAGATAAATAAAATATTCATCTGTCATTGTTAAATGAGTTATTTAAAAACATTTAAAGTTAAATAACAAAAGAAACATTGGACATCTATTATGAAACAGAAAAAACCCTCAGCGACAAACTCAGGAAGCAGATACTGCACAGTTGCTCCCATGCCTATGTAAATATTTGCAAGATAAACACAAACAATGGTGAAAACAATTGCAGATTACTTATATGAGAAAACTGGGAGCTCAATAATTTTTCACACAAAATATATTTAATTGAAAACTTCACAATAATTAAAATATATAATTAAAGTGAGATGTGGCAAGATAGTCTTTAAAATGACTAGACAAGCATCTAGCTGAAGCAACATTAAACAATATACAGCATAGAATACCATTATACATTGATATACCCTGATCCTGTTCCTTATGGTTAACATTTATTATCTACGTATTGCAAAAATATTAAGAAACTGCATTGCTTTTAAGTATTGAAAAGTTACTGGTCCTAACAGTCCACTTAGAGGAATCATGTTTCTCTTGTGATAAGAAATGATCTAATATGTATAAATATTTGGAAAGCTTTTTCATTATTTCAACAAACGTTACTGAAACCAACAAGTTATATTTAATTTTTTATATTATTAATAACGAATTGTTGCTTTTTACATTTAAATTATACAATCTACAGCAAAGCAACTGCTTTATAAAACTGAACTGATACATGCATGCAACAAAGCATTACTGAAATCAAATGCAAAAAAAAAATATTTCTTAGAAAGCTATATCCCTTTCCCGTGTTCTTTTTGTGATGTTACCATCTACTCTCCTCCACTACATGCTTGACATACTGGTACAAATCTAACTGTTCTATAAGCATAATTACAACATAATTACTATTACTTCCCATAAAAATTGTCTTTAAGAAGAGCTCAGAGAAAATTTAGAAAAAATTAATATATATTATTTTTATAATTTAGCTGGTGTCCATATCGTATATGCATTTCAAAAGCACTGCAAATAACTAGTTGCTGAATTTCTTCTGAAAACACAAATATATTGTCAAATAATGCTTGCAATATTTACAGTTTCCCTACAAGAATTAGGATTTCTAAAATAATGTTTATCTTTATAAATGTACCCTTACTGAGGACTAAGCAGTCTAACGTCTTTCAACAGAAAGTCGAACATCATAATATTTAAGAAAAAGTAAAACCTAAAAGAAACAGAAAAAAGATCATGTAGTAAATTTAAAAGAAAAGAAATTGTAAGTTAAAAATCCTCACATAATTTTACTTCTGCACTTTAGGGCATACACTATAATTTTCCACAGTATTATTATACCTTTGTGTAGTCACCTACATGGATACAAATCGATGGAAGAGCTCATCATTCTGATGAGATTGTATTTTTTGCTGCTGTGTTGACCAAGTTATTTTTATCTTCCTCTGTATCATCATGTGTCATCTGTTTCCCAGGCTCATCAGAGCATATTCACCTAAAAAAGTTATCTGCCATTGTACTGAAATGGGGATTGCTGATACACTTGATTGTTCCTGCCCTCCTCCTCTTTTTGTGATCTTTTACACTAAAGATCTTAATTTCTAAGGCACTGAAGTGCTTTGTGATGCAGGGTATGTCAGTATGGCCCCTTCTAGATGAGATATTTATTAAATGGCTGTCTGTAATCACAGCTGGGTGGATTTGATGGGTCAGGAGGTCTTCCTAAAACTAAATGTGATTACATAAGGTGGGAAGTAGTAAAGGATATTTAATTACTAAATCACAGAGGCTATTATTCGCGAAGGCGGTGATGCATCATGAATAAGGCAGTGGAGCATATTGCTTTTATCCTCTCCTTTCAGTAAGCAAGGACATCTGCATCATTCCTCTGTAGGCTGTTTATCCCATCAGTGGGGATTGTTCTTGTGAGCATAGTACAAATGAGATTCTTACTTATTCTTTTAAACAAAACTAGGGTCTAAAATGTATTGCCATACTTGTTGTTAAAACAGGTATTTTCATCCTTCTTAAGCAATTTTTCTGAAACTCGGTCTGGTGTTCTATGTATATTAAAAGGTATCCTCTTCTGCTGGTTATTTTTGTTATTCAGGCTATCCCCACTTTGCTGAGGCTGCAGGCTGACGACTGCCTAGGTCTTGGCCTGGGGTTAAGCTAGCTGAATGGGCATGGAAAACTACTGGACAAGAGAAACTCCTGGATGTAACAAGATGGATGTATGGGGATTCAATAAAAGTTATGGAAGTGCCATGAGGGGGTGGCTGGATTTCAGTAGTGGTTCAGGAGTAGATACACAAGAAACAGCCAAACTTCACAGCAGGTGAGTAAGGGGGACCTTTAGGGAGGGGAATCTTGCAAGGCCTAGGAAACCTAGGAAATCATGCCAGCAATACAATATGTGGCTGAGATCACCTGGTTAACAGTATCAGAAATACCAAATTAGAGTATAGATGTACCAGAACGGGGACTAATGGGGTTAAAAGTAATTAGGGACAGGTTGTTTATTTGGTAGGGGACAGCGGTAAAAAGGAAGAACCTAGGACAGGAAAAAGGGAATTAAAATCAGCAGCCGAGGATGCGGTTGAGGCTGTCTAGGTGGACCAGTTAGGCTGTCTTCATTCTTGATTATCACAGCTGAGGCGGAGAGCAAAATGGAACTGTTGTTCTGACCATACAAAATGTGGTGAACCTGCCTCTACCCTTAGGTGGACCAAGGGGATTCAGATGCCTTCGCTTGCTAGCAGGGGAATGCCCAGGCAAGCTCCTAGTGCCATCTTGCTAGCACCCCTTCTGGGCCTCGTGGCACCAGCACCTTCCTCACAGTTTCCCGGCACACTTCCAATCTGACTATAGGAAATATGTGATTAAAAGCGTGGAACGAGTTATAGGCAAGAGGTGCTATCCTGTGGCCTTGTGGCTGTTTCAGATGGATGCATTGTTGTAAATAAATTTATATTAACACTGAATCAGCCCCTAGAGAGCCTAGAACAGGAGGACAGGAAAATTACATGAAATTATACAGGAAAACCAGTCTTCTACTTCTGTTCTGGTACTTTGCAGACCAAGCTCAATGAAAAGTTTTCAGACTTCACAAAGAGGTTTTTAAAGCCTTCAGCAGCTTCACTGAGTTTCAGACTGTATGGTCTAGGATGATGATACACTGGAGAAGTATCACTGTAGGATAGCTCTGCTTTTACACTCTTTCCCAGGTCTCCTCTACTGACCGGTGCTGAAAAAAGGCTACTGAGTCAGGTTGCCTTTTGGTCTGGTTCTGTACCACTAGTAGTAGATGCAAGGGAAGTCTTGTCAGCACATTTGCATTGATGCCTTACTTTCAGAAAGGCTCCTTGGAAGCACTGGTCGATTTTACACTAGTCTATGCATTGAGCAGATCCATTGATTTGAAGACGAACTCTAATATTTCATATTCCATGCAGTCTCCTCCTCTTCTGCCTAATGGAAGTATTAAGAGGAAACCTCATGAAGCATTTCTCCCTTGATAGTCTGCTAAAGGTTTTTCCAAATGTTAAGATGGTCTGGGTGACTTGAGAAGATATATAATAGCACACCAAAAAAAGGCATTTTAGAGGGGAAAAATGCATTAAAATACCTTAACCAGAAATTTGAAGATGACGTTAAAACAAACAAGAACTAATCTTATGGAAGTGTGTTGAAAATACAAGCTTACAAATTCTAAAATTTCTAAAAGGTTCAGTCCACTAAACTACAGTCTAGGGAAACACTTAGAAAAATTATTGTCTCACCTGTCCACTAATGAAAGCAAACATCAAGGCAAATTAGATTTTTGCATGTATTTTTCCAGTGTAATGGCCAAATGCAGCTTGGCTTCTTTTAATCTGAGTACTCTGAAACCATTTTAAGTAACATAGTTAGACATAAGCAGGACTAATGTAGCTGGTGTCTAGCCTGAGGTCAGTGGAGTACAGCTGTCCTTCTCCAGGGCCAGATGTCAAAACAGCAAAACATTTTGTGAACAGGTGAAGGTAAAATGCAATAATCTGTTCTCAGGGTAGCAACATCAGGGACAGGGACATGACATGATTTCTGAAGTGAGGAATATTTTTGATTAAACATAATTCCCTGCCTTTCAATGCTGACACTAAGTACCTTTTCCACAGAGTCATTTATCGTTGCCTGCATATGAAATGAATACATTCAGTTTCCAGCAGTTTCATTCAGTCTCATGATGATCAGGATAACACACTATCAATTAATTAAGTTCAGAGATAAGGTACGATTCTCTGAGCAATTATTTAATTTCTGCCCAAGCAAACTGACTTTAGCTAACATTGTGCATATTTTCCTATAGTTACCTGTGTTTCATACAAAGACTATTCACATATATCCTGTATGGCTTTTTCCTTCTCCCATCCCACATGTACTAAACCAGAGTTTAAATAATACTGGATTTATCTTCACAGAATACATCTGGTAGAATGTGCACGAGTACACAGCATACACAGTGCATGTAATACATACAAAAATCTGTCAAATATCGGTTGATGCCTTTGCTGCATATACTGGAGAAGGCTGTTAAAGAGATTTAGCTAATGCATGAAAACATTTATTTGCACCTATTCTTTTACATTTACTTTTTCACCCCTACACATTTACTTAAGATTTATCATGAGAAGCTTAGAAAATAGTTGAAGTTCCTATGCATCCAATATATTTTAACAGGGTTTCTTTGCAACAGCATGAAATAATAAAGCAGAACACAATGAAACCAATTGTGCTACCTCCACCATATGCAAAAGCTGAAACATTCACGAATGCTGTTCTAAGTACATGACCAAGGGATGTGCATATAATTTCAGTATTGCTGCCTGAATCAGAATGCAATCATTCACAGTAGTAATCAATCTGCTTCAACACTCCCTCATGTTTCTAGGCTCTCATAACAAGAATCTTTTTTATAATGCAACAAAAATTAAGACTTATAGGAAAGTCAAATGCAAATTCCATATCTTTAGTTTATAAAGACTTTCTTTACTTGGAACACAGGTGCAAAATACCCACATATCAGTCCTTAGAGTTAGATAAAAACTTCAATTATGCTTATCATTTTTTGGTTGGTTTTGTTTGGCTGCTTGCTGAGGAATGGATTGCCTTTTTTCTTTTTTTCCTTAGCTTATTTTTAAGAAACATATTTATGTCATCTTTTCAAAGGAAAAATGTGTCAGACTCTCTCCCAGGACTGATCTGCCAACTCTTCTTTTTCTGCTGGAAAACTAAATACATAATACATATACGTGTAAATCTGTTTGGTTTTTTTTTTTTTTTTGAAGTGTTCTTTGGCAGTCTCACTGAACAAACTGTAAAATACAGTTTTAGCTTCCTCTTCCATGTCCATTCCTATATATGTTATCTCATTGGGGGTTATCTCTCTTAGGGGCTACACCTGCCTCAAAAGGGGAAAAGAATCATTGCGCAGGAGTTAGTAGTGCTCATTGAAAAAGCTCTAAACTAGATTCGAAGGGGGAAAGGGGTAAAACCAGGCTGGCTAAGCCTGGGGGTGGCACACGAATGTTTGAGGGACCACGTGCTAGTGAGGTGTCATGGTTTAACCCCAGCCGGCAACTAAGCACCACACAGCCGCTCGCTCACTCCCCCCTGGTGGGATGGGGGAAAGAATCAGAAGGGTAAAAGTGAGAAAACTCATTGGTTGAAATAAAGACAGTTTAATAGGGAAAGCAAAAGCCATGCACGCAAGCACAGTAAAACAAGGAATTCATTCACTACTTCCCATCGGCAGGCAGGTGTTCAGCCATCCCTGGGAAAGCAGGGCTCCATCACGCCTAATGGTTACTTGGGAAGACAAATGCCATCACTCCAAAAGTCCCCCCCTTCCTTCTTCTTCCCCCAGCTTTAGATGCTGAGCATGACATCATATGATATGGAATAGCCCCTTGGCCAGTCTGGGTCAGCTGTCCTGGCTCTGCTCCCTCCCAGCTTCTTGTGCACCTGGCAGAGCATGGGAGGCTGAAAAATCCTTGACCAGTGTAAGCACTACTTAGCAACAACTAAAACATCAGTGTGTTATCAACATGATTCTCATCCTAAATCCAAAACACAGCACTATATCAGCTACTAGGAAGAAAATTAACTCTTTCCCAGCTGAAACCAAGACATGAGGTCCTGCGGTCTGCCACCTCAGTGAAACAGGGGATGAAGAGCCATGTGGCAGCAAAGACACAAGGGTTATTGATGTGTTAGAAACCATGGAAGCAACTGGGAATGGTCACATAGGAATTAGGGCTTTTCCCGCCAAAAAGGTGGCAGGATCAATAGCCCAACTGAAGTGCATCTACGCCAATGTACGCAACATGGGCAACAAACACGAGGAGCTGGAAGCCATTATGCAGGAAAACTATGATATAGTTGCAATCACAGAAGCATGGTGGGATGACTCACACAACTGCAGTGCTGCAATGGATGGCTATAAACCCTTCAGAAGGGACAGGCAAGGAAGGAGAGGCGGTGGGGTAGCCCTGTATGTTATGGAATGTTTGATTGTCTAGAGCTTAACAATGGTGATGATAGGATTGAGTGTTTATGGGTAAGAATCAGGGGCAAGGCCAACAAGGCAGATATCATGGTGCGAATCTGTTATAGACCACGCAACCAGGCTGAAGAGGCAGATGAAATATTCTATAAGCATCTGGGAGAAGTCTCATGATCGCTAGCCCTTGTTCTCATTGGGGACTTCAACTTACCAGATATCTGCTGAAAATACAATGCAGCAGAGAGGAAACAGTCTAGGATGTTCCTGGAGTGGATAAGATAAGACACAGCTAGTGAGGGAGCCAACTAGGGAAGGCACCCCGCTGGACCTGTTGTTTGCAAACAGAGAAGGACTTGTGAGTGAGGTGACGGTTAGAGGCCATCTTGGGCATAGTGATCATGAAATGATAGAGTTTTCGATTCTTGGAGAAGTAAGGATGGAGATCAGCAGAACTGCTACCTTGGACTTTCAGAGGGCAGACTTTGGCCTGCTCAGGAGTCTGGTTGACAGAGTCCCTTAGGAGGCAGTCCTGAAGGGCAAAGGAGTCCAGGAAGGCTGGACATTCTTCAAGAAGGAAATCTTAAAGGCGCAGGAACAGGCTGTGCCCGTGTGCCGAGAGAAGAGCCAGCAGGGAAGACCAACCGGCCTGGCTGAACAGAGAGTTTTGGTGGGAACTCAGGAAAAAAAAGAGAGTTCATGACCTTTGGAAGAAGGGGCAGGCAACTGAGGAGTACTACAAGCATGTCATGAGGTTATGCAGGGAGAAAATTAAAAGGGCCAAAGCCCAGCTGGAACTTAAACTGGCTACTGCTGTAAAAGACAATAAAAAATATTCCTACAAATACACCAGCAACAAAAGGAGAGCTAAGGAGAATGTCCAACCTTTATTGGATGTGGGGGGAAACACAGTGACAGAGGACAAGGAAAAGGCTGAAGTACTTAATGCCTTCTTTGCCTCAGTCTTTAATGGTCAGACCAGTTGTTCTCTGGGTACCCAGCTCCCTAAGATGGAAGACAGGGATGGGGAGCAGAATGAAGCCCCTATAATCCAAGGGGAAATGGTTACCGGCCTGCTACACCATGTAGACACACACAAGTCTATGGCACCAGATGGGATCCACCCAAGGGTACTGAGGGAGCTGGCAGAAGTACTCACCAAGCCACTCCCAATCCTTTATCAGCAGTCCTGGCTAACGAGGGAGGTCCCAGTTGAATGGAGGTTTGCAAATGTGATGCCCATCTACAAGAAGGGCCGGAAGGAGGATCTGGGAAACTACAGGCCTCTCAGCCTGACCTCGGTGCCAGAGAAGGTTATGGAGCAGATCATCCTGAGTGCCATCACACGGCACATACAGGACAACCAGGGGATCAGGCTCAGCCAGCATGGGTTTATGAAAGGCAGGTCCTGCTTGACCAACCTGATCTCCTTCTATGACAAGGTGACCCGCGTAGTGGATGAGGGAAAGGCTGTGGATGTTGTCTACCTGGATTTTAGTAAAGCCTTTAACACCATTTCCCACAGCATTCTCCTGAGAAACTGGCTGCTCATGGCTTGGATGGGTGTACTCTTTGCTGGGTAAAAAACTGGCTGGACGGCCGGGCCCAAAGAGTTGTGGTGAATGAAGTTAAATCCGGTTGGCAACCAGTCACAAGTGGTGTTCCCCAAGGCTCAGTGTTGGGGCCGGTTCTGTTTAATATCTTTATCAATGATCTGGATGAGGGGATTGAGTGCACCCTCAGTAAGTTTGCAGACACCACTGGATCTGCTGGAGGGTAGGAAGGCTCTACAGAGGCATCTGGACAGGATGGATCGATGGGCCGAGGTCAACTGTATGAGGCTCAACAAGGCCAAGTGCCGGGTCCTGCACTTCGGTCACAACAACCCCATACAATGCTACAGGCTTGGGGAAGAGTGGCTGGAAAGCAGCCTGGCTGAAAAGGACCTGGGGGTGATGGTTGATAGCTGGCTGAATATGAGCCAGCAGTGTGCCCAGGTGGCCAAGAGGGCCAATGGCATCCTGGCTTGTATCAGAAATAGCATGGCCAGCAGGACTAGGGAAGTGATCATCCCCCTGTACTTGGCACTGGTGAGGCTGCACCTCGAATACTGTGTTCGGTTTTGGGCCCCTCACTACAAGAAGGACATTGAGGTGCTGGAGCGTGTCCAGAGAAGGGCAACAAAGCTGGTGAAGGGTCTAGAGAATAAGTCTTATGAGGAGCGGCTGTGGGAGCTGGAGTTGTTTAGTTTGGAGAAAAGGAGGCTGAGGGGAGACCTTATCACCCTCTACAACTACCTGAAAGGAGATTGTAGTGAGGTGGGGGTCAGTCTCTTCTCCTAAGTAGCAAGTGATAGGACAAGAGGAAATGGCCTCAAGTTGTGCCAGGGCAGGTTTAGGTTGGATATTAGGAAAAATTTCTTCACCAAAAGTGTTGTCAAGCATTGGAACAGGCTGCCCAGGGAAGTGGTTGAGTCCCCATCCCTGGAGGTATTGAAAAGATGTGTGGATGTGGTGCTTAGGGACATGGTTTAGTGGTGGACTTGGCAGTGCTACATTTATGGTTGGACTTAACTGTCTGAAAGGTCTTTTTCAAACTGAATAATTCTGTGATTTACCAGTCTTTCAAAAGGAAAAATTTTTGCAAGGCAAAGATGTGCCATCAGCAGAATTAACAAGGATTGTAACAAAAATGTTACCCTACATGGAAATGTATGATATAAAGAGGCACAGTAAAAGTCTAGGGAGTCTATTAATTTGCCTTTCACTAAAGTGAGCATAAGACAGCATTCAGCTGGCATAACTCTTCACTGGGGATTGTTTGTGAATAGAGGTGTAGAATTTCAACGTATTTTCTTTTATTGCTGATCATTTGTATTGTTTGGTACTTTCCTACAAGTAAATAGTCTCCAGAAATTAATCTTTCCTAATCAGGATGATTTAGAATTATCTAAAGCAACGATGTGCCCTGTTGGAGTCAAGAAATTATCCCAGCTGAACCTCTCCTTAAGATTTTCTAGGAGAACTTTAACAAGGGAATATTAGAAGATCTAGAAAGTATCGCATGGAACAATGAGTCAGAAAAATAGATTACTTCAGAAAAAAAAGAAGAAAAAGCTTGATGCCTCAACTTTTTCATACAGCATGCTGTTGCCAATTAGCATTCCCATTCTTTGCTACTATTGTCAACAGATTTTTCAAACCTATTGTCAATAGGTTTTCAAATGTATTAGACAACTAGAATAGAACTTTTTTCCACCATGTATATACTGAATTATTTTCTTCAAAATTTTTATAATTCATCTGTTCTAATCCCTTTAATTATTTTGTCAACTCTTTTGAATTCTCAATTTATTGATATAAAGTTTTATGATGAACTATGTCAATCTGTAAGTTTCCACGTTTTTCTTTCTCCTCTTTGATAAATCAAGGTAGTTCTGAGCAAATATGCCTATGAAGCCTAATCTCCAGAATGGTGATACTAGCTGACATCTCAGAACTCACAAGTTCTGTGCTAAGAACCCTGAAACATCCCTTGTTTTGCCATCAGAAATAATGCTTACATGAAGCATTCCTGAAAAAACTAAGAAAGGAAAGGACAGCCAAGGGAACAATAATTCTTTCAAAAATTGTGTTAATTACTTTTAACGAAACCTTCCATTTTTCAAATGAAGTCAAGAAAGTTCAGACCTTTCACTCATTATAAATATAACCAATGTAGACAATACAGAGAAAGGTGTAAGTTTATTATTAATTGTATCTTAATTCACAAGTTTTCAACTTGACTATCCACAGGCATTTTGAATGAGGTGCCAGGTGCTTATAGATATTTATGTTTAAAGCAAATAAAAGTTTCTAAGGAGAGTAGTACTACATTAGTAATAAAAAGTCCATGTGAAAATATAGGATTTGTTGATGATAAAAGGGCATACATTCAGAAATATGAATACAGAGGGCATGGAGAGAGAACAACATGAGAGGAGTTTCAATTGACACAAAAAGATGGGGAATCGCACATAAAACTGTGAATGCAATTTCTCCTGACTGCATTTATGCTGAAAGAAACCATAAATGTAGTTCTCTAACTGTTTTAACCAAGGTGGGTTGAAAAGGGCAACTAACAGACGGGCTTGCATTCTAAAATTAGACAAAGCCACTATGGCTTTGACAACTTCCTCCAGTCTAAGCCACTTGCATGGAAAACTGAGATGGCAAGAGATAAGGAAGATCACATCTTAAAAATGTAAATTTTAATATTTATAGAAGTTATGTTAATATAGTCACTTAACATTTGGGATGATTATTCTCATATAGGATCCCACTGGGATCCTATGTTGCTCCGCCCTCAAATATAGCAATTATCCTCTTCCGCACATTTATTTTCCTGCTTTTTCTTTTGTGGTAATTGAGTAGATGGGAAAACTGGTATTTCTTTGCATGTTATTAGCCATGGATCTCAGAACAGAAGTCCAAATGCAGGAAGGTAGATGTAAGGTAGCATTATCATTTAGAGGCCAAAGGATGTGGCAGTGTAAAAACTGAGGATGTTTATCAATGGGATGAAGAACTTTTGAGGCTGGATCTTGCTTAACTTCATATATTAGATCTAAGCTACTTTAGAGAGAAATGAATCATTCTTTGAAGGGTCCTGCCTCTCCTCATGAGATGTAAAGGTAGTCTTAAGCATGAGGAAAGACTTAAGTAAAGGTCAGCAAGATGTATCCAATTCTAAATTAGTGAATATAAGCCACAGATTCTATGCTCTTTACTAGGCTTCATCGCATTATAAGTTACCAAACCGAACAGTGTTTGTATACCACATTACAATGTTCTGATCATTATGGTTGCTATGGAAACTTAGCTCAAGTTTTATCAATATAAACTCAAATAATTGAATTGTGATTAAGCACAGTAGGAGAAAGAAGAGCTCACACCACATCCTTATACTTCAAAGCAAATTACAAGGTCATGAGTCTAGACATGTAGGAACAGGACCTCAGGGTACTCCCACTGCTCCCATCAAGGTGCAGCTGAACAGGAGTAAAGGCTACAGAGGCAATGGCTATGAGTCTCAGTTGGTACATGCTGTCAGTAAAGTACTGTGATAAATTCTTTCGCCTACTGTGCTTCACCACAGGATAGAAGTGGAGCTTCTAGAGCCTTGCAATGGCAGTGAGGGCCCAGATACAGCTGCATAGTTATCCATTGTTTCCTCTCACAGCTACAGCCTTGCCCCTAAATGTAATGTTGACTTAATGTAATTTTGTGAGATCTGATTTGCATAATTAGCTCTAATTATCAAATAACTAGGTGCATAAATTCAGTGTGGAAAAAAAAAGAAAAGAAATGTTAAACATTTATAATATTTTCTATCTATGGAAAGGCACAAGTTTTCAAGCCAGCACTAGAAGAATTCAGTGCAGTAACTAATGATTTAGAACAGAATATAAGCAGTAAAGAGTCAGATCTCAAATGATTAAAAAGGTTTTGGGCCTGCAGCAGTAGAATACATTGTAAAGGTTTTCAGGGCAGTGAGGTAAAGACAAGAGATTGTGCAGTATTTGCCATGGGAAGATAATGTTAACAAGTACAAAGCAATGCATACTGCAAGGGTTAAGATGAACTGCTTGTGCATAGTGCAGGGTACATGCCATTGCTCAGGCACAGCTATTCAGGGAAAAGAACTGGGTACCAGTTACACAGCTCAGCTGCAGGACAGTGTTCAGTTCTGGTCATCTTAATTAAAAAGGGAAAACAGCTCAAATAAGAGTCAATGTGAATCAGTAGAAGCACAAAAGCACAAAAGAAGTTTTTCTGGAATATGTTTATTTTAGTGAAGAATAAAAATTCATTATAGTATCAAACACAGCAATGGATACCAGAGAGAAGAAAAGACAGAAAATGGTAAATCCCTTTGCCATTTCTTCTAGGAGACAAAAAGGGGTAGCTAATCTGGTGCTACTGTGTGTCATTCACTGAAAGAACTCCTTGCCACAAAATATCACCAGGAGAAAGTTTTAAGTTGAAAGTGGAAGGGAATTTGATGCTTACATGCTTGGTGACTACTTATGTAGTTAAACTCTAGGCAGAATTTTAAAGCAGAAAGTTTTGTAAACTCACTCTTCAGGACCCAATGACCAAACGTGCTTTTATCATGTGCCAGTTTTTCCAGGCTCTTTATTTTGGATTATTTCACACGGTGAAATATCAAACACAGCATTACCAGATTATGGTTGGCAGTATAATTAATTAATAATGGTCTCCAACCATTGCTCTGATTACTTAACTCCTTTATTTCTATGATGATCTCAGATCACAACAATCCATATGATACTGTAATTACACATTAAATTAATCTGCAACAAATGAGCAAAGAAGAAAATTCCATGAATTGTAATTGTTGACCAAGTTTTACCATGGAAAAAAAATTGCTAATTTATTTAAAAATATGGAAAATGCTGATATAAATGACATACTAGAACTATCAAGCATACCTGTGTGGGCAATCGATAGTAAGTTTGTAAAGCACTTTTTTTTTCTTTTTTACAAAGATCACAACAACACTGGTCTAACTTTGCTCCTCACACAGATTCAACCTGATGTTGTACAGGAATTCAGTTTCTGAGAAACACAGATAATAACGTGTAGCTGTCTCATAAGGATGCTGTGAGAATTAATTAGTCCATAAAAAGCTCATTGCAAAAAGGAGTATTTTTTAAAAGGAGTTTTAAATAAGACAAAATACTGCCACAAATTCATCAATAGCACAATATCAATCCATAAAACAAATTTGCAAGGAAAGCAAAAGGAATTCTGTGTTAGAATCCAGAACAAGGACAAAAGAAACGAAGATCGGGGCGGGGGGGGGGGGGGGGGGGGGGAGGATTTTTTGTGGATTGGTGTCAGATGGCTCTGTATTCTCTCTTCCTCACTGAAATAATTTGTTCTGGCCAGCAAGTGCTCTAACAGGCTTTACAGCTGATTTGTATGAGCACGCTACCTGGCCAGTTGTCAGACTCCTGTACTCAGAATGCAATCTTTCACTCAAGGGAACACTAATTTGAAGCTTCAACTTCTATGCAATAGTTTATTTTCAAGAAGCTTGTAGGAACTTAATAGCTTTGAGTCCTCAGCTGCACTTTCAAATTTGGTTGAAATTGGATACCAGGTTCAAAAGTTGTTGGGGAGACTGACCGACAGACAGATAAATGAACATGGACAACATGATTGCATAAAACTCCTCTGCTTAGGCAACCAGGATAAAAATAAACTCACATTATTGTAACACCCAGTAGACTTTCAGAATTGCTGAGAAAGCTTCCATAATTACAGTACTATACTCCTAAGGCTGTTTGAAGGTATATAATGGTTATAACTGTTATTCTTGTCTGACTACCTGTAAAATTGCTGCATGTCACTCATTCTTAATGGCTGTTTAACAATTATTATTGTGGAATATGTGCTACCAACTGACTGTAGCTGGAAAAAACAAAAGGCAAGACAAACCAAAAATCTTTATATTCATTTAGGGTTGTCTTCACCGAGGTCTGTAAACAACACCTATTAACTGAGCCGGGAACATGCAGAGACCTTCTAAGCTGTATATAAAGTTCAATCCAAAAGAACTGAACTCTTACAGGACAGCTCTTATAGGATGATAATAAATCATAGAATCATAGAGTTTTTAAGTTGAAAAAGACCTTTAAGATCATCAAGTCCAACCACAAACCTAACACTGCCAAGTCCACCACTAAACCATATCCCTAAGTGCCACATCTACACGTCTTTTAAATACCTCCAGGGATGGAGACTCAACCACTTCCCTGGGCAGCCTGTTCCAATACCTGACTACCCTTTCAGTGAAGAAATTTTTCCTAATATCCAACCTAAACCTCCCCTGGCATGACTTGAGGCCATTTCTTCTTGTCCTATTGCTTGTTACTTGGGAGAAAAGACTGATTCCCTTCTCGCTACAACCTCTTTTCAGGTAGTTTTAGAGAGCAATAAGGTCTCCCCTCAGCCTCCTTTTCTCCAGACTAAACAACCCCAGTTCCTTCAGCCACTCCTCATAAGACTTGTGCTCTAGACCCTTCACCAGCTTCGTTGCTTTTCAATTACAAGACACTTGTAATTATTTTATGATGCTGCTTTTTGAGAATCAAGCAAATACTTGATTCTGAAGTACACCAGGAAAAGCCGAGGCTTTTTTGTTCATTTAATAAGATACAAAAAACCATTAAAGTAAACTATGCTCCTCAAATGAATATTCATATTCTGAAGTGGCTTACTTCAATGACTTCAAATTTTAAAATTCGTCTTTGCTGCATTCCAATTGTTATTTTCAGTAAACAGATCGGCACTTATCTAGAGGCAGAAGAACATTTGCCCGTAAAAATAACCCATTCCAATGAAATTATCAAGGTTATAATGTATGCAGCATTCAACAAATGCAAGTTAACTTTCTGGAAATTTCCAAATGCTTGGTCTGATTAAATTATTTACTATGTGAAAAGAAAGGCCTGTGACAGCTCACCCAAATATGGATTTGCCTAGTGGCTTGGTTTTTTGGTTTTTTTTTTTTCTGTCAGGGAAAAGAAGCCCCTGCTGGAAGTTTGAAGCTAAGCTGAGGTGATGCAGACTCCATTGCTGGCATTAACATTATAATTTGGGCCAACATCACAGCAGCTTAACCCTGCACTAAATGTTTTTGATTAAATATTAAGTAATGATATTTGAGTTTTTTATCTCATATTTTTCAGTAGCATGGCCATAAACTACAAAAGAATCAGAGCTTGTTCTTCTTTATGCTTATGGAAAGACTTCTATTGTCATCGATAGAAGTCATACATGCCTGAGTTTTATAAGCTGTTTTGTCTTGTTTTGCAATTTTCAAGCACAGAACAGCTGAGCTGTGAGGACAGTGGCAGGGGGGAAGGAAAAATTTAGGTAATCAAGTTCTCCATTTAGTTAAAATAACATTGGCCATTCTTACTTATTAATTTTCTTTGTGATTTTTTTTCATCTCTTTATTCCTGGTGCATGTCCATTAGTTCAAAAGAAAATTCTCTATCTGCTGATGAAAAGCCTGGTATAGTGGCATTGCAACTGTACCCTAGAATAATGTAGGATTCAAATGTTCTGCCCTTATCACCTTGTGGTACTTTAGTCTCTCTCATAACAAGCAGCAAGCTGGAATACTGAACAAAGTTTTTTTTTACATTACTGGAGGAGGCTCATTGTACCATAATGATCCTCTCTGAGCAAAATCTAAAAATGATGCAATATAGGTCAGCTGACCTTATGTCTGAAGCCAGTCCTTAATATTAATCATTACATTGGCTTTTCTGATTACAGAGACATGACATGTATTCCTGCATCTAACTCAGTTCAGCTAGAGTTTTTGAATGAGGTTGCTACTAAGAGAAAATAAGAGATGAAATGCCAAACTTGAGGTAGAGCCATTTTTCATGACAGGGCCGGGGCGAGGGGTTGTGTGTCTTTTTTTATATATGTATTTCATCTCTTGCTTGTATGCATCCATTTGCTCCAACAGCATCTCAATGTTTTGTTTCTCTTAAAAGACCTTGGAGGTGAGATTTTCTTTTTGATGAAGGGCTATTCAGAGCTTAGTGTTTTCATATCTTAAACCATTCCATGCTGAAAATTTATACCCTTTCCATCGCATGCCAGAAAGAAGACAATAAAACTGCCATAGCAGAATAGACTGCAAGGTAAGTAACTGTTTTCTAGTTCTTTAAGACAACTTGTAAAAAGAAAATGGACAGTTTTTTATAACCATAGTTGAAAGACTTGATGTATTTATCTTGAAACCTGGAGGAATTTTTATATCATCAGTAAGTTCTGACCTATTGATCTGCCTTCCATCTGGTGACACCATTTATACTCATGCAGAGCACAATCAATAGTATAGAAAAAACCATATTTTTCCTGTATTACAGTGATATTTTAAGTGACAGTATAGTCAAGGGGGAAGGCTTCAATAATAAAAAAATTTTAAATAAGAAATACAGTTTGGGGTTTAATAGCTTGGCCATATTGATTTTTACCAGGGTTATTTGCCATATTTTACCATCAGAGGAGTTGTCATCTCTGTAAGAGTCTTTTTTTTTCCCAATTAACTATTTTCAGTTGGATAAGCAAATGAGCATCCTGAGGGATTAGTATGCTTTCCTGAACTATAAGCCAAACTTTCCTACCCCAGGGTCCTGGCAACTTTCTGCCCCATATCTTCTGGCTCTCTGGGATCCTTTCAGCTAAACATTTTTCAAAAATAAAAAAAAATCCCAGTTCTTTCCCTAGTCTAAGCAGTGCAGACAACCATGTCACAAACCAAAGAGGTTTCCAGAGGTTGTGTTAGGAGGAGGGAAAGCAAGAGGACACTCTTGTCTGATGCTCCGGCAGACAGCATTTAGAGAAACATAGGCTTAGATGCTGGTCTTAGGCAATGCCCGCTGCACAGTACTGCAGAGGAACATGAAAAAAAGCCCAATGTCGCAGCCAGTCTGACGTGGAAGAAAAGTCCTTCCTCACTCCAAACCCAGCAACTGACATGCCACAGAGTCTGTCTCATGGGGTAAAGCTTACCTGAAAGCACTGCTCAGGTAAATGAGATCTTGACTACATTTTCACAGCTCTGACTGACTATATCAATCCAGTATAAAATGGAAAATAAAAAAGGACAGATAAACTTCCTTATATTGCTGTTGCCAGATTCACACCCTTGTAACAAATTTGGGGACAGGAGACCAGAATGTGATAGAAATCCAGGTAGAAAATGCTAACTGGCCTTCAATATAAGGAAACCCAAAGAAATTGTCATGGGCCACATGATTAGCAGCTTATCAAGTCTATTTTAGAAAGCAATCAATAGTGAAAACTACAGCCTCTGGGGAGGCAAGGGGAACACTATACATAGATGTCTGACACCGTGAAGAAGACTGAGCCCAAGGTGGAACCACTATGCGCGGGGGTCAGGCTGCCAGCAGACTTGGACATGTTGAGAAGATAGACTGGTGTCACGCTCCCCCAGATCTGTGGTGCTGGTCAGAGCTGAACTGGAAGGCCTTGATTATTGTGAGTGAGAAGTCTGAGAGTATTGTGGAACTGAAATCTTAGAATACAACTTATTACTTACCTTCTAGAGCTTATTAAATAAAATTAACTTTATGTGTGACTGAGTGGTGTGGATCTGTTCTCATATTGATCCGATTCAGGTTCCCTCCAGGGCAGCGTAAGAGCAAGAATAGCACAGCTGATATTTTGGGCTATTGGATTTGCTGAATGCCATCTGAACACTGGTGCTGTCTTCTCTGGGGTTCCCTGCATTCATAAATGGCTAATATTTGATGCTTCAGAGGAAGAGGGGAGGAAAAATGAAACATATTTCAAAAGAAGAAAAAAAATCTTTCTTGCCTCTGCAGTGAATTTCTGTTTTCATAGCCACTCCCATCAAAATGTTTTGTTGTTCCCCTACAAGAGTAGCTGACCTTGTGAACAAATATCAAGAAATAATAATAAGCATTGCCTGCATGAAATGCATATGGAGATGACATGAAATACTGCAACTCTACTTTATTCTGCTAATCATAGCCCAGAGTATACACATGTGCTTTTAACCATTTGTTGAAGGAGTTTGCAGCTTTCTGCTGAGGCACTGTGGCTTCATGCAACTCCAGAGAGGCTGTGCCTGTCAGTGCAGTGCCCCATTTCAGCCATCATTTTCTTCATTTTAAGAGCAAAGTCAGAGAAACTGCGGAGTTCATCTCGCACAAAGTAGCTTGACTCCCACTTGGCCCTGAAGAAATCAGCATCAAGTGGTGAAAGTAAAAAAAAAAAAAAAAAAAAAAAGGAGATAACTCAGGTATAAAATGTATACCTTAAAAGTTAGGAAGCAAGAGAAAAGGATTGTAATAGTATATCTGATATTGTTCTAACAGCTGTCCTTTGGGAATTGTAAATTCCCTGTAAACTTCACAGAAAGAAAAGCGGAAAGAATATTCATCTGAAACGAGTGAAAGAAGAAAAACACAGCTGGAAGAGTAACAAAGAAAAGTGTTCACTCTGCAACAGCAATGAATTTATTAACTGTTCAAGAGAAAATTAACAGATGCTGTCAATACTGTATTTGTACTTGTGAACCACACAACAAAAGGTAAGGGAGGTGGGGCAGCTGAAAGTTTTGCAGGGGCCTAAACTAGTAAACATGACTAGTTTTGATACAATGGAAATCCAAGGCTTAAGTCATTGGGGACATTTCCTGTAAAATGCTACAAAAACTAGACACTCCTTATTCCAAGATTGTTTGTTTCTGTTTTGTTTTACTAGGCTTGTTTTAGTCCTTTTGTTATTAAAGAGGAGATGGAGTGACATGGATAACAGCAAAATAAAAAAACAGGTTTTGCCTGAACAAAAGGAAAACTCAGATTTAAGTGCTATTTTATGTGAAAGATAGATGAAGGGAAAACACTGATTTACCATGTGTGGTAAGTATTTTAAAATAACTGAAAAATGCCTTTCTTCCTACAGGTGTATGAATAATGTCTTTGTGCATTACTTTGTTCAATAAGCCAGAAATCTTCAGTGTCATCCAAGTGTGTGTCTGAACATATTTTCGAATTAATGAAGTGACTGTAACTTTCTTTGGATTAGAAACAACCAGTAGTAACATGTAGGCCTGAATGATATTTACTTTAAAAAGGTGTTGGGAAGAGTTTTCTAGAATATGCATGGTTGCGCTACCTTCCACTGTGTAAAAAAAGGATCGTTGGAATGCTTTGAAAATACCTGTGAAAATCAAGTAGGGAACTTCAAACACAGATTTATTTAAGAAAGCACAAAGTAACAGCAGAATCATTTTAACTAAAAAGAGCTTGAAATGATTATATCTTGTATCAGTCTGTGTTTAATAAAGTCATGACCCACCTTTTAGAAAGGTATTGGAGTATGGATACTATGAAAACAGGAAGATGTGAACTACAGGAACTGTACAAGTCATGAAGTACTAGAGTAAACTGGGAGAGTTCTGTCATTATAATGAATGTCTAGACCCCAATATATGTTAATAGACTATCGGATTGGCAGTTAACAAACCTGCTCATAATGATCTAAGTTCCTTTTATTTCACCACCTGTTCTTACTTCAACTCGTAAGCTCAGACTTACCAACTCCAATATAGTGATCATAACTGAAGTAAACTTCAAATTTGCAATACCTTTTCTTATTTTCAGAACTAGAAATTATAATTTTAGCATACTTCAACCATATAGACTAACTGATTGGTTGGCTCGATGATCCTAAAGGTCTTTTCCAACCTAAAAGATTCTATGATTCTATGATGCTAAGATTTATTATTTCTATTTTAAAGACTTTTACTCCCTGGGACCAGGTAGAATCTGGGTATAAGGACGCATTATCATATTTTCAACTTCATTGGACATCTGCTTAAATCTATTGTGGTCTGAATTCACAATAACAGTGACTAAGTTTATGCATTCTGATTATAGATATAAATGGCATTTATCATGGCTCAAATAGAAGCTCGTTTCTGCATAAAGACAGCATCTCTTACAATGCTGATCATCCTCTCTGAAGCAACAGTTTAGGGAAGGAGATGGGGATGGGATGACTATGTATATGATGAACACATTAACCAATAGCAATATGATCCTATTTCATTATCTTCCCTCTGGCTGTTTGATAACTTCCTCTTGTTTTGGTTCAGTGTGAGCTTAAGCAGAGCAGTGCAGCAGACAAGATGCAGTGTGCCTCTACAGTTCTTTCTTAAATTCTGGTACTGTTTTTTACCTCTGACACTTCCATGTCATTGGATTTGATACAAAAATCCACGGATGCTTCTCTTCACAGTCCGAATCTCCCCGAGGGAGAAACGGAGCATTCAGAGAGTCCCTGAAATGAAACTCAATAGCAATGAAGTTACTATTAAGCAGGTATTCTTTATTGCAGCGCTGGGCAGCACTGGGGATTCTCCACCATAAGTGCTCCAACGAATTACTGAACTTTTAGAGAATATATACTATACGATCATGCATATTCATAGGATTTCCGAGAATTGCTATGCATAAACATGAGATTTCCAGGAACTTATTAACATATGTAAATATCTGATTCGCATGCGCAGTCATCTCTTGTGGTGGTCTTTGGGGGTCTTCAGATGAAGGCTCGCAGTCTTCCTCACTGTGTTCGCTGATTGACCTTTGCTTCTGCGCAAACTCAGTCCTAGGATCACGTAGACGTTGTCCTTCAAGACTGCTGTTGCCATTCTTCTGTTTCTTCCAAGGCCGAGTTGTCTGTAACGAGATTATCCCGGAGCCCCCCTTATCTTATAACTGTTCTTCTAGCTACTCCCTAAATCACATCAGGCCGCCCTCAAGTCTAACAAGGTATTCACAACATCCTTAAATCACAACAGGGTGTCTTCTGATCTAATTGAGTGACTAAGGTATTTACAACATCTTTCTTGCTCTTGTGGTTTTTAACCCTTTCAGATTGTGCTTGTTTGAGAAAAGTAACACTCAAATTATTTTTTCATGGATAGCTGTCTTCAGTTTGGGAGGGGTTTTTTGGTTTGGTTTGGTTTTTTCAAGTGTTCCTATTAAATCAATTTGTTGTTCAGGAGGTGTTGAACAATTTCATCATTGTAGAAGAGTGGTAGATAGAACAATACTTTTTAATCTGTTCCTGGCTAACCTTAAAAGGTTTTTGACCAGTGGCGTTCAGCTAGATCTCATGTAAACTGCATAGACAAGACAATTGAAAGACAAGTTAATCCATGACAGCTTCACTAATTTAATAGCAGCCTGTAGTCATCTGAATCCTCACTCAGGAAGATAGAAGTGATTGTCTATATTTATTGCCCCCAAAAGAGCATGCATGGTGCTCAGTTTTAGGTTTAACATAACAATCAGGGAAGTGTTTGGAAAATAATCTTGTGACTCTGCTTTAGTGAAGGAGAGGCCTGAGAGCTTTACTGAATGTAGTCTTCACATTTTAAAAAACTATAGCCACTTCCTAGCCCGGCTCTCACTGTCTTCTCCAATGACAGACACCTACACTGCAGCAGTCATTTAAATAATCTACCATATCCCACCAGTATGAAGAATGTTCACATATGAAATCACCAAATGTGAAGCAGGCTCTTCTCTGATGAATAACCTCTTGGGCAGTTAATGAGACAAAAATCTTACTCCCAGCTGAGTGAGGTGGCAGCTGTGTGGCACAGCCTACGAAGAGCAGAAGGACTGGCCCCTCTGGACCCACAATGTACTAGGGTTTTCAGTTGCGGGGGCTGCTTCAGGCTGAAGGGGTCAGTCAAGGTACTACAGGCATCCAACACAAAAGTCAGCCTCATCTTCTTTTTCCTGTATGGATGATCTGCCTGGAGGCCTACAGCTCTCAAGGTGCAAGTTAGGGGAAGAGAGGAAGAGGACAGAGAGCTTTACTAAATTAGAACTCTCAGGATATTAGGTCAATATAAATACAGGCATTTACAAATAGCACATATTTATCATAGATTTGCCCAGCAGTTTGCTTTTCACTTTAGAACTCTTCCAACATATAATACGTATAACTTTATGTTATACACCTTGGAAATAAACGTGGGTTTATGCTTGCTATTTCACAGTTTTAAAGAACTTTTATTAGTACTTACTGGACCACACCTGTCCAAGCCTTAGCAAGAATTTTCTACAATTTTCTTTTTTTTTTTTTTTTTTTGGGGGGTGGGGGGTGTCTCTTGTTTTGAAAGGATTCAAGGGGATTCTAGGATATGTTTAAAATATTAACGCCAATTCAATTCTATATTGCATTGATATTGACTTGAGAGAGTTTGATATCAATCAAACCAGTATAACTCTTGAATACAGCCCAGGAAAACTACTGCAAAGATTTATGTGGCCAGGAAAGTGGGATATTCTGCAGCATACCCACTTACCACATTAAAGGAAACCATTTGATTTTTTTCTCATAAATTTGTCACGCTACAAACTTTCCTGTATGTCATATTTCTTTTGTGTCTTTTTTGTCACATTGGTGTGTGATTCAGAGATGCAAGTGACTGGAATATTGGAAATGTCCACACAGATAGTGCTCTAAGAGAGCTGAGTGATTTTAAAATACCAAGAGGTATGAACGGTAGTATACCAGCCAAAAACTGTCTACAAACTATGATGCATCAGTGCGTACAGAAGAGGAAGCTGCAGTCACAGGACTATCTGTTTTATTATTGTATATTTTTCTTGTATTTGTACTTTGCAAAGTTGCACAGAACCAACAAGTCAAACTCTGTGTTCTCCATACTAAATGCAAAATCCATCTGGTAAAATATTCCAGGACCATATCAGAAAGAAAAAAAAACCTCCTGGGAATATATTACTTCACCTGACAAAGATGTTGACAGTGGCTTCACAATACTAAAGGAGAATTTGGAACCTGAATGGAAATGCAACAGGCCAAGAGAGTAAAGTGCTCCCCGGTAGCCTGGGTGAACATCACATCTGTGTATGATTTCAAGATTAAATATCTAGACACTGTCGATGACAGTTTTTTAGGTTTGGCCCAGACCAATGTGCAGGAATCGATTCAAGTGATATCATTAGAAGTCACAGTGTAATGAATAACCATAGGACACTTGGATTCCAAAATCCTGAAGCTACTAAATCAAAAGGTCTACTGCTGATTGATTTTAAAAAGAGAAATCACATATAAATGAGAAAAGTTGTTAGAAAAAGGTTAAAGAGATTAATCATTCCCAGTGGCACAGTGACTATCTAATACCACCATATGGCTTCTCAAAGTAAAGGAATACAACCTACTAGCAAAGACTTAAGAAAATCCAACAGACTAGGGGGTATCATTAGAAAGGGAAATCCTTTAAAAACCTTAAACTGTGTTGATATTTGGATAATAGAAGGAATAATAATCACTAAGAGGTCAGTTATATGTAAAAACACAAAATGGCAGCACCAAAAAAAGAGTTTGAGAAACTATCTGCAGATAGCACAAAACCAAAGAATAAATCCTTTTTCAAACAGATGAGGAAGAAGCCTTCTAGGGAGTCTGCAGCATGAGGAAATGAATCAAAGCATGAAAAGAGCATGCAGAGGAAAGGAGGCCATAGCAGAGAAGAAATATTACTTATTTGTATCCCTGCTTAACATGGACAAGTTTACAGAGATTTCTGAGCTGAACCTTTTTTTTTAGCTATAGATACATTAAAGGATATGTGCAACTGTCAGCAGAAGTTATTGAAGGGATAGATAAAATTAAGAGTAAAAAATTTGCAAGACTGATTGATATTTACCTTTGGGGTCTAGGGAGACTTTAAGTTGGAACAAGTAAATCACAAACCTCTCTCATAGAAACAGTGTGGAGGCAGAGGACTGACACATGTGACACCAATTATTTCAGAAGGCTGTAGGGGAATCCAAGGACTGACCAATAGCTCACTGTGTCCAGCAGCTTAATTAGTTGAAACTGGCTGGAAAATAGAATTAATGTGTACCTGAATAAATATGAACCATTATGGTTCATAAATATGAACGATTAGAGAAGAGCAACATGGCTTTTACAAAGGAATAGCACTACTCACAAATATACAGTTCTCTGAAGTAGTCAGCAAGCCTCCAGACTGGAGCAAGAAGGCTGATATAGTGCACCTTGACTTTGAAAAGGCATTGAACAATGTCTTCTACCAAAGGCTCTTAAAGAGATAAAGATGACTGAGGAAAATGGGACTAAAATGGATAAATAAATTACTCATTAAGAGATAGGAAACAAGTGGCAGAAATAGTTAAGTTTTCACAGGGGAGGAAGGTTATCAGAAGAATCCCTCACAGATTTGCACTTGACTCCATAATTTTTAACTTAGTCATCAATGATCTTGAAAAGAAGCTGAGTGGTGAGGTGGAAAAATCTGTCAATGTTAATAAGTTATTTGGAACAATATATATGAGCAATGGCCATGAAAAAAGCAAAAGCGCTTCATAGTGGTGACTGACTAGGTGACAAAATGGTGGATTGTACAGGAGAAAGCAGAAGGGCACTTTATTACCTTAAGTGTACTTTAATTAATCTTTTGATAAATTAAATTTATAGAAGTTAAATACAAAAGTAAAGTCACCAACCCATTTCAGAAACAATATGGAATCCTTAGAAAACTCTCCAAAATACTGCTTCAGTTCAAAATTAATATCTGCAAATTGCATCTTTAAGTCTACAGATATGCTTCACTTGATTTTCGTATTTTGGACAGAATGGACTAGACTGAAACATCTGATTTCTATTCTATTAAATTAAATCTAGCTATGAAAACTTCTGATGTAATGTTATAATTTAATTTTTATTTTACATGTGGATAAACCATTTGATATCTCTTTCCAATGTAAAGAACCAGAAATAATGTCTCAATCATCATTAAGCTACTGCAACTTTTAATGATCTTTTAAAATAAATATATTGCAACTGTTTTATGAAGCCAGGCCAACAATAAGAGCACCTAATACATATCATAAAATAATGAATACAATCTAAAGCCAAAAATCTCCTAAAAATAAACCTGAGAAACTTTTCTACGTATTTCTCCCCCAAAGGGCATTTCAGTCAATATGAGTTCATGGAAACTGTTCTTTATGCACATTTTTCTGTCTAAAAAAAAGTTTCGTAAATTCCTTCTGAATAGCTTTAGTTCAGAGAATTTGCAGAAACCCTTGTGAGCTGCTTAACCTCTGGTAGGGACAACACAGGCAGTTGGGAACAGCTATGCAAGATTATGTGCAAATTCGTCATCGTGGTTTAACCCCAGCCAGCAACTAAGCACCACACAGCCACTTGCTCACCGTCCCCCAGTGGGATGGGGGAGAGAATCAGAAAGGTAAAAGTGAGAAAACTCATGGGTTGAGATAAAGACAGTTTAATAGGGAAAGCAAAAGCCACGTGCACAAGCAAAGCAAACCAAGGATTTCATTCACTATTTCCCGTTGGCAGGCAGGTGTTCAGCCATCCCTGGGAAAGCAGGGCTCCATCACGCCTAATGGTTACTTGGGAAGACAAATGCCATCACTCCAAAAGTCCCCCCCCTTCCTTCTTCTTCCCCCAGCTTTAGATGCTGAGCATGATGTCATGTGGTATGGCATAGCCCTTTGGCCAGTCTGGGTCAGCTGTCCTGGCTCTGCTCCCTCCCAGCTTCTTGTGCACCTGGCAGAGCATGGGAGGCTGGAAAGGACTTTTCCTTGACTGGTGTAAGCACTACTTAGCAACAACTAAAACATCAGTATGTTATCAACATGATTCTTATCCTAAATCCAAAACACAGCACTATACCAGCTACTAAGAAGAAAATTTACTCTATCCCAGCTGAAACCAGGATATTCCTTTATGACAAAAAAAGGGGAAAAAAAAGAAGGAAAAAAAAAGAGAAAAGATGCCTACCTGTTTAGGTCAACTGAAAAAGCCACAGGTCACAGGCAAGTCACACAAGCATGAGGAATGCATGTATCTGCAGGAACAGTGGTGCCAGCAGAGCCTCTCCAGGCAGAGGGCCACATACAGCATCCAAGCTGTTGTCATGCTCACGGGCACAACTCTATCAAGGCTGGGCAGCACTACAGAAAAAAAAAAAAATGTCATGAGAGCGAAGTCTTACTAGGAAAAATCCTCAGATGAACATTGTTTCCCCTTTTTCCGTCAGGTCATCATGTTTTTTATTTAGGGGACCAACAGAGCAAACAGAACCTCTCTTTATACTGAGAATTTGGGAATTTCCTGTTTTATTAGACCATTTCAATATTTTATCTACGTTATCTATGTGATTGGTTGCGGGTATTTTTGCTGTTTCAGGTAGCAAGGTAGCTGTAGTAGCAAGATTTTTTCGTGCTCTATAGTTCCTTTTCTAAACTTTCCTGTCTCTTTCTTCAGTGATGCAGGTATAATCCAAACAACTGCTAATTGCCTCCTCACTCATTTTTTCTAAATGTAAGAATACACTCTGGTTCCTCTTCTGTAGCAGAGCTACACAGTACATGCAAGTAGTTCAAAATGCTGAACATCTTTAAAATTCACTAAAATTAACAAGATTTACGCATCTCTTGAAGATTTTGGGGACCATAACAGTGTCTGACTGTCATGCCAGTACTCCAGATACCTTATCAAGCTTGTATCACAGAGTTTTAAGGTATTGCAACTTAAAAAAAATGAAGTTAGTTGCCTTGCATTTAATATGATGAAATGTTAGTACTGCAGCCTTTCATTGGCCTTATCCTATTTGAATAATTTCAGTTGCAGCCTTTACAAAATTTGTAATTATGAAAGATGACACTTGAGAAGTTCACTTAGAATAACAAAATAAATACACGACAACAAAAATAACTGAAAATAATAATTTTATCTCAGTTATCTCTTCCTCTCTTTGTCTCCCTCTTCACTTAAAAAATACATCAGTTATCGTTTTGCAACACTTGAATTAAACTATCAATATCTAATTTAGAGGAATTTCCTGAAATGTAGTGTAAAAATACTAGACACCATCAGGTTTTATTATTCCCAACACAATCAGCTTTTTTTTTTAATGTCTTTCAGTTTGATGAGTTTGTCAATTTCAGGAATGACACTTACTCAACTCAGACTATCTGTCAAATACAGAAGACACCATGAAAAAAAGCCTGAGCTAGGGAAAATATTGGAAGTTTTAAAAGAGAAGTTTAAACTACAGAATTGAGATATTGTTCATTTTAAGTCATCTAACTTCATTTTCTCCAAATGAGTTAGTACATACTGGACAACTTTTTGATCAGTCTCAGATATTAAAAAAATTATTAAGTTACTCAATGGCTTTAGGAATACGGGGTGCCTTAGTACTTCTGCTGATTTAAAATTTCAATATGTCAAACATTAATTCTTCTAATATGTATATACTGTTATTTTAGTTGACTACTGTTATTGGCAAAATCTTCTGATTACATGCTTATTTAAGTTGCTCAGAACTTATAGAAGTATATTTACTTATAATTGGCTCATCATTATTTTAGGCATTGTAAGTAACAAACACATCTGAATATTGATGAAGTAATTAAAGAGGTCAAGACTGGCATCAGCCTCAGCTGCACTGATCATGCCCTGGTGGAATTCACAATCTTGAAGCATATGGGCCAGCTGAAGACTAGAATCAGGACCCTGAATTTTACAAGCAAACTTTTAGTTGTTTAAGGGGTTAGAGGATGGAACCCCCTGGGAAACTGCCCTCAGGGATAAAGGAGCTGAACAGAGTTGGCAGATCTTTGAGAATATTTTTCTGAGCACACAAAAGCTCTCAATTCCCATGTGTAAGAAATCAGGAAAGAAAACATAGCTGAGTAAGGACCTGCTGATCAAACTAGAGTATAAGAAGGAAATGCACAGGCAGTGGAAGCAAGGACAGGTTTCCTGGGAAGTATATAGGGGTGCTGCCCAGATGTGTAAGGATGGGATCAGGAAAGATATGGCACAGTTGGAGCTGAATTTGGCAAGGGATGCAAAGAAAAGTAAGAAGGGCTTCTATACCTACATTGGCCAGAAAAGGAAGGTTAAATAAAATGTACCTGTCCTCACAAATAAGACAGGAGAATTGGTGACAACCAACATGGAGAAGACTGAGGTATTCAACATTTTTTTTGCCTCAGTTTTCAGTGGTAATCTCTCTTCCCATATCTCTCAAGCCCCTAAACCTCAAGGCAGGGACTGGTGGAATGAAGTCCCTCCCATCGTGGGAGAAGGTCAGGTTCAAGACCACCTGAGAAACCTAAACATACATAAGTCCACGTGGCCTGATGAGATGCATCTTGAGGTCTTGAAGGAATTAGCTGACTAATCTAGTGACCTTCTGTGATGGAGTGACTGCATCAGTGGACAAGGGAAGAGGTACGGATGTCATCTACCTGGACTTCTGTAAGGCCTTTGATATGGTCCCTCACAACATTCTTGTTGCTAAATTGGAGACATATGGGTTTGATGGACGGACTGTTAGATGGGTAAGGAACTGGCTGGACGGCTGTGTCCAAAGAGTCACAGTCAACGGCTCAGTGTCCAAGTGGAAACCAGTAATGAGTGGTGTCCCTCAGAGGTCCGTACTTGG
This sequence comes from Theristicus caerulescens, assembly GCA_020745775.1. NCBI lineage: Eukaryota > Metazoa > Chordata > Aves > Pelecaniformes > Threskiornithidae > Theristicus > Theristicus caerulescens. Next base: position 87,658,109 of record CM036558.1, read on the forward strand.
ACAAATACTATTTAGTATCTTCATCAATGACATAGTGGGATTGAGTATGCTCTCAGCAGGTTTGGAGATGACACCAAGCTGAGTGGTGCAGTTTATGTATGTGCTTCAGGGAAGGGATGCTATCCAGAGGGACCTCAACAGGCTTGAGAAGTGGGCCCATGCAAACCTCATGAAGTTCAACAATGCCAAGGGCAAGGTTCTGCACATGGGTCGGGGCAATGCCCGGTATCAATACTGTCTGATACGGGGGCTGAATGGATTGAGAGCAGCCCTGTGGAGAAGGACTTCAGGATACTGGTGGATGAAAAACTGCATATGAGCCAGCAATGTGCACTTGCAGCCCAGAAAGCCAACTGTATCCTGGGCTGCACAAAAAGAAGCATGGCCAGCAGGTCAGGGAAGGTGATTCTCCCCCTCTACTCTGCTCTCATGAGACCCCACCTGGAGTACTGCATCTGGTTCCGAGGTCCCCAATACAACAAAGACATGGACCTGTTAGTGTAGGTCCAGAAGAGGGCCATGAAAATGATCAGAGGGCTGGAACACCTCTCCTATGAAGAAAGGCTGAGAGAGTTGCAGTTGTTCAGCCTGGAGAAGAGAAGGCTCAGGGAAGATCTTATTGCAGCCTTTCAGTGTATAAATGGGGCTTATAAGAAAAATTAAGAGAGACTTTTTATGAAGGCCTGTAGTGATAGGACAATGGGCAACAGTTTTAAATTGAAAGAGGACATAAGGAAGAAATTCTTTACACTAAGGGTGATGAGACACTGGAAGAGGTTGCCCAGAGAAGTTGCGGATGCCCCATCATTGGAAGTGTTCAAGTTCAAGTTGGATGGGGCTTTGAGCAACCTCATCTAACAGAAGATGTCCTTGCCCATGCCAGGGTATTTGGACTAGATGATCTTTAAAGGTCCCTTCCAACCCAAACTATTCCATGATTCTATGATTCTATGATCCATAAAATGATGATTGTATTGGTTTGTAATACTACAACTTGTTGGTTCTTTAGGATGAAACACACAGTAACATTGTAAATAATGAAATTTCCCAAAATGCTCACTTTTGTATAAACTTTCTCAGATTTATCAATGACTAATTTACATTGAGCATTTCTAAAAATCTGCTTGTCATATTTTATTGCAGCTAAAAATGAAGAAAAATAAGATAGCTAAATGCATATCAAATATGCAGAGGACAACTAAAAAAAAAGGCACTAGCTAGAAAAATATGCTTTGAAATAATAGGAATGTTAAAAAATAGTTTTAAGGAATAAAGCTGATGAACATTATCTAACATATGTAAATAGTATTGACACTTTCTAATCTGGAGCCTGTATATTCAACCATGTAAACAATGCATACATTTCTTCTTCCTTTTCTTAAGTTAATGTCCTCTCAGGTAAAATAATTTTGCTTATAAGTGCTTGAAAAGTAGACCAATTTACAGAAATCATCTGCAGAATGTAATTGCCATCTAGTATTCCAGGCAGCTTTGCCCATCTATGGGGAGAAAGAAATAGATAAGGGGGAAACATAAAAGACAAGCAATGAGAAAGAAGTGGAATTATAGACTGCTGAGAAGAAAAACTACTGCTATCAGTCCTGCCAGTTCATGAGAAACTGATCTGCAATTCATGAATATGACAAAACACATTCTCCTTACAAAACAATAAAACACAAAGAAGAGAGATAAATAGGGACAGAAGGAAAGGTGCCTTGGCCAGCTGCAGAATAGTATTTCTCACTTAGGTAGATCCTTTGTGTGTTTACAAAACAAGGGCATGAAGAATGCAGAAATAAGAAAAAAATCACATTTTCACAATTGAAAAAATTAACCCCACAAAAATGAAAAGGTAAATGAAAAAATTTTGAACTGATATATAATATTCTGATAACTGGGGAATCCTTGAAGCCTTGCATTTGAGAAGCTATGAGAAAAACTGTTTACTTTTTGCTTGTAATCTAGGTTTCTTTATAGCTGATAGAAGCTGAGATTCTTTTATGTGTTTTCTGTTGTTGTTTTGCTTTTTTCATAAAAGCAGAATACTTGCGATCCTTTCTCTATGATTCTTTTTTTGTCTGATTACTCCAAAGTAACCAGGTGTCTTTTTTTCCCTCTTTGTATTCTGATGTCTTTAAATGCATTGGATGGGAAATTGCTTTTTCTACTCTCTGTTGGAAATGCAGCAGTGTTGTTTTGCTTCTGGAAAAAAGAAAGGAAACTTCATGGATCAGACTGAGTAGAGTTTTTATGATTCCAAGCATTTTAAAATCAAGGCAAATAATACATGTTATTGATTACTCATTCAAATGCAAGCATAGTACTCTTCACTGCTACTTTCACCTTTATCAACTTTGGTCTTTAGGCCTTGGACAAATTTTGACATTCCTTCTTCATCCATGAGATTCTTTGTTCATTTTAAAACCGAGTTGTAGGATTTCTAGCCCTGGATCAACATTCTGGAGTGTCCTGGTTTCAGCTGGGATAGAGTTAATTTTCTTCTTAGCTGGTACAGTGCTGTGTTTTGGATTTAGGATGAGAATCATGTTGATAACATACTGATGTTTTAGTTGTTGCTAAGTAGTGCTTACACCAGTCAAGGAAAAGTCCTTTTCAGCCTCCCATGCTCTGCCAGGTGCACAAGAAGCTGGGAGGGAGCAGAGCCAGGACAGCTGACCCAGACTGGCCAAAGGGCTATGCCATACCACATGACATCATGCTCAGCATCTAAAGCTGGGGGAAGAAGAAGGAAGGGGGGGGGACTTTTGGAGTGATGGCATTTGTCTTCCCAAGTAACCATTAGGCGTGATGGAGCCCTGCTTTCCCAGGGATGGCTGAACACCTGCCTGCCAACGGGAAATAGTGAATGAAATCCTTGGTTTGCTTTGCTTGTGCACGTGGCTTTTGCTTTCCCTATTAAACTGTCTTTATCTCAACCCATGAGTTTTCTCACTTTTACCCTTCTGATTCTCTCCCCTATCCCACTACAGGGGGTGAGGGGGGCAGTGAGCAAGCGGCTGTGTGGTGCTTAGTTGCCAGCTGGGGTTAAACCACAACATGGAGTTTCAGATTAACATGAGGAAGTAGGAGAATCTTTGATAGAAGAGGTCTTAAATCAAATGGCTACCCCCATGTGACATTGTAGAAAGCCTTATTCTAACATATTTGTCTGCACAATAAGACCTCTTTAGAGCATCAGAGCATCACTTGTTCCAGAGCAAAAGGCCTGTGTGTTCTTGGGCATTAACACTTCCATTACAAGTCCATTTCATCGTCTTTTCTTCTCAGCTAACAAATTCCTTCTCCTTCTCATATCTGTATGCAGAACAAATAAGGGTAATATCTCAAAGGAATTACAGTAACAGATTAAAAGTAATGTGCAGGATCACAATTATGCTGTACTTGTCCAAAGTGAATAAAATAGAATTAATTTCAGATTTACAATCACAAGGAATGAGGCTAATGAAAGGCACTAATTACATCCCTTTAACATGTTAAGCATAAAAGTATGGATAAAGTAAGTATGGATAATGTACTATGATTTTGACAAAGATTAGGAGCACAGGTTTTCAGGAGAAGTTCTAGGCAATGGAGAAGAGCCTATACCTTTAAAATTAGCAAAGATATCTGGGATGTCAGATTTTCTTTTTGGTCTCCGGAGATTACAGTTTTCAAAACTTCATTTTATATCCCTGTAGTAAGGCCAGGAACTGAGAACTGTCTAATCCCCATTTTTTGAATGTTCTTTGGATCATCTTTTTTGATTATATACTTAGACTCCTTTCACACCACACTATGTTCATTTTTTACAAACATTTAGCAAATTATTATTTTCTTAGGAACACCTCCAAGTACTGATTTTAATTGTCTATCTCAATTTACTCTGGAAAAGTAAATTTTCACTTATGTAAGTGTCACCACAAGAAAATTATAAAAAAAGAATTAGGTGTTCATGCAGGAAACAGACATATGGAATTAGACAAAGGTACGGAAAACCAGTCCATATTAAAATTATAATATTGAATATTTACAAATAACAGCAACCAAAAGCATTCAAAGAAATGCTGAGGAAATCATGTAAATCACAACCTTAGTGATGAGCAAATGGAAGAGTAAAATTAGTTTGTTCTTTAACAGTTATTTCTGAAACATGATTGAATCAACTTTACATCAAGGTCCATAGGAGCCTGTCAGCTTGCAATAACATTCTGTCAGCCATGTCTGTACTGTTACCTGTACTGTTATTTTAATATGTAGTATCTAAAATATTGTTCCATAACACACTGTCATACTCAAAACTCAAAAAACCTCTCTGCGAAGATTATCTTCTGAGCATACCTAATTCTAGTAAGCAGTTAGTTACAACTTGACACAGAACAAACATCTCTGAAGAATGTTGTTTTTTTGTTTTACCCTGCGAGTACTCTTTATGCTACCATGTTAAGGAGTTTTCCTCTTTAAGTGTTTGATTCATATAATAATAGTGCTTGGGATCTTTACAAAAATATTTCTGAAATCAATTTCTTCAACAGCCATTCAGGTTTGCATCAAACCTTCCAATGCCCATTATCCTTTTATGTGCAGTATTCTCCTGAACTAGCAGATGCAGTGATGAGCAGCAGGCTTTTCGGTCATGTCCTGTGGCCTGCTTATCTTTAGGTGCTGCATCAGAAGTATGTTCTAAATGGCATGAGTGTTGCCTAATGGAAGAAAAGGTCTTTTAAAAAGTACGTTTTCAAGTTGTTTTGCCAATGTTGTGTTTAGCTCTATTTTACAAACAGGATTAGGTTCTTCCTTTTTTTTTTTTTTTTGGCAAAGTAAAGCTAAAGCTGGTGAAACTTGGCAGGGGTATGTGAAAGGGAAGGAACAGCAACTCTATTTATGTTTCATTCTCTGTGAAATCACAGAGTCTCACAATCAACTTGCAGCTATGTCAGGCTTTCGCCAGTCTGCAGGAATTACAACAGGATAGGAAAGGACTGAAGCTGGAAGATGAGCTGCTGTATAGTACACCTCAGGTGAAAACTTCCCAGGGTGCAAATAATGTCTCTGAGCAGCATTAACAAACTCTGCACATTTTCTGCCCAGCATTGAGGAGAACTCATGTTTGTGTAGCTCCCAAAGGAAAAGCAGCTTTGCTAGGTGACCAGAAATGGAGACCAGCTGAATATATCTTAACTCTCAAGTAGGAAAGCCCAGAAGCACGGGCTTATTCTCCACATAGCACTATCACATGGGGGAAACCTTGTTCCTTGGGTTGATCAGAATGAAGTGTGTGCCAGAGTGATTTGTTGAACTGATGCTTCTGGGTTCATTGAAAGCCCACTAAGTAAATGGAAAATGTTGCATTAGCATTAATAAGCTTCAGAAACTAAAATCCTATGATCTGCAGAGCATGAGCCTGATTTCACAGTAAATCGCCTCATTGCAGTTTTTGAGCTGAACAAATGTAATGAGATTAGCAACCCCCTTTCGTGGATATTTCTCATTTCACAATATAAATGGATATATATTGCTTATAGATTTGTTCCTTTCTGTTCCTTACCGCCAACTATGAATTCCATCAGATATATATTCTTCTCTGATAATCTCTTGAAACTGGTTGGACTCAACTAAGCATTATGACTTGGAAAAGGTAACAACTTTGAGTCAGTCCTTCCAAGAATAAAGTTGAAAAGACAGGAATTTTTATTACTTCTGCACAGCAAACACACTGATTAGATTGTGACATTCTGAATGAAGAAATTATGAAATGTTGGTAAGCAAGTGCTGACATGACAAAATTCTATTGAATTATTTCATTGATCAATGTCTTGAAAGCCAAATTTGGCAGCATCTGTAGAACAAAAAGCAGAGAGATTCACAAATAAATACAGCTCTTGAAGGGAAAAGCTTCCTTTTCTGAACATGAAAAGATCTTAGTGAGAAAGTAAATCAAACTCTCCCAAAAATGAAAACCTCATTAAGAAATGAAAGCTGGCAGCAAAAAATTGTAAGCCAGGTTGCTCATCTTATCCATGTTGTGTCTTTAGTTGGATCAGAGGACTGGCTTGCTTTGAATAGCATGCCCTGAATGGTCAAAAAATATGTGGGCACACACTGCATCACTTGGGACTTATTCAGCAGAGGAAGGAAGCTGAGGTGACAGATCTCCACTTCCAGCCTCACACTGCAACATGTGACAGAGGCATGAGGGACAGTGCCCTAGAGAAGACAGTCAAAAGGTTTGTTTAATTCCATAAACCCTAAAGTATTCTTAAATGAATGCTACAACAGGAAAGTAGGAAAGCAGCCTGCAGTCCTGGTACTGGGCAAGCTGAGGATCTCTCATTCCAGCTTATTTGCAGATATAGCAGTTGTAGTAGATTATTTTGCACCAGCAGAGCATTGCAGAGGTATCCCACTGGAGCAGTAAATCTAGCACAGCATATTTCGTTATGGAAGGAACTGCTGAGCCTGACATTTACATGACCTGTAAATGATATTGGTCTTCCTTATTTCACAGTAGACTAACTATGTTGGATGTCACCTCAGGGTGAAGTGGGTATACTTGGGTATATACATGGTTTTGTGAAGGAACTGTAGTACCAAACATTTTGGTAGGAGAAATCTGCTCATAGCAACTCTGATTCTTGAAATAAGCAAAACTGATATTGAATAAATCCACATTTTGTTTGACAAAGGATCACGAGATTTGACAAATTATCTTAGCGTATCCTAGACATAGGTAACAAGGAGCTATTTAGGTGCCTAAACGTAGTGACCTAGCCCCCTTTATGTACCCAGAGGTATCTGAGAAATATATATGAGACAGACAAGGATAAGCACAGGGCCTGTTTTTCTTCTGGAGTGGCAACTGGAAGCTAAACAGGATACCCTGTGCTAAAACAGTGCAGGAACCTACCTTCAGGTACGTGAATAACTCCCCTATTGCTTATGGGAGAAAACAGGAGAAAAAAAATCAGTTCAGCAAACCCAAATGCATATACTACCAGCTATAAAACTTCCGGCTGCAAGCACTAGCACTGATCACATGTCGACTGATTATTCTGAACCTCTAAAAAGAAAGTCATTAAGGATTTAATCTGGCACCGGTGCTGAGATTATAAAACATATGCAGTGCCCTCCTTGCTTCACAGTGGAGCCATCCAGTCTGGCCCCTGAAATGCACAACATGTGTTTTTGTTTGGCCAGGGGTGTCGGGGTGCGGGGAGGGAGGGAGGGGAGTGCATATTGCCCAAATGCCCTGCAGAGAACTGAGCTGCCGTTGATTTTCATTCCATCACTCACACATCGCTCTTGCCTGTTCATCTCCTTGTCAGCCTCAGCTCCCCCATTCCCCTCCACCCTCCTCACCATGGGGTGTTTATCAAGGTGATGGTGAGGATTCTGGCTTCAAGGTCCAATGAAAAATCTTTCACGGAAAGGACAGAGACTTGTCATTTGTAATTTTGTCTGAAAGGACGTTCCATATTTTAACAGGTTAGCCTCTCCTGTCACGAGATGGTTGGACACCATCTGCATAAGAAAACAGATTCTTTCTAAACTGCTTGCAGGTTATTTACGAGCAGTTGTGCACAGTGATTAACAACACTTTTTTCCGCATTTCTTCACCCTGATTTTTTTAACTTAATTTTTCACCTATTTTTATCTGTGCTGTTCATTCTTCCTTCTTCCTTTTGCCTTTATCCTATTTCAGGAGCTCTTTTCCCTCTTTGGAAAGAGGAGAACAGAAGAAAATATTGTTTATTTCTTTAAATGGGCCCTACCCTTAAGTACTCTAGGGAAGAGTATTGTGATATGAAAAAACCAAGAGGTGACTTAGAGACACAGCAGGCAAGCAGGAGTCACAAGTTTTAGTACACAGTGGCTTTTGCATTTTTTTGGTTTGGATGTATTAGACAAGGACTAGGCAAACATATACAGAATGAAAGGCTTCAGATTGCTAGGTTGAATGCAGGGTTGGTATTCTCATTTATACGGCTATCTTATGCAAGCTGGTAGATGAGCATCCACAGTGACATACATGTGATTTATGGCAATCCCAGCTGAAAGGTAGCAGAATTCATGCCAAAGAGTATTTTTAAAAAGGAAAAGGAAGAGAAAATTTACTCCCTTCCCAAATGTGGAGCTTATTTTTAATTCATTCTACCTTTCAAATACTGGAGTTATCCAGGAATAACTACAGAGTCATTTACAAACTTTATGTATAAAAGCATTATACAATACATATTATCAATGACTATGCAGCTATACACACATAGAATACAACATTTAAAGGAGATAAACATGGTTCTTGTTTTGTTCATGTAAACTCCATTAAGTATATGAAAATATCTTTGACAAACTGAACTGATTTGAACACCTTGTTTTGAAAACTGAAAAACACAACTCAAAATTGAAAAAGCTGAAAAAAAAACCCCACTCTGTATCTTCCTCTGCCTCTGTATCATGTTCCAAGCAAGTTGAACAATTTATTCCCTATCACCTCATCTCTTTTCTTCTCTGCCTGTCATAGTTTTCTTTTAATCATATGATCAATTTCACTCCCTGTTTTATATTAGCATTACGTAAAATTATTTTATTAGTTCCCTGTTTTCACTGTATGCATGCTATGTGCTTTATATTTCATGTACATTTTACTTAGAATATGACATCTTGCAATATATTGTAATTTCTGTATTCTATTGTATCTTTGTTTAGTCATACACTTATTTATTAGTTATATAAATTACTATATGGTGGTAGATTTTTGTCAGTTGAATTCTCTCTGACTGTCCATTAGAGGTAAGATCTTGCTTGTTAAAGAAAGCTATAATGAATTACATAAAATTTCCTTTCATATTCTTCAGTTATGCTAAAAATATTTTTTAGGTTGCTGGATAATTAACTTTTACCCCTTCTTAGGTACAGGCTGGAGTTCTCAAGGACCCACAAGATTAATGTACCATAGAATGTGCATCCTAAAGGAGAACAACATTACTGTTCAGCCTCTCACACTTCAGATGAGTCAATTATAAAATTTCAGTGACGACAACACGGCTAGCTTTTTTTACTTGAAGAGTGGCAAAATAATGAAGTGTTCCTTCCATTTTAATGCTTTCAGATATGTTTGTTGCAAGCACTACATTCACGCTGGATGCAGACTGAAAACTGATGAATTCAGAGAGCTTGTGAGGGAAGAGTAAAACATGTTGGGACTGTGTTGGAGACAGTGGAAAAAAGCAGGGGTCATATAAGTCAATGGATTTATATGAGCATAAACAGAGCAGCAGGAAAAGAAAGGAGTTGGAGGAATCAGAAAGCAGCAGAAGGGAAATTTTAGGAGTGAAGCACTGTCAAAGGAAATAAAAATGCAGGGAGAAAGAGACCTGAGTACAGTGTTAGGGGTGACAGATTAGCTAGATTAATGAGTGCACACTGAGTCTAAATAATGTTATATTCAGTAGCTAAAATTAGGTACCTCTGGCCATTGCCAAACCAGGATTTTGTAAGTATTTGAGACTGAGTTTTAATAAACAGCCTCATCTAAGTAAAAAAATGGAAATCAAAATAAGGAAAGAAAAATGTAATTTTAATGTTTTGTTTAAAACTTATTTTTAGCCTGAGATCACAATTTATAATGGGCAGTCTATTTCACGCTCTTGTACATCACAGTACAATGCACATCAATGTCCTAAATGCATGTACAATGTCCTAAATAAATAATGTTGACAAATAAAAATACTTCTTCAACAAGCCAAGACAGGAAGCAGATCTGCGATCTGCATAACAGAAACCTATAGCTATATCTATACCATGTTTATGGAAAAATATGAATGAAGTTAGAGTCAAAGGGACATTTTAGTTAAATGGCTGATTTTAAGGAATTTAAGGCTTGAACAAAAAAAGTCTTGTTTCATGAGACATGGTAAAAATGACCCAAAAGTTAGTGTGTGGGGTTCGCTATAGAGGACTGAGTCTTGGAATGGGTAGGAATTTTTATGATTATAAGACAAATAATTAACAGTGAAAATGGAAGAATTAGAAGTAATTTTAATTTCCCAAACATAGAGCTAGAAAAATGAATGCACCAGTAGCAGCAGATATCACATATGCTATTTTTGATATGATAAAAAAAACATATTCCTTTATCAAATAGTGAAATCATAACATGATGCTAGTTCTATTTTTAGTGAGAGAAAATCTTGCAAAAGTAATAGGAAACTTCAGCTTAGTAAGTCAGGAGTTCAATTCAGTTGGAATTTTAGGAAAACAAACATTGATAAAGACTGGAAATTTTATAGGAAGGTTGCCTAGAATGATGAGTTCAAGTATTTGAACTTGAAGAGGATGCAGAATCCTGTCGTGTCCAAAGCACTAGCATCACTTGCTTGAATTTCAGGAAAAAAAAAAACAAACCAAAACAAAACACAACAGACCAAAACCCTGACAGGGCTACAGACTTCCTAGGATGATTAAGCAGTTCTTACAAAGATGAAGAGTAAGAATAGAGCAAGCAAACATGGAAATAAGAATGTAGCAGTTTTCTACATCTTGGCAGTTTAAGGATATAGAAAAGACCAACAACCTATTTTGGACCTAGGTCTTGCAAAGCAAATGAAAACATGACACTAATGTTTTCTTTAGCCATAAAGCAAAATGTGAATGAAAAGGGTAAAACCAGTGTACTGCAGACTGACACAAGATTAAGGATAAAAATAATGAAGTACAACCAAATATTAAAAGATGATAATGGAATCAAGTAAGAAAAGTGAGGATAGAATAATGGAAACAACAATATATGGCATAGAAAAAATGTCTAGATTGCTCAGGATAACAAAAGGAGGGGCTGAAAGATCAACATGTAAAACCACAGGTATAAATACCTAAACACTACAGAATAGGGGAAACAATTTTAAACACCACCACCACCTTTTTGTGGGACTATGCATTTATTCTAGAAATTGTTGCTCAGTTTTTTCAGTGACTTGGTTATTTTTCTCTAGTGTTATACTTTGTAGTAGAGAAATGATCCACATCATACAATAAAAGCATTTCATATTTGTATGATATCATAAAACTGTAATACTGGAAATCTTTGGAGTATTAGGCATATAACTTTTCTTACAAGATACTGAGAAGCCAATTAAAATAAATATTTCTAATGATTCTCCACTGTTATCAATGAAGCATTTATAAAAGCACTGGTTCTTTTGCAGTTATAAAATAAAGCTGTGCAGTTTTATAAATGTGACTGACTCATGAACTACAACAAATATGTGACCTGTCTAAAACTTTGGCACCTACCTAAGCCCTGCCTGAGATTTTAAGCAGAATCAGAATAAAACACCTCGGTAATCAGTCCCGCTTTAGTACCAGAGCAGCTGCGCAATGAAATAATTAATTTCAGAAAGTTTCACAGAAAACATTAGTCCACAGAAGCCTATGAAGAATCTTGTAACAATCTCAAGATCTCTAATCAATATCCATAACTATAATGGCTGCAGGAAAAGATTGGAAGAGACTGAGAACTGTCACGTCTCAGGTTCCTGTGTTGGTCAATGATTATTTAAACAGAATTTCAAACTAATTAAAAGCAAAACACACAGCATTGTACAAAAGGCAGAAAAAGTAAAAAGAAAGAGGGTGCTTCCTGTGATTTCATCTGCAAGAAAAAAAGTCTTCCTGATTTCAAGTATGATCATCACTCTAACCCTGAGCATGTGAGCAGGGCTCAATAGCAAGGTACCTGATAAATCGATGCTAATGAGAGCACTAGTGAACAAACCCTGAGCATGTGAGCAGGGCTCAATAGCAAGGTACCTGATAAATCGATGCTAATGAGAGCACTAGTGAACACTAGTCTCCAGTCTGCCATTGTGATCAATTAAGAAAAAACTTTGGGAAAGAAAAGAAACCCAAACCAAAACAAATTATGCATGGAAGGAAAAAAAACTGGCCCCATTTGGCAACAGGCAAAATTCCTGAAGCATACTAATACAACTGCTCTCATACAGCATGTACAAAGAACAATCAGACTCCTTTCAAATCTCTTTGAATGTATCAATACATCAGATAGCCAGAGATTCTATTTCAAATTTCAAAAATTCTCATGTTCTGTCATCTTTTCCATAAACTTGCCATCTTCTATCTTAAAACAAGATTCTTTGTTCTTGTTATGCTGTTTTGGAAGACTATTCATGAGCATAAACCTTTGGATAATAATAATAATAATAATAAAAATATTTTATATTTATTCTTATGTCAAAATTTGCATTTCTGTAGCTATTTTCTTCTCCTGAGATTTATGTTTGTATTTATTATACAGTCAATGTCCTTCTCAGACTCTGTTCTGCTAAGCTAAACAAGCCAACCACTTTCAATCTCATTTCTTCAGACAGATAGTCCTCTCCTTTAATTAATCTACTAAACCATAGTCTGTCTTCAGATCAAATTTTTGTTTCTGGAAAAAGGCTAACCTAAGCTTTATATGTTATTCCAGAGGACGCCCTGCCCATGTCTCAAAGAAGAGTTCTGATAATTCTACATCTCCATCAGATGACAGAGTTTTCTGTCCAAACTCTCTGCTTCTCTGCTTTGCCAAATGTATCTTAGAACAGTAGTAGCTCTTCTCATGCCTGTCTCATTCTGGCTGCTCAGATGACTTCTCCAGTCAACCATGCACAGAGATTTCTCTTCTCTGTCGTTTCCATTTGGACAACTGACCAGTCTACAGCAGTTGTTTCTGTCTCCCTCAGTGCCTGACTTTTCACTGTTCAATATCATTCTATTCCTACTGCTCCATGGTTTAGTCCTCCATAATAGTGACAATACTCTCCAGCTTTCTTGTTTGCCCAATTAAATGAACCCATGCCTGTTCTTTACCTGGTGGCCACTACTGCATCTATTAAATAGGATCAGTCTCAACAGTGTTGTCTAAAGATGATTCCCCTCCTTTCTGACAACTGTTAAACTCTTCCTTTTGCTGTTTTTTTACCTACCTCACAATTCGTTAGCCATCTCTGTCATCCACACCTCATTTTATAATTGTACAGAGGTCATGTAGCAGATGCTTAACCTAAATCTAGATGAGTGACATTCTCTGGATTAGATCCCTTCTCTGAGAAATTGGAAATATTAAAAAAAAAAAAAAAAAAGAGAGATTGGTCTGTCATGATCTACCTTTACTAAACACCTGCTGATAACCAGGATAATTGCATTTTCCTCTTTGTCCCTACTCACTCTTCCCTTCAAGATCTTTTCCTAGACAATGTCCAATACTGAGGCATACTGTCAGGGAGATTGTTGGTGGATAATTTTCCACATTTTCTGTAAAATAATCAAGCTGTTAAACAACTTCAGCAACAAGCTCTGAAATAGACAGACTCTCTCCATGAAAAGGGAAAAAAAAAAAAAAAAAAAAAAAGACAACCAAGCTTGGTTTTGCTATTCTTTAATCTGCTTGATAAAAAGAGTTCAAGAAAACCTGGTCCTATGCTGAACTTATAAGAATGGTATTTATTACAGAATAGCACTGATATAGTCTGCATGTTCAGGGATTAAAGATTTTATTAGCTCTTGGTTCCTGCATATTTTTTATTGGCCAATTTTAAGGCTAATGTTCACACAAATATTGTTGGGGAATGCAAGAAGATTCATCTAAGCTTGCTTTTGACTGTACAGACTACATTTGCATAAAAAGAGTGCATCTGAATCTAAAGTAAAAATGAGCTTCTCAGAAGATCATTTCTTAAAAAGAAACAAAAAAGTTTGCTAAGAAAGCTACTGCATTGTCAGGGATATTCTACGATGCAAGGAAGAGGAACCGAGAGCAACTAAGAAAACTCAGATGAGAAAAATAGCCTTACTATTACTTTTTCAACAAAGTTCACATTCAAAGAAAGAGAAAGAGAAGTGAAAATACAAGTTCATTGTTATTTTCACAACCCATCATTAGTTGGCTGCAGATACCTGTATCTACTAAAAGCAGTGGCAAAATGCCTATTTATTTTAAAGGGAACAGAATTTCAAAGTCCCTTTGGAAAAAAACTACCTGGGTAGTTAAGGCATTTGACAAGCCTGGACAGAAAAAAGAAAAAAAACCAAACCAAACCAAACAAAAGAAAACCAACAAAACTTTGCTCTCCTTGGTCGCACCTACCAAATGTCACACTTTAGGATATAATGGAATGCAGACACAGATACCCAAATTACTTGGAGTACTGGAATTAACACAGGAAAATCAGAGCAGTGCTTTCCCTAAGACAATTTACCCTCTGTTGTCCAGTACTGACATTCAGGACCTGAGAGATTTAGATGCCACCACCCTGTTGAAGTGTGCTTTTCCTCTTCTAAAGTCCTCCGTACCATATTCATGAAACTACATATGATGTCTTAGTCATTGCAGGGAATCTTGATTTTCAGCTACTATTTGTCTTGGAAAATCTCCCTCTATGAAACATCAGCTAAACCAGATGCCTGCCAGCTTAGACTGAGAAATCAGAAACAAAGTAATAGCTTGAAAATCACAGTATCCTCATGAAAGCTGGAAATGCAGATAGCAACAGGAAACTTGAAACAAAGTGAGAACTCAGCTAACCATGTGGTTTCCAAGCAGATAGTCTGTAATATGCTGCATACAGCAGGTACAAGTCTGAAAAATGCATACATGTTAGCAGAAAGCATATAGTAGCTGTGGTGAAAAGAACTCAAAGCTTTCTAAGCAGTCATCCAGTTTGAAGTAGGTTAAGTATTTTGTATGGCTACAAATGATGATCAGGGAGGCACACAATGCCTCTTCCTGTATGTCTTCAGATCAATGAGACAGGCTACACCTACCTGTTATTTTTTTTAACTCCATAACATACCTTAAAAATACATTTCGGACAGAGGAAATAAAAAGATACAAAAAGAAAGAATGTGGACCAATTTTCTCGTGCTCATTGAAGTATCCATGATGTGCGATATCATGGATCAGCTGCAGATAAGCTAGTGTACATTTGTGTAGCTCTTACTGTTTCCTCATTGTTTTTTAGAGATACACATTGCTATCCCATGGAAAACACATTCCAAAAAAATCAAACAAGAATAAGAATGATTCCATGATACAAGAAAACAATTTTTTAAAGCTACCACTGTTTCAAGACAATGCACTTTTCTAAACTGCATTGTGGGAAGATGCTTTGGGTGTTGAATGTGTCTAACATTTAAGTTTATGATGCATGCATCAGAAATGAAAAATTTGCCCCAGGCTGTCCCAAACTTCAGGTAGGTTCTTTAATACTTAAAAGTACAGCAAGTCTGGCCTGATTCCATGACTCTTAGTGAAATCCCAAAACACAGAACACTTACCTACCTCTGAGTTTTAATCTCTGAAAGGTTCATGTAGCTCTAGCATGAACTAGATTTTCCTCCTGCAACAAATATAGACAATTAGACAGGAAGTATTAAAATTAAATTATTGTGATGTAACCTCATGCACAAGCATTCAACTGACAGTGACTACACGTACACTGAAAATAGAACCCATGGTCTCTAGATTCAAGGACTCATCCACTTTCAGCTCTCATACTTGAACTAAAAGTGATCTGTTGGTTGTATGAAAGCTTCATCATGTACCTTAATTACTGCATTGCAGAACAAAAGTGTAATGACCATCATATTCTTAAAAAGAAATTTCTTGCACAAATACATTTCGTACATTAACATTAATGATAGAATCCATAAATTACCATATGACTCTCTGAAATAAAAGATGAAGTCTCATAAACAGAAAACTATTGAGAATCACTTTCTATAGTCTACTCAGTGATGTGATGACTTATAAGACATGGTATGGTCTCTAAATGTAACAATAAATCAGAAGTGCAATGCTAGGAGAAGTGTGATTTATTTCTTCCTTAATTTACTGCTCTTTTCACTTCTAAAATATAAGGCAGTTTCAGCCAAAAGCAGCTCTGGGGCCTGAAGAACTGTAAAAATACTGTGTGCTGCTTCACCATTCTGTGCCTAAGAATGATTGTCTGAACCTGAATTCCCAAAATTTGTGGAACCAAAGATCAGTAAAAAGTCCATCTCAATGCACACATCTTCCTGACTATCTAACCGTGAAATCCATGGAACCAAGGGAGTATAATAACTTCTCAATGTAAGTGTGATGAACAATATCAGTCCCTGTCCTGAATTATAAGAATTTTATTTTGGATGAGGTCCATCTAAGCTATTTTTCCTCATGAGTGATCTGTCAGTATAAAACAATTTTTACATGCATGATTTTACTACAGTTGGCATTTTCAAATCCTCCATAATTTGTAACACAACACTTGGAACACTTTCCAGAGAATCATCATTCAGAATGTTTTGCTGTCTACTGTCAATTTAAAACAAAACTAAAATTCTGCTTATTCTTACCTCTACCTTCACTTCACATTCTGGTTTCTACTTTCTTATGTGTTATTTCCCACTGTATGCTGTACTGTATGCTGAGTGTAAATTGTGAGGTTTTAATTGGTCTATAATTTAATCTTTTAGTTCTTAATATCCTGATATTTTCAGGCAGTAGGTACTTTGTAACTGAACAAAGTAGGGAGGGTTCAGAGTTTATATGAATCTGGCACAAAATACAGAATGTGATCGCCCAGGGAAAAGAGGGGACATTAAAGGTTATACACCGACAGCTAATCACGGCTAGCTGTTGATGAAGTATCTAACTGTGCTTTACAGTATGCAAAAATATTTTGGAAGACCCATAACAATGCCAGCAAACCAGGAAAATTTTCAGAACCATTATATATATATAGGCATTTTTTTTTCAAGAGAAAGTACAAATTCTTTTAAAGTTACTAACAAAAAAAATTGAATTCCTAAGTAGTTTCCCTAAAAGTAAGTTCCACATTAAGTAAAATCCATATTGCAATATGAATATTTTAAGGAATATAGAAATTCAGAGTACCACCTGTTGGTGAAAAACAGAAGTAACTTAATTTCCTGCTGAATGGTAGATGCCATGCTTTGGTGAAGAGCTGGAATCAGTTATGATTCTTGATAATTTGCCAGGCTACATAATGTGAAGCAGAATTACAACAAATCCTAGTTATTTATGTTTTAATTATTTCAGGTTGATAATATGCAGTGCTGATTTACCACATTTCAAGTACTTTGCAAACATTATCTAATTTGTTTATAAATATGTCTCTCTGTTTTGGGTTTTTATTTATGTCATACTTTGTTTTGGATAAATGTGTTAAATTAAAATTAGCTACCCCAATAAACAATACAGTAAAAAAAGAGAAGCAGTAGAAAGTAAAGAGGATTTAATGTAGCATGGAGCCCATTCTAATATTAACAACTATTATGTCAAAATTGAGGTTTTGAAAGCTGCAGTACTGCAGGCCAGACTGTATCATTAAGGTGCATCTGTGGAGATGGTAGAGAGAGGCTGCTGAAAGCACTGAAAGATAGCTTTTTCCATAAAAGAGGTGTTACACACACATATCTTAGCCAGTCACAGAAGTCAGATGCAAGATTTCTGTAATAAACTTGTCCTCATGATGGATCTAAATTACTTACAAGAAAAAAAGGGGGGAAAGAGGTATATATTTGCACCGATTTTTTAAGCAATTTTCTTCTTTATCATAATGTAATTCAGATTTTAATTTACCCTGTAAATGTTTGCAACAGCGGTAGGCAGATTCTGACACCCAGGTGACCATATAGCCTTGGAGCAAACAAAGCTTGCTAGAGCTTTCTTTTTTTTTTTGTTTTTGACTTGAAAGTTCTCCAAAAATGTGTATACCTAATCCTGCCTGGCTAGACATTTAGACTTATGACTCAGGTCTTGGTCTGAGCAAACAAAAACTCATAATGAAAGAAGTGGCATATAAGGCTTCTGCAGGCATGCTTAAAAAATAGCTAGTGTGTTCCAACGCTTTCTGATGCCTCAGAAACTGCTCCAAGTAAAGAGGTGGCTGCTTCAGACCCTGGGTGGCATCAAAAGCATTTTTTCAGTTGGTGTTCTGGTGGTTTGGATCACCTTTAGAGAATCCTCCATCCCTGCCTGAATGACATATGCAGTATATATATGCATGTATGTATTTATATATGTATATATGTATATATATATGTAGGTATCTAGTCTATATATATATGGACATAGATAAATATTGTGTGTATATATATGTTTACCACTAAGCAATGGATACTGCTGCTGGGACCTACTTGCTTAGCACGCAGTCACTAACCTGTTAGTGCTGGAGTCTTTTACAGACCTTGCTGTCTCCTTCCAATGACCTTTCAGGGCCAAGACAAAAGCTCAGCCATCTGATGTTGAGGCTCCAAATGGTTAGCTGTCAAAAGAAAAAAAAAGAAGGACAGACTGCATCTGAAATACTTCTCTCCACCTTGTATACATGCTGCAATAAGAAGTGCATTATGTCAAGCTTGGCTTATGACTCATTTTCACTATTTGATAGGATACAGTATCACTGGGATTTGTTGAAACAACTAGAAGTGTCTTTTGTGGAACGGAAGGTGCTAAGCACATCTATAGTATATTTCATTTCATTTTTTGAGCGTAATGCATCTTTCTCATGCTGCCACTGACACAAAAGTCAGTCTTTATTGCTGCTTAGCAAACAGGCTTCGTAAGAATCTCGTTGCCACTTGGACACATCTTTCTATGACTGTCAGGATCTTTAAGATAAACGTGTCACTACTGATGGCAAGCTTCAGCAAAAGAACTAGCCTACATGCATATATCAATTGGTATATTTATATATAGGTATATAGTAGTCAGTTTAATACACATATATTGCTGGAGATGTTTTGTTATTTACTACTTGTCACTAAATTATGATCTATAAGAATTCAACTTTTTCTATACTTTCTCAATTCACTTACTAAAATATAACACGGATCTATTTAATCTTATGTGGTCAATGAACATTTCAGTGCATTTTCACTACATTTGACAACTGGAATAAAAATAGGTATTTGAAGTTTTTTATGAATCAGTTCATGGAGGGTCTAATATTTGTCACAATCAGAGGGCTTATGTTCTTCCCTTGTTCAAACAAATGTTTTCTTTTACAAATAAGAGTAGAGAAGCATGGGAATAACCATTTCAAATTTATCTAGACCAGCCAGCACCCCAGATCAGCAGTGGCCAATATCACATCTTTCAGATAGAAACTTTACATCTCTGCTAAGGATAAATAAATGAATGCTAGCAGTAAGATGAAAAGGATGAATATTGCAAACAATGCCTGACCGTATTTGGCCATTTCAATTGAATAGTAATCCAAATGAATGATTTGTTGGTACAATAAAAAGCGGGTCATAAAAATATCAAGAGGAAAAAAATCATGAGTTTTCAACTATGCCAAGCAGCTGGGTTGAATAGTTTCATAAAGCAACCACATTCTATTCTGAAAACTGTTGAGTTTTCTCACCCCACTTCCTCCTGAAAAGATGGTTCAAAGTCTCACTTTGTTAAAGAATATCTTCTTAGTTCCAGCCTAAACTTACTTGTGCACAGCATACAGCTATTTTTTTTTTTTTGTATCGATATTATCTTTCAGCTTTAGAAACTCTTCCACAGTTTTCCATCCTGAAAAGCAGGGAGGGAAGTGAAGGTCTCTCACGGAGGGATCAAGTGTGTGTCATTCAGTCTTTGTTTGGTGAGACTATTAAACCATGTTCTGTTAGTCACTGTTTGCAGAAAATTCTGCCCTTTCTCTGAGCAGTCTCTGTACTCCTTTTAATACAAATTCCATTTTCTTGAACATGGATGGTCACAATATATGTAGTACTCTTCACGGTAATTTTCTATGGTCCTGCATTAATACTTCTTACTCTCCTGCAAATTCTTCTGATATCTTTGATTGCATTTCCTTTCTCTGGGCCACATCACACTGATAACTTATAACCCATCTTGATGAACTCAGACTTTTCTTCTCCACTGTCATTTCCTTTTCATGAACCTTTCATTTATAGAAGAAAATTCTTTTATCAGTCCTTACTAGCAAGACCTTCTTGTTCTTGCATTTTATACCAATTTCTATTTGCCTCTCTAGTCTTAATTGCTTTTTCTTTGACAATATATTCCAAGTTTTGCACATTGCAGAGGTCAAAGTATTTTATCTGCAGCTGCCTAGATAACTTTTTCCTTCTGAAAAGTTACTGCTTCATGAACTATTTTTGATGTCATACAACATCGGACTTTTAGTAAAAGTCGTTGCTACCAAACTCATTTGCACGCTTTCCTATGTTTCTGCAGTCAGAAATCTAAAAACTGGAGGTAATCCATCCCACCAGGTAGTCCACTCATTACACTGAGGAGGTACCTGATGAGGAGGTACTGACCTCCTCAATTTTTCCTGTCATTTCATATGTCTCAGTTTCCACTTCCATACCATCGTTCTCATAGCCATCTTACTCCTGATACATATTCAGCAATGATGTCCCATTTTCTGCAAACAGCAGCAGAGTGCTAATTTAGGCTGGAGCCACACCTGTAGTTATTTTGACCCCTTCATCACTGATCAGGATCAGCTCAACTTTGGTTAATTATTGTCTTCTTTCTTAACTTTCTGATCTCCCTGATAAGATTCCTTGACGATCAATCTTTTATCTTTTTTTTCATCCTTACAGGTTTCCAGTTTTTTCTTAGTAGCCTGTTTCAGCTGTCTAGTTATCCAGCTAAATCTAGAGCTCTCCCCTACAGAATTTCCCTTGTGCTTGGCAACAAACTCCAAGTACTCTGTGTATGTTGCCTTCACATCATTCCAGAGCCTTTGACACACAAATCTTTTCGGTCTGACCTCTCTGAATTCCTTTATATACCTCAAATCCATTATTTTGAACTAGAAAACATTATTTAGCAGCCTGTTTGTTTATCCTTCCTTTTAATTTAAGCTGAACAAGCTCAAGGTATTGGATTGTGTACTCAGCACTTACCAGCCTTCTGGAATAGCTGTCGTTCTTGACGTTGTATCACTCTTTAATGACAAAATCTCTCAGCTATCCTAAACAGAAATGACAGCACTATTCTTACTAATAATTTTTTCTGCTATCCATATCTAGGAAATCAAAGATCTGGTAAGTATGCAAATATAAATACTCGTAGTATTTATAATATGAAGAACCACAGATTTAAATTCTTGGAATCTACACAAAATTTTTTGTTGTTGCAGTGGTACTAATTTTTTGCAATCCTTTCCCCAAATTAATTTGACTAATATATTAATTCAGGTCCTCTGCTCCTTTTAACATCTAGCTCACTAATGCTTGAGCCATTTCAGTGGGAATATTTGTCCTCGATAATAGCAATTACTAGATTTTTCTTTGTTTCCACCAGAATCCTTTTTTTCCCCTTTTTTTCACTTTATATCCACCTTTCTTATTCTTATTCTGTCTGGCAGTCAATTCATTTTTCCATTCTCTGATTCTGCTTTGGCCTCAGGACTGTCAGTTCCTTAACAGCAGCCCCCACTAGCAAAAACTTACACAGATTTGTGATGTTTGCAACAGGCCCTTATATTTCCCAAGTATTTCACTTCCAGTTTTCTCCTACAGTCTCTTTGACATCATTTACCTTTTTTTGGGATTCCTGTCCCTGTCTGCCTCCATTTTCTTCTTCCTCTCCTCTGCTGGAAAGAGTCTTCTTTCTCCTTGTCCTTGTCACCCCGTCTCCTACCTGACTGTCTTTTCACTTCTCCAGCACAGCAAAGCTTGTTCCTCAGGGAACAAAAAGACTTGTTCTTCTTTATCTCAGGAATTAGCCACGCCACACCAGGGAAGAATCATGAGCTATTGGTCTGAGCCTGCATTCAGCAGTGAAGAGAGGGAAATATGGTAAGTTGCTGCCGGAGTGGGATGAAGACTACATATGGCAGAGTCCCAAAAAGCAGCTGCTCTTTACTTCTGCTTAGCTCCTGTCAGTCAGTTGTCATTAGTTGTCTTATTTAATTAACAGTTTATGCAATTATTGGCCTAACAGTGCAGGCTTTAGTCAGGCAAAGCTCCTGCTAAGTTTTTAAAGTGACTTTTCTCCAAGTTTTTCCTTTCTAGACTTCAAGATCAAGTACAAGAGAAATAATAGCTGGGTTCCCTCTCTTTTGTATCATCTGGACTGATTCCCACACCATCTGTAATAAGCATTTTTAAACAACTTGTTTATGCTCTAGTGTTCCCTACAGAAGCAACGTGATGAGTACATTACTCAATCAGTTCTGTTTCAAAAAGGGACGAGGCCATTATCTAGCTAAAAGTTCTAGCAAAATTCCAGTGTCAGGCATTACTTCAGAGTTTTGCTAAAGTCTTATGTATAAGTCAAGAGTTTAGTCATCAGCAAACATAGCAGCTTAGGTTCATGAGATATAATATTAAGCTTTATATTTATGCAATACCACAAAGATAACCAACAATATCTTCACTTTTTATGAGAAGCTCCTTTTGGTCCAGATTTTACCCTTACTCACTCCATGTAGTCTCCTGCATAATGGAGTAATTTCCTGACTAAACTTCCCAGAGCCTGGACCTTTGAGCGACAGTGGATGTGACAAGGGAAACTCTAAGATTGTTTAGAAATGTCAAGCCCAGAGATGTAGCTGCAAGTGCTTTCATTTTTTTCAATTTTGTTAACTGTAGTATTGAATCAGCTTTACACTCAGAAAATAACAGATCTATTTCTGACGACTGTAATAACTGAGGCTCATGAAGTCTATCCCAGTTGTGAGCTCAAGTGCTGCAAAGTCAATGAAAGTTTATAAAATGCTCCAATAACAGTTAATAACAAATACTGAGGGGTAAAAGTACAGAAGAGAGAGAAAAGAGAGTAAAAATAATCTAAGAAAAAAATATATCAGCCTGTGGATACCATAAAAGGACTGCACTGAAGCCACCTTTGGTTAAAAAAAGCAGCATGGAAATGAATGAACGAAAACTGGTGTGTTGGAAACACAGTCTGTTCAACATCTGCCCTTAATCACTGCCTTTTTAAGGGTCTTTAAAAAGGCAGTTTGAAAGGAATGGATGGACACACAATCCAACCATTAGGAAGGCCAATAACTATTTTTTTCACACCAGAGACTTTGGCCTTTGTTTGTGAGCCCTGAACTCACCTCCCTGAGGGTGTTACCAGATTAGCTCATTATAAAGTTAGCAAAAACCCCTGGAAAAAAAAAAAAAAACAAACTGAAAAAAGTTTTCAGTTTTGTAATCAGGTTTGATTCTTTTTATTCTTTTTTTTTTAATTGTTATTTCTTATTTTAACATGTATTTCCTAGTTTCTGTGAAATGGTAACTAAGTACAAGTATCTCTACTTAAAACCTATTTACCATCTGACACACCGTTACAATGGAATTGCCATATGAATATTGATAATTCAGTAGGCTTATTTATCCTTTTGGAATAAAGGCAGTTGTATAGAAGCTCAAGTATAACTAAGCAATCCAATGCAACTCCAGATCTGCCAAACTGTACCACTGAACAAACCACCCTTTATGGGCTGTGGCAGAAGGTCTGAGGAGCTAGCAAAGACTTGGCTGAGAAATAAGAGGACATCAGACCATGGAGACAAAGGACACTGTTCACACTGCAGCAGCTGTTGTCCAATCTACATTCGCCCATCCCTGGAAAAGTTTTTGCCCTTGCTTTCCTTGCCAGAATACAGCTACTGCTGACTAATGAATGCTGCTCAGAATAACCACATTTGTAAGTGAACCACAGACACTATGCTTCCCCCATGACTACTGATGGAGAATGTAACTGAAATATAAGTTCTCTTAAATAGCCCTATGATATCTTAAAATATATTTTAATTTGATAAGCGGGCAGGGGGCTTATGGAGAACTATGCATTGTATACCTACCTTTATATGAATAGTGAAAAACAGTGAGGGTCTTACTGATCATGTCTGAATAATAATTTCTACGGGTTAAAGGAGATTTCCAGTTTTTCAGTGTAAAAGTTTACCACGGTATATGTCGTGGTTTAACCCCAGCCAGCAGCTAAGCACCACGCAGCCGCTCGCTCACTCCCCCCACCCCAGTGGGATGGGGAAGAGAATTAGGAGGGTTACAGTCAGAAAACTCGTGGATTGAGATAAGAACAGTTTAATAATTGAAGTAAAATGAAATAGAATAGTAATAATAATAATAATATAATAATAATACAATAATAATATACAGAGCAAGGGATACACTATACAATTGGCTCACCACCCGCCGACCGATGCCTAGCACGTCCCCGAGCAGCGATCGCTGCTCCCCCCAGCCAACTCCCCCAGTTTATATACTGAGCATGATGTCATATGGTATGGAATAGCCCTTTGGCTGGTCTGGGTCAGCTGTCCTGGCTGTGCCCCCTCCCAGCTTCCTGTGCACCTGGCAGAGCATGGGAAGCTGAAAAGTCCTTGACTAGTGTAAACTCTACTCAGCAAGAACCAAAACATCAGTGTGTTATCAACATTATTCTCATCCTAAATCCAAAACACAGCACTCTACTAGCTACTAAGAAGAAAATTAACTCTATCCCAGCTGAAACCAGGACAGTATATGAAAAATGCCTCTTCCTTTCATATGTAGCGGTATTGCAGCATGAATACAACCCAAAGTGAAATTATTCTGAAATCATATGATCTTGTTAACGCTTAGGTAATTTCTCCATGAATTATTTACAAATCTCTGTTACTCAGACATGTTCCCCACTGCCTACTGAATACATGATTCAGGTTATTTCACCTTCCTTTTGCATTATCATGCACTTCCCACGGTCTTGCCAGTCTTATTTCTTACCCCATTCAACCATTTATTCTTACGTTTCATTTTAGACAGAATTCATTCCAGGGCATATGACTCAACTTAAGAATTTAATTATATTTTAGCAGGTAAAGTTTAGGAGTTTTGAGTCAGATGCATCACTGGGTAATTTTTACATCACCCAGTATAACACCACATATCAGTTTATACTAATACACAGTTCTCTTTATTATATGAATATATGGCTTGTCTCTTCCTTGGATGACACAACTACTTAAAAACTGTATTAACAAGAATTTTAATAAACATATCTGTTTTATGATCATTTGCTTTATGGTTGAAGGGGGTTCAGTTGGCTGGTTGTTCAGCTGTCATTCATCACAGTGAAATAGCACTGATATTTACTGATTATTGAACCTTCAATAAGCTGAATACACAGTATTTCCTTACCAGCTGACACTATGATATATTTAGTTGCTAGTACATCTGTATTCTGAAACTAATGTTATGAGGCAATTTGGTGTCATATTCCTGAAAGTATGTTTTACTGTAAAATGCAAGTGCTAACTGGCCATGAATCATTAATTTTTTAATGTTTTTAAATCATTGTGAAAGTTGTTCAACTGAAGTGGTTTCACTTTTTTTTTCAGCCTCTAATGTTCAAAGTGTATGACATTCTTTAGTTGCAAGAACTAAACTCCTTATTAAATGATTTATATTACCTCTGAGTTTATTATTTTTGACCTATTGTCCTTCTGTACCAAATACTTGCAAGCTATGATGGAGTTAAATGATTTAAGTAGACTGAAAATAAGGAAAAATCATTCTCTGCAGTATGACCAACCACTCTCATACCTGAAGTTTATTGTCAGTATTATCTCCTATATATAAAACTCTTCAACCAGATTTTGGTTCCTAACAATGCTTAGCCAATTTGAATTAATTTTTCATTATATTCTGAAAAAAGGGTTGTGCAAAGTAATCTCCAAAGAGCATTGAGGTTTACATAAATGGAAGCTAAGGTGATAAGTCAGTTCAAACAAAACAACATATTGATTTTCCACAAGAATTCTGATCTTTGATTCAGCAGTGCACTTGCATGATGGTGCTATAGGAATATACTCATTCATGGATAGGGATCCTCAGACTTTTATCCATCTGGCTGAAATGAATGTTACAATGGACAAAACATCACGGTTCAGAAAAAAGGTGAAGTGGCAACGAACTGATTAAACACAGAAGGGATTTATGCAGTGTTTGTAACACAATTCAGATTATGCTTTCAGGAAATTGCTACAAAGGCCATCTTAGTCTGGAAAAGGTACAGAGGGAGCTGACAGAAACCATTCACCTAGAAAAACTCTTCTGTGATAGCTACTGGCTTTGTTCTCAGTCTTTGTTTTAGTTTTAAAAACAAGAAAGAGGAGATTTGCAGTTAGCAGGAGAGGGACTGTCTTGTTGCAGGTAAGGCTTCTGTGCAAAAAGTAGCATTCATAAATAAAAAGATCTTTATTTTGCTCGGGAAAATTGTTGATATTTCCATTTTCTCCATTATCAAGAACTTTGAAGCACTGCTGTTCCCATAAGAATGGGAACTCTCCTTTGTTTATACCTATAATACACAGCCATATGCATGCATGCACAAACACACACACACACATCTGTTCATGCCTATCAGTTTATGAATAATTTCAGATAAAATCAGGAATACTCATATTCTAAGCACTTTTGGGACTGGTAGTACAAATGGGATCCTCTGACAAACACTGGAATTAGGGATTATAGGAAAATCATACTAAAGCATGATGGTAGAAGTGTCAAGGATGATAGAAGCAGTGACCCTTTGGTGTGCCATCACATGCATTTGCTCTCACTGAAGAGCCTGCCCAGACAATGCAAGAAGGTCTTTCTCTACCTCTTTTCATTAGTGAGGAATATCCAGGTGGATGATGGACAAAAGCAGTGGGGAGAGTAAAATGCCTATGAGGTTTCATTGTCTTTTAGAGAAATGATTTGTGGCTTAATAAAGGTGCCAGCACATATTAATTACTCAACAAGAAAAAACTACGGTTTGATCATCCCCAGCGTATGTATGAAAAAAGGATGGTAGCTTCAACAGCAGAATACTATCTGATGGTTTAGCATACTACCTCGTTAAAGACCCTTGAATTTTAACTTCCCCTTCCTCCCCTCTGCCCCCCCAATCTACATTTTTTAACAATATAATCAAAATTATGCATAAAAAGAAGAAAAATCCAAGTTTGAACAATATTTTTTGTCTGGATTATGAGAACACATGATTCCACCTTTTTTTTCAACCATCATTTTACTGTAAAATTTTTGTCCTAACAGATATAGGAGAAGATGTGCAGATCTAGAATTTAAAGAAAATTTAGTGTAATGCAGTTTCTAAGATATAATGACAATTACCCAATTTCTTTTCAGTCATTAAAGAATAAAAGAAATTCAATGATCATAAAGTAGAAGAACATGGAAACGAAATTTGACCTAGCAGAATATATGGAAGCATTGCTTGAGAACAAAAGGCATTTTAGGAGATCATACTAAAAAGAGAGACAGACTGCTATACAGAGGAAGGAGAGATCATACATATGGAGTTATTTGGATGTTTAGGTGGCACTGATTTTTTTGAACAATTGTTACTCACTCTTCTGTAGGTGAGCAGCAGTCAGCCAGAAGCATCCTGTAAGCCACACCTAGTCCAGAAGCCACTTCTGAACTATGCTGATACGTCAAAAGTAGATAATGCTGCAGACTGCTAAAATGAATTTTGATTCATAAGAAATGGAATACTTCATTACACTTTTGCTTAGGTTTTTGGTTGTAAATAAACATTTTAAAAATCAGACTGCAGTCACAGAGAGATAGTTTTATTCAGTTAGGAAAGGACCTTGGGAGACCGCCTACTCCCAACCTCCTTCTCAAAGCAGGGTCAATGTTCAATACAGACCAGAGTGCTTTGGACTTTGTCCAGCCAGGTCTTGAAAACCTCCTTAAAACTACTTGAGACACCTGTGACATGAACACCAGTAAAAGTGCTGTGAAAACTCTTTGGACATTTCCTTCTGGATTGATTCAGAAAAAGATTAACTCAGAGCTACTTCAGCAAGGAAGTTCCTCAGGAATTTTCCAGGGGATATCATTGTAGCAGAACTGCAATGACACTTTTCCAGTCTAGGAAATGTGAATAGGTTACCTGGTCCTACTCTCTGTATTTGTTTATGAACCAGTGTGGAATACACTGGTGGGTTGGGATAAACATTCTGTTAGACACCTACCATTTTTCTTTGATCTCTGGAGTCTTTAGTGGGGCTCCTTTTTGGAATTACAGACATACCCATAGCTTCTATTTTAGCAAAACATGCTTACTGCACTGACATCAACCTATAGTCTGCTGGTAAGTATTTGGTAAGTTGTTTTATTGATGCAACCATAGGCTACAGTTTTAGGAAAGCAGCTCTTCCTTAAGGAAATTAACAAAAACAAAATTGTCTGCTTGATCTTCGTTCATAAATAGCAGACAGATGCTTGTTTCGGTACTGCTTGGCTTTGATGCTCTTAAGAAGTGCTGTGTTACATTGCGAAAATTCAGGAAACAATTTGATTAAATGAAAAGGAATTCACAATACATTTGTTCTACAGATGACAGAGTCACTTTCTAAGGCTTACATCATTATTTCTTCTCAAAATACATTCTCCCTTGCTAACATATGTCAGAATTAGGATCTATAAAAAATTTAAATTAGTAAGAAAACTGTGACATGTATGGCATCATCTATAAAAGTGCAGTAGAGTACAATCATTTAAGTGATTTTTCATCTCTGTGGGACATGAGATTACATCTTCATGAAGAATAAAAGGTTGACCTAGGCTAAGGCAATTCATAATATCACCAAATTGTTACTCATAACATGATGTGAACAAGTTTCGATTATCGTTTTTTCATTGTTTTTTCATCTTTTGAAAAATAAGATTAATACTATTTTTAGCAAATGGAAGAAAATACTTATATAAAAGAGAACTAATACAAGGCAAGGGTTGAATTGTTTCAAGGATTTCACTGTTTTATATGAAAATTCTTGAGATATGTTTAATGGCAAGGCCATTTCCTCACATATCAAAATATATAGTTTTAATATTTTTTCTCCTGTGTGAATCTTAAATCTATTTCCTCTATATTAAACTCACTGAGAGCATGTAATGTGTGGAAGACAAGCAAGAACTAGAACTGAGGAAAACCTGATTATTTTCAGCCTATGGATTCTTACTTCCTATTTTCTGGTTTTTTTAAACCTGGTAAATTCTGATTTTAGTTTTGAACTGGGGGACAGCATCATTACGAAATGTAGTTGCTAAGTCAAGGGTTTAAATATAGAGAAAAAAATATCAATTTAGATGATTACTTTTAAATTTTCTTGATCTAATTTATGTTAGAGAAGGTTACACTTGTGAAGAGAGAATTCTCGTGATCAAGTTCTGCAGTTCCTGTGCTTTAGCTGCTGAGATGGACATTCAACAAACTGCATCAAGAAAGACTGCACTGATACTTTATGCTTGTAACAGTGAGATGGTAATTCTATTTTCAGCTCAAGTGGAGCCTTATAACTGGATATTCTATTCAAGAGCTTCTCAATCTTTTTTCGTCCTACATCTCAGTATATGTAATCACACTTTCCACAGCTTTCCATGACCCTACAGTCAACTCTTTGCAGCAACTCATCTTCAGATTCAGAAGTGCTCCAAGATATTTTCTGCATGTTTTCAGAGACACAAAAGTAACACCCATGACTCCAACAAAAACACTGTTCTCTGCTCCGGTCATAGGATTAAGTAACTCATAAATTGAGAACTTCTGATCTACACAAAAATTGGAAATGCTGAAATATTTCGAGACTTTATCTCTTAAAAAAGCAGAAATAGACTTTATCTCTTAAAAAAGCTGAAATATTTCGAGACTTTATCTCTTAAAAAAGCAGAGGGAGAAGTGTGAAGATCAAGCAGATGGAGATTGTCAAAAGCTTTTATTAATGTTTGATTTTATGTATCACACTATATGAGGCACTGATACACTCAATCTTTTTACTGCTCCAGATATACATTAGATAGGATCTGTGTTGTCTGGAATGGCTGATAAACATAAAACACCTTTTGTAATTGCAAGAAAAGAAGTAGTAAGAGTTATTACACAGGAAGAAGATTTATAATGCTGCCACAGGGCACGTTACAAACAAACAGGAAAACGAATGAACATTAAAGGCCAGAAGATGATGACTTTATTGTTCTTCAAGATCTGCCCTCACCATATGGTCTATCTAACAATCTATGATTGTTTTTACCTTTCCCAATTTTTATTGTCCCTTTGTGTTACACACATAAAATGTTAGGCAAATTAACCACTGGCACATTCTGATAAGATGGTTTTCAAACATAAAATGAAACACCTTTCAGCATTTTTCCCTTTGAAAATAATACTAGCTTCATTTTGTACCTAGATTTGAAACCCTTATATGTTTTCTAGAGCTGCCAAATGGTGTCCAAAATTATACCTGACTGTATCTTACAACCCAAAAATGTCTGTTCCAACGCAATCAGAAGCAAGTCCTGCCACTGCATCAAAAATCAGGCAGACAAGAGAGGAAAAAGGCCTTACAGCAGAGGTGATAGCAGCTCTTGTGCAGGCTGCACACTCCTCACCGTTTGACTACATCCAGAGCACATATGGCCCATATTTCCATCCCAGCCCCTCTGCTGCCCACTCCTAGCTCATTTCCCTTTTTCCAGTTACAGCCAGAGCACCCACACAAAATCGGTGGTCCAGGCCTCTGAGATGTGGGGGACATTGACCTGTTGTTTAGAGTGCTCCTAAAATGACTCTCCAGTCATTTTGGGATGCTCTGTCCCCCCATTTGAGCCCTGCTCATTGTTTCCTGCTTTTCTTCCTGGCTACTGTTACTGTCTGCCAGTAGACGAGACTGGGCAGCCCTTGCTCCAAAAGTGGAGGAGAAGGTATACTTTCCAGAACCTCGGGGGGGGGGGGGGGGGGCATGTGTTCAGAAACTTTTAACCTGCCTAACTGAGGTGCATTTTTAGAACCTCCTCCCTCCTTCCCCTTTCATACACAGGTGTGAGGTGAAGGATTTCCAGGTCCCTATCTTGACATTGAAATAATAGGAGAGTGCCATCCCCCACAGTGGTGAACAGGATTCCCTATGTCTTCCTTCCTGGCGTGTTAGATGTAGGTGTACACGTGTGCGTGCTTGTGTGGGCATGGGCATGTGGCGGGATGACAGAATTTTGTCCCCCATGGTTTTAAGAGACGTTCATCACCAATGGGACAGAAGTGATTTCTAAAATGCACACACACCTGCTAAGCTGATGGACAATTTCCACCTTCCACAATTTTCTCCCTTTTCCTCTGCCTTGTGATAGCGATAGCTTCTGATAGAGCACAAAGAAGAGCAGCAGACAATGTAACTGCTACAAACAAAGCCTGGAGCACCACTGCTACTGTGTGTCCCAAAAGCAGAGCAGTGACTAGCTAGTGACTAGTTTCCCCTGGATATTCTTTGACTGTGTGAGTAAGAAATACTAGAAATTAAACCTAGCCCATTTTACTCTCAGTCAATGCCTGTGGGAGCATTACACTCTCTAAAGCTAAGCTCTGTGAATTTGAAATACATATTCAACCTTCAGTAATATAAAGGTTCTTTATGTTCTTCTAGGCATGGGGAAAGCTTCATGAAGTAGGGGCTGGAGCTTGACAGAGAGTGGTTTTGTGCAATGGCATGTTCTCCTAAAATGGTAAGGAATTTCTCTGCACAAGAGCAACTGCGCTTCTGAATCAGGCACATCAGAGGTGAATCTGATAGAAAAAGAAGGCTATAAAAGGTCTTGAGACCAAAGATACAGTAAAAAAAAATTGTTGGCTACAAGCAGGTGCTGTAGTGTTATGGGATTTTCACCGTGGATCTCAGGACAAGGAAGTTTGACGTGTTCTGTCTTCTGACCAAGTCACAGAAGAAGAATGGGAGGTCAGATGGACCCTCAAAGCCTTTCTTCTCAGATAAAATGTGGCAATATTTCACAGCCTGAGGCACGTAATACAGACATTCCTTTGTTGCTCACTGTTTGCATGTATGACAACGCGAACTTAACATCTTTTATTTTCCTTGCATATTATTCGTTAGATGATTTTTTTGTAGAGCGGTCTTTTTTCTCTGTAATTAATAGAAAATATTATTAATTACAAAGGACCAAGATACTGTGTCTTGCCAGATGTCATTTATTATGTAAACACTGAGGCTATTTAAGGCTTTCAGCATAAGGGGACCCACCCTTGTCCAGCAATACTGAATTCTGCAATGTTAATTATAATAATTCCTACAGGCCGTAGTGACAGCTTTTAATGAAGGAACAGCTGATCTGCTGTAGATGCATCCGTTGCCAGACTGAGTCAACTTTCAAGCCACAATGAGCTGATGAGTCCCGCTTATGTGCATGTGTGTGTAAGTAATGAAAACAAAAACAGTCAGAAACACTTATAAATGGAAATGCCAGCATTGTTCGTATCTGTAAATTCCTGTAAATTCCTGAGTCACTGAGTAGTGACTCAGTTGGTAATCTGTAAGGTGTTTCTAGGTCTTGTCAAATGCTAGCTAGTATAATTGACTAGTATTAGCACTGTTTGCAAAACAGAGTTAATGAACTAGTTGTAGCGTTATAAAACAGACTTTATAAAAACAGGTGAGAGACAAAAAGGCATTAATGCTCTCCTAGACAAAGTTATTGTATTAGTCTTAAAATATTTAATTGATAAACTCCTACAATTCCAATGACTCCGCATGCTATGTAAACGAGATGTACAGCTCATTTAGAAAAAGCTAATTAACTCTGTATTTCATTAGCTCGCTCTCTCTCTCTCTCAAATTTGTATCCATCTCATCTACTTCTGTGTAGACATCACCTATTCCAAAAGAATGTCAGGTTACACAGGACTTTTAAGCCAGAGTCATATTTTCACACAATCTTATAGTGCAGTGAAGAGGAAGGATAAGAAGCAAGCGATTTAACTAATGAATTCTTCAGTTACGTCAACCAAAAGTAGAATTCAGGAAGTGAAGACTAAGTCAGATTGCTAAAGATGAATACAAAATAACATAGGCAAGCATGTGGAAACAAAAGACCAAGGCATAAACCCCATGAAACCAACAAGACATATCACAATAACAAATACACAGCATGCTAGCAGAAGAGTAGAAGAAAATCCTGGTTCATTACCCAACAGAGAAGGAAACTACTAACAGCTAAGAAAACCCATGTATTTCATGCCCTTTTTGAATCTTGCCTCCCCCAGATCCCCTGTCTGTCAGCGTTGGTTGCCACAATTGATTACTTCACACCAGTGGGATAAGATCTCAGCCTAGAGCAAGGGGAAAACTGGTAAGAATACATTTAGGTAAGATAACTGTTTGGAAACCAGCTGGCCCTGATTAATTTCATTCTAAAACATTTACGGAACTTGCCGAAACAGACACATTCACTAGCAGTTATTTTTGAAAATTCATAGGGACAGGAAGCAGCCTAAATGCAGGCTAACCCTAAGAATGGTAAAAGGAAGGGAGCTGGAGGATTTCATGGGGATTTTACAGGTTTTTCAGCTTCATTGTGGACCCTGAGTAACCTTGGTACAAGTAACTAAACCATTTGCAAGTAGAGAAGACACTGAAAGATTACAGGATTAATAGCAGCTAATGTGGATTTGTAAAAAATTAAATGTGTCAAATCAATATAATTTTATTCTGCAGTGGTGTAACGAGACTTGTGGATTGAATGGAAACACAGAAACATAGAAACATGTTTCATATCATGACAATAATAAAACTTCCAATGATGTCCTGCACGATACTCTGATAAGCAGGTTAGGGAGACATGATCTAGACAAAATTTATTACAGGACAATCTGGATAAAATCTGCTACAGCGTGGGTGTAAATCTTGTTGGAAAACTGTAGTCAGAAGGGTAGCCATCAACGAATTACCACCCACAGTAGAAGAGGGCTGTTCAGAATCTGTTTTTACTTAAATCTTGTCATTAATGAATTCGATACTGAGGTAAAAAGCAAGCTTATTAAATGCACAGATGATGGAAAACCAGGTGAGGCTGCAAGTATGTTGAAACATAACATTAGAATTCAAAATGACTTTGACAAATTGCAGAAATGATTTGACAAAGCAAGAAATTCAGAGGTGAGAAATGCAGTGTGCAGTTGTGCAAGTAAAAGGTGAAAAGCAGCCTGTTAGAAATCAGTCCTATGGGAAGAGATAAACAATGTGAGCATAAAAAGGTTACTCTCAGAGGATCATTTTTGAAAGACAGCACACTTCTAAGCCATCCATGCAACCACGTTGTGCACCTGTTATCTAGTCCTGTTCTCCATGTATCAGAAAGGAGGAGAAAATTTAATATCAACTATGTCACTGAATATTGTAGGCACGGTAAGATCTAATTTAGGGTATTTAATGGCTTTAGATACACTTGGGAAAAGGATGAGATCTACTCTATGGAAAAATAATGTCAGAAAACAATAGTTATCTGGACAATAATGCTTCTTTGTTAGGATTTTGAACCTAAGCAAGAGATACATACCCTTTAAAATATTGCCTCCAGAAGCAACTGTTCCTTCCCTGGGTTTTTCAATGTGGAGCTGCAGTAGACCTGGTGGATATCTTGACCTCTAGACTGGCTGGCTGTCTTGGCATGTGGGGATGGACTTTAGAGGGAAGTTACCTTAATCTATGGACACTTAGGAATCTGTGATGAACAAAATCATCACCAATTTCCAGAAAGATATGTTCTTTTTTGTGTTGTGCTATGTAAGATGCAATACCGATCCTTTCCACAGGAGTTTTTAAGGTTTGTAGGCTGTAAAAGTCTATGCCATTTCATTCAGAAACCATTTTTATTCATCCATATATTTTCCTATATCTAGGAAAGTTTCTGTTTTTCTGATGTAATTCTTGGAAAGGACAAAATGCCTTTAAATCCCACCTCCCTACTCTTTGACTGTTTTGAGCTCTAGATTGAAGAAGTCCCTCAAATCCATAGTTCATTCAAAATTCTGATTGCCTCAAGGTGAGGGAACAGGTCTGGCTTGTGTCACATGCAGACAAAACAGGGAAGGGTAAGCTGCCTCTGGGAAGGGGTTTGGGTCTATGGAATATCTTGACATTCTTTCTACAGCAGGAAAAAAAGTTTTTAAACAATCAAACTTGTGACAAAATTATTTAGTTGTTTTGTTTTTTTTTTCCTTCATGTAACAGTTTGTGTTCATCAAGTATCTTCTTTCTGTAGGAGAAAAATATTATTGAAAATTGAGCTTTTCAATAATTTCAGATTCGCAGCTGAAGAACATCACATGAAATGAAGTCTCATGTGCAACTTCTTCTCACATAAGGCACTACAGCAGTGAAATTGCCAAGAAACAGCTCAAGAAGATACTCGGGGAAATGTAGAGTGTTGCAGCTAAAATATTCTGGCTTTCCATTTTTTTTGCTGAGTAGTAGGAGTTCTGTGCAGAATACGCAGACTCTCTCGGTTGCTGTTGTAGAAAAGCTGTCAAAGCAGCACTAAAAGATCTGAAGATTACTGGGTATTTTAAAAGCCCACAGGACTGAAAGCGTTCTTGAGTCTTCATGTTAAATTATAATATAATCCAAGTGGCTAGTTATTTGTTGTGTGTTTTTCTTTTAATATCAGTGTATTTCTTCTACCAGTAAAATATCATAAAAATCAAAGTAATTTTCTGTAGCTGTTACTCTCTTCAGAGTCTGCAAAAAGCACGTTGTATTGCTCAGAAGAACATTGGGTGATGTCATCCTCAGAATCTTGTTAATAAATGACTCTAACAAAGTGGATTGGCTTTATTTTTTGGTTGTAGATCATTTTTCTTAAGCAGATAAGCTCTAGTTGCTCAAACATGGCAGAATATTAATAAGTACTGTAAGGATATGTGGAAGGTAAAAGCTGTGTGAAATGTAAAGGATATGTCGATACCTGTAATGTAAGGACATTTCTTGAGAATATTGTTGAAAAACAAAAAGAAGAGACAGAAGAAAGTAATAAACCCCACCTAGATACACAGACCTAAGGAACAAGAGATAACAGAGACAATATCAAAGACCAGCTCTCTCAGGTCACAGATTGAGGGAACACAACTGAAGGAATCACTCAAAGCCTTGGAGAGGTTCCACCAGCTTTTTGTAACTGATAGGAAGGGGTGCACAGGGGGAACAAGAGTATCACAGGTCTCACGGGAAAAAAGCAAACTTATTCTGAGAGCCTTTAAGGAGCTTATGGGAATAGGTGAAACTTATTACAGGATGTTTAGGTGAAAGAACCAAAGACAGGTAAAGGGTCAATACCGAGCTGAGCTCCACACCTGATCACTACAGTCTGTCCTATCTTCTTGAGCCCTGTTCCTCACTCTTTTCTGTGTGACGTTGGTCTCTGTGTGGAGATATGTGGAGATGACTCACTAGCACACTTCAAGCTGCACTAGCTGGCAAGTTGGAAGAGATCAGAATCTGGAAAGACACAAGGTCAGACCTGGAGATGGGTTAAATGGGGCCATGGGTTTGGAGATGGATCTTGGGCAGACCTGTCTGATCTAGGGACCCATGAATTTCAGAGTGACTATGAATGAAGAGTGAAGGTGTATGAATGTCCACTAGTAAACGGATCATCTGGAGAGGGGGAATGGGACTGCACTGTGATGTTCATTTCTGTGCGAGTGCTGTTGGCGCTTTATGTGGGTGAACACTTTGTCCACCTGTGTGGCCCGCTGTGTGCGTACTGTGCCTATGTGTCTACTGGGAATGCATGCTAAGCCTTGCTAACAAATGATCCTACTAACAGGAACACCAGAAAACAGACGGGGTAGGAGAAATCTCCTGGGCTTTAAACTCCACTGGATTTGGCAACCCTTCATACATACCCAAAAATTCCTCAAATAGCCGTGTTATAACTTCTGTTCAAGAATGATGGGGAGGAGGGGGAAGAGGCAGCAGTT
Source organism: Theristicus caerulescens (assembly GCA_020745775.1). NCBI lineage: Eukaryota > Metazoa > Chordata > Aves > Pelecaniformes > Threskiornithidae > Theristicus > Theristicus caerulescens. Next base: position 87,694,938 of record CM036558.1, read on the forward strand.
TTGAATTGCCAGATGTATAATCTTCTTGTATTCTCACTTTTTAATTTTACACCATCTTTCCATGAAGCCACTGAAGATTAGGTACCGACAATGGACTAAATGCTTCAGTGGAAGCAGAGAGCTAAGTCTAAATGTATTGCTACCTAAGTAGTCATAGTTTCCTACATCTGCTTAAGAAAAATAGGAATGTGATGATGGACAGAGAAGGAAAACAGGGTCCCTAAGAATAAGCATGAAAGTCCCTATAGTCTCTTAGGATAAGGGAGTATGGCTTAGAGTCAATAGGGTACTGGAAACGAAATTTGACCTGAAAGTAGCAACAGGTCTGTACAGAGCTCAGTAGCACAAAGGAAAGAAATTCGAAGGGTGACAGAGCTGGCTGTGGTAGACAATAACAGTGAAAAGAAATCAGGTGATGATAGATCTACAGAGACAGGAAATCAAGAGCAAAGGAGGAACCTGTGATACAGTAAGTGAAAGAGCCTTCCCCATTGCTCTGGAAGGCTAATGAAGCTCCACTGTCTGCACTGGTCTGAAACAGTAGTGTTACTGTAATGGTCAGGAGTACATAATTTTGGCCATTCTCCACAACAAAATATAGCAATTTGCAGTATATGGTTGGCAACCTCACCTCTTCCAGTAACATCATGTTTCTTTGCCAATTACTCATAAGAGGGAAAGCTGAGACTACCTGACAAACCAGTGGGAGAAGCCTACCAGCATAACAGCCACAGTCAGTGCAGCCTGCCTTTCACTGCAGTTCGCATTGTGGTGGCTGTTTGTACTTGCCCACTCTGGAGTATACTGGCTATATTCAGGGATTTTTTCTATCTTGCTTATATGTTGTCCCTCATCCAAAGACCTCTGTCTAGTCCACTAGTGTGTGTGATATCCCCATCTTACAAGTGAAAAAGTAGAAACCAGTTGTATGGAAGTTACGGACACGCCCTGGCTTAGTGAAGACCTGTAACAGAGCATCCTGACCCTCAATTATGTGTTTTAATGACTGCCTCATATATATATTAAATGGAATGGAATGGAATATACTAATGGTTTGTTATCCCTATCACTGTAAAAATCTTGAGATTGTTATTAGATATGTTAAAGTTCCAGATCACCTTTCTCATAATAGACTAATGCAATATTATACCCGAAGAACAAGCCACTAAACAACCGCTGATGAAATATCCTTTACATATCAAAGTATTTTTCTTCACCATAATACACTGACCATTCCTTCTACACATGAAACCTAAGTGAAAGATAAAATTTACATATTGTTCAAATTAATGCTCGCCATTTTAATACTTATAAACACATACTGCATTCTATAAAGAGGCATTCTTCTTTGTTTTGAGCTCTGTATACAAAACCAAAAACTGTAGCTTTTAAAAAATTTCTTTCTTAGCCACTATGGATTACTAAAATTACATGGCAGCATGATGAGATCCCTCACATTTTGGTCTTGTGGCTTAACAGGTTTTTTTACAAGAAAGAAAAAGCCAGCTCTACAAAGTGAAAGTCCATTCTAAACTTAAAATTCATTAAAGGGTATAAAGATCAGAGTCCACACTGTGTCACACAATTGCTTGATGCAGTATTAGGTTAAATTGGCAACCACCTTGTCAGTCACTCACTGCAATAAACAACAGGAAAAAAGAATCCAAAGATGGAGAGTTGCTCACCAATATTTTTCTGCAGAATATGTTTGAACTTCCAAAAGCACAGTACTATTCTCTGCTGCTTTGTAGCAGCTGAAAAATCTTCCAGGCATCACAAAATAACATAAACATAACCAAAGGTCACTAAACCTAATACGATTTTCTAAATTGATATCTTAGAGTAAAAAAGAAAAAGATTTGCCATCTGAACTCTGTATGTGACAACAGTAACTTATTTTAGGGACACAGTTGACATGGGAAATGTCAAAGATTTTTTGTAACTCAGTTAAAAGGGTCTACCACTTCAAAAGTATTCTTGCTGTTGAGTTTATGATAGCTGTCACAGCATACTTTTAACACCTCTCCAAAAGGACTGATGCTGGGACTAACTATGCTACTTTTGAACATCTACAGTTGTTCTTGCAGTGTACGGCCACGGTAGAAGTTGTGGGTATTCCAAAATCCAGCCAAAATCACTGGCTAAATAAATTTAATATAAATACATTTTTAATAAGGTCTTGATTAAAAATAAAAGGAAATCTTTACATTAGGATTTAGAAACATCTTATTTCCCTCTTAGTACTTTGTATTACTTAACAGCTTATTACTTCAATTTTTTTTCTTCTTGCATGAAACGTAAGAGAATGCTAAACTCAGTTACCTTTTCCTTTTTAATTTAAGCAGGTGGTGCTGATAAAATATATCTTTTTGTTTTCCACTAAGTTAAAAATAACACAAGGAGGTCAGGTGTGCAGTAATACAGAGATTTAAATAACAGGATTAAATGAAAATAAGCAGTTACTTTTTCTGCTGAAAAAGCATAGAGTAAGAAACTCAAGTTTTCCTTCAACAGCTGTTATCCTGAAACCAAAAGAGCAGGAGCAGAACCAAAAGTGAGGGAAAAGACTTCCTGCCCTACGTGCTCCACATATTTTCCTGAGACATTTGAAAGCAGTGCTGAAAACGATCACATAGAACATAGAAGGATAGTGACAGCATTCGACAGACGTACCAAGCTGGATCATTTATAATTGTGTTAAAGTTGTTTCACTCATTTTTTCGTTATTTCTATTTTTACAACATCATTGTGAAAATCTAATTTCCCAGGTAGAAAACCATGATGTTGAAAACTTTCATAATGAAAATTCAGCATTGTACTTATCCATTGCACGCTCACCCATTCTACTCTTAGGTAGATGGCCATTTAAACTGCAGCAATTGATGCTCCTTCGTTGCTGAAAATTATTTTTCCAAAACAAGTTAGTTCATAGAAGTGAGATTATGACTGAAAACTCTACAGGATGATGACAAACACACCTCTCTCCAGTACAAATCATGTATAGGACTAGAGATATCAAATTATGCAGGAAAGCCTGTGGGAAAAAGTGGTAAGACTGGTTAACATGCATGAACCAGATGATCTGATACACTCCAATATTTTTTTGAGACAAATTCTGGGGCCTGACCGAGGGAAATATCAGGTCAAAGCAGGAGACAATCAGGCATCTGCTTCACAACTATGAAGTACAAAAGAGCTCAGCTGAGAAAAGAGAGGAAATGAAGTAGTTTTGGTTCTTGTCTCACTTGGCTGAAATGCCCTTTATTCCAACAGGGAATATCTACATCACTCACTGGTACAGTACAAAGAGGGCAAAAGTGGGGTTCAGTTTTCTGAGATCTGTTAAGGTTTTGGGACTCTATGTCCACATTACATCTATATCAGCACTAAACTTCACAGTAGCTGCTGGGCCTCAGTATGTACAGGGCACGCTGGAGGACCTCGGGTCTATGTTGCAAACAGTGCTCTCTAGACAGCACCCATCTGTGACTTCAGCCTTGGTGCCACTGGTGGGGGAAACACTTTAAATGCACCAGGATCATACTACAGAAACTCCAGGTATGGATGCAAGGAATATTATAAAGTGTCCTCCTGCACACTAAAAAATTAATGTACATACCACACAAGAAGACTAAGCAAAAGTTTTGAGGAGCAGGAAAATTCTTGCAGGGAGTTCTTGCTAACTGTTGTATACCCATGGAGCTTCAGTGGTTTGGGATTTCACAATGGTTGCTAGTATAACTGCCAAATGAAACTGAGAAAAAGGATCTGAATAGGTGTCAGATGAGGTGCTAGTCTCCTGAGCACTGGGAAAACAGATCAAGTCTCCAGGAACTTAAAGCCATGCTGGTTGGAAAAAGCAGAAGCGTGTGACTTTTAGAGCGTGATGTTCATGGAGTTAACAGCCAAGTAAATTTAGCTTCATCTTTCCTAATACTGACTAAATATAATAGAGAATAGATTAGAAAATGAGCTGGCACTCCATAATTGCAAGATATGCCAAGTCATTCATTTTGCTTTCAGGGTAGGTAATATCTCAGTCTTATGCAATATGAGGTGTAACTAGATGCTTAATCTACTGGCTCCTTGAACTCTGACAGTTTTTTACACTGTGGAAAAATATGAAGTAAAACTCACACATAATTGGATTAAATAAAAGGATAATCAGTGTAACAAGGTTTCACTAACTGTTATCCAAACAGCATCATTTTCTGAATCTGTGGCAAGATTTCTACTTGGCCTTTTGCAGGATGGTCTTTATCGTTGAGATGGACTTATTCAATACACAAGTATGGTGGAAAGGAAAAAAAAGGTAAAAGGTACAATACAGTTTTGTGAGTGTTATACCTTAATCCTAAATGCTTTTGCAGCTCCAAATGTATTAAGGGATACATTCTGCAAATGGCTTGGCATTTCGATTGACACTAATAGGGATAAACATGTTTTGAACTATTAAAACTAGATTGTAATTTGCAGTTGAGTTGACATTGTACTGCTCATAAGACTGGGTGACATGAAGATAGATTGAGATTACTTTCTTTCATGGGATTAGGGTTTAGAAATTGTTTCAGAACACTCAGCCCCTATTACATGGCTATATTTCAAGGTGAATGAAAGGAGGACACAGCCTGTTTCTAGCCCTTCTATCTCCTTTCCCTTTATTGACAGAAAGACCTTTCAGCTCTGAAGAAGAGAAGAGGTTGGGCTGCAGAAGGTGGATCACTTGATGCTGTAGTGGATCTAGGATGCTATGACACCCAGTAATTTTATTATCAAGTATATCTTGAGGTTTAACAGTAAGATAGTGACTCTAGGTATCTACTGGATAATACACTACTTTCAGTCCAGAATTAGATGCCAATCTCAGTCTGGGAATCACAAACCCAATGTCTTGCACTTAACAGGCATTATGTTCTTCCTCCAGATGCAGATGATGAGCTGCTTTTTTCTTTTCTCTCTCCCTGTGAGAGGGCAGCTGCTGGTGGGTCTCTCCTTACTCTGCGATACTTTGGAAGTTTGAATATTTGTCAAGAAACGAGAGAGCTGAGTTACATGTCTGATTTGGATTTTCAGACTGGAAGACCAGTCTGCTTCCCAGGACAGGGCCCTAACCATCCAACAGTGGGCTAGGCTACTACACAGGCAGTTTTTATACCCCCAGCTGCTGATTTTTCCAGCTTCAGATGGCCAGGACAGGCCTGATACTGCTGTTACAAGTTTGGACAAAGACAGGGGAATCAACTTTTCTTCTTTCATTAGATGAGGAAAAGATTCAGATGGACAAACTCTTAATTACTACAGATTTGTTTAACTATTTGCTGTTACGGCTTCTTGAATTGCTTAAGTAGACTCCTCTGAATACTAATTTTCTTTTCTGTTCCTAGGGTGCATCTTTGAGTAGATGAAAACAAGTGTGCTTATTGTGAGGCTAGAGACAGCTGATGAATGAGCTGGCCTCAAGGCAGCGCACACAAAATTCTGCACGTAATCTTTCCCAGGTAAACAGCAAAGGCAAAATGAAGACAAGTTACATAAGGAAATAAAACAAAAAAGACCACAGGCAGAAAACAAGCCTTTCTGGCGCCAGACACGGCACGAGCAATGGGATGAAGGCAAGACGTAGTCTCTGGCCTCCTCGTGAAACGGAACGAGGGCAACTTCACCTCAGCCCTCAGGGAGGTGACGTTCCTACTTCACCCCGGTGAAGCGAAGCTCCTGCTTGCAGGAGGGTTTGGGAAAGCTGCGAAAACGCCAAGCGAAAGGTGGCAGCAGCGAGTCGCTCTGCAGCCCGACGGCGGCGGCGAGCCTTACCGCGATTGAGTCGGCTAAATCCGCCTGCAGATACATCTTTCAAATCCACAGCTGTTAATAAGGCGCCTGCTAATGATTTATTCAGCCAGCTGCGCGGCGGTTCGGTAGCGAGAGAGATGAAGCGAGGCGAGGCCAGGCCAGGCCACCTGGGAGGATGGCAGCGCCGGAGCGGCCGCCTCACGCCCGGAGCAGACGCGGGCTTCGCCCCGGCCAAGCAGGTGCCAGGCGGGCAAATAACCGGCTGTAGGCGTTGCCCTGACGGCTCAGCCCAGTAAATGGCTTTCCTGAGGGCTACGCTGATACTCAGACCGCTGCGAGCGTGAATGAGCGGTAATTACCCTAGGTAACAACAACAAAAACTGGTATTTTCCCTCAGATACCAAAAGTCCGCGCAGCAAGTTAAAAGGACCAATGGAATGGCAACTTTCAGGTGAGTGCTGTAATTGCATTTGACACAAGTTTCTCAGTAAAGGGTTAAGCGTGCATAGGAGTAAACATGACTTCCATATTCCTTACCCTCTTTGCTCGCCAGAAGACTTCTGAAAATATGGTAGGTTTTCCACCTAGGTTTCCCAAGGATGGGGAGAGAGAAACGAGCGGGGGAAAAAGCTCTCGCTTCCCTGTTGCTTTTACCATCTTGGCTGGCAGACCTCAAGTTTCAGTCACCCAACCTACGGCGGCGGGAGCCGCTGTCACTGCCGGGGGGGGGCTGCTCTCCCCCCGCCCCGGGGCGCGCCCCCACACCTGCGCCCCCGGCCCGCTGCCCTGCCTCCCCCTTCCCCCGTACCCCAGAGCCCCCCCGGCCGCGGGGGGCCGGCGGGCTGGGGGGACACGGGGACGCGCCCCTCTGCGCCGAGGCCGCGGCTCCGCTCGGGGCGCGGCCGGGGGACCCTGCCCGGCCCCGCCCGGCGCAGGCGGCGGCGCCTCAGCGGCAGCGGGGCCGCTCGCCCGTCCTCCCCCTCAGCGCCGGCTGCTCGGCCGCGGCGGGCGGGCTCCTGCTGGGGAGGGGACGGGGGAGGGAGGGGCGGAGGCAGGCGGGGAGGGAGGGAGGGCGAAAGGGAGGGAGGGAGCGCGGCGGCGGCAGATGCTGCGGCGGCGGCTGTGTCTGCTTCGGCCACATCCCGCGGCCGGTGCGCCCGCCCGGCGCGCTGCGCTACGGCGGCGCCGCGCAGCCTGCCCCAGCCGCCGCCGCCGCCGCGGCCCCGCACCTCGCCCGAGCGGCGGGGCGGTGGATGCCGAGCCCGCCTCGCCCCGGCAGCCAGCGGGCAGCTGTCCTGCGGCGGAGCCCCTCGGAGCCGGATCGGCGCGCTCGCACGGACACGGGGACACAGGGGCGCACAGGCAGACGGACAGACACGCACGCCCGGGGGGGGGCAAGCCGAAGATGCTGCAGCTGGGCAAGGTCAGGACCTTGCGGTGAAGCCCGGGGCCGTCGCTCGCCCCCCCCCCCCCCCTTTCATCCTTGCCTAGCGGACTGAGGATTTGCTGTTGGGTTTTGGTATATGTTTGGGAGAAAGCAGGCTGAATCGGCACCGATTGGTGAGTACGACAGGCACCGTAATGGTGCCAGGTTCCCCCCCACACACACACCCTTCCCGCTTGCGTGATATTTCTTTTCTTGGTGCGGGCTCCTGCGCTGCTCCCCTCGGCGAGGCAGCCGGGCTGGGTTGGGCTGCTGGAGCTGCGTTTGTGCCTTCAGCGGAGAGGTAACAAAGTGCATTATTTTCCCTTGTTTCTTCCTCCCGCGCCTCCCCCCCTCCATCTCTTTCCTCCCTTTCTTTCTACGTTAGCCGTTGCTTATGTAGGGCATCCGCGGCACCGTGTCTCCCGACGCCCTGCACTAATGCACTCGTTACGGCAGTGAAGTCATGGGCCGGGGGGGAGGAGGAGGAGGAAGAAGAAGAAGAAGAAGAAGGGGCCCGGGGACCCGCGGGCGGGGGCAGCGCCCGGCCCTGCGCGGAGCCCGCGCGGGAGGTGCCGGGGCGATGGCCCGGGCCCTGGGGCGGCTCCGAGCGGCGGCTGCTGCGTGTGTCTGTGCGTGTGTCTGTGTGTGAGTGTGTGCGAGAGGTGGGGGGTTCTTCCTTTGAAGCCACCGTCTGCGAAATCCTGCGCTCGAGGAGCGGGTGGAGGGGGTGGGGAGGGGAGCCGCGATGTACACTGTGATGTTTCGTTGATCTATATTTAATGGCTGAAAGGAAAGATGCTTTTCTTCCCTTTACCCTTACCTTACTCTTATTCTGGCGTGTAATGTGCTTGCATCGATCGGTCAAAGCGTAGCTTCAGCTGAATCAAGTCACCACAGAGGAGGTGCAGCAGCACAGGCGGTGCATGTAATACACAAATTCATCTGGCCGGGGATCTTGGGGAAAAATAAAAAAGCCCTGAAGAGGGATCATTTTAGAAACCATGTTAAATTTCCCCTGGAGGGATTGGAGGCACGAATACATGAAAGAACGTAATACAGCATCTTGTGCAGAGACATTTTCTTTCTCATAGTTTAAGTGTTAAGGGTGTGCTTTGTTCGGATTCAGGGTGTCATGATTAACCCTATACATTATAGAAAAATATCCAAAACTTGCAGAAAATCTCTAGAAATTAATAGGCCCCTTTATTAAATGCCTAGCTGTTAACTTTATCGGTTGTAGTAACTGATATTCATGCCCCTTAAAACATGTATGCCTTTTTATTGGCAATAACAAGATAAAGTAAAAACTTCACGTTGCAGATTTATTTTCACAGTCTGTATAGGTAGTCTGTATGTAAAGTGAAAACAGTGAATCGGCCTGAGCTGTGGTTTGTAGCAACCCTCTCCATAGGGTACGTCAAGACTTATGTACCTCAAGATAGCCAGAGGACTACCCAGAATTGTATGGAGTTTATGTAAGTCTGTTGTGGGCTTTTGCAAAATCAAGAGAGGGAAAAATATCTTTGTCATCCTGTATTTAAGGATGTATTCATCCTGTCTTAAAAAAAGAACTGATTATCTAACTCATTTAGGCTGGGTTGGTATTTTTCAAACAGCCTAGCTAGTTGGTCAGTGTGTAAATGATATGGCGTGAGGGAGTTAGGTGCACGTCTCCAGAGAAAGCTGCTGCATATCCAACTTGTGGGCCTCTGACACTCAATTGGCTTTAGGGCTTTTGTGAGCCTATTTACCTTCACACAGGTTGTCTGGGGAGGAGCCCCAACCCTAAACCCAAGCCACCTAGGAAGACTGTGATATATAGGCAAAACTCGGATGTTCTACGATGATCAGATACCCTTGTAAGACTAATTCGGAGCCAAGTTGAGAAGCTGTCTCTTTTCAGTCTGTGAATGACTTGACCCTTTGGGAGCCTTGACTGACTGTCATTCTGCGTCCTGCAAAACTGCAGAGAACTTGTGATAGATCATCCTCATTAGTAAGAAGTTGATTAATGGCTCGGGACTGCATTGAATGTGGTTATGTTGAATGTTGTAGTACCGAAACAGGAGATCGCATCTTGATCACGTTGTTCAGAGATGGTTTTTGCAGTCTGTTACATAAGAGAGGCTCTGAAAAAAGGAGTAGCGGGCTGTGCTGTATATACGTACCAAAGGAATACCCCTCAAAGCAGCTGGTAGGAAGCAAAGTATTTATTTCTGAATGCCAGTTGCGTGACTTCTTGTGGATTGCAAGAAAAATGCTTTTGGGAGGGAACTCCAGCTGCGGTCCTGGAGTTCAGTAACGTCCATTCATGTACCTGACAAAAAAACAATGAATAGCTCATCAGTGACACAAGCTTGTGACTTTTGCTGTGTTTCTCTGAATAACGCTACTAAAATAATTTCATCCTCACATAATGAACTGTGACAGACAGCTGCACAAAATAGAAATAGTAGCAACTAAAAAAAAAAAAGGTGTTTGCATAAATCTGATTTGCATAATTTACCTTTGCTGATGGATGGTATCAATTTAATGGCTGTGGTTCGGTGTTAAGTATTTGTTTCTCAAGACACGTGTAAAATCAACTTATGCTACAAAGGAAGTGTCAGAGCACCGTATTTTAGGGGTTTTAAGAAATGTGGTTTTAGGTAGGGCTGTAGATTGGCATATAAATGGAGCAGATAACAGAATCATCAGAACTCACAAGTGTTAAATTTTGCACTAAATTTCGGATATATTTTGTGTTTCATGGTTCAGTGTGATATGATTTTTTTTTTTTTTAGAGCCTATCACTTGTGGAAATTTGAGCATATCTTTGTTAGGATTTCAAACATACATTTCAACAATTCCTAGAAGCAACTGTGTTCAGGAGTATCAGCAAGATAAGGAAAATACATTATTACAGTACTCTCTACTTAAATAAGGACCTGTGGTTTTGATGCTTATTGATTGCTCTTGTAAGTCATGAAGAGTTTGATATTTCAAGTTACAGCTGAGGTTTGACAAAAATGAAATTGATTGTTTCTCTCCTTTGAGGGTATCAGTAAGATCTTATTACAGGATGAGTTTTGGATGCTTATTTAACTGCACAATATTAAATTTAGTAGTCTAATTATTAATAACATACAAATAAACAATAAACCTTAATGGAGGCAGCATTTTTAAATATGGTGCATTTATTTTTTTAAATGACAGAATGACTCTCAAATAGGACTAAACCACATTTGCTTTTAAATAAGAGATTGATTTCCCCCCCCCCCGACAAAAGTCATGACACCTGCAAAAACATTTTTCTGACCTTTTTTCTTTTTCTTTTTTTTTGATGGGGACATGATGGGAAAAGTTATGTCAATAGGAAGTCCCCATGCAGGGCAGGTATGCAATCCTCTGCTCACGTGCTGCAGAACCACACGACCCTTTGGCTAATGGCTCTTCTGTAGTTAGGCTCACTTGGAAAGAAATCTGAATGCAGCATGACACACTGAAAGAATTTCTTCTGTCCCCTTGGGATGTGCTAACTTGGTGTCATGAATGGGTTGTAAAAGCAGATTGCCTGACCAGATTCTCTGGCAGTGTGCTGGACAAAATTTAAATTCAATAAAATTGAAAAGGAAATATGGTATCTGTTTATATGTAAACTGATAGCCATGTTAATAGACTTTTTTTTCCTTGTATTAGTTGCCAGTTTAGTGCAAAACTAAGAAATGGAGAAACATCTCATTATCTATGAGAGCAAGTATTTAATATTTGTTTAAATTGCTCTTGGCATGCTAACTTCTAGTGCATCCTGCTGGCTCTTAATCTGCCTGTTCTACTTTACAAAATTCAATTATAGTAATAAGCAATAACTTCAAGAGACATAAAGCATGGAAAAGTATGTAGTGTTTTGTCGTTTTGGCCACTGCCTATTTTATTGAAGTTCCTGGAAAAAAAAAAAAAACAGGCCTCTAATGAAACTTTAAAACTTTGTACTTCTCAGACCTACCAAAAAGGTGGTAACTTTTAAAATTCATATATAAAATAACCATGTTTGATGTTATTTTGCATTTTATTATGTTTTATTGCATTAGCTGTAATAGTTCTACTGTATAACAAACCATTATTTTGCACTTGTTTTCTTTTTTTTTTTTTTTTTTTAGAAGCCACAAATATGCAGAGTCTGCTTTGAGTAGTAACATCCAAAATCAAGAACATCTGAGAGCCAAAGGGGCTTTTCATAAAAGGTTCTCTAGGGGAAGATTTTGCATTTTTCCCCACTGTTTCTTCTACCTTTTCCTTCCCCCCACCCCCACCTTTTTTTTTTCTTGCCAAGTTTGCAATTGATTTCTTCATCTCCCAAAAATCTTCACAGTACAGCAATTTCCTTTTGGTCAAGAAATTAGTTTTGGAAACTGACAGTAAAACTTAAATTTGTCTGCTTAGTGTAACATAAACGTATTATTTTTTTCAGCCATAGGTACACTCTTCTGTCCTAAAACAGTCAATTATTGTTCAATTAAGTAACACTAAAATATCGCTTTAAGGCTGAATTTTTGAAGGGAGCCAAATGAAATTAGGCAGGTAGCGTAAATGGGGATTGTGATGGCGTTCCTTATTGTTTTAAACCCACTGAATGAGACTTAACTCTTACATATTCATTTATATCAGATTAATTTATTTTAAATTACTAAGATGTCTGGGGAAATAATTAGAAATACGTTTCAATGTGGTGGTGGAAAATTGCTGTACCTTTCAGTACCACTAGGATTATAAAAATTTGTAATCTGCATCCTGTAAAGGCAGAGGCTTTCCATTACAACCAGCAAGCAGTTTGGAAGGGTGACTGGCAAGGGTCTCAGGGGTAACTCAAGGCTCCAGACAACAAATTTCAAGGAGTGTGTTATATTTTAATTCCTGCTTCCCGTGAGAGTACTACTCCAATTTTTGAAGCTGGCTATCTGAAAAGCAAGAAAATCTGCTCTGGATGTTGGAAACAGAACTTGTGAACTTTCTGGGTTTTGCCTATAGTTTTCCACCAAAATACTGAAACTCACGAGTGTGTGTATTTCTGGCATGCTAGCTGATCTACAGATTCTTTTTTTTTTTTTAATTTACAATTTACATTATTTTAGATTTATCCGAGTGAAGAGTCTAACTTGTACAAAGGAGTGCAGTTCTCTGAAAATGACACACACCATTATGTCAATCAAGTCCTGGCATTCTGGTATTTTCTCCTAACATTGTACTTGGCTGGATAGTAATCCGGTTTCTTTGAAAGCAGGTTGTTGTTGTCCCAGTCAGATTTGCTCGTTTAAAAATAATTGTTGTTCTTGCCAAGAGGTTGACTGTTGCTTTACCTGTTTGGCATATAGGAAGCAAAGGCAAAAGCATTTTTTGGCATGAAAAATGGCATGGCATTGGGTATGGAGGTTCATATTCAATGAAAAGCAAAGTGAGAAGGCAGAAGGCTAGGGCAGAGAACGGTTATCTAAGGAAACAACAGCTTAAAGGTTTTCAGCAATGGAAATAGCTCAAGGTTAGACATGGAGAGCCTGCTTGGGCAGACCTTGTGGTTGTCTTGTATGCCAGAATTTTTACAGAAATTGAGTTCTTTAAATAAGCAGATACCTGAAGGCATTCTTAACACTATCTCTTTCTCACTTATATTTCTTCCAACAACTCAACTTCAGGACAGCTTTTGAACACGCCTAATGGCATAATCTCATTTTTGAATGGTGTGGCACCTCTGAAAGTGAGATTCTGTGTGATCTAGAAGCTGAAGTCTCATGGGAAGTGGGAGTTGGGCTCCTAAATGGTGTAGATGCTAAATGCAGAGTGGATAATCTAGTGAATTCTTAAAATCAAAATCTAGGTCAGTCTATGAGCATTTTGACAAATTGTCAAATATGACTAATCATTTTGTTAAACTTTCTGAATATTTCTGATGAAGTACCTGTATCCTTGATCCACATGATGGTAACCTGAACCTTCAGTTCAGTGCCTAACCTTGTCTGACCTAGTGTGCTTTAGAAATGCAGTAAATAGAACAAAAAAGCTCTGGGTATTTTAAAAAAGTTTGTGCTTTAATGAAGGAGGTTGACAGTAATTGATGAATTGCATAATTCTTGCTATTCTTACTGCAAATGATTTTGAAGCTTGAGTTACAAGAATAATGTGACTTTATGTATGGATTTCCACTGCAGTGCTGATGTATGTCAGCTGGTGGTACTGGGGAAAACTTGAAAATGTGATACATTTCTTTTCTCTTCTACATAAGTGTCAATAATACAGAAGGCCTAATGCATTCTCAAAATTATCATTACAATCAAAAAACCAGAAGACACATGCATTTGATTTCTTTATTTCTGTCATTAAACCACATCCATAGCATTTATGCCCAATAGAAAGGTTTTGAGTAACAGGGTTGGAAGTCCTGCTTCCAAATGAATTCCCAAATGCCTCTCAGCTATGTCTACGTGATTTTTAGAAGGTAAAGTTTGTTTCGCTCTGGGAAAAATAGCATTTGTAATCTGGCACAGACCTCATTAAGGATTAACTACTACACTTGCTGTTATTTTACTAATGACATAGAGCATCCTATAGTTGAATGCTTATGAGATATGCAATACCATTTCCTCTTTTTCTCCTGTATAAATATGATGGTCCCTTAAAGATTTTATAGGTTCACAAGTATGCATTTTTGGTTGAAAGTGTTTCTGACAAGCTTGGCAGCTTATTGCACTTATTTTTCACTTCTGACTTCTATTGTCTTTACCAAGAACAAGAAGGTATTGCACAAAGCCTCAAGGGTCTTGGTGGACTCTGACTTTAATCTCTTCAAAGAAGAATGGACAGGTTGAGCTTAATTAGAAACATGTGTGTCTAATCAAAGAGTAAATTTAGAATCGCAGGTTTTAAGAACTGGCATAAGAAACAAGAGTCATGATACCAAGAAATTTTTTCATGTAAATGGGAGCATTGAACAGAAGCTGTAGTATATCTGAGAAGCCTAATGCACTATTCTGTTAAGCAATTGTTTAATACTCTCGGGTAAATAGGTCTTTTTAATATGTGTCATTACTTCCCCCCCCCCCCCCCCCCCCCCCCCCCCCCCGAAAAGCAAATTCCAAAGCATACATTTCTGGTCAATTTAGGGAAGTTCATTAGCCTCTGAGTGTTTCCACCGGGATCTTGTGCACTTAATTCTCAATGCTGACTGTCATAATGAGCACTCAAAGGATTGATAATACTCCTCATTTCAGAAGGGAAACAAACATTTGCTTATAGTTTGTGTTGCCTTATGTAGCATAGATCTGTGCAGCAATTACTTTATGTGGATGAAATGCAAAGGTGTGGTGTAAAACTTAACCTTTACATCTCTTCTTTGCCTTTTTGAGGTGGAGTTTTGATCAGTTGTCTTAAATGTTCCCTCTCTGTAAATACCGTTTAATTAAAAGTAGCGAAGAATAATCAGCTTTGTAATTCTTGCTTTTCTATCTCTAAGTCTAGGAGGTGCAGTGCATGTACAGATCTGGCTGTCCTTGCCTCCCCTGCCGCCCCCCCAGTCTGTTTGAAGAGATGTGAATTTCTGGTAGTAGTAACAAATATTTTATCTATTTCATGTGTATTAGTACAAAAAGACTTAAACTGAGCAGAGAAGACACCTGTTTTTGAGTGGTAAAAACAAAATTCTAGACTTGGATCATGTTTTATGCCTTTAGTTTAGCTTAGCATGGCTAAAACTTTGCACAGTTAGATTATGTAAAGCAATTTAGTTGCATTTCCAAAGTAAATTTTTTTCTTTTTTTTTTTTTTTAACAAGTGCAACATTAGTATTTGAGGAATATGCTACGACACTTAATGCCAACTAAGTGCCACATAAACTTGACCTACTTTTAGGACTTTGGGACATCTTGGATTTTTGAGATCTGGCATCTCTGTCTGACCTCTTGAACATGGTGGTGTTGTTTCATTGGAAAGCATGCTGATCAATGTCACTTCAGAGAACCTGATTTTCCTGTTTGTGTGTGAAATACCTAAATATATTTGCTCAAACCAGAACTGGCTGGCGAGGCGGAGCAGGGGTTTCCTTTACAACATTGCTCTTCCCATTGGAGTCCTCAGGCTGACATTGCTGATGGATCGCTCTGTTTGAGACTCTCTCAGCATTGTCTCCCCTCTAAAAATATCCAGCAAGGAGCTACTTGGCTTTTGATCAGTGGTGATGACAATATTTCAGGTCCCTAAATCGCAGATTGCTGGTGATCTATTGACAGAACAGACTTGGAGCAATGATGTGTGTCAAGGAGCCAAAGACTCTGCAGTATAAATTGCTTTTATGTTTTTTTTTTACTCTGTATCTAGTGTCCAAAGCAGAGAAAGAGATCTGAGATACTCTTAATAGCAAACGAAAAACGGCTGGGGGAGGAAGGTGGAGACAGGCTGGAAGGCACAATTGCTGTATTGTCAATGAATAGGAAAGATGCTAATTCAGTCTTTTAACATAGGTGGTTGAGCTGGTCTGATGATTTCTAGTAAATACTTTTAGAAACACATTTTCAGGAGTGTTTCATTTACAAAAGTATACCAGTTCTAACAGGATATCTTGCACAGGTACAATAAGCAAAATACAGTTTGAACATGTTTAAGAAATGCATGCATGCATATGTTCTACTCATATGCTATAAGCAGGTATGGAATTAGCTGCACCTGTGTCAAATGTTAAAATTTCTTGCTTGCATGAGTGTTACATAACTTGTATATCAAGCTCAAAAGCAGTGTAATTTTGTATTTTCCCCCAGGCAAAACCCAGTTGTACTCTTGTTGAATGTGGTAACAGAAATCCAACTGATTAAACGGGAGACCTGTGCTTTACAAGATGTGCCTTAGTAAAAATATTTTTTTCTCTTTATTCAACTTTCTTTCACTTGACTCTTCAATAATTCCACAATGTAATGTTTGTCATGACACAGTTGTGGCTTTTTTGTTTGTTTTTGTTTTGGTTTTTTTAAGGAAAATTACAGGTATTACAGTGTTATAAAACAGGCAGGATGAGTAATCTCAATACTAGTTTATAATTTTTATACTTTAGAACTCGTAAGATTTGCCATACTGGGTTTCATGTTTATTTTCCAGATTTGATCAATATATGAGTTCCAGGTGGGGTAAAAACTGATGGAGGAGTGGGAAAGAGAAGGAAAAAATCAGAATGCTAGTTTGTTTAGCTAACTTATCTTACAGACATATCCTTCCTGACCTGTAGAACAGTATAGTTCTGGACGTATAAGGTTTGTTTACCTGATACTGTAGTATGCTTGTCAATAAATGGTATTGCTCTCTAGAAAGTTGTATAGACCTCTAAAACAAGTAACTAAGTTTATGGAAATATGTGTTCTTGGGAATGAAGGAATTATTTCTCCCCCTTCCGCTGTTTTTAAATTCACTTATTCATAATGTATTTAGCATGCCTCCAGTAAAATACCAGGACTGTAGTAAAGAAGCAAGGACTCCTGATTTTTGAAGGGCTTAATATGCTCATCATAACATTTAAGAATCCATGTTTTTCAGATACTTTTCTAATGTTTATTTAAACATGGTCTTTTGGTTCTACTTTGGATTTAATAACTACATAATATTGGCAGGTGGCCAAAAATGAAGGTTTTTTGTCACATGGTTTTATTTAGGAGTATCTAATTTGTAGTGTTATGCAATATAGTCCTATTTTTTGCTTAACAGAAGAGAATGAGTAGTTGGTATGAAAAAGCTGAGTTGGCCAGGAGGAATGGGACAAGTGGAAATGTGACATAGTCCCTAGAACTGAAATCAGAGGGAGAATGGGAAGGAAAAGAGTGATTGCTCTTGAGGTTACAAAGTTAAAAGTATTTCCCTAACTGTTCTACCTGTTCCACACTCTGAAATGCATTGGTCCTACAAAGTGGTCTGTAAGGATCCAGGTGAATCCTCTTGAACTGTTTGTCTCTAGAGAAGTAGGTGCCAGGTTTCCTCCCCTGCGCACATTCAAGGTGATACTGGTTTGTGCTCTTTTTGGTTCCACTCTTCTTTCATGCTTACTTACCTATCCAGCAAAACCATCTGCTGGTAAATGTGTTGTACATGTTAGGATGCTGTCATCCTACAAAGAAGCTGTATTGGTGTTTACACTGAAAACGGGGTTAATGAGTTTGACGTTTTAATGATGTGATTTAGCCTTCAGGTCTGGAGTAAGCTATTGGACTATAGGGTCAACTTTTTCTATTCATCTGAGGATAGAAGTGCAAGCTTTGGATACTGAGAACACATTTAGAAATACCCGTTTTTCTGTATGTTTGTTGAATGCACATATATTAATATGTGAGATATTTTTATTTGAATAAAAGTTGTAAAATAAAAATGAGAGAGAATTTGAACCCTGTAAATTTCCCTTCTTATTGCTAGGAAGTACGGCAGCCACCTGAAACTCAGGTTAGATGGAGTTCTTTACTTTTTTTAAAGCAAAAATATTTGTTTTCTTACAGTAAAACAATAAAACTACAGTACTTAATAACAGTTACAGTATGACTAAATTAAGTAGATGGTATAAGAGAGAGAGACATACTTCAGGGTCTGTATCAAGGTGGGAAAACATATGTAAAGGTAGAAATGTCTACGTAGAAGCGTGGTATGGGCTTTCAGTGGCTGCTCCCAGTCAGATGGGAAATCAGCCTCAGCAGTAAGCGGCTACAGCACCTCAGATTGCCTGTGTAATTCATCAAGAACCTAGCCTGTTGGAATGGTATGAGTTGAGATGTATGTTTGCTTTTGGATCAGCTAAGGGAGGCAACATGACTGCGATAAATCCTTTACTACTTCAATGGAGTTTGAGGATAGCTAAAATAATTTTAGTTTTGTATTCCATTCCCTTCAATGTGCAACTTATAGTAGTTTATGTGAAAGGGTTAGACTCTTGTGATTTATTTCATAATACCAGGTTTTAGATATAAAGTGTATTTCTGAAGCACAGCTATATATCTGCATTTCACAGGAACAGGCGTAGAAAGGAAGGCCAGCACAAAGCTTTTTCTTCTTTGCACATGAATCGTTTTAGACCTTCTTCAAAAAGGTGACTTGCCCTGCTGAATGAATTTATAGCATGTTGTGTAATGTTTCTGATGTTTTAATCTTAAACTTTTTCATATACATGTAGAAAAGAATAAAAAGGGGATGGCAATTTAAGGTCTGAGCATTTCTACGTACAAAACTTTTTTGAAGTTTGAATATATATGCAGAGTTTTTAATAATACCTAAATATGACATTAAAATATTACACAAAACATAACAGACGTACAAAGCCGTGCTGCCTCTCTCTTAATTATTTATTTCTGTCAGGCAGGCTTCCTCTTTTGTAAAGACTTTTTGTTTGCTTGTCTTGAGACAGTCATTAATGGCTTAAATAGTATCTCATGGAAGTTTTTGTTGCCTTTTGAATGCAATTGTTGCATTTTTTGAAATTATTTTGAACATCTGGGATCTTTCCTGCTCTCTGACAGAATGTGAGTGCTATCACTTGTTAACAAGTGTGCATGCATTATATATTGCATTCCTCTGCAGTTTATGATACTACTTTATAACTGAAATTATTTTATGGTTCAAAAAGGTGTTGTGAAGGGGCTGAAGCTGCTACCGCTAGGTGCAGGCTAGCTTGTGGTGGAAGCCCCGGGAATTCCTTCAGTTGTCCTGTTTGCAGCTCTCATTTCAAACTTTCTTATTGTTCTACTTAATGAAACCAAACTTCTCAACGTTGGGATAGGAAGTATCCACTTCCTATTGATACTGAATTTCCGTAGGCTCATTTTGGTATGAAACTGGACCTCAGACCTAAGTTACAACAGGAGATTGAAGCTAGTTGTTAATATCCCAGTGTTTACCGCCTTGAAATATGGAGTGAGCTCAACACCTCTGAGTTAATCCGTGACCTTTTACAAGCAGTGACAAAGACAAGAACCACAGTCAGGACTATGCTTCAGCACTCTCTGCCTATGCCGAGTGGCATATAACCAGCTCCCTCCCAGGGTGTGTTTAGAAAATCGTGTGCTGTAGATTCATTAACTGTACCATATATGAAAGACCATATGCAAGAATGCAGATGGAGTAACAGACTGTAATGTTAATTTATCAATCATCTAAGCAATCAAACATAGCGGTGGCTCTTTATTTTGTATTACATTAGTGTTTTGACAACTGAACTTCGGTCACAACCCTGTTGAACTGGTGCTGTTCAAAACATACTCACAGATGGTCCTTGTGCTGAAAAGTTCAAAAACCTAGCTAACACAAGTGCTGAAGGGAAAACAAGTCTAGAGAGGCTGAAAACAGGTCAGATACAAGCATGAAAATAGGATCCTGGTTGCTTATGTACTCTGTCTCCTAGAACACCCTTTCCATGTTGCTTAAGCAAATACTTGTCTCTTATTGTACTGCTCCCAGTGCATGGATGGCATAAAACTAACTTTTGCTGGACTTCATACGATGTTTTCCCAAGCAGGTAACAACATGTTTTATGTGATGCAACAGGTTATTTTTACAAAACAGAAAACTCCATTACTGAGCTTGTGTCTCTTCTTTAAAAAAAGAAAATAAGTAAAAAAGGAGTCATTTGGAGGGGAAAAAAGAAGGGAGAGAAAAGGTGAACTGTACTAGGTCCCTTCTCCATGAGAAATTTAAAGACCAAAACCAGAACTTACTTTTGCAAGAATAATGAAGCGGTACAAAGTATCAGCGGATACCCTGCTGCTGGTCCCTTACTGCAGCATTAATACTGCTGTATTCATACAGAGTGTATAAGGAACAGTATTAACCTCATTTGTGAGCAAGAGTCCATTGCTATTGTTTCGTCATGTACTAAAAGAGAGAACTGGACAGACAGCTTCTGTTCAAGCCTTGTTGTGGTACTAGTAATAATTTCTTTTCAATCCTTTCCTTTTTTAATTCAAGCAAAAAGAAGCAAACAGTCTCAGTTAGAGCAGGAAGATGAAGGACAAATATTTGAATTTCCTCTGTCCATAGGTTGTCTTCTTCAAAGAGGGGTCAAGTTGATTTTGAAGTCATTAAAGATTCCTTCAGCAAAATAATTAGCATAGGTAAGCTCTAGAATATTTGGACAATCTCTCAGCAATTTTCTCTCACTTCCACAAAACATTAAATACTATTCTGATTTTTGTTTGTCTTAAAAATATCTCAGAGCTTTTAAGATGATTTCTCAAAAGTGGTTTTTTTGACATCATTTTTCTTGACATTCATTTTCTAAGGAGAAACAAACAAACAAAACACAAAAGAAACAAAAAGGAAACAAAAGGGTAAGGGGCCAAGGTGGCTGAGCACCCTAGGCTTTGACTCAGTGGATCAGAAGGTAACCATAGACTTTTCTTTGCACTTTGTATAATTAGGTAGAAGTTGCCTTTGTCACTTTGTGTGTTTAAAATGAAGTACCTCAACAAATACAGGTAATGACTTTGGTGCCAAGAATGTATAATGATGTTTTTGGCCATATTATGGATTGTATTTATTGCTCTGGAATAATTTACAGGTAGTAATGTAATACACCATCAAAAATACATTTAATGCAATATTAATTTGAAAAATAAAATTCGTTAAACTTAACAAATTCCATGAAACATTAGTTGTAGCTTTTGTAGCTGCTGCTATTTTAGTTAATAATGAAAAAAAGGTTTGCTGAGCAAAATTAATTTATTGGAGAAATCCAATTTTCACAACTCTGATCCATTTATATACTTGTAGGCAGCCTTGATAGTACGGTCTATTGAAATGTACAGTGAATTTTAGAACATCTGCCGTCTAATTATTCTAAATATCACTATCCTAAATGCATGTACATAAGGTGATTACTCCTTACATTTTTACACATTTCTATTCTAGAGGCTGCTTGAAGCATGTCTTTGTTTTTCTTATCCATTGTTCGTCTAGGTTGTCAGATTACAATCAGCAAGACTTTTGTGTAGTTGACAAACCACTTACACCTCAAAAGGGTAAATACAATGTGAATGACAATGATATTTCCTACAGATATAATCTGAAGAGAAATTTCATTTCAAAAACCATAGTTTCTAGGAGATAAGTTTGTTTACTGGTATGTGTGTATATAGCAGAGTACATTATCTCCTTTATCCATGGTAGAGATAATTTTTTTTTTTTTACTGTGTCCTCAGAGGATGGATAGATGTTGAATCTTTTTTCTTTTCTTTTTTTTCCTTCTTCTTCCAATAGACTGTTCCACACTTGAGCACCCTTCCCTGACATCACTCAGTGTCCTGCTCTCATGAGCTTTACTCTAGGCTTCATTACCTGTGTTTTCAGCTACTAGCTGACTTGTTTTGGATACTGCTTTTTGCTGAGTTAAGGCACAGGCTGTTGTTAGTGACAGAGAACCAGAGCTTACTCCTCATGGCCATGGTAGCATGAAATTCTGTGGCATCTCATTATCAGTCTGTGACTATCAAGCTGTCTCAGGATGGTTCCAGTAGGGCTTTTCCTTTTATTCTGGTGTGGACTCTGTTACAGATGCAAGAATGTATCTATCTGATCAAATGCTAATAAACAGCTGACTTGGGCTTCAGAATTAGCTTGTAGGCAACAGTATATTTGCTCACTGAAGAGTGGAGGAGTTTGTACTGATCCACTTTGTCATGGCATCTGCCCATCACCTACATTAAAAATTCTACTTTTCTATTAGTTGTAGGAGATTTAAAGTCTCTAATAATTGTCTTTGAAAGGTCATGGTGATCAGGGGAGGTTCCTGAGGACTGGAGGAAAGTGAACGTCATTCCTGCCTTCAAGAAGGATGACCTGGGGAACTACAGGCCCAGTCCCTGGGAAGGTGATAGAGCAAATCCTCCTGGAAATAATTTCCAAACATATGAAGGACAAGAAAGTGATTGGGAGTAGTCAGCATCTATTTATGAAGAAGACATGCTTGACCAGCCTGATTGATAGCCTTCTACGATGAGATGACTATGGTGGATGAAGGGAGAGCAGTGAGTGTCATTTATTATGACTTTATGGGAGACTTTTAACAGTCTCCCATAACATCCTCATAGACAAGCTCATGAAGTACAGATGAGGTAAATGGACAGTGACGTGGACTGAAAACTGGCTGAACTACTGGGCTCAAAGGGTTGTGGTCAGCAGCATGAAGTCCAGCTGGAGGCCAGCCACTAATGGTGTACCTCAGGGATTGATACGGTGTCCTATACTGTTTAACATCTTTGTTCGTGATGTGGGTGATGGGACAGAGTTACGCTCAGCAAGTTTGCAGATGATACAAAACTGGGAGGAGTGGTTGATACGCCAGATTGTGCTGCCATTCAGAGAGATGTTAACAGGTTGGAGAAAAGAGCTGACAGGAACCTTGTGAAGTTCAACGAAGGCAAAATGCCAAGTTCTGCACCTGGGTTGGAATAATCTCTTGCACCAGTACATGCTGGGGACAAGTGGCTGGAAAGCAGCTTTGCAGAGAAGGATCTGGGGTTCCTGGTGGACAAGTTGAACATGAGCCAGCAGTGTGCTCTCATGGCAAAGGCAGCCAAACAGCCTCCTGGGCTGCATTAGGAAAAGAATCGCCATGAAGTGGCGGGAAGTGACTCTTCCCTTCTACATAGCACTGATAAGGCCACATCTGGAGAGCTGTGCACAGTTCTGCTGCATTTCTAGATAATTCACAACTGTTCATTGACTTCTGCTTTGGCATCTGCATTGTCTCAAAGAAATTCAGATATTAGTGGGCCGTAGTATCAGTTTAACTGTTACTTAACGTCGAATGAGGAACAAGGCTTCAAACTGGGAATGGAAGCTGTCTGAGACCAGGCAAGAGTCTTGGGTATGGGCCTGATGTGTTCCCACTGACACTTGCTTTTAACACAGTAGGCAACTGGCTTCTCTGCAAATGGGAGTCTGTGTGTGGTCTTCAGATTGAACATTGGATATGTTAAACATCCCAAGGATGTCAATTGCACTGTGGCTTGTCCAGTGTGCAGGAGAAGTTTCTTGGCAGGCAGAGGGCAAATGAATGTTCTGATGCTGCCTGAGAACTTAGACATAATGGGATGTAAAGGAGCTCAAAGCTTTGCAGGGTTTCTTGTAGGGCCCATATGCCTGCAGTAAGGGTGTCTTCGGCCTTGCCTGAGACCAACTCTTCTACATTCAAGACGTAGTCTCCTGAAATTCAAAATTCACAGTAGCTAGGGCTGGATCCCTGAGGAGCCATCATAAAGATATTTTAAGAGTCTCAGTATGGTTTTCTCCGAAGCAGACGCTGTATGATTTTGTTAGCAATTGGTCTTCATTTCATTTCACCAGTCACTGATATGGCAGTCTACTTCGAATAAAGGGATGTGTATGTCTCAAATTACTCTGATACTGGAACTGGAGAAGTATATGTAGCATGCTTCCCTTTTTCTGTTGCTCCTGGGATACCCTGGACACTCTGATCCATGTGGTTTTTATTTGCTTTCTCAACAAAAACAAGGAGAGATATTTGCAACAAAAGACCAGCAGTCTTGGAGTCAGAAAGCTTTGGATTAATGGCTGGCAATTTCAAACTATCCTAGAAATAACCACTTCACAGTTGGAATTTACATTTTTCGTGATATTATTGATGTTAGGAAATGCCTCTTTAATATTCAGATTGTAAAATGTTTTTTCATTTTTTTCTTTCATAATGAAGCATCTTAAATGAGCTATTGTTTCCTGCTTTGGTCAGAGGAAGTTGCTTAAATCTGCACAACTACTTGAAAGAATCTGTATTTTTGGACTTATAGGGTGATGATAGCAGAAAATTAATGCTTAATGTTTGAGCACATTTGCCTTGGACCTGGAAAGCATGATCTACTGACATCTAAACAGGTAGTTCCTCATTATATAATATAGGAAGTTGCATCCTTACACCAACTTGATCAAAAAGTGAGAAGGCATACAGGAGTTGTGTAGTAGAAAGTCCTTGTCCCCTTCAAACTTTGCATGGGCAAGGCTTAGGGGGAAGGGAGAAGAAGTGGCTGGACAAATGACCACAGATTGGATAATTAACACTGCTTTTATTCAGAGAACACAAATAAAATTTAAATTCCACTTCATAAAAAAAAAAAAAATCTGTGTGACACTAAAGGTTAGGAATATTGTTTTACAGTGTTGCATAGATGGGTGATCTATTATTTTGCTGGCTGTCTTTGGGTTTGGTTTATTTTCTCATAAACTAAGTGAAACATTGAATTTTATAAAGCTGCAGAGTTATGTGGTGGAAATTCGATTCCCCTGTCTTTTAACAGGGTGGTATTAATTGTGATGTGTTTTTCTAGTTTTTATTCCTATAGACCCAGAAGTCCGGAGCTAACTGAATGAGATGAGCAATCTGGTCACACAGAATGAAACCAGAATTGATCATCTAATGTATTGTTTTTGCGTTCTCACATTAACCTTTTTGTACCAGTCTGCATTGGTTACAGGCTAGAATTCTGGATCGTAAGCTCTCCCAAATTTTATGATAATTATAATTATCTATCTTCTGAGTTGTTTCTCTGTGGGAGCAAAACCTCTAGAGGGTGCCAAAAAACTGGTTTTAGTTAAAGAAGCTGTTAGGTCCTGTACTGCTAATGTCAGAAGTGAAGGTCAAAGTTCACTTCCTGAAAGCTCTTCCTGCTCTTGGTAATTCAGGTGCCTTAGAAATGCCTGCTTCTTTAATTTTGGCTCTGAAGTCTTTCTACTCTATGATGAGAGACTTTTTTTTTATATTTTTTTTTTTTTTTTATACTAGGCACAAACTGTATGATTGACAGGACTGGTTTGGAATTTTTTTTTTAAACATACTTTATGCATAATTTCCCCAAGCGGGAAGAATACATGATGTTTCTAATGTTACACAGAGCATACACTAAGATAAATACTGTTTCTTTGACCAAAGCTTCCTATAACAGCAGGGTCTACAAATTATACATTTTCCCATTCCTTTGTAACTCCTAATCTTGCCCAACATTGTGCCCTTTGCTGTTGCCAGGTGTTCAAAAGCCCCGTCTAGTTTTAGGCACACACTGCATTTAAAACAGAAAAAAGGAGAGGGGGAGGGAGGGGAGATGTTCAATAGTGGAGACAGGTACAGGGTAGAAGCTCCAGGAACAGGTCTTCTAAATAGTTACTTCTAATTGACTTCTTGACATGTAACCACATTTCAAGAGAAACTAGACCAGAATTTTTTAAGAAACACTGATTAATACCAGTTAAACCTGTACAACATGACAAGATATTGCTAGCTGGACTGTTTATCAAGCAGTGTCACTGCCAATCAGCTGCAGCTAGTGGTGAAGAGGACACTATCAGGAGCACTAGGTTTAGAGGGCTAGTAATTGCTCCTGCTGCACCTTGTCAGAGGACAAAATTTGCTTTGTTGCTTGTCTTTCTCCATATAGGTGTGCCAAAAATACCTGGATATGTTCATGTATTTATAGTTTGAAATATTCCTAGGAATTATTCTCTACTGCAGCCTTGCACACAACCTCAACAGACTTAAAGTGGTTGTAGACAGTAATGATGTGTGTCTTTAAAAATAAGGTGGTATATCAAAGGTGGAGTCATCAACACATTAAAAATTGGGGAAGAAGGTTCTTAGGGGTTTTGTAGGTATTTGGAAGCTTCTGCTATAACATATAATTGTTTCGGGGTTTTGTATATGACCTAGGACTGTTCCGCCCCCCTCCCTGGCAAGGTGTGGGAATTCTTTGTATCTTTACATTCTGGTCAAAACAATCAAATCCTGTTCATATTTACTCTCAAAATTCTGTTGATATCAGTGGGACTATTTATATGAGTAAAACCAGTGGGATTTGCCCCAAATTATATAATTGCCTAATGAATTTAATAATTTATACGTATTAACAGAGCATTTGTAGTGGTTCATGATCAAGATCTATATTTAGTCTGTAGAAATTGTATTGTGTATAAATGAATTACATTACCTGCCTAAAGAAGGTTTTAAGAACATTGCAAAATTAAGTGCCTGAAAAAAACTTGTCTAAAAAAAAGTTAGTATATGCCTTTAACTGGTGATGTGCATTTTGAATAGAGTGCTGGGGAAACATGGTGAAAATGGTAAGAGAAGGCTAGCTAGTGAGAAAAGGTTGTCCCAGTAAATACAGACTTGTTAGTATGGCAAGACTAATGGAATCAATTGATTTTACAAAAAAGTTAAGATAGTTTTATTTATACAGCTAGTTCTGAGAGTGCAGAGAAAATCTGATGTCATTTCTAGGAAAGAGCAAAAGCTTGGAGATAAGGAAGAAGGGAAGAGGGATGAATCTGTTCCAAACAAAATCACATGGTATGCATTGGATTAAAAATTAGTTGAATGATCTCAAATAACTGCGAGTTTAAGGATCCTTACTGTTCAGTGCAATCAGCTGAGACACTGCAGGTGTATTGAGAAGGGTCTTACTGGTGTGAATCATGATCTAGAAAACACACCTGCAAAAGATGATAAAGAACGTTAAGCTATCTTCTTTTGCTAGCTGAAGGGGGTAAATTGATTGCAGTCTGCTAGTACCTCACAGGGAAGTGATTTCTGATGGAGGGCTTTTTAATTTTGTGGCAAATAAAACAATGAGAATTGGAGTTTGTGGCTAAGATGAAACAGATTGATTTTTTAGAAATTAGTTTAGACTTTTAATACTGGTTGTAGTTCATCATGGAAATAAAACTATCAAATGACAGTAGTCTTCATATATTTACTTGAAAGCTATATATGTATTTAAAATACATAGAGATTGGTAAACTTTTCTATTGTGGCTATCAGATCAAATGATAGTATTTTGTGGCCTTACATTCATTAATTCATTACTGAACTGATCCATTTCAGAGGTTATTATTTGAATTTTTCTCAGTTGCTCACTAGTGTTTAGGTACTAGTCGTATATTCTGTCCTTTCTTTTAATATAGCACTTGAAGCTAATTTATTTCTACTTATATTACCACTGGTTACATTATTGATGTTATTACTTATATTATCACTGGTTCTGGGATGATTCCAAGAGAATCATGTATTTATAGATACAGTAAACCCTCTTTTAATTTCATGCATTTCTTGATGCTGGAATGTAAGAAACTCGTCAAATTTAAAATCATGAACAAAATTTCACGTGCAGTCCCAAGGACCTGGTTCTCTCTCCATCCAAAATTCAAAAACTATCTGAATTCCATCTTGCTTCTAAATATTCCTCAAAACTAGCACCAGAAGGCAAACCACAGCATTTCATTGCCTTTTCTGGTTATTTCTATGTTTTTACTTCTGCCCACTTAAGGGTGTAATGGAGAGTTTGGATTAAAAAGGATCCTCGCTAATATGCAATAAAAGGTACCGAAAGTATGCTGGGGATGATATGCTGTTTTGGTCTTTCATTTGTCTATTTGTTCTGAGATCTGTCTTAGAATACTAATGGTCATAGATGTCTGTTCCAAATTTTAGCTAATTTACTTATTACTTAAAGAAGACTAAAGCGTAACTGGTAACGAAACTTGCTGAAGCTGGAGTTAGTTTTTTTCCTCTACTAGAGTTGTTCACTGAGCTACAGAGGTGAATTTTTTCATAGTGTGTGTATGATGTCACCAAATAAGACTGAGGAACATAGGAAGACAGAGCTTAGTGTCAAATTATGGTTTTCTTCTGTAATAAATGTTTGTGATGGCTTTCTGAAATAATTCAACTACTTCAGTGAGGTAGCCCTAAAATGTTGCCATTGTGTTGAGATACCAGTGCAAGAACCTCTGCACCTTAGGATAAGGATTATGCTAATAAAGCTTTCCTGTCACGATAACTTCAGAACTTGTTTCTAAACCTGGGTTTACAATCAATAAGGGCTCAGTAAGTATTTTGGTACTTGGCCATACCTGAATATCCAAATACTTAAAATGATACGTGCCACTTATTTTCTTAATAATAATATAAACAACTAATGTTATGAGGCTTAATCTCTTCTATGCATCAGTACAGTACAGGCTTGGACAACTGTGTAGAACATGGGTTTCAAGCAGCTTTAAAGTGTGGTGATACGTGGTTTTGCAATGTAAAAGTAAGCATGTCTCTTCTGCAGCTACAACCACTTATCTGACTGGCACTTCTGAAACTTAATTTAGGCTTCTCAGGTGTGCTAATTAAACTTTATTAATTTTAAATGTCTTAACTATGTTATGAAGAGCAAGAGAGCAGTGGATGTTGTCTGCCTTGATTTCAGCACGGCTTTTGACACTGTCTCCCATAACATCCTCATAGGTAAGCTCAGGAAATGTGGGTTAGATGAGGGGACAGTGAGATGGATTGAGAACTGTCTGAATGGCAGAGCTCAGAGGGTTGTGATCAGCAGTGCAGAGTCTAGTTGGAGGCCTGTAGCTAGCAGTGTTCCCCAGGGGTCAGTACCGGGTCCAGTCTTGTTCAACTTGTTCATCAATGACCTGGATGAAGGGACAGAGTGTACCCTCAGCAAGTTTGCTGATGATACAAAACTGGGAGGAGTGGCTGATACACCAGAAGGCTGTGCTGCCATTCAGCAAGACGTGGACAGGCTGGAGAGTTGGATGGAGAGGAACCTAATGAAGTTCAACAAAGGCAAGTGTAGGGTCCTGCACCTAGGGAGGAATAACCCCATATACCAGTACAAGTTTGAGGTTGACCTGCTGGAAAGCAGCTCTGCGGAGAAGGATCTGGGAGTCCTGGTGGAGAACAAGTTAACCATGAGCCAGCCGGTGTGCCCTTGTGGCCAAGAAGGCTAGCAGTATCCTGGGGTGCATTAGGAAGAGTGTGGCCAGCATGTTGAGGGAGGTTATCCTCCCCCTCTACTCTGTCTTGGTGAGGCCACATCTGGAATACTGTGTCCAGTTCTGGGCTGCCCAGTTCAAGAAAGACAAGGAGCTACTGGAGAGAGTCCAGCAGAGGGCTATGAAGGTGATTAGGGGACTGGAGCATCTCTCTTACGAGGAAAGGCTTGGAGAGCTGGGTCTGTTTAGTCTGGGGAAGAGGAGACTGAGAGGGGATCTTACCAATGCTTAGAAATATCTTAAGGGCAGGTGTCAGGAGGATGGGCACTCTTTTCAGTGGTGCCCAGTGACAGGATGAGGGGCAACAGGCACAAACTGAAGTTCCATCTGAATATGAGGAAAAACTTCTTTACTTTGGGGTGACGGAGCACTGGAACAGGCTACCCAGGGAGGTTGTAGAGCTTCCTTCTCTGGAGATATTCAAAACCTGATCCTCTTGCAACCTGCTCTAGGTGAACCTGCTTTAGCAGGGGGGTTGGACTAGATGATCTCTAGAGGTCCCTTCCAACCTCAGCCATTCTGTGATTCTGTGTTTATGTTTTAAGGGGGGGGGGGGGAGGGGGGGAATTAGTGTTTCTAGTTTGTTCTTCTCCAGATCCATTACTTAAGAAATAAAGATCACTTGCTAAGACTGCAGTAAAAACTGCAGACAACTTTTACAAAATCCAGCTGTTACAGACTAGCAAGTAGCTTTTGGTTTTTAACAACCTATACATCTAGAAGTTAAACTTTCATTCTTGGGTTTTAAGGTTTCTCTTTTCCGAGCCCTGATGTGTCTCATATAGTATACCACTGGATTTTTATTTCTTGAGGATAGAGAATTATATTTAGGGTAATTTGTATCAATTTTGATACACAGAGATAGATTTATTAGCAATAGAAAGTGATAGCGCTCTCTTTATCATGAATTTCTGCCATATCAGTCTAGTGTTCAATCCTTATATCCTGGCATTCTACTCTTGGTAGTGCTGATTAATAGGTAATATTTTGTATCTACCTTCTAGTCCATTTCCCAGTGTTTATATCCAGTTGTGATTATTTTGCTGTTTGTCAAGAGTGAGTCTTGTTACTTTTTTTATTGGCAGGGAGGGGGGTACTTGAACACCTGGTCCTACCATTAGATAACTGCATCATGATGTCATTTACCTGTGTGTGAAGAACAACAATCTAAATCTCCAAGGCAGTGAAGAAGGTCCTGGAATTATAAACTCTAATTGGGGTGTGTGTGTTGGAAATACTTGTGAGGCTTTCGTGGTTTTTTTTTTTGTTGTCTTTTGGGTTTTTTTAAGAGTTTTGACATTGGGATTGAAATTGAAGAATTTGAATTATGACTGTAGTAGTGAACTCAGTTTATATTAATTTTATTTTTTATTGTTTTATAGTATATTATTTAATTAGTAATATGACAGTAAGATGCTTATAGTATAATAAAATATATATACCATGTTTATAGTGTCTTACCACACTTAAGCTGGAGACATTTTAATTTTACTAAATGCCCCACAAATGTTTCCTTTGACAAGGTAACTTCTTGTGATTTACTTTAGTAAATACGTTGTCAAAGGAAACATTTGTGGGGCATTTAGTAAAATTTCAGTGGTTAGAAATGCTTTTTTGGGAAATTATAATACCTGTTACGAATAATGGGGAGCGTGTCAAACAAAATAATTTTGTAACTTGTAGTGTGGCATTTTATTGCTTCCTAAATAAAGGAAACGCATGGGCCCTTTGAGTGCCCGTGTCCAGCTCATTCCAAGACAGCACGCATTAGTCTTTTAAATCCTAGTTTCACCCAAAATATAATGGTGATTGGTGATTATGTTTTCCCTGAAGAGTAATGACCGATGTAACCTAAGCACCTTTAAATGATGTAGAAATGATTTGTTATATGATGATATGTAGTTTAGAACAAGGTAATTCTTATAAGAGTGTAATGACCAAAACTGTCACTTTTTTTAATCATTTACACTTGTAAATTGAAATGGATCAGATAATAATGAGGCTTCAGTGTTTTTCCCTCAATTATAGTAGTGACAGCTCTTCAGTGAACTAGGAGTTCAGAAATAGAGCATCTCATAACTAATTGAGAGAGAAATGCACGTGCAAGTAGAAAATGATTCTCATGCTTATTTTTATACTCAGTGTTTTAACAGCTGCATATTTCAATTATGTGTGGCTAATTAGAAGCCTGGCTTAAAGGAAGTACTGCTTCTGGGGTTTTAAAAAGTACATTGGGCTGTTTATCACAAGAATAAAGTTATGAGTCGATTTTTCACTCTGGACTTCTTCCATGTTGCAAACAGTGTTTTGGTGCACAAGTGCTCCATATTTGCCTGGAGAGATGTGACATTGCCTTCAGTTGTGTTTTCGTTACTCAGGTGCTTTTTTTTTTTTTTTTTTCATAGGATCCTTTTTTCAGGGGATGCTAACATGGTCCTGTAATCATTCTCTTTGGATTGTCAAGCTGTTGGCCTCTTAAAATAGACTCTTTAACTGTGGATTTCCTGGTGGGTTTTTTTGTTTGTTTGGGGTTTCTTTTTTGGTAGTAATATATGCACCCAAATATTTGTTTCAGAGAATTTGAAAGAAACTTATGACTGTGGTCTCCTTCTGCTTGCTCCAGGTAGAAGTGGAGTCTCAAAGTCTAGACGTAATTACTGCTGTTTTCTGAAGGGCTCTGTGCTGGTGGACCTTGAGGAGCTACCTGCTAGTCAAAAAGTCAAGCTCTTCTCTCTGTTGCCTCTTGCACTGTTCTCTGAGGTCTTTGTGTAAAGCATCAAAGCTTCTCTCTTAAGCAGTGGATAAATTGACATTTAAATGACTGTGGCTTTCCTGGAGCCAGTTTGGGCTTTGCCAAGAGAGACATGGTTTTTATTCTGCTGTTGGGCTGCATGGTCTGGATAAGTAGTGTCTTCTGAAAGGTGCAAGGACCAGCTTTGCACCATGGTCTGGGTCTAGAACTGTCACTCTGGGGGGGAAACTGCTGTGATGAAGATAAGGCTTTCAGAAAGGGGAACTGAAGACGCTTTCTCGATTTATACAAATCATGCTTGAAAGAGCAATTGCAATGTCAGGTGAAATAAATAGCATTATGTAAGGGGGCTTGAAACATCCCCAAGCTGAAGTAATCGGGACAAGATTCAGTCCAGTTTGCTGACAGTTTGCTTTCTGCATCCTTCCTTATGGTAAATCTATTAAAATTCACTCTGACTTTTAACAGAGGAGTTAGTGGACTTAGTGATTAGCTGCTAGTGTTATAAGACTAGCTTTACCTCAGGGTAAAATGGTATGTCTAACAATTTCATACAAATAAAATATGTGTCTTCCAAAAATATCCTTGTAAGGATGTGAGTTTGGTTTTTGTGGGTTTTTGTGTTTTTGGTTTGTTTTTTTTTTTTTTTTTTTTTTTGAAACTGGTGAAATATATTGACATATGGAAAACATGAAACAGTATTTTGTCAGCATTTAGAAATACAGTAGGAAGTTCAGCAAGAAGCACATTAGACACTATAAAAAGTAATTTAAATTCTGTTTAAGGCTGTTTAAATAACCCAATTGTTAGTTCTAAATAAACACCCATTAATACTTGGCTATTAGTGGAGTTCAGACTAGTTCAGAAAGGCATTTTAGCTTTATTAAGGTTGGAGTTTTGGGGTGTTTTTTGTGTGGGGTTTGTTTTGTTTGGTTTTGCCTTTTTTGTTTTTTGGGGGGTTTTTTGTTTTGTTTTGTTTTTTTTAGCTTAATCTATGAAAAACTGCTTCTGTCTTCAGAATAATTAATGCTTATGTTCTTGGTGCCCAAACACACCTAATTCTACATAGGCAATTGCTGTGTGCAATTGCAAAGAGTCATTCCATTTTTTTTTTTTTTTTTTTAAAGACATGTTAAGACCATGTCTTCTTTGAATGGATTAAGAGCAGGCAATAACTCACGAAAAGGCTACGGAAATGCTCAGGAGAAGAACAAAAGAACAAAGCCAGATTCAAACATGATTTGAAATGACGTTGGTAGAACTTTATTTTCACTTTTAGAATCCTGCTTATACAAATGTACCCAGATAGCCATTGACTTCAAGGGGGAAACTTGATAAACATGAACAGAATCAGGTCCACAAGCACTAACATCCTTTTTCACTAAGCATAAAATACAGTCTCTCCTAGCTGTTTCAAGTGTTTTCATTGTCATCTTTTGAACCTGGTTTTGATGTGGATAATTAAAAGATTCATTGCTTACTTAGGAAATAGGGAAGAATAAATGTTTTACTGTTCTTATTGTGCATGGCCAGATGTCACATTATCATGCTGCATTATTTTTCTTTGAGATTAATAGTGCTTTGTCTGTCTCCCAGATGTATGTTAAACACCTGCTAGTTTAATATCTGTCTAGGTCATTGTTATAGGGAGTCTCTTCACTGTGTATGCTGTAAGGGTATCTCCTGTTAAAATGGCTTTGCTCCATTTTACGCTGTTTCTGTATTGGTGTTCAGAAGATATACGTATTGATTCATGGAAGTGCAGGAAAAGTTCTTAGCTCCCTTTTCTCTCTTCTGGCAGTAAGAGGGCTTTTCAGTGTTTTCAAGCCCAAGTTTACAGTGGATATGAGTGAGTGCAGAAGCCTTTTCCCAGTTTGGCCAAAACCTCTGTGCCAATGCAGACATCAGGATGGAGGGTAGGAGATCTCTCTCTTCCACTTACTAGTCCTGTCAGAGGAAAAGAGAGGTGCAAATTTCTTTCACTGTCCCTTTATCCTGTATGTGACGTTTCTGGCATCCATTTAGCTCGTGAAAAACTGCACCGCTTGTTTCGGATGCTCTTCACAGGGTCTTGCCAACAGCAGCGCTGTGAAATAAGCGTGGTTCATGCGAGGTGTCATGGCTCCCCACTGGGCTCTCAGTGGCAGCGCTGAGTGATAATAACACGGGCTTTTTGTTTTCACTCTGCTGCAGTTTAACAAGCCCGTGTGTAACGGTGGAGATTAATTCAGCTTTCCGTCTGCTAACTTGGGACAGCATTACAGCACTTTGCATTAGGAAGCTTAGGTTTACTATTACAATGATGTAGTAGGATTTATTATCATTATTATTATTTTTTAGGAAGCATTTGGCATGGGAGAGCTGTCAGGCTGCTTGGCTCATTTTGGGAGGCTCTACCCCTTGATAATTAGCAAAGTAAAAACATAAATTCAGGAACCTCTTTGTGCTGTGTAGTCTGATCTGTATAAGTGTTTTGTTTGATTCCTACCAGGAGAGTGACTGTTTCTGGTGCTAGTGATAATCCCAAACTGAGTAGGGTTTGACAATAAAAAGCTAGTCCTGCAAATCAGCCACATTTGCTTAATTTAAACATTCCTATGGATGTTGCTTTTTTTAAGTAGTGAGGGTATGTGTGCTCTTGCTGGTCCATGGGAAAGGAAAACTGGTTACTCTCCTTCTCAAGTCCATTACTGAGAAAGGGTGCAGCCTTTTTTGTCTCTCCTGATAGAAACTCCATCTGTTGCTTCTCCACCCTGGGCGGCATGACGGGCTCTGTGGTCTCGTCTGTGTGTGGTATCACCAGAAATGCTGCTGCTGGTTTAGAAGAGGTCTTCCTCTTCCAGCTTCCCACGCTTGTTTTTAAGGTTTCAAGATATGTTGCATCCATGTCCTGATCTCATGGCTTTTTCTTGCAGCATATTTCCATCCTCAGTAGGAGGAAGGGTACAAAAGAAAAAAGTCTCTGCAGGATTTTTGCTGCTGTCGGTGGACGTCTCACTATACAGTGGCTTCCTCATTTTTAACATGCTCTTGAGGTCCCCTGTGCTGATGGACCAAAAATCATCATCTTCAGGTATTTCAAGACCTGGTCTGTTTCAGATCATCTGAAGAGGATCTTAGGTTTTTATCCCTCGTGAACCAGGATCTATTCGACCCTGTTCTTCTCAAGTACGTCAACTACAGAGAGCAAGAAAGTCACATGAAAAGGATCTTGTTTCCCGCTGTGGCCTGCGTTGTACTGGTAATGCTGCCGTTGCAGCACTTCATCCTTCCTGCCCCTGTTCTGGGGGCTCGATCACAGCGTGCTCTCCTGTCATGAAAGAAGAAAATTCTGCTGCTTGGTGTGAAGTTATGGAAGAAAATGCATAAATCTCCCATTCTGCAGCACTGCATAAAGATGGAATCTTATTTTCAATGATACTGTGAGATCTGCTGAGCTGTGATGCTCCTGCAATATAATTACTTCTCGTTTATTTTAATGCTGTAGTCTACTATCCAGAGCCCAGATTACCTGCCTTTGCAATGAAATTAAAAAGATGGGGTGAAAGATCCATGTGCAGATCTGAGATGTCCGGACAGATCTGCTTACCTCGTTCCATAAAATGCTTCCAAAATTGCTGTGGAAATGCAGTGTAAAAGTTAGGTATTTGCTCTTGCTGATGAAGCTGGAATTTGTATTTGCTATGGTGTAGTTTATTGGGTTCGTTAATTAGTTTTAATATGTGATTGAGGCTGCTTCTGGTACCTAGAAGTAGACAGGGACTGAAGTTGCCAAAAATCAGTTGTTGTTGCAGCTGCTTCCACTTTATGAAGAGATGGAGTGTATTTTTTCAGTCTCCGATGAGTGTATCTGTGATGCAGGAACAACACTTGCAGATAAAGGCCAACTATTTGTCATTTGCATCCAGTTCAGACACTGTTCAGAAGTCAGTTAAAATTAGTCAAAATTAGTTCCTAAATGTTAAATTAAAATGTGTCCTTTCATTTAATGTCATATTTATCTTGAAGTTTGAGGAAGAACATGAAGTTGCACGTTACTATAGAGCTTTAATAAGCTTCTGCAGCTAATTTTTGGAAAACAGAAATTGCTCCATCTGCTTGCTGTTATTTAGAAGTGTGTGATTTCTCAGGTGCCTAGGTGACAGAGCCAAGCTATTTTGGTGTGCGCAGAGTAAACTCACGTTCAAATATCAATATAAATTTTCAAGTATACCTTTAAATAAATTCATTCATTCTCAACCTTCAACCTTTCATAAATTGAAATGATCTTTACCAGATATTAACTTATATTTTAGTTAAGCTTAAGTATCACAAGTGCTGAAAAGGAATGGAAATTCGTTTTACGGGCAAACTTTTGAGAAGTAGAGTTTCTGAAATGTCAATAAAATAGAAAAGTTAAATTAAATGAAACATTTTGTTTCAATAGCAGAGGCACTGCATTTTATGTATTACATGATTTTTAACATGGGGGAAAAAAATCCTTTTGAAACATTGTTCTATTCTGTGCTTCTCTTTTCAACATGACATTTCACTGAGATCTAGATTTTCCCCCACTCTAAAAATTAAATCCCGCTTTAGTGTGCTAGCAAATAATTTTTGGCCAAGCAGAGGAACTGTGTTGCAAATAACTTCTTATGGTATTTTTGGAAACTCTTTGAGAAGGTGAAGCAAAGGACTGTAAGGATGAATATTCATCAAAGCAACAAGCCCATCAATGGTCCATCGATGCAGCCAGGCGACTTAGCTGGAGTCAGCAAGCAAAGGCCAGCTCTGCATTTCTGTGTTTTGCTGGGCTTTTTGCTGATGTGAGGAGCTTGGGTTTCTGCTGTAGCTGTGAAATATGCCCTTTTCATATGTTCAGCAGAAAGTCTATGGATCGTAGGAATCCTAACTCACTAATACTTCCAAGGCTTTACAAGGGCTTGTGCGAAATGTAGGCTCTCTGCTGGGCCTGTTGTCTGACATGTATTTCACTGTAAGTATGGAAGGTGTCCTTAAATTAATAATTTTTTTAATATCATGTTGAAGGATACAGATATTTGGTGTAAACTGGATTCTTTGTGTTTTTATCGCATTGCAAACAAAATAGCAATGTATTTTAACTGAAGAGAATGTGCCTTTTGTCTTCCTCCCCTGGTAAGTCCCAGTGGTCTGTGCTCTCTTCAGGACGTGATAAAGTGAGCTTTTCACCGAGATGGTGGTCTCATCTGTGAGTTACCCATCTGGTGTATTACATTACTGCCAAGTTTTGGAAGTACTCTGGCTTCTGTGACTGGCTTTCTGCTTGCATGTCCTGTTCTGCCGCAAGCGGTGCTCAAGTGTAAGATGGAAGCATCTTGCTTGCTGGGGAACACCAGGTTCTTGCTGATGGTGGAAGTCGTCTCTGCATGTAACCCTGCAATTCTGGCACACCCAAAGTAAATCACACCTGCTGTGAGTATGCTGCTACCTACAGTAAACCCAGATGCGTTTGACTCTGTTTATGCGTGTAGGATGAAAGCGGTAAGGAAAACACGTGGAGTTAAAGGAATGTGACTGTGCTGACCGTGTAGCTTTGATGTGCATCTCCCTAGACTTTACTCTCTTAGAAGGTCCTCAGAGCAGGCTGGATGACTTTTACATTAAGAAAGCATCACGTTTTACTAGGAGAAAAGACACTTCTTTGGTTTAAAAATTTAAGTGATGGGTGTAAGACAAGAATAAAAGAGAAGGAGGACTGTGCATAACGTTTTTGTTCAACTATGTCCTGGCAGGGAGACCCCTTATTGCTGGGCTTAGCTATTGTGGCAGCAAACTGCAGAGTCCCATCTGATTTTGGGGAAGTTTTTTCCATTTTACAATCCCAGAAGAAATACTGTTTGTCATAAGATCTGCAGTATAGGGTAGTGAAGACTGATGGGTCATTACTACATATTAACTAATAGTGCTGGATTAGCTCAGACGAGATATTAGGAGGCTAAGTAAGGAACAAACTTTTTAAAATCTACTGTAAAATGATATATTTAATTTTGTTCTTACTGTTCTTACTGGGTGTTTTGGTGGTAGTGTGTTTTTTTGTGGTTTTTTTTTTTCCTTTGCTGCATTCTTACCAGTTTCTTCAATTTTTTGTCTGTCTTTCCCTCTTCCTTTTTTTCTGTTTGCAATTGTCCATTTCTTTTTATGGCACCGGTTTATAGAAAGTAAAGAGTGGCTGATTATGATACTCAGCATCTGTAAATAATCTTTCATTGTTCAAATGAAAGAGAGAGCTAATGGAGGAGTGACTGTGTATATACTGCCTAATGATCTCAGGCCCTTCAGTTTAATTGTGGGTATTGCTATTTACTCTGTAAATGTTTGAAAAATCAGAAAAAATACCTTATACATTATGGGGGAAACGTGGTCTGCATATTGAGATGTTCGTATAATGTTCAGATGTTTAAAAATTAGCATAAATTTAACCCCACCCCACCCCCAACTCACTGACTGAGTACTACTGGTAGGACCGTACAACCTGAACTTTGCTGAAAAATATTAGATAAACTGTTCTTTATGAGATGGAGGGGGGGCAGAGAAAGTATTATAGGTCAGGATTCTTTTTATCTACTGTAGAGGGTAAGCCATGTTATGTATAAAAGATACTTTGCTGAAAAATTCAGGTATGTTTAAGCTTGATAAGAATACTTGTTACTGCTTATGTTGTATTGTAGTATTAAATTCAAAGTTTATATAGGACTAATGAATTCAGGCTGTTGCTTCCAATTATGTTTTGACAGGGTTTGTGTGACCTCCTCTCCCCTTTATGAGTTATGAGCAAAATTATTGGAGATCACGGAGAATGAATGAACTTTAGAACTAAAATTCAGGTAGTTTATTTCTCTAAATCTAAACTAATAAAAGTGCATGCAGTTTTATGGGAGTGTTTGAATAGAACATGCCATGCATATTTTAGCTGATTTATGGCCAAATATGTACGCATCCAGGGAAAAATAAGGAACTTGCTTATCCTGTCTATCAAGGTTGTACATGCTTCTTAAAAAAAGAAAGGGGGGAAAAAACCCAACCCCCCCCCCCCAACTTATTTACTTTCCTTAATAAACTGTGGTATTTCTTGAGCATGTTGGGCTTTACTTTGTATGTTATTCATACTGTCACTGTGCCTAGGGCTTCACTGAAGCTAATGAATAAACGCATCAGCTAGCTGCACAAGAAACCAGTTCAGCTAGAAGGCTGATTCTGAATTATCTCAAGGAATGCTTGGAAAAGAATCAAGCAAACCAAAATGTCTATATAGTTAGGAATTGTAAATTTGCAGATGTTGATAAAACTTTCAGTACAAAGCTGCTGCTTCCTCCAGTGTTATACACTGTCCTGTGTTTGGCCCTCTGCTCCCCTAATGTGAGATGAGAAGCAAAAGCAGCAAAGTAAGTAAGCTGTATGCAGTGAATGCAGTAGGAGCCAGCTTTGTGTGCATGGGATTGTGGAAGTCTCTACTCTCTTGTGCCTGGCTGATATCTTTCTGGAACAAAATTGGACATTAAAATGCTGTTAAGTCCTATCTCTTCGTATTAAAAAGGCTAATTAACTTATTTATATGAGGCATAAGTAACTGGTGATAAACTTGTGTAAAAAAAAAAAAAAAAAAATTGGATGTGGAGGGCAAAAAGATTACCAGGCCTTAAAAACTGTAAGTACAAGGAAATGTTTCCTTAGATGGGATTAAAACAGAAAATGTGTCCTTATACTTAGCAGACACCCTAAAGTATAAAGGGATTAGGAAGAAAATTCTATAAAAGGCTATTTGTTGCATGCTTACCCACAATGGGTTTTATTTTTCAGAAGATATCCTCCCATAGTCTCCTGTGCTAGCCGTGAATTGAGAAGGAGCTGGAATAAATCAGTGGAGTCTAATCCCTCCTATTGCATGTGTAGGGGATTGCAGTAGCAGTCTTAAAGGTGATCTGGTGAGGAATGTATGGGTGTGGAAGCAGCGGGAAGAATAAATTACAGGAAAGGAGCTGTAGGAATGAAGGGGTCTAAATGCAGCTTTTCCTGAGACCCATGTCGAGAGGTGAAGGACAGTGATTAAGCCCTGATGACCCTTGGGATGGGAAGGCTGATCACTAGCAGTTCCTGAGAGCTGCAAAAGGCCCACCCAGAGCTGCCTGTGGCTGCCATCCCGGCAGGAGGAGGGCTCATCCTGGGAGTCCCTTGGCTCCCAAGTCATTACAGGGAGCCCTGGATGGATGCCAGTGACACACTGACCGTGCAGCCTCACTGCTGGGCAGACTGCTCAGACCTGTGTGTCATGTATTGGTGAACATTCCGGTATGAAAGTGAGAGTGAATGAAGACAGCTTTGTTTTAAAAGAAAATCACCTTCCTTGCCTATAAGATTTGCTACAGTAACACTGCGATAATGCAGCAACATTTCCTACATACAGACAGCAATCAGCATCTGCTCAGCAGTGAACCATTGCATGCATTTCTCCTGACATAACTAAAGCTTATGGGAGTCTTATGGGGTCTCTGTGGGGTGTTGCATACATTCTCCGCAAATATCCCATCTGTGAGCAGTTAAGTACTGGAAAAACACTTAAACCAAACCAAAAAAAAAAGTAAACAGAAAAACTCAGTCATCAAGATGTTGTTGTGCTTCTTCAGTGCTTTGGTCCTGGAGTGCTGCTTGTGTGGGTGGTGCTGCTTAGTGGGCTTGGGTGTGGTGTGAGGAGGTAGGGGATCTTATTTGTGTGTGTCGTCCTGCAGAAGACCCTTATGCAGCAGGTATCAGGTCAAATCAATAACAAAAGTTGTTCATGGTTTTGTTTTAAATTAAGGAAGGAGAAGGTTTTGCTATATCTTGCTTGTATGCTTTGAAAAAAGCTTTGGATGGCTTGTGGGGTTTACAGGACTCCATTCTTTTTGTTTGAATAGCTACATGGTTCTTTAAAAATTAAAGCTGCAGATAAATTATAAACAATCTTGTGTATTTCACAGTCATCTGTGACCTACTGAGTGTGTAACAGTTGATTTCTTGCTCTGTTTTTTCTGTCTTCTGCCATGGGTCAGGTGAATTAATAGGAAAAAAAAAAAATCAGTAGTTTGACTTGCATCCCCTTCCATGGTACTCTCTGTAAAACAAGCTACTTTTCACATGTGGAGAATCCTTGCCTCTGTCAGTGCTCACTGTTGGGCTTTGGGAAGTAGTCTTAAATTTTTTTTTTTTAAGTTATTTGTTAACTTAGGCTCTCGTCAGGTTTTCTCATCTATATGCTTCAGCACACGTGAAGATACTTTGCTCTGCCAAAACAAGGTGTAGTTGCTTGTTCATACTGTGGACACGTGGTAGCAGAAGTTTCATAAGTCTGCACAGAGGTTGTGACAATGCCATGGTTCTACCTCATTTTGGTTTCCTTAAGAGGGTCGTAAAGACTTTCCAGCCCTCAAGTGAGGAATTGAACATTCCTTTCTATTATGCAGCTCAGAGGTGAAAGACGGGGTATATGCACTGTTCCCCAAAACTGCTGAAGTGTGTACTATGATGTACACGTTGGCTTAGTGAAGAAATCTGAGAGATTGGACACTAACACAGCAATAGTATTAGACAAGTTGATCCACTGGGATGCCTGCGTAAGCCTTGTCTGCACTGAGGCAGAATATGATTTTGCATCATAGATCAGTCTAGATTAGTAGAATTTACTGAAGCAAATAGTAGTGGAAAAAAATTCTGTTGTTTACCTGAATTATGAGTTGATTTGATATAAGGAAATTAACTTGAAAATTCAATTCCAGATAATTCCCTAAAAGTGTTAAATGTATTTTCACCAGCAGTAAACTGGTCATTTATTTGTCTGAGTCTAGTCATCTGTTCTTTTAGCTGCAGGGGCATAGACTTGAAATTTTCTTAAGTAGGAGAGAGATCTTTTTAAGTGATTCCACTGGTACATCCTAATGATGCTGAACAAACTCAGTTGTCTGAAAGATACTATGGATAATCCATCCAATAATACATTTATTATGAAGATGTATAGATTACAAGGTAAATGAATAATTACTACATGGGCAACCTTATGCAGTCTAAGCTTTTTCTTACTTTCCTTGTTTGTTTTTTCAGATATTCCCATTTTCTTCCAACAAATTAGTATCACATTTTCTTTAAATTTTTTAAAAATACCATTCCCTACAACATACAAGGAAGTTACTCCATCAGGATAATGATTCATTATTCCACCAGGATTATGAAAGAAGCTGTATGTTATTTTGGTTAGATCCTAAAGGAGGATGGGGGGGAGACAAAGCAAAACAAGTCTTAAGTTGATCTATTGTTTTTTGTTTGAACAGGAAAGTCTAGTGTTCGTCTGGTTTCCTGCTAGTTGTTACTATGCTAACAGGACTCATGTTCCAGAGTTAGACTAACTTTAAATAAATCAGTAAAGTTAATGGTTGGTGAGCTCTGGCAAACCTATAGGAGTATTAATTAATGAGATCATATTTAAAACCATACCCTGGAAACAAAAAATATAACCTCAGTATTGGTTGCATTTACTGCTATATCTTGGTTTGTCTTTTTTTGACTTGCTTTGATTCACTGAAAGCTTTTCGAGGAGACTGGCCAATCTGCTGGTGGCATTCAGGGATACCAATCTATTTCTTCATTGTTGTGAAGGCTGACATGTATTTGTTTCAAAATATACCATGAAAGCTTAACCCCATTGACTAAGTACTTTTTGTTGATGACCATACTAATGACATACTTGTCACTACTAGTCGAGTAAGACCAGTGTCCCTACTAACTCCTTTTTGCATGATGAAAATGTTGGAATTTTTTTTGTCACTTCCTGTGTCTTCAGTTTCTCTTGCTGAAAAGTGAGCTTCCTTTAGCACAAATCAATATTTTGCACCTCGAAGGACTGGAATATTCTTTTAATATAATTACTGCAAAAACATTTCCATAAGAATTTAAGATTTTTCTGCTTGTGAATCCTGTTTCTGTTTTTCTTCAGAGACTCTACTGCAGGATAAAGATGCTAAGCTTTTTCATATTTTTATGTCTGCATATTTTTATGATCCTTCTGTAATATAAATACGTTTAATAAGTGAATTTGATAACAAAAATCCAAACTAGTGACTGGGATACTAGTACAAAGAATAAGGAGTCCTCTATGTTGCTTCATGAGTACAGTTTTTCTCCTTGAAATGCTTACGTAGCA
The DNA here is from genome assembly GCA_020745775.1 of Theristicus caerulescens. Taxonomy (NCBI): domain Eukaryota; kingdom Metazoa; phylum Chordata; class Aves; order Pelecaniformes; family Threskiornithidae; genus Theristicus; species Theristicus caerulescens. The sequence continues at coordinate 87,737,913 of CM036558.1, forward strand.
GAAATTATAAATTCACAAGCTAGTCTTGAAATAAGTATACAAATAACTATAAAATATGGCCATCAAATAATTATAAAATATGGCTGTCAACAGAAAAAAGCATTTACCGTGCATATGGTATTGAAACAATATTGATTTATGCTTTACAACCCACAGCTCCTGATGAAATATCTTTTTCTCACATTTTAGCAGTGACAAAGGCTGGCTTGCTTGCTCACAGGTTTAGAAAAAAGTAAAGCTTTTACTTTGAAAGCAAAACTAAAAGCTTTTTATTTTTCAGCAGTTGAGAAATTTTACAGTTCAGGTAGAAAAAAACATTGTCCAGGTAGATGCTTATACAAATACTTTATTTTTCTTTGGAAAACTGCTATGTATCATAGAACTTAGTTTAGAAAGTTACTGACTCAAGAGTTCCACAATTCTGCTTGTTCCCCCTAAAAAGAAGGGTGTGTGCCTTTAGACTGTGGTTCGTTTAATGCAACTAAACTTGACTAACTTTAAGCTCCCAGTCTGTATAGATGGCATAACATTATTTTACCTGAGAGAGGGGAGGTGTGGTGGACACAAATGACCTTAGATGGTAAAGGAAGTGCTGAGGAGAACGTGGAGCTGTATTCAATGCAGAAAGGGAAGACTTGTCTGTAAGCAAATGTCTGGCTCTCTGCACTGAACAATACTGAGAAAAACCTGAAGATGAGAAAAATGGCTTACTGTGTGCTGATGCTTAACAAATTATGTGTAAAATGAGCCCCAAATCTTGTGGCAACATGCTGTGCAGCCAGACTTCAGCTTTCTACTTGATATGGCTGACAGTGTGTTAAGTTTTGAATTTAATTAATCTAGTTTAACTAAACATTTTTGTTTTCTTTATTGTAATTACTTTTGCTAGAGGTGTAACATTTAAGCCCAGATACATCAAAATGTTGACAATCATAAAATAATTTTGGGTTTTGAAGAATATTTCTCCACAAACAGGAACGTAGTTCTTGGCCTTGCTTTGGACAGACAAGAGCAGCTTTGGCCTTTTTAATTGGGGCAGAGTTGTATGTCAAATACTACTTAAAATAAGTCATGTCGTTTTTTATATTTAGAATGTATAAATCCTATGTGTTCATGACGCTTGTGTGCTTATGGACGTATGCATTGATATCTTTAACTCTTACTCTTACTTGTGATTCTTCCATATATTATCTTCTCTAATTCCCTAGAATGTACAAAATACTGCTGAAGACTGAGCAGTAGCCACATGTTGCACAGATATTGCCTTGCTAATGCTGTTTTCTGGATCTGGAGCTTTTTTTCATCCACTGGGCTCTTTACTGCTGAGTTTGGGTATACCAGGTGGCTGTGAGGGTTGAATTGTTCTTATAGGTTATGTGAAACTCTTCAGTTTTTCTTTGTTAATGTTTTTCCTTTCTTGTAGACTACCTACTTTAAGTGATTATATGAAGCTCTGAATATCTGATGTGTTTGCAGAGGTAGAAAGCTGTAGTAGCGTCTCTGTTGCTATGTGGTATCAGATTTTTTCCATTTGTTCTTTAATGCTGTGTTGCAAAACATTGAGCTCTGTTTGGGTTCTTTTAATGCTATGAATGTCACAGGCTTTAATAATCTCTCACAACTTTTTTGGGTGTAATCTTTTTTTCTGATGCTAGAAATCTGACAAATTTTAGGTAATTTCATTTTAAAACAATCCAAATGTTTGTAAATTGCTTGAAACACAGTTGGTATTTAAAAAAAAAGCAATTATCTTTTCCTTTTACTGTCTAAAATAAACCACAAATGCTAAGAATCCTCTTATTCTAATTCCTTCATTTGGCTGTTTTGAAATAATTGATGAAATGTAATTTATCAAGGTCTTAACTCTACAAAATTCTTATATTTAACAATGGTGTGATACCTTTGAATGGAAAGGCATGGCTGTCTCTATGAATGATACATGTTACGTGAAGCAGTATAGCTTTCATGCTACTCAGCATTGCTGACTTATTTCATGCAGACTAATTAGAGTTATTGAGCCTGGCTTCAGTAGGGCTTTGAACTGGTTCTTAACTGGGCAGGGTGTCCCAATTACTGAGATGCTGAACGTATGGTATCTCAATGTGGTTTATTAAATAAAGTACTTGCCTAGCACTGAAGAAACTTTAGAGCCCTATCAAAAATCTATCCTATACAGTAGTCCTATTACAGTAATATTTCTTCTGAGGTGATTGTTTGAAACTTACTCTGCTCTTGAATTCCCTACTGATCAATTACGGAGCCTCTATCCAAGGTGAGGAATCTGGGAGATGAAGGCACAAGAGATTTATGCAGACATGGTCATATCCCAAATAACAGGATTTAAATCCATGGACCAGTCAGCACTAGTGGAGATGGAGAAGTGGTTGCTACAGCTCTGTTAGGTCCCTGCTTGAACAACTCAGAAGTTTAAAACCAAAAAACTGCCACCACCCCAAAAAAATAAACAACAAAACCACCAGCACCCCAAAACAACAACAACAAAAAAACCCACAACCAAAACAGATGCTAGGCAAAGCATCTATTTGCCCTATACAAGGGACACACTAGAAGCTGTTGTGTCTTAGAAGCCAAATATCTCCTTGAGCTTTGTGGATGCTAAGTGGGAGGGAGTCTGCTGTTACCATACCAAGGCTGCTAAAAAAAATGTTACTCTTCTTGGTGAGTGCCAGAATTTCGGATGAAGTAAAAAGATGTAGTATGCATGCTGTTAATTGCAGGCAACATTGTACTGGTATTCTGTTGCTTCAAGTACAGAATTTTTAGAAAGATGTATAATACCACTACCATGTAGGGCATGCCTGTCCCCATGTGGCAGTCAGACTTAAACTCAACCATAGAGAATGGTGCAGACCAACTGTACTTGCAATAAAGGTTTTCCTTAGCGAAAACCAAGGCTGACAGAAATTGCTTAGCCTTGGCAGACTAGACTAGCTGGCTGAGAAGAGCATCGCTGGACTGAGTCTTGGATAGAAACATTAAGTTCATATTTCCATTGTGGAAGTATATGAATACTAAGAGGATTTTTGTGCTGCTAATTCGGGGGTGGGGACGGGACACAGAGTTCAGTATGGTACGTTCTAATTTCTTTGAAACTAAGTAACCATAAAAAAGTGACCAAAAAAAAAAAAAGCCTGCATTGAATTGACACTGTAAAATCTTAGTTTTATAAAATTGTGTTTGTCAATACTTACGATAAAGTATTGGGTTTGTATTTCTCCTAGTTTAGAAGATTTCTGTGAATTTCAGTACCATAATCAGATTTTACCTGCTGAAATATTTGGTTTTACAAATTGTCCAATGAATATTTCTTTAAAATGGATAGAGCTTTTCTCTTTAGGGTGCTAGTTGTATTAGTCTTTGTTTTGTCAGGTTTGTTACAGCAGTCTCAAATATGGTACTATATTGCTTACAATGGCTCCTTAAAAGCACTGAAGGGTATCAGGTCACTTTGCTGAGGAGGGTGAGTAATTTGCTCTTGGTCTGCAGTCTCTGTGTATGGGAAGATGAAACCGCGACTGCCCACCTGCCCTTCCAGACGCAGCCTCGTTTCTTTTAGGCTTGTGTTTCTCTAGTTCAGAGGTACTCCCATATAGGTTAAAGAATGACTGGGTTTTCATGGCTTGCACACTAACCAGAGCATTAAGAATGTTGTGGGCAATGGGTCGAGTTCCCAACCTGGTCAGAGAGACCTGTCTGAAGCAGCTGTCTTCCACGTAATTCCAGAAATGCTGCTCTGCATTTTTGTAGCGTGATTTTGTAAAACATTTGCAATCATAGAATCGTTAGATTGGAAAAGACCTTTAAGATTGTCAAGTCCAACCACAAACCTAACACTGCCAAGTCCACCACTAAACCATGTCCTCAAGCACCACATCTACCCGTCTTTTTAAATACCTCCAGGGATGGGGACTCAACCACTCCCCTGGGCAGCCTGTTCCAGTGCCTGACTACCCTTTCAGTGAAGAAGTTTTTCCTAATATCCAATCTAAACCTCCCCTGGTGCAACTTGAGGCCATTTCCTCTTGTCCTAATCTTGGCAACATGTAGGCAAGCCCAGTTGTTCAGTCTCACTTGGCAGAGCGAGAGGTATATGTTGTAATATAATATGTGTGTATGTTTTCAAGTATATGAGACGTATTAACCCTTTTACAAGCTTCTGTAGCAGCTGTGTAACGACTGCATCCATAAAAGAGAAAATCATGAAACTGATGTCTTCATTTTCTAGTCTGTCTACTGACAAATCATGAGCAGAATGGACCCTGTTTACAACTCCAATAGAGGACATGATTTGTTGCGTTCAATATTGTTTTCTTTGAAATACACTCTTAAAGAAAATGTAGAGCTAAATAACCACTATATTTAGTATTGGATCACACAGGTAAGCTTGCTTAACATTTTAAAGCAATTCCTGCAAACCAGCCTGAAACTAGTGGTAGTGCAGTGTAGAACTTTTTTTTTTGGAAGAGTGCATAGGCTGAGTGAGCAGGTGCTTTCTTGACTTGGCCATTGGAGTAGTTCCCTGTAAATGGGAAGATGCCTTTTCTTAGGATATGGTTCTGGAAAGAAAGTCAGATGTGTCTGTGCTACTGTGTTGAGGGGCAGGGAGAATTAATAGCATTAATGATTCACAGTAGTTCATAATAGTTCATTAGTTCACAATAGTTCATAATAGTTCATTAGTAGCAGTCTCAAGAAGTAAAGCTGTATTTTAAACTTTTTTCTGTGATAAAGATGATCCTCTTACAACACTTAAACACAATTTCATTATAATGGTAAGTGTTAATGCCTAATTGGTTCTGTATAAAGAATAAGTTACAAAAGAATGTGTTGTAACAGACTTCAGAAAATCATCAGTACAATTTCTTAAATAAACTTTTTTTTTAAATGGTGGCATGATGTCAAAGGTTCTATGTAAAACTCTTTAATTCCTAATTCTTTTTTTTAAACTTATGTTTAAATTTAATCTCATGTTTTAAAAATTACCCCAATTTTAAAGATGGGAATAACTTTTAAAGATGGGAATAACTTCAGAGGATACAAAATGAGTAACTTTTTAATGATGAATTTTAGCTTTCAAAGAAATGTAAGAATTGTATACACAGCGAATTAATTCAGCAATTGATTACTATAAGGTATTTATACTGGAAGATTTAGACTTAAGGATTTTTTTTTTTTTTAAGACTTTCAGGTGAATGGAAAAATTTCCATGTTTACCTGTGGGTGCTAAGCTGTATTTAAGAGAAATAAAGCCTTTCACTTTTGTTTTCATTCTCTGCTGCTACAGAATTCTTGTTCCTTTTCTGTCATCTCTGTTTCCTCTGTCTGCTAAACAGTGGGTTGTGTTAACATTTGACCCTTTGTGTTTGGATAAATAGCTGGTTTATTTTGTAAATAATAGAGAGACTGATAGCCTGTGTAGCTTATTTGCTCTTCTTAAAGAGAAGGATGATATTTTGCATTTGATTGTGTCTGTGTTTCACGGCTTCTTTCTGAAGGGTTGAATCTCTTGGGCCATTCTTTTCTCTGTCCTCCTGCACACGGCACAAATGACGTTCTCTTTCTCTTTTTGGCCAGAATCCTCTTAATGTCAGTATATTGATTGCCCATTGGAGAGAGATTTAGTTTAGCCATTACTCAAAAGTACAACGTGAAGACAGGAGAGCAAATGGAAAGACTGTGCGAAATTAGAAGTTTGTATTACACAAAGGATGTGCAGCAGACTGCATGCTCTCGTGTCCTTATCAGGTCTGGGAGGAGGGTCTCCATCCAGACAGAAAGATGTCCTTGACTAACCTCCATGTCTGTGCAGCTTTACTCAAAGATGTTTTTTCAACTTTTCATCAGTTCGTGAGTCTGTTAAATGGAGAAGTGCACACAGTTCTAATGAAAATGAATGAGAATTGGGCATCCAGAGTACTTGATGATACAAAGTCCCACCCTCCATTTCATATTGTGATACCAAGTCCTTTTGCTAAGTATAAGACATGCTAGTTTCACGTGAGTAGGGGTTTTGCAGGAATTGCAGAGCTGTTGTTTGAGCATGCACTGAGGAGTCTGAAATACCACTGGCTTCACAACCAACACAAGCTGTGCTGCATATGGGTGTTGTTCAAAGGTCCCTTCCTTCAGAAGTGGTGGCCCTGACTTGGTCAAAAATACTGTAGTTGCTGTAGGTCCGTTGAACGTGTCAAGGTACAATGACGTTACTAGATCTCAACACTAAAGCTGATGGTATCTGTTTCAGTTGTTCTAGCTTAGTATTTGCAGCCATGGCCTGGCAAATGAGCAGTTGGGATGAGTGCTTCAAGTATGTGGGATCAGATGACCTTTGTTGCCTTTTCTCTGAGGGACTCCTTCATACCTTGGTTTCCATTGCTATTGCCTTCTTGAGTATATTTTTCGGCTAGCCATAAATGGAAATTTGTGTACAGAAAAGATCCTGCTGACTGCAACTGCTTGTATTTCTGCTGAGACCTTGCTGGAGTTTATAGTCAGCATTTTTACTATAGTGAAATTAATGTTTTATTGCTGCTTAATGTACAGGAAGTAAATCCCGTGGCAGAGTTGCTAGTTGCTTGCCACTTCTTAAAACTATTTTTTTTTTCTTCAGCTTGCTCTGCCATTCCCTGTAGAGAATGGTGCTTGTTCTCTGCCGTTTTAAGTGAATTGTGAGACTTCCCACCCTGAGCCATATTTCTTTCACATTTGTTTTCCAGCAAACGTTTTAGGTTGCCTGGCATCTTCCCCAGACCAATTAACATTAAAATCTGTCAAGAACAGTTCAAGCAAAAGAACCTAGCCTCTAACGTGTCAGACTACAGTGAGCAATTGCATTTTTGACAAAATTTAAGACAAGCATCTCTGCTGTTTAAATTATTATTCTATTTAGCTGAGATTTTCTTCTTCTGCACTGTTTACTGTCTGTCTGGTAAATGTATTCCCTAAACATCGGCAATGCTGAAGTACAATCTCTATTCCAAACATTTTAGAGCCTATAATCTCCCCAATCAAATACCTGTCAGAGACAGAATCAAATTTCTACAATCTCATTTTCCTCAGTCTCATGAACAGTAGAATTACTCCTCCATCAATGTAGAAAAAACAAGAAGGGCTGCTCCATGGTGAGGCAGGGGTTTTTATGCCTGCGATTTCTCCCTCTGTCCCTAATCATCAAGTTCAGCTGTTCTCCACTGCTTCAGGCGTGGTTATGGAAGCTGAACTGAGAAAGTCACTTACATGTTTCCCTGCTGTATTTGAATGTTAAGCTGTAAAGATAAGGAGAAATTTTAATTCATTTTTTACAATAGCAATTTTTTTTGCAGTAGCACCTAGGATGTCTAGTCAAGGACAGTGTTACAAACATGTAAGAAAAAGTGCAGCCTCTCTCCAAGGAACTGTGTCAAACCTCTCATCAGAGGTGGGCAAGAGATAAGCAAACTTGTTTCAAGTTCGATATGCTAAAAGAGGATCTTGCAGTGTGCCCTGGCAGCAGTGAAAGCTGATAGCATCTTGGGCTCTATTAGGCAGTACCCTGGTGGAAGTGTTTCATTTCCCTTTTTTCTCGGCACTCATCAGACCACACCTGGAATATTGTGTCAAGGTTTGGACACCACCTTCCCTCTTTCCCCCAGCCCAGTATGCAAAACACATCAACTGACTGTAATGTATTCAGTGGAGGGCCACCAAAGCAGTTGAAGGCTGAAGCATATGTCCTGTGAGGAGAAGCTGAGGGAATGGAGGTTGTTCAGCCTGGAGAAGATGCTTCAAGGCGGGGGAGAACCTAATGGCAGCCTTCCAATACAGACAAGGACGCAATTGAGAAAACAGTGCTAGGCTCTTCACTGAGGTGCTTGGCCGGAAGATGAGAAACAATGTACGTAAATCAAGATAAGAGGAGGCTCAGACTTAAGGAGAAATACCCATTCACTGTGAGGATAATGAAGCATTGGAAGAAGTTGCCTAGCAAGGTTATGGAATCTCTGTTGTCAAGGTTTTAAAGTCCTGCCTGGCAGAGCCCTGAGCAACCTGGTCTGAATTCAGTGTTGACTCCGCTTTCTGCGGGTTAGAGTAGATAACTGCTGAAGTCCTTTCCAACATGATTTATACAATGATTCTATGAAACAAGGAAGATTCTGGAAGCAGAATGCTTACTGTCAAAGATCATGGTTTATAGAAGATAGGCCTACTTCCTTGTAGCTGATCGAGAAAAAGATGTCAATAGTTTTCAAGAGGCCACATTTCAGGTTTCTGAGAGATTCATCCCCCTGACCACCAGAATTATGCAGTGATCCAAAAGCATGGCAGTGATGAAGAAAGTACAGAAAATGGAAAAAAATATCAAGAGTATGGGACAGCTTCCCTGTGAGGGGTGATGGGTGGTTGGGATCTACAGCCTAGAGAAGGGATAGCTGAATGAGTGTAAGATAAATCCTGGGGAGGATAGAGGATATGAACTGGGAGCTCTTACCTCTCTTCCACTAGCCAGCAAACGTGGTCATCAAATGCAATAACCAAGAAACAGGTTGAAAATACAAGAAAAGGGTTTTCCCCTAATAAAGGTAGTTGGGTGGAACTGCTTGCTACAGCTGTCAAGTTAAAAATAAGTAAATAAATAATCCTTGTGTTAAAAAAAAATCGGAAAAAATAATAGGGGAAAAAAAATTGAGAGCTGTTAAACAGGATTTTACAATAGACTTGGGAAGAGTACATGAGAGAAAACATCTGGTTTTGACTAGTACTGGAGATGGGAGAGGACACTCTACCTGACTATTAGAACTGCTGTGTCCTGGTTCAAGGATCAGTCTGTTACCCAAATGTGAATTGTATCAGCTCAGGATTTGCCAAACTTGCAAACCTTAAAATTACATGCTGTCACAGTCTGACAACTGATCGATGGTTGCCTAATACTGATGATCTGAGAGCCTGGAATGATCATAAAGGCATGAAATCAAAAGGCCATTTTTTTACTGGAAGAGGGCACAAAGGCAGTTTCCACCTTGCTGCTGGTTTTGTTGACATTCAATACTAGTTCAGCATTCCTTCTGGCAAAAAAATTTTTTATCATTGGATCTTTTCCACAGAATTTGCATCCCGTTGTAAGCTTATTTTTCTCTGGTTAAGAAAAAAAAAAAGGTCCTTTGAAGATGTCAATAGGCATATCATATATGTAGAGGTATTTAGCTCAGTAACTTTGATACTTCCATGTAATAAGGTCAGAAGGAAACTTTATTTCAGACTGCAAAAATATACTTGGACTACTTTATCCTTTGGACAACACATCAAGCACGAGTGAATGTCTGCATACAAAGTATTCAGTGTTTAATCGCATTCAATAATATTCAAGATCCAGTCTCTTACCGGACAAGCTGAGTAGGCAACTGAAGTCCAAATGCCAAGAAAGTGAGCTTTTTAAATTAGCAAACTTTAGTCTGATGTGGTTGGTGGCAGTATGTAATAGTCTGTAGAAAATATCCAGTACAGAATCAAGGGAATGTAATTTAACATAACGCGCTTTGAATGCTGCAAGCGAGCATAGGGTGTGAGGGTATTGTAACAAATGTATTCACTGTAACTTTTTCTCAATGTGTGTGGGATTTTTAATCATCACAACATGTTTCAAAAACTGCGGATACAGAACTGCTATAACAGCTTCTTCATATTTGAATAAATTTATGTTAATAGCAAATATGTGATGACTGCCTGAGACGTAGGAGCAGAACTCCAGAAATACTAATGAACTTCCAGAGCTTTATGCACTTTTTTCCACTTCTGCTTCAAGGTATATTAAATCTGCTCTGTGGATATAGCATCTAGCAGCTGCCTTTGGAAAGCATGTGGGTGGGATGCAGAGGACAGTGAAAGGGAAGTATGGGCCTGACTACATCTGCCAGGAACATTTTTTTTATAAAATGAAAACTTGAAATGGAGACTATATTTCAGAAGAGGTTTTCCAAGTGAAGATAGGCTGTGTTTTGGCATGCTCTTTGTTGGCATTTGACACAGTTCTCATTTTCCCTTCAGTGCTGAAACGAATGTTAGTAGCCACCGTATTATGCCTGTGGCTGGAAGATGGTTGTCTGCCACATGCTGCATCCTTTCCATTGATCTGTGTACGGAGAAGCGAGAAAGCATGTGCATATATGCCTACTATTTAATGGATGGCTTTACTTTACTTGGTGGTGGTCTTTGTCCACTTAAATGCTCAGAGACCATGTTTTAGACAGCTTGGAAGTCTTACCAAGATTGCTATCTCTAGAAAACATACTTAATCAAAAGGATTTCCAGATTTTAGCATTGGCATTGGCTGACAAATAAATATAGAAGTTTTAAACTATCCTCAAAGCTATTGTTAGTGCAATCTTTACATGGCATGACAAAAAGCAACATTAGATTGTATTTTAAGCAAAAGAGGTAACACTTGGAAGAAACAAGTGCCTATGTGTGTGTACTGTAAAACCAAAGACATGATGCAGTTCAGCAAATACCCTCCTTTGTTCAGCTAGTTTTGGTCTTACATGCTTAATCATCCATTTGAAAAACCGTAAATCTAGTCAATGACAAAAGATTTTGTCTGTTACTGGATTGCAGAGGTTCATAACTAATGAGACTTGATTTTTATATATAATTCAGAGCACCTAAATACAGTTGTTCCATTGTGTTTACTTTATGCTTTCTACTTGAAAACACCTGCATTGAAACGAAAGGTTGAAATGTAGAAGGTACATTGTACTAGCTTTTATTTAAAAAAAAAAAAAAAAAAATTGTATAAACATGTTGTTTCCCAAAGCTGTAAGCTCAGAGGTTTGTGTTCAGCTGTGAATAATCAACTGGCAAACGCTCTACTCATTTCTAATTTTAGCATCCTTTATGCAACTACATTATATAGAAAATGTGTTAAAGACTTTAGATGACTTCTATCTGTCTCTATATTGGAGGTCTCCATACCATATATAGTTTTCTGTCTTAGTGTCAATTTCTGTGTGCTAAATCATTCTTGGTGGTCCCTAACATCCACATGTGGTTCAACTCAGATGGTCATTATTTTATTTGTATGCATTAATTAGAATTGCTTTTATTAAAAAAAAAAAAACAAAAACAAAACCACCACCACCACCCCCAAAAAAAAACCCAAACGGCAAAAATAAGAATTTAATAAACAGCCTGAAATGGTGTAATAGGAATTTGTGGGAATACTCTGAAACCATTTGGAGAAAGAAAATGAAGTATTCTGACAATGTCAACTTTCACATACAAAATCTGTTCCTGTTGAATGATCAAATGCTTGTTTTAAAATGTTTCTGGGAATAATGAAATAATCTCAGTGATGGAGTTGATGAGGTGTTTATGACAGACAGCTAATGTCAGATGAAGATGTGCTTAGTGACTAATTCTCATGAACCAGTTCATATTGTGTACATGTGCTAAATGGCAAAATAGCTACCGAACTCTTGAGTGTTGCTGGTACATTAACAGGTTGATTTAGACAACAGGAGACATTTGAATGTATCTGCCACTAAAATATCTTCACTATAATTTATTAGTGAGGATCAAAAATGACATTACTGTGCATGGGAAGATGACTTCTGACTGAAGCAAACGTGGTTGTGTTGTCAGTGTCTATTAAATTAGGTTAAATTAGCCCTAAATAACACAAGTGCCGCTCTAGAATGTGGGGAAAGGCACAGTGAAGCGATGGAAGCTTATGGAAGATGTTAATAAGTCAGTGTAATAATTCTGTATGTGCTGATTGTCAAAAATGTGATAAGTTTCAATAGCATAGCCAAAATCACAATTATGCTGGAAGGAAATTTTCATTTTAGAAGCCTGTGACACTTTTTTCTTTTTTTTTTTTTTTTTTTTTTTTTAAAAACACCGGTTTCTGGAAAGGTGTTGGTGAGGGAAGATAAATAGTAGGTACCAGGGCACTCATTAAATACTTTCTGGTTTGCATTTAGAAATTAATTGCTAGAGGACTCTGAGAAAATCTGCTTGTGTTCAAAACTAATTTACTAATTTGCAAGATGATCGTAATACTTGCAGCTGACTGGTTGTGTCCATTTTATAGGGATCTACAGTTATAATTGTATGACGCTGAGAACTGGTTCTCTGAGCCTTTGTGCAGGGCAAAGCAAAGATTAGATGTTTTGAAGTCCTTTGGTGTTGTGGGTTGTTTATTTGTAACATAGTGGATATGTCAGTCACAAGGAGAGGAGGACCCTGTGTGCTACTCGCATGCCTCCACCAGAACTTCGACCGGTTGCTGGCTGTGTTTAGTGGTGTTTTGGAAAAGGAAGCCTAAAAGATTTGCAGATGAAGATGGTGGGGGTTGAACATCCTTCCCAGGTCAGATTCTTTCACTTCTGTTGCTCCTTCAAATGCTGTTTAGGATATGTACAACCATCAGCTGAAAAAAATTTATTAAAAAAAAATATATTCGGTGCCGAATGTGGTTATATCTCATTCTGTAACTTTCTGACGCTTCAAAGCCGTGCACATGAGAATATTCGTGGTTGCCCTCATACAGCAGCTGCTGTCATATCAGGGCGTCAATTTATTTCTCAGCCTCCTCCTTGATGTCAAATATGACTATGAAAATGATGACTTATAGAGGCTATTGCAGAAACATCGTTAAAGGAATACTTCAAGACTGCACAATCCTCAACTTCTAACAGGGGAACTGGAAATTAGTCTCTCTTTCTGTAACTCTCTTGATCTTGACAGCTACTTTTCTGTTATAGTGATAAAATACATCCTGATAGGACTAACCACTACTAAGCAACGGCATCAGCATAGCTCTCTAGCTATACCGCACAAGAATCTTTCATTTCTAATATTGAGGAACAATATGTATATTGTTATATTTATTAGTTTCCTTCACTTGCCTGTAGTTTGCATACAATGAGTTTCCCTCTTCCTATCTGTGTTTCTCTTGGTGTTTTTTTTCTGATGTTTCTTTGTTTCTTACTTTGTTAAACCAAGTTTGAGGAATTGGTTTTATTAACTGAGACATTAAAAAGAATCAGTGGGGTTGCTGGCATGAGAAAGACTTGCAGGAACAGACCTTTAAATAGTACTATAGAGAAAAATCTAGGAAATGGATATTCAGAACCTAACTCACTTCTCCTCGTTGTCTGCTTTCCCTCACTAAACATTTGGCAAAATTCTTGTTCTTTTGTCAGCAATTACTTCTGTTCATCTGTTGGTTTTAGTACCTGGATAATGATGATCAGGTCTTGCATTTTTAAATAAGTTAACACATACTGTTGTGGGACTTGTGCCTTAATCAAAAATTGCTAGTCTGAGCTGCCAGTTACCGCACAGGTATGACAAAAGGTGTTCTGTGGTTTACCAGGTTTTTTTTAGTCTATTTGACATATGGCATGGTGATACAATAAGCAGGGGGAAGAGATTGCACAGTTAGCAAAACAGTCACACCTTTCCAAGCTGACACCTAGTTTCAGGAATCCTCCAGTAATTACTGGGGCTTTTTTTGAGCTAACTCAGACTTTTCAGCGCCCGAGGAAAGCGGCACAGTGACTGTGGGACTATTGCTTTTTTTCTTTTAAAGCCATTATGGAGCCATTTGTTCTAGCAATACCAGTGTGTAAAACAGTTAAAAAGTGTTTTCTCCACCTGGAAAAGAGAGTATTTGTCTGTGAAAGAATGGAAGAGCTTAAATTTAATAGCTGCAATGTGAATATATAATTAATATTTCCCTGTTGCCACTATAATAGAAATCAAATGGTAAAACAAAGCATTTTCTCTGTGAAATGTAATTGTAGAGAAAAAGCAGTGCTGCAGAACTGGCAGGTTGAGCATTTATGAGGAATTTCTGTTTAATTTAGTAACCTATTTGGTGAACAAGAGGGATATTGCTAATAAGGAGACACTCCAGGAAAAAAATCCCAAACTATTAATTATCAAATATTTTAGTCCAATAAAGTTGAGTTTCCTGAATGTTTTGCTTTTTCCTCAACTTGAACTAGGTTACATTTTTGAGAAAATGCAAATATGCCTGATGGCTCTATGTTATTCTACTGCTGCAGAAATTGTTAGGGAAAAATGCCATAGGAGCATCCCATTCTTTTGTGTTCCTTGGTTCTGGGAAATATTCTTCTCTGGTGGAGATGTGCATGCACAGACTCTGTGTTTTTTTATGAGACGGACCATTAGAGTGGTGCTTGGCACACTTCTGGCTGGCAATGTGTTCTTGAGGTGAGGGTAGGATTCAGCACATGCTGGAGGAAGGAAATGGAGAGCTAAAGGGATAACCACTTGGTCTGAGAATAATTTTTTTGTAAATGTTAGTTTTACACATGGGAGCACATAAGGACCGAGAAACAATAGGTTGATCTGTCATGAGATGTAAACAGATTGTAATTCTCTACATCTATCTATTCTGAAAACAGATATACAACTCTGAAATTGCTCAGCTTCATGGTTAAGACCGTATTATATGGAATGTGAGCTCCGAAGTTTTAGATAGCTGTATTTACTTTCTCTGTAGGAAAAATGAAGGGTTCTCTTCTATGTGAATGCACTGGTTTTGTATGCATACATTCAGTTTATTTTTCCTAATAAGATATTATTGAAACTCTCATTAGCGAGATAAAAATACATAATTTCTTTCTTTTGCTGTTTTGTTTAAGTATCCACTTCTTTTCCTGTTGTAAGGAAGAAAAAACTCAAACAAACAATTTAAGCAAAATCTGTTAAAGGAGAGAGTCAAGGTTCAGAACAATCAAGGGGTTCTAGAGCACTGTGCCGAAGTGCCGGTGCATCGGTATGGCTGTCCCTAGCTGCATGCCCTAAGGGAGGAGAACTACTGAAGTAGTTTGAGCAGGATCAAGCTATAATATGCTGCAGACCTCATTATGTTTTTTGCTTGCTTTAAGCAGATAAATGTCCTCTGGATGATTTTCAGTGGGATCAGGGTTTTTCCACCCTCATTACTCTGTTTTGTGAAATGTACATTATTATATTTTATTTGTTATAAAAACTTCCTTGCTTCCTTAAATTATTCACTGTAGCATCCTTGGTAATTATTGCCTGGGTGAATTTGAGAGTAAGAATTCTTACCTTGTTACAGCTGGGATTGAGGAACAGACAGAACTGGGGATGAGAAGAGAAAAACAAACTCTGCTGAAGTTCACAAGTTTTTAAGGTCACCACAACATTTCTCACCATTTTTCATGCTACTCCTTCATTAAATATATGAATGTATTGTGCACGTCTATTGCCAGAAATAAAAATACAAAGGAGGGTTGGGAATGCAAGTAGTCCCTAAATTCTAGAGCTTGCCCTTTCTTCTGGGAGATTCAGCAGCATGGCCAGGAGACAACTGTCGTCACTATTTACATTATTCTCTTCAACCTTTTTACCAAGAATGATATCAACAGAGAGGGCTGTCACTTCTGCTCTCTCCTAGCAATTTAGGGAGTGAGAGCAGCCTAGGGGACAGCTGACGCAGAGATTTGTCTCCTGTAGCTGGTATTGCAGCAATGGCATTAAGAAGGCTGCTAGATCCACACTCTAGTGATGGATTTATGTTAAAGGATGATAATTTGTATTTAGGGTGTCATCTTAAAATAAAACAAGGAGGTTCCAATCTACCTCAGATTATGTCTAAGGAAAAGGCTATTCATTGCTCCTTAAGGAAAAAAATGTATTTAAACAGAAATCTAAGCAGCTGGGGCTTCAGTTAGTTTCATTATATGCAATAGTATATGATTATCTTCATATTGTTTTCTTGTTCTCTCATGCAGGCTTTTTAATCAGTTGCAACAGTAAAGTAAGATAAAGCTTGTAAATTAAATGGGGAGAAACTATAGGTTTTAGACAATACTATTTAAGAGACTGGGGGGAGGGGAAGCAGTATTGCAGTTTCCTCAACTTTTGTATGACTATTTCCTGTACTGTTTAAAATTGATAGTACTTCTGCTGTTTCTTCTGAATTAAGCTTGTACTGTGAATAAAATCCTCCTTGTCCAAATGAACTTAGTTTTCTTATGTCAGTGTGATGGAGATCTTGGATGGAAAAATCTGAGCTGGAAACCCGACTCGCCCATAATGAACAAGATGTTGTGTCCTGCTCATCAGCTGAGCTTGAGAAGATACTGGGGGGGGGGGGGGGGGGGGCGGGGATGAAGCGAGAAGAACTAGGGATGAAACACTTGACCCATATCTAGGAGTCCATTGACTGTGTCTTGTTCCTTTTATTTCCTTTCTCTTCCACTCCTTTTAGTGGAGAAGGTGCTCAGACACTGCCGGTGCTACTGCACGCTTTCATGTTCTTGGTGGAGTTGTTCTCCAGCTCATTCTGCTGCCTCTGTCTTTCCCGGGAATTGTCTTGATTATTTGAACTTGGTGTAGGGCTGTTTGTGGTCTTTATTTTGAAAGTGCTTCAGGATTTAATTTCTCACCTCTTTCATAAGCTCCTACTTATAATATTTTATGGACATACAAATTAGTATCTTGGGAGGGTGAAATTTCATGTAGTGTGCTCTTTGACAGTGGCATGATTTGGTTGAAGGGTATTTATAGGTATTTATAAGTTAACATCTGTCTGTTCAGTGAGTTTGGAAGAACTCTCTGTTCTCAGAGTGGGCCTTCTGTCGCAGGCAGTGAAAACGATGGATACATCTCCAGTTATGAATAATAAGAACTGGAAGTGTGTAGGGGGACAGTTCTCTGGTGGGTTAAAACACGTTAAAATTTAGATTATTTCTAAAATTCTGTGCTAAGTGACTCAGTTTTTGGGGTGCTACTTGATGCTGTGCAAAATATTTCCCTTAACAAATACTAATTTTGATTTTGTCTGTGTTGCTGCCATGTATAGAATTGGGGGGGGGGGGCGGGGAGAGCAATGAACTTGTCTTTCACAGCTGAAAATTGAACTTTCTCCTTGATAATAGTGGTGTAAATTACCTGAGATTGTAGATGTTTTGCAGAACAGCCTTCTACCTCCACAATCAATCAGAAAAAATACTTTTACTAGAAAATTTTTTAAACTTCTCTTTATAGTTGTATTTGAATAGTATTCAGCAGATCAAGGAAGACCTAGAATGTTAATACTTGCCACTCTCATTTTCTGCTTGTAGTTAAGGCCAGAGTAGTTCAAGTGTGTGTGCATGAACAGGTTGAATAAGCAGAAGTAAATTTCACTTACTTCAGTCGTATTGTTTCATAATGGATACATACATTGTGTAAAAAATAACAAATTTTTATTCATTAAAACAGTTAAGAATAAAAGGAAATTATTAGTTCATACAGAGAATGGTCAGTTTGTTGATATGAATTCCATCTGTGATGCAAAGGTCAAAACTATTAATTGTTTCTGCAGGTGGGAGATCTGATAGAGATTAAAAACTACTTATGTGGCAGGCTGATACACTAATGTTACTGATTTCCTAAAATCCAGGAAAGAATTAGTCTTCCTAAGCTAACATACAGTTTACCTGATCTCTTAAATTTTTAATTCTGTAAAGTGAACTCAAAGGATGGCAGATACCGCGTGTTCTATAAAAATCCTGATACTGAGGTAAAGGCGATTCCTGAAAGTTAATTTTCAATATGTTCTTAGTCTTTGGTATTCATTTCACTACTCATTCGTTCAGAATTATAAAATGTCGTGTTAAAGAAGTTAGGATGTTTATCCACAGCAGGTAAGCACATACATTTTCAGTGCAGTGAATGCATGAAAAACGCGTCTATACTGTTTACACACACTGCACCCCTGTATTACATTTTACTGCATCAATGCAGTGTGCATCCCATCTTTCCCTGGTAAAGTTTTGTTGGGTAGCACCCTGGGATCAGTCAGTGCTCATGCTAGCTGAGGATGGAAAAATGGGTGGTGGTCAGTGGTGTTGGTGTTTGTTTTTTCTGGCCAACAGACAAAGAGAGGAGGCAGAGAGGAGACATGCTACTGTGCCAGTTACTCTGCCACTTTGAAGGGAGAGCAGGAAAGGGGAGCACTGTTGGGAAAGCAGAGGACTTCATCAATATGGAAAGCAAAAGCTAAGCAATCATGGTTAGAAGTGTACAGTGTTGTACTGAACCTCATGTAGTTTGTGGATCCGAGAAGCACACATTACGTGTGAAGCCAAGAATTTATTGTTAGTCTAACTGAAGTTGTAACAGTCTAATCAGGAAGTGTCATTTTAATTGGGCTAATAATAACAGGTTATCTTGGACTCAAAACCCCATTATTATAAGCATATTGTTATGAGCATTAACCATATGCTTAAAGTTGTTATTCATAAATGTCCTTGCATTGACCCCTTTTGTTATGCTTAACGATGCAACATCCGCCTGGGTCCTGAACTCAGTGGCATTAGTCTTCTTGAAGGACAGTGGGGTAGGGGAGTGTTGGCATCCTTGGCTCTTCTCTGCGGGTGGTGTGATACTGTCTGCGCCAGGGAGAAGCTTCCCCCTTTGTCTCAGATCTGTTTGGGGCTGGTTTTATATATTTGCAGTCTGTTCAGCCACTCTTTCTTTTCTAAATGGCTCACAGGATAATTGCACAAGGACTACTTATTTCACTTAGACCTTTGTCACAATATGGTTAAAGTGCATCGTGGCAGAGTTAGCATTAAGCTGTAGCAAAGGAAGCACCTTTTAAGCTGTAGAAAATAGGCCATTGCAGAGTCAGTGTTCAGCTATAGGAAATAACCCTCCTGACCCTTTCCTGACCCTTATCAATATTTGCAGTCACAGCTAAAGCAGACCCATGACCATTTAAAGCATTCCCTGGTGAAGCCTAGGAGCCTTGAGTTGTGAAGCTGCCCGTGAGCTGCTGATACCCATTGCTGGGGTTGCAGCTGCAAAGAGGGAGGGCACGGCGGGTGCTCGTGTGAGCCAAGGAGAGGAGAAGCTCGGGGCAAGGATGCCAGGGGTGGGTGCGACGAAAATGGGACTTCACATCAGTGATGGATAGTCTATCAGAAGATATTACCTAGCACTCCGCATGCAGGTTTATGAAGACCAGTCGTTAGCCTAGGCCAGGTAGTCAGCAGTTCAAAAAGTCAGTCACTTTTTTTGCCTTAAGCTTATGAGCTGACCAGGCCAATTTGGGCACACAAGAGAAAAATCAAAGTCTGAAGCACACGTTGCCATTTTTGGCATTTCAAGTCTTTTATTGTGCTTTAAGCCTTTAACTTTAAAATGCCATTGATTTTCATTAGAAGGCTTTGTAATCTATTTCAGAAGTGCTCTCTTAAAAAAAAATAAATAAAATCTATGTTGTTAAGGACTTATACCGATTTCCTATTTTGGCCTCTTTCCAGTCTTATAAATTGGGACTTAATCAGGGCTACTGAACTGAAATAGATTTTTATAGAGAGTAACAAGCCATTAATAAGATCTTTTGTTTAAATAAGTCTTTAATTGCAGCTCTGTACAAATGTGATAGAGGAAAAATCTTGCAGGTTTCTTAGTGGTATGACTTAATATTGACTGGTATTTCTTCTTTGAGAGAAATATATGAAAAACTTTATTCTAAGTTTTTTAAAGGACATAGTACCAAATCTGGATCTAAGCTTTATTTCCCTAACCAAGTGTAGTTCAGGCATTAATGGAAGTTTTTTTTCAAATGTTTGTCAACTTGTGTAGTAAACTTGATTCAGCAGTTTAGAGCTCTAAATTGTTAGAATAATCTACTTTAAGAAATTTTCAAGCCTTGTGAAAAACCTGTTAAAGCTTTTTGCCCCCATCCTGTTCCACTGCTGGGGGGAAAAATGTCTGCCCAGCTGAACTATGAAAATGAGACAGTGTCCTTAATCAATCATGTCTTAAAGAAAGGTTACTCTTAAGTATTGATTTCACTCGCCCTCCACCCCAACTCCCCAATACTATAGTCATCTTTCTTTCGGTCTCCGTATCTCATCGAAATACCTGAAGCAGTTTTTGCCTGATAACTCTTATACAAGCTGTCTTTAAAAAGTCTGTATAAGTCTCTGTATCAGCTATACTCTGTTCATTTTCAGGTCTTAGTTGGAAAGGGCCCAGTTGAAAACATTTCCCCTCTCCCTTTGAACAAGCCTGTGAAAATGAGGGACTGAGAGGTGTCATGGTATGTTGCTGCAGAGCTGCCTGATAGAGTGATATCTCTGCCTGATTAATGTAAGCACTTCTCAGTGTTGTATAATCACTAATCATTGTATAATGAGGTGGTTGTGCTGGTCTTGCTCCCATGCCTCTGTCCTTCCTGCACAACTATCTTGTCTCTTAATTTCAGAGTTTTCAAGGTAGGGACCATGTTGTCTCTTTGGGACAAGGGTTATCTTTCTTTGCTGTAACCCAGGGTGCATTTTGGGGGCTCTTGAGGTTACAAACAGTGATCAAACTGGACTACTGGTTCCAGGCTTGAGACCTATAAAGTGGTGTTGCCGTTTTTAATCCATTTGAGCAACCTTTACAAATCCTTTCGGAAGTATACTCAGTTCTGAGGTGGACGTTTTGATGTGACATTTCTCAAGGAAATGCAGCATTTTATTGATAATGAGCCATTTTTTCTATTGATGTGTCACTTGGTGAGCACAGCAGTGACATGGCTTTCAGTGGTAGTCTTTTGTCTGCGAGCTGGGATACATCTCAGGACATCATAGTCAGCCTGTGTTGACACTTGCAGTCAGAAAGTAGAGAAGTAGATCACTTAAGCCTATGTCGATAATAGCTAGACTACCAGTTAACTGTGCCAGCCAACAGCAAGATCTCCTGAGGCTTGCTTATCTGACTAAGTGGTGCTCCAGGCGTGTGTTGCAGCAGCTATGGAGTTGTTAGTCAGGAGTGACCAATGCAAGCTCAGGCTGTGTCTTCTACATGTTGGAAAGATTCATGTACAGCTGAAGCTTAAATACAGAAATCCCTGCAAGGAGTTTGGCTTGCTTCAGCTTTGTATTTGGACTAGGCAACAGGTTTGACAACCAATACCTGGGTATCTTTTCCCATGCAACTTTACAGTTATTAAAGTGTAAAAAGCTCTAATAGGTTACAGCAGAAATTTAGTTCATATGGCCTATAGATCTCCGACCTATTTTCTGACCAAGAAAACAGTTGCTTTCCTTTGGAAGTAACTCAAGCATTTTTAAGATGCTGAGCCTAATTAGCTCTCATCCAGGTTTGCTTTATCATTCTGACTTGGAAGTACTGCTCTTTGAAAGGAGGATAGGATCTTTACTTAATTGGTTCACCATTTAACCACAAATTAGCCAGTAAATTTGTAAATGAATAACTTTCAAGTTTGTGTTCCAAATTAGACTTACCTAAGGAGTATTTGCATTACTTTATGCAAGTGGAATAATTACCTTGGCTAACTAGCGCTCAACAGATTTTCAGTTTAGATAAATTTTCCATTTAAACAAACAGAAAAGGCAGAGTGAGAAAATCTTAAATATTAAAAAAAAATTAAATCTCAAGGTGTTAATTGAAATCTTCAAAAAATTTTTTATATCTACTCCCCACCCCCAAAGTATGTAAAAATGGCCTTATATAACATGCAGAGAGAATCAAGTCCATTTTCGCACTCTTTGCCAAGAATCTTAAGACATCAAGATTACCCTAACTCTTTCAAGGGGGAGGTTGTGTCCTCCCAGTCAGTTTGTTCTAATACCACACCTTTGTAAAGCTTGTAAACATCAAGTAAAAAAAAAAAAAAGCATCTTGCTGTATTTTAGGAGTATTTTTGGCTGCATATAGAAGTGTAGCTCTGGAACATGTATTTGCAAACAGTAATTTAGTCAAGGGAAGAAAAATTAAGGGTCAGTAACAGAAGGCTAAAAATTATATTTATTTATCAGAGGTTAAAACCCAGAGCTGATTAAGGTAATGGATAGTATTCATAGAATCACAGAATGCTTTGGAATTGGAAGGGACCTTTAAAGGTTATCTAGTCCATCCCCCCTGCAATTGGCAGGGACATCTTCAACTAGATCAGGTTGCTCAGAGCCCCCTCCAGCCTGGCCTTGAGTGTTTCCAGGGATGGGGCATCTACCACCTCTCTAGGCAACCCGTTCCAGTGTTTCACCACCCTCATCATAAAAACTTTCTTCCTTATACCTAATCTGAATCTACCCTCTTTTAGTTTAAAACCATCACCCCTTGTCCTATCGCTACAGGCCTTGCTAAAAAGTCTGTCCCCATCTTTCTTCTAAGCCCCCTTTAAGTACTGAAAGGCCTCAATAAGGTCTCCCCGCAGCCTTCTCTTCTCCAGGCTGAACAACCCCAGCTCTCTCAGCCTGTCCTCATAGGAGAGGTGTTCCATCACTCTGATCATTTTTGTGGCCCTCCTCTGCACCCGCTCTGACAGGTCCATGTCTTTCCTGTGCTGAGGACCCCAGAGCAGGACGCAGTACTCCAGGTGGGGTCTCACCAGAGCAGAGCAGAGGGGCAGAATCACCTCCCTCGACCTGCTGGCCACACTTCTTCTGATGCAGCCCAGAATATGGTTGGCTTTCTGGGCTGTGAGAGCACATTGCCAGCTCATGTCCAGCTTACCCCCAAGTCCTTCTCCTCAGGGCTGCTCTCAATCCCTTCATCCCCCAGCCTGTACTGATACCAGGGGTTGCTGCGACTCAGCTGCAGGACCTTGCCCTTGTCCTTGTTGAACCTCATGAGGTTCACAGAGGCTCATTTCTCCAGCTTGTCCAGGTCCCTCTGGATGGCATCCCGTCTCTCAGGCATTGTCGACTGAACCGCTCAGCTTGGTGTCATCTGCAAACTTGCTGAGGGTGCACTTGATCCCACCGTCTATGTCATTGATGAAGATATTAAACAGCACTGGCCCCAGTACAGACCCGTGGGGGTGAGGTGTTGGGGGTGGACAGAGGGGTTGGGGCTTAAATGCTTCAATTAAAAGAAAAAAAATAAACCAACCCAAACCAACCAAAACTTTAATATGAAATGATGTGTTAATTGTGAGAGTTAATGGACATCTGTAAATGAGTTGGAAAATTCTTTCCCAGCCAGAACCTCACACTTGTGATCAGAATGACTCTTTTAAATGCCTTTAAAATATGGTATTTTAAGAAACTCTGTGTCTTTGCCTACTTTGTATATGCCTATATTATGCATAAAACTTACAATTGACAGGTTAGTCTTACGTGAATAATTTTTTTCAGTTTCCCTATAGTATCAGAAACTCCTCAGGATTCCAAACCCATAACGGAATGTAAACATTGTTTTATCAAAACATGTGATAGTGCTTATTCCTAAATTATTGGTGTTATTGGTACAGCCTACTTTTCAAACTTCTTCCTTTCCTTTCTTCTTTCCCTGCACCTCTCCACTATGCCCCAAGCATGAGGCTGAAACAGGTTATCCACCATCAAGTAAAAGCTTTTTGCTATGTAACAGTAGATTGTCTCTGCTATTTGCAAGATTCATTTAAATGAGACACTATTTAAAAAACAAACCAAAAGCAAAATGGAACAAACAAAAAACCCACACTGGTGTCACAATTTAGTACCTGATATTAGGAAGAAGAAAAGAGAGAGAAGAGAAGGCGGGGGAAATATATTCCTGGCACAAAAGATATTCTGTATGTAATTATTTATTCATTTATTTTTACACTGAGTAGAAACAGTGATTTACTTTTGGCATGAGACAAACTCAAAATATTTCAGTGTAGGCTTGCAGCACAAACATTTGCGAAAGACACTATTGAGTGGACGTATGAGGAGGTATCTCTTAGCCTTAGGCATGACCTTCCTTTCAGTGGGAGCTCATGGAAATTAGTAGTTCTTATCAACCTTCCTTAAGACTTCTCAGCTACTAGATGGATTGATTTGTGTATTTATATCGCAAGGGTCAGCATGCTAGCTCTACTGAAATGGCTTTTACAGAGAGACATTGAACAGGATGCGTGTACTGCTAACTTTAGAAGAGGGTTCTTTTTAGTATAGAGTTTCTAAGGGGGCTTGAGTGTAACTATCAACACCTATTTCTAAGGCCTACATTGTGACTTTTGAGCTAAAAAGGCTCCTAAGGATATGCCTAAACTGAAGAAGCTTTGTGATGTGATTGTAGCAGGGGAACATTGCTGGCAAGTCTACTGTAGACTGAAATTTAATTTTGTATTCCTTTGTGGGATGAGTTATGCTGGCAAACTGGCAACTCTGCCTGCGTGACTGCTGCTATGGTGTGTGTGGGGTTGTTGTTTCAGTTCTGTCAGCCAGTGGAAATCACTGTGGTGGTAAGAGACATTACCGTGAACATGCTCTGATTTGATTTAGGAACTGCCCACATATATCATGGTAGTGAAACAGGATTTGGTTTGGAGTAAAGAACTTGATGCATATGGTGTGCTACTATGATGTATATCTAGCAAGATATTCAACTGAGGTTAGTGTGGAAGCTGACGGCAGAGCATTGACTTATTCATGCATGCTTTCACGGAGACCTCACTCAAGCAATTTGCGTTTTATTTACCCAAAAAAGAATCATAAATATGATTATGTTTTCCTCTGTTACAGTTTGGCCACTGGACTGTGTTCCGTTAATAGCAGCAGTGATGTCAGACCCTCTACAGTCAAATTTCAAATATTTTGGTGCTATCAGTACTGACGTAGGGACCACCTCTAAAAAGTTACATAAGACAATGCATATAAAATGAGGAAAACGGATTCTCTTCCACTATCATCTAGAGGAGAACTCCAAGTTATCTGTAGCAAGTTTATTAAGGAGATCAAGAAAGCTTATGAGTGTGGAATTTATTATGAAGGTATTATTTTGAAGTGTTGATAATCTGAAATCGTAAATTACTTTGCACTGATACTGCCTTTAAGTAGGAGAAGTTATATAACATTTGACAGAATGGGTATTTAATCCTAAATTAGCTTTTTAAGGAGCTATTGAATTGCTGAATAACACTGATATGGAAAATTATAAATTCTCCTATAATGGGAAAAGATGCAAGAGGAATGAAACAGGGTGAGAGCTTGGAAGTGAAAGGCGAAGGTCAAGACTGAAGGTTTGAACTAGGCAGCAAAATTAAGAAGGAATTCTCTGAGAAGCTGCCCGTGCAGGGTGTTGAATCCCGTTCACTCAATGCATACCCCGTGGTTACTTTTGCAGCCCGACAGGGGGAGAGGAAGGCTGGCTGTCACTTGCCCTGAACACGAATGTCTCCAAGGTTGAGAACACCTGGAGGGTGATGAGGAGCAATACAGAAACTACAGTGTCATTTTTGTTAGTCAGCTGTATCGCAGACCTATTCAGTCCTTGGCTCAATTTAGAGCAGCCTTGCAGCTGCTGGTGCTTATGCGGCAGTGACAGCTCCTTGATAGCTATGTAATTGCAGAGCTGCTTGAGTATGGCATACTCATCTCTTCTGATGTCAGGAGCAGTTAGGATGGAGACAATTTTTTTTTTTTTTTTTGATCTCTGTCAGTATACCTTGTCCTTATATATGAAGAAATGAATATGACTAAGTATGCAGCTAGAAAGTAAATAAACTTCCTGAAAGCTGTGTAGGAGTCTACACAGTTTTAAATATGCAGTTCAGTAGAATGGGGAAAATAATTGATATATAAAAAGAATTTATCTTCTCATCTTCTTTTGTATAACTATGATTAGATTTTTCTTTGTCTTCAGGTTTGGTGAAGAAATGCAATGTGGGATTCTTCACTGGATTTTGTGTTTCTAAATTTTTCTTGGAATATGTCATGATGACTTACACTTTGCTGCAAAATGTAATGCTGTCTTATCTGTGCTGCAGTCTTAACGTATAAATGGCATAGTCCCAGTGAAACTAGTACAGATTTGCTCTGTAAAAGAGGAGTAAGTCTTGGATAGGTCACCTGGCTCCAAGAGCTTAATGAAACCTGGCTCCTGGAGTCAAGCCTGTAAACAACACTGCTGCCTGTGTTTGATTCTCTCCACCACCACCCAGGTGTTAAAGAAATTAGCCTCAGGCCTCAAGTAACTTTTTAATCTGAAAAGTGCACGTCTTTTGAAAAGTGCTGTACTTCGGTGGCTTTCTATTGCAGAGGCAAGATAGCTATCGCTTCCCATTTGGTTATCAGTGCTGATCCTACTTGAGATCAAGTGATGCCACAGGAAATGTGGCCCCTTGCACTTCCAAACAGGGGTTACTTGAGGTCTGAGTCACTACAGCTCCAGAGGCAATTTTTGAATGTTTACCCTCAGGATTCTGTTTCCTAGAAGATAAGCGTAATACAGTCCTTTCCTTTCAGTATCCCACCTTGTTATGTTATTTTTTTCATCCTTTTTGAATGCACCCATTTCTAGGGTATCTGACGTGGTCAGTGCTGACAGCCAAACTGACAACAGCAGTTTAAGGAGATGGTGGTGGGTGTACGGGAAAACGGGAAGCAGAACAATGATGGTGGGGACTGGAGTTTGCTGGAAATGTTGAAATAGGGTTGTCTTTTTTGGGACATCGGGGGAATGGAGGAGAAGAGGAAACTTCAGCAGTGTACAGCTGTAATTTTTGTGATCTTGTTCTGTTGAAGCCAGACTGAGCCATGTTGAGTACAGGACTGAAGTGTAGTGTTTTGGAGTTTGAAATTGTCAGTATAATAAATATGGTGTTTTATAGACTCCTGACAAATAAAGTCTGTACATTTCTACCTGATGACATAGGACTGTGTAAGACTGAGCCTTCAGACCAGGCTTGTGGATTTTACACAGCCATAAGAATTTATCTACTACTATCAGCTTATAATACCTGAGATTATTATTGCAAACACAGGTAGACATTTAGACATTAGGCTGTTCTGCTGAGTTTCTAGTACTGTACAGCTAAACATATTCAAATTTAGTTGAGTGGACATGAACTTGGAAAGACTAATTGGTTATCTTTGCTTGTGTGCAATTGCTACTCACTAGTTTATCAAGGTGAAGAGTATAGAGTGTATTATTTCTATGAAGAAATCTTCACATCTGTGAAAATTAGCTTTTACCAGTTGGATTGTAATTTCCAACTTAATTTGGGTTAACTTCTGTGTGTAAATTTATATTTCACAGTGTACTAAATATGAAACGTTTCAACTTCTTCATTTAAGGGTTAAATACAGATCCATAATTATGGCCTAGCTAAAGATGCCCCAGATTATTGAAAATGTTCTGATTTGGCTAAGGAACGTATCCTTTCAAGTTTGCCATATCAGAGAGGATGAGTGAGAGGTTCCTGGCAACTTCTTCAGTTTTTCTCTGTGCAGTCAAGTAGCTTGTTATCTCTTAGTGCAACATTTAGTAGATAAAAGCATTTACAAATGAGAGCTTTTGTAAAAAAAAATAGGTAGCAGAGATGGAAAGGGAGAAGTGCCGAACTAGAAATAGCTCTTGTTTCTGTAATAGGCTGGATATCAAGTTCTCTGTTGATTACAAACATCTGAAAGGGTTGGACAGTGTGTTTACTACATGACTAACACACCAAACAATAAATGGCTCTTTAAGAAACATATGATGGAAAAAGCAGGCAGTAGTTTGACAACAGAAATAATGTTAGCAGCAATGAGAATAAACCCATCAATGCTAAATAGTAATCCCTCTTTATTTGGACACGTACTATCTGTCACTGCCTTGCTGGGGAAAATCATAGTGAGATTAACACTGCCCTAAGTTAGTAGGCATTCTCAAAGTCCTTTCCTTGCTAGTAGACTCTTCTGATGGCAATTTCAGAAAACTGAAGTCAGTTATTAGGATTAGAAGATCTCTGAATTTTGTTTTCCTGAGTCTAAGCATCTTAGTTGGGAAGCTGAAGTGGTCCATGATAGGTTTGTTTATAGTGAAAGGCTAATCGTAACAAAAAATACTTAGTGGGAGTGTCCTGAAAATGTGTTAAATCTTAATTGTTTCCTTCTGGTTTCAAATTCAGTCTTTGGCCATTTAAAAATTACCAAAATTAGTCTTATTTAAAAAACCCAGCCTACCAAGACCATATACAGTATCATATCTGTACAAAACTGCTTGACATAATTGAGGAAGGAAGGATGAAGTCCATCTTGTTTATCTCAAATGGTGAGAAATTCAATTGCACTGTATCCTGCTCTGCCAACAAAAGTAGTTTGACTAAATTGAAGAGGGTCATAAAATGTGAGGAATGTGACAGATTGATGAGTAGGTTGAAAATGTTTATCCTGTAGAATATGGAGGCTTGGGCATGAAGACCATCATCAATCTGTAAAGCAAATGAGATAACTTGAGAAAAATGTGAGCTGAATGTGGCATAATTTAGTCGTAAGAAGTAATTTATGGGGGTTCTCATTTTTTTTCCATGAAATCATTATGTTGGTGTTGGGCTGAATAAATGACTTTCATATCGTGTTGTCAAAGATAGTTGTTGTAACCATTCACTAAAAAAATGTGGCTTCTCTGTCCTCATTGTTTCTTTTCGCTGCCTGAGTATTATTTCAGGATATGATGAGTGACATTTTCTATGGAAATTTGTCTGTTGTGAGTTTTCTCTGGGAGAGCCAGAAACAGGAGACAAGAGGGACTAAGGGGATGGGAGGGATGGAGGGGGCAACAATAAACAGGTGAGAAAAATTTTGCAGAACCAGATGTGATAACCCTTAATAATGTTTTTGTTGTTTGCTGTACTCTGTTCCATGGGGATATTCCAGAGTTTTGGAAGGAGACTAACCTCCTTATTGTTAAGGCCAGTAATTTTATAGAAGCCCAGATCAGAATTTTAGCAGTCCTGTGTGCCTGTGGAATGCACCCTTCCTTCTGCCTAGGGAAAAAAAGTGAAACAAAGCCTTAGCATTACCTGTTCATGTAGTGACTAGGGATGTCGCATCAGTAACTGTTAGCTTTTACGGGAGATATGGCTATATTTTTTGTAGCTACTGGAACATTTATCTAAATTGGCTCTATCAACTAAATGCAAGAAGCTAATTCTAATTGACTGTGTTTAATGCAGTGTCACCTGAAGGCGTCTGTATTGCTAAATTTAAACATAAGCAAAATGACTTACATAGCCCAAAAGGAACTTCAGTGCGTTTCTTTTCTGCTCTGCTTAGCAATTAAAGAGCAAATCTCTCAAGGTTAGCCAGGTGCAATATGCTGCTACTCACTTTTCTGTGTAGCATCAGGTATTGGCCGGTGCTGGAGGCTGCATGCCAGATTTCACAGAGCAGCAATGTGATCTGCTGTGACAAATCCTGCAAGTTCTTTGGGGGAAGTGGAAAGCTGCTTTGCTTTGAAGACTGATGCATTCTCCACGGATTGTGTTTGTGGGTTTAGTGGCATGTCTATTTTTCTACATCCTGCTTCATAGTAGTAACATTTCCCTCTCCAACTGTTGGTCCAGAAAATTTCTTCCAGTTTTATGTTACCTTACATGTCAGCATGAATGCAGTTAGGATATAAGTATTTAGAAGGAAAGCAGTAAGGGCAAGGAGAAGCAGAGATACAAACCAATGAGGTATGCATATGCAAGGCTACCAAGTTTGCATGTCTATAGGCAGTCTATTTATTAGGTGAAAATGAAGCAGGACTTGCTGGACTATAACAGAAGCTGAGAAGTTAAGCAAGCGCAACAAACTTAATCTCTGCTTCACCCCTCGGCTGTTATTGCCTGAAAACTACTCATTTAACTCATGTCACGTTTTAAAAAGGCTGTCATGTGACATGACAAATGTCTCCTGGCTACATAGCCCACAAGTGGGAAAGGCAACCCCAAGCACCAGAACATGCTGGGGGCCACCCAGCTGTCAAGCAGCTTTGCAGAAAAGGACCTGGGGTTATGGTGGACACCAAATTGAGCCAGAATGTGCCCTTGTGGCAAAGAAGGCCACCAGTAGTCTGGGCTGCCTTAGGAGGAGTGTTGGCAGCAGGTCAAGGGAGGTGATCCTTCTCCTCTGCTCAGCACTGGTGAGGCCAAACCTGGAATGCTGTGTCTAGTTCTGGGCTCCCCAGTACAGAAGAGACATGGACATACCAGAGAGAGCCCAATGAAGGGCCAGGAAGATGATGAAGGGACTGGAGCATCTCTCTTATGAGGAAAAGTTGAGAGAGCTGGGACTGTTCAGGGGGGATCTCATCAATGTGCATAAATACCTGAAGGGAGGATGCAAAGAAGAGGGAGCCAGGCTCTTTTCAGTGGTGCCCAGGGACAGGCCCAGAGGCAGTGGGCACAAACTGAAACACAGGAGGTTCCCTCTGAACATCAGGAAACACTTTTTCAGTGTGAGGGTGACCAAGCACTGGCACAGGTTGCCCCAAGAGATTGTGGAGGCTCCATCCTTGGAGATATTCAAAAGCTGTCTGGACGTGGTCCTGGGCAGCCTGCTCTAGGTAGTCCTGGTTGAGCAGGGGCTTTTGACCAGATGACCCTTCCAACCTCAGCCCTTCTGTGATTGTGTGCCTGCTAATCATACTTCTGAGTAGCTAAAAGTTCACCTGAACTGTATTATTTATGAATTTATTTAATTAATTAATTCTTTGGGGGGGGGGAAGAGCTGACTGAATTGGTGGCACAACTACTTGTTCATTAATTTTCTTAAAATCTATCATTTCAGAACTTTACTATGGTAATAAAAATAATGAAATTATCACATTATAGTACCAGAAGAAAACTGTGTTCTATTGCAGCATTGCCATGATGGAACAAAAATACCATTTCCCTTATGAAAAGGAGGGACCAGACCAAACAGATCACGAGCAAAGGAGACAAGATGTTGCAATATCAGTCAGATTGGTAATGAATAAGAAAAGGGAAGGAAGAGTGTGTTAGACAATGCAGTGTTGAAGGCTTTCTGGATCTGAAAAAAGGAATAGGGACTCCATTTTTAGAAGGATGACTTTGCAAACCTTTCAGTATGTGTGTTTTCAGGACAGTGCTTCAATGTTTTCAGAACTCTAATTGAAAGAAGGGAGCAAAGGATGTTAAAAGAATGGATGATGGAGATAATTTCATTCTTTATTTCTATCTAATGTCAATTCAAGGAACTTGGAAGCATAAAGGCTAACTACAAGATGACAGAAGTGAATCTGTATTAAAGATAAAACTTACCAGGCTTTGCTTTTATGTGAGTAAGATTCAAATTCGAAGTGTAGGTTGCTGATATAGCCAACACCATTTTCTTCCCGTATTATTTCTTTTCCTGTTGCACTGCGGACTTCTTAGTTTCAAAACTTTACTCTCCATCCCCGTTGCTGACAGGTTCAAATAAAATGAATGCTAAATCAGACACGTGTTTATGAGGGCAAAATTTTGTATTCCATATGTTGAATCAGTGCTTCCATCAATTGTTTGCGATAGCGGGATAAATACTATTCACACTTACTCTCGTTTTAATTCTAGGATGACATTCTCAAACGTTAACAGGAAAATCTTCTGCCCTACTTTCCTCCCCCCCCAGCTGAAACCCGTTGTGTATTTGACTCTAAAAACACAGAAGAATTGTAAGTTAGAAAAATTATTCATTCGTAATTGTCATGAGTAGGTACAGACAGATGTTGGATATGTATTTTAGGGAGTATCTGTGGTTTCACTGTGTCAGCAGCATAATGATCTATAAAACAAAGACAGTTTTTATTCCAAATAGTGAGTGCGTGGGGTTTTTTGTTTTCTTTTTTAAGGCTAGATGCACTCATGTGAAAAACAAAAGTGCAACATTAGCAGTGAAAGGATGATACAGAACACAATAAGCATCAGAACAAGGTGCCTGGAACTTTTTTATCCTTACCTGAGATGTAACACAATATGAAAACCTCACAGTTGGAATTAGCGGGCATGCACAGGAAAAAAAAGTATAAACATTGTTAACAGCAAATAAATGTGCAGGGTTCAGCCAGCAGAGAGTCTCGGTTGAGGTAAAGGGTGGGGGGAGGGGAGCAGGCCAAATTGATTTTTGGATGGTATCACAGCCCTCCTAGAATGAGATCCTTGGAGAAGTGTGTGGGGTGTTGGGGATTCTTGTTTGTCTTTTTGCATGTTGAACGGTTTAGGAAAGATTCCAGTTGACTTGTGCGATGGCTTCGGCCATCTACCCATCCTCTGACAGAATCTCAGAAATCAAATGCTCCTGGGGATGATCTAGGACTTTTCCACTTCTGGTTAAAATTAAGGAACAGCCAAGCACACAAGCACAAATACCTTGATCTGGATGTGATCTGTTCTAAATGTTGAGAATTGCCCATGATTCAACAGGTACAAGACAAGTACAATGATTTGTACTTTAGAGAATTCTTTGGCATGTTGTCTGGCACCTCTCAGGTGGTTTTACTTAGAATTTATGGTTAAAAGAAACAAAAATGCTACTAGGTACTCCTTTTTTCCATAAAACAACCAACCAACCAAATTTTTTCCCCAGTCTCTCTGAGATAGATGTTTCTTATTTGTTGTTGCACTTGGTGAACTTGAATCCAGCTGTAATTTCTCAGAAGAAATAAAATGTGAATTGCATTATTATCCAACGAGTGTATTCTAAATCAGTAAATGTCTGAAACAGCTGCACTGAATCAGGGATCCCCGCTTAAAAAAGACCCAATACTGGTTGCACAATTTTCCTTCTGTTTGATGATAGAATATAATGCTTTTCCATAATCTGCTTTCTCTGGTGTAGAAATTATTTTAATGCATGTTTGCGTGGGTAAATAATCCCAAAATACTTGTTCTCAGGGTAATGGATTGTTCTGTTCATTCAAGTGGTAGGTAAGGATGAAACCAGAATATATTTATTTACTGTTTCTATTGTCTAAGTGCAGATTTAGATGTATAATGTATGTTTGCTTTAAAAAACAAACACACAAACAAGCTCAAAAGCAGCAACAAGAAAACCCCTGAACCAAAAATCTCCAAAAAGCCTACATTTTAGTCTCTGATTTATCCTTAATCTCATCTAATCAGCAGTTCAGATCTCCTCCAAGACTGTGCCTTCATGGGATTGCACAGCATATTGCGCACGTAGAGTTAGAATAAAACAGACTTAAATGCAGTCATTTAACTTTATTTTCTCTTGTTGATTTTTTTAAGGCTATGTGAAATGATATTTTCAGTTTTATTGCTAAGCCATAACCAAAATAAACTGAAATATTATAATTCTGATATTAATGCTCACTACAAAAGAGGGAACTTTGTTTAATATGTTTTTTATTAAACCAAAAGTTATTTGGTATGTCTTGGGGGAAAAATAACTTGAGCTTGAGTAATAGTGTCATTCTTTACTGAGAATGTTACTAAGAATTACTAGAGTATTTATTTTGCCCAAGAATTGAAAGTCCTGCTTAAGAAGAGTTGGATACTTACATTCTAATTCCTCCAAGGGCACTGCAGACACCCAAATTCTTGTAGCTTTGGGCATAGCCTCACTTGGTCCTCATTTTGGGGATTCTCCTAGAATGTAAATTATTGTAAAAATCTGTAAATGAAGCAGAAAGTCTGGGATGTTCTGTAGCCTAGATTTTTTTTTCCTTCTTTTTTCTGATTTATTTTTTAACTCCACTTCTTTTTTGAAGTGTAGCAATAGAATACGAAAACTGGAAAAATCTTTTACAGGAGAGTGTTTCAGGAAACAGGGAGCTCAACCCAGTTCACGTACTTGTCTTTCCCTGAAACATTCAGAAAAAGTCTAATTTAGGCATTATTATATCTTTAAAGCAAGCTGTCCACTGGTGAATAAACATCCTTGTTAAACTGCTGCTGTGGATGATTATCCTCTTTGTTAAAAGCTTGAAATGGATTCAGAATATCAATCTAGCTATTCTTGACGTCCACCTCTTAATCTAGCAGATAAACAAGATTGAAATACTATCTTTATCTGATCCCATATATTTATGGAGATCAAGATTTTCTGTAACCTATGAGGTTATCAATAATTGATTTAAAAAGTAACACTTTTTTTCAGTCTGGAAGTGTTCCTGTGGCTCTTTTTCAGTGCACCTTCTTTGTACTATGGATATCAGAATTTAACACATTCACCGTGTGTTTGGCATTGGGTTTATTAACTGTCTTTTCACTGTAATTTCAGTTCATAGGTGTTATCTGTGTTCCTTCCCATTAAACAGAAAATTTCACATCTGTATATATCTGGCAGTTTTATATCCATTTAGTGTGTACCATGGTTACTTTCTAGATCCATTTTTGTAACTTTTCAATGAACATGAAGGCATGTGCCCTTAGAGAAGAACACCAACATTAATTCTGCTTCCAGATGAGGAAAATTGTCCTTCTGTATTCTGTTCCTTATTTAATATAAAATGTTATCTTGATAGATGCATAATTACTCTAATTATTTTATCGATAGAGCATTTACAGGGGGTATTCTTTTTATTCAGCCTACTTAGTATCTTAAGAACAGTTCTCAGTAATTTCACTTGCACAGTAGAATTAAATCTGCTATTCAGAAAAAATTCTAAGTGGCATTTTAACTTGTGCATATTAACTTGTACAGCTATTTTTGGCTTTTATTGATTGATCTATTATATAGAATAGGTATGCTGCACTGAGATTGCTTTGCATTACAATGCAGATAGGGATTTAGATCTATATTCAGGATTACCTCAGGGTGTGAAGGCAGGCAGCCTTTACTGTGAGAATATGTGAGACTATCTGTCCTGTCTTTGGGGGGATTGAAGTTATACATCATTCTTCCCATGCTAGTAATTTTAGGTATGTAAGTGTTTCTGTAAATCTGGCACACTCCCCCTGTCCTTTAATGTAGCTTAGTCCTGCACATATTTAAGTTGCTGTGGTTTTTTTTTTTTTAAAAAAAAAAAAGCGCCCTTTAAGGCTATATTTCCCATTTTACGTAGTTATAAATGAGACAGATAACATAGTCATTACACAATTCTGAAGGACAATCTATTCCCACAGATCAGGGCCTATACCTATTCATAACTGGATGCATAATGTAATTTCAAATAATGAAATTTCATTTTTTTTTTTCTTCAGAGCATTTGTAGACTGTCAGATATGTATGTTCTCATTCCAAGTCATCAGTTTTGAATCATATTTCTGTATGTATCTTAGCTTTCCTGAACAGCCTTTTTAAAGTATAGGAACCCTCATTTGGACAAATGTTCACAGCAGAAAGCAATGCTATTAAGTTCTCAGAGAATTTTGCTGCATATTCCATTTTAATGGCTATCCAAAGCTATGGTTGAAGCATGTATTTTGAGCATATATTTTGCTATATGCTTTATGGAGAAAATGGTGACAGTATGTATTCCCCTAACCATAGGCCCTTAAATTTTGTGTTTGAAATCAGAGATGACTTTAGTCATGTTGCTGATAATTTGCAGTCTACACTGAAATCTTTGTGTCTCCCAAACAACCCAGGAGTGTCCTTTTTCCTTCACTTTTTTTCCCTAATGAATGTATAAGTTTTTTCAGGTGTTGATCATTCACTGATGTTTTTTTCTTATGGCAGTAGAAACATTCTCAGCAATTAGTTAATGTGAAGAGATCACTAACAAAGCCTGATAGTGACATTTGACCTTGCTAGCAAGAAATGAGAGAAGAGTAATAAATGCAGTAACAAATGTTTTCATACCGATGTGATTTTTTTTAATGTTTGTTCAAGTCTTTTGTAGACAAGTGTTTTGTTTGTCCTTGTGAATAAATTGCTCAAAGTAAATGATCTAATACTGTGAGATTTTTATTTTTTACTAGTTGCAATAGATAACCTAACGAAAACCTTTTTTTTTTTTTTTTTTTCTTCCCCCCTCCTCCTTAATTTTTTCTTTGCTTCATTTTCCATTTAGGTGCACAATTTAGTAGATAGCTACTGGAGTAATGTATTTTTAGCAAAGTAGGTGAGCCAGTGTATTTTGGATTATTCAGATCCTGTTTGAGACATGTAATTTTGTTCTCCTATATGACTGGCAGCAATGAAGCATTCAGGTATCTCATGGAGTAACAGGCCTGTGCTGGGTGAAGGGCTGTCCTCTTCTCAAACTGCATGCGTAGTTACGCAGTGTTTCCTTTCTCCCATAAGAGATTTTTGGTATTGGATACTATCAGTTCGGATGGTTCCAAGTCTGAGAGACAGCTTTTTAAACTGATGTTCCAAGTGTTTTCTCTCTCTCCACAGCAATTTCAGCTTTGACTGGTTATTTTCCAGCCTTTGGTCTGTTTAGGCTGCTGTTGGAGGTTCTTGGTGAGCTGAGCATTAAACACCACTTTTGAAGCTCGTTCATATGGTGGTAGCTGGCACAGTGAAATCCATGTGGTAAAGCATTATTAAAATGTATCTCTGTCTTCCAACTTCTGTTACATTTGTCATCTTTAAAACTTTCTGTAAAATCATCCCGTGATAGTGACAGGTTAGTTTTTTCAACAAGAGCTTCTAAACATGGCATTATTTTTGGTCACTGAAAGACCACTAGCTTGAATACCAAAGGTTACAGCAAATACTGTTTGAAAACAACTAAAGTAGATAATCCCAAAGAACTTTTATATAGAAAACTTATGGATTAACTTTTCTTGTCTGAGAAAAATAACTATCATCATACAACTGTCACCACAAATAAAGAATCCAGCATTATTTATATAGTTTAGGGAAATTTTGTTTCTGGCGAAAAAGAAATTTGCCATGCGAACCGCTGGGCAGTGGATCGGGTTGCCCCGAGAGGTTGGGCAGCCTCCATCCCTGGGGATTTTCAAGGCCCAGATGGATAAAAGCCCTGAGCAACCTGGTCTGATCTCATAGCTGACCCTGCTTTGAGCAGGAGGTTGGCTTGGATAACTTTGTGAGGCCCCTTCCAAGCCCATTTAGCCTTTGATTCTATGGAATTCAGACGAGGTCACCTGCTGCTACTGAAAATGAAGTAACTGTGATGTAGCACATGAAGTTCTCATTTAATCAGTTGTACTTTCTACAAAGATAGCTGAAGCGGGAGTAGAACACAAGAAAGAGGAACAGGGAAAAGTGAAAGAAACAAGACATAGTGCTTAGTGCAGGAAATCTTTCATCCCTGAATGTTTAGATTTTTCCAGTTGTCTTTTGATGTCAGGAGAGGTTGATGGCCCCAAAACGTTGCTGTTCTTCAGGCAAATATGGGGAGTTTATTGATTCCCAGTTTGTGAAAGGATGGGTTAGCTGGTGAGAGGTCAAGGTGTGTCTTTGCAGTCCTCTGGTGAAAAAGCATGTGCTGTACTTGAAACAAATAGGAATTGAGATACATCTGGAGGAAGGTGATAAATTTCTAGATATTAAGAAGAGATGTACTGAGCTCAAAGAGCTTGCTGCAGAATGCTGTCCAGAAAAACAAGAGAGGAGGAAAGGCCTGGAAAATCAATAAACTCACTCTTTACTTGATATACAGAGTTACTTTCTGAGATCTTTAAATACCGTTTTTAGCAATTCTCATTTAGTTTGGTTGTGTGCCATGTTCACGGTTTACTTTTATTAGCCACCCAGCCTAACACTAAGCATTTCTCTTGTAAACGGGAAAGCAGTTGGAGCCTAGGCTACAGAATACTTACAATAGTGTAAAACTCAACTCAATTTCCCTTGGCAAGAATGGCAATATGCATAAGAGTTCTTTAAAACAAATGACTTTCACATCCTTTTATTTAAATGTCTAAGGCAATCTGCGTATGCAATGACGAGTTCCCAGGGGTTCGGTTGTGGGTTTTTGCTTTTTGTTTTTGTCGATCACTGTTGCCTTATTTTTAGTGCAGTTGTTACTACTCTTAGCATAGTGTCTGTGGTAGCCCTGGTCTAATAGGATATATAAATAGTGATGGGGGGGAAAAAAGCCTTGATTTCCACCCCCCCCACCCCACCCCACCCCCCGCGAGCTGTTGGGGGCACAGGGAGAATTTCATGAACTGTCCTGTTTTCTTGTCTCCTGACGGTATGGGAGATGCCAGCTGCTACTGTGCATGATGTGGCACATAGCCTCTTGACTTGCTTCATCTTCTAACTCTGGTGCTTGTACGCTTTGTGAGTGTAAAGGTAGTTCTCTGTTTGCCAACTGACTGCTTTGTATTTCTGAATAGGTGAAACTACCATAGAAGTTCTTAGTTATTAGAGGATAAATAAAATGTGCTGTAGACATCTTGACATCTAGTCTGAGTCTTTGCTCAGGCTTCACTTTTGCCATTCAGTATTAGTCTGCATCTGTACTTCTTAAGGACCTTCACGTTTTTAGCACAATATAAACCTGCCAGAGGCTTTTCAGAATATTTTGCTACCTGCAACAGTGAGATCAATCAAGTAGGCTAAGATACTTTCACAACTGTATGTTACACTTAGCTTCTCAAGGTAATGAGCTGTCTTGTCTATTTGTTAGAAATGTCTGGTATGATCGCTAACATGCTGTCCTTTAAAAGAGAAGAGAAAATAACATCTTAAAATTTGCAATCTGAGTAAAGTCTTTGATTACATGAGAAAATATTGAATGTTTGAGAGTTTTCTATTGCATATTAAAAGGTGTTAAAAATGCCACTGGTTTGGAAAAAAAAATTTGTGCTTACATTTGTTCTAAAAGCTGAATCTTTCTACCTAGTACCATGCCTCTCAGAAACCTTGGCTGGACTTCCCTAGCAGTTGTGGGGAAAGACTTTCAAGTTTCTTACAAAACAAGAGAATGATTTTTTTAAATTGTTTTTTTTAAAGCACATTAATGAGAGAGATTGACTTTCAGTTGGTGGAATTCCAGGTCATGTAATGAGCAATACCTTTGGTGAGTTGAGAAGTATTTTAACTTTTTAAACACTTCAGGTGAATGAGTAAAGTCTGCGTTTGGAAACTAATTGGCTGCTTCTGTGGGTAAGTGCTGGATAATGGCATAAAAATATCTGCGCTCTTCTTCATTCCATTACAATTCATTGTGGGTAGTGAATGTGGCCCTGACGTGCAGAGATGGGAAGCTACAGCTTAGCAGCCATCTCATCCTCTTTTCTCTCTTGTCATTTGTCTCTGAAAATATTATAGACCCATGCTTTAGATCCCCTGAAAATGTGAGCAAGTGAAGATGCTGTTGGAGTAACACACATGCCTCTGGGCAATGCACACTTCTCTCTCTTTTCTTTTCTTTTTTTTTTCCCTTTAAAAAACAAACCCAAAACCCAAACAAAACACCTTGACAGAAACCAAGTACGTGGGAGCAACCAGTACCTTGGTCTGGAATGGGGTTGGCTGGGAACAGAGTGGGGGATGAAGGACCTTTGGTACCTGGCAAATCTGAACTTGGAAACCTTGAAAACAACATTTTGGTCCTAGATCAGTAGACTGACTCACTGGAAGAAACAATAGATTAGCTGTTTATAAACTTAAATACAGAATAAAGTGCAACTGCTTTTTTTTTTTACCACCTACTTGGCTCTGAATGTTGAATACTTCATACTAGTGAATTACACAACTTTAAAATATCTTTCAAAGTTAGTGTGTTTTGTCCCTAAATTCTCTGCTCTTGTGTTTCTAACAGAATTATTTATATGTTACTTATTTCAATGTTTTTAGTTTTTTTCCTTGTTATTCTCTGTCTCACTTTTTCATATACATTGCTTACACTCTTTTATCTGATGACTCTGCCTCAAAATACGAAGTTGCATGATAAACGACACATCTCACATGCAGGAAGGAACAGAGGGGCATGACGGCAGGCAGGGGAACCCCAATATCTTATTCAGAGGAAGGATCCCCTGCCTTAGCCCCTCCCAGGGCTGTCCCAGGAGGGACATCAGCCCCATGGCCTACGGTTGACTCCCATCACAGTGAGTCAATGGGAGCAGCTCTCTGAAGCACCCATCAGAGTGTGTGTGAGGGGTCATTGCCCAGGGGTATGGGGCACATTATGGGCTGCAAGGGAAGGGCATTTAAAGATTGCTCTAGCCAGGAGAAGGTTAAGTGCCTTGGGAGCCAGGCATGTGTGTGCTGCGAACCTGAAGGAGTTGCCTGCTGAAGTGACCAGGTCCAGGACAACTGCCAGAGAGACAGTAGGACTGTGGAGGGGGGGAAGGTTGGGGATGTCTGTGTGAGGCTACTGGGGATGAGAGGATTCAGAGATTAATTAATCTGGGGAGACTAAGTATCTCAGGCCAGTTACTAGAGGGATGCACAGTGGTTGCTGGAGGTTACCCACTAGTGGACCTTCATCCTGATCTGCTAGAGAAGGGAACAGGGTGAGGCTGTTGGTGATGTCCGTGTTTCCAGTTGACAGTTTACAATGCTGAGCAAGAAGTGAGGGAGCCCTGCTGCTGTCTGTACGTGTCAGCATGAATATGAATTCGGTGCAGGTTCACCTGGTAGCTACTTGCCCTTTCTCTACAGGGCTCCTTTCTCTTCTGCTGTTGATTGCTCATTATTGTGTAATTAGTTCTCTCTCAGTCTGGAATCTGGCAGTTGTCT
This sequence comes from Theristicus caerulescens, assembly GCA_020745775.1. Lineage (NCBI taxonomy): Eukaryota > Metazoa > Chordata > Aves > Pelecaniformes > Threskiornithidae > Theristicus > Theristicus caerulescens. The sequence continues at coordinate 87,778,202 of CM036558.1, forward strand.
GTGTGGGACGTGGTCCCATCCCTGTCGTCTCCCCACACCATGTTGGATCCTAACTCCATTTTCGTTGTGCTTGCACTCCATCACACAAGCTGCAAGTTTAATAATGACAGTCGATCTCCTAGGTGTTTAGAATAATAGCAGATCAGATCGATGGGAACTGCACTCAAAATATCCTTCTCTTGTGATAGTTACCATAGACAACTCTTCTCGCTATTGTTTTCTGAGCAATTCTATATTTGCTTTTTAAAATTTATCTAGACTGCATTTCTCTAGCTTATTTTATGGCGATGTGAGATGGTAGAGAGATCATTTTGATTCTCTTCTGATAACACAGGGGCCTCTTTCACTGCAGTTATAACCATGTTGATTTCTAAGTGGAAAGTCAAAAATATTTTTGGGTTGCTGTACTCTTCTCTGCTCCAAAATATTGCAGCTTGAGGTCTTTAGCTCATTTAGTGAGCTCGAAATACATGGTTTTGTCCCTAGTCCTGTCCTTCAGAAGTGCAGTGCAGAATTTGCAGAAAAGATATACATTCATATGAAAATTAGTTCAGGCAAACTGTCTATCAAGCAAAAGACCGGTTTCTTAAAATGCAACCATATCAGAAATACGTTTGTTGCTTGCCTGTTATGTGGAACATTAGAATCAAAGTTATTGGTTATCACATTGAAGATATTCAAGACAGTAAAGCTGATTGTAATTGAAAGCATATTTATATTAAATGGCAAATATGCTCATTTTTAATATAAAAAAGCATTCATTAGAAAAAAGTAATTCACTTCCTTTGAATTGAATGCAATGTTAGTTTAATTTTCAGAACATTGCCTGGGGCAATGGTTTGACATTTTCTTGAAACTGATCTGATTAGTTCTCAGAATTATGCTGAGAAATGTCACTTACTATGGAAAATACCTTTTTAAGCAGTGAACCTCAGAAAAGAAAAATTATTTTTTCTTTTTCTTCACAAATTGCTTTGTGCATTTCAGTGGCAAGGGCAACAGTTCTCTCTAATTGTGTATTGAGCTTGTTTTTATATGATTATGGAATCAATTCAGAATCTTAACAGAAAAATGATGTGGATTGAACCAAGTCCATTGTGCTATTTTTGTGAAGGTGACCTTAAAGAGTAAGTGTAAAGGCTTTTAAGTTCAAAATTTCAATACTCTTCTGCTGTAATTCTTATGACATGAAGCTCAGAGTTGCCTGTGTAATGTCTCCCTTAAATGAAACAGGCTTTTTCATCTGAATTAGTGGTGAAGATGAATTGCATGCACTCAGATATGGGTTTTGAATGAGTGAATAAATTTAATAAAGTTACATAATATCATTTACAGGACTGCTAATGTAAGTATTTTGCCTGTAGCATCATTCAGTACTATGAAGATTTCAGTGGTCTTACTGGACAGTGAAACGCTATTTTAAAGTATGATATTCAAATTAGTGCGGTTAAACAGCTGGTAAGGTTCCCAGAGCTTAAAAACAAACTCTTGATTGTCAGATTTTGTATGGTACAAAACTTAAGTTTCTGCCAAAAGCAACGTTTTCACATTTGAGTCAAGATTTGTGGTTGTTGTATACAGCAAGGACAGCAAAATGCAATGTCTGGAGGATGGTCATTTTCAGCACTATAGTGGTGTTAATGATTAGGTTTAACACTCCAGACTATTTTGCCTTCTTCATTAAGAATATATATATAAAAAAAATAAAGAATGCACATATTTTAAAAACTTAAGATGGTTTATGATAAATATTATTTAAATTCCCCCATGTAGCTTCATTTTTTAATTAAAAAAAAGCAGGGGGATTTGGACCACCTCGCTAGATGACTTCGGTAGAATAGTTTACTGTCTATTTTAATGCAGCTTGCTTTCTAATTAGAGGATTTTTTTCCCTGACAATAAAGCTGATCTATCTTGTCGCATTCATCTATCTGTATTTGCTTGCAATGTTTAATGTTGTCATTGTAAACAAAGCACTATTTTCAGGGGCCTTCAGTCTGTCCGTTAAAAGGAGAATAGAAAGAAAATGTCATGTGCACTTCCAATTAAAAAAAGTACTCATATTGAAGAAAAACTCTTTGCAGAGGAAAGAAGTTGCATTTGACGGGTATGCATAGTGCAGGTTGCAGCACAGAACATGGTCTCTGCTAGAAATGAGGGGAGCGCCTTTAAAATTGTTAGAACAGCTTGGGGCTTACTGTGAAGTGAACTCAACCTTGCACTGTGCTTGTTGCTAACATTGATTTCAATGTTCATATGTTAATGCATATGTAAGTAGTTGGTTGTGCAAATTGATGTATTTAGAATCCATTCCGACCCCTGAAATGTTATCTGAAATGCCTGTGGATTTATCATTTAAAAAAAGAAGTATTTTTAGTATTCAGCCACTTTGTGACAGAGGTCAGTATCTTTTTTTCTTCCTTCTCTTTAATTCCCAGGTTTACAGATAGGGAAATGGAGAGGAGAAGAGAAAAAATGATTCACCCAAGATGAATTAAGAAGGGCAGTGATAGGACCCAGGTCTCTGTAGTCCCAGTCATACAACCTTCCTTATTGCTAATAAAATTCCCTTTCAAGCAATGTTAGTTTTAATTAAATAGAATAGTCCTATCTCTAAGCTTCATTAAGATGTCATTAAGAAACTGGGGAGATGAGGAAAGGATGTCAGACTTCCTTCAGCAGGACCTTAAATTCTGTTTATAAACCATAATGTAATTTCATATTCCAGTTTATTTAATTGTTAAGGACGTCGGTTTCTCTTGAACCCTTCTGAAACATAAAACTGCTAGCTGTGTTCTAAAGGAACTTTCCAAATTAAAAAAAAAAAACCAAACAAAACAACAACCCAAAAAAATCAGTCGAATGACTCATCACCCCCTTAAACATTTTTTGGACCTGAAAACAACAAAACAGTTTTAATTGTGGAGAAAAAAATCGCTTAAATACAGTACTTGATAGCTTGGAAAAATCATAGAAGCTGTGACTGAAGTGTAGCTAGATGGAAACTAGCATTTGGGACAATTTAATAAGTTTTCAGATGCTTTCTTTTGATGCTAAAATATCATTATCATCCTGAAATACTCAAGTAACAGATTTGGCTTTATGTGATATTGTGCTTTTGTTTGGGCTCTTTTTTTAATTTGTTTTTTTTGTTTAAACATAATAAAGTTTATCATTTCAGGCTTTCATCCACAAGCAGAGGTCTAAAGACAGTTCAGACAACTGTATGACTGAGGGGGTGCATCTTTTAAAGGAAGAAGAGGAGAAAATGTGATGTTGTGAGGCTGTTTAAAACCAAGCAGTTGAAAACTGTTGACTTTTTCTTAGAAGTGAATCTGCCGCACCATATGTGAGCATTTTAAAGTAGTCTTTTTAATTACACAGTGTTTTAAGATTTGCAACATATGCTTGTGTGTTGGGATGACTAATTGCTGTCCACTAGGTTTTCACAACACTCACAGGAGCAGGAGCTGCGCTCCAACATTGTGACTTTTTTTAAGTAATGGTAATGGAAAACTACAAGCACTAGGAGGTAATGGCAAGGTGGGCACTAAGCAGACATTTTGCCCTGAAGTTCATATGTTTCAAATTGCTTGCAGTCCCTGTGAAATTTATGAACGAACTAAAGTTAAAGCTGTCTCCTTAAATTTCTTTCGAAATTACTTTTCCAGCTGACTTTAATCATCTGAGAGGTAGAGGACAGAGGATGTGTCCTGGAAGTTCATTAGTTTGTTTCTTTGGTTTGGTTTGTTTTTCTCTGGGGATCAAGCCCAGCGAGTGTTATCTCTGTTAGGCAGTCTCACCAGTATGCCTTATCCCTGGCCAGTTCCTTCCCTGTTCCTAGAGGGGATAGAACAGCTTTCACCCGCTTCTGCTCACTGCTTGTGCTATCTGCAGAGCCTCTTGTTTTGAGGCATTTCTTTTATGTCTTTGGTAATCTGGGGTCTAAGCAATTGGCCTTGTTAGTTTCCAGCTCTATTAAATTGAGCCAGGGACTAAGGAAGGGCTAGCAGTTCAAATCCAAGTATGACTGTGATAAACTGTACGTGTTTCCATTTACTGTTGGCACATGATTTAAAAAAAAAAAAACCAAACCAAACCACAAACCAAAACACTTTTTGTAACATTTGCTTCAGCACTGTGCTTTAGGAGGAGATGACTCAAGGAACTGCATCTTCTTTTCTTGCCCTTCACTTTTCTTTGTTGTCTTGGCATTTTCCCTTTCTGCTTGCTGAATTTGCAAGTTGGCTTTATTTAAACAGCATCTTACCCCTCTTTATTTTATTACTCATTCTAAAGATAGGATATGCACTTGTTACATATACAGTAAAACCTAATGAAGTGATACGTAGCACTGGATGCAACAATTTAACCCTCCCCAACAATGACACTTGCACACAAAATGTGCTGTTTGCATTGTGAGCATCAGCCATGTTTTGAGCGGACTTCAGCTGCGTTTAAAATAGAAGCTGCACTGTGGTTCCTGGATGGAGCCACAGGGCTCTCTTGTTCTGGTCAGACACTGTGCAAAAATTAGAAATCTGTGTAGTTTAAAAAATGCAAAAATTATTTTGAACTTTCTCCATATTTTTTAGAATGTAGACTCATTTGGATTCAGGGTTCTGCATGAAGCAGATTCACATTAAGGTTCACGCAAACTGACTATAGGGAGTTATTACTGCAGATAAAGGGTGAGCTCTTACTTAGGTTTCCATTTAGTTTCATTTGAGCTGAACCCTTTAGGAAGAGATTTCATCAACTTCATTGCTCTCTAGGAAGAAACAAGTCCCAGTCGTAGGCTGAAAACTGGGCTATGGTATGATTAGAGAATGAATTGGAAACTTCTAGTGACCCAGTCTGCCATAGAATATTCATAATATGACAGCCTGGGATGCCAGCTCTCTTTTGTTTAAGAACAGTTTCTTCCAAACAACATCCAATTTATTCATCCACGTGGGTTTAGCATCCAGAGCAAAAGGCATGCCACAGGAGAAAGACTTAGAGAGTTAAGACCCATACCTATTAATTCAATGATTTTTTTTTTTTTTGCTACTGAAAGCCATTTATTTTCAATTATTGGACGCATAAGTATATGTAATAATTATGAAAAAATAATTCTTCATCTATGGTTAAGGTTTTGCTCTCTGTCTTAAAGTATTTCCATTTCTGATGGGAAACTTTGTAAAAGATAAGCAACTTAGGAGAAGTTTAAAATTTCTTAATGCTTCAGCAGTGAACAAAGACTTGTTATCAAATGTCTTCCACTGGTACAATAACTTTGGAAATAAATTTAGTATCCAATATGAATATTTCTTCAAATATTAAATATTCCAAGTTAGTATTTGACCTTATGCAAAAGTATAAAAATTATAATAAAGGATCTACTCTAGCTGACTGATTATACTGCCCTCATTCATGCATGTAGCTTGATTGACTTCGTTTGTGCGTCTCATCTAAGTCCTCTGCAATTTTATCTGAACAGCACCAAACTGTTGGTATTGTTTATTTCAAATCTTTTGCCTACATGCGTTATTTAAAAATAAAACAAAAAACAACCCCCCCTTTTTTCCCCCCTTCATGTTTATTTAAAACTTCCATATGTTTGCTGAAGTAATCACAGGCCCTGTTTCTGAAAAGCATAAACAGATAAAGAAGCTAATATAGAAGCATTTCATCAATATGGTGTTAGCTGTTCAAGGTGGATGTGAAAGCTGCTCTCTTGGGATCTATGCAAGAAACAACTGCTATACTGCAAGTATGCAATTGTATACCTTATTATATATTTCTATATAATTAAATATAAAAGGGGATGCTAATTTTGTTTCAGGCCCAATATTATATAATAAGTTGAGCAAACTAATTGGCTAGTGAATGGAAGTATCCCATCTTATTTAATCATCTAAATGGGTGAAATTTATTGTAGTTCAAGTATAGTTGCTGGAATTCTTTATATGCATGTCCTTAAATTAAAATGCCATGTGTTATAATTTGCTGGTGGTATGAACTGGAAAAAAAGATGCCTTAAGGTTTCCAAAACCTGACTTATGAGTGTAGCGATCATTTCAAGAAGTTCTATATAAAATTGCTTGGTCTTTTTGTCATGCATTTTCCATTTAAGTCAGTGGAAGTTGTATAGCTAAAATCACACTGAATTCATTGCAAATCTAGGGCATGCTTAAGGGGCACTTCATCTGAGCAAAGAAATCATTGCTTTGACTGTGGCTATGTTAAGTGAGAGATGGAAGTGAATAGCTTTCAGTTTATTGCTCATTTGAAAGCTGGAGGGAAAAATGGCCTTTGTCTACCTGCCAAGCTCTTCCCCTCCCCTGCCCAGACTTCCTACAAATGCTCATTTGAAATCTGGCAGCAGTTACCTTTGATTTCTTTCAGTAGCTTTTCCAATTTTTTTTTTTACAGCACTTCATTTTTTTTTTCTTTTGTTCCTGTAATAAATCTGATCTATTTTTAAAATGCAATAAGTAAAAACTAATGTGGTTTGAAACAGGCCCCAAAGAAAAAGTCACTTAATGATAATTTGATACTTAATTCAAAGTCTGATCACTAAGATGTACTCTTGAGTTGCCAAGTCTTTCTCCGTTTGTTGATATATGAACCTGTTAGGTTTCTTTAGGTAAATTTTAAAAGTCCTACCTTTTTGTAGTACTATAATGACATCTTATTGCAGATGCAATCTAAGTGTATGTCATAATGTTGAAAAACAGTAATTGCAGCTTGTAGCAAATTTGTGATCTGTAAATCTGTGGATATGACACCTTATTGTTATATAATTAAATGAGGAAAATGAAGTTATGAAGTCTGTTGGTACCTTCAGCAATAGTGCTTTTAATGCATTAATTAGCTGTGTTTGCTCTGAGACCAGCATAAAGAACAGAAAATATTTGTTGTTTTCATGGCAGAGCATTAAATAACACAAGCTTACTTGCTCTTACTTGCTGGATTTTGAGAAAATCAGGTAAAGCATTCCTGATACTTAAAGCCCTTTGCTAAATTAAATACATTCTGATTATTGGAGTAGTTAGATATTTTAAGCTGGTTACCTTGAAGCACTAGGCTTAATTTGCTTTTGTTTTGTTTTCTACAAAGCATAGAAGTAGACAATTACTGGCATCTCATGGATATCTTCTTCTTATCCTTTTCCTGTTCCCCTTCCTCTATGAGTAGTAAAGAAACACATACTTGGTTTTGTGCAGCAGAATTGGTATAATCCACATGGTAGTCCCTGGTTAAAAATAAGTAAATAAAATTGATACCAGTTTGTGGATTGGTCTAACTTTCTTTACCTGATGGGTTATGTCTCTGTGGTCTTTGGGCAGAATCCTCCTCCTAATGATATTACAGAGAGTCCTGTACATCAGAGTCCTGTAAAACCAGACATAACATCTCTTCTCACATTCTTTTTTCCTCTGAGGATCCTCTCAGCTAAGTTCTGATGTCGTTTTAGCTATTGCAGTCATATATCCATCTCCCTCTAAATTAAAACAACCCCTTAATAAACACTTCAATTCCAAGGATATGAAATAAATAATGTACTCTTTGGGACTGCTGATTTTCTTTCATGAAAATGCTGACCGGTGAAATAGAAAGTTGTAGCAACATAATGATTTCCGCTTGATAAAGATACTACTATAGATAACGATGCTGCCAGATAAATGTCATTAGAGTACGAGACATTTTTCAAAACCAAAAGTCAGGCCTTAGCTGATGTGCATATTGATCCAATAAATTGGTTTTTCATGAGTGTGGAAGGTGCTTATTTTTGCAGCAAGGCTGAGCACGTTAAGATGATGGTTACTTAGGAGAGTTAATTTCTCTTTTTGCCTTCATGATTAAGGAGCATGGACTGAAGTTGTGTGGTTTCCAGACCCAGGAGTGCCCTTTCATATCTCTGTGCAGTGCAACCTTGTGCTGACAATAGATACATCATGGGAGAATTTGGAGATGTATGTAGGCTCAGAGTCATGCTCAAAATGCAGTGTAAATATAGCAAAAGAATTACCTATCATAAAAGTATGTGTCTTCCATAAACCATGACATCCTCTGCTGGCAGTCGAGCCGGGAGGAAACGGAATGGTGGTGCATGATCGACGGTTTTCATGAAGGTCAGAGGTCTGATTAAAAGTTGGTAGCTTGTGCTTTGTATATCTCTGTGGTAATATTTCACAATTAATATGCATTACAAAGTACTGTTTGAAATAATAGTGGTACAGATTTAATTTAGGCAAACTAGTTTTCTGGAAGTGGCCATGCTTCTAACCCTTTTCAATTTATGATGTAAACTCCAAGTAGATAATTGGATCTTTGGGAGACATTTCATAAGAGTTAATATTTGATAAGGTGATGTGTATTGGATATGTTTAGAAAATTACAGTCACCACACTATTTGTGTATACCTCTCAGTAGTGTAAGTTTGAGGTGTTAATGCTTCCTGTTAAAAGAGAAAATCAAGATACTGGCCACATTGCCTACATCTTGAAAGATCAGGACATGAATAGCATCTGGCCAGTGAAGGTAGCTGCAGGATGTGATAGCCTGTAGTCAGAAGGAAACCCAGTGAAGACAAGTCTTGTAATTCGTTCCGATTATAGCCAAGTTTGCTCTTGAATGCATTTCTGCCAGTAGCAAATCCCATAGATACGCATCATTTGCCAAGAATTCCCCCTCCTGGCTGCAGAAAATACAATGCTTGGAACCTATCAAACGCTTTGTGTGGTTTGGTTAGAGACGGGTAGATAGCATCCAGGCGATTTGCAATTGTATTGACTGCCCAGCACTGGGTAATTTCACATAGAATATGTATTGCTAGCTGTCACGAAGCAGCAACACAGAATAAAACACGTGTTGTATTTCTACCTCCCACGCGTACCTTGTTATAGATAGCACGATACAGTTTTTACAGCAAAGTTCTAGGCTAGAATATCAGAAGTCACATTTCACTGACTTGCCTGTGTATTAAACAAGCAAACAAACACAAAACCATCCCTGACTTACAGATATCATGCAGTCTTTTCACATTTTGTCATTTTTTTAAAAATATGTATAGATCTAGGCTGAACAAATTCATTTTCCTGTCAACATTTTATCACCCCAAACAACAAACCTCGGTCAGATATTCTTATCAGTCATGAATGCTGTGAAGTTCAGGGCCCTCGAAGAGTACTCGCCAAGGATGATGCTTGATTGTTCATCTACTGCCTTCCTTCCCAAAGTAGAGGAGACAGATTTGGCTTTAGCGAGCACAGCAAAAAAATGTCAGGTGTAAAAGCAGTACGTGGAAGCTTTCAAAAGCAGTAAATCAATATCTTGATGTTTCCTAAGCTTTTGTTATGTTTGGGCAATGCTTTTTATGGTAAATTTTGCTGTATTTTATCAATATTCAAAATGCTTTATAAAACATTTCTAAATGTAAAATTTTAGACATTAATATAATATGTAGATACGAGCTTGGACTGCTTTTCCTTAAATACCCTCTGTAGTAACAAAACTGATAGTCTATTTGGAAGTGATAACTGCTTTGCTAAGTTGACTTTAAATAGTATTGCCATTTCTTCATTTGTCATAGAAATGTTATCTTCCTGAATAGCACCTGAGTTATTTATTAAGCAGCAGATATAATTTAGATTAAAAAACAACATATCTGGCACTACTGTAGTTAAGGAGGCTCTGAATAGTGCATGATAAGCAGAACTTAAATTTCTTGACATTATGATAAAAAAAATTTAAAGATCATTATCAGTGTTGTGCTCTTTCAGTGAACAGGACACACTGGAATTAGGTATCTGAACTTTATTCTGTGTTGAGCTTAGATTGGCTTGTAAATTTTTTTGGTTGTTGTTATACAGTGCCCTACCTTTCTTTTGGGAAAACTTGCAGACTTCCCTCTGTTGATGATTAGTGCGTATGTGTGGAGCTGGGTAGGTCTTATCTAGGTGAAAAAAGTGTTGCATCCTCAGTGGAAGATATTAGTGCTGCTGAGAGAAGTTTTCCTTCTGCAGAGCCCATAAGATTTGGTCCCACAGAAACTGGGAAAGCTGCCTTGCAGCGTGTTGCCTAGCTGGTAAGAAGAAAAGAGCCCTAGGCCTCGTAAGAAAAAGCAGGTACAATTTTCTTGCTTTGAGATTTGCCTCAGACAAGCCAGAGTAAGTTGCCTTTTTTTTGCCTTGTCTGCTTGTTTTCTTTGCTCCTCAAGGTTGCCTGGCAGAACAGCCCTCGTCAAGGCACTCCTTGCAACTCCTGGTCTGCCCAAGCTTAGGCTGTGTTTTCCAAAACCCCATGCCTTGCTTTTGCTCCCCTTGCTTATGCCTTCAAACTCATCATTTGTTGTGTTCCTGTTCTCTAAGTCACGGTCTAGTGCATAACCTCAGTCTTTAGTTTGACAGGGCTGCTGTAGTATTGACTGATGTTCTCCTGAGCAAGTGTAGAGGAAGATACCAAAAATGTAAAGTCATAAAGTTAGGCAGGCATGATTTTGAATACATGAATGTATGCAAGGTGGGTTGAATGACTGTTGACTTAGTGTTACGATGTGGATTTTTTGTGGTCAAGGTCTTGACTTTCTTTTTATTGATCATTTCACTTTTGGGACAAGGGTAGTCACCGAACAAAGAACAATTTTTGCCTTTGCATGTGATTAAGTTGTGGTGGAATAATTTGCAATGAAGTGCTTCAATATGTATTCATACCCAGTATTGTTTTTAGAGCCTGTGTTAAAATGGCCTTAAACTTAGTGATATATAAAATAAATTATGAACAAATAGTGAAAATGAAGACAAAACAGTACAAAAATTAACTGATCTTGAGTAAGGACTATATAATATGCAATTCATTTGTGCTGGATATTGTTTTCAGAATCATAACAGAAGTCTGAATGACATAGATGTTAGAATTACAACATACATAGCCTCATGGTCACTCCTGCCCTGCCCCCCCCCCCAATGCTGTTACCTCTTTTGAAAGAAGTAGTGTAGTATAAATCAACATTGACTGGCTCGTGTAGTATTAATGCTATGAGAAAAGTAAAGGACTTTTAAGTATAGGAGTGGCAAGCTTAGAAAGGCATCTGGAATAGTGAATATTTTCAGTGTGCCTTAAACCCAGGGAAAGGTTTCCCCTTAAACAGGGAAAGTCTTGTTGGAGCCAAAAGTTTGACCTTTAGACAGAAGTAGAAGTGAGACTCCTCACTTCAATTTTGGCATTGTGGTACACATTTCTGTACTACTTTTATTAAAAGGACCTGTTTACACATTTTTCTTTGAGAAAATGTGTTTTTTGAGAGAATCTCATCTGCTCTAAGACTTTTTTACACCTGCTACCTTTGCATGAAGGTGATCAATAAGTTTATTACTGAGTTACTTTTAAGAGCACCACTGACAAAACTACTTGTGAGAACTTTCTTCTTTGGTAAGGTATTAAAATATTATTGAGCATGATCAACTGGCATCCTGTATTTTAGCTGTTCATTTAATGTTTTTTTTATATATATGTATATGTAAGAATATATATAATGTGCATCTAAAGCATTCAGCATCTAATTTATGGAGAACTGCTTGTTTCCAGACTGGGAAAAGAACGATGCTTTTCCTAAGGGGAAAAAATCCTTCTGTTCTCTTAAGTGACTGTCTTGAAAAGGGCTGGCAAAATTCAGTGTTCCGCATGTGATTCAGCTCTGAATGCCTTCCTTTTCCTCCCATATAGGCTGAAGAGATGTACTATTGTATATTTTTAAGCATAATTTTGTTGTGAAGTGCTAGCTGGTGAACAACTGCTAACACTCCTTCCCATTTATCTTCTGCATCTTTGTGTTTACCCTCGTATAAGGCATCTCAGAAGGAAAACCATTCTTGCTGTCTGGTATTTCTTAGGGGTAATATTGCATTCTCCTTTTTCTGTCCTTATTCTCTATAATTTTTCTGACTGTCCAGACAGTTCTTTGAAGCAACTTACATAATATGTGGCTTGCTGTTATGGACTGATTTATTTTTTTAAATTTTATTTGCTTATCTTTTCCATCATTGATGTCTCCAAAAGTTCTTGTGCTGTAGATGGCAGCGTTCTACAGGTGGCAGAATGTGAAGTGGTGTGCTGAGCTGGTGAAGAGTATTTTTTCAGGCCATTGTCAATGTTTTTTCTTTGTCTTCCTACCTTTAGTAGTTGCCTCATACTTGATAGTTACTTTTGCATTACCATTGTATTCCCTGTGATACAGAGAGAATGAGGTTTGAAGTGCTGTTGATGCCATCATCCATAGATGTTTCACAGAATGTAGCAAGGTGAGCTGTCCTGTAGAATCCTGTGTCACTAAGCTGACTGCTTTTTAGACTATCTATGGGAGAAACATTAGACCTTGTGAGGGATCTGTTTCCTGGAAAAGCAAATAAATAAAATTCATAAATCCCATTCAGTTTGGAAATCACAGTTCTTGAACCACTCACCCTTTCTCTTTTCTCTCCCTTTTATCTCAGAAAGTAACCGGGGATGGGGGAGGGTGGGCTGAGGGGAGAAGTGTTTTGGTTTTTGTTTTGGGGTTGTTGTTGTTGTGTGTTTTTTTTTTTTTTAAAGGCTAAAAAAACCAGTGTCACTCTTTCTTTTTAAATCTGAAATACCTGAAGCAGGCTTCCCTTATGTGCCGCCAGACTTAGTATCAGCATCATCAGAAACCCTCAGACCCTAAATAGTCCCTCTAGATATCCTGCATCTTTTTGTCTCCTTTGTGTTCTGGAAAGCAATAAATGTTCTTCTTCTGTTTCCCTTTCTTCTGTTACCTATTTATATATATATTTTTTTTTTTTTTTTCTTTTTCCTTGGCAATTCAAGGGCTTGTATATGTATCAAACTAGAAAACTGTTCTTCTGTTGATGTGTTGTTAGTACTGTTCTGTGACCATACTGCCCAGTATGGCATTCATTTTGCTTTTGGTTCGAGATAGTTGTAGCTAGTCCTAAAAGACTGCATTCTAGATTCAGCTTATTCAGAATATAAAGTACTTCCATTGGAGTACTGGAAAGACCAAATAATGGGAGGTGACAGAGAGCCATCACCAGCAATCGTTAGCTTTGTAAGGTGATGAAAATCTTATTCATCTGCTTACGTAGATGCCAAGAAGAGCAGGAACAGCTGCCTTCTTTCCATACCTTGTCTCAACTAAAACATAGGAGTAGGAATGTGAGAGATGGTTTCAGAAAGTGTCTGTTTCCAAAGTATGGACTATTTAATTTCCTATTTCAAGAATTGACTAGAGGAGACAAAGGTTGGAGTGCTCGTCTGCTACCTAAAGGTATTGATGCTACCCAGAAATTGTTGTGGGTTGAGGGGTATATGTTCAGGAATTTGTCACTTTTTTTTCCTCCTGAGGGACGCTAGGAGAAAGGAGGCAAGACTCAGGGGTATCTTCTTCTCTTAGAGGGCTCTCAGAGCCAAAGGTTGGAGAGCTGAAGTCAGAACTATTTAGGTTGTCAGAACTAGTCTGCACTTGTGAGTGTGTGTGTTTATACATTCATTCATTCATACATACATGAAGTACAAAACTCGAAAAAATACTAGCCCCTGTGAAAAGCTGCCAGTCCATAATTTGGGTTTCTTGTACTGCTGAAGTCATAGCTCAGAGAAGGAACAGGGTCATGTCATAGAATCATAGAATGGTTTGGGTTGGAAGGAACCTTTAAAGATCATCTTGTTCAACCCCCCGGCCATGGTCAGGGACACCTTCCACTAGACCAGGTTGCTCAAAGCCCCATCCAACCTGGCCTTGAACACTTCTAGGGATGGGGCATCCACAGTTTCTCTGGGCAACCTGTTCCAGTGCCTCACCACCCTCATAGTGAAGAATTTCCTCCTTATATCTAATCTAAATCTACCCTCTTTCAGTGTAAAGCCATTACCCCCTGTCCTATCACTACATACCCTTGTAAAAAGTTCCTCTCTTGCTTTCTTATAAGCCCTCTTCAGGTACTGGAAGCCTGCTATCAGGTCTCCCTGGAGCCTTCTCTTCTCCAGGCTGAACAACCCCAACTCTCCCATCCTTTCTTTGTAGGGGAAGTGTTCATTACAACAACGTTTAACAAATTTTGCATGCACAATGATTTTGGAGAATGCTTTTTTTTCCCTAAACAGTGAATGAAATAGGCTGATCAACTGTATCAAATTAAATTTCCTCTTTAAAATAATTATAGCTACAAAATCTACAATCCCACATAATTTAAGTATAATTTTATTTGAAGTGTTTTATATATTTTTAAAAATAAAAATACATTTACCAAATGATGAATTGGAGTAATATCAGTGGGAGATCTCTTTTTAAAAAACTAATTATTTGAAGTAAGTACATATTTGTAAAGAACTGCAGAGCTAATTTAACTTCTTAATTTATATTGTTAACAGAAAAACCTGGAAGGAGAAAACAAATACTTAATAGTATACTATTAAGTAGTATGTAAATATCTTTTTTAAAGTATATAAGCCAATGACTTGCTTCTAATTTATTGATGATATTAAGCATAATAGCTATGGGCATGATCAGAATGAAATCTGACAATATGAATTATCTTTGCCGGTGGAAAAGTGAAACAGGGTCAAAACATTATGCTCTAAGTCATAATAAAATCTCTTCCTCTTAGCAAGCCATCCTGGTAATATTGCTGAATGTAACCATGGAGTTTAGTAGTTGAAGAATGAATGTCAGCAGACAAAGTAATGCTAGAAAATGACAGAAAGCCAAGTGAAGCCTGAACATTAAGTGAGGCCCGTTGCACGTTGTGGATGGTGGCCATGCTGGGCTTCACACTAGGCTTGTGCTGTAACAGCACTTATATAGCTGAGAACTTTTCCCTCTGGTCAAAACAGAAGAAAAAAGTGTGTTTTAGATTTTATTTTTCTCCCCAAATAGTTGTTAACAGCAGGTACCCCAACTTTCGAAATACTTTTTTCCTCACTGTTACTCAAACTCTGTGAAAGTAATTAGAGAGGGCTGTCTGTTTCTTGTCAAACTGGCTTGCTTGGTTGAAATACTGCAGATTCATTGTATAACTGAAGTAGAATTGTGGGCGGGGGGATCACTGCCAAATTCTAATCAGTCTGGGATCATAAACTGCTTTGAGACAATTTCCCTCCAGTTTTTTTACAGTGATGCTTTTATGAAGTAATGATGCATGCGTGATTCTTTTATCTTACTAGTACTGCATATGCATACTGCAAATGTCAGCTTAGGTGGCAAAGCCAGGGGAACAGCATGGTTTTGGTTCACTGCTTTATGCCACTGCATCCTGTCTAAAGGGAGACAAAAGAAACCGCATCTGTCCAGTTTGTTTATGTTTTCATGTTCTGTAAATATATGCTAGGTGAAAAGCCAAAATCGTGGTTTTTATTCAAAAGAATTTTCTTCAAGAGACCGTTTCCTAAGATGGCTCCGTTTATTTTGCATTGAAGTGCATGTCCCACAACAGTTATTCTTTTTGTGCAAGCTTGGAGAAGACATGATGACATTTGAATCAATAGAATACCTGAAATTTAAAGAATGTTATTCTTAATACTCTTTTTTCTTTTTTTTTTGCCTTTCAAAAGGGATGAATATGAATGTGCCCTTCTGTATACACTTCTGGTTCAGGATTGAGCTTTTGAATTCAAGATCCGGACTTTAAATTCTGTTCCTCTGCCTTCAGTAGCGCTGTTGTAAAGCTGGAGCTTCTTCATTAGAATTGATGGGTTTAACACAACATCCTCTGTCACTGAGTACTGCTCTTGTTATATTAGCAGTCAGAAATTGATGCAAAGTAGCCCTATCAGTTAGGGTCCTTATTGACTCATCTATGTAGAGTTAGTTTAAAAAAATGTTGCTAACAATAGCTTCCATTAATCACTTTATTTAGATTATAGGTGTGTTTTCCCTCCTCTTCAGTTACTGGTAGCCATCCTCTTGGAACATCTACGTCACCCTCCATTCTACTTTATGTCAGCATGGAGATGAGTTTCTTCTTGTGTGTTGAGCCTAGCTATTAAAAGAAGATAAACTGGACAAAGATAAACTGGAGGTAAACTTTCAGTATGTCCACTAACATTTTAATGTTACTGGAACAAGATGCCTTTGTAACACTGTCCATGTAGTCCAGTGTGTAACTATATTTTAACCGTCTATGAACTGTGTACCTTGTATGGGCTCTGATGGCAGATGTTACCAGCCGGCACAGCGGTACAGAGCCTAAAAATTGCTTTCATTGGAAAGGAAACCTGATTGCAGGGGATTTTTTTGTTTTGTTTTCAAATGCTGCTCTGGTGCTAGTTTTTGTTGTTGCAAATTTCCCTGGAGGAAAATGTAGATGTCGTGCATGTTTGTGTAATATCCAAGTGACAGAGAGCTTTAAGAACACAGTTTGGCTACTCTTGTGGTAAGAATGATTTGTTTGTCCAGTGTTTGTAGCTACATCTCTCCTCACACTGGTGCAGAAATTTACATAAAGGAAATTATTCTTAAGATACACTAAAATCTGATGATGTTTGGTTTTCTGTGCAAGACCTTAAGGTATAATTTGGATTTGCAGAAAAGACACATTGTGGTAATTCACGTGTAAGTTTTGGGTTCATCGTTTACCTCAAATGGATGCAATAGATATGACCAACCTCGTGAAGTTCCAAACTTTTTTTTGCCCCCTCCTGCCTTTCACTTGAGATGTATTCTGTTTGGGTACTGGATTTTCAGTGACTTCTTTTGAACTTAGGGCAGGAGTATTCAAGAATATCTTTCTTCATTTGTGCTTCATAGTGTAGATTTCAGCATTCTTTTAAAATATAATTTCTACAACTACAATTCCATCTACTCCAAGTTGTTGCAGAAAAACTGTAGTAAAGTTTAGTCTGCAAGCAAGTGGTAAAAATCAGTGCCTAATGTAAGTGCTGTTTTCACATCAGCTTAAGAAAATTATTACTTTATCTGCCTGCCTGAAGTGTCATAACCTTGTGTTGTTTGGAGGTGATCCTCACTGTGGCCTTATAGATGTAAAAGCTAAACCAGCGCTCAAGTAATTCTCTTGACGTCAACATACTTCAGCTTGTCAGATGCCTGCCTCACTGTGCTTGAGTTACAGCATTGGAAAGCCTTTTTTGTAAACACGCATTAAATCAGCAGTCTAAGCCACCCTCAGGAATGGGGGTTGATGGGTACCTGTTCTGTGGTGAACGAGAACGTGTGCCCACAGCGCATCAGCTCAGCTCTGCACCATCAGCTGGGTGGGTTCCTGCTGGCACGGTGGCTGGTCACAACAGGTATGGGGCTGGGGGCAGGAGGAGAACAGGGGAGTTAAAAAAGAGAGAAAGAAATACTGTCAGTACCTCTTCCTCCTGAGCATATGAAGTAAGCAGAAATGCAGAAGGAAAACAAGAAGAGAAGATTGTGTACCCTTCAGCAGAGGTTAGGGATTTATTATTTTAATTTGGACAAAAATTAAATTGCAAGTGTATGTGTACTTCAAACACGCAGTTCAAATTACTTGGGCAGGGTCTTGAATTCAGCATTATTAAGAAAGCAGTTCTGTGTGTAGCATTATCATGTGCTAACATTTTTATCTTTTACCTGTAATTTCATAACATTTTTATCCTCTAGCAGAACTGGTATAGGCTGTTATACACTGAGTACAGGATTTCTAATCTCATGGAATAAATTCACAGACAGTTTTATAAAAGCTGAAATACAAATTTATTCAAGCTAGCTTAGTGAAGCAAAATTTGGGGTTTCTGCTGGAAACAGAACATCTTGTACATCAGAGAACCAATTATGTATCTGATTATTTGAGAATTTGCATAGAAATAAGAAATTATGCAGAAATCAAAACATAATGTTAATTGGAGTTTGGACAAGGGCAGTAAAGAGACTTGGAGTTGCACAGGGTAAAAAATGAAAGTGAAATCTCTGATTTATTCTGCTTCTATTGAGATTATGTCTGAAGAAAGATTTCTTCTTCCCCTCCCTGCCCCTTTTGTTTATGCTTCTGAAAGGGAGCATTGCTATCCATTGTATGTGAGACATTGTCCTTTAAATATCAGTGATAGTACTGGGTGTATTGAGAGCCACATAATTGATCCATTTTGAAGTTTGGTTTTTAATCCATTTTTATCTTCCCAAAATGTTTGTTTATGCTTGCACCTATAAGTAATGCTCAAGTGGATTTTAAGGTAAGTAGGACTCCCTCTCTGTTTTTCTTGAAACACAGCTTATGGATAAAGTTTATGCTAAGGGAAGAGAGCAAGCTGTTAGCCTATAAAAGTATCTATAGTTATGTAAAACATGGATAGCATATATTCTCTTGTTCACTTACAAAGGACAAGGATAAGAGAGTAGTGCCAGAGAAATTTTAAAGCCACCCACAGGCAGAGAACCATCATAATATTTCACTGATGTTATATGTAATGTTTTAGAAAAAATTATTAAAGTCAAACTAGAAATGATTTTGTAACTTTGCTTGTGCCATTCCCAACCAAATGAACAGTATGATACTTGCCTTTGAGTTTCATAGGAGAAAAATGAGACAGGCTCTCTGAATTAATTTTAATCATGCTGAAACTTATTTCTTGGGATAAGTACAAAATGTGTGAATCTTCCTTTTTTTAGAAATCATTTTTTTGTCTTGCTGTCACTGGATGTGACTTTGCTTATGGATGTTAGATGGTCTTAAGAGATGTTAGACGAGCTTATGCATAAAGAGAGACAATGTAGAAGAAGGTACAAAGATGAAGGGAGAGGCATTAATTGCTGAAGTAAAAATGATGAGGAGAATTCTGTGGGAAGCAAATGTATATGGGCCTTTGAATAAGGTAAACAAAAGCCATGAATGTGAGAGAGGCACAATGAAGTTACTTAAGCCATTAAGAAAGGGGATGTATATCCTCCATACTTCAGAAGTAATCTGAAATAAATATAGGATGATGAGAAAGGTAAACATCAGATCTGGCAAAAGGAAGATACAATAGGCAGGTCTATGGTTAAGCTCTCTTTTGTGGAAATTAAAAGCAAACGACAGATGATAGTGATGCCATGAAGCAGATCTAAAAGGCAGCCCCAACTCCCCACACTTGCAGGGACTTGGGACAGCGTAGTTGAACTTGCTATGGTGAAGGTCTACGCAGGGAAGTGAGCTGGGGTCTGGTGAATTGGTGCAAGAGCTGGACCCAGGATACTTGAGCTCTGTACCCAGCTCTGGGATTAGATCCTTTGCCTGAAGTTTTGCTCAGACAGCCTTGGGGGTGAAGAACTTAAAAGGAAGTCTTAGGTGAAAGCCTTTGAGGATCTTGTTCTCTGGGTTGAGTCTGAGATGGCTGGGAAGCATCTGACAAATGACTAATTAAAGCAAACCAGATTAACTCTTTGTGTTAAGGACAACTCTGTACTTTAAATGTTTGTGTAATCTTAGCTGAGGAGGGAAATTTATCAGATTTGAGGGCAAGGCACCATGCACGAGCTGACAGTCAAGGCAAGGAAGATCATAAAAGGGC
Source organism: Theristicus caerulescens (assembly GCA_020745775.1). Classification (NCBI taxonomy): domain Eukaryota; kingdom Metazoa; phylum Chordata; class Aves; order Pelecaniformes; family Threskiornithidae; genus Theristicus; species Theristicus caerulescens. Next base: position 87,797,693 of record CM036558.1, read on the forward strand.
ATCACGCAACTAATTGGGGACGATTAGCCTACAAGGTGGTAATGGACTTCTTCATAAAGCAAATTACCTGTTGACATTGGTACAGCTAAATCATGAGAAAGTAAAAGTAAGGCTGCGGTTCACAAACACAGGTTTGTAACAGATAGAACATGGGATCACTGTGGAATAAGGAATTGCCTGTTAAAGATCAAAAGCAGAAAGGAATGCATTTATGTGAAGAAAAGGAGGAAGGAGAAACAAAACAGACAAACAAAAGCCAAACAAGCTCTATAAATACAAACCATGAAGTAATAATAGAGAAGCCTTTCTAAAAAGAGGATAATACTGTTGTAAAGTGTAAAATAAAGAATCATTCAACCTGATTTCATTCCAGCTATAGGACAGAGGTATAATTTTGTGGTAATTAAAAAAAAAAAAAGGCAGAAAGTATTTCTTTCCCAGCCAAGCTTCTTTACTAGTAACGTATGTACAAGGTACCTTGGAAAATGGAATTTTGCGCAAATTACATGACTCATCTATATCCCCAGTGTGTGAAAGAGGGTGGAGAAAGAAAATTATTTCTTTATATCAGTGATGGAGAAAAGGGAAACACTAGAATTGCACTAAACAAGCCAGAAAAGTTATTTCCTATTGTTCATTATTTCCATTGAGAAGATTCTTGGAGATTAAATATTCATTGAAGATGAATGCATAAAAACTAGCATGCTTTTAGTAAAGGCAAATGAGGTTCTCACTGCGAAGTGAATGATAATGGTGGATGTCTACCCAACATATCACAGCTCAGGATTTCCCTAAGAAAATACGCAGCGTAATGAACATTTTGGAATCAAAGCAAATCCCAAAGCTTTTGTGGAAGTGGATCTTGTTCACTGTTGGAGGGACATAGGCAAGCCTCTGTTCTACAGTGGTTTTCTCCAACTTGAATGTGTGTGGATCCTTTGCAGTGAAAGGATATGAGCCAATATGCCAAGATGATCTTCTATGGCTTCCCATTCCTTCTCTGATTTGTCTTTCAGTCTCTTCGTTTACAGTCTAGAAATGGTTTTCAGAAGCCGATTTCCTCAACAGCATCCTGCTTCAGCTCTGTCTTCAGCAGGACGGCACTTTTCTGGGCCTCTGTGTCAGCTCGTGTGGAAATCTTCCATTGTTATTGGTCTAATCAGTCCCACTCTCTGCCTGGTCTCATTAGCCACTTTCAGAATGACTGGCTGCTGTCAATAGTAATTTCACTATTTCGCTCTGTCTTGTGACAATCTGTTGACCACACTAAGTGCAAGTCACTTCACGGCGGTAATAAGTACTGCGTTACTTCAGTAAGTGGTTTATTTGGTGCACGGCTTCCAAGCAGACTTGACAGACGTCCCAGGTGGACTCCTTTACAGTTCTACAATCTCTGGACTGATTGATTTTTACCAAAAATTGACTTTGTAAGCACTTCCTTTAGGTTCTTGAAGTACAATTTCAGCGTACAGAGGAATATGGATTTCTGTCCAATAATGTTTTTGTCTTAATATCCGATGAAGACATTAGCTTATAACTGTTGACATCCTAGACTTCATTAGCTATTCTCCTATTCTTTGCTAATTACATATTAGTTCTTTTCAAGTGAGCTATGTGTTGTTTTTCTTGATCTCTAATAACACTGATTCCCTGACATGTTTCCCTCGGATTTAGTTGATGTTATTCATGTTGGAGATTAGCTTTATTCTTATGGCTGTGAACACCAATGTTTTCTGGATCATTATATGCTACTAAATATAATGCACACTTTAAAATCAGTGCAGAAAAATGAGGTTTGAAGTTCAGACAATATTTGTACAAACCTTAACTCTGCATGCAATAGAACCTTTCTTAACCTGGACTGGAAAAATTGCTGCTATAGACAGGTACACATTTATTAACAAAGGGCATTTTTTTTTTTTAAGTGTCTGTGAAGGTTTTCTAAACTTGTGTGGTGCTTTATCAGTTCACAGAAACAGAGAATTCACTATTTAAAATAAAAGTGTATAATAAGTTTTACAGCAAACTCTGATACCTGGGGAAGAATCTTTCTGCAGAAGGCTTTTGCACAATTTGCAGTACTTTGTGGTATTTATATTTTTCGAAGGTAACTGCTTTGTGTTGGTTTCAGAGGTCAGTATTAGAGAAGACATTCCAAAATTACTTATCTTTTTTCCATTATACTGATTTTTATGTGTGCTTTGCTGAAATTCTCTTTTCTATTCAGTGTAGTCTGCCCAACCAGCTGATCTCAAGGCTTGTAGTTGTAAAGGACAAGGAAGCACTGTCAATGCCAATAAGCAAATAATAAGTATGGTAAAATGACTGGGTTTTGTTTTCTCTTTTTCTTGGTGAAATCACAAAAAAAAGGGAAAGTGTTTTGAAGCAGCACATGGTGTTGCATTGCAAATTGTATTCAATTAAGAAAAATAATACTGCATATCTGTAAATGCATTGCAGAACATTTATATAGGCTTTTGTAAAGCTTAGCTTTACCATAAGGCTTCATTGCATGTACTCATCTTTGGTATGCGTCTTTTGATGTACCTGTTTTCATGCTTCACACTGTTCATGAGTGAGAAATTTAGTTCCAGAAGTGAGAATTCATACAGTACCAATTCCATAGCTGTGTAAATCATTGCAGTATCACCTCTCCTCGATAAATGATTTTTTTTTTTTTTCCCCCTTATACTGAGATGTCTGACGTGAGCAGGAGGAGAATTTCATAAGAAATGGAATAATTCAAAGCTCTGATAACAGAGTGGCCTTCTGTTTTCAGTCCAACAGTTTGGATCTAGCTGACCATTGTTTATCGGGTGGCAGGTGTTCATGAATGTATGTGTAGGACAATACGGAGCAGGCAGCAGATTGTGCACCACTGTTGATCCTGATACACCTCTCTTACAATCTTGTTCAAGAGGCCACAGGTTCACTGGCTGTCGACAGAACTGTTTTCTTGCTCAGTGAACATGGCTTCTTCCTTCTTACTGGGTATGGGCTATCTCAGATTGGCAGAAGCTTTGTAATGCAGCTAGAGTTTTAAAGAGAAATGATGAGGAGTCTGGTTTTCTGTGTGTAAGTTACATGTGCTCAATTACCTTCGTGCTCAGAGAATTATTATTTTTAGTATAAAAATTCTTCTTGTAAATAGTCAAGCAAAACCTCAGTTCTGAGGAAACCTTGGGTATTACAACTATCAGTTTAAATCTGTATTCTCAATAACATGGTATAATCAATTTGTTGTTTGTACTCTGTGTATGTATACCTTTACCTACCCTGAACATGCAATGTAAAAGTATAATTTTACATATTATGAATATTAGTTACACTTCTTTTTGCTTCAGATTTCTTGTTTTGGACCTTAGTTTCAAGGTATCCAGTCCTAATTTCAAAAATTATCCTGATTTTTTTTTTTTAAATTATATCCCTAATCCTGTAATATGTATCTCAAAAGCAATCGAACCTGAACACAAAAATAAAATATGGAACAGAAAGTTATGTCAAGGATTTGTTGTGCAGAAAGAGCTCAGTTCACATCCACCAGCTCAAATAGAGCTTAATAATGTACAATTGTTCCAGTTGATGTGCTTGTCTAATGTGACAGACTAATGGCATTTTGCCTTGTAACTCCTGAACACCAGCCCTTCCGAAGAAGGCAACTTTGATTCACTCAGCGTGTGCTCTGGCCATGCTCCATTGCTTCCTGCCAGTAATTTGGAGTATTTTGCTGGACGCTTCTGAAATTTTTGGGGCATGGAGTGTTTGGGAATCTTTTTTGCTTCCTTTTTGTGTATTTGCAATGCCTAGAATTTTTAGTAGGTCATGGATCTGCTCCTATATGCTGGCTGTATTGCACACCTAAATAGGAAAGGGAAAAAAAATCTGTTGTAATGAAATGATAGAGTGAAAGTCTTAAGTGGTGCTTTTTAAGTTATAGAGGTTTAGTAAAATAACCTAAGAAGTGAAGCACAATTTTGAAACAGTATTTTTCCAAGTATTCTTGAATTTACAAATGTTCTTGTTTTGCTTAAGCAACATGGTCTGTATAAAAAGTAACTCTAAATTAGCAATCTAGCAAACCATATAACTGCGTGGGATGTTTCCAAAATTATATTCAAATTCCTTGTCAGACCCTTTAAAAAAGGGGGGACAGAAGTCTGAATTTACTTTCACAGAAATTGTTTTTTCTCCTTGCTCACAATAGATCAATTTATCAATGGCATAGTCCTGAAGTTAAGTCAACATGCTTGCCAGTATCGAGGTTTCCTTTTTCTATTTTTTTCATATTCGTGTTGCTCAATTTGACTTCTGTTCATGAGCTCATTTGGTTTTTGTCCATTTGGTTAATAAGATTTGGTTTTGAGCCTTTGCAGCTTTCCATAGTTCATTGCTTAAATCTCATGTAACTTGCAGTCACTGAGGGGTTGCAGTGCTCCTTTGGTTATGCACTAAGTCCATTCCATATCTCCACAGTATGCAGTAAAAAATAAATGTCTTGTTTCCATAGCAAGCTCTGGTCTAATAAATTTTCTCTGATTTAGGCGTGCAGTGTGAAAACAATGGTTTTCCATGAAAAATATATACATTCTTTCCTATGTTAAGCACTTTATATGGCATTTTTCTCTTGTTTCACTGTGTTCTAGGAATGGAGGGCTCAATTCAGTTACCTGGACATAGGTGCCTAATGCCATTTGAGTTGCCTCTACTATCTGTGGTTCCGACATAGCAGACAGGATACAGGACCTACAAGAGAGTCCTCCTGGAGTGCCACCTGCAGTCCAGGCAGGATTACCCAAAGGCCTGTCAAACGGCAGTAGACACCCATGGTTAGATTTACTGTAGTTATTTTTGAGTTGGGTATTGTGAGAAGGCAACATAAAAAAATTAAGAACAGCTGCATTGGATCAGACTGAGGGTCCATTTGTCCCACTGTCCTGTCCCTAACAGTGGCCAAAGACACATGATCAGAAAGGAAGACCTGAACGAGGCAAGTGCACATTGTGTATCTTTTTAGTACAGTATCAGCCTCAGGGACTTTTCAGAAACTGTGGCTCCGTTTGTTTATTTAGTAATCTCAGTGCATTTTTCTCACATGAAACCATGTACATGTTTAGCAAGTGCAGGATCATTTCACAAGGACTTCAACAGCTCAGCGATGTACAAAGAGCCCCTTCCTTTTGTCTGCGTGGAGCTTACCACTTGCTCACTTCATCTGCTGTCCTTGCTTGTTCTAATCCTCTATTCACCCTGCCTGCGCTACCCAGGATTTTAGAGGGCTTTCTAACTCTCCCTGTCAGCCCTCTCCTTCCGGGACCAAAGAGTTCTGGCATGCATCGTTGTTCCCTACGTGGGGCTGTTCTGTGCCTCTGGTTGTCTCTGTTGCCCTTCTCTCCCTTTCCAATTCTGCTGTATCCTTTTAACGAAGAGGAACCAGAGCTGCTCACACGATTCAAGATGCAGATAAACAATTCCTGGTTATTGCCCAGTCATTCAGTATTGTAAGGTCCTCTGCAGTTCGCCCTAATTAGCCATTTTCTGTAATACTTTCAATTTAGTATCATTAGCAACTTTCATTGCCTCCTGTGATCCAGAAAAGGGAATGAGCAGTATGAATATGTTAAACACCCCAGCTTGCAACCCAGCTATCCCTGGGAATCTGTCAGTGCTCTCTATAGGAAGAGCTTACTCTCTCTTTACTTTTGTTTGTTCTCTCTTACATAATTAGTCACTCATGAAGGGACCTTCCATCCTACATGATATCTCTCTAGTTTACCCAAAAACTTTTAATGAAAGACTTTAGAAAGGCTTTGGCACTGGCTGCCATAGCATCCTTGTATCCAGGTTGGGATATTACATCCCAGATGAGTGGTCTGCTAGATGGATGAAAAACCTGGCTGGGTCATCAGACCAGGGATATATCCTGTGCCCTTGTCTTGTTTAATTCTTCATCAGTGACATGGAGGAGGAGATGCAAGGCACTCCCGTCAAGTCTGTGGATGACAACAAATTGTGAGGTGCAGTCAAAGCACTCAGAGGCCTGGCTGCCATTCAGAAGAGCTACACAGGCTTGAGAAGAGGGCTGACAGCCACCTTGTGAAACTCTCAAGGGCAAATAACTTAGCCTTGAGCCTGGAACGGACAAACTCCCACCATCGGTACATCCTGGGCACTCGCTGGCTGCAGAGCAGCTCTGCTGAAACAGACCTGAAGGTCATGGTAAACAGCAACCTGCGTGTGAGCTGGCAGGATGCCTTGGCAGCCAACAGCATCCTGGGCTGCATTAATAGGGGCTACATTAATAGGAGCACAGCCAGTAGATCGAGGGAAAAGTTTATTCGCTTTTACTCAGTGTTCATTAGACTATGCCTAGAGTACCATGCACAGGTTTGGGGGACGTCTCAATACAGGAAAGACATTGATAAACTGGAGCAAATTTGGCAGGGCCCCTAGGCTGGTCAGTGGCAGGAGCATTGCCACTCGGTGAGGAGAGGCTGAGAAATGGGGCTTGTTCAACGCCTGGAAAAGAGATGGCTTAGGGGGACCTAGCAGCCACCTTCTTGTATCTGTGAGGAAGTTATCAAGAAGACTGAGGCAGGCTCTTTCGCTGAGGTGTATGGCTGGAGGTTGACTCATTGATTGAGAGGAGATATTTTGACTTGACTTAAAGGGGTAAAAAAAAGTTCACTAAGCAGTGGAAGAGATTGCCTGGAAAGGCTGTAGGATCTTCATTCTTGGATGTTTCAAGAGCCAACTGGACAAAGCCCTGAACAGCCGGGTCTGAAGGGTGATCATCTGGCTGAAGCAGATCATCCTGATCTGCTTTAATCAGGATGTTGGATAAGAAAACCTGCTGAGGTCCCTTCTGATGTGAATAATTAATTCTGTATGATCATTGTTCATTTTATACTTGCATATTTATTAATATCCACCTTCTTACTGGCATGTTTATTAATATCCAACTTCTTAGCTAAAAGTGAAATAATGTTTTTTAAAAAAAATATATTATGGAGAATAGATTTGTTTATATTGTCATTCAGCACTCATATGGTTGAGTTCTTATATTTTAATACACAGACATAACTAAAGAACAGGTAAAAATAATGTCATTTTTGTAAGGTATCCTAGTTAGGAATAAATCCTCCTCCCCTGCACTGGAGGAGTATTATATCATCTCCTTTTCAAAAGGAAAAAAACCAATCAACTCTATCATAAATGCTGCATACTTTGCATAATTATTTTTGTATTGAATTAGCATGCACATATATTTCTGCTGAAAACTAATGTATGAAAAAATCTCTCATGATACTTAATTCTGTGTATGAAACAGATAAGGTATAGGAAAAGCTTAGATGTTTTCATGTCGGGGACAATTTCTAGTACTGGATATTTATTCTCATCTTTCCAGAAGAAGTTTTGAATAACCTTTTGATTATATAGCACTTCCCTGATGAGCTTGTTTGTTGGTATATTTATTCTGCATCTCAGATGTAACTCATCTCGCCTAATTTTAGCTACCTGAAAAGGTAGTCATTGAGTTTAAAATAGTTGCCTAGGCACCCGCTACAGGTAATAGAGATGATTCCTCCTCTCCCCAAACATGAGTCATCCTGTCTGCCTTAGAGGCTTGTCTTGTGATAGAATTAATCACTCTGCAGAAGTGCCTGTTTTACCCTGCTAACTAGGAGGAGGCTATAGGCAGCTAGCTCTTACAGGACAACTAGTTTTATATGCTTATTTTGCAAATCTCTACATCCCTTCCCACACATCACTTGAACACCTTGGGGGAACAGAAATGAGCCCAACTAAAAAAAAAGTTAAACTCCTGAAATCCATCTTAGGGCTGTTGGTAGCTAATGCAAATTTCCATTTCTGCAGAGCACTTTGGAATGTATTCTGGCTGGAGCCCGAAGCGCAAATACATACCTGGTGTGATGACTCGTTGGAAACATGAAGTCAATAACATAGATGTCTGTATTTCTAGATATACAGAGTGGGTTGTTTGCAGGGAGTGGTGGAGTGGTGGTGCTTGGATTTGGGGTTGGATTTTTTTGTTTTTGTGTGTGTGTGTGTGGGTTTTAATCTTCCCCTTCTCTGGCTGTCTCACAGGAGACGTTACTTCCCTTCTTACTTCAGTACTAGAGTCTAGTGGCAACCTCAGAGTTGTCACCGAAAGACAGTGAAGCAATATTTCATCTTGGGCCACAGGATTTTTCCCATATATGAAGAGCTAAATTCACACAGGCAGTGCTCATACTTCTATTAAGCTTACTTCTGTCTTTTGTTTTCTAATCAATGGTAAGAAAAATAGGCTCATCCACATGCAGTGTCTCTACTTCATGGGCTGGAGATACATGTAGGCAGGGTAGGTATCATTGGGAGACTCTGTGGAAACTGTGGAAGTGATGTGTGTGAGATAAGTCTCTGAAAGTGTTCCGGAATTTCCTTTTCTTTTGCTTCTTTTTCTTGATTAGTATCTAGACCCAACAGATTGACGTTGGATACCTGTCTCTCTTCTACTTGGCAAGATGTGAGTGCTCTTCAGGACAGGTCAGATATATGAGTTTGTATCCACTTCAGATTAAATCAGATGAAATCTGAAGTATTACTTCTTTCTTTTCTTTCAGAAAGTAATTGAAAGTACTTACTTTCTTCTAGCAGCTGACTTGAGCATACTTCATAGAAAACTCATGTAATTCATAAGCACCTCTAAAAGCCCAACTTGAACTCATGGGCTAAAGGTGATGGTAATAATGCCTAGCATTCAAAGACTGCCTGTAGCTGAACAATGAAAGCAATACCAGATCAGCTCAATATATGGAATGTATCTGATGATCTAAGGTATAGGACAGGAAACAGCCATCTGTGTTGTTAAGATTTATCTTTGGTGGGCAACAGCGTAATAAATGTTAAGTCAAGAGGATTCATTAGAATAACTGTTCTTTTGGGGTTGTGTATTCGAACATCGCTAGCAAATTCTAACACCATTAATAATGGAAATGGATAATCATGAATACAGCAACTGAATAGCTATTTTTAGCCTTGTACAGTCTTTGTGTCTAGTATTTTCATTTGGCAAATATTGCAGTTGTTTGCAGATCATAAAACAATTAATGATTTGCTGCCTATTTTAAATGTTTCTTTAATGATGTTGTGGAGGGTTTGGGCTTTTTTTTTGTGTGGTGGTTGGTTTTTTTGGTTTGGTTTTTTTTTTTTTTTTTGAAAGTGAAGGGTGAGGGGGAAAACAATCTTCAATAATAAGTGGCCATAAAGAGATCCTGACGTTTGAACTGCTTCAGCTTTAAGTCACTGTAAAGTGTATGAGGGGGCTTCAGAACCATGAATATCTGCTGCTTCTCCTGGCTGGCTTTATTGCAGGCTAGTAGACTTCCAGTTGAATTTCTTTTTCTTGTGCATGTTTGGACTAACAAGCTGCAAGTCTCTTATCAAGTAACAGTATCAAATAACTAATGAATAATGCTTCTGAATAATTTATTTTGTAGTCAGAAAATAATTGCATAAGTTAAATTCTGTGCTTGTTTGAGCATATTGAATTCAGTAGAGATCTGTGTATTACATTTTTATGATATTTTTGCCTTGTCTTTTCTTAATTTGTACAGTCCTTAGGCCAGTGGGTGCTCAGTTGCAGTTGAAGGCTCTAGGTGCTCCTATAATACAAATAATAATTTTGCTGCTATGCCTTGTAGAAGATGAAACACTTCTGGAGCTTCCACTTTTTTGAGAGACTTTTTTATAATGCAAACAGCAAAAGATACTTTCCAGAAATACAGTTCTTGGAAATGCCTAAACTGTTGAAGACTGGTGTGTGTGTGTGTGTGTGCTTAATTATGAGACAGCTGCTTGGATGGAGTATTTCAGCCCAAACAGTGAGCTTGTGAAAAGTGTAAGTGGCTCGAAATAGGATCTTAAAATGAGAAGTGCCAGCTCTGCCTGTGACTAAAAGAGAAAGCTAGAAAGAAAATTGTGAAACTTCACCAGCTTTACATCGTGAAATAAGTGAATTCCACCAGAGCTGTTTCGGAAAGCTGCTTCCAGCAAACTTGACTCCCTGCTGTTGCTGACTGCTTTCTGAGAAGCTTTGATGTCTCAGCTCTGTGCTGCTCACCTTTCCCCCCCTGCACCAGCTTGGGTTCGGGAGGCAGCGCCTCTCACCTTGGTTGAGGGTGGGAGAGGGAAGAGGAGGCACAGGGAGGAGTGGTGTCTTCCTTCTTGGCTTCCTGCCCATCTCCTTGGCCTTCTCCCCAGAATCACTGGATATATCTCTGGCAGTATGACCCTGAATGCAACGTTTGCTTAACTTGTGCCAACTTTTTTAAGATAGAGAAACTGGATTTTTCTGTTATGACGTGTAATTTGACAGGATGAGCTTGTAAATAAAAATCATAAATACAATTTAGATTCTGTAGATATAAGTAGATTAGAGCATCCTGTAAATACATTCATATAGTGTGTATGTAGTTGGTTAAAACTAGGTAACGTACACAGCCGAAACAAACACTGGAAAACTTTTATAACTTTAAGCAATTGTGTGGATGCCTTTGCATGTGCAGTGAAATATATCTGCTCTGCGTGGATATTGCCACTGTTCCAGCCACTTGACAGTGCAAAGGAATTCAATGGTGTTTTAAATCAACCTTGCAATGAAAATGGGGGACAGCAGTTGTTATACTGCTCCAGTTTACCCTGTATTATATTCAACAATAGGCAGCAAGGCAATTTTAAGGGCTTAAACACTTCAGTAATTAGGCATTAATTCTGTTGAAGAGTTGGACAATAGTTCTTGTTTGAAAATAATAACCTGAAAAGAAGGAATGCTTAAAAGAAGTCAATCTGCATGGAGACTGGGATAGACTACTACAGAAGTAGTCAGTCCATGAAAGAGTGTTTAAAAAAACAAGGCAGTAGTGTGTCTTTGTAGGGCTACAATAAATGGAAGAAGGAGATGCTGGAGGATATGTACTGAATTGAATATATTGATTTCTCTTCTGTTACCGCTAATAACTCTGATTTAGGAAAATGGAGTTACACAGTGTATAATAAAATTCTAGAACAGACAAGTCACAGGCAATTTTCAGTTCTATGCAACTAGCAGGTTTAAACCCAAGTTACTGATGGGATGGCTGACTTGCTGCTTATGCCTAGTTGCCACTACAACATTGTTTCTGTTACTTTAGCATATCCTTTAATAATAATGGGCTTGTTGTTTAGGAACCAGGTTCTGCACTGGCATCTGGTCTTGATAAGTTGCTGTCAAAGTAAAGAGGCCCCTAAGAGAAGACAGTGATATTAGAGTATTGTAAAAGAAAGCCCTAATTTTAGGCTTTTTGAGAAAATTATTGCAAATTCACTTGCCTGGAGTACTTGTAGGTGCAATAAAAAAGTAATCATCATTAGATTGAAGACCAATGTGATGTTGCTATGTTAGTTGAGCTATTTATCTTTATCATTGAAAAAAGGACCTAGTATCTCCTTCCTAGGAAAGTTTGTGGCTCTTCAGGCAAGATATCCCTGGCATGGAAGTAAGAAATTTGATTGAGCTTCAGATAGTGCTGTGGGACTGTTCCTTTAGGTGAGTTACTATGGCACTTCTCTGTTTTAAGAATCACTTGACTAGTCTGTTGATGCCAGGTGAGGTTATTTTTCACTTGTGGTCTTGTAGGCAAAATGGCTGTGGATAAGCAAGACATGATGTACATTCTTCACAAATACAGTTCAGACCATCAGTCTGAGTCTCCCTCACACTTAAGTCTATTCAGCTTGTGTTTGGAGAAACGTTGTATGTTTTCTTCTTAAGCAACAGCAAAATCCTTATGTTAGACTGCTTCCCATCTTCTATCACTAAGCAGCAAAAATATGTAAGTGAACATTTTCTGCGCTGCCTACCTTGCAAGTTGTGACTGCCACCTGCTTATAGTTACTAACTTCTGTCTGCTACTTCTGTATGCTCTTCTAAGTGTCCCTGTCAATATTTGAGATGCTATGTGCTGTGTTGTACTCTTGGTCTTATGTACGCTTTGTAGTCTTTCTAAGTATTAGCGCATTCATTAGATTTTCTTTTGTACATTCCAGAACAATTATTTTCCTAAAACAAAGTTTCAAATTCCCTTATTTGGAAGCATCAAAGAATGAGAAGTTCCAAGCTGGTGGAGAAGGTGGGCAGGAATTCTTAAATGACCCTTAAAACAGTTGGCTCTGAGGGAGTTATCCAAAGGTTTAGCTTTGCCTGTATTTTTTCCCCCTAGCAATTTTTACTGTCATTTAACAGATTATCCAACTTGATGGATTGAAAACAGGAGGAAGAAAGACTTAATATAGCCAGTCTATTATAGGTCTTGCAAGGAATGTGTTCCTATCCGATATATTTTAAGAATGTGCACAACATACGTGTATAAAGGTAACATTGTAAACTGATAGGCTTTTAGTGTGGCAGAGTGAAGACTGAAACTATTAGACTGATTACAGCCTTACACAACTTAAACATACATATTTTTATTTCTTTTCCGTCAATTAGCTATCTCCCAGACAATATCGTTTTTTGGCTAGAAGGAAACTAAAATAGAGGGTATGTACTATATAGGGACACTAGGTATGATTGAATAACTATGTGGAGGAGATTAGTAATTTCCAAACTTTCAGACAGGTTAACTGAAAAGAAAATGCAAATGACTGTTCCCTCTATATCACAAGACACAACATATAAGTAGACATATAACCTCTTATTTTATATACTTCACTGTAAATTGCTCTGTTAATTCCACAACATCTGGCTATCAGTTTTCAACTAAACAGATTTAGAAGAGTTGTCATCACATTCTCATAATGATTGTCATTGTTGATTTAAGTGTATTCCAGTTAAATCCAAACTTGCAAACTTAATTTGTGTATGTAAAGTGTATTTTGTAAAAAATTATGCATTAATGCAAGGACTTCTGCTTTCTGGCAGGCAGAGATCCAGAGACGGTTTTCTACTGTGCTGGCTTGTTTTAACGTTGTGTTTCTAATGCACTTTATTAGTTGATGTTTCATCAGCAATTTCTTTCAGCATTTATTTCTATGAAAATCCAGATTCCATGCTTGGGAGCACATGAAATATTCCTCTGTTTAGAAACAGTTTAGAAAAACAGCTAGGATTGTACTGATGGAATTTCTGTCCTGTTTTCTCCGTTAAATTGTACATACTGTCATATAGATCAAACAAGTTTGACTCTTGGGAGAGCTGATTCAACTCTGATCTGCTTGGCCTCTCTGTACCTCTGCACTCTGTAAAAAGGGAACAGTAGTGTTTTCTTTTCTCAAGAGTACTGGGATAGCTGAAATAGTAACACTCCTTATATCCCCCCACTTTAAAATAATGAGGTAGAGCATATAAATTACTTAAAAGTTTTCTGGCATCTCAGATGCACACAGTGTCAGGAATGCTATTGAATGTTGTAGAAAAACTAGGCAGATCCTTACAAATCTGCCATCTCATATTAATGGTGTATTTTTTTGGTTTTGTGTTTTTGGTAACAGAAGTTTCTTTTTCATGTTTACTTAGCCAAGAATTTTTTATTTTCCTCCTTTGTGTTTCTGTAAACGCGCCATTTCGGCTATACATTTGCCTTGTCACTGTTTTAAGAGTTACAGTTTTATGAGCAATCATGCACACAAAGAAAACTATGGCAATGGTACTAAGTCCATATATATCCTAAAGCAGAACTGTGTGGATAACGTTACTTTATCTTCTCTCAAACTTCATAGCATTATACTTAAAATTGCTTTCATATGAACATTTCCTGTATCTTCTAGTCTAAAAGCTGTATTTTTTTCTTATAATAAAAGAAAACTTTATTTATAGAAAATGTATATAAATTTATATTTATTTATATAAAAAGAAAATTTATTTTTCTTGTAGACTTTAACTAAAACATCTTCACTCGCCACAGCTCAAGTATGACTATTTATTAACGTGCTGATTAGGTGAGAGAGAGAGAAAGTGAACTGGACTTGCTATACCAAGTGCAGAAAACGCGAAGAGCTGTACAGGTATGATTTTAGAAGCAGTATACTGGGAGCAGTAAACCCCTCAGTTTTAAAAGTATATATGATAAACTCTATTGTCAGGAAAGGAGGTACTAGCCTGCTTGTATTCTAATTTTTCCACTGATGATGAAATTGGTAGTCAAAGTGTCCCATACTGAGCTCAACTCTAAAAGGTCATGTGGAAAGAACATTTCTTAAGGAAGCTAAAAGTGGTCAGTAAGAAGACTAGTTCTTTGAAGGAGGCATAGAGATTACTTAAATGCCATGACTTTGGAGTGGTGAACAACTGAATATCATGAGAAAGCAGAAGAAAGCTGGTGTGGGTATCCAGCAGAATCAAGTTCCAATATAAGAAGTGGAAGGGATTTTGCACTTTGGCAGGGTAAATGTGAAAACATAATAAACAGATTAGAAAAAGCTTAAGAAACAAGAAAAGGCCTAAAAAGTTAATGAAAACTTTCTAATGTCTGGAGCAAGAAGCTTGGCAGTGAGTCTGTAGGGCTAGCAGTGAATAGGAACAGTAGAGATTGTTGCCATTTAAGACCAAATGACAGTATGGAGGCTAAATGGATTTGGATACCAAAACACTTCTATCACACATATATGCTGTTTTAAGAATTACATTACTTCTCTATTCCATGGGAAAGAGGACTTGGTCCAGGAGAAAAAATGGGCAGGTTAGTGTAGTGGTTCCTCACACACCTTCCCTTTTCCATGGGGGGAGAGAGTGCAGTCCAGGAGAGATGTTTCCAGCTGGGCTGTGTGCAGTCCTGGTGTGGGGTCATGGGGACCCTGGGTGCTCTCTGATGCTCTCAGGTCCTCTGAGTGTTGGCGAGATGGTCCCAAATTCTGGTGCAGGGTCATGAGGTTCTCACCTTTCTCTCTTGTACTCTGTCCGTGTCATCCCCCCCAGTATTAAATATCTTTAGTTACAGGACTGGGCAGGGAATCCTGTGTTGGTGATGAGTCCTTTCATATGGTGCTCTTTTCTGATTTGCAGTTGCTGCTGCTGCTGCTCACAATCTACTTGTTCCAGATACTTCTGGACATGTTGGCACTTTTTGATGATCAACGGGCTGTTTGCATAGTTTGGCTATCTGTTTTCTTCAGCACACAAAAACTATTCTGTTCTTTGGGACAGGTGGTTGACTATATTTCACCTGCTTTTGCCACCGTAAAGAGCTGGTTAACATTTACTGGCTTATGCTAACAGCTATCCTGCCTAGACATAACTCATGCTAACTGCTACAGAGAGTGAAGAAAAACTAAAGGGTTTTTTTCATCTTTTGTGGCCATGAAGTATGTTTGGCAAGCTTACCATACTGCAGCCATTCTTTGTGGAGATGCCTTAGGGTCTCAAAATATTGTAAAGAGTTTATGAAGCCAAAACCCAAAATAACGGATGATAAAAATTCATGTGGATAAATGTAAAATGATGCACTTACGGAGAAGTAGTACAGCATCCCAACTTCAGCTATAAAATGATGGATTCTGAGCTCATTTTACCACACAGGAAACTGATGTGGGATTTGGTGCTTTTTGTGGGCTTGGGTTGTATTCATAAGCCCATATCAAAAGGAGTGAGGAGAGGAGCAGCCACAGTTCCCATTAGTACTGCTCAGGACTCTGCCCATCCACCACACAGCTCTGCCAGTGTCACACCAGCAGGATACTGTATGTGGAGAGAGAGAAAAGCACAGCGGTCACCCTATTTGCAGACACACCTCAGCTCTTCAGGAAAATGCTAAGGAAACGTTTGATTGTCATGCTCATCTCGGGCTGGGGGAGGTGGATCCAGCCATTTAAAAGAGAAGACATCCTTACCCCAGCAGGTTTCTACTTCAGCATGTAGTGAATAAGTGAGGACACCTCATGCTTTTCTACCAGCCCTCCATTTAAGGGATACAGCCATGGAAGGAGTCCCAGAGTGACTGCTGCATTGGTTCCCTAGTGCAGCCCTAACCACTAGACATCTTTTATGTCTTTGAAGGTTAGTCTGGAGATACACTGTGCACAGTGTTGTATGGGGCTTGGAAGTACGCATTCTGCTGTCTGGCTCTAATAAAAGTAAGACGTGAGGCAAAGAGGATCTATGCAATTCAGTATGATATATATAAGTAAGCTCCTTAACTGTAGGAATTAGTGAGGAAGTAGATTAGTCCTGAGATTACACCAATACCAGAACTGTCTATCCTACTTCAGGTTCAGAGCCATGGGAAACATTAAGAGTAGTCAGCATGAATCAGCCTGCAATTTAAATTTAAAGTAGCAGTAATAAACAGTCTATTTTGGCACAGAACCTTAGTGGATTACTTGCCTCAGACTGAAAGGGCTGTGCTTTTGCCTCGCTATTTCTGTTCTTTATAATGAACATGTGTCCTCAGGTGTCGCTGCGAATGACCCCATCTTTGCACTATAAACTATTTTTCTCTTATTACTGTTGGTGGCATTGGGGGTGGATTCTGTAGTCATGGTGTGTGGTGGATTGACCCTGGCCAGCAGCTAAGCCCCCACCTACTTGCTTGTTAACCCCCCGCAGCAGGATGGGGGAGAGAATTGGACAGGCAAAAGTGAGGGGGGGGAAAACCCCTAGTGGGTCAAGATAAAGACAATTTAATAAATGAAAGGGAAAAAAAAAAAGTAACAAGTGATGCAAAAGCACTCACTCACCACCAGCAGACTGATGCCCAGCCAGTCCCCAGGCAACAGCTACTTTGGAGAAACTGCCCCCCAGTTTTATTGCTGAGCATGACGTTATATGGTATGGAGTATCCCTTTGGTCAGTTGGGGTCAGCTGTCCCAGCTGTGTCCCCTCCCAACCTTCCTGGGGGGCAGAGTGAGAAACAGAGAAGGCCTCGATGCTGTGCAAGCACTGTTCAGCAGTAGCTGAAACACTGTTTTGGTCACAAATCTAAACTACAGCAGTACCATAGGAGCTTCTATAAAGAAAATTAACTCCATCCCAACCAGACCCCGAACACGACATCACTTAAATGTTCAAGTCACTCCCAGTCAATAAATGACCAATGAACGAAAAAACAAACACAAAGGAACACCCCATATTATGTTACAATCACCTACTCTGATGGTATCTAGGTCATACAAGATTTTAAGAATTCACTGTAGGAGTGTTGCTGGCTTTTGTTTGTAGATGTGCATTTTGCTCTGTATGCTTGAGGATATTGGCATTGTCACTGAAATAAGAACTCCCGTTCCCTCGGTAACACCAGCAAACAATATTCTCTTATTGGATTCCATGAATGGAACAATTTTGCTTGATTTATGAATAGACTTTTCAGTGAAACTGAAATCAATTATTGTAAATCTTCATGCTGAGATCTCTAAAATATTGGCAGGGGTATGAATTTTTATGTTGGTTTCTCTTTGTGATCATGTTGCTGACTCAAGCTGTGAAATATTTTCCTAAGAATTTTAGGAGGTTGCTCAGTTATCAGATTGTGCATGGTTAGGGTAAGTTCTTACAGATTAGGTAGGTGGTTTCAGTACCAATGAAGTAGGAACATGTTTCAAGCCAGCATGTGGTTTCTCTGTCCTGATTAATCACTTATTCCATTGCTATAATATATTGACAGAGAAGGGGGCTGGGGGCAGTTAACTGACACAACGCTGTCTTCATGGTTTGGGTCTCATCTTTACATCTTCGTGCACCCAGCATTGGTGCTGACTCAAGTTTGAGAGGAAAAAGCAAGGGGTGTACAATCGGGCCATCTTTCTCTTGCCTTTTTTTCAAAGCCCTTTGGGCCAAATGCTCTAGCTTTTCTCTCATAAGTACTTCTTCTGAGTTACCCTGCTAAAATCATTAGGAATTTTAGGAATTCTTTTGTTTGATTTTAAGGAGGAAGGCTGTATAGTAATTCAAAGTACTTGAAATTTCAGCTATTATAGAAAAACGTAAAACTGCCTTGTTTTATGATATATTACTTGAGCAAAACAGTACTTGACATGATCGTATTGAACTAAAAAAGTTTGGAAGCATTGCAGACGGCTTAAGCTCTAGGCAAGACTTTAGGTTTCATGCAGCTTCCAGCATTCTGACACTGGCTAATGTAGACAGCGATCGGAAAATATTTGATGCAGCTTGCAGAGACCTCATATTGGCTACTGTGTGCATAAGATCCTTCATTTTGCTTCCTCTTCGGAGAACAGGAAAATAGAGATGTTTCAATCAGACTCAGGGCAGGAGTAGAGAGTCCCTGAGGAAGAAACTTTTTTCCTGTTGAGCTGTAGTCTTTGGATTGTTTCAGCAAATGCCTTTTTGAGTCGGGCATCTGTGGAAGAGAAGGGAAAAGAAAGTTTCATACACACTGATTGTGTATATGCCAACATTTGTGGTTTCCATTTTAGGTATTACATATTTATCTGTAGAACTTTAGGGTAGGATAAGTCAAGGAAAGTGTTGGGGCACATTTGCCAATATAGCTTCTCTTCAGTCAAGTTTTAGAATATGGTTGTCTTTATTCTTTACTGTGACAGGTTCTTTTATATCTTCTATCATGCTTTTGGCAAAGCGCAGGAAAATAAAAAGGGACATGTTACGGTTTACTGAACCCAAACTTTTACTTTATTTAAAACTTAAAACCAGACGATTCTTTTTTATCCATTTAGAAGCCCTAAATACCTAAATAGTATGGTTAAAATAACTGGGAATGCAACAGTTCAAGTCACAAAAGAAGACAAGAGGGAGCTCATGTGTCTTAGTGAACAGGCAAGTGGATGGGTCTACAGACAAAGAACAATCCCAGAAAGAAAATGGAGCCCTTGCTCTTTGGAAAGCCCCTGTGATGGATTAGCTAGAATAAGAGGAGTGCTGACTTGATCCCTTATATCCCTGACCCCTAATTGAGCTTAAGCTTTTGCAAAGGTCTTTAAGATATCATGTCTCCTTTAACTAATCTGTGTTCCCATCTAGTAATTTAAACATAGGAGATATATGCCTTAGGGTATTGTGATAACTACTTAGGCAATCAGAAGAAATTTTCCTCTTTGAGGTATTTTGGCAGGGTCTGGCAGATTTTCTTATCTTCCCATTGACTCAAGAGATTACCAACCTATTTTTAAGAATACTTACCCAGCCACAAATTGTATCAAACTGTCAGCAAAGATAGGACAGTAAAGGAACTCTACAGTTTCAATGGTTGTGTGTGCAGGAGAAGGGAGGGCCCATCTTTACAGACTTCCTACCCTGTTTCACTGTTGCACAGCTGAAGGATTCAGCTTCATTGCAGAAACGTTTAATGCACCATTAGTAGATATGCGTCCTGCTGCCAAGAGCCAATGCTGTCTCAGCCTTCAGTCACCTCCATAGTTTGACATTACCGAAGGAATGCAATAGGTCATCTTTCCGCTGATGCCGATTCCTTGCACGTCTAAATTCTCAAGCAGTGCCAATTTCTACTTCTTCCAGTTGGGATTTTGTTCCAAAAACCTACTGTAAACATCTTGGTTAGTCTATTAGTCATATGTATGTGATAATGTTTGAATTGGCCGTACAATATGTAATCATGAAAATTATTATTTTGGGGTATTTTTTTCCTCCATATCTGCACCAAATATGACTTGTGATGTAGGTCATAATTTGCAAGAACTTCCAGGGCTATTGTATTCTATAGTGTTCTGGCTCCTCACTTATATCCACTGAATTCTTAGCTTATCAGAATGACTCGGTGAACGCCATGAACACTGGTGGTTTTCATGTTCATAGATACAGTGCCAAACCTATTTCTTTTTTTGCTTACCACAGTTGTTAGAAGCTAGTGTGATGGAGCTGTTCACAACTGTAGGGTTTCAAGTAACACTGTTGTTCATATATGTAGGGAGAAGTAGAGGTTCCCTATAGCAATCATGCAATTATGATATTGAAGAACACTGGAGTATTTTATGTATTTATTTTATAAATTAAAAACAGCTAGAAACAGTATCAGCATTAGTCCTTGCTTCTGAAATGTTGATATGAGTTACTGAAATTATGGCTACACTTAAATTTGCTATTTATAATCATGCAGTTTTAGGTTAAAAAGTGTTCAAGTATTTTAATTTTACAGTAAGTTGCCATAATTTTGAAACAACAGCAAAAAAGTAAGAGCAACTTTAACAGCAAGAATAGAAAATGGTATTTATATATATTAATGGTATTAATATTAAATGGTAGTCATACTGTAACCTCTATACAGCATATCTAAGGTAGAGGAAAGGAAGCAAAAAATATTTCTGATGCATAATTGCATATTGGATTATTTTAAATGATTTGTTCTTATCCAAGACTACTTCAGTATCATTCACGGTTCTCCAGATTAGCTCAGCAACAAGCCAAATTTGATTGCTGTGCAGTAAGACAGCACAACTACACTTTTATAATGAATGCTCTCACTGATTAATGGCTCATTGTAGAGGGAAAACCCCCTGGGGAGCGCATATTCCTTACCACAATATCTTTGTAATTAAAGAAACATATTTGGATTTTCTGATTCCACTGATTTGATGCAGTTGCCAGTGTAGTAGATAACTTGGCTTTTACCATAGATTTCCAGATATTGTGGAGCTGGTTTTTTTTGCTTGTTTAACCTATCTACACCCCATGAAAGGTGATGTAACTTTAGACTATGTAAACAGCGTTAAAAAAAGTGACTTTTAAACGAGTATCAATCTAATACTTAAAAATGAAAGTCTGCCCCTTTAAGCAATATTCCCTTTTTCTTTAAGCATAGGTTATAAAAGAACCTATTAAAACAATGCAGTTTAAGTTGGAAAAGGAATTAAATGCTCAGTTTACAGTTGCTGCTGCTGCTTTTTCAGTTGTAGGGGTTTTTTTCAGTGTTCTACATGGATTCAGTGAATGAAGCATAGTATTTCTGATGACAAGGAGGAGAATAAGAGCATTGAAAGGCAGATGCAGGCATCACAAAAATTTGTTTAGAAACAGCTTTTTCATTGGAATTCTGTTAATTTTACATAGCGATAGTTTGGGGGCTTTTATAAGTATTAACACAGGGTACCTTTTGTGCTGGAATGGAATTGTGTGCCTTTCCATCAAGAAGGTGCCTTAACAACAGAAGGTACAAATATCTGTATTTGAACTGCAAGAGCCATAGCTTGAGTTCAGAGAGAAGTGGGGTTTAACTGTCTCAGAAGTAGCTTATTTTTAACTTATCTTCTGACTCAAGAACGAACCCACTGACCCTCTCTGTCCTGTTTATCTTAGGAATAATGCTTCTAGTAGGACTCAGGTCAGATTATAAGATTTTGATAAGTAGTTACATGACAAAAGTGATTTTTAACCTGCTTTTCCAAAGAAATAAGATTTCTGTAGTGGCTTTCTCAATGATGTTAAATAATTTTTAATTCTGTTGACTGATTTTATTCAAATTTTACAAAGTGATAAAGACCAAAAAGTTTAAAAACAAAACCAACAACAAAAAAGCAAAACAACAGAAACAATTTTTGTTGAAATCAGTTGCTATACTGAAAGAAATGGATGCCTGGCAGTTGGTTATGGATTATGGAACTATAGTAGGAAGATAGCAAAGAATAAAGAAGCGTTGCTGAAGTTATTTTGATGCGGAGTTAAAGTAACCAGTGTACCCACGTAAGCTATTGAGTTTCTTTTGATTCAGTTACTCACTGAGCTCTGTTTGCCCGTCTATATTCCAGACAATAAACTGGAATTCAGTTACATAGTTTGGCTTTTATTATGTCTATCATACTGGTTTTCTATAGCTAGATTATTGTTGGTTTTTAATTCTGTTTCTTATTTTGTCCAATCAATTTTTTCAAATACTTCCACTGTTACCGGAAACTGGCAAAATAATTCACTCTCTAAAACTTATTTTGGAGTTTTAGAAAGCAGGCATTCTTTATTGCGGCACCGGGCAGCACTGGGGATAGTTCCACCATAAGTCCTCCGAAGGCTTGACGGACTTTCGGTTACTATATACTATGAAAATATACATATTCATAGGATTTCTACATAAACATGAGCTTTCCTGGAACTTATTAACATATGTAAATGTCTGATCCACATGCGCAGTCATCCTCTGTGGTGGTCCTCAGGTGGTCTTTGGGGGTCTTCAGATGAAGGCTTGTAGTCTTCCTCACAGTGTTCGCTGATTGACCTTTGCTTCTGCACAGACTCAGTTCTTGGGTTGCCTAGCTGTCTAGAGGGGAGTGTTCAGGAGCCTAAAACTTAATTATCCACAAAGATTCTCTTTTGTTATGTAAAGGGAGCATTCAAGAGCTTTGTAACGGAAAAGGGGAATACCCAGGAGCCTCTATCCACATTCTCAGGTATCACCACCACTGTACTTAATAGTGATTTAACAGGAATCTTAATCTGATGAGGTTTCATATGTCTTTCATTGGCTCATGAGATGGTAACCGTGGTAGTTGTCAGCTGTAGATTACAGCTGTACAGTATACACAACTGTAGATTGTATCTATCTATCCAGGAATCTATGTTGTCACAAGATAAAAAACAAAACAAAAACCCAAGCCATTTCTGCTGTCCACCTTTCTTGCTGAAGTCAAAGCCAGCTTGTGGGGTGTGGTGGCTTGACCTGCTCTGGCTGCCAGATGCCCACCCAGCCGCTCACTCTCTGCCCCTCCTCAACAGGACAGGGGAGAAAATAAGATGGAAGAGCTCCTGCGTCGAGATAAAGACAGGGACATCACTGACCAATTACTGTCATAGGCAAGACAGACTAGACTTGGGGAAAATTCACTTTATTGTCATTTAAAATAGAGTTGTACGGTGAGAAACAAAGAGAAAACATAAAACACCAACCCCACACCTCCTCTTTTTTTTCCCAGGCTCAGCTTCACCCCTTCACTCTGGACTCCTCTACTGCCTTCCCTCAAGCAGCACAGGGGGATGGGGAATGGGGGCTGCGGTCACCCACAGCAGCTCCTCCCTGCCGCCCCTTCCTCCTCACACTTTCCCCTGCCCCAGCCCGGGGCCTCCCCAGGGGCTGCAGGGAAACCCCTGCCCCCGCGGGGTCTCTCCCGGGGCCGCAGGGGAATCTCTCCCGGGGCGCCTGGAGCACCTCCTCCCCTCCTCCCGCTCTCCCCTCGGGGCTCGCAGGGCTCTTTCTCACCCTGGCTCCCTCAGCCCCGGCTGCCGGGCAGCGTTTGGCCCTTCCTTACCCAGGCTTTCCCCGAGGCGCCCGCCCGGGGCTGAGGGGCTCAGCTCTGCCCTGCGCTGGGGCCCTTGGAGCCGGCTGCAACCGGCTGTGGCTGGCGCCGGGCAGCCCCGGCCGCCCCTGCAGCGCCCCATGGCCAACACCTGGGCATCTGCACCCGGTACGTGGGGAGAGGGTGGTTTTGTTTGGATTTATAGGGCTGGTTTTTTCATTGAAGTGAGGTAAAGTTTTTAGAATATTCTTAGAAAGACGACAACAACAACAACAACAACAACAACAACAAAAAGGGTCAGACTCGAGATAGAATTTTGCCAGCGCTGTGGAGTACGGGAAGCCATGAATTATTTATGTCTGACTTCCCAGTGTGTTCCCAAAAGGCTGGTAGTATTTTTCCTGTTCATCTATCTATGATCGGCTAAGATTTTAATTCGATTCTCCCAGGAGCGTGTATATGCTCTGACTTACAGAATCTCATTTGTATTTTTGTGACACTGATAGGAAATATTGTTGCTCTTGTGGAAATTAAATGCAGCAGATTTACTTTTTGTTGTAGTTACTCAGCTACGGTGCACTCTGTTAAGCTGCTTAATTTTTGTTTTTCTTCTCGTACTTGCTCTAATTTTCTTTTTGTTTTTAGTGCTAAGCTCCCATGAGTGCGGGTTAAAAGGCTATCAGCCAGCTTATTTTATGAGGACTAATGAAAAGATTTGGGGTAGCTTTTCTAGAGAAGAGAAGCCAGAGCAGAAGGAAAGGTACAGTGGTCGTCATCATGTAGGATAATGCTTTTTTGAAGAAGACTGATGCAATAATTCTATTTTTTTTGTCTCTATGCTGGGTAGTACAGGAACTACTGAGCTTAAATATATTATGTTAAACACTAAAGCAAGTTTTCTGCCGGTAAGGCTGGTGGAGCCCTGGAACAGAGGAGGTGGCCATGGGAGGCTGCAGCGAGGGAAGCTGTGAAGGACTGGTTAAGCGTAGTAAATATCCAGAATGACTTAGTGGAAAAATCTGCCTTGTCTAGAGATTTGGTGGTGGTCTAGGGGCTTGGAGGCCCATTTCAGCCTTATTTTCTGTAACTCTACAGTACCGGCAGTTTTAAGTCCCATTAAAACCTGAGAATGTCCAATTTCTTATAGTGAAGAGGGAGCTAAATTAAAAGGTATACCTACTCTGAGCGGATGGACTGCTACAAATGCGGGCCTTTGTTACGTTGGTGTTTGCTGTTGAAACACTGTTGCTGATTCATGTATGATTTTTTTTTTTTAATATAACTACCTTTGGTACAGTGGCTTCTTTGTTGCTTGTGAAAACTCATTCTGTGTTTCCTTTCTATATGGCATTTTTCCTATGAATTTGTGTAATGAAAAAATGTTAAAATATAGAATATAAACAGCTCAGCTGGATAACATCGTGCTGTAGATTCAATGGTACTAGCTTACTAAGTGCAACTGGCTGCAATCTTTTCTCCTTGAACAACTGTAGTAATAAACTGAACTAATGAGGTAGATGTTAGAAATTATATTATCTGTCCAGAAGAAATATTTTAATAGGTGCACAAAACATTACTTTTAATGTCAGGGACATTTCTCATGATTTCTCTGTTTCTAGATGAAGAGGACATGCTGCATGCCTTTTCTTATTTTTTTTTTCTCTTTTAAGATCTATATTTTAAAAAAAAACCCAAAAAACAAAATCCTGGAAACGTGTAGCAGTTGTAGACTATTAGCTACTGTGTCTGGATTTTGAGCCTATTGAAGCAACTACAGTTTATTGCAGCAGTTGGTTGTGTAATCAGATTGTTTTTTTTTTTTTCCCCATGTAAACTGATACTTGCAAAATTGTAGATTACTAAAGCAGTTTTTGAAGTGTTCTTTGGTGGAAACAAAGTGTTTACAAAAACTTACAGCCTAAAAATTAAAATCTACAGAAGTTGAATACAGTCCCAAAACAAGTTCAGAATAGCAGCCAGCAGTTGCTGCCTGTATCACACAGATGTAAGCATTCTGAACACACAGAAACTGGTGTTTTATCAGTAGCGTCTTTTTGGTTACTGAGCGACTTCCCATTGACTGTGCGGCCTTGCTGTCCCTCTCAAATACACTTTAAATATTTTGAAGTGTTTTTTTGTGCTAGGGCAAGTATTTCGTGTAGCGGATAAATTTTTTCCAGCAACTCGGGCAGTTTCATTTCCCCCCATCTTCCTGAAAAGCTAACAGCAACAGAAACCTACCATGCCTCAGTGGACCTCATTTAGATTTGCTCTTAGGGAGTTTCACAGGCCAAAACCAGTCTTTGAGTCAGGGAATTCTACTTAATTAGATATATTGCCAATTAACGTAAGCTTTAAGATATTGATTTTGGTATTGAGAAATAAAGAAGACAACCAATTAAATGAACACACTGAGAAGACACCTCTCCATGTCCTGGTGTTGCATCCCCTCGCTACATGCTAGACTTGGTCCCTTTGGTGGTGGGTGAGGCCCTCTGACCCAGGTCAGCCCTGCAGCATCCCCCACCCCCAAACATGCACGCTACCAAAACCCTGACACGTTTACCCAATACAGAGAGGTGCAATATGGAAATGAGGGTCTCCTTGACTGCAGCCAGAGGCCTTCCAGGTGGTTTGTGTCTTCCCAGTCAGGCCCAGTAACCGTGTGCTGTGATAGGGAGCTGGGGATGGGGGGAGCAGGTAAGTTCTCTTTAATTTTTCAGGTGAAGAGGAAAATTTAAATGGACCTCAAATGACAGTTACTTGCAGAGATGGGAGCAGTTCTTGACCCCTGGTCTTGTTTAGTTTGCTGGCTTTTACCTCCTCGGGCTAATGTTTATGGAAAGGCCGATTCAGCAGAGTCTCCCTGCCGGGGGTCAGGCAGCCCTGCAGGAGCATGAAGACGAGCTAAGCAGACACGTGGGCTTTTTCCAGGAAGCTTCTTCACAACTGCAGAGAAAGCAGTCCTGCAGCAGGGGACCTGCTCTGAGCCGATGTGTCTGAAACTTACTTAGCATGTGCCTCGTTCACAGCTCTGGTGTTTCTTCCCAACCCGGTGGAGTCTTGGGAAGGCAGTTCTTTGCGCCTCATGCTGTTCTAGCTCCGCGTGTCTCCCTGGTGAGCCACCCCAACCGGGAAGCATGGCTCCCCACCACCCAGAGTGAGCATCTGCAAGGGCGGTAGGACCACTTCACGTGTCCTTACTCGTGTTCCTGAATCCTGTGGTCTCTTTTGCTCCTGTGCACAATTTTCAGCTGGAGTTAACTGGCTATGGGGTTGATAGCAAGGAGCGTTCCACTCCAGTGTCTTCTGCAAACATAGCTCTACAAAATAAACTATTAGGCCATTTGTATTTTTTCAGGTAAATTGCAATACCAAAAAGAAAATGACTTTGCTTTCTATTATGATAATGCCATTCATAATTTAGTAAAAAAGGAAAATAATTAGATATTTGAAAGTAAGATAATAGAATAAGTGTGTGTATGTATGTGTGCGTGTCTTTTCTGTGGTACTTTACAAGAGAGTAGCAACTTTAATTGTATGCCACAAACTAGGTAACTTTTTATAATAGAAGCCGGTTCCTTTGTTTCACTAAACGAGAAAATATAGTTCAAAAGTCCTTTTAGATTGATGTATTAGAATCATATAGAAGTTTTGTACAGAATACTTGTACTTGTGATGGAAGGAGACAGGTATATCACCTGAGTTTTTAAAGATTAACTTCAAATAGTGTACCTATCTGGAGCAAGGACGTTACCAGAGCCAAAGATTCATCATTTACCACTTTCAGTGATTTGCTTACAA
The DNA here is from genome assembly GCA_020745775.1 of Theristicus caerulescens. Taxonomy (NCBI): domain Eukaryota; kingdom Metazoa; phylum Chordata; class Aves; order Pelecaniformes; family Threskiornithidae; genus Theristicus; species Theristicus caerulescens. The sequence continues at coordinate 87,824,681 of CM036558.1, forward strand.
AAAGTGAGCTGTATGAAAATATGTAGCTTCTTTAATTAAAATGATCTATAATCTCATGCTTCAATATATGAACTAATCTATCCTGCAATTTAGGGAGACTTCTCTTCTGAGAACTAACTGACTTTTTTAATGAATAATCTGTATTTTCATGGTTTTGTCTTGCATATGTATGCCAGAGTCGTGAGCTTCAGGAAGCTTTTGGAGAAGGCTGCCCAGCTGGGCTGAATGAGTGTTCTCGGGCAGCACTGTGGCTTCAGAGCCAAAGCTTTATAGAATGTCATCTCCTCTTCTTTTAGAGCCTTAATTTCCATGGCGAACTGGTGCAGGGATGCTTGCTCTGTGTATTGAATTTTATATTTGCTTTTACCAGCTACCCTTTTCCACTCTTTTCAGACTTTTTATTTCTCCCAGAAAAAGTTCTGTTTTATAAAAACACGGGCTTTGAAAAGCAGAATGGAGCCAAGGCAGGAGCTTTGCCGTTGATGTGAATGGCAAGTGCTGTGCACACGTGACCCCTCTGATGACATCCCTCTGAATATCCCCACTGCTGTTCAGGAGGGCTGTCCAGCTGGCAGCCTGTGGGCCAGTTCTCTTCCACAGAGTAGTTCTGGCCAGCTCCCACATGAACGTGAACTTAGCCTAACTCGCCTGTGTATAACCATGCAAGCTGCCGCTCTGCTCCTTTACTTCTGGAATGTGGCACAAGGTGCCTGCAGAGGTGTGCCTGTTGTGACATTTAAACAGAGATGCTACAGTATAGCTTAGCCTTCAGAAAGATAAATCTTTCCACAGTTGCCACCACCGTTTTCCTTTCTAAAAAAGAACACTAGAAATTCCTTCAAGAGCTAAGAATCTTTGTTTTTTGTAACAAATCTCAAAAATGGCATAACAACTAGTGCTCTGTTTTCCTCAAAAATACTGTGATAAAATGTTGTCAAAATCACCTTCTAGATTAGAAGAAAGGCGATGTTAGTTACCTAGGCTCAAAATACAATACCTATTAATTAATCATGCACGTTAGAAAGTCAACACTAGATGTTTTATATTTCTCTCATATATCATTTGTTGGTTTTCTGTTTGCAAAGCATTTCATGATTCATTACTTTCATGATATTGTAATTTCATGTTGGATGCTACCACTGGAATAGTAGACAAAAATCACAGCTGTAAATGACTTGAATCCTCTCCAAATGTACTGTGGTGAATATTTTGCAGTAAGACTGGGAGATCATTTAATATTTTTTTTATAATTAATTTAGAACTAGTTTTAGTTTTAAATAAGTGATATATTAATTCTATATTACAGAACAGAAGCACGTTCTACAATTTCTTCCTTCAATTAATATTATTATTCTTATATACATATGATTTCTGGTATGTATAAGGTTTCTAATAACAAAATCATTGTTTTGTTTTCCATAAACTGCAGAAACTATGCCTGTTCCAGACCAGCCCTCGTCTTCTGACAAGACAAGTTCCCTTAGTCCTGTGTTGAACACATCCAATGGCGATGGCTCTGAAACTGAGACAACCTCTGCCATTCTAGCTTCAGTTAAAGAACAGGTATGCAATTTCTGCATCTGCAGGCTAGAAAACCATAATATGATTTAGTGTTTTTTTTACAAAGGTTTCATGGTGGTATCTGAATAATCTCATTCACAAATGCATATTGCAAAGAATGTTAAATATTTCTTCATGTGTTAGTATACTTCCATGTGCTGTCCTACAATAAATTCAATATAATTTAATGGAATTGTTCATTTTGTTCTCCACTTTCACTCTTTACTGTGAATGGTGGTTTTCAGAGCTCTTTCCTTTTCTTGTCAACATCTGCATGTGGAGTTACAGCATATAGGCATGCCATATAAGAACTATAGACAAATGAGTCGTTGCGGAGAAGATGTGTTATCCTAGACTTTTTAGTTAAAAGGATTTGTAAGAATCCTAGGATTTTAAAATTTAACATATACTTTTTTTTTTTATTTGTGTAAAACTTGATGTGAGATTATTCTAGGGCAAAACTGTGTAGGGACAGAGGCTTTCAGCCTAGGATGATTAAAACCAAAAGTAGTAGAAATTTTTGAAAGAAAGGTCTTTAGTGTGATTCTCTGGTCGATTCTAATAAGACAGGTTTGGACAGTTTAATGTAAATTTTTGTGGGCTGAGCGTCTGAGATTTTGCGTAGTGCCTCTTGATACATCAGGAGATGGTTAATATTCCAGTTCATGAAGACACCTGGTCTCCGTCGCTACCTCATTTGGCTCAACAGCTGCAACAGGTATCCCAAAGAGAGACATTAAAAGATAGCTGCTTTTAGTCAGCTTTCTCCTTGCTGAAGGTGTCTAAATTGGTTCTCCAATTATAAAGTAGTGATCTTTCCCTGCCTATGACATTCACGGCTTCTTAATGCATGAATTTGGCTTATGATATCTTAACACAGTTGGAGTAACAGCTGTTGAGTCACTGGGCTTTTATAAAAATTGTGACCTTGCTTTTCATTTTTTCTTTTTGATATGTACCGGTTCTCTCTTTTGGGTGTTAAAGGTTAGTCATATTTTCCGGTTCTGAAAAGAGGCGTGCAAGAAAGAAAGGTTGTAATGTGGAGTTTTGTCTTAAGATTTATGGCATGTTGTTGTATTGGAATTACCCATGGTTTAGATGTTTGTATGCATATTCTCTTCCAGGACAATAGTGTTACTTGGGCATGTACCAGTGTTTCATCCTGTGTTACTGTATTATTTTGAAGAAGAATACCTGCCTTAGCTTTTCATTCTCTGATGCTGAAAAAATGTACACGGAGGTTACATAGGTAGAAGAAATGCCGCATCTGCCTGTTAGAATGTGAAACACAGTATTGAAGAGTGAGTTCTTCTCTGTTGTTGGGTTTTGTGATGATATTGCTCGTTTATACCTGGTCGTGTATTTTGCAACTCCCACCCCCATAAATCAGTGAATTGAGTACTAGAGGGAATCGGAGCTGAATCCACTAGATGAAAAGGATTTTCAGTGGTAAAATATTAGCAGAGTTATTTCTGATTCCTGTGAACCACAGCAAAAAGGAGCCTGTAATAAAGGAGTTCTGCCTTCTCTTATTACCAAGAACAACCTAGCCAGCTAACCTAAGGTACTGCTGACTAACAAGATAATCTCTTGAATTATTGTGGTACAGGGTACCAAAATTTCACAGGTGTTCTGTTAAGTAAACTTCTTTCTTGACAGGTGGTCTCTAGTCAGACCTTGTCTTGGAGCTGGAAGACTGTACTAAGCTCAAAAATGAGACTGTTTTGGTTTTGGGGGTTTTTTTTGGCTTTTTGGTTTTTTTCTTGATCTGAATGCATTCCTCAGAGTCTATGGTGACTTCAGTAAATTCGGCTTAATGGCACACACTTGTGTTCAGCCACACTCACTAGTGGGAAAGCCCTGGAACTCCAATATTCTTTTTTTTATTTTATTTGTAGTAAAGATTTGAAAGGGGGAAAAAAAAAAACAAACCCCAAAAAAACCCCAAACCTGCTTTTGGGCTTTTCCGTTCCCCACAATATTGTGTGTTTTGGCAGACTTCCATTATTTAATGTTCTGTTGGAAGAATTCTAGGTAAGGCCACCATCCTGTGCTTCAGGCAGATGAAATGCGTTACATTGATTCTGCATTTGGGGAGTAAATGAAGTAAGTTTCTACCTGACTGTTCAGATGGGTAGCCCTCTGCTTTTTAAAAGAAGGAATGAATTACTTTACTGCCTGGTATGTGATTTTGCATTATGTGCCCTTTGACTGTAGCTGAAAATATACCTAGAGTTTTAGAAACATGAACACAGACAATTATTCAAAAGTACTGTTAATAAAGAAAAAATGATTGCATTCACGATTAAGGTATGTCTTAATGAATCAAATATGTGCTGATGCTTAACTTTAAAGAGTTTGCTTTTTTTAATTCTCTTGGAACACTTGTGGCAACTTCATGTGTTACTTCTCGTGAAATAACTAAAGCAGTGTCTGTGAGTGATTGCAACAGAGTGAACTGCGGGATTTATGGTATTGGTGACTGTAGGTGTTTGTAGTCTTTGAAGAGGGCAGGATACATGAAAGAAGGTACAGAGAAGAAGTCATAGATGTTATATTTATTTGCTCTACTTAAATTTTCTATGTGAAACATAAGTGATTTATTCAGAAAATCTGAAGCTTTGCTGTGCTTAGTTTGAAGAACACATATCCCTGTGCTGTCCTGTTTTGAGGAACAGATTTGTTGGGTCTAAAAAATGTATTGGGTCTAAATAATTGTGCTTGATATGTCAAATATAAAGTGGCATTCATGCTGGTCATGACTGGATCATAAGATTTAGCCACATGCTTTTCAAGGTGAGGATTTTTGTTAAAATAGAGATTGAAGTTTGTATTTTGTTGTTGAGGAGTTAGGTTGATTTTAGGAAATTCAAATCCTGAACTCCTTGCTTTAATGTATAAGCCATCTCATTTGTGTTTTACCTCTGGACAAGCATGCTGAATCACTTCTGGGTTTCAGACTTCTGAGATGCAATTGAGAAGAAGTGATGGATAAAGAATATGAATCCATTTTTTTCCCTGGCTGCTAACTTTTTTAAGGTCAGCAGGGGGACTGCTGGAGGGGAGGTCAGAATCATACACTGTATGTCTAAGAAATCATGAGATGCCAGGCAGTGAACTTAGGCTTAGGTGTTTTCAAGCTGTCTTCATGAAGAGGAAGGGTTAATAACTTCTGTGAAAATGAAAGCTGTTGGTTTTTTTGGGGGGGGGGGGTTTGTTTGTTTGTTTTTAGACAGTCAGAATCAAGTTCTTTAAAGAGAAATCATCAAGTAGTGTTGAAACACTAGACAAATAGTTTCAGTTTTCCATGCTGTATAAAGTGTGGTTAAATATCTGTGTGTGAAGGATTTTTTTCTTTCTTATGATATACTGGCAAACACATTTGGCCCAATGCTTCATAGGTTTTAGAAAACATAAGGCCATTTTTATTTCTGCTTTGTCATCTTCTTTTGTATCTGTAAATATGGGAAAAATCCTTCAACAAAAAAAGCGAGATATCAGGACTCTGATTTGTGAGAACGTATGTGATAGATACAACTATTTCTTCTGTAAAACACACGATGTTTCTGACTGGGAATTTCCACCTGTGCAAGAGACTTCTGATCCCACTCAGTGTTAAAAGATTCCTGGGAAGATTGCTATTGATAATGCTGTTTTGAAGGTAGAAATAGCTGGTGGAGAACCTTTTGAGTAAATATGTAGTAAAGCTGATGCTTTTCCTGGAAGTCTCCAGACGTACGTGGTTCACAGTACTTCGGTTCTTGGCATACGGAAACTGCTCCCTGGGAAGCTGAGGAGGAATGTAGTGACAATGACCTAGCAGAGGCTTGTTTTGGGAGACTTCTTTAATAAAAACACTTGGAGAACATGATAAAATAATTTCCTAAGAGTGAGATGTATCTTGAAGCACTGACAACCATATTCAACTCAGAAATAGTATCATACATTTGTTTTAGTTTCTTTGTGACTCTGGATTCTTTTACCATCTTAGTAGTAGCCTGTTTCACAGAACAGCTCTTTCTCTTTCAGGAAACTTATGCAAAGAACCAGTTGTGTAATGTTTAATATTTCTTTTGAATCCTTTTTAAATCTACATATTTCAAATAAAGATACTTGTTTCCAGATGCCTGTCTTCATTTCCCCCTCTCTCCAGAAAAAGCTTAGGCTCTAAGACTTCTGGAATATTTCTCACACTGTTTAAATAAATGATAGATTAATACGTTCTTTAAATCATAGTGCTGATTCCAGAGAAAAACAGAAGTCTTTGGTTTTGAGGTGGTTGCTGATATTTTTTTTTTGCTTTTTTCTTTTTTTTCTCTTTCTCTTTTTTTTTTTTTGGTTAGAACAGGAACAGGAGTCTCATTTTTAAGGTTAAAAGCATCCCAGCTTTATAAGACTTACAGAAGTTACTTTAGAAAAAAATGTTACTTTTAAATATTTACCAATTTTCCCATTAGAAACCTACTCATTTGTTAAGAAATCGTGATTAAAATGAGACTAAAGAACACATGGAGGGTAATAATGACTAAGTGTTGTACTGCGTGTCAGTATTAAACAAGGATAATATACATGACTTAAGTGAACGTGTATGTTTAGTGTTAGTACTCTTTGGAAACAGGGTTGTGTATGTCATGCACATCTTATATATGTATATGTAAGTAAAACTGCAGATAGAAATGACTGTAGAAGTTGAAAGATTTCATTTCTTTTCTTGCCTTTGCCAGATTGTTTTTCCCATGTCTTTATATAATGATTGAAGTTTTAGAACAAAATCACATTATCTAGATGGATGTTTCGATTCAGGCTGTTATTAAGGTTTTAAGGCCAGAAGAGACTTGTGAAATCATCTAGTCTCATCAGCAGGTCACGGCACTTCATAAAGTCATCCAAGTATTGGGCCCCAAGTCTGATCACAGAATGACTTTTGCAGCTGTTTTCCCTAATATAATGCATGCCGTATTGTAATACATGATATTCACCAAAATAAAATGTCATTCTTGCCTTATAGGAACCAGTAATTACTCTATTAACCTTAAGTATTCTGTAGCTTCTCTAAATAGGTTCAATTGTGATATATTCATGTCTTGCTTCCCTTCAAACATCAGGCTCTATCTCTGCCTTTAAAAGTTTTAGCAGCTCTATTTCAGACCCATACTAATTGTATTCAATCAATATATATTTCTTTCCTCATCTCTCTAAGTAGCATGTTAATATATTCACTTCCTTAGTTATAGAACTCCCTTGTTTCCAATGAGGTTTTAAAATATTCCAGAGAGATATTCCCCTTCCTTTTTGCCATCTTTTATTTTCATTAATATATTGATTTTAGATAAGAACTAGACTGGGCTGTATGATATGCTTTGAGTAGCACAAGTCCATACAGTGGATACCATACTTCGGAGTTGCTGGATGGAGCAACGTGTTATCGAAATACGAAGCTTTGTGAGTACAGCTCATGCTTCTCAGGTACATCCTCAAGTTGATGGATATTGCTTCTGAAATGTATGATTCCACTACTGGAAATGGGTAGTTGAGTGGAGAATTTTTCAAGAGCGTCATCACAGTGGCTGGTGAATTAGGAAATCGTTTAATATACTTACTCTACACCCTGCTCTATAGGATTCTGAAGTTCTCAATTTAGTCTGGAACTGGTTTGACATAGCTCTTTGGAGCAGCTGTGAGTGTATTCATATTGTGCTTCTCAGGAGACGTCAGTTTACAAGAATGGAGACCTAGACAAGTAATGCCTATTCAGAACCCCGTATCCTGTAAGTCATGCCAAAGATGCGGTAGCCATAGTAGATGCAGTGTGAAGAAACTAAAAATTATTCCACTGATAAAAGGATATAGCGATAATCCAAAATACGTATTTTTGGGATTGTTTGAAATGAGCTGGGAGTGGAAAGGCTTCTGTGAAGTTTTAGTCTGATAGAACAGTAGTGAGAGAACATATCCTCCCAGCAAAACCATCTTTGAAGAAAGGGAAGAAAATGCCAGTTATCAGAATAAAATTAGAGTTAAATATGATGCTATTTTGACTTAATGTTGAAAAATTAGTAGTTCAAAGCCAAGAATTTCAGAGAAGCTGGGTAGAATGCCACTTAATGACAGCTCAGTCTAATGCTAATTTAAAGCACTATTAAATGCCATCTTAAAGAAAGGCAAAATATCCTTTCTTATCATGCAGGCAGTATATGAACCCACTTTTGCTGATCCACAAGCACTTCTGCCTTAATGGTTTTTTTGCCGTTAGTGGAAGAATTTCAAACTTGGAATAAAGATACCCTAAGAAAGTAGTAATATTGATCTCAATTTCAATATAATTTAAACTTAGTGTATTAAATTTCTGACGTCCTAACATACTAAATTTGTAACATTTTAACATCGTTGATTTCTTTTTCTCCAGTGTCATTCATTGGGGCTTTTTTAAATGTAAAATATTTTCACACCTAAACCCAAGTCTTTTAACTAGCATAGTGGAATAGACTCTCGATCTCACCTTAAAGTCACTTGAAAGGGAGATGTAAATGAACATAAAATAGTTAGAAGTGGCTAGTCAAGTTGTGTTTTTTCCTGTTATACTGACAAACGTCGACTTACGCAGCCACGTGGGGAATGAGTTGCAAATAACCATCTGAAAAGATAAGGCAGCAGCTTTGTATTGTGGAAGGTTGTGTGTGTTGTTTTCTTTTTTGGCGAAGGGCGGTTGGATCAATTTGCCAACTTGTTTTCAAGGATTGGGCTTTTTAGCACAGCTGCTGCAAAAATATACTTGAAACCATGGGTTTAGTCAACTTTTTTGTAGTATTTAGAATTGATTCAGAAAGTCCAACATAACATCCCTATTTAAATGTACAGGGAAGCAGAGGTTTTGGGTGTGTCTCCCCCAACTCTGCCCCCCTTTCTTGTCTAAAAGGAAGTCACATGTTCCTGAGACTTAGCTATCTTACCTGTTGCCAGTATTTTTCTCTTTCTGTGCTTGAATTAAGCAATACCCACCAATAGTAATTTTCATTTGCATAGAAAATATATGAAGCTGTGAGGCCCATGGCTTTCAAAAACAGCATACCTCTTCTACAGAGAAAAGAAAATGCTGGTAAGAGACCAAACTGTGAACACTTCAATTAGTGATTTTTTTTTTTATTATTATTATTTCTTCTGTCTTCTCTTCTCTGGAAATGAAAGAAAAACACTAAAAGCACTTTCCAGATTCTACAGTGACCCTTTTCCTTTAACTTGTCTTGCCAGTACTTTTCATACAGCTTGCTCTTACAACTTCAATTTTGAAAGGGATTTTTGAAGGAGATTTAATTTTCGTCATTGTTTTAGCAATTTTTGTTCCTTTTATGTCATTTTGAAAACTTGAATACTTCTATTGTGTTTTCCCATCTGTTTCTGTGTGTTTTCTCACATGATGGCATTTTCTACTCCTGATGCATTTACTGCTAAATGGAACTGTATCTTTTTGTGGGTAATTGAAATCTTTTGTATTCCTAGAAAAAATTACTTAACGGGTAGTTGAATGCTATGCATGTTATGCTTTGATAAAATATGTTAAAATTCTGTTTATCCCAAAACAAGAAAACTAGAACCCAGCAAATGCTAAGCTAAGTTTAAACTTAATTCTACACCTGAGACTTAAGGTACATTACTACCCAAATAAGCTTAACTTCGGCTGTGAGTTATGTAGTTATGATAACACTAAACCAGTTTAAAATCACACAATAAATTAATTTTCACTATGTGTAGCATGTACTTCTCTTTTTTTCCCTCAGTGGTGAAAATGAAGTATTTATCTCTGAAATTTTGGGTGACAGAAACTTATTCTATAGTTGCCTCTGATGAGGACCTTTCCGTTGTGAAGGGATAAAAGGCCAGCAAAAGACATTAACCTTTAAAAAAAATGTGAAGGTTTGTAGTAAAGGTCTACACAAATCAATTGCTTAATTCATAATTCTTTCCCTCAAGGTCAGCACTGCATTTTTGGCAGAAGATCATTTGCTTTGTTATGGAGGGAGGCTTTACGTGTATAACCTATAACATATGTAACAGTGGAGCCAGATTTTTTGCATAGGTTCCCTGCTACTCTTTATACATACATTTTCCTTTTTTATGAAAAGAGCAGTTCCAAGTCCTGAGGCCCAAAGAGGTTTTTTCCTTCTTTTTGTTTTGTAAGAGATTTCACTGGAAGGTTTTTGTGGGTTTTTGTTGGTTGGTGTTGCTTGGGTTTCTTTTTTTTTGTTTGTTTTGGTTTTTTTTGTTTTTTAATTTAAGGGGTAGATATGATGAGATGATAGCGGCTTAATTTTTGAAATGTCTTTTCTAGGATGTTACCTTTTTTCATTGTTGAGACTTTGTCATAGTGCAATACTCTTGGACCATGTTCTTTTAGATATTCCACATGTGTAGGGCTTAATATATAGTACAAAATGTAATTAATTTCAAGTTACTTGCAGTTACAGGGGATTTTGATTTAGCACAGTGAAACAACAATGCACTCAAATCACAACTTAATTAGAAATTACGCTTAACGGAGTATAGCAATCACAATATACAATTGACACAAAATAAAAGTGAATCTCATTATCTTGAATATGCTCACCATCATGATGCTGAGCATCCCCCAGTCGCCAGAAAGGAATGTGTGTGTTGACGTCAACTGAAGCCCACAGCTCTCTTCAGAGCTCTCCTGTTTATTGTTTGGTTTTTATATTGGGCTTAACCACATATGCACTCCCCATGCTGGTCTGGTTGAGTTGTTTACAGCTGTTGGGTCTCCACTGCCAAGTTGGTGTCCCATCTCTTTTCCCTTCATGTCTGTACTGTGCTACTCTTGCCTTTGCTTCTGAAGGCCACTGCTGTCATGCCAGGCCTGTATCTCATCATGTCAGTGGCATTAAGTACCTCGCTCTACACAGAACGACTGCTTGATACTTCTATCTATATGAACTATGGTCGTAACACTAGCCATAGGCACCTGCTTGATTACAAAAATTGCTGGTATGGCTAAACCAAGTAAAACAAAGCTGCAGGCAGGTCAAGAAAATTTTGGACAGAGAAAGCCTGGCAAGGCTCAGCCCAGAGGTCTTGCAAACTTGGTACAAAGCAGAGCCATTACTTGGTTCATTAAGTGCTCCATATAATTCATAGAAAGCTATCCAGCAAGCTCCATGATGGGGAACATACTCCTTCCTCCATTGCTCTCTGAGCCCAATAGAGTGAGCTGTCTTATGCACCGGGAGCTCAAGGCTAGCAGCACCTGGGGAGAGAGGCTCCTCTCGCAGGGGATGTATCCCAGCTCGGCCCTCTTGCTTCCAATATGTGCTGTTGCACTGTGACTTCATCAGGCACTAATCGTCAGTGGAATCACAGCAGGCAAAGTCACTTGCTGAGGGAGTGACTGGGCTCTACAGAAAAGTATAAAACAATAAGCTAAATACCTATTACAGTTACATGAGTAAAAGATACTCTTGATTAGAGTTATAGGATCATAATTTCTAAGCAGATCCAATACATATAGAAATTATGTTATTTTAACCAGAACCACCCCTAAAACTACTTTTGTTTTGCTCTGCGTCTGCATTCCTTTCATTCAGGGACAGGCAGTTATGCAAACGATGAAATACTTTGCTGATATAGTCAGTTTGTCTAAAACAAAGGCACCCTTGGGTTTCCTTTGGCATTAAGGTAAGTTTGGCTTCCTTTTCAACAGTTGTGATCAATTATGTCATTATTCTCCCCTGAGCCTTCTGGTCGTGTAGCCTCTATTTATTTCTTCAGAGCATTCCTTCATTGCAGGTGTGTAAGTGGGTGTGTGGGGGGCTCTGTGGGGTGGGGGTGTCTTTGATCAGTCACAGCCCTTTGTCCCCTTATTTTGCATAATGTGGTATGAAATCTTGTTTTCTCATGTGCAGGAATTTACCTTTTTGGGTTAATTTAACTTGTAACACCACCTTTTGTAAGTGAAAAACCGCCACTGGTTATCTAATTGACAGCATACAAAGTAATATTTATATTTCTGTTAGCATTCCCTCAATTTCTTCAGTCTGGATTGTCATATAGCACATAGCTGCTTGTAGTCTATTTCCTTAGTTATTTCAAAATGTGAGCCGTACTTCTCAAATTTCATCTCTGTTTCTTCAGTTGCCACATTTGTTTTTCCTTGAGTCCTCATAAAGCATTATTCTTTACATTTTTCAGACAGTCCCATCTCTTAGGCATAGCTTGTACCTGTCTATGTTGAGCTTTCCTTCCTTGGGCATCTAGCGCCCTCCAATATAATGATCTGATTAATCTGGAATGACATTTTGCTGGTTAATCTGGTATTCTATCACTCTGACCTGCAATTCATGTTGCAGTGTTATCCCATGGTCACGATTATCCATCTACCCCAACAGTAACACAGTGCAATTATGTACCTGGCTGTGTAATTAAGATTTAAATCGAGCCTTTTGTATACCATTACCATCCTCTTCATCTAGGAAGTCTTTTAGTTTATGTTCACATCGCTAAGCATTTTTCAACAAAATTTTTCAGTGAAAAATAAAGAAAAAAAACGCAGAATGGAAAAATTTTCTGACTTTATCTGTTCACTTTTATGTATTTCATAGTCTTCAGAGTCTTGATGTAAATAGGTATATTTAAGAATTGTACTGTATGCTGCCTTGAAACTGGTAAGTGGTTTTTTTCACACCCTGTCTGATTTCAGCATAGCAACACATCTTGGTAAAATCCTGTTTATATTTTTAATGTGTGGTTATTTACTGAAGTACATCTGTGCTTCAGGTGTTATAGATGGTACCCCTGGAAAATACTATTTTCCTTTTTCAAAGTAGTTGAGGATTTTCCCCCTCCTCTTAATACTATCTTTCCTGTACGTAGTTACACCCATCTTTGTTCGCTTCATTGTCAATCTAGGTCATTATTTGAAGCTTTTGTTGACAGAGCGCTTGAGGGTAAGTGCATCTGATAGTATAAATAGGCTTGATTCTTCATAGTAAGTCAGGAAATTCACTTGAAAATTCTCAGTTTTGTACTAGGTTTGATGAAATGGAAGGTTTATTGCATTCTTCTGTCAACCGGTAGCATAACAATTTTTAATGAATTGATATCTTCAAAACTTTGACATGCCAGAATTGAATAATTTTTAATTAACACAGGATTGCTAATGTTGTTTGGAGGGGAAAAATGGACCCTTGAAACTATCTCTTTTTTTAAAAAAAATATTTCTAAAAACTTGTATTTCACAAAGCAGTGCTTGCACATCAAAACATGTTCCAACACGGTTTATGCTGTTCTGTTTGTTCCAGGTCACAGAAAATAGAGGATACTGTTGCTTTTACTATGTGTTTCCAGTAACCTGTGCTGTGAAAATAGACAATTCTTTGGATTAGCTTTTCATTTGTTAGTTTACCACAAATTGTGGCAGGGACCAACCAACCAGTGTGCATTCCTGCCACAATGTGAGGCAGCCTTCTGGCATAGCTCCAAGATGCTGTTCTGCTGGCTAAAGATTTTCAGGCATGGAAAAAACTGTAATAGGCTGTGTTTTATTTATGGCTGCAGCCACAGGAAGGGAGTTCGCTCTGGCTGCAACATGTGCATGGGCACCTTTCTGAAACCTTTGACCGCTATGTATGCTGCTGCACCTGTAAAACAACCAACATTTTATTCCTGCTTTCACATTCTCTAGTAGGCTTTAAAGCCTTACTTAAACAGTGAATAAATTCTTGAGATTAAATTAACAATGTAGTTTCATCCTATGCCCTTTATGTGTGCACAACAAACGTTATTACAAAACCAGGCATAACACTAGGTAAGTGCCTCTGTCTCTGAAAGTAGGACTGGATGTACCACTGTGATGCATATTGGGGTTGAAAAACGTTGTAAAAGGTGTACATAACAGTGACTTTTCCCCACTGCAATCTATAAAGATTTGTAAGCACCCCACAGCTTACATGCAGCACCAACATACCCTTTAGAGGTTTTTCATGCTGAGGCTGGGTGATGGACTGTAGAAAATGGACAGTTGTCCATAATAAATTTGATAGCCACTCAAACTGAGGTTTGACACAGTGCCTGTTTGCTGGTATTGAATCAGCATTGCTACTGGTGCTGTACTTTTGTGTGCCAGATCCACTGTCAGGCACAGAAATATAAATTCATTGATAGCATATGCCACAGTGGTGCCTACCTAAATGCAGAAGAGCTAAGCTAAGTTAGTGACTCAAATAAATATACTTGTTTCTTTAGTACTAGGTGAATATTTAAAGGCTGGTGGTAAGTCCACTAAGCACTTTTCATTTCATTTTAGAAAGTGAAATACAGTTTATTCTACGAATGTCTAAAAAAATATATACAAATGAAAAAGTACTTTCTGCATGAGTGGTGCGTGGGTGATATGCAGCTGTATTCCCTTATTTGGCATGAGAAATTGTCCAATACTTAAAACCTTGCTAGATTGTTTCTCTGTGAGAGAGAATTGCCGCTCTCCGGTAGTTGCAGTGCACTTTGGTTTGTGAAGACCATACCTAATTGCGTTTCCTTTATGCACTGGGAATAAAAGGATTGAAAAAAATCTGTCCGGTTGTCATCAGTTTAGTCTGAACAGAAACCAGTGTGTTCCCTCCCCTTTTCACCTATGATGAGATTCATGTGAAGCTTACTCTTCTCTCTTTTCCCCACCACATACAGTTTAGCTTCTGATTTTCTTGTGTTGACAACTGTATCTACTCCCTCTCAGTTTATCTGTGGTCAAGCAAAGACCTACTTTATGGTTTCTTACTGTAAATTTGAATGGTATATAGTGTCCCTTGATGATTTTTTTTTGTTGCCTTTTATTTAACAAGGTAGCTGTTAGTCTGTAGTTATAATGTGAGATTTATAGGCATAGGTAATTTTTTTTATGAGGTCAACTGTTAAAGGGAAAAAATATGCAAGCTTTTCTGTGGGTCCAACTTATGCACCTGAATGCTTGTGCTTTTAATTTTTTTCACCGTTAGTTGTTCTAATAGCATATAATCCTTCTCATTACAAGCCTTCCCTGATGTGAAGATGTCATATGATAATAGGTGTTAATGTTTTTCTGGTTCATTTGGTAGAATATTTTTTAAAAAAAAATATTGTTTCATGACTCTTATGTTGTTAATATACATGGGCATTGTTGCTGTACCTGCACTGTTTGTGTAGTTCATGGATGTATGAATACAGTCAATGGCTCCTTTTAATATATCAGTGCACATGTATGCATACAGAGAAATAAAGTCTTTTAATAAAAGCATATTAATTTGTATCTCTTCTGTTCAGTATTTTAGATATTTGTGAAGATTTCTATTTGTCAAACTGGTTTGAATGATGGGTTTTTTTTTCAGTTGTCTTTTTTGTTCCCTAATCTGCATTAATAGTTAGCCTTACTTTAAAAGGGAGAAATAGGCATAGAGGTTCTTCCTCTCAGCAGTGATTGTGGTGAGGGATGAATGGACTGACTTAAGAAATGTGTGAATCTTCAGGTTAACATTGAAAAGGATTGTATTAACATTGACAAAGATGCACAAGTTACTTAAAATAATTCTGATTTTAATTTGAATATTCTTGGCATATTACTTCCTAGGTGAGTGTGTTTATTCTTAGCATTTGTTTTCTCAGTAAGTACTTGAAGGAGTCATCAAATCATGGAGTCAATGTGTCCTTGCAGTTGTGGTCTAATGCTGCCTTTTTTTTTTTTTTGCTGGAGTTCAAGATTAATTGGTTTAGATAATACAATATCGTGCAAATTTCAAAATGTTTCTGTTCATTACTGAAAAGCATAGTATGAGAAAGCTTATTTAATTCCATTCACTTTTGTAAGTGAATTAAAAACATCATCAGCAGCTGTATTCTTTTTTATGGCATTTTAGTTATTTTATAGTAGGGAAAAACTGATCTGTTTTAGTTTCTTTTTCTGCAAACCTTCTTCAGACTTTTCAGAAATCTGTCATCTGCATTCCCTGCTGGATGAAAGTTTCAACATGCAATGCCTTATAACAGTGAAGAAAAAGTCTGCACTATTCCTTCAAAGAATATAGAATCTGATTTCTAACCTTATGTGTATTCTGATATAGAAGTTGAATGTCATTCTGCTGTAGTGTGCTTCATATGGTAACTTTAATTTCTCCTTCATTATTTCCGGAGAAGGCAAATTGAAATCAGGAAGGCTAAAGCCGATTTGGAGCTGAAGGTGGGGGCATAATGTAACAGGAAAGAATTCTGAAAGTATTTCCCTGAGAGAACTCAGGGAACTGTGGGTCTGTGGATGAATGCTGGAGGCAATCTAATCGTGGGCAACACAGAAAAGGCAGATATTTCCCATGTTTTTTTTTAACTGTTCCCAGACAAGGGACAATAAGATGGAGGAACACAGGTTAGGGACTGTTTAGAGAAAGTGGATGTGTTCAGCTTCTTGAGGCTCTATGTCAAGATTGACAAGAGCTCATTCAGGTGATAGGGTTGCAAGGCAGCTATTGTCCAAGAAAAACCATGGTAATTAAGGAAAGTCCTGAGAACTAGAAGGAGGCTAACACTATACCAGTCTTTATGAAATATAAGGGAGATGTCCCAGGGATCTACAGGCTGTGTGAGGTCAGCATCAGTCCCCAGAAAGATCATGGAACACATTGCCTTGGCACCTGCTTCTAGACATGTGAAGGGCAAGAGAGTAAATAGGGAGAGTCAACACAGATTTCTGAAGTGCAGTTAAGTGTTTTGCTAATCTGATTGCCTTCTAGGATGAAATGTCTGACAATGTGAATGAGGAGAGCACAGGTGATACGGTATAACTGTAACTTTATTAAGACTTCTGATACCTTCTCCCACGCTGTTGTCAACAGTAAGCTGAGGAAGTATGGATTGGGTATTGAGTGGGCTGAAAATTGGCTGGACTACTGTACTGAAAGGGTAGTAATCAATAGCTTGACCAGTTAGCAGACAGTAAGAAGCGGAATACCTCAAGGGTTGATCCTGGTACTCATGCTATTCAATTCTTCAGTGACTTGGATGACAGAATTGAACAGAATGCACCCTCAGCAAATTCATGAATGATACTAAATTAGGGTGATGCTTGGAAAGCATCTTGAGAAAGCTTAAAGCATCTTGAGACCTTGAACAAACTGAGGACTGAGCCAACAGGCAACTCACATATTTAAAAAAGAGCAGACTGAAATTCTGCATCTGAGGTGAAATAACACCATGCATCACTCCAGGCTAGGAAGCACCTGGCTGAGTCACACCCTGCTTAAAAGGACCTGTGATCATTAAGATTGTCAAGCTGAATATGAGCCAGTGGTGTGCTTTCACTGCAGCTAAAACCAACTATGTACTGGGCTGCATCAGAAGGAAGGAGGAACATGACTAGCAGACTGAAGGAAGCTGTTACCACCCCTACCTGGAGCTGGAAAAGCTGCTTCTTGGACAACTGTGTGTCATTTTGGTAACCCCCAATACAGAGGGGATGTTGAGAAACTGGAAATAGTCCAGTGAGGGGATACTAAACTGGTCAGAGGCCTAGACCATATGATGTGATGGGAGAGGTTAGGGAGCTGGGATTTTTAGGGAGCTGGGTCTCTGAAGAGAAGGCTCAGAGGATGATCTTAGGTTAGCCCACAATAACTTCAAAGGGATTGACAAAGATGATGGCACCAAACTTTTCTCAGTAGTGGCATACAGTTTAGCAAGGGGCAATAGCCATGAATCGCAGCTTGGGGAGTTCAGACTGGATACAGGAAAACTTTCTCATGAAGAGGATACTGTAGTAATGGAACAGGTGACCAGAAGAGCTGTGAGTTTGATCTTTTCCAGTCAACTACACAGATCCTAATCTGGTGTTTGAAATGATCACATTTTTAGTTGGACGTGAGACTAGGTGACTTCCAGCCAAAATTTCTGTGGTTCTATGATGATTCTATAGTAATTAAATGATAATGCACAACTTTGCTCAAATTATAATTTACACCTTTGTGTGTAGACCGTGGAAAATATATTTTGAGGGAGGATTGTGTGGCTTAAAAATTCCCCCAGTTTGATTACTTAGCTTTTAATGCTTTAAAAAATAAGATTAGAAACTGAGGATAGCTGATTATTGAAGAATAATCTCATTACTTTTCAATTTCTGTATTAAGTGGTAAGGACTGAAATAACAGATCAGCCAACAGGATTGGTGGATGGAGTGGAAAACTAGCTAACACAGAATGGGATATTGGAAGATTTTGGTAAGATTTACTCTCCCCCCCCCGGAGATATCCTCTGTCTTTATTTTTAGATAAAGTTTTCACTTTCTAAGCAGGTTTTAGAGACCAAGCTATTATTTCTCAAACTCTACCAGACCTTAATATTTACAAGAGAGCAACATGTAGAGATAAATAAATAATGGTTTTTTGATGTTAATAGTACAAAAGTGTAAAGGTATCCACACATTTACATTTGATATCCTTTTTGTCAAACTTTATATAACTGATCCATTCTCTTCACAATCCCTTAGCTCTCTATTTTTCTGAATTAGGAATGGTAACATTTACCTAAATTTCAGACAGATTGCATGTATATGTACATGAAGGGAGCCAGTATAGGTCCCTCAAGGGAGTTAGGGTACTTTTTTTTTTTCTGTCAGTTGCTTGTATCAGATTGAATACCTGGAGAAGAGTAAAATAGGTACAAAAACTGTGTTATATGCTTCAATATGGCGAAGATTCCTATCTCGTGAGGGCTGAACCTTCCCCTCAGAGGATTCAAAACTAATTCATAGACGCTTTGCGTCTCCCTGTGTGACTTGGACCTCAGGTCATGTAAAATGAGGCCAAGCAAGTCAATTATGCCTTCAGCAGAAAAATTAATCACCTCATAGCCTGTGTATAGCATATGAATAAATAGACCGGAAATCAGAATAAGATATTCCCAATAAAAGGAAACGGAGTGACCCTTCATGCTGCTGCAATAAGCTGGCTGTCTTTGCTTGATCTCAGTGGCACAGAGAACAGTCAATGCTTTTTGAATGCATGATCAGGTCTGCAGGAGACTGTTCTTTGGGTTTATCCTCAGATTCAGCAAGGTATTTCCTGGTGGTTGTTCAGCTCTCTCTAGAGCTAAGGGAGAAATACAATGTAATAGCTGCAATAATGGATTTTAGGATATAGTACGTTGATTGTTATCTCTATAATAGTGAATGGTTGCCATGAAAATAAATGATTGTTCAAGTCAGAGACAGTTCTTGTTCTTTTAGAGGTTATTTGGAGGGAATTCCAGTGTCAAAATGCCAGATGAGGATTTCATGCAACACAAGTGGGATTGTGACCTGTTTCTGTCTATGTTATCTGACTGTTTATACAGTAGCCATATACCAATACCTATTCCCTCCCTCCTTCCTTCCAGGTTAAATCCTAAGAAATGCTTGGTGCTTTAAAGAAAATCCATGCTTTAACAGCTTTTGGTTGGCATCTTGTAGTTTACTGAGATGTTCTTCAACAGTATTGTTTTAGCTTTTGTGCTACTTTTAATGGATATTTTCTTTCAATTCTGTGCTGTACCCTATTGACTCCAGTGTATTTAAGCAGTGCCCAGAAGGGGGATGTAATAATAATGAAGTTTTCTGCAAAACCTGCTGCAGCTTATATTGTCTAATGTATTATGTACCAGCATTTCCTTCATTAGTTTGCTTACAGTTAAAGTTTACTTTCTGCAGTTCCTTCTGTTGCATCACCGTCAGTAAAATGGAAATATGTTCTGCATTTTCATATGCTTGTAAAGCCATATTGTCTTCAGTGAGTTTATGTAATTTTGGATGTTTAAAGTAGTTTTGCAGTAGTTTTCTTGGTTACCACACGAATGAATATGCTTTCCATCTTAGATACTGCCTAGATTTGGATTACAGATGTCATCTGATGATGTGTTATTTTTTCAGTAGGTTGTGCTATTCTGAACACATTTTAAAATAGTTGAATAAAGACTTGGAGCTTGTTAAAGGAAGGATTTTGTATCAGGGTTAGGTTTTTAAAGCTTGTTAGTTACAATGTATTGGTTATTGCTGCACTTGTTAATTTTAGCCCTAATGAAGCCATAGTTCTGCAGTGTAAGAATAGCCACCCAGTTACCATGTCTGTGTCTTAATTTTGTTTCTTAAGTGAGATTTATTTTATTGTAGAAGAAACGTGTATTGTATAAAAAGCTCACTTTTCTCCCTTAGCATATTTTTGCCCAACACAGTGAAATCTTTTCCTATTGCTGGGACCTCTGGATGCGGTCATGCAATTTTTGAATTAGAAAAACTTTATCTTCAGTATCTTTGACACATTCATAGTAAGTTAACGCAATTTCTAGAAGTAAGTTTTTCTATACAAGATGACTTTATCTGCATACGCTGTGTAGTGGAACAACGTAGATAATACAGGTGTAGCTCACTGTCAGTGGCTTGGCAGCCAGTCAGTGTCTGGGAAGGCTAATACTGAGCTTGTGTTAATATGCCAAGTTAGACCTGAGCTGGCTTCATGTGATCAGATGAATTCGCCACATTTTTGAGCACTTGCAGTTTCAAAAGTAAAGAAATGAAAGAAAAGAAATTAATTGCTTCTTGATCCCAGCAGGTGTTGAATGGCTTATAGAAGCTTGGTGCTGTACCTGGATGAATAAAATCCAGTTGGTCTGAACTGTCTCTTCTTGACCTCTCATCTTTCCACAGTTCCTTAGGTGCAAGACTTCATCTTGTTATATTTCTATCTCCTGGGATTTAATTCCTTAAAACCTACCTTTTCTCCATGCTCCAAAGTTGCTGTGGTGCCTTTGTTGGACCAAGTCATATTCAGCCTTCTGAGCTGTGAAAGGTACTAAAGGTTTCCAGCTACAGGGATGTTAGAAAAAGAAATGGGACAAAAAGAAATGGTATGAAAGGAGGTCGTAAAGCATGTCTAGTTGTCTGGTTATGGCAAATATGAAATGATCTTACCTCTTGGGCAGGAAGGAGTTACTCGGTTCTTCGTCTGAGCTCCCTGTCATACCCTTGCTATATTTGTGTATCTGGGAAGTCCTTTCTCATGTACTTCCTTACCACGGAGGATGTGGAGAACAGGCAGACTAATGTAGCTGTGGATTAAGCGGCTGTATTCATTTGAATAGCTAGAAGTTAAATTTTCAACATGTTTCTGTGTAAATATAATTGGGAAAGGGGTCTAATCCTGCAAATCCTTGAGCATGACTAACTATACTCACCTGAGTATCATATTACAACTAATAAGGTTATTCATATGAATTATTTGCAAGTCAGAAGGCTTAGAGATCTGAGTTGAATCCTGGTTTTAATTCTGAAGAGTCGGCTTTGAAGACTGGGATTCAAATGATGTTGAAGTTAGTTATAAAAAATGAAAGTATAAAAGCAACTTTAACATGTACATTTCCAAATGAAAATGATGCAATATCCAAATCCTATGACTTTTTACATCATCTTTCTTTTTTTTTTTTTTTTTTCCTGCTGCTGGAACTTATTTTCCTGTGTGAAAAGGAAGTAGGCCATTTTATTTACATAATTTTAAATACAGCAAATAACCAGTTTGTAAATATTTTATACTGATAACATGTTACATACCTTTAAGTATGTAGTATGTTGTTTGGCTTTCAGAGGGGTTTTGTCTAGTTTTTCACATATTTCATACTTGCGATGCATCTCAAGGTTGACACTTGTATCTGTAGGGCTTGCAGAGAATTTGGAACTATTCTTTATATATTTTAGAAGACTGTAAAAAGCCAGTAGAATGTGAAAAAGCTGGTCTGCTGCTGGAAAAAAAAACCTGATGAGAAATCAAAGCAATGCCTCAACAGTGTTTTGAGAATGAGCACTTGTTATTTCCCGCTTGGTAAAAAGAACTTTTGTTTTTGTGTCTTTCAAGGTTTTCTTTTGTTTTGGTGGTGTGTTGTTTTGTTTTTTTTTTTTTAGTCTGGTTTTGGTTTTTTTTTCAATGACTAGAAATAAATACTTGAAACTAGAGAGAAATATCTGAAACCAAATGGTTAGTTAAGTATCCAGAATAATAATTTTTAAATGGAAATATGTTATAAATTCATTCTACTTTAGGAGGTTATTATTAACATATCTGTGTCTGAACAGAAGGTTAGATAGGGTACAATTGATGAGTTAGAGAAAGTGGTGTGATGTGTAGGCTCAGTTAATGTTTTGAGGATTGCTTGTCACTGAGTAACAAGGTTAGTTTTCCTGTCTTATGATATAGTAAAATAGAATTAAACTCTGTGCAATCTTGTGCTCTATATTATGAGGTTCCAAATAGAATTGTGCAAATTTCATTTTTCCCAAAACCAAAGTATTACTTTTATTTTCCAAAAATGCTCAAGGTGAAATGTTTTGGCCTTATTGAAATACTCCTCCCTTTTTCCTTCCCCCCACTGCCTTCCACCCTGTCTTTCAAAGTAACATCTTGCTCCTGACTAATCAGCATTTCCCAACAAGAAAATATTTCAGTGGAATATTTTAAAGTGAGTCTAATGATGAATACAGCTAAGATTTTAATGTTATCTAATCACTTTGCAGAAGCAATTCTAGACCACTTAACCCAATTCTGGTATGGTAAGAAAGTGTAATATACACACAGTGAAGATTATAAATATTAACAACCTACTGATATAAAAGAAGTTATGGTTGTTTATTTAACATGAAGATGAAATTGTTTTCAAGGATCTTACCCATTAAATGCATTTCAAAATTTGATGCATTTAGTGAAAACTGCAAGGTTATTTTATCCTTGGTAGCATAGTAGCATTATGGAAGAGTGAGCAAAATCCCTTTTGTTCTCATGCATCTGCTGTCTGATTTTTCTCTGAGTTCTGAATGTTTGTGTTCTGTCTTCACATTCTTCTTTACAGGCTCATTGAATTTTATTAGTTATCACTGCAAGCCAAACATTACCCAGCTGCAGTGATATGAGTCTGAACTGCATCATCATCCTTACTTGCAGTAATATGCAAAGAGGAAAAAATGGGCTTGATTATAGATCTCGGGAACTTTGCCAGAACCAGTATACAAGTGATTTCCTCAAAACTGAACCATTTTGCACTAGGAATCTTAAAAACAAACCCTGGAAAAAAAAAAAAATCAAGAGGCTGAGCATTCCTTGTCCTCTGCAGTCAATGAGAAGTGTAGGCTCTCACTGTCTTTTCAAAATTGGACCAGTGTGCAGAAAGCTTCATTGATATTTAAGTTATCTTACTGTAACAGAAGTCTATCTTAATGCCCTTTAGTGGAGCTTGTGTAATTGTGGCAGAAATAGCTGTGGCTGAAAATTGATATCGGATATCACAATAAAACCATTTATTTTTGTGTACATAGAAATATATAATTTAAGCTTCCAGAATGAGCCCTTTTGTAGTCTGCAGTTAAGTAATTCCACAGTATTACAGCAAGCATAAAGACTGGAGTGAAGGGACATCTGCCCAGTGCAGTTGTACCTGTTCAACTGCTGCTTGTAATTCATACTTAGTGCAGGCCACTGCTAACATTTTCTTTTAGAAGAAGAAACTTGTCCATCTGAGATTCTTCAGTGTGTTTAGTAAATAATTTTTCTGGGGTTTCAACTTCATAGGTTCACAAAAACTGTGCCTGAAGTTTCAAGTTGATTTGCCCTGAGATTTTTGGTGGTGGTGCAGGTTGACTTAAGCAGCCCAGACCAAGGCAGTGTTGCAGACAGGTAGCAGTGGTATGTCTTTTGAGAATGGAATTGTAAGAGCTCAAAAGATGGTGTGTGCTTTCACATGTGCAGCATGTCTGTACTGACTTGCATACCTGTCTTGTTACTCCAGCGGAGTCACAAAATCACAGTGTACGTTAGGCTTTGCAAATAGGCGATAGAGACATGAAACAGCAAGTATGTTAAAGGAAGTCATGGGACTGGGTATCCGCCATTAAGTACGGTTACCATCAGCTTATATAGCCAGAGAGGACTGTATAGTCTGTGTAGACACAAAAGAACATGAGGTGCTTTTAGTGCAGAGCCATCCTAGGTTGAAGGTGACGAAAGACTATTTAGCAGTAGAACAGCTGAAGGGATATGCTGTTCAGAACCATACATCGTGTTTTGCCTTCATTCCAAAAAAAGTGTTAAAGTTTTATAAACAGTTTTTGTCTGTCAAAAAGACATTGTGGAGTCTTTAAAACATAAAATTCATACTTTCAACATTTCCTGGGGTGTTGTGTCTGTAGGGTATTAAAAATTCTTAGTCTTAAAAGTATTTCAGTTGTATTTGTAAATTTAAGAATTTTCTTCCTTAGCTATGGGTTTTCTTGTACTGTGAAATTACAAATAGTCAAACCTCTCTTGTTGGGCTATGACAGCATAACACACCTTTAAGGACAATAAAATAATACATTAATGCACTGGTTGTACTTCTACCAGTAAGCCTCTTTTCTAGTCGTACGTTTATTAAAACAAATGTACTTGCTTTAATCTGATAAAACTGAAAATCAGGAAAACAATTTTATGGACATACACATGAAGTTATTATGTGAGCCATGGTAACAGTACCAGGAACAGGCGTTAGGAAGCAAAAGAACTGAGTTCAGTCCCTGTGGCTTCATTCTTTCAACACCCTTTCTATCGATTTTGGACAAAACAGAACTACAATACAGTTTTTGAACATAAATTTTGCATTTTTGCTTTCAACTCTCCAGAACGCTACTAAGGATCAAATCTGACATGATCATTTATTAATTTATTTGTAAATAAAAGAATCTGTAGCAATTTATTATTTGCTTTTTGGTCTTTAATTCCCAAAGTAATGAAATTAATGTTTTGTTTCTTTAGTACTTTAAAAAAAAAAAACAAACCAACAACTTGAGCATCTGTTTATTCTTTCCCCCTTTGTCTTCTGTTAATGGCAGTTTTTGAAACTAAGGAGGAGGATTGAAGGAAAAATATCTGCTATCCAAATCTTTTCAGTATTTTGTAATGGGTTATTCTGGTTTTGTATGTATTTAGACTTCATCTGCCTAGTATCAGTTTCAGTGAAACAAGCAAATATAGTAATAAACAAAAGAGGCATTTTGAAATAACATCTAAATATTTTATCTTTGCTCTTAGTAAAACATGAGAATTCAAATTATATTTTCCTGATTTGATTGTCATTTTTTTATGTTCTTGCCTGATGAGCTGGTGTATCCTCCAAGTAAACCTGTCAACAGCTTTTAAAAATGCTTTCCTCCTACCTGTCACATTTTAATGGGGTGAAAGCTTTCAGTTGCTGAAATTGATCCTTGTTTGTTTGTTTTGTTAGAATAAGAAAGTATTCTACTGTAGGAAAAAGGTTGTTGTATTCACTTGCTTGGAGAGTAGGGTAAATTTATTCCTACAAGGGTATGTAAATAAAAATGGATGTTTACACAGATAATGTGCTTTTGTCTGAAGAGGGGAGAAATACTACTGTGCTCTTTTTTCTTTTTAATTTGGAATTTTACTCTTTGTTTCAATTCTTTGAGTAAGTTATGGTTGATGCTTCAATTCCTGTGTGAATACCTGGTACAGTCCTCAACTCCGCTAGCTAAATCCATTATCTCTGGCTGTTGCTGATACACTGTATGACAGTAAATGGTTTAACACTGAGAACAGAACATACTTGACTGCCTCTTACAAGCTCCCTGGGAAGAGGAAGCAAGACAGCGCACACGTGCTGCTGACTTGGTGTTATATTAAGCGTTGTGTTTCCCCTTTTTGCAATATGATGTATAGTACCATCTCTTCTTTGGCTGACCTGTAAGGAACAACCATTGTATGACTGGGGAGATCAATATGCAGCTGGCTCTCTGGAGGATGAGCACTGAAATGTTATGCGACTTGAACTTCTTAGTAAGTGTTAAAATACGCCTTTGGATCCCTCAGGGGTCTGCGTGGTTTGT
The DNA here is from genome assembly GCA_020745775.1 of Theristicus caerulescens. Lineage (NCBI taxonomy): Eukaryota > Metazoa > Chordata > Aves > Pelecaniformes > Threskiornithidae > Theristicus > Theristicus caerulescens. Next base: position 87,850,152 of record CM036558.1, read on the forward strand.
TTCAAAGTTCACACGTGCTAGTTTTGTGCATATGCTGAAACTAGTATATTTTCTATCATGATTTACATATGGAAACAGCTGATTTCATCTTTTGTTGCAAGAAACACTTTGATATCACTGTTACGCTACATGAAGCAGGATGCTGTAGAAAGCATGTGAAAATTGGAACTCTGCAGTATTTCTTTAAACTTAATTGGAAAAGTGACTGTTTTCAATGGCACTGATAGGTTATATAGTAGCTCGTAAAGACAGAAACTTCCTGCTTCTGACTCCTACAAGGCTATTCAGTGTAGGAAAGGGAAGCAAGACGGCCTGTTCCCTTGCATCACCGTAGCGGTACCTACAGAAACAAGACCATAAGGATTTCTTTTTCTGTATCATAAGGGAGAGTCAGCTTCCCCCAGACAGAATTTTCAGTACCAAGCATGTGACTATTCTAGATAAGTCAACAAAAATCCTTGTATTTTATTGTGGATTGCTTTTATTTAATCTTTCAGATTTGAACTTAGGAATTTGCATTTTGATGCTTCCACATAAACATAGGCATGTCTTTTTTGATGAAAAATGCAATTTTCTTGCAACTACCAGAGAACAAAGAAGGCTGAGCTTTCAGGAAGTGTGACACAAAATGACTGAAGGTTTCCATTTTTACCTACCTTTTGTAGTAGGTAGGGACAAAGTATGTGAAAAATTTGCTGCGTCCCTTTAGAAGCAATAGCAGTAGGATATCTTAATATTCTTGAGAATTCTTCAGAATGAATTCTGATTTACAGGGGAAATAACTCTTCAGGGTTCATTACAGAATCTTAAACTAAGAAATAGTCTATAATGTTGTCTGAACTTAGCTAATTTTTCTAAAATATTAGAATTCCTAGAATAACTGTCTGTATCTATGATGATTTGTATACCAAATAAGCAGGTACTATATATTCAGTCTATTAATGTGTGTTTTCAACTTTATTAAAAGTATTTCTTTGAAGTAGAGGTTGAGTATTGTTGATGTACAAGTAAACCACTTTTGGGTTCATTTAAGAGGCACAATACAGATAGATTGTACAAATGTAAATAGAGTAAAAAGTTTGATTTCTCTAGATTAAACACAAAGGATAGAATTAGCATTTATTTCAGTTAACAGTATGAGTAGTAAATCACAAAACGTTATTAAATCTTACTCAGAAATAACATTTGTTTTTTTCCTCTTTGTAAAATAATTTCACAATAAAATAATTAAGCTCAGAATGAGAAATAATTCCTAGTTTAGTTTCAAATAAGTCTAACCAAACCCTTATCTCAGTTAAAGAATTAAGCATTTCTATGGATACTACATACTTTTTGAATTCCACTTATTTTGGTGGAAAAATAAAATAAGGCAAAATTACTGTGATTGCTTGTGGAAGTTTTCTCAGAATGTTCTGGGAAAGAAAGATAAAACAGCTGCTGGAGCCACTGGTGTTTTTAGTTGTTTTCAAGTCTCTCTGTTACTTTCTAGTGCTTTTAATAAATATGATCTTCAGTGTAGTGGCTGAAAAAATACTTCTACCCCCCATTTTTATCATTGACCTAAATCTTTGTTATCATCAGAGCACTGGAAGTGGTGCCACTGCTTAAAAAAGGCAGTAAATAACACTCCTTATGCCAGGTAGTCAAATTGATATCCCAGTCTTGTAAATTCTTGAAGTGCAGAATCTGTTGCACCCAGAAGCACTGAGCAATGGTATGTACATGAAAGATGGTTTTGGCTTTTGGGGAGCATAAGAATGAGGCATTATTGCTTCCACTCCCTTTATTATAGACTCTATTAATTTTAGTAGTAATCCTTTTTGGGGGGGAGGGCAGGTTGTATGTGTGGGTGTATTGGGGTTTTTTTGGTTTTTAAACTTAGTATTGGCCTAGCAAATTCATGTTTGGGTGTGTAAATAAATGATCTAACATCCAATTGTGGTGAGACATCTTGAAACTAGCCATATTAAGCATCTAGCAATCACTAAAAGTCAATAATTCATATTTGAATGTTTTGGGGAATCCAGTCTTTTTTAATAGTAGTAGTAGTAGCAGTATGTGGCAACAGGGAAGATTGGCCTCAAACCTCTTAAGTGACTCAGAAATTTTTTGCAATATTCAGGGAGTTATTTAAAACAAAATCTAAAGGCAATCTCTCAAATGTTGTTCCTGCTCAATTACTTTGTTTTCTTTCCTTTAGTAGTTTAAAAAGTTCAAAAGCTACTTCTGATCTTTGCATTTCACAACCTACAAGTCTCTATAAGATTTTAAGTTGGTGTTTTTATAATGCCCAAAATTCCCTTCAAAATTATATCTGCAAAGGTATTCTTTTTCATTCAGTCTGTTCTGCTTTGTTTTTAGCTAGAATTGCAAGAGAAGTCTTTTAAGTCCCTGTTAGAAATAAATTAAACCATCACTCAATAGCAAACATTCATTGCCCCTACTAGAAAATTTGATTTAGAGTGTAATTTGCAATTAAACTAATATTTAACTTGCTGCCAAAGCTGAATTTAAATAACAGTCTTATTAGAAATGCTGACAGGCCAGCACAGGTACAGGTTTTAATTTACTTTTCTGGATGCTGCTGTGCTTGTGCAGAAATCTCAAAACCTGAATACAATGGCAGAAATGGCAGAATTTTACCTGGGCAGAAAATAAAAATAGCATGGCACCTGTTCAGGATAGGCTAGAAAATAATTAAGCAAGCTGAAAATGGGTACCAATAGTTTTTGCCAATGCCACTAATTCGCTTCGGTTTTGTTTTATGGGGAAACGATAGACCTCAACCTGTCCAACTTTAAGAAGCACAATGAAGCGTGGGAGGCTTTTTGAGTGTCAGTAGAATGAAAGTATTCGAAATCTTGTTAAAATCAAAGTCAACTTGATTCAGCTTAAAAGCAATTTGTGTTGTATTAGGTGGTGTTTTACCTCAGTGACCCAAGCACCTGGAAGGGTGGTGCTTGGTAGTAGTAGTAGTAGTAGGTAGTATAGGATGCTTGCTGAGGTAAGGGAGTGTCCAAGTGGTACTGAATACTCCAGTTGTTTTTAAACATATTCCAAGCCTGTGCTAGTAAATGAATAAAAGCTGCTACCAGAAATACACCCTGTGGTGCAGTATTCCATAACTACTAAAATAGTCCCCTAAAGGGGCATACACAATAACTTTGAGAGACCTTAGTGCAGCATTAAGTTACATTGAACGCTGAGTGGATAACCATTTTGATCTGAACTGATACCTATTAAAATGTGTGAAAACATCAAGGACCCTTGACAATGCAGTAGAATAGTTCAGGATTTGATCCATCATGTCATCACAGTCAGTAAGAGTAAAAATACATTGAGACATAAAGACTTCCTTTGCTTAAATAAGTCCTTACAAAAATAACTGAATACAAAATTTTTGAGAGAGAGAGGAGGAACAAATTTGTGAAAAAGGGGGTGGAAAATGTAGTCTTTCTTATTGTAAAAAATGTCCTAATAAGTTTTTGTGGTGTGGGGGTTTGGGGGTTTTTAATCTTTCCTTCTGAGAGCTAGGAAAATGCATCAAGTTCCATAGGACTCTGTTTAAGTTACTTTAATCACCAAAACCATGTCTGGTAACAATACTGGGTGTGTAAGAACGAACAATTTTATACCATGGTTTTGCCACATACTATTTCTGATGACAGGATAAGGAATAAAGTGAAAACTACTTTCAGCTGAAGTCTGTAGTCATGTCGTAGTTAGAACTGATTATAGAGAGTAGCTTTCTTGTAATACAACTCACATTATACAAGCAAGTTGATATTTTTATTTGATGGATGATTCACTTTGCAATTTTGGTTTCCCTAGCCACAGTCAGCTCTGCAGGTAACTGGGGCTCAGAGGATGTGAAATACTCGCTATCACCTCATTCTTAATTAATATGTTGATCCTGTGTGTACTAACCCCTGTAGAGTAAACACTAAAAGTTCACAACAGATGTTTAATACAGTTTTCCACTTAATTCCTTCCTGTCTGAAAATCCATGTCATATTAAATTTCAAATAAAATGTACTTTATATAAGCTGGATCTTCACTGTACAGTCTACTTACCACATGGGGAGGCTTCACATTTTTCAGGTGCTCTTATTATGAGAATGTTTTTCAAATGACCATATTAACTCAAGAAAATAGCCACTTGCAAATATAAAAGCTGAATCAGTGTCTTCCAACACCTATAGTTGTTCTCTGTTACTGTAACTGATGAAAAAAACCAACATAGTTCTTCACTCTGGCAGTAAAGACCTGCATATTTTCACCTAGGTGCATTCTCTGTTTTTTCTGCTTTTATACCCTCTTTTTAGTAAACACATTTTGGAGCATGCAGTTTTCCGAAATACAGTCAGCTTCCTGTTACCTGAGATGCGATGGGACTATCCTGTGTCAGGGTTCTCTTGGAAATGCAGCTGTCCCCTGGAGCACCCATGGAAATAGACACCAGGGAGCTGAAGCACACGTACACATCGCAGTGACTGCACAGGAGTAGGATAGCCCGTGTATAGCACGGTCTATGTTGAACAAGGCAGCATAAATGGGTTGGCTAATTCTTAGGTGACTCCTACGTAATTTCTGTGTGTTAAGCTCTACAGTGCTCTGGGAGCCAGGAAAGTTTATTTGCTCATACATGGCTTTTCAACTTAATTGGTCCCCTGTACATGCAACAAGACTATTCTGATAAATCTCCATGGACAGGAACTTTGGGTTCATGATTCAAATACCTAACTTTTTAATTAAGGCTCAGCTTGGGTGTAAGCCACCTTGTTGGCTCTGTTTTAGTGTTAGACCACACTGGAGCAGAGCTAGGCTTTGTAGAGGGACCCTCCAGAAAGTTGACACCTTGTTCCTGGTTCTCAGCTACCTCTGTTAAGAGCTGACTTAGTGCTGTGTGCTGACGGACACAGTTAAACCTGCCTGTAGAAAGCTGAGGTTAGTCAGTGGGATGTTTACTCTCTGTGCAGTTTTAACAATTAAACATGTTCATATCTGCAAAAAGAATACAGCTGCAAATCTCACCTGTGTGACTAGTTGTTCATGATGTATTGCTGGGAAGCAGAGGAAGATTTGCGTGTCTGTAACTTACAGATACAAAGCTCAGATGGTGCTTAAACAGTTTTTGAAAGACTGTGGAAGACAGTGCTAATAAGGAAATGTCATGTTGAAATGAAGTTTTCATTACATAGCTCATAGATTTTTAAATGCTTGTAACTTCCTCCGTGCTTTTCAGGGGGCTGAAATTATTCCAGGCTTTGTTTCAACTTGAGGTCATTAATCTTTAAGCTTTTTTTTTTAAAAAAAAAAAAACACCAACCCCAAAAAAACCCTCTTTATTTCAAATTACAGAAGAGAGATGTGGGGGTTTTTTAACTACAGCACTAAAAAGATAAAGCTTTTAGTTAAACTTTTCTTGTGTTCATAGACTGTTTAGACCTTTGAACAGTAATCATCACATAAAGAAAACTGGCGCAATAAGTCTGTTTTTTTTTGTTGTAAACCACTGTATTTTATGAGTTATTAACTCTATAACTATTACATTGATTTGTATGTAAAGGAAAGATTGCTGAAATAGTTTTAGTGAAAAGCAGGCGAACCTAAAATACCAGTACAAAATTGAACTATGAGTTGTGGTTCCATAAAGTTTGACCTGTTTCATTCACAAGTACTTTGTTGTAAAAGAAGTTACACTCAAGTAGTTAGACTTGTAATGGATACAAATTTAGTTTACTCATTGATACTCAGATTTTTAGAAATGCATGGTAGAAAGGCAGAAGTTATGATTATTAGTAAAATTATATTCATTGGCTATTTACAAAGTTGTTTCTTCTAGACTGTTGAAAGTTTGCTATATAGAATTGTCCCATCATAATTATATAGTATCCTACGTATTAGAAGGTTTTCAGAATGAAATAAAGTAATATCATCACTTACCTCTTTCAAGGATTTAAAACACAGATATAGACTCTCACATTTTGGGTTAAATCTAGAAGAGTTCGGCTCTTTCCCTTACTCAGGTTTACTTCATTTTAAACAATATTTCATTACTCTGTTTTTGGCTAGGAGAATGCTATATGGATAGTACCTCTATTTTTGCTGAAGTCAGAATAAAGCAAAAACACAACAAATGTACCCAGAAGTTTTCTCTCAAATTATTTTTTTACAATTTGGACATAGGTGGCCTTTTCCTTAGAGATCATTAGCAGTGAGGTGAAAGTATAATGAGGTCCTTGAGTATAATGCTAGATAAGTACAAGTACTGTGGTGGATGGCATCATGTATAAGATGGGAGGGATTGTGTAGGCTAAAAACAGTGTAAGCGTAAGCAGATTATTTTCTTTATATAGAGTAAGCTGGGCATTTCAGTCATTAATTCAGTGCAGCTTTCTAGTAAAAATGTGTAGGTTTGGAAGCAGTCTTTGGAGAAGGGGAACAGTGCTGGCTATCAGACAGGTAACTTGAATGCCAGATTTCTGAGTATACAAGTAATTGACTTTGGTTTACAAAGACAATAGATAGCATTAACCAAATTTAAGTATGCTTTAACCATGTATCTTGTTATTAATATAAGATGTAATGCAAGTATTTCTTTCAGGAGGTCATGAGCACACAGGGCAGATATGAGGATTGCAGCCAGGAGTTGTGGCAGTACTCTCTCACCATGATTTAATCGAGGATAATATACAATTACAGAGGCCTTCTCCCCACTTCTCTGCACTGCTGTGGGAGTGGCTGAAGCTGGAATTTTTCAGCCTAACTACTTAATGAGACTGGTGAATGAAATCACAGTTTTGATTTCAGCCTTAATAGCTTAGGCATCCGTGGGGGAAAAGTAATTTTAAGCATATAACTCTTAAGTTTAAGCTGATTAACTAACCTGCTCTACTCCTTAATCTCTCATCCCTTTCAACATATAGGCCATCACTTTTAACTTCTCCTTCACCCACAACATTTTAAAGTCATTTTAGGAGCTGATAATACTTGAAACACTGTCCTTTTTCTCTTTTGTGCCTCTTTTTTGCTGTGCGTATATATCACAACAGTGTATTATGTGGGAAGCAGAAACTAGTTTGTCATTCAGCTCAGCTTATACGTTAAATTATGCTCTCCCATTTACCATGTCTTCAGCTGTTCACTCACAGCCAAAACTTAGGATTTATTAATCTCTCTGACCATTTCTTCCACTTTAGTAAGTCCACAGAGGATTATGATTGTCATATGGCAATAAAGTAAAAAAAGGGAGAGGGAGACACTGAAGTCTTAGTCACATAGGAAAACAGGGAGTAGAGCCTAAATGCAAATCTGAATACAGTTACATCCTGCTGGTTTGTAGGCCATATTTCTTTGTTGAATGCTCGTTCCTTATAGTACCTGTATCGTGTCAGTGTTTAAAATACGTATCTAGTAATGAGAACATGATGAGAGCCTTTGCTTAAGCCTTCAAGCAAAACAAAGCAACACAACCCTCAAAACCCAATAAACAAACCAATAAACAAGTAAAAAAAAAAAAAACCACAATAGGAAATCAATAATTTCTTAACAGTCTCTCTTCTTCCTTTTCTCCTTCCCCCCCTGCCCCTTCCCTCCCTTCACCACCACCCCGCCAAATTTGAATCACTGACACAGCCCTTTTGAATATTAGTAAGCATGCAAATTTCAGAAGACTTATAAATTCTTCTTAAATTTAATCTTGATTTTACTGAAGACAGAGCCACAAAGGGTTCTCAAATGGATGAGAATGCTTTATCTACACATCTAGAAAGTGCATAGGCTTGTTCAGCTCTGCGATTGTACATCTCCTTTCCCAGCGCTGGGGACACCTGTCTCAGGTACCGGTCATGCCTGTTTTCTATGCTTCATCCAAGTCTCCATCCAGAGTGCCCCTCAGCAGGCCTCTCATGCTCTGCTCACAGAGGAGCAGGGGTGGATCTCGGTACCGCTCACATCCACAGTGCGACAGGGCTGTGTTCCCTCAAATGTGGAAGGCAAGGGGAGGAGCTCGCCTTTCCAGTACACTGACAAGGAACACTATGCCTTTGGAGGATAGGGGTATCAGATCCAAGTCCCTTGAAGCAGAAGTGAAAAGGGCTCAGACACACTGATAGGTCTGAGACACTCCTTTCCTCCACCCTCTGGTAAGCACAATCTCAAGAATTGTACCCATCCTTTATCTTCCACACTAACTTGCAATCCACTATCCAGCTATCTTTCTGGATCTGGACATCAGACAGCTCTCAGCATGCTTGGGTGAAGCCCATCATGTCCCGCATGTGGGTCGAGATCTCTCTCTCATGTAATCATTGACTCGATCTTCCGTCACTGCTAGTATTTCCTCTCCTATCCAAATCCTGCCTCTGGGCACAGAGGCCTGGGAGACCTTGTTGGGTCACCTTCAGGCTGAGGCAGAGAAGGAATCAGGTACCTCAATATGTATCTATATCTGCTGCAATTAGATCACCCATCCTATTCAACCATGGTCCCACATTTTCCTTGTTCCACTTTTTACTAGTAACGTAGTGATCTTTTTGTTGTATTCCATTTCTGTTGCAAATCTTATCTCTGGTTCAGCTTTGGCCTTTCCTAATACCATCCCTGCATGCCCAGGCAATGTTTTCAAACTCTTCCTTTGTAGCTTGTCTCTGCTTCCATCTCCTGACAGCGGAGGGAGTTTTATTCTACAAATATTTAGCTTTAGTTATGTGAATTCTCACTGCATGTGTGTGAAAACTGGGAAACTGCATATAAACTAGAAGCAGTTGCAGCTTGTGCTTTCACATGTGCAAAGGAGACTTTTAGATGGGCTTTCTCTCATCAGTTTCTACGTAACAGTTACTATGTGAAGAAACAGCATTAAATGCTATATATCAAAGATGCAATACGCAAAATGTGAAATGTTTGCTTTCTGTTATCGTTTACCCTCAGCGTCACTGGGGTGACTGTAATTAGGCCCAGTTTATTTATAGATGCAGTACAACAAAGCTGCATTTGACTAGTGCTTTTAGCATTCCAGTCAGTAATAAAATTATTCAGAATCATAGTTCTGTTCTTCTTGGAACTTACTACTAATAATTATCTTGGAGAAAAATATGGTTTTCTTTGGATTCTGTTTTCAAAAGTCCTGTATATGTGTTTTGTATTGATGGACAGGGAAGCTGAGGGCAAATGAATTTTTTAAATATAATTTCTTCAGTTAAAAATCTCATGGACTAAAATGCTTTAGGTATTGACATAGATTTGGAAATTTTACATAAAATAAAGATATTTGAGAAGGAGAGCTACATTAGCAAACTGGAAAACCTATCTAGAAAATGTTGAAAGATTTTTTTTTACCATTTGCAACTACCTTACAAGTCTCTCATATATTGTATAATCACTAAATCTTAAATATAGACTATACTAAAAAGGAAAAAGACTGAAAAATATCAGTTATTTTCAGTTGTAGTTGTTTTGTACAGTAACTTCTCATATCTAGTGTGTCTCTACCTACCATTATAGTAACACATTTATCTTAAGGAATCACCAGTTATTCTGTTCCAAATATTTATTATAATAATCTAAGTGATGTTCAATTACTATCTTGTGGTATTCAATATGATTATAATTATAATCCACATGATGATCAAATGTTTTCTTTTAATATTTCTTGTTACTACCCACTCACAACAGAGCCAGTATGTTGTTTATTTGTTATGAAATACAGATGACAATAAGTGATACTGACTATTCCAGAATTCATAGTTTTAGGGGTTATGTAGTAATGTAGTAATTTAGAAGAGTTATTCGGTGAATCAAATCAAGCCCATTACATATGGCAAGATATGTGCCTTATTTAGATACATAAAGTTTCAGCTATTTCTCTCTCTTCTGAAATTAGGTCAGCCATATTGTGATATGAAAATGTACACTTAGAGCACCCATGTAACCTTAACAGCCCTACCACCAACACCCACACAACCTTAACTGCTGTATCACAGCTGCTTTCTGAACGCACGCTTCCATTTCACCGAAATCTTCGAGGCAGAATATATTTGAACGCAGGAATAATTCTATTTTTGTATAGCAAAGCTTATGTCAGAATTAGAAGTTGGTTGTTACATAACTGAAAACATTTTGGTAAGTCACCCTCATCTGCAGATCTGAAAAGGTATTCTGCTTTATGCTTTTAAAGACAGATTTTGAAACCTGACTGCAGTTTTTAATCTACAGTTAGCAGGGGTAGGTATTTGAGAATGCAGTTACTGGTAATTGGATATCGAAGCAGAAAGTAATTGGATAGCTCACAGAAAGTTAGTTAAAAATTTAGCTTAAAACATTAAAGGCACATTTATTCTGGAATTACCCTATACATTGACTAGAAGCTCTGATGCTACATTCATTCCAGACAGCAGTGTGATGGGGTGATGCATTCCAGCACTGTTTGGGACACATGACCAGAGTATTGCAGCAATAGAATAGACATTGCAAAACAAAGACCAAAGAGCTTGTCTGGGTGTGCCTCTTGAATCTCACACAGGTGTTAATTCAAGTAAAAGGAAGACCTGAAGAGCATCAGCGTGGTACCGAATGGTTCCAAGATCCTGAGTGTCCCTGCTGATATCCCTGAGCAGCTACACTGCTGAGCAGCCAAGTGGATGTCACAGTCTGTTTCCAAAAATAAAAACTGGTAACCTCATCCATAAACCAGTATGGGTGAGCAGATATAAACACACAGTAGATGTTTTATATGGAGGTGACTTGGGGAAGTGGGCTTAAAAGCAAGGAAGTGAGTAGGTAGATCCTGGTATCAATATTCCCTTAGGATTTACTCCTATTAATTTTAGAGCTACGGTGCGTATGCCAATATTCTTGAAGTGCGAATATCAGTTATATGTCAGCCATAGAATCCCTTAAATTCAGGTGATAATTGATTCATCTGAACTCTGTCATATTGTGGAGAAACGAGACCACTTCATTTTTGTGCTATCAATCTCTGTGCCATTAAAAAGGCTGAGGAAACTATTCCTATTTTTGAAGTCAAAAAAGATGCCAGATTTATCTTCCTAATAGATTTTAAAGTTTATTCACGGCTATTGGTAATCATTAGATTGTGAGAATGCAGAGTGCAGGTCTGGCCTCACAAAATTCCCTTTTAAATTCCCAAGACATGAAGTATAATGTTGGCTTGTAAATTTGGCATTTCTCTCTTAACACACCCACATTCATATTTTAGATTTGGTTTTACATATTTCTGCTAAAACTTGCTGTTTAGTCTACATATAGGCGAGGCTTGGATGAGGGGTTATTTGCTTTTATTTTGTAAGTTTTCTTCATATGCTTTGCTAATGAGGAAACACAACTGTTATGCATAATAGTCAGAAATAGCTTGGATATTCAAAATAATGTAACTATGTGAATAAAAGCAAAAAGAAATATTCATGTAACTGAGAACATACTGTTTTGCAAAAACTGAAGGAAAACATTGAATTTTCAAACTTGGTTTCTAAAGTTCTGAGCCTCTCTGTAGGTGCTGAAATATTTGCATCAAGAAAAGGGTATTGGTTTCGGTTAGTGAACCCTCTGATAGTATTGATGTCAGTGGATGCTGCGAGTGCTCCATATTATAAAATCAACCTATATACTTGGTGAATGAGGAAGGATCCACAAGCCTAAATTAAGGCATCAAGCTCTGAAAATTCTGGATGAAGATAGTATTGATTCTTTTCATATGTTGTGCTTGTTGTGTAGCTACAGGCATGTTCTGATAAAACTTGCTCTTCAAATCCCACGCTGACCTCTGCTCCTTTCACATTCAGTAGCCAAATGAATACCTCTTATAGGATATTTCCTAGCTCCTCTTGTAGTTTCTGATTCCCTGCCCTGTCCTTGAGTCTTCTGATAAAGGAAATCCGCTGTTACTGAAAGGGGCTACAACTATACTTTATATATAGATTTTCTAGTTCACATATTGAAGGGTGGTAAAAACAAAAACAAAACAAAACAAAACAAAAACATATGATTGATTTAAAAAAAAAAAACCCACACCCATGCAATTCATTATTTTGACAGTAATTACATACAGATTCCAGTTATCAAAGTATCTCCATAGCAATACCTTGTAAATTAGACCAGGATTAAACTACATAAAACTGGCAGACATTTTTGAAACTATTCATAGCAGAGTTAAATTTGTTGTTAAAAAGATATAACATAAAATTTTGTGTAGAAGGTGTTAAATTTCATGTCTTGATCCAGTCATTTAAATCTGGCGAAGAACACTGTCTTTACCTATCTGTAAAAGATGTAATATAGTTGTTCATGGAGTATACTAAGTAAATGCTTCTGGTGCCTTATTGTGGATGATAGTTTGATCTTGGATCTAACCAACTATGTTTCGACCCCTCTGTGGGAAGAGAGGATATAAAATATGTGTCACAGAGTGGCATTGAGTAACTGTTTGGAGTAAAATGGGATTAGAGAGTAAATCCTACCTCTATAGCACTGACTGACAGACTTCATAGTGTAGGGAAACAAGATAAGGGGTAATGAAGAGAAAGTGTTATTCTCCTGTATTGTGTTTTTCCTCAATGGTCAAGGTTTTTTATTTTAATATGGATTAATTTAACTCATTACTTAACTCCTTCCACCAAAGAGGACTTAGTTTTGTGGCCAAAAAGGGAGGCCCGTATTCTCAGCTAGAAAGTTTAAATGACCCTTGCACTTGTGTTACTCCTAAAACATACTGTCCTTAAAGGCTGAGGCATCAATACCTAAGGATGCTGAGATGCAGAGTGCTCATTCTCTTCCTTTGTTTGCACGTGATAAATTTCCTTCGTATAAAGAGCTTCGAAATGCAGGTTATGTGAGGTAAACAGTGGATATACTATGTGTGCAGATATAAGAGTATGTCCAGTGGTGATGATACTAGATATTTTTGTAGGGGATATTTTTAAGAGAGTTGTCTTACTTGTCTTTGTGTTAAAGTTTTAAAATAGTTTCATATTGTCTGGTTTCTGGAAGTTTTTATATGCATCTTGGCTGTAATGAAAACACCAGGATTGTTTAGGGCTTTTTTTTATAAAGGATGTGCATTTAACTGACTTTGGAAATCAAAGCATATATCTATACTGTCTTCTTTTTTTTGGTTAGTCTTGTAATCTTTGTTAATGAATTTGTTGAGAAGCTACACTGAATACCCACTCAATATTATTTAGATTTCATTTTATCAACTAACGTTAGTAATGCTGTACTTAAGACCACACTAGAGTTGATACTATATCATGTTCTGGCCCCAGAGTATCTAGCTATGTAAGGTTTCTTGTAGCTGAACATTTGTGTTTTATTTTGCTGCCTAGGAATGATTTTTAAATTATTTGTACATCTCAGATCAGAAATTGTTTTGATCAGTTCTCCCTAGTCAAATTTATAGCCTTACTATTTTTCTAAAGATTCAGAATTTCTGCCGGTAAGCTGTAATACGAATAGTTTTGAAGCTTGACTGAAAAAATAATTTCTATTGCTTTGTTCATTACATTAGAAATGGTTTCTCAATGCCCTAGGTTTGCAAAGACGCAACTCTCCTAACTTTGGGAATTTGCATAGGAGTGTCTTTCTTCTGATTTTATCTTTTGTGGGTTTTTTTTGTTGTTGTTGTTGTTGTTTGTCTGTAATGATGTAATCATGGTGAATACTATTTTCCTGAGAGGCTTTTTAATTTAAGGAAGTATGCCAGACTTCAGCTTTTTGGCTTCTTAAGCAGATTCAGAAAATATCTCCGTGATTTCAGAAAATTGTTGCCTCTTCCTTTATTTTGATAACTTTTGATGATTAAGATTATGACAGATTCATATTTCATGATAAGCTAACATAATTTGCTGGACTTAAATTGCAGTATCAGCCTAAGAAAAAAATAGTAAGCGTTTTCTAAATAACAACTAGGGGTCTCAGGCCCAAGAGCATGGCATGACAGGCATGAGGCAGATACGGGTTTACCACATGGGCTTAACTGGTGGTTGACACTGGTTGGTACAGCAGATGTTCTTGCATCATTTGGCAGAGTCACACGCCTGTGCAACCATCCCCTTGTATAAACTGAAGCTGCATCCTTTCATGTGGGATGCTAGTACAGAAAACAGAGATATTTTTTTGTTCCTTTAATCTATCAATTTGAATCCCATGCAACAGAGTTTTTCTTTATTGTGTAAGCTGTGTATATTACCAAATATTTCAAGACATAATCCGGATAAGTTTTTCTTTCTGCTTTTGGAGTATGTGAGTATCCTAAGAGTTTGTATGTAATCTAAATCTTCTCTTAAATAGAACATGCTAAAAGGCAGTGGAAAGAAAGAATGGTTTTGTTCCAAAAGCTTCTTAAATGCTCTTCAATACAGGTCCCATGTCTTGTGTACCAGCAAAAGGTATGCACACTAAAAGCAACTGTTTCAGCATATGTATTGGACTGACTGAATTGTTATACAAATTTACATGTCAGAATGAGAGTCACATTTACTTCTGCCACTATGCAATTCAAATATGTGTCTAGAGTAGTTAATCATGAAAGGGCTCAAAGTTAGGGCAGAATGTAACAAGATTAGGTTGGTTACTTACCAGCCAAAAATCAATAAAAGAGAATCTAATTATCACATGAACTCTGTCCTTGTCAAATCAGTTGTGAATTAAAAAGGCCAGTATCCTAAGGCACAGCATAATAAATAAAATAAACTTTGAAACCTGTTTCAGGAAGGAAATACGATTTTCTTTCTAGTTAAATAACTAACGCATGCGATGTACATCCCCATACTTTGTGTACCTGGTAAACTAATGAAACCAGAGTAAGCTACATGTTAATTCTCGGTGTCAAAATTTATGCTTAATAAACCAACACTTTTATTCTTACTTGGTGATACTAAATTCACGAAGAAAGATGGATCCAGGAAAAAATCCCCAACACTCACAACCTGTAAGACTTCTATCTGGTTTTGATTGACTTTCAGGGCCTCATTATGTATAGTATAGACTTCAGGAAAACCTGAAGTACTCTCTTCATTTCCAGGATTGTATGGGAGAATGGGCATTCATTCTAAAAGAAATCCCCCCTCTTTCTTTAGTTGCGGTGTTTCAACTTGTCATGACAAGAACAAGTCAAGGTCATTGGAATAGGCAATCTTACTCAAGTTACAAATATTCTGAGTTTCTTGAACCCATACTTTCGTGACGTAAATTTTCTTACTTCCTCGTGTAATTGAAGCTACTCATGCAATTTTTTTGGAGTATAGCTAGCCCCTACTGTAGAATTTTTTTGTTTGTATGTAAGAAGGACTATCTATGAAGGAAATTCAACTGCTCAGGTTTTTTTAGGGGATGGGAAACAACCTTCTAAAACTGCATGTCTAAGATCACACAATAGACAAGAGAAGGAATAGAAATTGAATTTTGTTTTTGCTTGTCTACACAAACCTTGTCTAAGATTTCTTACCTGGAATTTAAAATGGTGTTCTGTTTTAGAGAGAGAACAAATTAAGTAGTTAAAGAAGAACAAGAAAATAAACTGAGATTTTTCTCTGTTATTTTTATGCTTGGTGGTGTTTCCCACTTAGCCAGCTCTCTGCATCTTGCTTAGGACTGATTTCAACTAGATTTCTTCACAACTTCTCTCTTTGTTGTGACTTCTGTAGTAATAATCCCAATAGCTTTAAATTTTTAATGGTACTATTTTTGGTTCCAGAACTAGTTAAAAAGGAATGGCCCATAATCACTGGATAGCTGCTTCTGACAAATAAAATTCCCTTTCATCTGACCATGCTGGAAGGCAGGTGAGAAGCTTCAAACAGAAGTTCAGGGGAAACTTCTAGAGAGTGGGACGCTTGATTGGGTTATAGGTGCCCATGTTCAGCATAACTATGGCAATTTCTCCTGTTAGAAGAAGGGATCGCTGTTGACCATTCTGTGTCTTAAAAAAGACCAGCCAGCAAATGAACTAAAAAAAGGTGCTCTAGCTATCAAGTGTGTGGATAGAAGTGTTGATTGTATAGGGCTCTCTATATTTTCTCAGTTATTGCCCAGTAGTGGTCCAACAAAACACTTTGTGAAAGTCAAAGCTATGTTTGACCCCTATAATAATAATAATTAAGAAAAGGTCTGTTCGACATACCTGAAGTCTTCCAATAGAGTAGCTTGCTGCAGTCCTACTATTTGGTAGCCCATATAAATAGAAATGTACTGAGGTATTAGGAAATACAGATTGATTTTGTTTGTAACATGGAGGTAAAGGAGAATAGAAATCTAAGTGCCAACAATCATCCATGGAATTTGGATTTAATAAATCAGCAAATAATGATAAAGAAAAATACAATGCTTGTATCTGCCTTAAGCTTATTTTATTCTATAATGGGTACAAATTTTACATAACTGTAGGACTGGAGCCTGGAAAAGTGTGGAAAAAACAACAACCTTGAGAAGTCTGCTTCATCTGTTCAATTTAAATTAAAACCTTCAGTGTGAAGAAGCAGTGAGTTTTTTAGGGACCATTGGTTTTTGCCTTTTTTCTTTTGAAAGATGTATTGTAATTCTAACATTTAAATTATCTGATGTTATCCTTAAAACATTTTTTTAGAGAGATTGTAGCATTCTGTTATCAGAAATGCGAAGTACTAAGTTTTTAGGTGGTGTGAGATTTATTCCCCCCCCCCCCCCAAGCCTCACATAGGTAGAATTTGCTGAGATTTGTTAAACATAAGAAATCTTTTATGTTGTCAGGGCTGTTTCTTATCTCACTCTTCTTTAGGTAGCTTGCTGTAGCATTCTTGTTTTTTCGTTCTGGTTTTTTTTTTTTGTAGCTTTTGGTTCTCTTCTGGTCTTTTATAAGCATCAACCAGTTTAGGTCTTGGAGATGTCTGATAGAACATGTTGTCAAATCTAGGTCTGCTGGTCATTGTTTTCCTTCATCTTTCAACAGTATTACTTCTGATCAGGTGAGTTAGTACTCTTTGAACTTGGCTTAGGTGCCTCATATTTTACACATCTTTCTTACACATTTTGCATAGCTCAACCTCAGCATATCTTCCTGAATCTCACTCCATCAAACTTCAGTGTTAAATATTACCCTGAACTTTTCTGAGCATCAGTTGACACAGTTGTTCAAGGTACTGCAATTCCTGTTCCTGTGTTAGGCTCATGTCATTTGCCTGAAGTAGTTGTCTTAGGTACTAAATATCTTCCTAAACACTTAGTATTTCATATATAGTTGCCCCTTGCAAGTATAAGTGCTTGAAATCAAATGCAGGTTATACACATTGAAGCCAACCTGTTAACGTTTGGCCTAAAAACTACAATGGGAATCATAAATAGGGACATTGTGAGAAGTTACCAAAGCCTTTTATGTGCCAAGATTATTGCAAAAACTGACACAGAAGCAAGGTGAGAAATGGGGTGTGTTAATTTTAATAAAGATACAAGGAACGTGTGTCATCTACAAATGTTCACACATTCAGGAGAGCTGAATACAATTGCAAATGATGAAGTAGACTGATAGAACAAGGTAATAAAAATGCTTCAGAATAGAGAAAATCATAGCTTTTCAGATCAGCTCTAAGCAAGATGTCAAATCAAAGTGGGAGGCAAAATATCTCAGGATCACAGATTTATTAAAATCTATTTATATTACCTAATTTTGAAAATTTTAATTCTCTAAATATGCAAATAAAAAGATCTGGTGGGTGACTTTATAGGTAGCTTAAATTTCAGCTTTAGAAGAGAGGACTTGATAAAATAACTCAAAAAAAGAAAGAAAACCTGATTTCAGGCCCCATATGTGTAATGGTAAAGTGGCTTAGATGTGGTAAAATTTATTAAAGCTTTCAGAAATTCTGCATTAAAACAACTGTCATTTTTTAGTGTCATCTTAGCAGGGCTTCTAGAAACTGCTACCAGTTGAGTCCCATAGTTAAGAAAAGAGCTGGTATAAGCTAGGAGTAGCTGGTTTCTGTATTCACTATGCCAAATTAAAAGCAAAAAATGTCTGGTTGTATCCTACACACTGTCGAGTGGTAACTCCTGCTGGAGAGTCTTTTTGTGTTAAAAAAAATATCGCTTTTTAGATCTTTGCAAAATTGATGCGAAGCTTCTTTCCCTTTCATGACTCAATACGATAATAAGTCAATAGGGATAAGGATGGTGTTTTTTTCCCCAATTTCATACTGAGAATAAGCACTAAATTCAAGACCCTCTATCTTAATTGTGTGGCCAAATCACAAAAGAAAATTGGTTTACTTTTGTTATGATGCAAATTTCTTTTAATCTAGTGAAGTACAAACTTTGATTTTTAAGTCTCAAAGAATGTGGTTCACTACCAATTTTAAAAGTGCAAATTGATTTATGTGATAAAAAAATAAAGATTAGTACTGTTGGGTAAGCTAACTCAAGTATGTCCACAGCTGCCCTTGCTTCCCAGTTTGTTGTTCTGTGACTTCAAATGGCTGATCTGAACTCCTCCTAAGTATCATTTTGGGGAAAGAGTGTGCTAGAAAAGCTTGAAACAGAAAAGAGATTAGTTTGTCATCTAACTCTGCAGCAGTTTCTGACAGAGGCAGGGAGGCTCAGTCCTGGTACTGAGTGTGACACTGAGCTGCATCACACAAGCAAGAAATCTGGCCTGAGCGGTATATGAGGTGACCGCTACTTCAGGGTGAATCACTTTTGTTTCCTTTCTGCCGGGCTTGAACCCTGTCTCTGGGAGTTACTGTCACCCACTTTCTTCTGCTGAGCTGCTCTGCAGAAGTGTAGGGCATACACAGCTTGGGTGGGAAAGCTGCTTGAGCTGAAGGTGAACATGAGAGCTTTTGTGTTCCATTGACTTCCAGCAGCTGAGGGCTGGTTTGAAACTGGGCAGCTGGTGAACACACTTTCCTCTCTTGGAAGCTTCCATGTCCCAGTGAGTGTTTACTACAGCCTCTGCAAGAAGATTTGAAGTCATTTTATTTCCTGATATCACATGGACTTCTCCAGAGCTTGGTTTCCCTTTGGTTACTGCTTCTGTTTCAGGAGTTGCTCTGCAGCATAGTTATCATTACACAGCTTTCCTTTACCTCTTTGGCCTTTTTCTGTTACCTTTTACCACCTCTGCGGATTACAACAAGCTGATGTTTATCGGCAGATGCATGAGGAGAAGGAGGCACTAGCTCTCTATTGCCTTCTCCACATATGTTCCCTGGGGTTTTACACTTGAATCTGTTCCCTGGCTAGTGGATCCTGGAAATTTTTAGGTTAGTTGTTTGAGGTTGCCAACCAATGGCAGGAGACTTTCTGTTCTGGGGAATGAAGAAGAGCAACTGAGGCAGGCAGAAGTGCTTTCTCTTGCTGATCCCTACAGCACATGGGACAGAAGAGGAAGCACAAGGGATACAGAGAATACAGTGTTCAGGGTAATTCACAGCATCCGGACACTTTTTTGGATTTGCCGAATCACACAGGAATTGTGACCCCAGGAAGGGCCAGAATGATAAAGCAGCAGTTAAGGAAAGAGGAGGCTGGTGCCCTGTATGAACATAAAGCTATTCTCTGAGTTTGGCAAGGTGGAGTAGAATACACATGGAATATTTTGAGCCTCTAGCAAAATAGTCCTTTCTCTTATTCTCTTCCCAGGTTATATTCCACAGATGTTACTTCTCCAAAGTACTGCAGGTGTATTGGACATCTGTGTTTCCTTGGTATAACAACATATATTATCATTAGGGGAAGAGAATCCAGTGCTCTTTCTGCTCTTATTATTCTGCAGCTTTCAACCTCTTTATGTGGACTGTTGAAGAAAAGAACAAACAAATGCCCCAGATAACCTAAAGCAAAACAAAAAGCCCAACAACAAAACAGGTTAAAAAAATGCATGTGCAAGAAAGCTTGTCTTGATAGATTTAAAATAGGGAGGAAATTAAATACTTCAACCTTAGTCTCATTAGCCTCTTGTTGCTGGCCGCTTCTGAGGTTAAGGTTTATTTTTTCTCAGCATTTTCTGAAGAAGAAAAATTTTTTTTTTTTTTTTTTAAACTGGAGGGGTTCTGATTTATTGGTTTTTTTTTTTCATGGTTGCTCTTTATCATATGAACAACAACTGTTGTCTGTTCCTCCCAACTTCTTAAACAATTCTCTGAAGGAAAGAAATGCCTGAAAGGAAAGACCAAAGGGCAAGATTACCATTTCACACTAATGCATATTGGGGCAGGGAGGGTCACTGAGGTGAGTGGAAAATATGGCTATATACCTAGGATGAAATAAGAGCCCAGATCAAAATCACAAGCGTCTTTTGAAAGCAAGCTGCAGACCCAGACAAATTCAACTTTTTGTAGTGCATTTACATTTTCTTGAGAATGTTACCAAGATTTGGAAATGACTGTTATAAATTTTGTTTGTAATAGCTTAGGTTTGTGAAAGGAAATTTTGGATTCTGTATTTTATTTGTTGTGCTTTTTATGTGGGGCTTTTTTTTCCCACCCCCCTGGTTTCTTCCCCCCCTTCTGCCCCCAGAGATGATATCTAGAGAAATAGTATACTGTTCTGGTACTTTTAACTGGATGGTTTAAGCTTGGCATCTGATACAGGTACCAGGGCAAGGGGCTGCTTTGAGAACTTAGCTAGTTGTCTGTTTGCTGTTTTATATTTCCCTTGCAAGGATGTCTCTGAAATTCTTGGTGATATAAGGGAAGTTCAATATAATATTATTTCATCTGCTTATTAATAGCAAATAATATGTATGTCTATGTAGAAGCATTCTGTGGTAAGCTGTACTTCTGCTAAATAGGATTGGTTTAGATTATTTTATAAACCTTCCTTTAGTAGCATAAGGAGCAGCTACTCAGATACCCAGCTAGCTTTCTTAAATATTTTGCTTATAGTGTTTACATCATGACCACTAAGTAGTATGAAGATAATTCAAACGATGCATTAAGATGCAAAATGATTCACCAGCAGTGAGCTACAGATGGTCTATTATTGAATTACAAAGTAACAGTGGGAAGGCAGGGACAATAATTATGGTATTTACCTGCACAGGGGCCAGCAAGCTGTTCAGAGCTAGTGGCGTGTGAGGCAGCCTTACTGTTTTGCACACTAAAGATTTTTTTGTTGTTGTTGTTTACTTACTGGTAATCGGGAGGCAACTGAGAAAAAGAAGCCCTTTTCAGGATGGGTTAGCATAGACTAAGAGCTCATTAAGGGCATTCTCCGAGTTTCTACTTCTATACCAAGGATTCCAGACAGTATATAAATACTTACAGTCAAAGCTAACATTATGCACAAAAGATCATAGCCATGTATGTAGCACCTCAGCATATGATGTGAGCAGTTTCATGTGGAAAAAAATGTGAAACGTGCTTTGCTACAATTTAGCTCAGTATCTAAGAGACCAAATACATTTTTGTCCTTTTTATAATTTTTGATACATTCTCATGTAGTGTGCTTTTGTATTTCTAATCTAATTGCAGTATAGATAAGCACACCACAAGCATTCATCATAAGAAGGATGAAACGAGTATGTAGCAATGTACAGGTATTACAACAGAAAGTATAATTATTCATACCCAATTTACAATTGAGTAGGAAAAGAACTATTTTTGACAAAAGATAACATCTAAGCAATTAGCTGGGAAGACGGTCTATCGCATAATTTGAAATGTATTTTGATGACTGTGTCTTATAATTTTAATCCTTTTTATCTCAAAGTTTAGGTAGAAATGAATTACACAAACTCGTTTTCTTTTTAGCAGTCTGACTACCTGTTTGAAAAATGTCTGTGGGAGAACAAACTCCCCAAGGCGCTTTTCAGGATGTCTTCTATGTTAGAAAACAGCAGAAAGCCTGATCACTCAGTAGTTTTTATTGACTGACTACTTGTGCAGTTCTGTTTCTCTTGGTGGATGGAATTTTGTCTCAGATTCCCTCGAGTTTGCTCAAGTGGCAGAATTATGCAGCCCCGTTCAATGTTAACAGGTGCACCCAAATTTTGTCTCTTTAAATAATTCATTGTGTTTGAAACTCTTTTTGTAAACAACATCTGACAGTACAAGACTGCTCGTATTCTTTCTGTTCTTTGCTTAGAAGTGACACTCAGTCACACATTTGATTTCATAGTTTAAGTATGAATTTAATATTAAGCACATGCCCCAAATTCCACTTTGTGCATAATGTGTTGAGCCAAACAGATGCATATAGTATGTGCTTATGTATTTTATTTCATTGGAACCACAGTTCCAGTGTGGAACTAATATTTTAACCTAGATTAAAGCTTTTTGTTTTACTTTATTGTCTCAAAAATCACAATTTAAGGCATGAAGACTTGGAGAGGATGATCAATTGGATGGCATGTTAGCTGTGGCTAATGACTTTAAATGGAAGAAGCTTTTTAAAATGGTGGAAAATGACTGATGTAAAATACAGCATATTCTTCTCACTTTTTTCCTCATAGTCGAAATGCTCCCCCCAAGCTGCTGCAGATGGTTACAGTCTTTTTTCAAACTTTTTTTGTCTTGCATTTCCACAGCATTAGGCTTGATTATTTCTGTTGAATTGCTTCAGGGAACCCAACATCAACGCTCATTTGCAATATCCAAGTAAGATGATGCAGTATGATAGCTTGCTCTCAAAAGAAGGTCATTATTTTTTCTTTAACCCGTTATGTAGGAATTCTATAGCCAGACCGATCATCAATAATGCCAGTAGCTCCTTTCAGTAAGAGGGAGGCTGCTGTTGGCAAAGGTTTAATATTATAAGCTTTCATGCTGTATTTAGTTTATATCTCGTTTTCTGTATTAACATAATTCCATACAGTATTGGATACTGTTTCTATTGTTCATTTAAAGATTAATATAATCTGTCATTTCACATTGTTTCATTTGGTTTGTTTCATCAGTCATTAAAAAATTGAGCTAGAGGAGACCTATGAGGTCATCTCCTTCGTCCCTAAAGTCCAAAGGCAGAAGTAACTCTACAGCTAAATTATTATTGCCATTAAGTAAAATGTCACTTTTCAATTCAAACTTTCCCTGCCGCAAATGTTTGATTAGCTTGATCGTGACCAATTTGTGTGTTCTTTCTCGTATGTAACAGTATCAGCAGTACTGCAGTTTTAAGTTATTCTGCCTCAGCTGTGTTGCCAACTAGTACAGTGAGCGATAGAGACATTACATTGTGTCTCTTTCTGTCTTCCAGTAAATTATTAGGGGGACACAGCATTCATATGAGCATTAACATTTTTAACAATTAGCCAAACCTAAGCTTTTCAGTTCTGCTATTTTAATAATAATAATATTAATATAATCATTACATTGTCATAATTGCTTATAATAACCATTGTTTCAGTGGCACTCTGTTCCCAACCCTTCATAAAATCCTAAAAAAAACCCATACCTTGGTGGCCTCCCAAATTTTGCAAACTTAGTCAAGGCAAACAAAACAATTCTGAGCTTAGCTAATGAAGGAAGGAAAAAAAGGAGGGCTTGTTGCCAAGAAGAAAAAGGCAGTATTTTTAAGATAATTGATTTTTTTAAAAAACAGTGATTTCAGAGAGAATAGGAGACATGATAATAGGTACAAAAAAAACCCAAACCAGAACAAAAAAAAAAAAAAAACCACAACAAAAAACAAGAGGGAAAATAGTAAGTTTGGTATACATGGAAAAATACATAACCAGGAGAATGTCAGATCAAATGAGAGAAGAAATGTAGAAGCAAGCTTGTTTTGGCATCTTGAAGTGTTCATATTTTCAAAAAGGTTGTTATTAGTATAAGAAGCTCATGAGTGGGGCTGCTGAACAAAGTATACGTGCTACTTAAGCAGTGAGTTTGTGTGTCGATTCAAGAAGGTATCTCCATGAAGAGTAGAACAGTTTTTGTCTTGTCTTAGATCGTAGCATCAGAGAGAACCTAAAAAGATGAAGGAAGGATTAGTAGCACCGTTGGTGAAAGGACAAGGAAAGAGCTGCTCAGTCTTGTTTTCTGTTGTATCTTAATGTAATCACACTTCAAATGTGTGAAAGTGTTAATGGGAAGCCTACTAACATGTAGGATGTTACTCTCTTGGATATCATAAAAAGGGGTTTGGCGTTTACTGGATTTCTCCCCCCCCCGTTTCTCCTTCCTTCATTAATCACATTTTGTTGCAGACATCCAGTGTCAGTGGTGCGAAGTCTCATCCTAGAGACTGCTGTTACTGTACTTCAGCTGTCTGTACACACATTAATAGTGGCATACTGTCATATCACATTCTCCAGAAGTATTAAGGCTTCTTTATATCAGCTCTGTGCAAATGCTCAGTGTTTCTACGTTACTGTCATCTGTTCTCATTTGTGTTGAATTTTTGGTGCTTATCATTTCTAGTAATGAAAATTTCAACTTGAAAGGGTTTCTTTGTGTTTATGAGGAACAATAGCTGATATTCGTAATATTTATAACAATAAAAACGACTAGAAGTTGGGGTTTTTTTATATTAAGCTTTACATTCCTTCACAGTACATACATGTCATCTGCCAAGATTATACACATAGTTGTGCAGTGCCCCTTCTGACACACTGCTCTTTCTAGTTGTAATTTGGTTTATGCAGATTGCTAATAAGATTGCAGAAAATGAGGTTACACTTGGCATTTCTTTTATAAATTGTAGTCATTGATGCACTCCATATGTCTTCTGTATTTAGACTTTTCTGTAATGTTAGGCTATTCCTTGTCATGCTTCCATTATCTGCACATTTACTTCAATGCCTTTTTACTTTGCTATGTAGAAAACACTGTTGGTGGCATAAGTCTGTAAATTTTCCAGATGATGTTCAGGTTGGAAGGCACCTCAGGAGGACTTTATTCAAACCTCCTACTCAAAAAGGCGTTTGTCCTTCGTGTCCCGGAAACTTGCTCCGAGAGGACTTGCTCCATGATTTTCTCTTGGGCTGAAATGAGGCTGACTGGCTTTGCTATGACATTGGCCAGCTCTTTCAGCAGTGCAGTGCAACAGGTCTTATAGACTTACACAAGTATAGTTCTCACAAGTAATCCCGTACTTGATCATCATTCAATGCTGCTAATTCCTCTCCTCCTTGAACCCTGCCTCTCAGCATAGAGGAGCAGGAGCCTCAGCAGTATCCACTGGCATTTAATTACCCACCCCATTCAACCACAGTCCCACGTTTTCTTTGTTTCACCTTTTAATGTAACAGTAGATCTTCTAGCTCTCCGGTTGCTAGCTGGCAGCTCTGCAAGTTGCTACCCAGGGAAAGGAGGAGGGAGTGGAAAGGGAGGTGAAGAACCGTGAGAACGGCAGTCACTGTTCAGGAGTAAAGGGGAGAGGCTTTGCTGGCTAGCAGAACTCCAAGTAGGTGCCATGAGAGAGAATGGAAAGGAGACTTGAAAAGGCATGTGAAAGTAGTGGCCACAGCTTGGGAGAGAGGGGGCAACTTCTTGATAAGGGCCAAACCAAGGGCAGAAACAGCTGATCAGGCCTGTGAAAAAGAACCCTCTCAACAAAGAAGTCTTGTCCCCTCCTCTTCCTAGTGAGAGAAGAGCTTCCATCCGGTTTTCCACACTGTGCGAAGAACAGCTTCTGTTCTAGAAAGTATTTCTGCACACAAAACAGTTCGTTTTCAAGTGCTGTGGTGCACCTAGCACTAAGCAGAGACCAAAGGGAGCTATTGATTGAGCTATTCGGGCCCTTCCCAACTCATGATGATCCACTGACATATTTTGGCCTTGTCAGCCACTTGCCCCACGTTGTCCCCACGCCCCCAAGGATAAACATGTAAGGAAGACACTTGCAGCCCTCTTGGGGAGGTTAAGATTCATAAGTAGTATATTATTGTTGGGGCACCAAGTCACACCTCTGTTTTTCGAAGAGTGGGAAGAGGTAGACGTTGACTGATAGGACAGAAGAGAGTTGAAAGTAAAAAGAAATAATAAATTATAGTAGCAAAAATGAAGTTTAGAAAGGGGCGATTGCAGTAGAAGAAAGGGCAGGTGTAAAGACGATAAAGGATTTCAGACCAGAAATGTGTGTGACTGAAGAAGGAGCAGCAGAGTTGAAGAACGAGTTGAGGACTGCCAGTCATTGGTAGTCACTTTATATGGTGGAGGAACCTCCTCATGTTTACTATGGTTTAAGAACTTTTAGTGGTGCTGAAGTTGTATGTGGTGGTGTCAACTCTATGTGAATTTGGACCGAACGATCCCCATCAAAGTTGTAGAGCACTTTGGTGCTGTACTTCTAGTTCAGTTTTCTAAAATATAATTTGTTCACAAAACTGCTCTGAGAACTGAGCAAGCACATGAGAAATGCAATGAAGCGAATCAGAGGATTTGGTTTGAGACTGCACTGTTTGTCCAAATGGGATTGCTAATGTATTCACAGCCTCTCTTAAAAAAGGAAAAAAAAAAAAAAGCCCAAACCAAAAAAGCACATTTTGCTTGTATGCTTGTATTCTACCAACAGAATGGAGAAATTGCCATTTGTTGTAAATAAAAAAAAAACCAACAAGCACAAAACATCTCTGTTTAATTAAGTTTTCCAGATATTATTTTTCTTAAGTACATGTTCAGGTGTTTGACTTCCAACACCCCTGCTTTGCTTTTATTTCCTTTACTCTTGCATTCACTGTATTGTTTCCAGCAATCTAAGCTGTTTAATGGGTTTACACAGCTTTAAATGGCATTTGAATCACAGGCTCAGATCATAATATGCATGATTAAAAATCTATATTTACATAAATTTGTCTTTTTTTTCTTTACAGTTTACTGTGCAAACATGAAATATTTCTTTGCAAGCTTCAAAGGTTACTTAATTTATATCTGACATCTTTGTACTGACATTTGAATTTCTCCACTCGTTTAAGAAAGCAGTGTCAGCTGTGCATAAGCTAGTCATCGAGAGACAAAAAGAGTATTTTAAAATGAGATAGTAGTTCAAACTTGTTGAGCCGTGGCCCATTCGCACTTATTGTCTTCTTGACTTCATAGTCTAAGGTAACTTGTTTTCTAATACCATAGAACAAATGCTCTAAAATAAAGATTGAAGTAAAAAAGCCATTAAATCAACTTTCCAGCCTTCATAACTTTACTCTCCCTCAGTCAATATAATTTGTTTGATATTTTTTCTTTGTACAGACTAATTAATTGTTTGCAAAGCACTTTTCATATGTGTTGAATAAATGCTTGATATTATTATTACCACAAGTATATTTATTTGTAATTCACTCATTTAATTGACCTCTATTTTACTACAGCTCATCATGACAATCAATTAAATCCTTTTGCAGCCTTCATTGATCTTCTTTTATCCCACACTATGTGTTTTCTGTTTTTCATCTCAAACCCCTTCAGACGATAGGAGTAAACCTCAAATTGCTCAAATATATTTTAGCTTCCCCCTCCTTTTCTCAAGCTAGGCACAGAATTGGAAGATTTTTACAGTATTTCAGCTATAGAAGTTCAGAATAAGCACACTTATTCTAGGGCCATACAGCTTAAAGAATGATGACCCCAATCAATGGAAGTGAAATACACCAGAATTGTGGTATTTTATCAGTATGTTTGAGAAGAGTGCAAAAAACACCTCAGGTGTTTTGTTCTCTTCAGTGGTAAAAGTGAAGTGAAATAGTCTTAATAATTTTTATTCGTCACACAGGGAATAACTGGTCAGTTCTGTATTTTGGCTGCAACACTCTACAGCAGAAATAAATTTCTAAGAAATATTTTCATCTCTTCTGTCATAATTTATTTTTTATTTTTCTTATTGCAGTACTCCTTAAACTGTAAGCTTCATAATATCCATCATGGTGTCCTCAGCAAGATTATAAGCTTGTTTAAAGCCTTTTTTTTTTTTTTTTTTTTAATATTTGAACTCAGTTTCATGGGGTTCTTTTTCATAGAGGTGTGCAGGTGATTTGCCATTGACCATAACACTTCTGAAATCTCTTCCCTGTGATACATCTTCCATATTGATGTTTCAGACAACTCATTTTCCAAGATCTGTTCTACATTTGGTATTTGTGACCCTGCATATTACTTGTCAAAGTAATTAACTTGAAGCTGGATTAGTTTTAGTGGCAGATTCCCCTTGGAATAGGGATGTGTTTTGGATCAACTATGTTTATTAAAATGGAAAGTCCCCATTATGCCTTCTTTTTCTGGTACTTATTCTTGTGAATAATTTGGAACAGTAAAAACCTGCTTACCTGCATGATGGGATACATCAGAATTCCATGGCACAAAAAAGAAGAGCATCTTGTGAAGCTAGCTAAGAGCAAAAATGAGAAAGGCCTATCAAGATGAGTGAGAAACACAAAAGAAATGCACAGACTTGAAATATCAGTGAGTGAGGTAGGTTTTAAGGTTTCTTTCATCTATGATCATCTTCCAGAGTTATAAGTAGCTCAGAAAATCACAACTGAAAAAAACATCCTGCAACAGCAAATACTGACTGGCAAAAGAAAAAAGTGAGTATGCTCAGAGCTCTCAGACTATAAATGTGGAGAGGTTACTTTTTAAGCCTGAGTTAATGGTTCAGAGATCCTTTCCACATCTGACCTGTTAAATAAAGGTTAATGAAGTGATCTGTATAAAATATTGGATTATTAATTATTGCATTGAAATGGATTAAAATCTAAGTCAATAGGAATGATAGGTGCTGTTTCTAAATAACTGATTTCATAGCTGTGAAAATCATTATAAGGCACATTATCTGGAAGAAAGTATTTAAACAAGAAAAGGAAATAATAATTGGGAAGTGTTGTGGTTTAACCCCAGCCAGCAATTAAGCACCACACAGCTGCTCGCTCATTCCCCTCCCGCCCCAGTGGGATGGGGGAGAGAAAAGTGAGAACACTCAGGGGTTGAGGTAAGAACAGTTTAATAATTGAAGTAAAATAAAATAGAATGGTAGTAATAGTAGTAGTAGTAATAATAATAATATAATAATAATAATATACAAAGCAAGTGATACACTGTACAATTGCTCACCACCCGCTGACCGATGCCCAGCAGGTCCCTGAGCAGCGATCACTGCTCCCCGGCCAACTCCCCCAGTTTATACACTGAGCATGACGTCATATGGTATGGCATAGCCCTTTGGCCAGTCTGGGTCAGCTGTCCTGGCTGTGCTCCCTCCCAGCTTCTTGTGCACCTGGCAGAGCATGGGAAGCTGAAAAGTCCTTGACTTAGTGTAAGCACTGCTTAGCAACAACTAAAACATCAGTGTGTTATCAAGGTTATTCTCATCCTAAATCCAAAACACAGCACTATACCAGCTACTAGGAAGAAAATTAACTCTATCCCAGCCAAAACCAGGACAGGAAGCAATTACTTTTCAATGTAACAAGGAAATAATGCTGGCTAGAAATAAACTGGGATAGAAAAGAACAGCAGCAAGAAAAATGCAATCTGAAGGGAGTTTAAAAATGTGTATATATTTGTGTGTATGTATATACATCCAAATAGATAAAAAGTTCAAGCTATTGGATGTAAATACAATCAGAAGGAATCTGAGAAATTTTGAAAACTTGATACATGGTAAGAAATATTAACAGAAGTGTAATTAGATAAGTTAAGGCAACAAAAAAGTGTTTTTTGGAGGATAATAGTTGATACTACACAGCATGTTCACAGTCAGAAAGTTACTTCAATTAAAGTGGTTTTTTTTAATTGTTGTTACTACTACTGCTACTACACAATTCAAAGGGGAAATAGAATCATTGCTATCTAATCAGGAATTTTAGAAGAAAGATGATTTTACTTTTTAATGCAAATTGCATTGTTAAAGGTGACAGCAATGGTAGAACAAGCTTTCCTAATCTACTTGATTTTATATTACCTCTGTACTAAGAAATCAAAATGGCATGCATTAAATAAATTAAAACCCAGATATTTGATGAATTTCAAAATTATTAGGGAAAAGCTATCAAATGCATTGATGTCTAGTGGACCGCAAGAAACTTTGGCTCTTCTTTTTATAAGTGTCCCACTTTTTTTGGTAGTGTCCCAGATGACAAAGTAAACTTGTTGCTTTAGATATTTGCAGGTACCTTAAGGATGAACACTACAATTGAAAAGGACTTACTGTTGGTAAAGGAGCAGTCATGACTGGTAAATTTACAGACAGGTTAATCAGTATTATCTCAGAAGGGACAAAGAACAAGCTATACATCATATATATCTGTATCAATATATAGATGTATCTTTGTATATTGTATATATAAAGATTTCAGACCATACTTAAAAGTAGTCAGCTTTCTTGTGGAAATGATTGGAAGTCATGATGGGACAGTTCCTAGTGTGACTCTGAAGCCAAAACAGATTATTTAGTTGGAGTGGAGTGGTTATTTTAACAGTGTCTTTGTTTTTAATTCAACTCCTACAGGAGTATACTAACTAGTTCTTATGTGTCAATAGTTCAAGAAAGATGCTGATAAACTTAAAAGTATTTAGGGAATGAGAATGACCAAAGGTCTAGAAAATGTTCTCTGTGGTGAAAGATTCAAGAGACTTGATCTGATTAGCTTATCAAGGGGATAATTAAATGTATCTGCCTAGGAAAAAGATACCTGGTAACAGGGTTAATCTGCAGTCCATCAGAAGTAAATTGCCCAAACTCTGGAAATTGAAGCTATGAAAGTTCAGACTCAGATAATAAATTGTTAATGGTAAAGGTAAATAAAGTTTGGTAAACTGTTGTAAGTCTTACCACATATATACCATCAAGATTATTCTACTATGTGTACTGTATTTTAAAATGAAAGTTCTTAGTTCAGAGAAACCTTATAAGTTCTTTTATTTTGGAAGCCGAAGTGAATAGAGTTACTTGTTACAAAATATTTTCTCCAGTCCAACAAACTTGAGAAGTAATATTAATAAAATCTCAAATGTCACTGTTCAAAATAATTTTTATTACACAGTAATCCTTCATAATACAAAAGGATTAGGTTCACTGATTTACAGCAGTGCAGTTTGTACTTAATATAAGCAATGTTACATCAAGCTAGTGCAAAGATCTACCTACCTCAGTATCCTCTCTTCAAAAACAGTCATAAGCCTGTGTCTAGAAAAAGGAATACAAGAGAGTAAATATGTACTGATATTTCCCCAGGATGTGTTTTACTCCCTGGACCAGAAGTGGTGCATTTTGAATTTTTCTCCCCTTAAACTCATGTACTTTTTTATCAGCTCCCATATCCTAAGGCTTTCCACAGCTTCACTACGTCTTGTCAGAAGAACCACCACCTTGTTTTGAATCAGCCACAACTCTTCATTTGATCATTGCTTGGTCTTGTACTGGAAGAGGAATTCCTTATTTACTCTTCCTCAGTCATATTTCCTTTTTAGACATTCTATTTTTATGTCTTGCTTCCTTGCTCTTCGAATAGTTGTTCTACATTTTTGAGCTTCTTATTACTTATCTGATGTTACGGTCTCTCATCTTTTGAAAGAAGAGGGGACCAGATCTGAATAGTAATCAAGATGACCAGGTGAGTTTCCTGACTGCTTGCAAGTGAGGAGAAACTTGGTCATCCTCTTTGAAATATTTTCTGAAAAGTTATAATGACCTCAAATTTGTATCCCAACCAAAGAAATTCTCTTATGGAGCCAGAAACTTCCTCTTAGAGAGAAAATAGACTTTTGCAGCCACAGTAATTCCTCAAAACAGCTGAATGCCCAGAATCTCAGAAAACAAGTTTTGATGCATTCTACGCTGACAACAGATAATTACAGTATGGAAGATTTCATAAAAATCTTTTTTCAACACATATTTAAATAGTCTAAGCTCAACTCTTACGCAATACAATGATGTTGCTGAAATCACTGTGACGATGGATGACCAAAGGAATGCTACGAAAAGTCAATATCAGCAAAAGACTTTTGATTTGGATGTTAGCAGGAAAAAAGTTGCATGTTGAAAGTATGGATACTGTTTTCAGTCATTTGTCATCTTTACCAGTGTACGTGGTTGTATGAGAGAAGCACTCCATTACTGATTTTTTCCTAACTAGGACAACTCATAAGGTTTCTCACTGTGGCAACACATTCAGATTAGAAAGGAAATGAGCACTTACCATCTGCCACAATGGTTTTGTAATGATTCAAACTGGGCTTCTAAATTGTCTTGTGAGTTTTAGGTGTAAGAAATAACGGAATATGTTTTGAAATTACAGGATAAGTACAAAATACGCTGACTGCACCAAAGAGTGTATTGAAAGTCTTATATCTATATTTTAGCAAAATCATGTTTGAGTCTACTTGGCTTTTGGTTCAAACACTTTTCTTGACAAAATTGTTTCTGTGGGTAGTTAAGAAAATGAGAAGTGAAGAACACTAGCAAAGAAGGGTTTCGATCATCTTGAAACTTTATTAGCAGGGACACGAGAGTGGCAGAGTCTCTCTGAGTTCAAAGTGCCAGTCTTCTGCTGGATCAGATAACCAGGCTGTTACACAAAAAATGTTGAGACAAGTTCACATGCCTGAAGATTGACTAGCAGGGATCTGTGGCTGATGGCACATATTGACTCTAACAGTGAAAGTTACTTTTGGGCAAAAATGGAAAAAAGGGAAGTGGAGAGGAGAGGGAATGGGAGAGAAAGGGCAAACTCCTCCAGAGGCCAGCTGGGAGGAGAAGCATCGGGGGAGACCCCAGGTGAGCATCCTTCCCTGTGTGTCCTCTCTCGGGCAGCAGGTGTTTTCCCCCATAGTATTTTTCCCACAGTAACTATGTAGTTTTCTTCAGGACCCACTCAGACTCCTAGCCGATTGTTCCTGCATATGATGCTGTTAACGCTGACTGGAGCATGCTTAGATCAGCAGACGCTGCTGCACGCTGCTTGGCTGTTAAGCTCTCTGCATGCATATATTGCTTGCACAAATGTAAACCAAGAGCTACAATGAAGGGCTAGGAAAAGAGGGGAAGGAAGGAGTGACCAGTGGCAGTCGCTTCCTTTGAGAACCACCATAACAACACTATTGGTGTTTGCAGGTACAAGGCCATGGGAGTAACAGCACAAGAGCAATTGCATGAGAACAGCAGGGAAAAACACTGCCTCAGAGGCTCTAGAAAACACTCCCCTGGCAGCTTGGGTGAAGAGATACAGAGCTGCAGATAAAGGGCTCTTAGCCATACAAAAGGCAAGGCACCAAAAGCACTGTGTGAAAATACCTCTTGGTCTTTTTCATGAACAGATGTGTTTAATATATCTCTTGTTGTCTTTAAGATGTTTTTCCCTTCTGAAGCCTGGTTATGATGTTTTGCAGTCACTTGATGCACTTGCTGCCACTTGTCATTGAGCAACGTTATGTCAGCTGCATTAGTATTCAGTCATGAGATTACACCATCTCTTGGTTTGAGCCTGGTAAGCTCTATGATATTTTCTTTAATATATTTGTTTTCGAATTTGGACATGGCTGTTTGTTTCCACTTGACATCCTCTTTTCACTCCTGCCTAAACAGTTGTCCTTACTAAAAATGGATTGAATTACTCATTTAGTTTTTAAGTCATATATTGATTGCCTTTAATTTTGTCCCCAACCTCACTGTGTAAAACCTTCCTTGTTCATTTCTGTATTTAGTAGTTGTATTTATATTTAGCTATTTTAAAGTGAAAATGAAATATGTCTTAATGGTTACCGACCAAAGGAAGTAAACCCTTTTGAAGGATATAAAAAACACCATAGAAAAAGAGTTTTAAAACTTAGTGACTTAATTTCATTTTGATTTAAATCAAAGAACCATGAACAAGAGGAAAAAGCATCCTTTGTATACCACAATCGATATTTATGCATAAAGGTGTTTGAAAGATGTAGAATGCCTAAGAGGGAACGTTAAGAAGGGCAATTTAAATAATTCTTTAGAACTTCAAATAAATGCGAGTTTGTTTTTAGATTTTACAAGCTGAATTGGCAATCTAGGCTGAGACAGAAGTGAAAATTTTATCTTTTTATTCCACAGCAAATGGTAGAGAAGTGATAAGCCTGATGTGTAGGGCTTTTTGTTTTGCTTTTTGTGTGTGTGTGTGTGTATGTGTCCATACTCAGTACAGGTATTTTTTGCTTTTTACATGCATAATTCACAAACCAAATTCATAATTCAACCAAATCCAAACATGCCTGTACAAGACAAATAAATAAATAAACATTGTTTGGGTTTGAGCCAGTGAATGCATTAGGAAGTTTACATTTTGAATGTGATAAATTATGAGAGGAACTATATATCTTATTAAGAATGACACTTTAACTGATTTTCCCACAAAATTGTCTGATTGCCAGGGTGTTTCTCTCCCTACAAAAAGGTTGCGGAGCTTTAAAAAGAAGGCAAATCAAGGATGTATTTTTCCCCTTTTTAAAAATATTTGCTAACTTTTTGTAATCTTACCCCTCCTATGATTACCAAAAATAAAATTTAATAGACTCTAGACAAGATTTGTTCATCTTTATTAATATATTTTATTGTGGATTTGTTTTTTTTTTTTCTTTGGGAATTCAGGTATTTAAAATTACTCAATAAAAGAAAAACTATAACAAGGAAGGGAATGTAATCTACACTTCAGATAGGGAGGCTGGTTTTTTAATGCTTTTGGCACTTCTACTGAACTAAGGACTTACGTTTGCCATTTAAATCAGAGTACAAGATTGTTCCTTTAATCAGGCTGTCCCTGATGGGATCTGATTTTGGGTTTTGCCCTAGGTCATAAACTTGATGAGCTCAGCTGTTTATTTGCAACATACCAACCCAGAAAGAACTGTAAGAGAACCGTTTGAAGAAAACACTATGCTGATGATATTAAGGCTGTGTCGTCATATAATATTCGTAAAGAAGGTATATCTAGTGTGTGTGTGGTGGAAGGTGACACTAAAGGTCCCTTCCATCCCAAAGCATTCTATGATTCTATGATATATGAGTTTGTGCCTGAAAAAAGACAAGCAATGGAAAGAATGCATTGCTATTATAGTTGCTTTCCAAACAGGGGGATAACGAATGATACCAAAAGGCCTATTCTTCCTGCAAATGTCCCACTTCATTATATTCAGGCTAGTTGCCCAGGATAGATTCATTTGATTTAGGTATTTAAAGTTGATTGGAAAATAATATAATGCTTCCATTCTTAAGGATTAGATACTATTATGAGGTTCTTGTAGTTCTTTTTTTGTATTATAAAATGAGTATAATCATCAGCAAATGTAACTATAGGTATTATAAAATTAAGCTTTAACCCATGCCATCTTCAGATTGTGTGATGACTTACTCATTTAAACCAGTCCATTATACCTTGGCAGTAAAAAATTCATTCAAGTAGATGATTATAAGGGTAACAGGAAAATCTGGCAGGAAGCAAAAGCAGAAAAAAGAACAGTGGTTTCAAACACTGAACAGTTGGCTCAAAAAATTATTTGTGACAGCTAAATACAGAATAAGGACAAAGACAAGCAACTCTTGTTCACTGTGTTCCCACAAATGATCTCATAAGCACAACAGCTTAGCAGGAGCTTCTTGGTACACACAGCAGGGTCTAGCTGGTACCAAGAATATGCTGCCCAAGAGGCCATGCGAGGGCAGTCTCAGCCTCTTCTGCTTCACTGCCAGATGTCCTGAGTGAACCCCAAGATGGTACTCCAAGTTACAGCGTATTGCAGTGTTGGATGCTGGATAGCATCCTCTTGAGCAGAATGACAGAGCTGGAAAGAGTGTTTTCTTGTTTTTAAATAGATAAGAAGGAAATAGAAAGTTAAGAGACAGGAGTGTGCAAAGGGAATGGTGCAATGAAAAACAAGTTAGAGTACAGAGAGAGATAGGAGAATAACGTGTGAGGGGAGAATAAGCAAGCTTTGCCATTTGGTCTGGGACTCACCTCCAGTGATGCCAATGAATGGCCTGTCCTGACTCTGTACTAATCAAAGCTGGCAGAAGTCTCTGGCAGAGGCAGATACAGGGGAGCACAAAAGGCCAGAAGCGGCTTCGTCTTAGCGGGGAAATACCCTCTCAGAAATGGGAACCAGACATCATGACAGTATAACCTAAGCCACAAATGCAATTTCAGTGTCAGACGCAGAACTCTGATCGATCAATAAAGGCAAAAGCTACACTGGACTTAAAAAATTACTGGCTATGAGTCAACTATGATAAATACAGTTCATCTGGGAGAGCACCTAGAGTTTAATATACCAAAAATGGGTTCTGTAAGCAGTAATAGGAAAATACTTGACTTCAGAAAGACAGACGCTGAAAGAATATGGAATGAGGTGAGGAAAACTCAGTAACATCTGAAAGATCCATATTGGAAGGTAAAGAGATATTTAAAAGTGTTGAGTAATCTATACTTGGAAGTCATATTGAAAACCTAAAATATCTGAGAAAGGAACAGAAGCAATTGTGGCTTAGAATTAAGAACACAGTGAGAACACTAAAATGCAGAGAAATAAGGAGAGTGGCTGAACACTGTTATTTAGTATTAATGTTGTAGAATAAGCATAAAGAATGAAATAGAGAACTAGTAAACTGATGACAGCAACCATGAAAGGTAGATTTTCTAATTGGAACGAGAGGCCAAGAAAAAGAGAAGCTAGTCACCACATAAAGAGGACTAAATGTGTATTATTAAGGCTGAAGATATGATGTGAGGTGGTTTGTTATTTATACAGGATAAACATGGATTTTTTTGCAAGTAGGTATTGGTTTTGAGAGGCAAGGGGCTAAAATCACATAAGTAACAGTCACTCAATTTAAGAGAAAAACTAGAACTATAGTAGTTCATAATAACGACCAAATCTGTGGCTGTGGTTTGACTTGCCATACAAGCTCGCTCTCTCCTCTGTGAGATCAGTAGTCTTGCTCCTGTCAGCTATCCGTGCTCCTACTTACCCTACCTTCTCTGCTTGTGTGCAGTTTAATGCCAGTGTGCTCCTCCATCTGGTGGGCTGTATGTCAAGGTAGGTTTCTTGCCCTGAAATTATTGCTAGAAATAGCTAAAAATTGTTGTCAGTCCTGTATAATTGTAGTGAAACACAGCTCAGGAGAAGAGTTGCAAAAATCTCGGGCACGGAGAGGTGATCCGAGTGTGGGTCCCTCTCATTCTCTTTTCCATTCTAACACTAACTCATATAGCCTTGGCCGCTTAAAAAGTGCATGTGGAGGAAATGTGTCAGAGGGCTTGGGTATCTGTTGAGAACGTGGACCAACTTACTACCTGAAACTGTACGGTGCTACCAAAGGTGCAAGAAACAAGTACAGAAATTCTGTGCGGAGACCTTGAGATGCAGTACAGTGAGACTAGATATAGCCTTAGTTAAATTATCTGCAAAGTATCTAATGTTGAAAAAAAACCTGCTCAACTCTCACTTGATGTTAGGAAGATTAATTAAATATTTGATACAATGCTTGATGTTTCTTAGATGGCACAATAATTGTCTGAAGGGAGAGAAAAATGAAGAAACAATGTCCTAAAGCCCCTAATTTAAGAAAATCTTTGGAAATTTTTTTGAAGATGTGGCAGAATAACACCTAGTACAACGGTTTGATAAAGGATATCCAGCATGAATTCAGGCAGAAGAGGTCATGCTGAACTAATCTGTTTCAGTTCTTTGAAGATATTAGTGGTAAGAAAGATAAGGAAAATTTAGAGGATGTAGCATCCTTACATTTCAAAAAGAATTTGACAGGCTTTCACATCAGAGATAAATGCCTACAGAAAGAACTCTGGAGTAGGAGGTGAATGAAGATGCTGGTAGAAAAGTATTTGAAAGCAAGGAAATGGGAACTTTGTGAATTTCAGAGCAGTTGAATGACATTCCCCTGGTCATTCTGTTTTATGAAACTTGAACAATAGAACCAAATACGATATTATTAATTTTTAAAATGGTTGAAGAAAGAGAGCAGAAGTAACTCAGGGTTATTAAATCAGTTGCTCAAAACTTGAGTCATTGGAATTAAGATTTGCCAGGTACTTATTTATGTTCACACTAAGGTAATCTGTTACATTATCACACCACAATTTTCCACAGCATTTGCCTTCTTTAATGTATGAAGTGTTTAGTATTCACTTGGCTATTCAGTAATTTGCTTTACCTTCATTCAGCCTCAGGTTCTATTAATTATTACCACTTGACTTGTGGTTTGAGATAGATTTTTTAATTTCCTCATTGGCTTTTCCATGACAGTTTCCAATAGCACACACTGTACTACAGTGGAAGAATATAAGTTCTGTCTTTCAGTGATGGGGAACTGAGGCACTGAGCAATTACAGCCAAAGGTGTCTACTTATTTTGTGCTATCAGTCTGAGGTGCCTAGAACATGACCTTTTATTGTACTTAATTTATACAGCATTTTATATATTCAAAGCACAACTTCTGTTTACTTAAGATGAAGCAGCAAGTGAGGAACACACAACTTGTGATGACTCCTTCTGAAAAGCTTTACATTTATTTAAATTTAAATTAGTCTAGTACAGCATTTGACTGCCTTAACTATCTAGCTATCCTGTATATTCATGCGTTAAAACTAAAGGAAAGACTGTAAATTATAACTTCCTCAATAAATAAGGAAGAAAATAGTTTCACTGACTGCAGAACTTAGATATCCCCAGGATATACCCAACACGTTCTTTGAAATAGGCAGATTTCCCTTGTTAAAAAAAGAACTATTATAATTCATTGAACATTTTTTTGATGATAATTCCTAATTTTGAACGAGTTGCTTTGCAAACTTGATAATAGCACTTGGTGTATCTTTCCTCTAGTTATAGATGGGAAAGTTTGCCAAAAGTAAATGAGAAAGTACCTTTCAGTATGTGGCAACATGCTGACACCTATAGAGCTGGAACTGTCACATCCCCTGCACAAGCTTCTCTTACTGAAGCTAAGGAGACAACTGACAGCAACTGCAATTCTATGCATAGATGAACGCTGAGGACATAGGTATTTCTTAGGTATTTCCTGGCAGATCGATGAAATACTGATGATCACGAGTATATGGAGTCTTCCAAGACCTACGTGGGATTACATGATTAGTGTGCACAGGCACAAAGCACATAAACATGTTTTGCTGTGCCAGAGAACTGTTATCTTCTGGTATTAGGCAAGGCCAGTTCATAGGCGGGACAAAATGCCTCTTTCTGATTCTGTGAGCTGCTGAATGAGATGCAGCCCATCTTTTCTCTTTGCACAGCCTTGTGGCTTGCCATCACTAGTTTATTCCATTACTGCTCCTGTCACTAGTTTCTTCAAAAGTTTGTTTTCTACAGGTAGCAGAGCTTTTACAAGACAGAATATGAGATGAGGTCTTTGCCGATGTTTCTTGCTGATGTATTTCCTCCTTCCTACTATCAATCACCATCTTTGTTCATTAGAAATTACAAGCAATAGAGTTTATTTGAGTTACTGGTTGAAGTGTTGGGAGTAAAGCTTCTATTACTGCAGGTCTGACTAATGGCATTTATGTAGCTGAATTCCCTTTAAAACAATTTTCAAGCTTCCTGGTTTTCTTAAATTGAAGTTTGAAGAAAAAATCTGTACAGATTGTTTAGAGGGATTGTCATACTTAGATCTCACAAGCATAAAAGGAACTATTTTGTTTCTTTCAGAAAGGGTTTTTGTAGTGTGTGATGTCTTTCCCGTATAGGACTTACTGAAGCTGTGTTTTTCATGAAGCCACCTAGTTGTGTGGTATGGGGAGCTGGGCTTTGGTTTCCTTCTCCTTCACTTGTATGAGGAAGCATAAGAGGCTTTCGTCATCAGAATGGCCCAAGGGAAGCTTAAACAAGACAGGAAGGTAGAATTAGGAAAGGCAGCAAGTACTATTCTGTTTTCCCTGCCAGAAGGAGGAATAACTAGTGTGGAAGAATGATGCTAATTGCTCTTGGTGTCAGTGTAGTCCACTTGAGTAAGAAAGGCTTTCAAGTGAGGAGGATGGAAGGCCACCACTCTGCTCTAAGCACTTCAGAGTTTTCTGTGATAATTTTGGTTCATACTCAAATGTAGCTGATAAAGAGATGTGTAAACATTTCCTAAAAAATGGTTGTTTACTCATTCAGGTGTTCATTATGTCTTGTGGAGACATGAAAATTTAGGGGAAAAACATCAAATTTCTTTCTGGAAAATTCCCCTTTAAAGTAGCATTCTGTTAACTGTAACAGTAGTAGATGCTAAAACTGGTAAGGAGGGATATTTCCTGATCATTTCTCCTGTCAGATTTTTTTGAAAATGTTCCTTGAATCTGATACCTATCATGCCTAATTTCTATCTAATGCTATTATTTTACAGGGGGAGAAATACTTCTGTGTTATGAGGGTGACTGAGCACTGGCTCAGAAGGGTTATGGAGTCTCCCACCTTGGGAGATGTTCAAAAGTTGTTGTCCTGGGCAACTGGCTGTAGGTGGCCCTGCTTGAGCAGGGGGTTGGACCAGATGACCTCCAGAGGTCCTTGCCAACCTCAGCCTTTCTGTGATTCTGTGGGAAGGTATGAAAATCAGTTCAGCTACTGCTGATTCCTGAAATGGGATGTAACACTTCTCTGTTTCAGAAGATAAGATGGTATAGTTTTTAAAGTGCATAGTATTAAAGTCTCTAAAGTTGGAAAGAGCCATACAATCACTGTTGAGAATATGCTTTTTTTGTATGTTGAGGAGAGAGGAAATGGTAACTTTTGTTTTCACAAAGTCAGTGATACATTTTCTGATTACTATTTCTCCTGTTATTCCTGCATACTTTGCATAAATGGCCCCATGGTAATGTGATGTAACCGCTTGCAGTTTCTACAATAAGAAAGTGCTACTGTTTCTTATTTCTAAAGAAAAACTGTTGGATATTGCATCATCATCTTCTTCCACTCTGAAGTCCAGGCCTGGCTGGAAGAAAGCAGTATTTTTAGCGTTATGCTGGTTAATAACTATTCTGCTTAACTCTATTGAAATGTTGTACCTTCCTTGTCATTGTCCCTTCCAATAAGTCTGTAGAGTTTGTCTCCTTGGAGTGCAACATCTGGAAGAAAAAGACTCTCTTTCATATCTTTAAATTGAATCTGGCAAACTTGAACTCTGATTTTAATTGAAGCTCCTTGGAACTTATATAATAAAAATGGTGTATTACACTGTTGTTATTATGTCAGCACAGGATGAGCAGGAGATACAAACATGTAAACCGAAGTGGGGTTTTTTTTGTTTTTTAGAAGCTTGATTTCATCTAATTGTTGGCTGTGGTTAACATTGCGTGTAGCAGTATAAATAAAGAGATCACTTGTCCTTCAAGCTTCAGATATTAAGTCATGGATACCTGTTCCCTGACTATCATCTAATTCATATTTTATTGTAAAATGTTTATCTGTCCAACTTAAATTGTGGTTCTGTCTTTGCAATGAGTTCTGTCATGAGAGCAATTATTCCGTGCAAAATATTTTACTGCAATATATAACAGGCTAAATAGGGCATGATTTTTTACACTTACATGGCATATATATCTCCTGGTTTATTTAATGCAGGAACTGAATTAATAAATAAACAAAGGAATTGAAATCCATAAAACATTATTTTCTGGAAAAAAAAATATTCTGCGTAAAACATACAACTACTCAGAAATATGTTAGAATTATGACTGTTTATATACTGTGTTCCCTTTCTTCGAAGCACATTTGCTATGGATTTTTCCTTGGGGCAACTCAGGTTTAACATTCTTAAAATTACAAATTGGCAACAGAATACACAGATGGAGAGACAATGTGCATTTCTACAATAGCCATGAATCAAAGGTGCAAAGTCTAGGTGTTTGAAAAAAAGAAAAACAGGTGTGGGATCATGTTATGAGGAAGCATTAGCAACTTGAAAGCCTTGAAGATGCTGTAGTTACTGAATCTACAAAATCTGTTGTGTTTACTTTTATATTAATCTAAAAACCTTAAAGCGACAGTCAGGCTTGAGTCCTTGAAGTTGAGTCATTAAGAGATCATCTTGAGGGCTTGGACAGTTTGACCATTTGTATGGTTTTTTAATGTTGAGTTCTGTGCTGTCACTTAAGCAAGGCTGGTATTTATCTTAAGGTATAGTGATAATCTCTATGAATGAAAATTGTCAGTCACATCACCATTTTGATGAATCAGGCTTGACTGAAGCTTTTTTTCAATCAGAAGATAGTGCTGTTAAATAAGTATTTCATCCAGCTTGATTCATTACAAGTCCATTTCAAGAATTAGCTGTGTAACAAGTTTTAGGTTAGGGGTTTGGGGATTTGTTTTGGCTTGTTGGTTTTGTTTTTCATAAAATGGACAAGGCAGGTAAAGGGAAAGAAGGGAAGCAGGGAGGGAGGGAGCGAAAGAAAGGAAAAGACAAGAAAGAGGTAGGAAGGGAGGGAGGAAGAAACTGGAACAATCAGAAGCCTTGGGCCAGTCACGGGTCTTCATTTACAATTTTGGAGTGCTTTCATTCAGATGGTATTTAATTTACTCTTTCACACTGTTTTCAGGTCTTAAAGAACTGCTTTTTGCTTTACTGAAAAAGATGTGTATAAAAAACAATCATCCCCTTCCTTTCTCATTTTTCCTCAATAAAGCCAGGAAGATATCTTTGCAGATTTCAGACTGCACCTCTGTGCTTTGACTCACGTGAAATGAATGTCACATCCTATATTCATTCTGGTTTGTACTTCACAATTTATTCAGGTTGTTAAAGTTCTGGAATTCATTGCTAGTCCTCTGGTTCTTCATATTATCACAGGACAAAAGGAATGACCTCTATGGGTGATTGCATTTTATTGTTGTTTTCTACACGGGTTGATGATGGCAGCCCATGAGGCTGAGACACTAAAGCTTAAACAGTAAAGCTCTCTTCAAGGATGAAGCAGTAAAAAGTGAGGGGATTTTTTCTTTCTTTATAAATAAGGAAAATGGTTAGACTTGATGAGTTTTGGCAATGAAATTGGTGAGCTGGAAAACTTCAGTCAGGTGAGAGGGTCGTCTTCTCCAGTCAATTTTTGGAGGCTGCTTGATGGAATATGTCTGTTTAAATAGAAAATGAGAGTGTAGAAGGAAGATTTTATTGAGTATGTCATCTTTGTGTTATAAAAGAAACTCTTCTTGAAGTTTAGAAGACAATTTGCCTCTAGGGAGCCTTTGGAAAGTAGGAGGATTTTTTATTTTTTAATAGAGAAAGTCTTTAGGAATATTAGAAAGGAAGCTGACTTTTTCAGCAGTCCCAGTTTTGATTTTAGAAAATTATTAGCTCAATAACTGCCTGAGGCAGGAAACCACATTATTTTGCTGTATTCTAAAAAAGCATAATTACAATATTTATTTCCAAATATGTTTGTTAGGAAAGAATTTGATTGAATTTTATTGCTTTCCCTGCAAAGGGAGAACCAACACTAAGGTTGGTATGAACAGGTACAACTGATACTGACCCCATGCTTAAAAAAATGAAGAAATAAAAAAGGTCATGACTAGGTAATACTCAGTTGGCTTCGGTGTCGTTTCATGATACACACAGAAATGGGAAAGACTGACCAGATCTAAAAGTCAATTAAAAAAACCCCACAACCATAATTAACTGAACAAAAGTACAATATTCTCTTTTTTCCATTCATAGAAAATAAAACATTTCAAGGCCAAAATTGCTATCCTTCCTCACCTGATGAATTGGCTGTCAAAATCTTCATTTGTGTAGGACCTACAGTCGTAGACCTTGGAGACAGAAATGGAATCATAGAATCATAGACTGGTTTGGGTTGGAAGGGACCTCTAAAGATCATCTAGTCCAACCCCACTGCCATGGGCAGGGACATCTTTCACTAGATCAGGTTGCTCAAAGCCCTGCCCAGTCTGACCATGAGCACTTCCAATGATGGGGCATCGACAACTTCTCTGGGCAGCCTGTTCCAGTATTTCACCACCCTCATAGTAAAAAATTTCTTCCTTCTATCTAATCTAAATCTGCCCTCTTTCAATTTAAAACCTTTGCCCCTTGTCCTGTGACTACACGCCTTGGTAAAAAGCTTCTCTCTGTCTTTCTTATAAGCCTCCTTTATATATTGAAGTGGAAGTGGACCTCTGAGCTAGTAGAGAGTAGGAGACGGTAGGATGACAATGGCTCAGAGGAGTGGAACCGTACTGGACATGAGTGGTTGTTAGAATTAGTGGACATTGATGCACAATTCAAATGTGCAAGAAGTCATTCAGAAGTAAGAAGCAAAACCAGTATTACAAGCTTGCATGCCCATGTAGTCAACTGAATAAAAGTTGTAAGTGTGAATGAAGATAAGCCCCTGAACTGTATTTCACCTTTTTCTATTACTGCTTCAACTGAACTAAAGACTCCGGCTTGTAATCGCACACCAGCACCCTAGCAGAGGCCCTGGTCAGCTTCCTCAACAGATAAGCCGTGTTTAGTTCCATGTCATTGCAACCCATTGTTATTTGAACATTGAAGAGAAGTCTGTTCAATAAAATTATATCCATGTAACCTTCTTTTCAAAACTTTCACTTTTTGTTGGAAGTGTGTTATGCAAGAACACTGCCAGCATTTAAATAAGGAAAGTTTTCTCTTTACTCCAACCTGTGTAGATATTTAAATAACTGAGTTTTATTTATAGAGGAAAACTTTGTCAGATGCTAAATATTGAGATGACTGGAATCAGTGATTTCTTTTTCAGTAGTCAGGAAGAAATGGTTTGTTGCAGTAATTTTCCGTGCATAGGGTCGTTCTTGCAACCAAGGTCAGTATTCCAAAAGTTTGTCAGAATTTCCCTGCTTGCCTTGTCATAGGGCTTGTGTGATGGGAATCAGTTTAATGTGCTTTATTTTAGGAACAGTGATCTATTTTTATCAGGTTTTTCAAATGTATGGAGTTTATTGGCAAAAAGTGAGAAATGTACCAGCAAGCCAGGAAACTTGAGAGTTTCCCTGCTGAGCTTAATATAAGAGCAGTTCTCGCTCCACAGGAG
Source organism: Theristicus caerulescens (assembly GCA_020745775.1). Lineage (NCBI taxonomy): Eukaryota > Metazoa > Chordata > Aves > Pelecaniformes > Threskiornithidae > Theristicus > Theristicus caerulescens. Next base: position 87,895,054 of record CM036558.1, read on the forward strand.
CGCTTCATTTTCTGCTAGCTGATGTCCACATGGTGGGCTTTTTTTCATGTACTAAAGAAGATATTTTTAAAATCTGCTCCAGAGCCCATTAACAATTGCAGGAAAGCTTTTGAGCTCATGCTAGAAGTAAAACATTTACTTAAGTGCTTTCTTGAATCTGAGCCTTACGTGCTGACCCCGGAAACATGGATTCTAATTTTACACCTGCAGGAGCTAGTATTGCAGGTGGAGGTTGCCATAATGTCTAAAAATAAGTTAATGGTATTATAAATAAGCCACATCTGTTACAGAAATAAGGAGTGAAGACAGGACTGTTTTGGACCACCCACTGCAATACTGGGCAATCTTACATGAAAAGTCACCGCAACGGTCTTAAAAGTTAGTAGTGTTGGACTGTAATGTAGCATTTCTGTGACACTTCTCAGGTTCTGAACAGCCTGAATACTTCTGTAATTCATCAATTTCCTGTCATTCAGAAATAATTTTTTCCTGGTCAATAAGAATTTACTTAAAATGGTATGTAATAGTATTTCTTTTCCTGGATAATTTATTTAATTTGAGCATCTTATTTATTTAATTGGAGTATTGGGACCAGTGCTGTTTAATATCTTCATCAATGACATAGTGGGATCGAGTGCACCCTTAGCAAGTTTGCAGATGACACCAAGCTGAGCGGTGCAGTCGACAACGCCTGAGGGACGGGATGCCATCCAGAGGGACCTGGACAAGCTGGAGAAATGAGCCTCTGTGAACCTCATGAGGTTCAACAAGGACAAGGGCAAGGTCCTGCAGCTGAGTCGCAGCAACCCCTAGTATCAGTACAGGCTGGGGGATGAAGGGATTGAGAGCAGCCCTGAGGAGAAGGACTTGGGGGTACCGGTAGATGAAAAGCTGGACATGAGCTGGCAATGTGCTCTCACAGCCCAGAAAGCCAACCGTATCCTGGGCTGCCTCAAAAGAAGTGAGGCCAGCAGGTCGAGGGAGGTGATTCTGCCCCTCTGCTCTGCTCTGGTGAGACCCCACCTGGAGTACTGCGTCCTGCTCTGGGGTCCTCAGCACAGGAAAGACATGGACCTGTCAGAGCGGGTGCAGAGGAGGGCCACAAAAATGATCAGGGGGATGGAGCACCTCTGCTATGAGGAAAGGCTGAGAGAGCTGGGGTTGTTCAGCCTGGAGAAGAGAAGGATGCGGGGAGACCTTATTGCAGCCTTTCAGTACCTGAAGGGGGCTTATAAGAAAGATGGGGAAAGACTTTTTAGCAGGGCCCGTAGTGATAGGACAAGGGGTAATGGTTTTAAACTAAAAGAGGGTAGGTTCAGCCTGGACGTAAGGAAGAAATTTTTTACGATGAGGGTAGTGAAACACTGGAACAGGTTGCCCAGAGAGGTGGTAGTTACCCCATCCTTGGAAACATTCAAGGCCAGGCTGGATGGGGCTCTGAGCAACCTGATCTAGTTGTAGATGTCCCTGCCAATTGCAGGGGGGATGGACTATAGATGACCTTTAAAGGTCCCTTCCATCCCAAAGCATTCTATGATTCTATGATCTTGTAAACCTGCAATAGGGAATTTCTTCCTTAAATGCCTTTTTGAACACCTTTAATGTTACATAATAGCAATTTTAAGTTTTATACTGTTAATCTGGCCTTGAGCTGTAGACTTGACCAGTCCTTATTTACAATAGTATCCCCTCATGGTTATATTTTAATTTCTGTAAATTTAAAAAAAAAAAATCAAATTGTTTGTATTTTTCTTTCTCTGCTTCTCTAAAAAGGCTTCCGTGTGGGGTGGGAGGAGTGTTTCCTTTCTGGTAAGAGAAAACTGCAAGATGTAAAGTCCCTTCATATCTTCATGTAAGAAGTCTTTCACAGATCCCTTTCAGTTAGAATTATCTCAGCTGTTACTTGTAATTATAAAATACGTATTTTTCAAACACAACTCTAGTGATTTTTCTCTTACACAGGATCTCCTAAATTGCAGGAGCATAGCAGTAATTAACCTGGAGGGGGATAAAATTAGTGAATGGTGTTTTCAATAACACCTTTTCTAATTTGATTTAAAAAATAATTATATCATAAAAGGTATTTCAGAAGCCTGTGGAAACACTGCCATGTGTGTTGGTTTCCTAGTACATACGATCCACTTTTAAAGCGATGGAGTTAAAAATGTCATGCTTGAAATGTCTTCCAGTCTGTTGTGAAACAGTTTCTCATCTCGTGACAGGCCACTCTATTGTCTGAAATCCCTTTGGGCTCTCAGTAATGGCAACAGACAATATTCTTGGTCTGTTAATCAGTGAGATGCCAATTCAGAATACAATTAGAAGCACTTTAACATACCCTTAAATCCCAATAAAGCCAGTTGAAACTAACTATGTGTTTAAATGCTTTACTGCAATGAAGACTAAAGGAATAGAGGCAGGCTGTCTGAACGCCTGTAAACTTTCTCTGATCTGAACAAAGCATTGCAAAAGCAACTTAAATTCTTCCCTTCTCTTCAGTTCCGCTATGAGGTTCAGCAGTACAAACCCGAGTTCAAAAGTGACCAGCATTTATTTCCATTTATTTCCCTATTAGTCTAGAACACAGAGGCTGGTTTCCTGGCTAGCACCTTGTGGTTTTGTTCTAATAAATATATACTGCACCTCTTGGCATCTTCTAGCAAGGATAACTGGTAACTTTTCTGGTGCAAGAAATGGTCAAAGTGTTGCTGATGCAAGCAAATTTTTCCCTTCAGTGATAACGCACCTGTACAGTCTGTTGTCTTTCTGGATTTTTGTGGGGCGGTGCAGATGCACTAGCTAAATAAACTGACCTCAGCTAGGGGGAATAAAATCTATGTAGGGGGTTTCTTACTTGATTTTCAGTTTTGGAGACATTGCAGTGCTTCAGCTGTGGAAACTGACATGGTGAACTCATTTTTGTACATGTGTAAGCATATACTGTTGCCTCTTTCCTTTCTTTTGGTGGAAAGAGTGAAATAATATACAAGATAATATATAATACAGGAAGCTAATACACCAGGCTAGGATTCAGCATTTCCTGAGTTATTTAGGTCTTGTTACCTAACAAGAAAATGGCAAAAGTAGTACTTTCTCACCTAATATGTGGTGAAGTATTTCCATGATTTAAGAGTTTCAATATCCAAAACTGCAACCTAACACTGAATTGTAAGCCTTTTAAACTGAATCCCTTGGGTATGATTGATTGTACATCAGAAGTAGTGAATACCACCCATCTTTTCCAAAGGAGAATGAAGTAGTAGACATTTGAGTGAAAAATATTTTGCCAGCGCTGAAATTGAGCTAAGATTCCTACTTTTGCCTCTCAGCTTTGAATATAATGCTAAAAGAGCAATTATTTCTGATTATGCTTCCCCGCCTCGGTTGCAGTCTCTATCTTGGGCTCCAGTCGGAAGGCATCAGTCTAGCAGCAGCTCACTCAGTAAGCGTAGGGATGCCATCTCCTGAGTGGCTGGTATGATTTCCCGCAGCAGCAGGGGTTAATTTGAGCTAATGTATTTAATGCAATTTAAGACTATCTGATCTGGTTGAAATATGGCACAAGTAAAACTTCTTCGCTTTCTGATCACTTGCAAGTTGAGTGTCCTTGCAGTTCTCTACCTGAGTGCTTCAAATATAATGAATGAATATTAATGAAAACTTCTAATGAATTTAGATCATGGAATGTGTTTGATCATTAGATTATATCTTTGAAAAACTTCAGTTAGAATGGCGAGAAAGAATTCGGTGCTGAAACTTCATCCTAAATTTATGTATATTAGGTTCATTTCTTATTATGTTAGAAGGTCATTAGGTTTCACAGAACATGTATTCTGCAGTAGGACTGTGTTTTTGTAAAGGATTTACTGAGAAGTGTCAACAAAGTTCCTTTCCGCTTAAATTAAAATTAGTTTTATTTCAATTGTTAATGTTCAGCTGCAGTTGCCTTTTAGAGAGAAAAATAACTGTGATGAATTTATAACCATATTAAAAAGGTGGTTGATAATTTATATGGTAAATGAAATCTGGCTCCTCACAAAAGGAAATGAAAATGCTGACTTTGTGCCAGTTCCTACCATCTTTATTCACAGTGTCTTATACCTTATTCCACATTAAAGCTTTAGCAGAGAGCCTTAGACTACTTGCCCAGAAAAGCAATTACCTTTATAAATGAAGATGACAGAGTCTGTTCTTAAATAAACATGAATAATCCTTCCACCGGTTCAGAAAGCTGAACGTACTTATCCTGGCACAGGATATCTTATCCTGGCATAACAGTTTGTTGGAAAAAAACCCTTTTCATTCACCATTTCAAAGGGATGGATTAAGCTACAGTTATTTTCATATTTCTTGCTCTTTATTCCTGGATTTAATTCATAGGTAAGTAATAGGTATTACAACAATTTAGGATGAACTTTTTAATTTTTGCATGAATGGATCAGTAAATAGTATTTTCAAATAAGATAAGCCTTTGCAATTACTGTTGCAATTAAAGTTTCATGAAATCAGCAGGACTTTTTGGATACTTTTCAGCGCAGACATTTTGTTCCAACCAAAAATGATATCCGTATTTGAAACAGTAAAAAAACCTAGGTAAACCCACAATAGGCTACATTCTAGGTGAAGTGGTCCTTTATATGTATCCCATTTCTAGTTTGGCAAAATCTGTCAGACTTTCATATCTTATTAATCAGGTTGTTTTCATTGTCTTTCATCGATTCATCTCTTGATTTAACTATTAATGAAGATTTTCCTATTATGCAGAGGAGGATCCAAAGCAAAGCACTTATTCTTCCAACTGTATGATATTTTTAATTTCTGTTTTTTCTCTTAAAGGAAAGAGAAAGATTAAATGGCAAGGTTTAACCCCTCATGTTTTTGTAGTTCTGCCCTATGACAAAGAAGAAATGAGCCAAATTTCCCAGAGTTTCACAAACTATTGTATCTTTCCTCCATATCATAACATATTGTCTTTGGGTAACAGGATTGTCTTGCCTGGATTCAGTTGGCCAAATTCATGCTGGAGCAATTTAAAAAAAAACCAAAACCCAAAAAAAACCCCAAAAAACCCCTATTAAAATATTGTTAATTGAAACTGTGGCTGACCCATACAGATCCCAAGGTTCTGCAAAAGGATGTCATGCACAGAAGAAAGCAACAGCTAAGGCACAGCTTGCAATATAGAAAATCCAGTCATAATTACTGTGTAGGTACAGATGTCCTGCCATGGTTGGGAAATATCATTCCCCAATCTCATTAGAAACTGTGTTAGGGAAGGAGAAATAGTTTTGCCAGGTTCCTTGAGACTTTAACCTGTTTCCCTCAAAGCTTAAGATCTGCCAGGCACAAATCTGAAATTCACCACTAGATGCTGACTGTGCTTTGGCTATACTGTCTGCACTGGGCACTGCTGCAAAGTTGGCCATGCCCAGGAGGATGACAACGTCACAAACTAGTGGGCAACCTGCCATAGCCACTTGGGTTGATCCCGCTTGGATTATAAAGTCAGTTGTCACCAGCCTGGCTTGGTGTGAGCTCAGGGTGACAGTCCAAGTCACAGAAGCAAGGCCAGGATGGGTGAGCTTACTAACACCAGGGCTGACAACTTTATGGAGTCCTGAACACCTAAATCTTAAAAGGACCTAGAACCTTCTCTGTGGAACTCTCCCTTCATTTTCTGTATGAACTCATGTCTTAGCTTCCTTAGCAGAGTTTAAATTTCTATGTAACCTGATACCTGATCTTTAAATGCAGGAAAAAATATGTGCATGTATATGTGAAATTTTTGGTAATATCCATTTCTTCAGTGTGAGACTTCAAAAGGTCTTCCTCCTTGGTACTGGATCTTTATGGTTCCCATCCCAACCTGCCTTGTCACCTGAATCCCATTTATGAGCCCCTTCTCTCCCATCCTGTTCTGTCTGCCCTTTATTCCTTTAGATGTAAAGGAGGATAACACTGGGACCTCAACATCCTATACAGCAAGCTGAAAACTCATAAAGCATATGAAAGTATTTTCATTAAAATCACAACTATAGCTGATAGTCTTTGAATGTGCTGCTCTACACTCCTGTCTGCAAGGACTTTGGGTAAGCATCAGTAAATAAGGAATCAGAAAAATGGAGACATCACAGTCAAATCTAGTTTTCAGTGGAAAAAACTCCTGCCTCCTGGGGTTAGTACATCAAGCTTACTTGTTTTCAGTCATATCTTAATCAAGCTGCATGTCCAAAAGAATTTAAAAATATCCTAATGGTCCCCAAACATGAACTGGCCAGTTTGGGTAGCTTGACGAGTTACATAGATGAATAGATGCAGAAGGCAGTGACCCAGTTACAAAGACCCACAGTGGTCTCTGTAAATACTGCACTGTCACATACTGCTCTTTTTTCGTCTTTTCTTTTACTGTTTCTTTACTAATTGAAAGGGAAAATGCATCCATTTATTCCCAACATCAGCTGTTATTTTTTTTTTTTTAAGCTATTGTATTTCACCAGAAAGCCCCTGAAGGGATGATTCTCACCACAGTTCTTTGCCTGGGGTAGGCTTCATTGCATTAGCCACAGAGACCTCCAAAAGCTATAGCCTTATTTCTGATCACAAGAATGACCCGGACCTGAAACTTTCTCTCAGATAGCACCAAGGCCAGAACAGCAGTACTTTACGTGGCCCAAGGCTGTCTGTCACACCTGGGCTCTGGTGTCAGCAGGAGCTTGATTAGCAAGACAAGGGTGGCTGCAACACTGCACGGGCAATGCCCTCAGCCAAGGTGCAGCCCCGTGGTGCCTGAGCCCAGTAAGCAGAGTAGTGACCGTACGAGGCCTTACTGGCAGTCCAGGCAGGACTAGAGACTGAGACCTGAAGGCCCCAGCTTGAGCTTAAATGGAGCCTCTGGACAGAGGGTGTGGGTGAAGACCCTAGGTGAGGCTGGTCAGGGCCATTAAGCCCTATATTAGTGCCCTCAGGGCACTGACATCTGGAAGCCAATGAGCATTTTTAAGGCAACTCACTACCCTTTGCTAATGCTCCCTTTATTCATGTTTGAGTTCAGAGATGGCAGTAATGTCTGCTACAAGCAGGAGAAAAAATGCTTTAAAAGCAATTACTCTTCAGCTCAGAAGAGGGAGATAGAGTCCCTTAAGCAAAGAACTTCTTGCCTGGGTTAGAGTGGACTAAATTCAGCTGTTTTTAAAAGAGCATAAACCAGGGCTGTTTTTGAAAGAACATAGAATCATAGAATGCTTTGGGATGGAAGGGACCTTTAAAGGTCATCTAGTCCATCCCCCCTGCAATTGGCAGGGACATCTACAACTAGATCAGGTTGCTCAGAGCCCCATCCAGCCTGGCCTTGAATGTTTCCAAGGATGGGGTAACTACCACCTCTCTGGGCAACCTGTTCCAGTGTTTCACTACCCTCATCGTAAAAAATTTCTTCCTTACGTCCAGGCTGAACCTACCCTCTTTTAGTTTAAAACCATTACCCCTTGTCCTATCACTACGGGCCCTGCTAAAAAGTCTGTCCCCATCTTTCTTATAAGCCCCCTTCAGGTACTGAAAGGCTGCAATAAGGTCTCCCCGCATCCTTCTCTTCTCCAGGCTGAACAACCCCAGCTCTCTCAGCCTTTCCTCATAGCAGAGGTGCTCCATCCCCCTGATCGTTTTTGTGGCCCTCCTCTGCACCCGCTCTGACAGGTCCATGTCTTTCCTGTGCTGAGGACCCCAGAGCAGGACGCAGTACTCCAGGTGGGGTCTCACCAGAGCAGAGCAGAGGGGCAGAATCACCTCCCTCGACCTGCTGGCCTCACTTCTTTTGAGGCAGCCCAGGATACGGTTGGCTTTCTGGGCTGTGAGAGCACATTGCCAGCTCATGTCCAGCTTTTCATCTACCGGTACCCCCAAGTCCTTCTCCTCAGGGCTGCTCTCAATCCCTTCATCCCCCAGCCTGTACTGATACTAGGGGTTGCTGCGACTCAGCTGCAGGACCTTGCCCTTGTCCTTGTTGAACCTCATGAGGTTCACAGAGGCTCATTTCTCCAGCTTGTCCAGGTCCCTCTGGATGGCATCCCGTCCCTCAGGCGTTGTCGACTGCACCGCTCAGCTTGGTGTCATCTGCAAACTTGCTGAGGGTGCACTCGATCCCACCGTCTATGTCATTGATGAAGATATTGAACAGCACTGGCCAGAATGGACCCCTGAGGGACACCACTCGTCACTATTCTCCATCTGGACATCGAGCCATTGACCACTATGCTCTGGATGCGACCATCCAGCCAATTCCTTATCCACATCTGTTGGGTAGTTCGTGTAAGGTCACTAGTCAGCCAAGCTGGGCTGGATACCCACTGAAATGGGTCTTATAACCTGAACATCACTGTGTTTTTACTGTGAATTACCGAGAACATGTTGACCTGAAGCATCTTCTTTTGTGCCACTATCAAGGCTAGTGAAGCTGATTGTTTCTAGCAGCCAAACCAGACTCTGAACTCCATCCCCAGCAGTAGCTGGTGTAACTGCTTTTGGCCCCCTGAGCCAGTATGCTGCAGGATGTGGGTGCAGCATTCCAAAACGACAGAATGGGTGTCCAGGATCTGTCACTGTTGGCCAACCTTTGTGCTGTCTGGTATGATAGAGCATGTTCTTTGTGACCCTTGTCTTGAGAGGCGTCTGCCAGGGCCTAGGTAGCCTCTACCTGCTGAAGCCTCCACTGTAGCAACTGCAGTCTCTATTTGAGTATCTGTTGTTGACTCCTCTGTGAAGGTATGTTGACAGAGCTTCCATTGAAGAGCTGCCCGTGCAGAAATGTGCCTTGTAGTCCTATGCCTCTGGCTGGGAAAAACCCCAACCCCATGCTCACCCCATTATCCGCATTTAGCTCTGGAGTCTGTATGTCCTATTAGGCAGCCTTCCTAGGCAGTCCATCAGGCCTCTCCTCAGATAATATTCCCCATCAGAGGTCATAATCATCTGTTGTACCCTTGTCCCTATTAACTTGGCTCAACAACCAAGGTGCTGTGGGAGCAGCCTTTCCCTTTCTGCCAGCTATTCTCTTCAAATTAAAAACACGAATCTGATGTTTTTCCTGCCTTTGACTGATCCTGTATTGCACAAGATTTAAAGTCTTGTTTTGGCTAAGTAGGCCAAAAGCAGACTCTGCAGGAGCTGGAGCTGAATTCTCCATCATTCCTCCCACCCTGTAATCCAGTAAATATGATTTTGGCATTAGCAGTAGAAGGCCACAGGCTTGGTGCTGACCTGACAGTGCAGGGTCAGATGTGTCTGGCCCTGCCTTGGCAGGAGATGGTTTTAGCCATGGCAGCAATTGTCTGGTGGCCATGTGCCTTGTACCATGTACTGGCTTGGACAAGTGCACTCTGTGCTGGGTTAAAAACTGGCTGGACGGCCGAGCCCAGAGAGTGGTGGTGAATGGAGACAAATCCAGTTGGCGACCGGTCACGAGTGGTGTTCCCCAGGGCTCAGTGTTGGGACCGGTCCTGTTTAATATCTTTATCGATGATCTGGATGAAGGGATGGAGTGCACCCTCAGTAAGTTTGCAGACGACACCAAGTTGGGTGGGAGTGTCGATCTGCTGGAGGGTAGGAAGGCCCTGCAGAGGGACCTGGACAGGCTGGATTGTTGGGCTGGGGCCAACTGTATGAGGTTCAACAAGGCCAAGTGCTGGGTCCTGCACTTGGGTCACAACAACCCCAGGCAATGCTACAGGCTTGGGGAGGAGTGGTTGGAAAGCAGCCTGGCTGAAAAGGACCTGGGGGTGATGGTTGACAGCCGCCTGAACATGAGCCAGCAGTGTGTCCAGGTGGCCAAGAGGGCCAATGGCATCCTGGCTTGTATCAGGAATAGTGTGGCCAGCAGGACCAGGGAGGTGATAGTGCCCCTGTATTCGGCACTGGTGAGGCCGCACCTCGAATACTGTGTCCACTTTTGGGCCCCTCACTTCAAGAAGGACATTGAGGTGCTGGAGCGTGTCCAAAGAAGGGCAACAAGGTTGGTGAAGTGTCTAGAGAATACGTCTTACGAGGAGTGGCTGAGGGAGCTGGGGTTGTTTAGTTTGGAGAAGAGGAGGCTGAGGGGAGACCTTATTGCTCGCTACAACTACCTGAAAGGAGGTTGTAGCGAGGTGGGGGTTGGTCTCTTCACCCCATTAACAAGTGATAGAACGAGAGGAAATGGCCTCAATCTGTGCCAGGGAAAGTTTAGGTTGGATATTAGGAAAAATTTCTTCACTGAAAGAGTAGTCAGGCACTGGAACAGGTTGCCCAGGGAAGTGGTTGAGTCCCCATCCCTGGAGGTATTTAAAAGATGGGTAGATGTGGTGCTTGAGGACATGGTTTAGTGGCAGACTTGGCAGTGGTAGGTTAATGGTTGGACCTGATGATCTTAAGGGTCTTTTCCAACCTTGACAATTCTATGATTCTATGATTCTATGATTCTACCTTTGGCTTTCCTGAGCTGGCTTTGCTTTGAAAGTGCCTGGAGCAGGGGGCTGGCACCCCTACATAGTCACTGCAGGACAAACAGCTGCTCTGGGTTAATGGGGCTGGGGGAGGGCAGCATGCGGCTCCCAGGCTTTGCCTGGGAAGTAGGGAGAAGGAGGCAGGCTGTGGCAAGAAAATATGTAATAGCCCCAAGCAGATCCCAAGACTTAGGAAGAAGAGACCCCCCACTGTGAACATCGTACTTCTCTCAGCAAGTACCTCAGGATGCCCGTAACTTGTGTGTCTCTCCCCCCATTCGTCTTGAAGAAGACTGAAAGTGTCAACCTTTGGACACAGAGGAATATCAAAAGGGTGAGCACAGCCACAGAGAAAAGCAGTAGGATTTCTTTAGATTGTTAAGACTGTTAAAACATTAAATGGACAAACAACATTTTGAGTGTAGCTCCCCCACTATAGAATGTCCAGCTGCAGCAGCTGGGGACACAGACAGTGGCATCCAGCTGAGACAGAGAAAGGCTGGCACTAGAGCAGATTCCTAATGCAACCTGGTTTTGCCTGTCAAGACCCCTTTCAACTGGAGAGGGATGACCTTTCAGCCTGGTCGATACCCCCCAATCCTCCCAGTTGTATCGAATCAAATACTGCAGCCTAGCTTTCAGATGTGGTATTTTTGCCTTGGCACTTTAAGCTCCCCGTTTTTGGATACATTAAGAGATTCAAAACTATGTGCAATATGCTGAATGGCAGCATCGAAGCTGTATTTGGATGGTAACAAAAAATTCCACTACAGATTTTAAACAATATGGCAATCTGTTGACTTGTAACAAAATAGATTTTAAATATACCACAAAATGGATCCAAAAGTTCTAGTTTTTCTCATTGATAGCAAATGTGATCTGCCATGTATCTCTTCTCCTAGTGTCAGCTCACCCAATTGGCCCAAATTTTTATTGTTTAAAGTTTGCCTGAGCATTTATTTAGAAGAACATTTGAGCTTTTTTAAGTGGATGGAACTAGTTATTGAAGTCATTGATCTCATAGCTATCATGATACTGTCACAACTAGAACTCTTTCTGTCCTTCCTTCCTCTTACCTCTACGTCCTTTTTTGTCTTGAGGGTAAATTGCAGTGATGAGTAGCCACAGCTTCTCTAAATTAAAGCGGTTCCAGCAGGAATGTGATCTGTATGCCAGCATTCCTGTAGCAGTTTGTTTTCTTTTCTCAAGATGCAATTTCAGGTGACCTGTATCATAGGTTAGTTAGGGTGACATGACATATCATCTATTCAGGAGAAAACTGTGCTTCATTAAGTTAGCATCTTCGTTGATTATGAACTCCATTTACTATTTTAGTAATTATTTCCCAAGAGCTACTTCACTGTTGCTTGGAATTTTTCCTGAATTAATCTGCTGAAAAAAGCTGTTCTAATTGCTTTAACATTTCAACAATCTATGCAATGGATCCACTTTAAAAGTTCATTCAGATTTATAATTATTGCCACTTCAACCAATATTCTCTATTTTGTGCATTTACAATGAGGAAATGCCATTGATACTGATAATAGTGTTAACCCTTACTGCATGTTTGAACTGTAAGCAACTATATAGATGAAAAAATTATTTGTTAGAACATTTTAACCTAGGGTCATCTACTTGGGTGCAAAAGTTTTCCGTGAATTAAAATGTACCTGATAAATAGGACATACTTTTTATATTTTAGTATGACAAAAATAATGCACAATATTTTTGTAGCTAATTTTAAGTAACTAATTTCCTATATGTTTTACTGTTTTCACTGTCAAAAATTTAATTGACTTCAATGGATTTCACTCCTTTCTGAGGTAGGATCAAAACTCCTGTAAGAGTAGTCTCTGCTACTTCTTGCTGATGCATTCCTCCAATTCCCATGTAAACTGGTGAGGGCTCCATTTTGGCAGAATAGTCAGATGGGAGAACAGTCAGTTCCAGCATTTAGTAATTTTTTTGTTTGTTTGTTTGCTCATTTTTAGCAGCCAGGTTAGTCACTATAGGTATTGACTGGTATTTGTTGTTAAGTTGACCTCTCTGCAGTCATGCAGGACTCCTGTCTAAAAATCAGTCTTACAGTCTAGCTTTATAACTAGATTTTATTTATCTTGCAGTATGCCACTGTTGTGAAGTAAAATATGCATTGACCTTTTTAGTGATATAAATAGGGAATTTGTTGTACGTAAGACCCTCCCAAGACAAAGGTAGGTTTACTGTGTACTACAATAACAACTCTTTCAGTCAAGGAATAAGAAATAAAAAGAGAAATGCAAACCTTGATGTTGCCAACCTGACCACATAATACAGGGATGTGATAATCAGAAGCAGTATTGAACATGTTTTCTGTAATGTTAGATAACTTATTTCAATATGAAATAGATTTGTTCTGTTAATAATTATAAAGAACTTTACTCTGCTCTCATCTTCTGTCCACATAACACTGAATGCCTGAAATGCTATCTACTCAAATGCAAGCAAATAAACAATTGGTCTTTACCTGGAGAAAAATAAGAGAAATTACATACTCTTCCATTCTTCCATTTCCTAGCAACAGTGTGTTCAAGTTGTATTTTGTCCATCCAAAAGCAAATAAGCTAAGCTTCACTCTTGTCCTAGCCTAATTCAGTTTCATTCTTTCGTTTATTTTAATTGATTTGTGGACAGTTTCAGCAGATGTCATTCTATGACTGTGTCCTCATGAGTCTAACTTTTCCAAAAGATTTGGAGTGAGATTTATGAGAGTGAAAAATAATCATGCTGTTTTAAGTATACTGGGTAATATATTTTTCTTTAATTTTTACTTTAACAGTGACATACCAGCAGTTTTCAACAGGATTTTCAACCCTGTCTTTACTGTACAACACAAGTTTAGGCTTTGTTTCTCGCTAAATTTTTTATATGTATAGTGTTGATCATTACTGTGAACATTTTAGAGATCAAAACTTGGATCATCTCCAACACTTTGTTATATGTTCAATTTCTATAAGGATAAAGGTCTGTTCCGTTAAGCTAATTCAGTGTGAGAAACAAATTTTATTTGGTATTATTTTTCCCCCAAAGAAGTGGAAGGAAGCTGAATAACAGTATCTTTGTAAGAAATCTGTGTAGAAATAGAGTAGGATATAAGAGTGAGATACAGAGTAAGATAGAGGAAGTCTAAAAGGCAAGCTGGCTTGCTATACACCATTCTTTTTAAAGGATCTTGGTTGGAGTAGGCAGCAGCTGTACTTACAGGCATTTCATCTTGTGCATACTTGGTGGATGGGCAGGCATGATTTATAAGGAGAATGCCTGTAATGTGAATGTGTCAGGCTTGACATGCCGAGAAGAGTGAGGAGGGAGACCCTGAAGAGCAGAAGTACTTCGGTCTAAAAAATACTTAAAAGCTTTTGGTTCGGGTTATTCTAGACACTAGTTTTCACACTCTCTCACCATTGTAAGGACAAAATATTTCACATACAAGATCCCAGACAGAAGTTGTCTAAATAGTTTCCAAAAGTTTCATTCACAGCTAACATACTTTGCTCTTTTGGTACAGTCAGATCTTCAAAATGGTGCCTCATGGGCACAACCACTGGATATCTTACTCAGCACTTGAAGGACTTAGCTTTGCATTCTTGCTTTCAAATTCAAAATCAAACTGTTGTTAAATTATATACTGAATTGTTTCTTAACAGTCACAAATATAAAGGGAGAAACTAATAAAAAAAAAGTAAAAACCTGCTATGGGTGAGGTGTCCTAAGCTTCAAGAAAAAATGTTGCTGCTTGATATATATGCATGCGGCAACCTCTCTTCATGCTGCAGTCACTCTAAATGTGTATACTTTAAACCTCTACTTTTGTGTACTGATACTTGCTGAAGTACTGCATGATAAAGGATGGGACACATGCTATGTCTTAGCTAGAATTAAATGTCTTAGTAATGCTTTCTACACTCACAAATTAACTCAAATTTCACTTGACTGAAAAAATAATACTGGAAAATACCTTCTACAGGTAGTTAGGCAGTTTTGGGGAAACAAGTCGTTAAGAAAAATTTAAGCCATTGAAATGTCTCTTAATATAGATAAGCGCCAACAAGTGCTTACTGCATTTTAGCTTGTCTGATGAGAGCTTTTCATGTATTTTTCTGAATATCCATCGTCATTACAGGCTGGGTAGAATTTTGCTGTGGTGTATCACTGTTATTTCTCCAAATGCACTAGTATCACGCCAAATAAAGGATCTGGGGGTCCTGGTGGACACCAAGTTGACCATGAGCCAGCAATGTGCCCTTGTGGCAAAGAAGGCAAATGGTATCCGTGGCCGCATTAGGCACAGTGTTGCCAGCAGGTTGAGGGAGGTGATCCTTCCCCTCTGCTCAGCACTGGTGAGGCCAGATCTGGAGCACTGGGTCCAGTTCTGGGCTCCCCAGTAAAAGACAGACACAGACATACTGGAGAGAGTCCAGAGAAAGGCCACCAAGGCAATTAAGGAGCTGCAGCATCTCTCATATGAGTAGAGGTTGGGAGAGCTGGGATTCTTCAGCCTGGAGAAGAGAAGGCTCAGGGGGAATCTCATTCATGTATATAAATACTTGAAGGGAGGATGCAAAGAAAAGGGAGCCAGGCTCTTTTCAGTGGTGCCCAGTGACAGGACCAGAGGCAATGGGCACAAACTGAAACACAGGAGGTTCCCTCTGAACATCAGGAAACACTTTGTTACTGTGAGGGTGACTGAGCACTGGCACAAGTTGCCCCAAGAGGTTGTGGAGTCTCCATCCTTGGAGGTATTCAGAAGCCAGCTGGACACAGTCCTGGGCAACCAGCTGTAGGTGGCCTTGCTTGAGCAGTGGGGTTGGACCAGATGACCTCCAGAGGTCCCTTCCACCCTCAGCCATTCCGTGGTCCTGTGAAGATGCCTGCCATGCATTGTTAGGGCCTATGTCTGGTGTATCCAGGCATCTTAGCTTCTTGCACTGGGATAAGTATTTACCGCTTTTTTACGATCAGCGCAATTTAGGCAGCTGACATCCTAGGCACACGAGCAAAATCATAAAGCATACTGTGAACTAACAAACAGTCATGATCTGTCACGAATTCCCAACAGGAAAAAAAGGCTGACTGATGAAACTATTTGAAGCTAGCCCTTTCATTGGCCCACCTGTTCTGGTAGTGTCCTTTCGCTGGAGGTAGAGAGTAATTTTCTTGTTACAAAGGGAATTACTATGAGACCTCAAAAGGTGTGCTGCAAGATAGCATGCTGTCTCAAGATAGCTATTTTAGTCACTTGACAGAGTGGTGTAATCAAAAGATTATGCAGTAACAGCAAGACTGTTGATGCATGTGCACTGCCACCACTTACTTTATGCTCTTGATAAATGATTGAACAGGACAGCCTACGGGGCCAGTGTGCACAGTGCAGCAGGGCGCCCAGATCTTGTGATGGGGATGGAGGACAGAACTTCTGAGCTTTCATGCCTTCTGTTACACACTTCTTTTTGCAGTTGTGGCTGTTGCTTCTCTTCTCCCGGTTGTGAAATGGGGTATTTTCTTCCCACTGTGTTGTAAAAATTAATTAGTTGACATTTAGAAAGAGTTTCAAAGAGGGGAGTTAATAGGACAGTGTTAAATCTAAGACACAAGAGAGCACAATCTATTTGTTTTTTATCTGAGCAATCTCACTGATGTCAGAGAGCCAAATTCCTTTTCTAATCTAGGAAGTGAAATCCTGGGAGGTGAAAAACCTCTGCAGCTTGCATTTGAAAATTTGATTTAAAATCTGTCTGACCATGATTTCTTAACTGTGGCATGATGAATTAAATCAAAGTAAGGCAGCTGAATATGTGACTTGATTTTCTGTTCTGAGTACTCAGCAGCTCTCACTAAAGTCAAGAGGAAATGTGCAAAGTTTTTTTGGTTTGGGTTTTTTTTTTTGTTTTAAATGAGGTCACTTAAACAGCTGCTTCAAGTATGGATTTAAGAAGCTAACTTTGGTTATCTTGGCTTCTCAGAATACTAAAAAATTTAAGAAGGGTTTTCATTATATAGGGAAGTCATAATATGCCTTCTCTGAAGACTTCATCCATAAATAAACTCTTGTAAGCAGGACTAAATATCAAATAAATAGAGTCTGCAGCTACAGCAGGTGTTTGAAAGCCAAAGAGTGGCACCAATAGGCATAATTCAAAGTTTATTGAAATGGAAGAAAAGTGGAAGAAAAAAGTATTACTTTTTATTAAATTCTGTATTTTAGTTAGAGCTTTACAAGTGCATATATGCATTGATTAATTTTAAAATTAAATAACAACAATGTTAAAGTACTTTTTAATCATTACAATATGCTTCTGAAAAATCAGGTTTATAAATAAAGTATAGATGAAAAAAGGACTTCATTAGAACGATTAAATAGCTTTAGTATGTAGGGCTTGACTATGGTATCTATGCAGGGCTTGTGCAAATAACAAGAATCCCAGGGGTGGACTCTAATGCCGCAAGAGACATTTTGTCTTCAAAGTCCATCAGCAGAAACCCCATGGATGCAGAAGCTGTCTGTTCAATGCCCAGGTCTCCTGTGACTACAGAAGTAATGCACACCAGGGTGCATATACCGTTGGGATGGCACAGAAAGTGCAGCCTTATGTGCCGCTTTCCCAGCCCTTGCGAGGAAGTGGGGAGAGGAGAGGCCTGCCTTTCTGACTGCCAGGCCCCCCTATTAACCTCCAGATTGTTTTGTTGCAGCTGTGCTGAAATGTATTCCATACACCAGCTGTCAGCCTAATGTAACTTGAAATGGGCTGCTGTAATAAACCATTATCAAAGCACTTGAGGAGAATGTGAGCCTTGACCTTATCTGGGTAATTATCTAATAGAGTGCACAGAGTGATCCCTTTAATTGGTGTTGTCATCCTTTGCAGCCATGCTAGAATGTGCTGGCTTGGGCAGTTACCCATTCCTAGGGTGTCCTCGTACTTTTGACGTCAACGTCTCCATTATAGTTCTGTAGCTTTTGCTATAGATGAGAATCACACAGGATTGATAAATGAATTTTATTGGGAGCATTTTAAAAGTTCTGTTACTTAAATTGTTTGCTAAATCGACTCCAGTCAGTTCTTGCCGATTGCTAATCTTTTAGACTGCGTTATGTAAGAAATCCCTGAACAATATAACGAGCTTAGGTGATGGTCAGCAGACTGTCAAAATGCAGGTCCACCTGGTCAAGACAAGTTTTTCACCCCCTGATGACCCAATGTCGTCATGTGAGGCAAGAGGCTCAGCTATTCGAGGACACAAATTTACACATTTTGCTTACCACACAAAAGCAAATCTTTTTGGCAAAGGATGGGTTAGTAGGGTTCAGCAGTGCATCTGTAACAATTTGTTTCCTCTGGTTTGGTGAATGGGGGCAAAGAAAAGGACCCAAACAATTTCTCATTGAGTTATTTTATTTAAGAGCTTTGAAAAACTTTGGTTTTTAATGTGCAAAGAAGATATTTTCTGACGATCTATATGTGCAGATGGAGGGGGGTAGTTTTTAAATCAGTCTTTACTTCTGTTGTGTCTCTCAGCTGCTTTCTGTTGCAAGTTCATCTAGTGGGGAAGACGGTGGCACTCCTTTTTAAGTAGCAAAATACATTATTGGTTCCCATTGCAGGCACTCACATTTTTTGGACCATGAAAAAATTCTGCTCGTGTTCATGTGTTACTCATATAAATATACTTAATTGTAATGTAGATAGAATGTAACTGAAACTTAATCATAAATCAGGTTTATCATCTCTGAAAGAAGTATCTCATAATCCGTATTGCTGTCATGTTTCTGGCCCATATTGGATTCTGAAAGGTCAGATTCTGGAAAGCAAGACCCGTGGCTTTAATACATGCTGTTTTCTGACAGTACACTGGACATTTTTTTTCTGAATAATTATGGTACCAAAATAACACTGTTTCATTTTTTACCTTACTAAGAAGCCCTGCTGTAACCTGTACTCTTGGACTTCCAGCCTTGTATGTGTTTCAAAATCGAGTACCCAGAAGAAAATGAATCAGTGTTCTCATTAAAAACGTTTGTGATTTCTTTTCATGCTCTAAGCTATTTTTTTGAGCAATATATTATGAAAATACTCCAATCATTCCTTTATGCTAGCAAATTTATGTCAACTTAAGTTACTTTTAGTTGGTTACTATATTTTCCTAATGAATAATTTAATCCACTGTATTAATACACTGAAATATTACCAGTTTTTCACTTGCACCCAATGAGAGGGAGATTTCAGATGTGACTAGCAACTCATATTTCAGACTCTGAGAAGAATGGAAACTGAATGCACTGCAGATTTTTAAAAACGTTTGTTGATAACAAAGGCCTTTGATTTTTTCACGTCTATCAATGAAAATACAATGCAAAGATTGACATTATTTCAACAAAATAAAAATTTAAAATATAGTAAACAAACCCATTGTGCCAATGCTGTAAAAATAAAATAACTGTATGAGTGAGTACTGATGTAGGTCTATTCAGCTGCTCTCCATATTCATTGTGACAGTTATTGAAATAGCTGGAAGCAGAGTGGTTACTGATACACTATACTGTATTTAGAGTTTTAGATGCTATAACATCAAAAGCAAGACCATTGGGAGCACTTAAAAGGATATTGGTGATACAGAGGTTGAATTTCATCCTGAGAGAAGAGATAATGATTCTCATGGATTTTGATTTTGATGCTGAGACACAAATGACAAGGCAGTAGGTAGTAGATGTTTATGTGATTTTTTTTTTTTGTTATTGTTGTTATGACACTTAATTGCTCTGTTCCTCAGTTCTCCACACTTCCTTACTTAATGGGGTGCATTAGAGAAATACATAAAAAATGGTTAGATACTCAGATATTACTGTAACAGAGATCATTTAGCTGCACCTAAATCATAATCCTAAACTTACTTGTTACATGGGTTAGGCAGTCAAGGATAACATTGTCATGCTAGGTACTGGGCAGACAGAAAGTAGTAAAGAGTTCCTGTCGTATCCTGAACAGTTTAGTGGCTACACAGTTAAAGCATATGTAGCGTGAGGGGTGCACCAAACGAGTAATAGAAGAAATATTGTGGAAGTTCCGTGATCCTGTTTTATTTGAGTGGGGAAGTAGTTGGATGGAGACAAGCACTGAGAGGGAGAGAGATGACGGTAGAAAGGTAAAAACACAGGGTGATAAAAGTGTGGGGTACAGTGAAGGAACTGGGAGTCGGGGCAGGTCTGGTCTGGCAACTACTGCATTTACCATTTGGCTTGGGTTTTCATGCAATTTTCCCTGGGGAAAAAGAGGGGAGGGAGTTACAAGAACTGCAGTGATTGTTACTGGACTATATTTTTATCTAATGGAAAATATTAATTTTTTAACACAGCACTTACACAGGAATAAATTCATTTGAGAAATAGACTTTTTTTTTTAGCACAGGCCACAATTTCAGGAGTACTAAATAATATATGCCATTACCAGCAGAATTGTGATATTCTCAGAACTACTTCTTGTGTGGAAATAAATATAGTAGCATAGAAACAGATACACAGACCCCTGAAATTAGTGCAAATCTTCTCACTTCACATCGAGTCTGATGCCTAGGCAGACAAATTTCTCATTGTTGCAGATTTGTATCTCCTCGATAAGTAATCCAGTAGGGTTGAAAGGTTGCTTGGGAACACTGTAAATAAAGGACATGTAGCAAGACCTTTCAGCTGATGTTCATAGTTAAAGGTGAGAAAAGGGTAGGTTTCATGATGACTGATTAAGTTTGGAGTTGCACTATGCCTGCAACTTAATAGCAGTTATCAGTAGTCAAGATGGATTGTGAATAGCCTATTCTAATAATATTATTTTAAAAGACTGTGTTCTTGACTGTAACTCTTTCTTTGCGACTATTTGTCTGAGAATTGCCTTCATTTTTGTGGAAGTGAGGAAAAACATTTCATCTGTACTGTCATGTAGCAGATGTGGGTTGCAGCTTTACTAAGATATGTATTTCATAATCACAGCTCTAGCCCTAGCATAGGCAGCTGTGCTAATGGAGCTTGAAACTTTTGGTCAAGGTGCGAGTCCAATTCCATGGTGCGCATAGAGCGCTGTACCCTGAAAGTAAAATCAAATGTGATTTTTCTTTTGTATCAGTTATTAGTTATGCTGCCTTAATCTTGCAGCTCTTTGGATCTTCATGAGCCTTCTGTTGCAAGATAAAAGCAAGATTTAATTTGACATTGACTTGACTTTCAGATAATTCAATTTTTAGCGGCAAGTAGGTAAGATTTTTAAATGCACTTGGATAAAATTGGTATTCTGTGCTAATTCTCATTAGAGGATTAAACTATAAGCATTTTATGAAGTTATTCTTTATAAAGTTATTTTATCAAGTTATTTTTAATTGACAGAAGAAAAAAATCAGAGGAACTCAAAATAGAGGAAAGCACCATTATTCAGAAGCTTCCAACCAGGAAATTACTTGTCTACTTTGAATATAAAAAACCAAGTACTCTGTATTATATGGAGAGCATGTTGGGCAAACTGTATTCAATTTTTTTTTTCTGGGCCCTCTAATGAAAAATTCACCTGAAACATACTTCAATTTCTTGGGTCATTATTCTCTATAATACAAGGATTTTGAGTGTGAAGAGGAAAGGTGTTATTCCTTCTTCCTCTTCTTTTTCTTTGCTGCTGCATCTGTGAAAAGTGGCAGAATTCACACTGCTGATCCAGGTTTATTCCATAAGAGGGTGAAAATCTACCTGTGTGCAACAGGGCAGTGAAGGGACTATTGAAGAATAAACCAGCAAAAGCCTTGTGATTTGAAGATAACTTTTTTTTTTTCCCTTGAAAAAGGGACGTTGTTCTTCATATGTATCCTGGGTAAAGGTAACCAGATATTTCATAGTGGTATTCTTTCTGTTGTATTGAGTTGCGTAAGCTGTTTTTATCTTACCTTTTACCCTGCTGTGGTAAAAATCACCTCCCTTCCATCTCTCATCTTATATCTAGTCTCAGTGGACCATGTACTGTCCTGGGAGGATGAAAAAGAAATAGCTTCCTTTCTGAAACAGCAGTGTGACCTGACTAGCCTCAGATGGCTAAGGGTAAGGGAACGGACTAGTTCAGGAAGGAGGATTGCAGTGGCCGAGTGACAAGGATGAAACTAGAAAGCTCTGTGCTTCTTGTCGGAAGCAGAGAGAAAGGAAGCAGTGCTGAAGCTAAAGAAGCAAATGGTGACATTGGAAAAAGACTAGGAAGGAAACTGATTTACGAGGGAAGGGAAACAACTTCAAATACTTTAATGTTGAATTGGAATGATTTTGTGCTTTTTATATTCTGATAAGGGGAACCTGAATTGTTTTATTCAAATAATGGTAGATGGCAGCCCCAGGCAAATATTCCATTTAGAGAGAAGCAATCACCTCATGGAAAAAAACACATGGTATACGTACAAGTATTAAAAACTGGGTCCAGTGAGTGAGATAATTGTGAGCTAGTTTAAAAGTGATAAAAAGTGATAACAGCTATTATAAATAATAACTTGCTATTGGTTGCTATATAGTTATTTCCCATTCGAAGCATATGGTATATCCCTTTTTCGCTTCACTCGCAGTGCTTCTTTTGTATTCAAGCTTAATATACGGTTAACAGGTCATCTAAATCTATTGAATTAAAAGATATTGTGTACAACAATTTGTTTTAATTATGAAATATCACGTGTTCTATTTAACTGTGTGTTTAATGAATGGCTATTTAATTAAGGGCTTTAAATCAGGTAATCAGTTTGCATCACTGGGCAACAAGTAATCGGTTTATAACGTGCAGTTGAACAGTCAAAAGGAGCAATAGGCAAAGCTTTCCCTGCTAGTGTTTATTGGCTAATTAAATAATCTGGACTCCAGAGTACATATAAAACAGGGAATAGATGGTAGGTAGGAAGGATGCCAGAGGAGGGTACTTGGCAGGGTTTGATGAAGCCATGAAAATGTTGGTAGAGGCTTGTCAGACAATTCACTGTGTAAACTATAACAATTCACTGTGTATACTGTACCACATTTGGAAACAGAACGTCTTATACCTTTGCCT
Organism: Theristicus caerulescens; assembly: GCA_020745775.1. Lineage (NCBI taxonomy): Eukaryota > Metazoa > Chordata > Aves > Pelecaniformes > Threskiornithidae > Theristicus > Theristicus caerulescens. The sequence continues at coordinate 87,917,615 of CM036558.1, forward strand.
ATCTTTGGCAAATACATTACAGCTCTAATAGTGAGACATTAAAGGTATTTATTGTTGGCTATGATATAAAAGAACACATCAATTAAGATTTTCTTTTTGTGGTAATATTAAAATCCTTTTTTTTCCCTTTTTTTTTCCTGGTTTGCCTTCTCGTTCTATCACATCTTGAATGATTTCTTGTTGAATGAAATTGATCACACATTTCCATGAAAAACCTACTGTTTACATCAGTACCTTTCAGAACACATGCAATAATTGAGTATACTCACATCCTAACGATGATACACCTTCTAAAGGTGTAAAGTGAGGTAAAAAAGGCTTTTCTGTCTGCTTAGTCCTCCTACCCACTTGTATTTATGGTTATAAACACCTGTCTTCATATGATGTCTCTCCTGTCATCCATTCAGATTTTGATTTAATAGATTGTAAAGATAAAGGGGGCCATTCTGATAATCCATGATGCATTTTGTAGGCCGTAAGATTTCAGCCAACAATCCTAGCATTTGTCTCAAAAGCTGTGGCTGATCTATTGAATCATTTTAGAAGGGCAGTCAATCTGAAAATAGGAAGTGATGCATAATCCAGTACAATGCTGGGAAGTTATTCTAATATTTTATTTCCCTTATTGTTAAAGGCTTACCTCTTATTTCTCAATTTGTTTTTCTTTCCTTCAGCTGAGCCTAGATGAACTATCAACTAAAGAGCTTTTCCTTCTCGTGTAGACCCTATTTATATACCATAACTGAAGCACTTCATACTGTTTCTTCCAAGTAATAATTTAAAGTAGGTAATTCCTAAAGGTTACAACTCAAAAGAATTGTTCAGGAAATGCTAGTGGTTTGTAAAAGGTATTCTAGTTCAGCTGAGAGACCAAAACCAAGCATGATCATGAACTGAATATGGGGAAATGTCATGGATTTGGTTATTAGTTTTACCTTTAAGGCTTTTAGATTTCATAAATCAAATTGAAATCTGGTGCATACCACATGCACATGAATCATTTTTTTTTTTCTGTTCACATTATGGCAAATACATGTTTTGCATTTAGACTTCAAGAATAAATTTCTTCTTTCCGCTGTCATAAAACATCTAAGTTATCATGATGGTACATGTGTGCAAGACAGGCAAGACATATTACATTATAAATAAGTGCAATAATATTGCATATATTAAAGTTCTTTTACTGTGCTATTTTCTTCATGGTCTATTAATAAAGCATTCTTTTTCCTTTCCTTTTCATTTTGCTGGGGCAGAGGAGGATGTTTTTTTTCTGTGTAGGAGTTTTGGAAGGGGGATTAGAAGGTTTGGTTTTGCTGTTCTTCTAGGTACGACTTCAAAATATGTGTTTTTTTCATATCAGCCTAACAATGCCTGCACAAAATACTGCAACTTTACAGTATGCTGACTGAATAAATTGTTTTTCAACTTTTATAGCTGGTTTAGATTGGGTCTTGTGTCTTGACTTTCTGCTCAGATTACAATTTCAATTTTAACACATTCAGTGGCCATTTGAGTGAATTAGAAAAATGGGAAGAAATGAAGATGAGTTAGAGTCTTGAGTTTAGGTAAATCACTCTTAGGTGTAATTTAAAAACAACTAACTGCAGTTTTAATTCTGCTTAATAAGAGCCCAACAGCATCTGTAGTATAAAAAAATGTATCAGTGATCATAACACTTTTCACTGTCTTACTGGACTAACATTTTACAGTAAGGACTACCTATAGATGGCACCAAGAGTAAATATTACAGGAGCTGCACAGGAAAAGTCATAGCTTTAGAATCCAGTATATTTGTGACTATATGGAATGACTTTCTGAGTCAATGACTTTCTGAATATTTTTACAGTGTTGCAGTATTTTCATTAATTCTTATTGGAAATAATTGAAATCCTTTGTCTGAGCTCAGCTGAATATAAAAATTGGGGACTGGATTCAGGAGATACTTGGCCTAAATGGCCTTTGGCTTAATTTTTGTCTTTTTAGCCTGTTGGTCTTTTGACAGTTCTGGAGAGTGTACCTTCTCCCAGCAGCAAGCAACAACATCTTAAGGCTCTCAACTCCTATGTATGCAGCTGCAAAAGATGCAGGGCTATAACATTGTTCCAGATGTTCTTCCTTTCCCCCAGCTGCATCCTGGTTCTCCTGGTACGCTACCATAACCTTTCTGGGGGAAAACAAAGGGGTGCTGAGTTATGACAGGGATGGTCCTGGCACTGTAATGTTTCTTTATGGCTTTCTTACCCCTACTCTGTGCAATGAAATGCTCTGAGATGTGCTGGGAAGCAGCATCAGCCTTTGAGGCAGCGTGGCCCTTGGGGTCTGTACATGCATCACTATATTTTTGCTGTCAGTCTTTTTGTCCAAACTGGCTCAGCGTCCCCAGTCATAAAGCTTGCAATGCCAATTGGAAGCATCGGCATCATTAATGATGTTATGTTACTTTCCATCTTCAACTCCAAATATAATAACCAAGCAAAAAACTGTCAGTAGAAACTGCACAAAGGAGTATGTCCCAGCACTACTCACCTTCATACATCAAAGTAACATGACATTACATTCAATGTAAAGAGAAGCCGGGCCGAGACTAGAGCAGGACTCTGGAGATGAGTACAGAGATGGAAAACCCATGTTACAAGTTTTCCTGTTACGTCTCAGGTAAGGTGGAAAACAACAGTATTAAGGCAATATAATGTGTGAAATAAAAAGAACTAAAATTTTGCAAGGTAACTGGTAACTATTTTCGTTTTTAAATTTATCTTTATATGTTGAGTTGTGAAATAATAAGCAGAGTATGACAGTACAAAAATGAACGGATGAAAAAATGTTAAAAGACTGAAAAATTTTGCACAATGCTGTTGGAAGCCTTCATAAAAATGAAAAGATCTGCTTGGTCTGAAGTTACAAGTATATTCTGAAAGTGATCTTTCAGCTATCCTTCTAAAAGGTGTGACTGAAGCTGTTTTTCCATTGCAAATGTTAGTATCGCTAACCTGTGTGTAGCACAGTGCTAAGTGAATGATGCAAGAGGTACATAATAATGAAATTATGTCCCTCTATTCCCCCCCCGCCCCCTGAGGGATTAGATTGCTAATAATGTTTTTGGTGTGATATGAGCTGATAAAGGCCAGACGCCCTGATTCACTCATTCTTATGAAAATGCTTTTTACTATGTGGAAATCAGGAGAATTTAGAATAGAATAGAATAGAACAGAACAGAATCATAGAATAGAATTGTTAAGGTTGGAAAAGACCCTTAAGATCATCAGGTCCAACCATTAACCTACCACCGCCAAGTCCGCACTAAACCATGTCCTCAAGCACCACATCTACCCGTCTTTTAAATTCCTCCAGGGATGGAGACTCAACCACTTCCCTGGGCAGCCTGTTCCAATGCCTGACTACTCTTTCAGTGAAGAAGTTTTTCCTAATATCCAACCTAAACTTTCCTTGGCGCAGCTTGAGGCCATTTCCTCTCGTCCTATCGCTTGTTACTGGGGAGAAGAGACCGAGCCCCACCTCGCTACAACCTCCTTTCAGGTAGTTGTAGAGAGCAATAAGGTCTCCCCTCAGCCTCCTCTTCTCCAAACTAAACAACCCCAGCTCCCTCAGCCACTCCTCGTAAGACGTATTCTCTAGACACTTCACCAACCTTGTTGCCCTTCTCTGGACACGCTCCAGCACCTCGATGTCCTTCTTGAAGTGAGGGGCCCAAAAGTGGACACAGTATTCGAGGTGCGGCCTCACCAGTGCCGAATACAGGGGCACTATCACCTCCCTGGTCCTGCTGGCCACACTATTCCTGATACAAACCAGGATGCCATTGGCCCTCTTGGCCACCTGGACACACTGCTGGCTCATGTTTAGGCGGCTGTCAACCATCACCCCCAGGTCCTTTTCAGCCAGGCTGCTTTCCAACCACTCCTCCCCAAGCCTGTAGCATTGCCTGGGGTTGTTGTGACCCAAGTGCAGGACCCAGCACTTGGCCTTGTTGAACCTCATACAGTTGGCCCCAGCCCAACAATCCAGCCTGTCCAGGTCCCTCTGTAGAGCCTTCCTACCCCCCAGCAGATCGACACTCCCACCCAACTTGGTGTCATCTGCAAACTTACTGAGGGTGCACTCCATCCCCTCATCCAGATCATCGATAAAGATGTTGAACAGGACTGGTCCCAGCGCTGAGCCCTGGGGAACACCACTCGTGACCAGTCGCCAACTGGATTTGTCTCCATTCACCACCACTCTCTGGGCTCGGCCGTCCAGCCAGTTTTTAACCCAGCGCAGAGTGCACTTGTCCAAGCCGTGAGCAGCCAGCTTCTGCAGGAGAATGCTGTGGGAGATGGTGTCAAAGGCCTTACTGAAGTCTAAGTAGACAACATCCGCAGCCTTCCCCTCATCCACTAAGCGGGTCACCTTGTGTCGTGGTTTAACCCCAGCCAGCAACTAAGCACCACGCAGCCGCTCGCTCACCCCCCACCGGTGGGATGGGGAAGAGGATCGGAAGGGCAAAAGGGGAAAACTCGTGGGTTGAGATAAAAACAGTTTAATAACTAAAGTAAAATAAAAAAAATAGAACAGTAGTAATACAAAGCAAGCGGTACACTGTACAATTGCTCACCACCCGCCGACCGATGCCCAGCACGTCCCCCAAGCAGCAATCGACCCCCTCCCCGGCCAAGTCCCCTGCTTATATACTGAGCATGACGTCACGTGGTATGGAATAGCCCCCGCCCAGTCTGAGTCAGCTGCCCCAGCTGTGCCCCCTCCCAGCCTCCCGTGCCCCTGGCAGAGCATGGGAAGCTGAAAGGTCCTTGACCAGTGTGAGCACCACTTAGCAAGTACTTAGCACTACTTAACAAGAACCAAAACGTCAGTCTATCATCGACATTGTTCTCAACCTAGACCCAAAACACAGCCCCATACCGGCTACCAGGAAGAAAACCAACTCCATCCCAGCCAAAACCAGGACACCTTGTCAGAGAAGGAGACCAGGTTAGTGAAGCAGGACCTGCCTTTCATAAACCCATGCTGGCTGAGCCTGATCCCCCCGTTGTCCCGCACATGCCGCATAATGGCACTCAGGATGATCTGTTCCATGACCTTCCCCGGCACCGAGGTCAGGCTGACAGGCCTGTAGTTCCCCGGATCCTCCTTCCAACCCTTCTTGTAGAGGGGTGTCACATTAGCTAACTTCCAGTCATCTGGGACCTCCCTGGTTAGCCAAGACTGCTGATAAATGATGGAGAGTGGCTTGGCAAGCTCCTCCGCCAGTTCCCTCAGTATCCTTGGGTGGATCCCGTCTGGCCCCATAGACTTGTGGGCATCCAGGTGGAGGAGCAGATCGGTGACTGCCACCTCTTCGACAGCTGGGACTACATTCTGCGTCCTATCTCCATCTCCCTGCTCAGGGGCATGAAAACCTTGAGGATGATCAGTCCGACTATTAAAGACTGAGGCAAAGAAGGCATTAAGTACCTCAGCCTTCTCCTCATCCTTCGTGGCCAAGTTTCCCTCCGCATCCAACAAAGGAGGGAGATTCTCCTTAGCCCTCCTTTTGTCGCTGATATACTTGTAGAAGCATTTTTTGTTGTCCTTGACAGCAGTGGCCAGTTTAAGTTCTAGCTGGGCCTTCGCCTTTCTAATCTTTTCCCTGCATAACCTCACCACATCCTTACAGTCCCCCTGAGTCACCTGCCCCTTCTTCCAAAGGTGGTAGGTTCTCCTTTTCTTCCTGAGTTCCAGACAGAGCTCTCTGTTCAGCCAGGCCGGTCTTCTCCCCTGCCTGCTTGACTTGCGGCACATGGGGACAGCCTGCTGTCCCCAGAAGTATGTCCTTGTGAGAATAATTCACAGAACTTAGATTTTTGCAGTTTCCTTAGTCCTTTACTATGACCTCAGTCTTTACTTTCATTCATAACTTGAACAGAAAACGTTGTGCAAAACATGTAACATGGTGAATGGCCATTTGCCAAAGCCCTGGTACTGGGAGCTCACCTTCTCAGACAAACAGATTTCTGTGTATAGATTGCACATCACAGGTTCAAAGAGCCTCTGAAATAAAAAAGAGGACAAGGTTGAGGTACAAATATTTATTTTGTGCATGGCAGATTTTTGACATTGCACATCTACAGTAGTTTTTTCCAAGCACTTCATCTCTTCTAGCAGCATTGATCCTGCAAATATGGAGAAACTGTATTTTAGGGTTTGTTTTTGAGAGAGTGAGAGAGCACTCACAGTTGTTGAGGTCGGGCCATGAGAGGGAAAGGAGAGAAGAAAGGAAAGCTTCTTTTTTTCAGGAAATATTGCCTTCAGAGTACATTTCTCTTTTGATGTTGGCTTGAATACTGTTTTCATCACACAGATAAACTTTCCTTTCTTACTATTTATTTCATATGATTGGACTTAAAGCAACAAAGTTTTCTATGCAAGAGAGAGATACACAAGTGGTTTTTAATTCTTTGTCATCCTTCCCTCCAAGACTAAGTCTCAAATACCTACCACTGCGGGGTTTAATACTCTCGGAAAGCTTTGTTCCTTTATCAAACAGCAGATTTTCTGGTTTGTTGGTTTTAAAAACCTTCCATAAAATAAGTTTAAAGTGTAGCGCATGGCAGCACTATTTTGGTTGAGTGCTGATGGAATACATACAGTACATAAGGCTATTACAGTGCTAAAGCCACGTAACTTGCTCTTAAAAATTGAATGTTTTGTCTCCGGAAGACACAGCCTGACATGGCATGTGTCATACTCTCATAGCACTATTCTAACTCCTAGTACCTATAGTAGGCATTGACACCGTGGGCATTTTGTATTTGGAGAGTAAAGAATTATGTTGGATAACAGACCAAAAAGTGAATTCTCCTTATCTTCTACACAACAGTTGGTCCTAACTTCTGTCAATATCGCAACAATCTTACATAAAGTACTATATGCTGCATCTGTATTTTTCAGATATTTAGTTATAAATATATACAGTAACGGTAGAATTGAAAGGAATTGCCATTGTTTAGTCTTGTACTTTAAAATTTCTTGTGTACATTCCACGTGTTCTTTTTAATTATGCTCTGAGCTGATACACAGTTCTTGTTATTGTTACTTTTATCTTCATATAATTTTAAATTTTTATGTTCCAGTATTTTCTTTAGCTCAGAAGTGCGACTCTCACCTGTTTCACTTTTCAACAAAAAAGTATTATTTTTTAATGTATAGGGATGGTCTGGACTTATGAATTTACTCCCATTTCTGAAGTGTATTTTTCCAGAAAAGAAGCAGTGTATTTTGATCTATAGTCAGATAAATAATACTCATCCATTTTCTCTAAATCTACAATTGCATGCATATTATAAGGTCACGTAATACGGTCAGCTTTTAAACAGAGCTCCTTACTGACACTTAATCGTTCAATATGGCCAGCATCTACTTTATGAGTTTAATCATAGTAAGTTTATCAAATTAAAAATATCTGCACATTGAGAAAAAGATGACTTCTCTCACATATGGCACACGGTATTTTCCATGATTTTTTTTTCTCTTGGATATTTGATTTAGCTAAATCAAAACATCTTCATTATAGAAGAAATTATAAAGGTATTCGAGACTCCTATCTCCAGTGATACAACAGCAGATGACAAAAAGTATGGGTCACAAACAAGAATGCATTGAATTTTCTATGCTGTAGGAATTTTTCCTTAATTAGTACTTACTACTCAGTAGTATGCTTGGTGTTTCTTTGTTTTGTGCAAAATCCCGAACTGAAAAATTACGTGGCATTTTTAGGTGCAATAGACTTTAATAGGTTTGTGAAGTAGCGATATTAATTAAAAAGAAGAAATATTGCATAGTAGCTCTCTAGTCTTCCATGTGAACTTTTTACAATTTTAGATTTAAGAGAAGGAAAAGCATAGTTGCCCTTACTTTAGCATGCAGGAAAATAATTAGAGAGACACACTAATAGAAACAGCAAAAGCTGTAAGAGACAGAGTAAAGAAACTGGAAAAGGCAGAATAAGAAAAATAGCTTTGAAATGTTAAATCCCAGAGAGTCAGGGAAAAAAAGCAAGCAGACGCTTTCTGGAGCTAGGATTGTGTTCAGTACTAAACACTGCCTACCTCTTTGCCCACCTCTTTGGTTCATGAAGAGTACCAGCTGTCACCAAGAGACAAAAACCCCAGAAGAGGCCTTGCCCCTTCTGAATGACTGAGATTTACTCATTTGCGTTCTCCTCCATGATGTTCCACAGTCTTTGGTGTGAGGTTCCCAAAATGTTTCAAAGCCCATGATGGATCCCAAAAAAGGATGTTGCTTGTGAATTGGTGAATGGTTTAAGGAATATAGCTGACATCTAAGACGGTGTTTCCAAGTCATCGTCCTGTTCAGTGAAGGACTGCCCACAAGCAAGGCAGCAAGCACACCTCCACGAGCACTTGCTCATAACTTCCTGCAGTAACGCTAACAGCGAATATCACACAGGCTGTGGGAGCTGGGGAAATAGCCTCGCTGGGCTCTATGCTTGCCTTACTCACCGCTTTCAATTAGGTTCCCACAAGCTAAGTAATTTGTTTCACGCCTATGAAGTAGTGTGAATTAATTTCCAGACTGACTCGATTCTACTACTTACTGCTAAACAGCTGGCAAAAGACTTTTCTTTCAACTGAACCATTCCTCATTTTCTCATTGTCTTCAGTAACATGATGGAGCAGGAATGTGGACATGATTATCAATTATGACTATCACTTACATCTGCTTGAAATTCTAGATGCTTGAGAAGTCTGCTTGTTTTACTCAGTATGAGAAAAATCTTTTCATTAAGAACGCACAACTTTTTGATACTTCTTTTGGTATGTCTTGCTGTATTAATGCAGTCTCTAAGAACATGATATTTTGAGGTGGTTGTGATATATTACTTGCTAGAAAGCTGTACTACCTACAGCTATAAGTAGTATAAGATTCTGTAAGTTCTAAGCTGGATTATTCTCTAGGTATCCTTTGCATAAAGATCTCTTTCCAAGTATGGAAAAGGTAATGTAAACGGGTGCAACACTTTTCTGCTTGTATATTCATTCCTGGGATGGGTATGGCAGCTGTGCGTGCATACCAATATTGCATAAACATTTACCTGTTTCAGACCTTTCAAAATGTGCAAGTCTAACTTCTTTCTGTGATCATTTATTCTGAGTATGAAAGTTTATTTGCATTGATTTTTATTGTTAAAATAAGTAAAGGCCAGGTTGCATGCTGTCTAAACCATGTAGGTCTATTAGAATCAGTTCTTTTGTTCTCCAAAACAGCTCCAGCTGACATATATGGGATATGCCTGCATGTGAGTGAGAGCAGAATTGCTCTCCCTAGGGCACGGGGAACACAACCCAGTCCATAAGTGAAAGAAAAACAGCATGTGCCATCTTATGTTTTGTTTTAGTCTAGAAATGTGCAGTAGGCATGCCCTTCCTCATCTTGAAGGAAACTTAAAAAGTCATTTCCCCAAATGCATGCAGAATATGTCTCAAGATTCTTTTAGGCAGATAGAATTGGTTTTCTTCATGCAGCCAGCCCCTGTTCTCTCTCATACCCTCAGTCGTAGTGTCCATAACTTCCTAGTTGAGAGAAATTCTTTCTGCCACTAGCAAAGCGTAGAAGGCAGCTTCATTTATAGTAATTAGGCCTTATTGACCATTTTGTGAATGCACCCAAAAGCCAGCCCTTTTCCTCTGGATGCCAAGGGAAGGAGACTCAGTCTTCCCTGAGATACAGCTTTTGTCAGGTATTTTAAAGATGTTTCAAGAGGCATGAGTTAGGGAAGATTTTAGCCATTCTTTTTATAAACGTATACAGCCAGAAAAGGTTCTCATTAGGAGGGTTAGCTTTCTTACTCTAGTAAGACATCCTGGGAAACGTGTTGCTGCCTTTCCTTGCCCACTCCCAGCAGATATTTTTAACATAGGTCAGTTTGAGCTCTTATGTGGGCCAACGTAATGTAAGTTTGCATCTTCCAGTTTATACAGATAATGTGGTCTCAAATACCAAAATAAGTTCTTAGACCGAACAGTCTCTTAGTTATCATTAGGTAGTTTCCATTAATGTTTTCTACACAGTGTATCAGCTTGGTTTACTGGTAGCTAAAAACGTATCACAGGAGTGCAGCTACTTGAAAAGCTTGGGAACAGATTTTGAATTTAACACTTGCAGGCAAAGTGTAAAGGCTGACAGACAGCTCAGCGTGGGTCAGGGCACAAGCAGAAACTCTTGCAAAATGTGATGCCAAAAAAAGAAAGGAGACAATAAATTTACATGGGAAGAGGCAGTGACCAAAATCTCTTGAAAATTGTGAAGGGGGAGAAGAAAATAGCATGGTGGAGCACTCTGTGCACAGAAAAATAATTATCCACTATGTCAAAGTTACTCATGGCTGACTGCGCAGGTAAAGGTGGGGTGAAGGATATTGTAGGCAGCGATATGTCTTGTCACTTCAAAAATAAAAGAGATGCTGTAGGACTGCACCCTGCTTGGGGAGGACACTGCCCTGCCGCTGCTGTGGGCACCCTCTCCCTCCTCCCGGTGCAGCCCCAGGCCCGCTGCTCCCTGATTGTCGCTGGGGCCAGCACTGGGTGCCCCAGGCAGAGCTGGAATGGAGCCCCTGGGTCCACGGGCAGGGGTGCGGGTCGGGGTCCCCTGTGGGCAGTGAAGGTCTGGCACTGCAGCCCGTTGGTGTTGCATGGGAAATGGTAGGTCTGGTTTCCAGGCTGAATTGAGGTGGTTGGGGGTTTTGGGGTGCTAATTGCCCTGTGCCATATTTTGAAGTGTAAAGAGGCAATTAGAAAGCAAGTTGGATTTAAAAAAATACACTACACTTACTACACTATGAGCAACTAGCAACATAGTCTCCAATAGTGTGTACAGAAAGGGCAGTAGGTGTTTTTTCTCCCCAAAATATTGTTGGGTTTGTTTGAGGGACAGGCAGAGGGATAACATGCTAGCAGAGAGAACAGTGTGTTTGCAGAGGGTTGCAGAGATTTTTGTGTTGTTTCTTAAGGGAACTAGACTTAGCCTAAAGAGAGGGAGGTGAGAAAAGTGAAAGGGAAGGGAAAGGTAAAGGGAGAGATTGAGGAGAAAGGAGGAAAAAGATGGAGCTGCAGAGTGAAGACACAATGTGGAAAGGATGTTATCTGTAGCATTGGTAAGTAAGTTATTAGAGTGAATGCATGATTGACTGGAGAATGTTAGCAGCAGTTTAAGTCACTTAATTGGTCTGTTAATCACTGGCCAAGCTGCTTTCTCTCGGGCGTGCATAACAGTGTTTCTTGGTTTTTGCAGCAAATATTTTAAAAAAAAAAAGTTCTACAGATAGAATTTGAGGCCCTGAGTATTTACTATGATAGTATATGAGCATGCTTCCATATCTTCCTGTTCTACAAAATCATTATATCCTTAATAAAACTTAGAAAACAGGTGCACTGTGTGCTTTTTGGAGGGGAGGAAAACCACCCACCTCTATCTTTATCTGATTAAAAGCCTAAACTAAAATCCCAGTAGCCAAGCAGTCATGATTGTCCCAAAGAATTCTCTGAAATAGATTCATTTTGTACCTGATATGATTGCTATAGCAAGTGAAGGTTAATGTGCCTGTCACCCCAAAAGGAATGGTGCAGTCATTAACGGGTGCCTCTCTCTCTTTTCTGTTAGTATTGATGGCTCAAATACCTTTCTGAACATCAGATTCGCTCCCTGCTTTTTATCTGTTCTCCTTTTCTCCCTCAGCCTCCATGAGTTCTTCTGATCAGGTTACCTTGTTTTCTTTTGTGGCAATCATTCATCAATGTATTCTGAGAACTTCCACAGCCAATATAGAAATCCATTAAATCTGTATAACAGGTTAATCTCAACTAATAATTACTCATTAATCTTGCTGGAAATACACATTTTCTTCAGCCCATTGCCAAGTCACAAGCCTGAGAAAAAAAGTGAAGTATTTAATCTGTTTTGTAAAGTTTGCTAATGACAAATTCTGGCTGACAGATTGAAAAATTAGGTCCACTGTGTTGGGGTGCATTCAGTTTAAAAAAGTGATTAACTATATGCCAAGCTGTCAAAGAAATTTTGCATGAAAAAAGAGAAGTTGTTAACATTATGTCTGTGCCCACTGATTTCATAGTGTCCATTTTAAATATACATGGAAAATAATAAATCAGAAGCATACAGCCATTTTCAAAAAGTGGAGTTTTAAAACTATCAAAGAGAAGCCTGAAACAGCTTTTTTACTCCCTCACACCCTCCCCCAATTTTTCCCCCTGTATTTTTGACTTCAAAAACGCTTTTATTTTCCCTCTAAAATTCTAGTTATATCTGCTTGCTAATTGAATTGAACACAGATTTTGGCTTTCCTGAAGACCTCCTCCTCATTCTTGCCCTCCCATCAAATCACAGCTACATCCTGGGAGACTCTCTTTTCCAGTGCAGCCGGATTCGCTGACACAGGTAGGTCATAGCCTGGGATGATTTAGAAGTCACACACTTGCTAAATAATTCTACCTATTTTATGGCTATTTGCTTAATATCGCATTTCTGCAGAGTTGGTGAAGTGTCTGACAAAAGGTCAAACTGATTGCACAGCTTCTCTCTGTTGAACTTAACTTCTGCTGCTTCCTGGTGCCGCTCTCAGTGTATCTTCACTTCTGATTGATTTTCTTAATTCAAAAATTGATGCAAAAAGTCTTTTCTAATGAAAAGCATGTTTGTCAATATTCTCCACTGCCTCTATGGATTTCTGTTACGTTTCTATTTTGATTAATAGCTCCTGACCTGTTTATATTCTGGTTTGCTTGAAAACCCAAATCTTTGTTCTCCATACAAAATAACACATTTGCTCTCATCTTCTATATCACACCATGCTCTTTGGTGAAAGGCATAATTTCAGTTTCAAGATCTTTTTGGGAGCAGATAGCAGCCTCATGTTACCAGGCCAGTAGAGTATTTTTATATGCAGAAAGAGAAGAAAAATAACCTGTTGTGAGCAGCAAGTCTTTATTCCTGGTCAGAGATGAATTCCCAGATAAAAGGATATATTTCTTCTTTGCCTTGTGACACAAAGTCAGACTTAAAAAGCCTTCTACTTGTTCAAAGTGACTTGGAGGCTGAAGAAGTGACACTGTGTAAGACTGTGTATGACACACAACGCTGCTGTGTGCTTGTTCTGCGGATTCAAAGTACCCCCTTGGTTCTTGAACTCTTTTTAGTTTGATAGAAAACCCATCATAATGTTTGACTATTACAAAGCTTCAGCATCACAGATGTTGAACTTTACCTGACGTTTGTATACATCATACAAGATGTAGCAAGTGAAATTGGGTTACAGACATTGTTTTGTGTTGTGGTGATGAATTATTTCTGTCACCGATCACCACACCAGCAATGGAGTACACAGCTGTAATAACACATTTTCACATTCCATTTATTAGTTCCAGTATTGATTTAATCTTTTTCTGATATACCATTTCTCCCTTGGACTTACTTTGCTATTAAATGGAACAACTTTGAGGTTTCCTTTATTCGAGGAATAATTTTTAACTAAAAAAAATCCTATATTTGAGGGGAAAATAGTGCACGTTACCCAGTCCTTCAAGATTTTATACAACCGAGCATATCCTCTCATGAATTTGGTTTTCCATGGTTCCATATTGCCAGTGGGACAGGTAAACTGTTGACGTGAGACATAATATGAATGCCCTTGTGACAGAAGCACCTGCCTTCTTTTTATTTCTCACTGTTGTGCAAAATACTGGTCTCCTAGAACAGCAGATCTAACAACGAGGTTTCCTCTGCTAATGTTAGAAGATCATTCCTCACATGGGTATCGTGCACCCCTTCTCCGTGAGTTCTTCAGGGTAATATTGCTAGTTAGGGAAAAAAGGTCTTTCACTGCCTATGATGTGATGTTTCTTTTTCTCTAATATTTTGAGCTAGCATTATGTGTCAGAAGGATGTGAAGTGAGACTTTGAATTGGCATGGATGATCAGATTTTGGTTGATTGGGAAATCTTTACTAGCAACTTTTTGATGTGAAAGGGAAGTGAGTTGATAGTGTCTTATTCTAATGCGTTGTATTCAGCATTGATGGGCATCTAGTGGATTTTTGTGATGTAGTGAACAGGCAACTGATTTATTCTGGAAGACTTAGCCAGCAGTCAGTGCACTGATTTTCTTCTGGTTTAACTATAGCAGTTCAAGATGAAATATTGTTAACAAATTACAGACTGCAAACTAGTCTCATTTGTGCTTATAGCAGTACAGCCATAAATGCACATAGGTTGTAGAAACAGAATATTCCGGGGGGGGGGGGGGGGGATTTGTCCAATTACTCCTATTTTCACTGCATAGTTCAACAACCAAGATTTGAAAACAAGAGGGGAAAAAATTTCTCTAGCGTCATGGCTTCTGTGGCCTCTTTTCATGCTTGCATTAAAGCTTTTAAATAGTATAGAGTGCTAAGTAGTATAGCATTGTATTGACCATTGAGCTTTGCCTATGCGACGTAGGTGGTATGGGTTTCTTGAGATTAAGTTTATCTATCAGGCCCCATGGTTCTGATGGTGACTAAATCAACAACAGAAAAAAATGAGGCAGATGACACTGTTTGGAATAGCCTACTTCTTTTTTGCCCTTTTTTTACCCATCCCACCTCTCTTTCTTTAATACAGTGCTCAGAGCAGCTTTCTGTAACAGGGCTCTGCACAGACCAAGTGATATTGCAGACATCCACGTTCTCTCTGTGAATCTGGGATTATATCTTCAGCGTGCTTGTTTAGGTACAGTTTCCACTGACATTCGCAGAGCTTATCCAAGATGGATTTGTTTCTCTCTTTAGTTAGCATTTATAGAAGGATGAGAAGGTGGGTGCATGAATAGTCCCTTTTGGACAGGGACAAGGGAGAGCAGGAGTCATGAAAGAGTAATTCTAACTTCAGATAGGAAAGGAAAATAGGAGATACAAGTCCCCAAGGCTGGGGAGACAAAATATAGTCCCATTTACTTTCTATTAATACTTCAAAATATGGACAGCAGCAGCAATAACTACTCTGTACAATCTAAAAATCATGGGTAGTCAGAAATTAGGTGGCAGCCAAGTCAATTACCAAGAATCAAGCTAAAATTGTGTGTGTGATATGAAGCGATTCTAGCATCTGTGCATTTACCAGTCTACCCATAGCTCTGTCATTGTCGGACACCTGCAGGTTTCATTGTGGCAGGTGCTTGCCATTTCCACTATGTATAACCCTCCTTCAAGGGTTTGCTGGTCATTTCCATCAGTATGAGAGGTATTTATGAACCCTATGAAAGGGACTGCTTGTCAGTCTAGGAATTATAAAACATATTGCCTCCAGATTACCAATTCTGAAAATGAAGCTGGCTGAAGGTAGCAGGGGAGGTGTTTTCATGTTGCAAATGGACACGTTTGTATACCTATCTCATAGCAAAATCCTAAGATGTTTCATACTGCTTTTAAAACAATCAGCACAAAAAAGAAATGGAAAAGAATTCTCAGATACCACAAGCACAGGCTCCACGGTAGGAAAATGGCTGAAAGGAGAAAAGCTGTTATGTGGATAAATGTAAATTTTGGCAAAAGGCAAAATCCTTTTTCTTTTTTCAGAAGTCACCTGTATTTTCGATGTTTGACTTTATCATACTGCCCCAGCAGATCACACTTCCAGATTTGATTGCCGTGAAGGATAACATTACTTCTAAAACAGAAAACATCACATACAATTAGTTAAACTGTGTAGCTACCAGAAATCTGGTAAGAAACTCCCATGAACTTTTTAAATTGCAAATCTTCCTTTTCAAAAATTTTCTGAACAATATATCCAGAAAATCCTTTTGTAACTTGGAGAGACCACCACTAACCCAATTAGTTGGGATTTAAGTACAGTAGTTCCATAAGCGTTAGCTCTCCATGGTAATTCTAGTTGACCTAAATCTGTTCCTACTGGAATCGGAGTGAGTCTCACTTCTGGTTTCCAGGAAGTCATGGAAGTGCCCAGCCCTTCTCAAATTGGTTTTTTTTTTTCCTACTGTCTGACTTAAAAGTGGCTCATATCTGCAAAATTCTTGCTGGGTGTTGAAAAACTTTCAGGAATACTTACAAAGCTGATTGATACAAAGTGGTCGGAAATGTCTTGGTAGCTCTTTTAACAAAGTTGCTTAGCAAATCTTCAAGTGCTTAGGCATGTTCTCTTCTTTCTTAATGTTACTGAATTGGTTATTCCCACAGACAGTGAAACAGAATAAGTCTTAAAGACTCTGTGGCCTCTAATATTTTTTTAAAAGAATTCTGCTATTCCTTAGTGCTGCAGAACATAAAGAGCAAAAGTTGGTGGAAGTACGTGCTGTATACTACTGTCTATTCAGACCCCGAGAAAGGCTTTCTTCGTTTATTATGCAAGAACAAAATTCCCTGTTTACACTATTTGCCTGAGCTGAGTATGTCATGGAAGAGAAATTGTAGGGATCTGCAGAGCCGCCATGCGCAGGATCACACAAAACCCTTACTTGTTCTTAGAGTGGTCTTCCCCACGGGGTTACCAAATCAAGAGAGAAACATGAGTAAAACACAGGAAGAGATTGTGACACAAGCCTGAGCTTCTGAAAAACATCTGAGGTTTTGCAGTACTTGCAGTGCTATTTCACGGTAACTTTAATGTCACAAACCAGAAAATGTTAGTAGAGAAAAGGGAAAGATTCTGGCGTAATCTCTGTCTGCAAATGCATAGATTGTCAAGCAGGGGAACAGCTAAATGTGCCCTAGAAAGGTTTTAATAGGGAAAAAACAAAACAAAACACAACCCAGTATAGAAACCACTACCAAATTAATCCAGCAAATATTTGTGTGACTTTAAACGAAATAATCTTATTTCTGCTTTGTACAGCAGTTTATTCTGTGCATGCATCCTGTTGGCTCACTAGACAACTAGACAAGGAGAGCACAAGCTAACCCTTAACTCCGGCCTTAGTATGGCTGCCTTGAAATGTTTACGGATTTATTTCTTCTGAAAAAGATATATTTGAGTATTGATGTTCTTCATTCAAATTATAAAGAATCCACCCAGCTGCTACACTCTTGATGTTTGGAGATGTTTTAAATGATTCTTGAAGAACCAGTGTCAGAAGGATGGGAACGTGCATTTGTGTAGATGAAAGTGAGGTTGTGGGTGTTAGCATAAAAACACTGAATTGTGGTTCAGAGATAACAACTCAGGTGCTTGGAAAGCAATGGAAAAATCCTGCACCTAACGTCCTTTCTCAGTATACCAACTTAAAGGCAGTTTTCCTTCAGTCAGTATTACTGGAAGGCCTAAAACACACTATAGGATTTCCTTCTACTTTTCCCTGTCCAAACTCTCAAAGTTTGCACAGCTTCAACATACAATAAGTCAAACATCAACAGAGCACTTAAAGATTTGATCAATTTTAAGTGTATAGGAATTTTTGTGATTCACAAAAAGTACATATTCTAACAACAGGAAGGGTATATGGGTTTGGAATGAAAATAGTCTTCTTCCACTTTCATCGATCAGTTTTATGAGACAGGATCCCTTTATATAAAGATAGCAATGTGTACAAATGTCAAATTATTGAACAACTCTTCCGTGAATATGTGGCAATCCATTTTAATACCAATCATTGATCTTGGCAATGAGAGTGAAATCCCTTTGAATTTTATTGTTAGGTTAAATTTCTCTATTAAATATACTGCAAAATTGCGTGCGTGTTGTGCACTGCTGCAATAGATGCAATCCCTATATAGTACCTGTTTTCTTATTTTTTCAACAGAGCTTTCCTGAGACGGTGATGCACGTTAGCCCATTGAAATGAAACAGGATGACCATTCGCAGTATTTCAGTGAAAGAGAACGTGCTCAGATTGCTGTGTAATTAATTACCCCTTGGAGATATTATTTCATGTGGAGTAGATTTTCTTCTATTAAATTGCCATTTATTTGTGACCTTTAATTTATCATGAACAGTCTTCTTTCTACATCCTAGGCAGCAATAGAGAACAACAATAAATTGTTGCATTGCTCTCCTTAAATGACGCTTACAGCTTGGCAGAGATACAAGGAAGCTAGTAGGTTTGCCATTCAGGAGCTAAAATAAAGGGCTTTACAACGTAATTTTCCATCCTTTGCCCCCAGCAAAATTTTACCTCCTTGAAATTTTAGAAATACAGTTAACCGCTGGGTTTTCCCCTTCCAAAAGTTTCTGGGAGAAGTAGCCGATTGCACCCTCTTTTTTATTATTATTGCATTAGGCTCAACAGGTGTTTAAAAGAAGTTTAATGCTAAACCTCTGAACCTGCTCAGCTACTTTCTGTTTCTTCCCTGTGTCCCCTTTTGGGGGGAAGTTGAGGGCAACCCCTGTTCTCACGTTTGCCCCAGGGAGTGCGGGTGAACCCAGGGAAGGTTGGTAGAAGCCGAGTCAGCGTGTTTTGTTTTTTTTTCCTTTAGACCCTGAAATGTCACTTTCTCAGTGCGTCCTATAAAATCAAGCAACACTGACCTCAGCTTCACTGTGACATTTCGAGAGAAGACTACTGAAATGTGCACTGAAATTTTATGACTCCCAATCAGTAACGGTAAATATTAATGATAGGGGATGTTAGGTACGTGGTCAGTGTGGTTCAGGGAAGGGGGGCGGCTCTTTGTAAGTAGAAAGGAGCCGTTTCTTTAAGATCTGGATTGAATACGGAATTTAAAAAAAAGGCTAAAATGCAAGCCTCTAGTCCAGTCCTTCAACCTTTTACCTAAACGCTGGCAGCAAATAATGAAGGCTGTGTGCTATGACTTTTTTTTTTTATTAAAATGGGTATCATAATCACATTTAGTTTCATTAAAAACACCGGGAAGGGAAGGGCTTATTTTGGAGTCTAAGCTGATGCAGTTTATTCACATGAAGCATTTGAATATGAAGTACGTATTTCTGTGAAGGAAAGAGAAGGCTGTTTTTCCTGACAGGATCTTTGTATACAAAATAATCAAACAGTTGTTTTCCCCCAGTGTTCAGATCGCACAGGTGTTGGCCAACTGAAATGGGCAGGCTGGATAAGGCACTTTAGCAAGAAATCCTCAGAAGCAAGTTAAGTCTTTTTGACTTCTGCAGAATAATTGAATTACTTAACCATTCGCACTGTGCCGAAGAACGACAGTAATCTTTTACAGGCGTAATTACACCTACAGGGGTCTTGCATGGGGTTGTAGGAATTTGTCATGAATATTGCTTGAGCCTGACTTCCACCTTCGGCATCTCGATCCTTGACCCCAGACCCCGCAGGCTTCGGGGCGTCCGAAGAGCCTTGCTGCGGTCAGCGGGAGTGATCCTGTGCGTGAAGCTGGTGCCTGTAAGGTGCGTTGGAGCCGCCCGTGCTGGAGGCCAGGCCAGGCGTTTAGCTTTCAGCTTTTGACCTTGCCATTTATCGCTATACGCGCTTCTAAAAATTTTTCTTTTCTAGATGCCTGCCTATTTAACGCTAAAGTTTCATGGCTTCAGGTCATAGAGCCTGCAAAGCAGAAGTTTAAAAGAAAAATAAAAAAAACCGTGCCCCAAAATGCAGTGCTTTGTATCAGAAGAGACCGATAAGCTAAAGAATGTGGGTTTTAATGAATGCAGTGTGAAGTCATGCTATGCTGAGGTTCTATAGCAGCGTATCGACTTCTGCTCGCAATTGGAAAACCTAAATAAAAATGCATATGTATGAAGATTGATCGGAGTAAAAAAAAAAAAAAAAAGCTGAAAATTTATGGCAGGGCCAGGGGCAGGGGCCGGCAGCATCTGCTGCGCTCTCCGCTTTTGCCGGGCGGGCTGCATGTGCGTTGCCGTTGTTGCTTCTGCTGGAAGGCCGGGCCGCGGCCCCGCCTGGGCGGGGGATGCCTCCCCGCCACCCCGGTCGCGATGGCCGCGGTGCGGCGGCGGGGTGGGGGGTGGTGGGGGTGCGCACAGGCAGCGCCCGGACAGCGCCCGGGCAGCGCGGGGCCGTGGCGGGGCGGCGGGGGGGCGGGGCCGGCGGCGATGAGGTGCTGCCGGAATGAGGGCGATGGGGGCTCGGCCCGCCGTTGCCATGGAGACCTTTGTGCCCGCCGGAGCGCGCCTCCCCGCCCCCCCCCGCCCGGCCCGGCCCGCGCTGCCCGCTGGGGCCGGCGGCAGCTGCCCGCCGCCCGGCCTCGCCTCTCGCCCGGCCCGGAGCGCCTCGGAAAGGCAGGGAAGCAGCGAACGGGCCGCGTTGTTTTGTCGTCGTCGTCGTTTTTCCGAGCGTCCGGAATGGCCGGCAGCGTTCGCCGGCTCTTTCCAAGTTTCTTTTTGTAAGTGGAAAAAGGAGAAAGAAAAAAAAAAAATGACGAGACCTGCTTGAGCTGCTGCTCCGGAGAGGAGGGAAACTCAGCTCAGCTTTGAGGAGGCTTCCCAGAGCGAGCGCTGAAGTGATTAAGGAGATTAATTTCCAAGTGGGCGACAAAGGTAAAGAGTTAAAGATGGAGCACTTGTCTGGGCCCGCTTCGTCGTTTGCTTGTTTGAGGTGAAATGAGAGATTTCGTGAAAAGGGATATAACTTGCTTTAAACGTCACTTCTGAATGGCTTAGAAATATTTTTGGACCGCAAAATGCTTTAAATCTGGTTACACAAGGGCATATAAGTACCATAATGGCTAGATTTTAAAGTCCACGTGAAATGCTGTCGAACGTGTGGCTGGTAGGTTTTGGTCGGGTTTTTTTCTTTTTTTTTTAAAAACAGGGTTCTTGACTCAGAAAAAAAAAAGAGAGCAAAATGGGTACTTTAAAGTCTATTAAAGGCAAGCAAGCAAGTGTTGCTCCTTAGTGGAAGTGTCTTGTTTCCCCAAAATGCTTCATGTCCTTATTCAGCAACACTTTGACTGTGGTTCTTTCTTGTTTCAACTTGTCTAAAGCAAAGATTTAAGAAAATCAATAATTCTACTGAGATAATTTAACAGGCTAATCTTTCTTGTGCAAAAATGTATTTTTGTAGATGTGTGCTTTGAGCTTACAGACCTGTTGCTTTGTACTTTTACCCTAGGAAATGTTCTCAATAAATACTATATACTCAACTGTAGTGATAACTTTTTTTTCAGATTATAGTCTTAAATAAGTGAGAATGGGATTTGCATCTCTAACAATTATGTTTAACCTTTAAGTCTTTAGTAAGATTTTCAGGTAGATTTTTTTCTGTAGATGGGTCAGCTAATTTGAAATTCATTACAGAAGATGAGTGAAAATAATGCATGGTTATGACCTCCTAGCTTCATCTGGTGCTGCTCAAGTCCCCGGGAAATGTGACTGACTGTTCAAGGGATTAAATAAATGAATTTCATGTGAAAGTCAGTTATGTGAAAAAGTCCCAACAGCTTTTTCTGACACAGATCTGTATACTTGTTAAGGTAACATTTTATTTACTTGTTTGGTCTTTTGGCTGAATTCAAGTGAAATTTCTAAAATGTAAAAACAATCAAAACCCCTGCTGTGTCTAGTACTTCCTCAAAAAAAAAAAAAAAGGGGGTGTTTAGAGCACATTGGTTGTACATATTATTCCTGACTCAAGACACTGCAGGAATATGTTATTGTGGAGTAATACTGTTTACTAGGCAATTGCATTTGTCAGATTAAATGAATAAACATATACCCTGCCAAAGTCCATAATGAATAAAGTGTATGACTTTGTGGGAATTCTCTTCTGATATAACCATAACTGTTAGTTTTTATTAGTTAAAATTGGAAACAAAAGATTTGCTAGATCAAACTAGGTTAACTGCTCAATCTTAAGCTAAGGGCTGCTTTGTTTGGTTGTGGTTTGTTTTTTTTTTTTTTAACATGTATTCCAGAGTATTCAGCATGAAAAAACTTTTACTTCAGATGTTCCGATCTTTAATAGACCAATAAAACCTACTTGAATTACTTCAAGATCAGGAACTAATTTTATTTCAAAAAAAAGTTTAGTAAAACCAATTCAATGTTTGGCTGGCGCTCAGTAGTTTAAATGCTTTGCGCGATTGATCCAAGCTTGTTCCTAGTTGATCCAACTAGGCATTTTAACTAGTTTGTACCACTAGACTGCTTTTAATAAGACTGCTTAACTTGTTATGCGGTACTTTTGAGTTGACTATGGTGTCTTAAAACATGCTCGTTACTGTGGATTCTTTCAGTAGCTTTCTAATTGCATACAATTTAATTTTAGTGGCTTATGAAGTCAAGTGTCTGGAAACTTGTTACCATCCTCTTCTCCCCTCTAAGATGCGCTGTGTAAAGACCCTGGTTGCCTTGGCTGTGGGAAGAACATTAAAGTGACTCAGAAACAGTTGTGAAGGAACTCATGAAGCCCCTGGTGACAGAGCAGTACCTGAAGTTGTTTTAGCAGCTAATTCCAGTCTCCTTTTGTAAATTCCTCTTAGTCAGGTGTAGAAATAAAAATTCAGTGAAGTCCCTAATAGAGTGTGCTCTTGGTGGAACCTCCTGCCATTGATAAATATTTCAAGAAGCTGAAAGTTAGTGATACATTTTAAATGCACTGCTAAGCTGGGATACTTCATGGTCCTTTGCATACACATTTGCATTATTCATTTGTGCTGTGCAGGTAGATAATGGGCCAAATCTATCTTCAGTATTACTCCACTGATTTCTGAGTAACTGAACTAATTCAACCATACGTGTACATCTTGATTTTTGGAAGTTCAAGGCAAAGTTGGAATTACTTCAGTGATTTTATTATATAGGTAATAGTTGTTTATATACTAACTAATGATGTTCAGTAGTTTACGCATTCTTTCATTAAAATAATTGTAAGCAGAAGGTATAATTTATTTTTTCTTTTCCTTTTGCTGAAAAAAAGTGTTCAGTCTTCTAGTTGCTGAATCCTAAAGTGACTGACAGAGAGAGAAGATAAAACAGCTTTCTGTCGTTGGTAAAAATTCATCCTAATAACCTACTAAAGTAGGAGGTCTTGACACGCTTTTTTTGTAGCATGATACTTACTTAAGGTAGAAACTCTCTCTCCGTGTTTTAAGCAGCCTTCCATACAATGGGTCTGTGATGCTAACAAGTACTACATTTGTATGTGTGCATGTATACACATACATATGTATACAAACTGTACATATATCTGTACTTTAAATATATTGGGGACTTGCTTTAACCCATGAGGAGAGGCAGAGGTAACAGAAAATGGTAAGCCCTGATCTAACAGTACACACCAGATTTAAGATGCTGCCAATGGGCCGGCCGTTCAGATGGCAGTGTATATAATACATTTGATGGAAGCTACTATCCCTACATTTAACTCTGGTATATGAAAGCGGTTATTGTTTTTTTGGGGGGAAGGGGGGTTTCTTGATTTTATTTATTTATTTTAGTAGAAATTGATGTTATAGGAAATAATTGGGATAATTTTAATGAGAAATTTAAAGTATTTCTTTTTGAGATCCAAAGAGATCCTTTCAGAAAACTCTTAGCATGGGGTTCACGCTGTTACAAATAGTTTCTGCCAGAGGTCAGGACCTTTGTATGAGATTCTCAGAATGGTCATTTCATTAATTGGCTTTTGAAAAAGCTAACCTGACAATTAAAGCAGGAACTTCATCCTCCCAGCCGTGAACACATGCAACGCATCTTTGTCAATCTTGGGTGCTACAAAACTGTGCAGCTTTAAGGATCTGGAAGAAAAAGTAGTTGGAAACACAACTACATGTCAGTTGAAGTAAGGCTCTCCTTAACACACCCTGTGTCTAACGCTTTCTAATGAAGTGTGTATGGCTGAGTTATTCAGCAAAGGCCCTTGATTTTGTGGCCGTGTGGTGGAGCAAATCAGAACTTGGGAACTGATAAGAAAAATGCCTATACTTTTAGTATGTTACCTGGGAATTATCACTGTTGTGTATAATTTGTATTTAGACCAGTTTTAAATGTTTTATTCTCAGTGGACTGGAACATGTTGAAGCCAAATAACCTTCACAGCTTTAGAAGTTGTCAGAGAAGCTAAGAGTTGGGACACCTCTCCCTTCTGTGCTAGGAAAGGCTGTAAATGTCTATTGAGACTGAAGTAAGCATTCATTCACAGTTTCTACTAAAACTATAGACAGAGAGATAGTATCCATTTGAACTGTTGAGTTATAACATTAAATCATGTGATGATCAACAGGCAGTCAGACAGATGTCATCATATTGGTTTTTTTTTTCTAGTTGTGGCCTCAGTTTTCCTGGCAGTGATGAATACTGATAATTTTTGTTTAAAGGAAAACCTGCATTCTTCTCAATAATGTTATCACTGAGCATGTGTGCACCATGTGTTGATAAAGAAATTAATCATATTTTGATAAAGAAATTAATACTGATTATTACCATTCTCTTAGGGTTGTACAAGTGTTGTGTAAGGATATCTACATCTGGAGTGGTAGCAAACAGTTCATTTGGAAACTGAGGGCAGATGCCTGTGCTTTCTAGTACATACAGGCTCTCATTCTGGCATATGCACGGGGCTATTTCAGCTGGAACACGTACCCATTCCTTGTTAGACTTTCACAAACAGTAGCTTGAAGATGATGTTGGCTGCCATGGTGAGAAAAAGGTAGACTGCTTGTCCAGCCTGCAGGATGGCCCAGCAGACTGTATAGGAAGTAATAGCATCTTCATTACGGCCTCAATTGTGCAGTTGCACATTTCTATTTTGTGAAACCACTACACAGTTGGAATAGGTGGTAAATCTGAAGTCTAACATGGTTGAATTAGCCTCTGCTGCTTGACTTTTCACTCCTTTTTTTTTTTTTTTGAGTGAATTTATTGGTAACCTTATTTCAACAGTAACAGGTGGTTCTATTTTGATTTCTTACCTGAGCTGACTTGGTCCAGTACTGAGTTTGCTTTTCTGTGTTTCCAACTCTTTCAACTTTTCTTAAGTGCCAGAGTTTATGAATGTGCAAAAGGGACATGCCAAAACCCGATACAAATTCTCTTGCATAGAGGATTAAGATTAACCCATCATCGATAATATCGGAGGAGTGCTGTTGACTAAAATGTAGATAACAACATAAAAGTGAAGAGGTGATACTACACACTTGTAGTTTTTTGCTGTTATTTTAATGGCTTATCTTCAGAAGGGTCAATATTTTATCACTGGGCCCAGTCTAGCATGAACCTTCTAATGCTTTTATCTTTTAGACTGTCAAAGCTGTTAGTTCTCACAGGCTGGCCTTTAAGCAATAGAAAAGTCAGCCTGTTGCTGGAAACTTGTGACTTAGAACACCTCAAAAATTCTTTTCCTGCAAGAGATGATTAATTGTCAATAAATAAAGACAAAGAATTAAAATAAAAAGATCTGCTAGCAGAGATTTTAAACAAACAAACAAAAAAAACCCCAACAAAAACCCAAAAAACACTTTGGCAATTTTTTCTTCTTTTTTTTTCTTTTCTTCAAGGTTGCAGTGTTATGCATCTGCCCTGCCCTGATTTCAGATTAGATTTCTTTTGGCTCCACAGCTGACTCTCCCAACTGGCTTTGGGTGTGCTGAAAATTTAATAGCCAAATTTGAGATTGAGAGTCAAGCATAGAATGGCTCAATGTCAGCTTTCTGTGAGGAGCAAATTCTCATCTTTGTGCTTGGGCTGTTCTTTTCTCCAGCTCACTCTGCACAGTGGCTCAGTTATTTTTCATTGTCTGTCTTTCCCTGACATCCAAAGCCATTATCTGTGTGCAGCCCTATACTCCTAAGCGATGACTCTTTTATTTTACTCTAGTATTTTTTTTTCTAATGAAATCAATGATACACAGTGAAAGTCGGAACAAGTTCTCAGATGGTTTAAAATGAGGTATCGAGATCTACTGAAATTGGTGGAGCTTGGCTGACTTAGAGGAGGTAGGTCTGTGTTGGGTTACTTTATGGTAGCCTTGTAGTTGTGGAAGAGACTTACCTGAGCTTCCAGAATTCATAGGTTTTGTTGAAACTAAGTTACACGTTTTGCTGAAACTAAGTTACACGACTGCTTTAAGTAACTTCAGACACAGTAAACTAAACCACATATTGGCATATCCTATGGAGGAGGTGAAACGTCAGCAGCTCTATCTATGTAAATTGTGTTTGAATTCATTCACTCAGAATGATGTGATTAAAAGAGGAAAAAAAATCATATATAAACTGCAAAAGCCCTTGGGCTTTCATAAATAATTTTACAGCATCCTGATCGTATTTGTTCCCTTCTAAACAGTCATAAGGTTAGACATTGCACTGAAAGGGCATCTGCTTGACATTCATAAAGCTTCAAACACTGAAATATTTTTGGTTTAATTTTTACCGAGCATAGATGCCTAAAAAGTAATTTCCAGTAAATGATATGGTGGTGCTAGGATTAGATGAATAGCTTGCTTTCCCCGAACTATTAATTGAACAAACATATAGAAAAGAATTTAGAGCAGTTTTATTTTAACATAATTGTTCTTATACAAGATTAATACTACATATCAGTAAGGAGTGACCCCTGCATTAATCATATTTCCTTCTTCATAATTTCTTCTGCCTCAGTTCACTTTAAGCTTATATGCTCTGGTGCAGCAATGCTGTGTGATTTTCATCAGAAATAACAGAGCTTCTGTAAGAGAGACTATGTATTCACTACCAAAATATGAAGGGGGAAGCAACGTACAAATTCTTAAAAGGTGCTGGGGGTACATTTTTCATTTGGACATCTAGCTCAGATATCGGTCCTTCCAACCAAAGGAAAAGGCTGTTCTTATTTTAACAGAAGAGTAAAAATATATAGACAGTCTTAAGTGAAGAGGAAATCAGGAGGGGTTACAGATCCATCACATGCTAAATGAGACCCAAAGCACCTTTCCAGTGTCCTTGTATGCATCTCAGTAGTAGGTTCCACTGAAATGGAATGGGTCAACAGATTGGGGAAAAGTTCATCTTTTTCCTCTGGGCTATGGCTATACACTGGAGGATTACCTGAAAACATTCCTTAAAAGTTACAGGATTTCCTTTCATGGATAAGCTCTTGTGATCACACCTTCCTGAAACTTGTATCTTTAGGCTGTCTTCTTTAGCCTATCATGGCAGGATTTTTTTAAAATTTGTCAGTTTATTCATGTGTCAGTGATGACTTGTATACAAACACAATAGGATTGCTTCAGAGCACATGCATTACACGTGTGAATTTCTTTCTCTCTTTGCAGAAAATGCCACCTGTACTAATATTCTGGAAACACCAATAGTCTACTAATTATATGAATTTATATTTATACCCTTGCCATCTGGAAAGACACAAGGCATCTCAGCCTTGTGAATGTGCTTGGTGATATGCTTGGTGATGTTTGAGAAAAACAGGGGGAATAACTTTGGCTATGGCTCCTGTGTCATCTATTTTCCTGCAGGTTCCTGCATTAAGACACAAGTGGTAGTGTTTCATAGGATAAGATGCTTACTGTTTTAAATAGTAGCAAAATTCTACATACTTTGGACTGTAAGCCATTGTTACTGTATGTAGACAAGTAAGTTACAAAGCAGCCACCCATCACTTGCAAGTGCTCGCAACAGCAGAGGACAGCAGTGGTCAGCTTACAGAGCAACTCGAGGCCATTTCTGTTACTGCCTGGATGTTCAGGTACCAGGGTAGTAAGGTTGTTTGTATGGTGCAGCATCTGAGCTAAAAAAAAATTGACATCCCTGACTTGAGTTTGCACTTATACACTTCTCTAGAAAGTACAAATCCAGAAGCAACTTGACAAGTTCGGTTAGTCTGCGAAGCAGCCAGCATTTCTGGGAGCCAGGTACCTTACCTTGCAGGCTAGATCTAGTCCTTGGAGTGCTGACTGGCTGCCTCCAGCACAGCGTATGTAAGTTATGGGTCAGTGAAAGCATAGTAAGGATACCAGGAGGGCATGCTGAAGAGGATGCTGTACAAATTTTTTCATTCGTTCTCAAGCAGTTTGGGTATATGCAGCCCATAGTTTTGGTTCAAAAATACAGGACTGACAAGGAAACAGTCAGTCGTTATCGTAATGAATAACACACGACAGCAAGTCGAGTAAGGGATATGTGTCTAATGTACCATGGAGGCACAAACCTATCCTTAGGGCAGCTGTCAAAATCATATTGGGTTGTTTAAGAGTTCTCATATTTAAAGTGTTTCCATGATTGATCAGACCATTGCAGAAGTTTGAGGCAGTTGGGAGGGTGTCTGTTCTGGCAGGCTGCAGGGTGGCCTTACTTCCATTACGTCTCCTGACTCTCCTGTGGCTTATGCAGCTTTCAGAAACATAACATTTTCTTTGATGTTACTGTTGCTTTGGGTTTTTACTAGGAATAAAGCTTGTTGCATTGGGAGTAACCAAGTGTGGCAATGATTCAGGCAGTGCCGCACCACTTTCTTCTCATAAAATTTTGCTGTGTGTTCACTCCTGCCATCCTGTCCTCTTCTGGACGAGGCTTGCTAAGTTCTCAAAGGCTGCTCTGACTTAGGGGTGTCATTCTCTTATCTGATATTATGTATTGAACCGTATGGTATAGTTTTCATTAGGAATTGCATGAGCTCATCTAAAAGCAGGAGTTATTTTCTAACTAAATTCTAAGTTCTTTTTTAGTTATTGAAGTGCTTACAAATTGCACATATGGCTGTGGTAAATGCAATACTAGAGATAAGTGGACTCATTTGCTCCTAAACAGAAATGCACACACAAATAGTACCTGCATTCACTAAGTGAGTGAGGCTTTATTTTGTCTGTATATACATGCAGATTAAAGTGTTTTTTGAATATTTTTGATTTGCGAACTTTTTTCAAACAACATGTGGGGTTTTTTTAAATTATTATTTCAGATATTATTGAATCCCACTGTTAATTAGTGGGCCGCTACTGTTTTGAATGCTTAAAATCTCCTAGGACGTTATTTGACTGTCAGTATGCCTTTACCCTATTTCTTTCCATGGTGTGTTCAGAAGTCATGGGGCTACTGCATGGCTTCAACTCAAAGTCTGGTGGCAATCATCTTAACTGTTTCCTATTCTTACTTTTAGTTCTTTGGCATCAGTGTTATACTGCCTCAAAGTGGAAATGAGCTTGGATAAATGTAAAGACAAGGTGTCCAGACACTGGTTTCTGGAAGTAACTTCCTTCTGTTAATAAGTTGTACAACAGGGATGGCTGTGGCATGGCTGCAAGATAGAGCAGGCAAAGAAGCTGCCTGGTTGCTGTGACTTCCAGATAGACTCTGGATATCTCTTTGGACAAACTCTGAAAGGCTTTGTGGTTAAACCTTTTGTCCTGGCCCTATTTTTACACTTCTGTGACAGGAAAGAGACTGAACCTAAGTTTTAATTAATATCGGCTCTTGAAAAACAGAAATGCTGTCCATAAAATCAGTGAAATTCCTATTTGGACATAAGCACATTCTCCAAGCTCTTACACAACCTACTTGTGCAAGTTTCTCTCTTTCCTTCCTTTAAACTTTTATTTTTAATGTTCATGGAATGCTTTAAAAGAATATTTAGGCATTTGGTTGGGGGGGGGGGGAATCAGATGCAGATTTGAGACAGTCAGCATAGGGACTTTGCATTTTCTGATTGATTTTTCTGAATGGCAGAGTAGGTTTATTTAAAAATAAAAACGTTCTATTCCATCTAAAAATCAATATATCTTGGAAGGGAATTTGGAAAAATGAAATCTGTACATTGTGAAGGGATTGAAAGTGTTTCTGGGGATGGGAGCCCGGTCATTATTGTTTGCCAGCACTGTCCTTATTGCTTCAGGACATCCTTCTGTCATGACATAATATTTTTTTATGTATTATGGAATTAATGTTCATTACAATTTTTGTCATTCACCTCATGCTGATCTCAGTTGAAGTTTTGAAACACACACCAGTGAGGCACAGTATAACTGTGAAAAACAGGTGTGTTTTTTTTTTTTTTTAAATTAGGTTGAAAACTGAATTTAAAAAAATCAGTTTGGCCCAGTTTACCAAAACATCTGCAGGATTCACGAACAGCTTGTTGGCTGAGCTCAACAGCAGGAGAAGCTGTAGTCGATCAGTTCTGCCCTCATCAGCAGGTGTAATACCAGTTGATGGAAATTGCAATACATGGTTTCAGGGGACATGTGGATAATGTGTCCAGATGATAGCAACATCAACAAAGTAAAGAAAAAAACATGGGCAGATGTTTGGCTTATTCTGTCTACATGGTTACATGTACTTAAATTCACTCTAATGGAGTTTATCTAGTGTCGCATTGTGGATTGCTCTGTTACAGAGAAGGATTTTTATGGTAGGCTGCTAATCTTACAAAACAGTCCACCTGTTGCAGCGGCCATATTTTGCAGTGTCTTAGCTGCAGATTTTTTGACCTTTTTTTTTTTTTAATCTTTCTTTCCAAACATATTTGAGTGTTAGGTTTGTCTACAGTGGGATGAATGGCTTTGTGGTTTTGACATATAGCAGGTTATTGCAGTGAGACGATACTTTAGAGCTTCACAGACAGAAAGAAGATAAATTACACACTTTTCAAACTTCACGCTTAAAAAACCAATGCCCATAGGTTTATCTAACTGAATGATTTTTACTTTCAGTTTTGGTTTTCTACTGTGTGTGCCAGAAGTATAGTCAATTCTGAAATTACTGAACTAGAACGTTGACTAAACTTGATCAATAGAATATTAAAATACATCAATAATTATTAAAAATATTTAGTCAGATTGTTAAAATATGAGTCATTGTTCTTCAGGTCCATTTATGTGTAAATGAAAGTGGTGGTGAATCCAGCTATCCTGTAATCAGAAAGTCCTGTTGTCAGTGTGCAGATATGGATTGAGCATCCGTGTCTGTTATCTGCTCCCGTCTCTCTTCATTCCCACTACCAGAACTCTCTAAAATTCTAAATCATCATGGCTTGCAAATTTAGATTCAGTGCTTTGTAAAATTAATTTAAAAATGTATCAAACTGTAATTTTGAAGCTGATGTGAGCATTTAAAGAAAAGGGGTTTTATCTGTTATTCATTTAATGCAGCATGAAATTAACATCTGAATCAGACAGCAAAATTTTAGTAAATAAGGTCCCACATCTATTATGAGGCCTCATTATTCCATATACGTAGTAATATTTTCAAAGTGTAATTTTTTCTTCTTCCTAAGCTGCTTGAAACATTTCCCCCTGTTTTTCAACAAGGCATTGTGTGTTGATGTTTGTAATTAGATCATTTGCATACAGTGGTTGTCATTAAAAAGTTAGCATTTTCAGTAGTTACAGTGTCATGGTATCTGAGTTATCCAAAACTTTCCCATTTCTAAATATTTAAAATTATAATTTAGGTCACACAGTTCTCGTCGTGCTAACCATTATTTTCAGTGTTATTTCTCGCATGACTGCTTCTCAGGCTTAAGTTTGTCTCACTGTAAATAATTTTTTAGTCTCCATTTTAGCGGGATTCTAGCCGTAGAGTATTTTTTTAGGTAAAACATGGTTGCAAGTTATTTGCCTGAAGTCCTGTTTCCAGAGCCATGTGTACTCGGTTGCTATGGAGATACCTGTCATCCTCTCTTCCTGAGAAACAAACAGATGAACACGGTACCAAACATGCTCAAAGTAGTGGTGTGCAAAAAACTGTAAACTCACTAGCAGGTACAAAGCCTCTTTCACTGGATTGAGAGATGTGCTTTGTAAATTCAGGAAAGGAAATTAAAATCCTAAAAAAAATTGCTATCCACTTCAGCACACCTCCAGGAGGTGATGCTCCCCTCTGTCCAGCCCTGACAATAATCGAGCTGCCAAACTTTGTAACAGAATTTGGGTTGGTTTTCCAGGCTGCCTCTTGGCTGTAGAGACTGTACCTTATGCTTACTCCTCTCCTGTGTCGAACGTGAACTGGAAGAAGAAAAGATAGAAACCGTTTGCAGTGTGGAGATTCGAAGCTGCTTAAAGGGAAAGGAGCTGATTTATAAGGGTTAAATTTTCAAAATCCTTCTCTCTAAATGGTATTACACTGTTGTGGAGGGGTTTGGTTTTCCAAAAAAAAAGATGTGGAAAGTGGTTAGAGACACTTTATATTCCGATGATGCAGTCAAAGACATCCCAAATGTTGTTGCAAGGTCTCTGCCCACTTTTCATGAATGTATTCAAGGGAGGGAATGCTGTATTTCTTTGTCTCTCTCTTTCTGACTTTGCTCCACAGTGGACATGAGCCAGAGAAACGTCTCTCTCGGTCAATGCAGTCTCTTGTTTAAGGAAGTGAAGTAGGGTAGAGTGACTACAGTCGGTGCATCCCATTAAATTATTTATTTCATTCTAATTCCAGTGACTTTGCTTTTGAAAATTATATACATTTTGCCAGCCATGTAATACGAAAAATCAGTCTTTACCAAGTAGAAATCAAGCTTTAGGAATAGGAAAGTAACACAATAATAAGAAAGCTTCAGTAGAGGTGAAATTTGGCTTAAAATCCTGACTTCGGTACACTACATATGTACTCTTCCTTTTTAAGCCAAAGAGGAAATTACTTTATAAATTTCCAGCACTTGCTAAGCGATCAGTTTGATGTCACATTTTGCTTGCCAGGTGGTTGGGTAATCTAAAATACGCAAGGACTAGACAACAGAACAGACCCAGAAAATTAAGTAGTCTTTCTTCTGTTCTTACAGTTTAGCATTGCAAATGTTGCTGGTACTTGTGTATTCCAGGCTGCTGAGACTCCCTTCGAAAGGGTCTGAATCAAAGGAGCCAGGCTTATTCAGCAAAGAGGCTTCTCGGGACTATACCCAATGTAGCTTCTCAGGTGGAGTAGGGAAAGTTAGTGTTTTGCATAGGACAGGCTATTATTGAAATTGGAGAGTGTCTGTGAACAGAGAGGAATGAACCTTGCAAAATAAGACAAGATGGACCATCCGTGATCAACTCAGAAAATAATATCTTCCCATATAACTTTTCATATAATTGGACATCCTATCCATTCCTAGCCCTCAGGCACACAAGGAGAAAGTTATATCTCTCCCACTGGTCAGAATGGAAAAACTTGTAGAAATTCTCTCTTTTACTGCAGAAGGTGTCCTGGGAGGGAGAGTAATTTTAATGGCACAGAAAATTACCTAGTACTGTGTGCATGGCAACTGCCTAGTCAAATTTTTCTGCTTCTGGGGTGACATGTGTTTGCCTCAGTAACCTTGGTAATGCTAGTTGCAGACAGGGCTATGCCCCTTGATCCCATGCACCATTAATGTACATGCTGGGGGCCACCCAGCTGGCAAGCAGCTTTGCAGAAAAGGAGCTGGGGGTCCTGGTGGACACCAAGTTGAATATGAGCCAGAATGTGCTCTTGCGGCAAAGGCGGCCACCAGTATCCTGGGCTGCCTTAGGAGAAGTGTTACCAGCAGGCTGAGGGAGGTGATCCTTCTCCTCTGCCCAGCACTGGTGAGGCCACATCTGGAGCCACTGGGTCCAGTTCTGGGCTTCTCAGTTCAAGATAGATATGGACATATTGGACGGTGTCCAGCAAAGGGCCACTAAGATGATGAAGGTACTGAAACATCTCTCCTATGAGGAAAGGCTGAGAGAGCTGGGACTGTTCAGCCTGGAGAAGAGAAGGCTGAGCTGAGGGGAGATCTCATCAGTATGTATAAATACCTGAAGGGAGGGTGCAAAGAGGAGGCAGCCAGGCTCTTTTCAGTGGTGCCCAGGGCAGGCCCAGAGGCAGTGGGCACAAACTGAAACACGGGAGGCTCCATCTGAACATCAGGAAACACTTTTTTCACTGTGAGAGTGACCAAGCACTGGCACAGGTTGCCCAGAGAGGTTGTGAAGGATATTCAAAAGCTCCCTGGACATGGTCCTGGGCAGCCTACTCTAGCTAGTCCTGCCGGAGGAGGGGGTTGGACCAGATGACCTTCAGAGGTCCCTTTCAACCTCAACCCTTCTGTGATCCTGCAAAGATGCCTGCTGTACGTGGTTAGGGCCTATGTGTGGTGCTGATACATTGCGTGTGGTTTGTGAGCAGGTTGGGGTTTGGAAGTGGCCAGAGTAATCTTGCGTCTTTGATATGTTGTGCAAGCATAGACTGCAATTCCAGATTCTCATTATTTCAAGCTAGCCAAGATCATTCAGAAGTGTCACATTTCATCTTATTTCTGTCTCTGAGACATTCAGCTGTGCAAATCGTATGGCTTTGACAAAATAATCCCAACACGTACATGGTCCTGAGATGCTGAAAAATCCAGTTAAGACTTTGGTACCTGTTGTGGTTTAACCCCAGTTGCAACTAAGCACGACACAGCCGTTCGCTCACCCTCCCCCCCTCAGTGGGATGAGGGAGAGAATAGGGGAAAAAAAAAAGTAAAACCTGTGGGTTGAGATAAAGACAATTTAATAGGACAGCAGAGGAAGAGGAAATAATGATAATAATGATAACAGCATATACAAAACAAGTGATGCACAATGCAATTGCTCACCACCCACTGACTGATGCCCAGCAGGTCCCTGAGCAGCGGTTGCCGCCCCCCCCGGCCAACTCCCCCGAGTTTATATACTGAGCATGACGTCATGTGGTATGGCATAGCCCCTTGGCCAGTCTGGGTCAGCTCCCCTGGCTGTGCTCCCTCCCAGCTTCTTGTGCACCTGGCAGAGCATGGGAAGCCAAAAAGTCCTTGATCAGTGTAAGCACTACTTAGCAACAACTAAACCATCAGTGTGTTATCAACATGATTCTCATCCTAAATCCAAACCACAGCACTATACCAGCTACTAGGAAGAAAATTAACTCTATCCCAGCCGAAACCAGGACAGTACCACAGGTTTGGCATTGGTGATCTGTGAAGTAAAAATGAGGTCTGCTTGTGTTATTTCAATTCATGGCAAGTGCACATCTCTACTTACCCTTAACCAGGGAGCAGCCAGAAATACATCTGCTATAGAATCGCAGGCAGCATACTCTCGGAGGACCTGGGAAGGGAGGAGAGCTGAGCGCTTGCCGGCTGTCGCATATCTCCTTCCACTTACCTGCACAACTGGGCACTCGAACCACAGTGTCATGTGTGTTTGAACCACGGCAGCTCTCATCAGACACGAAGGGAGGTTTCCACGCTGCGTGGTGCTGCCTGTGCCTTCGATCCCTCCCAGGCTGCACAGCCAGCTTCACTCCCGCCCCTGATTTCTCAGAGTGCCTTGTCCAGGGAGGTGAGAGGGAGCTTTGCTGGGGCCTGTGGTTCTCCTTGCCTCCCTCCCTGACCAGTTCGGAGTGGTTTTCCTGGCGCTGCCATGGAAACAGTGCCTGCAGTCGCGGAAGAGGGAATGTGTGTGGCATTCAGCCGCTGCCAGGTGTGGGGAGGAGAGAGCCTGCATTTTACCCAGTCCAAGTTCCCACTGCGGGGAGAGATGTGGGATTTAAGATGGGGGGCCGGGGGGGGAGAACAGATAGGGCTCTAAACCACAGCTCAGGAACCATGGCTGGAAATCAATTTGAACCCCCTTTCTGCCATTAAATTTGCTTAAAGCACTAAATTTAAAATTCAGTATGTGCTGGCTTGTTTTTATTTGCTTTGCCTTTCCTTTTCAATACCGTGTTATCACGAACCGTTCTGCTCTGAAAAGGGAGTTGTAAGTCCTATCTGCTTGTTCTGCACTCAGGGTTGGGGGCTTTAGTGATGTGCTTTGTATGTGCCAGGTCTTGGACAAAATCATTGGGGTTATCAACACTGCTAGAAGGTTCCTGCGTTCATCACACAGGGATAGATACAGTTTCACTGTTTTGCTGTAATAAAGGCTTGAATTTCAGATGACTTCCACAGTAATGTCAATGAAATATCCTGATTACAGTTATGGAACAAGTTGATTCATTCATTATTTTTGCTCGCTCTCTCCCCCCCCCCACCTTATTCTTTCCCCTGTTTCAATGACAGTAACAATGATTCCTATGGTGCTCTTATTTTATAATTGTATCATAGCAGTAACTCTGATATACCTCCTGTAAGGAACATCCCTGTAGAGATGCTTCTGTCCATTTTAATGTACTGAGAGTTTCCTGAACAGTGTTTTGGTGGCAACTGACTAGTCTTTGAACTGAAATCTGTCCTGCAATTGTGGAAGCAGCACCATTATTTTAGTGAGGCTTGGTAATTCTGGAGTGCAGCAAGCATTGATTGTGTTTGAATTCCTGGAGCCATAACCACAAATCCAGTCCAGTATATTTAATTCTTTTGTTCCATTCAGTGTTTTACTTAGAATGAGTAGTGCAAGTCTGGGAGTCTTTTTGTTTGTTTATTTGAGGACTCAATAGCAAATATATTTTGTGTTTTATTGGAAGAATGACCTAGATCCCCAATCTGGATGTTTTATAGATGAAAATCTGTTTTTATATAAAAAACCTGATTCATTATATTTTCTGGTTTCTGTTTTGTGGCAATAAATGTATGTTTCACTAATGAGAATGGCCATTGTTGGTTGGACAGCTTGTCTCCACCAATGACCATAAGTAGACGCTGAAGAAAGAGTAAGATCAGGGCAAGAATATACGATACTGTTTCCTAATACTCAAAAGCCACCTGTTTTCAGATTTCCACAAGCCAGTGAAGTTATGATGTGCTTAGTAACCATCAAAAGCATGCCTGTTACATAAAGAACCATCTTCTTTCATCTGTTTTCAAGTCTGGCTCTTACTTGCTTCATCTGATATGTCCTACTTCTTGTTTTGGAAGAGCTAGTGAATATGCCATGTGGGGTTTTGTAGACCTCTGCCATGTCCTCCCTAAGCTGTCTCTTTTCCAGATTGAAGATTCTCAATTTCATTGTTCCTTGTACAGAATCCATTTTATACCTTTAATTATCCTTGTAGCTCTTTTTTCTGTCTTCAGTTCTGCCATGTCATTTCAGACATGGGAAGAGCAGAACTTCACGCAATTTCCAAGATGCTAGCACACCATGAATTTATTCAGTGGCATAAGACAGTTGGTGCTTGTGTCTTGGTAGGAAAGCTGGTGATCAAATGATAGTGACATGACACTCCTGTGGCAGCCCAGGAAACTAATAGGATGTCAAGCAGCGATGCTGCAGGGGCAAGGGCCAAGGCCTCGGTGTGCAGACAAGAGAAGACCAGAAGCAAGCTTAAACAGGGAAGGAATAGCAATGCACAGAACAAGGCACCCTGAAAGCTTGTGACTTGCAGCAACAAGACAGCGGTTCTCACCTCATCAGGAAAAATTCAGCTGAAGAACAGATATAGAGTCCTGGGAATAGACTGGAAGGATGAACACATTACCCTGGAAGAGAGAACCAGGCCAACAGCTCAACAGGTCTAACTTGTCAGGGAAAAGAAGCACTGAGTATTAACAGCAGGAGACTCTCATCTGTGGTAAACTGAGGATGTGCATCTGCTGACCTGACACAAAGTCATGTGAAGTTTGCTGCTTTCCTGGAGTCAAAATACAGCCCATATCCTGCACAGACAGACAACCAAGACTCATCAAGTCCAAGGACTTGCTACTGTTCCATGTCGGCACCAGTCATACTGCAAAGTGTGATCTGGAAAAAATTAGCCAGGACTGCAGAGTCTTTGGGGATAAAGTAAAGGAGACAGGTGCTCAGGCTGTTTTCTCCTCTGTCTTGCCAGGGAAGGGTGCAGGCAGAAGCAGGCATATCATTCAAGTCAACACCTAGCTGGGTAGCTGGTGTCACTGACAGTCTTTCTCCTTCCATGATCGAGGAACTATGATCTGCTGAGCGAAGAGATCCACTTTTCAAAGAAGTTCAAGGATGTCTTTGCCAATAGACTGGGGAACAATGAAGAAAACATTAAATGAGGGTTAAGGCGGAGTGGAGACAATCCAGGCTGGAGGGGACAAGGTGAAGGCATGTGTGGAGCAGGGCCGTAGGGGAGGCTAGCGCACTCCCCTCAGAGACAAGGAGCAGATAGCACATCATCTCAAGTGCCTGTGCACCAACCCTGACACTCTGGGGAAGAAAACAGAAGAAATGGAGCTCCTTGTACAGTCACAGAGTTACAGTGTCATTGGGATTACAGTAACTCAGTGGGAGAGCTCATGTGTCTGGAGTCCTGCAATGGGCAGTTAAGGCCATAAGGAAAGACAGAAAGTGTAGAAGATGGGTAGAAGAGAAGAAAGGGTTGTGCTCTGTGTAAAAGAACAGTTTTAATAAATGGAGGTCAGCTGTAGTCTGTAGAGTGCTTTTGGGTCAAAATCAGAGCCACTGAGAGAGACCTCATGGTGTCTACTACAGACCTGGATCAGGAAGAAGAGGTAGATGAAGCCTTCTCCATTCACTTCCAAGAGTCCTCAGGCCTGCAGGCCCTCGTTCTCAAAAGGCAATTCAACCATCCTGATATTTACTGGGAAAGGAACACAGTGGTGCATAAGTAATCTGGGAGATTTCCAGGGTGCGTTGAGGACAGCTTCCTAGTGCTGTCTGTGGATGGGCCAACTAGGAACAGTGCTCTTCGGGACTGAATGCTTACTAATAAAGACATGTTTGAAGATATGAATGTCAACAGCAGTGCTGGCTGCAGCGACTGTAGGAGTGTAGAGGCCAAGGGGCTTGAGGAGGACAAGTGATAAAATAAAGACCTGGACTTCAGAAGAGCAGATTTCAACTCACTCAGGGAACTGTTAGGAGGGATCCGATGGAAGCCTGTCTTGGAAGGACAAGAAGCTCAGGAATTTTGGGAGATTTCCCAATACAGCTGCTTCTTGAAGCACAAGAGCAGTCTATTTCTCTGAGCAGGAAAAGGAGAAGGCGTAAAAAGAAATCAGTTGGAAAAACACTGAGCTACTAAGAGAGCTCAAATGAAAAAAAGAGTGCTAGAGCAGTGCAAAAGGGGGCAAAGTCCCAAAGAGGCATATAGAAATACTGCTTCAGTGTGTAGAGATGCAATTAGGAAGGCAAAAGCTCAGCTGGAGCTCAAACTAGCAAGAGAGAAGAAGAATAACATAAAAGTTTCTGCAAGTATGTTAGTAGGAAGCAGAAGTACAAGAAAGGTATAGGCCTGCTGCTGAACAGGGCCAGCAAGTTCGTAAAAAGTGGTACAGGAAAGGCTGAGGCACTCAGCCTGTCTTCACAGGTAGTGTCAGGCCCCAAAACTCTATGTTAAGAAGCAGCGACAAAGCAAATGGCAAACCACTGATAGTAGTGGAGGGTCAAGTGAGGGACCATCTGTACAAATTGGACAGGTACAACTCCTGTGTGACCTGATAGGATGCAACTAAGAGTGCTGAGAGAGTTGGCTGATATCATCACAAAAGTACTCCTTAACATCTTTGAAGGGTCATGGAAGCAAGGGGAAATCCCATACATCTGGAAAAGAACAAATATTACAGCCATCTACAAAAAGGGCAGAAAGGTAGATCCAGGAAACTACAGACCAGTCCCCCTTGTGTTTCTGGGAGAAAGTATGCAACTCATGGAGGCATTTCCAGGCAGTTGAAGGGCATGTGAAGTTAGGATCGGTTTTGATCCACGAGAATCACCTTCTGCTTATCTACAGGGAATTTCATCTCCCACTTTGTGCCCTGCTTTTTCAGGCTGTGAAAACATCCTTCTAAAATTCTCTGTTGTCGCCCTTCAGCCTTACTGTCCTGCAGAATTTTGTATTGTTGCCAAACTTGGTCACCCTGTTGTGCACTCCTTGTTTCAAGTCATTTATAAAATACGTATCATAGAATCATAGAATCATAGAATTGTCAAGGTTGGAAAAGACCCTTAAGATCATCAGGTCCAACCGTTAACCTACCACCGCCAAGTC
Source organism: Theristicus caerulescens (assembly GCA_020745775.1). NCBI lineage: Eukaryota > Metazoa > Chordata > Aves > Pelecaniformes > Threskiornithidae > Theristicus > Theristicus caerulescens. Next base: position 87,957,372 of record CM036558.1, read on the forward strand.
CGCCACTAAACCATGTCCTCAAGCACCACATCTACCTGTCTTTTAAATACCTCCAGGGATGGGGACTCAACCACTTCCCTGGGCAGCCTGTTCCAGTGCCTGACTACTCTTTCAGTGAAGAAATTTTTCCTAATATCCAACCTAAACTTTCCCTGGCGCAGATTGAGGCCATTTCCTCTCGTTCTATCACTTGTTACTGGGGTGAAGAGACCAACCCCCACCTCGCTACAACCTCCTTTCAGGTAGTTGTAGAGAGCAATAAGGTCTCCCCTCAGCCTCCTCTTCTCCAAACTAAACAACCCCAGCTCCCTCAGCCACTCCTCATAAGACGTATTCTCTAGACCCTTCAGCAACCTTGTTGCCCTTCTCTGGACATGCTCCAGCACCTCGATGTCCTTCTTGTAGTGAGGGGCCCAAAACTGGACACAGTATTTGAGGTGCGGCCTCACCAGTGCCGAATACAGGGGCACTATCACCTCCCTGGTCCTGCTGGCCACACTATTCCTGATACAAGCCAGGATGCCATTGGCCCTCTTGGCCACCTGGACACACTGCTGGCTCATGTTTAGGCGGCTGTCAACCATCACCCCCAGGTCCTTTTCAGCCAGGCTGCTTTCCAGCCACTCTTCCCCAAGCCTGTAGCGTTGCCTGGGGTTGTTGTGACCCAAGTGCAGGACCCAGCACTTGGCCTTGTTGAACCTCATACAGTTGGCCCCAGCCCAACAATCCAGCCTGTCCAGGTCCCTCTGCAGGGCCTTCCTACCCTCCAGCAGATCGACACTCCCACCCAACTTGGTGTCATCTGCAAACTTACTGAGGGTGCACTCCATCCCCTCATCCAGATCATTGATAAAGATATTAAACAGGACCGGTCCCAACACTGAGCCCTGGGGAACACCACTCGTGACCAGTCGCCGACTGGATTTGTCTCCATTCACCACCACTCTCTGGGCTCGGCCGTCCAGCCAGTTTTTAACCCAGCACAGAGTGCACTTGTCCAAGCCGTGAGCAGCCAGCTTCTGCAGGAGAATGCTGTGGGAGACGGTGTCAAAGGCCTTACTGAAGTCTAAGTAGACAACATCCACAGCCTTTCCCTCATTCACTAAGCAGGACACCTTGTCATAGAAGGAGACCAGGTTAGTGAAGCAGGACCTGCCTTTCATAAACCCATGCTGGCTGAGCCTGATCCCCCGGTTGTCCCGCACATGCCGCATAATGGCACTCAGGATGATCTGTTCCATGACCTTCCCCGGCACCGAGGTCAGGCTGACAGGCCTGTAGTTCCCCGGATCCTCCTTCCAACCCTTCTTGTAGAGGGGTGTCACATTAGCTAACTTCCAGTCATCTGGGACCTCCCTGGTTAGCCAAGACTGCTGATAAATGATGGAGAGTGGCTTGGCAAGCTTGGCATCCAGGTGGAGGAGCAGATCGGTGACTGCCACCTCTTCAACAACTGGGACTACATTCAGTGTCCTATCTCCGTCTCCCAGCTCAGGGAGTCTTCAATTACCCCTGTAGTTTGTACAGTCCAAAAAAAATGCGACAGAAAGACATGGCGCGCAGATTGAATTTTGGATATTATCCCAGACAGCTGCTTAGGATGCCCACAGGAAAAGATGCAGTTCTTGACTTGGTCTCAGGTAATGCGCAAAAGACGGTGTGACATCATACTGTATTGAACAGTATGGAACACAGGCCCAGAACTTCACTGGTGGACACCTTCAACTATGAGAATTTACCACTTTTTTCTAGTCTTGACCTGCTATTTAAGAAAGTACTTATCCATACAGAAACCCTCTGGATAAGTAGTTCATGTTTACGTCAGTGTCCACTAATTCATGTTACAGGCTCCACTAATTTGCCTGATACGACTGTCTGGCTTGCTGCTCTGTAGTCTTGTAGATCTCCGTGGAAACTGGCATTACATTCGATGTCTTTCAGTTCTCAGGTACTACATCTGTTTTAAGCTATGTATTTTTTAGTTTCTTCAGAACTCTTGAGTGAATACCATCTGATCTTCCAATTTGTTCCTGTTCGTTTTGTCAGTTTGTTTCATGACCTATTCCACAGTCACTTCGATTGCAGGCAGATCCTCTGATAAGACTCCCTCAGTGAGTTCTTAGCATGGGAATTTCCCATGAAATAGCAAAAACCTTCCTGAAGGATTCATTTAGTTTCTCTTCAGTGAACCCTTTTATATCCTGATTACCCAGTGGCTCTACAGACTCTTCAGGCAGCTTCTTGCTCCCGATGCATTTGAAGAAAGATTTGTTGTTTGCTTTGATGCCTTTGGCTATTTGTCCCTTAGGACCATATTGTGCTGTCTTGTGTTTTTATATTTAACCTGTCAGCATTTGTGGTCCTTTATTTTGTTCATTTGAAGATGATTTCAGCTTTCAGAAAGAGCGTTTTTGTTTCTAATGACTTCCTTTCCCCTCCTATTTAATGGTGCTAACTTCTTTTTGTTACATCTTAAGCTTGCCACGTTGCATTGGCTCCGTGCTTCCAATATGGGGGCATCAGTTGTTTCCATGCTGCCCATGAGGACTTAACTCTTAGCTTTAAACAAATTTTTTTATTTTTTGTTACATATTTTCTCTTTTTATGTGGGTCATAACTGGCAGATTTTCTGCCTTCTGTAGGGATGTTGGATCTGAGCACGGAATGATCACTTAAAGAGTGGCTTCTCAGCTGCAAGATGTCACACTGTCTTTTGTGCATTACCTGAGACCAAGTCAAGAACTGCATCTTTTCCTGTGGGCATCCTAAGCAGCTGTCTGGGATAATATCCAAAATTCAATCTGCGCGCCATGTCTTTCTGTCGCATTTTTTTTGGACTGTACAAACTACAGGGGTAATTGAAGACTCCCAGAACTATCACATTTTGTACCCTTCTTTCAGAATATGTTTCTGTCTTGATGGACAGCTAGTACTGCCAGCTCCATACTGTGTCAACCCATATGTCAACCCATACAAGTTCTTTCTATTCAATGAGAGTTTATTTAATTTGATCCTAAGCTCTTTCCCTGCCTTTGTCCATACTACAAATGTTATCCTGAACTGCGTGTTCCTTACCTATTTGTTTTCAAACAGGTAATTTTTAGACTGTAATTTCATCATGAAAACCTTTTTACTTTGTTCAACAGATGAGCTATTCATACCAGAAATTAGGAGAATAAGATCATAATGATACTTCTTAAAACTAACATTTTCATTACTAATGCTTTTCTCTTTCAAAAGGAACAATATGAATCTCTTGGGGAATTTCCTGAATCTGTGGTATTTCTGCAGGGTAGCCAGAAAAAGAATGAATTGCCTAATTATTTTACTACTTCTCTTCTTTGTAATAAAAGATGTAATAAAAGAGGAAAGATTCAAAAGCGTAGTTTGGGCTATTAAAGTTAAGTGCTACTGCCACAGAATCATCTGTGACAGAAAATGTGCAAATCTCGAGGGTTTGCAGTCCTTCAGTTCAAATTTTTTAGCCCGTGCTGTTTAAAAGCCTGTTTTTTCCCTTAATACTTAATAGTAGTAGAAATAAGTGAATTATTTGACTAATCAATGTACTGTCTGCTAGAACACTAGATTTTTTTGTTTATGAAGATCCTTGTATTGGTGCTGAATTTCCTTACAGTTTCTTTGTAATCCTCTATTTATTTGAAAGTCCATCCACATTCAATTAGTGTAGCAAACTAAGCCTTGCAAGTATGCAGAAAATCAAGCTTCTATGTTGTGAGTTGTAAAACAAGAAAAACCAAAATCCTGTAGGTATTAATTTGCACGCAGTAGGTTGCCCTAAAAAAATAAGCCCATCTTGCTTTGTTAGATAACTTTTGAATCCCTTACTAACATGCTAATGACTAGCTCTTTAATAGCTACTCATGGCAATATTCAGATCTAGTATCCTAATTAATTCAGAGATTCAAGGATAATTGCAAATTATGGAGTCTGTTCTTGGATATTCTGCACTAACAGTCTATGTATAGATTGAGAAATCAGTCTCTTACAAGGCAAGAAAATCAAAAGAGAAAATTTTTGTTCACCAGAATAATTTCTCCAATGGAAGCAGGAAAAGAAGAAGGGACTAGATGTCTCTAATCTCTTAGACCATTCTGGGCAAGTGTAAAGCTAATGGTTTGTAACGCTGGCTCTCCATCTGTATGCAATGCCTAGGATGACGTGTATCTTCAAAACCCTGGAAGGGAGAACTAGTTTAGAGGCATATAAACAGGGAACTGGAGAACCCCATGAATAAAACACTGGAGAAGAATTCAGATCTCTAAACATGTAGACAGACTGCACAAAAAGTGTTGTGTGTTATTGGTACCCACATATGTTGGTGTGTGTACTGACTCCTCTGTAGCTATTGCTAGCATCTTGGCATAATGCCCATCAGACCACAGATCAGATGAGAGAAGAAGGGAGACTGGAAGCTGAGTATGTTGTCAGAATGAAAAAAGGTTTTCTTAGTGCTTCAGTGTCTAGAACATTTTTAGAGGTTTCACTTTCTGAAACCACGTTGTTCCACTTTCTTAGCTTTTCGCGTCTCTAAACCATGCAAATATTTTTTACATCGTAATAAAGCATCTTCCAGCTGCAACAGGACTGTGTTGCTCTTTTCAGAACAAAAGTAGCCTACAGATACATATTCGAAAATCAAGGTAGAAGGCATCAGTCCACAGTTTTCTCTGATATATTAGATTTGCTGAACATGCAAAGTAGGCTCCAAAAACTGCTACAGTAAATGGAACTACGCTTTTCCACTTAGTTGTAGTAAATCTTTGGGTCTGGACAACTGAGAAGTAAACAAGAATTACAAGCTCGGGCCAGTGTAAGACTGAAGAGTCAGGGTCTGTTACTAAACTCCAGCTCTGTTTCTCTCACTCTCCTTGGAGAAGATCCACCATCTCAGGTTTTGTTTTGCTCCCACATTGAGATTTACAATTAATAACAATAAACCCTGAAGGAAGTCAAAGCTAGTGCGTTATGAAGTCAATTTATGTTACATCTTCCTTAAATTGCTGCTGCAGAAGATGGAGAAGCAAAAGTATGAGATTAGAAAGCTCTTAGTAGTTCTAATCCTGTCCTAACACTCCAAGGTTTTTACTTACACTTTATTACTGTGGAGACTGAAGTAGTTTGCATGGGAGGAAGTGGAATAGCACAGCAATCATGGTGGGTGATAAACCATTGGGAGTGTTGGCAAGGGATGCAAAAACTAGTGAGAAGGAGAAGAAAGGAGTGAGCTAAAAGAGTGAATACAAAACAGAGAGAAGAAAAAATGGGATAAAAAAGGACCAGGCAATTCGTAACAGAAAAATGGAGATAATTTGAATAACTTTGGTGATTGTGCTGTAGAAGAAATAGTGCAATTTCCCTAGGAACAGAAGTCCAGGCAATCGGGCAGTGTGCCTTCAGAGAGCAAGGCTTGCCTGTAACTCACAGAGGAACAGGGCAGTGTGCCTGGAGAGCTGAAACATGCAACTGAATGCAATTGTGACCTCATTTGTATTGGGGTCCTAAAAACAGAAAATAAAATAGGGTCTGATTGCTATAAAGGTTGTTAAAGGCATGAAAGGGACTTTTTTGAAGTAATCTTACATGAAAAAGAAGGAAGAGTTTATTTTTAAACACCATAATCAGCCAAACTAGTTCTTTACCCCATAAATAATCCATATGCATAATAGCCCGGATGCCATGCTAATCTCTTGTAAAGAAGCATGGGATTGCTAAAACCCTCAGATCAGGCAAGGGAACAGGCTACAGAAATAGAGGTTCAGGCTGATAAAATACTAGCACTTACATCAAGTCAAATGTGTCTTTATGTAAGTATAATGATGATTAGAGAGTTAGCCACTGATTTCTAATCCATAATACAGATTGGCATAAAGCCTTGGAAAAATTTCCAGAACTCATCAGTTCTAGGATCCTGGAGGAACTAGGCTAAAAGAGGCCTCTGGAGATCTACTCCAAGCATGTCTAGCTTCAACGTTAGATCAGATGTGCAGTTGACTTTCAAAATGTCCAAGAATGGAGATTCTACAACCTACCTGGGAAATCTGTTCCAGTGTTTAACCACCCTTGTTGTGTTGTTTGGTTTTGGGGTTTTTTTTGTTTGTGGGTTTTTTCCTTATATTGAGTCAGAATTTACCTCATTGCAACTTGTGACTGTTGCCTTTGTCTATTTGCTGTATACCTCGTGAAAAGAGCCTGGTGATGTCTTCACTATAAGCCTTCCTAGACCTTCTCTTCTCCATGCTAAACAACGAAAATTCCTTCAGCTTCTTCTTGTACAACATGTGCTTCAATTTTCTAACCATCTTTGTGGCCCTCTGGTGGTCTTGCTTCAAAATCTTGTCATGTCTCTTGTCCTGGTGGCCCAAAACTAGGCACTGTACTCAAGATGCAGCTTCAGGAGTACCAAATAAAAGGGAATAGTTACTTCCTTGTTGTGCTAGTGCCTCTCTTGCCAGTGTAGTGAAATAAGTGGTTGGCCATCATCACCGCAGGAATGCACTACTGAGTCACAACTTGCTGTCCACCAGACCCCCAGGTCCTTTCTGTGGAGCTGCTGTACTGTTACATGGGATTTCCTCCTCCGTGCAGGGCTTTTCATTTTTCTTTCTTGAACTTCATGACACTGTTGTTGGCCTGTTCCTCCAACTTGTCAAGGTTCATCTGAATGGTAGTCCTACCCTCCAACATATGAATTGCTTCATTCAGGTTGATGTTACCTGGAAACTTGCAATTGCATATTAGTGCAGTCACAGCTATTAACAAGTCTTTCAAGTCTTTCTTTTTTTTTTTAACCTTAAATTTTTGGGGGCCTTCATTAAGATCCTGCAACAACATATCCACCACTGAGTTTCTGAATTTGCCACCTCTCTGCTCATCTGATTGTTACCTTGTTGTGAGCTTTTTCCCTCACCCCCATGTTATTCAGTGAAAGGGAAGAATGAAACAACCCAGTGAAAAAGAATAAGAACAGTACAAGTGAAAACCCGGTCCAACAATGGAGAAATTAGAGAAAGCTGAAAGAATCGAATGGTACATTCTAAAGCCCGGTTTTGAAGCTTCTGAACAACATTCAGTGTTAGATGGCTAGGGGCATTGCTAGTGGGTTTTTTTTATCCTGTTCGAAAGTATCAAGACTTTCTGTTCTCCTTCTAGTTACAGGATGGGCTGTCAGGTCTGGTTTGTGTCTGATGCTGTCCCTAGATTTCCTCCAAGTTAAACTTCCCTAGATTTTGCTGTTTTCCTCAGGAAGTACGTGCCCCAATTTTAGCTGCTCCTGTGTGTCTGCTACGATAGGTTAAGAACAGTTTGTTGCCAACACCACTCTAAGTGATGGCATTTACTTGGAGTTTACAGATTGCAGTATATGGAATTATGCATGATGCCATAGGATGTGCGTAGCAATATACACATACTACTTGTGACATTAATTGAGGTACAGTTTTTCTTGTTTAATAGGTTGCAACAAGATAGAGCCAATGTTGTACATTTCTATAGCCTATGTACTTTAGGAAGTTCTGTGGTTTCTAAGATACTCCTATGAAAGACTTCAATCCAGGAGACGATTTATTTGTTTGTGTAGCTGTAATCAGGCTTTCTCTATTCATCTCACCAGGGATTCCCAGCATTACCTCAGTGCTGTTATTTGTCTGTGTTTGAAGATTGAAATGATCATCAGTGCACCGATTTGTTTTTATATTGCATATTTACAGTCAAAAGCTAAACACTTTTCCTTTTTTAATGTTATGACCCTAAAATTCTTGGGAATTCAATAAATCCACAAGGCTGTTCAGCCTAAATTTAGATACATTCTTTTTTTGTATCAGCTGCTTTTTAATACCGCTACTCATTTTGCTCTATCTTTTGCTCAGCATTAATACACATCTCTCTGTGAAAGGATTGAAGAATTACTTTAAGATTGTAAAGGACAGACTTAAGTGAGATCAGCTCTGAATATCAGCCAAATTTATTTTGACCTGTTTTACTCCTCCCAACATTCAGATGGGTCAATACAGACCACCCAGCAAATACAAAGCATAAAAATAAATGAATACCCTCATACTTGGTGTGCCCTGAGCTCAGGAGTTCAATAACCTGGCTGTAGGGTGTGAAGATTTCCATCAGGCTTATTCAGTTTCTGGACCACTGTGAAACGTGTGACCTGACTCAAGTCTTATTTAAAGCTTGAAGTTTTGGTGGCTGCAGAGGGTAGATAAAACATAAATCTCATACTGAAAAAGCAAATACGTCCAATTGCCATCTGTGGAATAATGAATATTTTTTACAAAAACTTCATGGTAGTGGACCAGTACCACTTTTAAACATAAATTGCTTCAGGCCCTAGCAGATACATAGTCTTTTTATCACTTCAAAACATTTCGATAAAGTTTTCATGAAGTTCCTCCCTTTCCAAGCTGCTCTCTTGAGTGATTTCTCTGGATTAGTCTCATCATTATCTCTAATCTTTCTGTTGGGTTCCCACTTACACAGCCTTTATGGTGCTAAGTGCTAAGGACTTCCAGACTGGTCATTTCACTTTACAGTACCTTTGCACGTGCACTTGCTTTGGCATCCTTGCCCTTTGTAGCACGGGCCATGAAGCTGCACTTGACGTGGAATTACTCAAATTAATTTTGATGTTGCAGTGTAGTTTCTGCAGTTCTTCATTCTGCAATTGTCTTGACAACAGATTTGCATAATCAATGGGTAGGAATTTGTTTTAATTTTGATGTCCCGATCAGCTTGATTCAGATAAATAATAGAAGGTTGTGAAGATAACACAGCATGGCATGAACTGGTGAAAATGATTGTAAACAGAACAAATAAGACAAATGATGGAGTCAGGTTCAGTGGTTATTTTTATAGAATGTAAGCAAATACTGTTTCTAGTTTCTGTCTTCTTGCACTGTGACAGCTGCTTGAAATCTAAACATATGGATTTATTCAAATATTAGTCACTCTCACTGCTTCCCAAACAAAGAGAAGGAAGCTTACTAATTTGTTTTCTGCCGGGGATTCTTGATACGGAGGGATAGCAGACTCTCCCGACTCTTACTTGAATTCTTTTCTTCTTTCATTCCAAAGGGAACCCTGTGGACCTGCACCTTTGTCATCACATGAGGGATTACCTAACACAGTTGTTTGATAAATTTAATGTAGAGGATAGTTCTGAGGTAATAAATGTTTGGCTCTGTCCCTTCACATGTCTCCCCCGCCCCACCTTTCATCTCCTTCCTTCCATCCTTAACTTCTGATGGCACCTGACAGAAGGCAGTTAAGTGAGAAATAGCAGCAATTAAATCAAGCTAGTAATGAAGTTACTGTTCACCTATTCTAGCCATTTGCATGCATTAGAAACCCAAGGTTATTTTTTTTCTTAAGTGATCCAGCACATCTCTGCTTCCTGCTTGAGGAGGAGCATACACACAACTGTCCTTTTCCAGTCATCTCTGCAGGGCAGGAGTTAAATAGTGTGGGCAGTGAAGCCAGAAAACATTAATTTCTACATCTTAAGAAGAGCAGAGTTCCCTCAATAAGGGACTCGGGGGGAGAGGGAGGGGAGGGAGAGAGTGTTTAAACTGATCATTTTAGGGCATTTGCTAGAGTACCAATTTGTATAGTAAGACTGAAAGAGATTAGTGGAGGATGAGTCATGAAGTATGCTAGGAAATGAAAGAAAGATGGAATGCAGAAGAGAACAGAAAGGAGTAAGTAGGAAAGAAAGATAAATGACAGTCAAGAGTAGAAGAGTACATTTTGGAGACTAGAATCTTGAGCAAAAAATGTTCTGTAGAAAAAGTAATTATGACATAAGAGTGTTAGTTGGGAAAATGCAGAAGTGTCTGGAAAGCAGTCAACCAGAGTGATTAACTGAAGGAATATGAAGCATAGAAAATATATGAGAAGATATACAATCCAGATAGCAGGAGAAAAGAAAAAGGCAAAATAATATTTACTTCTAAAGTATTTCAATAAAATAAGTTTGGGGGCATTTCTATATTTAGTTGACTTGGGATAGCATGGATGAAAGGGGGCCGAAGAGAGGTTGTCTGCACACCTACTAGAGTAAAAGGACACAATGAGCTACATTTGTCTGTCTGGGAGAAGGCAAATGACAGCATGGACAATCAGGAGCATCAGCTCCCGAGTCCTTGATTCTTACGTTCTGTTAGTAACGTTAGGAGGACAGCTGCATCTTCTCACTAGGCAGGTAAAAAAAGTGCCCTCTGCTAGGCCATGCCAAAGCACGTGTCTGACCTGCCTCACCTGGGATGGGGGGAAGTGAAGCTGGCTGGATGAAAACGTATGCTAAGTGTCAAAATGTGCATTGATGTCATTGTCGTGATAGAATCAAGTAACTTAAAAAATGCGGTGGAACAGAATAGCTGTTAAAGCTTTTGCTTTTATTTTGAAAGTAAGCTTAATGCTCTGTTTGGTTTTCTTTGGTATTTTATGCTATCAGAATTTACCAGTGCTTACATGCTTTGATATAAGTATGCTAGCGTAGCAAATACTATACCACTTCGATTTTACATTCTTCAAAACTTCAGTAATATTTCTGTTACAATCCTTTCCGCAGTAAGGGTAATATTTTATGCAAACAAGACCAGGATTTGAATAATAACTCTTGGAAAGTTGATCAACGGTCTCTTCAGCTTTCCAGACAATTGATTCTACTAGGTGAGAGACAAATGCTCTCTGTGAAGCAGGCATATCTGAAATAGGTGATTATTACTAGGTGGTTTTTAATAGTCCTATCTACAAACAACAATGAAAAATACATTTCTGAGTACTACAAAAACGTGCAGAGAATATTATTAACTATGATTACTAATGCACTATTAACGTTCAGTGAGCAGTGATGTTTTGCTCTTTACATCAGTCCCACTCTTGATGGTGTTCTTGTACTTGGGATAGTCTTGCCTAGAATAGTGAACACAGAATTAAGTAGGTTTTGTCACATAGTCGGTGGCCATTTAAGTATACACTGGCTATTTCGTGCTGTACAAAACCTACGTGGACTTCCCCCCTTACTCGTAGTGCAGGACAGAAGTTAGTCCATGCCATTAACTAGAGAAACAAAGAGGACTGATCCAGCTGAATTAGGTAGAACCACCAGCCATTTCCTCCTTCCATTTCAGTTATGGTTTGCCTCGTTTCAGAGATTTAAGAAGTTTAATCTCTCCATTTACCCTTGGCTTCTTGGTCAGAGGTTTTAGGTAGCAGATAGAATGAAGACTTTTGAATCCTTCTTTCTGTTCCTACCATTTCTTGCTTTCTCTCAAATACCGAGTTCTTCAGTGGCACTTGGTAGACATAAGTCATGACCCCAGTAATTCCCAATGCTGTTTTTCTGCTAGTCAAGACATTGTTGGGGAGTTATTCAAGGGGCTCTCTCCCATACCTCTGCATTACGGGGAGGTCTTTTTTGAAAGAAAAGAGGGAGAAAGAGGTAATGGGTGCATTTGTGTGGATACAGGAAAAATTTAACAAGTGGATTCTCAAAATATTTCTCCTTCAGCCTTCAACAAACCCAAAGAAAAGGGGCAAGAGAGCTGTTTCTATTTACTTGTGAAAATGACTTAATGTAACTATGACCAAAATGAAAGGGCAGCAACATTTGGCAAATTTACAACAAATATAATTCCCTAAAAGTGTTTCAATTTTGTATTTGATAAAACTACTGCTGTCATATGGGGGAAATGTAGCTCTTTAAGGAATAGTGGGGCTTTTATTTGTATTGGTTTTACTTCTTTTTTTTTTTTTCTCTTTTAATTAAAAAAAAATCTCTTGTGTATAAAACCAAAAACTCTTTAGAAGTACATTTATAAGCTCTGTGGATAAATCTTACCTAGTGGGACTGGTTTGGCTTCCTTGACAGAATAAAAGGAAATACATTCAATTAGTGGTAGGATTTTTAACACGGCTTTTGTCCAAAACTACTTGTGCTCATCATTAAATGAAGAAATTAAACTGTGTTCAGTCCATAACAACACACCTTCAATTTAGTTTATTTCAGTAGTGTGTACTGTGATGGTTGTCTTTTTGAATACAAAAGCTTTTGTCACCACATGATTATCTGCAGAACTTTGCATCTTTTTTTGAATAACACAAATTGTTCTCATTTGTGATCATACTTAGCTCAGCTTCTTAAGAGCACATTTGTATGCTACTAAGAGGTCTACATGAACTATGAATGATTTTGACATAGGCCTAAATTGTTTAATGTATTTGGAAATTCTGTTCCTGATAAATTGGGTCATTCTACAACATATCATTAGAGTAAATGAAGGAATAAGTGGGTGTTACCACAAAAATTTGAACTGCAAATGTGTTTAAAAAGAAAAAAAAAAAAAACTTTCCTGTAAGATATTATACTAACAGTTCTTGCACAAATTACAATTTTATGTACTGAAATTCCTTCTTAATCTCAAGAGAAGTCAAAACAAATGGTTTAATTTATTTTTTCAGGAGCTGCAGTTTGAGAGACTGACTCGAGAACTTGAGGCTGAACGTCAGATTGTAGCTAGCCAGCTGGAGAGATGTAAGCTGGGATCAGAAACTGGAAGCATGAGCAGCATTAGGTAATGTATGAATTGTTAATTTCTTTGTAATGTAATGAATTTTGTCGCTGTTATGAATTACCACTGAGAACAAGATTGATTATCTTCTTACAAAAAAAATTATTCACCAGGAGCATGAGATTTTAGTAGAGTTTGAAAATTTGCATTTTGATCTGCTTTTTAAAAAGAAATTTTCAAGCTGAGGCTTAATTTTATGCAATTTGGTACCTGGTTTGTCCAGTAACAAAATAGTAGTCACATTTGGAATGCATTGATTTGCTGTAGTCTGGATGGATTAACAGCAAAACTTCTGTTTCCCCTACGAATACAGCTGTAATTTTCAGCCAGAGCTTTTTAGCTTTATATTTGCAGAGATGTATTGATAAGTTTTGTGAACCTGTTTCATCATAATTTCATCATTCAAGATATTAAAAGCTTTAGAGATAATTACTTAAAGCTGCTGACCTGTCATCAAAATGTAATGATAAGGTATGAGTCACTCTCTTTTTTTAAACATTGGCTTTCTTCAATTTAAGAAATTGTTCTGGTACATTGTTTGGATGATGGTGAGATTATTTAAGAAATTGTAACAAAAGGAAGCTGATCTCTTGGGTCAGTTTGGTGTGAGTAAAGATTTTGTAGTTTTGAGCTTCTTGATACTAGTTTTGTTTTCTCGGGTGAACCTAATAAATGAAAGATGATAGTACTTGAGTTTCAAGGATCAAGGAAAAAATATGTTGTATAGACATATCTTCTGTTTGTATCGGTGGAAATATTAAGTGTGATATCTTTTGACTACATAAGATTAAGTATGATATGCCAAGCTTAGTTCCAACTTTCATGTGATACTAGTAGAAAAACTACAAAAAATATCTTTCACTACTGGAAGAAACTCTTCCTCAGTTTAAGCAATTCAGACTACACTTCAGTCTAATAAATGATTGTTTTCTATGATGAGTAGGAAATAATTATTCAATAGAATGCCAAAGATGCAACAAAAATACTGAATGTAACAGTTCAATTAAAATGGCAGAAGTCAAAAGAATCTTTCACTAATTCAACAGAAGCTGTACATGAAGTTGACTTAAATATGAACATTCTTAATAAATCAAGTGAGAATTAACTCCCTAATATAAAATCTTACTTTATTCTATATAATCTTCCCCGCCAACTAGACTTATATTAACATTAGAGAAACTATATTAAATAGAATTATTTAAGCACAGAGTAGGTAATATTTGGCAATGCAGTACAGTACTATATTTGCACCTTAAGTACATTCCCGCAGCACTTTAAATTTTAAGTATGGTATGACTGCATTTCAAAAAAGCCATCTGACCTATATTTGAATAACACTAAGCTATATTTGAATAATACTATTATTTTAGGGCTATTTCAGCCAGTGATACGGAGGTTGCGAAATTTCTTGTTTGGAAGGAAATGTTTTCTTGGTGAACTTCTTTCCTATTGCTTAAGTTATACTTTTGAGTCATCAATGGCATCAAGGTCATTCAGCTATTTCTAAGAGTCTCCAGTTATTTGAGAAGTTTAATATTTTGACTACTAATCTCTCTGTGGAATTAACTAGTACCTCGAATCACTGAGGAGATTTCATGAAAGTTTTTGACATCTGTAATTTGCCCCAGAAATGTTTTACATATGAGAGTTTAAAATTTCTAGTGTTCCAACTAAAAACATTTTAAGAAATACTTGAAATATTGTTGTCTAGAAGATAACATTGAAAGCTTACAATTAGATATCTGTTCTTAGACTTGGCAAGTGATTTAAAAAGGAAATCAATTATAATCTAATGTTGTTTGTGTTGGGTTGTTGTTTCTCCCATACATATTAAATGAGCTTTAATTTTCTGTTAGTTTTAAAAGTACTAAATCATTATGGGACGGGGTAGAACTAACACAAGTATTAAGTGAAGTCAAATATCAGTCTGGCTGCTGTGCCAACTTTCCAGTGCTCATCCAGATTTGAGAATGTTTTGAGAATGATTTGAGTATAGTGAGGCAAAGACTTGGAAGATAAAGAATTATGTAGTAGAATAGCATGTGTTAAGAAAAAAAGCATCTAACTTCTTAAAGTCTTTTGGAGTCTGTGGGGGCAGAAGAGGCTTGCTTAAAAATACTTTTTTCATAGATATGACCCCCTGTGAAGCTAAGCTCTTTAGACATACCTGCTTTAAAACAAGGCGACTAATTTCATGGCAAATAGTAAATGCCTTAAAAATAAGTTTCTTACTGATTGTCCTCGTTTCAGGGTTACACCACGACACTGATACAGGGTAGTTTGAAGATTTTGCCATCTTTATTTTATTCAGCTACTGAATAATTAATTAATTAATTGTTTAAAGCATGCTTTTCTGGTGGATCACAAACTAAAATCAGAACTTACAGCTGCTATTGCTAAGCTTTTATTGGTAAAGAGCTTTTAAAAACAATCTTTAAATCAATTGCATTTATTTTAAATACTGTCATTATTCAAATTGAAACCCTACCAGTAAGTCTCCAGTAGAAATGAATATACATCCTTCAGTGATGGCACTGTTTTCTGATGACACCTAGGTTTATTATTTGGAAGCTTTTCCTTATCGAGGAATAATCAAACTGAACTGATTGTAATCACAATATTTTAATATTGGGAAGTTAGATATCCCCCCCTTCCGCGCTTTAAAGTAATTCACTCAAAATATCTAAAAGGAATTTTTCTTGTTAATATTTGTTACCTATGTCTGTTAGTACCCAAGTATCTAAAACTAGTACATGGAGCAGCTATCCATATTTGCAATTTTAGTCAGGCTAAACCAGCTTACAGTGGTGTTTTCTGTCATACCTTGGTCTAACATCTTAAAACAACTGCGGATATACGTAACAAGTACTTATAGTGCCCTTCATTGTGGAGATATCAGGAAAATTGATCTCAGCTTTACCTATTCACTAACCTTGAAGAATTGATTTTGGGTATGCGAGGAAACACCACAACTTTATCATTTCTGTGCCTACCTATCTCCCAGCTGGGCCCCTTCAGAATATGCAAAGTAAATTTTCTTTGTCATATCCTTGATTGGCAGTCATTTTTTAGAGGGTTAGGGGACTGTATTCACTAGGAATTGTACCAAAAGGACTTGAGTGCCTTCTCTTTAGGAACAGGTTCTTGGCTGTGAATCAAAGGGGGAATCAATGGCTTCTGATAAAGCTGGATAAAATGTTTAGACCATGAAGTGGGACAAAACTTAGGGAACTCTTCCATGCCACAGTGTTTCCCTGTTGTCACACTCTGAAAAGTTTATTACTCAGCCTGCTGAGTATTAAAATTTCATCACACATTGCATAAGGGGCCAAGTCGTGTTCTATACTGCTTCATCCCTCTGGCTGAGGTGCTTATTCCTTCTGGGCCAGATCCATCAGTCTGTCACTCCCTTTTGTACGGAGGGCAATTAGATGCCTGCATATCTTTGAGTTCTTCAGTCTCTGATAATTCTAAGGACTTATTAATGTATTTCACATTTCTGAATTTCCCATGACGACATCATGTAGTTCCTCAAAACAGAAGCTGATGAAAGTGAGAGTGTTTTTTTTCCTTCCAGAGATGAACACAAAATCTCTGAGGCACTTTGAAGACTCAGCTACATATTTTGATGTTTTCTTTTGAAAGAATTCAGGCAAAATAGTGGCACAGAATGGGAAGACTGAACAAGCAAGAAAATAGATTGCATGCATATACATGTAACATATATGGAAGCTGTGTCTCTACACAAACAAATACCCTTTGTACTTCGTTGAAGAACTGTACTTGTTAGTAAATCCTTAAGACTTTAAAATAAGTTTCTGTTTCACGTTCTTTATCACTGATAAAGCAATTTATGTTTGTTTCCTTATTTTTTGATGGAGCCTTACTGTTTGAACTCAGGAATGTAGCTCAAGCATAGCCTATTCTTTCTCTTTGAACGTTGAAACAATTTGCAAATTGGTCAGGCAACAGAATTTTTCTCAACTAAATTTCAACCCCCTACTGAAATTAGTAGAAGTGATTTGCAATTTGCTATTGAAAGTCTCCTGAAAAGACTGGTATTTGTGCATGATTATCCTAAGCAACATGTTAAAGTTTCTGTATTTTACAGGTAGCAAAAGCATAATCTAATTTACTGCATTGCATGGAAAGCTTGCCTGCTTTGTATATGCTTTCTTCAATGTAGTTCTCTCTCGGAGATGCATTTATTATTCACACTTTATTACTGAGGAAACTGATGTTTTATTTAGGATACAATTTCTGCAAATTCCCTGAAAAAAACATCCAGCAAGTCTAACTGATAAATCCTTAAGATCCTTCATTTCGAGAACATTGAAGAGATAGATGAAATGCAGTCTAACATAGGTAGACAATTTCCACTGTGTTGGTGAAGTAAATAAAATTGCAGTTATAAAGTTTTCCTGTACAGCTGTGGGTGTTAGATCTAATTTAAGCTACTTATTGTAGAAGTATATACAATAGTCTTTGTAGTTATTTAATATGAGGAGTTGACAAATCCAGTAGCCCAGTAGAGGTGAGGCTGCCACAGTCTAGACCTGGAGAAATGGGCTGAGTGGAACCTTATGAAGTTGAAATTTATAAATGAAAGCAAATGCAGATTCCTGCATCTAGAATGGAATAAACCCGTGTGACAACACAGCCAGGGACCGTCTAGACAGAAAACAGTTTTACGGTAAAAGACCTGCAGGACTTCTTCAACAACAATCTGAGCATGAGTCAGCAGTCTGTCCTTGAAACAAAACCAGCCAGCTGCATCCTGGGCTGCAGTAGCTAAAGTGTAACCAGCAGGTCACGGCAAGGGATTCCTCCCTTCTGTCTGAAACTCAACGAGGCTACATCTTGAGTACCATATTCAGTTTTGGGCTCCCCAGGATGAGAAAGACATTAGCATGCTGGAGCAAGTTCAGTGCAGGGCTGCCGAGAAGGTTGGAGGCTAGAGAGCACATATATATTAGAAGAGGCTGAGGAACAAGGGGTGTTAGCTGTGAGAAGGGTCAGAAGGGGTCTTTCTTCTATCTATAACCAGGTAATGGGAGGATGTAGAGAAGACAGGGCAAGACTTTTCTCAGAGGTGCATTGTGGTAGAATGAGAAGTAACAGACACAAGTTGGAGCATGGAAAATTCTGACCAGATGTAAGGAAAACATTTTTCACCATGAGTTTGGTTAAACACTGGAACAGGTTGCACTGAGAGGTTGCGGAGTTTCCATCCTTGGAGATACTGAGAACATGACTTCCCTTCCCACCTAAGTTTTTCTGTGCTTTTTATTATTATTTCCACATAAATACTAGGAAAATAGTTGTATTAGAATTCTATATATATATTTTTTTACATCAAATTCTTCAAGTATTTCAGAAAAAACTCTCTGATCAAAACTAATGAATGTATGTTTTGCTTTTGCCTATTAAAAAAAAAAAAAGAAGTTGAAAAATGTATGGTTAATGTGAACTCTAGAGCAAAATATGAGCCAAAAGAAAAAGATGTGTTTCTATGGTATTATGAGAGCAGAACAGTTGTTTGTATGCAAAGAATTTGATCAACAGTCACATTTAGAAAATAATGCAGCTTTCAAGTAAAATTTATACACCATCATTACTGGAAAACTGGTTTGCCTGCATTGTGGTTCTCATCAACTCAACATATTAGTTAAATGTGTTAAACTTTTTTTTCCACATTGCTTTGGTTACAGTGATGTCTCCAAGGGCTACTGGGAAGCTTCTAAATTCAAAACACAAAAATTAAAAAAAACACCTTTTAATTAAATGTAAATTAGAAAGTTAACTTTTAAGAAGAAAAAAATGCACAACAATTATTTCAGAGTAGAAATAGAAAGGATCAATATTCTGTCATTACTTATGAAAATGCCAAGTGTAATTTTTGTACTTGCTTTTTTTAAACATAAGCCAATAGCATGATATTAATAGTCCCTACATTCGAGAAAGGTAGTCAGATTTTTAAAAGAGATGTTCTTTAAGAAGATTGTCGTTTCACCAATGGACAGAGAAGATTTTGACTAAACTTTTGACAGCAAATGCTGTAGGTCAAAAATTCACCTCATTCTGGAATGTGTGTTTGCTCAGTAGTTCAGAAGCTGAATAAGCTTGAAGTTTTGTCACACACTGTTGCTCCTCTTCATTGTGGATTGTGTAAAGCTTAACAAGCTGTGCTTGGATGAACTTTTGTCAACTGAATTAATAAAAAACTTTAGCTGAAATAAAATAAAAAATAGCAATAAAAAGCAGGTTTTTGAAAATGTGAGTTTCTGAAAGCACTCCTCACAAATTCTACAAGTCTGAATATTTAGCTGTGGTAAGAGAGCTTGTTGTTGCTGTTGTTGTGTTTTTTCCCCATTATCTCACAATGATTTGATGTTGCTGTAAGTGACGGGGTCAGGTGGAACCCTTTAGAAAGATGCAGAGATTGCTCCACTCCTGAAGAGCAACTAAACTTAGTCAAGAAGGGAAGATGTCAGAGAATTCAGGGTACAGCAGGCAAAGGAATTACAATCAAAAGCAGGAAATCTTCAATTTGTATACAGATCAGAAGATATACGAATTCATACACAGTCTGCAGTGAATGTGAGGTAGCAGCCAGCCAAACCTCATAGTAATGGAATGAAATTTCTAAGGGCCAAGTGCGACTGTCTAGCCTTGCATCAACTCAAAACATTCTTCAGTTGGCTAAGACCAAGTGGCAAAGCAAGGACCCAGCTGTGAAAACACATGGGAAGAGTGGGATATAAACCCTTAGTTGTCTGGAGGAGGGGGTGTGTGTTTTTTTTCCGAGATTTTTCTGAATAAATGTTAAGTTTCTATTTTCTACTCTAATAATAAAGTTGTGTGGGAAAATGGGAGTTGGGTAGAAGCCTTTCAGTTGTCTTTGAAAGAGATCTATGTACATCCATCCCAAAGTTCTGACTAGTTTGGGATCCAATAACAATTCAGAAATGTTTAACAGCAGTACATTTTAAGGGCAGAGTTTGTTCATAAGTGATTTCCTTCCTTAGTATGTGAATATATGACAAAAAAGAAAAATTATTTTCCTCAATATTTTACTTTCTCTTTTGCAGTCAAGAGTATCTTAAAAGGGTGTTTCTTAGGGAAAAGAAGGTTAACAAGTCCCCCCCAAAATCTGTAATAAACATGCTATCTTACAGTCATCAAATTTTACCCTAGAGCTTTGTGTTTACCAGGAGCTGCTGACAGCAGAAGAGATGTAAGTACAGCATATATAATTTCCCTCTTTCTCAGAAGTATTGTGCAGAATCCATGGAAAGCCGTGTTGGTAAATGTGAAGAATTATTTAGAAGTAGATAAACTGAGTTAAATGAGAAATCAGAGAAAGGAGACTTTTTTTTTTCCTTATTCAAACCTCATCAGCTTATAGCTGTGTCTGCATTAGCAGGGGTGCAGCACAATTCTTGGGGCTCAGCAGAAGGAAACACGCGGTTCTGAGAACATAGCATCCATATCATAAGTGTTTTGAGGGGATTTATAACAGACTTCAGTTTGGTCCCATGGATTGGCCTACCATTAGTTGTTAAAGTAAAGATAGGCTCCTGGAGAGCCTCTTCCAGGTTAGTTTCTGAAAACAATTCAGTTGGTGTGCCACGAGATCACTTCATGATGCAAACTAAAGCTTGGGAAGTGGAAAAGAGCAGGAGGTTTCCTTCAAAGATGCACTGTTACTTTGAAGGACAGTGCTAACGTCAGTGGAACCAATACTGAACATTGTTATCCCTCAGAATGCCTCAGTCGGGCATGAGCAGAAGGAAGATGTTGCACTGGACCTGTTGATATTCATTTGTGTCACTTGATTCACATCTATACTGCATCTTGTTTGATGGCAGTTCCATTTAAAAACCCCTGAACAGGTACAAAATTGACATTGGGTCTTGAGCAGGAAAACTAAAATGAAAGGTGGGCCATGCATACAATGATGTTTTGGAGTAACTCAGATCTAGCTAGAGTGATGAGGAATGTTTTGTCAATGCTAAGCATGGTACTATCTAGTATGTTTCTAGATGTTGTATAAAGCTTACCATGCATTGTTGGGCTTGTGGTAAAACAGAATGTCCTGGTAAAAACATGTTGTAGGTTTCAAGGTAGTAGAGAGGAAAAAACCCAAACATTCTTCACTAGGAAGGTAGCTTCCTTGTTGAATAATCATGCATCTTTAGTTATAATGCTACTAAGCCAGCATGAGAATGAAATGAGCTGGAAGGAAACATTCAATTAGATCAAAATGGTGGGAAAATGTGCAAGTGTTTGTTATACCATAATGTTTTCTTTGAAGTCTTTGCATTATTTGAGTTCTTTGCTATCTCTAAAAGGCATAAATAAAAAAAAAAACCTCTATCCCCTCCAAATAAATAAAAAGAACCCCAAAACCCCCCCAAATCAATAAAACAAAGCCAGAGAGATTTTCTTAGAAAAAGTTGAAGAGATGGTATTTTTGTTACGTTCAAAATCCTTAAGGAGTTCATTTGGATAACTTCAGAAGATAAGAAACTGAGGCAGCCTTTGTCAGACCACAAGTAAGAATGAACAGTGTGGTTTGAATGCTTGGCCACTTTATTAAAGCGTGGTTTTTTTTTTCCCCATGCCAGTTTTCAGTCTATATCTTAGTGAAGTCATTTAAGGATTCTCCCCCATACCATTAATCTTCTCCAGCAATCTACTTACCTACCACAAAAATCATTCGTGACTTTCTAGGTGTTGGGTTGCTAGCTGATGGATGATGGTCACTGTTCTAATGCGTGTCCACTAGGTAACAGCTGGAATCCAGCACGTCTGAAAATCAGACTACTGATTTACGTGCCTAAACACAGCATTTAGGCACTCCTGAAATCTTTGCTTAGAAATAAGAGTTTTGTGAAATACAGTAAGTTGTCAAGAAGTAGAATGGACAGATTCTGCTTATTCTGACAACTATTACAGTGTACCAAGCCTGATTTCATATGCCAGTTTGACATCAGTAGTTGATGTTGCTGGCTTCACGTGTACCGCCACATGTAAGAGTGTTCAGGTCAGAGAATATGTTTTAGAAGTAAGAGAAAGTGATCAGGGAAGTACTGAGGCTAGTATTTTCAATACTCCTATTTTGCCTTGTACTTGCTATCTCTAGATCTTTTGGCTGTGAGATGTAGAGACCTGAAAGGTGATGAACTCTGTATCCTATTAGACTTGGTCAATAAATTAGTTTGAGACCACTACCAAAAAAGGAGGATTTGAAGAAAATGCTCATTATAGGAAATAAATTGTGGTTGGAACAGTTGGTACAATTCATATTAATAATGCTATTAGTTAATTATATTGTCTAGATTAACAGTTTATTGGATTAAAATAGCAGATTTGTGATCTGATCATTCAGAGCAACCTGATAAAAGATTAAGTTTGAGCCTGTCTATACTCACTGTATGAAAGTCCAGTATTTAGGGAAACAGTTAAAAATACTGAGAGAAGTTGGTACAAAAGCGAGAAAATGAGATAATGTAAAAGGTTGTACAACTTTTTTGTATTTCCATTAATATAACATTTGTGGGGGCTTTGTGCTGGTTCTCCACAATGAGGCACATCAAGAAAACAGATTAGTCCTGTTGATCCTCTACAGGGAACTAACCAGTTTCACAGTTTTGCAGCAGATAAGCTTCTGTTGCTGAAAGGCAAATTTCCAGCAAATGTCCAAGCAATCAGATCTGGTGTAATTTTCTTTTTTACAGTACATCCATATCTTTTACAATAGTATTATGGGTCGTATCATTCCCAGATAGATATGTCTCTGAAGGCACAAACTCCAACAAGACTTTTAAAACACCCCCTCCACAGATGCTCTCCCTCTTCTTCTGCTTGCCAAATACCCTCCTGAGATATCACCTCCATGAGAGCAGTAACACAGTAATATTCAGCATTGCCAAACTCATAACACTGGCATGTTTATGAAATTAAGGTGTCAGATTTTATTTTAATCTCATCAAAGTTACCGCAATGAAGCTATGACAATAAGGATATAGATATTTTTCTCTCTAGCACCCTAAGAAAGGGTCTTACAGGCAGAAGGCCTTATCTGGAGCTGCCAGGTGTCACTTAGTTTCTCTCTTAGTTAGCTCAAGTCTTCCATTATTTCTTCTGTTTCACTAATACCAGGAAAAAGAAAAAACAAAACCACAAAAAAGCAGAATGATGAGAACAGAAAAACCAGCAGGTACTTTACATACCAACATTTACTGATATGTAAGCCAATGAAGACTGTACTTAATAGTGCATTCTCTACCTTAGTGCATTTCTGGCATGATACTAAGATTTCTGAACACTCTTTCCAATTATTGCATTCTCAATTTAAATGTGTTATTGCAAGCCTGACACTTGAATATTGCACTAATTTGAAATAAACATGGAAATACTGATCTTAGGAAATATATTGTTGGTAATGTAAAACCTGGTTATGTCTTACAGAGTGAGGTTCTGTGTTCAGACTACTTCTGACAAGCCATTTGTTGAAAAATTAGAGCAATACAATATACCATTAAGGACGGATAAGCACTGTAATAGATTGCCTAAGGAGACGGTAAAAACTATCATGTGAAGCTTAAGGACATGTAGAATATCTATCAAGAATGGGACACGAGTGACAAGACTATTTCTCTACAGCCCTTCTAGCTCTCCTTTTTATGATACCTTGCTGGGCTCTGCTTTAATAATCTGACAACATTCTTTTTGTCCCCGTCCTTACTTATCAGATGTTGAAATGTTTTTGGATAGGTTTGGAGGAAGATAAGATTGAGGATGATCATAGAATCATTTAGGTTGGAAAAGACCTTTAAGATCATAAAGTCTAACCGTTAACCTAACACTGCCAAGTCCACCACTAAACTATGTCCCTAAGCACCACATCCACCCGTCTTTTAAATAGCTCCAGGGATGGGGACTCAACCACTTCCCTGGGCAGCGTGTTCCAGTGCTTGACAGCCTTTTCGGTGACGGAATTTTTCCTAATATCCAACCTAAACCTCCCCTGGTGCAACTTGAGGCCATGATGCTGAGGTAAAGTGCCTTGCTATTGTAAAGTTCTTGAATTTAGAGTGTTTGCAGGAAAGTTTGATAAAACTTGTCCAGGAAAGTTCATTTTTAGTGCTTACTGTTTGTGGGTCAAAGGTACTAGATACCATTTTTATGGTATCTTAGAAGTAGCTAGTTTACGCTGAGAGCAAATTCTGTAACATGGTGACAGTATTTAATGCCCATGGGCAATTGACATGAAACACTGAAACAGAAGTAAGGTATCCAAGGTACTTCAAGGAGTCAGTTCTGAGGAATCATGGACTGAGACTGTAGCAGTGTCTGTCATTAATGTTGCCCGCTGGTTTGTATTAAACCAAGATTTCAGTTGTTCATTATTTTGCCAAGCTGCACCTTCCAGGTTGAATATTTCCTTCTCAAGGTGCACATACTGAGGTTTTGAAGGGAATTTCAACTAATCATCGTTGTTGCTGTTACAGATTTGCCCCAAAAGGCCTTGCTATTAACAGACGAACTAAATGTACCTTTACATAGAGTTACAGAGATAAATCCCTATTTTCCTACAGTGCTTGTGGCCATCTGCCTAATTTGGTGTACGATGGGGCAGAATAGTGGAGCTGGGAGGGAAATCTCTTCAGTGTTATCCCATCCTTCCATCTGTGTTTTCAGGGTAAGGAAGGGTCCTTCCGAGTCCAATGGCAAGAAGTCGAGAAGCAGATCTTCAGATGCATTTAGCATCCCAGTTACATGCACGTATGAGGGGAAAAGTTGGAGAGGAGGAACCTTTGTTCAAAACGTGGATGAGGCATCTGGAAGAGCCCAGATTCAGTCTATAAAGTGAAGATCGGTATTTAATGGTCACACACCAGAATCAGGGGCTCTGAGAAATGAAGAATGGATGGAGCAGGATGAGGAAAATGAAACAGGGGCAGAGTCTAGGGAGGAGCAAGACAGGAGGATAAGGCAGAAGAGTCGGGGAACCATATTATGCCCTGATTACAGTTGCAGGACCAAAGACGAGAGTTGAAAACGCCATTTATCTTGGCTACTCAATGTGAGAAATTGGACTAATTGCTGAAGAGATCTTACTGTCTTCATTTGCTGCTGTGAGTAGTCATCTCATCTGTATGCCAGTTCCTGATCTGGTTATTAGGATCCCTGCATATCTGGAAGGCTGTACAGAGAAATGAGAAGCAGAGAATACCTGACAGGGATTCAAACAAATCTTTACAACAACAGAATTAGGCAGCAGAAGTTGATACAATTCCACTGGATTGCCTTCAGCTATTATAAGCAGATAGCTAGTTCTTTTCCTGATGCTCATTTTGCGAGTTATGAAACTCCATTGGTCCTGTAGACAACAGCGTCCCTCCACACAAACATGAGTTATCCCCAGAGCAGTTTAGAAATGAAATGGTCGTGAAAGAGAAGTTTTGTAACAATGCATTTGTACAAGGAGTAAGTCAAAATGCAGCCAGCTGAAGGCTTCTCAGAACTCCAAAGTAATTTTTTTTTGTTCCACAGATGAAGACAAAGCCTGTCTTGTTGACGTTTTTGAGGAAACAAAATCAATTTTGTGTTGATTTTCAAAGAAATACTGCAGTCAGACATAGTATTTTTCTCTCCCTCCACCACCCTTACATTCTGCTTCTCACCGTGTGAGCTTGTGTAGGTGACCTTGACTTCTCTCTTTTGATACCTTTCTTCCTCTCCATTGCCTAAGTTTATATTCCGCCTAATTCACTAAACACTGCAGTTTGTTATAAATAGAGCCCTTGCCTCCTGCTCTCAGCACTTCCTTGCTTTGGCAAGTCCCGATCAACTTTCACCAAGTGCAGATAGGGGAACAGTTACTAATGCTTCCTGCCAAAACCTCATTCAGGCTAGTTTATCTGTCCCTAGCAAATGACTGACTGAGTTTTGCGTTAAGCTGGCTTTGTCTGGGTTCTTGGTTTTAATAAAAGCATGGTTGTTTTCCAGTGCAATCTTTTAAGAAACTGGAGATTTCAATAGAAATGCATTGTTGGAAGTTATAGACTTCCCATCAGTCATAGCTTTCAAAAATATACTCCTCTCAACAGTAGTAATTCTGCTGTCACATCGAAAGTGGATCCTGTGTCTTGCCATGATCCGTACTGATAAAAAAAAATCATTTTGTTGTGTTTAGTTGTAGTGTTTGATACAGGAAATTTAAGACTTACCAAATCACTTTGAAAAGATTTGGGTTTGTTTTTTTTCCTGGTCTTTTTTACCTTACTTTAGAAATTAACAGTGCTATTACCCTTAATGAATAGGTAATCTCTGCTTGTTCATATGTGACAATTTGCACAGGAATTTTAATGGTGCTGCTACAACTGTGATGGCTCTGTAGCGGAAACTGAGCTATGCATTCCTTGATACTCAAGTATATCAAATATCAAAAGTGCACAGGAAGTATTGCTAATGTATTTCGTTGAATTCCAGGAATGGCATGAATGAACACAGTTCTGTTTCCACAGGCATCTCACAATTGGATAGTAATGTACTTTCAATGGCTAATGCTATATGCTCTCTAGGCATGTTGCCATTTCAGCAGTTAAGGAAGATTTTATAGATTTTAATACGTTAAACTTAAAGGGGATTTTAAATCCCTCGTGCTTTCAGCTCCTAGTAGATGTAGTCTCAGTTACTGCTAATTGTGAATAAATATTCTGCCTCCTTCTGGCTTTCCTCTACCCCTTTTATTTTCACCTTGTTCCTGCACACTGCTCATTTGCACAAACAAAGATTGAAAAAAAAAAAAAAGACTCTTGCACACCAGCTCCCTACTTCTTCACTCTCTATAGAGCAATATCCTCCAACTCCCCAGGTATAGAGAAGGAAGATATCGTACAACTTTTACATTTATATCCGCTCTGTTATCTTGAAACATATTAAATTGCTGTGTTTTGTTCTCATTTAAATCTTCCTTCTGCATTGTGTTTTGAAAGTCTTCACCATAAGTGTTATCGCACAGATGGCTGTGAATATAACTGCAATAGGATTAGCATCAAACTGAGTACAGTGTGAAGTTTGCCTAATTTCAAGTATCTTGTGAAAGTTACCTTAAAGGTTCCCAATATAGCTACTGATTTTTTTGACTGTATTCAGGAATGGCTAACAGGAGCCAGTGACTACCATGAAAGGAATGTCTTTAGCTTAGAAAAAAATACTTTCTTCAGAGCTTACCAGAAAAAAGAAAAAATTATAGGTCCCCAACATTTGGTAGAAATGCTCTAGCTTCAGTGGAGGCTTCAGCTAGCTTCACAGCAATGGCATTCCTCCCCCCAAAAATCAGGCATCAGTTTCAAGAGGACTAACTTGGTAGCAGTTTCTGTGGATTCTGGCCAGTGTTTCTGCACCAGCCTCCCTGCTGAGTTAGAGCAGTGCTCTCCAGAGTTTTTTGATCATGCACCCCTATGAGGGTAACATTTTTGAGCATGCACCTGCAATATATGGATATTTATTTATTTATAGATTATATACATGACTGCTGTACTAATATACTATAAACCTTATAAAACATAAAGAAAACCAGAAATTAAAAAAGGATGAGATAAAAATGAAATAAACACTATTTTTTATTATCTTTTATGTGTTAATGGTACAAAAATATTTTCTTCCTGCACTCTGGTGACTTGTCTTGTGCAACGCTTGGCGTGTGCACACCCCACTTTGGAGACCACTGGGATGGAGGGCTACTCATCTCTCAATGGTGATAACTTCTCTGCTGAGGTGTCTGATTGAAACCTGGTAGAAGCAACCCTGCTTCAGGTCAGGCCCTGCCAGAAAGGAGTCAAAGACAGCAGCGTTGGCAAGATACCTTTGCTGGCTGAAAGCAAGGAAGGTGTAGGGCCATGAGGGAAGGATAACACTAGCAGGTGGGAGTTTCCCCCTCATCTAGGCCATCTGAAGGCTGCAGTCTTCCTTTCACAGTACTGGGCACCATCTGAAGAATGCAGCAGCAACAGTAACACCGAAGTTGTAGCTTTCTTCTTTTCCCCCTTCTGTCACTGCCTTTTTCCCCCAGTCTTCCAGTGTAAAAGAGAGACATCATTAATCCTTAATTTTTGGCTCGGATTTATGGGTTTACTGAATAATACACGCACAGTTATCTACACAATAAGTTAGTGTTGCACCTGGGATTTAACTCAAAATAAGTTAATGTTGCACCTGGGATTTAACTCCTGGTACTTATGTGATCTTGCCCTCCAAAGGCAAGTAGTTGCCTGTGCTAGAATACCTTCCCTTCCGTAACCTCAGGCATATATAATTGGGATGGTATAATGCAGTTAATCATGCCTTTTTACTTTTATATTACTCATTATGAAATTTGTTTATTCTAAAAGCCAGTTTGTAAGTAGTATTTTAATCTAAGCCCATTTTAACCACTTAAACCTAATACAGTAACAGCATTTCAACATCGATCTGGAAGCATTAGTCTATATTGAGTCACTTGTAGTCAAAATGCTAGACTAGTACATACAGAACATTACAAGAATTTTCTTTATTACACTCATATGACTGATCCAATTATAATCAGTGCTTTGTAGCTCAGCTATCCAATTTTCCCCTTCTAGCTGATTAACAGAAAGCTCTGGCAGATCTTTGGAAGTTCATGGCCAAATAATTTGTCAATGAAATGTAGTGTATGTAAATTGATAAATGTAGCTGTTAGGAGGAAATAATCATTGCAAGTTGCTGATGAGAACAGAAGACCCTATTAATAATTCGAAGTAATCATCACCTCCACTTTCTATCGTAGTCTGCTAAATGTATTACATCACAATATATTGCATTTTCCTTCCTAGGGATATGTAAGTGTCAGGGCATAAGTGACTTCATAGATGAAAAGCTTTTGCAAAAATCTTCCTAATTTTCTCTGTTGAGTCTATGTTAATCCTGTTGAAGAAATGAGAAAAAGAGATACAGCTTATCCACACGTAATGGTGTTTATAAATCTGCTCTTGAAAAGGGTGGTGTAGCTTATGCAGTAAATTACAGAAGTCAGTCTGAAACAGCTTCTGTAGCAGCATTTATGTTTCCCAGATTTTTTTTTCTGATTTAAAAAGTACTTGAAGATAGATGTCAAAAGAGTAGTACTTTTATTATTGGGTATTCTTCTCTCATCTACCTCTTCTCCCTACCTTTCCTCTTGACTTCCCTCCCCTCAGTGTTTTCAATTAGTGCTGCAATTAAGAAGGCAATAGCATTTACATTTGAAGTTAAAGACTTTTCAAGGCCTTCACCTTCCTTGAGTCTTTATTTTTGGCTCTAATCAGTAGTTATAGAAATAGCAAAAGGTTGTGTATTACCCTCCTTACCACTATAAGAATCTGATTGTACTACAACTCAATTTTGTTCTGATTCTGAACTGTTTTTTAAATCCATGTAAACGTTGCTACAGCCAACTTTACTAATAAAATTTAATAAAATGTTAGTCTTAGCACCTATGAAATGAAGAATTAACCAAAAATCTTTTTTCATACCTTCTGTTTTAATTTTTACGTAGGTTTCCACTAAAATCACTTAGCTTTTGTCTTTACTGATCCATACTGCAGAGAAAGGAACAAAATAAAATAAAATCCGTTAATGCCTCTAAATGTATTTATTTTAGTGGCCTACAACTGTTTCCAGATTAATCTCTGTTTCTGCAGTGAGGCATTGATAATACGTTGCTTTATTCCTTTGCAATGAATTTAGATGACAGTTTATATTCAGCTTAAAAAAAAGACCCCGACAACAGAAAGGGATATTGATGTAGTTACAATAAACGCCCTTGTTCACATTATTAAGAGAATCTGTGACATGAACCTCCTAACATCAACAGTTTTTAAATAAGCATGATTTTTATTCCTTGATGAGTAAAAGTTAAAGAAAGCCCTGTTACTGTGCATAATATAACCCTTGTCGGGTTTTGATTATTCAGAGCATTTACTGAAAATGTAGGCTATGGATGACTTTTGTTGTGTTTAAAATAATGCAGGATGTACACAGTGAAGAGATATAATTGTGGCTAGTAATTTAGAAAGACATTATGGTTACAGTACAGCTTTCTGCATTAATACTGACATCATTAATTAAGAGTGCAACCAGCCTGGCGTACAAATTTTTGGATCTATTGTTTTTTTTACTTTATCCTGTTATAATTTAAAGCTATATTAAGTGATGCTAAGCAGTAATAATGCTAAATAGTCTTAATCTAATCCAATGATTAAGATAGGATTTTAAAGGTTTATTTTGCTTTTTTATTCAAATTGTACACAGGAATAAGTTGTTTCAGTGTTACTGTTCTGCTGTTCAGAGTTCAAGTGGCTTGAATTTAGCTTGTGAAATGTAGCAGTAGGTATCTTTCATCAAAGAAACTACAAGAAGCATTTCCTGTTTAGTGCGTGATGTAAGATGAAGTCTAACCCAGAGCAGACTGGTAGCTGGATCAGGAACGGTTACACCAAGGCAGATAGGAACTGAAATGACCTTGGGTTGAGCAGGACCTTCCTGCCCCAATGCTGCATGACCTGATCATGTTGACATATTCTTGCATTACAAACCCCCAGCAGGCATCCATGTGCTTTAGTTCTGAGCTGCCATTTTGTTTCTTATTCAACACAGTTGATGGTGCAAACAAGGAGGAATTATAATTGATCTGCTATACAATTTTTTTTTGGTACAAAACATGACTTGATATTCTTAATATCATTTTCTGGCCTTCTTGCAATCTCATGTTTTCTACTGCTTCCATATTTTTCTTAACATTTCAGTTCATATTTATAGCTATTCCTTCTTTCCCTCCTTTTCTCTTTTATTGATACTAGAAAAGTGTAGGTCTTTTGATGAGCAGTGATCTATTTTATCTGATTCAATGGTTTTGCAACTCTGGAATGTCTGACAAGGTAAATAATTTATTTTACCAGAGGGATGTCATATTCATGAGTTTCAAGACCCAAGGGCCCTGAAGTCTGAATAACTGTAATTCCTTACCAATCAACCCTCTCTGAAAAATAAGATGTGTCTAAAAGGACAGAGGGGTTTTTTTTCTCTGTTGATCATCTCTGGTTCTCAGCTGATCTAGGAATAGATAGGGGACTTTCCAATCTACTGTCTTCAGTTAAATGAGAATCCCCTTCTGACTTTCTCTTTTGGCTTTTGGAGGTATCTCATTCTTTGCTTCTGCAGGAATAATCAATCCCTTTGTGTCTTTAAGCTTTATAATCACTTCATGGCAATGAAAATTATGTACATAGTCTCCTATGTGTTCTGCTAACATATTCCATTCAATAATGGTTGCCAGGTCAGAATCTGGGTCTGTAAGACTAGAGGTAGTAAAGTTTGGAAAAGATGATAACGCTTTCATAGATGCTTGCAGTCTGAGTGAATAAAGTACTTCCATGAAGGTCTGTCAGAAATATTACATGCTGTATTTCTTTATAATAGCTATAAATGGAATATTATATGCAAACACATGCACTTACTGCAGCTGACATTTTATCCGTTTCAATGAAATGTACTTGCCTTCCTCCCTTAGGCTCCTTTGAATTGCTCAGTCTGAAAGTATTGCACCAATGTTGCTAAAGTTTGCAAGTAATCTATTAAAAAAATTAAATCATTAAATCCATTTTGAGTGATGTTTAATTTTATTGCAGCCAAATCTCAAAGAGGAATACTGTGCAATGTGACTTGTAAGCAGGCAGGAGGCCTTTTAATAGAAGATACAAATCCTGCAGCTGGTCTTTAATTCAGTGGCCTCTCATTAATTTCAGAGGTATTGCTTGGGTGAAGAACTTAGAAAATGACCTTTGATTTTGCCTATTTAAATTGCTAGTGGAGTTGTTGCATCATCCTTATGGAAAAGAACTACGAAAGTAAAAATAAAGATACTAAATGCATAATTAAAAGTACATTCTGTAGATTTGCTTCTTTGATTTTCACAGGCTTGGCAATATCTACTTTGACTTACTATGCCATGGTTAGAGGTTAATCTCAAAAAACCCCCACCTTACAGCATTGGCTCGACATTGGTCCTTCTCGTAAGATGGAATTGCAAGAGAACACAGGGGTTTTGAAAAGGCCAATACAATCACAGCTAAATTTAAACGATCTGTATTAGATTACAAGTTCTCTTTTGTGGAACTTCAGCCCCTTGAAAATCTGTTGGAATAAGATTTTGAAGAATTTCAAGGCCGAAATTCAAGGTCATTTTCTATTGGACCACTTTTATATCAGAAAGGTGAAATCTTAATTGCTTTTCATAACACAATTTGTACAGAGATAAATATTGACGTTTCACTTCTCTGTTGAATTGTCATGCATTGTCATGCTTGTTTTTAAGTGGATGGGACCTAGATGCCATACCCCATGGAGGCAAGTTGATTTCCTTCTTTCTCTTCTTTTGTTGGATGGTCCCACATGTGGGGGCGGGGAAGCTTTATTGGCATGGAGGAAGGGAAGATTTCAGGGACTGAATGAAGCATTCAGTTCTGCCAAGACATCCATTCTCTTCTGTGGCATCAGTGCTCTGCCAAGATTGTCACACTGTGATACCTCCTTTATTTTTAAGTTGGAGACTTTCTAAAACTAGGATCTTTTAGGTATATGGGTTTGCTATATGATAGCATGAAGCCTGATGGGAAAGATTCACTGTCAACTACTGCTCAGAAAAGCTTGGCCTGTTCTGTTTGAGCAGAAAGTTTGCAATGAAAGAAATGGGAAGGGAAGGAAGGAGCAATGAATGTGGAATAAAGTTTCTTTACTTATTTGACAGGACACTACGCACAGTCAGTGTGACTTTTCTTATCTCTTCCACTGTCATCTTGATGGCCTTTTGCTAGCATCAGGGGGCAAAACTATTAACATTAACAAAAAAAGATTCAAATACATGAGGACAAACAGACTCTTATGGGAAATACAGCATCTAAAATGGCATTGCTTACTTTTTGAACTCAGTTCAAAATGCCTTCAGAGGCCAGTTTTGACTGCATTGTTTTTTTTAAATAGTGCTGATGTTTAAAAAAAGCCATATAGGGAAAATCAAGATTAAAATTAAATTAAATTAAATTTGTTTCAATGTTGCAGTGTATGAACTTTTTCATATTTCAGTGAAGTTCATAAGCTATAGAATAATTACTACAGGAAATATATTTTACATAAATAGCTGGGGTTTTTTTGTTTCCCAGAATCAAAATCATGCTTTTAATTAATGAAAATAATATCAGGTGTTTCTTTAAAAGGATATTCTGGGTCCTTCAGTGATTTCCAGACTTTCTCTGAGATTTTGAACATGTAGTAACTAAAAAAAGTAAAAGCTCAAGTGTTCCAAATAATTCATAACTATTAAAGATAGTGCTCGATTACATTCAAAGTTACAGTATTTTGGATACTATGAATTCCTCCACTTATGAAATATTACATTTAAGCTGTCTTCTTGATTAAAAAATTCAATCTAATTTTTTTTTTTATTTAAGGGAATATAATAAAATATCTTCCATGTGGAACTCATCATTTTTAATTACTTACATTTTAAGTGTAGACTTTTAGAGTACTGTGTTCTTGAAACCCTAGGTCATGTGGCAGTTTAGAGAGAAAATTGAGTTTCTACCCTGCAGAGTCTGAACATACTGAGACTAACTGCAGGCTACATGCTGCTATGATACTCTGATTTGGGGAATAGAGTGGTCAGCCACGTAAAGGTTTCTGTAGTGGCTGGCTTTATTTACCCTGCAGGGTCATTGTGTCTCATTGCATTTGTCCACCAGTTGTCCAGACATGGAGTTCTGAGTGTCTGGTTGTAGCTCCATCACTGTTCATTTAGCCAAGTTTCTTTCAAGTGGAAACCAAGGTGTGCAGGGTCATAGCGCACGCTCATATCTCATTGTAACTGGTAGTCTAGTTGCAATCAGTCTCAACAGTTAGAAAACAGTCCTGGGTCCACAGGCTCTGGTGTACCCCTTGTTTCTGTGGTTTTGTGGGCCTCTACAACTGTTCTTAAGTGTTAAACTGGTGTTTATCATCCCAAAAGTACTAAAATCTGTCCTAACTTCAAACTCGTCTAAGAATGCCAACTGTTCTTTTTGGTTCTTATTTCACTTATGAATTTTTCATTGTTTTAATCTGTGTTTTGCACTTGAAACTTTTAAGTTATGCTTGTTCTTGTATAACGATAAAGAAATATCAGTGACCGTTACTGTACTGTAAGGCACTGGTGCAAGGCTCCCTTGTACGTAAGATAACTATGCAATAAAATGTAAATGGTGTTAAGGAAAGATCACTTTTCAATGGAAGCTACTGACCATATGAGGCTTTGACAGACATTTTTAGAGAGTACATTTAAAGGAGAAGAACTATATCAAATGAAAAGGCCAGGAATTACTAAATGGGGACTATTGAAGTGTTCTCTGAAATAATTAGACCTGAAAAGGCTTTCTGAATGTATTCCAGTGCTTTACCTGCAGAAACTGTATACCGCTTCCCTGATAGATAGTGTTATCAATTTTTACCAAGTGTTGCAGCCAAGTGACAATATATTTGTTCTCTGTGAGCTTTGTACAAGATGACTGCACTTGCAGACTGGCTCTGAGAGTGACAGTGACCCAGAACTTGCTTTTCAGTTTGCTTATGTTACTCTATAAATGTATAGGCAGGTTGTGCTTGAAATGAAGGTGTTGACATTACATTGCTTTACATTGGTATCTTTAATGTCATTTCCATTTCATTGCCCTATCCAGAGCAATTTAAGTTACTTATGATAGCATTCTTTGTCTGCTGTCAACATAGTATCAGTAAGGCATTCAGCGGCCAATGGTAATCATAGAATCATAGAATCTTTTAGATTGGAAAATTTTAGCTTAGTCTTGGAAAAGACCTTTAAGATCATCAAGTCCATCCGTTAACCTACCACTGCCAAGTCCACCGCTAAACCATGTCCCTAAGCACCACATCAACACATCTTTTTCTATACCTCCAGGGACGGGGACTCAACCATTTCCCTGGGCAGCCTGTTCCAAGGCCTGACTACCCTGTCAGTGAAGAAATTTTTCCTAATATCCAACCTAAACCTCCCCTGGCACAACTTGAGGCCATTTCCTCTCGTTCTATCACTTGTTACTGGGGTGAAGAGACCGACCCCCACCTCTCTACAACCTCCTTTCAGGTAGTTGTAGCGAGCAATAAGGTCTCCCCTCAGCCTCCTCTTCTCCAAACTAAACAACCCCAGCTCCCTCAGCCACTCCTCATAAGACTTGTTCTTTAGACCCTTCACCAACCTTGTTGCCCTTCTCTGGACACGCTCCAGCACCTCAATGTCCTTCTTGTAGTGAGGGACCCAAAACTGAACACAGTAATAAATGAAAAGTAGGGGGTATCCTTGCCCCCACCTGCAAGATAAATTTGCAGGATGGTGCACTAGTAATGCTCAAGTTTCTAAAAAACTTTCCATGTCTGTCCCATGAACTAGCCTTCAGCCAGAAAATGTATGACACTGAGACCGAATGTCAGTGTCCTGAGGGCACAAAGCCATTTTGTAGGTGTACCTGTTTCCAGTCCTGTCTCCTGGATGAATATTGAACGCCCTTTGTAGGTAGCCTTCTCTCCAGTCTTGAGTATGGCACTGTCACCTGGATGGACTTTGGACATATGTTATAGGTAGCTTGCCTCCTGGATGGACCTCTTGGACACTCACTATAGCTTGTCTTCAGTCCTGTCCCCAGCCCTATCTCCTGATGCTCATGACTGAAGCCCCTAGATGGATCCTGGACCTGATTGATTACTTCACTGTTTTGGGAACTGTTGATAGACTTTGTTACCACCACCCTGCTCTGTTCAGTTTCTTGGCTGAAGTGAGGAGCCTTGGCACAGTGCAGTGTGGGGCATGGAGCAGACCAAAGATATGTCCCTGAATGTTTCTTCACAAGGGTCTTCTGTGGGGTTCAGCAATGCTGGAAAGTTCACTCTCCTTAAGGACTCTGTCATGTGGTGATCTTGGGTCTGAGTGTGTGGGTATCCAAATGAGTGGAAAGCTCAGTGCTTTGTTCCCACGTGAAAATGAGCTCAGGATCTCTGTAATAGAGACATGTCTATTTTGCTCCTCCCAAAGTCCGGTGGTTGCTTAGGGTCTTTAAAGACCAGGGCTTTCATCTTCATGAAGAGAATGCAGCACCTGGTCAGCTCGCACGTTGCAGCATGAGAAGCACTACAGAGTAGCTCTGAGCCCCTAAACCTTTCAAGAGCCTTTTCGATGGCATGTGAATGTTTAGCGAGTATTTGGTGTACCTCTGGAGCAATGTTTTCAGCTAAGTTTCCTCCTAAAAGAATCTAGGTCCCGTGCACTGTAGCTGTTCTGCAAACTGAACCAACATTTCGTGGGGCCATTACTTCATGGATTCACTTCAAAATCATACTACTTCTTCAGACTGAAAGAGTAACACAGATGCAGCCTGAGGACATGAGTTCATATTATGCTTAGTTTGGTCTAACGACTGCCACTGAAAGAAGCAGTAGACCTCTCAGGCTCACATCACTTTTTGTGTGCTCCTGCTTCCTCTTCTGAGTTTGACTTGTCACGGTAAATCTTCCCTGCTTGGAGGGAAAGCTAACTCATGAAAACCTGCGAGTTTTCCCTCAGATCAGCAAGCTGATGGGAGTCAGTATGGAGTTGCACAATTGCTAAATTTAACACAAGGGAAGAGGCAGAAAAGCAGGGAGAAAGCAGGTCTACCCCCTCTGGCCTCTGCCTGCTGTTAGATTGAATTAAGTATAATATGAAACTACACCCCGAAGGAGAAGCATGTAAGTTTATTCAGAGAAGATTATCACTGTTGCTGCTGGTTGAGAATTCACACAGCTGAGGATTCACTGTTTAAAAAATGTGGTGGAATTCCCCAAATCAGTCAGGGTTTTTTGCAGCAGATAATAAATGTTTTCAGGTGTCTTGTGGAGGTCTTTCCTGACAAATGGACAAACACTTGGTGCGTATTTGGCTGACCGCCTTTTATTTGTTGACCTTCTCAGAAGAATGGAAGAATTTCAGAAAGTAATAGCAAACTGTTACATTTCAGTATGATACTCATAGGCAGATACAGTAGCAAATGCACCACTAAGTTTATGCTGCTTTTATTGGTCTTTCCAAAATCTTTATATCAGTTTTAGTATGAGGTCAATTCTTTTACCAATTTTAATTTGTTTTTGTCTATCTGTACTTAGAAGATGATAAAAATAGAAATTATACATTGTATTTTTCCCCCTATACTTTACAAAACTCACATTCTCTGCTTTCTTTCCAATCCATTTGTCTTTTTCTAAGGAAAAAAACCCTACTTAAAATACCATACTAAACCACTGCTCAGTCTATGATTGAATCTGAGCCTCCTGCTGGAACTACTCTCACCTCACTTTATAATAAACATACCAAAAGGCAGGAGAGTATTCTATTACCTAAATATACATTTTGTTAGAAATAAGGTTATCTAATTAGAACATGTTAGTTCTGGAAATTGGGAAGTCTCAGTGCTGGTGTATAGGCAGAATAAAGTCGAAGTTCTAAAATCAAGTCTGCCCTTTGTATTCATGTACTGTAAGTTGTTTCTTTCTGCTTGTACACTAGCAGCTTTCAGAGCTTTTTCTGGGTTGAATAGATACCATACAATCCCTCTAGGCTCCTAAGAGTTTGGTTTTTTTTCCCCCCAGAGATTTCTCTGCAGTATGGCTGAAGTCTGCTTTCTGCTCTGAGCAGAGCCTCTCCCCTCTGTGCATTTCTCCCTCTCTGCCTCAGCCTGGAATCCCTTCCTCTTCCCTCTGTGTAACTGCTCTAAATCCGAGTGCAGCAGCCAGGAAAGATAGCTAACCACACAGACTTTTAGCGAAAATAGCAGATAATGTTTATGCATCATGTTCAACAGTACAATGCATCCAACACATTCTTACAGCATTCAGGAAAGAAGCAGATACCAAAGAAGATCCTTTGGCCTTAGCTATATCCTGCAGTTGTTGAGAGCTTGTAGCTAGGACAGTCCAGGTTTAGTACTAGGTTTGTGTCAAATGACTATAACTAAATGCTTGGACAATTTAATGTACTTGATGTTTATTATATCCATTATATTAAACATGCTTTAGGAAAGTGAAATCTGATAAACAAGTCTGGCTTCTGAAACCGTGACTGATCTGATATTTCTATGGTTACCATTCATGAAACCAAAATGATTTTTCTCCAGGGGAACATATCCATGTGAATATGTCCAGCAAGGTTGTGACAGGTTATATCAAAGTATATTAGTTTGTGTGATGGAGCTCTACACAGGAATTACCAAGGCAGTACTTCTGAAGAGTGCTTAAGGATTGTGCTAGAACAAGCTTTAGAGTTATCATTTGGATTACAAAACAAATTCCCTTTATGTGGTCATCATTTACAGAGAATTTGCATACATAGCATTTTATCACAAGCTG
The DNA here is from genome assembly GCA_020745775.1 of Theristicus caerulescens. Lineage (NCBI taxonomy): Eukaryota > Metazoa > Chordata > Aves > Pelecaniformes > Threskiornithidae > Theristicus > Theristicus caerulescens. The sequence goes on from CM036558.1 coordinate 87,995,459, forward strand.
AATTTTGCTGACTTGAAGGAGGGCCCACGTCTATTTGTGACTGGTACCCCCTGCTCCTGACCCCTGGTGCCATCATCATTCTGCCTAGGATGCCCACAGAGCCTGTCTGTCCCCATGGTGTCAGGTGACACTACTCTAAGGGCCTCTTCTGGTTGCACTTCTGAGTTTCATCCAACTGAAAAAGTAGCATAAGCATGGCAGAACAAATCAAGAATAGTCCAAGAAGAAACTAACCCAAGGCACCTCTCTGTGCCTTTCTCCCTGTTCTGAGGAGTGGGCACTGGAACCCAGCTGCTGTCACCGACTGGGCAGTGAGCACCCTGTGGCTGCTTTTCCATTTTCCAGAATCGGGGCAATGGAAAGCATAACTGGGCCTCTGAACCTGTGTGGATGATTCCTCTTTTTTCCTGCGTTTGTGTGTGTATGTATACACTATTGACGCAGAATGGTTTTTGTCCCAAGACTGCTCAATCTTGACTGCTTCAATCCCAAAGCTACTATACACTTCTCTGCAGCTTGCTTTGGAGTCTCTCTCCTGCATATTAGCATTTTTTTCCTATACCGGTTGAAAAAAAGAGCGAAGTCTGAAAAATTAAAACTGAGCCAACTATAATTTTTCTTTTCTTATTTTGGTCAGCATGGAATTATACACGTCCCTGCAGTACAGTATAAATCATTATCATCATTAACATTATCCTTAGGTAGGCAATTTCAGTGCTTTAAACCTGCTTATCTCCAGTTGTTTGTTCTGAGCTTTGGCTGCCCCTCGATACGAAGCCATGTTATGAGATCCCAGGGTTTCTTGCTTCATTATAGGGAACATCACATCCGAATGTGTGTATGTAAATGTTAATGTTGTGCATATAAGTAATGCAGCTACCTAATTATTTCTATCGAAGACATTTTATCATGACATGAATGAAAACAATTACTTTGTCAGTAAATCTAGGTATATTCCAGAATATATGTTAATGGTACAACCAAACAAAATTTTTAATTAAATAATGCTGAGACCGTTGCTTCAGTTAAAAAAAAACAGGTACATTCAAACCCTGACAGTTCATATTTCTCATCATCCTATAGCTAAAATTGCAGCAAAATAGTATGGCATGTCAGACGACTGACATCATTGAAGAGGTAAATGCTATGTAAAAGGAGTGAATGTGGTGGGAAGTGACGATACTTCTGTGATGTATTCAGTTCAGCTGACATACCCATGACAGGAAAGACAGCAGGGGCATGGCTGTTCCTACAGGGGTAGGAACAAGCTCTGAGGAGTTTCTAAGACAGCTCTCAACCATACAGTATTGTGGAAATCCTCTAATGAAGAACTAAATGTGCCAAATGCCTAACAGCCTTGTGGGACCTGCGATGAGGGCCTACAGTCCAGGTGTCCTGTTCTTGTTTTTCATGACTTCTAGGCTCACATTTTCAAAAACTTCCATGCTTTGTCCTGTCTCTCAAGGTTACCTTTCAAAGAAGAGTTTCGAAGTGCAGAACAACTTTATCTGAAAGTGTACTCTCAACTGCATTAGCTGCTCAGTGCAGCATCTCGTTTGGTTTTTTTCCTCCTGAGGACTGATGCACTAACACCTGATGTGCACCAACAGGCACTGAATCTCAGGCCCCTTGGAGGGTCCTAAAGGAACAAGGAAGAAAGGAAGAGTTATGTAGAGCTGTTACGGCTCTGCAAACCTTTTCCAAACAGAACGAAGAGGAAGTGTGGGTGTAGGTCTGCAAGGCTGCATCCTGGTCTTTTACTATAATGGCCGATATAAATCAGTTTCAGTGTAGCAGTTCAAGTAATGACAGCCTTCTGGGTTCTTGAAGGCAGAGCAAAATTGCTTTGAGGGTTCCAAATCCTCCATTCTACAGCTTTTTTCACTGAACAAAATTTGCTCCTGATAGATGTACATTTTCTTTCTCTGCCATAATTTTTTTTCTTTGAAGTTGAAAAAAGCAAAACTGCCACTCTCTCAAACCAAGCCCCTTTGGATATCATGGCCTTGGGATTGCAGCACAGACTAAGTGTAGCATCTGTCTTAGGTGGGAGACAGGGATGTGGATTAATTACAGTTCAAATAGGAAGAGCATATACTGTGAGAAAACCTGATTTTAAATATAGGTAAATTTCATCTTTTAAAATCTTATGAGTCAGAATTGATGAATTCCTTGTTCCTAAGTCCTTTCTCCTTCTCACCTGAGCAAACAAGTCAATCTCGTTTTTTCCTAAGCTCTTGAACCTCCACACTGATAGCTACAGCCTCTCCAACGGGGCAGGAGAACCCCCCCTTCTCTTTGCATCCCCTTGATGAACATGGGGAGGTTGGATGCAGCCCCTGACCCTTTTTCTGGCTTTCAGAAGGGTCTGTTCTGTGTGGAAGTCACAAGCTTCCAGACCTCTCCTGTGTGTCTTCATCTGGTTCTCCTTGTGTTTTGTTACTATTTTATGAGAAAAAGGGGAAGCTAGGAACTGAGTAGAGCAAAACCAGGAATGAGGAGGAGGCAGAGCAATGTAAACGGATGTTTAACGGTGAGAGGCTCAGGAATGCAGTAGCAAGGTAAGGAGGGTAAGTCAGGCGCAGGAGAGGGTACAGTAGGACTGGCTGAGCAAACACAGGAAGCCAACAGTGTACCAAAACTTCAGAAAAAAGTACCTTGAGATTATAAAAGGAATTAGGATAGATGGATGGGAGCCAAAGGAGGTGGGTAGACAGATTAGCTTAAAGATAGGGAAAACCTGTTTCAGCACAAAATGATGCTAGACTTAAAATCTTGTTATCACCAAAAGGGACCACACCATATATATATAAACAGGAACTTCTTGTTGGCCAAATAAATATTTCAGTTGTCTAGAAGTCCAAATTAACTAAATAAGAAAACCCTCATTTAAAATACCTTTTAAATTTGTATACAAGAGAAGCTTTCAAGTAGCTGCCCCTTCACTGTGCTGCTGTGTGCATTCTTCCAATGTTCCTCTGGGTCCTGGGGCTGACAGCGTCAGTCTTTCTGAAGAGGAAAGAGGGGACAATTAGAACAAGTTTTCAGCCATCTGAGGTCTTTACTGGGGGAGTTTCATGGTGGGGGTCTCTTTCTCCTCAATCTTGGCTCTCTTTGGTAATGTCTTACCATAGCCTGCCTCCTTCTCCCTGCTTCCCAGGCAAAGTCTGGGAGCCGCACGCTGCCCTCCCCCAGCCCCATTACCCTGGGGGGGCTGTCTGTCCCTCAGTGACTATGTAGGGGTGCCAGCCCCCTGCCCCACGCATTCCCAAAGTGAAACCAGCGTAGGGAGGCCACACGCACGTGGCCACCAGGCCATTGCTGCCATGGCTAAAACCAGCTCCCTCTGAGGCAGGGCCAGACACGTTCTGAGACCCTGCGCTGCCAGCTGCCCGCCAAACCTCTGGCCTTCTGCTAGTGATGGCAAAAATCATATTTACGTAGCTATGGGAGAAAGGCTGAAGGAAAAGACAAAAATGCTGGAGTTAGAATCAAACTGGAAGAAAATGCTCAGAAGTGAACCTACATGTTGCTATGCAGGGAGATGGGGTCTGATACTCCCCACCCCGAGAAACGAATACCAGAGTCAGTTAAGTTTATGGAGCACTTGTGGATTAAGAAGTCAGAGCTGGGGAGGAGGCAGGACTGAGAAAAACAGCTTGGCACTATAAAGCAGAGGAGGTCAGGCTTGAAGAAAAGGCAGAGCAGCCTTGTGGAGTGGGAACAAATGTCCTTCCAGAGAGGGGGGGTGGAGTCCAGGATTGATCCTGCACGGTCCCATTCCTTGCTGTCAGCAAGCACCTCTTGGGAAAGTATGTCCAGTCTTCATACAGGCAGAGCATACCAGCCTTTAAATCTGTCAACTACTCTATTAATTCAGAAGATTGCAGAGCTGATTTAGAGAGCCCCATCAGGCTGATGATGTGCTTGGATCTCAGCATGATGCCATATTTATGGAGGCAATTGTGCAATAGGTAGCATCTGTGTTAACAGTTACCCAAGGTAACAGTATTTTATACTTTATAAGTTACAATCCTTAATAACGTGTTCAGGTGATATTTTTCTACAAACATTTGTGTCATTCTGTAAACAGGATGGATCAGCTCTACGAATCGTTCGAAATTATTATGCTGTTTAATGTATTAAGAAATTAAATATAAAAATAAATAAATGGGTTGTGTTATGCTACATATTCTCAAAAATGAGTTCCTAATGGTCTTATATATATGTCTTTGAAAGCATACAGACCTCTCCACTCCTGTTCACTTGCAGTAATAGATTTTATTGTGTCACGTCAAGGCTCCTGTAAGTTACAATATAAGGAAATGTGATATTTCACCTGTGCTTTTGTTATATTTTGGATATACTTAAGACAACTGAATTTGGCATTCAGTCTGTGACAATAGCCTCCTGCTGTTTTCTTTCTAGGAGTTGAAGAATGTATCAGCAAAAACAATAGATGAGGATGAAGCCAAAACATGTATTTATAATGAGAGAAAGAAGTTTTGTGTTGAGACTACAGTGCAGGGCTTTTGCTTCCACTGTATTAAATGACTGGTAAAAGTAATAATAATTTTGTTTGATATTGGTACAGTAAAGCAAGTACTTAACTTAGATGCATTTTGATTATCTTTCAGAAACGATTTATTTGTCAACCCAGTCATCAATTTAACTTATTGGTAAATTGAGCTCAAAAATGTGACTCAGTACCCACACATATTTTAGGTTCTGTGTGATGCTTCATTAATTTTTTTTTTTTTTTAGAGAAAGGTCACTGCTGTGCCTTTTGGGAAGAAATCCTACTGCATATATGGCTTTCTTTTGGTGGTTTGATTAATCTCAAGGATGCTTATTGTGGCAGAGTAAGTGATTCAGGGATGACTGCTCAAACTCAATACTTAACTCTCCAAAGAGGGCATGTACCTGGCACATACTGGCTCTTCTCATCTAGGTCTTTTTGCTCTGGGCATGGAAAGCACAGCCAGGCTAATTCAGCTCTGAAACTGCAGAAAAAATGTTCCTATTGAGCTGTAACTGAAATACCAAGACTGGGAGAAGGGACCAAGAAAGGTAAAGGGGAAGGAGAAAGTTTAAATTATAACTCAAAATCTATTGTGGCAATGTTTGAAGGCATTCCCTTTTGCTGACCTGCTGCCCAAGCACTTGAATTGCTTGCATTTTGGGGGCAGAGGGGCCACCTTTCCTAGGTGACTTGCTGTGCCTTTGTTTTGAGCTAGCTGAGCCATCTCATTTCTTCTCTGACCACAGCAATACCACTCTCAGTGAGGCTGGGCTTCTCTCTGCTATGTTTCGCTGTACTTACTGTTGTGTGCAGTGGCAGCGGAGGAGCCACAGACCGTTCTGTGAAGGCAATGCTAGAAGCAGTTCACAAAATCAGCTCAGCAGCTGTCTTCAGGGCTCCGCACCTGGGGTTCTGACTGGTTTTATGTATCCAAAGCAGGCTGAGAGATGTGTCTAATGAGCTCAAATGCGTTCCAGTGGAAAAGCATGAAGGACAATTAGTTGGCCCGTATTTTCTTCGATTTCATCCTTCTTGTCAAGCCATGGTTCTAAGAACTTGTGCATTCCTACCATCACTGTGGGAAATATAAGTTTTGATGCCTATGTCAAGTACCAGGATTTGATGTATGGTGTTATGTTAAGTTGTGAACTAACAGAAGGAAGAATATATTCTGTTACTTTGTATGGGGCAACTTTAAAATTGGCAACTCAGAAAGAATCAGAAAATGCAAATTTGTCAAATTGTTCACTTGTCAAATGCCAGTGTCAGGATAGGGGTTATAATCTACAGTAAATGTTAGCTACTGCATGGTACTCGGTGTTCTCAGTTGATGCTCAGGACCTCACTGCCTCTAGATTACTCTCTGAGAAAACTGTTTCTCTGTTAAGAATTTAAAATGCTCTGAGTATTTTGATTGAATGGAACAGGATTTTGGAGGCTATCTTCACCTCTATATAGTATGTTACGGCATATCACTTGTTTCCTTGGCAAAATTAGTGTATTTTCTTGTTAATGTTAAATTTTGCTCAGGATGGAGGAAATCTTGTACAGTTTTCTTGTGTATGTGACTTTGCTTTTGATGTCATTCAGATGGCAATACTGTAATTCACTGGTTATGTTCAATTGCTGTTTAACTGGCCCAGTACTAAAATTTGATCCCCAGAAGACTTCTTTTGTGATCAGGCTAATCAGCGCATTGGCAGTCTGTTCCTGTCGTGCGGGATCATCCCACACTACAAACAGTTGCGGGGAGCTGAGGTTCTTTTTTGCTCAATGTCAAACTGAAGGAGTATAAATTCTACTTTTGAAATGACTGTTTGAGAGGTTTTACTTTGCTGCTCTGCCAGCATCCCTTACAAAGGCTACAGTGTTTGAGTACAAAATAGTATTTCTTACCACTTAACAGGATGCTCTTGGATTCTCTTTCCAACTCAGCAGGGCTCTAACACGGTGCCAGACCTTTATTTTGTGGGTATCCGGTCTGTACTCCCAGTTCCAGCGTTGCCGTCAGCCCCAGCAAGGGACGGCTGCGCCCGCAGGGGTGGGGAGCCGGGGCCAGGGCATGCTAACAAGCCCGGCAGAGCAGGGGACTCGCCAACCGGGGCCCCATCCTGCAGGACCCAAGCAGGGCAGGTCTGGAGATAGGAACGAGATTCAGAGAAAAGTAGAGATCACATGAGGTTCAGTGAAGAGGTCAGACAAGTTCGTGCAGACAAGGACAAGGCAGGTCAAGTTGCAGACAAGGCAGGTCTGAAGTGAAGCTGGGAACACAAGTCAGCGAGTCATGGCCAAGGCAAAGACAGTAACCCGGGTCAGCCAGAGTCCAGTGATCACCAGGCAAGACCATAGGGATGAGGCATTTCCTAGGTCAGACGGGGAAGTTAGTCTGGGTTTGGGTCAGTGAGGTACATGGCCAGGCACAGGCACGTGCAGTGCAGCTGCAGTGCAGCTCAGATGAGGGTCAAGCGTGACAACCTCAGCTTGACAGCCATTCCTGCGCAAAGGGAGGGCAGCCACTGAGTCGTCTTCCAGATTTCTCTTGAAAAGCTCTTCAAGGGTGGCCAAGGCGTCTCAGAGCTGGCCTTTGCCGCACAAAGCTGGACTAGAGTGCGTTACAGTCCCAACAGTCACTGGGAAGGTCGATCTCTGTGTCCTATATAACGGTGATTAGAAAATACGCTCTTTTTACTAACGTTTAACCAAGTAAGAACATTCCTGATACACCTCCAAAGACAGTCTACTGGGATATCTTCTGTAGCACATGAAATGGGCAAGAACTATTAAAAATTTTAAACCAACAATATAGGACAAGTATATTCTGATTGTTCATACTGTTTATCCACAGACTTACGACATTTAATCTCTGCTCTGTACGATCTCAGAGGCAGACCATACATGTCAATTAGTGACAAGGCAGACATGAAACTGTTGTCTTTCAAGTACCTGTAGGCAGAGTAACTTATTCCTGCCACAGAGCAAATCTAAAGGAAGTATTTTTAAGATCTTCAGGGCCCTGGATGTGCTTTTATCAGCAAAGGGGTATCTTCTTCTTACAGAAAATCACTATCCATAAGACCACCCCTCCCTCTTCTTCCACAGGGAAGGTAGTAGGTAGGGAGTGGTAGAAGGCAAGCCAGGGGGTCTCTGTGGGGTGCCTCTGTTAATCACTTCCCTGACTCATGGAGGTCGAGTCAACCCATGAAAGCTCAGGTTAGGACAGGGACTCCTCCCCTCTCCTTATTTACACTCCACATACCTCCAACAAAAAAATTTCTGTAAACCATTAACGGGACCTCAAATATTGAATTTACCAGATCTGGCTCAAATGCTGACCTTAGGATTAGCACAGGTGACATCATCCATTCGTGTGGTTTGAAACAAAATACCAAAGGGATAAATGAAGGCTCCCTACATCTTAATTTTTTAGGACTAGCCTTCCAAGTCCACCACCATAGTAGTAAATTTTGTAGAGCAGCAAAAACTCTGCAGGAAGATTTTTCAAGGAGGTGTCTTGTGGGTATTTAGAGCAGAGCAAGTTGACTGCGATGCCTTGCACTGCTGTGGGCAAGCTGCGCCTCCCGTGCCATTCCTTCTGCACACTAGCACTGGGAAGGGCTTCCCGGTTCTGTGACTGGGAAGCATGGGGCAGTTTTTCCCGGCTGGAGTGGGCTCATCTGCCCTGCTGGGCTTATGCTCTCAACTCTCCTGCCTGAAGATTTTTGGGGTCCTGGGCATACTTCAGCAGGCAGACTTTCGGAGGTGGAACGATGTCTCTTCTGGCACTTGCTGGCAAGTGTGACTTGCCTCCAGGACGTAACAGAATAGATATTTAGTGTCATGTTTTTGTGGACCTCATTACTCGAATCAAGGCAGTGTTTTATATAAGGCCTGTGCAAAGCTTTCTGTACATAATGGGGACATTCGGCAGGGAGTCTGCAGGGAACTGCTGGGGTATTTTTCCACTTCAAAGTTTCTTTGGCATTCACCCCAGCTAAAGGCACCAGCTGCTATTAAGGCTTGTTTTTTTTCTTATTTTCTCTGCTTTTGTTTCTCTGCAATTAAATAATTACCTTAATGAGAGATTTCCAGTTATTCTGATAATGTCTTGGGACAATGTTGAACTTCTGTGATCAACGGGACCTCTGGCAGGTGTTGGGATCTATTTACTGTAACAGCAGCCCTTCTGTCACGCAGAAGGGTAACAAGAAACAGCCAAAAGCAGCATAGAGAAATGACACAGCACAAAGCAGTTCAGTAAAAACACGAAGTCCATTAAATCAAAACTGTCTGTATGTTCAGTGAAGACCTACAATGGGTGTCTCACTCATTTTGTTTACTTGTTTTTATTTATTTATTTTCCTGACTAGATTAATGATGCACTGGAAGGGAGTGAGTAAGAAAAGCTGGATGTTATTTCATAGTAAAGAAAATAATTTCAAGATATATTTATATAGTACAATTTACTTTGATACTTAAGTTAATACATACTTGTCAGGAATAAGAGTTGGACTTTTTTTTTTTCCAGAGTGAAAACAGGGCATGAAGAAAACCTATTTGTAGCTGTAAAATTGTTGTCTAGGTACTTGTTCTGAGGGGTACATGGTTTGCATGCCAAGTTAAAACATTTATGCTGCGTGTGGTTTTTTTAACTGCTCCACTTAAGTACACTTGGAAAGTTTTATTTTGAAATGGTGAGTGTATTCAAGCAATGCTGCCAAATTCCAGGATTATTACAGTTAATACAGAACATTTTGTTGACTTTAATTTGTGAAAACAGTGGTTTAGCAGTTTAAGAGTTGTTAAGGGATATGCAGCCTCAATTATTTTTTGAGAAAATTGTACAAAATCTGAAAGCGTTAGGACACCCAAATGATTCATAGAAGTAGTAGTTTATTTTCAAGGATAATGGACCTGAAATGCATATACAGGGTAAAGTCTTTCTGACAATGAGATGATACCACCCCAGTACTCCAACTTCTGTTTTATAAGAACTCACCACCCCATCTTTGCATTTGCAGCTTCCTAGAGGAAAAGGTATTAAGCCAAAAATTATGTGGTAGCTGGTTTGAAGACCATGCATCAGAACAGAACCTTGGTTTTACTGAAGCTGTCTTGCCGTTAGATGTACATTGTAGGAGGTTGTGACAGGATCTCGAGTGAGATGAGTAAGCCTAGTCTTCTTCCTTAAAATGAGCTCCCCAAAGAAGACCAAAAAGGCTTTTAAATGGGGGGGGGGGGGGGAAACCCCTAGAATACTTCTCTTTTAAAAACAGAAAACTCCAAATGACTAGGAAAAACAGCACAGAAATGAAAGTGATTCCCACTGTGTCATGGTACAGTGAATTGGTCCTTCTGGGCTTGCTTTATGCCAGCTAGTGACCTTGAATTGTGGGGAACTGTGAACATTCCCCCCCCCCCCCCCCCCGCTTGCTGCATTGCTCCATTTGCCTGGCTGCTGCAGGGTCCCTCTGGCTCCCCCTCTTCCCCTCACACCTCGCATCCCACCCCGGCCACCTGCCCCACCGGGCAATCGTCTTCCAGCGGCATCCCTGGGTGTCCCGGCGGGAGGGCACAGCCTCCAGCCCTCAGCTGCAGCCCCGCTACCGGGCCAGCCTGGCCCCTTCAGGGAGCTCAGCGTGCCCCCGGGAGTTGAAGCCTTGCGGAGGTGTATGAGGATACTTTTCCCCAACAGCCGCTGAATTACTTAGTGTGCAGCTGCTTGTTGCTTTCCAGCAATTGCTAAATCACAGTTCAGGCTGAGGCAAAACAAAGCTGCCCTTGACTTCAGGAATAACAGGCTGCAGCCTCAATTATGCTTGAATTTAAAGGCCTACTGTTAGCACTGGACAATCAAAGAGAAGAACACTTTAATACTACTTGTGGTATGGGTTTGCTGGTAACTGGCACTTTATAAAGCTGCTATTTCTTCATTTGAGCAAGCTACCCTAGTTTTTGTGTAATTTCACACTGCTTCTCTGGAGACAATAAATGAGGGAGGGAAATTATTAATTCCGAGCACAGGATTAGGGGAGGTTTTCCTCAGCGGCTCAAAGCAACTCCGACAGCTTTTCTCAGTGGCCGCCCTCTCCATGGTGTTACACCACATCTGCTAATAAGGCTCTGTGTGATACAGAAACTTGCTAGCACAGGGAAATGAGAAAAGGTGCCCTGCGCTAAATGGTTGCTCGAGTGACTTTTCAGAGTGTCTCACCAGACCAGGCAGAAGCGGGCTGAATGGCTGTCGGGACTGCCGCTCGATGGGGTTTTCACTGAAAAGCTGGCACTGACATTACATATTGAATCTTTTGTACTGCTTCACAAGTTGAGTAAGATGAATTTGTCAAATACCTATCCAGTAAATAATTGGTAGAAATACTTCAAGTTGCATATCTTTTTAGCTTGGCTGATTTTTTTCTCACTATTACTTTACAGTTTGCCTGTGAGCAAAGTGACTGTTAGTACCCCCATTTTGTCGTCACATTTTGAAATTGTTAGTTTGGCAGTGTTCTTTTATCTTTAGAAATGCTTAAATAAGTAGAGGAAATTATTACCTATTGCTAACAAACTTCATATTTGAATAGATTTTTTAAAAAACAAAATACAAGCTCTTTAATCCAAAGTTTTTTCCACCGTCCTGCTCCTTTCTGCTACCCTCCACCCCCCAAATGTTTGGAAAACAGAACTTAAAAGAAAGTGCTTAAAAGATTCTTTTGAATTCTGACACATGACACTATTAAAGTGTCATTGCATATCAAAAGAAATGAAGCATTGGTAAACTGTTGAAGCAAAAAATTAATATTTACCACAGTATTAATTTTAAGCATCTGTTTTTAAAACTGCACTGTACACCTGGACTGCCTGCATGTTTTCTCTGTTTCTGCTCTCACTTGCAGACTGTGTGTCTAGATGCTGATAGTAATTGAACCATTTGATCAGTTTCATATATATTCTGAACAAGAAATTATTTAGCTATTCAAACTAGTAAGTGATTCAGTGCCCTATTTTGGGTTGATGTTTAAAGAAAACACTTCTCTTATTTATTTTTCCTAACTCTTAACAAAATATTTTGTGATTCCCATCAGTGATGTTTAAACTACAAAATTTCCAGGGCTATGTAGGTTGTCATTACCCTTGATAACGCTAGGAGACAAAGCAAAAAGCAGAACTGCATGGGCTTAATTTTCCATAAAAAGAAGGTTCAGCTCAACTCTCTTAAGTACCCAAGAATGGGCAAAGAAAGGGGAACAAAGCCAAGTAGAAAACTGTAGGAAAAGTGTGCCTAAAAATTTATCTTTGAAATTTCCAGAAATCTTTTTCTTTGCTTTGCTAAAGTAAGACATTACATGTGTAAAATCCTGAGCAAAAGAGTAGACTATAAAAACAGAGTAAAAAGCAATGGCCTCTTTTTACATTTAGTTTACAATGCCTTGCTGAAGATATGGTAATGCCAGCTCGTTCAGAAACAAGGTACAAGAGAAAGGGTTTCTTGAGTTAAAGAGAAATCCCATATAGCTACATAGTTGAAACAAGTTTAGAAATTATATGTTGAAAGATTTTTTGTTTCTTAACAGCTATTTGATATTGTTAATTAACAATTAACTACAAATTTTATGCTAGATCTAGATCTTTTAAAGTGGCCAAATAGAAACTAAGATGCCAGTCTACTCTCTGAAGACATCAATTGTATTTTAAAAATTTGAGCTCAGATTTTGTGAAGTGATTTCTGAAACTAGACCAGGAAAAAATGGGATACAAAATGTAAAGAAGAAATTAACCTTTCCCCCACTGTACATATCAGTTTTGAAGCCCTTGGGCTTTGAACTTAATAGCCTGGATTTCTAGGCCACTTTTACCCAGTTTTCTCTCCTTGTCCTGCTTTATTAACAAAGCAGGTCTTTTCTTTTTCAAAAATGGCCACTATGCCTTCTAAGGTGACAGCATCCTCCGGAAGAGATTAAAGTCCGTTGGCAAATAGTTCTTGATTTGAAGGTTTGCACTTTAGTGACCAAATTTGGAAAGGTGCAACAAACTTATTTGATGCTATTCTTATTTGAACAAATGGTTATCCATGACAGTTCAGCATGACAGTGATATGATAAAATGAGTTTGAATAACTTCCAAAGTCACACAACTTGACATGCTTCCACAAAGAAGAAAGAGAAATAGAAATGAGTATGTATGGAGAATGCCTTTAATTTTTACAAACTTTTCTCTCTTTAAAGATTAAGTGCTCTTCACTTTACTTTTACAACTAGTGATTGACAAGAAACATTTCAGAAATGTAGATGCAACAAAAGGACTTGAACTTAATCCTTTCTGTAATTCAGGAGAGAAACACTAAGGTCTTGATTCAATAGAAGAGCTAATAGCATTTGTTTCAGGTTAAGCATATCTTCGAGTGCCATTTCTGCACTGAAATTTTCCTGGTTTAACCCTGCAGTTACAGTCAAACAAAAGCTGAAACTCTTTCAATCATCACTCTTGAGGCTACAGCTGACAAGTCAAAATCGTGGTCTTCAGCCCACATGCCTCAAGGGGAACAGGCAATTTATTTGCCAATAGTGACTTCCAGAACTGTCATGGATTTAAGAATGAGGATTTTTAAATCCGTTTTTTGAGACAATAAACTAATTCAAGAACACTTTTTGACTGTGGGTTCTCAAGAGAGGGGAAGTGTAAAGTGTGAGTGTGGACTGTAATGGGAGCGATGGGTTTATATTGAGGAGAAAAAGGAAAACTTTACATTTCTGAGAAACTAGCTATAGTAAATTTCATGCATGACTGTTTGACTTCAGTTTGTCATTATTCTCTGTACACACAGGTTCCACTACCATGAGCAATATTTAGTTTTTGTGATTTTATTTACTGTGTAATCCCATTTTGTGGTTTTGCTGGCTCGTAAATGTCATTAATAGTGGACATTACAAAACTCAGTCATGTTTCAACAGGCACTCTGTCTGTCAAGGTAACAAATTAGCCACTGAAAATTGCATGGAAGTCTGTGGATTTCACTGAAGTTATAGCTGTGTCTGACAGCAGTGAATTTGGAATACTGTTCCAAAACACTGAAATATTGACATTAAATGTGTTGATGGCCATTGAGTCTATAGCCTTCAAGTAAATCCATCAGACAGGGAGTTATCTTGACCTCCTTAGGAGCTCTGTCCTGGATCAGTTAATCAAAACTTCATCACTGATGTGTGTGTGCTCAGCATGAAGCCCCAGACTGTCAGGATTTTTATTTGAAAAACACCCCTTGCAGCATAACAAACATGTTCCTTTTGAGGATCTGAAGGACACCCGACCAGTAACACAGAAAACTGGTTATCCAATGTAAACCCTTAAACTATCTCAAATTTTTAAACACTGTAAGGAGCAGTGTTTATTTTCCTGTTACTTCATTAATTTTTCCTTTCCATTGTTTTGTCAGTACCTCAGTAAAAATTTTGCTCTTCTTCTGGAGGACGTAAATGAGTGAAACATAAGTGAACAGTAGATACCTATTTTATATCTCAGTTGAAATTCTGAAATACTGACATTATATCAGGGAGCAGAGGAAGATACTGTGACAAGAAGAATGATGAAATTGTTTCAAGGAATTTTAAATTCTTGGAAACTTAAATCAACGTTCATTACTCCTGTTTGAGAGAGAGAGTTGTCTTCCATACATCTGCTATTGGGTGTGCCGAACTGAAACTGTCTCAATCAGACAACTGTTAAGAACTACTTGGGAAACTTCATTTCTACCAGTTTTTTAATGGTTCCAGAATGTGTATAATCCCTTTCTCCGTAAGTGAGTTTCATATTTCTAACTGCTTGTGTTTTCTGAAAATTGTTCCTTGTTTTCTAGTAAAATTCTAATTTGTACACAGATGCTGTGCTGCAGGGCACACAATTAAATATCAGAATATACACTCGTTGATTTATTCCTTCTATTAAAGTCAGAATTTTATGCCACTCTAAAAAGTTGATTTAGTAGCAGTTCCTACTTTCCCAAATGTCAAATTTTATCCTGTTCTATCAATGTATTTAGTTAGTGCTTGTGTACAATACTTGCATTTGAATGCATAAAGATGTGCTACTGCAGTCTTAAGGTTGGCTATCTAAAATCTGCTTAAAAAACAAAAACGGTCAAAGAACAATACTAATGTCTTGTTTCACCCCCTGCAGACTTACTAATGCTCCATCGTAGAGGTCAAAGGGAGGAAACTGAATTAATTCAAAAAACTCCTTGAGTGTAGGGACCAATGCTATTTAAACCTATTAGTTAAGTAGGTGGTGGAGGTAGAGGCTTCAGCAGTACTGTTCTGGTTGCCTCAGAAAGAAGGCAACCTTCCTCACCTCCCTGAAGGGGCGTTGGGACACCAGCGCTATGCATAATTTTGCCATCTTTCAAGTCAGATAATCGGACATGAATGACTGCATCTATATTTTACTAAAAGCACAAGACATTGACAGCAAACATGGAGACTTCTTTGATTGCATTTTTAAAATACTTCAAACGTTGCACTGAAATACTTTCACCAAAATAAGGAGGTATTATTGCCGCAGTGACTCAGATTAAGTTCGCATGGTCTCTAGTGTATTGTGAATAGTATACCCTACAAATAAAAATTTCTGATACATACAATAATGTGTATTATACTGTGGACATCACCTATTATCTTTATTTAACATCAGTCTGGAGGGACGCAAAAGCTAGCAACAGAAAACTTCTTCAACTTCAATAAATTAAGAAAAATTAAGTGCATTGGTGATAAAAAGCAACCAAGACTAGACCAGCTGGCAGGACAAACGTCTAAAGGGTGGGGTGGCTCAGTGTAGGACTGGAGAAGATGCTTAAAGTATCTGGTTTTGCTTCACTGGTTTCACAAGTTGGAAGGAACTTTGCAATTTAACTTCAGTTTTGCAATTCCAAGTCCATAGTTCAGTGTGGGCCCGGCTGAGTACCTGGCTCTTTTTCTTCTTTCTTTCATTTCTTTGCACGGTGTGGGGGAATGTCTGTGGATGAAGCATTTTTCATTACAGCAATAAGATATCTGTCTAATCGTGGCTGGCAAGTTGTAGAAGGATAGAGACTTAGTTTGTGATTTCATTTTGTGTGTAGCTGAGAGCACTGAGCCAGAGAAATGCTTTTCTCAGTTACCCTAAAAGGCACGAGTATATTCTCTGCCTCACACAGGCACACACATGTGCCGTGTGCACAGGTTGTATCCACACTTGCCTTTGTGTCTTGTGCCTAAATGAAGTGGAAATGTAGAGCGAACATAAAAAATAGGGGGAAGCACAAAGAGAAGATGATATAAAATAGAAAAGAGAGTTGTAAAAATATGGGGAAAAAAAGGTTATGGCTAACGTGAACAAGAAATGAAATTGGATATACAAAGTACATTAGGTAAATGAAGAAAAATTTAAAAAATGAATAAATTAAACTTCTGATTAAGTTTTTTCAAAGAGGTCTTGATAAAGTTATCAGTTCCTGTTGGTTTTAAAGAAGAGTTACAGGCCTAATTACGTTAAGCCTCTTTTGAAGCTAGAGAATTTAGTGTATCATCTTAGATGCAAATGATTCTCTCATGAGAAAACAAAAATAGTTATACAAACATGAAGTTCTTAATGTAAAATACAAATGTCTGAGAATGCAAATAAAATTATAATAAATAATAAATAAAATTATATGGTAGGAGGAAGGGATATACAACAGAAGACAAAGATTTCACTTCTGAGGAAAAATCTAGAAATTAAGAGATGGAAGGCTAGGGAAACAAATACGTTGTTTGCTAACAAATATGTTGTTAGCAAATACTAAATATACAGCCCAACAAATACGTATTTTTTTTTATTCACTCTTGATGGCCACACATTAATTAGCCTAACTGGGTATTACCAAGTTTTCCATTTAGCTACAGGTTTGTGAAATAGCACCATCTTACTGCTTTAAGTGTTGTGCTTAATAATAGAGTAGGTAACATTGAGGCAAGTTTTATACTGTAATAAAATACTGCACCCTGATTTATGCCTGTATTTTCAGACACATCTTGTGAAAGTTTCTTAAATTTCACAAGGCACATCCAGCTGTTAGTTTTCATTATAGCAAAACATAGTCTAGTCTCCGACAGTATATTCTGTGAACAGTGAATTACTTCCACTTTTTATATGTTTGGTATAAAACCAAAGCATTAGTGTGAGTGAGAATTACATACAACTGTCAGTATAGTGGAACATACCATAGCATATAACGGAATTGTAAATAAGTTAACCACGTGGAAGGAGTGCTACACAACCTCCCTCTTCTTCTGCTGCTGTTTTCCATGGAAGCTCCTCCTGGAATTTGCTGTTGCACTTTTGAAATAGCTGCTGTACAATGCACATGATACGAGACGTTTGAGCTGATTTAAATACTTCAGTGAGGTTGCATATTGTATATGTCAGCGTGGAATATAGATAAATGCCTTTATCCACCATGCCTTAACAAATCCTTCAAAAGACGTGCTGCCTTGTTAATCAATTGAGATTTGAGCAGGGATGGTTAATGTTCCGTAGTCACACAGTATAAGAAGTTGACATCTTTAAAGTGAGTGACTAGTGTTTAATTCAGGATATATACAACTATGGGTACAGACTTGAGAAATCACATAAACTCAGTGTACATTCCTGGAAGTGTCTCAGAACTGAATGCTTAATTAACATGAAACGCCTTGAAAGGTTTGCTAATTCTTGTTAATCTCAGCTTAACTTCTCAGGAGATTTACATCGCTTTTTTTAAGATACCTTTGTAGTAAGAAAGTGGTATTCTGATATTTGTATATGAGAAAGTAAAGGCAAATATGTAGCGCATTGGTCATTCACAGTATCTTAGATTGTTTTTTGTGAATGTTTTTCTATCAGGGTGTCACATAGTCATTTTATTATACTTTATTGAACAAGGACATTTTGTCAGATGATGGGTATCTTTTAAAACAAAACAAAGCAGATAGCCCTATAAAAGTCTGCCCAATGACTATCATTAATAACTAGGTAATTTAGCAAATGAATGTGGACTATTGCAGTCTTCCATGCATATTTTCCTGATGAGAGCAGAACAAGGAGGCAAAGAAGGGATGGAGAAAATTAATTTCTGTATTGTGGATATCAACTGACAACCCTTTTTAGTGATCTCTGTTACTGAAAGGGTGGACTTGGAATGCAAATAAAGCTTGTCATCGTCTGACCCAGGAGGTTGTACGATATATTAAAATACTCTGTCAAAGAATTCATATAACTTTAAATACTGTGTAATTACTCACCTGTGTCAATTGGTGCCATACAAGTACTTGATCTTCATTGAAGAAATACAGCCCCAAAATATATGTAGTAAGCCTAGAGGAAGTGAATGTTTGCAGCTATAATTTGTATTTGTCAATGTAGCATCTGCAGAGAAGTCAAGACATTGAACCGTCATTAAAAATGCAAATGAATTCTTATCTTTTCCAAACACTTGATAGTGGATGAGCTGTGATAAGACTGGCTCTTTGCTACACAGTGCATAAATCTGCAAGCTGTGTCAATGTGAGACGGTTGTTGTAGGATCATTTAGGCTGATGCAAGTGGTAATGCAATTCCCCAAACCTAGACCTCTATTAAGCTGTATACTCTCATCAGCACTGTCTGGGCCTTTCACGTATTGCTAAACATAATTTCATTCACTGAAATTATTTCTGAGGTGAGTGTTATCCCAAGGTCAATTGATGTCTAATAAACAGTAGAAGCATCTCACACAATCCAGGATGATGTGTAAGTAGTAAAGGGTGAAGTTGCTACTCATGAATTTCATAGGAAAAATGGTTTATTAGAAATTGAAATGGAAGTGTTTTTTAAAGAAAGCCGTTTCATTATAGGTCCACTATAGATAATTATATATGTGCCCTTTAGAGTTTTAGAAAAAACTGAAGACTTACGTGATTACAATACCTCTTAAAGACATGCAAGATGTAATAGCTCCTGGCACAGTAGAGGATGATATAAATGAGTATCTATTATGAGACCTTTCCTCTGCATAGGTTAGTGCCTAATAATGTTACAAACACAGCTTTAGTTGCATCTAGGAAAGCATACCAGTCTGGAGAGTCTTTTAACCCCTTCTGGTTAATGGTTATTTCAGAGTTTTGTTTCTCCATTGATTATGTGGTCAGTCTGGTGATAGATCTGACTTGTCAAACAGCCTTAGTTCAACTACTCCTTCTGGACTAAATGTGTAAATCCATTATTTGCTGTGTTTTGAATTACATATTGGTTTAGGTCTCATTTTTCACCTAGTGTTGCCTTGACAGAACAGTCTCTTTTAAAGAAATGATAGCTTCAGACTCTTCAAGTAGATCCTTAGCTTCTGCTTGGACAGCCTCTTGCTATGGGTTTCTTGTACCTGAAGTATACCTGAAGCAACCAGCTCACTTTCCAGTCGTGCAGCGAAAAACAGCTGTTCTTGGTGCTACCTTGACTCCCAATTTGCATTTAAGGATGTGAGTACGCATGGGACTTACAGAGAGTTGAAGTCTTAGATAAACACAGGTTTTAAGCAGTGGGCTGTGATTTGGTCAAAATCAACCTGTTCATGTGATTGTGATGTGTCTTTTAATTGTCCTCTTTCCTTCTGGTAAATGAAAAGGTCACCTCCGTATGATGCTTTGAGGTCTTCCTGGATAGTCAGGGGACTCTCTCAGCAATGGCCTGGGCAGCCTTGTCTTCTGAGGAAGTTGTTCTCTGTACAGGATGTAGCAGTAGGTTGAGACAAACTATATTGGCTGAAAATATTAATGCATCTCTGTTAATGAATCGAAATGCCTTTCTGCTCTCCAGGAAGGTGGGTCAGGGAAGAGAAAACAGCCCTTCAGCAACTTTCAGCCTAATTGAGAAATGTTCCTTCTTGATTCCAGAGTATCTGATCAGCTGGATATACTTGTTGCACAGACACTCACGGACAGTATGTTTGTTAAAAAACAGCCAGCTCGGAGATCAGTCAGTCCACTGGCTCAAATCAGTCCAGGGTCTCAGTTGTGTTTGCCCAAGCCTGGCAGTTCCTGGCCCACCCAGGGAACTGACAACTAAAGTCCTGTGTGTACACACAGCCAGAGCCCTGATACCCAGCCACAATGCAATTATAATTTCCTCTTTGATTCACAGTTATAATTTAAGCTCCATAAATCTGGACACATATATTTTCCTGAAAATGCACATCCTACATTAGCACTGTAGGGAAGTAGGATAAGACAGCTGTAGAGCAAAAGCATTGAAAATACATAGACATGTTAAAATCATTGCCACATCCATGGCAAACACTTCTCTCTGTCCTGGATGATGGAGGCACACATTGCAGTAAAATGGGCCTCATTCACGTACCTGAAAATGTTTTCAGTTCCCTCCTTTGAGGTCTTCTTTGGCTTCCAGTTAACAACCTTGCCTGAGACAGGCACAGATATTTTCTCAGATGAGGCCCTAGGAGAAAACATGCCATGGGGTCGCTATCAAAGACGACTGGTACCTAGCCATTAGAAAATTTGCTTTTATCCTTATCGCAGCTGTGGATAACAGAAGCTCTTAAGCTTAAAGCTCATTCTTAAAGGTGGTGAGCCTGTGGAAACTCGTCTGTAAAGGGTTCCTAACTGTGGAACGTGCCTCCCAGATGTTCTAGGAAAGTGAATTGACCTCAAATAGTACATTACAATGGGTTAACACTGGAAATTAAAGAAAATACCATGTTTTTCTAACAGACTCTTTCATCTTGGAATTTCTAGGAGCACATCTTATTTTTCATCTTCATTATAGCTGGGGAACTCACTTGTGAGAAGTGCAGAGAAGGGGATAGGGATAAATAGTACAAAATGTACCACTGTCTATTAGCCTTATAGTGGTGATGTGAAAGAAAGTGACAAAATTTTGACGGATTTTCCTTTTCTATAGATGTGTCCACAGCAACTGATTTCTTTTTAAGGAAACTCTTGTGGTTAACAGACAGGTAGGAAGAACTGATACTGCCTGGCTTCATTTGAGTCATGACGCAGGAGGATGCAGAGACTCCAGAGCCTGCATGTGGACATAGGGTTTACAGAATAGCCAAGAGCTCTGTTGAATCCTGGAAGCCATGCTGGGTTTCTAAAATGGGAAATTTTGTGAATTTAAGGTGAGAAATGGGCTGCACTAAGGAAGTTTTCATGAGGATAACATTCTCTGTCTTCTCTCATATGTGTTAATCTTTCCAATAGCTAAGCCATTATGATTGGCCACTTCATGGATGATGAAAGTACTGCTGTCTTTAAACCTTTAAACTCAAAACTATTGATGTCTTTATTTAGGAAGAGCAATATTCCCTATGAGCTTATATAGGACAAACCCATCATTAACTGAACTTCATACATTGTGCAAGGCAGGTTTAGTTTAAGTACAAGATGAGAAAACCATGAGTATATATTAGCAATGAGAGTGAGGTAGTACCTGTTTTGAATAAAACATCAGTAAAAGAGATACTCCATTTTATTCTCCCAGTCAACAGTTCTGCCCTCAACCTGTATTTTTATGTTTCTCTCATATAAATAAGTGTGATTATGTAGTTTCTGAAAATGTCCCTTGAATTAAGGGACATTAATAATAATAATTATTATTATTATTCCCATTTTTCTGAATAAAAATAAGAAATAATATCAGTATGATTCCTAAGAAAATCTCCAACAATAACATGTTACAGAAAAATGAGATTCAGTGAAAGTATTAAGTAATACTAACTATCAAGCATTCCCATATTGCAGCCTGGGAAGCCTTTAGGGATGGTACTGAAAAAAAAAATGACAGTGTTAGATTACAGGTGAATGTTGCATTACCCTTTGGCACACTTGTTGCACCCATAAAATGGGCCTCCACGAATGAAGCTTTGAGAAACCTTTTCTGAAGAGTTCTAGGGCATGTTTCAGTATTGCCGCCATTGGTTTTCAGGGAAGGAGAACGTGTTATCAGAAATGCATCATTAAGGCATTATATTTTTCTACCTGTTCACATTTCTGGACTGGTGATGTTAGAACATTTTCCTTTTTAGTGTCTCAGTGACAAGAAAGATGTCTTTAGTGGATCATTATTATTTATGTGCTATATATCAAACATTGTATGGGTGGTGAGCAACTGGGCAAATTCTACTGTCTGGCATATTGAATATCCTCCACAACCTCTCCGGGAAACCTGTGCCAGTGCTTGAAAAAGTGAAAAAGTGTTTCCTGATGTTCAGACAGCACCTCCTGTGTTTCAGTTTGTGCCCATTGGCTCTTGTTCTGTCCCTGGGCACCACTGAAAAGAGCCTGGCTCCATCTTCTTTTCTCCCTCCCTTCAGGCATTTATATACATTATCCCCCTGAGCCTTCTCTTCTCCAGGCTGAACAGTTACAGCTCTCATATCTGGTGACTACCTTACTACAAGGCTATGTCCTTTGGGTGCCACTTGTTAATTTGAAGCGCTAATTCGCCAGGCAAATGGTGCTTGAATTGTATGGTAAAATATTGCAACAAGCATATAATATCTTAAAAAGCATTACTCGTGGTTTCTTTTTAAGTTATCTTAAACAGTTTTCCTAACCAACATTACCTATTTGAATAGAAAAGCTGATTATATATTCGTCTTAATGGTCACCTAGAAGTAAAATTTGTGTGTAACCTAACACAATATTACATCTTCCACAGTTTATCTGTTTCTCTTTTCATGTTTGTGACTAGTCAATATAATCCAATCAAAGATCACATATCATTTTTATTCTTGAACATTTGGTTGGAAAGTAGGCTCAGAATGGTATATCCCACTGTTTCTTGATTCCATTGCAACTTCTCAGGTTTTGAATAGTTAAGCAAATTTTGGACTTTTATTTTGGACATGTCAGGTCAAAACCTCAGCTGAGAGGGTGGATGTATCCATTCTGCCTTAAGTATGAGTTTTTTCATGTAAAGGCAATCTTTGCTTACATCCACATAGATAAAAAAGCTGGGATCTTGAAGGAAAAAAGATAAATTACTGACTTTGTGCATCAATTGAATTGCTTAATGTATCAATATTGATATATAATACAGGATTTCCTGATACTGAGATAAAGAGTTGTAATCAGTTAAGTTTGGACAGTGTACCAAAGTTTTTGGTTTTATTTCCATGCAGCTCAGTACCAGAGCATTTCTCTTCTACTCCTATAGTACCTGACATATTCATTGCTAGCCTACTTTTGCAGCTATAGGTAGAATGTCAGTTTGATCAATGGACGATTTTAAATTCTGTTAATCATGGGTTTTCTTTTCCCTTCTGTGTTTTGGCTTTTGAATTCTTCCAGAAGGGCAGGACCCAACATCTGTGCGGTATTGATCAAATTGATTTTTATTCCTCCAATGTAACAGGGCAACTGTATTGCTTATACATTATTGTATATATATATTTTAAATTTAAATGTAACTAAAAAAACCTGAATCCCAGCAGAAATCTTCCCTGCCGGACTCATGTGCTTTTAGGCTTAGAATTTAACAGGTAACATCCTAAACGTTCTCTGAGACATCTCCCTTCTGTCTACTCCAAATGTGATCTTTTTTCAGGCAGTAAAATTACCCCAAAGGCAAGAAGAGAGATGGGGAAAAAACCCACCACTGTATAAATGTCTCCTATAAGGTCGATAGGGAGGCACGAGCTTAATCTGTAGGAGTAGCCCCATTTACTGAAATATTTAAATGTTACCCTTTCATGTCCTGTAGTTTGGACATTGGTGAAGAGTGTGATGTTGTGGCATTCATTTCTGCAGGTTTTTTTTTTTTAAAATATGTGGCAAATACAATACATGTTTACTACAGCCAAAACCAACCAAGAGATGGCAGCACTGCTTTTAATATTCTGTGTGCACAATCTGCACTAAGTGGTACAGCTGTCAATAATACTGTTGAACTTTTCCCTTCATACATGGTACACACTTTCACCGTTCAGTGAATAGGTCTTTCTTAACAAAAAACCTATTAAAATTAGCAGCATTACTGCTAATGGAAATTGTCTTTTACCACTGCCAATTTGCATAATGCTGTATCATCTCTGCAGCAGGAAAAGCCTAGCAGACACAGGAACTCCGGTGAATATTTAAATGCCACGGGGCTGTTTTGATCAGTGTGACTGAGCAATCTCACTTCATCATTTGCTTTACTGCCCTGCAGTTTGTTCTTTTTCATTTTTACTCCAGAAAACAATTTTTCCTCACCAGGCAAGGTGTTTGAGAACATAGGACACTGAACTGTCCATGCCTAGTGGTTTCTTTACCAGTGGTTTT
The DNA here is from genome assembly GCA_020745775.1 of Theristicus caerulescens. Classification (NCBI taxonomy): domain Eukaryota; kingdom Metazoa; phylum Chordata; class Aves; order Pelecaniformes; family Threskiornithidae; genus Theristicus; species Theristicus caerulescens. The sequence goes on from CM036558.1 coordinate 88,019,282, forward strand.
AAATGCCTTCTACCTGTCTGAAATGAACATTAATCACTTCGGTTTAATCGAAAGAAGCCCCCCAGGGGACATAGCCATCAAAGGATTATTAACATTGTCAAGAGATTGTTAGCATTTTTAGTAATTGTCCATAGGCTGTATAAAATCGCTTTGTTTCTTATACTGTAATGGTGATATTATATCACTATGCATATACAAGGACTCAAAAATTTTTAATTAACTAATTTTCTTTTCATACTGTATTTCTAAGCGATTTTTTTAGCAAGTAGTAGACATCTGCAAAGTATGACAGAGTAAAAATGAGGTAATTCAAACTACAAATGAAGTATTTGAATATTAAATGAAATAGATTGTCATACAGTGTGAGATTTGATATTCTGCATATAAATCTGAGTAAAGAAGTCGATAACATGTATAAGGCTGCAGTGTCAAAATTTCTTGTTACAAATTTGGTCATGTTGAAAAGCATGAAAATTTAGCTTGACCATCCTAGAACCAACATCCTAGAATCAACATCCATTTCTAGCAAACTGACTTTCCGATCACCTCTTACTGTCATTTTGCAAGAAAAATAAGCAACCAATATGCTGCTTGATCTTTGAGTTTTGGGGGTTGTGTTTAATTTTTTAGCACCTTCACGCTTGCCAAGGTAGACTATGTAAAACTTCTCATTCTGAGTGACATTATGAGAATTGCGTATCTGTATACGCCTAAACATTCAGAAAAAAAGGTGAAAGTCCATGGGCCTGAACTTTGGTTTTTGGCATTATTTGACAAAATACCTTGCCTTGTCTCTGCTAAGAAATCAGTATTGTCATGAGAAAATATGCCTTTTTCTGGCATTACTGATCTTTCAGTACTCACCTAACTTGGTCTTTCAGCAGTGCTGCTGAGTGGAATAGACCATCATTATTTTAAAATAAGCACTTAGGTTTTTTCTTACACAGAAAACATATAATCCAAATGATTAGCCATATTCAGAATGAGAGTCATGTTATTTCAACATTTCTCTTTGCAACTGCTGTGGAAGTGGCTGTCACCAGGCAGCTCCTACGGTCAAATTTGCCAAACTGCACATTGATAATTTTAAATAGTCAGTGGAAACCATTTCTTCAGATGCAGAAATGGTCACGCCAGGAAGTCTTCTGTACAAAGCTAAGATGGTCAGGAGATAATGTGCTGGAGTCCGCCCAGGACCAGGGGCTAGACGGGTGGTGAGAATCCAGCAGAACCGTCTGGGGAGTCTCACCCAAGCCAGTAAAGACACTGCCGCAGGGAGGCTTGCCGGGGAGGCTTGCCGAGGAGGCTGCTGTTGCCACTCAGGCAGCGACTGGCCATCCTTTCTGTGAGATCTGGGTCTCTGTGTGAGTGTTACCCAAGGCAAAACTTCTAAATTAGTAAGTTTTGGGTTGTTTTTTTTAAATAGCTTGTTCACTAGTGTCTGTGCCTTACAGCATTACTGATATTTTCATCGACACAAACTACAAGGGGACGTATTGCCCATGAGCTTCTTGTCACAGGCTTGGCTTTGCACTGTTGACAGCAAAAAGGCGGTGGATTAGGGCTGGTATCAAACTTACAAGTTGCTGGATCAAGCAGGACAGTCACGGGGGCAGCCCCAGCCCTGGGCACCAGGCACCACCTCCCTGGGGATGGGGACAGGCTGAGTCCAGGCGGGGACGTGGGGTCGGCTCAGTGGGGCCCATGGCCAGGCAGGGCAGGGCTGTGGGAAGCTGAAGATCAGCCCTGCTGCCATGTTGCTGGGGCAGGGGCTGACGGCCCTGGGCTGCTGACATGGGGTTCTGGGCCCTGGGCAGGGTGGGAGGAGCCCCGAGGGAGACTAAGCAGGGACAGCAATGTCTCTTGTGGTCCTGACATGTCTGGGCAGCTCATAAATTGACCAACCACGGTAACAGAAGACTTCATTAGCAGCATCTAGTTGAAAAAAACCACAGCTTCAAGTAGATATTACAGGCATTACAATAAAATATATGTACACCTTAGATATATTTTCAAAAACTGAAGCAGAAAATGGAACAAAAAGCTTTGTTATGCAATCAGTATTGATAAGTGGCAACACTAAAGAAGGGTCATCGTGGCTTAACACTGCTGTGGGTATGTGTGGAGAGTCCGGTGGAGTAAAATCACAGGGATGACAGTAGGGAGGCCAACTGAAATGAGCAATTCTTGTTTCCTTTATTGACCGCCACCTGAGTTTTCTGCATTCAAAAAGGCCAAAATTTGCAAAAATAGAATTGTTTGGAATGGGCTGAAGAGATGCTGTCTTTTCCTTCAGCTTCCTCTTGACGTTTCCCTTTCCTCTTTTGTGAGTGGGAGGGTGCTGTCATTGATGAAGTAGGAGCCTCAGGAGAATTTGAACCTTTTGAAGAACTTCATGGTCCAACAGACTTTCACAGATGAAGACAAGTGGGAGAACACTGGAAGATGTTTACCTGAACGGTGGTTAACAGGCCTGCCTACAGGCTAGGCCAGGGACAGAGACATTCTGTTAGCAGCTGTGTTTGAAATGTATTCAGACCATAAAGTAACAAGAACTTTGTGACAGTAATACTGGATTTTAAATGTACCACGAAGCCTAAAAGCTTTTCAAAGCTTCACTGACTTGAAAGTGGCATCTCAGTTTCTCCATAACCTTCAGCACTCAAAGGATTCCACTACAAATAATACAGGTCTTGATATAAACCAGATCAGAGAAAATGATAATAATAGTTAAGGCCTCAGTCATTATTTTAATTTATTATGTATTCATAATAGGTTCATCCACTATTGCTAACTAAGCAGAAAATGCAGCCACTTTTAATAAATAAGGATGTATTCGAGCAACTTAATTGGCAAATGACTTGAAACAAAGACCTGAAAGCATAAAATTGATCAAATCAAGATCGGTGAAAGGTACAACAAAATAGTTTGTGTTCACTGGTGGAAAAATAACTAGTGAAACAAAATCCTTAATGATCTTTAATGGGACTTGAAGTGTGTCCAACAAACCAATAAAGTCCTTCACTACAGAGGTGTGCAGTCATACAATAAAGGAATTTAAATAGCATTGCAAAAAGTGTTCCAAGTGTAACAGTAAAAGTGAACTCAAGAATTTAACTCACATTTGGATTAATAAGAAAGCATTCACACCAGGGTGTGAGCTTCCCAAGTAGGATACAATTGAATTTTGGATTCTGAGTGCTCACAACTCACTGGCAGGCTGCACAATTACATCAATCAGTAGACTTTAGGCAAGGTAAAATAACTTAAATGATTAAGTTTTGACAGCTGTGTGTTTGATATATATTTATTGATACATATTTGAATTTAATTTTTTAATATATGTGGGCATATTGTAGGGTAGAGAAAGGGATGTTAGAAGGGTCTGAAGGCAACTAATACAGAAGTAGAGCTAAACAGTTCACTGCATTAAGATAAAAATCAAAGTCCTTGGCTTGCAGACAGCCCTTCAAAATTTATACCGTCTTGGTGAAATAGAAATCAAGTTAAGGTGTATTTCACAACCAAAAGACAGGCCCAAGTCCAGACTTCAACAAGTCCTGCATTTTTAAAATGGAAAATAAAAACCTATCTTTCTAAGAAGTATGCTTTCAACAAAGCAAACATAATAAAACTTCAGCAAAATCAGTAATGCAAACCTTTCATACAAGTAAAATAAATTGAATTCTAAATTAATGACCCTTTCTCAGTGGTCTGAATCATAGCATGATGTTTATGCACAAGAAGACCTACTATATTCAAATATTAGGCCATACAACAAATCTATGTTGTTTGGTTTCCATCTTGGAAAGCATATTTACCCAGATTATGTGGGCTGCATACAAAAGTAGTTTCACTGTGGGCAGCAAAAATCCTCCTTCAGGCTTTTCTGTGTCAGTAACAGTAACCTCAGAGTTGCAGTTGTCTAAATGGCTACGTTGATAATTTGTTATTTAGATTCTCTGGTTTTCTGTAGCTGGCTTAACAGGTGACCTCAGATTTAAATTCTCTGGAGCAGGGACCATACATTTATATGTCCATGAACAGTGGGGATTTGATCTTGGCTGGAGCTGCAGGCTATGACTGCGATGTAAATGTCAAATCATAATAGAGTAAACTCAGGCAATTTCTCTCAGAAATAAAACTTGCTTCTTTCAAATGTCACTAGGCTAAAGAAACTTCAGCATAAACTAATGCTGAAGTCAGTGGAAAATACATTTGTCCACAATGTAGCTGCAATATAACTTATTTCATTGTAAGGCATATTAAAATTTTATTAATCCGGTTACTCTGTGTTCTTCACTCTAGAAGGACTATGCCATTTGAGAGGATGAAGCTTAATGGATGCCTATGGAATTGCCACACTTTCCTTCTGTCTGTCGGGCACTCTTTGGCCAGGCATAGCCTAAAAATAAATAAATAAATAGATAAATAAATAAATAAATAAATAAAATATTAAGACCATAGTAGCATCTCTAAACATAAGATTATGTGTTAAATCAACCATAGTGTACACTCCCTTTTTTAGAGAAGTTAAGTTCTCAAATGTCTTCTACATCATCAGCGTGATTTCTGGTTCATCTTCCCTCACTGCAAGTTCAGAAAAAAGTATGTCACCTTTATGAGGAACGATAATAAGTTGGAAAGATGTCATCAGTTGTTTAAACTCTTTAGAGCTACTTACCCAGAATCTCCAATAGCTATGCTGCAATTTAATTACAAAACATAAATCTTAGTAATGCATTCTCAATGAGTGAATGGAAAGAACTGTGTATGTATGATCTTGTTCACTTTTCTTGCAGGCAGCCTTTTACTCCTGGAGTATACCTTTTGTTTTTAGGCAATTTAATTTGTTTCTGTAGTTGGAAGAGGTCACCATCCTCTCTCTTGCAGCCTTAAGGCATGTTTGCAAAACAAAGTTAAGAATGTAAATGTGAATTATACTATACTTATACTAAGTACAGAAATACATATTTGAGTCGATACATGTGAATCATTTTGCTTTCTGGCATATGTATACAGCCACTCTTCTCAGTGGTGTCCTATATATGGTTAATGTTTGAATTTCATAGCAAATAACTACATAAAAATTAGATACTGTTAATTTGGAATCACAGATAAAAAGTCCATTTATCTAAGTTAAATAGCTGCCACAACTAAAGGGAAAGAATTGAAAGAAAAATATGGGAAGTCACAAAGTCTTACAGAATGCAAAAGAAAAAGATGCTCTATAATTTTCTTATCTTCAGGTAGGCTGTTGCATATTTTGAAAAGTTTTGTCATTCACTTCAACGAAAGAAAGTTGAGGCCTCTAGTACTGAGCTGATGTACGTTGGCTTCGGGGACTAATGTCTTAGATCATGAAAGATGCATTTAGGGCCCTGGTCTTACATCTGCTTTTTTCTTGATCTTAAAGTGGGTAAAGTTGGTTGGGTGCACACTTTCTTGGATTCACCAGTAGCAATACTTCAATAAGCATTGCTGTCACTCACTACAGCTACAAGCTCCGACCTTTGAAGGAAGCTGGAAGCTGGATCCTAAGGCAGGACGCGATAGGTGTGTCCACTATTGCAGTTTGTTCCATACACCTTTGTGAGGAAAGGGAAAAGTTAACAGGAGGAAGCACATCTCTGCCAAGTTAAGGCTTTTATGTAGTTCTGTCTACTTCTTCCTAACTTACAAAAGGCTTTGTCTCAATAGCTTTGAATTAAATGTGTGGTGTATGATGTCTTACATCTACTCTGATTCAGTTATGAAGCCTTAGCAAAAAGAAAAATTGAATGTGGGTTCTTAGTGTTGTATCTAGCAGTGTTTTCCTGGCATCTTTGTCACTGAATGTGACTTGTAGAATCATGATAGGCCTTGAAAACACACAGTTACACGCTGACGTGCACATATATTACTAAGATGTAGCAGTCAGCATCGAGTTATGCAGATCTCAGTTGTATAATATAAAAGAGATGTTCGTATATATAGCCATCACATATTCATCTCCTTACTGTAAGAAAAAAATGTAGACCACTGTGTAAGAAATTAATCCACAACCAACTAATCCTGCAAAAATACTGTATTATTTTTTGATCTGAAACTCCTAAGCTATTTTTTCTCCTCACTTGGCTTTCAAATTGACAAAGTAGCTGCCAGGGGTTCTCCTGCATTGCATTCATCTTCAGTTTCACTGAGGGATACAGGAAATGCTGACCTGCATAAGGTTGTGATGGTTCAATAAGTTATGTTTGTGTTTTGGCGTATCAGGAAGGTTCTGAGGGGAGAGCCTGGGATGGAGGTGCAATCTGAGGCAGAAATGAAGAGTCTTACAGGAGTAACCGGTAGGCTGCAGATTTATTTGTAACAGTATGTCCTTATAAAGATGTAAGCCATGTCTAGGCCAGACTGAAGATGAATACTGAAATGCTACCATCCATCTAGGGAATGAGCTGGTCAAAGATTTGAGGCCTTAGCTGGATGTGAAGGCCTCTGCCCATTTTCCCAAAGCTTTGAAGGTTGCAGCCTGTAACCATGCTTTCCTCTGAGAGCTTCCTTAGGCCATCTGACCAAAAGAGCTGCCTTGCTGGTGCACGTGCTAGTGTGAAGTTGCAACGTATAATGCTACTTGTCTTGCTGCACAGTTTCCATTCTCTTGCCACTCTGAAAAAAGGACAGAAAGGGAAAACAAAACCAAACAAACCTCATATAGCTGATTTTAGTCTCTCAAAAGGAAATTTCTTCTTGATCCCAGATTGCTTTAGGTGATGAATTGTCCAATGGTGTGATTTCCACTTTTTAATTTGACGTAATTGAACTGGAGGAGTGGGGGTCAGGGAGGCATTGTTAAGCTGTTCACTATGGAAATAAAATGGGCTACTCCCAAATGAGACTGGATAATCCATAATCCAATTTACCTTTACTAAGGAAAGTGGATTGGTGACTGTCTAAAGGACAGTGTCCTTAACTGAGGACACTGGCTTCAAATCCTGTATCTGGCCACAGGTGTGAATGCTACCTGAAAGACTAATTAGTCCTACGGTTAGAAGGTTGGTAAAATAAAAAATCAAATAAATTTATTCATTTCAGAGCAAGAAATTTATGTAAAATGAAGATAGAGGAAACAATAGGTTTACAGAAAGGGAAGAGATGCATAGAAATGCTTTAATATCGTTGAGAGAACTGTAAAAACTGAAATAATTAACTAGAATTCAGAAAATCAGTATCATTGCCTCTGCAATAAAACTATCAGGATATCCTGCAAGTTTCAATATCCACAAATTGTTACAGAGTGAAAAGAGATGTTCTCTCCTTCCTATAATTTATATGCAAGCAGTGAAAGAAATATTTTAAAGCTACTTTTTTAAAGGCGTGGTATATGTGGGAAATCCTACTGATTGTAATAGTTGCTGGTACAAATACTACAATGTGTTGCTTTGAGTGAAGTCATTATTAAACTTAATCAATTTAGTACTAGTAAATTTGCTTACCAGGTGACCTGCTACTGTTATGATTACTAGTCACTTCGTCAGTGTACTATATTCCAGTGTCTCAAATGTATTTGTAAACTGAGCAACAAATGTTCCTTCTCTTTTTATTCAGTAAGTTATTTGCCATAGGTGAAAAAATCATACACAGACTTGCTATTCAAATATTTTCCCTTTTAGCAAATGTATCACAGTTTATTATAGTTGTAATCATGATCAGTGATGTATCAATCACTGATGGTCAGTAATTGTAATCATGGTTAGTGATGTACTTAATTCCCAAAATAAAATGTTACTGTGTCAGAAAATTACAGACAAGTATTCTTATTTCAGTAAACAAGTGGAATGCATTTACCCCCCCTAGCTTCCCGCAAGATTAATGCATTTCATCCTCAACCTACTTTAAAATTAGTTCTGGGAATTGAACAATTTGCAGTGAGTAAGTTCTTGGGTTTTTCATTGGCTTTTACATATCCAAGTGTGATGTAGTCTTAAATCTTGATTTGCTGACTAGCATTAGTACCTCTTCCAAATCAATTAGCACAGAAACTCCCACATTCCTAATCTGCATGTACTTTAAACAGTTTTCTGTTCAGTCTAAAGAAGCTAATGAAAGATTTGAGACCTTTCCCTGAAACAGGCTGCCCAGGGAAGCAGTGGAGTCCCCATCCCTGGAGGTATGTAAAAGATGGGTAGACGTGGTGCTTAGGGACATGGTTTAGTGGTGGACTTGGCAGTGCTAGGTTAACGGATGGACTTGATGATCTTAAGGGTCTTTTCCAACCTTAACGGTTCTATGATTCTATGAATTATTTTCCTTAGAATTTTACTATTTAAAACTGATTCTAAGGGCTGAAATTTCAAATAATGTGAAGACCATCTAAGATCTCTGGTATATTTCTGTTCTGATCTCAGAGCTCTGTCAGTGAAGTCACCCAGTCAGCAGCTGAATTTCTCTTGGCGATTTTAACATTCATTTACTGGGAGTGCTACCAGAAATATGAAAGGTTCTGTGAAGAAAAAGAGGTGGTGGTGGTGTAGGACTCGAAGAAGGGGCTTGTGTGCCGTCTGTAATGGCTGTTCTAATAAATTACCTCTCCTCTAAAAGCGTGCCTTGCTTGAATGCAGAAAAATAGACATTGTACTAGGATCTGAATGGTTTAGAGGATGAGATTTAGGTCAAAGATTGTCATAAAAGCTGATCTCCTGCTGGTCTTCAATGTGAATCTTCATGTCTCTTAGATACTCTAATAAATGAATGCAAAGCATATTCACTCACTTTGGATATGATTTCTTAAGCTTCCTGAAATAGCTCTGCTTTCCATCCATACTTACATGGTACATTTTACTTAGCCAGGTACATCATTTGGTACATAACAGTAAGATATCTCCATAAATCATTTTCTTCTTACACCCAGTACTCTTCCAGCTTAGTCGTGCAGTTAGCAGGACTCTTTAAGTAGCAGAATACAGTCTTCATCTGAGTAGTGCCTTTAGAAAGCTGTAGAACTCCAATGCTCCTTTTTTCCCCTCCCTCTGCAATTATGAACATGAGCCAACAGTGTGCCCTGGCAGCCAGGAGGGCCAACCATGTCCTGGGGTGCATCAAGCACTGTATTGCTAGCCAGTCGAGGGAGGTGATCGTCCCACTCTGCTCTGCACTGGTGCAGCCTCATCTTGAGTGCTGTGTGCAGTTTTGGGCACCACAGTACAAAAAGGATACAAAGCTACTAGAGAGCGTCCAGAGGAGAGCCACAAAGATGGTGAAGGGTTTAGAGGGGAAGCCGTACAAGGAGCAGCTGAAGTCACTTGGTCTGTACCACCTGGAGAAGAGGAGACTGAGGGGAGACCTCATTGCAGTCTACAGCTTCTTCATGAGGGAAGGAGGAGGAGCAGGCGCTGATCTCGTCTCCCTGATGACCCATAACAGGACCCGAGGGAACGGCAGGAAGATATGCCAGCAGAGGTTTAGGTTGGATATTAGGAAAAGGTTCTTCACCCAAAGGGTAGTGGACCACTGGAACAAGCTCCCCTGGGAGGTAGTCATGGTGCCAAGCCTGACAACATTCAAGAAGCATTTGGACAATGCTCTCAGACATATGGTGTGAATTTTGGGGTTGTCCTATGCAGGGACAGGAGTTGGATTTGATGATCCTAGTGGGTCCCTTCCAACTCAGGACATTCTATGATTCTATGAACACGCGTTTCAAATTGACGTCACCTTGTCTGGAGCTTAAACATGACCTGAATTTCACTGATTGTAACCTGGCCTCTGTGGCCTCATGTTTCATACATGTGCTTCTAACAGTTATTCTCCAAGCCACACTTCTTGCAGCTTTTTTGCATTCTCAGCTTGTGTTCTTTTCCTTACTATTATTTCCCAGGCTGCGACTCATGTTAATACCGTGACAGAAATGTCAGGCTAATTATCTGTGAGGACAGGTAATAGTTTGAAAAAAAAGGGTGGAAAACAGTTACACCACAACAAAAGAGCTTACTGCTGTAAGGTTTGCCAGCTCTACTTTCTTGAAGTGAATGGCATTCTTTCACTTTTTGAGGCAAGCATTGACGTGTGTCATTAAAATGTATAAAGGAAGTTGTTTATAATTCCTAATTTTCCCTTCTACGAGCAGTAGTATGTTTACAGCTGGGATAGAAATCTCCAGTCCAGAAAGGATAAAAATGGTTAAGAGTGAACACTGCATATTCATGTTCATGCCTGTAGATGTCCCTTGCCTTAGTAGAGAAGACCATAGCATAGCAAACATTACAAAATCTATGCTGCTAAATGTTTATCAGGTTGGAAATTACTTCGCTTCTCTAATAAAAATGTTGCGCTGGACTTAAGGTACAGTTGTCACCTATTCAAGGGAATGTCTTTGAATAAGCCAAGAAACTAGAGATTTACAACTGCTGTGTCTGGATGCTATCCATTTAGAGCCAAGAGAGATGCCCTATCAGGTCTAATTTTCTACTTCTTAAGTCCAAAGACAGCAGGTGATGACTGAATTAATGCTTGAAGTATTTTTGGGGGAAGAGTAACTTTCCAGGAGAAGAAGGTACAAGAATGCTAGGCCACTGTCCTGTTAGAATAAATAGGAACAAAAGCCTTGCTGATAAATATCAATCAAACTTTCTACCTGTGGTCTTTCTATCTGAGAGAAATAATAGTTAGAAACGTGTTTTTTGTAAACCCTTCTGTCTTGTAGTGTGGTAAGATGGGAACTTGCTTAGTGAGGTGAAACAAGTTGGCATTATTTGAATATTAATGCAAGCCAGTTTTAACAATCCTGCTCCGTGGTCCTATAAATAGGGCTGTATCTAAAACACAGAAATTATTGGAGAAAAAAAATGTTTGTTTCTCAATTCAATATAGTGCTTAATTTTAACTTTAAAATCACCTAAAATATTTTCTTATTCATTTATTGTGTAGGAAGGTGCATTTTTCAGGTGTTGAAAATGATGGAAGAAGTCCTATCTTCTATATACAGTACCATATCGAACCATTCTCCTACATCTGTTTTGTAAATCGGTGAGAAGCAGGATGCTACAATTATATCCCATTACAATTCAAATGTTTAAATATGAAGAAAACTAGTAAAACACCTACAGTGGCGTTGTGGTCTTAATTCCCAAAAGATTTAGTACAATAGTTTTAAATGAATTATAAAAGTAGGGCTAAGACTGAGGTCTAAGACTTTCGAGGTAGGGAAGGAGGTAAGGAAGTTTCTTGGAAATTAAATCTCAAGTTCAACTAGGGGATAGAGGGTAATATGCTTATGGGTATTTTTGCTCTTTGTATCACAGGTCCAATTTTTTTTCCCGGAACTTACGAACAAAAAGACATAAAATGGATCCTTTGAAGTTAAGTTGTTGTTGTCTTCAGTTAGTTAAAAATAGGCCGAAAATACAGCTGAGTAATTTTTCTCATTCCCCAAACAAAAAACATTTCCTCTGCCAAGTCACTTGGAAGTTATCGGTGTATCTAATGTGTTTTTTCTTCTCTCTTTTTTAAAAAAGTGCCATCTTTAACCAGAGCAACTGAGTCTTGGTATATGTTCATTTTAATACTTACTAGGTAAGCACTGGTTCATAATCTTAAGTTTCTTACCTGTGTATCTAAGAGAACACATATATAGCAACTTCTAATTTTTATAACATAGAAGAAGTGACAGCAGCATTAGTAATCGCTTTAAGGTTTATATTACTTCAGATTGGGGTAATATCATGAAGCATCCTTTTGGCAAAAATAATATAACTAAGCAGCAGGTGTGTTACAACCCGGCCTGATAGTCAGGCTCGGGGAAGGTTCGAGATGATCCCAAGGGCGAAATTAAGACACAAACGAGGTCATATGCTGCCAATCAGATGTTTTATTAGGTAAATATAAAAGAGTAAAGCGATAGGAAAGGCAGGAAATATTAGGAGGAAAATAAGCAAGCGATCAGAGAGGTAAGCAAAGGATAGTCACCACCCTGGATCCAGCGACGTCCCGTTGGTCCTCAGTCTTCAGTTCTCCGGTGGTGGAAAGGCTTCTTCTTCTTTTAGTTCTTCAGGGGGTGGAAAAGCTTCTTCTTTCTGCCTTCTTTCTGCTTTCGTTGTGCTTTCTTCTCTCCGCCACTCGTTGTACTTTCTTCTTTTCAGACCTCGTTGTACTTTCTTCTTTTCAGACCCTTCTTTTTTGCCTACTTCAGGTTTCGTTGTACCGTCTTTTATCCCATGTTGGACAGGGAGTTTCCCCTCTCATTTCCATTTGGTTATCACGTATGCCACACATGCACATCCAGTCACACGATATGTATTGCTGGTGGGCAGGTGGCCTGGCCCGGATATCAATTGGTGTCCCATTCTTGGTGGTGCCTGATAAGCCAAAGAATGCCCGGCTGCTTCAGCAAGCTTGCATGTTCCCTTGCAAGTTAATGGTACCTGATAAGCCAAAGAATGGCCTGCTGCTCCAGCAAGTTCGCACATTTCCCTGCAAGTTAATGGTACCTGATAAGCCAAAGAATGGCCTGCTGCTCCAGCAAGTTCGCACATTTCCCTGCAAGTTAATGGTACCTGATAAGCCAAAGAATGGTCCGCCCTTGGGCCTTATCAGACAGAAGAGTGGTCTGCTGTCCAGTCTTATCAGATAAACACACCCAAGCAAGCTTTGAGACAATTGTTCTTAACACTTCAGACTCTTACAAGGTGAATGCATAGTATAAAGCACTAAAGAGGAATCAAATATTCATTATATGCATTCAACCATCTGTAATCACAAATGCATTCAACAGGAGATTTGAAAGTTCAGAGCACTTTTTAATCCTATGTTTCAAGTGCAGGACCTTTGGATATTTGTGTGCTGAAGGCTAAAATCACAGTGCATCTTATTTATGCATTTATGATTTAGAAAGAAACAAATTCTTTAGTCTTGTTACGATTGCCAAAGTTCCTAACGTTTTAAATCTAAGTAATGTTGCTACCACAGTAGAAAATCAAGTAAAAGTGCTATAGGGTCCACCTGTAAAGGAATTTTAGATAGAAAAGGAATGTGTTATCCAAAATGTACATAATAATACCAAAATACTGTTTTGGAATAATCAAGGGAAATGCACTGGCTCTCCCCAAAGTTTCCTTTAACATAAATCGGATGACCGGTCCTCTTCTGATGTCTAAACACTGCATTCACACAGAACCTTAAAAACAATAAGCAGCTGATGCATGAACCGGTGTCACAGTGGTAGAACACACAAGTTCGAGACAAAATTTATGGTTCCTGATTGTATAGTGGTCATGAATGTAAGTGTAAAGTTGAATAACTCGTAGTATAAAGCAAAAGTTTTGGTTCTTTTTGCATTTTCCTTCTTGAAATACCTGTAAGGGATGATCTGTTTATTTTGTTCTGCCTATCCATCATGGACTTACCTGTCTTGTTTTCCTGTGTTGAAAATTTGTGCACATATCTATTCTGACATCTATTAGCTGAGGGTCAAGTCCTACAGCTTTGATAAAATCTTTGAGGATGAGTGGAATTTTAGCTCTGTAAAAATGGAGTTTTGGCTTCAAGATTTCTCATGAAATGCTAGAAGGATTTTAAAACAGATTGTTTGTAATTCTCAATGTCCAGAAAAATAGTGTAAGTCCAACTCAGGATAAGTTGTTATACAGAGGCCACATACCCAAGTATTTTTAAGGCCATGATGATGATAATAATAACAACCTATCTTTTGGACAACTGTGGAAAGATTCATAGCTTTTAGTGTGTTTGCATTTGATTGCAACTCATGTTTGTGTTGATACCTTTAATTTCTGGTATGTACGGCTCTGTAAGCTCATCTCTGGCATTTGTAGTTCGGACAGGTAGATGCATAGAGCGGATGTTTCTCTCAGACATCTGCTGAGTGTCCTTGGTTATGTCTGGAGTTTTTCTTGAGTACACTCAGCCCCAAAGAGTGTAAGTGCTAGTTACTATGGACATAACTTGTCTTTAATTTACTCTGTCTGTGAGCTAAACCACATGAGGTAAAGAGCTTCTCAGTGTGATCTGAAACAGTCAGCATACTGAATGGGGCATCACCTGAATTCACAGTGTGTTAGAACACAGCTGTACACATCTAGTCACATTTTAGGTCCAATACGGCAAGCTTCAGGAGGTCAATTCTGTCTACCTTTGGCACGCTGGCCTTAATCTGTTCCTGTATATTAAAACATGTACCAGATATCTTCCACCCATCTCCAAAAGGCCACCAGAAAAGGTGTTTGATGCTTGAGGTAGAAAATGTATGAGACCCAAGTTCAGTTCATTTCCCCAATCTGCTAGGAAAATTTTCTGATGACCAGACATACAAAATATTTTTGCTGAGATTTATTTTTATACTTCCTGTGATGGCTGTTCTACTATACACAGAACTGAAGATTCATTAGAGTGGAAAGAGGTCAGGGAACATTATTCTGACAGCTGGGGAGGTACCTGTATTCCCATCTGTGCTTCCAGGACTCTTTCTGTACTGTGGTTTCAAGGACTGAGACATCAACAGCTAAAATGTAAAGCTTTCCTCCTCCCCTCCCCCCCCCCCCATGGCTAACCCCATGTTTGCTAAAAGTGAAATTTGATTTGCATAAACAAGTATATTAATATAAATGGAAAGACGTCTTAATTGTCATTGCTCTGATTCTAGGTGAAAGAAAACAGTGGGTCTTTTGTTGTGGGAAGATGAGAATACAGTCTGTGTAACTGAAATTGTTGTTAGAGGTTACTGCCTGTCTGAAATTTGTTCAATAAGAACGGCACAGTGAGGTGAAAGTTTCTAGCCTTCATCCAGGGTGCCTTCAAGTAAAGGGAGTTTTCTCAACTCAGATGATGCCTCTTACAGAATTTGAAGTAGTTTTACTGTGCAAAATATTCATATCCTAAAATAATTGTTAGGATTTTAACCACTTTTTATCTCTCAAATGTGGTGTTGTTTTTTTTTTTAAAGTAACAGGCTTTCTGTTCAAAAGGTTTGTGTTTTTTCTTTTAGTCATCAGCCATGGTCTGTGAATGTGGTCTTTCTTACACACCACTGCTAGTGTGCTGGCGGCAACACACAAATATTGGACTTGAGTACTTACATTTTGAGAGTATTCTCCAAGTGGCATTTGTGGCCCTTGGGAAAAAAAAAGGTAATTGTAACTTAGACAACCACATCTTTTACTGAAGTCCAGGAGAGCATAGAGCTATGCCCATTACCCACAAGTATACTTAGCTTTGCATGGGTTGTAAGAATAAATTAACCAAGAAATTATTTTAGTTGCTCAAGAGAGCAGATCCAGAGTGAGTATAAAGTTTATGAGGAGGAATAGTGGTTTCCTTTTCCCCCTAGCTTTTTCTAAAATGAGAAGAGGGCAAACCAGAAAGTTAGTAGTTAACTGTCACAGAAAGAACATCACAGAGAAGAATGCTCATGTGACAGCACACAAATCTCTAGCATGAAAAAGAAAATCAAAGCCTGTAAAACGTTAAGCATTAGCATTTGAGCCAGATGCCAGAAGATTAATTATTCTTATGAATCCTGTTTTTAAGGTTTTACAAGCTAAGTCTGCAGTTTTTGTCCAGGTAACAATTCTGGTTCAGTGCATTCAGTCTAGTGGTTACATAGGGTTAGCCTGATCCTGCAGAAGACAATCACAAATTCCAAATAAAAGACCAAATACCTTGAAGTAGATCACTTGGAGATAAACAGTATTAAAATGGAAGCACATCTGCCAAGTATCAGCTGTCAAAGCCCTGCAGCTATCTGAAACCAATCAAGTGTTAGAATAATCTGTTGTAGTGCACTTCATCTTCAAGTCTTTGTAATCATCCAGCCAATTTCATGAGCTACATGGAAAAGCATATGTATGTGTTTGTGATTATAATAATGCTTTAAGTGAAATCAGAAATAAAGAATAGACACTTAATCTGCAGCTATGAATTTTAGCACCTTATTTGATCATTATTTCCTGATTTCCCATTAATTCATAATTTCCTATGGCAGCTAAAAAAATTTATTCATTCTGTATCTAGCCGAGAATTAAGAAAACTTGATTTAAATAGTCTAAACCTCTTACGCAAGTACACATAAGATTTAAAGGATTCCAACATATGCATTGTTGCACTTTTGTCCTTTAAAAATGTTTGTGTAAGACCCTCTGTGGAGGGATAGGACAAGCTGTTTGCTAAGGTCCAAAGTCTAATTTTCAGCTTATCTAGTTGTCAGATCAGATATCTCCCGTATTTGCGTGGGGGCTGCAAAAATTAGATGACTTCCTTGTACGCTGTCCTGGTCACTGAATAAAACTGAAAGCATTCTTTCGTGGTTAGAGAAAAGGTTGATAATGAGAACTAGAAGACTGTCACATACCACTGGAAGACAGTCTATGTGATATAAGAAAAGCCACTTCATGGTACTCCTTTTTCTTCCTTTCTCACCTCTTTCCTCCTCCTTCATCCATCATCATATTATTTTGACACTTTGTAGAGCAGAAACCGACCTTTTTTATAAACTAGGTCTAGCTTGTCTGGGTGTTCATAGAGCACTTGGGCGTTCATAGAGCACGTGGGCACTGCGCTGTACAAACTAATTGCCTTTCTTATGCAATTAGTCGGTCCCAAAGACCGAGTTTCAGGCTGTTGAATTTTCAAGTAGGGCAGAATGCTGGTGGGTGGAGGAGTTGCAGGAGAGAAGTTGAATGTGAAGTCTAGGCCATGTCCATTGGAACATTATAGATGCTACTGAAGTTCAAGAATCTACTTACTAAGTATCAGTGGCTAAAATTGTATCTAACATTTACCTTTGGTTTTCTGGTTTTCAACATAAACACTAAATTCTGTGCATGGATAGACTATTTTCCCTGATACATGGATATGCATTGGGTGTAGTCTTTAAAAGTTTCGTGGACAGAAATGACCCTTTAAGTGTTCAGATCTGACCTCTCACTTATCTTAAGTCATTTAATTTCAGTCAGCCTATACGTATTTGACTAACAACTGTTTACCTCAACATAATTTTCAGAGAAATGCAAACCCTTGGTTTACAGGCATTAAGGAATGGAGAGTCTATTAGTGCCCTTGGTAGTTTGTAGCTCTAGTGGTTAGCTACCTTCATGAATATTTATGTCAGATTTTCAAAAGAAGAGTTTGCTATTGTTATGCTCTCCTGTTATGCTTTCTGTGCTAGAAGAAAACTCTAGTGCCTTGACTGGGAGAAACAGTTTCATATGTATTGTAATCAGACAACCTCTCAATCTTCTTGATTAACTGATCAAACTAAGCCTTTTAATCATACAGGTCATACAGAGGCATGTTCATCAATTTAATTTGTATTATTCTTCACTTTCTTCTCCAGTCCTTTCAATGACCCCTTTTGAATTTGATCTCTGTAACCAATATTTAAATATCAAAAATATATCTGAAAGCCTTCTACCAAAATAGAATTTTCTCCAGTATTTTTTATTCTCTTTTTACTTCCAGGGTTTTTATATTAGCTCTTCCTGCCACAGCATATCACTCTCAACTAGCTAGATGTTTAACCATGACACCTAAAATCCTCTGTCACTGTTTTTCCAAGATACATTCTTCATTCTGCAGGAAAGACCAGAATTCCTTATTGTTTAATGAATTATTCTTCTTTTTGCTGTAATAAAACACATTTATACCTAGGAAAGTAATCACAATCAGTTTTTCTATTTTTTCCCCTCTTATCTAACAATTTTGCCAATTCCAGTCATCAGCAAGCTTTTTGAAGTCATTAAAATGCTTAGTTCCAACTCATCAATGACAATAATGTCATCTATCCCACAAACTGTCCCCATTTGCTACTGAAGATGTCAGCCATTTCTCTACATGTGTTTTGATTCTGCCCAGTCCTATTTTTTAACTGAAAATATTAATCAAAATGGCATTATGGAAACTGTATCTACCATTACTTTTAAAAAATGAAACTTTAGATCTAAGAAGGCAATCAAATTATTTTGATAATACCTATTCTCGGTGAAGGCTCATTCACTGACATTCGGGACCAGCTCTAGCTTGGTCAATGCAAAGAGAAAATCTCTTAATAGACTCATCAATAGTTTCAGCAAATGGAAGAATAATAAGGTAGACTAAAGCAAAAATTGTAAAAATCTTTCATCTAGAGTTGATCTGTCTTCTCAGTGTGAGGAGAGCACAGACATCTTAGCCTGCTGTTGTTTCTCCTGGGTCTTGTTTTATAGCCCCACAATAGAATTTCAGCTTCAACAGCTGTTAATCACGCATGATTTACTTCAGAATTTATGCTTAGAATAATATACTTTTTTTTTGCCAGAATTTTCTAAAGCCATTTGCAGTTTGAACCAAGAGATGGTCTAATAACGAGACTACAAGTGATATGAACAAAGTAGCTACATAGTCTAAGGCCTGATGAGGCAGGGCGAAACTTAAGAGTACTTTGTTGAGTTCTACCAATAACTTGTTCTTCATTTTAGATTCCAAGTATACATGGATGAAACATGAGTTGGGATGTAATTTTTGTTGAGGTTGTATTTTGTAGAATATTACATGCTAAGTAAACATGCAGTCATTATGTTTACAGTTGTTAAGTGTCTTACCAGGATACAGGCTTAAATGTAAGTTACTAATTAGACTGTATGGTTTAAATTTCATTCTGAGTCTTAACATTTTCTAAGTGTAAATCGTGCAAGAGATTAACCTTGAGCTTTTTTGAAATTCATTGAGACAGCAGGATTTTGTAGTCAGCATTTGCGATCATGGACAAATGAACCAGTATTGGAATTACTGTGACTGCCCTTCACATGCTATAGCTTTGTAAGATGTTGCATTGTCTATCCATTGTAAATAATTCACCATTCTTTTTAAAAGATCCTGGGATAAATTAACCTGTTAATTGAATAAAGGGTTTCCTGTATTAAGTTTTCCTGTTTCCATTAAAAAATCCAATCTTCTCTTTTTCATTATTCAAACTACTAAAACAGTTTGGACTGTATAATGTATTAGATTCTCACATTTGAATCAGAGCAGTGTCAAGGTTGCTTTTGAGTTGAGACAAACCTGTTTTTGTAGCTTGTAATACGCCTGCAGGAGTGCATGATGTTGAAAATGTTGGTGACAGTATCCAGTTCTGAGGGGAAAGGAGGCCAGCTTCCCTTTTTTTTTTTTAAACCACCAGACATAGTATTACTCGACCATACTTTCTATACCATGCTTGACAAAGGGACACAGCAGTAAGTTCAGCAGTTCCTACAACCTGTAATACTATTCACTGCTTCACTGAGTTACACTTGAGGATCAATTGTGAAGGGTCACTGACCTAAGCAGGCTCTCCTTACTTGACAGCCCTGTTCAAGAGTTCAGCTAAGGAGATGTAGGTAGGAGCCATATGGCTTGGATTACCACACAGCGTAAAATCTAGAGATGAAAGCGTGCAGGGACTTCTCTGGAAGGCTGCTGATAGGGTGCATGATCCCCCCAAACAGTAAATACAAAAATTTGCATATTTTTGCCAAGGCTGGTAAGTGATATTGTATTTGACATTGAGAGGAACAGTTGTTGCAGCCATTTATAATAAAGCCAAGACCCTTTTCAATGAAATTCTTTCTTCCATCATCGAAAAAATAGCATCACAATTTTGCTGATTTAACAGGATGAGGTACCATTCTTTTGGTTTATGTGAAATTGTCCAAAATACTTAAGGAACTGGGAACGTGTAGATAATGCTAGTGTCAATGTTATAGCTCTAGCAAAAATAGAATATGAAAATAAAAGTATTTGTACATGCATATAGTTTGCATTGGTGGAAACTCTACATGTAATCACTTTTATTTTTCCTGGTGAATGTGCTCATAAGGAAAGAACAATACAGCATCACAGCACTTTGTGATACTCGATGGTGCTTAGCCTGATTAAGTTATATGGTACTCACAATAAGTAACTTTAAAATATATAATATTCAGAGATATGAGCAGGAGAAAACAGGCTTTTAATCTGAACAACATAGCTTCTACCCTTCAGTGTATGCTTACTGTGGCCTTTTGCCTTTGTGAAACAGAATGTAGTTTCTTTTAAATGCCAATTTTCTGACTTTTGTGAATAAGACATACAGTGATAATATATCTCACCATTCCTTAGCTTTAAGGAAACATTGGCAAACACTGGCAGAGCTTGGCTTCTTCCCTGCAAAATTTCGATCCACCACAGAGTATGGCTTGTAACTTCTCCTAGGAGTTCATTCTCTCTACCCAGTAGGAGAGTTCAAGATTCCCACCCTGTCCAAAGGTGCCTGTTGAAACATTTAATTCCAATATAAATTTCTTAGCTTAATCTTTTAATCCAGGAAATGTCACCCAAGGAGAGACACGAGTTCTGTGGAGCAAATAAAATGTGATAGTTTCATCTAATGAATATGATTTTTTGCAGTTGGAGCTTCAGAAATACTGGGTAATAAGTAATGTTATCCAAAAAATATTACCCTATTTTTTTCATTTAAAAAAATTCCTTCAAACTATGTATATTTATTCTCAACCTGATTATGCAGTTTGAATTTTTTAGCCAAAATTCTCTTTGGCCTCCTCAAAATGATTATGTTGTAAAATGCCTTCAAATATTTTAAAAAAAACAATAACCAATTGTAATATTTAGTATCTATAGATCTCTTCAGAAAAGCCTTTTTTTCTGTGAAGTTAACTCTGGAGGCACTTATTCCATCCTTATTGTTTTTTTTTTTCTTGCAATATTGCCGGCATCATTACTAAACATTTATGTACAGCTGTGCATGCACTGTCATAATGATTTGACAATATTTTGCAAGCAAGAGAAACTCAGTATTTGCATCTTCGGTAGCTTTATCCTGACTTCTCATAGATGCCTTTCTGCCAGCAGTACTTATTATCTACCACTCAGATTTCAGCCTTTATTATTTGATTCAGCTACAAAACTGGAAGTTTCCATATATAGTATTCGCTCTAATTAACTGTGATTTATCTTAATACATCACAAATATCCAGAAGCAACAGAAATATATTGACTTCATAAAGAGGATATTAAGTATAGGAAAGACTAAAATGCTCTGAATATTCAGGTACTATTTGGTAGGCTTGCTTATTTTCAAGAATATACCCTAGGATGTCTTGTAATAGAGACAGAGAACATCTCCAGGCCTTCCTTGTGCTGAACTAAGATTGATAAACAAGGTATCTTTCTTTAATTATTATTTTTTTTTGTCTGTGGAGAAATTGAACTATAACTGCCCACTCAATTCTAATCCATAGACCAGCTAGCTGAGGAGGCAGCCTTTCCAATTTGGATTCCAATTTAGACAATAAAATGAGATCCTTATCCTATCATCTGCTTGTGCCCTGCTAAGTGCACTAGAAGAACATAGCTATAAAAAATCAGGTAGTTTTAGGGAAGGAGTCATCATGGCAGGTATTTATTCAGTTCTGAGATTTAGAACCTAATAATGGAATATTTTGATTGTTTTAAATGATAAGCAAATTTGTCTCAGAGTTGTAAATTTTTTATTTTCTATACTGACATAACTCAGATAGATACAAAAGATGCTATTTAGTAGCAACTACTGTTCTGGTGAGAAGGGAGTGCTGGCACCACGCTTTTCATGAAAGAAAGGATTTCTAATATTACAAGTGTCAGATAATGATTATTTTAACTTAAGTCAACATTTGCAGAAAATTTCAACAAGGTTTTCATTTTCTGTGTATATCTGATTTGAACAGATTATTTTTTAATACATCACAAAAATCTGGAATTTAAAATAGTTTGCTGTGTAGGGATTAGAATCATCATCATAATTTTTTTTTTACTTTTCAGAGTAGAAAGTGGAGACCATCTGTCTATTAATTTTTTCCCCAAGTTGCAACTGTAATTATTTTGTAATATCACATAGCTTCATGTTTAAGCATTCCACTTGTATGAAATATTTTATTTTTGACACATCTCAAGGGTATGCAAAAATATCTTTTCCTAACTCAGTCTGTACTGAATGTTAACCTGCAGCTCGTGGCTTAAATGTTTTTCTTGCTTGGCCAAGGTGCATCCTCAGTTTAAAAAAAGTGTTCCTTATCTTTTTTTTTGTGCATGTCTCAATTTAAATATTTGCAGAATGCAGTTAGCGCAAAATTGACATTTATCATAAGACTGTTCTTGAAATGTAAGATTTACTGAGCAATTTAGATGTGGGAGGAACCCAGCTTTCATCCTGGATGCATGATGTTCTGAAAATAGAAATGGTATTTCCGATGCTTGCTTATGATCCAGCTAAGTTGATATATGCTGGCAAGGTTTTTTGGGAGCTGCAAACATTTCTTATTTTCAGGATGTCTTCTCTAGTTTGAAATCAAATCTCCCTTTCTCCCAGCTGACCATTAGATGATGGAGCAATCACCTTTTTGAGTTCTGAAACTCAAAAGAACCTGAGTTCCAGGACAATGTGGTTCTGTTCAGGCTCTTTTTTAAGATTTGCTTGGAGTTGGATTTTATTTTGCAAATGTGAACATCACTTTCTGTCTTCTGAAAAATGTGTCTATGTTGTCTTCCAAATATTTTTAATTTGAAAACTAATGATACAAGGTCTCCTTAATTAGGTCTCTGGTTGTGACAGCAAACAGCAAGGCAGCAGGCAGAAGGGATGGGGCTTTATTGTGAAAAATATAGTAGCTAAGATGGAAAATAAGAAAATTTGTGGGTTTTTGAGCATGTAGCTTTGCATAAATAAGACAAATTTAGATACAAGTGGCTTATTGACAGATGAATAAAATGCATAGTTACAAAACTATATACTAAGTGATTAACAATTATTAAAATAGTTTATTAATGTTATTAATATTTTTTCAAAAGAAGACATACCATTGTATTTATAGCAAAGTTAGAGTCTTATTTCAGAAAGGCTTATAAGGATAACTTGCATGACATTTTTTTTCTTGTATGCAATCTCAGTACTAGATCAGAATGAAGCCATATGTTGTTAAGTAGTCAGAGAGTACTGTACCTGGTGGTAACATCCCTGTATTCTAATGGCAAGTGCAGTTTTGTGCATTAACTCCTTCTGATGTATACCTACATACGTATGTTGGGAGGGACAAATAGCACTTCAGCTTCAGCTGGGGAAAATGGGACAGGTGGAATTTGCAAACTTTGCAGACTGCTCGAATGAGTAATGAGGAAGTATGCTGCTTCACTGCATGCTGAGGGGCACGTGCAGGGGAGCCAAGAACTGAACCAGGCCCAGGCTTAAGAGTCAAAGACCGCTACTGTCAAGGGTAGTCTGTTAGGATAAGTTTAGCTATGACACCAGTAGCTTTCAACTCCACTTCAGCTTTTACTTTCAGTGCCTCCAAAGGAGAGCTTAAGTAGTGAAATTTACAGAAAGGACAAGGCATTCTTGATGTCTATTTTTTAGCTTTCAAGTCTGCATTGTGCCTAGTAAGAAGCCAGCTAGGTAAGCTCTGCTTTTCTACAATAGCTGCAGTGATTAAGCTCAGAGTGTAAAGTTCCGTACTTTTCTCTGTGTTGCACATGGCCATAGCTTCATGTAAAGGTTGAAGACAATGATCTTCTAGGGTTTTTGTTAATTTATTTGCTTTTGTTTTGCACTTTTCACCGTACCTGTGTTTAAGTTCTGTTTCAGAATTTCTCTGGTCTTGGTAACATTGTTTTAGGGTAATCAGGTAATCTAGAAACTGTTTTCACTTTATCTCTGTTCCTTTACAAAACACGAGTGTTTGCAAAATCACACAGAGATCCCAATATGCTCCATCTTTGTGGAATTCTGATGTAAACTCACTGAACAGTTGAGGTTGCAAGGCAGCTCTGGAGGTGTCTGCTCCAACCTCCCAGCTCAAAGCGGGGTCAACTGGAGCAGGTTGCTCAAGGTTGTGTCCAGTGGGGTTGGAAGGTGGAGGCTCAACAACCTCTCTGACCAACCCGTTCCAGTGTAGTAACTGTAAAAAAGTTTTTCCTCATGTTTAAGTTGTCCTTGTTTCACCTGGGATAGAGTTAATTTTCTTCCTAGTAGCTGGTATAGTGCTGCGTTTTGGATTTAGGATGAGAATAATGTTGATAACACACTGATGTTTTAGGTGTTGCTAAGTAGTGCTTACACTGATCAAGGACTTTTTGGCTTCCCATGCTCTGCCAGGTGCACAAGAAGCTGGGAGGGAGCACAGCCAGGGGCGCTGACCCAGACCGGCCAAAGGGCTATGCCACACCATGTGACATCATGCTCGGTATATAAACTGGGGGGAGTTGGCGGGGGGACAGCGATCGCTGCTCGGGGACCTGCTGGGCATCGGTCAGCAGGTGGTGAGCAGGTGCATCACTTGTTTTTCCTGGGTTTTGCTCCTCTCTCTTTTTGTTGTTTTCCTTTTCATTACAATTTATTATTTTTTTATTATTATTATTATTATTGTTTTATTTTATTTTATTTTATTTTATTTTATTTTATTTTATTTTATTTCTATTATTAAACTGTTCTTATCTCAATCCATGATTTTTCTTACTTCTGCTCTTCAGATTCTCTCCCCCATCCCACCAGGGGGGAGGGTGAGTAAGCGGCTGTGCAGTGCTTGGTTGCTGACTGGGGTTAAACCACAACAAAGTGGATTTTCTTCTATTTTAATTTGTGCTCATTGCCTCTTGTCCTCTGACTTGGTACCACTGAGAGGCCTGACTCCATCTCTTTGCTCCCTCCCATTAGGTGTTTATACACATTGATAAGATTCCCCTAAGCCTTCCCTTCTTGAAGCCCTCCCAGCTCTCTCAGCCTTGCCTTGTATGGCAGAGGCTCCAGTGCAATTATCATCTTTGTGGCCCTTCACTGGACTCACTCCAGTATGTCTGTCTCTTACGTCCTGGGGAACCCAGAACTGGACACAGTGTGCCAGGTGTGGCCTCACCAGTGCTGAGCAGAGGGGAAGGATCACCTCCCTTAGCTCACTGGCAATGGTTTTCCTAATGCAGCCCAGGGTGATGTTGGCCACCTCTTACTGCAAGGGCACGCTGCTGGCTTATGTTCCACTTCCCCCAGGTCCTTCTCTGCAAAGCTGCTTTCTAGCTGGTTAGACCCCAGCCTGTGCTGGTGCATGGGGTTGTTCCTCCCCAAGTGTTGGACATGGCACACGCCTTGTTGAACTTCATGAGGTTTCTGTCAGCCCATTTCTTCAGTCTATTGAGGTCTCTCTGAATGGCAGCACAAGCCTTTGGTCTCGCAAACACTTCTCACAATTTTGCATCATCTGTAAACTTGCTGAGGCTGCACTCTGTCGTATCATCTGCATAATTAAATTATGATGGTCAAAATGGTCATCTCCACACTGATACTAATCCGTGTGGTATTTTCACCCAGCTGCCTTTCCCTTGAATTGATGAAGAGAGGGGATAGATGTTAGGGGATAGATGTGCTGCACACAAACTACTGAAGAACGCTTCTTAATTTCCTATAGCCTGACAAGGGGGTCCAGAACAGCAGTTTGGATGTAAAGGATATTGGACTTGGAAACTTAGGTGAGACTAGTTATGAATACATACGTAAATGTAGGATTTTCAGATGCAAGGCCTCATTGTAACTTCATTTTGAGTGCCAAATTTATTAGTTTGGGGTCTGGCTCACTGAGAAGGAAATAACCTCTAGCATGTGTTTCTGGTTTTCACTATATGTCCCCTCTACCTCACACAGGTAATGTCTCTCAAATTTACTAGTATCTGTATTTGATTCTGAAGAGAAGTATGTAGCTCATTCTGTTTAAATGTTTTTATATGCATTACATTAGAGAAATTTTAGGAAAAACATACATCTTGAAATTACTGCTGCTGTGCTTAAACTGTATCCTATATATGTCTGTAGATAATAGTTCACAATTTCAGAGTTCATACTTAATGGACAATAAAAGCCTATTAAATAACCATCTTCTTGGAGATATGTTATTTTTGTCAAAAATATTCATTTATTGGTTATTCATTTTAAGTAGGCTCTATTTAAATGTTTCTGTAGTTTGGTTCAGGCTACAAAGGTCTTGGCCATAATTGTACTGACAGCTGTGGATCCAGTAATCCATTTGTATAAAAATCAAAGTATTACTAACAACCTTAAAGCTGGAAGCTGATGAATGGTAGACTAGAATTTAAACGTGGAAGTCATATAAAGAGAGAAAAAAATGTTTATGACTGGAATATTTATAAGGTTAAATTAATTTTAAATATCATTCACACTGTGATGTGTGGAGTGATGGTAGCTTCAGAAATAAAATTAAAAAAAAAAAAAACCAAACAACAAAAAACCCTTTTGGCTACTGATTGGGCTGTATTCTAGTCTTACAGAATTATTCAAATATTTTCCCTGCTGTAAATACGCGTAGAACTTGCTACATAGATGTGGCCAATTTGTGGGGAAAGTAGTTTTGTGTTAGGTTTAGTAGCCCATGACTTCCATAGCCAAAGAGTATGGCTGTCAGGTAGACTAGCTGCTGGTACATATGGCATGAGTGGGAC
This sequence comes from Theristicus caerulescens, assembly GCA_020745775.1. Taxonomy (NCBI): domain Eukaryota; kingdom Metazoa; phylum Chordata; class Aves; order Pelecaniformes; family Threskiornithidae; genus Theristicus; species Theristicus caerulescens. Next base: position 88,045,754 of record CM036558.1, read on the forward strand.
CAAGAGGCGTGCTGACCCTTGCTAATGTATTTGCCTGAGAAGTTGAGAGGAGTTCGTACTGGTAAGGAAGGCATTATTATTTGGCACTCCGATGAAGAGCATTTTACCCACATTTAGTTTGTCACTGGACAGGAAGGAAATGGAATGCATTGGATTAAGTGTGATAGGCTCAGAAAAGTATTTGCAGTAGCACAGGGTCTGTGCTGTGGTCACCCTTGGCTGGTGGCTCCTGCAGATCTCTAGCACAGCTCTCTTCTGCAAGCTGTGATGAAATGCTGCCACAGAGAAGCTATGACACTTTTTCTGCTGGGCTGCTGGTGGAGAGCAAGGACCTCTCCATTTCCCCGATGGTGACTTGTTAGATCTTCATACTCACCAGAAGCACATCATTATGAGAGTGTCAAAATAGTTCTTGTGGATCTTGTCCATAGTTCTGCCTTTGATTCAAACTTACGTCTCTGTGTAGTAGGCATATGTCTATATGCCTATACCCAAATTAGTCACATACTTCCATGTATCTCTACAAAATGCTGTCGGCAAGACCATGCAATAAAGCCATCGCATAATTAATTCCCTCTGATACATAGTGACTCTTCTCCCACATAAAACAGAGGTGGTTAGATGGCAAGTAACAGCGTATGCTGCAAAATGATCTTTCTTTTGAAAGATGTTTGCATAATGTATGATTTTGCTTTTCTTCTGATACAGTAAATTAAGATGCAGACCCAGGTAACGTACACTGCAGTGGAGCAATATGGAATCTGACAGTGGAAACTGAGGGTTCCTGCCAGGAGCAGGTGAGATGCAAAATAGGGTCGGGGCAATCGGGGATATGGAGAGAAAGAAGGGTGAATTCAGGGCAGGTATAATCCACATCACTGTAGGGCATGGCTTTCTACGGACTCATTTTCAAGTGGTCAGTGCTCTCCTAAAATAATAGGGCAGATGGCACTAATTCATTTGTGTAAACAGATAAGTTTGAGCCCTGTGGAAGAAAGTGAAAACTTCAGAATAAGTGTGCACTCAGCAGCCCCCATAAAGTTGAATTTGCCATACATGATAACTATGTCGAGTGTCCTGTAGCAAGTAACAGATTGCCAAGGAATAATTTTTTTTTTTTACAGAAGTCTTAGGTTATTCTTTGCTGTAATATAAACTTATAAAGAGCTTGACGGAAAAAGGGGAAGAAGGCCACCTTCTGTCAGATAGCCCTACACTTTAGATAATGCCCCATTTGCCCTTGGCAGGTTGTTCTTCTGCAGCCGTGAGAAAGGTTGCCCTGTCTGACACAGGCACACCTTGTGTCAGAGCTCTAAAGAGTGAATTGCAGCGAAGGTAGGCTTGCTGTTGAGTTTCAGTGCCTTCTGCTGAAGAGGAAATTGAAACAATCCTTTCCTTTCAAATATGTTGCTGAAAACGTAGTTCAACCCTGAGAAGATGGTATCATGGGCTGCTGCTTCTGCTGTCCCAGTGATTCCAGGTTATATTTTCACAGTTTAGAAGTGAAAATAGGGGGTACATTTTCCTTCTCTTTTTCCTGTCTGAAATGTAACTTCAGACTGCATTTTAAATGCAGCCAGGCTTCTTACACATAATGTCCTGGCTAGGAGGACACCAGCAGTAATGCTGAGCACACTGTACAAGCCAGAACAAGCCACCTGTTTTTTCCAAGCTGCATTGACTCTAAGTTTAGAGAAATTAAATTTACATGTCTAAAGTAAGTACTGACATGCTCAAGACATATCTGCTTCATGTATTTGGAATCAAGTTACTTAATAAATCATCATTTTTAATGTCATGTTTTATGGGCAGCTTCACTTGCATAGTAATCTACCTTCTTCAGCTCCTACTGATTTAAGTAAAATCTGAACTCCTTAGGAAGAAAAAGGATCCATTAATTGTTTGAGATAAATATATTTATTCAGTGGATAAATGGGATTCCAGTGTGCTGGCAGCCATGCTGAGGCCATCTCTTGTCCGTGTCTCCAGCTCTGTGCTCTGCAGCTGCCTGACACTCACCTGGCACAGAGGAGTCAGTCTGTGATGGAGCGGTACCTGTATTCTTGTGCAGGCTACTCCTTTTTTTTTTAATTATACATTAATTCTTCGAAGCGCTTCTGCTATTGTAAAGCAGACTTTGTAGTGCACGTGAGTCTTGAGGAGACAGTTTTTCCTTGTAATATGGAAACATTAAAGGTGTTTTGGGCTCACAGTGCTGCAGAAGAACGTGTTTTCAAATTTAATCTGTCAGTGGTGAAAACAATGACTTCAGGAAGAACAGGACAGAAAACTTTTATCCACTGTTAGTGTGCATCACCTAAACTTCACATGCAATTTGCCTAATAGTATTTATTTTTAGATGTAAGTCTTTATAAATAGCTACAAGATATTGACATCACGATAATTAAAATGTTGACTTTTGTAATAAGTATGTTAAGGAATCATTTGAATGTTTATAATTGTCAAATTTTGTTTCAGGCTCTTAAAAAATAAATATAACATTAGATTTACTATAAAGACTCATACAAAGAGATATGATTCTCATGTACTCAAATGGGTCAGGGCTATGTCTGTGTACCTATATGTATATATACATATATTTATGCATAGATGAAGAGCTGCTTTCTCTGAAACTAGAGGCATTTATTTTCCTTGAAGCCTGGAATCTGGAATTAAAACTAACTTGTATTTGTCATCTGGGAAGATGAAAATATGCTGCAACATGCAGGTGGAACACGTGCATATACTATGGTGCTTATGCAAACAAACAGCTATGCTTCTAATGCAGCTTCGTGTCTATTCTTTGCTGTCCTATGCTTTTTTTCTCTTTCAATTACAGGCAATGCTTCCATGCTGAATGAAAAATTAATAAATATACTGGACCAAATAATGTTTTAACTTACTGTTTTACGCATGTAGTGGTAATTATAGTAAACCTTGGTTTCCTCAATGTTTCTCCATTTGACTATCCATATTATTGGCAGTACATTTTGGAGTAGTTTATTAAAGACCTATTTATGAGTAATAGAAGTTGTATTGCTATTGTAAGTTCTATTTTCTAGATGGCCATAAAGTATTTTCAGAATTCCTGCTTTCTTTCAACGACCTATTCAAAAACTATTTCCTCTTTTTTCATTACGAAAGGAACAAAAAAAAAAAGGTATTTGTCCAAGGAGAAGGAAGACATTTTTCAGTGTTAGTTTCCTGAAAAAATTAAATCCAAGTCATGGTAAGATGAGGCCCTAATTAACCTAAGGAACAGAAAGTCCAGTCTTATCTGATATCAGAAGACTGCTTTAATACATTTCAGGTACTGATCTTGCCTCATCTTCAAGCTGGCTGAATTTGTCTTACACAGTCCTGTGGAAAACTCTATTCCCCCAAGACTGAGTTTTGAGTAATTCTGTGTCATTTTCTTCTCGCTCAGCTTCAGTTTAACACCACTGGTTGCCTCTTGTCTGGCCTTTTTTACTCCCTCTGTTCGAATCTGGTGCTGTTTCCCACTTTAAGCTGTTCACTTGGCCATGTCATCTGATAATGGCTTAAATGCCTGATGGAATTCCAGATATATTAGATCTGCATTTCCTTTTTTTATTCTCTGAGAGAAATTTACCCTTTTATGTGCTGTGTGAAACTTTAATAAAATCAAGTGCATTTATTTCTTTTCCTGTTGACCATTAAAATTTGGATTATTAGCAAATTTTTAACTTTGGAAGTCAGCCTAGGCTTGAGTTGTGGTTGGTTTAGTTTCTTTCCCACTTTCTTAAATAGGTTCAATACCTTGTAATGTCTGTTTAGAAAGTGCCGTCCCCAGCCTCATACGTTAATAAATTCTGTGATTATCATAGTTATTTCAGTTTTGGACTGGAGATTATATAGGAATATCATGGGATGTAGAGTATACTGTATTCTTTGAATTTTACTCATCATGATCCCTCAGTAGAACATCATTCTTATTGAAAATAGGCCAGGTATAATTTTTGGCTCTACGAAGATCACTTTTATTCCACACCCATCCTAACTGCAAAGTTGTGCTGTACTGCAGTCAAAACTATACAGTTGTCCTGTACGGTTTTGTGTTGAACTATATTGTTGAACACAAAAAATTTTTGAAATTGTTTGACCACTAGAGTTTCTTAAAATCTTATCAGTGGGTCTTTTCATGGTTTCTTTATAGACCTTTTCCTTAATCATTATATTCTTTAAAATGGAAAAACATTAAGATCTGGACACAATTTTTAACAAATGAAGACTGGTAATACCTCCCAACCAATGCTTGTCAACCCTGCTTTGAGCAGGGGTTTGAACTAGATGATTGGGAGTAAAAGTCTGTCCCTGCTTTTGACACTGAATGCACTTAAGCTAATTTGCAAATACTGTTCTTCCTCAAAATGGCCACGAAACACATTGCTTTCTAATTGTTTTCAACTATGAGCTTTAGCATTTCTATACTGTGAGAAATTAATTTTGTGAAGTCCAGAACAGATTTTATGTGATTCATATTCGGGGGGGGGAAGTCAGTCTCCTCTCTTTTCATATTAGCTCTGTTTTGCCAGTGAAAACAGATTTAGCTTTTTGATTGGACTATTTCTGAGATGCACCGAACAAGTAATATAAAATTCTCGATTTTACAATCAGCTTTTAAACCTAGATTAAGATATTGAAAGAGAAAGAAGTTGCAGAGTTAGCAAAATGATGGGATAACTCAGTTGAGAACCCCTCAAAATTTAATTTAGTGTAATTAGAAAAGAAAGCTAAAATAAATGCAAAGCCGGTACCTTTATTTTATTTACATGTAATATTTCTGATGATGGAACATGTGATTAGGATGGGCATGGAAGGAAAAGCGTTACTTAGTGGCATGAACTGTAGTGAAAACTAACTGCATTCTGGATCAGCCAGCCATGGGGAAGAAAGAATTTTAATGAATTGTTTTGCACAAGTGATGTTGAGGCATCCTAGAGAGGGATTTGCATAGGTGGCCAAGAACTTAATTTTCCTACGGTTCAGGAACCTTTTCACCCAAACAAAGGGCTTTTAAAAAATTGTATCTGCCAATGTAAAGCTCAGCTAGTTACTTAAGATTTGTGTTTCATTTCCCTTGTCTGCTTTTTCAGCAGAGTCAGCAGAGAAAATTCGTGCTTTTATTTAACCTAATACAGTTTAACATTTTTCTGCATAATTATACAGACTTTCCAGAAAGTACTAGATGGCCCCTTGAGCAGAATGAAGATCAGTGCCCAACCTTAACACTTTGAAGTGTTACAACTTTTCTAATTTGAAATGCTTTGAGGACTGCAATAGGTAGAATTTGGTTTTATCAAGCAAGCCATCTCAGCAGTTGAATTCTTCTATTGAGAGGTTCTGAGATATGACCTCAGTGCTACCATAAGTGATAGACTAACTGGTCTCTTAAACTTTTAGAAGTGGTAACAGTGTATAGCTAAGCCTCCTGTATTTTTTTTTTAACTGTCCTGGTTTCGGCTGGGATGGAGTTGGTTTTCTTCCTGGTAGCCGGTATGGGGCTGTGTTTTGGGTTTAGGATGAGAACAATGTCGATGATACACTGATGCTTTGGTTCTTGCTAAGTAGTGCTAAGTATTGCTAAATAGTCACTAAGTAGCACTTACACTGGTCAAGGACTTTTCAGCTTCCTGTGCTCTGCCCGGTGCACGGGGGGCTGGGAGGGAACACAGCCAGGGGCGCTGACCCAGACTGGCCAAAGAGTTATTCCATACCATATGACGTCATGCTCAGTATATAAGCTGGGGGAAGAAGAAGGAAGGGGGGGACATCTGGCGTGATGGCGTTTGTCTTCCCAAGTAACCGTTACGCGTGATGGAGCCCTGCTTTCCTGGGGGTGGCCGAACACCTGCCTGCCGATGGGAAGTAGCGAATTAATTCCTTGTTTTGCTTTGTTTGCGTGCGCAGCTTTTGCTTTACCTATTTAACCGTTCTATTTTATTTTACTTCAACTATTAAACTGTTCTTATCTCAACCCACGAGTTCTCTCCCTTTTACCCTTCCGATTCTCTCCCCCATCCCACCAGGGGGAGTGAGCGAGCGACTGCATGGTGCTTAGTTGCTGGCTGGGGTTAAACCATGACAGAACGCAACATGAGAACCTGTAATATTTGTGAATTCACTTCTCTAGTATATTAGGGCCAGATTTGCATTGGAAAATTTTGCAATAATTAAGTAACAAGTAGCTTTCACTACTGGTCCAATTTACTCTCCACTTTGGTCTCCCCAGTTTGTGGAGAGAAAGATGGTCTTTTCGGCAGCTTAAAGGAACAATAATATGGAAATTCAGTGGTATGCTTCTGTTTCTCATGAATATCAGTGGAATTGCCCAAAACAGGAGTGAGAGAGCCGATGTGCAACAAGGTTTAGGAAACAAATCTGCCATTCAGGTGTAGCAAAATCAGCTGCATGCTAATAGGTGCAGACAAGGAATTTGGTACTTGTTTCGATATGCAGACAGTGAGCAATAGATGGGTATGGAAAAGCCAAATGGAAGAAAGAAGCCATGAGTAGAACTTCCAAGCTGACTGAGCACTTGTCTTTTGACTTGATCTGATTTTCAGTCTAACTCTTACTACTAGTGCAGCCCTTCATGGTTTAGCTGGCTGGCAGACCTTAAAGTACAAATCGGCGCTCACAGCATCAGGAAATCACCTTGCCAAAGTTCTCTTGCAAAGTTTTAACTCAGTATTGAAATGTGTAGGTTATGTACATATACCAAGATGAAAAGATTCACTATTTAGCTATCTTGTGAAACTTCATGTTCTGGATGTAGAGTATATTTAAGTTGAAAGGTGATTTCATCCTTTTGTTAACAAAACAAAATTTCAAAGGATTGTTTTTGTTGTCAAGTAACTTTCACACCATTTTATATTGTAATATTCTGCTAAGAATAAAGATGATTCAAAATATTACTGCTCTCAGTATTAACTTGTATGATATCTGGAAGATAATTTTCTTCAAGCTTCTACAGAGATATCTTTTTACTCTTTAGGAATATTCTCTTTAATGCCTACATACTATTTTTAAAAATAGAATTATAATGTATTTCTTACATCTGTCTTTACCAAATGTCTGACTTATGAGCCTGGTTTTACGTGCATAGTGTCTCCTGTGTGGTATTTCTTTAGTCACTGGTAGGCAATGAATAATGGAACAAATATTATTTTCTTAGGGAACTGATTCTCGTTTTCCCTTCTGAGCCTTAATGGTGGAAAAAGCCAGAATAAAAAGACTGTGTGCTTACAGCAAAGCTCCAACTCTGTCTAAAGGTTACATTTATTTTTTGTCAGCTTGTATTAATATAATTTTAGTCATTTTCAGTAACAAATGTGTGATTAAAGGTTATCCATATAGCTAAATGGCTGTTATTACCATGTGCCATTTTAGTTACTTGGATAATTTGTCAACTCTGTATACAAACAGACAGTTTACAAATAAGAATTTTCACTCCCGTAGTTAAAATCATAAATCAATAGCAGTTTTTCAGGGGTCGATCCAGCTTCTTATCACCCACCTAATAGGCCAAATTACCTTTACATTCATCCAACATTTTAGGTTAGAAAGTAGTTCTCTGCTGCCTTCACATTCACCCACTGAAATGTAAATTTAAGACTCATCATTTCTTGCATATGTGATTCTTGGTAATGTCTGCTTCTAGAACAACTGAGTTTCTCCATTGCTTGGTGTTTCTGGTGCTACAAGGTATTAATTTATGCAATTGTGTGTATACTACTTTATGTAACAATCACCAAGTTGCCAGCATCACGGATTAAGATTATTCCAAATACAGAACTGGAGGGACCATTCTGGGATGTAGTCCAGTTCCTCAAAGCTGAAACTAACATCAGCTCTTTCTAATAAACTTATCAAACAGCCTTTTAAGAGCAGGTATGGTTTCGCCACCTCAACTCAGATTGGATGGGGACGGCTGCTTCCATGATGTTTTAGTACCTATTTTAAATTTCCAGAAAGAATTTCAGTGACCTGTTTGAACCTGTTTGTTCTTGTCCCACCTGTATGCTTCCTCTGTTTTTTTCTTTTTCTCCTGTCGTGTAGCCTTGTTACATTGTAAAAGCCAGTTGCGCTCCCTTCTCGGGCTTCAGTTGTGTCATCTAAGCTCACCAAACTCTTCTAACTTTATCTTCTGTCAGTTTTTATGTTCTCTCTTAAAAAATGAGAATTAGCTAAACAAATTCTGAACAGCAGAATACTGAAGGAGTCTGCCGCATGCCTTGCTGCAACATTATGTCCAGGACAGTACTTTGAAGTTAGCCCAGCTTTAAGTGGGGACTGGACCAAATGATGCCCAGAGATCATTCCAACCTAAATTATTCTATGCTTATTCCTCCTTCATCTCAACAGAAAATAATTTGTTCAACACATCTATTAAACTTGGCTTTTTAAATGTACACCTCAAATCGTTTACTTAATCTTCCCTTACAAAGAATAAACAAAATCTTTCCTGCATCCTGCAGAATCTTCTCCTGTTCCACAGCAATGTTTCATGCCCACACAACTGGTAGAGAATACAGAAATAGAAGACAACATGTAAGGTAGAGATGACTACCGTGCAGTCTGTTCGGTGTCAAAATTCAGACCATATATTAACATTAAGAATGTTCTTTCTTAGTTACAGGGGACTTCCCGCCACTGTGTTGGCACAGTAGGAGTTTGCTCCTGGCCCAAAGAGGCCTAAGCTGCAGGAAAGGGAGTAGCAAAATCGTCAGCTAAGTAAAAAGAAGAAACATCCTGGCTTTGTGTTTTCTTCTGTAGGAAGGGAGAAGGAATGGAAAGAAAAGGAGAGAGTTGTTTACACGGAAAGGGCGAAGGTGAAGAGCCCTGAAGGGGTTTCTTGGAAGGAGCTGAGCGAAGCTAATGTGAAGAGGCTGTAGGGGAGAGGAACTGGGAAGGGCTGTGATGTGCGATTTCACACAGTGACGGGCTATGTGTGTGTGTTGGGAGTTTCCTGCGTGGAATGCGCTTTCTTCAAGGTAGAGGCTGTCTGGCTTCTCTCTGCATCATTTCCCTAAGGAAGTGTTGAACTCGAAATAAATCATCCCTCAAAACCTAGAGAAAAGCTCTTTCTTATTTATCAAGGACAACACAGAACAGATATTGTAGCTGAAACAGTCATATGTAAGTGTGGTCATACTTAAAATAATTCACCTAAAACAATGGTCAGCATGAGGTGCTCGGCTTGATCTGCACGTTAAGGATTAAGTCTTGTGCAGAAGGGGTATCCTTGTGCAGTTTGTAATGAGAAGATGAGGAGCTTCATGTTACTACTGGGGTTTTACCTGCTCTAGCGTTAGCTGTCCCAGGAAGAAATATTGCAGTATCTTCATATACAGAAGTGGGTTTCCTCGAAGGAATTTTATTTATATTGCACCATATTTCTTTAGAAATTGATGTTCTGGTAGCAAAGACCAGAACCAAAAAAGTACTGAAAAAGTGGGTTGTAATGCTTATTTTTAAGTGACTGTCTCAATGCATCCATGGTTTGGGTTGAGTTCCTATAGTGCTCATACAAGGCATAGGGAACTATGTGCTTCAGAAGAGAATTGACCTCAATTCACTGAATATCTCATACCCGATGTCAAAATGTTGGGCAGGATGTTTAAGCTACCTTACATGAAATTCAGTCTCACCTCGGGATATTCAGTACCTTTTTCTGCCCCACTGGGAAACTGTCTTTCCTCTTGTGGGTATTACTGTCTTGCACCCTTTCTCTGAAGCCATCTTTCAAAACTTGGTGCAGGTAGCTGTGGTGGCATCTTTTATAATTGAGTTCCTTAACTAAAATACTGTCTTGTTTTCTATAGAGGATTGAGGTTTCATGGGCAAGATAGGGGATAGCCTGATGGTTACACTCAACTTAGATATTGCTTTGATTTCTCACAAGTGAATAAAACAGGATTATATCTAGTTCTATCACATTGTGCACAAGTGCTTTAATAACTGAACTGTTGGGGCAAGAGGGAGGAGGCAAAGAAGAAACTAGACCTCATTTTGTCTTTCAGGGTGTTGTGTTGTTTTCTTTAAAGCATGACAACCTTTATCATATTGCTGTGTGATGCTGTCTATAAGGCATGCTTGAATAATACAGTTTTATGGATACTGATAGGCTGTGTTGGATTTAGGCACCAAAGTGCTCAGTTGCCTCAAGGCAGAGATGATTCTACCTCTCCACTATTGCATTTCTCTAATTTGCAATTTCTGATTTGTTTCTTGAGCACTCAAGTTCCTTCCAAATATTATTTTAGATGCTTGTTTGGTGTGGATCAGATCCAAATATCACCACTGGGGCCGAAGAAATATGATAGTACACTGCTATCTAAACTGCTACACTGTGGAGAAGTGGCAACATTTAAAATTTAAAGGAAGCTGAGGGGTGACCTCCTTGCTCTCTACAGCTTCCTGAGGAGCGGAGGTGGAGAGGGAAGTGCTGAGCTCTTCTCCCTGGTATCCAGTGACAGGACGCGTGGGAATGGCTCAAGCTGCGCTCCGGGGGAGGTTCAGACTAGATATTAGAAAGCATTTCTTTACCAAGAGGGTGGTCAAACACTGAACAGGCTTCCTAGAGAGGTGGTCAATGCCCCAAGGCTGTCAATGTTTAAGAGGCATTTGGACAATGCCCTTAACAACATGCTTTAACTTGGTCAGCCCTGAATTGGTCAGGCAGTTGGACTGGGTGATCGTTGTTGGTCCCTTCCAACTGAAATAGTCTGTTCTATTCTAATCTGTTTTATTCTATTCGAAATGTGCTCCTGTTGAGGTAGGTCAGTTTTGGAAGTGAGCTCCTTTCTCAAATAAAAATAGGTTTGAAGCGAACAGGAAGAACTAACATTATTACCTTAGGAGAAATCCAGCCCAGAGCTAATTCCTTCTTTTTGTAAAATGTCATCCTTTTTCTTAATTAATTAATAAAGGGAAATTACAAAATGAAATAATTTGATTTTAGCTTCTCTAAATAAGAATAAAGGAATGGTTATATTGATTCAGAGTTAGGGTCTATCTAGCCCAGTATCCTGTCTGGGATAGATAGGGGCCAGAAACGGACACCGAGGGAAGACTGAGAATAGTACAATCATATAATACTCTTTTCCCTAATGCTGTCATTGCTTCCAAGTTTAAAGTTAAACATAACAAGTACTCACATGTGTTGCCCTGCAGATTCTTTTCCTTGGAATAGTAGAGCTTCACAGGCTTCTGCTGTGACAGGTTTCTCTGTCTTCACTGTCACAGCAGGAACTATCTGCAGAACTGAAACTGAAGGAAACAGGCTGATATTGCAGGCTAAGTAGCAAGTGTTTTGTTTCTAGGTGGCTAAGTCCAATCAAAACTTCAGTAAATGTTTTTGGACCATTGGTATGTGTGAAATGAATTCAGTCAAAAAAAAAATTACTATAATTGATTCTCTTGTTGACCATTTCAGGAGTGATGGTCAAAAACTACAGAGAAACAGAGTATTATGCTCTCTCCATTAAATAGCAGCCTTTGCTGCCCACTTTGCAAGCACCTAAGCAGCGTGCTGCATGGAATGCAAGACTGCTGTTGGCTTTCTGTGCATGCTCTGTACTCAAATACTGCTCTTAGCAGTGTAGCATACTGAACTTTAAAACACATTTAAATAAGAAGAAATAGAATAGTTATTATTAAGCACAATCAGTATAGGAAAATCGGATATAAATAGGACTGGAGCAGTTAAAAAGTTGCTTTTAAAGGAAAATCATGTCTGCAAACTTCTGCAAGTATTAAATGCAGAGGAAAGCATTGATCTTGGGACCTTTTTGAAAATTTGCCTGTGAATATTTCCCTGCATCATTGGAAAGAAGTACAAAACATTCATAGCACAGCCACAAAGTTCTGCTATTGATTTTGTGAAACCTAAGGAATAACAATAATGCGTCTGGGAAAAGAAACAGACAATTCTCTTTCCCTGTAGGAACTTGAGGCAAGGCCTTTCTAATAAAGGTGGGAATTAACCACCTGAATGGTTTTCTGGCATCTACAGCTAAAAAGAATGTTGTAATAATTTAAAAAGTCAGTTTGAAATTCACAGGGTACAAAAGAGCAGCCATCAGTAAAATATGTGTGGATTTGTGGCGGGTGTTGTTTCTTTATTTTGGTTTGTTGGGTTTTTTTACATTTTCCGGGATCATTGTAGGGGATTGGATTAGGTTTGTTGGAACATCAAATGGCCTTCTTGATACCGTAGCCAAGTTGATACCAAGCTGACTTATAGAGTGTGATTAAATATTTGAGAGAGGTTACTGTGTCACATCTATAGAGGTGACTACCGAAGTCAGAGATTTTAATGTAATTTCAAATTGGGTGACAAAAAAATTGCACTTGAGGGTTGATCTTTTCTATGGTAATTTTTTGAGGGGTTGGTACTTTTAAATGGGATTATTTCATGTAAAATTTATTCTTAGGTCTCTCCCCGCCCCCCCCCCCGATAGTTGATACTGAAGATTGTTTACTATTTTGCAGATAACTTGGAGCATACTGCTGATACAAAATCTGCTTCTCCTTTGTTTTAGATGGAATATTAGTTTCTCAGCCTCCTTGCTTTTTGTGAAATGCTTCTGAATCTTTTTTCTTTCACCTTCCACAACCAGAATAGCAATTTAAAAATCAGTGAGACAGTATCTGCCTGTAATTACATACAGCGATGTTTGTGTGGCTGCATTGCAGGAATAATTGAAAAGATCATGTGCTGATACAACTCCTTGTAAAAATCTTTTCATAGCTATTCTATAGTAGTGTTAGATATAATTTCATGAATTGTTTTAGAAAACAATAAAAAGAAATATTTTTGTGTAGCAGATAGCTATAGCACTTTCTCCAAAAATGAGTGACAACTGTAAACTGAATGACTTCCCACAAAGAAGAGGCACACAAATATTTCTTGGATAATTAAAGGAATACAAAAGTGTGAGTTTGCCCTGGCAGCCTGTATGCAGGCTCCATGATAAATCAAGAGGTGTGCCAGAAAGAGTGAATGAAAGAAGACCTACATCCTTTCCCAGCAAGAACTGAGTTGCTTTGCTGTGGTGTTCTTCCAAGGACCAGTAAGGCACAGGACTTGAATGACCAAATCATATGGCCCGATGTGCATGTGCACTGATGTGTATTGGTGCACAGGATAAGAAAAATGAATTTCTGCAGGCTGCATAATAAATACTATGCTAGGAGAGGTGTGTACAGTGCAATGAACCTCCTTCTTGCACTGGATGATTCAGAAGCTGTCAAGAGGCATTCATTTGAAGGGAGTCAGGTCTCGCGTTAGGCCATGTGATGTCTAAAGCTTAACCCTAGTGATACTGCAAGTACTGCTGTGACCAGGTAGTGTGCAAAACGTGTGTGCTGGGCTGGGGGTTTGATTTAAGTTGCCTTTGCCCCACCGTTGTCCCTGCTGCCAGGGCCATGGGCACACTCCCGCCTTCTGGGAGTTCAGCTGAGTCCAAGGTGCCCCGGCACCTGCTTTGAAAGCCAATCCTTGGGTGTTTGTACAGGCCCTATGGCAATGCTGTCTGAGGATGACCCAGGCAGTTTTTCTTCTGCCAAAGTGCTGAACAGCCTTCCCCACCTCTGGGTTACCCCCTGTGAGGGTTTTGGTTACTTCTATAGAAACGTGGCTCACGAGCATGGTCCAGGAAAGCAGTATTTTGGTGTCCCTTTGAGCATTCACTTGTACGCCACCAAAACTGCTTTTGACTCCTGTAAATTGTGGGGAGAGGTGTTTGATGGTCGTACATAGCTCACCTTGTCCTGCTGGTGCTGGCTGTTCTGGGACAGTACTGTTGTCTCCACAGAGCCCATCTTGTCATGCTGGATTCCTATCAAGTCCGTCTTGAAGAGGACACCTCCTTCCTGTTTAGCTTTACTTGAGATACAGGAAAAAATAATGAAGGCTCCCAAAGGCCCGGTTTGTTCCTTATTTATAGACATGCTGTAGCTCAGACTGGGATCTCTGTATCCATGCCTGAAAAGGGATAAACTTGATGTAAACAGATTGCTGGTAATAGTCAGACATCCTTTGCTGACCATAGAAACTCTGCATTTTTGCAACGCTTTGTGCTTCTGATCTGTCCACGCTGTGCCGAGACAGGTGGAGCTCCCCGAGTGCTCTGCTCATGTGACGTTCCCCAAAACGAGCTCCCTGCAGCCTGCTCTGCTCATTTGCCTTTCCTTCTCTTAGCATGCAAGGTCACACATAGAAAGTTACTCACTATTTTGGTGCTCTTATTGCATGCGTGCAGAAATGGGAACATGTGAGTTCAGCTGGAATCAAGATGACCGCTCTGTGGATATTTACTTTGCTCATTCTTGCCTAGGGAGGTAAAACAACTTTTATTGGAATATTTCCTTGTGTAGGTGGTTATTAAAGTTTTAGGCACAGTGTAGTGTCTCCTTACAGATGATAGGTTCATTAGCTTCAAGAGGAACATTCAGAACTAAATACATGACAGTATTCTTCTTTTGTTTGGTTGGGTTTTTTGTTCATTTGTTTGTTTGTTTTTTAGCATTATCTTTTCATTCTTAAGTTATTCTGCCTCCCTGGGATTTTCCTTCAATAAATCCTATTTTCCAAAGACAATATAAATATAGAAAAATCAAAGTTTTGTATAGTTGAATGGTGACACAGGATTCTTTGTATCACTTGAACAGAATTAAGTAGAACAGTTGTCTTATTTGTCCTAGAAAATTTGAAATAGATATAGGATGCAATGACTACCAATAATGAGAGAAGAATACAGCAAATAAATCATAATTATTCTTCTGGTTTTGGGTTAAGGGAGTTAAAAATTATACCTCGCTGAGTTCTCAGCTCATTAATATTTTATGCTACTGTTTTCTAATACTGTACTAATGTAATTCTCGTTAAAATCTCCCTCCTCAAGTTTGGTGCAGGTTTCCATAGTTCAGAAATTCTCAATAAAGTATTTTATTGCTCAGCTTTCTCAGTCGAAGTTGATAGAGTTAGCAAATTTATATAATGAGACATAGGAATATGCAGAAAAGTGGTTGATTGATAATGAATTTAAAACCTTTTCTTTAGAAAAACTGTAAAGCAGAAAGCTTTATTTTGCTGAACATGCTGAAAAATTTATTAGGGGGAATACTTCTGTTAATATTTTTTTGTCTTTTCATGTATTTGATGTGAGTATACAGTCAATTGTACTGATCTCTAGTGAAGCTGGAAAACACCTAGAAGAAAAGAACAAAAAAAAAAGCACTTTTATTCACTCAAGCAGATTTGGCACAGTTGTGTGACAGCCTAAAGGATCCCTGCACAGACATGTCAGGTTGCTTCAGTCAGGAACCCTTTTCAGGCCAAAAGCAGGAAAAGCTCATTTTTTTTTTAAAAAAAAAAAAAAAAAAAAAAGATTAAGATTTAAAAAAAAGTAAAAAAAAAGGTAGGGTATCTAAATTTAAACCATGTCAAATTCTAATATGATTTTTCTAGGGAAACACTTCATGTGTTTTTCTGCAAGACCAAGGCGTCGGTTTGTAACCAAGAAATGGCAACTGTAATGTGCAACTTTATTGGACCATTCAAAAGCTAAAGAGCATGAATTTAACTCGGGAAAACAGCACTCTCTTCATACCAGAATATATTGATATCCTTGTAGGAGCAAATACACTTTTAATATAGAATCATAGAGTCATTTAGGTTGGAAAAGACCCTTAAGAGCATCAAGTCCAACCATTAACCTAGTGCTGCCAAGTCCACCACTAAACCATGTCCCTAAGCACCACATCTACTCGTCTTTTAAATACCTCCAGGGATGGGGACTCAACCACTTCCCTGGGCAGCCTGTTCCATATTCCATATGTTGGATAAGAAGGTAGCATTAGGATAAAAATTTTGATGGTGAATCTGTTACTTTGACTATAAAAGTTACAGTATTAAAAGACCATTACAGTAGTTGTGAGGAGAAGCCTGGCTAAAACTGGAAAAGCCAAAATACAGTCAAAATTTATTGGAATCCTTTTTTAGACCTTCCCATCTAAGACTTCTTAAGGTGAATACATTAAAATGTTTCTATGGAAGTCAGACTAGTGATATTAGGGATCACTACTAATCAGCCACTAGTGATTCATTTAATACTATCTGTATTATGCCAATACTGAACTTCTACATTTTATACAAATTTACTACTTAAAAAGGGCTAAGCTGGAATTCCTGGAAATGATAATTCACTCTTTATGCACAGGCTTGATTTTCTTTTCTCACTGATATGGGTGAGGTGGCACAGTCTTTTACATCAGCCAGCAACATATAGTAATTCATTCTGCCAGCAAGAATGCCACCTGGGATACTACATTTTTTTTCTGACTTTTGAGGTGGTATCTATCACATAGAAATCTGGATGCTGGAAGAGGGACTGTATAGTGGAAAGTAATATATTACTTATTATGGATGATGTGAATTCCAGAAAGGAAGATCTCTCTCAAGTCCCAGTGTGTCAGCTGAAGCTGCAGTTGTTTAGTGGTTTTGAAAATCAGGCAAAAGGAATTTAAAATTGGAAAAAGTAATATTTCAAAAAGAGCCACTGTCCTTAGTCACCACCCACTAGGGCTCCATTTGAAGAGGTAATTTAAATTAAAGTAATTTCTTCCAGTTTAGCACTTTGCCATTATTATTTGCCAGAGGACTCTGGCTATGTTTATCTTCAATATTATTAGCTTCAGTGGACTTGAATGCAAGCATTTTAGTTGAGTGTCTCATCGAAGCACTAGCTTCTTAATCTATGAAATCTCTCTACAGTGAGTCAGTATAAACCACAGATGGTAGATATTTGGAAATTGATGATGATGTAGAGATTTGAATTTGTCAGGTTGGCACTTTTGATGCCAGCTAGAAATTAAAAGTTGTCCTTTTAGAACTATTTATATGTAAATTAGGCAAGTATCCTTTTTTAACACTATCAAACCTGATAAATAATTAACCCAAGTTCTTTTCCTGTAAAAAGAGACCTCCAAAAAGAAGCATTTAATTTCATTTACATTATTCTTGTTCATAGATACTAGGAGCTATACTCACATATTCATAAGAGATCCAGCATCTCTTGGGAAAAGGGAAAACAATTTAAGATTTAAAATCCATTTACTCATTAAAAAGAGCATTTATTCTCAACATCAAAAAGAAATAAATGCAGTTAGAAAAGTTAAAATAATTTCTGTCTTTGTTTTTTTACTGATGGATGCAACAGATGATTTTGTTCTCCCCTATAAATATCTTGTAAAAATGTACAGAAAAATGTTTTAATCATGACTATAATAATCAGTTCACTGTTATCAAAAGAACGATTATTACTGAGTAACTTCAATCCTTTTTGTATTCTTGGCATGTGAGAAAGACCTGTATTGAAGCATAAGCAGATCATGCCTTGGAGGAAAGTGTACTCATTGCCTAATTGAATATATCATTCATTTTATCATTCATTTGAATATATCATTCATTTTATAGAAAAAAACCCTACCTAAGCCATCGTCTAGTGTGCATGCTCATTATTTTAAAATTAAGACCTTCTATTGCTTAAGTGCTTGTACATAGAAGCACACACACATCTAAATTTACTCTCTTGTGTAGGCCAATTGAATTAACTTAGCTGCACATTTGAATAATATAAAAATGCACATAATGATCAGTAGAACCAGGAATCATACTCATTATTTCTTTTAGAAATCACATGTAACTGTTCGCTTGAGAAAGCAATTTATAAATTTCTCTATAAAAATGGAAAATCAGATAAATAGAAGGATCAAAAAAAGTTGCAAGATTTTAATGGTTTTGCTTTGGAATAATGTAATTTGTATATCAAGACTAAGAGGACAGTTTCTATATTATGTTTTAAATTACTTAATTAAGAAGTGAAGATGCTTCCCTCCTGCTGAATGAATGCTATGCAAGTCATTAATTAAAAAAATATGGAAAATAATACTTGATATATTTTAAGTATGTTATTTATTCCTAAGTCAGTTCCTTTATTCTTAAATCAGTTACTTCAGAGTAGATTTAGATCTGAATATTGATGGCATACTACTGAATCATTTCATAAAAGATTAACACTTTTTTTCCCCTCTTTTCAGTTCAACAGAAGAGCAGTTTCACTGGCAAACACAAGGTAATGTACTTATCTACATCTATGTATTATATATATTCTTTCCCAGAATGATCATATTTCCTAAAGAAGATGGAGGGGAAAACAGCATTTATTTATGCAATATTTTTTTCATTGCTAGTGTATGAAAACCGTACTTAAAAACTGGCAAAATTTGGCAAAAGTTGTTAGGGTTGACAAAAAGAAGACCAAGACTAACGTAGAGCTTTGAGAGGAGGCATTGCTAAACGTGTCTCTGACTTTTTTTGAGATTAGACCTGAACTTTCTCATTAATCTAAGGCCACGCTTTCAAAGGATGGCATAATTTTCAATATGGCCAGCCTCCTCTGAATATGTGATCTTGATGTGTTCTCCATTTCTTCACCAGCTGTGAATGCTTAGTCACCTGTAACAGGTTTTACCTTTGCCTTTCTTTTACATTTTTATGTTGTTAATTTTATTACAGATGGTCAGAAGGATATAGAAGATGAACTCACCACTGGTCTGGAGCTGGTGGACTCCTGTATTAGATCACTGCAGGAATCAGGGATACTCGATCCACAGGACTATTCAGCCAGTGAAAGTAAGTTGCTAGAAATGTGTTTTCTAGAACACAGACATATTTGTAACATTTCATGCTTTAAAACTGAGTGCTTATCTTATAGTGTTTTTCTTGATTATTTTCTGATATTGGCAGAAGACAGTGTAGTTGCAAGCAGGCAAATTGCCTCCTTGCCTTTGCAAGTTAATTTTTGATGTTGTTTGTAATGGAGACAATCTCACTGCTAGTTTGTGGGGAAAAAAAAACAAACATGCAGAATATCTTTTAAGGGAAACACTTTGTAATTGCAGTGTAGCTGTACTATACTATGTGGTCATGTCACAAGACTTCAGCATCACCAGTACAAAAGTGACTTTCAAACAGCACTTCTTCAGTATGCAAAAGCAATAAAATGAAACATAATGTGGGGCTGTGAGTAATTCTGATGTCTCTCTGTAACCACTTGGCCAGGTAGCTGGTACTCCTTGAGACTAAAATTTTCAAATGGATACACAGACAGAAATAATTAGGTGAACTTTTTAAAGATGATGCAGGGAATGGCAGCTGTAGCAAGAAAGCTGAAGTCTTTTCTCTAAGGTTGGCTCACTGGTCGTTTAGCAGCCATTCTGTTTGCAGAATTGTGCAGTGAGTGGATAGATCCTCTGCTAGGACCAGCTGTTGGGGAAGTGAATCAAGGCTAAACAACAGCAAAAGTGAATGAGGGACATGCCACTCAACGTATTTGTAAACCAGGTGTCTACAAACGCTTGTGCTCATGAGTCACATACACTGAAACAGTTTTCCAATGGGTTAACAGGTCTGTTACCAGCTGTAGCACTAGATACTGAAAAAGCAGGTTAATTCCCTATTTTCCTTTCCTTTTCCTCAGGCTCCTATCTCATACTCTGTTCCCCTCTGCCACAATATATACCCACTTTCACTTCACTCCTACTGCAGCTCCTGGCACTACCTTGGCCTTTCAATTTTCTCTAGTATTCCTCTACATCTCCTTCCTTCTGCTCAGTTGAGCCATTTTTGTCTTTTTGAATCCCCTGCTGCCCAGTACCCTCTGACTGAGTCATGTCTTTCGAGGTGGCTGCCCAAATTCAGCTTTCTCGAAACCAAAGGGGATGATCTCCCCTTCATCTGGAAAAGCTAATGGAATGTGACAGCCGCCTTCTGCAAAGCACCTGTAGCAATGACGAGTCATCACCTCGTGGTCATCAGGTGACGAAAGGAAATCACTGCAGATTGAATATGCAGAATTTTAATTTGTCAGAACATTTTTCATTATTTTAAAAAAAGATGTGCAGTAAAATTCACAGCTGACAATCCTGGGACAGTAGAAAATTTTTCACTTTTCATGTGCACAATATTTCTGGGCCAACAATGTCACTAACACTTTTGTTAAGATGTTGCTTGATCTGAACACGATCTGTGTGATTAACATCTGTTAAGATGTTGCTTGGTCTGAACAAAATTGGGAAAACATGATGAAACAGTGTAAACCCTTATAATTTGCCCTGGTTTTTCATTCATTTGGGGGTGAGGAGAAACAAATTAAATGACTAGCATGATAAGGATTGCCTTCAAAATATGGTTCGATAGCAAAATGAAACTGGGTAGATGGCAATAGCGGAGACTGGGGGCAGGGAGGAGCTAACTGGATGGGAAACTGGCAGAAACTGGCTGAAGAGATGGAAACAAAGAAAAAATGTTAGGGAAAGATGAACACAGTAGATGGAGAGAAGTCTGAGTATGTGAAGAAAACTAGTACAAAAGCAAATTTCTGGGGAGTATCACAAAAAGATAAGACACAAATAGGAATGTAGATAGATGGGAAGGAGAATAAGGCACGTGGGCAAATGGAAAACAGTGATGGAGAAGAGGAGCAACAGAGATGGATTGTGTGGGGGACCAGCAGGTGAGGAACTGAAATTTGTTGAAGCAGGAGATCCAGTCAGAAAGTTGAAAGCTGAATTTTCTTGGTTCGATGGTTTGTTCATGGGATCAGGTGTTAGGTGCAAAGAGAGGGAACAACAAGGTGATGAGAATGACATTCAAGAAAGGAAACAGTGATAGAGTTATGGACAGGACAGTAGCTGTCCCTAAGAAACATAGGTTTGGAGAGAACAGGCAGGTGCATGTGCTCACAAGGGAGTAGGCTTCCCCACAGAGTGGCAAGTTTGATCTTCTTCATTGTCAGGAAATATTTGTGAAGCCTTTTGCCACAGCACACCATACTCCTCTGCTCCAGGCCCACCTTGTAATGAAACTAGGTTGCTATTTCCCATTTATGGATTTAGTTAAGAATCAGATATATATGCCAAAGCTAACAGTTGCAGCTCTGCTAATCACTCATAAATGCAATTAGGATGTCATATACTGGTTTTTCTTCTTGGTTTGGGGGTCTTTTTTCAATTTAGAGTAAAATATCACAAACCCATCAGACAGTTAAAACGTTACTGTGTTTGCAAAGTCAAAAGTACCAAATTCAAGGCTGTCTGTACAACATAATTTGAATTTCTTATGACTGCATTATAAAACAATTATTATCATGCCCTGTTTTGTACATTTTCTGTCCATGCCTCATTTACCCCAAAGCTAAGGCTCAGATTGCGCAGCTTACTAGAGGGGGATTTCATCTGGAGCACTTCTGACTTCTCTAAGCAATGACTAGAACGCACATACTAAATGAAAACAAAAATCTCATATTTGATGGTTCAGCTTTGCACTTAAAATTTAATTGTATCCCTCCTTCATGTCCTAAAATTCTAATGTTATAGTTGTGAAATCATTCAAAATATCTTCTACTCATACGTAGTTTTAGGTGTTCCCAGTTAGTTCACAGGTGTGCTGAGAACAAACAGCTGTAACTGGACACTGTGGAAGCAGAGTCTCAAATACATGAAGCGTGATATCAAAGGCGGTTTAAAACTCACTCTGAAGTGTGTCACACACAGCATTTGTATTTCATAGACACTTTTGGTCTTAATTCCTTCAATCTCCAAATAGGAAATGAGATCTATATAAATGTCTCACTTTACAGGTATTCTAAAAATCGTTATTTGCGATGTATTTGAAGTAAACGTTGAGTGTCATAAAATAATCCACCAGGGTGCTTCCTTTGTATTGGACATTTTTCAATGAAGGCCTGAGGTCATGTGGTAAAAAATGAGGCAACTACAAAACACTGAATAGTTTTGCATTGTGTGCACTGGCCATAAGACAAGGAAGGAAGGGAAGAGCGATGATTCAGAAAAAGCAACTTAATCTGGCACTGCCTGACTTTTGAGCTCTTAACTTTACAATTTTAGTTATGTTTACTTCTGCAGTTTGACTGCATAGCTGTATTTTAAGTAATAAGGCTGACTCTTAAGAGCATTTCCAGCCTGCCATGGCAGTTCTAGTCTAGTTGAGGCAGATTTTTTAAATCATCATATGAAAGCCTGCCCAGGGATGTCACCACAGCTTCTTTTTCTGAACTGTGTGCATCTAGTCTAATGAGTTAATCTATCAGTAGGTCTGCCTTTGTAGAGGATTAGTGTGTCTAGTCAGAATCTTTACAATTTGGTTTCATGCACTCTGATTTTCTCAGAATTAGTTTTAAAAAGTCGTCACATAGCAGGCGGCTGTTATAATACTCTTAATCCCAAACATCACTTCACATGTGCTCTTCCTTTAGTAGCAAATAAAAGCCATGGAAAAAGGCTAATGGGACAAGTCACATGAAAGGGGCTTACACAGGAGGGGTTCTGTATTGCTAATAGAGATGCTCGCTAATTATCTTTACTGAGTGTGAATCAGCAAATAAAAAAATATGTGAATATATAAAGCTTTTATTAATTTGGCAAAATGCAAGCAGAGCAATCAGTCTTTTTAAAGTAATTATTATCAATACAGTTCCCCGTACTGCAGTGATTTCTCTTTATCTTTACACAGCTATAGATCTGTCACCACTGCGTCACTCCAGTTTACATCAAACATGATCTGACACAGTTTTTGTGGAGTCAGAGGGGAGTTCAGCCTGTCCTAAGTGTTTGTGGGGATGTCACCAGCAGAACGATGGTGGTCCACGCATGCCGTCAGTCCCTGAGGTTGGGCAGGTACAGCCTGCTGCTAGTGGCAGTAGCCATTAGCTATGGCGTGTCCTAGGGACCAGTCCCTCAGTGTCACTGTGAGGGCACTTGATCCATCCTCCTCGCTGCTGTATATCGCTGTAACACCCAGCGCGGCAGCCTGGAGCTGACTGCAGAGCTGGCTGCTCCTCTCAAACGATTTCTTCCCTCCACTATTATCTCTTTCTAACGGGAACTCAAAAATATTGCTTTTGCACAAATGACTGCAGAGCTGGCTGCTCCTCTCATACTATTTCTTCCCTCCACCATTATCTGTTTCTACGGGAACTCAAAAATATTGCTTTTGCACAAATGAAGATAAATAACTGTCACTTTAAATAGGATCAGGGGAAAGACCAGACATGTGAGAGCCAAGCTAATTGCATATAAGACATGGGAGACAAGTCACGGGAGACAGGCAGGAGTGCACAGTAAGTGTAGGACCTGAAATCACTGGGGAAGGAAACACGCAGGGGAGCGAAATTTAGTGCAGGACAGAGATAATACTAGGGATGTTTCAGACAGACATAAGACACAGGAGTACTGAATAGTGACTGTAGCTCAGGAAGGGTATTATCATGGCAGAATTGGTTAATTTAGTGGGGAAAGACGTGGAAAAAACACTTTGTGAAGGCTGAGTATGCATTGTGGAGACCAAAAATTAATATTTCAGATTAGAAAGCTTGGCAAGGTGGGGGATGAAGGAAACAACAATTTTTTCCTCCCCTTTCCATCACTGCACCCCTGTTTCAAAATCATACAACTACTTCAGATTCATTCCTTTTACTACCTAGTCAGTATACCTCCTTTGCTTTGTTTTGTTTTCTTCTTTTTTTCCCCCATTACGTGTAAGAACAATTGAAAAGGTAGAAAGCTTCATGGAAAGGAGAGTAAACATGGATATACAACTCTCTGAGTAAAAAGGGTGCTTGCTGAGGATGGTTGTCATAAAGGCTTGATAAGGTCACAGGCTGGCCTGCAGATAAGTGGGAAAGGTCCTGATGAACTGCCTGAGGGCCCCAGATGTCCATCCTCTGTGACACAGAGAAACTGGAGGCCTCTGAGCAGTCCTTAAGGACCGAACTACCTTTTCCTGCCAACGTTTGTAAATTTGCATTTTACAGATGGGTAGTGTCAGAGTGAGATAAATGTGGAAGGAGAGTAATGTATTGGTCCTGTATTTCTTTCCCTCCTACTAGTTCCCCTGTACCCCTGTCCCATCTGGGTCATTAGCATGCCACATCAGAGGACTGCCATGATATTAGCATCAAAACCATTTCTGAGATAATTAGCTGGAGCTCACTGAATCCTTACTGACTACATTCAATCCTTACAGGCTACAGTGGTGGAGACAGGCAACGGTTACTCCCTCTGTCATGGCATTAGGAAAATGAGGGTTAGACGGACTGCTGAGATTACTGAGCAAACCCATTGGCACTTTCTGCCTAACTTAAACCACAGGCTCAAATGTCTCCTAATCCAGAAGTCTCTAATTTTAATTTAAGGTATCTACACTTAAATCTTTGATGCTATTTCCTTTGCTTCAGTCTCCACAAAATGAGCATAAGACTGGTCTTAAAAGGATTATGGGGCGGATTTATGGAGCTTTTAGTGTTTAAGTTTCTGACTGAAACGGAATTGTTTCACTATTTTTCACTTGCTTAATCACTTCATGTGGCAACCCTCCTTCTTTGCTCTCTAAATCAATACCACAGACTGCAGCCACAGGGTTCTTGTTGACATGGATCAGAAAACTTCTTGGATCAGTCTTCCAATTGTCTGGCATTTTTAAAATGCTACATTTTAAATTTCAATTTAAAAATAAGTGGTTTATATTGGAATTGCAGTTTTTCCCACCTGACATTGCCAGTATTCCAGACAAATTTTTTTCCCCAAATTTTCTGAATATATTTTTATTTGTATCTGTGACCCTGTTGTCCTGGTGCTTGGGATTAATTGCAGAATTCAGCACACTGATAAGGGAATAAATACAATGTAGATTAAATAACATTGTCTTCTTGGCTAATACCATTTGAGAGTGCACTTCACTGAGGCTACATGTTGACAGAAATGCAGGCAGTTAAGGATGTCTCAGTCCTTCTGGGGAAGAAAAGGCATGGCTCACCACTGAGGACTCAATCCTACAATATGTTAACTCTTTTAGTCACTTGAAACTATCTGCTCAAAATGCAGCACGAAGGGGTAGTAGTACCATTTAGATGCTGGGGTTTTTTTCCTCTGAAGGATGACTTACGTTACAAGAACAGATTAGTTTTATCACATGAAATTATATATAGCTGTTATATTAGACAGATGTGGTTTTCACTTAAATAACCTGTCTAATTCTGAGGCTAAAAAGATGGGATAAGCTCTTATTTTATTCTCTTAATTCAGTTTTGTTTCAGCAATTTTTTTACAATAAGAGAGATCCTCCTTACTCAGTGTGAAAGCAGATGTCCCAGTTTGAAAGAGCACTCCTTGTTCAACCTTTATGATTTTCATCCTTTATCAGCTGCTTTATTCATAGATATTGAAAGTGGATTGAAACAAAAAGGCACTATTCACACAATGAATGTGTAAAAGGATGTGTGTTTATGTGTTTTCCATCCCATAGCTCTTGCTTTGTGAAATTGCCACCTGTCAGATGGCTGACATGCTCAATGAGATGAAATTTGGCATCAGTGGACCTCACAATTTGTTGATAGATTAAGTTATTTCCATTTCATTATCTGCTCTGAGAGCCAGGGTGATCCAGCTGAGTCATTCTTTGTGCACACAAAGGAGGTGTTCTTGTGGGATCTCCTGGTAAACGTACACACTAATAAAATCATGTGCTCTTTCAGTACTTTTCAGAACTGAAAAACACCTAGTAAGTGTGCGTGCCTCCCTTTCATTTTAGGATTGGAGTCTTTGGAGTAGGAGCGGCAGAAGTGCATAACACAGGTCACACCACCTTTCTTCCTGCTGCATTAATGCAAACCTGGCAGTTGTCTGACTCAACAGTTCTTAGCTCCAGATAAATCTCTGAGAGTATGAGGTCTGAGGAAATTTTGATTTGTTGATGAAACTTCTGTCAGTATTGTAATATATTCAGGGTAAATATTTATGGATGCCTCTTCCTATTCCACCCATCTCTTCTAATACAAGCCTTTTCAATATCTCGGCTTCAAAACTTCGGGGTTTCAAAGTCATCTTTGCCAATTTGTAATGGGGTAAATCTTCTGAAAGGTGGACACCTTCTGTTAAAGGGTGGTCTCACAGTTATCGTTTTATGTTCTGACAGAGAAAGTTGTACAGAAATTGTCTCAACTGTGGGCCAAGTTCAGTCTTCTGAAGTATTTGTTAAATACTTAGATTTCTGAGAAATGGAGATAAGGTGGTGTTTCCTTTATCCTTCTCCCCTTTCTGTCCCTAGTCACCCTAAGTGTGAGCATGAAATAATTATCATGTCATTTAACATCGTAATAGCCACTGGCTGGTAGCAAACACCGAGACCTACTTCCAGGGGCAGTCCTCAGCAGGAGATTAATGTCTTTACAAAATAGCTGACCATATAAAGTTTTGTGTAGATTCATTGCTATACCCTGCTAAGACATTAAAATTTGATAATATGAAGCAGGCTCTAGTGCTGACCCGAGAGCCAGCTCTTCCCTCTCGGCATCAGTGTTTACAACCAGCACTGCCTCAGGAAATGCTCCATCAGCGCTGAGCATCCTGAGCTTGGACTTTATTGTTTTCATCCTCTGTCAGAGGCAGAGTTCAAAGGAACCGAGAATTGCATCAGATGAAAAGATGTAGCTCAAACACTGTCATTAAGGACTCCATCACCTCTGCTCTTGTCACGGGTATCAGGATGGTAAGGGCCAGGTAAAACAGGCACATCTTTGTTGCTGATATATCGCATCCTATTAAATTCATGTTGGTCTTCTCACTTCAAGAGCATGAGTGAAGTTTTCCTTTTCGGTCTCTTCCCTTATGCAGGCAGCAGGAGACCACTGCAAAGAGTCAAACTTAGGAGCGGAGCCCCAGTACGGGCTCTCACCACAGGCATTCCTGGCACGCTTTGGTATCTGCTTCCCCAGCCATGGTCCACCCTGGGTTTCTGACAGTGGAGTGTTAGGGACTGTGACTCGGGTCCAGCTGATCTTGTTGTGCTTTGGTTGGCCCATCTTCAAGTACTTGTGTGGTTGTTTACAAGCAGGAGGCCTGGTGAAGGCTGAGGGAGCCATCAGCGTTCAGGGAAGCAGCTTCTGCTTTCCCTGGTTCCTCAGGGATGGCACAGGGGTTGCTGTGGGCACCCTCCTGTACAGGGCTTCCATCACCTCAATTCTTCTGCGGCCCTGCTGTAGATTGGTAGGGTGTCTGGGGGGGTTTATAGGCCTCTCGGGGAGAAAGCACTAGAAGCCACTGGCACAAGTACTGTTCAAAACGTGACGGTCTAGTACGTGCCCTCACTGTTGGACCTAAACTGCTGCAGGCTGTCTCTTGCAATGTCCTCTCCTCAGGAAGGAATCTCCAGCCAGAGACATTCATACCATCTTAGTATCTCTCCCTAGCCCTTTCCTTTCCTGTGCTCTCCCACCTTTTCTTGCTGTCCCTTCTTTCCCTAAACTACCCATTACCGTCTTACCATATCCTTATGTCTGTTGCTTCCCTTCTTGTTTCAATTCCATCTTCTCTTTTTCCAGTTCCTTTATCTTTTCTGTTCTCACGCATCATGAAATAAAGCCTCAGTGTCTTGTCCCCAAAACAGATGATGATTCATCCTCAGAGGAAAAAAAAAAATCAAAACACATTTTCTCTGTAGAAGTGACCTTGCTATCCTCACTTTTTACATGCTTACGTAACTTCAGGCAAATCCACATTGGTCATTGGTGTGTCATGTTGGGAGTCCCGAGGTAACACTATGACAACACCGCAACCAAGTAATTTCTAATTTCCCTCCATTTCTGTACAGCGGCCTATAGGCTGATCTTTTGTTTCAGTGTGCTGTCACCTGCAGCATGTTTCTTGGAGTTCCCTTATTTCCGGTTATGTCTACATGATGAAATATGCTTTTACATATAAATTCCATACTGATATCACGATATTACTTCATATCTCTGACCTTGCTTGTCCTGACATGAATCTGACTTTGGTACCTGGTGTCATTTTATGCTGTGCAACTGACTTAAAATCCTTGCCTAAAGAAAACAACCCCTCACAATCCAGCTTTATTACTGTAGGACAAAATGTGAATGTCAAATTAAGACAGGAGCAGTATCAGCAGGTAAAACATAGATGGAGGGGGGAAATGGAAAGGGTGAGGGTCAAGACCAGGAAGGCAGGAACAATTATTAGCAACATCAAAGACGGAAAGGAGGTAGTGATCAGCTTGTAATGCTTAGCCTGTGGCAAACACAAATCCTGCACAGGCAACCAGGTTTTCCCTCATCTACCAGAGGAAGCAGTTACTGAAACTCATTAGAAAATGACAGTGACTTATGGTAGCATCTGCAGGAGCAGAACAAAGAAAGACTTCTGGCATCCGAACCTACAACGCAAAAGAACATCAGTAAATATTGTGTCTGTAGTATGGGCCAGGAAACAAATGCACCCACATCCTCACAACAGACTGATAAACCACTCGCCCTACTCGTGCCTTAGTGGCATGCCAGCGCCCGCGCACTCGGCACAGTCAGAAGTGCCAAGAGCCACATCGTTCTGGGATCTGCCGGTGCCAGCTTGTAAGCATAAGCAGTGTGTAGATGCAGCCTTGAAAAAGAGGTAGTTGGCTTGTTAGCCTGTGTAAAATGATGTATATGGAACAGAAAATTTTGGCAGGTATGGGCTTGGGTTTGATTTCTTTTGTGCTACATGCAGTTTACATAGCTCTCAATGAAGTAGGATTTTTGTGACTTCTCTGATAACACAGAGTAGGGAGTTGCCTCCGTTTTTACCATTCTGGCCTTGTAAATGGAGAAATGCATTTTCTGAGTACAACATGAGAGCAGAGAGTAGTGCACATTTGCGGACACAGAAAGAGAAAGCAGAAGCAAAAGGGCATACTTTCTGGTTTATGGCAGAGGATTTTTGGGGAGATGAAAAAAATTCTCATAAAATTTTGACCTTTTTGACTTACTTCTTAATTGACTTCTGAGGCAGTGCTAAACACATTCTGAGCTGGCTCGCCTCAGAGACCAAATAGCCATTTTCATTTGTGGACAGAAGAGATTCAAGATTTAAGCCTGTCAAAGGTCAGGAAAAATGGAGTTCTGCTTTGCACAAGAAGAGGAAACCTGTTTCATGCTAGTAGTTAAGTTCATAGAACAACATAATATCATAATAGAACTACTGATGCCTTTTGTATTAGATCCGTATATCCATGAGTAGTTTTATATGCTTTATAGGCAGAAGCAGGTAGGTGCTTTTTAAAATTATTATTATTATTTTTCAGCAGTCTAATTTAAGTTTATCAGAAGAGATTTGTCTGATTTTTTTATTTCTGATAATGCATTCAGCTTCCATGTGAGTCATATTTGTGTGATGCCTGTAACCATCTGATTTTATTTCCTAGAAATAAAAAGGGAACACATTAGTTTAATACTATCAATAGCAGCTTTAGGCTGCGCTAGGCACAGAAGGTGACTAGGAACACTTGACATTCACAGTTGGTCTTCAAAGGTATAAAATACTTCCAAAAAATTAGGATTTAATCATGCAAAATATGTTCTTAATTTACTTGGCTTTTTTTTCTGTAAATAAAGCACACACTCCATTTTCAATGTAGTTATTCTTTGCAAAATGGGAGACTGATAATGAAAACACAAATTAAAAAATAACAATTATTTATGCCAAAATTCAGTGTTTCTGAAATGGAAACATGACAGTTCCTTCTGAGTCGGAGCTTGCCGTCTGTGTCGCTGCATGCAGCGCCTCCTCCTGCACGCAGGTTTCTTCTTGTGTTCACATTCAGAAATGTATCTAATCCCATCCAGGAACCCAGTTCAGGTACTCTTCTCCTGCGGTTCCACAGTCTGATCTTTTAATAGACAGCAAACTTCCGTTACAGTGAAGTATTGTGTGACTTCTGACACTCCTAGTATTGCATACCACCTGCAGAGTTTCACAGAAGTCACATCGTCGCCATCAGCAAATCATGCTGTTTGTGGAAAGAAGTGATTTATATTCTTCGTGTAATTCACATCATGTCTACCTTAGGCCACTGACAAGGTTTTGTTGGCAGAGGCTTCTCATGGAGGCGTGACAAGTGCCAGCAGAAATTTTACTGCCAAAAGAGCTCCAGATCATCCTTAGATATCCCTAGATGGAAGGCTAGAGGATATTATTTTTCCTCCTTGTGTCCTCCGTAGTACAGAACTGTAATTTAGTTATTATCCTTGCTGCCCATCTTGTTCCTGTGTTGTTTCTATCTATTGCTCCTATAAAGCACATCATCCTAATGACCAATGATAAATTATCTCTTTCAGAGACTATCTGATTTCGATACCTGCAGAGTTTAGCAAGCAATTTCATAAAAGATGATTAATCTACAAAAGAAGTTGTTTAATCTTGGGGTCATTTAAAAATTTGCAGTAGTACGTTATCCTTGTTTTTAATCTAAATTTAGGGTAGCTTTTTCTATTAAAAAAAAACCAAAGACAAGGGCAACTTCTGTATCCCGAGCTTAAATATGTATAAACCTATTCTTGTTCAGTGCAGGTCTTTAGATCTTGTTCTCTAGCATCTTCAGTAATTTCTCTCATTAGTAATGGAACTCCAGATTTTTTCCTACTGTCAAACATTACCAAGTATTGCGTATGAAAGAAGATCTGTCTATATTACATTTCATACAAACATCTGGAGTAATGTTATGTGTGGGATGGTATAGAAAGTGAAACATACACACTATCTGAGTAAATAACATTGAAGTTACCCTATTATGTCAGGATTGCTTAGGCTTTGCTATTTTACCTTGTTCCATGAGTCTGCTAGCATTTCATATTTGCAACACATTTCTTATCTTCCAGAAGACTTTTATGTAAACTCACTGGAAAATCTTTTATCTTTATAATATATCACCTACAAATTTTTGCCATAAAAGTTATCTATCCCTAAAGAAATTCTTCCCTGTTAAATACTTCCTTACTAAGCTCAGCTATTGAAGAACTACTTATTTCTCTCTGGTTTTCTTCCTGTCCCTCACAGGTGCACAGCTAGCGAATTTTAACCACCGGGCAATATTTTGCAAATGCCAAAGTTGTGAAACATGATTCTACCAGACACTAAGAGGAGATCACATTTGCCACTCTCTAGTCCTAGTTTAATCACACAGGGATTCCTCTTATTTGGAGGTGCTTCATTAGCGTTACGCAGTAGTTGGAAACCTGGTAGTGCCAGGCATCCTCTCTGAATTAGACGTTGGCGCTATCCCCCCCTGCCCTGGGATTTCAATATGACCATCAAAAAAAAAAAAAACTTTCAGTAATCAAAAAAGAACCATTTACTCTCGGGGTGGGATGCAGGCAGGCCTTATTTTTTTCCATGCACTTCAGGTCTTATGTTTTTCTACTGCTTTTTGTGGACATTTGTGGTGCTTTGCTATCCCATGGAGTAGTGATTTATTATTTCAAATCCTAGCCAACACCTCTGTTTTCCTCATACAATAATGGCAGAATTTTTATCTTGTGTAAAAAGCATAAGATAATCAGCATCTAATGAAACTATTTTCTATTCCCAGTTCACTTACTCTTGAAATAGTGTTCTTCATCTTTCATTCCAATAGTAATTAGGTCAGAAAGAGAGTTAGAAAGAATATCCTTGTATTGTTCCCTTACATAATGGTATCAGCCTAGTTTTTGCATCATTTCTCCAGATATATATCATTTATGGAATTCTTGGATGAAAATGAACTTATTCTACATTTCTGAATGCATTCCACCAAATCCTATTTTCTAGTACCTAAGAATAGGTTGTGTAGCAACACTAAAGCCCTTTTCTGTATTTGTAGGTAGAACATAGCTCTCTTAATGCTGGTAGAGCATGGTATTGCATATAAATTACTTTTCTTTTTTATAAAACAAGTTTGTTTTCAGTGTACTCACTTACGAATTGCTGCCTCTCATCTAAAGACATGCATTTGTTTCATAACAAGGGAGCTGCCTGTGATTTAGTATATAAAGCATAATCATTTATGGAATACCTTTGTTATATTGCAGCCTTGGCATTTTTTCTTGTAATAAAAAGGTACTGGTATCTTTAATGTTTAATATCTTCTAGAAGGTAGATCTTGAAATATTTTCCTGGTACTATTCTAGTACTAATCCTGGATTTGGAGGGAGAATGGGGGCAGTCCTTATTACTGTTGTTATATTATAGCTACTTGTTATCTCCTGTTTGATATCTGACTTGGCTTGAAAGTCCTTCTTTTCCTACAGAATCTGACCAGTTGTAGCTGACGGGATTTGTTTTCGTCTTAGTTCTTAAGTTTTGCCTTGGTTTAATCTCTCCTTTTCCTGCCTGTAATTAAGAAAACGTCATCTTTTTATGATAGCCACAAAGGTCTCTCATCTAGTTCCCAGGGTTTTCCCCCACAACTGCCCCCTGCCTCCGCTGCTTCCGCCTGCGCTTTTTGCAGCTCCCCCAGAGACTAGAAAATGGGGAAGAGGGGAGAGACCTCTGCAGGTAAGTGGCAAGGTGGCTGCTCCTTGCCACCCCCTGAGGCACTGGCAGGGCTTCCCTTCCCCTCACTTAATTTCTCCGCTTTCCAAAACCCTCCTAAATCATCTGAGCAATAGAGAGTTTCTTCAAAGAATGTTTCAGATGACCGCAAAAATAGGCCATACTGCAATGGAGGGGTTTCAAACAAACAGACAAACAAATGTTCCTTACCCTTCCAATTTGGAGGGAAAGTTTACTCCTGGTCCCAGCTGGATATGCAGCTTAATCCTGGGAGCAGGACTTGGAAAACAGGATATACCAGAGAGATGCCAAAGAATTTGGTATCACTAGGAACAGGTCCGTCCACCTTGACTTTAACTATCATCCCCTCTTCTTTACTGTCAAATACTGTGGAAGGACACTGGCAGCTTACCATCAACAGCCATCCCTGGGTTTATTGTTCTTTCAGTCTAGTTCCAGGATTCCCCCAGCATCCCAAATACAGTTGAACACTCAGAAATTGAGTGACCACTTTACAGATACCTGACCTGATCTTTTCTTTTATTACATCTTTTTTAATCATCCATTCCTTTGCAAAACTGGGCAACAAATACAACCCAGCTTTAGGAGCAGTTAGCAACTACTTACCATCAGTACACACACTTAAATGAACTAACAAAAAAAGTAGGTTGTAGGGTAGGAATCAATACTTCACGCTCAAACTAAATGACCTGCGAGGCAGAAGAAACAGTAAATGATGACTTTTTGGTATTTGAAATCCTTAATTAGGCATATAGTAACAGTTAGGAGATGGTTCCTCTAGCTGGGATGAGGCACCTCAACCTATTAACTCTGTAAATGAATGTTTAAAGGACATTAAAGGAGTTTTGCTAGTGCTTTCTTTCAACTGTTACCCAAATGAGCAAAGCAGGTTGAAGAATGTGCGAAGTGATTAATTACACTAATTAAAAACACTTTATTTACACTTACTCTATAATTTATCATTACTACTTCTGTCAGTTGATCGAAGGTGAGTGAAGTGTTGTTTATAATTGGTATGGGAGCTAATTAAATGTTCGTTCGAGCACGTTTTGGTCTATTTCCTTTGTCAATTAGAACTGGCATCGCAATAGATGACTGACCAAATGGAAATGTATAACACAATAATAGTGCTCCACTTTACTACTTACTTGGAGAAGGAAATGCACCCCAGTAAGCCAACTGACTTCCAATCTTCAGGAGAGAAAAAAATCCTTCTCCTTTCACTTGCATGATATTTTGGTTGGGAACCTCACATGAAAAACTAAGTAACAAGCATGCAGTTATCTCATGGGAGCTGACTAGCTATATGTTTCTGAGGTTTGTAGTGTAATTACTTTAGCCAATTCAGAAGTAATTATTGCATAGATTTAGAATACTGAATTAATCATGCCCTTATCTTGTAATAATATAGTACTGTATGTAACTTGTCATTATACAGTAATTATTTTATAATTGAACAACTAGCAGATAATGTATTATTGAATGCTTGTTCCACGATGAATTCTGGTCTGTAATGTAATATATTAGTCCTGTTTCATAATTCAGCCTTTTTTTTTGTTTGTTTTGAAGATTGACCATACTATTGCTATAGTATCATCTTGAATTGTTACATACCGTGAAGCTACAAGTTGTGAAGTATTCCATGAGATACTGCAGTCTAAGGATTAGGAAATGGGAATAACTTTTCAGATATCTGACTGGTTGACACTAGGGATAGGCTGGCATTGATATCCCCACAGGGAACAATTTCTTTGGTTTCTTTTTGTGACTTCCTCCTTTACAGGGATCTCACATTCATCTGGCTATTTAGCTTTGTGACCCAGCAATGGCGCTACAGTATAAGATAGAAAAAATATAAAGTTCTCTGAGTTTGTAATGGAGTTAATCCACAGATTCCTACTACCTTAACTTGCTGGTAAGCTCCTTAGAGCCCAAGTTCCTACTGGGTTTCTTACATGAGATACTCTTCTGCTTATCACCACTATGGGATACGATTCAGGTGAGCTCTGCTACTTGCGTGGTCACCAGAGAAGGCCCTGTCCTCTGGGGGAAGGGAAGACAATATGTCATGACTCGCCAGCTCTGATTCCCAACCAAGTTCCCTGGTTTCAACTACTGTCAGTATTGATGCCTATTTTTTGTAATCTCTCACTGAAGCTTCAGTTAACATTAATGACTGTTCATTGAATCAAAATTCAGTACTGTGCTGATGCACTTTGGTCTCTGTTTCTTGCTTTTTTGGGTTTTTTTCTCTTTTTTTTTTTTATGTAATCCTTTTGCTGCTTAACTTGGGCATCACGCCACCCGGGGCTGTGGATCGCGCTGGGCAGCTGAGCACCCAGCTTCTCTTGGGGTTTGCTTCCAAGCAAGCGAGGAAAGGAAAGCTACGTGCTGTACTCTTGGAGTTTGGCAATGCCAGGCAGCATTGAATCCCCTCTTGTCGCAGGAGGACTAGCAGAAGGAAACATGCTTTTAAAATTTGGAGCAATGGTGCTGGCGTTGTTGGTCTGCTAAACTTTTCTAATAATATAGCTACTCTATTACCGGCATCATATTTGTTAAAAATCGATTTTATACTGTATGTTCAGTTGGTACATTTTCTCTGTTAGCACACACCACTTTAATGCACTTAGAATATCTTAAAAACTGATTTGACTCCTACTGAAATTGGCAAGCGTGTTCCAATGGATTTGAATATAGTAGCCTTTGCCCTTGGCAGTTTCTGAGCGTACAAAAATGGACATTTTGGACCTTTCTTCAATGTATAAGTTGGATTGTTCTGATGAAATGAAGGTATGAAGTCAGTTGCACAAGTGAATATAAATTTTTATGCTGAGGAACAGGATATTATTTAAAAGCAAAACACACATTTTTCACACAGTGGAAAGCTTCTTTCGTCATGTTTTAAGTACGCTGCAAAGTGTGGTTTGAAACAAATGAGATCTAAGGGATGACCTAAATAGAGAAATACGGTAAAATAATTATACTGGTGGAATTTTAGTGTTGTAGTATTGTATTGCCATTCTTTTTTTTTTTTTTTTTTACTTACTGGTCTGTAGTATCTTGTCACTTCACACATAAGAAGTAGAATAATTAGAAGTTTATGTGTATTTGTTCTATACTTGTAACTAATTTTTTGTTGCCTAAGCAAGCACTGGTAAAGCTAGAACAGTTACATGCAGGTACTGAGAAGTATCCTAGTATTCTGCTGTTCTGAAACTGCCATATGAAGTATTTCTGTATGCAAACACTAGCTGTTCAAGAATAATTTATTTAAAAAACAATAATTCAAAATGAAAGTTTTAGGTTGTGATCTTTTTTTTGCTTGGTTGGTTTGTTTGGTTTTGTTTTTTTTTTCATTCTGAATGGTGGAAGAAGGAAGAGGAGGTAGTCTGAAGAGAGCAGAAACGACAGGCAATAAGATTTTATTTCCGAAGAAAATATTGCTCTTGAAAATAAAAGGACAAGTGTTTTCATAATTTCAATTTTTCCCCATTTTTGAGCCAGCCATGGATGATAATAGCAAGCTGGATTCTTTGAGTCACTTTGGTTTCCCGTAATCAACTGTTACTGTGATGTCCTTGAATTAATAACAATCTCATCCTTTAAGACCACTCACTTCCTTGGTTTGTTTTTTAAGTAGCTGCACTGCACCTTATTGCAGCATTGCACACTGTATTATTATTCAGAAAGAAAACCAGCGGCCCATGAAGAAATACTGCCAGTGCAATGCCCTGTCCCTCACAGGTGAGGGGCACAGGAATAGCCCCAGCTGCGTGTGGTGGGGCTCATTCTGCAACCTTTGCCTCTCGCTTCCCTGACTCCCCCCTTGACAGAAGCAGGTCAGTGCTGTGGAAGCTCTCTTTCTCCTGTGGCTTGTGATGGAGTCTGCAACTCACCAGTTTACATTTATGGCCATGTGCAACACACTAAATGCCGTGAATCATCCTGTTCAGTGTAATGCCAGGCTATGCTTATTTTGTCGAATGCAATATGGCAGGAAGGTAGCAAGCGTGGGCTTCAGTGCTGCTCTCTTTAGTGATAAGACGCAGGGTAGGGCTGAGTCCTGCACTGCATCTGCTCCTCTTCCCTGTTTTGCTTGAAGTGTGCCAGGTACTCTCAGGTGCTCCAAATCTCTTAAACTATTAGGTTTTTGAAAGAGAAAAATAACAGCCATATAATAGCCAACATAACTGTCAATAAGAGGTGTGGGTAATATAAACTAATTTAACTTCACAAGAAGCCTGCCCCCTCCCCTCACTGTCTGAATGGGTGACTCCTTTCCTCGAACTCTGCCGTGCCTGCCAGCACCTGGCTCTCCAGACCACAAAGGAAACTCCTGTTGCCTTTCTCTGATTGCTAGAAAAGTCCTCTCCTCTCCATCACCTCTGAGGTTTCATTGTGGGTTGGCTCCCTGAGGTAGGCATGTCCTTCATCCTCTTCTGTTCTCTTCTTGCCTGGTCTTCACTGTGCTCCAGCAGCTTTCCCCAACTTAAGTGCACTTTGGCTGTGTCCCAAGCAAGATGCACACCCTCTCCCTCTCCTTTGAGCTCCTTACTGAGCCAGGTTACAGCAGCCAAGGTGAGGAAGAAGGGGAGCCTTGCACACTGCTCTGCTCGAGGTTAAGAGGAAGGTATTGTCTGCAGTACGTCTCCACCAAACTGGAAACAAATTAGTTAATTACTATACCCTGCTCCGTCTTTTGAAGTTAGTCCACAGGGGTGTCTCTTGCAGTGTGATGGCTCTGACTTAAGTTTCCCGAATTTGCACTCGTATATGTACTATTTTAATACAGGAGGAAAGTGGCACTGACTGAATCAGTGAAAATTTCGTACTATCCACTATAAATAATCCAACACTAATAGTCTATCACAACACAAATAGATTTTTTTATACGGTGGTAAAAAAACATAGGGGAAAACAGGTAGTTATATCTTCCCCATACCCCCAAATACAAACAAAATGTAGTACAAATTTTTAAAGGAGTACTGCAGATCCTCCGTATCTGCTAAACTAAACCTTATGAAGCTGGCAGTGTTTGTTTTCAAGCTTATTTTAAATTGAAGATTGGTAGTTAATTATATAGCATTAAGGGAACAAATAAGACTGAATTGTTCTAGTAGTTAACTAGTGATTTCCAGTGCCTAACTGAAAATAGAGAATTTCCAGCTGCCTTAACGCTTCTGAAAACAAATGGAAAATAGTTGCATGAACACTTTCTTATACCTACACAACAGAGTTTAAATTTTTGCCAGGAAGAAACAGTACTTTGTTGTCAAGAGCCGTCAGCGTATAGAAGTACACAAACCAACCACTTTCTTCTCTTCTGGGTGAGCTGCGGGCTCTTCAGAAGGTTTGGTTTTGCCTTCAGATTGAAATCTCAAGAATGTTAATGACAAAAGCAATCCATCTTTTCCCTATCAGACAAGACGGGACTGCTTGTAGTTCCTAAATCCTGAAAAAGGAACTTATGTTTTTTCAAGATCACGCTGATGGATCTCAAATGTATCTTGTAGTTTGTATGCTTGGTTTAGACCTCGTTATTTACAGGTGAGCAGCCACAACTCTATTCTATGTTTGCTTGAGAAATGTGGGCTTCTTTAAAATTTAAACATCTATCTGGCTGTCTCTCTCAAATGACTTTGTAATTACTTTATTGAAACGTATGTATGTTTTAATTGTTCATTACTGCTTGTTAAGGTACAAAATAAAAACTGCTATACAGTTGTTAGTGAACTTAAATCCATGTGCTCCAAACTTCTTAACTAAATTTTTTTTCCTACAGTTTTGATAAGTTTCTTAAAGTGCATGGAAGTGTTTAGGCTAAATGGTGCAGGGAACCCATGTATGTGATTCTAGCTGGCTATGTAAATCCCCTAGTGAGCCATAGTAATATGAAAGGAACACTTGAAAGCCAGATGCAATGAAAATTTAAACATATTGAGTTCATAGCATGTGATAGTTTAATCATTATTTAAGCTTTGGAAATGTCACAGCATAATTACTTTCAGAATGAGTACAAACACTTTGATGCACAAAAATTGCTTTCTTGCTGCAACTTTTGCCCCTCCTGGGAAAGTTATGCTTTTGTGAATTTTCTGAACTTAATCATGGCACTTGATCACAGGCAAATTCTCAGTGAAAATTCAAAATCCAAAAGATTAAAATAAAGTCTACAGATATATTTTAAAACTAAGCCTGTATTTTCTTTACACTCTAAAAAAAATCTGGAAATGTTTCTTTCATTAAAGAACAAAATTTGCAACAAAACCGGTTAAACAGAAAATGCTTAGTAAACCCTATTTGCAGGGTCAGGGAATGGAAAGCTACCAAATGTTGGATTTATAAGCACCCATGCAGGATTAAATTCAGCTCTCCTATGCATGTGATACATTTTTAATAACCTCACAGCCTACATGGAGCCCTGCCTCCTGTAAGGAAAATACAAGGACCAGAACTTACATTCTAATTTTTTCCTATATCTGGAATATTCTGATTAATGCAATTGATTTTACAGTATAAATTGTGTTGCTATGTAAAATAGTGTCATAATCCCAGTCTACGCTTAGATGTGAACACTTCTACTTTACATAGCCTACTATGATTTGTTTATAATACGAGTGGTTCAGGTTGGATTTTGGAAAATATCAGTTATAATGGTTCTGCCATTTCTGAGAAACAGGCTAGGGGAAAAAATACTCTCCATGTTAATTTGAGGGTGGGGTTGTTTGCACATTTTCTAAGTGAAAATCTTTTTGGAGCAGCCGTACATCCTCCTAGCAAAGACTTAAAGGTCATAAAATTTGGCCTTCCTATCAGGAATTACTGGGAGTTATTTCTGGCAAAATTCCAATGAATTCACTCACATTGTGAGTCTTTTTAAAACTGAACTTTTTACATGTTCTGTAGGAGCAAAATCAACGTAACCATTTCACATCCCTTAAGGTTTGTGTCACCTTCTATGCTCTCATGAGCTTGTTAGTGCTAACCAGAAGAGGAACCTATCATCCCCGTGGAGCCGCTGAATATGCTATAGATGATGGCTGTTGGGTTGAAGGTAGACTTCTTTGTAACATGCAATGGCCAAGGCATAACCCTCTTCTTTTTTCTCCTCTTGTATTTCACTTGCTGGGCCCAGGCACCATGGAAGAGTAAGCTAGTTTATTGAAAATTAGAAGAGACTAAAATCAGTGAAGGCATAGGGAAGGATTAGGTAGGTATTCTTCAGTGTAGTTCTTTGTGGATGGAGACAGAATGAGTTCACCATTAAAAGCAGTTGTGGGAGGTCCTGTCTAAACCACATGACAGTGCAGTGTAGGAAGAGCCTTTCCCTGTCTGATGTATGCTCTCAGGGCAAAGATTGGGGAATTTGCTGTGGGTACGTGATAAGCTAAATCACTTGTATGTGAAGCTAATGAATATTAGAACATGTTTTAGTTTCACAGAACAACTAAATAACTGTGGAAAGTGTCACTGTTCACGCTCCCGACATGCCCTTCAGTCTGGCAGCCCCAATTTAAGCTCGCTGCCTGCGCTTGGCTCCCCTGCCACGCAGTGCTGTGACAGGGAAGATGAGATAGGCTGACAAAACAGTCATCAAAGATTCACTGAGATCAGGGTGAGTCCTACATGATGAGAAGAGCTATTAATATTTTAAAGGCTGCCATCCATCCCTACAGGCACCAAAGTATTACATCACTGTGTGTACAGGAGACAGTGGCAGTAATCAATAGATGTAATGTGCTGGGGGCCCAGGGAGGGACAACTTAGCATTTCCCATGCAGAACGACTGGATATAATTAAGTGAAATAAACAAGGCTTATCCTTAGAAAAAAAGAAAAGTCATCAACTATTGTGAGCTGAAAACCAAGACTTCTTTATCAAATAGTAGGGTTGGGTTTGTTTAGGCTTAGAATTTCTTCACCGGTCAAAACCATACATTTTTTGCAAAGAAAGCAACGTGGTCTGTAGCTCAAACACAGTAATAATGATGACTGAGTGGTAAAGAAACAATTTAATGTATGT
This sequence comes from Theristicus caerulescens, assembly GCA_020745775.1. Classification (NCBI taxonomy): domain Eukaryota; kingdom Metazoa; phylum Chordata; class Aves; order Pelecaniformes; family Threskiornithidae; genus Theristicus; species Theristicus caerulescens. The sequence continues at coordinate 88,086,260 of CM036558.1, forward strand.
GATTCCTAGTACTGAAAAGCCATACTGTGAAAAGCTGAAGCCACATACATCTGATAATTCCGAGGCTCACTTGACAGATAATACAGGTATGCTCTTCCACTGAGACTTTCTGACTGCTCCCAAATCCTGTCCCCGCAGGGCCCAGCCTCCTCTCCCAGAGCGCGCTCCAGCTCAATTCCAAACCTGAAGGGTCCTTCCAGTACTCGGCCAGCTACCACAGCAACCAGACCCTCGCCCTGGGTGAAACAGCGGCCGCCCAGCTCCCGGCCCGCAGCAGTCAGGCCAGAGGTGCCATCCAGAGCTATAGCCAGGTACGTGTCCTGAGCAGCCCGGGTCTCTAGCACCTGAAATCATGTGGGGTGGCTCCCAGGAAACAGAGGCGTTCGGTGCCTGCCGGCGCACGAATGTCTGCCTCGACCTTCCGTCTTGTTCAGTGCATTTGCAGCGGGGTGGCGTTACCACCTTGATTTTCGTAAATCTAAAGTGGGTTGACTTGCATAGTAATAAAATAATCCCGATTAAAAAGGAGATTTACATGCCAGTTTTACTTAACTTGCTTGCATATATATTTTGGTGATAGCATGTTTAGGCATTTAAGTTTGAAAATTTCTGTGACTGTGCTGATGAGGAGCCCTAACTAAGGTCTAGGACCTCCCTGCATTGGTATCAGGATATTACTGAAAGCAGTAAGTGCCAGCAAAGAAAAACAAAGCCAGGCTGACACCAGATGCGAAAACTGCTTGGGATACCGTGTGTCACCTGGTGCCGTGGCCTAATCCTAAGCGTAAGAATATTTTGTTGCCTTTCCCCCCCCCCCATATTGTAAGACACGCAACTTATCAGACAGCCATCTATGTATGTTTCAAACATTTTGAAAGATTGTTTCAGATACTCATGAAAACTTTATAAATCTCTCTTCCTGTTTAAACAATCCCTCCCAGATCTTGACACCTAACCCTCTCACCTTCTGTGCTTTTCACTGCAACATCAAAGCCTCTCAGTGGGAAGTTAAGCTTCAGTTTAGACAAAAATCTCTAGAAGCGTTCATGCTTCTGTACATAAACAAAGTCTTGACTGGGTTTCCTTGGTCAGCTCAGGTTATTTGCTCTGTTTAGATGTTAACTGCCCCAGCAAAGCAGACCATCTCAGTGTGACACTGGGACACTTTATAATGCAGGATTCTGTAGAAGTGAGTAGTATTTGAATTTCAAAGCCTTAAATTGCTAAGAGATTTCAAGTATTATATAGTCATTGCACAGCTTGTGGGATACCGAGAGACATACAATATTCTATTCTCTCAATTTGCTCAGAAAAGCTCCCTATCCTCTAAGACTGAAAAATGAAGTAAAGCACAGTTAAATTTCAATTCAAATTGGGTAGGTACTTTTTTTCTTCTATAAAGGGTTTTAAATGAGCCTGCATAGCGGTAAAGCCTCAGGGTTTTTTCTGTGTTTACCAAAGAGGACCTCCCTGATGTTCTTTGGGATTGGAGCCAGCAGGAGAGCAGGATTCCAGCTAGAAAGAAAAAGGAGGCTGCAATATCCAATTGTAGCCTGGGCAGATGTCATCAGGAGTTGTGCTTTCTGAAAAGCATCGTACCCTAGGGGTTAGCCTGAAAGGGTGTGATACTTTTTCTAGCCTCCTTGAAGAATGCAAGACGGTGAAAAAGGAACAGGTTATGAGAGCAACAGAAACAAAAACAAAGAAGAAATGAGAGGGGAAGGAGAAAGAAGCTTTAAAAAAAAGCGGGGGCAGGAAGGAAAAGTGTGCAATTGTCTAGGGGTTAGAAGTAGTGATATTCTTAATATAAATTGTATCATAGTCATTGATAGGAAAGGATGAATTTATGGAGAGGGGAAAAAATTAATGATCTAGATTGCTTTCATTGAAATTACACTGAACAGCCATTGCTTAGATCTGAAAAGCTCTCATGAACCACCTACTTCACAGAGCACTGGTTACCTTCAGAAAGGTAACTAGTAAGTTAGTAAGGCAACCTTTCCTATTCTTTTTTTTTCTTGGTACGAGAGGGCAGAAAATAGGTTTTCTTCCTGTGTTCCTCCAGACTGTATGGTGGATGTTCCTGCAGGAAAATAACTCACAGAGCATAATTTTCACACCATCATCCCGCAAAGGATGCTTGACAACTTCAGGTCAATTAAAATATATCTTGAAAATATTAACAAACTGCCCTATAAACTTGAATTAATACCATGAAAAGCATATAAAGGAGGTTTTAAAAGAGGTAAACAAGAAGAGGAGGAGTCAAAAGTTAAAATTAAAAAGTTCTGAATATGACCACAATTAAGGAGGGAAAAAAGTCAATCCTTGGAATTGTTTTGCTATCCCTGTTATAATTAAAATAAACCTCACGAGTCAAAACTTCTCAGATTGTGATAATTTCCTTTGGTATTTTTGTGCAAGGAATATAGCTATCTCTGAACATGAATGATAGCCCAAATGCGTGGAAAAAATATGTAAATAGTCCCAAGGCCAGCTGTGACAGCAAGAACAATTTCTGAAAATGCAATTGTATAAAAAAGAGAAACTAATTAGTCTTGGGACTTCCTGTATAGTGCTGCAAAGTGCAATCTAACATTTTTGTCAATTTGGAGGACTTCATTATAGATCACAGAGTTTTTCCACTGCTTTGAGTACTTTAGAACACAAAACTTTTATCTTCTAAATGCTACTGGAATAGCATTTCTTAGCAACAACTGCTCCTCTGGCAGGGAATCACTCTATTTCCCACTGAAAACAGCTTTTCAAACTTGGTGTCCAGATCCTGATATATCCTGTATTAATCAATTAAGGTTATTTGTGATGAGTCAGTAGTAGCTCTTACTACAAAAAGTAGCAGATTTTGCAGATGAGTTGCTCAAAAGTGAATCTTCTATTTGGACAATGTAATTTGTTAACAGATTACATTGATTGGGTTTTACTGTCATCTTGAGAATGGTCAGCTTACGTTGTAGGTATCGTAGGAATATAAAGCATAGCATGTACGACAGATAGTGGTTTTCCACATGCTCTGCCATGTATTTGCAAGGGGAGGGGAAAGGAAGTGAAACTAGTTTACAATTCTGGAGGAGGACTCTCAGCTTCTGGTGATGCTGTGGTCTTTTCAGAGGCTGAGGCAGCAACAGAGGTAATTCCCTACTGCATATTATCCTGTGCTCCTGAAGCTTCTGGACTGAACAAGCGGGCACAGAATTTTAAAAACCTTAAAAACAAAAAGTAGGTGCAATATAAAGGTAATTTAAAAAAAAAAGCCTTGAAAAATCATTTAACAGTTAATTTTCTAACTTGTCTCCTTTTTCCTATAAACAAGTCATAAGTTTGTCATTCATCAGACCACCACACCTCACAGCCCTATTTAGAATATTAGCAAATGAGTACAAGAATGTGTTCCATTGTCAAGCAAAAACTGTATACTGGCCTTTTTCAGTTAGACTTATGGCTGTTCCCGCCATCAGTCGTTTGTGCCACAAGGTGATAAGCTGCTTGATAATCTACCCAGACAAAATCTAAAATAAGGACTTCACTTCTGGGAGGATGTGGCAGATGATCATGTGTTTACAACTGGATTCCAAATATGAACATGAGAATTTTTCTGTCATTAAAGGAAAAAGATGAAATCTTAAGACAGATTACTCTTACTATGACACTTACGGAGAAAAATTCACTACTATAGCTTATGGTAATGAAGAACTGATCTGCATAATGCTGGTTTGATCTTACAATAGGTAATGATTGCAGCTTTCATTGCTGCTTTAAAAGAAGAGATTGACCATCTCTGGACACTCTGAAAGAATCTCACACAATTCTGTTTGTGGATGTAGAAGACTACGATGGTATTACCTACCTTCATCTATATGTACGACCTTTGAGATTAGGATCAGGTAGGCTGACAAGTTTTCCTAATAGTGTTGCGGTAATTTTGCAAACACGATATAGCCATGACCTTTTGTGATAAAATCAGGAGAAACAGATGGAATAGGCCGCATTTGAGGGATCCAGAGGTATAGCCTGGCATCTGCTATCATATAAGTGCATTTGAACATAGGTAGTGTTTTCCTAGTTAGGTCAGGAACCTATAAATGACAGCAAAGCAGTCCTGCAAAAGAAAGACACTTCCACAGGTGCTGCCCAAGGACTGAAGTCTGCATCCCAAAGACTAGAGAATGGTAAGCATTTTCCATACCCTCTTCTGCCCTTTGTAGAAGAGTGTTGATAGAGGCATTGAACCAGAGCAGAGTGATACCTCGAGTGAAGCCATATGGAAGGTTCTTTGGGCTGACAAAAAAAAATAGCCCTCAATTGACTGGCAAGTCTTGCAGTCACTGAAAGAGCACAGAGTGTCACTGAGACTGTGAAACAGAGCTGGACCCTTAAAAGACCACCTGTGTCTCTCGAAAACCCTAGTAGGGGTGATCAAGTTTGCTGCCTAAAGCTAGCGACACCCACCAATATTCAAGAAGCCAAAGCAGCCTGGAGGGATATCTTCCACACAACTTGTGCATCTAATTGGAAAATCCTCCCTAGAATCAAGAGGAAGGGTCTTCTCATGGGCAACAGTGTACTGTATATGACTATGTTCATATTCAACAGATAGAGCTTTGTTTGAGATTTTAAGGGCCAAGCGATCCCTGAAAGTTCCAGAGAGCAAAACAAGCTGAAAACTGGTGCTGGCATTTAATGCTAAACTAAAAATGCTTGTGGATACAAGTTCATCCAGACCCAAGATGCGCATGCAGACTTACTCAAATGTAACATAACTCTTCAGTTTCTTCCATTATCTGTCAGAGAAGCATACAGGACATTGAGCACAAACGGTCATTTCTTAAGGGTAACTGGTACCATGATTCAAATTTTCCAGCATTTTCCTGGAAATGGTATCATTCTCTCATTCCCAAGAAATGACTATGGAGCCTTTTCTGTTGTTAATTCTGTTTCTAAGACAGGTGGTTGCACTGACAGAAGTTCTGTTCCTTAACACCTGTGAATGATGAAGCATAGATGCACAAAACCTACCAGGTTTTGGTTTTGTGTTTTGGCACGCTTAAGAAGAAAATGGTTTGAAGGGATTTTAGATGATACACCATACAGATCTGCTGAACCTGCTAACGTATTCATAATGGTCATTTTGTTCTTTGAGACTTTTGCTATTCAGGTTTCGCTGGTCTTACACGCTGTTTTTCCCTCTGGGAGCAATCTCCAGGAATCAACATGCTGATGTTGCAGTAATTAGCAGCTGACCCCAAAGTTTTGCTTAAGCTGTCTAGCCATCTAGGATTTTGTAACTCCTTACCCATGAAAAATTTTCTGGAGAATAAATAATTCAACACAGTTATTTGCCCCTCTCAGTTCCACTTCATGAAACAGAAATCTTGTATTGCAGTCTTTTATTTAATCTTTTTTGGTTAAAGTTCTGATTTAAATTGTCAATTGGAATTGTAAAAAAAAAAACACAAAAAAACTGATGTTCTGAAATTTAGTGCATTAAATGCATGAATTATGGCAGGCAAACAACAGTTAGACTGTTCTCTAGCCTACTATAGCCTAACCGGACACCCTCAGTAATTATAGAGCTCTGCAGATCTCATTTTGTCCATATCAGTAGAGAATGATCTTTCTAGTATGATTAAATGAGAAATAAAATATTTCCATAGTTGGATTAATGTTCTCATGTTTTTTCACACATTTCTGCCGTTAAAAAGGATATATCAGAATCCATATATCGAATCCAAATAAGCAAATCAGGCTCCTTTTCTTTGGGATACCAGAAAAATTAAGTCTCTGAGTCTTAGAATCGATATTTATAGGGCTGTAGTAAGCAAGTCCTTGATTTTTGTTCTCATCTATGAAATAGATTGATGCAGGAGGATATAACAACTGGGAAGCAAATTTGCTCTCCATTTATTAGTTTAAACACAGTTTCATTATCAGGTTGACAACAGTAATGGATAAATGGAAAAATAAGGGAAAAATACCCTTGTATTTCATTCTTCCATATGAAGTATAATGTCATATTGCAGGATGAACAATGACATGTCTGTATGGTAGTCTTAAGCAACAGACAGGGAGAAACACGGGGAGAAACTAAACCACATTTTGCCTCTGAAAACACGAGTGGAGAATGTGACTGTACACTTGGCCATTTGAAAAAACGTAAGAGCCTCACAGTATATTTAAGACGGGTCTGAGATTAGTCACATCCTAGAAAATACTGCATGCTTATGTTTTCGTTGCAATCTGTTCATCCAAAAGTTCTCTCCTTCACACAGAGCAAATGCTTAGCTTTTTAGGAAGTGCTATACACTGCGTTTTTAATTAAGCATTTAATTCTTGTGTCCCACCACTACACCTTCTTCCCTGTAACAGACAATCGTGAAGTGGGATTTTTTTTGTTTTTGAATTAGTACTTGCAGAATGCCTGCAGCTTTATGGAGATTTATTAGGAATATGGGATAATACTGGTTTACTTGAAATTAATTACTCTAAATCCTTGACACATCGAGCAGTGTAGAAGTAGATTAGGAAAAGAAATTTTGTATACATGATGACAGTGCTTGCCTAAAATCCCTATGATCAGTGACAAACTGTCTAAGTTACAAGTGCGTTAGCAGTGGGTTGCAGAAGACACTGGTAACACTGCAGAAGACTGTATTTTGGAACAATGTTGAATATTACAAAATACATTATCATGCCACTTAACAGTCCAAAAAGTAAAATTTATTAACAAGTATCAATTGATGAGGTAGCTGGTTCAAATGACCTTTCGTCATGTGCAAAACTTGCTCTGTCCATCTTGTCTTAAATCTTGCCAGCCTGTTTTCGTTTTATAAAAGTTGTTACTGTACAGTTTAAAGCTGGAAAATGAAAACTGCACTCTAGTCAAATACATTGTTGCATAGTCAGTTGCAGATTAGCCCTTCTTTCCAGTTTAAAGCAGAAACGGTAAGTAGATCAGCATGAAAGCAGCTTTTAAAAGTTCATTGATGTTCCCAGAGTTTGCCTTCCTCGTTTCTGTTAGGAGTTTTTAAATGACCAACTTGAGCTTGGTGGCCATTTATGAAAATTTCAATGCTCGTACTTGCTGCTGTGGTGTTTGTAACTCACGGCCGCCACCAGAACAGTCCAACTCGACAGCGAGCAGGCGACTTATATCTGTGATCTCCTTGCCCGCCCAGGACTTGCCATATGGAGCAGCGGGAGGGAACAGTTTACATTACATTTATCTATAAGTCCATTCGTCTTTGGGGCGCAAAACCTGCCGAAGCCAGTGAGGTTTGGGTCTGGCAGTGCTCCCCTGATTCGCCTCAACGCTGCGAGTGCTGGCAGCTGCCAGGCTACTAACAACTGGGAGCAAAGCACCAGGAGCAGCTCCTCCAAAGCCTTGCTTCTTTGTCCATGCCTAGAAAAATAGGTATTCTTCCCCCAGTTGCAAAGCATTTGAGATGAGGGGCGGGGCTCCAAAAGTAAAAAAAAAAGAAAAGGACAGAAAAATTTCCAGTGGGCAGACATAGGAAGAGGTACACGTTTCTGGCATTTCGAACCTCATTTATTCTTTGCTTCAATTAGTTGTTTTATCTTGTCCTCAGTTCCTGACCATATCCTTTATTGGGTAGTGAAAATAAATCAAGTTTCACAGCAGGAACGTGGTGCTTTTGTTTACTTGTTTTTTTCCTGTAGGATGCTACTAAAAAACCACATTGCTATTTAAATGTGAAACAACGCTGTCGTCGGCATTCACCACACCTCTTGGAAGGGAGTCACAAAATTCATTGCTCACATTTTAAAGGCTTCTCTCGCTAAGGAAAGGGGTAGCCGAGAGGTGCGTGTGTTTGGGCGCAGCGCTGGTCCGACTGATTCGAACTGCACCGTCCGCTCCCGGGATCTGGAGCGCTTTCTGAGGCTTCCAGTAAATCCCCTGCATAACCAGAAAAAAAAAAATAGTATCTGAAACAAGAGTGTGTCTTCCGACAGAGCGCTGAGCTCTCGCTCACCGCGGGGTGCAGTTATTAGAGGATTTCAGCGTTACCAGATTCACAGAGGATCTCTTGAGGCTCGGGTCCCCGATAAAAAAGGGGAAGCCGCCCACGCGCAAGGGCGAGCTCCAGCCTTTGCTGCTCCAGAAGCGGCTCAGGCACGCAACTGAAATTTCTAATAGGCGGCATCTGCCGAGGGTCTTCGCTCGCTCCCTCCTCTCCCCCCCAGTTACCGGGCTTAAGGGGAACTTCGCGCCGCCCTGCCCGTGGCCGGCGGGGCTGGGCTGGGCTGGGCGGTGCGGAGCTCCCGCCACCCCGGTGCAGGTTCCCCGCTGGCGGCGGCCCGGGGGAGGGCCCGGCCCCGGCAGCTCCCCCCGCGCCCTCCTTCCCCTTTGTGCCGCGCCAATAAACGAGCGGCGGCGGCGCTCGGCCTGAGCCGACCCGGGCTTCCCCCGCGGCGCGGGTGCCGCTTCCCCCTCCGCTGCTTCAGGCGGGGCCGGGGCCGGGGCCGGGGCCGAGGCGGGCGTCGCGATTCCGCCGCCGGGGGTCCGGTCGCGCCCTGTCGCGCCGCCGCTGTGGCAGCAGCGAAGCCCGGAGGCGGCGTCAGCCCGGCGCGGTGCCTCGGCTCGCAGGGACACCGATCGCTTTTCTGTAAGGGAAGTGACCCGATTAAAGCCCTTTCCGTGGCTTCAACGGCTCTTTCCTGATTTACGCAGAATAAAAGTTTGGGGGGCCGGCGGGGAGGGGGTGGTATGTATTTATTACTTATTTAAACACACTCGGGCTAACCTCTGCCTGGTTTAGGGGCAGGTGCGTGCGCGCAGTGCAGAGCAGAGCAGCAGAGCCCGCAGCAGTTTGCCCGACAGCCGGGTGCCGACCTCGGCCGCGACGAGGAGCTTCTGCGCCGCCCAGCCCGAGCCGGCGGCCGGGCCTCCCTCAGCGGCTGGAGGCGCGCCGGCAGCTCACGGAGCCCCCTTCCCCCGAGGGCGCTGGGTGAAGGAGGGGCTGCGTGCGGCCGGGGGGCTCCTGCGCCGAGCGAGCCCCCTCGCCCCGCCCCGAGCAGGGCCGGGGGAGCCGGGCCCTGCCGCTGCCCCCGCTGACGCCTCTGCCTTTCCTTCCCGCAGCAGGGCCCGGGGGGGCCGCGGCGCCCACCCGGGCGGCCCGGAGCCGCCGCCGCCGCCCGCCGCCCCGCAGCCGCGGGAGCCCTTCGCGCCCAGCCACGGCAGCGCCTTCCACCTGCCCGAGCCCCAGCACGCCGCCGCGCTCTACTACGCCAGCTCCACGCTGCCGGCGCAGCGGGTGAGCTCCCCGCTGCCCGCCCAGCCCGGCGGCTCCCCCACCAAGCTGCCGCGGGCCGGCTCCGCCGCCGAGGGCGCCGCCTACGCCACCGCGCAGCGCCTCTCCTCCCCGAAGCAGTCCCCCAGCCGCCTGGCCAAGTCCTACAGCACCAGCTCGCCCATCAACATCGTCGTCTCCTCGGCGGGACTGTCGCCGTCCCCCATCCGAGTGACCTCCCCGCCCACCGTCCAGTCTAACATTTCCTCCTCTCCTATCCACCAGTTAAGCTCCACCATCGGCACTTACGCCACCCTGTCGCCTACCAAGCGGCTGGTTCACGCTGCCGATCAGTACAGCAAGCACTCCCAGGAGCTGTACGCCACCGCCACCCTGCAGAGACCCGGCTCCCTCGCAGGTAAATCGCGGCCGGCAGCGCCTCGGGTCCGCGGGAGCGGGCGGGGGGGGGGTGCGCGGTGCCGCCGCGCCCGCGGAGGGGGGGCGAGGGAGGGGGGAAGAAGCCGGCCCCGCCGCGTCTCCCGGGGCGGGGTGGCACGGCTGGCGGCCCAGGCGAGGAAGGAGTGGGGTGCGTTTGGCAGAGAAGCGCTTTGGGGGGACCTGTGGTTTCCGTTCCGGCAGCGGTAAGTGGGGAGAGGCAGGCTGCCTGCCTGCCGCTTCAGGAAAGTGCCTCGCTTCTCCCGGCTGGTCCCGCCGCCGGGCGGCTGTGCCTGGTGTCGGGGGCTGCGGGGCTCCAGCGCCGGGCGCCCGGCTCCGTGCTCTTACCCAGGGTTCGGGGGCGGGGGGTGCGTTACTATGGTGAAACCCTTCTCTGCCGCGATCAAAAACTGGGAGCCTTTTGCAGAGAATCGCCCTTCGCCGCATTTACAGGCCATTCTGGGGTATTTGACAAGTTTGGGGTTACTTAGCAGGAACTCCGGGTGTACCAAGTTGTGCCAAGTAACAGGTAGCGGTTATGTGGCTCCGAGCGCTCCTCAGGGAACAGGCTGTTACAGCTGATTGAATGTCTCTGTAACCGCAGAGCTTGAGCAGATCCTAGAGGTGAGATGCTGGTGCGCTGTTCTCTAAACCATCTCTCTGCTAAACTGAGCATCCTTCAGGGGTGGGTTTTTTGTGTTCTCAAAATTTCCAGTTTCATTGCTATAGTAACAGCTGCTATGCTCATGTTCTCTTGTGTGACATAAATAGATTTGAAGATAAATAGGATACATAAAGAGGTTTGGCTGTGTTCATCAGGCAGGTACACAAGTTTCTCACTGGAGTTAAAACCTCTTCTTATCCCCCTTTCTCCTCTCACCCATCTCCCCTCCCCTGCTCCAGCAGTTGTTGGCATCCTGTATAATTCCAACGTGTCTAAACATAGAGGTTAAATTAACTGATAATAAAATACAGTATTAATGTATCTCCTTGTAAGAACTATTTGATGCGGTTTTTTCCTATTTAAAGAGTGGGGCTTTGAAAACTTTTTTTTTGTTTATGTAACACTATTTTTGAAGTTCAGAATGTGTAAAGAGATAGCATCACTAAATGATGCCAAAATCAAGATCTCGGGACGCTTTGACAGCTTCCTGTTGTCAAATATTCAGTCTCAAATTACAAAGTGTTTTATTTAGCAATTGTATAATTTCTCCCCGTTGTAGTCCCAACACACTGTTGGCCACAGGCATTAAATACTGCCTTTGTGGAGTAAAGTCGAAATGTAGAATTGCCACAGACATTGTCTTTTAGGGAGTTTTGCAACTTCATCCTATAGCAAGAGTTGTTTGAGTCTGAATAGGCATGGAGGGAACTGTCAGCGTCAAAGGAACAGAGGATAATTCAGTTTAAAACTTATATACCTGTGGGTATGAACTACCAGTATTTCCCCGATTTTTCTTTACTTTGTTCTAGGATAGAAGTCTTTGCTTTGGGAAGTTTCAAACAGGCACAGTCCATAGTTCTCTTTATGTACTTTCAGCATTGGAATTTGTATTGTGCTGGGGCTTTGGTTTTGGTTTTTTTGAAGAAGGCATCTTTTATAGCATTGCAGCATTAAACCTGTGATGACAGCTTAGTCAAAACTTGTTCTGTAGGGCTTAAGGCCCATCATAATGACTGAAGTGCTACAGTGTTAGAGAAGCTGTTCATCCTACGCTAGACCCAAGTTGCAACATGGATTTGGACTTTTGGGGGCTTTTAGGCCAATAATGGTTGTACAGGCATTCCTAATGGGGTTTTCTACTTTGATTTTAATAAAAGTTAAGAAACTGGCATTCATTTTCTTGGATTGCTTTTAAATAAAGGCTTTTGATAAGACTTCTTCTGCATCTTGCATAATGGAGGTAGTTCCCTCCCTGCCTCTTTTTAGCACCCACTGCGAGCAGTTGCTTGTCACTGATTTATGGCTCGGGTGAAAGAAAAGCTTATACATCCATGCATTTAGGAAATGGCTGGTATATTTTTCTGTGGATTTTAGTATGGGAGGGGAATAGTGATTGATCATTTGAACTTGCTTTTAATTCTGTAAAAAATGGTAAAGCAACACTAACTTTTCCACGTGTTGTGCTGATCAGAACAAACATAACAAGCTTCTGAGTTACTGTATCTCATAGGGATGTGCTTTTAAGATATGCAGAAAAATTTCAGTGTCTTATTTTATAACAAATGGAAGATCCTGTAACTCGAATAAGTATTAGGTGACGGACACGCAGAGATAGTATTGATACTTCAAAAAAAAATCAAAGTGGAAGCAACAGTATGTTAGTAAATACCATTTTTTTTTTCCCCAGTGGTGACATCCCTTTCAAGTAGTCCTTGAAAGGAGCTCTGTTGCATGACCCATTCTTTAGCAAAAGTTTCCTGTTGTGTGCTCTCACCCGCTATTTTCCATTACCATTCTGTGGCATGTTCCTCATGGCCTCCCTGCCATCCTGGAGTTACACATTTGCTAGCAGTGTGCAGTGCCTGACTACTCTTCTAGACTTTCACTGGATTCACTGAAGTTAAGGGACTACACAGAGGCTTAAAATTAACGTATACTTTAGAGTTAGCCAGGATCAGATGTTACGGATGCTACTAAGGCAATCTTAATTTTTTTTCTGTAGGCATTTTCGGTCAGAACAGGTTTGGTATTTGAGCTGTAAGTGTATTATATTATTACAGGAGTTTTCCAGTCATTGTGTTAGAAATCAGACCCATTGGGAAGGAGAGCAAGCAATTGTATGTTGAAAAGCTAATGTTCGATAAATGAGGTTTTTTGCTTCTTGTTCACAACATCCAAAGATGGGTTGGTTTTTTGTTGGATTTTTTTTTGAGAGAGAGAGAGGAGGAGGAGGAGTGGAGAATAGTTGTCACATTGCACTGATTGATGGTTTGCCTACTGTGATTAATGTGAAGTTGCATTGGTATGTATGTGTCATCACAGGGATGATGTTACTTAAAGTAATCTTTTTCTATCTCTGGGAAGAAAAAATAATTATTCGTAGTAATTACTGGGGATACAAATAATGCATTTGTTTTAATTTTTTTGCATGATATTAGAAATTTGTACTGGAGCTATCTAGTTTGTGAATACTGCTGGGTCTCAGTGTGCTAAATGAACCAAATGACATCAGTCCCAGGGTTAGATGTTTAAAAGAGAAGACCTTCAGATATGATAATTTTTTTTTAAATCGTAATTGAAAATGCACAATACAAACATAGGTTGCCCAAAACTGAATCTGTGTAAGACTTAATTGAAGAGATGGCATTATTTATATTAATTTCCTACAAACTCGATTATGAAACAACTTGAAATTATAAAAATGGCACTTCTCAGACTGCATCCTGAATTTAAAATAAGACGTGCAACAGCATGCAATGACTCAGTTTTAACCGAGTAACCTTAGAAACGTGTTCAGAAATGGGTTTTAGTCTAGTTATACTTGAACTGTTACCATTGCCAAGCGTGTACGTGTGTATATAGTGGTTCTTGTGAGTGTACACTTGCTGTGTTTATTCTTAGTCTAGCTGCTTCATTGCCGCGATCTGCAATTACAGTTTTGGAAGTAGTTTCCTGATCTGCGCCGCTCCAAAGCGTGCTCGACTGTCTGTTCAAGCAGCAATCTGAATCCAGAAAGCATAGTTTGTAAATACCTTCTTGCAGCTTCCACACCTGGACCGAGCTGCGGAGTGCTGCTGGGAGCCAAACTCGCCAAAGCAGCCCGTTCTGCCTGGAAGGAGGAGTGCGTAGGACAGCAAGCAGCAGAAACACAGGCAAACCCTCTCAGGAGGCAGGTCATCGCACAGGTGCCCACTCTTCACGGTCCTCTGAAGCATCTTCTGCTGGCCAGAATCAGATAGACAATACTAAAGGAGTAGTGGGTTTGCTTTGGAGCAAAGGGAGGGGAGGCGGTGAAAGGGTGTTGTTGAGGTAGTTCATGCCTCAGTTTATGACAGGGGAGCAGCCCTGGGGTTGCAGAGCCACTCCTGCCTCTTCATCCAGGCTTAGGGAAGACTAGGGACATGTAAGACAATGGCAGGTAATTTTATGCATTGATTTATTACAAAAAACTAAAAAGAAAATAAATATGCTTGAAGACTGCATCGTGCTCCATCAGCTGTACTAAAAGGTTAGGTTTAAGAAATGAGTGCTGTTGTGAATCCCTTTGTATAATGTTAGGTGGAAAGATTATTATGTAGCTATTCTTCACGTAGCGGTGACATGTTCCACTGAAACAAGAGCTGCAGCATCCCTCAGACAGCCCTGGTGCCGCTGCTGAAAACTTCAGTGCTCAGCCTCATGTTTGCAAACAGAATCTTCTTTCAGGTCCCTGTAAAATCAAAAAGAAAAGGGATTTGTGCTTTCTGAGGTAGGACTGTTTGTATGCATGTGTAGTATTAATACTGAAATAGCACTGGTTTATAAAAGTGTGGCATGGGTTAATATATAAAATATGCTTTCCACTCTTTATTGAGCAAAGAGTTCTAAGTTTATCAGGGTCTTAACTGCTTCCTTCTGCTCCTTCATCTGTCTTGTTTTGCTCTTCTCCCTCTTTGCTGGGGACCTTCCTTTGCCCTTTCTCCTTCTGTGTGCTTTCCATTGCATATGACATGTTGAACCCTGGTTTCCTGTTGAGATTTATGGCAGGACTGCTATTTGATGGTGAGTGTTGACATGTCTGAGCATTTCGGTGTGCAATCATATGGGCACAGAACAGATCAGCTTACACAATTGTGTATGGGATAACTGATATGCATTAACACTAGCATGGATTTGGATTTCCTTTCAATTGCATGAAAATTTTGGATCATCTATATATCACTGGTTCATTGCCATCTTTACAAAAAATTAGCTGGTTAAGTGTTACAGTTCTCCAGTAAATCACACTGTACTATGTATTTGTGCTAGAATGGCTGCATTGCTGCTTGTGAGCGTACATGCATCCACACCCTTCCTTCATACCTCTACATGGGGGAGAAATAACTCTTGGCAGAGTTAGATAGTATTAAAATCAATGTTAGTGCTAACTTGAGTTAAAATTAGCCTCTTTGAGGGATTTAAACTGTATGGAAGTAAAATATTGTTTTTAGACTGCATCAATCAAAAATTCCCACCAACATTTGCAAATGCAGACAAGACTTCACCATGTGCATTGTCATTTAGCTTTTGGGCAGGGCATTATAGGTAAGGAAGGTACAAGCAAAGTGTTAACCCCCAGTCCAAGTGGATCTAAATCATACCAGCATTAAAAGTTCTCTGTGCCTTAAAATCCCCACCTGAGACGCAGGGCTGAGCTAATAAAACAGTCTAGGTGTGATGTGCAGTTGTACTTCTTTGGACAGGTAAGGAATGAAAATCTTTGGATTTTTTGGCTTTAAGATAAGCTGTGGGACTTGGACTATCGATATGATTGATCATAACAAAAAGGACACTCAGTTGTTTCCCTTACCTATTTTTCTTGTATTTTTACAAGATCCTGTGAGTATTTCTTTTATAGGGAGAACAAAATTGCTTCATTAATTTTAACCAAAATAGTTTTCTATAAATTTTTTCCTAAGGTTTTTTTTGTTTTTATTAGCTAGAAATTCCTTTATCTGCTGTCAGAGCCTTTACACATGAGAACGTTGTTAATGCCCTTTTGCTCTGGGACAGACAGTGCAGTCCTAGGATTTCCTTTCTCCTTCTACTCTTGTTTGTTTTGAGACTCTTTCTTTCAGACAAGAAAGCGAAACAAAAGATTTTGAGACATCCAGTAATATTTCAGATATTAATCAGAGACTTGTAATTTGGTATCTTTCTGATACTAAGTTATTTGTTTCTGTATTGTAACCTGGAGGTTAGAAGTGCTGATGTTGGTCTTGGAGCTGATACAAATACACAACTTGATGTTCACTTGGCTTTTTTTTGCCACTAGTTCTCCTTCTACCTATTCCTTCAGCAATAATTATGTTATTAATTGTTACAACTGAAACATTTACAATAGTGGTCAATTCCAGTTTGGAGAAGGTATCCAAAATGGACAGTCTACAGCAATAAAACAGAAGGAATAAGATGGATGTCTTTGAAATATCTTATTATTGCCATGATTTTTGTTCCTGCATCTTTCAGATCTGGCTTACATGAAATTAATTAGCTCATAGGAGAGGGATAACTGACAAGAGCCAAATACAGAGGCCCCATCTACGTGGATATATCTTTGAGCTAATGAACTTGAGCTTTGACTTCCTGCATGAGCAAACACTACAAATATGTCTGAACTTGGGTCCTGTTCTTGTACTGACCATAACCTTTCCCTTTGCTTCCTGGTCTTGATATGGGAAATCATTTGACTGATCCTCCCGATGGTCTTTCAGGCAGGTGTGAAATCAAATCATATTGCAAAGTAACAAGCTCTTGGGCAAAGAAAACCAGTCTGCAGCATTGCTGAAAATAGATTCAACTGGTACGAAGCTGCAAGTATTTTAACTGAATGACTGTGGGAAACTGAGTGGAAATGGCTGTTTCTGGGCTTTCAGGTGAATGTAACATCAAATATGCTTCTGGTCAGTACTGAAGCCTGTGCTGTTGCTTGTAACCACACAACCTGGAATGCAATTTCTCACCTCTGGTCCTGAACTTTAGCAGTGTACCTAAGAAGGCCAGGATTCAAATGGAAGCATGCAAGCCACTGAAAGGAATTTCTTAAGCATCAGAGCAGAGTTTAAAAAGTCTGTGCTTGTATACCTGTTGAAAAGAAGCACAAGAAGGAGTTGGCAGAAAGCTAGCAGAGAAGAGTCAGTGTCTGTAGTAGAAAGATGGTTAATCCGAGGAGCTGGAGCTCTGTCAATTTTTTCTTGGCTACTAAAATCCAATGAAATATATGAAGTTGAAGAGCAGTGTTTTGGGAACCTAACTTTTTGGAGCTTTTGTTTAGAGCAATGGAAATACATTAGCCAGCTTTGGCACTCCAATTCATATAGCCATGTCTCGCTTATGTTGATTTGTATTATTTTCAGTATGTGAGATTACAGGAAGAGGCTGGGGCCTCATGAACGTGGCCTCTGATATCTTCAAACTTTTGGGTCTTGAGGGCATGCTAGTGAGGCTGAGTCTTGTCTGTGCCTGTTACCAGCCCTTTTGCCCTCAGGTCTGAATGGCGTCCTCACGTATCTGTTGTCCTCTTCAGTTGCCAGGAGCGTGATTCTGGGTCCTCCCAGACTTCTTTGGCCTTGAACTCACTTGTTCAGAGCAGAAGGGAGTGCTGTTGTATGGGACAGGGAGTATTAGGCAAGGGGTAGGTCTCCTTCAACTCAAATTTCTGATACTCAGGCTTTTGTGGCATCAGTGAAAATATTTGCTTGTGCAAATCTAAATTGGGATGACTGTGTTTGTCTCACTTGTACACTGGGCCAAGAAGGTACATGTAGAAGCTGCAGCTTCCTCAGGGTCTGAAACCCCATTGCAAGGCCTTATCCAGTAGCTTGGAAATGTTTGTCACGAAAGTCTCAATAAATAGTGACAGAAATCTTTAGTCCCTCATGGTCTTCAGGTATTTAAGAGCAGTGAGAACATGCCCTTCGTTTTTACTGTGGTGGAAAATTTCATCCTTTCCAGTTACTGTGGCACACAAGCTGTTCGCAGTAGATAGAGTAGCTGAGATCTAGAAAGCCAGTATGCAGCTCATCAGTAACGTAAGCACTCATTTGTTGGGATATCTAATAGCTTTTTGGTTGTTGCGTGCACACACCAGCTTTAAAACAGTGCCAGTGCCTCTGATCCAGAGTAAGGTGATTAAGTATAGCAGGAAGAAGATTGCAAACTGGGGAGTTGAGGAAGACTCCCTTTATTTAAGGCCAAAACGTGGGTGGTGGGTGCCCATGGCTGCCCATGCTGAGATGCAGAGTGCTCACAAGTGAAATACATTAGCCGTCAGTGATGGCTGCCAGAAACTACACTGGACGAAATTCGGTCTCTGAGCAATCGTGGGAGACAAATGAGGCAATTTTTTTCTGTAATTGTAGGGTCTGACTTGAAGATCACCTCAGTATGGACCCAGAACAGACAGAATACTTTTTGTTTTTATAAAAGTGTTATTACGGAGGGCAGAGAGATATTGTCTAATGATAATGAATTCATGGAACTGTATATTATCATAAGTGGGTAGAAGCAAAAGTCAGAATTTAATATGCTGAAATGAGAAGGACCAAGTGATGACTAATCTTACAATTATAAGGCATGGCATATGAAGCTGCCAGTTGGATGACACAGATTTTTAATAAGTACATCAAGTTGCAACTTGTAGTGTGTAAGTGAAGAATAGAAAAGTGTCATATTAGTTTGAATACAAGTGGTCTTAAATCTCAGGCAACCCTCACTTTTCTGAGGAAATCTTTGCATACACTTTTCTATATTTATCTCTTCCATAGTGTATGTCTGTATCTTGCCTTATGGCCCCCTACCCTCCCCCTCCAACCCAGGTGCAAACTATCCCTTTTATCAGATAGCCAGCTGTGCTGCTCTTGGGCAGTAAAACCTTTTGATCATAGGACTAAAGCTCTCCCCGGGTTTAAAGAGTGTTGCCTGGGAGGAAAGCAAGGGTGGAGAAGGAGCTGTGGCCCTCTGATACTGGTGCAGATTTCCTGCAACTGGAGAGCAAAAGGACTCCTCTCCATGGGGTCCTTCCCCCACCCGCACCTTCCCTGAGCATCCTGGTTCAGCAGGGATGCAGTCGTGTTTACGTTTGCTCACCAAAAGGTGCCATAAGCTCTTCAAAGGCTCCGTATCAAAGTCCTGGGAGCATGATCCATGCAGGAGGGTGAGTTGGACTCTTTCAGATATTGGGGGGGGTGGGGTGTGTAGACAACAGCCCTTTGCGTGTTTGGGGCTCATGTGCCCTGAAGAAAGGGAGAACTGAGTAAAAGAAAAATTGCAGACCAGCTAATCACAGTGCTTTGTTGGACATTACGACAAAAGCTGATAGAAAGGATAATACAAGACATGAAGGTGGTAAATGGTTAATGGGATAATTTGCAACATGAGTTCATCAAAACCAGATTGTACTGGAATAACCTGCTTACTGACCTTTCCTTAGATTATATCTGATGTCTTTCTATTTTCTATCAGGACTCTGAGCACGCATTTTCTGTAGTGCCACTTGGGAAATGTTTCGTTAAGCTAGAGAAGATGGATGTTCTTGCAAGAGTGTAGTTGGGCAAGGACCTGGGTGAAGGAGCATTGTCAGTTTGTCATTTTAAAAATCAAATTAATGGAAAGGAAGGATACTACTAATAAAGTCTCACAAGGAGAGCTCTTTCGGCCACTTGAAAAATGCTTTTTCATTTTATTTTCTTGGCAAAAAACCCTGAAATGTGCCAAGGAAACTTCTTGATAGTGGAATATTAGGAGGCATTTTCTGAAGAGAGTATAAATCCTGTGTAGAAATAGTTTTGCAGATCAGAGGGAAAGAATAGAATTGGAGCTGAGCTAATAACGCACCAAATAACTAGTTACAAATCAGGGCTTTTTGGCTGAAAACAAGAGTAGGAAAAGACCTGGGTGACCTGCTTGACTACAGTATGTCTCAGCCACCTGTATTAAGAACATAATAGAATATTTCATGGCCTAATCGCATAACAAGCAAAATTGGGAGTGTTATGTATGATTAGGACTTCATCTGGGGAACTGTATACAACCGTGACCCTCTGTGGGCACGAGAGACTCCTTCCAGCCCTCTGAACTGATCTGCCTGGATGATCAAGAAATTAAGAAGCCTGTTGTACACAGGCCTGACTTAGTGTGTTTCCTTCTTTTCTTAACAGAGGAAAGGCTGCTAGCTTACGTAGCTGCTATTAGTAAATGGAGGTTATACATCAAGACTGCTGAATCCTGGTAAGAATAAGTAATTTGATGAAGGATTTGCCAGCCTTTTTTCAAAGGAAAGATCAGTCAAGTCCCTGGCAGCTTTTAGGATAGTAGCATCTGACCAAGGAGGGAGTGAGGGCAAAAGATATCATACGAGTGGCTTGTTTTCACCAGCGGGCTTTGTTCTTAGGGCTTTGACTAACCACCCATGATGTGTTTGGCTGGAGGATCTTTGTGAACTAATGCTCCTCAGTTTTCCCTCGAAGAATTAAAACTGGTAGCCCTGCTGAAGATAGAGTGACTCTTGAGCCATGATTGAGCTTTGTCTGGTCTCTGACCAAGCTTCAAAGTTTTCAAGGCTTATTCATCAAAATTTTCCATTTCTTTCAGTCTGAAGTTGGAGTTCCTCTCTAACTCATGTCATCCTTGTCTGTGTTGCACCTTGAGCTGCTTTTGGCAAGAATCTGGAGCTAATGCTGTACATAAGTGAGCAGTCTTCTCCAAAGTGGTCTAATTTGTGTCCTGCCCTGCTTAAGATCCTATCTTGCGAGTCTGGGAATTCAAGAATTAACTGTCTTAGCCAAGAATCTCTTTTCCTCTGAAGTTTATCAAAATCATGATGAATTGCATGTCACTGCTTTTCTCAGTCTGCAGTAGGTTTCAGACTGCTTTTGTAAAATCAGGGAAAACTTGATGCAAATGTCTTCAGCCAGCCATATGATCATGGAAGTGTTGGCTTCACAGGTGAGGCATCTGTTTGACATGCAAATGATGTCAATTTGCATTTATGAATAACCAGGAACTAATTGTGGGACAGTTCAGAATCCCTCAAGTGTTTGTCACCTTTGGACTAACATCCATATTCATCTTTCTAATGGAAAGTACTGTTAAAGCCCTTCTTGAAGCTGAACCCTTCCAGTGGTTTGTTGCAAACTGCTGTGAACACATTTCTTGTGTTTCTTATCTTAGGTCTGCTTTCCTTTTGTCAGTGACCTTCTGCCACCATTTGTTTCTTGCAGCATTTGTCATGGCCATTTCTTTTTAGCATGGACTCTCTGCTCAAGTGACAGGACTCTTTCAGCTTATGGTGCTTTCCTTGCCATGCTTTTCAGGGACAATCTGAATTTGTGAGATTAATGGCACATCACAAAGTCTGTTGTGCTGGTTTTGTTTCTTTTCTTTTCTTTTCTTTTCTTTTCTTTTCTTTTCTTGTCTCTCTTTTTTTTTTTTTTTTTTTTTTCCCCATTAAATAAGTTCCTGGAAAAAAATCTGTAGCTATCCGTTCCCTTTTTTGCTTGCTGCTTATTGTGGAAGTATTTACGTAAGATATTTCTCTGAGGTTTTGGAAGCTGGATCCTAAATGCTTACTATTATGTGATTGCTATATTAGTAAGCATAATGAATTAAAAGAGAAAACTTTATTTTATGGGATATGATGATTATTCCAGCATAAACTTTGCTTAAGTCCTTAAGCTCCTCATGATCACAGTATTAACAGTATTCCTTTTCTTTGTCTCTACATTCAGCATTCCTTTTATTTCTTTTATTTAGAGCAAGCCTGTTAGAATTGCTTTAGATTATAATGATTTTAATAATAGGAGATTATTTTAAGTGTGTTAGCAGAGGTCTTCATGTATACGTAACGGGAACAACCTAAAACCAGCTTGAATAATGCTATGATAATCTATTGAACATAATTGTAAAAGTGGATAATTGCTGGTCTAAACTTTTTTACAGGCATAACTAAATTCTTTAGTTAGATTGTATTCAAATTGATTATGTATACATTTAAGAAAAGCTCCATGTTTTCACTCTTGTATTTTAAATGCAGTGAGACTCAAATGGATAATGAAAACTTGATGAGTAATATAGTGTGTTACAGAATATCCAAAGAGATCTTCCCTTTCTTGAATGTGGCATTGAAAGAAAAACAAAGGTAATAAACTCTGTTTTTTCTCCTGGAATGTCACAAACTTATACCTCAGGTCTTGGTGAATTCTAGAAACTGGGGATTGCAAGCAAATGCTCATTGAGGAGGAGAAAGCCACTGGGAGGAGAAAGTGTTTAATATTCTATCAAAGATGGCTTTACATAAAAGAACAAATGCTATCTGATGCTTTTCTCCATTGTCTCAGTGAAATGCAAGTTTGAGTACAAAGTGTTACAGATAAAATCTCCAAAAGTTAATACTGTTTACATATCTAATAATATGCAATCTCATTGTAAAAGGAATTACAAAAGATAAGTTGCAAACACTCTTCTGTGAGCAAACCCTGGATGTGCTGTCTTGGATTTCGACTGCACGTATCAGAGACTGGAACGTAGGTTTGCAAAAGAAGTATGCACAATATTCATTGTAAATTAGTACTTTGGAAAAGATGCACTTTCAGCATGGTCAGCATTCATTGGAACTATTATTTGTGTTTTCCCTGTTAGCAGGAAAACCACCTATAGAATCATAGAATTGTTAAGGTTGGAAAAGACCCTTAAGATCATCAGGTCCAACCGTTAACCTACCACCGCCAAGTCCGCATTAAACCATGTCCTCAAGCACCGCATCTACCCGTCTTTTAAATACCTCCAGGGATGGGGACTCAACCACTTCCCTGGGCAGCCTGTTCCAATGCCTGACTACTCTTTCAGTGAAGAAGTTTTTCCTAATATCCAACCTAAACTTTCCCTGGCGCAGCTTGAGGCCATTTCCTCTCGTTCTATCACTTGTTACTGGGGTGAAGAGACCGACCCCCACCTCTCTACAACCTCCTTTCAGGTAGTTGTAGAGAGCAATAAGGTCTCCCCTCAGCCTCCTCTTCTCCAAACTAAACAACCCCAGCTCCCTCAGCCACTCCTCATAAGACTTGTGCTCTAGACCCTTCACCAACCTAGTTGCCCTTCTCTGGACACACTCCAGCACACCTGTTGGAACTGTGAACTCCCAGGAATGACAGTATGATTAGATCAAAAATTCAGGTTGCCCAGCAAAAGCCAGTTGAGGAATACTGTAGTTGGACAGACTTGACACTTCATTACCCAAGTGAGTTTTGTTTTCTGGTATTACCCTTCCCACAGTGTTACACAGCAACTGTTTTCCCTTTGGGAACGACTGTTCCACAATGCACGTTCCTTAACGAATTTTCTGTGGCAATCTTGAGACTTTCGCTTCTAGTTGGATTTAAGCTCTAGATATTGTCTATCTTCCATGCACAGGGAGGAGTAGATGCAGAAAGGCTTTCCCCTTCCCCCTGTGCCAGAGCTGCTGTGAGAACTTGCTCCATTTAAGGCTGACTGAGCTGATGCTCATTTTGGGGGAAGGGTTGTGAGTTGCTGGGTTTTTTAGATGCTGTGCTTTTCCACGATGTTAAACACGATCAGAAAGTTAAGTTTTCACTGGCGGGCATCAGTGGAATAGTGCCTGATTCATTTTGCTGGAGGCAGCAATGCTTTTTTAGCAAATCACTCGTGCTGCTGGAAGTGGTCTCTAGCCCTATAAAGATCTATGGGGTTTTGGATGTTTAGTCTACACTGCTGCTTAGCAGGCAGAAATTGGGTCCCCAAGTCTGCCTTGGTACGGCCTTGTGCCTCGGGGAGGAAGGAAGACCTAGCTTTGGGGAATTAAAGACGCACTCTTCTTCCTTTTGATTTGCTGTCCTTGTCAGAGAAGTGTTAACTGTAGGGTTTCGCAAAATATCCTGTAGAGGTTTTTTTTTTCTGGATATTTACTTCTGGGGCCTGTCTCACCAGATACACTAGTATTTCTGTTCCTTTACGTGCCGAGCTGAATGTATTGTCACAGCACCTGCTTTAGCACAGAGCCCATGGTGCAACACAAGCTTTTACAGTTCAGAATTTGAAATAATAAACTTTTATCTTTTCTAAGATAAAGAGGTTTAGCAAAACTTCAAAGATCTCTTCTGCTACAAAGGCTCAGTATTATTTTCAGTTGTCGTGAAGCTGTGGTGAACTATCCAAACAGTGTATGCACGGCTGCTTGGCGTTGTTGCTTAGTAACATCATCCTGTTGCTGAGGCACTCAACCCTCAGTCAAAGTGGGTAGTGAGCAGGAAAGTTAGAAACGGTGATTTGTATCACTGGATAGCAGTAACTGTTCCCATTTGTGCATAGGACTTCTTTCCCCTTTTTTTGTAAAATTGCCAGGGTTAAGGGGAAGGGAAGGAGGCAGAGCTTAAGAGAAGGGGGAGGGGGGAAACGCCCAATGTGATCATTCAGTTAATAGTTAAAAAAAAAAAAAAATCTATCACTTCTGCCTTGCTGAAGGCAAGTTGTTGTTGCTGTGTGGTAGCGGTTGGTTTGGGGGAGTTTCTGTTTTTTCGTTCGTTCTTCAGTGACAGTTCCCTAGATCAGAAATGAAATGGGAATTATCTCCCTGAACTTGTCTGTCACATTTAATCTGCTATTTCTTCCTGGCTATCTTTGCCTCTTATCTCTTTGCTCCCAGTCACACTTCTCTTCTTCCACTAACAATTTATTTTTGATAAAATGTTTTAAGCAGGTGAATGCTTTTCAGCAGAATGAGGACAGTAGCAGGAAAAAGAAAATGCTTGTGAAGAAAGACAAATTTATGGGGTGGGGTTTTTTTTCTGTTTTTCCTAGATTTGTAGAATTAAAATAACTGATACAATACATTGCAATAAAGTCACATTGCATGACTAAAAAGTAAACATAGACAACTTAAGAAAAAATTTCTAGCTTTATTTCTCTTTTAAATGTACTTAGGAATGTAATTAATGTCAATATTTGGTTAAAAACTAGTTTAAATAGGATAAAAATTATCCAGGTACTTCTTATAAGACATAGTAAGTTTTATCAAATGATTTTTAAAGTTTATTTTGGGGCTGTTTATTACACTTAAAAAGGTGTAATCTTTTTTTCCCCTCCCTACCTTTCTTTATTTTTAGCACTGATGTGAAAAGTGCTAACCCTAGGTCAGAGGCTGGTTTTGCAGTGTCCCTTAAGCAGCCAAAGCCAATCTGTTCTGAGGAGACTTCCCTAAGATACTTAATCTGGTTAATGGACAAATTATGCCTGGGACATTCCACAGTGTGAGCCATGCTGCTGAACGTGACAGTATCCTGACAGTGAAACTGCTAATAGGTTTGACAGTGCAGTGATAGTTTACAAGAAACACTCCAGGCCATGCATCATATTACACATTAATCTTCTAAGTAAAAAACCTGAGGAAAAGCAGTCTAAGATACTGACAGGTGAGGCCAATCTGTTCTTTCAGTTGTGGGGCTTGTATGTTGTAGCACGTACTTGTTTTGTGGTGATCTCCTATGGTGTGGACAGGGGATGTCAAATCAGCACATCCATGTTTTTTCCAGATGTCCGGAGTTTGACATAAGCTGAAAGGCATCATGTGTAATCAGTCAATTCAGTGATTGCATTATTGCCTTCTTTATTTGTACAAATAGTCCCGAGTCATGGACAGAATGGTGTAGTGAGAATGGAAAAAAAGAGTATAAAGACAAAACTGAGTTTAATTCTGAACTTACGTTAGTTAATCTTTAATCTCAATATTTGGGGAAAGAAAAACTTCAGACCCAAAGTGATACATTTTGTGTGTGTGTGTAAAATCTTAACAGGTGAGAAACCTGTGTTTAAGAAAAATCTAAACCCAATTAAAAGGAATTCACTCCAGATTGTGTTTTGGTTCTGGTGAATGCAGATCTCTGGTATGCTAGGGGCACAAGCTGACATACCCAAGGTGTGCATTAGCTGGTACTGCCATATGGCCTGTCATCTCTTACTGGTTAATTTAACCATCTGTCATGTCTTAACAATTTGTATTCACTTTCAGTACTTGGGTTAGATATGTTTTCTTCTCTTTGGTACCGTACTTTTCATCACATGGTGCTGGTATATTCCCATTATCTGAGTTTTATTAGTTTTATATATAGTAACATTTGTTGTAGATCATACAGTCCTTTTCCAATGTTGTGAGTAGAAGATGCATGTATTCAGACAAGCATTTTGGAGATGTTTCTGCATAAATTTCTGACAAAACAAGGTCAACATCAAAACTAGCTATGAATGTTTGACTTCTTTCTCCTTCTCCCCCCTGTTCACTTCTAATGCTGCAGTTGGGTTCACATCAACTTCTTTACTGCGTAAACTAGGTTAGTGTCTGTAAAATAGGTTTCGTTACATATGAGTTCAGAGTAAAAATCCTACTATTCATATCCTTTTTCTCACATGTTGTTTTTTCAGAATTACAGTGAAGCTATGACCTGATGTACTGTATATAATTTTTTTTTTAATACAGACAGTAGCATTTTAGGGCAAGCACCTAAGAGAAACTCATGTCAAAAAGGGTTTTCAGCCGTGATGTGCCATCTAAATCAAAAAGTTCCTTCAGTCCTCTGAAAAGCATGCAGTGCACCTAAGCTACAAAATTACTGTGATTCTCTTTTAGTTTCTGTTCCTACTGTCTCTTATCTCACTCATGGGCTTATTACAATTTTGCCATTGTGTGGGTTTGGGTTTTGTTGTTCTGTTTGTTTTGGTTTTTTTTAAATCTCGTAATCTAAGAAAAGCTCAGTGCAAATTACATAATGTTGTCATTATATTTGAAAGTAAAAATCTATACAGCCAGTTGTGGATGGTCAATCCTCTTCATTAGAAAATCAGGTTTCCCGAGTGCAATGTGTCATAGTGTGTTCAGAGTCTGAGTTTGATGCTTAGAGCCTCAAGCAGCCAGAGACACACTGTGTGTTGAAATGTGTGGGGTTGCAACCAAGTTAAGTTAAATGGTGTAAGCACATTACTGATAAGTGGTAATATAATGCTCATTGAGCTTCATCCTCAGCTCATACCTCATTAATGATGTTCCTGTATCATAGACATAAGGAAACTGCTTAACAGGACTCTTGAAGAATATATTTTGTGATGGAGAATTTCTAAATGAGGGCTGAATCGTTTATCTGGTCAAATCTGGATGCTTTTCTTCATGTGGAGATGATCACTTGCATATTTCGTGTTTCCCATGAGCTCTTAAATCCCGGAGAGGAGGGCAGTTGGAGATGTTCAGAGAGAATCATGAATCTGTAGGGCTCCTTCTTAGGGCTGCAGCAAGCCAGGATGACGGGTTGTAGAGGCTTTCACAAGGGGCACAAATAGAAACTGTTCAGGCTTTATTAAAGCATATGCAAATGCCTGTGTATCCATTCATTTGAATAGTTTTAATGTCTTTAGTTTCTTGAAATGAAAAATGCTGCCAATTTTTTTTACTTTATTGACCTAAACTGTCAGATTAGCAGTGTCATTCAAATGTGTCTGCTGTATTTATTTCCATGACAGCCCGCACAAGCTCTGAAAAGCAATTAGGGATTATTTTGTGTATTTCTGTCACATTACGCTTGTCTGATTACAGTATTTTTCTTCCTGTGGAAAGTGAGACTTTGTCAAAAAAGAACATTTTCCTAGGAAACAACCATTTCCCTATACTACTGAGGGACATATCTGAATAATTTGGAAACCTTCACCTAGTAAGGTGGGGGTTTTTTAAATGTAAAGGGTGGAGATTGTCTTTTTGGTCCAATTAGGTAGGACTGGACTCTTTCTGGGTTCTTTCTATTACCCCTCTTGAATGTGGGAGGAGAGCACAGGTTGTAGGAATGTGGTATCTTCATCTGGTAAAACTTTTTGCTGGTTCTAGGTTATTATCATTGCCCTAATCTGATTAAACCTGGTTAGGGGCTCACAAGATACCCCTGCTGGAGCCTGACCGCAGTCTACTTTTACAAGCTCCGTAGAGATGCAGAGGGGGCATTCCACTTTCTATCAGGTTTCAGTCTTGGAGACTTCAGAAGACAAAGAAGTCTCTCTTTTCTGTATGCTTTGTTCTTACAGTTAGTCAGTTTCTGTTTAAAAAAATAAATGTACCCTATTTTGATTTTCCTTTTTTTTTTTTTTAACTTGTCTGCTTCACTTTTGATGCCTCTTGCAGTTATTTTAGAGCCTTTTAGTCTTCTCCATACGTTCTGCTTTGATGCATCTCCGGCATTGCAATCAAGTAATTTCTCAGTCTCTTGTCCAACTAAAGATTGGACTATTTGAGGAATTAATTATCAAGTGGTTTCTTCAGTCCCTGAATAATGGTTTAGTTCTTCTCAATGTTTTTGGTTTTTGGTTTTTTTTAATCTAGAAGGGAAGAAAAAAACCCACTCCTTCACAACCATGGTCACAAGACTTCTGATGCTAAATACATCATCTGTAATTAACGGCTTGCAGAACTGTAAATTTAATAATGAGTTGTCTTTGAACTTGTATGTAGACCTGTCTTTGAATGGGCTTGATTGCCTTATACTTCCCCAAAGGGAAAAATAGTATTGCTATTAGGGACGGGTTGGCCAGGGAGAGGGGATGAGTCCATTTTCAGAATATGTAGGAGAGTTGTGTGTAGCTTTGATGCACATCACTGCTTTGGTTTCAAGCAACCCAGAGCAGTGCAGCGTTATTAGTGGGGTGAAGGGATGGCGGCTGGTTGAGAACAGGGTTTGGACAACTGCAGTTTGGGGTGAGCCATGCATTCGTGATGCCTCCAGGTTTAGGGAAACCACTTCTGAGGGCGATGAGCCTCCTTGAATGTGAGAATGCTAATGGGCCTTGGTAATGCGATGTTTTATTGCTTCCTGGTAGTATATTGATTGCTGCTTTTCTATTCTGACCTTGTTGCTTTTCCAACCTCTGTGAGCGTTAGACTGCATTAATGCAAGTTCTGTTTTTTGGTTTGTTTTTTTTTTTTTTTTTTTTTTTAAATAGATGATACAGATCAGCTTGCAGCTTCTGGTAGTGAAGGATGTAGCTGTTTGCTGCTAATCCAAGATGCAGGCAGGAGGCGTGTTATACCTCTCTCTTTCTCAGTGGCATCAATTCTTTGAGTTCACGGTCTTTGTTTTGATCAATTATCTTAACCGTCTTTCCAGTGTCTTCCAAAGTAGCAACAGAATATGTGCAGGCACTGAGTGTGTAGGTAAGGTAGGATGCAGTTGTCTGAAATCCATCACACTTCCCCCTTTTTCTTCTTTTTTTTTTTTTTTTTAAAAAGATATAAAAATCTGCAAGTCTTTTGTTGACTTCAGCTGTAATTGTGTGTTAGTTTTTTTTCTAAAAGTTATCTGTGTGAGCTTTTCTGGATATGACACAGCACCAGCAACAAAGATAACTGTTGGTGTAATAGTTATTGGTTAGTTGGTTTTAGTATTTAATTAAAACATGCAATAAAAACCTGTTGCTCCTAAGTTGAGACTTGAATAAATTAATACATGTAAGAATTTTAAGAGTGATGGAAAAGAGATTTTAATTGAAAACAGAACTTGCTGTTCCAGTTTTTGAAATGCCAACTTAATAGAAAAATTAAAAATGATGTTGGTGTTCCATCTTTTTATAAATTTTCTGGTTTTGGTTGTTTTTTTTTTTAAACTAGATTCGAGAACTTTAAAGGGTGCTAGTATTTTGTGTTTAAATATTGATATCTGATAATTTGGAAATAGTGTAGTAATATTGCATATTGAGGTCTGTAGAAAAGTATCAGTTTTGCTTGAAACTAAAGGTGTTTAAGAAACATGCTTTAAAAAGTATATTCATGTTCTCATGGCCCTAATTTCTAAGATTTGAGAGTGTTTATGTTTTTAAAATGAAAATATTTGAATTACCTGTTGAAATCTTTGTTTTCTTGAAATGTTAGAGGAATGGTGGCAGTTACTCCCTGATAGAGTTTTAACTCTCAAACCTTTTTTGGGGGTGTTTACCCATAATCTTGTTATTCAGGTGGCTTCAAGTCATTTCTAGATGGCCACTTAGTTGTTTTCGGGCAAGTTATGTTGGTTTCCTTTTATTGTTTGTCACATCTTCATTGTCTTGTTTGCTTGAACTGTAATGCATTTTGGTCAAGAAGTTTCTCTGGTTATATGTATGTTTATTGTTTAGTACAGTAGTGTTACAGTCTTAATTACATGTGTAGTATGCAAATAAACCTCTGTTTAATATCAGCATAATAAACTAATACTAAACTTCCATTTAGTATTAGACTAGTATTAGCATTTGCAGATTCAGAACTATCAGTGGAGTATGAAGGAGGTTGAATTAAGCCCACCTCACCGGAAGACTAGCATAACTGTTTGAAAACATGTTAATATTTGGGTTATACTGCCACTAAATTCAATGGGAAAAATCTTTTGGTTCACAGGAACCAGGATTAAGAAGAAAATCTATTGCTCCAAAGAGCATTGTTAATTTGTAAATAGACACAAGAATTGTAGTACTTATAGAATGGGGTGTAATTCTTTGCTCTGTAGCAAGTCTGATTTGTTGAACTGCACTGTTGAACCTCTGAAATATTGCCCTTAATTTTTCTATATTTTTTTTCTCTGAATACAGAACCAAGTAAACAGTGAAATTTGGACATAATCATAACAGGCTGTATTTTAGGCCACTGGAGGATACTAGACTTTGGTGGAGCCATTCAGCTGTTCTCAGAATCAGTCTCAAAGATGCAGGGTTAAAGAGCATTTTGAAAATGCAGACCATGAAGAATTTAATTCTGTAACAGTAATATCAACTTCCTGGATAATTGCAGTAGTTACAGATAAAATATGTCTTTGGGATTCTTGGCAGACTTTATAGTTAGAGGAACAACAGAATTACTTTCAGTGGTGTGCTAATGGCAAGTCAGTCTGAAAAATGTTTGAAGGGGAAAATATGCAAATAGGGTATTCCACTCAAAACATGCACGTACGCTGAAAAATTCAGAAGAAAACATGTATGTGGCACAAGCTGATTAGAAAAAGTGGAAAAAATTGTTCTTTTCCTCCAGACAATGTGTATTAAACTTTAAGTAATGTGTCTGTGTATCTTTCTCATTTCTATCCCATGTTGCTATCACGCATTACTTATATCTGTGCTTTGCATTTTAAAAATATTTAGTGTTTGTTTAAGCAACAAAACCACTGCCGACACAATGAACATGGTAGAGATTTTCGGCAGGAATGGCTACACTGATGGTCTGAGCAGTACAAGCTAAGCTAGCAGAACAACGGCCACATCCAGTAACCTCACAGGAGTATCAGCAAGAGATGTAATAGTTGTATCTTTGGTTGCTCTTCTAAACATTTAAATAGCATGTTACCACTTTGTGGTATAGACCTAACCTTTGTCAAGTGTTGCTTGCATACTTGCTTGATTCTTGCTTTCAAAATGTGTAATGTTTGTATGGCTTCCCTGTGACTCTCCTTGGGAATCTTTCTAACGGACCACAGAACTGAAGTACCTAAGTGACAAAGGGATTCAAGTGACAAAAGTAATCCTAGCTGGAAATATACAAGTCTCTGTTTTAAATATCATGATAGAAAATAATATTTTTAATAGTAAATGTTTTAATACAATCCCAGTTGATCTTGTTATTTACAAAACAAAAAGAGCTGTATCCTTAAAGTAGCTTTTCTCGGAGACATGTTTAATTTATTCATCCTCAGGGGATATTTAAGTTGTAGAAAGTCTTAGCAATATGATTTTTTTTAAACTGTTGAGGGCAAAATGTTGATAAGGCATGACCGTTCTATTGTACTTTAGTGAAGCAGCAAAGAGATCAGCCTTTGTATAACTACATCTATTCATCCACTTTAGCTTATTTCATTTGTAGATCTTAAGATATGGGTGTAACATGTTCTGACTGCTGCTCTTTTCTTCTCCCCCATTCCTGGTTCTTCTGTGGACCTCTTTCGTCTAGGGAATTCCTGGATCACACAGCTTTTTCTCTCCCCCCCCCCCCCTTTTTTTTTTTTTGAGAGGGGTTGAGTTTTTTTGGTCTCTGTTTTAAGAAGAGATGATATCATGATATCTATGTCTCCAAAATACGTAGTTTCCTTGGAGGAAATGAGGGTTTGGAGTAGATGCAGGCAGCTGGATGATGCAACTGAAGTAATTAACTGAAGCTGTTGCTGCCCTTGCATGCTGTTTCTATTTGTATGTTGAAAACATTTATTTCTTTGTTTTATTTGGGGGGGGGAGGTTGTGTGTGTAAATGCTACTTTCAAGTAAACTTTTAATAAAGTCAGATCCTGTATTTGTCACTTTCATTTCTCTCTCTTAAATGTCTCTTATAAATCTATTTGCAGCTGGGTCTCGGGCATCTTACAGCAGCCAGCACAGCCACCTTGGCTCCGAGTTAAGGGCACTGCAGTCTCCAGAACACCATATAGATCCTATTTACGAAGACAGAGTTTATCAGAAGCCCCCTATGAGGAGTCTCAGCCAGAGTCAGGGGGACCCTCTGCAACCAGCACACACAGGCACATATCGCACCAGTACAGGTAGGTGGATGTAAGTTGCATGATTGTCTTTTTATGAGATATACCTTATTTTTCAGTACTAATTCTTCTTCTCTTTCTGATGTGCTAAAAAAAAAAATGTATTATGTGCATGCCAGTCAAACAGAATACCTTGTGCAGATGGCAGCTATCAATGGATCCCCAAAGGCACACAAAACAGAGAAACACTTAGTGTTGTGCTATATGTACAGTAGGTTAAGCTACTTTGAGGAGGGAGCTTACTCAGGAGAGAGAGAATATTTTTATTAATCTTGTGTATCGTCTTTGAGAAAAATCTGTTGTCTCTGAAGAAATTCCTAGGGTTTTTTGTTTGCAAAGGTATTTTGTGTGTTGCAAAGGGACTGCAAAGTTCCTTCCATATGAAGCTAAAGGACTGTACTACTTGCTTTCAAAGTGAATCATACGTAAATGTTCTTCCTCTCCTACCTGTACACTTAGGTATAGGTACACAGACATAAAGTTGAACTGTGGCATAGAGAAAAGCTGTTTGCATCACTGGTTTATCCATAAATAATAATGATTGTCCATGAAATGCATTGGAGTACAAGTCCTACTTGCAGAATGTCCTCCAAACCAAACAAAGTACAGCTGTATGTTGGAACCCACAAATAGATCACAAATCAACAGGGATATTTATGGTATTTAATGCACAAAATAATTAGAGTACATAAATGCTACAGCCAAAATAGCCTAAAGCAGATGTACAAAGAACTTGCCTTAGGAATTGTAAGTATTACTGGTGTTTTATCTTTGCTGTGTTGATCAAAGAGGGAAGATTATGTCCATTCTCAAGATCACTCCCATTTTCATCAAGAAAAAGTTAAGTGTACTTTTTGGAGCAAGATACTTTGCTTTCTTTTAAAACTTTTTTTTTTTTTTTTTTAATTTTTAAAACCATTTCTCCAAGGGCAAAGCTGGCAGTTCTTGCATGTCCAAAAAAATTTCTATTGCTTTATGCAAGTTTTGTGTGTTCAGAGGACAGGAGAAAATCCTTAAAAAGAAGTTTTTCCACAGAATTTTCTAGTTAAATACCTGTAACAGCTTTATACTTTTTGAAGAACACCATTACAACATTTCCTTCCTGTTAAAGAATCTACCATAGTATATGTTTTGTGTAGAGTCATACATGTATATGAGAAAAGATTACTATTCTTTGCATGAAGGGGACAAGACCTCTGCCTAAATCACTGAGCAGCGGAGGCAGTGAGTGAGTGAAGCAACTATTTATATTGAACTTTAAGCCTCGTGTTCCACATGTGGCTGCCTCATATTTCCTATACGATGCTCTCTTTCCCAGTCATGCCCTGAAGAGGGTTTCTTGTTTTGCAAGCAAAACATCCCTTGGTTCTCTGTGCCAAAGTAGCAGGCTGTCTTGTGACTGCAATCTTCACAACACCTCCGTAAGGAAGGAAACCCTGTCAACATTGATCACAATTATAGTGAATGAAACTGGGACGCAGGATGTTAGTGGGTAATACCTGAAGATGGGTTTTCAGAAGGGGAGAGGAAGAGCTAAAAAGATATGCTAATTCGGGTAACAAAAGTGAGCCCTGTGAAGGTGAATTTTGTTTTGCTGTTTGGGTTATGGATTTGGACATTGCTCCAGGCTCGTTCCGAAGAACGACGCCATCAGTTCAGCTTTGTGTTTGGTTGATCCTTGCTTTCCCCCCTCCGCCCCTATCATCAGGGTCAAGGGAAATAAAAGCAGGTAGAGGCGTGCCAGGCCAATTATTCCGTTGCTCCGTCAATAGCTGTTAGCTGCGGATGCTGCCAGCCTTCCACACAACCAGACTGAAGAGCTGTCAGCGCTCAGAGGGAATTTTGGGCTGGATCGGATCAGCTCTCGAACTCCTACTGCCTCTACCACAAATGCCCTTAGGAACATATCCCTTCTGATGGAGACCATACAATTTTTCTCAAATTAGCAGAAAGAAGGGGAAGGAGTTCAACTGAAGTTTGACACATATAACTTTTTATTTCTTTATTGGGTTGTCTTAAGTGTGTGTTATTGTAGGACTGAATAGCTATTTGTCTGGACTATTTGGTATAAGATATGAGGGATGTAGATTGCTGTGTACTCCTTGAAGATATGTGCCAAGGGTTCATGGCCTGTATCTTCTGTGTGCGTAATCGCACTGGGGTGGTGGCCGTGGTGAGGGGGTGGGGAGCTTTAAGACTTCAGTGTACTCTTTCATAGACCATAGTTCGTATTCTTTTGTCTATTACAACAGTACCTTTAATCATGAAGGTGGTGCATGCTTTTCCACATCTGATGAAAAAAAAAGGGAAGGCAAACTTAGTCTAAGGACTTTGTCCAAAGCCTGGATTTTTTTTCTCTGCAGCTAACATTGCCCGTTAGAAACAAAAATTATGCTAGTTATACTTTCAAACCACTTACTTTTGTGGTTTGGTTTTTTTTTTTTTAAAAAAAAAAAGAGAACATTCTTCCTGAATTTGAAAATTTCACTTCATTTGGAAGATTAAGTGATTCACAGAATGGAAAACTTTTTTTTTTTGGTAATGTAGACATCACCTCTTTCTCTTTTGTGAGCTCTTAAATACTTATTACATGCAGGAATGTTTACACAACTAAGGATAAAGCCCACTCAGAGTTTTTCATCCTCTAGGTGAATCAGCATTCAGTGAGCAGAACTCAATAAGCTAAAATTTCTCTACGAGGTAAACTGAATTGTTTGTTCTATTTACTCACTGGTTTTGGGGTGATTTTTTTTTTTTTTTACTTTTGTATTTTCCTTGTATTTCACTCATGAATGAAATGCATGACGATAGTTCTGCACTAAGGGCTATATATTGCAGAAGATACAAAATAGTAGGAGCTTACTGAACATCTCCCTTACTAGCATAACTTTAGATAGGGGCAAGATGAATTCTTCATCACTTTGTGGTTTAAATTATGACTGGGTGTGTTACTGTCATGCTAATGTCTAAGCTAAAAATAATCTTTCAAACTTGACATCAGTAGCTGCATAGGCTTTTTTGGTTGGTAGCTTTTACTTAACTATCCTTTTGGTCTTCAAAGGGTAATGCCTTCTCTCATATAAAAAGTACCACCCAAACTTTTGCACTGAAAGTAGCAATAAACATGAAATTCTGCTTTTTGAAATGAGAATCCATGAAAGATGTGCTTGCAGGGAGTACTCAGACGTAATATAAATAACGAATCAATTTACTTACTGAATAGCAACTTATAACTTGTATTTGTAACCTAACTAAATAACACTAATAATTTTTGTCCAGGCAGGTGTGTTACTTACTTTCCTTATAAACCTAAAGGCCTTGAATTATTAATTTAAATCCTAAGTTAATAATAGTAGAGATATGCTTATTTGATGGCATGTTTACATGAACACCACTGGAATCTGAAGAGGGCTATTACTTAAGAGGGGGGAAGGATTGCCCTTCAGCTGGAGTGGGACACAGAATCAGCAATCGTTTGCTTATTTGCAAAATTGGAAGTTCTGACTAGGGATTTAGTCCTTAGTTATTGGCATTTAATTCACATTAAACATGAAACAAGTCCAAGGGGGCAAAACCTCTCTGTTTTGCAAGCCTGGGATTTCCATAGCTGCCTTGAGGAGAAAGCAGCCTTGCTGCTCAGGTTCTGGGCTGTCAGTGCCGACCCACAGCAGGGGAGCACGGCTTTGGCAGTGCTGGGGTCTGTGGGACCAGTTGCCGTCACCCTCTGGAGGCTGGCAGCTCTGTCTGGAAGCTCGTAAGGACACTTGCTTTCGTTGTGGTCCCTCAGTGAAAGAGATGAGCCCTCTTCTGTAAAAAGGATGTGATTTTCAGATAAAGTTATCAAAAACCTTGAAAGCGTGCTGTCCCCAGCAGTCTGGGAGGGAGGGGTGGTAAATGGGAGGTCTGAGCTTATTCTGAACTCTACAAACTGCTGGGGCTTTATCAGATGAGATAAGTGCTACTGCTTAAAAGCACTGGTGGCGCTGGTGAGCTGTGGACATTTAGACCTCAAAACCTGCAGAGTGCTCATGCTTTAAGAGCACTCCCTGGTTTCAGGGGCTGCGGGCGAGTATCTTTGTCCCCAGCCTCACCCAAGCGGCAAGGATGAACCAGCAAATACACCAGA
This sequence comes from Theristicus caerulescens, assembly GCA_020745775.1. Lineage (NCBI taxonomy): Eukaryota > Metazoa > Chordata > Aves > Pelecaniformes > Threskiornithidae > Theristicus > Theristicus caerulescens. The sequence goes on from CM036558.1 coordinate 88,122,296, forward strand.
GGAGGGAACCTGTCCACCTCAGCTCTGTGAAGGACGTACGCATCTCACTGGCACCAGGGGAACCTTGACGACTTTGAAGAAGGCTTAAGGATTGCCTCGGGATGGACAGCCTGAGGACCGTCTCTGGCTCTGGTCCCTGAAGGGTGGGGAAGGCCTCGTGATGCAGCTCAATCGCGGGAAGGCCAGCAGGTTTGTACGGTTACGCAGCCAGCTGGCGTTAGTTTTGAGTGCTGGGTACGTGGACCTGAAGTGCCTCCTGGATGAAGACCGGGCACGCAAAACTGCGAGGACTCTTCTGTGCTTCCCAGGGAGGGGGGGGGGAAAGGCTTAGGAAAAGGAAGAGTAGGGTCTGTGGTTGATATTGCTGAAATTAAAGAGAGGACCCTGAAATGAAAGATTTGTTGAAAGGAGGTTGAATAGTGAAAGGATAAGCAGTCAAAGTTTGCATTGCCTCTGAAGAGTGGCTTAGTGAGGGACTGGAAGGGTTACCAAGCATGCTCTTGCAATGGGTTATCCATTGGGGAGCGTGTGTGGGGCAGGGGCATTCCTGCAGCACTTCTTGTGCTACCTCCAAACCTGCCCGATGTCCCTGTGTGTGCAGGCGGTTGCCAGGCTGCCCTCCAGCTTCTCTGATAGCCTCCTCTCCTTCAGGCCAGGTCTCCCCGAGGTTCCTCCCGCTGATATTTGCATGGTTCCCTCAGTGCACCACTGCCTCTGAAGCTGTCTGTTACCGAAGGCTGTGCTGCCGCAGGCTGCACCACCTCCTGGGTGCCATGATAGAGAGTGCTGATCAAAGAGATGAGACCTGGGAAATTTGTGATGGCAGGTGCGAACTGGAAACGTGGCTCTTTGTGAGCTGGGTTTCTGTGCAGAGGGAGAGCGCTGTCAGGAGAGCTGTGGAGAGTCAAGGGGGCTCCTTTTCAGAGGGAAGTTCGCTGTTGCTCCTGGCCATGGTTTCTGTTCAGGTGCTTGCCAGCAGCAGGGAAAAACTCTGTATTTCATTATCCTGTGATGTGGCTCAGGAAAAACTGCTGAAGGTGAGAATTACTGTTGTGTTTCTGGACAGATGCTGTCCTCCTCTTCCCACCTTCCTTCCCGCTCCTGCCTGGTTCTTTATTTGCTGAAGGAAAGGAGTCTGCACCAAGGGATGCCTTATGTCAAGCACTGCTCCTGGTTATTTGTAATGTTGTCTTTCTCCTGTAAAAGTGTGTCTTGCGTTGGTGGGGTAGAGGCAGCGTTTGCTCCCGGAGTCCAGTCTTTCTTCACGGGTTAGATGTGCTGCTGGAGGGACGGGAAGAGGACCCAGGCGGCCGTGCCGGTGTTTGCTGCTTCGCCCCTGCTGCACTTGGCCTGGGCCTCTGCTGCCCTGGAGGTTAAGCAGTGTCTGAGGGGAAGATTTACAGGGAAAACTGGCGTTTCTTCTCTTCTCACTGAGCTGGTGGCTTTCTCACAACATGGCTGGGCTGTTTCTCTCTTCTGCCTCCTTGTTCCATCTTACGAGGTGCCTGTGGTGAGGATTGGGTCTCTAGTCAGGATCTAAAGGAGAGGGAGGAGCAAAACCCCCTTTTTCTGCCACCCCAGACAGGAACAGCCCATACAAAATTGATTGCACTGTTGGTTTGTTTGCGTTTGGTTTTTTTGCAGGCAGGGGAGGTTGCTAGTTTTGTTGCTTGTGGGTGCTCAAATGACTGACCTCCTCCTCTCCTCGTTTGCATTGCACAAGTGAAGCAGGGCAGTCCCAGCTCTTCAATGTCCGATCGCCTCCCGTTCTCAGTGCCAGGTTCATGTGCCGTTTGCCCCCATTCCCTGGAGGCTCCCTCCCCGTAGGAAAGGCTGTCGCACGCCCAACCCGTTTGAACTTCCATCCCATTGTCCTGGTAGACAGAAGTCTGACGTGGAGTTGCTGCTGGGAAGCTGCACCAGCCGCCAGCTCCTTGCCTCTGCCCTGCCTTCCCTCTGCTGCCGGCACGGTGGGGCAGAGACCTTGCCTTGCTCCGGGAGGGAGTGCTGCTCTGCTGCCAGACAGCTCTGCCTTGCCAGCAAGGGAGCCAGTGGTCTGTGGGAACAGTACCTGCTGAGTAGGTGCACGTCAATTTTTTTATGTTTTTTTCAGTTGTGATGTTTACAGCAAGGATGGAGAAGGGTGTTGCATGGACTGCTTAATGCTGCTCCCAAATACCCAAGTGCTTCATTTGCTGCATGTTTTTTATGCTGGTCCAGCTTAGGCTTTCTTTGATTCTCAACATTTTGTCATGTCTCTTAGCTCATTTGTTGTCCCTTGCAAAAGGAGCACGAGGCTACAAAGGGTGCATGAATTGAGCCCAAGTACATCATCTCACAAGACTGTAAATATTTGCCTTCATATGTAATAAAGTATTGGATATGTTTGATATATTTAGAAGTTAGTACTTCAAGGTGAAGTTTTTTTCATATTGTGAAGCAATTTTCCAATATTTGAAAAATTGGCCATATGAAAAAAGTTAGACATCCATATCCTGTACAGTGATTTACTGTTCTTTCAAGAACAGTTAAACCTACTTTATTGCAGTTGTGTGGCATCACAAACTGATAGTGTTTTTCTGTGTCTGCTTTTACAGATAAACTATTCTGTAACCACTTTTAAGGTTTTTAACCTTAAACTTTTAACCTTTTAAGGTATTACTATTTTTAGTGGTTATGAAGTAGTTTGTAACAGTATTGTAAAACAGTTTGGGTTGGAAGGGACCTCCAAAGGTCATCTAGTCCAACCCCCCTGCAATGAGTAGGGACATCTTCAACTGGATCAGGTTGCTCAGAGCCCCATCCAGCCTGGCCTTGAATGTTTCCAAGGATGGGGCATCTACCACCTCTCTGGGCAACCTGTTCCAGTGTTTCACCACCCTCATAAAAAATTTCTTCCTTATATCTAGTCTGAATCTACCCTCCTTTAGTTTAAAACCATTACCCCTTGTCCTATCACTATTGGGCCTACTAAAAAGTCTGTCCCCATCTTTCTTATAAGCCCCCTTCAGGTACTGAAAGGCCGCAATAAGGTCTCCCCGCAGCCTTCTCTTCTCCAGGCTGAACAATCCCAACTCTTTCAGCCTTTCCTCATAGGAGAGGTGCTCCATCCCCCTGATCATTTTTGTGGCCCTCCTCTGGACCCGCTCTGACAGGTCCATGTCTTTCCTGTGCTGAGGACCCCAAAACTGGATGCAGTACTCCAGGTGGGGTCTCACCAGAGCAGAGCAGAGGGGCAGAATCACCTCCCTCGACCTGCTGGCCACACTTCTTTTGATGCAGCCCAGGATACGGTTGGCTTTCTGGGCTGCAAGAGCACATTGCCAGCTCATGTCCAGCTTTTCATCCACCGGTACCCCCAAGTCCTTCTCCTCAGGGCTGCTCTCAACCCCTTCATCCCCCAGCCTGTATTGACACCGGGGGTTGCCCCAACTCAGGTGCAGGACCTTGCACTTGTGCTCGTATTCAGTATTCAGATGATATCTGAAACAAATATGAAAATTTTTTTTTTTAAACTTTGCTTTGAGAGATATCTTTTTGATAGTCATTTACAATACCTTATAGCAAGCAGTCCCTTGGTAAGTTGTTCTCTTTAGCCATTTCAAATCACTGAAGCTGTCTATGACTTAAACATGCTGAAAAAGATTTAGAAAATTAACACAGCATTCTTATGTTGAAATGAGACTATATAAAAATGACATTGTGGGACTTCAATTTTAATGTCATGACGAATCCCATATAGAGGGCTTAGTTCACAGCTTTCTACACCTGCAAGGCATGCAAACCTAACTTCAGCTCTGGGAATCAGACTCTGAGTTTGAGCCTTGCATATCGCCAGTGGCAGGTTCCACAGGGCAGTTTATATCCCGGTTGCGCCAGAGCGCTCTCATCCTTTCTCAGGTTGTGTTAGTATTGCTTCTCAGCATGGAATTGGAATTTAGTTAACCAGATGTATCACTTGTAATTCCATAGACTTCAGATTAATGAGTTAAAGGAATTCTAAAAATATTTTTCCTATATACGTGCAATTAGGTGTTTTCAGATTCTTACAGTGAGCATCAATGAGTACATTGGTATAGTCTCACTTCAGTTTCAGAGCAGCATCTAGCTATTAATGAAAAGATACCTGTTACATGCTAGTTCCTGTATTATAAATACTCCATTTGAAAGTAAAAAGGGAACCTTGGTTTCAAATATATTTTTATTTGGCTTTAAAGTTGTCACTTCAGGCAAAAAGGAGGAGCAACAGAAAAATCAGCTTTGACTTGCCCCATTTGGATTACAGCCTTTGTCTGTTATACTGCTTCTCAAATCTTTATTTAGTTTTTGTTCAGTCCTAAAGCGCAATAGGTTATAAATACCAAACATTGCTTCTTTCTGCTTAGCTTGTGGGTTTTTTTCTGTTTGGGGACAGGTTTGTTTGTTTTGGTTTTTGTTTTGTCACAAGCTGATGTGCTGTGGAGGGGCATACTGTGATGCCACAGCTGCAGATTAATTGAGGATCATGCTGGTAAATCACACAGCATGGAGTTCTGGCTATAGGCTATAAAGTTTTCAGGGAAATTAAAAAGAAAAATTATTCCTACCACTGCATCTCTATTAGTTTGGTAATGTTGTGATAATAGACCTGTATTCCTAACTGACATCCACTTGATAACATTGCTTTGGGAGAGAGAATTATATGAAACAAGCAGAGAACAAATCTTCAGTACAAAGTAAATTGAGCACAAAATACCTTAGTGATCTGCATAGTGAATAACAAATCACCTCAAAGCAATGCAAAGTCATAATCCCATTTCATTTGACAGATCCAGGGTGTCCGGTGCAGCATTATCTGTGTTATACTGTTGCATATATGTTTTTAGGTGATTCTTTTTCCAGATACAGTGGCATCTTCTCTGAGAGAGAAGTTTGGGGTTGGTTTTTTTTTTTTTTTTACTTCCTTCGTGTTAAAATTTTGGCAGGAGTATAATAAAAGACGTTGTTTTCAACTTCAGTGGTATCCAGTGGTCACTGTAAAGCTGTGGACAAGAGTATGAGAGAGGGAGGGAAGTGGCAGGGGGTGAAAACCCTGCAGAACCACATTTGTAATCTGTGAGCAATATCCCCTTTATAGTGGAGAAGCATTTCTCCAAGTAAAATAGTTGTAGCTTCAAAGTATTGAGCCCATGGTTGGGTTCCGTAGAGGAATTGTACCCATCTGAAGACAGTCCAGATTTCAGCGTTGCTCAGAATAGAAACCTTTTAAAATGGTCAGCATCCACAGCCTTCTTCCTCTATCCCATGAACAGGATACCTCCAGAGGCTTGTGGTTTGTCCTATGTATTTTCTAATTCTTTTGTTTTCCTTTTTTAATAGAAGGATGACTTAGAGCATGTCTGAACGGTTCTCAGATCTCCCTTGACTTTTGCCACCTATTGAGGGAGAAGTGTGATTATAAGATCTTGGTCAGGGAAGTGCATACCCTGTAAATCTCATCTGCCACTATTGAGAAAATAGTGTCTACTGTGTGCCAGAAACTGTCTGTGTATTTATTATCTGTTTACTGTACAGGTGTAGTCTCAGGTTAAAGCCTGGTCACATTAGACTTTAGTGATGCGTGACTATTGTACATTCTCTTTTATTTACTTCAGTGTTGTGTTGAAATACAAGGTTGTCATTCATGACATAAGAAGCAATTCAAACGCTTTTCATAAATCTCCTTCTTGTAAATCTTTGCTGAACAAAAAACGCAATGCCATGCCAGAGGTAACTATCCAGTAATGTCTTCAGGACGACTAATGCTTTTGTTAGAGGATCATTCTTTCTGCAGCTTTATATTTAAATGCACTCTTTTAAAAATCACCAGCCTTTTTTTTTTTTTTAACTCAAGCTGTAATTTTTTTTTTTTTTACATGACTGTCTACTTTTAGAGGTAGTCTCTTCCTCTATCATAATTTCAGCAGTTTACATGTAGGGTTGGAGTTTTTATGAGTACAGCAAGTACTCAAAGATGTTAGTTTTTACTGTAATGGGTCCAGCAACTTCCAAACTATCATTTGCAGAAAATAGATTAATGTTTAAGGTGTACATATCACATGGTCTGGCACTCAAATACAAATGTGGTTAACTTAATAGTAAAATAACTCTCTACTCCAGAGTGGAAACTATTAATTAAAATAGCTGAAGCTCAGTAAGGTGTTCCAAAAAACACCAGTTAGTAGCCATTTTATTACTTAGGATTATAGTGTACTAAATAGAGAGAAGTCAAAATCTGAAGGAGAAGACATCCATGTGCTTGATGGCTGCAGCATCATGCAGTGCAGGCTGTTAATCTGTTATTGTCTCATAATATTTATACACTTTTTTTATAATAATTGTGACTTTTTTCTATGTGTTCTGTTTTATGTTGGCCAGCTGGACAGGAAACTTTGAACAGAGGGATTTCAAGAGAAGGAGAATTTGGACTGAAAACAGAAATTTAGTTGCAGTAGGCTAGTCTATGCACAGTAGTATGGTCTGTGCGGTTAAGCTGTGGTTGGGTTTTGTAATTGTTATGGTCATTATGTCCCATGCTCACAATTAGAAACCATGTAGTACTACAAAGAGCAGGAGAGTGATGAGTATGTCTTGTATAGTGCCATTACTTAGAGTTGAATTTTATCTCAAGTGAGGAAACTGGCATGATGAATTTTAGTATCGTGAATTCTGAAAGGGCAGATGCTTTTAAGGGCCTTGGCAGTTGTTACTTTCTCTGTTTAAATACTCATGTAACAAATGAATTAAACTGCATGTTCTCCCCAAATTGAGGGATGCAACTCAGAGAGACAAGAGACAATCCGAGAAAAGATCTTGGCATAACACCTTTAGCAGCCAAAGCTGGCATCTGATTATCACATTATGTGGACGCACCATTATTTTTTTTTTTGTGCAGAGCAGCATCACTAAAACATGCTAGAAGCTGAGTCTGAAAGTTGCATATATTAGTGGAGATTAAAATCTGGCAAACTTAAAATGCAGTCAGTTCCTGGAGGTGGAAAGGAGTATTATATTTTTTTTTAATACTGAAAACTTGGAAAAACATGGCTTCTGCCCTCTTTGGTTGTGAAGAGGGAAGGAAGTCACTCCTGCCTTGAGTCAGAGAGTTGGGAATCTGAAATAATTGAAAATATGGAGTTGCTTGCCGAATCCTAATATCTGCATAAAACCTTGGTGTCCCCTCAGACTACATGGATTTCAAAATGATGCTTTAGCTATACATGTTTGTGAGATACAGGCTGTATTACCATGATGGACACCTTGTAATTCTGGAACCTGGTGGTGAAAGATGACTGGAGGCAAGGGTGTAGAATTTGAGAAGTTTGTGGGTGTGAGGATGTGAGGCTGGGCACAGCAGTGAAGCTTTGTAACAGACCTGACTGTGGAAGAGGCTGCGTTCCAGTTTTGACTTCAGATTTCACTGAAGTCGCATCCAGCACAGCTGCAAATAAACTTTGATTGGAACTCATTCATCTCAGGCACCGTATCTATTGAACTGACATACAAATTTCTAAGATACAAACTCTGTCACCATTGCTACTTACTGAATTACTTGTCTACCTATTTCTTCATTAAAATTTGCTTTAGAGGTACAAAAATCCTTATAGATTACTTTATTTATTCATAAGGTATGTACTTGCTTCCATTGCTATCCCTAATGGAATTAGGCGATTTCAGATTGATACCAGCTAATCACATACTTGAGCCCATAAATAAAATAATTACTAGTAAAGAAATGCCAAGTCTAAATTGGTGATTAAGAAAATTCTTCCATGTGATAAGGGTTAGGCAATGGCAGTTCTACATCTTCCCTCAATGGAACTGTTCAATAAAAAGAAAAAAGGTACATATTTCAAACAAAAAATAAGTATGAAAAGGAAACTAAGACACAGGCAATGGGAGAATGTACAAACTGAAGTGGAACAATATGGACAAAAGGAGCCTTCAAAGTGACCAGATACCAGCTGTTCTGTAAACAGAGGACGAGCTCAGAAACGGAGGATGCAGTATGTTCTTTCACCGACTCGTTCTGCATTATGGAAAAACATCAGTTTCTAAGCAAAGGAACATTCAGCCTTATTGTAACAATTAGTGTCAGATCTAAAGAACGCTCTTAGAAAATCAAAATGAAAGGATATATCAGTGCAGTAACAACTTCAGTTCTTCAGTCTTCAAAGATTGTCAGTTTTTGCACTGGAAGAGGATTTTTTGAACATGACAATATGCAGAGCACAAGTGATGTTTCCTTGGTTTCTGTGAAGGAAGGAGTTGTTCTCCCACAAAACAGTGGCATGTAAATACAGCGATGGTCAGGAGATGATTTAAAGATTTTTGAAAGAATCAAGTAGCAAATGGGTAAAAATTTATTATTGGGGCATACAATCACTTTGAGTATGTTTATAATCTTCATTAGGCTTAGTACTCTGCAGCTGCCAGCAGTGGAAATGAACCTGTTAACTAATTTGGAGATGCACTGAGTATTTACCATAGAAGTAGTAGCATAGCGGCTAAACTGCTGCCTCCTGGTTTTGAAGATGGAATGGGAAAGCACGAACAACGTAAAACTCCTGTGATGCCATCTGGAAGAGACATGGATGTTGCCTTGATAAAAAGGCTTCCTCCTTACCTTGTCATGGAAACATCTGATGATAAAAATATTACTGAATACATGCTTGCAACAGCATGTTGACACAGTAATTACAAGTAGGTGTAACAGCCAGGTATAACCAGTACCTAAGGAAATTGTGACTAACATGTTTGTGGGTGGAAAAGAGACCTTTTTTGCTAAGTACCATGCTGTTCAGTATCTAGTTCTTTTGTTTGCTTGCATTTCCCCTGGACGGCACGTTCTGTTCCCTTAAAAAGGTGTACCTGGTTGTCGTGGTTTAACCCCAGCCAGCAACTAAGCACCACGCAGCCGCTCGCTCACCCCCCCACCGGTGGGATGGGGGAGAGGATCGGAAGGGCAAAAGGGGAAAACTCGTGGGTTGAGATAAAAACAGTTTAATAACTAAAGTAAAATAAAAAAAAAAAATAGAACAGTAGTAATACAAAGCAAGCGGTACACTGTACAATTGCTCACCACCCGCCGACCGATGCCCAGCACGTCCCCCAAGCAGCGATCGACCCCCTCCCCGGCCAACTCCCCTGCTTATATACTGAGCATGACGTCACGTGGTATGGAATAGCCCCCGCCCAGTCTGAGTCAGCTGCCCCGGCTGTGCCCCTCCCAGCCTCCCGTGCCCCTGGCAGAGCATGGGAAGCTGAAAGGTCCTTGACCAGTGTGAGCACCACTTAGCAAGTACTTAGCACTACTTAACAAGAACCAAAACGTCAGTGTATCATCGACATTGTTCTCAACCTAGACCCAAAACACAGCCCCATACCGGCTACCAGGAAGAAAACCAACTCCATCCCAGCCGAAACCAGGACACTGGTACAGCAGGGAGACTGGCTATTTGCCATGCCTGGCTGTTGAAGGCCCAGAGCTGAGCATGGTGGAGCTAGCTGACTGGTGGGAAGGAGGTTGCACTTCCTCTGTAATACACAAAAAATGAGCATCTGGAGAAAGACGGAGCCAGCAGAAAGAACTGGGGCGAACAAGGCTAGCTGAGTCTTTGAGGCATAACTAGAAATCCCTGAGAATGGGAGAGGACATGGAGGTAATAAAGGGAAAGAGGCTTTTCCAGTTGACTGTGTGGAGTTCGATGCAATTATGGAAGCCCTAAAAGGTTGATGCGTTGAGAGCAAAGGCTGGCTGGATGGAGAAGAGCCCGTCCTGTGAGAATGCAAGGGAAGATTTCCTTCAAGTTCTTCTTATTTCTCTCTGGCTGAGAATTTGGAGACTGGAGTTTTGACTGCAAGATCAGCAACTAAATGGGACAAAATAAAGAGTGTGGAGAAGTAAGGGAGGAGAAAATGGAAAACAAGAGGCATATAAAGTTGCAGTAGTTTTGACGGTGTTTTTCCTGTTTCGACTACAATAAGTTTTGTAGCAAAGTTGCCAAGCTACATAGCATTTCTGTGGTGTTGATAATTTGCGGACGGTCCTGAGTATTTTAAATCTAAATTGGAGTCTTGTATCTTGAAATCCTTTAGTGTTTTTGGGTTTTTTTTGTTCTGCTCTCAGTTTGCATGTTTAAAGTACGAAATTCCTTGTGCATGTGTAGTTTGAACAGAAGATATGACAAGTGCCTTCATAAAATCTTAACTACCTTAGAGGTAGTTGTTAATATCAATTATGGGTTTTTTTTTCCTCTTTTGGTAAATATTTTCAGGTTCCACCAACCATATATTTCTCTAAAATCTTACATTTCTAATGTGGAAAAGTGCTGCTAAAAGTAACTGCTAAGCAAATTTATTATTATTATATACGTATTATCATACATCTTGAACAGTGTTAAACTTGACTGCTTGTGCTTGTTGCTTTGGATTGCTGATTTGCTCCTAGCTTGATTATAATCTATTTTGTTAAACTTCTATTGCAAAAAAAAAAAAAAAAATCTGGTGCATGCTTTGCAACACTCACTTAACATTTAGAGATAAAAAGTGTTTGTATCCCCCAAACTTGATGAATTCTGTTTCCTAATTGACAGAAAATGCATTGTGTTATTTTTATGCCATATTAGATGGGAAAACTATCTGTTTTACACATCTTCCTATATATTTGCTACCAACAGAATGCACTGCATTTGTATTGTTTATGAACTCATGGAGGGATGGTGGACATACCTTGCATTGAAAGGACATCTTACTGGGATCCAATTTTCAACTTTCACATGAGAGTAACAATCAACTGCAGGTGCAAATCAGTGAAGAAAAAAAGACAGAAAAAAAAAAAAGTAGAGAATTGTGAAATCGGTATGAAAGGCACAAGGAGAAGGTTAACACAGGAACTGAATGTCTAGTATAGAATAGTAAGAGGAAAATTTTACAAGATTAACATCCACAAATCAAACAGCAGCATCAGCCAAGTAATTTTCAGCAAGAAGGTGTAGGAAGATAAGTCTCATAAATGAATTTATCCTTTCTGAAGGTCTGATCCTACGTATGGTAACTGGGCAAAATGCCCTCTGACTTTTAGAAAGTCTGAACTTTTTAGCAGTTCTTATGTGAATTTGGTCTCCCTAAGATACTTAGGTATGGTGCAATAGTATCCCTGCCTAAATCAACGTGTTCTTGCTTTTTGGTTTTGTTAATTGTTTCTAGAGATGTCATAGATTTGAAAAGAAGATATGAAATCTGAAAGTGAATTTCTAAGTTGAGTATCTCATTATGAGCCTGTGAGCGTATTTAGTGACACACCTAAATTTTCAACATTAATGTATAAAGTTGCTGTATCTTTGTTAATACTATGCAAAAGCCATAGAAAATTATAAAGACTGGCTTTTCTATATGCTATTTCTGCAGTCAAGAGAACCATAATCAGGGCATACATCAGGTCTTTGGAGGGTTTTCATTATAGTTAACAGGGGCTTTTCTTTCTCTTTGGCAAAGATTTGTAAGAACATATTCAATACCTGTGTGGTACTCCAGACACTCTGTTTTCTGGGGATGTGATTTTGGTGCTGCAGTAGTGAAGGGCTGAGATGATACGGTATTTTTAAGGTATTAATGACATGCCAAATTAAAACAAGGTCTTAAATCTTCAGGTGACAAACTGAAATCTCTTCACTGAGATGATAGTTCTTGATTTGCACAGTGCGAAATGCTCTCTTTGGAAATTCTCAATGAAACTCTTTTCTCAACCCAGAATTAAAATTCTCCTCTTCAAGCATGGTTCTCTCATTGACGTTTAAAATTTCACAAATGTGTAGAGATTTGTTGGCCTACTACTGAGCGTGTTATTCGCTATGCGCAGTATCCGCTAACTGGAGCAGAGAGTGGGTGCTGTGACCCTACTGTCCGTGTGAGCCAGCCTAAGCATTGCAGGTTGCCATCCCTACAAGTCCCTCTCATGTGCGTGGAGTGGGACACTTGGAAGGGGCAGCCAGATGCCAGTGCCTCTGCAAGGCCACTGTGCCGAGCGGTCCCAGGAAGGAGCCGCAGGTAGGCTGAGCAGTGCAAAAGGAGCAGAGCAGAACTTGAGAGATTTATTTATCTGACATCAACCACTGAATTTCCATGTAAGTTTTTAAAAAGTGGGGGCAGCAGTCACTATTAAAAACAATGCTTTCATGGGTGGTCACTTAGGTAAAGCGAGATACAGGATAAGTGAGGTTTTGAGGCCTTTTGTTTCTTTGATTTTAATCTTGATCTTGTCAATTTTGGGACTTTTGAAGACCGTAGGCAGATCTAGTTTTGTTGACACCTTTACCGCCAAGCTTCTTGTTAAATCAGCAAAGTGTCAAGGTGTCCCGAAAACTAGACCTGCTTTTTCACAGTCTGGTTATGACCTTTGGTTGTATCTTTATGCAGAGGCAGAATAGGTTCTGCCGTAGACCCAGGGCAACAACGTTGACTTGGCCACAATCCTGTTTTAACCAGGCCAGATCCCAGGAAGGCTGGGCTGGTGGCTGGTGCTGGGAGAGGGGAAAGCAGCCCATTTCTCCAGAAATAGCACTTCTGTTACAGTTCCTTCCTGCCCCTTTCTTCCCTTGCTGGGGCAAACCCCTGATCCTTGTCAAAGCAGTATGGCGTCTTACCCATGCTGAGCTGATTCTGGTCAAGGTGTAGCTGGCTTGGATTTGAGAGGAGAGTCAAATGCGAAAGTTAGAGAAAGGGGTAATTGTCTTCAATTTAAAAACATATAAAAAGGTTGCATGACCATCTGCAAATGCAGCTGGTACATGAACGCTTTCTGGTCTATTCTGAGTGTGTGCCTTCTGGATGCCCCTGTGCTCACTGAACTTTTACTGTTGCTGGGTGAGGCAAATGGACTTCTGAATTTATTTATTTTAATAGACATAATCACTACGGCTTTGCTGTTCTAATAGCTAAATAGAAGGGAGATCTCAATGGATGGAAAGTTTGCCATGGTCTAAAGAGCCACACTTCAGTCAGTAAGTCTGGCTGCCAAAAGAGTAACGTATTGGTAGGAGATGGCTTTGCTTCAGTTTTACATGAAATTATTTTTGTAAAAATGTCTGCTAAAGCTTAACCCTTTTAGAGTCCTTGAAGGTGGCTGTAGTCAAGTTAGATGTAGAAGTTGTTCTAAAGTGCTAGTTGTTTGGGGTTTTTTTGTTTTGTTTTAATTGATCTGGGTAACACTGGCCAAACAAGCTTCTTTGTGAATGTTTAACTAAGTCATAGCTTTGTCTCATTCTCTTATTCTGACTATGGCACTTCTGTGTTCATTGTGATACAATTCAAAAGGAAGTAACAGTCTGCTAGGAAGATAATTTGAGAAATGAATCAGAGTGACTCAAAAAGCATGTAGGTGTTAGGGTGACAGCTAGTTTCAGTTCATATAAATACCTATTTTGATAACAAGACAAAGGAGAAAATAGAAAGAAAAGTTTTCAAAGAATTTAAAAACAAACACGATTTCCATTGAACTGTCTTGCAAAGGAGAGGAAGGGAAATACAGTGGAATATTTTGCAAAGCAATCTACATTACAATGAAGTTCTTGTTTTCAGCAGTATTAGTGTTGTAGGGTTTTTTGCAATTCCCCATATAATGTGTCAAAAGCTAGCAGCGTGTTCTGCAGAGTGACAGTACTTAAGAGTATGCTATGTCAGTATACAATTACATTTTTGCTTTTTCACTTGAAAATATTTCCAGTATTTTCTCTAACTTGTTTTTTTTTTTACTCTTTTTCTCACAAGGCACCAAATTTTGGTTTTGAACTGTGTGTATTTTCTGTTAAAATGTGATGTTTTCCTTGTGTCTTCCTAACACTGAATTTAGCATGATTTGTGCATGGGGTGTTTCAGGATGCTAATACTGTTATTGCATTTTAACTGATGCAGTTTTATGAAGAGGTCTGTATGTGTCTTATTACTCATTTCTTAAGGAAGTACATACTAGCAATTAAACAAAAGCAATACTTGTAAAATGTTGCTGTAATTGTAGAATCATAGACTGGTTTGGGTTGGAAGGGACCTTTAAAGATCATCTAGTCCAACCCCGCTGCCATAGGCAGGGACATGTTTCACTAGATCAGGTTGCTCAAAGCCCTGTCCAACCTGACCTTGAACACTCCCAATGATGGGGCAGTAAATGTTTGTAACAAAGTTATAAGATAATACTTGTTATTGTAAAATTAGATACTTCAGAGCCATAAGAAAAAATGAAAAATAAGGCAAAGATTTGATATAAATTTAAAAATTTCAGGTGTTGTAACTTTGACAAGTACTAGGTCAGACAAAACTGCTGTAAGTTCACTGTATTTCATTTGCTGACACTTTGAGGTAATATGCTTAAAGTCCCTTTCATGGACCTATAATATATTAAATATTTATTTTCTTAAAATGTGAATGTGCATGTTAATGAGAAATGATTGGGAAATCCATTATGAAAACCTGTCTCTTGAATATGTGGTTTTGCCTACAGTTTAGCATATGAATTTGATCCAGCAAAAAATAGTCCTGGACCCGGGCCTGCTCCTGTTGGCGAAAGTATTCTTGTTGTCTTGGGACAGGGGGAAATGGGAACCACCATGAGTTCACGTGCCACTTCAAACAGTCCGAATTTCCTTCTCAGCAGAGCCAGCATTTAATTTGTATTTGTTTCCAGGCCAAAGATCATGTGGATATTGGTCCTCTGTCCCTTACAGTGATAATCCATTTGCCACTAACTGGACTTTGGTTCAAAAATATTGCGTGTTTTATAAGAATCATAAAGCAGACTGGATCTCCAGTACACAGTGCTGTAACAGAAAGATAGTGGGCTACAAGAGAGATTAATAAGATTTTTGAGTCGCAAAAGTGTTAAGTCATTTTAAATCTATTGGTTAAGCTGCTCAAAACTGGTAATGCGTTAATCTTGAGCCGTGGTGTGTGAGCACAGCCATTGCTGGTGTGCATTAAGACATCTATGTGATCACCTTGTGCTTAGCTCTTCTTCAGACTGAGTTAGCAGTAGCAGTCCCCTAAGTATTACTTATGCTGAAATATGCAGAAGATGGGTTAATGAAGCATACACAGCAACTCTCAGTAGCAGGTGTCTCGTTTTGCCTGCTTTATGGATACCAGGACTACAAATTTGGGATGGCTATGGTTGTCTGTTTCTTCTGCCATAAAGCCATCCATCTCAATGTGGACTCTTGAGCCTGGTTTGACCCTCCTTCTGCTGGTGGATCTGATGGACTGCCACCCCTGTAAAGACTGCAAAAGCTTCACTTGATGGTGGCTGTGAATCTTAGCTTGACTATTCCCATGCTGCTTCTGCACTTTTTTCATTTCAGGTTAGTGCAGTTAAAAACCCCAAGTACTGCTACAGTCTAACTGGTGTAAAGGTCTTCTAGTCCAGAAGTGGCATGTCATTTAGAAATTCGTTTGATGGTTATTTACTTCAATGGTTTTGAAAATGACAATGTTGTTTGGTTTTTGTTTTTTTTTTTTCCTCATTCTTTTTGAACCCCTGTTTTATATGTGTGTGGTTTTGTTTGGTTTTTTTTTTTCCTCTGCCTAGACCTGGTTAACCATTTCTGTGAACAGGTCCTCAATTTTTTACTTTGTCCCTACTTTCCTGTCGTAGCCCCATCTTCCCCTGGTGTCGACTCCGTACCCTTACAGCGCACAGGCAGTCAACACGGCACACAGAACGCAACAGCGACCTTCCAGAGGGCCAGCTATGCGGCCGGCCCAGCCTCCAATTACGCAGACCCCTACCGACAGCTGCAGTATTGTCCTTCTGTTGAATCACCATACAGCAAATCTGGGCCAGCCATCCCACCTGAAGGGACCTTGGCTAGGTCACCTTCCATTGATAGCATTCAGAAAGATCCCAGGTGGGTGAAACCTTAATTGTCTACTATTTATTGCTCATGCAGAGGTTTGTAATTGTGGTTTGCTTTGTATGTTTCTTCTGGTGAATATCAACAAAAAAAAAAAAACCCTGTGACTGTACATGAAAGATTTTGTCTGCATAACAGCTTTGTCCTAATGCTTTACCTTGGAAGGCTCTCATGAGCTCTTCTGTGAAACGAAATGGTAGGTGTGGTCTTGAATGTGTGTGTTTAGCCTGCTTGCAGTAGCTCCACCCCTCAAAAGCTTATGAAAAGTAATTTCCTCTGAAAATGGGAGGAGTGGTATGACTGTTTTGACTCTGTAACCATTGTGGATTGAAGTTTCAAGTTGCTCCTTGGGCAGATGTTGTTACAGTTCTTGGTTTGTCTGCAGTTAATATTCATAAAAGCTGCAGGAAAGGATATTCTGGTATCGGGCAATGAGACAGCAATGTGGAAGCAACACGTAATCAGGCTTATGCTTCACCCTGTGTGTTGTGCCGGCTTCCAATTCCAGTATGTGGTAAAAGAATGTATGTATTACAGCTTTGCAGAAGTGGTTGTTACTGTGCATGCTTTTTAAATATATAGCACAACTTTTTAATGTTGCTGTGAGGCATGACCATCCTCCTATACGTAGGGAAGGTGAAAGGAGGGAATTTTATAGCCATATGTACCCCGAGCAGGCAGATGGATTAGAGAGAGAGAGTTTTCTGGCAAATGATTTGACTTCCATGATAACAGCAATGGAAATGCTAACTGTAATCTTCAGTGCACTTGGTAGTTTTGTTCAGTTTTCTGATGGAAAAGAAGCAAGTCTCTTTGGTAATTTAAGTTTATACATGTTAAAAGTGTTAATTTATACAAGGTTTTTCTATGGCAGATGGTGTGATTTATTTATTTATTTTTGCTGTTTGTAATTTAATGATAGGAGAGCCCAAAAATTTGCCCCCAACAAAAATGCTGGAGGAGTTTAAGCAACAATTTGAAAAGACTTCTTTCCCTGCATTAAAAACCAAATATTCACAACCTGATGTCTCTACTTGTTTAGCATTATAGCAGTTCTCTCTGTCTCTCCAGCTGGGAACACAACAGCAGATGAATTTTATGGCACATCAGAAACATCACTGCTTGCAGCTACTTCTGCTGTTGCAGAGTTTTACTTGTTGAGAAAAACTTCTGTCTTCAACCTTCCCCCCCCCCTTAGCTTTTCTTCCAGAAATTTGAAAAAATATAAACTGAATTCCTCCCCTTCTTCCCCCTGCCCCAGAGCAAACATTGGTAACCAGAGGGAAACAGTCTTTTTCTGAAACCTTGGTGTTTTGATATGTTTGTATTGCAGAATGTAAAAGCCCATGGAGGAAAAAGAGCTTTTTATTGTAATTGTCTCATGTTCAAACTTAAAGAAAATTACATTAGGAGTGCACTAAACCAGAGGAGAAATGACTGTAATCTATATGAAATGTTCTTAGGAGAAGCATGATGATGTTGAAGGCGCTATTCCCTATAGGCAGAAAAGACATATTTACAGTATCTCTACAGGTCCTAGACATAATATCTTTTTCAGAAAAGGTTATCTCTGTTTAGATGTTCTGATATCACTTCTGTGTTAATGGGAGTTAACTGAAGTTAACTGTTAGTCAGTTAAATGTACAGGATATGTGCTTGTAAAAGAAGATTTCCTCTTGCAAATTTTTCAGTTGCCTGCTATTTGGTTCTTTCTCGCCTTGTGATACCATTTGCGCATTGATGAGTATTGATTTCTGTAGGTAAAGTAGGAGCAAGCAGGCATCCAGGTATAAATTGAACTTCATAAACTCTTTAGAGGCGATCATTAAATATTATTACTAATTACTATTAGATGGATTGGGATTTTGCACAAAATAACTTGCCTAAAAGAGGTTTGCATTACTCTTGATCTCATTCATTTGATCCATGGACTGTGCATGGTGCCTCTTAGTATTGCTGCCCTTACTTGTTGGCTCAAATAATTCTTACAAAGAAATGTCAGAAGCACACCTGAGTATGTTATGCCTTAGTCCCCAGAAGCTATAGTCCACCTACGCAGACTGGCTCATGAAACTATCTGTTGCCTACAGCAGTTGCTGATCATTCAGCTATTGGAAAGACATTGAAAAATTGGAAGGAGTTTGGAGAAAAGCAACAAAAGTAATCAGGAGACTTTTAACGTGTTGATTTCTGTGGATAGATTACAAAAATGTGGATTAATGACAAGTGTGGAAAGGAGGGGACAGAAGACTTTCCAGGTGCTTGAAAAAATATTATGGAAGGAGAGAAATTATTTAGGGTAGCACACGGGAGGTATAATTAGAAGTACTGGCTTTAATTAGGAAAAGGAAAACATGGCACAAATACAAGAAAGACTTTCAATGGCTGTGTTAAGCTGCATTGTATTCCTCAAAGGGTTATCATTTATACCTTTACACAGCAAGAAAAAAATAAACATGTTGGTCAGCAGATGGACATTGTCAACTGATAAGTTTTGAGTTTGCTTACAGACCTCTTGCTGCTTTGGTTGGCTGCTGGTTGGGGTTTTTTGTGACTGACGCAAATCGTGGAAGGGAATGGCAGGCATCATTTTCAGACACTGAGCCTACCTGTCCAACCAGAGGTCCAAACAAAGGCTCCCTGACAGAGGAAAATCTGCAAGACAAAAGCATACTAATTGCAGGCTTTTGATTAGCGTTTGCTATATGTCAGTCAGCTCAAGATGAGAAATAGATACCCAGAAGAGAACGTACTCATCCTAATAAGCAATTAGAGTTCCTAAAACTGAACATTATTTTCTGGAATCTTCAGTTCAGGCAGAATTTCCATTTGAAGTCCCAGAAAAATGGTTGGCAGGCACCGATATAATTGACAATTTTTTCCATTGTTTTCACCATGTAGTTTGGATTACTAATACTCCAGTTTTACATACGTGTTCTGAGCTGACATTTGGCAAATGAAATTTTAGCTCAACATCTGTTCTGCATCATCCAACTGTCATAAAATGCAGTTTAATGTTCATTAACTCAAAGTTTAGGGCAAAAACTATTTTTAAAAAGTATCAAGATACTTATTATCAACTTTGTGGTAGGGGATAATTTTTAATTTATGCAGGTAGACTGTTAGCTGATAGGAGCTTATATAGCAAGTAGTAAAAACTATATAGATCTATACTGGCAGAGAGTCTGAGGCTTTGTTATTATAAATAAAATAAGCCCCTTATCACTTGTCAGAAATAAAACTTAATTTCTGTGTATAGAAAATGGAAAAGTTGAATGTCAAGGATAATTTACAGATTGATTCTTCAGAGCATTCTTTTATGTTTACTTCACGTCAGAAAAGGACACGAAATATGCAGTAGGGCTGTGATATCAACTGTTTCATGCTGTAATCCCTTATATGATCTTAAAGGTCTTTTCCAACCTAAATGGTTCTATGATTCTATGATATGAAAAAGTGGCATAGGGAGGGAGGGAAAGAATACAATATTTATTTTCTAATTATTGTCTTGCTTTTGGTTCCTACTGAACTGTGAATGAGAGAAGTAGTGAGTATTTTAAAATATCAGAAATAGATATTCATGTGATGTTTTCCAGCCTACTTTCATTTAAGAAAGATTAATCTGTCTCTTGGCACCAACAAATTATCTAAGGTTTGTCTATACCCAGACTTTAGGGGAACTGGGGAGACCTAGAAGTAAAAATGCTGGTATCCAGTTGCCAGTCTGGGTGCCTTCCAATTTTTTACTCCAAAATACGAAGCTGACAAATGTGTGTAAAGTACTTAATTTTTCAGTTTTTAACCTACTAAGAAACCATGTACATGTACCGCTGCTGATAAATCACACTTGCTGCATAACAGATGAAAAATAGATAATTTTTACATCCTTCAGTTAAATACATACCAACGAAGTTTTAAGGTAACAGTGCTTTTGCTTGTTTAGGGACTCACTGTGTCTGGTTTGATGGGTTGAGTCAATGTGTTTCCTTCATTGTTTTGTGACTTCTTTTCTTACCTGTTTTTATTTACACACCAGTATACACACGTCTTCTCCTGCAAAGAAGCTGACAAGAAGTTGAGTTAACAGCAAGAATTAGGCAGAACACACTCCGTTAAGGCTACCAAAATGAATTTCAGAGTTCAAATGTCCATTTTCATATTGCACTGAATTATATTGATCTACACTTAGTTTTTCTTTATGGCATCCCCTTTCCCAAGATAACGTGTTTCAGAACCTTTAAAACTATTTATTCATAAGAAATGGGGTAATTTGGTGAATGAAGCTGTAAAGGGTTCATTCTTCAGTATAGAGCAGACCGCCATAATGATCGGGCTCTTTTAAAAAA
This sequence comes from Theristicus caerulescens, assembly GCA_020745775.1. Taxonomy (NCBI): domain Eukaryota; kingdom Metazoa; phylum Chordata; class Aves; order Pelecaniformes; family Threskiornithidae; genus Theristicus; species Theristicus caerulescens. Next base: position 88,142,559 of record CM036558.1, read on the forward strand.
AAAAAAAACAAAAACAAAACACAAAAACAAAAAACCAAAAAAAACCCCAAACACACACAGAAACCCCACCAAAACCCACTAGCAGTACAATCAGGTTGCAACTTTACAAGAAAACAGAATTTTTAAAACAAGCTATCTCGTAGTGGTTCTCACCTTTAGAACTGTCTGGGTATAGGTCAGCATAGAGAGAGGCTTTTCCAGGTACTGCATGATTTAACTGTAATACCCTGAAATGTTTCTGCTCTGTTCTGCGCTTTCAGAGTCAACTTTCCATTTCATTACCTCTGCTGGCCTTAATTTCCTCCTAAGCAGAAGATGACGGTGCTGTCTGCCTATCTTCTAAACTTCTAAACTGGCTTTTGTCCCACTTATGAGGGCTGGTGGTGGTGGGTCTCTGGCACCCAAGGTGGGTCTCTCTCTAACCCAAGAGGTAGAAGATTGAAGTTTGTATTCCTGGTCTGAATGAGACAGAACAGGGCCTGCAGATGAGATGTACCTCCCCAGTTTTATATGACACAATGTGTGATAGGCAGCTCTCCTTTCACTCAATAGTTTTCAAAGGTCCCTCTTACCCTGATCTGAAATTAAGGGTAAAGTAAAAGGGGGGGGGGGGATTCTGCAAAGGTGGTGGTGGTGGGGAAGCCATGAGAAACGTACTTCTAGTGGATCTGAGCATGTAAATGTTTGGCAATGTAGGCTTACCTCCAGAAGTAAATGGTTCAACTTCCTTGGTCCTACTAACACCCTGCTAAGAATTTTTTGTATCAAATTTACATGGGCCAGGCCCTTTGTATTGGTAGAACCAAGCAGATGGTGTTCGAGAGTGCTCATTTTGTAGCTCTGTGTTTAAGTATATCTTTCATTCAGCAAGGAAATACCTGGTTTATTTTCCTGCATAAAAATTGTACAGTCTTTCAGGCTTTAATGTATACTTCTCTGAGTATGAAAAACTAACCCTAAAAGAAAATAAAACTGAAGAGTCTAAACAGCACAAAAATACACCCAATTCAAGAATAGCAAGTCTGGAGCAAATTGCAATTCCTCATACAGATCCGTTCTACATAGAAGGCATGAATTTTTACTTAGTGCACAAAATAGTTTTGAGAAAACATAGGAGGTATGATAAAATAAACAGCATATCTGTTTCCCCTTCCTGCTGTAGGTAACTAAGGATGAAGCCTGCTTCCTTAAAATAGGTGAGGTGGGAATCCATAGATGATCTACGATCGGTTAATTTGGGATTTCAGGTGACTGACTTAGCTGGAAACCTTGGCTGGAAAAGATTTTCCTAGAGAATGTTTACTTCTAGCTTGAGCATGGCAAACTAAATGAGGAGCTAACTGGTCCATGCAAGTGTCAACTTGTGGTGAGGTAGACAAGTCGTATCCAGAACTTGGAAAACTTCTTTTTGTGTGTATTTGAGCACATTGCTGTATACGCCAACAGTTTCTGTCTTTCCACTGTTTACATCAAGGTGGTTTATAAATGGCTGGGGAGGCACTGGACATAGGTGGAGTCATTTCACAGTGCAGCAAATGCAATTGACTATGCATCCACCTGTATTTGCTTTTTTTTTCTCTCTGGAATTTGCCCCATGTTGTTCAGCAACCTCCTTTCTCTGGGAGGAGAAATGCTTGGGAAAAACAAACAAGCAAACAAAACTGAAGTGTACTCTACAGGAATAAAGTGCTTATGCTTTTAGCTTGTGAAGCACTAGTACCCACTTTCCTCTATGACTAGTACCATTTTTATTGACAATGCAGGAGGCCACCCCATTTTGTTGCCATCCTATCTTTAAATAAATCTGATCCTATCATTAACAAACCTGCCCTACTGTAATCACAGAACACCACAATTTCAGTATATCACAGTAACACGGACGGTGCTGTTCCAGGTAGTTTGAATAATGGCTCTGTCCAGAAGTGCTTACAGTTCCTAAACCAGCAGCAGAGTAGAACAGGTTATATGTCGCCATTTCATTTGGTAGGTTATTTATGCAGTACATGGGGTATTATTTTGAGAGAGATGATGCCTCGTCTCTTGTTTTGATCCGACAGCTTAGCTCTTACAATCCTCTCCCTCCACCAGGAGGTAATTCCTTTCCTTTACGCTGGAGGGAGAGAAGTGAAAGGCCACTTATGCACTTGTCAATGACACAGGGCATTCAGGATATATGGCAGGAGCTCCATGTAGTGTTGGTAAGTGCACATCTGATAATTGGAGCGGTGACGAGACTGATGTCTCCTTTTTGGATAATTTTATTATTTATTTTTCCCTGCCCCCAATAATGCTGCTCTGCCACTTGAAGAACAGCAACAAAGCCCTTTCCACTGTTTCTTTCTTAATCTGTTGCATATTTTAATGGCTTCATTCATCCAGGAAGAAGCAGGTGGACAGTGTGCTTCATCCTCCTACTGTCCATAGCTCATTTCTGGTTCTTGAATGGCGTAACTGAGCTTCTAATGGTTAATATACGTCTCAATGCAGTTTCTGCCTTTGTTTGCCACGCATTTTGCTCAGTATCCTGTGGCTCATTTGCAAACTTTGACAGATGCAAAATCTGCGTGGTGCCTTTCTGTGATGACAGGCTGTAAGAGCCAGAAAATGTTGTAAGTATATTTTCCAACCAGACATTAAAAACATGGGGAAGAACCATACTTTCAGGCTTTACTGGGCTCATGTAAACTGTTACGATCTCCTGGCAAGATAAACCACATAAGAAGCTTCTCAGTAGTAGCTCTTGGACATCTCATCAGCCAAATGGATAATAATGATCTTAGTGTTTACAGGGATGTTGAGAGTAAGTTAAATTTGTAAGGTGCTTTGAAGTTCAAAGGATAATCTTGCCCTTACTTCCATGGGAAGCATGATGGGAGGGAAGGGAAATGTGTTGGGTGGAGAAGATGAATGAGGAAAATTTTGAAGAAGCTTGCTAAAATCAGGACACAGTCTCAAATTTTCTCATTAAAAAAGGCAACTGAAAATCATCCTCAGCACTGAGACATAAATTGCTATGCAGAGGTTGTTAGTTCCTGAAGCTGGACGTCAGTGTGATGTTGCACAACTATTTTATAAGCAGGAAACAAAAGCCAGCTAATTTTGTAGCCGTTGTACAAAATGCGTCACTGAGAGTGCAGGAGATTTCTGTAAGCGAGTAACACCAAGCGTTTGCTGAAATAATGTTTCTAGTGTAGAGCTGAGCTAAAAATGATGAAGGGAAAGGATGATCAATAACTTTTATTAGTTTCTAGCAGAACTTTATAGCTTTCGTAAATTAAGAGCCTGACTTTAAGAACCCTAGCGCTATGTAGATTAAATATGATAGATGGGATTAGACCGATCTCTGCCAGCTCACTCAAGATCAGAGCCCGATGTGAAGTCCAACCCCTAGCCTTTCTTTCTCCGGTGCATCACCATTCCTCTGGCGATCTCCACCACCTTCACTTAGATCTTTCTTTCTCACCCTGCTCCACTGCCCCGCTCCAGGAGCTCGATGAACAAGTAAGGTCCAGAGATGCATCACAGTTCTTAGCATTAAGCAAGTGGTTTCCTAGGAAGCAAAAGCCACCACTGATCCCATAGAAATCCTACATCCATTGTTGCCAGGGAAACCCCTAGTCTCTAGTCTTACTGTGAAATATTTGTTCTGGGTTTTTTTTGTGTGTGTGTTTGTTTGTTTGTTTGTTTTAAGCCAGTGCAGCAACAGTGGGATCACTTGCTGTTTAGCTTGCCACCCACCTCTAATAATTTGGGGGTCATGTTTATTCTTACCATGCAATGAAGTGGAGGGATCTGGATAGCTGAAGACCTGGGAAGAAATGGAAAGGTTTTCTTAGCCCAAAGGAGGACAGAGTGAAATCTTTAGGTTTCCTGAATATAGCAAAAGTTAAAATATGGAGGAGGAAGGAACATGTGGGGAAGGGAGGAGCTGTGCAAACTCTGTCCCAAGGTAAAACAAGTAATTTACTTCAGGAAATGAGCAAAAGCTACACAACTTTAAAGGACAAAGTATTTGAATTTAGTTTTTTTACTCTTTAAAAATCATTTCAAGTTAAGCTTGATAATCCTTTTGTTCCATACCAGGACATGATGTATTTGGTTCATATGCTACATTTCAAAGAGGAGGGCTGCTTTTGTTTTTATGCTGTTTGATGCTATGTTTTTCCTTCCACCTACCTGAATTTGAGCATCTTGAATATAGAAACTTAGTTTGAAAGTTTGGCCCTGATAGCTGATGAGGCTGAAGAAGAGTGATCATGTGTGTTGGTGGAAGCAGGAGGAATGAATACTGACAACACAGGTGTAACACAGTTTCTTAGTAAATGCAACTCCCTTACCTTTCTCTTAGTCAGGATTGTGTCACGTTTCTGTGTTACCCTCTCTCAGAGGCTGTGCTGATCAGTCAGCCTCACGTGTTCCAGCTCTTGTTACGAGCATGAAAAGTGGTCCCTCTTCTTGACTCCCTATGAGTCCTGGAAAGATTCAGAAACTAAATTTCCTATAGCTGCTTTTTATGTAATTTCATTGTCCTTAAAATAGTCTTAAATTATATATTCTTAAATTTATGTTAAAATATAAAATAAACTTCTCTCAAACCACTGCAAACTAATGCAGTGTTTGCCGTTCCATAGTCCTGGCTATCTCCTTACGGAAACAGCAGTATGATTTCTACCTGGGACTTCTCTATGCCTCCAAAAATCAGCAAGGTTATTTCCACAAGAGTTTTGCAGTATGAGGTTCTACTATTCTTGGTTTATAGATGGTTGAAGTGCAGAATATTGTGTGACCTTCATATATCAAACAATTTCTGGCAGAGTAAAGAACTGACCTTAGATCACTTGGGTCAGAAAAATTTGGGGGAGGGGGGAATTTTCTATTTTATTTCTTGACATGTCTCAAAAAAGAAGCAGGAAGGTGTTCCAGGGGTGGATTCCTCTGGCCTAAGGCCCGAGATGGTGTGCAAGATGTTAGGTATAGTGTTCATCACCTGGGATTTTCCCACTAGCAAGGAACTGATGTGGGTGAAAAATTACCACGCTACTTCTCGGCCACAAGACGACATAGGGACAGCCCATGACCACAGTGCCCATTGGTGCGCTCCTTGGAGGGGACCTGCCCGTGGGACTGACTGTGGGGAAATGGTGCTGACTGGACACCTGCTGATCCCATGCCCCTTGTATTAAGGGCAGAGCGATGCTGCGTGTGCAGCCAGGGATCGCTGGACATGGGTGGTGACAGGGTGGGACGGCCTCACTCGCCAGCAGCAGAGGCTGGAGCTGCTGCTGTGTTGCAAGGAGGACCCGAGGGAACCATGTGGGTGAAGCCCAGGAGACGCCTGCTAGGACTCCGGGCAGAGGGTAAGCCTGGAGCAACCTCCAGGTTTTTGTACATTCATGGTCTCGAATGGCCCTTTTTATGCCTTTTGAGTTTTCTCTATAGATCTGTGATTCCCTCCAATAGCTTTTAAAAGGGAAGGCTTGACATTTTTCTGCATCGGAGTAGTTGCCAAATGTCTTGTAAAGCTCTGGCTGCACACAAATTGGTGCACAGAGGATCCTTTAGATGTTTTGATGTTAGATAGCTTTTTCAGGAAAAAATGGGAGAAGGGAGTTTGCCTTCTCCTGTGGCTTTACCATCCTAGCTGGGAACGGAGTTTGCCATAGGTAGCCAAATCACAGAACCTCTGTTCAGGCAAAGCTTTTCCTCTCATGTATGTAGAAATTCTTTTAAATACATAAAATCTCCGCGGTATGAAATCTTCTTTGCATAGTCTTGTCTCATGGATGTTGTTTTTGTTTGTCAGCAGATACATTTTTTTTAATGAAATTTTATCCTAAACTGTAAAGGTTTTATCTGCAGCCGCTAAGGGATAACAGATCCTGTCAGCCACTGCATTTCTGTGGCATGGCTCCAGCAACCATCTGTTACCTTTCTGCTTCTGCATGATTTACACACCAGAATCTCCCCTCCTAAAAAAAAATGGCAGAGAAGTGCTGCACAAAAGCTTCCTTCTGAAGTATGTAAGATTTTTATACGGTATTGCAGTAAAAATAGGGGTCCAGTTCTTGGGTCTGATGAGACTTTAGAGCAGTTTGGTTATGCTGTAAGGAGGAAGGGGGCTGCCTTTTCACAGGGGGAACTTCCTAAATAAAATTTCCTCAGTGATAAGTGTGCGCATGCAACTTTCACAGAGAAATTCAAGAGCCAATGTCTCAAAATGCACACTGAACACCTTTTCCTTTCCAGTTATGGGTTCTCACCGATACAGTTTCCAACTCTGCTAGGTGGAAATACTTTCATTGAGAAGCCTGTTTGTCACCCCCTATATGCCTGTAATCGTATCGGTTGTACACACGGGTACAGTGAAACTGAGCCTAGTAGCTCCTAATCCCCAGCAGGTTTGTTACTAGGCCAGATTTACCTCATAATAATGAAGCAAACAGCTTCTGAGAATAACTTGAAATGTGAATGCAGAAGCCTTATTCTTGTTCTGTTACATACTCATTGACATAAAGCTGTCTGATACTGAACTTATATTTTCTTTTGTTATTTTAAAATCAGAATTTGGCTTAGATTTTGCTTTTTAGTCATGCTACACATGACTTAGTTTCACTCTGTTTCAGTGAAGTGTTTGGTTTATGGTTTTGGGGGTCATTTTTTGTTGGTGTTTTTTTTGACTTTTTTTTTTTTTTAATTAGCAGTAAGAATGGAATAGGAGTCATCAGCTTATCAACTGTTTTCCAAGAATCCGTGATAAGGAAAAGTCTGCACTTCATTCCTAAAAGTTTAAAAAAAAAAAAAAAGTGTTTTGGAAGGGTGAAGGGAAGAACTGATGGAGCTGTTTTCCTTCAGAAGAGTGTTTATGGGGAAAAAAAAATCAGGAGAACAATCTATGCATCAATCTCTCTCAAATTTATTTCAGAGCATTATTTATATTGCCTCTAAACAATTAAGAATAGAACGGATGGCGGAGGAATGATAGAGCTGGTAGGTGACAGCTGAGACATGCAGAATAGTGAAGGTAGCCTGTCGCTTGCGTTGACAATTTCAGCGTAGCCTGAAGGATAATGAATGCACAAAATAGCTTTCAGAAACATTCTAAAATAAACTATTTATGAGCTTTCTTCTCTAACGTTTTAAACTTCTTTGGAAAACGGAATTCTCTGCACGTGGTATTGATTTAGTTCCTTGGTATCACAGGCTTCTTGGGAAAGCTAAGCTCATGGCACTCCCAGTTGTGCTGAATATAAGCAATATAAGCTAAATCTTGCAGTCTTCGCAAAGCGGAAATTCCATTTACTTTGTAACGTAACTTTGAACAGAATAAATGCAACAATGCAAAGAAACTTCTAAATAGGAATTTGCCAGTGAGTCTTGATCAACAATGGTTGAGGCAGGTTTGTTTGTTTGGGTTTTTTTTGAGCCCTGTTAGTTTCCATAAGAAAATTAAGAAGATAAAACTTTCATATAACATTTTATTCGATTAAGATGAAAACTAGTGAATTTCAGAAATTCAGTGACAGTAGTTTGAGGTTCAGTATTTGTTCTCAGTACAGGCAGAGACTGGGGTTTTACCAATGTATTTTTCTCCACTTTGTGAAACTACCTACGTAGGGGGGAAAGTGTTTAAAAGGCACTGTTGTCAAGTTCACAAAATATGTCCAATGAGAAAACTTCCTCAGCCTGTTTTCTCGAAAATAGTCTTGTAGTTTCCCTCTACCTCTGTTAAATGCAACAGCTGAGTCTCTCAGCCTGTTCACAACAGCTAGAAGCAGTTCAGTGGGTTTTTTTTTCTACTTTCAGACAGATAAAACTGCTAGATTCAAACAAGAAAATAACATTTCTTGGATAATAACTGTCTATTAAAATAACTTATCACTCAAATGTTAAGATGTCAGTGTAACAAGAGAAGTATTTTCTACTGCCAGCATCTCTGTAGAGTACGGATTTTTGTTTCAATCTGGATGTCATGGATCTAGCTTTAAAATTTTAATTAAACCTATAGAGAAACATGTTTTAAATTTTTTACTAAGACTGAGCTTAGAACTCATTTCTCAGTGGTAAAAAAGAAAAGCAAATAAACTTTTAGTAGAGCAAGTAGTAGTTTTTGTATGCTGGCATGTGGTTTTGGTTAGTAACTTCAGAAAAATAATAATGCTCTTTTGAAATAAAAGCCAGAAAAAAGAATGGAAACTAAAGAGAGTAAATGTAGCTTTTGAGTTTTCTGGGAATTCAAAGAGCGACTGAGTGCTTAGAAAGCTGGGAGGGAAGAGAGATGGCTGCTTTCAGCTGAGTGTGGTAGTATTGTAAAAAATATGATCTCTGACTTCGTTTCTTTTACCTCAGGGACAGAACATTTTGGGAAAGAACATTTGCTTCCTCGTTCTCCCCAAAGCCATGTAAAATTTAGGCTTTGTAATACTGAATTCTCTTAGGAACCCATTGAAAAAGGAGCCCGGTGTGAAGATTTATGTATTTCTCTCAATATATGCATGCAATAGCGATAATGATCTCACTCCCGGGAGAAGGTGCAACTTGGAATGGAGGCTCTGAAAAGTGCTTGGTGAATTACTGGCCTGCATTACTTTTTAATATGTAAAACAAAGGTAAAAACATGCATTTGTGCTGCTGTTTCTGCACATGTCGCTAGTATTTAAATGGCCCAGTGGTTTCATTTTGCTGTACATGCTACGATTACATAAAATTGCACATCTTTGTTCCAAAAACCTCGTGTTCAATTTGAAATGAAACGCTGAAAGGTAGACTGATGAAGAACGAGAGAAAGCAGAAAGAAAGGCAGGGTTAAAAACAAAAGCTTTAAATTGTTTAATTGTGTCAATAGATTTACTTCTCTGAATCAGTTAAAAGCTTTTATGCTTCATAACATAATTATTGGTATCCCCAGACTGCTTTTAATGTAGTCGTGTTTCACTGTTATTCTGGTAAGCGTGTCTCAGTAGAAAACCCGAGGATTAAGAGAGGGGGTAGTTTCTTTCTGGATAGGTCAGCTGTGAAAGCCTATAGGAAGAATACCGTGTGAAAATTGCAAAAATCTTTTTGGAAGACATGGACAAATATGTGCTCAAAGTTGGTGTTAAAAGAGCATTTCAAAGAGTGCCGCAAAGGGCAGAACTCTGAAGGACCGTGGACATTTATGAAAACTGTGTGGAAAATGTAGCCAACTATACTCGACAATCTCATGCTGTCATCTTATAAAATAAAAACTGCTGTGAAAGCTTGTTTGCTGGAATAACAAAACCCACGCCTTTCAAATAGGCTAACAATCTAAATGCTTGCGTATAAGTCTAGTTAACTAACTTGGGGTGGGGGGAATCTGTTTACCACTCCACACTTAGCATTTGCTAAGTTTAGCTTACTATATATACACATATAAATATATGGGTGTGTGTATATATGTACGTATATAGTATTAAGTAGGGCTCTTAGGTTGGGCACATGTTGGCCCTTGGATGTCTCAGAAAGCAGAAGCGCAGAGCATGGCATTTTCTGCAGTGGCAGGACTCTGGAAGACCTCCTGCCTCTACCCAGCCTACAACCTTTACACAGCCTGTAGGAACCTCAGTCTTTGTATATATAGTATACATATGAAGTATAAATATACATATGTACACAAAAAGTGTGTGTGTGTGTATATAGTATGTATACGTTATACATATATAGACTTCATAATCCATGTATAAGTGGCATGGACCTGTATGCTGTCAGCGTGTGTTTGTAGGTGGGGATACAGGGTACAGGAGCAGGGTGTGATTTTTTTTGTTCAGAGGCATGTCAGATTTCTTTGTTTTATAAGAAATGGTGCGATAGGTACAGTGTGAGTGGAGTCTCCTTGCCAGTGCAGCTGGCTGCTGCTGAAATTTGTTGCGTAGATGGTGATAAGCACTTGGCCTGCTATAGACCCCAGCTTGTCGACCCCAGGACATCGAGGTGCTGGAGCGTGTCCAGAGAAGGGCAACGAGGTTGGTGAAGGGTCTAGAGCACAAGTCTTATGAGGAGCGGCTGAGGGAGCTGGGGTTGTTTAGTTTGGAGAAGAGGAGGCTGAGGGGAGACCTTATTGCTCTCTACAACTACCTGAAAGGAGGTTGTAGTGAGGTGGGGGTCGGTCTCTTCACCCCAGTAACAAGTGATAGGACAAGAGGAAATGGCCTCAAGCTGCGCCAGGGAAAGTTTAGGTTGGATATTAGGAAAAACTTCTTCACTGAAAGAGTAGTCAGGCATTGGAACAGGCTGCCCAGGGAAGTGGTTGAGTCCCCATCCCTGGAGGTATTTAAAAGACGGGTAGATGCGGTGCTTGAGGACATGGTTTAATGCGGACTTGGCAGTGGTAGGTTAACAGTTGGACCTGATGATCTTAAGGGTCTTTTCCAACCTTAACAATTCTATGATTCTATGATTCTCCAGTACGTTTTACACAGAAGGCTCATGTTCAAAGGACATGGTCTTTCCAGTGTTGTCTTCAGGAAGGTTATGGTTGTGATTCGTCTTCTCTACTTTAGGTAGAGCCATTGCCCATATCCTTGGATGGTCTCTATTCTGGTCAGTCCAAAGTATCTTTGTGTGCTTTAAAATGATAAGCTCAGGAGCTGCAAATTGTACATACCCAAATTCAATTGCAGCAGTTAGTTTTATTGATGCCATTGGGATTTGCTGGCTTATAAAGTGGAAACCGCAGTATCATTTTAATTCAGTTATATTTGTGATGTCTTTCACTGACAGACATCTCAAGGAATGGACATGTTCATTTTCAGTATTTTGGTAACAGGCAAGTTAAAGAGAATTTCTTGGTTTTTCCATGGTTTTGAATACAGAGAAAGTATGGATGCTTTGTTTAAAACAAATAAAAGTAATCTGAGTATTTTTAAAAATTAGTTTTATTGCCCCCGTTCCACATTATTGAGTTGTTGTAGCTTAATGCTTTACCTCAGACACTGCACACACTAATACAAATCTAATTCAGTGAGCAACCAGACTGACACATGCTGCACCAAATTACTTATGCACACATATTATATGAAAAACCAAAATATGTGATAAGGAAATGTAATTCTGAAGTGACAAAGACTCTTCTGACTTGGTTTGTCAGCTGTTATGTCTTAAGAAAGCCTGGCATCTTACTAGCACTGTGATATTTGGAAGCTCTACCCCAGTAAAACCAATGTGTAAGATTTAAGTTCTCTATCTTTGTTTCATGACTGACTTTATGATAAAAGTAGCTTTTCAGTTCAAAAGTGGTAAGGCAATAAATAAGTTTTGGTTTAGTCCTAGCTAATTTGCTTGCTAGGAGATGTTGATCTTCTTGAAAGACCTGTGAATGAGACCTCAACTTACCTAAACTTTAAAGAGTATTAATACTTTAAAGAGGAGTACTCTTTAAAGAGTAATAATACTCTTTGTATTAAATACATATATGCATTGATTACATACGTATTTATTACGTATTTCACATATATGTGGCCAAATCCTTTCTTGCGAAAACATCAGTTTGCCATATAGGACAGCAAAGTTACTATTTTTCAAATGAGATTTAGTTGTTGGCTGATATGATACTGTTTCATTTTGGCTTTGTTTTTATGTTTCAATTGAGCAGAGCTATTTTTGGTTTTTTTAAGGACAATTATCCCTGGTTAGGGTTTTAATTTTATTTTTTAGAGTTAAAAACCCTTTGGCTGAGGAGTTGTGGAATAATTTAAAATGATTACATGTTGCATCACATAAGAAGATGCTTCCTCCTTTTGGGTAGGAAGCAGACTCCCAACATGCTTAATGGAGAATTATGTTTTATAGCCTGTTAGAGAAGACTACTCTCCATGGAAGCTTGAGAAATTAGGGTAAGTAATAAAGGCCAATTTTCCATTTTTACTGGGTAATGCGGAGGAATCTCAAAACCCTGCAATAATACAAACCTAATAAGAGTCAAGTGAAGAATCCCCCTCGTGTACCCCACCTGCAAGCCAAGGACTTCAGTCTCTGAAGTCCTTAGAGTAGATATTTTCTTCCTGTCATGTTCTCTTGTTTGACACTTTAACTAGACGTAGTTGAGTGATCTTTAACAAGTAACTAAAAATATAGGAGAGTGACAGATATAAAACTAGTATGAATTAAAATGGTCAGAAGATTGACATAGAAATGTTTCTTCTAAATTTGTCAAAGAGAAAAGTGGAAAAATGCTTAAGACCTACAGTAAAGTAGACTTCTATGTGAACTCCAAGAGCAATATTCCTAGCTGTAGATTGGCTTCCTACTGTTTTCATCCGAAGAGGTATTTCTGGCTCCAAGTCTTCTGAACCCTTCAAATTTGAAGTATGACCTGCAGGACATGAAAGTTTCTATCTAAGGTTTGGGTGAACTGTAGCGTGCCTGTGTCCTGACAAGTAACGCTTCCTTGGAATGGCAATTGGTGTCTGCCTTTATTTCCCCTTTCTTCTCATTTCTAGAGCCTTTAGCAATGTGCTGTGTGCCAGGGTGCACAGCCATCTCTTCAGCCATGGTTTTCAACTCTAAAGCATTCTCTGCTTCCGGTGGGAATTCTGTCCCCTTGCTTCGCATGCATAACTTTTTTTTTTTTTCCCCCCTCACAAAGCAGGATGCAAAATTATTTTTCTTGGGATAACTACTAACTTCTCTGATGAAAGAGGAGGAATTCGGAGCAGAATTTCATTATGGCTATGTAAAGTGCTGTGAGTAGCTAGGATAGTGAAGCTGAACTCTTATTGCTTACATGCAAGGAAGGCTGGAAGAGGCAGTGTGATGATACTTCGGCTGTGAAGTGTAAGGCTTTAATACCTCATCATTCAGAATAACTCATAGGGCAAATTACAACTTAAATTTGGTAGTGGAAGAGAGACGCATACTCGCTGAGGGGCATATTCTTTGCCATACTGTGAACAGTATGCCTATGCTATATCAAACTTTGGTCCCTGGCTTGTTTATTTCTTGAGTTTTCCTTACTGACAGTTTTCTAGCTGGCAGAGCCTGAAGTTTTCAGGAGCAGGTCTAACAGGGACAACTATGTTGGAGTTGGTAGAAGAAGCTGTGAGTGTTGACAGTAAGCTGCTGTTGAGAAATTATTTATGGATTAGTCAATGGTAGAAGCCCTTTGTGTGTATCAGACTTCTGGGAAACAACACTGGAAACAATGCCTGGATTTCATTTATCAAAGTTACTGGGTGTATGTTATATAATTAAAAAACTTATCCTCACTTCATCTTAGAGTTTAGTGAGTGTAGGTATATTATATTCATGACTAAAAGGTGCACAAAACCTGATTATAACATGGTTAGTGTTTGTTTTATAGGTAGGAAATAATTTTTTTCACATAGAGTTACTCACTCTTTGAGCTAGCTGGGGGTGCTTAGGAGAGGATGCCTTTTTTTGCCTTCCTTCATCCCTCCCTCTGTCTACTCCACAAATTGTAATAAGACTGGAGCAGCATTGAGGAGACGTGCAATTTATGGTATGCCATATGGAATGCCATATGTGGAGGGGGAAAAAAAAAAAAAGCAGGGATCAGGAATTTTCTGTCATCAAAAGCTAATGAATATTTTCAGAATTAAGGCTGACCTGAAAGCAATGGCTTGACGTTGCAGTTACTTGCTTTAGGTTATATCAAGCTGATGGTCTCAGTAACTTCAGAAGTGCTGCAGAAGAATTCTACTCTTCAAAAAAACCAAGAACAAGTGATGAAGTCTGCCTTTCCCCATAGAAGGGCACTTACCGAGGGGTCTGAGGGCTCTCATTGCAACAGATTAGTAAAGTTGAAGATAATACAAAACCATGAATTATTAAAATATGGCATTCCTGAATGTTTACTGTTTTAAAGTTATTTTAATGTGTTCTGAGATGAATTGTCCTTGCGTCTTTGTTCTGAATTTACAAAACAATTTAAATATTCTAAATGATTTCAAGCAAATATCAATTTGTTTTGTATTTTATCTTTTTATATGGTCGAAGAAGCACATAGATGCATTCAGTAAGGAATGTGCCCTTCTACAGCTTTTTATGACTAAAGGAGGAACGTACAATTGCATTTCAGTCTTTGCATTCTAAAATATTAGGCTGTGCTTTCAAATACATGAATAAAGTTTTTGTTTAATAGAATTTGAGTGTAGAGAGTATCTGAGGAGTATCTGGCGTATAAAATGCTGAGAGGAGGAGGTTTCTCAATGCTTTCGCATAGGACAGTTTTCTTCTTCACAAGCTGATTTACTGTGTAATTTCAACTTTGCTGTTTGTTTTGATGACAGTTTACACTTTTCTGTGAAGTAGTAGCTACTAACTTGACAAGAAATTTCATCCACTGACTGTTTGCCAAAGTTTTGTTCCTAGTGTAGGAAATAAAACATAATAGGCAAAATCGGGGAAAAACCCCAAATTGTTACAGTCTCTGCCAATCAGATGTTCATTTCCATGGAACCTGATTGGGGTGGGAGGGAAGAGTGATGCAGTAACAAACCACATCTGAGATGTCTTTGAAGGAAAAGTTAATCCCTGCTGGCAGTCACTTACATGAGTAATTCTTTTGATATCAAGTTGATCATACGGATGTAAAGTTTTTGTGAATGTCATGAGTACTCAGGATAGCAGAGCTAAGACTAAGCTACATAATCAAAATCACAGTTTCTTTTTGGCTTACATATTGCTGAGCTGTAGATGCTTTTGCTAGTAAGTCCCTATCAGAGCAACCTGTATCAGTTGGAAATGAATGACTTTATGTGGTGTAATCATTTACTTGTTTGAACAGGTTCATACCAATGTATTTAAACGAAGTTAATTTCCCCAGCTTTTTTAAAGGAGATTAGATTATATAAATTCCTGAGTATCTCACAGGTCTTGTGAGAGGAGATCTCCATTTTATTTACAAAATTTACCTTTTATGTTTGAACACTTGATCGTAACTCATCTGTAACAGAAGGTATAGTATCTGATTCACAAGAAATGCTCTAAAATTTACTGGTCCACAGACCTAAAACAGAATGGAAATTGTTTTCAACCCCTCTTTAAGTTCCTAGTGTTGAAGATGATGCCACTTTTCTCTAAAGGTAAGCATACAGTACTGTTACCGTTGCGCAGGCAGCATAAATAATATAATATGAACCTGAGCCAGGCAGCCTGGGTTTTGATAACAATGTGCAGAACCAAGATTGTTCTGCCAAGCAGTCCAAAAAATGAGGCTATCAATTGCTGTCTCAGTGGGTAGATGAGGCAGCTATAGCTGAAAGCTAGTTTGAATTGTCAGCGTAAACTCTAGCTTGTGCATGCTTTGAAATTACTGAATTCTCCAGCAAAAATTGTCATAGATTGTCAAGAAAATCTGTTTGCTGTATGTGAAACAAAGATACCTGTCTCTGGGACTTCCAGAGGACGGTATTTGAACACGACTGTGTTTACAGAGTATATTATGTCTAGCGTGGGTTGGTTCTGATTCTGCAAATTTTACCAACCTTACTTTCCACTGTCATCTTCAGCAGAAGACTGATTGTACTAAGGGAAGTGATATGCTTATGCATGTGGGTATGTATGTGCATGTGTGTGTATCATAGAAACAGGCTTAACCCAGAATTCCAAGAAAGGATGTGATGGAAGGGAATTACAGAGAAAGAAAAGAGGGGTAAAAAAGGCATGTGGCACCCCTCATCTTTTGTTTGTACTGTCTAGTACAGAGCTCAGCCTGTGTCACATCACAGGATGGCCAACATGCTGCTGTGCAGCCCCAGTTTATATTGATCCAGTTTGGCTTGTAAAAAACAGTCATGATTTAGTATGTAATAGTTTTTGTTTAGGTATTTTCCTGTTTCAACCTTACCCATGAAAAAAACCACTGCTTTTCCGATTGTTATAAACACTTATTTTTTTTATACAGATTGCAGTTTTATTTCTAGTACTTTGAGATAAGTCGTACTTCTTACATGATCCCTTTCACGTGTTCTTGCTAGTTATTCTACAGCGATGCTTGCAAAGCTGTGATCCACTTTGTTTTTATTGTCACCAATTGCTTCAGGCCCAGTGATACTTACCTATTCCCCTTAATCCCCTTATCTGCTAATTGGAAAATTCCTTGGAAATTTCTGCAGGTAGTATTATCTTAACTCATTATAACAGGTAGGAAGTCATATTACTTCATACTTCTAGTTCATGTACAGAACTTTTACTAGAGAGATGCCTCAGGATGAACTTGTCCTGTAATTGTTGATAGTGTTTTGAGAAGTGGAATAAGGGGTTGACCTTGAGTATTTTGTTTGGGATTTATTTTCATTGGTTGAAAGTGCCTTCTTAAAGGTTTTTGCTTGGTTTTTTTGGTTGGTTGAGGTTTTTTTATTTTTTTAGATTGCCTGACAGATTTTGATTATAAACTGCGTCTGCTTGGCTTTATGGTGGTTAAATACCTGGTTTATGTCTCCATAGAGGTCTGGGAATAGCAATATTGTCTTTTGTACAAGTGAGTTGTGAGTAGCCTTCCAAATTGTAGTTGCATTGTTCAGCCATGCATGATTCTAAGATCAGCTGGCAAAAAAAAAAAACCAAACACTGTACTGCATATGAAATCTTGTTGCCTGGCTTCCATAAAAAGCTATTGGACTCATGCTATGTACCTGTCATTCTGGCCACAGGTTAAATGCAGACATGCAGGTAGTCTATTGCTATTAAAAAAGATTTGAAGGGTGAAAAGGCTGAACACTGTCATTTGAATTAAAAAAAAAAAAACTCAGTGGTTTTAATTACTTTCCTGTTACAAGTTCTGATCTTTAAGAACGTTTGCTATACAGGATGGGAATATCATCTCATTTGAAAAGTAGCTACCACAACACTTACATGTTCGTTGTATAGCACACTGAAAATTGTCCATGAGAGCTGTAATTTCTTCTGATACCCGTATTTCTCTCTCCATACATTTAAAAAGATGAACTACACTTCAGATCAAAAAAAAGTGTTGGCTTACTTTTTCAGATTTATAATTGGCTTCATATTATTAAACTGAAAATCCTGTGGGATACTAGAGTTTATCCTGAACAACTGTTCCTTGGTGGCCATCTGGGTTTTTAGATGATAAAACAATGTACTCAGTTTTTCTAACACTGTGATATTCTGGAGTACAGTGCAAGATCTGTATTAAAATCAACTTCCCTAGGGGGCTTCCCCATCATCTGTCTCTCTTACGCCCTCCCACCACAGTATTTTTTGTCCCCTGCTTACAGACTTTACTTATATAAAATCCAAAAGGGAAAACGACTTGTGTCAATTCTGAGTGTTTCTTACCTTATATACATTAAATAGTTTATAAGCTTCCAAAATATTAATTATTTTTGTTGTGATATACGACATGGAAAGACATAAAGCTTCAAGGCTTTTAGATTGATAATGCTTAAGAAGCTTGTTAGCTATGTGGCCTCCTGTCTGTTTATGACAAGATGTTACTAGGGAATGCTTTTTAAGATTACTTCAGGTTTTCTAATACAATATTCTTCACAGAGTTGTGTGTCTAGATTGCCTATCTTGATTGCATCATTTAATAACAGAGTGACTGATCTAAAAGATCCTGGCCACAGAAACTGTTTTGTTGTAACGAGAGGAAATAGACAATGCGCTATGGACTGGAGCATTACTCCAACAGAATCAGCGGAGGGAGTTCAGCCCTGACACAAGTGCAACTGCCCCTAACTCAGCACCACTTGGTTCGTTTACATGGTGATCGAGTAAGGTCCAAATGACCTGAGGGCTCATGAGCTACACTGGAAGGGTTGCACCCCCCTATTCGCAATTGAAATATATGCCTGCTACTCTGCCTGTCACTCAGCTTCGACTGACATAATTATTTGGTCTCCAGACTTGAATTTGGGTGCATAATGTGGAAATTAGGTAGCATAATATCGCTTTGACTTTTTACAAAGGTTATTCTTCACTGGGAAAGCACAAGCGTGGCTGCATGGTTGCCTCAATCTGAGTTACTCTGACACTCTGAGATCTCCTGTTCTAGGACAGCCCCTCTTTTCTGCTTGACCAGTGGCTATAAAGAAAGTTAATGGTTCAATCAAAAGAGCTGCTCTGCGAGGATTCAGAATCTGAGGTAGAAAAGCTTTGCTACCATCACTCCTCAGCTCGTATACCCTCATTCTGCTCAGGGAAGATGATGTTGAAGCTTCATCATTACTTCACTGCTGTATGAATTGCCTGAGACAGCTGCTGTAGAGTGAGTCAATGTCTTTCAGCTTGGAGCTTAGTGAAGCAGAGTCATCACTGACCGGACATTTTCTCAGGCCAAAGTCAAAACATCTTTTCAAGTACATCTCACTTTTCAGGAAAAAAAAAAAAAAAGTACTTCTAGCCAAAATTCATATGTAGGCAGTGATAGAGTGGCAAAGAACGTGACATCTTCCTGGGAAATCCTTCTCTGAAGAACCTTCAGGAGAGAATATTTTACTCTATCCTCCAATTCTCTATTGGATGATGAAAAGCAATCAATTTGAGGATGCTGACAAACACTTAGAAAATAAAATGGATTATTAAAAAAGAGTGTGATTTTCTGAATCTGTAAGGTTTGGAAGAGGGAGGAGGCATGAAAAGTGTGCTAAAGCATTTACCCTAAAACGTTATTTCCTTTTGCACATATATGCCTTATTTCCTTGACAAAAGTGACCACTTAGATTTTTAAAACATAATTCCTTATGCCAAGCATTCTGGGGGTGTTTTTATCTCTAAAATTGCAACTATCCTAAAGATATCCAGAAGATTTAGCCAGATAAAATAGAAAAGTAGAATAATGGCATGATAAGATCTTTTGTTCAAAGTCCAAAACAGTCCTTGTCCCTGAGAGTCCCCCTGCTGTCAGAAATGCTGCTGTCACTAAAGGGAAAAGCCTGCTCAAGAAATGCTGGACTTTGCAGCTTGTGAACCCTAGGTTTGTTTAAAAGACTGTTAAGAATGAAGAAAGATGAAAGAAATGAGTGCTTCAAAGCTAGTGCGTTTTCTTCAAGTCTCTTTTTCCACAGCCATAGTATCTGTTGTTTCTTCCAGTTCAGGGAAACAGTGATAGCTGATCTATACATAAGGTTTTTATATGAAGGCAGGTGCTCCTGTGCTTTTATAGCTTAGTGAAGGAAGGGTATTACTGATTAAAGACAAGATTATTTAGCAATGCATAGGAGATGAACCTGTCCTTGCAGGCTAATAGTGTGTCTGAAACAAGGTCATATCATCAGCTACTTTAGGTGGCTAAATGCCCAGCTTCTGAACTTAAGGGGTATCTCTTCTGCAAAGGAGGTATCAGCCTATTTTCTGCACTGAAGTTGCCTTTTTTTTTTTTTTTTTGGTCTCTAGAGAGGTGACAAGAAATATCAGTTTACCTTTATGGACATCTCCCCATAGCTGATAGAGATGTTACAGATCAGCTACTAGAAGAATGTTCAGGGCTCTAGTTCTTTTCCTTCCCTCATTTACATGTCTGCATGTACACAAGGACATAAGTAAGCCTTTTTCTTATACAAGGGATTGATCAAACTGATGAAGAAGCTTTAGCATCTCTTGCTGGCACAGTCTCCTAAAAAGATCGGCCGATGCCAGGGGTCTGATAGAATATTATTTGCATATTCACATCAGACTGCACCATTAGCAATTTCTTTGCTTTTTCCTGTAAAGATTGTTGTTGAAACTGAATATCAATATGCATAAGCTGGACCTTTGTTTGCAGTCAGATACAGTTTAAAGATTCATAATTTCCTAAAGCAACATCCTCAGTAGTCTTGCAAGAAATTATTTTAACTTTTTTACATATTGATGCTTATAATAAATTGAAATGAGACTTCTACAGTGCCCTTTTATGAGAAAGAGGCAGAGATGTAGAATCTTTCTAAGAAAGGTCTTGACCATACAACAGTCCTTAAAGATTGGAGACAGACAGGTGTCTGTACACTGATGACATCTGCCCAGCTAGATGCAAAAGCAGCATTTGGAGCTTATTTACACTTACAAGCATGACACTATTCATATAAATAAGGAAGAAGCAATCCTGAAAACAGCATAAGCGTGTATGGAGGGGGCTAGTCTTGAGGTATTAAGCTTCTTTCTCTTCAGAAAGATTTGCTGTCATGCATCATCATGCTTGATGTGTGTATGCTGTGTCTGGTTGTGAAGTTTCTTTGGGGTATGTGCACCGTAGACCAGACCCTCAGTGAAAGGAGGAGAAGGGAAACTGGTTTAGGGCTTCCTCTTGGAGGGAGAAGATAAAGAGGGTGTGACCCAGCGATGTGGTTTAAGGATAAGACTGAATTGCCTGAGGTGTTTGCAAGGATTGTGGAGGTGGACTGAAAGTGAGAATCTTGGACAATTACTGTCATCACTGTTCAGAGCGGAGGTAATCAGCTACCATGGACACTTCTAAAAAATGGCATTTGGTTTGATGCAGGCAATTTCTTTTGAATAATAATTTTTAAACCACATAAAAATTTGCATTAATAACTTGTGCTTAAAAAAATGGTGCATGATGTTTTTCCCACCTCTCAATGGGAATGTCTTCTTGCAGGTATTTGTTTTGACTGGCAAATTTATTACTATAGCCATGGAAGAGTATCATCATGCTCTCTGAGGCTTTGAATTTACTAACACTGATGTTAAAATCAGTTGCCACTTAAGAGCTGAGAGAGAAGCCAACATAGAGACCCTTTTTAAGACAAGATACTGCTAATCAAACTATATCTAAAAAGTGCACAATTAAATTTTGTGCTGACTTCCCTGATTGTTTCCCATTGTAGGTCTTTTATGCATCCTTTTTTCTTTAATAAAGATTGTCTTAATTAGGTTTTAAATGTGCATACACTGCATCACTTGCCTTTATCATAGGGTACAAGGGCAGCTGAGATTATAAGAAGAACTGGTGTGAAATAACAGTACCCAAAGCAGTATTGTTAAAGTGGATATATGTATATCTGTTACACAGTGGCTGCTTACATTATGCTTTTTATACCTCTATTAAACATGCAAGAGAGATTCCCACCCCCCCCCCCAAATTGCTGTTGACTTCTACCTGAGATTTTAAATTATACACTTGTAGCGTTGTGAAGGAGAAAGCAACGTAACATCAGAATTACAATTCTAGGTGTCTTGAGCCCTGTATCCCTTCTGACAGAGGCCAACACTAAGACGCCTGGGGAAGAGGACAGAGCAAGCCTCCTGTTATTACGCAGGATGCTCTTTCAGTCCCCACCAAATATCGTAAGCCAGGAACCTGGCAGCTTTACACTTAGTACTCCTTTATGGAATTGTCATTCTTGAACGTGCCTAATCTCTCTTTGAACACATGTAAGCTTTAGTATCCATCATGTGACAAGGAGTTTTTCAGCTTATATGCACCTTGTATGAAGATTTCTTTGGAAACTTCCACTTGATAGTTTCACTTGATGCCTTACTTCTGGTACTGGATGCAGTTATAGAAAATAGACCCATATTCCCCTTCTCCATTCTGCACATAATTATGTAGATCTCTACCACATGTCATGTAACTCATTGCTTTTCCAGGTTGAGGCATTCCCCATGTATTTCGTAGTATATACTATGGAAGCTGTTCCTTAACTTTTAGTGCTGCATGGCAGCCTTCTCTATTTTTATTAAAGTTTACTTATTCTTGTGAGAGGGAGATTAGAACCATGCACAGCACTCAAGATACAGGGGTACCATAGATGTACATATTAAGATAATTATGATGACTCCTTTGTCTTATATTGTTTTCCTAATGATTCACATTCATATTGATTTCACTGATGTTTCACAGTATTGAGCTGGTACTTTCTTAGAACTCTGTTCTAATCCAAGTTTTTTGCTTTTTTAGAAAAACAATGCACTCCTTGTCTTCTCCACAAGATTCCAGTGGCTCGTGTGGTTGCATGTGCTCATTAATTCAGTGGTTTAGAATAGTTTCTAAAAATCTGGCTAGAGTTTTACAGGCTTGTGGTTCCCCACATACACTCTGCAACATTGTTCTTTTTTAATTAGTATTACTTTGTCTGCCTCCCAGTTAGTTAATACACATATATTTTTAAGTGGAAGGTTGCACGCTTCTGCTAGGGGTTCTCTTATCATTCTTGCATTATTTCGCTGTATTGGAGCAAATGCCATCTTGACCTGGCACTTCCGTTGCGCTGTGTTTCATCCAGTTGTTCCATCCCCTTTTCTGTGGCATTGAATTTGAGACCATTTTCTCAGAGAGTTCCTTAGGAAAAGTGTGTTGAATTTTTCAACATCGAGCACAGAAATAATGAATACATGCAGTTCCTCTGTTCTCACCTTCATCTTCATGAACATTCTTTTTATACCTTGCGTTTTGGACACATACTCCTCAGGAGTGTTTGCAACTCTCAATATGTACTTGAATAAGGATCTATCATTGGCTTTTATACCTTCTGAAAGTTGTTCTTGAGCTACTGTTCTGGCCGCTGTTTTGACCTGCATGATTTTCTACATTTAACCTGGTAGTTCATGATATTTTCTTTTCCTTGTTTAAACACAGTTCCAAGTTTTCTGAAGACTGCTTTCCTAACTTCTAATTGTGTCCTTTTCCCTGCTGTTTAGCCACGATACTTTCTTTTTAGTTTATATTAATTTGTCTCAAACTTCAGTGTAATGTCCTAAATAGTGTGAAATCTTGACAGATGGTAGAGAGACCATTAGCTGCTCTTCTCAACCTCTTTTTAGCAAGCGTCTTTATTCTGATGTGATTCCTCTCCTTGAAATCAAACACAACTGTAGTGATTTCTTTGAGGTTTTGCTCCTGCAAAGATGTTTGATCTGTGTATATGTTATGATTTCTTGGTAGATTGTTTCTTTGACCGTGATTTTATTGACTAGGCCTTTGCACAAGTGAGGACTAACACAGAAGTTACACTCCCTACGTGGCTTGGCAAGGACTAGCCCTTCCATGCACTAAGTTTGCCAGTGTCTTAAAATTAATGTAAGCATCAGCCTCCCCCTCTCGTTGGTATGGATGTACATCTTGTTACGAGTGTGGGTTTTGCCACCTCAGGATTTCTGTTTTCCCTGTGCTTGTCACGGTTGCTGTCACCCGTCTGGCTGGTGACTGCTAGTGTAGTCCTAATACTGCACCTATCCTGTCTGGGCTTGGAGTTTCAGTTCCTGTGGTTTTACATCACTGCCTGTCATAGGTTGTTAATTTGGTATGAGTCTAACCTGTCTTCAGCAGATAAATAAAGCCATGCTCTTTATCTGGGCATGATAAGGAAGAGGGTTAATCTGAACCTTATTTAAATCCTTCTGTTATCTTGAATTATGTACTGAATTTCAAAGATCAATATTGCTTAATGTTAGCACTAAGTCACATGGAAGAAGCAAAGAAATGGTATGTCTTAGTATTTCCATTACTGAGATCTACTTGATGATCTTGTAGGGGGGTTAGGTATAAATGTAATACACATAAATACATATTTATAAACAAAACACTTAACAAAAACCAGAGGCTGAGAATTCCAGTCTGTATCACTTTTTTGGATTGCCCATGTGAGATGTGGGAAGGATTACATTGAATTTACCTTCTGTAAATAAATAGAGGATAAGTACTTTCTTTTCATATGTTATATTTACTTGGCTTTTTAATAAATTTATAAA
This sequence comes from Theristicus caerulescens, assembly GCA_020745775.1. Classification (NCBI taxonomy): domain Eukaryota; kingdom Metazoa; phylum Chordata; class Aves; order Pelecaniformes; family Threskiornithidae; genus Theristicus; species Theristicus caerulescens. Next base: position 88,166,184 of record CM036558.1, read on the forward strand.
ACTTTTAGGCCTATTTTCTGTATCTGTAGCATACATTCTCATATTGCCTACCTTTTTGTAGAACAATTTTCTGTTACTTAAAAGGCTTTAGAAACTTGAGAAGTAAGTTGATTAGTGACAGTGGATTGGTTTGGGGTGAGTGTTCCCCACATAGAACATGCACTGACGTCAGCATTTTTTTTTTTTTTTTTTCAGATTAGGAGTTTTAAAAATTATGTACCCATGGAGTTAATGAAATGGGACTGTAAAGTGACCTATCTGGTGTAGTGGGTCTTTCTGGTATAAGTTACAGGCACGTGAAGGAAAAGATGATTGGAAGCAGTCACCATGGGTTTACCTAGGGTAAATCACTCCTGACCAGCTTGGTTGGCTTCTTTGATAAACTGACTAGATTTGAGGATGGGAGAATAGCAGTGCATGTCATTTGCTTTGACTTTAGCAAGGCTTTCAACACTGTCTCCCACAGTATTAATTTATCTACATTAGGACACTGTGGTCTGGATGGGAAGAGAGCTCAATGCGTAGAAAGCTGGTTTTATGATCAGGCTCAGAGGGCAGTGATTAAAGGCCATACTATACCTAAAGGCCAGTAGCAAGTGGAATGTCCTGGGACCTGTCCTGCTTAATGTCTTTATCAATAACCTGGTGGGAGTAACAGAGAATGCTCTACTCAAATTTGCAGGTGACACCACATTAAGGTGACCAGTTGATACTCTTGAGGGCAAGGCTGCCATCTGGAGAGACTGAGAGAAGCTGTAGAAATGGGCCAGCAGAGGAACCTTAGGAAATTCAAGAAGGACAGATGCCAAGTCCTGCATCTGGCAAGGAATAAGCCCATGCAGTGATGCAGGCTGGTGCCTGCCTGGCTGGGAGCAGCTCTGCGGCAAGGGACCTGGGGGCCTTGGCAGACACGAGCTGGGCATGAGGCAGCAGTGTGCCCTGGCTGTAGGGACAGCCAACAGCACCCCGGGCTGTGTTAGCAGGGGCGCAGCCAGGACATCAGGGGAAGTGATTATCCCCCTCTACCCAGGACTTGTTTGACCACATGTAAATTACTGTGCCCAGTTCTGCACACACACCCCACCCGATACAGGAGAGACATCAACAAACTGGAGCAAGTTCAGTGGAGGGGGCACTAAAGATGGGCAGGGGGCTAGAGCATGTGTCCTGCAAAGAGAGCCTGAGAGAATGGGGCTTGTTGCGGAGGCTTTGGGGGGACCTAATGATGGCTTTCCAGTCTAAGAGGATGTTATTGAGAAGCATTTTCACAGTGGCACATGGTAGAAGGACAAGAGGGAGGCAAAGGTTGAAACAGGAGAGGTGCAGACCTGATACAGGAAAAACTTTTTTACCACAAGGAAACTCAAGCACTGGAACAGATTGCCCAGAGAGGTGCTGCAGTTTCCATGCTTGGAGATTTTCAAGACCTGTCAAGTTGAAGCCCTGGGCAACCTGGTCTGAAGTTCACCCTGCTTTGAACAGGAGGTGGGACTAGATGGTCTTCTGATGTCACTTCCAACCTGAATTTTCCAATGAGTTTGCTTACACTGCAGTCATCCTTGTCAGCTGTTGGACTGGACAAATATATTTCAGAAAAGATTACAAGTGCGTGTGTGTGTGCAGGGGGGAGGTATATATACACACACACACACATATATATGTGAAGAATTTGAGATATATTAATGGAAGGTTTTTAGAGAGTCTAGGAGTGAAAGTGTTCTTAATGACATGAAATACAGAGCAGTTCGTTGTGGGTATTATGGTTCATTGCTAGAAAATCGTTACTAATTTACTGTTCCATGACCAAAGGCCTCTTCACTATATTTTGTATTCTTACATGGAGTACTCATAGGCAGGGTAGATGGTCTTAAAAAGGAGAACAAGGTGGGAAGCTAGGGACTTAAACAATATCAAGCAGGGGGGAAAATGTGCCAAAAGCTCAGATTGTGAATGTTGATAGCTGTCCTTTTGTACCTGCGCAGTTGTTTGTTCTGTCTTTATTCTTCGTGAAAGCATTCGGTTCTTCTCTGGATCATCATCCATCATGTTCTAGTACTCTTTAAATACTTTCTGCATTCCCTATTTATATCCATTGTTTTCTAATTAGCTGCAGCTTAAATCAGTTTAAATTTCAGATGACTTTGTATTCACCTTGCTATAGTCTGAAGTCAACTCATTATTGTTTCTCATTGTCCTTGAAAAGGAAGACTGGCATGGGAAGACAAATAGTCCATGAAGGAGAGTCAGATTCGGTACTTTTCAATGCTTCCCACAGAAGAAGAATGTTTTCCTCAGTTACTAAGGCTTTGATGGAATTCGATAAGATTTACTAGGTTTTAAACTCAATTCAGATATATCGAATTCCTAATACACCCAGTAAGAAAAGAAGTGAGCCTAACACAAATGTTGGTGTATAAGAACAGCATTTGTTTTGTTCCACTTGCTTGAAGGTTGTTGAGCACTTTTTCCCCGATGTGTCTGTTTCATTTGGGCTGGGTTTCTTGTGTTTCTGTGTCTCACAAGTAATCAGTGTTGAATACGTCCATCAGTGTAACATCTCAGTTTAAAAATATTGCCAGAACACATCACTGAAAATGAAATGAAAGGTGTTTATGGTTCTAAATTCCAGTGTAATATATTCTCTTACGTTAGACTGAATTATTTGAGTGCAATACTTCACTCGCATCTGAAATGTTCTGGAGGATGGTGTGATAATAACTTGGACTTAATGCAAACAAACTCTTACTTTGTGAAACATTTCAGAATGAAAAGTATGATTTAAACTATGTACACTTTCACAGTGACAGGTGAAAGAAAAACTTCTGTTGTTAAACTAGACTGAAAATTAGTAACCAGACCCAGCTGCAAGCTTCACTTAGATGTGACAGTGAATGAGCTCAGCGTAATCTTGTTTCAGGAGAGCATTTGGACCTAAGGTGTATGCACTCTTTCTCTTTTTGCATGTAACTGATGCTTTGTGTCATGGTGCAAGGAAGAGGTGTAGGTACTTGCTCGCTTTGTGAACAGAAAGGAGTGTGTTTCCAACGTGGATCCATGTGTGAGGTTTCTGTTAATATGCATGTTCCTTTTGTTTGGGAAGGGAAGCATAAAAACTGCAATTATAATAATGATATATGATGCAGTTCTTAAATACTCAATTTTATGAAAGCTAAGAAAAGACTTAAATTAGGATGGTGCTTTCTAACACTTTACTCATAGTCACCACCTAGAAATGTACCTTGTAGGTGACAAAAGATCCATTTTTCTCTTCAAGATAGTAATTAGCTTTAGATTTTCTTTTGTAAAGAGAAGCAATGAAAATACTAAGAGCTTAAATCATTTATCACAACTGACCACTAATTGTCCATTAAAATAGGGGGTGAGGGGTGGTGTAGGGAGCAACGACATCAAAATGAGGAGATAGCAACTCTCAGGTGCTCTCTTGCCACCTTCACCCATGGCAGGAGACTTGAGACAGTGACCTTCTGAGGCCCCAGTTCCTTGGCTCTTTGAGAGACTAATCAAGACTTAGTCAGGTACTATTGTGCAGGGAGATGATATTAAGGCAAGACCTCAGAGAAACTTTACCTTACCATTACTGTGAGTTTTAGCTGAGCTGCTGTTCTGTCCAGTCTTCTCCTAATTTGTGCAGTAGCTAAGGGAAACCCTTTCCCATACCTTCTGGAAGAACAGAGGTAGCAAGAAAAAGCTCCAGTTGATAAAGAAGATGTCAGACTAGAAGCAAGGGAATCTATAGATACTTTTACAGGGAGGTTAAGGGGGCTACATACTATAAATTGTGAAGGTGTGACAGGAGATCTCAAAACTGATATAATTAGGAGCAGTTTAGCTATCTGTAAAATTTGTTTACAGTTGCCATCTGAACCATCTGTTCTCTTTCCTTGTGTTGTAGTCAGTTGGGGTAGATATTCTGTAATAGGTGAAAGGCTTTTTAAAGTATGGTTTATGTCTCTGCATATACATTTATAGAGTACATCTTATAACGAGGCCTAGATCCCATCGGTGCTATTTGGGGATGCCACTGTAGTAACAATGATCTATTACATGCCGTTAATGCTGTGTTTGCAAAGCATTTCCAGTTAAAGTCGTTATGCAAATGTAAGTTGCCTCCTTTCCCCATCTGGTTGTTTGCATACAGGCTGTGGCATGCTTTTCAGTGAAATAATTTTTGGTGTTCTCTTTTTAAAAGGCTTATCTTTAATGTTGGCAGAGGGAGGGGAGGACTTCTGTCATAGGGAGTCATAATGTCCCTTGACAGGAATTGTTACCAGTGCGCGGATTTCTTGGAGATACAACTCTGTGTTCTAGCATTTGAGCTGATGGGTAATTGACAGTAACAGTGTTATGGTCTATGCTCACTTGCTGGTTAGGGTATGGAGACTGCTGTTTAATGTCAAAAATCACAGCTGCTTTCTAGGTGGTCAAGTAGTATTAGGAGCCTAGAAGAGGTGTTCACTTCCAGACACAATACTGCGGTGTGCTTCAGGGTAATGGACAGGAAAACATGCGAGATGTGACAGGATCTGGTTTCTGAGCTGCCCACTGATCTGTAGGATTGGTTCTTCCAGATCATGTATGGGAGACCAGAGACAGCTTTTTCCCTTGTGTCTCAGAGAGAACTTCCCATGCAGGCCCACCCCTTTGACACCTGTCACAGGGACCACAGGATGACCAAAAAGGGTGGAGAATCAGCTGTCATTTTTGGGAATGAAAGGTAAATGTCATTCTGTGCAGGCATTAACATCAGTTGAAAAAGCAAAATCTTAGACCCACAGAATTAAGGTTTTCTGAGATTTAATGCACTGTTATGGATGTCTTTATTTCACTGCAGTTTTTATCAGGACTATATATGTACCCATGACCAATCTGTTTGAGGGCCCATTCTGAGTGTGTACCTAATAGTTTACGATAGTATTTCACATCGTATTCACTTAAGAGTAATTACATCTTCTAATTTCATTTTTACAAAATATTAGGAGTTTAACATCTATGAAAGAATGTGTTCAGTCTGGATACGTTGCTCACAGTTTTCCTTGAATATGAAGAACATGACTATGGAACAAATAATGCTGAATCTGAGGTTCTATGGTCCCCTCTGAACAAAATAACAAGCAAAACATTTCTGCCAACATTAATAACTACTTGCTGTAGTGTTTAATCTTGTAGAAGCCAACCCAATAGGTTTTTTGTTGTTCAACCTAAATGACTCTTGTGTGTTTGATGCAAGACAAGTCCCAGCAGCTGTGATCAGCACTTCAAACAAAGATACAATAAACCTTTCTGCAGTTTCAGCTAGAGATGTATTACCTTCCTCTAGGATCACAGTATGTGGTTTTCCTTAGTAACGGGGTTTTTAATTGTATTTGTAATTGACTGACTATGATGCAAGCTTAGTCTGATTGTGGGGCCAAATCACAGCAAGTTTCAAAAGCTAGTGTATGCTATGGACTCAGTATCAAAATGCATTTCTTTCTTCATGGAGGGCTTGTGCTTTTTCCCTCTTATTTGTGGATTTTGGTAGATATTAATCACCTGTTACATATCTTGTATTTATAAGAACACTGCAGAATGAATTTAGCATATGAATCCTAATGGCATGTTAAAGGAATGGATCAAATCCAACACCCAGGATAAGTTTTCACGTATTAGCAGAGTAAACAGATGCAGAAATACCATAGAGTTGATGACTCTGCTCCCCTTAATACATACTACTGCAGGAAGTTGTATAGTTAATGTATGTGTAGGTACATATGCATATATGTGTATAGTTGTATACATATCTTTTAATATACATACAGTATCTGTATTTCTATAGATATTATATATACTATTTATATAATTATATATAGTATATATGTTTTTTCCCAGAGGGAATAATGTTGTGAAGTTAGTATTCACACTTGGCAAGGAACTCATGGTATTGCTATCCTTTCATTGATGTTCTGCTTTACCATTTCTACTTGTTGGTTCTGAAATACTAATAGTGTTAAGGGATTAAATGAACAAAGACAATCAAATTTTCTGTAAAGCAGACTTTGGGCAGCTAAATGTACAGGACTGCAAATCCTCAGTAATTTTTTTTATCTCTAAGGAGCAAACCAGGGAACACACATAAGGCAGATATTAAAAGGTACTTGTTATTGTAGCTAGCTGGCAGCTCCAGACCTATTTGTCAGGTAGCATCACTTCATAATTCACATCCTATTCTACTACCACAGTAGATGATGGTGAAGTGGGTTACACAGTTCCCACAGAAAAATTTGTCCATAATATAGGAAAACCATGTTGGATTCTTTCTTACTGGCACAACATGGGATAGAGGCTAGAGAGAAAAAAGGTCAAGATTAACTTAAAGTGTATTATTGTAATACTTCATCATACTTCATGTGTTTAAATCACTTTGGTAACTTCCATTACTGTATAAGTGTATCATGTATAAAACATCTCATTATTTTATAAGGGAATTAGTAGTTAAATGGTAAATATGATAAAAAAATTAATGGTCTTCCATTTTAAAAGGCAATTTAAGGACGAACAATACTAAATATAAATTTTAAATTGGAGTATTGGATATATCTCTGTCCCTACAGCCTGTGTTTTAACGTCAGGGGCTGAAAACCTATAGCTCTATCATGTGAAATCTCTGAATAACCTTCTGGTTACATTAAAAAAAAAAAAATGACAAATAATAATCCATTTACATAGTTTATTTGATTTACTATTTAATGTGTATTATGAGTTTCTAAAATCAACCACTTGTAGTAATTCCTTATGGAAGCATAATTGAGTTTATAATTTTTTTGTGTCCCGTATGTTCGTGCTGGTACTGATCAAAGAAAAAATTAGTAGAAATTTTGCCATAATTTGGAATAACATTTTCACTTTGTTGTTGTTGTTGTTTTTTTGGTAAACATCATAAACATAGGTTGTTTTATAAATATTTCAGGAGTTAAATATTCTTAAGGAGAGACTTAAATGTCTTTTACATCTTGTTTTTCTTTGTATTTGTATGAGAATAGGCAAATATTAATCACTGCTGAAATTATTTTTTTCAATAGGCCAGAGAATCCTTAAGAGCAAAGTGCTTGTTATGACAAAGAGATATTTTAAACTACTTAATGTTTTCGTTTGCCCCTCTGATTCCATTGAGCAAGTCACCTTAGTGCTATGAGTGGTTGCAATTACACAGAGCTGCTGAGTAGCTTTTATGGTTTAAGTTATGTAATATAATTGGGTTGTTAAAAAATTTTTAGTAGGAAGAAACAGTTTGTATTGCTTTGCCTGTTGCTTATTTATAAAAAGAAATTCAAATTAAATCTTTGCCTGTTCAATCATCATCAGATGACGCAATAAAAGTACTTCTTAAGGTGAAACATTTGAGATGGGAAATATTTGGTGTTCCTCTCTCATGTGAATAGTCCTTTCTTACACAACTAGTCATTATCTGTTCAAGAGGTTTGCTTCTGCAAAGACTCATTAATGTTAATGAGGATTTGGGAATTGGCGCATATATTTCTCTGAAATTAAAGGTAAATGAAACACATTTGATGAGTTTTATTTCTGTACCAGTGCTGGCCAAGAAACTAGAATAATATGTGTGATATGGTTAGATAGTCCATCTACATTAAGAAAATCTTTCCTTCTCTCTCAAAAAAAAAAAAAAAAGAAAAACAACAAAATTTTAAGTCCTTTTTTATCTGTTTTATTAAGCAGAAAAATGGCATTATTCCCAACATTTTAACCTCTAAAGGATGAAGAGCTGAATTTATTACTTCCATGTTGCTGTAGAAATTTCTATGTGCCATCATAGAAAGAGGAAAGTAATCAATGTTTGATATCTCATGGAGTAAACGTTATTAAATTCTTGAATCGTTAAAGTGGAAACAACTTAGTAGTGTTCTAATAACTCTGCAGTATATTAGCACTAAGGCTGATAATGCAATGTTAATTCTAACTAACTAGAAAAACTTTATATAGTCCCAGTAGAAGATGGCTATCCCACTAGTGGTTTTTTTGTTGTGTATTTTTGTTCTTGTTCTTTGGGTTTAATTGCCAGGTTAGTGCTTTCTTGAAAAGAGCTAGTTAGAATTATAGAATTTTTCCACTCAGCAGGGACCTCAGGAGGTCCTAATCCAACTGTCTTCTCAGTGCAAGGTCAACACTGAATTTAGGCTGGGTTGCTCAGGGCTTTGTCAAGGACAGACATTCTGCAGCCTCCCTAGGCAACCTCTTATAGTGCTTAATTCTCCTCGTATTGAACATTTTTTTCCTTTATGTTAAGTCAGAGCTTCCTCATTTTAATTTTTGACTGCTGTCTTTCATCTTCCAGCCATGGACCTCAGTAAAGAGCCTAGCTCAGTCTTCTGTGTAACCTCTTCTTTGATAAAGGAAGGTTGCTGTTAGGTCCAATGCCCACCCTGAGTCATCTCTTCTTCAACTTAAAGAAGCTCAGTTTCCTCAGCTTCTCCTCATTCACTGTGTCAGCTCTTTGCCCTGTGATGGTGGCCCTCTACTGAGCTCCTCCTGGTTTACCAACATCTTATATTGCTGTGGACTGAAAGTGGATGCATTCCAAATGCAGTCCAATGAGTATAATCCCTTCTTTTGATGTACTGGCTACACTGCTGTTAATACAGCCCAGGATGCCTTTAGGCTTAACTCCTGCCAGGGTACGCTGCTGGCTCATGCTTGGTTTGCTGTCCACCAGGAACCTCAGGTCCCTCTCCACAGAGCTGCTTCCCAGGCAGTTGTTTCCCAGCCTGTACCATTGCAGGTGTTATTTCCTAGCAGCAGGACTTTGCATTTGTCCATTTTGTATGTCATAAGTTTCCTGCTAGCCCATTCCTCCAGTCTGTCTAGGTACCTCTGGATAGCCCTCAGGCTATCTGCCCTCAGGTATGTCCATGCATCTCTCAAAGTTGCACCCAGACAGGACACAAGACAGCAGGCACTAGTTGGAACACAGCAATTTTGAATTAAATACAAAGATTTATGTTTCTATCATGCAGTTCAAATATTGGAACACCTCCTCAGAATTTGTGAAATCTCCATCCTTGGAGATATCCAAAACTCAGCTGGATAAGGTCCTGTGGAGCCTGGTCTAAGTAGACCTGCTTTCAGTGGGGCTTGGACTAAATAACAAGGTTCCCTCCCACTTAGTTTTCTGTGTTTCTGTGACTGTTCTTCCCCAATTTGATATTGTCCACAGACTTGGTGGGCATGCCTTTTGTTTTCTCCTCTGTGCCTTTAATAAAGATATTAAAGACGATAGGTCCCAGAATAGACCCCTGAGAAGCTCCACTTGTAACAAGCTTTCAGATCAAGTAGAAATTAAGTCTGCTTAGCTAGATAACATCCCAGCTTGGATACAAGGATGCTATGGGATACCATGTCAAATCCTTGCTAAAATCAAGATGGATGATATTCGTGGCTCTCTTCATCCACAGATCTAGTTACTTCATTACAGAAGGTAATGATGTTGTCAAACATTATTACCCTTGGCTCATTATTCCCTGTAAACTACTTCTAATTCATGTGGCTAGAAGTGGCTTTCAAGACGACTTACTCCATGATTTTTCCAGGTGCCAAAGAAAGGCTTACTGTCCTGTAGTACCCTGGTTTGTCATCTTGCCATTTTTTAAATACCAGTGTAATATTTTCTTCAGTTATTGAGGACCTCAGCCAATCTCCATGCCATGTCAAAGAGCAGCCTTTCAGTGTCATCAGCAAGCTCTCTCAGCACCATCACATGCATCCTCTCTAGTCTCCTGGGCTTATATGGCTTTAAATTTGTCAAGTAATCCCTGAATTGATCCTCCTCTGCTGCTGATAGTTTCTCACCTTCTTGAACCCTTGCTCCAGACATAGAACCCTGGGAGACCTTGTTGGTGAAGACTAAGACAAAGAAGGATTTGGGTACCTGGACCTTATCTGTGCCTGTGATTACCAATTTAGCAGTGAGCTTGCATTTTCCTTGTTCATCCTGTTACTGTTAATGTAGCAATAGGAGCTGTTCTCATTGCCTTTGACACGGCTTGCCCATCTCAACTCAAGCTCATATTTAGCTTTCCTAACAGCACCCGTGCATGTCCAAGCAGTGTTTCTGCATTCCTCCTTTGTAGCCTGTCCTCACTTCCATCTCGTGTACCCATCCCTGTTACACTGGAGCTCAGTGGTGAGTTTCTCAAGCCTTTTACTTGTTACACTAACATAAATAATCTTGGCTTGTGGTCTGTTCAGTATTAAAACTTGAGCTTTGTTTCTGGTTGTTGCATCATTGCCCTGTGACAAAGCTCAGGATAAAATGCCAACAATAAATTAGTTGATTAGCCTTCATTTGCCTTGTTTAAATTAGTTTTACAAGTAAATGAGTATTAATAAGGACATATGTCTGGAATTTTCTGAGGAGCTTGCGCCAGGTTTCCAGTGATAACTGAATCTCATCTGTGCTTTGTTTCTTTGTGTAAAATTTACGCCTGCACATTCATGTACCGAAAAATTGAAGACTCTTTCAGTGATACTCTACAAACCTGAGAAAAATGAGAAAAATGTGGCCTGTCTGGAAGAAATTAGAGGAGATGTAGCCTTGGTGTGTCTGAGTAGCATTTGATGCTGTCTGTCATGAATTCACAGTAGCTGAAATAAAAACTTGATCTCATAGGGCAAAAAAAAAAAGAAATCTAAACACTGTTTAAAGAATAAAAGATAAGACAGTGATATAGGGATAGACAGCAAAGCATATGGTGCCAGGAGCTTGACGCTGGGAGCAGTCCTGCTCTCTGTCTTCATTATTAATCTCGAAAGAGCGCAAACATATGCTAACTTTAATTCTATGTTTTGTTTTGCATAGTTGGAATCTTACAAATTGAAGAATCTTGTGGTTACCAGTCAGGACAGAGAACAACATGATTTGGCACAATTATTTTTTTATGTTAAAAAAAAAAAAAGGCAAAATAGTATTTGACTTAGAAACTACACACGCTAAAGTAATTAGGGGGAAATGAGCCAAATGTATTTATTTAAAGACAGAGACATTCAAGTAGGAAATAGTGGTACTAGAAGAGACCCTTGGGATTCCTTCTCCAGGGCTGCAGGCCGGGAGCGCAGAGAGCTGCTTTCCAGAGCCATCAGCTGATGGATGAGGGGAGAAGGAACTGCCCTTTCCTGCAAAGACGTGATGCTAGTTTGCAGAAGGGGAGAAACAGGTCAAACTGAGATTTGAGAAAGACTACTGAACTCTGTGACAGTTTGAGGGAACGGAGACTTTTTGCTTGAGGTGATTTGTAATGTTAGTAATCAGCTCCTCTGCACTTAAACAAATCAAAGTTCAAGGACTCTGTTCAAATTTTGCAGGGGGGGGAAATAAGAAAAAAAAGATAAACTATATGGCAGAATCTGTCACTGCTGTAAGGATGTTCTAGGCAGTTATGAGCATGGTTAATCAAGTATTCTGGAGTCTTAAGCAGAACAGAGACTGCAGGCAGCCACTGAATTTGGCCATTTTGCAATGTGAAAACGGCATCCGAACACGTTTAAAAACGTGAACAGCAGTTAGCAGCAAAACAGAAAGATAAGTCAGGGAGCAGTTCATCAGCACGAAGCTAGCTAGCGGTGTAACTGGAGCTGTTTTACAGCAGCCCAGAATGCCAAGTGTGTTTCTTGCACTGATATTCTTTCATGCATCAAGTACTTGCCTGCCAACACTGTGGTGAATGAATCTGGGGGATAGACAGAGACCAGAATTTCCCTTATGTCTGCTGTCTGGGAAGTGCTGTATTTCAGCAACAGGTATCTTTGTGTCTAATAATATGTCTGTCTTCCTTGTTACTTCCATTCTGTGTGGAATAGTGGGTTGGGTTTTATCTTTCCAAAAAATAAACAAAAAGAAAAATAAATCAGTGACCCAAACGAATAATTTCAGAGCTTAAACTCTGTGATCTACTTTCCTCACCTGCGTTTTCATCCGTTTCTTTTACAACTTTTGTTCAAAAGGTCAGTAGATATAAAAAATAGAGAACAATTAGATAATGACCTCTCTGCTGCATTTGGGGTTATACTTGACATTTGCTTGATATTTACTAGTATATCTTGCTGGTTTTATTCCCTACAGCTTCTTAAAACTTTGCTTCTATAATATATATGGAACAAGCGTTCTTAGCATTTAGCAACTAATGTTAGCTTAATATTTAGTAAGTATGAATTCATTAAATGTTAAATTAATAATTAATAAAAAATACAAATTCAGAAAATGAAGATATAATGAGATTGTTGACAGCAAATTGTTTTTCTATTTTAAGTGAATCCTACAGGAAAGTTCAACAGCCGTTGCATGCTGTGTTCCTGTTACAATTTCTTCTGAAGATTTTTTTTAAAGAAAGTCATTGCGCAGTAAGCTGGACAGCTTTTTACATAGCAAATGTAACACAGCATTTCTATGAGTTACTTCCTATAGGGATTGCTCTAGAATAATAGTCTTGCACTTAAGAAATTATTTTAATTCACAATGTATACAACAACAGATTCAGGAGTGTATATCTAGGAAAACACTTTCAGATTACAGATTTAATAATAAATTTCTGATGCGATTTCATTTCCACTGCACGTGACCTTTGTATTGCTTGAAATCATGGAGCTGCTGTTTGAGGAACTTTTGCTTGGCATCTTAGAACATCTTGCTGTGATTATATCTAAGCGGGGGTAATGCATGAATAAACTGGAAAATGTACTTTAAAAATCTAGCACCTTAGTAATTAAGTGAAAGAAATAGATCAGCTGGTATAACAGTAGGCAAATAATTATGGAAAAGGCAAGCTTCATGGGCTTTTTCTAATGAGGGTAATCCTCTCTATTTTAAAATACAATCCAGGTAATCTTGGGGTTTCTCTTAGTTGGTTTTACAGTTTTTGAGGTTAGCTTTACAAAATCCCTTTTCTCCAGTCAGATTAAAAAACTTACCTGATACATGCTAGTTTTCAGTTTCATATTTTGACATTTTCTTTAATCTCTTCGGTTGTCTCTCAAAATGCAATGATTCCTCAAGCCAAAACTGCTCAGTCACTGTGAAAATGTTAAAGTATCAGTAAGTTTTTTGCCTTTTAGGATGAAAAATCCCAGACAGTCCAAAGAATATCAGGAACCCAGTGTTCTCTCTACTATTGTTATGGCTGAATTTTTGTGTCTTGATATTTTCCCTGAGTAACCAAGAGTCTCCTCTCCACATTTGCAGTGGCTGGACATCAGATCACACTGGCCTGATTGAACAGGAAAGAAACAGTGAGAGTTCAAGCAATGACCATCCAAGTTAGAATTGCTTCTCAGATTTCTACGTGTTGTGATTTACTTGGGGTAAAAATATATTAACATAAAATTTATATAGGAGGTCTTGAAAATATAGTAGATTAACTTAGATTTAGTTGTTTACATATGTGTAGTTTATTTCCACATACTTCACTAAAGTAGACTAAATACAGAAGATGAAGTGCGACCTTATCAAACAGGTCAAAATCATTTAAATCGGAGAGGCTTATGTACTTCAGAAATGCGTGCCAGCTCAGTACTGAAAGTTCCAGATATTCAAGTTAACTCAGCTGCAGTACATGAGATTTCATGTTTCAAGATGATACTTAATGATCTTGATCTCTTTTCTCTCACTCTGAACTGATTGAGGTTGGTGAACACCAACTTGATAAGAGTTAGCATCGGTGCTGGAAATCCACAGAAACGGCTCAGTAATTTATCTGGCATTTCAACTGTTTGCCCAGTTGTGATCGTAAAAGCTTAATGACTTGTTCAGTAATCAAGAGGATTCGGGGCCTTTTCCATACAAGGCATGGAAAAGGCATTCAGCTGGGATTAATGTATAATCTAAGTGTATTTTGGAATCACACGTTTGAATTTCACAACGTATGTGGTTATGATTTCAAGAAAAAGTAGTTACTAGAGGGTTGAAAAAGTAGCTAAAATACTGTGATTGTTAATAGTCATCCATGATGGTCAGTAGACATTTATTTCAGCCTGCCTTTTTCTAAATTATATTCACCAATTAATGTATGATAGTGATCTCATTTTACCACATGCAGTCACTAGTTAGAATAAGCTCAGTTAAAGTTTTTAAGAAGTGTCTCAAGCTCTTTTTTTAAACAGTTTCAGATGGACTTAGATACTGATTTTTGGCCGTAAGACTCTTGAGTAACGAGACATTTTGATTATTGAACTGATCATGAAAGTCACACAAAATCTGTAAAGGGAAAGCACCAAGAGGCTCAACTCCTTTGCTGACTTATTACTTCAGAGTTTCTTGGTATTCTTTTATTTTGTCCCATGTGTCCCTTTCCCCTTGTTTTTTCGCAGCAGTACTTTTTTCAGAAAGTCTCATAATCTTTAGCTTTTGCAAATCATTTGTTTGTAAGATTTGACAATTGTTGCTTGGGTAGGAAACTGGCACGTATTCATTAATCACTGTCTGGAGTTCGTTATTGTTCTCTGAATATCTTTACACAACAACGATTAGAAAATGGTGATTAGTTCAGCAAAAGCATTCTTAATGTGACTCTCACTTTAACTTGTAGTATTGTTTCTCCTCCTACCAGCTTGTGCTTCCGTCTCTTCAGATTTTATCATTTTTGCAGGGATGTGCCAGATGCGTGTTCAGATACCGCCTTTCTAAGAATGGTGCTGGGAATGCAACAGGTGAGGGTAGCTTTGCCTTTTGAGTCAGCTTCTGGTTCAGAGCCCAGAGTGATGGTAGGGGAGTGCAGCACAGAGAGAGAAAATCCAAAGCCCTGACTCTTTTTAGTCGCTAGCAATCTCTGGCTTTATTTAGTCCTTCTGTGAGATTATTAGCTAGCTCCAAAGTCTATTCTAGCCTTACACTGAAATAATGATGTGCTCTTTCTGAGCATTTGGAAACTGTGTTAGGTAACTGTCGAGTCCCAGTTCAGATGTGACTTCATTCTTAAACTGTACCATTTTATCCATCTCAGTCAATTGATGTTTATAAAGTATTTTCAGCTCTTGGAATGAAATGAGAAATGCACGAAAATTCCTAAAGATCTCCATTCATGGATGCTTATTGACTTTGCACATTGCAAAACAATTTAAATACTACATTGCTGTTATCCTTCACCTCTATGCAAATGGTTCTTCCATTATTGAGTCATCTCATGGATGTGATGCAATCAGTGCTTTGAATGCCTTCTGAACTTCCCTTCACTACACCACACTTGAGACAGATTTTACTATTTTATCTGTCTGTAGGCAGAATCACATCATTTCACTATGCCTATCTTGAGCTGATGATCTAAGCCCACTCTTGAATCTCCTTCCTTCTTCAACTTCACTACCTTGTGTGCCTTTTAGAGGAACAGATTCCGAAGACCTCAGAAGCACTTCTTGAAAATTAAATTTTCTCATCTTTTTAGTTCCTTTTTATCTTTCCTCAAGTTCCTTTTGATAGGTGTTTTGCACTACCATAGTGCTTTCCTTATGGTGTCCTAAGGGAGCATTCATACTGCATTAAGTGTCTTAGCTACCCTTTTTATTAAGACAATCTTTTTGTTCTTCTGTAATTCCCTTCTCTGAAGTTGAGTGAGACTATGGAGGATATTCTGACCTTCATCTTTTACATAGGGATGTTGAACCTAAGTACATTCTGGTCAGTTACAGAATGGTTCTTCAGTTGAAAGAGTTCAAGCAAGAGCTTGCATGCCAGCGGAACCAACAGTTGCACCTTCTGTTATGGACTCCTTAAGCAAGAGTTTTACTATTTCTTTGTCTTCATTAATAGTAGAAGCCTCATCCTACACCATGTGCTATTCTGCAGCCACCATCTTCTACCCTTCCTGCCAGCCCCTCTGCCCCCACTTACCAGTGAGAAGCTCACTCATGACCTTCTGTATTTCAAGTGCTAACAGGTTGATTCCCTTAAGGTTCAAATGAGCTCCATCCCTCCAGTACAGGCTTCTTGTTTCCAGCATCTAATGTCTCATACAGAGGTGTCTCCACTCCATAATGAATATGAAACCTCGCTTTCTAGCCAAGCGTCTTTGCATTTCTGTCTGTTTAGAGTCCTGTGTGGTGTGCAAGTACATTACTACATGGAAGACCTTGTCTTCCGCTTCCCTTGCAGAGTCCTAGATTTTCTCTCTAAAACCTTTCTCTTGCCTTTTCCCTGTGCTACTGGTACCCATGGAGAGCAGAAGTGCAGGCTTCTTGAATCCAGTGCTGCTTACCTGGTGATCCAGAGCCTTTGTGCCCTTCATATGACCTTTGCATCCAGCAAGCAAGTGACTGCACGGTGCCCTCTGGTCTCGCACACTCACCTGACCCCTAGTTTCCAGGTGCCAATCCCACTGTAACAACCCACCTCTTCCCTTCATCACAGGTCCCTGGTTCCAGAACAGAAGGGTGCATGGCCATCTTTGGATAAAAAGGCCTCGGCACTGCAGTCATTTCCCCATCAATAGTCTAATGCCATGACCTCCTGCCACATGATGTTGTGAGTGTTAGTCTGGACTTGATCTTGTTTTATGATGTTCCTGAAAGTCTCCTCTACCAGTCTGACCATCCTCTTTCTCAGAGGACTTGGTTTCTGTGTTTGGAGACCAGACTGCTCACCAGTGTCTCTGAAAGTGCTGCCCATGACCCATCAACTGTGTTTCTCTGAGTTACTTCAGTCCATCCCTCTCAAAAAAGCTCCCAAAGACACTGTCTGCATCGTGGTGCATGCAGGCTGCTTTCCTAGGGATCAGGTGTTTGTACACAAGATATGCAACAGGCACCTTCTTGCTGGAGCTCTACCTTTATTTTTCTATCTGGATGTGTAACAGTGTTTTCTTAAGGTGGTTTCTGTATCACAGTGATTCACCTGACAGGCAAATTTCCAGATGTTGCCAAATTCCCCCTGGATCCAAACTTCCATTTATCTTCTCAGCTCACTTCCATTTATGTTTCCAACAGCTCTGCTCACTCTATGCTAGGACTTGCTTTTCTCCAGCAAGGGCTTCTTGCCCTGCTTCTGATTTCAGATTTTCAGCTGCATCTTCCTTCCTTCCCTCCTTCCTGCCACCCCCAGTGCTTTCCTGAGTGAGTTTCTGTGCTTGATCTTACTCCTAAATTTCAGAGATGACTGGATTTTTGTTGATGCAAGAGGGACAAAAGAAAAACATGTAAATATTTTATGTTGCACAAAGTAATATATTCACATAATGTATTTTAAATTACTGGGGAAAAGAAACAGATTCTGTTTTTGAAAATGGGAAGAGAATTAAACAATATGCCACAGACAAAACAGAATTCCTGACAGTTTTGATTTCAATTTAAACAAGCAGTTTACTGGGGGAATTGTATTAGGGACTTTCTTGTCTTTAAGCATCAATTGTAAAACGCACAAAATACAAAAAAACCAAATAGATCACAACTTCCCTAGTGTAAGGAAATCAGACCAAACCCAGCTATGTCGTCTAATCAGGAATCAGTCACACTTAAGGGAGAGTCAGGTCACAACTTGAGGTTGTCTTGCCACCCTTATCTATAACATGGGTGTTGATCTACAGTCACCCCATTTTTGAGGGTATTCTTGGAGTTGGCAAGGCTTGGGTGGGTCCACCTTCTTTGGGGCATCTCTGAATTTGCTCCCCAGGCATTTCCCATGATCTCCCCTGAACTCTGAGACCAGGATTCTTAAATAAGTTGTTATCAAGAGCACCGGGCTGTTGACTGAACCATGCCAACATGCATCTGTCCCCTGTTAGCTCTTTGTGTGGAGTTTATTGTTCCTAGAAACTGTGACCTCAGCCTCGCTGGACTGAATAGCTTTAGCCACTTAAGACCACTGCAGCAAAAGTTCCATCATCTTAAACACAAATAAGCAAAGTGCATGTGCACTCTTACCCTGTTATACTAAGAAACTCCTAGTTTAGCTAAAGGCAGTTCTGTGGGTTAATTCCACAATTAGCTTGAGGCATCCTAAGCTGTGAATAGCTATTGTGGTCCTTCAGGTATTTCACAGAAACTCTTACTGAGCTTTCACCCCCATATTTCGTTTTCCATTACTGTGGTACATATTTGTGTTTAGTTGCAGTATAATAGTACATTATTCTGTTTTCTTTTGCTCAGAATAGATGACTTGTGTTTTCAATGATATTTTGTGTCAGAATGAGTTTTGCGTAAAGAAGGATACGTAGCTGCTGAACACTGAATGATTCAGCAGTGTTCCAACAGAACAGACTTTGACATATAGATGTGTAAATGACATGAGTTTTTCCAATATACAAGACTTAAAACACTGATTCATTTACTTATCCCTATTTTATCTTGCTATATTTATTCATCTGTAGCCTGGATGTCTTCCTAAAGGACTGTTTCAGACTTTAATTATAAATTTCCAGCAATCACAAATCTTCTATGACCATTGTTTCATTATGATTGTCTAGATGTTTGTTTGTACTACAGAAAACTGAATGCAGATCTGTAATTTTGGTGTTTCGTATCCTCTGAATCCTCTGTCTGGCAATTTTAATATTTTAGTAGTATGTTGGGTGTTTTATATATTTACATGAAATCTGTTAGGATTTAGTTTTGCATTTCATACTGTGCCTTATGAAATGTGACTCAAATTAATTCACTTTTTTTTCAGTTTGAGTGTTGTAATCTGTTCCAAGAGTTTGTTGAAAGGCTTTAAATTAGGCATGATTATTAAAGCTTGTGTTTTAGGTTGTGGAAAAATACTTTTTTTTAAAAAAGAATCTCTTTATGTGATCATTTGAAATGAGATGTCCTTATTAACAAAGTGGAAGAGGGAGTGAGGAAGCATAGCAATGAAAACCATACACAGTTCTGGTTCGGAAGCCTCCCTTGCAGTACCTCAGGAGAAGGTTAGAGAAATATAAGAGAACTACAAGAGTCAATAAATGCAATACTCATATTCACATACAAATTGATAATGTGTATGAAAAAGAATGTGAAGAAGTAAGGATAGTAGATGGCAAATAGACTATTTGAAAGGTATGCCATTGGAGCTACACTAGTTTGCAAGACTTTTTCTGTGGTCAAGTGCAGAAAAATGCATTACTTGAAAGCTAAACAGGATAACATGCAAGAAAATATTCTCCAGAGTTAGTCAGAAGATGGACAGGCATGCTCTGTGCATTAGATTTAACACAGGAAAGCAAAAGCTAATTAAAATTTTCTGTATGGATTGCTGTTTGCAAGAATTTTGCCATTCCTTTGCGTATTCAGAGTGTAATTGTTTTCCAGTTCATCTGAGAAACATTTGCTGAAAGAATGTAAATATTTGTGTTTATCTAAATCAAATTTTTACTCTTCATTGAAGAAGCAAATTGCAAAATCTGAAAATAATGGAGAAGCAGATCACATAAACCTTTGTTGCTGTTAAAAAGAAATTTATGAAGTTTCTCATTAACTTAAAATGAATATTAAAATATATAATTGGAATTACTTTTATAATTTGACTTCTCACAATCCAGTGTATGATATTTTTCCAATGAAAAGACCAAATCAGGAAAAACAAAGCTAAAGTTCAGTGTATTAGACGTGAACTATTAGTGAACAGAGGTGAGCAATACATTAGATGGCAATTACATTCCAGAAGCGCCACATAATTGCACAGCTCAATACCAAGAGTGTAGCTCCTCTAAAAATCAAATGCTTTTCTTCTTTCTTTTAATACATTGTTCCAGAAACTACTGTAATGTTTAGTCTTGTACTTGTGTTCTTTTAGCTAGCTCTTTTTTCATCATGTTGTTAATCCGAATTATACCTGCTGTCAGGAAAGAATCTGCTTCTTATTAAGAAAATGAATGAAAAAGTTCTTCACTGTCCAACCATTAGCCTCAAATTTTATTTCAAATTTTGCATTTAAAATTTTTGATAAATTTTCTTTTTGAGACACCATGTTAAATTTTATCTTTTTTTCCTTGATATGCACTGAGCCATAAATGAAACCAGAGCTCTTAAGTCTGGAAATCAGTTTCCTAATCCCAGCCCCTTGTCCAGTGGATACAAAGTATTTCTCAAAGTATCAATGAAATTCCAAACCAGAGATGTCTTCTCAGATTTTTATTTTTCTTAAAAGATTTTCTACAACTTTAATAATTAGGCTATTTTCAGAAGTAGGAAGAATGTGAATGCAACATTTAAACATCATTAATCACAAAGTGAATCTGCCCAGTGAATAGATGTGAGACTGATTCATATGTCAAAGTGGTTTGTCATTTGTGGAGGAGATAGAACATAATAAGAAATGAGAATTTTTATTTGTAAAATTTTAAAATTCATAATAAATGTATTTTTATGAAAGCTAACTTGAAATTCTGGCATAATAGCAAGTCCTAACCTTTACTAAAATACTTTTTATTTTTCAAAAACAATCCCTAAAGGGATTGTCCACCACATAATGCACTACACCTGCTAGGTTCAGTGTGTCTAGTATGGGGTTTTACATCATATCATCCATAATACAGGGTAAATATTTCCATAGCACCTGGCTCAAACTTTTGATTTACTCCTTTTCTCATGACAAAGACTGAGAGGGTAATCTTGATCTGTAAGGCTTCCAGGTTTCCTATTCTCTCATACGCTTGGATTTACGAAGAAAATTTCCAGGTTTCCTTTGCTGCTTAATAGGTTATCTGCCATTTGGTCATGTAGCTGTGAGAAACAGTAAGCACTGTAGGCTTAGGTGCCCCCTTAGCCCACACTGCCTGGAATCCGATTCCCCCAGTTCTTAATGTCGTAAACGTCTATGCCAGTTCTCAATCCATAGCCAGCTCTTTAACTGGGGAAAATATCACTTGTGATCAGTTAAAATGGTACAAGTTTCTGGAGCCTGACGTCCTCAAATCAAGGTAGGCAAAGCTTAGAAATGGCAAGAGTTTACGTGGGATGGAGAAGAACGTAATAAAGCAGTTCAGTGAGAATGCCCTCGGTATAGAATTGCTTATGCGGACTTTGCCAATAGTCAATTCAACCTGTGAATCACAGTGTTTGTTACACTAGAAGAACATTTATTTCTTCTTGAATTTGCTTGCCAGCACAGCAATTTCCCTCAAAACATCTGAAGAGCAAGTGAAAAGTTTTCACTTTCTCTCCTTCTTCTTTTTGAGGGAGGGGGAAATGAACTTATCGTAGGATACATTTCAAAATGTGGTATCAATGGCAAAACTTGGGGAACAAATACTAAATTAGGAATACCAAATTGCCAGGACTAGATAATGTTCATCCGAGAGTAGTAAGAGCACTCAGAAACAAAACAGCCAAACTGTAGGCTGTAGTGTGATGATCTTTTCCTCTTTTAGCCCCTAGAAAGTGTCTAACATGATGCTTGTTTTCTAAAATGGCTTCAAAGTAGATCTAAGCAGCTTACATCTGTATCGTGTTTGCATCAAACTAATAGAAATGGCAATGAAAAAAATTGTGATGCCACACCAAAACCAGATGAAATTCATTTTGGGTAAATGTAAATTGATGTATGCATAAAAAATCCTGTCTTACATATACAGTGATGCATTTTAAGCTGGTGTGAGGCAAGAACAAGGGTCTTTAGTGATAACAGGTTGTTCCATTAAAACGGCTGTTTGGTGGTCAACAACAACAATGAAAAGAAGGAGGTACTTGGAAGGAGTGGCTGAGATGAACCAACCGCTAGCCCAACCCAGAATGGCTTTTCCTACTTTCTAACATATAACTTAGCATGGCATTTTTGACAACTTTGATTTAGCTTAACAAGTTCCTTAGGATTTCAAATGGTAAGTCCTGAATTTGCCTCCCAGATTTGCCAGTATCATCTCCTGCATGGTGCAGGTCTGCTTCTCTTCATCAGACCTTCCCATGTCATGCTGCAAACTTCCAAAGAATATGCAGTCAGAGATCTTAGTTTTATTGAGGTAACAAGGATCTTGAGGCCAAAATCCTTGATGACAACCGTTTCATCACTCTGAACATAATGTGGGTTAATATTACCAATTGTGAGTAAAATAAGCAGTGGATTAATTTATATATTTCATATTCTTTTTAGACACAAAAGGTAAAAAATGTTTTTATGCCATGTGTCCAGAGAATCAGAAGGTGCCTCTTCTTCCACTACTGCTGCTTTCAAAACTGTGGGCCCTACTTTGTGGTGCAGTAAAAGGTTTTAGTCCATATGCAATACTTCACAAAGTCTTAAAATCTAATCCAGCAGTAAGCCATGTTTTCTTACTAGAGAATCTTCCCACTCATAAAGTTGGGCCTTTTTTATTAGATTGAATTATTGAAATTAACCACATCCTGTCCTTTCTTCTGTGGCAGTGCATTAGTCCTTAACTATTTGTCATCTGAGCTTTTGCTTTGTGAGTCCTAAATGATGTTAACAAGTGTGCTCCAAATAGCCTTTCAGATTAGATCTATGATTCTCCACAGTCAACTGCCATTTTCCATACTGCCCTGACAGTGCCAGTCTAACTTAACACATTTGATTTATAAACAAGTAAACTGACCCAGCTACATGGACCACAGCAGTGTTTGACATTTAGAAATTTAGGATAAGACTGAAGATTTTAGCAAAACATAATTTTCTAGATGAAATGTACGTTTGTACAATGAAAACGCTACCAAAAAAAAAAAGCCATACTAGAAAATCTAAATACTCATTCATGCTGTTTGTGGTAGAGATAAATTTTAATGCCTTCACACTCCAGAGCAGCAAAAAAATCCATTAGCACAGAGATTCTCACAGTCATTGACTGTGTGGGAAGATACAGATGGGTTTTTTTTCTTCATTGCAACAATATCACTAACAGCAGGAGCCGAAACATACTATGTCATGTCAACCTGAAACAAATTAGGATTTAAGAATCTAATAAAGTTGGGATTGCTCAGTAGTGCAGTTTGCTAACAGAATGTCATTGCACACAAATGGTGTGTGTTCAGAGCTGGGTAGCTCAGGCAGTTAAAATACACACGTTTCCCCGTTGAGCCAAAATGCCAGCAGCTACCCCACTGCGGGTTTTAGTGTGATACGCTAATCCCAAATTTTCCTTGGCACTGGATGGTGAAAGAGCTGTATGGCCAAACAATTGAACTGAACTTAAGTTCCATTAAGAAAACTACCTGGTAACCTTTCAAAAACTTAAAATCTGCCTAGATCAATCATTACCATACTGTGATGCACAGAATCGCACAGATTCAAATAAAAAAGTATTGATGTAATCCGTGCTATACATAATGAAAATGTTTTAAAATAATATTACTGGGTTTTTTTCTTAAGACGTAAGGTATTAATTGCATCAATTTTGTGTATTATTTCTATTACAGTAAGAAAGAAACCAAAAATGTAATGGGCAGACTTCTCATTTTATTCCCAAGAAATGCAAATGTTTGCATTTTTGCTTCATATATAGCCAGGGCTAAGAAACATTTAAGAGCTAAATAGCTCACTGTGCAAGTGTCTTAAACCTGATTTGAATTCATGGTCACAGCCACTTATGTACAGTCTGAAAGAAAAATTTGAATACAGAGATGTTAATGGTATATATTGTCCCTCTTGTTTTATTAGTGAAAAAAGAAACCTCATTTAAGTGCTGTATTAATGACAAGACAGTCAACATAACTCCAAATTCAGGATACTCTGTAATAAATATTGCAAATGCAAAGCCATGGTATCCTTCCAAAAATTTACTGCCCTTAACTCAGTTGTTCTGTGAAGCAGGACACAGCTCTCTTGATCCCGAGTGTCAACAGTGTGTGTTAGAACGCTTTGTATGGACACAGCTTGTCTGTGTGATGGTAATAGCGGCTTGACCTCCTTCCTGTTGCAAAGATATTTTTTTTAACTACTGTGTTTGAAAACGTCAGGATTGTTGTGTGTATGTTAGTTTTTCATCCACTTCAGAGAACTCTCTGTTCTTGAATTAGCTTAAAAAGTGTTCGAACATGAGTGTCATATAAAAACTAAAATGTTTTTACAACTATTTTTTTCATCTAATAGAAAAGGCATGTTAAGCATATATTAGAAAAACTTCAGGGTCTTCAGGGCCCAGTCGAATGGTGCATAAAGACATCTTTTGGTTTTGTTCTTCTTTTGCTTGACTTCCAGTGTACAGGTTTGTGCTTTTTTAAAGCTAATTGATGGTAAAGCAGGTGATGCTGTATTTTTTTTTCCCTATTTCTGTGCCTGGCTAGACAGTTGGACCTCATTATCTTCCAGTATACTGATATTTCCACAAAATTTAGCACCGTTAATTGTCAGTTTCAATGTGCATGGAAAGATTTTAGGAAGGAAAGAATAAAGTGTCTGTAACTTGTAAGGTTTTCTGGATCTGTACCTAAGATCGATGGCTATTTAAAGGAGAAGAAAAACTCATCTCTGCTACTTTCACACCCTTTACTGAAATAAAAACAGTAGCAGAATGTCTATATGGAAAGTGAATATTCTCCTTAAAGACAAAAAGCTAGAATAGAAGGTTATAGGGAAATGCAGAAATCTTAGTGATTAACTGAAGAAAACTTCTGCAGCACACGTTTTCCAGGCTGACTACACATTTTAGTGCTCCTTGGGGATGTTTTATGGCACCGCTTTCTTGTGTCTTAGGAGCTGGCGGTACTGCCTTGGCATCCTCTGCCTGTACTGGCAGAAAGCTGTCCCAGGACTGCAGTGTTCTGCAGCTCATTGCTACTTACCTCAGTGGATCTTACAGAGTTATAATCTCGTAGTTCCCTGCTCTGCAAGAGTCGGAGGTCAGTGTCCTACCAACAGTAGGGCAACAGTCTTAAAGCACATAGTTATAGAGGTATTTTTGGTTTAGTTTCAGGAAGGGGAAATATCTGGTGGGTTTTTGTCTGCTTACCATGTATATGCCCATCTTTGAAATGGGAATTCTGGTCCAACAGATACTTGAAGGCCACCTTACTCTGAATATAGCTTAAACTAAGTCTTTACAGAAATCATTATTTATTTTTTCTTTGTAGTCCTTTGACTAGTCTTTAGCTTCCAGCACTGCCACATGAATCACACAGAGAACCATAAGGTTTTTAAGCCTTATCAGTCTCATTGTCACTCAGTTGTGTACTGGATGGTCTTAACTCTTCTGACGTCCCATCTGAGTTTTAGTGATAGTGAGCATTAAAACATCATTATGCAGTATGGTTCAAAACAGATCACATGAAAATATTCATAATTATTGCTTAGTTCTCTGCCTCCATTACAGCTCTAGGAAGTGTTTGAATTCTCATGGATTTTTAATTTCTGGGATTTTGTTACACACATTAAAAATGCCTCAAGATTTTTACATGACTCCAGAAAACCTCTGAAGGTTTTAAAATAGGGGGAGAGATGTGACATTCTGCAGCTTTGGTGTAACATAGTGGTGGGTGCCATGCCTTTTTTTTCTTTTTTTTTTTTTTTTTTAAAGAGCAAAGCAATTGCTCTTTAAAATTTCTTGAGCTCTTATCTCTACGAAGTGGGATTTGCTCAAACTCCTCTCATCATTTCAGCAGTTACTTCAGTCAGTGCATCTCTAAGGGCCGGACACCCATGGTCCAGTCATGGTCTGGGTATGCAGATGCAGTTTTCCTTCCAGAGGAACATTCAGCAGCTTGGGCAGGCTCCTGGCTGACTTCTCTTCCTTGGGGTTTACATAGCATGAAGTAGTCACAGAGGGTAGTTCATCTGTTGCCTCCTCCTGAGTTCAAATGGGGCTTTGGACTGTTCAGATTATGCTGAATCTTCACAATAAACTATAGTATAGTTCTTTGGTTTAACACTTCAGTGTGTAGGGAACTGCCTGTCAATTAGTCCAGTCATACGTAGAGATCATGGGAATTTGGCCAGCCACCAAAGAAACAGGCAGTGGGTATGTTTTAAGTGTGCAGGGCTCATAACTTTATCTCACAGCATGCCTTCTCAAGCAGTTTTTCCTTAAAACCCTTACTCTGAAATGTGTAGAAGGCAAGAAGAAGGTAGGCCTGCAGTATATCAATAAACTCTTAAAGTTAGGGAAATGTTGTTTGACTCATGAGTTTTACAATCAGCTGAAGATAGTCTTGGAAAGACATAGGCAAAGGTTTAATGTGGTAATAAATGCATTCTTAATGGTTACTTACCAGAACTGTGAATAAAAGAAGATCAAAAATGGCCTGATTAGTTCAGTTACCTATTTCCTGGTTTAGTGTTACTTGATCAATAGCCCAGAGCACTTAGAGCAAACTTGTGTCCGCCTTCCAGGATCAGTTAATTACTCATGAAATAGGCACGCAGCGTATTTGATCTCCGTCTCTCAAAAATCTTCTCCAGGGTGACAGAAAAGCCCATATCATGTTCCTTGTTCTCCCTCATTTACATTGTACTTTCCTCATGAAGCAGCCCTGGGAGTCTGATGCTGTGCCTTGTATGGTTGTAGATAGCATTTATGAAAAAAAATGCATTGGACAAAATGCAGTGTCAAACTCTAACACATAAATTGCAATTAATAAAATTTGTGGCAATGAATTTCAATCAAAAAGAAGGTCTTTGATAATTCAATTTTTTTATCACTTAGAATAGACTAGAACATGCCATGTAAGTATGTGTCTTCAATATAAAAATTAAAATGTCTGAAAAGTAAATCTGGTGCTGAGCAATCATGTTGATAACTAAAATTTTGACAGTTCAAAATGTTATCCTTTTTTGACCCAGAAAAAAATCAGTGCCAAGACTAGCAGGATTCTCCAGAAACGTAAGCTTCTTACCTGGTTATAGTGGGTGGTGAAAGTGTTTTTATGGAAGATGGTGGGAGTAGTATTTAGATGTTTACCAGTTGGTAAAGAATTGAGACAGCTGAATAGGTGATGATAAAGACTGATAGGTATTGGTGAGTCTGATGAGTGGTATCAGATAAATACAGGGCTATACTGTTTGTGTGTCCCAGGCCCATTCAAGATTTGACATAAAATTGCTGTTGAGAGTATGTAAAGTAAAACTCAACTTTTCAGGCAAATGAGTCTTCCTTTTGACATCTTGGTATGGATGAGTCATTCCATTATCACATTAAAAACCAAGAGCAAGTCTAACTTGCTAAAACAGTCATGAAACCTCCCCAGGTGTCCAGCTGTGAGAGGCATTCACATATTTTATTGACAACTTGGTAACAGAACAGGTAAAATGCTGGCTTGAGGTGTCATTTTTTTAAGTGCTGTCCTCAGTGAGTATTTGTGATTGACCGTTCTTGCAGCTGCATACACTGGGATTATTTTTAATAAGCTGAGGTATTCTTTTAAAGCCTCTCTTTCTCTCTTTATATATGTATTCTGTATATATTCTCCAGTCAGCGTTGTCAGTACTGGGATACAAGGAACCTATTCCAAGGAAATTCAATTTTTAGGGCAAGAGGGAAACACCCAGCAACATAAATGAAAAACAGAACCTCTTTAGGCATGTGAAACAAATTGTCTTTTACTAAGCTTCTCATTTTCTTTTTCCACAGTGCTTGCTTAACAAATTGTAGTCAATAATCTGCCTCCTGATGGTTCTTTTTGTCTCAGATCTCCACTTTATTTAAAACCATCCAAGTCTCGGTGACTACTCTGCACCTCTATGGTGGCACTGGTAATAATATTTTGCCCTGGAGTTAGTAATTTTTACAGCAAGCTCTCAAAAATCTTTCGGAAGAGCCTTTCAGAAGGGCCTTTTTTTATAGGTAGCAAAACAGATGTATAGAGAGATGAAATGACGTGGAAAAGATAACAATACATTTATGCCTCCCATTTCCTTGTCTCTTGCTGTGCTTACTCTGCATGATCTCTGGCTGACCTACAGGGTTTTTTTCTTGGTTTAATTCATTGAGTTTGTGGCTCTGAGTATATTGCTTTGCTTTTATCTCATGTCTTCAAGCCATAGCTCTTTATCTCCTGACTCAAAGCTGCAGGACTGAAGGCCGAAGCTGAATTTCTTTCTTCTCTTCTCAGTGCTCTGATGCTCTGGAAAGAAAAATTGGCAGAGCTAAATAGCTGTCAAGGAGAAAGAACAAGACAAACACAGGAGACCGAGATTTTCAAAATTGGCTAGTAATTTTAGATGCACTAATTTTGGGTGCACAGTTTGACAAAGGAGACTCATTTACAGCCGGCCTCTGTAGTTTGACAGCCAAAATCATTAGCATCATTTGATAATCTTGACTACTTTAGTATTTTTTTAGATAACCTGGTTTTAAACAGATAGCTAAAATGAAATTGTGTTAAAAAAGATAATTAAAGTCTCTTGGAAATTATGACTAATTTTATTGCTTGTGTATTCTGGTCTTAACTATAACAAGAAAAGTTAACCTTATAGAAAAGGTTATTATTTGGCTTCTGACAAGCTAGCTTTTAATTTCTGATGTGTTTAACTCCAGTTCAAGGGATGGCTTTAAACAAAAGGCTCAGCTGCTGTTGGCTTTGTGTTGCAAACTGATGGGAGCTGCAAAGCTGTGGCCGCAAGCAGACCTGGCTGGTGCTGGTTCAGAACAGGCAACAAGGTGCCTGTCCCAGGAGCATCCTCCTAAGCAGCCCTGGGCTGAAAGGCCAGGCAGGTTTTGCAGGTGCAGAACTAGTTAGCCGTGGCCTCACTGCCTCTCTCCCTGCTTCTGCCAAAGGGGGGCCTGCCTCAAAATTGGATTGCATCACTCCCGGGGGGAAGGCAGCATCAGCTGCAGAGCGGCTACCTGGGGCATCTTCTTCAGTTCGCCTTGTGCTTTTGAAACCTCTTGAACTGGCTGTGTTTGTATAGTCTGGAGACAGTAGTTAGTACATCATTTATATGTCTGAATAAAAATAAAAGTTATTTTATAACCTCATTTATGATGTATTTCCTTATCTTAAATTCTAATCAAGCAGAGTTTGCCTAGTTGTACGTATTCCTCAGAAAGCAATAAGTTGAAATAGGTATTGCCAGTTTGTTTTTCTCCAAGAACTGATTTATCAGTTGCCGTTGCTCTGACTTTCTGTTGAATTTTTGGGACAGCTCCTCACGTGTTACATTTCAGCAGCAGGACTCAGTGACTGATTAGTATGCAGAGATCATTTTGGTCCTGGTCTTGCTTAATAGTACTAAACTCAAAATAAAAAGTTAATTAGAGCGAGTAAAGTTATTAAAAGTGCCTGTGTGATTTAAAAGCTGAAGTCTACATTTTCAGGAGAGTCTTAGGCATTTTGGAAACCTGATTAAATTAAAATCCTTTATGAGGTTACATGAAAATAGGACTTTGGCTTTAA
Source organism: Theristicus caerulescens (assembly GCA_020745775.1). NCBI lineage: Eukaryota > Metazoa > Chordata > Aves > Pelecaniformes > Threskiornithidae > Theristicus > Theristicus caerulescens. The sequence continues at coordinate 88,195,425 of CM036558.1, forward strand.
ATCACCTTGGTGATTTTGAAAATCTTACTCAGTGTCTTTTATCGTCTCACACAATAAATGGTAATCCTTCACAGGTGAAATTATCTTTATACCATTTGGAGCTATGGAAGAGTGCAAGGACATCATCACCAACAGCATATATTTAGTCAAAGCCCTTCACAGAACCCAAGAGCACTTCAGATAACAGTTCATTTTAAACTACCATTATACAGAAACGGTTAGATGAAGACACAAGCAGGTATTTTTTTCATTTTAGTTCTTCGCTGTCAGGAGAGACTTCGTGGCTGTTCGTGTTATGGCAGAGGTTACATTTCATAGCCCAGATGTGTAAATCTGATATACACTGACACCCAGCGCATCACGGGCTTAGGCAGGAGAAGAACAAGATGAGTCAGAGGGTTGCTGAGGGCAGGCAGAGCCTTTCTTCCAAAACTCCTCGTTCACATCAAGCATAGCAGTACTCGGGTGCTGTTGTCCACATACCTCCGCATACACGTTGTCCACATTGGCCCATAGAAAACTAGTTTGGTGTTGTCAGCCCAAGTACCAGGGAATAAAGTGTCCATAGGAGGCCCAGTTGCTGCTAACTGGGATTCTCGTTGCTAGATCCTCACCATCAAACCAAACACTAAACAAGCCTGGAAACCGATGTGTCCTTTCACCTACAGTGACTCTCTTCAGTGGGAATTGACTGCCCACGCTTCAATTAGTGTAAGAGATGCAAGACCGTATGCATTTTCTTTTTGAAGGAAACTAATACACTGAATGGGATAATGAGTAACCTGCTGGCTGCCCTTGGTGAGGGGGATGAGATGCAGTGAAAGGGGGTGAAGGAGCTGTGAAGAACATGGGACCACTTCTTGTGAGGTGACTGAGGGACATCTCAAGCCCTTTGCGTGTTTTGCCTGTCTTCTGTGAAAGCATCTTCAGATGCTTGTGGTAGTTCAGATAGTATTGAATTCATATTCTGTTTTACATGTACTATCTTGGTAATATAATAGGTGTTTAATGCAGCTCTGCCTGTCTCCCTTTTTCTACTTGTCTTGAATATTCTTGGTATTTAAGACCAACCCTTATGTCAGCTTCCTTATTAAAGAATGTGCTGCGGAAATTATGCTAATTAAGCTGGAGTGTAATTATGGGCTAGAAAGATTATTTCACAGTCAGAATTGAATTGTTGTAGATAAATGTGCATTAACTTAATAGTGTGCAGCTAATTAGTTTTGCTATTTACTTGTAGAAGTTAAAAAAAAAAGGACATAATCAGTTATACAAAAGCTTGAGAAATGAATATATTGCAAAGCCAATGGGAAGCATCCTCTGAATCTCTCTTCAATTATTGTTTTGCTGGATTTTTTCTCAGTTTTCCTATTCTGAAATTACAATGGGCACAAATAGCTAATTTACATATTTAACTTTATTTCTACTTAAAATATACATTGTATATTGTAAAATGTATGGTTGCCAGTTTGACAGTTGCATATCTGTAATTCATACTAAAGTGATTACGACATCATTATGTTTTGTGCTCTCCACAAAAGGTAAAGTATTTTAGTTCTCATTTCGTAGCAAATGAAGGTAGAGACTTTATTTGCTGTGCATATCTAACTTTAATTTTCATGTTCAGTAGCAAGCTGAAATCTGTGTTCAGTATGTTTTAAGGGAGGAAAGACCTAGGCACTTACACACTGGACACGTATACACTATATAACACTTACAATATTGCAGGTGCATAGTAATGGTAAAGTACTGAAGACCAAAGAAAGCCGAATTACTTGATTTTCCAAGTTCTAGCTGGACCCCTGTCTGAAAGACTGAAAGTGTTCAGGAGTTTGCCAACAAACATGTAATTTTTTATGTTCCAAAAATACCCATGTTTGCTGTACTTCTTAGACATCCACGGCTGTGAAAAGAAAGCTGTAGAACATTCTCCTTAATGTAAATTAGTGTCAGCTTCTGGGAAAATCTAATATAGCCATTTGATTTGTGCATGTAAATTCATATATAGAAATATATAAGCCATCTGTGAGCGTAATATTTCTTCCCTGGACTTCGGAGTGAAAGAGACTCCAGTATAAATTAAAGTAGTGGTTAAAAAGTGCAGTCTCATCTGAAGTGTGGTGTGCTCTGAACTTCATCTGCAATGTCGCCTACAGAGCTTTGCTGTATGATCACGTTTCTTAATGCTCAAATAAAAAAACATAGGGAGATATTTTTATGAAATGGAGAAAAATCATTCCAATAGCCTATGGAGTGACTTTTCCACTAATAAATAAATAATGCCAGGTATCATATCCTGTGTTGCAAAACAGTTCCACGGCTTTTCCACACTAAGTTTTAATGAAACTGGATATCAGTTTCATTTTTATCAGGTTATATCAAGAACACAATCTCCTGTGTGAATTCATATTCACCATTAGAAGAAAACTTATGAACGGCAAGTATTGACACAGACCTAAAAAAACCCTCAGACTTTTCCCACTTCCAGCCTCCCCTTGTGCAAACAACACAGCTGAAAAATCTGTGAACTTCATTGTGTTTGAACTTGACATCGAAATTTGCAGCAGCAATTTGAAATATGAATTTCAAAATCGTACAGGTGACCAAAAATGTAAAATTATGGATGTGTAAGAAACATATTTATTCTGTTTGCAGACATCAGTGGCTATTAAAAAAGGAAAGGGGAAAAAAAAAAAATCAAAGTTTCTTCTGTATCATGTGTGACAGGCGGTTGATTGCCAGCCTAGACAGAGAGCATTTGCATCTGTTCCGTGCAGGCATGCTCGTGTCTTCCGTAAAGCAGGTTATGCTGCCCAGCCTTGATCCGAGCGTATCTCAGGGGAGGAGAGAGAAGGAAATAAACGGTTATCAAAATGGGTTCAGTCTCTGTGAATGAGGGTTGATAGAGATGACTGGAACCACCTGTCATTACAATTTTCACCAGTCTAGCAAATGAACCCACTATTCATTTTTGGGAGCGTTTTAGAGCAAAATCTAATTTCTTAAGTGATAATCTAGTCAAAAGCAAATAGATTCATTTAGGTTACACATGCTACATGAATTGCACATACTGCAGAATCAATGCTTAAGTCTTTAAGCACAGTTTAAACTACTTTGAATTATAAATATATCAGAAATTATCTTATAAACAACTCTGATATCAGTTGCTTAGTTGCATGTAACCATGATCTGAGCTCGGTCGCTGAAGTCTGAGGCAATCATTCATTTTAGAGCTATGGGTTTTAAATACTGGCTGGTTTTATAGCTGGAGTCAGTGCTGTCAGCTGAACACATAGGGGACAGTTTCAACATTGGAGGGAGTGGCATTGTTCTTTCAGCTTAAATAAGGAAATTTGGGGGGAAAAAGATTACCCAAAGTCTGAAAAGGAATTAGTTCTGAAGTGAAAAAGGGAAAAGTGCAATTCGCTGTCTGTACTTCTTGCAGTTGGCAGGGTATGCAGGGTATCACACACCAGCTAAATTCTTGGATCAGTGAAGGTAATGGGCACTGGAATTCAGTATATCACATCAAAAATCCCACCCAGAACACGTTGCATGGAAATAAGTACCATACAACTGACTCATCCTTCTTCTTTAGGTAACTGTACTTCCACAGGCTGAGGAAAGATTTTTGACAGGCTGAGGCACATATTTTCCCTTAAGATATTCTAGTTTCAAAGACCTCTTTAAGATATCGATTCTGATTTCTAAATGACAGATCCTTGGCAGTATTTCTCTTATTCGTTAATAAGGGCAATTGCCCTGAATCAATAGCGTGATTATTTTCTGCAGTGGATTTATTAGATATATACAGTGTTTCACAGCTCAGCTGGAAACATTTCTGCAGAAGTGCTGTGCAGAACAGTCTGCAGCCTCATTCTTTTTGTAAAGGATAGAAAAGTCGTGTCCCAGTTGTAACCCGGTAGGATGGCAACTAAGAGAGGAGCTGGTTTGCCCCGTTCAAAGGATGTTTTTCTGTGAGTTGCATTTTACTGAGGTAAAACTATCAAATATACATGTGTCTATTTTACATTTGTTTAAAATCTACAGCCTACTTCTGCCATAAACTCTGAGTATCATCCATGTAAAATATTTTTTCTCTGATTTGGCTTTTGCATTGTTTTTTTAGGTGAGACATGCTGTTCTTGGTCCGGTTTTGTTGCTAACACAGCAGTTGAGGGTTGTGAATTTCCCTGATGTTGTACTGGTAGCACTGCTGGTACTGTCTGTTAGTCTTACCTGTCCATTGACGAGCTTGTCATTCTTCTGCTGGCTTTTCTGTCATTGTGGAGATTCTGGGTTATCCTGTGGCCCAGACAGAGAACAGAAATGTTATCATGCGAGATACCCACCTAGAAACCATCCTTTCTCCTTTTACTCCTCCCTGCAAGTGCAGCAGCACAGCCTTGTTTTCTGATTTAGTACTCTGAAAAGGGGGATATGTATTAGGTTTGTTGGTGCTTTGAATAGAGGCAGACATGATTGAAACACCCTGTTAGAAACAGCAACAACAAAGCAGTACCCCTTCTAAATGGATATATGTGACAAATCTCCCCCCCCCCCCCCATTTATAAGCTGAAACTGTTGTTAGGGTCAACAAAATCTGAGATTGATTAAAATTTCCCTGCAGGAGGCCATCTTTAGCTTGAGCGATGTGTGCTGCAGCATACGTGCCAAATAGTGGGAGCCTTGCAGTCAGAAATTGGCTTTGATGGCCCAGAAGGTCTCTTCTTGTCCTGCACTCCCCTGAAATGCCATCCAGATCCTCTGCATTTTTAAATTCTTGAAAACCTTTTGCAGTCAGCTAACAGTAAATCAGTGTATTTGGTTCAGAGAGTTGAAAACTAGGGCTGAGGATTTAATAGCAGCTCTTCTAACTTTTGCCAATTTTTTGATTTTTCCCCTGTGAGAGAGGCATGTAAGCGCTGTCTCTCTTTACCCGTGCCTGCCATGAAGATGGTGATATCTATGTACTGCATTAGGAGAGTTCCCTAGAATTTCTGCCGTGCTTTGAAGTAGATGAAAGGCATGTGATGGGAAGTAGCAGTACTGTTTGAGTATCAACTGCTCATTACCGGTGGATATTTTTCCTTCCATCTGACACCTTTCCATTTGAGCAATTTTTTAACAATTTGACTCTTTTGTTATTGATCCCGTGAACTTTCTGTCTCCTGAGTGTCAAGTATATCTTGCATTATTACATTGTTTTGATAGTTGTACATTGAGATACATCGAGCCAGCATGCAAGAGACTAGTTTTTTCATGCTTAATGAAAACTGAAATAAAGGCAGCAAAGAAAAGCCATTAGTCTGTATTTCCCTTTGACAAGAAGATCAAATTCAAGTGCATTTATAGAATTGTACAGCTTGCAAGTTTAATGAACAGCATTAGTTCCTCTGCTTCTCTAAAAGATTGAATAGGAGTCTAGTTGTAAGCAAAGAAAATGAGAACAGTTTGTTGTTTTATTTTTTTTTTAATTCAGTATTAGAAATTTATGTGGGTTTTCCTCTTGGCTTTCGAGACTTGGTGTTTGAGTGTTTCAGGGCAAATTCTGGGGCTTATCAATTTGTGTGATATTTTGAGTCACCTTTAAATTTTGCTGTTTAATAGTCATTATTTAAGTATCAAAAGATTGTCCACTTTGAAGAGTTTACTGTGCTCAGAAAGACAGGGAGTGCTGCAAAGTGTTAGAAAGATAAGAACGATGCCTGGGCGTGTGTGTGGAGATAAGGTGAGAGTTGCTGCTGCACAGTGACAAAGTAAGCCAATAATGCACTTGATGGAGTAATCACTAAGGAATGAGATAGCACAAGATATTTAGGAGTAATACTTTCTGATACTTCAGATGGACACCCTTTCCTTGCCCCCACCCCAGCTGTAAAAAATATTTCTGTGGCTTGTGGTAAACCATGTGCACTGTTGGCATTTCCTATTGTCTGCTATTCGCACACATAGAAAATAGCCAGTTTCTGGTTGTGGTGCTCCCTGCTTTCCCATGGCAGTCTGCAGGTTACCCAGATGGCGACCTGCCCATGCTTTTTATTGTGGATAGGAGGGAAACATCCAGTTTGGTTGCTTTTTTATTTCTCCAAACCTGAAAAACCTTGAGTTTCCATCATCCCCGCTGGAGAAGGGTAGGAGCAGTTCTCCCCTCACCTCCCTGTCACTCAGGAGATCTGCTGGGGCCAGAATCTTGATCAAAGAAAGAGAGCAACGGAAAGAGACGATGCGTGTGTTGTCACGTCAGTTATAGTGAAACTCATTGTGCTTTATAACATGACATTAGAAGCTTCGACTGGAGAGAGAGAAGTCCCAACCTTTTGGGAACTCTTGTGGTGGTGGTGATTTAAAAAAACGATGCAGATGCTCTGAGACTTTCAGGGAGTGTTGTGTGTGCCAACTTCCTCTCCTGCAGATGAGCGTGGTTGGAATTGTTAACGTTGATGCTGTTAGGCTAATGCTAAATTGTTCCTGCTGCTTTTTTATTCTTTCTTTTCATAGCTGCAATAGTTAGGTGTCTTGATGTGTGTGGGGAAATAAAATAAATATCTTCCTCTCTAAAGTGCTCCTCCCATTTTCATAGGAAAATCAGGGTTTTGTGAAGTAACATTTGTTCTTTGGAAAGCATACATTTCTACATGGCCAGATGGGAGGAGGACCTCAAAAGCTTTTTTCTCCTGTTTTTGAAATACAGAAAGTTTTAAGAGCCTCTGAATGGGAACAGTAGTTCTAGAAAAGGAGACAATTTTGATGTACAGGTCTCCAGAGACAGAGAATCTACCAACCCTCGGAGAAAGGTGTTAAAGTAAATGACTGTGTCTGACAAAGTCAATGACAGAGTCAAGGCTGGAATCCCTTAGGTCTGTCTACTGTTTTAATCTCCTGTCTACGTTTCCACCTTTCTGATCCATGAGGAAAGCATATCCACATCTGTAACAGCTGTTCCGCTGCTGAGCAACATTTCACAATCTTCTGAAATCTTCCCTGTGAAGCATGAACTCCTGTAGACAGAGAGAAAGAAGCATAAGCTGGTCTCTCAGGGAAGGGTTAACTTGGCATATTTTCACAGCTGCAATGTATTGAGCCCTTTTATTAGTTATTAAGCCCTTGTATTAACGTATTACACCCTACGTATTAAGGCCCTTCTGTAGTAGGGGGTCAGAAAAATGTTATGCATTGCAGGGAGAAAGAAGATAAATTAGGCAGCTTAAAGACATCTTGATAGCTTACCTAATTTGCCTCTTACTCGCCTTTGCAGAAGCAGTCCCTGTATATGCAAATGCCTGCAGAGGAAGAGATAAAACAAGATTTTCAAGACTGTTTCAGCTCAACAGCCCCAAAAGACGAATGCCACTTTCTAACAAAAAAATAAAAAAACCCAACCTGAACAAACCAAATAGTACAAATGGCAAAATTAAAGATATCCTAAAGCACTGAAGCCCCTAATTTTTCTCCATTCCCCACCTCACAGTCTAGAGGAGAGATAACTTTATACCATCCACAGCAGGCTATGGCTACCTCAGGACACAGGCCACTTTTTTCTGAAAAGCTCCCTCACTGGGAGTGAGAGTATTAAATATACATAGATCAGTGTCAACAGCATGAAAGATTATTTCATAGAGGTTCATAAATATATTTCAATTAAAAAGACCTTTGTAAATGAAATCAGGGTGACCTTGAGCAGATAGTTCAGTTCTTATACCTTTGAATGTAATCCTGTTGTATTGAAGGCAGTAACCTAGAGCTGTAAATAGTACCACATGGGCCATCGTCATTAGATAATCTTTACTCAACTGTATCGTCTTTAAAATCTTTTCCTCTTAAGATGAAAATGTTCAAGAAATCTGCAGACGGTGGAGCCTCAGACAATTTTTGTTATGTTGAAGTAGTTCTTGCTTCTTCACAAGCTCACTTCATATGGTTTTCTTATTTTAAAATCTAAATCACAGGTAGTAATGTAAAAACAGAAAAGTGATGCCTTTTTGGAGAACGTATAGAGGATACAAAGGCAGAACTGCAGGAGGGTATATTTGCCATTGTACAAGTTAGTTTTAGCCTTTTCCTGTATCGGAGAAGTAATTTTTCAAAGTGCGGGATTAGCCCTGAGACCTCAGGTTTATGGTTCTGTTAAAGACCTGGGACACACTGAGCATCTCCATCGCTGCTTGGCAGAGCTGGGCAGGAATCCTGTGCACCTGCCGCAGCCCATCCTTCTCTGCATCTCATTAGCAGGCACAAATACATTGTAAAAAACATCTGTGATGAATCTGTGTAAGCACTACAGCATGGTAGCTCTAGTTTAGGCCACATGGAAGCGTAAACCAAGGAAAATGTCATAACCCAAGAGCAGCATTCAGGTTTTTGGCAGGATTGCCAAATGTTTGTACAGCTGTTTTACATTCAGCTGTGCTAAATTTGAAATGTAGAGAAGATGTAAGCTACATGCTTAACTAAAAATAAAGTATATATTGAAGTGCAGTCGAATGTTGCTGACTGCTCATGTATTATACACTTAGATATTTAAATGGTACATTGCCAGAATGCTAAGTGTTGCCAGTTTGCATCAGTGAAATTATTGGTCCGGTAACGTGGGTCCAGGTATGGCAGATAGTATCCTAACATTGCGTATACTAACAGGTCACAGTATACCTGGGTAAGTAGATCCAGTGTGTTACTCAAATGAAAGTCAGTAACGGTTGGGCTATCTTTCTAATGTTTGCCTGCTCAAGTGCTGACAAGCTCTGAAATCAACTTTTCCCATATATAAAGTGTCATTAGACTCTGTAGTGAAATGCTTCCTCTTTCTGATTCCATTTGTACCATTTGTACAGTTTTTTGCCTGCAAATCAAATTTCCAGTTGTGCATGTATTAAAAAAAAAATTAAGCAACCCGGCAATGAAGAGGTTATTGTGATCATTTTTTAATGTTACAAAGCCATTTGGCAAGCATGCTGCTCTAACAACAGCAGCTCTTCAGAAAGTGTTAAGAACTCCATTAGTGGAAGAAGCAAATGGTGAAGATTTGTGAGATTCAAGAGTTGCAGGTTTGGTGAGATGTGTACACTTAATCTGATTGTGTAACATGATGCATTTGCATCAGTCATAGGCAGCACCCCACACGGCTGCAGTTTTCAGGTTGGAATAAACAGTAACGTAGATGGATTTCTTTGTTTCATTAGAACTTATATTTTTATTCATAGAAGATACATCTACGGTGCCTTTTCTCTGTCCTTACTTCTGGTGCTTCCTAATTTAGCCTAAACTATGTCGGATTATTTTGTTCCTAACTTTTCCAGTAGTCTGGGTTTGGTTTATCTTTCTTGAAAGGACAAAACAGAAGTACAGGGAGCTCTCTGCTGATAAGGGTTCATTGCTGCCCTAACAGGTTTGTATTAGGCCCAAACCTGCTGTTAGTACATCTTGTGGATATATGTTGTTCATATCGGCGTGGGGCTGAAGATGAAGGTGATCTTGCTTCTTGTTGTACACTTCTTTGGCCAAGTTTGACTGGAGAAGACAATATGGTGAAGGGTTTTGAGGGGTTTCCAAAGTGAGTGGAACAGAGATTGACATCTCTGTATTTTATTTCCTAAAATTGTGTGCTAAAGGTACCTAATCAATATTCATGTGTTACATTTTCAAAGCAAATACAGTAGTTCTGCCTGCTCTTAAACTGTAGCAGATCGTTCAGACCAGGCTGACAATCTGTGTATACGTGTGTGCTTACATATGGTGAAGTATGTTTGAAAAAGGGAAGATACTTTAAGGAAATACTTCAAATTTAACTCCCAATACATTAAGTGTAATAAGTATATGTTCTATTTTGCTTGACCAACTGTCATAGAATCACAGAAAGAAAATGAAGCCTCTTCCTCTTTATACCACAATCCTTGTCTGTGGATTATGTTTAGGTATTTTTGAATTTTTTTACCAGTTAAGTTTAACATCTTGTCTTTGCTCTTTTTAAGTGTACTAAGAGAAAGTCCTTAGAGATTCCTGCAGTATTGGTGTATTCCCTTCCAAATATTTTTAATAGAAGTAAATTTCTCCCTTTAAACATGGGAGGTAGTTCTTTCTTTGATCTTCTCTTGGCTCTTGATTAGTTCTCCACATGTTTGATCCTGAGCTGCATGTAGTTTGGTTTTTCCTAGTACTACCAGAAAACCATTCTCACAGCTCTCCTTTCAGAAACAAGCCAAAAGAGATTTTCAGGCTTTATTTATTGAATTTTTACAAGGCGGGGGCAAAAAAGCAAAGAGAAGGGTATATCTCTATAGGCATAAGTTCAGCAAAAAGTCTTGCAGACTGGCATTAGCAATGCCACAATGTATGTGAGCTAGAAATCTAGGGAAGATTATCCTTAGCTCAGATTGTATTGTCTTTGCCTTTGAGCACCACTTCATGTATGAAAACCTCTCCTTCACCAGTCTAAGACAGTCTCACATATGCACATGCGTATTAAGACAGGCAGGCACATATGGACCAGTCTGGTTTAAACATACACTTTTGTAATAAATATATCTAAAAATTGTGCATTCTCTTTCTTTGATAAATGCTTGGTGGTAGTACGGTCTCTGTCAAGCATATGGTTCTTTATAGCAGGCGTCTTCATAGCGCTGCCTTTGGGGAATGCTGCTGAGACAGGAATAGCTCTGGGTGTCAGTGCTTGCCTGTGCCAACTGCTTGATCAGATGTGATCTGCTCTAATAATGTTGATCAGAAATAAGAACCCAAGCTCTTGTGAGATTCACTGTGACCAATGGATGGAGCATAGACAGAGACATCACACCTGCTTCTCCAATGCCGTGTAGAAGCGATTGGTGTCCTTAGTTACCAGCTGGAGACCTAGGCTTTTAAAACTTATTTTGTAGCCTTTTTAAAATCAGTGCAGATACGGATGTAACAGGAATTTTGGTTTTGCTTTTCTGTGTGTCATCAGCATTTGCAGTGGCAGAAAAAGGAAATTCTGGCATAATTCAAGCAAATATTCAGATGCAGTGCATACTCTGTGTTCAGCAGCACCTTTAAGTGATCCCACATAGGCAGTGCACTCAGCCGTGTTACTAACAGTCTCTCTTAAGTCTGCATCTCCTTTACTTTCTGACATGTGTACATGATATGTGATATTCCTGCAGGAGCGGGAATTGGTTTCAATGCAATACTTGCTATACCCAAGTCAGCCTGGATTTCTTGGTGCTGCTGCTTCTGCTGCTCTATCTCAGAGTTGTGTCTCATGTCCAGCTCCTTGTTGATTCCCTTCAGTTGTTCACAGATAGAATGTAGCCTATGGTGGTAGTGTAGGCATACATATTGCCAGCTTACATAAAACTCAGCATTCCCCTTTGAGTCCCTTTCCACCTCTGGAACAGTAGTCTGCTGTAATCCATGGAACATCTGCCTTAGTCACCTCTTCAAGCTAAAACCTTCTGGAGGGATCAAAATGAGATCAATCCTACGTTCCTAGAGCACAGTTTCCATCAAAGAAAGAAGGTGGAACACCTTGGCATGCTTTGGTCAGTCTCCTCAGATGAGGACGCTTCCTAGAAATAATGCACTTTTACAACCTGCCGAAATATTTGGAGTGCACGGCAAATGCTGCTTTCCAGCCAAAGTCATGAAGTTCTTGCACAGCTGTGATTCTCTTGTGGAAAAACCCACACCACCACCACCAGAAGCCTTTAGCTGACCTGGACAGCTTAGTGTTGGTATTCCAAGGGAAACGGAGGCAATAGCAGAAGATCTTGAATGTACAGATGCTAGCTTACTCTTCATTTTTGGATCAACTCCACAGATACTGTTTGATAGCATTCTCAAAAATTGCACGCCACGCACCTCCTCAGATTTACTCCAGCCTTCTGGCTTGTTTCACCATCTGTGTGGATCGCTTCGCTCAGATTTTGTAAGCATGGGGATGTTAATAAAGGACACTGGCTTAGCTAGTGTTTGTTTAGGATATTCAGTACAGTTTCAAATTTTGATTAGTTCTACTTCATAATTTTACCAGGGATTGGATCCTCGTATGTTACCAGTTTAAATAATTTCCATGTGGCACAGTATCAGATGTTTCACATAAATGGAGGTAGATTTGATTTTCATTATCCTTTTCCGTTCCTTTAATCTGACCCTTATATTCATCAAGTACTGACCCTACAACTGCTTTTTGTTGGTAGGCAGTAAAAGATATTTTGCTATCTAATTTCAGTTACCTTTCCAGGGTGCTACCCAGTTTATTCCAGCTCTTGACTTCTACAACATACCTTCCTTCCCTACCAGTTTTTTTCTCTTACTTTTTGTTTGGCTCTCTATTTTAATATGTATTTTTTTGTCATACATGTGTGCTTAGAGCCATGGCCTGAAAGTTCCCCCACATCTATGCAAAATGTTCCAGATAGTTTTGTACCTTTGTCTTTAAGAAATTCCAGTCCTCCTCCCTTCTCAAGACCTCTGCCAGTTGACTTCATTAAGTAGCCTTCCTAACTTTTCATAATTAAGCCAAATGAAAAAAAAATATTTAAATTTTTCAAGTCAGTTTTAATAGAGCCGCAAGCTTGCTGTTCTTAAAAAAAAATCCTCTCTTTTTCTAGCTCACTTTTTTCCCCACCTATAGGACACTTGTATAAAACAAATGAAAAATTTAAACCCCTGGAAACTAGTCCTTCTTGCCCTGAAGGCTGCTAAAATTATCACAATTATTCAAGCAGCCTTAACTGTTGACAGAAGTTTTTGTTTGTTTTATATAGCTACCGTATTTCATTTAGAAACTACTAAAAATATAATCGTCTTAGAGACCATCTGCTTGAAATGACAGTGCATACTGGGGCTAAATTTTTAAACTTTTTTCCCTGCTTTTTTCATTATCTCTCCTAAAACTGGTTACATGACAAACTCAGTGTTCAATGCTAAGGGTTTCTCTTCTGAATTAATTTTCTACTTACGTCCAATGTGCACACAGCCATTTCCAACAAGTATTCATACATCACTTACTTTGATGACTTTTCTTCTGGGTGATCAGAGAGGAAAAGTAGGCCCAGCCTTGTTTTCATATGTAAATACCATGTCAAGACTGCAGGTTCATCAGAACAATTAATTGTACCTTTGATGAAGGGACCTTTTCCTTTTCCCCCTCATTGCCTCTTCTGGCCTGGATTCCAGGACAAGAGGAAGAAGAACCTGAGCTGGTTGTCAGGCTCCAGGGTGTACTGCTGTACATAACGGGCTTCTTGTTTGTTTGTTTTCCGTTCAAGTAATACACATATTATGAAGGAGGAAATTTCCTTTGGGAGAGAATTTGGTGATAGAAGTTCCAACACTTTGAAGTATAGTTATTTCGTGTAAAACAACTCATTGCAAATGTTCCCCCTTGTTGTCATACAAGCTGTTCTCTTCTGGTATTTTGTATCCTCCAAAATACCAACACCTGCGCTTGGCATCTAGGATTGAAAATGAGAATAAATTAGAAGTGGAGCTAGGATAATTAATTTGTCCTCAGTAAGGTCGGTGGGTTGGGGGTTTTTTTAGGTTTTTTTTTTTATTTTTATTTAAAAATATTTTCTGGAAGATGTCTTTGGTTGGCTGAGAGCCATGTACATAAGAGGCAGGTCTAATATGTTTGAAGAACCTATTAACATGTGTTAACATGGTTAACTGTAAGAAAACAAGTACAAGACGAAGCTAACACATCAAATAACATTGTTTCTATCACTTCTGTCAATTTATGATTTGTTTATGGGTTTGTACTACCCATTCTTAAACAGAAATAAGTGCTTAACCAAAGAATCCCTTCCTTTTCACCTGTTAACAGAGTATACACAGAAAATGTGGTGTTTGCCGTCTTCAGCTGCCAAAGCTTCTAGCCTTCCTTGATACCTTTTACAATGTTGTCTGACTTCTCAAAATACCAATTCAATGTTAAGATCTTTCTGAACATATGCAAAACGTCTCTTGTAGAAACTTCCCAACAGTCTGTATCATCTCAAGATTCATTGGAGTAGTCCATATGTGATTTATTATTACATCTTCATGGTTTCTTTGTATTAAACACTTAATGTGAAATTTAATATTCATGAGTTAACATCTGTTTTGTCAGAAGAGAAATAGCCGATGAAATACTGAGTGTATTTTTTTTAATCTCCTATTTATATTCTGGATCTTCATAAAGATACAACTGTAATGACAACTCTCAATCTGGCAAACATCCCATATGAGAAGAGAACAGACAATACCTCCGTTCTGTAGTAATTCATTATTATTGTAAAATGAGTCTTGTTTCAATGAAATGTCTTGCAGAACTTGTACTTAAAGTGTGATGCCTGATTTTACTTGAGACAGACTGCAGAGCTACTGTAAGTGTTACTGAAACGCAGGTGAATTCTCCCAGTGATGTACATACACTTGGCCTCAGTGCATCTGAATCCCTATAATTTGGGAAGGAAACAAATGATCAGGAATATTTTTTTCAAATATTATAGATGGACTCTGCAACAGCTCTTGTGGGGTTTTTTTTGGCAGTGAACTCCCAGGTGGTCATGGTAACTGCAACAGAGAACGTACAACCTTTTTCACAAGTCACCTTTTTCCCATAATTTCCCTCTATTACCTTGTATATGTAGCATTAGATGGACGATGGTGAAAATATTTATATGACACAAAAAATTAGCTCTTAGGGAAAAGGAATGTGAGAATTAAGTATCTCATGCAGAGTGGCTGTGTGCATGTCTGGCTCTTGGGACACAAAGTCCAAAGCCATTTTCATGAATGATTTTACCCTTAAACACAGAGGGGAAAAATTCACCTGAAGTGACAGATTGATTTTAAGTTCAGTTCTGGATGCTGCAGAATACCTGCTGAGATGTGTTCAACACACTTGGATTCAGTTGTTTCATTGGATGCTAATGGTGTTTCATGCTTTGATGGATTGAAGAAAAGTGGAAAGACCGAGTCTTTGTATTTGCCTAGCTACTTTAGATTGAGTAGTATGAATGAAGATTTTCAAGTAACCTGATGTATAATTGTTTATTGTATAATTGTAAAATTACAGTATCACAGAAGGGCTGAGGTTGGAGGTGACCTCTGGAGGTCATCTGGGCCAACCCCCTGCTCAAGCAGGGCCAGAACTGTATGATAGTTTTACATTGAGCATGGACCGTATCTGGAAAAAATAAACCAAAAGACAAAACAGGTCATTGCTTTCTCTATAAGATAGCAATTTATATCAAATGAAGATTGCAGTAAGTAAAAAGGACTTTTTGACGAACTAGCATTTCATAGCAAACCATTTGTTGTTCTGATTCTAGCCTCCGTATTTTAATTGTAATAGAGAAAGTGTAATGGTATGAGCGTGTATCTTCTTTTCTTATATTAAGATTTCAAAGAGGCATTTTTATTTAAGAAACTTCAGCAGTTAGAGAGCTAATTCCATAAAGTTATTTACTCTAATCATACTTTATCTAACCTTCTTTTTTTGCAGAAAGGTACAGTTTAAAATGAAAAATAGCTTCATATTTGATTTAATGTTTCTTTGAAAATAATGGGAAAAAAGACCAAGATTTGTCTTTCTTCTTTGTTGGCCCAACTGTTGCCACATTTATCCACTAATAGCAGAATTTTTGATGAATCTTCCGTGTTTTCGCACAGAGAGTTCGGATGGCGAGATCCAGAGCTTCCAGAAGTTATACAGATGTTACAGCATCAGTTTCCCTCAGTACAGTCCAATGCTGCAGCCTATTTACAACACCTCTGTTTCGGAGACAATAAAATAAAAGCAGAGGTAAGATTTATAAACCCTGTTTTCAACAGTGATGCTGTCTGCCATTTATCATTGCCAATTATTTATATGTACTTTAAAAAGAGTTACAAAAGAAATCATGTATATATGTCTGGACCCATTTTACTCAAGCTTTCACTGAAGTCATTTGTTACCATTAGAGAAAGTAAAAAATGAGTAAAAAATTATTGTCACTCTTTTTTTTGTTTGGTTTTGAATATTTTGATCGATTGCATACCATTTAAACACTGTATCAGTAGTTGTTCAGTAAACAGCTGGTGGTATAGTCTTGATCCCACTGAAGCATATGGGCGTTTCCTTAGGATTTTCAGAGAGAGATGTTTGTACGCTAAATACAAACACAGAAGATGAAAATTAAGCAAAAGGATTCTGAATCAAAGCCTGCTTTAATGTATATTGTGTGAATAGAGTTTAATTTCACTGGGTTTGCAGCTTGAACTGTGATTGTTGGTCTATGATCTTGAAATTCTGTGCAGATTGTATCTAAAATGTAATTCAAACAGCAATATAGACTTTGTTCTGTAGCTGATCGGTACTTCTTGCTTGCTTGCTCCCTGAGGTTAATGGGACCGGTTCAGCTTTTGGCACAAGTTAAAACAGAAGGAAGGCAGCTCTGAGGGATCTGACAAACACACAGGAGTCAATTAAAATTGAATGAGTGAAGCTGTTACCAGCCCCAGCTGCCTCCCCTGGCCCTCTCAGAGATACTGCTAATCAGGGCCATGTGCTGTGCACATAAATCTGTGCCTCTACTGGCATCTCTTAGCCTGGCATGTAAAGGTAAACTGAGATCAGGATCTGCTATTGCTTATTTGTCAGAACTGTGCGGTGATACTGGCTTGCTAGTGCTTCACTATCCTCACCCTCAGCACATACTGTTCCGTGGGTCTATCCGGCTATAGCAGCTTTCCCTTCTAGGCTTTTTCATGCTGAGGAAATTCCCAAGTGAGTAAGTATATGATCTGCTGGCACTGGCAGAACTGCACTGGTTGCGTACATCACCTCAGACATCTTAGTAATGAAAAAAATATTTACATGAATGTTAAAATGAACAATGTTTGTGCACTGGAAAAGAGAACTCTGTTACAGGTATTGCTGAAAATTTTAACTGCACGCTCTCCCCATACTCTTCTCATCCTTATCCACAAATTAGTTTTTCAATAAAAGAATTGATTAATCTCTGAGAAAGGCAGTTAAATGATTAGAGCAATTTATTCATGGTACAATCTGTGCTTCCTCCTGTTAGCCATAGATTGAGAGCCCTTAGGTAGCTATCACATTTGAGGGAAGAAGATGGTTTGATTTTCGTTGCTAACCATTTAGGGAAAAAGACTGATTGTTGTTGATCTAACCCATCCCGCTAGGACACCAGCCTTCGTAAGCTTCAGGCTCACGAGCTGGAAGGGTGAAGGTGAGTATACAAAACCGTAGAACACTAGGCAGCTCTCTGAGCTTCTGCTCTGAAAAACATTAACAGATAAAATGAGGATTTCCCCCCTTCATTTGTTATTGTTCAGGGCTTTGATGTATTCCTCACTCCATAATACAGAAACCGTCTTTCGAAACAAGCCAAAGTAATTTTTTTTTTTTTAAACAGTCCACCTGAGAATATGCTTTCAGACTTCTGGTACTTTGGATTTTTCTAAGAAGACAAATAATTAGATGTATTGTCTACTTTTCTAATGGTTTGTGAAGCTTTTTAGGCTAAAGCATCCAATGTTAGCATACTATTTTATCTCTATCTGTATCTGTCTACCAACCTGTAGTATTTAATGATAAGTCCTGTTGTGTTTACACCATGATTCAGCAGAGCCCTTAAACAGTTTCTGCATTTGTTTATTGGAATCAGGATCTACCTAAAGGGGTCAGGAGCATGCTTAGGGTCTGCTTGAGCTCTCCACTGAATAAGAATTTCTTGATGATCCTTTTGTGTGAGGAGTTCAAAATCCTGTCAATAAGGGGATATCAGAGCGGATACCCCAGATTCTTGCTAGGCTTATGCCCACCAGAGGAACTTGAGTGGTGCTGTTGAACCTACCTGGGACAACTCATGTGCTAACCATTAAGGATGTGTCTGAATTATGACTTGAACCAAGAGCTAAATAACAGGAACTGATATCAAAATTAATTCTTCTGCAGAGTATTTGTGTTGCAGTTGTGTGTTGTGGCCAGTTCTCCTCTGTCTGAGAACAATCACATTTAATATCTGATGCCTTCTTCGTGGAAAGCAGGGCGCTAGTTCTGCTGCACGCAGCGAGGGAAACGCACCAGCTTGGACACAGGGTGCAGGGAAAAGAAGCACCAGGACACATCCTAATTTTTATTTTCCTTGCAACCTCTTGTCAAATTAGTAATTACGAATTTTGGAAGTCCAGGGTGTAAGTTTGAGATTACAAAGCTGAAAAATTCCAATTCTTTTGAAGCACAGAGAACTCTGCTCTTTTACCAAATGCCTAGCTTCAACATAGCAAATGACTTGGACTAAAGAAAGAAAACTGCCTTGATGGTCTTTCAAATCCTGGAGAAAGGACAAACATAGGAATGTGTAAGTTAGGAAAACTGCTGGTAGCTCATACGCCTAGCAGGCACTGAGGAAAAAGCAAATTAAATTTGCTAAATAAGTTAAGTGTTGATGTGTAACACGCATTTGAACATACACACACAGAATGAATAATATTATGCAACAATTTAGTTTATTTACTGGTTTCATTGAATTTGAAATGTAATGCAGTTGTTAAAGTTTCAAGTCTGGAGTTATGTGACAAAAAAAAAATGTTCATTTACCTTTATCACTAATGAGCATCAAATTGTCACACTGCAATTAATGGCTATTTTATCCAGAGTTTCTGGAAATAACTGTCCTGAAATAACTTTTTTTTATTCTTTTAAGCATGATTTATACTGTGTTGCCTACCAAAAAGGTGATTAATGATCTGTCCACTGAACCTGACCATTCTTTCAATCTTCCAGTTCTGTTTTTGTATAGTGGTAAGCTTGTCCTACTCTCATAAGAGTTTAATGGGATTTGTACGAAATTTCTCATGTACTTCATAGGACAAAGGCCTTTATATTCCTTTTGAGTAGAACAGCGTCAACTAAAATTTAGACAGGAATGAAAATAGCAGTTGTGACTACATGCATTTCTAAGATTCCTAACACCTTTTATGGTTTTACCATTATGTTTTTCTTTTCTAAGATATTTTAATTTCTGTGGCTGAAGCATGGAACACTATCCCTTGCTTCCTTTGTCGCCGCCGCCCCCCCCCCCCCCCAGAAAAGGAAGTGGAAATACTCTGTAGAAGACAACTATGAAAAAGAAATTCAGTCAAAACATTTGAAGTGTGGCTAGGGAAATGAGAGGTCTTTTTCCCTTCACGACCGTGTTCTTTATGGTAGGTGTTATTTCTAAAACATGTGTTGATCACAGCCATACTTCAGAATTTGATGACATCACTCTAAGCTACCTTTATTGCTACATAAGCGTAAACGCCCCGTTCAGTCTTTTATGTAGCAATTCTCTCAGACCAGTGAGGTCTGCAAATGCCCTTCTCTAACTTAAAGGACTTTCAAACAAAGTTGGTAACAGTTACGTGAAGATGCCCCAGGCTGGCTACTAAGGTGTGAGAAGTAATTTACTTTTTCACAAAAAAACTTCTGACTTAGGTTTTATATTTCTGGTAGAATTTTTATTTTTCCCCTTCCAGCCCTGAACAAACCAGTACAACGATAGGTAAATGCGATAAACACTGACCGTTGATAAAGGTGGTGTTACTTCTTGCAGATGCCGCCACTTCTATGCTACTGTCGTGGTTTAACCCCAGCCAGCAGCTAAGCACCACGCAGCCGCTCGCTCACCCCCCCCACCGGCGGGATGGGGAAGAGGATTGGAAGGGCAAAAGGGGAAAACTCGTGGGTTGAGATAAAAACAGTTTAATAACTAAAGTAAAATAAAAAATAGAACAGTAGTAATACAAAGCAAGCGGTACACTGTACAATTGCTCACCAC
Organism: Theristicus caerulescens; assembly: GCA_020745775.1. Taxonomy (NCBI): domain Eukaryota; kingdom Metazoa; phylum Chordata; class Aves; order Pelecaniformes; family Threskiornithidae; genus Theristicus; species Theristicus caerulescens. Next base: position 88,215,215 of record CM036558.1, read on the forward strand.
CCGCCGACCGATGCCCAGCACGTCCCCCAAGCAGCGATCGACCCCCTCCCCGGCCAACTCCCCTGCTTATATACTGAGCATGACGTCACGTGGTATGGAATAGCCCCCGCCCAGTCTGAGTCAGCTGCCCCGGCTGTGCCCCCTCCCAGCCTCCCGTGCCCCTGGCAGAGCATGGGAAGCTGAAAAGTCCTTGACCAGAGTGAGCACCACTTAGCAAGTACTTAGCACTACTTAACAAGAACCAAAACGTCAGTGTATCATTGACATTGTTCTCAACCTAGACCCAAAACACAGCCCCATACCGGCTACCAGGAAGAAAACCAACTCCATCCCAGCCAAAACCAGGACAGCTACTCAAAACAGTTCAGCGCTAGTCTTTATTTAAAAGTATGATTGTAATTGCTGCTCTTACCTGAAAGTTTTCCACAAGTGCTACCTCTGAGTCTCTTTAAGTCTCTTATCGCTGACTGCAAGGCAGGCACTACATCTGCTGTCAGTAGCGCTTCTCATTCTCCACCTTTGTTCTCTGTGCTTGGTGCTTAGGTGGTGCAGCAGACTTAGAATGGAGTTGAAGAAACTGGTTTATTTTTACTAATGTCTGATAGTTGGATTTTCATCTCCTGTTGAGCAGTGACCAGTCCTCACTGAAGATCTCACATATGTGAAAGGGGACATAGGGAGGCAGAAGGCTAAAGGCTGTAAAAATTACTGGGCAGCCCGTTACAGTTAGGCATAATAATTCTGAAATACAGAATCTCAGAATACTTTAGTGATTCATTATATAAATTATTCTTTCATTGATGACAGTGAAGAATGCAACTAAAAGGCAAAAGGAAAGGAGGGAAGAAGTTTTGATCAGATATTTGTAGGCAAATGAAAAGTTGATCGGGCAGAAGAGCACAAGAAGGCCCTTTCAGATGGCATTTTCTCCTTAGGAGAGGGCTCTTCCACCAACAATAGTGAGATTGTGAGCAGAGCCAGAGTAGCTGGTCCTGGATGCCAAGAAGGAACAGGCAGGGGATATAGGAAAAGAGAAGTGTTTTAAAGCAGTCAGCAGAGAACATTTCTTTAAAAGAGCACATTCTATTAAACACAGGATTCATTCTTCCACAGCAATTTTTCTTCCTATAATGACAGCTTACTCCTTTGTATGAGGTCACCATATAAAAGGATTGAATTGTGCGGTTTCACACGCCAACACCATTTTGCTCTCATGGAAAATGGCAGCCTGCCATCAGCTGCAAAGGTGTAACAGGTCACTCAGGGTTTTTGGCACCAATGACTCCTTTCTGCAAGCTAGGAAATTAATTTTTGCCATCAAAGCCACAGCACTTGAGGTTCGCATCTCAGGAAAATCGTGCAAAGATGCCAAATAAAAGAACAGTAACTAATGAACTGTCCTGCCTGAAGCCTTCCCTTGCATCCTTAATAAACCTCGCTGGATCGGACAGTTTCCTCTTTGTCTTGGAGAGCATTCCCGTATACTCACTTCACACAGTCTTAGAAGAAAAGTATCAGTCCAGACATTATTGCATGGTGTTCTAAAAAAATGAGCGATTGCACGCTGAAAACAATTATTTTCCAAACTTGCTTAAAACCATCATTCATATTCATTTTGTCATTAATCTTAAAAGGTTTTCTGCATCTTCTTCTGTGAGTTCTTCAGAATGTGCTCAGAACCCTTTCAAAATTATACCACCGCTCTTTCATATGTCAAGCAGCATGCATAGACTATACTAACCTCTTGTTTATCTTCATTATTTTTATAGTTATGATGCTCTTCATCATTGATAGTGAGGGCTTGTTGAATATACATCTTTCTTTCCCATCCTCTATTCTGTTAAGTATGTGATAGTCCATCTGATTGAAATGGAATACAAACATGAACCGTACAAGAAAAAATGTCTCATTATATAATGTAAGTTATTTTCGTCATCTTTCAGGATATATTTTTTCCTCACCTGTATTTCTTTTACATCTATAATCCACATAACTGCAGTGTTGTAGCAACTTTGGTGTCATCCATAGTACGGCTAGATCCATGATGGTCAAGGTTACATATGCACCTGCTTCTAGCATGGCTTTATCCCAAGGAATACTTACACTTAGTATGGGGTGATGGACAAACAGTCCATGATGTTGCTTTTAGACCTGCTGGCTAATGCTGACAGAATTCTTCGCTCCATAACATTTGAAGGATCCGGAAGGGGGGGTGGAGGTTCTCTCGTCATCCTTGAAGGATATTTTGATTTTGTTTCTACAATGCTCTGCAAGATTCCCCTCTTTTGCCATAAGACCTCCCAAAGAAAACAGAATATCTTTCTTTTCCTGTGTGTTTGAAGAAGAATCGTAGCTTTTCATTCACCTTCCCATAGCCTTCCTCTTACTTCTTTCTTTTCCCTCTAAAATCTCTTCAGTTAAAGGCTGGAATTTGGCTTGTCCAGTGATGATATGGTCAGTTTTCCATTAAAGACATTATGTAAACTCCTTTAATCTCTGCATGCAAGATGATACAGACATGGTATTTAATTTAAATGAAAGAGGTATCTCATACTGAGATACTGAAAAGTAATGTAAAAATTGCAGAGAGGCTCTAAAACATTTGTTGAGAGTGCATTTTAGTGCAGACAATAATTGCATACTTTTGGAGAAAGTATACTTCCCTGTTCAGTTATAAACATTTTATTAGTGCTTTGATAACCATAATTTTCATATGTTAAACATCTGTATGGGCAAAATTTCACAGTTTGAGAAATATTTCCCTAAATGGCTTCACAGGGAATTTACTGTTGTAATGATGGTTGTTTATATGAAGGGGTGCTTGTCTGCACCTGATTCCCAAAATGAGCACTGATATGTTCATGCTTTTGCTCACCTATGTTTAGATTACTGCATGCAGGATGGTTTGGGTCTATCTCCCCATCACCCTGGGCAGGTGTATTCACCTGTGGAAGTAGATGTCAAACAGTCCCTTTCAAATACACTTTCTGTGTAGTTTTTACTGGTAGAAATTACTCTAATGAAGTAAAGCAGCACCCAGTGACGTACCCAGAAGCAGTCGTCATGGAAGAATTTAATTTTTTTATTTTATAAAACCTCATTAATGATGATTTTATAGGACTTAACTTTCAGGTTCTTACTGACCTCTAGTCTGTTTTCTAAGAAGTCAATCAACAGATACTGTGTTTTGCAATATAGGGTGGGTTTTTTTACTGTCAATTATCTATATACAAAATGCGTTTTTGTTTTTTTAATATTTTACTCTCAAAGTATTTTTGGAAATGACCCTTTGATTTGTCTTTTGTAAATTGTCTTAGTATGCATTATTGGAACAGTTTTTCCAACAAGACGTTCCACTTCATCCACCTTATCATTCAAGGATATGATTTTACACTGAAAGAAAGTTAGGTGTGACTTCATGCACAACCATCAACAGCAGCACAGAGTTTTACTCTTCGCAGTAAGACAAAGTATACAAATAGCTTTATGATTACTGCTTATCCCATTATATTAAAGATTTTTATTCTTTAGCATGAGGAATGCCATTTTTCATTCCTCCTCAAGGCTTATTTATCTTTTTAACTTGATTTTTGCGAAGAGCTTTTGAACTGGTGGTGCTTGAAGAATGTATTTCAACCAACAGTATTTGTGGTGTACTGCATATATCTTACATGAGAAGTAACGGCAAAGTGTCAAATAACTGACCTGTAATTATTAAATGAGACTTGGTCAACTGGGGGAACGATAATGATTACAAAACCAAACTGTTGACAAGAACAGTTAATTTGATCAATTTCAGTATCTGTTGGTTTAGCTTTCTCTAGCATACCTATGGCTCAAATCCACTCTACCATGCTGTGACACAAAAAGTTACATATTTATGTTTCATTGTAGCCAGAGAGAGAAGAGAAAGATGGGGTAAATATGTGAAGATGTCGTAAATGATGAACAAATTAAGTAAAAGCTGTATATCTGAATATACCTGAAACAAAATGGGTTTATACTGAAAGAACTTGACTAAGTTTCAAGCCCTAGGTCCATTTTTAGCCCTATATGACCACGGGCTCTCCTGTGAAAAGGGAATGGTAATTTTATTCTACTTTGATTATTTCCTTTTATTCTTCTCAAGGGTGATAAGTTGGCAACAACCCGTCAATATGAACACCTCTGCAGTTTCAGGTTGAAAACGTTTGTGAGGGGTGTCCCACTTTGCTTTGATACTGGGTGCTTTTATGATATACTCAAATGGTGCCAAAAATGTCAAATCCTGCTCTTTGACATGGGCATCCATGAGAGCAGAGGTGTGCCCCGGCTGAGCAGCAAGCGTGGGAGAGGATTGTCCCGGTCCTCTGTTGTAGGGCTCTTGGGTACTTCTTGTTTCATCAGCAGCTGCTTCAGGCAGTGGGAAGTTGTCCAAAGGAGACAGCGGCGGTTCGTGCTCCATGGGGCTGGACACATGATACTGGATCCTCACTGGCGACGGGCTCTCATATGATATCCTAAATCACTGCTTTCTCCCATCCCTCAGGTCGAGAGGGGAGGGTGCAAGGCTGTGTCCCAGTGGTCTTTCTGTCTCCAGTTTGCCTGGCACCGTGCATCTTGTGGCATTCTTGCAGTCACATTAATTTGGAGTGGGATATAGGGGCCAAAGACATCTTTTCCCCTATCCTATTGGAAGATTTGTGAATCACAAACATGGAGTAGATGAAGGATGAATCGTCTATTTTGTTAGATTTATAGAAACAAACCCCTGTTTTTCCCATGATCAAGATCTCATCATTCTGATACACTAACTATGGCTTGTCTCACCTTCTTTCCATAGGAGAAGATTTTTTGAAAGCGACCTTGTTTTCTGCTATTGCTGCTGCTTTTTTTTTTTTTAAATCAGCCTCATTTGATCCCATCTTCAGACCTATGTAACCTCTCATAATCTCTCTGCTCCCTTCCATTTTATTTATTCCAGCAGTCAGTGGCTTGAGATGTATTTCTGTGTTAAGGAACGCAGATATAAATGGTCTGTTTCTCCTGAGTAGAACAATGATTTCTACACTTCAAGCCCTTCTCTGTTGGTAGGTGTGCAAGAGAGTGTATTTGATAGCATTTCAGTACCTACAGTGCTAGTTTGAAATGTCTAATATGTCTGCTTTGCAGGTCCCTTTATGATACCCTCTCCATGATACCCTCTCTCCTCTTTTAGTTTGAATTGTGTGAAGCAAAGAAGCACCAACCCATGGCCTATAATACAACCCTGTGACTGAACATTTTCCCTCTTTTATATTAACTAAAACAGATGAGGCAGAAATCGCTACATTGGTCTTAACACAGTCATCTACGTTAACACTGTTGTTAAGACCACTTACACTCTTAATGGTCTCAAAAGATTATTATTTAGAATAATGATATAATAAAAAACACACTTTCAGTGACTAATTTCTCCCAATCTAGAGTCTAATGCTGAGTTACTAAATAATATTTGTCTGAAAATATCCATCTGTTTTTTCTTGCTAATAAATTGTCTTTGCTTTGCTAATAAATTCCAGAAACATGGCTAACTGTAAAATGGTGGGCCTTTTCACTTTGTTTTAGGCCTTTTCACTTTTTTTTATTTTTTAAGCATAAAAGCCCATCTTCTATCAGGGAATTAAATCTTAAACTGATGAACTTGCTTTCAAAAGCATTTCTGAGTGCATCTCTCCATTGTTTCACCATCTAATTTATGCACTATCATTTTATGACATTTATCATTTGGTTGAAAGAGGAAATCGAAGAGTTCGGATGTTAACTGAAGACTGCGCAGGAAAGTAGTGGCAGATTGCGAGGGCCAGTTCTTGTCTTTTATACCTCTGCTCTTCTAAGGATGTTGATTAATGCTTTGAGTTTATTGCAGTCACATTTCAAAAGTGTTCCTTTTGAAAAATAGCCTCAACTGGGAGTAAAGTATCAGTCCTGTAAAGTGACTTGGTTTTAAAAATAAACAAACAAGAGTATATTATTTCATAAACGTAATGGAACATCTAGTTGTGGTTGTTTTTTTCTGAGTTAATGCTAGATAAGCAAAAAATAGACATTTCACTTGCTGCCTTCCTGTTGTTTCAGTCATTTTGTAACATTACATCATTCTCTCTCATCTCGCAAAGAGACTGAACTGAATGAATTTACAAAATGTCTGGAAACATTATTATTTTGCAAAATAGTGGGCTTAATACTGAGAATACCTATCGGTATTTTTACCCCACACACGGCTTTACGCTGCTTTCATGTTCCACCCCACCACCACTGCCCAGTTACTCCCTCTCCAGGGAATAGCCAAATGGACAAAGTTTTGCCCACTCTTCCCTGAAGTTCCTTCTTTAAGGTACGTTTTTCTATGATACTAATGAATAGTCAGGAATGATTATTTAGAGCCAAAGCAAGCCAAAATAATTTTTTTTTAATTATTAATGACTGTCAATGCTTCATATGGATAACTGCAGCTTCGGTGTTGTTGTCTGGACTATCCTGTTTATGCGCTACACTGCAAACTGTTAGCAGTATCTGCAAACGTCTTTGAGATACCAAGTTTGACGTCTGTTTTGCTGCCATTTAGCGGCTTGTCACTGGTCTTCTTGTGGGCTGAAGGGAGTGAGTGAGGTCTTGAACAAAACCTGTCTAAATCTCCTATTTATCTGGGTTTGGCACTCGCTCTACAGCGTCTGCCTCGCAGGGGATGAGAATGCTGGCTAAAGGTTTCTACCTTTTTCAGCTCTGGGCAGCCAGAGTTTGCCTCTGAATGAGTTACCACATGGAAGAGAATTTTAGGCAATACGTTCAATTAGCCAGAAAATTCAGGTGTGACCGTCTGGTGATAATGCTTTTCACACAGTTAGGAGGAGAGAAAAAAAAATCAGTATTGCGTGCGCAAGATGAATGCCTTCGTGCTGCTTTTTGTGGCATGCAGCAGATGCAGCGAGAACGTTGCACTGTGTCGTGAATCTCTCTCCACTGGTCTGGGGAGAAAAATGTCCCAGTTGTATTAAAACATTGGTAAAAGCTGTATCTTTTGCATTTGAAAATATGAGGCGGCAGGGAAGGAAAGGTAATACACACTGAAAGACAGTGTCATTTGACATAAGTAATGTGATGTTCCCACATTTTGAATGAACAATAAATATATTTGCAACTTTTTCAAGCAGTATAATGTTCTAGTATATATGCCATGGATTTCGTTCTATTCATAACTCTTCTGCCAATTGCTTCTCTGATTTATTAGGCTGATGTGTGAATGCAGAGGATTACTTTCCTATTGTAGAGCATATTTTTTTGTTACTGTACTCATCATCCAGCAAGCCACGGTAAGACTTTGCACACTATGTATAGAAATAAAATAACCTAGATTTATATCAATATTTGCAGTTTGATGCTTTGTACTACAAAGGTTGGCAGCAAAATAATTCCAATAAGATGAATTGTAATCCTGATAAAAAGGCCATGCCCATGAAACATCTAAGGTAGAGACCATCAGCTGATCTCCAAAATGTGTTTAAAAATACAAAGAGATGGCTGTTACTAAGCTACCGAGAGTGGTTGCAGCAGAACAGGTTTGTAGAGGCATAAGGACACCGAAGGCTCTAAAATTAAAATGCCTACCTGTCTATCCAGGCACTGCAGAAAACTATTTGAAGTCGCTTGAACCAGGGAGTCCTTAATGTAATCTCAGAATCAATTTATAGCAATGCTGCTGAAGTCAGTCCTGCTCTTTGAGGGTTTACACTGGTATAACTCAGTGTGACTCATGCCACATAAGGAATAAAAGAAAAAACAAGACAATTAAAAACAAGATATAAAAAATTATCCATTTTGAAATTCTGAAGTTTTGTACATTTTTTACTGGTCCTGGGCCAGATTCTCCTTCTCCTCGTCCCGGAAAAGCACTACTTACTGGTAAACAGCTGACATTTCTAAGGTTGGTATCTTGTAGGGACCTTGCTTCAGGCAGATACAGAAATGCATTACATCTGTGAGATATGGCTTGAAAAGTTATTTGGAATATAATAATGTTTTTGAGTTTCACAGAGAGATTTGATTCATTGCTGCATACTCATCTGTATAAAGAGTAGGGATTGTAATGCCCACTATAAGGATCATTTAACATATATAAAGAAGTAGTTAATGCAAAATGATAAATGACACAACAGGTCCGAATCAGCCCCTTGCATTTGAGTGTTGCTGCTACCACAGTTGCTGAAGAGCAGGTGGGAATGCTGCCCACTGGTGTCAGCAGCACTGCTGGATCTGGCTCTTTGCTTCACTAGACATATTGCAGGCACGTGGTTAACCCAGCAAGGCCCTAAAGAAAGCGACACACTCCTTACTCCACACACAAAAATATTACCTGGTTTTAGGTAAGGGTTTTTTCCGAAACTGCTATTTTGCTGTTCTTATGTCCAGGAACAACTGAAAAATTGCTGCAACTCACAAGCTTTATCGAGTAGTAAGCAGAGTTAGTCCATTGGCAGTGAGGTGGCACTATTTTTGATGGTTATTTTGCTTGTTCCTCATTTCTGTATGCTTTTCTGTACTCTGCTGATTGAAAAAGAGAGGTCTTGAGTTATGCTGGACAGCTTTTGCAAAGTGTCATCTGAAGCTTATTGACGGTCCAGCAAGCAAATGGAAGGTTATGTGTCAGGAAAGCAATAGAGAATGAAACAGAAAACATTGCTGGGGCCTTCCGCAAGTCCGTGTTACGTGTGTCCTGGATCCTGCGTGAAGTTCTGCTCCTCCTCTATTTCAAAGAGTATAGGAGATTTAGAAAAAAATCAGAAGAAAGTTGCAGATTTTACAAGGCAAAGAGAACCTGAGCTAGACAAAGGGAAAAAAAATAATATTCAAACCAGTACAAGTACATATATATATGTATACACACACACTTATTATAATACATACTTTTATATATATCTAATTTTGCATGTTGAACTGTGGGTATTACAAAGTACACTAGCTATGAGGCAGGTTTACTTGTGCTGACTTTTACTCACGTAAATGGGGAGATGGAAGAAAGATTCTGCAGTGCAGCTTTGCCCTGGAACTCTTAAATTACAGGTCATAGTCGTAGATGTGCCACAGCCTGCCTTTCTGACCTTAGGCAAATAATATAATTTTATGTGCCTGAGTTTCTGTTGGCAAAAATTCCTGCCAAAGAGGGGTGTTATGAGAATACATTCGTTAGCTTTTGAGGCAGTAACTGGCTCCCCAGATACTCAGCTTTAAGACAGAAAATTCTCATGTGACTGAGAGATTCTTTGGAGGATCATACATCAGTTATAAAGAAAGAATACCTCTTGTTTAAATCACAGTAGAGAATATCATGGGAGCAGAGGTCATCAGGGGGCAGTATGATGCCTGATCTAATAAATTGTAAATGTATTTTTAATCTGAGAAGTGGCATGTTGTTTATTCTGTGAGGCAAACTATCTGAGATAGCTACAGCAAGCATCAAAAAAGGATCTTTTTGAATTTCCAGTTAGAGCTGAAACGTCAGATAGAGTTGTTCTGTTGTTTGGGCTTAAATGACTGAAAAAAAGGAATCTTCTGTGGTCTTATTGGTGACTGCCTTGTTCCAAGATGGTATTTGCCACATTGGCTAAATCCCACTAATAATACGCTTAACTGAATATGGTTAACTACAGCTGCAGAAATTTTCATCTAACACTAAGTTGATGTCCTCTGTTACTGTTAGAATATTTGAAGTACTGACCTACTGCATTTGTCTAAACACCAGACTTTTTCTTTACATAAAAAAATTGTGGAATTTTCTGTAGCTTGTCTAACTTCACTAGTGTCGTGGTTTAACCCCAGCCAGCAACTAAGCACCACGCAGCCGCTCGCTCACCCCCCACCGGTGGGATGGGGAAGAGGATCGGAAGGGCAAAAGGGGAAAACTCGTGGGTTGAGATAAAAACAGTTTAATAACTAAAGTAAAATAGAAAAAAAAAAAAAGAACAGTAGTAATACAAAGCAAGCGGTACACTGTACAATTGCTCACCACCCACCGACCAATGCCCAGCACGTCCCCCAAGCAGCGATCGACCCCCTCCCCGGCCAACTCCCCTGCTTATATACTGAGCATGACGTCACGTGGTATGGAATAGCCCCCGCCCAGTCTGAGTCAGCTGCCCCAGCTGTGCCCCTCCCAGCCTCCCGTGCCCCTGGCAGAGCATGGGAAGCTGAAAGGTCCTTGACCAGTGTGAGCACCACTTAGCAAGTACTTAGCACTACTTAACAAGAACCAAAACGTCAGTGTATCATCGACATTGTTCTCAACCTAGACCCAAAACACAGCCCCATACCGGCTACCAGGAAGAAAACCAACTCCATCCCAGCCAAAACCAGGACAACTAGGAATCTGGTTATAGGAATGCCAGGATGTTCTTAGGTGAAGTATATATGTTGATTTTTTCCCCCCAATAATAAATGTAATCCTTCATTCTCAAATAGATGCTTAATTCTTTTTAAATATCAGAAAGTAAATGGTCCAAACACTTGGTGTTAATCATCATTGTTCATTTAACTTCAGACAGTACTAGATTAGTGTTTGAGTAATGCCAATGTCTTTTGCATGCTAAATTAATATTACCGTTGCATTATCTATAAAGTGCACACTGCTGAACCTTCTTTAGTATTGTACCTTTTTTGACTGTTTCGAAAAGCAAAGACCCCAAATTAAAATCAAGTAATTACAGTACCTTCTAAGGGCTTTGGCTTGTGTGTATTTTTCCTAATTTTTGTGTGTTCCTCAGTGTTAGTGTATACCCCCAGTGATTCAGAAGCTGCGAAGTTTGGTTAATGCAGGTCAACGCCGATCCATTCATTTTAGGAGATACTGCTTTTAACAGTGGGATTGAAAATCGCCTTTCTGATACCTTCGCAGTCAGACAAGCACTTCAGGTCAGCTCTACGCCTGCAGTTAGGAGTGTTATTTGGATGATCCTATTAACGCTTGATGTTTAGATTTAGAATGGGATGCTTCTGTTGGACTACAAAGTTAATGTTTTTTAAGAGTATTAGGGTAAACTGCTTTACTATTATAGGTAACTTATACCTAGCCAGAGATTTTTTAGTTAAAAAAAAAAATCATGCTAAAACCTTGATTTATAATAGGCATAGCCTTCCTCCCAAGCATGAAAAACAAATGTATCGCACTGCAGAATACATTAAAGCTTACTGACTGAGAAAGCAGCATATTTATTCATACCTTTTCAGGGCAATTTTAGAACATGATTTTGAGTCTCCTCCTGTTCAGAACATGTTTTTTGAGTCTCTGTGAACCCCACACATAGATCCCAGGATCTAAAGAGGTCACTTAAGAGAAACAGGGAAAAGCAAATGTATACTCGGTAACAGAAATAGAATATCCACTCCTAGAAGAAAAACTTCTGAGTATTGACCCTGTGCTGTGCATCCTCATGTGTCGCACAACCATTCCTCCAAACACCTACCTGATTTCTACAGACACAGAAAAAAGATCCCCTTCCTTCTCCACGCGCTGCAGTTTAGCACACAGGGAACAATTCTTATTTAACTTAAAGCAGAACATTGTATATGTACCAGTGGTTGAATTTATTTAAATTATGCCCGTTCACAGCTTTATGTCGCCTTTGTGTCTGATCTAACAAGTCCTAATGACAAAACCATTCTTAAATGGGACCTAGATCCAAACCCTGATTTAGATTCCTTAAACAAATTAGACTTGGGAGCTAATGCAGCAATTTGCATAACATTCCACTCTATTTTAAGCTAAAATTGCTCAGCACTTTTTTAAACTTGTAGCAAATTACTTTGCTAATGAGACTAAATTACCCTATGATGTTACAGGTAAATTTGTCTGTAATAAATTTCATGTGCATTTGCGATGTACGGATTTTGTGTTGTCTACCTGCTGTTCCATAGACACGTCAGAAGAAATAGCAGAGAGGAATTAAAGTTTGAACCAGTACATTTATCTTAAGAGGCGTATTGTACTAAATAGTATTCTCGTATTCTGTTGTGATGGAGATTTGTTTTCTTCCCTTCACATCCATTTCAAGTTTTAGGAATCAGCTCTCTGAAACTCGCTAGCAATGAGGCTGCCCATCTTCCAAACCCTCCTCCAAAAATAGTGGGTTTTTTCCTCTTAGATGAAAGTCATTCAGTAATGTAAACAAGGCAAAGGTAAGTAATGGAGAGGTCTCATGGAGAGGATTTGGAATTGCAGTAAGAAAATCTAGAAATGTAATCATTTCACGGATACTGTGTGTAACCAGTCAGTGTGGCCAAGTTGTTGTGTGGGCAGTGGCCTCTTGCACTTTCCTGGAGTGCCCTCGTCTGTGTGGGCACAAATCATGAGCCGGAGAGGAGCAGCGTGGCCGTAGTCAAAGAGCATCTCAGAAACACTGTGCTGCCTGCCGCTGTTTAAAAATGCTTTTGACATTTGGTTCTGCTCACTTGTAGCTTCTCCTTCCCGCACCTGTGGAACAGAATTGCTCAGAATCCATTCACGTGTGAAATAATAAGCACTTACTCTGCTAGTTAGAAAACCAGCATCTAAGAACATTAAAACCAATTGTTACTAAAAATTTCCAGAAGCAGACTTAAATTGAATTGTCCTTTTAGTTTGGGGTTTATTGGATATATGCCATCACCTGTGCTAGCAGTCAGTTATTTTTTACTTCTGTTCCATATGTAATACAGTGGCATTAAAAGTAATTCCATGTGTTTAAACACTTGTATTTTGATATATTGAAACATGCTTTCTTAATAATGGAAATGTCACAGAGTAAGTGGTGGATGATGCAGTATGTTATGTCAATTAAGCTGGCAATTAATATCTATGATGTCCAAAAAGGCTTGATTGTTGTTAGATTTCCTTCTCCTCCTTTGGATGAAGAGTTATTCAAAAGTGATTATTAAGAAAAATGTGGAAAGTAAGCATTTAACCATGAATTAATCTTTGAATTAGGACTATGGAGCTGTTAATAGTGAAACACTTAATGTCTTTCTGGGAAGAGGAGATTGCGTTATTTTAGAAACACACTTTATCACTCTGTCAGTCTCTTAACAATTTTTGTCACCTCTTCTTAATCCTCTTCTGTTTCCATTATATTTTACGTTGTAAGGCAGTGTAGTCAGAATTAAATGCAGAAGAGGGTGTTCCACTTACTGGCAAAATTTGAACAATATCTCAGATACCCACTTGCTGAGTATAAATAGAAGAGGGAAGGGTGTTTTGGTTTCTATCACAGCAATATTTTTAGGCTGTGTTGGAATACTTCATTATCTAACAGTCTTTGGCTGAACTGTTTAAAACTTGAAGCTTCACTTTTCTTCCTTTTTGGTATCTCGAGCTCTGATTTTTACAGCCTTCCAAGGGATGGAAGAGGGAATTTCCATTATGCAGTGATTGAAAGAGAGGGTTTTGCTTCTCTTCTTCACTGCTGGGAGGAATAGAATAATTTTTATTTCAAAGTAGAGTTCAAAACCATAGAAATAGTCAAAACAGCTAACATCTATTTGCTTTGACTTTGCTTCTGCTGTTGCAAAGCCATAAGCAACACCCAGATTCCAGGGCCAATTTTCCGATACCTTGATACGAAGAAAGATCACTCACCTATAGTTTGTTCCCATTTGAGAACTTATCTGTCCTTCTAAATGTGAGAAGATAATACTTTTGATTGTAAGTCAAAGCATGAATTCTGCTCAGTCTGACAGTCTCAGTTATCCTCACTTTTCGGGCAAACCTTCCCCATCCCCAGGGAAGCAAGCCAGTCGAGTTTTCACATCCAGTTGTTAGACTTTAAAGAGAGAGCCCAGAGGAACAGCATGGCTTCTGTGCTGAATCAGTGACAGGTAGCGTGTTTTGTCAATTAAGGTCATGGACTGTAATGCTGTTACTGCTTACATCTGACAATAATTCAGTTTCAAGCTGTGTTACAATTTGTGCAAGCTTTGGCATGCATTTGTCATGAAAAGTAAAAGGTAAATTAAGAAGGCTGCAGTATTTCCTACAATACCTACACTTGAATTTTTTTTTTCGCCTGAGAGGTCCCATGTTCATAAATTGTCCTTCTGTCAGTTCTGCTTAGAGCACAGAAAGTATCCTTTGACCAGAGTAGTCTCAAAAGGAGCAAAGGTTATATTTAACCAGTGTAATACAAAGCAGGGAGAAGATACTGAGAGCTGTAGATCCAGACATCTTTCCCCAAGGGAGCTAAATATACCTCAGGAGAGGTGTCTTTTTTTTTTTTTTTAGTGGAGCTCTGTATTTGATCCACTGACTCCAACTTATCCTTTGTATAAGAGTAGTGCTTGAGTGCTGCGTGAGCCACCTGTTCCCATCTGTGGAATTAGTGTTAGCAGTCTTCAGGGTGATCGGGACCAAACTCTTAACTGCTGCTTGGAAATGGAGCAGGACGTGTTACGGCATTGCATCAGAAGGTGGGCACTTCTCCGTTAGACTAGCTTAACAAGCCAGATGGTGATTTCTCTTGTTCTGTATCCTTCCATAAATATGATATAAGGCTGAACATGTAACCCATTAACATGTAACCCAGTTAAAATTTCAAGCATAGTGTAGTATATACTAATGTAAATTACCTATCTACAAAACCAATACAATAAATGAATGAGAAATCAGTAAGATACAGATCATTCTAGAAATAAAAGTGTCCCTATTAATTTTTTTAGGTATGTATGTTAAAGAAGCTTAGATCACACAACAGATCAACACAAACATGAGAACAGTGCCTGCACAGGCACCCCATGCCCACAAAGTAGCACTCACGCAAACACGAACAGTAATACATGGTCCTTAATCTCCGGCTAATTGGTCTCAAAGCTTGCTGGCAGGTCTCATCTCACACACACGCAGACGCAAAGAAGTTGCTCTGGTAGCTGGCTCAGACCTGTGATCTGCCTAGTAGCACATCCTCAGACTTTGGTCTCACCAGTATCTATCCCTTAGATTTACGGTGTCTCTGATAGCTCTTTCCCAGATCTTCTATCCTGCTCGTCAGCTACTGCAGCTTGAGGTTCACTAGCATTACACTGATCCTGAATGTAAACCGTCCTCATCCAGGAAGATTGTTAGGAATTAGGTTTAATAAGAAGACAGAACAGGCTGCAGTGATCAGGCACAGGGTTTGGCTGGACAAGCATCCTGAAGCCCAACTTATTTATACATGACCAGCCCCTTTCATCACACGCTTCTCTCTGTTTTCTCACATTGCTCCTCCCCCACACATTTGGATGTCTTTCTACCTTTGCCCTCCTGCTAAACATCCCATAAGTTTTGCACATTGCCACAATCCCCTGAAAGCATGCCATGAGCATGCTCTTTCCCATAAGACCCGTGACAACCTTGTCATTCATTCCTCCCTGCATATCCCCCCCCGCCCTTTACCACTTCACAAAGCTCAGGTTGAACCTTTCCAAGCCTTTGAGCAGTTCCTTCAGCACCCAACAACCAGTGGCTTCACAGACCGTCTTTGGTGTTGCCTCTTCTATAGGGTTTGCATATATAAGCGTGGTTTCTTTCTGTTCCTGTCTCATCTGTGTTTATATGCTGGACAGCCATTGACAAGATGTCCTCACAAAACAGGTGTCCTTACATTCCAGTATCTTTGCATCCCACATTTCTTTTCTTTCCACACATCCATCCAATCTCTTGTATCAAATTAGAAGAGCAAGCTGTCAAATAATTCATATGCTAAACTCGTACAGTAATCAAGTATATCTATATTATTTCAGACATATCATCAAGGTATTATTGACTTGTTTTACCAATGCATGTGCTTCAGGCTGGTCATGTGTAACTCCTGGTAGATTAAATATCTAACAGTGCACTGTCATGGAAAATTTGTTGTGGTAAACACACTCTGAACTGATCTTGGCTTCTTGACTACTGAAGCCAAGTCCATTGAATCAAAAGTCAGCCTTGAAACTGATAAATTACATTTCTCAAAGGCTCTTGCATGAGACATCCAGGCTCTCCTTATTAGGACATGGATAACATCTTCACTGCCTCCAGCACTGGTCTGAACCCCTTCTCGAGCCCAAATTCACTTTGTATCAGCATACTGTGGATGCAAATATGTTCTCAGATGCAATGCAAAACCAAACTTCATACGGTGCCAGAGGAGAAGACTCTGGAATCATGCTGACGTAAGGGCACTCTTACCTGTCTGTGGATCAGAAAGTCTGGCACCTTTTCCTGTCCTGTCTGTGTTGTGGCATCATGGGACTTGACCAGAGCAAGTTCTTCTGACCAGCAAGAAGACAGTAACACTAATGATGGAGGGCCAACATTAAAAGGAGATTTTAAAAATTTGCTGGAAAGAGAAAACACATGATTCATCAAAGGAAAGCAGCTTTGTGCATTCTTCCTTGGAATATTTTTCATGACAAAATTTGTGTAATCTCCATTCTTTCAGTTTTTACTTTGATCAGCACAGGTTTACACTGAGTTGTAATTGAGAAAGCTCGACATAATGAATTCGGGCTGAGGTATTCTGGGATTCCCGGTCCTGATAGGATTTGCCATACACGCCATGATTCCACATGTGCAAGAATGCAGCCTGATGTATTTATTTAGCAACTCTCTAACGGCATCTTGTGAAGACATTTTCTAGTGAGGAAAAAAAAGGAAAGAACATGCAGAAATTAGCAGTGTCCATGGATTAAGAGAGTCACTTGAGAAACACTGCAACACAGATTCACCCAGCATTTTTAATACTTCTAGTCTGATGGTTTGGTTGTTTTTTTTTTTAATTTTGAGAAGAGAAGGCGTAGAAAAGGGACAATATATTCAAGACAAAGAATAAACTTTATGATATGACTGGGCAAACTCAGTTGTGCTGCAGAGCTGAAGGTAATTCCTTTGACTTCAGAAGTGGCTACTCTGGGATTGGTCTGTGTGAGAACAGAGTTGGTCTCCTGTATCTCCTGATAACTTGGTACTATGCTGATTATTTGGTTGTACCAGGCAAGCAGACTCCGGCGTATTCTTTTTCTCTAGATGTAGCAAGGCAGCAGCCACTGATGTGTCAATAAATATTACATGAAGAAATGTTCTTTTCATATAAAGTCAGGAGAGAGGCAGAAGAATCTATCGAAAGTCCTTTGGGGGAGCAGGATTTGATGCCCCATTGGTGAAAATTGCTGCTTATCCACCCATCCAAGTGTTCTGGGCACAGACGTTTGGCAGTAGCGCTGCTGTTGAACTCACTGGAGCCGTGACAACTTAGCTCGGCTGAGATCTGCCCCAGGAGACTCACTAGGTCAGAATTGTCCTCCAGGCTGCGACTCTAACTCCATAAAGAGCTTGAACAAGTAATTTCATTTCTTTTACCTCAGTTTCCGTAAATGTAAATAGATGCTGATAACATTAATCATAATCTCATAATTTGTCAGGCATATTTAAACCTGCTGGAGAATATAGTATTAAGCAGCTATATAGATATGTGATGGAAACATGAAGATGGGGTGAGACTTCTGGTGAATAATGAGCTGTTGGAGAAACAAAAACAACGCAACACAGTAATCCAGATGAAGAGCAGCATCGGAAACTGAGCTCCCAGTTGTGAAGAATCAGCTTCATCTCTGCCTGCATGACACAGCTACTTTGCCAAGTATCTGAGCCTGGAAATTCAAAGAAAGTTTGCCAAATGAGTCTTGTCTTTCCCAGGTAAGAATAGGTTCTTTCTTCAGTAGAATTTAAGAAATTTTGTCAAGTTAGGTAAAGGTTTATGTAACATCCATTTCATTTCTGTTGTATTACCCATATTTTTTTTTCTGACAGAAATGCATTTTAGATGAATATTGAATGCCTTCGCTTTTAAGAAAGTATCTTTGAATCACTTCAGTCCGCCACTGACTTCAGGTTCCTGGGAGAGGAGGAGCTGCATGAGCCAAATACTAGTGTGCTGTCAGATACCATGAGTGAAAAGGGAAGGTACAGCTCAGGAATGCCAGCCGAACGTGGCAGAACCACACATTTTCCCACAGAAAGGAGCAGAAGATGGCAAAACCTGTCACCTGAGAGTGTCCACAAGAGAAACTACGAAGGAGCCCAAGATGCCACTTGGCCGTGCCTGAGAGGGAGAGTGGGGAACACAGCACAGGCACAGCGTGCCTCTGAACGGAGGCAGAGCCCTTTGAGTCTTCAGATGAATTATAGTGCACGGAATGATTTTTGCTACAGAGTTAATACTTTTTCTCATTCATAACCTTTTTTTACCAGTGAAGCAATTAAAATATTCATTCAGCACATTGTGCTTTAAAAATATAAAACACAAAGATCAGCAGGCGTGTTTTCATTCTGTCGTTCCTGATATTACTCATCATACCAGAACAATTCATGTATTTTTTAAGTGTGTTCTTTTTTCCATCAGATCTTGTTTCTTTTCGGAGGTTGAAGTGTAAAGCTCAGTGGCTGGTTCACCTTTTGTAGAACTGATGCATAAATTTTTGCTCCTACTCTGTTTCAATAAATGTCATCTATTTTGTTATGTAGGTGGCTCTTCATGTAGTATGCTTGGTTTTGAGAATCTGGTTAGTAGAGGAAGTGAACATATTTTAATCTGAAGATTAAATGGTGAGGGACTGCAAAAACAAGGAAACAAACAACCCTACCCTCCACCCCTGCCAGATAAACTTGGTAATTTTTTCCTGGCTTCAAAAGGAGCAAATAATTTCATTGCAAGTCATCCTGTTCACGTGGGTAAAGTTTTGATCAGTGAGATGTATTGCAACGCCTTTTCTCTTTGATCTGTTTTTCTGGTTTCTAAACTGAAAGATGTCATGGTTTCTCTGAGCAGTAGAAGCATGGGCTCTCAAAAAGATTAATGAATTTCTGCCTGAAGTTGATACATTTTACCAATGTCCATTCACATCTCTGCACTCTCCCATGTGGTGCCAGCTGCTGTATATTGCTCAGAAAGTTGGGCATGATACACTGATATAATGCCTATTTAAGGGAGAATATCTTCGTTTATCTTTAAACACTATCACTTTGCCATTTAACCCAAAGGTGTGTTGTAAATGTATACACACTGTAACATTTTAATTTAATACTGTGACATCTCAGTATATACACTTTTTAACTACAAAACTGCTCTATTACTGGGTCTTGCTGTTATTACAAAAATAGGAATATGCCAGATAAGCCGGTAGAAGAAAGAGAGAACTTCTATTTTACCAATGAGTAATTTTGTATAGCTTGATTTTGGAACCTCAAAGGCTGAATCATTTTTCAGTCTTTATTTGCAGTGAAGCTTGTATTGGATTCATGAAATGCCATACATCGGTGGTACTTAAATATTTTGAAGTTAGTAGATAGAGCATGAAATTCTAATAAATTTTAGTGCGCTTTGTTTAACCATTTCCTACTCCCAAGCCTCCCCTCTGCAAAGAGCCCCAAGAACATATGCCCATGCAAGAACAACTTCACAAAGATTTAGAAACTTTTCTTCATAAACTTTGATTCTAAAATTAATGTCTCAGCTTTCCCTGCAGTTTTGAAAACATTCTATAGCTGTGGCTCTTCTAATGTTTTAGGGAAAATACTACTAGAGGTGGTAAAATGGCCAGCTGAAGTGCCTGGCTTGCTTTGAGCCTTAGCCAACAACACACATGGAGAAACTGTTTGAGAGAGATGTCTATATAACTTACTTGAAGTTAAAGCATTGTACTCCTTGGATGTTAGTTATGAATCAGTCTAGTTTCTTAAAATTAGATCTAAGACTAGTTACTGTTGGAGGAGCAAATAGTGCCAGAGAACAGTAAGGATGGATTTGTGTGCAAACGGATTTTATAATAAATATTTCATGGTATTCTTCACCTTCTTGATCATTTGCCTCAAATATTTTTGTGCTTTTTCTAGAATGACATTTTATATAAGATATTCCATTAGAAATTTGTTTTGTAGGCCACTTTAGGAATGAATAAGACTTCTGTTCCTGTGTCACTTAAGGGTCGCCCTCAATCGTAATAGAAGAAGCCTTCCATGTTTTATCCACCATCCTTGTCTCTATGTTCGTGCAGACTTCCTCCTTTTCCTTTCATCTTTACCTTTCCCAATTTTGTTGTTATAACAGAGAGGCTACAGTAGCTGCTCACATTCTGAGTAATTATAAAAGGAGGGATCCCTAAAAACTTCATTGCACTAAGTGCCTTTTTTTGTTTGCCGTAGTCTCATGGTTTTTCCTCTCGCTTGTGATGTGTTACATTCTGAAGGAGATGATGTTTCTCCAGCACAGGAGAAACCCTTGCCAAGGCAAACGTTGCTGAACCTTGAGAAATCTTGCTGAGGCAACACTCTTGATTAACTTTTGGCTGCTCTTACAGAAGTTCAGGTTTGTCATTGTACAATTACATTGCCACTGAAAAAATAATACGAGGAATCAAAGCAGTGTAACGTAGCAGCTTTGCGGGGCTACCAGCATACCTTTGCTGGAGCATAGCCTGCATAAACCACAGCTTAATTACGTTGGGTAGCATATATAATGCCGGTGTTTATTCCCTAATTTTATGATTATCACTTTGGCCTCTTTCAGATAAGAAGACAAGGCGGAATACAATTATTGGTGGACCTATTGGACCATCGGATGACAGAAGTCCACCGCAGTGCCTGTGGAGCTTTGAGAAACTTGGTATATGGGAAGGCAAATGATGACAACAAAATTGCTCTGAAAAACTGTGGTGGTATCCCAGCATTAGTACGGTTACTCCGCAAGACTACAGATTTGGAAATCAGAGAACTGGTCACAGGTTTGATTCTTTAAATATTTTTTCTTCAAACTCTATATAGGCCCTGCAAGCACAGTTCTGTGCTGCATGCCGTTTTCTCCATCAGTAACTCTTTATTTTACTACCATCTTCTTTGCCGTAACAAAACACTTTCAAGCCCTTTGGATGTATGTAATGTATGGCTAGATTTATTCAATGTTATGCAGACAGTTTACAGATGCAGGCACGGTTTATGCTTCTGGTTGCTGGTCACTTTGTTCTTGGTTAGCCATGAATGCTCTTGCGGGAGATGTGCTCCGTACACAGATACGTTGTGATGGGAATCCTCTGCTCTCCCTCCTGTCTGGTGTAGGGCTGCACATGCTGAAATCAGATTTCACTGAGTTTTCTTAGAAGCTGGTATTAATTTCTTTTATATCCTATATAGTGTGAAGGAGGATTTGTTTGGGGGCTTTTTACCTTTCTTGTGGTTCTGATAGAAAAATAGAAGAACCTGTTGGAGAGATGACAATGTCATCTTCTGAAGCTTTTTTTCTGAAAACTGATAGCATGCTATCTGATGTATGTTAGACGCAGGGCATGCAGGTAGTGTTAGAGTCTATTTCTTTTCTTGATACAGTAGAATCTGATCTTTTTAAGATTGTTTAGACTTTTTCCCTTATGAAATTCAAGGTGGGTGGGGTTTTTTTGATTTGTTTTTTTTTGTTATTGGGGTTTGTTTTGTTTTACAGAAATGCTGTCGAACATCACTGGTCTGAAATGTTTGGGGACTTTTTTCCCTTTGCCCTTAAGCTATCTTATTTAAAATGCAAAACAGGAGCTAGATGGTTTTTTTGATTTTTCACTTTGTGATATCATTCTATTTGATTGCTAACATCAATGTGGTGATTAATTTAATGCTACAAATAAAAAATCTTAAGATCTTTTCATTATCCTGTTTTACAATGCTGGCATTTCCATTATGATTTTCCTACTAAAATATGTAAGAAAAGTTCTCATTTCTGTCATAGAACCATCAGACTACACACTATCATCTGTGCTTCTGCAGAAATTACCTACCCTTGTGGGTCAGGCCTCATTTAGGATACAATTGATGAGATTATCGTCTTTTGGTTGACTCCAGGTTCCTTCCTTGAGGGTGTCTGAATAAACTGCATGGTGTTTATTAAATGTAGATTTTTATATTTAATTTTGTTTCTTAGTTACAACACCTATCACCTCACACTAGTTAGGCAGGATTAATGGGGCAGAGACACTGGGATACATGAGCTTGGATGATGCCTCCTGCAGAGTGACAGAATTACTGACAGGTCTAATAAAGTGTAACCACCGCTTTGGATTCAACGTACTTGTTTGTCTCTTGGTAATGTTGTCTGTGTCCTGGCTCCAGGGAACATGCTGCCTGTTTATCCTGAGTAGTAAGTGGCAAACTGCTAATGAACATCAGCAGTACACCTCAGCAGTCACAGTGACACTTCCCACGCTGTCTGTAGACGGAACACATAATGTCATTAGGTCATTTAAAGAAAAGCTACTAGGCTACGGTTTACATTCCTTACATCGCACAGTATGTTGTTAAATTTTCCTGAATTCCCACAGAAAGAAAGGATCCATGTGCTAGCATGCCTTCAAACTGTTACTACCAAGAAGAGTAGGTACTGACCATGGATGGTAGGCAGTAACCAGCCTTTGTACGGGTAGATGCAGCTCCCAGGGGTGGTGAGCATCAGGAGTGCTGGACATCTGTGAAAGGGGAGCAGAGCAAGATGGTGACCCTGAGGAATGGAATCAAAGTCAGTGGTATTTCAAGAATTTTATTCCTGGGCCTGTTTTTGTATTGGATTTTGTTTGTTTGTTTTTAATAGCCAGTACATCCCAGAAGGCCACTGCTTGCCTTGGCCGGGTTTTGTGCCTTTCAGAATGCAAATCCCTGGCCCTTGTTTTGAAAATGCAAACCTGGTAGCGGTAGCGTTCTGCAAAGCTCCTTTCCTAAGCAACTCTCATAGCTGCACCTCTCATCTTGCATCTCTTAGGAAACAGGCTGGAATCACGCATCTGAATCAGTTCTCATTTGCTTTTTTGTAAAGTGTCATAGTGTGACAGCTGCCCCAGTTAAATTCCTTCCCTCTGTCCTTTCTGGGGAAGGAAAGCTCCTGCAGCAGCTGCCTCAGTAATGAAAAAATTTGGCTTGGCGGTGGGCACAAGGGAAAATAAAAGAAGTTCCTCCTGCTTCCCATTAGCCTTCCCGAGTTGAGGTGGCAGGAAGATAGTTATTTCAGTAGTGCCGCCATAGCCTGAAGGAAGTACAGAGAAATAATGGCAAATGGGTGTTTTAGGAGTAAACATAATACCTCATGTTCGTTGTGCATCCTGTCTGCCTAAAAGCTCTTCTTGTTTGTTAGTTTTAGAGAGGGCACAAAGTTCCTGCCTTAGGAATTCATACAGGCTCTGTCATCACCGCCCCTAAATACTCCTCCAGCATTTGTCCTCAGAGCGCTTCTCGTTGGTGGGGAAGTGTCATTATCTTGGTTGTACAGATGGGGAGCTGAGGCTATCAAGTCTAAATGACCTGTCCAGAAATCTGGCAAGATGAAGGTGTGAATCACTCTGAGTAGGCACTTAGCTGCGAGGGAAGAAATATGGGCAGGAGAGGTTTTTAGCAGCTCAATTTGCCTGAACAGTAGCAAAGCATTCATTGCCTGCCCCAAGTACCGTGAAGTACATGCCTGCAAGAGCGAAAGTTATGATATTAGTTCCTTCCTCAGACATGCACATTTTCTTCCTTCTTGTTGCTTCTGTCTAAGGAGATTATAATTTCAATTTCCAGCTATCTCAAGACTGGTTTTGGAAGGGTATTTAAACCTGCAGACCAGCTTTCTATGCCAGCAGCTCCTTGCTTGTCAGGATTGCCTTCGGCGCTGGTTGTGGCTTTTGCTCTTTTCCAGAGATTTCTTTCTGCCATAATCTCTCCAAAACAGAGTTATTTACTTCTTCCTTTATCTTGTCTTTCTCCTCCTTGGTAGCAGAGGACTCAGGCTAATATTGGAAAATCTTGCCATGCTCAAATTTTTGGATTGGGCAAACTGAACTTATTGCAAAGTGATACAGCTTCAAGGCTTTCTTACATGGAGCAAATGGTTTTGGTGCAGGCTCCCATGTACAAGCTGTGAGGGAAGTTTGCTGCCTGGCTGTTACAAAATAAAATGGTGTTAATGCCCAAGAAATAATTCCTGAAATGTTGAAAGATTACTCTTCCAGAAACACTTCCACAATCACTGTTTTTTACGAGAAGAACCCGGATAAACTGAGGCATACCAATGAATATGCACATTTACGCAGAAGAGAAATACTCTGATAGAAATAGAGGTTTCAGCATGGCCTACAGCCTCTCGTAATTTCCAGAGAGTCAAGGAGAACCTGAATTACAATATCTTGTTTCATGTAGGTCTGTAAATGAAAAGAAATTGGTATAAGCTGGATGCACTGCACTTAATTTAGCCATCTTTTCACCCCAGCACTGTGCTACTAGTTTCAACAGTAGCTCCTGTTAATGGGAAAAAATAAAAGCCTTCTATTTTAAATAATTAAATGTTAACACTTTCCTAATAAATATAAATAGACAAGAACACAGTACAAAATTAGCACAGATCCTGCGGATGGCAGAAAAAAAATGTTTTCACTTGTTAATAATGACGAGTGGTGGATTTGTCACTCCCTTGCCTTTCCTGAGTTAAACTTAATTATGAACCCTTCCACAAAATTCAATTTTAGCATTCCTATTTGTTTTACTATCAGGGAAAAAAAGTTACATGAAAAATGTGAAGTGTTAGCAAGGATAACACAGGAATCCTGTTGATGCCTTGTGGAGAAGGTGAGTTCAGCCTACGCTGGCTCCCTGTTCCATCACCTCCATCTGATAACTGGGTACCTGTCTCAGACAACATGATTTAAACTACTATTCTTCTCATTTTGACAAACAAAATCCATCACAACGAGAAACACAGTTTCTGCCTATGAACAATAAGCTAGCTGAATGACAAACACCTCCGTTTAAAGAGGCCCTTTATATGACTGTGCCACCCATTTTCAAACTGTATATACCATATTTGCTTGAAAGGTAAAAGTGGATGATCCACTTTTAGAAAGCACATGATGATAAAGAAATATAGCTATAAATAATGACAGGAGAAATTGTTTTTTCCTGTGCTGGCAACCAGCCTGCTGCTTATTGTGGCTGACATTAAGGTGTCAGAGATTTAACTATTGTCTACTGAAAATATATAAATTATGAAAATTACCATATTTTACAAAAAAAAAAATTTAAAAAAGCATACACTTAACACTATACATATATATGTAGATAGACGTAGACTCTGTATATTTCATTCACATTTTTATTCAATGAATCAAAAAGCATTCCTGCAAAAAATTATAAGGCGTTTTGAACATAATGTTCCTTTCAAAGAAGCACTAGTTGTCCAAGTGGATTTGGCCCATGGTCGGGTTGGACAGGAAAATTTTTCATTTACTTCCCAGATTTTGGATTGCAACATTCATTAGTGTTGCCTTTAATTTCAGCTGTGGCCAGTTTGTGTTTTGGCTTGGTTGGTCCTCTGTTGTCACCCCATGTTATGCAACATTATTATGTAGTTGTTTTACATTTCTGTTCCATTTTTAGTAGATGACACGTTTATAATGAGATATTTATAACCTTATTGATAGTCTGTCAGTGTTACTGAAAGCAATTATATGTTGTCCTCCTTATATCTATCTGGTTTGAGGTAAAACTGCTGCAGTTTAAACTTCCTTTTGATTGCATACTGCTTATTAGTATGTGCATAAATTGTTGGCAGGTTGGTCAAGACACTCCAGAAGGTCCCTTTGAGCCTTGCATGTGTCTTCTTTGCTAATCAGTGTAATTGCAAGTTAGTGAGCCTGCAGTGATGTGTAAAGCAGGTGTAAGGGAGTATTCTCTTTAAATGGACCGTTTGGCTTACTTCAGTGGAAGGTTTATTATGATGTTATTTTTTTTAGGTAACTCTGGCCAGTTCTTTAGAATTTTTAACTTCCTAGTACAGTGGCAATTTTTCTGTTGGGGGTTCCCAAAGTCAAAATCACACGCCTGTAGTTGTTTCCTATTTGTGATGTTATTTTCTAATTGGACTTTGTAAGGTATTACACTTGTGATTTTTTACATAGTAAATCATATTTAACAATATTATGGCAAAGGGCTGACTATTTAGTACTTAGGATCTTGAAACAGTTTATCAGTTTAATGATTTTCTGCAAAAGTGCCCTTGACATTAGCTTAGTTACTGGAGTGTGTAAACACAGATGTGAAATTTTATTGTGATATAAACTTTTCATTTAGAGGTGGCAACTATTTGTAGCCCTATTGCTCTTTGGAAATTTGATTTGAAAATGAGTAAAGACTCTTTCATCCCACTCTGAGGTGACTTTCCCACAGACTTAAGTAAAGAAGAATCAGACCCTTCCATGAGTTTCATAGCATTTCACCTTGATGTAATTCTTAAAATCTCTATTATATCCCTTTTCTATGCAGGTTTATATTAGATGTCGTGCCAGTGTTGATCATATTAAATGTCCCATTTCTTAAATCATATTCAAGTTTTGTAATAGACCAGTGCAAGTATAAGGAAGCCTGGCCAGTGAAAGGCCTAATTAATTAGCAGCTTTTGATATTTAGTATAAAAAGATAGGTAGGAAGATAATGTGTAAAGTGGGTTGCTTTTGGAACCAAAGAGAGGATTTTGGCATTACATTAACTGAAAATTAGATAATAAAGACATAATATGTTTTAGGTTCAGATATGTCTCCTGGATATCACAAACTTTTCAAACAGACAATGTGAAAAGCCATCTATCTATGTGCTTAAATTGTTGTGATGGCATAACCATGGTAATACTGCTGCTACAAGGTTGACATGAATTTGGTTCAATATATGCTTAGCTAAGAGAATAAGACTGCCAAATATCATTTGGGGCTCATAACTCTGTGTAGTTAAAGGAAATGGAGACATGGGATAAATGCAGAAAGTATACAAATGCCTCTTTAGATGCAGCTCTGTGAACTAGCTTCTCCTCCGCCTCCAACATTCAATCACTATGTCCTGTCAAGTCAAGGAAACTGAAAGGTTAAGTCTGGAGATAGATAACTGCTAGCACAAAACATAGCTTTCAGAAGTGCTTGTTTTGATTTTGGTAAGAAAAGATGTTCATTCATTTCTTGCTTAGTTTCTCCTCTGCAGATAAGCAAATTCCCTGTAATAACTTTTAAACAAGTGCTTGGAGGAGCTTACCAAGCACAGAGGCAGGTGACTTACAGATTTTAAGCTTAATTATTTTTTAAATAATAGATTTAGGATAAAATTCACAATTTTCAAATTACTTCCTTAGGCACTAAAATTTGCTCACACATTGTAAATGCTCTTCATTCAAAAAGGAGATTTGAAGGGTACTAGCTCTAATAAATCTTTCCTACTCTTTCTTTAAATGGATGTAATTGTAAGTACAATATCTTACCACAATCAATTTTAAAAGTTGATTAAATCTTTTGTACTAATTTAGTTCTAATTAGGTGTTTTAAATAACAGTTGTTTTCAACATTAATAAAATTATTTATGTGCTGAAAATTCATATCTGTTTACTCTGGATCAAAGCCAATGGGTTAATGAAGAATTACATATTATAGTTTCTTCAGTATTTCTTTCTTAAAGTACAAAAGCCTTGTAAGTTCCCAAAAGTTACATAATAGTTTGACTCCCTCCCATTGCTTCAGATACTTTTAATCACAGTATTCTTCAGCCTCTGCCCTGAGTTTTGTGAGCCAGTGAGAATTTTATATAAAATGCCAAACTCCATCAAATCTCCTGCAAGTCTCAGGTTGCAGTAAAAACATACATTTCATCTCACAGCTCAGGCTTTGCATAGAATAGTTTATGGTTCCTTGCTGTTACATTTAAAATCTTATTATGGGGAAACAGGAAGGCAAGGATTTGTTGTATGCATAAAGCCTACTCATTACTGCTACCTTGATGAAATTCTGCTTATGCCACACGATTAGGCAAAGCGAAGCAAAAGCAAAACAAATGAAGCCACTGGGTCTGCTGAACTGGTTGTTAGAGTTGATCCATCTAAAGGTCCAAGTGCCCCAACACAACTTCAAGCAACTCAACTTTGGAGGTCTCACTAAGGTAGCACAAACGCTCTGGCCTGTTACTAGCAATGGCAATAGCATGGCTAGCAGGCTGCAGGGCTACTCTGCTTTTCCACCCCATTTGATCAGTTACTTTCAGGTTTTATAGAGAGTCTTCAAAAATCATTATTGCATCATCATAATTTTAAGAAAATACTTTAAATATCTATTTGTAATTCTCCAGACTAATGAGCTGGCATTTCACAGTCAATGGATGTGCTGTACCAAGGCACAGCCATGGAAGGAGGAACGCCATTGTACTTTACGGTTTGATCCTACAGTATGACAAAGTTTAAATTTTAGATTTTAGCATCACCTACAGAAAACATTGTCATCATTTCTAGAAATGCGGAAGTGATTTCCAGACAAATTCAGAGCAGGAATTAATTGGCATTTTATAAAGTCTTCCTATGAATGCATTGTGCAATCACTTACTGCGACTCCAAATCTTTGCAGCCATATTCCCTGCAAACCGAGAAGGTAAAAGGCTGTAGAACTTACACCCGCAAGTTGTTGGGAAACTGATTTCCAACCTGTAGGCTACGACATCTTCAAAATATTCCAGAGCCATTCAAAACACATCCTATTTATAGCTCATATGTAACAGCAAATCTAAAAGTAATTTAATAGATTGTGTAATTTTACTTCAGAAGTGATGCTGTCTTATCACATAACACTTATGCAAACAATATTGACAGTTCAACTGAATCATTTTATACAAAATCTATTACAATTTACTGTCTAATTATAAAACAATCTTTGCCTCCTTTCTCAATGTGCTGTCACTATTTTGGCTCTGAAAATGGGAAAATCCACTGATAGGATTTGTTGTATTCATGTAGAGTCATTCTCAACTTTTTTATGAATTATCAGATTAACTACTTCACCCCCTGCTGCTCCCAGTCAAATAAGGAGAGGTTTTAAAATAGATGCCTTCTAAAATCTTCTGCCCTGCTTTCTTAGGAACAGGCTGGGGCACCGATTTATTCTGCAAGTTGTTGCACTCAAAGTATTGTTATAGCTAAAAGGGGACGTACTGATAAAATAGTGATACAAAACCTTCCTCAGGCTGGCAGCACCTGTTTCCCTGGAGGTGAAGAGGGGAGAGCCAGAACAAGTCAGCGGGGTGCCGAGGTCTCGGCTGGGAGCAGTGCGATGCCCCTGGCAGAGGACCCCTCTCTCTTTGGGGTCTGCTTGGGGCTGGTTTCATCGATTTTCCCATCACAGCCTGCCTCCTTCTCCTTGCTTCCCAGACACATTGCCACTCACTTGTCTGGAATTTAGCACGCTTAGTCTCAGCACAAAAGGTGCACCTCTCAGCACCCAAGGTGGTCCCTTTTTGCTTGCCTTTTCTCTCTGGCGCTGGGATCACTCCCATGTATGAACCACATCAACTTCCAAGTCTGAATGGGAAATAACTATTTTTCCCTTGTACAATCAGTGAGATGCATCTACTATGGAAAATTCATTCAAATTGCTTTGATTCATATGGCAATGAAACCCATTTCATAATTTGCTCGTTAATATACTACATAAATTATTTTAGTTTTTATTTTTTTTACTTTGGTCAAATCTAAGCTTAAGAGGAAATATCAAACAAGCCAATCTGGAGTGAGAAATAGAGGACATCTGTTGCAGCATATGGCCTGACATAACAGCTGCATTGAACTTTCTCAGCAAGTAGTAATCCTTTGGAAAAATTCAACTCAGCGTATAATTTTGATGCCCCTGCCTGAATGATGGGAGTATTAAAACACTTGCAGTTTAATACCGCTCTGTAGTTTGAAATGTTTACCATTTGCAACACAGAATATTTAAATTTTCTTTTGAAAATAGTTTTTGTTTTGAAACAGATCTGAATATTTCACTTTTTTTTACAAAATGAAAGTTTGAGGATATGCTGAAACATTTTCTTTTTGTGATGAAATTACTTTTTTTCACTGTGATCACTAATTTTATTTTTTATTTTTAGGTTCAGAGGCCAGCCACCTGCCCCTTCCCCCCCAGTAGTCCTATTTTCAGTGCTGTCTTATATAAAAATGAATGCTATCTTATATAAAAATTTTAAGATTTGGCTAGTAAATAAGTGTTCCTTTTCTTTTTTTTTTTCCTTTTAGTAAGCGTACACTGAGCCTTTTACTTTGCGTGTAGATGTGACTTTATCGATACTACTAACTTCCTAATTGGTTCTTATGAGAAAGGAGTTTGGTACTTAGAGCTGTAGCTTGATATTCAGCTTTAAGTATAACATTTTTGTTCTCTGTGTTAATGTCTGTTACCAAACATATATTTTGATTTTGGTGCTATAAAAAATTCTTGAGTAAAATGTGTAAGTATTGAACAAAAAAAAATCTTTCCTTTCTTATATGCATCCTTGTTTAATTTCCTTGTTTTCTAATGAGGTATTTCATTGGGAATAGTATTGCCATTAGTCATGTGTTAGGATGAAATTTTGTTTGAAAACAATTTATTCTTTCCTGTGTTTCTCTCACTTAGAATTAATTGCTTTTTGTTTGGCCTCTGTGCTTTATGGGACCAGTTTAATTTCATCAGTTAGGAAAACAAGTTAAGCAGGAACCACTGGTCTTTCCACAGCAACTTAATTCAGCTCTTCTAGTAATTCCTCTACTGCCTAACATTAAAGCTAATGACTGTCTAACATTCTCATCTGACAGTTTTTCCCTTCCACAGTTATACATCAGTTTAAAGTGTACAGCAGAGAGAGAGCAGCAACGTTAGGTCAAAATTCAGTCCTCTGAGAAGAATACAGACTTTTTCAGTTAATGCAATAGCAGTTGGACAGGATTTGTTTGCAAGCAATATTAAAATCGGTCCCTCCTTTTTGTTTTAATAAAATCCTAGATGTAATTTTGGAATGCAAAGAGCAGTAATTGAGAAAGAAAGAGTTAGCTTTTCAGAGGAAATGCTTATATTACTTCTGTTATATGTAGTCATGTACTTATATGTAGTCAAGATCAAGCTGTGTTTGTAATTAAAAAAACAATAATCTTTACTCTCTTTTTGCTTTTTAAGGCTATGAGTGGCTGCAAAGGGTAAAAAACTCGTCTGGCTGCAGCTTTGCTCACTGTTTTTTAAA
The DNA here is from genome assembly GCA_020745775.1 of Theristicus caerulescens. Lineage (NCBI taxonomy): Eukaryota > Metazoa > Chordata > Aves > Pelecaniformes > Threskiornithidae > Theristicus > Theristicus caerulescens. Next base: position 88,246,284 of record CM036558.1, read on the forward strand.
CTCCTGCTTGCTTATGACTTTCACTGAAACCCAGTCTTTCTCAATTTGCACTTTTCCTGCGTCATCTTATACATAGATAGAAAACCATCTCTGTGCACGTAAATAAGTCAATTACAGGAAGGTGCGCATAGGTGTTCATGCAGTAGCCAGATAAAAAATTATTTCAAGAAAATTGGTGAAACTTCCTCCGCTGTTATGCCAATTTTAAACTTATTTTTAAAGTGTGCTTTTAAGGAGCTGTCTTATGAGCTGTGAATTGTTCAGGTGCCAGAATTCAAATCAGCCACTTTTTGTTTCCTACAGAAAGTCTGTTACTGAGACCAATTCCTCACCTTGACAGTTGAGCTAGCTGTGAACTCTTCTTGCGCTTCGTGTTAAGACATGCTTTTGCGGTTGGTATTCAGCATCTTTTAAGCACGTCAGTTAAGTTTTCCTGAAGTTGTGGGGTGGCCTCTGTGCTTCTTAAACACCAGTTGCATTTAAGCGGAGGTACATTTTTCAACCGGATAAATGATGTCATCTCTGTCCCTGCCCTGAACTCAGCAGAGCTGATGCAGTACGTCGGGAGCCCACACCCTGCTGCCACGGAGCGGATCCAGCTTTGCTGAGCAGCGTTGCGATTACAGGGGGCTCCCAGTGGCAAAGCTGTATTAAAAGCCAGCAAATGGCTTCTAGCGCTTGAGAGCTCGGGGTAGAAGATGCTTTTCCTAAGGAGTCCAGCAGAAGATCCCTTGTGCTTGGCTTCTGTGCAGGGTATTTAGCTCTCAGATTTCAATCTTAATTGTCATGTTTATGAGGGAAACTCCCTGTAGTACCCATGTGCCTTCAGCATATAAACAAAAAAGCCTGCCAAAGCCGTGTTCGCTCTTATTGCGATGCAGGGTCTTCCAGCTCTACCAAATGGCACTCTGCATCAGTCCATGACCAAATTGTCAAATAAAGATGGAAAAGAAAAACCTAGATGAATTGGAAGACTTTTAGATTTTTATTTTTAACAAAGACTATTAAATAAGCAAAATCTTAATATAAACTTAAGGCTGACTTAAACATACCAAATTGAGAAGAATCAAAGTCTTGTTTCTCCCAATAATATTTGTTTACTTACAATCTTTTACCCTGTAATTTATTTGGCAAAGTACATTTTTTGCAGCACAATAAAAAAAAATAAAATACATAGTGGCAGCGTGACAGGGGAAACACTTTTTGGAAAAGCTGACTTTTCCAGTTTCTTGGTTTCCATTTATATTTGTAGTCTAGTTGTTCTAAGGGGCTTGTTTATATGTATAAAAGTCATAATTTGAGGTAGTGTTAAATCACGCACTGAATAATTGTTTAGACTTTCCTGATTTTGCACATGCTATCTTGCTAGGGCAATAATTTTTGCATGGAAGTGTATGATCTCTATTTTCTTAACTTTGAATGGAATAAGGATAGCATGTGGCTCATCAAGTCTTTACCTATATCTGACTATGGGTATACATATGTGAGTACCAGTTCTAAGTAAAACACTAGCTAAAAAATGCATTGAAGAGTTTAATTAGGATGAGTTTGAGCTCCAGCCTGATTCAGAGATGATGGTTTTTTGGCTCAGACTGCTCCATTAAATTGAGTGTCTTCAAATTTTTAAAATATTTTGCTTTGCTTCTTTAGGCTAAGTGATGTGGCATCTATTGCAATAGCTTAAATTAATTTATGTAGAAAGTGCTGTTTCTAAGCTGAAAGCATGGTGGATAAGTTTTGTCTGCTAGGTAGCAGTAACATCTCATCAGCCTGGACTGTGCTTTTAAAAGGGTTGGTCTTGTCTTCAATCTTCGGGACTTTGCATAAAAGAAAGATAAATCAAAGTTTTCCTGGTTCCCTGTTCTCTCAGTTCCCTCTTCTAGTGGCAACAAACTTAAATGGCCTTAACTAAGATCTATGTGCAGTTTTCATTATAAATTGTATCTATCTGTAGAGTTATGTCTTTGAAAAGGTTGATTATAACCTTTTTCAAAATTTATAACCAGTTTTTAAATTTAATTGTCATTATCTGTGAAAGGCCTTCTTAGAAAAGATGATTTACATTTAGTGCATTAAATAACCTGTTGAACATAGTAGATGCATGTCCTCCGATAAGCTACCTCAGAAGACGTAACTTGGTACAGCAAGATCTCCAAAGCGAGCATTCCCATAGACTCCTCTAAGAGTCCTTCATCTGATGTCTGCAAGACTAGTACTTGGTACTCAGACCCAAAATCCATCTTCCAACTGGAACCAGCTGAATGCTTTCAGTACCAGTTTCTCCTTAGTTTTAAACTCAAAATGAGATTGCAAGATACTTTCTTCTGTGCACTTCAGTTCGTTATATGTAAGGGTGAAAAACTTCAACCTGCAAATAGACACGATCAGTCTTGTGTAGCTATTTTTCTCTTTCTACGTAGCATCTAACACAACCTAAATTGATCTGGAAATGGGGAGACAAAACGCCTACTCTGAGGGGCATCACAACCTTAAAAGCAAGGAGGAAACAAGATACCGTGAACGCAAGTGACTGAGTAAGAGAATGTTCAACACTGATCTGATCGGTTCCTTATTTCCCCTTCTCTCCCAAGAGTCAAGCTACGGATGCTAAACTGTTGAGTTGGACTATTGAGCTGTTGGATTAACAGCTCTCTTCCAATCCACATACAGCAGGATGGGTCCCACTATTTGTGATGAATTGCTGAGCCCGGTCCCTCCCTTCCTGTGGGCAGCCGATGACACACAAATGATTTAGGGGGCGGTCGAGGCACCTCTGAGGCCATTCCAGACTTGCTTATTGTGCTCGGAAACACAATTCAGTCAGGGCTTTCAGGGTAAGGTGGCAAATGATCTCAGCGACCAGCTCCTTGCTATAGTCTTAAAGTGCATGTAATGCATATATGCCAGAAAAATACGTTCACAAGGTAGCTCCATAATGGAAGGTGCTTCAGGTAAAAGATTTATTTTCTATCACTTCCCCTTGCAAAGTAAAGGGAATGGATTATCTTCTTAGACCCCACGTAAATCTAGCTCCAGGTCATCCTCAGCAAAAGTAATGGGAAGTGAATTGACAGTGCCCTTTCATAATTGCAAATCCTTAATTAAGGAAGGGTACAAGGAGGCACTTAAAATGCCAGCCTCAGCAAGTAGCAGACTCCACTGCTTGTGAGACTAAATTATAACTTGCCAGAATAAAATTGTTTCTTTCATTAATGTGGTTGGTAGTATTCAAAGACTTAAAATTAGATAAAAGTTGTTGTTCTAGGGTGGAAGAAGATTATCTTACTCCTTAAAAATGTGTGTGAGGTGCAAAAACTTTGAAGACGGTGTCAGGCTTACTGGGCAATGCTGTTTTGCTTGATTGTGCCTTAACTTACAAACATTTTAGGAGAAGGTAGAACAAGTACTTTAGTCTGGTGATCCCTTCATCCTCTGACTGCGAAGGTTTAATTTCCAGTTAGTGAAACCAGACCCCACTTTTTGGCTCTTGGGTGAATATGTAGGTTTTTATTTGGATTTGGAGCTCACCTGTTACTATGGCAGTTTATTGAACAAAAGCTCGTATGCAGTGTCAAGTGGACTTGAAACAGAGAAAAAGGGCTTAAAGAATATTTCTGGGTATCTCAACTATTGCTGAATACCAACTTATCATTATGTTTATGTGAGTTTACTTTTAATTAGCAAGAACCTAGAGCGAATAGAAAATAGTGTATGCATACACATTTGTAAGCATTTTGCTAGACATTTGCTTCTTTTGGGTTTTTTTCTGCTTTTCCAGTTTATGACTAGTTCTTGAAGCCCAAAGTACTGTGTTGTTGCTATCAAAGCACTCTTTTCTGCTTCATTTCCAAAATAAGACTTCTCAAAAAAGCCACACATTGTCTTGTGTAAGAACTAAATCAGACCTTGAAGGGGGAAAGATTTGCATCCTGATTCTCTGCTTCTATAACATGCACATCATTTACACCTGTCTAGATAAATGTAAAAAAAAAGGCGACCATGTTGGGTTTTTGTACTGACTAAAACCAGCAAAATGCTAGGTATTTCAGCAATAGTAGATGTGCCAATAAAGCTTACCGAGAACAGGTCATAGAGAAGTGAGTATAAATATCTTTATGAAGGTCTTTATTCCTTTAAATACAGTATTACTTTTCATAAAGGCATTCAGAACAGAATTCAAACAAAGACTCTTTTCCCTTTAAAGCAGCAATTCTTAAATGAAAAAATGAACAGTATTCTTATTTCTGCTGGTTTGAGGTTTTTTTTTGGTCTGTAGCTAAAGTCTGTCAGTTTCTGCCTGTTTACCACATACAGATTATTTTAAGGTGGTTTTTTTTATTGGTATGCTAAGCAAAATTTTTACATTAAACTGCATAACTGTCTTTGCATGCAGTTCCATATAAAATAATTAAAACATGAAATTATATAACTGAAACAGTCTCCCCATAGAGGTAATAAATTTTAAAGAGAAACCAAAAAATGTAGGTTGATTCCTGTTAATTACACCTCTCCTTCAAAACACAGAATGCTAAAGAAAGCCTTGAGCAAGCGGTGTTCTCGCTGCTTACATTTATAAATGTCTGAGTCTACATTCATAAGGTCTTTAGCAGTTTCCTCCCACCACCACTCGCTTTGGCTTTTGATAGTGTAATGTTCATATGTGTAACCTTGTGTCTACGATGATGATAATCTTTCTCTGTGTTGATTCAAGACTTGATAGCCATAAAGGCAAAACTGAATTTTTCCCCTCAAGGTTAGTTGTGGGGCCAGGCTGCTGTCACTACAGGAAGGAGAGTAAGAAGGAGTAAGGTTGGACTCTAGAGAAGAGGACGTATGTTGGCAAGAGGAGGGGGAGGAAGAGGCAGGCTTGCTCTTACAGCTGCTCCTGGGAGGACATAGGGCAAAAATTAAGACCACTGCTTCTGCAGAGCAACGTATTGCCCTGCAGCTTCCCCCCACAGGAGTAGCTGCCCAGCAGCAGAAGGCTCTTGGCACAGCACAAAAATCAAATGTGTTTTTCCAGCAAATATGAACAAGGGAATGAAAAGCAGGGTCTCTTTTGCCCTCAGCAATTCTTGCCTGCTTTCTGTGTGGCACATCTGCAGTGGCCCTGATCCTTGCGGCTGTACTCAGAAAGCTTTGGCTCTTGATTGTTCTTCCTTTTCTTTGGCACATTATGAATTTTAACAGAAGGGGTTTTTTTTTAAATTCCAGTAAATTTCCTTGCGAGTTGCAGCATTAAGCTTGTTGTTTCTGTGCAAAAACACTAGTATTCTGTAACTTCGTATGGTAAAATATTTACAAAATAGAAAATTGCTTGTTGAAGGCCAGGATAATACCATACTACTGTATCAGGTTGTGAAGGAAGCCTTTTTGCTTGTAGTACCAACTAGCCTAGACAGTACATTCTCTTTCATTACGCTGCAGATGACAGAAAGAGTTGGGGGGTTGTTCTCAGTGCATATCTATCAATGGTGATAGTCTTAGCGTAAATCAGAACCTATCTTCTGCTATTAGTTTTTATTAATTTTATTTAGAAGGCAGAAATCTGAAGTCCAATCCCTAAAAAAATACATGTAATACTCCTTCATTCCACATGTGGTTCGCAGCCTAAATAGGCCTAGATCATTACCAGCTGCTCAGTTTTTAGGCTTAGCTTTGAGAAGTTTTCAATGTTGCTGTGACTACTTGTGTATTCAAAGCTGTATTCCCACTGCAAAAGTCTGCAGGTATCATTCAGTCCCATTTACAATGTAGTCTTATTTTTTTGTTGTTGACAGAAACAGCTTTATTAAGCACACCAATACTGTGAAATGTTTTGGTGGGTTTTTTTTAAAAACAAAAGCTATTTGATCTTTTTTGCAGAAGTGTTAATTATTAGTCATTTGCCTTTTTTGTAGGAGTTCTCTGGAATCTGTCCTCCTGTGATGCACTGAAAATGCCAATCATCCAGGATGCCCTCGCAGTGTTGACCAATGCGGTGATCATCCCTCACTCTGGATGGGAAAACTCTCCGCTCCAGGATGATCATAAAATACAACTCCATTCATCACAGGTGCTGCGCAATGCCACTGGGTGCCTAAGGTGAGTAGTGCAAAACATTTGCTTTGCCTTAATCCTCTTGCTTTGGCTTGAATTGTTATTTCTCATTCTTAGGCATCTGTAAAGTAAATAATTGGTTTGTGTGTCAGCAAAGACAGTGACTTTCAGTGCTGTAAACTTAAAGTTGGAAATTAATTAGAAAACAAGCTTCAGGCCATTCAAAAAACAATCTCTAGAAGCACTGCTGTGGGTTTTCCATTTTTCTTTTCTTAGCAGCTTTGACCAATCTTCTCATCCGAGCTTGTATATTACAGATGTTTTTCTCCTTGTAGATTTGTCCCATTTCCCCAGTCGCTTAAGTGAAGTCAATATGTTCTCACCATTACACCCAATTTAATCAGCACAAAAAGTAATGAAGATGCTCAAAAAAGTAACATGCCTTACGGGTTCCAGATGCCATTGCTGGAGTCATGATAAATACCTAAAGTAGATTTTTTTCTGCTCTGTGAAGATGAGAAATGGATTTCAATAAGAGACTAGCCAATTTAACATTGTGCAACTGGAATACTTAAACAGATCCTTAACAAGTATGGTATTTATTTATATTTGTATGCCAAACTTGTATATGCAACACCAAGGTGCACTTATATAAATATGTGCAACATGATCTGTCCGTTCCTAAAAATCACTGTAGATGTGAGAATGAAAATAGGATGAGTAAGAAGAGTTTCAGTTCTGACAAAGCCTTACAAAAGGGTTGAGTCATAGCAGTTTCTGAATTCTAATCCATATAATTTTGTTGAAATATTTTAACATATTAGGCAAGTTCTTTAAGCGTTGTTCTTTTTTTTTCACCTTGTATATTGGAGATTCTGTAATCTATCTGAGAGACATGAAAATCAATTAGTTAATATTTTTACATACATCACAGAAAATTTGTTAGGTGAACAGTATGTATCAGTAATACAATCTATGTTGTATGCTGCATTCAAAGCAGATACCCATCAAAGAGCTAAATAAAAAAAACATTGATTAGGAGGCAAAGTAAAATAGCAGTATTTTTTACATACCTATAGCAAGCACCATTTTCTCTTTGTGCTGTTTCATCAAATGAAATGGCTTCCTTTCAGAAGTAATATCTGAAAAGTTTAAGGGGAAAAGTGATAATTATTGATGGTTTATATGTAATCAGAAGAGAATGAAATATAGAAGGTAATAACTTCCATATTGCAAATATACTTACATTGGACTTAAATGCAAGTATGTGTATGTGAATGCCAGCTATGTTGGGATATGTGACTGAAGCTAGGTATTTGTATCCGAATTGTATTGATTTTGAAAAGAGTTTGGTAGTATAATTGTGTTGCATTACGTTCAAATCACTAGAAAAGAAGTTGCTCAAATCATTGTGACAGAAGTCATTGCATAAAGAGGTGTACCGTGTTACAGTTTTCACACTTCCGATGTTTAATCTGTCTCAGTTAAAAAGCTGCCTCTGAAAGAAGTGTCCGTTATTAATTTGGGGCTTCATGGTGCCCCTTATCTGAAAGAGCATGTTCAGTGTTGGTCTCCCCACACCATAAGCTCTATCTTCCTGTTAATTTTTCCCAACTGCTTCTCAGGGACTGATGTCCATCCCTGATCCTGCAAACCTCAGTTCATCCTACCTCATAGTTGATGGATTCGTTGCACGTTGGTCTTGAAATCTTTCTTCTTTTTTTTTTTTCATGAGTGTATGTGCACGCCCATTTGCAAACTGATGTGAGCTTACTGTAGCCTGCACTCTGGGGCAGCCTGAGGACATGTGGCCACATGAGAATGGTACGTTGCCTGATCTAATACACACTGCTTTGCAGCAAGGCTTACTACCAAGTGCTTGATGGTACGCTGTCATAGCAGAATGGCTTCTGGTCAGCTCGTGCAAAATAAGCTCATATCTGCCTGCAAAAGACTGTGCATATTATAACTCTTGAATCCTTCCCAGGTAGCTGTCATAATTCGAATGGCTGTCCTGAGCAGGTTGGTCTTCCTTCTAAATCCAGGCCCTTCAACCATAGTATGGCTTTTTAATATCTTTCTGATCTCAAACCCTCCTTATTTCCCAGATGCATCTTTCTCTCCTCTCTAACTGCTTCAGATATTTATTTGGCCTTCATCCATCTTGTTCAGATAATTTCATCCTACTTAGTCTGTGTGGATGCTCTTTGGCAGAGCCAGAACATTTGGAGAGGGTTGAACTTAACTTTTGCTTCACACTAGCGGGAGCTTTCTTGTTTACCTTTCCCCAATCGCTGTTGAAAATCTCTCTCTCTGAACAAAATGTAAAGTTTGAGTTTATGCAAGAGAGAAAATGTAAGTTGACCTCTGAAATGGTGACTGGATTCTTGTGTTGTATTCAGCTAAGATAATGGGGCTGCAGGATGGAGGAAACAGTGAATGTCAGAAAGAAAAGATTTGAAAGCTCTGTGTTTTACTGGAGGTGCTTGGAGTAGCGCATGCTCTGTGCAGGTAGAACCTTAGCTAGCATTCCTCAAATGCCCAGCACCCCCAATGAGCTGATCAGCTCTCACACTCTCCAGTTGTGACTAGTTACAAGCCTCCTATTTCCATTTCAAGATGTCACTGGATGGGGAGGTAATGAAAGGCAAGAAGGTGTAATGGCGTTGCTGGCTGAGACATTGCTGTGCTTACCTGGTACATGGAAAGTCCATTGTCATCTTCCAAGGGAGAATTTCTTCTAAGACTCTGGTTTGGTTGTCCTCCGCCGTTTTCTTTTTCTCTTTTTGTTTGAGTTGTTTTGAAGGGACACCGGTCAGTATCAGTTGCCTCAGGATTATCAGTGACGGTACTCAGTATCATAGAAGTAGTGGTCTTCAGAATACTTGACAAATGTTTCTAAATCTCTAATGTTGACAGGTTTTAGAGACATTGGGTTGTATTACATAAGATTTAATGCTAACAAATATGCTAGGAGGCTTCTTTTTTTTTCAGTCTTCTGTGCCTTTGGCTTTTTGATGCATTCACTGTTGAAAGCTTTAAATAATGTCTGATAGGTGCTGTAGTACAGTCCATCCCATACACAATGCTAACAAATAGTTTGCACTGGCCATTATGTAGGAATAGTCAGATCTTTGTTTTGTGTTTTTCACTACAGTATATGAATTATTATTCTTTCTGCTGATCTTCCCTTTTCTCAGTTTCTTGATGAGAGTTTCTCGATGAGAGTTTCTCTTGCTTTTTCAATTTAGAAGTTGCTTATTAACTACAATTTTTAGTACTCTTTTGTGCTTATTCATTATCATTCTTAAGCAAGTTCTTAATACATTTAAAATTATGCTATGTGGGACCCATACTGCAATTCCAGTCACACAGTAATCCAGCTGAAATCAGTATGAAATCATATGAAAAACAGCAGCAAAATTGGACCTTCTTTTCCTGTTATTTTCTTCTTTCCTGAAAGGTTATTTACAAACTGCACTTTGCATACTTGGGGGGGGGGGGCTTTAATACAATGTAGTACTAATTAATTTCACAAAACTTGCATACTTTGAAATGGTTTAGATAATTCAAAGCTCTAAATACTGCGTTATACCTGTGACTTCTACATTTATTCTTAATATTCATCTTTCATAAATTGCCAGACCTCAGTGTGACATGTTGGAGTAATCACCCAATTTACTTGCCTCCCCACTGAGTTACTAGTACCTTACCTCATTAAGCTCTGTGAAAGTTTGACTTTTTTCCTTTTGGATTTCAGCTGTGATTGTTTTATTTGTGTTAGGGAAATACTGTATCTTTGGTTTATACTTTCTGATTGATTTAGACTTATTAGGGAACGTCAAATGAAAACTGAATTTTGAATCCCAGTTATTTATAGGGGGTTTACAATCCTTAATCTGAAATTTCAAAATCAAGAGGAGACACATTGTACAACGTTGTCTTAACCTGAAGTGTCAAGCTTAATTATTGCCAAACTAGATCTCCGTCCAAAGACTATGCGAAAAAATCCCAGACAAAATCTTTTCAAGAGTTTTTGTCCTGATATACAGTCTGAAGCCTTGTTTTTTCCTATGAATTTAAGTTAATGGAATCTCATCTGAGGACTTTAAGGAATTTTAAGAATTTCCTGCTTTAAGATCCCAATCTGGTTTTAGGTTCAAAATCATAAAATGTTGTGGTTGTCTTTCATCTATGTTCTATTTAATTTTTCATCATATAGTGAAAGTACAGGGGCAATTGTGAAAACCAAAGATCTATTAAAATATGTATCTTCCCACCCCATTAGTTGATTAGAAATGGTATGGGAGAGTAACTCAAGAATGTTTTGTTTATAAAGCCCCATACCTTTCAGATTTTTATACTTCATGCTTTCATACTTGTCAAACCTTTCACAAAATACCATGAATTATTTTTCAACTGAAAAAATATGTAGCAAGCTCTCAGAGTAGAAGAGCAAAGGGAAAAGTGCTTTTAAAACATGAATTGAACGTAACTGACCCAGCAGTATCTTGTAGATAGATCAACTTTTGGAAGGAACAAATTACCTTGTTAAAACAATGTGTGTTAACTGTGAAGCCTGAATATCACGTTTTTAACTGTTTTGTGGATGAATGATCTGTTTTACAGCTATTGCATGTATCCCACAGTCTTATTTCTGCTCCAGTTCTCTTCTAAGCATCTAAAGTCTATTGATTCCTGTTCTTAGGAACTTCTATAATCTATTTTGAATATAACGTTCTGCTGCATACTGACAAAAGGTGGGAGCAGCATAAAATACGTAGCACAGACTGCATGTCCATCATCTGTTTAGTTTCTTAAGAAATATACATATATATGAAGAAACATTCTTTTACATATATATATATGAAACATGTTTCTTAAGAAACTAAACTGATACCTGTACATATGTGCATGTATATATGTGTATATACATATAGATATAAAAGAGATGATTATTGAAGCTAAAATATGTTTCTGTCTTTACTGACTGGTGCAAGCTCTGAATGTCTTCAGTTACATATAAATGGAGCTGGCTTCTAAGAGTAGGACCAGGACCTTGCTGCTGGTTTTATGATTCTCTTCCTATCAGAACAGTTGCATTTTGTCCATCACTGTGTATGCTGTAGTAGATACAGAGATGTTGGACTTGCCAGCCCATCTCAGTATCTCCCTTGCTTTTTCTAGAGGCCAGGAGCTCTTCTCAGGCTGACCTTGCAATCTTGTGCATCAGATAACAAGAAAGCCCACGCTCCATTAAGAAGCCTGGCAGAATCCAAAGTTAGGACAAAACTCATTAATTGTGTATTTCCACTGGCAGCCTACTCAAGGGAGGGACTTTTGCTACAAACAGTTCCAGCAAGCAAGAGGCACGGGAGAGAGACAGCTACCTAAAGGGATACTGAGGCAGGGTTATCCGCTTGTAGGGAGGAAGCTGTCCAAATCCAAACCCACAATTTTTCCTCCTCTTAGCCTCTTCAAATCCAGTCTTATCCTCAAGAAAAGGGTAATCACCACTATTCTTGTCTTTTTAATAAATTTTGAGCTATTATAATTACAAAGCTGGTGTAATTAACATCCAAGGACCGTCAGATCAGCAGAGTTAATGCCAATTATCTGGCTACATTATATGAATGTATTGTGGTGAAACACATGTTATATTCTACATAGTCTACAGAGTTGCACATCATGTGTTAAACTTCATTTGGCCACAACTAGGATGTTGAATGAAGTTAGAGAGTTCCTAAACTCCAGGGTTATACTGGCTATACTGGTGTGTCCATTGTTAAACAAACACACGCTCTCCTGACAGCTCTCCTAAGCTTGGGAATTTCTCTAGGACCTGGAGATGGAAGTAAGTGCAGAGGAAAGCCTTGTCAAGAAGCTAAGGAAAAGCTTAGTTTTAATGTCTGGTTCTGTGAAGTTCAATCCCTTTTCACTAAAACTTAAATTCTTATTAAAATTATATCATTTATGCTCCTGGGTCCCAGCAACGACAAGCTGTGGAGGAACTGAGGGGCTAGTGTCAATTCTCCATTATTTTGAAGAAATCGAGGATTCCTGACATGTACTGTATGAATGACTACCAAATAATTTCCATTTTAATATAAATGAAGGTATCTTGATCACAACTTCTACATCTTGTCTTTCCAAGTTAAAGCTGAATGGCATATTGCTTACTTTTAAATATATTAGCTCAGAAGTTCCGTATTATTTGTACACGATAAATATTGAAAAACTGTCTTTAATAAGCTTGGTAATGCCTCCCAGAGTACCATACTGGAACATAGTTCACAGGAGGGAAAATGAGCTGAACTGCTGTTTCTTGTCTTTTAAAACAAGACAGAAAGGAGTAAACTCTAAGTTCCGTTTACCTAATGGCAGGCATTTTAATCAGTGAGTAGGTGTCTATATAAGAGCCTGGGTTTTAGAGGCTTTGAGTATTTCTAGACTATCACTGACTTACCAGCTCTGAAATTCATTTGTAGTTTTGATGTTGTTGATGAGTTTAAGTGTCCAATTGCAGGTACCCCTATCCAAAACTTTCAGACAGGCTGCTTTCATGGGCATGAACTATGCAAAATGTATTTTTAAAAAGGCCTAAAACTTTGACTAGTTCATGTGTGAATGTTCACGGCCATATTCCTGGTCTTCCAATGACAAACGAAAATGGGAAAAATCACAGGAAATCAATAAGAGTCAGTCTGCTGTGGAAAATGTGTTTTCCCTTTTCAAGAAACTGAAAGGTTCAGTCTAGAAAAAAGTCACAAACCGATCGTGAGAGGCCACAATGATTGCATCCCAGTTAAGCATAAAGTTTCAGAGGCCAATTTCTGCAAGATACGAGAGAGACTGTTCCTTACTGAATGCTGCGATAGTTCAGAAATGTAGCTGAAATAAAAATCTAATGGTAAGATTCGGGGGGAGGGGGAGATTTTAGTATGAATACATCAGTGTCCTCTGATTGCTGCTGTAATATTTTTATTTAGAAGATACCCAAGGGAAAAGTACCAACAGAATTAAATGTGTAGCTGTGTCAGATACTTAAGCACCCCACTTTTCTTCACAGTGCAGTTACTTCCATTTTGCATATTCATGAACAAATTTATAAGGTTTATACAAGGTCATACTGTATTAATTATAGCAGTGGTAGTCAAATAGCACTTTGAAGTTTAATGCTTTTTCAGCATGTCTGGTAAAAGCATTACTTCAAGCTATCAAATCGATGCTACAAATTCCACATAGCTCTGGAAGTTCATTCTGGGCTCAAGTTGATCAAAATCTCAACCAGAAATTTTGCTTTTAAACTGATGTTATAGAATGCCTTTCATATGGAATGCCTTCCTTTGGCCTGAAAAATAGTACAGTATAATTCCAGACACTTTCTGCTCTCCTATACTTAAAAACGTGTAACAGGCTTCGGTGCCGTACCTTCTTCCTCCATCATTTTATCTGGTAAGAGATGCTGGGCTGCTCTGCCTAAATCTGCCTTCAAATGCAGAAGGCACTCCCAATGTATTGATTTTGCACTGAGATAGCCAAAAAGTGATCTGTCAACATCCATCTTCAAAATATTAAGTGATCCCTGGGCAAACAAGGAAACTCATTCATATTTCAATGGGGCTTCATGTTTGGATACAAATTAGAAATATTGGACCTATATGTCAAAGTCTGCTAATTTAGGACCTAGCTGAAATTTAGTTCCTATTATTCAACTAGGATCTTTTGTTCTCTTTAACATGAATTTGTGGGGGGTTTGGGGGGAAAAAAAAAACCTTAACTGGGTGTCATACAGTTATAAATATTTACTTGTTGCTATGGCAGGGGTGTGTTCTTCCTGTAATTTACTAATTTACCATTGCCGGAAATTATACACGCACATATGAAAGGAATGAATGTGCCTCAGTACCTTTGCTTTCATCTTACTATATTCTTAGCTTCAGTGACGATGACAAAACTATCAACTGCTGCCTCTTAGGCTGAATGGCTTATGGCTAAGGTCTACCTTAGCCTTGGATTAGGGATGTGTTGAATATCTCAAGTATGTTTTGAATGACTGACTATTTTCCCAGCTTTTGGTGGTTTTAATTCCTTTCAGGTTGAATGCCTGCTGTTAACTAGTGCCTAATGTGAAAATTAAATGTCCACTCATATTTGCATGGTTAGGTAGTGTTAATTTACATTTCCTTCTGTCAGAGGTTTAAGCCATGTGGATGTGAATGCTCGGAAGAAAGTGAAATTGTTTGTTTTGTGAAAGGGCTTAGATTCTCTGGGTTTTTTTCATTTCAGAACCGTTTTCGTTTATGGAATAGTGAGCGTTAGCTTGGCAGACACTGTAATAAAGTATGATCTGAATCTTGGTGGCCTGCTGACTTGATTTGGGCTGACTCCAAGCCCAGCTAACTACAGAAGGCCTCCTTCTCGCTGGCCAGCTGCAAAGCTGAATATCACAGTGGCACAGCTATTTTCTTTTTGGGAAGAGTCCCAAAGCTTGTGTGGTACCACATGTATTTTAGAACATGTCAGCGCGTCCAAGTGGTCATTGTGTGGGAGACTGGAGAGATGGAGCCAATTCTGTCTCAACTGTCTGGGCCCATTGGAAAGAATCACGAGGGCCACAGGTGTCAGTGGGAACCAGGGTGTACCTCTGTTGTTGCTTTGCTGACTATCCAAAATCCTGGATGGTCCTTTTCGAATGGGTACTCTAAAAATCTGGTATAGTCTGGCTCCACAGAAAATATAATTTGTCTCAGCATGAGAGAAAAACTGCTTGTGACAATTCTGTAGCGCCACTCATGGTCATGGTGACTGATGATAGAGGACGATGTTTTATTTACCCGAGGAAAATGAGAAACACAATCATCCACAGTTTGTATGCCCACTCAATTCCACCACAGATACTAAAATAATATTTGGTAGGGCTGAGGTTCTGTGGTGCTAATCACTTGATTTGTATATTAACTAGATTTTCTCCTCTTAAAACTGTTTGCATTACTAGGCAATATGAAAAAGGAGCTTGTGAAAACACACGGCCCTGCATAGTGAAGAAAAGGCAGGGCGTACTTGTGCAGCTTTCCCTCATTATCTTACGATACAGTGCTTCAAATCTGAAGAAACTTCCCCTAGGAGTGAGAAGATCATTTGGTCTTTTTGCTCAGTCTGAGGATTTTCAGTAGAGATATCTGTTTGAAGTACGCTGAGCTTGCTTCATCCTTCTGGGTAAGCCAGCCAACATCACAGAGTAAACATTTTATCACCCCTTTTCAGACTGCTTTGGGCATGTGAGCTGTCTCACTTCAAGCACAAGAGTAATTAATGCCAGCAGCTCAAGTTGAGCCAGTGCTCAAGTCTTCTGCTGCAAGAAGGCTTTGATGGCATTCCACATTTCTGCAAGTTGGTGAGCTACTGAGAGCTCATGAGAAATGCTCTCCAGTAATATCCTTAGCACTGAAGCCCTAAGACCTGCAGTCCCCACTAACCACACTTACAAACTTTGTTACTTTTATCTGTTTTGGAAATATTTTCCCAGGAAGCCTCCTGATGAAGTAAGTAAATAAATAAAAATACTGCTCTTGGGGGGTGTGATGAAATAGGCTGCAGGCTGTCGAGCCTGCTTAGCTTACAGTCCACTCGCCATGTCTGAGCTGAAGGCTGGAAAGCAGCAGATCATTTCTGGGTGTCATCTTTTGTGAAACTTTGCCCACTGAGTGTTGAGCTTGTGTTCTTACTGTCACTACACATCTCCATAGAGGAGTTTTGGCACTTTGTAAGACTTTTCCTTGAGAGGACAATCTAGTAAGAACACTTTGAGAAAGGAAGATGAAGTCCATTACTTGCAATCAAATGGATTTCCCCCTTTCTAAGAGGATTAGCAAAGTGGACAGTTAATTTGGGGGTAAATTGAGACTTTTATAAAGAATGAAGTAAAAAGCATGTGATGCCCGTCATTAATTCAGTTTCATCAGTTTAATCCAATTTGAATATTTCTCTGGCCATGATAAGAACTAACACACACACGTGGAGTGAGAGGGTTCAAAGCTAGGGCAGGGTGCAAGGTGATGCGGATTTCCAGCTATAGCTCACCGATAGGCACGCAGCCTGGTGGACACTGCCTCAGAAAGGCAACAACAGGACAGGCCGCAAGGATTTTCCCGTCTTCTGCCACCAAAGTCTCTGCTAAGTTTCTGTCTAATATGGCAGGCAGGGTGGAAGACTTCCCTCTTTAAAAATGAGTTAAACAAAGATATTAGAGGTTTGTGAGCTTTAGGGTTTTTTCCTATCGCTTTTCCTAAATTAGCTTCATATTTTATTTCAGGTTCTGTATTAGTGTTGAGAAAGTTTCCTTTGGAAAGAATGAACACATTCTATTTTTAAAAAAATAATAATAATCCTGTATTTTAACTGCATCTGCATGTACTATATAAAAACATTTAACATCTGCCTGATAGTATTTTTAGCTAGGATCGCACACTACTACAGAGGATTTCTGTGACAAAGTATTTCTGAAGTATTCATCCTAGTGTAGCTTTTTTACTTTCACAGCTCATTTCTTTTTGTCAGGTACTCATTTATTATAGTTAGTTGGTTACAGCTTCAGCATTTTCTCTTGAAGGACAGTGGAATAGTGATATGCCTCCTCCTCTTCCCCTGTTGTCATTCATCCATCTTTATATCTGATTTACTATGTGCAAAAGTACAATACTTGGGAAGTGTTTCAAAAGAAATAGTCATAAAGGGGCACAATGTAGGTACTGTGCATATACAAATGTGGGTGATTTTTTTTTAATCCACTAACGAAGTAAAAATACATAATAAACGACAAAATAAGAATACTTATTTGCATCAAAATATTCATTTCATTCCCTGGGTTCTTTTTATATAATAAATTTGTGTTGAGGACCTTTTTCAGTAGACTGGTCAAATTGATTGATTGATTTTGATTGATACCTGCTGTCTTTGGTTGCCAGACTTCATGCTAAGAAGGAGTGTCTTCTAAGCTATGCAAACATGTGAAAATATGCACTATCATCTGTAGTTTTGGTA
Source organism: Theristicus caerulescens (assembly GCA_020745775.1). Classification (NCBI taxonomy): domain Eukaryota; kingdom Metazoa; phylum Chordata; class Aves; order Pelecaniformes; family Threskiornithidae; genus Theristicus; species Theristicus caerulescens. The sequence goes on from CM036558.1 coordinate 88,263,366, forward strand.
GTTACTCGTGTGTTACAGTTAGGTGCTTGTGTTCACAGTCTGGTTGCACTCCAGGCTGCTCTGGTGGGCACTTGCAGTCAATGGGTAGACCTAAGGCTGCCTGGCCTTGGGCACAGTTTGTGAGCTCAGAACTATTTGAGTTTTGTAGCCCTACAGAAGCAAGGGAGATCTCCTATTTCCTTCACAAACTGGGTGGAGGTGGGAAGTCATCCTTTTCATAGCCCATGTGATAAAGGGGGCAGAGCAGAGACGAATTACTCTGTTTACATTCACCTACAGCATGACCAAGTGGCAGAAACAAACATTTATGAGTTTGTACGAATTATTTGCTGTGCACAAAAGAACGATCAACCCCTGCGACAAATTTAAGAAGGAAGATGCAGCTTTATTAACTTCACACTAAGGATGGTGATGTAACTACGGTGATGTCTTCTACGCTAGACATCATCTGTCTTGAAAAGAGCGTAGTCCTCCTTAGCCCACTCCTTGGCACAATCGTGTCACTCTTCCCTGTCACTAGGTTGCAGAGGTTACTGAGGACAAGAGCTCAGCAACTAATCCACACACAGGCCGAGGATCCACCAGCAAAATCAGCTGGAGCGTGGCTGCCACTGGGATCACCAGTGCGGAAACAGGGGAAAGGGAAATTCATGAGTGATGCATTTTTCTGAACTGAAATTTTGCAGGGTTTACAGGAACGATGTGGGAATTGTTAATTGTTTTTACAGGAATAATGTGTTTGCTTTTTTGTTTTGTTTTGGCTTTTCTTTTGAGAGGACTGGTAATTTTGGTTTTGCCTTCAGTTAGATGGTAGAAAAGTGGACTAAAAGAGTCTCTGGGCACTGAAATAACTCCAGATTTCTCAGATTGTATTTTTTTTCATTGAGGGTTTTTTTGTTTGGGTTTTAATCAAGAAAACTGAGGTATCCAAAGTTATGTGGGCAGTATCTCCACCTGGGAGGAGTTCAGGGAAATCAATCACCTTCCTTTGATTATAAAAGCAATTTGTGACTTGTTTTAGGTGGTTTGCTTAACTAAGCACCCGAATTAAGTGCTGGTTGTGTAGATGCACACTGCTCCTGTATGTCACAGTTGTGTGTACATAGATGACCTTCTGTAAATGATCAGTTTGTTTTACCATTTGCTCCTCCAAACTTATAGGTGCTTTAAATACTTTGATATGATTTTTATCTAGAATGAAAATATATCATTACTTGTTAATAACCCAGAAAGAAAGGTGTGTGTGCATCTGTGTGGGGGTTTGTATGTGTTTATATCGCTATATGCTTTCTTTTTTTGGTACTCTCTCTGTAGTAGTATTTCTTTTAAGACAGTAGAAAGTGACTTCATTAGCACAAACATTTTATTCTAGAAACGTGGCTCCACATATCATGAAACACATGGAAAGCATTAACTGATTAATTATCTTCCATAATTCTCCGACATATCTCTGTCTAGACTATAATGGATGCAGTATTGCTGCTGCCAGGGTTACATTTTGCTTGACCTTATTGCAGACATACAGTGTAATTACTAAATAGGGGCTAATTTATGTAAACAAATGTTAGTTTTTCATAGCATGAGCCCTATCATTATGTTTTATTGCTAGTGTATGTGTTACATAGTCAGCCATTCTTCAAGGGCTTGGGTAGATCATTATTGTAAATTGTCTTTATACTGTAAACTCTAAAGATTTAGAGTTTACAAAGTGAAAGTGGTGTAGTCCCTAGATACAATTATTGTTTCCTCTTCTCTGAGTATGTGAGAACTTTAATTGATCGTGCTTTAGCAAAGTAAATATATCTTACTTAGTATAAGGGTACCCAAATTATTTAGTAGTTAGGACACAGAGAGTTTTGGGGATGTTAATGCAAACCACATGTACTATCAGACATAATAGGTAAAAACAAATACGTGAGAAGTGGAATATTTTTAATACTTCGATAACTGTCATGTACTGTCCTGCATCTATCAAAAACCTTAGAGGTAGCTGCCACACAGTAAAAGTAATTGACTTCCATTGCTCCTTATAAGCCAAGCTAACCTAATGGCTCCCATTCTTAAATCAAGTGCAGGAATGTATTACGAGGGTAATAGTGACACTATCCCCCAGTTTTCTTCTTGGTTTCCAGTAATACCAATACTACCTTTTCTTTCTTTCTTTCTTTCTTTAAGCAGGAGAAAGAAGGAAAAAATAAAAGAAAGAAAGAAGGAAAAAAGAAAGAAAGAAGGAAAAAAGAAAGAAAGGAGGAGATTGATCGTGTTCACAATGACATTTGAATAACTGAAGTTTTCCTTGGTGCAGACATGCAGCAGTTTCGGGAATGTGACTCTTGGCAGGCATCTAAGCTTATTCATTCCTTTCCTGCTTAATCATTCATTTCACACTTATTCCTCTCAATTGGAGGTCTGTCCTTGTGCTGTTTATTTTGTGAAGTTCATGTGTTCAGTAAAATATAAATGATTCCCCTATCTTATCAATAATAAATGTTTGTTCATGCTCAAAATCTGCAGTGAGAAACAGAACGGTTTCCAGCAGATGCCGGTTTGGAGTTTGCTCTGCTGTTTTCACAGTTTGTGTGAAATGAATTTAGTGGCCTCAGCACAATTCCTGCTACTGTCTCGCTCAAAGCAATGCTACTGTTGTCAGTCCTTGATACCCAGGCAGGAAACAGGAATGATGTTGGCAGTAGAACTGGAAGGCTAACTTGCAGCACTGGGCAGGTGTACCTGCAGCAGCTTCACGTCAGCATGTTCAGCCAGCAGTACAGGCTATTGCATTTGGTGTGAACCTCCTGTGGGCCCGGGCAGGTTGTTATTCTCAACTGTAGTGGCATACTTTCCATTTTAACTTTGGTTGTTAACCATACCTGCCTATGCTTTGATCGTTCTTCCTGACAGCAGCACCAGGGTACCCATAGCAGTCACAAATTCAATGGATTTTGAAGCCTCTGTGGAGCTGCTTCATAGGAGAAGAGCCTCTGTGGAGCTGCTTCATAGGAGAAGAGTGCTCACCGAATTTAAAAAAAAAAAACAACTCGGTGGGAACTTGGGAACAAACCGCCCTGTTGTAGAGGAAAACGGGAAATTATGGCGGAAGGCTCACTTGGGTAAACAGAAATCTTCCTGAAGTGCAAAAAGAGACCAAGGAGTGGAAACCAGAACAACAAAGGAGTATGGAAAGCCTTGGTTCTGCACTTGGAGATAAAATGAGGAAGATCAAAGCCCAGCTGGAGCTAACGAGGGACATAAAGGGTCACAGCAGGGGATTTTACAGGCATATGTATCCTGAAAGCAGAAAGAATTTGAGGGGAATGTAAGTCCATTGATGCATGGGGAGGACAAATTAGTGATGGACAAAAGGGAAAAGACTGAAGAACTCAACACCTTTTGTGCCTCAGTCTTATCAGGCAAATCCTGCTCCTAGACTACTGTACATTTCGGCATGTTTTAGGAAGGAGAAGGAGAAGCCAGCAATGGGCAAGCAACAGGTTAAGGACTATTTGGAGAAAATAGATATATTCAGATCCATGAAACTGGATGGGATTTACCCAAGGGTACTGCAAGAGAAGCTGGTCGATACGGTTGTGAGGCACCTATCATGCTGGTGTCTGGGGAGGTGTCTGAAGACTAGAGAAAGGCTAAAAATCTATCTGTCTTTGAGGAGAACAAAAAGGACAGTCTGGGGACCACCTTTACCTCAAACCCTGGAAAAAACACGGAGCATGAGTTTTTGGAATCCATTTCCAAACATTTGAAGGAGCAGCAGTCAGCAGGGATTTACCAGTGGCAAATCATGCTTAATGAGTGTGATTGCCTTCTATGATAAAGTGTCTGGCCACATGGATGAATGGGGAACACTGATGCAATATACCATCACTTTATTAAGTGTTTTATCAGTACAGGCTGGAAACCCTCTGGCTGAGCAGCACCCCTTTTGAAAATGAACTGGGCTTTATAGGGGACACCAAAATGAATATGAGCCAACAATGTGTTGTCACCATGAATAAGGCAGACTGGGGTGCATCTCCAGCCAGCAGGTCCATAGAAGATTTCCGCCTTTTACTTGGTGTTGGTGTGGCCCCATCTGCAATACTGTGTCTGGCTTGGGCCCACCCAGTTCAACAGAGATGTTCAGAAACTGGAGAGGATGCAGGGAAGAGGTCACAAGTTTCAGCTTGGAGGGTTCAAATTCGTCACTATGCTTTACCTGGAAGGTAGTGCAACACTGGAACAGAGAAGTGGTGGGATGTCCATCCTTTGATGTCTTCAAGGCTCTCTAACAAAACCACTAACCTTGTCTTGCGTTGATGATACTCCTTCCTCAGGCAGCAGGCTGGGCTTGGGTGACTTCCCACACGTTCCTTGCAACCAGCATTTCTGAGATTCTGAGAGTGACTCCAGAGTTTCAAGTCAAGTCCCCCAGAAAATGAGGAATACAGAAACTGCAAGCTCTGAAACAAAATGTGGAAGAAAATGAAATTCCCTTAGCTCCTTTCCCTTCTCAAGGCCATTATTTCTCTTCCCTTGGATTGGTCATGGAGTACTTGCTGACAGAGACGAGCAGGTTAACAGAAAATAACCCCTTCTACAGTGTAACTCTGATTCACATCACATAAGTCCATCCAGTGCAGTGGATGCGGCATGAGTCCTATGGAAGTGAAAAGTGACATTATAGACAACATATCACGGTCATTCTGTAAAAGGGGGTTGAATGACATTGCAGAGGCCAGCTTAGTTTGGGTATTACTTAAGTTTTCAGTGCTTGACTTTCTAACTGTACTGTTCTGTAAAGTATTTTATAATTCATAATGATGAACTGATTAGCAATTGCAAGTATAATTACTTTCAAACATCAGACAAACAGCTAGAGAAAGATTTGTATTTGAAACATCTTTTTTTAATTACAGTAGTGTAGGTTAATGAGTGTTCATTTGGTTTCTCTTAATTTTTGTTAGGACTAATTTTAAATCAGAATAGTTTATGAAGTAAATAAAGTTCTGTGAATTAGTAAGTGGTATTTTGATGGGATTTTAAATTGAAATGCGTAGTTACGACATTGGACATACGTAATAAGATGTTTATTTAAATAGACTCTGTTCCACACACTGCAGAATTAAGTAATCACCACGACTTGAAACACTGAGCAGACAGTTTGAACACAAGGTATGTAAGTGGCATTTAATTCTCAAAGTAAGAATTCCCTTCAGACACACAGTAAAGGGAGATCTGCTTGTTGCTCTTTGCATAAATATCATTGCATAAATGCAGTGGGATCACTCTAGAAAACTTAATTTTAATGAATCTGACTGTGGAATTACTGAAAACTCTCTGGAAATGAATTCTGAAGTGTACTCTTTGTGTATTATAGTAGCATTATGAAACACACCAGAAGTATCTGCTACTTGAATCCGATGGCAAAACTGCCTACTCCGTGGCATTAAGTGCCCAGCTAGAGAGGGGGTCCTGCTGCCAAGCCCCCAGGGGACAACCCCCTGGCTGACGGCCAGGCTGCCCGTGGAGTGGGCTGCTCTGCTCTTTGGGAGCGTGGGCAGCGTGATGCACTCTTTGGGGAAGGACGCTTTCAGCTTGTTTGTGTGGCAACACGTTGCCTTGGGTGAATAAACTTCTATTCGTCCCATAAGCAATGTGTATCTTTCTTTTAATTAAATTTCATTCTTTGGTGGCTGTCACACAGTGGAAGTCAAAAGTACAGCGTGACAATGGAAAAGAGAGAAGTGGGATTAAAAAAAAACAGATCGGAAAGACATGGATGAAGCAATTTTTCTGGAAGAAAAAGGCTGGGGGGGTTGTCAGTTAATAACTACCACTTTTTCAAACACATGTTTATGATGAAAAGAGCACAGACAATCTCAGAATTGCAGTTACAAGCTGCTGTTCATAATTTTTTACATCAAGATGAAATTGCAGTCAGAGAAAAGTATTAACCGTTACATGCGCAGTGCCTAAAGTGCCTTTTGCAAGTCTCTAAAATCAATTAAATCCCCTCAAAATTGAGATAAAATTTCAAAATTCTATGCAAAATATTAATATTGCATTTTTGAAGGAATAGAGGTAGGGGAGACTCAGTGGATTTTTCCTTACTTCATTTTCCTAACTAATACGATTTTGGAACATTTAGGTGTTGGGTTTTGATCTCACTAATACCTCCATATTTTTCTAGAGTTTTCTGGACTTGTATACTGAAATATTTGCAGAACTCTTTGCTGTTTATTTGAGAGTGACTTCATCATTGGGCTAAATAAAGTAAGTTGGTTGCACTTGATCTTTGAAGTAGTTTTAGAGTTTATGCTTGTTACTGCTGTTCTTTCTGAGTATTAATAGTAGCAATCAACTTCTTTGGCACTGCAGGTTTTTTTGGCTGTCATGCTTCGTTCAGTTAACGGGGTAGATTTCTAAAGCAAGTTTACAGTATGACAGGCTGCCTGAATCTTCTGGGGCAGGTTGTAGTGCCACTCTTCGAATGGGGTTTGAGTTATAAATGTGTAAATTGAAGACTTAAGTGGTCTAAGGCAACTTACCGGGGAAGGGGGGAAAGAGGCATACTGAATGTTGTGACATTATTACTGTAAGAGGCTATAGCAAATAGCAAATGGAACTGTATGAGATTTTGCCTTCTGAATTATGGATGTTAAACAACTCAGTGTAATCAGGCATGTTCTGAGAAAAGGTTTCACTGCGCAGCCTGAAATTCCAGCATTCACCTACGTGCATTCGAGTGGCTTTGGCTGCAGTCGTCACAGCAGTACTGCTGGCTCGTGGAGGCAGTAGTTGAAGCAGCCCGGCACAGCCACAAAAGGTGTGGGTAAACACTGAGGCTCGTGTTTTCCATCTGCCAGGGTGCTGCTTTCCATGGAGATTCTGAGAGAGTGGCTGACATTCATGACCGTGGTGTTGCGTGGCTTAATACCATGATGCTGAGGGCAACGTTTTAGGTAAAATGATCAGGCAAGAGGGCAGATATGGTTGGTGAGAAGTAGGCTTAAAGATGAAATTGAAGCTGAGTATGGGTTACAACTTGGGTGTTGTAACCAAGAGTTTTGTCTTAGAGACTTGTCTACACAGTGGAAGAGCAGAAAGCAAAGAACTGCAGAATAGCCGTTTCTCAGTAACTCTCCCTGTGAATACTGTCAGGGTAGGCCACGTGTCCCCAGAGGAAGTTAGTGCAGGATAAATACTGCGTATGAAATTCAAATAACTTTTCCATAAGCTTCCTCCAGCAGAAGAGTCTGTACATTGCCTGCGTGTTCCTGGTGTGTTCAGTGGCATCCATCGGTGCCAGCCTGTGTTTCTGGAGTGCGGGTGTACAGCTCTTCCCTTCATCTAAACACTGGTGTGGTCTCATACAGCTAAGAAGCCTGTTGCAGAGCTGCGCTCAGAGGGATGCTTACCTGCTGCCGGCGTCCAAGGACGCAGGGAGAGGCGCTTGTACCCAGCAGAGCCTGAGCCATCATCTGATCCTGATTACGGTGTAGGGAGGAGGAGAGGTTGATCCTCAGCTGAGGCCCCTCCAATACCCGTGTCCCACATGGCAGGGGAGGGTGGTGCAGGGCCCTCAGTGGCGTAACATCCCACAGAACAGAATGCACAGGATGGAGAGGAAAATACAGGACTGATGTGGCCCTCCTGTGTATGCATACATAAAATTATAGCGAGAGCTGATTTTAAACATGACATAGCTATGGCTTTTGGTTTATTGAGGAACTGAGATTCAGGGGATCTCAGATGGAGGCCATATACTTTGCGCTGCGGAGGCCAATGAATTTCAGCCTAGTCCAGTTAAGTATGCAGGTCTTAACATTCAGAATAACAGACCTTTAACGAAAAGCGCTGCTCAGTCTTGGAGTGGCTTTAGGAGTGGAAAGAGAAGGTATATCAACACCAATATAAGCAGATTTGAGAGAGTCGGCTACCTAATGAGTTGTGTCAGGGAGCAGCAGGAGCAGGGCTGCTCCCCGGGGTTGGCGAGCCGAGGGTGGCTGTGACATGGACAGGCGATGCCCTCACCAATGGCCTCAGCCAGGGAGCAGAGTTGGGGGGACAGCTGTGGGTCCTGTTGGCACTCCAGGCAGCATCAGGACAGTGGGGGATCAAGCCAGGTCGAAGGCCGAGGCAGAAAATCCAAACAACGAGGCAGAAACAGGGCCAGGGACCAGCACTGCTGCAGCATCTCTGGGGCAGGGACAGGGCTCCTGGATCAGCTGCAGTGGGGTCCTGGGCTGTGGGCACTGGTATGTAAAGCTGGCAGGTGAGTAGGTAGGTATGTAAAAAATGAGGTAAATCAAATAATCCAGAAGTGGTAGGAATGACTTTAATCATAATTAATAAATTGCAGGGTAATTCTGCCTTTCTCACTGCAGTGTCCGTAAATGAATCATCTCGCGCAAAACAGACAGGTAGTTTATCAGTTACGATCACGTGAGCCCTCTGTATCCCTCCTGCTCTGGGCAGAAAGATAGCTCAAGCACAAGGAACTGGAACATTGCGATACTTGATTCATGCAGTCATCATCTTGATGGAGTGTCATTTTACCAGAGCCACCTGTTCAGGAAGGAAAAAAAAATCCACTAGTATTTGGTATTAGCATATTTATTTCAGGAAGGTTTGGCAATGGAAATCAGCTCTGAGCTGGGGAATAAGCGCTGAGCTTCCTAAAGTTGTATTAAATAATTTGCACTCTTTTATACCTAATATGGGAAATTTTACTATAATTCTGGGAATTGTGTTTGCGCTGTACCGGCGGAAGCTAGGTTGTTGAGTAACTGACAATTAACTGAGAATGGTAAAATAATAATTACAAAATTAGAATGAGTGTTTATTCATAAAAGAACAGACACCTTTATAAGCTGTAATTATCTTTTTGCTAATTTCGTCTCTGACTGGCACACAAAGCGTACAAAGGATGAAAGTCTTCCCAGGCATAACGCCACTACAGTCAAAGCACTGCGTTAGAGGTGAGGTTTGTACGCTGGGTGTGTTGGAAAAGCAGGGCACACGGGAGCAAGTCTGACGGTGCTGAATATCTGTCACTCAGGGAATGCTTATCTGTCAACTAAGGAATAGTCACAACTGCAGAAATCCCTTAATGTAGGAATAATTATCAAGAGATGGGGGCTGAAGGTTGCCACAGCATCAGTAGCTTTGTACTTGAAAATAGCTCTTAACTTTGTCTGATGGTTCAGTTTGCATAACTCTCCCCCTACTCTTTTTTTGTTGGTGGTCACTGGTGGGTTTTTAGAACACAAATACACTCTGCCCCTTGGCCCAAAGAACCCATGTAAGGTGAGACTTGATGGAAATAGGATGCACAAAAGTAATCATGAGATAAAGAACACAGTGATTCTGCAGAAGCCTTACTCAGTCAGATACACACAGCTCCTGCAAAGTCCATTTGGGGGGGAGAAGGATTGGAGCAGGGGGTCCTCTTCTTTCACTGCATACAAGTGTTTTGGTTCAATTTATAAGAAGAATCAGGATGAAGCAAATACAGTAACATGCTAAATGTATACATTTGCAGATGGGAGGGTGAAATATCTGAAGGCAAGCATAATAGTACATTTAATGGCAAAGCAGATGACAAAGTGGAAGAAGAGAGCCTGCTATTCATGTAAGAGTTTCATGAGCATCTTGAGGCACCAATGGGAAGTTTGAATTTGGTGTTTAGTTTAACAGGAACAAGTTAATTGACTCAAAGGGCATGTGTTAAAATGGAAAGGGAAAAACAAACTCTCTGACAATAAGTAGTCTCTGCCCCCTAAGCAATTACTGTGACATACAACAGAGTCGGGGACTGAGACGGGGCAGCGTAGGGTTTTGTAAGAGGTTTGTTTTGGCAGAAGGGCTGAGTTGTCAGACACCATCCCTGGGGTATAAGCCAAAGGGGTAGAGAGCCTTGACAATAGTGCTAGTAGCAGAGAGTGTTTGTTCATCATTTTATATGGCATGGACTAGGTGGGGATAAGTAGGGTTGTGGTAGAGTGATTCCCTTCTTTTTTTACAGGTTATTTCGAGCAGCAATGATGCACAATGACTCATTAGGCTGAAGGGCACGCTAGAGGGTCAGTTCTTTCATCATCTCTCAGTATGCACATAAAGCCGTTTGGAGATATGATGAAGTGACATAATCTGAGGTAGGATACACACTCTGGCAATTTCAGGTTAACTGTCATGAAAACAGGACATGAACATACATATTTATTTCTTATGCTGAAGGCACATTTAGCCAAAGCATAGAATTATAATCTATTCTGCGTCACAATATATTTTTTTTTACGATTAGGCAATTTATGATAATGAGATTTTTTTACAGGTATTTAGCTTAAAAAATCATAACACTGTGAGATGTTATTAGGGGGAAGCAGCATTGATAGCTTGATGTTTTTAATGGAGTTAAAGCATAAAAATAAGAAAATTGAGGGGAGAGATTGTTCTAGAAATAGTAAAATGCAATTTCACAGGAACAGTATCATAATAATGAATTATGTGACTAGAAAGAAATAGCATGAGCAAATAATAAATGAATTTTGAGATGCCTAACTGAAAATTGTGAAGGAAGTGCTGGTAATATAGAGAGTGTGGATAATGACAGTAAAACAAAAGGTAGAAGTAATGACTGGTAAATAGTCTAGACTAGGAACAGGGAGAAATGAGATATAAAACATCATTTCTAAGGATTTTTAGTTTGGTAGAGGAGAAAGATGCCTCTCGGGTTTGGAGAGAGTCTCCAGCCAGAGAAATATCCATAGCAGTCAGTTCACTGAGAGTATCAGTATACATGCAGTTGAAAAGCATTTGACTTCTGCTTTTCTATGCTATGCTGTAACTTAATTTGTTTCATTCAGAGTAGTGTTTCATAGTTTCTAATATTCTAATGACTGTTCTGCTTTGTGACTTCTTATCCTCTGTATTAAAATTTCTAAGTAGCTGATCAGAAGGAGATGAACCTAATAATCTAATGAACTGATTGGTGTTGTAATTAATTGTGCTCATCTGATTAGTCAACAACCAAAGCTGATTTACCATCCTTTCTTCTCAAGGCTCTGCGCTGATAATGTTTTTTTAAGACTGTAATATAGATGCAGAAAGGCACTTGAAACTCAGATGTGACAGGCAGATTGCTTTATAGGTTAGGGGAATCATCTTACTTAAGCAATCACGATCCTATTTGTTTGTTCCTTCAGGTTGATAGGATTGCTTATTGCAAGTCATTTTTTTTTTTTCTGGAATCTAATCTTTATTCATAGGATTTTCAGACTGGTAACTCTGCTAGATATAACTATTTACATTGTTTATGGTCTGATTTTGGTGATTATCTTTTTCACTTGATTCTAAAACCAAATCAAAAGAACTTTCCAATATTTTGATTTAGAAGATGTGAGAAGAAGTGCAGTACTAATAATGCTTTTAAATGTTTCAAACTCAAGGGCACATGGACACAGACTTACTGAGCTTAGGTGCCTACTGAAGTATACGAGAGGAATATGCAATATGTTGTAATACCTGATCCCTGATCCAAAACTCTTTGTTTTGGTTTAGTGACAACAGCATCAATTTAAAAATCAGCATAACAAATGGAAAAGTGAATATTAGAACATAAAAAATAGAATCTTATGTCAAAATGGAACCCAGAATGCATCTGTAATGGCATTATTTATTTTCATATTTGTACAACTAGAAAGTCACATCTGAATTGTCACCTGGCCCAAGTAGAATGCTTGTCTAACACAGAGTGAGAAACCAAAGTGACAGTGTCACAGATCTGTCCCAAGATTTAAACTAGTTTGCCCTCATACAGATGCTATTCTGAGTTAATATGTATGAAATAAGCTCTATTTTTCTTTTCTTTTAAGATACAGCTTTCATGTTTGCATAGACAAGCACTCACGTCTGTATGACATTGAACTAAGAGATATTGTTTTAGCTTGCCTCCATTTCAAAGTGTCTACTTGTTTGGGAGTGTAATTGTCTGCCCAGTTGACTATAAAATTACTGGTTTTATACCTGAATCACAGACTTGTCTTCTTGTGTCGTCTTGTAGAAGGAGTTTGACAGTTGTGGCACAGGGCTTTTTACTGCACAAGCTTGGCTGCCCACAACTGAATTTGTGTGACTAAAACTTCAGGACATGCTTCAAATATATAGCCAATGAGTCTACTTAGCATATGGACTTTCTTCCACGTAACAGGCTATACATTGGATATTTAAACTGCTTGTTTTGTCTGGGGGACTGACTAACTCCTAGGTGTTTCAATTATATTTATGAACAAAAAAGGAGACCCAAGTAATAACATCAGCAAGATAGGGAACTATAATTTACTAATTAAAACACTTTTTGCTTTTATAATCTATGATTAAGAGAATGTATGGCCAGCAGTTGAGACTCACCGGAATCCAAGACAGTCAAATGACTAAGAAAGTTTAAATGCAGATATTCGACTTCAAAACGCTTTCATTTTTCGCTTCTGTGGAGTAGCACAGCCGTATTCTTTCAGTGAAGGCTTCTGAGCGTGCTGGAGACCAGACACTAGGTGCCTTATTAAAATGGAGCAGAGGATGTCTCCAAAGAGTACAAGCTCTTAGGACTTTTTGGATTCATGATTTCTTGACAGAGGAAAGAAAGGATGCACAAACTAGTCCTATAAGAAAGCAAGACATTTAACAAATAAACTTCACAAAAGCCTGTTTTCTGTGGGTTTTGGTGTGGGTTTTTTTCTGATTCCAAAAACTTTGGTTTCTCAGATTTTTTGTTTTGAGAGTTTTATTAAATAAGCAAACTGCTCCATTCGGAAAAGTGTCATGCTTATTTTTAACTGTTAAGTTTATGTTATGGTCTGGTCCTTTCCTGTTACTCTAGAGACAAACATATCTTCTGTAGCTGGGACATGCCTGCTAGCACTAAACAATTTAGGGTAAAACCTGGAAGCAGGTCAGGAATGCATTTTGGCCCCACGTTGGATTCTGAAGTTGCACTTCTATCATAGTCAACTCAGGCGTTCAAAATATTTCTGAGTGTATAGAAGAGAGGCTCACGTGTATCCCTGAAAAGCACATGAGCTACACTGGGAAGAAGTCAAGGGGAAAGAACTGTCAAAACCAAGAGGTTTTGTTTTCATTTGTTAGTACTAGTTGTTCTTAAGCTAAAAGAAGGTCAAATACATCAGAGGATGGCAAGAAATTTCACACACTATGTGAAGTTGGCTAAATTCCTTTTCACAAGTTTCAGGTATGAAAGAAAATCCTTTTCCCCAGCTGTTGTATATGTTAAAATTTTGGCTGAAGGAGAGTGATTTTTTTCTTTACAAATACTAAAAAATTGTAAAATTATATCAGAGAAATAACATTCAAATGATTTTATAAGTGATCTCAGCAGTGTAAAACATGCTGAGAAATAAAGTGAGAATAATGTTTTTAAACACTTAGTAAATTACAGTCTTTTACAGATAGTATATTTCTTTGATGCTTATTCTGAACTCTAAAGCATCTTGCCAGCTTCTTTTCAATTGTTCTTACGCATGCAGTTGCAATGCCAAGTTTTTCCTGAGGATATAGCCTACAAAAAATAAAAAGGGGAATATTTTTCATCTTGTGGAAGTATTTTTGCTACTGCAGCTCATGCAAGACGGAGACTTTCCCACAGGACTAAACAGAACAAATATAGACTTCATCTTTTAGTGGAGGAGAAAAGTAGACATAGAAATGATGAACAAATAGCCTGAATTTTAATACTTTAGAAACTGCTTGAACAGTTAATGTAGAAGAAGGCAATTAAGAACATCAAAACAGACCAGTTTGTAAGCATTTGAAGAAAATAATCTGCTAAATAATAGGTAGAATGAGGTTAATTGAAAACCATTTATGTCTGATCAATGGTTTTCTTCTGAATAAGATAACAAGCTGAGCAGGAAAATGAAAAAACAGAAGAGACTGCTTTACAATACTGAAGCATCTCACAATATTTTTGAGTTTTCACAGTGACTAGAGTGGATGGCCAGGGAAGAAATCAGACCAGTAATAACTTCCTCAGGGTATGCTCCCTCTGTCCACAAAGGTGTTTCTCTGGGAGCTGGCACAGGGGGTGATGCCTGCATTGAAGAGCCTCAGTGGCATCCTTCTCCACGAATTTGTCTTGTCGCTTTTGGGTCCATGTGAACGTTAAAAGCTGCAGTGTCCTCTGGCAAGAAATCCTGTAGGACAGAAGTACCTCAGCTACTGCTGGAACAGTTAGTTCAGGTGCAGGGAACAACATGGCTGTACCAGCGTTTGTGCTAAGTTGGTCAGCCGTGTGGAGAAGCAATCAAAGAGAAGCTGGTGAGAGAGCCAGCAGGGGTAGTCTTGTAGCTCTTTCAGAGGTAGCTTCTGTGTCTTCGCTGGTTGCTCTGCTGTGCCTTGCAGGTGCACCTCCACTTCTTCCAGTACTAGCAATGGGGGACCAGAAACCCCTCTGGACTCTCCACATCCTTTCTTCTTTCATGCTCAGCTGTGTTTATTACTCTACATAATAATATCATTTAACAGAAGTTAGGGAGTGTGTGTCTCTCAGGCCATCAGCTCCGAGTACTGATTCAGAAGCCATTGCTGAAATGCTGCACATCTCTTTCTTCTCCAGCTGTTGGACGGCTATTCAGATTGCCTGTTCTCTCTGGGAGACTGAATGACACCTCGGTGTTTCATTTGTACATAAAGATCAAAAGAAGAGACCCAAAGCAGTGTTCAGGGTTAAATCCAGGATTCTGGGTTCGTGGGGCCAGCGCCTTTTCAGGTTCGCTTATCCTCTTTGGCCTACCAACCTCTTGCTGGCTCCCAGTCTTCCTGAAACAGATGTGATTTCTTTGGTTTTAATAACTCGTAATAGATTTCTCTTCCGTGAACTTGCCTCCCTTTGAACCCATATACACTTTTGTCAGCCACAGCTTCTTTTGGGCAGGACATCTACACCTTAACTTCACTCAACTACCATTCCTTTCTTGTTTTAAGCCTTCCTTGTCTGGTTCCATCTGGTGACACCCAGTTTTCAACTGAAATGAAAAGTTGATTTCTATGCACTTCTCCGTGACCATAATGACTTTATAAATTTTTATTGTATTCTCCCACTCCCGTTATCTGTTTCTCTTTCAACCTGCTGGGTTCTGGCTTACTACATTGTTCCTAGTGTGGAACTGTGTACCCCTCCTCCGAATCTTTTTCCAGTTCTGCTGTATCATTTTTGAGATGAGGGGATCAGAATTGCGTGCTGTGATAAGGATGGTGTATACAGTGGTATACTCTATGTTGCTTGCCTTATATGCCTCACAGTCCATTTTGTTCACATGGCTGCTGTTGAGTATTGAGCTATCTCTTCATGGATGTCTGTTGTAATTCCGAGGTTTCAGTGGTCAGTTCTGAGCCCAACGTATTGTACGCAAAATCAGGAATATATGGGATTTTTTTCTCATGTACATCACTTTACATTTATGTACATTAATTCTAAAGTCCTGCAGTACTTCCCTGTTAGCACGTAGCTTATTACTCTGAATAACTTAGTATTTTCAGCAAACTTCCATTTCATTGTTCATCTCCTGTTCCCAATAGGTTACGAGTAAATAACTCCACTGTTGACCACCCTCCATTGTGAGAATTGACCATTTATTTCCTATATTTTAACAATTATCTGTCCGTCTTCCCATGGTTGCTTATTCACATTAAAGTGCATTTGTTAGAGATCTTGTCAAAAATCTTTTGAAAAGTGAAATAAATACCATCAATCAATCTGTCCCTTATCTAACATGCTTGTTGCTTATGCATTTCATCTTCAAAGTTAGGATTGTGAATGAGCCCTTTTGACTCCTCCTAGCATATCTTATTTATTCCTATGTCCACTACTTCTGTAATTTATTATGGTTTGCTATAGTTTATAGCATTTTTCAACATGTTCTTGTATTTACATTCTTCCAGTCCTGAGATACCAAGGTGGTTTAAAGTGAGAGGCTGTACACTGTGGTTATGGCACAGTCAGGTAACGGTGTACAGTTCAGATGCTACCATTAGGGATTGAAATGATGGCCTCCTAACATCTGCAAAGCGCTACTGGCCAAGTATAGAGTATGCTGAATCAAAAGGAATGGTTGAATTATACCTGATACCTTCTCATTTAAATTCATACAACCTTGTGCTTTTCAGTGGAAAAGGCAACTGTTTGCAGGTCTTAGGATTGGCCAGTTTATTGTGCTCCCTCAGGTATGGAGGAAAACGGAAAGACTGTACTGAAAATAGAAGTCTGCTTTTCTTCATCTCTAGATTTGCTGCAGTCTCTGGGAATGAGTGAGCAGCTGTGTGGTGCTTGGCTACTGGCCAGGGCCGCCACGCCACGCCATGCCACGCCACGCCACACTTGTGTGCAGTAGGTCTTTAACACATTTAGAGCTCCATTGATGTTCAAAGGATCTGATTAAATTCTGGGAAAGAATCGAGTTGGAAATGTTACAATTCCAAATGGAGAAAAATGTCTTCACATTGACATCTTTAAACTGTTCCCATTATGACCTTCAGAGTCTGCACCACAGCAGCTTCTTCCCAAGGGTAGCAAGCGACACAATATTTCAGCTCCTGCCAGCTGAATGAACACTCTGGTCAAACTGACTTTCACCTCCTGCAGGTAGTGCTTTCAAAGCGATATAGGGATAAGCAGCTGCGCGTTAATGAGTGCAGTGATTTTTATGCAGCCAGATACTACATGTCAGAGAAATGAAATATCAAATCAGAAATTTCCTGCAGATGGTATTTTTTTATACCATAATTTAAATTATTTACAGAATACACTATATGTAATTCTGTCCACAGTATTTAAATAGAGGTTGCACTTCAAATGAAAACACATAGCAAAGGGGAGGGGGGGGAGCGGAGTTAGAAATATTTTTTGTTTCTTTCAGATGAGGCTATGGTTCATTATACTGTGAACCCTTACCAAGAATATTTTATGCCATAAAATTTTGTTTATTTTGTTTCAGGGAAACAATTTCTTTTAAGATGTTTATGGCAGTTTATTTTCTTTTTCTACCACATATCTCTTCAAAACATATCAAAATAGCCAAAAATGATGTTAGAAGTCAATTGCTTCACAGATCACACAGAGCAGTGATTAAAAACAGTGCATTTAGCCTAAGGATTGGACATGCAGAAGCACAGCAGTAAAAGCTACCTGTTGAGTGCTTGACTTGGTAGGCTAATTGCTCTGATGTTTTGAAAATTAAAGGTATAGCTGAATAATCAAAGCTAAATCACATTGTCATAGCATTTGATAGAAAGGTTAATAACCAAAACTGTACCCACATTAGACTGTCAGGTGTTTGTCTAATTGCAAAGTATGCTTTTAAAGTGGAATGAATACCTAAGAGATAAAGATCTAGGGCCAGATTCCTTGTTGATATAAAATGGTCTTGCTTCTTTAATTACAGTTGAGTATTCTTATTAATAAGAGAGAATTTGACCCAAAACCTATGTTATTCTTAATCCACATGCAGGATTGATAAATTATTACTCCTCTGAAGACCAACTTATAGAAAAAGAAGGCTATAACTAGTACTAAGAATATTTAGCAAGAAGAAATCTTGCTAATCTTGCTAATACTGCATTGAACTGTCATTTAAATCGGGCAAAATTGCAAGGAGGATCTGTGGCAGTGACTGAAAAATCTATATTAATTTATTATTTCTTCCAAACAATAAGCTGATTTTGTAGTCACTAAAAGCCTAACACTTAGAAACTCTTAATAATGAAGATGAACCATCCTGTGTTTTCTTATTTTTTGTCTCACTGCCTTGTTTAAATTTGTATGTTATCTGAGGAATAGCTACTCTTATCAGCTGGTTTAGTTTTCAGCAGTAAGGGATGATTAAAAAAAGTCTTAGTGTACAAATAATGATATAAAATTAGAATTTGTCCAAAAGTTACAGTAGTAACCATAACTACTACAGCTAATCTATTTACTGTATGTCCAAAGGCTGCACTGAATACTTACAGATAAGCCAGTGTGAGTCATGGTCTACTCCATTATAAAAAGCCCTTAAAATTGTATAGTTGTCAAGGGACTGCTGATGACTGCGAGCACACTTGCTGGATATGTGCATGGTGCTGGTTGCTGCTTTTTGCTCTCTGTGTTACTATATTAGACCCTTGCAGCAAAGAGCCTGAATGCTTATAGAAACAGCTGGAAGTACACAGAAAAAGTAATAGCTCTTAGGTGCTCATCTGCTACATTGCAGAGCAGCTGAGAGAATCATCACCACTCCCTGCAGCCCATGATGGGACTGGGCATGCCAGCTTGCCACCAAGACAAGGCTCTGTCCCTGAAGGAGAATGCTTAGCCAATCAGACAGAAATAAAAATAAGCAGCATATAAGAGAACATGTGGAGGAGGCCAGTATCAGGGATTTTTTTTTTTTAATGTATGCGTTTTAAAGATGAGTATTTAGTGCATCAGTTGCAACTCAGTTATTCAGTATTTTCCTGAGGGCTTTTCCCTTGCTAGGTATCCTTAGGGAAACATAAACATGGCTCCTACAGCATTAATGGAGTTTTTTGAATTCTTGATTTATACAAACTTTGCCCCCTTTCTGGGAAAAAAATCTCTTTTTGGTGGCTATTCTAACAAGTAGAAGAATGAAAAAGATTGAGGCTGTTATGATTAGTCCCTCTTACACAAATTTTTTGTAATAAAGGTATACTTCGGATGTATCTGAAGTTTCATACCAAATATAACTTTTGCATTCCACCTGATTTAGGATATTGTTCTTTCTGTGTCTGTCATTTCTTACATCACATCAGTCCATAGCAAGAATGTTACATATACTAGATATTAACCATGCTTTCTCTTTTTATCGTGGGGCCTTGAGGAAGACCCATCTCAATTTCGTCTTTGCTAGATACAGATTATTTGTTCTCAACAATTATCCTACGTGACTGCAGTGAGATCTGCAGTCTGCAGACCTGTACCTGGTACAGGAGAGGTCATACTACTTGATGTGACCTGAGCATGCTCAAGGAGGGCAGTTGCTCCTGTAGATACTTTAATTCTGTCTTTGAGATTTGTAAAACTGCCACTGGGAGTGATGTCAACAGCTTGCTTCCCATAGCCAGAGGGCATGTCTCTCAGCACACTGGCTTTCTGGATGATCTTTCCATAGAATTCAATGTCCTTCCCCTGGATAAGGCAGGTGAACTTAGTTATCCTAGAGTCATAAGGATATTGCTTGAAACCTCCCACAGTTTGTACAAGCATATGGAAAATGACCCTAAAAGAGAAAGAAATTACTTGGCACCACCCATCTTCCACTATCTGAAATCCCACTGATTATATTGAATAACTAAGGTGAGTGCCAGGGTTGACAGGAATCAGGTATGTGTTGCACAGTGCATTCCTTTATACCACACACCTCATATCTGTAGAGCATTGGATTGACACCCCTTATGTACGTTTGGAGGATCATGCCTGCTGTTAGTTATCAGGTGATGACATGATAGCTGTGACATGTCCTCCCATAAAACTGAAGCTGGATTATTGTAGTTCTCTTTCCATTCTTAGATCATTAGCAAAACGGGTCTGCCATTTGTTCAGAAAACAGCAGTTTGATGAGCCATGGGTTTGAGCTCTTGTTCTGACTATCTGTTCTTGGTGTTCCTCTCCTGAGAAGAAGCTGTTTACCTTAGAGGTCTGAGTGGGACCTTCTGATTAAACTGAGAGTTATTCTTCAGCACTCTGTACTCTTGGTATTCCTGTGTGACTGGATTCCATTTGATATTAATTTTACTGGTTTATGGAGGTCTAAAGGATGCCTTGTCCTCTTAGACTCAAAATGTCAGCCTACACCTCACATATACCCTGTGAGTAGAGTTTCCACAAAGTATCAAAATTTACCAGGCAATCAGGCTTTTGCTGGGCTGCCTTTACGATGGAAAAGTGTTTTTTTCCTGAAAACCTATTCATTGTGTCTTCACGTCTGTTTAAAAATCCAGAAAAAGTGGTTTCACCTGTTCAGAGACTGACACTGGAGAAATACATGCTTACTTAGTGGGACATTTTACCGCCAGTAGATACTACTAATGCTCCAGTTTAAGGTTTGCACAGTGACCTCTAAATTCACAAATGATATATCATGTCTTACTCCCTGTCACACTGACAGCTACAGCGTGTTCGAGTTAGCAATGAGAAGTAAGAAAATTAAGATGGCAGTGTGTTTTCTTTGACAGCTCAAGTAATCTGGAACTTGCTTCTCTTTCACAGAACTACATAGCCTGAACATGGTGATATTAGAGACCTTCTGTGAAAGATCTCAGTTAACAATGATTCCTGCAATAGAGGTGAAGTGGGAATAGTTAGATAATGGGATGTATTTCTTTTTGAATAATCAAATTATTATTTCTGCCAAAAGTTTTAAGCTATGTCCCATGTGAACAAATCGGGGGAGGGCTATAGTAGCTATGAGTCAGTGCAGAAACTAGACAGAGACTTCTAAAAGAAAAGGGAAAGCAGTCATGGGAATTCAGTATATCCACCTTTTGATTACAGAAGCAACTGGAGCATAATGGGGAAGGATGATAAACAGAAGAACTGAACTCGACAGCTCTTCCACATAGGACAAAGAAATGCATTTTCTGTGCAAGATGTGCCCCTAGTGTGTCTGTATTACTTTGTATAAAGGCCTCATATTCTTTGTTTGGCTGGAAATGAATGAGGCAGGCAGCTCGCAGCTCAGGGACTGTAAGATTGTCTGCATTGCTTTCTTGGTGAGGAGGAGTTTCTGGTGAACCTGGAGAGGAGCTGAGAGGCCGCCAGTCTATGCAGGCTCTGGAGAGTCAAGATGACATGCATTTGGCCATGCTAGAGAGAAGGAGAAATCACCTTGGTGAAAAGATCAGGGAGAATGTATCTGTTTCTAACAATGTCTAAGTCTATATATTTCGAAAGCTTGCACTCAGTATATGTAACTGCAGAAAATGAAGAAGCCTGGACACATAATGTTAGTACAGACTGTTACATCTAGTTCTGTTTAAAAGGATTCAGTAATATTTCAGCTTTTTTTTTTTTTTTTTTTTATAGTGGTGCAAGGAAAGGTGGTGTGCTGAGAACCCTTCCTCAGCATCCTCCTATTGTAATTTGTGCAGTTATTCTTTTAGGGCTGGATACAACTCTCTCTCTCTTTTTTAATCTTGATCTTTATCTTCCTGGAGAGTGGGAGAGTAGAATTTCAGATAAAAGAAGTCCACTAATCCCCCTTGTCCTTACTGGCCACCCCCAATGCACTTTTCAGATCCATGATTCTGCTTTTCTTACATGTGCTGCCTTTCAGAAATTTCAGGTGGAGCTGTTGCCTTTAATAAGGGGACAGTCTACTCAAAATACACTTTAGGCAGAGTCCCCAGCCCTGCAAATATAGGGCACAGGCACTGTTTTGGGAGAACCATGCTCTATAATTTTACCTTCCGATTCCTGTCACCCAAAAGGAAGTCAAAAGGTTTCCATCACTTCAAAGGGAGAGCTGATGGAAGACTTTTTCCAGTTGATGCTCTCCAGACCCCAGTTCCTGGATGACAGAAGAGGGTTTCCCCATGAATTGGAGGAAAACTCCTCATTTGCTGCTCTTACAGCAGCAGAGAGAGAGGGGAAGTGGTATGGAGTTCAGGGACCAGAAGAAGAACAAGACAACACAAAACTTGCAAACCATTGTGAAGGGGATGCTTCTGATGTGTAATGTGAGGTGAACTGGGGAGTCTCAAGGAGAATGGAAAGCATGAATTTGTGTGCTAGGGAGATAAAGGAATTCATTCTAGTGCTCCTGGGCTGTATGATTTTTGTCGGGCTGTCTGCAGAGGTGAAGGGAACAGTATTGAATTAATTGGGGCAGCTTGTGTGTGGGAGAGCAGAACTAATTAGGACTGTGTGGGAATGCAAATATAGATGGAAAGTCATGTGTGTTTAGGGAACAGAATCAATTAGGAACCTGCATTGGAGGGGCTGGGGGATTGTCCAGTTACAAGATTATTTGATTAGGAAAACTCTTTGGTGCTTTGGGGGAATGGAACTGCTTTTTTTCAGATGATAGGGAAGCAGAACAGGATGAAGTAAGTAGAGCAAAGAAAGAATTGAAAGGAAACCTATCCTTAAGTCCTCTCGCTTTCCTCCATCTAAAATTCATTCCCCCTCCCAGGATTCTTGTCCTTTTTCTGTCTTCAATGCAAAGGCAATTGAAAATGGCATAAGAGGAAGAAAGTGTCTTGTCTTCTTCCCAAGTCAAAGGGCCAATGGCCTCCCTTCCATTTCCATACATTGGCATCAAGTACGTAGGGCTAGCGTGCTCTTCTCTGTTCTTCCTTTGTGGAAACTTTAGTAGTGGGGAGAGAGGAGCTACAGATGGGTCACCTCAGCAGAGGGTTGTCTTTCCCTACCGAAGGAGATTATGTGAAAAGCTTTACCCCATTCTTGAGATTGCCGATTCACCCATTTCCAAATCAAAACTGCTGTGCAAATTTGAATGCAATTTTTCTGAGGGAGGCTTGATGTTAGCAAGTATAGATTCTACTTATATGTGCTCGTTCATACATATTTGTTTCTTTATATATCAATATTTTGAAATTTATGACACATTATGTTATGCAGTAAATTTTGTTT
Source organism: Theristicus caerulescens (assembly GCA_020745775.1). Lineage (NCBI taxonomy): Eukaryota > Metazoa > Chordata > Aves > Pelecaniformes > Threskiornithidae > Theristicus > Theristicus caerulescens. The sequence goes on from CM036558.1 coordinate 88,286,026, forward strand.
TAATTGTGGTTTTGTAAATGTGTTCAGAAGGCCCTCTGGCCCTGTCTGAGGAGCACAATTATTATTATAAGCTGAGGTTTTAAATTTTGCAGTGTAAAATAGCTTATGAGTAACTACGTAAAGAGAAGATTGAGGCATTAATGTTCTCTGAAAATGAGAAAGAAAAGGAAACACTCATGTAGAATAAGAAGCAAGCAATACCAGGTGTTTTATGTTATGCTTTGATAATATTTTTCTCTCAGGTTAAGAGCCCTGCCTACTGGGCTCTTCAAATCCTAGGAGATTTCTTTGGCAAAACCTCTAGACTTTTCAAAGCCTGATTTATATTTACACATGCACATTTTTAAAACACTTTCTCACAAATACAAAACCTGCTTTTAAAAAAGAAAGAAAGAAAAATGATCAGCCCTTCTCCAAATTTTAGTAGGCAGTGAGTCTCCCAGCTCAGGTGGGCGCATGCTGCTTGGCCTCTCAGCCCTTTCTTGTGGAGGACCTGATGACTTCCATTTGTTCCCCTCTGTGTTACATTTCCTGAGCTCATTCACAGCTGTCTTCATTATTCACAGCTCTGAACTGATGAAAGGAGAAAAAAAAACAAGTGGCTTTATCTGTATGTTAATTGTGTAGAGGAGGGGAGGTGGGCAGGGGAGCTGTGGAGGTGGTGACCCTTGCTGTTGCCTTGCAGGAATGTCAGCTCTGCTGGAGAGGAGGCCCGCAGAAGAATGAGGGAGTGTGATGGCCTGACGGATGCATTGCTGTACGTGATCCAGTCTGCTCTGGGGAGCAGTGAAATTGATAGTAAGGTTTGTCATCTTTGTCTTTTGAGGAGCAAGAAATCCAGATATTCAGGGTACAGCAGGACTATAATGTGACAGTGTTTTTAAAAAAATGCATTGTGAAGGATGCCTTAGCAGAGCATAATTTAGCCCATTTTTTTTCTTTCCCTTCTGTTGAGCTGTGTATTTTTGTGTGCTAGGTGTTGGACTTGTGTCTACCTGTGCAGTGTGCACAGGTAGGCATGTTGTTCACTCACTTGGATTATTAAGGGAGAAAATACGATACTGATTTAAGAAGAGCAAATATGTCATATTCCATGTAAACTTCCTTATGCTGCTCTGCCAGGTTTACCTTAAAATTGATTTTCAGTACCCAGGATGAGACAGAGCTAATAACACTGAGGTAGGCTTACAAGGCAAACAAACAAACAAAAATTTGAGCAATTAATAGGCGGTTTTGCAGTAATACCAACTATCCTGAAGAGGATCAATGAATGCTTTCAATAACAAATGTTTTAAGATGTATTTTTATGTCAACTTTACTTCTCTGAAGTACTAGGATATGAACGTGCTTCTCCAAAGGTGAAGGGCACTGCCTAATTAAAAAGACTTCAAGCAGTTACAAATTGAAGATTTGTAATACATTAAAGTATTCCAGAGAAGAAGAAAAAGGCTAGTTTCAAATACCTTTTGCTTTCAGTATATGGTGCTAAATTAATTACAGTTGCTGCTCTATGGCAACCTTGGTCCATTTGCAAACCCCAAAGAATCACAGGAAAGCAGCCTTTTACATAGTAAAATTTTAACACCTGCTGGGTTTGTATTTCCAAATGATCTTTCACAGATCAGTTGTACCTGGGCCTCTGTGGGTTTATAGGTTGGAGACGGATAAATCGTAGAATGGTTTGGGTTGGAAGGGACCTTAAAGATCATGTGGTTCCAACCCCCTGCCATGATCAGGGACACCTTCCACTAGACCAGGTTGATCAAAGCCCCATCCAGCCTGGCCTTGAACACTTCCAGGGAGGGGGCACATCCACAGCTTCTCTGGGCAACCTGTTCCAGTGCCTCACTACTCTCATAGTGAAGAATTTCTTCCTTATATCTAATCTAAATCTACCCTCTTTCAGTTTAAAGCCATTACCCCTTGCCCTATTGCTACGTGCCCATGTAAAAAGTCCCTCTGCAGCTTTCTTGTAGGCCTCCTTCAGGTACTGGAAGGCTCCTATAAGGTCTCCCCAGAGCCTTCTCTTCTCCAGGCTGAACAACCCCAAACCAACTCTATCAGCCTGTCCTCATAGGAGAGGTGCTCCATCCCTCTGATCATCTTCATGGCCCTCCTCTGGACTCGCTCCAACAGGTCCATGTTCTTATGTTGGGGGCCCCAGAGCAGGATGCAGTACTCCAGGTGGGGTCTCACAAGAATGGAGTAGAAGGACAGAATCACCTCCCTTGACCTGCTGGCCACGCTTCTTTTGATGCAGCCCAGGATATGGTTGGCTTTCTGGGCTGTGAGCGCACGTTGCCGGGTCATGTTGAGCTTCTCAGCGACATAACCTCCAGAACTTTCTGGTACTTAGCCTGAACCAAATAGGTGAAATTTGCCCACACATTCAGAGGAGGGAGAGAGGAACAATGAGAGATTTGTAGCATGTAGTTTAAAAGCAAAAAAAACCCACAACCCATTAGTCTCTGATCAGTTTTCCATTAATAAAAGTTTATCAGAGTGATGATCGGAGGAGGCCCACCCACAAGGTAGGCACCACACGTGCAGCAGGGTTCAGAGCAAACTCGGCTGCCTTCTGCAGCCAGCCGCCTCCCACCCCTCCCTGCCACCTCCTGCAGTGCAGCCCCTAAACACAGGGGTGTTTTTAGCTTCATTAGCTTTGGAGGAGCTGCACCAGGGACTGTTTCAAAGCACCCTGATTTGGCTTGCTTAACAGAAAGGAGAAGTTAGAGGGACTTCATTGGAGGAGGGTGGGAGGTGGATGGAGGAAGAAGGAGGGAGGAAGTCAGTTTATGCCCCATCTCACAGCTCAGCTGCTGCTTTTTCAGCAGTTTTTTGTAGATAACTGATTTAAAAGATTGTTTTACTGTTAAAAAGGCTAAATAAGGAGCACAGCAAGCTCCCTGTTTGGCCTCTTATTGTTAATATACACTGTTCTGTTTATACTCTCATTTGTAGCTGGTATGACTTGGAAAAACTGCAGGCTAAGTTATATATGGAGGAAAAATGAAGAAATGAGAGAAAAATCATTCTCCCTGCCTTAGTAGTTTTAACCTCCTGTCTAACAGGTTTTTAACTGTATGACATAAAGCAGTTGTGCAGCTAAATACAAAACACCCTAGTGTAACCCCTTACCTTGCATCTTTATCCCAAAGTAGAATGTAATTTTAAATAAATTAATTATTTAAATAACTGGCTCTAAATCAGTTTTTAATCTAGTTTCAGAAATGGTGCTATTATAACAAAAAATTGAGCTTTATTTTAAAGTTATAAATGTTGTTTTCCAAATGCCACAACAGTTGCCCTATTAGATAATTTTGTAATACTGTTAGTGACTAAAATACTGAAAAACAAGTCCCTGCTCTTGCAGGGACTCTGAAAGAGGATGGGGGACTTGCAGAGTTGTTGTTAGAGTCATTCCTCATGTTGGTGAAGTCAAGAGTGCATAAATCTTAGCAGCATTACAAGCATCTTAGCAGCAGTGTTTCTTAAATGTCTGATAAGAAAAAAACTATGATACTTCAAGTTAAAATGTTAAATATGAGTGACTTGGACATGGTTACCTGACAAAGTTACTGTTCATAATTTTAATGTGATTTATTAAGACTACTAAACTCATATTTAGTCCCCTTACGATGAAACTGAAAAATATCTGTAGGAATGAGGAATACAAGGACCCTTGAAAGTTCAAAGTCAAGAAGGAGTGGGGTCTGTCCAACTGCATGACTAAAACCAGCTTTCTTGGCTTGTATGAGATCACCTTAGTGAGGAAAGTGTTGGTTGCATTTGAGGCTTGGAAGTTTGCTTATCAGTTTTTAGTTTGAGGTAACGTTGTGCTCGCAGTGGACTTAGCTAATTTGGTTTTGACATATGAGAATTTTAAGTGTGAAAACTATTATTCATAAAAAGGGGAATTAAAATTCAGAATTCTAATCAAGAAACACAAAGCTTCAACTTCAGCATGTTATGGATATGCAGAAGTAAATATTAGTAAGAGTGAATAAAATTCAAATATGGAAATGTTAAAGAAAAGTAAAAGCTTTTTGTGGTCACCATGAGATCTGCAAAGCTTTGAGGTATGAAAGGTGCACTAAGAAGTTTCACATTTTCTACATATATATTTCTACGTCTGTGTATGTATTTGGCTGGAGATTTCAAATTAGTACAAGTGTAATGTGAAATATCATTTACATTTAAAAAAAATAAATAAGAATTCCTGTCTAGATGAGTCTGATTTCAGTGTTCAATATGATCTCTGGAACTTAATGTCATCACAGAAACCAAGCACCAAATGCATACCTGGCATAAGCTCATACAGTATATGAAAGTAAATGAAGCCCCATCTGTTTGGTGAATATGGCAGAGTGTGATCAAGCCGAAAGCCTCACAGTCATTCCTTTCTGGGTTAATGGAGCAACAGAGGTGGAATGTAGTGACTATCGCTTTTCATCTCCATGAAGGAGGAACAGTTGAAATAGATATAGATAGATGCAGACTGGCTTCTTTAACCATGCTTTCCCTGACTCTGGAAAATTAAGCACGTACCCATCCTGTTAAGGGCAGTCAAACCAAATTGAACCAACTAAAAGAGTAGGTTTCAAGTGAGTCTAAACTGAGCTGCTTTTAGACTTGCAGAAGTTATCTTGAATTATCAGTGCCGTCTTTTTCCTCTGCTGGGATTTCTGAATTCCCGCCACCACCTTTTACAGAAGACACAACCTACTAGGAGGATAAATGGATGAAAGGGAAAGGCTGCCTACAAGTTATTTGAAGCCTGGCTAGAGGCAGTAAAAGCAGCAAGACTCCTGAGATTTCTGGTGTTACTTCTGGGACTCGAGAAACATCATCTGTTCATGCTACAAGTATTTGTGAAACGGAACTCGGCTCCCATTTTTTCTGGTAGTTTACATAGAATTGATGCCAGAAATAACCTTTATTTCTGTTTTTTTTTAAAAAAAAAAAAAACACAAAGCAAAACCCACAACCTATTGCCATTTTCTGTTCGTAGCATTTTTTGTTCACTGAGGTGGGAGTTTGCTGACATTCTGTGCGTGTTCAGGTTCTTTTGATCACTTTTTATCTTGGCTTCTGTTTCAGATGGGGCTCCAGCATGAAGTTCAGAATGACAATAAAAAAAACTCATGCAAAAAATATTGTCCAGACTACTGATTTCTTTCCATAAAAATTTCTAAATCTCTTAAGCTGTGGTTACCTGGGGAGCACTCAGAAATGAGCAGACAAGAATTGTGCTGGGAAAATGTGTGTGCAAAGATTGGTATTTCTTCTGCTTTGTATACAGAGTGAGCAAGGGAAGGATTTTAACTTTTTTCTGGTTTTCTTTTCTGGGTTTTTTTTTCTTTTTTTGTCATACTTTTCAGACCGTTGAAAACTGTGTGTGCATTTTGAGGAACCTCTCATACAGGCTAGCTGCAGAAACATCTCAGGGACAGCAGATGGGAACAGATGAACTTGATGGATTACTCTGTGGTGATGCCAATGGAAAAGACGCAGAGAGTTCAGGGTGCTGGGGGAAGAAGAAGAAGAAAAAGAAATCACAAGATCAGGTAATGAAAGTTACTTGCAGCTGCGTTGCAAGTGGTTGAAGTGCCCATCATTTAAAATACAAATTATTAATGTACTGTATTAGAAATAAAGTGTGTGATGCATAATATACAAAACTGTTGCCTTTGTTAATTAGCTGAGAGCTTAAAGCAGAGCATGGCTTAAGTAACGAGAGGAAATATGTTTGCTTGAGGAAGTTGCACATTACGTGGTGACACCTGGAAACTGTACTCGTATACACTGTGAACGCCATAAATACTGTAAACTGCTCAGTCTATTAAAGGAAGTCATTTCTAATGAAAAGTTTAAGTCTTAACATTCAGATGTAATCTGCATCTACTTCACGCTGTACTTCCACACAGCCACCTGTGTGTAGAGAGGCTTTGATGCAAGCAAACATCAGGCTTACATTTGTATACCTATCTGCTTCGAAGTTAGTCTTGTACTCTGCCTCTACACGTTGAGAGAAAACTATACAGGACTGGATAAAGCAATATGACTGAATGTTAACAAAGCATGCATATTTTGATATATTTAATGTCATTATCAAACAAAGATTGCAAAGTACAGTCTTGGTAGTTTCCTCAAGTTATTTGAGGTGCTGTGGGTTTTTATTTTAGGTGGGTTGACTTTCAAAGTGTATTTATCTCCTTTTTTCCCCCATTAACAACTTAAAATTTGGGAAATGCTGACAATGATTTTCAAACGACCTGTGCTGACAGCAGGCAGTTCTCAGTCTCTTCCTAGACTTAGTCCTTTCCATTGGCATTTATTTCTGTTTCAGATTGCTCAAAGAAAATAATTCATTTGAGTAAGTGCTTAGGTGCACAGGGTATTTGCATAAATGATGTAAACCAGTATTGAAAATATTCCTGAGTTCATAAAGGAAAATTGTGTTAACATGGAAAAGTTATAGGAACATTAACAAGCTAAGATTCAGGTACTGAAAAATGCAGCACTCGTGACTAGTAAGACTTTAATTTTGCCTACTCTTCTAGTTAAACACTGCAGTCATCAGATAACTTGAATTTATTATGGCCTTTTGTTGGGATTTCTGTATTAGGCTACAGGGAGATAAAAAGTGCCAAAGCAAGCTAATTTTACCTCATAAAGCAGCCGTCATCCCTGTTTCTGAATTAACAGTTCCCACACACACTACGCTTGCAGTTATTCAAAGTGCAGCAGCAAAAACAGCATGTCTGGATATGAATGGGTCATACTGCAACTCGCCTTTCTCTTTTGGTGCTCTGTTTACCAACACACACACATGCACACACTCTATATATAAAGTCTTTTTCAACTCTTCCTTTTATATTCCTTCTGTGATTTCTGGATCTCAGGTTCGTACTTTTAACTCTGTACTACTGACTGTTTCATTGTTCCTGTCAGACTTCTCTGTACTTTAAAGGTTCCCTATAAAAGATCTTTCTCCTCCTCCAGGCCAATGAACTATTTTCTTTTGGCTGATTTCCTCTACAATATATGTGCTTCTGCTTTCTCTTAGATATCTTTTGTCTGTTTCTATGAGCATTCATTATCAGCATGCAGCATGGTAAAGGTCTCTTCAGATCTCCTTGTGTTTGTGTAATGGAAGGGTTTAATATAATTTTTAAAATCCAAAGAAAAGTAAAACTATGCACATATTTTCAGGTTTATGTTCAATAGGCTTTTCTGCGTCAGGGAAATAAATTTACTCTTTCCAGAACTAATTTTGTGGTGCACAAGACCACTTTGCTTTACAAACATTAGAAATATTTTTTTTTCATTATTTTTCTTCTTTCATCTGATTTCCTTTAAATCTGGACAGCCTACCTCATCTTGCCATATACCAGTTCTCACCTGTGGCTATTATTCAGTTCAGGAGTTCAAGGGAGCCTTGTGAGCCTTCTGCAGAGTGCATTATTCCTGCCCCATGATCCTTGACTGTTGCTGACCATACCAAACATTTCAAAATATGTTATCAAGTGAACTAGAATGCTACTAAAAACAAATGTGACTGAGGTCTATCAGCAAGATCACCGTGCCAGAAACAGCTCTCCCAAGTTACTCTCATAAATGGAGAAGAAAAACAGAAGAATGTTTTTCATGTAACTGTTCCTTTATATTAGTAGCATAGAGCTTGACCCCCAACTCATACTGAGGCAAGGGTAAAGGTAATTTTTTTCCATTTATTTTGCAAAAATGAGCACACAGCTATATTCAGTTGGCTTTCTTTCTGGAAACCAGCCAGTCCAATTATGTAAAAAAAAAAAAAAAAAAAAGTTCTTTCTGCTTCTTTGGCTCTGTCATTGTCTTGTGGTTTTTCAGGACCCCAGTACCTTCATTACTACTGAAAAGTAGGACTAACTGGAAACCCAGACCATGTTCTTCTGGACTGTGTCACAGTCAGGAATACTCTGTTTACTGTTGCTGTGTGTGTCAAGAAAAATCAGTATTCTTGGGTGTTTTGTTGGGTTTGTTTTTTTCCAGGCAAGAGTCTCAAGCAACAGGATCATCTTGTGTTCCTTATGTTAGTCAGAATTCACCCCACCTAAACTAAGTTCATCAACATTTTCTCCAGGTTGCAGGAGAAAGTTTTCACATGTCCTTTCACCATACATTGTCACCCTGTGTGCTGACTGCTGCCCTGTGTATTTCACGTGTATGTATTCTTTTACACTAATCTCATTGTTTTTCTGCAAGACTTTTAAATTTTTCCAGGTAATGCCTTTCATAATCTCTTTTTCAGTTGCAGTGCTTAAGCTGTTACCTGCTGCTTGTTCTGTCCCTCAGAACAGATCTCCTGCTCTCCTTGGGATGTTATTTTTAGAGTGCTCATTCCTTTAAGTGCCTCAGCAGGGAAGCTTTTATGCTCTAGAATACCTTATAATATAGTTCTGAAGATCACACTCATGATGGACAGTGTTTTATGTGTAAATAACCAAGGCGTACCTATGGAATCTTCATAGGATGCAATGATTTACAACATCTGAAACACTGAAAGCACTGCATGGCACCACGGATTTGGAATCTGTGGAAGGAAACCTTGAAGAAACAGAAGACAACAAAGATACAAAAGTACTCAGTTACCCAGATGCCCTGTGAAGAGATGGCATTGAGCTTCAGGCTACTTTTAATAGACCATTCATGCTAGACAATACAAACGTAGTTACCTGTCAGAAAAGTTCTTCACAAATGTAAAAACAAATCTTCTTTAGGCTCCTTATTATTGTCACCTACAGATACACAAAGTGGAGTTCAGCCCAGTATTAAAACTCCAGTCATTTACCTGTGTGATTCCTTTAATACTTGAGAGTTTTGCCTTTTCCTGTCAGGCAAAGCACATGGCACAGACACATCTCTAAGAGTTGTGACACCTCAGTACAGGGGAGTACTTCCCAGTTCTGCAGCCTGATGCATTTTATGTCCCCAGAAAAAATGTGTTGAGGGTATAGGTATTGTTCTTTTTTTGGCAATGCATGGTGTTCTCGTAGAATAAAATTGACTTTGTCTTTCTCAGAAGATAAGGTTTACAAAACAGCGTGGGGGAAGAATGTTCAGATTTTAGTGAACGCAGTTGTGAAATTTTCCTTTTACAGTATGCTTCTTCAGTCCTTCACTTAGCTTCTCAAGTGTGTATTTTCTTGAACTCTTTCTGAAGTGGTCGATACAGGCATTTATGGGGTGGTCTTTAATTTTTGAATACAAGTATTCAACTTATCTAAAAGCTGCTAGTAGCAAAACTACTGTAATTGGGCAATAATACCAGTTGTATCCTTTTAGACAGCAGATGTGGATGAAGTCCTAGTTTTCTATACTTAAAAAAAAAAAATCCCATACACAGCTAGGGAGTTTGTTTCTTAAACTCTGAACAGGAGAAACCTTCTGTAACATTAAAGTCACTTTCTCATCAGTTTTCTCTGTAAAGAAATCAGAAGTTAATTTCTTTGTTCTATGATTTAGGAAACAATTATCGCTGTTTCTCTAGGTTATATTTCAGTTGTATTCACACATAAGTTACTTGAGGAGAAGAACAGAACTGAGTGGTAATATAAAATGTAGTTTTCTTTGAAAGGCCTTTCAAGAACAAACTGGAATATATTTTTCTTTAATGACATCAGTTGTCTATACCAATGGCAACTTCTTTACATCTTGAAATCAAGTAAGAGATGTTTCTTTGTTCAGTCCATAGTTAAGTCTGATGTCATCTTTCAAATGACTTTACGTGAGGAGTTCCCTTAGGTTCACAGGAAACAAGTGTTCTCTTCGTTTCAGAGTAAAGGTGGGTGACGATGAAAGAGCCCACAATCCTTCCTCTCTTCGGTGGTTTACCAGAGCTCAGACAGGTTCTAAGATGTATGCTTTGTTATGCAAGTTTAATACCAGAAGAGACCCAAACCTTCTAAAGATTTGTGATAAAAGCCAGATATAGCATTGATATTATCTATGGAAAAAACAAAAGCAAAACTTCTATAAAAGCTTCAGGAAAAATAAGTGAGACTCACCTGACTTTATTTCTGTCTCAGACCTCGAGGACTGTAATTCCCTGTCATCGCTGTTGTTCGTTACATTCTCTCTGCTGCTTACCTGCGATCAGCTGTTACTGAGCCCTCACCCCACAAAGCTCTCCAGCTGTAGAGACCTTCATCTCCGACTAGGACATTGTAGACATCGACCTCTCTGCCTCGTATCATGTCACTCCTCAGATGGAAACTAATTTTTGCATCGCTGAAAATTTTGTCGCTGCAGTTGGTATGCTCACTGCTGCCAACAGGGTTATTCTTTGAGTTGTATGAGAAACGAGGATTATGACAAAAAGCAGTTAGGGGAAATAAGATGTATGGTCCTATTTCAGTGAAAGAGCCAGGGAGTTGTCATTAATCCTTATTTTATTTCTTGTTATGCAGCCCATTGTATACACATGTGGCACTATTTCATTTCTTTTCCTTTCTTCATTAAGAAGAAACAGGCTGACTTCTTGGCTTCATGCTCCTCTCAAGTTCCCCATCTGTGATCATTCTTGTCAACCCAGAATCTAGCCCAAAATCTGATTTTTAATTGGAAGTGACAATTTTGAAATGAGCCTGACCTTCTCTTTCACCTTCGGTCAGGAGCCTTAAGGTATAACAGCAACATTTCAAGTTATATATCATTATGAATTGACTGGCACACCTCTTCAGCGTGCTTGCTAAATGGGCTGTAAATTCTTCTATCCAGGTGAAATAGCAGGTTTAAGGCAATAATATTTCAAAAAGAATAAAAAATAAAGCTGTCAGATAATGCCTTTTCATGTGGTGAGACTACTGTTTTACCAAGTATATTTCAATACTCGACCAAGCCATACCAAATTAATAAGCACAGAAACAGAAATGGTGGCGGCTCCTGGGTGTAGCTAATAAGCTATACTGAGATTAGCAATCAAAGGCTGTGTTGCCAGTCTGTTCTGCTCAGGAAGGATATTATTTCCACTTGATGCTTCGCTTGTCTTGCACAGGGTGGTTATGCCAAGCGTTGATTAGCAAGAAATCAACTATCTTGAGCAGCTCCTTACAGAGCTTCTTAGCAACCATTTCTAAATTCTTGTGTGCCTACACAGAAGCATCTCATATACCCTGGGAATCTCTCAGTATCACGCATGACCAAGTTGTTTTCAAAGTCAAAACTACAGGGTTATTATGTATAATTTGTATTTGTCAATTTGTGGAATACAGTGCAAAGCCCGTTAGCTTCAGGTTCCTATGGAAAGGAGAGGGGTGAGGAGAAGGAGATGTAGTGAGACGCCAAAGGTTGTTGTCCCTGGATTGAAATCCATCCTCTTTTATTTGGGAGGGGTCTGGTCTTAAGCAAAGACAAAATGCACAAATTGAATGAAATTATTTTTCTTAGCTAAGTGTAATCATATAATAAAGTTGAATAAAGTCATTGACAATTATTTTAAGAATGTGCTATATAATCTGAAGTATAATTTAGATTTATTCATGTCTCAGATTAATAATAAAGATTGAAAACATTGGAGTGTTTTGAAAGTATTCCAAAGACCTTTCCCAAAATTGTAAACATTGTTGCATCAAATTGGGGAGGTTACTGTTACTTATGCAATAAACTGTATCCAAAAATTGCCCAGTTTTGGTGGTACTACATGTTGCTGGGCCACAGCAGCTCTGCCCTCTCCCACCCTACTCCTGTCATCTCTGTGTCAGTAGACACCTTCATTTGTATTCACCACCTTTCTTTAGGCCTGAATGTCTAAACTGAAATTTGACTTGATTTAAATAGTGGCATTCCTGGCTCCTTTGTACCAGCTGCATGGATTCCCATCACCCCCTGAAAGCAAACTCTGTGATTTTGATGAATTTTTGTTGCTTAACTTTAGATTTCTGCTCTTGACAGCATTGGCCAATGCATCTCTTGGACAAAAGTTTCCAGAAGAGGTTGTTGGACTGACATGCCTAGGGATAGCTGGCACAGACTGCCACAGCCACTAAGATATGCAGAGTGAGAAATCATTGTCCCCTTAGGGGGTCTGTTAGTTTAGAAGTCTTTGGCATTTAAAAAAATGCTTTTGGTGAGCACTGTTTAATTGCTGATACAAATTTTGTCACTGCTGCTACAAAGAGCAGAGCTACAGCCTTATCAGACTATCTCAGTTGTCTAGGATAATTGGAGAGAGATCAAGATGGTTTTAGTCATTGCTGGGTTTTGTTTGAGTTTTTTCCTAGATTTTCTTTTTTTAGTAGTGGTATTTTGCACAGACTGGGGGAAAGAAAAATTCTCATATTTAATAAACGAAAATAAAACACCCTTGTTTTGTTATCACAGGAAAACCTATCATCATGTGATACTTCTTAATAACAAACCCCACCAACCTGAGGTTGTTAGTACAAACACCAAAATATGGAGAGCGCACTTCTCTTACTGAGTTGAAGCCTTCCGTGGTATTCAGTACAATTACACGATAAACATGGATTTGCTTTCATTAAAATGAGAAAGAAGGTGGTAGATAATCTGTTGTGTGGCACAGGGGAGCATCTTGATGAGTGATCTTTTTCTCCTCTCAAAGTTCCTCAGTAATGTGAAAACTTTGGAAACTTTATGAGAGTACTCTTACTCTCAAAAGTTTGTTCTTAAAGATCTTTATATTCGGCTTCTTATTCTTCGTGACTTTCATCCTTTCTTTGCACCAGTTTCAGGAAATGAGAGATTTGTATCTCACCCACGTAACAAACAGTTTGTCAGCTTCAGCCACAATATATGTGGGTAATTTCAGCTGCAGGAGGGAAGCCTGGAAGGAATATTTGTTCATGACTTTTTTTTTCCTCCTTAGCATAAGCTAGGAAGAGTAATTGCATGCAGTCGTCCTCTTTTTCAGAGGCTCCTAATACATCCACAGCCTATCTTGAATAGACCTTACTGATCATTCCTGATGGTCTGCAACAATACAGTAACGGTTCCAGTAATTCACTGGGTAGAGTGGTTTAGCACGCTGCCTCGGTTCATTAATATTGAGCAATGCAAACTACAAAGCAACTTCTGCCATGCCTTAGCCACCATTTGAGAAAATGGGCTGTAATATTGTTGCGGGGAAAATATTTTTTTCGCTCAGGCAATTGATGTTTATATTTATGAAATACAAAATAAGGAAAATCTCCTTTGCAATAGCTTCTTTTCTGACCTGTATCAGTCCTGCACGCCCTGCAGCGGTTGGGCTGTACAGCTGCAGGCACTGGTCTCAGCTACATGGAAGGTGCCAGAAGCCATTAAGCCCTTCAGCGAAGGATTAGCTGGGATCACACATGCAGGAGCAGATTGGAGCTGAAACACGGAGACAGGGAGCGTGTGACAGGTCATGGTTGCTTGTGCCCTCTACCTCCCAGAAAGTGGCTACAAGAGCATCTTTTCTGTCACTCTTTATCGTGCGACCTTGAAGAGGCTACCGTAGGCACAACACGTATGTTATGCGTGGTTTGCAGTGACGCCCTCCCTGTGCATGCCGCTCAGCCGCTCTGGGCACACACACCACGTTTGAAGAATAGTGCAGGACGTTATCCAATGTCACTGGATTTACTGCTTCACTGCATGTGCAGGGGCGGTGCCTAAGACTTCCATCACCCTTACAAGGACCCTGAGGCATCGCAGTGTCTTGAGAAAAACCTCTTCCCCCACAGTTGGTGATAAATTAATACAATCATGTGCTAGAAGTGAGTAGCAAGAAGGGCAGGGAAATGCTGTAATTTGTCTCACATTTTTTTTAAATGTTTTCTCTTTACTGGGCAGAATGGCAAAACCACATTAAATATTAATTTATCTGCAAGTATTATTTCTAGTGCTTTGTAAGTAGCAGCACAGCATGAACATATACACAGCTCTATTTATATTGGCTGATTTTCACTGATTTTCAGCAGTCTTTGGGATTGTAAATACCTGAGTTTAAAAAAAAAAGTTACATCCCCACATGTGCACAAAAACCGTATTGGGTAGATCTGATACATTTGATATGTTGTATGTACTTTGCCCCTGAAATAATATAATAAGTACCCTGTGCAAACACTGTTCAGTTGCATAATGTGTCCATAATTCGTGCAAATTGGAATTAGATGGATGGAGACCTGAATTTGTGCCCTTGGACATCGCAAGCCATTCATTAGTGGACTTACTAAGGTACATAGCCCAAATCTGATGTGAGGTCAGATTTGACCTGTAAGACGTGTTTCTCATTTGCTTTCCAAAAAATTCTGACAGCACAAATGATTGAATTCCGAGCGTTAAAATAAGAAGCAAGTTTTTATGTATTTTTTATGAGCTGATGAGAAGTCATTTCTGGCAAGCATGGTGATTTATATGGAGAAAAAAAGGAGAACTGAGTCACATGCAGTGAAGTCAGCCTATTGGTTTAAAGGCAGAAATGTATTTAAAAAATTCAAAGGCACAGCCCTATAACAGTGTCATTGGAAGGGATTGTTTCTCCAGAAAGCAATTTTCCTGGAGTTTCTCAGCCACCACTGGGTATTGCTGCGCCAGTTCTTTTAAACTATGATAACTTTTGTCCAGTGCAGTGGGTTTCATATCTGAGCAGCTTTCTGGTTTTGAGTAACTGCTCATGTGTATTAAGTGGTCCCACTAGCTTTCCATTTTGGTGGTTTTTCTGCTTTAATTTAGAAAAAAAATAGTGTTCTGGATTCTCAATGGTAGTAATCTAGCAAAACCTTGTTAAAATTAAGCTATGTTAGTTGTTATTAGATAAGGCTTGGTTGATTGTCCCTTAAATTATATGTAAATTTTTGAAGTTAGCTTAAATAAAATTATGATTGATACTTCCTGAAAACAAGAGAATCCAGGTCTTTGCCAGTGCAAGTATCGTTGTGTTGTTTGACTCAGAACTAATTAAATCAGCTAGGAAAGTTAACTGTTGCAGATCTAAACAAGGAGTTAATTTAGCCTGTGCTATCTTTATATGTCTAGTAGATGTTTAATGTTATGATGCACATTTTTTATCTACATAATCACAGTAAGCTCTAACCCATGGCATTAAAAGGTTTACTTTGTATCATATCGTGCAATCTGTACATGTCAGAGGTGTTAGAAAAGAGGTTGTATTAAAAAGTCGAGGCTTGTTTATAACACTGGTATTAAGGCTATGAATTTTCTAAATCCCTTTATCTGGTCAAAGCAAATAAAAATATATATTGCATATGTAGATAAAAATCACATTTAAAATATCATTAAAAGTGCATTCCACATCTTACTTCTGTTTAAAAAAAAGCAAAAATGTCCTTGAATTACCTTCTTTTTAAGATATTTCATGCTTAGGTGCAAGTATTGTGCATTCCACAGGAGAGGTGAATCATTGTTCTCCTGGAATAAAGTTTATCTTGCTTTTGTACAATAACCTGCTTGTTGTCCAGCTGTTAATATTGCCCATTTTGGATATCAGCCTAGGGTTATTTTCATGGCAAAACTCTGTACGTGATGAGAGGAAGAGTCTGTTTTGTGAGAGGTGGTTCTACCTACTACGTCAGAGTCTCAGACTGTACAGCTGGCTGGCTGTATGGCTGAACGCCTCCAGAACTCGCACGGTGAGAAGCCAGAAGAAGTTGAGCAGTTGGAGAAGACTTGTCACACTTGGGCCTTTCAGGGGATGGAGGGCTCATGGCCTTGCATGATTTAGTTTTCTACATGAGTGTTTCATGGTTTTTTTTTCCTTCTCATGAGAAGAGAGAGAATGCGGAGAACTGAGCAGGATGTGAAGAAGGAAATTCTCTTCATATGCAAGTTCTAGGTTTACTTCTTAATATACATTGATGTTCACTGGGCTTCTGTTCCCACCCAAAAAAAAAAATGCAGAAAAAAATGTTTTTGTTATGTCAGCTAGCTGTGATTTCTGCCAATGCTCCTCTGTAAGGAGTATTGAGTAGGAAATTTGGTTTCTCTATGAGGAATCACATGATATTGAGAATGGCTGCTTGCAGACAGATGCCTTCACACATGCAGACGTAGATGTTACAGCTTCTACTGTGGCAACCGTCAAGTATTTCACTGTTCCTTGCTGACAATCTGATTTGTACTTTCCAACAGTGGGATGGCGTAGGACCTCTCCCAGACTGTGCAGAACCACCCAAAGGAATCCAGATGCTGTGGCACCCTTCAATAGTCAAACCCTACCTCACACTTCTTTCTGAGTGCTCAAATCCAGACACGCTGGAGGGGGCAGCAGGGGCACTGCAGAACTTGGCTGCTGGGAGTTGGAAGGTAGGAATATTAACCTGATATGTATTTCTTTCTCAAAAACCCCTACAGATGACAGCAAGTTAGTGATATAAATGTATCTGAATGTTCCTGATAGTGGAATAACCCTCTGTTTTCACAGAACTATCTGCAGTCAAATTCGAGATAGTATTTTAAGTCCTCTGAATTGATACAGGTAGTTATATCACAGGACAAGTCAGCATACAGCAGTGAAAATCACATTGGTCAAGTCAAGTATGAAAAATTGCTGCTGAAAACCAATATCCAGATGAGAAGAAGCAGCATCTTCATGAATCTGGGGTGACAAAGCCATGAAAAATGAGCCAAAAATATCACCAGTGACAATCAAATGAAACCATATTGTTTTGTCACTGCAGAAACTGGTTGACATTCTCTCTCTTAAGGGAAACCAGGCAAGAGCAGAGCAAAATATAAATGATGTGACACCAACACAAGTAATCTTACCATCTACTTTTTTAATAAATAAGACATTATTAAAATGCGTCGACAATATGATTAAGTATGTACAATGAGCAAGGAGATGCTCAATCAAGGCATTCCATTCCAGTTCATCCTACTTTTCAGTTATAATCAAAAGATCCATTTTTCTCTCATATTATTTGGAGTGAATTGAGAAAATATTTAAGAACTGGTTTATTAGATTTTGAAAATATTTCTAAACTTAGAACAAGTCAATAAAATTCAAGATAACAATTGAGCCTGGTTTACTTTTTAGGGCAATTACTTCATCACTTTCCTGACGGTAAACTGGTTTGATTGGGTGAAAGTACTATACTGTCTTGTCCTGTTGTATAAAGATAATGCCTTGATGTTAAGTTACCTCTCAGTGGGAATTTTTCACATTCAGTATGAAGACATGCATGTATGTGGAATTAGTAGTTATCAACGTTAGGTCTCAGAAGTTATCCTGTTTGGTTTTTAAGCATTTGGGCATTTGTATGTGATATATAAATACCAATTTAATGAGGCATTCATTTCGAAATGTTAGCCCTGAGGCTAAGTTACTTTTTTTCCCTAAAGTTTTATTGGAAGTTGAATTGGCACATTCAGTAGATCTTGAGAGGCATGTGATTTATTTTTGAGCCCACCAAACTTATAAAATGCCTTTGACTATTGCATTCATTGACATATGAAATTACTATCAACAGTATCTGTCCAGTGATTTCTGTCCTACAAAGTGCTACATATACACTGTGCTTGAAAGTCATTATACTTCTATTATTCTTACATTGTAGACCACATCAGATTGTGTAATCCTGCTACAGAAACATGATAAATGTGTTTTATTCATCTGGGAATGGGTGTACCCCTGGTCCAAATGATGAAACAATGCACGTTTATTTGCCAGGACTAACAGGAGTGCTAAAATCCAAGTGGTGCCCCTTCTTCCATTTCTAATAAATCTGTACCTGTCATCCTTTAGTTGACAGAAGTGTATGGTGGCGAGAGGAAGGAAGGATCCGCAGAGCTCTTTGGCAAGTGCCGGGTTAGAAAAACTGTTTTGAACTTTAATACTATCTGCGCTGATACCATGGGAAAAGCTTGGTTGTTCTCGTGTTGCTCTATTTTTCTAAAGATTCACCAATTCCATTACAAGTGATGTGCAGACACAGAATGAATATCCTTAATTTCACGTGTCATACTAGCCATTTTCGTGGGGGGGAATAATCCTCTTTGGGGATTACATAAGCATTGATGTTTCCACCTTTTGACCTCTCCACTGCTACAGCTTCTGGATATAAAATGACTGAAATAAAAGATAGAAAACTCTTAAAAGAAGAGGTTATTCCTAAGGGAGATTTTAATTTTTTTAGTTTCTCCAACAAATTGTAATTTTATAAAGAATGGGAAAAGATTTTTTTTTGTTTTTACTTGACATCTTTCAAGAAGAACTTTATGATGGACTGAAAGAGAGAAAAAGAGCAAACTGCATTAAAATAAATAATGTTGCTATTAATATTAGTAGCAATAGTGGGGTTTTTTCCCATTAGCATTATTTTAATGCCAGAAGAATCCCAGAATATATGAGGCAGGCAGTGCACCAGGCAGGCTCACACACTTCCAAAGACACCCTCTCTTCTAGAAAAAAATACAGTGCAGTTGATACACTTGCATAATTCTTTCCTAGCTGTCTCACCCTTTTTGGTTCCTGTAGGATAAAGCTGTCTAATCCTCTTTGGTGGCTGAGAGGTAACACTTTTAACACAGGCAGTGCTTAACCAATGCCATTATGTAGGGAAAGTGAGCAGATAAAAGGAAGGCTGAATAATTTTTAAAAAATAAAAAATTGTGTAGGGGATTTGCATAAATGTCTGCCACTAGAATTAATAGATTATGTGTGTCTAAATCCCCTAGACTGCTTTCAAAAATTTCAAACACAAAAAGAAAGCAGCAGTATGTAACTTTAAGGATTAATAGCTGAGAGAGGCTGAAAGTTTTCATTATTTCAGGGAATGTAGTTTCTCATTGATACATACACATAAAATCAACACATGCACATAATAAATCTTAATCTGTAGGACATTTTTAGCACTATTTCAGTTGCAGGAATTCCTCCTAAAGCCAAATTCTACCAAAAAAGAAAAAAGTATGACATTATATTTGCATGTAATTTTTTTATGTCAAGATAAAACACTTTGGACCAAAGCCTTGCTGTATATTACCCATCTGCAAAGTAAACTTGTTTTTTTTACAGTGACTAATACAATATTTGGTCTGTGCAATTATTGTTAGAATGAAGACAATCTATAACAAATCAAAAAAGGAGCATATTGGTGACAAATACATTAACAGGTCCAAATGAAAGTTTATCAATAAAACAGGATACTGATCTGAGGTATGAGGAAGGATATTTTCAGTGCAAAAATTTAACCTGGGATAGATCACATCTGCGTATCTTGACTTGGAGGTATATTCTGGTTCTGAAGAAGAGATTGACAGCTTACATACAAAGCAGAACTCATTTTGGAAGAGGCTGTTTCAGGTGAATATGGAAGTTCATTCATCTCGCTCTTCTGCACCAAAACGTCGTTACAGAGGGAGGACACTGATATTGGAATCTGAAGGAAGCGTACCCATTCCTTTCATGGAAAAATGCATGAGTATCCTCACAGATCTCTCTTTTTTTGTTCATATACTTATTTGATGCATCTGTGCATAATATGAATGGCCCTACCGGCATAATATTATATGGAGACGTCCAAACACATATGCTTTTCTCAGGATTTGACGAAGTTTTCCACATTACTGCCAGTATATGTTTAAGGGGTGATTACTGCTTTGCGCAGTGGCCTATGATACTAGCAGTTGATCACTGCACGTCCCCCTCCTGATGGGGTTGATGGCCACTAGCAGTGCGCACTCCAAGTACACATGCCACCTGACAGCCTACGGGTCAGGTTGTCAGCGCTGTACGTGCATGTACCTACCCCGTTCTGCAAAGGTCAGCTGATACCTGGGGCTGGGTGGGTTTCTGTTTAAGGGTACTCATCACTTCCTAAAATATTTTTTTCCGTCAAATCATAACCAGGGTAGTTTCACTGTATCCTGAACTTCCTACAAGCAGAAGGAGCAACACGTAAAAAGGATGGACATTGTTTTGGTTTTGCTTTCTTTCATTGCCACTCTGAGATATATTTTTTTCCAAAAGGAAACTTTTTCTAATTCTACTTAATATGAACTTGTATTTTAAAGCTGCTTAGTAAAATGAAATAAAAATCCAGGCAAATACATTCCCCATCACCCTTAGCTGGAGTTTTTGCTGAGCGAATAAGGCTTGAGACATGCCTTTGGAAGCAGTGGAAACTCTGTACTTCCCATTAAATATCTGCTTTCATTGGGAGCTCTGTTAGTTTTCTTTGCCACTTAATTTGGGTTTTGCCAAGTTTGTGCAAAAAGGCACAAATAAAAATAGGAGGTTTGCTGACTCACTCAGCTGTATTCTGAAGACACTTGCCTGCTTATTAAGGAATTTCTCTCACTATAACACTTCAAACCTGCAGTCCTTTCTGCAACCTTGTATCATTATTTATTTTAATATCTTGGATTAAAAAAATTACGAGGTATAAAATTGCAAGACTCATCCTGTAAAAGGAAATCTCCATAGATCTTTTTATATGTAGTCTGGCATCAGTATTTTTCCTTAGATGGTGGGAATAAAAGTGGCAAGTTCTTTTTAGTTTTCACCTTGGTCAATAGGCTATTAATACATTAAATCTACTAAGCATGTAAAAAGTTATGTGCAAAATGTCCTAGAGTTAACGATGTCAGGGATCCAAGGTTATGTCCCTTCTGAACAAAATTTCCCTCTCAGGAAGAAAGGAGATGTTGGGATATCTGTATATTACGATGTCTGTCTATATGTATCTGACAGCTAAATTTAGGCTGATGTCAGTTTATCTGCCAGAGACATTTCTGCAATACCCGTTGCTGTGAACTGGTAGAATCATAGAAGGGCTGAGGTCAGAAGGGACCTCTGGAGGTCATCTGGTCCAACGACCTGCTCAAGCAGGGTCACCTAGAGCCAGTTGCCCAGGACCATGTCTAGACAGTTTTTTTTAATGTCTCCAAGGATAGAGACTCCACAACCTCTCTGGGCAACCTGTGCCAGTGCTTGGTCACCCTCACAGTGAAAAAGCATTTCCTGATGTTCTACAAACCTCCTGTGTTTCAGTTTGTTCCCATTGCCTCTGGTCCTACAATATTTTTTCTATAACGTGCACTTAAAAACACAGTGTTGTCACCACAAGTAGGATTTCCTTAGTTTTGTCAAACCCTTAAAAACAATTTCTTATTTCATATCATCCTGGGGTTTTTTTTAAGTACTATCATAACTTACATAGGTAATACATAACTTTTAAAACTGGGAGACAAGATCTACTATGTTTCTGTCGGCAATGTAATGGCTTACATTAGAACAGGTAGCACACCTGCTCTGGGCCTTGGTTAGTCCCTTCTCTGTGCCCGATCTTCTGTCCCAGTTACTTCTCAGGCTTTACAAACTTCCCTCATCTGCTTTAATGATAGGATGGCCAGCTTCATTTTCCTGAGTGTCTGTTAGTTCCTTGAGCTCCTTACATCAGGAAAAAAAGTGCTGCTCTGTTTAAGTCTTGCAATCACATGAGGCCATACCATTCCTTGGCTAGTTCTTTCTGCCTCCTTTCCCTTCACTTCCATGTTTGATCATACTCAGCAGGGAATGATAAGCCTTTTTGGTTGGATAACTGAATGTTCCTTGCCTTTGATCCCCAACAGGTACAGTACCCATGTGAATGGGGTTTATGGGTCATTGGCCTGATCTCTTGAGATAGCTAGATGTGATCTTGGTCTTTGTTCCTTAGGCAAGCAGCTACATTTATTTTCTTAATTCCATCCTAGAGAAATCTGCCTCTCATGGGAGCAAGAGCTCCATTAAGTAAATTATTAGATAAGGAAACTGAAAACATAAAAGGGACTGATTGAGTCACGAGGGCAGTGCAGCTACTTCAAAGAGTAGTATGGAAAGAGTTTCAAGCTCTTTACCATCCAGACACTTGCAGATAATGAGTAATTATTGTCTAAAGCAGCAGACATCTAGGTTATCAATCTTCCTCTTATCAGGCAAGGACATATTGTAGGTTCCTTGCCAGACTTTTCTGATGACTCTAGTTATTTACATACTAACCCTTTGGAGTTTCATCAGGCTGTTCCAGGAGAAAGTTGTTTGGATTACAGTGAAAAACCTTACATTGGTTTTCTCCAAAATACTAACATTATGAATCCTTATGTGATAGGATGGAGAAGATCATTTGTAACATATCACATAATCAACAAAGGCAAACTTTTTAAATAACCAATGCTTTATTCTGTCAGGAATTCTTACCTGAGTGGAATCTCCCCTGTAGATGAGGCAGCATCAATTAATACAGGGAAATGTATTGGCTCTGTAGGAAGACAGAATTCAAGGCACAGGACAATATTCAAGAAACAAGACATGCTGCTGCAGACACCCTTATCACAGACATCATGAGATCAGCATGGGCATCAGTTTGTGGAATGAGAGCACAGTAGCTCATGGTGAACTAATGCTCAAAGTAATCCCTTACTATACTCAGTCAGTTTGCTTCCCATGAGATGCGTCACTTTTGTCTCAAAGCCTTCCTTTTTTAATGATATTAGGTACAATGTTTGGAGAAGTCATTGTAATGGCTCTCAGATCATTTTGAATACACAGTACATACTTGTACTGCAGAACCAAGAAGGATGAGGTGCGAGGGCAGTTCCTTCTGAACTGTACCTTCCTCAAACATTTAAGATATCTTCTGTTAACAACATTTTAGTTTTCTCTAATTTATTTATTTAACCATATATCTTTACCCACCAGATTTTTTCCTTTCTTTTTAAGCCTGACTAAGGGCATGGTGCAAGAGGACAGTAACCAGTTAATACTTTTCTCTTGTCCTAACACAAAGATGTAGAGAACTTACTGGTGGCCCAGCAGATGGGGTCATTTCTGAGAACAAAACGCTGCAGTCAGGGAGCAGAAAGTCACTGGGAAGTGCTCGCTCTCTTCAGAAATTGCAAAAAGATAACTAAGGTTTCAGAGCCTTGCTCTCTGTCAGCTGGTGTGACTTCTCAGGGATCCCAGTAGAGCTGAGTAAAGTAGATCTGTAATTTTCTAAGAGGAATATAAAAACGTAAAAATATTCTCTTTTTTTCCTGATGCATGTATTACATTGAGTATGATCAGACAAAGAGGAATATTGATCTTTGATTACTCATTGATCTTTGATTATTCAACATGCAGTTCTCTTCCATGGTCTATTGGTCCACTACTGTTAGCAGACAGCCCCTTTCTAAGCCTCTCCTAGCAAATTCTGAGTCTCTCTAATCTTCCTGGTTCTGTTGGTAATTTAGTTTGCTTTGTCATGCTTGCTGCCCTGATTTGGTTTTCATTTTGTAGTTTATGTCTCAGCAATTCCCTTTAATATTCGATATCTCAATAGTCTTGAGTCGCAGTGTTGAATTGTACCAATACAATGCAAATTCTAGTCAAAATTGAAGTATGTGATGGTGATATAGTGTGGAGGTACTCCAATACACTGGTGTCAATGACAGGAAAGTGAATCTGTTCAAAATATCAAGTGTATACAATTGTTGGTGTTCCTTGGGGTTTTTTTGTGGGTTTATTTTGGTGGGTTTTTTTCTTTTTCTGGAAATGTCTTCATTTTTTAGTTTGGTCTCCTGTGGTGGTGCTTCATAGGAAAATAAAGAAAACCATATAAAACACTAAAAGGAGTTAACTGCCTAAATGCTTTTCATTTTTTCTGAAAAAAATAAATAAGTTTTATCTAGATTAATTACTCTCTTGTTGAGTTTTGGCCTAATGTAATCTTAATCCCTAGAGGCATTCAGCTCTGGAAAGGGTCCTTTATAATAATAACCATGACAAACTAAAAAATAATTTTCCAGTTTACTGTATTTTTCTACTTAATTACTATGACAAAAATAAAAAGGGAACTACTAATGAAAGTGGACATAGAGATGCACTAGATACCTTCAAAGTGATGTATGGTGGTTATGCCCCCCGAATTCAATTATCTGTAAAGAGTATTCATGCACAGATTGTGGCTCCTGTGCTTGTCTCTGATAATTTAGTCGCAATCTGATGCAACAATAGTGATTTTTATTTTTTGGCTCCTTGTTCCCTCTAAAGCGTTTGCTGTTCCCCTAGGAGCCCTTCCTCTTTACAAACTGAACAGTTATTTGATCGTTGACACTGCCACTGATTTGTGGAGTAACAGGATGATTAAGTATATTGGCAGAGTGCCTCATTTACCTACTGATAGGCAACAAACCCTTTGTCTCTTTTCTTTTTTATGATTTTTCATCTCTTCGCTTTTATAATTCACTGAGCTCATATTAGCAATTGACCTGCAATGTGGAAATGCAGGCGCATTTCACAATGGCTTTAGGCAAACAAAAGGATCATTAGTATACGCAAGAGCGAATCAATTTTTCCATTCTCTGTGAGAATAAAATAGCCGTTTTGAGGCATCTCAATTTGAGCGTTCCTGAAATCCGCACAGCGCAGCGTAATTGCTTGCAGAGATTTGTCCTAATTGGCAGCTTAAGGAAAAAGACACAGACAGTTCTTACCACTTTCCACATGGAAAGTTCTCCGGAGACTGTTGAAACAATTAATAGACATTTCTGTCTGTCTGCCTAAGGTGCATGACTTGAAAGCGCGGATGAAGTGATAGCAAATCACACATTGAGGAGCCTGTGAACTTTTCCCAAAGCGGATGGCGTTCTCTGGAAAGAGAGAGCTGGGGGGGAGGAATGTGCAGGGGAGAGGAGAGGTTTCGTACATACTTTTCCCTCTTTCTCCCATTGTTTTATGTATGTGTGTGCATATGTTCATCTGTAAAACATCATATCTGGATTTTTCCCCTGTGAAAACTTTGGAGTGGTATTTTTTACTATTGTGATCAAATTAATGGGTTCATTTACAGATGCTGAAGGCTTGCATGTCATTCAGTAAGGAGGTTGATATTTTCTCTTTTTTTCATACTGAGTTATTTCAGTGTTTCTCCTACAATGTCTTCTGCTCTCCCTAGGGTTAAAAAAATCCATTTCTGAATTTGTTTCTTTTAGACTTTTGCTTTGGAATGGATGATGAAAATACTACAATCCAAGAAGTCTGTTCTAAACCTGGGTTTCATAAAATAAGTGCTTGTGTTTTCCCTTGGTAGCTGACCAAAAAAATTCAAAGGAAAACTGTTTACTGAGGTTTTAATGTGGAGGTTTTTATAATATAGTGAGTAATCTATAAGATCATTTTAGATTCCCTCTGGTCTTGAATAGACACAAGTAAGTTTTCTTTTAAAAAACAAACCCCCACAGTGATTCCCCATGTAATCCGTATTGGAAGCACTACATGCGTGATGTACTTTTGCAATGAAGACAGCATGTTTCAATATACTGTCTGCTAGCTTGAACTCTCACCCCAACCAGACAGGCTCACTGCTTTCTCAAAGCAGTCTCGCTGCTACCATGAACTCTTACTCCGGCAGCCACCTTGTAATCACAGCAGACACAGCGGCCACCTCCCCTGGGAGAGGTGTAGAAAATCCAGCGGTGGGAGTTTTTAAGTGCAAAGAGCTATTGCTTTGGGTAGTCCCAGCTGCAGGTGAGAGTGTGTTTAACTGGCAGGTAAATACATGTTTATTAAAACAGGAAGCTTAGAAAGATTGATTTGGTGTTTTCATAGCATCCTTTATGTTTAGTATCCCATTAAAATCAAGATACAGGAAAGAAGTTATTTTTTGGCAGATACTTTCAGTTAAACTCACTGATCCGTAAGATGTGGTTTCGTTTTTTATCTGATGATCCTGTACATTGGTTCTAGAGAAGAGACTGGAGGAGAGAGCATAGAATAAGATCAGTCAAGAATCCTGCTACCGCTTCTTCTCTCACCTAAGAGCTATTTGCTTTGCTGCAGAAAATGATGGCATGTTTACATTTTAGACAGATTACATTACTGTGCTCAGTGATGCTGAGAACCCCATGTCCCATTTACCTGACTTGAAAGCTTATTGTAACCATTATCACTTTCATCTACAGCAAAGTCCAGCCAGCTACCTTTTGTTATGCATGGTTACTACAGAGGAGAAATAATAAAATAATATTCTTTAAATGCTGCTTTTTTTCCTTTTTCCCAGTTTCCCCTCAGTGACTTCACTTGGAATGAATTTGCACTACAGATGATAGTGCAACATTGCAGCCCTTGTCTGTCTCTGTATCTACGGTTGTTATAAAATATATTCTGGCTTTTGCTGTTCAAGACAACTGTCTATAGCGTAAACAGATGCTAGCTTTTAAAATGAGCACTTCAGCTGATGTAAGTAGAGGCCATATGCAGAGGTTAAGCATGGTCTGCTGACAGTGAGTGTGCTTACCATTTTCTAATGCTTTATTTCATGGAATTTGGTTTTGCTCTTTCTGTTTATGGAGGAACACTATTGCGATGTAACTGTTCTTTAAGGTGTGATCTAACTGTTCTTTAAGGAAGGTTTGTCAAAAGAGAAGGGTCATCATGAGCTGAAAATCCTAAGGTTTATCATCCTAGTTTCTGAAATATTTGAAATATTTCAAACGCTAAGGGCTTTCAGAACTCTGGCTTCACCTTCCAGGTATGATGGCAGGATAAGCATCCATGCCATAGCACTGAAAGGAGGGAAAGGGTCTGCTTCAATTAAATTCCTTTCAGCTATCAATACGAGGAGCATGAACGTGAACTTTATGAAAATTCCAGAGAAGAGTTCAGGATGTGGAACGGAATATATGCCTAGTAGATGGCTTGTTTTGAAGTGGACTGTGCTAAGAAGACCTGCACATCCTGCAGGTGTCAAAACATCTCAAATTTGGCAATACCCATAGATTTTGAAACCACAAGGTCACACTTTTGGTCTTGTTTACATTTTTTCCAACTTCTGGAGCTAACAGTCGAATGAAAAAGAGGATAGTATAGTTAATCTTTCATCCCGTCAGATGCTGGGAACCCCAAGTTGTGCAGCATTGGATGGACCTCCTTCTCATGGTATGCTGCACAGCTCCCATCCATGGAGAAGTTCACTGGCATGATAGTCTTTAGAGCTCTTAGAGGATTTTCTTAGAAGTAAACAAGTCTATTCATCATTTCTACTGTCAGACAAAAAGGATGTTCACATAAGAATGTGCTGCTTCATTTTGAGATAAAGACAAGGGCATACCAGTGGTGTCATGACTAGCTGCCAAGTGGGCGATGCCTACAGGCTTCTCCAATAGGATCAGCCGCTGGGTTTATCCTGCAGCCACATGGTACATGTAGCACGGCACGGCACAACACCGGCCTGCGCCTGCCTCAGGTGTACTCTGATGCGAATCTCTAACTCCTCGATGTACAATAGTCTTCTAGTTAGGACCACTACAGGTGGTAGACAAAGCCAGACATATAGTTGTCCTCAGTTTTCCTTCTGAACAAGTTGGCAATCACAAGAAAAATTATAACAGCATTTTCATGTTTTTAGACTTAATAGTTCTTACGGTAATGACCAAGAAATACTCAGACCTCTTGAACATGTTTTGTAATATATATTTTGTAATACAAATTTTGTTGGTTTAGCAGTGAACAAGCATCATTAGATGTTGCATAGAAAATGCGAACGCAAAGCAAGTGGTCTGCAGACTTGGGCTGTGAAAATGTAACCAGGTGTGCTAGGAGTAAAGTCAATTCATCATTTAATTTCTCTGCCACCATAAAAAATTAGTGCAGATTTCCAAATCAGGTCGTTGCCTAGCATCATAAATGCAATTATTTCCTCTCTTTTGAGTTTGCATCAACATGCTTCTGTTAGCCCTTACCCTGTATCTGTTATAAGCTGAGATGCCTTGCTTTCTGTAGTGGATTTCTCACTTTCTTCTCCATGCTCTCCTATGTGTCTTTACAGTGGTCAGTGTATATCCGTGCTGCTGTCCGCAAAGAAAAAGGACTGCCAATCCTGGTGGAACTGCTTCGAATAGACAATGACCGGGTGGTATGTGCAGTTGCTACAGCTTTACGAAACATGGCCTTAGATGTCAGAAATAAGGAGTTAATAGGTATGTTCTTTCCAAACAGTCTATGTATTCTGTGGGTTTGTTGGGGTTTTTTTCCAGCTTGCAGCAGAATGAGTGCAATGAAAACAATTATTCTCACATTTCTAGCACAATTTCTTTAATTCTTTCTCTAATGTGTCATATTCACATTTTATGTGACAGCTTAGTGCTATATTGCAAGGAATTGTTTAATTAATTAAACATCATGCAGTGTTTCATGATCTGTCATACTGTAATCTCCAGAACAAAAGCAATGGCTTTGTTCTGCTTTAGCACTTCATTCATAGGCTGGCAGTAGCACTTGAATCTTCCAGATCGAGGATCCAAGTAGAGCAGCCACTCCTGATCCTCAGATTATCTATTGCAAGTAATTATGGGGTCATGAAGTGACAGATCTTAAAGATTTTAAGATGGTTCCAGGAATTTACTGGGCAGATTAGTAGCTCCAGCAAGAGAACTGGGAGATGCTTGATTCATAAACACATATGCAGTTAAGGAAGAGGACAATAATTTACATAAATCATTGTTGCCCCTGAATTCTGATGGTATGGTAAGCAAATATCTTGGGGTTTTGTTTTGGTTTTTTTCTTTTGTTTAGGGTTTGGGGGGGGGGGGTTAGCTGAAATTAATCCAAACACTGTGGATCATTGAACTTTTATTTTCATGTTCTGTCTTTGAAAAATAATCACTTCCTTGTTTTTGAACTATTTTAACAGTCATGACAAAATTATTTCTGCTTCTTCTGTACATTAAGAGCATATTTTTATTCATTTTTGCGAACTTGTTGATTTGTTATCATTACAGCATACTTCTCTTCCTCTGCTTTTAATTACAGAATTCCACAAATAGATGCTTTGATCATAATGTTTTATTATTTGTATCCAGTGCTATCTCAGGGTTAGTGCTTCATTACAGCAGTGCTCTGCAAGTTGTTAAAACAAGGCAATCACTCCCCTCACGTATTGTACGAACTACAGAGACTTCACTGACAAAATGTTGTAAAGCAAATAGAGGTAGAGGTTGGTGAATAGCGTAAACCTGCTGTGATTGCCCAGGGACTGAACTCAAGACTGATGCTTTACCTGCAAGACCAGCCTGCTTGTTCAGCTTTTGCTCATGTTATAGTTGAAAAAATTGGCATGAAATTAGATTTGTTCAATGTATTGTGTTCAGCTTTCAGGAAGCAGGATGCTGCATGTGTGTTCTTAGTGGTTTTTTGTTGTTTTCTTTTTTTTTCCCTCTCATGACCCACCTCCACATTCAGTCTACACTATGTCATAGTCTCTATTATTTAACATCTTATTCCTTTATTTGTGGGACTTCCTCTACAGGGTTCACAAACCACATTCATGATGAGTTTTCTTCTGTATTCTCTTATCTCTACTTATTGACATTACAAAAAACTCTTTATAGTTGAATTTACTGAGCATAAACATGGTTTGTAATGCCATGAATTAGACTATATATGGTTACCTTTTCTGTGCTTGATTATCATATTTTAATTGAAAGTTTTATTTCCTTCCCAAATATGCAAATTTAATTTAGGAAAGTAAGGCTAAACATGTGAAAATGGAGCTGTCTTAACATGATGTGCCATTCAAAATATTTGGTAAATTATGGATAAGCTTGCACAACCTCCACATTTTAATATTTTATGGAATTCTTGGAGAACGTGATATAAACAAAGATGAATTTTAAAAAGGTGGGAAAAGTCTGTTGAAAATAATTACCTAATAAATTTATTTATGTAGCCAACCTGTAATGGCTATGCAGTGCTGCTCAGATTTAAGTTATTCATGGGGAGATTCTGGGGAACTGTACTTTATAACTGCAATACAAATTCGCTGCAATTTAAAAAAAGTCCAAACGTGCCAATGATACAGGGAAGTTATGACTATAATTCCTGAACCATTTCAACTGTGATCTTTACATGTTCTTTCTTTGGCTTTCATCACTGAACTTCAAAGAAACAGTAATAGTGGTCATTATTTCTCTTGTTCCTGAATATTTTTTAGCAAATAGGGCATATCACAGAGCTGATTTTCAGAAATGCTAAACACCTGGAGTTGTTAAGGATTTCAGCTCATGTTGTAGGCAGTCCATTTTTGTGAATATTGCGGTTCCATGTGTTCTAAGATGTCTTAGCTATTGTTATGGAAAGGAGGACTCAAAAGGAGCTTCTTGAGGTTAGTGGCTCAAGCATCTTTCTGCCTAAGCAGAACCAACGTACTGGTTATCTTTCCTCTTTGCAGTCTTTGTTGGTGCATCATATTCTTGCGGTGACAAACTCTACCTCACGAACTGGAATTTCCCCCTTAAGATAACTTTTTGTAAAGGTGAATTTTCCAACCGTATATGTAGTAAAATTATGTAAGTAGAATTGGGTTGGGCTTTTTTAATGCATCTATAAAGCTTTCTTTTCAGTGATGCTGTGGTTCCATTCCCAGCAGACAAATTTTTACTGACATGTGCCAGAGAATGAAATATCTTTTCCTGCTGCTGCCAAGCAGCCCATAAATCAGTGTTGAGGCATCTGGAAAATGTATCAGAAAGCTTGCTAAAATCCAGACTCACCTGTACCAAACTACAAAACAAACAAAAAGACCCTTTTTTTAAAATGACCAGAAGTTTCTTCCTAGACTTCATTGAATTGACCAATCTGTTTTGGTTTTCGCACAGATCTATCAAGTGTGTTATTATATTGTTAAAGGTTGGTGCCAGGCTTCTCTTATAATTTAGCTGAGCCATCCCCATAACAGTATTTTCTTAATTTATATTGAGGTCTTCTTCCTGGGTTTCATTTCAAGCATGTTCCAAGTCCTTAATAGGACCCTCTTTTTTCTCCTTCTCCATTGCTTTTGCATTGTACCATGTGTCTCTAGGCCGAGACAGCGGGCATATTCATCTTTCTCCTTCCCAAAATTAAACTGCACTCAGACAAAGACATGGTAAACTTGGCCTACTCAGTACTGGCACTAGGTAATCCAGCACACAGTTTTCTCTCCTTGGGCATACTGCCCAGGTGCATTCCTGGTCACAGTCAGATCATGTTCATTTTCCGCTTGCCTTTCAGGACCCTCATCTGCATGAAATCGTACCCATTCTATGTTGCTTCCCAAGAGTGCACCCCATGGGAAGCTTCATCAGCCTTTTCTCTCTCCCAGCAGTGCCACAGCTGAGGGAAGTGGTGCTGTGGGTCTTGAAAAGACCCACTGCTGATACTGTCTGGTTTGTTCTTCTTTGATTTCAGCAGTCTAGGCTGCACAGAGCTCTTGTGTCCCGCTGGTACCCCAGCATCTTTCTGCTTCTTTTCACATGCTCTGTAAGCATTTCGGAAGGCTTGTTTTCCGTCCTCGAAGCAGGTTCTCTCTCTGCTAAGCTTCTCCACGGGGCCATTAGCTTTTCCCCCCAGCTCCACTAGATGCCTCTGAGTTGGCCAAAAGTCACATTTTTGTCTTTTGATCATTCACCTAGATAGAAGAAAATCAGTTTTGTCCCACAGGTCCTCCAAGAGCTTTGTTCATGACCTCTGTGCAGTTATGTCATCCCCTCATTCCTTCCTTCTTCCTTTATCTTTCCCTCTCTCGCTCAAAAAAAAGGCAGAGCGGGGGGAAGTAGAATAACAAACCCACCCTTCTGTGTCCCTCAGCACTATATAGGTGCCTTAATTTGAGGATATGGCGTTATTCTCCCTCCCCGAGGAATGTCATTTTTAACTTGAGGATTACCTGCAGACCTGCTGCTTCTGGCAGTGCCACGGCAGGACGTCAGTCAGGCCAGTGCCTTGCGCCAGAGCTGTCCCGCCATCTTCCCTACAGTAGGCGCACCTACAGACTTTTGTTCTCTAAAGCCACACTTCGTTGAAATGATGTCAAAAAATTGCTAACTTAGAATAAGGGTTTTTTTCTTTAAATAGAGGAAACTTCGATCAGCTGGGTGGGGCAGAAAGGCTTAAAAATAAATCCGTCTCCTGTAAACAGCATTTTTGCAGGATTTATTGTTTCCTTGCAGTCTGCTCCAGCAACCTTCAGTGGCTTTCTGATTCAAACACCTTCCATGCAGTCCTCTGGGCTTCTAGGAAACTTTCTGTGGATTATCTGAGCCTGCACTGTAGACCTCTGTCCTCCTTTAGACAAAGTCTCTTTCCCTCTTTAGAGTCTCCCAGCCAGCGCTGGTGCAGCAGCCTCCTTTCTTGCTAGTCCCTCTGCCCACTCTGCATGCGAGAAGGCTTTCCAAACCAAGATTGCCCATTCAATCTTGGGGAACAAGCCAGCTTCATCTTTCTTTTATCTGAAACACATCCATCAGTTTTCCTCTCTGCTGCCATCCATGACCTCTATAACAAAAGAGAATATGAAATTTACAGTTAATTGAAAACTATGTGACTTGTTATTCTACCTACACAGGCAGGTACAGATTGTCCCTGTCAGTGAAATTTTAAAGGATGAATCTCTGTCCCCAGAATTTGCATGTGCATTGTTCTTGTATGTGCACGGCATTTACCTTTGATTTTAAATGACAATTATTGTGGCATTTTAAAGTGCAGTAGATGGTCTTTCAGAAGAGTTAAGCTGATTTTTCAAGCTGCCCCAGATAAGAAAATTGTCACTATTCATGTACAGCAGAATATGTACAATATAGAATTTGCCCTCTTGAAGTGCAATTTGGAATTTGTATTAGCATTGCATTTCATACTGTTTAGTGATAAGTCCACAGGGTACGGCCTTTGGAGTGAATGCAGAGCTGGAGGGTAAAATTTATCAAATTTCAATGCACAGTTTTGTGCCTCCAGTCTTTCTATCAATTTTCTCTTATCCTGACAGTGGTTTCTAATGCTATTCTGGGTCAATGTTAATTGACATATGTTGATTGATAACAATGTTGTTGTTATTGTACTAGTAATTCAAGAGCACCAATCTTTCTCTTGGCCTCTTGGCCTGTATTTTTGTGGTTAACTAAAAGGTATTTTTAGAGACTGGAAATATTTTGATCACTCACCCTTGAAAAAAAAAGGAGGACAGTTCCACCTAAAGGATTTTGTTGACTTCTTGTTCTGTTTAGAAGATATCATAGAATCGTAAAATCATAGAATGGTTTGGGTTGGACGGGACCTTAAAGATCATGTGGTTCAACCCCCCCGTGCCATGGTCAGGGACACCTTCCACTAGACCAGGTTGATCAAAGTCCCATCCAGCCTGGCCTTGAACACTTCCAGGGATGGGGCATCCACAACTTCTCTAGGCAACCTGTTCCAGTGCCTCACCACCCTCATAGTGAAGAATTTCTAAATCTGCCCTCTTTCAGTTTAAAGCCATTACCCATTGTAATAAGTCCCTCTCCAGCTTTCTTGTAGGTCCCCTTCAGGTACTGGAAGGCTGCTATAAGGTCTTCCCGGAGCCTTCTCTTCTCCAGGCTGAACAACCCCAACTCTATCAGCCTGTCCTCATAGGAGAGGTGCTCCAGCCTTCTGATCATCTTTGTGGCCCTCCTCTGGACTTGCTCCAACAGGTCCACATTCTTCTTATGTTGGGGGCCCCATAGCCGAATGCAGTACTCCAGGTGGGGTCTCATGAGAGCGGAGTAGAGGGGCAGAATCACCTCCCTCAACCTACTGGCCACGCTTCTTTTGATGCAGCCCAGGATACAGTTGGCTTTCTGGGCTGTGAGCGCACGTTGCCGGGTCACGTTGAGCTTCTCATCCACCCCCCAAGTCCTTCTCCTCCATGCTGCTCTCAGTCCATTCTCTGCCCAGGCACTATTTGTGCTTGGGATTGCACCGACCCATGTGAAGGACCTTGCCCTTGGCCTTGTTGAACTTCGTGAGGTTCGCAGGGGCCCGCCTCTCCAGCCTGTCAAGGTCCCTTTGGATGGCATCCCTTCCCTCCCGTGTGTCAACTGCATCACACAGCTTGGTGTCATCGGCAAATCTGCTGAGGGTGCACTCAATCCCACTGCCCGTGTCACCGACAAAGATGTTAAACAGCACCAGTCCCAATACCGACCCCTGAGGAACGCCACTTGTCCCTGGTCTCCACTTGGACATTGAGCCATTGACCACAACTCTTTGAGTGTGACCATCCAGCCAGTTCCTTATCCACCGAGTGGTCCTTCCATCAAATCCATGTCTCTCCAATTTAGAGACAAGAATGTCATGTGGGACAGTGTAAAATGCTTTGCACAGCTCCAGGTAGATGACATCTGTTCCTCTTCCCTTATCCACCAATGCTGTAACCCCATCATAGAAGACCACCAGATTTGTCAGGCACGATTTGCCCTTAGTGAAGTCACGTTGGCTGTCACCAATCACCTCCTTATCTTCCATGTGCCTTAGCATAGTTTCCAGGAGGATCTCCTCCATGATCTTGCCAGGCACAGAAGTGAGACTGACTGGCCTGTAGTTCCCTGGGTCTTCCTTTTTTCCCTTTTTAAAAATGGGGGTTATGTTTCCCCTTTTCCAGTCAGCGGGAACTTCACCGGACTGCCATGGCTTCTCATGTATGATGGATAGTGGCTTAGCAACTTCATCCACCAGTTCCCTCAGGACCCACGGATGCATCACGTCAGGTCCCATGGACTTGTGCACCTTCAGGTTCGTTAGATGGTCTCAAACCTGATCTTCTCCTATGGTGGGTGGTTCTTCATTCTCCCAGTCCCTGCCTTTGCCTTCTGTGACTTGGGCGGTGTGGCTTGAGCACTTGCTGGTGAAGACTGAGACAGAAAAGTCATTGAGTACCTCAGCCTTCTCCATATCCTGGGTAACCAGGTCTCCCATTTCCTTCTGGAGAGGACCCACATTTTCCCTAGTCTTCCTTTTATCACCAACATACCTATAGAAGCTTTTCTTGTTGCTCTTGACATCCCTGGCCAGATTTAATTCTATCAGGGCTTCAACTTTCCTAACCTGATCCCTGGCTGCTCGGACAATTTCTCTGTATTCCTCCCAGGCTCCCTGTCCTTGCTTCCACCCTCTGTAGGCTTCCTTTTTGTGTTTGAGTTTGTCCAGGAGCTCCTTGTTCATCCATGCAGGCCTCCTGGCATTTTTGCCTGACTTCCTCTGTGTTGGGTTGCATTGCTCCTGAGCTTGGAGGAGGTGATCCTTGAATATTAACCAGCTTTCTTGGGCCCCTCTTCCCTCCAGGCCTTTATCCCATGGTACTCTACTGAGCAGATCCCTGAAGAGGCCAAAGTCTGCTCTCCTGAAGTCCAGGGCAGTGAGCTTGCTGTGTGCCCTCCTCAGTGCCCTAAGGATCTTGAACTCCACCATTTCATGGTTACTGCAGCCGAGGCTGCCCTTGAGCTTCACATTCCCCACCAGCCCCTCCTTGTTGGTGAGAACAAGGTCCAGAATAACGCCTCTCCTCATTGGCTCCTCTATCACTTGGAGAAGGAAGCCATCATCAATGCATTCCAGGAATGTCCCGGACTGCTTATGCCCTGCTGTGTTGTCCCTCCAACAGATGTCGGGGTGGTTGAAGTCCCCCGTGAGGACCAGAGCTTGTGAATGTGAGGCTGCTCCTACCTGTCTATAGAGGGCCTCATCTGCTCATTCTTCCTGGACGGGTGGCCTGTAGCCCCACTATAATGTCACCTGTCCCTGCCTTCCCTTTAATCCTGACCCATAAGCTCTCCATCGGCTCCTCATCCATCCCCAAGCGGAGCTCCATGCACTCCAGGTGGTCATTGACATAGAGGGCAACATCCCCTCCTAGTTTCCCCTGCCTGTCATTCCATTCTCTTTAGCCTGTATCCTTCCATTCCAACACTCCAGTCATAGAAGTCATCCCACCACATCTCTGTGATGCCGATAAGATCATAGCCCTGCAGGTGTGCGCACGTCTCTAACTCCTCTTGTTTATTCCCCATGCTGCGTGCGTTTGCATAGAGGTATTTAAGTCAGGCCCCTGATGAAGCTGACTTACTGGCTGGAGTGGCTGGAATTCCTTTGTGCTCCTCTTCAGGTGCTCGCCTGCTGACCTGTGATCCTTCTTCAGGCTCTGGGCATCTGTTGCTGGCACTGGCATCAAACTAGTAAGAGTGGGATGGATTGAGGTTCCCCTCCCCAGGTAACTTTAGTTTAAAACCCTCTTCACCAGCTTGGCAAGCCTATGACTGAAGATGCTCTTCCCCTTCTCTGAGAGATGGACCCCATCAGCCCCCGTAGACCAGATTTCTCAAAGTGAGTCCCATGGGCTAAGTAGCCTGGCTGTGGCACCAGTCCCGTAACCATTTGTTGATTTGCCAGATTCAACTGGCCCTTTCAAACGCCTTCCCATTGACTGGGAGGATTGATGGATGAACTGCCTGCGGTCAAGAGTCCCTTACCACCAGTCCCAGGGTTCTGTGATCCTTCTTCATACTTCTCAGAGTCTCCTGGCTGTAGATAACAGTCAGTGGACTGTACAAGGCTTGGTAGTCTCTCGGTGACATCCCTGATACAAGCCACCAGTAAGCAGCACACCTCTCTAGAGAGTAGGTCAGGTAGGCAAATGGGTGCGTCCATACCTCTCAGAAGAGAGTCGCCTACTACTATCACCCCATCACCTTTTCTTAGTTGCGCTGGTTGTTACATGGAGAGCAGATCGGGCTGCCTTACTCAGCTCCAGCGTCTCTCCTTATGTGTCGGGTCTTTCCTCTTCAGTCTGCAGAGCGGTGAAGCGATTCTGCAAGGGCATCTCAGGCTTCGGGGGAAGTCTTCCTCCTGCTGGTCCTTGCTGTTGCAACCATCCATTCTTCTGCATTATTGGCCCCCCGTCCCTCTGTGTGTGCTGGTGGTGGAGTTTTTGGCTGTTTGGCTGTGGGTCCACTGTGCTTGGAACCAGCTGTCTAACTCCTGCTCAGCCTCCCTGATGTTCTGCAGGCTTCTTACCACCTCCAGCAGCTCAGCCACCTGCTGGAGGAGGCCCTCCACCTGGGCACACCTTTGGCAGGCAGGTCTGCCACCTGTCCCTGACCCAGGAGAAAGATCTAGGCACGTCCTGCAGTCTGAGGTCTGCACTGCGGCCTCTTCCTTCAGCAGCTCTGTCTGGGTGGAGGCATTGGCCACCGCCGGGGTCAATGGTGCTGGAGCTGCAGCCTTTGCTCTCAGATGAGTGTCCACCATTCTGCCTTGAGGGTCCAGTAGGATGAGTGCCCTCGACCTGTGCCGATGGTCACAGAACGGTGCCCGGTTGCTGGGTTATGTGCACGCCAAGTCTCCCAGTCGGCCAGTGGAATGCCCCTCCTTCTGAGAGGTGCCCTCCCTGGCTGCCGGGCTGCGCGCTGTTTGCCTGCCCTGTTGGCAGCACTCCTGGTTGCCAGTGCTGCCTGGGACTGCCTTTCATGGGAGCGGGGGGTGGCCGCCATTACTCCTGTCCCCTCCCACGCCTCATCAGCCGCTCTCGTGAGAGCTGCGGGCTCCGGGTGGGTCTCTGTGCTCCGCTGGGATTTCCCTGGCTCAGGAAACCGCTCTGTGCACCGTGATCCCCGGCTCCGCTGTGGAATATGCCTGCACCAGAGCTGATGGCCTCTGTGATATGCCTTATGTATGTCTTCCCTTAAAATGTGTAGAGAATCCATGTGTCTATTCAGGGCTCTAGATTATCAGGAGCTTGATGAGATGAATTGAACTGTTGCAATACTTAAGACATCCTTTTTGTGGCTATTGCTGTAAAAGCATGATTCAGATAAGTAAAGTTAGTGGTGCAATTTCTGCTGCCTTCACAAGGTTTTGAATCAAGTCCTGAATCAGGGCCTGTAGCAGGGGTCAGTTTTTAATAATTGTTCCCGAGTTGGGGGCTGCAAGGTGTCAATACTGAATTATTCTGAATTCACTACTCATCTGTTGGTAATGCAGTTATAAGATATACACAAAATTCAAGGATAGCATATCAATTAAATTATTATTTAATGTGTGTTGGAACCTGCTTAATCTTACTAGGTGTCTAAAAGTTCATTGTCCAATATAAGATACCTGTATTAGACTCCCTTATAGTTGACTGAGAGAGAGAGACTCCCAGAAGGTGATTTATTTTATCTAACATGCGATGAAATGGATGTCACCCTGTGTTGCTGCCTCACCGTTCTTGAGTGATGAAGAAGTTCTAGGGAGTGTGTAAATTGCCACTGAGTGTATGCCTTGCCATCTCATGAGCAGTGTGGATCTATTCGAGTGCCTGAAATAACTAGTGTTTGTTTCAAAGTTTTATTGCTGAACTTGAGAAAGTTTGACTGAAATATGTATCAGGAGTTCACAACTCTAATGAATTGTTAGACTCGCAGAATAATTCAGGTTGGAAGGAACCTCAGGAGGTCATCTTGCCCAGCCTTGCGCTCAAAGCAGGGTCAGGTATGTTATTTCAAAGTGTGATATTGATTCACATTTGAAAAGATTTGCTTTCAGCTGTTAGGCTGAAAACATGTCAGGAACAAGTATTTGCATTCTCACGGCAGAACGTGACTCTTCTGGAGCATAAATAACTACATGGGGTTCTCCTATCTTAGAACATGGCCACATTTTAAGACTGTAACTTTGTTTCAGTATTAGTAATAAATCCAAGTGAAAACAGTGTTCACTTTTGTAGTTACAAGAACAGCAGTTCTAATAAATTCTAAGCCCTAGTAATGTACATTGATAGAGAATATGGGGATGGGTTGGGAGATGATTAAATAAAATATGCAGCTTTCATCCCACTTAAGAGAGTCTACATGCAGTTTTCTCTCCTTTTTTAAATGTGAGCACCTCTAATTTCTCACACATACATCTGCAAGGACCTGAAAGAGAGACGCTGATTTTTTAATTGAATTTTTAATTGACTTATAACATATCTTAGTCACTGAAATGTTAAATTGACATAAATTCACAGTGCACAAGATGCCAGAAAGCATTAATCAGGAATCATAGACATTTGTTCAGAAGAAGGTGAAGACAGAATATATGCTGCAATTTGTTTAATTTGTGGCAGTTTTTATTGCACTTCATTTGTTGTGTTTAATAGTTGAGCTGTGCAAAACCTATATTACAATAAACAGATACCTGAATAAGAAGAGGCTGTCATCAAGAAGTGGATTTAGGAAATGGAAGATATGGTCATGCATTAATAGCTGGTGCTCCTTAGTCTATATCAATGAAGAGAAAGATGTTAGTTAAGGTGGTAAATGCATAATTAAGCTTTGATGTTTATAACACCTGTATGGCAAAATCCAGACTCCCTGGTTTCTAGTGTTGTATACATAAGTTAGCTGAGAATATAAACCGATAAAAGTTTAAATGTTAAATATTTTTTCCATTACAGCGTAAAAGCCTTGTGTCAGGGAGATTTTAACTTTTCATGTGCCTTCAGCCACTTGTGCATTGCCTTTTGCTCCAGTTTATTTCAAATATATTTCTGACAAGCAGGCCTGGTAGTTACAGAGGTTAGGAAAGGTTTCCTTCTTATTAAATAACATTCTCAAGTGAAGGGGCTTA
Source organism: Theristicus caerulescens (assembly GCA_020745775.1). Lineage (NCBI taxonomy): Eukaryota > Metazoa > Chordata > Aves > Pelecaniformes > Threskiornithidae > Theristicus > Theristicus caerulescens. The sequence continues at coordinate 88,325,393 of CM036558.1, forward strand.
GGGGAAAAAACAGGGGTGGTAAAACTGAATTCTCATTTTTAGTATCAAAATCAAGATCAAGCATTTTCAAGACTAGATTAAGTCTTTTACATCTGAACTTCCCTATTGCCTAAGTATGGCTGTCTGGATTTGGAGGGATGTTTCTCTACCGTGAAACATCTAAAAAAACTGGTGTTTCAGCTAGTCAGGTAGGGTTCTGCTGTGGACAGCAGAGAGAAAATGGCATTTCTAGGTGTTCATCCCACTTACCTCTGTCACCTAAAGTCTAAAGTGGAATGGGTCATTTGTGAGAACCTAGAGAAGTAGCCAGAGACTCGATGGCCAACTTTTGGGTGACTGAAGATAAGCAAGTACTATCCCATCAGAAGTTGTTCTGATAATGCAGAATAAGTACTGTCCTGCTCCCCTTTAATTAGCTCGGTAGACTTTACAAGGGCAATTAGTGGAAAAGCACTACAATTTTGCATTGTCACTCAAAACAACAGAAATAACTATATACAGGCTCAGATCTAGGATAACAAAGAATACCACTTCACAGATCTGGTTTTTATTGTAATGCCAAGTCAAAGAATCATACAACATTTCATCTCCATAAAATAAGATCAAGATGCCTCACAATACTAACCACAACCCAGCCCCAGGTCAGCTATTTCTCATAGAATAACCTGTGAGGAAATGCCTGGAAAATGCCTGTGTTTCTATTTCAAATGCCAGAGTCTCAAGAGAATCATCTTCAGTATTGCACCATGACAGTTTATCTAGATGATAGCAGTAATTTTAAATGATGCCATATAATGTTTTAAGGTTTATAAACCTTAAAGCCTTTATAATGGGTTTTGTAAGTTTGTATTCACATTCACTATTACTTAAGACTGTCGGTCTTTTCTCCCCAGTAACAAGCGATAGGACGAGAGGAAATGGCCTCAAGCTGCGCCAGGGAAAGTTTAGGTTGGATATTAGGAAAAACTTCTTTACTGAAAGAGTGGTCAGGCACTGGAACAGGCTGCCCAGGGAAGTGGTTGAGTCCCCATCCCTGGAGGTATTTAAAAAACGGGTAGATGTGGTGCTTGAGGACATGGTTTAGTGGTAGACTTGGCGGTGATAGGTTAATGATTGGACCTGATGATCTTAAGGATCTTTTCCAACCTTAATAATTCTATGATTCTATGATAAGATTAAGTTCTGACTACAAGTCATAAAAGTTGCAAAATCTTGTGGAGGTGGCCCAGGAAAGCCTAGATTCAGCATGACTGCCAAAAACACCACCACTAAAAAACAAAAAGCAGCCAACAGACGTGCCTTTTCACTTCGTTGATGTGCATTTCACACATAAGAAAGTGCCCCAACCTGCACCTTACATTTTATTTGAGGTAATTTCTGTTTTGTTTTGTTCTCCTGCACGAGGTAGAATGCAGTTAAACTGTAACTGTATCCACTTTTCTCACTCAGAAGATTGACATTTCAAACAATTCAGTATTAATTTTCATCTCTGTTTCTCAGTATGTTCCTGCTGAGAAGTGCTACTTATCTTTTGAAAATGTGGAGTTCTGATCTAAAAAGTGCATATCATTCAGTTGCATATTCCATAAAACATACAAAGGTAGGAACGCAAATGCCACAAACTGACACAGTAATTTTAAAAGTACTTTTAAATCCATGAGGAATTATCCTGTATCTGCAAAGCGGTTTTGAAAATCCAAGTTTTGTGACAGCCTTACATTAACAGATAAGTGTATCAAAACGGATGTTTCCAGCCTGTTCTGTATCAGCTTCAATTCATGGAACAGTAAGCTAGTTTTGTTCTATGTAAGATGCAAAATAACCTTTTCTCCTGAAATCCTTATCAACTTAAATGATTTTGAAATGATAGAAATTACATATATGGCATTTTTTACTCAAAGCACTTTTCTTTGAAGAAACTAGAACTCCTGTCTTATTCGTGACACATGTCAGTGAAAGCGAGTAGAACATGGCAGGTGAATTAGCATTTGACAGAGGAAAGTAACATTCTTTTGCTCTCACATGTGAAGATCCTGGGAATGGCGCTGGGGCACTGTAGTTGCAAAGGATGTTGGAGGTGGAGCTGAGAAATGTAAAAATTAAAAAAAAAAAAGGATGAATGTGTGTCAATTAAATTTAAGCTAGCTATAGAATGCTTCCAGTCATATTAATAGTAATGTTCTCTGTGCATCTACATCCTTGCACTCTCTAAATTAGTGCAGTTGTTCTTGCAAAATCTCACACAATCCTAGTTCCTGAGTTCAGTGTTGACAGGTATATGCCATGTCCCTCTCCTCACATGTGGCTTTTGAGATGTATTCAGACTTCTATTTCAGTGTCCCCAAACTTGTCTCCTGCATGTTTCAGAGCGGTGGTTACTTAAAAAGGAAGAATGTTAAGGACAAAACCCAAACACCCTTAACAAAGGTGACACTGGTAGAAAACTCAGATTGCAGGGACCTAAAAGATTTCTATGCCCCTGAACAGGAGGACTATGCTGACATGACGTAGGCTAACACAGAAGTGAAATACCTGTGGATATGCAACACAGATGTTTGTCACCATCCATTAGATAAATATTTGCACCTTAAAATGCCACATTTTCCCAGGATAAAAATATGACAAAGGTAAAAGATATCAGAGAGTCAGTGTTCAAAGAATGCAAGATCAGGAAACAGTATGGATGTCTGGTTTCTTACAACTGGCATTCTAATTAAATCTCAATGAAATTGAATTTAGTTTTTCTTTCCATTCCTGACCATTAGGTGCTTACACAACATTGCTGGTTGTTAGCAGTTGCCCCAGTATACGCAGAAGGTGATTGCATTTCTCTGTTGGGTTATGTGCATTCTGTGCCAAAATACGGGTGATCCTAGTATTAGCTTAGTCTTTGACATAAAAAGGGAACCCAGTCTCATACTGTTGGTTTCTGCATGGCATCTTCAGATGCCGCTGTTTTCTTACAGAATAATTGTTCTTCATGAAGTACTTGGATGTAGGATTTGCTTGCTTGTAAGAACTAAGTCATACATTAGTTGTTTCCATCATTTATTGCGGGTTTTAGTGTTAAAGGCTCTTGTTTCAGATAACATTATTAAAACTTCAAATATCCTTTTGATTACAGAAAGCAGAATAATGGTCTTTTGCTACAGCCTTTACAAATGAATTCTTGCGTTTCCTCATGAATATTGTACCTTTAGGTGCGTGTAGTATCTCTAAAAAGGCACTGTCCGGGACTGGCTGAACGCACTGTCACTATGCATTAGCTTTCTGCTCATTTCTGGGGTTCTTCTTCTGGATACTGGTTGAATAGGTCTCAGACTAAATCAGCTTGCACCCCTACTTAACAAGCAATTTTTTTAAAGATCCAAATCTGCTGTTTCATGCTTATAACTGCTGGTATTGAATAGCAGCAGTTTTATAATATGCAGTTGCAAAATATTAAAAGGGTAACAAATTCTCGTCATCTGACATAAGTGAGGAAATAATCAATTTGCTGAGAGGCCTTATTATCATAATTCTGTAAGGTAAAACTGTGATTCTGGTACTTAATATCTTGATGGGCTCAATTAAACAAAAGTAAATAAATTTCATTTTCCTCCCAAGGAAAGCCCAGAGAACCCTTAGAATCAGCTTCAAAGCCCCATTGATCTCTCCATGGCATCTCTATGAAATTATTTGAAATCTGGTATTACTGATACAATCTTTAGTATTATTATGTTTTTCATTTTCCTTTTGCTTCCTCTTGTGGCTGCATTGTGCAAGAGATTGCGTGAACATGAAAAAGATACGATGACTACCCCCTAGAGTTAGCAATTTTATAATACTTCATAATGATAGATCAGACTTTGGGAATTGATTTAAGAAAGAGTCTATATGCATTACTGCTTAAAACTGTGCTTTTTGTGTAGAAATGTAATATGTGTAGTGCAAATTGAAAGATCAGGTTAAGACAAAAGAATACAGCACTTTGTTAAAACTTATAATTGAAGGCATTTCTTTTTTTAAAAGAAACTAGATAACTGAGTGTTTTAGAATGATCCCTCCTATAATCCAGAATGATTTTGAAGAAACTTAATCAGAGAACCACCTCCAAAGAGATCATTTTGAGAATTTTCAGTAGATTGTGGAGCCCTGCCCTACAGAAAGAAATCGAAATAAAATCTACTTGTTGCTGGTGCTTTATAAACCCTAATGAATGTGCAGGAAAGGAATCACCAATAAAATTCAAAAGTTACTTGTCTTTGTGAGCAGTCTTAACTGTTAAGTAATTGCTAAGTCTGGGATACATATACTATGAAATTCATGTGGGTACTAGATGATCCTGTGCCAGTTTACCTCCTTTCTGTCCATGTAAGCCTAGAAAATTAAGTTAACTGGGTAACTTAAGAAAATGCATTTAAAAAATAAACTTACTTTCTCAGTTTGTAGGGAAGGCTTCAGTCTGCCAGTGCAACAAAAGACAGAATTTGGTCTTTCTGAATCCATTGGGCTTGGAAGGGACCTCTAGAGGTCAGCTAGTCCAACCTCCTGCTCAAGGGAGGTCCAGTAAGAGCAGGTTGCTCAGGGCCTTGTCCAGTTGATGAAGGGATGGAAATTCCTCAACCTCCCTAGGCAACCTGTTGCATTGTTTGACCACCCTCATAGTAAAAATTCTCTTCCTTTTATCAGTTGGAATTCCCTGTGTTCCAACTTGTGTCTTTTGCTTCTTTTTCTTAGACTGTAGAACTCTAAGATGAGCCTGACTCCATCTTCTTTACACCATCCCATTAAGTAGCTGTAGACAGCAGTAAGATCTCTCCTTAACCTTCTCTTACAGCCCAGAAAACGCAGTTCTTGTATGCCATGTGTTCCACCCCCCCGACTCTCTTTCTGGTGCTTCACTGGGCTTGTTCCAATATTGCAATGTCTCTCTTGTACTGGGGAGACCAAAACTGGGTATGATAGTCTAGAGGCAGAATCATTTGAGTCTAGAGGAAGAATGATTTCTGTGAGTGGTTGGCTAGACTCTATCTAATACAGTCTGGGATGTGGTTGGCCTTCTTTGCTGCAAGGGCACATTGTGGACTCATGCTCAACCTGTCCACCAGCACCCCTAGGTTTTGGAGTTTTTTTGAAACCTGCTTTCCAACTAGTTGACGCCGGCCCTGTGCCAGTGCAGAGGGTTATTTCATCTTGGGTGCAGGACTTTACATTTATCTTTGTTGAACTTTGAGGTTCCTGTCCAGCTGTCCATCTGAACAGCAGTCCTGCCCTCAAGTATATGGACTACTCCTCCCAACATCATATTATCCACAGTCCTTCTGAGAATGCTTTCAATCCTATCATTCAGGTTGTTAATGAAGATGTTAAATGATATTGCCCCTGGTATCACCTCCTGTGGGACACCACTAGCAACCATCTGCCAGTTGGATTTTGTACTGGTGGTCACCACCTTTTGAGCCCAGCAGTCCAGCCAGTTTTCCACCCACCATATCATCCACTTACCTGGTCAAAGTCTCAGTAAGGATGCTATAGTGAGTAAGAAGTTGGTAAGCTGACGTGTTTGTTATTTCAAGCCATGCAGAGTAAACTCTGTAATTCCTGAATTACAAGTGGATAAAAACGATTTAAATATGTTTAACCTCAGTGACATCATTGCATATACTTAAGTTACTTCAGGACAAGTTTCACCAAATTTTAAACCACAATTTCAGTGTGACAATGTATAAGGACCAGGGTCAAATCATCTTATTGTGGAATCAAGGTCATAATAGGATGGTTGCCACTAAATTCACGTAGACACAGGAGTTTGCTTTATTGACCAGAGAGGAAATTATAATAATAGCTCAAAATGTTGCATTTTTAGTAAGACACTGTACTCGCAGATTTTAAAAGGGAAATACTGTGGAATGTCTTTAACTTTGTCTTTGGAATTGGTTACTTTACAATCAGTGGAAATAAATGTAGTTTCCCCAGTGTTCAGTAATGATGCCTATTATTAAACTAATCTTAGTAATCACATGTAGACTAATAGATTCTGATCTGATCTGATATATAATTCAATTATATAGCAATAACGTGAATTTTAAATTATTGCAGATACATGGAAAAAATTGGTCTTTGTAAGAAATGTAACCACAGACACTCTTATGCCCAAAGGCATTTTCATTCCCTCCTTTATTGTAACTTTCTTTGACTTCACCTCTGTATATCATCTGCAAAATTATCCCCATATTAAATTGACATAGTGTCTTTAACTTAATCTTTATATATAGGGAGATACACACACAAAATATATATGTGTGTGTTTGTATGTATGTATGTAGGTTTTAATCCAACCTTTTACCTGCACCAAAGAGGAAGGGAAGCTGTGTTGGGGAGTACACATGCATATAGAAAGGTACTCCATTCATTTAAAAAAACATATTATTGCACACAATTGCAACAACCAGAATAAAATCTTGTAGCTGTCAGCTTAATCTTATCCTCATGGAAGCTAAAAGGAATTTTTCCATCAAATTCCTGAGAAGCAGGATTCAACTCAGAGTAACAAAGCAGCATTATTAAGGTAGAGTGAGTAGGCTGCATAGGTGCTAATCATCATAACAATGTCAAACAATGGTGAGGTCTACTTTAAATCAATTAGTTAAGTATGAGAGCAGGGAAAGTGAAACTACAACTGGTTTTTACCATGTTAATAACATCTGGGTAAAATGTTTAGGTGCTTGATGGTGAATTAAGAACTGAATTTCTATTTTCAGTCATGACATAGGCTCTAAGCAAACTGTTTTAAAGGGACAAATAGTTTATTCTGAAAAATGGAGTTGGATGCCAGTTAGGTCACTTTCGTCCTTTGAAAATGTTGCACTTTCCTCACTAAGTGTATTTAATAGAAATAAATTCATGTTAAACATATTATATAAAACAGTTCCCTTTTTTAATAGTGGAATTTCTATTTTCACTCTAGAATTATAGGTTCTCAGTTGATTGAGTTAGCATGTTTAGGAAATAACCGTATCCTCACCTAAGATATAGTAACTCACCCTGAGGCAGTCAGTGGCAGAAGATATTCCTGCTCCCAGGCTCCCTTCAGCCTCTCATTAACACAACACGTCTACAGTCAAACCACTTACGTGAGTCAGCACTGCCTGACTTATCAATCAAAATGAGCTGGGTGAGCAAAAAAGTACTCTTTCCTTTTACGGACAAACTTTTGTTAGACAGAACGAACTCAAACAAGTCATGTGAGCAGCCAACCTGAGGGGTGGAAAGCTCTGACTTGGCCCAGTAGTGCTTGTGGGGCTCAAAATGTGGTCATTATCTGATAAATTTTCACACTTGCATACTGGATGTCTGCTCACACCCTGAAAGTTGTTTTATTTTGTTAGAATCCAGCCATCGTGAGTCCTACCATAGTATTATTGCACCATTGTAAACTGTTATGTTACTACAAACCCTCCTCCCCCTTCCTCCCCGCCTAAAAAAAAAAAAACAAAAAAAACACAGCTTTGGTAATTCCTTCATGTCTTTACTAGAAAATTAGAATAACAAAACAGATAAGCTGCATTCCTCAGCCAAATAAAAGCAGGCTCCTTTGGAATATGGTTATATCAGATAGGCTGGCAAGCTAGCATGTATAATTTCCCTCTATAGGTATTAAATCTTCAGCAGTTAAAGGTGTTATCCTCTGTTGTACAATACTGTACTGCAATGTCTAAATCAAGCCTCAAAGAAAAGGGCATGTCTCCTTCTCTCATGTGAGCCACTAACAATCTGAGATACCAAGTACATCACGAGCAAAGCCTTTGAGACGGGCGTTCTGAGGATGATTTTTGTGCATTATCAACTATAGTTAAATCCATTCTTCTGCCTTGGGATTGAATATGTATATGCCTTATACTGAAGAGCACAGCCTCTTCTTAGGGAGACTGTAATTCATCTCATTCACTTGTAGCCCTATTTAAGCATCTTTCATTCACTGGGACTTTTCTGGTAAGCTGTCCTCAGCTTACAGAAACTTCAAAGCTGAGGCAAAGTTATTAAAAAGAAAAAAGATCTGCACCTTTAGTTGAAGCTTCAAACAAGACAAAAATTGATTAAGAGTCAGAGATCAGCTTGGTTGTAACCGTTTCCACATTCCTATGGAAATCAAATGTTGTCTCTTTCGTTACCCTTTTTATTCTAAAATCTACTTAAAACTTAAGAGATCGGTAACTATTAGCCTGGCAGTATTAATAAGACACTGCAATTAGGAGCCCTGTGGCTAGAGATTTGTTGTAGAGTTGCCACTGAAGTAAACAAAGTAAGATAATTAAATGGTTTAGAAAGCAAACACAACAAAATCACATCTAGAAGTGGGAAGAGTTAATTTGTTCTCTAGGTTTGTTCAGTTATTCTTGAGGAGGAAAACCATTAAGTCTTAGATGGCTTCTTGAGTTGGTCATTGGCCTGTCTTGCCTTGGTTTCCTTAACTGTGAATGAATAATCACATGAGTCTTTGTCATTGTCAGGGACAATTAATGTGCAGAAAATGCCTAGACATCATCAGCTAAAAGGATTATAAAAAGCGCGTCATTATTACAAAATTGATGGAAGTACTTTCAGAAGCAGTGGTACTAATTTGAAAGTTAGGATGACATGAGCTTTCTTTATTACCAGTCCTGCGGCATGGCGTAGATTAGATTGCAGAGGGAGCCCAGGAGAAAGCATCCAAGGTGAGCTGTTGGCACACTAATCTTGCTGGAAAGAGCAGTGCTCTTGCGTATTGGCCCTTCAGTGTGTGCATAACTCTGGCAGGATGGGTGAGTCAGGGCAGGCACTTACACCATCTGGCAATGGCAGCAGCTGACCTAGAAGCCAGGATTGCCAAATCACCTGAAGGCTGTGAACAAAGAGAAAGATTATCCTTGGATTATGAAGAGGAGTGGAAGGAGCTAAGGTGTCTCTGCTCTCTGCGTCTCCTGATCCTGAAAGAAAGGGAGCACACAACAGGGGGAGTAAGAAAAGGCGGGTGGCGGTCAAATGAACTTGGGGAATTGTGCAGTTTGAAAATGTAAGAAAAACAGATTCAGAGACCTGGATCTGGTGACTCAGGTTGCTGAATCTGCCATTTCTTTCATCTTGCTTCTTTTCTTGGACCTCTTTTTTTCCTTTCTTCCAATACCAGGAAGTTAAGTGGTTCATTCCTTTTGCAAGATCATGTTATCTTACCTTCCAACCAGTGTATCGCCCTCATTCACAAGCTAAGAGGGTACTTCATCTAAGAAGTATATTTACAGGGCCTCTGAACCTCAGAGGCCTCAAGTGACGGTCTCAAATCATTATGATCCTGAAGAAAATGAAGAGTATTATCGAAAGCAGCTCTCATACTTTGATTGCAGGAATTTTGAAAATAAGCTGTCTGCGCAGGTTCCTGCCAGCCATCATTCTGAGCCCACTAAACCAACACATTTGCAGAATCAGCTAAATTTCACCAGTTATTCTAAGGGGAAACCAACTAATGCTGAATCAATGGATAGGCCCGTCAGTGAAAAGCACTATGAGCCAATCCTTGAAGTTACAGCTCCTCCTCCTGCTCCTTCAGTACAGTATACACAACCTCAGTCAATTAATAGTCCTGTCCTATCTCTTCCAGCACATCACAAGCCTGCACTTTCTGAAGTTAGCTCTGTGTATGACCCTCCTCCACCTCAGAATAAGCCAGCAATTTTCAGATCCTCTAGAGAGGACACTGTGCAGTCCACTTTTTATCCTCAGAAAAGCTTCCCTGACAAAGGCCCTGTTAAAGGAACTGAACACATTCAGAAAACAGTCACTCCTTCTTACAACCGCTTTACAACAAAACCTCACACTAGTGCTGCAAGGCCCTTTGAGTGCAAGTTGGAAAGTCCTAAACTCAACCATAATCTCTTGACAAATGAAGCTCAGCACAAACCAGAGTTGCCATCAAAATCTCCAAATTCTCCTCAACCAGTTTTGAAAGCACACAGCTTATTGCAGCCTCCTGAGTTTGATAGTGGAATGGATACCTTCACTGTCAACAAGCCTATCGACCAAATAATGTTAATGCTGTGCCTAAAACCATTCCTGTAAGCCCTTCAGCACTTGAGGATGAGGAGCAAGACAACAGACACATGGTTGTAGCCACAACAAGAGGTGTCTTTAACAGCAATGGTGGTATATTGAGCTCCATAATGCCTAGAGTTAGTATTATTATACCACAAGGAGCCATTCCAGAGTGAATAGAGCAAGAAATCAATTTCAAAGTCTGCAGAGACAACAGTACACTTCCACCTTTGGACAAAGAGAAAGGTGAAACGCTTCTTAGCCCCTTGGTAATGTGTAAGCCTCGTGGACTAAAATTCCTGAAGCCAGTGGAGCTATGCCTGCCACATTTTGACCCCAAAACCTGGTGGAACAAGTCTTTTCCTGGGGATCCAAACTATCTTGTTGGAGCAAGCTGTGTTTCAGTCCTAACTGACTACTTATAAATATTAAGTTAGCTGACTGAGTAAATAATGCGAAACTGAGATGGCCCTTATATATAAACTGAACCACTGTATTTCAAGGCCAGAAAGGGAAGCTTGCAAGTGTAAATTCAGAAACCACAAAAAATACCAGCTGAACCATTTCTTTAAAATCTTCTGATTTTGGACACTTGACTTGCAATTGTCTTTGTTCCAGTTCTTTTAAGTAGGCCATATGAAGACCTCATCCTGAACATGCAGTGGGGCCATATGTTCAGGGACCCTGCTTTTTCTGCCTTGTCTTGATGATCTGCAGCCTCCGATAGACGCCTTCTCTGCCATATATCTAAGTCATTCATGAAGACAATCAGTAAGAATGATGCCACTGCAGTACAGTACCACAAAGGAGACAGCATTATACCTTGTTTGCAGATTGAAGAGGTATAGTTAGAGTAGTTGAATATATTACTGAAGCTGAGATAGCAGCAGTCTGTTTCGTCCATCTTCCTAGCTATTCTTGTTACTTTCATTTGGACTCATTCTAGCTGGTCCATATCTTTCCTGAAGTTCAGCATTCAGACTATTTGTGGTATTCCTCCATAGGCTTTGCACAGAGGAACATATTACCTATATGTTCTGCCAGGAATAATTGTTAATACACTCGTGTATAGCTGTCTTTCTCACAGCAACCCATCTTGTAACACATGCCCATCTCATGATCCTCTCAGGCTCCCTGATCCTTTTCTGCAGAATTATTACTCAGTAGGTTATTCTTCATTCTGTATTTCTGCAGATAATCGTCTCCTGCCTGTGTATAATATTATCCCTTTGCCTTCAATGAATCCTGTCTTCCTAAATCAAGATAACAATTCTAAACCTGTCCTCAAACATTTTTCAGCCCCTGTCATTCTCTCTTTCACCATCCATACCACTGACTGTGACACTGGATGGTTATAGACCCAGGATAGAACTTCATACATTTTCTGTAGAATTCATTTGATACATGCTTCCATTTCAATGATGAACCATTGGTAACTGTTCCGAGTAGCACCATCCAAACATTTTTCATCCTGTTTGCAGCAGTTCCTGTTAGCTTTCTCATGAGTGTTATGTGAGACTACTCTTGTAGGCTTTACTGATGTCAAAACAAGTGAGAGCCACAAGCTTTCCTCCATGAGACCTTCTGCTACAGGATATTTTCTTTTAACCACAAAATGCACAAATATACCATATTGCTGCATTTGCATTTTAATAGGTGCAAAGTACCAATAGGTTCGGAAAAAAAAAACCCAACTCTTGAAACCTTATAAGGGACCCCATGTTCCTGCTATCATGATTTTGAATAGTCTGCTCTTAATTTCTGAGTTCCTTCTGTATTGTTCTTCATTCCTGCAGGCTGCATGTCTGCAAGGATAAAGGCTAACATCATGAGGGTAAGCTGCAGCTGCTCTAGCAGTGCATTCCTTCCAGGGACACATACTCTTATGCCCACTTGTCTCCCAAATTACAAAATGTTTGAAAAGTAGCATCAAGTTTCAACTGCCATGACAAAAGAAAAGAAGCATAGGTTTTTGAGATAGCTAAAACATGGATCAGTTTAAAATCTTAATGTACTAGTGGTTTCTGTTGAAGAAAGATTGGGGTTTTAAAGGCATCTGCAGCTGCATAGTAGTATGTGTGTGTACCAATACATAGAAACTATGTTAACTTCCATTCCTGTTCTATCAATACATACATATTTTCTGCTCTGTAGTAGCTAATCTTTCCACTTACGTACTCTTGCTGCCTTCATCTCCCAGAATATATTCATATCAGAAAGAATGCAGTCCATTGTGGTCCTTATGTAGGCAAAACTCTGTTTAAAAATTATACTGGGAGAAGAGACTAAACGTGTGTGCACACATGAAGAGACACATACATCATATTTAAATATTTATTTCATTATGAGTAGTAGCCTTTTTAGCAGGAGACTATATAGCAAAGGGACTATATGTGCCATCCAGTGTATTATGTCAACTATATCAGATATAATACATGTATTTTTTAAACAGTCGTCTCCTATTGATATGCAGTTGTCTGTTGTGATCTTTTTGCATTGCATCGGTTTTGCATTTGCTTTGGGCAGGGAGGTCGGACTAGACAAGCTCCAGATGTCCTTTTGAACCTCAGTCATCCTGATTCTAGATGTAATTATGAAATTTACTTGGTATTAATATAAACAATTTTTTCATGTGTATGTAAAACCAAATACTTCTATGAATTATAAGGAGAGCACTATCTGACTCAGTCTCTGAAAGGAAAAATAATTCCAGGACAAAGAGAACTTGAACATAAATGACAGATTTATCTACTTTAATTTGTTTTCAGAAGAGGATTTCATAGCTCAGAAGTGGGCCAGGTTCCAAGATATTCTCCGGGAGGTTTACTTTTAATATTTGAAATAAATATGTACTGAGGATATATTTCAGACATTTTCAAAGATAAGAATATGCATGTCAATAAATCTGGAAGCTAAGAAATATCCAGTATAACATCACATAATTGGTAAGAGAGTGCTTTATATTAATGATTTTTAAAGAATCTTTTCAGTATGGTTTGTCTGCTATAAATTTCATACAACATGACTGCAAATATTTTTGTATTGCTGGTTATATTAGATAAGGAGCTCATATTTAAAGGAATGCGTGGCTGCACAATATTGCTGTTTACTGTGTCTCACTCAAAAGCTGATATGCCAATACTAATATTCTTTCTCCTTCCCTGTTTTTTTTCACAAAAGTTTCATTTATCTGAGTGGAATTTTTTTGAAGAGTAGGGCTATGATATTTAAGATCCATTGAGTGTAGTGATACCATTTAAATAGAATATTTAGCATAATTGTCAAAGGGAAGACCAGTGCCATTTGCTAGTGCATTGCATTAGATCCATCACTATCGTCCAGCTGCTTTACACTGGATTTGATTCACAGGCAGGAATTTTAATTGGGTGTTTCTGCTAAGTCAGATAAGCTGGGAACCAGCTTGTGCTGCAGAAACACCATGGCTAACGGGAGCAAAATCTTTAATTTTCTCACATAGGGAAGACTAATGTTTGCTTGAGACAGTGACAAATGAAGCCTTACCTCACTGCTCCTGCTCAGCTTTATGAGAGCAAGATCATGCCAAAAAATTGTGATTTCTTTTTTGACAATTATAAATATTTCTTGTGGCAATTATCTTCTTCTTTTACCAGATTATTCTTTTTTTTTTTTTTGTTACAGGCTCAGGCTTTGTTTGTGATATAGGGGTCAGGGATTCGAGTTTGGGATTGGGGTAGAGGTAGGAGTTAGGAGTCAGGCTTAGGGTTAGTGGTCAGAGTTAGGGTAAAGGCTTAACAAATGTGGTCTCAATTGATGTCCCATCACCTGCATCCCCCTTACAGCCACACAATCACCCTTCCTGGTTGGCCCAGCTCTCTCACACCCTTCGTGTCCTCACGTGCCAGCCTCCAGCTCCTGCCTACTCAAGTGCTGAAGCAGGAGGACCCCCCCAGATCCCAAGCCCCTACCATGTCCCCCTGCCCTGCCCTGCCTCTCTTCTGCCCTCCTGCTGGCTGCCTGCAAAGGCACTCTAGCGCCTCACAGTGCCGGCCTGCTGCCCTGGCCAATCAGCTTCCACCTCACAGATGCCTTCCTGCTGCCCTGGCCAATCAGCTTCCACCTCACAGATGCCTTCCTGCTGCCCTGGCCAATCAGCTTCTGCCAGCACAGCTGTCCTCCCAGCTGACACCGCAGCTCTGGCCTGCCGCCCCCATCTCTGCCCCAATGGCCCGGCTCTCCCCCTGTCCAGGCACAGACACCTGAGACTTGGGGTCAGGAGAGGGGGTGAACATGCATCGCCAAGAAGGAGGGATTGGGCTTAGGTTTTGAGCATCTGCGCAGGGTTAGGGCGAGGGATTAGGCTTTGGAGTTAGAGAAAGGCTTTGAATGAGAGCTGGGGGTTCTGTGAAGGGTTTGTGGTAAGCAGTTAGGGTGTAGGTTGGGGGTTGAGTCGGGAGTAGCAGTGAGGGCTGGGGTTAGGGTTAGGGACAGCAATTATAGGCTAGCAATCAGGGCGAGGGTTTAGGGTGGGGATAAGATAAAGGGTTAGGGTTTGGTCTTTGGCTTTGTGATAGGGCTTGGTGTTAGGGGTTAGAGGAGGATGCTGGGGTAAGGGTTGGAGGTCGGGTTACGAGGGCTTAGGGTTAGTGGCCAGAGCTAGGGTAAGGGCCTAAAAAACGTGGTCTCACATTCACTGTACCGACTACATTGCCAGCGCTTTAATTGCCAAGAAAAATCTAAAAAAATCCGTGAGTTAGAAGTGTGCCCCAGCAGCAAAATGGGCCAACAGCCTCCTAGGCTGTGTTAGGAGTGTTACCAGCAGGTCAATGGAGGTGATCATTCCCCTCTACTCAGCACTGGTGAGACCACACCAGAGTACTGGGTCCAGTTCTGGGCTCCCCAGTACGAGAGACATGGACATACGGGAGAAAGTCCAGTGAAGGGCCTCAAGGATGATTATGAGGCTGGAGCATCTCTCCTGTGAGGAGAGGCTGAGGGAGCTGGGACTGTTCAGCCTGGAGAAGAGAAGGCTCAGGGGCATCTTATCCATGTGTCTAAATGCCTGATGGGAGGGTGTAAAGAGGACAGAGACAGACTCTCCTTGGTGATGCCCAGGGTCAGGACAAGGGGTCCTGGACACAAATTAAAATACTGGAAGTTCCATCCGAATATAAGAAAACACCAAGCTGACCCTGCTTTGAGCAGAGGGGTTGGACTAGATGATCTCTAGAGGATCCTGACAACCTCGAGTGTTCTATGATTTATAAGGAAATTATTTGCATCAATTTTTGTTTCATTTTTGCTACCAGAAGTATCAAGGTCCACCGTCAAGCATGCCTAAACTAGGCACCTCATTTATACATGGTTGCCCCTCAGTTTTATACACTTAGCCCTTTGGGGAACAGCAGCAGAGGTGGGCTGGTCTTTCTGACATAGGGAACTTAGTCTTTTAATTAATCAGTGAATGACCCTGTTAGTTTATGGCTGTCCTTGCATTTTATTGAAGATACAGGCTCTGAATTTCCTTTTCTTCTCAAAAACCTGAGAAGTCCTCTACAACCCTGAGAAAAAGAAAAAAGCTCCCAGTCCAAGTTTACAGATTTTGCAGCATAAGGCAGTAATTCAGCTCCATGTACCGAAAGAATGTGCAGTGGTGGTGTTCAGAGTTCACTTGCTGTTTGGTAGATCTAATGTGCAACATGAGGAAAATAAATTGCCTCATTACTTACTCCTCTCAGGAGAAAAGTTACAGGATCTCTTAGATTGTGTGCTACTCAGGGTGCTCTTAAAGTGATATGTTTTATACATTATTTGGATTTCATAACTCAGGATTATTCTAGCAAATAATCAGAGTGCTAATTTTAATTAGAGGAAAATGAATACTATTAGCATGAGTATATGCAAAGTCATATATTTGCAAAATTTTTCAAGGTGACACTGACAACAACGGTTGCTCTCACAAAGGGAACATGATATTCTGCAAATTTAATTTATCATTTGCAGTGGAGCAGTCTATCAAGAGATAGTTTGCCTTTGGGAACATTGCCCTCTGAATCTCCTGTGGTTAGGAGGTCAGCATTGTATCTGACCTCTCACCTGTTCTGTTTGACTGAGAGCATTTATTTTTCTGCTTTGGTTTTTTTGTTGTTGTTGCTAAGTCTTTTCTAGCACTTCAAATCTGATCTCCCATGCTTCTCCTGCAATGCAGAGTGTAGTTTATATTCTGCCATGTCTCAGGGAAGTAGCAAGGCTGCTGAGTACATATAAAATTTTCACTCTGACTCCACCCTAGTCTTGCCGAGCACTCTGATCAGTTAGAATAAGGCACAGGGAGCCGCCTGGTCTCTGGCAGATTCTTCTTTTCTCCAAGTCCAGAGAGAGGAGAAGACTTTGGGAAGACTGCCCAATTTCCCTCTCTCTTTGGGAGTAGCAGAGATCAGCCAATGCTGCAGAGGTCTGAGAGAGATGAACTTGAAGGATCTGAGAGGTTATGGGCTTTGCCTTAGGCAGATCTCCTCTGTCCAACTTAATCTCCAAGAAGGAGATCAAGTCTGGCATATCAAGTCTAATGTGTGGGCTCTCTGACTCTTGCCATGTGGGCAATTACATCCCCATGGAGGTAAGAGAAGGGAATTCAGTGAGTGCACAGTCCTGAGAGTCCTCCCTCCATGTGTT
This sequence comes from Theristicus caerulescens, assembly GCA_020745775.1. NCBI lineage: Eukaryota > Metazoa > Chordata > Aves > Pelecaniformes > Threskiornithidae > Theristicus > Theristicus caerulescens. The sequence goes on from CM036558.1 coordinate 88,342,094, forward strand.
ACTCAGATGTAGGTGAACAGCTGTGACTCAGGTTAAAAGAGTGATAATTTAGTGACACTGAGCAGACTCAAATGGATGTCTGGAGGCAAGGTTTCTTTGGAGGCCACTAGAGAAAAGACTTGATCAGCTGCTAGGCTGAAGATGCCACCTGGAGCTGTTACCTTGAAAGGAACAGCAGTAGCACATCCCAAACCCAAGTCACATTGTGAACCCTTTGACTCCCACCTCCTGAGGAAGCACAAACAGAACTGTGCTTTAGTAGATCTGTCCTCTGATGGGGGAGTCAGGACTAGGATTCATTTGTCACAGTTTCTGTAAACACAGCTAATAATGAGCTGTACAACTAAGAAGAGCAGAGGAAGTTTTTTAAGGAGAAATGTAAAAACTAGTCATGTTGTAGTCGAAACAAAAAATAATATAATATGCATTAGTTGAGGAAGGTTATCGAATGCACTTTTGCCTTTCCCATGAGAACAAAAAGCTTACTTTAACTCTGCACCATATCCTTGCTTACATACCTACTGTATTCAGGCCTTAAATTGTAGAAGCTTCAGGTGAATTAAAATATAAAACTACAATATTATTTGCTCTTTTCCAGTGACTGTGTTGCTAAGAACACAAAGCACTCTGTCGAGAACAGGAATTAAACTGAGTCACAACATTAGTATTATCTGCAAAATGAATTGACCTCTAGAAAATACCTAGTAAAACTGACTACCTGTCCACTTTCTGCATGACCGGTGTGAGAGACCCCATTTCTAATAAAGGTACCTATAACTTCATTACTACGGCAGACCTTTGTACGGTCTGTTTTAGTTACACTGATGCATTAGCAGTTCCACACATGGACGCTCTGTCTTCACGAGGTCTTTGCTAACAATTCCAAGTTGCAGGAAAAAAGGCAAATGCTGTATTATACTCTTACCCTTTCATGGATAAATTGTCTTCGAAATTTTTAAAAATATTTTTTAAACAGTTACCACTTTTTCTGTTGCTATTCTTCTTCTTCTTTTCCCTTCTGTCCTTCTCCCAAACATTGACATCTGTGAAGTTAGCGGATGGTTTCACTGAGCCTTAGATACTAATCAGGATTTTGTTATTAAATATAAATTATTTTATTGTATGGTGCACAATAAAGCAATATGAAATACTGATATGTATCCTCAGTACGGTTGTTTTGCTGTCATGCACAGATTAATCATCTTAACTGCTCCATGTAGAGTTTTCATGGTGATGACTTAAGAAATGTTTGTACATTGCAGTAATTAAGGAATATATGAACATTGCAGTATGACCTGGAGTGGTTTTGATATTTGTTGGAAGAGTTGTTTTCAAAAGACACTATCACTTTACCAAGATCTGTATTTATTGAGCTAACACATTTACATCTATGCATCTTATTTAATCTTTAATAACAGAATATATTATGAGGATCCATTTTGGGTTTATTTCTCTTAATATTTTAATGTACATCTCTAAACATAAGAAATTTTGTTCGTTTCACCATGATATTCTTGTAACTGCGTATAAAAGCATGCAAAAATAATCAGTCTTCCAGACCATACAGTGGGGACAAATTCGTTCGTTAGTTTCGGGCAATATTATAGCACAAGTGAAGAAGAAAAATAGTAGCCAATAAATAGCAATTGCTTCATGACCAGTTAAAGCAGGATAATGTCTAGTTGCAATTCATTCTGGCTGCGTCAGTCTCCCGTCAGAATCTTGTTCTGTTTTGGACACAAAGTAAAAACCAAAGTAGAAAAGAAAAGCTACTTCTTTATGAATCCAATTTAATACCTTCTGACATTGGCAGACAGGCTCATTAATTTCAGTGGGTGTTTGATCAGGGCATAGATCTTGAAGCCTAAACTTATTTTTCCAAAAATAGATTACATTCTTATTTCTTCATTATGGCCTAATTTAAACTCCCTTGAATCAGACTATTAACAAAATATTATCCTATCTCAGAAAATAACACAGATAAAATTCCACTCAACACTCATATAGCACTTTTCCTCTTCAAAGCACTTTAGAAACACTGATTAATCATAACATTAATTAAACGACTGTATTTTTTAAAATTCAGCCTTCCAAAAGCTCTATTCTCTGCAGGGAGCAGGGAAGAGGATAGCAAGGGACTAAAACCAGCTCCAGTAATCAGAAAACTTAGCCTGCAGCAATTAAACTGAGGAATCACTTCCCTTTGCAGAATCTTTTTTACCTTGGGCTAGTGGAAAGATGAAAGGAAAGATGACAGTGCAGTCTAAATGAGAAATAAATCTGTTGGTGTGTAAAGGAGCTGATTCATTAGATATATTTCCACTACCTGGGTCAATAGGTAGGCTAACAACTCCTTTCCATGCTTTTTCCAGTTTGTATACTTGGCAGGAAATGTAAACAAAATTAATTAAAAAGGAAATTATTTGAGTGATTACCCACATGGACTCCATCCATTCTGGATATAAAACCCAAGCATGCAAGATCAAATTCCTCGGATCCAAGAACAATAAAACCTGGGTCTGTCATTTTTGTTCCCAGCCAACCTACCAAAGCTAAGACTGCAAGGGAGACAGCCAAAGCCACCACTGAAATCCTTTTTTCTGGCCAGGGGTGGGGGAACAACATTAATATCTGTGGGTTTGTGACAGTTTGCCTTAAAAAATGCTGCTTCCCTTGCTGCTGAGGGTGACAAATAGAAGCTTATCGGTGGAGATTTTTCTCCTCCTGTGGACCCAGTAGTTGTTTGGCATATCAGGTCAACAGATAATTAGGCAGGTCAAGCTGGACTTGAACTGACTCATTTTTATAGTCCCAGTGTGGGTGAGACAGTCAACAAATTACACTTACACCTCTTCCCAAATTCATCTTCCAAAACCAGGTTGCAAGTCAGAGAACGCACCCTGAGTTGGGCTGCCTGTGTTTGATGGTTAGTTTGCCTCTCTAGCGTGAGAGAGAGTGGATAGAGATTGTTCAGCTAATATATGGATTAACATTCACAGTGGAGGCCATCCACTGTGCTGGGTGAGAGGTGCTGTTAAGAAACAGAAACTCCATTTGGCCATGGTACCCTTGAAGGCATTTCTGTACTAGTTTTCTGGCTGTTCTGCTGCAAACATCTACTCCCCCAAAGGAGAGCTCATTTCTCCAGAAATCCCCTCTTCTGTGGCAGCATGCATCACATGACAATTGCCAAAAAGACAGCAATTGTGGTGACTAAGTCAGATGAAAGAGGCAGAGATGTACGGCAGGGTCTCAATACACTGCTCTGGTTTTGGCATCAGCTCCGATGGAGCCAGCTGAAGTGCCTTTGCATGCAAAGTGTAGGCATAGATCTAGCCTTTAAAGCACATGTTGGGACAGATATGCTGTATGAATTAGCAGTTTATGGCCAGCTAAAGAGCCCTGGAAGTTCCTTAATCTCTAGGTCTTAAGACAACTGCTAACATAAAGCCTGAATATCTGCAGTCTTGCTTTGTGAGAGAAATGCAGAATATGAAGGTATTCCATTGAGAGAGGAGTAAAATCAGTATTAGGAGTAACAGTAGATTAAATAGATAGCTGTCTGTGGAATTGAGATATACAAGAGAGACAACAAGAGTAGTACAAGAGCAATAGCTTTTAAACACACCAGTATTTTCAAGTCTAAAATCTATGGTTGTAAGCTAGCTAAAATTTCCTTTAGTTCAGAACATAAAGAGCCAGAGCCTCGGGGAGGTCATGGGCATGCACGGGTGTGACAAAAACAGGATCTAACTGAGCATCAAACTGAAGGTGTTTAAACCAGTATGAGGAGAGAATGGAAAAGCTTGGCAGACAGGGCAGATGCAGAGATACACATTTAAACATCAGATAGGCAAGAGATGGCGAAGGAACACGAAAGCTTAGCAGTTAAGACCCAAGGGGCTGAGGGGGTACAGCTCAAGGAAGAAAAAAATATCAGTTGTGTAATAGAGGGGACAGGAGGCAGCCCTGAGAAGTTGAGTTGAAAGCAAGAAAAATGATCAGCCAGAGGGAGAAAGGAAATACATGAAATGGAAGCAGAGAAACTTGAGGAGGAAGGTGGCTGGATTAAAATGCTGCTACAGGAAAGAAATCTGTGAAGGATCGTGGATCTGAGAAAGCAATTTGCTGAAAAGCAGTGATTGCATTGCACACAGTTGTTATTTTCCATGGCATGTTCAGGGTGAAAATACGAAAATATTTCTCTTGTCTTTGTCCAGTGCTACTAGCTTCTATACATACTGCTCTTCCACCCCTGTTATGGCTGTGCCCTTTGTCATTCCTAGCTCTCATGCCATACCTTTCTCTTGCAAAATAGAGAACCAGCATCTTTAATCTTTTTAAAAAGATAAAAGCTTCTATATTGGTTACTCTTTCAGATATTTGATTCTTTTACAAGCAAATCTCAATTGACATTAGCAACACAGATATTGGTGGTTCATATACTTTCATCTCTCTATGAAAGTTTGAGGGTTTCTTCCCTGAAACTGTAAAAGATGACTATTCCTGCTCCCTGTAGGGCTTTATATGCTACACTACCTATGGCTGAATTTATTCTTGGTAAAAAAGATTTTTAAAAAAGAAAACCAATGAATGGCATGTCACATACAATGCATCAAGGAAGATATTGTTCCTCTTTGTCGTGGTCCATACCGAATACCAATCTTATATCTTGAAATCTTGCTGCCTGTCATCAGAGGTGGTGGAAAAGTGAAAAATATGTATAATTTTTCTGAGGGGAAGAGGGAATCTGAGACCTCCACCTGATCTTTTGTTCTGTCTCAGCAGCCGTCAGCAAAGTGCACCTGGGTGCTTGGGGGCACAGGAGGGCATGTGTGTGTAACATTTTTTATTCTTTCTGTCTTCTCCAAAAATAATTTATCTCCACAGAGTCTGAAAATTTAAGTTCAAATAAACCTGCAAGGAGGTGAAATCCGGCATTGCTCTCTAGCTCAAAGCACTCATTATCCCAACTTAATTGGCAGGCTAGGCTTAATGTGAAGCAGCTGAAGCAGTGGCTCCAGCCCACAAGTTTTGAGGTGCTTACTCAAACCAGTCTAAGTAAACTCATTGCTCATTCCCTTACAAATGATTGAACTGAGATGATAGCTTTTTGGGTAGGGATAATTGCAGTACTATAGTCAACTAACATTAAGCAGTGAAATGTCTTCATATGCATTTACTCTGAAGAGCCAGAGATTACAAATGTTTGTGCACATCCCTAACATAAGAAATAAAAGGACTTGGGTACCTAAAAACCATTTTTGGCCAATCATTGGGAGTGAGATGCAGGTGCCTAAACATTAAAGACCACAGGACATCCTACTTTGTCTTCAGCTGCTTTTCCAGAAGGCTGTGTATCTTCCATAGGTCTGCTAACTCTGTGCAGACATGTCAGGTATTTGAAACTGCATTAGCCCTCTATGTTTGGACACATGAATTGCCCCCTACATGCCTAAAAATGGTTTTAGCTTTCCTTTTACGTGTAAATCCCAAACTGATCCAAAATGCTCTGTTCTCTGACACTTGCTCAAAGTGGTGGGGCCCATGCTTTTTGTGTGGATGCTTTCCAATCCTACTGCTCAGGTTTTTTTCCACTTTCCTCATCCAATACTACTTCATGTACAGTGGTCTTAGGAACTTGATCTATTGTGATGAGCAACATCACGGACCGTTACCTAGTACTGTTCAGGCCATGTGGGTTTGACAGTAGCCACTGCATTTGAGTTGCATATATCTTCCCTGTCAACAGCTTAAGTCATGTCAAACCAGAAGTCACCAAAGGAGAGTTGCTCTATTCAAACTGTGGTGATTTACCGAGTTCCTTCACATGCAATGTAGGCTGCAGTCAGCAATGCTAGAGACTAGATATGATGGATAGGGGTGGAAAGCAAAGTCACTGACTCAGTGGCTGTGGTGGAAAGCCTGTCTGGAGGCAGTCGTGCCATTCAGTGCTGAGCAAGGGGGCATTAAACTTTGGGGTGGCTAATGACCCTTATTTCAGTTTGTGCTGCTCTGTCTTCTGAAATAGGGGTCCTCCTTTATAAACCAACATTGCCACGTCAGGTAGATTATTTCTTGTTCTTGACTCACCTACACCTTTCCCAGTGCTCCCTAAAGTCTGAGGAGTAGCCATCTACTCACATGGACAAGTGTCTCTCAACCTCACTACTGCAGCCTTTCTCCCTTTCAAAAATATAACTCTGTCTCCTTCCATCCGCTAAGTTTGCTGCTGGCCCAATAGCTCTGGCATTACCCTGCTTCATCTTCTTCAGTTTGCTTCCTCCTCTACACGTGTTTGGCTCTAAGACCCAGTCTGACAGCATTTCTTACTTCTTAATCTATTTTGCCTTTAAAATTCGGGGTAGTTTTTCCCCCTCAAGTGTTTCAGTAGCAGAAGAAAATCTCCCTGTGAAAACTAACAAACCTCTACCCTCTTAAATCACATGGGAGTCACTGCTGCTCTGATGCCTACAAAATACCTTTTACTGCCTTTGCAGTCCAAGTCCAGAGTTTGCTACATATTGTACTAAGCATAATCATTTTTTTGTGGGCTCTTACACCCCACTCTTGCAACTCAGTACGTACTGAAGATTTCCAGTGTTCAGAGAAGGGACGGGGTTCCTCTGGTACAATGACATCCAGACCCTAAGGGGCACTTTCAGATGCTGCCCTAGTACCAATAGTGATTATCAGTTACACCTTAAAAAAACAGTATCTGACAAGAGAAAGCATGGTGCACAAATTAACTCTTTATCAAATACAGAAGTGGTATTTCTGCCACTGCTATCATGTGATGAATACACTCTAATTCATTAGACTATCATCAGTTGAATACACTGACTCATGATCAAAATTTGTTCCACCCGAATTAAATAGACAGCTTTGGCACATTTATTAAATAATGATTGAAAGTAATAATAAAAGCTCTCCCAGTAATAGTCTTTCAAAAAAAGCTGTGAAATACTGAAGTTCAACAGTCTTAAAAACACACAAGGATGATGAAAATGCACAAAAACATGTATGTCCGCAAATTTAAGTGGAGTGCACATGTTAGAACCAAGAGACCAAAATTCACATATATTGTGAATACAGACACCAGTAGTTGTGGAATAGGATATCTGTATCATTACAACAAAACATGGTGGCATTTTGCTATTTTTATACTATCTAGCTACACAATGTGAATTAATGGCTATCTTGGGGGGGGGGGGGAAGGTGATGTATTACTTTTATTAGAGCAAGCTCTACCTCTAGGACAGGGTTCTTAGTTTGAGTTAATATCTGTTTGAGGTTTCTTGTGTTTTCCATAGGTTAATTTTCCTAGTATTGTTCTCTCAAACTAGGAACCATGCCACAACTATTTAATAAATGTGCCAATGTGTCAAAGTCATTTTTCAGACATGAGTGAAAATGGAAATGAAGTCAATGGGGTTACACCAGCAGTGAATTTGTCTCAAGGCAATAGTAGGGAAATATTTCCAGAAGTGGAACCTTATCTGTGATGATTTTGCTCCTGTTAAACCTACCAGAAGAATAGTTTGCTCTATTGTTTTGCTCTGAAGACAGAATCTGTCTTAGGACAGCTGTCAGTTTGGTCCTATGAAGGAAAAAGTTTCCTGAATTAAGTAACAGAGGCCTGTACCAAGGTGCTAATGAGACTTTATCATGCAAAGAAAAGATGTTAAATCTGCATTGTTGAAATGTTTAGTAAGCAAACCTTATCATCTTACAAAGACTTAGCGTACAGTGATAGATGGATCCTGCTCTCAATATAAAACAGTGATAGAAGTCTCATCTTAGAAAAATAATTTCAAAATGTATAGTGTCAGAGAAATGCTGTCCCAAACACCTACAGGACAACCCCTTTCCTGTGACACTGCCCCCAAATTATGGCTATTTAATGTCTTCCTTCCTGCCTTTATGAGTGAAAAGGAACAAATAAATACGATTTCTTTTTTCCTTGTCAAGCTGGTGGTTATGTTTAATCGTATTATGTAAATCCTCTTTAAAAGCATCAAATCAGTTTTGGGTCTTATAATGTGTAATGTTGCTCAAATAAAAAAAATCAATTTATTTGTAGATCAAAGCATTTCTGTATGAACCCTAACGAAAATTAACAATGCTATTTATTTTTAATATCATTCTCACACACATCCTCCTCTCTTCCCAGGACCCTCATCAGTTCTCACTTCCTCAGCTCAAGGTGACTTCTTGAGCTGCAAGTTGAATTCCTCAGCCTTCCTACTGGTAGTGCTAGATAAAACTTTGCTGACATTACAAGGCTAGTTTCCATTATATGTTTCAGTCTGCTTTCAGAAGAGGTTCTTAATGTCGAAAAAATAATTCTAAATGCAAACGCTCCGCATATTGTAATAAACACTAATGCAAAAGTCAAGCATCGCATGTGTTGTCAGCTGTGTTGGGCTGATGTAGCAGTAGCTGTACTTTCATTGGCATTACTCAACATTTACACCACTTCAAACTAGAGTAGGATTTCTTCTGTAGTTAATGCTAAAAAGCATGACTCTTGTCTCCTTCATGCCTATTGTAAAGCAGCGGGAAAATAGCTGAATTAAGAGAAGTTAACTGATACCTGAATTTTTTTTCTGTTAATACAATGCAGTGATTTCTTAACTATATATAGTTTTAGAAAATGCATTTGGAATGCAAGCAAGTTACCATGGAATGTTTTCTACAGTATAAAGAATAGTCCTGAACTTTTAACTTTCATGACTTTACTCTATATTAAAGCAAATGTACTGCTTTTTTCAATATATATGTTTTTAATTAAATTAAATTAATGACACATTTTTTAAGGCTAAGGCAGGTTTTTTCTCATCCCAAATACATTTTCAAATAGCTAACAAAGTGTTCAAAGTACTAAAACCACAGAAAAATATGTTAACAGTTACACTTGTTAATAGATTTTAAGACCGTGTAAACAGTGGCTTAGATGAACTCTGTAGCCCAGCCACTCCCCTATTCTTCCAGCTCGTGTGCCACCTTTTTCTGAGGAACCTGTGGAAGGACAGTTTGACCAGCGATGCCTGTCTATGCAGCCAGCTGCTTTACCTGCCTGTGTGAGCAGCTCTGTTGGAGGTGGCAGTTCTGGCTTTCACTGCACCTCGGGGACAGGGCAGAGAGGAGGAAGGCTGGCTCCCTCACGGGCCGCCCCTGGCAGGACTAGGGGCCTGGCACTGTCATTACAGGTTCTGATAGAGGGGGTCTCCAGACTGGACACCAGCTTGTACAGCTGCCACAGCTGCAATACGCTGACTAGATTTTAGGGCTACAAAATGTGCACTGTGAGTCTTCTGGCACTTTCTATCCAAAGGGTAAATTTGAGTATATTTTAGTTTAAATACACAACTGATTAAGAGTTGAATAGCATTACTGAGCTGGAATTACTACAGCTGCTCAGAATAAGGGATGCTGTACTGTCCCACTGTTACACATCAGCTAGAAAAAGCCTGGTTTACTTTTTTAAAGTATCTAATACTGATTTGATCTTCTCATGCCTAATTTAAGTGTCTGCACAGCAGAAACGTTAGAACAGTTGAGCATTAACATGTCCAGAATGCTTATACCATGCTTGATTGTGTTTATTTTGGTTTTCCTACTGAGCTTTTCCTGATAGCTCCAAAGCCTTTATTTATTGTAAGAAGCATCTTGTGTGTCTAGGCGTGTGTACTGGCATGAATACTATTGCCTGGAATACTAGGCCGGTTCCAGGAAAGAAATCTGCTTGGGGCAGCCATCCAGATTTCCTTATACCCAGTGCTAAGGGGCACAGTCTTTGGCTGCTAATGGAATGATCACTGTCATCTGGTTCCACCAGAAGACTAAGACAGTGAGATGCTCCATTGCACTTTAAGTGAGGTACGAAAGGAAAAAGGAACACTGGTCTGTTCTGGATGTGTGTACAAAGTAAAGCAGTGTCTCACTGATCTCGTTTATCCACTTGTACTTACTCCTGACCCGAGGCAGACGCTACATTAGAAGAGTAAAAGCTACAGCAAATCATGGTTTATTTTCTTTTTTTGATACATAAGCTTTATTTACTATATACTACAGAGTGAAGTAATCACCATAAGTGACAAGCAACTATTAATGCGTTCATGTTACAAAGAACAAACAGATGCAGATGTAAATAGCATTTCAGGCTGTTCTTGAACAGTGTTTCATATATGTGTAGGGGAAAAAAAGATTTTCAGTTTGCTCAAACAAATCATTTCTGAAAGAGAAAAAGGTGTTAACATCTGTACTACATCTGATATCAATAATATTTCTGAAAAGCTAATAATGCAAATGACCAATTAAATATTAAGTGCAAAGTAATAAAAATGTTTGAGGACAAGATTTGTATTTGTATTGCAGCACACTGGTAAGATTCCAATCCTACTGCACACATTTTGTTAGTAATGTTATGCTTTTTATAATCAGGACTGTTTTTACATGATATAGAGTGAGTAGTTTCTAAGATCTCACATTACCACAAAATCTATTTGATAACCTTTAAGTTTAACATTTCAGTGCAGAGATTTTAGTTTTTATCTGTACTATGAATATTCTGTTCCAAATGACTGGCTGTATTTCTACCACAGCAGGCAAAATTGTGAGAAATAAAAATAATTTAACACCTGATAGTTAAAAGATATGATTTTCTTCTTACCTCTTCTTTCAAATATGGACACACGCAACTGAATTTATGAATTCAGAAATAAGATTTTTAATAAGTACTCATAAATACTAATTGATCAGAACTTTTTTAAGTTATCAAAAAAAGTCTGATTAAATTATCATATTATATACAATAATCATACCTGATTATTTCATTCATAAAATGTGATGTAGATTAGATTACTAATTATACTTATTTTTCCCAATTTTCCTGTCCTTTTCATCCTGCATGATACACTCTCGTGGTGATTGCTGTATGCAAACTCCTGGCACAGCTGCACTGAAGGTGATTCAGAGTTGTTTCACTGACCTCAGCAACAACTTTATCAAGCCCTCGCCCTCTGTGATCTTGTCTTTGTCACGTTGAAGGACTAAGCTGCCATTTTACCATAATACTGACCCTCTAGAACTGATGCGAGGCTTCTCGTCTGTCTGTGCTGGTGCTAACCCTGCCCTACATTTATATATATTTACATTTATACTATATATATACACAAGTTCTCAGAGGCTGCTCTTGTGTCATTTTCACAAGCACTACATGACTTTCAGGCACAATTTTGAAAAAAAAAATTTTGTTCATTTAAACATGAAAAAAGCTATAGTAATCAACTGAATTTCTTTTTCATGTCTTCAGTTCAATGTGACCATTTTAAAAATTCATTGCACCTTTCATTTTAGGAGATTTTAAGTTCTGGAAGTTAGTGTTATATAAAATAATCTCGAAATATCATACAGGAATAGATTTCGGAAAGGCTTCCTTTCTGGTCAGTATCATGCATACAACTAAGGATGTGTGGAAGAGTGCAGTGTCATATCTGAGCACTGAATAAGCAGTAAAGTCATAGAAACACTAATAAACCTAGTTAAATTACTGCATGTAGTATAGAATTAACCTTGTACAGTGAAAGTGGTCCTTCAGAGAAGACTTTTTCAAAAATGACAGCATCATTGGCTTTGCATTCACTGCAGTGTTTTTAACAAGTGACACACATTTTATTTATAGTAACTTATGAGTTGTGTGGTGGGAGATGAGGACTTGCTAAGTTCTGTAAGTTGTGGTATTCAGGTTATCTTTATACATATGCTTGATCTTTACTATCATCATTCCATTCTCCTAAGGGCATGGTGTAGCCCGTATCCAAAGTCTCCAACCGATGTAATATGGAAATATTAACAGAGTCCCTAATGTGTGAAATGCTTGAACATGCAATCGTATAAATGTGGCTTGCTCCAAAATAGTATCAGTAGCCAATTAGATTACATGCAATGATGCAAATGGTGCTAATAGTCTTGCGTGTTTTCCCTGTACTTCTTCTCCGTCACCCTTTATTGCTGTATCTTCTGAATTCTCCCTTCATTTTCTTTCAACAAAGGCAAGTATGCCATGAGGGATCTGGTCCACCGACTGCCAGGCGCTAACAACAGCAACAGCTCAGCAAGCAAGGCCATGTCTGATGACACCGTTACTGCCATTTGCTGCACTCTGCATGAAGTCATCACTAAAAACATGGAGAATGCCAAGGCCTTACGAGACGCAGGCGGCATTGAGAAACTGGTTGGCATATCTAAGAGTAAAGGAGACAAGTATGTTTTGCAAATCACCTTGCACCCTTTTTAACATCTCCAGTAGTTATTGCTAGTCTTGAATGTGTTTGCCTCCTCTGTGCAATCGTGAGTTGAATAGTTCCATCAGAAATCATATGCCCAGTGTGAAAGGTGACAAGAAACAGACAATACCAATAGCAAAAATCTCTGCTGTGGTTTATTTTTGGCATACCATCAGCAGTGCACAGAGTGCGCTGCATGTGCAGTTTAAGGAAGAGTAATTATCTACAGTAACCGCTACCTCTAAGCACTTCCAGAAGATCCTGAAAAACATTAGGGACCAGAGCTGTTGGACTGCACCCTACAGAAGGGGTGATGTGCAGGTGGAGGGATCCTGTGAAAGGAAGGGACCTCACCACAGCTCAGTTACTGCTCCTCTTGCTCTGGGAATGAAGAATGTAAAGTCACTGTCCCTCTTCACAGCACCCTTTTCTCTGCCACCGGCCTGCTGGTAAGGTGGGGCATAGTAGAAACATGGGTGCATGGATTTTCCCAACATCTTGCTTCTGGGAGAGCATTTAGGATACCTGCAGGCTACTTTGTGAGGCACCAAAACATGCAAAAATCTTACACACGACTGTGACGTTTTCAGAGCAGCTATGGTTTCATCTTGTCTGTTTTCCTATGTACGCACTCTTCATGAAGAGTTCACTCTTTATCCTTCTTTTGCCTAAAACAGATAGCCTGGTTCTCATATTTGTCAACCTGCAGAAGTATAGTGCAATGGGACTATGGCAGTTTGAAAACAAAAAGCCTTCACTGTAGTGTACAAAACCCATCAGTCCACCTACTCGAAGCTGTCATCACACAGCCTACTGCAGCATCAGAGCTCTAAAAGAGCCCCACAAAGCCAGGCCACAACCTGAAGGAAAGATTTATGCACCCTACATTTGGTATGAGAACTTATGCTCACCTATGTGATTGGAGCATTGCCAATATAATTTAATCACATTTCTTTTCCTCTATTGTCACCCTTTTCTTTTCATACCAAATTCATTATTGAAACATTATCACATTTTAATTGGAAGGGGTAAAAAGTAGTAGCATAACAAAGTCTGTGATTCCAGTTGTGGGAGCTCCCCATGCTCTGCCGATTTATTTACATTTGCATATTTATTATTATTATTAAATCTATTTGAATTTCTTATTTATATTTTCTAAATCAAATGTACTGATATTACAAGCAGGTTCATATCCATTTCTCTTAAGTTGAACGTGTCTTTCCTCAGAATAATGCAGTTGTCTACCTGCTCATTACCTGGTAGAGATTATAAATACCTGTTGAGTCTGAAATTGTCAAAGTATCATGGGCAGTTTTAGGAGGATCGAAGGGTATAATTCCCTGTCTAAGTATCCCTCATAACTGTGAAAGACACATCTATGTTGAATGAAAGTATTTAGCCCAGGCAGTGTTGAGTAATTCCAAAATGCCCTCCCATATCATGATCCGTATCCCTTCTCTCAAGTACTTTGAGTTGCAGTCTTGTGTTATTGCTTATACAGAGTCCTTAGAACAAGAAAACCTGTCAACTCACAGTGCTACAAATGCTTATCTTAAATGAAAGTTTCATTTTTCAGCTTTCAGAAATGTTAGTATTGTGCACCACTGCTTTGGTTTGCTTTCTTATAGGTAATCCATTGTTTAAAAATCAGAATTACTGGTTGTTGGACTGATAGGAAATTCTGGCATGCTCAGTTTAATACAGTAAAACACTTCAGTGTGAATTTATCTTGTCCAGTATGAAGCGTCTGCTTCTATAAGTGCAGGATACTAGCCTGGCCATGCATCCTGGTATGTATCAGTGCCAGGAGTGTGGGGCTGGCCCTGCTAGCCTTTGGAACATGCCCAGGGCTTGAGCACTTTCCCTGTATGACAGCACAAGAGAACTGGTGTTCATAAGGTCATACTGGCCAAGCCCATATTGGCTTCACCTAGTTGCTGTTTCCCCTCAGTACTCTCAGTATGGTTGGCACAGTTATTTTCCTGGTTACTCCATGCTACCAGCACCCCACTAGCCAGTACAGCTGGGAGTATAATAAAAACAGTTATGCTTGAAAGCGTTTATCAAATTCCTGTTTATTCACCAGTTACCCACCTACTGCTGTACTCTGGATGAGAAATGGAAGAAAAGGGGAAAAAAGGCACCAAATAAATTACTAGGAAAATACTGTATATGTTAATTGAATCAGTTGTGTCATGAACATTGCTTTACCAGCTTGAGTGTCAGCCCACCAGCAGTCCTTCTCAGAGGTCACAGGATGCACCAGAGCCTGACCCCTGAGGAGACTTCTGCCCAAACCAGTAACATATGCTGCTGGTTTTCTGGTTTCTCTTTGGTTTTGCAATCCACGTGCCTTTTCAGTAAAATGTGAATCACCTCAATGACTTCCCCGAACTCCATCAATCCTCACTCCAGACTTGGGCCTTTGCAAGGTTTTCTAGTGCTCTACTGCTTTATGTGTATTATTGGTACAGCACAAGGGCTTAACCACACAGCGTGTGCTTCCTCAATGTGCTGGGTTATCTTCCTGGTCCTTTCCTATTTGACCCTTCTTCACTGAGCAGAATACTCTCTGATTTTTTTTTTTTTTTAGATTTTTTCTTTAAAGTTACCTATCCCAAGAGGAATATATGACTCCAACTGATTGTAACAATAGTTCAGAGCTTCTTTCAAAACCTTTCTGAAGAGAAAGTCCATGTGAAGTTATATATGGTTTTCAACATGACATTACATTGCCACCTTTAAAGGGTAATGGTGTGAGCAAGATGCAAGTCCTAATTTGGATTCCTAATGAAATTTGTCATGACTTTTTATAGTCAGTTGTATTTCTGCGTCTTGGCTCTGCACTTCAAGAACAGTGCTCATCACCCATCTAGAGTGTTTCTTTTGGCCACTGCTAAGAGGCGCTTAACATGTTGAGCATGCTGTCATGAGTTGAAGTTTGGCAGCTTACAGAGAAAGAAACTCTGTCTCTAACTCTTGTCCTTTATACCAAAAGTTGTAGCCAGGACATTCTTAGATGTACATATACCAATTGGGTCCTCAACAATTTTGCCAATTGCTGCCTCTCCCATTCCTCTTACTATGCTCTCGGCATGAATCCTTGTTCTCACTGTGCTGAGGAACACACGTTTTGCTCCTCACTGAAGTTAGTACTATAGAAATAACATGTATTGCCCTTGCTTAAAAACACATTGTTCTTCAAGAAGCCAAACAAAGATCTTATGATACATTTAAAACACAATTTTAATTGCAATGCATTTGAAAATTGGGATGAATGAGTCTTGTACTTAACAGTCTCTTTCTCACTCTTTCTTTCTCTCTCCCTTTTTAATATATGTGTGTAACAGGCATTCGCCAAAAGTGGTGAAAGCAGCATCTCAGGTCCTCAATAGTATGTGGCAGTACAGAGACCTGAGAAGTCTCTACAAGAAGGTAAGGCTTGGGTTTTTTCTAGATTTGTCATCTTTCATATGGTTACCCAAATTTGGGGGCTGAGAGACTTTAGACCAAAACATTGATGTGAACTGGAAACTCACCTAGAGGTTAAAATTTCAGATACTTGGAGCTATGGGGTTTTCCCTCGTTTCTACTTTTAACATAGAAATACCTTTTGAAAATACATGTGGTGGTGAAAAGGGGATGTGAATTTAATTTTCAAGAGAATTCATACAGAAAGCGCTGGATCTGACAGCCCCGGAGAGTGAAGTCCTCTGTTCATAGAACAAACCTATGCAAGCTCTCCTACTGTACTCTTCCTTCTTACACCTCCCCACCCTGTCCTGAGGAGATTGCCAGATTTCCAGCCCTTCAGCTCCCAAATTTCCTCATGAGATTGTAAACAAGAATATCTGAAGGAGTGGTGCTTAGGGACCAGTTACGTGTGGAGCTGGGCTGAAACTTAATAGCTTCACTTCCAATCGGCTGGCAGAAAGTAGCATCATGTACTTGGTTTTTCAGACAGCCTATGGAGTCTATAGTACCATACCATTCCCACAAGCCTGCTAACCTCTTAAAAATGAGTCACAATACAGTAATACAATCCTGTGAAATAACATCCTATATAGCTTTTAAAGTATGTGTCTACTCAGTAAATGACAACATTTAAAGTAATTCTTGAATATTTCCAAACTGAATTACACTCCGTGTATCAGCCTGCAGATTTAGTTCTCAAAGGTCTTCTTGCTACATGGAATTTCACAGCTGATCTAATTGATATCTGTATTTGTAATCTCAGCAAAGAGAGCTACAACTTAATGTGGCACAAAAGTTCAGGTCCTAGTTAAGGCTGAGGCATAAGAATGGTGAAGTAGCGAAGGTTCACAGCAGCGTAGTCTCTGCTGTATGTGTTTTGCACAAGAAAAGAACTTAGTTACATGAAATGTATGCACCAAATCTTCTGGCAGAAGGTGACGTTTTGTTTGAAATGATGTTCTTTTGCATGCCTCAGCCCAGCTTGTGTCAAGTCTGAGGAGTAAGGAAGATGATTATTGAGTCTCTCCCATTGTTCACTTCCAGTATTTTCAGTCACCCTTGACAGCCCTAGGGATACCATATGTGAAGATGTTGCAAGTAATGAGCTGACATTCAACTGTCCCATTAAGAGGTGGGAACAAACACGAGCTAGAGGAGGCTTTTCTTGACGCAAGGCAGTAACACACTGGAAGTGTGCATAGCCTGACTTCTGTGCTTGTGGATGGCTGCACTGTAGAGGCTGAACTTTATTGCACCATAATCTCTTAGAAGTTCTTACAATGTCTGGCTCATTTCCAACCTTCTGTCTGTATATATATGCTGTGATGGAAAAGCAGTTTCTGGGGTTGCTCCATGCATGAAATCATCTATATGCTGTATGGCTTCTGAGTATACTGCTACCTAAAGAACGTTCTTTCAGCTGCCAATGTGAATGCCTGGTAATGTACTTACTTACATACTAAGCATGTTTGGGTACTAAGTACCTTGCATGCTTAAAAGAACATTTTCTGCAGCCACAAATACATACTCGTGGTATAGAAAATAGTGCAGGCTAGCCTTTGAGGTAGCTTTCAGGACACTCATAGCAGACAGATTGTCTGTATTCTCAGGAAGCATTTTATTAATCTCTATATTGGCTAATTCCTACAGGCTTCACAAAATCTTAAAATGAAGGTCAGTCTCTACTACATATTTATATATTCATTATATGCCATTACATATGCTTCTAAGCATTGTATAAATATGTTCAGATAGTTAATTTAAGATACTCCTGTTTGTTAAAAGACGCACAGTAATCTTTATAAAGTCCATAGTATTTATTAAACTTGCCAATAGTAGGCCGACTTATGCTGGCTGTCTGAGTTTCACCGCTGTTGGGAAAATAATGTTTTTATGATAGGAAAAGTAGAAAAGTTTGCATTATACGAATAATCAGCTAGTTATGTAATGTAAAGATACTGAGTCAACGCAATCTGCTAGTAAAAACAAGTGAGCGTACAGCTGACAGTATAATATGATCAGCACTTTGCAGTATCTTGCACTTGCACAGCCTTTTCTGAAGTGCAGGTAAATCCCATTGCATAACCATCAGCAATTTCTTCCTATGTACTGAAGTAGCTATACAATTACTTTCAAAGAACTGGTGGCCTACAGAGAGGCACAATTTTGTCTTGTAATACAAGGAAATTTCAAGCATCATACCACGTTCAAGAAAAAGTAGCAGCACTTACCTTACTGTTTGAGAAACAATGTAACCAAATAGTTTGAATTGTGATATATTTTAGAGCTACATGTTTACAGAAGAGTAAGTAAGGAGAGAGAAAAAGAATAAAAGTATTATCCTTTGTATTAATGGGGAAAGAAGGCAATATATGTTTACTGCTGATACAGTAGTAGTCAGTATATTCAGTCCAAATACAACTGCATCAGCAAAAACATTAAAACCTCATTCACTTTTCTAATTTTGCTCAACATTACAGGAATCATCCCATAGCTGGCAGCATATAAACTGCACTAAGAGAAAGCCCATCCAGAGTTGGGGATTGGTGTGGTCACCTCATGACTTGCCACAGGTGTGAAGGACCAGAAGCCAAGAAGTGCATAGGCACCAATTTCCCACTTGCAGCGCTCCCCGATAAACTCCTGGCTGTGAACTGGAGAGAAGTTCAGGAGTCAGAAACTAGGCCCCCATCTGCTGCCAGTAGCTGGGCTGCCCTAAGCAGGGTATACAATGCTTCCTGCAAGCTCCATCCCACCATGGGTGAGCAAGCTCTTTAGCTTTAACCAAGGTTATAACATTAATATGCCTATGTAGTGAAACCTAAATTAAGGAGCCTCCAAGGACACTGTCAGAATCTGCTGTTGCATAAAAAGTAGCCCAAATTTAACAGATTTCAGGGTGCCATTTTCAGCTATGTTGCTTAAGAAGAATAGTAGTGTGCACAAATTTCATTGTGCTGCTCAGTGTCTGACAGATACTGCCTGTTTCTCTGGTCTGTTCAAAGACAAAAGCTGCAGCAGCAACTGCAACGACTCAGTTAACTTCATTGACCAAATCAAGCAATATACCCTGTCTCAAGGTCGTAGTGTATCTGGCTAAGAATACAAACAGTATCTTTTGACAACACAAAAATTTAAGGTCCTATCCATCTTTTTTATCCTGAAAAATGCAAAATTATTCCACAAGTCAGTGAGGTAGAAAGCGTAGAAAATTAAATCTTGTAAGCCAAGTTAAGCTAGAGATAAAAGTGTTTCCGGAAAAAGAGTTTCATGTTAGCCCATGTGCTGTGTTTGAAAAGAAAGGCGGAGCAGTTGGACAGAACAAATCCTGCAAGCAATGTAGCTCTGAGAGTCAGAGCTCAGAGTTCTGGTACCCAGGAACTTCTCTGCAGTGGGCTGATCCTGCTCCCAATGAAAGCAATGAGAAGGCCCTATTGATTTCATAGATCCTTTCTGTAAGGCCTCAAAAGCAAGAGCTGGAGCTTTTGCAGCCAATTGAATTTACTGGGGAGACAGGCTAAGTAGTCTGCAGCATCCAATGTGTCCTGGGATTCCCAAGATCCTATAACAAGTACGGACTGAAGGTCTGTGTGTCACTTTCATTCAGTTTGCTGGAGCAGGAACATTGTGCCCATTTATTAATAACTAATACTACAGGAGTTGCAGTCTTTGAACTGTTGGTCTCTCTTCTCAAGTAGCTTTTGATTCTATAGAAAGCATGCTAAGGTAGAAACTGTAGCTTTTCTGGCTCAGGAGAATGATGGATAGATTTCTAACTTCCTACAGCCTGAGCTGCAAACTTAAGGAAGAGGAGGAGTCATTGGCTTTGTTGTCTCCGTTTCCACTTGGAAAGCTCTGTAAGTCCACAACACCTTATGCACTGTGTTTGCAGAGCTATGTCACGCCCTGTACCTTCCACTGACAGGTTCTATCCAGTGTACTAGGATTTCCAGTTCATAGCTGTGCTGGGGCTTTAATGGGACAGAGTCTTGTTAGGCTGGGCTGGCATGGGAAAGGCACAGAAGGTAAACAGTCAGTGTTCAGATCTGTGAGTGAGGTGACAGTGTTTACCATCCTGTGTAGGCTTGTGCTTCGGAGAAAAAAAGAGGATTTAATTCCCTGGTATGGTTAATTTGGCACTATCCTAACACAGTCAACAAGACAGTTATTAAAAGCATAAATGTTTCCAGTCCTGAAATTATAGGGGGAAAAAAAAGCTTGACAGACCAAGAAGAAGCAATGAATTTAGTCTTGAAGTGAAGGAATTGCCAGTCATCCCAGAAGTTTAACTTGCGAGTACTTAATCCTGAAAAATAGTGTTTAGCTTGCTGAGCAAGGGCTGAAACAGAAATGTAATCTGAAAACTTTCCACCAAGAGGAAAGCAAGGTTCAGATTCAGCCCCATATAAACAGTGTTTGGATGATTTAGTGTGATTAATTTCTAAATACTGCTGAAGCTTAGCAAGTAAGAAAGAAGTGATCGTCACAATTTTTCATCGGTAGATGAAATATTGTCTCCCAAAGAGTGACTTTAATGTCATGTCATTTCCAAAGTTTTTTCTTCTCTACAAATAAGACTTACTTACATTTTCATAAATGATCATTTTTCTGCCTCTGTTTTTGTGAGTCCATTCCGAAATACTTAAAATCTGATTTTCCAAAGTGCTTAACGGTCACATGGTCGGTAGCCCCGTGGGTGGGTCAGTAGGCTCACGACTTACAAAAAAACAGGTAGGGGAGCTATCCCGCTTGTCCCCGTGCTTCAGACTCATGGTACACTCCTCTTCTTCACGTATCTTGGTAACCTGTACAGTCAGCAGGAGAATTAAGTGCTGCTTGCAGTCTCCAGAGAGAGGTCCTGTCCCATTTATGTTTAGCCACCTAGGCAAGGTAAAAGGAGCTACTATGGCGATTCTTTAAAGACACCTATTTCCAAGTGAGGAACACTGGACCCCACTTCAGTCTCTAGGCTCTTAGCTGGTTGAAGATTTGGGGACACCTTGGAAGATACAAATGTGACTGTAAGAGAGCAGATTTCCATTAGCTGGTAAACCCTTATCTATCTCAATATTCAAGAAAATAATCAACTACTCTTAAACACAGATAGCTTGTTAAATTACATGAGGAAATTTGAGCAAAAGGGTTGTGCTAAATGAGCTAAAAATGAAAAAAAAATAGTAGCTAAAAACAAGTGTCAATTAGCATTAAATGTGTGTAATATGAAAGAGCTGGAGGAACTGTCAGGAAGAATATGTTTTCTATTAATTGATTGCTTTGCCTAACCACTTAGGCTCCAACAAAACATGTTTACATTCTATCATTATGTTTACACTTATTCTGTCTTCCAGTTTATAACTAGAGATCACAATGAATTTGTAGAAATTATTTTTCTTTTCCATTTATTATTGTAGGTTTCTGTTCTGCGTGGAATAATAGAAATGTTTGTCCTGTTCACCTGCCATATGAATAAAAATGCAACCAATTATTTGAAACCAGGGAGGCTGTTAAAGGCAGTCATCCTTCAGCATGTAGTGTACCATTTACGACAGGGATACTATTGTGATAGGCATTTAATGAAGTCAGAGTAGTCACTCTGAAGATGGCCTTGTCTGTCGTTGGCTGGAAAAGATATTTCGAATTGCCCGAAGCCTTAGAAGCAGTTAAGCCAGTCCAGATCTAGAAAAGGACTCTGTTTTCATGTGACTTTCAGAATAATAAAATGATGACTCTATGAGAAGGTCCTTTATTGCTAAATGTTCCATGAAAATTGCCAGCAATAAACTTCAAAACCCTCATCAAGGAGTTTTAGAATCTAAAGTCCTTTCTTAAGTAAAATATACCTACTCACCCTTTAAAAATGTTAATTACATCGTGCTATCATGGAGACTTGGAACACATCATTTGGATTTTCCTCTGGTAAGGTTATTGTCAGTCAGATGTCCCCCAAAAAGATGCTGTTGTTAGGTTAAATTTATCTAGTGAGAAGGTCTGTGCAGAACTTAAACCCTACGTTGAGGATCTAAATTCCAAATCCAGAACATAATAGTTCCTCAGAAAAGTGGCTTGACTGTTCATGTACTCAGATTGTTCATGAGCATATGTATTTTGCAGTGCTGATCTTTCAGCGGGGCTTAACTTATTTATATACAATTGGCAAGGCCTTTTTCAGATAATATGTCACCCTTTTAGAAAAAGGATGGATTAATTTAGTGTAAACCCCCCACTGTAATATAAAACTAGCTTGTCATTATAGAGAAGGCATTGTCTAGAGCCCATTTTTATATTAACTATGAAAATGCAAGTACCTGATTAATAAATGATTGACTGATTGATTGATTTATGGCAGTGGGCGGCCCCAAGCTTCAGTGTGACTGATGACAGAGGATTTTCACCAACCCACCACTCTGGGTCATGGCACGCTCAGCATACTCTCTCCCAGAGCCAAGAAACCAGAATCTATTCCCCAACCCAGGTATTCTGGCTGTCAGCTGACCAGTGTTGACTTGTTGTTTCATGCATACTGAGATTTGTACCCAGAAGAGTTCTACAGGAGATATTTGAATCAAAAGTAACAAAACCTTACTAGAGTATATATTTTAAAACTGTACAATTTAATTTACTGAACCCCGTAGGTTCTAGATGAAAAGCATCTCCCTTCACTTAGGAGAGCAGTCCCATTCATTTCAGCCATGTGAGGAAGGCGTGCAGAGTTTTGCTCTCTTTGAAGACAGCATATACCAGAGAGAGGGGCAAGTGCATTACATTCAGTTCCCTGACAAGCTTTTTAGCATTTCTGTAATCTCATTTTTGATTGTCTGAACCTTTCAAACAGAAAGGCTGTTATTGATAAGCACTGTGTTGCAATAGCAGATAAATTTGTCAAGCACTTTGCTTTCTTTTCTGGCCCAATGACATCTCTAAGAAAAAAGCAATAGCTGTGTAATTCAGTAAGAGGATCCCAGGTAAACTAGGTATTTATAGAAAAATCAGTGTGTCCAGGAGTCAATTACATTCTTGAAATGCTAATTTTCAAAATCTCTATTAGTAAGAACAATGGAGATTTCCTTCAGATATAAGTAGGGTTGATGAGAATTAGCACAACTGGGCATTTTTTTATTAGAGGCACTATTTAATTTTAGGTACTAAAATTCCATTTCCTTAACCAAGTGTAGCCCTTTTTTTCCTCCTAGTATTTTTTTCATAATAAAATGTGACTCTCTGGCATCATTGCAAAAACAAAATGCCTTCTACATATGCACAGCATTCAAGTAAATCCATGTAGAAAGCTTGCTTTATATATATATATATATATGTATGTCTTTGTATTATTTCTGATAAAATATGTAGAGAAAATAGGAATTTACATGTTTTTGCTGGTCACACAGGACATAGTAGTTATGCTATTTCTTTCAGTTTATTTTTTTCCTACTAAATTTTCCTGGAAGAGAGAAGGCATCAGAAAAGATCTCATTTAAATAGTTAAAACATAAATATCTTTCAAGGTTAAGGTAAATCCTTTTAATCTTGAGCTAACAGGAATATGATATTTAAAATGCCCAGCATTTCATCATCTGATGTATGACATTACTTTTTGTTGTTAATCAGGAATTAAGCAAATTCCTAAATTGATTTTAAATAAAGGAAATTTGGAAATTTTCTGTGGAATTAACATATTCAAGCCTTTTTAAAGCATCATCTGAGTAAATTTGGAAAATAGAGATTCTATAACCAATATAGCAAAAAAATTATAGTCTTCAAATATATACTTTCTCTCTCTTTTTTTTCTTTCTCTTTCAGTCTTTCTTGCCTAAAAACATGTTATTCACATTTAAGTGAGCATTTTAAACATGGCTTTTTTTCAAATGACAATCTTGTTAAATATTTAATAATGAAATTATCATTGGTTTCAGTACCACAGAAAAAATTGGTATTACTGATTTATGTGTGTGTGTTGAATTATTATTAATTCTACATTTTATGCTGTATATTAGTTTCCAGTGTTCATGTAAGATAGGTTTGCCCTCCCCAATACACATGCAAATATGAAGTATTTCTTCATTAAAGCAAAGGCATATTTTCTATTCTGCAGGAAATAACAGGTAGTAGCTGCAGACCAAAGAATAATCTGTTAATCTTTTCACATTCTTTCTTGGAGACACAAAGCTTCTTCAGTGAGGAATGATAAGTTAGTCTGGAATTCCCTTTTTCTTTTTCCCTTGATGCTACTTTTTTCAACACAGTTAACACTAGGCTGCATCACTGTATAGCATAAACTTATCATTTAACTTACCTTCTGTTTTGATTGCATATGCCTTCCCAGGTATTTTTTTTTTTAAGAATCATTCAAAACTTTGTCAAGTAAATTTTAGCATTTGTGGCTTTTTTCATTGCCAGTTGCCTACTTAAATAATACCCTGTTTGTCTATACAATAGTAATTTACATATCATGAGCAAAATCATGATGCCTAAAGAGGAAATTGTGCAAATAAATAGAGCTGAGCTATACAGGTAAAACTTTGGCATATGCAGAAGTATTCAGAAGTATTCACACATGGAAAAAATGGTGTATAAACTGTGCTTGAATTAAATAAAAAAAAAAGCGGGGGAGAGAAAGATTCACAGCATTTGGCGTAACACAGATATATTGTCTTCAGCTAGCTGTATTCTAAATCATTTGGCTAGTTTTAAGAAGAACAATTTAGAAAAAAATACAATATTTATATCTAAATTATTACAAAATGTTAAGTCAAACTAAATGTTATTCTGATTTTATTTTAATAAAATTAATTATCATTTCACTTGTGCAGTCAAGTAGATCGTGTTCTGATTTTCATAGCTTATCCATCATATCAAGTAATATTTTTCCTAGTTCCTTCTAACCCCCTTTGAGTTTATTAACAGTACCAGACAATACTAGAAAGAGAAGGGATTGCCATTATGTTGTTACAATTTTTTTTATATTTTACATGGCCTGAAGAGAGTAAAAAATCTTTTGGAATCCAAGATATTAATTTTCTTACCTGTATGACAATGACAGCACATGATGGAGTATCAAAATTTGTGTTTCTGCATCAGCTGTTAGAGGGAGATGTTTTCAAATGTTTTATGCTTCTGAATTCCATCATGTTTACTGCGTAATAGACTTCATTTATTTTAATCATTTTACATTTTACATAGTTAAATTCTTCGTGATTCTCTCAGCAAGGGTTTATTTACTGTGCAGTATCACCTACTATTCCTTCAGTCACCTTTCAGTCATTTCAGTATTTATATGTTTCTTTCTAAAACACTTTCCATGTTTACTATTGTATTTAAAATATTAGCAGTAACCTAAGATACAGTCTGTGCTGAACTGAAGAGTCAGTACTGATGATAGTATTGTCTGAGAACAGTCCTGTGTAGCCGAAGCGAGGCCTTGCCCATCCTTACACTGCTTTGGTGTGGGCTTTTTTACTGAATAGTGTCCAAAAAAAATCAGATGAGATGACTAAGCTCAATTAAAGCCAAACTAATCACCCCACTCCTTGCAAATACTTGTATGTCTATGTGATGACGTACTGGCTTTTTTGCTGGTAAATATCTATATATGCATATATGTATATGTATACATGAAAGCAGGTGCGTGTATGTAAAATGTATTCACGACACAGCATGAACCTAGAATACGCTGCCTTTAAGCATGATGTCTGAACACGGAGAGCTTTAGGGAATACCTAAAGGACTAAACCTTAATGGTTTGAGCTATGAGCTTAGAAAGTATCTGCAGCTATGCTTGACTGTTGCTTTTCCCATGAGGGCCTTAAAGGCATGATAGTGCTTTCCTTTAACTTTCAGTATTGTAGCAAGTGGTAATTCAACAACTGGACTTAGCAGTAATTCTTGTAAATCATCAGTAAGAGGTGTGTGGAAGCTGACGCCCTTCTCATCCAAAACCTGCTAGGCTGAAGAGGTGCTAAATAAATATGAAAAGAATCAAAGTTTGTCCAAACAGTTCTCTAGGATAAGCCATACATATATATGATGCTGAAGCATCCTTAGCATTGATAGTGAGTCTCATGGTAAGCTCTAGCTGACTTATGTGGGAACCACTGGGTATTTTTCACTTGAAAATCCAAGTCCATTTTAAGGTTACTAAGTACAGATTCAGAAGAGAGAAGTTTAATCTCATAGTTCTGTAAAGTCTGTCTCTAACGTACTCCACCTTTTGAACTTCTCTGAAGAAAAGAAAATTTAAAATGCAGCCCAGGAGTCAGTATCTTTGACTTAGAGCCTTCCTTCTGAAGGGAATTGTATAACTGAACTTTCTGAAATATCCTTAGGGTAGAGATACGAGTAGGCATCCAGAATCTGGAGGGTTATGCGTAAGTGGAAGGTCACATCCACAGAATTTTTCTTCTCAAAAGTACGGTTCCTGAAAGTAAGATTGGATTTTAATTCTTGAATACAAAGTAGATACCTAGGAAAATTATTTGCATGTCTTTTGGGACTAGGAACGTTTTTAGTCCACTTAAATAATGAATTAAAATTTTTTAAACAAATGTAAATAACGTTAATTAATGGCAAACAAAGTTTAGGTGGATTCAGATGTACAATACTGAAAAGAATCTAAAAGTCTTTCTAAAGACTTTCAAAAGTCTTTTAAAGATACATGCTAAGAGGAACCCTTTTTAATTCATGTGGATCTTTTTCTCCAAAATTCATTCAAGGAACAGGATCTCTACCATTCAGAACTAAATATCACTTTTAATTAATTTGTATGCTTGACGTTTGCATATCTAGGTTCAGACACAGATAAAAGCACATGTGTAGTAAAGAGTATGGGAGAGAAACTCGGTTTCTCCCAGCAAACTTGAACCGTTGGATGGCTGCATATAGTTTTGCAAATCAATCAGATAAGTAGAACTTTTACTAGTAGCAGTAGCATACGCAAGAAGCACAGAGGGGATGGAAATGAAATTAAATTTATTATTATGGTAATCAAAGCATGTTTTCTTTTCAGAGGTGAATAGTCTAGCTGTGATGGTCTGATGCATAACACTGGGCATCTTTGGCTGATGCTCCTGTGTGTTGCTGTACTTACACTATCATCATCCTCGTTCTTCTGGGTCCTATATGGAGATTAAAAGTGTTTGTGTAATGTGGCCAGTACATGTAAATTCAATCAAAGTGTGATGAAATATTAAGCTGGTGCATCAATATCCTACTTTCAGTTCTTTGATGTTCTACATGCTCTAATAATGAGTGGGGGAAAAATTACTGGGAAGTCCTTCTCATTTCTTCCCTCTTCTCTTCCTAAAACTGCTAAGAGAATTCAAAAATGGCCTAAATATGTCTGCCATGTCAGACTCAAAGAAAGAAACGTTGTATTTTGAAAGGAGTCTCTTTTGTAGTACGTGTGCTTTGTTCTGAATTGTTTTACTTCGTTTACTAGCTGATACAGTTCATCGTGATAAAAGAGCTATAGCTTCTTGCTGCAGAAAGTAGAAATGAAAAGTTTCACTGGCCATTTCTAAATTGGTTTTATTACTTTTAATTTTACAAAGTGCTTTTAAAGAAAGTTGTGGTTCCTCTAAAACGAGAGTTGTAGGCTTTGGTGCAATAGTGTGTTCCTGTTTGAGTTAACAGTACTAAAACTCCTACTTACTGAGTCAAAAAATCTTAAAGGTATTTCAGTAAAAAAGAATACACATTTCTCATTATTAATGTCTAAATGTGTTGGTAAACTACATGTTGAAAGCAGCATATCCTTAAAACTCATACAGCTTAGCAATAATCACTGGGATCTCTAACTCTCTGGTTTAAGTGTATTTATGCAACAACTTTTGACCTAAAACCAAGGATGGCATGAGTTTATCTAGTGATTTTTCCAAACGGATGCCGATTCCTTGTTTGTCAGGCAGCTACACATTTGAATAAAATGATCCCCAGTTTTCAGCTACAGTGCTGCTCTCCAGGAAGCACAAAGTCCTAATGGCTCTTGATCACAGTCGGTATCATCAGTCCTACCACGTTCTTCGCCATAAGAGACAACAGTGCAAATTTTATTCTGATAATGATTTTTTTCATGTTTTATGTTCACAGGTGTAATAGAAGAGTTGTATTTGGTTGATTTTATGGTTTAATGCACGCAAAGTAAGAGTAAGAGGTGTTGATTAGTTTCTAGTCTTTGTAAGGACAGTAGGCTTAAGAAACTGACCCTGACCATAAAGTAATCTTTGTCCGACCCCCGAGATTTTGTGGCCAAGGCCCAGAGTTTGCATTTCTAGGGCATAAACATATTAAGATAGGTGAAATTGCATTACTGGAATACAAATGACAATGCACATCAAAAACTATTGTAAACACTTTCTTGGATGCAAGGGGTTTTTTGCATGCAAGATACAAGCAAAAATAGTTCTTTGTGATTCTAACAATTTAAATTATAGCTTATATACCTTATGCAGTGGAAAATAGGAGAAGAACAGAAATTCTAGCTGAAGGGCCAAATACTGCCTTCATTTCCTCTAAAATATATTAAAACGATTTTATTTCTGTTTAAGAGGCAAAGTGATGCTTTGAAAAATGAATTTATTTCATTTTATTGCAGTGTTTTGAAAGGTTTATTATTTAGCTGCATATAACCTCAGCAAAATGAATAATGAACTCTGTCGTATCTGAAGTCTTGTCCTTCATGCTTTGCCTCACATACGATTCCCTTTTCTTACAGCTATTTTATTCATCAGATTAGGTCTTGTCATCTTCACAGCTCGCACAACAGGAAATCAATAATTAATTATGGATAGGTAAAGCAATGCCTCAGTGATTTCCTGAAACGTCCCGGAGTTGCACTATATAAAACAACCAAGGATAGTTACCTAGCTGTTTCTCACTTGGATAGATTTGGCAAGTAATTAACATATCTCTCCCTTATTGTGTGTCTCTTCATAGCTAAAATCAAGGGATGAGATGTAAAATTACAGGAGAAGACAGGTGACTAGAAGATGATAACACTGCACACAAAAAAAGCATTTGAAAAAGAGAAAACTGGCCAAGGCCATCTGTGGTATTTTGAAAGAAAAAAATTTGGGTGATACTCTCAGAAGAATATAGCACCTCAGGCTCTGCGATGACAAGAGAAAAACAGGGAGAGAAAATGTTCCAAATGATTTTGGGGTGGAACGCTGACAATAGGAGAATAATGGCTCTGCTTTCAGCGAAGCTGAGATGGAGGCTGGGAAGTATGCGTCTCGTTTCGAAAAGGATGAGTTTAACCACTGATTCTGAAAATGTCACTTTAAAGAGCCTACAGAAAACTTAATAATCCTCATCCAGTGCCAGACAGTTTTGTGGTGGTTAATGACTGACTAGGAGCCCTTTTTTAAGCCACATGCTGCCCTAAATATGTATTTCTCTTTCAGCTTCTTAAGCAATTGAACTTCTGCTGTGTCTGGGATGCAGAAACGGTCACTTATAAGTAAAAGCCATTTGTGCATTGAAATTCAGAGTAAAAAGTAGAGAAGTGCTGAGGTCAAGCCCACTGCGCATTGTAAGAAAGGAGACCGAAGCAGTGCGTGTGTGTATGTGGTATGTAGCCATACCAGCCGGGGAGCGGTGGGGCAGCCCCCCAGCCATCAGGCACTGAGGCAGGGGCCGAGAGGCCCTGGGAGAAGCAGCTGCTCCAGTGGCAGCTCTGCCACCCAGCTGGCTTGGTCTGGTCCTTCCCTGCCCGGCCCAGCCACCGCTGCTCTGTGCCTTGGCTCGAGTGACAGCGCTGCTCCCCTGGTGCTCTCAGACAGGTCTCCGTCCTCTCCCCTCGGTTATGTCTGCACAAGGGAGGAGTGAGCGGCCTTCCTCCTGTGCTCGCACAGCGGAAGGTATTGTACTCCCAATATAACCTGTAACCAGTAAGTAACTGGCATCATCATCATCATCAGAAGGCATGGGAAGCAAACTGTATTTTCCTTTAACCACTTCAGCTAAGTGGTCGTACTGCACTTTTATCCAAATTATTATATTTTTAAATCCCCCAAACTTGAATAATTTTTCTGTTTTAAGTAATTTTCTGGCTTTCATAAGCTGTGGAAATAAGACTATAAACATAAATACTAAAATCTTCAAATTAAGATGAGCTTCAGTGATCCATGTCTTCACTTTGTATCTGTTGATTTTGAGGGTCTGGCTCAAAACTCTTTGGGAGAGGAGGGGAGACAGGAGAATTGGAGTCAGCCGCCCTTTGTCTTCTGAAGCCAGTGAAATTACTCCAGATTTCCACTTGCAGGCTTAAAGCAGAATCAGTTTGAAGGATTTAACCCAAGCAACAACCGCTAGTGGATAAGCCGGGAGAATGCCAAGGTCTTCCATGCTCAACCCCTACTCCTCTGTTCAACAATGTATGTTGAGTTCCCACTTTGGAAGCAAAAGACAAAATCTTGGGAGTAAAAATGTCAATATACTGCTTATAATTGTTTCTACCTTAGCTGATGGCAGTAAAAAACCATCAGTGAAGTAGATTTATTCAGAATACATCATAAAGCAGATCAATGCCCCAGAATTCTCTGCTGGTTTTGAGTTTTCCTGGAAACAGCGCAAGCAAATCCAGAAATGACAATCGTTTTAGGAATTGTTTACTGATACTAGGATTTGGCACTGTAAATTCAAAGGAGAAAAATGAAAGAATACCATTACTTTTAATATAGACAGTTTATCTAAAGCTGTTGTTCTGTTTTTCAAGAGTGTTTCTAGAGTTGCTGAAGTTGTAAGAACTTAGTTGAAATCCCTCTTCCAAAGTAAACACACTTCAGTACAAAGGCAGGGGCTTTTTTAGAGAACAGCCGTCTCTCTGTCTCTCCTTCAGCAACTGACGTTTCCTTGTCAGCTACTTTGGTGGCACGGAGGGAGCAGTCCTGCTGGGAAATGGAATATTCAGGTGTGCTGGGGGGGGCGGTTAGCTGCCGCTGCCGTGGGGCTGGCAGAGGGAGAGAAGTCAGGCTCGGTATCTCTCTTGAGAAGCACTGGGAAATTTATTTATTCTTCCTCTTGTACTAAAAGACAATAAAGGTTATAAAGCCTAATGATAAGTATGGTGGTTGGTGAACATTTAAATCACATTATTTCAAAAATCCCATTGAAGAGCTCCGTGAGATACATATGTGCATCACCCCAACCTTGTTACCATTTTAGATGTCTCACTGCAGTCAAGTCACGCACATAACTTTCATATGTCAATGTATGTAGATAATTTGATCCAGTTCTAATTTCTGTTATGTCTTATTAGCATCGTGACAACAAATTCCCAGTGAAGAATTGCCCAGACCTGTGTAAGTCTGATGAGCCTTGACTTAATTCACATCAGATTTATCTTTTACTCCAGACAGTGTCACACTGGTGCACACCAGTCAGGATGTTTCATTTAACCTGACAGCAGTGCTCCAGTTTGCGAAAGA
This sequence comes from Theristicus caerulescens, assembly GCA_020745775.1. Classification (NCBI taxonomy): domain Eukaryota; kingdom Metazoa; phylum Chordata; class Aves; order Pelecaniformes; family Threskiornithidae; genus Theristicus; species Theristicus caerulescens. The sequence continues at coordinate 88,373,280 of CM036558.1, forward strand.
AGCAACACCAGCAACTCAGAGCAATGTCTGGCTGAGTTTCAAAGTGAGAAGATCCTACATTGTGTACTTACAGGCGCTTTGCCTTGTTACTGTATCACGTACTTCTAACACTGTGGTGGCTCTAGTTACCGATTCCTGCAAGTGGTTGCCTATCGAAACTTCACATTTCTACAGCTTACTGCCATTACAGGAGCAGTTATTATTACAATTAATTCCTGGAAGCAGTAAAATGCTGGCTTGCAGATACGGAAGTAGGATGACAAAACAAGTCTGGTCCTGTATGCTTCAAGTCCTTTGGAAAAATGTCTATTAAATCAAGTCACAAGTGGATCAGGCCTGAAGCAAGAAGTAGCACCCTGGAGAGTTTGTAAACTTGGGGGAGACAGGACACAACATTCTCTCTAGTTTCTTGGGGTTTAGCTGTTTCATTATTGGATTTGCTGCATCATTTTTGTTTCTTTTCCTGAGTGGGATTTCTCTGCTTCCACGGAGTTGCTCTTTTTCTTCCTGACAATGTTAGGACATCAGTGGCCAGGAGTCAGAGCAGACTGCACTCTTCAGCATTGAAAGATACTGATCTGGTGCACGCAGCCACCAGTTTTTCTAAACCACTTGGTGCTTTTTAAGTCAGTGTCTTCCTAGCAGCTGATCAGCATAATAAGCCAGAGGGGAGGGCTACTTGTTATTTTTGCTGCGTGGCTATTGGCACATGAGTTAATGTGGGCTTTCTTTCTGACTGGACGCCATGAGGTCATCCAGGCTGGGCACCGCACCGAGGCTGGCGATGTCGCTGCTTCTTCCCAACTCCACCACGCCTTCCTTGGCCACCTCATTGTATCTGGTCCCTTCTCTTTCCTCTCTCATCTATGAGTTCTTCAGGCAGGAGCTCTGGTTTCCCACTGTGTCAGCATGGTGTCAGTTCCCATCAGGGCCTAATTTCATTCAGGCCTCATAGTGTTACTGTACTACAAGTGAGAAAATGGTGTGTCTGATATCACCTGCCTCCGCATATCATGTCCTCAAGTCAAGGACTCCGCTACCAGAGAGTTCTGAAAATTTGAAATTCTTGCAAACACAATAGAAAACTGCTTTCTTTTTTCCAGTGCATTTTGAGCACAAAAAGAATAATGTGGAAAACCCAAATTATATTTTCATAAGATGCAATAGGTGTTTGGCACAGTAAGCTTAATCACCCTGACAAAACAATTATTTCCCATGTGCCTGAAGAAAATTATTTATTTTCAAAATAACTTAAAGTTGAGCAGGGGGACAAAGGACCTGTTCACTCCGTAAGCCCAGTAAAAGGTGATCAGTGAGACTACAATGTCACTTTTGTTTTCTACAGTGGTTATCCAACCCCCGCCCCAAATCCAATCCCTGCAGCTTTCCCAAGAATGTATCGTCAGAACCATGTCACTGCCAGTCAAGCTTTAACGTTTGGACTTTATGGAGTGTAATTGAGGAAGAATACATATATTCATTATAGTCAAAATATAGAGAAATGCCCAGTAGAAAATACCTTGGAAGAGATGATAAGGACATATAATGGTATTTCTATACTCTGGTTGTTCTGTGCCCTCCTGTAGTGTGCAGTTGCCACCTATTAATTAATTGCTGCCAGTTAACAAATGCATCCATTCTGTAACAGAATTGCATTGAATTTCTTTCCAATTTGTCAGATCTTCTTGTCTTACTCTTCCTTTCCTAGATCACGTTTGTGGCTGGTAAATTGGTTTCTGAAATGCAGCCTCACACACTTTGCTTTTGAGTTAGCTTTCTTCTCTGCAGGACACTGCTATATACTGTACCTTTAAGTACCCAAATCAATTTAATTAAATTTCATTACGGGCACTAGAGCTGAAACAAACTAATGAAAGCAGCCATCACGTCAGGTGGTATTTATCTCAGCATTAAATTGAAAATACTCCCTTTAGGCTCTTAAAAATTAGTTTCAATATTTAACGCTAATAGCTTTTAGAATTGTTGATGGGGATGGTTTTAATGAATTTGTTACAAACTGTTTACCTTTCCAAGGGAAGAAGCTTGTTCCTTGCAGCAGAGGAGAGCTAAAGATAGATGACTTAAAAGTATTAGGGTTTTGAAATACCATGAGGTCTGGGAGCTGCCCATAATGCTGTTGAAAAATACCGTGAAGGCTGTGATAGCAATATGCCTTGTTTAGTCAAAAGTGATGCCAAGTCACCACAATACTTGTGTTAGAGTTTATTGTTTGCGTGACTTGTTTTATTGAGCTGATCAGGCTTGCAAACTTGAAAGTTTGTAGCAGATTTTATTTGAAGACCTCATTATAGGCACTACTATAAAACGAAAAATTGCAGGGAGGAGAAGGAGAAACATCTGCCACACGAAAGAATGCTATTGCCAGCATCCCAGCTACAGCTGGATTTAGCTCCCTCGCTGTTGAGGCACCTTGCAATGCTGTTTCTGAGGAAGCAATGTTAACAAAGTACCTGTGGGTATTCTGCAGAACAAAACTGGTGCCACATGCTATTCCTGTAGAGTCCATGGGACTGTGCAGATAACGGGGATTTATTTCATCCACTTCCCATCAGAGCCAGGGTCCAGGTATTAATGTAAGCAACACAGAGGGAATAGACAACAGGAAGAAAGGTTTAGGGGAAGATTCAGGTCACTTTTTCCTGACCCACATGCCAGGGGTTTATTTGAAGGAAGCAAGAGTGCAAAAGGAGAGTGTACCTAGCCATGCATGCATCTAGATCCATAAAGCTGGAAGCATTTCTGACTTGCACTATGTAAGCGTGGGTGATGTCTCCTCCTTTTGCAGGCAGACAGTAATAAATAGTCTATTCCTTCTCCTTTTATCAGATCTAGAGTCTGTCCTCTTGGTATGTTCCTCTTCAGCAGTCTGTTTAAAAGAAAATAAATGATCAGAAAACTATAACAGAGTGCATTATAGAATCACCTTCCTGGTAAGAACTTCGGACCCCAGAGAAGGAGGAAGAAGGGAATGATTTTTCTTCAGCAGGATAAAGGCATGGGCTTCTTACATGTTTGCTACTTCATTTTTATAGTAGAGAAATCACCGTGCAAGTTATTATTAACAGGAGATGTAAAAATAATGCTAAGTATGTTATTTACAGTCTTAATGCTTGGATAAGATTATTGGATTTAAGCTATTCATTATAATTATAACTATAAACTATTAGTTATTTTTGAAAAATATATATGTATTTTATATATATACATATTACATACATATATACTGAAAAGTTTCTAATAATTTCCAATTTGATTTAACATTTAAGAAGTTAGACCTTTACAGATGGTTTTGTTTGCATTCTGATTGATCCTCCCTCTAGGTTGGAGGACGCAGCTTGTGTAGAAGCTGCTTGTTGGAAATGAAAGAATGGATATAGAAAATTTTTGTTTAAGCAAGTGGTATTAAAGATGATTAACTACTTCTTTTTTCAAGTTACTCTTACTATTTTTTATTAATTGTTTCTCTTCCTTACATTTTCTTATATGACTGTCATGAAATATGAGGTGAAGTTCAGTGAAGTGTCCTAAATATGAGTGACCTCTCTGGACAAATGCTGGCTATCGACTCTAGGGAAGGTCATGACTCTACTGTGAAAGCTATGGCCCAGACTGCACTTTGCCTTTTGATTTCCTTTGAAATTACGACTTGAGATACATGCATGTTTATACAAATGCGTTATGTAAGGAATACAGACATTCAGAATCTGTAGTTAGGTGTCACATCTGTCTGTCCTAATTTACCTATAACATTTCCCTCTACATCAAGTCGAACTATCTGCTTTCCTCCTGCTGTTTTTAAAAGAGAAAGTGTCACACTCTTGCTGAGTTGTCTTTCTTAAAAGTTTAGTGGAAGGGGGATTTTTCAGGCCATTTTCTCGTGCAATTCCGAGAGCCAGGTGCCCGTGGTTTCTGTGAAGGGAACAAAGTCAGAGAGATGCCTTGGGCAAAGGCAGAGAGTGGGAGGGGGTGGGATTCAGGGCTGGATGCCTGGAGTAGCCTGAGGTAGGGAGTGGGAATATTCTGTATTCTTCTCTAAGCAAGAGGAAAATTCCAGCTGGTTTTTGGTAATATTATATTATGTTTGGTTTTATTCAGCATTTCATTGCAAAAATTTTGTTTAGCACCATGCCAGGTGCTTGACTCGATTTCCACTGAACCCAACAGAAAGTAGGCATTTTTACAAGGTTTATGCCTTCGGTGCAAGACTGGGAAAACTTTGTGTTCCTGATTTAGATTTAACATGAAGCAGTGATAAAGACAGTTAAAAACTATCAATCAATACTTTAAGACATTTGAAATACTGTGGTTTAATAAGAGCACTAGCAAAACTCAATTTATTCTCTCATGATACTTTCAAATTATTTTTAATATCCTTTTAAAAATGTACATTATTTTGGATTATTGCATTATATTATGGTACAGGAACAAAACATGAATTATTAAAACTCTTCTATTTCTGAACTAGCTGTTTCTGGTGTTTGCATTACTTCGTTTCCTTTTTTTTAAATACATCACCATTACCACAGTTTTAAATAGAAGGAATAGAATTTATTTCTGTACATCTTGGAGAAAAATGCAATGAGGAAAATGCATTGATTCTTTTTCCCTCACGTGTGAACAAATGGGCAGTTAATATAACGGGACTATAGATATCCAAATAGTTACAATAATTTTGATAATCCTGGAGCTTCCTCATCTACTTACTCCAAAAATTCCTTATAAGATAGAAATGATTTAAAGCAAAAACTGATTTTCACCGTGAAAACAAGCAGTCTTACAATTTGGAATATTTTCATAACCAGAATGCCATTTGCAATGTGAAAATACAGGCATGGAAAAAGACAGAACTATTAAACAAATAGCCTAAAAAGTTGTTCAGTGTTTTCATAATTAGAGTTTTTCTGAAATGTGTTATTTCTGCATTTTAATTTTTCTCCTGGTGTGTCAGTACAGTCAGCATGTCATAGCCTGCACCGCTAAGAATATTTGCCACCCAGTGGCAGGCAAAAGATAGTAGCCCACTTGTGTACACGTAGTGAAAACACTAGAGGAAAATACTCTGCCCTTAAAATGGGGAACTGTATGGCGTTTTCACTGACTGCTGTTGCAACGTTTGATGTTGCAGGATGGATGGTCGCAGTATCACTTTGTAGCCTCATCTTCAACAATAGAAAGGGATCGGCAAAGACCGTACTCTTCATCACGCACGCCCTCCATCTCTCCCGTGCGCATGTCTCCTAACAACCGCTCAGGTAAGAGCAGGCTTTCAGGACTGAAGTAAAGACAGAGGTAATCCATCACTGTCATTTTCCTTCTTTAAGCAATGTCACTGGCATCTGGATTTGTTGTTAACAATGGTGGAAGGGCACAAAATACATTATTTACTCTTAGCTGAATTACCTGTTCAAAACAGGATTTTTTTTTTATTAACACCTTGTAAAGTTTTACTGCAGAAAGAATATTCCATAACTTTTTGTTATGATTTCTCATGCGGTGTTTTCCTGATTGGGATTACCTGACTAGATCTCAGGGCAATGGTGTCTATTTGTAGCATGAGGAAATTCTGTTACTCACTTTGCTAGTCATGAAAAATGCTATGTTGTTTATGACCACTCTGCACACTTAGCAGAAGTTGGAAGGATCCACATTATCTTTTTGTCAGCTTTTATTCTTTTATATGTGTATTTTATTCGTTATACACATGTGTATATGTGTATTTTATTTGTTTATATGTGTATGTGTATATAAGTGTGCATACACATGCATATGTAAGTTTCACAAAAGATTGACTACAGGTCTTCATGTAATGTTGATGGCATATTTACACCAGCTATCATTAATTCTGTATACAATTAATTGTATCTCAACTTATGCCGCAGCGTTAATTGATTTTTCTATTCAGAAATCTGGGCATTTTCCCCTCTGCTTATTCTAAAGTAGAACATACCTTGGTTAGATAAAACCATTCCCCATAAAAATCATCTAAGATAACCAGAGTATAACAGTCAGCTTTTCAATGTGCTTTTTCCTAGTTGTTCAATCAAATGCTGTCATTCATAGGTATACCAAGAGTTTAGGGTTAAAATTGGCCAAACTGATTATTGCCATCAGCATTGTGCCATAGTTTTGTTTTTAAGAAAATTGTTTTGTTAATTATCTAGAAGCTGCATCTTAGTCCTGCAGAATAACCACTGAGGAAATTTTAAAATGTAGCCAGAAGTACTGTGAGAGCTGCTATTCAGTTTTCAAAATCTGTCATTACACAAGTCTATAAAGGGCTCTCATTCCTTTTTTTCTTCTCCAAAATCTCATTTTGACTGTAAATGCAAGGCACTTGAAATGTCTGGCCCTGAGATCTTGGTTCTGTCCCTTGCCAGAACTGTCTCCTCACTTCTGTTACTCTATCGCTTAAAGAACATACTTAAAGAAATTTTGGATTAAATCTTACTGCCATCATCAGTTATCACAGACTGGAAAAGGACAAATATAGTGGCTGTTTCTGAAGGAAGAGGAGCCCGTGTAGTTACAGACCAATCAGCTCAACTTCATTCTAGAAAATTGCTGGAACAAATAACCACAATCTGAGCACCTCAAAGATAGTAGGAACATAAGATACTGCTGAACTCTAGGAGTATCTATTTCTACATAGTAGTATAAGTTACTGTCTGTCTGGTACTATCCATATCAAATCCAAACATTGGTTCGATACTATTTGTTCTTATAAAATCCACCTGAATTCCTGCTACAACATACTTAAAATGCTTTGTGGAAAGAATAGTCAATAAATGAAACCTACTGTAATCAGTAAGACTCTTATCACACGAGATTTTTATAGGCAAGCTAGGGCAAGCTAACAAACAAACAGCCCAGAAAATGTCACGTGTGGTAAATACAAAACTGACTAAAAACCATTCGCAAAGAATGGGTATTGCTTATTGCCAAAATGGAAGAATGCTTTGCTTGGAGGTTTGCCTTGGGTCCAGTAATTTTCAGTGGTTTCGTGAATGACCCAGATAATATACAAAGAATGCCTATTACCTTTAGAGGTGACATCAACCTGGCAGAAACTTGGGTACCTTGAAGGGCACTGCTGGAATTGAGCATGATCCTGAGAAATTGGAGATACTGTCCAAAGGGAAAAAAGATCCAGTCCTTTACAAATAAATGATAAGGAGAATATCTGGCTAGACAGAAGTTCTTTAGAAATTATTTAGGGATTTTTGTCAGTTGCAAACATGAATCAGGAGTTGGAGAAATCAGGATATGAGAACCCACTGAATGGACTGTAATTGTTTAACTCGAATAAGAGAGACACAAGATGGGGGCAGTGGGCAGAGGTACGCATGAAGTATTCAAGCACATAACAGCCAGCTGTGAAGAGGAAAGGCATGAACTTTCTCTGCTTTCATAGCAGACAAATGGAAATAATGAGCAGCAAGGAGTCAGGCTAGACATCAGGGAACAGTAGGGAAACAAAGCACTGGAACAGACTGCTTGGAGCAGTTATGTGGTCTCTGTCATTAGAGATCTTTAGTTTTAGATGAAAATCTGTCAAGAATTATTTTGGTATACTGGATCCTACCTTGGGGTAAAGAGTTGAAGTAAATGAACTCACAATGCCCCATCCATCCCTAGGACTTGGTGATAAGATGCTTTAACTAGCATAGAGAGCTCTGTCTTCTTTTCTGTGTCTTTTAAGAATAAGAGCAGAAAGCCTTAATATCACTTTTCAGTCTAATGTCAGCCAATAATTTTACATCTGCTTCCAGTAAAAACTCTGAAAGAGGGCACTTCTGGATTTTAACACTTGCCAGAAAGCAGTTGTTCTCACATGGGAGGAGAGAGAGAATTCCCACAGGGAACAGAGATGGCTTTGTCTTTATCGGTCAGTTTTGTTCAAAACACCAGAATGCTTAAAAGCATTACCAGAGTATGTGAAACCAAATGCATCCCCATGTTAGCAACTTTTTCAGGGTTTGCCTTCTGTTTTGTTCCCTATTAGACTCAAGTTGCCATTAGCTGATTTGGTAATTTAATGTCATATTTCTTTATACCTGCTGGATTACCAGTTTTAGAATTACATCACTATTGACAAGCAATTTAAAAGCAATCCCCAATTCTAATGGCTTCATAAGAAAAAACATCTGTCCCACATTTGCTCTGTAAATTCAGAGGCCAGGGCCAGCAGAACCAATTTAAGCAGAATTCAACATCACTTGTGCTTCCCTACTCTTTAATTAAGTACAAGTGCTTCCCTACTCCTTAACTAAAAAATGTAACATAGTTTAGAGATGCTGAAAGACATAACTCATGATCAAGCTTCACAAATGAGCTTGTCTTACATTTTTTAAATTTTTTTCCTTTTTTTTTAAGCAAGGACATTGTTACTGCTTTTGAGGTTCTTTTGACATATCAAATATCTGGGTGGAGACAGGGGAGGGAGTGGAAGTAAGCATCAGCACTTCAATTATTTTTGTACCACTGTGCCTTCACAAGGCTCTGGGGTGCTCTGCCACTCACCTTGTACTCCTTCCCCTGCCCTCCACAACAGAGAAGCTGCATTGTATCTACCAACACCTAAATATATTGACATCAGTTTACTTGAAAGCCATTATTTTTTCCTCTGCTTTTCTCCTCTTCCTAAGCATCGTAAGCTCTAAATCTTCCATGATCAGTGACAGTGATCACCTTCACATTTTCCAGCATGTGAGAATCAAGTACAAACCCAGTTCTCCTCCTAGTCACCTCGTACTTTCCTCTTTTTAGCCGTACCACAAGTGTCGGTGATGAAGGGTTTAGTTTTAATGATACCTTAAAGTAGCAGTTGTTGTTTTAATGGCAGTTGTTCATACATAGATATTTAAAGGCAGATAAATTATTCGAGTAACCTTTAAGTGTTATGCATTCTTCGCTATATGTTTCCTATGAAAAACACCTTTCATTTCTTCCGGTCTCTATTAGAATCATTTAATGGGTTTGTTTATTTTCAACAGAGAAGGGAGGAAAACATTTTATAAGGGTTTTTCCACAGAGTTGAAAGTTAATCATCTTTTCCACAGAAATAAATTAACCATTTTGAGAAAAAATGGAAGTGCCTATACCAGAAAGTTTTGACAAGATAAAGAAATTAAAAAGCTAAAGGGGAAGAAAAAAAATCATTATTATTGTACTTTTTTCTTAATGATCATCTTAGATGTTGGGTGTAAGTGAAAAAAGTAAAATGTTCAGAGACAAAATGATGTTGGCAGTTGATTGTCCCATGAATACATTTGTCCTGTGTTCGAAGTAACAGCACCTTTTCTTTTCTTCTATAATGGGGTAGTGTTCCTTCAAACAGCTTAATGTTAGTATGCTAACAAGTATAAACTTTACTAAAATGTTTACTTTAGAGTTAAACGCTACATTCAGTCATATGTGGTGAGAAAAAATAAATCCATTTTTATGATCTAGCAAGTGCCCCAGCCTCACCTCGGGAAATGATCAGCCTAAAAGAAAGAAAAACAGACTATGAATCAACTGGAACAAACGCCACTTACCATGGAAATAAGGGAGAACACACTTCTAGGAAAGACACCATGACAGGTGAGATTGTGCTTGCATAGCATATATAAAAATCAGCTGTGATAGACCGCTGATTTTATAGGCTTGGCTGGGTTTACTCACTATAGAAAAGAGTCAGCCTGCTTTGGTTGATTCCAAAGTTTTAGCCACCTTGAGAAATACAACTGAAGAAATATTTTATCTTAATGAATACAATGTTGTGTGAAAATGATTTGTGAAGACCATGTTTCTTCACAGAGGACAGGCTCTAAAAGCAATTTTACATTTCTTTTTGATTTTAAGTTTGGGTTTGTTTCAGAAGAAAGTGAGTAAATCCACCTTGTATTAACTAGCGTTGTTTCTGAAGCATGACAATGGTTCAGCATGTGCGGTGATCCCTAACATCTGTCTTTTGCAGGGAATGGCTTTCCGGGACCAGTTAGCTTATTTTCCATGTCAGTCATTCCTAGGAAATTTGGTAGCAGTTTGTAAAGTCTACAGTAATCGCTGTTACTTTCTCAGCTGGGCTGGTGTAAATGGAACATTTTTTTCTGTGTATGTTATGGCATCTCTTGCAGGTTTCACTGAAGGCTTCTCTCCCCTAGTGAGCTCATTAACGTGTTAGCATTTCAGTAATTATAAAATTTTGAGCACTTTGCCTAGTACTGCACCTCTGTTAATTCTCTTGCAAAATACGTGTTGATCTCCATCACCATTGCACAGGCTTATATAACCTCTGTTGGACATTTTCATACGTTTATACAGTGCCGAGCATCACGGTGTCCTCTCCTCCAAATGCTACCTCAGGGCAAGCAAAAAATTACCGTGAGGAGTCACTGTGCACTTTCTGAATGCCCGTTACCTTTTCCCACACCCTCTGTAGAGGTCTTGCTTGGAGGATGCCAGAATGAGCTGTCTTTGTGTTCCTCAGCTCACTGGGGACACCAGTAGCATGCTGACTCAGCATCAAGCCATACTAGCTTTCAAGACCGTATTTAGGGTATGATGATACTCCTACTATATCTACTGTGTTATACGCTATTGTGTAATCAAAACCTAAAGGCCAGCCTTTGAATTTGTGTGAAAATGCAATATGGAACATCAATTAGCATGAAAGTGAAAATGTGAAGAAGAGGAATGACAGTTGAGAGCATTTGGAAACCACAGAAATGAGGAGTGTCCTGAGCAGCATCTGCAGCGCACTACATGAGGTTGCAGCAGATTCAGTCAAGGTACTGCATTTTATGTATCTGCAATATTTTGAGTGTTTCATAGTCACTGCACAAGGTGGTTCTCTAAAATGCTTCAGTGGTTCTTACTTGTGTATTTGTGAAGGATAGGACTGCGTTTTTTTCACCACTTTGTTAAGGATCCATGAAGAGGAAATCTCAGGAGTAAGAGCAGCAGGCCGAAAAGGCAGAAACATTCGTATTTTGTCCTAGCTGTATCTGCAAATTTAGACTACCAGATTATATCAGAATGTTCACAGAAAAAGGGTTTCCTTATGGAGAATCTGTGTTTCCTTGCAGATAGTCTTGTCTCTCTCCACACTTTAAAAAAATTGAGGGTTTTTTTCCCCATCCCTTTTCATTTTGTCTTTTACTGTATAGTGTTTTTCTTCTCCCATTCCTGTTTCCCTTGTTTCCTTTCTCTTTCAATACAGTTCTCAGATCATGAGGTTTGTACTTCCCCAGAAAACTTTGCTCCACTTTGATTTTTGCATCATGTTTTCCTTTAATATCTGCTTTTATTTTGTCTGTTCTTATTGATCTTTTGGGTGGGCTTTTAGTAAGGAAACTCGAAACACTCAGCATCATGCTCAGCTATTGACTGTTTTTCCAGCTACTGAGCTCAGTGAGAAAAATCAAAACCAAAATCAAATTGAAAAGTTTAATAATATTTCGCAATCTTACGTGACCATTGTACAAATGAATAGGAAATTAAAAAATCACTTTCTCTCTCTTTCAGGTCACCAAATCTCTGCTTATTTGGTCTGAGCTCAAATTAAGCACCATTTTAAGAACAAAAGAAAATGACAGTTAGAAGGAGTCTCACGTGTCAACAGTCAACATGAAATTTGTGTAACATATTTGTAGCTCATAAAATAAATATTTCATTAAAGAACAATATAAAATGAATATTTGTGATTTTAATTGTGAGACATTTTGACGTTACTTGGATGGTCTAATATAAGTTCATGTAGCAAGTTCATTGCAATGCCTGTATTTCATTTTGTGCATCAGACAATGCATTGCAGCTAATACATCCACAGAGCCTACGGGACTTAGATGAATGTTTTTTCAGGTTTCACCTGGCGTATAGATACTTTGAGCTGCTCTTGCATTCTGTGCCAAGCTGATGTATTACACAAAGCTTTCTTTGACTTATGGATTTACACAGGATGTGGAGCCACAGCTGTAGTCCCAATTTATCCACAACTGTCTCCATGTTCTTCTCCAAAGCTCTTCTCAGTTTATAGTTCAAAAATTTTATGACCTCTTGGCTTGGACTGAAATGAAGGTTTTTTGATGGATTTTCGAAGTAGAAATGTTGGCTTCTTGCCATTGTGGGGAGTTGTCAGGAAACCTCTGGGAAAAATGGAGAATCTATGAAGTAAACAGTTTGGCTGAAGATGATAACTTATATTGATTTCACAAGGACAGCTAAAAATAGAGGAACAACATCAAAGTTCTCTTTGCCCTCTTCCCTTCACAGGTTTATGATGCCGTGTATATTTACTATCCATCTTCTCTACTCTGTAGAAAATAATAACCAACAATAAAATTTTATCACCTAAAGTTTATTTTAAGACAAAAACTATTATATTCCTTTTAAAAAAACAGGAACTGTAAGTGCCCGTGGTAACATTATTTATGCCATGATGTTTTCCTTCAGAAGAAGGAAGATAAGGTTACTGTATACTATCATGGGACTCCTACTGTAAAGTTTCTTTACTTTGTTAGTTCCCTCACTGAACTAATACCTACATCACAGTCTGCACCCTGTATCTTCACTTCCACCAGCAGAAACACCTTCCGATTAATTTATTTTCTTTTGGTTGTCAAGAATCAATCATCTATACTTTTGTCATTTAAACTTACTTGCAAGTCCCTGCACATTCAGAACACAACCAACCACCATCATCTGTTACAATAGCTACAGATGCTCAGGCTACTTGAACTTATTATTACTTTAAGAAACCGTAATACACTGTAGTATTTCCTCATGCCCTTACCTTATCTTTCACCATGCAGGAAGGTGGCAGTGGTAGTGACAGTTAATGATCTCTGTTAGCCAAGATTTGTGAGGCACAGAAGCATTTTCCTTTACTGTCTTGAACTAAATTTTAGAAAATAGAGTCCTGCTGCTTATAGCAGAAAAAGCAGGTTATGCAATACCAGATGAGGATGACTACCTGTCCAGCTGAGCTTTCCTTGCTAAGTATCAGTCTCTGTTTGTGAGGGCAAAAGGCTAGCACCTTGTTATTTCCAAGTGTCTGTAAATGTGTTCAGAGTAAGTACTTATAAGAACTGAAAGCTGAATGTTAAATCATGAATCAAGTGACTGGGATATATGGGGACAGCTTCGGTCAATGATATCTTTGTCACATAAACCACTGAGTGACATAATTTTCTAAGCTGTTGTCAGCTTTGCAGAAAACTGCTGTGGGGAACTGTATGATTTTTTTTTAAAAACCAATATCACCTTGAAAAGAACAGGGAGAAAAAAGGAAGGTATTTTTCTGTAATGTTCTTTATGCAATGCAACCGCAAAGTACGGCAGGCTGATCATAGTACTCATTTCAGAACCTTCACAATTTTGCCTAGTAAAAAGTACCTCTTCAGTACTATCATGTACTGATGTTTACATACTGCATAAAATCCACACATACACACACACTCATCACTCCTCAAATCATTTCATCTGCAGCTACAATTCTCACATCTCTGCAAGGAAGTGTGGCTGCTGGAAAATCTCCATCTCTTGCTCCTTGTACCTTTTCCCTTCTCTTGACATGTTTTAAAAAAGAAAATTATTTCATTAACCTCTCTCTCTGTTTGATAATTTTACTATGATGGTACGTATACAATATTAAAAGTCAGATACTAACCAGACAATATCTGTCCATTCATCTAGCTCATTCTCTCCCTTCTTTCTTTTATATTTGCCCTCTGCTTTTGGACAGCAAGAGTCAACTGCTCGCTGAAGCATGGCAGAGCGGGAATGGAGTTCCCAGGGATGCTGCCTGCGTGTTCAGAAGCAGGTACTGGAGTGGGGCTGCATGCATTGCTAGCAGCTACATTGCTTGACTTACATTTCCTCCAGAGACAGAATTATCTCAACCTCCCAGCTAGACTAAGCCAAGATTTCTTGTTCTTGAACTCTTGGCATTCATTTCCAAGCATTTGATGTGTCATTGTATTTCTTTTTATTACATTAAAAAGAGAATACTACTTTTTTTTTTTTTTTCATTTTAAACTTGTGAATTTGTATCTACATCACTGCAGTGAAATCAGCAACACAGACCTTGCAGCTATTTTCATAAGCTGAAACTATCCATTTTTCCATCGCAGAATATGTGATCCAGGAGACTGTAAGTCTTCAATCTGGCACGTGACAATTCTGAGCACATCAGTGCAAATGTCACAGTAGTGCATTGGTCGGCTATGCACCGACTCTGGACTATTTCTGTTTTCATAATAGTCATGGCTGTTAGTGGCACATATGTACCATGTGCCTTTTCATATACCTGTAGAAAGATGGAAAGGTCATGACCCTCCTTAAAGTCTCTCTGATTGCCTGTAGGAACAATGTATAAATTAGCATGTGTCCAGTTTGCTATTTTTCATCAGATTCTTCATAAAACCATCAGATGCACCTTATACCAATCTTTTATTCTTGACATCAACCAACCATGAACAGTATTGTCCTGTCTGGACTGAATATTTTCAGTCATGCCCGACTAGAAATTTGCATGCATGAAACTTCAACCCTGCTTATCTTGCAATTTATATACATGAAAACAAAATGGTTACAAGAAGTTCTTCCCCTGTTTATGAGAGTCCAACACATTGAATATCACTTCCATTTTTTTCAAGAAGTAGCACTTCACAACCAGGTAGCTGAAACACTGAGTATCTTTAGATCTTGAGAAGAGGAATTTGTATAACCCAGCTTGTTCTAGCACTTTGTAGGGCAAGCAAAAAACTCAGAAAAACAGCATAAAAAGGTAGTATCAAGGAAAGATCTGGCAGTTGTACTACAGAGAGTCATGCCTTCATGAGACGCACCATAAATAGCAATGCTGATGCGGACTCCTCTAATACCGAAGACTGGCATCGGGAGGTTTTCAAACACTAAAGCAGAGGATGCAGCTGGAATATAAAAACCTCTGAAATAAGAGTCAAGTCTCATACATCACTCAAGCTTGATGACAAAATGCAGCCTGAAGAGAGAGAACCTCTGCAGATCGGCTCTTCGGTACTGACATCTATGGCCAAAGACAAACTACTCAAGCAGTCATCGTTTCCATCTGTTACCACCTACTGGCAAACAGGCAGAATTAAGAGTACCTACCACTGGAAAAGACCAATCAATCATCATCTGTTACTGGAGTTCATATTCTTCCCACCTTCAAAGAAGGGATCCTGCTGCACTCCTTGGAGACCTCCAGAGCTCTTCTCCGTTTCCTACACAGGACTATGCACTCTCAGTAACTGCATCCAGCTCTTCAAGAAACAAGAGGTTTTTCATCCCTATTAGTTAATGGTTATCAAGTGAAAAATCTCTTTTTCCAGCTGTTAGGGCTCATTACTCCATCATATAAGCCCTGTCTTTATCCTGTTTCAAGAACATGCCGGAGATCTTTAAGAACAGCATCTAATGTCTGTAAAGCAGCAACATGGAACAGTGCACCACACTGACAAAAATGATACCTTCAGCATGGAACCCGTAGCAGATGTGAAGATCAGAACTGGAATATTACAGTCAACTTTGACTCAAGACTGTGCCATTCCCTTCTCCATAGAGGGTGCGGTGGCTGCGGGAAGGATAGAGGCAGTTGTACATGCTGGGGTCCATGCTAGCAGGTTGCCAAAGGAAGAAGGAGTGGTTACTTCTTGAGTAACTGTGGTTCTTCTTAGTGATGTGACTAGCATGGATCCCATACCCAGCTTTCAGCTGTGGTACCCAGTCGTCACCCTCAAAGGTTTTGAGTTGTGAAGGTATTAAAAGCAACTCTTGTTGCCTCCAGGTTTTATGCCATTGCACAGAGACCTGAGAGAAGTTGCATGAGCAACATGTTTCAGTTCCACTGATGACTCTGATTCACAACTAATCAATTTTTACTTTCAGGCATGTGCTTTTATAATGAGAGTCCTCATGACAGCATCAAATCATTGGTTATAATGTCTGGAAAGTTAATAATGCATGCCCAGTAAGAACAGCGTGCAGCAGCCGCACAAAATACTACCCTCATATTCTTTCAAATATGAGAAATAGCTACAATCTTTCTAGTTCTACCAGCAAACTAAGCTTCAGCTAGATAGCCAAATCAAAGTGATCAGTGAAGTCAGCTTTGCCAGGAAAATCCTTAGCTCTTTATGTGTTTTTTGGGACAGGGTGGGAAATAAATTTTTGCAAAACTGTATGATATCATTGTCTTCAGAATTACTTCTACTTTCATACTCATAGCTCAGTTTTGTCCGTGCATTTCAGTAGTAGGACACCTGAGAAGAAAGTGACAGCAGTTCATGGATTCGAGACTATCTTGGCCAGACCGCTTCTGTATAACTACATATTACTTTTTTGCATAACTCATTTTTCAGTTGCATTTAATCACTTTTCCCATGAATAATTTCACCATATAGCAAAAACACTGTAGGATAAATAATCCAGGATTTGGTGTAACATCTTCCAACTGAAGTGAAAGGAATGAAGTGTTTCTTAATCTCAGTATTTATAACTGTTATCTGCTTAGTGTATGTGTGATATAAAATCCCATATATAACCTGAAATATATTACTGAATGTTAGCTGTATATGAAATTATTTTGTTGATTTATATGCGAAGTGCACGAGATTGGTATGAACATGACATAGCACCTGTTACCGTTAGTAAGTGTATACCATGTCCATGCATGTACGCCAAAGCAAAGATTATGACTGTTTAGTGGGAGGAAGAGAAAATAGAAGTCTGCAGATGCTTTTAAAGATTTTTGTGTATGGGAAACAGGTGCTGTATAATGTATTTAATGAAGCCTTAAGAATTCGTTTTGAGCCCAAAGAGGTATGTTTGGTAAACCTGCTTTTTCCTTCCTTTTTTCTCTCTCCAGCTCAGAACACTGGAATCTCAACTTTGTACAGGAATTCGTATGGTGCACCTGCTGAAGATATCAAACACAACCAGGTAAGTATGGACATGAAAATGTTACTGTTCCAGATGGCAAAAGACCAGTGTAACATCTTGTATAGAAACTAAGAAAAATATCACAAAGATTCATAAATCAAGATTGGAGGAAATGAGTCATCTGCTTGTGCAATTCCACTGGCTTCAAGCAAGCTACGTTCTTCATGCTAATGGATAATTTCAGCCCAAGTTTCAAAAAATGTCCAACAGGTTATGACAGCATATGCACAAAAATTATCTAAGGTGTTTAAGCCTGTAACTCATAATGAAATCAAGAGGGGATTGAGACCTGTCTTCAAAGTTCTGGATATGTGTGACACAGACTACAAAAGCCAAGCTAATGTTAATAGGCATTTCTACTGGCTCTAGTAACTCGTGATGTCCTGTGCCCATGATTTTGGTTAAGTCCAGTCACATCTTGAATATAGCCATCATAAAATTCAACACCACTGCTAACACCACACAGCTCACGTGCTAAGGCATGCTAGCAGAAAATCCAGTATTAACCAGTCCTGGAGAAAGAACCTGGTGTATCTTTTGCAGGGATGTGTATGCTACACTTAGGTGTAGCAAAAGGCCTCAGATTTGCCATTTAGTAACTCCAGAAGCATGATTGTAACAAGGCTTTTTGCTTAGTTGTTTTTTAATGTATGCACTGGGGCACGGGCAAGAGAAACTGTAGCATTTCATTGGCAAGGACACTGTCTCATGTATATACATCCAAGCCATTCGGTCTAAAGCTTTGGGACTCTTAAAAATGTCCTGTCCCTGAAAACCAGAAAGCAATAAGTACGCCTGGATAAGGTGGGTATTACAAAAATGTAATTGGCAGCGTGGGTGCCAGCTAATGCACTCACAGAAAAAGTTGCAATATCTACATGCATGGCATTCATATAGCTGGTATTTCCAGTATAGTATTTCCTCAAAACCTGGGAAACAGACATTTTTCTGCACCCATAGGCTTTTGATTCATCATTATGTGTAATGCTACTTTATACTTAATTATCACAACTCCTTAATATTTTCACAGCTTCTGTATATAATATGCAAAAGTTACAGCATTTTTCAACTAGAGAAATGAGATGAAAAAACATTTAAGGAAAGCACTTAAAATGATTAGTAGTATCAAACAGGTAAATAAATATTTAGTAAAATTGAGAAAAAATATTTTTCTTTGAAAATTTTTACTAGATTACCTGAAATTTCAATTTGAAAGGCTGATATTTCGGTTTTAATCCACTAACCTAAGGTGAAGAGAGTTTCTGATATTCTGTGCCCCCATTTCTCTTTATTGGTTTTGCTTTTTAATTAGCCAGTATTTCCTGTGATGCACCATATTCCTTCTTTGTGTGAGCCGGTTCAGGGCATGAAGGTGTTCCTGCTTTTATTGCATTTAAAGAGATGGAGCCCTTCTAATTAACACAATATTTAGAGAAAATAAGGGTATGAGGTATTGTAACAGCAGGTGCACTCTAACTGCAGTCATGAATCAACTAGTTTGATTTTTGGGGTGAGAGTTTGAGTGAAAACAAAACCAACAAAAGAAAAAAACAGCAAAAAACAAAAGCAATTTTCTACCTTTTCCCACTTGCTTTCTCAATGAGATGTCAGGTTTATGATTGACATATCAGAAATAATGTTTTTAGCTAAAAAGAACCCAGAAATACTACTCCAGTCCCCTATTTTCTACTCAAAAATTGACCTTGTCTAACTTTTTGGCATATAAATAGGTTGCTTAGTATAGAATTTTTGTCCTGTGCCCAAAATTCAACACCTGTGTTTGAATATGTGAAATGAAACGAAGGGCTCAAGGTCCTATACACCTTGATAGCAGTACTAGGAATAGAAACTAGAGTAGTTGTGCTCCCTTGTGCTGTTCTAATATTGGGCGCAGCGTTGGAAGATCACTCGTAGAATCGTTAAAGGACACGGGCAGACTTTTGCACTCTACGCGCAGAGTCCAATACAGACATGCTTTGAAAGAATAACACAGAGTTTGGGACATAGCAGTGCGACTGTTCCTCTCTTCTTGAAGGAGCATTACTAACTCTTGCAGAGTCAGCAGGATCTGCAAAGTCTTCTGAGACCAACGTCTGAGCATCACTATTCCCAGTGACAACCATTTGAGGATTGAAAGGCTATCTCATTTTGCAGTCACAAAGTCTGCCCAAACTTAATAGAGGTGGTGCAGAGTGAAAGGTAGTGTTCCAACTATAAAAACAGAGACTCGCTAGGGCTGTCTGAAAGAAACTTTATGGCAAACCTAGGTTATGGGATCGCCTGAGATTTTTTTCTGCATATCATAAATATTTCAGCTTCAAGGCAACCTGCTGGAATGTAGCAACAACACCAGATTGACAGCATGACGTGTTAAGGAGGTGGTAGGAAGATGGTTCTGCTTAACAGTAGCAGAAGACCACATTTCAGGGCACTTTGCTGAAATTTTCTCACGTCAGTGCCCTGAAGACTATAAATGGTTCTTAAGGATACAGTGTCACTCTCAGTCTCACTTGTGGCAAAGGCAGCTGCAAAATGTTTAGCATCTTCGGAGTGTATATCACTTCCATTCACATTCTTCAAGGCTGAATTTTGGCCACTGATATTTGCATTATATAGCTGCAAAATAGTCAGAAAGTTATACACAGATTATAGTTATGAAAGTAACTGTAAGCTATGCTGCTTGAACTACTTTTGAAGTAAACCAGCATCTTCAGCAGCAATAATATTAAATAATAAATTTATTTAATAATAATATTAAATAAATAAATGTAATGACAAGGCAAAGCTGCAGAATTAATTCACTACCATGCAATACCTTGAGCAGATGTTAAGATGATGCACAACTTGGATTTCCAGCATGATGAGATTTACTCCTTCTTCCATCCTGTTGCCCACAATAAGCTGTACCTAACAAGCTGTGGGTATTACTGTCTTTCAGGTTTCAACACAGCCAGTTCCACAGGAGCCCAGCAGAAAAGATTATGAACCATATCAGCCGTTTCAGAATTCAACAAGAAACTATGATGAGTCCTTCTTTGAGGACCAAGTGCATCATCGTCCACCTGCAAGCGAATACAACATGCACCTGGGACTAAAGTCAACTGGCAACTACGTCGACTTCTATTCAGCTGCTCGTCCCTATAGTGAACTTAACTATGAAACAAGCCACTATCCAGCCTCTCCCGACTCCTGGGTTTGAGACTTGGGCAGATACAAAAGCTCCAGGAACTGTGCATGTGCATGCATACCACAAGACATTTTTTTTCCTGCAAATTTAGTTTATTAAAGCCTGTTCCATAGGAAGGCCCAGATAACCAGTATGGAAAAAATTAAGAGATTTTTTTAGAAGGCTAAAAGATACGAAAGCTAAACCTGGGAGTAATTAGAAAGAAATATATATATACATATATATATTTTACAGTGTGGGGCAACTTTACTGTTGGCCTGTAGAGTCTAAAGTTCGGTGCTGTATATTGAATGTGGCTGAAGGAAGGAGGGAGAACATAACAGTGGATGTGGGTCAAGAGTTAAGCACAAGTAACTGAGCAGCGTACATACTTTATGGGGAACAGCTTCTCACACTTTGTTTAATATCCTCATTCATTGTGAATCTAGGCTTCAAGTTGCATTTGGGGTTTCCTCTGTACAGCAAGATGTTTCTTGCCTTTTGTTAATGCATTGTTGTAAAGTATTTGATGTACATTACAGATAAAAAAAAAACAAGTGCATTGTGTATATTACACCAATGCCACAGTGTTTCTTCATCTATGGTTCTAAATATTGCTTCAATTTCAAATTTTGAAAGATGTATGAATTTCCAGTTTTTTGTTTTCTTTTCCCCGGTGCGTTTTAACAAAAAAAAAAATCAAAAAAAATCAAAAAAACAAAAAGGAATATTTAGCAGTATTGTTCGTTCTGATATGTGAATTTGTTTGTGGCAACTAAAAAAAAGGCATTCAGCAGTTTCTGACAATTAACATTCATCATTCCACACTCCTTGTCAACGAAGTGCTTTTTCACTGCCTAAAATTTTAGATGTAGATATTTGAAATAGATTTTTTTCATTTATACCAGTTTTCTTTATGATGATACAGTGTTAAAAGAAAATAAATTACAATTGATCTGTCATCCATATTTGCTAAGAATGTCTATTTCCAAGAACCTACCATACAAATACACATTCTTACTTGTGTGTGTCCACGTATG
This sequence comes from Theristicus caerulescens, assembly GCA_020745775.1. NCBI lineage: Eukaryota > Metazoa > Chordata > Aves > Pelecaniformes > Threskiornithidae > Theristicus > Theristicus caerulescens. The sequence goes on from CM036558.1 coordinate 88,394,454, forward strand.
CATAGTATTCTGTGTGCGTGTGTATTTGAGTGTGTGCGTTAGTGTGGCATAAGACTTCTTTTCATCCAATGTTTTCCTTGTTCAAGCTTCAATTTTTGTTTGATTTTCAGTTTTTTTAAACAGTGGAAACTCCAGTATGTGCTTTCTCTTACTCACTTTCTTAACCATTGATAGCAGTTCAAAATTGTTAGGCCACATTCTCACAACGGAAGGGGTTATCGGATCTTTTTCACTGACTCCTTCAGCTGTAGGTGCCATTTCCTTTAAAATAGCATCTCTTGATCTTCTCTTGAGGAAATTTCATTACTCTCCAGCCACCACCCAGCAAGTGCTCAAGGAAGGCAGGGTTTGATTTTGCCATCTCCCTGAGGGAATGGAAAACAAAGACCTAACAGACTTAAGTCTGGAGTCTCCAAACTCTTCGGGCTATCGAAGAGTTCAACTCGTGAACCATTAGGACAATCATTTATTTTAACCCATACCAAAAAGAAAACCTGATACCCAAAATACATTCCTCAAATATGAAAGATACTGACTATTTCTGTGCATTTAAAGTGAAACCCTGAAAAATAAAAAAAGTAAGGGACAAAGTTTTGTTTTTTTTTTAAATTAAAAAACAGAAAAGGAAAGTAGGCTAGGAGGCCAGAAGAGCTGGCATATTCATCTTAGCTCTTGGAATTCCGGAAGTAAAAAAATGAATCTAGCATTTCTTGATTATTTCTTTGATTCAGGCAACAGTTCAGCGTACAGTTTTCACAGCATAAGACCCACCACAAATGAGTAGTTGTAAATTGCTTAGATTACAATTAAGGAATTTGTTTTAGGTTGCAAACATTTCTGTGATTAGTCATTGTAATAGTCTTAACATCACCTGGCACACTTCTGGCTGTGCACAGGGGGAGAAGTCTCTTGCAAGTCATCGCCTGCTCTATAGGACGCAGCCCGAGTAGTTCATGCAGGCGGGTATTGTGATGTAGAATTGGTTTATCGGTAAGCTAGGACTATAGTTTAATCTTTTTGGCAGCTTTTCCCAGTGTACGATATGTAACCTTATCTGCTCTTTGTAGTAAACGGGGAAAAAAATCGCATGCAAAAAAATTTTTAAAAAATTTAAGAAAGGGTGGGTGGGAGGGGCACAGTGGGCCAGATGTATAGTGAGGTAGATAAAAATATTATTCATAGTTTTGGACACAGGTTGTTTATATTTTATTTATTACATTGATTTTAATAAGATAAGTGACATTTGCAGTGCTCTTTTGAACAAAGCACATTTTCAGTATAAAAACTTTTTTTTAATAAAGAATGTCACTCGCAACTCGAAGTTCTTCTTGACTGCCTGATAACCACCAGGCTGGCGCAGTTCTCCAGGCACAGGATTGCCAACAGGCCGAGGGGATCCGTCATTCTGTTTGAAGTTCTTAGGACAGGAGGTTATTGTAAGTTGGATTTCTTTCCTTTCTTCAAACTACTGAAATGCCCACGTTGCCCCCTGTCAGCTCCTCTTAGGAATTACTTGGAGTCACACGTTGACCATTGCTCAAGTGAGAGATTCTGGATTGATGAAGTGGCATAAAATACCTTTTGTCTATAGTTTGTGTTGTTTTGTTTCCATTCTTCTGTAGTGGCAAGTGCTCCGGCTGATAACGTTCACTCTTGCTGTACTGAGTTTTGAGAAGGTGTTGAATTACCTGGCTTCTCTTCCAGGCTTGGAAATCCAACACTGCTGCCATACTGAGCAAGATATATATGATGCATTCTTTTTAATACTGAGGAAAGTATCATTACCTATTGCTGTTCCCTTCATTCTTGTACTAGATCACACACAGAAATAGAGAAGAAACAAAACTGTTCCAAAAAAAAATTGTATAAAATGCAATTTATGTACTGTAAAATGTCGGATTTTTTTTTTTTTTAACAAGCTTCATATTAGAATCTTGTTCAGCTGTGTAGAGCTATATAAATCTCACTGTTTTATTAAATGCTGTTAATGGTCTGGAAGGAATGGTTAACCTATCTCAAGATTAACAAATTTGCACTAACATGAGCAATATTGATTTGAAAAAAAAAAAGAATTCAATATTTAAAAGATAAACTATGATTTTAAAGGTATATTAACACTGAAAGTACATTTTGACAAATAACATATTTAAGCCCAAAATATAAATGGTTATGTCAGATAACACAAAAGAACTATAACAATATAGATTGAGAAAAAAAATGTGTTTCACTGTACATGTTGCTAACATGTACAAAGACAAACTCATATTGACATATTTTCTATTAATAAATCCTACTGTATTGTGGAGAATCGCTGGTCATAGTGCAATATGTTTAAACTCAGAAGTTGACTCCATAGATTGATGCCTAGCTTCACACAGCCAACAACCCCCTGCAATTTATTTATCTTAATTATTAATCAGATAGGTAACTTTCAGCTCTCAAGTCATTCACTGCCCCCTCCCTCTCCACCAGGTTTATGAGCACAACCTACTCTACAACAGCAAGCGAAGGGGAAAGGTATTTTTGAGAACACCCCTGATTATGGCTGCAAGAGCTCAGCTGCCACCAGTTACAGCAAGAGAGTTTATCTGCACCTGTAGAAAAAACTAAAAGGCTCAAGGCTGCTATCACTGGATAGGAACATGCTGTAAAAAATATGATCTTGGCCCCAATGTTACATAGACTGCAGCCAAGAAATGAAGAGCAAGCCATTAATTTACTTCTGCGTTGCTGGGAGTCCTGGCGTGCAGTGCATGTAAGGGCTCGGGAATAATTGTTTCCCAGGACTGGGTTGCATTAGGCTGCAGAAGCGTCTCGCTGGGGAGACTTGCAACTCAAATCAGAAATGCTGACTTATTTTTTTTGTACCTTGGCACAGCACAGGCTGTGCAAGCCAGCGCGCTGCAAGGGAGGCTTGCTCAACTCCTCCGCCCCTGTTGCTCAGCCTCGCCTGCCAGCACGCAGACAGAGCTCTGAGTTTAGTGTTACTGCTTGTATCATGGGGAGTGGCAAGAGGAGAGGGAGGGATGGAGACAGCAATCGAAGGGTGGAGGGGCAACAAACAAGGGGCCTAAAAATACAGAAACTCAGAGCTTGTGCGTGAAGGCAGATACACACCCATAATTACCAACAGTGGAATGGACCCAACAAGAGATTTTATGCACCGAGATCATCAAATAGTGCTAACAAGCTAATATACTGAACATTTAACAGCAGCAACATGATGCACGTAAAGTTTTATGCTAGAAAAGTGGGAGGGAGCAGCAGAGGGAAATCACAGGTCACCGTTGGGCACTTCCAGCTTCAGCCAGCAGAAGACGTAGGGCACGAGGGCAGCGACTGCTTACTGCTGTGAAGGAGAGAGGAGAGGGATGAGACTCTTGATCAAAGACTTTTTAAGATCAGGTCAAAAAGACATTAGGCTGCTAAAACAGAGGCAACTTTTCATAAACCTCCCTCCCTTGCCCTGCCATCCTCAACAGCAGAGTGCAGTCCCCATAGCAGGTACACGGACACGGTGCACATGGGGGACAATCCCATCAAGGACCCAGCTTGCAAAGGCCCTTTACTGTCAGCTGGGCAATACCCAGTACAGGTGTGTGTCTGAGTGGCCACCCGTGCTGAATGCTGCCAGTCCTGAGGCTGGGCTTGCTGAGGAGCAGCTCCAACCACTTGCAATTTGAAGCCCAGTGTTTTCCCTGGAGGCCGGATGCACACCAACGTCTGCTGAAGAACTGTGGGGTGCTGGCTCTTTTCCAGGGGACTAGCCAGTTTTTAAATAGTGGACTAAAGCCATTTTCAGACATTTAGGTTGAAAGTGGGAGATTTGAGTTTCATCCCCAGGCAAGGGGATTGAAACCTGCAGCTGATGATACCTAAAGGGAGGGGGCATCCCTGCCTTCCAGGCTGCTCTAAAAAACAAGTGAGAAAAGCAGTGACTATCATGTCTTTTGATAGCCTGAGTTAGGAGCGCTTGCTCCTCACTCTTGCTCCACTCTTCTGAGGGCCAAGCCAAACAACCCCATCTAACGCAAGCACTTCAAATTCTTTCTCCCCAATGCCCCCCTGGGTTTTGAACCATCTCGACTGGGCTGCGTCGTTCAAAAGATCGGCACGCCACAATCCTCTGAAAGTCCAGCAAGGCACATGCATAAGTACTGGTGCTAGCCAGGCACAGTACTCTAGCAAGACACCATGCCAATGCATTATTCTTAAACCTAATTCCCAGTCAAACTCACTTTAGTATTTTTAATGCAATTTTAAAAGCAGTTTCCTTCCTCTGTGGGCATTGGTATTGCTTTGCCAGAAGAAAGCGCATGCTAAACTCTTGCAAAGTGTAAACCTTTAGCTTTCACCTAATTTTAAAGCCCACAGAAGTCCCTGGAAAGCCTTGATCAGCTTCACCAAGCCATGGATCAGGCCCAAAGTGGAAAGAGGTGAAGAACTGGTGCAGCCTTCTCAAAGGATGAGCACATTGAGGCCGCTCTTGCCAGCACACCAAAGGCTGCAACCTTCTAATAGCTAAAAGGAGAAAAAAAGCAAGTTATTTGCTAGTACCTGTCTGTCAAAATTTACTATAGAGCCTTTGGCTCTCTGTAATTTTATTTTCACTGCTTTAAGAGAGTGACATAGATAAAAAGTACTTGCAGTGACTCATTGTTGCAGTTAATTTCAGTAGCCAGATGAGTAGTTTCAGACAACGGACACTGAAATACCTTTCTTTTCCAGACAGGCAAAAATCTGAAGCTTGCCACTAAATCTAGGAAAGTAAAATAACAATGGTTTGCTGATTTGCTATTTTTCACAAATTCAATTAAAATATTAATTCACATAAGCCTTGTCATTTTTACACAGCCCAGTGGCTGTGGGGGTTGCTTTTTACATAATTTACTTATTTTACATGAATGTTATACAGGCAGAAAATGTTGATAGCTAAACACATCAAGCCAATAACTAACATATCGAGGCTGAAGAGAAAATGTATGGCAGAGAATTCAGGCTTCTGTGTACAGATGCAAACAATTATGACCTCTGTTTGACATCAACTGATAGAGAGGGGAAAAAAGCATCTACTGTATGAAGCCTAACATCTTCCATAGCAAATATAAGTCCCTTTAAAAAAAGACTTACTTACACCCTTTCCCTCGAAAAAAAAAAAAACCCACAGCCATTTCCTCTAAGCTGCCCTGGGCTTGACTGTTTATTGGGGGTGGCAGGAGGGGAGGGGAATTTGCATTAAATGCAATAGTTGAACAATGTTTTGTGTTGCTTTTGTTTCTGCCTGAGGTCTGTGGATGTGAATAAGAAGGCCACTCACTGTACTGCTGTAGCAACATTAAGCAAATCAAAATATGCAAAAACACCAGCCACATTACAAAATGTGACAGACACCACTTCTAATACCCTGGCTACCACTGCAGGCTCACCATCATGGGAAAGAAAAAAAAAAGGTGGCTGGTTCTTTTCAAATAACAGCCTCCTGTTACACAGCCACACCAGCACTCAGTCAAGAGTTAAAAGAGCGAACAGTGCAAAAGCTGCTCAGAAAAGCCCCGCTGACTTTGGGGTGCCCTCAGCCGTGGGGCTGAGCAGGGCAAGCGGTGGCAGCGTGCGGGGCAGCTGCTGCCCACCGGGTCCCCGTGAGCTGGGGGCCGAGGGACGGCAACAGTGGGCAAAAGCGGGCAGGGGCATCTTAGTCCTTGGCGGGTCACAAGTGCTAGAGTCGAGGAGCGAGTGCCAGCGGAGGAGCGCTGCGGGTGCTGCAGCTTCGGGGAGCTCAGCACTGACCAGGCACCACTGCCTTAAGTTTCTGCTGCAGCTCAGCCAGCGGCCTTCCAGTTCAATTTTTTGCTCTACCTTCAGTTAGAATAGTTTAAGAGGTCACCCCTTGGCTTCTTTTTCCCCTCTGGTTCCTTTTTAATAATATAACAGTTGTTATGATCCACTCAATTACCAAAACCCAGGTGCAGAGCCAATGCTTGCATGTCAGCAACTCATTCTGCTCTTGCAGTCACAGCTTATCTCTGATGGAGAAAAAAAAAATCTCTTAGTAGAAACTGGTAGTTATGTGTCCTGACCAAAATTTGCATTTTGCTCCAATTTTAAAATAAAAAAAAATGGAAACTTGAAATACGCCTGGTTTGCTGGTACATTAAAGCATGGGCAGCAGCTCATGCCCCTGAGCTGGGCTCAGGTCTGGGCAAACAGCAAGAAGGCTGTAAGAGACTGAAGTGTTAAGAACAATTGTCTCAAAGCTTGCTTGGGTGTGTTTATCTGATAAGACCAGACAGCAGACCACTCTTTTGTCTGGGAAGACCCGAGGGCAGACCATTCTTTGACTTAACAAATGCCACCAGCTTGCAAGGAAATTCGTGCAAACTTGCCAAAGCAGCAGGCCATTCTCTGGCTTATCAGGATGTTGCCCTGGGTAACCAGATCGAACCGAGAGGGCAAACTCCCTCTCCAACACGAGATAAAAGACGGCACAACGAAGCCTGAGTGTGACCACCTGAAAGGGTTAAAAACCACAAGAGCAAGAAAGATGTTGTAAATACCTTAGTCACTCAATTAGATCAGAAGACACCCTGTTGTGATTTAAGGATGTTGTGAATACCTTGTTAGACTTGAGGGCGGCCTGATGTGATTTAGGGAGTAGCTAGAAGAACAGTTACAAGATAAGGGGGGCTCCGGGATAATCTCGTTACAGACAACTCGGCCTTGGAAGAAACAGAAGAATGGCAACAGCAGTCTTGAAGGACAACGTCTACGTGATCCTAGGACTGAGTTTGCGCAGAAGCAAAGGTCAATCAGCGAACACAGTGAGGAAGACTGCGAGCCTTCATCTGAAGACCCCCAAAGACCACCACAAGAGATGACTGCGCATGCGAATCAGATATTTACATATGTTAATAAGTTCCTGGAAATCTCATGTTTATGCATAGCAATTCTCGGAAACCCTATGAATATGCATGATTGTATAGTATATATTCTCTAAAAGTTCATTGACTCGAGGGAGCACTTATGGTGGAGAATCCCCAGTGCTGCCCAGCGCTGCAATTATCACACCCACCACCGAAGGACTGAAGCCTGAGACCCAACAGGACGCCGCTGGATCCATGGCGGTGACTATCCTTTGCTTATCTCTCTGAACGCTTGCTTAATTTCCTCCTAATATTTCCTGCCTTTCCTATCGCTTTACTCTTTTATATTTACCCAATAAAACGACTGATTGGAGGCATATGACCTCGTTTGTGTCTTAATTTCGCCCTTGGGATCATTAAGAACCTTCCCTGACAATCAGACCAGGACTTAACAAAGGCGTTTGAGCAGGAGGCTACAGCCTGCCCGAATGGGGAGGTACAGCCCACAGGTTACTGCACAGCCTCCACCAAGCAGGAGGGCTCCCTGCCAGTGTGCGAGCATCAGTAATGTCTTTTAAGTTAGTAAGATGGGAATGTAAAGTTGGAAGCCAGAGACCAGGGGAATTAAAGCCGCAGTTGTTAACACAGGGGAAAGTGTGAGCTGCCCTTCCCATAGCTCAGGTCTGTGGTTTGGGCTTTTTTGGCTTTTTTTTTTTCTTTCAATAATTAAGGTTTAGGGCAATAACATTTTTTATGTAACTATCTGGGGAATGTGTTTTGACTAAGTAAAAAGAAAAGTGATGTTAATACATATAATCGAAAATTACAGTAGGAGACAAGTTGTTTTGACTTCCTAAAATTTGTTGTATATGTGTAGGTTAAGATAAAGATTTGGTTTAACGATACTGTGATGTAAATGCAAATTATGCACTCTAATAGACTGTGAAATTCCAGATCTATCAGGGTAGCTGTTTATACCATACGTAGTTAATTAATGACTGTGCAAATCAGCAAAATTAAGGTTAAACAGGTGTTAAGAGACAAGAGGATTTTGGAGCTGCTTCCTAAAGTGACAAATGATGCCTGTCATTTGTCTTGTCTCTGCCATGCCACAGTTTAAGTGTGACGGGTTTCTCTGCTGTATTAATGTTGATTTAAAAAATAAAAGCAGTTTTATAAACCAGAACAACTTCAGTCACAGCTAAGCCTGACCTGCTGAACTACAGGATGTAAAAAGTGGAAAATTAACTATATAATCTTTTATTGTGTTTCCAATACCATGTCCAGAAATCATGAATTATCCCAGAAAGACTGGGACTCTTTTACTTCTAGGGATTTACTCTGTGCCTTGCTCTTACTGCCTCTCACAAAGCCATCTGTCATGGCACCGATGGAGCCCCACAGTATGGCCAAAAATATTTTCATGAAATCTCAGCGAAGAAGTATGTGTTTGGGAAGCAAAGCAGCAGGTCTGTGTCTTGCCGCAACCGAACTCCTGATCCTTCCTCCAAGACCTTCATCCATCCCACACAGGGCTGGAGGGCTGGAAGAGCAGAAAGGGGATGTGACTGCCCCAACCTGCTATTTGAAATAAATCACCACCTCGAACTAGGAACATCTAAAACTGTTTAATGACATCTTAGCTCTAGTGTTTTTTGGTGTGTGGGCTCCAATATAGTTTCCTTATGTGATTTTGGCTAAAAGGTAATAGAAGAGGAATTTTTTTACAGCAAGAACACTTTAGGGGAATTTCAGCTTACACAAAGCCACTGGAAACATGGGGTAATTCAGGCACTATTAACTACAATGTACCAGGTGCTCCTCACTCTTCTGTGCCATCTGGATAGATCTAGTGGCTGATCCCTAAAAGCAAGTGTCCTGGTTTCGGCTGGGATAAAGTTGGTTTTCTTCCTGGTAGCCGGTATGGGGCTGTGTTTTGGGTCTAGGTTGAGAACAATGTCGATGATACACTGACGTTTTGGTTCTTGTTAAGTAGTGCTAAGTACTTGCTAAGTGGTGCTCACACTGCTCAAGGACCTTTCAGCTTCCCATGCTCTGCCAGGGGCACGGGAGGCTGGGAGGGGCACAGCCGGGGCAGCTGACTCAGACTGGGCGGGGGCTATTCCATACCACGTGACGTCATGCTCAGTATATAAGCAGGGGAGTTGGCCGGGGAGGGGGTCGATCGCTGCTTGGGGGACGTGCTGGGCATCGGTCGGCGGGTGGTGAGCAATTGTACAGTGTACCGCTTGCTTTGTATTACTACTGTTCTATTTTTTTTTTTTATTTTACTTTAGTTATTAAACTGTTTTTATCTCAACCCACGAGTTTTCCCCTTTTGCCCTTCCGATCCTCTTCCCCATCCCACCGGTGGGGGGGTGAGCGAGCGGCTGCGTGGTGCTTAGTTGCCGGCTGGGGTTAAACCACGACAGCAAGCAGCCCTACCTGCAAAATTATTCCAGAAGGGAAAAGGAGCTAAAAAAGTGAGAAGTACTTTATGAAGATGCAGTGGAGAGAAGGAAAGATAAGTGGAGCGACCAGTGGGCTGGCCAGTAACAGGGAGAGGTGGCACTTGTCATTTCACTGTGCTTGGGAGGCATTTCTGCTGAAGAAGTCAGCATGATGTAAAGCAGAGAAGGGTTTGTAGCTGTAGGTGTGTGGATGGCCAAGGCAATTCGGTTCCTGGGGTGAGTAATTGCTCTCAAGACAGAGCAAGAGCAGCCAGTCCTGGGATGCAAAAGTTACACTCCAAAAAAAAGAAAAACATCAAACACCTTTTTTTGCTTATGACTTTTGGAGTCAACTGTAAAGTGAAGAAGCTGTTCTAGGAGTGTCCTCTATGCAAAAGGACTTCATAGGTCCTAAGCAATATATTAGTTTTGTGGCAAGGTGAAATAACAGCAACAGCTAGCAGAGCTGGCTGGAGTAGCTGGCAGACCAGGGCACAGCGTGGGGCACAATGAGTTGCTGCGTTCAGCTCCTTGTTAAGTTCTCATTTTTCTCCCTTTCAATAGAATATTTTAAGGCATGGGTGCATGATGGCAAAGAGAGAAATTTAGCTTATTGAATGCAAAGAAGTGTTCAGCTTGATTTTCTTTTCCCATGCCTCTGAAGGGTGCCAAAGCCAGTGCTTTATTAGCAATCTCTTTAAATGTACCCGCTGCTCCTGTTACTGCCAATCAAGTCCTTGCAGACTTGAATAGTTACTGTACCTGGGTCAATAAGCGAGATAAGAAATACTGCCACCGGGAACTGAAGTTAACTGAGGCTTAATGAAGTCACACCAGTTTGATGTAATGGAAGAGATTTGCAAGGCAAAGATCCTGAGACCATTAAAACTGTCCTCTGGAAAGAGAGCCCCCCTAATCACAGAAAGGGGTGCAAGGCAGTGTGCCTACAGGAGAGGCAGAGGTGTACTGAGTCTGTCAGGTCTTTGTGACGTGCGGAAAACAGACTCCACAACCAAGAAGGTTGTAAAGTAGGTATGTTTATTCAGCGCTGGGCAGCACGGGGGGTAGTCCCACCAAAGTCGTGCGCACTTTTCATGGAAACTCGCCAGGTATTTATGCATCAAAACATTAATATTATAATTTCCCCCCCCCGAAGTCCCCGCCTTTAACTCCTCCTAGCTGCGCACGCGTGGTGCTTCCTGGTGGTCATGGGCTGGGGTCTTCAGGGATGAAGGCCGTGTGTCTTCCTCGCCATGCACTCTTCACCTGGACTGCAAATCCTGCTCAAAACCATCCTGCTGGCAGTAATTAAGTTGCGTCCTGGGTTTGTTTGGTCAATCTCTTCAGTCCTGATTTATCTCATGCTTATCAGGTAGTTAAGCAAAGCATTCCACTGGTATCAGTTCCTGCTTAAGACTATAGATACATAGCCTGAGCGAAGTGATGGTTTTGTTATTAACCCTTGACGTGTTAGTTCCCCCCATCATTTGCACAACACTATACAGCTGCCTGCTAAGCCGGACATGCAGTTTACTGTGTGTTTTTGGTGCCTTTGCTCAGGACAGGAGGCACCGGCCACTCTTACTGCCCCAGAGGAGACAGGACTGACCAGGGCTTTGCAGCAGTTTGTCCTCTGACGCAGTCACAGTGAGTGGCCACGTCTTGGTGGCGGCAGGACAGAAACATGGCTCGTCCCATGCATGGGTGTAACTGGCAGAGGCACAAGAGCTAAGGAGGGCTGCAGAGGAACCAAGACTTCACTAAGCTCAGACACTGGGACAGAGATAGGGTAAGGTCAGCAAGGCTGTCAAGCAAGAATAGTAATATTAATGGAAATGATGCATTTGTATTAATAGTAAGTTTTAACAATAACAGAATGTATTAAGGCTCAGGCCTTGTCTGGATTTGTCTGGTCTTGAACCCATTTTAGCAATATTTGCAAAAATCATCCTAGAAACTTTCATAACAGTAACTCTGTTATCCATCTTTCTTTGCCGTCTTAGTATTTATATATCTTAGCTGAGGTTTAGCTTAGCCTTGTGCAATTGTGTGGTGTCAGCAGTCAGCACAAGCAAAAATGCTCATCCAAATACAGGAGGGATAAAGGATAACCAATTAAACAGTTGTAGATTGAGGCATGAACAGCACATGATAAGTGAGGAAAGGAGCACATGAGCTGCATCCAAGGGCAAGCTGATACACATTTGTGGTGGGTTGACCCTGGCTGGATGCCAGGTGCCCACCAAAGCCGCCCTATCACTCCCCTCCTAAGCTGGACAGGGGAGAGAAAATATAACAAAAGGCTCCTGGGTCAAGATAAGGACAGGGAGAGATCATTCACCAATTACCATCACGGGCAAAACAGACAAAACTTGGGGAAATTAGCTTAATTTATTACCAATGGAATCAGAGTAAGGTAACCATAGAATTGTCAAGGTTGGAAAAGACCCTTAAGATCATCAGGTCCAACTGTTAACCTACCACTGCCAAGTCTGCCACTAAACCATGTCCTCAAGCACTGCATCTACCCGTCTTTTAAATACCTCCAGGGATGGGGACTCAACCACTTCCCTGGGCAGCCTGTTCCAGTGCCTGACTACTCTTTCAGTGAAGAAGTTTTTCCTAATATCTAACCTAAACTTACCCTGGTGCAGCTTGAGGCCATTTTCTTTTGTCCTATCACTTGTTACTGGGGTGAAGAGACCAACCCCCACCTCGCTACAACCTCCTTTCAGGTAGTTGTAGAGAGCAATAAGGTCTCCCCTCAGCCTCCTCTTCTCCAAACTAAACAACCCCAGCTCCCTCAGCTGCTCCTCATAAGACTTGTTCTTTAGACCCTTCACCAACCTTGTTGCCCTTCTCTGGACATGCTCCAGCACCTCAATGTCCTTCTTGTAGTGAGGGGCCCAAAACTGGACACAGTATTTGAGGTGCGGCCTCACCAGTGCCGAATACAGGGGCACTATCACCTCCCTGGTCCTGCTGGCCACACTATTCCTGATACAAGCCAGGATGCCATTGGCCCTCTTGGCCACCTGGGCACATTGCTGGCTCATGTTTAGGTGGCTGTCAACCATCACCCCCAGGTCCTTTTCAGCCAGGCTGCTTTCCAGCCACTCCTCCCCAAGCCTGTAGCGTTGCCTGGGGTTGTTGTGACCGAAGTGCAGGACCCGGCACTTGGCCTTGTGGAACCTCATACAGTTGGCCCCGGCCCAACAATCCAGCCTGTCCAGGTCCCTCTGCAGGGCCTTCCTACCCTCCAGCAGATCAACACTCCCACCCAACTTGGTGTCATCTGCAAACTTACTGAGGGTGCACTCAATCCCCTCATCCAGATCGTCGATAAAGATATTAAACAGGACCAGCCCCAATACTGAGCCTTGGGGAACACCACTCATGACCGGTCGCCGACTGGATTTGGCTCCATTCACCACCACTCTCCGGGCTCGGCCGTCCAGCCAGTTTTTAACCCAGTGCAGAGTGCACTTGTCCAAGCCGTGAGCAGCCAGCTTCTGCAGGAGAATGCTGTGGGAGATGGTGTCAAAGGCCTTACTGAAGTCCAAGTAGACAACATCCACAGACTTTCCCTCATCCACTAAGCGGGTCACCTTGTCATAGAAGGAGACCAGGTTGGTCAAGCAGGACCTGCCTTTCATAAACCCATGCTGGCTGAGCCTGATCCCCCCGTTGTCCTGCACATGCTGTGTAATGGCACTCAAGATGATCTGTTCCATGACCTTCCTTGGCACCAAGGTCAGGCTGACAGGCCTGTAGTTCCCCGGATCCTCCTTACGACCCTTCTTGTAGAGGGGCGTCACATTTGCTAACTTCCAGTCATCTGGGACCTCCCCGGTTGACCAGGACTGCTGATAAATGATGGAGAGTGGCTTGGCAAGCTCCTCCGCCAGCTCCCTCAGTATCCTCGGGTGGATCCTGTCTGGCCCCATAGACTTGTGGGTATCCAGGTGGAGGAGCAGGTCGACGACTGCCACCTCTTCGACAGCTGGGACTACATTCTGTGTCCTATCTCCATCTCCCTGCTCAGGGGCATGAAAACCTTGAGGATGATCAGTCCGACTATTAAAGACTGAGGCAAAGAAGGCATTAAGTACCTCAGCCTTCTCCTCATCCTTCGTGGCCAAGTTTCCCTCCGCATCCAACAAAGGAGGGAGATTCTCCTTAGCTCTCCTTTTGTCGCTGATATATTTGTAAAAACATATTTTGTTGTCCTTGACAGCAGTGGCCAGTTTAAGTTCTAGCTGGGCCTTCGCCTTTCTAATCTTTTCCCTGCATAACCTCACCACATCCTTGTAGTCCCCCTGAGTCACCTGCCCCTTCTTCCAAAGGTGGTAGGTTCTCCTTTTCTTCCTGAGCTCCAGACAGAGCTCTCTGTTCAGCCAGGCCGGTCTTCTCCCCAACCTGCTCGACTTGCGGCACATGGGGACAGCCTGCTCCTGTGCCTTTAAGACTTCCCTCTTGAATAACATCCAGCCTTCCTGGACTCCTTTGCCCTTCAGGACTGCCTCCCAAGGGACTCTCTTAACCAAACTCCTAAACAGGCCAAAGTCTGCCCTTCTGAAGTTCAGGGTTGTGGTTTTGCTGGCCCCCCTCCTTGCTTCTCCAAGAATCGAAAACTCCACCATTTCATGGTCGCTGTGCCCAAGACAGCCTCTGACCACCACATCACCCACTAGGCCTTCTCTGTTCGTGAACAGCAGGTCCAGTGGGGCACCTCCCCTGGTTGGCTCACTTACCAGCTGCATCAGGAAGTTATCCTCCACGCACTCCAGGAACCTCCTAGACTGCTTTCTCTCTGCTGTGTTGTATTTCCAGCAGATATCTGGTAAGTTGAAGTCTCCCACAAGAACAAGGGTTAGAGACTCTGAGACTTCAGCCAGCTGCTTGTAAAAAACTTCATCTGTTTCCTCATCCTGGTTGGGTGGTCTATAACAGACTCCCACCAGGATATCTCCCTTGTTGGCCTTCCCCCTGATCTTTACCCATAGGCACTCAACCTTGTCATTACCTTTGTTGAGCTCAAGACAGTCAAAACACTCTCTGATGTACAAGGCTACCCCGCCACCTCGCCTTCCTTGCCTGTCCCTTCTAAAGAGCTTGTAGCTGTCCATTGCAGCACTCCAGTTGTGCGAGTCATCCCACCATGTTTCTGCAACAGCAACCACATCATAGTTTCCCTGCCGCGCAATGGCTTCCAGCTCCTCCTGCTTATTGCCCAAGCTGCGTGCATTGGTGTAAATGCACTTGAGTTGGGCTATCGATCTCTTCTCCAACACAGGCGTGCCACCCCTGGGCTCATCCCTAGCAAGCCTGGTTTTATCCCCTTCCCCCTTCGAGTCTAGTTTAAAGCTCTGTCAATGAGGCCTGCTAACTCCTGAGCCATAATCCTTTTCCCCTTTGGCAACAGGTGAACCCCATCTGCCTCCAGCAGGCCCGGTGCCATGCAAACTTCCCCATGGTTGAAAAACCCAAAGTTCCACCTCTGGCACCAGCCTCTGAGCCATGTGTTGATGAGGTGGGTCTTCCTGTTCCTTTCCATATGTTTCCCAGCTACTGATGGGATGGAGGAGAACACCACCTGTGCTCCTGATCCCTCAAGTAACTGCCCCAGTTCTCTAAAATCCCTTTTGATTGTCTTTACACCTCTATCAGCTACCTCGTCACTGCCAACCTGTACAACCAATAACAGATAATAATCAGATGATTTGACCAGCTTAGGGAGCTTCCTAGTAATGTTTCTTATCCTCGCCCCAGGGAGGCAGCAGACTTCCCTATGGGATGGGTCCGGTCGGCATATCGGGCCCTCTGTTCCCCTCAGAAGGGAGTCTCCTATGACAATTACCCTTCCTTTTTTCTTACTAGTTGTTGTTGTGATGCGTGGGGCTGACTGGTTCCCCCTAGTCAACTCCCTGGATGGTTTACTGTCAGCTTCTTCGTCCTCCCAGCCCTCAAGGTCCAGAGCCTCATACCTATTGTGTACGGGCACCTGGGGGGGTGAGGTAGGCTGGGAGAGGACTCGCCTGCTGCGCCGAGCAGGGATCTGTTTCCATCCTTCTCCGTCTCTTAGGTCCCCTCCTTCTGCCTGGTGGCAAGAGGGTAGGGGAGCCTCTCCTTCTCTTGATGGTTCCATCTGGTGTGCTGGTCTCAGGGATGGTAGGGAGTGGCTCCACCAGTCTATCTCCCTCTCGCACTCCCTGATACTCCTCAGCCTTGCAACTTCCTCTTTCAGCTCAGCTTAAAACACCTTCCCCCCACCCCTCCCTTCTTCCCAGGCTCAACTTCACTCCTGATTTCTCTACCTCCTCCCTGCCAGCGGCACAGGGGGACAGGGAGTGGGGGTTGCAGTCAGTTCATCACACGTTGTCTCTGCTGCTCCTTCCTCCTCAGGGGGAGGACTCCTCACACTCTTCCCCTGCTCCAGCGTGGGGTCCCTCCTCCATGAACTTCTCCAACGTGGGTCCTTCCCACAGGCTGCAGTTCTTCACGAACTGCTCCAATGTAGGTCCCGCCACGGGGTGCAGTCCTTCAGGAACAGACTGCTCCAGCATGGCTCCCCTGCAGGGTCACAAGCCCTGCCAGCAAACCTGTTCCAGCGTGGGCTCCTCTCCCCACAGGTCCACAGGTCCTGCCAGGAGCCTGCTCCAGCATGGGCTTCCTATGGAGTCACAGCCTCCTTCAAGTGCATCCACCTGCTCTGGTGTGGGGTCCTCCACGGGCTGCAGGTGGATATCTGCTCCATCGTTAACCCCCATGGGCTGCAGGGGGACAGCCTGCCTCACCATGGTCTTCATGACCTCTTCTCACAGAAGCCACCCCGATAGCCCCCCCGCTACCAAAACCTTGCCATGCAAACCCAGTACAACATTACAGATCATGGATGTGCCCACAAGCCAATCAACCTGAGGGGAAGTAACAGGGACTGGATGTTAACCTGGTTGACAGCAGATATGTAAGGGAGATACTGCTTTTTCCCCCACTGGAGGGATACCAGAAGAGGATGCTCTGGACAGAAGGACCTCCTGTCTGACATTTCTCAGGCCTGACAAGCTTAAGGAAGGAAAATTAGTTTAGCTCTGAACGTGTGTCCATTCTTCACATGTGTAAGATCTTGCTAAAATTACATCAAGAATCGGGAAGGATTGTCAAGCGGTTGTGCAGCACAGACGGTACCCAAAACCTGTAAAACAGCATAGCATCTGTGCCCATCCCAGAATGAAAACTCACCAGAAGGGGAGTTGCTTCTCCCTAGCACACCTATGGCTGCAAGTTTATAGGTAAGGACCTCAAAGATTGTTTTAATAAGATATTACATCAGTCAGTTCTCAGCTGTTGAAGTCACAGAGCTGCTCAACTTTGGTTTTGGCTTACTTTGCTGGAAATGAAAAATTCCTTGGGCATATCTGTCAATGCAGGGTCAAACTTCAATAAAATCAAAAGCTTTCAGGAGAGGAAAATGCGGTATCGCATTCCTTCATGCTGTAGTATGATGTGAAAGGACTCAGCAGCCTGTGGAGCAAAAGCCCTGTCGAAGGCTAGATCCAGCTGAGGGGATCTCCATGAGACAATGAAAGTATCGTACTTGATCAGGTGGAGATTTTGCTATATTCAGCCTTTCTTCTTGACCTCAGTTTTCTAAAAGCAGAATGAGAGGACCCTTTGCCTATTGCCTGCTGAAGCTGAATCTGATTAGGACAGATGCTTTAAAATATAGACAGAATTCAGTGTAGATAGATGAGATCAAATACTGGTTTTCTTCTTTGTGCTCTTTATGCTGTTATTGTCCCCTGAAAGGGCGATGAATGTTATTTTTATGTGTTTGGTAATTGATTTGCATTATTTACTTATTTAAGTCCCTTAATGTTGATAGAGCTAAGAAGTACAATATGGATTATATTGATTTTTCTGGAAACAAAATATTCGTCTGCAATTTCTGTTAATTCACTGAAGACATTTATGCCTTACAGCGATAACCAAATAATGCGTAACTGGCTTTCTATTGCTTTCAGGAAGCATCAAGGATGAAGTGTGATCAATTCATAAAGTTCAATAGATGTTGGAGCTCTGTTCTTTATAAAACTGTCTTAACTGTCTTCATAAAAGTAAAAATGAGATCCTAACACTGGATGTACATCATAGGGTGCCTAGAGCTCTCCATCCTGGTTAAAACTTGGTTCCAGAATTCACTTGCTCATCCAATCGATCAAAGCCAATAAACATTTTGTGTTGCAGGGAGCATCTCTTGTTTTGGACTCCCCAGATGTGACGTAGGCTGGAGGAATAAGTTCTGAATTAGGACAAACATCCATTTTAATTGAGCTTTTTGGCTAGATATGTCTTTTTTGAAAAGCACATCCACGGGGACTTGTTAAAGACAGTTTTTATAAATTTCAGTAAGTCTATATTGCTTTTCAGTCCTGAAGGGAAACTACACTCATTAGCAAAATCTTCCTTGGCTGGGTCTGCATTGCAAACTATGAAGAATCTGTTTGGCAGTACCTCATGTCAAGCTTTAAGGCTTATGGTCCCCTATCCTTTTATAGCAATGTAACTGAAGTCAATTGTATTTGCCAATTCTAACACCTGTTAGCATAGAAAGACTTCTTTTTGTCAAGGTATTTTCCAGATGGATTCCTGCTGTTTTACCAGGTTGTTTTACTATGTTGACTAGAGTTTGAATGTGCATTTTGTCCAAAATAAAATAAAAAAAAAAGATAAGGCTGCAGCATTTGTCAAAATTCAGTTCAGTTTCTGCATATCATTCCTCCCACTAATTTAACTCCCATTTTTTGTTAATATCCTCCACAAGAATAATTTCTTTTTCATGAGGAAATTATCTTCCCCCTTATTTATTCTAAAGGGTTAAGTAGCTTTTTCATCATGCTTAGAAACATAACTGTAACCTTGAGTTTTTCATAAAAGCCTTTCTTTCCTTCAAGGGCATGCTGACTAAATTCATCCAACTTTGCTGCTCTGATTTGCATATTAAAGAATTGTTTCCTCTTGCAGAAAAATAGTGTGAGCAAAATCCATGGCTTTTGATGCCAACTGTAAGCTAGGCTAATGTTAGAGAAAATAATTACAGAGACCAAAATAATACATAACTTACTAGAGAACTAACAAGGCAGTAGATAGTCACAGGTTAACAGCTTGAAGAGAGAGTTCTGTTTCAAAGGCTTTTATCTTCCAACAGATGTCTGTAAAAGAAAATTGTCACGAGAGTACCTAATACTTAAATACCGTGCTGTATCTGTAGAGCTGAGCTGGGAGGGCTCAGGTATTACCACACACAAAACCACATCACAAAAAACCAAGCATCCCAAAGCCAATATTTGGTGGTAGTATGCAGAATAAGTCAAGGATTCGGTAAATGCTGTGGATTCTTCATTTGAAAAGTCCAGCTGTTACACCTAGCTTTCAGCCCCTTTTGCCTAGCAGTAAAAGTGCTAAAGTGGACAATATGACGTCTGTCTTATGAAGGATTTAACATGCAGCCTGAGTGATGGTCATAATCAGATTGATGTGGCCATAAACCTGAGCGTTGAAGGTGTTGGAACAAAGCTCTTTGACCACTTCAAAAGGTAGGTGGGAGAACCAAAGAGACACTCTACTCTCTGTCTATACATATTCTTTGCATATGTACAGGCTGTGTTTTTCCTATGAAAAGATGAGGAAACTGAACATGTCTATAATACAGGTTATTTGCCTGTGTTTGAGGTGCCAAATACATTTCCCCTGTGTTTTGTATTCCCAAAGGGTACGGTACTTTTTGATAATAACAGACATTTTAGAGGAGAGGCAAAAATCATGAAAGTTCTTCTGTCATACAGTTTTCCTTGGTTGGAGCTAGCAACATTTGCAGGTTTCTTTACCATGTCTGTAGCCAACTATGTCCTACAAATTTACTTGCTGCTAAATCCAGTCTGAATGTGAGGTCTGTGGCCTCCCCTACAATTGTCTGTCTCTCTGTTGTTTTAAGACTATCCTACTAATACAGTCCTGAGGTGCATATATGCCACCCAAACAAAGTTCAGCCTTTTTTTTTTATCACCCTGCTTGTCTTTGACTGGAACAACCTGAACTAAAATCCCCTATTCCTTCCTTTTTTCCTTTCACAGAGCAGCCAACCATTTGATCAACTAAATAGCATCATTTCCAGAAATTGAAGCATACTGATTTCCCTCACTGAGACTATCTTTAAAAGATAGAGTCAATTTCAGCTGCACTTTATGCCACAGAGCCAAGGTGCAATGAAAAAGTGATCAGAAAGAGGTATTAGAACTGCTTCCTCTAAGGGTTCGTCCTTTGCTCTCGTTTGTGGAGGATGCCTTTCACCACCTATCAAGGCTTCAGTCTTACCAACAATCACTCTGTGATGAACTCATGCCTATGTAAGAAAATGTTGCCATCATTAATATTTAGCCTATATGCCATCACGAGCTTTTGCATCACATTAAGTAATAGCATGTTCTGTGGTAGTTCGTATTTTTTTCACTTTCGAGCACCTTTTTTGGCATACAAAGTTCTCCAAACCAACTTGCTTGTTCTCATTACATGAGCATGTGCCTTTTCCATTTCTACAAAGACCATTCCAGTAGCTGTCGCTTTTCTCTAAATTTCCAAGAAAATACATACAGCATGCTTTCCACTCTTTCCTATCATGAAACCATCTAACACATCTAAATTTCAGTCTCTCTACAGATGCTTCCAGTAACCTATGCCAAGGCTTCATATTCTGCAGCACCGTTTCACTTGGATAAGTTGTGCTGAGCTTAATACTTCTCCACATTTAAATATATACTCTGCAAAGCTTTTACAATATTGGTGTAGTACTTTCTCAGACTTAGGAAAGCAATCAAACATGCTTTCCATAACAAGTCATTTCAGCAAACATATTGGCACTTCATCAAGAGGCTTTCCTCACTTTCATATTCCTACCTGCTTTTATGACTTGCTCCTTCTAAATACAGCCAATCTCATCCCAGTTAGATTTACATGATTTAATTCCTCTCTTGCATTCTCTTCATGTGGTACTCTTGCAAAATAATCACTCCAAGCACTGCTAATTAATTCAGCATTCATTTCCAATATGCCTTATTTAGGTCTAACATAAGCAAGTGTGTTCGTATCCCTTATCATTTGTTCTCTTGCCTGGATCAGCTTGCAAGTGTTTTTTTTTTTCTGTGTCTTGAGTCTTCCCCTCCCTGGAGAGCTATAAAATTCACTGCTACCTCCACTTCTAGCTGACACTGCTTCTTTGGCTTCCTTTTTTGCTTGTCATATTTTCACTGTTCAAGTTATTGTTCCCGTCTTCAACTCAACAGACTCTTGAGTTTTTCATAAACAAGTCTACTTTATTATCCAGTTCAGCTCTGATATTAGTACCGAGGACTTTTTGCAGAAAACTTACCTATAGTCCCTAGCCTGTCCCATTTACCTTAATTGTATTTAAGAGACCACGGATTTCAGAGGTGTTGTTAATATTGCCTGGAAAATGGGGGTTACATGTACGCAATAGGATACGTTCTTGCCCACCCAATGGGTTTGTCTCATTGATTTTTCTGAGGTTGTGATGGTATTCTAGACAGCAATGAATTCCTTTGCCCCAAATGTCTTTAAGTGGCAAAACACTGTTACCTGGATGAAGAATCAAGGTAATGCAAAGTGCACAGGTAAACCTAACAAGCATTTAACAAATTTTATAAAATGCTCAGCACTTTAAAGTTTCAAATATAATTTTCACAGACCTTTTTTTTCAGAAGAGCTCATTAGCAAACATGAGTTACTTTTGAAAAATTGGTCCCTGATCTTTTTTCATGAAATGTATCTTCTACCAAACAACTGATGGCTGTACAGTATGTTTGTAGTAAAGCCAGAGAAACTGGGCACCATATACAGACTCACTATGTTGTGTTTTTACTACCCAAAATCCTTCCACTGTGCAACCCTTGTTTTGTCTGGCTACTGTGCATAAAATTCAACAAGAAAGCAGAGAAAAAAATTGGCTTTCTGAAGAAGAGGAAAGATTAATCATCTTTGCAATGTCTCAGTGTTGCAATGGAAAATAATTTCAGTGGGGCAGCAGAAAGCATGTGTGCAACAGCCACTTGCAGCCAAGAAGAGAGAAATGGGATAACCTCTAACCAGAACATCTAAAGTGCTGTCATTTCACTTGAGTGAATTTAATTCTTTGACAAGGTTACCTTAATTAGTTGACGGATGATAGAAAGAAACCTGACAGGTAAGCATAACCTGACAGGTCTTGAATCACTGCTGTCCCTTCTGCCTTTTCATTTTGAGGTGAAACGTGGGCTAAAATATGCATTGCCATGAGGCTAAATGTTGGCATCGAAGTTCCTGCACCAGATGTTAGTTTCACGTTTAGGAGATTTTCGAGGTGTACTTAGAATACTTTAACAACAACAACAACAACAGAAATGCGTAAGAGCTTAATTTTTAAAGGACCAAGGTCAAGGCTGACCTTTCCCAATTTTAGTCAGCAAATAGGAACTGTCCAAGCCTTCCCAATTGGAGAACAGTTATTTCTCTCCAAAAGGGTGGGGGGGCCTGGCAAAACATGAAAATGAAACAGCTTTCAGGGTCACTGAGGAAAAAAATGAAATAAGATGCATTTCAGGAAAAAAAAAAAAGCTATGTAAACCTCTTTTTATGTTTATTATGATTTAAATGATTTTACAGTGATTAAGAGCACAATTCACTGTATAATGAGGACAGCAGGCTTGCTCATTTTCAGCTTGCCTTCTAGTGGTTAGAACTAGGCCTGAGAAATGGGAATTATGGATACCACATCTGGGACTGCAACTTATCATTTGGGCTTGATCCTGCAGATATTTCTGCCTGTGAGTACCACAGCCTACATGAAGAGACCTACAGCTCAGCAGGACCATTTGTAGGTGTTAAGCTGCACAGAGCTGTGCACTATTTCTAGGATCAGAGTCCTAACTTCTGACTCAGTTTTCAAGGTGCAAAATGTACCTCCGTACCCTGAAGGTGAACATAGCCATCACTTCCAGGTAAATCAGTGGAATTTCTGCTTAAAACTATTTTTTTCTCCTTAAGTTGACCTGCATGTGTTCACTCCCTGGAGCCTGAATGCCAGACATGATGTTTAAAACCTCAAACATTTTTGTATGATATTCCTGTTTCATAATGTTGTTCTGACTGGTGGCAAGCGTGAGCGAGAGATGAGACGATGAAGAAAATCTGGTGTGGAACAATTCAGGGCACTACAGCTCAGCTGGGTGCATATCAATGTGGTGAGGTTTTCCTGTGTTGCTTTTATGTTACCTCAGTTGTAATACTAGATACTGCTCAGTAAAGCAGCTTGTAATTTCTCCGTTGAGACTTTTATAGCTTTCAAGCTTACGAAGCAGTCCTTTCTCTGACATCTGATGTATATTGTACTGACAACAGATAACATACTCTTGGCGCAAGTAGTTCTTGTCCCAAATTTTGAACGTCTCACATAGTTGACCACAGGATGGGAATTTTTTATATGGAGTTTAAGAAAATATTTCTCTTCAAATTATTCGCTGTTTATGAGTCTCATCCAGTTTGGGCCAAGGGACATTCCTGTTTTCTACGTATTATAGAAACGACCTTGCTCAGCTCTAGGTAAGGGCCTACTGACTTTTCCAACAGAACCCGCAGCCAGACATTAGCACCTCAGTCATAAAACATCTGATATGGGAAGCAACGTTTATTCTCATGGCGGATACTATTTCAGTACGGAAACACTGCACTGTAGACTGGTCTCCATTTCCAGCTTTTCTTTTTCTCTTTTTGATAACCAAATGGCATTTCTCCTTGAGAGAAGCATGCAATGCATGCTGCTAAGACCCCCATTTCCAGGGAAATGGCTCCTCCTGGGTCTAGCAACTGTCACTGTTTTCAGGCTGCCAGGAAAGGTCCATCTGACTGAGCATTCACTTCTTGTTTCGTCACCAAGGAGAGGTGTTGCACCTACATGCTGCCAGCCCATGTCTCCTACAGGTGATGTGCTTTGCATTAGTCTGAGCCTTGGTCCAACTGTTATGAGTGACAGTCCAAGTCAGAAGTATCTTCAGTGCTGAAAACACTTGCAGAGAAGTTGCAGATACATAAACCAGGGACATGGCCTGGGTGTTGCTTTTGCTAGCTAGGATGGGAAACAATTTCTTTCCAAACTGAAACCCTGAAAACCCTGGCAACCACCTGAATCAAAAGGAACTTGCAGGAAAGGAAACTGATTCTCCCCAGCCACCCAAAGATGGTTGTTTCGGGATAGGATTTGGGTAAGTGTTGTATAATTAGCACCACTCAACATCTTCCATTAAAGGAAGCTCTGCCTCAGCAGAGAGATTGTGGTCTGGTCTCTCATGCAGCTGGAGGGTTTATTGCACCTTGACTCCTGACTGGGTGACGCTTAATCGTATCAGAGTTTCATAAAGGGATAAATGATGACTTGAAGCTAACGCTTTTTGGTTATAATATGAATACAAACATCAGAAATGCTGACTTTTAATTATTAGGCTTTTACATTTCAAACCAACAGGCAGGTTCCTCATAAAGTCAGTCCTAAGCTTGATTATATGACCAACATACAGGTATATAAATTTGTTTACTGTTACTGGCAAAAAAAAAAACCCTTTGAAATATTTAAAAGATTTAGTTTCTAGTTCTCTGAGAACAGTTCCTGCTCTCTCAAATTTTATTTCCATTTTATATCATATCATCTTGATGTCTATTTACAGCACCTGGCTTGGAATCTATAAATAATAACCTCACTTTGAAAGCAAAATTTCCTTCCTAATGAAAAAAAAAAACCAACCAAACCAACTCTGTTAACATTACAACAAAGTTGTTGGGTTTTTGAAATAAGAAAAGCCAAAACATTGAAAGCCAAGGTTAAAGCTGACATTCGGAGATAAAGTGAAAATAAAATTAAGAACAGAAATTTTGAAGAGTGTTTAGAGTGCTATTAAAGAATTGTGCATTGTCATTCATATATATATTCATAGTTCATGTGTGTGTGTGTATGCATGTTTTGTACCTAAGTATTTATTTCAGCAGTTAGCTTAGCACAATTCTGATGTTGTTAATGATCCAGTCCAATTAGATCTTAATGCATGTTATCTACAGATTCATAATAACATCACAGACAGAAATTTGGACCATCAAGATTGAAAAGATCAATATTAGAATGAGAAAACAATGATCATGGCACTCAGTCTAACCTGCCAACCCTGTGGTATGCCCCAGTCCTGCTCCCCAAGGTCACATCCCGTTTCACAGCAGGAAGATGCTTCAACATCCTGCTGCCTTTCCAAAACAAGAACTATACACAAAGGCAGGGGAAATCCACAATGAGTTTCTCAGCAACTCCTGTGGGGAGCAGTAAGAAGAGTTGGGAAGCAGGGCATGCTGGGAAATGCCTTTGCTTGACAAGGTAAACAGCCTCAGTTTCTCTTGCTCACTTATACGCCATAATTTAAAAATCCTGACTATGGCAAGGTATCACACTCAAACCAGAGCAATTATCATCTGTAGCTTCGACCCTACACTCAAAACTGTTCAAACAGTTCTTGACAGTAAGTAAGTCAATGAAGTTCTGGAGACTGGTATAATTGTGAGAAGACAGAGTCCTCAGCCTTCTTTTGTAGTTAAATATTTTTTCAGCACTTTGCAAAAGTCTCACATCATTTGCACAGAAATAGATTTTACTAACCTCTCTGAACACATGCTTTGAAGAATTAACTACTGTGTAAAAGAGAACAATTTCTATTTCCAGAAAAAACTCCATGGTTTTTAATTGAAAGATCCATCTGAGCTGGCTGTCAGCTTGCTGCCTCTTTTTGGTACAATCATGGGAGAACTGGGAGAAGTCACTCGCTGCCTACCCTTAGCGAGTTGCCTCAGAACACTTCAAATGGATGGGGTTTTTCCTTTTCTCTTTGGAGAAGGGAAGAGTTTGAGCATTGCTGTTGCTCCATGCACAAGCCAAAACATTGTTGGCCAAATTAAGTTCAGGAGTGCAGTCGTGCTTTTGCTTATTGAGCTTGTACCTGTCAATAAAGATGTGGGAGGCCACAGGTTCAGGCAGGTTTTACTCAGATTTTACAATCAATTTCTCCAAGACACATTTCTTTCACATAAAACAATACATAAACTATTGCCCAAATGTTCACTAATTCTGTTGGAAAGCAGATGAAAAACTTCCCTCCGAGGCATTTTTCTTTATTGGAAGGAGGAGCATTGATGGGATTTCTATCAAAGCTGATAAATTAGAAGATTATATTGCAAACACCATGCTAATTGCACAGGTCAATATAATCCTTTTGAGACGCTGTCTTAAGACCAATTGTCCCATTGCAAAATATTAAATACATATTGCTTCACAGGTGGGTGTATACTAGTGCCATACAGATATGACAGCGATATACCGATAGTAGAATAACTGTGAGAAATCCAAGCCCTTACAAGCTATTTTTCAAATCAACTACTGAGCTGCATGGGAATTGGAGAGTCCAAGTCTGAGGAGAGCATGATTTGAAGTCTGTGTACACATTGCTAGAAGGCAGGTGCAATTGCACCTCTCCATCATTGCTCTTAATAAATACCTAACTTAGTTTTATGAATTGACTCTGAGAGTACATCGTTAACCAGCACATTGCAAATTCATCATGGTGCCCAAGATAAACTTAGAGAGATCCACCACAGGGAAGAGAACGTGACTAATGGATGTGGAGGGTGGAGAATTTAAACTACAAAGCAGCCACAGTACAGGGTGTTGGGCTGCCAGGAATGCCGTATTTCCAGAAGAAAAAAAAAAAAAATCAGTTCAGAGTAGACAGCTGTCAGAGCCCTACGACTTGGAAGAAGGAGATGGAGGTGCTTCTTTGAGAAAGAACATGAAATGGAAAATAAAGAAGAGAAATTGTGTGTTGTCTGGCAAGATAATGTGACTGAGGGAGGTTCAGATGGGAAATTGCTTGCTTATTTTCAAAACAAAAAAAACCCACATGGAAATATTAGCAGTGAAATCAGAGAAAACTCTTAAGCAGAATGTATTAGCTGGTTAATTTGGGGTTTTATTTTGAAGATCTAGAATATGCATGCATATTTGCTTCTACATGCATATGCACACAGATACATGCATATATGCATACACATTTTTATATACGTGTGTTTATTTATGTATGTATATATATATACAGACACAGACACACACATTAATTTCCACACATAGCAGATGTCTGATTGTCATTTCCAGACCCACTGCGTATTTTGAGTACCAGTTGCTACTTGCTTTAAGAATAAAGTGGGATATTGAGCAGGAGATTAAGCAATACGCTACATTAATCCAAGTAAAAGGTAAATCATGTTAAACAGTTAGTCAAGCCATGCTTATTGCCCCCTTTTATCTGCAGAGTATGACAATGAACATGGCCATGAGGCTTAATGATTTTTCCTTTTAGCAAATGGCCAATGAAGTGAACCAAAGACATATAAAACAGTAATCGTAATGCATTTGTTTTGCATCCAAAATGCTCTATTTAAGAAATACCTTATCACACATAGTACAATTATGAAAATAGAAACTCGTCATTCCAGTTGCATGATAAATTTCTCAGTCCGCCAAACACTAAATATAACCCAAGGTGAAGAAGTTTTACTGTTCCTTTATTTTTATTCTGTTCCCAGGTTTTATTCTACTCAAACAATCGTGGAACCTGTAAACTGGAAAATAGCTCTAAAATTAATCACTGCAGAGAAGTTCACAATATACTGCCTGAAAATTTTATCAAAGAAATGCTTGAACCTCAGTAGCCCATTACAATATCTGTGGATCACTTTTACTATCTTTTTGTCAACACTTTTTCAGATAGAAAATGTTCTTGAAAACGCTACCATGAGACTGAGTCTCTGTGTGTCATTATCAGTTCAAAGTCAGAAGAAAAGCCTCACAATTACCTTATGATTTCTTTGTGGGCTTGGGAGACATAAAAAAAATTGTGAAGGCAGCAGAAAACATATTACACACAAATGTACTTTTAGTTACTTTTCCCCTTGTTTTAAAATATAAAATGAAATATGTAAGTATAGTAAGAACACAGGAGGCAATGGAAAACTGAAAAGTTCTTGTTTCTGAAATCCATTTCCATTTGAAAATCCATTTTCATTTTTATTTTTTTCTATCAGGAAATTGGATAATTAAATAAAAATCATTGGCATTAAACATAATCAGCACATAATCCTCATTAATCTATATTATCTTGAAATCCCCTTGCTAACTTTGCCTTGAAAAGCTTTAGTTGAAAACTTGCATCTTGCATAAGCGTGTAACACTTAACACAGCCATGCCTATAGGCAACATGAGATGGTTTACCAAACCTTAAATTATGTATATTATAGGTTATTCAGTCTATGAATAAAGTATTAAATCAGTAGTTCAAACTTCAGCAGCTATGCCAAGCTGTGACTGGAATCTGGGCTGTACCACTGAGGTGGCAAGTTGAGGATAACAGTTTCATGAAGTTTTATCAAAAGCCAAACATCAAATGCACTAACACAAATACTTTTGAGAGTGTCTGGATGAAAAACTTTCTCAGTGCTGCAGTGCTCTTGGTAGACTTCAGACCAAAGATGTATTTAAAAATTACATGTATTCAATGAATTATTTGCTTATATGATTGTTGTCAAGTCAGTAGAGAGAAACATCATTGCAACTTTGAATGAATATTCATATGGTGCAAATGAATACTCATCATGGCAAGCTGACAAAAATTATGCTAAAATGATGTTGAAATTGGGTTTGGAACAAATTCCAAATTTATAGCCTGTTGGCAAATAATTTGCTGAAAGAAAAAGAGCTACAACTGTCATAAAATCATTTGCATACTTCACTTGTTGCACTGAGTTATTTTATTTAGCCATAAGGACTCTAAGACTTTCAAGTCTGAAATCAATTCCTGTGTGAAATAAACAGGTTTTAGAAGTTACGCTGATAAACTGTCTTTGGCTCCCACCATTAACCCTCTTATCAAGACAGATGAACAAGCCTGGTCTACAGACTCTCTTATTTAGACACCATTACATATCCTTGGATATCATTACTGGAAATTAAAACATTAATTTTGAATTCCTGTTCCAATACTGAGCCCAAGCTGATCTTTCATTGTCTTTCTTTCCACGTCAGCTGATGTTTAAGGTGGAAGTTAAGCAGGCAGCCATCCCTATCCTGGCCTGACTTTTTCATACCTTTTGGTTCAAAAGTCACTTCAGTCACTGGAGCCCATTAACACCTGGTATCCCTCTTGGACAGACTCTAACTCACTCAACACTTGTTTGGCTTCCCCATCAGCTGGCTTTTATTGCAAACATATCCACCTTTTCTTTTGTTCTCATTGCTCCCCTTCCAGCACCAGTTTATTATCTACTCTATCAAAGCATTTTACTTTAAATAGTCTACACAGACGCTGTGTTGGCAGATGCCCAATTTGCCTGGGAGGGATTTATCTTTCTGAGATTGCACTTTTCATAGGAGGAAGCTGAAGACTTTGTTTCTAAAGACCTTAAAGTTTGTACTTGTATTAATAACACTGAATTTCTTTAGTTTTTAAATTCACAATTTACTTTACCTTGTCTGAATCATTACTGAATAGAATAGAGAAGGCAGATCCTTTTTTTAAAAAACTAAAGGCAAATTTGAACCCACAAAAAGTGGTAACAACATGCAAATATATGAGTTTAGCCACAGCTGGGGCCTGATAATTAAATTTATGACAGCGTGTGCTTTACCATGTAAGCTGAACAGTACTTACTTGTCACCATATCCCTAGACTTCCTACCCACAATGTCACTGTGCTCCTTAAATAAGGGACTGTACTGTACACTTAACTAAGAAAACAATTTGGAGACCATTTTTCAAGTACCTACAGCCATCACATTGTCAAAATCTGTTTCTTTTATCAAGCCAATAATCTCGCAAATAAAAGCAAGAGGCTGAAACACTAAACTCTGTTATAATGACTTCACTCACAAGATTTCCACAAACTCAGCAAAGCTCCAACTAATTGCCACAATCTTACAACATGGAGATGAAGGCTGCTTAAAGGAAGATTTCTTTACAAAGGCAGTATGGAAGGAAGGCATGCGTTGAGAACCAGCCATGAAGCCAACATTTTGAGCTTAATTAAAACAAGAAACTTTTCTCTAAAAAAAACCCTGCTATTGAGACACTGAGAAGTAGTTGGGGGAATATTTCCAACTCCAACTCAATTTAATGACAGTTGAAATCTTATAGGTACTTGAAAAAAAACAACACAAATTTGATTGAATACTCACTTTTCCTGCCAAATCTTTACCCTTCTCTATATCTCCTTGGCTCCACCCTTTCTGGTGTTGCAACCCCATCAGTGCCTTTGTGCTTGTCTCCATTCACAAATGTAAGCAGTGGAGTTTTGTATTATAATGAACCTGGGCTTTTCTGAGTTTAAAAGCTGCTTGAATAATTCACTGCAGGAAAAAAGGTCCAGGCAAGTCCTCTTCACATTTGTACACCATCTGGAGTCCTGTCACATGCAGTTTTGAGCATAAGCTGGTAAATGCTGAAGGGCCTTTGTCCCATTAGACTTCAATTTACATGTCCTTGCTCTGTAAGTGTCTCTGGGCAGCACTGCTTCCAAGAAACATATCTGGAGGTCCCCAGCCTTTCTGTCGGGCACGTTCAGCCCATCCTCTGTCCCTGACCTTGTGCTCTTGTTGAAGGGTAACTAAGGAGTGCACTATCTCTATTGCACAGCATTGCACCCAGGTCAAGAGCATCCCCAAAACTCAGTGACCTATTCCAACTGGCTAATGACAAAACCTTCTCCTTTTCTCTCAGAAACAAATCCAACAGCAGCAGTTAAGAATAAAAAGTTGTCACACTGTAAAATTGAACTCATAGAATCATAGATTCATAGAATCATAGAATCATTAAGGTTGGAAAAGACACTTAAGATCACCGAGTCCAACCGTTAACCTAACTGCCAGGTCCACCTCTAAACCATGTCCCTAAGCACCACATCCACACATTTTCTGAACACTTCCAGGGACTGTGATTGCACCACTTCCCTGGGCAGTCTGTTCCAATGCCTAACCACTCTCTTTGTGAAGAAGTTTTTCCTAATATCTAATCTAAATCTCCCCTGGCACAACTTGAGGCCGTTTCCTCTCGTCCTGTTGCTTGATACCTGGGAGAAGAGACCAGCCCCCACCTCGCTACAACCTCCTTTCAGGTAGTTGTAGAGAGCAATAAGGTCTCCCCTCAGCCTCCTCTTCTCCAAACTAAACAACCCCAGCTCCCTCAGCTGCTACTCACAGGACTTGTTCTCCAGACCCTTTACCAGCTTTGTTGCTCTTCTTTGGACACGCTCCAGCACCTCAATGTCCTTCTTGTAGTGAGGGGCCCAAAACTGAACACAGTACTCGAGGTGCAGCCTCACCAGTGCCGAATACAGGGGCACTATCACCTCCCTGGTCCTGCTGGCCACACTATTCCTGATACAAGCCAGGATGCTATTGGCCCTCTTGGCCCCTGGGCACACTGTTGGCTTATGTTCAGCCAGCTGTCTACCAACACCCACAGGTCCTTTTCCACCAGGCAGCTCTCCAGCCACTCTTCCCCAAGCCTGTAGCATTGCATGGGGTTGTTGTGACCGAAGTGCAGGACCCGGCACTTAGCCTTGTGGAACCTCATACAGTTGGTCTTGGCAAATTGATCCAGCCTATACAGATCCCTCTGTAGAGCCTTCCTACCCTCCAGCAGATCAACACGTCCACCCAACTTGGTGTTGTCTGCAAACTTACTGAGGGTGCACTCAATCCCCTCATCCAGATCATCGATAAAGATATTAAACAGAACCAGTTCCAATACTGAGCCCTGGGGAACACCACCCATGACCAGTTGCCATCTGGATTTGGCTCCATTTACCACCACTCTCCGGGCTCGGCCATCCAGCCAGTTTTTAACCCAGTGCAGAGTGCACTTGTCCAAGCCATGAGCAGCCAGCTTCTGTAGGAGAATGCTGTGGGAAACAGTGTCAAAGGCTTTACTAAAGTCCAGGTAGACAACATCCACAGACTTTCCCTCATCCACTAAGCGGGTCACCTTGTCATAGAAGGAGATCAGGTTAGTCAAGCAGGACCTGCCTTTCATAAACCCATGCTGACTGGGCCTGATCCCCTGATTGTCCTGCACATGCTGTGTAATGGCACTCAAGATGATCTGCTCCGTGACCTTCCCCAGCACCGAGGTCAGGCTGACAGGCCTGTAGTTTCCTGCATCATCCTTCTGGCCCTTCTTGTAGATGGGCGTCACATTTGCTAACTTCCAGTCAGCTGGGACCTCCCTGGTTAGCCAAGACTGCTGGTAAATGATGGAAAGTGGCTTGGTGAGCTCCTCCGCCAGTTCCCTCAGTATCCTCAGCTGGATCCCGTCTGGCCCCATAGACTTGTGGGCATCCAGGTGGAGGAGCAGGTGGCTAACTGCTACCTCTTTGATTATTGGGGCTTTATTCTGCTTCCCATCTCCATCTCCCAGCTCAGGGGGCTGAAAACCCTGAGGATTACCAGTCTGACTATTAAAGACTGAGGCAAAGAAGGCATTAAGTACCTCAGCCTTCTCCTCATCCTTTGTGGCAATGTTTCCCTCCGCTTCCAACAAAGGAGGGAGATTCTCCTTGGCCCTCCTTTTGTTGCTGATATATTTGTAAAAACATTTTTTGTTATCTTTAACTGCAGTGGCCAGTTTAAGTTCTAGCTGGGCTTTTGCCTTTCTAATTTTCTCCCTGTATAACCTAAAAATATGCTTATAGTCTTCCTGAGTTGCCTGCCCCTTTTTCCAAAGATGGTAAACTCTTTTTTTTTCCTGAGTTCCAGCAAATCTCCCTGTTCAGCCAAGGCCAGTCTTCTTCCCTGCTGGCTTATCTTTCAGCACATGGGGACAGCCTGCTCCTGAGCCTTTAAGATTTCTTTCTTGAATAACATCCAGCCTTCCTGGACTCCTTTGCCCTTCAGGACTGCCTCCCAAGGGACTCTCTTAACCAAACTCCTAAACAGGCCAAAGTCTGCCCTTCTGAAGTTCAGGGTTGTGGTTTTGCTGGCCCCCCTCCTTGCTTCTCCAAGAATCGAAAACTCTACCATTTCATGGTCACTGTGCCCAAGACAGCCTCCGACCACCACATCACCCACCAGGCCTTCTCTGTTCATAAACAACAGGTGCAGCGGGGTGCCTTCCCTAGTTGGCTCCCTCACCAGCTGTGTCAGGAAGTTATCTTCCACACACTCCAGGAACCTCTGAGACTGCTTCCTCTCTGCTGTGTTGTATTTCCAGCAGAGATCTGGTAAGTTGAAGTCTCCCACAAGACCTTACATAGTTTGCATTACCTGGAGCCTGATGGTTAATCTGCGCAGTAGCCTCTTGTGAGCTGCACTGGCTCTGCGCTGACATCAGTGTGTCCTGGACTTCTCATTTCAAAACTACAGCTGTTGCTAAGATCTCGTCAGGCAAAAGCAGCCTCATTTGCTCCCCTTTTTCTGGAATTTGGAGGTGACTTTGCAGAATGGATTTATCTGACGTGACTCTCTCATCTGCGTGTGGGCTGAACCCCTACAATGCTTGTGCTACCTGTACTCTCTCTTGCTTTTCTTGGGTGAGGACAGTGACTAGGATGCCAAGATAAACTTCTTTTTTTGCTGTTTGGTTTTATTGCCAACATTGCAGAATATGTTCCTTAGCCTTAAGTCAGCTGCAAATTATTTTGTTTTCAGCTTCTTTGGTACTCCCTGTAAACACAGACAATACTGTTCACATGTCTGTAAAACAGATCTGCAGTTAACAGAAAAGTAGTAAAAACACCAGAATTAAAAATGGAAGGCACCCTCTGGGTCATTCGTGTTGGCAGCTGCTGTTTGCAGATGCAGAGCAAGTGCCTGCTTTCAGTCTCCCAGGTGTCCTCCAGGCTTCTGGAGAGATTCAGCTTTCCTGGAGATTTTAAGTGCTTCTTCATGCTTTCCAGGCTGTTTCTTTAGGTGGATTTTTTGTTGTTTGTTTGGGTTTTCCCCCCCCTAGTTGCACACCAGGCTCAGTGCTCACTGGAGAGATTTGACAGAGATGAGCTGCCTGACGTGTTTCAGTTGTACCTGAGCATCGTACAGAGGAGTGACCCACCACCATGAGGGCCAGGCGTGTTTAGCACTTGCTCCCCTGCTGCTGGGGCCACTACTATCACTGATACACTTTTTTCCCTACTGCAAATACACAGAAGGACTTGCAGGAAAGTTTCCTGTCTCTTTACTTTAAAAACATGCCTTTTTTTTTTTTTTTTTAGTTTCTGTTCCTTTTTCGCAGCAGGACAAACTTTTGCAGTATGTCACAGATACAAACGCTGCACCCCCTTCCAGAGAAACCCCATTTGTTTCCATTTAAAGATGGTGCTACTGCTCTTTTTCTTTACATTTGCAGCTACAGCCCCCTTTCTTGTCAAAGCAGACAGATTCTGTGGTAGCACGGGAGCTTGAAGTGGCGGATGCCTAAAAAAGTAGAATAGCCTCTCCTCTTGACATCTGATGGAGAGAAGAGATTAATAAAATAGATCCATGGAGCGTGTCTTATTTTAATGTATCTGTGGGGATATTTCTCCTGTTTTTCCTTTATGCTGTGCTCTTTTTTTTAAGCCAGTTAATTTATTGTTCATGAGTGAGGAACATTAGGTCATTGAGGAACTGCCGGTTTAATTTAATTTTCCCCAGTTTCTGGATAGGAATGCAATGTTTTATTAGTGACTTCTGAAATTTGACCTGGGCCCTTACTGCTGTCAGTCAGGTCCTGGCACAAGGGTTGTGCACAGATACCACAAAACAAGAATGTTGCAGATGCGGTATATCCTGTAATCCAAGGCACCTGCATTTACAAAGAGCCAGAAAGACATGTGGACTGTCTTGTTGCATTATCTAGGTATGAACTGACACTAAACCATGTCAGATTGCCCAGGAATTTTGGATGCTGACTAGGGGAGGAGAGTAGGTTTATAATATAAAGCATTCAAAATTTAGCAGGTTTTGTGATGCATTTTCCCCTAGCAGAATAGAAAGACAGTGTCTGAAATTGCTTAGTTTTGTTCCAACTGCTCAGATTTTGCAGAAACAGTAATAGTTTGTTGAGGCTACAGCGGAAACAATTATATGTCTTCCAGAAAAGTCAGTAGCAATTAAAATCTCTCTAAATCAAAGTTCCAGCAAAACATTTCTTATAGTTGTGTCTTCACATGGAAGTAATATGGTAGGTGAGTTTTCAGTCATTCTCTTTTAATTTAGCGATTCAGCACTAGGAATAGCTCTTGGCAACATTACTGTGCAGTAACTTCTAAAGCTCCACATCAAGAGCCTCCCATAGTACAATATCCATGTTTAATAAAAGGGTCATGGAGAGGAGGAAAACCAGAACAGCAAAACATGTATAAATCTTCAAGGCTTTATTAAACTAGAAACTCAAAGTTTAAAAAAGAGTCCCTTTCATGCAATGGCAAGAAGTGCCATCTTAGAACTTATCTTATCTTGTTAAATATGAGAGTAGATGCAATCTAGAATCAGAGAGAAAATAGCAATAACCCCTTATAACTTCTATTAATTTGGCTGTTGAAAGTCTGGGTTTTCTATGAGGCTAAAACGTTGTAAAAAATAGTGTATTCATACAAAACCATGCACATTATCACAACCTGGCGTTCATTCCTGTTTTGCAATTTTAAAATGTTTTCCAACCATCAGATCGAGGACTTCACTTGTGCTAGTGGAGCTATTACTGGTCATGTTTCATTGTCTCTCAGTAGCATGGAGCTGAACTCTTGACAGTATGGGTCCTCAAGCTGCTCTAATATAAAAGCAAAAGAAAAACAACTCCATACAGTGGCAGATAATAAGAAAGAGCAAAAGTTAACAGACATGACCATTGGAGAGAGACAGACTCAAGAAAATGTTTACATGAAGGAAGCTTACAAATATACCTGCTTAATGATGTCCATCAACTTTCTTTTGTGAGCCAAAATCTGTGCATTGAAGGAACTGAACACAGCAACCTTTCCTGAATTCATAATTGCCACAGTTAAGGAAGCAGAAGTAAATGCATTTGGATTTATGGAAGTTACCTTCCACCGCCTGCCCTTTAAAGTCTTTGCCCTTGTAGAAAGTGACAGCAATACACTGCGAATTAATTCCCTTCTTCCACATGGGCAAGAGAATAACTGTGCCAGAAAACAAACCAACCAACCCAAGTCATACTGTGATTAACAAATTATACACAGAAAGAATCTCTTCCCGTCTTCGGGGATTAGCTGACAAATATTCCTCTTGATGTTACCCTAACTGGTGGATAGGCTCATGTCTGGGATGGATGACCTACTTAACTCCATGTCATTCACAATGATTTCCATGAATTTGGAATATGCAAAACAATTTCTATTTTTTGTTTACATTTTGCTGATTATGGAATAAATAAAGTGTCCCCTTGCCTACATTTTATAGACTGATGGTAATGAAATCTCCCAGTTACCCTTTACTATATTATGTATTAAGAATGTATGAAATGCCCGATGGATTTGGAATAACAGTCTACCTGTTAGAGGTGGCACATGACTGCCACTAACTGCAGCCCACCCTCCTCGTACCCCCCCCAGCATTCAGGAGTGTGTGTAAGAGATGTTAGAGGGTACACAGCCTTGCTTGTTCCCTTTAACATGTGTGCATGGACCTGCAGACCCTGAATTTGACTGCTCCCCTCTCCCCTTTGGACCTGCTGACAGTGTCTGCCTCCACAACATCCCTCAGCAGCAAATCCCAGATGCTCACCACCCACAGCCCCAAGAGGTGCTTTCATTTCTCTGTTTTAAACCAGTCTCCTACTAGTTTCCTTGAGCATCCCCAGTGCCAGTACTTCATGGGATCTGGTTAACAGCCCAGTTCTGCATTTACTTCATCTGCTGCCTGTGCGATGTTGTAAACCTCAGTCGTATCCCCCATCGATCTCCCCCTCTACTCACTGAAGAGCCACAGCCTCTTTAGTTGCTCCTTATGAAGCAACCCCTGCATCCATTTGATCCCTGCAGTTTCTCTTCTCTGTACGTTCTCTAACACCACCACGTCCGTCTTGAAATGTGGCATTCCCAATACTTTTCCTGAGGATGTCCAGAGCCTTGTTGGCTTTTCTATCTGCTGTTGCACAGCAGGTCAGTGATTTTGGAAAACAGTCAGCAATGACTTCAAGATCTCTTTCCTGAGTTGTAGCTGTCCTGAGTTGCAACAATATTTTATTTTCCCTTATCACACCTTCTCTTAATACTCTTTCCAGTAATAGCCGTGGTCATTTGCAACTCCCTTCACACAGGCAGCAGCTCCAGCTCTCTGATCTCCCATTGTCCTTCTCAAGCCAACTTCTGTTCCTTTTGAAACGAAGTAATAAAGTCTGACTGGGCTACCCAAGGCAAGGAGACCAAGACACATGGCATTTCTGAAATATTTTTTATATTGCACTCTTGATTTTTCTTTGTATAGTCTAACTTCCCAATCAGAAATTTTATTTGGTATAGAAACTATATGTTATTTGACATACAAAGTATGCCTTAAGTACCTTCTTCATTTTATAGTTCAAAATGATTCCATTTTTGAAAAAATTTCAGCATATCCAGAAAAAATGGAGTATTGTATTCTTTGTGTGTTACCAAATGACAAATTTCTGTAGAGTCTGGCATTCTTCACAAGCATTTCTAAATGTGGAACAACATATTGTGCTCTCTTACTCATTTCCATTCCTCTTCCAAAACAATCAAGACCTCAGCCAGGTTTATCAGGACCAGCTGCATATATGTCCATGTATTTCTACCTTGTTCTTTATTGGTAGAAGTGTTTTTGTACATGCTAGGGCTTCTTGCAAACACTATACCACTTATCACAGCACTTACCCTTTGAAACACTCAGGTGCTGGAACAGGTGCATGAAGGCTATGAGCAGGTTTCAATAATTATTGACCCAAAGAAGCTCCTGCCTGGCCCAGCTACACTGTGTATATCAAGAGAGAGTAGGAATATGCAAAAGTGATTAAAAAAAAAAGAATGGAAAGTGTGCCTAGGAACAATTTGTTATCCAAACAAATAAGAAACATTTTTAAAGACTAGGGAGCCACAGCTGTTTTTGGAAGATGGAAGTAAAAAGGGGTTACAAAAACACACAGAATATTGCCAGGAGAAAGAGAGAGAGAAGAATTCATTTGAGTCTTAGAAATTATGGTCTGCAGTGAACTTTAATTATTGTTTCCAAGGAAGATGACTGAAAGCAATAAAAGCACTGATAAAAGATAACCTGAAAAGCAAATCAAAGGTGTCTGGGGTTTTGCTGTTTCTTTTTGTTCTTCTGTAAAGCTTTGTAATTTCTTATCATATATATAGAGTATATCACATATTTGTGTACTTTATATTGTATGTTACATATTTACATAAATAAAACTCAGCATTCACATATATATTTTCTAATTATATATTCATAATATACATTTTATAAAATATTAAAAAATATGCAAAGTTTTCCTTTAGATCACAGTCTTCCAAGAGGTACTAAGCAAGAGAGATTTTTCTATCATCTATCTACTTCAGGAGAAAAAGTTATGAGGAGGGCAGTTCAACCAAGTACACAGATGAAGAGACCAAAGTCCATTTTAGTCAAGAGGATCAGGTTCATGTCTTACACATCAAATTTAGCCAAATACAGTCCTGAAGATATCTGGGACTATGGTCGAACTTCATACTCTTGCAGGCTCCCTGACACCCATTTCTTGCTAATACTGAAACAGCATCCAGAATATCAACATTTCTACTTTGAGTCGTTTTACACACCCTAGTGAGGAAATCCTTTCTCTGCTAGGCTTTCCACATCACAAGATTTTTCTCCAAACTTGACCTCCACTCGTCAGCTGCTCTTCTGCATGAAGAAGGAGCCTCTGAGTGGAGGCAATACTGATAGCCTTGCTTTCCCTAAACAGCAATTGCCAAAAAAAAACCCTCTAAAATGACTTGCCA
This sequence comes from Theristicus caerulescens, assembly GCA_020745775.1. NCBI lineage: Eukaryota > Metazoa > Chordata > Aves > Pelecaniformes > Threskiornithidae > Theristicus > Theristicus caerulescens. Next base: position 88,432,884 of record CM036558.1, read on the forward strand.
GCTGGACTTTTCTTTTGATCTGGGGCTGCTCTTTGATTAGCAGTTGGCCTTCCTTCCCCAGCTTGCCTGTGGCACCTTTAAACATCTGTTGCATTAAAGGGGTCGCATCATGGAGCATACTGGGGATTGGCCTTAAGCCTCACTATCTCTTAAAGAAGAAAGATTGCGTGCCCTATTACAGGGACAGAAGGTGTTTTCATTGATATTTTGGATTATTTTAGGAAGCTTGTTTTTTAAATCAGTTTTCCGGGGAAGAAGCAAAGCATGAGTATTTGAGTCAAGTATAGGCCTCTTAGCTGTAGACCAAACAGATGCACAAATCAGTGCTCCTGGCAGCTATGTGAATGCATGTAACCACATCTCCTATTCACTTCCAAGGAAGTTGCTTGTCTAGACTTTCATTCAGTGCCGTGAAAAAGCAAGGCAAATGGCACTGCTGTGTCTCAGTTCTCTTCTGCACATTTATCACGTCTTCATTCTTAGAGAATAAACCAAGGCATTGCATATGATGTTTGTTGACAGTGCAACAGCTCCTGTACCATTAGATGCTTTCTAACAGCTTGTATAGGCTAGCTACTGGGCTGCGTGTCTTCCATCTGGCAACTGACTGGCTTCAGGGGAGGCTTGCAATTTGTAAGACCTTGGACTACCACTCCACATCTTCCTGTCAGCTGGAGTAGCTGAATAACTCTGGTAGGCAGGTTCATTTGGATGCCACCTATGGGGAAAGCAGTTGCAGGCACTGGTGCAAGCATTTCAGGAGGCAGAGCCCAGTCCCAGCTGTGATGGATGCCTCAGAGCACAAAATGTGTTACTGTCTCTTGAGACACTTCTCTGCTGTAGATGTGGACATATGGAGCAACAGATTGGTGGACAGGGAAACTGGTTAAGTTAGTCTGTAAGTTTACTGACATTAAGTTTAATCAGTGTTCTTGAATGATGATTAACATATTCGCAGTTGAAAGGGTACAGTTCCAGGTTTACTTTCAAGTGAAGTGTCATTGTTTTGTGATCTCTGGACAGATTGTTATATAGGAATGTTTTTGCAGGCTGCTAGTAAGCTAATGTCATTACTGCTAAGCATTCTGCCTGGGTGATGTTTAGCATAATTTCTCTTTAAAGTGTTCTGTGGTTGTAGGCCTGCTTGTTAGAAAGATGTCACCTTTCTGTGCTCCTGAGAAAAACAAATGAATAAAAAATAAAAAATGGCTTTCAGCAGTGCAAATAATATTTAGCCCCATAATGCTATGAAGGAGACTGAAGCCAAGAACAAGATCTGGCAATGCAGATTCCAGGACACCAAGATGTGACTAATATGTCTCTCAAGCGTGTCCCCTTTTGGTTGTTAATGTTTGAGTTAGGCCTACACTGCTCTTCATAGTAAATTTTAGGACCATGTATCAAGCAATAAATATCCAGCTCTTAATAGTGTCAAATGTACAGTTAAACCAAATGAGTAACATCAAGGTCTTTCTAAATAACCTCAGTTTTGCAAGAAAATACCTATCTTTTACCACTAATGCAAAGTAGAAATGAACAGAGCACAGGCAGTCATTAGTAAAAAAAAAAAACAGTCCCATCTCTCAGGATTCCTTTTATATACTTTTTTTGTTTCATCTGGGATATGGTTTTTTCATCTGGGATATTGTCTTCCATATCTGCTTGTAGCATGATCATCTTGTTTGGAAATTAAAATTCAAAACTATAAGCATATACTGTTCTATAGCTACAATGACCAAGCAAATAACCTGGCTAGTGAGAAAGGGAAATTTGACATGATCTAAAAAATGCTGTACAGTACTGTCTCATGTGCATATGTATCTGTGCCATGGAGTCACAATAAGTTATGTACTGCTGTAAATCTAAAGGTTATTCCCCTTATGATCAGGTGGCAGAATCCTGTGCATTTGCAAAAGGGGACCTGTCTCTGTCTCCCACTGCTGCTGTGAAGTGGCTCTTACATGCAGCAGCAGCAGGCATGAAGCTGCATGTGTTTATACATTTACGACTCTAATAGCATGCTGGGCTGGCAACCACTGGTCCTGGTTTCTACTGGGATAGAGTTAATTTTCTTCCTAGTAGCTGGTATAGTGCTGTGTTAAACCACACCACCACCAAATGATGCATGGACCTTTTCTGATTAGAGTGATTTACTAGGAGCTGTGTGCAAATAGTATATGTAAAGTGTAGATTGAAAGGAGTGAGGGAAAAAGTGAAGAAATGTTTTTATGTATTTACATATTTACGTATTTACGTAATTTGGTGCATGTCTGCTGTCATGCAAGAGGGACAAGGATACACTGCGCACATGTACTATAGTAGACAGAATACAAATGGCCTAGTAGGTTTATGAAGCCAACTTATAACAGTGATTTTCTTTCATCTCAAGTCATGAGCCTCAACTCTTTAAAGGTCAAGAATCCAGGCTCTCACTGAAAAATTAAAAGCTGCCATTCAATATAGTACATTGGAAAATGGAAAGCAATGTAGGGTCACAGTTCTTCCCCAACATGACTGGGTATTTGAAGTTGTTATGAAATGTATTTGCAGTTGCGAAGAGCAAAACTGCAGGATGTTTGGAAACAATCTAAGCCTTCAAAATAATGATCAAAGGAATGAAATTAAAAAACACCTGAAGAGCATCCAAAGATACAGAAATCATATTACCTGGCTGATTCCACTCGTATGTATGAAGTAACCTACCCAGGTCCTGCATGGATCTCCTGAGAGGTGTTAAGCAGGAGGACTTCCCTCTGAACACACAGCAACTCAAACATCTGAAGATTTGATTCTCTGAATACAGCCTACAAACAGCTGACAGATACCTGCTTAAAAATGGGACAGGAAAGAAGTGCCTAGAGTCAGGAATTCTCCATTGATTCACAAAGCAGAGAGAATGCGGACGGCACAATATCCAGAAGCAATCAGAATATCTATTTTCTTAATGCTGAGCAACTACCTATATAAGCTGCTGTTGGAATAATGTTTTTCAAATTTGAAACTGCCTAATTAGGTTATGAACAGGCCCCATGTGGCATGCCATTTGGTTATCTTTATATATGCTTTTTAAACATGAAGGAGTTGGGCTTGGAAATATTATGCTGCATTTTGAGTAGTTTACCTTTCAGTAAACATTACAGAAAATAATTTGCAGAGTCCACAGAGACTTATGCACTATTACACAGTGCATAAGACAAAGAAATGGATACCATTTAGAACAATGAAGGAAAGTGTGGAGAGCTGATCTGAAAATAATAGGAGTTTATTTTGCTTTTACATTACCTATTCCAAATTGCAGAAGAGGGAAGAAGCAAAGTGAAAATTTTGAGGAATTAAATAACTGAGTGGTGTGTGACATGAAAATCACTAAATGCCCTTGTAAAATTAAAATCTCAGTATTATTTGTAAGCCTCTGGTGTGCTAACCTGTATATTTGCGTGAAGAGAAGAGAAGAGAAGAGAAGAGAAGAGAAGAGAAGAGAAGAGAAGAGAAGAGAAGAGAGCAAGTTTACATATTAACATCACTTCCCAGGAATACTAGTGGTGTGGAAAAGATATTTTGGTAGTATTAACAGGGCTGACAGAGACAGGAGACACCAGATGATGGACAGATTCCTCTCGTCTGAGGGGGGACCACGCAGTGCATGGTCTGGCTGGAGGAAGCTTGTGTAGCGTTGTCCTTTCAGATACCCTGACATCAGAGCTGTAGGACAAAGCAGTAAGACCACGGTGGCCTTTCACAGCAAGCAAGGTTTTCAGATAACCTCTCTGGAGTATTTGAGAGGATTCAGGTTCACATGCTGAAGAGTCAGGCAGGAAGCATATTAAGAGTTTCTTCCTCTTTTCTTGAATATTAGGGTCTTCTGCTGAGGATCCTGGAGAAAGCTTTGTGAAAAACAAATAGCTAAATACAGCCTCTTAGGTTGTCCTGTGTTGCCAGATGTGACTGCTCTCCTCAGTAGTGTACAAGCCAGGTACATTTAAAACAGAGAGTTGAACTCAGGCAACAAACTATGCTTTTTTGTGTCCTGCTTTTTTAGTGCTTCCTCAAGGAAGCTTCATAGGCTGCTGAGAAGTGCAGTCACTTCTGGGAACCAAGGCTTTTTCTTTGTAAGTAATGCCTGGCTTTCAGACCTAGGTTTTAATCACAAGCACTAAATCCTTTCTCAGTGTCAGTTGCAATCAGACCCTTCTACATCTCCATTCTCAGTGCCATTGCAAGCTCTGGCAACTGAATAAACTGGAGTTTTCTGGGATAACCTTCAGGTCTGTTTGGCTGTGTTTCATCATGAATTACCTAGGAGCATTTAAAGAAAACTTTCCCTCTTAGATATTTTTCCTTCTCCAGTAAAAGGCATCGATTGTTGCAGACAACCAGTAGGTAAAGCCAATTTGCAGAAAATGGAAAGTCAGTTTCGGACGAACTGGAGGATTTACCACATAGGCATGGGGCAGCTATGTGCTTGCTGTCTTGACAGCCTTGCCTAACTTCCAACAGGAATCCTGGCTTGAATAATCGATTACTGTTGTCTACATACAAAAAGGACTTGAAAATCTACATGAAGTTAGTGTCAACATGCGCTTCCATCCAAGGCTGCGGGTGAAAAATCTAAGCTGGGACATCGAGTGACCCCCTGCAATGAAATGATTGCAGCCTGAAAAAACCAAAAGGGACATTCTACAGTTGCACTCTGTAGTTCTGGAGAAAAGTGATATGACCACTTGGAGATCAGATATAAATATGAAATTAGTCTTAAGACCTTTGTCCTGTGCACTGAGGTGTTGAGAATATAGGTATTTATGACTAAGGAATGCTCAAGAATTTCTTCAATTAAAAAATTGCCTCAAAATAGGGAAAATTCAGGATAAAAAAGTTCTAGCCTCCTGATGCTACTGGTGGCTCACTGGCAGGACTACTCATGTTTGTTTCCTTATGTTTATGTTTGCATTTTAAAAGTTATAGGCAGTTGTGCACAAAACACATTCACAGGAAGGGTGTTATTGCAGCTGCAAGGTCATGCCAGTCTAAGTCAGCAAGAGCCAGAATGTGCTGTCACCTTAGCTTGTACCACTGTGTCGATGTGTTTATCTACATGTGCAACTGCCTGGGAACCCAATTTTCCATTATGTGGGAAATCACATCATTTTACCAAAAAAAAGTCTTCTGCACTGCATAGAAAACAGCAACAGGAGTTGGTCTCCCTCGAATAGAGGGGGAGGTTACGATTATTTGATCAGAACAAAGGGAGCTCTCTGCACTGTACACAGTTTTATGTTTTCTATATCTGTATCTTCATATCTATATTCTGGGTTGTGACACCCTGCCTTGAAAGCTTTGTTCATGGTGCCTGCGATGGAAAGAGACAAGAAGAATTAAAAAGAGGGGGGAAAATGACAGAAGAAACTTTAGGCAGCAGCAGCTGTGCTACGTTGAAACTCAGTAGCTCCTCCATTCTTTAGAAGGTGGGACTGTCAGTAACACCTTGCTGTCGACACTGGGCAACAATAAAAGGCCAAAATGAAGAGGTAGAGCACTGTGGGGAATAGTGCTTCTACTGCTTGCATTAACAATCAGAGCATGTAGCTGGACTCCTTCTCCTGCCAGAGACTAGGCAATAAATGAAATTTCAAGGGTCTGATGAGCAAAAATTCCAAGGTCACTCAACCTGAGTAGGATAAATGATAATAAGCTTTGCTATAAATAGCAATTCAGTGACCTGTTGTTGCAATTCTGGGTGAGTTATCAGTGATGAATTTTCAAGTATTCTCCATTAAGAATATTACACACCATGTTGAATTTCAGTCTGTAGAGGTTGCAGCTTTTTCTTCTTCAGACACAGGGGTAAAACACATCCCATCAAACTGCAGCCATTTATGAGGCATCTAGCTTAAGGTAGTTATTTAGGCTTCCTCTGTAATACAGAGGGATTTATCTTAGTATTGGATGAATTGACTTCTGGAGGTGCTTATTTTTTTTTCTGTTAACTGTGAAGGGAGCTTGCATGACCGTCCTTAAACCAAAGATCTGTCTTTTAGGGCAATAAAGTATAAATTCCGTGATTATGTTTAGTGATATCCAGTGTCAGTATAGGCACTAGTCATGACCTTCCATCTCACCCTACGGGGTTAATAAAATAAAGGACAATGCTTATGCTAGATATAGACATTTAAAACACAAATGTTGCTAAATTCACATGGAAAGAAAAGGACAAGATGATGGCAAACACCTGGCAAACAAGAAGGCATTCAAGTGAGCTTGCAAAGCATCACTGAGTGGAGGCAGCCATGTGAGCTGGTTCTCCTTTCCTCCATCAGGAAGGGACAAGAGGTTATTTTGTGTGAGTCATCATTTGTAGTGTTAACTACAGACATAAGTGACACAACAGGCAACCATTGATGTCCAGCAGTCTACAAGACTTTAAAAATTGTCTTAAAAAGAAAAGTAAAACTCTAGTATAGTCTCATGATTCCAGGAGCTGAGGCTTTAAAAATAAGACTTCTGAGGGGAAAAAAAGCAAGAAAAAAACCACAACAACATGACAGATGACAGCCTTAACTGCTGCCTCTCATTAATCTCAGGAATGTCAAGGCCTGACCCTTCTCTCATGATAATATACATCAATGTAATTCCACTGTAGTCGTCTTCATCTTTCTTCAAAAAAAAATGAGGGGATGGTTTACATTATCAGCAGTATGGGCCTTCTTCTTCTATTGATTACAAGTTTTGCATCTCAGCAACCACAATGAATTCAGTGTAAATATTCCTAACTTTTTTACAGTACAGCCAAGAAGAAACTGATAAATGTGATGATTTATTCTTTGTCAGTCAGAAACTATTTAAGTAAGGCATATTCTCTATTGGGTTCTCAGTGATACAGTATGAACATGAACTTGCACTGTTTAATATCAATTTGTTGCTAAACAAAGCCTCTTCTGACTTCAGTGTGACTCATGAATAGCAAATTAATCAAATTTGGAGCTGTTTGTTTGGTCTTTAAAATGATTTAATCAGACATATCTCATTTAGAAAGTAATTTAATAACAGAGGTAAAGTGACAGTTAACACTGAAAGAATCATGCTTCAGCGTGAAGCAGATTGTTTAGATCAATTGGCTTATGAAGCCAACATGCAGTATATAAAAATGCAGACCTATCACCCTACTCTTTTTGGATCAATAGCTTCAACAAATTCCTAATAACATGTTTCAAAAGAGCATATTAAAAAAAACCCCAAGCATTCAGACAGAAGTTTCTTATAATTTTGATTTGTGAAAATAAATGTTTGGATTTGATACACAATTTTAATACATAGTGTATCAAAAAGTCAGTATGGGTCAGATTAATACTAATTTACAAAATCAGAATTATTGATGTCACTGGAGCTACTCTGGTTCATTCCCATGATGGATGTATCCCTAGACATGTGAATGCATTGTAGAATAGGAAAGTGCAACATGAAAATCATCCTCTGTGAAGAAAAGGCCTGATAAGCATATATGAGTAATACCTTGTCAGTGCCCTAACTCCATAAGGAAAGGATTGCACTTGTTTAAGGAGCAGGACAAAGACGTCCTGCCACTACTGTAATGTTGTCACAGGAAGAGAAAGGAGACAGATGCTAAGAAGATTTGGGTTTCCCAACAAGCATTGTCATCACCTTCTAAAATATATGCTTTAAAAGTGCACTACAATTAGTACAGGAAAGGTGAAAATAATGAAGAAAAGCCGTCACTTGTATGTCCACATTGAAATGATTCATGCTGCTATATAAAAACCTCCATGTTTCAGGAGGCAGAAAAAAAGGACTTGGGATACAATGATGTAAGGTATTTTTTTCAGGTTATAATTTTTATTACATAATTTAGGGTTTGCATTTATCACTCTTCAGCTGAGAGATGTAAACTCCTGTTGGGTACCCAAACAGGAACTTCATGATGAGTTAATCAGGCATACATTAAAGACTTTACTAAAATCTGTAGTGGATCTCCTCTTGATATAAGGTGATGTTTACATGAGGAATCATCACCATCTCAGCTCTCCCATATTCCCTGCCCATCACTCCTGTGCTAACCTCACCCTCCCTGGCCTCCCACCACGTGTTCAGCATCATATCATGCTCCTCACCCTGCCACAAAATGCCCTCGGCTCTGCAAACTCTCTCACACATCTCACTAATATTGCCATTCTTCCTTCAGATCCACTACTAGCCTTTGTTTCGGCAGACCCTCAGACAAATGGAAGCACAAACCAGGATGCTTCCCTGCTAAAGATGTGCTTTTTAGGTGCTTGTTTTATAAATGCAGAAAGCCAAGAGGCACTGGCATCATGTATAGCTGACACAGGATCCTGGCTCTGGGCTCCATCTGTATTTACAGAGAGAGAAAGAGGACTGCAGTGGGTCAAGCCAAGCATCTGTCTAGTTCAGGATCCTCAGTTCAGCAGCAGCCAACAGCAAATGGACATGGAAGAGTCTATAAAGTAAGGTAACATACAAGAAGGGCAATATTTTCTTAAAGTTTTCTCCTAGCTGTAGCCCTGTAAATACGATCTTTGACGACAACAAGTAAAAGGCCACGGGCTTTAGCCGTGGCAGCAATTGCCTGGTGGCCACGTGCCTGCTGCATCCCTGCATTTTCTTTGCTCTGGGAGTGCCCAGGGCAGGGGGCTGGCACCCCTGCATAGTCACTGCAGGACAAACAGCTCCTCCAGGGTATGGGAGGGCAGCATGCAGCTCCCAAATTTTGCCTGGGAAGCAGGGAGAAGGAGGTAGGCTGTGATAAAACATTATATAAAAATACCCCCAAAGAGAGCCAAGGCTGAGGACAAAGGGACCCCTGCCACAGTCATCACACTGCTCACAGCAAAGACCTCGGGACACTGGTGACTTTTTGCAACCCCACTCAATTTTCCATGAGGGAGACTCAGGTCCTTGAGCTTAGCACCGAGAGGGACCTTGGAAGGTCCTTCAGAGGATCAGAGAAAAGGACGAGATATCAATAAATCTTCTTGTACAACAATTTTAACTGTATTACTAATGAGGTTTCTCTACATTAAATTTGGACTCAGAGTGCATGTTATTGTAAATGCACTAGTAATTTGGACTATTAGACTGTTAAAACATTAAAAGGCCTGATGCTAAACTGTGTTCCCTTTTGCCAATAACAAGGTTTTGAGTGTAAATAGATTCTGAGTGTAAACAGCTTCCAGTAAATTGCCATCCCTCTAGGGAATTCCTGAACCAGAACTGGTGTCTCTATAGTTAGTACCTGTGAATGCGTTGTTTCTACCATGATTTTGTCCAGTCACTTTTTAAACCCATGCAGATCACTCCTCTTGCAAGGCTGGGCATACCTCATACGTTATCTCACAGGAACTAGTGAGATGAACAGGGGCTTTGGGGCACGTGCATTTTGTGAACCTGCTCTGCTTTACATTACAGAAAAACAGGAATTCCCATATTCTCATTAAGCTTTGCAGAAACTTCTCCCTAATTGTGAAGATTTGTGAGAACATATGACCGTGCATATTATTACAGTATCCACATCAACATCTTCCTAGTGTCCAAAAAGCTTTATCTATGCTGTTCCCGAGCTGTGTGGAAGGGTTGATTTTGGTTTTGTAATGTACCTACTATTGGTAGCTGAAGTGTGCTTACTTAAGCGGCTTGTAGGCAGTGCTTCACCTTGATATGCTGAAGTGAAGAGGTGCGCTTTCAACAGAATCTGGAATTCCTAAAGGAGGAAACAATATCTGAGACGTCTGGCCTTGGTATTCACCCGCAGCTTACAAAAACTAGAGAACAGCACAAGAAAAATCTGTCAGATCAGCTAAACCCAAAAAACAAACCAGATCAGGACTCACTGGGGACTCTTTCCTGCGTTTGTAGCCATAGCTTTACATCCACAGGTTTGTTTGCTGATGATATTGTTTCTCCCCGCCTTATAAATGAGTCAGGCATGACTCTGCTGTTAGAATATCCAAACATGAATTGTGACTTCAGTAATTTGCCACTGAGTTGTGCCTCTGCCCTAGGCAATATGTATACACTCTCAAAGGCAGTGAATGAAATAAAACTGTCACAAAAACTTGTCTGCAGTTCTTTATGAAACAATCTGTGGGAACTTCTCTGCCTGTGCAGCAAGCAGCAGGGGCAGAGACTCGCGACACTTCATCAAAAGCATTATGAAAGTGTCTGTTTTCCCTGGGAGGCTGAAGAATATTATTTTCTGAAAACTCCACTTTATTCATTACTGGGGAAAAAAAAAAGTTTTAACAATTATTGGAAGATAGTTATGTTGTGGTAGTACTCAGCTAGACCTTAGGAGAATAGCATTTATCTAATAGCTCATCTTTTCCAATTCTAAGCAATGTTCGGTGAATCCCAGCATATCTCCTTATCTCAGTTTTCCACTATATATAGTCCCTTTCTTCCACTCTTTGTCTGCCCTAGGCTGCCCATTCATTACGGCAATGACTCACTCTTACTATGGGTAGCAACAGACATGGTAGTGAAAGATGTTTTGGCACTGCTAAATGTTATCATTATGCAAAAAACCAACAGTGTTTAGTCAATCTTGTTCAATATAACAACAATAATCAGAAGGCCTATATTAACTCCTCTGTTTGGGGAAGGCAGTAATGTTATTGCATATGCCCTTCTTTCAGGAAAGCACCCTTATTTTGGGCAACCTGTGCCTAAAGCACCTAAAGTAGAAGGTAAAATTGAAAAGTGAACTGTTGGAACTGTTCCTCATCAGGAAAAATGTAATACAGTTCTTCTGGGAAATTAATATTGTGCTTATATCTTGTGTGGATAGATGATTTAGAATGGCTTTGCGACTGCTGATGGTGCAAAAACTCTCATTTGTACTACAGGTTGGTGAGCAGATCAAAGAATCATAGTCATATTGGTGGGAAGGGACCTCTAAAGGCTAGCTAGTCCAACATGCCACTCAGAGCAAAAGTGTCACCAATACAATATCATGAACGGCTTTGCCAGGCCAGTTCTTGAAAATCTTCAAGGTTTCCCACGTTCCCAGGTAAGCTGTTCCTGTGCTGCACTGACCTCTTTGTGAAGAAGTTTTTCCTCGAGTCCCATCTGAACCTCCCAAGACACAACTGGTGTCCTTTGCATCTCGCTGTATCATCTGCAACTGCTACGCACAATTCGGCTCCCCCATCTTTGTGACTTTCCCCAAAGGAGCTGTTGGCAGCTGTTACATGGCCCCTTATTTTCCTCTCCTCCAGACTACACGAGCCCAACTCCCTCTAACTGCAGGCCCCTGACCATCCTGGATAGTGAAAGGCTGTCAGTACCACAGCTTTATTTGATTCTCCGAAATTAATGAAAAGACCTCCTAGTGATAACCAGGTGAGAAAAACAAACAAACAAAAAACCCAACCAACCAGAAAACAACTTGAGTGAGGTTTTTTAAGCTTTGGTGGAATAATCTCTCTCACACAAAATCAGAGGGATGTATTTTTTTTTTTCATATGAGAGCCACATTATGTTGAACTTTAATTTTTTTGCAAAACTCTGAACAACCAAGCACCTTCACAGTACTGTCTCCTGTAATAACTGAAACTGCAGTTTGCATTTTAATGGTTTTCGGTAGCATTGAAACAGTGCATCAATTGCTATTTGCATATTAAGTGCAACAAGCAAATCTCTGCCTAGCACAGCAGTACAAATATGCATTATACAGGATTCAGCATCTACATAATATGTACCAAAAGACATATTTGCATGCAGGCAACCAACCACATAATATAGGTTAAAAAAGTGATAAACTCCAAAAGAACTGTGAGATAACAGATCAAAAAATGCACAGAAATGACCAAGTCAATTCCAACATTGGTTTAGTGATCTGGAGCCATCCTGATATAGCTTAACAGTACACCTCCTTCCATCTGCAGCAGACATGGGCTCTATTCCTGCACAGCACAAGCTCATCTGCTGCAGTAACTTTATGTACTTTAGGCTGGACTCTGTGGCAAACTTGAGCACAATGTCTGCTGTTTCTGCAGTATTTTCACATTTTTTGCAAGACGTCTGCAATAATTGACAGTATACTGCAGCTGTAAAACTATTTTTTGTGTGTGTGTCAGATTTGCTGCCTTGCAGCTCCACATGTGTTACCTTTGTAAATTTTCACAGGTTGCCCTCTGAACTATGTCTATCACCGTTTTTATTCTGAGATGTTCTTGTCGCATGGCATCTACTCTTTCCAGACAGGCATGTGATGATCAGTTCCCTGCAAAAAGCTGTGCTCTGTTCTTTTGACTGTTTGATCTTTATCTGCGGTGGCCAAAGGTATTCAATTAGATAGACCATTTGGTTTAGATCTTTAATGCCATGGGGGCAACATGCCATTTTTTCTTCCCTAAAGAGGAGCATGTAGAGTACAAGCTGGCCTGCTGCTCCAAGGCAGTACATAAGCAATGCATACTTGCTTATGCATTCTTAATACATTAATTATTAATGTATTATTAATGCTTCAGAAAGCTCTTTGTCATTGACTGCAAGTATATCATTTCAAACCCCCTGATCCAGTCATGGGAGCTGCAGGCCCCAGTGTGCACTGCAGGCACGGTGAAGCTAGACTGAGGGCGCAGCCCTGTCACCAGCTTGTAGTTTACCCAGGAGAAATGAAGGTTTGGAGTTCTTGGAAGCTATTTACCACAGGGAAGCCTCTGGCAGTACCTCACCGCCAAGATAAATGGCAGGGCACAGCACCCGAGGTCACTGTATCCATCCCCTGCTTTTCTCTTCATGTTGGCATGTAGAAGCATTGCACTCTCTTGTCCAGTACCGATGCTGCAATGCTGCCCAGCTTCCCATCTTCAAATAGCTAGTTATGCAGGGTTGCTCACTTTAGCGATCCTTGCAAGAATATTGTGCCTGCTGTACTGTTATTTCATATTCATTCCTTCATGAACAATCTTCTCTATAAAAATTTGTCTGATTAAATTAAAAGTAGTGTGTTGGGGGATTTCAAAAGCTGCTCTTTCTAGCTATATGCCCTGAGCAGCTTGGTTTTCTCTAGTCGTGAAACATGGTTCACCATTTCTGGGAAGGGTAGAAAACATAGCTTTCTTTTTAAGGATTGCTGAATCTGTATAACGTAAACACAAACCATCACTAAGGCAAAAAGAAAAAGGAAAAGGTAGTGTTAGATAGTCTTTCTGTTAATGAAGACCCTGTTGAAGCCAAGATACACTTCCAGTTTCCAATACGGAGGAAATGCCCTGGGACATCTAACAAATAGTTTCTAGTGCTTTCATCTTTTTTAAAAATTCCCACCGAAAAAGTGGAGGAAGACTGTGAGCTGAGATTTCGTAATCCTTGTGTGAGGAAATCTTACCAAAGCAGTGCATTTTTGCTAGGAGGAAAAAGAAAGGGGAGAGAACCTGTTAAATGAAGTGAAAGCAGGACGGTGGATTTATATTGTAAGACTTTTGAATTTTGTTTTCAAATGCAGAACTTCATCCGCTGTTCAAAACAAGAAAATAATTTCCTCTGGTCTTGGTGAAATCCAGAAACGATGGCAACCTGCTGCCTGCTGCTGCTTTACTTCAATGGCAGCTTAAAACAGCAACTCCCTTTCACGAAAGCTATCTTTTATCTCTGAGGGGAGGAGGAAATAAGCTCATTAGCACATTTTCTTTGTACACTAGGGATGCTCTTCTGTGTTAGTCCAGGATCTAGGGAGAGGCACTGTATGGTTGCTGGGACCTCAGGGTTGTCCAGTTCCATTTTTCCTTCCCTTGTGATTAGGAAATAGTCTTAAAAGTGAGGATACAACAGGTCAAAAAGGGCAGAATGACAGAAGAAGGGCTTTGTGTTCAGCCTGTGAGAGCTTTATTGCACACAAGATTTGGAGATTATTTATTTGCTATTAGTTTGACCTTTTTACCTTGCTTTTCTTGTGTTCATGACTTTCTCTTCAGCCTGACAGATCTTAATGTCGATTACTAGGATTTTTTTCTCTGAATTTTGCTACCAAGCTAAACAACCTGCACTGAAAAAGTACACTGATGTTAATGATAATCCAGCTAGAAAGCATTCCCTAAAGGAAAAAAAGGCATGAGGAACAGGGCTTCATAAAAACTGGAGGCTCCTGTATTTTTCATGTAGAATTTTTTCCTAAGATGGTGAAAAACATTGGCTTACAGTAACATCCCCCCATCCCCCAATAACCTTAGCAGGTCTGGGCTTGTGACTTCTTTAAATTGGTGTCACAGTCATCTTACCCCTTTCCTGGGCAATAAAGCACCAGAGTGCTTGGTTCCTTTTCTCACAGAAGGATATGTTGGGGGCTCTTTCTAACTCCATAAATTTCCTCTAGTCTGGCTGTAATTCAGTGAATTATTGGCTAGGGGAAAATTATTGAAGCTCATCATGACAACATTGTTCATCACATTAAACAGTGTTGCTGAGGGGGGGGGGAAAAGTTGTACTTCCAAGACAATGCACCTGCAGAGAATTAGCTGATAAATGAATAACAGACACGTGGCTGAAAACATTAATGGAGAAACATGATTTTAAGAAGAACTTAGGGTTTTTTGCAACAAACTCTAAATGCCTCCTCTGTATGATCTTAGAAGTTAAAATATTTGGCAGTCCAAAGATACAACGCTACACTTTGTGCCACGGGAAGCAAATTGCTCATACATTTTTCCCTCTTGCATGCTGTTCGATGGTTCTCCTCCCTGTCATTTTGCCACTGACAGTAGCATTGCACAAATAAATCATCATGGCTGGCGATTCTTTTCCACTCCCACAGAAAAAGTGGGAGCATGTAACTACCTACCCAAAAGGGGCAACCATCTCTGTGCTATTTATACATCCTTGCTTCAAGTATTGTTAACTATACTCTGCAAGTTTATGATGATTATTTTATATTTATACTACAGTAGCAGTAAAAGATACCAGTTACTGCCAGACCCTTAGGAGTATTATTTGGACGTCTAACTCCTGGGCCTTGGTTGCTATGCAGTGCCTGAAGTGAGAGGAGAAGGCTGTGTGCAGATGGAAGAGGCAGTCAAGCATCAAACTACACAGTTGTTTCCTATAGCACCCTTGATTCCCATGTTGCAGCTTTTGGGAAGCATGGGGTGAGTAAAGAAGGAGCCTGCAGGAATAAAAAGAAGGGATGAGCCAGTGGAATGGTGCCACGGAGAAATGTACTTTATCCCCCAACCTCCTGCTGGAGAATTCCTATATGATGCTCATTATTAAGCTTTTCAGAGTAATTAGTTCCTTGTTACCCAAAACCAAGCACAGAAAGGGCTGGGTTTGCTGAAGTGTTGATATCTGAGAACAGTGACTGAGAAATCTTGGGGCTGTGCAATGAACTGCTGCGAGAAAACAAGGAAGAAGAAAGTGATGAAACTCTCTGCCTGTGAGTTTCACGGTCATTCCTGAACGCGGAAGAATGCAAACAGAGGGCTTTTTGTGGAAGTGTCTGGAAAGCAGTGTGGTCCGGAAACATCTGGGAGGCAATAAATCTTTCTGATCATCTTTCTGTGTCTATACCCCAGACCTCTAAAGGGATCCAACCAGGATTGGATCTTCTGTGCCAGGTCCTCTCTTTCTCACCCCCGTCCTCACCTTTTTATCTTCTGGGTGAATTCTTTCTTTCCCCTCACCACCTTAATTTATTCCCCATTGCCTCCTCTCACCTACTGCCTCCTACTTCTCTATAATCTTTCTTTTGCAATGTTATTTACACTGTACTCCACACGTTTCCTCTCTCCACATCACAACTTGTATTATTTCCTCCATTTTTTTCATTCCCTGGCATCAGTAGAGTAGCATCAAATTCAGTAATTGCCAGGAAAGTTTTGATCATTCCCTGAACCCCCATTATGTGCAGTCCCCTTGCTGAGATAAATCAATCTCAATTGACTTAAATTTTCTTCTTTCCGTAGGAACATGTAGTATGCCTGATATCCAGATGTCTAACCTGAATCTTTCCTCCTGAGTTTAAACCTGTTACTTTATCCCCTGACTATTATGGACATAGAGAAGAGCTTATTCACTTGCTTTTAGCAGCAACATCTTTACACAGCCAAAGATGGTTATTATGTCTCTTCTTGACATTTTCTCCTCTAGATTAAATAACCTCAAATGACTTAACTTTTCCCTGTAGGTGATGTTTTACAGTGCTCTCATTGTTCTCTCTGCAATGCTTTTTTGCACACCCTTTTTAAAGCACGCTATAGGACTAGGATAGGATTCAAAAGTGAATATAGTCCTACTGCTGAGACCCTGGCAATGCTGGCTGCAGTGGAATTCAGTCTTTTAAGCTATAATCCCTTCTTTCTCTACCTATAAACAGAGATATAAGAATAGAAAATGTCTTTCAGTATAGTGGGTTTAGTGCTTCTTTCTTTTTTTTAGCAGTAACATGACACTACTGACTTATGTTTTTCACTATAAAATCTTTTTTTTCCCCCCCCCTGCAGAATGATTTCTTGCCAGTTCTTGCTCCTCCTCTGTTTACATAAAGGACTGTTCCTGCCTAAGTGTATTACTTCTTATTACTAAATGGTACCCTGTCTTCTTTGCAGAATATTCCTCCAATTTAACAAAATTATCCGGAATCCTAAGCTTGCTCTCTAAGGTCCTTCCTAGTTTGACACCATCTGCAGATGCAGTAGTCATATTTTCTCTTCCATTGCTTCCACTGTCCCACTTTCTCTTCCCAAACTTTCAGATCCAGATTATTCATGAAAATGTTAAAAAACACTGTATACAGATCAACCCTTAGCGGAACGCTGCTTGACATATTTTCTCCCATTTTGACAGTGAATTGTTGTTGTTACAATAGTGTCTCATTTTCTAGACAGTTTTTCCCCTGTATAAAATTAATTCATGTAGTAGTCCATGTTTCTTTAACTTACTTATAGACTGTAATGGAAGGTAATGTCTTTCTAAAGTCAAGATATATGAAAATATATGATATATGATATATGATATATGATATATGATATATGAAATCTGATGCTTCCTCCATATACACAAGACCTGTAATTCTGGCATAAAATAAAAACAGATTGGGAAGTCCATGTTGGGTGTGCCACCTCACCTCATTATCTTCTAGGTGCTTATGTACAGTTTGCTTGATTACTTGTTCTGCTATTTTTCTGCGAGTGAAGTCTCTCTGTTACCTATGTGTTAACATAGGTGATTACCATAGCCTTTGTTTGTAGAATGAGTATTTCTAACAGATATTGTTAGTATTAATGTGTACCATTTCTTGCACACAGACCCACAAAAGCAATGGAGAGACAACTGAAGGAAGTGAGTAGCTTTGGCAGTTGACATCTGCTGTGTTTGTGGTTTACTACATAATCTGCATTATCTTATTTCACAGCCTTGTCCTGGCTGCTGTGGTCTGAGTTAGGAGAAACCTGTGGAGGAACCTCTGGATGGAGCAGAAGATTGTGCTTTCCCTGGGAGCCACTGACCAAGGCCAGGGGAAGCGTCAAGGGTCAGGATGGGCCCAGCTGAAGGGAGGCAGGGAGCAGACAGGCAGGCAGCAAGGAGCCTGCAGAGCAGCCAAGGAGACTGCTGAGAAAAGCAAAAAGCAGATGGAGAGGTAATAGCAAGAGGATGCTTCCTACAGAGCCAGAGGAGATGGTGTAGGTCTTGTTACAACGAGAAGTTAGCAAGTAGCAAGTAGCAAGCCTGTAAGAAGGGACTTGCCCTGCAAAGGCATGGTGGTAAAATGAAGACTTGTAAAAAAGTCCTTTTATTTCTGTTCGTACTCATCCTGAATTTTCTTTGTTTGAAAAAGTTCAGTCTTTTAGTTTATGGCACAACCTGACTTCAGGTTTTAACTACCCTTTTGATGTCCTGACCACAAGGAGAAGTCCGATAGTGCCATCTCAGTGCTCTGGGTGATATAAGATGTCATTTTATAGTCATGAAACCCCAGCTCCTAATTTTTCATCACCCCATACCAACCTGCTCCCTCTAAGTATTTTGGGCAATACTCTCATTTCCGATGTCCCTTGCCTGATTTTTCCATTTCACAACACCACTGTTGGTGATGGTTGGCATATGAGTATGAAATGCAGGGAGTTTGGTTAAGGAAGCTCTGGAAGACTCACAACCCTCAGTAAGCTGAAGTTCCCTCCAGAAAACTCTGATCATAGGGAGACGCACATCTGTGGTTGAAGGGGATTATGGCATGCACTACAGGTGACATAACAATTTAATTTCCTTTGAGCTTGTCTCAGGCAATCTAAATTACTTCATAGAGAAGCGTTACATTGATTTGTATAGCTGATATTTTATTTATGAATTAGATATCTTCCAAATCCTAAATGACCTCTATTGTCAGGCTCCAGCTGTGACATGCATATGCAGAGCTGGCTCAAGGCATAGGAAATACACACAAAATCAAATTTTTCTCACTCAAGGATGACAGACCAACACCAATCCCTTGTCATTAGAAGAGTCTTGCAGAGTTGGGCTTGCTACTCATAGGGCTGCCTGGGAGCAGGAAGGGGGGAGGTGGCAACCACGACTGCTGGGAGGAGCCAGGGTCCCCATTTCATGGAGATCTTGGTACCTCTGGGATAGCAGTAGCCGCCAGCCTGGCATTTTAGGACTGAGGATAGGCAAAATAGGCAGTGTCCTCCTTCTCCTCCCCTCCCACACAGTGACCATTTTGCTTCCCCATGGCTTTAACCAGAAGGCAGATGACTGCCTAGGGCCATACCCACCATGGGACTTTATCTAGTTATATTTCCTTTTCTTTCACAGGGTTTGTCTGATTTGATGGTCCTCACACATTCTCTTAGGTTTGTTTTGTTTACTTTTAAGCTACTTTGAGATCTTTAGATATGAATGTATACTAAATAAAACTGTAGCCACAAGGACATAAAGTCACTGTTAAATTGCAACAGGAGTCTGATGGCTTTTTGCTGGGCTGGGCTTTTCTCTGAGAGGACTCCCAGGAGTCTGTGAGCAAAGATTTGTGTAGCAAGGCAAAATCCAGGCAGCTCAGTGAGTGCCTAAAAATGTGGCCCCTAAGCAATGAGCACAAAATTAAAATCTCAGTACCTTAGCAAAGCACACCAGATCTTTCTGACATTATTTGCATGGCTGTTCAAATCTTTCCCTTCAGTGGCAGCTCAGAAAAGCTTCAGTCCTGCAAACTGATATGCTTGGAAGACCCTGTGCTGTGCAGAGCTGCCTCAAATATTGTAGCTTCTGGAATCGCAAGGCAATTCTTCAATTACGATCAGGTAGAATTTACTGAAGGTATTTTAAAATAGGAATTTCCATTTTGAAATGTCTGGAAACTACAGCAAATAGACCAACAAACTCAATGGCAAATTATCACTTTCTAAGCCTTACATTTAAGAAGACCTGCTCACTGATACCCTTTAATATATTACTTTTTAGGGTCATAGCATCTGAGACCATCTGTCACTATCACTTACAGCTCTGATGATTACTGCATTATAGAGGCTTTAGAGTTTCAAAAGGAAGGATTTAATTCCTTCAAGAGGAAACATGGATAATATCCCTCCAAGCAGAAAGTCCAGCAAGTCACGAAGTTCTCATTACAGGGATTTTCTGTAGGAGAGAATTTTGCACGTTGGCCTGAAGCTGCCTCAGATGTGCACTTCTGGTCCCTGGCATTCTCTATCAGAACCAGGGCAGCTGAGAGTGAAGATGATGATCACATTCTGGTTGCAGATTAGCTTGAAACAAGATTTCACTAAGTCATGGGTGCTAGAGGCTTTCTCTGGGTTATTGTAGTCATGACTTGTGTGTGTACTGCAGGATGTAGATTGTTCTACACAGGCTCCCAGGCATTAGTGAGGCTACGGAAAGTAATCTTTTTGGCAGCAGCAGCCTTTGTTGATTGCGAAAACTGTAAATGCTAGGGGCTACTCCAGCCAAATAGCATATTTCATCCTTTGGAGTCCTGAGAGTGCAGGCAGGCTTGGTCAGGCCTCAGTGACTTATTTCATCTCAAATAAGGGAAGCAGAGTCAGCACTGGTGCTGTTGAACTGGCTGTTATCTCCTATGTCAAACTATTCACACAAAAGAATTCTTATCAGCAGAGAAAAAATTATCACTACAGAATAACACTTTTAGCTTTAAAGTGTTACTTTAGCTATGAAATAAATTCTTTTAGCTTATGGAGCACTTCAACTTTGCCCTTTTATGATTTTGATGCATGGGAATGATTCTAGAAACTCTTAATATCTGATTTGTTCTTCTAGCATAAATGTGTCTTTGCCTTCAACCTCACGCATGTACAGTGTAATAAATATCTAAATTAATGATATGTTGTGAAATAATATAATTTAAGTATTAATGAATTATCAAACATCTACTTGGATTTTCTTAATAACTGAGCAAGGCTGAAAAAAAAAACATTTAGATTCTGGAGACAAAACAATTTACTAATTACTCTGTAGTTCCTTCTCTGGTAAGACTTTTTTTTTTTTTAATACTAATCATGGATATTACTAGGACATTGTGTATTTAGTGTGATGATCTGGTTATATCACGGGCATTGCTACCCTGCATGAGCCATATCCGTCTATGCTATTATTTTGTTTTTCAGGCCTAACCTGAGAGTACGATACCTAGTAAATAAGGAAATAAATAGCACCTTTGTTTAACACATTGACACATTGAGTTTTTTCACTACATTTCACAAACTACAGTTTATATTAATATAATAATTATGGATTAACTAAAAATATGCCAGCATATTAGCTCTATCAAATGGCTGAGGAACAGACTGGGAAGTCATTACCCATCATTAAGCCAATGGAGGAAAAGGAGGATTTCACAACTGTTCTGTTCCATCTGGTCATCTTTCATTTGCTCTTTCTTAGCCTGGGCTAATTCAGAAACCTGTTTCATGGATTGAGTCTTCAGCACAAATGGAGCTGTTTGTGAGTTCCTTAAAATCTCACACACACACACTCACAGAGAAGAAGAGTAGGGCAGAAGGTTAAATAACTGCAAAAACAGAATAATTATTTCCCAGTCCTTGCAGCATTAATAAGTGGGATGTCATTGCCGTGTCGGCCTTTGCCGGGAAAATCATACTACACTATTGGCAGACTACGCCTGTCATGGGATAGAAGTGGACTGACTTCCCAGATATAAAAACCAGATCATGCAGCAATGACTCAGAGCTGAGTACAAACACACGCAGAAGGTGAGGGGGGTTCTGAGAGAGCTGTTGCTTTACAAAATAATTGTTGAAGTCTATTGAGCAACCATATACACCTTCCACTGATAAGATGATCAATAGTTGGCAGGTCTATCTCAAAAAGGTCTACTTACCAGGGAATGTCTGTCTCTATATATTTATACCCTGCTTACCGTTGTGGCAGAAATTGGCACACTTCAAAAGCCCTTACCCATATCATAAACAGACTAAAAGTAAAACTTACTTCTTTTTAGAGGCCTGAATTTGTTGTTACATCCTGACATCAATTAATCTAATCATGGCAGGTGGTAATAATACAAACAGTAGAACAGCTCTCAAATTCACCAGCTTGACTTGCACAGTAAACCCAGAATTAATTCTGCTCTTATTTATCATCCTCTCTGTTCTTTCCCACATATATACACTGCAATCTCTAGGTTGAAAGTTCCACCCATAATAAAAGATTTTCTATTCTTGTTCATCAGATTACCTCATTTACAAACCTCTGTCACTGCTGGATTTTATACAATTGGCTTTACCCTAAGTGAAAATCGTAAATCTAAATTGCCTGGCACTCTCTTGCCCAAGACAGTCAGATTAGCTGGGAATACTGGCAACACTTCCTGAAATTTTTCTTCCAGTAGGTCTATAACAAGGACTTCAAACCTTAAGAATTAAGGGCATCTGTATAAAATTTTGAAATCCAGCTGGGACATCTTGCCTGAAAGAGGGGCTGTGGCTTTCAAATCATTCCCCCAAACCTCTTTCAAAGCCCATTTCACAGTTCTTTCCTCTTTTTAATGTGTGTGCCTAACAGCTGCCAGGTCTCTGCACTGTATCATTCTCCTGTGCTTCTCTTCCATACCCCTTTATCGTCCTCTGATTTCAGCACTGAAAGCCAAGCTTTGCTGAGACTTGCATGCCTGGAGTTGTCTTTAAACAAGGAGCTTGATTTTCAAAGGCACTGGACACTTCCTTCTTCCACTGGAGTCGGTGGACTTGCTCTGGAATTACTTCACTGGCATTTTGTGAGAGGAGTGTGGTGGCATGCACCTCGAATGCCAGCCTCACCATGGTGGGCAGGAAAAGAGCAAACCAGCCCAAATGTTGATGATGTACTGACAGCAAAATGATCTTACCTGCTAATGATTTCATGATCTTACATCACAATTTAAAAAAAAAAAAAAAAGAAAAAACACATCTAGATTTCAGTTTATTAGCATAAGTACACTGCTTGGGTTGGAATTACGTGATACTTTATAATAAAATAAGGAATAAGGCAAAATTAGTCTGGTCCTGAGGCTGTGGTGGGAGTATTTAACATAGGCCTAAATCCTGTAAAAGTTTCTGGGAAACAAGAGCTGAATTTCTGTGGGACAGGCCAAGTTTTGAACAAAGTTAACTTGAGCCTCAGCTGATCTCAGGCTGATGCTCAAGCAAATCTTGGCTGATGCAGAAATTCTCCTCATGGCACAGAAAACTCAGCAAGCGCTCTCTTTCCTTCTGCAGACAAAAACAAGCATGTCCTCTCATTTCTTTGGAAAGACTTCACTCCTGCTGGCCCAAAGCAGTTATGTAGACTGCTTGGGAGAAGCCCCCTGAACCTACATGTGGTCTTTCCCCACATGAAAAAAGGTAAAACCCCAGAGATGACCTGCTTAATGAATTGCCTATCTGTTTCTGGCAAGATGACACAAACATCTGAATGATCAGAGAACAAATCAGCAACAGAGGGGGAGAGTCAGGAGAGAGCTCCTGAAATATGACAGGAGAATGAGGGATAGAATATAAAATTACCTACAAATCTTTGCATTGCTAGCTCACAGTTCACTAACCCCAGCTCCTGCTTGCTTTGTAAAGCTCAGAGTCTCATCCTGTTTGGAAGAACCTGCAAGTCCTGGGTTATATTGGCCATGAGTGCACCAACACGATCTGCAACATCTTCCCTCACTAAACAGGGTTTAGCGCCTTCTGTTCAGGATCACCTCTGATATGGTACAGCAGTGAAACCTTGCATTATTCTGCTGTTAAAACAGCTATGCTGTGAGAAGCCTTGTCTGGCACCTGCACCCTACGCTCAGGAGCTGTGTTTCAGCTCAGGCCCTTGTTCCGTGCCTGAGCTGCATAGTAGGTACGCCTGTGCCCAGCCATGTATCCTGCTGATGCTGACCTTGCCTTGCTGATGTGACCTCAGATCTGCTTCATCACTACAGACATTTTTGGTGATTGTTGTCAGCTGAGCCTGGTTGCTGCTCTGCTCTTGTTCAGGCGCATTGGTCTGTCCCCCTTATCCTTGAGGATGCTGCCCCTGCCTGCCCTGCCATCATCCTCAGCCCTCAGCTCGCCTTCCCTTGTGGAGAAGCCTGCTCTTGCTGCTTCCTGACAGGAAAATTAATTCAGATTAAATTTAGCCTCATCCCCTGGCCCAAGTGCTTTTACTATATATGTGGTTCAAAACTTTCTAAAGAAAAACTGTTACACTGGAAAATTGGATATCCCCCACCCAATAGTTTAGAACTTAATGCCCCCATTTAAGCATTAGAGTGATTTTTGAAGAGCTTCCAGTTGAGTTTTCTCCAAGTAGATCTAGTTTATATGCAGCTAAGCCATACCGAGAAATTACCAAAAGCTGGTAAAAAGAAACAGGATTTGCTTCAAAACTGAACCAAACCATTCTCTTAGACAGCCTCCGTGATCCAAAATGCATGGCTAAACACATTGACTAAGAAAGATGTTGATTCTCCCCCTCTGCTCCGCTCTCATGAGACCCCACCTGGAATACTGCGTTCAGCTCTGGGGTTCCCAACTTAAGAAGGACATGGACCTGTTGGAGCAAGTCCAGAGGAGGGCCACGAAGATGATCAGAGGGATGGAACAATGGAACACCTCTCCTATGAGGACAGGCTGAGAGAGTTGGGGTTGTTCAGCCTGGAGAAGAGAAGGCTCTGGGGAGACCTTATTGCAGCCTTTCAGTACCTGAAGGGGGCCTACAGGAAAGCTGGAGAGGGACTTGTTACAAGGGCATGTAGTGATAGGGCAAGGGGTAATGGCTTTAAACTGAAAGAGGGTAGCTTTAGGTTAGATATAAAGAAGAAATTCTTCACCATGGGGGTGGTGAGGCACTGGAACAGGTTGCCCAGAGAAGTTGTGGATGCCCCCTCCCTGGAAGTGTTCAAGGCCAGGCTGGATGGGGCTTTGATCAACCTGGTCTAGTGGAAGGTGTACCTGCCCATGGCAGAGGGGTTGGAACCAGATGATCTTTAAGGTCCCTTCCAACCCAAACTATGATTCTATGATTCTATGAACTCTGTCACTAGTGCATAGTAGTAAGGCACATACTGACTATAGCAAAGAAGGATTACTACAGATTTGGCAATTAAGCAGCAGTGCACAAGAAGACCCAGACATGAGACTGTGTTCTGAAATGCTGAAGCAAAATTTTGCTTTCTACATTTGTGAAGCCTCAATTGTAATAATACAAAGAATGTCAACTCATGGAAACCAAAATTCAAATTAGGCAATGTTCTCCTTTTCCTCGAAACCACTCGTGGAAACCATGCCCAACTCTAATTTAGAGAGTTGTCTGTGTAATGGTGCAGACTGAAAGGTATACTTGCAGCTGCAAACTGCTCATGTCCTAAAACAATCCAACATTCAGAAGATGGGCTTATCTGTAAGGACAAAATTGGAACATCCAAAGGTTTTAAGCATGTGTATGAAAGTAAGAATCAAACACATGTGAAATATGTAGTAAAATCCTTTGTGTTCAATTTGCAATGCAGTCTTGCATATCTCAAGCATAATGAATTACTTGCTGTTTGTCCTTTTATGTAGTAAGGTCTTTATTACTTTTGCCTGCAGCTTGGCTATTCACCGGTATTTTTTCAGTGAAGTCCTAAAAACAGGGAGAGAAAATAATCTATTCATTAACTCCAGCCATTGTAGAGTAGTGTCAGTCTCTGACCGCAGTCTAGATGAGGGGTAGTAGCTGGAATGAGGTTACATCAGGTCAGTCAAAATGTTGGGCTAAACAGATGTTCACGGGATTACTCACAAACAAGACTGTAAAAAGAAGACATTCAAAAGGTAATCTGCATACTATTTTAGGAACAAAACTAAATCCCCCAATTTTGAATAATCTGTAGTGCTCGTTATGCTGCCTTTGCTCTGGCAACAGTCTCAAAGATAATTACCTTTTTTTATTCCAGTTTTTCACACATCATTTCAACTATAGTGTTAGTAATTTTACCTTTGATGCTCTTTTTAGCTGCTCACCAGTTCCGGCAGCCATCTTCTGGGAATTCTGAGATCTGGCTGCAAATTACAACGCTACAGGCAGACTGCTCAGAAAGAAAGCATGGTCAAGGAATGCAGCATTAGACTATGTTCTTGACAGGGATTTTTCAATAGGTTTTGACTTAGGTTGGGCTAAACATTTCACTCTCTTTCCTTGACTGGAGCCAACATTTTTATGATTAGATGCCTTAAGGAACTGTGCTACACTGAAAAAAAAAAAAATGCATGGTTCTTTGATGCACAGAAAAAAAAAGAAAAAAACTGTCATGTTGGCTGAGATTCATTAATAGTTCTGCTTTTCAATTTTTTATAACTTTGCTGTGTGTTTTGGGAAAATGGGACATGGGGAAAAAAAGCATCAAGGCAAAGCTAGTGGCACTGTGTTCAGTGTCTGCTTTTTAGACTAACAAGTTTGTTGTGACAAAATAATGAAAAGTTTATACAGAGACCAGAACATCTTGGCCTCTAGTCATCTGAACACTGATGCCTAAAAATCATGTATTGAATTTACAGTCTATGTATATATGTACTGAAAGTATAAGATAGATTGTAAAATAGAATAAAGATGTGTGCTGTACAATAACCTCAACTGGACTGCACGATTTCCAGCTAGATTTATGTAAGCAAGAACCTCCATTAAACCAAAGCCTTATATGATCTCTACCATCAGCATCCAAAAATTTTTAAACTAGGCTACACTCTTTGTCATCTGAGGACCTTCCAGTAGAGCGTGAAGCAATTTGACTAACATCTGTCACAACTTTTTCTTCTCGTACTCTTAAATCTTGCACACTGGTGTCATGAAGCCATCAACGAGGTAGAATACAGAAGTTTTTTCAGGCTTAGGTTCTCTGTATAATCCATGGAGACAGAGGGACACATGCCTAAGGGATCCACGCAAGCCAGCTGGCTGGCTCTGCCAGGCAGCTAGCTTACCTAACCAAAAAGGAAAAAAAAAAAAAGCTAAGATGTCTGTCTTACATTTTTGCCCTCTTTAGAGCCTGGATGCCTTACCCTAATGAAGAGGAACGTGCCTGGCTCCCTTCAGGCTCCTGCATCCTCTCCCAGGGTCAGGTGCCAAAGGCAGCATCTCACAGAAAAAAGAGGACAGAAATAGACTGTATGTGACAGCTCAGTTACTGAAGTGGGAGCTTCTGGTTCAGCTCTCTCTTGATATAACCCTTATGAAGGAAAATGTTTTGACCATCCAACTCCAGAAATCCCAAAAGAAGTGCAAGCCTTACCAAAGTGGTGTGTCGTATTGCATTGGAGATGAAGGCTGTATATATTTTGGTATAGCAACCTTTTCCCACCTTCTTCTGGGGAAGGAGCTGGAGCATTCATATTTTTTGGGGTGCAGTAATTTGGAAGCCACAAGGCTGTGGCATTCTGGTGTAAAAGACTGTGGGGCACACTCTGTTTCTTCTCTTACACTAGTTCCACTTCATGTGAAACTACTAGAGAGACAATAAACACGCCTCTAACCTAATGATTTGGCTACCTACTTCGGCAGAAAGAAACTGCAGGTCACTACCCACATTTCAATGGGGATGCAGTTGAAGCTGAGTCTTTTGAATCCTGGTCGAGTGCTTCAGTGAATATATCTCCTACTTCTCCAATATTTTAAGTAGTTGTTCTTCCCTCCTGATATCATACCTTGCACCCTGATATTTTTTAGACAACATTCATGCTCCTTTTCCTAACAGGGCTCTTTCAATAGTCTTCTGTATGTTAACCTCTCTTTTTATCATAATTCTAATAGACCTTCTTTCTAGCATCATTTCCAGCTTGAATTCATTTTCCTCTAACACAGGTAAGCAGAAGTGAGACATTATCAACACAAGCTTCATCTCCTGCTGGAAGCGTTCTGGGATTTTTTTTTTTTTTAATCATAGAGAATCAGGACCTTGTTTATTTCAGGTTGGACTCCATCAAATAATGGAGCATGCTGCCTTTACTGAATTGGATGTCTTTCAGCTGGGGCATCTCCAATGTCGTCTGTTTTGCAAAAGGTCTCCTGAATGAGTAAAGCTTCAGTGTTGTTGTGATTTGCTTCATGTACCTGCCAAGACCCTAGAAAATATAAATATGAAATATGTTAGAGGAAGGCCAAGTATTTGTAGCAACTTTTGATGAAACTTATAGCAGAAATATGTCTTTCATTAATAACTCTTTATTTCTGCTATTTGTAACATTTTCCATAGGTTATGTCTGGTATTTTTCAACTAAATTGAAAATAAAAACCAACCACCTTACTTCTCACAGATGTTTTCTCTTACCACATGCTTATATTTTTGTTCTGCCTGTCTTCCCCAGCTCTCTGTTGATCTTTATGCTTATTCTTGGCTCTTACCTTAGCTTGGTCCAGTCGTTCAGGCACTCCTCCATGTGCTTGACATTAGGGCCCTGCCAAAGTAGAAACATAAATCCCAACATGGCTGGAGCATTGGACTAGACATATTTTTAGTATATAGGATGTACTTCTGCTTCATAAGCCTTCCCACAAAGAAGAGCCTCACTCTAACCTGAGTGCCTGCATGTGATTGAAAAATAAATTATTTTCTAAATAACCTGAAAAGAAGAAAACATTTTTGCCTGCTTCTCCATGTAGGAACTGCTTTTCTCAGTTACCAAGCAGAATGCCTGGTAAAAGTAGCTGGTTCTTGCCATATTGAATGGACAGAGCAAGAAATTTCACAAATTGACGGACTTGCTCTAAAAAAGTTGTATGCAGATGCATTGGAAATGAGGAATGGATTTTGAACATTAATGTTTATATAAACAAAAATACTGGAAAACCTTAGAATGGCTTTTAACAAAAATAAAAAGATATACAGCCTTCAGCAACATAAATATCTGTTAAAAGAAATGCATCTCTTTGTGTCTTTTCAAAACATTAAGGAAGATATTGATTCCAGAGACATGTATCAAGCATCTCCTTAACCTGAACACTACACTTCAGTGCAAAACTAACCCAATGGGAGGCATGGATTACTATTTTCATTTGTCAACAGTTAAAGCACTTGGAATAGTAGTAGCAATAGTAATAGTAGTATTCCTGTGTCTTGTAGTTAGTGAAATGCAGGACTTGGAGTACTATTGTGCAAAGTTTGCATATTAAGTGTAAGAAAAAAAAATCCAAAGACCACTTGGAATTGTACTTTATTTTCTCTATGTCCTTTACAGGCTAGGAAGTTGTCTAAATAGAGTAAGGAGTTTCACTCTTAAGGAAATTCACTGCTGAGCTTCTCTCAGCACTGTTAAGTATAGGGCACAATTTCAATCACCAAAGCAATTCTCTGTCCTTTCTTCCAGGCACACACCTGCCCCTGAGCCTTTTTTCTGCCCATGCTGTGTGCTGAAATTGAAACATATTTGCATGCCATTAAAAAAAAAACAACAAAAGATGAATTTTCTGCTGTGAGAAGTGATGAAGATCACTTAAACATATACTACAGACTAGCTTCTGCCTTTAAAATCAAACTCCATTTACACTGGGACAAAAAGGGTGCTGCAGTTAAGTTAGGCCTCTGGGAAATATTTCACTGTCTATAAATAAACACTTTGTGGCCTTTTTAGTACTCTTCAGTGTTTTGTATGCAGTCTATCTCTGTGACACCTCTATGTAAGGTAATGGAGAAAAATGATCATTCTGCAAATAAATTCCTTCTATACTAACTTTTATTTTATTTCCCCTTAGTCAAGCATAAACCTTCACTTGAAGTTGT
Source organism: Theristicus caerulescens (assembly GCA_020745775.1). Classification (NCBI taxonomy): domain Eukaryota; kingdom Metazoa; phylum Chordata; class Aves; order Pelecaniformes; family Threskiornithidae; genus Theristicus; species Theristicus caerulescens. Next base: position 88,462,108 of record CM036558.1, read on the forward strand.
CAGATGTGATTATTGATCTGGGTCTGACAGCATAACTCCAGCCAAACAGTCCAGGAATAACTAAAAAGTTGAGTCTTTCCTTTTTTGTGCTTTTAATTGAAATTTGATTTTAAAGAAAAGTAGAAGAATGGAGAAAAATGTAGAAAACTACTGAGGTTAAAGCATATTATCAAAGCAAAGTCATGTTTTTTATGGCTCAGAAGCCCAGGGCCCCTCCTGGAAGAGCAGTGTACATGTGGCCATAGACTTCTCTGCACCTGGAAGGTTTGACATGCCGTGCTGATTGAGTAAAGACAAAAACACAGAAGACACTAAAATTGGAGCAAAATTGGAGTACTGTCAATGGTGAACGAAGTCTGGCAGGAGCATCTTTCACCATGATCTGGTGACTTGACCTGCACATTGGAGGAGGCCGACATCTCTTCCCTGTCTACTCTACTTTTGCCAATTCTTGCACAATCAAAATTGTGTGTTCTGAAAGTTTTATTCATGAAGTTGTGTACCTTGGTTTAGTGGCAGGCTGTAGTCCTGTTTTGACATATGGCCCTCTGTGGTAGAGAAAAATATTTCTGCAAGTTTAGTATAATGAGGAAAGACTTATCTTTTTCAAAAGCACTGTGGATGTCCTGGAGGCTTATTTATTAACCAATATTTTTATTGCAACTCCAAAGATTTTACTCCATTGATTTCTGAGGGAGTTTGCTTGAGTAAAATATATGATGAAGCTTGGGTAAAGATATGATATGAATCCCACATTTCTAATCTGAGGCAGAGCTGGCTCAAGGCTTTGCAGAAATAGAATCATAGAATCATAGAATCGTTTAGGTTGGAAAAGACCTTTAAGATCATTGAGTACAACCGTTAACCTAACACTGCCAAGTCCACCACTACACCATGTCCCTAAGCACCACATCTACTCATCTTTTAAATACCTCCAGGGATGGGGACTCCACCACTTCCCTGGGCAGCCTGTTCCAATGCTTGACAACACTTTTGGTGAAGAAATTTTTCCTAATATCTAATCTAAATCTCCCCTGGCACAACTTGAGGCCATTTCCTCTTGTCCTATCACTTGTTACTTGGGAGAAGAGACCGACTCCCACCTCGCTACAACCTCCATTCAGGTAGTTGTAGAGAGCAATAAGGTCTCCCCTCAGCCTCCTTTTCTCCACACTAAACAATCCTAGTTCCCTCAGCCGCTACTCGCAAAACTTGTTCTCCAGACCCTTCACCAGCTTCATTGCCCTTCTCTGGACACTCTCCAGCACCTCAATGTCTTTCTTGTAGTGAGGGGCCCAAAACTGGACACAGTATTCAAGGTGTGGCCTCACCAGTGGGGGAAGACAATTCCCTGGTCCTGCTGGCCACGCTATTCCTGATACAAGCCAGGATGCTATTGGCCCTCTTGACCACCTGGGCACACTGCTGGCTCATGTTTAGGTGGCTGTCAACCATCACCCCCAGGTCCTTTTCAGCCAGGCTGCTTTCCAGCCACTCCTCCCCAAGCCGGTAGCGTTGCCTGGGGTTGTTGTGACCCAAGTGCAGGACCCGGTACTTAGCCTTGTGGAACCTCATACAGTTGGTCTTGGCAAATCGATCCAGCCTATACAGATCCCTCTGTAGAGCCTTCCTACCCTCCAGCAGATCAACACGTCCACCCAACTTGGTGTTGTCTGCAAACTTACTGAGGGTGCACTCAATCCCCTCATCCAGATCATCAATAAAGATATTGAACAGAACTAGCCCCAATACCTCAGTATTCATGTTCCCCTGGGGAACACCACTTGTGACCAGCTGCCAACTGGATTTGACTCCACTCACCACCACTCTCTGGGCCCAGCCATGCAGCCAGTTTTTTACCTAGCAAAGAGTATGCTCATCCAAGCCATGAGCAGCCAGCTTCTGCAGGAGAATGCTGTGGGAAAGTGTCAAAGGCTTTACTGAAGGCTAGGTAGATGACACCCACAACCTTTCCTTCATCTACCAAGTGGGTCACCTTGTCACAGAAGGAGATCAGGTTAGTCAAGCAGGACCTGCCTTTCATAAACCCATGCTGACTGGGCCTGATCACCTGGTTGTCCTGTACGTGCTGCATGATGGCAATCAAGATGATCTGCTCTATAACCTTCCCCGGCACCGAGGTCAGGCTGACAGGCCTGTAGTTCCCCGGATCCTCCTTCCGACCCTTCTTGTAGATGGGCGTCACATTTGCTAACCTCCAGTCAACTGGGACCTCCTCGGTTAGCCAAGACTGCTGATAAAGGATTAAAAGTGGCTTGGTGAGCACCTCCACCAGCTCCCTCAGTATCCTTGGGTGGATCCCATCCGGCCCCATAGACCTGTGTGTGTCTAAAAGTGGTGTAGCAGGTCACTAACCATTTCCCCTTGGATTATGGGGGCTTAAACCTAGTAGTACAGGCATGCTTGAACGTTTGTGTCCAAAGAGGAAGTGAAAACTTATTTTGTTGTCATTCTGAGGCAACAAAATAATTTTTCTACAGAAAAATTACTTTTTGGGGGAAGATTGGAAGAGACTCAAGAGTGACTGGAAGTGATCTGTAGAATATCAGTTGACTAGGGATGGAAGGACAGAAAGATCCAGTGTGAATTTTGGAGATCTGATTTCCCCTTCATGACCCCTTCCTTCAGCTAATCAGCTTTAAGCAGAAGAAGGAGCCTTACATTGGCAAATAAGAGCAGCTATAGTAGATTGATCCAAAAGTCCAACAATCTGTATCTATCATCTTATTTGTGACAATGACCAAAACTAGGAAAAACTGACCAAAACTTAGAGCAGAAGAGAAAACAGGGCAAGCGTATTGCAACCCAGTAAATATTGGTTTTGCCATCACTAGCAGAAGACCAGAGGCTTGGTGGGCAGCTGGCAGCACAGGGTCTCAGGACATGTCTGGCCCTGCCTTGGCAGTAGCTGTTTTTAGCCGTGGTAGCAATTGCCTGGTGGCCACGTGCCTGTGGCCTCCCCTGAGCTGACTTCACTCTGGGAGCACCCAGGACAGGGGGCTGGCACCCCTACATTGTCACTGCCAGAAAAAAACCCAGCCCCTCCAGGGTAACGGCTCTGGGGGAGGGCAGCGTGCAGCTCCCAAACTCTGCCTGGGAAGCAGGGAGAAGAAGGCCATCTGTGATAAGAAAACTTATGAAATAGCCCAGAGCAGACTCCAAGACTGAGGAGAGAGGGACACCCCCATCACAAACATCACACTGTGCCCAGCTGAGACCTGAGGATGCTGATGACTTGTTCTGACTCCCACCATTCATCCTGAGGAAGACTCAAGTCTCTATTTTGTCACCCAGAGGGACATCAGAAGGGCGAACACACCAGAGAAAAGGGGTAGGTATCAGTAAGTTTTCTTGTATAATGATTTTAACTGCATTATTAATGGTGCTTTTTTATATTAACTATATAATTTTTACAAGTAGACTGTTAAAACGTTAACTGGCCTAACAATAAATTCTTGGTTCCACATATATACCTATAATGAGATGTTTGCAACAACGGCCTCTGTTTCCCCAAATTCTCTCCCAACATTCCACAGCTTATGACTCGGGGACCACCCAAGCCAGATGTGGTGACTTGGTACTCAATAACATTCACTTAATTAATTTTCTTCCCCTCAGAACTGTCCAGTTGACCCTTACCTCACAGAAACTTCCAGCATTCACACCATCTGATGGAAAGGCGTTTGGAAGGTGAGCTACATGATGTATGAGAAATTGCCTCCATGTGTTTGTTACAAACTTGCCACCAGCTCACGTTGTCTTCACCCACTAGGTGGCAAGTAGCAACCACTACCCTAGTAGTGGTGTCTTCTTTGTCTGCCACCAGCTGACCTCCTTTCCCCTGTCTCCAGGGGCTTTTGGTTTATAGCACATCTCTCTCATACAGGCCTCTTTTAGGATGTTGCTGCTTCCTCACGCCTGGCACAGCCCTCTTGGCTTCCCTTCCCATCCCTCTCTAGAGGATGCAGGAGGGTTTGCTTTGCAGATATCTGCACCTCCTGCAGCTGGTCTATTATCAAGAAGCTGCCTTGCAAAAATGACTGGTACGTCTGGGATCCTTGTTGCTATTTTTAGCTGGGAGCTCAAGGCTTGAGATGTCATGGAAAATGACCTTCCTAAGAAAAACAGCATTTGTAGATTAGCACAGTAAAGTGGGAAAATTCCTGCTTTCAGGGAACCTGTTTGGATGACAGAAGCCTCAGGGTTTCTGGATACATGAAATACCAAACATAGGAAATCATAAAATCTGTTGAAAATTTGCCATTTTCCAAGATGAAGTGCTCAATTTATTCAATCAATTACAGAACATTTTTGAGGAACTTTAAATACAGACAAGGCGCAAATCGTCTAATGTATATCTCGTCACAGCTGGATTCTAAAAACCAGCTTCTGCAAAGCAAAAGCAGGGACTTCAGTTCAGATTGCCTGAGCCAGTGCACTGACCATAGAGCTGCTGAGGAGGAGCGAGTGGAAGTGGAGGAGAATGGCAGCAGCTACTGCCCTCAGAGCAGATAACCCACCATTAAATGCACTTAAGGCAGTGCCTGTTGACAGGGTCCCTCTGGCAAAATAGGTGGCCAAGTACCTGTCTAATGGCACCTAACGGGGCTTATGCATGAATAGGTTTCAAGAGGCTCTGCCCTGTCAAGACTGAGACACTTCTAAGTTTGCTCACAAGCAGAAGTGCATGCTTAATATGAATATTTAAAAAAAAAAAAAGATAACTTTGAGGGAGTTTGGCATGAGCAGAGCACAGGTTTTTGAGGACTGCAATGTTGGTCTTAGATATCTAAATCCTGTCCAAGTAGTTATGTGGGTCTGCTTGTAAACATCTTTTACCAGCTTTCTAGAGTGGTAGGAGAAAGGCTAAATCATACTTCTGTGTAATAATGAGCACTAATTATGTAGTTCTTACAGAAGTGAAGAAAGAAGAGTCACTTTTTAAACACACAAAGGTTTCAGGAAGTGCATTGTGCCAATTAGATTTAGTAGTACCATTAGGAAATAAAATTGTATTATTCAATTATCAGCCACATTTGTAGCCATTAGTTCCCCTGGAAACTTGTCAAAGCTTTAGAGTACAGCTGTCAAAGCAAAAACTGCAGAAAAGGAATACTTGAAAAACAATTTGCAATTGACCTTTAAATGTTATTTTCATCAATGAAACTAAAAATGTGGAAGATTTCTCAGAATAAATATCTTATGCCTGACTAAAATTATATAATGTTCTGCTTGTGTTTTACTTGATATACCTACATATTTATATATAATTTACTTGATATGCATACATACATATATTCTATGTATGTATTACATTATATATTTCTTTTACCAGCAGTAGATTGATATGAATACATATGTACATATATGTATATATTACATTAGATATTTCTTTTACCAGCAGTAGGTTTCCAAAAATTCATTTTGGACAAAATTAGGACATAAATGTTAGAAAGAGAGGCATTCATGTCTCTTGCTCCAGATCTTAGCAAGAGTGAAGATGAAATTTCTCCCCTAGATGTTTAGTAGTACACAATCAGATAGCTGAACTATAGATTTTGTTTTGTTTGTTTGCTGCCCTCCTCTGATGCACCAAGTGCTGGCCACGGCCAGAGGCAGGATTTCAGACTTGAATTGAAATATATTTCATATAATCTTGCAACTGCTTGGTTCCTATGCAGCAAAAACACAATAATGGGAGACAGAATAAATAATTTAATCTGAGGTTTACTATGCACAAATAAATGAGAGTTTCATGCATGGAGGAAAGATTGACTCCCAACTGCATTACCTAGGATGTACACAGGATATACGTAACATAAATATGTTTTTATACATGATAAATGTAATTCACAACTTTTTTCCTACTTCAGCAAGCAAATGAGAAGCTAGATATTTTGCAGGTGTTGACTGCTAATTAAAATTGTTTTGTACATGATTTTAGAGACTAGTATAACATCACAGAGGGAAACATTCAACAAGAGTTGCTATTTTATAATCCTAAGGAGTTTCAGTATCGTAAAGAAATCTGTACTGTCCTTAATTCTGTTCTTCTTTTTCTACTTTTACTCCGGACTTCTCCTTTCCACACCTGTCTTGTTTCTGTACATGGTATCAGAAAAAAATGCACAAAACTTTTCTAATTATATCTTTACAGAAACACTAAGAAGAAAGGTTTGGTGCTTAGTACTTTAGGATAATAATTTAAATTGCCTGGTAGAGTATTCCAGCTTGGGTTCAAAATGCAGCCATGACTTGCCAGTCAAACAAAGAAAAAATAAGCTTATAACACTCTCTCTGAAATACAGAGCAGTGATTGTATTTTTTTATAGCATCATCATTTGATATTGATTATTCCCAGGGAACATCAGTCTAATAGGCAGAGTGGCAGTCTTCTAACCTCTGTGTGTGTGTGGCTTAGATTTACATACATGCTACAGGGGGAACCACTGTGGGGAACACTGCAATGAAGACAGGTTCTTCAACTCTACTGATAAATCTGACAAAGAGTATTTTACAATTCATGTTTCAAAAACATCTAGTAAAACGTAATAAAAGAAAAAGTAAGGATAATAAAAGTGTAGGCACATGATGTTACCAATTTAATGACGTTCATTCCTTTTATTAGTAGCAATCCCACAGATGCCTGAGGAAGCACATTTGCCTTTGTTAAAACAAATCCATTCTAGAAACTATTCTGACATCCATCATTAAAGCATTTTATGTGAGTAGTCTTTCTTACTGTATTATTAAACCATTCATTAACATGATAGATAAAAACTCCATTCCACTGAGACTCTGCCACGGCATTACAGAAATGTACCCTGCTTGGCAATGATGAAATATGCCATGACAGGAAAACAATAACACAATGGATCTTAACATTAGGATTTTCAAATTGTGGAATATTTCTATTGTGTTACTTAGAATATATACCAAAGTCAATTTCCTCTTACAATAAATAAATAAATAAATGAATTCCATTTGTACCAGAATTGAATCTTGGCAGTGTGGTCTATGAAATGATTGCTAAAACATGACAGAAAACAAAGATGGGAAACTCTTAGTATAGCACTCACTGCACTGACTCCATGTCATCTTAACTTCCTGGTACAGTTCTTAAATGTGCCTGGACAGCCTGAACTGTATCTCTGTTACTGAGCAAATAGCAAATAACTGTACTTAAAACACCTGAAACTGCACAGGGTTCAGTGAGCAATGTATTTAGGCATGAAGGAGGACATCACCAGCCTCTTCTTTCTTCAATATACTACAGGGAAAACTGTATTTTCAAAACTAGGCTTTATAGGTAATTTCTCATACTATTATTGCAGTGTTTAAGTACCTCACAGCCTTCATCATCTCTTGTAGTGTCCCTGTGAGGTAAAAAAAACACACCGTGGAAACTGAGATAAAACAGAATCATAGAATCAGAAAATCACTGAATCTGGAAGGACCTCTGAAGATTGTCTAGTCCAACCCCCTGTTCAAAACAAAGCCACCTAGAGCAGGTTGCTCAGGGTCATGTCCAGTCAGCTTTTGATATCTCCATGGATGGAGACTCCACAATGTCTCTGGACTACCTGTTCCAGTGGTCACTCAGCTCACAGTAAAAAAGTGGTTTTCTTAGGTTTAAGTAGAATTTTGTGTGTGTCAGTTTGTGCCCACTGCTTCTTGTCCTGTCACTGGGCGCTACTGAGAAAAGTCTGGCTCCATCTCATCTACATCCTCCTTTCAGGTATTTATATGCATTGATGAGATCTCCCCTGAGCCTTTTCTTCAGGTTGAGCAGTACCAGTTCTCTCACCCTTTCCTCATATGAGAGATGCTCCAGTCCCTTAATCATCTTTGTGGCTCTCCACTCTTGCTCCAGTAAGTCCACATCTTTCTTGTACTGGGGAGCCCAGAAGTGAACCCAGCACTCCAGATGTGTACTCACCAGTGCTGAGCAGAGGGAAAGGATCATCTCCATCAACCTGCTGGCAATGTTCTTCCTAATGCAACCCAGGGTGCTGTTGGCTTTTTTCACTTCAAAGGCACACTGCTGGTTTGTGCTCAACTTCTTGCTCACCAGGACCCCCAGGGCCTTCTCTGCCAAGCTGCTTTCCAGATGTTTGGCCCCTAACCTGTACTAGTGCATGGGGTTATTCCTCCCCAGGTGTAGGACATGGTATTTTCCTTTGTTGGACTCCATGAGGCACCTCTCTTCCTATTTCTGCAGCCTGACAAAGTGCTTCTAAATGACAGTGCAAGCATCTGTAATATCAACTACTCCTCCCAATTTCATGTTATCTGCAAACTTGCCAAGTGTGCACTCAGTCCCATCATCCTGGTCAATTATGAAGGGGTTAAACAGTATTGGACCCAGTACTGACCCCTGGGACACATCACTAGTGACTGGCCTCCTGCTGGTCTTTGTGCCACTGATCACAACCCATTCAGCTCAGCAGTTTCAGCCAGTTTTCAATCCACCTCACCGTCTACTCATCTGACTTGTACTTCATCAGCTTGTCTACAAGGATGTTATGGGACAAATTGCCAAAAGCCTTACTAAAGCTGAGGTAAACCAAGCTGGTCATCTCATCACAGAAGGCTATCAGGTTGTTTAAGCTTCTTGTCCTTCATGCATCCAGAAATGCTTTTGGGGATTAGTTGTTCTATCACCTTCCTAGGGATTGAGGTGAGACTGACTGTTCTGTAGTTCCCCAAGTCATCAGTCTTACCCTTCTTGAAGGCAGAAGAGACATTTGCTTTCTTCCAGTCCTTAGGAACCTCTTCTTATCACCATGACTTCTTATCACCATTCAAAAATAATCAAGAGTGGTCTCCCAGTGACATTGTCCAGCTCCCTCAGCCTTCACAGCTGCATTCCATCAGGTCCGATGGACTTATGTAGGTCCAGTTTGTTTAAATGTTCCCTAATTTGATCCTCCTCCACTGAAGGTAAGTCTTTCTTGCTCCAGACCTTCCCACAGGTCTCAGGGGCCTGGGATTCCTGAAGGGAAATCTTACGAGTGAAGACCGAAGCAAAGATGGCGCTGAGTACCCTGGACTCTTATGTGCCCTCTGTCACTAGATCACCAGCCCCATTCAGGAGCAGACCCACATTTTTCCTTAGTCTTTCTTTTGCTGCCTATGGACTTGTAGAAGCCCTTCTTGTTGCCCTTCATGTTCCTTATGAGATTCAGCTCCACATCGGCTTTGGCTTTACTAAATCCACCCCTGCATGCTCAGTGTCTCTATATTCCACCTGGGTCACCTGTTTATTCAGGAGCTCCTCATACATCCATGCATGCCTCCTGTTACCTTTGCTTGATTTCCTACTCATTGAGATGGATCATTCTTGAGCTTGGAGGAGGTGATACTTGAATACTGACCAACAGACTTGGACTCCTCTTCTCTCCAGGGCTGTAATCCATGAGATTCTTCCAAAGTCTGCTCTCATGAAGCCCAGGGCTGTGATCCTGCTTTTAGCCCTGCTCCCTCTTCACAAGATCCTGAACTCCTCCGTCTCTTGTCACGGCAACCAAAGCTGCCCCTTACCTTCATATCCTCTACAAATCCTTCCTTGTTTATAAGTATCAGGACCAGCAGAGTGTGTCTCCTTGTTGGCTCCTCCATCTTCTGTGTCAGGAAGTTGTCACTAATGCACTCCAGAAACCTCCTGAAATGCTTGTGGCTGCTGGGTTGTCCCTCCAGCAGATATGAGGGTGGTTAAAGAGCCCAAGAGGACCAAGGCCTGTGAATGTAAGGCTTCTTCCAGTTGTCTGAAGAAAGACTCATCACCTTATTCTTCCTGATCAGGCAGTCCACAGCAGACACCCACAACAACGTCACCCATGTTGGCCTGCCTGCTAATCCTTACCCATAAGCTGCCACTGGCTCATCACCCAGCCATAGGCATAGCTCCATGCATTCCACCTGCTCTTTCACATAAAGGACAACTCCTCCTTCTTGCCTTCTCAGCCTGTCCTTCCTGAAGAGTCTTTACTGGTCCATCACCACACAAGACTAACAAGCTGTATCTGAGCAGCTTTGTTAGTTCTCATCCACAGAAACGTAGGCACCATGAGAACTTCAGTTTAAGAAATTTCCAGGTCTGCAGAACTGAGATAGTTCCCTGAACAGGAAACAGATTAGCAGAGTTTTGAGAATGTCAGTGCTTGACTTGGCACCTTGCTGCCCACTGCCATGCCAGGTACAACAAAGCCTATACTAGCATGGTGCTCTGCCCTGGCTGATTGGACTTGCTCGTCACCTGAAGCTGCACTATAGCAGAGGGCAAGACTTCCTGTTATATTACAAGGAAGTACTGGAGGAAAGCCAACTCGTAGTTTCAGTGTGCTCCCCAAAACAGTAAAAATTAGATGTAAAATTAGGCTACACTGTGTATATATGAGAGTGACATTACATGGAGGGGACATACCTGAAAAACAGAAGTATAGAGCCAGTACTTTGAAAACTTCTAATACAAATCTTGGACATGTTCAGTTGGGATAAAACATCAGTTCTTTACTGGCTTTTGAAGTTCTTCAACAATTTTAACAAGCTGAAGCTCTGCTCCTCCCTATCTAGCAAAAAAAATAAGCCAAAATGTAAAGCTAAGCTTATTTCAAAAGACTTCTAAAAGCAGAAACATGATTCAGTAGTACCTGATGCAAACAAAATCAAGAGTCTGGGAGTTTTGTCAACTTCTATCAAACGTTGCTAACTATTCCATAAAGACTCAGCCTTTAGTTACAAAAAGATTCCGTAGGATCTAATATTTGTCATATTATAACATGTAGACCTATAATAATCTTAAAATTTAAACAATCCACAGTGATTATTTAAACATTTTTTTCTGAATTAGTGCTTGCAAAATCCTTAGGAGAACATCTTGCATTTTCATCGAAAACACTGAAAATAACTTCCACACATAACAGGCATCAGATTTATCACCACTTGAGGGACAATTCTTGCAATAATTATCAGAGGATTGATGCGTTAATCACCAGACAGATTCAAAAGGGAAAGCTAAAGTGTATATATTAGACTGCATAGAATTGTAGAGAACAATACGTTATCTTTTATATTTTCATTTCTATACTGATGCTAAGTTTACCCAGTATCATTATAGTAATTTTTCTCACTGTTTACAAAATGTAGGTCACGTACAATAGTAAAAACCTCTTGTCATTATAGTAGAATTTTGCTTCTGGCAAGACTGTAACTCCATTTAATATCCTTAAGTTAGCACTGTATGTTTAATACGCAGCTTTCTTTGGCTTAAAAAGGTCTTCAGGTCAACTTACTAAAAACTTGAAACTACATCTGAAATGGACGCAGACATTGTAACACCAATACATTGTGATCCACGTACCCTGTTATCATTCTGATAATATTATCTGCAAAAATAAACATACTTATATGCTTGTATTTTACTTGGATTTCCTGAAGTTGTCTAGAATAATGATATATAAAATATAAAATACTACTAATTAAAAATTTAAATTTGCATTAAATTGATGGGGAATTATCTCCATTATACCAAAATTGCCTTTGAACTGTAAAAGCCATGTCACCCAGTTTAACGGTAGAAAAGTAGCAGCAGTTCCTGTAGTAGAATTGTTAATCTTAAATATCAGAGAAAAAACTACTATGGAATCTTTTCTTTTTTTTCAGCCAGAGGGATTTTTTTTTTGTGCAGTGAGGGACTGAAAATTTGATAAAATTGTCTCTGAGTACAAAGAAGTTTGCTCACATTTGGAAAAAAGCAATAAAAATGAACTCGGTGTCGGATAGCTTTGATTTCAGATAGACTTAGTCCACTGAGACCTAACCATCAGTTATCTAACCACAGTTGTCTAATCCGCACTGCTGAGGCTACGACTAGACTTCGTGCTCTATTAAAGCCTAGTTTAGAAATCTAGCAGAGGGCATTTAAACTGCAAAGCTGCCAAGTCTTACAATGGGAGCAGAATGAAAAGCAAATCAGCTGATGATCAACCAACCAATGGCTAAACAATTTACAGACCAGATCTCTCTACTGGAGCAATAATAGTTTCAAAAATTCTCTTCACAAAGACAGTCACGCTGCTGAACAACTCCCATTTGCAGAAATTCAGTCCAGAGACTTCAGGAGAGGCAAGAAATCAGAGCATTAAAAAGTTAACCTCAAAAATGATGGCTGTTGAAGCTCAGTTTGCAGGGGCAAGTTTCCAAGAAGGTAAGTCAGTCAGTAACTGCAATGAATCTTCCCACTGCTGCAGATCTTCTGGGGTCCCTGCTCTCTGCTACATGTTGGGTCATGTCCTGGGGCTGCATTACATGGGCATAGAGATTGGGAGGGGTCTGCAGGATACACGGCAGGGAGGCTGGCTCCTTGAAGCACGATTTGGACTAGAAGGCACTCTTCCCTGCTGCCAGGCCATTCCCTGTCTGGAAATCAACTGGTAAGGTCCCTTTCAACTCTGTCTAGTACATGGGGGCCAGAAGTGAGACCAGAAGAGATGAAGGACAGACATACCCCTCACTACAGTGTCAGCATACTGTCCACCAAAGTGCAGTAATGACTCTTTCTCACTCCTGAATCCCATCATCTCCTCTGCTCTGGCCCTGAGGGCAAATGTCATGGCACAACTGGTATGCATATAACTGAACACTTCCTTCCCAAAACAGTGTGTCCTGACCCACAACACCAGCTAAGAACAGTTCCTGACCCTTGCTAACTCTCAGCTGTGTCCCGGCAGCATCTCAGGGCATACCAGCCAGCATGGGCCAAGGCTGGGTGGGGGAACACCCTAGCAATTAAACAGTCGGGACAGCCACCAGGCAGTGTCCTATGAACCTCTGTCCTTCCTCTGTTTTGTTTACCAGCAGTGGTGCCATCCAGCTTCCCATGGATCCCCATGGGCTCACTCCCCTAGGAGCTCTGGGTGGTGGCAGTGCCAGGCTTCCAGCAGGGCTGAGTCTTTGCAGCATTTTTCCATGAAGCTGCAAAGCTGTTGGGGTGCTTATATTTGAGGGAGCTTTAAGCAGAGCTGCCTTTCAGCAGGGGAGGGAAGGAAAGGTCTCAGACCATGCCCAGGGCCTTACTCCAAGTCTGTTGGTCCAGCATTAGTAGCTTTTGCTCCTGTGAGGAACAGTACACAGTACCTTTACAAATGAAGTAAACCGTACATCACCTTGGAAATGAACATGTAGCTCCCAAAAACAGAGATCCCATTTCCCTGCAACACAGTCCACACACTCTAATTCACACACTAAAGTTATTAACCCTTTTGCTGCTTCACAAAGTTGTCAGTGACCCCGAGCAAAGGCCTTCATGTTTCTAAACTAAACTGTTGCCATTCTATGTGCTTGGGCAAAAGACCAGGTTCTTCTATGGTGTGTCCTTCCAAGGGAATTGTGGTTGGAAGCAGTAATATATTACACAAACAGCACCAAAGCCTGAAGGAGAGGAGCTCCATAAAGCTCAGAAGATTTAAAGGCACTCCAAAAGCAACACACTAGAGGACATCTAAAATATTTTCTCTGGTCTACAGAAGGAAAAACAACTAATTGGGATTTCTGCCAGAATTTAACAGCACTCAAATGCTGGCATCAGACAGATTGCTATCCAGCATACAATAAGATGAACTAAGCCTAGCCTGGGAAGGGGTGAACATATTACTCTGCAATGAACCTCCAATTTCAGGAGGCTGAAGGGGGTTCCACTTTGTTGTCATGTAGCTTATAGTGTAAAGCAGAGAGAGCCTGGCCCACCTGGGACCTCAGCGCACCTCGGAGGCTAACATGCTATAGTATGAGGACTTCGTTGAGTAATGTGGGAGATTCGGATGAAAGGAGGGAGGGCAAGGATAATTACATATATCAATTTTTGGTATCCTCAGTGTCATGGCTTAACCCCAGCTAGCAACTAAGCACCACGCAGCTGCTCGCTCACTCCCCCCCAGTAGGATGGGGGAGAGAATCAGAAGGGTAAAAGGGAGAGAACTCGTGGGTTGAGATAAGAACAGTTTAATAATTGAAGTAAAATAAAATAGAACAGTTAAATAGGTAAAGCAAAAGCTGCGCATGCAAACAAAGCAAAACAAGGAATTAATTCGCTACTTCCCATCAGCAGGCAGGTGTTCGGTCATCCCCAGGAAAGCAGGGCTCCATCACGCGTAACGGTTACTTGGGAAGACAAACGCCATCACGCCAGATGTCCCCCCCTTCCTTCTTCTTCCCCCAGCTTATATACTGAGCATGACGTCATGTGGTATGGGATAACTCTTTGGCCAGTCTGGGTCAGCGCCCCTGGCTGTGCCCCCTCCCAGCCCCCCCGTGCACCGGGCAGAGCACGGGAAGCTGAAAAGTCCTTGACCAATGTAAGCGCTACTTAGCAACTATTTAGCGGTACTTAGCATCGACATTGTTCTCATCCTAAACCCAAAACACAGCCCCATACCGGCTACCAAGAAGAAAATTAACTCTATCCCAGCTGAAACCAGGACACTCAGCAACAGTCATATCAGAGGAACCAGGTTTAGGCATGTACTACTGCTTCAGTGACCATCCAAATGGCTACATAGGTATCTGGAATTGGAAAATTTCAACATAATACTATGGTCAATTTACAATACTGCAGTTAATTGTAGTTGACAGAGCTGAGATAGTCTACAACATTGAAGGATATTACTGCAGTCAAACTGCATTACTGTTCTCATGGTCAAACTACTCAAAGTCCTTGTTTGGCCCTCATTATTCTTTTATTTGAATCCTGTAAAATCATTATGTTATTCATCCTCACAACACTGAGTAGAGGGGCATGTGATTACCTTCAGTGCTGATAAGCTGAGGCACAGGAAGGCCAGAAATCAATTTAAGCACCTAATTCTTAAAAGCTCCTTTCTACTCCAATGAGCATTTTTGTTTCCAGCAGTCAAGCTACTTAGATGCTTAAAGTTTTGCTCTCGTACAGGGACTGATCCTTTTTTTGGCTGTGCTTACGCACCTTACTAGAACAGGATTTAGAGGCATGTTCAAGGACTCTGTGGCTGCCTTATTCTGTTCTTACTGCCTCATTGACAGCACGCTCCCTAGCATGGGTTTGCCCATGCATACCTGCAGCCTCTGAGAGAGCTGAACCAAAGATGAAGAACACTAGGCAGCACAGACAAGACTGTACCACATTTGTCTGGCCTGCACTGTCCTTCAGTGTAATTGCAGGCGACTGTGCAATCTCAAACATTTTTATATGCTGTCATGCCACACCATAATGCATGCAACACATACCTTCTATTTCAGCAATGACAGGCTGTGTTACAGCACTCTCATTGTTTCAGACACTATGAGCTAAAAGATAGGCAGAAACATTATATTTACATCCTGGAGCCACAGAAGCACCCCAAGGAGGAGACTTAAGGCTAGTTGCTATGTCGTGGATGCACTCAGGCCAAGCCAGGCTGAGCCAGGCCAGGTCTACAAAGTTCAGGGCCACAGAATACTCTTTAGCTCTGTTTAGTGTATTGGTAGAGAGGTCATTGCAGCTGAGCAATTGTCTCTAAATATAATATGGATCCTTAGGTTAAGTGTGTTCCAGCGAGTACAGCCAAGAGGCATGTCCTGGAAGGAACAGTCTCTCCTACTCCCTTCCATTAGCATAACGAACTGTTCAGTGTTGGGAATATTCTCCTAGAAAACCACTGATGTGGATTTGAACCTTCCTCAAGCACCAGTGGAAGTGGGATCTTTGATTTCTGTTTCCTACTGAGAGCTCCCACTCAGGTGACTGCATACCTCAAATTTAAGAGCTATGACATCAGGCAATATGGCACACAACTGATCCTCTCCAAAGAATTATTCTTAAGTGACTTGCTTAAGGCCACCTCAGATATCATGGTGAAGAGAACTAAACCAGACTCGCAGGCACATATGCCGTCCACCCAGCTGCTCTTCTTTCTAACCTGCTGGAATTTGCCATGCAGTGCGTGTCAAACCAATACTCCTGTTCAGTTCTATTTCTCATTCATTAGTTTTCCATAAAGTATGAAGAGCCTGTCTTACTAAAAGCTGGTGCTTTACAATAGGAATAATGGTTTCAGGACCTACTCCTAAAACCGGTCACCCTTGAAATTCTTTTTTTAACCAGTGAAAGACATATTATTAGTATCACCTAAGGACTGGTGCCATGAAAAACTTGAGTCGTGCCACTTGGAGCATCTGCTCAATTTACCAGACATATGACCCAAGTATCAGGACAAATATATACTGTAAGAAATGTCATGAAAGCAAGAAAAATGTGTGGCAAGATGTGGAGACTAAGACAGAATATTTACTACATCTTGAAATCGGGTAGGGCAATTACTATAAAGAATTTTCGGAAATAAAATGTACTAACTAAATAACTACTTTGCTAGATAATAACTACTTAGCAGAGTAATTTGAGAGCAAAAGGCCCATTTATATTTTCACAATTTAAATTAATTGGGTATTTAATTAAATACTGTGAGACTGTGGTACTATGTTAAAAAATGCAGCTGGTCAATGCTTTCTCTGAAGATAGGGAAGTCCCTGAAGATCTGTAAATGTTAGTTACTGAGGGGTGATTAAGCACAACAATGAAATATTCAAGTACAGAAACTCTAAATAAATCAAATGTCAAAGGCATAATGAGAAAAGATACAAATTAATTTTTATCATGAAGAGTGAATTTTTAGTAAATATCACAAACTGATGAAGCTCTGTGCAGCAGGGACGTGTCTCAGCCTGACCACAAGCTACCGTTTATCATGACTGCCAGAAGCCATCATCAACATGGCTCCATGTCCAAATAAACTTTTGTACTCAGGCAAGAATACACTATCAGGCTTGTACTTCACCTCCCAGGAAGAAAGTTAAAGCTGCTATCACATCAAGCCTCTGGGCAGCTTCTGCCTGGACATTATTTCAGTCACACAGTGAATCCTGCTGCTCTGGATCTTCTTCCCAACAACAGCCCCCAACCAATAAACTTAACTCATGAAAAGATTACATGATTCCCAAGGGGATGGTTTGAAACATTCAGAGCCTTGAACGGCAGTTTGGTTTGATCTGAACATATACGCAGCATATGGTGAAAGAAATGTCACAGAATCAACCATTAAATACTGTGAGGGAGAAGACCGACTCTCGCTGCAGCTCCAGCCGTCTCGGGTCAGCCAGTGAGGCAGCAAGGACAACGTAACCGTGCTAGCGGAGACAACGGGAGAGCAGAGCTGGGCCTCCTAGCTCAGACAGACAGTCACCGCCAATCATTTGTAGAGGGGCTTTAAGCCAGATAACGAACCCAGGGGTGCCATCATACAAGCTGGGTCACCAGCAGAGGAGCTTCAGCATCCCCTGAGGGAAACCGGCAGTCCCAGCCCAGCCAGCAGCTAGTAACTGTGGGGTGTGCATTGATGGGGCAGAGAAAAGGCAATAATTAATCCAGACACAAGGGAAGAGCCAGCTGTTAAGTTGGACACAGCCGACCAACACACCACCACATTGTTACAGGGCAAAAAGGACACAATAAAATATATAGTCAACTAAATACGCTAAAGTGAAACAAGTAAGAGGTTCCTGTAAATAAGCAAATCTTAACATCAAGGACTTTAGATAAATGATAAAACACTAGGTAATATTATAGCATTAACAGTAACTGCTTGCACAACACTTCTCTAACATGTTTTTCTTGTACTCTGCTCTGCCGAGCAACCTCCACCTTCCAGCCAGCCCGCTGGGAAGCTCAGCTCTCGCTCGGCCAGACGAGCCATGGTTTTAGTGACACTGTGAGAAATGTAGCCTGTTTTAGGTATCTCTGCTTCGTCTGTTGTAGGCTCAGATGGGAGAATACATGAAGGCCTCCGAGGTTGGGAGTCCATAGGACACACGTCAGCGAATACTAATTAGAGCCTCTCCTTTGCAGCCACAGCCCACACGTTTGGGCAATGGCTTTGTCATACCAGCTTAAGCACCTGCTTTTCAGATATGGCTGACAGATGCTTAGATACTACACCTCAGGTAATTGCTTTTTGGGTCCTTTCCTTGGAAAGCCTGCTACCAAAATCCTCGCGCGTCTTTGATGCGCTTGTGGATTTTCTCTGACTTAGAACAGAACAGTTGCATTTAAATTGATTTAAATATTTAATATCTGTCTTTCACAGAGTGAATAGTAATGATCTCCAAACTTTCTTAGTTATGTAACCACAGGAATGCTTTTTCAGTCTCCCCTGTTGCTGTCAGCTAAATGTGAGAAACGTGGATTATTGGTAGCAAGTGTGTGAGCTTTTCTTTCTGACTTGTGAAGCTTCAGACACAATTCTTTGGTGTATACTGCTCTGACTGACCTCCTCTTTCTTCTAAATGATACTGAAACTATTATCACTGCCTCTGTCTCCCCTTCCCTATTGTTCCTTTCTTCCCAAGCTCTTTTTTCCCCTGACAATTCAATTTTCTGAGGTTCTGCGGTATAATTTTAATCTTTCCTGTGGTTTTCTAGAATTTTCTTCAAAGGCCGTAAGGTCCTTTCTTACAGGTTCTTCCTGCTGCAATACACAGAGTTCCCCAGGCTTATCTAATTAATGTGGCTGGCATAAGTTTGTAGCCATTTAGCCAAAATGAATGAAAATTTGTGTTAAATTACCAGAGCTCAGGGGCCTGCACTTCTGACTTTTTATTTGGGCAACTCACAGAGCCTAAAGAATTACCATAAATGCCTCAGCATTGCTCATCACACAGTAGTATTTTAATCTTCAGACTTAAATCTATCCACAAAATGTCTTTTGCATTTTCTTTCTGCTTTTATCCAGCAGCCTCAAAGCATTTTGCAAAAAAAAAAAAAAAAGTACTAGTTTTGTGTCAGGGTGTTTCTAAGAGACAAATAAACACAAAAGTGCGTGCAGTAAAGCTGATTTACCTGGAGTGCAGAGATGGAAAGTGAAGTAGCTCTCTAATAGACTCACACTAAATGTCACAGTCACCCTACTCAGAGGAATGCGCTGCCAAGTGCATCTTATGATTTCTCTAATGAAGGGTAACACACATCCTTCTTCAGCTGCGGAGAATGACGTGCCAGCCATCTGGCCCAAAGGCTGCCCAGTGTCTCTGACTGGTAAATCTGTCTAAACTGTGGGAAATGATGGACACTAACAGGCAAGGAAGATTTCCTCCCTGGCATACATCAGCCATCTCCTACTATTTTGAGAACTAAGTAGGACTCACGCTGTGTTGTTTATGCAGCTGGAGACAGAGTTTTTATGCTTTATGCTTTCCCTCTGACCAATACAAGAGTTGCTGGGACCCAATGTAACTTTCCAGGAACCATGTAATAAAATCAGAGCAGTCGGAAATAACAACTGTGAGTCCCAGTTGCCGCTAGGTGTACTATCAGTATATGAAAACCAGATACAAAAGACTGGTCTGGGCTTTTCTCTTTCTCCTTTTTAATCTGGAATGTATTCATACCTCTGAGGAATTGTTAACTTTGATATCAGCTGTCTCCCCAGCTGTTTCTACTCAGAAAAAGCTTGTAAAATCTGGACTGTGCCTTCGAAGGCATCCCAGTAAGAACTTGCAATACCACAGCAGTGAAGAAAATGCAAAAGACTCATTGAGCCACTGAAGCTCTGCAAACAACCCTAACAGATTTTCACAAAACTACGTTCTGTTTCAAGCAAGGAAGTGTTATGTTACTTCAGTCAGTGGCAGACTAGGAAAACCTATCTCACTGGCTAAGATCTGCCTCCTCCTTTTTCCCCCAATCACCATGCTACATTTCTTTTTGATAGAAAAAAAATAGTAGAAATTAATTAAAAGAGCTGCTAAAGCAGAAAAAAAATATTTTAGACATATGATCTTCTGAGTTCTCTCCAACAACGTAATCTTAGGTAACAGCTTATCACGTAACATTTGCTTTATTTTCTCTTTAACAGTAGGATATTTCCAAACGTGTGCATCCCATCTGTATCCATTTTCACAATGATTGAACAAATGCAATTAGTCTGCAGTCAGCCATGTAATGGTCTCCTACTACTACCACTAGGTATTTTTAGTCCATGGATTCTCTTATTTCTCAGCTATGCCTTCTTCCTTTTCCTAGCTTACATTTATTATCAGATTTGCTTTTTTCCTTTCACTGTCACTCTGTGTTACTGAAACAATCCCATATGCTTTACCTTTTCATATTTCTCTCACGGTCACCTCATTACAACATACAGAGGTTGGAAAAAGAGGAAATTTTTCAGTAAAATTATTGCAAAATTTGCCCTTTATTTCTTCTCAAATTCTGTACTTTGCATTATTTCCTACATCTGTACAGTCTGCCTTCTACCCAGACTCCCTTCTACTGGTTACTATGTTTTCACAAAGATATGTGAACTGCTGGAGAGGAGAAAATCTCCATGTCAACCTATTGAGAAAGGAGTTCTGTTTCCTTCTCCCACAACAGATTTTCAATGATCCGCCCACCTCACAGCAGGATGCGACATTGATTTTTTTAAAGTCCAGATTGCAGTTCTCTTACATGCTGAACAGAGCAGGGATGAACGTGACTTTGTGTGTGCTCTTCTTTGCCTATGACACGGACAGCCAGCAGCCTTTCCGACTTTGCTTCAATCCATTAAAAACAAAGACATGTCGCTGAATCTTCCTTCGTCTTTCAGAGTGTTAAACATGACATGCTTTAAATTCTCCGAATTTGTCAACTGGTTTCTTCACCAAGCTAAATGCGCTATTTCTCTGCCTGCATCAATGATCTTGACTTTCCTTAATGCGGCTTGTTCAACAGGCCTTTCTGTCTTTCAATGTCTTTAATTCCTGATTTTGTGGTCCGATTTCATGCTGTGTATGCAGAATTTCCTGTTTGTTTGTGTTGTTGTTGTTTTTTTTTTCTATAAGGCAATCAACTTTTCTTAATTCTAGCTTCTTTTTCAAAGTACTTCTCTGAAGAATGGTGAATCCTTAGCTGTACCTCCTCAGCAGAGAAATACTGTTATCAGGTTTGTCTCGAATGTGGACAGTGCACATGCTGAAAGCCTTCTTTACAACAGAAAGATGCACTGATTTAATTTAAATCGAGTTTTAAACTAATCTAGTGTAACTAATGTAAATCCTTGTGTAGACTTTCTTACTTGGTATAGCACACACAAGTTTTTCATTGTTCTGAATTAAAAATAAAAGAAATTGGTTTAAGCTCAAATAGGAATGTCTGTGCTATTTATTTAAAACTGCATACCTAAACAGAGTGGTGCAACTTTCTCATGGAGAAAAGGCTTTAAACTATACACAGTAAGATAAGAAAAACGTATATACAGTCCCCTAGAGTATTTTTTCCTCTATACTGTCAGTTCCCCATCTTTTCCGCACTTCTATCTCTGATTGCAAGCACAGTTTTTTACTTGTTTCCCAAAACAGAAACTTGCATAAATTTCATTGCAGATTCTGGGGACCTCAACGATCTCCAAAAACGTTCTTGTGCTTACACTTCCTATTCACCAGTTCCTGTTTCCCTTTGTACCCTGCTTTTTCCATGCTGTCTCTGCAGATTGCACTGGCTCTAGAGCAATTTTGAACATTTAGTCTACAGCATCTCCCTTCAAAAATGTAACCAAGCTTCTAGGAATATCTTCAGAATATATATATTTTTCCCCCCAACACACTCCTGCTTTTTAATAGAGAAAGAACCATTAAAAAGAAATATTCTGACAGTGAATAGAAAATGAAATTGATTTCTACTGCTAGATTTGCCTACGTTATATTCAGAGGCAGAATATACTGAAGAAGTTACAGAAATACAAGAAGCCTGAATCTTTCATTACCTTAGAGAATAGCCAAGCTTAGCAGCAGTGATTTCATCTCTAAGTCCAAAATCTTCAGCTGGAAATACTTTCCTTGCTTCCTTTTGAACAGGCTCAGAAATCTTTTCTGCCTTCCTCTCACTTCTCTTCCCAGCAAAAGAAATTATTCTGGTTTCTCAGTCAGCTTTCTTTCACTAGGCATTTCAGCTGGCACCCTCAGCTCAGGTTCATGTGTGTGAACCACTTAAGCAGACCTGATAGGATATTGCTATTGTCTTTTTTTCCCCTTATGCATAGGCATATTTGCTATTACATTTCCTTCCCTTTGATATCAGATTAGTGAGGCTACATTAATTATTCATTCCTCTAGGCAACAAATGCTCTGTGTTCAATAGTTGATTGGCCTGGTTCTTTAAAATTGAGATGTTAGTTTTAGCTATTCCAGGGAGGACAAAGGAGAAAAGATATCTCAGCAAGAGTTCAAATATTTATAACAGATCATTTTCCTACTGCTTCTCACAGTGCTGCATGCCTCTCACTTTATGGAAGTCAACATTTAAAAAATCCTTTCATTCAGTGCTAGGAAATGCTTTGACACCCAAACTGGCAGAATTCTTGGGTTAAGCATTCTCCTCTACTATTCTGCTGCTTCCCTGACTAGTACCAGTCACCAGAAAATGCTTCTTCCACTTAAAACCCCATCTGACAAGTTCCAAAAAGGAAAAAAAAAATGCATTGGGATGCTGGGCATTGCAAGAATATTCCAGTAAACTGGTTCTAAGGTTAGCTGCACCTATGGGATTAAGTCATTAGATATTTACCGTGAAATCATCCTTAATTCAAGCCAACCTAAAATAAAAGGGAAGAAAAATGTTTGCCTACAGAATTTAAAATAGGTGGTTGCAAAATTTTCTAAAGTCAAAGTACCAAAAGGAAATGGAAAACGCATGCAGATCTTTGGTCATTATTTATGTTGGCTCTAAAGTTTCTTCTCACCCATTATGAGGCAGCTGAGAGACTGTTAGAAATTCACATCCTCTTGAATGAGGATCCAGCCTTGAAATAACCACATTCTCAGGTTGGGTTCGTGGAAGGGTATCTTGGCTCAGGGAAGAATGTTACCTTTTATAATACGTTCCTTTAAACACATTTTAAGGATGTGTTCAAAATAAAATTTCTCTTCCCACAAAATTTTGAACCTTCACCTTTAAGTGAAAGGTGATCCTTCACTTTGGATCTTTTTCTTGACTATTAATTGCCCTTGCCTCTTTGGAAATGCTGCTTTCTTATTGGCAAACCAGACATAGTCATCCCTTTGGCTTGAGTATTAGCAAACTGTTAATCAGTTTATCACCAACTGATACACTACTCTTCCTACCTGATCAAAACAGAAAATACTTCTGAAAGTCAGTGTGTATTATCTCTTTAATCAGAAGGTTTGACTTCATGTAAGGCTTTGCCTATGTTTTATACAAACATAGCAATGGACTATGCCACATCTGTCTATCAGATATAATCGCTGGACCAGATGCAACTGAGCTCTACCCCATAGGGTAAGTCAGGCATGCAATGTCTGAAGAGTATCCCCAGCTGACAGCTACATTTGTAGCACGGGGTTTGATTCACTTCTCGTCCATGATGCAGCTAACGGGTCCATGCAGCATGCAGGCTCTCATGCAGCACTTCTCAGACATCGCAGCAGCACCCCAAGGCCACTGCTGGAACATGCAAGTCCTCCAGGCACAGGCTACCTTTGCTGGAGTCCCAGCATTTGCCAAGCAGATATCCAGGGTAAAGCCCCTCATAGCTGAGGGGACAGCAGAGATGCCCAGGTGGGACAAGGAGTGTAGGCAACAGGCCACAAAACCCACTCCAACAGAGGGAGTGGAAGCACTTGAGGATTGTGTGAGATTTTTTTGTTTGGAATTTTTCATTTTGTTTTTTCCCTACAGACCTGGGAGTCATGAGATACGAGAAGTGCCCATGGAACTAAAAAGCAGCTTGATGATTTTCATATATATTTAATTCTCTGAGGGTGAGTTTGATGCAGCAAAACTTTATCCCAGGATTGTCTCCAAAGGACAAATGAGATTATGTGAACAGAAGGCAGGCAAAACAACAGGTATTTAACTGACATATGGGACTGAGCAGAGCGAAGAAACGGGGCACTTCCTCCTGAACAATCCGTTGGTGGAGGGATTTCCATCAGGTGCTCAGAGTTGGCTGCAATATGGAGGACTGGCTAATCTTCTGGAAAGACATTTGGAACAGGACCATATGGAGCTATTTTCATTGCCGCATTGGGAAAAGATAGCAACAGAGCAGAGAAAGGAGAAGCCAGAGCTAACAACACACATTACAGAAGCAGAGGCAGGCCATACAGAGTCTTTCAAAGGATGCGCTTTTAACCTGTGATTGAATTTAGACAAGAATTAACGGATGGACAGGGGACAGTGGAGTGAAGTGTGACTTATGGCTGTTGATAATGACAGCAAAAGTGCAGTTTAGCTTCAGTGCAGAGCACTGTCTTTTAGACAGCTTATAAACTTTCACACTGCTGTGCCAGACGCAGGTTTGGAAATTAAGATTAAGTTTGTGCCATGGAAAAGGGCAAGTAGGATGATAAGGAGTAGATGAAAAGGGCAAGGAAGGAGCACTAATCCTTGGGCAGAAGGATGAGGCAGTTTGGGGAGCCAGAACTTTCCCAGGTAATCTGTATGAGCTTGAGGCTCTGTTTCAGGATGACCATAAAAGACAATATTTTTAGCAGAGTTGTCCTTGAGGGTGAACCAGGAGTAACAGCCAAGAATTTAAAATCAGTAAAGGGTTGGAAAGAAATGGCCTATAAAAAAATAATAAATGAGGTGGCTGCAAAGAGGATTATGGGTCCCTTTACTCCTCTAGGACAGATATTGACAAAAGGATGTGATGAATTCAGAATGATCCATTCAGCCCCCCTCTTACCCTCGCAGAGTGTCCATAAAAGATGGTGGTGATCCTCGATTAGTTCTTTGATACACATTTTCCTTGACCTAGCAGTATCAGTCATTCTTCCCCATGGCCTTGTAACATGGCTTGCAAATTGTAACACCAAATTGGTATTTCAGCTGTTACCAGCTCACCATCATGATTTCAATTTGCTGGGATTCAAGATCCAGGGATAGTATTTCTTCAAGAGAGCAATGTCAATAGGTTGCTCGGTGGCCGGTACAGCCTCTGGTAATTCATCAAAATGCAGTACAGGCAGTGAAATGGGAAGTGGGAAGCCTCTGGCAGCTTACTGTCCTCAGGACTTTGCTGGAAAGGGAGGGAAGAAAGGACAGCAGTACACAACAATGTGGTAGCAGACTGTGGTAGCAGGGGGTAAGAAGTCCCTATGGGCACATAAGAGGACAGAGTTTCTGCGCAGAAGCTGCCTTGGGAAGGTAAGCGAGCTAGACACCAGTATAGGACCAACCCATGCTGCCGCAGGAGGAGCAGATAGAAATCAGAAGGACAAGGGGGCCAAGAAGGATCATTCAAACAATTGCAGGTGTTGCTGGGGTACACTTAGATCTTGTATGCATAGTGGTAGTGATTGCACAAAGGCACAGTGCACCAACCACTGCACAATTTGATGGTCATATATAAAAGAGGCTTGTCTGCTAATGAGCAACATGATTCACCACAACATAAACTTGTAAGGAGTCTGTGGTGCAGTGCTGATGGTATTACACCTTGTTCCAAATAAGGACATAGCAGGCCTGAGTAAATGTATCTGAGGCAATTCATTTCAATTTCAGGACAACACATTTGTTTGGGAAACAAGCTCCTCAACCAGTGGATTGCTCAGGGCAACGTCTTTGTGGCTGTGGATCCTGAGTAAGGGTTGAGTCAAGGGATGCAGGCCTGTTTTGCACCACAGAGGGCCTATAAAAGCACATTCTGAGGAGTTTTTGAGGTTCTCATGGAAGGTAAATCTGGAGGAAAATGACCTCTGCAATGCATATGTAGCACAATATGGATTTCCTCATTGAGCAGGGCCTGGCAACATCCACTAGAGAAGGTCAGTCCATAGCTGTTGCTCTGACTAAAGGGTTGATGGATTCTATGGAACGGTGTAGGAGTCCCAGCTCACAAGCTGGGACTGAGAGATGGTCAGACCTGTATTTCTTGGAAACAAGTGGAGAGAATACAGGCCTCATACTTATAGGCAGTTACAGAGCTTCATTCATTAGGCTACACAGACCTTTGCCTTCACACATGGCTATCAGTTATGTAGCATGTGATGCATACTAAAGTATACCTTATTGTTCTTTTGGAGTTTTGAGAAGAAACTGAAGTGATTCCTGATATGAGAGTCTGACTGGTCTATCCATACCTGCTATAAATGCAACAAATATACCTCTACGTATTCTAATTTTTTTAAAATATAAAAGTCTATTTACACACAGTTTGATGACATAGCCACTCTGCATTTAGCTCTTCACCTTGTATAGTATTTCTATTGCACTTTGTTGGATATAGCTGCGTATGTGCATATACATACTATCTAATTACATCTTTATACACTATAATATATTATACTATGTGCAGGGATGGAATTAGTAAAGCTAAAGCTTAGTTGGAATTGAAACTAGCATGGCTAGGAAGGTCTGTTAGGAAGTACATTGGCAGCAAAATGAAGGCTAGGGAAAACTTAGATCTACTGTAGTGACAAAGGATATGGAGAAGGTGAGGTACTCAGTGCTTTTTTGCCTCAGTTTTTACTGGTATGTTCTTCCCTCAGGTGTACCAGGAACCTAGTAACAGTTGGTGGAACTGAAGCATTACTCATGGTAAAGGGTAACTAGCAGAGTTAGGGATCACTTAAGCCAGCTGGACATATGAGACTGGATGAGGTGCATCCAACAGTGCTGGGACAGCTGGCTGTGGTCATTGCAAGATCTCTACCACTTTTGAAAGGTCATGGCAATCACAAGTAGGTTTCTGAAGACTAGTGAAGGCAAACATCACATCCCTCTTCAAGAGGGGCAACAAGGAGGATCTGGAGAAATACAGGCCAGCCAGCCATGCATGGAAAAGTTGAGGAACAAATTTTCCTGGAAGCCATTTAGGACTGTAAGGCTGACTGTTACCGGTGCTAAACAGCTGCCATTAACACAAGCTCATCATAGAGGTTAGCACCTTTCAGTACCTGACAGGGTGGCTGTCTCGGAGCTTAGGCACAAGCAGCCACTCTTAAAACACGAGTGAAGTTGGTACTCAGCTTCCCACAGTACAGCACTGTGGTGGGTTGACCCGGGCCAACAGCCAAGCACCCCACGCAGCTGCTCACTGCCTCCCTTTCTCCCACTCACTGAGGGACACAGAGTGGGAAAAAGAGAAAGCCTTGATGCTGTGCAAGCACTGCTCAGCAATAGCTAAAACACTGCTGTGTTATTAACACCGTTTTGGTCGCAAATCCAAAACACAACACCATAAGGGCTGCCATAACGAGAACTACCTCCATCCCAGCCAGACCCAGTACAAGAATGAAAAACCTTCTAATGATATTCTGATAAACACTTAACACGGGATAATTGTTGAACATAAAACTAGACTTCTGTGAAAAGTATAAAAATTGTAATACTAGCAACTAAAATAAATGAATTTAAATTATGTAGTCTGGACAAGCGGAAAAAATCGAAAACTGGTAAACAAACTGAATCTTTGTGCAAAGAAAAATAAAATATAGATGCATACTTTAAAAATGTCTTATAACCTTTAGCTCTCAGCCAGCAAGTATTTTGAAAATATACTCATTAAAACTGACATAATTCTGGAAAACAACTGAAAAGCAAAACAACCCTTCCACCATTGTTCAAACGCTGCAGTTTCCTCAGAAGAGGTCATAAGACTTCCCAACCCTAAAGAATGCTGATACTTTGCATTCTTTTCATGTAAGAAGAAAGAGGACTGGAGAGATAACAGGAGAAAGAATGTGTTAGCCTTATACCCTTGAGCTGTGATGAAATACCAGTCTACTTACATTTAATTATGCTCAGTTTATAACAAAGCATTCAGCAGAAAACATCAATAAGAACGTTGACACACTCAGACTCCTTCCAATAAGAATGAAGAAGAATTATAGTTGGAAATCTGGCATCTAGAATTCAGCTGAAAAGGGATTTTTGCTGTTTAGCAATTAGTTCTCCCTGTAACATAAAGTAGTATTTCTAAAGGAAAATTATTGGGCAGATTTACAACTGAGCTATGTGTTAAGATCAGTTCAAAGATTAAAAAATGACTACATTACTCTAGACAAAGACACATTTGGACTAAATATACACCACAATGTATAATTTCTTGTTGTCTATTACTTAATGTTCTCTGGAAGGAACATAAATAAATAATGCATAAAGACCTAAACTTTGCAATTGATGCGTTTGCTGCAAAGTTAACAGAAAGGTCAACTACCAAAGGTCTGAAACTAAGGCACTAAGGCTCTTCCAGGAGAAAAAGTGTTTTTTAGAATAGGTCTGGCTCTCTCTTGGAAGGATAAAGCAGGGTCAGGTAAAGCCTATGTCAGGTACTGTTACTGTGGGGAGCTGAGTACCAGCTTTACTCATGTGTCTTAGGAGTGGCTGCTTGTGCCTAAGCTCCAAGACAGCCACCCTGTCAGGTACTAAAAGGTGCTGACCTATGAGGAGCTTGTGTTAATGGCAGCTGTTTAGCACCTGTAACAGTCAACCCTACAGTCCTAAATGGCTATTTTCTAAATGCTAGGGCCAACTCTCCATACTTGGGTACATGCAAAACTCCCTCTGAAGCCTTGAACTATTTCTGTGAAAGAACAGAAAGAACTTGAAGATATTGAAATCAATGAAGTTTGGTGTTATTCACCATGGATGTGGTACCTGACCCTAAATATGAAATATGGACACTAAACAACCATCACTTCTGTAATGAGTGCTTACTGCAAGGCTTGCAGTCAGCCAGGTTCTCAGTTCCCATCACAACCACAAAAAACCCCAACGTTGTGATGTTAACTCTTTTTAAAAATAAAATGTAGAAAAAACCCCCACCAAATCCAATGTGCTTGGAAGCACTAAGAATTGAAATTAGATTGACTTTTTTTCATTTTCACTTTTGATCCATCATTAATTCTTTCCTTTATTGAAATAGCAGAGCTTCCACAGGCCCCAATCAGTTGCAGTCTCAAAGACAGAATGAGATGGGAAACAGAGGAACAGAGAAGTGGTAAGACCCAAAGCCGAGTACAACACCTAATTCTCTTGAGCCTCATTTGGGAGCCATACCAGTAGCTTCCAGGAGCAATTGCAGTCCCCATTTCCACTGGCAGTGAAGCTTCCATGTGACTCAAAACCCCCAAGGGGCTGTGGATGCTTACACTCGTGTGGAGGGAAGCCTTGTCATCTACAGAGCTCGAAGAGCAAGACCTTCTCTAACCGGGCAGCAGTAACGTGCCCATTATCTATAATGATAAAATATGCAATTTCTTTAGTAAGTCCCAGACTAATGAGACCTAATGGAGAGAGAACTGTGCCTCAAGAGGCCTGGCTTCTGTTTTCATCTCTGCTGCTACATTGGCTTTGGCAACTTATTTTTACCTCTCTGCACTTCCATTTACCCATTGTAAGGCAGGGGATAATGAAAATGACGGCCTTTATGTAGAATGTTGAGATCTTTGGATGAAAAAACTCCAAAGGATGGCTTTTACTTTCCCTGTTGCACTAGACATCTTCTTTCCTCCCTCTCTCCGTCCCTTCCTACTTTCCTTCTTTCTTTCTTTCTTTCCCGCTCTTTCTTCTTCCCTCTGTCCTCCTCCCTCCTTCCTCCCTTCCTTCCTGTGAATCTATAAATGGCTTTATTGATCTTCCATATCAGAATACTTTTGTAGTATTATCACTGTGAGTAGTGTCCTAATGCAGAATTGAATTGCACTGAATCGGAGGAAGAGTGAATAGTGACATTTTGTAGCACAAAGTCTCTGTAAAGTCACAGAGGTTTATTCACTTTATTTCACTTTATTTTCCTTTTAGTATATAGTGGTAGAGACATTTGTAAAGATTTTAATGAAAAGCACTAAATTTTAGCTTAATGTGAGGTTGTACTGTGATAGTGGTTTCCATTTGGGTTTTCCTTAAAGGCAGAATTCTCCCGTGAAGTCAATATAAATTTCTACTTCAGCCGCATGGCAAATAACAACCTGTAACTGTTCTTGAAAGAAAAGAAAGCTAGTACAAACTATGTCACTCTCACATGCACCATATCTAAAACTTAACAGCTAAGGTAAAATTGTAAACAACAGTGGGGAGAAGCAAATGTAAAAAGTAGTAATTGCATCTAAGATAACTATTAACAGAAAAACAGAATGCTTTTGTGAAAAAGGCACACGGAGCAACTTCTTCACTTGCTAGAAACCTCCTGAATTTGATTCACATCTCAGCAGTAATCCATCACACTGAGAAATTGCTTTTTGTGCTGATTTAATGTTTCATAACAGCTCCAAAGTCTGAACTTTATGACAATATAACGTAAGAGTGGCAATGTAAGGTTTCAACATTTCTTTATGAAAACATCATTCCACCTTTCTGATGAGATAGACCTGTTGTACACTTTTTAGCAGAAACATTTCCAAGGAAATTTAATAAAATACTAAGATAAAAGAGTGTTTGAGTTTTACAGCTACATTATGAAACAATTCAGTAACTTCTAACACTCAACAGATTTATATGTTTGCCCTGGTGGGAACTTATTCTAATTCTAAAGAAAAAAATGAATTATATAGGTTTTTCTGGAAAATCCAGCAAATAAATTTGGGTTCCTTGTCAGAGTAACAGTGCAGTTAGAGTAGCAATATGGAACCAATCAGACCGTCAAGGTATGGAGAAAGCAGCAAACACTGGCAACCCAAGTGACTTTAATCATTCAGTCAATGCAACAACAGTCAGTAAGGGAAGAGTAGAAAATGGATACTAAAGCACATTTTACTTTCTTGCCCCAAATTTGTTTACTTGTTTTCTTACACAAACTCTTTTCCCAGATCTGCACATTATAACAAAATCACCTTTTCAGATGGTGGCCTACACAATCTCTGAAGATTTCCTAGCAAACCATGGTCTTAAAAACTGCACCCTTTTCTTAATCTGGAGTAGCAGTGGCCAGAACAGAAACGACCATTATTCGGCTTTTGATAAAGTCTCTACATATTTCCATGGAAGTAGAAAAGCAGGGAACTTTCCCATCTTGTGATGGCATCAGATTGTAAACCCATTGTTTTAAGGAGTGGGTAGCGACACATATACAAGTAAAAATCTGCAAACTCAAAAAGTCAAAGTGAAGGATCAAATTCCAAAGAAAACCCTTTAGTTTGTCTGTCATTTCTCAGAAACTTATCATGCTACCCTAAAAATGTCACAAAGGATTAGAACTATGTGAAGAACTGATATTTTTATTAGCTGGCTGGGAAAAAAAAAAGAAGGAGAAAAATAATTTCATTTCTCAGTGGTTTTTAATCCTTAAAAATAGCAAAATCTTAAAACATGCTGTTGAAACAAACCAGCCCAACTTTCAAAACAACTAATTGCTTTCAGAAGAAACTATTTTGGATGCATTATCAAAACCAGCTAGTAGTTTTCATTGACTTTATGCTTATCTATAAATTCAGCAAAAAACTACTCAGTTTTGCCCACCCTATAGCTAAATACAGAACAGTTTACCCTTCTTCCCAGGATTTACAGCATGCATGTGCATATGTGTGCTGGAAATGATGGCAGAAGTCAAGAGGGTTGTGGCAAAACATTTAGCTGCCTTTTAAGTGCTGAGTGACCCTAGGTTGAATTATTATAATTTCCCTCTGACTTGAACCCAGAAACGGCTTTTCTATGTGTTTCAGTATTTTCAGAAAGAACACAATGCTTTGCTGCAGGCCCCAGTGAAAGCACCAAAATTGCAGCCATCTGTTAAGTACTGGGGAGTATTTTCAAAATAGACATAAATGGTGTCCTAATCACAGTTCAACAGACTGCCTATTTTTAAAATAGAATGCTTACTGAACATACTTTGGGCTATAAAGCACAAAAATAAGAACCTAATATTACTGTCAGAAGTGCTGTGAAGGGCCAACTGCAACTGAAAATAGTTTTTATATGCATGCCTTTTTTATCCCTACCCAATCTCTTCACATGTTTTTTTAACCTAGCCTTTAGGATCTGCAAAGGGCTCTTTTCCTATTTTTGTTTTGTTTTGTTTTGTTTTTTTTAATGTGGGAGCTGGGTTTTCGCCTGTGCCGTCACCACAAAAGACGTAGCTTCTTTCTGCTTGCTATTTTAGTTAAAATCAGTAGTAGCTGGAGAGTACTCTTTCTTGGTTGTGCTGGTTAATGTCACGGATACTTGAGATGTCTATCACAAGCTCTTGCCTATTAACTGAAGAGGTGTGCTGTGGAATCCTTCACAAAAATGCTCTTACTCTAAAACATCCACCAGTCTTCAAAACATGTTAAAACATGAAATAAAAATACTCTAAGCAGACGGATTTATTTCCTCTTCCCTCACGGTGCTGCTGCACTTCAGTGCCCTGTCTTGGGATACTGTCATTCACTAGTTTTCCAGTCGAGACTTGCCTTTGCTACAGCCTCTGGGAAAGGGGTGTCAGTGCCAGGCGTGGCTGACTTGGCAAAGGAAGTTACTCCATGGCCAACTTTTTGTAAAAACTCTGCCTGTTTTCCTCCAAAGTTTCCCACAGTTCCTCCCATTCGCGCACGCTGGTACAAACAACGGGGCTGCTGGAAATGACAAAGTGACTGAAAACTCCTGGCATTTTAATGCCTGTCACCTGCCTCTGTATTTCTTGTACGTTGGCATAATGGAGAAGGACATTGTTACTATTATTATGGCACTGCTGCTAGCTGGAGAAATGCATGTTGCCTTAGATCTGCCAAAGAAACCATCACTCTGTTTCACAGAAGTGAAATCTCACTTATAACCTTTACTGGATCTCCTCGTTTAGGTGCTTGATTTTACAAATCTCAATTTTTTTTTTTAATTTGGGATTTTTGTCTCTTTTTTGCTTTTCTTGCAACATTTTAAAAACAATAATGGAATAAATAACTGAAAACTAAATTCTCTCCTGTGGTATCATACTGACACCTATATAATTCTTCTGCAAGCACAGAAACTTAGCATTTGCACAGGCCCCTGTCACTTGAGGAAACAAGTAATTATATGTACTGACAAGTATAGCGAGGTCTGAGAACCTCCAGGCTGTGGAAAGCAGCAAAGATCCTTCCCTCTCCCTCCCGCAAGCCTGGCCCTCTGCACACTGGCTCCTGCCCGACTTGCCTTCAGTCCTTCCTCCCTCCCCCTCGGCTTCTCCTCCTCGCCTCACCCAACCGCTCCTGGCTTCCACTTCATTGCCTGAGGAAAGATGTTTCTTATCTCCCACCGTGGCACTCGCTCTGCTTCCGCGATTCTCGTGTCACCTCCCCACCGCCCCCTACTCAATTTTTTGTCCTCGTCTCCTCGTCCGCTCAGGCCAAGTCCTCCTGCACCTTGGTTTTTCCTGTTTCCATCTCTCTTCCCCTCTTCCAGTCCTTGCTTCTTCTGCACGAGCATGGCTCGCCTTGGGATCCCAGCTTCCAAACCTGACGCACAGCTGCATTTGCAGGAACTACCCCCTTTCAGCCCTGCGTTTCTGAGACATACTCAGGAGAGATGTCGTATTTTAGCTGTGAAGCCACAGCAAGCCTTCATACAAGTACTTGTGTTAATGGCAACATGCAAAGTCTTGTAATGTTAAGAAGTGTTGCAGGAACAGCCAAAGCACATCTTTGATGCAATTCTTCCTCCCGGTGCACCTCCACATAACAAATCTTTGCACTTAAGTATGAAATTATTACAGATTCTTAGAGAAAAAACATTAATTTGTGGCATTTTTAATGTCATAAAGCACATTTTCTTCAATTTCAACTCTATAACAGTTGGTTTAGATTGAACCTGCAACAGCAAAAAATTCATACTGACTCTGGTAACCAGCACAGGCAAATCCAAACCAAAGATGCCTGGGAAAACCAAGAATAACTGAAAATATAATGTTTTAATTTGAATCCAGAGGGCAGCAGACAAAGAAGCATTAAAATCTCCATTTAGGAGATATTTCTGCCCTCGAAAAAATTATAATCTGAATAGACTTTGATAGTGACTGGAAAGGGAATTGGAGTCATTTGTGTTAGGCTACACAGCAGGTGACAGAGCTGAAAATATAATCGGAGACTCTAAAGTGCCCTATGTGTTAAGAAATTGAAATTACCCAGCAGCAAAATGCAAGAACTTAGTTACAGCATTTTAAACATTTCTTCATGCAGGCTATTAAGGATACTATGATGTGATTATATTTGGGACTGTTGCCAAAAAAACCCCCGTCTATTTACCCATCACTTGTATTTTGACAATGGTAATATAATTGTAACAAAGAGCGATAGCAAGTAACTAAAATATTATTATATTAATTTCCCTATAACATGCCTGGGAGGCAGTATTACTGCAGCACTTTCGGGGGGGTTCAACTTCCAACCATCACACACTCGTCTTTTGGGGGACTCACTTTCCTTACGTCAAATTATAAAAGAAAACCAGAAGAGCCGGTATGGTTTACACTTTGCTGCTAATAGAATTAATTTAGATGCCGTGCTGCGTGCCTTTCCGCATCACTTGGAAAATGTAAGTAAGTGAAGCGTTTGAAAGGTTTGTCAAACCGGTGTGAATCAGCACTGCGTTACGGAGAAAAAGGTGATGAGATCTGAAGCGCTGGCAAGACGGGTGCTGTACGTGCCACCTCACACCTACGTGGTCTGGCGGGACAAAATAAAGTGGGAGATGTGAATCGCCAATTAGTCGCTAATGAAAAGTACTGTTTGAAGCATACAAGCACATAATGCAGAATCATGTTAACTGCCCATGCTGTTTTCTCGTAGCAATTAAATAAATCGGTGTATTACCCTCTAAAATTGCATATGCTACCCAAACGGGATTTTAAAGGCAGCCTGTTGCAGGAACATGAAGTAAGATGAACTCATATTGCTCAGGGGAGGAAAAAAAAAAAAACAAAAAACCAACAAAACGAAAGGCAAGCTGCAGCAGTGGTGGCATTTTCGCAACACTGACCTCACACGCAAAAAGCATCACGAGAAGAGAAATGAAAAAGAAAACAAACCGCTAGGTAAACAAACAGAGAAACAGAGGCAGAACCAGGCCGCAGAGGCGGCGGCTGCGCCGGGCATGGGCCGCGCACCCCAGCCCCCCTCTCCGCGGCCGCCGCCCCGCAGCCCCGCCCCGGCCCCACCCCCCCGGTCCCCGCCCCGGTCCCCGCCCCGGCGGCTGGCGGCGGCGCGGGGGCGGGGGCGGCACCGCCCCTCGGTGGGCGCGTCCCGGCGGCGGCGCCCGGCGGCCACGTTGACAGGGCGGGAGCGGGGCAGCGCCGCGCAGGGCAGCGCAGGCCGGGCTGGTTGCTCGTTGTTCGGCGTCCGGGTGCCCGGTGAGGGAGCGGGGCCGCTGCCACAGTAAAAATGTCTTCGCCTCCCAAAGAGAAAGCAGAGACGCGGGCCGGACACCCTCCTGCTGGTACGGCCGCCGGTTCCCGTCTCTCCGCTCTTTCTCTTCCCGCCCCCGGGGATGGGACGGGAGGGCCGGGGCGGCCTGGGCAGCCGCGGGCCGGGCAGGGGCCGAGCGCCTCCGGGAGCGCCCGGCCGGGCGCCGCTTCCCCGCCACGTCCCCGGCCTGCGGGCGCCGGGGCGCTGCCCGGCGCTGAGGAGGGCGAGGGCGGTGTCGGGCGGGTCCCGCCGCCGCCGCTGCCGGCGGGTGTGAGCCCCCGGCGGGTGTGAGCCCCGGGCGCTTTCCCCGTGCTCCGCTGCTTGGGCCCCGCCGCCCCCAGCAACACCTGATGCGGCTTTCTGTGGCGGGGAAGTGCGCCTGGGCCCCCATCCCCATCTCTGCCGGCCGCCTGCACTCCCTCAGCTTTCCCTGCCCGCTGGCAGCCTTCGCCGGCAGCCGGGCCGATGCTCCCTGCCCGGCTTTTCCCAGAGGAGCCCTCTGGTCGCAGACAAATCCACCTCGGGTTTGTGCTGTTTGGCATCTCCAGCTTCTGGCCCGGGAGGCAGACAGCGCTGTCTTCGTCGGTCCCTCTCCGTGAGGGCATCCCGCCCTCGAAAGGCGACGGAGGCCTACGAAACCACTGCCCGGGGCTGGTAAAGGCGGGAAGTGGAAAGGAGCAGCCTCGGACGCATCATGGCCTGCGTGGCTGTGGGCAGCACAGTGCAAGCCGAGCGGGAACAGGCAAACCGCAAGTTAATAGTACTCCCTGCATCCATTTTGCCTGTGGGCGTGACGGTGCGAGCGCTAGAGCAGGCTGCACGCTCCTGGCTCTAATTGCGGAGGCTGGCAGGGTAGGAGGCGAGCAAAGGTGCGTGCTGGCTGCCCGGCAAAGGAGCTCCGGCACCGTCCCCCCGCTGCTGCGTGCTCGTGGGTGAGCAGGGCAGCGGGTGGTCGGGGTGGGAGCTGCGTTTCACTCTCGGCGGGCGCCGATCCGCTGAGCCGCCAGCTCCTCTCTGTACCCAGGTGGGGTTCAGTGGCTCGCAGTATCCAAGTTGTCTTCTTCCTTCAGTGCTGTTAGTTTTTCTTCTTCTTTATTACAGTTTTCTTAAAAAGGGGAACTGCGGTCCCTGCACCAGCAACTTTTCATGCCTCTTCTAGTGTTTCCTGGTGGAATAGTTGGGGTTTTTTTTGTTTGGTTGGTTTTTTTTAAAGTGTTTCAGTCAAGAAATGCTGAAATTCTTAATTCACAGGGTGATTAGTTTTATATTCAAATCAACTGGTGAGATTTAAAGCTAAATTTGAAAACAATTTTTGAACCCTAATTGAATTCTGCTCTTTTTATAATGAGGACCAGAAATTCCTTTAAATAGACACTAGAAGTGAGAAATCGTGGCTTTGCTTTGCATGGCAAATACAGTTCAGCAGCACAGTTAAGCTGATCTCTTGGCTGAGCAGAGTCGTCCCGGTTCTGCAGCCTCCCTTGTCATGGCATTAGCTCTTACCTGAGCTCCTGGTTCAGGGAACCAAACCAAAGCACCTTTCCCAATGTCAACAGCTTTTGCTGCCATCGCTCCTCGAGCTGTCTCACCTTGAGATCGGGTAAACGTCAGCTTCAGTGTGAAGGGATGGTTAAGACCTTCGGTTGGTTTAGCTGTGTCTTCCTGCTGCGCCATTAATGGAAAGGGAATGAAGGCTAAATGGCAGATATTTTCATTTAGGTGCTTTGTCGCTGTATTTGTTAATGTTGTGGCATGTTTGAGAGTTTTTCTTCAAAACCTGTCTTTTGAAAGAGGTGGAATTTCGTTAAAGACCTGAAGTGAGCCTCTGTAGGCCACATGAGAAACTAGTGATGCACGGTGCAAAAGCGCAACTGGAGTACAGTACAGGTTTCCCTTCCTGTCAGAGTATTTCAGCAGTAGTATTTTTTTTCTTTGTAAAACATGCATCCACATGTGAACTGAAGAACTTTTTCAGCTATGTGCCTTTTAAGATCATTAGCATCCCTGAGGGGTTTTTTGTGAGTATGCGGCACCAATTCAGCTTTGGAAGGAAGGCGATCACCAAGTCTGTCTTTGAGGCCAGAAATGACCCTAATGCTTTACAGTATCTTCAGGTCATTTCTGGAAGAAGATGGTTCTGAGCTGGTTGGCAGAGGAAAGTGGCCCTGTGGTCTTTTAGCACTTGGAAAATCCATAATAAATGTGCTGACTAGCAACAGTTTATATTTACTCTAGGGGCTGAAGCTAGGTTTTAATCCTCTAGCTCAAGCCGGTTTAGATCCTTGAATAATAATATAATGTAATAGGGCAGTTTGCAAACAGGTTTTAATAAAATGAAAGTAAAAAATTCTTCCAAAAAAATGAATAAAAGATGACTACATAAATGCAGGTGGAATTGTGTTCATAAATAACGAGGCAAGTTCCTAGCAAGGCAAAGACGTGAATAGGGGATCCTTTTTGACTAATGGCTTCAAAGTTCTGGTTTTGCTGCATACGGTTGTATAAAGAGCCCTACCTGTAATTAGAGGTGTCTCTTACCCCACGGAGTATGAATTAGACACGTCAAAGTTAGGAAGGATTTGGATCATCGAATTAAAGCAGAATTGACAAATGCATTGTTTGTCATACGCACTGTTAGCCCTCGCTTACTGACTGCATGCAGTCTGTTAGCTTCTTCTCTGCATTGATCTTTCACATAGGGGAAAAAAGAAAAGACAAGAAAAGCACTCGAAAAGACAAAAGATAATGAAGTGGAAAGAAACCTCAAGACCTCCGGCTGGTAACAGGGTGCACGAAGAGACTTTGAACTCCTTTCTGAAACTTAAGAGGGCCCCAACTTAAGCTTTATTAAATATCTGTCTGTCAGTAAGATCAATGCATCTGTAATACATTGCTGAGTAGGTTTGTACCGCTTGTAGTCCCTCTAAGGAGGTCTCCGTAATTATGCTTTTAGCTGTTCATTTCTTCTAGTAGATGCTGTGGAGCAGTAAAGCAAGGTGATTGTGTTAATAGTTTATTTATGAAGCTTTGCAGTAGGTTCGTGGAAATAGTTATGTGCTTTTTCCTACATTAAAAAAATATAGCTCTGAGACAAGATTTCTGTGAAATGAAGGTATGTAATAGCTCTTAGTTCTGTTCTTGTTTTGTCAGACACTAATGTATGTTCCCTTAAGCTTGCAGAACGGCATATTTTGCATTTCCCTTGGTCCTGGCTTTTCATACATCTTATCAATGTAATGGAATCTGTTATTATACAGTACGTAAGAAATAAATTTTGTGTTAATATTTAATACTATACTCAAGGAAAACGGGAAGCTGCTGAAGCTCTTGGTTATACTCTGGATTTCTAAAAGGTCCTGTCCGGTTGCTGTGACCAGTGGGCCATTTGAGTTGCGCTGGAAGGTTTCCCCAGGAAGGACTGCCTTGGGTCTGCAGCCTGAGCGAGCTGGGGCCGGAGCTGTCGCAGAGCTGCCGTGCTTCTCTAGGTACTTGGTGCTTGCTGTGACTCAGTGGGGTTTATTTCAGAATCCAGTCTCAGAAACTGGGAGCAGCCTGAAAGAAGCACAGCAGTGGGAAAAAAGAAGGGTAAATAGACTGAGAATGTTTACCGACTCCAGATCATCTTGAGTGGTAATTGATTAACGCAGTTGTTTAATACATTGCCAAAAGGAGTAGTCATACCCTTAAGAGGAATGCAGGCTGGCGTTCACAGGACAAACAAGACAGTCCTGTCTGCCTCTCGGGAGGGGGGAAAGCATTACAGATAATAATTAAAATCCAAAACTCCGCTCTTATCCAGCAGTGGGGCAAACAGACTTGTGCTGTTGCTCTTCTTGGAGCATGCTGGCAGATGATCCCCTCTTTTATTTCGCACTTCAGAGGCTGGTGGCCTCTTGGCCATCGCCACCCCGGGGAGCCGTTCCCGGTCCCCTCCTGCCTTAGCTCAGGTCCCACCTGACCTCTCCTGAGCAACTGCAGCCCAAGCTCCATCGCCAGCGCGGGAACTGCTTTCTTCCTAATCCCACCATGGTGTCGTTGACACCGTCCTCTTCTGGGCACTGATTTCTGGCAGCGTTCTGGAGGGTGGTTTATCAGTTATGTAAATCCTCTCTCTGCTCTGTGCAGGATTTACTATAAGGAAATCTGAGCTCATACTCTTTTAAGAACGACTTTTAAGTGACAAAATCACCGTGGTAAGCATCTGTCAAATTATGTAGTAGATGCTAGGCAAGTAAGAAACAGATGAATCCTTGTAAGTCCCAAGAAAATCTCAGAAATGTAGTGGGTTTTTCTTTAGGTTGGTGGATGTAATCATCATTTCTTCTCTCTGTCTGACCCCGAGGTAATGTAGCTTGGTTGAAATCTTTTGAAAAGGAAGGTGAATTATGTTGCAAGAGTATTTCTCTTCTTAAGATAAGTCTCTTGAAACTAGATTGGGTATGAGTATGCTGTGTCATGGTTGGCAGAGATGTACATCAGCTATATGTATAGGATGCCGATCTAATTATTTCACTTGGTCTCAGAAATACAAATTATTACTGCAGTTGTTTGCTGGATTCTTCTTTTGGTTTCCCAGATCTGCACAGTAACCCTGGATTACTAAAGATTATTCGGTTATGCACCAATGTACTTGTAGCTGACTGTACTATGCCTGTTGATATTAGTGCAAAAAATTAGATGATTAAAATTATTAAGTTACTGCATTGATCAGTCACTATTACGCCTTTTAATTGTCTGGTTATCTGCTTTTTAATCCCTGTTAATTCTACATACAGACAAATCTGAACATATTAGCTGCATATCTTTGCCAGTGACGGATAAAGAGAAACCAAGTGGCTGATGGCCTGATGATATACAATGTGAG
Organism: Theristicus caerulescens; assembly: GCA_020745775.1. NCBI lineage: Eukaryota > Metazoa > Chordata > Aves > Pelecaniformes > Threskiornithidae > Theristicus > Theristicus caerulescens. The sequence goes on from CM036558.1 coordinate 88,502,348, forward strand.
AGGAGACAGATTTTTAGACCACTGAAATTAGCACTAAGTCTTCGGTAGTGTTTCCTTTAGTTTTCTGTTGGATGGTGAAGAACGTGGAGGCGTGCCTGTATTGTCCAGAAGTGCTGTTTGTAACCTGGCAGATGTTGCTGTGGAGACAGCATCTTCCACAAAAAAGTAATTTGAAAGGGAGCTAATAAGAACTGATTGTGCAATGATGTTAAATTTATAAATTAATGTAAATAAAATATACCAATCATGTTGATTAACTGAGGTGTTAGAACAAGATAGGACTTGACAGAGTGTTTGCTTTTGCAAACTAACAAATTTCGATGGTGTTCACATCAAGAAAAATTAATAGGAATTTTATTTATTTTTTTTTCATTTTTAAAACTACATTTCTTTGTTGCCTAGCCTTTCTATCTTTCCTTGTCCCATGTGAAACATTTCTCACCAATTGAAGTATTGTAAGTTTTATGCTGGAGAGAGAACACAAAATGGCTAGTGGTTTGTTTGTTTGTTTTTTTTTTGTAATGCATGATAAGGGGACACTGTTTTGATAGGTTTTCAAAGATATTTCTTTGGTTTTGTCTGTTGATGGCCTGTCTTTAGTTAACGTCCTTTATTGACTAAGAAGTTTATCTTTTAAATATCACACAAAGCTTAAAATCTATTTTAAAAATCCTAGAGCCAAAGAGCTGTCACTTTTTCCTAGGGCAGGTCACTTTCCCTTTACTGCTTGCCTTCACGCAGGCTGTAAAATTTATGCACAGGAGTGTCCTCTCCGTTGCTGTCCTGGTTAAGAACTGAGAACTAAACCTGTTTCGAGGTTTCGGGGATTAGCACTGAACTGCTGTGAGGTAGGGTAATCCCTCTGTGGCTGGGCGCAGGAGGGCTGTCAGAAGTACAGCCTCCCCTAGCCCCACTGGCAAGCCACTTCGGCTCCTTCCGAGTGCTGCTCCGGCATCCTGCTTGCTGGGGCTGTGACATCTCTGCCGAGGCTGTCCACAGACCTGCTGTGTCGCGGCAATGCAAAACACGAACCAATGCACCCGTAGGTGGTTTTATTGACTCCTCACTGCTGTAGCGGTTTTCTGATGCGGTTGCTGATGGCAATGTAACCCATCCAGTTAGCTAACGAGATGCACCATCTTATCTTGTGCTGTCCTGTAAGCGTGTATAGCAATGGTTGAAGGAAAAAAAAAAAAAAAGAGTACAATATCAAAACAGAAAGCAGATCAAGAGCAGCCTGCCTGCTGCTCTGCTTAGTAGCTGCAGTGTTAGGCCTGTTTTGGTTCCTATTTTATATTTCACTTTGGAGGGGATAAATGATGAACATAAGTGGATTTGCTTTCAGTTCTTGTTTTGTGTTTTAAAGGGATGCTTTCATGTTTGGATAATTGCTAAAACTAAATCATGACAAAGATTTCAAATGTAGTAAATGCTTATGTTTTGCAAAACAAAAAGCTCTGTTCTAAATGCGAGTTAAGAGCATCCTAAACTTTGCTTTTTATTATACTGTTCATGAAATCTTTCCTTGTATAAATACTATTATTATTATAGCTGTAGTTTTTAACTTGAAATGACAACTGAGGTTCTTCATCCCTTCTTGTTTTATGGGAGTATTTAACATTCACAGTTGTGGCCTTTTGCATGGTGTTATGCAAGCCATTGCCTCCATTTCTTCTTCTGACTGCTGCAAGTTTGCAGGGGTGGGGGAGAGTTAAAACAGAGTTGGGTTTTCTAAAATGGTATTGGAAGCAGGTGGTAAAATGAGCTGCAGCTTCTCAGGATGAGCAAAGATGTCATGATGTGAAAGAGAATGGCAGATGTAGTCCTGAAGTAGCTGTTCTTCACGCTTGCCACTTTTAAACATTTTGGGGCCCCTTTTCAAACTGTGATAACTATGAAACCATTCTGTAAAATATTGGGGGGAAGGGGGGGGGGGGAGTGTCATCCTTAAAACATTCTTCACTTAATCTGATTTGACTGAGGTTTGTTGTGTCTCTCTAATTTTCATTCCAGTGAAAGCTGGTGGGATGCGGATTGTGCAGAAACACCCGCACAATTCTGATGCCAAAGAGGAAAAAGATAAGGATGACCAAGACTGGGAAACCAGCAGGTGAGCATTTTGATTTGCTGTGCTACAGCGAATTTCCATGACCTTGAACCTTATCACTGGTTTTGTTTTCCTTGCGGATAGCAAACCAAGGATACAGTTGGTTTTGTATCATAAAATTGATTTAAAGAGGTAGCAAGTTATATGCTCCTTCAAGAGAACTGGGGAATTTGGGAATTTTTACTTTGCTGAGCCTCCTTTAAATGATCCTGCCAGGTAAGAGAAGGTTAGAGAAAAAAGTACAGTTAAAGTAAGACATCAGCTTTCCTAAAATCTCTGAACATCATTTCACACTGTGCAGAAATACAGAGGCTAGACACATTTGGTCACAAGCATTAGGCTGTCAGTCTGCATATGAGGTCATCTTGCTGTGTGCTAGGTGATTCCTTCTACCCTTTGGCCCATATCCCTGTCTCTGCGAGGTATTTGACAATATGGTGCTTTTTAAAAGACAAGTAAAAATAAATGCTATTAATATTGTCTGCTTTTATTTTAGGTGGGAATTTAGCAGTTTTAGTAGTGGAGGATACCAGAGCAAACGGTTGTTACTATAGATTATTAAATCTACTTAAAACTGCTAGTAACTGCTGTGTAGAAATGAAAGCAGGGAGGTTCAATGGACTGTTGCTGTATTTTTGTTCATACAAAAGCCACCTGGTTTTGTGCTGTTTTCCTTGGCTAGCTGTTTTTCTTTGTAGCCAAGACTATATTTACCTGAAATCTTTATGTACTAGCTTATTGCATGGGTTTGTCCTTGCTGTTTGCTCAAGGCAAAAAAAAAAAAAGGGAGCCGTTCTTGTGCTTTCGTAAGTAGACTGACTTACATGTTTATTTTACATGTAACACAATGGTAATAAGTTGGCATCGTGAAAATGTCTCTGTAAATAAGAACAAACATGCTTATTTACTAAATCACAACTTGACTAGGAAACATGTTTATGAGAAGGGAAAAGTAATTTTAATTAATATATTCAAAAGAAAGGCAGGAAAACAAAACTTTATGCCATTTCTTCATTAAGCAAATTGGTCATCTTGTATTTCTGTTCAGTGGAATGTAAGTTGGAACAGAGTTTGTATTGTAGTCAGGTTTTGTCCAAAGGAAGGACTCATATCTTGTGGTAAATTTAAACTTTGCTTGGGGATACATCTTTTTATTTAAGGTGTGTTATATACCTGCTTATTCTTGCATTTCCTTGGCATGCCAGCCTCGTGAGGGAATCTCATTAGATCTAAATGAGAAGAGTTCTTATGCTTGTTCACAGATCTAAACCTCTGGTACAATATAACTATCTGCTTTATTCCTTTCTTCAAACAAGATCATAATTTTCCCCTCTCACTCAAATAGTGTAGGGAAAAGTTAAAATTTAACCTTGGTCTTTGTGGCTGTATCTGCTTTAGCAGGTGCTATGCCACAATAGAAACAGATCTGTAGGGTGCTGAGGGCTTCATGTTCACACTGCGTGTGTTTTGGAAATTACTTATTCTGGTCTTCTGGACTGAAGGACCAATCCTAGCTGATGTGTGTTAGGTGTCTCCTCAGGCTGTGTGTTCCAGTTTAGTGTCATCTGCAAGGAGTCCAGGTCAGGTGCCCTGAGACCAATCCACAGTGCAAAACAACACATGGCCAACAGAACGATCAGGAGGAGGAGTGCACTCCTGATCTTAAGATGCTAACAAATACGCACTGTATATTAATATTGTAAAGCAGGCCCAGGAGCAATTTTTATGCTTTCAAGGCAGAGGAGAAAGTTTAATGACCTCTAGAGCTACCTTATTAACTAGGGAATAGCTAACTGTCGCATCTACTCCCTTAGCTACCTGATCAGTTTATTGACAAAATATACACTCAGAGTGTGCTCTTCGCTTTGTTTTTTTTGTAGAGCATACATTATCGGCACCTGTTTCTCGAGCCTGTATATTAATACAAAAAGCATTGGTCTTAAATTTTTATTTCTTTGATTTAATCCTCTTGAGAAAGAAAGTGGCAGGAAGGACATAAGGAGCATAGTTAGATGGGAACCAGCATGAATTATAAAACAAAACTGTAAGTTGGTTTACAAGTCCGAGAGAAGTTGTTTTCCTGGTAGAACTGAGAAACCTTTGTGGCTGTGAGGGAAAGGGTTTAATGTGCCTGTTGTAGGCTCCTGTGGGAGTACTTCTGCAGCCGGTGCTGTACAAGCTGTAGATGTGAGCAAGACGTTATTTAGCCATAGACAGAATAAGCAAACTCCACAGGCCATAGTACATGAACTTGTTGTGTTTGTCAAAATTAAACTACGTTTGCAGTATGTCGGCTGCTTTTGTGCTGGAAGGTGCAGTCCCCTGGAGTTTCTCTGCTTCTGGTGATTCACGGTGCCCTTCTAAAACATCTGGACTTCTGATGCCTGTGGAGGGAGGTTTATCAGGAGGGGGAGAAGAGGCCACTGGCATTCTGTTCTGCTTTCTCCAGCACCAATATATATGTACTTTTTGGTCTTTGCTAGCTGGTATTTTATGTCCCTTTGCTAAGCAGATGCAGAGACATCTGTGTCTTTAGCTTTCTACTCTCATGTTTTTAGTCTGCCATTTTAAGGTAGTATTGTTGATATGATGCAATCTCTACTCCCTATTGCATTCAAAGTCAAAAGAAGCAAACATCCCTTCAGGCAATTCTTATCAGGTGATATTGGCAGCTGACAACGATATGAGAGAAAAGAATAAAACAGAGAAGAGTAATTTGTGTGTATCTGTGAAGAGAGAGGCTAGGATGATTGAGTGATTATTTTAATCTCCTTGCAGGCTTAGTTGAGGACATATTAATGGAACTGGCAGTAAATCGAGGCAGAATTTGAGATTTCGAGCTCTTCCAGAGTTCCGTGGAAGCTCTGAGAGCATGTGTCCTCCCCACAATGGCACAAATCTGAGCAGCTGCTCAGCAAAAAAACTTTCAGCTAGAGTTCATAGAAGTACTTGTGGCTTTGGAGACAGCTGGCATTGTTTTTGCAGCCTGCTTGCAGAAAAAGACATTAGGTCAGTGTTTCTAGTCTTAATGTAAACAAAGCTGATGGAGGTAAACACCCCCGAAGTAGCTAACTGTGCTGTGATAAAGGTGACTTTAACATTCACCAGGTATATCTTCTTTGACATGTCTTTTTCTCAGTTGTTTAGCAACTTGCAATCCAGTTACTGTAATTTACTCTGCAAAGTATTTTATTCAGTTCTGGTTCCTAAAATAAAATTCTTATGACAACCTACCGTTTCATGAAATGGTAGGCTGACTTGTCATAATGGTGATTTGTGATGCCTTAAAACAATATGTGGTAAGATGGTTTTATACGAATTTAAACTTTTCCTACAAGGCAGTTCTCAGCCTTGAGCAGTAATGGAAATAATTTTTTGTCTGGTATACATATAGTTTTACTTCAAGAGGAATGACTGGATGTGATTATATGGAGAAGACTCGATGAAAGGAGGCAGGGATTGCATCATTTGGTTTAGGTGAACTAAAAAAAAATGTGTATGGCATCCAAAGCCAGTGGCACCACTGTGGTCAAGATGTCAGTGGTAAACTTGACTGTGAGGTGAGGTCCTTTGCCCACGCGTTCTTTGGGACAACAGTGATTTTGATCAGCATGGTTGGAGATGGGATACTGGTTAGATGAACTTCTGGTCTGATCCGTTATTGATTTTCTTATGTTTCTGTAATTGCTTAAGACTTGCATTGATTTGTTTTTCAGATATGGTTGCAGTTTTGATTGATTGACAGTCATACTGATTGCTGCCGGAAGGTTTTTTTTTGTGATGCTAGATGAAGGTGAAACGTATAATTAGAAGTAGGGTTATGAATAGAAAGCATCATTTTTCAGGACTGTATGTTGTCGCAGAAAATATTTGGAATGAGTAGGCTACTCATAGTCTTGGGCTTTATTAGAATACATGTTTAACTGAGATTTGAAATATCACGTGCACTCCTGTGCCAGCATCTGACTCTAGCCATAATAAATATTCCTGAAAGACAGGTAATTTGAAGTGACCTGCTTGTTCAGTTTTGCACAAGAGCTTCATTAATCGTCAGTCTGGGACCTCAAGAAGAAGAAACTATAATTATATATCAGCATCTGGATTTAAAAAAAAAAAAGTAAAGCAAATATCTGTCTCATTTGGTCTTTTAACAAACGGGGTAGACTGCAAAGGCTTTCATGTCTAAAGACTCTTTCCTTCTCTTTTGTTATATTTCTGAAACAAAGTGGGTAATTACAGTGATTTAATTACTGAATATAAATGCAATAGAGTGGTTTCTCAGTGTACATATGTAAATTGTATGCATTTTGTATCTTAAACTTACTTGGAGATTGTGAATCCAGCATTACGTCTGACTTCCCCATTAGCTCTAGAAAGAATAAATTATGCAGCCTGGATTTTAATTCAGTTTCGGATGTGGATATTGGCCTTAGCTATATTCATTGGGCAAAAGAAAAAGAAAAAAAATTAAGAGGATGATTTAGAATGTGGTGACTCAAAAGCAAAATCATGCTAATGAAGCATATGGATGTCTGTACGTCAAAAAGCCAGTCTTGGTACTTACTTAGTTCCATGGCGAGAAAGGAGTTGTCGAAGGCCCCCGTCACCCTTCAGGTTTCTCTGTGTTACTTGTTGAGGCTGAATATGCTAGTTAAGCTGCATCAGCTTTTTTTCTATTAGAAGTGAGGTGGAAATCTCAAAAATTCAGGCTGCAGGTATATGCTTTCATTCAAGAGTAAATTTGTTTTTCCTTTCCCTCACTTTGCTCTGTTGCAACTGACAAGAAATAAGCCACAGGCATGATTTCCATTTTTCATTTGCCATTGAAGATTCTGGTGTCACTGAAATATATTGAATTTTTGCCTTGTGATGACCCTTGTTGTCCAAACTTCTGACACAATTTTTAAAAAATGTAAAGTGGATTATACAACTGAACCATTAGAGCAGGTTTGTGTGCTTGTTTACACCCTAAGTATGGAAATGCTTGAAACTATTTCTCTTCCTTGTATTTCACCCTGTTGTTCTGGTTATTTAGCTGGGGCAGGAACTGTGAAGTCAAAGTCCTGACCCTTTAACTTGGGAAAAGCTGCCCTTGAGCACAGCCAGGACCTGGGAAATGACGTCTGGTGTTCAGCTCGCTTGCACACAAGTCCTGTAGGAGGTAGCTTCCGTCATGGATGAAGATGTTTCAGTCCAGTTACTTCTAACATTGTCTGTTGTAGAGACAACAGGTGTTTGACAGAGGGAAATCTTGGGAGTTCTAACAAAAAAAAAAAAAGTTAGATACTTTATAGCTTGTTAAACATGGAAACCAAACTTCCATGAACAGGTAGCACTGTACTTCCATAAATACTCAGAGTGAATAGCCCATTAGTGTTTCTCCCATGTAGTTCACCAACATACAGCTGAAAAACAGACCTCTTTACCTGTGTTCGTGCATCTATAAAACCAAAATAGTAGAAAAGCAAGGAGGCATTGACTCAGCATGGTGAATATTTAAGGTTAAAAGAAAGAGGTCGGGACAGATAGGCTGCTACATCTTCTGCTTAAGTTTCTGGAGAGGAAATGTGCAACTTTGGTGGGTAGAGGATTGACTGAGTCTCCCTTTCTGGCAGCAGGGCCACTTAAGTGTTAGCTTAAAAGGTCCCTCGGACTATCGTGTCAGTGGAGGCAGCTCTGAAGGAGTGTACTGATACTAAGTACGAGCATCTGTCAACATCCAGATCCTCCTCTTTGACAGAATTCACATTTCTTCCACCACTTTTCTAACCACCTCTTTTTTCCCCTCTTTTTGGGGCCTGATTCTTTTACCTCTGTGAGCTGATGTGGCTTTACACAAAGATTATGGTCACAGACTGTATATTGCCATTTTATGCTTGACCATATAAAAACTGAAACTTGATTAAATGTATGGATATAATCGATAAGACTCTTGAGGGTTTTTATTCATGTCCTTTGAGCTTTTATTCATGTCCTTTTTTATGGCCTTTGAGCTCTCATTACTCAGATGTGGACCTTTGGAGGCAGTTGGCCTTAGAGGATGAAATGTCTGGGGGAAACACAATGAAAAAGCAACCCAGCTGTGAACACCATGCTTGCAGCTTCTGGGAAAGATGCAAACTCCAGCAAACATTGGACATTTATCCCATTCTCATACCAGTGTTTGGTGTGACTGTAACTTTTTCTTTACTTGGTTAAATATGCCAAAGGCTAAAGGGAAGTTCTGCTGGCAAAAGAGCTGTAAAAAAATTTGCAACTATAATTTTGTAACATTATTAAGTAGCGTACAGAACATAGCACAGTGAGGGAAATAGCTTCTTACCTTCTCCAGAACATCTTTATTTTCCAAAAAGATTCTGTGCTTAGTGCTTCCCCCCCCCCCCCTTTATTATTTTGGACTTACATTCACTTCACAGGTAAGGGAATAGCTTCTTAATAGTGTCACACTCTTTTCCTTTACATAAGTGATATTGCATTCAATGCATTTTCCCACCTCATTACTCATCTTCATGTCTCAATCTTTGCATAGTGTTTATGATTAGCAGATGCTGAAGTCTAAAAGTTTATATATGCCTAATTTGTTTAATTATAAAAACAAAACCCAATATAAGCAATTTTCATGTGATTTTTACCTTTTGCAGATGACCAGTTACTTGGAGAAGTAGTGAAGTAATTGCTATGACCTGTGTTGAACCGTATCAAACGCATATATGGTTATAGATTTAACTATAGAGAATAGAATATGTAATACTGATTTTTAAATGCAGAACTACTGTATGGCAAGAAAAGAGGCTGTGAATATCTCCATTTAAGAAGTGAAAATATCTGTGAATGTAGGGAATGGCGAAAAAGCTAGACAAGATTATGAATGAAGCATTCTCATACAGGAAGATGTGAGTCTTCTGAAAGACTATTTCATGCTTCCAGTATTTCTTGATGATTGAAGCAGTAGGTTGATAAATACATCAGTGTAAGTGCTAGTTATGACATTATATGGATAGCTCTTTTCATATTCCTGAAGTACTGTGTGCATGTGTGAAAGAACTAAAAAAGATCTGATATTTCCCCCCCTCGAAGTGAACAGAAGATATGCCATCCAGCTCAGCGAGAGCCAGGTTCAGTCCCAAAGAAACATATGCTGTCTTATGAAATTAGCTGGAAAGCTGAGTTGAATTGTCAGCCAAGCTGGTGTAAGAAAAAGATTTTAAAAGAATGAAAGTCTGTAATTTGTATTCTGTGTGACGAGGAAAGTGAGAAAAGCTTAGTCATATGCGAGAGGAAAATGGATGGGAAGGGAAGTACTATCTTGTGAGTGACACAGCTTAGTTAGCATGGCGTTCCATGTCTGTATGGAAAATTAAAGTATCTTAAGCTAATAGCTGGAGTGGTCGCATTTTGCTTTGTGCTTTTCTCCTGGTATCTTTCTGAAGCAGTGGAATGCATCAAATGAAGGCTGCTATGCCAGTTTGAAGGCAAAGACAGTGTTGAAACAGATATTACACAGGCATTATAAAGCACAAAAATCTCCAAACCCGAAAGTATAATCAGATGCTTTTCATTATGCCAACTAAGCCCAAATCTCTATTACTTAAGCGTTCAGCAACACTGAGAGCAGTCCTAAAGCTAAAGGTATGAATTTCTACTAGAAAAAGCTGCCAGAAGACCAGATGCTACTCATTCATTTAGAATCAAAACCCTATGTTTGAAGTGAAGTCACCATGAGCTGAAAATGAGTAGGAGGTGTGTGAGATTGACACCATGTGTGCCAAGGGGGGGGGAATCTAGTTTTTCAAGTAGCACCTTCCTCTCCCTTAAGTTTCTTCTGCCTCAGCTACAGCAGGCACTGAACTTTGAAACAGTTTAATATTAAAATAAACTTTAGGATTATAATTTGTTAACTGTCACCGGGCCAAACAAAAGGGAATTTCAGTTGGCTGCACCCAGGACACTGGTACTAGAAGCAGGAGATATGTGAGAGATAATTAAAGACAACACTGAAAACATTTGTTATATTATCATCAGAGTTCTATTTAGCCTGCTGTAGCAGTTGATAGAGCTGTTCATTGCAGCACATTACTTGATGGGAAAGTGTTTGCTGCAGTAGGCTTGCTGCCTTCTGATTTTATTGCAACATTTCGATGACTGCATCTTGGTCACAGGCATCCTGTTAAATAAATGTCAATTAGTAAAAAACACTTCAGCAACATTCACACAAATCTTAGTTCTGATGAGTTTCAGTTTCTCTGGGACTTGTTCCTTAGACTATATATAACACGGTGAGCCTGGGGCTGTTAACGTGTTCAAAGAGGAGCTGTTTTTCTTGCTGCGGGGTACAACCAAAAGGGTTTGTTCTTTTCCCTAATGATCTTGAAATGTAACTTTTTTTTTTTTCCAGATTGTTAGAGCCGTAATTAAATACAAGGCTAGCTCTGAATTACGGAGAAACCCATGGCATGCTTCATGTCTCACCCCATACTGCTGTACTGAATCAGGCTGTCGCAGAGTCCCCAGCGTGTTTGGTTTCACTAGTGTCTTTTGCAGCAGGTGGACTCTGCATTCCCGAAGTCTTGGGGCATTCATTCAGACTGCGCTCCTGTTGCTTGCCTTGGGATTCTGTCTGGGATGGGGGGAGGTAGCATTAAGCTTGCAAATGACAATGTGCTGAAGGTATGACTGGGTTAGGTGTCTTCTCGAATTATAAATTTCACTCTGGTAAAATGACAAATTACAGAGGACTGTATTTAAGAAAATTTTAAATTTTTTTTTTTTAACTTTGCAGTGCTGAATGTTTGTCATTGCTTCCCAAAGCCTACTCTAAAGACTTCTTTTTGATTTAAAAAAAAAAAAAAAAGGCAGAGCTCCAGGTACTACGGTGGAAGAGCTAGGCTGTTTTTTGCCAGAACAGCTTAAGTTGTAGTGTCTCTTTTGACAGTATTTGGAACTACTGAAAGTCTTCAAAATAATTCAGTAAGCAAAATTTCATTATTGAGTGTGTGCATCCTTGTATACCTTAAACGCTGATAATGAGCTTGATCATCCTCCATTCCTGACGGTCACTCTCCTGAGACTGTAACCTTGTATTAGTGTTTAGAAAGTGCATTGATAAACTCTGTTTACTGTTTGGTGGTTGTTAGGATGATCCAGAGTACTTTGCGTTACATTACTTAAGAAAGCTGCCATTGCTAGATTTTTATTTTGTTTTTAAATCTTTTATTTTTGCATGCAACATATTAGCATATTTGCTAATATGCAACATGTTATTGTTGCTAATAAGCAACTTACTTGCATGCAATGTATTAGACTTTTGACTTTGTGGGGCACTAATGAATTAACTGGCCAGTTAATGCACAACCCCATTTGGCTTGTTTGTTGAAATGTTGATTTTGTATTGGAGGTGATGGAATGAAATTTCAGTAAACTGAACTGGGTATTTTTACACTTCTGTGATTCTTCATGCTAACTTGTGACTCTAGAGGAAAAGTGTATGTAGCCATGTGTATGCTGTTTTATATCAACAGTGACACTAATAACATTACCACAAATTCTTCCACGTAAGGCTATTTAGAAGACTTTTGACTAAATTAAATTTAGCATTCTAAGATTCTATTCTATGATTCTTATTTATTGCTTTGGAAACTGCTGTAGAATTAATTTCCTGTTTTCAGACATTACACAGTTCTGTTTCTGCTGGTGTGTTTGAAAGATTTTATACTTGTTCCAGTTTACAATGGGGGAAGAAAAATGCCAGAACCTCAGAAGCTTCTAAGGAGCGGAGCTTCGTGTTCTGCTGTTTTCTCCAAACATAAGCCTTCTGGCTGACAACACTGGCTGCTCGGGTTCCTCCCCTGTATTGGGATGGTTTGGATGACCTCTAGATGGCTTTGAAGTTAATAATATATTTTTCCTTCATATCTTGTAAGCAAGCACAATTACTGAAAACTTGCAGTCCTGCTGATAATGTATTATTTATTCCTGCTGCTGCCCTTTAGAGGATCTCCCTTTATGACACCTTGTTTCCCAGTGTTCATGTTCTTATTTCATGTTGTGTCTTACCCTTGAAATTATTTCTGTATTGGTTAGCGATTGCCAGTTGTCCTCTTCCTGTTGTATTTTCCTAAAATCACCTTTTTTTTGTGAAAAGGGTTCTGATGTTGAGAGACCTCTGTGGATGTGGTCTTCCTCCTATGCAGAGCTTGCTAACAACTTCGCTGGTCTGATGATCAGGAATTGGCTCTTTTCTATTTTTTATGTCAGACTAAGAAATAAAAATGGTGTTTAGGAGCCGCGTAGTTCTAATGGAAATAGATATGTAATAGACATAAATGTTTTAAAGTAGTGATGTGTCATTTTTGTGTATGGTTATTCCAGTTTCTGATCCTCAACAGTGTCTTCTGCCATATCCCATAGTAATTCAGTTTAATGAGGGGCTTTGCTGGCATTTTTTGGAAATCTGTGCATACCAAATAGGCTAGAAGATTTTTTTTTTTTAATTGCTTTGATAATTCTTTCAGGTTTTAATACATTTTACTGGGAAGAGGAAATTTGCCAAGTTAATGCACAATTTTTTCCCTGCCAAGAGGAGGAGGAAAGGGAAGATAACTGCTTGCAGTTAATGCACCAGATTTTGTCTTCCTCTCCAGCATTTTTTTAAATGTACGTAGGTTTCTTAGCTAACAGCTTTTTAAGACACTGTATAGTTCATGCTTCTCCCTGCCTGTTGCAAACCAATTCATACAATGAAGGAAAGGGGGAGGTATAACCTGATTATAATCTCTTTCTTCTTCTTCTGTTTTAAAGAATATGAATGGTTATGAAGGGCCAATATGGAGCTCGTGTCTGTCCTCGCGTGCCTGTGCAGCACTCCCCAACAGATGGTACTTTGGGGCAGTGTACAAGAAGGGACGGTGTAGAATGAGCCTGATGAACTCTCCCAGCATCTAGCAATCCAAATTACTGCTTAGGCACTTGCTAATCATATTAAATTACTGCCATTGGACTTAGTTCCTATTTCTCTAGCCCTCTTTTGAGCATACATAAATTTCTCACCTTGATAATCATCTTCCTGTGGAGTTAGCACCACAGTCTAAGTAGCGTATGCTGCAGAAAGTTTCTTTTTGCTTGCCTGGTAACTTTTTCCTGTGCCCTCCAAGTCTTATGTACTAAGAAATAGTGAGTAACTGTATTTGTTTTACCTTCTCCTCTCTACCATATATTTTTCCTCGAGTTCTCTTCTATCTTGTTGTTTGTTTTTGTGGAGGGATAACTAGCATTGCAGTGTGGAGGGTAAAAGCATACTGCAGACTTACACACTGGCATAGTTCTATTTTTCTGCTTCTTTTCCTTCTCTTGATTGTTCTTGTGTTCCAGTTGTCTTTTTAACTGCCTTTAGGGTATTAAGCTGCTGATTTCAAAAATCTTCTCACGGTGATTCCAACATTTGTTTTTGAGTTTAATAACTGTTCTAGAGCCCATCATTATGTATGTACAGTTAGGATTGATTTTCCCAGTGTGTATATTCTGCATTTATCAAGCTGTCATCTTTCTCTTTCGCTTTATTGTTCCATCATTCCTCTGAGATCCCTTGTAACTGTATACATTCAGTTTTTTTCTATCCTGAATAATTCACTAACATTAGCATATATTGTCATCTAGCTATTTGGATCTCTTTTTGAGATTCTTGCAGGATCCCACTGTTCATCATTATGATGTTTGATTTGTTCCTATGCTTTATTTCCAGTTTCTGATCCTCAAGAGTGTCTTCTGCCATATCCCATGGTAACTCAGTTTATTTAATGAGGAGCCTTGTTTGCATTTTCTGGAATTCTGCGCATACCAAATAGACTGGAAGGTTTTTTCTTCACTTGATCATTCATTCAGATTTTAATGCCAGTCGCATCAAATATTTAGCCAACATATATAACCTCTATTTTGGGGTATCTTTACAGTAACTTTACCTTGAAAACCTGCACATTTTCTCTATTGAAAATCCTGAGCTAAAGTTTTTCTAACACTTACACTGACTAGGTGGTAAGCAAAAATGTGCAAACAAAGGGATTCATATGCTGAATCTAATTCAGCATTCACATTGCTGAAACAAATTAACTCTTTATTTGCTTGTTTTTAATATTTCCTTTTCTAAGTTATTTCTTTGTACCTATTTAAGAGAGAAACCTTGGCAAGTAAGTAGCTTCTGTGGGATAAGTGGCATTCATTTGTTTTTATTTGAACTTAATTATGTTACTACAAAATGTGGTGAAAAAGATGATTATCAAATGGGACAAAATGTCTGTACAAAGAACCTAACAGCAAAATTTCTGTCAGAAGTCATCTCAGATTTTCACAGCCTTTATAATGATGTTTGCTAACATTAGAGGTACTGAATCTTCACAGTTTGTTTAGTTTGCCATAATTTCAGCGAGTGCTTACTGCCATGAGATTCCATACCCCATTTCACCTTTCAGTAGAGAAGGCAGTGTTGGGCCAAGCTTCTGGGCATATATTCATGCATTAGGATTTGAATGAATAAACAAAAGCTATATTTATGGAAATGGTAGACATACGACTTCATATATGCAAACAGTGAAAGTACTGATTGTTGTCAGTGACCTCAACAAGGAAGTAAACAGGGAAATCTCCCAAGTCTGCAGGTGATACAGGGCTGTTTTGCTTAGCTAAGTGACCTACCAATGGTGAGGAACTCCAGAAGGACATCACTAACTCTGCAAAAATGAGTTTTGGATTACAAAAGCTCCTGGAAAATTCATGGAAAATAGTTTGTTGAGGCCTACTAAATAGAAAGACACAGCCTCTGGCTTGGGAAGTTCCCGAGCAGCAGATTTCTGGAGAGTGCTCTCAGGAGCCCTCTTCTGCATGCTCCATCCTCGTCTCCTTCCTCACGTGTTCACTGCTGCCCGCTGAGAGTCAGCAAGGTGAATACGTGGTCTAACACAGTACGGCTAATTGTAGACTGACTTAACATTAAGATTAGTTGCAATTTCAATAGAGACATATGTGTGTGGGGAGGAAACGGTGATCTCATGAAAGATTTATGTATTGAAACTGAATAAGAGAAGTACTTGGGAATTTGGCTTCTCAGTGGCTGTAATGGCATTAGTTGATTATGGAGGCAATCCAGTAGTACTGCTGCAGTAGTTTGCAGAACATTTGTGGTTGATTTTTAGGGACTTGAAAAATTGTAAGCCTGCATCAGAGCACCTTTTAGGAAGGCATTTTAAAACTGAATTCTAAATTATTCTAACAAATCACTGCTTTTCTTAACCCTGTTGTAAGTAGCGTAAGTAGGCTAGACTCGCAGCTGGTGTCAACAGGCCTGCCTCCATAGCCTTAGATGAGGATCTGGTCTCTGTATCCTACATCTGTTCAGTCTGTAGCATATCTGTAGGCTCTATAGCAAATTCAGGGAAAAACAAGCAGTGTTGTTATCTGGATTCACTGCTATTGCATGTGATATTATTAATACCTTTAATCTTGCAAGATTCCCTAGGCATAAAGGGCTAGAGAAAATGTAAATCTAATTGCTCAAACAGTATCAGGGTTATGTCTACAGTACCTCAGGAAATCTCTCCTGGCTAGATTCTGAGAATTGGGGGGGCAATTCAAGACATACATGTAAGTTTGTTTGGTTTGGTTTATTTTTTAAGATTTGATGCCAAGGAATACTTCCAGGAGTTCAGTTTTGGCACAGCAGTGTATGAGTTAGCACCTTAACTCTCCTGGGCTTTGCTTAGATTTGTATCCATTATCTTTAATATGTGGCATGAATTGGATATGATTCATTCTTTCCTGGTTTCTTCAGGCTGTAGTCATGGGTATAAATATAGACTGAGCTTTTCTAGCAGATAAAAGAAAAGAATGAAAAGCAGAGAGAGGAGAAGAGCCTTGATTTATACATTTTTCAGTTTGATTTCCTCTCTCTTAAGATGAAGGGAGATAAGAGTTGCAGTGTTAGTTGATGATTCATGATCTGCCAAAATCAGTTTCACTAAAGGGGGGGGGGGGAACCCACGTAAAAAACGTTTTAGCTTTCGAAATATGGAAAAGGAAGGAAATGTAAGAGTTGTCTGAAAAAAGACTTTTACCACAAACGTGGCAGAGCTTTTGTGGAGAAATGTCTGTGTTTTTCCAGTTGAAAATTAAGAAAACAACCTGGTGTGCCACATGTTAGTCTAACTAGCGTAGTCTCTGCAAATAAATTCTAGTGAGACTAGTCAATCTTTGGATAGATGTCAAGACATCGATGGTTTTGATCTAAAAGTTTAATTTGGTTCTGTACGCCCATCACTTACCTTCACTTCACTAAAGTAAACTGTTGGAAGAGATGAAATATCGCTGTATGGGAAGGAGCCTGATATGCAGAGTCGAGTTGCTTTAATTCAGTGTGTAGTACTTGACATTCATGACTTTTTGTACTCAGTAATGAGCTTTTCTTCACCCCCCTTCACTCCTGGTGTGATAATTTTCATTTAGGATGCAAATCTGTGGTCCATCTGCTGCTAGGCATCTTGAAATAATTTGGAAGTGATGTTGTTCTGGAGATGGTGTCCTGAAAGAGTTCACATTTGGTAGAAGCAGTATTGACAGCATAAATATTGACTTCCGTGGTACCGCTTGTCAGCTGGTAATTACAAACAATCCTGAAATGATCAGAACTGACGTCTGTCACGCGTCCATGCAGTAGCTGGTACCAGAGACACTTCTTCAATGGTGTTAAAAAGTAAATCTCTTTAAGCTAGAGCAACAGAAGCATTTCCTGAGGCAAGAAGAGTCTTCTGAAGACATGCAGCTTCTTGTCGCAGGGTGTCAGCAAGGCTGGTGAGCGCTGAGGGTCGGTGCTTGGGCTGTGGGTGGTATTGCCTTCTTGGGAACAAGGTCACAACCAGCCAGCTCAAAGTGCAAACCCAGCCTGAAGCTGGCGGATAGGTCTGAGCTTGGGAAGGACCCGTCTGCTCACTTTGGTCTTCGTGCCGCCCCAGTTCAGAGCTCTCCCCTGCAAGGGTGCGTGATAAGTGAGAACCTCTATTATTTTGGTTTTCCTAATTTCCCCCAGTCTTAACCAATCCAGGAACTGATGGCTGGGGGAGGGAGAGGCTAAACTGGTGGCTACTATTGCAACACAAAGGTAAGCCTGACAGAGTGGTGAGCCTTATTTCTGTTAATCCATGTGGGAATTCACTTCTTTTTACATAACACTTGGTAGGTTTTCAGGGGGGAAACTTACTCTGTGATTATTCTTTTAAATCAAAGCCTCTTAAGGAGTATAGCGTGTTGTGAAAAGCAGGAGATCTTTTGGACTGGCCATAAACTGGGAACCAGCTACGGTAATAAAAGCCTTTGCAGGGAATCCAACAATTTCTTTAGTCAAAAAATACTAGTGGCACCTTTGTGCTGGCCGTACTCTTTTCAGGTGAAAGACACTGCAAGTGAAGCAGCAGGCGTGGCAGGAGCAGCTGCTGGAGAAAATGCGCACCCCAGCAGCACCCCAGCAGGGATGGGTGGTCCCCAGGGCAGCTGCCATCACCAAAGCAGGCGAGGTGGGGAGCCAGGGCTGGAGCCCACCTGGGGATAGGGGTCATTGAGCTGGAATGGCGCAGGGCAGGTCTGGGCACAGATACACCAGCGGTAAAATGACATGAAAGCGTAGTTTAAGAAAGCAGAAGTCAAGCCATTCTTGCCTACTAGGGTATCTTAGCATGTTAGTGAAACAGGGGTTGGTCAAAGTAACTGGTATCTTGTACCGGTGTTTTCAAAATGCATTTGAAACAGGCAAGGAGAAGTAAGCCCTTGTAGGGAACCTGATCACCACATTATCTGGTAAATAAACTACTTAATATGAGCAGTTATAGAAAAGATGGAGGTGGCTTTTTCCCAGAAGTCCACAATGAAAGGGTAAGAGGCAACAGCTGCAAATGGCAGCAAAGGAAATTCTGACTAGACATAAGGAGGAAAAAACCCACCGTAATGATGATGGTCAACCACTGAAAAAGTCGCCTGCAGAGTTTTGGAATCCTCATCCTTGGAGATACTAAAAAATTGTCAAGTCAAGGCATGGCAAGGTTGCCCCACTTTGAGCAGGAGGACTGGTCACTTACAAGGTCATTGCAATTTAAATTATTCTGTAGTACTATGAAATAAGAAGGATCTAATAGAAGTATCAGTAAATCATGTAGAGAGGTGGTGTGGGATGCTTCTATTTACACTCTTCCATAATACAACTGGAGCATCCAGTGGAAGTACAAGGTAATAAAAGGAAATATTTATCATGTGGCCGTTCTCAGATGAGCTACAAAGATATCACTGAAGTCTCGGTAGGTCTTGTAGCAAACTGACTGGTTTGTGTGTATGTAGAGAGGTTTTTCTAACGGTCAAATACCACAGCAATGTGAGAAACCAATGAAGATTCCTTCAGTTGCACTGTAGTCTGCCTTGCCTCGCACATTGAAACACTTCCGAGAGACTGGCAGTCTGCTTACTGTCTGAAATATTCATGTCATACCTTGCCATCTTGACTGGATTCCTGTCTCTGGCATGGTAGTGGGGAGAGAAAGAAAGGTCGAGGTAGAGACAGTGTGCTGTCAGTGGAGTCAGACAACTGGTAAAAAAGCTAAATCTCTCTTCGGTAGCGGTAGCTCTGCCTCTGTTACAAGCTTCACCTTGGAGCACTGGCCGTGGGCTAACACAGTTTTGTACTGGTTGACAGATGAAACGACTGAAGTTTAGGCTACAGCCAGAATGTGAATTAACCTCCTTCCCCCACTTCCACCAGCTAGGAGAAATTTGTCACCTGAGGCTATTGACAGACAGAGTTTGAGCCCTGCATTTAGTCACCAGGCCAGCCAGAAAACAGCTTGTAGTGCTTTTGGATTTGCAGACTATACTGCTAACCCTCTAACTCCAACTTGAGATACCTTCTTGAGGAGAAAAGAATTAAGAGCCTTGTGGGGGGACAAAGCTGACTTCTTTTTCTCCCCTCACATTTCTGTAGAGGTGAATAATTCTGTTTATATGAGCCCGATTGTGAGTTAGAAACAACTGTTAATTTATGATCTCATCGTAGTACACAAAAGCAGCATAAATGCTTACTTCTGTGAGCAGTCTCTGAAAAAAACTAGTCGTGAAATACTGTTGGATTGTATTCCCACCTGTCTGTGATCATCCAAGAGGAAATGCAGGCAACTGTTCTTTTGCCCCAGGGGCCACCTTAGATTTTATCCACAGGTATCTGCAGTGTCTCCTGTACTAGGTAATATATGAACAAATTCTTCAGGGACTCAGGCACGTTTTAAGGACAGCAAGCTGTCTTCAACTCAGCCCAGGTGAGATGAGATGTTATTGAGGAGCCCTGCAAAGCACTCAGGTTGCTTTTACACTCTTAGGGTAGGCTGAGGTGTGGACATGCTAGCTTTAAACACTTCTGTTCCCCTCTGTATCTGCCTTTAAACTTTGGACCTTTGCTCCCTAGTGCAGGGATGTCACCACTGAGGTACAAATGTCCTTCCTCTGCTGCTGTGTGCTCCATCAGGGCCCACTGAGAAGCTGTATCCAGTGCACAGATTCACAACTTATTTATGAAGTAAACTTCTGCATCTTAACTATGCCACTGCTCTGTGCAGATCTGTGTTGGTTCTTACCAACACAGGGAAGGACTTTGGGGTGCTGATTGATGAGAAGCTCAACATGACCCGGCAATGTGTGCTTGCAGCCCAGAAAGCCAACCGTATCCTGGGCTGCATCAAAAGAAGCATGGCCAGCAGGTCGAGGGAGGTGATTCTGCCCCTCTACTCTGCTCTGGTGAGACCCAACATGGAGTACTGCATCCAGCTCTGGAGTCCTCAGCACAGGAAGGACATGGACCTGTCGGAGCGGGTCCAGAGGAGGGCCACAAAAATGATCAGAGGGATGGGGCACCTCTCCTATGAGGACAGGCTGATAGAGTTTGGGTTATTCAGCCTGGAGAAGAGGCTCCAGGGAGACCTTACTGCGGCCTTTCAGTATATAAAGGGGGCTTATAAGAAAGAGAGGGACAGACTTTTTAGTAGGGCCTGTTGTGACAGGACAAGGGACGATGGTTTTAAATTGAAACAGGGTAGCTTTAGATTAGATATAAGGAAGAAATTTTTTTACAATGGGGGTGGTGAGGCACTGGAACAGGTTGCCCAGAGAAGTTGTTGGATGCCCCATCGTTGGAAGCATTCAATGTCACATTGGACGGCGCTTTGAGCAGCCTGATCAAAGCAACCTTAAACGTGTCCTGCGCATGGCAGGGGGGCTGAACTAGATGATCTTTAAAGGTCCCTTCCAACCCAAACCATTGTGATTCTATGTCTACAGGTAGTTCTTTAATTTTATTGTTTTCTATTCTGTGAGGTGACATTTCAGACCTTTGGATAGCTTATAACTGTATTTTTAAAAGTCCAAGCAAAAAAAGAATGTTTGGCTGAAGCACACTTGACCTAGAAACTTGATGATGTTGCAAATGAGCTTTGGAGGGTTTAAAAAGAAAGACTTAAAATAGCAATGTGTTTAGTCTCATTTGTGTATAAACTATCTTCCTCAAAAAATGCTAGCCTCCATGTGATATAGTAGGAAGAAATTTCCTTATAATCATATTCTTCTATAGTTTGCTTACTGTTGTGTGTCTGACACCTCTTCCTGAGGCAAGATGAGCCTCTGAATGGGAGGGAACGCTGGCTGATACTGAATTAAAAATACCAAGTCTTCAAGGCTAATTTTGCTGGCATTTCTTTGAGTGTTTCTTTTCACTTAGATGTGGGAAGACAGCTGTCCTTCAGTGTCCTTGATTTCTGGTAGCTGAACATCAAGTGTCCTCACTGTGGTACTTTGGTTATTGTTACTCGATCCTGGAGCCACTTGTAGACCTCAGTTGCAAAAGGGTAAGGATAGGTGAAGAATCTGTCTGAGGATAAGGAATGAAGTATAAGGGGTACTGTGCTTAGTGAGTTCCTCAGAGGGTGTTGTCATCCTCATTTAACAGGAGAAGTTCTCTCTCCCATTCTGTTTTTATATGTTTTTAGTGGCTATGCTAGTGAATGATGGGAACACCTGTCCAGATTTCATGTCTGCTTCTTTAGGGAGGGGAGAAAATCTTCATTTTGTGTACCACCTTAAGGTAAGTTAGAGGTTTGCTGCATTCGCAGTAAGAATTTGTGGGATGACAGGAAGAGCAGTACCACCTAGGAGGAAGAAAGTATCGCAAAAGCTGTATGCTTGATAAAGGAGATATTTCGAAAGAGAAGAGGTATGTATTTTAGTTGAATTAACATATGTTCTTTCACCAAGGGACTATCTGTCAGGTTTAATTTGAAATGAAACTAATTGTTAGTCTGACAGCTTGATGTGCTGGGAAACGTGATAAATACATTGGTACCAAAATCGTTTTCAGCTCTATTATCTAACTGTTGTTTGACTTAATGAGAAAGGAAGAGCTGAAACATGCATGTTCTTAGGAACAGCTGCCTATAAATTTTGCTTATGTAGAAATAATGCAAGTTTTTGTGCTCTTTTCATCAAATGCTTTAAAAAACTGTTGTACTCTTGTTTCACAATCTTTGCTAATTAACATAGGCATAAAAATATTGCTAGTTCTGGCGACATGTTAATATGTTTATCCCAATGTTTTTGGTTAATATTTTCTTCCCTACTCTAGTGTATTTGGGACAGAGAACAATCTGAATTCCCTAAACTATCAAGATGTAGAACTAAAGCATTAATTTGCATTTTTGGTCATAAGAGATTTCATTAGAATCACTTGAACTTTAAAGAACTAATTGCAAGCTTATTTTACAGTTGGTATTAAAAGGACAGCAAGGTCACTTTCTCTGATCAAAGCAAAGACTGAAAAGAACTGCTTGGCAACTGGCATAGATAAACTTGGAACCAATTGTATGAATCATCAAAGTTTTATTGTTATCACTTCAAACTAGTGTAATTAGGCATTACCTTTTAGGCAGTCACAGAATGCAGTCGGTTCTATCCAAAATTAAAAGAAGCTTGCCAAACACTGCTGTGAGACTGGCTTTGAAATAGAAAAGACAGTGGTTTCTCAGGAAGGTAAGACTTCAGGCACCAATCTGGATTAAGTGCTGTCTTTGTAGGCAGCTGTCTTTACTGCTGCCACCAGTTTCTTATCTTTGCTTTGTTCCTCCAGTTGTTTAGATTTTCTGAAGAAGTGACATAACATTTATCAGCTCTTGCCTTGTCACAGTGGCCAAAACTGCGCAACAGTACCAGAAAGATATTTAGCAAAACTTTCAAGTTAAATTGACACTTCAATATATGTAGGCATTTGTTTCTTTCCTGAAGAACTGGTTTTTTTCTCTCTCTCTTTGCAATCTGCTGTCAGGTCTGGAGTGCTGGTTAGTGGCAGCAGGGAAATGTTCTGCTTCCCGAAGTTCCTTTTAGATCCTGCAACATGAAGTAAATCAGAAGAGGATCCTGACTGTAGAAATATCCAGGGACTAACGTCTCCAAGCAGTAATTTATCAGAACTAGGTAATAAGGGGAAGAATTAACAATCTTGAGGGGATTAATATCTTTCCAGGACAAAGAAGGGAGGTTCAGGGAGTAGGAGGAGGCTCTTGGGAGAAAAGATTGTAATTGTCTGAGAAGGTAATGGGAAGGTGGAGTGTGAGAGAGAGACCTGGACTGCACTAAATAGGGCAGAAAACTGAGTGAGAGGCCTGGTGAAATTAATAAGGAGCTAGGTAGAAAGGGGGAGAGGAAGGAGGAGATCAAAATCAAGATTCAAAGTGGAATGGCATAAGGTATTAAACTTGAGAAACAGAAGGGATTGTGGAAAAGTGTATTTGCTTCTAATTCTGCTGCTCCTTTGTGGCCAGGAACTAGGCACAAGATATTAGCAGAGTGTCCTTACTTCATGCAGTGCTGGCAGTGCAGAGGATGACAGCTCATTACTACCATCACTTACCCTTCTGGCTTAAGTAACTAATATTCTCAGTGAATATAAAAATCTACAAATCTTCATCAGTGTGATGGTCAGTGTGATGCTGTGTGATGAAATCCGTTTTCCCACTTCGCTTTTTAAAAGCAAACTTGCAGAAGATTTCATCCCATGGAGGCTTACCATCTAATGAGCTATATGCAACCCTGCACCCCTTGTGAAAGTGATCTTCAGAAGAACAAAAAAGCTACCTTCCTTTTCCTTATCCTGCTGCAAGAAAGATTTCAGATAGCCTGAATAACATTACTAGGTTAAACTAAGCTTAAAAAAAAAAATCTACTTAGCCTTCATTGAGCTTTGGTTTGGTGGTTTCTTCTAAAAGCAGCAGGAGCTGCAGAAAACCTGTCTGTTCTTTCAGACATGTTTGTGAATTTAATAACAACTGTTTCGGACTTAACTTCTCTTAATTATTAGACCATCACACTTAAGTGATACCCATCAGAAGCTTTATATGTGCAAAAGTTGTCTTAAAGTAACTGTAAGACTTCAAACAAACAAAAAAACCACAAAAAAAACCCAAAAACTAAGAATTAGAGTTAAATCTGTTCCCATCTATATATTCACTGACAGACTTTAGTTGCATGATCAGCTCTCCGAGCTCTCTTCAAAACTTGCTTTATTTCACAGAATTTATGCCATTAAGCAGCTACTCACTCAGCCTTTTATAATCCCCATTGAATTTCCTGTGGCTCTAGCTCCTACTTATTACACTTTAAAAATCTTTTTTCACAGCAGTCTCTGAATAATTTCCTTGTCGGCTTTTTCATGGTGCTTATAAGTGGTGCTTCCAGCATCAGTTTATTTTTAAAACATTCTTAAGGTATGAAGAGGCTGAGTTTAATGTTAAAGTGCAGAGATTTCTCATTCTCCCTTAGCCCTAGATGTTTTCTCTCTTGAGCATTCCCTAGCTTATTTGCTAAACCCTTTCCAACTGTTACAGCAAGGGGATCTCCTTCTGCATAATCCTCATTCATCACCAGAGGTCTATTCTGTTTGCTGAAGAAAGACAGAGTTATATCAGGGTAAAGTATAAAAGAAATGAGTTTAGCATTCAATGCAATTTGTGAATTCTGCTTATTAGCTGTTTATTAGTAGACAAACTGAGTAGAATCATCTAAATTCCATTAAGTAACATCCAGTTCATACACACCTTCATCCCACTCTTCTATCAGTTTCACAGCCTCTTTCATTTTAAAGAACGTACATACCATTAACAGAATTTTGTTTTCTACCTGGATACGTGCTAGATGGGAGTGTAAGTTAATTTTGGAGATGATTTCAGATGTATGCTGACAGCAAAGGCAATGGTGAGACTTCAGAAATCTCTCAACTGATTGCCAAGCTGGATGGGAATAGATGAAGACCAAGAGCTGTTTTGCTAAAGGTTTGCTATTGGTCACTATTAGAAACAGATTGCCTGGTGCAGATGGCCTGGTTTGAAGTAGTATACTTCTAAGCTTCTTATAAGCCATAGCATCTTATGAACACAGTCCAGACTCTGGATCATAGGGTAATTCAGGTTGGCAAGGACCTCAAGAGATCTCTAGTCTAGGCTCAAAGCAGGGCTAACTATGAAGTCAGACCAGAATGAATACTCAAGGTTTATTCAGCCAGGTCTTGAAAACCTTCAAAGATGGAGGCTACACAGTCCCTGTGAGCGACCTGTTCTGCTTCTTCACTGTACTCATGGTAAATTTCTCCTCACGGCCAATCTGAACCTCCCTTGTTTCAACTTACCCTCATTGTCTCTCATCCTGAAACCGTGCACCACTGTTGAGAGCCTGGCTCTATCTTCTTGATAACCTCCTTGTAGGCATTGGCAGGCTGCTGTTAGGTTTCCCCAAAGCCTTCATTCCTGCGGGCTGAACAAACCCAGCTCCCCAAGTTTCCCTCACAGGGTAAGTGGTCCAACACCCTGAGCATCCTGATGGCCCTCACTGAGCTCACTCCACTTTATTGATGTCTTATATTGGGGGCCCAGAACTGGATGCAGTATTCCAGATGTGGTCTAGTGAGTGCTCAGTACAGGGGGATAATCTCCAGCACAAAATCCTGGCAGCTTTATATGCTGCCAGGGAAGACTGTTGGCTCATGTTCAGCTTGCTGTTCACCAGGACTCCAGGAAAGAAATGTAGTGTATTAGTTGTAAAACTTAAGCTGATCTCTTTTTCAGCCTCATCCTCCATAGTCTGTGACTTCTGTATAGCTAGAGGTGTTCTGGTGAGTAATGTCATGGGAGTCCTACCCCGTGACTTCTGTTGTACATCTCTTCAAGGTCTTTATCTTTTTTGCATTTATCTTCCCTTAGCTGATGAATTCCAAGAACCAGTTGATCCCAGAAAACAACCCTTAGCTAGTCAGTCCACTGATCTTAAGGTATCTGAGAGAAACATAGGTAATTTTTCTTGGGTTTTTTTGAAATTCAGAGGACAGTAATATAGAACATGTGAGATTATCACCCATCTGTTGCAACCAAGCAGTTCAGCATCTCAGAGAGCACTTCTTGCCATGGATAAGGGATTCATTCTCACTGAGACAGACGTTATCTTGGATGAAGCTCTCATAGTTAAAGTCACTGCAGTGCGTGAATTAATGCTGCCGAAGTACAGCACAGGAATAGCTGTCCAGCTGTGTATTGGATTTTAATTTTTTTTGCATCGGATTAATAGAACTGAGTACACAGAAAAGTGGTCTGAGGTTACCTTAGTGTGTTTTTTTCTTCAGATAGTAAGGGCTAAAAATCTGGACTGTTGTGTAAACATAAGGATAACTTTTCATGGACAGAAATTTTAATTCAAAGCTTTGTGTTTTCAATAGAAAAAGGTTGGCTCTGTGTCTTATAGTAAGAGAAACTTGTTATTTAAAGTGTTGATATCAGTGTAATTAAGGAAATGTGCATTTTTTTTCCTGGCTATGGAAAGCATCTCAGCTGGAGCAAGCTTTGATGTGAAGGGTATTATGCATTCCTTTTTAAGGGGATGTTGCGGGTTCCTGTGTCCAAGCTATAAACAGGATGAAGCATCTCAGGCCCACTAAAGTAAAGGGCAGTTCCTAGGCACTAATTTAATTTGTCTTTGTGTATTTATTGCAGTTTTAGAATTATTTTTATGGTGTCACTTTTATCAGTGATTCCCTATTCCCTGCTTTCAGAACTGGATTTTTAAAGTCTTTATATTTGTAATTTACTGTGGTAACTCTGACAGAGACTTTGCTTCCTCTGTCATGACTCTGGTCTCCCATGGAGTGGGGTTAAACAGCAACCAGACAACCTTTGGACAGCTTTGTACCATTTATTTTAGGGTGAGAACGCTAATGAAAAAAAATAAAAATCAGCTTACAAGTTAATTTTCACGGGACTTGACTAAATGCTGCTGAGTCACAAGTTCATCAGTCTTCTGTTAAGTTTTTAATGCCTCTTAATCCACACAGTTTCTGTGAAGATGAGTGGTGTTGACTGTGGAGGTCCATGCTTCCCAATTTGTTTACCTTCCAGGAATTTTAGATGAATCTTCCCCAGGCAGTTTAAGGAGCTCAAGGTTTATCTAGACCTTATATCAGCGATGCAGTACTTTTTTAGTGTTACCTGTACCCCTTACTTCAAATATGTCTCCATATAATAATTCCTGAAGTTTCCATACCCCAGAAGTCTCTCATCTGTTAGATGAGGATATTGGAATGGTTGAATTGTTCTACAGAGAAGCTGAGTTCATAAACGCAAGGAAGGAGGAAATGGGATTCCATTGTGGAAATAGCACTATGTACAAACTATTTTTGTAGATAATAACTTTTAAGACCTTATTTATATCAAAAGTTTCTTTAGTGGGGCAAAGGTAAGACTGCTGAAATTTGCTATTCTGCTGCTTTTCTTAGAGGAATGTACATGTACATAGTTAATTCTAAACCATAGAAAAGTAAATGTGGATATCATGATCACTTCATGAGTTCATAGTTCTGTAATTATCTTTGGTATTTATTGTGGAATAATCACTGCATAATCTAATATATATATCTCAACTTAAAATGTTTTGATTGCTCTATATGGAACTATATTTGGCACTTAAAAGATTCAGGTAAGTTAAAAGCTAAATTTAAAAGCTTCTTTTGAAGAAGAAAATATCTTATTCACAATTTTGACATTTCAGTCCCACCCTTACAGTAGCTTTTTTTATTTTCTTGAAGCACCTAAGAGAAACTCTTAGAGTAAGAATTGTATTTTTCAACCAAGGAAAGAAGAAGATTCCCAATGTTTATAAGCACTTCAAAAAAGGCAGTCGGGAGGAGCCACGGAACTACAAGCTGATCAGCCTCACCTCAGTCCCTGGGAAGGTGATAGAGCAGCTAATCCTGGAAACCATTTCCAGGCATTAGAAGGACAAGAAGGCGATAGGAGGAGTCAGCATGGATTCACCAAAGGGAAGTCATGCTTGACAAACTTGATAAACTTCTGTGATGAAAATATCGGCTTGGTAGATGAGGGGAGAGCCTTGGATATTGTCTACCTAGACTTCAATAAGGCTTTTAGTGCTGTCTGCCATAAAATCTTCATAGAGAGGATATGACAAAGTATAGGCTGGATGAGCAGACAGCGAGGTCAATTGAAAACTGGCTGGCTGAATGGCCAGGCCCAGAGAGTGGTAATCAGTGACATGAAGTCTAATTGGAGGCCAGTAATTAGCAGTGTACCCCTGGGGTCAGACCGGACCCAGTACTAATCCTGTTCAACATCTTCATTAACGATCTGGGTGATGGGGCAGAGCGTACCCACAGCAAGTTTGCAGATGACACCAAACTGGGAGGAGTGGCTGGTATGTCAGAAGATTGTGTCCAGTTCTGGGCTCCTCAGTGCAAGAGAGAGTTGGAGCTACTGGAGGGAGTCCAGTCAGTGAAGGGCCTGGAGACTGGAGCATCTCTCCTATGAAGAGAGGTTGAAAGAGCTGGGACTGTTTAGCCTGGAGAAGAGAAGGGTCAGGGAGAGCTTATCAATATGTATAAATACCTGAAGGGAAGGTGCAAAGAGGTGGGACTGTTTAGCCTGGAGAAGAGAAGGGTCAGGGAGAGCTTATCAATATGTATAAATACCTGAAGGGAAGGTGCAAAGAGGAGGGAGCCAGGCTCTTTTCAGTGGTGCGCAGTGGCAGGACCAGAGGCAATGGGCACAAAGTGAAACACAGGAGGCTCCCTCTGAACATCAGGAAACACTTTTTTTTTTTTTTTTTTTTTTTTTTTTATTGTGAGGGTGACAGAGCACTGGCACAGGTTGCCCAGAGAGGTTGTGGAGTCTCAATCCTTGGAGTTATTCAAAAGCTGTCTGGATGTGGTCCTGGGCTGCCTGCTCTAGATGGCCCAGGGGCTTGGACCAGATGACTTCCAGAGGTCCCTGCCAACCTCAGCCATTCTGTGGTTCTGTTGTGGACTGCTCTGTAGTTACAGTTCTGTAATCTGTTTTATTAGTTCTTTCAGTGTTGTTTGTCTTTCAGACTTGGCTCTTCTAGTTCTCAAAAATGAGCAGAATCATTGAAGACAGTTTTGTTTTGTGAACTCTGTAAATAGTATGTCCAGGGAATAGGTTAGGAATGAATGTTTCCAATACTCTGAGCAGACTTAAGAGACTTGCATTAAAGGACTGATACAATCCAAGACAGCAATTTTAAATCAATTCAACGTGTAGTGACAGACCTTTAGTAAGAGTGTTCTTAGAGGAAGCACTTATCCTTTGTGCTACTGTCCAGGAGGAGCCACCCAAGCAGCACGTACTAGAGACTGGATGATCCAGGAGAGCCACCTAGCCTTTTCAGAGTGACACCTTATGCAGGCATCTCCAGATGTTAGAAATTGGGTTGGTGGGACAATGTGGAATCACCTCTTGGTTATCTCTGCAACTTTACTGGTCCAAACTGTCTGATCTGAGTTGTAATCAACCGACCACCAAAGTCAGATGAGTGTGTTTTGTGTGCAAATATACATACATATATATATATATATGCAGTAACATGCTCTACAAAGGAAGAAAAAGCCAGTGATCTTCAGAGTGAAACATGCTGCAAACTGCCATGGGCATTTGAACCTTCAGAGACAGCCAGCCCTGAGCACTGAACCAGTGCATGACTGTAGTGATGAGAGTGTTTTCTGTAGCCTGGCGTCTCTTTATGGGCACTGCTAACAGAGCCTGAGCTGCAGGCAGATAAACCACTCGGGAAGATACTGAAGTGCGGGTCCAGGGACCAGGTCACGTTACCAATGGTGTTTGAGTTGGCCTCTGCTTGTGATGCCTGTTCTGTACTTAAAAGGACTATGATCTTTTGGGCTCTCAAGTCCACATTTTGCACAATATCGTATTTCCTTATCATTACAACCAAATTGTTTATAGAAAAATATCAGTTAGCTATTGAAAACTAGACTATATAGACTAAAAAACCAAGATCGTGTATGACGTGGTAGACAAACAGCTCTTTTGCTCTATCCTGCTTAATCTGTGCATTCATGCTCAAATTCTTTTCACTTTTTCCCCAAGGTTTGTATCAGATGTTTCCCTTTTGTCATGCTTCTTTGACAGTGGTTATGCAGGCTAAAAGTTACACATTCTACTGAAAATTCAGAAGTGGTTTCTCAAGCGCAAGTACCCTACTTGATACACTTCACTCAATTTTCAGAGGTACAATGTTCCTGTTTAAATCAAGTAAAATTGTGAATGCCTAACCCCTTTGGAAATTGCAGCAGGGTATATTAATGGAAATATCCAGACTTCAAGGTTACAAACTGCTTTTGAAACTGTTGCATTATGTGCACAATAGCTGAGATACTGAATAGGTTTTCCTTAGATTTTCAAGGACATACACACCGCCAAATTACACTTTCACATTGCTGTGTTAATATTTTGATCTGATCCAAAACCTGACCTACCTGAAATAATTACAAGCCTTCCTGAAGTTCTAAATATGCATTTCCATTAAAAAAACACCACTGAATAGTCACACCTGTCAGCCTGGTTTAAGTTTTTAATTAATTTGTTCCTCAAGATTACCATAGCTAAAAGAAATGGTAACAGCTGATCAAATTGCTTCATATGCCAAGAGTGACAGTGAGATAACACTAAGTGAAATCAAAATGAGACTTTGTGAACATTGGTTGGTTGATGAGAAAGTTAGGAGAGGCTGCTTGCCAGTCTGTGAGACCTAGAGAAAGACAGACAGGAATTACTTTAGGGTGGACTTTCTTAACAGTGAATTGGTTTAGCTCATGTTTGCTGTAGTGTGTCCATTCAGCATTAACACCCTACTGTTATTTGAAGCTCTGCAAAGCGAATGCAGGCTAAAATCAGCATGACTTCTGTTACTTCCACAGATGATCGTAGCTCCCCCTTTGACACAATGCTAGGTGTATGATTTCTGTCACACATCATGGTTGTACCATGCTGGCACAGAGGAGGTGCAGAAGCTGGGCAATTTCCCATGCGTTTTTCTTCTGCTGTGGACAATTGTGGGCTTCCTATTTCAAATGCTCAAGTCATAACCTTTTGATTCATAAAAGATTGAGGATCTCCAATGGTCTATATGGAAACTAGGGTTCTGGAAATAGCAGAGGTACCAGAACTCATACGTAGATACCTGGTGGTTCATTACTGCTGATGGTTTATCAGTGCTTTTCATAGGAGTTGCAATTCCATCTTTTGGTGCTCTCTTTCAAGACAATGAGAGTGCTTCTTGTCTCTGTATAGGCTACAAAACACTTGGCTCATTTCTCCATGTGACATCAACAAAATCTGTCAGGGGGGATTGCATACATGTGACTGCAGTTAGCCCACCCACACAGAAAAGGGGGAGGAGAGAGAATATTTGTGCACCCGTGATGTCTCCCTTTGTATGCTTAACAAGGTCATAGCCGAGCTCTTTGTCTGGGTCAGGCGGTAAGCCCATGGCAACATGCCCGTTACTGATACCCTGCGGTATCTACATCAAAGCACTTCATCAGCAAATCGATGGCATTTTTGCACTGTCTTTTCATATACTTTCTCTAGTATTACTGTTGTCTACCAAACAAGATACCTAGTTCTTGTAACATGAAGCGTGTCCCTGGATGTCTCTTCTGCCCTGTCATCTAGGCCTGTCACAGGAGCTTATACTTCCACTGTGTTTTAGGAATTTTTTCCTGATACTTATTCAGTAGTACTGCCAAAGGAGAGGATCCCCTTTTTTCTTTCCTTTTTTTTTCCTCTCCTTTCCCCATCCTTTCCCTCCCCTTGCCTCTACAGTTTCCTCTCCTACTGTACTTCTGCCCAGTACTCACAGCATTCTTGGACTATCTGTCCTTGTCCTTTTACTTCCACTCACAGATCAAGTAGCATGATTGCGCTGTGTTTTTTCTGAACTGTGGATTGTGCTATTATCCTCTCCATGTTGCATCAGGAAACATTACCGTTCTTCACAGCAGAGCTTCATAACAAAGCTTGCTTTTTTCGTTTAAACCTCCTGTACAGTTTTCTACTTTCTGCTTCCCTTGATGTGTTACAGTAATGAATGAGGATCACTGCTGTAAAATTTGTGGAAATTTCTCTTTCTTTGCAACTGGAAGTAGCTAGAAGAGATCCCTCTGATAGAAAAAAATGAAATGAAACTTCAGTTTGCAGCTGGCCATTATGTTGCAGCAATAGCATTGCTGTCATCTGGGTGCCTAGCGTATGTCTCCGTGGGCTTCTTCTCTAAAAAGATTTTAAATAAATATGACAGGAGCCCAATACCCTTCTGTCAATTTTAATGTCATAGCAGCAAGTATTCCAAGCAACTATACACAAGAGGTCTGTCTGCTCTCTTGAAAGTGCAGGTTAATAATAGGAATGCCACATTGGTTAATACAAAATTTTGCCATAAATATAGAGGATGAAAATTAGAAAATGGTTTGGCCTTTTGATAAATTGAGGATGTTCTCTTTACACCTGGCCTTTTTGCTTTTTTTTGTGGTCATAAACTCAAAGTGAATGGGGAGGTATTTGACATAAAAGGAGTGTGCAAAACTTGTTTGCTGGTTAAAAGTTTGCACATATCATTTTATCAAATGTCATCTCAGGAAATAATGTGAAAGGAGGATTATCATTATTAGTGAATACAAGTAAAAGCAGTAAATGTACCGGGTATAAAATTGGCTTCTTGTGTTCTTATTTTGGGTTCTTAAACATAACTACCATGTTGTGACCAAAAACCTGTAGTAATCCACCTGATTTTTTTTCCAGCCTCCATCAGAGAGTAGATATTCATTGGACCCCGGCATTGTGTGTCTGGGAGCAGCCTGAATTGTAGTCCAGCTTCACCACTTGATTTGGGAATCTGGGAATCACTGTGAGACTGAGCAGAAGTGACCACAGATGGGCACCACTTCTCAAAATACATTATAGCTACATCTAGCTTTGTTGCTTTCCATTGATCTTCAAACAAGTTCCAGTAATATCTCTAATTTTCAGTTAAATGAAAACTTAGATTTTTTTTTTTTCCAGTGCCCAATTTTTAAGATTTATCTGTATTGTAAGTTATCAAACCAGAATTTAGAGCCTTAATGGAGAGTGAGACCTTTCTCAGATACATGTATTTCTATCAGTGTGATTTCTACTGTCTCTGTCTCTCACTGTTTGCACTCTTTCATGGTATGTTTTCCTTATGTGAGCAGGTTAACCATTTGGATCCTTTCTTGGTGTTCTTTGACTTAGCAATCTCAGGCTGGTATATCTTTAATTTTCTCCTTAAGTCTTTGATTAAAAAAGAAGAAAGTTAAGATCCAAAATGGTGCAGTTCCTCTAAAGTATTTTTAAGACTTCTTTTTGCAGAGGTTTTCAGCTGCTTCTAAGATCATGTGAATTCAGAAAAGTTCAGCTGAATCAGGCAGTGCATCATCTTACACGCCAGCCTGCAGCAAAATTTGGTTGCTACAAGTTCCAAATTCCTGATCATCTCTATTTACATGTGAAGTGATTATGCTGTACCTTACAGAGATGTTTTCTCAGGAAAGCACTGGCTTTCGAGATATGTTATCCAAAGTCATCACTCCTTAGAAAATAAGCAATTTGGTGATTAACTTGCCATTGTGCACAGTTAATGTGTTGTTATTAAAAACAAACAAACAAATACTGGTTTGGGAACTAGCCCTTGGGGGCTAAGAGACAATTAAAGTTAGCTAGAGGTGGAGGGGATGGAGAGAAGGACAGGATCATTGCCTCCCCTGTAACCTCTGCCAAAAAGTACCATTAAAAAATTTCCTCTGGTTCCTGCTCTTGCAGATCTTGAGCTCCCTCTAACCACTTGCTTTTTTAATGAAAACTAAATGGGGATGTGTTTTGTACTGAATTCTTAAAATAAAGAGTCATCATTACATGGATGTTTAGCTGTACATCCCAGCAGATTGGCGAGTCTTAATGGTGGGAAGGGAAATAAGAAAATGTAATGCAACCAAGAGATAAATAATGGGAAATAAATTTTTGTAGTGGAAATGCCTCATATTTACAAAATGTTTCTTCAAAATGTGAAAATTTGAAAAGAATAAGCTGTCAGTAAGTCATACCACATTATGAAAAGTCATGCAATATAGCATTTACAAATGTGCACACCTGGTCCTGTGTATGATAGAAGGAGCACTTATTGTGATAATTACTATTTCTACTTTTTAATTGTTTGAAAATCTGGTTGTGGTGTCATACGTTTTCATTAATTTTCACACTGATGTACTGGGACTCCATTACTCTGTTGAACTACCTAGAGTAAAAATGACCTACTGAATCAGGAGAGATCTCTGTATTTGCATGTTAATAGACTTCTACAAAAGGTATATCCTGGTTCATTAGCAACTAAAAAGCTATTAATTAAAATGTTAACATGTCCAAGTACACACAGGATGACAGAAATGGCTTTTTGAAGCATACAGAGGAATCGAGGAATCTTTAGAAAAAATACTTTTTTCTAATCTAACCTAAATTGATACTTAGGTACACTTTATTTTTGAAATAAGTAGTACATTTTACTTACGCCCATTGTCCCTGATTTCAAAGGTGAGTAGGCTAATGATTTCTTAAGTCAGCTCCCGTTAATATATTGTCACTCGTTATAACATCCACAGTGGCCAGAGGTACTACCACTGGCACACGTTGTGGAAAAACTGTGTTCTTGCTGAGGACACCCTTCAGCTAGAACTACAGAAACATAACTTTAGAAAGCACTCTAGCCAGAACTGTGCCACCAGGTAGTGGATAAAGTAAAATATGTCATTTTTAGTGTCTTTTTTTTTTTTTTTCTGTATGCTCTGTACGGAAATGACAAGTATAAAATACTAGTACAAACTACCAGTGTAAAGTACCAACAGTATTGCTGCTGTTTAATAAATGTAAACTCAGCTGAGACTGGGCATGCTTGTTTTGTTTTCATTCCTCAGAGAGACTGATCTATTTGTCCTGTAGAAGCAAAGTGAAGAAGCAAAGCTACGTGTGCATCACAAACAGAAAAAATGTAGTCTAACTCTGTTCTGTATGGTAGAAGGTAATTTTGCCAAGTGGTTAGCTGCCATCTTGCAGGTGCTATTGTACTTCTTTAAGGAAATGAACTGCTTTAGCTATTATTAAAGCAATTAAAAGCCATTCAAACAAATGGAGCACAAGGACGTGACAGATCTAACAGACTGAACTGGAAAATTAGCAGTCGTTTTTGTTAGATTAACAGAAAAATCACTAGTGGTATTGACATTTAGCAGTTTGTAGTTACTTTAAGATTTCTACGTCCCATTGAAATGAATGGGTAGTACTATAGAACTATATTCAGATTTAACAGCACATTGATCTGTTATCCATTTGCATTGTCATGGCTTTTATTATCACTTAAAGCTAGACATTTATTTCATACTGAGTGAAAGCTTACCATCTAAGAACTCCTCTTGAAATCCCTCGGATTGTAATGCTTTGAATCCCATTGCTATTGATTTCTTCAAGGTCATTTTCTGTGTATTTTCTTGGTCCCAAGTTCCAGTCCCGTTGACATTAGTGGAAGTTTTGCAGATGCTTGTAGTAATATCTGATGTTGACCTTCTAGATTAAACCCTAGGATAAATATGGAAGGAAGAAACAGCCTGTTCTGATTGTATTCAGGTGACTGGATGTTTCTAGATGAAAAATGAAAATGCTGCCTTTCCAACTGCCACAGCTCAGCAGCAGGCGTAGTAATGGTAGTAGAGGAATGAAGTGGTTGTTTCCTCTCAGGTCAATGGAGGTCAGTTTCTCTGTGGAGAAATTAAATTTCTCCAAGTTCATTTAAACAAAGATGCACCTTTGCCTGAATCCCTTTTAGAGAACTTTGTTCCTTGTCTTTTGTCACATTAAAAACGTAGCTGGGCTAAGTTTATTAGGGATTGGGTGGTTTCTTACTATTAGAAGTAGGCTATTAAGTTGAAAACATTTTTGAATTGTCTTCTGTTGCTCCTTTATGAGCTCTAAATATAAGATTGCATACTTAAAGAATGATTTCTTTATTTTCTATGTCTGAATTAAGAGGAATTCCAGGTTCCAGGATTTACTGGTTTTTTATTCCTATGACAAGATTTATGCCTCTAGAAATGCCACGTGCCACTGGAGAACAGGGAGAATTGTGTCGATAACTTTAGCAGGGTTTGAACTAAAGCAAGTTCCTGGCCAATACAGCCAGCTCACACAATCTTCAGCATGGCATCTGATACTACCAGAGTGTCTTCATGACCTTCCACAATGCTCTTTATTGTGCTCAGAGCTTTCCCAGGAGTAGCCCATTGAAATGGGCAAGAACTTCATCATGTTCTGTTCTGCTGTGGGCAGAGCCATAAACAGTGACAGAAGTGAAAAAATGCTGATTTTAGTCTGCATTTGCTTTGGAGAGCTTCACATAACAGTAGGGTACGGCTGCAGAATAGAGACCATGCAGAATGCATGGTGTAAAATGGGGTTGAGAAGACGCCTCATGATAGTGCTGTGGCTGTGGAAGATGATGTAGCATTTATGCGCATGCAGACACATGCACGCACATTTCGCTTTGTGCCTGCAGTGTAGTTTCGGGTAATAAGAAACAATACTGCAATTGTTCAAAGCAGTAGGAGAGTGAAAGGTGCACATCTACTGAACAGTTAATGGCTTGAGACGTCGGAAAGCAAGATTCAGGTAGGAACTCTAACAGGAAAGGCTGGGAAATTCTGGGCCACTGCTGCTGTGTGTCTCTGAGACAAACACAGATTCACTGGGCAAGAGTGAGAAGATTTTTGCCTTGTCATTAGCTTCTGCCTTCTGTGTCTTCTTCATTGCACTGACATCGTGTATTACTAGTACAGTGTCACGCCGTTTTCCAGTTCCACTTCATCTTTCACCTGCTGGGAGATGGAGGAGCTACAGCAGTGCTGCAACTGGCTTATGTGTCTCTCTAGCTGAGACACTGCAGTGCAGGCCCATGGTCATGATATTCTCAGTATGTTATGACAGTGTTACTGTCATGGGAACATGCACGGGGATACGCTTCAGCACTTGACTAATACATGGAAGACTTGGTCCTCACCCTTCTTTGCACCATGGTCTTTGCTGGCCATTTTGCAAATGCTTAAATTCTACCCTACTTCATTCCTTATTTTAGAGTTTCGTTTGTGTTGTGTCACTGTTTAATACTGCTTAATGTCAGTTTTCATAGCTCTCATTTTTCCACAGTTAAGTGGCCACAAATATTAAGTGGGCTAATGCTGCAGTCACTGCCTGTGAGAAGTTTGTCATTGATGTTCACTAAGATACTGCGATAACAGGGCTGAACCCTAATGAGCCAGCAGTTAGAGAATTACAGACTGTTTCTAAATCCTCTGAGTCTATAGAAAAGGTGAAATACTTAAATCTTCATTTTGTGATCAGAAGAAGAAATGAAAGAGAAATTACTCTCTCATAGCAATGTCACATACAAGAATATAGATAAGAGATGGTGGATATCTTTCTTAAATAATTTGCTTTTATGGCTAACACATGCACTAAAAACAAAGATGAATGAGAGGCTGGTGAGATTAATCAGGCCATATGCTGCAATACTTTGACAGGGAATGTAAGAACAATGAATGTCAATCAGTTGCTATTAAATATAATGGCCAGTGATTTACCACCTCATTAAAAGATCAGGACACCCAGTTTGCTTGTATGTGAATAGCAAAACAAATAGTCATTAAAATTTCCTAATAGGGCATTGAGTTCTTCCTTCAAACACATTAATTTTGCCTGCATAGGAAGAGGAACAATTTAGCAGAGTGGAAGCTATCTCATGGGCTGTATCAGGGCACAGACTAATACACGGGGACAAGAAAATTGTTTTCCAAAAGTAGTGTCTGTAGGTATGCCTATGAATTTGTGTGTGTGTGTGTGCGTATATATGTACTGCATTTCATCAAGATTTGGCATCAAGGGGAGGTATTGCTTTTTACTTGTTTTAGTATTTGCCACAGCACCTGGATTTCTTTGAGGTTGTTCCCTATTTACTGTACACGATACTCAGAGGTTCAACAGTGCCATCCTGTGGGTGATCTTAAAGGTTTGAAAGCTATGGCAGATAAATAAATGACCTCAACAGGATAAATTATCATAGAATATCAGATACTGTATGTCCCCATGCAATCAGCTAGAGTATTTCCCTCTGGTAGTCAGCCAGACTAATTATTACTTTTCTGTCCAGAAAATTAATAACCTAAACGTATTATAACCAATGGGAAAGTATTTCAGGCAAGCTGATGAGCAGTGTGCTTGTTAGTTTTACTCTATTGCTGAGAAATGTGATTTAATCATCTCTGTGTGTTTTTAATCATCTTGGAATTTATTTTCGCAGACAATGCCAAAATCAAAGGCAACTATGTAAATTCAAATAAGCACCCCTATAAAGAAGGATCTGGACATCTTTGAAGAGGTATCAGACTGAAACTAAGACTAGCTAGCTTTCATGTTTCAGAAAATATGAATTCCCAAGCAACCTTGAAGATTAAGCTGGATAGTTTGAACAACTGGCCAAAATGCTTTTAATTCCAGAAAGATAAGGGCAGAATTAAAGTCTGAAGTTTTGTTGGCTGAAGATGAAATTCTGCTCAGAATATTTGGAGAACTTTCTGTTTATGGAGTGAATATCATGCCAGGACAAGGTAGAAAATTAGCAAAACTTGCTCTAATTAGGGAACAGTTAGGGGATCAGTGGGTAGCTGCAGATCATACTATTTCATATATGTTTTTCATTTTGCTTGCCTAAGCAACTTGTTAAGGAGAGTGAATGATATGTTTATTTGGAAATGAGCAAGGAAATGAAGGGCAAGCTCCTCAGTAGAAGGTTCTGCTCATTTTTCAAGTCCCTGCTGTTTCGGGGTGCCGGGGGGGGGGGGGGGCAGGGTGTGTGCTGTCTGCATGCTGCCTTTGCCCAGTGGCTCAGGGAGTCAGGTGCAGCTCTGGGTTCTGCGTAGGTGCCTCTTCAGTTCGCAGCCTGTCGGGAATTCCTCCTTCGCTTTCCACAGCTAGAGGCCAACTATGAGTCACAGTACATGCCACTGGATGATTTGATTAAAGGAAGGAAACACCAAATTACCAACTCCACCGTTACTCTTTGGTAGTTAAAAATTATGACATGATTTGTGGTTCCTAAGTTTTTGAAAAACACGTCATGCTGTTACTTATGTATTTCATATGTCTGTTTGCCAGGCCCACTTAAGCAGCAAAAGGTGATCACCAGTGATAAGACATATGATTAATTCCCACGAGTCTGAAAAGACAAATGTGAATCATTCCCATTTAGAAGATTAGTTTAATGTAGTTTTAAAGTATTTAACATTTTTTTACCTATTTTGACAAATCTTACAGCCTAACAAAAGCCTTGCATCTGTGCAGTTCTGTCCTTTTTAAAGTAGGCTAACCTGTTTTAAATGTTGGCATACTGGGAATCTTGAGACTGTGCTTGTACCCTGATTTACAGTACGTAGATGAATTTTGGATTAATCAGATGTATCAGGAAAATAATCTCTTATATTTAATTCAAGGCAGAAAGGGTAATGACATATCAAAGTTTAACCTCTACACAGAAGAGATTTCTTTGTAGTCCTGATCAGTTTAAGGGTAACTTGAGCCCTGGAGCATCAGCATTCATATCACTTTTACACGTTTCTAATCTAACTGATGTGAATGGGTTTACATCATATAAATGTCTAATTCTGATTTTGAATCTCACTAAACTCTTGATCTTGATGTTGCCTTATTTGCAGGAGGTTCTGCATTTAATTCTATGGTATTTTAAAGGTATCTGCTATTATTAGTTTTAAATGTATGTCTTCTGCTTTCTTCAAGTGTGACTTTCTGCTTATACTATAAAGAAGGCAAATAGTTCTTAGCTCTTTCCTCATATAGAAGGTTCTCCGTGCTCTCTCAGCTGTTTTTTCCATCTTTATTTCTGCTCTAATTCTTTACTTATGGTGTTCCTGGACTGAATACAGTATTTTAAATGAGGTATACTGTGAGGTACTATTTTTACCATTGCTTTTTCTCATTCTTTATTTGTCTTAGCATGTTTTTTTGATTTTTCTGATCACCAGTGAACATGGAGCAGTAGCCTTCTACACTGGCTGGCTGCAGTAAGACCCATTTCCCATTTCAGGAGCTTTTATAGTTCATGTGGAAAGGAATGATGCATATGCATGGTTCTATTTCCTAGTTAGTCAATTGTAAACGTAGGCTTTTGTTTTGGATTGCACTGTAAGCAATGCTCATAGTCCTTCCTGCAGATCGGATCTGCCATTCAACCTGCCACTGGAAACCGGCATCAAATTCGGATCCATCCCATCAGGTAACGGTGCGGTAGGCAACTCAGATGCTGCAAACAGGAGAGGGGCTGCAGGCGTTCATCCCCTGCGCAGCTGTGGGAATGTGCTGTGCTCTTTCCTGCATTTGGGACCGCTCTTAAACAGCTGTGAATCTGTGTAATCTATATATGTATACCTGCATAGGCTCTGCATGTGCGTGTGCGCGCATACACTGCATATATAGATAGATATAGTTAATAACTATAAAATTCCCTGTTAACTTGGAAAACTAATTTATTCAGTTTCTCCATTTTAAATGGAGTAGAATAAATACTCATCTGCCCTATGTATGTTCTGTGGCTTGTAGGAGATTTCACAGTAATTCCAATGTCACTGTGTTTGTCTTTACAGTATGTCTGTCAGACTTCAACCAATCCCTCTAAGGTGAAGACGTAAGATTTTAGTATTATTAATGCCTCATTTCATCTAGTTAATGATCTTTTCAAGTATCCCATTGTCTTTGTGATTTACTTGCAATGTCGGATAAAGATCTTATTTAAGCTAAGTATTATGAAATAATAGAAATCTTTATTTGAATACAATCAGGATAAATGAATCCAGTAGAGAGTCTGATGTTAAACAGGTGCAGTTCTTAGCAGCATCGCACATGTAAAATCAGGGTAAGTTCATTGAACACTCAGATCTTAACAGATGTGTTCTTTTTCTCCATATGTTATAATAAAATAAAGATTTGGTCTGAAAGTATTGACAGACACTCTAAGCAGTCTTGGCAAACACACCGTTGTATTCCTGTACACAATATCAGCTGCGGCTATTATTTCACTTTAAATAAATGTGTGTATTAAATAGCTGTAAAACACATATACGTATAAACAAAATCAGTTTTTGTCAGAGAGTAGTATTTTTTCGCTTTCTTGTTTACTGACGCCTAGACAAAGGAATGCTACATCTTCAAAACAACATCTGTCAAACCGATTTTCATCAGATTAAGTATATCCTCAAAGCAACCATCACAGCTTACAAAATACTGGAAATGTAGGTTGTGCTTTGCATAAAACACCAATAGAATTTAAAGCACTTGAGAGTGTTTTACAAATGTAGCGATGATAGCCTGTGCATATTCTCCATTTTTGTTTCTATTTTCGGTTGGTTCTTGGGAAAGATAGTGAGTGATGTTGCAACACTGCAATCCCAGTAGATGTCCCAGAGTGCAATTACAGAGTTATGCTCCTGGCAGCTAACCTGGGTCCTCAAAAGCCAATGGTTTGAGAGTCTGGCAGCAGAGATTGAATTTATTGCGAAGAAGTTCATCGGTAGGAAGATTTCATTCATTAAGAATGAAATTAAATTGTGAATCAGTGACTGATTATCCAGGCCTTTCTCTGATCCATTGAATTCTTCATTAGTATAGATGTGTGATTATATATGCTCTGGCCTCATTCTGATTCTATAGATCATGAAAGGTAACTGATAATATTAAATTTTTAAAGACCTTTTCCAGGACAATGTAATCTAGTAAAAATGGGAGGAAAGCCAGTGGCTTTAGCATAGACCATAAATACAGACACATTCAATCATTCACATTTCTGGCCAGCTTTCTGTCTTTTTCCCTGCTAGGGAATAATTAATGCATGACAATGAGCTTCCTAATAGGTTCATATGTCTTCCGTAGGAGCGAAGGAAGAGAGTTGAGAGGTGAAGAGAGAGAGTTGAGAGGTGAAGCCTCCTTACAGTGCGCGCCCACAGCTGAGTGTGGGAACTCGGGTCAGCCAGAAGTGAATGCTGGGATTTCTGTAAAAGATCTTTGTGGATGGAGGGTAGAGGCACTCAACCTGGAAGCTACGTCAGTGTTCCCATTAGCTCTTCCGTTTAGAAGTTGGAAATCTAGCATAACACAAGAAGAGTCCAATCAAAAAGCCGTGGAGAGGACAAACAAGGGTGAAAGTCGAGGACAAATCTGTTCTAGCTGCATCTGGATATAGATACATTTTTACAACTCTGGTTTCCCATTAGGTCGTTCTTATGTGCCAGGGCATTGCCCTGTGCTATCCTAAAATGTTCCACATTAACCTTAGGCGAGTTAGTATGAGGCGTTTTAGTGCCTACCACACACCCGTGGGATAGCCCTAATTAGCGTCCTGTTCCTAAGACAGTGCAACTGAAGACAGTCCCAGAACCAATTGCATACAGACTAGGCTAAATACGTTATTTCATGGTAGAGTTCAAGATAAATGCTTTATATCTGAAGGTTATAATTTTTACCAGGAAAATGGTATTGCTGATTTTTGTCTCCTTTATAAAGATATGCTAGCTAATTCTGCAGTACTACCCAAAACATAAACCTCAGACTGGATTTTTAGCTTAACTGATTCTGAAGATGATCCTTACAGGATCTTCAGCCTAGTTCCTTAGACAAAAGAACATACAACTAAGTAAAAATGAGTATGAAAATGTACCAAATATTCTAACTTTATCCAGCTTTATTGTGTACTCAGGGAACTTGGGTCCTCTGAATATTAATAGTATGACATTTTGAACAGGAGACTAGGGTTTCTGAGAAGACTTTTATAATTTGCAGAGGGAAAAGCTGTGTTTGAAACAGCCAGTGTACTAGAGATTCCTTCTGGTTGTCGTTTTTGGCCAAAACCATGGAACATTTAACTTGTTTTTAAAGCAAGAAGTATGAAACGGACAGCAGATAATACAGTCTGGTGGTAGGCAGACAAGCCGTAGCACGTTCAGCAAATACATGCTCTTTTTGGGAAATGTTGATTTGAATTTCATGCATCATCCAAGCATAGTGAACAGTGAAAGGTCATAGTAAGAATATAAGGAAAAAATCCGTCTGATTTGAATTTCTCACTATCCAATATTGTTAATAATACCATGTCAAACAAATAAGTGCTTCTCTGAATGTGACTAAAGCCAGATTCCATGTATAGTTGAAGAATAACTTGCTACACACATTTTTTTTCCATTTACTGTTCATTTCCTTTATAATGTCATGGTGTTAGTTTATGAGTGGTACCTTGAGCAGTACCTCTGTGTTTTCTCAGTCAGAGTTATTTGAGTTCGTTACTCAGCATCCAGGAAATCTCATGCAGACTGTAACATACTGATTGGCTCAGTACAATTAGGATAAAATGAAAGTGTTTTGCTATTGATCTTTCCTTGTTATTAGTTTATACTAACAGAAAATTAGATTGAAGAAGTCTAACAGAATATCAGAATATTCTTTCTCGTTGCAGGAAATACCACTGGTACTCTCAAATGGGGGTATTTTAGAGCAGAACTTCCTTCCTTTCTCCTTTTTTCTAATCCTGTCTTTCTGACTTTTAAAAAATTTCTCAAAGGGATGATGAGTCTTGTTAAATAACTAGGATGTTCAGAGACTGTGGAGCAATACCATGACTTAAACAGGGCTCAGGCAATATTTATTAGACCATTATATCAAGGTCTAATACTGTTCTGCTTGTTACTTTGACTTCACATAACATCGTATTAATAAATTTTCACAAGCTGTGTAGTCGTGAAGTGCATCATAATAATCAGTATCATTCCTCTAATAAATCATTTGATGTGTGTTTGCTTTGTGTGGTTCCAACCTTGTCAGCCATAACATCACAGGGTAGGGACCCTTCTCATGGTCACCTGCTCTGAGTCCTCGGTTATGGACATGCTCAGATGGAGGCACAACTTCACCTCCACACCCTCCTTCCCTTTGCAATGCCTCAGGTTACATGGTTTTCTTACAAAAGTATTACCTCTATTGTGGAGTTTTTCTGGAGCTCCTGGTCTTGATCCTTCTGCAGACTCCATGCAGATGTTTGGTTTTACTTGCCGAGAAGACCACTGAAGTTTCTGAGTATTTATAATTTAGACACTGTGGCAGTGCCCACCACAGGAGGTGAATTGTTAGACGTAGCTGCACTTTGGCCACATGTAGAGGTGGTCAGTTCAATAGATCGGTGGCCCAGGGAAACTGATCCCTCCCGCTGACCAAGCTTCAGAGTCAAATTCTACCTGTGGAGAGTCTGTTCCTATTGGCATGGATGGAGGTCTGCAAATGAAAAAGCAGGGCAGACTTTGCTTTATGTCTTTTAACATTTGTTTTATTGTAGATATGATTCTCCTTCTGTGTAACAGAATAGATAAATATCTGCTTGAAAATCTATGATTTAAAGTACTGGGTGTTGTTTTTTCTGAGACTCAGAATCTTAATCCATTTGATTGACAGATATAAACTTGAATTTTATTTTATTCTCCATCACACCAGTAAGTTTAGTCCCAACTACAGTTTTCATTGTTGTAATACAAATAT
Source organism: Theristicus caerulescens (assembly GCA_020745775.1). Classification (NCBI taxonomy): domain Eukaryota; kingdom Metazoa; phylum Chordata; class Aves; order Pelecaniformes; family Threskiornithidae; genus Theristicus; species Theristicus caerulescens. Next base: position 88,546,574 of record CM036558.1, read on the forward strand.
ACTAAGCCTAAAGTACTGCTGGCAGCTTATATATAAAATTTGAGGATTAAGAAACCAATGCAAACAAACAAGGGCTCTCAGCTTTAAGTAAGGAACAGAGTGTTGTTGGACTAGCCTTTTACTGCTGTCAAAATTAATGCAAAGTAACAGCAGCCAAAACCTACGGGTCTGTTCTTGGCTGCAATAAGTACTAATAAGGCAATAGTCATTTGAAGAGAAAATTTGTCTTGTCTATTTGAAACATTCATTAATTGCCAAAAATGCCACTTTTTTTTGCATTGTATGTGTGATGTACTTTTCATTTTTACCTTCTAAATAATTTGTACAAATAATCCCTCTTTTTTTTTTTTTTCAGCCCACCTAAACCAACAGTGTTCATCTCTGGTGTCATTGCTAGGGTAAGATAACCATTACATTTCTTTCAATCATAGAAAAATGATTGTAGGCTTTTCAGAATTATCACTGATCAGAGCAAAATTAATCTTTTTCATTCCCCTTCCTTTTTTATGAGAAGAGGTTTTATGTTTTGTATATTTGTGTAAGTCCCTTTGAGCATTCTTTTTGGTTTTGTGTGAAATTGAAATTATTTATTGAAATTACTTCCACCCTTTTACTTTGAATTTTAGCACTTTAAGTTTATTGGATCTTTTTTTCATATCTAAGCTAGATACTACTGCATTAATTTTCTTTGAAAGTGGCTGCCTGTAAGTCTGCTGCTATAGCTTGATCTGCGATGAGGAGTGACACTCCTGCCTGTAAGGATGTGTGTTTGAAGATACGTGTTTCAGCTGCCATATGTGCCTTGAGTTACTTGGGATTCAAAGCGTTATTCCCTGGATTTTAACAGCAGGCAGGACCTGGAAATCCATAAGCTAAATCAGTAGTATTAACTAGCCATTAATCATATGATCAGTAATTCATGCCTTGTGTGTTGTGACAGGGTTTTTATCATGGCTTTACATGGGTATCTATCTCTATCATGATGGCCTTACATCACTGGGATGTGTAATGGGGTGCTTTACCTGTAAGATGCTGTGGTTGTGTCAGATCATGTAGGTGGAAGGAGTGAGCTGATGCAATTTTCCCCAGCCCGCAGGGGTAGTAGGCAGGCACTGCTGTATTTCCTGGACCCCCATCTGCACCAAGGTGGATACCTGTTTAGGCATTTAGATGCCTAATTACTTCTAACTAATTATTGCAGTAATGTGTAGTAATTTTGATAGTACTTTAACAGTTGTAGGGTAGTGATTTTTTTTTTTTTTTATGAGTGACGTAGGAGATCTCGGACATAAAAAACACAGGCCCCCAGTTTAGTAGGCATGGAAAAGATTCAAAAGGGAAAGAAACTATTTTCTTGATTTTGTAACTCAGCTCTTCTTTAGCTAATCAATTACTTGATAGGGTACTAAACTTATTCTCAGTAAGCTGTCAGCAACAGGTTTATTTATTAACCTATGAAGAGCAAAATTGTTCTATCATATTCTGAGACTTTATAGCTCCCAAACGTGTATCAAAACTTCTTCTCTGTGCAGTAAACAAAACCTAGCAATGCTTTTTTGAACCCACAGTGATATTTCAATTATATTTTCAACTTTCCTGATAGTTCTCGTAAGTGTCAAGTGGAGGTTTATGTACTGTGACCTGTCCTGTTTAATGTCTTTATCAGACAGAAGGCTCCTCATCAGGTTCGTGGATGGCACCAAATTGAGAGGAACAGTTACTAAGTTTGAGGGCAGGGCTGCTACTCAGAGGGACCTGGGCAGGCTGGAAGAATGTCAGGCAGCAGCTGGACACAAACTAGCCGCATACAGGAAAGCAAGAAGGCCAACAGCATCCTGGGCTGCCTTAACAGCAAAGTAGCTGGTGGATCGAAGGAAGGGATTCTCCACCTCTGCTCAGTATGCTTTAGACCGCATACGGAATAGTTCATCCAGTTTTGGACACCCCAGTGTATGAAAGGTGTTGATAAACCAGAGCGTGTTCACTGGAGGGCCACCAAGGTGGTCGGGGGCTGGAGCACATGCCCTGGGTGGAGAGGCTAGGGGAACAGGCCTCGTTTAGCATGGAGAAGAGATGGGTTTGGGAGGACCTAACAGCAGCCTTCCCACATCTGCAAGGAAGTTATGAAGAAGATGGAACCAGGCTGTTTGGAGTGGTACGTGGCAGGCAGATAAGAGACAACAGACACAAATTGAAATGGAAGGGCCTGACTAGACATAAAAAAAAAATAAACTTTTTCACTGTGAGGACATTCAGGCAGTGGAGCAGGTTGCCTGGAGGGGCTATTCAGTCTCTGTCCTTAGAAGTTTTCAAGACCAGACTGGATAAAAACCTTGAGTAACTTGGTCTGATCTCTTAGCTAGCTCCGCTTTCAGCTGAGGTCCCTTCCAACCTGAATTATTCTATGATATTTTGATTTGAAGATAGACAGTTCCTGCTAACACTTAGAGACTGACTATGTCATCTGCTCAACTGTTACAGTACCCACAAGTCATAGAAGAGCTGCTTTCACATCATCTGTTTGAGACAACAAAGTGTGAGGGGTCAGAGAGGTACAGAAGAGGCAAACAGCAGCATCAGGGGGAAAGAAGGTAGAAAATGTCAAGTCTGAGAAGATGAGATCTTTGAAAACTGGAAGCAACTTGGAGTAGAGAAAAAAGTTTAAAAATGTAAAAAGTTAACCTAGTGATCAAGATAAAAAAAAAACTTATGTCAGAACAGGAAGGAAGAATTTGGAGTAGATTGAAATGGGATCAGGTGTGAAACAGGCCGTCTGAGACGTCAGCTTTGTACGAAATACCTCTGTGTAAGGTTGTCACCCCGTGAGCCAATGGAATACAGGGAATTTCTGGCTTATGATATGTTTGTCCCAGTTTCTAAAGAGGGAAGTTGTGGTGCTGTTCTCTTCCCCCTGCCACTGAGCACTGGTAGTAGTTGTTTCCTATTGCTTTTTGAAAACTTCATGGGACTGACCCTAGAAATGACAGTTGTAAATAGGTGGCATAAGGGTTGCGCCTGAACTGAGCCTGCCCAACAGCGGCACGTGAGAACTAACACTAGCAGACCTGGCTAAAAGAGCATGTTAAACTTAAAAGCCAGCCACCCCTAAGATTTGAGTCAAAAGAAGTTTTAGATCCTGGCTTTCTTCCCATGGAACTGGCGTTCCTGCAGTAGGTTTCCTTGTGCAGGCAGTTTTTCACGCTGCCTTACCTTGTTTGTGAAGTAGTCTCCTCCTTCTGGTTGCTCTGTGAAAACGAAATAGGTCAAGGAGATCTGACCATACAGAGCCAGTGAAAGTAGTGTAGCATGAGGAGCCATTAAGCGCTGAAGATAGGAAAGGGTTTTTTTCCCTTGAGTCACTTTAAGATACTGCGTTCTTGGATGGTGTGTGTAATTGGAAGAATTGAAACTCGCGTAAGTGAAATTTTGAAGTTGGCTAAAAGAACGGCAAGATAGGATGTGTCCAGGCGGACTTAAGAGTAACATGCAACACTCTTTTCCATCTGCTCTTTGCATTTTTAAAAACTTACATCCACTTGAACTGGAAGGCATGCTTTTAAGATGTCTTAAATTTTTCCTGGTGTGTTCTCTGAACAGGGGGATAAGGACTTCCCTCCAGCTGCGGCTCAGGTGGCTCATCAGAAACCACATCCTTCTGTGGAAAAGCTTCCTCACCCGCAACATGTCAAACAGCACATCCACCAGCCTCGCAAGTGAGCTCTCCCTCAAAACCTCAGCCAAACTGCCGTCAGTGAATAAGTTTTCAAGAGAAGATGAAAACCCTTTAGGATTCACACTGTCAAATCAGGAACATTGACCTCTAAAGTAATACGCTGTTTCTTTTACTTTAATTCTCAAGGGTTAATAAGAATGAAGACATTGTTAGGTTGTTATCCCAGATGGAAAATTCCCTATTAAGTATTTGCTGATCAAGGGTGGGTTTTTTATAAGATTTTCTTATTACCAAGATAAAACTTTAGTATGAATAATATGATTAAAACAAGCTTAAAACTTGTACTTTTAGTTGTGGCATCGCAATAGCAGATAGTTAATGTAGTTTTTATGCTAAGCCGGTAAGGAAGAATAGCCCCTTTGTACTGGTACCTTTACTATCTGGAGGGAGTTTGTTGTGTGTGTTGAGACAGAAATCGGTGGTTGTCTTGATTACGTAGAAAGTTGCAGTTGTCAATATCCTACAGTGTTACACCCCAGTAGCTGTGCCCTTCGCTTTCAACTATTGAGATGATAAAAGGGCCCAAATAGATTCTCAAGTGGGCAGAAATCCAGCTGAATCTTCTTTATACCCCTTTCCACTTGCACAGTCTTGCTGAGGTTCTTCCATTTGGAGGTCTGCAGGTAAGGAGAGGGGAGAGAAATCAGGGTTACAAGAACACTGCTGCTGTAGGCAACTGATTTGTGATCTCATGGGTCTCACTGGGGGCCGTATTTTTATGGGGTGATGATTTCTCAATTCCAATAGCAAGCCGAAGGAGCTCGGGACCCTCCAGAATTGAACTTAAAACAAACTGGTAAAACATTTGTTTTCTTTTTTTAACTTACCATTTGAGATCACTATTTGAAGTTAAGAGATACCATTAGTAAATATGTTTAACTTTATGACCCAGCCTCTGTTGCACATCATATTTTTTTCCTAGTCTTCTTGTTGTGAATAAGGAAAGTAGTGATATGAGAGAATAAAAGCTACTTTTCAAATAGAGCAGTTGGATTTGTTTTGGCCACATAATTAAATCTTTTGATTGCACAGTTCAAAATCACTTAGCTCTATCATTTTCCTTCTGCAACTTATCTCTGTAAAACCCAGGAAAATAATTTTTTAAACATTCCACCTACATTTTTAAAGCGTACTTCTGTTTTTAACTGACTGTGAATGCAGTACAGCCTTTAGTATCCTCTAGGTTTATAAAACTTCTAATAACATCAAAAAAGTGGGTACCGGAGCTAGTGCTGCAAACATTCACCTGGCAAATCAGTGAAAGTTTGGGGTCACTTGGAACTTTACTAGTTCATTTATGTTTAAAATCAAATAGTATAGAAAACCAGTGAGGAGAGTTTTAAAAATACTATTTTTTTAAATTTCTGCAGATTAAATAATTATTCCCTGAGTAGCTGATTTAAAACAACAACAATAAAATCATGTGAAATACGGCCCATTTCACAAGTGGATCACTCACCTGAGAGGGACCTGGCATTTCCATCTCTTCATAGGCTTGAAATGGAAATGATGTTTTGCAAAGGATATGCATGGATATATTTATTCTACACCCAAGGAAGGATGTACAATCTGTATATGCAGTCCTTATTTTCAATTTAATTAGGTAACCGTACTTGCCTTAAGGAACGAGTGTTGTTTATAAGAATTATTCTGTATTAGAATATGCGTAATTTTTAAAATATGTTTTCTGTTTCCGATGTCGGTACATCTGAGACTTGTTTGTAGCCACTCACGAGTGTACAAGTGATTCACACATGAGTAACTCATTCATAAGGGTAGCATTGTTGAGCCTCGTGGAATATCTGCACGAGGTAATCTGCTGGCAGGAACATTTGCAGGTTCAGGACAGAAAGTGGTGGCATCTCACTGATGGTGCAGCCAGTAGCTGTCAGTGTACTGCATCAGCGATGAAGCAGATCATCGCAGTTGCTTGGTAGTGGTAGCTGCTGGCTTGAGAGTGAGCTGGGTAGTCTTGTGCCTACATCTGGTAGTGTCTAGACTCCAGCTGTAGTCAATGGTGACGTAGTCAAGACAGTCGGTAGAGTTTAGGTATGGCATCTTTTGACCAAATTGAAGTGTCTTTCAAGATGAGCTGGATCACTATTGACTCCATTGACTGCAGCGGAGAACTACACGTACCTCAGTGTAGAAGCACACGATTAGGTGGGGCTGGGTACCTCTACTCTGTGTCTAGTAATAGCTGGTAGAAATGCATATTTCTGTCTTCTGAAAGCAACACCACATTTCCATTCTGATACTAAAAGTTGGGAACATGGATGCTTTTGAATTACGAACTACTGCTCCTGGTTGTTAATGCAATATATACAGCATATATAGACAATACCTGAATTTTGCCTTTGATTACTTAGATGGATATGTAAGTTTGTACAATGGAGTATGACTCTGTAGATAGCTTTAGTGGCTTTTAGAGTGCAGGAATTCCTATATGGTTAGAAAATGTCTCTGTATGAAAGCATGTTATATATTGTTGGGAGGTATCCATGTTTATACATAGGTGTCCTTACCAAAGCATTACCTTGCCCAAAATAAAGAATCATAACTGGTGATCTGGATTGCCTACTGATGGTTATTGATACTTTTAAAATATGTTAAAATAACATACAAGCACAGGAGATGTTAAGATGTTACCTTGAAATGATTGCAAAAGAAATTTTCTGTAATTGTCAACGTGGCAATAATGCAACAATAAAGCATGAAGTTGTATATTGGCCTCTCTTTTCTGTAAGTACAATGTAAATCAGCAGGGCGTGGTTTTGTGGGGTTTATAGGATTTTATTACAGAATGCTGCATGACTGTCAACATTTTATAGATAGATAGTGAAATTTATTAGGAAGTTTTATGACACAGTGGATGAGCTGTTTTGGATAGTCCAGTCTCATTTAAAATATAAGCTAGATGCTACCAGCTAGAATGGGAGTTGCTGTTTTCCACTATGAAATTGGAGATCCTCACTTCATCTTTGAGAAGCTATAGAATCTAAGCCTGGTAATAAATCAGTGTGATAAAGGAAATGAAATTTAACATTTTCCATTGCTTTTCAAGTTCTAATCTTCTTTCAGAAAAAGAAAATATTGTAATCAGAAGTGGCAAGCTTCTCATAAAACTGCAGTTAACATTACATAGTTCATGCCATAACACAAGTGATTCACAAAAGAGTTTGGAGAAATGGCCACAGTGTTTCTGGAAGCTTTCTGATACTTTGGGCATCCTGTATTTAGTATATGTGTAGTGTGTATATAATACAACAAATATATGTGATACAGTGCAGATATGATAGATTTACTGCCCTGGGACTGTTGTAATGTTACATCCTTAGACTCTGCACTCACATAATGATGTGCTACATTATTCAAAAGATGACTTCTTTCATTAAAATTTGGGGAAAATGCATGTGCATGACATCCGGCATGGGCATGCTGCTGATTGAGTTGTCCATAATTACTCCAAGTTCCATAGCCCTGCTATCAGCAGTATTGCAAATGTTATTGGTAATTAGAAATTATTTACTTCTAGTTTCAACAGTATGGTTTACCCTTTTGTCATCAGATGTCTTGAAACACATCTCGTACTTTTATCCATGGTAGTATGATCATCACATGCTCCTGGCTGTTTAATGAAAATATTCACAGTAATCTGTTTCATACAAAGGTGAAAGGGGTGGATTGGACATACATTTTTGTTCCTTTGGAATAACTTTAATCTGAATACTCACCATCTTCATGGAAGAGGGAGGTGTGGATTTTATAAACTGCTTCATGTCCCCTTCAGATTTGGGTATATCAAGTTTAAAATGAGATTTAAGTCTAGGCCAATGCCTTTAGCTGTATGATTAAGATACGTTAATTACATTTTAGAAAATGTGGGGATGTCAGTAAGGGAACAGTTACTTTTACAGCAGGAAGAGATGTTGCTGGTCAGATGCTGCAATGATATAAAGAATCAAGAAGATAAATCTCTGTTTTAGTTGAATTTCTTTGCACACAAACCTCCTCCCTCACAAGATAAAGACACTTAAATATAACTGGTTGCAGCTAGCATTATCTGCTCTGTCAGTAAAAGAGGAATCCAGACCACAGTGACTGGAGGAGCCTCAATGAGAAGAAACTGAGTCAAGTCTACAGTGGGAAATCTTCATCAGACTTCTTCAACCAGTGGGCAAAATAAATCTGCATTGTAGCTGTAGCCTTTGGTAAGTGCTGTGCATGGTTTTATTATGTATAATTAGTAAAGGTAATTATCAAGTACCTGATTTGCTTTCCTAAAGAATTTTTTTTTTTTCCCTCAAAATTTCTCTATCACACCTCTGGCGTGCACATGTTTTTCTTAGGAAGACGGAGGTTTGTATTTTGCTTGTTGCTGTATTCTTGGGTCTCCTTCAAGAATGTGTATTTATTGGTTTTCCTCATCCCCCATCAGGAGAAGAGACTGCATCTAGTGTATACTATTTTTTGAGTCTTTTCATAAAATGGTACCACTAGTATTTAGATAGGAAGCCTGAGAGGTGGAATGGGTTGTATTTGACAAAGCACTCCATGAACGAAGTCAGTTCTGTTGCAAAGACTGTTGCCCTTCCCTTCAGGATGCTGATCAAAGGTGGGAACAAGAATACAATGCCATTTGCTGAGAATGTAATTTATTACTGCTTGGAGCTGATGGGCGTGCATGGGTGCCGATGATTTTTTGCAAAACGCACTCCCAACACTGCCAGGGACAAAACCAAAATGCAGATACTAAAGCCATTGCAAGCATAGATCTTGCAAGTGACCTTGAAAGAAGCCCTGTAATATAATCTCTGCTGCCCGGCTTGTGTTGGAGATATTTTTAGAAAACTCGAGTGGCTGGCGTTCTGTAGGTCGCTTGCGGCTTTAGAAAAAGAAAAGCATTTGTAATCCACAGCGATTTTAAGGATTATAAAAATTGTTTAGCTGTTAACGAGCTGTGAGCTCTCTCCAGCCAGCAGTAAGGACGCGTGTATTACCTTTGGTGCATTCTCACAATGTTGTGACTAAAGCTGGTTCAGCTAAAGGTTTTTTATGCTTCCTTCTGGCTGACAAACAAGTGGCGGGTTATGAAGGTATGTAAAATACCTTCTTACAGCCATTTTTGGTAGGCTGTCTCAGGTGTCAGTGGATGTCTGATACCATGTTAAGAAGGATAATGACATCACTTTCTTACATAGGGAGGAGCAAGTGCACTGGAGAGCACAGCAACTAACCCGGCTTCTGTCCTAAACCACAAGTGTCTCTTGAAATACAGAACAGTGGATTTAGTTAAAATGAAAAGCAAAAGTTAGCTACTCATCTCTGCATGGTGCCAGCAGCTGAAGTAACTAGTATTTCATCGTGTTTCAGGCGTGACTGAAACTACATCTATGTTCAATGCCTTTTTGAGTAAAATTGCACCAGCGTGCTGTGTTTGGGTCTGAAGGAAGAGAGGCATCAGTTTTCTCCTTGTTTTACACTTGTGAATCTACTGTATTTATCTGAAAACTTTGCTTAGTATTTTAAAAAAACCCCACCTTATTTCTGAAGTCATGTACACCCAATCTTAGGCTTCATTTCATTTTTCAAGTGATGTATCACTCAGCAGTGAGGATTGACCTTCCACTTGTTTGAGTTCTGCTGACGTCACAGTTCATTTCTTTAAAAAGCTGTTCTAATCCATGATTGTTTCTGTGAATTCAGGGCAGATTTTCACAAACAGGAGCCATGGACAGAGGGATCCTGCTGAGAGACTCCCGATGCTGATCGAGGTCAAGGAGTAAAGGGAGAGCCCATAGAAGTGGTTCACGAGGTGGGTGGGTGATATAAAACAGCGGGCAGCCTTCAGCTGCCAGGGAAGGCCCAGGAGGTAGGGGACAGTGGTGGGGATAGCAGTCTTGAGCCAGCAGGACAGAGCAGACATATGGGCCTGGCCTTTTTCACCTCCCCCTGTTGTTCCTGGCATCTGATATCAGAGTATCAGAGAAGTGTGGGCTGAGTGGAGCTCTGGTTCCCAGCTCCAAGCAGGTCTGTCCCCAGCGGCAGGCTGGGTCAGCTGAGTTTGTAAGATGGTAGTGGGGAGCTCTGAGGAAGCTAAAGGTCTTCTAGTTTTCTCTCTCAAAGACCAGGAGATGGGGGCACGTGCTGGTGGAGTGCTGGGCACTTCATTTATTTTTTTATGTATTTAAATCTGCAGCGAACAGGAGCTGTGACTAAAGCAGTAAACCCTCAAGTATTAAAACTAGAATAGTAAGTGAATGAGCACAGAAGTGGATTCACTTGTGTTCTGTAAAACTGTTGTTAGATGATGAGAGAAAAGAAACTGAGTTATCATCTTATTTCAGAACTGGATACTGACCGTTTCTTACGCTGCTCAGTGACCTCAATTTCCACTGCCTAATTATATACTGAAAATACAATTCATTGATTTGTAAATCTACATGTCCTTGAATCTTTTTGCATGGGAAAGACCTTTGGATGAGGAAAATCTGCAAAGGCAAACATATTTTAACAAACTTCGCGTTCTTTTAACCTACAAGATTTAGTATAAATAAATATATATTATCTCTCTCTGCTGCAAAAGCCAGCACTGGGTGTATGCGCATGTAGGATGTGGAATTGAGACATATTCTAGTTGAACTGAGACCTAATTAGTATTCTAGTGTGCGTGTACCTACAAAGAGAGAGAACAGTCAATTTTAGAATCTAAAATCTAGTATTTTATTCATCTCAGAGGCATTAAGCAATGTGAGATCAGATTCCTTGGAACACACAGTGTGGGTGAACACCTTTCACATCCGTTTTGCAGGTAGCTTTTCACTGTGTTAAATCTGAGTTGCTAATAAAAAACCGACATTGGAAGCTGATTCCTTATCTAACTCCTACTCTCTGGATAAAAGATAATGAATAGCAAATGCAAGAATTCTCTTTTAGGGCCTGATTTATCAGCCAAAACAGAATAAACATTACCCCACTGCTGATGTGACAGCTGGAGGGGTCTGGAATGAAAGGCTGAAGCCTTAAATAAGCCTTGCAATTGAGCTTATTATGAGGATGTTCGTTAAACAGACAGCCTCACTTTTCACCGCACCAAATAGCTCCTACAGTGTACACGCTGAAAACCTATGCGTCGTAGTACAAGAGCTCTACTTCGCATGCTGATAGCTGGTTCGCTATTAGCCAATTGTTGCTAAGATAAATGTTTAAGGAAAGTATAGAGTGTGATCTGACTATTTATCACGACTCCGACTCCTCATATTCCTCTCTCCTAGGTTTATATGTTTAGTTTGTTTACGGACACAGTTTCTTTCCTGGCCGTCATTGTGCGCAGCGTGTGTCACCCTCTGATGGTCGGTCCTTTGCAACAGGTATGACTTTGTTCAGTGAGAGCAGGTTAAAAAGCAGAATCTATCACTTAAAAGGTACAGAAGATGTTTCCAATGGCACCTAAGCAGATCTCCCCTGGGAGATTTAGGATTCCTACAGATGTAGGTTCCTTTAAGGCAAGGTATTTTCTCATCCCATGCAGGCCACACCAGTCTTTCAGAGAGGATTTCTGCTTTGTGTTTACGGAGTCCTGTTACCTTCAGTGATACTCCCCAAAGAATTAAAGTAACTTCAGATTTATTTTGCAGGACTGGAGTGTCAAACTAGGTATTTTATACGAGGTAGGGACCTCCACATGTCTCTCTTCTCAAACACTGTTAGGCATATCAACCTGAAAAATGGTGGAGGAAAAGACTTGTGGGCAGATCCTTTGCTTTATGAGAGTTGTGTTTGTGGAGCTCTGCAGACGAATGTCAGTGTTAGATGACTTTATGTCCCACCTTCAGTTCTGCGGCTTGCTGGCTAGTAAGCCACTTTTTTAACATTGGTTTCTGGGCTTTTTGCTGACTCCCAAACATGTTGTAAAGCCCTGGCTTCAGGGAGTGAAATGAAATTTGTCATGCAAAATGTGATCCCAGCCTGTCGTTGAGTAGCTCCCATGATTTCAAAAATAGGAGACTGGAATTCAACAGAGCTCCTTGGAAGAGGGAGCACTTGTCTATGCAGTGCTCCTTGCTGCAATAGCAAGTTTAGAAAAAAAATGGCATGAGTGAAAACCTGAGTTATTTTGAAAACAATTGAACAAAATGCTTCAGAGTAAATTAGCTTACTAGATAGGAAGGGAGAAAAGAATCACTATTATAACACATGGGTGTACATGTACGTCTTTACATATACATGCTGTATAATTCAGTATTACTGATTTTAGTAACTAGGGGAAAATGTCCTAATTTTGCAATTCCTAATAAACGAGTGTACAGTATGTTTCAGCAGAAACAAACAGAAGCCCTCCCACAGCCCTACCATTCTTTGAGGAATGATATAAACTCCATGTTAATTTACAAAAGCAGTCCCAGGCTTACTGCTCTGCAGTTTCTCCTTTATTTATGTGTTGCTTTGCCTATACTCAAACAAGACTGCAAAGCAATTGGCAAGATATCTGCTCAGCCTGGAGATACTGTTGAAATGCTTTTAATAGTCAGAATCAAGCAGGAACTTCACTCTTGATTTATTGTCCTTTATGTTCTGAAAATACAAATATTTCTGTGGCTGTTTGTAAGAGGCTGAGATTATAGAGTGAAAAGATTAAAGCACAGCACTTCAGGAAGAAAAGATGTACCAATTACCCTGAGAAGCAATTCTAAATAGCATTAGTGACCTAGCACTACTGCTCTGAAAAGTGTCTAAATAAAGATGGCACCTTTCTGCTCATTATGGGCCACTGCATTTTGATAGCTTATAATATGTACTCAAGGTAAAATGCTGGAGCTGATGTAAATGGAGAATATTACTTTGATAGCATTATAGTTCTAATGGGTAATATAAGCTACAAGCAATGAATATGAGCCCTGTGTATTTTCAGCCATATTTGCTGGCATTAATAGCAATATAGCTGAAGACTTTTTGCTTTCCATCAGCTGTGCAGCAAAAGCTCTTCAAGTGTAAAAGGAGAGGTGAACTTGTTTTTCCTCTGCAAACTTAACAGAACTGCTTCTTAAGAACAAATCTTTGATTGCAGTGCAGCTTGCTGACAGCATCTGCTGGAATTGGCTGGGGCATCGCTTCAGTGTGAACAGTGCGGATTTGGGTGAGACTTTTTCTGGCTTCACAGCCTTTCCCATCAGCAACAACAAGGGAGAAAAGAGAGAGAGACAGAGAGAGAAAGATTCTGCAAAAACATCAGCTAAAGGGTAGGAGGGGGGACTTGTAAGCAAAACCTGTTGGACCTGGAGTCACTCCGAGGCAGCAGCGTGTAACATGTAGGCCTGTCCCTTCTGCTGGCATCTCAGTTCCCAGTGAGCCACTCTCAAGGACAGGCTGTCATGCCTCGCCATGGCCTGGCTCCTGCATGTGCCTTGCAGACTCCCAGATTAAATTTGGTATAGCGGCTGGTATTGTTTTGTGGTGGGCTAGGCTTTTCAGAGGCGAGCTTGTCCGGGTGTGGGGAGGTGCCTAAAAGCAGTGGCTGGGAGAGCATCCGGGGGAGAGACCTCAAGCTGAACATGCAGCTTTTCACTCCTTAAAACTGCCACTGAATGCTGAGAGTCAGGTCGGCATTTTCTGTAGATTCGCTGAGGGACGGTTTGGCACACAAGCAGAGTTTGGGGAAGATATTAACGAAAGATCATGGCAGCAGCTGGGCTAATCTAACCTTGATATTTTGAGAGGGAAATGCTACAGCCTTCTTGGAAATGCACCCTGGAAATGTTGACGTTGGGGCTGGAAGGAGCAGAAATGGAGCACTTAAGGAAGGTGCAATTCAGAAAAGAAGTGAATGCAGCTCACATAATTATGCAGGACTACTTTGTCTACAGCACTTGGAATAAGCAAATCATCAGCATATATTCTGTGGATGCAAAAACTGTGACAGGGAGAAATACATGCATGTGTGCCCTGCAGCTTTCACTTGCCTGGCTCCATCATTTCTGTAAGCACAGATCCCGTCATCTTCACCCTTCCCTTCCGCTCTTGCAGAAGAGGTAGCCGCACTGTCTTGCATGGTATTCTGGTGACCCCTGTCTCAAACTCCCCTATCCTACTTCCCTGAAACTTACCACTACTGGAGCTGCGCTCCTGGAGGGAGCTAGGCACACTCCTGACTGTGCATCGTCGCTGCCAACATCCAGATGGGAGCCTCTCAGCAAGGGGAGAAACAATAACACCAAAAAGGTGCCTTTGGCTTGCTCAGAAATTTCCCCTGGAGTCAGCTGAGTTGGGAGACTGAGCATGACAGGGATTTGTACATCGGGGAAAAAAACAAATAGTTACTCAAAGAAAAGGCTTTTCAAGGCTGCCTTTGAGCACCAACAAAGCCTAAAAGCGGTTATGAAGTATCAGAAAGTGGTTTTGAGTGTTCTCGACAGCCTTTCATATTAGAGTTGAGTCTCCCTGTGTTGTTCTGTCCCGGTCAGTTATATGGATGATGCAGTGGACAGCCTTTGGTCTTAGCCAGAGATCAGCACGGAAGACCAGAATATGATCTCTGTACCCTTCCTTGGTGAGGTTTACACCCAAATGTTACTGATGTAGGAGTTTGGAGGGCCACTGCCAGGGGCACTTCTCAGGACACTGCCTTGCATGATCTTTGGGGCTCAGGCAGCCCAGAGACCCCCAGCACGTGGGGTGTTTCTGGTGACCAGTGGCATCCAGCCATCAGGTGCTATACTTCAGGAGAGTCTGCGAAGGCTTGTTGCTGGCGAGCAGTTGACGGGAGAGGAGGGAACAAGAGTGTTTTGTTCTGGACCACGGGGTATGTTTTGAGTTTGCACCAGACATAAAATATGTGGGGTTACACACCACATGTGACTGCATCTGCCCGTGATGCTTCCGAGTAACCTAATAAAAGCACACATTGAGTCCCTCAAAAAGCAGTGTTTACAGCAAAGCCTAGAGCATGGTGTTTAGAATACAGACTCAGATTTTTAAGGGATCTGGATTTCTAGCCCATTTCAGTGGAAGCTTTTGTTACCTATCATGGAAATTGATTGCTTACCAGTAAAATGCATGCGGTTATTGTTATAATTTAATAGGGTTTGCCTGTGAAAACAGATGTGAAAAAGCCTTTAGATAGCTACATACCCTGCCAGCATCCCAGTATTCGCTGCCTAACTCAGGAGATATTTTCTCAAGGGAAAGACGCCGATATAATTGAAACTAGCAGAAACACTTTGCAAGGAATCCTAGAAAGGTATGAGCAGCTCCTGAAGTATTTCACAGGTGCAGACCTTGCTGCAGGTGCAGACCTTGCTGCACAGGTCTGGGTGCAGCTTGGTGCTCAAGAATTCCCGCTTCCCCTCCTTCCCACCACTACGGTTTTCTTGATGCTATCTTGAAAATGTGAGCAGTGTAACCAGTGCATTGATGTATGGGTTTGCAGGCTGCCTGAAACTATCTCTAAGAAAAAAGTGCTCTTTGTGCATCTTAATGGGATTGTTGGCTCTGAAACCTAAAGTTGGCGATTGGCAGCATCATTAAAACTGAAGCTGAAGGCAGGGTAAAACCCATTCAAGTTCATATCAAAATAAGATGTCTGACTACTGTACTGACCGTAGTATTTATTTTTAGATTGAGTTCAATAACTTTGAATAAATCAGATGAGAAAGTGCTGCGTTTCCTCCAGCCTGTGACAGGGTTTGGGCTCAGCTGGCTGTGGCGTCCCCAGGGCCCAGTTTACCACCTTCTGCTTCATCCTCACCGGTGACTCTCTCTCTCGGTGCCTCGGAAGTTTTTACAGTCCCATCCAAACACCACCTGCCTCAGCTACGTTTCTGGACAAGTGCAAAGGAACTGAGAGGAGCCGAGGCTTGAATACTGCACAGCCTGTTTAAAAAGCAATCTTGCCCAGACTAGAAGTAGTGAAATATCTGCTCTTCTCCTGAAGCATTTATCAATGCGTGCTCAGAGCACCTCATACTTGTTTCATAGGCTTTATTATCAGATGGTTGGGTTTGATAACGGTGACGTGACTGGCATGCCTGTTCTGGCATGGGGGAGAGACCTTCAGGCCATGAGCGAAGGAAATGCTGCTTTCTTCTGCTCTTCCCTGGGCCTAGAAATCCAAAGGCTATTTTGGGTGGGTGCAAACCCACAATTGCGTAGAAGATTCATGTCTGTACCTTAATGGGATTTTTAAATAACTCTGGGAGATTATCACTGTTAAATTAGAACCTGGCTTTGTTTGACTTGCTGCTGCTGCTGGGTTGCTGCCGCCGCCGCCTCTCCCTCCTCTCTTCTCCTGCCCCGCGTTCATTTAAATTGCTTCTAAGTGTCATTCCCTGATGTGCGTGCTCGGCTGGCACAAGGCTTTCAGAAGAGCCTAGCTAATGGGAAATGGCAACACAGGGATTTAATGGCATTTAGACTGCATGGACTTGGCTTTCACTTCATAACTTTATAAATCCATTAAATAGTCCACTGGAATCTCCAGAAGCTGGAGCTCTTCAGAAAAGTAGGGTGTGATGGTGGTATACGATGCAAAACTTTTTTAGCTTTGCATTTCTAGGCGAAGCTTTTAGTGTACTTTTGCAATACAGCAAATACTCATGTACTTGAGGAAAGCACTTGGTGGGAAAAACAGGCCAAAGACACCATCAGCTTCCTCTTACTCTGAGGGAAAGACTTTTTATTTTTCTCCTTTTTCTCTCTCTCCCGTGGGTTTTGAAGGATGATACCTTTAATGGTATATATCTATACTGTGGGGAATGCGTGAGCACTCTCGCACTTTGTCTTCAGAAGCTGTACGGGTTCGGCCACCTCCCAGCCGTGAGCAGCAGATGATCCGTGGTCTGGATGTGTCTGACCTCACCATCATTTGACACCCACAGGCTATCATTGGCATCGCCCCAGGCTCCACTCTGGCCACTGCCGTCCAAACTGCCTTTACCATCTGTAAAGGACTTTATGTGGTTTTCCAAAGCCAGTACATGACATGTGCTCTGTTTGCTTGATTGACATAGTTTTCATTATGTGGTTTTGTTTCTATGGGTTTTCCCGCCCGTCCTTTCCCCTCATTACCTGATAACGAAGAGCTGCCCTTAGGAGTTATCTTGGGATTTAGGAAAATATTTCTGTTTAATTGATGGGGAAACTGAGGCACGGAGGAGACAAGCAAGTCTGGTTGGAACAAGCCCTGCGCTTGATCCAGCATGTGCCAACACAGGAACAGCTGCAGCTTTGACGCTTCTGGAAATACCCGGATGGTGATGTTGGCTTTAGTCTGTTTTCTTCCCTCGATGTTTTCTTCAGCCATATCCCCCTGTGGTGGTGGTTTCCTTTCTCTCATCCAACCTCACATTCTCTTTACTTTGGTCATATCCTAGCTGACTGGTGTACAACACTCAGCTCTTCACAACGGCCTCATTCTGTTGCTTTTTCAATTTAACTAATTCTTGCCCTGAGGAAATGACGCTCAATCCCCTAAAAGAAGGGCGACCAATATAGCACCTTGTGTCCTGGGATGATGGGCTTAGGAGGGAAAGAGCCAGAGCTTGCCTACTGTGTTTGTAGATTTTGCCTACCACATTTATAGATTTTTCTGTGTTTTTTTCTTTCTTGTACAGGTAGACACATCCTGAAGCTCAGACATTTTTTAGTGACTAAAAATAGCTACAGTTATGGATGTGCTCTACACCTGGCAATTGAAGAGCATACCTGGAGATAAAGAAGGAATAGAGGTCTCCAAGCAAGCCCCAAGCTTAGTGTCTGGAAGGTAGGCTGTTTGCCTGCAGTACATGGTTAAATCCCACGGCTGGCTTCTGTACAAGCTTTGTTTTGTAGGAGGCGGCCTTGGGAAGACTTGCAGACAGGGAATTACTATAATCCAGCCTGGATGTCACGAAAGCATGGATTAATATTTCATCTTTTGCCTCTGACTGTTGTCAGGCTCACTTTGTTTCTGAGCTGGGGCTGTGATCCTCAAAAGACAGCCTTGAATTAAAGATTAAGCCCGTGTTTTAGTTGATGGAAAGAGAGCAGTTCTCTGCAGAGGATGGTGACAATGCAGTCCTTACCCAGCGCTGCATGCAGGGGTTGGAAGTTTCCCAAATCCAAATGACAGAGCACAGCGGCAGCGTGGTGCTGGGAACTGTGTGAGGGGAAGGGTCTCTGGCAGTTGCAAGCCATGTTAATGAAAGTGAGACTGGTAATTAGCTGAAAGTGAGCAAGAGGCACTGAACTGCTCCAGAAGGTGCCATTGACTCTGCTGTGTGTGACAAGAGCTCAGCAACGATGAACTGTAGAAGAGAAACAAGTACCTTACCGTCCTGTTGGAAAAATGAAAGCTGCAACGAAAACAGAATGGGTCGGCAGAGAGCTCGGGGCAGAGCCTTCCTCCCGGTCAAGGACATGGCAGGGCAGTACTCCCCATTGAAAACAATTTAGTTAAGCTGCCAGAACTCTCTGGGTGAAAACTCTGATTTCAGGATGAATGATTTTGATCACTTTAATCTCAAGCTGGTTCTGATTGATTAAGTCAAATGAATATTAGCCTGATTAAAACCAACCCAAAAGAGTCTGTGTACATTTGTTCAGCTTAACTTTTCAGTTAAACCAGTTCAACTGTTTTTATTTATTTATTTATTTTTGGTTTTGTTTGTAAATACAGACAAGACCTTGCCATGATACCTGGCTATTTCTTCTTTGGACAGCTGACATGCAGTTTTAATCCAGCACTTTATCCTTGGCTTTCCCTGAGCACAATAGCTTAGTCAGTCACAGAAACCCTAAGACAGCTCAGGGTATTTAAGGTCCATAAATGGGCAAGTTGTTGGGCAAGTGATTACCCAAAAACGTGGAGAACCCAGTTTGAGCGTACAACCAAAACTAGTGCCCATCAGTCACCGTGACAGAGACGACCACTGTCACACAACAAAGCCTGGTTCTTGTGGCTCGGCCGCTCAGTAGCTGACAGAGTTTCTTCTAGCAAAGAGCAGGTGCAGACTCCCGAGAGTGCTGGTGCAGAAAACCCTATGTAATCCTAAAAAGGCTCTTGCAGAAGGCTGCCTCATAGTGGCTGGGAAACCACAGGCAAGCACTGCTCGTGTGCCCATGAATATAAAAAAAAGGCTAATACAGCCAATCATACAAAGAATAAAACCCACAGTTTTCACAAACTACAAGTGAAAAAGTGATGGTGTGAAACATCCACAACATATTTTTTTAACTGAGCACGTTAGTCAAATTAGAGTTTGCTAAACACATTTTCGAGAGCAAACCAAAGCAAAATTAGTTTAATATGACTGGTCTGTTCAGTTCTATTGCTCACCAAATGTTGTTTTATTTCACTTGTAACAATACACTTCAGGAGGCTGTGACTGCAGCTTTTGGAAAAGGATACCAGGTGGTCAAAGACCACATCTCCCTTCCACAGAAACGGGGTAAATCCTGAGTGACAACTATTCCACGGCACTTCCCTGGGAAAGCAGCCAAGCTGATAATACAGCATGTCTGCTTTCAATACGACTATGTTCGTATATCCTTTTGAAACACTGTTGCACCTTGTTTTGGAACAGAACTTTTAGTGGGGCCATTACTTAAGGGCATCGCTTATTGATTTGTGTCACATTAGCACTGCCACACAGTAAGGCAGAGCATCCCTACAGTACTGCCTTCTGCAAGAAGCTGGCTTCAGTACAATGGCAGCAAGCATCAGGAAACCTTAGTTCCTGCTGCCACATGCAGTTGGAAAGTAAATATTTTATCACCTTTGTCAGTAGAAAGCTGTGTAGAGAGACTCAGAAAGCACCTTTGGTGGTTAACGCTGCCCTGAGCAGATTTCTGTTACTGCTGCACTGAAAGTAAAAATACCACAGATGTTCCAGCAGTTCCTGTGTCCCTTCCTTTACCCTCATTTACAAGAGCTCACTGTTCGATCAGCACCTTATGAGAAACCACTGAATGCATCCAGGATGGCGCCTGCTAGCATGGATTTTGCACATCTGCCTCTTGAGGGTTTCTGTTTATTTTTGATTTGTTTGGGAGGAAGGGCTTGTGCAAAGTAGCAAACTACCATTCATGTGGGAAGCTGCTAGGATGGGAAGGGGAAAAGGAACCACCTGAACCCATTTCCCCATCCTCTTCTGCTTTCCCGAGAGTGGACTGAAACAGCAGCATTTGGCCCAGTAATTATCCACAAACCTCTGCACGGTTTTATAGCCATAAAAGAATGCTATGAACATTGACAATTCAAATGTGCCAAGAGAAGTGCCAAATTTAAACCTGACTAGGCAAAATTAATATGCATAATAACTTTAATTACCCGTTGAAGTACGATTTTTCACAGAATCCCCTGCCTCCTTCCACGCAAGCGCTCCATAGTGTTCAGTGAAAAGGCAGCTGGTCTGTTTTCTCTTTGTAGCCTCACATTATACCCTGAATGATTTGTTCCTCTTACAGAACAATTATTTAATGCTAGCTTTCTTAGAGACAGTCATCATTAACATATTTGAGTGCTTCACATGATCACTGGCAGGTGAGAGGCCTTTTATATGTATATATTTTATAAATTTCTAAATGTATATGAATATATATAAATGTTATATATATATAGCACCTATTACTTTATGTATGAATGATATGTATGTATGCTACCAATAGGTAGTTTTATAGGTATGGTTTAATTTACTATCATGTATAATTAATATGACTTAATTACATAGATATTTTATAGCTAGGGAACTGATTTGGGGCATGCAGTTTGCCAAGTCTGTGATGTCCTTATTCAGTGTATTTAGCACGTCTTGGCTTAAGCATGGCTCTGGCTGGCATCATTTATGCTTCTCAGTGGTCAGCAGCTCCACAGCCAAAGCAAAAAGGGTCCGGAGTTTATGAGGTTTTCCTTAAATGCCATATTTAGCTGTACACAGGAATTCTCCTGGCAGAAGCAAGGCGAGTTGGCTCTTCTCATGTGCCATGAGACATTCTCCAGTCCTCCTTTGTACTAATGTGACAGCCAGCAATACCTTTGGAGGTATCTGTGAATATTACATTTTTTCTTACTTGGATGACTCAAGAGCTTGGTCAGAAACACTTCAAACACTACATCTCTGAATACAATTTCCCTGTCCTGTTCCTTGGTGGACTTCCCAAGCTGTCTTTCCCTGGAAATAATCCCCCCTTGGCCTTCTGCAAGCAGAGAAGGTGCTGTGAGAGGAATGGTACCTGGGGATGATAACCACTTGTTTTTCTTTTTTTTTTTTTTTTTCCATTTGGGTTGGGGGAGATCCTAGAGAAAGAGTGTCCTCAGGATCGCCAGATAGACAATGTTTAGAGCTCCCGAGGGGGATCCAGTCGAACTGAGCTGATCCAGGACTATCCCTGCGTGAGTTAGTTAGGCAGCCAAAGAGTTTTATTTCTGAGGAAGCCTTTGCTTCACAGCGTATTTGAAGCCCTGGTTTGTGTTTACCACCCTAGAAGTGGTCTTTTGGCCTCCCTATTAACACAGAGGAGCAATCTTGGACTCACTTAAGGAATACGTCCATACTGAAATCAATTGCTCGACGTCTCCTATTCTGAACGAGCTGATTTCATGTTCTCATTGTTTGCTCTGTGTGTATCCTACAGTCAGCCTGCCACTGCTCTGCAGCCTGCCTCTGGTCTACAGCTCCTCCAGCCAGCATTATTTCTCCAAAGGGCAGGCCTGCGCACCTTGAATGTATTTAGCACAGGTACACAAGGAAGGATCTAAGTGGTGTTGCTTGTTAGTGGCTATTATTTCGATTTTTGTACTCGTCTTAATGCATAACGTGTTGGTAGACGGGATGCTCTACAACGTAGAGAGGGTCCCTGGTGGCCAGCCTGCTGGGTGACAGGCTTATTTGGCTTTCTTATTTTCAAGATGCTGTTGGAGGCCTATTCCCCAACTTCAGATTGAGTCTTTTACAACTCTGTCCAAAGTCATTGCTGAGTAAAAATCTTCAAAAGAGAATGCTGGGAAACTGAGGAGACACTGAAGGAGGCTTATATTGAATCACTTTCTTTTTAAATAATATATTCCTTAGCAGACTGGAGCAAGTCTTTATGGCTGCCTTTCACTCTTGTCTACACAATAGTTAGAAAAATTTGGGTCAAAAAGTCAATCTTGTTTTAAATCAGAGACGCACCATAGATATCAACATATTTTTCTTTCCTCCTCACTGCCTCCGTTACCTCTTGTCCACTCTTCCAGGGATTATCTCTGCCCACTGTTATCCCTGATAACATTAGCTTAGCAGTTTTCAGTGACTTGGAATTCAAAGATTTAGTTGCAAAATTTACCATACGAGGAGTCTGTCAAACTGTCAGTCCAGTTTTTACTTGCCTCAAGAAGATGGCTGCTCAGCTGCTCGCTCTGCTGAACGCACTCTCTGGGTGAGTAATTATCTAAGTAATGAAGAAGCTCTTTAAATGAACCAAATGACCATAAGGGTTTGTAATTCTACTTGTGATAATTTAAAAGGAAGAAAAATGTGAGGATAATTCCCATTTCATCCAAATCTTTCTGCCCTATTTTATGGCTGAAGTCGCTGCGCAGCTCTGTTGCTGGTGTTCATTTAATCTTTCCAAAGAGGGCTCAAAGGAGGGGGGGGAGGGGGCTGTAATTTTCCTGAACATCTCCAAACCAGTCCAAGCCCCTTTCCTTGGGGTTCTGAAGTCGCAAATACCTGTAAGAGGGTGTCACCTCTGTGTGTCACACAGCTAGATGTTTTCTGGAGCTGCCTCACCCATGCCGGGGAACTCTTCCTCGCCGCTTTGGGCACAGCCTGCAGCACTGGCTGAGCCACCTGGCAGCTCGCTGGCTCTGAGCGAGATCGTCTCGCCCCTTCCTTTCCCTGCTCCCCTGCACTGGCTCCAGCGATTTCGTTTAGCTCATTAAACTGGCAGAATACTAATCCAGCAAAATGCCAGGTTTGCTGTCGACAAGCAGGAATGCATGGGCAGGAGAGAGGGACATGACTGCCCTTTCCAGCTTGTTCCCCGCTTGCAGCCTCCTGGTATGTAACCAAACTATGAGAGTGTTAAATTCTGGCCACAGTGAGCAGACCTAGCAAAACCAGGCTGCATCACATGAATTACAGAAAAAGAGAAAAGTCTGCAGTTCAGACCATCTGCAAATTGGCATCTCCTGCATATTGGGTCCTAATTTCAGTCACAGCTTTTGGAAGTTTCCTGCTGAAATGTAGGTGTTTAAAAAAGAAATACCCTCAAAGAATGTTGCATATCTGTATGCCATTTTTCTATTCAAGGTGGGTTTTTACCAGCTGCTCTAATATCTGTCCCTTAGCGGGACAGCACGAGCATTTAGGACTATTAAGAAAAAGGCATTCAGTGAAGAGGCCCAGTGAGGATTTTTGTCAAGGCTTAAGGAATAGTTTTTGTTGGCATAAAAAAACCCAAATGAATAATACATAGTGACAGGAAGAGCCAATTACATGTAATTCTGTGTTCCCGCCTGAAAAACCTTCCATGGGGCCGGTGGTCTCTTCCTTGCAAGACCATTGCTTTCCAGAGGCGAGAGCGCAATATCATTTTAGAGAACGTCGGGAAGCGCTTGGGATTTCACTTTCCATTGTCATTATATTAGATCACTGTTGCTTACTGCAGAAGTAAGCCAGCCCATCGGGCTGGGTGCTTCCCGGCGAGTGAGCATCAGATGGTGAGAGGCTGGCCGTCACGCCAGAGCTCACAGCATACAGAGACAAGCAATGGCTGTGAAGGGGGACAGGAGCAAGGGAGCAAGGGACAGCCCATGCTCCAGTTTACCTCACAATGCTCAGGAGCATTGTTCCCACTAACATGCCAGACTGCAGCCTGCCATCAAAAGCAGGTAGGAAACCTTCCTCTGCCTTATACATCAGTGTCCCCTTCCCTTCTGTGGGAGCATCCTCCTGCAGCAGTGCCTCCGCCTTCCCTCAGGGGCTCCAGCTGCCAGTTCGTGCTGCCACGGGCCCGCGCACGTTTCTCAGGAGGTAAACCATCCTGCTTGAGTGACCAGGAGCGATCTGAAGTACAGCCTGTATTGCTTGGCATTTCATAGTTGCAGGTCTCTTGGGGAAAAAAAAAAACAACAAAATGCAAAACAAACCACTCGTTTGTGCTGAAATCCAACAGAAATCAAATCCCTCTTGGCGGCAGCGGCTCAAGGGGGACAGACGGCTGGAGGAGAGCCAGGCATGCCTCCTCCCCTGCTACGGTCCATTTGCCGCAGGTTTCCAGAAGCATGTTTTGTGGGAGCTTTGCCCACTGCAACCTTCAGACACTTCAGGCAGACAATAAAAAAAGTGAGCGAGAGGCGCAGCACTTCGAGTGAGGATGGTGATGAAGAGGAGTAAGATGGCTGGGGGGGGGCAATGAGGCAGCAGGGGAGGCAGGCAATGAGGAGACAGAGACCTGTGCCTGCACTTCCCAACCTAGCAAGCACAAAGCTTTACACAGATGCACAAAATGGAGCCGCGCTGCCCGTAAGGATGCCGGGGGACTGCAGCAGAGCAATGTGGCTGTGGGTCATCGAAGCAACAGCTTCTCTCTCCACCGAGGTGGCCAGCAAAGCCCAATGTCAGGACAAATGTCGTGGTTTTCTTTTACTTGTAGGGAAAAAAACACAAGGAGTGGAAGCTAACCCACAATAGTTCCTTCCAGGGAAACCAAACTGCTTTCAGGTGGTGCTGAGTAGTCCATTGGTGAAAGTGGGCGGGCTTTTTTATCTACTGAAAGGTGAAAAGCAGCATTCCCAAACCACTCTGAAGAATAAGGACGCCAAATAAGTTTAACAGCTTGTGCCTCTTTTAATGGAAGTATCACAAATTTATACACATATACACAGTAAAGTACAAAGGGTTAGAAAACAGACTTCTTTTTCAGCCCCTAATGCTAACATACTGTATGTTAATCCCTGAGAGCACCTGTCAATTGTATGTCTCCTGCAAGTGATACTGAGAGTGCAAATTCAAGTGTTCACCTGCAGCACAGGTTGCTTTCCAGATACTGAATCTGAATGCTAAATCTTCAGTACACTGGGCTGTCAGTAAACAAAAATTAATAGTGAAACCATTCAATCCAGTGTGCCAATTCAAAATCCATCCTGATATCTTTGCCACAGACAGCTAAGAGATTGTCTTCCTACTCTCCAAAGTAATGAGTTCAGCTTATATTGTGGTCACACCAAATCCATGACAAAATTGGTGCCTATAAATTGCAGAGCACTGATGCACTTGTGGACTAAAAATCCTCTCTATATTCACAAGGCTGGGGAGGTTTATTAGCAGGGTGCATAGTCCTCCAACTCTGACCTGGGAGGCTACCTGGCAATGCAGTCTAGCCAGCACAGCTACCCCAGCAAGAGGTACAAAGAATAGGCTGTGTGGAAAAAATCCTTGTTTCACACGTCTGCCATAACCTCTGTCAAGCCCTGACCCCGCAGACGCTAGCTAGCAATACCAACCTGGGCACTGGTTTTCAATCTACTGAATTTATTTCTCCCACGACACACACAGTTTCATTACAAGTTCAGTGAGACCGTGGCCAGCCTTTGTGCTGTGTCAGTAAAGGATGGAAAAGTTTTCCCCCTCTTTAATTGAATGGAGAAGCTGGTGATGGCAGCAGCTGGGGTCTGCCTGGGCTCCAGCAGAGCAACGCCATCAGGAGGACACACCACAGCACATTTCATTTCAAATGGAAGCAAAGCCTGAGCAAAAACATAGCCTGAGCATGTGCTGTATGACTTGCTGTTTGCGTTTGACCTCTACTTTTATGAATGTGGTCTTTCCTCAGCAAGCAGCAGGTTTACAGCCCCTCCTTCTCGGAATTTGCCAGGGTTTGGCATGCCATTCAGACTGACTGCTGGTAAAACCAAATGAAGCCTTAACGTGGACCACAAGAACCTGCAGCAACCTGTGGGAACTGCCACTTCGAGATGCACTCACATACTAGGGAAGGTTTTCTCCAAGTGTTGAGACAGAGGGGTGAGGTACTGCCCTCTCCGGGCACCCAGAGGCTCACTACCAAAGCTCACACTGACATCTGGCCATGGTTTCCAAATGTTAGTGGCCGAGCTGCCTGATACTGCATCTCTGACTGGATGGTCATAGCATATGGCTGGACTTGATACCTGGGAAAATTTCTTGAACTTCTGGAAGCTGCATAATTTTCCTGTCCTGGCTATAATATGGAAAGGCTCACAATAAACCTGGTGGGTTTTTTTTAACAGGAACTTAAATATCAACCTGAAAAAAAAGCCCATCTGTGGCTCACCGTCTCCCTTATTTCACAGTTAAACGCAATGACAAAAAATTCCCTGAGACTAAAGAGGAGACAACAGGTATTGGATACAGGGAAACTTAATGGGGGAGGCAAATCTTAGGTGGCATTCCAAAAATTCGCTCAGCTTCTCTGTTGCTCCAAAGAGATCAGTCCCTGCCCCTGATTTATACCTGCAGAGGATGTGAATACCTCAATTACAGAAAAATTTCCTATACAGCCCTTTTTATATTCAACAGAACAAACAATAGCATTAAGAACTGCATCCATACAGACTGTATAGAGCTGTACAGTTTATTACCTATCCTGTCTTAAATTTTGATTACTGGAACTAAAATAAAGTGCTTAATATATTCAAAACAATTGTAGACCTGGATTTTCACTGCCCACCAACACTGTGGTGTATTTTAAACTTTTCGTTATTACTATAAAACCTTGCAATACGTCTACCTAAGCAAGGAGAGGGAGGAATGTCTAGTGTCAAAAGCACAACTCCTTAATTTTGTCCATTACAAAATGAACACAAAATACGATCCTTTCACACACATGTTGTTTTTCAAGCTGTTTCTCAGTCATTCACCTGGAACTGGAAAAAAAGGAAACTGCAAAAGGACTGCACCGCTTAGAATTTCCCATCAACAGCAGACAGGTAAACTTAGTAAGTCTTCCATCTCAAAATACCTTCACCCTCCACCATCAGACACACTGTGGCACAGCCCGTGCCCTGTTTCTGCACCTTAAAGGCCATTATTTAGTATTCCAGCTCCGTGGGCAGTGAGCATGCATGAAGGCATGCAGTCTGTTATCTTGCTCAGATAACAAGACTAATGGCTCTAAAACCTTCTAAGCAACTGCCTTTAAATCAGGTCCTGCATCTAGAAGGAGACACCTGCCTCTGCTATTGAGCCTCGGCTGCTTTTTTCTTCTCCTGTTCCTCTGCCTTCCTCCGCTCCTCTTTCAGCTCCTTGTATCTCCATTTGGGAATCTGCAAATAGGGGTCGTCCTTTGCACTGCTCCTCCTTCTCGCCTTTTCTGGCTGGAAGGTGGGTGGAGGAGCCTTGCTGATCCGGACCTTGGGGATGACAAATCCCGGCCTGACGCTGCTCCGTCTAAGCAGGTGGAGCGGCAAGAGGCTTGTTTTCCTAGTGGCTATGGTGTTCACTTGAGAGACCGCAAGGCTGATGGGCTGCAGGCTGGCTCGCCGGTCCTTCCTCTTGGGGATCAGCGTGACTTTGGAGTTCTGAAATAGCTTCTCGTAGCTGCTAAAGTGGTCTTTGTCCTGAGAGCGGATCTCCTCGGCTCTCTGCTTCCTAAGGATTTCTTGCACAGCCAGCCTGCGTTTCCCCACAGAAGGTGGGCTGCCTGGGCACACAGTCCGGCACGACAGAGCAATGAAAGGACTGCTCAAGCTCGTTGTCACCTTCACCATGTGATCAAGGACCCCGTCTTCTTCTGGGCCATAGTAAGACCGGAATGAGACAGCTGCCCTCATGCACTCAGAAATCCTCTGCAAACAGCTTTTTGGCTCTGCAGCCTTGGCAAGAAGTTCCTTCATCTTTGGCCATTCTGGTTTATATTGATCGCAAAACTGTTCCGGGCACGGCCGGTCCATCAGCTTTTGCATGATGAAGGCAGATTCCGACCTTCCTGTGTAACAAGCCCATTCCCATGAAGTCAGTCCACGGCTTGGGTCAGTCGCATGAACATTTGCCCCTCAAAGAAAAGGAAAACAATTAGTGTTAATTAACGAAACTGCCCGCACTTTTGTTGCCATGATCAGAGTTGAATCAGGCAGGTCCCTGCAAGAAAATGTCACACACGACACACTACAATATTTGTGTCAAAATGAACATGCAATAAGGATAGATTATGGTTCCTGACTTTCTGAACTCTTGATTTGTTTAAAAAAAGGCTGTGTATAGGAAATTCCCTTAAAACAATGCAAAGAATGACATAATGAGTTTCAACTGCACTGAATGTTGCCTGCCATTTTAAAATCCATTCAATCAGGCTTGTAAGAAAAGAGTGATGACTATGGAAAGAAACAATTCTGCACACAAAAACCCTTCCCACACAGAATAACGGACTTCACACTGATCGCTGCCACTCAGAAGAGAGATCTTGGGCTAATGATCACAAGTTCCATGAAAATATCAACTCAGTGCTCACTAGGAGCCAAATAGCAAATAATATACAAGGAATTTCTAGGAAAGCATTAAAAAAAAAGAGAAAAAATAGAGAAAAAAAAGGAAAAATACAGAGAAAACACCAGGTGTACGATTCAGTTTTTCTTCTCTCTGAAAGGACACCGTACAATTAGGAAAAGTTGAGAGGACGGTGACGAGGGTGATCAAATATAAGGAAAGTTTCCATACATGTCAGAGACTGGATAATGGGCGAGATGGACCTTCAGTCTGAGCCCAGAACAGCTGCTCTCATCTACCTTAGATTACCACCCCCGAGGAAATGAAGTACTTTTAGCAAAAATATGCTCTTATCCCCAAGTGGGCCAGGCATAAGAGGCAACTGGGACACATGCTAGACAGCAGAGGCTTAGGCATTTGAAGTACAGTTTTAGGTCCTGGAAGGAAATGATTTCTAGTGGATATTATCTTTCAGCCTGTCCTCCCCCCATTCCCAAATTAAGGTCTTTATCCATCCAATTCTGATATCTGTCCCCATCACCATTCTTTCTTCTCATATATTTCTGCATCCTTTTTCAGCTCTGCCTTCCTTTTGATCTCTCCATGTTCCTATAACCCCCCTCACATGGACTTCTGCCCTTGTTCTTCACTCTTTTGCTTTCAAGTGGGCTTACTTCTTCTTCTCTAGGGCACCTGGCTGCCTGAAGAGAGGATACAAGAGCAACAGGAGGAGCAAGCATCCTAGTCTGCTCTACTGTATCCTCTACACCTTCTGTAGTACTATATCCAATGCTGCCACACTCTCTGGCAACCAGAAAATTGCAGGGAAGTCCTCTCAGTCCTGGTATTAGGGTGGAGTGTGGGCATTTGTCAATGAGGATGCCATGTGCCCAGTTCTGCTCTGTAAAGGACAGAGGAAGCTCAATACAGACAGCACCTTTGGAAGAATTGCTGCAGAACAATGAGCAGCAACAAGTGGTTTTGGACGCTGAAGACAGCAAGACTCTGTTGCAAAGGACCAACACGTTACAGTTCATGACTGCTAAAGGGCACAGAAACTAGCTTGGGGTCCAAAAACTAGCTTGCTGTCACCAATCAGAAAGAATCTCAGAGACATGATGAGGACTTGCCAGCAGCATCGTGTGCTCTGCATCGCACCGAAGTGATCCTGTACCTACCAGCTGGGCACACGCACCTTGGTGTTTTAGAATATATGGGTATGTGGGTGAATGAATGACATCGATAGGAGAATGAGTGTGAGTGAATACTCTCTCGTTTCAGGCAGTCGTGTTCTTGAGCTGCAAATCCTTCATTTTGTATTCTGCCTTTAGACTTCTACTGATCTCAGATGGAGCTTTGCATGCTCTAGAATGTTGACTTTGTTCAGCAGATCTGCAGCATGTTCCCTGGGACAGGCACGGGCATTTTGCCCAGCTGCTTTCAACATAACTGAGCTCTTTAACATTCAGTTGTGGTTTACATGTATCACTGGCCCTGTAGATAATTTCTGGGTTTCTTGATATAGTTTCAAGCTGGGATATGAATGGGTTACAATGCTTGACTTCTTGAAGGGCTTCTCTATCAGCTGAAGCACCATTTTCAAACAGCCAACACAAAACTGACCTACACAGATCTTGCCACAAAAGACAAGACATTCTGTCCCATTGCCTTGGAAGAGGGAGATGTCCAGAGACCGAGACCTGAGGAAAAGGCCAGATAAACATCATGATAAATTATTTTTCTTATCAGGGTGGATTATCTTGGTGACAGCATTTTAAACTAGCATAAGGGGGACTAGATATAAGGAATGGTAGCCAGGAATCTGTTTGCAATGGCTCCAGTATAACCTTCCCCGCAAAGGATGCTTTGTCATTACAGAAAAAGAGGAAAAAGGAGAGCATGGGGAAAGTGAACAAAAGATGTTTGAACTCTGTTAAGTACCAGTTGATTCCTAAGTCTCTGAAAAGAATCCCTAAAAAGATGATGCTAGAGACGCAGACCAAGAGTGAATGTGGATGGAGACACCCTAAGCAAAACAGCTGATCTCAGTTTAAGTGTAGTTTAAGAGAATTTTGTGGAAACAATCACTCAGAGAGAAAGCACAGGGACACTGCAGGGAGTCAAGCATGGGGCCCAGACTGGAAGGCAGAGAGAAGGCAAAGAAGAGGAAGATTTAATCAAATCAAAGAGTTCATTAGCTGTGGACTGAAGAAAGGATTGTCAGATCTCAAAGGCAGCAGGGTTTGACGAAGTTTGTGACTGAAGAAGCTCCAGACAAACCAATGAGGGGAGGAACAAAGACATACAGACATGTCCTCCTGCTCTGCTAGACTGGTTTTGAACCATCCTACCGAATTAATACCCCTGAATCTCTCCCATCTCAGGCTAGCCTCTTATCCTGTCCTCCTCTTAACACCTGACTGTCTTTGGTCCTTCCCACTAGAGCTGACTGGGAACATGGCAGATTACATGGAATTTTTTTCTTTGTTGTACACATAACAGGCAAGGATTTACTAAAGCAAGCACTGTTAAAGGAATTGTCTCCAAATATAAATTTTGATGATCAGTATGCTCTGCTTGAGCAGAGGTATAGACAGCTGCTTACCATTATCTTCAAGAAAAAGACATGCCAGCTCTGATATGGTGCAGCTGTGGGACCTTGGATCAGACTTGTGCAAAAAAAAACTGTGTGAGAAAGCGCTCACTGGGGGCTCCCCACCTTCGCTTGGGGGCTGCATTGAAGCTCAGATGCTCAGCTCTGGTCCTTGCCTGAGCTATGTTGCAGCTATGCCTGTGCCTGGCCACGTGCCTTGCTGATACGGACCCTGGGCCGCAGACTTAATTTCTTGTTTTGACCTCAGACCTATCTGGTCTCTATGGACCTGCCTTGTCCCCACAGACTTGCCTGGCAATCACTGCAGTACTGGCTGATCCTGGTTATTGTCACCAGCCCTGCTCCATTTCTTTGTTGATGAAGGTAGTGCCTCTCTGCGCCTTGCTGTCACCCTCGGCTCACCGCCCTTTGAGGAGAAGCCCGCTCCTGCTGCTCCCTCACAGATGCGGCCCCGGGTGCTTCGGAAACTTTATCTCAGAAAACAATACTACAGAGTATTGAAATCCCGATCTTTCAACAGAAATCGATGCTGACTTTGTACCTTGTATCACAAAATCTCTTCTAAGGCGTGATTTACTGTAGTGGTATTGATTTTCTGTACAAATCAGGAGACACTTCTGAACAAACTTGTCCTTCAGCAGAATGCCTCATCTGGAAGAGACATGAATAGTCATGTCCCTTTTAAAATGTGACAGCAGTCTCATTGAACTAATTGTCATTTCAGTTTAAGTACTGCCTACAAGTTTTCTTTTAGGAAAACTGCATTTGCCACTTGCCTTGATTTTCCTACAGAAGTTACCCTGAAGATCATTTTCGGCACACCAAGTCTGAATACGCATGCCCCTTTGGGGTACCAATATCCTGTTTGATTAAGAAGGTTTAATGTCCCTTAAGATGCAAAACTGACATCCTGAGTTTAAAGACAGGGAGTGAAAGAGCTCAGGCATTTGTTACCGACCTGTTTTACACACAGTATTTAAAGCCCAGTCTCCAGATCCACAGCCACTCCGACGACTTTACTAAAGCAGCACTGAGTTTACACTGCAGATTACAGCAGGGCTTGACACGTGAATTACAACCGGCATTTCTGTGCTCCCGCTCGGGCTGGCTCGCTTGCTGAATGCTGGCAGCAGCACGGTCCTGGCAGCGCAGCAGCCTGTGACAAACTGCTGATGAGCGACTGGGTTCCCCCCTCACTCGCTGTGCACTCACGAATAGCAAATTCATATGTTCCAAAGACTCACTTTGAAAGAGCAAACATTATGGCCAAGTGTCTCAGAGCGCCTTAATCTTGTAGTGATTGACCTTGGCCACCCTCCAGGAACTCAAATTTCAGAAAGAGCAGTCATTTTGACGATCCAGCTCCAACCATCTGTCACACGTTGCTGTTACCTCTTCCCCATCTGACTGTGTTAAATCCATGCTTAGGCGGCTGGGAAGGTGAGTTATTTTCCTATACTGACCTCCTGCATTGCCGTAAGTAGGTGCCAGTCAATAGAGGTCTTTTACCCAAGCCACTAAACAGATACTGGGTTTTAAAACATGCTGGCTGTATTCTAAAGACACATACCTGCTTTGTAGCTATGCAAGCAGACCCACAGCTGATTATGGGTGTTTTCCCCCTATATTTCCATGCAGTCTCATGTTTTAACATAGAATTGTGCTGGTTTATTTGTGAAATTGATTTTTTCATCAAATCTTTTAATAACCATTTCTTTCACCTTCTTCAGCAAACTAGCACTTTATTTCAGCAGCCGCTCAGTATCCCTTAAGGCCCAAACTCCTTCTAAATCCATTCTGAATGAGCAGCTCCCTCCCTACATTTCACCAGGCTGTACAGTGCTAAAAAATAATCAGATATTAAAATGGGTGCAGGCAATTTACCATACTTCCTTTGTGGCCCCTATTTTGAGCTGAAAATGTGAGGACCTGCAAAATACTCACCAAAACATGTATATAAACTGCAATTTAGAAACTCAGAGTATATTAACTCTACATCGCTTTAGCCAATGGATGATCTTTGGTATCCTCACTATCTCTGATGCACAAACAGGCTGATACAACTTTCTGTAGGTAAACTCAATATGGAGGCTAACAAAGCCATTTTCTGTCTGGCTAAAGGTTTGTTCTCCCCAGTATTCTGTTTTCTTATGAATCATGAAAATGAGAAGGTGGCTATTCAGATGCCAGAGGCAGCAACCACATAGTGAACTTTGATATTGATATTTTTTGTACAAGACGTAGAATAAGAAGGACTGAGTTATCTACAAAGATGGAAAGGTTATGAAATAGCTTCTAGTGACCAAAACAGAAAGAACAAGCTTCCATCAGATCCCCAGTGATAATACTAGAAACCCATGGTACTGTAAGGTCAATTTGACCAGTCATAAAGTCTTGGGATTGAAGTTTCATTTTCAGTGATAATTTATAATGGGCACTGGAAAATTCTGAACCAGTATCTGCAAGAAGTATGTGTTAGTCCAAAAAGTGCATCTGTGCCTAGAAGTACTCTAGCTATGACAGTCATTTTATAATTTTGTTTCATAAAAATTTAACTCCAAAATGAATGATCCAATTTCAAAGCCTTGATTCCAGTATAAGAGGCTACAGAACCTTGCAGAAAATAACATGCTGGTTACCACATCATCCAACATTTTCTGTGTCATATCAACATCTAGAAACTGGATATTATGAAAATGAATGAAAGTAATATCACTATGCTTGACAAATGCCTGCAACTTAAAATATTCAGTTTATGAGGGGTTAGACTTCTGTGACAGTAAAATGACTGAAATAAACTACTTATTCGAGATCTCTCTCAATGAAATGGATCTATGGGATTCTTGGTCTAGACAGTAACAATATTCACATGCAATCTGTTATCATTTCCATAATATTTAATTTGTGTCAAATATCTGCGACTGTAATACAAGAGTATATACTATTATATGTTTACTTAATTATTAGCTAATATATATACCAATTAATTACTTAATATAATAAAAACATACAACATTGTGGCTAAAAGGTGCTATATGCTGGGACTGCTCCTGTAGAGGCTGTTGCCCCAACGCCTCTCGCCCTTCCGAGTCTCCTCTCCAGGACCCCTTCACCTCGCAATGGATACGGCTGGAAATTCAACCACAGTCAAAAGCCAACAGCAGGAAACATATTTCCTGTTCTCAGACGTGAAGAGAGGCAGGTGGGCAGAGATGGACCTGCTCACTCCCTGTGCCATGATTCCCTCCTTGCAGCAGATACAGACCTGCTGGTGCCCTGTTGCCCATAGACTTGGAGACCCAACTCAGATCTGTAGAGGGGTTAGAAAGAGAGGTTATTGCCTATATATTGCCAAATTTCCCACCAATGTCCCCTGTGGGATATGAACCCTACACCCAGCTCTCCTGACAGGAGCCAGAGCCCCCATAGCTCTCCACTCCCTGCCCTAGGACCTGTCATAGTTGGAGGGAGAGGTGGAGTTCTGGCTATGGTCCCACCACCATCACGTACCCTTGCACCGTCACACCCACAGAGCTGGCAGCAAGAGACCTGCATGCCTTTCCCAGCTGTGTCATGAACTTCATTAACTCCTTGTCTACAAGTCTTGATGATCACACTCCCCAAACTCTGCTGCAGACAATGAATCTCACCCAGAGAGCTCTTGGAGAGGTGCTAGATGAGTTTCCACAGGCAATCTGAGCACTCCTGCACCTGCAGCACATGGCTCCACCACCTAGCCTATGACTTATTTAAAAGGTGCACCTGTTTCCAGGGGAGGCTTCACCACACCTCTCAGAGTAAACACCCCAAGAGCCAATTTTCTTTTTGGTGTTTGCGTGTGACTGTCTAGTATTTACAGGTAGATGATGACGAAGAAGCAGCAAAGCACTTTGCATACCTGCCAACATCAAGGCTTTCACGCATTCAGTTCGACCCTGCATCGCAGATTTCATCAGTGCTGTGAATCCGAACACATTCCTCTTCTCAATATCAAGCCCGGGAAAATAGTTTAACAAATAGTTTGTAATGGTTATGTGCCCTTTAAAGAAACGAAAAAGCAGAGAAAATATGTCACAGAATTAAGATGCTGTCTCAAGGTTAAACCAAAAATTACTCCTGCAGGTTTGATAACTGGAAAAATGCAGATAACTAATAAGATTTCTTCGTATCCTCTTCCGCTCATTGCAGTCATTACCTTAGGGTTAAGTGGCACTGACTTGTGACCAGAGTGTTGGGCTAGGAGCCTGGAAACCTGGGTTCCCACCTTCTCTCAAGCTGCTCTCCTCTCTGAAAAGTCAATTTAAGGTAAGGGAATAATTGGAAACCAGAGATGGTCGCTCTGAGGTTGCAAGGGGCCTCAGTTTCTTGACTCAGTGAGTCGCGCTGCAAAGGGAATTCCTACAGCTTACGGAAGGAAGACCCATCGCCTGGGGAAAATTACTGCAAAGGCTCAGCTTTTTCACTCCCTTGCTAAATTTGAGCCTTGCTATAATGGTGCTTCATTAAAAAGCGATTACATGTGGTAGTTACAGCCAATAATACTAACAAACCGTGCCAGACCTGGTATGAGACAAACAAGCATTTTGCGTAGAATCCCACATTTTTATTTTTCCATCTGACAGTGTAAAGCCACTTGTCTACTGTCCAGCAATAGGAAAATGGGGTTGATGTTCAGTTTTGTTAGTAAAATAAATGACTTGAGTTCTGTTTCTAAAAGCAACTGTTGTTGCCATTCATGTGTCTTGTGCGCCAGGATAACTGGTGTCAGCAAGGGCAGACTGAGTAGTTGAAGACATCTCTGGCTAAATGGTTGGAAGATCAATTAAAACATCAAGTCTTTATAATTGGACTATCAGAACAAGACGGGTATCTAGTGCCATTATGACTCATTCAAAACAGTTTTCCCTTCACTTGTCATTCATTTTATGATGCTTTGATGCTGTATAAAATAATGCAGTCTGTCAGGCAGCTGCAACAATTACAATTTAATTACTAGGAGCTGTAAAAATATTCTCTCATCTCACTCTGCAGTCCAGCTGAATATTCTGTGATGCATGTCATTCAAATTCATCTAGAAATGTTACTGAAGCAGATTATAATTCATACAGGACAATTTTTAAAGTCTATAGTGTCACATCTGGTGCAGATTTCATCAGCAGTTGCTTTGTACCAACACAGTCCTGCATTCACTTTGGAAAGCAAGTTAAGAAAATCTTTACCAATTAATTTAAGATGTTTTCTGGTGTTAGGCTTCATGTCCTAGAATTTGCTGGACTCTGCTACTTTGCTGCATAACTGGAAACTCTCCTGAAACCTGAGCAGATGTAGAGATAGCGCAGATCAGCTTAGCAATGCCAGAGGAAACCAAAGCAGGAGTTCCCTGAACCCTGCGCAGTCTGATGCAAATGAAATATAAAGATACAGCAAACCGCAACAAACTGAACAAAGCAAAAGTGAACTGGGTTCAGGGCAGGATCAAGTGACCCGGTCCTGCTTACTCAATACAGAGGCTTCAGCTTCACTGACTTTATGGCATAAGATCAAATCCTAAGAGGGTATCAGTTACTACCGGGAGAATCTTTGTCCTCAGATTGTTTTGCAGGACATGCTCTGTTTCACCAATCAGTGTGCATCTTCATGAAGGTTTTGGAACAGCTGAAATACTGCTTTTTGACCACAGAAACCAGAGACAGGAACTGAAACAAGGAGAAATAATAAGATGGAAGATTTTTCAGCATTTAATACATTACTAAAGATGTTCTTCCTTTTGCCAAAAGTATAGCTGATGTAAGAGACGTTTTGCAAATTGGGATGATCCTAAGAGTCAATCCTTTTCAGCCAAAACTCCTCAGGGGACTACAGATGGCCTCAAATGAGACAGAAAAAAAAACCAAAAATAAAATAACAAAGAAAATGAAGAGGTTTGTGATTCTCAGAAGTTTTGCGTCTCAGGGATTCCTGCAAACCACCTCAGTTTTAATCTGCAGGAGCTTCTGTCCTCTGAGGTTTGCATCAAATTTCAAGTTCAAACAGATATCAAATTCAAAGCAAAACTCAGAGCTGCCAAGTTTTTGTTCAAACTTTGTCATATGCTTTTGATTTAAGGCCATAAAGTTTGCTTCAGTTCTCCTGTGTCTGGGCGACCTAAAAGTATGTATCTAAATCGTAAACCAGGTGAGTCTTCCATGATTTAAAGTCTGCTATGAAAGCTGTATGCAGCTCTAAAATAAATTAGCCTGGCCTCAGCCAGTTTGGTCATACTGAATTTGTATCAGGCTCTTGCTGTTTCTAAGCCAAATCTATCTCCTACCAGAACTGGCACACTAAGGGTACACTTCTTCGCCTTGTGAGCCATATTCAGAGATCAGCACAGATGTCTGTAGTAGCTTAATTCACTTAATTGCTGCCACAGAGGAAATGCATATAATGATGACAATATTACCTAATAATCTATGTAATGCAGGCAGAAGGATAAGCTGCATAGTAAGGAAGATGCTCTGTCATATAACATCACAATTTCAAATTGTACCTGCAAAAAGCCTGTGTTTGGTCTATGGGTGGTGAATGCTTTCTGACGGATGGGTGGAACTGAAGACAGCCAGAACCTCTTATCCTCTGGATGCTTTAGGTGGTTGTGTTCCCATGTCTCCCTTAATAAGCAGAAACTGGGATAACTTGTCATTGTGTGTTCCCAGCTCTACAGCCTTGCCCCAAACTGGTCCCTGTAACATAAACCATCTATACTTCATGAGCAAATATGACTCTCTTTAAACACCAGTGTATGCCAATTACCATACGCTGCCACTGATGTAGCTATGTCCTCAGCAGTAGCAGAACTGAGAAAAAAATTTTTATGTCATTTTCCTCCCTTTTCCCTTTTTTTGAAACCACTTTCCTTCTTTCCTTTCTTTCCACTTGTTATTTCAATCTCCTGTTTGCATCAGTCTCCCATTTTTTCTGCATTGTCCTTGTACTGACGTGTAATGATTTTCCTTCTGCTTTAACAGCATTACCACCCATTTCTGGGCACCATCTGCTGCAGGCTGCAACAAATGTACTGTTTCGGAAGGCAAGATCTCTTTGGGAAGGGATCCCATGTTTGTAAGAAATATTGAGAGAGCAAGTGAACAGACCAATTTTCAAACCTGAAATTTACACGCTAAGCAGAGCACTTTGCGGTTATTTTTCTATAGTAATGAGCTTACGAACAAAGTACTGCTTTTCACTGATCCCTCCAGCCTATGTTTCTCAGGTCAGCCCATGCAGAAAAACTTCGGCTTTAGATACTTTATGATGAAGATCTTAAATCATCAAAAGCAAATAGATATGAGGAACTGAATTCACTTCTCTTCTGAGACTCTGGCTGGTCTTTAAAATAATTCTATTTAAATCAAGCTGATGCTCAGATTTGAGCATCACATCTGGGCAGTCATGAAACTGCATAAGCAACTGGATTTTAAACTCTTCTAGCAAAAGTAAAGAGGCCTCTGTCATCTCCCTTAGTACCTGTACCTAGCGTTACTGATGCAGCCTCTGAAACACACAGAACGATCCCTCAGGACCGCAGCCTCTTTCCCACCCAGCTCCTCTTCGGGGTCTGGCCATACGTGATGGCCCACCTGGTCAGCGGGTCATAACAGAAATGGCAGCGCTTTCTGAAACCTTCTGATATCACCTACAATCAACTGAAATGATGTGGATTTGCTATGATTCTCTACAGGAAAAACAATACTTTTGGTATAAATAACAGTGATCTCTTGGAATAATTTATTTTGAAAAAAAATATTATTATTTCCATGGCCTAAGGGTAAAAAAACCCAAATGAACCCTCCACTAAAGGAAAGCTCACATAAGCTTTTCTTTCAGTTCATTATAATACACTGCTCAGTGTTACTACTTAACATTCAGCAATAATTAAGTAGTGTCTATTGCACCATAGCTCCTCTGGTTGCAATGGCAACCTCATGGTAATCTCTATTAACACTACAGCAGTATCTTGTGATAATGAATTAAATAACTGGTGTCAACACTGTAGCTCAGGATTATCATAGGCAGGGGAAAACATGCAAGTTGTTAGGAGTTTGTATAAGCTTCTGCTGACTACAGTCATTTCCAGTTGCTTTGGGGATCAATAGCAAGTACTGGCAGAGAGTGTCAAGTCAATGTCAGCCCTCTGGATTAATCCTGAGCTCATTATCATTGAGTTATAAAGGTCAGGAAGGAGTCAGTGTTAAACCTTTCGTAGTCCAAATTTGTATTAGGGCAGATAAATACAGCAGGTTAGAGTTTTGGAGACTTCTCCACTTTCTTTGGAAAGCTACTATACTCATGACTTTGCTATGAAAGTGACAACTCTGGTCCCAATTCTTTCTTCCAGTATTCAAGACCTATCTCATAGTGGCTTCTTTAGCAAAGTTCACTTTTTGGTACAAAACAAAGCAAAGTTTGCTATTACCTGGAAATGTCTAGTGGCAATATTACTCAAGTAAAATCGAAACCTAGCTGCTCCAGTCATCAGACATGACTGAAGTGGGCATGGGATGTCCACTGATGCTGCCTGATGGAAACTTGTTTCCTCCATCCAGCCAGAGAAGAACAGACAGCGTCTGGGCAGGAATACTATGTCCCATGAACATCCCATCTTCTTCATCAGTGAGAGGACATGATAAAGACCAAGTATGCATTTCCTCATAAAGTGACTGCTTTTGAGGAGCACACCTGAGGGATGCAAAGGAAACCATGGATGCAGAGCCAGGCAGCCCTTGGAACAGCTTTTAGACCAGAAAGGGATGGCCCCCTTGGTCAAATTTTTCCTGATTCACATGCTTCAGCATTTTTTTAACACTTGTAAGAGAAAACTACAGCTTTCTTTCAAGGTTAAAGCACAGCGTTACAGTTTTAACAGAAATAATTGACTGATTGCTTTTTAATGATACACTTGAACTAGTAATTCTTTTGGGAGCATCTCTTACATTTATGTGATCTGTTACACTTGTTCACTGAATATTACCGTGCTGGGTGGGATAAAAGAAAACCTGGGGATAAACTCTGCTCTCACTCCAGTCTGCATCAGGATTAACATGGTCGATGTCAATATAATCAGTCTGTTATAAAAGCAGCATTGGCAAACACTGAATCCTGCTGAGACTATATAAATAGAGGGGTTTTTTGCTTTTAACTATGGAGTGGTTGAAGAATGTCTTAGCAGCTAAGATATTTCTTAATGATGATACGTTTTCCTGCAGTCAGCAATTACTACAGACCCACTGAGGTAGGTGCAACAAGCATGAGAGAAGAGATGCTATGAGCACTGATACAGCACATTATATGACCACAATGTTGACTGGTTGCTTGCCTGAGCAAACATAGGAAAATAAGCTAAAAGGAACAAAGTAGTATAGTACTGCACACTTGGAGCAAGATTTTCTTTAAGTTAAAATAGTTAATGGCATCTGCTAGAAATGTATAGCTTTTTCTGTCTTAATCCATTGGATAAATATTACTGTAGATTAATTAGTTCAAAGAAAATCATGACAAACTTTATGTGGGAGTGGGCTCAGCCAGGATTATTTTATGCAGACTAAATTCTTTTAGGGCTTTGACAAAATCCTAAAAATAATAGCCACAACACATGCTCCTCCTAAGACTCTGTATGTAAGAGGTGAAACAAAGAGCCTTACCTGCCTGTGCAGCTGTAATTAGAGCCGTGTTCCCTTCGTTGTCCTGCCAGTTCACATCAAGGTGAGGGCATTGTGCTAAGGCTATTACAATATCCACATAACCTTGGTAACAGGCAACGATAAGACCATTCTGTAAGTAAAATATAAAGAGAGAGTCAGGTTTACCAGACTCAAAAGTTCACTGAAGAAGCACACTAGTCTGTTTTTTTATTTATTCTTTTTCAGAATGAAGAACTGAGAAGGTATCAGCATAACTAGTGATTAGCTCCAGGCACAATGTTCAGATCCAAAACACCAATTTTTATCTCTGCTCTTTGGTGAGTAACATTTGGTATTCCTCAGAAATACCTAAGAGAGCAGGTATTATATTATGCTACTTGGAAAGTAACTGTTTATAAATGGCTTATGCTTATATGACTATATAATCTAGATCCAAATGAGAATAAATCAGATTTTATTATATAATAAAATGAACCCAGCAGGTAAGATAAAATAGACATGATCTGAATAGTAATTCTCTGTAAAACAACTGCTTGCTCTCTGAAGGGGAAGTGGTAGGCAGGAGTCGTGTTCATACTACCTGTTGCTAACTTTAAATACTTCAGGTTTCCCATTATAACCAGACCTTTTCTATAATCATAAATAAAATAAAATTGCTTTTAGCGCTCCTGTTTAATGTGCTTTATGACAGCTGGAAGCTGTAAAACTTCCAGGAGGAAGCCAAGCCAGAAGGTAAACCTTATAACTCAGCTTGGTACCCAGCTAGTGTTTCACTCCACAGCAGCAAACTGACAGCTTCCCTAAAATACATCAAAATACACTTGTCATTAATTACATGGAACTACAGTACTTACTCCTGGCTGCTCACTTGACCGCTAGGATTAAAACCATTATCTTTGGTCTTCAGGATTACTCGGGCAGCCCAGCGTTCATCTGCACGGGGCTGACGGGCGTAAAGGAGGGCAGGTGCAGATAAATCAGTGCTCCCTGCGGTCCCTCTTCATTGCCAACACATGACTCAGTTTTCCTGAGCTCAGCATCAGTATCTGACTATTGAAAAGTGTCGTGGTTTAACCCCAGCCAGCAACTAAGCACCACGCAGCTGCTCGCTCACTCCCCCCCAGTAGGATGGGGGAGAGGATGGGAAGGGTAAAAGGGAGAGAACTCGTGGGTTGAGATAAGAAGAGTTTAATAATTGAAGTAAAATAAAATAGAACAGTTAAATAGGTAAAGCAAAAGCTGCGCACGCAACAAAGCAAAACAAGGAATTAATTCGCTACTTCCCATCAGCAGGCGGGTGTTCGGCCACCCCCAGGAAAGCAGGGCTCCATCACGCGTAACGGTTACTTGGGAAGACAAACGCCGTCACGCCAGATGTCCCCCCCTTCCTTCTTCTTCCCCCAGCTTATATACTGAGCATGACGTCATATGGTATGGAATAACTCTTTGGCCAGTCTGGGTCAGCGCCCCTGGCTGTGCCCCCTCCCAGCCCCCCGTGCACCGGGCAGAGCAGGGGAAGCTGAAAAGTCCTTGACCAATGTAAGCGCTACTTAGCGACTATTTAGCAATACTTAGCACTACTTAGCAAGAACCAAAGCATCAGTGTATCATCGACATTGTTCTCATCCTAAACCCAAAACACAGCCCCATACTGGCTACCAAGAAGAAAATTAACTCTATCCCAGCTGAAACCAGGACAAAAAGATAAGGGCAGAGACACAAATCTCAACCTCTCTGGTAACCCTGCCAGCCTAAAATGTGCTCACGCAGACATGCTGCAAGTTCAGAACCACAAGACTAGCAAGAAGGAGAACCCAGTTATGAAAACTGAATGGCTCACCTTGACTCCTACATCATTTTTCTAAGGTGCTCTTGCATAAACACTCTTTTTATTTCTTTTCCCCATGGACACTATTGAGACAGAGCCACTCGCCAAATGACAACAGCTGTGGTTTCTGATTTATTGTCATTATAACTAGTTAGTTAATATTTCAGTGTCCTGTTTCATTGTTATTCTGCATGGTCCTTTTGGTTTAGGTGCCAAACGGCTTCATTACGAAACAGAGGCAATGCCAACTCTTTGGGATGCGCACAGGCTACGTACAGTATTTCTCAATTACATCTTTTGATAAAATTATTACTCTGATTTCTTGTATTCTCAATTCACTCTTGTCCTCAGTATGAAACAACACCCACCACTGTTTTAGAAAGAGCATCTCCATTTCCTTGTGCAGCACCTGTAATACTTCAAACCGTTCTATTGAAATTGCACAGAGAATTCTGCTTAAAGAGATACATATATACACATATGACCTGAAATAGGTCTCTAAAAAGTATGTACTCTCCTGCTAGAATTGTTCAGATTAATCCAAGTTTTACTACAATGTAATCATTCTTAGCTTTAAAAAAAATGTGTCAGTGTCCACTTGGTAAGGACTTAAGCATTATTTTACTTCTTTAATAATTTCACTTTTCACCTGATGTTCAGGATATAGGTCTTTACAATTCCAAAAACTCTGCAGATTTAAAACACCACCCGATCATTCAAAAAAAGGTCAATTACTAATGATAGCAGAAAACTAAGTGTACAATAGTCTGGAGACCTAAAATTCTTGACAACAAGAAGGTAGATCCTATTGTTCACTGAAAAAATTGGCATTTCTGAAGGGTGGTATTTTCAAAAAGCTGTAAGAATATCTTAGAGTAGTTTTCATCTCTAATGGAAAGAACTGTTTCACTCAGTATCTGAAGGATATTTTCACAATTATTTTCACAGGACATTTTTGTGTTCTAAAACTATTTACCAGGTGTTTAAAAAAAAAGTTCATTTTTTTCTCTCTTTAAAAGAAAAACAAACTGTAGAACAGTAAAACAAACTATATCCAGTATATCCAACACATGCCGGCATTCTGATTTCAGCAGATATGAGACACAAACGATCCCAAAATCAATCAATCTTATTCACTGTTCTGAGTTTACAAACCAGAAGGATTACTTAGGTATCAACATTTTCTGAATTTTATTTTCCAAAGATGCAATCAAAGACTGCTTGCTTAAGGATAAGGAAAGGCAACAGAGAGTAGGACTGTGGGATTACATGGTGTAACACGGAAAATCATTTTTGGAGGCCGGTTGTATGAATCTGAAGTGGTTCAGATAAGAGTGTGAGAAGCTGGTAGCCAATGGAGTGTGCCCAGCGCTCCCTGGTTGAGAAGCAAAATGAGCAATTGCACGAGGACATAAAACCAAGTCGTCTCACCACCATGCAGTTCCCAGCACCGTCCAGGGCTGTAAAGCTGATGCGAGTGCTCTCTGGTTACCCTTAGCGGTTATGTGTTTCATC
Organism: Theristicus caerulescens; assembly: GCA_020745775.1. Taxonomy (NCBI): domain Eukaryota; kingdom Metazoa; phylum Chordata; class Aves; order Pelecaniformes; family Threskiornithidae; genus Theristicus; species Theristicus caerulescens. The sequence continues at coordinate 88,590,366 of CM036558.1, forward strand.
AGGAGGTCAGACCGACCACGTGCTGAGGGACTGCTTTCCTTTGCATAAGTCTTGCAAATGTATCGGATATTGAAATGAGTTCAGGAGGCTACAGCTTTAGAATGAAAATTGCAATAAACCCCTGGATTCGACTGTTATTTCCCAAATCCTGGTTCAAGGATACCATGATAATTTGTGGTTTCAGGTTGCCTTTTTTTTTTCCCCCCCTCTCTCTTTGCATCCATTTCTGGTCCTGTCTATATTCTGCTTGCTGAAAGTTAGTACAAGCAGATCAGCCAGGAGGCACAATCAGTCAATCGCAACATGAGTCATTAGTCTGGAATCTTTAACTTCATATACCAATAAATACTATTATCCACAGCCATAATATATTAGAAACTCTTTCAACAATCTCAATTAATAAGTATAACCGATACAAAATTGCTTTCAGCAAACTGCTTTTTGAAGCAATTGGTAAAGCAGTAGCCTGTATCACAGCAGTCTGCAGGAAAATGCAGCCGTGTGCTTAATGTTTCTTTAAAAGAGAAAAACAAAGCAGTATAAATGAATTTTAGCCAGAAAATTTTGAACCTAAATAATCTGGTTATCCTTAGAAAAGAGATGACATTTTAACTCATTAGCATTCTACCAAGGCATCAATTATTCTATTCCTCATATGAAGGGTCATTGTGCAATTATGAAGTGGTCAGTATATGTGGAAAAAATTATATATTTTTTAAATTGAATCTCACTATTATTTTGTCAGTAAGATCAATTCTCAGACATACTCACTACATGTGAAAGCTTTAGGAGAAGGAAGATTGATAATTCTTAAATGCATGTCCTCTCCCTAAGAGTTCAACCTTTCTCCTTCAACAGCATCCTTTTCCCTCTCTTCCCTTTCAATCACCACTGGTCCTCAATCACCACTTATTTTAAATCATAATAAAAATGCAAACTATTCCCATTAATATATAATAATAATGAATTATTAGAAGGAATAACTGTACATATGTCACAGCATGCAAGCACAGTGTCCCTACTTTTCAAGGACTGTTTTCTTAGCTAAGACCTGCTCTCTCCCGATCAGCAGCCAGGGCTGCCGCCCATCATTCTCCCAGACCAAGGAAACAGAACAGGGAAAAAAAATCTGCTTTGAGCCTTTGTGCAGAAGAGACCTTAAACATGAAACAAAATTGATACCTTTGGACTACAGCAAAAGGGATTTCTTCATTACAGGAGACCGGGGCTGCTGGCTTCTCTGAGGTTTGCAACAGATCCTATTTCATTTTTCAAATATCGTATACAGACTCTGCTTGACAAACAAAGCATGAGTCATCAATCACATCAACTACATTAACATTTACTGGCAATTTTTCCACATAAGGGAGGGTTGAAATTCAGCTCAGTTAACAGATTTTTTTCCAAGTAGAAGCCATAATACCGCCAGGTGTTGAGGGCTCTGTCTTTCCTCTGTGGAATATTTGGCGTTCCACAGAGATTCCCCACAGTTTTTCTATAGTATATGACATATCTTACTTTTATGTAACTAGCACAGTTTTGAAAGATTCCCCTTTGTTTTGAAGTGACAGGGCAAAATTAACAATACTTTATTTAGAACATGTGACAAAACAGTCAGCCTGGGATAAATCACTTATTTTCCATATATTCTAAGTAAAGTATAACTAATTTTCTTAATTCATTCCAGAGTACATAAATGGACATTTCAGACATGGGACTACCTGAAGTTAATCAGATGTTGCAACACCTTTCTCAAGCAGTGTTTACAAATTTTAAGAGTTTCATAGTGCTCTTCTGTAATCAGACTAAAAATATTGTATTAGAATTTCCTACAAAAGCATAAACTTGAAATGTGCATGTTTGAAATAGAATAAAATAGTCCTGGGAAACTTTTGATTCCTTTTAAACTTATATTTCTTCATGTGCCTTTGATTTCATGTGAGACTGGAATAGTGCTGCCACTATAAAAATAAGCTCTGCTTTGCTCAGCTGTGTTGGCTAATGACATAACAATGTATCTGATTAAGTGAGGTCATGGATATCTCAGGAGACAATTTTATAAATCAGATGTTATGACAACATTACAGGTGTAAGGCTATTTGCACACTAGATCATTACATGTAATAGAGATCACAGGAAAAACTAGAGGATCAATAATGAACTCAAGCTGAACAGCAGAGCAAATCACACACAGCACGCAATTATTTTAGCTTTTAAAAAAATCCCTTCAGGCAACTTATTTTCCACCAACATGCTGAGAATGAAACCAGCTTATTACAGCTTTTCCCCTACTATCCCAGACAAAAATGGGTCTGGCAAAAGACTAAATTGACATTACCCATTGCTTTTTATAAGCATCATAATAAATAACTGTCCGGTTTGCTTTGCGTGCGCCTGTAAGTATTAATGAAAATTCTGCAAGGTTGGTTTAACTGCAATGATTAAAACTGCATGTAATTGAATTAAATGAGATAATGATTAATTGTAACTCATAATCATATGCACGGACAACTATGAAAATTGTGTCTGTTAAAAGCATGTTACACAAATATTATAAGTAATAGAAATGAAAGAATAATAAAATATAAGGGAATAAAAAGTTGCATTTAAACTTTTTCTTGTTGATTTACAATAATAACTCATATGTTTAATATTTGGTGTTATACATAACACTATTATAACAGAACTATATATAACTATCATGCACTATAACATAATCCATTATTATACGAGGCAAAAAAAAAAAACGAAAACAGGTCAAGTATTTCAAAAGAAATCTCCCAAAATTATTTGAGGGAAATTCTGATCTCCGCTAAAAACTCTGCAACTCTGTGAAACTGGGGTTAACAGAGATTCTAAATTTACGTTGTAGTGAAAAAGAGCAAAATTTCATGCTGAGCATCACTACCCACTATATACTAATTTGTGTATAATGCACAAAACCTTCCAGTCTGCGTAAAGCAATCTGAGAAACTTTCATAAATGGCTTGAGCTTATATTATAATTGGTTTAGCTGATTAGATCAACAGTGACTGAGATGAGGTAATTATTCAGGTCATCAGTCCCATGAGAAGTGGTGTTTATGTGCTACAGAAATCCATCAAGCACATAAGCTTTAATATTATCTGCACAAAATAATTTAGGCTGACCTTTTAGAGAAATGGCTGCAACAGCTTAGTCACATACAAATTTACATTGGGAAAGCAACAAAAAAAAAGAGCTGGGAATTTAAGCAAATTTTGTCCGACTTGCTTGGACAAAACCCCATGTGCCTGGAGGGGGGAGATGCTGATTTTGCGAGGGAAAGCGATCAGACGATCAGACAAGTGCAAAAGAATATTGAAGCAGGGATGGAGCAGCGGCGTGCAAAACTCTCTGCCTCCTCTGCAGAGGAACACAGTCGCCTGAAGCACAATCTTCTATCCAAAAGCAAGCTTAAATGGCACTGGCCCTTCCAGTGCCTGAATACTGAAGGCACAAAATTACCACCTTCACTTCACAGCATTATGAATGCTCACGGATTCATTTCCCAGAGTGAATTGCACTCCACTAGGTAAAAACACGGGCCTGTCCACAGACAGGCAGATGATAACCCACCATTTTTCCCCTCCATTTTGTGGGATATGTTCAACTTCACTTATTTCATACACGAATCTTGTACCAGTCAGGCCACATGTCTTTAAGTAAAGGTATAGCTTAGTATATGTACCATCTCTGCAGAAGTCCTTACTTAATCTGTTCTAATCCAAATCTCTGTGATCACCTCTAAAAATAGTCCCAGGAAAGTTCACTTTACTATGCCTGCAAAAGCTTGCATTACACAACAAAGAAAACCAGTGCCACTTGTGTAATAAATCAGACAACAAGAAAAGGTAATAAAATTTGTGTACTTCCCTTATTTACTAACATGTACGTTGTTTGAATCGGTTTCAGGATTACCAGTGATATAAGCACGTGGCAGAAACCTCAGGAAGCTCGTGCCAGGGGCCATAAGGGACACACAAGGCAGATAAACACACACGGTGTAGCCAGAGATATTCCAGTGTGGGGGATACATAGGAAACAAATTGTTTTATCATATGGCAATACCGAGAGATGCTTATGAAGAATTAACCCTACTTTATTTTTTTTAATATCAAGACACATAAAAGCAAATAATTCAATGGGAAATCAAAACCCCTTGAGCTGATGGGGATTTGGGGGTTGTATACTGTTCCACAGGAGGCTGGAACATGTCCCCAGCTCCCGCACCGTCCGATATCTTCTCCCAGCACCAGCCATGCGGCTGCCTCTTGACATGGCTCCCTTGACCAAAGCTGGGAGGAGAGGACGACGGAGAAGTCAGATGACTACATCTTCAACCCATGGGAAGCCTGATGGGAGGAAAACTGGACCGTTACATCAGAAGTAGCAATCCTTTTTTCTCCTCATTCCTGTGGGGAGTTCTCCTCATCTTCCTGTGAGGGAAACCCTGGTTGAGACAACAGCCGGTTGCTCAGGAGCCCTTCACCACACCCCGTCTCCCAGTGATGCTCCAGGAGCCGCAGAAGGTGGCTTCTCTCTCATAGTCTTTCACCCACAGCATCTGCTGCCACCTCTCACCCCACACATGCCTCCCCCAAAGTACGCTGTGTCCAAAGGGCTGGAGGGCTGCTGAAGTACAGAAGACATTTTTTGACTGTATGGCCTGACCGACAGCCAACGCTCACTGGCACCTCCTCTCCTGACCACCGGAGAAAAGGGCCACTTTGTTCCTTGCTGTGCTGCATCCTCTCGGCCACCCTTTTCGCTGCAGGAGGCCAGAAGCAGAGGACACTCAGGATTACACCTAGCAGTGGAAACAGCCCTGCAAAAAAATATGAGCTGAGGGACACTGTGTCGACTGAGTTGCAGGAGGCCTGCGCTGCATTGCCAGCTCTTCTACTATGAGTTAAGGTGACGCTTGGTGATAACTTCTTAAAACAGTAGTTACTGGACTTGTGCTATCACATGAAAAATGTTTTATTCTTCTTTCCCTGCTGAACCTCAGCTTGAAAGAAAGAACTGAAGACCTGAACGTGGAGAGCTAGTACTATTACTAACTCAGGTGTATTTTAACCTTGAGGTGCTTGAGTCAGAAAACTTAATGCAGTTCCATTGAAATATATATATAGATATTAAAAAATATACTTGCTCAGGATGTTAGCAGGCATACACATTCATGCTCAAGATCAATTTTGTTAAAATAATGTATTATTTTGCAGTGACAGCTGGTAAGACTATATTAGGAATGTACTCATCAGTCTTAAATTTCATCAGGTAGGAGAAATGCCTTTACTAGTGAGAGCAGACTGTTGTGCAACAGAGCAATACATAGAATGAAGAAGTTTTTATGGAAAGAGAGAAAACCGAGATCATTTTTCCACAACTGAAAACAGAAGTGACATTTGATGTAGTCCAATCAGTACAAAATTAAACTTTGCAGTGTATGTGAGATCTCTCGTCACAACAGAAGTAAACAAGGTATAATTTTAGAAAAGGAATATGTAAGGAATCTTTAAGGAAATGCTGATTAATAAAAATAACACATACTTAAAATGAACTGGTAGGTCACCTAGTGGAGCTTATTGCCATTATCCATACATTAAAAGGACGTTATCTCTGGATTCAATAACATGGGAATTCAGCCCAGGATACCATTTTTGGGGAAAGGCTCTCTGTTCTGCATATGGGGTGCCTGACTGTAAAGGACAAGAAATACTGTGGGAAGATGGTAGGGTAAGTAACACAATTTTTATCAGGTTAAATTTCACATTTTCCATTTATTTAGACTGTCATGTTAGGTACAACTACTAAGTAGTGATGATCCCTGACAAATAATGTGGCCTTACTAATTCTAGCTTTCCTGTTTGTATAGCACATACTAATCAGTGTTAATACTGTCAAATGTTAGTGCTAAGTTTTGATAGTGTTGACAGTAATAATACATGATACATGGCAGCCAAATTTATACAACCCTCTTTGCTATGCCTGTTTTTTTGATATCTGTGCTAGACGCAGGTCACTCTTCTCGGGCTTAAAAGTAAGGGAAGAGATATTTATAAGAAAAAAGTGAGAGGTCTGACTTCAGAAAACAATGTAAATGATGTACTGAACTTTAATGGGGGGAATCCTGATGTAAACCCAGAAGGCAGTTCTACCACAAATCCCATGTCTGCACTTTAAGGTGCTCTGAACATAAGCAACCCAAATCATTAACTGCGGAGGGCTGGGGGAGGCAATGTAACAGACTCCCACCAACATCAAGATCCTGTCCCAGCGAACAGTGAGCTGATTTAAATTTCATTTCTTTGTCTTCCACTGGCTTGCTAGGCAACTTTTAGCAAGGCTTCCAAGGGCTGTAAACCATCCCGTGAAGAAGGATATTGTATTTCTGGATCCTTAAATGAACAGCACATTATTAAACTTTGCTTGGAACAGGTGTTTCCAGCTAGGAATAGATTTAAAACAGCGCAGTGCTGACTGCTTCCTCCTGTGAATATATGAGGCTGGGAGCTCCTGCTGCTCTAGCCAATAGCGGTAAAAAGCTGCAGTGGGTTTAGGAACCGCTGAAAGAAAGAGAGTTTTTAATAAAGCTCAAACTATACCTTTTGTGGAAATAATTATATGGAAAACATCTTGGAGAATCTCTTGATTGCCAGATTACTTCAAAATCTGATGTTACCCTAATAGTCTTCCTATCAATGACATCATTGAAGCATAATTTTTATTTTTCAGATAGGCAAAACCCCCAAGAGCTAAATGTAATGACAGTCAAAGGTGGATCATCTAACAGCATAACCCAAACGTGATGTGTCTTCAGTCCAGTGCACTCTCTCACCATGTAAGACCTTTAGGAACATTCAGAAACCAGTTTAGATCTGAACTCCAAGTCCTGGGCCTTGCAGACATTATTGTTAATTTCTCTTTTGGTCTCTAAATATATACATATATTCACACACTTTTAAGATAAAAAGGAGAGTTTGCAGCATTTTAAAAGTGTATTTTATAGTTCATTCAGAAGGCATGTGAAATACATTTTGTGCACTGACATAACTCTGTCAAAAGTACTTCCTTTGGCTTTAAAGCACGGCATTCAGCTCCTCTGTGTTTAACAGATACATTTTCCTTTCTGTTATGTTCTATCAGACACAGGCTGACTGTAACTTAGATCTGTTGCAAGAAGCTAAACACAGTGTTTGAATGCATGTTTTTTTTTCAGGAGACCTCTCCAAAAGTAATGAGTCACAAAATCTTTGTAAACAATACATTTCAGTTTGACACTGGCTGAGAGGTAAATGCACAACCTTCTACTCCCTCATAATCTATCATTGTATCTAATCTGTCTCTTCTATAAACAACATTTTAAAGACTCCAGCAGATTTTCACTGTAGAGTTCTCTGAAGAGACACGGCCAGTGATGAGCTTGCAAGCACCCTCTTGTGGCAATGAGCTCCTGTAGTTATATCAGGAAAGACCTTCCCAAGAAGTTTCGGTTCCTTTCCTCCAACTTCTGTAAATTCGTTTTGTTTGTGTTTCTCTGAGCCTCCTGGTGGTGGAATGACACCAGACCCAAACCTTGTAAAGAAAGAGCCCGGGATAGTCTGTCCATCAGTGGTTAATCTGCCACTGGGGGAAAAAAGGTCTCTTTCCTCAAAAGGAAAGCAACTTGATGAAGAAAAAACCCATCAGGGTGAAAGCTCTTCCTTGCAAAGCCCCTATACTCACCAAAAAGAGCAACTGCATAAGCTTCTTGGGACACCAGAGATGGGGGACTGCCTGCCTGCGACTCACAACACTGCACAGTACCACACACAAAAGTACCAGCCTATTTCCTCACCCTTTGATCTAAAGAAGTTATATGAGCAATAAAAGCCCAGTCTCCATCTTAGTCTGCCATTTGAAATAAGTTTCATAATGACATCAATGGATAAGTAACACCCTCATTGTGTCTTCTTCCCAACCTCCCCATGGCTCTGGCTTTTGCACTTCATTGCTTCTTTTTCTATAACACTTCTAATAATAACCCTCATCATTGATCTTGGATCTTCTAATAATCAGCCTTATTGATCCTTGAACTGACCTGAATGGATGAGGGAATTGCGGTAAACTTTCTCCCCCAGTGAAAACAAAGAGAGGGGAGAAGACCAGCTGTCCTTGTACAGCAGAAGGGCAAGTGATTCTCAGATGACAGAAATGCATTAGTATTTAGCCTACAGGATTCACCTTAGATACTTCATTCTAGATGTGTTATCACATAGCAAGAGTCAGCATCCTCTTTTTCAACCAAGAGGATAACATGCTAACAACAATCAGTAGTTGTCGTTCATGAAAACGCAAGCTAAATACTGATATTCAGGAAGAAATGTATGTTGAAATATTATTGGTAGACATGAAGAAGGTTCTCCAGCTGGACCAGGTGTTATTATTTTACTTCTATCAAGCAAAGATCCCACTGATGGGATCTCATTAGCTTGTCTCTTCAGATTATCATCAACTAGTGCAAGTAGCAATGGTGAAGCATCCAGGTTCTTGAAAGCCCTTATTGTGCTTTCCACAACAAAAGAGCTTCCTTTATCTAGGATATGCATCTGGTGTTACCTAGACTGGCTTTCATCTCAGTCACACCCCTTCCTGTTTTTAACCCAGCTCCAACAAGGCAAAATATTTCTTTGAGCATAATTATGAAAAAAGTCTCCTGCTTCTCCTTAGAAAACAAATAAACTTTTTTAAGCATCTGTGGTGAATTGATGGCCCGTGTCTATTTTTCACTCAGAGACCTAAAGTGGATTTTGGTATGTATGGATTAGTGTCAACCCTCGTGATCCTAAAGGGTTGCAATCCTGTAATCCCACAGCTCCGTGCAATGCAGCTACTGTGGAATATCACATATGACCATGCTGGAGGCCAAAAACTGGATTTTTAGAAGTATTCCTCCTTGGATTTAGGCTTGTGAAACTTGGAGGAAAGTGCTATGGCTCCTGACTTCATAAGAACTCTTCCACTCTTTCCCACCTATGCACTGCTAATTACTAGCGCTCCAGAAATTGTACTGCAAAGTGGGTCTCCACAAAGAGAGATGAGGCACTAATAACTGTAATTGTTTAAACACCGCCTTGGTAAATTCATGCGTTCTGAATACTGGAGATTGTCAGTTCTGGGTGAAAACAAAAAGTATGCAATTTTCAAGTAATGCATAGTGAACTAGCATTGCTAATACTAAGAGTACACATTTTATGCCCAAGTTTCTCATGTTTTATAACTGTTAGAAACACTGATGACTATGATCACATTTTTAATTACAGCAGAACATGCAGACTATGTTTCAGATAGACTTTTCTAGTTCTTATGTAAACATACTTTGGTCAAGGACAAGGAGGGTTGCGCCTTTCTGACTTACACCTACGAGTACTGACAACTCCATAATGCTCATGGCTAGTTAGAGAGCAAGAACTAGCTCCTGCTATAAAAACCATCAAACTATAGTTCTGTCTATTTTAGGAATAAAGTAACTGATAGGCTGCATACAGCCACTGGAGAGGAAATCCAGCGTGTCTCAGACTTCCCGTAAAGGAATGGTTCCTTCCCGCAGGTTTAGCATCAGCCCATGAAAAGTGCAGCTGTTTTAACAAAAGACAGAATTACATTTTTGAAAGATCAGAGAATAGCACTTGGCTGTATCAAGAACACTGCTGCTACTGGCTTGCAAGTCCTAGCAAGTAGCCTCACATTAATTTAGCGCTGTATTTGGGGAATGGGCTCATCCACAATGACACTTATCTGCAAGAGGCTCAGACTGATTTTTTTTGTTTGAGAAAACACACACTGTGACATTGAATTAATCTGTTCAGAGGGGACTTTTTTTTCCTCTGGTAGCTCCCTATTTTTTGCAGATTCAACTTTTTAAAAATCCTGAAGAAGATCGTTCTAAAGCAGGGGTTTATTTTTTTAAGTGTGCATCCCCATTTTAAATTTCTCTCTTTTATTATCTCAATTGGCTAAATAAGGATTTATCATCCACTGCAGTTGTAATAGGTATCAGTGTATGAGCAGACAGTTCGGCAAAGGTGAAAATCATATTTAGAATATCCAAGTGAGAGACAGTAGCATCACCATCGTATCTGTCTCAAGTCAACTACAGTACTGCAGCTTGAGTTTAATAAGCAAATGCAGCACACACTTGTAATGCCATTACCTAGAGGCAAGAGCTGAGTGAGGCTCTACCTGCTGTTGGTGCAGTCTTTCCTCTTATACGGAGCCTGTGACCACCCCGTTTATCTCAGCTGAGTGTCCAGCTCCATGCAATAAAGGCAGGAAAGCATCTTCTGCCTCTCTGTTTGGATCTAAGAATCTCATCTTCCAATGAATACACCCCATTCATCTAAATAATAAAGAAACGTAGGGAGGGATTGAACATTAATATATTGTTGAATTTGAAGTAAAGAAGATATAGAATTAAATATCTGAAAAAAAAAGGGGGGGGGAGTAATTTCACATTAATATTCAAACGTCTGTAATTACTAGAGACAACCTGCCTTTGTAAAAAACCGGTAACCCATTAATACAATATATCCACTTTATAGAACAGTTTCAGTCAAACAATCCAGAAACTGTTCTTCTTCTACCTCATAAAATTGGAGAATATTTGGGTAAACTGCAAAACAGCTTCTCTTGAGTCAGGACTCCAGGACTTCATATAAGCAATCTACTTTTTAATTTAAGGACCTATATCTCTGAGAGAAATAGTAGACATTTAAAACAGTTTTCTTAACAGAAGAACACCTTTTGCTGGCAAGAAACACACTACCAAAAAAAGCAGTGTGCATCAAATACATCTGATAGAGGTTTTTCAGAGCTGTTTGCAGTGAGCTTGACACGTCCCCGTGCCCCACAGCAGCCGAAGAACTGCAACAGTGTGGTACAGAGGCTTTTGGTACTTCAAGACATTGCTTGACTGCACAATGGCATTTTTGTTGCTAGAAGCTCACTAATGAGAGCAGTATCTGAACATACCATGGGACCTTTGAATGATGCTCCAGGCCCCTGGAGAAAACAAAAGATATCCGGTTTATAGGGAATTTTCAATGTACAGTTGGAAACTACATCCTAAAAAAAAAGGAATTTTTTTTTGCTTAACTGGCTGCAAGCCATACAGCTTAGAAAATAAAGTAAACATGTTCTTATGCCCAAGACTCATCACAAAAGCTCTCTAATCTCTCCAGCTGAAGATTTGTAAATAAATACCTTCATATAAAATAAAAGGATACAGAAAAATATTGGCCACCTGACACATTCCATCTCAGTTTGTGGCAGCTATTACTGTTCACAAGAAGACTATATCCTATTACATTCAATGTTGGCGAAACAGCATAGCAATTATTGGACTAGCACTTTCACATAACTAAGCATTTAGCTGCAGCCACATTATTCATGTCTTGAAAAAAACAGGAATTAGCAAACGGCCCTGCATATTCATCAGCTGCCTGTGTTGCTTTCCAGGATTTTCTGGTTTTCTGTTACAGGAGGATACTTCCCATCAGCTCAGTACGGCATTAGGCCACACAAGCTGTCATGGCTGATCTGTTGCTATTAGAAAGCTCCATCTAAGCAAAAAGGCTGGCAAGCTCAGAAAACTGGAAGCGCACTTCTGCTAAAGGTATAAACAAAGGTACACCAACAACTGCAGAGATTCCTGTATGGTAAATGAGGAGCTTTGGTTGAAATAGACTTGGTTGCTTAGAGACACTTGTCCATTAAAATAGTATAGACATGACCTGTAAACACAATTTTCTTCATTTTTGTGGTGCCCAACTCCAAAGCACTGGAATTTGCTAAGAGATGAGAGCAAAAAAACACATTTACCTTGAAGAAATATTGCAAAGAAGATTCCATTAATATTTGTGCAATTTTTCTATTTCGTAATGATGAAGAGCATGACAGAGAAGGAAACTCTCCAACCATTGGATAAGCATAGGGTGGTTAGCAGTAAACAGGAATAATAATAAATAATAATAAATTTTCAGCTGTGCAGCCTTATTACATATATTACACTACACAAAAAAAATTACATTTCCACCCCATAAATGAGTAACAGTCATTTTTATAAAGCTAGTCCTTGTTCATTTAACAATCACTCACAGGCCACACTTGTGGACAAATCAAGCAGTTTTGCAGGACGCTGAGGCAAAACCAGAAGACTAGCATTTTTCGAGTTGATTGATGATTAAATATACCCAACCACAATCATGATGCTAAATGGTAAACATTTCATCTACAGCCTTTTGTCATTTGGCTTCTTTTTGTTTCATCATAACTGAGTCTGTGGAGCACTAGCTGTCCTCCTTCAGCAGCAGATCCTTAGAAGCATCCTTAAATCCATCTGTGCACAGTCCAAGAACGGTAAATCTCAGCAGCATTAAACCTCCCAGCTCCATGCAGAGGTACAAAAACACCGATTTGGGAAAAACTGGAGCATCATATTATCTATGTCATCCTACTTGAAAGCTATCCTGTCATATCTGAAATAAGTATACAGCATGTGCAAATAAGTATTATACCAATTTTAGTATCAGCATAGTTAATGATTTCCAAAACCGTAACACAACAAATGATGCTAGTTTGGGCACTTTGAATTGAAAAGCCTAAAAAAAAAAATTACAAATTAGAAGAACCACTTGGAATTCAGAGAAAACCTGGGCCAAGCGCTGGCTGTGTGGACATCGTTGGCCCACTCCAGAGAGGCTAACTCTGAGTAGGGTGGATGTGAGCTGAGCCGCACAGGTGCTCTCATGCCAGAGATGGTTTCCTCTGGCAATGCACACAGCCCATGCTCATCTAGAGGGATTTTCTACAAGTAAAAGGCTGCTGACGCTTTCCAAATCAATCTTTATTTCAAAATTAGCAGTGAATTCTAGTTGGTGATCATGTATAACTTTTCTTTAGAGGAAGAAAAAAGTGTTTTAATGAAATGTAATTTGAAATAAACCTGATGCACATTAGGCTCATCTGGCATGAAGCGACCAACACCTACAAAGTCATACAAGAGTTACTACTCAGTCTCGCTATCGTTCTGCTCTGTGAAGATGAAGTACTACCAACACACAACAGTATTACAATAAATTACTTGATTCTTGTTGGTCTCTGTTACACAGTGATCGTTACCAAAAGGGGGCTTTGGTTTTTTTATTTTTCAGTCTATCTCTTCTTGAGTGGTAGGACAGATTTTGGATGTAATAGTACCTGCTGAAATGTCTGGATAGATCCAAATAGATATTTTGATTACTTGTACTCCTTGTTCAACATTTGTTAGTATTTATTTTCATAGCTTATATTATTCCCAAGCACACACACAAGACTGCATGACTAAAATTAATGACAAGTGTGCCACACGCAAAAGTGAAAGTTAATACGTATTTCAAAGCCCTTTTTGAAATGTCCCTGAAACCTAGCGACAAGTGAAAAACAAGCAAGTCTCACACCTCTGAAAAGGGCACTACCCGATGAGGGGCTGGGTGTCCCCATCCCTGCCTTTCCACCTGGCAGCGCTGACTCTGGTCCTCCGAGAACCACAGCCCACATCTCCGCTTCCAGCGCTAGCAGGACCAAAGGGCGTGAAGGGAACTCGGAGTGAAGCTCCTGACGATGCTGAAAGATGTGGCACTGGGGACCTGCTGTCCCTTGCAGCTGGCACCTGAATCCACCACTCCTGTGGCACTTCTTAGCAGACAGCTCTGAAACCAGTGCCTGAGATGGGAACATTTATTCTTTCTTCCTCAGAGACCCTGCCTCGAGACCTACAGCCTTGATAGACAAGGTACAGATGATGCCTTACTGGTACTTAGCTTGGAGCTGAAGAATTTGGGAATTTTGGAGCTTTTGGACCTGCTTCCTTTCCCAGCATACTTGAGGCATGGTAGCTCCTACAGGCTACTGAAACTCAACAGCATCCAGTTTTTCAGAGCAATCAGATGCTTCTTAGCGGTGCTGTCTGTTTCAACTTCCATTTTCTTCCTGAGAAACAGTATTGGCATGCGCTTTGTTTCAGGTCAGGCATGAGGCCTGAAAAGTGATTTCTACATGGAGTAGCATCCTAATTCAAGGAGCACTCCTTCCCCAAAGATTTGAAACATCCCTCAGGCCAAGCATTTGTGCTACCTTAGGCTCACGGAGAAGTGCTACTGGAAACTAAATTTTTTTTCTGTACGTTAGAAATCTTAGCCCTTGAGGAGGGGAAGGCAGAACAACAGCGCCCAAAGATGAATCACTTCCAGTAGCATGTATGTTGATATGTCAGGTATCAGTAGAGTTTCTGGGATCAAAACAATGCAGGGGTTCTCCATACAGTCCCGCATTCTTTACGTATGTTGATGCACACTGAAACTGATTGAACAGCTCAAAAATGAATGGCTGGATATCACCACAAAACAGCATGGAGATACAGCTTGTTTTAATTTTGGTCTTATCATGTCCTCTTTAAAAAAAGACAAAATCTGCTAATGAATATAGACACAGCATGAAAAACCTAAAGCAGCAAGAACAGCAGCTGAAGGCTTTTGGGATTGTGAACCTCTGTGTAGTGTCGTAACTAATGGAAGATGCCCTCTGCTTCTCAAATTCTGATTATGAATTTGCAACAGCCATGCTACCCACATCTGAGATGTAGGGTCTCTAAAATCACCTCTTTTAAACTTATTCATACCCAAAATAGTTTCTGAGCTCCAAGTTTTGTGGTTGGTTTCTGCTTAGGGGTGAATTGTGTATACAACCGAAACCCGAGCGCCCATCCCTTCAAAGAAGTCTCTGCCTTCTTCCTCTCTGGGAAGAAGTACTGAATACCTCTGACAAGTTTCAGGCCACACAAACTCTGTCACAGACGTGATTATATTCTGGAAAGAAGCAGCACACTCAGCTCTGCCTCAGAGGACTCTCAGTCCAAAGCCAGCCCAGCTGGAAACACCCCTCAATAACCACTGAGCCACACAGGAGCGAGCTGAGAACAGCCCACGTCTGAGACCACCCTGAAGCCACTAAGCAACGTCAACCAGCAGTTACTTCAGCCGTCCCTTACAGTAAGGAGAATTCCCAGTTATTTTTTGAGAGGTCCAGTTTTAAGGCACCTTCGACACTACCAATGCTCTGTGCAAGATACCATTTTATGGAGCTGAAAAGCCAGAACCGCAACACTTACATTTCGAGCAACAGTAGGGAGGCAAAGCAGAACCAGGAAGAAATTATTAAAAATTGCTCATTCCCTGCTATAAGAAGATACAAGATTGCTGGGATAGACAGTAAAAAGGAAAAATAAGTTTCTTTTTCATGTCCCAGGATGCTTCTAGAGTTTTCTTATCCTGTATCAGGCAGTGGTTTACCTAAGTCTTCTGCATGAGAGTCTTGAGTCCCACCATAAGCAAGGAGAAGAGCAATGTCACTGTCTTTTTCCACCTCCTTTACTGCAGGATTAAAACCTGACTTTTCGAAAGACAATTGCTCTTCATGGACTTTCCTGAAGCTCCTTTCTCCCTCTTAAGTTCTTTTAGATTTACTCTTTTTTGCAGCTTCAGCATCAAAAGGAACTTTTGTTGGAAGTTGCTTATTTACAATACCTATGCATTACTCCCAAATAACCCTTTTAAAATACCAAGCTACAAGAAACACAATTTTATCTAAATCTTGAATTTTGGAGAGCATTTTATGCCTCAATAAAATTTCAGGGAAAGGATCTTAGGAACCTTTAAGGGAGAAAATTAGTGCCAATATTCCTTCTTGAGTAATTCCTCTATGAGAATATAAATTTTCATTCCTAATGGGATGAAGGAATTAGCAGTGCCATGTTGTGCACTGTGAAATAAACCTCAAAGATTCTCCTGGAAAAATGCAGTAAGGCATCCCAAGGTCACATTTCTTACCTGTGTTACAGACATGTTCTATTAAAGACACCATTATAGATCTGTCATAATTATTGATGACGGATATCCCAGACAACCAGTCTTGTTAGACTATCATTTAATTTTTAAATGCAGCTATATTTTATTACATCTGGAGTCAGCCTGGGTTCAGCTGGGTAACCAGGATCATCCCTGCATCTCTGAGGAGCTCTGCAAGTCCACATACTTGATTTAAGATATTAACGTGAAACACTACTTAAACTAGAACAAAAGATCGCTATGACCTTTACTTCTGGGCTACCATCAGGCTAAAAACATCCCTCCTGCTCCATACACTTTACATTAAGCAATCTGTTAAAATTCTTAAAGGAAACGACTCTTCATCTGGTTTCTCTAAAAGCTGCATCACTTGAGACTAGATTAAACTTGTACAACTTTCTCATGTCGCTGAGGTCTTCAAATTTGTGTCTATCAATTTCAGTAAGAGG
The DNA here is from genome assembly GCA_020745775.1 of Theristicus caerulescens. Classification (NCBI taxonomy): domain Eukaryota; kingdom Metazoa; phylum Chordata; class Aves; order Pelecaniformes; family Threskiornithidae; genus Theristicus; species Theristicus caerulescens. Next base: position 88,606,756 of record CM036558.1, read on the forward strand.
TACATCTGTCAGCTTACGCTGCTTTTGACACTAAGTACAAATTATATCTTACTACCTGTCTATCCTCCTGCACGGAGGATGCAGCAGGTCTGGTCACGCATTTCCAGTGGTCTGCTAAAGACCTGTATTTCCATTCTTTACGTCTAAGCACCCTCATGGTCCTTATTAATTGTTCCCTTTACTTGATAGAAATCATGTACTTCTTCTTCAGTTAAGTTATTTTAAAGGATAAGTTTCTGTGCCAGAATTACAAAGGCATTACTCACCTAACACTTCAGACGAATGCAGACAAGGGCAGGCAGACAGCGAACCTGCCCACGCTCTTCTGACAACGCCTCCGAGTGCCTATCTGTATCAATCTGGTCCACGCTCTGGTTAGCTCACTGAATTCTCTCTTAGCCAACCAACTTCATATTTTCCATGCTCTATCTGCTCCTTTCTGATGGCTTCCTTGAGTTGTGATTACAGTATTTGAAGCGTCCCCAATTTGTTTCGAGCAGCTTCTGTATTTTGGTATCTGCTATTCCTTGCCTTGCCTTGCTCACTCACTTCCTTTTTAAACACGTACGTATTTCCAGGGACTTTTTTTTAGTGCATTTGGGTATTTCTGTACTTTTTTGAAGGATTTAAATTAGATTACTTTTGCTGTTAGGGTCTTTTTAAAACTATTTCCACCCTAAAAAATTCCCTTTCATGGTTTAGTGTCTTGATGTTAAGTTTCAATACAATCCCTCCCATGAGAACACCTTGCATGAGAGAATATAAGGGAACTGAAACTGCCTATGAAAACATGAAAAAAGTTCCCAGCACTGTAGCAGATGACGTTCTTCAAATCCTTTTTCTGACACGGGATGACTTATGGTATGTGCTGTGACAACTGAAAAGCGATATGTGACAGGGAGATCTTTACTCCTCACCACAAAATGCTGTACTCCTAATTTTTTATTTTTGCACATTAGCATCGTGAAGATAACAAAAATAATAAAAACGGGTTAATGGAGCGTTACACAAGCTCTGGCACCTTTTGTGATACCTGACTTTCTAGAAAAGCATTATCCAGCACAATATTCCCTCAGCCGGGAGGCGGGAACTGAACCACTGGCTCCCTGCCCTTCTCAGCCAGTCACAATTTTAGGAGCATAGCCCTTTGGCAAAGACAAATTCAGGTGTCAACTCCATGGAGGATTCACTGTGCATCTCTCTGTGACAAACTCTGAAGGGTCATGCTCCCTAAACTAGCTGAGCTGCCTGAAGCAGCCTCGCTGTGTGGCAGTACAAAGCCTGTGGGCTACTTTGCCTTGCTGAGGAGCAGCCTGCAGCGTAGGGCAGGGAGACCGGTATGACGTGTCTGATGCCTCAAACGCCATCATGGGTCCAATAAGGAGACTGGGTGAGTGATGCCATTGCAAAACGCCCTCTTACAGCCAGCAACACACAAACCAACCTAGGCTGCATTTAGAGAAACATCTCCACTCGATTCAGGGGGTCACCTGCTGATGCTCTCCGACGCAGTGTGTCCGCTTCAGGAGGTATTCGTTGTGCCCAAACGATGAGTCTCATGTGCCCAGCCTCTGCAAACTCTCTCAAAAGTCTGCAGAGGGAGGCTTTTTGGCAGGGGGTGAGGGGACAGCAGTTAGAGCACGAGCATAACATAGACACCTGAATCATCCTCTGGAGGAACCCACTCCTCTCTGCTGAGGAGAGAAGGAGAGCGGGGAAACCATCTTCCTAATTCATGCACTGCACCATGGTGTGAACCCCCCTCCCTGGAAACTTCTCTCCTGCTCCTACTTCTCTGGGCTTACTTCCATGGTTGGCACAACCCTATGTTCTCACAAGCTTTTCAAGTAGGTTTCTAGCCAGGACATCGTTACCTTACTTTTGTTTATTCAGTAACAGCAACTTCCAGGCTTTTGATGCATCGTTGTCCCTCCCCAGGACCAAGCACCATGAGAGGGGAAATCAAAAGAAATTTAGATCAAGAGGAACAACAACATCCTTCAAAACCCTGTTTTCTTCCTTCAGCAGAAAAAGGAGAGAGGAACAAACAAACAAATCCAGGCCCACTTGGTGACGGAGCTGCAGAACTATTGTGCCTCAAAGGAAAACTCACTCCGGAGCAGTACTGGTCAACAGCATCCTGTGTAAAGCACTAACGGGAAAAGTTAACCGTGCTCATCTGTGGATTTAGGGATATTTTCTGAAGGGAGAAGAAAGAGCTTACAAGCTGAGCCACATAGATTATTTTGTCTTCACACCTTTTATGGGGGCCAAACGAAGATCACAAATGTACTATCATCTCCAGTATATATTGGTATACTTACAACAACAAACTGCTTAACTGCAAATTTGTTCCTAGTTATCTATGGAACTGGATGAAACACTCATTGAATGATGACAGAAAAAATGAAAAGCTGAAAAAGACTACAACAGAATATTCTCACACGTGTATCAGCTTTATAATACGGAGTTACAGAATACCTACTAATACCTACTACAGACTACATCACATAGATGATTAACACAAAACCTTTCTGAGGATGAGCTGCAGTGACTATTTTCAATCTGGCATGGGAATGTTCTTTGCTTTCTTCTCTCTCTCCCCCATCCCTTATTGCCTTCTCTATTGTCATGGCAAATTTCTAAATTTGCTTTCATTCTGCAGTTAGGTAACACCAGATTTTGAAAGTCAGTCTTTCTGAGTATATATAATCCTGGTCTCCAGGCAAGATTTAATAGTAAGTGATGTTAAACTTCTGAGATGCAAATATCTGAAATTCTGGAAACGTGGCTAGTAAGGAGGCAAAACCAGTCCCCACAGCACATGGAGAAAAGCAGCGTCATTACCGGATGACGCTCTGGTCTCAGCCGGGTCAGGAGATTTCACCGGAGCCACAATTTTATTTTCTCACACATATTTGCAAATCCCTCTTTATTGCCAGCGTGAGGCAGGTAAATACATCAACATTAATGAATGAGAGGCCACCCTGCACAATCTACAATTAGTATATTATATGCTGTCATAGTTGTTTTGCAAATATTTTGGTATTAGATTTGGCAAGGAGAGGAAACGAGCAGTACCGAGCCAGTCTTTAAGGACTCCACATACAGAGAGCAGTGCAACAGAGATGCAGGGACCAACCCTTTGGGGATCCTATGCAGACAATGATATATAAACTGTTGTTGTCTTGACAGTAATGAAAACGAGACAGGGAAGGTACTGGTCTTCAGGCTACATGTGGTGACTAATAAACCGGATGTTGTTGAGTCTGGTTTACTGCAGGAAGGTGAATTTAATGAAAACCTGTGCCTGGTGGGTGGTTCTGCAGCTCACGAACAAAGCATGGGAAAAATACGCTTCTGCAGAAATGTCACGAGAAGCCACTATCCAGCCTTGGCCAATTGTCTCAAAAGAGAGAATTAATGTATTTTGATAAAAAAGATCGAGGAAAATAAGTAAGGTTACCTCTGGTTCTTTAGCATTTTTGGAAATAATTACTTCTGAATCTTAAATTTACATATAGAATTGCTTTAGGGCCGAGGTCAAAATTTAAAAACAAAACAATGGCAAAACTCCAGCTGTTTGCACTCAAATTCATTTAAGGAATTTAACCATCAGGAAGTTTCTTCATCATGCTATGCTTTGAGATTTGAGTTTAATTACCTTCAGGATCAAAATATGGCATTGTCTTACTACCAAAACCTGTTACATGCTTTGTCTATTTTGAAAAAGAAGTAATTTTTAAGTGATGAAAATGAAACCGTACTGTACATACGTAACATACGTTACATAGATCAGGGTTGTGAAAACAGTTAATATATACCCAGTTGGACAGCCCTCCCTTCACCATCCCACTTCTCAAAAAGCCAGTTACTTCTTCCTTCTCTCTCCTGCTTCACAGAAAAGAAACAAGATCTTAGAAGAAAAAAAAGTTCATCTTATTTATTCACAGTGTAAATAAAAAAAGATGCTTTCGAGTAACTGCATGCCAGATAGCATTGTAAAAAATATTATCCTGGTGAAAGAAGATGCTGAAAGCCAACAGTACAGATTTCAGCAACTGAAAAATTTTATTAGCCCAAGTGGTGTATGTAACTTCTTCAGTTAGTTTTTGGCAGTAAAATTAAGTTTTGTTTATGGGTAATGCGCAATGATTTTATATGAGGTACAAATTCAAGAGCTGCAAAAATTCCACAGAAAGGGCGTTAAAATTGCTGAGTGAAACTTCCCTTTTGTCAGGTAAAGTTCTCTGAAAAATGGTGGCTCTTCTTTTGCCAAATAATGTGAATTTGCCCTGATTTTCTGAACAGCACTGGCTGGGGAAAACATTGGGAGCAGGCGCACAAAATCAGAAGAGGAGTCAGTGTTTTTTTTCTCCATTTTATTTAAAGCCTGTGGAGAACAGCCTGCAGTTTAACCAGGTGGCCAGCCAGCGGGCCAATCCCCATCCCAGGACAGAGGGGATGAGGAGCGCGCAGGCTTGCCTGCCCTGCCGCGGGGGCGTCGGGGCTGCGGTCACACCTGACGTTTCAGCTTCCCAGCAGAAAGGTTGCTCCCATCCCATCCGCCTCTGTCTGGAAAAGTTAGACTGTCCTGCTCCGTACCGCTCTGAGGGTTCATATCCTCTCAGGCAGAGAAAGAAACCAAACTCATGTCTCCCATATCATTAATGAGGCTTCCAGAAGTTGCTGAATTACAGAACTTCTTTGTTTTCATCAAAAATGCAGAAAAGATAATTTGATGTCAAAATTTAATTTTGGGTCAAATGGAATAGTTGCTTAAGTAGAGGAAATTTTTCTTTTTTTTTTTTTTTAACAGTATGAACAAACAAGAGGTACTTCTACTTTGGATTCAAGCTCCAGTTTTGCTTCTTTTCTGGGAAGCTGAAGAAATTAAGAAGAGTAACTTGCTTTTTGGGAAGTGGGATGGTGAAGGGAGGGCTGTCCAACTAGGTAAATTCACTGTTTTCACAACCCTAATCTATCACCTCTGAACTTGTTGGTACCCCCTGCCGCAGCTCTGCACGACCCCAGCCCTGAGGCGGAGGATGCCTCCAGCTTCACAGCCACCTGCACAGCCTCTGCGGGGTGGGAAGGCCGCCCTTTCAGAAGGGACAGCCGTGGGGCACTTGGGCTTTTGTGCCACACGTATGGTGGGGCCAAACCTTCCCCACCGTCATGCACTTGAGGCACGCTGCACCAATGGCCCTCGGCGGAGGCAAGTGTCCACGCAAAGCTAGGGCTGGGTTCGGGCTCCAGCTCAGGCCCAGCCCCCATATACAGGATAGGTGTATCTGCAGGATCTTCAAAGAAGTCTCCTGTGACGTACATTTGGATCTCACATGTTCCCGACTAACAGTCTAACTACACCGTATGTTAGCCTGGGCAGAAAAGTTGATTTAAAACATTTCTACCTACCCCCATGCCAAGGTTGCTGCTAACTCATCAACCCTCAGATGAGTTAATACAACTTTTTCTATCTGTATCTTTTGCAGCAGCTTACTGTAAATCAGGTCACTAAAAAAATCTATATTAAAAACTTGGCAGGGAAGTATTTCATAGGGAAAATCCTACAAGTATATACACCCAAGACACAAAAAAGCCCCTCTCCAAACAGCCCCAAACCCAAATTATTGCATTATTTTCGATGCAAAGACCACTTGTTTTGCCAGAATGTACAAGTCACTTGCCCAATTAAAATTACTTAGGTTTTCTTTCAAAACATTCCTGTCATAGACTAGTCATAGAAAATTTTTTGGAGATTGTTTATGCAATTACAAGTAAAAATTTCTCCGTTTTAATATAAATTGTAGCAATACTAGTGAGAGGAGTTGCTGCTGGAAATCTCCAATATTGTTGCTCAAACGTCCCAGTTACACGTTACCCAGGAAATCTTTCCCAAGTTTTCACTCTCTGATTTAGTGAAGTACACTTCTGTCCCTGCAACTAACCAAGTGACAGGCAAAAACTGAACCACAAACCTTGTACTGACACAAAAACCCAAAACAGTTCAGCTGCAACAAAACAAATACCAGGAGAACGCCAAAAAGTCTGATTTTAGCACAGGAATACCCCGAGCCCTGCTTGGCATTCTAGGAACCGGGAGCAAGCTTACATTTCGGGGGGGGAGCTAAAGGAGAAAAAAAAAAGGAAAACACAAACTTTGCTCAGTTGTTGGAATTCTCAAGGTGAAAAGCGTGAAGTACTGCAGGGGATGGACCGGCCAGCCAAGAGGAAGGTCTAGCCCTGCTGAACCCAACTAGCGAAGCCACTCTCTCTCCCCAGTAAACTGACGGAAAACAAGTCCCAACTCAGAACTGATGGCGGGAAAACTGGAACCCCACCCTCTCTCTCTTCCCGTAAGAAATCTCAGCCTTTCTCTCCTCCTTCGCCAGAGGCGGGAAGCCCCGTCTCGCAGGGGCGAAGCTTCGCGCCCTTCTTCCGTCCCCGCCGCCTGGGGCCCGGTCCCCCGGGGGGCTGCAGCCCAGCGCCCCTTCAAACGAAACCGGTGCCACCGTCCCACGGCCGCCTGCCCACGCTGCTCCGCGGCGGCAGCCGGGATGCGCCCCCTGCGCGGGGATGCCCGGCGGCGGTCGGGGGCGCGGAGCGGGATGCTCACCCGGCGGTTGCGGTCGGTCTCCCGCACCTCCTCCTCCTCGGGGCCTTGGCGGATGAGCGCCTTGAGCACGACGGCGTTGTTGGTGCAGCAGGCTCGGAAGAGGCTGAGCGCCTCGGGGCTGTCGCGCTCCTCCCGCCCCGGGGACCAGCGGTCCTCCTCCTCGTCCTCCAGCCCCCCCGGCGGGTAGAAGGAGTCGTCCGAGGCGATGCTGCAGGTGTCGGGCAGCTCGGAGAAGTCCTCGTACTCCTCGCAGTCCTCTTCCTCCTCCTCCTCCTCCTCCTCCTCGTCCGGCCCCTCGGCGGCAGCCCCCGCCGCCCCCTGCTCGGGGCCGCTCTCCTCCTGGGCGCCGGCCATCTCCTTGGCCGCCGCCGGCGCGGGGCAGACCCGCTCCCCGGCCAGCTGCTCCCCGTCCCCCGACAGCAGCACCATGCCGGCCCCGCCGCCGCGACGCGGCAGCTCCCCCTCGCCCCGAGCGGCTCCCGGCCCCGCCGGGCCGCCCTGGCCTGCCGGCGGCGGGGCGCTACCCGGGGGGGGGCTCACGGCGGCCGGCGGCCCCGGCAGCCCCCGCCCGCCCGCCGGGAGCCGCGGCTCTTCCCCGGGCGAGGCGGCGGCGGGCAGGGGACCCCTCCGCCCGCCCTCACGCAAGTTTCAGGCCCCTCCCGCGGGTCGCCCTGCAGCAGCCCGGCGGCCGGCCGCCCCCGGGCCGGGGCATGCTGCCGCTCGGGGTTTCCCCGGGGGGGGGCCGGGCCGGCGGAGCGGCGGCTGCGGGAAGCGGGGAGAGGCTGCCGGCAGGCAGGGCAGGTCTGGGGCGAGGAGGCGGTTAGCGAACTCCCGGCCCGTAATCGGCTCAGCATCCCTTTGAGCAGCTTGGGGCTCCGGCTTAGGGCGCTGACATCAGGGGGGCGGGGGGGGCGGGCGGCTGCCGCGGCGGCTCCCTGCGCGCCGCCCGCGCAGCCCGGTGGCGGCCGAGGGGTGGGAACCCCCGGCTCCCGGAGCGCCTCCGAGCCCGGCAGCGGGGCCGCCGAGCCCCCCTGCCCCTCGGCCGGGCGCCGCGCTCGGCACCGCGGCGGTGGCCGCGCTTCTCTGCGGGGGGAGCGGCTGCCGCGAGCCCAGCCGCGGGGCGGGGGAGCGGGGCCGGGGAGCGGGGCCGGCGGGACCTGGGGCTGGCGAGGGAGAGGCTGCCGCTAGCCCCTTCGGCACAAGTTGCCCCGTCCCGAAAGCCGCGATTACAGCGATGTACGCGAAACTTTTCAGGGGTGCAACTAGCCCGTGCAGAATTCCTATCTCGAAATAAATATTGAAACTAGGAAATACGATTACACGGAGTTTGAATGCTTTGAGGGAGAGCTTGCTTTAAAGTGAGTAACTCATTAAATCACGTAACACAGCCCCAACAGTTGACCAACTCTAGAGATGTCAGGCACATACTTTTTATGGAAGGCATTTGGAGATTAGATTCAGAGGAAAAACACGTGTATAAACTGAGCTCCCGCTTTCTCACTGTTCTGGAACCTCTTTTCCCTTTCAAATGCCATGGATTGGCACCGTTCACTAGCAGGGAAACGGAGAGGGAAAGCCCTTCGGCCAACAAAACAGGATATTTGGTTCCTTCCACAGCGCCTCGAAGCAAACCTCGTACATATGATCTGCTTCAGCAGGTGAGCGTCCAGGGGCCGAGTCCCTGCCTGCCTGTGACGACCTTGTGTTTCTGCATGAGGTGAGGCAGAGGACGAGACACGCTTTTTACATTAGAAGAAGGTATGAATGAAAAGTAAAATGTAACTGTGAGTAAAGGGGCCCGAGTAGTCGGTGTTTACAGTCTTTCAAGGAAACGTCATGTGAACCAGATGTCACGGGTGATACAAAGCCCGGTGGCTTCTTGCTGATCTCTAGCTGGTGGGGTGAGCTCAGCGCCTAGCAGGAGGACATCTGTAATCAGAATTAGTAATAAATAGCTCCTTGATTGGCTGCTTCTGCAAAGAAGCTAAACTGGGAAGAAAGGAGATTAAACTATTCTCTCACCGCCAGACACCTCTGAGATCACAGCTGACGTATACGACCGGCAACGTTCATGCTGATGCTGCCTGTCTTTGGTTGTTTCTTTGTGCACAGAAAGGCCCTTACTCTGATACTGCTGTATGTGTCTGGTCCCAGATCAAAAGCTTCCGAGTTGGCTTTACCTGCCGCGCGACAGCTCCGTAGGATTAACTTTTTACTCTTATTGCCTATCAATTTCTTAAGTCGTTGCATTCACAAAGTTTAAGGGCTCCATTCAGTTAATTTTTTGTTTCCTACTCAGTCAGTGTGGCCACTGATCTGCTCAACAGAATGTTATTTCTTACAGTAGCACTTGTATTTTGGAAGAACTTCATTTTTCCTTGAGACGCTGCAGCTTGCAGGGAGCATTTGCGTTGTTTTCAGTCCGAACTCATCATAAAAGCTCAGGAAGACATTTGGCTCCTGTAACTTTGAAGAGCAGAAAAATAAAAAAACCTAATTCTAATTAGAGGGGAAGGAAATTTTTTGGGGTGAAGATTCAGCTCATCTGTAAGAACTGATTCATCAAATATACTTGCTTTGTTTCTGTCACAAGAATAAAGATTTACTTTATTTACCAGATTGGGGTTTTTTTATTTATTTGTATGAAATATGTTAACAAAGATGCAGGTAGCAGTAACTTTGAATAGCAAAAAAAAAACCCACCACACTCTGAAAAACCCTAATTCTAACTAGAGGGAAACAACAGGTATTTCAATATAAGAAAAAACGTTTGATTCTGAAAATTCATGCTTTTTTTATCCTCTGTTCAAAGTTTACCTTATTGGCTTAGTAATGGAGAAGAAATGAATCAGTTCGCTCCCACATCTGTAGTGTTTCTGCAGGGACCTCAGAGATGAAAACTCTCTTCTCTCCCCTGAGCTTGACGCTTTCATCCTTTCTCTCAAAGAACAGCGTTATATGGCTTGAGCTTTCAAAGCAAGGAGTCAGGCTAGTACAGAGCAGACACTGTGTTTGCCATTGAATGTTTCACTTTTACAACTGCTGTTGAGACTGGAGTTCAAATTATTTAATCTTCATGTGGCTTGACAAGAAGCTACCGCAGAAAGGTGCAGCTAATTGGACATAAACTGTTACATGGTTCCCTAAGATGATGCTGCAGCCGTTTATCTTGCCTGTGTAGAGGCTCCCGCCAAGGCTAGTCTGCTTGGGCACAGTTATAGATATAGATTTAAAATAGATTATGCCTGGTCTCTCAGTTCTTTCAGTGACACAGCTTGTATGTGGCAAACGGGGTTTCTTGTCGTTTGTGCTTCAGTGTGCAAATCGAATTAAAACAATGTGAAGAAAGGCCATAGAATAAGTCTGCAAATGCTTTCAAATTATCAAAAAAGCTGTTTTCATGGCATTTGTAAGAGGACAGCTACCAGTTAACATCGTTGAAGTTAAGTGCTGGTATTTATAAACTTTGTAATAAAAGCGAAGAAATAAAGATTATAATCTTAAAGCAAATAGCCCAGAATTATTAGTCATTATCATCATCAGTATCTCATAAAAATTTATTGCTAGGAATTAACAAGGCAGGAAATTAAAATATCCTGAGCAGATCCCACCTGTCCCTATGCAGACAGAGCTTCCCTTGAATAAATCGATTTTTGGAATGACTATAGCATCAGGTGCCCCCATTTTCCCTCATTAAGGTTTGCAAGCCATTTCATTTATAAACAATTCTGAGACTGAGATTTCATGAGATTCACATGCAACAGTAAAATTAGTATGAAGATTCAGTGACTGTTACGTGTCCTTCACACACTCAATAATTTAACCTAAGGAAAAAATTCACAACACACTGAAAGTTATTGCCAGTATTCTTAAAAATGAAATCTAGTCCGAACAAAAGCATTGGTTTCCTAAATAAAATAAAATAAAATAAAATAAAATAAAATTAAAAAATAGTTTTGGTTTCTTACATTGTTTAGGTATCTGAAATTTCTGATTAACAAGAAGCCTGTTGATGTTTTAGTTTTACCCATCTGACATCTATGTGCTCACTTTTGAAATTCTGAGGGTATTTCTCTCTTCCTTAGTTTATCTGACTGTAAAAATCTACCACATGAGAATCTGAGCCTTAGTTAGCATTTCTTGGTAAGGCATTTACACTGTTTATGCACCTTCCCGGTATATTCCCAAAAATTGGCAACTTAAGCAGTTTCAGTGATTGAAGGGTTTTATAAATTCTCGGTCACACATCAGATAGGTTTTTCTGCAGCCATTTGGCTCCTCACCCGTTGCTTTGTAGGTCTGTGCTAGGAGCACATGAAAGGATGGAGCAGCACATCGTTACCTGGCAGTACAAGCAGTCGTAGCAATACCACGCTGTTAAACATAAAAGCGGTCTCGCTTCCTTCCTTTCTTTCTCTGTTGAATGGCTTGTAAAAGCTCTTTTTTTGAGATGCATGGAAGATGTTTCTGTGGGCGCTGGACCACTCTTTGGCACTTCCACCAGCGCCGCCAAAGGAAGTATTCAGAGCACAAGGAAACCTCCTTCGAGCAATCTGCCCATCTTCACAGACGGGAGAGGAGCTGAAGCCTCCAAAAGGCCAACGCAGGGAACAGGGTTGGTGGCACGACCTAAGCCAGCATCACCCCAACGCTAACCTGGTCCGTGCCGCAGGTCACAGCAGGTGCCACGGGGGCGTCCCTGGAGGAAACGTGGGCACCCAGGGAAACAAGGCACTAAAAGAGATGGGGTATTGCTTTTTATTGACAGCATCTTTTTAATTTTTGGAGACAAACTGATAGCAATTTGTGCTTTCAGCATTACTGCCTCCAAGCCTTGCGTTGGTCCTCAAAATAGACTGGTCGCAGCTTTGAAAACCGGCTGCTTGAAGTTAGTCTCAATACAATATTTACACATGGATGTAAGCAATCTGGTTCCTGGAGCTGCTTAGTTCTTGGCAGGGCTGGCAGACTAATAAATCCAACCCCATGTTTATTCTGCCAAATAATGTATTTTTTTATTTGGATGCTTTGCTAGGGCTGTAGCAGGATTGTAAACAGGCTTGCTGCTGTGAGGCATAAAAGTGCGATTAGGCTAGTCAAAAGACATCAGGTGATGTACCGTGTTACTGTTAGTGAGGTACATGTGAAGAAGACATTCAAGGTAAAGATTAAGTTGAAGACATCACTGAGGAAATGTTTCCCGTCAATTAGAAAGCGTCAAAGAGGGACAGCATTTGTTTTCATATTTACCTGATTCGGGGGGTAGGTGTGGAGAATCTGTATTTTGTCTCTACTTGAAATGAAAAGCATGGCCTATTCTAGAAAAAGATTATTTCCTCAAGGCACTTTATTGGGTCTAGCTAATCTCAGTTTAGCTAGCAGTCGAACCTTGCAAGCCCTGCCAGTGCTGAGCTCCCTGAGGACAGCAGCGGTTAGTAGCAGATAGGTTTCTCAGGGTAAATTGTGCTAGTCCCGAGCAGGCAGGGCAGTTCCCTGACAGCGAGGAGCACCTGGAAGGGGTGCGCCTACCTCCTCTGCACTGGTTGGTGGGGCTCAGCTTCTCTGGAGGAAGTTTGGAAACCACTTAATTAACTCTTTTTGGATTATTTCCTCAGGACTGTTGATATACCGCAGAAAGTGGAATTTTCCACTGAGCAAAACGATGAACCACATGTACTTTGTGAAAAAGGATCTGGCAATTAGCGGAAGGAATTAAGAGAGAAGAAAGTTTTTGTTTTATCAGCAAACTGTGAAAAAACTAACAACTATACCCTTGAAGAGGAGCTAACAGACTGATAAAAAGGGAACATCCTGGCACCAAAGGCTGGATGATGGCCAAAGAAGCCTGAAGTCAGATAAAACTGAGGTAACTGGGTGAAAGGTAAAAGCAGCGAGGGGAGATGGCGACCACCGACTCAATTCAAGACTGGAAAGACTTGCCCCCCCCCACCTGCAAGGAGCATCTGTGCTAATTTGCACAGCAAGTGAGGCTAATTTAAGTACAGCAAACCAATAATACATGAAATGTAAATCACTAACCAAGAAGTGTAAATTTGGGCAGGTTTGTACTAATCATGTAACCAGATAAATATGCCGTAGTTTTGTACAGAGGTGTGCTAGCTTTGTGGAACTATCACCTAGCACCCATCTTTGCGCAAACATGAATAAAATACCTCTGCTCTGTGTGTTAATTGGTGTTTGCACACCGGGCAAACGACCCCGCTTTCGGGACAACAGTTTTCTGGTGACCCAGATGGGACTGCGCTGGCAGCCTTGCCCGCATCCTCTTGCCATACCCAATGGAGAGATGCGGTCTGGCTGGACTCCCGCCCGCACCGACCTGCTGACCGGGGACTCCATCGGCTCCTCTCCTGCCGTCCCGCGGTAAGCGACACAACGTTGCAACGCTATTTGAAAGAGGTATTTTAAAGGGAAAAGGGGGGAAGAGCGAAACCTCTTAAGGAAACAGTTGGAGTCGGTTTGTTTCCACATGTTGTATTAGTAACACAGGGAGGAAATCCCTCGTTTTGTATTTGGAACTTTGGTGTATGAAATGTTGGGTCAGGAAATTCTTTTTCGGTAACGAAATGGGTTTCACTGCTTCCAATAAGGCTTCTCCTTGTTCTCCCTTAGGATGCATCCTAAATAATTGGCATAAATTTGGAGGGGACCCCATGACCGGGGATAAATTAAAACGCTACTGTAATCAATGGTGGCCACAATATCAATTGGAGGATGGTGAAACATGGCCTGAAAATGGGTCTTTGAAATGCAACACTATATTACAATTAATGTTATTTTGTCAGAGAAACGAGCAATGGGATGACATACCACATGTCGATTTGTTCTTTGCGTTAAGAAATGACTGGGATGTTAGAAAGAAATGTGGTCTGGTGGATTTGGAACACCAGAATGGAATATATTCTCTAACTGAGAAGAAGGAAAAAAAGGAAAAAGAGGGTTTGTGCTGTACCAACTGTAAGATGAAAAAAAAACAGGTCAGAAGACATGGAGGAAGATACTCAGCTATTGGTAGCCCCTCCGAAACAATTAGAATTGAGTGAGGAGGAAAATGAAACTGCTAGCCCTGTATCTGGAGGAACTAGGGGACAAAGATGGAGACTTGCAATCCAGGCTCCCCTTACACAGGCTGTAGGACCTGGAGGAGCACTGGTGTATGTACATGTACCATTTACTATTTCCGATTTATTAAATTGGAAACAGGTAGTCAGGTCTTACCGGAATAATCCAGAGAGGATGTATAGCTCTGTTAAGACTGTGATGATGACTCACAATCGTAATTGGGGAGATATACTAGCCCTTTTGGAATATTTGTTTACCCATGAGGAAAGGAGGGCAGTCCTAGAAAAGGCTCGAGAAGGACTGGCCCAACTGCATGGAGGAGTACCCAATGTTGATGCATATCTCCCGAGGTAAGATCCAGGGTGGGACCCTAATGCAAATAAAGGATTAGAGAGAGTGAAGGAGTCCCAAAACCTAATTCTATATGGAATCCAAAATGGGTTAGAAAAGCCCAAAAATTTATCTAAGTTGCATGAAATAAGACAAGGAAACAAAGAAACTCTGTCTGCTTTATATGAAAGGCTGTGTGAAGTAGCTCGAAAATGGACAGACTTGGATCCAGATGACACTAGTAATATGAAACTGCTTAATATGCTGTTTATTGGTCAGTCAGCATCAGATATTAGGAAAAAACTGCAAAAAGTGGATGGTGCAGATGGAATGACAATTTCACAATCAATGTCGATTGCATATAAAGTATATAATAATAGAAAAGAGGTAGAGGAAAAGGAGAAGCCAGGATGAGCAAAATTGCAGGCTTCTTTGCTGGCTGCGCTGACAGAAGGACAGGGAAGAGGAAGTGTACAAGGAGGATTTAGAGGCAGAGGTAAGGGTCGTGGAGGCAGCAGCAGAGGCTGCTGTGAAGACTCCCTAAGAACGAATCAGTGTGCCTACTCTAAACAGGAAGGTCACTGGGAGAGAGAATGTCCACGTCTTTTGAATGGTCAAGAGAAAGAAGCAGGGGAAGTTGCTGGGGTAATGGCGGACATTGGATTGGACTGAAAGGGACCAGAGGAAGCTATTAAAGTTTCCCTAGCTGATCCTCTCATTCTAGTTAAGCTGGGGAATGAAATAATTGATTTTCTGATTGATAGCGGGGCCACCCATTCTGTAATAGCTACTTGTAAGGGACCTTTAAGCAAGACTAAGGTACGCATTGTTGGTGCTACAGGGAAAAGAACTTTGAAGCCGTTTTTACAGCCTATGGAGCTCTCGATTGGGGATACTAAATTAACACATTAATTCCTCTGTATGCCAGAATGTCTGTTACTATTACTTGGATGGGATTTACTCTGTAAATTAAATGCACAATTAACCTTTTCTGAAGATTCTGTCCAGCTACGTATTCCCCCAGAGAATGCATGGAGAGTCCAGATACGTTTGCTAACTGAGAAGAATCCCATGGAAGAAGGAGATATTCTGGACGACGTATTAGATGCGGTAATACCCATAGTGTGGTCATCAGGAACGCCGGGATGAGCCAAGAATGTGACTCCAGTAAAGATCGGGCTAAAACTGGGAGCCCAGCCAGTAAGAAAGAAACAGCACCGTATTAAATTGGAAGCCCAAAAGGGATTAGAACCAGTGATAAATTCCTTTTTAGAGCATGGACAAGTAAGGGAATGTCAGTCAGAATTTAATACTCCAATTTTGCCTGTAAAGAAGCCTCACTCTCAGGAATATAGATTGGTACAAGATTTACGAGACTTTAACATGAGAACGATAGACGTGCACCCTGTGGTTCCAAATCCATATACCCTCCTCGCCTCATTCACGACAGTAATACTTATTTTACAGTGCTGGACTTGAAGGATGCTTTCTTTTGTATACCTGTGGACAAACAGAGTCAGACCATTTTTGCCTTTGAATGGGAAAACCTGACTACAGGATGGAAGATGCAAATCTGTTGGACCGTCCTTCCCCAAGGGTTCAAAAATAGCCCCACATTGTTTGGTTATGCATTGGTGAGAGAACTAGGACAGTGGCACAGTGAGTATGATACCATAACTCTGTTACAGTAGATGACTCATTGATTGATTCTGATACCTATGAGGAGTGCTTGGAAGGCACAATTA
Source organism: Theristicus caerulescens (assembly GCA_020745775.1). Taxonomy (NCBI): domain Eukaryota; kingdom Metazoa; phylum Chordata; class Aves; order Pelecaniformes; family Threskiornithidae; genus Theristicus; species Theristicus caerulescens. Next base: position 88,622,533 of record CM036558.1, read on the forward strand.
GCTTACTCAATTTTCTGGGTTTAGCAGGCTACCGAGTTTCTAAAAAGAAGGCCCAGATAGGAAAAGAGAGGGTTTCGAATTTGAATAACCCCTAGCGTTAAGGAAGGAGTGAGCCCCTTTGAGATCGTGTACAGGAAAGCATATCCCACAAACCTTCTAAGTGTCAAGGGAGACCAGATGCATATGAGAATGGGCTGCAATTAAAGACTATTTGATTTCTCTTTTGCAGACTTCGTCTTCACTACACAAGTACCTAAATCAAAAGACTTCTCTTCCCTTGGACGCACTGGTTCACCCATTCCAGCCAGGAGACACGGTCTGTGTACGAACCTGGAAAGATGAACTGTTGAAAGAGAAGTGGAAAGGACCTTATATCATGCTATTGAAAACTTACATTGCAGTCAAGGTAGAGGGAATTAACTCCTGGATTCATTATACACGGGTAAAAAGAGCACTGAGGCCTGATCAAGATAAATGGACCTCCACACCGACTGGAGAATTTAGACTTCGATTGACCAGAGACCTTCAAGAAACTGCACCTGGAAGACAGGACTGGCTTATGCAGAAATTGAGGGACAACACTGTGAAGAACAACTGTTGTAGCACTGGTAAGGCACATAAAATATGCTAATGTTGTGCTTTTATGTGTTGTTTTGATATTTTTGAAGGTGGTGGGTAGAAGGCTGACAGTGGAGGAGCAAATGCAACTGAAGGAGGGAGAGATGGATAGAGTTTGAGTTCCTACAGAGCTGCTCTTTTCAAATATATGCTACTGTAGACTGTGTTGATGGTGAAGATCCTTGAGGCTTCTCAATAATTATCCAGTGTGGAACTTCTGTTTTCATATTTCTCTTCATTTCTGTCTTAGAGAATTTCTCGGGAGAAAACTGATGAAAATTTATTGTTATTGTTCAGATGTTGCTTTATTAAAATACTGAGGGAAAACAAGTTTGAATAAAATCTTTGTCCAGGGTTCTGCCATCTCTGAAGAGTGGATTACAGAAATCTCCACTTTAAAATATTTTTTTTTTCTTTTTACTTTGCATATTATTTCTTGAAATGTTACACGTGCACCTAATAATGTGGAAACATTCATTGTTTGAAATGTCAATGGCTGTCTTTTTCATTGGACAAAAGCTAACGAAGATTGAGAGTAGGAGAGCAAAATGTTTCTCAAATGATAAGTTTAATTTTATTTTCCTGTATTTTGATATCTTTTACCAGAAGAACACAGTACTAGAAATTAATACATGTATAAAAACTATTAGGGAAAAAAATCCCATATATATTCCATTACTAAATTATAATTATTAGATCCCTCAGTATTTTAACTGGATTAGTATGCATGAGAATTTATTTGTGAACTGTTATTTTATTTTTGAACTCTAGTGTAGCAGAGAACTCCCCACATACCTGTGTGAAAACATGTCACTTAGCTGGGTATGTAAAATAAATAAGTAATGTTATCTTTACACCAAAATCTTTTGTTCCTCCCTAAAGGAATTTCTTTCCACATACAAGGAATAAACCATGCATTGGCTTCACATTTTCCTAAAATTATTCCTCTTCCTTTATTGTCAAATTATGCAACCAAAAATAGATTGGGTTGATACTGGTATGAATAAGCCTGCTGATGCTATTCCATATGGAGAAAATGTGTAGCACGTCTACCCTTGCACTTCTGAAGCTTAAGATCAGTTCAATCCTCTTCTACAGATTTCCTGCATGACTGTGGGGGCTTCGAGCCTATCTGTCCCTGAGGTTTTGCTCCTGAGCGACAATAACGGTACCTCTCTCTACTCCTGGGACGTTTGGGACCTAAGGACATTACAGTTTTGTAGAGGTGAACCTACACCTGTGTTTGACTTCAAGCTGTGGAAGTACCACAGATATGTGTCCATCTATCCTTACTGTTGCCCCGCATCAGTAAACTGTAAAGAAGTCAGTGCTGAATTCATCCTAATTCTAATTTTTCTGGCAAACCCCAGAGAAAGCCTTAATATGCGACCCAGTTTCTATTTCTGAAATATTATGTTTTTAATCCTCTTTTGATTTCAGTTTTGTCTAATTGAAACTAGGGGTTGGACACTGCTATCTAATACAATCCAATACTGGAGAAACATTGATACAAAAGCAGAAACTGAAATAATTTCACAAAGTAAAGAAATTAAAGGGAAAGTCTAGAAATTTTGCTGCCATAATTTATTCATATATACCACCTCATTTTATTACTCGCCCTCCTGTGGGAATTTGGAGTGCTTTAGAATATAATTTGCATCGAGTGACATGTTTCAGCAAAGCATCTCGGCTCATGTTGTAAAGGTGAATATCATGCTCATTTTATAGGTGCTGAAATTGAATTAGAGACTATTCAAATGCAGCAGAGCATTGTATAATATAACTTCAAACATACAGATGTCTTCTTTTGGCACTACTCAAATGCTTTAAATGACTTATGGTTTAAATGGCTTGTCCAAATCTGTAGAGCCAGGCAGATGGGGAAGAGGGTATGGCTCTTCTCTGAGACCATTACAGAAATCCTTCTGAATACATATGGTGTAGCTGCATCAAGGGCTACAAGTGGTCATCCTGGAACTATTTCTCTTTTCAGAACATAATGAATGCTGGCCAGCAAATATTATAAATGGCAATTTATGACAAACACAGTTATTATATTCAGTATACTGGATTTTTCTCTGACTGTTTCTTCTACATTCTTAAATATAAACCAGCACACTGAGAAACAAAGTGGCCTCCAGAAAGGCCACATGGATACAAGACCACTTTGTTGCTTCAGTATGGGATTTCAGAGTTTGCATTTTTCTTCACACAGTATCAAAATAATAACACCCTATATTTGGCAATGTGATTCCTTGTATGTTCAATGAATCATGCTCAGAGGATTTCTTGTTTTTCCTCTCCCACCTCTTCCTGAGATAATTGGTCTTTCTGGTGTTAACCAGCGTTTTACCAGAATATGCAATCATACGATTAACTGGAGGCTTGTATTGAAAGACAAATATGCTTAAATATTCTGGAAAGGCTTTGTGCATGTATTTAAGCAATTTAGAGAATTAGTGCCCTGATAAAGATAGGTGGTTTGGAAACATTTTAGAAACTCCTAGAGTAACTGTGGGCTATTATTATTTTCATATTGTTCACATTATCTATTAGGTTTCCTTGTCTCTAATAGGATCATACTCATTTTCATCTTTGCAGAAACGCAATGCTCTTCAAGGATATTATTTACTGAATGTTTTCCTGAAATCATTTAAATTGCTGTACTGCTTGGTTAAAATAAATAGATGCTCATTTCACCCAATGGTTCCCTTGTTTCTTGGTGTTTTTGTAACGCAATTTTCACAAATCACAAACATCATGGGACTTATCCCAAGAGATGCTCAAGTGAAAGCAGATTATCTGTAAAACATACCTCTTCAGAAACCATACCTCTCATGCGATCATTATTTAAGCAGTTTTAAATATCTTACTCACTCTGTTGCATCTTTTTTTATCACAGTTCTTCCACTTAAGAAAATATATTTCCATTAATTTGCTACAGAAGAAGTTAGAGGGGTAAGTCAGTAGATAACACTGTAGTAAATTGTAGTAAATTCCATGCAGTTCCATTGCTTTCAGTTCTGTTACTATCCATACTCTTCTGTATGGATATAGTGTATTAAAATGAAGAGCTGTCACTGTTCAAAGCATATTATGCCATAGAGGGCATGTATGGAGGGTCTTTCTGACCCCCTATAGAGACCCAGTTAACAAGTAATACCAAAAGGAGAGTGCAATATCTCCTTCCTGCACTGTTCTCATTGCCTGTATTTTCTTTACAGCTCCAAATAGTCTGTCACTGATTCAGTAAAGGAAATAGATGCTTCTGTGGGGTTGTATTTTCTTTGGAAACATCCTATGAGTCTAGTGTAATTTCCTTTTGATTGCTTCTTGTATATCCAGCAACAAGAAAGTCTTTAACTTCCTCTGTATGAAGGCAGCATCGAGGGATGAAATTTCCATAGTCGAACTGCTTCAGAAGCAGCAATTAATAATCAGAAGACACTGAGATAGGTAAATATTGTTATCTCTGCTTTTCAGTTGGTGAAACTGAAATAAAGAGGTCAAGGTCAATGTCTTCCAATTTAAAATCTATGGTTGAACTTCGACAGCTAAATTAGTGACATGAATTGCAAACTTTTGAAACCTATAGAATCAAAAGAACTGCACATTCTCGGGAATCCTGGAAATCTGATGACTTATTTATATGCCAGAAGTGTTGTAACCAAGTTAAACATTCTTGTCTTAATGATTAGGGCAATGGTAGGTCATGGTCAAAGATATCCCGAATCTCTTTAGGTTTTGGAGTTTTGTCTTCTGTTCAGCAGTAGATAATTGCATTTAAATTACCCCCCTCTATTTATTTGCACTTGTGTAGTACCAAGATCTTAGGAGGAAATTTTCCTTAAATATCTTGGTTGCCCTTAAAGTTAAGTTGTATTTAGATTTCTTCGGATTCCTTCACTACGGTCTGTCTCATATTGATGAAGGAACGTGCATGCAAAAGAAAAAAAATGTTTCATCTACTCCATGGGTACTTGTGGAAAAGATGAAAACGTGCACTTTCCTGATGAAGAGAGAAGAGGGAAGAAAGAGCACCTCGCTTTCCCAGAGGACAGTAGTGGGGAAGGGACAGGGCCCGGCAACGCAGCTCTCTGGAAGAGGGTTTGCACGTGATTCTTTTCCGCATCCCCACAGTCCTGTTTGAAAGGGAGTCCAGAGCATGGTGGCAAGCGGTGATGCAGAGCGGGAGCTGCATGACTGGTGTGTTCTCTTCGCTAATGGGTAATTTGTTAATGAAGTCCTGACCACATGGGACTCCGAATACACCACATGAATGCCCGGATTTTGTAGGACTTTTAAAAGTTGGGGGTTTTAACTGTAAAACTTGAATGTTTTGGACTGATTGGCCTTTTTAGTCCTCTCCCTCACATTAAGGCATGTGGCCAAAGCAGAAGTTTTTCCATTTTCAGCAGACGTGACACAGAAAATATAGTTATGCTGCCTAATTTAGTAATCAGTGGTGGAAGAAGACAAGTGCTTCCTTTATCTTAGCTCTGCATTCACACAATCTGACTCCCCCTCGTGCTGTATGTTTCTCTTCCCCTGGCAGAGGAGGGGGAGTCACGTCAGGTATCATCTCCTTTCTGGTTATTGCCTGGAGGTGGCATGTCCTGCCTGGAGGCACTGAGCATCCTGATCGTGTTCTGCCCCACCCGTGGCCAATCCAGAAGGAGGAACACGAACTGGGAGCTGCTGCTGAGACAGATGATAACTCTCCCATTGGAAGCCTGGAGACAGTATTTTGGCAGTCTGGGAAAGGTACATGCTTTGCCTTAATTGTGAACGCAGTTTGTTATACTGCTCGTAAAAGTTTCATTACACCAGTTAGCATATTAGCATTACAAGCAACATAATGAAACATAATTGGTACAAGGGCTCAGTGTGAACTAATTGATCTGGAAAAAATGCCATTTCAGAATGCAAACGAGAAAAATAACGCTTGACTTTTCCTAGAAATTTCCAGGAGGGATGTTATTTACAAAATAGTAAGAGAGAACTGAGAACTTGCTAGCAAGCTGATTTAATTTTTTTGTTGATTGGTTTATAAAAATGGCATCTTGCTTATCACCTAGCAATGAGATTTACCAGCAGGGACTTGTATATTGAGCTGTGTTTGACTGCAAACTCTGCTGAAAATGTTGTTTCGGGAATAATAGGATACAACAGATTTAAAAAAGGAAGACTGTTGCTAATTTTTGTTGTAAAGGTAAATATCTTCAAATAAGGTTACTGAGATATGGAAACCCATTCTACCTATAACAAAACTGTCAGCCCTGCTGTAAGATTTTGCATTGCGCTGTGCTATGCTGTACAGCTTGCTCTAAACTTAAGTTAAGAGATAAGTTTTTGCCAATCAAAAATACTGATGTGGCCTTCAACTTAAAAACCCTTCTGCTGCACCTCTCTTTGTTCTTAGCTAAATTAAAAATACCTTTCTCGATACTGAAAAAAAATAGAGAACTAACATTTAGGTTTACAAATTTGCCTTTTGCTTGCCCATATTAAACCTAACTCTGGAACTGTGCTACCTTTCCTTGTGTTAGAACCAAAAGCAACCCCTGCATTTCTGTAAAAAAAATGGTTTTTTTAGAATGGTAGTTGTGAAAGATAATGAAATGCCCTTTAAATAGCTAAGAAATATTGTAGTTTAAATGAGGACTTGCTAGAGCAATCTTGGTGAGATTCAATTGTTTTTATGTGTGCGAAGCACCACTATCTTTCTGCAGAGACAATCCTTTGCTGATGCCATTGCGACAACTTCTGTAGCAAGACGCAACGGCGTAAAATGGACAGAGTCTTGGATAACAGGTATATCTTGGATCATACGCATGTTTTCAGTGGGTGTCATTGGTCTTATACCACACAAGGCATTCCTAAATATTTTAATAGCGCAGTCAGAAGGCTCCTGACGCTCACAAAGAGAGCAGAGTGAGTGAGCTTTCCAGGTGATTTCACAGCCAGGAGAGTGAGGAGTGAGGCCAGCACAGTCCCTCCGGGGAGGGGGAAGAGGGCTGGGGGTTCACCTGGGTGAAGGGGACTGAGAGGAGACAAACGCGTTGTGCACCAGGGGGGAGAGCCATGTCACCTGGCTTGCCTGTGAGCAGGTTACATCCTCCTCTCCCGGCGTGACAGCAGTAGCTGTTTACTGGGATTGAGGGTTCCTTCTAGTGGCATCCTCCATGCTCTTCGCTCCAGTTGTGTTTATCTCTGCCTAGTAAATCCCTTAGCAGGCAAGACAAATGCATTAATAACACTTTAAAACATGTCAGAATTGCGAGAGATGCAGAGCTGAGTGCTGTGAGAGCCAAGTTCAATTCACACATTTCCCCATTTAAATGTTTTGGAGCGAGTAATTTTGGGCTGCATATGCCAAGTGTGCTGGCACAAGTGCTGCAATAGGTAGTGTTTCTCTTTCTGCGTGGTGGTGTGTCGGCTCAGCACAGATGGTGCAAACCCCCATCAGTGAAACACCCGGCTTCATGCGACGGGTGGGTTTGCTTCCTCCAGGGATGGAGGAAGAGCGGGTGGGGGCTGAGTAAGTAGACCACCCCTGCCCAGCACCACAGCTCAAAACCACACCAGGCAGGAGCTACTCAGCAGGGTACACCTGGCCTGTCAGCAAGGAGTCGAGAGAAAATGAATTTTAACCATTCCTTAAGTCAATCAATAACTGGCTTTCTAAATTACAGCATTTGAGCTAATTAGAAATGTGGAGCAGGGCACATTTCTCTGGTGGTGCTCCTCTGGTCTGCTGGGGAAGCGAGGCATGGTGCCGGCAAAGGTTCCTCATTCCTCTAGAGAGCATGAAGACGACTGCCTTCTGCATGTCAATACCAATAACATCCCTAGGCTGGAGACTCTGAAATAGGGATACCTCCCAGGTCCATGTGGCCAAGGAAGCTGCCGACACAACTGGAGGGTTCCAGCGGAGGTTTTAGTGAAGGCTGATGGTAAAAGACACATTAATGATCTTTGGAAAACTTTGAGGTCCACTGGGAGTAACTTCTGAGAACAAGATATATACTAGTGGGAAAACTCCCTGTGAATAATAGGAATAGGCCATGGTCCTGTGAAACCAACTGTCTCAGTTTCCAATGGAGTCTCATGATGTTCCCATTTTTCGCTCAAAGTCAGAGCTCCTGAAATCACCCGTTTACCTGGAAATCACATTTCTAAACTAGAAAGGTGAGTAAAAGGAACAATAAGTATGTTATTTTAAATACCTGATGATTTTGAAGATAATCTGGTGATTTATGTTGCTGAGTACAGGATCTTTGAAAGCTTGAGGGTGGCAGTCCCTGAAATCTGTGAATCCACTGATGCATTTCCTACAAAACAATGCACAAACTGGGAGTAGTCCCCAAAATTGTGGCCTGTCTGAGCTAGTTCTGCTGCAATCTGGGATACAGATCCCACTTTCCCAATGCTTGCTGATGGTTACAGTGCGATAGTATCTCAATGACTTCACAAGTTAGTTATTAATTAGTAAAAACTCTGCATAATTTGAAATTTAGCAGTTAGGAATCAGTGGTTTGGAAGTACATCTGGCTGACAGTTCTGGTGAGGAACGTATAATTACGGGTTAGTAGTACAACAGGCACTCCCACACTGTATTGCCCCATTATTCTTCCATATAGGCAGAATAATTTTTCAGAAATAATCGGCAGGCCAGCATCTATAACCCGTCAAGTTATTGGCTACTTTTCTGCATTTACCCTTAATTTCAGTTCCTGTATTGCAAGCTTTTCATGTGTGGCCCAAGGACATAATAAAGTGATTTCACATGACCAGCCTTTCATTACTGGGGAGCAGGTTTCATTAGCTATAGATCTGTGCTGGATGTTAAGAGAGAAGTTTCTGCAGTTCATGATCAATATTGAGCCTTCCATACCAGAGATTCAGCCTCTTGGGTGCTGATGTAATTAAGGCGGCTTAACACTTTCCCATTATAAGGAACCTTGTCTTGTTACTTAAAAATTCATCAAGTTTTAAATGCTCAGGCAAAATTCCTTAGGTTTTAGGGAGGTTGCTTTTATTACTTTGGGGTTTTTTTCAGCCTAATTTGGTTTGCTACTTTCAAGAAGGGAAAAGAAGAAAGGACAAGTGTGCTGTTCTGGCATGTTAAAAAAAACTCTGGTGTCCTCTTTGAAAGTTGATTTTCCGTAAATATTTTGATGACTTCTTTTTCGCAGCAGTATCATCTTTCAGCCCTTTGAACAAAGCCAACTAGTGATCACTGGTTGTGTGTGCCTGGTTTTCAGAGGGTCTTGATTCCTTCTTTTCAAAGTCCTTGATCCATTTTTCAAAAATACTGATCATTTACTGCTGCAGCTGAAACATACCTGTGCTAAAGAGAGAGAGCATCCTGTAAAATTCTTAAGGGAAAGATCATAGAATCATAGAATCGTTAACTCTGAGATGAAGGTAATTAGGCACTTGTGTTAAGTATCTAAATACATTTACATTGTTTGCCTTATATGCACTGACAAAATCCAGCTCCTAAGCACCTCCAGCAGTGTACTTTGAATTAGTGGGCACTTATGACCCCTGTCTCTTTGTGCTTCATCTCCTTTGTAAAAGCTTTTTTACTGTATGACAAAATTTGTTTCACAGTGAACCATTCTCTTTAAAAAGTCAGGCTTTACTTCACTTCTCATATTATTCTTTTTTTCTCCTTCTTTTTTATCAGGAAACATAAAAGTTAAGGAGAGACGGGGACTAAAATAGTTTCTGAACTACCTTGAAAAAATCTGAGTTTCTGCCAGATTGCCTTCACTTTCAGCAAACTCCTGTTTTTACCAGTCCCCCCCCCCGCCAAAAGTGTAGCTCAAAACACTTCTAATCGTGATTCCTCATGTGCCTGGCATTGCGCTGTGGTCCCTGCCACGCTATTGTTTTTCCTACCTGTGCCGTGTGTGGCAAAGATGGGGCATCGTCGGAGCTCAGCTACTGTGGGATAGGCTAAGTAGGTTCTTATCCTCTGTGCAAAGCGGCTTCTTTGAGGGGAGGCAACGTACGCACGGTGCCTGCCAGTCCGTTACACAAGAATCTGTGAGACATCTGCGGATTACTGGCGTGAGGATGCTCGGTTTACGTAACGGTACCCGGCTTCCAGGCAGCACTTCTCATCAGTAGGTATTAAAGTGCTCTACACAAAAAAAAAACGAGGTCAGTGTTATCATCCTTAATTCACATATTCTGTGTCTGGCTTTGAGGACAGAGCATTTTCTCGTGGTCAGAGCAGTGGTAAAAGACAAGACAGCTTGTGCAAAGATTTAAAACGCTTGAGCAATGTGCCTGCGTGAATGAGGCTTACCTATTTCGTACTTAAGACCTGTGTCTGCAACATGCCTGAATTACCTTTGTGTAACCTTCCAGTCATAAAATTAAATACTATTAATTACCTGTCTGTCTCTGACGTCTTATATTTTGGGCTGCAGAAGTAGCAGTCCCTATAACTCGGTTTGCTTAACACTTTCATACTAAGACCTTGTCTTTAGTTGCATGTAGTTTGTGTGCATGTGCACAGCTGTGCAGGCTGGGATTTTCAAAGCTGTCTCAAGCTTATCTTTAAAAACCTTTTTGAAAAAGTGCTTCTGCAAAAACAAGTCAGTACAAATTGAAGTTCGGAGAAAATATTCTTAGGCATATCATAGGGGAGTTTCAGCCTCACCCTGTCACTGGATGCAGGCTTTCAAGTTACCATTATTTCAGTGTCTGCACACCTCGGATGCCCCGTTCCCACAAGCCCTCTGCCTTACATCTGCCCCGTAAAATGAAATAACAACACTTTCTCTCTGCAGTTTTTCCTGTGTTTTGCCTTTTTCGCCTGTAAGCTCTTTAGACCAGAGTCTCTGTCTTAAACGTACTGTCTGGCTTGTCTAGACCCCAGTGTTATTCCAGAAATTTGCTGTAGCTTCACTACAATAAATTTATGCTAATATAATATTATTACAGGCTCTTTGATCAGCATTTCACAACATATTGAAAGAAAAATACGTTTAGAAAGAGCAGTGTATGTTGTAGGAATGATCATTTGTTTGACCTTAATCTGTCATTGGCAAAGCTTCCAGGCTGCACTGTATTAGCAGATGGATAATCGGCTCCAGCTGAAATTACTTGCACAGTTAAGTAGTTTATTTTCTCATTTTCCTACAGTGAGAGTCTCTAAAAACAGGGATGGCATATAAGCGCTCACATACGTTCCTGTATAAACGTGTTGGGCTCATCGTTTGGACTGTTTGAGTGAGAAGCTGAGATGTTACCATCTCTTCTCCAGAGCTTCGTGCAAGGAACAAAAGCTGGAGCCAGGTTGCTGCTCGTTTCCTTGGGGGGGGGGGGGGGGGGGGGGCGCGGGAAAAGTCTGGCACAAAAGGGCAGCACCTATTTCTGCCTCACTTGGGACCTATTCCAAAGGACATGGGGAGCGAGGTTTTTCACAGACTTCACTGGATTTTGGATCATCTTCAGGGTTTCTTTCTTAGAATAGCTTGCAAAGCTTCTCTGTATTGAGCTTTTCAGTGATGTCTTTGTGCCATGTAGAGAGAAAGTAATTAAAAGAGAAAATTTACTATAGCAGTAAACAAAATTAGAAAATCACAAGATTCAGAATAAATGGGATTCAGTTGATAAAACCAGAGAAAACAATAGAATGAACACTCATTTTGCATGCATACAATCTTATTGCCTATAACTTTTGTTAACAGATTAAGGAGAGCTCTTACGAAGATTTTTATAAAAGTGTAAGCAACATGAAAAAAAAAAATATCAATGTTGCTAATTATACAGCTTCTGATGACTATGACATCTCTGGAAAGGAATTCCTTGCACCACAACTGGATCAGATTTGCATGGGTTTTTGTTAAGATGACTACTCCCCTAAATGATTGAAATATTATTAGAGCAGAATTAAGTGGTGTGCAATTCTTGTCTGTGTCTCAAAAATAGTCTCTAATTTGAATACGAAAACGTAGAGGGCTATTGATTATCAGTTAAAACAATGTAAAAAAAATTGTGCACAAACTAAGTGGTGTATCCAAGAGTTTTATTAGGGAAGAATGCATTTATTTACTCAAGAGCGACACAAAGAAATTTGCATCTAATGAATAATAATCTAGATGCTCAGTACTGTAGTTACATAAAAGTTACGGGTTTGGTATGGTAGAAAATTGTCATTTGAAGCTGGCTTCTTGCCTTGACATATAAACCTGACATAACTGTTACCAATGACATAGGGTAATTTTAATGAAACATAATTGAAAGAAATTGAAAGGCAGGTTGGCTTTGGAACTCTCATCTCAATTATATTAATTCTGCTTATATTAACCACAGACAAAAGAAATTCATTTAACTATGCTTTATTCCTAACAGAATCATGGGTAAGTGACATTCAAAGAAAATCGAAAAAGAAAAGAAGAGCAGTTCCTCTGCTTAAAGTTGCAGAAGCTGAATAAATAAGGGATTTTTTTGAAAATAAGGAAAAGCTATAGTAACTGGTGAAATAGCCACAGATTTTGCAAGGATGTTCAGTTATTCCAGATTTTGTGACATAAAGAAAAATTATTCAGAAACAGACAAGATGAAGCCAACGCTGTTGAGACAAATATGGGCTGGTGGTACTAGCCTTCCATATTATTTTAATTTGTGTATGAGTTGCTATGTTGTGTACCTTGTTAATATTTGGATGCTATAAAGTTGTTTGGAGAAATCATGCTCCTTGGGAAGGCTGCTGTAAATGGAGCTTGCTACTGTTGCTACTCCATTGTACCCAGTTATTGAGGCACTGGGCCTTAGTGTTGGCCTGAGATTCCTGCAAGAAGGGATTGCCCCTAAAGCTGTTTGACCATCCCCATTTTAGGCCTGGTTTATAGGTGAGAATAAAACAATTTACCTTTGGAGTGTATCCAAGCAGGGAAGTTCTCTCTTCTCCACTTAAAAGACGATATTCCAGTATAGAATCATAGAATCATTAAGGTTGGAAAAGACCCTTAGGATCATCGAGTCCAACCGTTGACCTAGCGCTGCCAAGTCCACCACTAAACCATGTCCTCAAGCACCACATCTACCTGTCTTTTAAATACCTCCAGGGATGGAGATGCAACCACTTCCATGAGCAGCCTGTTCCAGTGCCTGACTACCCTTTCAGTGAAGAAGTTTTTCCTAATATCCAACCTAAACTTCCCCTGGCGCAGCTTGAGGCCATTTCCTCTCGTCCTGTCACTTGTTACTGGGGTGAAGAGACCAACCCTCACCTCACTACAACCTCCTTTCAGGTAGTTGTAGAGAGTGATAAGGTCTCCCCTCAGCCTCCTCTTCTCCAAACTACACAACCCCTGCTCCCTCAGCCACTCTTCATAAGACTTGTTCTCTAGACCCTTCACCAGCTTCGTTGCTCTTTGGACACGCTCCAGCACCTCGATGTCCTTCTTGTAGTGAGGGGCCCAAAACCGAACACAGTACTCAAGGTGCGGCCTCACCAGTGCTGACTACAGGAGCACTATCACCTCCCTGGTCCTGCTGGCCACACTATTCCTGATACAAGCCAGGATGCCATTGGCCCTCTTGGCCACCTGGGCACACTGCTGGCTCATGTTTAGGCGGCTGTCAACCATCACCCCCAGGTCCTTTTCAGCCAGGCTGCTTTCCAGCCACTCCTCCCCAAGCCTGTAGCGTTGCATGGGGTTGTTGTGACCCAAGTGCAGGACCCGGTCAGTATCATCAGTGGACGCCTGTATCAGAAGAGGAGGCAGCTCTAGTGCCTGATGGGGGAAAACCTCCCAAGATCTGGAGCAGTGAGTTTCAGTTTGGTGAACTTTTTTTGAAGGTTTGGGTTTGGGCGCATGATCCAGCTGTTCCAGTATGGGGCTAAGACATGCACCTGTTTTTTCCCCACTCCATTTTTTTTTTTAGAAAGGAAATTTGGGTGCAAAGGTTGGATGGGGGTTTCAAGGTATTCCAGCAAGTCCCTGCTGTGGTTAACTGTGGGAGCAGTGTGGTCAGACAACCAGTGGTCAATTTAGAGGCAAGTAAAGAAATACGGGAAGAACTGAATCACCTGGATGTAGAGCAGAAAGGAGTAAGCCATGACATGAAGTCACAAAGAAATACAATGAATGTTGAGTAAAAATGGTATTGGATCAGGTGCCACAGGTATTTCAAAAAGAGACACAGAAAGCTTTGACAAGTTTGGCACCCCTAAAAGAGCTGCTGCCTCTTGTGGGGCAAAGCCTTGCAAACACAGGAGCCTGCAGTCTCACTTGTCCTGTTGCTTGCCCACACCTTTGCCACGCAGAACCAGGAGGTGCTGAGATTAATTACTCCAGCACTGAAGCAGCGTGGTGCTGTGCATGAGCTACTTAAACCTGCTAAACTGGGGCTGGGAGTCAGGGCTACAGCTGGCATTTAAAGACTGGGGAATTTGCTTTGAGGTTCAGTTTTCTCTGATGGCAAGTATGCATGTTTTAGTGAGGGGAGGGCATCTGCAGCGTTTCTGCTACTGCTATACAGCACACACAAATCAGCTCCAACAATAGGTGTGAAAAATCTTTCTAGATTGCTTTGTGGCTTTATATGATTGATAAGATCAACAGAGCAGAAGTGGATGGGATACTTTTTGTTTAACTTTAGGGAAACAAACAGCATAGGCTGTGTCTACATTAAAATGTTTTACACTGTGATAGGAGCAGGTTGGTGATCTAAATGGCAATGAGCTCCCTACATCTGTGTTGCATGAAGCTTGAGATTTTTACATGAGGTGGCATGTAGTCAGATATGACACAGGGCCCACAGCATACCTGTACCCTTCTGACGCAGCAGCTGGGAGGGAGAAGGGATGCTCTCTTGTGTCCACACGGGCGCGAGGTACCTATATCTACATCTGAGACACTTATGTGGGCTCCAGCTACAGCCAGTGAACGCTTGCAAGGACAGCCAGTGGAGACTAAGTGTGACTCTGCTCTCCACCGACAGCATTAGTTGGATCCTACACCTGGCCCAGACATACGTACTGCACTGTGGCACCACCAAAAATTAAGGTATAAAAAGCTTATTTAGCTTTTTAGCAATTAGCCTGAGTACTGCAGCTCTGCCAGTGCTGCAGACCTCAATGGCATGAAAGAGGGAGAATTGCATATTTCTTGTGCAAATTATTTGCAGACTGCTGTTGGTCTGAACTGTTCAGGATTTGTCTAAGGGCAGGGAGAAAAGGTGCTAAAGAGTATGCATGAGAACTGTGAGTGAACACAGCAAGACTGGTGTAACTAGATATTCCCTGTAGAGGCACATAGAGTTTAAAAAAAAAAAAAGTCAATATTTTGATCTTCTAGCAACCTTGTACTGTGAAGTGTGTTGTTCCAGTGTAAATAATGATATTGTTAGTTCGGTGGCTGAATTAAGTAAGAAATAATGAATTTTTTTTTGTTTGCTTTAGAATAAAGCATGGGAATGACAAAAATACTTGCAAAAACTATATGAAACTGCATTTTTGGTGGACTTAAAATTTACAGGCAACATTTGCTCTAGTTCTGATGAGTCCCTGGACTTTGCATAAATCAGCAAGCGGTGGCATTTTCTTAATGTCACTAACGACATTTGGCCCAGAGGGTCTCAGCTGACTTCGTTCACTACAGAGTTGTACACGGCGTGTCCTGAGGGGAATTACTGCATCACTGTGTTTGTTTACATTACTCTTTAAGCTGCCATCCCCTGCAAGTGTAATTAATTGTCCAGTGAAACAAGATCTTTCATTACCATCTTTCCTAATGCTTAATCTAGGAATAATTCTCTGGGATATTTGGTATATATGGAGTAAACAAAATGTTTCCTTCTCAGTGTGGTGAGTAAAGTTACCATTGTCAAATGCTGAATGATGAAAGACACAGTTTACCCAAAGGCGCTGTTTTGGGGGGATAAATGAGGGAAACTGGACATTGATCTGATGCAATGTTGTCAAGGTTATTATACGGCAAATTTAGTGAAGAACATATTATTCCAGGCTCTTACAGAATTATATCAGCCAAGGGGCCAGCTAAGACAGTAAAAATCTCTTTCCAGGGGAAAGAAGAACAGAGCGAGTATTTGATAATAACTGTGCTGTTGCTCAGGCGATGGTGATGGATTAAGCCAAGGTTAATGTAACCTAGCTGAACCCCCAGCTAGTGATGTATACAGGAGGGAGGCCTGGTAACACCGCTAGCCACCGTACTGCGCTCTGGAGAACAAGAGGAGCATGCTGACCGTAACAGTCGTACGTCTTTACCACAGCATCCAGGCAGACTGAGTGCTTTTGGTGTCAGCATTCGGTGCTTTTGGGATAGGAAGGGAGTGAAAAGTGCTCCCACAGAGTGAGTGAGGTTTGAACAAAATGTCTAAATCACTTATGAATCAGACTTGCATTAGGATTTGTGGGTGTAGACCACTTCCAGGGTGTTGTGAACCTGCACCCAGGCTATCTGGCCTCCTACCAGTAGGGGAGTTCAGCCACGACTCTGAATGTGAGCAATGTTTTAGGCCAGTGCTATGCTTATCCCACCTTAGTTATTTTTTTCCAGTGAATATATATTTCCCTCTTTCTTCTGAAAAGGTCAGTCTCTGCCTAAATGGAGGGGTATGCTGTTACACAATGTGTGGTGTCTTTTGGCACATCATACTTCTAAGGTCTTGACCTCTTTTTTCTTTGCTGCGCAGGTTGTGTTAGGGCAAGGCTGTGTTCGTCCTAATATCCCATTGGTCTCAGAATAGCATCGTTAGAGGGCTCAACATAATAAACTGCACCAAGGGCCAAGGGATATAAAAAACTAAGTATCTGACATCTGAGAAAGGCTTCGGTGCATAGGAGCTGTGCTTTCCATGCTCCACAGAGGTTAATTATTTTTTGGGCAAAAATATTGTCTCCGAATGGCATGTTACCCAGGAGCTTAAAATCCTCCCCTGTTTAATTGGGTTACTGATTCCCTTATCGTTAAGAAAAATTGCATCAGTTTTGGTTGGAGAATAAGGCAGTAAAAGAGGTGACGGAACAGCTTATTAGTCAGGGGACCGTGACCCATGACTCAGCTTCCATAGGCAGAGAAGGTGGAAGAGACAGTAAAATCTGCGGAGGTGGGACAGGGGAAATGGGAAGGCAATCCTCACATTTCTTTTGAAATCAAGGTGATGAGCCAAGTCTTCATGTACGCTGTTTGATTTGTAAAAGATAATAGCCTTGCTAATATGTTCAGGCAAATGAGCAACAGTTTGGGTTTTTTTTTTAATTTGGTCAAAAAGAAATGTATTGAAGAACAAGTAAGCAAAACATTAATTTTATCAGACTGACACCAATGCAAAGAAAGGGAGCAAGTTTGCATTTAGATTCTGATGCAAACAAGTTGGACCAGTGGAGAGGTAAGTACAGCACTCGTTGCTCCTCCTTTAAAATGTTCTTCCCTTCTTGTCTAAACCTAGCTGCCCAATTTTCTTTTTAATTACACCGTTGAACAACTCTAGTGCAGTTGGAGTTGTTTGAAGGAAAGACAAGTCATCCCCTTGCTTGAACTGCTCATCTGTCATGGCAGAACCTATGGAGTGAGGAGGTGAAGTCTGACGTATAGCACTTGGCATGAACAGAGGACAATTTGCCTTGAATTGTGCCCCAAATAAAAGTAATGCAGTCTCTGGACTGCTGATGTAATGTGGTCCTTCCCCCTAACTAGGTAAAAAAACCTAATCAATTCTAGAGCACACACAGTTCAAACATGCTTCGGGAGTATTAATTAATGGTAGTCCAGGTATGTACAGATGAAGGCCAGAGGGTCACATCTGAGAGAAATTGTTCCAGCCAAAAAGAGATGAAAGAAGTGACTCATGGCCCCTACTCACCCCTTCTTTCCCTGACTCCTCTGGCACCTGTGCTTCTTTGCTACAGGATGAGTGTCTCACCTCAAGTAGTGGAGGAGGACCTCAGCCTCAGCACACCCTTGTCCTTTATGCCCTCTCAGGATCTTCTCTGTCTCAGCTGGAGAGCCTCTTCTGAGGAGAGGCTGGGGATGGTACTAGTCTGGCACCAGGGAATTTGCAGAAGACTTCAGATGAGCAGTAATCTGTTATCCCTCTGAATTACTCGTATTCCCTCAAGCGACCAAAGTGGAACCTACACGTGGAAGCAAAAAAGGTGCACCAAAGGCAGGCAAGTCTCTGCCAGCACTGAACGATGGTTGGGTAAGTAATGGCCTTTCACCAGAAGGGGGTTCACACAGTCTGCTCAAGAGACTTGAGAATTTCTACCAGTGCCCAAAATTTCTGAATTCCAACCAGAAGTGATGTAGATTTCAGTGCCAAGAGGCATAATGCAGCTTCTGGGAGCAGCTTGAGGCAGAAGAGCCTTCCAGATAGATACCGAATTGCCACAATGACAGAGGACTGATGGTGGTGGTGAGGGGGTTTTATTTCCATGTTGCAGTTGACGGCAGCCCAAATTCATCAAGCAGATGTCACTCTTGCTGAGATTTACTCATTAAGTAAAGTTAGCCTTGCAAAAAAAATCTATCTTAAGTGGAGGGAGACTTGCTACCATTGGAATATACATAAGGAAACAGGCAGAAACACTACCTGAACTGTGTTGCACACCGATGCTTTGTTACTCGCTCTCCCTTGTGATGAGACAGCATCACGGCTGAACAACTTTGGGGAATAACAGGTTTCCAGTAAGTCTCCCAAACCCTGGTTTTTGAGGATTAGTGTAACAGTAATTTTTAACTGTGCCTGTTCCTCTCTTTGTCCATTCATGAACTGTGTTTGATAAAAATTATGCTGTAAATACATCATCGCAAACTATGAGATTGGACAAGTACAACTGAAAGCATTTGGCTTACAAGATTTTATTAAATGGTGATTTAGACTGGAGGATGCTTTTTCAAAGAGTTGTTTCCCATCAAAAAAATGCAGATTTTTTAAGATGCTTTGCAGTCATGCAGCATGTTTAACAACACATTAGATGGGAGCAAATCTATACAATGGCTTTCACTATTTCACCAAAATATTTCAATAATGTTAAAAAAACATTAGAAGCAAAACAAGATACGTTTTTTCTGACTTTACAGTTGTAATTTATTCTGTTTTGACTTGTATGTGGTACTAAAATATTCAAATATATTGTTATTAATTAATTTATTATGTATTAAATGGTAATATAAAAATTCAAAGTTGCAAATGCCAGAATTTCGTTGCAGAACAGAAATCCTATTTGTCAAACAGCTCAGTAACCAGGCGTTGCAGTCTGTGAAGATTGTAGCTTGGGCTGTCAGTTGTAAGAGCATGTTTCCAGGGGTGGTGGGTGGTGACTCAGGATGTTCCAGTGGTTAGTTAACACGTTAGCTTGAGACAACGATTGAGGTTCATGCTGTGCAGACTTTCTGTGTGGCTGTAGCCGGATCACTTGCTCTTTCTAGGCCTCATTTCTCTGGCTATAAACATGTGAATAACAGCAATTCACAGATGTGTTAAAGGAGAAATGCATTAATGAATGTGACAGGCTGAAGTATCACGGACAAATGACTGAATTGCAAGACAAGTGGAACACCGATAATGCTGTTTCTACCAACACAATTTTTTCCAATTGTATCCTAACGATGATGGGATTTCTCCATGGTGTTCCTTACATGTTTAAGTTAAGTAAGCATAATAAAAATCAAACAAACTCTGACATGTATAAGCGTTTTGAGTCTTTTTTTTCACTCTGTTTTCAAGAAAGCCACTGACAATTCAGTATTAACCCAGTCATCGCAGCCTTCCATGAGAGACAAGAGCTTAATTTCTGCTTTAATGAAGAAGCAAAACATGTTTTTTTGTCAAACACTTGTCAAATCATCTTGAAATACTATACAGAGGAAAAAGCCATATGCCCAGCTATGGTCCTTTGTTTCTTGGCTGAATACCTGGAATGTGAAGGAAAATGGCTTTTATAAAAGAAGAACATGTTATGGACTAAGTCTTTCCCAAGCAATTACGTTCTTTCACAATAATGCTTTCATGAAAGATAATCTGATTAAATTCTTCTGGTCAGGAGCCTATTTTTAATTAAATACCCTAAGGATAGTTCTAAAAGATAAATCATTTCGCTCACTTGGTTTTAATCACCATCAGTAAACCCTGAATGATTCACGTGGTCAAAGAAGCTGAATTTGTGAATAAATCCTAACTCATCCCAGTCTGAATCTATGGTTGGGCAGAGGGTTTATAAAGCGAGTTAAGGAGACTCTCTCTGCTGCACAGACATCTGGAGGCCGGGGAAGTACCCGTTCCTGCTTGCCCTGCCCCTACGCTCTCCTATAGGCATCTGGTATAGGACAATTTCAGATGGACCATTGGTCTGATGCGGTGCAGCTATTCTTATGTTGCTATGTTTCAACTCCCTAGGGTTTCATCTTTTGCATACTCAGCAGTTTTTTTGGTCCCAAAGATAATGAGAGTTTAAGCACGCCCTCTGGAAATGTTTATGCGCCAGCACTGACGATGGGCAGCTGAACATATTGGAGAGGCCAATCAAGGGTTCAGGCTGCATGCATCTCAAATAGAAAGGGAGCTTGAAATTTTTATATATATATATTAGACTTACGTATATGTATAAAATACATTTACATATATATACATAATACATTTGAAGGTTATTCACACAGATTAAATGCATACTTGAGTTAAGACACACAGAGCCCATGAAAGTCTAGGAACAAGTATCTGGAGATTTTAATACAATATTATTAGGCACAGCCAATGGAGGCAACTGTTTGGGCAACAGCTCTGGGTTCTGCTTGGGGAGCTTCTGGACCTTCTGGGGACAAGGTCTAGGATCATCAGGGAATGCCTGGGAACCCTCTGAGAAACTGGAGGGTACCTGGTGCTGCTAGGCAAGGACGAGGAAAGGGGAGCCACCAGGGTGTGGGCCTGAGGAAGCTCTAGCAGCTTCTAATCAGCATGATCAGCTGCCCTTGACCCAGGGTGCCTCGAGCCTTTGTTGCAGCTGCCCCCCAATTAGGGAGAGTGAAACACCCTTTACCAGTGCTCAGGTGGGGACTATATAAGAGCCATGGCCCAGTACACAGCTCCCAGAGGCAGTGGTTTGTATAGTAGGGTGTGAGGAAGAGGGCCTCAGTTGAATTTGCACCACTGTAATGGTCTTAGTTATGGTGGTGACATGCCACCAGGCAGTCTGCCCAGCAGCTGTTGCAGCTAGGGCAGAGGCTTTGATACAGACTGAACTCTGGATGGCAGATGCAGCCCTCCAAGTCCTGGGCTGCAGGGAGTGCCCGGGGCTTCTCTCTGATGCCCAGAGAGATGGCCTGCTGTCCTGCAGGATGTGTGCCACCTTGGAGGAACTGTGCTGCCAAGTAGAGGAGTTACAGGAGGAAGTGAGCAGGCTGTGCAGCATCGGAGGGGATGAAAAGGGAGATAGATGGGGTTTTATCTGAGATGCAGCAGAAGGGCCTGAAGAGTCCCAGACCACAGCTGCAGCAGAGAAGCAGGCAGTGTCCACCCTTAATATTAAGGTAAGTGCAACTGCTGGAGAAGGGGAAGGATGGAAACTGGTGACTTTTGGCACCAAGAGACAGGCTCCTGCCCCACCTAAGGGCTTACAACTGCAAAACAGGTTTACCAGCCTCAAAGTTGAAGAGAAGCCAGATATGTCTTCAAGCAAAGGATCTGGTCCACCTGACCCTAAACCATGCAAGACCACCTGGAAGAAATGGTGAGCCCATGTAATGGGTGACTCCCTGCTGCAGGGGAGAGAGGCACCTATCTGTCAACCTGACCTATCATCAAGAAAGGTTTTCTGCCTGCTGGGGGTTGGGAATAGGGATGTTGTGGAGGGACTGCTGAAGCTCGTCCAATCCTCTGATCACTACCACCTGCTGTTATTCCATGTGGACACAAATGATACTGCCAGGGAAACCTGGCACAAAAGTGACTACAGAGCTCTAGGGGCAGTAGTCAAGGGCATGGGGGCCCAGGTGGTGGTTAATATCCTTTCAGTAAGGGTAAAGGGGGTGAAGAGGAGGACACTGATAGTACAGGTCAATAATTGGCTGCAGAGCTAGTGTTGGTGACTGGGTTTTGGGTTCTATAACCATGGGACCCTGTTTGCAGATCAGCATCTCCTTAGGACAGATAGGATCCACTTCACTGAGCAGGGCAAAGCTATTTTAACCAATAGGATGGCTGACCTAAGGAGGGCTTTAAACTGAGAATGACAGGGGAGGGACAGAGTAATCAGAAGTCTTGAGGGAGTGCTGGACAGGGTCAACGAGCAAAGACCATGGGGTGATGTGACAGGAATGGAACACAAAATTGAGAAAATGGGATTTAGCTGGGGTCACCTCCAGCACTTCCACATAAGCAAGAAGGTGCCTATAAGGCACCAATATGGAGAAATCCCCCAAACCCTCTCCAGAAACTCAACATGCTGGGGTGCCTCTCTAAAGTGCCTGAATAATAATGCACACAGGATGGGGCATAAACATGATGATCTGGAGATCTATGCATAATTGCAGGGCTACAATCTTACTGGAATCATGGAGATGTGGTGGGATGGCTCCCATAACTGGAGTGTTGTAATGGGGGGATCCAGGCTCCCTTAGGAAGGAAAGGCTGTGAGGATGAGGAGGGGGAGCTGCCCCCTATGTGAGAAAGCAGCTGGAGGGTATGGAGCTCTGCTTGGGGATGGATGAGGAGCGAACTGAGAGTTTATGGGTTAGGATTAAAGATGACATTATAGTGGGTGTTTGTTACAGGCTGTCTGACAAGGGAGAACAAGTGGATGAGGCCCTCTACAGACAGCTAGGAGCAGACTCATGTTTGCAGGCCCTGATCCTCATGGGGGACTTTAACCACACCTTGAAATCTGCTGGAGGGACAGCCCAACATAAGCAACCAAGAAGGTTCTTGGAGTGCATTGATAGTAACTTCCTCATCCAAGTGATAGAGGAGCCAACAAGGAGAGGTGCTTGGCTGGACCTCATACTCGCCAATGAAGGGCTTGGTGGACATGTGAAAGTAAAAGGTAGCCTTGGCTGCAGTAATCATGAGATGGTGGAGATCAGGATCCTGAGGGCAGGGAAGAGGGTAAAAAGCAAGTTCACAACCCTGGACTTCAGGAGAGTGGACTTTGGCCTCTTCAAATATATGCTTGGGAGAGTTCTGTGGGATAAGGCCTTGGAGGAAAGAGGGGCCCAAGAAAGTTGGTTAATATTCAAGGATCACCTCCAAGCTCAAGAGCAGTCCGTGCCAATGAATAGGAAGTCAGACAAAAATGCCAGGGAGCCTGCATGGATGAACAAAGAGCTCCTAGCTAAACTCAAACACAAAAAGGAAGCACACAGAGGGTGGAAGCAAGGATGGGTAACCTGGGAGGAATACAGAAACATTGTCCAAGCATCTGGGAACAAAGGTAGGAAAGCTAAAGCCCAGATGGAGCTGAATTTGGCCACAGATGTGAAAAACAAAAAGGGCCCTCTGCTCAACAAGACTGGAGACCTGGTTACACAGGATGTGGAAAAGGCTGAGGTATTGAATACTGCCTTTGCCTCAGTCTTTACTAACAAGACTAGTCTTCAGGGGTCCCAGAGACCAGGAGGAAAGTCTGGAGTGAGGAAGATATACCCTTGGTGGAAGAAGATCAGGTCAGGGAATACTTAAGCAAATTGGTCATACATAAGTCCGTGGGCCCTGACAAGATGCACCCATGAGTGCTGAGGGAGATGGCAGATGTCACTGTGAAGCCACTCTCAATCTTTGATTGATCATGGTGACTGGGAGAAGTGCCTGAAGAATGGATGAAAGCAAATGTCCCTCCTCTCTGCACAAAGGAGGACCCAGAGAAGTACAGGCTGGTCAGCGTCACCTCAATCCCTGGGAAGGTGATGGAGCAGCTAATCCTGGAAATCATTTCCAGGCACATGAAGGACAAGAAGGTCATCAGGAGTAGTCAGCATGGCTTCACCAAGGGGAAGTCATGCTTAATGAACTTGATAAACTTCTGTGATGAAATGACTGGCATGGTAGATGAGGGTAGAACGGTGGATATTGTCTACTTAGACTTCAGTAAGGCTTTCAATGCTGTCTGCTGTAAGATCCTCATAGAGAAGCTGATGAAGTATGGGCTGATTGAGCAGACAATGAAGTGGCTGGAAAACAGGCTGAATGGCAGGGCCAGGGGAGCGATCAGTGGTGTGAAGTCCAGTTGGAAGCCACTAATTAGCGATGTAATCCTGTGGTCAGTACTGGGACAAATCCAGTTCAACATATTCATTAGTGATAAGGGTAATGGGGCAGAGTGCAGATGCCACCCAGAGGGAGCTTGACAGGCTGGAGAAATGGGCTAACAGGATCCTCAAGTAGTTCAACAAGGGGAAGTGCAAAGTCCTGCACCTTGTTGGGGAAGAACAACACCATGCACTAATATATGCTGGGGGCCATGCAGCTGGCAAGCAGCTTTGCAGAAAAGGACCTGGGCATCCTGGTGGACACCAATTTGACCATGAGCCAGCAATGTGCTCATGTTTCAAAGATGGCAAATAGTATCCTGAGCTGCATTAGGCAAACCATTGTCAGCAGGTTGAGGGAGGTGATCCTTCCCCTCTACTTGGCACTGGAGAAGCCACATGTGGAGCACTGTGTCCAGTTCTTGGCTCCTCTGTACAAAAGAGACGTGAACATACTGGAGAGGGTCCAGCAAAGGGCTACAAAGATGATGGACTGGAGCAACTCTGCCATAAGAGGAAAGGTTGAGTGAGCTGGGACTCTTGCCTGGAGAAGAAAAGGCTCAGGAGGATCTTATCAACATGTATATAAATACCTGAAGGGAGGATGCAAAGAAGATGGAGCCAGGTCCTTTTTCAGTGGTGCCCAGTGACAGGACCAGAGGCAATGGGTGCAAACTGAAACACAGGAGATGCCACCTGAACATCAGGAAACACTTTTTTACTGTGGGTGTGACCAGGCACTGGCACAGGTTGCCCAGAGAGGTTGTGGAGTCTCTGTTCCTGAAGATAATCAAAAGCTGCCAGGACATGGTCCTGGGCAGCCTGCTCTAGATGACCCTGTTTTTGTTCAAGGGAGGCTGGACCAGATTATATCCAGAGGTCCCTTCCAACCTCAACCCTTGTGTGATTCTTCCTGTTACTGCCTCAGGGCTTTCTGATGGCAAGACTAGAAATGTATTACACATTACTGTGGTATTTCACAGTTAGATTTCACTTCAAATTTTTGACTGCATCAGAAAAGTAAATTTGCAGAGTGCTACCTTGAGATGATACTCTAATGAGAATACGCTCATTACAGATGGAGCTGTCTGAGCCCATTAGTTGTACAGAGAGGAGTGTGTCTGAAAAACAGTCCTTGGAGCATTAGAAAAACCTTTGCCTGATTACGGCACAAGCTGAGAGACTAACACAGAGGTGTAGCCTCATATGTAATGTACTATAGATGGCCACACTGCATTAAATGGGCAACCACTCAGCAGCCCTAGTGGTTTGGCCTTTGTCAGAAGAGTGATGGACTCCATCTTCTGGTGTTATACATGTAATTTTAATTCAGCAGCTGGAAAGGAGGTTTACATTATGTGTGGCTAATTTAGCATGCTGGCTGTGTGCACAGTAATCCTAAAAATAGATATGGCCATATTGTCAATGGTACAGTGAATTTACTTGAATTTGGGACTGACACATGGGGTCAACATCAGCAAATGGAGCCAAGTCAGGAAAATATACTTCACCCAGAAGCAAAATTATAAAATTTACTTTGTTTCAAATTTAACTTCATGTCATTATGCTCTGAAACTTTTCTAAAGAGAAAAGAAATAGTACTTGGATCTTATCTTCCATTGAAGATTTGTTGTTTACAAGTATTAATGAAATACTCTTATTTACTGTGGGGATTAAAGGATGTATTCAGTTTCTTTAAGGAAAGTGAAGCAACCAACAGCATAATGAGTTCCCCCAGGTCACACAATATATTTATGTTCCATTTAGAAATAAGGATATGACCCTTCCATTAGCTACAAGCCCTCCTTTCCTGAAAGGTCCTTGAGAAAATAACATCTGGATTAGGAGCCAAGAAATTCTTTAATCTACCAAAGCAAAATTTGTAGAGCAGAAGCAGACAGGGTTTGAATGCTGCTAATAAGCAATCAGTGAATCTCCATTTCTCCTGATCTTTGATATATTAAAACAATTGATATGACGTTTCTGATTAAAGTGAGTATTTCAGCAGGTACTTGATTAATCAAGCCCATTTGTCTTTTAGTAAGCTTGAACAAATGTTCTGATCATATGCAGCTAACATGCTTTTAGTTTAAAAACAACACATAAGCCTTAATTCAGGCTTCTATTGAAAATGTAACTATATAATGTATAGGTCCATCTTTAAAAACCTTATGAGTAACAGTTTATTTTTACTATTCAGGTATGAGATTTCTCTACTAGTAACAGATATTAGGAGTGATCAGGATTTAACCTACAGTGTTAAGAAAAAAAAAGAGTGAGTTATTGCAACCAGCCGCATCCTGAAAATGTTCACAACCAGCAGGCTGACAATCAAATTGGACTGTTTGGCTGAACTGCTGCAGTACTGCCATATTGCTAATGACCAATTTCCACAGCAGTGAGTTTTCTTTCTTGTGCTGTTAATTTTTCCCTTGCTTCTTTCATAGGACTCTGGTTGTCTTTTAGGCATAATACTGTCTTGCTAAAGTATGCTTAACAGTCTATAATGGCCATTTAAAGCTTTTTCTTCTTTCCTATAATTTTTACAATATGTTTAGGAGTAGAATACAGTGTATTGGATTAGAAAATGTGTATGTCCAGCTTGGGTATTAATTGCCCCCCGGGGGTCTCAGTATTTATCTGTTTAAAACCACAGGTTTCTCTTTGAAAGGCAGTACTTTGCCTAATCTGTCCTTTTACTGTGTTGGACATGAACACCAATGCTCACAGAGCCCACAGTGCTCTTCCACAGTGTCGTGGTTTAACCCCAGCCAGCAACTAAGCACCACGCAGCCGCTCACTCACCCCCCACCGGTGGGATGGGGGAGAGGATCGGAAGGGCAAAAGGGGAAAACTCGTGGGTTGAGATAAAAACAGTTTAATAACTAAAGAAAAATAAAAAATAGAACAGTAGTAATACAAAGCAAGCGGTACACTGTACAATTGCTCACCACCCGCCGACCGATGCCCAGCACGTCCCCCAAGCAGCGATCGACCCCCTCCCCGGCCAACTCCCCTGCTTATATACTGAGCATGACGTCACGTGGTATGGAATAGCCCCCGCCCAGTCTGAGTCAGCTGCCCCGGCTGTGCCCCCTCCCAGCCTCCCGTGCCCCTGGCAGAGCATGGGAAGCTGAAAGGTCCTTGACCAGTGTGAGCACCACTTAGCAAGTACTTAGCACTACTTAACAAGAACCAAAACGTCAGTGTATCATCGACATTGTTCTCAACCTAAACCCAAAACACAGCCCCATACCGGCTACCAGGAAGAAAACCAACTCCATCCCAGCCGAAACCAGGACACACAGAAAGACAGTTGCTCTAAATATTAGAAAAATGGTCTTTTCCCAGCAAAGTCACAAGACAGGGATCTGCTCAGACTGATCAAGGAAGACTTACAAAAGAGATGTCTGGGAAAGTAAAAGATGATGCTGACTATTTTTTTCAAACTTTTTTTAAAATCAGAGCAGGTGCTGGCGGGATCAGATGGGAGAGAGGTCAGCAGATGGGATGCAGAGCTACAATTCCACAACGAGGGTCCCTGCCCCAGAAATGTGCTTGGGGCTATCGCTGCCCTATTGCTTTATCTGTCCATTTTGCTGACTCACCTGTATGATGTGGTGTCCCTGCATTGCTCCAAGGGCAGCCCAGGCTCAGGCACCTGCTGAAAGTAGGTTCCTGCTACATGCAAACATATTTTCTTGAGGTTTTCTTTTTTAAATGAGGACAGATGTAATCCCAAACTGGCTGTATGAGGGTCCCTACATCTGTTACTCTACTCTTTCAGTACTGCAAGGCTGCATCAGCCAGTGCTAAAGGGGGAAGCTTTCATCTTCTTGATAAATCCATTCCTGCTAAGAACCCTAGAGCCACCTTGTGTGACATTACAGCAAGGGCTGCTGCTGGTACATTCAGGTAAGATGCGTGCAGCCAGTTGCCGTTCCCCCAGTTCTGTGGAGAGGAGTTTGCTTGAACAGTCATTCAAGGGGACACAGTGCAGATGCAAGCTTTCCCTCTGCTGTGCTTGGGAGGAAAAAAGCCAAAATGCATGCCTGAATGTAGACTTGTGTCCCAAATCTGGACATCTGTAAAGATGAGGGCTCCAGTCAGGGTAGCAGTGTGCTCAGATATGAAGAGGTGAAAGGAGAGTGCTGTAGTGTGCTGAGACCCACAAGCAACATCTATGGCAGTCATTAAAAGAGGTCAAGTCCCGTTTTCTGAGCCCAACTGATATGGTACAGTGTGCATGCATACAGTTCTTCCCTCCCACCTCCCAAAACCATGTGGCTGCATCCAGACTGTTGATGGGAGCAGTGCCCTGCTCACCTGTCCGGTGCCTGGGAGCTCTTTGGCTGGGTGCTGGCTGGTGCAGGCAAGCAATGTGCCGGGGACCATGCAGCAGCCTTGCAGCATGGGTGGCTGCAGGGCTGGTGCCTGGGGCTGGGTGGGTGATGGCCATGGCTCTGGCAGCTGGGGACATTGAGGCTGCAAGGAGCTGGCAGTTTGGGAGCAGGCATAGCAGTCTGGAGCAGCCAGCTGCAGAAGACCAAGCGAAGTGGGTTGATGAGGTGAATTAAATTGCTTGTTAAATAATTAACCTTTGCCTAAGAAAGTGCCTTTTAATAAGAGGATGAAGAATGCCTGTGTATTGCTTTTTTTACAGGGTTTTGATGTTCTATGTTTGTGCCACAGGTTAGGATAGCAAAGGAAAACTTTTTGGTGCCTTCAACAATCCAGCTGCTTTCTGGGGAAATTTTGGCATAAAGCAAATTGTTAATAATACTGTAATACAATCATCAATAATAATGAGTAGATGTAGTAGGCCATTATTATGCTACGCATAGGGCTTTTATTATGCATTGTATATAACTCCTGCTAAAAGGGGTCTCCTGTCCTGAAGGATTTAAAGTCTAAGGCTCTAGTCCTGTAATTTACAGTATACCAGTGCATTTCTTAATTTGTATGCAATGCCAACACAGTCAGTTGTGTGGGAGCAGTTGATCACAGGACTACAGCCATCCTAGAGCAGAAGTGAAAATTGCCAGGGAGGACCCAGTGCTCATTTTTTTTAATTTAGCTAATACGCTTTATTTTCTTGTGAAGTTGAGGCACTTTCGCTTTAGCAAGAGTAGTGCAGTGTAGGACAGCTCCAATAACTCACTGTGATTGCCAAGTGAATGCTGTTGTGATGTGTCTCTAAATCCCAGAAGGTCTCCTGGATATACTGTGCCTTTCCCTTAATTTGGAAATGGTTATTTACAGCCAGCAACTGCACTGAGAGTACAGAGAAATAAACAACTCACCTAAAGTGCCTGTAGTTTCTGCCCTCTGACTGGACAGACAGAAGTCCCTAAAGCACCGATCTTACTAGTAGTCTAAAAATTGTCATTAGTAAATAATTACCTTAAGGTGGTAGTACCAGCTTTACTGCAGGATGTTTAAGAGAAGTCATGAATTTTGTTCATTCATAGTAGCTAACGTTGGTGAAGGCACAGCACTCTGCATTTTTTTATGCTAGCAGGTCAGTGATAGTGGAAGGGGAATTTCACCATGTGTGATACAATGTTTTATTTGTCTATTTTTAAATTTGCAATTGCCAGTCTCTGGACTGTCACCACAGTTTGACACCAGCTGAATGAGGGCTCACTTGGAGGGGATAAGGGGAGTCACTTGTGAGCCAGTGGGGATGGTACCCTTTAGGGCTCCGAATGGCAGCCAAAACCAAAGCGCTTGTTCAGCAGCGGTGTTTATGGCCCAGCCTTGTGGTCCTCCAGTCCACTCCCTTGTTTTGCTGCCTGTGTGAAAGCTGCACAGTCAAGTTCCACATGATCTGAGCACTTTCTTGTCTATTTTGGAATACGAGAGCACATATGTACAAGAAACTTTCCCAGCTGTGTAGTCAAACAGTTTCTGAAGTGGAAGATCAGAATAAGCCCAATTTATTGCTGCTGTTGTAGATAGCATCAATTAAAATAGCCCTTGGAAATCCCCATGTTTCATCACTCAAAAGTCCACTCTGACTACTTCTTTTCTTAGACCTCTAAAAGAGAGTGCCTGGACTTCCTTCTTTTCCACCTTCAAAAAGCTTGACTGGAATAACTGGTATTTCCACTGTCTCAAGCATTTGATGCAGCTATCGCGCAAACCTGAAAATTAGCTGTGTGGGTTTTTCCATTAGTTCTGAATCTGAATAGCTTAAAACATAAGAAAATGAAGTGTGAGGAGGAAAAATAGCGTCTTCATTTGCGATAGAATTTTTTTTAATCCATCCTGTGTTGTAGGGGGTTTTGCTGCCCTAAAGGTGGGTGAGATGTAGCAATACGTCTTAGAGCTCTTGACTCTGTTTCTTTTAACACTGGGTATCATAAGACTTCTTCAAAATGGAATTGCTGCCAGCTAACCTAAATTGGGGCTGTGCTTTGAGGAAACCAATTCCCCAGCAAGTGTGGGTGTAGCCTGTTGAGGGATGGCAGTTCTTCCTCTCTGTCCATCTGCCAGCTGCCTCAGCCCACAGTCTGCTATATTCCCAGCTGGGAAATAATGAGCTTCAAAACAAGATAGCAAAATAGTTGAATGTATTTTGAAATAGCAAAACCATTAAAACAGTGATTTAGAAAAAGCCATCATATTGGCTATCACAGCTTAAAAAGAGCAAAAATCTTTGTATTAGCCTTTGTGCTACTTACAGGTGAGATAATCAGTTATTCTAGGGCAAGTTTACCTTCCAACATGACCAGTGAAAAGTACATAAAGTGATACATAGAGCAGCTTAAAACTATGTGCATTTAAAAGAAAAGGAACAAAGACTTAAGGTGAGCATGATGAACAGTTAAATAGTCTGTCCCTCCATAGTCTTTTCAATAAAAGTGTAAGTATAAAACCAATCTGTTTCCTCTGAAAAATCTACGTGTTGACTGCAATTTACTTTATACTACATGGTTATATGTTGTTTCTCATTTTTTGTATGCGTGTTTATATGAAAGAATATTTTTTCTCTCATACCAGCACCTAGAAGTTATTTGTACTGCTACATATATAGAAGATGAAATCTCAGAGTACTACTACTCATACTGTGTAATGTTATAGTTTCCCCTCTGTCTGCTTTTTCTCCTTACCCCCAGTCCAGCCTGATGTGCACAACAGCAGTGCTGCTTGCCGAGTCTCATTTTTACTACCAAAATATCTCCTTTTCAGTGCGAGGTAGCCAGAGTGCTGCTCTGCATGTGGCAGCATGGGAGGAGTAGACACTGAGAGCAGTGTAACACAGTATGTAATGCAGAATCTGACTCATTTGCAAAAGTGATAAGAATATTTATTGACTGTGTTGGTAGTTAGAGTTGAGCAAGAACTAAAAAAAAGTGTGCTTGCTTTATGGATACTTATGGTGCTTTTACTCACAGCTGTGCTAGGAGGTGTAACCCACCTGCACCTGAAGCCATGCCCCCCCAGGGGAGGCCCAGTCAGGCCAGACTGAATTCTCATCCTGGCTCTGCTGCCCAGCTGCATCACTGCCTTCAGCAAGCCCTGCTGTCTCTCTGGCTCCGCTCTCCATTTGTCAAGTAAGATTAACTGCAATCAGATTTTCCACCCTGCTACCAAGATTAGAAGGGTAAAGCTAAGCACGTCTGTGAGGGACTTGAGTGGCATGTTGTTAAGAAACCGTTTTGTTGGTTTTCTGGAAGTCTCTCTTTAGCAACGCACGGTCAGGCAGGAACGTCCCTGATCTCCCATGACCCTTCTCCATTAGGGAAACCAAGAGCGTAATCTCATTAGCTAATCTGTGCTGCTGCACCTTTGCAATTTTCCTGCACGGTGTTTTGCAGAGGAGTGATGAAACCCCTGTCACAGGGGAACGCAGGAAAGACCCCTGCCCTCGATGCCTGTGTGGAGGAGCAGCACAGCGATCCTCCTTATTGCCTGCAATCACAAAGCATCAAATGGAGAAAGGAGAACTGACAGGCCTGCCATAGCACGCTTTTACAGTCTAAAGGCTTTCCATGTAGAAAAATATGTCCAGGTGATATAAAGTGTTGCTTTTTTTTTTCCATAAGATTCTTCCCTGATGCTGCTCCCAGGTTCTACAAGAAATGAGATCTTTGGCAACTATGTTTTCTCTCCCCCTCATGGGATTTTTCCCTTGCAGTTAAGGGATTCTCTGACCCTGTTAACATGAGCACGGTGATGCTAGTTACCTGGATAATACTGTCTTCTGAAGGTCAAACACATAGCCTCGTTGTCCTGTCAACATGTGTTTTATGACTGGTCACCACAGAGGTGACATGAACCCCAGGATGATATCTGTCCAAGCATAGGAGTAAACATTACTGATGCTGTCAGTTTAGCATTTAGCTAATCTGTACTTACAAGCTTCCAATGCTGGAGTTTTCACAGCCTTGCTGACATCACTTTATTCCAGATCTCTCTCATTTCTGAAGGACAGTGTCCAATCCAGGCATATACTCCAGCAGGGGCCTTACAAGTGCTCAACAGAACATAAGAAGTACTTGCAGAATTACTTGTAGGTCTTGTTTGCTATCCTGCTGTTCATACAGTCCTGCATAGTGCTCACCTATTGCACAGCAGTCTGCCACAGGCTTGTGTTCAGTTTATGATCCACTGTAATGCCCAGAACCTTTTCTCCAACATGTCCTAGCTATTTGGTCCCAATTTGTACTTAGGAAATTGATTATTCCTGCCCAAGGGTAGTGCTTTGTGCTCGTCTTGACAAAACTTTGTCCTCATTTTTTTGCACTCTGTTTCTCCAATTTGTAAACTTTAAATTCAAACCCTGCCTCTGGCATATTGGGGAAGAAGGTAAAGCAGCGATGCAGTGAACGTGGTCATGTTAACCTCACGTCCTTATGAAACTGGTAAAAAAATGCAACGAGAAGAATTCAAGCCTTGGCATGTTGCACTGATCTGTTCTATGTTTGCAGAAGGCAAAAGTAGTGACTACAAACTTTGTTCAAAATCTGGAAGTTCATCCTCCAGCACAGTCAGTCGTAGCTGAGTCCTGTTTCTGTCCGATGCTCTACCAAGGACAACCTCCACGGATGTCAGAACATGCAGAATTTGGTGCGCGTTTGGGTGCAGCCTGCCAGCACGCACTGTCAGCACGTCTCTTCCCATTGATTTGAAGTCACTGAAAGTATAAATCAAGGCCTGCTTGAAGGTAAGTGTGCCTTTGTGTGCTTTGCTGGATCAGGGCCTTCATCAATCTTTAGAGGAGGTGTGAATACAGGAATACAACTAAGATATTGCAACCAGATTTTCTGACCTCCTAGTAAGAAGGATAAACCAAGCATTTCTTGGTTTCACACCTGTATTGGGCTGACAAGGCGAAGATAAGTATGTTATAAAAGTTCATTATTGGCACTTAAGCAAACAGCAATGCATGCTTTTCATAAAGCACTTTTAATAAGTATGCAGAATAAGGAGGTTGTACTTTTTACGGTCTTGCTTTCGGTAGGAACATTGTCTCACTTACAGGCAGATTTGTGTATTTGAAAATGATTCCAGCATTTAGCAGCGGCTATTTTGGCCTACTTGTTTGGAAGCTTAGCCTGAGCTCATTTCAGAGAGCTTCCCCTAACTGTGGGACCATCTGTTATCCACCTCACTTTTTTTTCTTTCCTTGATTCATTTCACACAGGCCCTTTAGTTCATTTTAAATTAGGGTTGTTTGGAGAAAATCATACTGTAATCTGCAGTTGTTTTTTTTTTCCCTCCACTAATTAGATGGAAAACATCCCATGATGAAGATCGTTGTTGAATTTGCCAGGCTTAGTGGAAAAAGGGTGTGTGGGGATTTTCTCCAAAGCTGGAAGGTTTCTGCAGGTAAGCCTATAAAACCTGCAGAAGAGGGTAATGATTACAAGCCTTTACTGCCATCCTAGGTGACCTCCAGTATTTTTTCAATTAGACAGAACAGCTAAAAATATCACGACTCTCTTTACTCATACTGTTGACCTTTTATGCATATATGCACATACATTCATACATATATATGTGTGTATATATACACACTGTTGACCTTTTAAATATATACATAAATAATACATAATTTATAAATATACATTATATATATGAGTATAATATATTAAAAAAATCTGTCTTATTTCCTTAGGGATTTTCTCTTTAACTTAAAAATCTCTCGCTTCCAACTCAAAGTTCATGAGTGAGGCTGGAGAAGTATAAGGGAAATGAAGAGATATTAGAAAATTCCTAGGAGCCTCTTGAAAAATATCTCTGGACAGATGAACCTGGAGGTCTGTTTTGTTTCTGGAATTTTTTTCTTATTTTTATAGTTTCAGACTCTGAGCAAGAGCTAGAGAATGCTGGAGTGGGGAATTGCTACCATGGGAAAGGTTTTTAGAAGCAATAGTTCAGAAAGAGAAGAGCAATGCCAAGCTGAAGGAACCTCGCCTTACTTCCATTGTCATTTTGTCATAACGAACAGAGTCCTGTGAAATCCTCTGGGCTTTAAACAATTCACATTTCAAACTGGGGGGGGGGGGTGTCAAGGAATAGCTGACAAGTTCTAATATCCTCTGTGTTGTCTGAACTAGTGCTGCAATAGGCCAAACCATTGACAAGCACAGGAGTGATCTTAATTTGAGATGTTAATTTTCAAAGCAAAAAAAGCCCACTTGCTGGCTGCAGAAAACAGGGTTTTTGCAGAATTGCTCGTGGCACGTTACTGCTGTGGGCTTTGCCCGCACGCGGCCATTCTGCCTGTCCCACGGTGCCTTCAGCCCGAGTTTGGCACAAGCTCCTCCAGTTGAGGTGTTCTCATATCTCTATTTGATAGCCCTAGAGAGGAAAAACACGGGCAAAAGGCAAAGGTGGGCCTGGAAGCATTTCCGTTTTGGTGGGGCGTAGGGCGGTTCGCGGCTGGGGAGCCCCGTGGCAGGGCGCTGGGGAGAGCTGCAGCCCCTCTCCCGCCCGCCCTCGCACCGCCAGGCCCTGGGCACCCGTCCTCGCCTGCTCCCGGAGCCCGTGCAGGGCCCTGGGGCGGCGGGAGGAGAGCAGTGAGCGGCTGGTGGGACGGGGAAGGTTTCCAGGGTCCCTGCTGGGGTTGGGAAAGAAAAGCCCCAATAAAATGGGGAAAAGCAGAGGGATAGACATGCTGCAGGGTTACACCGGGAGGAGTTCGAGGGCCACCCCTGGTGATGTAAAGACACCCCCCAGAAGCTAAGGAAAGGCCTTGTGCAACTCTCTCACTGCTGAAACATCACTGCACCCGTGTTGCTACGCCTTCCCCAGGCAGCGAGGCGTGAGACCTCCTGCCGCCGCCTGCAGCAGCCGGGGGTGCGGCAAAGAAGAGCCGGGGCCGCAAGGCAGAGCCGCGGCCATTTTGTGTGGGCAGGGGAGCGTCCGGATGCGCCGGGCGGCGGGGCTCCGCCGGAGCTCCCACAGCCCCACCTGGTGCCCGGCCATGGCAAGGGATCCAGCGCTGCTCCCCTCCCAAAACTTCTCCCTGCGCTTCTGCTCCCCGAGCTCACACAAAGCGCCTCTCCCTGCAAGCCTCCGGAGGCGCCCGGCGGGTGCCCGCGGCCCGGGCAGCCTCGCCCCTCTCTCCCGGCGGAGCACGGGTGCGCCAGGCGCTTTCTGGCTTTGCAGCTGCCCTGGGCCGCTGGGGTTTCTAAGAAAGGATCGGTTGGCGTTTGGCTCTTACGCCGAGTATCGCTTGCTGGGGTAAGCTGGTGGTGGCCGTCTCGTTTATCAGTGTGACCAGGCCGCGAGCAGCCACAAACCCCGGGTGCGACCCGAAGCGTGCCTCTGCACCACGGGGTCATGCGGTAACAAAAAAAAAATGCACTGACCCGGTTAATCAGGCTTGCTTTCCACAAGTGAGAGGAGCCACAGCTAAGGCTTTTTTTTTTTTTAGTAACTGCGTGTTTACAACTTGCTGCGCTGCTGCCCCTACAGATGCCAGGGCGAGGAGGCAGCCACGGAGCGCGGCTCTGCCTCCCGCCCTGCGGCTGCCGCCCGGGTGGCTGTGCCCGAGCAGTCGGTCCCGTGAGGAACCGGGGGACACTCAGGTATCAGGGAACGGGGTCCTGAATCTTCAGCGCTGGGGTTCATCTCCGCAACCAAAAAACAGCCTGGTTTGCAGGACCTCGTGTTTTTCGGTGGCACACAGTAGCAGTTGCTTTTTTTCCAATACTGAGTGAGGAATTTAAGAGCAGAGACAACGCTACTATACCTTGCGCAACTATCTGTTTTAAATCAGTGTTTCTACCTGATTCCTTTTCTGGTTTGCTATGTAGGCACCTACAGTCGAGGAAAGGCAAGACTGAGTTTAGGTATCCTGGCTTCGTTGGCTGCATCTCCATTCCTGTAAGACATGCAAATATCCTTCCTCATCAGCAAGAAGAGAGCTCCTGCCAGGTTTGGGACAGGAGGTGCGGCTTGCAGAACAGCTCCAAGTCCCCCAGAGGCAGCCAGAGATTTTCAGAGGGAGCCCTTCCAGCCGTGGGCTCTTCCTTATCCTGCTCATAATCATGGTCGTACTCATTAAGACTCTGCCACTGGAGCCAGGAATAGACCAGAGTAATCCTGGTGCCCAGCAGCCTTACCGGTAGTTTTGTAATTCGCAGCTGTCTGCGTGACATCTTAATTCAGCTCATTCTGCTGGGGCATTGACAGGTACAATACATATGGGTACGATCCGCCGCCCACCCGCCAAGGCACCGCTGTTCTCCGTGCGTGCTGCAGATGTGAGAGGCTGCAGCACCATGTGTGGACCCTCAGCTACAAATCTGGCTTTTCCTACATTTGAGTTTGCAGCTTAAATGACGTAGTTTTAAAGCAGCTCTTTTGAGACAGCTTACGACTGTGTGTATGTATTAGGTGGACCCTGGATCGATTATTGACATGCTTTTGCTTTGCTAACAGCTTTTGCTGATGTGAATGGAGCTGTTGTCTTAAGATACGTCCTATTGGTGTTTCTGTATTGCTTCTGCTCTGGTGAGTGAGAGATGTATCTGAGATGAGACACTTCACAGTGCATTTGACAGGCACGAAGAACAGCACATACGAGTTTCTGCCTGAGCGTCTGGAAAGTGGAATAAACAACTGTTAAAAGAAAATAACCTAATTCTTCATGCACACTTGCAGGGAAGCGTGTGCCGGGGTGCTGTGTGTGCATGCTGGGATGGAAGGCGCACCCTGTGCAGCGGGTGAGGGTGGGTGCTTTTCCTTTTTACTACAGTCAGGCCACTGCTTGCTTTGCAAGGCTGTAAGAGACAAAGCGCCTGTCAGGGGACATGCAGCAGGATGGTTCAGAGCTGCAGAAATAATGACGGGCTGAGCAAAATGGGGTGTTTTCCTCAGCTGGGGAACATTTCTTGTTTTGAGGTAACACTGTAACAGCACAGTGAAGCAGTTCCCACTTTTCAGTGAAGGTTTTGACTATCAGTGAACGGCATCAGAAAGACCTGGGAGCGCACAGCTGCTGACATGATGGGTGGGGATACTGAAGAGGCGGGGATGACCGCAAAACCACAGGCCTGACAGAGGAGGAAACGGGAGGAAAGACTGCAAAGAAGTAACAGAGGATGGAAAGAAGCGTGCGCTGAGGATGTGGAATCCACAGTATGCGTGGTGAGCACGGTACTTTAACTGCAAACTCGTAATGACTCGCGTGGGTGTGGAGTCAAGAGAAACTGGCCGGGACGTGGAGTTTGACGCTGTAATTCAGGCACGCGCGAGTGCCCGAGGCCATTTCTGACCACAAGCAAGCAGCACTTCTGTTTCGTGTCTCAGCTGAGAGGCTGAGCTTCCAAACGTGATGCCGCTGGGGTGCAGTTTTTGTGCTGAGCCTGATGAAATCCCAACACTGATGAGCTCAGCAAGGACGGTGATCTTGAATTATGAGTCCCTGCGAGAGCTAAAGCCACATTGTGTTTCCCCCGTTGGCAATTATTGAGCAGGATCTCCATTTCTCCCCTGCGCTCACTTTCTCCCTCTCCCTGCCCCCACGCACTTGGGAGGCCTGAGATGGTGTGACCATCTGAGCATACGCCAAGCTCTTCAAAGGGCATCTGTAATCCCCTGTGCTAATCCTCCAGCAAGAGGAAGGATGCTTGCAGGCAGCACTTGCAAATCCACACCCAGAGTATTAAGCTTGTTATAAAACCTGGCCTGTCGTTGCATCTGCTGACTTTTGTTTCCAAAGACATCGTTGCGGGTGAGTAAGTTTCTCCTTCCTATGGACTTCTTTGAAATGGTGCTTCAGCTTAAAGTAATACTGCTTGTTTCACACACCCTCATGAGAAGAAATGGCAACACCTAGGGACAGCTATCATTATTCACTGCTCTAATAGTGCTGAACGGGATAGGCCACATTTTCAAAGTGACCTCTAAAGCTGTACAAGTCTGCAGATGCAGCAAAAGCAGGCGGCTCGATCCGTATGTGTCTGGACATCGCCCGCTGGCCCCATGCAGGCAAGGACCCCCCAGGGCCTGGGGCATACACAGGGTCCCCAAGGGAGGAGCTGAAGTTCCCTGTACCAGCACAGAGTGGGGCACACTTAGGACGTGCCCACATGGCAAATGCAAGGGGGACTTTAGCACCAGCTGAAACATGCGATGGACACATGACTTTTGTGTTGCTCTAAAACTTCTGAAGTGGCCTAAGTGCTGAGAGTGCCGTAAGGCCTGTGCTATTTTGGCTCCCCGTTGCCTTGCCCCATGTGGCAGTTCATCTGCCAGAGTGTGGAAGGGCTCCAGCTGGCTGCGGCGCAGTGATGTGGGGCTGGGACTCAGCTGGCTCGCCTGGCAGCGTGAGGTGCTTCAGAGGTTGCAGGTGGCACGGAGGGAGGGATGGTGTCCCTCTCCCTGGAAGGCACTTCCACATGTCCTGTTGACAAAGGGTTGGGTGGGCAGCAAGGGGACTGCTCGCTCCAGCTGATCTTTGGCGGGTGATCAGCTGGGCAGGTTCCCCGTGCTCAGGAAATACAATCCTATTAATGCACGCCAGGCAGGGGCAACAGCGACCCAAGGACAAAGGCCTGGCAGAAAGCTGGGACAGCAACATGCAGAGCAGCACTCTGCTGCTGCTGTAGCCTTAGATGCATTCACAGAGGGAGGGAAATGTAATTTGGGTAACACCTTTCAGCTACATAACAAATTAACAAATATTTAATTCATTAGCTCTTGCTCTGGTGTGGGGACCTGTTACTGCGGAAAACGAAGCAAAGAGGCAGTAAAGCATACATTTCCAGAGGTGGCCACGTGCTGTTGGTGCCTCTGCTGTCCTCTGCCTGTTGGACACGCGGACCCTGCTCTCAGACCTTCCTACAGAAGCAGCACCGGTAAGTGACCACCTCCAATGAACACACCCAGCACCTTCATCTAAAGTCCTGGTTTATGACTTTGACACAGGAGGCCCCGGCTCCAGCCTCCCTCGCACCTCTCCCAAACCCGCTACACCTGTCCTCACGCCGATGCCTTTGGGGCTGCAGCCTGAGGCTACGTGCAATCCAGAGTACCTGTGGGTATTGCCAGAAGGGGTGACATTATGTCTGATGTCAGGTGTGGTGGGTTGACCCTGGCTGGACACCAGGTGCCCACCAAAGCTGCTCTATCACTCCCCTCCTCAGCTGGACAGGGGAGAGGAAATATAACAAAAGGCTTGTGGGTCAGGATAAGGACATGGAGAGATCACTCACCAGTTACTGTCACGGGCAAAACAGACTCGACTTGGGGAAATTAGCTTAAATTTATTGCCAATCAAATCAGGGTAGGGTAATGAGAAATAAAAACAATTCTTAAAACACCTTCCCCCCCCACACTCCCTTCTTCCTGAGCTCAACTTCACTGCCGATTTCTCTACCTCCTCCCTGCCCCGAGCAGTGCAGGGGCACAGGGAATGGTGGTTATGGTCAGTTCATCACATGCTGTCTCTGCCGCTCCTTCCTCCTCACACTCTTCCCCTGCTCCAGCGTGGGGTCCCTCCCACGGGAGACAGTCCTCCATGAACTTCTCCAATGTGGGTCCTTCCCATGGGCTGCAGTTCTTCACAAACTGCTCCAGTGTGGGTCCCTTCCATGGGGTGCAGTCCTTCAGGAACAGACTGCTCCAGTGTGGCTCCCCTGCAGGGTCACAAGTCCTGCCAGCAAACCTGCTCCAGTGCGGGCTTCCCATGGGGTCACAGCCTCCTTTGGGCATCCACCTGCTCTGGCATGGGATCCTCCACGGGCTGCAGGTGGATATCTGCTCCACCGTGGACCTCCATGGGCTGCAGGGGGACAGCCTGCCTCACCATGGTCTTCACCAGGGGCTGCAGGGGAATCTCTGCTCCGGCGCCTGGAGCACCTCCTCCCCCTCCTTCTTCACTGGCCTTGGTGTCTGCAGGGCTGTTCCTCTCTCATGTTCTCACTCCAGCTGCTGCTGCACAGCAGTTCCACACCCCCCACACCCCCCCGCTTCTTAAGTATGTTGTCCCAGAGGTGCTACCACCGTCGCTGATGGGCTCAGCCTTGGCCAGCGGCAGGTCCGTCTTGGAGCCGGCTGGCATTAGGTCTATCGGACATGGGGGAACCTTCTAGCAGCTTCTCACAGAAGCCACCCCTGTAGCCCCTCCGCTACCAAAACCTTGCCACGCAAACCCAATCCATCAGGCTGCCTCTTCGTTGGCTGACCTTGGCGGTGGCTTTGTAGCCCCGGTCAGCAGAGTGCAGCAGCTTGCAGCGCGACACGGGGCTCTGTGCAGAAGGGGCTCTCTTGCTCAGCCCACAATCACTAGTGAGGAGCTATCTCTAGGCAAGACAATGCTGCTCAGCAGCTAAGGCAGCGCCCGAGCTCCTGGCTGGGACACATTAGACAGCCTCACGTCAAGCACAGAGCTATAAAGCCTCCCCAAGAAGACTGACACATGGAAACAGCAAGCCAATGAGTAAATTGTTCTCTCTTCATTTCGAGCAGACATCAATTGTACATCAATAGCGTGCTTTGAAAAGAAAACCACAGGTTCCTCTGTCCTTCCTGGCAAAGAGCATGAGCAGCCCCATGCTGGAAGGGTCTCCACGCCTATGGCACGCAGGGCACTGGCACAGCTAAGCACAAGCAGGGGCTGAGTCACTGGTCAGAAGTTACCAGTTTCCACAGTTACTGAGTCTCAGTCACATTTTGGCTTAGTTGGTTTCCACCTCGGCAGTATTTGTGACAAAAAGTGTGGCTTTCCTTTTCGCAGGGTTTATGCTTAGTCATAACGGGTGTTAAATAAATGAATGTGCTGAAAGCAGATGCCAGACCGTGCCTTCCAGGCCATTAACAACTCAGGAGGAACAGGCAGGCGAGGAACCTTGGCCCTGAGCAGGCAGCGGGTATTGCCCGGGTGGAAAGCTCAGAGCAAAGAAAGGGCAGAGGGAGCAGGCAAAGGATCAAGGATCGCAGTGTGGCAATGGTGAAGGTGCTAGGGCTTAAACGGAAAAAACCATGCAAGCTCAAAACCACACACATTAAAACTTCTGTGTGCAAGAGGACATTAGATTTACTTCTGGCTGTTTGATGGTCAATTTCCAGCTCTGTCAAGTGAGAATGTTTTCTGTCAATATTCCTGCAGCAATACATCTTGTCACTATGTTTAAGCACAGAGGGTTACATAGGTTCCATACCAATCTGGCACGTGGGGGCAACACCAAGCTTACAATTGCTTTATCTTTAAAGATAAGGATGATACCAACCTGCTAAACTGATCTAAATCTGATGAATCCATGAGAGATCACATGGAGATAGAGGAAGAGGAATCAATAAGGCATTAACAGATGCTAGAGCTGCCGCCTGTAAATCAGTTTGGAAGTGTCCAGTGTACTGCAGTTTGTAAAATATACCTTAGGCTGTAATTGTGAACTGGACTAAGCTACGAAAGAATAAGCATCAAGATTCGGGAGCCAAGGACCTGCAGCAGGCTCTGAGTGGCACACAGCTGAAGGAATAAATCAGCTCCAGTCCCCTGGCAGAGGAACCAGTGAGGCAGACCTCTGACTTTTCTGGTTGCCATCAGTACCTGTACTGCTCCACAGCGGTGCTTTGGGACGAGCAACAAAACTAGAACTCAGAGAGCAAACGATGAAAATAATTAAACTCTGGTCAGGGGTCTGGTGAAGGGAGCTTTGAAAAATCTGCCTATGCCATGAAGAATATTTCTATAAATTGATTCATGTGCGCTAGGGAAATTCACCTCATGTCCCTGCAGATAACGAAGCTGATTCAGCTGACTCTGTGTTACAGATTTTGAGCGTGCCATCTTAGCTGAAGTCTAAGATAGCAGCAATGACAAAAAAATTGAAATTCAAGTGTCTGTGTGCTTCATCTTTACAAAATCTCTCTCTAGTTCAGTAGCTTTTGCTGAGCGATGCCTGTGCTATCAGCCTGGATAGCACATCTCCTTCCCTGGAGAACATGAGTTTGACACGTGGGCTCCGGGGGCAAGGGGCAAGAGGCGGCATCACTGCAAAGGCAAGCTAGCACAGCTGCTCTGAGATGGGTACGGTTGATCTCACCACTGGGGCGCTGGGATCCCCCGCCTCCCTATTCGATGTCCCCTGTTTCTGCAGTCCAACGGGTGAGCGTTGACAAAGCAGCCGTGGTTTAAGCCCCGCTAGGGATGAGGCAGTTTCGGCATGGCGTATGCCCTGGGGGGGCAATCCCCTGCTGCAGGACAGATTGGGGTCTGCCAGGCGCTGGCTGCCTACTCCATGCCCTTTGCTAGGCTGGATGCTGAGAACTTGTTTGCAACTTTGCCAAATATGTTGGGGTGGAGCCCAGGAAAAAATCTATCACAGTTGCAGGTCAAAAGCTGTGTTTTCTGCCTGCCAGGCCTGCATGGGCTGCCTGGGGCCATAAACCAGGCTGCTTCCAGTTTGGCTTTTGCATAGTCCCAAGAAGTTTCTTTTCGTCCTTCAGCTTGCTTTCCCCTGCTCCCTGGCCCTTTCCCCATCCAGAAATGTGCATGCCGAACATGGTAAGACCCGAGAAAGCTGTTATAAAGCTTATTTTATTTATCTTTACCAGAAGTATGTTTAAAAGAATGAATAATTTGAGCTTTCACATTTTTTTCTTCGTTTCAAGGAGGAACTGTGAACACAATACAACTCTAAGTAATACTTTGTATCTAAGGAATAGAAGGAATGCTAAATACGAAAACTGTCTTCCACGTTAGAGAGAAATTCATTTTATTCAAGGAGTCAATATACTTCTAAATAAATAAATGGCTGCAGAAAGCCTGCAAGGTTTTGTTATCGGTGAAGGAAAAAACAAATGCAAGCTGTGGGTGAGGGATACTCCTCTCCGTGTGATCTGTGCGGGAAGGGTTTTGTTGCTCAGGATGAGCCTCCCACTCCTGGTGGATACCCCTCAGAAAGGTCTGGACCGCAAGAGCAGCGTGAGTTCAGCATGGTGTCAGCCCGGTGCTCTGCTCTGGGGGTACCAAGCGGCTTTGTTGGGTTGGGATCACTGAACTGTATTAAGGTTCCTGCCTCAGGGTATGGTCCCAAGCCAGGTGGTCCCCGATGTGCCCAGAGCTGGATTATCTAGCAGTATAAATTCAACCTGGAGGAGGACACAAGGTGGTAAGTTTAAGGAGTTCTCCAGGAGCGCTGTATGGTCTTTATATTGGCATAATGTATATGCTATTTCCCTGTTGTGCCTTCTGCTTACCCTGCAGTTTAGGATTGTTCTGCTGCACGGTGAGGATATTTAGGGCTGGTTTCCACAGAGACTTTCTCTGGAGATCAATATTGCCCAGAAAGAGCCTCTAGAAAAGGCTTTACCACACTACCAGCACACTCGGCATCGCCGCTCGGCAAAGGGACTGGGCCACACTCAGGTACTCCCATTCTAGGAAGCTGCAACCAGGCGGCAGCCCTGCCTGGGGAAACGCAGCTGTGGAGTTTCCTCTCTCCTCCTCAGAAGGAACCACAGAGACCAAGATGTGTTAAACTTGATGGCACGTTATTAACCACGTTGTTTGATGACAAAGTCCCAACATTGCCGGCCTGCAGCCAGCACGGTGCTAGGGTGCAGGAGAAGAGGGTATGCCACAAACTGGAGAGAATCAGCTGGGAAGGATGATGTAACTGAAAGTCTGTGGCGATCCCACCCCTTATTTGATGAGAAACCAACGTAAGTGTGCCAT
Organism: Theristicus caerulescens; assembly: GCA_020745775.1. NCBI lineage: Eukaryota > Metazoa > Chordata > Aves > Pelecaniformes > Threskiornithidae > Theristicus > Theristicus caerulescens. The sequence goes on from CM036558.1 coordinate 88,666,531, forward strand.
TGCCTGGAAGGAAAAGTGGTGCTGTGAACCTTCGTAAGCTGACTGATGGGAACATCAGTCAGTTTGCTCCTGGAGAGGCTGCAGCCAGAATACATAGTGCAAAGTAGCTCACAGAAGGATCTCACTCCTGCTTCATTGTATCTGGCTGTACTAAAAGGCCTTGGTTCATCTGTTGCCTTTGATTTTCTTGTAAACCTATTTCAGAGGCTTAATCTTAGCCTTGTGTTGTTCCAGGCCCTGCTGTGGTCTGTGCTAATGCATCCCTCAGACAGTTTTCAAGACCCTGAAGCGGGTTTCTGCTCCTCTCCAGAGCCCAAGTACTGTGGGTGGGTATGTCCCTCTGGGGCCCAGACAGTGACCTAGATGCTACAAGCTGAGCACTCGGTCTCCACGTGGCAGCTGTATTGCGATTAGTCAAGGCACACCTCTGCTGCCCAGCGCGGGTGAGCTGTAATGTCACCTGGCATGACCAGCCTTCCCAGCACGAGCTGCCTCCTAACTCATGTGCTGTATCACAGGACATCTCCCACAGCTCTAGAAAGGACAACATGCATCCCAGTGGTTTGTTTCTCAGGCATTTCCCCAAATCCATGACAGCCAGGAAAAAAAGGAGACAATATTTTTTCATTGTTTCATGATCCCAGGAACTGGTATTTTTAGGGGAAAAGAAACCCCTGAGATCATTTTGACTCATTCAAAATGTTGTTGTTTAGTAGAGCAAAGCATCTCTTCTGATCTTGATTTTTTTAACTATCAATTTACTTTATAAGGTTTAAAAAAATCAAAATATTCTTTAATCTTTACTCTTAAAAAAAAAAATCTGCTTGGATACTTTGTGGAACTTGACTTTTGTAATTTTGAAGAAACGGTATTTTCCAGTGGAGATGGCCAGAACAGTTTTGCCCAGCTGTTCTTATTACTCTTGTGATAAAATGTGCTAAGGTTAGCGAGTGTACTCTAGTACAGCATAGACGAAATTGCAAGGACAGCTGGGAAGTCTTCAACTCTAAGCATTCCGTGTCATGTGAAGTCAAAGATCCTTAGGCAGTCGTAGCTAGGACAGCGAATCTCTCAAAGGGCTAAAATCCCAGCTGAGTCTCAAATTCACTGTGCAGGAGAGAAAGGGCTGTAATCTGCTAACGAAAGCAGATGTACAAGAGTCATTCTGGCAGCTACATCTGTCACGCTGCCTCCCCCCAGCCCCCCGCCTTGTTACACCCACTCTTCCTTCTAGTCATATGTGCTCTCCTCATAGATGACAAAAATAGGCAAGCACAAATGTCAATCATGTGAAATATATTCCTTAGGACAGGCGTTCTCTCCTCATCCTACGTTACAGTCCTACTGAGTCCTGATGCTCCCTCAGCCTCTAGGGGAAGGCTCTCGTAGTTTTGGCCAGGCGGGGGGCAGCACCCCCGGGGCGCGCTGCAGCCACGCAGCGGCCTCCCACGCCGACCCCTGCGCTGCACGCGCACGGGAGCGGTGCCGGGGAGGAACAGGCACCCGGGCCCCGCGCCGCGTAGCGCACTCCTCGCGGGCCCCCTCACGCAGCACCGGGCAGCAGGCTGCCGGCAGGGAGCCGGCTGGCACCGCGTCCCTCGCGTCGTGAGAGGGAAATGGGCGTCAGGGGCTCGACGGCGTTGAGGAGCCTGACGTTCCTCCTGCCCGGTCGCTAACGGCATGCGCTTTCGGGCTGGCTCCCGCGGCGAAGCGCCGAGGGAGGCACGAGCTGCGCTCAGAAAAGAAACTGGCCCTCGCTAAAGCTGGTGAGCAGCTCAGACCCGGGCTTAGTGAAGAACAAGCAGGCCGCCCTCAGCGTCTGCTTTGCTCCTTCACGGCAAAAAGCCCCACAAGGCGCGGGATGGGACCACCGCCCTCACGGAAAAAAACAGCTGCTGCTAGACCCCGCTTCCCCAGAGAAGCCGAGACGTGTGGGGCCCACCCCGCAGCGGGCCCGGGCCCAGCCGCCGCTGCCCAGACCCTCGCGCGGACCCGGGGGCGGCTTTCCTCAGGCTACCGGCGCGGGCCCGGGCTCAGGAGCCCCCTCCGCCGGGCAACCGCTGCTGCCCGCCGGGCCTGAGCCCTTTGAGACCGGCAGCGGTCCCTCGGCGCATGGTTTGGGGCTGCCCTCCTCCGCGGCGGCCGCTTCCTGGCCTCCCCGCGCCACCGCCACCTCCCGCCGGTACACGGCGGCCGTTCGCCACGCTATGCGACCGTCGGCTGTCGCGGCTGCCCGACGGCCCCCTACCCGGAGGTGACGGCGGGCGGGCACGGCACCGCACGCACCACAGCCCGCCCCGCCCCGCCCCGGCTCGCTCATTCTCGGGTCTCCGGCCGCTCCCGGCGCTAGGAAGGCGGAAAGGAAGCGGCCGCCGGGCAAGGTGGCGCCGCGGCCCCACCATCCTCTGCGGCGGGAGCGCCCTCAGTAAACATGGCACCGGCCCCGCCCCTCTGTCACGTGGCTTCGGCGGCCGCCCCGCGATGGCGGCTCCCTGCGCGGTGTGGCTGGGGGATCCGGTAAGGCGGCGGCTCTGGCGGGCGGGGGACACGGAGTGGGGCGGCGGGGGTGCCGGTGGTGCCGGTGCGCGCTGACCCGTGTCCCGCCGGCAGGTGGAGCGGGTGCCGTGCCCCTACGACGTCCATCACCGCGTCCCCCGGGCGTCGCTGGAGAGGCACGCCGCGTCCTGCCGGCTCCGCAAGATGGGCTACTCCGCCGAGGAGGAGGTGGGCGCCCGGGCCGGCCCCGGGCGTGTTCCCCGGCGGGGGCGGGGGGGCGCGGGGCTGGCGCTTCTGGCCCGGGGGCCTCGCCTGCCCGGCCGAGCGGGCGGCAGCGGCCTGAGGGCGCGGGCGGGGGGTCCCCGCTGGCCGGGGGCGGCTGGGCGGCCGAGCCCGCAGCGGTGTCCCCGGGGGCGGCCCCGGGGCCTTGACCGAGCCTCTTGGTCCCGCAGGCTGAGATGTACGACTCCAGCTTTTTCTACGAAAACCTGAAGGTTCCCAGCGTCGCCATGGGTGAGCGGCAGCGGGGCTTTGCCTGACGGGGCCGTCCGCGCCCCCGGGGCGGGGGGGTAGAGGATGGGGGGCTGAGGGGAGATCCCTTGAGGGCAGAGTCCCGGTCCTTGCGGTAGCACACCCTGCTGCCTTGCCAGCCATAAACTTTCCAAGTCCTCTTAGAAAAACTGAGTGCTTCCATCAGTAGGTTTATTTTCTCACCTTTGTGCTTTGCCTTAATTTACCACCATTACGCATCTGTTCTGTAGATCACTTGGCTGTTTTCATTTTAAAATCCAAGGAGGGCCCTTTTTTTTTCCCCTCTTAGGTTATTTTCCAGGTTCTTCCAATGTTCACCTTGCATCAAATGCTGAAAGCACGTTAAAACATATGTTTAGAAGGTGGAAAAACTGGCCCTAGAGTTTGGGGATATAGTAATGGTACAGAAGAGAATTGCAGTACACGTACATTTCTTTTTCCATATCCCTGTAACCTGGAAATCCTTCTCCCCCCCCAGTTCAAATATGGAATTGATTAAAATGATCTTTTTAGATCGGACTCTCCCTTATGCATAAATAAAGGTCCAGTGTTCTGTAACATATCATAAGTCTTATAATAGAGATTGGGGAATAAAGACTAACCCTACCAAGTACTTGATGTAAAAGTTCTGTGATATGTTTGTCTTCTCTGTTTGCAGACAAGGATCTACAGTTTCACATTGTTAAGCAAGCTAGAGCTCAAAGTGCGAAAGAAGGTACAGGCTACAGCGAAGGTAAGTAGCAAGCAGATCCTGAGACAACTTTATCAGCTCTTATGTGAGAGCTGCTCTTGTCTCCCCCCTTGCAGCTTCCTTCATTCTACTGTGAACTGCTGTGAGGAATTTTTTTGTTTTATTCTTAATATTTCTTCCCTTGTATATTTTGGAGCATAACTACTTTCTCTGCTTGGGGCAACTAGATAAGAGAGTTTGAGTCTGTTGTGCTCACACCTCTGGTTCTCTTCACGACTGGAAAACCAACACTGCAAAATTCAGGAGTTTCTTAAAGCGCTAGTCCTTCACTTCCCATCCCACTACCTACACTTTTACTTTCTGCCTGTGTTTTCTGATGTTATCCTTCTGCTCTTTGTGGCCCAAACTCTTCTAATGCTGCCTCTACCCTTGTTCTTCATGTAATGGTTCTTCATGTAATGTTTTGTTTAAGGATTAGTTGCTAGACGTGAGCTGTATGTGCTTTTGTGCACCACTCCTCAGATCAAAAACCAAACAACATGCGTATTATTATGTTGGATTGTTTCAAGGCTGTCCTAAGAAGTTGTGTAAGAAAGATGCTGACACATCTGCAAACATGATGTTGCCCTTTGCCACTGCTCTCAGCTTCATTAGTTCCTTTATGTTTCATTTTTCCGTGGGTTTTGTGACCAGTCTGGGGACCAGGTTAAGACTGAGCTATGCTTCTCTTTCTTTGAGAGTTCAGACCAAGACAGAGTAGAAAAGTAGGGCTGCCTATAGAACCCACTGTAGAGCTGCCACGTATGGTTTGGAAATTCCTGCAACACCTGAAAGATACAGCATTTACTGTCTGTAGTCCTTTAGTTTGGTAAACCTATATGTGCAGAAGGAAAAGTGCATTTGTTCTGCTTTCCTGACAGTCAAATACAGCAGCGCTTGCTCAAGCATAGTTTTTCATGCTGTCTTTGTTTCTGCGGCATAGGAAATGGAGCCTTAACAGACAGTTGCTTGGGAAGGAGCTCTGATGTGATGGGCACTGCGTTTGGAGCACGTCGGGTAAATTTTCTCTGGAGGGAAGCGGTAACTCATTAATTTGTGAACCAAGCACATCCAAGTAGAGAAGAAACAGATAAACCCTTTATCAAGCGGTGCATCACAAAGATACATCAGTGAGCCACTAGATGCCAGTGTTTGCTGTCCAGTTTTCACTGCAAGCTGCATTTCTCTGAAGATAACACTAAAACTGTATTGGGGTGGTTTTCATTGTGGCATCTTGGCCTATTGTAAGATTTACGGACTTGGAATTGTTTGTTTAATTTGCAGTCTTTGGCAACAGAAACAAATGGAAAGCGTTTTTCATTGTAATTTTCCTTTTGCCTAACTGTATCAAAGGAAGTAATTTTCTTTCTTTGTTTTTACAAAAAAGTTCTAACCATATTTGGAATATTAGAATAGCTAGATAATAGGACAGGAAAGCTCGTCTTAATCACAAGGCGTGAAATTCTTGTAAGATCACAAGCACCGAACTATTAGGGCACTTTTATGGGCTTCCATGACCCTGTGAGAACAGTGCATTCTAAAAATAAAATTTTAGTGTTCATGTTTAAGTCTGTTAGTTTGGATTAGAAAAATTCTGGTTTAGGCTCCAAGTATAATAATGAGGAAATCTTGTATCTTAGGTTTGTTGTTGCAGGGTTATTGTGGCTCCTCTCCGTCTTCTTTGGTGTCTTTAGTGAAAGCAGGATGTGCAAGATTGCCCAGCTTCTGTTAGAGAATCAGTAGCTTTGCTGTTGTGAAGACTCCTGCATACACCCTGTCTTACGTCTGGGCTCTTCTGTCTGCCTGGAGACGTACGTCTGTGTGGGATTGTGCCTTGCAGGGAGAAGGTTGCGTTGTGGGGAGCAGGATTATGGTGGTCAGGTTGCTGGGAATTTGAATGGTGTCGAGTAAAATGCTTTTCTGCAGGCAATATCCTAGAATACTGCATCCCGTATCTTTGGGGAAGTGGCTTTTCTGCTGTTGCAATGGACTGAGAATGGATTTATTGTTTGTTTGGACGGTGTGTGTTTTAACTGGGGAAAGGGAAGAATGAGTACTGGGCTGATCATTCAGGGAAATAAGAGTGTGCAGGCAGTGTGTTTTCGTAACTTTAGTTATCTGAACTAATCTGGAGCATCTTGAAAGTGCCTTTGTAGCCCTTTTAGCTATAAAAGCCTGTGGCAGCCTGTTATAAAAGCTCTGTAGAGAAAGCGACAGTGTGAGTGAAACTGATTTGCACAGTGCCAGTTATCTGGTCTCCTAGAAGCTTTCATTCTTGTTGGCAGAACAACAGGTATTTTGCAGCTAGTGCCTTACAGAAAATGTTAGGAGTGAAGACAAACCCTCAAGTTATTGCTCCAGCCTCCTCCCTCTTGCTTTTGCTTGTAAGCCAAGAGCTGAAATTGATGGGAAATACAGCGTGTCCTTTTGATCTAATCTCGTACGTTCCCTTCGAAGCATATGAGAACCTGTAACTAACAGTGTAAGCAGTCAAGAGAGGTGATACCACCTGCGTGGGGCTGGGGACGGAGTTGGGCCTTTTTTTCTTTGAGCAATTTTTATCCTTTCAAATTAAGAAGGATGAAACTTCTTACAGATCTGTAGGGGAAGGATGAAAACAGCATGGGTGTTTACTGCATTGTTTGTTTGTTGAGTTTGTCAGTGTTTTCCTGTATAATTATGCTGTTTTACTAGTAACAGCTGTCTGTTCAACCTCCAGGATCTTACTCATTACTGCCTGTAGAAGTTCCTCAAAATCACAAGCGTTTCACCTGTGACCTGACTCAAGCTGATCGCCTTGCTCTTTATGATTATGTCGTTGAGGAAACAAAGAAACAGAGGTCTAGATCCCAAATCGTGGAAAATGATAGCGACCTCTTTGTGGATTTAGCAGCGAAAATCACCCAAGGTTTGAAGAACAGTCTATTATTGAATTTATGGCTCAGAACTTTGACTTTGTGTAGTTAGATGAGTTTTGTTGAAAGCCAAACAGAATTTCTTATGGTATTTTTATTGTGAAAAGCATACTGTTCTTAAAAGCCACAATGAAAACCTGGCATCAGAAAACACTAGTTTGCTATCCTTTGTGTGTTGTTTTCCTTCTGAGAAAGCCTTGGTGCTCTGCTCTTGGCACACGTATTGTGTGTACCTGAGTGGATGGATCTTTTGTTTTTGCTGCAACTGACTTCAGGTTGCTTACTGTTGCCAACTCACTGCGCAGCTTGGAACAGTATTTGCTATAAGAGATGATGAGATTAAAGATCACTTAAGAGTAAAAGCTGAACAAGAAAGGTTGGCAGTCGTCCGATGGAGCTCTTGAGCAATATACAGATGGGTGTATTGCACTGAGGCCTCTCATCCCTGTTGAGTCATGCCGGTTTGTAACTATACCAAGTGCAACATAAGCATCTGTGTTATCCTCTGGGCCCTGCTGTGCCCAGGAGGTAGGAGATAGTGTTTGTCATCTACAGAGGTAAATGTTTTACATAATCTGGCTTTCTCAGTCTCTGTGCCTTATTGTAATACTGGCTTTGAAAACAAGGCCTGTATTTTGTAGGCATTTGACCAAATCACAAGCCCATATATTGATTTGGATCACTGTCAGGAGACTGAGATCACATAACAACATTGGCTTGGTGGCTTTTTAGTCTTGTGTAAACAGCTAGCAAGAAGGCTGGAGAGGAAGGTTGTGCTAAATTCGTAATCGTTACTAAATACTGGAGAAACTTTGGAAAGAACGCAATACATTTTATGCTTCAGGCTCGTTACTAAAGCACCAGACTCGCATACCTGCAGGTGCTAATGTCTTCTAATGACTATTTGTTTTACTTCCAATTTTTCATTAGATGATAGTCAGAAAGGTCCAAAGTCCCATCTTGAAATTCTGGCTGAAATGCGAGACTACAAAAGGCGGCGGCAGTCATACAGGGCTAAGAATGTTCATATAACAAAGAAGTCTTACACTGAGGTGAGTATCTGAAGAGACAGCTGTGATTTTTTTGCACAGAAGTACTCGTTTTCTGTCAGCATTAGCAATGGTATACCCTTTTAGACAAGGAAAATGTCTCTTTTTCCGCTGCCTTATTAGAGTTGCAAACTATAGAGGAATCTTTTTTTTGTTTTGGTTTGGTTTGTTGCAGCAAGTTACAAATAACCGAAGCATTTCTGACTATTAAATTTTGAATGTGAAAATACCAATAAGATATAGTTTACTGTCTGTTGTAAAATGATGCTATTAAATTTATGCTGAAATGCCTGTTTCTGCAAATAAGACTTTCCGTCAAAACATCTGATGTCTAGGTTTGGGGGGGAATTTTTTTGTTGAGATGTATACCTTGTGCTGTCTAGTTGCTAGTTCAGGCCACTACCAGGACATACTGCTTTTTTTGTTGTTTGTTTTTAATATGTCTTAATCTCCAGGTGATTCGGGACGTGATTGGTGTGCATATGGAAGAACTCAGCAATCACTGGCAGGAGGAGAATAGGTTGGATAATGCAGAGACATGCGAAGGAGGGACGTCAAAATCTTCAGGAAGGTATGTCACAGTTGGCAGATTCCTCAGGGATGTCAGCAGCCCGATAGCCTGTAATGTTATCCTATTACCTCTTTCCAATAGCACGTGCCAGCCTTGGTCGAGACGTACACACACTTTATTTTATGCTAATTCTGTTAAGCTCTTGCTTGAGAAGCTCTGTGCATGAAGGATGGGGAAAAATGTATTGTTAACTTTCTTTCAGGGGTAAGGAAGGAAGTTGCAAGCGATGCAGGTGAACAGGTAGTTTCTAGTGGAGCTGGGGAACGAATATTGTGCCCTCTGTGTCCAGACGCATGTATACGTGATAGCTGGGGACAGAATGACACTTGAAAAGACAAGTGCGCAATTTCTTCCCCTTCCCTACCATGTGACAGGAAAGGCTACGGTAGATATATTATAATACAAAATACCTCCGAGAAAAGGTTTTCATAAATTCCTAAGTATGGGGACCCTTTACAGTTCTTATCGCTGTGGACGCTGCTGTGCTAACTGGGAGCATGGTTTGTGTACATATATTTCTTCCTGTGTCAAGCAACCCTGCACATTCTTGCAAACATTTGTTGCTGAAATAAAAATGGAATCGTGACCTGGTGATAGTCTACTTGTGCTTCTTCAGGAGATCTTTGAGATGAAAATGTTGTTGAAACAAACTAAAAGGTGACGCTCGAGGTGTTTGTTTTCAGCATTAAAATGAAGGTGAATGAATGGGCATACAGGAGATCAGGCTGGCTGGGTTCTCCAGCTGTAGGTATCGGCCTAAAGCAGGTGGTTGAAGAGTTAGGGATTTAAAGCAAAACAGAGTGAACCCCTTCTACTGTCTCCTGTTTCATGAGCAGAGGTGATAAAGACTGAGGGGGGGCAGCGTTTGTAAAAAGTAACTGGAATAAGTAGTGTGCTGAGATATGTACATGAGAGCGTGGACTTTGGGCCTGTTTTGGGAGGTATTGTATTTCTTGGGGAGAGAGAGAGGCTTAATAGAAGAGATATCCTCTGTCTTACTCCGTTAGTAGGTCATTATATTACAAAACTGGTACTGAAAACAATAGTGACTGTGAAACTATCTTTATTGAATAAAATCAATAACCTTTTTTTCAGAAAGGAAGAGAGGCGGTCAGCTTCAGTAGACTCACGGCAGTCTGGAGGAAGCTATAAGGATACTGAACGCAGCAGACATAGGAGAGAGACCAGCAGGAGTCCCAATAAACGAAAAAGGAGTCGCGAAAGAGGCAAAGACAGAGATTCTCGAAGAAAAAGAGAGAGGTGAGCATAAATAGTGTCAGCTGACTCCTGCTTCTGAATCAGGCAGCCGTAGCCATGGTTATGAGATTTAGTGCAGAGAATTAGAATATCTAGTCCAGTTAAAAAGCTAGGTTAATCTCATATACAGTATAACAAGCCAGTGGCATGAGGCTACTAATACTAAAGAGAACTTACTGTGAGATCATAAACTGTGATCCAGACCTCAGAATTTACTCTCCCATCTGAAAGGTGGCACTTTCAACAGCCCGCTACAGGATTAGCGCAGTACTGCCACAGGCTGTTTTACTTCTTGATCAACATATGCATAGGGGGACATACTGTCCATTTGAGCAGTTAAGTGTGCTTGTCATGTCTAATGCTGATTTCTGCTCTAGTTTGCACTGGGACTTAATAAATAGGATCATTTGTTTCACCAATATCATTGAATCATAGAATTGTTTAGGTTGGAAAAGACCTTTAAGATCATCGAGTCCAACTGTTAACTGCCAAGTCCACCACTCAGCCATGTCCCTAAGCACCACATCTACCCATCTTTTCAATACCTCCAGGGATGGGGACTCCACCACTTCCCTGGGCAGCCTGTTCCAGTGCCTGACTACCCTTTCGGTGAAGAAATTTTTCCTAATATCCAACCTAAACCTCCTCTGGTGCAACTTCAGGCCATTTCCTCTTGTCCTATCGCTTGTTACTTGGGAGAAGAGACCAACCCCCACCTTGCTACAACCTCCTTTCAGGTAGTTGTAGCGAGCAATAAGGTCTCCCCTCAGCCTCCTCTTCTCCAAACTAAACAACCCCAGCTCCCTCAGCCGCTCCTCATAAGACTTATTCTCTAGACCCTTCACCAGCTTCATTGCCCTTCTTTGGACACGCTCCAGCACCTCAGTGTCCTTCTTGTAGTGAGGGGCCCAAAACTGGACACGGTATTCGAGGTGCGGCCTCACCAGTGACAAGTGCAGGGGCACTATCACCTCCCTGGTCCTGCTGGCCACACTATTCCTGATACAAGCCAGGATGCCATTGGCCCTCTTGGCCACCTGGGCACACTGCTGGCTCATGTTCAGCCATATGTATATACATACCATCACTTGACGAGCTTTTCCGTACTTCAAAACAAAGCTGTTGCTCTTCAGTAGTTCTGGACATATTTTTAGGCAAAAGGAAACAAATCTAGGCCACACCTTCTAATACCATCAACAAGGGCACATTTGCATCTGCAAGCCCACAGGTGTGTGGGGCCTGTGTTTGAGCAAAGACTTAGGCTGTTGTGCAGAAGAAAGGGGTCGTTGTCCCTAGTGTGTAGGGAAGAAATGCCGTAGGTAACTGCATGGATGGGAACACATGCTTGTCTCAAAATGGGCTTCATTACGCAGTGATGCCGTGCATCCTAAACTAATTGCCACTATGGCACCGCATGACAAGACTTCGATCAAAACAGCGTGGGAAATAAACTGTCTTAATAAAGTAGTTTACTTTTTTTCCTTAGAAGAGAACATGATTACATTTAATGAGAGCTTTCTATTTTCCAAGTCTTTTTTTTTTCCCTTCAGATTCTGTTAGTGTGAGCCTAACAGCACACACAATGTTTGTGTTTTTGTTTCAGGGATGAAGACAAATATCACAGCCATAAAAGAAGAAAGTAGAAACAAGAGCCTGATTATTTTGTTTGTCATCTGTTCAAAAAATTACTTGCACAGGAGCTATCGTTACTGCTGTTGTGCCAGGGACAGTAGTGCTGTGTACATAATATTGGTGCTGCATCACAGCTGTGCTTGGAGATAAATATGAAAGAGTGTTAAGGTTTGTCAGGATGGAACCAGTACGTATCAGAAAACGTGTAAATGTGTGATGCTAATGCATCTATTAATAAATTATATTGATCTCTCTCATCTATTTGGGTTTAGTCTGACAAGGCTGAAGAATGACATCTGTGAGAGGCTGTACTGATTTGCCTTCCTGGCCCATAGTTAGTGGATATGGAAGGGAGCTAATCCCTGGAGTCTGGGATCAATTACAAGTGAAAGGGCAGGAAGAGAGCTCCCCTCCCACCTGACGCTGTCACCTCTGGGAACAGTGTTCCAGAAACACAGGACTTACTGCCAAGTTACAGCAGGTACCCCAGAGGTGAGAGGGCAGATTTCAGAGTTCTCCAACAGGCTAAAACATCTTCAACTGCAGCTAGTGGTAAAAGGACAATAACGGGAAAGTTACTGTTCCCAAGCTCATGCTCAAAGAAATTTAGGATCAATGTCATCTGGCAAAGATGGTAAGAATATAGCTCTCCGCAGAAACTAGTGGGGAGGTACCAAGGACACTTGTAATATTACTGATTGATTGCCATTTTCAAACACTGGCTGCATACCCATTTCCTTCCAGAAGTAACCAGGAGGAGTTCCCGTCCTGTAGAGTAACATATAAGTGTTAGTGATAGAGGCTGATGAAACAGTAAGGTTTAAGACATGCAGGTACACAGTAAGGGTGTGCAGGAGGATTCCACTTCACTTAACTTCAGCGATACCTTTATTATATCAATTTCTAGTCCTGTTAATTCCTCACACAATCTGCTACAGCACAGTCATCATCAGCCAAGCTTGTTTCTTCAACGACGTAAGCAACTATAAAAGAAGGATGCAGACCCATCTTTCCTACAATACTTTCTTCTGTTTGATCGAGTTGCCAGGATAGGGCACTCCATCTGCTCCTGGTTGTGGCCGCCTCTGGTACTGGAATCTCTCCAGTTTTACTGTAGCCACTAGTATCCCGACTCTTGTCTCAATCGTTTCTGCAATTAAGTATGATTATCTGTCACTAAATACTTAGTCTAGTTCTGATTGATTTAGGCTTCTGTACCTACTACAGCTGTTCAACGCAAAACCAAACTGAACTATGCGGCAGGCATTTCCTCACCTACGTGACAAATGCAGTAGCTTTTCCTGTCAGAAAAGACGACGTATGTTAAAACAGATCCTTAATTAGAAAAGTCCACCTAAGAATAGAAAAGGATATCTAAGTTTTTACAGGGTCCTAATTAGAGGGAAAACAATATAGGCTCATTGCCGTCCTTCCTCAAGTTGATGTTTGTTTCTTCCACCAGCTCAGCCACAGGGCTGGATTCATGTTGAATAAGGCTTGGTAAAACTATTTCTTTAATAGACCTTGTTCATTCAGACGAGGTCGCCAAAAGGCAAGCTGTATTTGTGTAAGAGTCAAAAAAAGTCAGTGCTATCCAGAAGCGTAATGAGAAACTGCACCACTTGTAGCTGTCCAGTCTTCTCTAAATTGAATTTTGTGGTTTGCTTCTTTGCTTACAATCGCTTATGAAGTACAGGCAGGAAGATCCATGACAAAATACATTTTACTCAATATAAATAGGTGAGTGAAGGCATCGTTCCCTAGGTGTGGGCATCAGTATTTGAGAGGCAGGAGAACAGTATAACCACGTATGCAATTAACGTCCTCTCAAGCGCCACTTCAAGACTGGGGTAAAAAAGGAAGTGCCAAGAAGAGGAGCTTCTTCTATTTTAACATGCAAATAACGGTCCTTTGAACACAAATTATTTTCTTCCACATATTTATTCCTTCCTTTTTTCTCCTCTCACCTGGTGCTGAAGCGTAGGCTTGATCAAAGCAGTGTTGAAGGCTGGGTCAGGAAGTTTCTGAGCAGCACCATGCCAGTTTGTTGGTCACTGGAAAGGAATAAACCAAACGTTTCAGAACAAGACTTTAACATGGTAAGTCCTAGTGTGTTGGACAAGGTACAGTTGAGGGTTGTATTAATTGCAAGCAAGAGCGGTGTGATTAAAAAGTGGTTCTTACTAAAAACTGTCAACCTGGTAACTGTAATGACAAAACAAATCAGTTCTTTTGTGTGCTCATGTATTTTTGAGCTTCCGTGTACATGGAGCTGGTAGCAATCTAAGAGAGAAAGACCAATTCCAGGTAGATGGTAGGAAGAGTCAGTATCTGTCTGCAAACGTGCCACGTAGGCAGCACTTGGAGGACAAGCCTGTTATGGACCTTTTAAAAGTGGTTAAAAATAAAGCGCATTTTGTGTGACCGATGTGCGACTATGGATAAAATGAGTGGGAGTTTATCACTGAGAGCTGGATTGAAGACACTGTCAGTTTCATACATTCCTAATCCTAATTCCATGCTAATTCTAGCAGGAATATAGGCAGTGTCTTGATGGATCCTTTCCTCCCTCTGCTAAAAAGTTATGAGGTTTTGACACTGAATTCTGTGGGCACAAGACTTCACATGACCAATCCAAGTCTATTAGAGATGGGATTTTCACCTGTAGGAGTTAGCGTAAGTTAGGCCTAGTTAGCAGAGCTGTTAGCACAAGCCTGTGAATTTTAAGTTCTTGCTGTTGTAGAAGTTGACAAAAATATGATCAGCCATCTGTCTAAAGCAACGGAAAAGTGTTGGTGTGCTCAAGGAGAAAGGGAGCCAAACTACGTGAATACCCTGTTGATCATCACGAAGTGCCGGTGTCCAGAAGTATTCAGAACAAACAAGGTGTGAGCACCAACGACGGTGACACCATACCAGAAGATGGCAGTGCACTTCGAATGGACCAATCATCAACAGGATTATTCTGTACCCAATCCTGTAAGAAGGACACCTAATAATATTGGGGGAAACCATCATCTGCTAACAAACTACTTGATGAAGTCAAGAGGTGAGAACGGGGTTGCCTCTTCGTTACAAAGCAAGCCAAAGATTACACGACAGCACAGGAAAGACCTGAACGCAGCTGTCGTTGGTAGCAAAATGATAGCTTCAACCTACGCATCTCCTGCTGTGAAGAACCGCGTCAGCTCATGGCTTACTGACAAGGCCAACACCAAACTATAAAGCCAACCTCAGAGCAAGCAGAAACACAACAGAGTGGAAATGTACCCAACCACCCCAGCTTGGTACAAACAGCAGAACAGGATGAGCTATTCAGGTGGGACTGTGTCCTGCCTTTGCATCCACTGAAGGCAGCAAACACTAAGACCATTCCAGGAAGGACAATTTACCGTAGCTAATACTACAAAAATTGAAAAGCCAAACCATTTAAAACCAGGCACATGCTAACTATTTCCCCAACAAAATTTCTATGGAGAAGTAATTCAGGAGAAACATGACAGAAACTTCAGACTTCAAGTGGGGACTCCCAGTTTCTCTCCCTGATTTACAGTCTATGTTAAATCAAAAGAGCAGCCCGTAAGATGCTGCTGGTTCCAGCACCAGTAATATGCAGATGGTACAAACCTGTATATAATTGCTTCCTACAGGGAAAATTATACCACCAGGTAGGGACTTCAATATTTCAGAGAAAGATGGATAAATAATAATTTATCATTTAACAGTTCAAACCCCGATGTTGACCACTTAACAAAAAATAACTATGTATACTTTCAACATATCCTTAGTCAGCCTCTACTCATGTCATTGTGGCTACACCCAAAGTGAAGAGAGACTATTCACCTGAAATTAAAGGTTGATGGAGAACCCAGAGGTGATCCATACATTCAAATTCCATGCACGGATTTTTACTTACGCTTGTTCTTTAATTCTGTTGAGGAATGCTTCAGTTTTCTCCTCTGGTACTTCTCCATCAATACTGGTCAAATAAGAGTAGAGGAACGAGAATGTTTCGAAGGGAACGCGAGCTGCTCCACCTTCTGGGTCCCTTGTTAAGATTTCGCAGGCATGTTTCATTGAACTCAGTAAGGACTGTAGGGGGTTCAGTCAAGAAATGAAAGCAACAGTATCAGAGTCATGAACATCCTTTCCATACCATGACAAAATCTACGCTGTAAGCCACTGAAAGCAAGTGTAAATGAGATGAAGGCTTTATCATCATTACCTAACATTCAACCCCAAATTTACCCACCAGTGCAGGTCCAGGGATGGAAACGATAATGAAGTTCTAGTAGAAACGGGAGTAAAAAAATACCAGAATCCTATGATGTTTTAAGATTGCACAGGGTAGTCTGAGCCTTATCTCCAATGTGGCCAAATCGCTCTATTCTGCTACCATAAAAGCTCAAACATCACTATACCTAGCTCTGTGTGTGTGTGTGTGGTGCGTATGTATATATACATACGTATGTATATGTATTTATTATCTCAATGGATCTAAAGGAATTCTCAGCAGCAGTTAAGAAAGACAAATCTACAAAACCCAGAAAATTCATATGGTTGATGATTTTTTTATTATGACATAATATTAGTATGTTATTCATTTTTAGGAATGCTGGTATTTACTATTTTCCCTATTTGTATGCAAGTTCCATTTTAGTAGTTAGTAGAAAAACCACTGCGGCAAAAAGCATTTCAGGAATGTTTCGGTTTTAGTCAAAGCCAAATGGCGTCCAAGCTCCCTTTAGAACAAACATGCCTCAAAGTATTAATTCCAAATATACTTTAAGAAATCCTTTCTTCAATACAATGTCTATAATCTAGTGCCCTATGCATGCTGAGCTATATGGGAAAACGTGGAAAAATTCAACGCTGAGCTTCCTTGAGTCAAAGACTGGTTGGATGCCATTAAAACAAAGAAACAAACAAAACCAAAAACAACAACAACAAAACCACACGGGACCTTTTTAACCCAAGTAGTAATATTTTTGCTATAACTTTTTCAAAATTTATCCTTACCTCTTCATTAATAAGCAAGCAATGACTTTGTAAAAAATAAGTATTTCCTAACAGTAGAACAGCAATATTTAAAATAAATGCAGTATCCGTTCAAGATCTAGAACGCAGGCCAGAGAAGTGTCATTTTATAATCCCTTGAAAGTTTTATTTAACATAGTTCCTCCCCTGGGAGGCCTCTGGGGGGAAGGAGAGGCAGCTGCCTACGACGGCAGACTCTACCCTCCGCAGTTTGCTACTCCTTTACCGCCGTTCCTGCTCCTGCCACTCCAAGCTGCCACTCGCTCGCTCTCACAGCGCAGCGAAGTTATTCACATCGATCTCCCCACCTGTCAAAGGCAGTTTAGCAGGCTACTTGGGCAGTCATTTCTCCAAGGTTGTAAATACACCTCAGTGCTTTCCAGAAAGAGACTTCAGATGACTAGTGTTTTTAAGAAGCTCATACTTGTCTGCCCTTGTGTCTTACCTGTGACCCTATTCAACTATGAACACAATTTAACAGCTGCAGGAAAATGAATGTAAATTTCTTGTGTGCATCTTCCTCTCTGGTTTAGGAAACTTACTTAAGTTTAGGTTTCAATATGTAGAGCAGAAATCAAATCATTCACTTAATATCTGAAAGGATGGATAGATGGAGGTAAATTTAGACTGTCTAGCTTCATCAGAATGATGTTCCCATGACTCTGTTTTCGTTTTGATTTTTTTTAAATAAGTAACATTGGTATTACTTTTTTAAATGAAAAAAAGAACCCAAACTACAAAATCATGCTGGAATCAAGAAATACACAGTTGAAATGAATAAATACATATATATACATGATTGCATCACCAGGCCAGCTTAACACTCAGGGCTTCCAGATATTGCAACATTCTCAAAATATTATTTAACATGTATTTTCTTTTTAGTACCCCTTCTTTCCTACTGTAGGAGTCATTAAAAATATTATGCTTCATAAGAACATCAGCCTAGTGCATTTTATAATCTCTCATTCTGTTGAAATGCTCTGTTGAGATTTTATTACTGACATTAAAAGAATTAAATGTAGTTTTAGTAACATGAACTGCTTCTGTGAAAATTTAATTGACTACGCAATCAATTAAAAATTGATGTTTTAATTTCTCCCTCCAGTTTTCCTCCGTGGACATTTACACTGATGCCATAAGCATCATTCCTCCATCATCCTCTCTCTCATGGTCCAAGCTCCCCGTGCACATGCTTGCTCTTCTACTGCCACCTCAGTAAACTGAGGACTTAGCCCTCTTTCTGGTTAAGCTCCCCTGACCAAAACCTGATGGGGAACAGAAGTAAACATGCATGCCACTTTGCCAGCTGCTGCAAAAGCAATCTCCATTCCCCAAAGTCCATTTGCATTAATTGTTCTACGGTCTACCTCATGTATGACCGTTTGTGTTTGGATACGAGGGCTTCTGCTGTGAACATACCCCGCCAAGCACGCTGCACCCAAGTGCCAGAACCTTCATCCATTCCACCTCCTCGCCGAAGTCGTCCAACTGCAGGATAGCTTTCAGTTGCTCCTCTGGCAAGCACAAGTGCTTCCATTTTTCCTTCAGTTCTGCAACATTCACCATGCCTTTGGGAGAAAGCTTTAAACGAAATCATGGTACCACAATAAGAACTCCGAAAACCAGAAGGAAACTAAGAGCACAGTCCCTCTGCAAAATACATCAAATACTTGACGGTCAGTCTAAAAAACCACCCCCAACACATCAGCATTCCTCAGTAGCAGTGTGCATTCGATAAAGGTTGGTTTGTACCTGTTTGTGCAAGATTTTAAGGAGTCCTGGGGTCAAACCAGCGTCTGTTTTCTCTGTTGCTAAAGGCATTTCCATTCTCTCCTTCACAGGAAGGGGCTCGCCTTTTGACAACGCTGAAAAATACCTAAGTGAAAGGGAAGAGCAACACACATCAGTGCCCATGGCCATTACAAGCTGCACAGAAGTAAATGCTCTTACAGTTCGGTGAATGAATCCGCACGCTCTGGCACAAGGAGCGGCAGCACTCGGCAAGCTGCCCACCCACACAACTCCCATCTCCCTGTGCCCAGATACCACCTTTCTTTTTAGTGGAAACCACAATCTTTACACACTTTACACACTGCTTTTTATGACGCTCTAATAATTCTTAAGGCATTTAACTTATTTTGTGCATGATATACTCAGCCCTTCTTGGCAAAGGCAGAGAGTGATTTATTAACGTCAGAGTGGGCTTGCAAACCAAAGCGCAGGCTTTTCCCATTTGATTGACGAATACCTTAGGGCTGATTTGTTTAACATACCCCTCACACACTACCCGAAAAGCATGACTGGCTATTTATGCTGCAACTCTCTCATCAGCCTTTCTGTTATTTCTGTCCACTCCAAAATAACATTTAAGACTAGAGCAGAAAGGGAATTAGATGGACATCCTGTTAATTATAAGGCTACCACCACCTTAAGAGCAACCACCTCTGTTGTAACTGGCCAGCAATCTGAACCGTGCAAAAAAATTTAGTTTTCATTCAGTCAATAGCAGGTCTAACTTAAAGGTTTCTCCACTCGCCCTCCCTCATCTGCCCCGGTCACCCATGTCCATGCCCAGGCTACCCCATGCTGCGCAAATACTTGCCAAAACGCACAGCAAGCAGCACTGCAGAACCGAAGTAGTGTGACTGTATAGAAATAGATGCAGGGTATGTCCGTACATATAGCACCTGGGCTATTTTTCAGCCAGATCCATTTCCCCATCTGATGTTCACAGGGACCAGCACTGCAACACCGGCAGCGCGTGTGAAACCACCGCTTTGCTCTGCTTCGCGTGGCTCCCAGGTCCAGACCGTGCTCAGCTCCAGCTGCTCTCGCACCAGAGCATATTCCAGAAAGGGGTGCATGATCACCTGCAGGGGCTCCTCCGACCCAGCTGGTGCGATCTCTCATTTTAATCTGAAGCAGAGGCCAGGGTCTGTCTGGCAGCGTGGCCGCAGCAGTGCCGCGCTGCCCCTGCTCTCGCCAGCCCCAAGCTACCTGCCAGCTGCCGCTGCCGACTGCTCGCTTGGGGCAAGCTCCCTGCACGTCCATCGCCCAGAGGTACGCCGCGCCGCACCTCCATCACGTTCCTAAGAAACCCCACACTGTTTTAAGATGTTCCTGCTGCCTTTCTCCAACACTGCAGCTGTAGCAATTCACCTTCAGTTTTTTTCTTTTTTTAATGGACTAGCCAGACTCCAGCCTGGCTTTGTGAACAGCCTCCCCTCCCTCATGGACACAGCACAGACTTTTTTCATCCCCACAGCTGAGAACATCTCACAGATACCTTTCAAGAGCTTGTCCACCAAAACCATAGGACAGGAAAAAAATGATAGTGAGCAGTTGAGGTAAAAGAAAAAAAAAAAAAGAAGTTAAAGAAGAAGAAACATTTAAATATCTTAAACCAACTTTATGATGAGACATTTATTATGTGGACTGTCATCTAGGAGTCACAACTTTTCAGGCTCTTTTCCTATTTCAGTAACATTTAAGGAGATTCCTTAATTTTGTTCCTGGAAACAACAACAAAAAAGACACCTAGGCAAGCTTAAGAATTAGAAAGCTATTTCTAGGTTTCCTTTAAATTCCAAGAATTGAATTAAGTCTCACATGAGAGGAGGAAAAAGGAAAAGAAAAAAAAAAAAGATTTGGTCTTTTAAGGTCTTAAAGGACCTCTTTGGTCTTAAAGGACAGAGCAATTAACAATAACAACAAAAATATTAAGATGCATTGTTCTATATGGAAATCAAACTATTCCAAAAATATGCCAGTCCTATACCTCAATGAAACAGAAAATAAATCAAATACTACACTATTTTTAAAAGGCTCACATGCTGCATGAATGCACAGAAATGCATACGCAATACAGAGGCTGGTTTGATATTCAAGCCAGCTCCACTGTACAATGAACAGGAGCAGTGAGATTTTGTGGGTCCATACACACAGTGCTACACGGTTATGTGAACATCCTACTTACGCGGCTGCCCACTGCAACACATCATGAGGCTGAGTCCTAATAGCAGCTTTGGTAAATTGCTTCAGGATATCGGGTAGCTCAGGGGGGATTTTGATCTGCTGAGCACAAAACATTGTTTCCGGAAGAGGCATGGTCTGCTCGCGTTCAGTGACAAGGATCTGGAGGAAATGATAATAAAACAGCAGTTCACAGATGCAGAACGTGAATGAAAAACTGAGTGTGCTTATGGGGGGGGAGCAATGCTTGTACCCAAACTCCCTCCTGTCCTACTCGACTGCAGGGGCTACTGGAGAACTGACAAACTCAGAAGGGTAAACAGATGAGCACTGTGAGTCTCTAAAAACCTTAACCTTGATGGCAACACCAAACAAAAGTCTGGAGCTCGGACACCAACCCCAGCTCCGGGTAAGGAGAACTACTACTTTAACAGGTATCTTTAGATAGATAGTTTTAAACTGATTTTTCTTCTCAAACCTACCACAATACAAATCTGTAAAACAGGTAGTCCATACAAATCACACCACACGTGCCAAGGTGAGAGCTAGCTATGTTGACAACTCACTGCTGCGAGCCAAGGAGAGTCTTTGTCATTTTTGTACAGAAGCTAGAGTATGCAGATTGCCAAGTTTCTACTGTGTTTGCATGTTCAAAAAACACTGTAGCAAAAAGTTATTAATTTGTGCTCCTAGCAGACTTTACATCAAAAAGTCACAGCGATGAACAAAACATTCACGTATGCTACAATTACGCATTGCACTTTGGTCATAGAGCTCTACAGGTAGGTTTGTCTTACTCAGGATGCAACTTACTTGCTGCAAGGGATCCTGTTCCCCAGGATCTAAAACAAGGGACAGACATAGGTTATTGTATGGTCCTTATCCCACTATAGCATCCAAGTGCATTTGGTGGGAAATCTGGGCACTCTCCTCATCATTTAAAGGACAAACTACAGCCTACTGAAGTTGATTTAGCAACAAGAGCTGAAAACGTCAGCTATCTGCAGAAGGGAAGAACAGTGAAAGCAATGACATCAAGAAAGGAATCAACGTAACAGCATCCTTTATCCCTTTAGATTTTTTAATTTTTAATTTTTAGGATGCAAATAAGAGTATCTGGCAGGTGACTTTCTCCACCTATAATGTGAATTCTCCTGTAGTAGGAAAAAAAACCCCCCCGACAAGTCAGTGATGGAGGAATGGGACTGCTGTGACTGAAGGCTCCTTTGAGGATCAAACCATACTCAGAACTTCATTTCTGGAGAAACGCAGACAAGGTACAGCATCTTCATTACTCCATCGCAGCAAATTTGCATCAGGGACAGACTTCAGAGTGTGCATTTAATTACTACATTGGTCACGCGCTTTCAGTAATGATTCAGAAACGCAGCTCTAGCCAAGGTACTGAAGCTGAAGGCAAAAAGTTGGGGATTTCAGGACAAGCTAGAGAACAGAAAAACCTCGAGGAAGGAATACGTGTGTGTGTGTGTGTGCACATGTGCCCTTGGGAAGCAATCAGAGGAAAGAATAAAAAACTGATCAGAAAAGTATAAAGAAAAAAAAAAGAGTGAGACCTGCTTTTCTATAAGTAAGCCGTTAATCACAGAGTCACAGGAGGGCTGAGGTTGGCAGGGACCTCTGGAGGTCATCTGGCCCAGGCCCCCGCTCAAGCCGGGCCACCCAGAGCGGCTGCCCAGATGGGTTTTGAATGTCTCCAAGGAGGGAGACTCCACAACCTCTCTGGGCAGCCCGTGCCGGTGCTCGGTCATCCTCACAGTGCGAAAGCGTTTCCTGATGCTCAGGGGGAACCTCCCGCGCCCGCACAGGCCTGAGGAGCGGAGAAAAGCGCAGTGGGGTCAGCCAGCCTGTGCAACTCTCGCCATCGGGCCGTGGAAACAGCTCCCGTTTGTGCCCCAGCACGGGTGACTCTCTTGCCAAACACGAAGGCCACCTAGCCTCTCTCACCTCATATCTGCTCTTATTTTATGTTTTTCCGTTCACCCATCCCCAAACAGCCCCTGGCGTTCGGGGTACCAAGCTAAAACCAGCGAGTTCGCGCCGGCAGATGCGGCCTGCCCAGCCGCCGGGGAGGGCAGCCCGCCAGCCCAGAGCCGGCAAGGCGCCCGCTCGGCCGTGAGCGTCCCGGTTACCGGCTCCGGCAAGCTGAGGGCCGGGTGCCCCTCCCGGGCCGCCCCGAGCTACGGGAAGCACCGGTTGTTACCAGCCGCCCGGTGCAGCCGCTCGGAGGCCGCCGCCAGGCCCCGCCGCCGGGAGGAGCCCAACCACCCCCGGGACCCCCCCCACTCCGCAACGGCAGCACCCGCCCGGGCCGCCCCTCAGCGGCCCGCCCGCCCCGGCCGCTGCCGCCCCCGCCGCTACCCGGGGCTGGGGGAGGCCCGGGCAGGGCGCCTCACCTGCCCCGCTCCGCCGCCCCGCTGCCCGGGCAACGCGGCGGGGGAGGCCGGGGCGGGGCGGGCGGGAGGCCGGCGCTGGCGGACGGGGAGGTCGGGCTGACCGCCCCGCGGGCGGGCTGCCCCCGCCAGGCACCGTGCGGCAGGTGCCGGCTGCTCCTCGGCCTCTGCTGAGAAGGAAAGCGCCCTCTCCCCGCCAAAGCCTTGGGGGACGACGAGACCTCGGCTCTTCCCACTGCGGATATAAACAGCACCCGAGGCCACCTGAACCCCGGGCCCTGTAAAGACGCCAGCGCAGCTCCCGTCTCGATCATAAAATCATAGAATCATAGAATCGTTAAGGTTGGAAAAGACCCTTAAGATCATCGAGTCCAACCGTTAACCTACCACTGCCAAGTCCGCCACTAAACCATGTCCTCAAGCACCACATCTACCCGTCTTTTAAATACCTCCAGGAGGTATTATAAAGCAGTGCCCCTCCTGTTCCTTCTAACACGGGCTGTAGTAAGTAGCCCGAGCACTCAAGTGAACTTGATAATAGGATTATTTGCTTCAGAAAGCCTTCACAAGCCATTGCTACGAAGAAACTTGGGTGCTGCACGCATGAAACAGGCCAGACCCTTACTGAGAAAGAACACAATCTTATTTGAAGCCGGCTCTTCTTGATCCACGTTATGTCCCCGCTGATGAACAGGCAAGGCCACGCAGGGCAATGATAAACAGTGGTCTCTGGAAAACAAAAAGCACAGGTTAACAACAGTTTAATCTTTTCATAAAACATGAGTACTCTACATAGACTGCAGGCCAAGTATTGGGCCTCAAAATACTTTGCAGATTCCTGCAACTGCAAGAAAACAGCAAACTTCTGACATATCATGATATATCTATTCTTTAAATGGTAGATGCTTTAAAACAATTAAGAACGCTGTAGCAAACAATACCTGTAGCAAACATTACCCTGCAGGGGTTTACAGAACGGAATTAAATTAATTTCACAATGCAGTTTTTCAAAGGTGTCTAGGCATATCAGGTAAACAGCAAAAGTTTCATATTCTCTGTGATCCGCAGTCCCTGGACGCCCTTGGAACTGTCCTGAAGATGCTCACACAGTAAATGTCGTACCCTCAGTTCTTCCAGCGCAGCAAAATCGTGCTTAAAGCTGCCAGACCGTATTATGGGACACAGCAGCACGTGAGCAGAAAGATTTTCTATGCGTATTTCATGGAGAACTGTGTATTCTTAAAACACATTCTTTTATATGAATTGCAAGCTGTTGGAAAAAGCAGAAGGCTCAAACTTCCATACAAGAATGACAAATAATTGGAAAATAAGAGACCAATTAATCGCATGCTGCTCCAGGACGTGCTTAATCTATAAAGGTGTGACTAAATTCATCTTTGTATAAATGCTTACATGTAACAAAAATTAACAAGACATACTGCATCAAGTAATAAAAAATCTTATGCTTGTTGATCTTTGCAGAAAGAGGAGCGTGGGCACTGCTCTCCTCTCTCCTTTGACCCTGACTGGCCAGAGATGATCAGGTATTTAACTGTGCGGGGCAGGGGGGGAAATAACCTCCGAGATAGCTGGTGAGTAAAATTAAGATCAACAGGTAGGCGAGGGAGGGAGGCTTCAGCTTCAGTTTTGAGGGTTGGTGATGTGACAACAGGTGCTAATTACAGGCAGGTTAATGCAAGGCTGTTTAAGGAAACTCGGGATTACACAGGTAAGTAAGGTGGCTGTTAGGTCAAAAAATCCCTTTCAAGGAGGAAGAGATCACAGGAAGACACAGTGAGAGGGAGGGACATTGACTGGTCATGTTGGGAATCTTGGCCCAAAGTTATAAAGGTAGTAAGGCTTAAACAATTTATGTTAAGAAAAAGCTGATGAAACTCTATGAAAACACAGGTAGTAAATACACAAGTGTAGCTTCAGTGAAAGAAGTAACTCAGATTCTTCCTAGACATGGAGTACTTCCCATCATGCATTTTACTGATTATATAAAGAGCATTTAAAAGTATAGCCATGGGCATAATTGTTGCTTTACAGCGGCATTACCTGATTTCAACTTAGAAATTCTGCTGCTGCTGCTTCTTGCTTCCACGACTCCTGGTCACAATGAGCCTAAATATCCCATGCGTGCTCCATTGTAACGCAGCAGTATCTTTAGATTGAGCACATTCCTCACCGAACCCAACCAGGCCCTTTACGCAATTTGCACCTGCTGAACAAGGCACGCCAGTGCAGATCTTCACTATCTAGGTTCTAATAAATAAAACTAGCATCATTTTCCAGGAACAGAAACAGGCCTTGATAGCCAAGTGATTTAACGTAAGTCAGAAGTAAGGTTAAGTGCCCCCCCCCCCCCCCCCCCCCCCCCGGCCCGATGTCAGACAACTCCAGATATGTTTGATTTCTCCTTACACAGGGCGGGGAAAAAGCGCCTGTGCAGCTTTGGCATTGGCCACTACTCAGCAAGTAAAAAGAGATAACAGCAAGCAAGCATATAAACAGCAAAACTGGTGAGCAGAGTTGTGAAATAAGCTTGTCATTGCTTCATTCCTCAGTATGATATTGAATTCAAAACATTCAGTTTATTTTGGAATACTATTTGACCTTTGGAAATACCATCTTCTAAAAATTTCCATTATTGAGTAACTTTGATTTCGGTATATTGTTTCTCAATTTATGGTGAGTTCTCAACGAAGAAATTAAAACCAGAAGTACAGCTTTTCTGGAATAATCATAGATTTAATAAAATTGCTGTTACCTATGCAATTCCTTAGTTCCAGTTAATCTAATTAAGAACTGAAATATCAGAGTAAGGGAGCTCTAACTTACCATTATGCTTTGTAAAAGTTGTTTCCTCATCTGTTTCAGAAGACAGCTTCCTCTTTTGCATCCTGACCTTCATTATACGACCAAGATTCAGTTCCCTGTTCAATGTTGTTATTACCTGTATCGTTTCTGCCAAGAACCCTGCTCCCTGCCGAGGCTGTACAGTGCCATTCACAAGGCGAGCAGAACGAGAATGCTGACCCTGCCACAAAGGATTTCCAATCTGAACGAGCGGACGGACAGGGGAGTACGAGGGAACAAAGCGACCCTGATCAGCATGCCAGGCAGGGGAATCGACAAACCGCTGTCATTCGTGCCCTGTAAGGGAAAGGGCTTTTTACAGTGTCCTCTGAAGAACAGTGGGGCTGCTGTGCAGATTTTCATGAGGACGGTTTGCTCAAGCTTAGGGGAAGGCAAGGAAAGAATTAACACGCTCAGCTGAAAAGTGATGTGAATACTCTAATTGGCATTGGAGCTGGCATCTTACTGACAGAAAGTAGTTACAGGTTCCAGAGGGCACTCACAACCAAAACCAAGTAACTTGGGCTTTACCCAGTGGAGAAGGGGGAGCCAGAGAAAGGATGCAGAGTTTTAACTTTTTAATCAATATAAAATAATCTCTGTAAAACCAGTCAAAGCCATGCTGCAATTAACTTCTTTCAGTGTGCAAAAGAGAGCTACAGAGCCATCTGACAGTTCTTGGGTGGAGGCCTGTAGAACACCTGACAGCACTAGATACACAGCACCACAAA
The DNA here is from genome assembly GCA_020745775.1 of Theristicus caerulescens. NCBI lineage: Eukaryota > Metazoa > Chordata > Aves > Pelecaniformes > Threskiornithidae > Theristicus > Theristicus caerulescens. The sequence goes on from CM036558.1 coordinate 88,692,728, forward strand.
GGGGACACAGTGAAGCCAGTACGCCTCTCCAGCCCCTCCATTCAAGGCCCAAGGTCAACACAAATCGTGATGAAAACACACACACACGCAGAATTTTTCCCACTTGCAGAGTAATATTAGACTGCTGCATGCTGTATTACTCTAGCACAGATGGAAGCCGCAGGTACAGAGCTCGTCAGCTCTCAGTAACAGTTAACTTACATGCTTACTATCAAGTTTCTATGCCAGAGGAGTACATACAGCACAATAAGGCAAACCTTTAAAACTTAAACTAATAAAAAAGTAGTGTTCTTTAATTCTTGTTCTATACAACCTCCATCTTCTTTCCCAAAACACATATAAAAATAAGGAGATGAGATTTTTTGAAAGTTCACAGTGGACAGTTTCAGAAACAAACTTTGCTTCACCTGGGATCTGTAAAGCAGCGCGAAAGCAAGCACAACAGATTGATGTGAAACCAGCTCTCCATAACAAAGAGCGAATACAGATAATGTAAGCTACATTGAAACACTTACAGTTCACATTACATGACTGGCCCAATTCAGTTTTTTCTGTCGTGACTTGTAAAATAACAGTAATAAGAAACAGCACAAAGGCTTTTTCTTAATAAATTTTAATGTTAAGACCAGTTTGTCTGGATAAAAACACAAAGTTACAAGAACCACACTACTGCAAATTCTGCATGATGTAGTGCTCGCAGGATTTGAGTGGCAAGACCATTTTGGAACTGTTTACGAAAGATATGTCAAAGACAGAATCTTGGCATAAGTAAGAATGTATGTTACCAGTGAATTTAATCTTGTGAAAATATATCTGTCCCACAATGTACACCACTGTCAATACTAAAATGCAATATTTATGCACATCAAAAATATACGGGGCGAATACTCAATTTAGCATTTAGTCAGCAACAGTGAATGAGAGAGAAATATTTTGGTTATTTTTCTATGATTTCATTTCACTGGAAATTTCCTAATAAATCACTCCAAAGGGTAGTATTTGTGGTTGAAAACCATCAGGACAACAGTAATTCTGTAAAATAGTAGTTTCTGACCTTCTGATAGTGACAGCTCAGTCCTCCTGCCACTAGATTCATATGCATTTGGCTTGTGCTCACTGCCTTAGACCATGAGTCCAGACACCAAAAAATGCACTACCACCATCACAGCCTGGACCACACTAGCTCAAAACACGCCAGATCAGAGATGCAACATCAATAAAAGGAGATGACAATCTCAAAGCAGCTGCCAGATTCTCAAGTATTAATTATATACACGCATGGTTAAGTACAGAATACTGAAGGACAGTGTACCGAGTAGCAAGTTAAATGTTCCATCAATTTTCTGATTACTGCAATGGATGCTCACATTTCCCCCATTTAATCTAGGAAAGATACTGCAATCTAAGCATGTGATTTGATGCTACTTAAAGCTTTGTGATACTGTTATGTATTTTCTTTAAAATATCTACATAAAAAAACCCCAAACATTACTGCAAAAGAACTCTATCTACATATAGAAATAACACAGACTTGATTTGGTGGCTCTTGTTTGACTGTGTCCTTGCAAAGAAATCTGCTAACTTTTCCTTGCCTGTTTAATAGCATATGTATTTCCCTGCCCCACAGGCAATAAACGGTACTTCCTCAATATTCTTCCCGTAAAAATTCACAGTGACCATTTCTGAAAGAAGAGAGATATTTTGTTGTTGTGGGTCTTATTTTTTTTTTTTTTAAAGTAATTGTGCAATATAAAATTCATACTACAATTTGAAACTTTGGTAACCTACAGAAAAAAGATTTCAAGTTCTTTAATTAAGGACCAGGTCAGAATGTTGCTTACACTATGCTCTTCGTTTCCGTGCAAACACATCAGATGAGGTTCATCCCTCCTCTTGAGGTCCTGAAAAATTCTATTATTGATAAGAATTGGCTACAATTTAAGTTGTGAAGCTATCTAATTTTCCTTGGTACCTTTAAATGCTTCCATCACCTAGCCTTAGTAAATTTTTTACTTACTGTTTCAATTCAGGAAATCCTGATTCCCAAAGCCAACCCCCCCCTCAACCAAACAGAAAAACCCAGCTGAGCCTTGACAGGTACATCTGAATTCTCAGAAGAGGAAATATTTTCTTGATTTAACAGCAACTGTACAATATTACAAATTCAGACACATGAAAAACAATCAGGCAATAGAAAATGTACAACAGCTTTGGTGTTATACAAAATAATAAAAAAGACTTGACAGCAAGATACAGAGTTCATTATGTTCTCACCATAGCCACTTCATTGCTGACTGTAAGACAGTTATTTACTTTTGATATTCTCTGTGTGGCCTTTCCATTCATGAAAAATCATACTATATTACTACAATAAGAACTGTTATGAACACCATAAAGTAATCTCCAAATTTTATAAAAACATCTTGCCTCTTCGCACTATTGCTTTGTGGCACATTGTCAACAGAACAGCAGTCCAAAATAAAGTGACAACTAGATTTAATAAATTAATATAGTTTTTTAAAGATGTACAATGCACATTCTTTTTAATCCAAGGTTTTAGGGTGTCAGAATACTTCTATTTACACATATACAGACCTCAGACAGCATTGATAACATCAGAAAATGCAGACAAGGAACAGAGCCTTAACTGCTATCTGGATGCTACTAACAGAAGCCAAAGCACTGCTGAGAGTATTATTGGGAGAGATATCCAAAGACTGAGAAGAGTCTATGAAAAAAGGACATGTAAAGGCAAAGGGAAGGTCAAGATGTTTAATATGACCATCTATTCTTGTGAAGACTGAGGTGGAGTTGTTGATGTGCCTTGCTTCCCAGACTTTCGTTCGTAATTCACAAGTCGTTGCCCAACAAGGTACCTGGGATTATAGTAAAAACAGTGAGAAATTAACAGATGTTAATAGAATTCTGTAACACAAATCCACTCTATCTCCTTTGCTGCAGAAGTAGCTTTCTCATTTCAATAAAAGTTATTCTAGAAGTGATCCCTCCCCTCCTTAATGGTCTCCAACCATCCTCATCTTTTTTCTCAACATTCAGGCATTTCATAACGGAATACAGGTGGAGAGAAACAGGGAGAGAAAATATCCTAATGCTACTCCAGTCAAGCATAAAGTCTGTGAGATTCGTTTATTTAAATCTGTTTCGACATCTCACTATCTCATCAGCTTGGCAGTTTTCCTGCCTTTCACGTTATTCCCTACTTCCTCTATATCACTGTTTCACACTCCTACTTTTTGTCATCTCAATTCCTTTCCACGCTTCCTATTTGTATGCTGGTTCTATGTGTAGAAGAGCCATAGACGCCTATTGAATGCTTCCCCTGAAACCTGCCATCTCCTTTTGAAACTTTTTCACCACTGCTCCTTTCCTCATGGTACCATCACCAAACAACCATCACATTTTTTGTACATTTTAAAATGTCACAAAAACTTGTATATGCTTTTGAAATTTGTTACATGAAAGATTTAATTAAGCATATTTCTAAACCATAAACTTCTACTGGCTAGTATGACTATGTTTGCTTACTTCCTGAAATGAGATCATAAGTTGTACAAACTTCTTGTCTACAAGGATGGTTACAACACTTAATAAGTTAATTTAATATCTAAGTAATTTTCACTCAGATATGTTTTCAGAGCTTTGTATGCTGTTTACACAAGGAAGCAACTTGTAACATTAATGGAAGTTGCAATTCAATATGCATTCTGCCCGAAAGATACTAACATTTAGCTCAAAACCCATTTGTAAATATAAATACCAGCTATACATACTACAGTAGGCCAAATACTACACAACATGTTATGAAGGCAGGTGGCAAACAGAATTCAAATCAGCTGATCAAATAAAAGGTGCTAAAATATAAATTGATCTGCTGAGAGTTTAATTTTAGTTACAATTCTTAATATTTCTAGATACTATTAATTTCACATTTACACCAAACACTTAATGTATCAGTCACTTCCTAACGTTTAAGATTCAAAGAAGTTTATTTTAGGTTTGACTCCTTTTGTAGTCAGTGGAAAGCAAAACTGTTCTAGGGTAACTCAGGACATGAACACAACAAACCCGTTTATTCCTTTTCAATACAAAAGCGGCCTAGGAAGACTAGTTGCTGGGGTCCAAAACTTATTTTTCTAAGTAACCAACACATAAGGTAATTAGGGTAACACAAAAAATAAGGTAATAAGGATAACACAAAAAAAGCTTAGAAACTAAGTAGGATAACCAGAAAAAACATGGGGAAAATTAATATTTTATCAGGCATCTGAGTAATACAGAGTAATAATTACTGAAAACATCAGAAAACAGTACAAAATTTGGTAAGGACAAACTGTATCACATCAACTGAATGTTCTTTAACAGGTTAATTGGACTAACAAGTAGAAAGAACAAGAAAAACAGTTATACAGAAAAGGTTGGAGACATGGTTTTCTAAGAAGCAGACTGAGACATGATTTTACTTCCAGATATGTCATAATTATTACATTCACTTGTCCTTCAAGGCTAAGAGCGGGAGACAAACAAGCAATCAGTTTCATTTGTGGTAAAACACATTCAAGTTAGATATAGGGGAGTGCCTTCCATTTATAAAGACAGTCTATTCCTGTGTTTATCTACCTGAACCACAGATAAAACATTTGCCAAGAACAGTTTAGGTCTGCCTCAGTGTCATTTGTCTAGAAAGCTTCTTAAAAACCCGTTTAGCCCTAAGTATCTACAACACCTGAATTCAATCTGAAGTTATCACAATTTAAAGTGGAAAAATTTAAAAACCCCACAATATATACTCACTTGTCATTTTTAATATGTTCATAAAGGCGCTTGAACTGGCGGACTTGGAAGGAGAGAATTCCCATCAATACCACCACCATAAGCAGAAAAGGATAAATCCGTCGCTGAACTAGGTTTTGCATTTCAGCGGTAACTCCTACAAAACAAGACACAACCCTCACATAATCTAACGTTGCTAAAGTAATACACGCATTTCTGCTTCTGTACTTGCTTCTATACTTTTTGTTATACTGTAACGTCAGTAGAAGGGCTGTGAAATAACTAACACATCCATTTATCTCAGAGATCCAACATGACAGCTGCTGTTCTTTTTCATCTGAAGCATTAAAGCTGAAAGCTTTCCATTAACACAGTGAAAATCCACAGTAAAAAAATTGGGCTTATCAGCTCTTCTTGCTGATTGAGTTCTGTATACCTCGTATCAGAAGAAAGTTGACACTATGAAAGCCTGCATTCAGGTGAGAGGTTGAAGAATAAAATGGGACTCCTTGAACATGTTGTTAACATCAGAACTAACTAGCAACAAAGACAACTGTTGATGAAAAAGCACATCTACCCTGCCTCTAATAAAATTATTTCCCTCAATTATGAGGAGATAGGAAAGTCTGAAAAAAAAAAAAACAACCCTGTATTTACAATTAACATTTTATTTTAATATTGAATGAAAACCTCAAAACAAAACCCAGTATTTTCACCTGTTCTAAGCTTCCTTTAGATTCTGACAAGTTAGAAAAGATGGCCTCAGCTCAGTATAGCTCTTAAAGAGAGACTAAAATTAAAGGTTGATTGTTCAAAGAAATTAAGTAATCATCCCTTTCCCAAACTAGCTAGATACCTACGTTTCTGCTGTTAGATACTATGCAGTCCCATACTCTTGATGTATTCTGCACTTGGTTTATTAAAAAGCCAGTCAGAATAATGTATTGCATTGCTCAAAAACCCCCAAACTTTTAAGATGACACAGCAATCCTTACGCAATTACATCTGTTGGCAGAATAGTGGGGGTTTTGTTGTTTTTTTTAAATAACCTAGAGCTTGAAGTTTTATTTCCACAAGTGTATTTACATTGCTCTAAATCATCAGATGATAAACAGGTATTCTGAATGTATACATACCTAATAAAGGTACAACACCAGAAGCTATGATGTACGGTACACACAGGGAAAGCAACAGAACAGAGATTACGGGTGCTGCCAGTTTACGGATTATGAAGTGTAAATCAATGTTACGAATCCCATTTGCATATACCTAAGAAGAAGAAGAAGTTAGAAGTAGAATGGAACAATCAAGAAAACCATGCTTTGTGCTTACAGTAATAATTACAAGGTTTTACACAATCCTCCTTATGAGAGGAAACAGGTGTTCCCAACTTGAAGAAAACCATGACGGCCACAGTCAAAGAAGGAACAACTCTGTGCCAATCTACATCATGAGGGTTCCAGGAAATCATTTAAATAGTGCCCGGGAGAGCAACTTAATCTGGAATAGTGTTGTGATTTGGTTGCAGGAGTGCAAGAGACCAGCTGAAAGATCATTAAATAGAGCTGTGGATGGTGGTTTTGTGGGTGACCTGGGATCGCTTTGTGCTGTTAACTTGCTGAAAGAGGATCCTGTGTATGCTAATAGAGCAAATCTATTAAATTTGTAACACAGGCAGAAAATAGGATCTTATGTTGCACTTGCACTTCGGGCAGACCAGAGCCTCTGCATGTGGAGTCTGTGCCTGAAGACAGGGCCTCCACAATTCTTGAGGAGCTAAGGTCTCAACATGACTAGACTAATCATGGGAAAAGACTGATTTCAAATGGCTACCATGTACAGCTAGACGATGGCCTCTGTCCCACAGCCTGGATGTAACCATTTCTAAGGATGGCTCAGGAGAGCGTCTGTACAACAAACGGGCCCAGGGAGAGCACTCAGAACAGGAGGAAGAGCTGTGGTATGCATCAAAAGGTACTCACAGAACTAAGACTACATTTCTCCGGTGTGACACCTTAAGTGATCAATAAATGGTTTAATAACTGGGACTATGTGCTAGACTTAATCACAAGAGGCACCTTTTGTACAGAAGTCAGGACATGCACCACAGCCATTATATATAGTGCAGGGCTGAAAAGTTACTTTCTGACAGACAACTGAGATACTTCATTGAGACAACAAGCATAGAACTTAAAGGTTACAATCAAGAAAAAAATACTTCTGCCAAAGAAAGCAACAGGCTATGTGACTCAGAACTCTCACAGAACTTGTCTGCCTTGCTTAATAATCAAAGGGGAATGGAAATGCTGTCTTTCATATGCACTCATCTATGAATGAGGGAATCTCTACAGCTCTGGAGAAGGCAGAAGTTCTCTGTTCTTGAGTGGTGGACATAAATAATGTCCAGTATTTGGACACACGTGAATTCATCTGAAGTAATAATGATGTTTCTCACTTTAATACAAACCTGGTAAAATTGCACGTATGTATACGCAGCATTTTCTTGATTTCAGATTTCTGAGGTTTATTTTTGTTTTATTGTTAAGTGTACCTTAATGGATTAGGCTACACAATTTAAAAGGATTCTACAAGACTAGTTGAGTTTTACTCAATTACTCAAATTACTCCATTACTACAACAGTAACTCCATTTTCTGACTCACACATTCAAAAAACATTCAAAAACCATCCAAAATGTATAATACAGATAATTCATATGGACAATTTTTTCCTACCTGTTCAATAACAGTTTTCAGCCACCACTGGGGACCCATCAGTGTTATGGCAGCAATTATTTTGGCATGCAGAACTCCAAGAGCCCAGTCCTAATTTTGTAGAAATGGACTGTTAGCATTAACATATTTTTAACTAGTTTGACAACCAAAAGCTTTTAGAGCAACTTGTTAACATTACTTACAAAGTGAAAAGATAATTACTATTCTATTTACATGGGACATTGTTTACAAGAGGTGACATCTTCTGCAATCTCCTAAGAAAAAGAGGATGCTCTCAAGCTTAGCTGACATCTGTAAAATATTCAGCTCCCTGGAACCAGGAAAATCAGCTACTACTATTAAACCAAAGGCAAATACAAAATAAAAGCATTACACTTACTTAAAGCAACAGACTAACATTCTGGTACAAACTAATTAACACTGCTAACATTTACCTAGAAATAAGTTATTTTGATTCCTTTAAAAAAGAAGAGAAACAAGACACAAAGATGCTCACACAAGTCAGGAAACAATTTTTTTTCCCCTCTTTTAAATTTTAATTGTTCACAAAACCCTACCTGATGTGAGAAAAGCTAAACAAAGCAAGGCAATGCTCTTCACAAAAGAACGTCATACTATTGAGGGGAAAATTTATGCTTTGACATATACTGCAATTATTATGGCATGGAATTAAAAACCCACAATATAACTACAGGCTTCTAGTAAACACTGCACATCATGAGTCAATCCTTTCTGAATTACAGATATTTGTAAGAGATTCTTCAATAAAACCCACCAAAAATAGAATGCAAAGTACAGGTTGACAAGGCAGAATAAACAGCTACAGAACTGGTAAGACTTAAGATATCATAGGTTAATTAACTTTCTGAAACTGCTCAGGAAATATATTTTCTTTAACCAATTATTTAAAAAGACAGCTTTTGTTAACGCCTATTACCCCAGATACATTAAAAAATTAAAAAACTTATTACAAAAAAGTCAGTGTTAAAGTTGCTTCATGTTTGCTCAAGCATGTATGCTTTGTATAACTCCATTCTCTTTTGTGAAAAATGGAAATTATTCTCATTTTCAGTAGCTCCTTCTTAATTTAGAACAAGTCTCAAATCCCTCTAATGCAGTATTTTGAGGAAGCTCTGCCACATGAAAATAAAATCTTTCAGTATATTTAATTACAAACATTTAAAGAACTAACATGCAAGAATTAAGAATTTTTAGCATCTCTAGCATTACAAATTCTTTCCAAAACTGTTTGGAAGCCATGATCATCTACCACTGCAATCATATGATGTCCTGACTTATTAGCCATTTACTTAAACAGACACCTCCAAAGTATACTTGTATTATAAAACAACGGAATATTTAAATTGTCAGTCAAATTCTTCTTTGTATTATGGCTTTCAAACATTTGGATACTGAAAGTAAATGAAAGCTTGTTTGTAGACAGCTTAGAAAATCACTGTCCCTGAACACTTTGTTGTTATTTAGTAATAGGCATTCTAGGTCTTTTGAGTTATGGTTCCCTCAGGGTTTCTTTGAGTTACAGGTTATTTCATAATTCAGCCTAGGTGATGCAAGCATTTGTCACACAGTCCACTGTACCTTCATTTCTTCCACCAACTTGCAAGAAAAGAGTTTGCACTCCCTTAACCTGTGAGACTTGACTGAAGAAAAACAAAACACTGCTACTGCAAAATCTTGTATTAATGATTTGACATCTTAACCTAAAACCAGAGTGATCCTACAGCATATCAAAATTTCATTCACAGTGTGTATCATCACTGAATTAAAACCTGTATGGAAAAAAAGATCAGCTGATCCTCTTGCTGCATAACTGTAGGCAGAAAGCTCTCCAGAAAGGTCAGACAGAATATGTACCTCTGTGCATACGTACATACAGCTATACTAACTTCTGTAGATAACTTTACAATTATGCTACCAAAAAAAAGTGTCTATCTGATCATTGAAATGCAAAGATCCTCTGATCTCATCCCACAAAGTTCATCTTTTCATACTTAAAATTCCTAAGCATATCCTTTTGGTTTAAATAATCCTCACATCCAGACTGGCTGTCTTTTCTCTGCCACATAAAAACATACTTATGCGAAATGCTCTGAAGCACCGAGTCAACATGAAACAAGAACTCCCATACCCCTTACTTCTAAGTAAAGCAATGTATCAACAGCAGAAGAATGGGAGCAACTGACCTGCCAAGGATAGAAGAGAGGTGTTTGATCCAAAGGAACTCTCAAAGGTGCAACGATGACCAGTTCAAACAGAAGACCGAGCAAAAGTGGAACCACACCAGCTAGCAGTATAGCCACTATTAATGTCTTCATTATCTAAAAAACCCAAGACATCTAATTAATATGTTTATCAGAGGATTCTTTTTGTTTGAACTTCAAAATGTAATTTAAACTACACAAACAGATAAGCTGAAGAAAAAAAACTACACAGACCTTTAATTCATACATATACAACCCTAGAAATAATTTTTATTACATACATAGCTTTGCAATGCAAATTTTCAAGATTGGGTCCTATTCCGTGCCCCCTCCGGAAAAAGGCATGATTGTGCCTACTGGTGTCCATACAGTTCCAAACCTTAAAATCACTTTTGACTGTTATCAGTAGGGAATACTATCCAATGGCACTTCATTACACTGAGTACTCTTATATGTTGGAACATTAGAGAAGAATCTTTCCAAAACTGCTGATTTTTCTCCACTGAAAACCAAACCTTAAAAATTCACTCATTATGGAATATTTCTGACTTAAAACTGAAAGACTCAGTTAGAATATCATGCTTGAATCTTTATTCTAGAATTCTCTTAATTTACATCCATCATCCAAAAATCAGATACAAAACTAGTCTGACTTAATTAACATTAAGTTAATTGATCAGGAGATGAGGACATGAACAGAAGGGACAAAGGACAAGTACAGCATTACATTTTAGCTCTGAATTTTTTTAAACAAGCTTAAAGATTTCCTAAATGAAAATGATGTATGAGGTATTTGGGAAACATGGTAATACATGAAATACATACTTACACTACTCTTCTGTCTGTAATAGTCCAATAAGCACACAAGCATGTCCATCACAAGACACCATTTATGCTATGGATGTTTAAAATTACTATACTAGGCAAGAAATCGACTATAGAAATCCTCAAAACCAAAACCAAGATAAAAAGGTGTGATATAAATTTGTTGCTGTACTGAGAATCTGAACTCCTTTTCTTTAAAAATATTAATTTGAACAACACAAAGATCTGACAAATCATAAAGAACTTTCTGAAAACATGCATTAAGCTACTTTGTAGACACACATTCATCATCATCTATCAGCTTTATTAGTTTTTTTTATTTGATAATGTCAAGTTGCTAACTGAGTAGTAGTTAAGGTGTATGTTCCAGGTGTATGTGAAAATGTTAATGTAGTTGAGGACACATCACATATGGGATAATATAATACAACATGTTCACTTTTAAAGGAAAACAGAAAAACATACACATATATATAAACATATATAAGCAAACTTATTTACATGGATTGCTTAACATTGTGCTAAATGGCTTCCAAAAATACAGTTAGCCTATGCAATGGGAATGTAAGCTGCAAAAGCTTCAAAATGATCTGAAAAGGAAAATGCTGTATACATTACAGAGTAAAACCTGCAAGGAAAAATGAAACAAGTTTTGTTAGCTACTTTTTCGATAATTCAGTAAAAATTTTTCTCAAGACTCACCATGAGAGACCATTCTTTGACCTTCTGAAAAATCACTCTACGACCCTGTGGCATCCAGGCAACCAGCACTGTCACAGCTCGGATAGTTAGCCAGCAGACATAAAGACCACAAGCAGCTGTGTACAGTTCATGGATTTTGGCAGTCCCCGTCCAAAACGACATTAACCATCGGCCAGCAAATACTGAAAACACAAACACTGTTAAATAGAGTAATACTTTTTGATGTATTAAGGAAGGATGCCTATTAAAAAATACTTGTCGAATTTATTGTTAAATATCAATGCACAAATAGTATTCAGCATAAAACAGTATTTTGGTACTACACCCATAAGGCACAAATGTGTGAAGCAATACGTAAATAGTTACATAGATGATGCCAAATACATATGCATATTTTTTTTTTCCTAAAATTTCATTACACCAGCAATGTGATCTGAACTACAGCAAAACAAAGCACTGAATACTGTACTATTCAGAGCCCAAGCACTAATCTTCAGAAGTGCAAAGGCAATAATGAATTAGTGCATAAGCTTGAACTTAAATCTTATGAGCTATACTTGAGTTATTTCACTACCTCATATAATTTTTTTAAGACTTACTGATGGGGCTTCTGAAGCTCTCCAACAAAAATGGGAGACTCATTTGCCACATTTCATTTTTTAATAGTGTTTCTATTCACTAGTATTATAGTGGAATTATTTTATGTACTACTATTAGAACCATCACAAAATGCATAACTGATCTCAACACATCATTGACTTCAGCATCATTAATACAAGGAGGTAAAAATGACATGGTACTACAGTAGCCAGGTTATAAAATTCAAATGAGTTTACATGTCTTAATTTATTCCAAATTATTTAAAAAACCCTACAAAGTGCTTTTGATTGCGTTAAAGTACTTATTCATACATATTTGGGAAGTGGCATGTATATCACTTCAAAGTTTCCTAGTGACCTGTCATGATGACACCTTCAGAATATTTAATTAAAAAAAATACTGTAGAAGACCTGGTAACAACCTATGTATTTTCCTCCTCTAAATGGTAAAGCAGGTGCAAGAATATCAATTCTCTTTTTCTCTCAATACTACTACAGAGATTGTCTCAGCACTTGGAGCCCTGCCCTTAAAAGAAAATTATTCTACAACAAAACAAAGGAAATGGCAATCTCTGTTACTTAAATACAGGTATTATATCTATCATTTAGATCTTAGACTATTACAATTTGATGACGTACCATTAAAAATAAAACATAATTTTCCATATTTTCTCCTCTTAACTTTAAACAATGGTTTCAAAACATCTGCCACTGTTAAGCAAGGCAACATGCTGAGCTGTTTTTAATCACAGTTTTACAATAATAGACTTACCTGGTAAGGTAAGGCAGATAAGACTAGCAATCAGTAATGTTATGCACATGAAAACAATCAAAAGAAATATCTGAAAGAGGAAGAAAAGAGAAACAGTTTATAAGAAAGTTACTTAACCAAAGCCAAAAAACCCATATAAAAAGACGTACCATTCTAGAAAGGCAGCTGAGCTAGAATGTTCAAATAGCAACTGATGTTTCACTGTATAAATAAATCAGCGATAAACCTATCCACAGTACACGCAGCACACCTACAGTGTTGTGTATTTCTTTTAAGAGTTTGCATCAGTTGCCACAACAGTAAAAATTAACATTTGAATGCAGAATGACTGAAGTTCTTTGTAATGTTACATTAAAAAATAATCTCTATTTCTGCATTGACCAGCACAACGACCCTCAATTAACCCCGAAAGGTTTCTAGCTCTGTATGTCCGATAAGCAAGACAGTGGTTTTATAATGAGGAAAACCTTGCTGAGAAAGTTCTTCCGGATGCTCTCATCAAGTTTATGTGATTGACAGCTGACAGCAAAGCTGGTGGCTCCTTAGTCAGGTTTACATCTTATCAGAGAATTCTCATGTACTACTTTAAATATTTGAATGTCTCAAGCACCATGTGCTATGAAGTTCTACTTCACTAATCATCAAAGCCACACAACAAGCAAGCTTACTATGAGAAAACTAACACCTTATCATAACAGGCTACTAAGAGAAAGTTAAATCTGTAACACACATTTTCCTGGATGAGACTTTTGGGGACAATGTAGATCAGTCTCATCTCATCATCTTCAGCACTGCTTAAAGGAAGGAAAATCTTGTGATTTTGTAGACATTAGCCTGCATGAAGAGGGATGATTCCACAATACCCAATTACTTGCCAGGTCAGAGCCACATACCCTTTTTCACACAGAATACTCTCTTTAGGGTTAGGAGTCCCAAAAGACAGAAAGAAGAAAACCAGAGTAGCTGACGACTGGATTGCAGGCAAAAAAACTTCTCAATGGTGAGGAACACATGGTGTGACTTGCTTGGGACCAATACTGTCTAAATAGTTACTTGGGGAATGATGGGGGAAAAAAAAAAAATCAGTCCATGTGGGAATACACAATACACGAAGGACTAAAGCTGATATGAAGCTTTTAAACGCCATACACGGCTGCTTCTTGGATCAGTGAGCAAGAAAACGTACAAGAGGAAGAGTAACTCTTGACTTGGACCTAAACAATGCACAGGCAGCTAGTCCTTCGTGTCACAGAAAAAGCACTGACAGTGACCGCAACATATTCAGACTCAAAGATGTGGCAAGAACAGCTCTCCTCTCTCCAAAATCCACCACAATAATATTATTTCAAAAAAGGGAACTAGCTAAAATGAGGACATTTATTAAAAGAATATTGAAAATAGTAGTCAAAAGGAAAAATGCTCACAGGAGACACGTTTAGATATACTGAAGTGAAGGTTTGGCACAAACTCACACTGCTAATCATAAGACTTAAAAAAATATGTCTCCCCAAAGTTTTCACAGTAAACAGTAAAATAAAAATGGCTTCCAGAAAATATTTCCAGAAGTTGGAAATAAATCCACAGGGGAAAAAAAAAAAAACCAAAACCCCAAAATAACAGAAAATGCATGAACTCTGGTAAGTGAAATTCAAAACTACAGCAGGACAAGCCAAAAGGGATTTTAGAAATAACATACCAAGTCCATGAAAAACAATGATAAATTTATTTTTATAGAATTTTTTTTTTTTTAAGGATCAACAATTAAGTAATAAAATCTAAAAATCCTCAGAAGAAAGCTTGCCAGAGAGTTTGCAGGCTCTGCTGACAGCTATGGATCATGAAAGGAAAGCTAAAGAAAGACAAGGCAGTAGTGGGAAAATTCAACAAATTCTAGACATCAGCATTTGTTCTGGAGAGGCTTTGGGAGGTCCCTACAAGAGAACCTTTGTTTAAAAAAGGAATGAGTTGGAAGAATTATCTAGATTGGCTGATAAAACTAATGATAGGCTTTTATGTAGGAGTCTCCAAAGAACAACTTAAAATGTCTAGATGAAGGTAAGCAGACCAGAAAAAACAGTCTTTGACAGCTGAATATGAAACTGCTTAGTTATCATCACTAGTTCAAGGTCAGCACCCCAAATTACTGAAAGCTTATACTATGCAGTAGTTTGAGCAGGGGAGACTATTTCAGCACATGTCCTTATCCAGAGGCATCCACAAAAATCAAATAACCCATGCAAAGGTAGTGCTAGAAAGGATTTAATGAGTCCCTAGGTTAACACACCACTTCCTTGAAAGCAGCACGTCCACATTACAGTTGTTTATTGCCAGGTCACATTGAGAATCCACTCTAATTACCTCCTTAGCAGCCAAACAGGGAACTAATTTCAATTAGCCTGTCTGTCATCCCAGCAACTTCATATGAACTTGACTCAGGCTAAGTGAAAATGTCACAAGCATCATATTTTCTTTAGAAATAACACTGTGAAGTCCTATCTGAACTTTCAAACATGTCTAACCAATGCCTTCTCCACATTACCTCAGTTTTCAGCTGGACCAGTTTCCTGTTCCAGCTCATTGCGTGTATGTTCTAGCACAGGCATTCATGCTAAGAAGGGAAGAAAGAAGCAATTGCCATGGAAGGAGGACCGGCACCCCTCCTTTCAGCACTAAGTGCGTATTTATGCTAGATTAAATTGGTCTCAGTCGGAGCATGCTTTGACTTACTGTTATGACCAAACTGAGGTAGCAGCAGCTGCTATGAGAGGGGCTAATTCATTCTGCTTCCCTAGCCCTTTCATCCCTGAGCTACTTCCTCCCACTGTTTCCTCTACAACAGTGTTGTAACTCATGCACTCCTGTGGAGAGCCATTTTAGGGGGTAAAAACAGCAGTGGAGGGAATTAACTCTGCCCCTCCAACCCAAAAGCCCCAGCTTCAAATACCTGGAAGCTCAACAGCTGTGAAATCCTAAAATACTTTCAAATTCGCTTTCAGTTCTACTAGGTTGAGATTTATGGGGTGGGGGCAGGGTGGGGGGGAAGCGCTTTATTTTGTACTTTGTTATGAGAATTCTGGTAGATTCAGCATTTTAAGGAAAATTCAGAAGCAATACTACACTGTTCTAACTTGAGCCATTACTTCCATTCTTGAGCTATACCTGAAACCATGGTACATGAGCTGTATTTAAGTTTATTTTTGATTAACTCAGAGTTCTGGTAACAACAAAACAATTTATTTAGTTTGACCTATATATTATTCTAGAAAGTTAAGTATTTGCCAACAACGTTTCCTTTCTAACTGTAGGGATTTAGAACTTTCAAGTATTATAACACCTTTCTATGTTTAATATAGATGCAACAGAAGTTCTCCATTTAATTTCTTAATAAAGCAAAATACACTTCAGCTACAAGACCAAAGTACGCCCCCTTGAAAGCCATGCCTTATTAGAGACACTCCTGAACCACCTGTTTTTGCTGGGGGGTTATTATATTTTTCTCCATTACTAACCGTTAGGAAAACAAGACGTGAACTAATAGATAATACACAACATGTATGGGATCTATAAATAAAATGGTAATTGAATGTCTTAAGTTACAGGCTGAAAAAAGCTGTATGTCAGAAGAACTGGAAGTCTACTTTTTAGAAAGATGCAAACTGTACAAAACACAAAACAACATGACCCACCACTTGACTTCTGAGAACATGTGGGCCAAATCTTTCTTACAAAAAAAATTATACCCATTTTTCACATGCCTTTCCCTTTTCTCTTAATGCATTAAATATACCTACCCTGAGTGGGAATTTTAAAGGCCTACGATAAGGCTGGAAACCCACAGGTCCTCCTTGTTGAAGTATGGCTTGATGGGCTGCATGAAGACCTTCTCCCACAACTGGAATGGCATTATTATTGCGAGCATGCTGGTTGTTAGGCTGCTGGTTTGCATTGTTTTCATTCTCTTCCTGGTCACCAAGTAGGTAAGAATGGAGATCCCTGTAACAATCAAAATTTCAGTTTTGTTTTGTTTGATATGAATGAGAATCTTAGAGAAATATAGGCCTACTCAGAATGAGTACAAGTTGTACAAAACTTATACAGGACTACTTGTAGAATCTTGATAAAGTAAAATAAGCCATTTTCTGATAATGTATTCAATGTCATCCTAAACACAGTATTTACAAGAAAAATGCTAGTGTGGATGCAGATTAGAACAGTGGAAATACAGCCACAAATAAAGATCACTTATCTGTTTGACTGCTTTAAAAACAACATCTGGTATTAAAGTTGTGGATATAAAAGGAAAATTGTATCGATACTTCAGTTCATATAAGCAGGCAGCTCAACTGACAACTTTTATTTTAGTGCTACTAAGCTCTATTGGAAACAATTGCCTCCAAATCTAAACTGTACAAGGACAGTACTGTATTGCTATAGTCATGCTTTCAAAAGTGCAGAGTCAGGCAGAGGCTTTCAAGAAGATTCTGAATTGCTCAGAACCTGTTCACAACATTTTAAGAACATCCATCTTAGAAAGATTCAATCTACTTTAAAAAATATTCCATTGATATTTCCTGCATACATCATTAGGAAATAGATACTTATTTGAGTCTGATTAAAAAACCCCAAACCCAATATGAACATTTAGAAGTTAGTTTTCCTCAGCTTTAGCAGAATTTTTATTAGCAGTAAGATGCATGCAGATATTCTATTGGCAGATGATGAAAACATTTTCACAGCAGTTTGCTCTTTAACAAAAGCAGAGGAAAAGATTTTCATCTTTGCTCAACTGAAATTGCTGAAGAGGTATTTCAGAATTGTTCTTAACAGCTGCAGCAGTGGAGAAAGGAAAGCAATTTCTATTATCATCTCCGAAATTCTCTTCTTGCGTCATACTTAAACACTATCAAAACATGGACAAATTGATTCAAAAAATAACTTTCCAAAATGCAAACTAAGAGAACAGGGGTAGGGCGAGTTTCCTTATGAGAAGCTAAAATAAATATTTTGGATTGCAGCAGAAGAAAAAAGCCTTTCATTCATTTTCTCAGAGTCTCAGACATAACTTAGCAAAGAACAAATCTTCATCTTAATAATGCTGCATTGGCACGACGCACAATGAGCAAGACATGATGGGAGAATGCCGGTATACCTTGACGTTAAATTTAAAACTTTACAGAAACATAATCAACGTTAATTTTTTCTTGACTAATTTGGCAAACAACTTATGAACTAAAAAATAATTTCAAGTGCTAAAACTCTGCCTGCCAGTCTAAATTAGAGAACCTCACTTTGTATAATCATTTACTTTAGCTGACAAAGATAGTCTCTAAAGAAGGATAAAATTGACCTTTTAACTTTAAAATCCCCAATTTAAAGGTATTCACTTCTTCAGTTTAATGTTCTAAATGATTTTTCCTTTTTTTTTTTCCTTTCTTATAGTAAGAAATGCAAGACGTGCACATGAATTTTACTTACATGACTCATGGAAATGCTCTGCTGACACCTCTAATTTTTCCATATAATAGGAAGTTAACAAGCTGTTAGTCATACTTTTATAGATTTTTTTTTTTTACTAAGCAAATGCTGTAATAGTGTACCAAAAGAATTACTTGTCAAAGACTAGTCCAGAAGTAGGTACAACTACTGCTTAGAAGAAGGTACTTCCATAGGAAATCACTATAGAAGTTTTTCATCACATATTTATCTGTAAAATATAAAATAGCTATTAAAGCTACTTGTTGGGATAACTCTCTTGAAAAAGCATGCTGCTTTCATGTTAAAAGGCTAAGCTGGACACAATGCTTGTAAGTTGATTTTGGCTTTCTGTACTTACAGCAAGTATCCAGCAGTAACAGTCCATGCTCGTACAAGACCTTTCAACCACTGCCTTGTATGTCCTTGTTCTAGCAAAGCTGGAAGCACCACCTGAAGCAAAAGGAGCTCTAGGGAAAGTTCACTTACTGGAGCATCACTAGGAACAATGGGAAGAACAGGAAGTCAAACAAAGAACATTCTGATAGTAATCTTTTACACTGAATCATATTAACACCAATAAAAAAATATATTGGATGCCAACAGGAACAATTCTTAGTTTTTTGCAGACATTTTTCCTTACATACTACTCTGAGAACAGGTTAAGTGTTCATGAGTGTTTAGGCACTTATGCGCACAAGAAATTTAAGAAAAAATGTTGAGAAAGATTATATCAGAGAATATGATTTGCTGTTCTATCGTTCCTGTTTCAATTATTATTTAGAAACAGAAAGATATTGCTATCATTAGAAAGAAATGCAGTTACAGATATTCTTTTATTCTTGAAGCAATGATAATCAGGCATGAATGTGAAAAACAAACATGGCAGCAACTTCACTATCAAAAAGTTGAAGGGGAAAGAGTTTGGAAGGCATATAAAAATCAAATAGTTATCATTACAGAAGTAATACAAAATGCCTTTTATTCTTAGTAGCTTTTTATTTGACAAATTGTATGATGTATGTGTCCTTTATCTTTTTACTTTTCTAGAACAATGTAGTTTAGATTAATCGAAAACAAACAAAACATGCCAAACAATGTCACATTAATGCTCAAAGAGTGCAAATACACATTTTTCTAGTTATTGGAGACTGAAAAAACATCTTTTTTAAATTAAATGCTTACCTGTACAGCATAACATTATATGGAAGAAAGTTAGGCAGGAGATATTTAATAATGCGTATAGGAAGCCAGAGCATGAGCAGTACAATTGATCCAAAGACAATCTGCAACAAGGAAGTTAAACAAGTTAGTCCCAATAGCAGAAACAACCAAACCTAGTTTCCCACCCATCTCTCTGACATGTTTCTTGTGTGTTAGCCCTGGCTAACAGCCAAACACCTACCCAGATGCTTGCTCATTCCCCTCTCCAGCTGAATGGGGAGAAAATAGAAGGAGGGCAAGAAGACTCGTGGATTGAGATAATGACAGTTTAATAGAGAAAGCAAAAGCTGTGCGCACAAGCAAAACAAAAAGAGTCATTCAGTCACTACTTCCCATCAGCAGACAGATGATTAGTGACTTCCTGGAAAGCAGGGCCTCAGCACATGGAATCACAGCATTGTTTAGGTTGGAAAAGACCTTTAAGATCATCAAGTTGATCAGGAAGGCATACGCCATAACCATAAACATTCCCCTCTTCCTCCTCCTTTCCTACAGATCTTACTGCTGAGCACAATGTCTCATGGTATGGAATACCCCTTTGGTAAGTTTGGGTCAGTTGTCCCAGGTATAGCCCCCTCCCAACCCCAGCTTATTCACCGGAGGGGTGAGGGAGCAGGGCAGAGCAGGAAAGAAGAAAAGCCTCTACACTGTGCAAGCACTCTTCAGCCACAGCCAAAGCACCTGCCTGTTAGCAACACTGTTTCAGCCACTAATGCAAAGCACAGAAGGACATGGGCTGCTGTGAAGAAAATTAACTCCATCCGAGGCAGACCAGTACACTATGATGCCCTCGCCAAATAGGACTGTGGCTGAATAAGCACTGGCTGGCCAGCTGACAGTTAGGATAATGTCAGACAGTTCTACTTTCTTCCCCCTCTCCCAGCACTGGGATTACTAATTCTGGATTCCTCTCTTTTCTTAGTGGTTGAGTTTTCAAGCAACTTGTAGAAGCCTCAAAAGATCTTTCAGTTTCTATTTCCTCACATTTTAAACTGGCTGAAAGATCAAAATTTAGTAGGGGAATCAGGGGCATGAAGATCATGCACTCTTATAAATCCTGTCTCCTTATGTACTTGATTTTTAATCTGGTTCCTTTTTAAACACATTCTTACACTTCCTATAAATGCAGCACTAGAGACTAAAAATGAAAAAAAAATTATATGTTTAACTATGTAAAAAAGAAAAATAAAATCCCATTCTTCTTGAAACTTAATAGTTTATGTTTGACACAAGAAATTTCTTAAAAATACTGAGAAAGAAACACACCCTGAAAAGTGAGAGTTATTCTTTGAAATGGTAAACTGTAAATGATTGCCATTCTGGGTCCCATATTCTAGCATGAGGCTGGTAAAAGTTCTGAATTAATTAGCTAAGCAAAATCAAAAGGTGAAGTTCAAGTAACCACCAGTTTCAACACAGCCTGAGAACATATCTCTAAGACCTTTAGACCTTTTTATCTTACAGTGATAATCTGGAAACAGACACCACTGGATAGATCAGCATAATCCAATCCAAAACTTAACTAGAAAGTTACTCTACCCCTGCTGCACTACTTCAGCTGAACTGGACACACAATATTTACTGCAATAACTAAGAGCATCACCAAAGAGTTAGGTGATTTCCAATATCCATAATAATAAACACTTGTTGTCTGAATACACAAACATTTCCTGTGATTTTGCGTAAGGAGAAGACATCACAGAAAAATTTGGTTTGGAAGGGACCTCTAGAGGTAAACTACCCCAGCCCCCTTCTCTGAGCAGACTCAGTTACATCAGGTTGCTCAGAGACTTATCCAGTTGAGTTTTGAGTATCTCAAAAGACATAGATTCTGTTGGCAACCTGTTCCAGTGTCTCATCACCTTCATGGTGAAAATGTTTTTCCTTAAAGACGCAGTAGCGTATAAGAAATTTGAGAAAAGTCCTTACCACTGATAAGATAAACCTCCTGAGATGTCTATAAATGGGCAAGTGAATCATTTCCTGCACAGGATTAAAGTCTGGATCATTCAAATTCCTGAGAAACCATAAGACACCAGGTCTCAATACCTGAAGTAGGAAATAGAGAACAATATATGAAAAGAAAATTATCTTTATATTCTTTGTTTTTCATTTTGTATAACACTGCTGCAGCAAATAAGTTTTAAACATAATAGGGGTATTTGTTGAACAAGGTTCAACAAAATGGTACAGAAATAGAACAAACAAAGCATTATCATAGAGAAGTAGAGAAGCAATAACCAATTACAGGCTTAATTTTCAAGTCTTAATCAATCTTAAACAACTGAAATGTATTTAGTCATTTGAAGGCGACACGCATGTTTAAGGGCTCTTTGTAACCTAAAAATCTCTAAGTAAAATATACTCCAAATCATCATTTTTCACTGCAGTAAGTACCAGTGTGGCCCTTTTTACATAAGGCTGAAATCCAATATACACACACAAAACACAGCAGCAGCAATACCCACATGTGAAAGATTTAACTAACAGTTCAACACGCAAGCTTCTCTAACTATGTTACATACCAATCTTGTTCTTATAGACTTACCTCTCTCAGTAAAAGAATGAAGGATGCAAAATAAAAGACGTAAACCATTCCAACTAACCAGTGCAGAAACATTGTGGTACCTGGGGCAGACTGAAAGCTCAATTCTCTATCTTTCAGAGTGGCATCAAACATCTCCTAGAAGGTAAGTAGCAAACAAATATGAATAAAGTTTGGCAAACCTCCACACTTACTCATTTTGTTTACCCTAGTTCATATATACTACTAGGCTTTTAATTTAAATGACTGCCTCGTGCTAACACATAAATAATTATAGCATTTAATTAGGAAAAAAAAGGGAATAATTTACAACAGGAATGGCAAATAAAGATCAATTTCTGATCAACTTCTTTCTTCTGACAGAAAGAAGAAAGAAGTCAACTCAACCACTAACATACATGACATAAGTGATAAATCAGGTTAAACAAAGTGGCACTGTGATGGAAGCAAATACTTCTTCCCTTAAGTAAAATTCTATTTCTAGGAAGGCTAGAAGAAATTAATTTTCTCCATTTGAAATTAATCACTTAATTTTTTTTTCAGGACAAAAAACCTGTCCTTCTCAATTCCAAGCAAACACAGCATGTAACTTGTTCAAAACAGAAAGAGATTGGACAACTATTAAAATATGAAGTCATTACCATTTCACATAAGATGGCTACATAAAGAAGTTTATTCAGTACAGAAGTTTGCCTATAAATAAGTTCATTATCACAGTGGTCTTGTAAATGCAGTAAAAAGGATTAGGATCTTATTATTTTAATAATAACATGTTAATTTGTATTTAGTAACATAAAGGAAAACAAAATCAGCATTAAGCAGTACCTAAAAGACCCTTTCCCTCTGGAAACACTATGTTTATAAAAACAGAAGAGTGCCATCAAACTCATATCAACAACTCTCTTCTCATCAGAACTTTTCTTCCTTTAAATATAAACACTGTTAAAAAAATATTTTATCCCATTTATTTCCATTCTTACCAAAGAGCATATATCCAGCCACCAGCCACAGATGAGAGGAAACACACCAATTTCAACCACCACTAACAAGGAAACCTTTAGGAAAAAAGAGAAAAGAACATCTCACTAGTTTAACAGAAATTGCTAAGAAAGTTATAATGTAAGCTTGAATTGAGAGGGTTTTCTGCTACACACAGAAAAATAAGATTACCTTGACAACAATATAGCAAACTCCTAATAAACGACGTGATCGCTGGAACTTAACAAGTGCTGCCAAACCCTGAATAGTTTTGTCAAGAAAATAATACTGAAAAATACTTTATAACATAGTTTGATTAATATGAAACTCTATATTATGTGGCTTTTAGCAACAAGAAATTCTATGAAAGACAAAAGTGAAATAGGAAGTATGTATTTTATCAGGGCTCTATTTTCAAAATTGTCTGTGACTCTGGAAGTCACAATCTGATGTGCTGGATAACCCCCCCCAACATGCATCTAAAATAAATGAATTAATAAATAACAATATTACCACCCTTCTTAATTTAAGCATCCAAAAGTTTTATCAAGAAATAAACAGCTGCCTTTGAAAACATCTGCCATGAGTAAGCAACTTTCAAAACTGAAGGCCTACCTTAAATGGTAGCTTTCCTTTTCATGCAGTCTGAAAGAAATTCTCACCTCTTCCAGCAAAAGCTGGATGCGTATTACAGTTTGGGGGTTTGTTTTGTTTTCTTTTAGGAGGCAAAACAGAGACATGCCAATCAACTGTTTTACCACATTTGCACTGCACATTGGTATGGTCTAAACGTGATGTTAGCTTTGTGTACTCTTGAGCAGAAAACTGCTAACAAATGTTGATTCTTTCAAATTGAAGTTGGTGTAGTCCCTTTAAAAACATGCAGCTAGAATGCAGACTTCTTACTTGTGACCAAATCCTTCTAGCTTTCAGGATTCCACCATTACTTAATTTTCTGTGTAATAATGAGGGTTATCACCTGAAAGAGATCCTTGCTGCAAACTCTCAGTGGTTTAGAGACATAAAAGAGAAACTAAACCAATCCACACTCTAAAGATCTGGCAGGATCAAAAAGATGTGCATAAATTTCCCATCGTACCCTACGTATTTTCATAACTTCATTTCTCTTTCTGCTGGAACTACGTAACCCACAGCAATAGCGTAAGGACAGTGAGGAAAAAACAATAGTTCTACACTCATCTTCTCAGACAGACCTTCAAAATTCAGTTGGAGGCCTTCAAGCAAGCATAAAAGCCTATGATTTTGTGTTGTTAAACGTGTGCAAGTGTTCTGAAGAATGCGGTCACACTGACAACTTTTAAACATCCAAGAGAACAGAAGAGACCTTCTAATTTCACCAAAAGAGCAGAACAAAATGGTAAACTAATTGCAGCTGCATCATGTCAGTGCCTCCTCAAAATACAGCCAGAAAAATGATTTACATGTAAAATCTGAACCAGGTAACTACTGACAAAAGGATACATGACAAACAATTAGAGTCACTGCTAGCAGAACATATCCAACTATAGTTGTAATCAGGCCTTCAAAGTGAGATGCTTGAACCTGGAAGGGAGGGGAAAAAAAGGGAAAGTTTATCAGTCTCTTAAAAGATTACATCTCCTTTTTATGTAATTAGGATAAATTCCAAATCTCAACTCTTCAAGAAGCATGACAAGTTTCTTTAGTTTTTACATATTTTAATAATCTACTACTTTTTTGGTATCTCCATCAAGAGTACAAAATGTTTACATTTACATTTACTGGAAAAGCCTAACAACTACTTTCTTCAAACATGAAACCACCTCTATGTAAGCAACAAAAAGTGTCACCTTACACTACCTCACTACCTCCTAGCTTTCACTACCTATCATCATCAACTACGAAAATTACTCAGTACACAAATTTAAAAAGTACATGAGGAACAAGAGGCTGTTAAAAAAACCCCAAAACGTATGCATTTTTTTGTTAAAGGAGGAAACCTCACTTGAAATGTAAATAATGGAGGAAGTTGAAAGAGTGAGAGAACATTTTTAATCATAGATTAAAAAAGGTTTGAGGAGAAAAAATGAGAGACACTACAGGTTACTTTTGCGATCACAAATAAAAGTGGAAGGATGCTACAAAAATATTGTGATTAAATAAATAGCAGCAGTTTTTTCATTTTGAAATTATAAAACAGTACTTACATATTCCTCAAAGCCCAGGCCAACAATGGAGAAGTGACCAATGTGGTACGGACAAAATGCTGCATAACGTAAGCAGAAAGAAGGGGAAAAAAAAGGCCATGAAAACTGCTAAGTGGAGCCTTATTTGCAGGATGTGTATTGTAACATGGTAATTATTCTACTTCTCATCAATCGTGTGAAAACAACTAAAAAAAATTACTTTTTGTGCCAATATTTGCAAGTGTTATATTTCTATAATTTCAAACACACTGAAAATCAGATCAGAATTCACACTGAAAGACTACAAACAATATAAAACTACACAGAATAATAGGACAGTCTTTTCCTTCTTAGTTCATCTTGCTGTGTGTAAATTAATTCATTTTCTCAGTCTTACATACTAGGGTGGTATCGGTCTCATAGACTGCTGTAGGAACCTGTTCTGTTTATTCACTTTCCCATGCACTAAAAGACTTGAGTAGCCATTTTACATCTTGGTCAGATGGGACTTGCTTTAGCAAAGTTTCAGTTTTAGTGCTTTAATTCTTAAGAATACTGTGAAAAATGCAATCCCTGCAGAAATTTGCAAAGGGAAGATGAGGGGTAGAAAGACGATGCTCCAGTGAAGGAATGAGGAGCAACTGAGAAGTCTTGTACTTTGAATGTTAATGTACTAACAACTGCCGTCATTCCTGAACACTTACTCTTGCCAATTCTGAGGTCTCAGGAGGAATGAATTAAAAAACACAGCACTTTCCCCATTTTTGGAGACCTGTGTATTTGCAACAGAATCAAGTAGTTGTTTTAGCTCACTCTGTGGTCTTCTAACCAAGCTACAAAGGACTATAAATTCAACATCACTTTCCTACAGGAATAGAGGGAGTCAATAGCAAGTAAAAGGCCTGCATTAACAGCAAGCTTTTATTTTCACCTATATTGCCTTCACTATATCATGATAATCCATTCTGGGGACTACTGTAGACTAAACATACCCTCAAATGAAAAGCCTGATGATTTTCTCTCTCCTCCTCATTTCCATATGACCAATATGTAAAAAAACCTAGGAAAAGATTTAGCAGGACTTGTATTACCCTAATCAATGATCAGAAAGTTTTAATTTATGTCCCTTTCAGAGAAACCAGCAGTTACTGGGAATAGCAAAAATGTAAAAGATAAAGGGAGGACTTGAGCTCTTCCTGCCCAGTAAGAACAACAGAAAGAAAAGTGAGATTAAAAAAAAAAAAAAAAAAAATCACACTCATGACTCCTACACATATCAGAGTCATGACTTAAGTCATATCTTTTTGACAGTGTTTTATGAGATTATAGTGCACAGTTTATCATGTTTTTTAAATAACTTTCTTTAAAAGATAATTTCTAATAGATACCTTTTAATAAAGAGCATGGAAGAGTACAAACTCCTCTGCGAGTACTAAAATGAGCTATAGAAAATATGAATTAAGTCAAACCTAATTAACTTGTCCAAGAGAACATAATAGGAGAATTTCTGGATCAGTAATTAAGGTTCCAAATGCTTTCTTTCCATTTTATCTTCTAGAAAGTACCTCCTGTGACATTTGAACTCACCAGGACTGTAATTATGAATAACTAGAGATTTGGCAGTTGTAAACTAGGTAGTATTACTTAGTGGGAAAGATATTAAAAATAGGCTTGAGAGGCACAAATTAAATTCCCAGATGTCCTGCTTGCTTGCTTGGGAAAGTCATTCCCCTTCTCTTCTCTACTTGCTAGTTTCCCACTTGTTAAAGCACACTTAGAGCTACTGAAAACACATCTATATGACAACCTTATTATTCTTATTACTCACTTGTTACCAAATTTAAATCAAGGATTTAGAAATTTCACAGTTATTATCTACTTATTTATCTACCTAATTAACTTCTGATAACTAGAGATTAAAATAGACTAATTATCAGAAAGAAATAATTCAAGTATTTTCCAACTCTTATTAGAACAATTACAGGGTTTTTTAATAGTTTTTTGTGAATTAAATATACACGATAATTCTTTTTATTTTCTTTTGATCTGCTGATTTGTTTCAGTAACTAGATGCTCAAATCACTGGTTCAGTATTGTGAGCTTTCCTTTTCAGCAAAAATTTCTTATCTACCGTATGACATCAGTTTTTAAAGCTCAAACTCTTCTGCCAAGAAAGACCACTCAAAAAGCCCAAAGCAACATAACCAATCCCTTTCTAAACTTATAATTCAGAGCAAGTGAAATTTTGTGTCTGGTATCTCTTCAAGTGTATAAAATGCTCTATCTTTTCACTAAAATGCTGCTGCTTCTGCACACAGTTGTGTCAAATTAACAACACTAACGAGCTCGAGCACCATAATGCAAAAGCTTCTGTTAGCAGCGAAATGGGCAAAATTGAGGCACAGGGAAGAGCTGTTATATTCCCATGTCACTCAACAGGTGTAAGGTACAAAAAAAAAAAAATCTGAATCACAGTCTAATGCCTCTCAGGAGGGTCTTAAAAAAAAAAAAATATATTTCTAAATTTGTTACCCCCCTTTCGGCAGTAAAACCAGAGTGGAAATGCAAATTTACCCTACATATTATAAGCAATAAATATAAAATAGGAATTCCAGAAACTCTCAAAGGGGAGCTTACTGCTATTTACAATAAGGCAGGCATTTTACCCTTTTCTTTTAGGGTTCAAATGATTGAGAAATATACACCCATGGTTTGGGGAGTTGTGGGGTTTTTGTTTTGTTTTGTTTTTTCCTGTGACTAATTTATATCCAAGAAATTTTCCTAGCACTAACTATACATGGAACCGGAACATGGAAATACTCCTATCTTGTACTAGAAATAGAAAGACTCTTGCAAACATTTAAAGTTGTAGTTCAGCTTCAGTGTCTACAGGAAGGAGAAAGCAAAATAAAGTAAAATACACCACTGATTAGAATTTACTATTTTCTAAAACTTAAGTCAGTCTGAGTTGTATGTTCCATAGTAATTTTGGACACAAAATCAAAGTATATTTGACAACTCTACACAGTCAGCTATGTTCTTGCACGCCCCCCCCCTCCCAATTTTGAGCTCCAAAAAATGGATTCTTGATGGAAGAAGTGATTTAACTATATCTAATGAAAACTATAAGGGAAAAAAAAAATCCTAGCCATTCCTAAAAGTACTACATTTCTCATAAGTTAAATTCCAGGAGGTTCCTCCTTTAATTTAAGAGTATTCCAAACAAATATTATTTTCTGTGCTTTGGTTGACATCATTAAGCATTTGGTAGATTTCCTATTTTAAACCTATTCACTTAAATGAATTAAAATGACAAAACTGTAAGCAATAAAGATTTATTATTCATATTCCAAGTTAGTTTGTGGTTCCATTTTTAGACGTCACAACTTCATTTATTCTGAGAGAACAGCCTGCATTATCACTTCACAAAGAAGGATCTTTTTAAAACCTAAGAGCAAATAATACTTACCAAACACAAGTATGAACAACGTATTTAAAGATACCACCCAAAAGACATGCTCCTGCGAGGAGTATAGGGGAAGGAGGGAGGAAGACGACAAGGAAACAGTACATAAATATCAGTCATTTAAATAAGTCGCATTACTTTTGTATCCAAACTTCTTATTTCAACTGCCTATTATTACCAGAACTTGCACATCTCGTGTTAGAGTCAAGAAATTTGCTCTAACACAGACCAAAACATGGAGGACAGATTATGAAAGCATCTGTTTACGTTCATGGACATGTATCTAGATAAGAGCATTTATATTGGCTTTAATACCCTTATATTGTAAAAATAAGCTTTTATTTTAAAATCAATATAAATAGTTTCACCATTAAAAACAATGATATGAAATGTATGCGGATATTTGCTTTATAAATGAGAAAATGTTCATCTGAGCTTTTAAACAGTTAGACTTTGTCACAAGAAACCCATTAACAAATCTGGCAGCTCTCACTCTAGAAATGACAGCACGTCTCTATTTTATTCTTTTGATATTAATAATTAAGGTCAATCAGTAATGACATAATAAGCTACATTATTTTAAACATGAGACACAACATTAAAATACGAGACATTTTATTTCAGACATGAGACATTTATCCACTACAGTATCTAATAAACATATTCATATTTAAGAATTATATTTCTTTCACACATTAAATAAAGTAAAATTTATACTGCTGGAAGAGAGCACAGATCTTTTTTTCTCTTTAAAATATAAATGACTTCTCTTTTTAAAATAAGTGATCTGGCAGATGATACCCAATGAAAGTAGCTGTGGTTGGGTTAAGTTTTGTTGCCATCAACTCTTTGCATTCTCTATCCCCTGATCCTGAAGTCAGAGCTAGACATCTCCAACAGTCAGGTAGGATGGGCAGCAGAGAGAGACATTCAAATAAGCTATAATGCATATCTTCTAGTGGGTTTTGTTATATATATAAGAGTTTGTCGGGGAGATAATCAATATGGGTGCACCCACAGACAAGTGTTGAAAAGCCAATAGCCTTTTTAGGAGTGCTTTGCAAAATTATCATAAAGATTTTTGGAACCAATTTAAAAGATACGTGCTCCACAAGATAGACTGACTATTGTGAAGACTTTAAAAAAAGATTTGATACTGATAGCTCTGGTGATATTAGGGCAAATCAGAGAAATCTGAATGAGGACACTATTTTAGTCGTAACATAAAGAGCAAAACTTAAGGCTAGAACAGATATGTATTTTCAGTGTATGCTTTTTTAAAGGCTCTAATTTTTATTTACAGTGCAGTACGTGACCCAAAGTTACCTATGTCTTTTAAGAAATTCCACTTTTATGCAACACACACACATAACTCTGTGAAACTCCTAAAAAGACAGTTTCCTTGAACATGACATCATATGAAAGTCTCTCTTTAAAGAATATATATCATATGAAAATAGGGACTTCAAACAGAACGATGTAATTTTAAAAAATACAGTTTACTTTAAAAAAAACACCCTTCTATAGAAATTCTTGAAATGCAGGATTTCACTTACTAAAAAAACCAGAGATCCATCAAGTCCAAGCATCTGTGAAGACAAGAAAGTTAATTTTATTTATTTATCAGAAAAACTAAGTGACACGCATCTAAAATAAGCCTCATAGAAACCTCTTCCACACCAACTTTTAATGTCCAATATGGTCAAAAGCTTTTTTTATTACTCAACCAACAGAACCTAGACATAAATTCTTGAAGATAAAGATAGAAGCTAAGTTCTTGTTCAACACAGTAAACTCAGTTGATCAAAGGCAGTGATATACATGTGGAATATTTTAATACACATGTATTTATATATGGCAAACCGAACATATAATCAATTAATTTATAGGGTATTTCTCTCCAAGATTTTGAAGACTGACAAAGATTTTGTATTTACAAAAGATTTTAGTGATTGAAATGTTATTTAAAAACATGTTTAAACATCTCAATATTAAAATACAAGAGCAATTTTTTTTTTCTTCCTAACTGCAAAGTATCAGTTTATGTTGCACTGAGAAAAGTCAAAGGTTAATATTTTACCTTCAATGTATAAAAGCAACTAGTAACAGGATAATGTTGCTACACTGTATGTTATTAAGTTTAGAACAGAATTGGTTTACAGCTAGGGAAGACAGGAAACAAATCATCCATCATTCTGCATAGCTGTTATGGGAAGTGTCCACAGAACAGCCAAAAATAGAGCATATCTTAAAAAAAAACAAACCAAAAACCCCCAAAAAACCCCCCAAAACCCCCCAACAAAACCCAACAACTCTCCTTTCCCCTCACTTCGAGGATTTCTTACTATTTCAATCCAGACACTCCTACTCCACAATAACTGCTGTAAATTACCAGGTTCAAGGCTATTTTGTACCAGGATTTTGTACTAAGTTCCAAGATATTAAAGTTGCACATATTTTACAAAGTAAACCAAGATGCAAATATTTTTGAAAATTCAGAAAGCTTGCATGCTATTTTCACAAGATAAAAAAGCAGAAAAGCCCACCCCACCTTTGATAGTAATTACCAACTAGATGTCTATTGCCTATGCCAGCACATAGGATTGGAAATGGTTATAAGGGTTTACTGAAATTGATTTCTATATTCATAGAGAGGCAGCAAAATATTTTCAATTAGGAGTACATCAACATTTCCCAGTACATAAATTAGGTTCAGAAATATAACACTTTCATCTTGAGATACATAGTAGAATGGTTCAGAAACCTGAATTTATGTATGCCCTTTTTCACTAAACATCTTTCAAAACAGATGAAGAAGCTTTCACTAGATACAAAACAAAGATCAAGACCTGTCCCTCGTGATGAAAACTGTATTTCTACTACACTGCAATGAAGGCAACAACTATATCACAGCCTAGGAATACAGTGGCTAGCTCTACAACTGTCTGCTGTAGGCACTAGAGATGCTGGTAAATCACATGAAGCTGCTGCATCTACCTTCAGGTAGATTTTGCTGCATGTGGTGAGCTTTGAACTCAGACACTGCTACTTCTAAACCAGCTACAAAAAACTACTTCTTGGGTCTCTGCACTACTCTATGATTACTGCGTACATGCGTCTCACGCTCTAATTATGGAATTTGTGATCCATAAACAAAACAGAAGCAATGTTACATTAAAATGCTCCATCATTTTTTAAGGAATACATTTGTCTTTTGCAAACATGTAAATAAAGTAAATTAACCAAAATTTCTGGTTCTCTATTTTCTTTAGTTTAAAGCTTTCATGCATACAAAAATTAAGCATTAAACTATACATAACACCGACACCTATGTGCTCCTCATCTGACCTAGCATCCTCAATGCAAGCTGCAATTCATTTCTAAACCTGACCAAGTTGAAGACTTCAGAAAAGTCTGTACTAAAACATGTTTTAAGCTGCTACTACATTTCAAATCAAAGAAATGCCTTTTTGATAGTTAACAAGGACATAACATTTTGGTTTTAATACAATGTCTTTTTTAGGTCACTAAAGCCTCTTACTGATAGTTTTCACACTAGACAATGGTATCCAAATCTATCCCAAATGGATACAATACTACAAATCATTTCAAGTATGAGTCTGAATTATTCAATTCAAGAAAATGATTCTTACTCACTCGCTCCCAAGTAAGCTCTTCTGCTGCTCGATCCCATTCCAAAGCATTCCAGTTCATGTCATCTGAGGAGACAATGGCCATTTTTACAGCTGTTAGACTCACCCAAAACAAGATGTAACCACTCCATGCTATGTTTTAAATGAACAAAAAGACTTCAGTGCATAACATTCCACTCATAACTGCTGATAGCTTTTCAGCAAGCAAATGCTTCAGCACTCAAAAGAAATATACAAAATTTGCAAAAACAATATAAATAAGCTGAACTGGGAATTTACACAGCTTCCTTGAATTATGACAGTTCTATTTTCAATGGTTTCATTTATATTTAGAAAGAACTAGAACATTACTGTTTTGAGTCACCTGTTACCTTGTGCTCCATTGTTTGCATCTGCTGCATCTTCTACTACAGCATCTTCTTCATCTTCATTATCCTCCTCCTCTTCATCTACTTGTTCTTCTTGGATTTCAGGGTTCTCACCTACAACTACATTCTCAGGAGCCGGGTTAGCAGGTTGATCAAGCACAGCATTTTCAACACCTCCATTTACAACAGCCTGAGCCTGCAGAAACAGGATTTAGTATTCAGTTAACTTGATCAACCTCTCTCTGTACTTTTATCCTGTATATAGAAAAAATGAATAGTACTAAAAAAATGTTAATAATATATTTTTTAGATAAGCATTAAATTTGGGACCACTAAACCTTTTAAAAGAGGAAGAGAAACATTCAGACTTCTTCACAGATTAGCTGAGGTTGGAAAGGGCCTCTAGAGATTGTCAAGTCAACCCACCTACTCAAAGCAGGGTCAGCTAGAGCAGGTTGCTCAGTGCTGTTTCCAGTTGGCATTTGAGTAACTCCAGAGATGAAGACTTCAGCACCTCTCTGAGCAACCTGTTCCAGTAGTTGATCACACGTACAGAAAAAAAAAAAACACAACCCCCCCCCCCAAGCAAACAAAAAACCCCACATCTGGTTTTTTTGGGGGGTGGGTTTTGGTTGGTGTGTGGTTTTTTTTGTGTGTGTGTGTGTGTCTAAATAGAATTTCCTGTATTTTAATTTGAGCCTACTGCCCGTTGTCTTGTCACTCAATAGTACCAAGATGACTCTGGCCCTGTCTTCTTTACATCCTCCCATGAGGCATTTATACGCACTGATAAGGTCACCCTGAGCCTTCTCATCCCCAGGCTGAACAGTTGCAGCGCTCTCAGCCTCTCATTGTATGTCAAATGCTCCAGTCCTTTAATTATTTTTGTTGGCTCTTCACTGCACTCACTCCAGTACGTCCATGTCTCTTCTGTACTGGGGGATAGAACTGGATACAGCACTCCAGATGTGGTCTCACCAGTGCTCAATAGAGGGGAACTCTCTTGATCTTATGAAAACTATCATTATATTAGAAAGATGGTAATTCAAGGACAACTCAAGTCAGTCATCAAGCTGAAGATCTCTATCTCTGTCTTTAAAAAAATGACATTTATTACAAAGGAAAACAAAATTTTAATTATTTCCCCCCATGCATGTATTGCTTATATCACCTCTTCTCCTGCCCAAGAGGCTCCTGTAAGCACTAAAGGGGTGCATGTGTGTGTGTTGGGGGATGGGGGGAGGGCAGAGAAGCTCCGACTTCAGAGGTTTCAACAAACCCTCCAACTGTTTTGAGAACAGTGAATTGTTACCTCATGAACTACTGAAATACTTATGAGAAAGACAAGATAAAAGCTGCATCTTCATTGACTATGGCTGACAATTCAGCTTTATATGCACAAAATTATCTTTAAAAAGTGTAAAGATACAGACATAAGAATCTAAACAATGTTAAAGTTACTTTACAACAATTATACTATAACAAATCCATTAACATTCAATTTTACAGAACTTCAAAAATGTAACAGTGGTGTCACTGAGTTTATACAGGAACACATGTTCAACTTCTGCTAATGTACAAATAAAGACACCCTGCAGTAAAATAACATTACTGTTTGGTTCTGATAATGCATTTATTCAGAAAAACACATTTTCTAAGGTTATCATG
Organism: Theristicus caerulescens; assembly: GCA_020745775.1. Classification (NCBI taxonomy): domain Eukaryota; kingdom Metazoa; phylum Chordata; class Aves; order Pelecaniformes; family Threskiornithidae; genus Theristicus; species Theristicus caerulescens. Next base: position 88,726,912 of record CM036558.1, read on the forward strand.
AAATACTGAGCAGTTAAGTTTTACCTCATTTTGTTGACCAACACCATTGAGTGGCTGTTGCTGATTTTGTTCCAACCACTGTGGTGCTCCCCCGTGGACGATCTGTTCACGTAACCAAACAAGGCTGATAAATGCACACAGAGTGCATGTTACCACAAAACAGCCCTGCAAACAGTCAGCCAGTAAGTTCTCCCTGTTAAAGAAAGAAAAAAAAATTAATGACAAATATATTTTGCTAATAAGACTAAACTTAGTCACTGTTAACTACCACAACCAGATCCTCCTCGTCCAAATCAACAAATAAACTGGTATTTGTGCAAAAAGCTGAATTTATTTATGTCTCTAGGTGAAGAAAGAGTCTAGACATAATTTTTAGTTAATTTTAAAAAAATCTGTTCAAAGAAGGTTTCTTTTAGGAAGGCTGTATGTACCTGGGTACAAATGGTTTTAAGTGCCAAGATAAGCACCAATTTGGAAAAAGGTTTTATTTCCCTCTGGTTTGGTTTGTGAAATTACTACTGTTTAAACATAAATATTCCCGCAAAACAGGATCTGACTCAATATGAAGAAAAGCTTCAAGAGTAGTTCAGGAAAAACAATCTGCAAGAATAGCAAAGGAAACATAATAGTCACTAAGTAAATGATTTGCTACAGTAAAAGATCTGTTTAAATGGATAGATGCATAATATCCAGTCCATTGAAACATTTTATCTGCTGAGCTACCCTAACCAAAAGAACGGAACTGCAGGGTTTGCCTTCGACTGCTCTACATTTCAGGTAGTCTTTTACACCAGATATTATCCCTATGCTTTATAAATCCTAATCTATCAAGTCATCCATAACAGTAAAACAGCAGCAAAATGAAGTTTGGTTAGCCAACTGAAACTAGGGTTTCATGCAATGCAAGAAGTACTTAAATTGGCTTAAGCAACCCTCATCCCTAGTTCCAGATACCTCCTCCCACTTGTTTCCACCCTTGCACTACTTCTTGACCACAGTGAATTTGCTCAGGAAACTAACCAACTACAATACGTTCTTTAAAATAAGTAAGAAATATGCCACCACAGCACTCTGCCATCCCCAAAGTATCAGTCTGGCTCTCCACGCAGCCGCACAAACGCTTGTGCCTGTACAGCACAGTGAATACCATGGGGACAAGAAGTGCAAAATGAAAAGATGACACAAGATGCTATTGAAATTGACTCTGCCAAAGAAATACATGTCAAAGCACAGCTTCACATGCCATTAAAACCTGACACACACTTGAGTCCTTTATTTTCTCCCCTAGACTGTAAAAGACAGAAGAGGTGCTCTAGGTTCAGTTGTTTCAGATTCTTCTCAGAAAAATAAAAATAAAATCTACACTTACTGGGAGATAACAGGAGAAATACTGTTATTAATCTCAAGCAAGCATCTCCCTCCATTAATAAAAATTAATTAAACATAACATGACCTGATGTCTCTAATCAAATAGCCTAACTGAGATGACTTAGCTGAACCACACAGGAGATTCATTCAAAATTTGCTTGACTTGCAACTGATTCTACTCAAACTGAGTTTCAGTTCCTCAGGTTCAAGATAATGAAAAAAGTAAGAACCAGCCTGAAACTGTGTTGTGTTGGTATTTACCAATTCTTTAAGTAATATTGATTTAAAAAAGACACAGATAGGCAATATTCAATAGCATATGGTGATTGAAGCACTAAAATCTAAGTGTCAGCTAGAAGGCAATCTGATAAAAAAAAAATCTCTATCACATAAGAGGCTCAGGATGGATAAAATTAAATTCAAAACATGAAAATGTAACAAAGCAAACAGAATGTGACATTAATATTATTAGCAATATATATTAATATTCTACTATGTAGCATCTGATTTAAACTGTAGGAAATTATTTGTTTAAATTATTAAGTGTAATTTTGCAGGGTAAGTTTTCTTGACATCAAATACAAATCTTCATTAACTAGGGCCCATTTTGTAAAGTCAGTTTTCCATCTCCAAAGATCCTGAATAACAGAACTTCAAAGTGAAATAATTTCTACTGGAATACTGTTGGCCATACATCTTGTTATGCAAAGGGTAATGGGCAGCTGCTCTCCTAAGATGATGGAAGAATAACAAGCATAACTGGAAGAAAGGGACACTAAGTTCCAAAGCAACCATTTTCACAGTGAAACCTGACTAGAAAAGTTATTTGTATCAACCTGTTTAAGTACTTACGTTGACAGAATATCTAATGGCAGTGTCAGTAGTGAGCTCACAGAGCCAGTAAACAAGCACTTGTAGATACGACCTGCATAAAGAAACAGAAGCATGGTATAAATTCGATTTTTGGCTATAGCCTCACTTGGAAAGGACCATAGGTACCCCCTTGTCACCTGGTGTCCTAAGTAAATTTATAACAAGGAAAAAATCTCAACTTTTAGTCAACTGACAGAACTCAAGACCATATACAACCACATGGAAAAAAAGCTGTATTTATTTTAACTGAACATTCTTGATAAAGTACACATTCAAAGTGTAAGAATTGCCATACTAGGTTAGACCCAGTCTTCAGCACTGGTCACACCAACAGATGTCTAAGGAAGAATACGGAAGCAGGTTAAAGATGCTTGCAGCAATACTTCCTCAGTACATTCTCATATGCTTCACACAAAGCAGCTCAGTTCCTGTGCCATAATATCTCAGTGCTAATTAATCCTTGATGGACCCCCCCCCCATTAATTTGTTCAATCATATTTTGAACCTGTATGAACTTTTGGTATTATAATATCTTGTAGCAAGGAGTCTCACCATTTCATTGTCTGTTTTAAATAATTGTTTTATGGATTAATACTTGATGCTAGTTAATGTTAGCTTTTTACCACAATTCTTCAGTCACATAATCTTAAAAGTAGGCTATCAGTGTATATAGTCTACTTCAGAAAATTAGGTTCCGATCCCTAGGAGGATGACACAGATGCTCAGAACGGGATGAGGGAAGAATTAAGGCACCTATACCCAGAAATGCAATTCTTAAGATTCTCATTCCACTCTTTAGGCAGGTATAGGTACCCAAGTATATACTGGCACACTATGGCTTCTGTGACCTAGAATAAATAGCTCAGTTATTACCTCTTGGTTAAACCTGTTTGGAACTTATAGAAAGTTTATGTTTCTACATCTCTCACAAGTCAAATCCACCAGAAATGCCCCAAAAGGGCTACTGTTTATGCTCATCTTTTATATAAGACATAACATAGCACCTGGAGGAAGTTAACACTTATATCCCTAGTGCAATCCATCCCTCCCACTGAAGTTCTGATATTGGACAGAAAATAATACAAAATAATAATACAAAATTCAAAGGTCTAGAGTTAGAACACAAAAGAGAAAATGGCTGTAGCTGATCTAATGAAAATGTTCAGTCTCACTGTAGTCAGTACTACTTACACATTTTATATTGAACAGTCACTGAATCAAATTTAGCAAGATGATACTGATCCTCTGCTGCCAGTGAGTTTTAACAGTTTGCCTCTGCCTACTATCTAGCTACATGGTGGGGGAGCTTCAAAGGGGCAAGATATCGCTATGAACTCTGCCAGGCTGAAAAGGTCAAAGAACACAAGCCCTATAACTCCCAATTACACTACACTGGCAGGAAACCAGTGTAACAAAACTCACTGTGAGATTTTATGAAATAGGAAGGGGATTTTATTACACAAAGTCTCTAAGCAAATTGATCTCTAAGGAAGCTATTTTTCCTCACAGATTTTGCTTGCTCACTCTCATACAAGTACTAAGACATGTACGCCCAAGTGGTCTGGACAGCATCACTTGTGAGCAACACTGAAGACAAAGGACACCAGCTAGTAAACCCTCATCATATCTCTTGGATTCTTCTTGATTGGCATTTATGAACTGATTTTAGACTTTCACACTCTTCATGAGTGGATGTCATTTGGGATCTTTACCTCACCGTTTTGTTTCATCGCCCTTCAGCCTGAGGCAAAATTCAGAGTTCTCCTGTTCTCCTTATCTGTGTATCTTATGACTCCAGTCCTGTTCATCTTCTTGACACCTTATCTTTAGTCTGTTTGTTTTCCCTCTTGATTTGAATGAAATCACATATACAGTGCTCTTTGGCAAACAGCAAATACTCCTTTTAGCCCTTCTTCTGCTGTTTCTGCTGGTGCTCACACACACAATTCCATTCATACTCTACTCATGCCAATTTAAGTAGTTCTATTACACATCTCTACAATTTTAACCGCTATACAATTACATGAAACATGTATACAACCATTCTCTTCAGCTACGTTGTTCTTTTTTAAAAAATGGCAACTGAATCACTCCAGAAAAATACATTTATGTGCCATATCAGTGTGTGAACAGTGATTTCTAAAATTTGAGATAAAGGAGGCACTTCGGACAACCCAACTCCCACTCTAGCACTTCCTACTGCCTCAGTGTACACACTCACTTTACTCAGTGTGTACACCTGTTTCTTACCCCACATACTGTATAAGTACCTTGGGTATTTCACTCTAGGAACCATGCAGCTAAATACAATTATCACAGAGAATAAAATAACTTTGGAATAAATTGGCTCAATTAATCCTACTTCTCTGAACAGATCCAAGCAAGTTGTATAACTGGCCTTTTTTCATCCTCTAATGTAAATATGCTTTGTGCTAACAGAATAGCAACAGCATATCAGAGCCTGCTGGGATTAGGCTGAGGGTATGCACAGAGATAAATTCCTTTTACGCAACCATATAAGATGGGTATGCAATAAAGAAGTGAAATTACCAAAAAAGAATGTAGAATTTATCCTACAATGGGATAACTGCATGACTAGCACGTTAATCTGGAAGACAAATTTGTTCAACCATACATCTCCTTTGGTATGTTTGACAAGATTTTTATGCTGCACTTTTTTCTTCCAGATATAAAATAATGAGAAGAATACTTCCTTGCGAAGCCAGCCACACATAATTATGTGAGCCATATGACAGAAATGGGGAAGGCAAAAGATTACACTGAGAAGTATTTAAATATTACAGAAAATTAAAGATTACATTAAAGGCATTTAATGTAAGAAGACAAGACCTATACAAAATCACATCCACAAGACAGATCCTGACAAATTTCAAAAGTAAATGGATTTTTCAAGGTTTGTTAGACTGAATGGCTCTATCATGTTGGATATCCTCCTGTGCAAATCTGTTACCCTTCACAGTACATTAATTCTTAAAGGAATCCATGAACAGGGGTACATGTGCAATGTTAGAAACAGAAATTATGACAAAGTAAAAAAACCAGTCACTTGTAAATCAAAATCATAAGTCAGTTATGTTGGCTTAGTAAATGAATATTAAAAAACAAAAATTACATTTGAAAAAAAAAACAAACCCACAAAACTATGTAACTAAGTTGTAGGTGGTGACTTCTGGTAACATTTCAGTATTACTGAAGAGCCAGCATCGGGTTTTCAGACAGTTATGAAACATAACTACCTTAATTAATCTATTGAATGGGATTTTGCTGTCCTTTAGAAGTTTTAGTAAGAAAAGTGTACAACATTTGCATTTTGAAAGACAATGGTGGAAAACCAAGATTCGTCTAAAAACCACATGGAAGAAATTTGAAATATTTTTTGGTTTCAGTGCAAATCTTGCTTACTCCATGCCCAGAAAAGCTCTTTTTCTTGCAAAGGAAGGACAGGCTGCAGAAACAGGATCACTCTTTTATAGCTGATGCCAATATTGTGCTATTCTCAAACTAAGCCAGTGCCAGCTACAAATAAAAGCACAGAACATATCGATAAACTGTCTAGGGAAATGCATTTACTGGCTCCCTGCTCTTTTGTTCAAGGGCTATATTACTGTTTGTAAAGACGCACTTCTAATCATTTCTTTGACTGAACGCTATATCCCTTTTGCCTTTTTTCATCTTCTCTATATTTTTAACTTGTTGAAACATCAATAGTTCTCTTCACATTTGTATTTGAAGAGTGAATTTCAAACTGGATACTACAGTAATTTAAATGTGTGCTCTCTTTTTCTATTTATAGTAGTAGAGTTTATTACTAATCAATTTATGTATGACTATAAAGGAATTTCACTTTTCATATTAAAAAAAAATATTGCGCTTTCATTTATAGATGGTTAGAAAAACCAGGACAATTCTTCCAATTTAATATTAATATATGGTATCAAATAAAAACTTCCATGTAGGTTTTAGAGAAGATAATTGAAAAGAAGCATTTTATTGGAATAAGAAGTTTAAAAACCCTTTTATGCATTTTCTCCTATTTCTTAACACCTTCCTGCATTGGACTACTGGCTTAAGAGTCAAATAGCTAGAACTTCTAAGTGAAAAAAATTCAAAGACATTATTTCACTTAATGATTTGTTTTATTTAAATAAACCAGCAATGGTCTCACAAAACTGTTGCAGGAAGTGACATATTTTCCTGCCTGTAAGAGTATTACAGTACAAAAAAATCAATACTTACATGCAGTAAGAGGAACTACTCCCAACCATGCAAAGGCCACAAGTGTATAATGAAACCAGTATCGTATTGCTGTGCCAATACTTGTAACCAGTCCAGCAAAGATGTCTTGGATTGGAAGCCGTGAAGGCATATCTGGGGAATAAACTGTGGAGAAAAGGCAGTTAGGAAACAGTTCTTCTTTTAAATAAGCATTTATGTAAAAGTCCTGCCAGCTACAAAATGTTTGTATTTGACAAAAGCTTACTAGAAGAATAAACATATTTTATAGATTCCCAAGAGATGACCCCAAACAAATAACAAAAAAAAAATTCACATCACATATTTGTTACATTGTGTACTGAGTGGAATGGGAAAATCAATAAACTCCATGCTAGTTTTTGACTTGGAGAAGTTTTCTTAATAGCTTTATTTATGAACTGTAAACTCTGATTATCTCAAAATAAGGTCAAGCCTGCAAGAAAAAGCAGATTCTAAGTTCAGTAGCCCTCCCACTCAGCACTACCTCAAAGATATCCCTGTTACTTATAAACCTAGTTCAAGGAAAGAGCACAAGGAACAAGAGCACTTAGCAATTTTGCATACTGTCAATTTGTTTGTGCTAGATAATTTAGATTCCACTTGCTATCCAACAGCATGAAAAAACACAATCAACAAAATGAAAGTACCACACAGACAGAAAGAGTGAAGGGAACTGATTAAGTATCTACAGATGTTGAAATTTACACAGAATGACTTTTACTTTCAACAGGTATCTATTTCATACCACACAAGATTTCTTCTAAGGTCACTCCTATTACAGAACATAATGCAAATCTCTTAGCCTGTACAGACATTTTCATAACAGTAAATTTTCTTGACTTTTTAAATTCAACACCTATATATTACATAAACCCATCCATACTCAAAAGCCAAGAAAAACAGTGATAGGGCTTCTTTTTTTGCAAACAATTAGAAAACATTTCTCTCTAACAATTTCATTACATTTAGTTAGCTTCTACACTCATATGGGTGCCAAGAAGTGGTAATGCAACAGTATCAATAACAGATTTGAATAAAGAAGATAAACTACATTTAGGAGTTGCACAAAGACATTGCTGCCTGGATGTTTAACAGTTATGTTGGAAACAGCTGAGCTGGAAGCCTTTAATACATTTAATTAATGGACTATTTTTTAAAACATCACATACTTTTAACTACGTAAGGGAACTCAATTTTTATAAGAACCGCTAGAGAAAAGCTTTCCTTCCCTCTCATGGACAATCCTTCGACTTAAAAGTCTGAGAAACACTGCTTCATGCAATCTGCCTGCATCCCCCCTTTTCTCTAACGAATATCGCTGCTACCTTTACCTACATTACTAATCATCTTTTTACCAATCTCAGAGAGGAAGCCCCTACAGAAGAAAAAAAACTCTTCTCTCCAGGGATATTTCTCTAAGTTTCTGTATTGTAAAGAGAACTCCAGAACATAGGAAAGCAGCATCAACATGCAGAAGTAGCCAAAGACTGTGGGGAGTTTGGTGCATTTCAACAACATGTGGATAATATTTGACACAACGTGACAACAAAACAGTAACCATAAGACAAAGAGCAACTGGTTTTAAATTTCAAAGGTTCTTAGTCGTCAGATATCTGGCAAGGAACTGGAATTTGTAAAAAAAAAAAAAAAAAAAGGACTAAAAATCTAACAGTAGGGAAGTGTAGCTGTGAGAACATAGAGCAGTAAACTGAAAGCAGGACACAAATGTTTTTTGACACTGTCTACCAATTTACAATTTTCTTCTTATAGAAACAAATTTAGTATACAATTTGGTAGTACCATAGAAAATTCCCATTGAAGACTTACTAATGATCTCTCAGCTCACACTGAACATACATTCTGGAAAATTATGAGAGGAGACAAGCAGACCTTTGTTAAGGGTTCTATAAGAATACCTACCTAGAGTATATTTGTTACACATTTATGGTATCACTCAACACAACTGAACTCAGCAGATACTTTGAGGCTTTTTTTTTTTTTAGTTTTCAAAAAAATATATTTTGATCAACACTTTGGAACTGCAAAAGAGGTTACAAGGAAAACTTTAACTATGCATTAATGATTTATTTGTTAGGGGGAAGTTGGGAGGGTTTAAAGTTTTAAAACGCATCTTTCAGGACTTACTGAACATTCACACAGGGGATTGTAAGAAAGGATGCCCATTCTAACTCAGTGAAGCTGAAGTGGTTACAAATGTTAGCACCTCTACATACTCATTTTTCTAAAGGCTTTAGGATTACAGGTGAGCATTCAAATAAATGCACAACGTAGCTTCTACTCAGAGAAGACAAGCTATATTCCCCAGATTTTAACAATTTGGTGCAATCTGGTGATTTTTGATGATTTCAGGAGCTGGGGGCACAGGGGGTGGAGGGGAAGACTGCTGTTTTTCCTCTGTTTTGCCACACCTCAACATATATAAAGCTTCTACCACTAGAAGTTTTATACCATGATGATAAGATAAAGTCCTTCTATGTCCTACAACATTCGGGTAGGTGAAATACGAAAATTCCTAGCATGACAGGAACCCCTGGTGTGCAAGCACGTTGCAGCACTGAAGCTTGCTGCCAGTGATTTTCATAGCTAATCACCCCCACTTGTGTCTGTCATCTACCACTATTTTCTCTCCACATTCCACCCCCTTTTGTCCACTCCCCACTACCACTGTGAGGCCCGAGACTTTGTCCCCTGCCACCACGGCACACATCCTCTTCATTCCCTTTTGCACACTTGTCCTCCTCATCCTTCCTCCATCCCTTAACTCCCGTCCCAGTAATCTTTCCTAAATCAGTTTGAGAAACCAATTTCCTGCATGACTTACCACAGTTCCTCCAAATAAAAATTGTTCTACTAGAGGCCAATTAAAGCAATCATTTTTTCTATTACAGCATGAAATTCAAATAGACTTTGGCTGAGCATAAGTGAGCTTTAGTTCAGCTTCTTTGAGCTGTCCAGGCCACGTTTGGCTGGTTGTTTTCTGGGGGTGACTTTTTGTTCCACACACACCACCCTCCCCCGTAAGCCTAACTTTTTCAGGAACACAAATATAATTTTGCTTCTCCAAAGCACACAGCCCAGGACAAAAATCTGCTATTACACTGACACAAATAGGGTAGGAAAAACACAAGGCCGTCTTTAGAAACTTTCCTTCCCCTAGAAAAAATAAGGAAGAAAGTAGACAATAATGATTAGTAGTGTTCAGGAAAACAGTTTATCAATAGATTTCAGCTGACAAAAAAAATCCAGAACAGGAAAGTGGAAAAAAAAAGTTCCCAATGCTCTAGCTCACTGAAGTGATACCTTTAAGTTTATGACAGGAAGCTTTCTCATCATTCCCACTTCCTTAGAAGTTATTTAGTACAAACATCACACAACTGTACTTTGACAAACACAATAGGGACAATCTGCTGAACCTGAATGCTATAATTCCCACCAAACTTACAAAGAAATAAACAAACTCACACTTTCAATTCAATCTCTATCTCCCAGTCTTTTCAAAGCACCAAAACTTAACCCAAATGAAAATATACTGCCTACACAATTTCCCTTGCAAGGAGATACAAGAGATATTTAGTCATGACACGGAGAGTACAGAAAAGAGCTCTCATATGAGCAGTATCTGAGCAATTACAGGGGCTTTTGAATACCTCTATGTTCTGTTATGATAATGTAATATGTAATGACAATTATAAATATTAGCAAACCTGGATAGTTTCAGACTTCACTTTTGTTGCTTGTATTAAAAAAAGAAAAAAGAAGAAAAAAGAAGCAGCAAAATCAGGAGCACTGGCACTCTCTGTAGTTATAAATGCCAGCTGCACAACAGAAAAAAAATGACCAAGACAGAGGCTCTTCCTAATCCCAAAATTCTCTTGCTCCTCTTTCCTGTCCCACACCACCAGTAGAATCCCTGTACAAACCCACCCCCACAGCAAATCATCAGCAACGTGTAACTGGTCCCAAAGCAACGGTCCAAGACTCTCCCTGTCTCCTAAGGGCTTACTCCCAATGAACGAGAACAGGTTGTGCAGGTTTAAATATGTTTATCTCCCCCATTTATGGCTAGTTCTGCCACAAGGTAAAAAGTGGATGCTTTCTGAAGCATGCAAACATTTGCAGAGAAGTCAGATATATGATCATTATGAACTAGTATAAAATACAATGGCAAGTTATTTGTAGTTTTCATGTTACTTGCCAGTAATGTTTTGAAAACGCAAATTTCTCCCTAGAAGGAAATAAAGATCCTAAATGTATTTTCCCAGTTTATGTTATACGTACAGATTTCATGCCTCCCATGAGTCCCTTCCTAGAGCGCATCATCTTACTTTTCACTGAGGGAAGCATTGCTGCAGAAAGACAATAGAAAAGCAACACCCTTCTGACATACACTCTATCAAAAAAACCCTACCACTATTTATTACAAAGGCTCAAATTTTTTAATAGTCTTATTTTTCTCCACAGCTGTCACAATGCAACTGGATCCTATTTCATTTCTCACTCTTTCCCCATCCAAGTCAGGCTATTTATTTGCCCATAACCTAAACAGGTGCATGCCTAGTGTGGAAGAAAGCAAAACATCTTTCTTTGATTAGGTAAAACTGCCTAATTCATGGAATCTACGCACTTACAGTCCTCTCACCCATAGATTTCCTATTTAGTATTACACTTGCAAGCCATTTATATGCCATCTCCATCATCCTTATGCACTGATCATGAAACTGACTAGATAATTCATAAGTAAAATCCACGTGTTTTATAGCTCAGGGGTTAAAGCACTGGTTTGGTAAAACAGGGTGTCCTGGTTTCGGCTGGGATAGAGTTAATTTTCTTCCTAGTAGCTGGTATAGTGCTGTGTTTTGGATTTAGTAGGAGAATAATGTTGATAAGACACTGATGTTTTAGTTGTTGCTAAGCAGTGCTTACACTAGCCAAGGACTTTTCAGCTTCCCATGCTCTGCCAGGTGCACAAGAAGCTGGGAGGGGGCACAGTCAGGACAGCTGACCCAGACTGGCCAAAGGGCTATGCCACACCATGTGACATCATGCTCGGAATATAAACTGGGGGGAGTTGTCTGGGGGGCAGGGATTGCTGCTTGGGCATGGGCTGGGCATCAGTCAGCAGGTGGTGAGCAATTGCATTGTGCATCACTTGTTTTGTATATGCTGTTATCATTGTTATTATTATTATTGCTTTCCCTTCCTTTTCTGTCCTATTAAACTGTCTTTATCTCAACCCATGAATTTTACTCCCCCCTGCCGATTCTCTCCCCCATCCCACTGCAGGGGGTGTGTGAGCAAACAGCTGTGTGGTGTTTAGCTGCCTGCCAGGTTAAACCACAACAGGGGGGTTGTGTGTTATTCTTTAGGTTGGACTAGATGATCTTCAAAAGACCCTTCCAACCCAAACCATTCTATGTTTCACACTCTTGAGACATATGCAGACTTTGCTCCAGACTGCTAAGGTAAAAGGAGAAAAACGCCACCCCTGCTCACGCAAGCCATGGGTCTAACAAAACATATGATGTGATGCTGATATGTATCTCAACTGCATGTTTACTCCACACCCTGGAGCTGGCAGCAGACATGTTGAATTCTGTACCAGCATGTAGTATTTTGTTTCAGAAGTTTATGTTTTTCCAAACTAGACTTTCTAGAAATGCTGAAGCTATGTGTTAAAGTTGTCAAAATGACCAGGTAAAAAAAATTAGCCTATTATATCCTTCAATAAAATCTTAATTACTTCGAATGACGAGTCCAACAAAATGGGTCACTCATTTTAGTATAATTACATAGCTTCTTACAGATAATTTTGTACAAAATTAAAGATCCAAAAGTTTGGAACTTAATAAATTAAGTGTTACTACAAACAACATGCAATTACTAAGCAATAGTTTTTGCACAAGTTACTTAAAAATATGAATATATAATTTAATATTTTACAATTATGTCAGAGTGATACTCACTTTTCTTTGCCTTAAAATCTATGAACCATGGACTCTTTCACATTAAGCTAGGTATGCTAGTCACATCCAGAAGGTTTTAAGATGATCAAAACAGTATCAAGGCTTATGGATTAATTTAAAAAAAAACAGGCTTAAGTATTTAATGTGGAGAATCTCAGTGTGCTATAGGAAAGCTTAGGTGCTCAATCATCCAACAAACTTTCACATCAACAAAGAGTTTCTCGTCCAACAAACTTTCACATTAACAGTGACATGTGAACAAAGGTGGCAAACAACAAGAAAGAGAAAAAACAGTAACAAACCAGGATTACAACAATACAGTGAGTTCCAAGTGCATGCAAGCCTTGAATTAGTAACTTTGCATGCATAAATCAAAAACTTATTTCAGATTATAATAATTTATAAACTGAGGAACATCCTGCCCACATGGCTTCCTTCCATTTTACAATCTTTGTATTAACTAAGCTTGTGACCTTGTATCAGCCACTTACCAGCAATGCAGCTGCTTAGGAAGTAGAGGGATCAACCCATCCCAATCTCCAACCAAAGATCAGGTTAGTCTACTTCCCTATCTGTATATTTATGTTAATGTTACCCTCTACAGAAAAGAGAAGTTTTGAAAACTATCTTCTCATGGGAAACACAGCCTCACCTTCTTTCATGGGTCAGTGCTTTTGAATGTTTAGTGTGACATCAAGAAAAGTGCACCTTAGCACATGACAAAGGAAAGTGCATGTGTGGGGAGGAAAAGTATAATATAGAGTAGTTGCTCTTTAAAAACTCAGAAAGAAAATGTGCAAGTTAAAAATGAAGAAGCACCTTGACATAATTCAAAAAAAGTCCAAATCTACTTTTTTTTTTAATAGCTGTATTAATTCATAACTTGAAAAACTGCAGAAAAGGAATGAATTTTAAAACATAAAATTTAGCTTCAAAGTGCGCATTTGGAAATTGAGTTATTTGCCTACATGACTAAACATTTTTAGAGAATGATGCTATTATTCAAAAGAAAAATCAGTTCCTTTGTACTCCTGCCAAGATGCAAGTTGAACCTTCTACTCTTTCCTTCCTTCCAAACAGTAACTAACCTAGTAGTTCAGGTGCTAAAGTCACAAGATGTTACAGAATTTAAAGATAGTAAAGGACTTAAAGAATATATGCACTAGGAACATTTTATGAATACTCCACACACAAAAAGTTATACTAGCAAAGGAGCATTTTTGACAGAATGACAGCAACAGCCTTAACAAGCAAACCAAGCTAAACTAAAAGAGGGTTGCTGGTATTACTGCACTATTATTCTCAACTTATTGCCTGTTCATTGAAGCACAGATACTAATTATGTACATGCGTTTATTCCATCACATCCCACGGTAAATTAACTTATCTGAAAGTGCTTTAAACCTGGCATGGTTGTAGGCCAGATTCAACTTCATTTTGGATGACTAGCATATACATCAATCCCATCTCTGCCTTATCATTCTCTCTCCAGCACCTGTGCCTCTTTCCCAGCTCCCACAAGCAGATCCAGCTTCCAGACTGGACATCCACATTATTTTCCAAATAAAGAGGGATAAGAGATAAGAGAAGCTAAGGAAACCATAACTGCATGAATGGTGAGTGCGAGGGAAACAATGCAACAAGAGATGCAGGGTAGAGAGGGCTGGAGGAATCTGTGCTAGGTACCTGACATACGCTACCACTGTGTGCAGCCTGGTAGGAAAAAAGCACGCTGTGCAACGTGGAAAGCCAAGAAGAAAACATTATCAGCTGAGGGTGCTAAGTCTGGGGAGTGGCCAGTGTGAGACAGGAAGATAAGTAGACCTTTGCTAGAGGCTGAATGTGGAGGAAGTACTCTATTACACAGGGAAGAAAGAGGTTCACTTATTACCAATTTCAAGGCTCTTATGAGAAATGGTACCTTGTTAAACCACAGTAACTCAATTATGTTTTCTTACGTCTCCGTAATCTGCAACTACATTACAAGCTGTGCTGCTAACAGCTATGTCAGTCAAGGATTAAACTTCTGCAGGAACACCTCTGTTGATAGGGCAGTGAATAAGCTTTCTAGTATCAATAGTAACACATATATAAAGTGCATTTCATTTAGAACTTCTCATCCTCTTTCTTCTATATCCTAAGGAAAACACTATACATTTTTGTCTTTTTTTTCCTCATACAAAAGTAGAAAGTCTTCTTTCTTCTTAATAACTAGTAAATCACTGAAATCTAGTTTTCTGGTCTTGCACACTAAAGAGGACCTCTGTAGAGGACCTAGTAGCAGAACGCAATTTTGAAAGTGGCTAATTTGCTTGTAGGGAGCTCCAGAACTGGGGATCACTCTTTAAGTTGCAAAGCTTCCAAACAGAAACAATATAATGCCTTTATAAAAACATTTAACAAATAAAACCTGCAAGCAGATGACATCTCTCTTACATTTCTTATACAGGTGTCTGGAGTATTTAAAAAGAATAACCTGAAGGCATTGCTGTGATCAACATAAAATACGCCTGTTCTCCTCACAGTGGTAAGACAGACTTAATATTGTACATTTCACTGCTGATCATTTGAAAAACGGCCTAATGCGTTTAACTAATTGCTGGCAGAAATGGAAAATTCTGAGGTTCAATATACAGAAGGAAGGTGGATTACGGGATTTTTGGAACAGAAAATACATGAACTAAACCATCTGGCTCCTTAGCTTGTTTTTTCTACCAATGCACAAAACTAGTAAAGTACGCTTTATTGTACCACACACCTAAAGCAGTCAAACCTCATCATCTTTCCCAACTTAAGACAGCTTCTACAGTGCAGATACTTGTCAGTTTAAAAAAAAAATTAAATTACATATCTGCACCATGAAGAACCAAGTTCAGCAGTTGTAAAGAATAAATCAGCACAAATAAATTTAATGAGAAAAATATGTAGCACAAGAACCACTTCACCTGTTCAACAGTCAGTAAGTTGGCAATACTAAATAATGAGCCTAGCCTGCCACCAAGCCAAAGGACCTCACTTATTTCTACTACTATCAGTTAAAATGTACTTAAGAATCCTCTGGGAACTACATAAAGATGCAGTCATTCTTCATCATAAGTTGCCTAACTTCTTTACTTGAATCTAACATAAAAGGCGATGTAATACTGGGTAGTTACTGTATCTTGACTGAAATGCAAGTGCAGTAATTATCGTTTGCATTATCTGTCAAAACCATTTGAACTGAAATTGACAGAAGTCATGTGGTAGTGTTGCAGGTAGATAGTTCAAAGGTAACTGAAAACTGGTTTTCATATTCAAATTTTGCTGTGGTTTCACCTTAACATTGAGACTTCCAAACACTCAAATTCATCAATGACGCTGAAAACGTGCCGTATTCTGTAATGCTGGCAACAAAAGAATGGGACTGAGGCAGTCAGAAAAGGTACAGAATAATACTTCTTTTATGGTTCATGTAAGATTATGAAAGAATCAGATTATCCATTATTTAAACAAAGTCTGCAATAATATGCATAAGAACTGCAATTCAAACAAGAATATAGAAGTTAAGACACAAGTTTGGATCTATCATGCTGAATGAAAAAGTAATCACTTCATACATACTAAGAGAAAAAAGAAAAGAAGTTCTGAAAAAACAGGAACAGTAAAACATACTTACTTGGTGTGAAAGCAAATCTGTGCTTACATAATTCACAGTATTCTTTTCTGCTATGTTTAAGCCACTGAACTAAGCTGCAATAAAAAGTGATCATATTAGTACATGCTATTACATCTCTCTGCCTTATCCCTCCATTAAGGAAAACAGACCAATTCTCTGTTTCCAAACATAAATCAGGATATGGGTACTATCAAGCAGGACTTAAATTAGCATGCTTATGAAGTCCATTTAGGCCACCAAGTAGGTTTCAAAAAGTGAAAAAGGTAAGCTGACTATGAGTAATAGCGACTCTTCAATTACATTACTTACATTATAGACAAAGTACATTCTTTTGAGTGTATTACTGAAAAGGCTAATAACTCAAAACATATATCCCGACATGGACACCCACTAGTGACACCAATCCTTATAAATATTTCAAGATACGACACATATATGCACTCACCTAAGATTCAGAATTGTTGTATTTGTGAAAGAATGGCTATTAAAATACCATCAAAAGGAATGTGTGCTATAGACCAGAATTACACTTTTCACTTTAGCATTTCCCTGATCATGCACCTCAAAATGACCAAAAAGTACTAGGGTATTTTTGTTTCTTGCTATGAGGTTAGATGTTCTTTTTATTCACAACAATAAGTGGGAAGAACAAAGCCCCAACATACTGATTTTTCTGCTTAGTTTTCATAAAGCTGACATATGAGCAGAACTGTAGTCCTAAGCACAAACAATTATCAGTACTTTCTTTTCATAAATAATTACTAAGTTCTTTGTGAACTGTAATGAACCATCATGTAAAAAACATCAAAACCCCTAACACATTTCCACTGAAAATTGGATTTTCTTACTAGTTAACCTGAAGACTTAGGAAGTATTGTTTTTAGAAACACGTTAATGTGTTTTATTAAAAAAAATAAAAAATAAAAAACCCCACAGACACAGAACTCACCATTCCTGATGAATAAATTTAATACTGCCAGTACACACACATGGATGATAGAGGGGTTTCTCAGGAGTGCCTTCAGACCGACAGACTCTGCATATATCTGCTGACAAGAACATAAAGCTTAAACACTACTGCTTAAAGAACTCAAATTTACAAGACAAATCATACAATTAAATTCTAGAAACTTTGCCATGTAGCAAAATGAAGCCAGAATAAATTGAAAGAGGATGAAAGACAGATTTCATCTGATGCAAGACATGAAGACCGAGAGATCACCAGAAAAAGCAACAAGAATGTTACCTGGCTGATCCTGTTATAAAAAATGCAAAACATGTCTTACTATATCTTTAAGATTTCTAGGAAATAGACACTGTAAAACTACATGCAAAGGTGCTCTTTGCCTAAAAAAGTTATCACTGAAACAACACATAGATTGTTAAGGATAATCTTCCTGAAAGTGGAGACTTTGAAATGGAAAAATTCCATTAGAGTTTTGAACAAGTTAAATGGAGGCTGCGCAGAAGAGATTTACTAATGTCTAACAATGACTTAAACACGCGATTTGCTACTCTTGAACCTAACACGGATGTTCCTTGGTGCTCTTGATGACAGGGAAAAAACCTGTCATAATAAACAGAAATAGGTATTTTGTGAGTCTGCTACGAGTTGAATAAGGCCATCCATTTAGCAGTCTACATTCCAGTCACAAAAGACATTTTCTGTTTCTTATTTCATAATTCAATAATATTTCAATAGGTCCTGCACCTTCTTTATTCTCTGTTTTTGACATTTTCTTACAACTAAAGATTGCAAGATGCTTTGTGGACAAAGAAGTGAATGTAAGCCTCTCCCTCTAAAGAACAGATGTTTATTTTAATACCATTGCACTTTTACTTCTATTAAGGAAATGAATGCAGAGTGCCCATTTTTATAGCAGATTTGTTTAGGATTTTCTCTTTTGTTAATTATTTCTCTATCAACCACCATTCAGCAAACCTGCAAGAGTGTAACAAATGCACATCAGAGATCTCTGTCAGAAAAATACCAACTTAAAGTACTGACATAAGAACACTGAAAATATGCAATTTCCAGTCTGAACCACTTATCTTCATTCTTGGTTGAAATCTCCAAAAGTTAATGTATTTCTACAAAAAGTTCGAAAAGGTACCAAACATTAAAATATGAATGTTTTTCTACAAAGAAGTCACAATATGACCATAACCATAGTTCACACAATATTAGAACAGTTTCTACACATAAAGCATAAGAATTCAAGTGACTCCAAAGAAAAAAAAATAATTTTGTATCTACAAAGAGAGATTTGAATTCATTCATGCAGGCCAAAACCCTAGCATTAGGAGAAACATGTATTCAATACCACATCAATGATGCTACAGAGAGACATAAAGAACACTTCCGTCACAGCCATATTGAGCAACAACATATCGCTGCGCACATCAAGAGCTGCTGGTTTCTCTGCCGACAAGAACGACCAGAACTGCTACCTCACGTAACAAATGATTCTTTTATCACAGAGAGCTTTTCCAGATGGCTGCACCGGACAGGTCTCTTCAGCTGACCCACCGCCACTAGCTGTGGCGTGCCCACCTCCCGCCAGCATTCCTTCGAACAGGGCTATTTCACTGCAGTAAGCTGACAACTTTGTACGCTGGATCAGCCTCATAAAGAGTCAGACAAGCACTAGAGCCAGGGCAGGAGGCAGGATGTGAAACCGCTGCTCTAAGATTACTCTCCGGCACCAAAGAAAGCAAGTTAAAAGCATGCTGATCTCTGAAAGACCCCTATAGCTCTCTGAACCCACTCATTAATGGTCCATTGGCTTTCACAGCAGACTCTTCACTTATTCTCAAGACTGTTGGGAAAAAAGATAATTTGCTTTACTGAAAGCAAATTAATTCTTTATTTGGAAAAGGATTTCCTGTTCGCTTACAAAATAAGTTAAACCTAAATTTTATTTTTTCAAAGGCTGTGAGAATTTCTAGATATTCCCACTTGTTTTATAAATCCAAATAAACATATTATGAGTGTAACAATCTGGACTGTTAAGCAGCTGATAGCTTCATATCAATAAACCCCGCTGAGGGTCACCATGTAAAGCTACGCACCTTATGACCTACTGTCATGTTCAGAGGGAATTCCACTGTGTAATAGATGCTACTTTTCTATTTGCACATGCACTTTGCATCCTGTCCTTCATGCACGTGTTTTGGAAAGAATGACCTTGGGTAATACAGTTTTTTGTTCCCCCAGAGAATGAATCTCTGCCTATCACCTCTCTAACAGAACATTCATCACTGTAATATCCGAAAGTGAAGATTATGTTGTTTAGCAACAAACTGATTTAACTAGAAAGAAAACAGAAGTACCTCTCATCAGCGAAACCTGGTATCCAGCGCTTTCAGGTGCTACAGAGAAGCCACTCTCACATTCATCCCGAGGCGAAGAAGCTGCTGTTGAGCTCTGACCGTTATTACCCTAAACCGCCTCTCTTATCTGAGCTCTCACCATCCAGTTAAGTTTTCTAGCTCCACAATACAAGTCAGTCAACCACGAAACCCATCAGAAACACCACGGCCATAACACCGTTAATGGGATACCCAACAGTTCCGGATGTCCACTTGACACTTTGTAGCAGAAGTTCAGGCACACAATAATATTAGAGCACTGGTTTCCTCTTCCTTAAGGCACTAGCGCAGTCTTTTCTGCTACTAGTCTTTAAAGCTTCCTAACCTTGGGAAGTCTCTTCGGCATTCTGGCAAGTGTGGTGAAATTCTAATAGCGGGAACTTAAGTTTGAAACTGTAGAAGTTGTAACATTCTAGTAGTATTTATGGAAAGTGAGTATATAGACTAGTTACTTTCATCCTACTACTCAGAGCTTTTGAGGGTAACGTTGATAAGACTACAATATAATATCTAACGCTACATGTATATGTGTTTGTGTGTGTGTTTACATATATAGATATAAAAATTAAAAAAAATGAGAAAAGTCCAAATTCCAAGCATAGAGTTTAACACGAAGGTTTGGTTAAAGGAGACAATGCCTTAAGATGTAACTAACAGCCCCCTCTTCTTCCTCTTCCTGGTCTCTCTGTTCACCTACTCAAGTCCTGTAAAAGCAGGTATGATCAAAGACTACCACTGTTAACGGCCTGCAACAAACGATCAACTGTGTTGTTTGAATTAAATCCACTGAGATGAATTTACCAACTACTGGAGTGGTGGGAATTCAGCCCCTCATTTCTGAGTATCCACTTCACAGTTTGCAACAATCCAGGTTTTCTGGGCAAACAGAGGCCAAGCGATCAAAGTTTCCCTTTGTTAATTTCATTAGTGTCAGTAACTGTTGGTCTACAGAGGCAGGACAGAGTTGCAGCAGGCAGTTTTAAAAGTTGTTAGATTTTAAAAACACTAATATTTTGATAAACCATCTGTCTTCACAAGTACTAAAGATGTCTACAGCACAACCCAAGGGACATTTCTACAAAGGTGCTGTCTTATTTCATCCCGTGTTTCATGTTTTTCCAGCTTTTTCTCTTTTTAATCCTCTCAAGCTGGAAAAATCAAGTGCCACTAGATAAAAAGCTACATTTGAAATGATGCCAAAGAAACAAAAGCCAAGACACAGAACACTTTCCTTGGAACTGGCTTGCTACTGCAATATATATTTGTAGTTATTGCTTAAGAAGACAAACAAAGCTCAAATACTGCAAGAAACCTAGCACGACACAGGTCCTTTATTTATTTTGATTTATGCTACAATATGAAGTCCTGGTTTGTGAAAGTTCTGCATTATCAGTTTGAACTACATAGTTCCTCAACATTACCTCACCAGAGCAAAAGTGCTGACAAAACATACCCGCATTTGATCTCAAGTAAAGCAATAGCCTTAAAAATGGAAACTACACATTAAAAACACATGACTATGATCTTTTTGACAACTTGTTTTTTAAAGTGAGGCAAGTTATTATGTTTTAGTCTCTTGTAGACGAGACAGAGAAACAAGTCAGCTCCTGCATCATTTTACTATTTCAATTTTTCAAACAGATTTTCCAGCATACCTAACGAAGTTAACCTTGCAAAAGAAGCAGCAGGAGCTGCTACAGCTGCTATTGCTATTCAGCTGAAAGAGGACATTTAAAACTCGCCAAGTGACAGGACCGGGTACGACAGCGTCTGACGGCAAGAGGCAAAACTGGGCCCGGCGAGGATTTTGCAGACTCCGGGCAGCCCCCTCCTCACGGCCGCCTGCGCTGCCTCACCGCAAGCCCCCGCCTCCTGCCCTCCGCCCCGGCATTTCCTCTCACTCGCCCCCGGCCCAGCCCCCGCCGGGCAAGAGCGCAGCCGGTGGGAGCCTCCGGCGGGAGCCCCCGGGGCGAGCCCCAGTAACGGCGAGCCCCGCTAAGGGCCAGCCCCGCGCCGGTGCCCCGCCCTCCCCTCCCCCACCCCCACCCCCCGCGCGGCTCCCAACGGCCGCGGTTATGTAAGGGGCACCCGCGCGCGCGCGCCGTCGCCCCCCGTCCCCTGTCCCCCCCGCAGGCCGGCGGTCCCGGCAGAGGAGGGGCGCGGCGGGGCGGCGGCGGCCCGAGCACCTGCAGCCCCGGTAGGCGAAGCCCCTCCGGGCGCAAACATCTCCCGGCCCGCCCAGCGGCCACCGGGCCCCGCGACACCCCCGCCCCTCCCCGCTTCGGGGCAGCAGGGGCAGAGCCCCGGCTCGGGCGGGGCAGGGGAAGGGGGGGTCGCGGCGGGAGCGCGGTACCTTCCTCGGCCGTCTCCATCTTGCCCGGCTGACGCAGCGCCGGCCGAGCGGGTGGCGTGACCGGGGGGGCGGGGCCGCGCGGGGAAGCGGTGCGGGCACCGTAGAGACCGCACCACCGAGAGGGCAGGGCTAGAGCGCCGCTCTCGCCGCGGGCGCCGCCTGGCGGGGGTGCCGGCGCCCCGCGGGCCGGCCGGCTCGCGTTCAGGCTGGCGGCGCGGTGGTCGCTGCTGCGCGACTGCCCCCTGCGGCAGCGCCCGGCCCTGCCGCTGCGGGCGGGAGCGAGCGGGAGGGGGAGTCAGGGCGGCAAAGGGCGAGAAGGAGGGGACGGCTGGCGGCCACGGAGGCCGCCGTGCCCGGGGCAGCGGCTGTAGTCAGACAAAATGCAGCTAAAACCGATATAAATTCTACCCCAAACCAAAGGGAAACACCGCATTCAGCCTTGAAGCCGGCCAAGCTGCCGGGAGGGTCGGTGTTTCAGGGGTCAGGAACGCGCAGGCCACGGATTTTGTGGTGGCCCTGGAAGGAGCCCTCGCCTGCTCGGGGGCAGTTGTTACCTGCCCGCTTCTTCCAATCCCGTCTCTCCTCCCTCAGCCTGAAATTTCTGACAGAACTAATACACTCTTCAGTAAACCACAAAAATCTCGTTTAGCTTCATCATTTATGTGTACAGGTCTCGCTGGCCTAAGTAGCTGAGACAGCATACATTAAAACTGTACTCTGGTGGATGCACGGAAAGTTATCATATGCCATATGAGGACAGGCTGAGAGAGCTGGGCTTGTTCAGCCTTGAGAAAAGGAGGTTTAGAGGTGATCTTATCACCATGTACCAGTACTTAAAGGGGAGCTACAAAGAAGATGGAGACTCCCTTTTTACAAGGAGTCACTTGGTAAGGACAAGGGGTAACAGGTACAAGTTACTCCCAGGGAGATTCCGATTGGACACGAGACGTAAATTTTTCACAGTGAAAACAGTCAATCATTGGAACAATCTCCCCAGGGAAGTGGTTGACTCCGCTACGCTGGACACGTTTAAGACTCAGCCGGACATGGTGCTGGGCCATCTCGTCTAGATTGTGCTGGAAAGGTTGGACCGGATGATCCTTGAGGTCCCTTCCAACCTGGTATTCTATAATTATCAGATGTTCTCAGATGAGCTGGCAAGAATCTTACTAAGGAAGAAAACAGAAGTTAATTGTATTAAGGGTAAATAGAAACTCTATATTGATGAAATGCATATGTGTATTATGTTAGTTTTCCATTGTAGCATCTATCTTAACCCCTCAGGTTGATCAACAAGTTGTAGCAACTTTCAGCTCTCTTTTACCATATGACCCTTTGTGTCCAACCAGTCATTAAATCCTTTACGTGAAGCCTCCAGCCACCATGTCAGCAGTAGAATGGATGGTAGTTCAAGTCTGGACTTAAAGTGCAGAGGTGGCACATGCCCAAGCTACAATTTTATAACTCTTTTTCCTCAACTTTAACCACATTAGTACCTCCAAGATTATGTTCTTCAAGCACCAGAGCTGCTGGTGGGATGTAGGATACTGGCCTGTGTAAGAAAAAAAATTCAGGAAAATGTGAAGACTTGGTGTGGCTCTCCAGTAGCTGTATAATTACAGTAAAGTGCTACAATAAAACACATGTGGGCTATGCTATCATATTCAGCTCTTCTGTGTCCTCCCTCTTAGAAAGGCAAGGTGAAAAAACTCCCACTTGTAACTGAAAAAAAAAAAACCAAACAGTTTATTTTAAAAGTAAGCTCATTTTCATCTTGACAAATTATCCTGGTATATTAAAAAGGTGCCAGCATAGTACTGAGGATATGAGAAATGGAGTATATTCAATTTGTTTGAACAAGGAAAAATCAATGAAAAAAAAAAGATGAAAAAAACAAGAAATGGGGCACTTCAATTTCCAAGTACATTTGTTATTACCACTCTTTATTTCCCAAACATGTAAGCATTGCTGTTACTTTGTTGTGATAAATATAAATTAAATGTCATATAAAAGTCACTATATTATCATTCACATTAAAAAGGCCATGGCAGGATTAATGTGTATAATTCTCCAATTTCAGTCTTTTATGGTAGACTTTTTTAAATTAGATGAAAGCTTTTGAAATGAGTCGCTATATGTTGCCAGTGAATAATTACATTCCTGTCTGTATCAATCTATTCAGCCATTTAAATTACCTAACAAACATTACATGTATACCACCTTCTCAGTATTTAGAGAGAATTAATCCCAAAATTTTGTTCTTATGCAGTGTTTCAGTCTGGGCTACTCAATAGCTTACCAGTAAACATGAGTTGAAGGCAGGCCATTATAATTTAAACAGAAAAGAGAAAAAATAGAATATTTTAGTGTAAGTTAAATTAAATTAAATCTCTCTCGGCCTTCTTGGTGAACATATTAGTAATCCTTGTCTATTTGGTAATAGGTGTTCTTTGCTTGAGAAATATCCATGGCTTAAGTAGTTTTTAATTTTTGGTACAGAGGATGTTAGGAGATTGTTCTTAGCTTCTGACTGTCATCAAGGTCAAGAATTAGTGCCAACAGGCACTGAACAAACATACTGGAAAAAAAAAATCTCTGCTCCAAATAAGTTATTATCTGGATAACAGAGGAAATACGGACATGTTGCAGGTGGAAACCTGAGACACTAATAGATGTAACCCCAAATCACAGAAGGTTACGGAAAAAGGAAGGGCATATTTAGAGTGGGTGAGAAGAGCAGAAAAAAGGTAAGATTCTTTTGAACATGGTTTTATTTTGATAAAACATTTTGGTTTTGTAACATTTAAATGCTTAGAAAATATATTGTCTTTTTTCCAAAAGTTCTCCTAAGAGAATACAAAATAAATATTGCAAAATGAAACTATCCAGCATTTGTGCTATGACATTTCCATCTTTTCTCCCATTTTAAAATTACTTATGTCCTGGTTTTGGCTGGGGTAGAGTTAATTTTCTTCCTAGTAGCTGGCATAGTGCTGTGTTTTGGATTTAGGATGAGAACAATGTTGATAACACACTGATGTTTTAGTTGTTGCTAAGTAGTGCTTACACTGGTCAAGGACTTTTCAGCTTCCCCCGCTCTGCCAGGTGCACAAGAAGCTGGGAGGGGGCACAGCCAGGGGAGCTGACCCAGACTGGCCAAGGGGCTATGCCATACCATATGACATCATGCTCAGTATATAAACTGGGGGGAGTTGGGTGGGGGCCAGTGATTGCTGCTCAGGGACAGGCTGGGATTGGCTGGCGGCTGGTGACCAATTGCATTGTGCATCACTTGCTTTGTATATTCTATTATTATTATTATTATTATTATTATTATTATTATTATTATTATTACTATTATTATTATTTTACTTTATTTCTGTTATTAAACTGTTCTTATCTCAACCCACAAGTTTTCTCACTGTTACTCTTCCGATTCTCTTCCCCATCCCACCGTGGGGTGGAGGAGCGAACGAGCGGCTGTGTGGTGCTTAGTTGCTGGCTAGGGTTAAAGCATGACACTTCATAAAAATTATTCCCATATGTTTTTAGAGTTATTTTGAAAGTTCAGAGCATTGAAAAAGCCAAACAGCAAAAGCTAATGCTTTTCAGTTTTTCTTTAGCTGAACATTTCAAAATGCATTTATTTTCTCAACTATTTGTTTGGGTATTTTCAGTGCTGTTCTAGTTCTTTTCCTCAGCTGTCCGCCTGACCCTCTCCACAAAAATGGTTCAGCTGGTTATGAACAGCAAGTTACAGAAATGTAGAAAACATAGTGGATTATTTTAAGGAAAACCAAATGGATGTCAGTTTATCTTAAAAATTCAGGCAGTATTTGGGGTGAACAGGTATCTGGTTCCTAAACAACTGATGCACCACTGCTAGGGAGGCCTAGAGTTTCCAGGCAGGAGAAAAACTGTTAGAGCAGGCACTCTGGTATATAGCACAAAGTATGGCCTACAGAAAATTAGCCTGACACAATCAGAAAGCACAAAGGTCTGAGGACTACAAAAACACATGGCAAAAGCCATTGCCACCCTGGATCTTCCCCGTGCACTGCAGGGCCTTTCGAGGACGTGCTGCCTGGTGACTGGGCGTTTTGCCACACCATCTCATAAAGCTCCCCCTAACCAGCAGGTAGCTGCTGTGCCAGCGGATTCCTGGCACAGAGATGGAGAGAAGTAGTCTCAAAGGTACTGCACAGGCAATAATGTTCACTGCTGCGCAAGGAGGATGGCCCAGGCTGTTGGACTGATGATAGATACTGACTCTGAAGCCTCGGTATTGACCGATGTGTTTCCTTTCAGCTGGTGTTTGCTTCTTACCGAACCGAGGCTGTGATTAGTAGCTACCTGAGGAATCAAACTTGCTGAATGAAAATGTGACTTGTGATTCATGTTTTGCACACCTGCTGTATGCTATAAAACACATAGTACTGCACCGAACATACATTTAGGGATGGACATAATGGCTAAGCGCTGTCAGACACAGCCATGATATAGGCTCCAGATCTGCATATTTTAGAAAATATTTCTGAGGATATGCTTGGCTATGCACCAGGGTTTGTTCTATGGATTATTAACGTTTCAACCAAGAAAGAAACTATGCCCACTACCATCTTCAGTGAGAGGTGAGGTTTTGCTAGTGTGTAAAAAAACCAGTCTAAAATGCTATTACAGGAGAAATCACTGTTGAACAGGTTTGATAGGAGAAGAAAATCAAGGCTGTTTATCTATGTCTAGATTTCAAGAAGCTAGGTAATACTTGGATGATTGACACATATCCATTTTGACACATTGAAGAAATTGCAGAACTTCATGACTCAAGATCTGCAGAATGTGCATCACCAAGTTACATTGCTTAAAGGCAGCAGGGATCTTTTGACATGTATTAGTTACAGTGGATTTTCTGTTTAAAACATAGGCCCTATCAACTTGGTTGGGATCCCGCTGTCATGCTGAGTGTGGAGCCGATGGCTGCTATTAACCTACCTGGGATTCAGAGCTCTGTGGCTGCTGTTGCTCGGTGAAAGACTCCTGGGTTCAAAACAAAAAAAAAAAAAAAAAAAAGGGCTGTGTTTGTCTTCCAGAGTATCCCATTCCTAATAACTGTATTA
The DNA here is from genome assembly GCA_020745775.1 of Theristicus caerulescens. Classification (NCBI taxonomy): domain Eukaryota; kingdom Metazoa; phylum Chordata; class Aves; order Pelecaniformes; family Threskiornithidae; genus Theristicus; species Theristicus caerulescens. The sequence goes on from CM036558.1 coordinate 88,753,909, forward strand.
TCATTTGAGGCATACAGTTCTTTACCTAAACACTTCTATCAACTTCAGGTGAACCTTTTAGATAGTTAGATATTTGTGTCATTAGATTAGAATGATAATTTTTTTTTTTTTTTTGCATACTTCTCCTTGGTAATAGAGGATGTGGTGTGAAACACGTTAGCATTGTCAGGTGACTGCTTGTACGTCCTTCTGAGGACATGTTGGTTCTCATGTCTTTAAAAATCTGTGAAAATGTCCTTAAAGATGACAGCAGTTAGGGATTTCCTCAGTATTTAGCAATTCTGGCAATCTTCTTTTGCTAGAAACCTTTTCTTGACCTTCCAGAAGTTATTGGAGGTTATGACTGCCAACCAAATTAAATTGAACTCTTCAGGGCAGGGTTCAGTTCTACTTCATTTAAAACTGGGAGTGTTGCCAAAAAGAGAAACGTGTCTATTGTGGAGAATGATCCACATAGTCACTACAGATACTTTCTATAATGACACCTATGTTATTGCCTCTGCTTCTCCTGCACTGACTAGGAGGAAAATACAAAAGAGCTTACATTTCTAATGAATTGTCATTACTTTTTCTCAAACATTTGCAGCAACAGGAAAAATGATTGGAGTTGTCTTAGCCAAAGAAAAGTGAGCTATGGTCTAAAGGTCAGAGTTATTACAGGCTGATCAGAGCCGATGACCTCTGTTTTATGAAGTATGATTTCTGCAGTAACTTTCACTTACTGTAGCTTGCACACTGAGAATTTGGGCATAAACCCCAGGTTTTGCTTGTTTCCCTATGGCAATGATGCATTTGCTGTCTGTACTACCTTTAGTGTAGGGTCAGGGAATACAGTGAAGAAACCAATTAATGCTTTTGATGTCTATAAAGAGGAGAGCAAAATGCTTGGCTCAGTGAAGTAGATTTTCAGCTGGGTGACTGACACGGAACATCAAACACATTTACTACTCAAAGCCTATATTTTCTTGGATCTTCTTTGTGGATCAGTTAAACATTTTGTATTACTCATTTTTAATGCAGTCATGATGTCAGATGGGCTTCTGCCAGGGCCTCAGCCTGGTTAAAGGTGCTAAAGAAAAAGTCGTCTCACAAGGATGATGATACACACAGAAATGGCAGTGCATGGTATTTCTTTCTCATGGCTTTGTCCTCAGAGGGTCTGAAGAGTATCTGAGCAGCTCAGCTCAGCGTCCCCATTCAGCTCCTGAGAACAAGCCTGTTTGGAATCTGTCCTTTTCAAAGGACAACATCTGGAAAAGTCTCTACTTTAGAAGTAAGTGTCTAGTTTATCCCTGCTTTAGCAGGAAGAATCTTCTGAGAGCCTGTATTCTCTGATTCATTATCAGCTGAGCCCTGAGAACACAAATTGCTGTCAGAAACCTGTAGCAAATATTATAGTCAGGACTCTTACATTCGGGGTGGCAAATGGGGTTCTCCTTCCCTTTAGTTTTTCCCTGGATCCTCAAGTTTCATTCCTTTCCTCTCTTCTCTCAATGGTTTGCTACCAGGAAGGAAAGCAGGGGTCTTCAAATGATTTATAGCCTCCTGAGGGGATGCACTATCTCTACTTTTCTTACACACTCCTGAGCCAGTTCCTGATCCTGCTTGTATGGAAAGGCAGGGGAGAATCGATACAGTAAAGGGCAGGGAGTTCTCTGGGAGGCCTGAACCTCACAGTCGCTTCAAGGGAAGCAAAGGCTTATGGACAACTCTGTCTTCCTCCCTCAATCTCACTCCCCATGGGGGTAAGCTGAAGCTGAGCAAATAGAGTTTCTCCTTCTGTACTGGAGTCCCGCCATGCAGGAGTGTGAGAAGAGCAGCCAGGAGCTGTACAGATGCAAAGCATGGTGAAAAAGATTATGGTGAATAGCATGGCCAAGATGAGTGCAGTGAGTTGGGAGGGGTGTGTGTACAGGTGACTGAGAGGAGAGGGGCTAGGAGAGAGACTAGAAGAAGTCAAGAACTTGTAATAGGGGGAGATCCTTGAAAATGAGAAAAAGGCAAGCGTCACAGCCACCCTCAAGGCGAAGAAGGAGAATCCAGGGAGCTACAGGTCAGTCAGCCCCACCTCAGTCCACAGGAGGATTATGGAACCCCCACTGAAAGAGCCTGGTGGCAGCTGAGACCTGGCAACCAGGGGCAGGAGCATGGGCAGATCTGGAGAGGTGACAGAGCTCCACGGGTGCCACAAGAGGGCACCTCTGCTTCAGCCCCAGGAGGTGGCTTAGAGACTTCGAGAAAAGGGTGGCAGAGGAGAAGAGCACCTCTGGGGCCTGCAGCGGGCCAGCCAGGCAGCGACCATGGTGGCATGCACCTGGCTGCAGCCATCTGGCAAGTTGGTGGGCCATGAAATGAGCAGCTGCAGATGTTGGGAAACCTATTGCCTTGAATGCTGCCACCTGATTAAGCCTATTACCTGAGAGGGCACTGGGCATTTCCAGGTGTCTGAAGCCTTCACCATCCGAAGCAGCATAGAATCATAGAATCATAGAATCGTTAAGGTTGGAAAAGACCCTTAGGATCATCGAGTCCAACCGTTAATCTACCACTGCCAAGTCCACCACTAAACCATGTCCTCAAGCACCACATCTACCCGTCTTTTAAATACCTCCAGGGGTGGAGACTCAACCACTTCCCTGGGCAGCCTGTTCCAGTGCCTGACTACCCTTTCAGAGAAGAAGTTTTTCCTAATATCCAGTCTAAACTTCCCCTGGTGCAGCTTGAGGCCATTTCCTCTCATCCTATCACTTGTTACTGGGGAGAAGAGACCGACCCCCATCTCGCAACAACCTCCTTTCAGGTAGTTGTAGAGAGCGATAAGGTCTCCCCTCAGCCTCCTCTTCTCCAGACTAAACAACCCCAGGTCCCTCAGCCGCTCCTCATATGACTTGTTCTCTAGACCCCTCACCAACTTCATTGCCCTTCTTTGGACACGCTCCAGCACCTCAATGTCCTTCTTGTAGTGAGGGGCCCAAAACTGAAGACATCAGCATCCTGCACGGCTGCCCTGCACCTCGCTAGCACTGGCGGCAGCTGAACGAGCGAGTCAGCAGGGGCTGCCTGTCTGCTGTCCTGCCTCAGGCTCCCATATCTTGCTGTATCTTCACTAGAATAACCCCCAGATCACATCCCACAACTGCCAAAACCCCTTCAGCTTGGTCAGTCATTGCCTGTGCTCAGCTGGGGCTGGAGGTGGTTGGGGAGAAAGATCTGAGGATTTAGTGCTTCCCCCAGGAGCGCCCAGGCGATGTGCCTGCAGCTGGTGGTCTCTGCCTCCAGTCAGCCGCAGAAAGTGCTACGTTCCTCGAGCCCCGGCAGGGAGCAGTCCCAGCTCCTGCCCCAGGGGATGGCCCTCGGCTCTCGAGGGTGATGTGGGCCCTTGCTTTATTGATGAGGGCCCAGGTGGGGGTCACTGTCACCCCGATGCCATTCAGTGAACTTTTGGTTCAAATCTAGCAAGTTCCATGGAAAATGGTACCTGGTAAAATGTCCTGTCAGCAGTATCAAGCAGTCCAGAGTTGGAAGGAAAGAGAGGGGCTTTGGCTCCCCACCGGGAAGGAGGCAGGGGGCAGGGACAGGGGTGTGGGAGTGCTCCAGCACTGAGGCACCAAATGGTCTCACACCAGGAGAGCCTGGCCCTAAAGGACTGGATTTAGTCTGGCAGCATGTCAGCACAGCCCTGCTGAGCAGCGTGCCTGTGTGAATGGACGTGTTCTCACCAGCAGCCTTTACCTTGCAGTGACAGGAGGAAGTCCAAGGAGGTCAAGAGAGAGGGGACCCAGAGCTGTCTGGTTTGTCTAAGCAATGGGGATCTGTGAACGTAGGTGAATTTGAAATTTGTACAGCAAAGAGAGCTTGCGCTTGGTTTTCTGCTTTAGATTTTCTTACTGCAGTCCAAAATTGGGTTTTGAAAATGTATGCTTATGTTAAATATGTTGATATATTTTTGTTAATATATCTTTCAGGATTATATCTGAAATGTTCTTGGACCTGCAGTATACTTTGGACTGGCTTGTAGATTTTGGATGTAGGATCAATTCCAGATCAGCTATCATAACCAAAAAAGGGTTGGATTCAGATTGTCACTGAAAGATACATGAGAAGAAACACATTAAAGACCTCTTTCTGGTTTTGAAAACCCATATTTACAATATGCAGAGCAACAAACCATTCACTAAAAGGTAATTAGAGTTCAGTGACTTTTCCATCTATTTTTCCATCATGTTTTCCCTACCTGCTATATTCCAGTTGCTATATTTATCTGTCAACTTCTCAAAGGTATTTACTCTGTCCTGCACTTTAGTATCACATATAATCACAAACACTCAGTGAGATTCTTTGCCTACTTATTTTCAGTTATTTAATATGACCATATTTTAATCAAAGTTGGAAGCTGAAAGATACAAGTTTCTACTCACTTGGATGTCTATCCTAAATCCATTGTACTTACAAAATTACCATATGTATTTAGTGTTGTGCTCCATGGGCAAATCAAAGTCCCTGCTGGAGCCCAGGGAATAAAGTGAGTGGGGCCTTGGGAAAGTGGTGTGCATTGCAGGACGGGGACCTGTACTGGCTTGGCTCTTCTGAGCTTGGCTTAGCTTGGCTTCTTCTTCAGCATCTCAGTCGGGTTTTTTTGTTTTTTTTTTTTTTTTTAAATCTGAAGCTGGAAAAAAACCATCTATTTCTTGCTTTCAGAAAAAACAAATTCAGAAAAAAATTATATTTTCTTCTTTGTAAAATTTGTGTTTAAGATAAATGGAGAGCCATTTAGTACAAGAGAAAAGGAAGTTACAAGTGTGACAAGGAGGTTATAATTGTTGGCTTTCAGCTGCTTTTGGGAGATCACAGAAAGAAGGGTTCCTCAAAAAGATGCCATATCTAAAGAATATGAAGAATTCCGAACAGCCTTTGAAGTCTGCAGATTCTCTGGGAGGTTTCCAGGAGTAAGCAACACGACTGCCAGCAGTTCAGCTGCCTGAAAGATGAACATGAACACATCAAAAATTACTCTGAACTGTACCCAGGTGAAACATGCAGCATCTCGTTTGCATTTAGGGAAACCAGTTGTTTCCCAAACTTCACAAAACCTTTTATCCCATCAAAGCAGAAAACATAAACCAGGCCTTTTAACAAACCTATATTATAAAAGCATCTTGCGTGGTAATGAAGAGCCTTAATTACAAATGCCAAGGCAGGAGTCTGTTGTTTAATTTCTGACTTTCTATTTGCATAATTCACAAGTTCACTGAGGAATGTGCAATTTCATTGCTGTTCGTCTGAGTCATGCCATGCTTACTGTTTGCTCTCAACTCACATAATATGTGTTTGTCCCAGGGAATTAATTTAGCTCTCAGAGCTTTAAGTTTGAAAATATTGGCATTTATGTCTTTTCTCACAGGAAAGACCTTATCACGATTGTTGCATAATATACATAAATGGTTGTGCTCAGCTAAACCATGGGGTTTAAGTCTGAGGAACTGAAATGAGATGGCTGTGATTTTTCTAAGGATAAAGACAGAACATCAGAAAAATCCACGTGATCAAAATACAGTTTGGTGCCACTTTTGAAGAAATTTCAGGGGAAGAGATCAGCAGCAGACACCGATTTCTGGTTGAAACCGGAGAGGGAGTGTTGGAATAGCTAGTAGTATACTGGTATCTGACTGGAACGAGAGGAATCAGGCTTCTGGTTCCTCCTCACAGGAAAACATAAGTGGCTGTACAAAGGCAGGATCTCCCAGAGAAGACAGAGGGTAAGAAGTAGCCATGCGGGTATGGCAGTCTGCACGAATGAGCATGGTGAAGCAGTAGCTTGAACATGGATCTCTGACCTAGCATATTTATGTTAAATCTTCAAGGCCACACTGAGGGCATATGTCTTGGATAGAAAGTCCTGGGTCCTTCTTTCAGGACCAGCCTATCCACGGCTTCCTCCCACAGTGTTATTCCTATCTCCTTTATACCTAAGTTTTATTTTTTGCATGGACATTCAGACAAATGCTATCCCATTAATGTCAATCTATCACTCTCTCATGAGAAAGAGTATGTGATGTTAGAGACACACTATGAATTCCATCTGTGGAGAAGATGGCTAATTTCCCTTTTTTCCCTTCCCCTCTTTATCCAGATAACAAGTCCGAAGATCACCTGCACCCTGGAGAACTCATTCATCATTTGTATCTGGGCTTACAAGAAGGTTTGCACAAGGAGGAAAGGAAACCCACTGGTGCCTGGCTTGGTAGAAGCAAGCAGCGATTTCACTCAAAAACATGGATCTCGGCTCCCCAGGCAAACCTACAAGCAAGCTGGGAGATCTGGGGAAGCTAATAAGTTGTGGTGCAGACCGTTGGTCTCTTTGAAGAGAGGCAGGTGACTGGGGATTTGATTCCAGCTTGCTGGGGAAGGGTTTCAGGTTTGGGTTGTTTTTTCCTCCCAAGCCAGGAGAACAGGCTGTAATGAACAGACGAGCTTGGCCTGAGGTCTGAGCCGCAGCTCTGGAAGGGGCCTGCCTTATAGCAGCTGCCGTGTCAAGTACAGACAGGCCATCATCTCTATTGGTTCCTGTGGGAAAAAAAGGGAAAATCGAAGCACCTGAGAGAGGAACCTTGTGAAGGATTGAATAAGGTGGCCCTAAGCTTTTTGCCTCGTGGCCCATAACTTGTCAGCTCTCTGAGATCTCATTGTGTGTCCATCAGGGAACCAAGGTCCATTTGTTTCAGACCAGAAGGAAGCAGTATGCTGGAAATTGTCAGGACTGCAGGTGGTAATGTCAGCCCTTAAGAACAAATCTGATAAGGCCTTGACGTTTCCTGCTTAAGCTCCTGTTTTCTCCTTGCTGAAACCTCCAGTTTGAAACTCGCTAGTTCACAAATGAGCTGTGGATGAGCGAGCTTGGGAGTTCACTCTTTGTTGGCACAGCTGCTTCGGCACACATAGCCCTTGCAAAAGTTTTAACTGTCCAGGTGGGCTGGGGCAGATGTCTGGGTGGGCAGAGGGAGACAACCTTTTCCACACCACAACATTTGACGCCACACGCAGCAGACGTCCTCTCTGAACCAGACAGGGCGGGCAGTGACTGCAGTCTGGTTGCCCTCCCTGGCCCAAGCGTTCCCTTCCACAGGGAATGCACGTTGCCCGTGTGCCTGCCTGTCCCTGCCCTGGGCAGCGCTGGGCTGGAGACACGCGGTGGGCTGGCCTCTTCCCTGCCTGGACCCTTCCTCTCCTCTGAGATCCTCCATTACATGTTTACTCCAGTGTATGCTCAGGGACTCTTAGAAACTGATTTTGTTAAACCGGCACAGACTGTGGGGTAGGTACGCTCACTGCCAGCAGACACTCAACCATTTGCAGGATTACACTGAAATGTAATTTCTTTCTGCTGGGCCAAAGTTCATTATTTCGCTTTAGAAAAAGAGTAAGAACAGGTGCTCTCCGCAAATGTATTTAATAAAGTACCTTGATTGCTCTGAATTGATTTATGTATGGTAATTACCTTGTAATGTAATTAGAGGCTCTTATATTTACTTTCCTTAAACTTGCTACTTTGATGTTGCACTTGGGTCTCTGTATTGCTTTGTGGGATACAGTCCAAAGCTGCCTGGATCCAGTCCAAAATTACTAATGTGTAGACATGTTTGCAAAACAGGACTTTTAAAGTCGAGCAAACATGGGAAGAAGGGTTTTTTTTCCTGGCACTCTGATTAAAATTTTAGAGTTTAAACCACTGATTTAGTGTAGTAATTTTTGCCAGAATTGTTCAATAATCAGTGATAGTAGCAAACAGTTCCCCTTTTTCCAGTTAGAAATAAAACCCTAAATGTTCATCTAGAAGATGTACAACCTGTGGGGGGATCATATATAAGTGGAAATTTTGGGGTCCTCTTGGCTTTAAAAAGGATCTCTTGGAAAATCTCAGCCAAATCAAACTGTTCAAGTGCACGCTGGGAATTTATAGAGGAGAACCCAGATTTCTACTCATGAAAGTTGCCTCTTCTGAAAAGTGGGGTAGATTCTACTGGCACAACATGCAGCTTTTTGTCCAAGGCAACTTATTTCTACTGAAGACCAAAATTGTGTTTATAACTCAGTGCAAACACAGCCTCAATTACAAGCAAACAAAATGACCTCCTTCTAGCTGATTGATCCCAGAAAGTTCCTGAAATATAAAGTGAGCATTAGGTGAGTTTTGTGTAAGACAACTCATACCAAAAAAAGAAAAAGAAAAAGAAAAAGAAAAAGAAAAAGAAAAAGGGACTTGTGCCCTGGAGCAAAACAGACCAAATACATGTATTTTTAAATCAACATTTTATGGGGAAAATTCTGTATACAAAATTCAGCTTTCAATGACTAAATATGAGAAATGAATTCATCCTTGAAGGTAACAGTCTGGATGGTGGAAAACTGAAAGGAAAAGTACTTTTTAGTCATTTCTGGATTCCAAATTTTTTGTAGTTTTAGAGAAGAAGACAAAATATTTGGTATGAAAAAATAATAGACATATTCTTATATCATGCAAAAAATAGATGTTCAGGTTTTTAGATAAGGAAATGAGCCCTTAATCCATGCAATATCTACATAATCTTAATTCTATTGTCTTGCTCATGTCTCTATAGTGTTCAGTGCAACAGTGATGCTGCCTCTGATCTGGGATACCTATGTTGGAGCCATTGCTCCAAAATGTACTATTTTCCCTACATATTGCTATTAATATTCATTATTATTTGGAATCATGCACCTTGTACTGAAATTCCATTAAAAGTGTTTCTTAATAAAGTGATGAGCTACTGAATAACCTAGAAACACCTGGACAGTGTTAGGTAATTTTAATATGCCTCTTTGCATGCCACCCGCAATATTCAAATAGTTTTCCTGTTATTACTTTGGCATAATTAAAGTTATACTCCACCCTTTTTCTATAAACTTCACAAAACACACCCTCTGAAATCCCACAAGCTCTTTCAGCAAAAATAGGAAATTGGAGACTAAACATTCACAATTTATTTTAGATAAAAATTAATCCAAACCAGGCATGAGAAACCCAGAAGCTGTTGTGTCAACCAGTTCTACATGCCAACAAGCAAATTAGTAACATACCTATTGAAATAATTTTTTTGCAGATCATCCTTCTGCCCCTGTGGTCAGAGCCATACTTTTGATTTTAGGGAGAAAAGGAGTTGCATGCTCTGAGAGCTGACCCTAGCCTACCCAAAAGAAAAACGGGACACTCAGAGGGGCATTAAAAGGAACAACCAGAAACCAGTTGACACCAGTGGCTTCAGATAACTTAGAGAAATGGAGTAGAGTGGAAAGCCAGGAAAGGGGACAGATGCAAAGGGGAGATGACCAAAGGGGAGAGATGATGGCAGATTCAGTCTATTATTTTTAGCAGTAAATAAAAGCGCAGGGCAGTGGGAGCATGGCGAGAGACGCAAAGATTAATAGCAAAGAAGCAGCAATCGCCCTGGCCTGGGTCCTGGTGCCCTGTGAGGATCGGCGGGCGCCCTGCTCGGTGCAGGGAACACGGCGGTGCCTGCCAGCGCCGCATCAGATGAAGCAGATAAGGTCACTCCCACAGAGGAGAGACTTCGGAGCCTTTCTTCTTAGACACATGGGAAAGCATGGGAAAGAGCCAGGATATGGTTCATGACTAACCAAATCAGAGAATTCCTGGAGATTTTTTTTAAGGCTCCAGGCAAAGGCAGCCCTGAACTCCAGAGAACCATGCTAGGTAAATGGTAAAGAACAAAATCGTAAGTGTGAGGCTAATTTTCACTGATGGCAGTGAGAGAACCTGTACATGTAAACCTCCTGCCAGGCCTTCATTTGCAATAACAAGAGTTGGCTTGATTTCCAAGGGTCTTATTCAAACACTGACTAGAGACTGAAGCCAGAAACCTGGAAAATGAAATCAGATTTGTTAAACTATATTTCTTCACTCCCAAGTGATACCTCATAGATAAGTTTAGGTACACAGCCTTTTACTAGATGGAAGGAAAGGAACCAGAATAACATATAGAAACAAAAGCCACAAACACAGCTCCAAATTATGAGCCCACTAATTAGGCCCTCCCTTTTCAGAGAAGTTGTGTGAGAGGGACTAGCTACACTCCCCTCCTGTAGCCACCCAAGTCCTAAGGGATGCCTCTTGCTCTCAGGGCAGCTGCTGGGTGCAGAGCCCTCACTGGCGTTACAGCTGGCCCCGCAGAGCTGCGCGGTTCTGACCCCATCCCACCATGCCTCTCCGCTAAACCTTCCTGAAAGCCTCTCCACCGGTTCCTCATGAGGTCCCCTCAGCGGTGGTAGCCCCTTAACAAGGCTGCTATTGCCAGCAGGAGTTGCACAAGAGGAGAGGGGAGCTCCACCATCTCTCTTGCCTTGTCTGCAGCTTCTAGGCTGCAAGTAGAGCATCACTCATCATAGGCACTTTGAACAGGTTTTTCACAACATAAATATAACATTTGTAATGATTTCAACTTTCTGACAAGTCTGCTGCTACCAACAGCACTCCAAGGACCGTACCAGGTGTCGGTAAACGGGGCATGTTTAAGCCCGTGCATTGGTCTTTCAGTTGGACTCTTTCACTTCTGCACTAGATGCCAGCAGAGTCCTTGCCTTTCTGGGTTTTTATCTATCAGTAGTTGTCTGGGAGAGAATATCTTTCTATTTTGCCTTGGGACAGCAGGCTTGCATGTCCTAGGATCTTGTTTCTTATGTTAACATACAGCTAAAAATGCAGCCAACAGCCATGAGGATTTACTTTGGGGTTTTATTCCACACCCATTTCTATAAAACCAGGAGGAGCAATTGGAGGAGTACTGGTGCAAACCTTCAGGAAAAAAAAATATAAAACCAAACAAGAACCAGCTGTGTGTTTCAGGTGAAGGAGAAATTTGACCACTGTGCATTTGAATGAGTGAGTCTGTTGTGCTCATTCCAACTCTTGTCTGTCTTCCTTTTTTTTTTTTTTTGAAAACCCTAAAAATAGAGATGTTCACAGCAGCTTGTGTAAGTTGCTTGAGACTGTAGGAAATGCATGTGTGCAATGAACTCCATAATCCTGAGTCCATTACAGAGGTGATTATATCTTATGGGGAAAGAGACAGTCTCTTCAAGTATGGGAGATCTAAATGATTTAGGCTTTGCAGGTCAAACATAATCACAGTGTGCAGGCAAAGGCTTGCATTACAGCAGAGCGAGTCCTTTGCTCTCCTTTCACCCTAACCACCCCCAATTAGAGATGCTGGGCATGAAGACAAGATTTACAGTTGTTAGATGCATGTGGGATCAGACGTCTGCTTCTGCTGGCCCAATCTGTTCCACAGGGGACCGCAGCTTGGACGGACCCAAGTCCTGGGGGGGCAAGGTAGGAAGACAGTACTTCAGTCTTGTGGATCTGAGTACAGCGTGCCCACCCAGGTGGGGTTAGACAAGCTCAAGCAAGATGACATTAGTATCAAAGTATAAACCAGATCTTTTCAGTGAAGTCTCCCCACTCCCTCCCTTGCAACACAAGCAATCTTTTTAATGGTTTCTTATACAATCCTGATGTGCAAAGCTACCAACAGGTATGACAGGACAAACACCCTCTCTCTGGTCATGACAAACCTTAATTCTGAGTTGCGTGTAGCTCCCACAGCACACAGAGGTGGGACTCATCTTGCCTGACTGATAATGCACTCACTACAGCAATCTACACCTGCACTAGGTGGGTAGGCTGCCATTAAACTCTGTGATCAGCACAGCTGGTGGCATCTAGGGGACTATCCGTTTCATTCTAAAGAAGACACCCATGGAGTGTGAATCATACTCTAAATCTTGATGACAACTGCAGGAATGTAGACACCTTGCTGACATGCAGACATCCTCATTGTAAATGTCTGAAGTTTGGTGAACTGAATCCAACCATCACCTGTTTTACGTAGTCCTCTGATTACACAGCGGTCACTACCGGACAGAGCACTGCTGAGGATCTACAAGAGTGACCGTGGGACTTGTTTGTCATATACACTTAGGATCAAAATTTCTTTATTGATCTTTGACTTGAAATGACTTTGTCATTTTCTTTGAGCTCTTTTGTCTCTCTCATTCCTCCCCCTCCAACACGCACACACACACAAACCGCGTGCACACACAGAGAAAATTAAAACTATAGTAGACATCAGCCTGAGGGCTAAGGTAATGTTCCTTGCATACAAGGCCATTATGGAAATAGGAATGGAAAATTTCAATGAGCCACCATCAATAACAACCAGCTCAGACTCAGATGTTTCTAACTTGTTGAAAGCAAGTCTAATCAAAAATAACCCGGAACACTTTTGGACTTGTTGGGAATATTTGTGGGTGTGGCTGTAATATGTTTAATCTGGGTGCTAGGGAGACGTCCATAATTTTTTTATGCTGCAAGTTTGCTGGGACAGATTCGTCTTAATTCGGCACAAATTCCATTAAAGCTGTTTATTATGGACAATAAAAGTGCATGAATATACTATAAGAAAATGTATCTCTGAATTTAACAATGCATCAGCAAATGCAGCACTGATGCTACGTGTCTCAGCTGTTAACGCTGAGGTCCAAAGATTCTGCAGTGTCTTAAATGGCTGCATCACACACAACATTTGCTTTGTAGTGTACAAGTCTGGAAGAGAATTTTTCCCAGAAAACTGAAGTGTGCTGATAAGAAGACTCAGCAGTCCTCGTTTTAACTTCTCCAGACTATTTTGTTAGGAATTACACATATTTAGAGACACGAAAAAATTAAGTGCAGTATAGCGTTTGTGTGCATCTTGCTTTCTGAACTCCTTAAATAATAAATAAATAAAAGGTGGCGTAAAAAGGCAATTGATGTGGAGCCTGCTGCACCCTGCCTCTCTGCGTGATCTGTCCCCACCCCTTCCAGTTGGGATGACTCCTGTGCTAAGCCTCTCCTCCTCACCTCCCAATCCCAAAGTCTGCAGAAGAGTTTAAGAGCGCCTGGAAACTGGATGGGCAGCAGCAGGAGCAAAACTGTCAACAGAACTGGTTTTCTTCTTCTTATGTTTAGAGAAATCTAGCTGGTATCTCTCGGAGCAGAAGCAGCGAGCTGGGCTAAAACAGGATCCTGTACTCCAGGTACGTGATGGCAAACTGGTCCACAAAGACTGAGCTGGCAGCAGAGAAAGGCTAACTACTTTTAACTGTTTTGAAAGGGAGAAATCTGAAATTGCTAAGCAATTAGATATAGCTCTTTGAAAAGGCATGAAACATTCAGCAAAAACCACTCCTTTAAAGAGAGACTTTTATTTTGGTTTCTGTAAGAAAATGTACAAAGACAAATATTAGGGAGCGGATAAGGTGTCGACTTTGGGAAAGACTGGATTTCATTTTGAGTGCTTGCTGCAAGCTGTGGCACAGCAATAGTTCTGAGGACACTGGTAACACTGTCCATCAGTAGCAAGATCACATTAAAGGACCATAATAAATTCTTTTGCCCTTATGGTAATGAATTCCCATTCTTTTCCTTGTTTGGTGCATTGGAGCACTTACCATTGAAATAAATTACTGATGGAGTTTAAAATGTTATCACTGGACCCAGGAAGACGGCAGAGATGTCACATCTTGGCATCACTAGTCCAAGGTCCTGCCAAACAGCACTTTGAGATCACGTGCTCATACTCACTTTCTGAGAAGTGGGGATTATCCTTAGGACTATCTTTGCCCCTGTTTTACCTGATTGTTTTTTTAAAGATTTTTTGCCCCACCTCCCAAGTAGGGATTTGTTTTTTCCTATTGAAAACTAAGACTCAGCAGGATTTAACCATGTGATTTGTTGCTCCCTAAAAATGTAATAGTTTGGGTCTGTCCTACCACCCAAGGGAGCCCACCTTTGCCTTGTGATAATAATAAATAACTCTCCTCAGTTTTTATGTTATTTGCATGAAAGCTGAATGGTTATCGAGACACCCAATGAGGAGCAGAACCACTGGTGAAAAGGAGAAGCTATAAGAAGGCCTTCTCTTAAGGAGCAGAAGGATGACAGTGGACTCATGGATATCACTCTTTTTTTTCCTGTTAGCAGCAGTCAGTTTTTCCCCTCTTCCTAGCTTTGATGCCAAACCCCGTGTCTCATCTGTGCTGGAGCTCAGCGATGAGGAATGGGGTGTAAAAGCGAGATGCTGCCTGTTTGGAACGATGCCACAGGGAAAGCAGGAAAAGGAAAAGTGTAATGGATGAAATTGGTGGGAAGAGGGAATGAGGTGAGACAGGACAGGTAGGAAATATCCTAGCTTGTTGCTTTGCCACACCGTGTTGCATGGGACAAATTGGGCGGGAACAAATAAAGCTTCTGACTGAACAGGATCCCATCAAAGACTTCTAAGCAGTTCAGGTGTGGCTGACTATTTACTAATGTTCTCCGCAGCCTGGAGGAAAGCCAGCTGGCTAGGCATCAATCAAGACAGGCCAAAGAAATGATCTCTGGGAAGCAACCACCAGATAGGCAGGAGGCTGCTTCACAGCTATTGCAAAGCTTAATGCCTCCTAAACATAACTTCCTTGAAGGGAACACCATGGGTTGTGCCCTTCTGAACAAAAGACCTTAGTGGGGTAAGATCGTGGCTGCTGTCTCAGAAGCCAGTGGTGTCAGCTGTCTTTGGGAGTGCCTGTGAATTCTCCAGGCAGTCCCTCACACTTCAACAAACTCATTCATCTTAGGTTAAAAAAACAGAGGTAGGAATACTTTTGCATAAACAGACAGCTCTCAAGCATGTTCAGGCCTATTATGGGGGGCTTAAACTGGGAGATGCTCTGCCATGCATGTTACAACTTCCACTTTCATACAATGCCAAAACAATGGAGGTTTTTGCCCTGAAGATCAGGCTACTTTATGCTGCCTAGCACCAACCCTGACATTCAGATGTTGAGAAAGGTGGGAGAAAAATTAACAAATGTAATCAGCTCTCAGTTATCAGCCCAGGGGATTACTCACGATGTGAGATCATCCACCTCGTGGCTATTTCTGAAGCAGCTTGATTCTAGCAGTAAAGCCACATTCGCCCAGTTCCTGTATTTCTACACCACACTCTATCAGCCAGGGGTTATGGTTGTAATCAAGCATATTTGCTCCAACTTAGTGCTGGCCCTGCCAGATCTGGTGACAGCAGCCCCAGGGTTGGGAGAGGATGAGGAAGAACAGCGTCTCTGCAGTATACATGGGGAAGGCTGATTATCCTGGGCATACATCTAAAATTTGGATGCTGTTATTAAGCCTGTGTTAATCATGTAAGCTGAGAAGCGTTGTGTAAGGCATAAGCAAGTGGTGAGTCTCTACGGCATCGGCACTCTGTTTTTCAGTCTGCCTGCACCATGGTTCCAAATGTGTCCATATTGCCTAGGCAAAATTTCCCATTACTCAGTGAAACCTAGCTCTCCGCTGCTGTGGAGAGCTGAGGAAGGTATACATTTTTACCAGAATTTGCCACACTTCCATGAAGACTAGATCGTTTTCTGAAGTACATGTTACAATGCAAACAGAAATAATAGGCTGATGTAGAAATGATGAAGCAGAGATGGTCATAATGTATATGGGGGTGTGTGTACTGTGTCCCCAAGGACAGTTTCAAAGTCAGTACATTGCTAGGAAATGATACTATTAATACTGCCCCTGCAGACTTAATTGGATTCCTTGTATAGATGCATTATAACACTACTTTTAATTACAGGATCACATTCTACTTTTTGCACAGAGTCCATTCCAAGCTCCTGACACAGAAAGTCAGAACAACTTTTGACTTTAATCTCTCTAGCACAGCTACTGGCTCATTGTCTGTAATTGCTATTTTTGGAGAAGGGACAAAACCAAATACTCTCACATATTTTGAATGAGATTTGCATGTCTGCTTGTTTTCTTGCAATCCCTTTCAAGGGCACATGGGCCCAAGGCACTGGAATCTAATTTACAAATCCGTACTGCAGTCCTTCACCAACTGCGCCTGACACATCGGCTCCCAGCACAGCTGTGATGCTGCTGCCGAAAGCACAGATTAGCTAGCAGGTGCCAGCACTGAGAGAAGCACTGAACACCGTACTTTTCTGCCACAGTTGAGTGCTGTGGTCCTTACCCATCACATAATTTAGAGAAACCAGCATGGGATTCCCCATGAAGACACGAGTGATGGGCCCATGCCTGGGAAGAGAGTGACATCTGAAGCTGTCCTGCTTCACACCAGTGCTGACAGAGTGGCACGGGAGCAAAACAAATGTGACATGAGAGTCAGAACCCACATGTGCATGTTGTTTGTAATTTTATAACTTTGCTTTTGGTATTTCTTTTCCTTCTCAGCTTAATAACACATAACGGACTAAGAGCCATTCTACACTGGAACATCGCTTTTGCTTTTTTCTACTTTCTCCTTTCAGACAAGGATGTCAATATTATTTACGGAAATTATTGAACTACTTTCTGCAGATTGTATTTGCCTTTATTCACCCTTAATAATTTGTGTTTACAAATTATTTTGACTTTCTTGCTCTCTTTTTTTTTTCTTTTTTTAGGTTTCCAAATGGCTGATCCTTTCCTATATAATACTGGAGACAGATCTCACTATGGGTGCCTTGGACATGAAGTACAAATTGAGCACATCAAGGCATATGTTTGTAGACCATCTTTTTTCACAGACAAAGCTGTGATTGTGATTCATGATATATTTGGATGGCTGTTCCCAGACATTAGATACATAGTTGATTTGATTGCAGGTCATGGATACATGTAAGCAACTGTCTGTCTTCTCTTCTTCTTAAATGCACTGATAGATCACCAGGTCCAAAGCTAAGCATGGCGTATGTTTCCCATACACATAGGGCAACCATACCATTTCAGTCTGAGCCAATAAAAATGCAAAGGGACAAAATATTCCCGTGAGGCCACCAAAGCTACTAAAATTGACCCATCAAAAATGGCTACCTGAGCACAAAGCCACAAGGAGAGTCACGAAGTGCCAGTGTTTGTGCTTATGTGGCAGCGTGGCTGATTAAAAGATAAATGTTGGTATCTATCTTTAAGCTGTATAAGCTTTTCAGAACCAAACCTTTTGAACAGTTGCTTTAGCTTTTACTAGGAGAGAGAGATATATGTGTTTATATACAATCAGCAGGGTTGGTTGATCCCTTGTATTAAGTATGTCTAAAGAAATAATGAGAGTTTATTTGTGGGGGTTTTTTTGCATAGAAAGACATATACTTTTAGCTCTGCTGATTGCCAGAACAGGATGAGTAGAACATGATTCAGATAGTAACCATGTAGATGTGTACTCTGGAGTAGAAAAGACATTAGGAGACATTTAGACATCCACAGATTCTCCCCACCTGGACATGAAAGTTGACTTGATTCCATGTCTCACACAGAACCATCTGCCCAGACTTCTTCAAGGGGACAGACCCCTGGAAAACTACTGATCACTGGGCTGACTTTGCTGACTGGATGAAAGATCATGATCCTATGAAAGTAGACAAGTAAGATGCATATTTGTACTGGAACTTTAGAAAGCATCCAGCAAATGAGGGGAATTCACATGAAATGTTAAAAGGGGCACCTCACAGCAGGGCAAGCTGTCTGCACGCACACAATTGCTTATTCTGGGTGGTTCTTCTGTGGTTCTGGGCAGTTCTGTCTTGGCTGGGATTTGGAAAGGATCATCTGCTCCGTCTATCACTCTGCTTATTGTCCCCATCTGGTTTTCCTGGGCCCTTTTCTATGTCATACTGGCTGCACAGGCTCATAGCCAGTGTTTCACAGGCTATGACATACCCAACACTCTCACCCACAAGTGCTGATTCTGCCTCCAGTTCATCAAGACAGGAAGAAAACTCTTCCACAAGTGCTCATGTTATCTGCCAGGTGTCACTTGCCCATCTTGCTTTCTGCCTTGTAGATAATGATAGGTGCAGATGATATTCTCCTGAGCAGCACTAGATCAAAATTGGCAAGACTGCCCAAAACCTAAGATATATCTGATCAACTATACTGTTTTTCTCGATGTAAAATAGAGTGCCCACTTATCTGTAGAGCCTAGCAGTGCCTGTAGCAAGGCTTCCCTGAATTACGGGAGGCATTACTGTTTCTTCAGCATCTATCACCACAGCCTAAAACTTCAGAAGATGATACTGAGGCAGTGACACCCTACTACTCAGCTATTGTCTGTAAGCCACAAGTATTCTTCTGACCCTTTCAAGAGGTCCCAGCGGTCACAGCCTAACTTCAACATCTCTCAGCAAAGCTTCTGACCATATAGTTGAAGAAGCTGTGCCTGAATTTTTTGAAAAGACAAATGACTAACACCTGTAAAAAATCCTACTCCAAAGAGTGAGCAGATATGTGGGCACTGTCTTAAACAATTAACACCTCAAGGACGTGCCTGTGCTGTCTTTTGATGGTTCACTTGTAGCTGCCCTCAAGGTCAGATCCGTTGCTCTTTCAGAGCAGAAAGAATGCAACACACCCATGACTTAGTACCCTTCCAAACAAATCAAATCAGAGAGAGCTCATCCATTCACAGCGCACACGCTACAGGCCTAGGACATGATCTTCTGATCGTGTCACTCTCGTACTGCTTTTTTGTCAGCCTAACCAAACCTGTGATGACCATACTAATGTGCATAATATTTGAAAATATAGTTATTAGTATATGCAGTCTGCATTTAAAATTCATTTAAAACTCTGTAGATAATAAGGAAGATAAAACTATTGAGACCTAAGAAGTTAGCAATTAAAAAAAAATTGACCTGCTCTGGCCTATGTTAAAAACAATTTGCATATTTTTTGCATTATACCTCATGCAATACCTGCTTTTTTAAACATTATAGTTACTGACAGTTTAATTTTGAATAATTGCTACTTTAGTACAGTATTATTGCATGTGGGCTTGGTAGGATATTTTAATATTAACTCATGCAACAGGAATGACATACTCAAGATAAATCTTTATCTAAATAGGTGGACTCCATAGAGATAGCACAGTGAAGCTTATCTATTCCTACAATCCATAATGCAAGGTGTTGTTCTACTTGCAGATATGTCTTGTCTTTAGTTGACCTGTCCTAGACAAAGTGATTCAATTAAAAATTTGCTTCTTTTGAAAACAAAGGAGCAGGTCACAATTCAGGTAAGTATTTAACTACCTACACCTGTACTTCCCTAAACTAGGATGAGAGATGTTAACTCCCATTTAAGAATAGAAGCCAATGCTCTGGGTTGAATATGTGTTTTTTAAGTATTCTCTGTTTAAATGATTGGGGGGTGCAGATGCAGAAAAAGTCATGTATCTCTCTTAATTTACTTCTTAAATTGTCAAGTATTGATTCTGGAATAGATTCCTTAGTTTACTTTTGTTTATATGTCTTAGGGAAGCTGATGTTGTCTTGAAGTATCTAAAGGAACAATGCGATGCAAAGAAGATTGGTATCGTTGGGTTTTCCTGGGGTGGAATGGCAGTACATCACTTGATGCTGAAAAATCCTCAATTAACCGCTGGGGTGTCCCTCTATGGTAGTGTAGAACACATAAAAACTTACATGGGCTCACATGACTATGCGTAGTTTGTAAGTCTAGTTATTGCTTTGTAACAATTTCTGTAAATACTCAACTCAGAGGTGCGTTGCAGATTTTAATTATGGTTATTGCAGAAATATGCTATATTGGTTTAAAAATTTAAGAATGCTGTAAACAAGAAAAAAAATTGCTTCCTTTTGCACAGTAATTTTCTAATTTTTTTAGTGCTTGGAGAGTGGGGAAATATATTTTCCAAATGCTTTTTTCTCCATCCAAATAGAAACTGTCCTGACCTAAAAAATGCACATAACGAGTAAACCTAAATAGAAATTTTGTCTTTTAATTTGCCATTTATCTTGCAAGAACGTTAACCTCACTAACAGACTGTTTCTCAAAAACATTATAGGAATAATTAGGGACTCTGAAGAAAGATACAATTTACTAAATCCCACGTTTTTCATTTTTGGTGAGAAAGACCACACAATTTCTTATGATCAGGTAAGCTGTTGTACTGGAAATGTTTTTTCTTTTTCCATAGTTCTTTTATCCCACACAGAAATCCTAGAAGCTTGTTAGAAACCATTTTCAGATACAAAAAATCAGACGGGCTGAATTGTTTTGCTTGTATTTCAACTTCCCCCATATCTTGCTTAGGTTATTCAAAGCTGCTTTTTTGAGGTGAGAAATGCAGTAAAGACCAGTCATCGGTCTCTGAGTGCCTGGACAAGCAGTGTGTGAAACTGGGCAGGGAGATCCAACTGGTATGGGCCTAACATCTGAAAAACTTGGATACTACTTCTATGGTTGAGAGAACAGGTAGTTAACAACTGAATTTGGACTTTGAATGGAAAAAAATAATTTCAGCCTAGTAACTGACCTTTCTGATGATGTGGACCAATGACCTATTGCTTTTGGTACAAGAAGACAAAATGAACTGTGTCAGAATAGTGGGTGTGAATTTTAACTACGACGATGACAACTTGTGGACTCTGTTTTGACTCCTGGCTGCCATCTATATTCTGATATAGCCCCTGTTGTAAGCATATCTGAGAGGTTGGGTAAATATATGGGTAGGAAACTGATGCCCTCTTCTGTGCGTAACTTCTTTCTCTTCAGTGACAGGGATAACATACCACCTCTAGCACAGGTGGTTGTGTAGGAGTAGGGTCTCACTGGGGAACTGGCAGCGTGCTCTGGGAATGCAGAAGCCAATCAGTATTTACCGCTGTGTTATTCAGCATGCTGATCTGTATCTCAAATATGTGTCTCCTCTGCAGAGGACAACAAATTCTTCACTCCCTGTCCCCTTTTAATGGTGAAAGTGTCTTTTTCCCAGGGGCACAATTTTCGTAAATACATTTTTTTCATAAATACATTTTTTCCATCACGTGTTACACACTGAAACCAGCTTCTCCTGAGCTTTCTCTCTGAGCTACCTGTGCAGATTGTGTACGAAAAATTCCTGCACTTAAAAAAAAAATAAATCCTCAAATACATTTTTTTCTGCACTGAGCTTATTGCTCAGTGGAAAAAAAAATGTGAACATGAAATAAATTACAGTCCTGTCTCTAATCTGCACAATGGGTAGAATTAAGCTTGCAGGGGCAAAATAAGTGTTCATTCTCCTATTTTCTAACTTTTTAATGGAAATGAGCACGAAAATGTGTCTACACATGTATACAGGTACATAATCACATGATTAGTACTCTTGTGTGTGAGCATGTGTGTACTTATCATCACAAGATTGTGCAGGAGCAGTGTCTTTTTGTTATACGGTAAACTAAAAAAAAACCCTGTGTTTTCTTAAACTCTGTTACTAAGCCTATCAAAATATTTTGGACTGAGAGTCACTGAGGTTTAGGGAATATGTTCTCTCAAGATCAGAGCTTAAAATTTGGTTACAAGCCATATTAAGTCTCTGAATAGAAGTGCACCTGTTCCTTTATGGCAGTGAGATTTACCAAATCATCTCTGCAATAACTGTTGAGGTTCTTGGAGTCACCTAGACTTTTAAAAAATGTTTCAGTCTTACATCCCAAAGAGGGGTTTTCTCATCTGTTGAGCAACAGAACCTGCTTCAAGTGTGACAGTCAAGAAAAGACAAAGATGTAGTGATATAAGAAATGGCAAGTTTAGCAAACTTTAAAAAAAGCCGCAATATAATGGAAGAATGCTTTCTTTTACAGATCACTTTACTGGAGGAGAAGTTGAAACAGTACTGTAAAGTTGCATATAAAATTAAAGTTTATCCTGGACAAGTTCATGGGTTTGCACAGTTGAAGCCAGAAGATATGAAACCTGCTGATAAACCTTATATTGAAGAAGCTAGAAAGGATATGATTGATTGGATCAAAATGTTTATTTGACAAAAGCATAAAGTAACACTAGGCTTCAAGATCAGTATTTGATTTAATTAAATTTTAGAGAAGAAAACGGTAAAGGGAAAACCATCTGGTTTTGAAAATTGTGACAAACAGAAGTAGGAACAATTTAATTTATAGTTAATTATTTTTTTTACAAGATTTAAACAAGATTGTGAAATCAAAGTTGGACTAAAGGACGATTAGGTATTAAAAGTTGATTGAATTTATCTTGCTTTGTATTTGCTTCATTATTCTGCATTATGGTATCAATAGTAATGATATTGTTTATCCATTTGTCTATGGTAGCGAGCATGACTTCATCCTGACTTTACCTGAGTAGTTTCAGGATTTATTTTGGTATGATGATTGGTGGTCATAGGTGTTAACACAGAAATACCCTGGTTTTGCATACAGACTTTTTTTTTTTATTAATTACAAAGCATTTGTCTCATATATATTGCTGTACTGAGCAGAATTTCCCATGTGTGAAACAAACATTTGGCTGTGTTAAGGAGTTAGGAAGGAATGATGCTAGGTGGCAACCTCCAGGTATTCCCTTGGCAATGTTAAGAAGGCCATTTCTAGTATTCCTTCATCAACATCAAGGAAAAACATAACCAGCCCCTCCTGGCTGTGGAAGTCACCCACACATGAACACTGTGGAAACGGCGGGTTTATTGTCCCGGTCCAAACTGTGGTGATCAGGCACCAGGCTGACAAACAGGTACCCCCACTCAGTCCTGATTATATTGTTTGCTATACATTATATCCCTTGTTCCTCTCTCAAGTTCTTCCCCTTTATCACCCTTATCTCCTCACAAGTACACAACATATAAACAACAATAAACATCCCTGTTTACTCTTACTGCACTGGCTCCAGTTTTGCTGACCTGCTGACTTTTTTTTTTTTATTTTGGTATTTTTTTATTTTATTGCCTTGGTAATGACTTGGCAACTTGTGTTTACTCAGAGATCCTCTAAGGGACCCATGTCCTTTTTCATTTTCTACAACATTTGCAGTTTCTCACACTATTGCCTTGTTAATGTAGCCATAAATCAAGGCTAGCTATCTGCATGGAAATTACTTTCCCTTTGGTATCAGGAATGTTTGACAGTTTCACACATTGCTATCCTATCAGCCTAACGATAGGGTCATGGTATGCCGGTTGTCTGCATACCTCAACAGACCGGGTATGTTAAACAATACTGATGTGAGGAGAGAAGTTAGGATGTTAGAGGCACTGGACAAACTGCACTGTACAAACTGCGCATTGCTCAGCTCTCTGGTCCACCAGTCAGTACCTGCGTGGCCAGTCAGCATGTCTGTCTTCGCCTTTTGGGCAGCTGTATCGATGGAGGTACGGCTATAGACATGGTGATGGAGGATGTTCAACAGTTAGAGAATGAAACTTGAAATGGACAATATAAGCCTTGTGTTATAGCCAAGGGAGATGCCCTGTCGTGAGCAACAAGTTCCGCAACCAAGCCTCCTGCTCCGCACACCAACCTGCTGAAATAAGTTTCCTCCGACACCGAGACAGAAGGATAAAGGAAAAATATGTGCGGTTTTTTTTTCAAGTACCTCCCTGGATGTGCTCTGTGACTCTAGACCAGGTTTCAGGCGGTGCTGGGGGGGCCTCCAGAAGCGCTACCAATCCCCCGCCATCACCTTTTTCACTTGCAGGCCTCGCCTCCCCCAAGAGGCCGGGGCAGCCGCCCCCAGCGCTCCCTGCCGGCAGCCCTTAGCTCCCGAGGGGCCGGCAGCGGAGCGCAGGCCTCCCAGAGCCGCCGGGACCGCTCCCGAGGGTCCGCCGGGACGCGGGAGCGTGAGGCCGCTGCGCGCCCAGCGGGGCAGAAGCGCCTGCGGGCGGGCACCGTCTGCGGGCGGGAGCCCTCCCCGCCCCGGATCCCGGCAGCCGCTTACCGCCCTTTGCACGCCTGGCGCCGGGCGGGCGAGAGGCCGCGGGGGCGGCCCCCACACGGCGAGAGGCCGCGGGCGCGACCGGTAACGGCTGCGCCCTCTGGGGCGGGGGAGCCGCCGGCGGCTTGGGCCCCGCTGGGCGAGCGAGGCGCTGGAAGGCGGGGGCGAGGCGGGCGGCGCCTGCGGCTGCAGGCCGCGGGGCGAGGCGAGGCCGGGGACTCGGGGCGGCCGGGCCGGGGGGCTGAGGGGATCCCGGGCTGCTGCCGGCTCCGCGGGGTGCAGGGGCGGAGGAGGGGGCCCTGTCGGGAGGGCGCAGGGGAAGGCGATGAGGCAGCAGGCCTCAGGGGAGGCGCTGGGCTGGGAGGAGGGGAGGACGTTTCACAGCCAAGCGCTGGAGCAGCCTGCCCTGAGACATGGTGGGATGAGAGTTTCAGAACCCCTCAGGGGAATCCTTGAGTGGCACGGTCTGGCCTAGAAGCTGTCCTGGCCCACAGCGGGAGATGGGACGAGGTGACTTCCAGGGGTGCCTTCAAGCCCAAACCTCCTCTGACCCCCAAAATCCCCGTGCCGACTGGCTGCTTTCTGTGTGATAACCCAAGTCCGTTAGCCCATGTCCCCCCAGATGGCTGTACCAGCTCACCAGCTGTGTGTTGTGTAGCCAAACGCCTGGGTCCTGGTCCTGCAGCATTCCCGTGTACCCCAAGGAGAGCTCTGGGCCCTGCACACCTTCGTGACCTCAGAAAAATCCAGGTATCGTGGGTTTGTGAGGGCAGCGCCATACATAACGTCGTTTTTGTAGGAGACAAGGGGCAAGCATGATGAAGATTTTGCTAATCAGGAAAATATAAATTTGAGGGAGCTGGGAAAGCAGCATCTGCTGTAGTTTGTCCTGAACTGAAAAATGCCAGTTGCGTTGTTGGTGTTAAAAACCTATTTGAAGTGGGCTAGAAACATGCATTGCACACACAACAGCTTTCTCCTGTTTGTTTTCCCAAATACTACGCAGCTTCTTAAAAACAAGCACTCAGTGGGGAGCCTCCTTAGATGCAGCTAACGAGCCAGGTGTTGTAGTTGTGGGATAACATGTGTGGGATGCGGCTGCAGGTTGTGTAAACAGCTTTTATAGGAGAGGTGTGAAAGCCTGCTCATACTCTTTGGAGAAGAGTCAGGGCCGGCCCAGGGTGTCTCTAGCCATGCTGGGGATCCAGGCTTTCCGGCTGTTGACAGCACATGGCCACGGGTGCCATGGCTTCTGGGGCCCCTGATAAAATTGTTCCCAGGCTTGGTTGGTTGACCTTGGTGGTGGTGGATGCTCTGCCCTCATCCCCCCTCCTCAGTGCACAGGTAAGGAGTTTGCAGGCAGTGTGTAAACTTTCCTCCAGGTCTTTACAAGCTGTACTGAGGCAGGATTCCTCACACCTGCGGAAAGGGGAGGATGAAAGAAAGGAGGCGTTTTCTGCGCCTAACCCCTAGCTGCTCAGCCCTGACATAACTCTAGTTTAGGCGAGATCTGATGCGGATCTGTATCATAGCTAGCTTTGTAGTACTGCATCAGAAGCACTGTGTTTAACAGCTTGGCAAGCCATCCTCGCTCCAGGAGATGTCCACAAGATGGGGCCCCTCTCCTTGATTGTCATGAAGAAGGCTCTTAGGGGGTTTGGCTCTAATTACAATAATCAACACTCTGAATGGTGTCTGTCAAATGCTGCAGTAATGATACACCACTGTCAGAGGAAACCTGGCTTCCTAGTAAGTGGGAAGCCGTAGCGAGCAAAGCTGCTGAGTGTTGTCTCTGCGTGCAGGAAGGCACTGTAGCCTGCCGGGTTATGGTACAAGGTGGAATGTCGCCTCTGTGTTAGGACTCTGGAGTTATTCAGAGGGAGCCCTCGTTGTGATACAACATCGTCACACCCTGCGTTTTATTTTGCACTACTGAATGTTTATCAGTTTATCTCCTGTACGTGGCAAAATCAGATTGCCTTGGGATATCATTAAAACTTGATAAGCCAATGAGTTGGAAGAAGCATGATTTAAATTGTACCCTGAGGGTAGTCTGTTTATGCTTGCTCATCATGAGTAAGATCTTTTTTCTCATACAAACAAATATAAATAGAGGTATACTGAGCTGCTTAAGGGAGTTTTAACCGTGACAAACAGTATTAATTCCAAAATGCTGAGTTAATCTCCTTACAATTCTCTGTTATTTAAACTTGATTGGCCAAATAGTTCAAAATCACATTAAAATGACTCAGCAAACTGAAACTCAATTGAGACGGGATGCATCTTAAGCAACCCAAATACATATCACTGAAGAAGTAGCATTGGAAGAACAGCAACTAGTAAATCTGAACTTCTGCCATCCACACGTCACCAGCACTCATTAAAGGTAGGAGAAGCCTCTGTTACAGTATAGACTCTTGTGGAGACCATTTTTTGCAGTTTCGTGTCTGGCATTCCTATCACTTGAGGTTCAGAGCTCGCTGGATGAGAAGATGGGGAGTTGCCACCTTGATGGCATGCCATAGAGGAAGCAGGAAAAGGGCTGATGAGGTGTTTCTGAGCAATGGGAAGAATAAATAGAGGGATGAAGGAGAAGGCGCAGAAATGTTTCAAACTAGAGCTGTTTTGAGTCTTGTTACCTGTTTCTGTGCTGATGCTGTAGCCGCAGGGTCACCACTGTGGGTGGGAGAACAGCACAGATGCTGTTGTGCTGTGGCTGCAATATTAGAAGTTCACAGATTGGACTCTCTGCCTAACCTGGGTCTTACCAAAATTGTTTTAGCACTGGATTTTATTTTATAGAGGAGGCTTATGTGGTAGCCTAAATCTTGAAACTGGGAAGGGTAAATCAAGGCAATGGAAATGCCAGATCTGGGCTGCAACTATGTTGTGTGTAGGCTTGATGAAATGTGACAAAGTGTCTAAAACTGTGGGACTATAAAGTATAGTGAATAATTGTTTGAAAAAAAGGCAAGGCATGCAGTATTTTAAAGTTGTGGTGAAAGTCACACTTCATAAACCTTTGAAAGAAAAGTCAAAAGAGAGGGTGATGCAGCTGATTTCTTAGGTGGAGATCAAACCTGAGTAGTGGATACGTTAAGAGTTTTCATGTGTCTCAGCCACAGACAAGTTTGAACTTTATCTCATTTGATGTTTCACAAATGCAAAGAGCTGATCTCACGTACAAGTGCAAAGAGCTGATCTAAACTGCAAATACAATCAGATTCCTTAACTAACAACCTTCTGCTCATTGAATTTGTCACGATTGAATTACATATAGGTGAGAATTAGAATTCAATTAATAAGCAACTTTTAAAATCCTGGGTTCCTGCAAGTTTTTATTTAAATGTGTTTTAGCTGTACCAGATAAATTCTGCAGGGAGAAAAAAGTGTTCTGCTCATGGTCTGCTCAACACCTCTATTAATCCCTTCTGTGAACTATTCTTACGTACTTTTGAAAATCTGCATCCATGTCAGTTTAATTAGTATTTTTTACCGGGCATTCACTCTGTTCAAAGAAAGGTTACACTGTGAATTTTGGCATGTTTGTAGGGATAGCCTCAGCAGTACAAGATGATTTACTCCTCTCTGTGAATAATTCGTAAGCATTCTTCAAGTCACTACATTTTTAAAATAATTATTGATGCCACATGTTGTTTTTGTATATTAAACCTTGGCAATACTGTTATTTTTGTTTAAACACAGCTTGTGTTTTAACATGTATTTTTAAACAGATTTATATTAAAAGAAACAAGTCTTTTACTTAAATAGAAATCAATTTTTGTCTGCTTACTGCTCAGATGAACTGCTTGTGAAGGAAAACAGTCGGCAAGCAGGATGGAAAGAGGGTTGTTCTAAGTCTGGTCAGTTATACAGAGCGTGTTTGAAGTCTCATGCCTTCGCTTTGCCTGACATTTGGAAAAGGTACTTCTGCCTCATTGTAATGCTGGCAAAGCTGCAGTCAGTCTAACTGGCAAGTTAAGCTCCAGCTGCATCTTTTGGAGATCATGTGGTGATTGCTTGCAGAAGGTCAGGAGAGGAGCTTTGTTCAGAAAAGGCACTGTTGAGAGATGTCCTTAAGGGGGCCAGTTCTTGGGGCTGGGAACCTCTCCATGTGTCACCGCAACACGCGTTTTCCTGTGAAAAGAGCTTACCTGGTGTAAAGAGGCAGGATTTGGAGTAATTTTTTTTGTTGTTCACTGTGTTTTCTTGTTTTGTTTTTAATACCATTTACCATGTTACACACATTTGTAGCAGAGAAATTGAAGAGGGGAGGGAGTATCGGAAGTGTATTGAAGGTCTTATTTGACGTCTGTTTGAAGTAGTTAGAAAATCTAGAAGGGGATAAATGGTTAAGATATATTCCTAACAAAAAATAGTTAAGCATAGAAGACTGCATTTGATTTTTATTGCCAGCATGCTGCAGTTCACGTTAGTAAGGGCACCAGCCAGACCAAGGAATATTGTTCCAGTGCATGCGTTTACATGAGAGGAGAGACTCAGTCTTGTTAATAAGGAAACAGTGCCATTTTGATTGGTTAAGAGTGGCGGCAGAGCTAGGTTAAACAGCTTCTCAGACTAGGGTAGGAAAAAGGCTCTGTGTATGACTACCTACCGCTTGGTGGAGGGGTAAGAGTAAGGGGCACCAAAATTTAGTTGGGTTTAAAAAGATGCTACAGTGGCCTATCCCCAGTTGAAAGGATCAAGAAATTAAACTGAGCTTGAGGGATTCTTCTGAGAAGACCTCTTAGGTCATAAACTCTTCGGAAACCTTCCTTCACTTGAGGAGAACTGGAGTAGTATCCAGTTTGTCCTTTAAAATGTATACCTCTAGAGAAGTTAGGTATCTGTGACGTATGAGGATACGTTACACGCACAACACTGGCGTATGTGTCTCTTCCTCTGACCGTTCTCAGTTCAGATTACATAGTGTGTAACTCTCAGAGAAAACCCTCTGCTGATTTACCTTCTTCGAGTTGATTTATTAGGACTTGTAGAGGTGCCAGTTAACGATGGGTTCCCTGGGAAAGGGCTGTATGCAGCAGGGGATACAAGGGACCAGCAAAGTGCATGCAGGCAACAGCAGCAGCCTCGGATCCCTCATGGAGGAGGGGAAAGGGGACATGCACAATGAAAACTTGCAGGGAAAAAGTAAGAAAAGTAAGAAAAGCAGCACACTGACAGTGGGGTCTCACAGGAGTAACAGCAAGAGGTTACCAGGTGCCAGCCTGTGAGGAAGAGCTGTAAGATCACATGAGAGGAATGGTTATGAAGCACAGTGTGTGGGGGCATCACATGGAAGTGCAGTTATCACATGCCGGATTGCTCCAGGCACAAAGCTAGGAATGGTGGACTGACATAAGCCCTTCTTCTGGCTTTATCGCACTCCTGGGTTATGCCGACGGACCTGGAATTCGTGAATATTTATGGAAACCAGAGAGGCCTGGTGTCAAGAGCCTGTTTACAACAGACACCTGGAGCTCTCACTTCTAACCTTGCAGCATCAAGAGGGTATTACCGGGTGTCTGGAGGGGACTGTGAGGACTGCATGAAGATTATGACCCATAATCACAGTTGTTACTGCAAATAAATTACATTACTGTTTGTCCTTTTTGCTTTCCTGCAGATTCCTAGATGGCTAATGAGTCGAGGCCCTGCCCATGTGGTATCGGAGACAGG
This sequence comes from Theristicus caerulescens, assembly GCA_020745775.1. Taxonomy (NCBI): domain Eukaryota; kingdom Metazoa; phylum Chordata; class Aves; order Pelecaniformes; family Threskiornithidae; genus Theristicus; species Theristicus caerulescens. The sequence continues at coordinate 88,783,394 of CM036558.1, forward strand.
TTTGACTATGAGGGTTGTGGGCAGGAAGTGCAAGTTGGGCACATCAAGGCGTATGTTTGCAAACCACCTGCTGGCACAGACAAAGCTGTGATTGTGATTCATGATATATTTGGATGGCAACTCCCAAACACCAGATACATGGCTGATATGCTTGCGGCTAATGGATACATGTAAGAAATCTTTTCTTCTCCAAGAAGTCCCAGTCTGTGATTTCTAGGCTTGTGTTAGAACTGTTATTCCCATACATGAGAGGAAACTATTACCAGGGCAGTTTCAGTGATATATTTCCATAATACAAAACCACAAAGGAACATTGCTGTGAAATGTTGCAGAGTACAGCATGCTTTCTTCATACTTTGCTGTTTACAGAAGAAGTGACTGCACACATAGAATGAGTGGAATGTTGAAAACGCTGCAGGAAAAAGTGATTCTAATAATTTTCTCAACAATGTGAGATGGCTTTAAAAAATAGTGTGTTCTGAAACAAATGTGTATTCTGTTTTTAGAAATCTTTTTAAAATAAAGAGTCATTCAAGCTAAATTATATGATGGGATTTTAAAAAATTGTCATCAGCAGAAATATGAATGAATGCCATATATTTTGAATATGATATTGAATATGCGCATTGAATATGTGCATATGAATGATTCATATGTGCACATGGGGTATTAAATACAATCCCCTTGCCCCTGCAAGTCTTTCACACTCGTTTTCAGTGTCCTACAGCAGTTAAATTTCAAAATGCAGTAACATCTTGCAATAACTAGATATGCTGCAAGGTACTCCATTTGCAGTATACATTACAAACATTCATATAAGGTTGGGACTGGCCTGCAGTTTCAAAAAGCAAACCTCCACCTAATTCTATAGTGGGCTAGTTTTGAGAGATGATGCCTTTAATGCTCTCAGCCTATGGAGCATGAGGGAAGTCAGGTGTCAGCAGACAGTTGCCATGTGGCTGAGATCTGTCTGTGGAGCTGAAAGGAGCTCTGTGTCTCTGTGAGATAAAGATATTACCTCTGTGAGGATTAGGGATTTCTGATACACTGGAACAATGAATTGGTCTATAGTCTGCTCCTTGCTGCTGTCTTTCCTGAGGACCTGACATCCGCTCTTCTGCTCCATGATTGGAAGTATGGTTGTCTTGTGACCAAATGCAATCATTCTCAACATAAGACTGGATGTACACCTTTCATGCTATGCAGGATACTGGCAAATGGCTAGTATGACAGTGTGCTTCCTTATTACAGTAAGAGTCCACTCAGTCAGAAGTACCCAGTGTCTGATGAATTGGTATTTCTCCACACTATCTTACTTCCTGTAATTTTTCCCTGTGATTCACACCATGTTATACTTCTTTTTGTAATACCTTCTTTCCCTCCACCTGTACTGCTAATAGCACAGTGGTCAAGGGAAGAAGGCTGGTGTTTCCATTGCTCTAGGCAGAGCAAGAGTCCCTGCTTGTTTCCTTCTGCATGATGAGACTGTAGCATCCACTGGTGACTGCGCCATCACAACTCTGCTGCTGGTCGCGCAACACATTTCAGCTGAGGTCATCCCAAGTCAGGGTTTGGGCACCCCTGTGATGCAGGAATTCTTTAGTACTGAGTGGACTCTTATTGTACTTCCCTTTTTCCAGTCACCAGATGATGTCCGCAGTAAAACACTCCTCCCTTTCTTCCCACACATTTTCCCTTCACTTGTTCTTTGCTACCCTCAGTCCATCAGGTGGTTTTTTTTTTTTTTTTCCTAGCTCATAAGTAAGCCTCATGATGTGCTCTGTAGTAAGCAACTATTTTATGTAATTGTCTTTGTTTAAATGGAACCCATTAATGATGGATTTATGTTAAATAGTATTATGTTGTATGCAAAATCTAAAACTGTTGTAAGCAGGACCTAGTTTGATCATCCTTTAAAAGACAATCTATTGTTTTACTGTGCATAGTTTCAAATTATGTACTCAAACCAGATAAAATACTAGGAATAAAAATATATTTTCCAGATTTGTATCACAAATTGTATTGTGTGGTTTAGTCATTGAAAAAAGCCTATAGAGATACCTATACATGTTTTCTAAAGCTCACAGGCATTTCTGTAGAAGTATGTTAAACACTGCTGTTTAAAAACATTACTTTCTCAGGAAAAAAAAAAATCAAAACAAATTTATGCCTGGATAGAAACTTTCCATGCTATGAAGGGCCAAAAAAAATCTCAGTGTGTGATTAATTCATTCAATTTTGATTTTTTTTGTGTGTGTCTGTGTGTGCAGAGCCATCTGCCCAGACTTTTTTGCAGGAAGAGAAGCTTGGAAGCCTTCTGATGACTGGTCCAAGTTTGACGATTGGCTGAAAACTCGAGATGCCAGGAAAATAAACAAGTAAGATATCAGGGAGCTGGATATCACATTGCCTGCTGCCATCAGATACTGCTTTTTTTTCCCCTCTTTTTTTTTTCTTTGCAATTGGATGCATCTAATCTACCAGTGGAGGTGGCCTTTTTTAATGACTCCTTAGAAGTGGATGGAATCAGTGACCTTTTACTTTGCCTTGAACAGAGTGAAGTTTTGTCATCTGATGGTGATATCATAGACTGCTAATTACTTCCTCTGCCTCAAAAAGCATGGTTTAAAAATGACCAGTGACACAAGCAGTGAGAAAGCGTAATTCTCATCTTGAGTCTCACCGAGTGTAACAGACTGATACTTTCAAGGTGTCGTATGGAAAGAAGAAAAGAGTTTTTGATTGCGCCATCGTACTTACCCAGCATGGTGTAACTGGCCCCAGGTAGCTGATGGCTGGATAATCTGTTGTCAGGGCGCAGTGAGGGCTGGTGACTCCCTAGGGGACAGGGTGCTGGGAGCCAAGAGGAGTATCAGCTGGCAGTGCCAGGGCCCCGTCCCGTGGTACTCCAAAAGGATGGCAGCCAGGGTCAGCTGAGGCAGGTCCGAGGTCAAGCTGGGAGTGAGGAAGCTGGGGTCAGGGGCAGGTTCGGAGACATTAACCAGTATCGGATGCAGTCCAGTGATCACCAGGTAGGTCTGTAGCGATGCGGCAGGGCCAAGGCCAAGCTGGGAAGTCAGTCTGTGGGTCCGTGATCTGGACAGGCATCTGGATCAACAGGGCCCGAGGCCAGGCACAGGCATGGCTGTGACAGAGCCGGAGCTGTAGCTCAAGCAAGGCCGAGTGGCAGAGCCTCAGCTTAAAAGCAAATCCCATGGAGACCGGGGTTGTCAGCCCTTGCTGAGGCTGCCCTGCAGCGCTGTCTGGGAGCCTCTCCCTGTGGTCACTACAGGGAGTGGAGCAGCCCTTACCTGCATCATCTCTAGGTTGACCCTGGGTCCTGGCAGCAAAGCCCTGGGGGAGGGAGGAGTCGATGTGTTCAGGGCCCTAAACACAGATTTGGCATGCAGCCTCTTCTCACTGTGAAGATTTTTTTAAGACCAAGTTTGCTGTGATTTGAACTCAGTGTGTGTTGGCTGCCTTGAAAAAAAAATGCTAACTTTGGACAACATGAGGCAAGAGTCGTCTGCTAGCACCTTAGTTATACTGCACAGCTACGTAGCAGTGGGAGAATAGAGCTGTTTGCTGCTACAACCTTAGAGTCAAACTCTTGGCTTAGCAAAGGCCAAGGGAGAGGTACACACCTGCACTTACATGCAGACTATATGCTCGTGTAGTTAGTGGGATCAAGGACATCTTGATTAGCTCCTAAAGATGTTATCCTGGCACCACTGCTGAAGAAACTCTGTTGGTTCCAGTTCTGTCCAGCTGTTGGTGTAACTGCATCCCTTTTCCTGCATTTTAGGGTAGCTGACTGATAGCTGAATTGTATTCGGCAGTATCGGCATTTTCTTGATCGCTCAGATTTCCTGGATGCACATCAGCCCAGTTATATTAGAATGTCCTTTGGTTTCCTTAACTCATAATTTCCTTCTAGTAATGGAGTCTATAATACCTGTTTTAGATTTCTCTTGCAGATTTTGAAACAGACTTTACTGGTGCCTTCCTGAACTATAGCAGTGCTTGCAGCACCTCTTGTTTTGCTCTTTCTTGAGAGAATCTAACAGGTAGCTTAAGGGCTTCTTCCTCTGCCTCAAGGGCAGACCAAAAGCAGGTCCAAATTATCATGTCTCCTCACAGCACAAAAACAACACCTCTGGAGAGAAATAAGACTGATTTCATCAGCATGCTGATAACACCTTGGGATTCTTTTGTTAGCACATGTGTCCTGGGCAGAGTGATAGAGAACTCTGTAACTAAAATGAATACTGGCAGACAGTTTCCCAAATTTGACTCAAAACCAAACAAGATGAAACATTTGAAAGGGGGAGGAAGAATGACAGCTGGAACAGCTGAAATAATAGGCAAGTACTAACTGCTGCTCTTCATTGAAAGGGTTTTGTTACTGTTTGTAGACCAGGTATGTTCTTGGGCTGTTGAACTGAAGCTGCTACAGGATGCCAAGGTCCTTTGCCAAGCAAAGGTGTGTTCTTCTCTGTAACTTGGACTAGAATCTTCTGGCCTCTAAATCCTGGTGTAGGGGTAGTGCCCTGCAGCCATTTGGCTGTTTGTATGATAAATGACCCTCGTGTCCTCAGTGAAGAAGTGTCTATAGGGGCCATTGAGAAACAGAAGCTAGTGCTTCACATGTGAAGCAGTCTTTGAGGAACACAGCTCAGGCAGTGATCTGTGCCCTGTCGTGGCTTCCAGTTGGCTTTGTATTTAAGCTATTGGTTAATTTTAACTTGTTAATGTTAGCAAGTAAAGTCTCCTGTTGTTTTAGTCCTGCCCCCAAAGAGATCATGTCTTCCCCTCCCGTGTACAACACTGCCTGAGCATTTATCAGCAAAGACCTGTCAGTAGCAGAGGTGCTCTGCTGCCTTAATAACAGGGAAGGAATTTGTTGGCAAGGCAATCCTGAGAAGGGGTCAGACTAATTAGAGACCAAACTAACTTCCTGGGAGAGCACGTATCTTTCTTGGACTGTTGGGAGTAGCTACGTTGAAGGTTGCTGGGCTTAGCTATTTGGTGAGAAGGTTATGGAAGACATAACTGAATCATTTCCAGAGAGCTCCTGTCTCAGAGGGGTCAGTTGTTGTGGAAACTTTTTAGTTTGGAATCTGCCCCCTCTCTGCTGCAATGGGAGGGAAAGGCTGGGCTCTGCCTGGCATTTCTCACAGGCAATTCACATTTCAAGTGTCAGCTCTGGTGAAGAAATAATTTTTTGGCACTTAATTTGCTTCTGTGTGTGGTTGTGTGTTGGCAAATAATGTGGTATTTGCGAAGCTGATGTATTGATGGCGTATATAGCTTGCGTGCCCCAGGGGCAAGGAACTGGGGCTGAAAATACAGTCCTGAGGTGATATAGAAGACTTAACTGCTACCTCTCTGCCACCAATACTTTCTCTTTACTGCCTCTGCATGGTGACACCTGCTTCAGGGGTAAATGGGGGTTTTCAGAATGCAGCATCTGGGCGAGGTGTATTTCAACCTACATTGTAAATTCTGAAAACATCTACCGTGTTTGTTACATTGACTTTCCTGCAGCAAATATCTCAGATGCTAACTTAGAGTTATTGTCAGCATTTTGACTGTCTAATGAATAGTATTCTCTAGGAGGTTTTTATTACTTTTTCTATCTACATTACAAAGCAAAAATTCATCTAGCGTCTCAGAGGTTTTTAAGCTTTTTTAACTCTTAGGTAGGTGTCAATCATCTACTTTTCATCTGTTTAGATTTCCTTTGATGTATGTTATTCATGTTGCATTTTTATTTAATTCCATTCAGTTCTTTTTTTCTCTTTCTGATGATTTCAGATTAGCAACCCCTAATTTTTGTCTGAAATAATGATTTATTTAAAGTATATGAAAGAAAATGTAGTAGCAGCATGATATGGGGACACTTACATGCATCTCTACATTTTCTTTTCATATTTGCAAATACTGGCTTTATTATGGGTGCTTAATTTGCATTTGTTTATATGTTCCAGAGAAGCTGATGCTGTCCTGAAATATCTAAAGGAACAGCGTGGTGCAAAGAAATTAGGTGTTGTTGGTTTTTGCTGGGGTGGTGTTGCTGTACGTCACCTGATGATGACATACCCGGAATTGAAGGCTGGTGTATCTCTCTATGGTAGGTAAATACAAAGATGTAGTACAGGCAGGTACACATACATATGTATATTGTGTAGCTTAAGTACTTGATCTAGCATTATTTCTTCAAATCAGGCCGTCAGCTGATGAAGAGAGATATTTTGCGTGGGAATGGTTCAAAGATGCACCGGGGAGCTTTAGACTGGACATTAGGAAGTATTTCTTTCCTGAGAGGGTGGTCGAACACTGCAACAGGCTTCCTAGACAGGTGGTTAATGCCCCAAGCCTGTCAGTATTTAAGAGGCATTTGGACAATGCCCTTAACAACATGCTTTAACTTTTGGTCAGTCCTGAAGCAGTCAGGCAGTTGGACTAGATGATCATTGTAGGTCCCCTCCAAGTGAAATATTCTGTTCTATTTTCAGCAGAGTAGGAAGGATATTATGCAAAGAAGATGATGGTGAGGATATTTGTTCCTAGTTTCAGAATGGGTCATAGCAGCCATGTCTTAATTTCAGGTCTGGACAGACAGACATATTGTCCTGTGGTCACCTTCCCAGTTTAGCTTCCTTTTCCTGTTTACTACTGTTGTGCATGCTGCAGATGTAGAACTTCACCTGGGAGCAGAGTGTGCTATTTTTGATCTAGCTACTCTGTAAAGTTAAATTGAGGTTATTTTAACACCACCTTTTATGCTCTGTGCAAGAAGCTGGGATAGCTGAGCTGCCCTTTGCTAACATGCTCAGAATGCAAATTTTGGTCTACTTACTAAAGCATGAACTTTCCCAGTCAGTTCAAAATAACTCAAGCTTGTATGCACGAAGGCATCTTTCAGGTCTTATTAATTCAGCTATTCAGTCTGTATCTAAAGAAACTGGCTTAAATAGAGTTTTAATCTAGGAGGGTATTATTCTAGCTTGAAAGTAAAGCTAATATTTATGGCTGCGTATTGCATGAGACATGAAAACTTTTCACTGCAGAAGCAGAGTGCTGTATTTGAATCTGGATTTCACCTTAAAAGTCAATTGAAGAGGTTTTTTGTTTCTTTAATGTTTTCTAGGACTAATCAAGGATTCTGATGATATATCCAATCTCCTGAACCCTACATTTTTCATTTTTGCTGAAAAAGATGAATTCATTCCCCTTCATCAAGTATGCTAATAACCTCCATCTTCTTTCATTTCTGCATGTTTATATTTCCATCCTGAATTGGGAGCCAAAACTCAGCCTCATAATAGTGCTTGAAGGTCAGAAAATAAGCAGAAAAATGGAGCTAGACATAGAAGGGCTAATGTAACCTAGGCAAAGAATGAAAACTAGATATTTTTTTTTTTTGTCCTTAAGTCTCTTTCTTTTGTAAAAGTATGCCTAGTAACCCAGGTAACAAAGTCTTATCAAAATCTCATTGCTGTTTTGGGGTACTCTACTCTGGGAGCTATCCTTTGCTGTATGACTTTGTTTTCTATTGGTCCTAGGAATGCATAAACCGTGCAGGATATGCCAAATTGCATCCACAGTTGTCTTGTTAGAAGCTTTTTGTTCAGTTGTAGTGTATTTAACATTGTCATATATTTCACATGTAGGAAATACTTTTGTTATATCCATATCTTTGCAAATTGTTGGACCTGCCTTTAGAGTCTAGCAAATTTTCTAGACCCTTACTGCAAAGGTGGTTTTTCTTTATATAATTTTACTGTTTGTTTTGCCCATATGGAGCTTGGCTATTAGTGTCTAACATGAATGATAAATTAGGAAGTTGAACTATGAATAAGCTGAGGACTGGCAGCATGGAACATGGCTATATTAATATAACTAGTACTATGCTCTATACAGGTCACCCTGCTGGAGCAGAAGCTAAAGAAAAGTTGTAAAGTTGATTTTGAAGTTAAAATTTATCCTGGACAAACTCATGGCTTTGTACATCGGAGAAGAGAAGATATCAATCCTCAAGATAAGCCTTATATTGAGGAAGGAAGAAAGGATATGATCAACTGGCTGAATAAATACATTTACTAGAAGAGAAAGCAACCTCATTTGTAACACAATTATGTAATACACTGGAGATTTTTGATAACACATTTTAGAAAATTGCAGGGGAGAGTTTGTTGAAATAGAAATTAAAGAAAAAAGCAAACAATATTTTAGATGTTTTTTGTCAGTAGTTTCTAATTGATACTTTCATATTATGTTCCTTTGAAGAAGTCTCAGATTTCACCTAGCAGTGTCATGTTTTAATGTGCCGTGAAATATTCTCCAGTTCTTTGAGAGTTCTTTAATGCTTGAAATAAGTTAGACTAATGGTAAATCAATCTCTGTGTATTATGGCCATTGTTCATCTAAGTTCTACATAAATCACAAGCCCAAAATTTAGGGACACAAGTACGTTGTTTGGTGAAGCTCATCTTGAGAGACTGGGCTTTTTTGACTTGTACCCTGGTGGCAGATGTGTGTTTAACAGGTGACGTAAATGGGCCTATCTTGATTCAAAATTTGTGGCTAAGGTTATTTGGATAGGGTACTACTTTCTCAGGTTACCTTTGGTTCTGTGAAACTCTAGAGAAGATTTCCTGGTCAGTTTAGGAATTCAAAAGTGCAATGCAATCTGCAGACAGGGCATTTTAATGTGTGGCTTACAAACCACGGTTGCTGCTTAAAGAAGAAATGTTACATGGTTTTGCATAATGTATCTTGTTACGTAATTTTTCCATTGATGATATGACAAAAATCTCCGTGTTGCATCAGCTCAAGTCGGTGGCCAGCGGTGGCTGCATAAGGAATTTCCCCTCTCCCTCCGCATCCTGGCAGCCAGCCGTTCAGCGGATTCCTGAGCTGGATGTTGCCACCGGAGCAGTGTGTGGAATGGCCGCTGGTGGACTGAGCCTCTGTGAATTTGCCAGTCCCTTTTTGAACCTGCTTGAAATGCTGACCTCTAGTGCACCCTCTGACAGTGACTTCCACAGTTTAATTGTGCCTCATGGGGAGAAAGGCTTGTGTTCCTTTGTTTGAAACCAGCTGCCTAGTATCTGCACTTGGTGCTGGTACTTCTAATGTTATAAGAAAAAAAAAAAAAAGAAAAGAATATATGTTCCTTTTCACCTTCTCAGTGCTACTGATAAAGACTGCTATGTGATTTAATGGGAAGAAAATGCAATTTAGAAAAGCCTTAATTTTACTAATGACAATCTCCCAAATTAAACTGATATACTGTCAGAGAAATATACATTGAGGTGTGTAATTTAAAAATGGTCAACAGTATGTATTAACCATCTCTCTCTCAATGGAATTTTAATTTCTTTTGCTTTCTCCCATCCATAGTTTCCTCCTTTACATGCTGCTGATGGCGCTTTCCATCTTCAGAGAATTCTGGCCCGCAACTGCTGATTAGCAGTTGCTTTTCATATGATACCATCTGTATGTAATATATTAATCCAGTTGTTACCTGGCTGATACAGCTCTCCCAACACATTTTTCCAGGAGAAGAAGGTAGAGATCTGGAAGTTTATTCTACCTTAATTATCCCAGTGTAAAACCTGGATAACTCCACATTAATGGAGTTCCATTAGCATTAGAAGGTTAGCTAATGCGCAAGAGGACGATCCGGTCATATATATTTAGAGAACAGCAGTCATTCATAACTACTGAAACAGCATGTGTGCTGTAATGCTAACACCGTGACTAAGCAAAAAGAAAAAAACGAACTGAGATGCAGCATTTGTTGGAAGTGAAAGGGTAGCTACAAGTTACTACAAGTACAGCCAGATCTTCGTGATAAAACTGAGTCGCTGAGTAAGAGCTGGAAATGCGAGATCCAAGAGAGGCATGTGTTTATAGTACAAAGCGCAACCGACTGTAGGTACAGAGATCATGAATGTGTTGAATTGACTTCTAAGTAAAAAACCGGCATGGATTGCCTAGCAAGGAACATGGAAACAACAGGAAATCAAATTAAAAGCCATTTAATTTCTGAAGTTTAAAGTTAATATTAAGGTAAAGGGCAATAGTCTTATGTATAAGGAAGAATTTCTAGAGCCACGTTACTGTCACTAAGGCACTGGAAATGTGGTTAAGCAGCTCCAGTGGAGAGAAGGTTGTGCAAGCATTGCTGTCATTTCTCTTTTCCAGGAATGATTTAAACTGCTAGTTTTTCTCTCATTTATTTTACTACTGTTCTTTGAAATTGCTGTGGAGTATCTAAGCTCCCTGTGTGCTATAATTTTTTGTTTGTAGTATACAAGTGGGAAAAGCCAAAAAAACCAAACCAAAACAAAAGGGTTGGGTTTTGAACCTTATGACTTCACTCTGGAATTCTCTGGTGGGCTTTTCTTCCTTTGTTTGACTTTATTTTAGGACTTGTAAATAAATAGCATTGACAAAGTTATTTAGATTATGGGAAAACAGCTTATATATGAGGACTAAATTGTAAGGCTGGTCACTTTCCCAAGGCAAAAGTGTGGTAGACTAACATGCATTTAGTGCTACTTTTTAGATGTGCCTCTGAGGAAACAGTGAATTTTGGCTTGCTAATATCCTTAGATAAAGCTCTTCAAAGAATAATCCTAATAATCCAATAGAAAGAAAATCAGGAGAATGGGAGGGATGCAAGGATCAGGAAGTCACTTTAATTCAAAAGGAAAAAAAAGAAAGTATAAAACGTCCTGTGATAGGATAAAAAAGTATCAGCATTTTAAACACTTACTATAATGATATGTACAGCAATCTACAAAACTTACCTTTTTGCATGTTATTTATTTTCAGTCTGAAAGAGAAAATATTTTTCCTATACTATATAAACTTTGTCTTGTATAGAGCTTTGAAACAATGTCTCCACTACCTCACCCTGCTGATGACTTCAGGTATGTCTTACCAATGGATGAATAGTCTAAGGAAATAATGCCAACGTAATGTTTAAAAGTGATACTGCCCCAACCTTTAAAAACAAAGGAACACCCTTTAAAAAAAAAAAAGTTTTGTCTAAATGAATTGCTCAGCTAAGTCAACACATTTCCTAAGCTGAAAAGAAAAGACCTCCAGTGCTTAATACCATTTTGTGTAAGTTAAAGGGAAGGTTTGGTACTCAGCTATAGCAGTACTCCTCACGGTAGCACACCCTGCCTACACTAGCAATAAAATTAACGGCTTTAAGATGAGTGACCTGTCAGCTCTGGGACTCTGCGATAAAGGCAGTACTTTACGTAACTCTTATTTGAAGAAACCTGATCCTTGCACTCACCCCTTTCATTTTATGAGTTGGTGCTTTCTTTCGGGATCACATTCAGTGGTAGCCATCCACGCTGAGCTCTTGCGACTTGCCTCTGCTGTCTCACACACTTGCTGTGCTACAGGTACGTGTGGGGTTTGGTTGGTTTTTTTTAAATTTTTACGGTTTTTCCTCCTGAGAAATGTAAACCAAGTGCATGCTGAGGTTTGGGAGACTTTAATTTCATTTACACGCTTTTTAAAGAGTGCATGCTCATTTAAATGCTGTCGGGCGCTACTTTCTTCCCTAATTGAGATGATGGTTCAGGGACCTTTTAGTTTCCCTCCTGAGGTGAGGAAGACCTCTCGGGCAGAGGACTCAGGAGAGTCTGTTGAAAGTGAAAGAGCTGCACAGCAATGTCTTTGTATTTTTCCGATTGTAGGTTCAAGTTTCTGAAAAGTAAAGTTATTGTTTGGTCTTCAAATAAATGCTCAAGTGCTTGCAGGTGGAGATGGTGGAACACCAAGGCTGTGGGTTTACAGATCCTCCTGAAAGAATAGTTTTGATGGATGTAAGAGAGGGGGATTAATTTTTAAGGAATGTTTCAGTAGCATCTCAGAAATGGAAAAAGATACTATTTGCATGTAATGCATACTATGGCAAATGTAGAAACACCAAAATGTTTTGATTACACTACAAAGCTTGCAAGTCTATATGGCTTATAAACCATACAAGCCAACACTACCCCTTGCAGGCTTGTGTCTGGAGCTCTTTTCCTCAGCTGCTGTATCTGCTTCTTCAAATATGTCATGGTTTACATTTTGCTTTACCTTTTATCAGATAATGTGAAATATTTGCAATTAACGTCTTTAAGGATATACTGACTGGTAAGGGCATTGTGTTTGTGTTTCTGGAGTTCTGAAATATATGTTTCTTTAATATTCAGTTGCTGGTTTTGTTATATGTTAGTCTAATCAAAAGGAAATAGTTTGTGGATGGAAAATTAGTTATCAACTCTTTCCTATTATATATTTAAACTGTATTTTGTCTTATATGTTCATCTATTAATTCATTTTTTCCTGGTAGGCTTATATTAAATTAGAAGTCCTATATGTGAGACTACATGTGGAAAAAAACCATCTATGAGTGGGTGTAGCTTATTTAAAATAAAAGTAGAAGATTAGTGTAAATGTGTGCCCAGAGTTAAGACAGCTTTCAAAAAAGACACACCTTGTCTTGAATCGATCTGTGAAAATGAAATCTCCCAAGATCTGCAACCCTAGCCCTGCTAATACTGCTTGGGATATTCTCAATTTTAAAGTCTGCAAATCCAGAACATCTTGGTCCCTGGAAACCTGTGCAAATCTCCTGGCTGTAGGGTTGTTTGCTTGTTTGTTTTGCTAAAGCTGTCCCTTTAGTGCCACAACTATGTAAAAGTCACACTAGTTCAGGGGCTGTTCAGTAACCTGCTGTTTCCCGTTTCTCTCTGTGAGTATATTTGGCATAGTCAAGTTTGAACATCCTTGTTTCTGTACTAGCAAAATTTTCTTAGTACACACAATTTATCTGTAAAGAGTTTAGGTAAAGCTTTATCTAAATTCTCTCCATGTTCTTTAATAATTCGGAGATACTCTGTGCATGTTCAAATATGTTATTCGAGTAATTTTGCAGCTATATGAAGTCAGTTCACTCAGCTGGTTTACCTAGGGTCAGTGGCATAAAATCATTAACCTGAGACCAAGGAGCTACATAAGTCTATGTTAGATTCGGCTGGCATTTTTTGACCTTTGTGAATTACTTGTTTATTTTCGTTTAAGCAATAGTTTGTAAAAAATTAACCATGCCCTACTGTTGCCTTGTTCATAAAAAATTTGGCTCTACTTAAGGATTTTTTCCTTATGTTCAGTTTTCTTTTTTCCTGTCTTGGGGTTTGAATGCATTCCTTATTTAATATTAGATAAATATGGTTTTATACTCTGGCTTTCACTGATATATTTTTATTGGCACCTTCCTTAAGTATCCTTCTTCAAGAGTCTGCAATAACTGATGCTAAAGCTGGTTTAGGAAAAGAATTTCTTGACACTGAAAAGGTCAGCTATGGAATATTTTAAGTCTCTGGAGGAAAATATCACATTAATCTAAGTGTAATTGTATCTTTCTGCACAGTAGCTGTGTTTTCTTTTTTTTTTTTCTTCAAAATGCTAAGTAAGTCCTGTATTAAGCCTTTACAGTCTATACTAAAGAAAGTTATGCATTCCTGACAAGGACATACACATGATGAAGAGTGAAAGAACTGGCTCCATCATTATTTAAATAATTTGTGATGGTTGCCTGGCTGGTTGGTCTTTATTTTTACTCTATTACTGTAGGGCACGGAAGCCCTAGTTATGTACCAAGTCCCTGCTGAAGGGTTCGTAAGATAAATAACTCTAACAAGATTATTATTTATAAAATACAACCCAATGGGCTTATTGACTAATGTTGCATGTTAGGTCTAACAGTAATCAGTATGTTCACAATACTACTGTAATGATTCAAAACTTTGATAATCTATGATACCGCTGTATTTTGATCTTTTTCAGTGTGGTATGCTGGGATATTCACAACTGAATATTTTTTGTTCTTTAGTATCACATATGGCTAATGAATTGAGGCCCTGCCCATGTGATATTGGAGACAGGTCCGACTATGGAGGCCGTGGGCAGGAAGTGCAAGTTGGGCACATCAAGGCGTATGTTTGCAAACCACCTGCCGGCACAGACAAAGCTGTGATTGTGATTCATGATATATTTGGATGGCAACTCCCAAACACCAGATACATGGCTGATATGCTTGCAGCTAATGGATACATGTAAGAAATACTACTGTTTTCAAAGTGTCTTTTTAATAAGAAGGTTTGTTGAACCAACTCTTTCTTTTTTTTATATAAATGATACAAGCAGAAATGGGGATGGACTAGATGACCTTTAAAGGTCCCTTCCATCCCAAAGCATTCTATGATTCTATGAAGTCATTTCAAAGGCTTCACTTAGATGTTTCTCTAAAGAGTTTCCTGTTTGTTAAAACACTGTAAGAAGTCTAACATAGTTGAGTAGTCCTACCGTAACAAGATAGTAGGCAAGCACAGAAGAAGGGAAAGGGAACGGAGAAAAATCTTATTCTGCATCTTGCATCCTTCATGAGCCCGAAGCAGCCTGCTTCCTCCCTCCTGACGTAGCGTCTGTGCAACTTTGCTGTTACGGTAAAAATTCCAGAGAAGCTGAAAGTCATTCTGTGAAGGCACAGTGTACCAGCTTGTGCCAGAGAAAGAAACAAGTTCTCAGATACGTGAAAAGCACATTGGGTATCCTCTTTCCTGTATTACTGGGTTAGCATTCCTTCTAGCCCAAATGTATGTACCATGTAAATTGTAGCATTTTTTTTTTAAATTCCGTAGGAAACCACTAAGGATTTTCAATTGCAGTTAACAATTTGTCAAATTAATTAATGAATTTTAACAGGGCAAAATGTATCTGGAATATATGCTAAGTCTCCTTATTAGACATAAAAAAATAACGAGGGTTGCTTGTATAGTGCTTTGATGTAGATTAAATTCTATGCGTACTCAGCAAAATTAATTTGTTGTATATATTACACTCGGACTTCCCTTTAATCCTTTCTTGAGATTATTTCATGGGCATAAAATGTTTTCATTTTTCTTGCAGAGCCATCTGCCCAGATTTTTTTGTGGGACAAGAAGCTTGGAAACCTTCTAATGACTGGGCGTCTTTTGATGACTGGCTGAAAACCCGAAATGCCGGCAAAATAGACAAGTACAACCGTTGTTCCTTGTCCAGCAAGTGGACATCCTTCTTTCATAGGAATTTTTGCCTCAGTAAAGATGCAGGATTAGATCCTAAATTATTAATGGGTCAAATATAGCTGGATGTCCTCAAACAGAAATTTCATGCAACACGTGGATCAAGCTCATAGTTATGTGAGGGGTGCTCTTTGGAGAAAAGTAGAACTTTGAACAAGAATAAAAGCGCCCGCGTTTACCTGTGCAGAGAGTAGAAGTGAGATGAATGACTCAAAAGAAAAGAACTGGTAAAGGCTAGAAAATGCAGCTTGCTCCTTCCACTTCAGTTTGATTCAGTTCCTGCAGGCAGGCAGAACTTCCATGGATTTCAGATAGGGTGCAGACATAGTCACCAAACACTATTTAACCAGGGAACATTAGTCCTGCTCCCCATCAGATCCCAGCTAGTTCAAAGCATACTACTTTCCCATTCTTCTAGCTATATTTTTCCTATTTTTATCTGACACGTAGCTTGATTGCATGATGTTACTGCTGATTTTGAAGCGACAATTTCAAATTTACTTCCACAATTTCATAAAATATTTCTCTCCTTGATGAGAGAGAGAGTTTACCTATAGTCACATTTGTGATAATGGGATGCTCTTGACTGGCTGTGTGTCTCTTAAACTTTTATTTGTGTTAGCCTATAAGATAACTATTGCCACTTGTGAAATTAATTGGACTGCTGTTTATAAAATCAGCTTAGGTTCTAGTAACAGTGATCTAGGAAGACTGATTTTCTCCTTTGTTTTCTCCCCTGGAGTTTCTCTTGTATTTTAGAAATGAATGATAGTACACTAGTGTTGTGGGTTGACCCCAGCCAGCAGCCAAGCACCTATACTCTTGCTCACTCACTCTCCCCAGGAGGGACAGGGGAGAGAATAGGAGGAACAAAAGCAAGAAAACTCATGGGTTAGATGAGATAAAGACAGTTTGATAAGTGAAGGAAAGAGAAAAACCCAGAGTGATGCAAAGACAGTCACTCACCACCTCCCACAAGCAGATGCCCAGCCAGTCTCTGAGCAGCAGCAGCCACCTTGGAGGCCAGGGGAGTAGAGCCAGAGCCTTAATTCACTTCCATTTACATGTCTCAGAGAAGTCGATGTCATCCTGAAGTATCTAAGTGAACAATGTGGTGCAAAGAAGATTGGTGTCATTGGGTTTTGCTGGGGTGGAGCAGCAGTGCAACATCTGATGCTGAAAAATCCTCATTTAAAGACGGGGGTGTCTCTCTATGGTAAGTGTCAAATACCTATTATATTCTGAGCAGACATGACCGGTGCAGGAACTTATTCTGTAGGAGTATTACTGTAACAAAATTCAGTGTGACGTCTTATGGAAGAAGGTGATTTTGTGATTTTATGATACAAAATCTTTAAGAAATTTGATTTTGCACACTCACATTTTTGCAGTAAATCATAACCAGCAAGATCTATGTATCCAAGTGGCATGGCCAGGATCGCTCCTGTGCAACATAGCGTACAAGGGGCACCAAATGCCAAGGCCTCACTATGGCTCAGGTTCCTTTTGGCTGGCAATGACAAAATGGTTTCTGGATGCTTTTTTTTATATCCTTTAGGAGCCAGAAGTTACTATGAGGTGGATCTTCGCCACCGTATCTTGCTTACCTCAGTTTGCATAAGTCTTAGAACAGGTTGTTGCCCACTGTCTGGAAAACCTGTTTGATGCACATGTCTGTACTCTGTTCCCCTATTGGACTAACAGGGAAAGACACGGCAGTAGTGATATGCTGCAGCCTTTTTGCTGTCCTTCTGTTAGAGCGCAGGGTCTCTTGCCAGTGAGTCATCTGGGCTGGGGGCTGCACAGGCTGCAGACCTTCAGATCATGACCTGAACACCTTATTCCTCAATGTTACTCCTGGCAGTGTCCCCTTGTTACTAATATGAACCATTTTTTAACTCTCTGTTTTAACCCTTGCACTCTCACCCTTCCATTCTTAATGCATTTATGCTACCTTTAATATTTTTGCTATAAACCTCTGTACTTCTCTATAACCCAGAGAAATTTATATTCATTTGTGGTGAAAGGAAGTTGAAGATATTTTTCCAGGAAGTTTATGGGGACTATTTTGCTGCACTGATTTACTGAGTCAATTCAACAATGCTACTTGCTAATTTTTTATTTTTCTGTTGTAATAATTTCAATAACGAAATGAGTGGCCAGGGTGGTAGCTAGTTATTTGTACTGTTACTTAAATTCAAATATATTTGAACAGTCAAAATTACAATATAAATTTGTTATGAATTTATATCAGTATAAATATATGTACACTGAAATCCTAACCATGTATCTGGAATGATGGATATTTACAATTATCTTAAAACTGGCCATGCCAGGCTAGAGGTGAGCAGCTCTGAAGTGTCCATCTTTCACAGGACCCTGTCTCTGACAGTGGTCAGAAGCAGATGCCCAAAGAAAACCACAAGAATGGGGCAAATGTTACAATTCTTCCCTGACTTCTTCAGGCAGAGCTGGTCTTTCTATCTTTAATGGCATCCCAAATAACAGGAAGTTCTCACAACAGAAGGGAGTTTTAAGCAGAGCGTGTTTAATTCTGTTACAAGCTGATCAGCTCTAACTGATCAGAATGTCTTTTATTTTGACTGTATAGCTTTGGTAGTGATTTAACCACTTTAAGTAGCATGACTCTTTGTATATGCCTCTCCTTCTTCCCTAGGAGTGATCAGGTTCTTTGAGGACAGATCCAGTTTGCTCCATCCCACCTTCTTCATTTTTGCTGAAAAGGATGACTACATCCCATTGGAGCAGGTGAATTTCCCATCAGAGACAATTGTTTTTTCAATGCTTTTCATGCTTGTTTTGTAATTTGATATTTAACTAAGAGAAAGTAGAAAACCAATTTACGCTTTTCTTCCTCTTTCACTCTTGCAGTAGTTCTACACAAATTTATGTTGTTTATCCCCAAATCAAAAAGTTTTTCAGTGACACTAAAAAAATGTTTTCTGTTTCTGTTGCAAAATATGGATGATTTATATATGAGAGTGCCTAGGAGGAAAAGGGCAAGAATCTAAAGGAAGACTTCTGTCAAGTTTAAGATAGGAGACCTTCTTTAATCATTCTGATGGAGCATAAAATCAGCAGAAAGTCCCCACCTGTACTGGTGGAATCACTAGTTGCAGGAGAATTAAAAAATCCTGTGACTATCCTTTTCCTTCTCCCACCGTCCTGCAGAGCTTCTCCTTTCTGGTACTGTCAACAGCCTTCCTGGGGAGCACGGGTGGAGAATGACTGGAGAAAGATGATTGTCTACCAAAGGGATCAAAGAGGAAGACACGCTTTCATTGAGTGGTGTTGGCTTTCATTTTCCTGCCAAAAGTGTCAGTAGCTTTGAACTGCCGATTTTGTATCCATGCCTCTCCTCCCTCAATTTCAAATTAATTCAAAATCTTGCCCCATTTTTTTTGTTGTGTGAAGTCTATCAGCAGTAACTTGTACAGTTACTTATTGCAGTAACCCATACACTTTTTTTGCAGTTTTATACAGTCGCATGCTGTTATTTTACTGGAGAAAAAAAGCCTAGTTAAATAAAGAATGTGTAGTAACAGCAATACATTTGGGTATAAAAGTAGTAGAAGAGAAAATGATAGCAAGGACACGCTGTGTCCAGAAAAGTAAAAAAAAAAACAGGACAATTTGAGGACTGTAAATACATAACATGTTAACTCCGTACTCAGCCAACATGGAACATTCTGTGTTACAGGTCACCCTACTGGAGCAGAAGCTTAAACAAAACTGTAAAGTTGATTATGAAATTAAAATTTACCCTGGACAGACACATGGGTTTGTACATCGCAAAAGAGAAGATATCAGTCCTCAAGATAAACCTTATATTGAGGAAGGAAGAAAGGATATGATCAACTGGCTGAATAAATATCTTTAGCATAAATAAATGCCCATAAAATAAATCAATTGTTGTAGGAAATCAGAAAATAATACAGAATATATTGATTAAAATGTTCTTAAAACCATCAAAGTATTTTGTAAAATTCTGCTACAATAACGCTACTTATTTGCACTTATTCTCTAAGGAGATGCTTAGAAATGCTTTTAAAATGCTGAAAGCTATAAAGGTAAAAAAGATTTTTAAATTTGATATTGTGCTTCTTAAAATTATTAGAATCTCATGTGGGATATTTTCTAGACTCTGAAAATTTTGCTTTTTTATATTAATGTCAATATAATAAAAAATCATTGAAACTCTGCCCATGCTTGATAAATGCTCTCCTGAAAGCTGCATTTAGAGTTGTTGAGCTGTGAGATTTTCAGCTCTGAGATTTTCACCTTTGGGGTAAATATAGTTCTGGTTTGGAAGGCTGGGATGTTTTCCTGGTGTCGTGGTTTAACCCCAGCCAGCAGCTAAGCACCACGCAGCCGCTCGCTCACTCCCCCCACCCCAGTGGGATGGGGAAGAGAATTGAAAGGGTTACAGTCAGAAAACTCGTGGATTGAGATAAGAACAGTTTAATAATTGAAGTAAAATGAAATAGAATAGTAGTAATAGTAATAATAATAATATAATACAATAATAATATACAGAGCAAGTGATACACTATACAATTGGCTCACCACACGCTGACCAATGCCCACCATGTCCCCGAGCAGCGATCCCTGCCCCCCAGACAACTCCCCCCAGTTTATATACCGAGCATGATGTCATATGGTGTGGCATAGCCCCTTGGCCAGTCTGGGTCAGCTCCCCTGGCTGTGCCCCCTCCCAGCTTCTTGTGCACCTGGCAGAGCAGGGGAAGCTGAAAAGTCCTTGGCCAGTGTGAGCACTACTTAGCAACAACTAAAACATCAGCGTTTTATCAACATTATTCCCATCCTAAATCCAAAACACAGCACTATACCAGCTACTAGGAAGAAAAATCAACACTATGAAACCAGGACAATATCCACCCCTTATTCCATACCATATACGTCATGCCTAGGTCTTACTCTTTCCAGTACATTCCAATTAATCATCACCACTTTTCCAGTCTTTTGAGATAGATATAGATAGATATACACACACACATAGATATAATTTCCTTAGTCTATAGGCTATCCCTCTAAAACATTTGTTGAGTTCATTTAGTCCATGACTGTGGGCTTCATCTATAATAATAGTCTTTCAGGGCAGGAGAGATGGTGTGTGGTGTTGGATTGTTGCCTGCTGTAGTCAGTTCTGGTTCCATCACCACCGCACTTTGCTTGGTTTCCTCAAAGTTCATTCTTCATTAATTTGGGTGATTCTTACTGTATACTGTTGATATGGCATATAGTAATCATTCAAGTGATGACATCCAGTATTAAATAGCAATTAACATACAATTCAGTTCATTGGCTATTTTCACCCAAAATCAAATTCCCTTGTGGTACATGTTGGACTTCCCCATCCTCCTGCGTCACCCACCAAGTGCACCCAGGTCCCTGAGCAAAAGCAATCCCACGAACGCGTTTACCTTTGCCTAAGGCGGGAGTAACCCAGACTGTCTTCCCCATCATACTTTTTATGTGCACTACAGGGACTTTGTCCCCCTCTACAGTACGTAAAAGTCTTGATAGGGCAGGGCCAGCTCGATTAGCAGATCCCCTGGTGTTGACTAACCAGGTGGCCTTTGCTAAATGTGTATCCCAGTGTTTGAATGTCCCACCACCTGTTGCTTTCTGTCTAGTCTTTAACAGTCCATTGTATCGTTCGATTTTCCCAGAGGCTGGTGCATGATAGGGGATGTGATATACCCACTCAATGCCATGCTCTTTGGCCCAGGTGTCTATGAGGTTGTTTCGGAAATGAGTCCTGTTATCTGACTCAGTTCGTTCTGGGGTGCCATGTCGCCATAGGACTTGCTTTTCAAGGCCCAGGATAGTGTTCTGGGCGGTGGCATGGGGCACGGGATGTGTTTCCAGCCATCCGGTCGTTGCTTCCACCATTGTAAGCACATGGCGCTTGCCTTGGCGGGTTTGTGGGAGTGTGATATAATCAATCTGCCAGGCCTCCCCATATTTATATTTCAGCCACCGTCCTCCATACCAGAGAGGCTTGAATCGCTTGGCTTGCTTGATTGCAGCGCATGTTTCGCATTCATGGATAACCTGTGCAATAGTGTCCTTGGTCAAATCCACCCCTCGATCACGAGCCCATCTATATGTTGCATCTCTTCCTTGATGGCCTGAGGTGTCATGGGCCCACTGAGCTAGAAATAATTCACCCTTATGTTGCCAGTCCAGATCCACTTGAGCCACTTCAATCTTAGCAGCCTGATCCACCTGCTGGTTGTTTTGATGTTCTTCAGTGGCCCGACTCTTGGGTACGTGAGCATCTACATGACGTACTTTTACAACCAGGTTCTCTATCCGGGCAGCAATATCTTGCCATAAGGTGGCAGCCCAGATGGGTTTACCTCTGCGCTGCCAGTTGCTCTGCTTCCATTGCTGCAACCACCCCCACAGGGCATTTGCCACCATCCATGAGTCAGTATAGAGATATAGCATTGGCCACTTTTCTCGTTCAGCAGTATCTAAAGCCAGCTGGATGGCTTACACCTCTGCAAACTGACTCGATTCACCTTCTCCTTCAGCAGTTTCTGCAACTTGTCCTGCAGGATTCCATACAGCAGCTTTCCACCTCCGATGCTTCCCCACAAGATGACAGGACCCATCAGTGAACAGGGCATATTGCTTCTCATTTTCTGGCAGTTTATTATACAGTGGGGCCTCTTCAGCATGCATCACCTCCTCCTCTGGCGATATTCTGAAACCTTTGCCTTCTGCCCAGTCCATGATCACTTCCAAGATTCCTGGGTGACTGGGGTTTCCTATTCGAGCCCGTTGTGTGATCAGTGCGACCCACTTACTCCACGTAGCATCGGTTGCACAATGTGTACAGGGGACCCTCCCTTTGAACATCCAGCCCAGCACTGGCAGTCGGGGTGCCAGGAGGAGCTGTGCTTCAGTACCAACCACTTCTGAAGTGGCTCGAACCCCTTCATATGCTGCCAATATCTCTTTTTCAGTTGGAGTATAGTGGGCCTCGGATCCTCTGTATCCCTGACTCCAAAACCCTAGGGGTCAGCCTCGAGTCTCCCCCGGTGCTTTCTGCCAGAGGCTCCAGGTAGGGCCATTCTCGCCAGCTGCAGTGTAGAGCACATTTTTTACATCTTGTCCTGCCCGGACTGGCCCAAGGGCGACTGCATGAACTATCTCCTGTTCAATTTGTTCAAAGGCTTGTCGTTGCTCAGGGCCCCATTTGAAATCGTTCTTCTTCCGGGTCACTTGATAGAGAGGGCTTACGATGAGACTGTAATTTGGAATATGCATTCTCCAAAAACCGACAATGCCCAAGAAAGCTTGTGTTTCCTTTTTGCTGATTGGTGGAAACATGGCTGCTATTTTGTTGATTACATCCATTGGGATCTGATGACATCCATCTTGCCATTTTATTCCTAAAAACTGGATCTCCTGTGCAGGTCCCTTGACCTTACTTTGTTTTATGGCAAAGCCAGCCTCCAGAAGGATTTGGAGTATTTTCTTCCCTTTCTCAAAAACTTCTTCTGCTGTGTTGCCCCACACGATGATGTCATCAATGTATTGCATGTGTTCCAGACCCCCACCCTGTTCCAGTGTAGTCTGGATCAGTCCATGGCAAATGGTGGAGCTGTGTTTCCACCCCTGGGGCAGTCGATTCCAGGTGTACTGGACACCCCTCCAAGTGAAAGCAAACTGTGGCCTGCACTCTGCTGCCAAAGGGATTGAGAAAAATGCATTAGCGATATCAATTGTGGCATACCACTTGACTGCCTTTGACTCCAATTCATATTGAAGTTCGAGCATGTCCGGCACAGCAGCACTCAGTGGTGGCGTGACTTCGTTCAGGCCCCAATAGTCTACTGCTAGTCTCCACTCTCTATTAGACTTCCGCACTGGCCATATGGGACTGTTAAAAGGTGAGCGAGTCTTGCCGATCACTCCTTGGCTCTCCAGTCGACAAATCAATTTATGAATGGGAATCAGGGAGTCTCTGTTGGTGCGATATTGCCGCGGGTGCACTGTTGTGGTAGCAATTGGTACCTGTTGTTCTTTGACCTTCAGCAGCCCCACAACAGAAGGGTCCTTTGAGAGACCGGGCAGGGTAGACAGCTGTTTAATTTCCTCCGTCTCCAAGGCAGCTATACCAAAAACCCACTGGTACCCTTCTGGGTCCTTGAAATACCCTCTCCTGAGGTAGTCTGTGCCAAGGATGCACGGGGCCTCTGGGCCAGTCACAATGGGGTGCTTCTGCCACTCGTTCCCAGTTAGGCTCACTTCAGCCTCCAATACAGTCAGCTGTTGGGATCCCCCTGTCACTCCAGAAATACAGATGGGTTCTGCCCCTTTATAGCTTGATGGCATTAAGGTACACTGTGCACCGGTGTCTACTAAAGTCTTATATTCCTGTGGGGCTGATGTGCCAGGCCATCGAATCCACACAGTCCAGTACACCCAGTTGTCCCTCTCCTCCACCTGGCTGGAGGCAAGGCCCCTCTAGTCCTGGTCATAGCATTTATTACTCACTTCTTGTAAATGTGAATCAAAAATCCCTTTATTAAGATTGGAAACAAAATCATCCCTTCTACTCTGTCTGGGGAACTGCTTACTGGAAACTGGAGCAGCAATTTTCCTGGGAGAACCCACTTTTGTAGTTGTTTTTCCCTGCAACTCACGTACCCGTGCCTGTAGGGTCAAGGTAGATTTTCCATCCCACTTCCTCATGTCCTCTCCGTGGTCACGCAGATAAAACCACAGGGTGGCCTGTGGTGTGTATCCACTATATCTTCTCTCTTGAGCAGAGGGACGCTTACTCCTAATGGCTGAGATACTGGTCCGTACAGGTGAGGAGTAGGATATATCCTCTTTGAGTTGCTGGACCTTCTGGGACAGTTTCTCCACAGCCGAGACATAGGCCCCTAGGGAGGAAGACAGACTTTCTTCATATTGACGGAGTTGGGTAGCCATTTCATCCACTGTTCGTCCCTCTTCATCTTTCCAGGTCATTATTACCAATGAGTTTGTGTGTGATGATGGTGCGCTCTGTACAAACTTCCGCCACATGGGTCGTGTGCATTGGACTTCGTCTGGATCTTTGGGTAACTGCTCGTTGTCCAGGTCATTATAAATCACTTCCAGCACAGCTAATTCCCTCAGGTACTGGATACCTCTCTCCATGGCAGTCCACTTGCCTGGGTGACATATAAGATCTTCCTTGAAGGGATACCTTTCCTTCACACCTGACAGGAGTCGCCTCCAAAGGCTGAGGGCTTTTACCCCTTTTCCAATCACTTTGTCAATGCCTCCTTCCCTAGAAAGGGATCCCAGCTGCTTGGCTTCCCTACCCTCTAATTCCAGGCTACTGGCCCCATTATCCCAGCATCGGAGCAGCCAGGTGATGATGGGCTCGCTTGGACGACGACTGAAATCTTTTCGCCTATCTCGCAGCTCACTCAGGGATAGGGATCGGGTGGTTACTATCTCGTTTATGGGTTCTGCCTCTTTCTCCTCCTGTTCTCTTGATGACGCTGGCTCATCATCAGCACTTACTACACGAGTTGATTTTCTTGTGTATTTTTTCTTCTGTAGAGGGACAACTGATACTGGCACGGGTTGGTTCTCTGGATCAGCTGCAGTACCTGTCGTGGGGGCTGGTGCAGCCACAGTGCCTGTTGCGGGGGTTGGCGCAGCCGCAGTGACTGTCACGGAGGCTGGCACAGGTGCGGGGGCTGACACAGGGGCTGGTGCAGGCATGGGGGCTGGCGTAGGCATGGGGGCTGGCGTGGGGGCTGGCGCAGGGGCTGGCGCAGCCACAGCGTCTGTCATTTTGTCGTCAGATCCAGAGACCTTCTCTTCCCCTTGTGGGTTCTGAATAGTGTTGAATAGGGCTCGGTAAGCATGGGCCAGGCCCCAGCATGTTGCAGTGATTTGTGTCTCTCTAGAGTTGCCAGGATGACAACATACATTTTCCAAATACTTTACTAGTTTTTCAGGATTCTGCACTTGTTCAGGAGTGAAGTTCCAAAACATTGGAGGTGCCCACTGTCCCAGGTACTTGCCCATGCTATCCCACACACCCTGCCACTCATAACTATCCAGCCTTGGAACAGATCTCTGGATGATATTCTTAAAGTGCTTGTTAACCTTAGACAAAACTGAAACAATATTCCCAAGAACTACCAATAGATATATCTTAACTACCCAAGGATGTTCAAGATACTGAAAAGTTGTTTTAATGAAGGAGGAGACATCATAGAAGAAAACAACAAAGGTGCCATTCTGTATTTCCTCCATAAAAAACCTCTCAGAGGAAGAGGTATAATTGCCAAGTGTCTCCATGAGGTGGTACCCGAAGTACAGTAATGGCTTCACTACAGAACCCAAATACCAGATAGCGCTCAAGGTCAGTGTTTTAATAACAGATCTTCCAGGCAAAACATCACTAATAACTGCAGAGCACAACAAACTGCAAAACCCAACACCAATCTTTCTTTAACATGTACTGCAAAAACAAGAGCATGGTGCAGATGAGGTAGACTAATACCGAGAACAGATGAATCAATATTATGACCAGCAACTGTTAACAGATACAAAATTCCTTAATACACTCTGGTTAATCTGTTATTATCTCAAACCCTTCGAGCCCCACGTTGGGCGCCAAAAAGGACTGTCGTGGTTTAACCCCAGCCAGCAGCTAAGCACCACGCAGCCGCTCGCTCACTCCCCCCACCCCAGTGGGATGGGGGAGAGAATTGGAAGGGTTACAGTCAGAAAACTCATGGATTGAGATAAGAACAGTTTAATAATTGAAGTAAAATGAAATAGAATAGTAATAATAGTAATAATAATAATATAATAATACAATAATAACATACAGAGCAAGTGATACACTACACAATTGGCTCACCACACGCTGACCAATGCCCAGCAGGTCCCCGAGCAGCGATTGCTGTCCCCCCGCCAACTCTCCCCAGTTTATATACTGAGCATGACGTCATATGGTATGACATAGCCCCTTGGCCAGTCTGGGTCAGCTCCCCTGGCTGTGCCCCCTCCCAGCTTCTTGTGCACCTGGCAGAGCGGGGGAAGCTGAAAAGTCCTTGGCCAGTGTAAGCACTACTTAGCAACAACTAAAACATCAGTGTGTTATCAACATTGTTCTCATCCTAAATCCAAAACACAGCACTATACCAGCTACTAGGAAGAAAATTAACTCTACCTCAGCTGAAACCAGGACACCTGGAAACATAATATCCTATTCGGAATTCATAAAAACAGAGCTAGAAAGAGGGAAGGGGAAGGACAATGGCAAGGAATGTATGCAGACTGAAAGGGGGCTGCAGAAAGTTGGAAACCATGACTGAAGTGAGGAGACTAGAGGAACATGCAGGACCAGAAAAGGACCTGAATGAGTGGGAAGAGGGTAGGACACAAAGAGACTGTGAAGCGCAGGAAAACTCAGAAGAGAAAGAAGGACAAAGTAGGAATAGGAGACTACCATCAGATATACACAGAGCACAGGAAGAAAATGTGAGTGAGGACTTCCAGTCCCTCTTCTCCTTCCATTTCCAGACTGGTCTAGTAGGGGGAGAGCTCAGGAGGGCAGGAGTTTCTTGTTGGCTGCCACCTTGTTATTTCCTTTAACATCTTATTATCTACTCCATGTCTATCAACTGACTTCTGGATAATCTGTTTTCATTTCTTTCAGGCATTATCGGTAGCCTAAAAGTGCTACCAGAACCTTCCTTTCTTCCACAGAAAGGCTGGCCTCTGTCTTTGCCCTCCTCCATTCCCCAGGGACGTCGCACGTCTACCCATGCAGTCAGAGACATCATGGTTAAACTCCCCGAGGTGAATTTCAAACCTGCCCACATCTAGTTATTCTGTTTTAATTTTTCTTCCCCCTCCGTACACTTCCTGTTTCTGCTATAAAATTAATTTCATTCAGAATATGCTTAAAATTAACTTTTGTGAAGATTGAACCAAGCAAGTGGCTCTGGACACTTCAGTCTTTACCAGACTTTCTGGTATTAGTTCGCCTTCTTGCTAATAGCCAGCACTTTCCTTTTGCCCTTCTCTCATTTTTGATGCATTTTCAAATACTTTTATCACTAGTTCTGTGTTGCTTGATAGCAGTAAGCTACGCTGCTGCCCTAGCCTGTCTTTGGGGTCTGTTGTTCCTTTACTCTTGTTCTCAGATGCATGCCTGTGGTTCCCCCCTTTGTAAGCCTCCTTTTTGATTCTGAAACACTTGCAGGCATCTGGATGCAGCTGCAATGACCTCTTGCTGTGCTGTCTGCCCTTCCTTCACATCAGGATCGTCTGACATTTAATAACATCTCTTTCGCTAAGCACCGGTGTCCTCCACTCCTTTCTCTCTCACATTATCTTCATCAGAAGCCCCAGCATCACCTGGGTTTCTGATGCTGCTCCTTTCTTTTTTTCAGGAAAGTGCATTGCCATCATTTCACAATCAGCTCGATGTAAGTCCTCTGTCATCTCTCATGGCCTCAGGCAGTTGCCCTACTCCCCCCGCCCCCTTCAGAGTTGAATCTAAACCAACCTGGATGACAACATTACCTCCTCACCTCCATAAATCCTTCCAGTATCATCAGTTTTCTCTCCTATGATTTAGTTAGGTATCAGGATTGGTAAGGTGCAGCCCATCCCTAGTGACTAGAGCAACATCACTGTATTTCTGCTTCTTTGGTCCCTCTCAGTGTAATTCACAATAATCACGTGGTGAGGTCTTGCCTGCATCTGTGATGCTGAGAGAATAGATGCGGCTAAAATACTGTACTGCACACAGCCCAATTTCTCCTCAGTGAAATACTTGTGAGCCCAGGGAGCCCCTTCAGCTTTCACATAATATTATCCTTCAAGGTGCAGCCCCTCAGTTGTTTCCATTGCCCCACAATATTTTTCTTTTCGCAGTCACCTCTTCCAGCCGTGCCTGGCAGTTCCCTCACGCAGTCACCTTCCCTCTGGCTGCCCCCCCAGCTGGCGGCTCACTCCAGGCCAGCCCTAAGTGCTCTGTGATGGAGCTGCAGCCGCACGCGTTTCTTTGAACTCCATAGTGCCTCTGCTTCAGAGTCTCCCACCAGCTGGGTCCCACATCCTCAGCAGTTCTTCAGCCATCCCTCCATCTCAAACCCCTTCTTCGTGTCACTCCTTCCCCTTCCCCCTGCAATGCACAGTGTATCTCCTGTAAGAAAATAGTTCTTCCTGCACCACACTGAATTGATATTAAAGAAACTTTCCTGTCTTTCAGAAAGATTTCATGCAGACCTCTGAGGTAAAACTGCAAAAGCTTCCCTTGCTCCTTGGCTTATGCCCTCGGTCAGTGATTAGTGCTGTTCTCTGTTTTGGGCACTGCACATCGTGTTCCTGTCCCCTTGCTGTTTGATTTCAGGAGAGATGAGCCCATTCTTAGAGGGTCTAGCCAGCACAGGGAAAGCCTCTTCAGGTCTGCAGGGCGTTGTTGCCATGAGCCACGCTGGTAAAAACAGTCCCTCCACATCGGAGGTGAGAAGTTTCATGATTCCCTCCCTGATCCTGCCCTTGGGCTGGATCTGTGCGCCTTCCTGGAGACCTGCAGACAGAGGTAAGGGCTGGACAGTGACTTCTGTGCTTCCTGCCAGTCCTGACACGGTTCTGGACTCAGCATATAGAGGAGAAACAGTTTCACGTGGGAGAATTGCAGGCACCTCCATTCACTGGTGCAGGCACGTCTGGCGCATCTGCCTGTGCAGTTCTGGGGTAATGGGAGGACAACACCACACAAACCTTCCCGGAAGAAAGCAGCGTGGGTATGATGTGCTTCAGACAGATAGTCTGTAATGTGTGAATTCAGTTTCCAGCTATGGATTCATGCCCAATTTAGCAGGGTTGCTATGAAAACAGAGAGAGATGATGAAATTGAACTCCCTACAACTATTGTCTCACATGGATTTTAAATAAAAGAGCCTTGGTTTCTCGGAAGGTAATATCTTGGCTGGCAAACCATTCCAGCTTGGTTTTTTATGTGAATGAACAGATGTCTCAAGGAATTGGGCTAAGCTTTGCCAAATTTCTCCTGAGACAGGAGAAGACTGTGAAACTGAGGAGTATTTTGTCAAAATTCATTGTCCTTGGAGAATTCAGAGTGGCTTGCTGTAGGACAGGTATTGCATTTCATTATGTATTTGTTTTTGTAGAAATACGGCATCTAAGATTGAAAATTCAGAATTTTGCCAGTGTTAACATTTACTTTACTAAAAATACACACACACATTCTCAAGACTCGCATTTGAGAATATCCTTTGTGTCTAGAGAGCACTGACATACAGGCATATAGGTTAGACGTTGCAAACTCAAGTTTGTAATGTTTGGTTCTGTTGAATTTAGCAGTGTTGATATAAGGTAAATTAACTGCAGAAAAAACACCAGGGTAGACATAGTAGACATGTATAAGGCCTGATCAGGGGACCTCATGCAGATGCTTTTGTTCCCCTGGGCGTTGTGCTGGCTTGTCAGTGCCTTCCTAGTAACTTTAGAGCCCTTTGATCAATTCCAAACAAATTTGACAAAACAGTGAAGTTGTCAGTGCTGCTTAGTTCTTCTACATTTCTAGAAAATCTGGATGGCACAGAGGAGACAGACTCACTGCACTGAGCAAAGTAGCGTGGTGTGGATTCATCGGTTCCTTCTATTATTTAGGCTGCTGGCTGGCTGGTCAGGACACAGAAAGCCTGAACCACGTGCGTAGGGGTTGTGAGGATACAGGAGGGAAGTGGACTAAGGAAATGTCGGGGAAAACCAAGATGCAGGGGAGCAGGAGGGCAGAGGGAATGGGCTGAGGGTAACCCTGGGGATATGGGGAACTGAGACCCTATTGGGCGCAATCACATGGTATGTGGACGAAATGGAAGGGAGAACCTAGAGGAGCCCTAATGTCATCTTTTGTAAACTGAGTGGGATTTTGGTCACTGAGAAAGTGTTATACTGAGGAAGGCTCATGGCCTGCATGTGAGGAATCCTTGATGGCTGAGTGAAGAAAGTTGTATGGATTAAAGTGAAAGAGGTCTCCAGGAGGAAAACCTCAGAGACTGGAGATAGATAGGACAACAGAACATGGTGGAAATCAGAGTCCTGAAGAACAAGAGCATGTATCCTGTCCTCTGCTGATAATCTCCTCTTCACAGTTAGATTGAGGTTCTTTATATCAAAGAAAATACTAAACCATGGCTTTAATATGAAACACTGGATCCTTTGCCTTCTTGGAAGTTGAATTCCAGGTCCTGATTTCTGCTCTCTGGCACAAGCATTTTGGAAGCATCTGATATCTTTAATCGGTTTGATATTACACAGACTTAACTTTTAGTTCTTCTTCATTTGCTTACTTTTTTTTACACATTGAGTGGGAGCTCTTCTATGGGTTTTCAATTTAATCTTTATGGCAACAAATTCTAATCAACTTGATGACTCTTTGACTCTGCTCCATTTTCTGCGTTCCTCTCTGTCAAGTTAAAATTTACTGGTTTTTTTTTAATGTGGTGTCTAAAATGGGTAGTCAGTATTTCATCTTACTAATTTTTCACAGCTGTTTTGGCTCCTAAATTCCAAACAAGAATGAGCATTCAGTGTGCAGGCCATAGTCAGCAAGGACAAAGAAAAACACTCCCCCCCCCCCCCCCGTACACAGCAGTGCCAATATTCCTATAAAATAATGTGCACTCAGTCAGTATAAAAAATGTCTCATATCTTCTGGACTGCAGGCAGGATGGCATCTATGCTTTATGCTAGATTATAAAAGACACTGCACTTGCTTTAAAAATATGTCCCTCTGCACCGTGCCAGCTGTGCTAGTGTGAGGAGCAGCTCTCCTTCCTCAGCTGCACTGATGTTAGTCAGCTGCAACATCTGGCTCTGAGGAACTCTGCTGCTAGGTCTTGGAGGGGTTTTTTGACTTTGCCTTCTTCAGAGGAGGCCCGAGGGAGGCAGCTGAATGATTGATCTGCTGGGCTGGTGAGGCTTCAGGGCTAGAGGACTGACCAGAAGCTGAACTTGATGGAAAATGAGGAATTGATGGAAAATGTGGTAGAGGTGACTACACCCATAGATTCAGCTCCAGCCCATCTGCAGGCCTTGTTGTAATTCATTTTGGCCACATCCACAGGCATACTAAACTTGTTATTTAGGACAGTAGTTGCCTACCTAGCATAGGTTTTAATCAAACTGGGCTTCGTTCCTTTAGCTAATGACATTTCAATGTGTTTCACCGCAGACAGTGAGTGGTAGCTTAGCCTCTAGAAAGGTGTAGTGAGGGGACCATTTTTCAGGGAAGCAGGTTTGTCACAGGGACACAAAACAATCTAGCTTCATTTCATTTAAGAAAGGTAGACCCACAAGGAGTACTTTGTTGCAGAGCTCCCGTGGGAAGAGTGATGGGAGTTTGGTGCCTGCATCCTCTTTATGCCTTCAGAAACCTTCCTCAGCACATTTTACTTATTTGCCTGTTTCTTGTCTTTGACACTGAAGTATATCAAAATCCAGCAAATAACAGAACGCTTAATTTCAGAAGGCAGGGAGTGGAATGGGCTAATAATAAAGCTCCAAAACAAAGTTCCCCTTTCAGACTGTGGAGCAGATGGTGGCACCTGTGGCAATACATTTCCTTCCCTTCCCGCCATTGCTATATTAAGAGCTGGTGAGGAAATTTTGCATCTGGGCTGGTAGTCTGCCATGAACTTCAGCAAAGCTATGATAATGTTATTTGTTAAGGGGATTGGAAATTACTCCAATTGCACTATTAAACTCTTCTTTAGGTTTTCTTCCAGGTGCTGAGCTTACAGATTGTTGAAGATTTCTTTAAGGTTCTTTCTTTTTTTCCAGAATCCTTAGAAAATTAAGAAAGTTGCCAAGATACCTCAGATGGGTGGCTAACCACAAGTAAAAACCCCATGTCCTTCAGTAAAACAACAAGGCGAGACAAAATATTATTACTTCCTCTGAGTCCTTTGAGCAAAAAGCTGAAGGTAATTTTTAGGCACTGGTGTTTGCAACGGGAAAGAGATGCAGGGGAAAGGGGTAGTTTGCAAGTTGTTGTATATATTTTAAAACACAGTACTTTGTAGTGCTCTGTGAAGTTGCTCCAGAGAGTAGTGAGCTGCCGTAACGCTCCCCGTCAGTCGGACTGTCGCTGCGAGTAGCTGTGTGCAGCAGCTAGCAGCTCAGGGTAGGGTAGGAGTGCAAGGCAAGGTGATCCCATCAGACGGTTTGAATAGAAAGAGTGCTTGCCATTGTCCAAGGTTTTCCCTGTTTTGCTCACCTAGCTGGTTTAACTCCAACTTTGCTCAGTTTTTTTTTTTTCTGAAAGACACAGATAAGCTGGATCAAAATTAAAGGGGCAGGCTCACTCGTGTCTGTTATCCACTACAGGTGAAATCAGCTTCTGGCTCTACAGGGAAAGGTAAAGTAGAGCTTGCCTCTTGCTCGGGTGCATTCCTGATACGTACAGGATGTATATCACAGCTGTATTTTCAGATGTGATAACCAGAGAAATGTTCTCTCTTTATAGTGGAATATAATAAATAGTGGAAGAAAAATTAAATAAGTAAAATGAGGGAACTCTCTTTGCTAATGCAACTATAAGATCACATCATTAAAATCACTCGAAGCCAGAAAAAGTAACAGTGCACTACAGCAACATTATTTCTTGCTGCTTGTTTCCAGCCCACGCTCTGCTGATGTCGCTTTGCTGTGTAACACCAAGGCAGAGAGCAATGCTGTTGTGTTTGGCTTTGTCAAGGCTGTTGCAAGCAGCCGTGAGCTTGTTCCACTCACAGCCTGAGCCAGGCTAAAGCTGTGTAGCCTTGTCAGCAAGGCGCTTTGCTTAAACAATCTTAGCAGGTTATGTCAGATCGAAATCGTTATTCACAACCACAAGGCTTCCAAGTAGGACTGAACTTGTACTATAGTGGCTGGCAACACGGCTAGAGTGCACATAATACTGTCTTTTTTGCCTCTGCAAAATAGTGCTGAGGCCCAGCCCTAATTACCCATCCGTACAACACCTCACTCTTGCACTTTTCTCTCTTTTTGCAGACTAAATGTCTGCAAGCAGCTACCTATGGCAGGTGACTACAGGCAGAGCAGCAGAGACCACAGGATAGGAAGAGATGGCACAGCTTTAGGGTCTTTCCAGTAGGGCAGGGAAGAAGGAGGCAGAAGGAGTCTTTGATGAAACTGGAACAGGCAAAGAGTGAAGAGTTACCAGGTGGGGTGAAGAGGGAACACACAGATGGCTGTGAAAGGGAAAGGTGTGGGAGATGGGCACTGAAGAGAGCAGAGTGGTGCTGGTTGCTGAAAATCAGAGAGTTGTGGGAAAAGCAGAGGGTTCAGGGACCTCAGAGACAAGGAAAAGAGACATTGTGAACAAGAGGAAAAGAGACCTGAGGCTGATCCTTGAAGACCACCTTCACTAGTCCACATACATCTTACCTGTGCAGATTTTTTTTGCTTGCCAAGGATCTGTTGAATAAGTCTTGTCTGACCGTGAGGACAGAGGGGTGAGAAAACAAATAGGCAAGTGAAAGGTGTAGGAGGCAGATGGTAAGACAGGACAGGCAGAAGTGGAGTGTCTGGGTGGGAAAAGACACTGGCAGTGATAGTGCTTCCTGAAAATCACAGGTATCCCATGCCTCCCCTCCATCTTCCTGACTTAATGGGCCAAGAATCAGCTCTGGCTGAACACTAGATAACATTAGCAGAGGTACCTCGGTTGGAGAGGAGCAAAAAGCCAGCAGTACTAAGTGGAGGTAGAGCCCCTCTGTGGAGAGAGCTAAAGGGAGATCTGCTTCAAAGGAGAGGCAGTGGGTCAGCACTGGGGAGGCAAGGCAGGGGACATTTCTATTTCCAGGTGCCCTAGAGATTTGAGGAGATAAACACTCCTCGCTGTCACTAAGCCTTTGTCCATCACACTGAGAGCAATAGCCCTGTAAGAGACAGGTGGCCTTGTGTTGCTTCATGGCTGTTGCTGGGTGATTTGTCCATCTTATGCCAAAGTGCAAAGTTAAATTCCCAGGAACTGCTGAACCCAGGATAATGGCAGGAAATAGGCAGCGAAGTTGGTAGGATGATGGAAGTTAATCTTCAGTAAGACAAAAGCAACTTGGGGAAATATGGGCATCTGGGATTTTTCTGGGATCTCCCCCACTCCCTTTCCTTGCTGAGCCCTAATTTCACTGCTTCCCCAAATGTACTTATTCTGCTGGGCTGATGCCAAGTGGAACATGCAAAGGGGGTTGAAGAGGAGCATGTCAGGATGTTTCAGCAGTAAGACAAGGAGCTGGAAAGAAATTCAAAGGAGAAGGAATTAAAACAGGAATGAATATAGTGGACAAGTTTTAAATATTAATTCCTTCTTCCCCCCAGGCAAATTGGGGAATGGTGGGTCTGAAGGAAGAAAAAGACCTGGAAGAGAGAGGAAAAGAAAGATGTCTGCACTTATCATGCTATACTAGTAGGAGGGAGGCAGGGAGGGGTGAGCAAAACGCCCGCAGGGTGATGGGTTGGAGAGGGGACCATCCCAAGTCTTGTCATTTTCCAGCTGGCTCAAATTGCTGGTGTTTGCTATTCCCATGATATCTTTGATAGCATCTGTCTGATGTACTAATGATGAGATGCTCCATTCACCACTCAAGAGAGGGATTAGGACTCAAATCGCCATTCCAGCTTGTCACTCACCAAGGAATTAAAATCTTCTTTGAATGTGGAATTTACTGACCCTGTGGGAGAGCCTAAGACTAAGGAAATGATGCTTTAAACATGAGATCACTGAAAGAAAATAATGCATTAGCTGGAGAGCTTTCAGCTTGCCAAGCTGTGGCTGAGAGCCACTGGACAACATTACACAGAGGCACCCAAGTCATGCTCCAGCCAGATCATCACAAATACCCTAGCCATTTCCTCCTCTGAAGGAATAGCCGAGTATAGTGCAGGGACTCCAAGAGGTGGATAGCTTTTAAAGAGTTTATATGGCAGTAAATATGGAAGAGGCTTTGATCTGTGTCTTTCCTAATGGAGGAAAATATCTGCTTAATGTCCTGGTTTTATCACTGACAGCTGGCCATGTTCACAAGTCTGGGTCAGTGACTGTGGAGAAAAGCACTTTGAATTTCATCTGAGCAAAAAAGATTGATGCTAATAGCGACGACTTAAGTGAACTTATATAGATGTGCCCACATGGGACGACTAGTTTCCTCTAGTGCAAGCCCATGATCTCTGCTAGCTCAGCTGCACTGCGAGTTTTTTTGGCAGAAGTGAGCTGGTACTGAACTAAACTTGCACAATGGTAAAGAGCAGCAATGTCACTTACCTCAGGAAACTAGATGGTTGGGCAATGGTACACAGTCACTTTTGGTACTCTGGGTTCCTCCAGAAATTACTGGCATTTGTGTTTTTAGAAAGTCTGTGGACTATCCCCCCACCCCCAATTTTTTTAAAAAAAATGTCTTTAGAAGTGTCCAGGAAATAAAATCCTTTAAAAAATGTCCTGTGGATTTAAGTTCTTATTATTTTGTGTTGGTTGTGGGTTTTTTGTTTGGTTGGTTGTGGGGTTTTTATTATTCTAGGTCTAGTTTCTGTCCATACTACACAAAATTTTGTTGGAATAATTCTGAACTTATCTCCTTTGGAATATAAATGCAATTTGAGACAAAAGGGGCTGCAAAGTGAAGCAATTCTGTTGTAGTTGGTGGAGTTACTATGGACTGATGGAGGTACTCAAGGCCAAAAAGCCTTTTTCTGTTCCCTGTTTTGCATGGGTTGAATAATACATTTTGGTTTAGCATCTTGGTATGTCCACTCCTACTGGCCAAGCCTACTCAGGAGTTTTCCAAACCTGTTCAGTACACCCTTTCACAGCTTTCTGTTTGCACTGCCATATGTCAGAAATAATAATACGTTACTGCTTCACATGACATCTGTGGCGTTTAGACCTCTAACTATGAGCACAGTTTTGGGGTCCAGCTAGGAACAATGAGAGCATGAATTTGAGAACTGCTGAGCACTGTTTGCTGTCTTCACCGCTAGTGCACGGTGACTTGCTGGCAGCTTTGATGCTTAGGCTTGGGCTGTCCAACTCCAGGAGCCACAACTACAGACTTCTTTGAAAAGATAATCTTAATATCTGAGCTTTCTGGTAAGGAAAAAGTATTGCAGAAGAACCTTCCACTGCACGATAACACGAACAAGATGACAACCTGAATGTTTCAGGACACAGTAGGATGGACATGTTTATCCTGGACATATCCTTTCTGCCTGGTTCTGTGACTAGAAACTGAGGATTAAAAGAGAAAAGCCTACAGGGCAGGAGAGCATGAAGGGATCAAGCTAGCAGGGATCAGGGGCTGCTAGAAGACAGCCAAGGACTGTCCTGCCTCCTTTTTCTGTGGAGACAGAAGAATTGTTGTAGCAGGGTTCTTGATGTTGAAATCCATATCTCCCACCCTACATGTCCATCCAATAATGTCTCACCAGGGTAAGGAGGTTTTTCTGCCTGTTTTGATTCTGTCTGCATATTTGCATGTCTCTTCCCTATTCACTTTTGTCCCAGGTCCTCAGCTATCCATATATCTAGGTATTTACTTAGTGTCATCTCATACCAGCAATGGATCATTGGACCACAGTGACAAGGAAAGCTGAAGCTCAGACCCTGGGAGGTACCCAGTTGGGAAGGGCTTAGATTTAACAGATCACTTCTGTGGAACTGAATTTCAAAGCAGCTAAATTAATCTATACAATTAATGCACTTTTCCTTAGTTTAATATCACCCCCTAGCGTCACTTGGGTCCAGTTTCCACGTATTATATTTTTCCAGACCAGTCTTGATTTCTTGCCTCTGGCCCTCAATAGTATCATCTTGCAGATGCAGCAGCAGCCACACCGGCAGCCATGCTTCTGGGAAAGAGGCTAGAGAATTCAGCTCTTGAGAGGTGGATTTACCAAGACATCAGACTTCAGATGTTTCTCCCAGGGAGTTTGGGAAGCTTTAAAGCTCCTTTCTTTTATGTCTGTCTGGGAGAGAAGCCTTGGGATACAGTTGCTTCTTCCACCTTCCAGTGGAGGAGTGCCTTGTTTAGTGGGGAGATTTCCACTCCTGGTGCCATATTTGCAGTAGATTGGTCAGAGGAGACAGCTTAGTTTGAAGTAAGACCAGACAGATAGTTTAAATGTTAATAAGTCACTAGGGCTGCATGACATTTGCCTGAAAGTCCTGAAGGAATTCTGAACTTCTGGCCAGGCTGTATAACCTGTCATTAATGTCTCTGTGCCAGAGCACTGGTGGATTGCCAGTGTAACCCCCCCCACTATAAAAAATGGCTGGTGAGTCTGACTTCCATCCGTGGTAAGAAAGTGGTGTCTATAATGAAGAGTAAGACTGATGAGTATGTGAGTAACAGTCTGTTGAGAAAGAGTCAGTGTGGCTTCTGTAAAGGGAAATCCTGCGTCATTGCTGCGCTGGGTTCTGTGAGGGTCTCAATAAGCACATGGATAGAGGGGATCCAGGAGACAGAATACTTCCAAAAAGCCATTGACAGGTTCTTCACCAGAAGTTACTAAAGGGACTAAGTTGCTACAGGGTTGGAGGAAAGGTCCTTTTATGGAATGAAAGCTGAGTAAAGGACAAGAGGCAAACAGTAGGGCGCATGGGACACTTCTCAGCGTGGAGAAGAATAAGCAGTGAGGATAGCCCAGGGATTGCTCCTGGGACTAGTTTTATTCAACATCTTCATGGATGACCTGGAGAAGTGACTGAACTGTGAAATCTCCAAGTTTGAGGACGATACTGACTTGCTTTGGGTGGTCAAATACTGATCTGATGGCAAGAGAGTTCAGAAGGATCCCACAAAACTAAGTGGTTGGGCAGAAAAGTGTCAGATGAGCTTCAACAGAGATACATGTAAGGTAATACATTTCAGGAAAATAATCTAGCACATTCTTACATGATGTTGAACACAAAGCTCAGATCTTCAGTTACAGATCAGGAAGGAGATCCTGGAGTTGTTATTTCTTACCCTATACAATGGGCTTATGCAGCAGCAGCCAAAATAAATGTTGGGCATCATTGGCAAGAGTATTTAGAGTTAGATGGAGGGTGCCATTTTAGCACCGTATAAAACCTCCTCCATGCATCCTGATCTTGAGCAGCGGGGGCCGTTCTGGTCTCAAAAAAGGCATGGTGGAGTTTGAGAAGGCAAAAGGAAGGGCAACTACAGCAATCAAAGGGATGGAATAGTGCTTTATGAGGAACTACGGAAAAGGCTGCAGCTCTTCAGTTTGGAGACAGGAAGGCTGAGAGAATTTATAAGTGAAGTTTATAAAATCTTGAAGGTGGTGGATAAGGTAAATGCAGATCTGTCTTTCACCAAATTCTGCAACATGAAGCTAAGAGCTTCCCTCAGTTACCAAAGAATTGTTTTCTAAAAGGCTGGCTGGCTGCCCACTCCTGTGGACCATTCCATGGACAATGCACTTGCAGGTGGCCCTTGAAAAGAAAGGACAAATAATCCACCATGCTAGTGCTTGGGGCTGGCATCCACTCCTTCTCTGGAAACCCTCTGTCCTGTGAGGTCTCTGTTCCACCCACAAGGTAAACTCCCTCCCATCTCACCTCCTCAGCCCATCTGAAAGCTGTCACCCTAGCAGGGAGAGGCTGCAAAGGTGACAAGCAAACCCAAGACAGACAATCACTCGCCAAATATTTAAATAGCAACTACGGGGCTCTTTTGGGAGAAGTGGTTGCAGAGCAGGGCCATGGAGCCTTGCTAGCTTTGCCCAAGGGGTGCTGCAGCATGCTCGTGCCACCACTGCATTTCATTAGTGGAATGAATGAGAACAGCTAAACCAGATCAGAATAAAACACTGTTTAATGCTATATCCTGGCTGTGAGACTGTCCAATGGCAAATTCCTTGTGGAAGATACAAGAGCAAGGAAATATGTAGTAAATCCCCCAAATATTCTCCTAGGCTCCAGCAGTCTGAGACAGATGTTGAATCTTTGTATTTAATTGTGCTTTTCCTCTGCAGTGTCTCTATCCAGGTATTTTATGAAACCACATAAACGTTTATTATCCATGCTCTCCTGAGGCAAAGTGTCCATGGCTGAAGGCGTGCTGCATGAGGAAGCCTTGTGTTTGTTTTGGATCTGCCTCTAGTTCTTGTGTCTTGTCTTTTGAAGAGACAGTGAGCAGTAATTTATTTCCATCTCATTTATTCCCCTCAAGGTTTTATTATACCTATTTATTATAGCTATTACAGCTTCTCTCCTCTGTCATCTTTTCCTTAGAGAAGAAAGCAGTGTTGCAGGCAGCCGGGAGCCCATGTCACTGGATGTCTTTCAGAGAAAAATCAGACAAAACTTTTTTCCAGGAATGACCTTGGCTGAAGCAGCCCTGGGGTGGGTGCTGGGAAGCATGAACGGGCCTTGAGAGGAGCCTCCTGGCACCGTGATGCTGCAATGCCCCTGGCCAGCGCCAGAGCCCAGCTGATTTGTGTGCCCCAAATGTGCACCCACAAGTGCTCCCAGCCCCCTGGCCACCCAGACCTTTCAGAAAGCAGGTGCTCACTTCTGACACCCCATGGGGGGGCATCTCGCTCCCTCCCAATTTTGTGGGTAGCCCTGGGATAAGCCTGTGCACAGTGAGACACTGACAGTGGGGACAATGTCCCAGCAGCAGCAGTCGCTCGGAGGTGTCTGGTAGAAGAGGCTTTGCAGGGTGCTGGCCTGCCATCCCGTGCAGATGAAGCTGCAGAAATGAGGTGAGGTAGCACAGGAGGGATCAGCCTTCCTCAGAGAGTGGGAGCATCCTTTACCTTCCAGCCCATTGCTAGAGACAGACATGAAGCTGCTGAAAAATTGAGAGGTAGGCAGAAGCCATCATTTTGCCTTGCCCCAAAGGCACTTGATGGCCCTGACCAGCCTCACTTGGGCCTCCATCTGCAACCTTTGCCCATGGGACCAGGAGCCCCATTTCAGCTCGGCCTTGTGCTTTTAGTCCCTGCCTGAGCTGTATTGTGGTCTGTCTCCACTTCTTTCGTGGCTGTTTCTGTCCATAGACGCTGTTTGTCTGGACCCTGACACATGGACTGACCTCTTGGCTTGACCTCAGATCTGCCTGGCAATCACTGGACTGTGTCTGGCACTGGCTACCATCACTAGGACTGACCTTGACCTGCAGATCAGCTTCTCAGCTGCACCTTGGACTGCTTTGTCACCACAAACTCGCCTGATGATCTGGAATCTCAGCCGAACCAGACTCCCATCCCTGGGCCTGCCCTGAGCCCATGTTGTGCTCCCGAATGGTGGGACACTGTGGGACAAGCCCTGGCTGGTGAGCCCCTGCCCTGCCAGCCTTGTTATCTCCCTTGTCCCCCTTGTCTCCTTGTCGCCTAAGAGCAGCTGGCCCCTCTTGCTGCCTTGACAGAAGGAAGCTTTCCCAGCAAAACATGTTGTCCCTGCCCCACCGCCCAAGTCCCACTCTTCCTCCATAAGTCCAGCCTTTTCTCTTGCAAAGCCCCACCACAACCCTTCCCTTCCCAGGATCTGTCTCCAAGCCATCCAGAGCTTCAGCCAACTCAGCCTGCTGTGATGGCACCATCTCACCAGGCTATGGTGGGTGCTGCAAGATGAGCTGCCACCTGGACAGTCCCTAGCTATACCTGTGGCAACAAATAAGTCATTGAGACTCAGGGAGAAGGCTGATGTGCATCCTGGATACTGGATAGCGTATATTGTTTTAAGCCCTGGAGGACAGGCTGGGAGAGATCACAACAGAAAAGGTTAAAAATACAGATACCATGAGTCCCTGTCCCTGTGCTGGGGTGGAAGGGCACCATCCCAGCATTGCTCCAAGGCATTGGGATCAGTGCTTATGGGTACCAATGTATTAGCCCTGCCTCTTGCACTCAGCGCACCCAACAGCAATGTGAAGGGAGGAGGCTGAAATGGGACTGGGCAGGGTGTTTTGAAGCAGATATGGTGGTCGGTGGGTGATCAGAGGTCTCAGGTGTGAGGGGCTCTGCTGAAACTGGGGAGTATGGTTGAGAAGCACCTCTGGGGAGCCGGGCCTGGGCTCAGCATGAGTGTGTTGTGTTAGCTGGCAGGCGAGGTGGGACATTGTATGGTACCGTCAGGAAGGCAGCCAGCAGATTCCTCAGCGATGGGGTAGCGCTGAATGACCTCAGAGCACAAGTGGTCTGCGCAGCTGGTGGACTCCTCTGAGCACCCTGCCTGTGCCGAGGAGAGCTCAGGGCCCCAGCTCCCCGTCCAGGAGGCAGCCCCCACCCTGTAGCACCCTGCAGACTGGCTTGCTTGCCTGCCTGCTGAGGCTGGAGTGGAGGAAAGTGTTGGCAGCTCACGGAATTATTAATAGAAGAAGAAGTAGGAAAGCAATGGGGAAGGTCAAAGAGCTATTCCCACTCCAGCATCAGGTACAAGGCTGGTTCTGAAAAGAGCTGAGCAAAATTGAGTGCTGGAAATGAAGGGATCACGACTGCTCTGAAAAGCTGCTTATGGTCAGTTTGAATACATATAGACAACCCGAGTATTGCTATAGACTACAACATTAAAAGAGCAGTGCCATTTTAAGTCCTGGTAAAGAAGCTTGATGTTCCTGTTTCAGCAGCTTTCTCTCACATTTGTCCCTGCTGATAAGCCTCCATACCAGTGCGCTGTCAAAGAGTGCTCTCTTGGGTCCAAATGTCCATTGAATCTTCCATCACCCTAGATGCTGTTGGTGCCTTCGATAGTACGGAATGGAACCTAAAGAGCCATGTGGGATTGGGTAACTCTGAAGCAGGAGTACAGACCTCCCCACGGAACTCACCTTCTCTGGAAATCACCAGCATCATTAGCCAGGGATATTGCAGAGAAAGGGTTTACACTAAGGCCAACACTTGAGAAGCTGAGTGGTATGTTGGAGCAGCCAGTCCGCTCAGTGGCTCTTCAGGTATTTGCTGGAGCCTGGTGGATTTCTCTTTGAAGGGGAAGTGTTCCGGTTGCAGCTATACATCTGGCATTGTCTGATTTTGAGCACTCACTAATAGGAATTCAACCCTGATCCTTTAGAGTTGTGTACAGTGTGTACTTGAAGAACTGCTGCTGTCCTGATGGGAGTGAAATGAGCCATTGTGTGTATGCCAAGGAAGAGGGATAAGGGAAGAGAAGGAAGGAATAAAGAGGTGTGGGAGAGTCCTTCTTGACAAGGTCCCTTCACTGCAGCTACTTTAGTCCAGCTGTTCCTCATGCAGTTGTCACTGCTATGACTTTGTGACACTGGCTGCCACATCTGGCTCTTGGGCATGTTCATGTTCCATTATTTTTCTGTGTGCTGCCGATTCTGAGCCACACATGCAAGGGACGGGATATTTATCATGCTAAACCCAACAATAATTCAGAGGAGGGAAAGGATGCATTTTCATAAAGTATTTGTTGTTAGATATCATAGGCCATCCCCAATGCCTGTGAGTGTCACTGTGTTTTGTTCCTAGATCTGGAAGTAGGTTTGAGTTAGTGATTGGAATGGAGGAGAGGGACTGGGGAGTCAGGGCACTTGTGCTCCTTTCTCAGCATTGTCTTGTACCTGTGACTTCAAGCAAGTCCCCAGAGACACTTCTCAGTTTGACTTCTGACTTGTGTCTCAAGTAGGGGCAACAGTCTCACCCATTCTGCCCCCCAGAAGACCGGATAATACAAGGGCCATTTTCCTGGGGAGCAGTGGTTACACTACACCATTTATCCCAGTGCTGAATCCTTTGATATTGGATAGGTTTCTCCTATACACTCACACCACCCCAGCTGTAATGTTCCTGCCTGTAGGGACTTTGCACTTTGAAGGCCTTTCCCAATCACTGGAGAATCCTTCAAGAATGGGTGTGAAAGGACAGTCTTGAATGGCACAAGACCTTTAGGTCATCAGCACCACAACCTCACTCCCCACCTCTTATGCGGAAGAACAGGGACAGCCGGGAGCCTGACTGTGCTATTCTTCTTGCCTTCTGATTTGCACCATCTCTTCACAGGCCTGTGATGGCAGTCCAGCACATCTCACCTTACTGCCCCTAGGTGGGCAGAGCACTGAGCCCTTGGAGTAATTCCCCTCCTCTCAGAGAGCAGGCAAGAAGGTTCAGTCCTGTGCTGGAGACCCAGCGTACTTATGGTTATGGGGGCTGCTCTGCTCTCCTCTGTTAGAGTGTCTTTCACCTCTGTCCTCTCTCAGTCTTCCTCACCATACTGTGCCCCCCGAGGGAGTGCAGAGGCTCATCAGGTGCTTAAGCCTTGCAGGTCCCCTGCATTTCCAGCTCTAGGGAACAGGGAGGCCAGTGACACAGGAGCATCACAGCTGCACACATCACTGCTTCCAGTATACAAATTGATCCATCTCCTTGTGAGCAAATCCCTGTGCTTCAGAGCCAAGGTCTAGGACCTGCATGGCGTCAGTGGCCCCAGGGGTTGCTTTCGCCTCCACGCTCAAGTGGAAGAAAGAGGACTCTGGTGCAGGAATACAGTCTGGGTGGAGGTATGGAGAATAGGTGAAATGCCTGCAAGTCATTGCAGTTAGAATTAATAATTTCACCTTCTCCGTAATGCTCTGTAGTACTGGTGTGTGTGAGGAGCCTGACCCACCAGGCCCCATGAAGGGACCTTGAACCAGTTATGGTTTGGGCCTGGTCTCCGATGCTCACTGACAAAGGCAATTGTGACTGACATATCTTCAACCTCTTTGGTGGCCAAGAGCAAGCGCTGGCAGCCCACAGTTGCTCTGAGCCCTGCCATGATGGCTGTACTCTTACTTGGCACAGTCCCCGATCAAAGGCCATGCACCAGCCCAGGGAGCTGCTCTGCTCCTTCAGCTGTAATGAGAGCCCAAGCTGGAGGGAAGGGCTGAAAAGGGTGGGTCTGCCGAAGGGTCCCTGGGGCTTATGATGGTATGGCTAGAGCAGAAACAACAACCCCACCCCAATCCCTGCAATGCCTCCCTCTCTATAAACGGGACAGATGGATAGCTCCCTTCCTCCCCCCCCCGGTCCCCCTCTTTTCTTCCCTCCCAGAGGTCACCTTCAGCGGGGAAGCAGCGTGCCCCCAGGACCAGAGGCATGGGGAAGGGGCGGAGCGTCACGCTTAGCCCTGTAATGCCTGGCAGCCCCCTCCGGCTG
Source organism: Theristicus caerulescens (assembly GCA_020745775.1). Lineage (NCBI taxonomy): Eukaryota > Metazoa > Chordata > Aves > Pelecaniformes > Threskiornithidae > Theristicus > Theristicus caerulescens. The sequence continues at coordinate 88,827,769 of CM036558.1, forward strand.
CTCCGCGCAGGCTGAACCCAGCCCAGAGGCTGCAGCGGGGGAAGCGAGGCAGTCCACGGCCGTCCGTCAGTGCTGCGCTGCTGGAGAAGGTGAGAGGCTTGGTACGGATGGGGAGGGAGTGTGGGAAGAGAAGTTACAGCTGTGGCAGGATGAAGGAGACTGGACAGGCACATAAAAGGGTACCCACCCCTCACAAACCAGTTTTGGAGGCTCTGGTGTAGCGTGCCGGCACAATGTGGAGTGCACCCATTTCCCACATCTGGTTGATGGTGAGCTTGTTAGGTGGCTCTACCCTGAAAGGTTGCTTTGGGTCCAGTGTGATGGTGCCCCGGTACTGGCTGGTTGGTTGGGAGGAGGGTGTGATGTGGCTTGGTCCCTGCGAGATTGCTGCTGATTTCTGTCTGAGGAGGCAGCTGCGTGGAGATTGTGGTATACTGCTTGCTGGGGAGAGGCTTAGGGGCTCGCTCTGGGGAGGCTGCTAGGTGTTTCTGCCCAAGAAGAGCAATAGGCAGTTCTGCTAAGGGGACAGTCGTGCGGTTCTCCGCAGTGAGATTAAGCACTAGCCTGCTGACCAGTTTTAGAAAGAAGCTCATAAATCTATCAGCAATAAGGCCAGAAACAACCACTGCGATAATCTGTTCTGATCCTTTGCCTGTATTAAACGTGGTTTGCACTAGGGTGGACCTTTTAGGGGAAAAAAAAGTGCCATTCTTGAGTTAAAAGTTCCAGAGATGGAAGGATACTCTTCCATACTAGGTGATGAGATTTTTAGGGGCAAATATCCTTCTTCACAAAATCTGCACCGCAATTGAGGTCTAAAATTGCCTCATTTCAGCTTCAGCTATTGGTTTTATTATAATGCTATTACTTAAGTAGGGGAGCCCTCATTAGTGAAATTCTAGTACCTGCAAAGGTACACACAGATGACAGAGTCACTTCTTCGCTATGTGTTTGATAAGCTAAAAAGACTGCTCCCCTGAAAGTTTCCCCTGTAATTGTCAGCCCTGTTGTCATTCTTATGGTTCTTCTCTGGTCCTTTTTCCGTCAAATTGTGGACACCAGCGCTAGCTTGCTGAACTATGGTCTCACTGATACCATTAAAAAGATAAAAAACATCCAAGAGCTAATCCTGTTGACCCGTCAGCTGGCCTCCAGAATAGTTTGGGAAATTTACCCTAGAGAAACCAGGCTTTCACATCAGTATATTTTTAACATTCCAAAAAACATCATAAAAAAGTAGATAAAGAAGAATGCACAGCAGAGCAAATGGAAGGAATGCATTTCTAATAAAAACACAAAATCCACTGGTGCATGATATTCTCAATTCTAGTGCAGAAGTCATTAGCAGGTGGCCAGCTCTTAGAAATACAGCTTTCCTAACTCAGCTGATTTTCAGAGATTAAATTTCAGACCATCTCAGGGCATCTGTCTGTAGGAACCTCTGCAGAAACTAGAGTTCACTGTAAGAGGCACATCGTCTCGGAACAGATCTCTTCTTTTGTTATAATCTACCTTAGCCTATGTAAAGCTGAACGGCTATATCTATTTTTTTGTTTACAGTGAAGCTTATTTTCTTAATTCAGCATCTGGAAAATGCTAGTTTGCCTCTCACTGCTGATGTTTCCTGCGTCTGATGCTTTTTGGGCATTCTCTTCAGCACAGTGAATTCAAAAGTGGAATCTGCAACATCAGTAACCCTTGTACCATTATTCTCTTAGACTTGTATCTGTATCAAGATGTGTATCGATATCACAGTAGATTATTTCTAGTGCACTTCTATATCATCCTACATATTAAGGCCCGCAAAGGAAGTGAGGCTACACCAGATCTACATTTCTGGGTTTACACAGTGCCCATTTTATCTACAAACCAGCATGAAGAACTTAGATTTGTCTGGTTAATATGACTTTTTTTTTTTTCTATCACTCAATGCCAGACTAAACTCCTGACTTCTTTGGTTGCTTGAAACACTTTTGTATGTGTGTATGTGCATGCACCAGTTTTATCAAGCAATGCATTATCTACCCAAACCCATTTTGTGTCATTTGCAAATGTTTTCTGGATGATTTCAGGGCTTCCTTCTAGATCATTGGCAAAGGTAAAAGTATTATAACAGAGTCAGTATTTAACAAAATTAATTGTGTAGCATGAGGACACCAATAAAAGACGATAATTTCCACTATACTGGGCTTATTTTTAAATGCATTAAAAATGTGTGGCTTATTGATTTTGACCAATGCCAGGATGAATTTGTATAGATAGCTTTCAGGGAACGATCAGTGAATGGGATGTTTCTGGCAGGTGCCGTACGAAGCAATACAGGGCTGAGAACTGCTCCGAACTCCCACCAACGATTTAGAGGTTGACCCCACACGCAGGGTCTTTACACAGCCCCTAGACAGAAATGAACGTGGTGGTTTGATGACAACAGAGACACCAAGTGATCTGAATTACTTGATACACTAAGTCTATTTGAGCAAAATGTGCTTTATTAAAGGTGGTGCAAAAATATTCAGGTAGAAACAAGGCAGGCAACACCCAGAAAGGGACACAAAGAGGAAGTGGAGTTTTTCCCAGAAAAAGCCGAGTAATTTGGAAAAACTCTGGAGTTATAACGAATGTATAAGGTAGTACAGCTCCTCAGTGTGGCATTCCTGCAAAAAGAGATCTTGGGGCCACAGCATGAGGCAGAGGGTAATTCTAGCCAAATGCATCACGGGAGGCATTCCCCCAGGAGCATTCGGTGTTTTAACATGGGGGGCAGAAAAAGTTCTGAGGCTTCAGAAAAGAGCCATAAAACAAATCTGAGAGCTGGACAAAAGGCCTTGGTTTGAGAATTGGACAGAAGGTTGTTTGAAGGCATTTAACCAATAAGATGACTGAGAGGTGTCTTGATCAGAGAGCATGGAGATGTTTATTCAAAATTCAGAATGTGACTACAATTTCTGGAAGCATCCTATCTGTTTTTAAACTAACCGATGTGGGCACTAAAGTAGCACAGCGTGCCAGACCGTTTGTGAAGCCTAAGTAAAGTGTTGGTTAAATACATAGCCTGAGTTTCAGTCTGTACCCTGCTAGTTTTACTCAATCTAATAGTTAAAAATATGTTCTCATATAGACTGTCGTCGTACCTCTGACCACAGTGCATATAAACCTACGAGAGTCAGGAAAAATACAACAGGCACTAAAAGACTCTTTTCTCTAGCTGAGAAACTTCAGCAGCAGGTTAGGTAAATTTGGATTAGGATATCATATAAATAAATAACAGCAAGAATGTTGACACTGATTTTTATAGTTGACCAAAGTTTCTCTTTGGATCAAGCCTGCGTGACTTTTTGTAAGAGGGGCCCCCAATGTTGTTGGTTATTTGGTTTGGGTTAAAGCTCTGCAGAAGGTCAGACAAGAAAATGGACCCTACATGCCATATGCTTAAGGCCATTTTTAATGGAGCGTCTTTGATATGAAGAGAGGCTGAGACAGCTGAAACTCTTCAGCTTGGAAAAGAGAAGGCTCAGAGGGGATTTTATTGGTGTATATAAATACCTGATGGGAGGGAATGAAGACAAGGGAGCCAGACTCTTCTCAGTAGTGCTCATTGACAGGACAAGAGACAATGTGCACAAACTAAAACACAAGGAATTCCACCTAAACACAAGAAAACACCTTTTTTTTTTTTACTGTGAAAGTGGTAAAAACAACGTGATAGATTGCCCAGAGAGGTTGTGGAGTCTCCATCTGTGGAGATATTAAAAACCTGACTGGACACCTTCCTAGATAACCTGCTGCTTGAGCAGGGGAATTGGATTAGATGATCTCAAGAGGTCTCTTCCAGCCTAAACTCCTCTGTGATTCTGTCATCATAGCACCGTCTCTGTTATACCAAGATTACACTGTCTTTGGCCCTTGACATGTATGAATTGTTTTTCTGGACCAAATATATTAATCATTTTGGTTAAAGAAACAGAATAACATTACCTAGACTAAGACACTGTATCTCCATAGGCTAGATCCTCCTCAGCTCCTCAGGAAGTTGGGAAGCATCTCCCGATGGTGGAAAGGATGTGAATTTCCTGCTGCTGTAATTACAGACGCTTTTGGGGAATTAGGGTTTCTCACATGTCGACAGCCTGGAAACAGGACCTCTAGCAGGGATGAAGCACAGGAAGGATAGTGAAGGAAAGAACAGTTTTGAAAAGGACCCTGCCTGCTGCCTTCAATACAGCACAGCCAAATGGTGAGTGCATCCTGGCCAGGGCCCTGGTGGCCTCTTCCCCAGTGCTTGTCATTCTGCAAAGGGCAAATGGCACTCTGGAAGGTAACAGGGGTAGGTGCAGAGCACCCAAACACGCTCTACTCAGTGATGATCCAAATTTGGCCTTCACTTAGCTTCCTAGCTAATGGCAGCAGTATCTCAGAGAAAGACCTGACAACTTTGGCTATTTCCTGAAGTATGGACAGCGTCCTGTAATCAGTTTCCTCAAAGGCAGCAAGGGCCAAAGCCTGCAAATAGTTCTGGAGTGACCGCAGCTGGGGCTTCCTTCATACGGAGCCCTGATCAGACCCACAGGATTGTCACTGTCCCTCAAGTCCCTCCCCTACCCATATCCTCTGGCTGATCTGTTTTTCCAGTCTGGCTGTTTCACTTTGATGCTCTGCTCTGTACCCAGACAATCTGCCCTCCCATGCCAGTGGGGCCGTGCATGGAAGTAAGGATCCTTGTCACCTGTATTGCAGTTCACTTGAAATGTGGAGTGGAAGGACACAAGAGGCTTTTGGAATTTTTTTATTGCAAAAGCTTATGGACTCAAATGTTTTGACTCCCAAAGCTGGAGTGAGAACCAAGAATATACAGAGAAGCATATCCTCCCATTCACAAAAGCAAGTATTCACACAGCAAGTAGAATTAATGAATCATATAAAAATGGAATTGATGAATCATATAATAAATAATTCAATACAAATAAAAACAGATTAATGAATAGATATTTGAAAATTATATCATTATTGAATAATACATTAAGTGGATGCAGCAAGAAGATTCTGACCTTTCGGTTAGATAGTACTAACAGCTGGCCAGCCTACAAGGGAAGAAGTTTTGTCCAACTCAAGTTTGAGAAATTAAGTTATCTGAGAAGACCGTGAATGATTTGCTGACAAGAACTTGTATATGACCGTGAATTTGATATAGGAGGAACACTGTCTTACAGAAGAGATCTTTTGATATTTTTTTCACAAATATAAATCTAATGTGTTCAGGACAAGCAGACATCTCTCCTGTTGTTTCACTCCCTATTTAGTGTGGCTTTAGCCTATCTAATATCAAGGGGAGGTCTATGTCTTTCAAAGGTCTATTACATTTTAAGTTTTTTCTCTATATTCCTAGATAGAACTCTTTAAAAGGCTTTTTCAGCTATTCATTTTAACACCTAAATGTGGCAACACCAGTTTGGAAATGTCAGTGGCAGAGTGGGTCCATTTGCAGGTTCTGCAATGCCCTTGCTGTGTGGAATTTCGCAAGCTGCGCCGGCTAGGCAGCAAACAGGAGGACATCAAAGCAAAATCTCTAAAATACTTTCCAGACCATCTTTCCCTGCGAGTTTCTCCCCAGCCTTCCATTAATCCCCTCCCATGCACACACTTGTTCATTGTTGAACTCCCTACGGACTGTACTAACTTTGACTGCTGTGTTGGCTCTTACACCAAGCCAAAGCCTTTGCAGAAGAGTAGGGCCAATTACTTGGTACTTCTGAATTGGATAAGATTTAGCAATGCAGTCTAGGAGAGAAGGGAAGGGAAAAGAAGGGGAACTCTCCCACAGGTAGTCCCAATCTGCTGTACAAATCCAGCCTTTTTGTAGTTTTCTTAGGTTTAAATAATTTTATTGCTAAATTACTGGATTCTTAAGAATGACCAGATCTAGCAGCACTGGGGGCTGGAAGTTGAAGGAACTGTAATAAGCTCTGGTCACAAAAGAGCAATGTAAAAACTAAGGGAAAAGGCTTCATTCTTTCTGCTCCCACTCGTTCCCAGGATGCCATCTTCCTTTTTAGTAATGTGAGGTCCTATTCCCTCCCCCAAAAGGCATCATGTGAGTCAGAATGTTTCATGGGAAGAGATCCTGAGTTTGTAGGTGCAGAGGTGAGCCACTGGTTTTACACCAGAGCTCTGTCTCACTGCACACTGTTTAAGACACATCCAAGAACGCTGCAACCCTCAGGCTCTTGGGTTGCATCCTGGGCTGCATTAGGCAAAGTGTTACCAGCAGATCGCAGGAGGTGATCCTTCCTCTCTACCCAGCACTAGTGAGGCCAAATCTGGAGTAGTGGGTCCAGTTCTGGGCTCCTCAGCAGAAGAGAGATGTGGACATACTGGCATGACTCCAGTCTGTGAAGATGATTAAGATATTGGAGCATCTTTCATACAAGAAGAGGCTAAGAGAGCTGGGACTTGTTTAGCCTCAAGAGGAGAAGGCTCAAGGTGATTGTCTTATCGATGTATATAAATACCTGTAAAAAGACACAGCCAGAGTTGTCTTAGTGATATTGAGTGACAGGACAAGAGGCAGTGGTCCTGAAACACAGAATTTCTATTTAAGCATAAGAAAAAACTTTTTTACCATAAAGGTGATCGAACACCGGAACAAGTTGCCCAGAGCAGTTGTGGAGTCTCCATCCTTGGAGATATTCAGAACTGAACTGGACACAGTCCTGAGCAACCTTCCTCTGAACAGGAGGTTGCACTAGGTGATCTCCAGAGGTACCTGCTGACCTCGACCATCCTGTGACTCTGGTTCTGTGACCTTGCTCCAAAGCCAGGAGGGGCTCCCAGGCCCGGGGTTCCTGTGTTCGGAGCACAGGGAGGTAGTCAGGGGGAGACTGCTGCCACAGGTGCCTTAAAATGCTGCCTTGTAGCTGGCTGGGGGAACTGAAAAAGCATTTCTCTGAAATGGGTCTGAGGCAGCTGGCTGTAACTCAAAATGCCATTGATGTCCAAGCTTCCTTCCTGCCTAAGTTTCTTGGCTGCACAGATGAGTGACTTTGGGTCAGAAATGTCAGCAGGCGTGTGAGGTACTGAGCTCCCCTTGGCTTGCTCGGAGCACAATGCCTCTGACTAGTAATCCCTTTTTTGTTGTGGGCTAGCTCTGCCTCTGCCTAAGGGGCAAGTCTGTCTCTGCTCCTACCTCAAGGACTTTCTTCAATAAGCAGTAAGGGTGGGTTTCTAAGTAGAGAGACACAGTCTTGCTGCAGTAGGCTAAGGAGAGCAAGAGGACTGGGTCACGCTTGATAATCTGGGACTCTGTTAATGTTTTGCTTGTTGCTTAACACCTTGGAGACTAGAATAAGAGGAGGCCTGGAAGGCCAAGCTTTAGTACAGCTGACACAGAAAGGTGATCCAGGTCTTTGAAGTGAGAGGCCCCAGGGACTACAATTAGAGAGAGTCAAGCATCTGTCTGGAGGCCAGAGAGGATTAGAAGGCTGAAGAAGGTTCCCTTCAACACAGGGACCTTTTATATGATAAAGGGCTTTGCCCAGAGGTATACTGCATAAAACCACAAGCTCAACTCTAGCACAGCTGCGAGAGTGCTCAGGCTCCAAGTGGCAGAAATATCCCCTGCCATGGCATGGTTTGTGTGGTGTGTCCGATCTGGTTTTCTCTGTGCATGTTGTGATGTTCCTGACTCGGGCTGTGGTGTTTCTGCAGCACTCAGCAATGGCCGAGAGCTCAGCTGCAGCTGCAGCAGTGGCAAGGACAGCAGCACCAACCGTGCTAGATGAGCTCCTGGAGATCACAGCTCAGAGCCTGGTGCGCACCGAGGTGGCCGAGCACTATGAGGTTATTCGGGAGCTGGGCAGGGGCAAGTATGGCCACGTGATGCTAGTGACCCACAGGCAGAGAGGTAAGGAACCAACTGCACCCCTCCTCTCCACTCGCCAGGGCACTGGGTGGGCTGGTGGCTCCTTGGGGCCAGACACCAGGCACGGTGGGGAGATGCCAGGGATACTGGCAGAGCAGGGACTTCCCCAGCCAGGGGTCATCCCATTGCACCCAGCCAGGGAGCAGGTGATGCCAGGGGGCAGGCCAGAACATCAGGCAAGGTTATAGTGATGATGCAGGTCCAAGGTCAAGCCGAGAAGTCAATCCACAAGTCAGGATCAACAGGGTTCATGGTTAAGCACCAGCATGGATGTGATATAGCTGGAAACCAGCACTCCCACCACACAGCTCAGGCAGGGAGTGAAGCCCCAAGCCTGAGCTTAAATGGTGCCCTAAGACCCACAGACAGAGGGTGTGAGTGGAGGTCCTAGGCAGGGTTGGCCAAGGCCATTAAGGCCTATGAGTGCCCACAGGGCCCTGACACTACTCTTCCACAGTAGTCCCAGCTCAGACTGATGGGCCCACATAGCCTGAATTTCCCTTGCTCTGCCCAGCGCTCCTGTGCATGCACTGGCTGACTCAAAACTCACACCAGTGGCAGTGCCTGCTCCCAGATCTGGTGTCCACAGGGTATATCCACACAAAGCTTTGGGCCAGAGACCTCTCTGTGGCTGTGAGTGTCCAGACCCATGGCTGCTCAGTGGCACCTCTGTCTGGCCTTGGTGTGAGTGACTTTCAGGGGAGTCTAACCCACTCTCCCCATTCCCAGGGACTCCTATGGCTCTCAAGCTGCTACCCAAAGCCAGTACCAAGCTACACACCTTCTTGTATGAGTATTGCGTGGCGCTCTCCCTTGCCACCCACCCTGCCATCATCGGCATGTTTGGAATTGCCATCGAGTCCAGCCAGTACTATGGCTTCCTCTACGAACCAGCACTGCACAAAGACCTCATCTCTATCATCAAACCCCGGGTGAGTGCTGCTACAAGGCCATGGGGACTGGGACTGCAGCGTTTGGCCCCTGTGCAGGCTGGCTGGGTCAGAGGGAGGGAGAGAAAAGCAATGGGCTGTGGGTCTCTCTGCAGTCTACAGCGTTGAAGCAGCTTCAGGCTTGCAAGACCAGAAATGCAAAGGTCTTCCCCCGTGCAGAGCACGCAGGTGAGGCCCAGCTGGCAGGGCTGCCAAGGTGCCCTGCGTGTGCCATACCGCCTGTCTCTCTCCCTGCACAGGACGGGATCCCCGAGCCAGCCGCTAAGCAGTGTGCCAAGCAGCTCGTGAGTGCGCTGGAGTTCATCCACAGCCGAGGGCTCGTGTACCGTGACGTCAAGCCTGAGAATGTGCTGCTTTTCGATCCCGAGTGTCGGCGCATCAAGCTGACTGACTTTGGGCTCACGCGGCCCAAGGGTACCAAGCTCAAGCTGGTGGCCGGGGTAATCCCCTACACTGCCCCTGAGCTGAGCAACACTGCTGATGCCCAGGGGGTGCCCATCGACACCAGCTTGGACGCCTGGGCCTTCGGTGTGCTGCTTTTCTGCCTGCTGACTGGCTACTTCCCCTGGGAGCAGAGCCTGCCAGACGACCCTTTCTTTGAGGACTTCATGCAGTGGCAGGAGACGGGCCTGGAGGAGGACCTGCCCCGTCACTGGAAACGCCTGACAGCCGAGGCTGCCTTGATGCTGCGGAGCCTGCTGGCCCTAGATCCTGCCAAGCGTGGCCCTGTCAGCGGGGCACTGCGCTACGTTGATTTCCCTTGGCGGCTGGAGGACAGGCACAGCGAGGAGGCTGCCGTGAAGCCCTAGAGCCTGCTCCCTGTGGAGGGAGGGAAGGCAGGTCTCACCCTGCAAGGGACTTCAGGGTCTGGGACATCACAGTGGTCCGGGTATGAGAGGCCATGGTGACCCAGAACGCAACTTCTCTGCAGCACTGTCCCTACCACCATGGAGCCAGGCTCCTTCCCGAGCTGATGGTCCTCACCCCATGTCTCAGTGCTGCCCAGCATCACCTCCTTGTGCTTCCTTGGGGCTTGAAAACATCTCCTTTCTCTTGGAAATGACTGTCTGTGTGTGAAGCATCCACTTGCTTCCTGGCCACACAGACTCCAGGGCATTTTCTAGGGGCTGCAGCACCCATCTTGTCTCAAAATAGAACAAAATATGTACTTTTGTGTTTCTGTATGTGGCTCTTTTTCCCTCGTAATAAAATGCCTGTGGGGGCCTGCTTGCTGTGGGAGAGCAGGGGCATGACAGACCTTGCGGCCATCTCGGGACAACCTGCACAAGGCAGGGGCCACCCCTGGATGCTGCCTGGGCCTCCACCAGGACCCTTGAAGGGTGGCTTCAGGCCAGTGGGGTGGAGGTGCAGGGGAGCCCCAGCATGTGTCTGTGGATGGTAGCTGTGGACTGATGATGACATTGAGAAGGTGTTGGGAGCCATGGAGGTGAGGTGTTGGAGCAAGCCACAGGGAACTGCACATTGTAACCTGCCCACTGCCATGCATTTCTTTCTGTTTCCTTGTGTTCAGGACCAGGTGACAGACGGGCTCTTCTGTGCAGAGGGTTGTTAGCAGCAGGAGTCTCAGTGTCAGTTTGCAAAAGTGTCCCCCTCTAGTTCCCATCAATCAGGAAAATGGCCTTCTGCAAACACCGACATCCCTGCTGAAGCTCGAGTGGCTTAGGTGCAAGAGGAAAGATGAGCTCACTGCCACGAACGTCCACATGTATGATTCAGCTGAGAAGACAGTAACACTGCGAGGGTGGTCGGCCTGGGCATCACTGAGAAAGGTTGCATAAATTTATCTGTATGAATAACCCCAGCAAAATTCCCCTAGTGATACCTCCCAGCAGCCCTACAGCATTGCCTTGCTCTCACTCCTCATCCTCCTCCAGACTGCTCCCTCCTCACAGAACCAGCCCCTCTCTATACCAACCTCCGCTACCACTTCTTCCCTGCTCCTATTCTGAATCCTTCAGTCCCAAGGAACCATTTCCAAGACTATCCAATGCAATCCCAAGCACACCTCCTCCCTTGTACTGCCTTTAGGTCCTAAGAGAATGTCTTTCACACTCTTTTAGATGCCTGGTACCCCTCTAGAAGACCTTCCTTCTCCCATTTCCTATCACCACTTTAATTTTAACCCTTCCCCAGCAACACACTACCTGCCCCGCCCAAGTCTCCCAGTGTCCTTCTAGGTGCACATTTTCATCCTGGAAAGAGGTAGCAAGGAGAGAATTAGGGGTTAGAAGCTCTTCTTACTTTGCTACCTCTTTCCAGTCCCCAGGATTATGCTGTTGGTAATCCCTTCCAACTCTTAGCCTGATCCTATTGCTGGAAACATCCCCAGCTCACTTTCCATTCTCAGTGGCTTCGTAACTTCTAAAAATGCACTGTTCCAGCACCATACTTTCTAGCATCCCAGCTTTTCTTTCACCTCAGATCCTTTCCCACACACACTCTTCCGTAGTTCCCCAGCCTCCAGCTCTCTTTTTCCAGCTTCTTACCCACTGGCATTTTACCATTACTTACCTTCCCCACTAACATTCCCTTTCTACTGCCCATCACCTGGTAAACACCTCCTACTCTCATATTACTCTTTTGTGCTTTTCCTGCTCCCTACATCACTTATCCCTTGTTCCTTCCAACTGCCCAACCTACCGTATTAATCAACATCATGCTTACCCTGTTCAAGATACAGTTTTCTTCTGTCCACTTCCATCTCTTAGAATCTTTCGTCATTATCCTAAAATGTAGTAAATACTGCTCAACTCTGGCCTGCTGAGATTTGGCTTTAATTACTCTTTGATTACTGTAGGAATAGCAGAGGAGTGTTAAGGTATGAACATAGTTCCTGTATTTAAAGTGGAGAAGCCCTAAGACCAATGGATCTATAGGCCAGGTAGCTGACAGCTATCCTGTGAAAAATAATGGAAAATCTGATACAGATGCTTGCTAATAGAGAATTATAGAACAGGAACGTGGCTTTTTGGAATGTGGCACTCAGCGTTCTATTTGATAATAAAGTTGTGTTTGCTAAAGTAAATTCATAGTGTTATGGTACACAATTTTTGTGAGGCATGACCTATTGATATAAAGAAAATTACAGTATGCTGTATTGATTAAGAAGATGCACTACGCAAAGTCAATAAAGCATACATTTAGTGAACTGAGAACTTTCACGGACAGAAGAAATAATTGTCAGTTGGGAATGCTCTTTGGTTATTTTGGTTGGTTTCTGCAGGGATCAATAGTTGAATGAAAATGGGTCAACATTTCCACCCATAATTTGAAGGTAAATACAAAACCACTGCAGGTAAAACCCTGCAGATGACACAAACATGAACAGGGTGATAAATAGCATGAGGAACAGGCCACTCAAATAGATCGGGATAATGTGGTAAGTTGGGTGTATTCAAACAAAATACATTTTCTTACAGGAAGGAGAAATGTATTCAGGTAAGAACATGTAGGAATAAAAGCCATCCTTACAGAAGGACCCCTGAAAAAACTTGGCAAGTCATAGAGGATACACAAGATCGCGTGAGTTCTCATTGTGTTTTTCTGTTGAAAAAGGCTAATGGACTCCTTGCATGGCTAAAGAGGGGCAGACACTCAGGGTAGTAAAATCTCCAGCAAAGGCAGCTTACAAGATTCCTGCTGGCCTAAATAGGAGTGTGGGAAGTAGGAGTGAGTGATCAGTTTGGTGCCTCACAGGGCAATCCTGGGGACGGTGCCACATTAACAGGCAAGCTGGAAAGCTGGAGACAACTCAGAAAAGAACCATGGTGGGGCTGTGGTTTAAGGCTGTAAGAAAGTCGTCTTAAAGAAAGTAATGAGCTAAACTATCTAAAACAGGAAGACTGAGTGGTGATTTGGTTATGGTATAGAATACTGGGAAGAAAATACCTACTACTAATGACCTATTTTAATTTGAGAGAGGCCCAAGAGCAGCCATGGAGCAAACACATTCAAGTAAGCAACAACATTGCAGTACTGAGGGTTCTTGCCTACTGAAAGAAACCATCCTATGAGGAGAGGCTGAGAGAGCTGAGTTCAGCCTGGAGAAGAGAAGGGTCAGGGTGGATCTTATACTTCTTTATACTTCCAGGCACAAGTGTAGACTGGGAGAAGGGTGGCTGGAGAGCAGCCCTGCAGAAAGGGATCTGGGATGCTGGTTGACAGCAGGCTCAATAAGAGCCAGCAGCGTGCCCTGGCAGCCAAGAGGGCAAACCGCACCCTGGGGTGCATCAAACATGGCATAACCAGCCGGTCAGAAGAGGTGATTGTCCTGCTGTATTCAGTGTTGGTGTGGCCTCACCTTGAGTACTGTGTGCAGTTCTGGGCCACACCATTTAAGAAGGCTGTTAAAGTCCTTGAATGCATCCAGAGGAGGGCAACAAAGCTGGTGAAAGGGCTGGAAGGCATGGCTTATGAGAAGCGGCTAAGGACTTTGGGCTTGTCTAGTCTGGAGAAAAGGAGGCTGAGGGGCGACCTCCTTTCTCTCTACAGCTTCCTGAGGAGGGGAACTGGAGAGGGAGGTGTTGAGCTCTTCTCCCTGGTATCCAGTGATAGGATGCATAGGAATAGTTCAAAGCTGCACCAGGTGAGGTTTAGACTGGACATTAGGAAGCATTTCTTTCCCGAGAGGGTCGTCAAACACTGGAACAGGCTTCCTAGAGAGGTGGTCAATGCCCCAAGTCTGTCAGTGTTTAAGAGGCATTTGGACAATGCCCTTAACAACATGCTTTAACTTGGTCAGCCCTGGTCAGGCAGTTGGACTAGATGATCGTTGTAGGTCCCTTCCAACAGAAATATTCTGTTCTGGTCTGGTCTGTTCTATTCTTATCAAAGTGTATAAATAACCAATGGGAGGGTATAAAAAAGACACAGCCAGAGTCTTCAGAGTGGTACTGGGTGACAGGACAAGAAGCAATGTCCACAAATTGAAATGCAGGAAATTCCGTTTAAACATAAGAAAAATGGCTTTATGGTGATGGTGACCAAACATTGGAACATTGGTTGTGGTGTATCCATCTTTGGAGATATTCAAAAGCTGATTGGACAAGGCCCTGGTCAACCTGCTCTAGCTGTCTCTGTTTTGAGCAGGAGGTTGGACTAGGCAATGTCCAGAGGTCCTGTCCAGCATCAACCATGCTGTGATTCTGTGACATTTTTCATTTTGAGGACACTCTGTGTTGCAGCTGGAGATGTGTGGGGCTCCCAGTGCCTCTGCTTTGGAACTGCTCAGCATGGCAGGCCGTGGTCTCAGCAGAGCTGGGCACAAGATGCAAAATTGGTTTGACAAGAAAGGATTAACAAGATTTTAGGGTTTATTCCAAATTAAAGCTAATCTGAACTGGTGGAACACTGATGTCTTTGGGGAAGCAGATAAAACTGTCTAATCCCATCAGGAACAAGGCTGTTTTTTTGCAGGAGCCAATCATGCTGATGAGGATCAGGGATTCAGTGCTGTCTGACAAAGACAATGTGACAGAGGCTATTGGCAGTGAGCAGTGGCAATGGCCAGGATTGTTTCTCTGTCTCCTTTATTACAAAGCCTTGAGACTTGGGCAGAAGGGGTTTCTGCTGCCAGAAAGTTGTGTGATATGTAGCTAAAAGTGATGAAATCAACACTGTGACTGCATCGTGCACATGATGATGGTGCGGACAGGGTTACAATGAAGCAAGCACAGCAGTGAGCACAGTGGCAAAAGCCCTGGCCTGAGCCAAGTCCCCAGCCTGGGCTCCTTTTCTCAGTGGCTTAATCATAATTGCAGCTGGATTTCTTAAATCAATGAATAAACAGACCTGTTGAAGCCTCTCCCCAGGGGGTCTGAAAAGAGATCTGCTTGTCCCCATCACCCCCGCAGCTGCTGCTGGGAGAGGCTGAATGGAACGGAGCTGCGTGCAAACATGCTGGCCCTTTGCACGCGCGGCCGCTGGCTGCAGGAGGGCTGGCCAGGCGCCCAGCGCCGTAAAGGGCAACATTTCAGCTCATGTAGGCACAAGGTATGGGGTGGATCTGGTGTCATCCCTGAAGAGGCATCAGGTGGCTCCAAAGGGGAGGGAAAGACACAGTACTTCACTTCTCTCCGTGATAGAATGAAGAGATAAATCGGGTAATTACAGAGATCGCTGCACTATGTGAGTTCTGGTTGCAGTGACTGCGGTCCAAGAAGTGTGAATCCGGGCCCTAGTGCCCTGGTGCCTGCAGCACACTGCATGTGCAGGCTGGGAGCATGGATCCCACGGCTTTTGGTAGGACACGTGGTCTGTGTTTCTGGATCCCCCTGTGTTCCTCACTATGGATTCTGCTCCCTCTTCTGCACCGCACACTCCACATGGCTCTTGAATAGTCACACTCAGCAGCAGCCTGGGGACTGCAATGCAGACCAGAGCCTGCAGGATGTAGGGAAGGCACGGGCCAGCACTTTGGTATTGCAGGGGCAGGGTGATGGGTTGAGCCTGGATCCATTAAGTGGACAGATCCCTTGGCCATAACACTCCTTCCAGTTAGGAAGTGTTGGTAGCAAGAAGTGGAAATGGAAGCTGTTTGCTAGACAGAGATGTGAAAATGCAGGCAGATATGAAAGTGATCACCCCAGGTCGTGATAATGGTCAAACAGTGCCACAGATGAGTCATCTCAGAATTAAAATGTTGATTGTTGAAGAGAGCACTCAGGCAAATTATTCGAGCTAACCACAGGTCAGCAATGTCCCCAACATATAGGCCGTGTTGTGATGCTGGCTGGACTCAGGGGAGGGGAGGGTAGAACCAGGTTGGATAGTGGAGTCAATATCATCTCCTCCTTCTGCAGGAAGACTAATGAAAGTCACTCTATTGGACTGGCTGACCCAGTGACCAAAGGCAGGCCAGAGGTCCAGCCTTCAGGACCTCTCCAGTTAGGCTTCTGGGGTCATTTCTAGAAGCTTGCAGCATATAATTTTCCTTCTGCCTTGTCGACTCTGACACTATGTTACTTAGAATAATAGAATTGTTTAGGTTGGAAAAGACCTTTAAGATCATCAAGTCCAACTGTTAACCTAAAACTGCCAAGTCTACCACTACACCATGTCCCTAAGCACCACATCTACCCGTCTTTTAAATACCTCCAGGGATGGGGACTCAACCACTTCCCTGGGCAGCCTGTTCCAGTGCCTGACTACCCTTTCGGTGAAGAAATTTTTCCTAATATCCAACCTAAACCTCCTCTGGTGCAACTTGAGGCCATTTCCTCTTGTCCTATTGCTTGTTACTTGGGAGAAGAGACCGACCCCACCTCACTACAACCTCCTTTCAGGTAGTTGTAGAGAGCAATAAGGTCTCTCCTGAGCCCCCTTTCCTCCAGGCTAAACAACCTCAGTTCCCTCAGCTGCTCCTTGTAAGACTTGTTCTCTAGACCCTTCACCAGCTTTGTCACCCTTCTTTGGACATGCAAAGACTTCCATCCCTTCCCGCTTAAACCCTGTTAAGTATCATTACTAAGACTGTGACTGAAGTTTCTTAGGAAGGGTAGCAAAGGAGTAATTCTCCATATTCCCCAGAGTTCCCTCATAGCCTTGTCTCCTGAACAAGACTGCATGCTGACCATCCTGTGTGACCTTTCCCACTCTGCACACAGATGTCAGTTCTTGCGACTGCAGAGGGACTGAGCACGAGATCCCAACAATGAGTGCGGAAAAGCATCTCAGGCCAGGGAATATGATAGGGCAGATGCAAGACTGCATAGTGCCTGTGCCTGCCTCCTCCCACGCTGCTTGTTCTTGCGTTTTGACTTTCACTTCAAAGACAAAGCAGGACAGAGCTTTGATAAAAACCACAAAATATGACCCTGTTCCGAACAACTGTCCTGAGCACAGGGATGGAAAAAGACAATAGCTAGGGGATAAAGATGGTGGGAATTTGTTACCTTTCATTCTTACTCACACAGGGGCATGTTGGCAGCAACTGCAACCCAGCTGATGTCTTCTAGAGCTGTCTGTAGCTGAGAAGCCATGAGAAGTCATAAAGCCCTGTTGTCATGCCAAAGGACAAAGAGCTGCAGGACTGAAAGTGGCTGGATCAGAAAACACCTGGTCCCTGACTGGGAAACATGCAATGGCTCATGGAGTTTCAGCCGTTAGCCTTTTTTTTCCTCTATCCCTGAGTGGAGATGCATGAACCAGAGGGAAATGCCTTAGACAGAGAGATCAAAGGAATTGCCTTGGTGTTTTCCACATCCTGTAGCTTGGGTTGCGTAGTACCTTGCTACCCATACTATGATTTTAATTCTCCTTGTGCTGTGTTGGGCTATCTGTGTCGGTGCTGACCACAAGAAGAGGACTGGCCACTACTAAATCCTGTAACGATTCTCCAGTATCCTAGACTGACAACCCATCCAAGGTCTGACAGCCAGCCATGCCAGCCAATAGTCAGGGCTTGCCCATATACAGGCCTGCCTGTTGCTGTGGGTGTGTTTGTTTTTTTTTCCCTGGGCTGACAGGCAGCTGGGCATGTTTATAAGCCCTGTGCCTTGGCCCAGCTTTGTGCAGGAGAGGGAGGAATGGGGATTTGGCCTGGTCCGGGGTGGTGACAGAAGGTGGTCACAGTTGTCACACGGACTAATTGCACTTCTAACCCTTCTTTGCTGTTTACAAGCTGCCCCCCACCAAGGGCTCGTGTCTCTGGCTGGCTCCCGTGTCTCAGGGTGGAATCACACAAGGCTCCTGCTCCCACTCTGAGCCCTGGTAGCCACCTTCTGTGTGCTAACTCTGACTGAGTGCAGCTTCCACCTGAGCTTTGCTGACAGATTTCTTAGGGGATAGTGAGAAAGACAATCCGTGACCGAAGAGATTTATTTAAGTAAGTGAGGTGCTCAGGAGAAAATTTATCTTTTATCAAACAATCTGTTTTTTTTAGTTTCTATCTGACATCTAGCTACATAGACCTGGCTTCAGGCAAAGCAGTCCTGTTACTGTGATTAGAGACTGTCTGCAAACAGCCGGTTGAGCAGGCAGCTCTGAGTCCCCTATCCTTGTCCCCAGCACTGCTCTGCGCCTGCCTCAGCCGGTTATCTTCCCTTCCACGGGCTGAGTAGGAGATGGAAGCAGAGCAAGGACAGCAATATGTGGATGTTGGCTGACATCCACTGAACCTGCTCTCTCCAAAGCCAGGTAGGGAAAAAAACAACAGCTTTCACATCCCCTTGTTCTGCCATTGACAGTTGTTGCAGCTGACACTCTGCCTTGAGAAATTATTTCATCTTCCTCTTCAGGACAATAGATATTGCAGTGATTGCCAAACGCAGAGCTAACTCATAATCGTCTTCCCCAGGTGTATCCTGGTCAGGCTTAACTCCTGACAATTCCTTCTGCAGAGCCTCTCTCTGCTTTACCTTGCACCCCTCTCCAAAGCTACTGGATAACTTCTGGCTGCTCAGCCCTCTTGGTAGGAAGCAAAACACATTTAATTGTTTGTACCTTTATGATATGCTAAGCCCTGTTGTCACCTGCAGGTCAGTTCCCTGAGGCTCATGGGTGTGGATGTGCTTACATGCCCAGACCCCTGAAACTGAGCAGGATGCGCAGAGGGTAAACATCCATACCTTTGGACTGGTCAATACAGATTGAGTGCAGGAATTCCACCATACACCAGATGTATTTGATGGATCTGACCACAGACAGACACAAGACTGTCCTAGCCCAGGACTCATAGTGTTATTGCATACAGCCACACGTGTGTCATGGAGGCATGGCAGTCATAGTTGTGCTGTGCTCAAGGGTATAGATTACCCTAGCTGGGTTGTGAGAGCTGCTCCATATATATGAGGCTTTAGTAACATTACAGTGCTCATGCTGTTATGGACTAAGATCCCTCACGCTGAAGAAAGGCACTTACCAGGGACTTCTTTCCTCCTTTAGCTCCTGAGGAGCTTTCAGGGATCTTCTTTGTGTGGTACTCTTTCTTTTCTCTCCCTTTCTTGCTCTTTGCTCCATATCACTCCTTCAACCCTTGCCCATCCACTATTTCACCTTCATGGGGGTCATCCTGCTGCAAAGACGTATCCCTTGATACAAAACCCTGGAAGACTTTATCTTGTCAAGAAGCAATACAGGGTGCTCAGTGTACAACTCAATGGCTCTTTTCACCCGGCTGGGAGAGGTGCTACTCTCTTTCACTCATGACTCATTTGAATCAGTTCATTTCCTTGCACCACTGATCTGGGGAGCTGTAGCAAGAAGGGGTGTTGTCGTGGTTTAACCCCAGCCAGCAACTAAGCACCACGCAGCCACTCGCTCACCCCCCACCGGTGGGATGGGGGAGAGGATCGGAAGGGCAAAAGGGGAAAACTCGTGGGTTGAGATAAAAACAGTTTAATAACTAAAGTAAAATAAAAAAAAAATAGAACAGTAGTAATACAAAGCAAGCGGTACACTGTACAATTGCTCACCACCCACCGACCGATGCCCAGCACATCCCCCAAGCAGCAATCGCACCCCTCCCCGGCCAACTCCCCTGCTTATATACTGAGCATGACGTCACGTGGTATGGAATAGCCCCCGCCCAGTCTGAGTCAGCTGCCCCGGCTGTGCCCCCTCCCAGCCTCCCGTGCCCCTGGCAGAGCATGGGAAGCTGAAAGGTCCTTGACCAGTGTGAGCACCACTTAGCAAGTACTTAGCACTACTTAACAAGAACCAAAACGTCAGTGTATCATCGACATTGTTCTCAACCTAGACCCAAAACACAGCCCCATACCGGCTACCAGGAAGAAAACCAACTCCATCCCAGCCGAAACCAGGACAGGCGTGCACTTATGTCCTCAGGTTCCCCTCCCTCATACCCATACTGCTCATAGTACTTCAGAGAAGACTGCAGCACCTTTATGCCACCAAGACTGTTTATCACTCAGCTAGAAACATAAGAAAACACTTGCACGAAGAGCAGCTGCTGTGCTGGTAGCAGAGTAGGAATGGACTTCAGCAGGCAGGTTGGGTGGCTTCTATTCCCAGAGCTGGAGGAGGTTAGGGCAGAGGGAAGCTGGATGTCCTGGTGACTCTCTGCGTGTCTTTGAAGGTAGCCATTGCCAATCTCTGTTTGAGTTTACTGTTGCTGGGCTACCCCAGGAACTGCTGAACTGATTAGTCTCTTCTGTATTGCTCCATAATGGAAATCTGGGGATTAAGTGGGAGCCATGATAGGCAGCAATTCTGCCCTGCCCCTGAGCAGCCTGCCACCCTCCCACTGGTTCCTGGCTGTACAAGGGCATGTCAGGAATTGGATAGGGCTGGCAGAGACCTGGCTGTAACAGGATGCCCCTGTCCTTTCCTTTTCTTCCATCACTGTGGGAGAGAGATGAGTTTATGGCACATGGTATGTGAGGGCTGCCAGGTGGGACTGGCCAAAGGAATGATGGGACCTCAAGAGGGGAAGGTATCTGGCTACCCACCACCAAGAATCAGTTTGGTTCAATGGGTGGAAACCTCACTGATGAGAAATCTGGACACAAAGTCCTGAGTTGTAACTCAGGTCACCCAGCAGGCAGGAGCTGGGAATCATATTCAGTAATCCTGACTTCAGGTCTCCTTAACCAGCAGACATATCACTGCTCTCCCAGAGTTAAGCAAAGAATTGGAATTCCTGACCCTGAGTTCTCATTTTCCTTTCCTCCCCTTCCCTTCTTACCATTGTCTCCCACCCCTTGGACTTCAGCTTGGGACTATATTATTTGAAACAAAAGCCTTGAATTCCTTCCACCTTGTCTTCAGTTTACAATTCACTGGACTCCTTGCTCTGCTTGCATTGTGGTTGCCATCACTTTCTTGTTGTGTGTGCCAACACCCCACTGCCTCCAGAGGTCAGAACCAATATTTCTTGCTTGCTCTCACTGTTATGTGATTTCAGCCAACATATGAAGAATTTCAATAGGGGTCTCTGTTTCACCACCTCAGTCCAGCAGCAGACTGTAGCCCTCCTCAGAGCTCAGCCATAAGAGACCTGGCATTAGTCTCTTCCCATAGAGGGCTGCAATGAGTCTCACAGCTCTGGAAGACAATTCCTTTAGTCCCTAAGTAGGACCTAAGTACAGCTTGATCAATGCTATATCAGAACCCCCTGGAAGTCTCTGGGATGGCCATATTCTCCACCCAGGATATTAATCTAGACACTGAAACATTATCAGTTGGTCTGGGCACAGCAGGAGCTGTCTGGCAGGATCTCCAGGGCAGTCCAAAATTCCCATCTGGAGACTCCTGCAGCAATTAGTCAAACATTTAATTGTGAAGGTGGCTAGGAGTTCAGTGGATTGCCTGGTCTCAGGTCGGTCCATTGTCTCAGATCTGTCCATTGCCTCATCTATGCAGCTAAATAGCCAGGGAGTTCCTGGACCACCAGGGGAGTTAATGGTTTAATTATGCTTGATGTGGATACAGACAGAGCCCTGCCACTCAGTTACACAACAGTTATAACTCTAGGACAAACCTGAGTTTCATACTTGCAACTTAAATTCCCTATCTCTTGCCATAGACCAAATTACTATAGAAAGAATGACATGAAAGTTTAAGTTGGTCTCATTCAAAGACATTAGCATTTTGCTGTAGCTGCAATCATTTTTGCTAGGCTGGTTGGCTGGTAATTCATGAAGCCTAACAAAGATATCTATCTGCACAACCCCACACAGTATTTCCACAGAAGAAAATATTTGGGGCATTTCTGTTGCTGGAGTTGCATTTCCAATGAAAGGCACCAAAACCAATACCTCTCTGTTTAGTCAAAACAATTTCCTCTGAACAGCTCCGGTAGTTCCTTTCTGGGTCACTTAAGGATTCATTTCTCTTGTCTTGATTAAAATAGACCAGTCTATGATCATGCAGTTTGGATCTGATATCAGCAATGTTAAGCGCATACATCACCACAATCCATATAGGCTTTAAATTCCTAATGCTGGGGAAAGCAGGGGCAATAATGTCTGTACGGACCCAGGTCCTGTGCCCTGTGTTCCCGGTTGTTGGCACGGCTGCTCATTTTGCCAAGCTCTGATACAGGTTTTGTTGTTCTTCAGTGACTCTTGGGACTGTTTTTGGCTTGCTAGTGGAGGATAGCTGGGTAGCATCCACGTGTTAGAACTATGCAGAGGAGAGTAGCAGGTCAGGACCAGTGTTCAGGTTGGATTAGGTTGGATTTCACATCCCTGCTTCTAAACTTTCAGCTTGTTCTTAAGGTCTGAGGACAATGGCATGGGGAAATCGCTATTTTTCCCTAGGTAATCCTAATCAGATGGTAAAGAAAAAGAAAGAGAAATGGGAAACCCTTTGCTAGAGGTGAGGAACCTTTCCTTAGCAAGAGCGAAACCAGACCATTTGCAAGGCAGGCTCACTTTAGGATGGATAGTGTTCAGCTCCTTTTTCTGGCTCTTCCCTTTATTCCAGGGTCTCATGGGATGCTGGCAGAGACCTCCATGCTCATTCACAAAGCTGTTGCTTTGCAAATCTCCCTCATTAGCCTTAGCTTCATTGTCTTTGTGATTTGAACATGTATTTACTTCAGTGATAAATCTGCTCACCATTTCATTACCAGATCATTTTGTTGCAATTAGGAATCAAGGGCTATTACCTGTCAGCCTGCAGACAAGGGAAGAGCTTGTGCAGACACATATTGCTTAGATTAAAAGACTAAAACTCACCCTTCGGTATAGCTTGTCAGGCAAGCACTAACACACCAGTCATGTCTGGGCAGTCACTAAAGAAGATAATTTCTTGCCTGTGTCCTGGGGCTGAAAAGAAGCATTTAAGAACAGAAAATCAGCCAATACGTGTCTTGAGACAGATTTCTCAGCCTCAGGGCTGAGGAATCAATTGGATTGTCTTCACATCCCCACATTTTCTTTCCTTATAGTGCTATTGAGTAGGCTAATGATTAGGGAATAGCTATGAATAGTTCCTGAGAAAGGGCTTTATAGCCTTCTCAAACCAATTTTTTCAGGCCTGCAGCTTCGTCATGAGATTCAGTTGTGTTAGCATGCAGAAAGGGTAAATGTACACATTTTCTGTCAGTGAGTAAACTGCACACACAATAAATTCAACACGCCTGGATTAGGGGCTGGTAAACTTTGGCAGCATGCAAACTGGGGTAGGTGCAAACGATTTCCTTCACACCATTTCTGTATCCCTGCTCCACGGTGGAGCACAGCCTGGGCGTGCACTGCTACCGGTCACTCAGGTCCTGTCTTCCACAGAAATCCTGGCGTATAGACCAGAAGCCAACAGGACCAGGTCTCTGATTTGGACAATCAGGACATCAGAGCTGCTGAATTACCTTCTCTGTGTGCTCGACAAGACCTCTGCTATCTCATCTGTGGCACTACTTAAACCCTCATAGGAGCTAGCCCATCTTCCTTAAATGACCTGGAGCAGAGCCTACAGCTCAGGCCTGGAGGTAAGGATTATAATCCCGCACTGCACTACCGCTGGTGTGCAAAGGCCCTGTCCCCATTCTGCTGCATCTGTAGAGCAGTTTCTTGAAGCAAAGTGGGGTCTGGTTTTTGCAATACCTTAAAGGTACTGTTTCACTACAGGGATTCTCCTTGCCATGTCTCAGTCCCTCGGATGCTCGCACTGCTGCGTTGCAGTAGCTGAAGCTTCCAGTGCTGGGAGTGCGCCAAGGATTCAAACACCCATACCCACTAACCTCTGCCTCAGGAATCCAGATTTGCCTGCGACTTAGTAACATGACCTGTTTTCCACCAGCTCTGAACTGCTCCCTCCATAACTGAGTTTCATCTTCTCCCATGCTTAGTTTCAGCCAAGAAATGAAATCACTGATAAACACCCGCTGAACTTTGTTGGCCCTGTTAGCTTCTGCACTTCTACTCAAAAGCAATAATACTCAGTGCTCAGTTTTGACAAAGGCACGTCTCTGCTTATGTTCTCTGCTCTTCCCAAACAAACAGGAGCTGGAGGATACATGCTTTTTGTATTAGCGAAAGGGAAGAAATTGCTGCAAACTTTCTTTGTCAAGGAAGAGAAGACAAGGCTGTGCTGATCTGTCCATCTCCTGGGCACTTGCATGGTCCCAGCACGAAGGAGCAAGAGAGAGAGCCTGACCCAGATCCTGAGGAGTCAGAAATGGAGCTCCCATGGGACTTGCAGCAGTAGCTTTTCTTAGGGAGTGAGTCATCATAGATGAAAAGCAAGGTAGTGCGACAAGTATTAAGCGAATGTGCCATTGCAACCTTGTGCCAAAGTTACTCAGCAAAGGCTCCTTCCTAAGTGAGTTTTCAGTCATTTCAGTCACTCCTGCTTCCCCAACGCTCGCCACACATCACCTTCTGTCCCTCTGAGCTCGTTCCCACTCACTAGCACTCGCACTCACTTAACCTTAACTATTAACGCTGCCCTTAAATCAAAGGCAGTGCTGGAAACTTGCCTTTCCCAGCCTTTGGCCTTCTTCCAATTACAAGAGACGTGTTAATGAGAAGACCTCATATCTAACCGTCTAGTCAAGGCACTTGCAAAATGCCAGCCAGCACAGTAGCTGGATGCGAAAAACAGGAAACCAACTAATGTCAGCTCGGACTGAGACTCGAATTCAAGCAGCAGCAGAGAGCAGGGAGAATCGACAACCAACTGGGGCGAGCATATCAAGAGGTGGTTCAAGGGCCCTTGGAGAATTGTTATGATCACTGGAAAACCCAGCTGAGTGTGAGGACCATCAGTTCCTTCCAGTGGGTTATGGGGACACGTAGCTGGCAGCAGGCAGCAGAGGAGTCAGTGGTGTACGCGTGGGAGAAAGGTCAGGAGATTGCAAAGGGCTTTTCACTTGCGAGCTGGGTGATGGGAACGGTCAGTGAGTGATGAATATGAGCAGCTGGCAGAGAAGTTCACCATGAGACAGTCCGGTTAGAGAGCAGGAACTCAGCAATTTTAATGTTGGGGTGGGTTTTTTATGATACTCTGAGAACTAGGTGCCATGAGGCACATAAATCAAAGCAGCTTCTTGAAACCGAGACAGTCTCAGGCCCTGATGCCCTGAGATCAGAGCAGCTGAGGTGACACTAGATAGTCCCCTGTGTGCATGGGCTCTGTTTGTGCCAGCAGGGAAACCACTCACTGCTGATCTGGAGTGAAAAAATAAATGACTTTTTTGAGGAATCAGGTTGGTTACTTACGAGTTTTAGAGAAACAGAAGATTGTCTTCGCATGGTGTAAAAAGGCACTATATATAAGAAATCACAAAATCTTTAAATTCAAACCAGACTTTTAAGTATTTGGGTTATATCTATTTTTTAAAAAAAACAAACCATTTCAAATTAAATGTGAATTCAAGAAAATATTTTCGAGACTGTTAATTTAATATCCAACTAACAAAAAGATTTAAAGAGGGAAAGCAATGCTGCTTCAGTGGCATCTCTAAATTTTAATGAGTTAAAGCTTTTTTGCTTATTGAAGTGGTACAATATTGACCCAAATATAAAACAATTTTATTTGTTTTCTGCCAGAAATTAGCGTATGGGAAGAATGTACTCTTCCTGTAACTTTTGACTATGTTCCAGGAAAAGAGGTACATTTAAAGGGCTCTTTAAAAGTCTTGGGCAGCTACATACTCCGGTGACAGGCACTGCAGCTGAACCAGAGAACCAACCCATGCTGGTATCAGTCACCCTTATACACAAGAAGAAAATTAACTCTACCCCAGACAAAACCAGCACATTCTTCACCCTGTGTTCCATACCATTTACATCATGCTCAGGTCTATCCAATATAGTCTCATTAACCACTGCCCCTCTTCCTATCCTTTGATACAATACACAGATATCATTCCCTTAGTCTATGGACCACCCCTGTGAAATGTCTGTAAAACATCCATAAATGTCCACTGAGTTCATTTAGTCCATGACTTTGGGCTCTGTCTGTGATGGTGATCACTCAGGACAGGAGAATTGGTGTGTTGCGTGGAGTTATTGGGCACCAAAGCCAGCTCAGGTTGGGTCACTGCTGCACTTGCACTGCTTCGTGTAAGGCTTGTCGTCCATTGGTTCAGGTGGTTCCTGCTATAGTAATTTGAGTTGCATGCAACTCAAATCACAGGTTACAACAATTTGAAGGTCTATCCATTACAGTCTCCACCCCTGGTCCCTCTGGGCCAGGTTATAGGGTTTAAGATTGCAATGAACTCCTCCCCTTGCTCCTGCCCTGGCTTGGACTTATCCACAGACTGCAGTCCCTTAGGGCTGTACCTGCTCCAAGTGGAGCCTTATCTGTGAGCCACAGTCTCTCCAGGGGTACCTGCTGCAGCATCATCTTACCCACAGCCACAGTCCCTTCAGGAATAAACCTGCTCCAACATGGCCTTATCTGTGGCTGCAGTCCCTCCAGGGGTGTACCTGCTCTGTTGTGGGCTTATCCATGGCCACATGCTTTGAGGTGCTCCAGCATGACCTCATGCACAGTCACTGATGCTTCAAGGTGTACCTGCTGCAGCATGGACTTATCCACAGCCACAGATGCTTCAAGGTGTACCTTCTCCAGCATGGATTTATCCTTGGGCCGCAATCCCTTCAGAGGTATACCTGCTGTGGCACAGACATAAAACCACAGCCACAGATGCTTTGAGAGGTACCTGCTCTGGGATGGGCTTATCCACAGCCACAGATGCTTTGGGGTGTCCTGCTCCCATGTGGACTCATCCACAGGTCACAGTCCCTTTGACTCGAGTTCACACTGGAGCTTCAGCCTGTCCAGTACAGCAGCACAGAAACAGCAGTGATGCCCTGGCCATCTGCCAGCCCAGGCGCATGGCCATTGCTGTTATTAAAATGTTCCCAGGCACAGCAGAGTAAGATGATAAGCAGTACAGCAGCACAGCAAGCAGCAAAAGCAAAAAGCAGCCACTAACGAGCACAAGACTCTAATATACAGTCAGGCAAGCAAGCCCCTTGGCAAGCACAGAAGCCTGACAATTAATAGCTAAACAGCAATAACAGCTATAAATTCGATCTAGCACATTCCAATATCAAATCTGTGGTTATCTTGAGCCCTTTGAGTTCCTGTTCGGGTGTCAAAAAGGACTGTTGTGGTCTGGCAACTAAGCACCACACAGCTGCTTACTCGCCCACGCCCCCAGTGGGATGAGGGAGAGAATCGGAAGGGTAAAAGTGAGAAAACTCATGGGTTGAGATAAAGACAGTTTAATAGGTAAAGCAAAAGCCATGTGCGCAAGCAAAGCAAAACAAGGAATTCATTCACTACTTCCCATCAGCAGGCAGGTGTTCAGCCATCTCCAGGAAAGCAGGGATCCATCATGCGTAACGGTTACTTGGGAAGACAAATGCCATCACTCTGAATGTCCCCCCTTCCTTCTTCTTCCCACACCATTATATGCTGAGCATGATGTCATATGGTGTGGAATAGCCCTTGGGTCAGTTGGGGTCAGCTGTCCCAGCTGTGTCCCCTCCCAGCTTCTTGTGCACCCTCAGCCTCCTCGCTGGTGGGGTGGGGTGAGAAGCAGAAAAGGCCTTGACTCTGTGTAAGCACTGCTCAGCAGTAACTAAAACATGCCTCTATTATCAACACTGTTTTCATCACAAATCCAAAACATAGCCCCATACTAGCTACTATGGAGAAAATTAACTCTACCCCAGCCAAACCCAGCACATTTGGACAATTGCCTTATGAGAATCAGAAACGATCTGCCAGTTCACCAGTGTCAGCCAGTTGTTCCTTGTTCGTTAGATCAGCCAGTTTTATCTATAACATGAAGTTTGAAAAGCTTTCCTCAACGTAGTTGTACTTAGATAATAAGAATGCCTGTACCACATCAGACCAAAGGTCTAATATAATCCAGTATCCTGTCTCTTAAAAAAATGAAGGTAAGAACAGAGCAAGTATATGGTGATAATTCCTCAAAGACACTTTCCAGCTTTCAGCAGATTTTGACTTAAGAGAAGCCTGCAGATAGATGGAAACTTTAAATTTAGTGGTCCTTGATAGTTTATTTCTCCCATGGATCTGAGAATCAAACTACACATTTGAGTTCAGGGAAGGGAATTGGCAAGCAAGTCCTTGGCAGCGCAGCCAGTTGGTGCAGAGAAGGAAGAAAGAAGTCTCCCTTGATTTTGATGGGGGCAGAGAAGTGAAGCTCCAGCCAAGTAGAATGGGAATCCCTGAGACATGACCGCGGTACAGATGAGTAACCAAGTCCAGTGTCTTAGTTCACTCTTAGCATTTTGAAGTTCCCCGTTGCTGCTCTCTCTTTAGGCTCTGCATTGGGATACTTTGAAGATGAAGCTGATGCAGTTGTGATCTTTTCCTGTTGGCAGAAAACACTGTATCCCATTATGGGCCCTACTGCAAACAGAAAAAGAGTTAGAATTCACACTGAGCATTTATAATCCTGTGTTACTCAACTGCTCAACATTTCTGAGAGGGAGAGAGGGCTTGTGGTAGTACCCTATCCCACAGAGCTGATGCCTTCAGCAATCCTTGATAACATTACTCACACTGACATCTGTTTTCCTAATTCTAATGTTTTATTCTTCTTTCCCTGACTGAAGTCCCAAGTGCCCACCATTCACTGTAAGCAAGTGATCAGATTGTGCTGATTTCCTTGAGGGTCCCCAACTTTCCTTTGTTCACTCCACCTTTGCTTGCACAGCCCTTTTTGCTCGTACACTGCAGGAGAGCTGTCTTCCCACTGCCCATCCCAAGGAGTCAGGACTCCTTCAATGGCCTTCTGAGGTCCTCCTTCCAGACAACTTCTGGCCACTGTTCTCCTCCAGAGCTCCTTGACATCACTGTTCCCAAGCAAGAAAAGCAGAGCAGGTCCACCCACGGTGACCAGGGTCAGTGAAGAGTCAAGATCACCCAGCAAGTCCAGCTTGACAAGGCAAGGCTAAGGACAAGCCAGGAAGGAAGTCAAACCAGCATCAGTATCAGCAAGGCGCAGGCATAGCTGAAACATAGCTCAGGCAAGGAGCAAGGGCATGGGCCTGAGCTTAAATGCAGCTCTGGAGCAAAAGTGGGAGGGCTTCTCCCAGCTCTTTCTCACCTCCAGCATTTTCTCCAGCAGTCTGATTCAAGGTGACACAGGTGTGCCATGCCAGAGCTGGCCTTGAGCACAGGTAGCTGAACCCCTGGGGGGGAGCAAGGGGAGCACACTCAGGGCCCTGACAGCAGTGTCGCATGTTCGGTGAGCCCCCAGACACCAGAGAGCTGGCAGAGACCTGTTTCTCTCAGTGCTCGTGCTGCTGCCATTCAGCACTGTGGGGCAGGAGCCTCACCATAACACAATTACTGGTCCCAAACAGCTCAGGAAGGAATCTCACAAGGATGCGGATTCTAGTGCACGTACACCAGACAGGTATTGCAGGGTCCACGTCTTACAGAGAACGTACTAAAACTTTACCCCCTAGTCATTTGAGTTTAGCAAACTGTCTCTCTTGTATCACAGAGATGAGTTGTTTACAAAGCAAACACCGTCAGTCCATTTAATTGGCTCTTTAACATGGTGAGAAATGTTCCCTGGCAGAGAGTTCCTGGGAAACCCTCCAAGATGTGAAATGGAGAGGTACTTCTCTGCAGGGAGGACAAACAAGGCTACAGACCCAAACCCCACAACGGAGTCATCCCTACTTGGCTGATGGTAAGAGTCCAGGGGTGTAATAACCATCCCCATGGCCAGCAGAACAGTGATTTTTAACAGTGCAAGGGATGGTTGTGCCATTCTGCCACAGAGGAGAGCAGCTCCCACGGTGCCCTCCTTTCTGTACAGCCTTAGCATAAAGACATGCAGCCCAGGCAGGTTCTAGAGCCAGTCAGCTTAGTTTAGGTAGGTCTGGATCTAGGTATCCTAATATCCAGGTGTCTTGATATTACAGAGAGAGCTAGCAGACCTGCATGTTAGCAAGACTGCCTGACTTGCTCCATTTACGACCCTACCTGTGGTTGCCTGTAAGCTTGTCAGATCAGATCATTCGGAGAGAAACCACTCATGTTATGAGGCATCTTTCCCTATGCAGAACAGTCAGAAATGATCAAACAGCAGGTTTTTTTCCTAAGGTAAGGAAAAATACGTTTGTATGAAATAGTGTCAGCTTGTAGAGAAACAAGAATGTTGTTTCACAAGCTCTGCTTAACCCTATTCCTGAAAAAAATCCACTCAGACCTGATTTCTCTGAATCACTGTGGCGCACCCGAAGTCAGAAGCCCAGCCCTGGGTGCACGGCACCCCGCAGCTGCCGCGGGCCGGGTGTGACCGGGAGGGACGGAGAGGGAGAGGAATCTGCATGCTGTGCTCCTGGCAGCCTTGCAAAGATGAGCGTTGCGTCAGCGGGGAGATGCGAGAGATCGGAGAAGGAGCCCAGGCCCTGGAATGCAGCAGGAGAGACCAAGAAACGAGGCTGGGAAAAGCTGGCTGGTAACAGGGGAACTAGAACCAGTGGGACAAAGAGGCAGGGCCAGAGTGAGCATCCTAGGAAGACGTGAAAACTTGGATTTAAGAGGGCACGTGGGGCCAGTCATGAAACTAGCTCAAGTAACTGAGCCCTTGAGGGGAATTTGGAAAGATTCAGGTCTTGCTGATGACATACGTGTGCCACGTCAGTGATGCTGGGAAAGACCTGCCAGGCTGCCTCAGCTGGCTTTTAAAAAATCTGGATGCAGCCTGCTAGGGCAGTGACACGCACGTGTTGCCCTCCAGTGGTGAACCTCTCATTTTCCCTAGAGTAACGGAGTGGCACTTGAAGGGGGCCTGTGGCCCTCAGCCCTAAATACACGGCTAGGCAAGGCTTGTATTTCCTGATGGTTGCAAACACACCATGATTAATTTGAATAGCAGTGTTTGTCTCCCACAAGCTTATCGTTATTCAGATACGTTTGCTGTGTTTTATTTGACCAGAGGCAGACCACAGCACAAAATCACAATACTGGTATTCGCACTGTTCTGTCAAAGCACAAATTCAATTACTCCTGCTGTCAAAGTGTACCAGTTTGAGCTGCACTGGTTTCATTAATTTGGTTTAATGCTTTCAGTTGCGTGTTGCATGCTGTGATGAAAGTAATTTATCTTCCAATTGCCTCTATGCAACAATTACTGACAATGCTAACGCTGTACGTTTGTTATGTTGAAGAGCAGAAGTACAAGTGTCTAAAAACAAGACTTCCTTTTCTTGCCATTTTATCAAAGTTCCACCACCAAGCTTCAGACTTTCCATACTAAGAGCTGGTTGAACATTAAAAAATATTTATACACGGAGCACAAACCCTTTATTTCCATAAGTCAGATCAGCAAAACCACATGATTTCATGATTTTAAAAGAAATTGCCCCATGTTCCTAGAGGCTTCTGAATTAGGCAGCAGTTTACAGTCAAAACCTGCCCTTGGAAGAAAAAAAACCCCAAACCAATACACCACCACCTAATTCTGACCAGGTCTCAGCTCACACATCCTTAGAAAATACCAGCATGTCATGCTGAAGATCTGTCCGACGTTACTGACTAAGCTCCAAGTTGCTGTGAACCAGCCCCACGCGTCACCTGCAGAGCACAGTCACGGCTCTCCTTCCCTCCAGGTGTGGCGGTGCCTGCGCAGAGGCCTTCCCCCTCTGCCTCCTCCACCTCCCCGGTCAGGACATCCAGTGGCAGAGCAGTGCAAGTGGTGTGCAGTACTGCCCCTTTCTTCTTGGCATCGCACGTTTGAAAGGAGTCACGGTTTCTAAGCCGTGCCGAAAGGAAACGTAACTGAGGAAGAGTTGATAGGTGAAGCTTTGAAAGAATTTGGTAATGGGATTCACCAGCGTGGACAGGACAGGTGTACTGGCTCTGGCTGGCATGCAGCTAATTTTCTTCACAGTAGCTGGTGTGGTGCTGTGCTTTAGGTTTGTGACCAAAACAACGCTGAAAACAAACTAATGCTTTAGCTATTGCTGAACAGCGCTCGCACAGCAAGGCCGCCTCTGCTGCTCATTGTCTCACACCCAACACGTCGGCTGGGGGTGCGCAAGAGGTCGGGGTGGGCACAACCAGGCAGACGGCCTGAACTAACCAAAGCGACAGCTTGTGGCACCTGACACTTTATATGCTCAGCATATAAAGCTGGGGGAGAGGAGGAGGGTGGAAATGTTGGGAGCGATGGCGTTTCCCTTCCCAAGTCACCGTTATGCATGATGGAGCCCTGCTTTCCTGGGGATGGCTGAACACCTGCCTGCCCATGGGAAGCAGCGAGTGAATTCCTCGCTTTGCTTGCGTGTGCGGTTTTTGCTTTCCCTATTAAACTGTCTTTATCTCAACCCCCGAATTTTCTCCCTTTTACCCTTCCACTCCTCTCCCCCATCCCACCAAGGTGAGGGAGTGAGCGAGCGGCTGCGTGGTGCTTAGTTGCCACCTGGGGTTAAACCACGACAACAGTGGACAGGAGTTGAAGGGAAAAACTAATAAAATGTGAATAACCGTTTGCTCCCTTCCTTTCTAGCACATGTACAACTTCCCTATGAGATGGAAGGGGTACATTAGCACAATTAAATGACTCCCTGCTAAGTTCTAACTACACTAATTTTCTTTTTGTGTTACTGAACAAAGTAAGAGATGGCTCTACATGCGCCAATGTATTTATGGGATTTTAGATTCACAATTACAACCGTGAATGGATTCAGAATGCCAGACTTCAGCAGCAGTAAAACTGATTGATTAACTGTTGTCCACTGAACTGCATGTAAACAAAGCCAATTCGGGAAAAGGCAAAAGAGTTACAATGAAACACCCAGTACTTACTTTCTAACAATGAAAATAAAGCTTTGCAGGATTCTTCCTCAAACAGTTCTGGAAATATACTTTACCATAACCAGTCCTGGAACTCTCCCACCATAAAAGTCCTTCTTCCTCTGTCAACACCCACTGAAGGATTTTGTTTGACTCAAGTGATGTATAAGCGCAGCAAATGATGATTAGAACAAGACCTGCTGGCTAACAGCGGTCAGTAAAGAAGAAAGTTTCCTCTGTACTATTATGCTCTGAAACTTTAAAACTATGCACTTGTAACAACACAAGTAACACTGAGTTGATATTTTCAGTATTTCCCTATCTTTTGAAATCTGAAAAAAAAAAAATTGCACCTTAGTTCTGGTCTACCACTTGTTTCTTGCTAATAATTTCACAAGCAAGGCATGTTACTAGTAAATTTTACTCTACCATTCTAAAATCCTACTTGGGACTTACAAAGTGCGTGCACTCAATTGCGGTAGTATAGACAAAAGTCTTGGCTGAATGTGTATACCCCTGAAAAAACTCCTCCTTGCACATAGATCAGGAACACACTTAAAGGGTTCCACAAATGAAAAAATGGAAGCATGAAATACAGGTTCTTTCCATCTTCAGATTGAAACTCCATACTTGATATATTTAACACATGAGAATTACTGGAGGCTACAATAATTTTCTGCTTGCTTCCCTGAAGAGTGACAGACCTCCTAAAATGACTATCTGTGGGCTTTGCTCACAAGCAGCTAATGGAATCAGCTGCAGCAGCAATGGAAAAGGACCCATGAAATTTTATTACTGCATTATCAGTGTTTTTTTCCTATACATTTCCTATGAATATTCACACCTGTCTTAAGAAAAGATGCAACAATACTTCTGAAACAAGTCTTGAAACCACCAGTGCTAAATTGTGTTTTATTTTCAACAATTAGCCGTTACAGTATCTGAAACAAAAAGTGTCCAAAATAAATAGCTGAAGATGAAGCATCAGGATACTACCGTCTTCGCTACAGCTGTGGCCCCCTTAATGTTTCTTGCTTTTCAACCTTCACTCTTCAGATTCTCCAGGCCTACGGATATCATCAATCTTCAGAATCATTCTAACAACCTGCGTCGCCAGAGAAATCTGCTGTTTCTTGCCAATCAAGGTTTCTATAACATGCTGCTGCTTCATATCTGCCAAAGAGAAGCAGAATTAGATACCCTCCTCAAATCTAGATATAACATTTAACCTGAAATAGTAATTTCCATGTGATTTTAAAGAACAGTTTAAAATTATTACTCTTGGCCACCACAGCTGACAAACAGTTTGTACAAACTGGAGTTTTATGTCTGGGTTCTCACCAAATATCTTGGAACATTAAGATCCAAACTCTTTTCCCAACTACATGTTCCCTAATTGTAGCTTTTCACCTCTCTGCATTATTTTTTGAAGCGTACAGTTTCCGTATACAAATACTAGAAGCGTGCTATGGGCTGAACAACCACTAAAGAAATGGAAGTCCAAATGCCGTAAAACAGAAACACCTCATCAAGGAAGGGTTACAAATTTACATAAACACAATGTCTTACACTGTGTTCCAAGATTTACCACCTTCTTTTCTGAAAAAAGCAGCAGAATAATAGTGTGAAAAGCCTACGTCCAGA
Source organism: Theristicus caerulescens (assembly GCA_020745775.1). Lineage (NCBI taxonomy): Eukaryota > Metazoa > Chordata > Aves > Pelecaniformes > Threskiornithidae > Theristicus > Theristicus caerulescens. The sequence continues at coordinate 88,862,008 of CM036558.1, forward strand.
TGAAAATAAGTTTTCACACATTGGTTTCCTAGTCTTCACATGCTTGTTACAGGTCTATGTATGCATACGTACTGGTGTGAACAACACTACCTAAAGACATTTCTAACCTTCTGTTTACTTCTTCACAAGCTGTTTCTCAAAACAACTGTTTGTAGGGCTGCAGTGTAAACTGGACCACTAAAATTGCAGTACTTAAAACACAGCCTGCTCTTGCCTCATAGGGAGTAGCTTTTATTCCTGTACCACATGGTCAGCCAAAATCTTCAACTAATCTTCCCACCAAATAAGGACTTTCAAGCAATTAAAGCAATTATACATTTTCTACCTGGTAGACATGCATGTAATCTCCCCACCTGCATTCCCATTTATTATGACAAGGGGGCAAGAGTTCATAACTGAAGTGATGCACAGGTTAAAAAAAAAAAAAAAAAAAAAAAAAAAAAAAAAGAAAGAGGGCTGAGAGGCCCTGCTATGTTCCTCCTTCTCCACACTGCAGTTCTTACCATTTGTTCCTTTCTGCAAACAATCAATGCCAAGGGCAGGATTGTTTTCTTTCACTTGCCGAGCCCGCACTTCGGTCATAGTCTGTATTGGATTCATACCACTGTTCTCCGCAAGTGCCATGGGAATTACCTCCAGGGCGTCTGCAAAAGCTCTCATCGCATACTGCTCCAGAGATGGGCACTAGGGGAAAAGAAATTTAAATTCATACAGCTATTAACTCCAACATTAGCAAAAGCACATTTTCACACCAGCTATAAAATATATACATGATATGCAGATTTTCTAAGGAATTTGCATCTCAATAACTGAACCATCCAACCTTTGGATGATAACTACTTGCAAATTAAAACAATTTTAAACTGCTCTTACCGTAAAAGGAAAAAGGTACTGGTAACCACTTTTTACAGAGAGGGGAAGGAAAACTTTTAACACTGGTTATCAGCTAATATCAGCAAGTTCAGTAATATGCACTTTCTGGAAGCTCTTTGACGTTTTTTTTTGGAATCTCTTAGGATGGACTTGATCTTTATTTTCCCTTCATAAATTAAAGAAAGTTGTAACTGTTCCTTTCTTACCTTATCTGCTGCTTCACTGACTGCCAAGGCACAAGAAATTTCAGCTGCACCACCACCGTATACAATACGATTATCACGAACAAGATTCCGGATTACACACAATGCGTCATGAAGAGATCGCTTTGCTTCTTCAATAATCTGGGATTATAAAATACCCTATATTTTACAATATACACAACTGAAGGCTATGAAGATATATTTCCTAATACAGAAATAGAATCTGCAAATAAACTGTAGGATCTTTTCATGACTCTAATGCAGCTCTATGCTGTTATACTATTTCAAAATGTAAAATGTTAGACATCCAGTGGCAGAGAAGGAATAAAAAAACCGCACACCTTTTCAATGTTACTTGTTAAATCTATAAATTGAAACAACAAAAACTTACATGACAAGGTTTTCAATCTTGCAGATTTCCAAGACACAGAACACTTAAATTCAAATGCCAACATTATTTTCAGACCGCAATTTGTGTCAACTCTCAACTTCAACAGATGTACAAGGATTTAACAAGTTATGCTAACCTTTAAGGCAGTATTTTTGCTTTCTTAAAGAACTCTTCAGACTACGGGTTATGTTCTTTTCTGCCTAAGGTTTTTCACTCAAAGTAGGATGTGACCTATACTAAATATAATTTAACACTAACAGTACAACCAAGAACCACGTTAGGTAAATAAGCATTTAAAATAGTCGCACTCTGTGTGTGGGGAAGTTTTGATTTTGTTTAATTTTTTTTTTAAATTGGACTAAATCAGTGACATACCTAGCTCTTTAATAAAACCAAATCTTTCAAAAATGCTAATATGTCTTTACTCATAAAAGTGACCCTACCATGAGAAAAAACAAATTAGAGCATCCACAGGTAAAATTATTTCTATATTTAGGAACTATATGGTCTAATAGTGACAAAACAAAGTTTTCATTCAAAAACATAGGATGTGAATCTAACAAGTGACTTCTAACGCATAGTCGTGACTGCCTACAACCCTTCTCCCCCCCCCCCCCCCATTTGTCCACACTGCAAGGAAAATTTAGACAAAACCAAGAAGAATTAATATGCTTTTGAAAGAAACGGCACATTCTGCAACTTATGTATCAAACATTCATAACAAACCAAGCATCTCACCATTTTATTTCCTCCTCTAATGAAAATGGTCACAGCTCTGGAATTCTGACACTGTTCAATGACAAGCATTCTGTCCTTCGTTGTTCCAAAGGAGATCTCTCGGACGATACCCGCAAAACCCAGTTTCTCTGCTGTGAGTTCACAGAAGCGAGGAACAATGCGTCCTCCAGTTGCAATAGCGATTAACTGAAACAACCATCAATTATTTTGAGAAGACTTTTCTGTCTTCTATGGTTTTCATAACATAAAACCAGTGGAAGAGAATCTGTCAAATGCCTACTCCAAAAGGTTATTTCCCCATCACTTCAAAGTATTTCAGGCGATGCCTTGTTTCTGCAGACAGAGAGACTAAAGCAGAAACATTCCTAGCCACATAAAACTTTTAACAAGTAATATGCCTACACTCCAATTATAAACCATAATCCCGTTCATTGTAGGTTCTTCCCACAGATCCCCAATGATTTTTCTCCAATACCTACCCATATGCATGATTACGCGGTTCTACCCAGAAAGCCTGAACTTTTAATTGGTACAGCATATTACTTAACAAATGTTTGAGAACTGGTACAAAGCCCAATTTTAGAAGATTTTACTTACTTCTATTTCAGGTCCACCAACCCAACGAACAGCAGGTAGCTCATTCTGGAGTAGCAAGTGATTTGCCTCATCATCAAAACCCCACTGGCAAATAGCAAGGTTTGCACCAGTGTCTTTTATCTGAAAGCAACACATAACATCAATCTTCTGCTCAGAAGTAACACAGGAATGAAAAACAATCTCTTAATGGTTTTAGTTTTCCTAATTTTCTCAAAACACAAGTCTGAAAAAGAACCATCTGGCATACATAGAGATCAAAGTAAATTTCAAACCAGAGTGGTATCTCTTTCTTACGTAAACTTTTATTCATAGCCTTACAACTGCTTGTATGTTGCCTCCTATCCAGATTATTAGCTCATTTCCAGAAACGAATCAACACACTATGCTATTCTGTGTAAAGGCTATGAAAAAACGTAGAAAACAGAAAAATAATCTTAAAGGCTACCTGTTTCACCATCTCTTCAAACTTCTCCTTTTCATATTTCTGCAGTGCCTTGTAATCTTCCACAGATGTGACATCAAGCTTATGCTTGGTTTTAGGCTTAGGTGGTTCGAACGGACAAGTAAGGATTGCAATTTTAACATCTTTAAGTTCCTGTACAATTTAAAAAAATTGAGTTTTGACCTCAGTAACACCTCTTTCTTATATTTGCAAAACATGCAGACATATCTTTAAAACACAGGGACAGGAGGAAACTTGAAGACCATTTGCCTTATTCTAAAGTGAAACTAACTATACCCAAATAATTCCATCAAAACACTCTATAACCCACTTTGAACAAATTCCACAGCTTCAAGACACTGTTTAAGCCCTTAACAGTCTTGTCTTTTTAATGTTTAAAAAAAAACAAAAAAAAAACTTTAATGAAACCGTTATTTGCCCTATCCACTGTGACCATGGAGACTACTACATATGCACTTTCATAGCCACCTTTTACATACTACATGACTGGTATTTTCCACCAGTCCTCCTTTTTATAAGATAAACAGTGTCACTTACTAGAAAAAGATTTTAGAACAGTAGAAATTTTAAATTGCCTCCATCTTTCTTGAAGTACGCTACACAAAGACTTGGAGACCTTACCAAATATAATAAAAGAACAGCTTCTGGGGTGTTCCAAACAGTACAACATGGCAACTCATAAAGCTTATGAAGCATTTCTTGATACTGAGTTGCATTAAGTATCTTAAGCACATTACACACTATGGATGATTATTTCTGCTTCAACAGAGAACTCTGCACGTGTCCTAACTCAGCTGTACAGTAATGCTGCCCCCCCCCATTTCTCAAGACTGTTGTAAATTCTAACTTGGTCTCTTCCAACATGGAGAATTTAATGCTCCCCTCCCCTTTCTCTGTTGATATATGGGTGAAAAACCAAGACAAACCACAACACTGCTTAGATACTTAACAAATGCTAGGACACCATTTGAAGTGGGCTAGACAATCTTATTTAAGCCATTACAGATGAGACACACGCACAGGGACATCACTTACTTTAGGCATCTGTGGATGACTGAAATCTTTATCCACAATCACTCCTTTAACCAACTGTGTATCTTCCAGTCTACCTCCCACTTTGCCTTGTACTTTGATCAGCTCAAAATCAACATCTTTACGTTCCATATCTGCTACTGTCAGTACAGCATTAACAGCAATTTCTGCCATTTGTCTGTGACAACGGTTAACTCTAGGTTTAAAAAAATACAATAAAGTTGTATTACATTTCCACAATTTGGAAGAAAAAAGTGATTCTATCAATCTCAAACAGAAAAAAAGTATCACTATAGCTAACAACTTTTGTACGTTTCACTAAAAGAGAGGGTCCTACCTGTTTGTTCACAGAAACAGAAGTTGTTATATATGGCAGAAAATAGAACACGCAATATGATTTGTCTAAGTAGTCTCTGTGGACATAGCCTCAAGATACAGATTTGAAACAAGTGAGGAGAATTGACTACTAAGAAACATTCAAGTCACAGAAACGACTGTTAAGACAGGTCTGCAAAGGAAGCCCTTACAATGCCTGAATGTATATACTACACATAGAACCTATAATGAAAAATGCACTTATGGAACTATCCTACAAAAAGATTTTTTTAGGGGAAAAATAAAAAAAACCCAAAAAACCATGACAAAGCTTTGAAATATAACACATAATTATTTTTAAAAGGTTTGCATTACTCTCGGAATTTGCTATGATACAGAAATCTAGAGCTAACAGGTCAGAATGAAATTGATTTTGCAGCTGTTTAACCTCATGGGACTGACTCTTTAGAGAAAAAGGACTGACAATTTTTTATCCTGACACACGAGTCCATTGAGAAATTAGCCAAAATCAAACATAAAAGAGCCTTCAGCAGCCACTCCAATAACACAAACAATTTAATAATCCATCAAAGCACCAGGATTTCTCCTTTCAACTCAAAGTGTTTTTAAGGGAAACGTAAATATTCTTCTGAAGTTTTTGTGACTTACACTTTAGAGCCTAGCGTTGTCTTTGCTGTCTGGATCAGAGGTTCAGTGTTCTGTGGATCAACTGGAAAGCTGTCACTGATTTTGTCTAGATGCTCAATAGCAATGCGGGCTGCCTGCTCATAACCGTCTGCTATTCTGATAGGATGAATACCACGATCTAGTAATTGCTCAGCCTGTTCCAATAACGCTCCAGCCAGGACTATAAAACAAAATTTTAAAATAACGTTTACTCTTCCACAGATTGAAGCATCATTTTTGATACATTATCAAAAGATTAAAAAGTATGCCTTCTGATTTTTTTCTGTAATATTTAAAACGTTCGAGGTTTCTTAAATGACAAAATAACCCTAAACAATCCCCTACTTGCTATGCTTAGGAAGAAAACTGCATTATGTTAGACCAAAAAGAAGGGCACCAAGGCAGGACAGGTAGAAGATTATGGAAGAAAATTATGCAGGAAAACTTTGAAAGTACAAAGACAACTCTCAACACTAACTTAAAATGTAACCATACTTAAAAAAGACACAGAAGCGTCTTTCTGATTAAAAAGACAAGAATACTGAACCAGTAAATACTCTAAAAACATGCTACAGAAAAGCTACTGTTACTTTAAACAGAATTTCTTAAAATAGCTGAAGCAGCTTGATTTTAAAGCTGGAAAACATAAGTTAAATTTAAAACCTTTTCTTACCAACGACTCCAGTCGTTCCATCCCCAATCTCATCATCTTGAGATTTAGACAGCTCCACCATAAGTTTGGCTATCTGGTGATCCACATCCATCATATTCAGGATGGTAGCACCATCATTTGTCACAGTCACCTCACCATCTTTGTCCACCATCATTTTATCCAAGCCTAAAAAAATATATTCAAAGCATGAAGGAAAATCTAGAAAATCCCAAAAACAATTACTGAGAAACAATCATTGAAATTATTTCATTATTACCATTGGGCCCAAGTGATGTTCTCAGAGTACTTGCTACAGCCTTCGCCGCCATTATGTGAGACTATAAAACAAAGAAAAAATAAGTTAAATCATTATCATGCATCCCAGAATCATAATATTAATCTAAGAAAAATACATGGGAAAAAAGCTAACGTGAATACTGTAATTTAACTGACAACAGCCAATTATGACTGAAGAAAAAAATCAATATATGTGTACTGCTTTTATGCCAGAAACATTACCGTGCCTTTTCTTGCACAGCTTATATTTGCACCGCTAAAGCATGCAAAAGCAGAGCAGCTAAAATGACAGACCCGAGTTTTAAAGCTGGGGAGCAACAGAAGCAAACAACGCTAAAAGCAGCAGCCCGTATAATTTTGCTCCACTCTTCCATCAGTGTTTAAATCACACGCATTCACACAAGGCTGCCTGCCCGCTCGGCCACGGCCTGTCTTGGGAACAACGACCGAGCTTCAGCTAGGGGAGGGGGATCGGGGGCTGCAGGGAGCCTCCCTGCCCGCGGCGACCAGCAGCCGCCGGGAGGGGCGCGCCGCACCTCCGGGGGAGACGACCCCGAAGCCACACGCACTCACCCCAAGGAGACCCCACAGACCCCATGCCGCGGGCGGCGGACTCCCAGCCCCGGGGGCGATGCCTTCTCTCTGCCTCCACCCCTCCCACAGCCGCGGGCCCAGACCAAACTGCCCCCGACAAGGGGCAGAAGGCAGCGCAGGGCCGCTACCTCCTCCCAACAGGCTCCATCCTCCCGCCGAGGCCTAACGGCGCCCGCTCCCCGCCCCTAACGGCAGCATGGCGCGGCGCGGCCCGCCCCGCCCAGCGAGGGCCCGCGGAACGGTCGGCGGCCGCCCGCTCACCTTGAGCGCCTCCAGCCCCATGAGGCGCGTCTTGCGCTCCTGGTCCTTGAGGATGAGGAAGGGGCGCCCATACTCGTCAAACGCCAGAGTCCCCATGGCCGACATGGCTACCACCGCTCCCGCACACCGGGCAAGCACGAGCCGGATGCAGGCGCGCCCGCCGCGCCGTGACGCAGCACGCTCGCCCGCGCACGGCTCGGCGCCTGCGCAGCCGGCAGCCGCGCGACACATTTCGCGGGCGGGACCTATCTGGCGCCTCCAGCGGACCTTTCTGGAAGCATCCGGCACGGTGGGAGTTGCGCGGCCCTCGCCGCCCCGTCCCCCAGCTGCGGGGAGGGAGGGGGAGGCGGGGGAAGGATACTATATTAGGTAGAACACGGGCGCCAAGCGTGGCAGCAGCGGCCTGCACCGAGTGATGTGAACGAGCAGGGACGGACAGACAGACGGCAGAAGGGTGCGCGCTGCTCCTCCCCGAAGCGCCTTCAGAAAGGATCCCGCCCCCCCCCCCCCCCGTAGCGAAGTGGTATTGCCCTCCCCTATAAATCCTGCCGGCGGAGAGCGGCTGTGTGTTGGTGCTGAGGGAGCCGGGTGGCGGGTGACTGACTGACCGGCGGCGTTACAGCTGGGGGTGTTGTGCTCCGGAGAAAAGTTCCTCCTGAAGGGAAGAACGGGAACTGCTCAGGGCCGTTTCCCGGAGCGCGGGCTCTCTGCGTGGTGGGGAGGCCTCTGCCCGCGCCGCCCTTGAGCTGTTCCGGGGCGCGTTGCTGCCCGGCCGGGTGGGAAGAGCTACGGGCTTGAATGGCAATTGCTTGCCTGCCCTGAAAAGTTAACCTAGCGCTTCAGCTTCTCAAAAGCAGTAATAGTAACAGTTCCCTAGGGGCTAGGAATCAGCTAAAGGTATATAAGGTTGTTTTTTTTTCCTTGATGTCCTCTCTCTTTGATATAATACACAGATTTATCTTAAGTAAGCACATAATAAAGCTATTAGAGAAAATACTTTTCAACCTCTGTCTCTAGGTGCGATGTCCAAGGCGCTAGGGAACGAGAGCCACGCAGCAGGCCCGCGAGAGGATTGCGAGGGCAGCCCCAGGAGGAGCTGGGGGCTGTTGGTCACTGCTGGTGTTGGTGGGACCTTGGTGGCACTCTATGCTGTGGCCACCCCCTTCGTCACCCCGGCTCTGAGGAAAGTGTGCCTGCCCTTCGTTCCTGCAACTGCCACCCAGATCCAGAATGTGCTGAAAATGCTAGAAAACAGAAGCGGCTCCCTAGTTGACATTGGTAGCGGGGATGGCCGTATTGTAAGTTACGGACATCGCCTCCCTTTTATATTGCCTCTCAAAAATGCGCCAAATGCTCTAGCTGTGGCTGCTGTTATTTTCTCGTGTTTATGAATGTCTTGTCTTTGGCATCCGGTGTTTTTGTTTGAGCCTTATGAAAAGGCTCAAAGCTGAGAAAGGTTTACATTCAGTTTAGGTGAGTAATCAATATTTTTTTGCTTCAGTCTTACCTGCAGCTTGACAAGGTAGCGTACAAAATGATAACCTCACCCTGTTGGCTGGAGGGAATTGCACTGCGTTCGTGTGAGAAGATGTGATCGAAATATTGATATTGTGATTGTCAAAGAGGTGTGATTCCACACAGGTTTATTGCTGCAGGATGTGAGGCTGTGAGATTAAATAGCACCATGCTTTTGGAGCTGCAGCTCTGTGCTTATTGTATAAAGGTAATAGAAGAACAAAAGCAAATGAGTGATAGATTACAAAAATAAGACTCCTGGTATTGTTAAAACTGTAGTCTTTACAACTCTGTGCAGTGCTGGCTGCCCCGCTTCATAATCGATGTGGTGAAACTAGAATAATTACCAAGAGAAACGGTGAGAATCACCAAAACTGAAGTGATACTGTGCTTCCAGGACACTGTCTGAACCCCAGTTTGTGAAATGTGGTGGTGAGGGTATAGTGGAGAACGGTGTGGGGTTCTTTGTAGTTGTGATGTTTTGTGTACCATTTCATAAGTATCTGCTTCAAGTCAGTTTTGGCAACAGAATGGCACACTAAGTGGGTTTTTGATGGTAACAAAAATTCTTGGTAGCATTCAGTTCTTGAATGCTACATTTGTCCGTATTTCATGGGAATGAGTCAACCATTTGTTCACACTAAAAAATTCGGTTTGGAAATCCAAATCTGCGAAGGTACCTTGGGAGGAATTGTGCCAGAGTAGGAAACGGAGAAAACCTTGTAGGTACAAGAGAACTACAGTTTCTGATGCCCTCTCTGCTCAGCATTCTGGCTGTTGACCACCATCTGAGGCATCTAATTTGACTAGGTACTGCGTGTTTAATACTGATTTTATAAATATAAATCTATTATGTAGGTGCCTAAATGGAGACTGAAGACTACTTGGAGAGCTAGGTGCCTAAAATTGTATGCCTGGTGTTGCCTTAATGTATCTGTCCTGAAAGAAGTTGAGCTTGTGTTCAGATGCTTTTAAATATTTAGCACTTACTCAGGTGTAATCAGTGGATAAACGTGACCATATTTTTATTTCCAAGCATGGTAAAAATGTCGGATTCTTTTAGTATATTTGCAAATGCTCTGCATGATGGAAGATGCATTATTTTAATAGTGTGAAACACACTGTCCAGGTAATGCTGTTTGAGAAATTCTATTAAGAAATGGGTACTTCTTCCTGATTTTACCTTGCCTGTTCTGTAATTCATAGCTCATTAGGCTTTTCCTGATAAAAACTTGGCAGTAACCTTTTAAATTATGGCTTAAACCTTAATTCTAGAAAGTGGTGCCTTTTTGTATTTTCCTTAATTTTTTTTTTCTTTTTCTAAAAAATCAGTAGGCTTTGATCTTGTTTGAATACACTTGCAGTACAGTTTAACAATTCTAAATCTTAGGGTCTAATTTAGAGGAATGTCTTTGAAAAATCTATTATGTGAATTACTGTGTGCTTTTTAAAATGATATATGAAGCTTAGCATTGGATGAAAGCTATACTGTGAGATTTGTGTGGGGTTTTTTCAACTTTTTAAGCTACATTTAAATTTTTGACCTACTTTTTTTTTTTTTTAAATATAGGTCAACAGATTGCTTTCATACTCTTTCTATCAGTAGGTCATATAGACTCTGATTCTGGGGTCTCTCAAATGCCTACCCATCTAATTTTGAGCATTTCTGCTTGTGTATTTCACTGTTCTCTCCATGGTCAATTTTGGTACTGTTTAATTCCAAGGTAGTGTCATGAATATGTTAAATTAAACTTTTATGTAAGTCATAGAGGTACTACAGGCTTACAGCTTTGCCCTGTGTTGTGGTTTAACCCCTGCTGCCAACTAAGCACCACACAGCTGTAGCCCTTTGGCCAGTCTGGGCCAGCTGTCCTGGCTGTGCCCCCTCCCAGCTTCTTGTGCACCTGGCAGAGCATGGGAAGCTGAAAAGTCCTTGACCAGTGTAAGCGCTGCTTAGCAACACCTAAAACATCAGTGTGTTATCAAGGTTATTCTCATCCTAAATCCAAAACACAGCACGATACCAGCTACTAGGAAGAAAATTAACTCTATCCCAGCCGAAACCAGGACACCCTGTGAACATTTAAGTGGTTCACTTTGTCTGAATATATCTATTAATTTCAATGGGACTAGTCATAATAGTAAAATGTAGCTTGAGTTTTTGTTCACTATGCTACTAATCTTTTGGGGATTAAAACCTGAGTGACTTACAAAAGTGCATTCCTTTGATTTATATTGTAAATAAAACTATGTGCTCCTGTTTAGATGAATACACTTTCTGTGTTTCTAAGTGAAGATTTATTTTCTTCCTTGTAGGTGATAGCAGCTGCAAAAAGGGGATTCAAAGCTGTTGGTTATGAATTAAATCCCTGGCTAGTCTGGTACTCCAGATACCGTGCCTGGAGAGATGGGGTACATCAGAACACCAGATTTTATATTTCAGACTTATGGAAGGTAGGTGGTGAAGTATGTAAGAATGAATCTGGGATGTCTGAGAGATTTCTGTAATTTGGAAGTACTTTCTTGAGAGAACCAGAATGCTGACTGGCCACGAGGTGCTGTATTGGGCTTTGAGAAAAGTACTCGAGCGCATAGAAACTAGACTCACAGCACAATACACTGCTCTGCTGGTTTTGGTCTTTCATGAATTGCTGTCCTTTTTCAGGACAGGCTCCTTGAGCTCACTTTGTCATGCTTGTGCCTGATGAATGATGTGGGGTGCTGTAATGTCACTGAGAGCTGATTCTGTGGAGTCAGTAACAAGACTCTTATTCACCTAATGTGCATGATCACAATCTCATCTGACATTTCATTAGACATGTTCTTTTCTAGCTATGCAATGTGTTACCTGGTTTTGAGTGTTGCTTTAAGGTAACTTAAATACATGTGACTGAGATTTTTTCATAATTTTCAATCATCTGAGTCACAATTGCTTCTTTAATGAGGCACGCTTTTTTGGGTCATATTTATGTGGGCCTCTCCCCTAGTATTCCTGTCAAAGTTATGGGGTTTTTGTGTGTGGCTTTTTCTTTTTCTTTTTTTCTCCTTAAGAGTGGCATTTTATGATGGGTAAAGTGGATACCAGGAACTTTGGGGAAAAATGTGAATCTATTGTTTTTATCTTTGTTCAGAGAGGAGCATGGGAAAACTTCATGGCGCTGACTGCAAGAACACAGGCATTGGAATGCCTGGCAAGTTTTTATAGCTAGCTAACATTTGACAAAAGTGGGGGAAAACTTAAAACATACGTCATTTGACATACACAGGAGTTGTGGACAAACTTATCCATGAGTAAAATCATGTAGGTGTTTTCTAAATTAATACTTTCTGTGCTACTAGAATTGGTGCCATATTCTTGGCCAGGCAGTAGAAGTTTTTTGCTGTTCAGCAATATAAAGTTATCTTTATGTGGAAATCTGTGTGATGAAAAGTTGATACAGGATCTCCTTTCTTATTTTCAGTCTAAATTCTTGTTGAAAGGAGTGCAGCTAGAGGGATTAAGGGAAAAGAATGGTGAGAACTTCTCCAAATATGCCAATGGTGAGAACTTCTCCAAATGCCATTTTCATTAAGACTTGTCCTCAAATTTTATTTTAGGTTTCTTTTTCCCGTTATAAGAATGTTGTTGTTTTTGGAGTACCTCAAATGGTAAGTTTACTATTTTTGCATTGTTTAATTATTTTAATACAAAGGCATTTAGTGTTAGTACATTCATCTGCAAAATGAATCAACCTGCAGAATGTCAAAGGTAGGTAGTAGTAATATTTTGATATTTCATTGTTGCTTATTAATGTCCATGATAAAACCTGGTAAAACTTGTGACTGTATGCAGACTGGAGCTCTGAAAATATACATGGCTTTTTGAGAAGTATTTTCTGTCCATTAGTTCAGAACCAAAATGAAAACTGCCATGCTCATGTTGCTTGGGGGGAAGGTGATAGATTGGTTCTTGAAAATTTCAGTTTTTCATACTGAAAAAATGAGGAGTTTGCAGGGAGAGGATGGAGTAGAAAATTGTCTACAGATGATTTTTGAGAACCTTGTTAGAGGAGAGTATTGAACTTTGCTTATGTTCTTCTCCAAAAACTGGATCACCTCAAATAGGCCAGCAGCTGGTATATTGAAATAATCCCCTGCCAATGTTAGACTGTGGAGGTTTAGGAAGGGAGACAAATACTTCAAATATAATTGCTAGAGTACAAGTCCACAGATTCTTTGCCTTTTAGGAAGGCTTTGTAGCTTATGCTCATCGTGTCCCCAGGGAAAATGCATTCCTCAAAACTGGTGTAGAAATTGAGTTGCGTAGTGGCTGCTTTAGTGATATATTCAATAAATTCGGTCAGACTTTACATTCACTTTGGCTTTTGGCTTGATCTAGTTTTCTTTTTCTCTTTTTACTAGAAAAGAGAAGAAAATCTTAAATATTTAAATATTCTTGACATTTTGATTTATTATTAGAATCTTTTATATAGGTTGAATGCATATGGAGGAGTGAAACAGAAATATCCTATAAATGCTTCTGTATTGCTTCTTCCTCTGCTAAGGCAGATGCGGGATGAAATGAGTGAAGAGCTTTATGTGATGCTATACCATACAACATACACTGATAATATTTCTGTAGTAGTAACAGGAAGATGCAACAAGGAGCATAATAAAGCTTCCCTGTTCTCTGCTTTTTCTTTAACACCACTGGAATTAAATACCTACTTCAGATTCAAATTCTAACTCATGTTGGAAACTGAAGTGAAAATGCATTATTTTTTTTTTTTCCCCCTACTTTTGTGGGTGGCATCTTAGTGAGAACTATGTTACTTATGCTATAGATGTTGCCAGGTTTGGATGTTATGTGCTCTCTAGCTTGAGTTCCGGGAGGGGGCAGTATAAATATTTGAATTTGCAGTCAGAAATTCTGCAGTTGCACTGAGGGGAAAAGTGCAGGTGAAGAAAGATTTCAGTAAACTAGAAATAAACAAATGCCCTGGGAAAATGTGAGCAAACCTAGCAGAAATACTGGCATAACTTTAAATGTAATAGTATAAAGTGGGATAAATTAGTAACAGCTATGATAGAAAGAGTAGCTATAGGGCTCAGAATAACTTCAGTAAATTCAGTAAATACTAGGCTAAATTCTTCCAATAAAAATACTGTCATAAATGTAACAGATCCAAACATATGAACTACTGTGTTTCCTGAGCATTCGTTTGCTCATGATCCCCTTTAAATTTACTTCGGAAGTTGTGAATGCTTAGCCTCCACAATGACTAAATTGATCTTATAGAAACTGTAATGCATTTTCTCTTTTTTACCGAGAGCAATAGATCTCTCTAGCTTTTTTAATAATACTGGTCTGATTTGATGCTGTCACACAGTGCTTTTATTTCATATCCAAGATTAGCTTGCAGAACTTGGATTTATTGATCTTCAGGGAAGACTAAGACCTTGCTGTTCTTGCAAGTGTCTGGGGGAAGGTGTGTTTATCTATAAGTCATTGCAGAGAGACTTTTACTTGTTCAGGGTGGGATGACAGAATTCTTACCAGGTGTTCATGTTCACAGCTTCTGTGTATTTTAGCTGATTATATACTGTACAAAAGGTTTACTAAATTGTATATCTATTCAGACATACCAAAAAACCTCAACCCTGGCTTGATATAAAATACAGTATGATTATAACACCTAATGTTACTGAGAGATTTAGCAGTTTGACTGTTTGGTTCAAGGATACAGTTCTTTTTGGCTGAACTATTAATGAACTTTTCTAATTTGAGCTAATACAGACATGAGATATCACTAATTTTCATAATTACTCATTAAAAATTAGGATATGTCTATATTTGTCATTTCTGTAACAACTTAGTTCTTCCTTTTCTGATGTCTCAGCTCAGTTTGAGATACCAAAGTGGGCTTGTTTTTCTAGTTTCTACAAAAATGTTTAAAAGCATTTAATGTTTAAAAGTATTTGCTGTACAGATGAAATCAGAGCATAGAATGCTTAAAAATATTCAGAGGTAACTCTTTGATATATTAGATCTATGACTCTAATTTTCCTAAAATATTCCATTGTAAGCGTAAATGTAGCTATAATAGGATGTTACATCAAAGGCGCACCCTGCATGTATTTGATAGTGGAAGCTATCTCCAGCCTTTGGAAATACATTTTCTTCAGTCAGTCTTGTTTTCTAATAATGTTCTGTTGTGGTTTTTTCTTTTTTTTTGGTGAATTTTTTAATATATTTTCTGTCCTTTGTGGCTTAAATCAAGCTGTATTTGTAAATAATTCCTCTTCTTTTAACATCTAAATGTTACGTCATGATATCAAAGTAAATAGATTTTTACATGTAATAGTAACTTGTGGAGCTTGCTGTTATAATTACTCCCTGAGATAGATCCAGTATGTAAGAATAAAAGGAATTCCAAATGGATGTGCACTGATCTGCTTAAGCATAATATCAAAATTTTCCAAAGGACAAAAATGGCTAAATCTATCAAGTTTCATTTTTTTTCCAGAGCATAATCACTATCTGGCATGGGAAAGAAATTTCTTTGAAGTCTAGATGTGTTAATTCATTTCTCACTTAATCCATAGCAGAATTTGCAAAGTACTTATTGGAGATAGAGTGTCTGACCGGGCAGGGTGTTTCTGTGTTCTGGAAGAGTAACGATATTTCCCTTGACTTTCATATCTGCTCAGTTTTTGCGAATGGAAGAAAGCTAGACTGTAGGCCTTCAGCCAAGAAGAGTTGCATAGTGGTATTTGATACAGTCCCCCACAACATCCTTCTGTCTAAATTGGAGAGATACGGATTTGATGGGTGGACTATTCGGTGGATGAGGAATTGGCTAGATGGTTGCATCCAGAGAGTAGTGGTCAATGGCTCAATGTCCAGATGGAGGTCAGTCACAAATGGTGTCCCTCAGGGGTCCGTATTAGGACCAGGACTGTTAAATATCTTCATCAGTGACACAAACAGTGGGATCGAATGTACCCTCAGAAAGTTTGCAGATGACACCAAGCTGAGTGGTGCAGTTGATACACCTGAGGGACGGGATGCCATCCAGAGGGACCTGGCCAAGCTTGAGAAGTGGGCCCATGGGAACCGCATGAGGTTCAAGAAGGCCAAGTGCAGGGTCCTGCACCTGGGTCGGGGTAACCCCCAGTGTCAATACAGGCTGAGGGATGAAGGGATCGAGAGCAGCCCTGCAGAGAAGGACTTGGGGGTACCAGTGGACGAAAAGCTGGACACGAGTTGGCAATGTGCTCTCGCAGCCCAGAAAGCCAACTGTATCCTGGGCTGCATCAAAAGAAGCGTGGCCAGCAGGTCGAGGGAGGTGATTCTGCCCCTCTGCTCTGGTGAGACCCCACCTGGAGTACTGCGTCCAGCTCTGGGGTCCTCAGCACCTGTTGGATTAGGTCGAGAGGAGGGCCACAAAAATGATCAGAGGGCTGGAGCACCTCTCCTATGAAGAAAGGCTGAGAGAGTTGGGGTTGTTCAGCCTGGAGAAGAGAAGGCTGCAGGGAGACTTTATAGCAGCCTTCCAGTACCTGAAAGGGGCCTACAGGAAAGCTGGAGAGGGATTTTTTACAAGGATGTGTTTTGATAAGACAAGGAGTAATGGCTTTAAACTGAAAGAGTGTAGATTTAGATTAGATACAAAGAAGAATTTTTTTACTATGAGGGTGGTGAGGCACTGGAACAGGTTGCCCAGAGGAGCTGTGGATGCCCCATCCCTGGAAGTGTTCAAGGTCAGGCTGGACAGGGCTCTGAGCAACCTGGTCTAGTTGAAGATGTCCTTGCTCATTGCAGGGGGGTTGGACTAGGTGACATTTAAAGGTCCCTTCCAACACAAACTATTTTATGATTCTATATGCTGTTTCATTCAGTAGTGCTGCAGGGACTTACGTGCATCTATTAACAGGCTGAAGCCAACAAAGCTCAGTTTCAGTAGTATTTAACATACCAGTACTTTAACATACAGTGACAGCAGAATGTTTGCTTTGGGTTGTTGGCTGTATGATGTTTCGAGTGTCCCAGGATCTGTCTTGGGGTTAGACTGGAAATGATGAGGCATTGGCCTTTGAGCGTCACGTGATAGTTCATGTGACTTGGGGTGTCATAAATAGCATAAATTCAGGGGGCTGAACTTGCATTTTCTACAGAGAAGAATCCCACTGAAGAGAATCATGAATTGGAACATGCAAAATCTTTTCTTAATTTGTGTGTGGGTTGTGGTTTTTTTTTTTTTTTTTTAATCTAAGGGATTATCTGCAGTTTTTGACTGAATTTTTAGAACTTAGAGTTACGATTTTCTTGATCTTGCCAATCAGGGCACAATAACCATTTTCTAGTTTTAGATATTCTTTGTCACTGCATCAAAGCCAAAATGTATATCATGAATATTTTCCTAAATTTTTTTCCCAAAATTCCTCAAACCTTGGACTTCCCTTGAACCGTTGAATTAGATTCTAAAGAGAATAATTCTGTTTTTTACTGCTTCTGAAAGCTTTTTATTGTTGCTCAACAGATGCCACAGTTGGAGAAGAAGCTGCAAGAAGAACTTGAATGTAATGCCAGAATCATTGCTTGTCGTTTTCCTTTCCCTTGCTGGATCCCAGATCATACTACTGGAGAGGGAATAGACACTGTGTGGGCATATGATTTGAAACATTCTAGAGGATGTGAAACAAAAAGCTTGGAAATTACACCAGAGACAGAATCCTAAACACCTGATTCGTTTTTGTACTGAAATTTTTGGCTTTGACTTCACCTGTTAAGATTAATGTGAATAGAGCTGCAGGATATGGACATACATATTCGCTAAAATAACTGAAGTACACTGGTTATCTGAAAGCACACAAAGGTTAGTGAAAGGTGTAGTTAAATGGCTTAATGTAGTTAGTAAAAATTATGAGAAAGCTTTATAGAAGCAGAAAACTTTAATATGGAAAATGGGATAAAACAGTTCACTACTGTTAAGGGGAATATATGTGTAAGTTAAAATGCTCAAATTGGCGAACTTAATACATGCATTCTTTCTGAGCCTACATAGCATTTGTTATTGGTGTTGGAAGGGATGTGCAAGTGGCTTCTCAAACGAGCCATGGTTCCTAAATGTCTTCATTATGTATGCCAAGTAGGCATAATGCTGCATACATCAAACTGATGCAGATTGAGTCCAATGATGATACCAATGTTTCACACCTCAGCCTTGAATGTGTACTTTTTAAGGTTGAATATGACACAACAAGCAAATATAACAAGTTGTTTATTCATTAACAAGAGTGTAGCCCTTGATTATATTAATGTATTTTTATTTCACTTGTTATGTGAAGGCAAAACTGCAGAAATGTGCTCTTACTGAACGCTTATTGGTATAAGCCTTTGCAAATGACCATGATTTTTCCTAGCCTCTCTGATTTAGGGAGGATTTCAAAAGTCATCTACTTTGCAGTGAAGTGTCACCATCTCTGTGTGCTCAAACCTTGGATAAGGTATGGGTGAGAGCTGCTTACTTGAATGAGTGGTGAAGAATGTCTCTGATTCCAGAGCTAGTTGGTCTGGCTAGCTTGGTTAAATCTGATTAGACCTCATTTAATTTATAGTGAGATGCGAGGGGATGTTTTCAGTCAGGCTTCTTTTCCCCTCTACTCTTCTATGCCATCTGATGAGATCTCTAAGAAACTCATGGCATTGCTGCATGGCTTTTCCTTGGAAGTGAAGCAACTTCTCCTTGTCTTTTTGCTGATACTGGTTTGCAGTGGGATACTGTCACTGTCGTGACATTTTCCTTTTCTAACACGGTTACAGCACTTTTCTATTTTATAACAGTCTGCTTATTTGGTCTTTCTTTTGGTTGCCAGGTAAAGTTCTACTGTTTTGACCCATTAATAATTAGTCAAAGTTCATAGTTAGCTTCCCCTGGCCCCAGTTAACACATAGACTGTTTGTTAAGCAGTGACTATGTAAGTTTGTCAGACCTTTGCATATATGATATCCATAGAACGAAGCTAAAACAGGCTAGGGAATTGTCACCTGGCTTCTAGGCAGTCATTACCACAACTAAAATTAGCTCAGGCCAAGAGAAGTGCTGAGACCCTGCAATTTCAGGTAAGTACAAAGCCTGTGACATTTTATTAGGCATTGGGAAAGCACGTTTGCTGGACTATAGTATCCAACTTGAAGAGAAGTTAGATGTTATTTGCGATGCGTAGTCTGCAGTTACACCTGTACCCAGGCTTTTTATTTTTGGTGGGAGGGGAGGAGGAAGGAGAATTTAAAATACAAATCTACACTGAGGATTTGAAATGGAGCAGTAGAATGTTTTTGTCCTGATAATGTATACAAAGCAGGAGAAGAAAGGGGCAAATGTATCCGCTCTGCAGTCTGCAAAGGAGAGACGATTTCAGTCTCACGTGGCAAGGCACAGCTGTAAACGTGGAGACTGTATTGAAGAACACTGATTTCTGGTAAGCAGTCTTTTACAGCCTTTCACCGCAGTGTAACGTAACGCATCTTGTAAAACTACACTAAACTTTCTCTACCATGATTTAAGTATTATGATTATTATGCAGTGACAGGACAGGGCTACAGTGGCTTATCTAAAATGGCTGAATTTACTTTAATAACCCAAGGCCATAAAACTGGAACCTCAGACAAAGGAAATCAGAAATTATTTCTATTGTAAAAAGACTATACAAAGGGGAAATTAGCTAATTAAGAAGAGTCCTTCCTTGAATGATTATAAAGGAGAGGAGGAGGCAAAAGGTTTTGATGAAGTGAATTGTGACTCATCTGCAGTGCAGTGCTTTGACCCAAGTTTCTACTGCCTACTTTCACCAAAGTTAGTTTGCAGGGAATTAAGTGGATATTTACTTTTTCTGCTGTGTTTGACTATATATTTGTCTATTGCATTATTGTTTGCCTGTTAAAAGGTAAAACTCAATTTCCCAGTTCTGCCTGTGGTAAAGGCTTTGGGGCGTGTACTTCTTAGTTACCACCTATTGCTCCAGAAATATTTGTTGAGGAGGGTGAGATACAGTTAATGATGTGATGGCCTGAGCTTTAGGAGCACTAAGTGCTGTCCTCAAGGCAAGGAGAGATTTATGAATGCTTTTAAAGTAAAGCAGAGGGCTGTTTCTTGCTCTGACCATTTACTTTTGGGGGCCTACACTGAGACAGACAGTGGTCTGAAGGTTCAGAATTTGTTATTACATAAGGAAGTGTGCTGTGTTTCCCGATTCCATGGCTGAAGTGTGAAATGGAAAGCAAATTACTCTCGTTTACACAGGGGGACTGGGAAAGCATTTTCTTGTCATGTTGTCCTCAATTTTTCTATCACTTGCTATGTTCATTTGATAGTTTACAAGATTAAATACTTAACTGTGACTTCAGTTATCACTGTATGGATTCTTATGTTGATACACTTCCAGTTGCTAGGGTAATGTATTATGATTTCGTTGATACTCTACTTCAGAGTACAAATTTGTTTCTTCTGAAAACCAGGAAGGCCGTAGAGAACTGGCTTAATCAAATTATAGTGCAGGTCTGAAGCCAGAAGAAGGAAATGTTCAAGCTACACATGCTGTTCAATACCAAAGTAATTCAGATACACAGAAAAACCTATAGTTTATCTTTATTTATGTCTTCTAGTAGAATCGCTTGCCTTTTGGGAGTTACTTGTTTTATTCCTTCCTTGCCTTGCCAGATCTTAGCAAAAAAAGTTGCTACATTGCTGAATGAGTAATGCTTTCCTGGAATACTGTAGAATTTGATCTGTTTGAAAATAATACAGGTCAGAGTTCTCCAGGAGTCAGACTTTCAAATTTTTTCTGTTTCTTTTTTTTTTCCTTTTTTTTTTTTGCATTGAGACGCATTGTGTCCCCATAGGCTTTGTGATGCCAGATCAATTGTACTAATGCAGCATCTGAGTGCTAGAATTCTAATTTTGTAGTTTTCTATTTTGTATAAATTAGCTTTCTAGGGAGAAGGAGAAGGGGTATGGCTGCAAGAGACCCATCTGATACACAGGTTGCTTAGTATACCGCACAGTCACTACAGCTACACAGCAATGTCAGCTAAGCTTGTCCAGATTTGTTTGTGAAATGTGCACATATTTTGTGAACTTTAGGCATTTCTGTATTACTGGGTATATTGAAGTTCTTGACTTATCCTCTGGTCTGATTATATGCTGCCACTTAAGCTAATATTGCTCCAAGGAAGTTAATCCTCTGTCTCTGAGCTGCTGTTTATTTCTGACTCATGACTTACAGCCAGGTAAGGAGGTACAGAATCAAGTTTAAAATAATGTACCGCATTTCAGAAGCCAGTTGAATGAGTATGGTCTGTGGAAAAAAAAGTTCCAACGCCCAGGCTTTGGGAAAGTCCTTCACCTTTAATGAAAGACACAGCTGAGGAGGTGACAGAGATCTCCTGAAATCTGCATAAATTTTTTAAGAAAGACTTGAGCTTTGCTTTTCTTATGTGTGCTTTAAAAATTTCTACCACTGTAATACCATTCTAAGATCTGCAGGGGAAGTAAGCAGAGGTAGTGTTTTGTTTGGCTTTTATATTTTGAGCTATGGGAGGAAAGGAGGAAGGGAGTCTTATGGGCCAAGTATGGCAGTTTGAACTATTTCAAAAGCAGTTTGACAGACTTACTCATCAGCTGTGCGTATTTCTCGTTGGATAGGAGCATCCATACTAAGAATGGGCTGTGATGAGCATTCACTCAGGAATGGGTTCGTGTCTGATACCATTACACGTGAGTGAACACTAATTATTGGTAGATCACCTCATACTTCTGTAGTTTCACTTTTCATGATGGTTCACAAGTCCTGAAGCATTTATTCAAGAAAGGACACGAATCTTTCAAATTCATGATTGAAGAGGGCAGCCTAACATCAGATTTAATGCCAGTAAATTCTGCTTTGAGTAACTTACTTTTCTTTTACATTTGCCAAGTTTGCAGTTCTCTAGTTTTACAATGTAGCCCCAACTTGTTTTTCAGAAGTAACATGTTTCTTCTAGAGGACTTCTTGAGTTCTTAATAAGACAGTGTGGCATCTATGTTAACTTAATCACCCTTGAGTGAGATAGCTGCAGAATTAATATTTTCAGTATTTTTCTTTGTATGATAATCTTTCTGTTCATCCTTGTATGCTTTACTGAGGGAGACTTATACATGGATAGTTACCTTTTTTCCTTCATTCTTCCTGAATTCTTATTTCAGTATTTGCTTTTATTTTTCATATTGTCTCTTTACAATTTGACTGTTTGACTTCATAAATTCATCAGATCTTCTCATTTCCTTTAATTTTTTTTCTGTAAACTAGTTGCCTTTTTTTTTTTTTTCCCAGCAACTTTGCAGGAAGACTAAGTATGTTAAGGAACGTCCTTTTTCTCTCTAACATTTTAACACGTATTTAACTCACCTCCGTGATTTATTTAGCAGTCTGTATGCTGACATAGCATGACTTTTGTTTCCAGTAAATTAAAGAAAAACACATCCACCCATATGGGATTTAGACTGAAAAATAGCCTCAGTCTACAACAATTCTGACTATTTAGTAGTTTTAAGTACTTAATTTCACATTTTTATTATATTTCATCACTTGGCAAATGAATACAGGCCTTTTATCCGT
This sequence comes from Theristicus caerulescens, assembly GCA_020745775.1. Classification (NCBI taxonomy): domain Eukaryota; kingdom Metazoa; phylum Chordata; class Aves; order Pelecaniformes; family Threskiornithidae; genus Theristicus; species Theristicus caerulescens. The sequence continues at coordinate 88,884,264 of CM036558.1, forward strand.
TCAGTAGTTCTTTGGATTTGGGTTATTTGTTCAGGTGGGACTTTTGCTGATTTCTTTTTCATAGTATAATATTGTGGTTTCTATTAGAGGCTTTGGTTGAAATGTCAGACGGATGTTTTTCCTGCGAATTGCTGTGTAGTCCTTGTAGAATCAGTGTAATACAATCCAGTGAGCTGCTAGCATTGGTAAAAATTAAGTAAAACCTGCTTACCAGTAAACGTGCAGGGATACTTTTCAGCTTACAGTATATGTTGTGGGTTTTAAAAATAAAGTAGGTTTTTGAAGACCCATATAAAGCTTGTGGCATAAGGTTTTGAGGTGAGCAGAGGTCTTTGCAAGGTCAGAAGCAGTAAATTAATGGCTTTCAACCTGAGGTTTGTGGGCACCTTCTGAGGAATCCACAAAAAGTAATTTAAAAAGCATATCTACTATCAGTAGGTTTATATTTGCTACCTGTGGTAGCGTCCTTCCATTGGAAAATTTTAACGTGTCTGAAGTGATCATTTGAGAATCCCTGAACTAAAAATAATGGGTTTACATAAGATATTAGCTACATGGAAATGAGTTTATCAAAGTGAGGAGTTTTTTTTCTTCTTCTGCTTACATGGACTGTTGAGCCTTGAGCCCTTGCAGTATAGAAGTGTATGAGCCTCTGTGTCTCTTCTGGTAAACATGTAACTTCATATTTCACTATGTGAGAGCAGCCGCATGGTTTTGCACATTCCCATTGCGTTCTAATAATTTTAGCTTTTTAGTTAATCTATGATAGATCTGCTTTAAGGGTCTAATTGCCTTTTTTTTTTTTTTTTTAGGAACTACTTAAACATGAAATTTACATTTTCAAAATACCTGATCAGCTGCCACTGAAGCCTGTCTAAAAAGCCGGTGGACCCTGTGAAACTCCTTAATGCTGTAATGTCTGCAGCTGTCCATGCCAGAACTCTGGTTCAGATGAGCAGAAATGTGCCTAGCTCTTGCATAAGCTCTCTTGATTCTTGATTTCTTCATTGAAAATGGAAGTGTGAGGAGAGGACAGAAAATTGAATGATAAAAAACTTGAGGATCCGTATAAGTTCTGGGAGAGAAAAATGTGAATAGTGTGGGACATAGCCATAATCTAAGGGGCCTTCTCTGTCACTATCACTCTAGCCCCAAAGGTTTGATGCTGTCTTTTTTCCCCTAAGATTATGTAGCTCTTCTTGAAAGTATACTTATTTTTCTGTCTTTCCCATTGTTTTTTCAAGCTTTTCAGAGTGTATACAAATCAAAATAATTTATATGTTAAAATGTACCAGTATCTAAATTGTCTACAAGGACTCTCATCATCTGTGTTCATGTATATTTTATTGCTTCTTCCTTTTTTTTTTTCAGCACACATAGAAGCCAGACTTATACTCTGACTACCTTTATGCTCAATGCATAAATAAGCTTTGTGGGTGTGATCAATACCAATTAAGTTTATTTGCAAACACAGATCTCACACTGAAGCAATTGTAAAAAGATTTTGAGCAGATACGAGACAAGTAATGGTCATGACCTGAAAATACTAATGTTACTTAGTGACAGGGATGGTAGAGTCTCCTACCACTGAGGTACTTTTAATTTCAGTTGCCAGTCTGGTGTGTCAAGCAAAGCCAGGGAATGAAAGACTAGTAACAAAGCAGCAGTGTAGTGTGGTATTTAAAAAAAAAAAAAAAAAAAAAATATCTAACAGTATCATCAGAGGCTGCCTTCTGGTTTCATCTAACTTGTTAAGTACTGTTATTGTTCTGATAAAGAGTATGTTGGTGGGAGAATATGATTAGCTGAGGTAATACAACTAATGAGCATCTTGAAGTGTTTATTCTATAGTACTTTCAGGTAATTTCTTTACCCTTTTCTCTCCTGCCCTCCAAAAAATATATTTAGAGTGACAAATTACAGATTTAAAATGGAAACTACATTTATCACCCTTAGAAATTAAAGATTAGGAAACAGCTTCTAACATGAAAAAAGTTGCCAGCTTCAGCAACTGGGTCTTATTTACCAGAGCATGTTAAGCATAATGTAGGTCAGGTCCAGACTGACTTAGCGAACGATTTCTTAGCGAACTCACTTCTTGTGAGTCTCCTGGACATGCAACCTGAATTAGGTTGTTTGCTTATTCTAATAAAAATGCTGATCAAACAGCACTCTTCTCAGGATTATTTGTCTACTGCATGAAAATTAGGTAGTCTAAGCACTTTCCAGGAAACAGCAAACCCAGGTGCTGGATCTTCCATGAGGCTTTGTCTATAGCTTTGTCTATAGCTTTGTCTATAGCTTTGTCTATAGCTTTGTCTATAGCTTTGTCTATAGCTTTGTCTATAGCTTTGTCTATAGCTTTGTCTATAGCTTTGTCTATAGCTTTGTCTATAGCTTTGTCTATAGCTTTGTCTATAGCTTTGTCTATAGCTTTGTCTATAGCTTTGTCTATAGCTTTGTCTATAGCTCTTTTCTTCATGTTTGTCTGTGCTTTGCGTGATTGTGAACATGACACGATTGGAGTGAGGACTTTTGCCCACTTGGGTGATACTTGTATGTGTAAGGACAAAGGACAAATTAGAGGTTGAAGCCTACCTTTAATCCCTTTCAGGATAACTAATCAAAAATGATGCTTTCTCTGGTATTGTTTTAATCTGACTCTGGTAAATTTTTCATTTCCACAGGCATAAAACTAGATGTTGTTTATGATTCATTTATCTTTCTATTCTGTTGTATGCCTGAAGAATCTATGTTGGCAATAGAATTCTCTTTCCATTTCTGTCCAAAATACACAGTGGATGTTTTATTGGCCCTGAGTGCCTTTATTACTGTGGTGAGGCAGTGTTTCCTCCTGATGTTGGATATGCAGGTCATTCACTGTCTGAACTTGTAAGTACCAGGGTTGTGAATGATGCAGCTTTCTTGTTAGGGTGCTCGAAGCAGTGCTGAACCCAAGGATACTGGAGCTCAAGCTCCACAGCAGATAACCCAATCAAAAGCATTGAGCTTCACTTTGCATTTATTATTGTTAGCAACCTCCTCCTCCCTGATCACTACCCCCTCCCCCCCCCCACCCACTCCCAAATAAACAGCCCCCCCCAACCCTCATCCATCAGAATGTGTTCTTTGGTTTTCAGCTGCTGGTGCAAATGACCGCATTACTTTCCAGCTTTGTCTAGGCCATGGGCCTAGTGAGGCCTTCTCAGCTTATGTTTCAGTGTAAGCAGACTCAATTTTAGTTTCAGCTGTCTCAGTCAAGGGTCTACCTAAGAAATCCTCATAGTCTCTGAAAGCACTGAAACAAGCTGGCTCTGGATGCTGAAGACTTCCTGAAGCTTGCTGTCTTAGCATGATGGGACACAGCATCAACGTTTTTGTCAGGTTTTTATAAAGACTGCTTTAGTGCTGCTGAATTTGATCTCTCCCCCAATTTAGGAACTCTGCAAAGCAGAGAATAAATTCACTCCAGTTTTCCCTCTGCCTAATAGTAGTAGAACATTGTTCTTTAGTTTTACACTGCTGTTTGTTTTTGGTACAGCCTAATCATATAAACTTTCCTTCACTGGAGAGAAAGAACTAACACCAGAGTCCTTCCTCTCCAGGATAAACTTAAGAGCAGGGCTCTTTAAGTGAGGGGCTTCCCCTTTGTAAAGTCTCTCAGCAGCACAAAGATCCTGTACCAGTAGAGATGGGAAGGCTTTCTCTCAAATTCATGTTGCTGATACACAAGACCACTACTAGGAACATCTTGGTTTTCCATCAAGACTTGGTATAATTACCTGTGGCTTAAGGTTAGTTCAAGGGGGTTGATAGTGGGTCTGGTATGGAGGCTTGGAGTAGCAGGACTCTGTCTGTTTGCCCTTTTTGGGGAATGTCAAAAATCAAGTTCTGCTCCTTACGGTAGCATGATTTCTTTTATATGTCAGTAAATATATCACATCATATTAATATAATGAAAATATAAGAATAATCATCTGATGCTAATACTCTGGCAATAGACTAAGCTGAATGTTACTGAATGGAGATTTCTAGGTTGGAGAAAGAGACAAATCTATTCTCCCTTCAGTAAGCATGAGTTGTTCCTATTAACTTTGAGGGAATTTGTTTGCATGCGTTTTAAAAAAAAAAAAGTAGATGTAGATGGTGGCAGTTGGAATGCTAGTTATTAGTTTGCATTCGGCCCTGCAGTAAAATGCAATGTTTATACAGCAGTATTCATTTTCAAACTGCTTCTTCATAGTAAATCTAGCAACACTTTTGTAGGGTTGGTTGGTATTATCTTCACCTTTACAACTGCAAAAACTGTAGCAAGGAGCTAATTTATTCAAGACCACAAAAATAATTGGTTGCAATGCTGTGATTAAAATGATTAAGACTGCAATTGCATGTCTGTGTCTACAGCTGGAGGAATGTATTTTTTAAATGGCTGCTCCTGAGGGTGGCAGTACCTGTGCACTTTTGCAACCAATTGAGCTGGAGATATAAAGGTCAGATGCTTACAGATGCCATTTAGTGCCTTCTTACTGGTTACGACTGTAAGACATAGCACCTACAGTGGTTGTGTCTGTCAGGTTCATGATCTTGGTTTTGTTTCCTCCAGTCTTACCTTTTTGTTAACTATTACTACATTTGATGTCTCATGGTTACTGCTTTTAACTGCATTTGGATCCTTCTGTCACTGTTTATATGTGCTACTTTGTAGTAAAACTTATTAGTTCTATTGAAGTATAAGACTGCGTTGTGTACTACATCTTGGTCTATTTTTGTGTGAGAGTCAGTCTGGTGGTTCTCTGATTTCCATTTTTTATGGCAGGAAAGTTCAAATCTTTGAACAACTTAAATCTGTTTTTAATGGGAGTATTAAATATTAATGGGCTGCAATCTAGCGTAGGTATTGTGACTTTTGTATCTTATTGTTTTACTTGCCTTATAATTTTTTTTTAAACCTTTGTGCATGTTCTGTGTCTTAATTCCCTGAGGACACTTCACTCAACAGAAATGAAACCTGATTTTTTTATGAAGTCATCAGATTGATCTGTCATGGCCTATGTTAGTAAGCCTACATGTTCTCATTTCTCAGTTCTATTTCTATATTTGTTCATGGGTACAAATGAGATGAACTGAGAGAAGAACTATTTTCCTTAGGCCTTAGTAACTTTATCCTTCATCAAAATGGCATGTAAAATTGAATGAAAAAGTTTTCTGTTGGTGTGACTCATCAACAGCTCTTGCTGTTATAACTTTCTGTCTTGAGAAGCCCAAACTCATTTTACCCTGACATAACCATCAGTTTTAAGTACAGTCTAGATCTTCTGGTTCAGAAGCTGTTTGATAGTGATCAGCTCAACCAGCTGAAAGCCAGCACTGATGCATGTTATGTTTGTCTGCTTGGAAAACAGGCTGCTGAAATCATGTGTGGAATCTTACTAGATTAGTTGCTTTGACTAATTTTTCTAAAATAAGAGGCAACAACGTGACATCATCTCTAAATATGAACCAACCCATGACAAAATACTTTCTCTACCATATGCAGGAAAATGCATATTGAGCAATGTATGAACAAATACACTACCTCCACATGGCAATCAAATCGCTTATCTACCAGTTCAGTAAATATAGTCAGAGGTTGTTAGTCCAGGAACAATGCAGGAAACAGCATTGCTGGTTTCTGTCTCTTATGACTGAATCACAAAAAGCAGTAGCAAAAGCAGACCAGTCTTGCTAAATAAAAAAAGCAATTCAGAATGGGTATACCGAAAAGGCTGCTTGAGACAGTTTTCTGCACAGCAACATGAATTATTTGGTGGGTGTGGTGTGCGTCTTTTTTTTTTTTTTTTCCCCTCTCTAGTTGAAAGATTAGTGATCACCCTTCCCTGGCCCCAAAACTGACAGACTTTCCTCTGCATCCCCTTACGCAGAATACTGCTTTGCTTCAGTATGTTGATACATGTAATTCATACCACTAGAATTACATAAAATAGGAAAAGGTGCTAGGGAGAACAGTAGTTACCAATTAGGTAGTGTTATCCAGCCACAGTAATGCTCAGATGTTCAACCTGCACTACTTCTGTCATGCCACATTGATGGTACAGCAAGAGCCATAAGATCAGGTAAAAATCAATACACTTTTTCAGCTAGGGCAAAGAAGGGAATGAACAACGCAAAAAGGCCGACTGAATTGAAAAAGATTAAATCTGCTTCTGAGGAGCAAGAAGCCTATATGCTACCTGCTTTCAAAATGTTTATTGAAAAGTGGTAGAGAGGAAATTTAAATTGTTTTCCTTATTATGGAGTTGTTACACCATCTATTATATCCATATGCGTTAGGGAGCATCTGTTCTGTAGACTGCTTTAATATTAATGGATCATGCTGATAAAAACTATTTGAAAAAACATTTGTCCTGCAGTTTGTATTAAAAGGAGAAATGAGACCTGTTCATTAAGGGTGAAAAGAATGTAGGAAATTGGTAAAAACTCTGCGTGTAGTTTAGTTTTGCCATAAAGCAAGCTGTTTGTTTAGTTTTTTCCTTGAGCAATTGTACAACAGAACTTTAATTTTGAAGGATCAAATATCTGTACTTCAAATGCCAATTTTCAACATGTTTAGATGGATAATCTGCTGGAATACATTACAATCCTTATCTTTTAAATTTGTTTACTGCACAGAGCACTCTGAATTTATACCATATTCTAGTAATTCTCAATAAAAATATACTTTCTTTGATGTTGTGGGCTAGGCATGTTATTGGTACATGGTACCAATAGGCACCAAAGATTTCAGAAACAGATTTCAGCTCTTATATTTCATAATACTGAAGGCACTAAGATTTCAGAAACTATGGCATTAACGCATCTGTTCTTTAAGAATAACTTGATACCATCTTAAAATCAAATGTTTCAAAATCTTGGCATGTTCCATGAATGATCTATTTGATTGATTGATACATTATAATTATAGGGGAGCTGTAAGTTGCAGGACCTGCAAAGACTCTAATCCTTGTTTTGCGTCTTTCAAATTGTTCTTGCTGCTTTCACTTGCCTTCCAATTTCTGGGTCAAATTCTGTTAGTTGTTCTCCAGATAGAGATCAGATTTGTCTGCCCTCCCCCCCCCCCTTTTTTTTTCCTTCCTAGGTTTATGGAGTTCTAGATAAATTGGTAAGGATTTTATTTCTATATTAGATACAATTTCTTAGTTTAGAAGATACCAATAGGAAGATTTAAGTCAGTGCCATCACCAAATAGGTTAAAGTGTATTTTAAAGGAGCCTTATTCCTGGATAGAAAAGCCCCTTAGGGCAAATATTTTTCAAAGTGCCAGACTGAAAAAAGCAGTAAAGTAGACAGTATTTTCTAGAGAACAAAGTTTATGAAGAACTGTCTTAATGCCTGACCAAAATGAATCTTTAAAATACACTACAGGCTGCAGTTCCTGATTGCCTCAATTAAAGAAGGTGTGGGGGGAAAAGCACAGACTGAAAACCAGATGATGGCTATCCTGATAATTGCTAGACCTGATGTCCATCAAAAATATGCAAAGAAAGAAATCTTGAATATACAAGTTTTAGTGAATGGTCTTCATGTTAATGCTGCTTGCTCTCTTAAATGCGAGGATCAGAGACCATCTGCAAAACAGACTGACAAGGTGGCATTTGTCCCTTTACCAGAGGTCCGAGTTGGACCTGTGCACTGGCAGAGCCACAGCTAGAGCAGCTGAAAACCCCAGTTCAGTGCATGTCCAGCAAGCAAGGAGAACCTGGATGCTCACACAGGGAAGTTTTCACATGGCCTTCTGCCTCTTCGGGAAGGATCAGGTTCTTTTAATTGCTGTCTCCTGGTATTTTCTGAAACAAAGTGGATAAGTGCATGCTAGCAGGCCAAATCCAAACATGAGACCTAGTTACAAGGACTGAAATACTACTAGATGTGAAGAGAAGGTGCAGTGTTCTCTGAAGTGCGTACTGCAGAGGTGGCTAGCAATGGCACATCACAGTGAGAAGCTCGGAGCTTTTTTCTTGCTATTGGCAAGGCGCTAATAGTTGGTAGTGTTCTTGTGACTTACAAAGTAGAATTAACTTTCTGTCTCCTAAAATAAATGTAGATGGAGGGAGTAAAGATATTAATTAACCTTTCCTAGTGATAAATCCCTCTGAAGTGGGATCTACCACACTTTTATATTTGCTGGCTTTTAGCTGATGGAACAGTTGCTTGTCCTTCGGCCTATGGAAAATGAAGCTGATCTCAACACCAAGGTTGCAGACACCTTCTGCAGGTGGGGATTTATGTGATCATATGCAGTTATGCTGAATCCTACTGAGCTACTCTGAATTCTTCAAATTACTCTGACAGAATTTAATGAAACTGTAACAAAACCAATATTTTATGTCTACTTTTTACATGCATTTAGATCCTTTAGAAGCCTCATTTTGGTTATTCTGCTTATCCTGTTCCTGATGTAACTTTTACAGTCTCCTTTATTACTATTCATTCAGTATGGAAAATATAAAAATATAGGAAATAAATAACCTCTTTCAGTGGGTTGCAGCCCTCATTTTGTATGTGAATCTTAGTGGAGGTCACTTAGAAACAGTGACATTTGAACCTGTTGGAAAGAAAATAGAAACAATAATTGTGACTTTTAAATTTTATTGTAGACTTTTAAATCAATAGTAAACCTTGTATCTAGAAGACTATCTTTTTATTGATATCCAATTAAACAGCAGCAAAGCAATCCTTAGCCTTTTACTGGTCAGTATTATATGTCACAATATTTGTAATGAGACATATGTTTTACACTATAATCCTTATGGAGCATGTTCAGTTTGTTGCTTCTAAGTTTTTCAAGATGTAGTTGAATCTCTCTTCCTAGGCAAATTGTTAATGATAAGGTAGCCAAATAATAATTTTCTTGTATGCAATTGTGTCGTCTTGAATAGGGGACTCTGAGATATTGAAAGTAATTGAATACAAGGCAGATGTAACGCTTCTGTGACAGAATTCTCTAGATAAATGCCCATAGTTAAATTATTTTATCCACTATAACTTGTATTTCAGTAACAATTTGAAGACTGAACTGTGACTGAAGCCTGTTGTACTCTTTAGTCTTTACCTGTAACTGTATGTGAAAAGACTTTGTTGGCATAACTAAGTCGGGTGCAACTGTTTGCCTGCTGTAGTAAGCACAGAGGCCCTCAGTGTCCACTTTGGCTACTTTCAGTGAAAAGACATAATTCGGTCAGTGAACTTCCCTGGGCAGGCAGAATATGCATCATCTTTTACAGTGCAGTAGGCTTCTAGTCATATCTCCAAATGGTTGAAGGAAACTCGTGCTGGCAGGGGCAGGGCTCAGCAATCACAGGAGTATCAACTATTTCCCATCCTGAAGGCCCAAGCATCACTAGCTGGAAATGGGGCTGTGGGCCTGACAGGTAGTTTTATTTTATTCATTCTGTAAGTAAGAGATTCCTGCTTCTTGATGCTCACTGCACTGGACTGTGGATGTGCTCCATGGGGGCTCCCACGTTCTGGTTGTCTGCTCCTCATGACCTGACTCCTGTCTAATGTAGGTTCTGGTTTTCAGTCCTGATACCTGTTTGTTATCAGCCTACATCTGCCTTGCCTGCTTCCCTCCTGGCCCTGGGCTTTCATCTGTCCTGTGATCTCCTTACCAGACTGACCTCTGTCAGCACTGGTTGGTTAATGAGGACTTGGAAGTTTATTCTGTTTATTGAGACTTGGTGTTTCAGCATTGTTTTTAGAAGCCATCGGTTTCTCAGGTGTAGCAAAAGCTAATGATAAGGCACAGCCCTGTGTTTGCTGCTTTGAGTAAGATTTTAAGCTTTTCATTAGTTTGAGCTCTTCAGGGTGTTACTATTCTCTCTAGAAAAGAAAAAAAAAAGGATGTAAGTTTTTCTTATCTAAACCATGTTCTGCAAAAGATTTAAATTCCAGAACTCTGTTTTGTTTAGCTGTTTCTTTGTGTGTGTGTCCATGTCTTCACACTTTTGGGTACATTTCCTACTGTTTTTGTTGTGATAACCAGATAGATTGAGGCTTTTGTGCTTGAAACCCTGACCATAATTTGACTGTTTAATGTTGCAAAATAAAAGTTGTCTGTTAATATATTTGACTCTGAAACCATTATTCCAATGCAATTATCACAACAAACCCCTGTACTATTATTTATTTTATATTTTAAATGAGATGCTGTGTTTTTTCCGTTTTTGCAAGAAACTGTTTTCTCTTTTTCCTAATCAGTGCATAGGCTTGGTGTTTTCTGCCATTGCTTTATATACTCAGAACTTGCTGGGTAGTAACATGAGAGGCTTCATGTTGGTGTTTTATCAGTGTAATGAAGGTTAAGCAATGGAGATATGAAAGCTTACTGTAATGCCGTTCCTCCACACAGTGACGGACTTCCTGGCATCTTCACAGTCTTTGTTTCTGCAGCATTTGCTCCTTGTACCAATTCCTGGTAAATCTGATATTTGAGCTGGTGTTTGTCTTACATGGATTTCGACTAGTTTTCTTGATTATTTATTTAATAATTAATTTGTTACCTTAATTAGGAGAATGGTAGCAAATCTGTGAAAGGCAGAATTGTTCATGATGTATGTTGTGTTTAACTTTTGCCTCTTCCTGTATATTTTTTGACTCTTCCTGTATATTCCTGTTTTGTTAATAGTCACTGCACGGAGGCTAGGACCTGATCCAGAAAAAAAGACAGAATGTGTTTTGCTTCCTGCAAATGTTCTTAATGATATTTATTGTCATTAAGACAATATGTGTCTGAAAGTACTCTTATTTGTGAAGGATATTTTTAAAAGGTGAATTTAGGGCACAGATATTTATGTGCCCTTTGCTAAAGGTGTGCAATAAGGAGAAATTATATTGATGCAATGAGATCTAACTCTTTGATCGCCAAGTATTATAAAGGCAATGAAAATGGCAGACCGAAAATGGCTTTATATAGCAAAATGAACAAAGTGTAGATATTCTGAGAATAGCGCAGAATACTTAGCTTGCCTGCAAACAGAATGTTCTTGGATTTTAACTTTTTGAAGGAAAATGTTAAAACATTCTGGCTTCTGTATTTTTTTTCTTTGTTAAAGCTATTCACTGAATTGTGACCTAATTCACAAATAGCTTTGACCTGGAACTGTATTTTCTGTAAGTAAATGAGCTTTGATAAATATTGCACAGGTCTCTATGCAACGTCCCATACAAAGCTGTATATAGATAATTCTGCTCTGGCTGGGTTCTTTTAATTTCTAAAATATGTGGATGATGCTGCTAATATTACAAAAGCTGAGAAGGAGAACTCATGCATTATATGGCTATTTTTGTCCAGGTAATATATTATTTGGGAGAGTACCATTTGATATAATGGGAATAATAATGTCTCATTTATGTAAATGTCAGATCTTTTTCATTACGTTGCATAATTTCCCAAATTTTTGGCAAATGCTATTTGAATTTATATTGGATATAACCGAATGTAACTGAATTGAAATATTTTTCCTTGCTGAAATTAAATATAAAAAAAGTGTTGTGTTTTTCAGTGGAAAATACTCTGGGTTCCTGGATTGTAATCCTTTCTCTGCCTGAGGGAATTTGAAGTCTGTGCCCCTTAGTGGTAGGGCACAGAACTTTCTTTCATTCTGTATGAATAATTAAGCAACTGCTGCTGCAGGGGCTGCAAGTTGAGAGTCCCACATCTCAGTAGCCAGTACTGAAGGACAGCCTTGGCATTAAGATCCTAATGATGACGAAGCAATTTCTCTACCACCAGAAGAAAAGACAAAGCAACAACTCCTTTAAACTTCTCTTACCTCTCGTGTCCCCTGTGTTCCCCATATTTTCAGCAAATTTGCGCTCTCTGTGCATTAGTATGGTGTGGAGGTGACATGGAAACTTTTCTGTCCTACGGAGGCTTTGCCCCAGGGTTTCCCCACTGAGGAACTGCTGTCTGCTCCACTCTCTCCTCCTTCACCCAAATGAAGAGTGAGGGGTGCAGGAAAGGGTCGCTGCCAGCATCGGTCGTGGTTCTCCTTGCTTTGCCCAGCCCCCAGGTTTTGATGATGCCGTTGGTGATGAGGACAAACCTGTTCATTTTCTGTCTGTAAACACTTCAGGCAACACCAAGGCTTCCTTTTCTGTCATCATAAATCTTTTTTTTTGGACTTAAATGACACATAAGAGACAGCTACCTGTGTTGCTATCCAGTAAAGTGTCACTTTGGATCATGCCCTAAATCCTTAGCTCTGACTGCCGATTCTGTGGTATGTGTAAACTGGAAAGGCTTTCTTGATTTCCTGATCTTGTTATGTGTAAACTAATTGATAGAAAAACTTAAATATGCAGTATAATTAACAGCTTCTTTATACGCAGTCCTTCATGATGTGTTTTGTTTTATAGTCTCTTGCAATGCATAATTTAGTAAAGCATTCTGTTGTAGCACTGTGAAAACATGTACAGTACCATGTTAATATACTTACTGTAGTCCACTAGATCTTAAATACGTGGAATTTTTTCTTTCTCTTTTGAAATACTTTATTTTTTTTAATGTGCTTTGGGATGACAGAAACTAAAAACCTGACAAAGCTTTAACTACTACAGTGTTGCAACTGAAAACATTATAATTCGTGGTATTTAATGGAAAAGCTTTTGTTTGTTTATCTTCAAAATGATTTGAAATTTTAACAAATTTCCAACCAGTCTTTTTTAAGACAAGAGAGTGATGTATTTTACTCGAGAATACTTGGTCAATAGATGGAACTAGGGTGGCTGTTTTATTTACACAAGTTTGCATCTTACATTCACACCAAGGTGGTGAATAAGGTATTTCATATTTAATGTAATTTACTTGAAAACTTTCAACAGTCAGTCATCAATTCCTTTCCACAAATGGAATTCAAAATCTGTGATTGAATGACACTCAAAACTATGATGTTACTTTGTGAAGATGGGTGTTATTTGGAAATTAATAAACCCAGATGCTAAAGAGAAGAAAGAATTTGAGGTAAAAATTGAAAGAAAGTATGCTAAGATTTCAAGTTACAGTTCTTGTAGCAATGAAGTGACTTTGTAAAGCAAGCAGAATTTCAGAGTGCAGTAAATTTGCTAGTCACATCAAGCTAAATGATAAGAAAACAAGAACAGAATAATACCAAGAATGTTATGATTTGAAAGTAAATCTTGCAGCTCAGTTCCTGCATGCTGTAGTGCTTGCTTTTTGTTGTGAAGGGTTCCTATATAAATCCATTCGTAGCATATCTATTTTTGTGTCATTTGCTCATCTGACAAAGACTTCCTCATTGAAGTGTTTGCACATCATGAAAAAGAAATGATGGTTTGTTCAGAGAGTCATAATTTTCCTGTAATTGTTGATAAAAGTCTGTAGTTGGAGGGTTTTCAAGCAGATACTGTTCTTGGATTGTTTTTCTTTAAATGGGAAATCAGTAAGTGTGAAGGTGTTACTAAAATCAGAAGTTTTCATGCAGTATATCACCTCATCTTTTAGTCTTATGGTAAATAGCTTTTCAAAAAATGAGCTGTTCAGGAAACCATTGCCTTAACAACAATAATTTGAGGTCATGCATGCAAAAAATCGATTTCAAGCATTCCCTAGCTACTTGCCTGCTTATCTACGTTTTTAGTAGTTGATTTCCCATGAAAGAGTGAAACCATGTTGATATTGAACGAAATCATAATTTACCAACTGTGTTCAAATCTGTTGCATAGCAAAAAGTCTCTGTTTTGATGTTGGTACAGGGAAACAAAGTATTTTTATTACGGAAGAGCAATTTTGGCAAGGTGATTTTGCTGGCTAGAGTTAAGTTGTCATGTAAGCACAACAATTGGAAGAGTTGTTGATTTCCTTACTGCAGAAAAATTGATGGATGCATCTTAAAAAGAGGTGAAGTTTAAATATCAGTTTCCACATTAGATTTCTTTGAATTTTTGTCAAGTTACCTTTTGAAGAAGTACAAAATTTATGTTCAGTCCTAAAAAATGAATGGACAATAACTGTAGAAAATATGGATGACATTATTATGAGGGAAAAATAAGAACTCCTAAGGTTTTTTTCCCTGGCATGATGGAAGCTTATCATGGGATCTTCTAAAGAATGCAAATTACACAGAAGCTGTTGTTTTCTTGAAGATAAACTTTGATATAACCAGAAATTAAATCTTTTAGTAGTATTTTTGAGACATGAGCTTAGCCCGTGAGAGATATCATCTGCTTTCAGAAAACTGGATGTCAGAAGACAGTTGTATCTGCATTAATGTTCTATATTTTCATGCAATCATCAGAAAATTTGAAGCATGTTTAATCTTTGAATGGAAAAATGCATATAGGTAAATGAAGAGATGACTGCATGAGATTTTTGGAAAAGTGAGTAGAGGTCATTATCTGAACTCAGTAAGCTGCCAATAATGTATATGAATATTGAGTTTGTGTTCAGTTTATTTTAAAAGTTGAAGATAAAAGATTACTTTATGTTACTTCAGGCAGGTGAATGCACTTCAAAAAAGCCATTAAAAGTATTCAGATGATTACTGAGATAGCGTTATGTCTGGCAAGTTGTAGCCTGGGAGAAGAGTAATGAGTTACTAATTTAAAAAAATATATAATTACTCTTCATGTATCTTGAATGTAATTATGGAAGTATGGATAAAAGTATACTGAAGTTCTTCAGTAAATTATTTTTTAAAGGCTGAAATTTCAGTTATGGGGAGGGCAAATACTTAATTACTTGCATAATTTTTATTTTTTTAAATTTGTCTTAGAAATAGTTCTATAAAAATCCCAGGTATTTCTTATGCATTCCCAAATTTTTTACTTTGACCTCTGTCAGGACTGTTGGCAGTTCTTTGGACATTGTAAACTCCAGAAGTACTTGTAGAAAACTGTGGAGAACACAAAGGGTTATGAAAGGTCAAGCATCCTCCTCAGTAGTTGTAAGCAAAAAAGGAGATTTTACAGTAGCTGTAAACCCTTTGCGGTTCCTTCTGACCACTGTAAAAAAATCTGGATAGCATATCCAACGTGAATTACATTTATTAGCAGGTGTGTCTTAGGCTACAGTTGGTTTCCAATGTGTTTGTCGTGCAAGTCCTGTCAATCTCCTTTGTGGAAAGCCCTTTCTTTGGTCATTTTTAAATCTGCTCACAAGTTGCTGCTGCCCACTCTTTAATACCATTGTGTTGCCAACAGATTGAATGTGCAGGCAGCGTGCAGCCTGTGGCACACAGATTTGAAAACAGGAGCACTTTGGGACACTGGGCTTAGTGTAGCATTAAATGGTCTGTTGTTTATATTTAGACAAGCTTCTTCCCATGTTCATTTTGGTATATGTTAAATGTTGTTGTACTTTGCTTAATCTCTCCTATACCACCTTGAGCTATATGCTTTGTCAAGGACTTAGAAAAGATGGAAGTACTCCTCGCCTTCTACTGAGAGCTATATTTGAACAGCTTTGAGGGGATGAGAGTACCCCAGCTCCTGCTGATATCAACTGAAACTGTGAAAACCAAAACTCAGGCTTAAATCTGACTTATTTTAGAAATTTTAAATTCCCATTGGAACCAGGTTCAGGGTTAACTTGTGTAGTCAAGGAGAAAGAACTGCCTTACCAGACAAACCTTCAAGCTCAATAAAAACATGGGTATCCAAAAAATATTCATTTGTGAAAGCAAACCCCATTGCCTCAATTTAAGATTATTCCATGAAATGTACAGAACATAAACTTTGATCTGTTACCAGCAAATTCTGATGATAG
Organism: Theristicus caerulescens; assembly: GCA_020745775.1. Taxonomy (NCBI): domain Eukaryota; kingdom Metazoa; phylum Chordata; class Aves; order Pelecaniformes; family Threskiornithidae; genus Theristicus; species Theristicus caerulescens. Next base: position 88,900,048 of record CM036558.1, read on the forward strand.
AAGTCTTTAAATAGTTCATGCATTTACAGGTTTTGTTTAATTCCTTTGGGATTTTTTTTTTTAAGATGGCTTTTCTAACCATCGTTTCACTGATGTTTTGTTAAATTACAGATAATAGGAATTCAACTGCAAAGAGTCTACCCTTCCTTTCTTACATGTTTCTTCATTGTTTCATTTCTTGGTTTTCCTCCTTTACAGAGTTTGCCTTTTATTAAGGAAGCCCCTAGCTCTGCCAGTCAGTCACAGAGTGTCTTCTGGCATTGCTGTGCATCGTGGGACAGCTAAAATGAGGCCAGGCATAGTCTGAGGGCAGTGCCCATTTGCCAGGTCTTGAAGTCACTGATAAGTGTGTGCTATGTCCAGCAATGAATTTGAGTGAGCCAGCACCAAAGATTGCCAAATGCCTTTATGGTTTTTTTTTTGGTAGTTTCATTACTCTTGTGTATAGTCTCGTGTTAAGAAAAATGGTTCAGATTTTAACAGGAGCTTTAGCCCAGCTCAGCTAATGTTTTTTCTTCTGAAGATTGTCATGGGGATGGGAAAAGTTCTTGAAATGCTTTGCAGCTGAAAGCTGTGCTGTTGAAATGTTAAGTTAGGTTTTAATTTTAAACCTAAAATGTTCTGGTTGTGTTTTCTTTATTTACCAGTGCTAGTTGGCATGAGACAAAGCAGATGCACTCAGCTCTTTGAACCACAGTTAACTGCTTAGGACTGGAGAATGACAGGATCTTGCTGGTATCATTGACTCCCTGAGCTTATCTATTTCATGGCAATTAATACAACACTTTCCACTTAGTTTCCTGTCAGTGCAGTTCCATTGCCTGAGGCTTCATTTGCCGTGCTGCTCAGTGTTGAGAGCAGCTGCAGCCCAGCCTACAGCTTTCTTGCTGGACTTTTTCTAATCACTGTGAGTTTGTGGGACAGGAAAGGGATTGCAGAAACCTCAGTATTCCTGAGCTGCTGAAAAGAGGTGAATTCATACCTGGGGAGGAAAGCCATTTGCCTGATTCAGCTTCCCGATTTCCCATATTCTCGTTTTGCTTGCATCCAGCATTTAGATTGAAAGAAAAGGGGCTTGTCCCTTTCTTCATGCTTTGTCATTCCTAGAACCCTTTTTAATCCTGCTGATTCTTTACAGTATATATCTGTGTCCCTGTAACTTCTGTTCCTACCTATTTCTGTGTTCTTTGCTTAGATTCTAAATCTTCGTCTTCCAAAATGCCTTGTGTTCTCAAAAAACACCTATATTTTCATCTAAAAAATCTCTCTTGAACATTTTCCAGTCTTCCACTTTCTCTTACACCTACTATGTGTCTGTGGAGACCATTAAATGCTTCCATCAGGTGTTTGTAGAGCTCATATTTCTTGGTCATCTTTGTTGGCTTCAAGGAAGATTATGAAACCAGTAGGAATTTGGCTTGTAAGTTCCTGTATATTTCAAAATCACGTCTGTGACACCCACTCTTGCAAGCCAAATCAGGAGCTGCCATTGTTTCTGACACCATGAGCTAGATTCTGAGAAGCGTGACATGTTGGCACTGCTGGTATAAACTATAATGTTAGGTGAAGAGAATGTGCTTTCATAACTTGAAAGCTTCTAAATTTCACAGAAGGTTATGTTTGGTCTGAGAGTCATCATATGTGGTTTCAGACTGGTGTCATGTTTCTTTTACAGTTTCACAAAAATTTGTTCATCTTTTTCTCTAAACAGTTGCAGGAATATGGATACATGGGAAGAGCTAGACAAGACGCGCTTGAAGTTTTTATGCTCAGGTAATTTAAAAACAGATTTGTTTGAAAATATTAAAAGTTTTATTACTTGAGCAGAGAAAGATTGGATCATTGTATCACCACATTGTATACTATGAAAACAATGTCTTTCAGTAATGGCTGATAGCTGTTCTGCAATAATATATTGCTGGCATAATACAAAGGCAACAAGCATAGCTTTCCAATGAGATTAACACATAGAAGCCTTATTCTAGCATGTTTTTGCATTATTTTTTTAAAAAAAATAGATTATTTCAATATTGCACTACCTTCCAGATTTCCGAATAATTCTTCCATTTCTGAAGAGACAGCTCTAAACTAAGTCATAAATATATCAAGCTGATTGTATACTGAATGATTGCTCTGCCTACTTGAGTATAATGCTTCTTTGAGCTATCTTTCTGTGGTATGTCTCTATATTGGATTGAATTTAATGTGTAGTGGGTCAAGCCAAATAAATGGATTTGTGGAAGGCATACAAGCAATTATGTTTGCCACAACAGTGTTGATGTGGAACATAGCCTTTGTGTCGTGCAGCATGTTGTGCCAGCTGATGGATCAGAAGAATAAATATCAAAACATCGTGCAGGTATCAGAATACAAACCAGTAGCTGTGATGAACGTGTTTTCTGCCATCTTCTGATTATTTTAGCTTGTAGTAGTAGACTTGATTGGCTTGTAGTTCATAACAGTAGTTAACTCCATAAGAAGAAAGTTCTTGTATAAGACAGTCTGAAAGTTCTGAAGACTGAAGAAAATGTAATTTCTAAAAAAACCCCACAAACATTTTCCAAATCACAGTCAAGCCCCATGGGCAGATATTGAACTTTCGATACTGTCCCTGTGGGGAGAATGTGATGAATGTGATTATAACCTACACTATTTCACCTTAGACTCCTTAGAAAACTCTGTTGCCTCAGCCATTGAAATCCACCAACATCCCTGAGATGGTGAAAGTGCTTTCTGTAATAAATACAGTAAAATAGAGCAAAGCTTTAACTTCTTTATTTCAGTAGCGTTTTTCCAACCTAAAGCTTGTGTCAATTAAAACTAAATTACAATTCAAACCTTTAAGTTAATTATTAAACATAAGTAATGTAACTAGTACCTATATTAGTGGTAGTTGTATAGCTTTATATTATGGACTTTTTGCTTATTTGTCTAAAAAGTTCAGGTTTCAACTTGTCATGGATATTCGTGTTTACAGCCCATAACTACATTGTAGAAGCGAGCGTGGGGAAAGGCCGTAGGCTTCTGTAACTGTGTAGTGAACAGTAGGTGTGATCACTGGGACCAGTTTGGGATCTTGCGTTCTCAAGTTCAGTTAAGGCTTTTGGCACATGCAGTGCCCTTTTCCTTTTCCCTTGGGAATGAACTTAGGGGTGTTTTATGACCTCGGGGGACTCTGAACTCAGTTTCCCATTCTGTAAAGTTTTAAGTGCACACGCTTGCCTGTTCTGCTATTGGCTAACATAACAAATGGATGTGTTAGTTGTTTGAGCTGAATTATCAGCCATAAACTTAATAGCACTGAATAGCACTGTTGGTGCCATAAAATTAGCAGTGGAATACAAAGTTATCATTAAAGTCTGTGCAAAGATGATCATGGCTATTCAAATCTTACACTACCCTCACTCCCCAATGTATTTGCAGGCTGAAGAAGTTACTGTTTTGTTTTATGTTCTGTGCTACATTTGCAAGGTTATGTGTGCAGTCATGAAGCTGAAACTTTTAGCTCAGCGTCCTTTAGAGAGTGCCACTTATAATGGGACAAACCAGGCTACTACTAGTGGCATTGCTGGTGATTCTGTGTGTCTGCCAATTTCCTTTCAGAAAGCTGTCACATTACTTCATAGAGACCAGTATATTATTATTGTTGATCACTACTCAATTGTGTTGAATTTTAAAAGAATCTGATACACAGATAAATATTCTCACAGCTCAGATCATATTCCACTCTAATTATTGTGTTGAGTAGAAATATTAGAAAGAAATCATGCTTTATGCAATAAGGGAGCAGAAAACCTGATATGTTAGATGTGAACTGTAACATGGCACAATGATACCTGTGAAGTGGAGATCCTGGACATTTTTAGTTCATTCAATAAAACACTTCCTTTGCTTTTGAGTTATCCCAAGAGACTTTTGAGCTATCTGAAGAGACCATTACCCTGATGAGCAATCCAGGGCACTTGGTAACATGCTGATATGAAAGGTGGAGAATATGGTGGAAAGGGAAGATCAAGGTCTATGTAAAACCCCATAAGCTTTACTTTATGAGCTGCTTCAATTTTTTTCTAGTTCAGACAAACAAACAAAAAACCCCAGCTTGTATCTGGACATCTTTTATTGCAGCATTAGCCTTACCTTCCAGCTATGGGGAGATAAATACAAGTCCATGCTGAAGGTGGAATACTAACCCATGCATTAAGGCAGATATGACCAATTTTCCTGAGCCTGTACACAGTAAAACAAAATCTGCATGTATCTGAGAAAGCCAAGGAGAACTTTAGGACATGGTTTGTGGGCAGGAAATAGGAATGACTTCCCCAGTTCTCCAATTCACTGTAAAGGTAGGGCTGGACATGGACATACATGTTGCAGCCAAAGAGTTTATTTGTGTTTGATCATTGGTTTCTTGTATGATGGGAAATGCACTAGAAATGCCCTTTATTCCTTTTTCTTTTGAAATTTCCTCTTCTCCATTCATATAAGCAGGTGGCAACAGTTCTAGGTCAAAGTGTTTTAACTGCGTAATTAATTCTTTCTCTTGAGGTACAAGTAGAAAATGGATCTAAGATAAAGTTTAATTCTTTATCTTTCTGTGCTAAAGTTGGCAAACAATGTTCATTTAATCAGGTATTTAAAAATGCTATGGTATAGTGTAAGGCTTATATTGGTCTAGGTCTGTATTAAGAACCTTGTCACATGTTCTTAAACAAATTTCAGTGCCTGGCATTTGAATTGAGTGGGAGCTAGACATCTAAGGCACTGAGATCCAAGTCCTGTTAAGCATCTTACTTCTACTGATGCTTCTCTTGATGATTCTGCCATTAACAGTTCCTTTCCTTTATCTGGATTTGACTGTAAAAGCATAAAGATATAAGAAGACATATTTGAAAAATGCTAAAACACAAATGGTAATAATGAGGAAAGTTATTTTGCGGTGTTAGCCACTTATATTCTGGGAAAACTCATTTTTTGCCTTTTTGCAAAAGTGTGATCTCTTTTTGGGATAACATGTCAAAGGAATTTGGGATTGGCTTGTTTGGTTGGTTTTTTTTTAAACAGAACAATAAGCATACTTTTATGATATGTAAACTTTTTCCTTAAAGGACTGGGAAAATGTGTTTATATTTATTAGAAGATGGTAGTGCATTTTGACCTTTCCTGGAGTATTCTTGAGGAGAAAGCATCAGATTTATTTTGATGAAAAGAATTTCTTCAAAATATATAGGACATAATAACAATAATTTAAAGAGTATTATTTCTATATGCTCACTTTTTGCATATTTATATTTACCTGCAAGGACATGTTTTTGAATATCCAGAGATACTGTTGGCAGTGAGTAAGTTAGGAGGAGTTTGTTTGTTTATCTGTAGTTGAAGAACTTCTAGAAATAACAAGAGGTTTTTTGTGCTATTCCAGGAGAAAAAACAGTCCATATGGTCTTTAAAAGGCTTGACTGACTCAAAGGACTGATGATTCATTTTTCTATAGAGAGTTTGGAAATGGCATGGATTTACTGAGCCATGGCTGAAACCTCCACTCCTCAAATAGGAAAACCATTGGTTTTTTGTTACTCTAGGATTAAAGTCTCATTATTTTCTGAGCTCAAAAACCTTAACCCAACCACACCCACATGAATGTGATTCATTTGCTTGTTTCATGCTACCAGTGGTTTCATGTTACCAGAAAGACCTTTTTGTTGACTGGGAAACACAGAAATATATAGTTTCAAGAAGGGAAAATTAGTTAGGAGGGAACCTCTGTCTCTCCAAAGCCAACATCAAAATCTTGAAGAAACTTCTAATGGGGAAAGGATTTAGAGTGTTATGTTTCATTTTTATTTGCTTACTGACTTGGATATTTAGAGAAGAAACAATTCACTCCGTAGGAATTTTCTTTGGATGTCTCAGTTCCACCTTGGGGTCTGAATTCCAGCTACAATTTGTAACTGCAGTTTTACTTTTCCTATGCCTTCCTATTTCTCCTTTGCTCAAAACTGTTACAGTTTGGTTAATTTGTGAATTGTTGCTGAGATGAAAGTTTGGGTTGGGATGTATTAATCAAACTACATGGGAGAAAAATTTTCCCTCCTCCTTCCTCCCTGCTGGTTTTGCATAAAGTGTTTAAAAGCTGATTAAACTCTGAGGCTGCAGGAATTCTCAGAGACTTCCTTTGCAAAAAGGAGATCCAAGACAAGGCTCCACACCTTTTCTATCAGGCTGCCTAGTCCAACTTTTAAAAGGTGGTTGGGCATCTGAATAAAGTATAAGAATCTGTTGGAGACTGGAGGATAAAGGTAAGAGGGGACTGGTATAGAAAGAGATATTTAAATCTAATCTATACTGGCTTTACCAGCAAAGTCTGCTGGCTGTAGATGCAGTTCGCTCTTGCCAAAAGATACTTTTTTCCACGTTGTTCAAATACCTAAGTTACTTGTCTAAATACACCATTATAAAGTGGCTGTCTGGACTGAAAAGCAGGGGGACTTTGGGGTGCTCGTCTTCCTTTCCAGCTTCTTTGGATCCAGGTGCTTGGTTTCCTTCACTCGTAACTTGGAGGGGAGAGGAAGGAAGGGCCAGGTAACTGTACTCGGGTCTCAGCTTGATGTGGAATTAAGGACATGGCGATTGCATCCTCAGTATAGTCATAGTCAGTATTTGCCCCCAAGACTTTTACTGGCATATAAATATTTGAGTACTTTCACACTGATGTTATGCCAAAACTTTCACCAGTACAGTAAATGTAGTTTTAACTCCTGAGCGTGAAGGTGGATAACTGATGCTTTATGGGTAGATAAAAAAGAGCAAGACTGGAAAAGTATAATTGAACCAATGGCTAAATAATCTAACATTGCCATATGTTATTTAACAAACAAAGAAAAAATCCTTTCACCAGAAATAAATCCCTAAAAACCATGATAAATGAGCATTTTTTTTTTTCACCACAGTTTGTTACTGAGCCAGGGCCGTGCAGTAGTGTCCATATAGTAATAGAAGGTGGTAGCAGAGAGCAACTATCAAATTATGCATTTTCCTAACCAATTGCAGGATCTAAAATAGTTCTTTTGGGAAAAAAACCCAAACAAACAACTAAAGACACAGAAAAGCTTTCCTATAAGCACACCTTTCTTCCTGTAGTTTCAGTACTGCCTCCTTTAAGCAGTCTATGATTGTGAGCTGATTACCAAAATGTCATGAGCCTCATTTAAAAATCAGGAATTTTTAACTGGATGGCTTTCAGCTGTCTTCCATAGCTATTATCGCCATGTAACTTTCCTAGTGCGCTATTTCCACATGCTTACTTATGCAGGCAAAAACATAAGTGAAGCCATGAGCAGCTTTGCTAAGTATAGGAAACTGAGGGTGTAAGTCAGAAAATGTCTATTTAAATAATAATATAAAAACATGCCTGACGTGCACTTTCTTGGGTGAATGTGTTTTATTCTCTCCTGGTACCTCTACAGGGGGGAAAAAAAAAAGAACAAAATAAAGCATTTTTCATTCAGGACATACAAATATCTTGAGAGGTTTCCCTGAACGGGTTGCGTGAATGCTCCTAATCTTCTAGGGCTTCATTTTATCCTGGAGACTTTCTTGGAGAGTCAGATGTAATTCTTTGATTTCTTCTCTTTGCTTAAGTGTTCCAGTTATTGTAGTTTGAGTTTTTGCCAAAGTGGATGAAATGTTTATATTCTTTAAGATGTGCTGTGCAGCTGTTTAAGGCATGACTGACTTAACCAAAAAAAACCCCAAAACCAAAAAAAACCACCAAACAACAAACCAGCCAAAAAAACAAACTCAACTAAAAAAAACCCCAACCAAAAATACCAAAACCTAAAGTGGAAATAAGTAAGAGCTAGATTTCAAATCTTTGCTTTCAGATCTGCAAATAAGAAGGAGTTGTTCGCAGCTGAGCACTGAATCCTCTGTAGCAAGCAAGCACATTCAGACTACTTTAGCAGTATGATTGCAGGAATGCCTGCCCCTGCAGCACTCCATCCTGTTTCCCTTACACGTTAATTCCTTGCTCCCTGCCGTGTCTTCCCATGATGGAACAGATCACAGGATTTGTGTTCAGCAGGCCAGGCTTTTCATAGCCTCAGTTTTGTCAGTGCAAGTCCATCTGTCTCGTTGGAAAATACTTCCATCTTAAGATATAAAAACTTTGCTATATTTCAACACACTACTTTCATGGCACTGGATCCAATTCTTCCTCCTTTTCAACGCTGTTATCATAGTTGTCACTGGCAACAGAAACCATGGTCTTTAATCAATCCTTCCAACACTGCTGTGTGGTAAGTAGCTGGAATGGGCATATGATTTAGAAATGAGTAACTCAAGCAAATGTGATAAATGAACTGCTGATCTCTAAATCTTTATTGGCAAACGTACAAGTTTTAATTGAGAAGGGATGAGCAGGAGCACATAAAATGTGAATTACTGTGAAAGTTCAATCTGAACTTGAAACCAAACTCAGTAGTTTTTAATATTTAAAAAATAGTTTTCACTTCCATGCCCTTTTGTATATTTTTTTCCTGTGATATAAAGCTTGCTGAGCTTTGGGAAAGCAGAGAGGCAGTGTAAGTACCCAGAAACTAGGAAATACAGAAATGAAAATTAGTTCAGCATTAGGATAGTGTTGAAGTACAAACCTTAAAGTGTTCAGCAAACAGGAGTGCAGTTTCTGCACTGATAGTTACATTTGAATGTCCAGAATTAAAAAAAAAAGTATAACAACCCCTCCATACCTCACCTGCTGCCTCATTTAATGAATGATTTAAATTTTCTCCTGAAAAGACAATTTCCAAAACTAAGTTTCCTACTGTAGTATGTTTCACAAGTATGGCAGAGATGCTGTGCTACGAGAGGAAATAATTTGTCTTTATTTTGCAGAGAAGAAAACGAGGTACAGAGAGATTTAAAGATAAAATTGTCACATGTTCTCTAATTTTGTATGCTCTTTTAAATGCCCAGACTACTTGGAATGATTTAATTTTTTTATTATGAAAATAGACTTCCCAGTGTCTTCAGATACACCTTCATCAGCAAGTACAATCAGCATTTCTGTAAGTCTGGATCTCAGCAGATAGATGCACAGAATATTCAGTGATCAGCTGTGAGAACTTTAGTTTGCTTAAGACTGAGTGCTCCAGGACTGAGGAGGTAAAGATCAAATCAGTCAGGTCTCCCAGGAAGGCACTGAACTGCCTGTCGCGGTTTAACCCCGGCCAGCAACTAAGCACCACACAGCTGCTCGCTCAGTCCACCCTGGTGGGATGGGGGAGAGAAATGGAAAGGTAAAAGTGAGAAAACTCAGGGCTTGAGATAAAGTTAAAGTAAAGCAAAAGCCACGCGCAGAAGCAAAGCAAAACAAGGGATTCATTCACTACTTCCCGTCGGCAGGCAGGTGTTCAGCCATCTCCAGGAAAGCAGGGCTCCATCACGCGTAACGGTTACTTGGGAAGACAAACGCCATCACTTTGAATGTCCACCTCTTCCTTCTTCTTCCCTCAGCTTTATATGCTGAGCATGATGTCATATGGTGTGGAATATCCCTTTGGTCAGTTGGGGTCAGCTGTCCTGGCTGGTGGGGTGGTGTGAGAGGCAGTGAAAGGCCTTGACTCTGTGTAAGCACTGCTCAGCAATAACAAAAACATGCCTGTGTTATCAACATTGTTTCTGGCACAAATCCAAAACATAGCCCCCTACTAGCTACTCTGAAGAAAATGAACCCTATCCCAGTCAAAACCAGCACACTGCCTTAACCATATGTCCATTTCTGTCTCCTGCAGTCCTGGGACTCATTTGGTACAGACCTTGCCAACTCCTGTAACCAAGGTTGCAGGCATCCCACAGACAGAAGACTACTTCAGTGGGTGACTCCCAGGAGAGGAATCTTTCCATCTTGCGCGTAGAAGTCGTCAGGCTTCATATGGAATGAGGGGGAGGTGCAGAAAAGCTGAATGATACTGCATTAGAGTTGCATGCAAGAGTGGGGAGAGTAGAAGTTGCAAGAGATTGAAGCAGAGATGCAGCATGGAAATAGACTGTTTAAAGTTTGGCAGTATTTTATGTTGAAGTGAAAAAGGGGTGTTTCAGCTAGCAAAGTGTAGCAGCCTTCTTGCTGTTTATCCTGTCTTCTTCTAATCCTAGCTCTCAGAACCAGCTAAGCATTTTTGGTTTTGTTATCCATAAATGTAAAGTGAGTTGTCAGAGGTCATGAGGTGAACGCAGGTGTCCTGAGTTTTAGTCCAGAGTTCTGTCTGATGGATCATGGTTGGGAACCACATACAGAAGATTAGTTGCCTGTCTACTAAAAGGTATTTTGACTGGTTTCTAAACTCTCTGATGAAGCTTAGTTGTAAGAGCCTTACTGCAGCCCAGTAATGCTGTGCTGTTTTTCCAGGCTTAATTATCAATTTGATATAATGCTAGTAAATGACTGTAAACTCTTAAAAAAATTAGAGTTTTTGCTGCATAATACACTCTGCGTTCTGTGTAAGCTAATTAAGAGCAAATTATAAAACAGACACTTATTTGGTGTACATGGACAGTTCCAGATCACAATTAATATGCTGTCTCACACATGCTTTTTGAGTAAGAATCGAGTTGAGAGCCTGAAATCATTAAGGAGGCATATTCTGTTCAAAACTCAGATGAAAAGATAGATTAGCACTGTCACTTGCTTGATTAGTGCGCTCAGTTTTTTGACTTTCAACACTGAAATGCAATAAACGAGGTGACGCAAAGAGAATAGTGCATTGTAGCTGCTGTCTTTGCAGCGTCTTACTTTATGCCGTCATACAGCAATGCTCTGATAGCCAAGGAATTCTGCAGTGTAATTCAAACGTTATAAATTGGTATGAGTTCATTGTTTTTTGTTATTGCCAGGCCTTTCGGAATTAATGCTGAAACTTTTTGGCAAGAATTTCCACAGTAATTGGTGTATTGTGTTTCTGTTAAAGTGCAGTTCAATAAAGTACTCCTCTAAAGAAAACACCTTCAGTCTGTTCTGATGTGTACATGAATTTATTCAAGTGCACGTTAGGAGAAAAATCCTGTCAGTCAGCTCTGTCTGAGTGTCAGTATGCTTTGAGTTTGCAATATATCTGGCCGGAAAAAAATCCGGCTTCATTTTGCATTTTCACTGTACTTAATTGCACATGTAGCACCTATATAAACAGCCTTTAAAAATAATGCCTGAACTCTCCTTTATGAAGTCATGGAGAGCATAATCTTGACCTCCCTGGCAGCTTGTTTATCCAAATGAAGTAACAGTGACAAGCACAGCCCATCCCCTGAAACTGGCTCATCTGGCAGGCTCTGTGGGCAGTTCCAGCCAGCTGAGATTCCCAGCTGTCCTACGAGGAAAAATGAAGCAATGTGGCTGCTTGCAGTAGTTTGCTTTACACCTTTTGCACCAGATCCTCTTGGATTTAATTGTTGTCAATACTGATGCAACCAAGAATTTTACTGCTGCCCAGGCATCAGGTTTGAACCAAGGGACTGCAATGTCTGATGTGCCCTGCTGTAAGGGTGTGCAGTGAAGGTGTTGCTAGGCTGCTGTTCCTGCTAGGCTTTATTCCCAGAGAACAACCTCAAATATTTTATATTAGGAGTGCTTGTTGGAGTCTTCAGCCCGGATCTCTTCCAGAGAAGAGGCTAATGGGACCAGGTTTCTGCTCTGGATGTCTGAGGGAAGTAGCACCTGGGTAGCTGGGGTGGCTGTGGAGAAGTCTGCTGCCAGCCTGTTCTGGTACGTGCTCTGCTGGATCGCAGCCTGGCTTCTCTGCCCTGCCTGGAGCAGCTCCTGCTTCTGCTCAGCTGCCAGCAGGTCCACTCCTGTTGCAGCTTCTCCCTCATGAGGTGTGGAAAGGTTTGGCGTTTCATCCCTTTCCAGGCTCTCCTAGTTTACTTTTTCATACAAGGAGATTCTTGTGCTATATGTAAGCAAGTATTTACCCACATAAAATGGATCGTTAAAAATCGTTCACTTTTTTTTCCGTTCCTTGATAAATAATTCAAAGCAACAGAAATATTGGTGTTGATTTTCTTATCAAGTCTAGGTCTTCCCAATATGCAGGAACTCACTCCATAAATTTCTTGAGCTTGCTGGCTGGAAACACTAGACCTAGTCTTGGTGCCACAGTGAAAATTTCTTCATTCCTGTGTAAGACTCAAATGCGTGACATGATCATATTTCAGCAGAAAAGTGTTACTGAAAGTGTAAGGGTCTACCATCTTTTACAATTATCTTTTCACTGGCACTTTCATCAGCAAGATCTCTTGGCTTTGTTTCGGGGCAGTGTGTGCGCATGCGATTCTTACCGTCCCGCTATTCTGCAGCTCTTAACATTTCTCGTAAGCCTGTAAAGCTAATAGAAGATTTATACCATATCAGGACATGGTTACTTTTAACTCCAGTCCCAGTTGTTCTAGCCTGGATCTCTTGTCTTCTTGACAAGAACATTACTTGCATATTTACACAGAGTGGTTCCTTCTGCTTTTTTATTTTGGCTTTTTTTTTTTTTTTTTTTCCTTCCTTGGTTTCTTGTACCTACCCTTGTTTAGCTGGATACTTGTCCCTCTCTTCTCACTTTTTAATAGCAAGAAGGGCTATTTTTAAATGGGAATCCATAACATGAGGAAACAATGGCCTGCAATTTGTAATTTAAGCAGAATTTTTTCCATTCCTCTGTCATCTATGAATGGGTCTAACTTGCATCGTAGAACCATCAGGCATGTGTAATTGAAACGTAACTCGATAAGAGCACTATTAAGTTTTGCATTCCACATAGGTTTGGAAGAAGATCACAGCAGTAGTGAAATTGCGGTTTCAAAAGCTAAATGGAATAGTTATTAATCCATTTTGTATATTTCAATATAGAGACAAAGTAAACATCCATGGTTACAGTTCTGCTTTCATTTTCATTAGCTGTCATATGAGATCTCTTTCGTGTTAACCAAATGTAATTCTTTTCTGTCCTACTTGAAATAGCTCCTTGCAAGTCTTCTGTATTTGGGGCAGAGATTATTTCTTACCGCTCTAAATTACAGCTTTTTAAAAGAATTTGTCTGCAACAGATGCTACATTGTTGGTTCTTCAGGTAGCATGATCAATAGAATTTTATGACTAAAATAGTCATATATCTATTTTTAAAATTCATGCTGTTTCCCAGACATTTTTAAAGTTCAGTTTTTCCTGAATGGTCTTTTAATCAAACCTAAACACTCATCCCTCCACCCCCCATTTGCACACTTGTCTGTCAGCAGGACAGATTAAAAAACTGAAACATTCATAGCGTAATGTGAAATCCTTTTGCTATTTTCATTCTTGTCATTAATATATTGTGGTTTCATTCCTTCCTGAACAAACTCTTACTTTTCCAGAAGTACTTAGTCTACCCGTATAATGACAAGAGGGCAATTCAGTTAGAAAATGTGATCTTTCCGATTGTGGTTTCAGCAAAGGACTGAATTTTACTGGCCACCCAAATGTCAGACTTCTGTTGTAGGTTGTCTGTATTTTATTTATCAAGGAGTATTGGAATGGTACAGCATTTAGCTCCAGGGTTTTTAGTCTCAGAACAATTTGTGTATGTGCACACAGTGATTAAGTCTTTAAGAGAGCAATGGCAGAGCATATTGAATACCATAATCACTTAAGCTTCAGTAGCAGTTGTATTTTGGGGGGGGGGGGAAATGTCATACTTTATTCAGAATGGTGTTGAGAACTAATTTTTACAACAGCTGATTAAGAATTCCATCCCAGATTAACACACTGCAGTGATAACTCAAATTTCAGATCCTTAATATGCTGGTGCCCATGAGTTAGACCTAAAATATTGTATTGCGTTTGTGTGGCAAGGTTTTGGTAGTGGGGGGGCTACAGGAGCAGCTTCTGTGAGAAGCTGCTAGAAGCTTCCCCCATATCCGATAGAGCCAATGCCAGCCGGCTCCAAGATGGACCCACCACTGGCCAAGGCCGAACCCATCAGCGATGGTGGTAGCACCTCTGGGATAACATATTTATGTAGGGGAAAAAAAGAAAAAAACCTGTGCGACTGCAGCCGGAGAGAGGAATGAGAACATGTGAGAGGAGCAACTCTGCAGACCCCAAGGCCAGTGAAGAAGGAGGGGGAGGAGGTGCTCCAGGTGCTGAAACAGAGATTCCCCTGCAGCCCCTGGTGAAGACCATGGTGAGGCAGGCTGTCCCCCTGCAGCCCATGGACGTTAACGGTGGAGCAGATCTCTACCTGCAGCCCATGGAGGATCCCACACCAGAGCAGGTGGATGCCTGAAGGAGGCTGTGACCCCATGGGAAGCCCATGCTGGAGCAGGCTGCTGGCAGGACCTGTGGCCCCATGGGGAGAGGAGCCCATCCTGGAGCAGGTTTGCTGGCAGGGCTTGTGACCCTGCAGGGGAGCCACACTGGAGTAGTCTGTTCCTGAAGGACTGCACCCCGTGGGAGGGACCCCATGCTGGAGCAGGGGAAGAGTTTGAGGAGCCCTCCCCCTGAGGAGGAAGGAGCGTCAGAAACAATGTGTGGTGAACTGACCGCAACCCCCATTCCCCGTCCTCCTGCGCTGCTGGCGGGGAGAGGAGGTAGAGAAAATTGGGAGTGAAGTTGAGCCTGGGAAGAAGTGAGGGATGGGGGGAAGGTGTTTTAAGATTTGGGGTTTATTTCTCATTATCCTAGCCTGATTTGATTGGCAATAAATTAAATTAATTTCCCCAAGTTGGGTCTTTTGCCCATGACAGTAATTGGTGAATCATCTCTCCATGTCCTTATCTTGACCCACGAGCCTTTCGTTATATTTTCTCTCCCCTGTCCAGCTGAGGAGGGAGAGTGATAGAGCAGCTTTGGTGGGCACCTGGCCTCCAGCCAGGGTCAGCCCACCACAAATATGGAGGCACTTACAATTCTTAGAAGGTGCCGATTGTATTCCTCTATAAGTTTCTACCAAGAAATTATCTTGAATTTATTCTGAGCATTCATGTGTAATTCCATGTTCTTTATTTTTGAATTACAAGAGTAAACACCAGTAAATTTAAAAGTGAAATGAAGCACATACTTTTGAAAATGGGCAGAATAAGAGTATTTTTTAGCAAAAGATCACAGTACAGACATGCAGCATTGTGACTAAAATGTAAATCTACCAATTCCAATTTTATTTCAAATGAATGTTTACTTCACATTTCATCTGCCCAACTTTCTGATTGACTGACTGAAATGAATGATGTATACAGCATATTGATGTGCACTATGTTTTATAATGAGTGAGATTAGTTCTGTTACATGGCTGATGTTTAATTAAAACACTAGGAACCAGTATTTTAGAAATTGCAAAATAAAGTTCTTAAAGATCTCCACAAATGCAAAGCTACATGATATAGATATTGAATCAAAGATGGCTTGGAAAAGTTTCAATGGCATATTTTGTACATAACATCGTATTAAATGGTGAACATTTTGCAGGGAAAGTTGAGTGATTTCCTGTGTGTTTTGTTTTTTAGTTTAAATTCTGTAAACTCTCCACCAGTTGCCCTGTTCGTTGATTTATTGGACTTCATTGTTGCTATCATTAACAAAAGACTTTGTTTTCTACACAGGCATTCACAAGCTCAGTTTTTGTACGAAAACTTAACCCTTTTGTTCTTTGTCCTTTTTGGATTCCCCTTTCCTGAGTCATTCCTTCCCCACAGCTTTTAGATGCCATAGTGAAATTTAAGGTACACACCATCTTCACAAACTCAGTGAGACAGAAATATTTGATATGATGGAATTCCACCCTCCTTCCCCCCTTCCCTTTTTTTTTTTCTTTTTTAAAATGCCGCACATGACCTAGCAGTACCTTACTCTTAAAAAGTCCTATCTGCAGCAACCGTTATATGCATGTCATTGAAGATGCCGGATAGCTGCTTTTCAGCACACAGTGGAAGAAGCTGTCTTAATCAGTTTTCAGGACACTGCTTCTACAGCACCTCACCAGCTATCTTAGTTTTGCACTGTTAAGTGTGTGTTTCCCGCCCCCCCCCCCCCCCCCCCCCCCGTCTTCTTGAATGTTGGTGGTGTTTCTTTTCTTATCCTTTTCTGCCAGAGGCAGTGGGGCCACTGAATGGCACTGCTCTCTGGATGAAAGTGGACCTGTGTGGAAAGTCCTTCATGAAGTATTGCTTCTGGCTATGTTTTTGCCTCCTGCCAGGAGCCTGATTGCTGCTCCTGAGAAGACCTAAATTTGGCCCTTGCTTCCTGAATATCTGATTAAGGTGGGTAGCTTGTCAGTGTTTTGAATTTTCTTAAGTGTATGTGATGTTGATTGGAACTGGGACCTTCAGCTTGTCTCTCCGTTTTTGGAGCCTGTCTAGTTTAATTTTTTTTTTTAAGTGCCTTCTGCTACCTTACTTGCTCACTTTCAGAGGCAGAAGCATCCAATTAAGTCTGCCAGAGAGATATGCTGAACTCATCCCTCCTCCCCCACGCTGTGCTCTCATCTGGAGCACAAGAGAAAAGAGCAGAAAGAACTGAGCAGTCTTGGGAGTCCATGTATCTGGCAAGTAGCAAACAATTTCTCTGCTCTTTTCTTCTTTTACATTTAGTGTAGGCAGGGAATTGGGGGTTCTACTAAGGCCTGGCATGACCTGGGAGAGCAGAGTGAAGAGTACTTGGAGAAGAAATGAGGCTGAGGTTCAGTCAGAACTGATGGGTTGGTCTGGGGTCAAAAACCTCAGAGAAGTTTGGGGTAGGCACCAGGCAGGTGTGTAAATTGGAGTTTAGCAAGGACTTGCAGCGTGGTTATATCAGAAAGCATTTATATTACTTATATTCGGAAAAAAGGCCTGATTTGGAGGCTGGGCAGTAAAATAAAGGGGTTAACAGGGAGCTGATGGTATTTTGACATTATTGGCAGTACTGAAATGGTGTCAGGTAGACACTGCTCTGTCTGCTTGATCTCTACAGTACCTCTCCGTTTAGTCTGACTGTGTTTCAGCCCTTGGGATTGCTATTCTTAAGAGGTACCGTTACCACGGGCCAAGTACCAGCAGAGGCATGCCTCAAGTGTTTCACAAATTCTGCTTGTGTTCCCTGCTTCAGTACATGGAAACTTTCATAGACATCAGGGAAGTTGTTATCCATGAGTAACTTGATGCTACCTCTGTGTTTGCTCCCTTTCCTTAAAAAAGTTTGGATTTACTGACCTTACCCTTCAACACCATTCTCTGGTCGCAGCTCAGCATTCAAAAGGATTTTTCTTAGAGATAAGTGAAGGCAAAAACACCCAAGAGAAAAGGATCCCTTTCAGTATTTACTAAGCATGGTTTTCACCATCCACTTTACCTGGATGTTCTGGGTGACTTATAAATTCAGTATTACTGCTACAGGAAGAAGACTGAATGGTTTGAAGGGCCTGGCAATGGGACGTGGAGATTTCTTTCTTTCTAGTTTCATTTAGTCTGCCCTAATACTTTTACAGCAGCAAGATGTTCCAGCAACCAAGATGATAGTTTGTATTTCTTTGTGAGACTGAGAAAAAGTAGAATGCAGAGGTCTAGGTAAAACAAACTAGTTCTCTCTTTTGAACTATATTGGCACACACAAGATGAGAAGAGGACATGGGAGCCACCAACACCGCTCTCCCTAAAACTTCAGGAAGCCTTACAGCAAAGCTTTTCCTCTGCTGGTGCCCACAGATCATCTGCCCCAGGGCTCTTCCACTCCATGCCCAGACCCTTCCCCAGCCTCACAGGGAGGTGAATGCCTGTAATACAAGAGATGATACCTACAGCGTGCCATAAGGAGGGAGCAGGAGAGATAAATGATGATGCCCACGTGTAGCCTAGGTCCCTGCAATAACAAGGGATTTGCCAAATGAAAATGGAGCTAAAGCAACTTCTTCCTGAGCCTTGCACCAGACTGGCTTTTTCTTCTGGCCTTCCATCAGGATGGCTCACAAACTCACCCCAGTTGTATCTACCTCCAGAGAGCCATTCTGACCTTCATGAGAGGTGTGCATGCCCTCACCTCCACTACATAATCCATCCTTCCTAATCATTTTACACAGTGTTTAGTATTCGATGACAGTTTGGGGTGTTTCATACAAGCAGCCCCATCCACTCACCATGAGTGTCTGCATACCTTTTGCCCAGTTCTTGCATCCTGGTGCACTGCTAACACCACAGAAACAACTGCCACATCACCATGCTTTTCCCTAGACTTGCAAGCAATGAGTGACTTATGCAGTCTCCTACAAAGGTCAGGCTTTTGTGGATCTGAATTATAAACTTTCCCTGGGACTCTGCTGAACTTGACAAAGTGCACAGTTATTACACCATCAAAAACAAGAGGTAGGAGAAGAAGGAGGAGGTTCCCCAGAGAAAGGTGAAGAAAGGCTGGGCAGTTCCATTCCCCACAGTTTTTTGATCAACCCTTAGAGATTTCAATCAAATGCAGGGTCGTAATGAAAATGTTACAGTGGATAATATTTTACAGGTGTAAATTGTACACACCAGGTACCCAGTATGCATACTATATAAAACTATTTTAAATAATTTTGTGCTAAACCCCATACTCTCCTGGAAGCAAGTAAACCAGAATATACTCAAATTCTTTGCTTAGCTCTCTTCTTTATGTAAGGTTCATTTTTTCTTTTTTTCTTTTAACATGATGGTAGGAGAATTGTGAAATACAAATAGTTTCTCTTTTTACTCTTCACCATTATGGACAATATTGACTGCTCTCACTCACTAAGATTAGCTATGTTTTTTAGACAGCAAATGCACTTTGGCAATGCAGATTTTTTCCAAGGCTTTCACAATTCTGTTAACATAACACTTTGCATTGAAGTATTAAAATTGCTCTTTTATCTAAGTACCTTCTAAAGGGCTCTATTCCATTTCACAGCAATGACCATGGACTTTAACCTGTACTTTTTGCCGCTGTTACAAAATTGTCTCCTTCCCCCAGGCCTACAAAACCATGGTTTTGACCAAGTTACAGTTTGACTTGAGAATATTTGACTTGTGATAACCCAAACATTCTGGAAAACATTCCCAAAAACTTTGCTCTTTTCTCATTTTCCAGGATTTACACTCTAACCTAGCACTTCTTGTCCAGAGAGAAAAGGGCTGTATAATTTGTGAACCTTCCTAATGTGTTGGTTTCACACTTGCCTTTCTAGCATTTATATGAGTATTTTAGCAATGTCAGATATCATTTAAAAGTCTAGTCCTGTACAGTATAAACATTATCTAAAAGTATTTTTGTAAAAACCCTGTATGAAATGCCTGTGCTCTTCCAGGTTTCTTTCAGGTCCTCAATATACACTTGATTTCTCTAAGTGGTTTGGGTACATCTTAGTACAGGACCTTGTTACTTCTTCTATTTAGCCACAATCATGATATTTTATATATATTTTAACGTCCTTCTCAGGTTGTTTTCAGTAATTTTTGAGTTAGTCTTTCTGACTAGTAGAAACGCGAATAAGATGCATTTTGGTTATATCTGCTTAGATTAACCCTGTTCAATGGAAAGACAGACTCAGCATAACTTGATTTCTTTGAATGTATTTCCTACATGTCTTGCTGTACCAAATCTGAAATCTGCCTGTGGTACCTGCTGAATGCCGAGAAGATACATCTAAGGATCATAGTATTGCCTGTCTGCTTGTTCCGCACTCAAGTGGCTGAAAAGTAGTGGTGTTTGGCTTTTGAAAGCAGCTCTTATGCTTTTGAAAATCCTAGACTGCTCTGCTCCCAGATGGCAAAAACCCAGGGGTGTCAATGACTTAACAGAACCGTCTCGTAACGTGTGAGCCTAAGCTTTGGTTTTCTAATGCCCCTGAAAGTCCTTTTCAATATCCACGTTTGTCTTTTGCAATTCAAAGTCTTAGTTCTCATAACTTGGGGTTTTCCAGTCTCTACATGGTGGCAACTAGCTCTTCTCCTTTGCTTTTTTTAGTTGCTCTACTACTATAACCCCAGCTTTATCAGACAGCATCCCCACCTGCTGGAGAGGTGCAAGAGAAGAGTTGGCCTCAGGTGGAGAGCTCCAGCTGCATCGGAGCAGGATGTGGAGATGGATGAAAGGCAGCCCTCCTGAAGCCCAGATAGTCAACCTGCAGGGGACACACAGGCATCTCTGCCCATGATGACCATACCCACCAAGTGACGGGCTGAAGCACCTCCCGGCCTTGGCAGCACCCATACAACTCCACAGGCAGCTGCTCCCACACTTCCAGAGCTTGCTGGAGCAGGAGGCAGCAAGAGGTTCATCCCTGTCGCTCTCTTCTTTCTCCCAGCGCACAGCAGCCAAACCCTGGCTGGCCTCCAGCATGCTGCGTATGCCTCTCCACCATGCTTTGCAACTTTTCCACATGGGCCAGGACGTCCCACCTTTGGACCCATGCAGCCAGAAGCCTCCGGGGCTGCCCTGCCTCCCTGCAAACCCAGCCACGGTTTGCAATGCCCGTGCCGGCAGCAGCCTCAGCTCTGCCTCTGCCAAGCCCACCCTAACGCCAAAGCCCAACAGTCCCCCACTGCCCGACCTGCATCTGCAGCCCCAGCACTGCAGATTCAGGTGATGGCATTGGACCCCAGTGCGGCACATGCTAGAGAGAGTCCAGATAGTCGGTAGCAAGTCAGTAGTGTCTAACAGTGTTGCTAATAAGTAGAGCTTAGTAGAGTTGGTTAGAAGTAGAGCCTAATTAGACTCGCTAATAAACTGTTTGAACAATAAGCCTTTTTCAGTTGTTCTGTCCTGTTTGTACAGCACAAGCCCAGAGTGAGACTGTATTTCACCCATCCAAGTAGGCACAACTGGTCCACAAGCACTTTAATCATTTTGCATGGGGAGCTGCTGCTAGGGTGGAGAAGGAGGTGTTTGCACCAGTTCCACTGGAGGACACGCAGGCGTCTGCTCGCAGAAAGTCCATCTTCACCGAGCTAAAGCAACTAATCACTAAAGCACATCCCCGCATCCGTGGATCCTGTACTTCTCCCCAGGCAGCTGCTCCCCCGCTTCCCTGGAGCAGCAGGCAGAGAGAGCCTCTGTCTGCTGGTCTGATTTACAATACTGGTGTGATTACAAAGACAAGAAGGAATTAGGAAAAGGAAAATCAGGTTCAGTATTTTTGCACCATTTTGATGTTGAATATTTACATCAGGTGGTCACGTGATTAAGAACCTGATCCACAGCCCACTGAAGTAAATAAATGCCCTCTATATCAGCTAGTGTGGGACAGCTCCTAGGAGAGGTGAAGAGATTTAAAAAAAAAAATAAAAGGAGGAATAAGAAGATTTGGAAACTCATTACCTAATAGATACTTTTATGTCTTGAGTAGAGATGTTCTTTAAGATTGTCAGAAAGTGGTGCCCAAATAAATTGAGTCTTGATTGCCTCTCAGGCATTTAGTGTTCTTTACCCTGCAAGAAGTTAATAGACTGAAAGATTTTTTCTGAGCTTCCTCAGAGCTAAGAAATCCTTTGGGCCTGTACGTGTTGGAAGATTCATATCATAATTATTTTTAGATGCATCTGGGGCTTTGGTTTATTGCAAACATGTTTTTCTTTGTGTCTTTACTCTTTTGTAGGGGGGAAGGGGAGACACATTTACAGAAAAAACCAATTTTTTTTCCCCCCTAATAGTGATACCCATTTAATAACATTTCTGTTCATATGGAATATTGTTCATGTGCATGCTGCTCTGAGGGACAGCAGTGCACAGGCTCATTGATGAAGAATTTGAACTTTTGAAATGTGTTTCTGGTATTAATTCTACATAGATTTCTTCCTTTAACAATTCTGAATCAAATTCATTTTTAATCACTCGGGTGCTACAGATAATCTTGAATTTAAAGCAGAGACTTTTATTTAGGGTCTTTTTGTGGTTAAATTCATAGAACAAATCTTCATATGAATTATGCTTGTGAAACTATGTAATTCACTATTTTGCTAGATGTAATTCTGGTGAAACACCATAAAATATAGTAATTTTTATGGTTTAGATTCTAATCTTGTTTCTTTTCATTTATATTCAAGCCTCACCTTAGGATACTTCATAATAATTGAACTGCAGCTATAAAAAGTGCTTTTTTCTACATATAAGTCCCGTGCTTTTGTCATAACACATTACCTTTTTTTTTTTATAGTTAGGGTTTTCTTAAATTACATTTTCTCTGTATTTCTTTTAAGAACAAATCTTACTTTCTTCCGTAGTGCAGGGTAATCTTCCTGTGCTTTTCTGTGGTGTGAATTCTTAAATCAGTCCCTTCTTTGAGAAGGATATCAAAAGCTTAGGCCTGGCTTAACTGATTCCAAGTCTGTTTCTGAGGAGAAAAAGTCTGCTTCTGGTGTTGGTCATGTTGGTCTGAATGAGGAGCCCTTTCAGCCCATTCAGCCATGAAATTAACGGAAAGATATGCTAAACTAAATGAAAATGCTATCAAGCCATAGGCTTCCTGTCTAGTAGTTAATTTTACCAGGCAAATCTGAGACTCTTGTCATGGGACATTATAATTATTCTTATTTTATGGATGGATTGCTTGGGGTTTGTATGAAAGACATGACAAAGAAAAACTCAAATTAATGAAGTGAAATGAAAAATATAAATCCAGTTTGATTGTCTAAGGGAGACAGAATTCTTTGCTAAAATTTAAGTAGTATATTGCTAGAGATCGCTGTTGTCTTGTGTTGATTTTGGACAGGTAATATACAAGATATAATTTGTGGGGGTTTTGGGCAATGCTTTTTGAGCAACAGGATTCCTGTGCATGGTTCTGGCGAGACTGTATCTGAGGATTTGAATTGGTATCATCCAGCCACAATGCTGACTCTTTCATCAGTCTCCGTACTTCTTGTTACTATTCAATGTTTTCCCTATTGCAGGATTCTTAGGCATCACAGTTATTCTTCTTGAAGCTTTAAATCAGAGAGGTGTTTTCTGTGATGCCCTTGCCCATATTCCTTATTGATGCTTACTTGAAAGCAGTTGATTAAAAATATTTGGTAATTGTAAACAGTAACATTACTATGTTACTTACATTACATTATTAAATGCATTGAACACTGCTGTCAGTACTGAAGCCTAATTTAGACATGTAGACTTGCTTTGTTTTTCATTAAAGAAAGTGATAACCTTTGAAAGATTTGCAGGATTCTGCAGCACCTGGTAATGAACAATGTTACATATTAACTTGTTTCTTTTCATTATCAACAAACCAATACTTGAAGTTATGCAATGAAAAAATAATTGATTGTCAATAAATTTATAGGTCAAGAAGGTACCAGAGTAAGTTAGCAGAGAGAAAGTGGCCTTTTAGAAGGTGCTTGTACATTTCTTAATAGCGGCCTCCCATCCATGATGCAGCTGTATTAACAGTAAGTGTTGTTTATGAAGATCTACACAGTGGGATGATGGTAGGACAGAGATTTGCTGGATTAAGCAAGGGCAATCATTCTTGTAGTCAAGAAAACAGAGATCACTCACTAGACAACCTGAAGACTTAGAGATGCTGAGGATCCTCTGAGAGGTGCTGCCAAGGTCCTTTCTGTTCTATCAAGACTCCTTAGTTTGATCTTTGGCTGTGCTTTAAGCATAGCCAAAGAAAGTCTTAAACTTGGGGTGAGTATTTCTTCCTGTAATGGAAAATATTTGGTTGACATGGTTACTGTAGTAACTCTAGTGCCCTTTCCTCTAGATACCATCCGGATTAAGGGTATCCAGCAGGAACATTGACGTATGAACCTTATGCTGGCCATTTAGATGATGATGAATTACAGTGTGTGAAAGTAGTTTCCTCAGTCACAAAGTCTATTTTAAGATTTAATTTAAAATGGTGGCTCCGTACGGTATCTTGAACGCACATTGCTGTGTGTGTACTTTGAGGTCAGAGCATGCCTTTTAAATAATATATGCAGAGTGGGACACCCTGTCTTTATGCTTCTATCTGTGTATGTTGTTCTTCTCTTTATCAGAGGTGATCTCAGTGATTGCTTTCATGGCTGCTACGGGCTGTCACAGAGCAAATCTGAGTTGTATTTTCTGGATGGTTATGGTCAGTTCAGAGCCTGTCACTCTGTATGTCAAACCTCTTTTCTTTTTCCATATGCATAACTTTACATTTATCAACAGTGAATTTCATCTGCCATGTAACTCTCCAATCTTGTAAGACATTTGTGTGAAGACAAAAACAATGCTGAAGTACATGCCCTTTACAGGATTTGTTTTGGGGGGGGCTTTTTTCTTATGCAATTTCACAAAAGTTATTTCTTAGAATCTTCCTTCCACCTCAAGGCTCAAATGCTATTTTTTTAGGAAACCTTCTGCCCCATCCCTCTTGAGGCTCACTCTCCAATTTCCTAACCTCAGTGTTAAATAATTAGTTTTGGAAGGCTGAGCAGAAAATAAAACTAAATTAACAGATGCATTTGAATGGTAGCTTTGTGCAGTTCCTCTTCTGCAATTAGAAAATTATCTCAAGCGCTGATCTTCCAAAGGTAATCATGAGCAAAAGGTTGAGTTCTCTTTTTTAATGAGAAATCTGACGCTGAGAAGAAGATCTAGTCTGGTGCAGAGTATATTCAATAGTGCTAATTAAACTGTTCCTCCCACTTATTGTAAGTCAAATTAGTTTGATCCAATTGAGAAACTAATGTTTTAATAGGGCAGCTGTTTAAGCTTTAACAAAATCATTTCATGTCAGCTTAAACAAGAGGGTTTTTTATGAAGCAAGTACCAATCCCCACTGAGTGAAATGGAGCTTTCATTTATTTTTTTTTAATATTGTAAGTGGGACTCTTGAATAGACTCTGCTAGTTAAGATCCTGTTTCACAGAAGTATGATGATACCAATTATAATCCTAGGTGTGTGGCATTTTTTTCCATTTTTGCATGGAATTACTATATTTTTATTTTATTAGAAGGAAATTGAAAAAAATCAGGCATTATTGCTGTTCTCTCATAACTCAGCAGCTTAACTTGTTTTTATCTACTTACATGAAAGTAATAAAAACTTAACTATCAGAACTGCAGGAGATGGTTTATTGAAGCAAGCATCACTGTGAAAGCTCTTTAGAGTGTTAGGACCAAAAGTTAAAATGCTAGCAGGGTCAGATTTTTTTGAGGCAGTTAAACCAAGTAGTGTATCACTTACTGAATTTAATTTCTTTGATGGGACTATACAGCATGAAGTATTTTTCTGTTATAGTTATGGAAATATTATCAGCGAGTGGAGCGTTTGTATCAATATCCTGGGCAAAATTTGCCTTTACTCTATTGCTACTCGGACCTGCCCAGCCATACTGGATTTAAGTAGGGGTACTGCAATGCTTTTTAAGGTACACCATCCTGCTCTGGATGTTCTGCTTTGGGAAGACATTCAATGCCTTTCCTGCTGAGGTTGTATGACTGCACATGCACACGTTTAAAACTAGTTCACCTCTACCCAGCATCACTGCAGAAAAACCCTCTGGTGTGGTAGAGGTGGGAATTTTGCCCCTGCCTGTTCACTTGTGCGGCTGACCCTCTGGGCATGTTCGGCATTTCGGTACAGTTTGGGCCCGAGGGGGTGCTACTGGGAATCTCTGCCAGCCCTGTTGGGGCCTGCACATGACCCCAGCTTCTGTTTGGCAAGAGTGGGATGTGGGCTGTTCTGTGCATGTTCACCCATGAGCTCCAACCAGCCTGGACTCCAGGGCTGGTAGGCAGCTGAGAGAAGCTTTTGAAGATCCATATGGCTTCTGAGTGCTGGACTTTGTGGTATGTCTGTGTTACAGCAGCTGCAGTTGGGGTGAACAGGTTTGAGCTTGCTAGAAGTTGCTCAGCTCAGGTACTGTCCACATTATAACTGTAGCAGGAAAGCACCATGGAAACTGGTTAAAAACTCTACCCGCCAGCCTGAGCTTGGCTCTTTCTTGCTGTGGCTGCATTGTCAGCAGTATCCAGGCTCTGTATTTTGGATTTGTCAAGAGCTGTTACAATAGTGAATGCCAGACATACCCATAAAGGAGAAGTTAAGTGCCATAGTGAATATATGCTGAAGAATAAAGAGCAGGAGAGAACTAGTTCTGGAGTAAGGACAAACTAGGCACATTGGTGCTACCTGATACTGTCTGTGGTTTTGATATCCATTCTGATTTTGGGGTATGGGAGAGTGCAGTGCTGATGCTAGTCCTTAGCAGCTTTCTTGTAGATTTGAGGGTTGTGCCCATAGTAGAAAATAAAATGGACCATAGTGTATTTATGCATCCACAACACAGTCCTTGACATGTCTTAATCTCCCACTGCCTGGGAGAGTACTAACTGCCAGCTGTTGATGGAGGATACATGTTAGCAGTTAAACGTTATGGATGAGCGCAGGCTGGTGTTTGAGCCCTAGCCCTGCCCTTCTTTAATTTATTCATATAGACAGATGCAGTGAATTCAGTATCTTTTTACCAGTTCTGAGTATTCCCTATGACTTCCCCAGATTTGTCCCTGAGCCATTTTTGTATTTTATAATTCCACTACAAATTGGCTTTTTTATCCCTGTATGTTCTCAATATGTAGCTAGATATACCATTGAACTCAGTAAGACCGAATGGCCACAGCAGCAGTACTAAGTAGCTCATTGGCTTTGTTAAAGATGAGTGGTTCATTTTTAGTGCAATCATTAAAAAAGAAAACTGTTTTGCTGAAGGAGATAAGGTGGATCCCACCAATTAATGCAGTTTACAAATAAATTTCCATTTTTCTGTTATTTGAAACCACTAAGCAATAATAGGCAAAACCACTTATGCATTTGGCATAATACTGGAATATGCAGATATTAAATAATGTCCATGGTAGGAGGCAGGCTTTTTAAAAGACAGCTTGCCAGGGCAGGCATCATATCCAGGGGTTTCCTTTATAGTCAGAAAGGAGAAACCAAATTCAGTGGTACGTGTTTATTACTTGGCAGTGGGAATGCAACACTGTGCCATGCTTGTATCAAAAAACAAGCAAAATTCAGTATCTCATTACTTTCTTACAGATTTAAATTTTTTTTTTAATTTGTAGTTTATTAATTCTTTAAGTCTTTTTTTTTTGGTGGCAGACTATTTTCAGTCTCATTTAAAAGAAGTAAAAGTTACTTGCATGGGAGAGCTGCCAAAAAGTTGAGGGATAATGTTCATGATTCTTTTCTCTGAGCAAATACTAGGCACTTTTGGCACTCTTGTGTTGAAGGTGCCATGTTTATAAAAATGAAAAATGTTTAATACAGCTAAGTGTATAGAAAGGGAATGGCATTTCACACTGTTTTCTGATGAAAGTCTAGGCCACATTCGGCCTATGAAAAATTGTCTTTCAGCGTTGATTTGTAATTCGGTAAACGCATGCAGTTCCTAAATAGGTGAAGTATTGTCCATTAGCATTGTTTCTTCATGTAGGTAATGTAAAGGGAGATCCTGCCATTTCAGCTTAGTTCTTTCTCTAATGTGGTTACGTTTATCCAAGGTGCTTCATGAGCAAAGGGCATATTTCATAACACTTCTAAGTATTACTGTAAAAAGCAAGTTACACTGGCCAGTGTGATTTATTTCACAGGTTTTCACAAAATTGTTAAAATTTTGTTTGGAAGTGACACCTGACTCTGGAAGTGACCCCATCTAGTCCATCCTTCTGCTTGAAGCAGGACTGCTGGCAACTCTAGATCAAGTCATCTGTGGTTTTGGCTAGCCAATCTTGAAAACCTCTAAGGATGGAGATTCCATCTATGTGAATAATATATTTTGGTGCTAAACTATCTTTCTAGTGAAGAAATTTTTCCTAATGTCCATCACTCTTCCTAAGTGCAACTACTCCCTGTTGCCCCTTGTTTTACCATCGGCCATATCTGATAAGAGGTTGTCTCCATTGTCATTGTAGCTACCTTTCAAGTAACTATAGGCTGTTATTACATCACCCTCTTTTCCACACTAAACAAGCCCAGCTCTCTCAATCTCTTCTAATGGGTCAATTGCTGACCATCTTTATAGCCTTCTACTGGACTCTCTTCAAGTTCTCAGCATCCTTCATGAACTGCAGAGCCCCAAACTGAACACAGCTTTCCAGATATGGCCTCTTCAATGCAGTAACTCCCTTGACCTGATGGCTACACTTTTCTTAATGTAGCCCAGCATTGGCTTGCCACCTTCACAGGGAGACTGCACCATGGCTCACATTCACATTGGCATCCTCCATGGCCCCTGGTCCTTTCAGCAGGGCTGTGACTCAGGCAGCCAGTTTCCAGCTGTACTTGTGCATGAGGTTATTCTTCCCCAAGTGCAGAGCTTTGCAATTCTCCTCATTGAGCTTCAGGAAATTCCTATTGGCCTAGTTCACAAGTTTCTCAAGACTGCTGTGAATTAAAACTCTACCACTCAGTGTATCAACGTTCCCTCCATTTAGTACTGTCCTCGCATTTTCTGGTAAGTGCATTCTTCCTCATGACCCAGGTTGCTGATGAAGATAAGGAATGATGTCAGACCCAGAAGCAACTCTGTGATTCTCTTCTTGTTATTGACTGCCAACTGGACTTTGAACCATTGATTACTGTGAGCTCAGTGTCCAGCCAGTTTTCAACATATCTAACAGTCCAGTCAGTCCATAGTTTCTCAGCTTCCAAATCAGTGTTGTGGGAGGTTGTGTCAAAAGCTTTATGAAAGCCAAGGTGTATCATATCCACTGCTCTCCACTGGTCCATACAGCTAGTCATTTCATCATAGAAGGGAATCCAGGTTGGTCAAGCATGATTTGCACCTTGTAAATCCCTGCTGACTATTCCTGATTGACTTCTTGTCCTTCATGTTCTTGAA
Source organism: Theristicus caerulescens (assembly GCA_020745775.1). Classification (NCBI taxonomy): domain Eukaryota; kingdom Metazoa; phylum Chordata; class Aves; order Pelecaniformes; family Threskiornithidae; genus Theristicus; species Theristicus caerulescens. Next base: position 88,928,857 of record CM036558.1, read on the forward strand.
AATAAATTCCCTTTCATCTTAATATGAGTTGGTGGAGAAAATATATATTCTCTTTGAGACAAAGGCTTATAAATGCAATGTTCTACTGGCAGCAGCAGAGGTATTTCATCTCCAGAGGAGAGAAGTGGGGATAACCCGCTTTATTGGTATAGATAACTTTTATTTTAATGAGGAAGAGAGATAACTCCATAAATGCTGGAGATTAGTCTTTGTTTAGCTAAGGTAAGATTTTTCCAGGAATATAGTGACACCTTAGAAAACTTATCTACCTTGGAAGAGAGTCCTAGAAGTATTACAAAGTCTATATTTGTAATTCACTTAGGAAATGTTATATTACATGGTAGATCCAGAAGAATTCATTGACACGTAAATTATAATTATAGTTATGAAAGTGAACAAGTAAATCTCCAGATCTTCAATAAAAACAATGATAACTTTCTCTATTTTGGATGAAATATTGACTAGAGATCATGAAATTAAAAGTTAATCAGTTGCTAAGTAAATCATTTGGCACTTGAGGTGAGAAAGTGTAACTCCTTTTGAGGGAGAAATATACTGTCTGAATATCTAGCAAGTTATAATTTTATTCATTAGTATATTTAAAATTCAGCTTCCCAAATAACTTCAGGGAAACTCCTTAGTCCTGCCTCCATATTGTTTAATTAATTGCTTTCTTACTTTCTCCTATGCCTATATTAAGGTGGGCAGAAACTATCATTCAGAATATATGAAGACAACTGCACGAATGCATATCAAGTCCTAGGTAACATTTCAATTTCAACAAGGTCCTGATCTACTGTGCTACTGCAGCATTTGATAATTCCAACTTAGGAGTCCATATCACTGTTTCTGGTTGCTCTATGAAGAATTCGGTTCTCAACTTCAGCTACATATGTTGCAGTTAGATTTAAATGACCTAAAAGAAAGTAAGCACCCAAAAGTTTGCTTGGACACTTTAAATCAGAAGTTGGAGATACCAGGGCCATTTTGTTTCTGCTTCAGTCATCTTCTGTAAGACTTGCACAGTCCTGGGACTTCACCAAGTTTGTGCTAGGAGTGCTTAGTATATTTTTGCTGCTCTTCAGCAGAGAAGAGAAGAAGGATTGGTTTCTGTGCTGGTATTTGCAGGTGAGGAAGTCACTGGATGCCATGGCTTTTTTTTTAAACAAGGGTTTCCAGAGATGAGAGAACTTTTCTTCGATAGCAGAGTGAGTGAAAAATTTCTCTGCACATGTTGCTTTTCTTGGGCAAGCTATTCCAGCTGACACAACTTGAGCAGAAGGATTGGACTAGACATCTTGAGAGGTTCCTTCCAACCTCAACACTTTTGTGATTCAGCTGTGATTTCCAGTTTTGACTGGTCGAGGGGGTATATCATGTAGCATATTCTGGAAAAGAATTGTAGGACTATCTCATGACAGTACTTGCAAGAAGTCCAAAGCCTTGATGTAGAGAGATTTTGAGACCTTCTATACTAGACAGACAATATAATCATAGCATCATATGATAATTCAGTTTGGAAGAGACCTAACCAGGCCTTTAGTCCAAGCTTATGTTCAAAGTAGGGTCAGCTATGAGGTCAAACTATGTTACTTAGGGCTTTATCCAATTCTGTCTTGAAAATCTCCAAGGAAGAAGACTGCAGAACCTTTCTGAGTAACCTGTTTCAATGCTTCTCTGTCCTTGTGGTGAAAAAATTTTCTCTTTAGCCAGTTTGAATCTCTCATTTCAACTCATGCTTGCTGTTTCTCTTCTTCCCACCATTCATCACTATGAAGAACCTGGCTCCACTGTCTTTCTGACTTCCATGTAGGTATTAGAAGGCTGCAACTAGGTTCCTCTGAAGCCTTCTTGTCGCCATGCTGAAGAAGCCTAGTTAGCTCAGCCTCCACTAACAGGGCAAATACTACAGACCCCTGACCATCTTGATAGCTCTCCACTGAATTCTGCTGAACTTGCTCCAGTTTATCAATATCTGTCTTGTACTGTGGGGGCAAAACTGGATGCAGTATTTGAGATGTGGTCTATCAAGTGCTTTTGTCTACTAGCTAAGATAATAGCTCCTGATAATACAACCTAGGATACCATGACTTTTTTTTGCTGCCAGGACATACTCCTGGCTGTCTACCTGAGGTACTTTTCAGTACAGCTGTTCCCCAGCCAGTCACTCCCCTGCCTGCATGGTTCCTGCCCAGGTGCAGGACTTTGAATTTGTCCTTGTTGAAATCCATAAAGTTCCTGCTGGCCCATTCCTCCAGTCTGTCTAGGTCTCTTTTAACGGAAGTCCTGCTCTTAAGCATATCAGCTGTTTCTCCTAATGTAATGTCATCTGCAAACTAGATGAGAGTCCATGCAACCACTTTCCTCCAAGTTATTGGTAAATATATTAGAAAGGACAGGTCCCCGGATAGACCTCTGTGGTACTCCACTTGTTACTAGCCTCCAGAAACAGTATGATGGGCTATCTACTGTCTTCTGAGACTGATCATCCAAGCAGTTTTTTCCCATCTAATTGCCTACCAATCCAGATCATAACATCATAACTTGCATGCAAGAATATTGTGAGAGACAGTCAAGTATATTTCTAAAGTTGAAGGTAAATGACATCCACTGCTCTTCCTTCATCCACAGATCTAGTAATTTTATGCTAGACGACAATCTACACTTAGTAAATCTGTGCTGACTGTTCCCAGTCACCCTATCTACTCCATGTGCCCAGAAACATGCTTGAAAAAGACTTGCTCTGTGATTTTTTCCAGTGATCAAAGTGAGACTTAGAGTTCCCTGGCTTTTTCTGAAGATGGATACAACATTTGCCCTTCTCCAGTCATGGGGAACCACTTGATCTCCATGAGTTTTCAAAGATAATAGAGAGCAGCCTTACAAGGATGTTGGTGAGCTCTCTCCACACTCTTGGATACAGCCTGTTGGATCCCATGGACTTGTGTAGGTTGAATTCTCTCAAGTAATCCCTAAATGAGTCCTCATGCACTGCTGGTAGATCTCCATGACCCCTTTCACTAATCACAGAGGTATGGTAGACCTTGGTGAAGACTGAGGCAAAGATGACATTGAAGACTTTGGCCTTATTGGTGTCTGCTGTTGCTAAATCACGCGCCTCATTCAGCAGCCTATATATTCCTTGTTCAGCCTTACAGCTGTTTTTCTACTTCTAGTCAGAGACATTGCCTTTCAGTGAAGCCATTGTAAATCGATGGACTTCTTATACTGGAAAACAAATAAATGTGAAGACCTTTAACTAGATGTTACAGGGTTTACAAGTAGCAGGTAAAATTTTATTAGGTGACTGTGAAACTTGGAAGATTTAAACCAAAAACTGTCACGTGCTCCTGTTTACAGCTTTTGCTGATGGTGTTGTGCCGGTTGTGATGGCCCTAGGGGTGCCACCAGCCTTGACTGTCCCTGCCCAGTCCTCCCGAGCAATGCCACAGCAGGACTGGTCTCCAGCTCACTGCAGCCCTGCCTTGCTCAGCCATGGGGACTGCTGAGCTGGGCCCACATCCCAGCCTGTCCTCAGCCCATCCCTGTCCCCAGGGAGGTGCCCAGTGCCCAGGGCTCGGGGTTCCCCAGTGCCCCCCAGCTGCCCTGCTCCTGGCTGGGGTGGTGGGATGGGCCCTGACTGATGGGTCCTGCTGGCTCCCCACCCCATGGGGAGTCACTGTTTTTTGCTGTTCCCTGACATGAGTTGTCTTTCCAGTAGGGTCTTTTGGGGATCTACTCTTACTTTTTCTCTAAAAGCAACTGATACCAACTTTTCTGAAAAAGCTGACTTCACTCATGTAATGAAGGCAAATTTAACTATTCAGTATTAAACAGTAATTAGTCAGGTGTTTCACATAGGATCTTAATACATTACTCCAGAATACTCTGGTGTGTACTTCTAAATGCATTTGTTCTGCATATAAATCATATCTATAAATTCTGACGCAGAAAACTAGGGGACATTACTAAAGTTAATAAGGGACAAAGGACCTTTGTGACAAGGACACTATGACAGAAGAATGGTAATGAGCCACTAGGTTTAACTATCTGGGTTTTTAATTTAAGAAATGATGCAATACTCATTTCTGTATTGACATCTTTATTTTTTTTCTAAAATGCTCTGGAGAAATAGCAAGAATGCATGGATGAGAGGAAATTGGATGTCTAAGAAACAAAAAAAGAGATTGTTGATAACATTCAAGCTCTAATGTGTTAAAATTCAAAGTGGCAAAGATTTCAAATGCACTGTCCTCTGCATATAGCCTAATACATTGCAATGTGTAAGATTACAGTTTCCCACATCAGGACATACTGATTTAAAATAAATGGGGGAAAAAAACCTTTTCTTTTCAGAATTAGTAATCTGAAACTTTTTGTATGAGCTGCATATTTTTCTTGTCCTTCAAATGGTGCTTCTTATCTGTATTTGTATTGTAGGTTTCCTGGACAACGCTTAGAAGTTTTGCAGTACATCAAGAGAGTATGTTTATTTCCCGTCTTCCATTGTGCACAATACACATAAGGCACATCAAGTATCGTGACATTTCAGTTACTCTTAATTTCCTCGTTAGACATTTTTTGCGGACGATGGTGTCAATTGTCTACCCTGTTGTTGCCTTTCTCTTCAGAACTTTTTGAGCTTATTGCCAGGTTTTGCATCTTTTGTCTCAACAGAGTATCTTGAGGACGCTGCTGAAGATTATCCTTTGGTTTTGTTTGACAGCCACTTTCCACTGTCTGAGCCACATACTAGCTGTTTGTGTTGTCTAGGGGATCTACTGCATTTTGTGTTCCTGCTTCTCAGTTAAGCCCTGTGCCGGGAAAGGGATGGAATCCAAACCCAGGAGAACTTGCTGAAAAAGGTCAAGGTAATGTCTTCAGATCTTAGACCTCCCTCTTGACTCATTGACCTTCTTTGATGATGCTGCATGTTTTGCAGTGCTAACTACAATTCTTGTACTCTAAAAGAAGGACCTTTCCTTAAACAAGTCAGTTATCATATTGCCCTTTTTCACTCATCTAGCTAATACTAAGACGTCTTAACCTCTAGTAGTAATGATGAAGGCAGATAGGCTGCATAGCCTGGCCTTTTGACTTTGAAAGTGACCCCTGTGCTATGACCACTATGCACCACTCATGCCTTTCTCATGGCAGTGCTTAACAGGAGATGGAATAAGGACAAGCTTTAAAATGCTCTTGCTAGGATATCTTCATTGCATCATCCTTGAATGCCAAACACTCCACGCTCATCTTAGCTAGGTTGACACATGCAAACAGATAACAGAAGGATTTTTCTCATTTGCAACCTCAGCTGGGCCTGTTAATTTGCAGTGTTCAGTGATGTGTTGCTCATAGAATAACTCTTCTGGTTGTGGGCCTGTTGCCTGTGTGCACAAAAGGGTTCAGGGATGCATCTGAGCTCTGTTCATCTTCTTGAGACAGAAGTTTTCTTCTTTTCTTCCCACCCTGCCCTGGGACTTGGCCTGTCTGGCACAGTGTGCCTGATTTTGTCCCTGGAAATAAAACAAAACAGAAAAAGCCCCACTAGTACCGAAATCTTATGCAGCTTCAGAATAAGCCTTTCTACTTAGAAGTAGGCTCCTGAAGAAGGATGAGCTGTTTCTCAAAGTCACAATGTCCCTGCAGTTCTTATTGATTTCAGCAGTATTTGTGGGTGCTCAGCAGTTCTGTTCCACTTGCTGACTGTATGTGCAGGGCTCAATCACACTCAGCTGTATAATGAGACAAGCTACAGGGAAAAAAAAATCCCCAAACCTCACTCTTACCTTCATTTCCTCTTTCAAATGCAGGTGATGAAAGGCGTGAATTAATTACTGGAGAAGCTGCAGAACACCCAAGAGCATGTCTTGATTCGTTTGTTTTAGAACAATTACATGTAGCACAACTCATGGAGAATGACACGGAAGTGGGCAACTCTTAGGTTGCTAGTATTAATTTTTCACTAGACACTCAAAATTATGCACATTTGTATTATCTTTCTTCACTGTATGCAGTGCAGTGAATCAGAGCCAGACTTCAATATGAGGACTGTAAAATTATCTCCATGCTTTTTCCATTTTTATTCATTAGGGTCTGCCACTCCTAGCAAACAGTGCAACATTTTTCAAGACTCTCCTTCTTCCTCTTCCCCTGTGCGTGACAAGCCTTCTGGGCTCCTTCCCCACCCCTTATCAATTTTTATATTGAAATGATGAAGTTCAGAAGCCTGATAACTTCTTTATTACTGGGGCAGCAGAAGTCATTATAAATGTTTCTCTCTGCATAGCACTGTGAGGTGGGGTCTCTGCTCTCACTGTGCTATCCCCTTTGTAGCTTAAGTCTGAATAAAGATGTGCTTGAACACGAGGCACATGCATCAGCTATGCATAAGAACCTCAGCCTATGCATAAATGCAAGTTGCTGAGTACTCAGCATTTGGTGTTTGTGTTTTGTTTGGTTTTTTTTAATAACAATAAAATAAACCGAGAGTAAGAAGTTTCTGAGGTGCCGGTGTGATTTCTGCTGAAAGATTCTGGTCCCAGAGTGTTAAGTGTCTTTGCACTAGAGAGCAAAACTTTGGCAGCAGAAGTAATAAATATACTACATGTGGCTAGTGTATTAATCGATTAGGTGCTCATGGAACAAAGTTTCCTTCCTAGAGCCCTCCAGCAGTAGCCATAGCTTTTCTCTAAACAAGGTTTCTGCCAGTCCAAAATTGAAGGGATTTTCATCGATACTCTAGAATTGAGCATTGTTTACATTTTGTTCTTACACTAATTCCTCCGAGTTTTCTCCTTTTCCTTATCAGTATGTTAATGTTCAGGGAAACCTGTCTCCCTGCTTTGGATGTTTCCACCATTCTCTACACTTAGTTCTAATTTTCTGTCTGTTACTAATTAGTTTTCTTAATAGTTAGAGTTGCCTGGGAGTAGATGCTGTCTCCTTAAGCCTTTATCAGACTTCATGAATTTGATGAATGACACTGAGAGTCTGTTTTTTTCCTTCCTGCTTGGCTGGACAGGTTCTCTGCTATTTTCCACTCACAGATAACTTGATCACTCTAGACAATTCTTCCCAGTCTAAAAGCTGGGATCTAGAATCACATATGTCTGCCTGGACTCTGTATATGAAGTCTATTTATCGTGTTTATTTTCTCTTATGTCGTGTATTGATCCTGGCTGGCAGCTAAGCCCCCACCCAGTCACTCACTCAGTAGCCCCAGCAGGATGGAGAAGAGAATCAGAAGGGCAAAAGTGTGATAACTTGAGATAAAGACAGTATAATAGGTGAGGCAAAGCTGCAAGCACGAGCAAAGCAAAATAAAGAGTTCACGCACTACTTCCCATCGGAAGGCAGATGTTTAGCCACTTCCCAGAAAGCAGGGCTCCATCACATGTAACAGTTCCTGGGGAAGGCAAATGCTGTAGCCCCAAATGTTCCCCCTTCCACCTCCTTTCCCTGAGCTTTATTGCTGAGCATGTTGTTATACGGTATGGAGTGTCCCTTTGGTAAGTTCGGGTCAGCTGTCCTGGCTGTGCCCCCTCCCAACGTCTTTCTCACCCCCAGCCTGGGGGTGCAGAGTGGCAAAAAGGAAGGAAAAAACCCCACAAAAGAAAACCTTGATGTTGTGCAAGCACTGCTCAGCAATAGCCAAAACACTGGTGTGTTATCAATGCTGGTTTAGTTTTAAGTCACAAATTCACAAATCCGAAACACACCACCATATGGGCTGCTAAGAAGAAAATTAACTCCATCCCAGCCAGGCCCAGTGTATCTTATTAAACTTGAGTCAAACAGTATGTGCAGACTGATTTAATTAACATATTCTTGGTCTGATCCATAATCATTAATAATTTAAATTAAAACTCAGCTTTATTTTTTTTTATGACACGGGTTTTATTTTGCAGTAAATTGTTGATAAACGGTATTCTTGTTGGATTTATGTTTCAGAACTACTGGAAAAAAAACCATGTAAATATTAGTGTTTCCTTCTTCATTGACTGAGTTGTGTTTTGCTCTGATCAAGGCCTCCTCTTCCTGAACTGGAGCATTCTACCACTGTGGGCTTTATATGGCCACACATTGTGAGTAAATCCACTGAAACTAATGGCACTTCACGATTTCAGCCGTGGTGTAAAATAGATGTGGATCAAGCTTCCTTTGCAGTCATCACAGGTCATGCCAGCTATAGTTTTTCAGGTCTTAAAGAAGCAGAAATGGCTTTCAGTGCTAGACTCTTGGTAAAGAAACCTCTCTGCCAAACTTGAAGTAATGCAGCCTAGTTCTGGAAAGATGCTCATTTAGCATGTCTTTAATTCAAAGCTCCTCAGCAGGTGAAATAGGGGAATAGAAGACAGACCAACAGGATTTATCAGGGGAAAGAGTGAAACCTGAGTTTTGGGAGAAGGTAAAATACCATCGTTTTAATTAAAATATTAACTTGTGTCATTTGTCATGCATGTAATTCATGCATAGTTCTCACTCTCATATTCCTTTAATTTAGGGATACATTATATACTTCCATGGCTGTGTTTTTAGGGTTTGGGATTAGAAAGATTAGTCCACTCCCTGTGAAGCAGGATTAGTATTAGCTCTAAGGGAATGCCTAGCAGTGCTCTCTGCGAGCAGATGGCTTTCAGATGTTTTGCTTTCTAGATGATGAGGTGGCTCCTAAATCAGAGAATCAAAAAGGAAAGAACAGAGCATCTTTCTTACTATTTTTCAAAGTGTCACCAATATTGTGAGAGAAAAAAATCTGCCTCAGACCTGAGAGAAATACCAGATACTGCTAAAATGAAAAGACACACAGTAAAATTTCAGCTTTATCCTGTAGATAATATTCAGTATTCCTAAGGTGACTGCTAGCTCAGCGAGACTTGTGAAGACCTGGAAGTTTTGGAGTAAGGAAGGAAATGAGATTAAGACAGTTGTTACTTTGGACTTCAGAGGAGTTGCCAGATTACTGCTCAGCCTGTCAATGTTGTAAAGCAGAGGATTTTTCTCATGCTTCAGAGAAAATGAGAAGGGTATGTGTTTGGTTCCCTGTTATTTATGTAAGTGTTATTGTGTGAAACTTTAAATTCATTATGGATTTTTACCGGTGAACAGGGAAAAGAGCAATACGGAGCCATGCAAGATAGATGGAGGCCTTTCAAGGGAAGGAACTGTGCAGGAACTATGAGGCTCAGTTGCATTTTCAATATTTGGAGTATTTTGTAAAATCACAATTCAGTTTTGCATTTGTAGGTCATAATAGATTGCTATTCTTATTGGAAAGCAAGTAGGCAAGTGAGCAGCATAAATGCTCTTACAGTGAGCCATTTATTTTGGCCAAATGTCAGTCTGGAATGAGTAGGCAAGGGAAGCAGGACAAAGTTTCTGAAGAGAGAAGGAAAAAATGTGCACCTGCAGATAAGGTGGTTTGGTTTTTTTTTAGTACATCTAACCCCTGCTTCCCTTCTGAAGAGTAAGAACAATGCAGAGGAGGTGAGCCAGCTTCCATCATAGCCCCAGTGAGCAGCACTGCAGCAGACCAGCTGGGGAGACCTGGAGGCCTCTACGCATGCACTGTCAGTGTGATGACTTTAGCTAACAGACATCGTAGAGCCCTCCTGGGATCATTTATCTGAAGTGTGGGAGAGGATAGACTTGCCCATGTTTTTGGACATCTCCAGAAAACTGCAAATGGTGTCAGGAAGGGAAAAGTGCTGCTGAATGCTGTTGTGCTTGCTTTCATCACACTTTGTATTGTGGATACGCAGTTACTGCATCAGCAACTGAGATAAAAAACAGGCATTGTGGTGAGAAGTAAAACGGGTCAGCTTATATCAGTTGTGTAGGTATCTAAGTGATCATAACTCACTTTGCATTGTATGAGAGCCTAGTCCACTGCAGGTTTGGCTTTTACATCTCAGCAAAACATTTAGTAACTGCTTAAAAAGTTAGAAGCCATCCATAGTGCCAGTTTAAGAACCATGAGCAGGATTGCCTAGTCACTGGAGCGGGTATTGGTAAGTATTATGGACTTAGCCATTGGATTTTCACAGATGATAATTCCTTTTTCTTTCCTTTCTGTAAGGCAATGTGTGTATTACAAATTTGTGCTTTGTTATCGAGAACACCCCAGTGATGTGATTTTAACTTCCTAGATATGTGAATGGGCTGCATTTGGTTTGATGATTTTCATTTTTTTATTGTTTTTCAGAGCATTTTGTAGCTAGTTGAACCTGGGCCTTTTTGCTGCAAATTCTGTATAGTAATTCTTCCTTAAAAAGAGTAGTTGCTTATTTTGCGTGCACTAGTAGCATTTTGCGTCGCCTTTTTACACTGAAGTATCTGACTCTTGATGGTTAAATTCCTGGTATCTCCAAACTTTTACCTTTGAGGTGCTTTTATTGCTGGAATTTAGAACACACATTCTGAAAATTTTTTAAACTTCAGAAGAGTTTCTGAAACTCTTTTAAATTTTATGGAAATTCTATAAATTTGGACAGAAATGCCCACCATTTTCATTGATAATTTACTCCCAGTTTCCAGTTACCTGTCATTGAGAACTTGTGAAATCTCTTAAAGTTTACCTTATCTAGTAAAAAATCCCAACATTTCCAATTCTCCATATTCAGTGGTCCCAATAGTGGAGTGTATTGGAGTAAACTATGGTATATTGTAAAATTTTAACATAAAGCAAATGAGAAAATAATGAACCTTCTAATGCAACAGTTAACAATATAGATGTAAAAAGTCAGGCAAATTAAAAAATATAAAGGTTCCCATAGTAGCAATTACTTGGCTATGCTGAGTGATTTGTATTATGGAACATTGCTGTTTGTTAGTAGTAATACATGCATACAATTATACATAAAGTGTGTTCAGTGTGGTAAAATTAATACTGCTCTGGGAACCATAACTGTTTATTTTCTTGACTTCTGCATATTTAATTGTTTGCCCTTAATGTTGCATTAAGTCTGTTTTAATTTTCTTGGATTTTCAAGAAAAAAGAAGTGCTGAGGAGGTGGGACAGGGGTGGGGAGCAGAGAAACACAGCTAAACTGGTGACACAATTACATACCTTAAAAGAAACGGAAGTAAACTAGGATTTAATGCTGTAGGATTGTGTTTCATGTTGGTGTTACAACTTCTCACTCTGTGGTTCCCTGATAGGTGGAATCATGTTGCACATGAAACACACAAGCAACCAGTCAATAAGAAACTCTGTGAAATGATTTTTTTACATGGCGATGGGTGTAGTGAATCTCTTGGAATCCCATAATTTTAAACTGTATTGTATCAAATGTCCATCAGTTTTCACTGATACTTAACCTGAATTACTGAACTGGATATGGGATCTCTAGGAATGGAGAGGAACAAAGTGTGAATAGATTTGCTTCCAGCTTTCTAGTTGCAGTTCACGTGAATTTTGATAGGGTCTACACTTGTATAACCTAACCAAAATTGTGTTTGTCCTGTTGTATTTCTTTCTTTGCATGGTTAACAGGAAGTAATGTTTCTATATAGAGTGAAAAAAATAAAATAATATCATTTATGCAGATGATTTCTTAAGTGTTATAGTTTTCATGGTTAATTCCATGAAGTTTAGATATATTGCTTTTATGCACTGGATATAGTACCTTACCATTCACTCAAATGGGGCCATTTGTGGAGTAAAGTACTTTTCAACTTGAAAAATAGTACAGAAGATTGCTCTGAGCTGATCAGTGAACATTGTTCTTTACAGTGTTACATTTGTTGGTACAGGTAAAATAATATCTCCCTCTGTATCTTCAAGTACAAGAACAAAATACAATCAAATACGTTACTGAATTTTTTGATAGCTAAATCTCAGAGTTCAGAGATTTGTTAGTCTCTGTGTTTTCCTATTTTTTCTCCATTTTTGGTGTACTCATAACACTTAGCCTTGCACTTTTTTTGCTCAACTAGACAAAAAGCATCATAACACAGGTATCAGCTGTCATGTTGATGACTGTTAAAATGGAGTTCAGCACCTCAATACTTTTATATACATAATATTGATTAAATGAAAGCCAGCCCTGCGCTTTGAGCATTATACATAAAACCACTTGTCACAGTTATTTAGACCCTTAGAAATGTGCAGAGTGAGTGGACATGTAGGGTAGAAAAGGACAGATTAGAATAGGGACTCTTGCATTTTCAAACAGGGTCAGGTGCAGACCAGAAATCCTTTCTCACATGTTACCCCAGATCCAGAGTTTAGAGCAAAATCTGTATTTGGGGACTTTGGTTCATCTTTGCTTTCTGTAACAGAGATGGTCTTCCTTTTTTGCAGACAGGGAGAGGATCCTAATATGTCATAGGTGACCTTAAAGCCTGCATTCTCTACAAGGGCAAGAGGATGTGTCATTGGGCTTGCAATCTAATTTGGAAAAAATCCACAAAATTAAAGCAGGGAGAAGGGAACAGCTCACGATTGCGTAGAAATTAGATGTCTTAAGCATTTATGTTTGAAGAGAGATCCTAGTCACTTCACTTTCCATTGAAAGCCAATGACCATTAGTGGGTAACTAGCACAGAAGCCAGTCTTGGGGCAGGAGCTGAAAGGAAGCTGTGTTGCCCCTCTTTTGTTCTACTGATGGTTTTTCACCACTGGTCACACTGTTTTCTTTTACGTTATGTCTTGGTTTTGCACTTAAAGTATTTCTTTGCCACCAATAGCCTTTGCTCCACAAAGATAAAATATCTGGCCTGGCTTTTGAAGTTGCTTTATGCATAAGAGTAGCTGGCTCCATTATGTGTATAGGAGGCTCTATATTATGTGTATAGTTGAGGCTCTAATTGAACTCAGGACACAATGTGCCTATATTTTTTTCAGGACAGGCAGAATATTTCACGTGCTCAAAGTCCACCAATGCCTGTTGCATAATCTCCCAACAAATTATAGACAAGTTTCTTGTAAGTAAGTGATAAGGAAATCATCCTTGAATGATCTCTTTGGAAAAACAAGCAAGTAGAGTGAGGTTTATGAAGCTTTGCTGCAGGATGCTCTTGCTTGAGGTGACCTCAACAGACAGTGGCAGCCCAGTTTGTAAACTCTTCAGTATAGTTGTAAACTATTCTGTGGGAAAGAGGCTGAGATTTCAGGAACAGAGGAATGAGGCTGAGGAGCAGAGCTGTGAAAAATGGACTCTTCCCTTGTTGGCTATAGCTAGAATTGTGTGTGTCACTCTCTTATTTTGCCCAAGTCAGCTGCTGAAGCAGGGGTTAGGACCCAGTGCAGTGAATCAAAATGGAAAAATAAACAAAACCCCCAACAAACAAATAAATAAACACCGAATGTAAAATGAGGAAAATGCTTTGGTGATTGAAAGGATTTTTTGCAACCTTAAACAGGCTATTTATTTTGTGTACTTGTAATAAAAGCAAGGATAATACAGGACTTCGTGCCAGAAACAGGAGGTCAAGGAGAGGCCAGTAGCCTGCAGACAGGGGCATTAACCTACATCTGAAACACAGAGTGTCAGTCTGGCCCTCTGCCCAGGCAGATTGGTATCCACACCTCCAGAGTGCTCTGTAACTCCTGGGCTCGGACATTCCGGGTGTGATGCTCTCTGCATCATAGTACCCCAGCTGCTGCTGGAGGTCCCTTTTTCACTGACCCCTTAAACAGCCATCAAATATGGTGAGTGGGAAAGACTAATCCCTTTGCTTAGAGTCTTCTGGAGGAAGGAGACATGTAAGCATGGTTCTCTTTGGAGAGAGTAGAGAAAAGAATCCACATATCTCCCAGCCCTGCTGAATGCATTAAAAATGGAGCTGCTGAGCAAAATGTGAGTGCTTGCCTTCCTCCACTAGAACTGTGAATCTTGCTGTGGACCTTTTTTATGCGACTTTTATTGGAAGTGTCCCAAATGAAATATTTTGAAAATTTCAGACATTTGAAACATTTAAAAAAACCCCCCAAACCCAAACCCTAAACAGGGGTGGAAAAAACCCTTGAGGTTACCTAATTTTACCTTTGCCTCTAGAAATGGGGTGGGGGTTTTGTTATTTTTGGATGGGAGAGTTTTATTTTGGAAAAAAATGCTTTTTTTTATATAGGCACACAATCTGAAAAAAAATTGTCCAAACATCATATGTAGAATGTTGTCAGTGAGATAAAATTCTGATGTGCTATGCTGTTTTCTCAAAACATGAGTATCTATATTGGTTTTAGCAAAATTTTGTTACTTTTTCTATTAAGGTCTTTGGCTTGCTGCTAGTTTCTGATCAGAAATCCAGATAGCTGAAATAGTGCTTTGTGAAATGTTTGGAGTTTTTCATGTTTCAACATGAAAGAAATGTTTAATATTTAAATGTTGATAAGAAATGGAGTGGTCCCACTGGAATAGGTGTTACTATTTAGTTTGTAGACCAAATGATGATTGACATTGTTTGTACGTTTTTGAAGCAAAGCCTAAAACTCTCTGGTATCTCTTTTGTGGTAGCATGTCTTAATAAACAATTTGCCTTTATTTGTACACCCCGCAGCATAGTTGGTCTCTATTCTGGCTGAGAACTTCAAATAAGAAAACAAATAAGAAATAACAAAATACCTTGAGGGAACTATCCTCATGGTGTTTGCTAACTTAGCTAAATTAACTCACCATCACAAAATGTACTTGAAGAGGAGATAAATGGAGTATTGTTTGCTGAATGCCAAAAATTCTGCCATTTATAGCTGAGAGATTTGAAGTGTTCAATACAGAAGCAACCTGTTGTGGTTATAATTGTGCACAGCACAGTGAATTATGGTGAAGTGATTGCTCACCTAAGGCTGAAATTGCCAGTGATGTATTACTTGGGGCAGTTCTACTAGGAGAACAGTTTTTATGGGCACATTAATGATACCAGGTACAGGAGTAGCCACAAAGCACCAACACTGAGGATGGTATGCTCTCATAAAATATAGGAAGGAGAAAAGGGAGGGGGACAGAGGCAGAAAAGGACCATTAGTTGTGCTGTACTGTTGGCAGAAAAACTGTACTGATAGATGCATGTGGCTCTCCTTTGCTCTGATGTGAGGAGCAATCAGCAGAATGCACTTTCTGGAAGTGTGCTTCTGTGGTGATAAGTCTGTTAACTTCAAGAAAAAACACCCAGAAGAGAGCCATGATTCAAAATGCTCTGCTGGTGATGTCCCCTCTCTCCCAGCAGCACCATCTTCAACATCACTGCCTCTTTGTTCATGAGGCTATTAAACAGAGGAAAAATCAATACATAATTTATCATTCCACATGTGGCAGAGTGCAAGAAAGTGAAAGAAATTGATAATAGCTGAAAAAAAAAGGCAGTGCTTTTGATATTGTGCTGGGAAGGAAAATCAGTTTTTATAGGAGAAGCTTTAATGTGCTTTTGTGCCTGTTGCATACATGAAGCCTTATGTGATAGCTGGATTTGTGCAGAGGTTCCAGGAAAAAATCAGGAACTGCTGTGCACTACTAGGAATGGGAGGTGATAATAGTAACATTCTTCTAATCAAGAGTGCAAGTCTCAGAGTATTGATCCAGAATAAGAAAAGCACAGACTCAGGTCTTCCTCTGTCTGAAGAGGCTTTAAAATTGATGTTTCACCTTCCAAGAAAAAATGAAGTCCACTCCAGAGAGGCAAGATTGTAAGATGTTTTCAAATTCTGTTGACATTATTTTAGTACCTATAGATATTTCCTGGGAATTCAACCAGAAGCCAAGTTCTCTTTTTCAAGGGTGCATTTTGGCCACTAGTTTAGAAAGTCATTGCTATTCACAGTCTCCTTCTGATACCATTTAAATACTTATATAAAGCGGAACTACTTCACCAGGAAAAGCTGATGGACAGCCATCTCAAAATATCCAACAGGTTGGTAAGTAAGGCACTCTTCAGGAAGCCATAGCATAAACTGTACACACTGTGGTCTGTGCAACCTTGAATGACATTTGTAGTGCTGAGCTGCAAGAGGTCATGGTTCTTTCTCAGACTCGCCACTTGGCTTTGTTCTGCTTGTTTGCTGTGCAGTGGTATGTGGCAGGCCCTTTTGGGACCAAGCACTTTTGCAGGTGCTCTGCAGACTCTTTGCATTCATGCTTTGACCTGTTTGCAAAGGTTTTCACCTATGCGCCTTACCCTGAGGTCCACTGGTGTATCAAAGTTGCTATGTGGTAGAGCGGGTTATACACAAAGGGCTTGTAGCCTGGACTTCTGATTATTTCAGCCAGACAGGAAGGAATATTAATAGGTAAATGCTGAAGGGATGAGAGAGATTTCAAAGATGGAATACTTTTTTTTTCCTTGCTATTTCAGAAGCTTGAAACTTAAACTGTTTTTCTTTTTTAATGAAACAGGTTTGGTTTTGCACAGTAATATGTATTTGTCATGGGTTACACTGTTATCCTTAAAGGAAGCTATAATGAAAGCATGAAGAATTACATCTATCTAATGTGCAGTAATGGGTTTAGATATAAAGTAGAGAGCAGGATGCATTTGTCAATACTGTACACTGATTTACAGTCATGCCCTGGTATCTTTATGAGTCTTAGCGCTTAGAACCATGCAGTCAGTTTAGGTCTGGAAGGGAACCCTGGAGGTCATCTAATCCACCTCCCTGCTCAAAGCCAGGTAATTTCATAGTTAGATCAATCAGGGTTTTATACAGGTGAGTTTTGAAAGCTTCCAGTGATGGAAATTTCACAACTTCTCTGGGCAACATGTTCAAACTCTTAACCACTCTCATCGTAAATTTTCTTTTTCCTTATATCTAATCAGAATTTCCCTTACTGCAACTTGTGGCCATAACATTTTTTCCTGTTGCTGTGCACTTTTTAAAAGAGTTTGGCTCTGTCTTCTCTGTCTCCTCCCCTGCTCAGCCCTGAGTAGATCAGCCTGAAGCCTTCTCTTCTCCAGTCTGAATAAACTCAGCTCCCTCAGCCTTTTGCCTCACATCATCTGCTCTAGTCCCTGACTGTTTTAGTGGCCTCTGCTTGTCTCATGGCTTGTCAATATTTCTCCTATATTGGGTGAGTGGGGGGAAACATGTTTTGTGGACTATCTAGATGTTTCCAGGTGTCTTTTACCCTTTGGTAGACCCTAACTGTCGGTAAAAGCTATGTGGTATTTCAGAGTGGCTACAGGCTGAATAGCGCATTTCGGTTGTTTAATGAAGAAGTACCTATTTTTGTATGGTCAGAAGGTTTTGTGCTTTGCAGGATTGTGTTGATTTTGATGAAAACTCTAATAATAAAGGCTGATATTTGTGCTTGCTCACTCTTCTGAGACACACTTTTTTATTCCTTTATAAAGTTTACTTCTTTTCCAAACTATAGGAGAGTAACCTAGTTCCAAAATTTTCTTTTGTTTTTCCTTTGTAACCCCCACCCTCCAAAATTCAGAGTTGGAGTATCAGTCTTCAGTGACCTGGCAGAGCTATAAGAAGCAATACACCCCTGCCATGTACCACACTGAGATATGTGAACAGACAAAGAATGAGAATGAGTCGGGGCTTGACTTTGCCAGACCCCAAACCAGTGAAACCAAGGGACAGACTTTACAGTTAGTTGTGAAAGAATATTACTGCTGGGCCTCTACTGAGAAGCACCTTGGAAGGCTAAAAGTAGTTGTGATTTTGTCTGTATGTGTGTGCAAATGAGCTAGTTACAAGTATTTAGCCGTAGTAAGTTCATTGTCTTTAACAAAACACAATTTTCTATTTGCATACCTACTGTACGTCTAGTGTGCTGTAGTGACTCTTGCAAAAAGACAAGTCTTCTCCCAATCTTCTGAAAAAAGGAAACAAAATCCATGGGGCTCCTCCTGATATGAACAGATGCTGTTCCATTGACCTGGATTGAACTGTATCATTTTATTTCAACAAGGAGTTTTGATATGGTAGTATATAGCTTCTTTATCTGTCTTTATTCCTACTGATTGCCATGATATTAGATTTGCCTTTCAGTTTATTTTGTTTTGCTTTGCCTTATACCTTTATTGTGCTGGATTCACCTCCATGAGTTTGATGTGATAGCTTAAGTGCAAGATATATTGTAATTCTGCATGCAGGAATGATCCTCTGGGAAAGGAGGTAGATTGCAGGATCTCCAGGTGGCTTCCTCAGAGGCTTATTTTTGGACTCGCCAGTTCCAGATTTTGTGGAGCTTATGGATAACTTATGGAAACAGGTGAGTTGTCAGCTCCCCTGTCTTTTAGTTCCCTGTTGCTGTTGTTAAAGGAAGGGCTTCCTCATAACTGTCTGACAAGGACTCTGCCTGATGAGTGAGTAGTCCTGTAATTGTGGCTATTGCAAATAATCATTTCACTGCCAGCTGTAAAGGATTAGGAATGTGTGGTTTGTGCACAGCATGTGCTGTGAAATAGTTGGCTAGAGTCAAAATGGAAATGGTTTGTATTTTATGCAGCTATTTGCACTTTATGCAACAGAAATGTTTAACTGCTGTTAAAATATTGTAAAAAATGCTACCATATTTTTTCATCTTTGCACATGCCTGACTATGCAAGGGTGTGGGAGGCTCATGCCTAGTGTATCTTGGAGTTTCTATTAAGTTTTGGGCAGCTGATGTCAGGAAAGATAGGTCAGTTTTTCTGGCAGTCAGCCTCTAGGACAGTGTCACTGTACCTTCAGCATTTCCTCATTTAGGTACTTTCTTTATTGCTATGTGTCATCTAGAGAGCTCACTATAATTGTCACTCTCAAACACAAACCTGGATTGTCAACCTTCATCATTTTCTTGCAAACACAGTGTAAACAGTGAAGTGTAGTAGTTCTTTGTATAATATTAACTAATTCCCTTCACTGGTGTTTTCAATCCAGGTAAACAAACTCATTAGACTGGCAAGCTGATGTTCTCAGATAGGTCAGGAACATGGGATTTCTGCTATAGCTTCACTCCAGGCCTTGGTTATGACCATGTTTAAGTTTTGCAATTGGTCTTTGCTGGTATGGGCTTTGCAGGCACATATCTGAAGATATTCTGAGGACAAGATATGCAGATCTGGAAATTGTTAGATAATTAATATATCAGTGCCTATAATTCATCATACAGCCTTAAACGCTTCCCCTGAAGGAAGAGTTTCCTGTATTTCTCATATTTCCATTTAAGGATTTTTCAGATTAAAGTTTTGAGTGACTTGGTGCCAACATCTAACTCATATTTATAGTTCTACTTTAACAATAACATGATCTCAGCTCAATGAGTGAGAGTTTTTTATTTAGCATACGTGAGTGATTTTCAGTCTCACTACTGAAGTAAATTAAACCTTTCAGATAGGCTCCAAATGTTTCCAGAGATGACATGTGTATTTACATAATTTAGGGTTGTTGTGATTGAGTCCACTTAAATAATGTATGATGGAGAGATCTTCCTGTATCCAGTCATGATTAGAAGACTGTAGCACTTCCTTTTGCAATTAGGAAACTTTTTGCCATGAAATTATCAAATTGGAGTTAATTGTTTAGGGAGTGCATCATCATGTACCCCTCCAAACATTTATATTGTTTTTCCTCTCTGTTTAGGTATCAGCATTTTAAGTAAACCATAGATGAATATTGATTTGATCTCTGAGGCTGTGTGTACTTGAGTAGTCTATTTTCAAGCAGTAATGTGTTTCTGAAGCAACCCCCCTGACTGTCTCCATTTACTGCACGGTGGGCTCAGTTTTCAGGGTGGTCATGGTGCATGTGAACTAGACATCTTTCAGAGGAAACTAATCCAGAATAACTCCTCAGACACTGGACCCCCTTTGGAACAGCCACAAGGGTCTGAACCAACAAAAGTGCCACCTCACCATGAAGTACCTAACACGCAGCAGGAGGCTCTTAAACCACTGAGAACCCCTGCAACGTGTTGAAGAGGTTCTTGCAGTGTATTGAGAACTAAACGTCATATATATCTACCTCTTTGCCATCCTTTGCCAGATCTCAGTGCTTTGTTTCAACTGCTGCTCCTTCCTCATCCATCTACACTTTTACTGGTGTGTAACCCTCTCTCATTTTTCCCCTACTTTACCTTCTGTTACCATGGCTCTTTCCCGAATCCCTTTTTTCCTTTGTCACCATTTTTTAAGTTCTTTTTTCTCCCCACCTCTCCTCTTCTGCTGTGGCAAAGTCTACTTACTCAAGTTCGGGTGAGGTGCCACCTGGGGCCTTGAGGAGATGCTGCTGCTTACTACTTAATAGCATGTTATTAGGGTTGCAAATTTCTCATGTGGCAGAGTGACTCATTGGCTCTATCAGGCAATCATTAATCTTATGGCTACTGCAAAATGCAAAAGACATAAGCAACACTGGATAAAATTACAGAAAATTGAGATGGTACTCCAGGAAGACTCAGGACAGCAAGGAACTTTGAGGTAGCACAGATGTACCTCTGTTCTGGAGAGCCGGAAGAGATTTTTGGGTAGGGTCACATCACCAGGCCTGGTGCTGATTTAGATCTCTATACCCTGGCTCCTGAGACCATCACGTCAGAGGGAGTCTGGAAGAGCTGCTTTGGGATTCATGACTTGAGATCCTTCACAAGACCCCTGTGATAACACATTCAGAGACACTTTTCTGATATGCATTAACAATGACTTCTTGGTGCCAGCACTCTTACCTTCTCCCTGATTGAGTTTACAGCTTTTTCTGCGCACGTCTTCTAGAAGTGCAAAATACTTCTGGTAGGCACAAGGCGTTGGGGTGGGAGTTCTGGGGAAGCAACCCAGGGTGCATCATCTGTCTGTCTGGGAGGGATCCTGTGCAGCTCCCTGGAGTAAGTGAACCATGATAGCAAAATACCTACGTCGGAAACTGACATCAGTGAAACGCCAGTGTTTAGCCAAATCACGGTCTTAGAGAAGATGCAGCAGCTATGTGCTCCACTGTAATGGAAAATCCAAACCAGAAAGTACTGGCAATAGGCCTCTATCTGCACAGATCACATTCTTCCATTATTAATGAAAGTTAAGTAAGAAATTAATGGTACTATAATGTCAGTAGCTTCTGTGTCTGACATGGTTAAGGTAAAAAAACATAACAACTATTTCCTATGCAGAGGGGAAAAAAAATGGATTGTAAGGGCCTTCTCCTTCAACAAAATAGTGCAACCTACTTTAGAAACAAGTAAGTTGGATGCTTTGAGATATTTTGTATGCCATCTTTGTAGCCCTTTGATTTTATACAATAGCATGCATCGCTCACAGAGGATAACAGAAACTGAGAGTGACTGGGAAGAGCTGGTGCAGAGGCTAAGTATAATCAGCTCCGCCAAGCCTGTCAAATGAAGTCTTGTCTGTAGACATGCAACAGTTTAGTACATGTAAATGACTTTTGAAACTTTTAGTGTCTCAGCCATGTCAATTTAAGGTGTGTGTTTCATAATGATGCTCCTGTTCCAAGTTGTCTCAATATATTGTAGAGAAGGACAAATGTGGTCAGTAGAAGAATTTCACAGCCCTTACATGCAGTAAGTTGCAGGGTTTTATTTCTATAAGGGAGCTATACACTTTTAAGATTCAGCTGGACAGGGTGGTGGATCATCTTGTCTAGACTGTGCTTTTGCCAGGAAAGGTTGGGCCAGATGGTCTTTGAGGTTGCTTCCAACCTGGTATTCTATGACTCTATGATTCTATACGCATCAGAAAATGTTAAGGTGCTTACCTGTGCTTCTTAGCTGCATCATACAATAGCTTAAGCTGAAGTGGGAAAAACAGGAAGAGGAATGGGAATTGCTTGTGAATTATGCTGAGGATGTAGCGTGGCTTTGTGGCAGCGGGGTCACGAGCAAGAAAGACTCCGCCACCAATAAATTCTGCTGTGCCGTGCTTTGACATTAACACATAGGAAAGCCAATAAAGTTTTCATTTTACTCCTATAAGGCAATACAGCAATCGTTAATCATATGATTGTTGTGAGAAAAATAAAAAAAACCCCACAGTGAAAGTCTTAAGTACTTGGAGATTGCAAACTATTACAGAAGGTGATGGTTCTGAGGCTCTTATAGGTTATTGAACTTTATTTTTCCATCAAGCTCCAAATTCTTCTAGCACATTGCTGAATTTTCTATTTACTCATTGATGTTAAGGCATGTTGTGGGACAAAATAGTAGAAAATGGTACAGA
Organism: Theristicus caerulescens; assembly: GCA_020745775.1. NCBI lineage: Eukaryota > Metazoa > Chordata > Aves > Pelecaniformes > Threskiornithidae > Theristicus > Theristicus caerulescens. Next base: position 88,950,958 of record CM036558.1, read on the forward strand.
TCTTCTTTCAGGTACACAGAGGCAAATTGTGTAGACTGTGGTTATTACATACAAGAGAATTTCAAAGTGTCACTGCTTTGCCGTGCCTATACGCAGACATCAGGATCTGCACACACATAGATGGTAACTGTACTCCAGCTTTGACTGATATTGAATACACTGTGCTGCAGGGAATTCAAAAGAAACTGGATTGTCTGCCTAGTGCTCAGATCAAGTTAGAAGCTTCTCATGCTGCTTCATTCTCAACAATCCTCTCCCCCCAAAATACAAATCAGAGATTTTTAACTTCTGCACATCTGCTGCTCTGACAGCTGTCTTATTTTGTATTGATTTTTTTTGACTGTGCATGCCAGTTACTAATAATTGCTAAAAGTTCTGATATGCAAAACATTATTAATATTCTAAGCGACCACTCTGTGGAAATGTGTGATGCTACTGTCTGAGTAGGTCATGGTGCCCCACTTAGTGTTACATTTTTCTTCTGTATGAGGCATATTCTTTTAGGAGTACTAGGGTGCTTTATATAGATATTAACAAGAAAAATGGACAAAATGTTTTTTACACATCAGCATAAAAAGAATTTATAGAATATTGATGAAATTAGAAAATAGCACAGTTCTTTTCAAGAATAAGCCTTTATTTTGAAAAACAAAATAGAAATGCATTAATTCATTTATAAATGGAAGTAATTAACCTTTAAACATGCGAAACTCATTTATGTATTTACTCATAAGCACAGTGCCACCGGGCATGGGATTATGTTTTACAATTCCCTACATAATTATATGGATCCAGAATATAAAAAGTAAAATGCATAAAACAGTATAAGTGATAAATGCTCATGTAACTGCCTTTCGTATTTCGACTGCTTTTAAGATACGCTAATGTTTGGAACTAAAAAAGTTCAATGGTTTGTTCCTACATTATTTATGTAGGATTTTTTCTTTCCTACCAAATGAAGAAGGGGTTGATGATTGCTGTGAAAGCTGTATTATTCCACTCTGAAACCTATATTAGTGACAAAACATGAACTTTGTTAATATTTAAACAAGTAAAAAACTCCAAACCAAATGATACATCACCTGGTCTCTATTAGGCAGACTATCCTCACATTTTTATCTTAAGTTTGAGCTTCTCCATGATTTTTCTTTTTATTTTTGTATTTTTATCTGCTTTTTCACTCATTTATCTAGTTATTCTATATTTGCAGGTCAAGTGTTGATTTACTTCTCTATCTCACTGTTTTAATTGTTATTCACACTTTTTTTGGACTTGTTGGCTAAAACTATGTATAACAGTTAGGGAAATTCTCATTATTAAATCAATTTTATTTTCTTAGTATGTTTTAGGCATTATTAATTAGCGATGGCTTCTACTGCTGGATCTGTGGCCCATAAAACTAGTTTCTAAATTAGCAAGTTGCAAATACTCTGTGACAGGTTTTTGCTTCCACTTGGTTGCTTTATCAATAGGTTAATCAAGAAGTGTAATGTAACTATGCCATTAGTTATTTAACCTTATATAGTCTATATATTTTTGTATACTCCAGTGAGTGTCATCAGTGTGTTTAAATTAAACCTGCAGAAAGAATGTATATGCAAATCCTGGTTGTTTATGCATAACGAACATGGACAGTTTTAATAAGCAATTAATTAGATTTTGTTCTTACTTTACAGCAGGTTGCAGCCAATCTTGCTCACCACTTCTCCGAGTGCTATTTGAACAAGTATCATTAATGTTGCGGTGTATTTCATTACACAAGTTGTGACTGGGCAAAAACATAAAATGGACTTGAGCTGGGTGTGGTAGTACTTATCCTTATGGATACTTATCCTTATCTTGGACACAACTAGGACGTAAGGAGTTGAATAAATTTAAAGCTTTCTTATTCTGGTGTATAAGAATGGCGATAAGAGACTGTCACAGCCACCTTAAAGATGTTTTTGATGCACTGTTTAATCATACCTTTCCCTCAAATTCCTTCTAAACACTTTAATTAATAAAAAGACTATTGTGGCTCTTCAGCTAAAGAGATTAAGAGCTTGAAATCTCTCCCCATAACAAAAGTCAAGCTATGTTAGCCATGAGGAAATCCACTTCCTACTTTCCTAGAGTAGTGAGAAAAGCGGTATGCTTAACTGACCATTGAGAACTATGTTTTACTGGTTCTCCTAAAAACAGCCAAAGGATAAAGGAATTGGAAGTCAGGTAGTCAAAACAAGCCAGCTTTGGAAAAACGGATAACCACTGAAATCAGATGTCCAGTGGTGCTGAGAAGAGATTTTTACAATCAAGATATGACATATGAAAACTGCAGAAAAATCAGAGAGAGTGAGTATACACTCTTCAAGGAATTCCTCCATTAAAATTTAATATCTTATCTTGTCCAATGGGGAAAAAAGTGAATTGTTTTCAAATCAAACTTACTATAAAATGTAGATCTAAGGACTCTCTATGTTAATCAGCACCATTTCCCCTTATCTACGGCAGGGGAAGAATAGACTAGACATTGGACTAGTCTTCATGGCCCCTGAGTTAGGTGCATCACTTTGCTCCAGGAGGAAAGAGATGCCCTAAGGCTGGGGTTCAACAAAGCTTCACCATTAGAGCACAGAGAAGCCCAGAGAAAAATGAAATCTGCTTTAGACTAAGATGGACGTCTCTTCTTCCAGCTAAGGAAGTTCCATTGTATAAAATAACTTAATTTTCTTTGAGTAGGTGTTGGAAATTATCCCTGAATATCTCTTGATCTCTGGAAGGCTTCAATAGAAAAGACAATAGTTTTTGACTCAGTATGTTTAGGGCAGCCACATCTCCAACTACTAGAAAGGAATGTATTTCTGCAAAATCAATTGCACTTTTTTGGTCTACAATGTAAATAACATTAACATAGCTTTTTAAATATATCTATTAATCTTAGAACACTTTATCCTTTGTGCCTAGTTGAAGACACTTATAATGTACCCAGAAACCTCATGGTGATTTCAGAGGCAAATATTGATTTCTCATAGCGGGGGTGAAAAACTGATTATAATGAATGTGATTAAATTACATTTGTCAATACTTACATAATCAGGAAGATTTTCCCTGAGGTACATCTCAAGATGGAGACATTTTGTTCATGAGAAAGGACAGTTATTTGGTAAATCATGTATGGGCACATTAGGTAGGATTCTGTGGCTTAACCAATAGACCTGATTAGGATTTTTAACTACTTGAGCTGTGGAGAGTAGGGATTTACATTTCCTGCTATTATCACACAACTGGATTTTTCCCGTTCCTGCTGCAAATTCTGTGTATGTTTGACAAATTGTCCCAAGAAGAGGTCTCAAGGGAGCTAAACCAGCATTTTTCATTCATTGAACCTCACGTCTGAAGTCTACCATTTCAAGAAAACACACACTACTGAGCTCAGAATTAGTCACAGAAACGAAGTATTCCTAAGATTTGTTGTAGCAAGGCTTTCCTTCAGCACTGCTGTTTCCTCCATCATCAGTATAAAGGCAGGGCAAGAAGAGACCTCAGGAGGCCAAATAATTCATTCTTCCCCCTTAATAGATATTATTTCCCTGCAAGTAGATGTCAGCTCTATGTTTTACACTAAGAGATGACTGCCTGATCTGTTCTTGGATATCTCCAGTACTGGAGACTCTACAGCAGATTCTAGCACCTGAATATCCTTACTGTTTTTCTAATACCATGCCTAACTCTTCCTTGCTGTAGTTTACTTATTTTACTGCATGCCACTGACATAGAGAACAGTTCATTCTGAGTAATGTTAAGACTGAGGTTATCTTCCCTGCATTTTCTTTTTCCCCGACATATAGGGAAAAATGAACATGCATGCACACGTGTACGCACACACATATACATATATATATGTATAAATGAGCACACATAATTTAGTCTTTTGTCTTATCATTCTTGCTTTTATCCAGGAAGTCTTTATCTAGTGCAAAAAAAAGTTATCAACACTGCTCTCACCTTGCCAATTCTAGGGAGAATGGAAAGTTTCCTTTTCCTTCATAGATACGTCCACACTGGGGATGTATCTATATGCAAGCATTGCTGAAGAGCTTTTCCCTGGGAATACCTGTGGGAGGGTTCCTTAGCACATCTCTCTGCATGTGCTATCCATGAATCATCTCTGAGAAGGACAAAGTAGGTGATAGAGTAGATACTCTTCTGAGTTCACCTCAGTTGCTTCACTGACAACAAAATTTTCCTCCTCTCAGAACTTGACCTGCATCCTAACTTCAGGGAGTATGGACTATTTTTTCCCCTCTAGCTCTTCAGCTTTTAGTGTAAAAAGCCGTCTTTTCTTGGGCTTTGTTTCTTTTCCTCAGATTAAAGACCCTTTCAGCCTTTGTACAGTGAATAGCTGCTGTTTGCCCTCCAAACATTGTGTTTCTTGTGGAATATTGATGTAGCTGCAGTTCCTCCTGCTGTGGTGTGAAGCACATTGTGTCTGCTTGACCACTTCAGGCATGAATTGAAACTATCAGTGACATCTGAGGCATGTCTTATGCAAACCCACAGTGTCTCCTGCTGGTCTAGGACATAGGACATCTGGTATAGAACTAGTCCTATGCTAACAGGTCATCAATGAAAAGAAGCAAAGGTGGTGTCTTAGAATCAGAAATGTTCATTGTCAGTCCCTCACTCCTTGGAAATCAGTTTCTCCTTCATTGTACTGTATCCACAAATAGTAATTTAAAATTATTTTTCAGGAATCACTGAATGTCACTAATCTAATTGTTACCATTAGAGTGGTGCTTGGAAGTTTCAGGAGACTTCAAGCTTCTCAGAGGAGCTCCAAATTTCAGAAAAGACTTTAAATTGTGGAGGAAAAGGACTTTTTCAATATTTGCACTGCTGAGATGCTGCATTTCATGCACGTGTACACATGCTAAGTAGCATCTTTTGAGATTTTGCAAAATCCTCCAGACAACCTCTTAAAGGAGATTGACCTTTTGGCTTCTACTTATTGCCTTGTGAATGTCAATATTATTCTATAACACTATATTCCTTTTTATATAAAAGTTATATAAAAAACCATATAAAATTCAGGATCCTGAGAGACAGACATTATATACTTTCTGTAAGGTAACAATGCTAACACAGCTATCTTGACTCTAGTACCTGATTTAATTATTGCAGAACTAGCTTGCAGTACTCGGACAAAGCATGGCTTTCTGCTTTGTAAATGCTAGTATATTGCTAGAAAACGAAGATAAGACTGTAGCTGTCTTGTGTGTGACACCTGCTGGGATTGCCAAGGTAGGTGATACCTGTGAGTCCCCATCTCTAGATGCATTTCCAATGTACCTCACATGCATTAATTTTTTTCTGCAGCTTCAGTGGTGGTGGTGAAGGCTGGCAGAAGAGGGCATGGTGCTGTATTCCTGCTTAAAGATTAGCCAGGACATATGGTAGCGTGCTCACACAGGATACCCAGGGTACAGATTGCACCTTGTCCTGTATCTAGACTGGCTAATACCTCTTGCATTTAACAGTACCTAGATTAATAAAATAGAAATAGCCACTGAAAAGGGAACAAAATCCTGCTCTCCCACACTCTTGAATGTGCAGCCTAATCACAAGGCTAAAGAATGTTGCTCACCTCTTCCCCCCTCTCTCAGCTCAGTGAATCATTTATTTCTGTATGCAAAGTAGGCAAGAGTGACAGTGATCTTTTCTCCTGTGACTCTGCAGCCAAGTCTTTCTTCTGGAATATATTGATTAGTTTATATTCCCTTCCTTCAGCACAAGCAAAGCTGAACTAAGGTTTCTAATATTGGAGTGAGATTCACAGGAGAGGAGGTGCCCTATCCTCATTGTGATTTAAAGAAAAAAGAATCCTTGCTGTACAATTTGTTATCTGTTTTTTTTTTTTTTTTCCTTTTTTGTTTTTTTCTATTTTTAAAGGGTACCTCCAGGGGAAAAGTTTTTCATGTGAGTTCCAAGTAGAAGCACATATTTCCTCGTGGCCTTAATTTGGCCAGGCTCTAACCCAGGCTCTTCGGGGTGCTAGCACTTCTCTAAATTTCATTATGAGGCCGTTTGCTCCCCCTGTGAAATTTATTAGCGATCTGTGTCTATTGCATTGCTGCAATCACTGGGCCCCAACACCTCTCCAGTTAGTCCTTTCATAGGTCTGACCCTTAAGCTCAGTGTAGATACCCTCTTTCTCATGGTGTAGGTGATTACAAGGATAACTACAACTAGCTTATGGTTGAATGTCTAATATTGTAAATTAACAGAAAACTAAATATGAACAGATTCACCTGGATTTTATGAGCAAAGCATAGATCTTCTTTTAGCAGATGCACACTGCACCTGAAGGACAGCGATAACAGCAATACCCTTAAAGTATCTACAGTCTAGAGTGTGTGTGGAAATTATAATAAAATATCAGACTTTTGCATAAAACAGTGTCTGCCAGCTATTTTTTAATCTTCTATTTCACCAGTATTTAGCTCCCCACTGCTTGCAAGCTGTAATGGCAGAACCTGTCAAAGCATAGACTAAGAGTGAGTAGTCATAACTTTATGCCCTTAACCTTATTCTGGATAGGTGGACATGAATGTGATGTGTACATATATATGCAAACACAGCTATGTGTATGTCCATTCAGTCTTCAAACTGTACCAGATAAGTTCTGTGCTGCTTATTAGTTTGTCTAAGATGTACATTTTTAGGGAACAAGATGTGGCTATTTTTAGAAGAATATTCTTCAATATGCTAAGTAATGTAACTTCTTCCTTTGTCTTATGAGAAGCACATTCATTAAAAATTAAAACAGGACAGATGAGTTCCTCTCCTCCCACCCCCTTCTATTTTTTGAGGGTCTGAAAGGCTTTTTGGATTTTTCTGTCTGTTTTTTATAGTAGAAATCAGGCTGCTTTTTTTATCTTGTTACCACATGTTTATCACCTGTTCTATGTGCTATAATTTCAGTGGAGAAAAGCCTGTTTAAGTATACAGGATTCTCAGCCATTTAATTTAAGTGCAGTGAATGTTCTCAGGCCCTCCAGAAAGTCCTTTAAAAATGGATAATCATCAACTTTGACATTACTGATAGTACATGTGTCAAAAAAGCACATCTTTCCTGACATGTGCATATGACCCTTTCTTTCATATCTGTAAGTGTAAGATAAATAAGCTCAAATCTATGCTTGTTTTTACATACCCTCTTTTAAAAAAGAGGGGGAAAAAATCGATAGACTCTCCACTTCCTGAGATCTTCATTCTGCAAGTCCACTTCTACTCATGAGGAGTCAATGGTTGTTGCAATCTGAGGATAAATATACATGCATGACTGGTGCAAGTGAAGTCCTTATTAGAATATTGACAGCAAATCACTGACCTGCTTAACCATTAACAAAGGCAGTCTCAATTTAAAGGGGTAGTGTGAAAAAGAATAGTAGAGAAGTCCAGATGTGAAGTAAGAGGGTAGCCTTTTCACTAAGGACAGATAGAGGAAGTGTCTTGGCAGCTTATATAAAAATATTATCTTTCTGCTTAAACAAAAGATCTTCCTATCTAAATGCATGGTAAAAACATAGCATTTGCTCAGGACAGGTCTTCATAGCTCCATCTCCTCTCTCATGTTTTTATTCCTTTTGTTCTCCTCAGCTGAATAATTTGAACACTGATGTTGTGTTCTTGAACACTTTTTGTGTTTAACCAATTTTTTGCATTTTACAGCTTTTCATTTTGGCCCCTTTAAAGAAATTGTACTGCATTTGGACTGCAGAGTAAACAGTATGTAATTGTAATCTGATTTGATCATCTATCTCACTATATTGTGTAGTTGCTTCAAATACCTCTGTCTACAGAAATTATAGTCAAAGTCCTGACTGAAGTTTACCATTTTACCTAAGAATATTCCTGAATCAAGCCTATAAATATGCAAGATACAATCAGTTTTTCCTTTTAACTATAATATATGACATAGCAAATTGCTCTTCATATTCTCAGGTACATCTTAGCAAAAACCTAAGCCTTCATTTTTCTTTAACTAACTCCCTCATCAAAACCCTTATTTGCTTTGATGGCATGGAAATCTAAAATTTTCGTGCTGCTGCTGCTGTTTGACTTCAGTGCTCACCAAAATTACAAACACCTGTTTTACTGTGTTTCCTGACTTACCTGTTGATGTTTGTTTTCCATCATAAATCCTTCGCCATCTGAGACAAGGGTTTCTTTTTGTTCCATTTGTATCACGTCTGTCAGAGTGGGGTGATGTTATGATTAATTATTATTAATGGTGAACAACAATCATCAAATAATTTGTAGTAATATGAGATTCCAGCAGCAGTGGCTGTTTATGATTGGCACTCTGGAGTGTAAAGTCATTACGTTTCAGATCTGTATGATTATTGCTGGTTTCTCATACTAACCTCCAGCATGGCAATGAGGCACTCTGTTCCTCAGCATGTCTACTTCAGCTGCATTACACATGTCACCTTTGTGCTTTGTACATGTTGTAATAAGAGTAGGATTGTGTAGGATGACATGAAAGGTCTTTTTTGGTTTTTGATGTTACCTTTTCTTAAAATGCCAAATCATCTCTTGCTGCTTTCCACCTGGTAAATATGAAGTGATTTATTCGGTTCAAATTTCTATCTATCATTTCTTGAAAATGATAAATAGTTCCTCCACACTGGTCTTTTCCCAGTAGAAATCATCAAAATGATGTCTAAAATAAACTATGAACAGAAACTGTACTGAAAACTTCCAGGTGAATGGGTGATATCAGCTAATTCTTTGGTGCAAAACAGATAGTCCTGCAGTGACATGTCAGATGATACATCGCACATCTCCAATAACAGCATTTGTTCTTGAAAGTACTTCTGAATGCATTAATGTGAATACTGTGTTTTATATCCTGCTGTAAACATGGTATTGTAGAAACTGAAGATGAATGAAGGGAAAAGAAGGATGTTTTGCGTGTATATTGAATTACATTCACAGAATGGATATTAAGGTTTGCAGCAGGTCAGAGATGTTCTGGGGCTTCCTTACTGGTTTGAAGGAAAAGGGCAGGAAAAGGGCAGATAACAGCTCTAGACGATGTGGGTATGTGGATAACCATTTCAGAACAGCAACCTCCTGACCTGCTGAATTATGACACAAGCCACAGTGTGACACACCACCACATCTCACTGCAGAATGGAGGTATAAATTGTTTCTCTCTTTCATGCTTTTGCAATACAAAGAGTAAAAATTATGATCAAACATCTAGGTTTGGAGAAAGAATAATTGACATTTATGATGTCTAGTCAGTATCATAGCCATCAAAATGAAAATGACAGTAAACTATTCAAAGAAAAAATTCCTATGTACTATGTACATTATATACACATTCAAGTGACAGATGTGACAGGTTGCAGTGCAGGGAAAAGATCACCTCAGATATTTCATATTTGTACTGACACATAGACTGACATGTTCAGGTAACTTTATATAAGGACTACATTTGTCAGAGCTGTCTGTAAACCAGGTGCTGTTTCCCAGGATTAGAATGGCATTTCCAGACCTGCAATGGATTCTCTTCCTTTCACCTCTTCCATATTTTCCTGTGTTGACTAATGCAACACGATATCTGCTTGGCCAAAAAAGGTCATTCTGTCTCTTCATTCTCAGAATCTTTCTCAACTCTCCTTGCTGGGTCCCTGATTGTTTTGACTCAGTGTTTCTTTTGAGGTTGCTGCCACAGTCTCTTTGCAAAAGAGGTAGCCAAAAATTCCAGTCCTTAGGTAGTTTATTTTTTAAATGGGCTTTTTAGCTCAATTATTCTCTGAGGTTAATTATTCCTGCTGCATCTGAATTTGTAGATTTATTGAAAGTAATCATGGCTGTGATGAATTCATATAAATCAGTATCTTTATTGTGCCACTGTTTACATTTCTGTTTTTGCATTTGAATTACAGCATTTAGCATTACATTTGAAGTCAGGCTCTGATGAAGTTCATGAGTAACTATAAGAGTAAATGCCCTTTCAGAAGGATGCACTGAAATGCAATGACTATCAGAACACTGCTTTTGTCAATTAGTGTTCATAGATTGATGAGTAGCCTGAATAAATTCTCTCCTGCTCTCACAGCTTTTTTTTTTCCCTCTGATGTTTAGCTTACCTCTTTCATAATATTTAAAGAATGATAATTCTAAGCTATAACTGGGGCTTCTTAATCTTAGAAGGCTTCTATTACTTACCAATTTATCATTGGCTTAGCTTTGGTGTGTGAATAAGTTTCTGGAAGGTCTGATGTTTGTAAAGGAAAAAAAAAAGTCTCTAAACTTGTACTGGAAATTTGCTGATGTCAAATAAACTGTTTGAATATCTCCTTTGAAAAATTTATCTAAGATCTCAAAGTTCCATTTATGGTTTCAGAAAGGCCAAGTAAGTAGGGAAAAGGGATATGAGAGTAATTTGAAATATTATTTTTATTATTCAGGACAGTTTGGGTTTTTTTTTGGTTTTTTTTTAAAGACCTTTTGTTTCATAATACTTGGGTTTTGCTATTTACTTTTTTAATTTTTCATCTGTCTTAAGAGAAAGGCAGACTTAATTGTAATTCTTTCACAATGTCATTGAATTCTAATTATATGCTATTTATTCTTAATATAATAGGTGGACATTCTGGATGGAAGTCATTTTGATAGCAAGACTTCCAGCAGATATGTATGCACTCCTCTCTGGGATTCAGTGTCCTGAAAGCAAATCAGTATGTTTCTGCCCTACCGGCAGTTTATAACAGCTGTCAGTATACAGTGTGTAAGCTGAAAAACTTATTTTCTAAAACAAGAAAAAAAGAAATTTGAGACACCAAATTCTGTAAAAAAAAAAGCATGTGCAGTTAGGTTACTGATTTAATACTGCTACTCTAGTGTGCTCTGTTACTTGAACAAATTGAGCTACAACACTCAAAGTTGTCAATAGGCAGCTTTTACAGTAACTACTGATTTTTCTTTTTTTTTACAGATATATACATTTAAAAAGGACCAAAATGTTTAGAAAAAATTTCATTACCCAAAAGTTCTCTTTCTTAAGATGTATTCAATTGTCTTAATTGTATATTCAGCATTTCTGAAAGATTCAGCGGGAAGATAATATAATTCAGAGTTCTTCTAGACAATGTAAAAAATAGCAGTCTCAATCAAACTCTTAAGACAATTTATCACAAGGGCACTGATTGACAGCAGTGACAGCAGGAGTTCCTGAACCAAGTCTTTTTTGGACTTGCAAGTTGATTCTTTCTGGGCCATCTGGAAGCAAACCTGAGCAATATGTCACCTTTGTGAGCCCAGATATTGCCTGGGCCCTGAGATGTCTGGGTTTGCCACATGATTGTTGCCAGCCAACTGTTAAACAGGCACAGAGACAAAACTTCCTTCTTACCCCATGGCTGTCATCACTGGTTTTTTTTTTTTTTGAAACTTTTGTTTTTGAGTATTCTTGCTAAGAACTGCCAACCTCATGCTAGTGCTCCCAGGAGTGCTGGAGATTCATTTGCACATTGATAATAAGAAGTTGTAGGTTAGGTGCTGAGTAATGAAAATAGCAGCCAGTTGACCTGTCAATATGAGGGTGCTTCTCCTGGATAATCATAATTGCCATAGATGTCTGAAATGGTCCATTTTTATCCACCTCTTTTGTTCTCTGGTCACAGAAATGTCAGTTATCAGGGTTACCAGAGGTACAAAAATTTACTTTGGAAAATAAGAGTCTCTTTTGGCATCTTTTCCTCAACCGAGTTCCTTATACTCAGATTTTCATCAGAGCTATGGCGTGAATCTGGAGTAAACTTGGCATAATGTCACCAAATTGGCAGAGCTACTGCTGATAAACAGACTATTAGTTTGGTTTGAATTTGTCCCTCATCTGCCTCTGTCCCTTGTGGCTCTTTGGAGAGAAAAAGTGACTTCTGTTTTTTTTTAAAGCACACTGTGATTGTGACAGAGATACAGCTGATACACATGCCTTGCCAAAAGCAATACATTTATGAAGCACCCAGCTTCAGAGCATTCGGGGTCTGAACACTTCCAATCTACCCCTCAAACTGGTTTTCAATACAGTGTGCACTCCTTTGCCAGTTGGGTAGTTATTCATGAGCATTGTTATGCTGTGCATACAGGCTGCTGTCTTGAAGTTGTTCTGAGAATTGTGCTGATTACCTACATTGGAAGGCAACATTTAATTTTTAAATGAGGCATGCAATTTATAAAATTTCTGAATAAAATTACATTCTGGATCAATGTGAGCAAGGAGATCAGTAAAGCTCCCATTTATCTCTTCCAACATGTCCAAAAAAAGAGTGAGAATTAAAGGTTCAAAAGCCTGAGATTTATTATTTTCCATGCCAATTGAAGGCTGTCTTCATGTTCAGTGTACAAAAGGCCATTTGGTTGTTACTGAAATTGCTGACTAAAATACCCAGAGCTGACACATTTGTCAGAAGACTGACAAGCATCTGATTCAATAAAGGTTTCCAGCCTTTTGTTTGACATTTTGGTGGTTGGTTATCATTGTGAAGGGGATTGTTAGTGAATTATTTTCATCCTGTAGTTCATGCAGATATAACTTAATTTATAGCTCTCCCATCCCTAAAACCTAAAGCAACGTTTTCTTCCCTTCTACATGCACTTAGGTGAACTTTGCTTTTAGCAATGCCACTGCTTTGAGAGAAAATATTTTTTAAATCTCTAACCTCTCAACACTGCAGAACACCATCATCACTGCAGGCAGATGAGAGCCAAACCTCTGGGTCATTTCCCAGCATTTCATTTTTTTAATGCCTTCATGTGACAAGACAAGTACTTCATAATTCCCAGAAAATGCCCATGACAACTAAAAAGAAGTGTAAACCTCATGCAAATCTTTTTCCTCCTGTGGTAGGAAGCTAATCTTTGAGGTACAACTGGTATGGACAGATTTTAATATATTAGCTATGTAAACATTTGTAAAGTGGTCTAATCCTTGATGCAATGCAGCAAGTATGCTGGGGATTGTAATGGGCTATCTTTGTCTTCTCCTTATAAAAGATCAGATATAGATCGAGAGTATTATTGCAAAGTATTCTGAGCTATGTTAAATTAAGCCAGAAAGAAGAAAACTGGCTTCCTAGGTTCTTGTACTTCATTAGATGATCTTCTAATAGATCATCTAGATCATCTATGTACTTCATAGATGATCTAGATGATCATAGATGATTTGTTGGCAATCCTTTACTGTGTGAAGAATTCAGGAAAGGTAGCATGGAGAGCACAGGAAGCATCTCTCTCCAATCATACAGCATGCTGCATGGACAACCTCAATAGTAGAAACCACTATTCTGCCTCTGAGTGATAGTGTGGCCCCAGTTTTGACTCTGAACTACAGCCTTCCTTGATTTATATTCAAGCTCCATATTTCTGTCTCAGTGGAGATGATGGAGATAACCTTTTGTGAGTACGCCACATGCAATGGTCATATTCAGTTTTCTGAACCATGTGCTAGGAGACTCTATCTTTTGGAGAGTGAGATTAAACTTTCTAATAGACTAATAAGACATTGGACAAGAATCATTCTGAACCTCCTTGCCTGTAAGTGAAGCCATTCTGAAGCTGACTGTGTTTCCATGTCCTGCTTCCCATGACTACAAAGACTAATAAAGGAACAGAAGGATGGTCATATTTCTGTATATTCCTCTGCTGCTACCTTTCCTCATGATCACAGCCACTTCTGAGAGAAAAAACAAGGTGTCTAAATTTGTGGACTGCAGGTGTCTGGAGACTTTGGGTGAGCATGTAAACTTTTGTGTTCCTTTAGTTTGCCCAGGCAACTACCAGGACCATCTTCTGCTTACTGTGAATAAAAGACCCGTGGTGGCATCTGCTCCTATGTTCTGGGGAACGTCATATCAGTTTGGTCCTAGTTCAAATCAGCTTTCATAGTTAAGCGCAACACTGAGTTGCCTCTGCTAAACATGATACATCCTAGCTATATTTGTTTAATCACATGAAAGAGATGCATTCCTAGGTTGAAGATTTACTCTTTAGAATCACCACGTTTAAGGTGAGGATTTACGATGTCCTTTGTTATTTGAAAAAGGCACTCTGATGTTGCAGTGTGCCTTTCTCTCCAGATACCTGCCTGCTTTTGTAGTTTCATCTGTTTGCAAACCCCCTAGTTTCCAGTGCCAGCCTCACCTCAGGTTCCATGTTGAGGAAAGCAGATATAAGAGATTGCCTCACTCAAGGCCTCTTCTGGCAGTGTATCCTCACCTGAGCCCTTGTTACCTTGCCAACATCACTGAGAGCCTATCAGAGAGCTGTCACCCATCTTTTCCTTTACTCCTACTGTCACCACCTCCTGGTTTACTTGTTACTTTCCTCTTCATTTGGTGACAGACTAGCTCACGTAGGAAGCGTTGCTCTCCATCCTCTCTAAAGAGAAAAGAAAGATGGTCCTTGGCTAAAGGAGATAAAACTGTTGTATCTGTAAATTTAAGAAGGTCACTGGCTTTTTTTCTCATAGCCATTCAAGAAGAGACTGATCTTAGACTCGATGAACTTACTTAACATACATTTCTCTATCTCCAGGTAGGAGTGACACATGGAGAAGTTATGAACCTCAGTGAATCAGGACCATTCCATTCAATGTTCAGGATCTATTTAACTCTGAGTTTTTTCAACATATTGTCTGTCATAGCTGCACTTCATTTCATCTGAGATTAGTGGTTGTTACTGCACCTACATTTTTGTTCAAAGAACAGGTTCTTTATTGTCTACAGAATACGCTCGGTTCTTGGACACCCGACACTTCAAAGTTGGTTCTCCAAAATTTAGACACAGCATCTAACATTTTTTACACTTGACTGAGATGGCACTGGATACTGTGGCAAAGAAAGCCTTCCTGCCTTAAACTAGTTTCCTTAAACTAGCACTGCAAGGTGATTTATGATTTAGTCACCACTCTATCCCCACTTTGTTTCAAGATAGAGTGCACTTTTAAGATGTCTCAGGGTTACTATGCCTTCAGATTCTAGGCTGAGTTTGGCTAAGGACCATCCATTCTTCAGGCAGGCATCACCTCTATCAAATACAACAGTTCTCACAATAATGCACTTTTTGGATTTTTTGATAGTTCAAGCCAGCATTTGTAAGCAGGTGCCCTTTTCAGCATCTCCCACAGTCCTGCTTTGATGTGACAGACCCCTTCACAGACCTCCTGTTTGTGTGAACTATTTCATCAGCCAGAAGGATAACACTGGTTCTGAGGAGAATGAAAACCCCACATGCACATGTGATTTCAGAGCCTATAGAACATTTTGGATCTGCTTCTGAGGTTGTCATGTTTAATGGTGACAATGCTGTTATGTTCTATGCTAAGAAAGTGGTACAGGATTCCTGCTTTTCTTCTGGTGCAGGAGAGCATCCTTTGGTGAAATGGGAATTTGAAACAAGTAACCCAGGACAGGGAACCCCTCTGTGATAAATACCAAGAAAAACAGAAGTAGATCTCAGATGTGTTTCTGACACCACGCCTGTGTCTTTCCTCCTCCTTTGCCTGTCCACGAGTAACTTTAGAGTCTGCCCCCCCAATCTGGATCCATTTACTCAACTTCAGTAAGGTGAGGCATCCTTCTGTAAGCACCTGTACCTCATGGCATGAATGTTGACTATCTCTCATCACTAGCACACCCCTGCTGTTCCTAGACAAGTAGAGCTTACTGGCAAAATATGAAGTCTCATATTCCTCTTAATTTATTTTCTCAGTTAAAACATGAGTATCCTCTAGAGGAAAATACGTGCTATCACCGAAGGAGTCATCTTTCTGCTCAGCCAGAGTTTCTCTGGCTTTCCTTCTAGACCATCACCCTCCAGGGCATGTGTAACCTCTGCGTTCTTACACCAAGCTCACTCCTGAGCTCCTGCAAACTTTGGGTAATGTGTTTCCATTCTGGAAGGACCTCAGGGGAAACTGAGGACTCCCAGTTGGGCCAAATTTTTGAATGTTGGTGGTTCATTCACTGCTGCATTGTATATCTGAAAGGGTAAGTCCTGGTGGCTCTTATTTTGGCTTGCAAAGGGAGAGGAAGTAACCTGTATACTTCTGCCACCCCTAAACAGCTTACTTCAGAGTTAACTTATTCCTATGTACCCCTGCAAATTTCTTGCCAAGGTAGTTTCCAAGTGTTACCTCAAGACAATTTTCTTGGCTAAATTCAATTCCTGTAAGACTGAAGCCACACCTCATACCTTTAGTTTTAAGACAACTCTTTCGTCTTATGTTTACAGTGCTCACTCCTTCAGATATTGGAAGGTCTGTTTAAATTAATAGCTACAGATCCAAAGGAAAATCCATTTTCACATAGTCAAAGTGTTTTCTACCTTGACAGTACACTCCATTAGAGCTCAAGCTATGTCTGGGACCTCACTGAAAAATGTTTTCCGTCCCGGCATTTGCTTAGTACAACTCTGGGGCTGAATCCCAGTCTTTTAAGTTTTGCATTACTGCAGAGGTATTCGCTGTGGCTTTGGTAGGATGATCCTTCAGTTACTGCCTGAATGAAGGACACCAAGACCCTGATAACTGAGCACGGAGTTCTTTTGAAGTAACGTTTCTGTGGAAATGGATGTGGGCAGTCACTGGAAGAAATATGTAAGTTGCATCCTAGTAACCACAGTTTGCACATAAATGGAATGCATTTACATAATAAATTTACATAAATGTGTAAATGATTTGAAGAACTCTAGTTACTGATAAGTAACTTATTTTATCAAATATGGATAGTGTCAAGGAATTTGAACAACATAACGTGTGTATGCCTTGACAGGGTTGGAAAACATCCTGGGACTACGCTTCTGGATGCTGCTCAGGAGAGATGGTTTGCATTTTTGTGCTTTGCTTGAATACATTCAGTCACAACCACAGGAGTGGGGAGAAGGTAGACATATGCCTCTGACACTTTCTAATGGGACACTGGTTACAGTTTCTTGAGTCACAGGGTTCTTTTGTATTTTTAAAAGAGTGAGAGAAGTACTTGGCCTCCTTTCAGTCTCCATTCCTGACTGGCAGTTTCTCTACTAGTATTCTGTCACTACATATTAGTCCCTAGAATACTAGTGTTACGGGCGTCTGGGCTGCTCTCTGTATTTCTTCGACTGCCCCAGAAGGCGATTAGGTCTGATGAGGCAGTGTGATTTAGAAAATCAAAGTTCCATCAGTAGCAACTGGAAAGTTTAAAAAAAGTTTGAAAGAAAGGCTTAAAATTTCAAAGTCGTTTCAAGGTTAGTTAGTAATAGAATTTGTACATCATAAAACTGTATTATAAAAGTTAAATGAATATAAGCCTTATTTTTCTACAATTTGCAAAAGTCTCTGGTCTCCATGGCTCTATGACATGTTTTTTATTCCTAATCAGCGCCATGCAGTATCAAAATGTCTTACAATTTTTATGATTACATATAGCTATTTAGAAAAATGTCTAGTGGCTATAATTTGTGGTAGAGTTAAAACTGTTATATTGTATTTCAGCTTTACTTTAGTCATCCTGTTACTGACCAGACTACAAAATTAAAGTTGGAACAAGGATTCATTTTGAATTAAATCTTTATGGTGACCTTTGAGTCCACTTGAGTCAGAGATGGATGAAACTTTCAGTGTATGTTTTGAACTATGAGTGTGTGGGGAAGAAGTGTGTCTTTGGGAAGCTGTCAGAGAGGACCCTACTACCCAGTCAGTTTCCCCAGGAGTTGTAACAGGTCCCCAGCAAACAGGAAATGGTGGGAGAAAATGCAAATTTGAATAAAAACAGCATCTTTAATATGAACTTTTCGTGCTTCAGGAAATGGCAGGTATAGGCTTGTCTGGTTTTGAATATACCATAGACTGGTTGCTGTCAAGAGCCCCCTTAAGACAGCACTGATAGGGGTAAATATAGTTAACCTAGAGCTTGTTGAGACTCTAACATGAGAGAGGATCTGTAGGAAGTGCTATTTACGCGAAACTCCAACTGAACTTGAAACAATGGTCCTGCTTCGTGATGGAGTTCATTTCATACACTCAGTCCTTAAGCGGTTGCTTAGCTTTGTCTACTAACATCTATTTGCTGTTGTTATAGACACCGCTCACTTTTGCTTATAACATGTCTGGATAAAAATCTATTAAAAAAAAGCTTTAATCAGACACTTCTTATATTTGTGCCCATCTGTTCAGCTGACCTGATGCCCTTTAAGAAGTGTGACTTCACCATATGTTTCAGACAGACATATTTGCTAGCCAAGACTGACTTCAGAGAAGTCTGCAACACACAAGTAACAGAAGCTTCCAGAACCCTGTATGAAAACAGCACTAGTTTGGGACCATGACATAACAAATTGCATCTGTTAGTGGGGTGTGGGACTGTGCCAAAGATGATAGTGACTTTTTGATGTGTCCTTCCTATGGTCTTAACTCTGAGCTTAAGATGGAGTTCATGATGAGCCCAAGATATAGAGAACAATACTGGCCTCCTTTGTAGACACTGGAAGTTTTGCTAATGACCATTCCTGTTCTTGGAGTTCAGAATGTAGTTTTGCTGTATGTTCTGTCCTACTGGAGAGAAAACAGCTTGTCTTTCCTCTTGCTTGTCCTTGGTAGGAAGAGGGTTGCTTTTGTCTTGGAAGTGATTAGCATCTACCTCAAGCATCTAAGCCTCAAACCAGTTTCCTCTTCCATCACCTCTGAGATGGGGCTTTTGTGTCTGTTGAAGATGACAGAGCTATCTTCAGCTCAAATATTTTCTTTTTTTTTTTTTATTTCTTTTTATTTCTGACATAACCCCTTCTTAGGATGTCTTGGAGCTTTGCCTATGGCAAAGAACTTGGGCTCTTGTGACATCTGACTCTTTGCAGCTGAAACTGTGGCAAGTGGTCTTTCTTGTCTTGAATTAACCTGGATTCTAGCTCCCTATAAATTCTCTACTCAGAACTTGGTTGCGTCTGCCACTGATTTAGTCTCTTGTCTCTTTGTGCTTATGTTAACCATTAAGAAAAAAGCCCCTCCAAACCTGTTGGCTTGAATCCTGTTCTCATGTTTCAAAGAATAATCTGCAAATCAGAAGCTTTGTCTTTCCCAGTACCCTGGAAGCATTTACAAGATTTTGGGGATTTTGCTCTAATATATAAATTTATTGAGACTAAACTGTCTATAGAAATGCCTAACCCTGAAGTTGCATCTTCTCTCCAATGAAGAAATGCACCAGAAATAGAAACACTGTGATAATATTGTAGAATCCTTAGTCTTGTCTTCTCACTGCAATTTCAGTCTGCTGACCCAAATGCTAAGCAACGAACTAAATGATGTCAGTCACAATGCTGCCATCCTGCATTAAGACAAAATGAATTTCTTTCATTTGCGCTATTATATGCTGAATGGTTGGCATCAGTTATTTGTCTTTCTTTCTCCATCATTTTCTGGCTTTCTGTGGTGTTACAAAAGGCAAATTTGCATAGCTAGTGAAAAACAACAGATTTGTGAATCTGCCTGTGCTTCACATTATTAGCAAGAAAGTTAGTTTTATACTTATTCTAGAATGTCTTGCACAGAAAACAAAGTTTTGTTGGAATTATATGGGAGTGAATAATAGCTTAGACATATGCTTACATCGACTATTTCTCTCTTAACCCTGTTTCCTGTTGTCCTTCAGGTAGTAACTCTACTCCTGCTGTTCTACTAGTTGAACAATTCTCAGAGTTAGGTCTTGCCATGATTTCACTTTTAGTGAATTTTAGCTGAGAATAAATACTGTTGTGCCTTTTGAGTGCAAAACATGAATGACAGGATTCTAACTTAAAAGAATGTATTTTAAATTGAGTCAGTGTGTGGAACAACTGTGCGAGGATAGTGACATAATTTCTCTTATTTAGGTATACTTTTCTAAACTTCTGTTTATATAAATATTATAGGAATGCTTTCACTGTAATAATCAACCTTGACAGAGATGATACACATTAATTTTATTGATGTAGTAATTTTAAAAATAGCTTCAGTACCATTTTTGAAATTTTCTTTATCCTTGTTATGCTAATCAAGAATGTTAGTGCATCTCATTTGGTGACACTAAGCTTCTCACCAACTCTCTTTTGTGGTATAAGCCTGTACTAATTCATTGAGTGAATGCATTGTAACCTCTCTGAAGGTTTTGTTGGTAGGTCCTTTGCACTTCTTTTGCTTTCTATGTAAATTAGTGGATCACAGGTATTTTCTATGGAAAACGTAATTTTATATTGTGGTTTCACATGTTTTCTACAGATGTATATCTATATCCCACATCCTTGTAAAATCTAGAATTTGTGGTTTGAGATTATTACTTTTACTGGACTATCATAAGATATGAAATCATGTAATAATCACTCAAGAATATAAAATTGTTGATATTGACATTATGAGTTTCATTCGGAAAATAGTCACATTCTCCATTTTTATAACTACAGCTTTGTGGGCAAGACAATTTCATGTGAGATTTTGTGTAATGACATAGTATGAGTAGAAGATTCCTCATTTAGACATCTCACATCCAGCGTAGATAGGCATATTATGAAGTTAAATATCTAAGTATTAATATTGTGTGTGCCTCCACATAATTGCAGGCACCTGTAACATATGAGTGCCAAAGCAAAGGCAAAGTTTTTAAAAAAATCTGTAGTTCTTTTTATCTCTCATTAAAAAGGCTGGAAACCAATGTACTCTCTCTTTTTGCAAAATACATACTGTGCAAGTGCATTTATATTCTAAGCAAGAAATACCTCTCACCACATGAACTTCCAGGCTAATGGCCTCAGCAAAATGGATATAGAATTTTTTTTCCTGTAATAGTAATAACATTTGCAGAGATGAAACTGTCAAGATAGCTATTAATACCCCAAATTAAATCTTACTTATAATCTTCAACATGCTGAAGATATATCATTTGGGAAATCCATACAAAATACTTTGCCTTGTTTATGTCTGCCAAGTTGTAGCAAAGGTGCACACTTCTTTTTCTCCCTCACTTTAGCTGCTCTTTGGCAATTGGAAATTTCTGATAGCACTATGAAAAAAATTATTATGCACATCTTAAACTAATGCAATGACATCCTGAATTTGGGTTTTATTCACATGTGTTAATGAGAAAGGCCCAATTCAGTGCATTTTTTTGGGAGCTGCTGACAAGGAGACGTGGCAGCAACTGGCAAGTTTAATGTTGGAAGAAGAGAAATGGATGCACTGGCCTTATGGTTAGATACACGTGGAACAGGAAAACCTGAGTTCTGTTTTCTTCTCCAATCAGTATATGGGTTTTAAAAAGTAGCGAACTGAAGCCACCTGTAAGCATAATCAGCAACACTCATTACTGACTGCTAACTGACCTGAATTTTAACTGATAGAGGCATATACATGTAGGGGTTTAGGTGTTTCCAAAGCTCACCGGTGACAAAATGATCTAGCTAAGATATTTTCAGTATCTAGGAGAGCATTGAGGCACCTAGTTCTTCTCCACATACCTAGGTTGAAAATTCCTGTAGAAATTTTACCCACTGATTTTGGTGAGACTTTTCATGCACTGAAGGGACTTTGCTAATGACATGGAGAGGAGAAATAAAATCTCTCTAGCAGTATGTTGCTTGACTGCCTTCTGCTTAATGCAAAAAATTAAGCAGCTTTAATTTTCAGTAACTGTTATCATCTGTCTGTGTCTCACTCTCTCATGTATTAGAGATGGTCTGGATGGTTCTGATAACATATGATCTAGTTTAAATCTTTACTTGAACCTCAAGTCAAATGTTAATTGGTGTTTGAATACTTTTGATTTAATTATTTGGTCTGCCACATGTCTTTCAAAACAGGTGCTGCACTAAGTAATGCAGCTCTTTTCTGTTGCTTAACTAGGCACAAGAGATGCTTGAATTTTAAAAGGAAAACCTTTCTTTGATGGAATTCTGTCTCCCTTTGCAAGCCTAAATTTTATATGCTTCTGAAAGAGCATGAAAACCAGGCAAAAGTTTATGAGTTTTTTTTTTTTTTTAATGTAATGAATGTATAATGCTTGGAATGGAGCAATCTACATATAATGTGATTCAAATGGTGTTGACATTCAGTATTAGTTCATAGTTTCAGTACTGAATCTCCTGAGTTCTAGAAATGTATATGTGTGCATTTAGTGCGTTGCAGAACTAGGTCCTTTAACATTACAAGAATCTCAAGACATGAGTCAGATAAAATTGTACATTTCCAGACATTGTTAATGAAAATGTTAAATAATTCACACAAATCATTACATAGAAAATACTTAGAATAGGTTTTGTGAAATTTATTTTCAGTTTTGTAATATACCCACTCTCATTTTTGAAAATTGTGATTTAAAATGTATAATTCAGTAATACTTATAGGAGTTATTACCATGAATTAATACTTTGGCATTTTAGAATGTTCTGTGTAAAACTTTAATGCCTTTGCTTTTATTGAAGTAATTTCAGAAAAAAAATTTGTCCTGCTCTTTGAGAGATCTTCATATCTACTATTCTTTATCTAAGTCAAAGAAGTAAATTAATATGATGCAAAAAGTTGTGATATTTTACATTTTCTTGTGAAAAAGTAAATGATTATTTAAGTCGTTGTTTGGCAATGCCCTACCAGTTTGAAAAGCATCACTAGTTTGAAAAGTCTTAGCACTTTCACGACAGGGCTTATTGTATGGGTCTGGGTGGTGGGGGATGAGTACCAGTATGTATTGAATTTATTACTGTAAATTTAATTTCTAATTGACAGCTCTTAGAACTGAACCCTCGTTTGCCCTAATGTACGTAAGGAGTCACTCTACTGACAGTGGTATGAAAATGTCTTCAGTTTAATTGCTGAAATGCTCTTAAGTTGATTTGTGTCCACAGAGTAGGAGGAAAGCCATGGTAGTTAAATTAGCACAACTCTTGGTTATAAACAAAGACCCAGGTGTAAGTATGTGCAGAAATTGAACCAGTTCCTGCTGTTTGTATTTAAACCGCTGACAACCCCTGTGCATAGTGTTATTTCAGTTTTGACTGATTGGCTTATTTTAAATTTCAGTGAACGATAGATTTGAAATAGAATTACTTAAAACAAAAAGGCCAATCAATTAAAGCATCAAAGGCCAACCACTGCCTGTGTTGTATTAGCACAAATATAGCCAGCAGCTCCAGGGAAGTGATCTTTCCCCTCTGTGGCACTTGTGAGACTTCATCTGGAGTCTGGTGTCCAGTTTTGGTTTTCACCATATAAGGCACTGACATATGGGAATGAGTCCATTGAAAGGCCATGAAGATGGCCAGGGAAGTGGAACACATGACGTATGAGGAGAGGAGTGGGTTTGTTCAGCTTAAAAAAGGGAAGGTTCAGGAGAGATCTTACTGCTTCCTGCAACTGCCTGATTGGAAGATGCAGAGAAGACAGAGCCAGATTCATCTTGGTGGTGCACAGTGGTAGGATGATATGCAAAGGACAAAAGTTGGAACCTTGGAAACTCTAATTAGATAAGGATATAAATTTTTACCATGAGGGTGATCAATATAGAAACAGGTTACCTAGAAGGCTGTAGAATTTCCACTGTGGAGGTTTTCAGGGCCTGATGGGACACAACCTGAGCAACCTCAACTATTGAGACCTGCTTTGAGCAAGTGTTTGGACTAGATATCTCAAGCCTATATTATTCTGTATTTCTATGAAAACATGCTACTTGGAAACCAAACAAGTATCCATACTGTACTCTGCTTCAGCTTCACAGAACTGTCTTAAAACCATTGTAAGTTTATGTGTAGATGGGGTCTTCACTGATGTTTTTTCCCCTGATTTATCAAGCTGGAAGATAATAAGAAAGTGCTTGCAGGCTAGCTAACAAGAATGGAGACTTGGAGGGCTTTCTGTCCACTAGAATATCATACTCCATCAGCCTTCTTCAATTAGTGGCTGTGATGGCATGACCTTCCCAAACTGATCAAAGCAAACAGGGAGGTGGGCAGCAGGGAAGTAATTTAGACAAAAACATAGAGTATGGAGTTTCCCAACATTATTAATATAGCAGGTGTGATTCCTATGAAAAGCTGAATAAGGCCTGGAGACAAAGGGCAAATTGGAGGCATGTGAACTTTTCTTACGATGTGTGATTGATACAATGTTGTATCAATGTAAAAAATGTTTGGCCTGCTTGCAGATCATGTCAGCCTGGAAGGCATGTAAGCAGTAAGAACAGGGGTGTAAATTCAGGCAGCCAGTAAAGGGGACTGTGCTGGTTTTGGCTGGGGTAGAGTTAATTTTCTTCATAGTAGCTAGTATGGGGCTATGTTTTGGATTTGTGATGAAAACAGTGTTGATAATAGAGGCATGTTTTAGTTACTGCTGAGCAGTGCTTGCACAAAGTCAAGGCCTTTTCTGCTTCTCACCCCACCCCACCAGCGAGGAGGCTGGGGGTGCACAAGAAGTTGGGAGGGGACACAGCCGGGACAGCTGACCCCAACTGACCAAAGGGATATTCCACACCATATGACATCATGCTCAGCATATAATGGTGTGGGAAGAAGAAGGAAGGGGGAAGTTCAGAGTGATGGCGTTTGTCTTCCCAAGTCACTGCTACATATGATGGATCCCTGCTTTCCTGGAGATGGCTGAATGCTTGCCTGCCGATGGGAAGTAGAGAATGAATTCCTTGTTTTGCTTTGCTTTTGTGAGTGGCTTTTGCTTTCCCTATTAAACTGTCTTTATCTCAGCCCCTGAGTTTTCTCACCTTTACCCTTCTGATTCTCTCCCCCCTCCCACTGTGGGGCGGGGAGCGAGCAAGCAGCTGCTTGGGGCTTAGTTGCTGGCTGGGGTTAAACCACGACAGGTACCATCCCACGTGCTGCATTTACATTTCATATTTAGGGTCTCAATTCTAGGATCAAGGTGGTTAAAGTGTACTTAGTAAGTTTTGTGTCAGTAACGACATATTTCTAAACTTACATGGTGACTCTGGGACCTCTCAGCCTCTCTGGGAACTACAGAAGATTGTAAGATTGTGCTGCATCACCTCCTGTGGCTTCAGGCTGAGGCAAAGATTACTGTACCTGGGGGAATCCTGTTCCTTTCTGCATTTCTGCTACTGCCAAGAGTGAGCCTGATCAGGCTGTTCCACCTACACTGGCTGGACCCAATCCTGGTCTGTCTTCCACTGGTCCTCACTCAGGTGGCAATGTCCTTCTGCTCCCCAGCGTGGGATCTCAGAGCATCAGGGAAAACACCACCTTTGCTTCTGGTTTTCTCTGGCATCCAAGTAGCCCCTTATATTCCTGCTCTGCTCCCAGTCAATTTGACGTAGATTCTCCTTGGCAATGTTTGTATCATTCCCCGGGACTGGTGTGATGTGGTTCACTGTAAAGAGTTTTTGGTTTTCTCCCAGCTCTAGACCATTCTGAAGTTTCACCAGTATCCTGGTTTTGGCTGGGATGGAGTTGGTTTTCTTCCTGGTAGCCGGTATGGGGCTGTGTTTTGGGTTTAGGTTGAGAACAATGTCGATGATACACTGACGTTTTGGTTCTTGTTAAGTAGTGCTAAGTACTTGCTAAGTGGTGCTCACACTGGTCAAGGACCTTTCAGCTTCCCATGCTCTGCCAGGGGCACGGGAGGCTGGGAGGGGGCACAGCCGGGGCAGCTGACTCAGACTGGGCGGGGGCTATTCCATACCACGTGACGTCATGCTCAGTATATAAGCAGGGGAGTTGGCCGGGGAGGGGGTCGATCGCTGCTTGGGGGACGTGCTGGGCATCGGTCGGCGGGTGGTGAGCAATTGTACAGTGTACCGCTTGCTTTGTATTACTACTGTTCTATTTTTTATTTTACTTTAGTTATTAAACTGTTTTTATCTCAACCCACGAGTTTTCCCCTTTTGCCCTTCCGATCCTCTTCCCCATCCCACCGGTGGGGGGTGAGCGAGCGGCTGCGTGGTGCTTAGTTGCTGGCTGGGGTTAAACCACGACAACCAGCAAGACGAATGCTTCTGCCTTTCTCTTTTCTCATTTTTGGTCTTGTTTGAATGAGATGTCCTCTAGAGAAAACAGGAAATTGGCATACCCCACATAGCTTTAGTTGCAGTGCTGCTATCACCTTTATGTGGACACTCTGTCCTGGTCCTGTCCTCAATATCCTGGTCAGGTTCCTTGAGCTTTGGACTTCACTCTTCTCCAAGCATGCACAGGAATTTCTAGTTTATATTCTTTTGGTGGATGAACAACACTTGTTCAAAGATTTCTTTTCTGAGGGTGTCTAAATCACTACAGATGATCCCTCAGCCTCATCTTGTAGAAGCAAATAGCCATGTAGACAGACATAGCATTTATCTGTGACCTGGGACTCCTTGTCCATTGAGGAGTATATTGCTGATCATGGACCAGAAAGAAGGTCCTTCATTCAGTTTTCTGAGGTAGACATGAGTAAGCATTTTCTCATTTGAACTGTTAACTGTACTCAGGCGTACGTTAGATGCTATTTCACTGGTCACTTCTGTGGAGGTGGGGTGTACTGACATTATTAACAATAAATCTGCACATGCAGGAAGAGCTTTGAAACTATTGAAGTTTCACTTAATTAATAGTTCAATATATTTTGATGATCAACTGTATTTTGACAGTATTTTATGCTGTTTTTTTAGTGATGTCTTTCTGAGATCCAGGGCCAACTCTGTTTGCGGTAAGATGACATTTAATTAAAAATGACCTGTGAGACTTTTCATTCTTCCAGACTTTTCTGGGAGTTGGTTTCCTGTTTATTTTCACATCAGGACAGAGGTAAGCATTTCTGCTCTAATAAGAAGGATGATATTATAAGCAAGAAAAGCAAAAACAAATGGGTGATAATAGAATATGTTTGAGTCAGTTTGTGGTGTAAATTAAACCTTCATAATATTGCTGACCTTTATCTCATTGTAACAAAGGCAGAAAGCAGCAGGCACTGTATGACTCATCTCACCTCCCAGAGCATGGCTGTGTTTTTCACCATGCCCGCTTCCAGAAGGGGAGAGGGAACATTAACACTTTATAGCATAAGCATTCTGCCTGATCCTGAAGAGGTGTGCAGGGCAGGCAGCCCTTGCCTTGCAACTGGTGTCACTTCACATAGGTTGTGTTAATTGCTTTGCTTAGGTGACTAATTTCGCAAAAAGTTCTGATGAGAGCAGGAAAAATTGCTGTTGGCAACGATGAACTTGAAAGATCATGAGGAATCTTTGCCACGAATTTCTTCCTGCACCCAAGGTTTGAGCAGCAGAAAAGAGACGCTTAGACATATGTCAGAGGGTGCTGTATTTGAAAATCATCTCTTTTTACTCCTTTCATTTTCTTTGTTGCAGCAATCCATTGTAATGAAACAATAGGTAGAATTTATCTTTTGTAAATCAGCAGATTTATTCCTGTACACCTGAAATAAGCTTTAAGTTTTCTTCCTGCTTAGATTTGTATTATTTCACCAGCAGTGCATGAAAGCATCACTAGTAGGAGATATGAAGGTAGAAACCTAAGGGAGTGAAAGCTTAAAGGAAGGAAAGGAAATGTCAGTCATGCTACTGGTGTCTATATGGTAGTGTCCTGGAAGTTCCTACTTTCCCTTTCCTGTGCAAAATGTATTCAGAGAAATGCTCCTGAAATGGAGTGCTTCACAGAATGTGTTCGGCTCGTATTGGAAGAGATTTGCTTTTCTTACCTGGTCAGAAGAACTGCAGTCACCCTCTCCTATGCCTTTGTAAGAAAGAGTTCAACTGATTGATTTAAATAGTAAAACCTTGAAACTTTATTTTATCAGTGTTTTCCTAATCACCTTTTGTTTCTTTCTTTGTTCCTAAGAGCTTTTTTCTAAAGAATATAAGAGAGATTTTATCCCTCCCCTCCCCCCCCCCCCCCCCCCGAAAGATGAAGGCGACCAGTGAATTCGGAATAAGGATTGTGCCTTATTTTAACTACTGAATCAAAGACTCCCTCTTGCAGCTTTGGACTAAAGCCCAGCCTCTGTCTAATCACAGCCCAATTCCTGAGCCAGGTTATTGAACCTGGGTCTGAGATGTTGTCAGGTTTAAGCTGAACTATCCAGAGCTGTGGCAGCATCCAGAGCTGTATACCTGCATTATGTCTAGATGGAGTGTATTATTCTAGTAGCTTGTGTTACAGGTGCTTGAAGTTCTAATATCTTGATGACAATGTTTGGATAATCTAATGAGATACTCTCACTTTTTTTTTGAGAAAAAGGCTGAAATATTTTCTCAAAAGTTTCTAAGCATTTCAGATTAAAACAAATTTGAGACTAGACATCTGCTGAGTGGTTTGAAGCTGTGATGCACTTAAGTTTTATCACCTACTTATTGCTGAACTTGTTTTTCTTTCTTAAAGAACTGCCCCAAGGCACTTTTACCGAAAGACTTAATTAATAGTTTTACTTCGTACTATATTGTCTAACTAAGCAGTGAGTAAAGTAGAAAAAGTTTGCCCATTTAGGAATTCCATTAAGTAATATAGGTTTTAAAGGTCCATCTGGACCTTTAAAATAATGGAAAAATGCTTCTCTCCTCCCCCCATCATGAAGTTACTTTTCTGTGGAGGTCCAAATGTTTGTATTACAAAGGGAAATTGGAGAGGGAAATGGCATCTCTGTGAATATACCTTTGATTTTTGCTCTTCTAGTATTCTCAAAACTCTTCATTTCATGATGAAGGAACTTACTGAATGTGTAAATTGGGAGGAATGCTGTAAGGGGCCTCAACTTCAGAGGCGAATAAAGTTCTTTTATCATACTTCTAAATTAGTAATGGTTTAATCCTGCAGACATCGGAGGAGATGGATAACTTTACTTGTATGGAGTTCTGCTAGCTCTATGAGATGTACTGAAAAGAGAAAAATAACTTAGGCACAGATATGTACAAAGGTGGATCCAAAGTAATGTGGAATCATTACAATAGAAAGTACATCTGTTGACTAGGTTGTACTGGTATGATATAATCATTCCAATATTTTAGATACATTTATTTCTTCCTACTTTTGTTTTACCTACACAGTCCTAAAGCAGAGCATGTTTAAGAAAATAATAACTTCCATAGTAGGTAGCAAAAGGTCTGGTTATTCCAGGATGCTATTTTGTCTTAGAATGAGTATGGGATGCTAAATGAGAGGGAGGAAAATTGGGCAAGTATGGAGTAACATATTGTCCTAGATATTGGCTATTAGGTACAAAAATGTACTTTTCATTTTCCACTTCATGCTTTGAAAGAGGACACAGATGATGATAAATGCTCTTTTGCTTGGATATATAGGCAAATTTTTCTTCTCTCCTCTGTCTGATTTGTGTCTGGACAACTGTTATATGTCCTCCATCTCCTGGGAAGCTTGTTATCTTTCTTCATCATTCATTGGGAAGACTGAATTTTGTGGGTGGCGCAATTTCAGGACTACTTCAAGTTCCTCTAGTCTTGTATTTGGAAACTAGGTGTAATATTTCACTGTATGGGTAAGAAAGCAACAGAATAATTGGTGAGGAGTTTAAAAATAAACCAGTTCTTCATGCAGCTATATATGTTGTGCTTGAGAGGGGTTTTTTTTTTTGTACAATATTAGGATCCAATATTTGTTCCAATATCAGGCATTGGAACAGGCTTTCCAGGGAAGTGGTTGAGTCCCCATCCCTGGAGGTATTTAAAAGACGGGTAGATGTGGTGCTTGAGGACATGGTTTAGTGGTGGACTTGGCGGTGGTAGGTTAATGGTTGGACTTGATGATCTTAAGGGTCTTTTCCAACCTAAACAATTCTATGATTCTATGATTATCAGCATAGCGCTAAAGACCAACTATCTAACCCACAGTAGAACTCTTTATTTCTGCCACTGTGCAAGGCCATGAGAGATAAAACTTTGGCCAATTAGCAGTCCAATACATATGCTTTCCAGGGATCATATGCTGGAAGTGTGTCTTGCTGTATTTATCATCGGAAAGGAGGGGAAGGAACCATTTCTTCTTCCTTTTGGACCATTTTCTCCTCAGCCACCCAAAATCATCCCTTTCCTCATGTATTCTGCTAGCATAGAGAGCACATTAGCAGTATCTGGTGAGATAACTACACTTTTCTTTCTCTGAGTGCAGGAAGTATTGACCTTGGGTTTTTATCTGATTTTCAGAAATTCATGCCTCTGAGAAGAATGGGGCACTGTGAGTTATAGTAGGAAAAAAAAAACCCTAAGGCTGAAATGTTCATAAGTAAGATATTTTGCTGGACAAATGAGGGAAAAAAATTAAATCAAACAGAAGTGGTCTAAAAGTGAAGCCTCCCAGGAAGGTCAAATCCTCTGCTGCTAGAGAAGAAACACACAGTGGTCAGAGCTGCAGCTACACCCTGGTATTGCACAGCCCCAGCTTCTCATTCTCAGAAACCCACTTCCAGCTGTCTCTAGGGCTACTCTAGTATATTATCAGTTTATTTCTGTGTGACCTGATGTGAATATGTATTTGTATCTTTGCCATGTCCTAAACTGAATTTTGGGCAAGAGAAATTTTGTTAACAGTCTATCGTAACAACTTAACTACTCTGTGGCAGTTGTGGACAGTAGTCAGTGAAATATCCCACATCACAAAAGCAGTAAGGGATTCTTTATTTCCTCAGTTGACACTAAATACTGCTTCTGCTTACTTGCTGTCATGTAACATAGTATGCTGTTATATACGTGTTCTGCAAGATGAAGTTCATGATCCCCTCCAAAATTGCTTAGTTTTCCTTTAAAATCAGGCAAGAGGGTATGAAGATTCATTCGTACCACTGTATTTCACTCAGGTGTCAATGATCTTTGATATCAAAGGGTAATGTTTTGTGTGTTACACAGCCACAGTTGACATCAGCTCTTCAGCACATGGAAGAAAAAGGATGATATGGTATGTTTAATTTTCTCTCTAAAATAACTGTTGTGGATCTTTGAGGTCTGGAAGTCAATGAGAATTGGAAGTAGCTGTTGTATGAAATAGGAGGGATATGTACACAATTACCCCTGAAATCTAGAGTGTTGTCTTTGTCTCTCCTACCAGTCAGGAGTATTTTTGTGCTGGTATACTGTTCTGTTGGTAAATAGCACCCACTGATATTCCCCCAGCCTCCCACTTGGAAGAACTAGCTCAGCTTACCTCTGGGTATATAGTGTTACGCAGTATTTGAAAGCTGCATTTGAAAGTAGTGATTGAACATTATCAATAGCAAATGGGCATAACACAAGAAGATACCTTTCTGAAGAACAGGTGGCAGCTGTTTTATTCTGATCACCCTAAGGTGCTGTTGAAAGATTTTATTAACCATTTTAATGATAAAATACAAATTATTACAATTTTGGGACAATAATCCTCCAGCAGTATATCTCTACTGAAAATGTGTGTTATAGAGGAACAATGCAAGAAGACTTCCTTTTTTGACTTCTCTGTACGATGCTGAACATCACACCCTATTCTCATCTGTGTCCAAAACCTGTGTGAGTGAAATTTTAATGCTACTGAAATCAAAGGCAAAACTCCTGCTGATGTTGCTGGGCCAGGGTTCGAGCAGTCCTAACCATGTTACAAAGAGCCACAGGAATGTTCCCTCTTCTGAACCATCTGATAGAAATAGTGAGCTGTGGTGGAAAGGGAACAAATGGGGAATGCTATCCAAAAGCAGCATAGAAGTCAGTGTCTTTGTAATCGGAGGAACCACAGAAAGCTTAGAAGGCAGGGTGTCAGCTGCTTACTTTGGAAAAATATCAGCTCAGAGATATTAAGGCCTGTTTATGACCTCGCATAACCTTCTTGTATCAGCTTCAGCCTAATTGGCAACGGAAAGCTAGACTGAAGTGGGCAGCCTAAGATCTTTACTTGTTTTGTAGCAATCAAAAAACAGAACAGTGGCACCACTCTGATGCTCTTCTAACAACAGGTATGCTTCAGAATATCTGCCTAAATACTGAGGACAAGACTACACTTCCCTAACTTAAGATGCTGGGCGAGCTGGTTATGCAGTCTCCCTTATGGTCCATGGAAAGAAGAAAGCAAGCAGCAGTCAGGTGTGACTCATGGTCAGGTGTGTATCCTAGGATGAGATAAACTGTACTTTGATGTGCCTGCTTCTGCTTATTGACTATAAAGGTGCTCTGGGCAGCTAGCTCAGATGCAGTGGTCTGCTCAGTAGACTACTAAAGGTGAATGAGAACCAGTTGTATCCTTAAGACTGAGATAGATCCATTTCTCAATGCTTACTGTGACCTTGTATTTCCATTTTACCCTCATTTTTGCTGATTAGACCAGTATATTACAACAGAGTGTGAGTGCTTTCCACATTAACTTTGGAAACAGGCTGAAACACAACATATAACTTGTGTATTTTTGTATTATAGTAGTTTTCTCTTTCCACTGTAGTTTGAATAAAACAGAAACTAGCATGACTTTTACTATTTCAGTTTCCACTTACATTGTTGTAATACTCTAAATACTTCTAAGATTAGCATAGTAAAGATTGCTTATACTGAGCATTACCATCCCAGGAATTGCACTGCATGATTGGATATTAATCACTACTACTTAGTGATGTCTTAAGATCCTTCTGAGTTCATTCTTTCCTACAACCCAGCTTGCTGACATCTTTTAATTTAGTAATAATAGATGTTCTGTTGCATTATTCACATGATTAACGAAAATCTGTAACAGTACTGGGTAGACTAGTGTGGGGCCCTGTTAATACATAGCAGTAATGTGACTATTAGTTTTGCACCTTTTGTAGCTTTTGACCCTGGTTTCCTAT
This sequence comes from Theristicus caerulescens, assembly GCA_020745775.1. NCBI lineage: Eukaryota > Metazoa > Chordata > Aves > Pelecaniformes > Threskiornithidae > Theristicus > Theristicus caerulescens. The sequence goes on from CM036558.1 coordinate 88,983,755, forward strand.
CTTCCTTACAAAAATGCTACATGAGATCATGCCAAAATTTTTATAATTTATAAATTCTACTGCTTTTCCATTATTCATAGGACATATGATTCAGCCAAAGATGCACATTACTTTGGTTTGATGTGACTTATTCATAAGGAGCCTGTCTTAGCTATCATTTATTTTTTGTGCTATCTTTGCACTTACAGTATTTTTTATTCTAGTACTTCTCTAGGAATTGATCTTAACTGAAAGTTCCCCAGATTTTTACTTCCACCCTTTTTAAAGATATGGACTATGTGTTTTTTTCTAGTCATTTGCTATTTTGTTTTCCCCTGAGGTCTTACAGATAGTTGTTTAATTGTTGTGAGACTACTTCAGCCAGGTCCTTAAGTATTTTTACATGAAATTCATCCAAACCGGGCAGTTTGAGAATCTTTAATTCAGCTGAACTATTTCTTCTCTCTTTTATGCTGAACTCTTATGCTATTAATATAATCTCAACTAAAATTGGGTGTTAATGTCTTTTTTTCCTTACACTTTACTAAACTTTTCTCCTTTCCAGTGCCATATGTCAATAGGTTTCTGTCGTGAGTTCAGGTTCAACATAGACCCATGGCTCAACATGTCTGTATCAACTTTCTTAAAGTTCAGGTTATCACATTAATCAATTTCAATCAAACCTAAATCATCTGGGAGTCACTCTGAAGTATCTTCTATGTTTTTAGTGACTGACATTGTTGAGTTAGCAACTAGCCCAACACATCTTCAATTATCGATTAAAAACCTGTTATGCTTTTGTCTGTTTCAAATAGCAGAACTCGATAAGGAAGATTAAAACTGAGAAGGAAAGAACTGGCATATGGGAGCCCTGTCTCCCATGTGAAACACAGAATTGCCATGACAATACAACTATTTTTGTGTTAGTTTGTATGACTTCTGCTCATCGCTTGGAATACTTTTTCAGAGACTTTAATGGTGTCAAAATCAATGGACTTACTGTCATAATTAGCTGTCGATCTTACCAACTATTGCAGAATTTAGTTTTTTATATTAGATGTCTTTTAAAAGAAGGGGAATATTTGTATGGATGAGAGCCTTAGGATTGATAATGTTTAGATATTACCTTAATACATATTTAAAACATTTAAGTAGAGTTTAGATGGGGGACATATTATAAAACATTTAAGTAAAGTTTGGGTGGGGCAGAAAACCCAGCTAAATAAACATTTATCAGTTTTAAATATGTTCTTGCAATACAAATTTCACTTATCACAGAGGTATCCACCAGTATCACAATAGTTGCTCACCATTCTGTACTCTTAAGTATGATGTGATTGTTTACTGCTTGGGCCTTCAGAAACTGCAGAGGTTCGTCTTGCCTTTGAACAGACATTCATATCTATATCTTTTTGGGGCAGAGGAAAGAAGGGCACAGGGACCAGTGAATAAAAGTATTGACTGTATGCAAGTCATTTGTAAATTCTGAAATGTAGATAAAATCTAGCACTCTTGACTTTTTTGAATAGTTAAACAGGTGGTTTAATGGTGGTTTAATGGTGGCAAGCCTATTTTATCCACTTTTCGATGTGGATAGTGGCTGTTTTGCATGACAACTTTAATTTATTTATTTATTTTTGATGGCCAGTTATTATCGTAATGCTACTTTGTATTTCTTCGTTCTGTAGATACACTACACATTTTTCCATAGCAACAATAAGCATATCATTTAACAGAACATTTTAGCATTGTATAGTTTGCAGTCTAAACATGCCTCTGAAGAAACCCGGGTCTCATATTCTCTTCATTTTGAGAACCAGCTCAGATTTGTTGTGTTTTCTCAGTTCGCCATGAACTCAGTCCAGATTGTACATCTGTGCCATATGGAATGGTGGAACAGAAGTTGTGCAAGAATCCAAATAGCAGAATCTATAAATCAGAAGAGTCTTTAGAAGCTGAGGGAAGAGGGTCTCCAAGTAATGTGGTCACTATCTTACAGCTAAGCAAAAAAAGAACCAAACCATAGTTCAGAAGCATTGATGTTGTGTGGAATGTAAAGAGTTTCAGGTTACATTTCTCTCCTTCTCTATGCACATGTGATATGTGTCAGGGCCCTGAGGGCACTAATAGGCCTAAATGGCCCTAACCAGCCTCACCTGGGTCTTTACCGACACCCTGTGCCCATGGGTCTAGGAGCCTCATTTCAGCTCAGCTGCCAGTCTGTGCTTGAGCTGTGTGTAGAGTTCTGTCTTCTGCTATTCCTGAATTGTTGCTTGGATTTCCCAGCTTGACCTCAGACCTGATTTGCTGCCTTGCCCTTGCCTGGTAACTGCTGGTCTGCTGATGAAGCTTGGTGCTTTCACCAGCCCAGTTCTGCTTGTCTGCTGTGGGGCTGTGCCATGGTGAGTGGGGACCCTGTCTGTGCTGTGCTTGCTCTTGGCTCCTGGCTGGTCCTCCCTTGTGGATCAGCTGCGCAGCCCTCCCACCGCTCCTATGTGAGCTCTGGATCCTGCAGGGAGCTATGGCTAGAGTACAGAGGTAGCTTGCAGCCCTTCAGCCCTCTTTAACATCCTCTGCACCCAGACTGACCCCTGCTCCTTCAGTTGTGAGAGTATGGGGATTTGTCAGTTGCCTGCAGTTAGCCTTTGCTGCCATCCCAATGCTCAACCTAATGGGTATTAGCTGCTTAGCAGAAATAACTTCTCAGTTTGTAGTGATGGCCCTAGACTGAGCCATCCTCTGTATGCAGCTGCTCAGTGTTGCCATGCTCCAGGAGTCTGATGTCTTATTGAGCACTTTAGAGCAGCTTTTTGGGGACTGTATTCATGCAACTGTGTCTAAGGCTGTCTTCCTGGAGCTCTAGCAGGGGAGTCAGTTGGCTACTGACTACACAAGTCAATTCATGAAGCTGGATGTGGAACCTGAATCTCTGCAATTGTTGGGAATTACTAATTTCCACTACATACACTCGTTTTTTACTTTGGTGCAGGCAACTTTGCTCAGCTTGATAATATCATTGTATATATGAAGGTAATTTCCTGTTTCCCAAAACCAGTCTGTTGCTTTCTCAATGGTGGGACATTTGATTTAAAGGTTCAGCTGCAAAGCAGAAGGATAATTGTCTTTACATCTCTTCACTAATGGTTAATTTTATTCATAAACCTTTGTGACTTCTGTTCTTAATGTGCTCATTCCTGGCATAAAATAAAGCTCTTTGATTGTTTTTGAAATTGCATGGTATGGATAAAGCTGTACGGCCATGAAGTTTGCTCAGATATAGCTAGCTTTAAACACAGCAAACAAAGCTACTTGAGCTGTTATTGTGTGATCAGATAAGGATATCTTTATTTTTAGGATTATTCATTAATTTACAAGAGCATCTGTTAAATGTCTTTCTACCATCAAAACCAAAAATTCTGTGCAGTTCATGTCTTTATTGATGTATGGATTCATTTCACCAATTGCACTGTGTGTCTTTGAACATTCTAAAACCAGATTTGCCTAAATGAGGAAAAGTAAGCTCCGTCTAGTACCATACAGAATTTGGAAAGAAGTGACCAAATTTGAATTTATTCACTTTGGGAGCACATGGTAGTGCTTTACAAGCTGTTTTGATGTCCTAAGCAGTCTTCCTTGGGATTTCCAGGAAATTAATAGCTTAAGGCTGTAAACAATGATCAACTTCTGTATTCTTGTCTTGTGACATTTTGCTTTTATTTTAACCCAGCATGAAAATATGAACATCTATTACTTACCCAAATGAGTTTGCGAGGGCCACTGAATGTGACATTACATTGCTCATAAAGCTGATCAGTAATTATGATTCACAATGAAGTGTTTCAAATCTAAAAAGATACTGGGTTGTCATTTTTTTATACTGCAGTTCTGTGTAGTTACAAAGTTTATTAACGCTCAGAAAAGAGATTTAGAGTGTGGTTTTATTCCTATGAAAATCAAAGCTCATATTCCTCCACAAGTTCATCCTACCCCAGTAAACGTGTGTGTTGGAGGATTCTTCATCATGTGCTTGTACAAAACTGTGTAGTGGGACATGGTCTTAGATAACAAATGCATAGTACAAAGGAATAACATTACCTAAAAACTTATGATGTACTTTATTATTATTGTGTCTAACTTAGGCTGCTTTTCAGTATTGCTGTCCAGTAACAGATTTTTAAAAATGTTAAAAGTAGTGCATTCTTGGACTAATGCTGATTGTTGGCAGGGTTGAGGGTTTTTCTGTTTGTTTTCTAACAAATAATTCCTTGGTTTTTTTCTGTAAGACTCTTCTTTCTCTCTGTTTTTCTCTTCTAGTGCTGAAGTCATTTGCTACTTCTAGTCCAGGACATAGGGTGATCACCTGCAATGAAGAGGAAGGAACACACTGTATGTACATTAAAGTTCTACATAAGTAGCTACATTTCAGCAATCACTGAAAAACTGATGTATTTGAAAGTTATGAAAAAATTGTTCATAGGGGACAGGACTGGAATCTGATTTGGCAAGCCAAGCAATACGCTGTATTTTTCTGGTTTGAATGGGATCCCTTTAAGTCTCAGTAGCCCCCGCCCCAATTAATCCTCCTTGCTGCAAGGCAAATATTGCACGGGTGTGGTATTTTGTGTTTGTAATCTCAGGCTGCAGAACTGGATTTTTTTTTTAATCTTCTAAAATATTCTGGTTTGGAGATATGGATCATTGCATTTCTGTAACAAAGTTGGATTGAGAAAGGTCAAAAAAGCTTTATATCTTTTCATTTACGGTCTGTACTATTTTCACTAGGATTTAAGGGCAATGCATACTATCGCAAAGGTAGCGATGTTCTTTGTAAGAAGGCTGCTGAATTTGTCTGTTAATAGCAAAGGGTGGAACAGGAGCTTTGTGTCTGAATCACAAAATACATTGCCATTCTGTGCAATGACCTTTCTGCAAGGGACTATCGCTTTCTGTAGAACACTGATTGCCTGGTGGAGTGTGTTTTTACCTTTCTCCAAGTTAACAGGTATGGGTAAAGGTTAGTACTTTCCCTCATAGAGCCCCCTTGCTGGGAATCTCCAGAAGTGGTAATTATTTGTGGACTAAATTATCTCATACTGGTATCAGAGCATGCTGAAGTTCACTAGGTGAGTACTATGCCCTCCTGCAAGCTCATCTCAGATAGACCATTCCTTGGCATCTCTTAACTCTCATAGCTTTACACTGTAAATTCCACGTCAGTTCCTGTCTCTGTTTCCTTTCCTCCAAACATCTTGTCAAAATGTTCTAAAGAATGATAGGGACTTTTGCTAATGGTATGCCAATTCTTTCTGAGGCGTTGTCTTTTCAGTTAGCAATTTTTAAATGACAGTTTGCGGTTGCAGTGGACTCTCTGGCTTCTCATCCTTCAAGCATATTTTTTTTTCTTTTCTTTTTTTTTTTTTTTCCTGCAACCTCTTTCTACAGCTGGTTGATGACAGATAGCTTATGTACCAGTCTGGATGACTTTTTCCAGTCCTACTCCACCTAGTCAATATGTTTCTCCTGTAATACATCCAGAACATATTGTTGCTATGCACCAATCATAGCTACTGGCTGGTTCATTCTGGAGCTTCTAGCAACATTTGTTACTGAAGGGTCCCTAACAAGTACAGAAGAGCTGCTTTAATCTTATTTAGAAGGAAAAAAGTAAATATTTATACATAATATATATGTATAAATATATATTATGTAAATATATAAAAACAAAAAAATAAGAACCTTACCTATCTCAGCTCTATCTTCACTCAAAATACCCTGTATAGTTCCTCCAAAAAGGCAAGGTTTCTCTCTGTTTAAAGTACTATAGCACTGTGCAGACATGGGATCAACTAAACCTCTGTGTTGTCATCTTCCTTAGCTTAGAAATAACCATGGGACTACTTGATGGTTTTTGTGGGAAGACCTATTTAGAAATCTGTGAAACAGCTGCTTGCAGAACTGTTTTTGCTGAATGCTACTGTCTGTACTCCTTGCTAATCCTCCTTCAGAACAAAATTTGGGCATGCCTCTTTTGGGATTTCATTTTGCAGATCAAAGTGAGAGCTGATTCAGGTACGGATGCCATTTTCCTACCCGCATAAACTCTGGATTTATTCATGTTGGACAAGTACGGTGCACTTCTCAACCAATCTATCAGTGAATTCAAGAACAGGATGCTGAGGACTTGGGTTTTGCCTTTGTTCCTGATATGACTTTAGGTTTCATGAGTGTGTTACATATTGCAACCTGGCATATAATTTTCTTCACCATTTATTAAGATACAGCCAGCCCACAGAAAATGGCGGGAAGAGGTGTGTATGTAGAGGCCTTGTTCTTTCTGGGTCTTGGCCTCTCCTCTTGGGAAGTGCCCTGGGAAATGTTTGTCCCCTATCTAATAAACAGCTGGGGAAAAACAGGCTTCGTTTGGGAGAAAGTTTGAAAGCATCAGATGCATTTTTTTCTTAACAAAGTAGTGGGAATACTTTTTCAGGATGGGGAAAACTTTGGTGCTTGCTGCATTTCTCAGCTGAAAGGGATCATGACTTTATTTCTCATCTTATAGTGGTGCATGCTTGTTGCCATGCTAGGCTTGGATAAGGAACTTCTTCCCTCCAGTTGCATCTCTACCAGTGTATAACAAGGAAGGTGGTCTTCTCTGGACTTGAGTGAGTGAATCAATGAAGGAGCAACTAAGCTATAATAGGATTTATCACACCTAACTTTAGGTGGCAGCAAGTAGGTGTTAATTTTAGGCTGGTGTCAAAACTCCATCATAGTCAATGATGGAGTCAGCTAGTCAGCAGTGATTCATTTGACCAACATGTCTGCTGTAGGATGAGTGAGTTGTTGTCTAGTCCCCTCTGGCTGTGTTGGTTAGCCCCCCTCTTGACTACAGAGGGAACACAGACACCTCCATTAGGAGATGAATTCCATGCTTGGTGTTCAGCTGGGAACGTATGGTCGTCCTGTCCTGGCTTCCAGCTCAGCTTCTGTATTTTATCCAAGGCCTGCTTAACACACAATTCAACATAAAAATCCTCCAGTCAGTCAGAGTGCTACAGTTGCATTTGTAGAGGTGTGATCTTGTTAGCACGTTTGGAGATGGCAACTGTACTAGTGCTTCAGCAAACTGAAGTAGGGGAACTCCCAGTTTCTGAATCCCGTTCAAGCTATGGCATGAATGATGTACCAGCAAGGGAGCTGGTACTAGCAAGGCTGCTGTACAGACCCGAAACACTTCTGGGCATGCAGTCACTGTTCCAGGGCTTCAGATCAGAGACTGAAGGGCAGGTAGTGTTTAGATGCATTCAAGATGAGGTGGCAACTGAATGGAAAGCAGAGAAGGCAGAAGTGGGTTGCAGTGTGGGATCTAGTCGCTTTCAGTTTTGCTTTAGTCCCATTTTAGGCACCTAATTTTATTTTTTTTTTTAATTTAATCTTCAGAAATACAATTCTGGAGTAAGTAGATTTGGTTTTAAGCATTTCAGTTCCAACACCTTTCTGAAACATGTTCTTCAGGTTTTTTTTTGTGAATAGCTTTCTAATTTTCTCTATCTGTTTTTGTTGCCTTTTTTTTTCTCCAAAGGATATGTTATACAGTTATTTAAGGAAGTATTCCTTCTGTCTGTGTTAATTTAAGACAATAGTAAACTATAAGTGATCTTTAAATTGTCTTCTTTCATCTCAATTTCATAGAGCCTAGTGCACGTTTTCTTTCAATTCTCCTGTTCTTACTGTTATTATTATGGTTTTTTGCCTGCCTTGTGATGCCGTCACACTCCACATTCTCTACTAATTTTTTTTTTACATATGTATTTTTTATTATTTGCTTTTGAAATTTTTAATTAAGGTTCCGCTTTTTTGTTGCTTTTATAACTTTTTTTTTTTTTGCCTGGAAGGAACTATAGCTCATTTACTGTCAGTTTCTTATTGTTTTTTTTTTTCTCCATTTCAGAAGGTTATTTCTCTGAAAAAACAAAGGCATGTGTTTGCATATATTGCTATTCACATTATTCAATCTGATGGGCATTATTGTTGTCAGCTATTTATTAATTCTTTTTTGTAAGTAGTTCCTCTGGATATATTCAGTGCGATAAAGTACTGTCTAATTGTTATGCGGAGTTTGATCCTTAATACTGCTTGTTCTGTTCAGAAGACTTCGATCATCTTATTTTTAACTGATTAATTAAATTAAATAATTTACAATTGTACGCCATCAGCAAATTTTTCTGCCTTGCTGTCTGGCCTTGTTCATGCTGCGCACTATAGCTGTAATCACCAAAACAACTCGTGAGATGATAGATGGGCACAAGACCCTAGAAAAGCTTTACCCTAGGGGAAGTAGTTGTTGGGGTTTTTTTCTTCTGGTTTTCTGTATGTGTTATGTTTGTTGTTTGTTTGTGGTTTTGTTTTGTTTTCTTCCTAGGGGGTATAACTGGTTATGCAATGTGGACAGTATCTTGCCTTAGGATGATTTTAGGTTTGGAATGGGATTATCATGTGTTCCCTGAGCAGAAGGGCTTCTGCTTGACAGTAGCTGACAGCTTGGTAGTAAATTCCAGCTCCTTTATAAGGACAGGACTTTTTGTGGAAAAGAGGCTGAGGACATGGTAGTTTTGAGTGTATGACTTGTCTGAGAAACACACATTTAGTTTAGCTTTACAAAAATACATTTGGATATGTAAATGAAGGCTGTCTGGAGCCAACTCTAAGCTGCTTTCTGGATGTTATGCAAGGTTTACTGCAGTGATTACTGAGCATTTCCACAGAAGGGTAGCAATTACCACTGCAACCCTTACATTAGATGACACAAACACAAATAGAGAAATACTGGAAGAGAAAAATAAGCCTAGTCTGAACAGTACCCACAGATTAAAACTTCTATGAGCAGTGCATAATGAGGGGATCAGTGAAAATGAGGTTCCAGACCTTTAACCTAAAGGATTTCCAGTATCCACTTGATGAGTAGAGGACAGTTGTGGAAGGGGACAGATGTCTGGAAGTCTGGGATGCAAAAGCAAAACGCACCTCACCTGAGAGAAGTTAGGTTGTGGGTACTGGCTGCTCTGTGCAGTCTGTGTGCCTTCCCTTTCCTCTGTCTGTACTTCTCTTGCAGGACCAGTGTGTTTCTGGTCAGATTTACAGCTGAAAAATGACAGGATGGATAGGAATCAGAGCTGCAGGAAACTGTCCATCACCTGCACTCATGCGCTTCCCTACAATTCTTAACCCTAATTGAAGAAGACCAGGAAGGAAGGAAATAGGGGACACAAGGGTGTCACTTACGTGCTCTGAGCCAGGCTAGCTAGGTATGAAGGGATCAGTTGGTCTGGGTATGCTAGCAGCAGGGCTGGGGAAAGGTCTGAGCTGGAAGCAGAAGGAGTCTTTGATCTGAGTGAATAAGCTACGTAGATATGCTCGGTACAAAAGAAGTTTCTTTCCTGCACAAGTGCCAAAGATGAGTTTGTTGCTCTGTCTTGAGTACTAGCTGTGCTTTTTGTTCAGTGTGCTGAACACATTTCACTCCTCTTAGTGGTTATTATTTGACTTCCCAGATCTATCCTTGAAGATCACTGCTGTGCTTTTTCAGACATATATATACTTCAGGGAAGTAATTATTTTCTTGTGATGCTAGGGACAGGAAGACAGAGGAAAATTTTGGTGTTTCCAGTTATTTCCCCTTAAAATGAAATCAAGCTTTGATTTCTGCTGAAGCTAACACATTTCATTAACTCTGTTTTTAAACATAATCACATGCATGCATGTTGACATGAAAAATGCAAATCAAACAGCATATTTCATTTCTAAATTTCCACTCACATTTTTTCTAAAAACAGAATTTCATATTTGGCAACTGAATATGAGGTGGGGGGAGTCATCTCTGTTAGCCACTGGCCTTCTTTACAGTTTTTGGGGAGATACTTCTAGAAATTTTGGGGGAAATTAGTAACAGGGGGTTGGATTAGATTGGAATAGTCTTTCTTCAGATGTAACATGCACTTAGAAATTATGTAAAATTGAGGGGCTATAACTGTGATAGTAGGAGACTGGATACAGAGATTTAAGCAGTAAATCTTTTACTGGATTCCTTCTGAGAAAAATCTAATTCTGAACTATTTACAATGACTAACTTATTTTTCTCAATTTTAGTTACATATTTCTAAATACTCTCATATCCAACAGTGAAGGCCCTGGGACATCTCACTTGTGCTTAGCCTTTTGCAGAGGATACAAACTAATCAGGTGAGCCAATTGAAATAAAGGGATGAGCAGAAGATATGGCCCGTTAAGCAGGTGGACAAGGTAAGTGTTGCCAACTCATCCGAGGAGCGTACTCATCTGGCTGAGGGGTCTTGCTTGCGGTCACTGAGCAAATAAATGTAGCTGCTGCACCTATAAAGGCACTGCTGCATCTAGTTTGCCATCCTCAAACGTGCCACCCCCTCTGCAGATTTGGTGAGAGGTGTGTGCACAGCATCAATAGGTTCAGTTCACGGTCTGATGTCTTCACGCAAACCACACCTTCATCAGTGGTTTAAGTTGATTCACTGCACTGTGAACCAGAGCAACCAAGTCATGCATTTCCATCTGTTGTGATGTGATAGCCTCTATAGAAAGATGATGTGGAGAGTTAGGGGTGGTGATAGATTAAACCATTCCTGCTCAGTTTGTCAACGTTTGTCTGTCAGAACCCCAATTTATGAGTCTAAAAGACTCTGTTCTTTAAAAAAAAAAAACCAAACCAAACGTGTCTGTTCAAACCTTGCTGCACATATCCATGTGCTCTTGTCTGCTCATACACGTAACACTGGATGCATTTGAATCATGATGATATGTTCTCTGATGTACAAGTTGGGCATGAAAAAATCTGTTCATACTAATTAAAAAGTGTTTTAAATGGAGCTTGATATTACAAATGGGTTTATATGAGATGACATCAGGAAAAAGCCGAGGACTAGACTTGCTGACCTGAAAATGCTTCTGAGGATGGTTTGAAGAGTCGGTGTCACCTGTATAATCAGTTTTCCCATTTCATTTAAGTAGTTCAGTTAATTGCATACATGTATGCCTTTGGGTCATATGAACATTTTTTTCCCCTTCAAGTGTCAGCTTGTTAAGAATTAACACCATACACGTTTTTCACTTCTGTTTTTTAAGAAATATTTACCAGATACTTTTTAATATTCCTGAGCCCTCTTTCAATACACTGTCCCAGCCCTTACCATTTGCTCAGGTATAGCCTAGCTTTCCTTTCACATCTCAAAACTTTCTTCAGCAGCTCCTTTTCACTTCTGTTGAAAAGTGTAGTCAGAAACATTAGATGGTTCCCAGATGGCTTTTTTTTTTTCCCAACAGAAATGTAAACCCCATAGCTCTAGAAAGAGTGCATCAAAAAACTCGTATTTGTAGCACTGCTTGAGAGAGATAAATTTGAAGCGTGCAACGTAGGTGGCCAGGGCTTCCTATCGTTCTCAGCCTGGATGCAGCTGGATCAGCTACTTGTTTTACACTTCTACAGGAAGTAGCCCTCCCCCTACTCTTTTAGCACTAAGCAACAGCTTAGACCTTTCATGAGAAATATAAGCCAAATGCTCAGTTGAACTGAAAAAGCATCTGGGAGAGTCTGTGGTGGCAGAGTAGACCTCCCACCTTCTTTCCCTATGGCCCTGGTGGAGCCTGAGCAGCCTTTTGCCTTTACGTTCTGCTGAAACATGCAAGCTGGAGCTGCAGAATGCTACGGGGGAGCTCTTCTATGGGAAATGGGAAGATCAGCTGACTGGGAATCTGTGCAACAGGCAGGGAGAGAAGATGTGAAGCAAAGACAAGAAGGAGGCAGGAGAAACAAAATTTAAGTAACATTGTAAATAGTTCTTTTGAGAAAGTGATGATTTTGGTGGTTTCTCTGCTCTGAAAGCATTTACAGAAATAAAGTGTTTTATAGTTTATTTCAAGATATGAACAGAGCTAAATGACCAGCTTATTCAGTGTGACTCACTTTAAACACAGCTAACCAAGATTTTCCAGGGATCATTTTTGTATTCTCTCTGTAGTAAGATTTTTACATTGACTTATGCATTTTGAATAATGCTCCCTTGTCATGATAAAGATCTCTCCTCCTCCTGTTTCCTAAATCAAATACCATTATTTTCTTTCTTACTTGTGCCTGTGAGTCTAATATTTAAAACCATTTAATTCTCCTCACAGTGAGACAAATAGCCTCAAAAAAATGGATAAAAATGACCCTAAATCTCATATTCTTGCTAAGTAGTTCTATTTTTCTTCAAAAACTTCTGCCAACAGAAGCTAAACCCCAATGTCTACACTGACTTTCCCATTTCTTAAAGATAGATACCATAACTGGCTCTTTGTATAAATAGTGATTAATTCACAAGAGTAAGTGGATTATTTGAAGCACAGGTGTCACGGGTTAAAAAGACTGGAAACCATTCTTTATTGCATGATACTCTATAAGGGTCTGCGTGAATTAAATTCATTGTTGATATCAAAGTGCCTTGACTGCAAAAAATCTTTACAGCTGTGTTTAGATAGAGTTAAAAGAGTACCACTCATGTTGTACTTTAATATAATTTGACCAGCTAGTAAAACTGGAAGTACATTATTAAAAACATCTCAGTAATACTGCACAACTTTTCCAGAAATACTGAGGAACATTTGATTGATAAGATACTGCATTTGCTTTTCTTCATAAAACCGAAGAAGAATCCTCTTCATTCCCTCAGTCTCCTTTTAGAAGAAGATATGTCTGTCTTGTGGTTGGATGTGTGGATACCTGTTCTCTGGTTTTGTTTTCCTTTTGCTTCTCAGTAAACCAGGGTTCATGTGAAGATATTTAGCACTTCCCTCCAAATGCTTCATAACCTGCCCCATATTGAAAAGCGCAGACCAGTTTAAAACAGGTTTCTTATAGAGTACAGTTCCTCTGCAGTTCTGTTGTAGCTCCTTGGCTGTGCATCAAAATCCACTCTGTCCTTCTCAGCTGCTCTGTTCTGAGAGAGCAAAGCTATCGTGCTCTTGTCAATCTTTGTGAAAATGGTTAAATCACTAGTTGAGGCTTATGAAAGATAAGTTTAAGTCTGAAAATGTGTGGATAATAAATATGTATGCATGCAACTTTTGTGTGGCGTTTTTTGTTGTTTTAATTTTTTTTTCCTATTTGCCTCCATCAGTTTGGCATTGCGGTTAGTTATTCATCTGTAGAATTAGAAAGCGAGTCATTATATTTTTGGGAAGTGCAGTTTTCATGTCATGGCATGTAATGTCTAATGAAATTGAAAAGTACAAATTAAGATCCATTAAAGAAAGATTTATATAAGTTTTCTTTGTGGCAGCCTTGCAGATTAAGGAGAGCTTGCTGCATTCTTGTTTGGTTTTGGAATAAAGGAATTTATTAGGCAGCTTAGTTGCTAAAAAAGGTAATGTACCCTTAGTAAAGGTGGCAAACAAAAAGACAGCCTTTGAGAGCTGAAGCAAAGTACTACCGTGTGAGAAAAGGGTAGTTCGGGAAAGGTTATTTGTTCATAAGGCACTGCAGAAAAGTGCTAATACAAATGAAAGGTCTTGACTGTGCTTCTAACATGAGTATTTTCCAAGTTGTGTTGCTGTGGTTGTAACCAGTGCACAGCAACAGGTAAAGAGGTATGTAGTGAGCATTTTAAACAACAGTTATGGACTGTGTATATTCATAACAATGCATATAACTATGGAAGACAAAGAAAATAGTGCTTCTGACTTCATTGACTAAGGCAGAATAGTAAATTCAACTAGTATCACAGTGCTTGAGAATATTAAGGGTCAGCATTGATCAGATTTTCCTATTATATGAGATTTTTTTTTTTTAAAAATTGATGACCTTCATTTAAACTAGAAATTGAAAAAGATCCGCTCGATTAGTGTTATTAAAACTTAAAATCAAGCCTCAAGACTAAGAACTAGAAACATACTGCCACATAGGCCATCAGAGGGAAGACACTGCTTGAGGCATACTTACTGAAAGCCTACAAATTTTTCTTTAAAAATTGCCTAGAATTTCACAAAAGCAGTAAGAGCACATAGTGAAATTTAAAAGTTTAAATGTAGTTCTGTCTGCTGTGGCTGGTGAATCAAAACCTATCATACTCTTATTTTTAAATTAGATGCAGTTGCTGTTCTTACAACTGTTGTAACTTACTGCAATGCTATTTTATATAACCAGATAAAAAGGTATCACTTTATGATCTTAAAGATGCGTCCTTATCAGGTTGTCTCTTTTGTCTTAGGAATTTTTTTCTTTCTGCAAAAGCTTTCTGTTTTTTTTTTTCCCTTGATTTGTCACTTCCAGATTATCTCTTTTCAAAGAGATATTCTGTAACATAATAAAGCCCATTTCTGCTGATTTAGTAGGAAATGGCAAGATAAATGTAAATTGGGCTGAAATGCAAAGAGCTTTGAGAAATGACATTATAAAAAAAATACAAAAGTCACAAGCCTCAGAAATGCTATTCCCAGCCCCCCTTCCCTCCCAAATGGTAACAATTGTTTCTCTTCCCTGTAGGAATCTTCCCTATAACAGAATAAGAAAAATGTTACATTTTATATTGTGCTTTTTTTTGTCTAAGCTAGAAAGAACTATTCTATTCTCAGTTTGACATTAGAGAGCAAAGATACTAATCTATGTTTAGCTCCATGGTTTGCATTCATGTTAACTTACAATTCTGGAACAGGCTTATAGGACAGTAAGCTCTTGAGCTGAGGTCCAGTTGTGGGATCTTGCAGGTATCAGGACAACAATAGCAGATTATTTTCTGGCGTCCTCCATTTCTTATGGTTTGTACTTGAAAATAACTTACGTTCCATTATCATATCCTATATAAGGTTGTAGCAAGCGCAGTATGGAGTTGGGAGATTGCAATACCCTGCCCATGCTATTGCTTGTGTGTTTCTTACCCTTGGGTGTTTCCAAGGGAGACTTAAGTTCACATGACTGCAGGGAAAGTTTTTTTCCAGTACCAGGGTTATTCCTAAGTATACTGATAGTTCTTTTTGTAATCTCTTTACAGTGAAACTTGCACTTTGTGTCCCTTAGCTGCTCTTCTCTATTTGGTGAATTCACCCAAGGAACCTGATAAATTTTAATGGGGTTGTTGCTTGTAAGGAACATTCAACAGCATGAGTAAGGATTGCATTTTTAGGACTTTAAATTTGTTCTGTTTCTATCAGTAAAGATACACTTTGGCCTGCTTCCTCCCAGCACAATATTAGTCATTTCAAAAAGTGAATGATGTAAAAATCTAAAGATTATTAGCAGGAAAGATGTCCTGAGCAGAAGTTAAAACAAAACAAAACAAAAAAACCCAACCAAAACAAACAAAAAAACAACATTTCCACTACCACTAATTACTAGTAAAATATTGTTGCTGGTAAAGCCTAATTTGAAATTCTGGGTACAGTAGAATTGCCTTGTTCTTTTAGGGATAAAGAGACAAAGTGCATCTATAAAATACAACTGCAAATGTTTTCCTGTGCTGCCTCATTGATTCACAATGTCTTGCTGTGCATCCTTTATGATTAGAGGTTTACGAACCGTGCAGGTCACAGCATTATTCTCTGCTGAGGGCCCTGGATGTGCTGTATAGCAAAATCCTTGGACTCTTCAACACTGAGAGATTTCTACAGCAGCTTTGTGTGTTCATGTTATAATCTTAAGCAGAAACATAATAAGCATATCTGCTAGGGAATTCAGTTTTACTTTTCAGTGTGCTTCCATCATGTCTTGAAACTTTTGACGTCACCATAAAAAATGCTAGGGGAAAGGAAGCTGAAGACATTGGCAGTGTTTTGTTTTCTGTTGGATCTTTCTACCCAGAAAGGTGTTAGAGGGAGTTAACTTTGGACCACGCTGTGAGCTCAGTAGTAGAATGTTACTGCTAAAATCATCAGCAATAAAGAGGGCAAATTCACAAAAACTGTATTGTTAACAGGCCATTAAAGTTGACAGGAGCCATATTTATTTCTCTTGGCTCTGCTCTTTCAGTCTGTCTGCAAAAGTCAAGTGAATGACACCCTGAGATGATTTAGGCTGTTGTTGTACAAAGCTAATTTAATCTTTAGCCTTTTGCTTTCCAGGTCCCTTTCTTTTCCCACCCCTGCTGCCCCAAGCACACAGACCATTGCTACCACCATGGATGCTGTTGCCTTGTTAGTTCTGCATTTTTTTTTTTTTTTTGGTTACTGCTCTCTGAACTGTTCCATGGAATTAAATTATTTTAAAAATGACCAAGCAAGCAGCCGATGTTCACTCTCCTTTTTTTGTGACAGACTGTGTATTCTGCACTGGTTATTACTGAAGCCATAATAACTGTTCCTTCCTTTTCCGTGTTTCTGAATGGAAGAGATTCCTGCTAAGGAGTGATGCAGATCTGGATAACAGCATGCTACTTGTTCCATTATGTGCAACAACTCTCTTGTCACAGGACACACGTGCACTGAAGGTTCACCCTGTTCTCCATCAGGGTTTTATACTGAAAATTATAATTATGGATGCTACAGTATTCTAGCTCATTTTCCTAAAGGCTGAAGTTAAATTTCTGTGTATCATTTACCTTGAAATATCAGATCATGTTAGTGTAGTGTTAGTACAGTAGCATTAACACAGATCCTCCCAGGTATCGGTTTGCCAAAAAGAAGAGGAAAGCTGTTCTGGCTTGATAACTTCTCTGTTTTCCCAGTTGCATTGCATCATCTGGTGCAGGTCACTTCTTCCATGAGGCTGCTACCTGCATACATAAAGCTCTAATTTAATAGCGTTATTGAAATTATCAAGGGAAGACTCTGAATTTGAAAATATAAGCCTAAGTGAACTAAATGTTTTGCTGTTAAGTGTATGGGGAAAATGAGTTCCTTCATTGAGGAGAATGTCTGATTTTGGTTGAAAATGTAGGTGGTTACTAAACTTTATAGCATGTCAAGTTGTTACGACCAGAATTTGTTTTGATCAGAAAGAAAAAAAACAAAACAAAAACCCCTTTATACTTACAACCAATAGCAAAGAATGGCTCTTCCCAAGGAAAAAGTGTGGCATATGTTGTTCACATTGTCTCAGTATATCAAAGCAGTGAGTATGAGAAGGCTTGTTTTTTTTATTGCCAAAGTCAAATACAGTTCTAAGATAACTTGTTTTGTCTAGGTTTGTTTCCATGCAAAAGCCAGATTCTTATGATATGTTGGTAACTGTCTCACTAGCCCCTTCCCCCAACAAATTTAACAAACAATAAACTTAAATTTATCAGAAACTTAACTGAATAAATAATATCTAGCAGTAGCTATGCAAGTGTGTGTGTGTGTGTGTGTGAAATCCTGTGGTTTTTTTTTTTTTTGTCTTTTGTTCACTTTTTTCCAATTTTTGAAAATTGAAATTTTGGGTTCTGGCTATGCTAGGAAAAAAAAAAATGTTTTGAATGGGATGTGAATTCCAGAATGAAAGGAAGAGGAATCTTTGCGCAAAAAACTTTTAACACGTTGGTTTATCACCATCTTTCCTCTTGAGAACCATGAGTTTTGGAGCTCCTAGGCCAACATCAACACACACTCTTGGTGAGCTAAGTAACTTGCCATCAAAGCAACATTGCTGGGTTTCTGTTGAACTCTGTAGCAAACACAGGTGTAAGCACACCAGGTAATGTGTTGGCAGACAGTGCTCAGAGTGGGATGTCACTCTGGGGACGGTAGCCCTGAGGAAGGCTGGCAGGAAACGGGGCTTTGTTACTGCTGCCCACACAGACAGCATGGCAGAGCTCCTGCCTGACAGCTGAGCGCACCGGCGAGGCAGCTGGGGCCAGCCAGCTGGAGCTGAGGCTGCCCCGGCACTGTCAGGACCTTGCTGATGGTGCACAAGCCCATGGGGTCTAACCACCACAGGCAGAGCCAGATGCTGCTAAGCATGGAGTTGGGAGACCCAGACATTGCCAGCAGTGAACCGGGCCCATGTCGGGCCTGTTGGTGTCCTCATGGCCCTGACATGCAGTATCTTTGTGGGAGGATGATGCTCAGTGGGAACCATGTGAACCAGCCTCATTGGGGTATTTTGCTTCCTTGAGTAGCAGCACCATTCAACACCTGCCAAAGCTGGGACAGAGCAGGGAAGGGGATGACGCTGCCTCTCCTGGAGGTCCTCCAGCACAGTCAAATCGTTCACCTTGGGCTGGGTGCTGCTGCCTCAGCCATCAGCCAGGTTTTGCTGTTACCAGAGATGAGCTCTGATCTCCTTGCTGCCAAAGTTCCCAGTGAAAGCCTGCTTGCTGGAAAGCATGGGACAATCCCCCTCTTTGTCCCTACTCTTGCTCCTGTCCACCAAAAGTGATTGACAGGCTCTGTTCTGCAGTTAGATGCAATTGTGTTTGACAAGTATGGATTTTGGTGCAGTAAAAAGAAGTTGGTATCTTATGCTTTTCTTTGTTTTCTTCTGCTGTACTGGTCTGTGGGGCACTAGTCACACTGATAATTAGAAAATGTTATCCAAGGGTATCTTCAAGCCAGAACAGAGGGGCTGTTGGCAACTCCAGCTGAGGCTGCATCTGGCCTAGGCTCCTCTCCTGCCATGAAACAATTTAAGTGGTTTCCTGTGAGTCATTACCCGAGGTGAATCAATATGTACTTCTACAAGTGTTAGAGTTAATGAAGATTGGTCTCTGATGGATTTGTATCTTATGATTACATTCTCTGATGTCTACTGAAGTACAAACTCCAAATGAAACTTCTTGTGCAACTGAGGCGCTGAAAATCTCTTTCTGTGCAGGTTTTCTGTTAAGGATGACTGCATGTTATAGCTTTTCCTTTAGTGGAGGCACTGAAACTTTTCTTTCCAGTTTCCTATTTCCATGAAACTTAGGGATATAATGACCTTGGAGATTTTTATCCTTCTGTTTAATGTGTTTGAAATTGTCTAGTAGGTTCAAAGATAGCTGGGGAATGGAATGACAAATTATCACATGCAGGCATAGTGTAATTGCATAAGACTTGCTTCTTCAAGAAGCCAGGTTAAAGAGAGGTGTGAGAGGTTTCCTGCAGAAAGATTGCCTAGACTGTGGGGACTGGAGGGCTGGAGAACAAGGCCGTGATTTATTCTGTTTTTAAATAGAAGCTAAGCTCAAATAAACAAGTATACTTTTAACTCTGCACAGCCCAAGATTTTGTTTGTAGAGCAGATTTGGAAAGGCAGGGGCTTATTCCTAAAGCTTTATTCACTAGATTGAGACACTCTGAACATAATATTTAATGTACTCATAACTGGCAGTTGCAACTCAGGAAAGAGCTCTTGGACTCGTCATGACTGTCTTGACAGTTCTCTGAAATCCATTAGTTCAGTTTGCAGCAGAAGCTAAAGAAAGTTAAAAAAAAAAATTATCTTGGCCATCATCTGGAAGGGTTTTAAAGACAAAATGGAATGCATTATTTTGCTGTTGTGTAAATCTTCATGCACTCGCGTCTTGAGTACTGTGTGCAGTTTTGGTCTGCTGACCCGACGGAGGATGTAGTACCATTGCAGAAGGAACAGAGGGAAGAGCAACTAAAATGATATAGAGGATGAAGCAGACTTTGAGGAGGAACTTAAAAGATGCAGGTTTGTTCAGTCTGGAGAAAAGGTTGAGGGATGAGGTGACTGAAGATTGCAAAATCATGAAGGCAACAGATAAGGGTTGTTGGAACTGTCATTCATCAATTCCAAAATGCAAGAATCAAGGGGCACTAGATGAAAACAGTAGTAGATAAATTTCAAGCACTCAAAAGAAAGTATTTTACACTGCAGGTTGTGAACTTCCGGCACTTACTATTACAGGAAACTGTGGAGACGGATAGTATCAGCAGGTTCAAGAGAGTTGCATGAATTTATGAACAACAGCTCCATAGATGGATAGTAAATGCACAGGGGAGGTTAGTACTGTCCCTCATTCTGAATTCATGAAGTCTGGATGCTGGAGGAGGGAATAGATTGTCGAAAGTGTGCCTGTGGTATTCCTGAGAAGCATCTCTTACTGCTCTGTTGCAGAGACAGTACTGGGCTCAATAAACCATTGACCTGAATGGCTGGGACATTCCTTAAGTTCTTGTAGTGTCCTGAGTCCATATGTAAGGCAAAAACTAGCACGTGGCTTGGAAGTGATGGTGTATAAAACAACAGTTAGATTCCCTAGTTTCATCTGGTCTGTGTCAAAGGCAATAATCGGTTGTTCCCAAACATCGGTCTGGCATGATTATAAAGCCAAGAGGCAATGGATGAAACCGTGTTAGAATCATGGAATTGTTTAGGTTGGAAAAGATCTTCAAGATCATCAAGTCCAACTGTTAACCTAACACTGCCAAGTCCACCACTAAACCGTGTCCCTAAGCACCACATCTACCCGTCTTTTAAATACCTCCAGGGGTGGGGACTCAACCACTTCCCTGGGCAGCCTGTTCCAGTGCCTGACCACTCTTTCAGTGAAGAAGTTTTTCCTAATATCCAACCTAAACTTTCCCTGGCGCAGCTTGAGGCCATTTCCTCTCGTCCTATCACTTGTTACTGGGGAGAAGAGACCAACCCCCACCTCACTACAGCCTCCTTTCAGGTAGTTGTCGAGAGCAATAGGGTCTCTCCTGAGCCTCCTTTCCTCCAGGCTAAACCACTCCAGCTTCCTCAGCCACTCCTCGTAAGACTTGTTCTCTAGGCCCTTCACTAGCCTTGTTGCCCTTCTCTGGACACGTGAATGTTAGGATCATTGCTTGAAGAATAGATGATAGATTTTTCTCAGCCTGCCTTTGCATATTATTCTGAGCTGCATGTTTAATCATGGCTAATGATGGAACTAAGTGCAGAAGACAAATGTTGGTGACAATTTTCTTTTACAGTGAAACCTGTGGATTTGCTTAAGCATACACTGTTAACCAGATTTTCTTCTTTGACAACAAAACACCTCCTGTTTCAGCACTGTGCTATGAGACTATTTAGTTAAATGATGAAGTATGTAGAACAAAGTGACTGCTTTGAGAGAGAAAAGATAATTGTATTCATATGCTGGTAACCAAAATTAGAAGAATGTATTTTGTGTGTGTGTGATTGTAACACCCTAACCTCAAAGTGAAAATGCTGATAGTCTGGGGGTGGTAAGCTATTTCTGAAGCAATTCCTGAAGTATTTTCTAAATGGTTTTGCAAGAAGTAGCATCAAATTAAGAGCTCATTTCTAAGCCAGGTGCTAATATAAAAATAATAATAAAAAAAGGAAAATGTATGTTCTAATATGATGGCTCTCAAGGTGGTGTTCTTTTCTCAAAGATAGCAAGAATAACAGCAGAAAAAACCTTCTTTATGTATGTTATATGTTAGAGGGTGTTGCTTTGACTGTCTTACATCATGCTAAATCTTTTTTTAATATGATTTTTTTCATCAGTGTCAATGGCCACAGTAAACAGCATTTAAAATAACACAAAAGACTAAAATACTTTGGAAAGTCCAATGGGTACAATTCTGTAAGTATTTATTGGTTAGTACTTTCAAAGTGCTTTGGGCACAAGAAAATCCTTTGTCTTTTTACAGAACCAGATACCTTATGCATGTGGAGCCTTTTTTGTCCTAATCAGTGAAACTTTTCATGGAGTAAATTAAGTCTGGGAGAAACATATTCTTTCAAAACCAGCTGTTCTTTCTGCAAATGTTAGTCCTCCAACTGTTCTTCACTATCTATCAGTCCATTTTAGGGCTAAAGTAAGCTGGCTTCACACTCAGTGGTTCTTAATGCCATGAATCATTCATTATAACGGGATTGTCACTAATGTAAATAATGATACAAATCAGAAAGGAAGCATATGGTTGTTGCTCTATTTTTTTTTTTTTTAATGTGTGCCTCCTGGAAGAAGTAAATAAAGAATATGAACAAAGACAGAGAAATTCAGACATGGAAATAAGAGAAAACCCTGTATAAAGGATACTTAGGGAAATAATTAGGGGCAGGGGGGGAAGAGAAATAATTGAATGATGAAAAGGAATTTTTTAATATTTCTGGTGAAAGAACCTGCAAATTTAGTGGCATCCTGGAGAGTAAAATAAGTGGTTAATCTTGCCTCTGAGATAACATAAAACAACATAGGACATAAAGAGATCACTAATGGGCAGAAGGCCAAGAAGATTAAGGACTGGACTCTGACTGAGAGGCCTTCAGCTACAGCAGGGACAGTGCCAAGCACTAGTTCCTACTGCTAGCCCAGCCCAAAAGTCTGCAAACAGCAGATAGCTTCTTACTTTTCTTAAGATACCAGGGCCATAGCAGATCCTGGCATGCCTGTTATTTCCTTGATTTCCCTTCGATCCAGATGCTTTTCATCTGGTCCAAAGTGAGCAGAGATGATCAGCACAACCAGTCGTAGCAGAGGCTGGCCAGTCTGTCCCTGGGCTAGCATGCGAGTGGTGGTGATCGGTGGAAGTTGAGGTGCCTCCCCAGGGTGGCAAGTCAGGGCAAAAGGATTAGTTAAATACTACATTGTTTCTGCCAAGAGAAATATGTTTACTGTCAAGGCCAAACCTCCTTTGCTCCCGACATTCGCATTGGCAGTGAGAATAAATCTTCTCTATTGAGAGTCTTGTGTACTAATACATGGGCTGTTCCTCTGTCCCTCTTCTGTTGCTGGTAAGCAGTATGGGCAGGCATGTACAGCAAAGGGCTGTCCTAAATGTGACATAAGGTTTTGAGAAGTCTGTTCTTGCCATTGAGGGGTGGGGAAAGCTGCAGCCAGACCCAGGGGTGTTGTCTGTGCTGGTTTGTGAGAGAAGTGTTGTGGGTGCTCTGGGCTGGTTTCTGACAGGTGTGCGTGGACCACCAAGTCCCAAGGGTTTTCTCCCCTTGGTTGGTCATTCCTGAATGTGCTCTGCTTTTGCCATGCTGGGAAGCTGTGCTACACAGAGGACAGGATAGGACTGGATGAGGAGGGATGGCAGTAGGAAAAGGAAATCACATTTTCTGCCTGTAGTTGACTCTAGAAAGAGTTAATGGTCTCACTGAAACTGCCGCTGGCAGGCAGCAAGCAGAATTTTAGTTTGGGTCCCCTAGGATGTGATGAATGGGGGGAAAAGTAACTGCAGAAACAGCAGGCAGCAAAGTCCATGAAGAGCCATACTGAGACATTGCTCTAGCAGTTTATGGAGAATAGCAGGAAAATACATACAGTCAGTAGCCACAAAAAGATGTGAAATGGATGAGGATTGAACAGAGATAAGGAGGCTTAGAAACACTAAAAGCAATTTTGGTTGAATAGTTTAGCTATATACCACTTTAGACTGCTCAGCTGGTAATAATAAGAAACAGAAGAAACAGATTTTGAAATTTTAAAAGCTCTGCCTAACAGTGAAAGGAAGCAGAGAGATGGACAGATGGACAGAAGTAGGGTTATTAGGGGCTGGATTAAGAACAAACTGAGTAAAGAAAAAGAATCAGAAGAGGATAAGACATTAACAGGGAGAGCAGGAAGACAAGGATGATAATTGAGTAACTTGACTGTAAAAAGCAGATTGAACAGATGAGCTGGATTAGAGTTAATAATGTTATAATCGATGAAGCCTCATTCACTCAAAGTGTCTAATTCAAACTTCTGATAGCTTTAATATGCCCCTTCCCTATCCGTGGTATTTTTAATAAGTATTTGGTTTGCATTTACTGCTCCATTAATGTATAGGAAGTGGTGGAAAAAGCAAGACACTATCTGTCTGGAAGTTACAACTCCATTTCATTTGTGTTTCTCCTCTGATTGCTGTTCATCTTCTCTCTTCAGCCTTAGTCTTAAAACAATGGGACTTCTATTCAGCTGTACCTTCATCCTGCGTGGCAAGGTGCCATATGTGTTTCTGTTACAGAGAATAGTCTTCTGTCTATATGCTCTCAGGTTCCTGTCAAATGGGGAATTTCAGACTTGCTAAGTATGACTTCATAGTTTCTTACTACAGGGACATAATATCTCTAGGCAAGATTTTTATCACAGAAACAACAGAAATTATGACACAGAGTAGTTTTACAAGGAATGTAAACTAGTAGGTTTTTTCTTTAATTTGTACAGATCAAGTTAAAGGGCAAAATTATTTCTTTCCCCACCCATTTTGCAGGTAGAAACAATTTCTCTGTGAATCAGTGCATTTGGGCAGCCAGAAGAGCTAAAGGTCTAATCCAAACCCCGTCTAATCTACAGGCTCCTGAATCCTATTGAATCCAGATGGCTTTACATCAAAATGTAAACTGGAAAGATAAAGAGTTAGAATCAGTCCTCATAATGATCAGTGTTGTGCTGAATATTAATCGTAGCGTTGCTTTGTTCAGACATTGCATTGGCTTTCTGCATGCTGTGGGGCAGACATGAAAAACTATCATTTTTGTTTGGATTGGTCTTATGGCTACAACCAGAGTTTGTCCAAATTATCCAGTTTTTTGGCATCAATTTTTTTGGCTGTGGAGCTCCCCTGAGTACTGATGGTTTTGTGTAATAAGATTCTGCATTTTGCAGGTCTGGAATGTCTGATGTGTATGTATCCACTTATGCAGTTATCTCTGTATAGTCATAAGATGAAGCTTTTATGTATGTGAAAATACATACAGATGAATTTTTTGTTCCAAAGATCAGTGATGGGTTTTAGGCAGGCAAGTGAACCAGAACTGTTGCCGGAACATATTCCCTTGTGAGTCTTTAAGCATCCATGGCTCTGAGATATGGATAACATCTATCAGTGTGCCCCCATGTAGCATGAGCACATTGGCGATATTTATCAAAGATGCATCTGAAACAATTATAATTTCTGCTTCCACTTTTGGATGAAATCCAAAAGCAGAAAATTAAGAATGATGAAGTCATAGCTGTTATTCAGACTCTAAAAGTTTGAAAAATGTTTAGTTCTTTAGAGGTTTGAGGTAACTTAAATTGTATCTGAGTTCTCTTTGCTCACATAAGCAGCTCAGGATTAGAGGAGAGGAGGAGAAACGGAAAAAGGCAGAAAAGCTACAAAAGTAAAACATGATGTATACGTTAAAGTTAATACTGACTGTTGAAATGCTCTTTACTTTTGTCATTCTTTTGGGGCTTGAACTTTAAGTTTTAAAGCATAGTCAGCATATATTTTAGTCTTAAAATTTGCAGAGAGCACGGGAGGTGAAAAACAGAAAGAAGGCCATGAGTTGTATGTGTTTTTCTGTGGAAGAAACTGCTAAGGAGAAAAACCAAATAGAGAACGCACAGGACAGCCAAGCAATAACCCTGACCCAGTGCATTGCATGTACCTTCTCAGTTCACCTTACTGTCAAGCTGCCAGATAGATGTATTTCTTTTCATGGTGATAAGGAAAAGAAAGACTACTTAAGTTCTGCTGTCATCACTGTTCAGCTGCAGCCATTATGGAAAGTGTTAGGAGCAGGACTCTGGTCCATGTGGCCACATCAGGAACTGCTGTAAATGTTACTTCATCTCCTCTTTCTCCAGTCTTTACCCAACCAAAAGGAGAAATTTCAAGTCACTGTGAACTGAGAGCCCAGCCCCAAGCAGGTCACTTAGTGTGCTGCAAAATGGAGCTTCAGGAAGGGAAGAGTACTGTTTCTCATAGCTGACAGTAGATGGGATCAAGATGAAAGCTAAGAGATAGAATCCAGGAAAGATGATGGTAGCATATTTCTAGAGTTACCTATAAAGTAAATAGTAAGTTTATCTGAGTTGCATTCAATGAATCTTGTTTTAGGGGCTGATTAATGAAGCATATAAAACTGGAAGGAGTATTATGGATCTCTTGTCATTGAAGCGCTGTGACAGGTCGTATTGGCTTTCTGTAAGCGGCCGTAAAAATAGGAGAAAATACTCGTTGTAAAGGAATGCTTTGCACTAATCCTCGCTGCTTTTGAAATGGTAGTTGGTAAGCTTAAGACAGTTATCTGTGCAAATGGATTCAGTAAGAAGTGTACCGACATACACCTTCAGAAGAACTGAGCTTCTGTGGTTGGGTACAATTTCTTAATAGTCTCCAGAAGTTATATAGGAGTTTATAATTTATATTTCTTAAAGTCATTTTACTGATGGTATTTTCAGCACTTCTTTGTTTGAGAGACAGCAGATAGTATACCTTAAGAAGAAATGCTTTTGTTAAAATGTCTTGGCTCAGCTGACCTCCAACAAAAAGAAAACATGCTAGGATATAATACTCTCTTTTAATTCTTGTCTGAATTCTCTAGGCCAGAAGCAGGGTATTTTATGTGGCTCTGGAACAGTATTTCTATTTATTGTATTAATAATTATTTCCTAGAAATACAGCTTTGTTCAACCAAAACTATTTTGAATTCTATCTGAATTAAAAAATAATTTAAATGGAAACTTTTCTGGGAGCCTTCTAGATAGTGAAACCTGAAAGGGAAGAGTGTATTTCTCTATGCTCCTTTTATTCAGTGGTTAGCTCATTCACCTGGGATATGGAAGGACTGCCTGAGGTCATCTGAAGTTATGTTAGAGTGCACCAGTTAGTGGTTTCAGCAGTTCGCCTTGGTTAAATAAGCTAAAATCTGTGCTTTAAGTGGGTCTGTTGAGGAAGTAGGAGTATGGTTTGGAGCTCAGCAGAAGTATGGAGCCCAAGTTACAGGTTATAATGTACATCAAGGCACTCTGAAATTGGTGCTTAGTGGAGACTAGGAACCAGCAGTCCCATCCCTCAGCTGGAGTCTTCTGGTCAGAGGCAGTGGCACCAACCTCGTGGCTCCAGTGGCCTTAGAGCCAAGCAGGATTTCATCCACAGATTGTCAAAGTAAGACAGTTTTGACAAGCTATCTGAGGCTGAGTGTGGGTGAAATGAAACAGTTCTTTGTTTTTGTTATTGTTGTCAGGATTTGTCAAGGAAATAATCCAGTTTTTCAGTTTGAATCTAACTGAACTGAGGTTCGTAAAACTTCTTTGCAGGCTAGCGCTTGCTGGTGCACATATTGCATCAGTTTAATCAGATCAACTTTAGCCTCTCACCTAATCTCACAGGTGAGTATTTTGCCACAGCCTCCAAGCTGGAACTTGATGCTTTCTGGTGAGTCACCCATTGTAGCCCTGTGCTGCCAGGTTTAACATCCAACTATCTGTCCTTGACTTTATAGTCCATTTTCCCATACCTTCTGGAATTGAGCTGGCTCATGCAGGGTTGACTTGAATGTGACCATACTCACTTTTCAGGTGAATTCTTGTAATGCAGAAGTGTCTTTAAGTGTGTTTTTTTCTATAAAAAGGATTTGCATACTTTCGTACGTCTAGGTCCTAAGCTAGGTACTATTTGAAGCAATTTTAAACAAAGAACTTCTTAGTCCTGGTCACTTTTTTTTGGTAACTGATGTTTTACAATATCTTTTATCAGTACACCTAGCCCTGGTGAATATTTAGAATAACAAAATAATATTATATTTGCTTCCTGTTTTTGTAGCCAGGTTCTTGTCATCTTACTGTATTACAGAAAGAATGTAAACAGAGCCCTACCTTACACTTGTAACTCTTCTGTTTGAGTGTGAGAGGAATCCTGGGAAAATTAGTAATACCATAAATACCTTAATTTAGAGGTATAAAGCCTGCAAGATATGAAAATAGATACAATTTTGCTCTGTGATGAATTTTGAGCCCAAATGTATGAATTTTTCCATTAAAAATCCATAAATAACTAACCCAAGTTATAAATAATAAAATTAAGTAAGTACATTTCCACATGATGACATTGATTTTAGTGGCTTTTAGACATTAAGCAGCTGTGTGAATTAAAACCAAAGTGCTTTGCACTCCAGTTTTCTCCACTTTCTTGCCAAAATTTTGTGTGCTTCGTAAGTGAAACCAACAAACTAGTAATTTGCTTGTGAAACAGACAATAAGCATATGTGTTTTGAGAAGGGATTTTAAAAAATGTCTCTCTTTTGAAGAAATAGTACATAACATGATTAAAAGCCCATGGAAGTTCAAGGAAAGACTTTCACAGACTTCCACGGGCTTTTGATGACACCCTTGTGTTGATGGATAATCTGTGCAGGAATGCAAAGGGTGAAATGATTCTTTCCTCAATATGCATAAAATGAGGACTGATTATTAAAATGCATGGTGTTATCTCAGTAACTCTGTGCTCAGGTGTCAGGTACACTTCCTTGTCAATAAGCAGATGTGACACATGATGCAACACTGAAATGGTGCCACGCAACCTTAAGCAGTACCCAGAACTGCATTTCCTGTTCCTCATTATATTTTAATTAAATATTGATGGACAGTTTGTTTACATCAGGCTTTTATTCTGTTAAAAGTAATGCTAGCTTATTACTATTGTTAGTGAAATAGCTGGAGCAGCAAGTTGGTGATTAGTGTCAATGTCTCTTGTGACCCAAGAAACTTGATATAAATAAATTAATTTGTAATTGTCAGTTGAGCTGTTTTGCTGGGCTGGAATAGATTTCATTTTCTTTAGCTAAAACTAGATGAATAACTCCAAAACATTTTACCGTATGTACCTTATGTACTTATGAACCTTATGTGTATTGTAATGAGGTGTGTGAACTGTGCTATATAGACAGTGCATAATAAAAAAAAATCTGCAAACATTATGCAATTCATATTTTTAGGTACAAGTCTGGGCCCAGGAACATTGCTTTTGATGTTATCTTAATTGCCCTCCTTTCTCCTGGTTATGCTGCATATTTTTTTTTTTTCTCTGACCACCTAACACATTCCTAACTTCCATGAGCTTTGTATCTCAGTTCTTAAATTACTGACAGAATGCAATAAAAAGAAAAAAAAAAGCCTATAATATATTACAGAAAATATAGTTGTACTAGCAATTGGAACTGCCTGTTCCATTTTTTTTCTCATCCCTACTTCTCTTCATAATTTTGCAGGAAATAAATCCTGATCTCAATGTAATGACTTAAGTGGTAGCATGGAATAACTTGAAATGCATGAAAACCGCAGAAACCCAAAGCAAACAGAAGAAACTCTAAAAACATAAAATTATGAGTTGAAAAAGAAACATTTGTACTGAGCAGATGAGAGTAGTTTATAATGCAGAATATCTTTCAACTTGCTCTAGGATGACATTCCAGACATTGTTGTATATGGAAGTATATGTATTGATCGTGTGCTAGGCTAATTAAATATCTTGTTCCATGTTACAAAATGCACAGTAAATAATGATGAAAGGAAGATGAATTTTGAAACAGAAACCCCACTTTCAGCTTTGAAAAATTTTCTCACTAGCAAGGGAAACACTGTGCATCAGCCATAAATCTTATAGTCATCAATAAAGTTACTTAAATAAGAAACAGTTGTCTATCCTTCCTAGAATAGCTTCTAAGCTATAGAAGAAGCTACAGAAGAATAGCTTCTAGCAAGCTAAGTCACCTTTACAGTTTAGTCTTCTCTCTTAAGTAATGGCCTGATTCCTAGGGAGCTGGTTTCCAGATGCTAACAGATTCCTTAGATGTCAGAGAGGTGCTGTTAACTGGCATGCCAGGGAGCAGAACACTTCTAGCCAAGCAGGTTGAAGAAAAGAACTTTTCTGATGTAAAAAGGTGTTTTGAGGCTTCTTGTAAGAAGCAAAAGAAAAATGAGAATATGGGAGGCATTTATTATGTTTTTCTTTGTGTTTTGTTTTTAAGGAAAGAAAGTAAATGGGAGAAGAGTAAAGCATTTCTTAGAAAGGAAAAGTGTATTTTGCAGAAATGGAAAGGAAGATATTAATAAGCTGGTATCATTATGTAGAACCATATACTGATGTTGATTTAGAAAGGACCTGTGAAGATCACCTAAAAACTCACTCAAAGAAGTGAAAATTACAGTAAGGTTGCTTGTCTAGTCAAGGTTTGAATATCGCCAGGGATGGAGATTCCACAGCCTCTCTGGGCAACTGTGCCAGTGTGTGACTAACCTCACAGTGAAGAACTTTTTTAATATCTGATCCATTCTCAGGCTCTCCTTGGATGTCATGTGCTCCAGCTCCCCATTCATCTTGGTGACCATCTATTGGACTTGCTTCAGTATTTCAATGTCTGTCTTGCCCTGGGGATGCCAAAACTGGACATGGTACTCCAGGTGCAGTCTCACAAGTGTTGAATAGAAGGGAGTAATCCCTTCCCTTGACCTGCTGGCTGCACTGTTGCTAACACAGCCCTCTTCACCACAAGGGCAAGCTGCTAACTGACATTCAACTTGTGAACTTTGCTTTTTCTGCAGAGCTCCTCCCTAGCCAGCGGGTGCCCAGGATGGGGTTATTCTCTCCTGGCTGCAGGATTTTTGTTTTGCCTTTGGTTTATTGCTGCTGAGCTTCTTGAGGCTCCTGTTAGGCCTTTTCTCCAGCCTTGAGGTCTGCCCAAAGAGCAGCCCTGCCCTCCAGGATGTCGTTCACTCCCCTGAGCTTAGTATCATTGATGAATAAATCCATTGACAAATATGGTTGGTGCCTTGTGCTTACCTGGATGCTCAGTTACTTCTCCTGTCTTAGTCCTTTGACTTTGGGCCTTGTTTATTAGAAAAGTTTCATTCTTTTAGTCTAGGTGACGAACTAAAAAGAACCCCACAATTTATCCTGCCCCAACCCCCATCACTTTGTTCTTAGTGTTCTGCATTAAGCTTCCACTTGAAAATCTACTGTGCCTTTCTGTGGGTATCTCTCTTCCTGCCTGTAGCTGCCCATCAAAGTAGAGATGTTAGGCCTAGAAGTAATTATGGTTGTTATTTAGGTAACTGGGTGTTGCTTAAGGGATTACAAGGCAAGCTGTGCAGGATTTTAAATTGAAAACAGCGAAAAAAAAGTTCCCGAACTTTTCACTCTGGGATTCACTATATGCTTTTCCAGGGCTCATACTGGAGAAACAAGCTGGTGGATATTCTGAGCCCTGCCTGCAACATGAGGTTTGTGCACATGAACCATCACTTGCAATAAATTGTGCAAAATAAGTAATAAGTTCTGGTTTTGTTTTCTTAGTCCAGAAATTCCTTTTTTTCTTTTTTGGTCAAGAAATTCCTGGGGCTATCTGCATCCCTTCCAATTGGATTCTTCATCATGAGTCATGTTTGCTTTGGTGGGCTTACAGAGCATACTGCCCTTTGGGGATTTGGCACTGTGAGTCGGTGGCTGTGCTGGCCTCTGCCAGATTCTTTGGTTCATTTAGGATAGAAGGAACAAAGTCATTTGTTTGCAGCAAAATGTACAGAATTTGATCATCTGATACTGCTTTTCCTTCCCTGTCCTGACAACCATTTGCTTCAAGCAAACTAAACTGGGTTACCTCCCACCTGTTGTTCAAACTGCTTGGGTTAATCTGCCTGACTGCCTGCAGCTGGTTAGAGGATGCCCACAGGCACCTCACTGCTGACAGTGGCATGGTATGACTGACACAAACCTTGATGTCATGAACGAAATCTGTCGCCGCTGTCCAGCCACCTCCAGGTGTTCATATCTCTTCTAGGTCCGTGACCACAGTGCTCTTGCACTGCTTATATGGTCAGTAACTACACCTCTCTTGCTGGAGCTGTTAGTATGTGAGCTAGTGAAATTAAATTAGGTGTGGCAGCATAGGCTTATTCTTACTGCAGTACAGATGCTCCTTCCAGGTGGAATACAATATCCACAAAGGGAGTTCATGTGCAATGACTGGGGTGTATTATTCATTTCACAGTTTATTTTCAACAGCTTTCTAGTTTAGGTAAACCCTGAGGTGCTGTAAATGCAGGCATATTTAGTGACATCAGTTACAAACAGGTTATGCTGAGGCTAGCACAGCAGCCAAAACAGAACAAGACTTTGGCCTTGTTTGCACAGGGTTAGTAGAGATTGGATGTGCGTGACTTTATACTAGTTTAGGCACTTCTGACTAGTTCCCACTGTTGCATACACCTCTTCCACAGTAAGAGTGACTTATTTCAAATTAGTTTAATACATTTTTGAAGAAAGTTAAGCTACTTCTGAAAAGGCACTCTTAATCTGCAGTAGGTCTGTCCTACTGGGAACTGGTCAAATACACAGCCATTCCAAAATAAAGCTGTGTGGAAAGGGTCTTATCTTTATTTCAAATAGCGCATTCAAGAGAATGGGTGAGGTGTCTGTGCCGCTATGTATGCACCTTCTGAATTAAGCCCCAAACAACTTGGCTTGCAAATGTTTGTTTTCTCCCAGCTTAATAGGAAGAGGTAACTTTTCAACCAGCCTTCCCACTGTCCCTTTTGAACCATAATGTTACAGGGCAGCTGGAGATTTGTGTTGCACAGAATATTGTTTAGGTGATGCGTGAGAAGTGATCAGCATGGATGAGGAGGAAACTATTGCTGAAGCACTTGTACTCAAGTACTCCTGCACCAGCAAAACTGATTTATATTGACCTGGATGCCAGTGAGCTTCAATTGTGAGAGTTTTTCCCAAACCACTGTGTGGCACAGCTAAGAAAAGACTGAACTGTTCTGAAGCACACGAACTGATGAGGGATGTGAGTAAACCTCGTAACTGCAGTGCCAGTAACATATTACACTATGTCTTAGCTCTCCTTCCTCATTTATGGTTCTGTTTGTGTTGCTTGGCTTGCTGTGGAACTAATGATGCTTACATGGTATCATACTGTTGCCTTTGTAAGGGTTATGGTCAGGACTGAAACTGTACACATAAAATATATCTGTTGCGTCCCCACCTAGCAAATGCAATAATACCCAGGTCAAGAGGGAGTTGAATAGATGGCTGCATCCTGTCCCAATAAGACAGATGTGATACCAGTTAGAAAGGTACAGCTATTCACCATTTAATGTGTCTGAGCACAGTCTTCTCAGCAAACGGATTTGAGATATTGATACCTTGCTCAAATTTTCTTTCTTTCTTAAAGGGTCCAGAAAGCCAAAATGTAATTTCTCACATTTGAATCTAGCCTTAACTTAAAATCTAATCCTCTCTGTTCAGGTGATTTATGCCTGGGGATTCCTAATGATCACAGCAGGCAGAGTCTCTGCAGTGTATCTATTTTAAAACTTATGGTCTCATTCCTAAAATTTATTTTAATTGCAGCCAGTGGTGTTCTAATCATCACTAATTTACTGAATACAACATTAATTGGAGAAAAATGCTTTAAGGTCTTTTTCTTCACATAATTTACACTAAAACAGAGCTAGCACCTTTCCACCCCCAAAAAAAACCCCCTTGTGCATTTAGTTCTACTTGGTGGTGTTTTATTTGTATTATAACTTACTTTGCCTGATTTGAGGATTGACTGTTTTACTGGGCATGGCTTCATAGAGAACAGTGCTGCTTGTATGAAGCAAATTGGTAAATGCCACAGAATAGATGTGATTCATAAACATTTTAACAGCCAGTTTCAACCAAGCAGTATTTGGTAAGATACTAGAAATTATATGGTATAGATCTTCAGAATCAAAGAATATCCATGCCCTTTGTAGCTTGCTGGAGTTCTATTTTTAGAGAGAATCTAAGCCCAGTATAATTACAGTCATATTTCAGAAAGCATTATTGCAAGTGCAGTGTAACCGAGCTGGCCAAGGCTTTGAAGTGCATCTGCCTAGATGTTCACTTATTAACTGACTCCCCAAAGACAATGACCAAAATGGCTTTTAAACCCAAAAGAGCTGACTTTTATTAGAACATTGCTTAGGAAGAACTTAGTTTTTAAATAGAGAGGAAAAAAGTGAATAGGTAGGACAGATTAGAAATACGGAGGATTCATAAATAACTCTCCCCTTGCCTGCTGTGCAGAGGAATCCTTGCTTTCAGGCTTTGCTTCTGTGAGCTTGGTGGTGGTATATCTTACAGAGTCTCTGTAGCATTTAAAAAGATTTCTTTTGGTTTTGTTCTACATTGAAAGACCTCTGATGCTTCATAGCTCTTCTCTTACAGATCCTAGTTGCTTACTGTAATACCTGCTTTCTTTTTCTCCATAAGCTGTCCCTTGGAGCCTGGAGACCACTGTCCCTGAATAGAGTCCATTATATCCTAAGAAAATGAGCTATTTCCCCCCTCCTTTTTCTGCTGGGTTCCCCTGAGACCAGTCACTTGTTTTTAAATTAATATGTACACAGTCTGGGAGCAAAAAATTAAACAAGTAGTGTCCATCATAGTAAAATTATTAGAATTTGAGATTTTGTTAGTACAGTATGCTGTTGTAAATCCCTTGGTTTTATTCTATTAAAGTTATAGATCTAACATATTAAAACATAGGATCAGCAGGATTTAAGTTGTTTCATTTTCAACTGACACAAAAACAAATGGCTGTAATATTTGTCATCTCTGATAAATACTCTGCACTAGACTTTCAAATCTGAGTACTTTTTGGTCAATTTAGGTGAGCTGAGATTTTTTTTTTTAAAAAATTTTTTTTAAGCACTTGTATTTCTGTTCAGAGTTGCACTGACAGACCCTGGTAGCCAGACAGACAAGGTCACTCACATTCCTTCTCATACTGATTTCAAAGGAAATAAATTTACCTATGTTAGCTATCCAAATATATTATCGCCAAACTTCCAGATGGCTTTTGTTCCAATAGAAATGAATTCTGTTATATTTTCTAGGTGCATGTGATTCCTTATTGCATTGAAATCCGTATGTTTGCATTTGGATAGTGCTTCTTAGCCCATGCAAGTCTAGTGATTTTGGGCTACCTTTGTCATGGAAAAGGTCACTTTTTCACTGAAACCAGTGCCAGTCATGAAAATCGAGCAGCCTTTCCACCGTGATCTTCTTTTGCTTATGTCTATTGCACATTTGCCTCTAGGTTATTTTGGGATCACCTTTATTGCTTTTGCTACTGTTTTAACATTTCCAAAGTGTTTAAATTCATTGACTTTTATGTGGGATGCATGTGTTACCAGCATTGTTGCTTACCATGCAATGGTAATGATTTGTAGGCAGTGTCGTTTCAGGTTCAGCTATTTCCACTTGAAGTTTTTATGTATTTTTTTTCTGAACAGCACATTTGTAACAAAACCTGGAAGACTATTAGGAGAGATAAAGAACATGATAGAATTCTAAATGAAGTTTCTTCTAAGCAAATGACGTTAAAATCTATGATAAATCAATTAATTATACTAGTTAACAATTAATTTATGCTTTTAGAGTAATATAAAGTTCAATCATAAATCTCAAGATGAGTTCTCAAAGATCATCCTCAAAAACATTTGGTGAGGATGATCAAACATTATACGTAAATTGCCTAATATCTCTTGGAGTAAGAATAGGAGATAAATGTGGCCAGCTGGTGTTAAAAAAAAAAAAAATTAAATAAACTGCCTTTAAAAAAATCAAAATAAAAAATTAACAGTCTAAAAGCTGACCCTCAAGTCTGCTGCAGGTCTTCATACTCTCTTTCTCAAAATATGTTTATGCTTCTTTTCATATGACCTGTGAGAGGATACTGTGTACCGAGGTGTATATATATAACCTAAGAAGAAATGGAAAAAACAGGTTAGAAACACAGTGTTTGCCTTTCATTGTCCTGATATTCGGGTCAGTTTAATAAGGCCATACCGAGCTGAGTTACAGCACTGCGTGTCTTTAACATTATTTAGGAAAGCTTCATGCTGAAAACTGAAGTGGACATAGCAAGCAATATCTTTCTTAAAAGTACTGCTGCATTTTCAATATCAATGGAATCTTAAGGTCAATAAGTTTAACTTGAAGGTCTAGCTTAGATTCAGGCAAATGAGCCTATGCATGGAGGATGTGGATGTTGGGGGCTGGTGGTTGGTTCTTTGCTTTAGAGTTAGCTCCCTTCCTTTCACTTTTTTCCTCCTCCTTATTGCTTTTTGGAAAATCACTGCCAGTTTCAAATGAGCCGTTGTTGTGAGGGGCTGAACACTTACTGGAATATCTCATATGATACCAACCACGGTGAAACCTGAAGTCAGTCTTTGGCATTCAGCTTATGACTCCTTGTAAGGTAAACTTGTTTCACTTTATGGGCAATCTGGAATGTTTATTCTATGTATACAGCTGCTGACATGTGTCATCAATTTGAATTTACTGTTCAAATTTACTCTGTGTATTTTCATTTATCAATGAAAGCATGCCACATTCAGGTGTATAAATTCACTAGCATTGTTGACTGCACACAGGTATTGTCCTGACAAAGCATATTAACAGTTTATATTTTCTCCTTGTGAGACAAATGAAATGTGAGATAGCTTATGAAATATAAACACATGTTTTAATCATATTTGAACTATGGCAGGTTGTTTCATACTGGTATATTTATGTATCTAGAAAGTGGTCATCTTGATAGATCTGCATATCAGGACTTTGATTTTTTTTTTTTCCTACCCTTATATCTAAGGATACATAAAACAACCTTGGGTATACTGCATTTTTCAAACTACAGATCTCTTACTGTTTTTATATTTTTATGAAGGTGTAAGCAAAGTGCCTTGAGGCAATATGTGACCATAATCTGACTGGGTTTCGTAATATGTTTGTTTCATTGTAACACGATTCTCCCAGTGTCCTGCGGGCTAAAAGTATGCACATCACATGGGATCTGTGGGTAAATACATGTTCCAGAATCAAATATTCTCAACTGGAAACACCCTGCAACAGGTCCTGACACAGTAAGGTTGCATGACCTAGCTGATTGTGTTTGTCAGAGTACAGGGGAAAGAATGTTATCTCTTAGAAAGCTAAGTCATACTATACAGGGATATGTAAAGGCAGTATTAACTCTCTGATTTATGTATACAAGGAATAGACAGCTAGCAAAATCTAGAGGGACCTGATGTAATGTTGTCATGGTTTAACCCTGGCTGACAACTAAGCACCACACAGCCGCTTGCTCACTCCCCACCCAGTGGGATAGGGGAGAGAATGGGAAGGGTAAAAGTCAGAAAACTCGTGGGTTGAGATAAAGACAGTTTAATAGGGAAAGCAAAAGCTGCACTTGCAAGCAAAGCAAAACAAGGAATTCATTCACTACTTCCCATTGGCAGGCAGGTGTTCAGCCATCTCCAGGAAAGCAGGGATCCGTCGTGTAATGGTGACTTAGGAAGACAAATGCCATCACTCCGAATGTCCCCCACTTTTTCCTTCTTCCCCCAGCTTTATATTGCTGAGCATGATGTCATATGGTATAGAATATCCCTTTGGTCAGTTGGGGTCAGCTGTCCCAGCTGTGTCCCCTCCCAACTTCTTGTGCACCCCCAGCCTCCTCGCTGGTGGGGTGGTATGAGAAACAGAAAAGGCCTTGACTCTGTGTAAGTTCTGCTCAGCAGTAACTAAAACATGCCTCTATTATCAACACTGTTTTCATCACAAATCCAAAACATAGCCCCATACTAGCTACTATGAAGAAATTTAACTCCTTCCCAGCTAAAACCAGCACAAATGTCAACCCAGTATCAGGAAGGCCACCCTGTTCTCCATCAGTAGTCTCACAGTATTCAACTAAAGTTAGAGCTATGGAGTATTAATATTATCTAGGTTTACAGAAATGCAGACTTTTTTTTTTTTTAAACTAGGAAAAACCAAAATTATCAAGTGTATTGTTGCATACAAATGGACTTAAAATATTACATTTAGTAGCTAACAAAATTATCCTTGGACTTGCGAGTAGCTTGGTAAAGGACAAAACCCTATTATCAATAGAAACTTAGACTTTGACACTTAAGTATTCTTAAGGCATTGTTTGAACAAACAAGGCATTGCTTACGTAGTATTCAAGTACTTAATACTGGGAAACTACTTCAAACAAGTTGCTGTCATCCTAAGAGAGCATGGCCAACCAGACATCTGATGGAAATGAGATGCAAGTATGACCATTCTCTCAACAGAGACCATCCTGAGAGTCTCCTCCTTCTGTCATCTTCCCATTTTCCAGAGAAAGAGCATGCATGTATTTAGCTAAACTTCATTAAAAGCTCAGAGAATAATCTTCTAGAAATCTTGTAAAGGGGGTCATCAGGAAAATGAATAAAGATGTCAGCAATGCCCAGAGACTTCGGTAAAGGACACCTTTTAGAGACGTTCTAATGTATAATCATTCTTTGTTAACCTCTGCCAGATTACTCAAATTAGTCCACTGCTGTCTCTGAATAGGGCTGCTCTGTCAGGTTCATTACATAGGCTGATGATCAGTAAATGAGCATTTAATTCATAGATCTTAATAAAGTGGCTGTTTTTGTAAAATATTTTATCTGTTTTGTAGGTGAGATAATTAAAACACGAAGGATGTGAGGGAGT
The DNA here is from genome assembly GCA_020745775.1 of Theristicus caerulescens. Classification (NCBI taxonomy): domain Eukaryota; kingdom Metazoa; phylum Chordata; class Aves; order Pelecaniformes; family Threskiornithidae; genus Theristicus; species Theristicus caerulescens. The sequence continues at coordinate 89,021,933 of CM036558.1, forward strand.
TACGCAGTAAATCAGCAGCAGAGTTAAGAAGGGGAGGACAAAGTTCTCTTGATTTTCAAAATAATGCCCTAGCTACTGGGCTATGAATTAATTTTTATAGAAACTGTGTCCTGTGCAAAATTTATATGAACCGTAAATGGAAAGGGTTTCTCCTGACCCCTTCAAATTGTCTCACCTTCACTCTGTGGGAATCACAGTCTTGATGAGGTTTTCAAATCCTCTGCTGTTTATTTCCGTTGTGGAGCAAAAGTAATGTGATTTTAACTATAGGACCAGTTGTGCACCTTAGATTTCAAATTCAGAATATCCAGACATTATCCTGGTGAATTGCTGCAAATCTACAAAGAGAAGTTGTTTGCAGTAAATTTGACTACTCCTTCACAATAAATCGACTATACAGTTTCCAGCAAATGTTGTAAGGGTTTCCTGAGCCAGTGTTCATATTTCTTTGTGTTTCGCTGTTCAAGATGGAATTTTCTTCCATTAGTTTGCCTAAGCCTTTTTTGAACTCATTTGTAATATTCTAGAAAATCCTAATATAACCAGGTTGTTTCATTACACTCTGTTAAAAGAATACTTAGTTCTGTTTGCTTTAAGACCAATGCCTGATATTTTTCGTCTGATGACCCTTAGCACTTCAATTATCAGCAGTGAATAGTCACTCCCTATTCAGCCACTGCATGCTGCTCTTTGTTTTACGGATTTCTCTTGTAGCCCTTTTATCATTCCTTTTCCTCTCTGTAGCATGTAATTGTGTTCCTTTATTTTTTACACAGAGGTGTTATCATTCTTTTTCTAGTAATAGTCTATTTGTGAAACGCAGAGGAGCAGATAATTCTGGATTTGAGCGCATTACTGATATATACTATGGCATAATGATCTCTGTTTTGTTCTCTACTTAGTAATTTCCTAATGTTCTATTGTATTTCTGGTCACCAGTGAGTATTTTGCCATTTGTTTCCACAGAACTATCTACAGTGACAATAAGACCTTTCTTGAGAGTAGCAAGCTCATTTGTTACTGTGCATTCAGCCAGGCTTGCGCATTACAAGTATTTATTGTCACTGAATTTCATCTGCTATTCTATTGCCTGATTGCTCATCACCATGAGATCCTTCTGCAACTGCTTGCAAACTCATGAATGTTTAGAGCACAAAGGAAATGTTAGATGCAAGTAAACTATTTACTCTCCTAAATACAAAGATCATACATACAGTAATGTGGCTCCTTTCATGTCAGGTTTCCTGTAGAGCTTTCTGGACATAGGCAGAGTTCTTCTTTAGCTCCCACTACTGCTGCACAAGGTATTAGTTTTTATTTAGTTCTGCTGTAAAGTACAGCTCTTTCTGGACCTCTCTACTGGTCATCACAGAGAGGTTTGAGACTCTGATGGGAGAAACTTTGACAAGCACAGTTTACGTATTGGCCACCAGGCAGGAAATTTTGTAGCCTCTGAGGAGCTCTGCGAAGTATTAGATCAATGCAAATTGCTGTAATCAAGGTCGTGCACCTTGCTGGATCCCACCTGCCTTAACAACAAGGGGAGCAATGATGTGTCAGGCACCGGAATTGTGGGAAAAAAGAAAACAATGGTGTATGAAATAAATTTCAGTGAGTTGAAGGGTTGATGTGTCCATCGTTGCTTTGGGGAAACTGATGATTTGATAATGCCAAACAAGTGTCATGTCTCACAAGCTCTCTTTACTAAGAGAGCTTGATATTGCTACTGACTGTACTAACATCACATTTTAGGAGACAAGAGTAAGAGATGCTTTCAAGATTGTCCTGTATTTTATCATGGTTCATGAAGACTGTGCATGTACTGCTTACCAGTGGCTGCTGTTTGGGGATCGTATCACGTGCCTCGCCATAGGTCTTGTGCAATTTTAGATGTCTTTTGATATCCTGCTTAGTTCCAGCTGCCAGACCAGAAGGCCTCCCATAGATCCTGTGTTACGATTGCCTCGCCCACCTAGAGGTTGTGGGTGTCTAAAACAGTGCTTCCTTCACGTCTTTGTGAATAACTGTGGAGACTGAATGGTTACAATGGGACACTTGAAAAAAATTTAATTGAAACCCTAGTTAGTTGCACAGAAGACTTACACAGAGAAAGAGCTTGATGATGACTCCACAGTAACAGCAAAACATAATTCAAGGGAAATTTTTAATACAGGGGATTATTTCTGTGTTAAAGTGGATATTTAATTTACATGAAGCAGCATATATTTGGCAAGAATGATTAGATTTAATTAGTGTCATTGTTTTCCCCATCCTCTCCAGAAGACATCTGACATTTTTACTTTGGCAATTTTCCTTCCTGGCCCCTCACCCCAAATCTTCGGCTCCAGTGAGCAGTTTTTCTACTTTGGGCAGGAACTGACATTCATTTGACTGGAAATTCCTTTGTAATTCTGAATTTTCATAGTGATCCTTCTCCTCTGAGCATGATGCAACATTTTTCCACAACTGCCATAACAAAACAATACCTTCAGATTTACTTCCATCTTTGTGTAAGTTCAGAAAATACAGAGCTTTGAAGATTTCAATGTCTTGCTGTCCAGAACAGTGGAAAAAACCTCCAAAACTAAACCACTTTATGATGGCTCCACTCTATTTCCAGTCAGAGGACTACCATATGTAAGATTTTAGATGCCAGGGTTCTTTTTTATATTTTCCTGACTTTTTGAGAGGTCATAACTTTGATTAACATTTCAGTGGCTGGTCAGAAGGCTTTCTTTCTAAACTTTTTAACTAAACTAGACAAAAAAAGGACTTCTGTGTTACAGTTTATTGGATGCAGCGTGTTCCATCAGTTACTGTTAACGAACAAAAAAGATATCATTAGAAAAAAATATTATGACTGAAGTTACCTTAACTCTCTCTCTTCAGTAACTTCAGCTGTGATAGGGTATGTTTTGCAAATACAAAGGTTGTCACAAAACCATCTTTTTTTTTTTTTTTTAATCAGTCTCTGCACAGCACAAACTGCTTAATGGTTTGTATAAAACCAAGTAACAGAAAGAACCTGCGTTATGTCTGCTATAAATCAAAGACAACTGCTGCACTGCTCTGTTGCAGAAACTGGTTGTAGGGTACGTAGCAGGGCTCTGTTGAAGTTTGCTCCTTGTCCGAGTGTTTATGCAGAACTCCTGAATACAGCATTAGTTTGCATTTTTATAGAGCTTTCCCTTCAGGAAATGGAGAATTTCAGTAAATGGATAGCATCTTTTTGAATGTAAGTATTGTAAGTTAAGTTTCAAATCAGATGACTTTTTTTTTTTTTTTTTTGTACCCTGGGAATCTTGAGAATTAGGCATGAATTACCAGATATAATTTATGGAAAAGAAGTTGGAGTACTGAGAGATTTGAGTACCCAGGAAATCAGCCAAAAAGTTAAAATTAGAGTCTGTTACTCCAAACTTGTGTGTTTGTTCAATTTATGAGAAGTTTTAATATTGGAGTTAACAGCAAAGGATAACAACAGTTACTCCAGTGTCTTCATGTACTGTTGTTGATAAATATGTTTGAAATTATAATTCTAGGATGTTTGCTCATTTTATCCTTGTGCCTTTGTAATGTTGAAGCTGCTCATTGCAGAGAAGGAAGAAGAGAAATGGTTTTACCACTGTCTCAGAAAGGAAATTCTGACAGGTGTCTGTCTTTATATCAGTAACTTATTCCTAGAAGCACAGCTGAAGAAAGGAGCAATTCTGAAGTAAAAGTGGCAACCATCAGAACCTTATGTCAGCAATGAAAATAATGTGTATGTTCTCCTTTCATAGCACAGGGTGTGGGGCTTATGTATGAGTACTTGCGTTTTCAACTAACAAAATCTGACAGGGAAAAAATTCATAATGGAATCACATCAAATTCTGCTAACATGTTAGCTGAAACTTTTTTTTTTTAAGTATTCTGGTAAATGATTAACTTCTCACATTAAAAAATGCTCATAGAAATAATGATCTATGACACAAAGTGGAACACATTCTATATTAATAATTTTAGAATGAATAAAACAAAAGAAATTAGAGGTGTGAGCAAACGATAGGAAATACAAAATTGATATTATATATAAAGCTATTTAATGGGCTATGAAAGAAGGGAGGTTACAGTGTGATTATTTTTTTTTTTTTCCCCCCACAAGATCCAAACAAGCAAAATTAAGCCAATTAAACTAAAGCCAAGATACAGTGTTAAGGATAAACTCCTCCAGTTACAAAATTAATCTGCATACAGAAAAATGGTAGAAATACATACAGAAGCAAATACAATACATTTTGTTCTTGATAGTTTGTTGATAGTTGGATTCTTTAAACAGAATTTAAAGATTGCTACTGTGAAGAATTATAAAATCAGTTTAAATACCTAGAAATAAACCTTAGAAAAATGGATGCCTTTTGAAACATCTAACCAGCTAATGACTTCTCTGCATAAATTCTATGAAAAATATCAGAAACAATTATATTTGTTAAATAATTTAATAACCTTATTTTATATTAGGGTCATTTTTGAAGGAAAATCTGGTTCGGTAAGCCAAAGAAGAACATTTTACTTTATCACTTGTAGAGTCTGCTTAAAAATAAGTATTAAGGCTGAACAGTATACAAACCATCTTAAACTAGTTACAAAATATATATATTTGCCTATACTCCTGCTGAGATCTTATCTCAGAGGTCTGTCCCAACCTAATACTACTTTTCTCACAAATACTCAGCCTGTTTGAGGAGTAGCAGATAAATATTCTTAAGCAGAGAGAGGGCAGTTTTCAAAATTGGATGGTACACCCACCATCTAGGTGGAAAGTCATACCCAAAAGCTGTGTTCTCTCTGCAGAGGAGCCATCTATCACCAGCCTCTGAACTGATACCTGGATAAAGCCTTTTGATTCTTAGTGTGTCCTGCTCCAAAGTCTTAGAGATATGTGGAGGTAGATCATTAAAAGTATAGTCACTAGAAAAATGAATTTTAATATTACCTCAAAGTGCTGACAGGTCAGGTTCTTCAAATTGTGGTTCTGAAAGATGCTGGGCCCTGTGTAATCTCTTACTGAGTGCCATTGCATTGAAGATACTGTACCAAGTTGCAAACCCTTTCTGATGCCTTCTAGAAGTCTACTCCTTTTTCTTTGATATTTTCGCTTTGTCTTTTGTACTTTTGAGACACTGCTTCCTTGCCAAAAACTTAATAGCTGTGTTATGTTGGTGTGTGCCATTCAGCTTCAAAGAACAGACTAGTGTATTGTTCTCAAATTCCTTCTCTTTGGAGGAAGTGCTCTCAGGCTTCTTGCTGGCAGTAAGAAATGGGACCAGTCTCCTTTGTACTGTACACATCATCATCAAGACAAAGCTTTTGATACTGTGGCAGACGGTTCCAGTCCATCCATTTACTCTCCCCATCCTCTACAAAGCAAGATAAGCTGTAATTTCAGAAAAATGGAACCTAGAAAGAGTCTGCTGGTAGTCCTTGGAGCCTTCAAGCCGCCCTTCCTATGTGATGCTCTTTGACAGGTGTAATAGTCTGACTTGCCAGTGCCATGGAGTTGGTGTTCATTCACCCCTGGATAGTTTAGAGCAACTTTCTCCTTTTATCAGAAAAGTGGATAGTGTCTGACACCAGACTTCAGAGGTGAATAACTTTGCCTTCTTCAGACAAAAAATAGGAATAGTACCAGTAGTGCCAGGGTTCAAAACAGAGAAGGGAATGGGTTCTGTGTCGCAAGAAGGTCTTTGCACGGGGAGTGGTTTTGCTCCATTGTAGGCTGATGCATTTCTGATGTAGTATGTTTCTACCTTTTTGTCTCCACATGGCCCTTTGGATTTTCTCAGAGATCCTGGCATTAGACAGTGCTTCTATGGAAAAAGAGTTATTTTGCTCGTGTAGATATTTGGTTCTTAATTCAGCCTGAAAGACAGTCTCTTCTAAAGTCCTGCCTCTTCAGCTTTCCATAGCTCAGAAGAAGCAAGCAAAAGTCCTAAATGTCCAATATTGTTTATATATTGTTCAATTATTGTTCTGAATTGGAATACTCTTCTATGTTTCATGAGAGTCCTGCCTCTCACAGGATGTTTTCAGCATCTGAATGTGGATTTTTAAAACTCATTTTCTCCCTTACTGCTGAAATAATGTCACTCTCGGAGGCTTGACCATTTGCTGTTTACCTGATATACAAAGCTAAACTGCATCTGAGTTGACAGTGACAAATGTTTCTTTCTTTGGCTAGGAAGTTCAGTGAATCTGAATTCAGAGGTTGTGATGTCCTGCTGAGCACAATTTAAAGTTAATGTGCCTGTTCCTTCCTTCCTTCCCACTTTGCTGAGAGCTGACTATGAGTATTGGTGATCTCTCTGGCAAGAGCAGTTTAGGACTCCCAGTAACATGTTCAAGGACTATGTTCCTGTTCCCAGTAGGCTTATTTCAGACTTGTCCATCAAATCATCTCCACGCTTGATGCTGCCAATATTAGATAGCTTTTTGTGCTTTGTTCATCCCCTGTAAGATACCTTGCTATTTCTATTGGGGCACAAATTTTTTTATTTCTATAAACTAACAACTTTTTTATAAAGGCAATTACTAAAATAATGATTTATGTTAATAAAACTGGATGATTTGTAGGAAATATTGCAGGTAGGATCTGGTCCACTGGACCAAAAAGTTGGGAATCAGTCTCTCGGACTGTGTCAAAAGTCCTTGGACATGGTTTCTCTCAGACTGAGTAGACTCTAGTTGATTGCAAAGCAGTTATTACATTGGACATTAGAATTCAGAAGAGCTACGGGGACAATGATTTTTATGATACAACACCCATTTGATTATATTAATACATTTTTAGATTAATTTCTGGAAGGCTCAATAAATTAAGCAGAAGTGTATTTTCTTTATAACATTGTCTATCCAATATCTGTTGAACTTATTAAATAGAATAGGTGCAGAGTTTCAAAGCCCAGTAGTGAGGTGCTTCCTTTTTCTCCACTAGCATCAGATCACTGGACAACAGGCAATCTCTGCCATAAACAAGCATTTAAGATCTGATCAAAGATGATTGTTAGATAAATCCTAACTTTCCTGGTAAACACAGAATAAAGAATGAGCATACTTAAAATTGCATATCTATCAGTAACATACTGAGTATTTTCAAAGTTAAAATTTTAAATATATGTTCAAATAGTTGGTTTGTGACAACTTTAACAGCAAAATGAACAGCACTGTTTTTGAATTTAGTTAACTGCTTTTTGATGGAGAAAATTACCTTCTTTCACTTGATTAGACTCTAATGTTCACTTGATGTTGAGTAGCTTGTATATGAGCTTAGATCCTTGGTAATCATTGGATCTCTCTATTTTTAAGGCATAAAGCAGAGATGTAGTTTTCTGATGCTCTGTTGAGAACAGTTAATATTTCCTAAAAATAGTTTTCTGACTAGAAAAACTTCAGGTCCCTAGGATGTAAATGGGGATTACCACAAGTTAATTTTATCTTTTTCCGTTATGAGTTTTGCTAATGGCAGAAACCATAAATGTTCAAAATGTTTGCTGGGAGCTGTTGTGTTTTAACCCAGTAGGCAACGAAGCCCCACACAGGCGCTCACTCACTCTGCCTCACCCCAGTGGGAGGAGGGAGAGGATTGGAAGCGTAAAAGTGAGAAAACTCGGGGGTTGAGATAAAGACAGTTTAATAGGGAAAGCAAAAGCCACTTACAAAAGCAAAGCAAAACAAGGAATTCATTCTCTACTTCCCATTGGCAGGCAGGTGTTCAACTATCTCCAGGAAAGCAGGGATCCATCATGTGTAACGGTTACTTGGGAAGACAAATGCCATCACTCTGAATGTTCCCCCCCTTCCTCCTTCTTCTCCCAGCTTTATATTGCTGAGCATGATGTCATATGGTGTGGAATAGCCCTTTGGTCAGTTGGGGTCAGCTGTCCCAGCTGTGTCCCCTCCCAACTTCTTGTGCACCCCCAGCCTCCTCGCTGGTGGAGTGGGATGAGGAACAGAAAAGGCCTTGTCCCTGTGAAAGCACTGCTCAGCAATAACGAAAACATCCCTGTGTTATCAACACTGTTTTCAGCACAAATCCAAAACATAGCCCCATATTAGCTACTATGAAGAAAATTAACTCTTTCCCAGCCAAAACCATCACAGGAGCAAATATGGAAGGGGTTTACATTTTTTAGATGCAGTCACCACTTTCCTGAGAATTTCTCACAGAATCATAGAAGGGTTGAGGCTGGAGGGGACCTGTGGAGAGGGCATTTGGTCCAACTCCCTACTCAAGTAGCGCCACCTATAACCAGTTGCCCTCTGGGCAACCTGTGCCAGCGCTTGGTCACCCCCACAGTGAATAAGTGGTTCCTGATGTTCAGATGGAACCTCCTGTGTTTCAGTTTGTGCCTATGGCCTCTGGTCCTGTCACTGGGCACCACTGAAAAGAGTCTGGCTCCCTCTTCCTTGCACTCTCCTTTCAGGTATTCATACACATTGATGAGATATCCCCTCAGCCTTCTCTTCTCCAGGCTAAACAGTCCCAGCTCTCTCAACCTTTCCTCATAGGAGAGATGCTCCAGTCCCTTCATCATCTTTGTACATTCATTTCCCTTAATTTCTCCAGTATGGTCATGTCTCTTGTAATGAGGAGCCCAGCACTGGACACAGTGCTCCACATGTGGCCTCACCAATACTGAGTAGAGGGGAAGGATTACCTTCCTCCACCTGCCAGCAATACGTTGTCTAATGCAGCCCAGGGTACCATTAACCTTTTTTTGCCGTATGGGCATATTGCTGGCTCATGTTCAACTTGGTGTCTGCCAAGACCCCCAGTTCCCATTCTGCAAAGCTGTTTTCCAGCTGGTTGGCCCCTAGCCTGTGCTGGTGCAGGGGGTTGTTCATCTCCAGGTTCAGGACTTCGCACTTCCCCTTGTTGAACTTCATGGGGATCCTGTCAGCCTGTTTCTTCAGTCTGTCAGGGTGCCTCTGGATGGCAGCATGATCCTCTGGAGTATCAGCCTCTCCTCCCAGTTTGGTGTCATATGCAAACTTGCTGAGAGTACCCTCTGCCCCATCATCCAGATCATTAATGGAGATGTTGAACAGGATCAGGCCCAGTATTGACACTTGGGGTACACCAGTAGTTACTGGCCTTCAACTAGACTTCATGCCACTGTTCGCCACCCTCCAGGCCCAACTGTTCAGCCAGATGTGGTGGCTTTTTAATTTTTATTGGTTTTTTGTTTGTTTTGGGTTTTTTTTATCCCTTTATTTTTTAAAAGCCAGTGAATACCACCTTTATTTTCAGGCTATCAGAGTTTAGGCAGCTCCCCTTGACAAATTTAAATATGACATGGAATGCTGATCTCAAATCTAGATCACCATTGTAAAAGAACTTTTATTTGTGTCACCCAGGTACAAATACTATGCAACTATATATTCTGTGAATGCTCACCAATAACCTTCAGACATAAGTGCAAAATTTTGCATGTTGTAAAGTCCTACTGATTACTAGGCTGATAAACATCGGGGGCCCACCTTTACAGAATGCAGCAAGAAATAAAGTAGCTCGCCTGTGTTTATTATAGTTGCTCCTTGGAAAAGAGACTAGTGTTTGAAGAGAGACTTAAAGTAAAAACTCTATTAGAATTTCTTCAGAAAGGAGATACCTGTCAAGAACTTTGACTCCTTTTACAGATAATCTGGGGAATTTAGTCTCAGCTGTAGACTGGGTATTCAAGTAAGCTGTTGAGTCAACGGTGAGGATTTAGCCTCCAGCTGCAGAATGGCTTAGTCTAGTCTTTAAAAAAACCCCAAACAACATCAAAAAAACTTCCAATTGCAAGTGTGTAGGATCCTATATCACCACCTGACATCCTGTGGTTGTTTCCATAAAAAGACAGCACTGTCATATGTCAGTGTTTTCAATGGAATTGAAGAGAACCCAGTATTTTCCAGACTTGAGATTTAATATTAAACAATATTAATTGGTTGTTTTAATGACCTACAACATCTTGAAATATTCCATTTTAAACTGCAAACAAGTGTTCTGCTGGGTTACCTTAAATATTTCAGTAATTATATCCCTTGTTGCCGAATTAATAACTGGAAGACCATCAGATGTTTTGTGTCCTGTTGCTTTGGGATTGATTAATGACATCATACTGTGAAGTCCCAAGGCATTTTTCGGGCATCAGTTGAATACTCCCACTTTCTCGTAGTCAGGAATTCCTGATGCTCTGTCATTATTGCTATTACAGCCTTTTTTTCTGGTGAAAAAAACCCCAAAAATATATTGTGGGTTTTTTTTTTTTCCCTTAAAGCAACATTTCACCTGTGTATTGCCCTGGTGAACATCTGATTTGCTGTACTGTTGCTTGTGTTCTCTCTTTCTTCCAAGTGTTGACAAAACACCTTTGGCACCACTTCAAGTAACTACCTAAATCTTGCATGCAGGTGATTCCCTTAGCTTCAATGTACTTATTTACTTAGTTAAAACTAGATGTTTGCTGAGGGCCCTGTAGGTTTTTGTTCATTTGTTGGGTTTTCTTTGTAAAAAAAAAAAAAAGCAGTTGAAGTCAATCATCATAACATGTTAAATATGGGTTTGAGCTTACAAAAATAAATGCTTTTTTCCCTACTTTTTATGGAAGATATATTTTGAAATAAATTTTCATTAAAATATAGATATACTTAGTTACAATATATAATAATGTAATTTTATTATTTTCTATTAAAGAATTTAAAACTTGCTGACAAATGAAACAAGTCTAATTATACAGCAGGTAAAATAGTAATGCATTAAATACAAATAGCCACAGTAATCCACATCAGAAAATGATGGCAAAAGATTTTTCTTAGTGAAATTAACTATTCTGCAAGGTACACATTTTTAATCTTGGTAATATCATAATTAAGCAATTTAAGTATGTATAAATACTAAGTCAAATTCTGTTTTCAGCTGTATTAGTTTAGGAATAATCTCATTAACATCAGGAGCATGCATGTAATCATGTATTAAAAAAAACCCAAACACACAACTTGGCTACCTCCCGGCAAACTGGGATATCCTAGAAAAAGTTGTATGTCTTTGTAATACTGTAAAGACTGATTCAACAGTGATGAACAGGTTAAATATTACACAACTAAACCTATGTAAATATTGCAAGAACAAATTCCTGCAAAATTTATAAAAATCACAGATGACAAGATATTAATCAAATAAGAAATCCCTTCAAGGAATTCATATAGTTTTGTCAACCATAAAAGTTGAACTCAACACACTTGTCCCCAGAATCCTGATATAACATTTATTGTTCCTTATTTTTATTCATTAAGTTTCATTTCATTAGGATAGTAAGCTAACAATGAAGTGCTGAGTGGTTACAATAGGAGAAACATGTACAGAGTCAGACAAAGTGTGACCTCACCTGAAGTAAATAAGCACTCAGAAATTATGTTCTTCACCACCGAAGCATAACTTAACTACTAGTATGTCATTACAGTATTCGTATCATATTATGTTTAATTTAGAAGAACCCTATGTATAATCATTTGTTCATTAATATCTAGCTATACAGGGCTACAGAGACAAAATACTTAAATAGTTCTATAAACAGTAAAGTGAGTTAAGGGGGTCTTACCCCCTTCATATTGTTTTTTTTGTCTGACTAACTCTGATAGTACATCACAAATTGCTTTCCAGAAATGCTGAGGTTTCAGATCTCCTTATTCAGATTTCTTGCTAACATTATTTTATTTTGTTTATTAAAGTAATTGTTTCCTCACAGGAAACACTGAATTATTGTAATTCCTTGGAACAAACTACAGAAAAGTTATGAAATGCCAGATAAAACCAAAAGATTTTTTTAGAGTTTTCATTTAGGAAAAAAATACTGTTCCTCTTAAAATGTCTGGCAGATTTTTTTTTCTGTGGGTCCTACCCCTGAAGCCGGGTCCTTGAGCTCACACCTCGAGGGCTGTGTGCAGTTCTGCTCCCTCTCTCTCCTAAGGAACACTCTGCCTGTGTACCCACAGGGACGGGCTTTCCCCCATGCACTGTTTCCCTCTTCACATCAGGGATGCTCCTGCCCTTCTGCCATCATCTACCTTATGCGCTATGCAACCTGCCTACCCAGCCTTTTTGGCAATTTGTGCTCTGTTTTGCCTTGAGCCAGCTCTGGTCTGAAAGTGCTGTGCTAACGTTAATATAATAAGCCCTTCTGAGAGCACAGCATTTTTTTTGAATCGGAGCTGCTTCTGTCCACCTTAGCAAGATTGCCCGAAAGGCTTACAGGCAGCCCAGCTGTTTGTTAGTGCGCAAGGCCTGAGTGTAAACTTTATTTAGCTATTTCAAGACCCTGTTGGAGGGGAGGAAAATTCAAAATTTGGGGTGTGACAATTATTCAGGTTTAGCTTTTAATCACATTAACACTGCTTTCTCATTAACTCGCCTGGATTAATTGCAATGGGGATGGTCAGCAGCAGGGAATGTGTTCTGAACAGAGTAAAATATCACACCTTCCTGTTTGGAAAAGGGCAAGGTAGCATAGAGAGCTATAAAATCAGGACTGGCACAAAGAACGGAAGTGTGAAATAACTTAATCACTGTTTCTCAAAATACAGGGATTCGAGTCAGCCGATGGAATTATTGGATTTAAAACTAAATTAAGTACTTTTTCACACAATGTACCATTATGTTGTGAATTCATTCTCCATGCAACCTTGCGAGGGTTAGAAGTATAAATGGGTTTCTGAAGCAACTCTGTGAATTCATAAATAGCTCAACTGGTGACTAAAAAACCTGTCTGGTCTGGATGCAGGCTCAGAAAGCCCATGTCTTACTACTGGGAGGGTATATATGGATCTTTTTTTAAGGCAATCTCCAAGCATCTTCAGCTGGCCACCTTCGGAGGAGAGGATTTAGGCTGAGCAGATTGATGTCTCAGTATTGTAGTTGTCCTTGTGCTTCCTAAGTCCCCTGCTGCTCTGACCTCTGACAACACCGTCCCTGAATGTGTGTGTCTCTCTGCTGCTGGTAGCACCCAGATGAATACCCCACAGCAGAGAATAAGATGTAGGGCTAGACCTGCCTGTCAGGTTTTGCGAGGTGCAATAAAAACAGAGCCTGGCTGGCCACTCAGCTTTTCAGCCTTTTAAGCTGAGCTTTCAGAAAGAGGCTCTGGTGAGGTGTTAAGAGAGATCAGTGATGCAGAGGATGGCATTTGATTTGACCCTCAAATGCTGGTAGTTTCATTTACGTGTCAGTGACCTGGCACATTGCTGTCCTGTGCTAGACCGGGGAATTACGATGCCGTTTCTTGTGTGCTTGGAACCGTACAAAACAACATAGTCACTACAGACTTCATGCTTGCTAGCCATGAATATAAGCAGCACATAACTGGATAAATAAATTCGCTGTGTATAATGTATATCCTAGCTGCCTTTATTCCTCTAAACATGACAGTCATCTGTCAATACTAGGTGACTGCGATTTTAGTGTTCATGGAATAAAACTTGGAAAAAGAAAAGGTGAACAGTAATAATAAGGCATATGTTTATACTGAGAGACATGTGGACTCAGAATTGTATCCTTTAAGATTTCTGGGGAGGGAAGCTCAAAGTAAACTGTGATTGCTCTCTCATACATAAATGTAAAAAACTAATGAGAAAAAGCCATGATATGCCACCAGCTTTATCTCAGTTCTCCCGGCTTATGCTAGTAGGAAATGGGTTGAAAATTGATAATACTGAATGACTTATTAATAGCAGTTATCATTTGTATATTCAAGGTACATATATTCAGAACATACCTCACCTTGATTTCAAAGCATGCTTAGGTGCTTTTGAAATCTTCAGTAGACACATTCATTTGTAGATACCTTGGAGAAATGGGGTCATGACACATTTGCAAGTGAAGATTTCTTTGTGGGAGTTTATTTTCTTTACTGTGCATTCTTTCTTTTAGATTTTATAATATTTTAAGTGTCTAGAAATATGTTGTGTACATTATGGAACATAATCAATATTAGCCCTGTGAGCTTATTTTTATATTAATAAGAAAGACTAAAAAGAGGATTTAGGTGAACCAGGGACGTTGGAGTCTGTCACTGTGATCTAAAAACCACTACTTGGTGGTAAGGTAATCCCAGAAATATCTCATTTGACTAATTCTGTCTCTGAAGAAGTGACAATTCTGCTGATGCTAGAAATCTGTGTTGGTCTTGTAGCCAGAGCTGCTTCTCTCCAAGCAGCGAGATCCCTGCCTCCCTGCCCTGGTGGGAACAGGACGCTGAGCAGAGTGACGTCTGTCCTGGTGTGACTTCTGAGCTTGCCAAATATGTGGATGGCACTGGGCCTCTTGCAAGCTCTATCTGGAAGGTGCAATGGTGTGTGTGGCAGCGCCTACCACCTACCTGACAGCTTACTGGTAACAAGAGGTTACCAGTAAGTTACTGGTTATAGCACTCATGCAGGACACAGGGGGCACAGGCTCTGTTCAGCTTGAGGGTACTCCTCACCCCCGGAGCTCGCCCTGGCTGCCGGGCTGCCACCCCCACTGAACGGCAGCATTTTCCACTTCTGACAAGCTGCGGCACTGGAGGGGGAAGAAGTAAAAAATTCCTCTAACTATACCAGAAGGCATGGGATGCCATAGTCCAGTGTTTCAGGCAGTTGGATGGGTACTGTGGCTCCTTGGACTCCAGCCACAGTGCAAGGGATTCTTGCTGGTTTCATTTCCTGTAATTTTAATGCTTTTTATTTTAAAACAGTCATTGGATAAAGGCCTCTCAAAGTTTCTTAGACATTTGATGCAAGCGTGCAAGGGAAATTTGGAAATATATGTAAAAAGAATTAGGGTTATTCTTTGTAATGGCCAATACTTGAAAACTATGTGACATACAAAACCCGTTTCTCTCATTGTCAAAATCCAAGTTTACTGCACAGAAATATGTTTGCATTTGATTTTCTTTTTTTACTGATTGTTAACTAGCTATTAAGCTGCAGAGTATGGCACTTATAATAAACAGTGGAGTCATATGTCTTTTGATATAAAATCTACAGTCCTCATTTTGCTGCAACGTGTATCCTTGTTCAGCAGTGGATACAGAGACCATGCTAGTTACAGGGAATGACGGCAGAAACACATAGAAAGTCTGCTGTCTCAATGTATATACTTCTAGTGATGTCTAGGGCAATAAAATAGTGGCAGGGCCCCATGAAATATAGATACATGCACGCCTTTGTTTATGATTTCAGGAAACCTGGAACTTATCTTCATTCTGGCCTCAGTCTTTCCAGCTGTTGGCCACCTGGATATAAACCAAGACAACTATGTCTGATATCGCATATACCTACATATTTGTATAAGGACATGTTAGGCATGTATAAAGATCCATTAGATCTAGTCTTGTCTATGCTTAGTTACCTGACATATTTATTTAGCTTTTCCAGAGAAAGCGAGAGTGCGATTCAAACACAAGAAGTGAAGCTTTTTAAGTTTTGCGCTTTTAATAACATGGTCTTGGACTTCTGATGGTTGAATAATTCTAAATAAAAGCAGAACAAAAGGTGAGCCCATAAAGAAAAGGTCTGAGACATCAAAAGACATCCTTGTAAGCAATAGAGGATACTGTTGAAGGGAAAATGATATTACATTCAGAAAGATCGGGCACCTTTGAGAGAAAGAAAAACAAATACTAAGGAAGACAATGAACTAAAAATATTAGAAGAAATTTAAAGGGGAAAGTGTACTAAAGGTAGCAAGGAAAGCACTTATGGAACAGCCTTTTTTTTTCCCTTTAATTCTATTTAGGCAAATAAAAGGAGTTCAGAGACCAAGGCTGAGATAGGTTTCACACTATCCTTTTTGAAAAAGGAGATGGGAATGAAGATGAGGTTGAAGACCAAAGAAAATTAGGGCAGTAAAAGAAGCTAACAGAGAAGAGAACATACATAAAATGGAATAATGATAAAAGTGTTGGGTTTTTTTTCTTTGATATTTGAGAAGAGTATTTAGGATTTTTAAATAGGCTACATAACTAGCAGTGAGAGCAGTAGTGAGCCTCAGTAATTGAGTTTCTTCAATGTTTTGAAAGGACATTAAAAGCAGTCCAGTTCCTTGACTCTGTACTTCAATGCATTATAAATCTCTACATGGAAATACATATATAGCCTGCAGATGATTGCTTGTTCATAGAACGAGGACAAAAAAAATGGTTTGAGGCTCAGGTTGTGTTATCGGAGAGAAACAGGGAGACGGCAAACATCAGCTCTAGCTGATACAGTGGCAGTTTTCTGGGCTCTCTGCAAGTTGCCTTCTCACAGAAAGTTGACGTGGAGGGACAGGATGTGCTTTTCAGCAGGTTTACATGAGCAGAAGCAGGGAAAGGCTGAGCTTGGACTATTAATTGTTTAAAGGCTTCCAGTCAGTCTGTTCTTCAATGAATGCTTAATTTGGAGTATGCTTAGAACTAAGATCTTGGGGAGAAAAGTTAAAGACCAGAGCAAGGGATTACTGGGAAAGCAGAGAGAGAACAGGAGAGCAAGGAGAAAGAAACCAGCATGTGCCATTTTAGGGAGTTTGTTGGAATTGGAGAATAAATGCAAAATATAGTGCAGTCCTAAATAAGTCTTCATGAAAACACACAAGAAGCTGACAAGACTTTATCCCTTGACTTTTCATTCCTTTGAAAAGTCTTTACTCTTTACTGCGATGCATGGTGTGAGAACTGGAGACAGTGCTTATTAAATGAAATGGGACTCTCTGACTGGATATAAGGTGGTTTTGTGTTTTGTTTTCTTTTGTGAGGATTGTTGGATACTGGAACAGGTTGCACAGAGGGGCTGTGGAGTCTATGACCCTGGAGGTTTTCAAAACCCTGAGATACCTGATGTGAATTCAATGTTAACCTTGCTTTGTGGAGAAGGCTGGACCTCCTGAGGTCCCTTCCAACCTGAATGATTCTGTGAGTCTATCTGTTACATCTTCTCTGTTCTCTTTATCAGCCAGGAGGAGAATAGGAGGTGGGGCCTTGTGGCTGTGTCCACACTGAACCTTGTATACAGAACTTTAAATGCTACCAAAACCAAACAAAAAAATCAAGGAAAAAAATGGATACATTCCTTTTCCCAGTAGTTCTGATTATTGTTGGTTCTCACATGTAAAATAAATGCAGAATTAAAGAGTATTTATTGCTTAGGGTTTTTTTAGCCAGATCCTAAACCCTCTGCAGTCCAGAGAAGGTTTTCTTTGGATAGCTTCTCTGTAAAGGACTGTTACAGCAGCCTAGCAAAATCAAAGGACCCCAATTATTGGAAACTTTAATAGCAGATGTGTGGCAGTGCTGGCTGCACATTTGGCTGGCAATACTACTGCTGGGGAGAGCTCTCCTATCTGTCCAATGACTCTTTTCCTTCGTGAGATATCAACAATGCTGTGCCACAGTACAGAAACTGGCAGGTGCAAATGCAGTTGAGAAGCTGTTAAGAGTGATAATTGGGTAGATTATCTTGTCATAGATATCTGATTATGTAGAGTATTGCAGATATGGTGACCCTGATTTAAGAGGATTCGATAGTGCATAGCCTTGGTAACCATTGGCTGGTGGCATGTCCACGGAGCAACAAGCAGAAGATAATAAAATCTCCTGCAAAAACCTTAGAAAAGGGATTAATGGAAAATAATGTATATGTTCCTTGCTGTGTCATGTATAAGGAACTAGACTGGATAAGAACTCTGAGACTGTCACATGCAAAATGTCTCAGCTGGTAAAACCTGAAGCTGATTTTTCTAAAGAACTGAGTAATTCACTAAGTGTTTTCCACTTCAAAATGTGTGTTAGTGAAATCACATACTCTCTGGCATTAGTTCTCAGTGTGTAAAAAGGTTCTGTTCTTTATGGCAGGTTAACGTATACAAACAACTGGGCTGAGAAAGAAGGGTAAGTGTAGGTCCCTAATGGTTTCATAAATTTTATTACAGACACAGCGTCTAGACAGTTTACTGATGAACACTTTGCTCCAGGAGTACTGCATAATTGCATGATGGGTTTTATCAAGGACTGGTCCAGAAATGCCCCCATATTTGTCCTGGGACAGTTTCAAAAGTTTTTCATCCCCCTTTCCATCAATTCCCTGAAAAAGTATCTCCACAGTTTGTAGTTGTTCTTTTGTCTGTTTGCCTTTCCCTCACCTTTACTTCGCTGACTAAAGCCACCACTTCACATTTACTGTTGTTAGTGAAAGCATCATTGTATTTTTCAGTTGAAACCTAGAAGATTTCTTACCAAAAATCCTATTTTTATTCTAGAAAATGTTTTGATGAAAAAGCATTGATCAGCTTCAGTGTTTATGTCTTTCTTTAAAGCATTCAGTATTGATCGGCTACTGGTGCATGCATCATGCTTGGCTCTGTAGAGGAATATCTATAGGCAAAACCTATGTTCCTTCATAATGGGAAGGTTGTCTAACACCAGTCAAATTTCAGATGAAACTTTTGCAATTCCTTTCTGGAAATAAGAGTTTGATTATGGGTCAGAGGCAGAAAGCAAGAACGGCAGGCTCAAACAGCAGTCTTTTTATCAAGGAAGAGGATAAGTTGGTTTCAGTCTTACTAGAACTACAGTTATTTCTCCTTTCCTCACTAAAATATCGCTAGTAAATCCAGGATCACTCTTCCAAACATGCAAAACTACATCTGTTGTATAGAAGATCCTTTGCCAGTGATGCTTTCTGTTTTGATAAGGTTGAGGTTACTTAGAGACAAGAGAGCAGAGGGGTTGATTATCAAAAAGGAAATCTGTAAGCAATTCAGCATTTCTCACCATACTTTTTTTCCCCTCTTCTTTTCTAGGAAATGTAGTTGCAATGACAGATGCTGATCTGGCTTTTGACACAACTTTAGTTTGCTGCTAGACTGAATGTTGGGTGTTTCTTAATATGTGGTGTGTTTTGTTTTTTTTCCCCCACAATTATGTATAGTCTCTTTTGGCAAAAGGAAGCACTTCAACTAGACTGAACTTTGGGATGTGTCAAAATGTAAAGCCTGTGAGGCCTTTTGCATGTTTGTGTTGCTTTTGCAAACATGTGCAGTGCCAGCTGTGCAAAATGTCCCCTTCTGCCTGAGGCTGGGCAGGAAACTGCACCCGGTCTTCCTACACTTGGCTATGCTAACCCGTGTTTGTGATTGCCAGGCGTGATTACTGCAACGCATTGCACTGAAAAATCAAATCGCGAGCCAAGTCAATAAACCTAAAGGGAGAAATGGAAGTTTCCAGAGCTTCTGGATTCCTCTGGGCTTACTGGAATGCAAACTAAGAATGGTAGGTCCAATGTTAACAAGAGACATGTCTATCTCGTAGCAGCTTCCTGGCTTTTGCATGAGCAGTCTTCCACAAATCTAAAAAACCCTAAAACCAAACCAAAAAACTATAGTTCTGTTAAATAGATTCTGAGATATCACAAATTAGAAGATAAGTGTTAGGTATTTTCATGCTTTGTAAAACCTAGCAAGGAACTGTGGCCTTCACTGCATCTGCTTCACAGTTCTGCTACTCTGCCTGTGAGTACGTTGATAAGGTTCGCTGGTCCTTTCTGCTCTGTAAAACTGGGCCATGTTGTTTCTTGGTTGGTGGATTCACCAGCTGAACAGTGTAGGTGAAACCCAGAGGTGTTGATGTCTTTTTAGTCCCTTACCTTTTACACATCATGTGGTTTCATCCTGACTCGCCCTGTGCAGTCAGTCTGCTGTAGCCCCCAGCCATTCTTGAATTCCATGGTAGGCAACAGTAAGTCATGTCCTCCTGCGCAGCACTAAGCTTTAGAGTCATGCCTTGATAAGCTTGATATTTTTAGCTATCTGAAGTTTTCTTTATTAACAGAACAACATATATCCTGGAATGTCTTGTTACTGTCAGTGAATGGATTAATTATTTTTACATACAGCTATAACTGGACAGAGAATCTACTTTCTCTAAAAATGTTCGTGTGAAAGGGCGTGCAAATAATCTTCTCAGTGTGAAATAAAGAGAAACACTGAGAAATAGTTTAAATCTTTTCTTGACCATTTGAAATTTTGCATGTCACCATTTTATTTGTGACCCTTGCTCCTCTTTTTCTTTTATGTTCTGTGAATGATTTGTATTTTTCCCTTTCTGCTGCCAAGAACTCAGTTGTCAGTGCCAGTTCCTAAACTAACAGCCAGTTTCAACTCACTTTCTCTCATATATAAAATAAACCTGAACTATTGAATATCCTTGTTTAGTTTCTCACTCTAGAAAGTGGGTTAAAAATAGCTAAACAGGGCTCATACAGCTCCTAAGGAAGCAGGTTGGGACTTTGAGACCGTAGTCAGTTTAAATTGTTACTTTTTCATACTCTAACCTCTGCTTATCCACTGCTTGTCTTCACCTCCTGTTCCCTCCAGAATACCTTATATTTTATCCTTTAAGCTTTCACTTTCCTTCACAATCAGCTATGGAAAGGGAGTGTGCATAGAGGTGTTTTACACTGACACAATATATTTGGTTTTGGTGCATGATATTAAGTCTATTAAAATGTGCCATCCACTTAGTAATATTGTGGGTTTGTAAAGTGAGTGTCTCAGGAACAACTGCTGAAAAAATGACACTGGTTGGCTGAGAACAAAGCTTGTCTTGTGTAAGAATTAGGCAGTAATTTCTCCCAGAGGTTATTAATTTTGCCTGTGTATATTGAGGCACTTTATGATTTTTAACCTGAGGTCTCTTTCACTTGAAAAATCTTGGAATTTGAACAAAAATGGAAAGGCACATACTTTAAAACAAAAATTGCCCCCATGGTAATCAAATATGAAGAAGCATATGGGGTAAAAATCATCAAAATATACTCCATTTTCAGCTTGATTCCTGTCCAGCAATAGTTTTTTGTTTTCTTCAATAGACAACATGAAAGATAATCACTTTGTCTTTCTATCTAGTGAAAATAAGGGGTAATACCTATAAAACAATTGCTATGGAAGTATGTTTCAAGAAATGTTTATTTCCATTAGAACTGAAAAATGAACTGAATATCAATGTGACTCTCTTCTGCCTTGGGGCTGTCCTTCAAATATTTTACCATTTTTTCCCCCTGTGATTACTCATTGCAGATGACTGGAAATGGGTATATTATTTAATCAAGGTAATAGCAGTAGCTACTATCACATCTTTTGAACCTTCAGTTGAAAGCCTTGTGCCATGTCTACAGTTTACATGTGCACACAACTCCAGAGACCCGAGTTATTTGATTATGCCTGAGGCCTGATATCTTAGGAAGTTAGACATAGGAAGAAGACAGAACAGCAACACTGAGAGACAAATTATTTACAGAATCATAGAATTATAGAATTGTTAAGGTTGGAAAAGACCCTTAAGATCACCAAGTCCAACCATTAACCTACCACTGCCAAGTCTGCCACTAAACCATGTCCTCAAGCACCACATCTACCCGTCTTTTAAATACCTCCAGGGGTGGGGACTCAACCACTTCCCTGGGCAGCCTGTTCCAGTGCCTGACCACTCTTTCAGTGAAGAAGTTTTTCCTAATATCCAACCTAAACTTTCCCTGGCGCAGCTTGAGGCCATTTCCTCTCGTCCTATCACTTGTTACTGGGGAGAAGAGACCAACCCCCACCTCACTACAACCTCCTTTCAGGTAGTTGTAGAGAGCAATAAGGTCTCCCCTCAGCCTCCTCTTCTCCAAACTAAACAACCCCAGCTCCCTCAGCCGCTCCTCATAAGACTTATTCTCTAGACCCTTCACCAACCTTGTTGTCCTTCTTTGGACACGCTCCAGCACCTTGATGTCCCTCTTGAAGTGAGGGGCCCAAAACTGGACACAGTATTTGAGGTGTGGCCTCACCAGTGCTGAGTACAGGGGCACTATCACCTCCCTGGTCCTGCTGGCCACACTATTCCTGATACAAGCCAGGATGCCATTGGCCCTCTTGGCCACCTGGGCACACTGCTGGCTCATGTTTAGGCAGCTGTCAACCATCACCCCCAGGTCCTTTTCAGCCAGGCTGCTTTCCAGCCACTCCTCCCCAAGCCTGTAGCGTTGCCTGGGGTTGAAGCTTTGGGGTTTGTTTTTTTTATTCCATTCTAAAAAGTACTGTTTAACTCCTTTAGGTCATATTTCTTTAAAAAAAAAAAACATTTATGGGTTTTAAATGTTCTAGTCATCTTGCCTTGAGATGGGTCACAAGATCTCTTATTCCCACATTCAAGCAAAGACACATAAAATGAATGCAAATCCTGAAGCTGTGTGTGAATGCCAATGCTACAGCCAGAAGTATGATGGTAATTTGTGTAAAAACATCTCAGCTGTGAACTTGCCAGCTCAGGTACTTCCAGCTGTGCTGCCGCTGTGGCACGAAGTGCAGTGCCAGCTGCAAACTCTCCAAATCTGGGTAAATACTTAAGACTAAACTGTAACTATGCCTTGGTGCTGTGGCTGCAGGGCTAACAACACCCAATGCAGACAGTGCAAAGTTAATTTTCCAGTTTCTACATCAGGTGCAGTCATATCTTTTATTACTGCATAGACAAACTCTAAGGCGTTGCACCCTGCATGTCATCTGTACAAGACAAAACAGAGAACATCAAAGTAAGCATTCATTATATCTATTGGTTTGGTTTTGCTTTTACTTGTGTTTTAGACATTTAATTCCATATAAAATAAGATGCTGTCACAGGTTGTCTCTGTTTTAAAAGGTTGACGTTAAAAATAATCTTCATGAGACAACTGAAATGAGATCCCTGCATAAACCTTTGAACATGAAAAAAAAAAAAGTGTTTATTGAAAGACTGGATTCACTTATTTCTCTAAAATCTGTGGTGCCTTGTGCACCATCCTACTCTTCTCTCTCTGTAAATGCTGAAGGTCCAGATAGCCATCCTGGGAAAGGACGTACTATTTCTGTAACATACTTTTTTCTTCTACCTTTGATGACTTAGTTCTTTGCTCAATACCTGTTATTAAAACAAAAATCTAGGGAAGATCGAGATGATTCAGTCAAAGTGCTTTCGTGCTGAACTTTACTTGCTGGAGATGACTATTTTATCCTGGGTTCCGTAAAACACGGATTTTTAAATGTCACTGATAAAACGACCTATTTTTGTTCTGCCAAAACATTTATTGTCTTTAGACTTGTTTATTAATTTATTTTTTTTTCTGTTTGACCTTCAGTATATAGATTGCTGGGTATGCAGAGTAAAAGGAAAGACCTCTTCTATCACTATCCATCCCACATCTTTAAGGGAGGAAAACAGGTTGATCTCAATCATCATGCTTATATTTTTGTTAACTCTGATAAAGTCCGATATGCAGGCTGTGCTCATTCATGCTCTATGAAAGAAACAAGTTTTCCTGATTGATCCCTTTATCTGACTGTAAGGCACAAAAGAAAGTATTTCAGTTTGCAGCTACCTAACCATTGCAATTTATATTCGGAGTGCACATTACATTTTAGAAATATATTATTCACCATGTCACCCTGAAATAACACTGCAGATGCAGTGTTATCAAACACTCTCTATTAAAAGATTTGATGGCAGTTTTTCTCTGCATTTCACATGTTCTCAGTACATGCCCTTTCTGTGATGTTCCTTCCTATGCCCTCTTTCATGTTCATTTTCTAGCTCCATGCAGATAGCGTTAACTGTGTTCTGTTAACTTTGCATGGTGATTCAGTGGAATCCTGTAATAATGAAATGCTCTAGATACACTAAAGGTACCTAATATTTCTGTAGCAGCACCAAAATAATAAGATGCAATGCATATGAGGCAGCTTATGACAATGAGTTCTCATGCACTTACTCTCTTTACATGGGTTTTTCTGTCCCCTTTGCACCCTGGTGCCATCTGTTATGGCTTGTTAAAATTTAGTTCCTATAGGTGCTATATTACTAACAACTCCCTAACATAGTCTACTGTTGCTTTCATATCGTCTTTTTCATTCCAGATATTTCAGCTCTTTCTCCCTAACGTTTCATAGTGCCATTCTGTGAACTTTCTTTGTGTCCTCCAGTATTTGAGTTTTCAGCAAAACAGTCATTGACTATCTTCACTCTTCACTCTGTTCTTGATAAGAGAGTATCTTTTGTTATAGCATAGACCTTTCTCTTGGCTAACTGAAGGCCATTCCTCTGAAAAATCTTCTGCAGTGAAAAGGCTGCATCTGCCCCCTTTCTAATTCTAAGATTGAGATAGTTAAAGTATCTTCAACC
The DNA here is from genome assembly GCA_020745775.1 of Theristicus caerulescens. Classification (NCBI taxonomy): domain Eukaryota; kingdom Metazoa; phylum Chordata; class Aves; order Pelecaniformes; family Threskiornithidae; genus Theristicus; species Theristicus caerulescens. Next base: position 89,046,160 of record CM036558.1, read on the forward strand.
ACCAGTTACAAACCTCACTTCAGACTGGACTGTATGTGTCGAGTCAGAAGATGTATATCAGGAGTGTCTGTGTGTCTACCTTTGTACATAATTAATGCAGAGACTGCATTGCTCCTAAGAACTGACCTCAGGAAATGCTTAGTGCGAAGAAAAATCAAAATAATATTAATGTAATCTCCATTTAAATGATAAGTTAATGTACTCATGGATTCCTCCTTGCACAACCTTAGTCTGGCAGCAGAGGAAGGGGACAAATGAAGGAGAGAAGTAGCACCTCACATGCACCAGGCTCTGGCAGGTAGCTGGGGGGTGAGAGAGTAAGAGACAGTTTTATGCAAAGCTGCTGCACCATGCCAACCATTTATTTTTCTTTCCTCAATATGCCCCTCTGTGGTGGCCAGTTTGAGCAAATTTAAAAACTAGATTGTTGATTCAGAATTGGTGAGGAGCACACCAGTGAGTGGTGCCAGCAGAAAGGACCAACGTAGAGAATACAGTCCAAGGCCAGTAATATCCACCTGGATACTCCTGAAGCCAACAGCTAAGGATGAAGTATTAGCAGCCCACAGGAGAGCAAGGAGACAACAGTATCAATCCAGGGAAAGAAAGAGAAGGATGAAGTGGCAAAGAAGATGTCAAAAAACCCAGTATATAGTCCCTGCTACAGATTTACAGAAATAATTAAGACTTTTTTCAGGGCCAGGACCTGGTTTTGAATACAGCCTTAATGCAGCTGCTTAATAACAAGAGATGAGGAGCTATATCTGAATACAAATAGAAATGTCATGAAAATAGCTATTAAAGGCTCAAAACTTGGGTAGTTGTAATTCTGTCAAAGCGATTTCCCTGGCATGACAATGGAGCTCTTGCTAATATGCCCATCCGGTCTAACCATCTGTTCTCTGCTGAATTAACATTGATGCACACCAAGAAACTGCCATGAGGGGGGAACCTGCCTGAGGCTGCTCCAGAGTAACCTTTCTTATGTGCAGGGAGTATTACAGCCATGAGTGTTTGTCACTGGTTTAGGGGAGCAGCCATTTCTCCACCTTCAGACCATGGAGTATCTCATGGTGTTTCTGGAGTTCTTTGATTCTTCTTATTCATCCAGGACAGGTTGAATGAGGTGTCAGATGGCATGTCCCTGTTTTTCATCTCTTATGATCACTCTACTAGCCATTCGTCAATGCTGTTTGCCCTCTGTTCTTCAGGTTTCTATTTGACTATCTGTATTGTTACTCCCCATGTGGCTGGCCTTTGGTCAGCTCCCCTTTTCTTTCTACATTGATACCTTTCATGCCTGTGTTGGAAAATGGCACTGATGATGCTATAAATGCATCTACTAAGATATGAGTCACCGTGTCTTTCTACATTGACATTTTACTTCTGCAGACTTTGGCCCATCCCCTTTGAAAAAAATTAAGTGGTTTGAGAGACTCATCCTAAGTCCCCAATGTCCTTTTGTATGCTCCCAAAATATCCTTTCATTTCACACAATAATTATTCAGAATTAAATCCCTCCTCATGCAATTTGTTGATACATTTTGTCCTCATGAAGTTCATATGGAAAGGCTGTTCAGGATATGGCGGGTCATTGTCTTAAAGACTTTTCAGTCCTCCACATAATTCAACTCAACCAGCGCATTGCTACCACCCTGGGTTCCTTTCTCCATCATAACAATGATGTCCTTCATATTTGCTTCATGTGATATAAATAGACAAACTGACAGGAGGTTGACAAATCCAGCCTTTCTAAGTCTCTGAACTTGAACATGAGACCAACATTTCCAATTCAATTCTGTTCATTCTTTTAAAAATATCTCTCTAAGTGATTTCATCACAACACACAAACTGGAATTACTTGCAAACAGTGGCACATAGTCACAGTACATGCATGCATTCATCAGACGTGGTTTGATTTTTAAACCCCAGTGAAATATACTAAAACACCCTTGAAGAAACTTGGTTCAGTGGTTTCACAGTCATTAATTTTGACAGCCTGCTCTAGCAAGTCAGATTTTAAAAGTCAAATCTCTCAATTGTGGGGTTTTTTTACTAGGTTTAGTAGCCTGTGTTTAAAGAAGCTTTGTAACAACCTTCATGGCAGCCAATGGAATGAGAATGGAGAGGGAGAATCTGAAGAGGAGCCTGGAGCTGCTGCTGGGAGGAGGCGGTCAGGTCTTCTGACCTGTGGCCACTTTTCGGGGGAGCTCTGTGTGTGCTTCTGAGCGTCTGCCTCAGTAATGATTTCTATCAAGTGTTTTCTTCCTAACCTGTTACTCCTCCTCCATTAAGCATACTAACAAAGCTCTCACTTACTACAGTGAGACTAAAATTGAATCCTGAATTAATTAAATTCGGTTTGATGTTGTTTGGGATATTTTCTTCAAAGCTTTGGTTGAAAGTTCTTTTTTCCCTCCAGGAGGATATATTGCACCTTTCACAGTTACCACCAGGGTAATATAATTATCTATTTAATGAGAAAAATTACTCTTCAAACAATTAGTCATTCACATCTGTGAACACCAGTGAAATAAACAGAATGAAATGGACACAGGAATGTCAACTTGTTCTCATTATGTGCTGCTGGTTAGCGAAACAAATCATGATTTAGTTTGATATGGCAAATTAGAAATGAAAAACAGGTTAAAATGACAAAAATTATTAGGAACTATTTCATTGAGAGAGACTCTTCCTCTTCCTGTTCCCTAGCTTTTAGGAAATAACCTCCACACCTCAAAAACCTAGAGAGTGAAGAATATGGAAATATAAAAAAGGGCATAGTTTGGCTGAATATATTTCAGATTTTCATGAGAGAGAGATTATAGATCCATTAAAAACCCCTTCTTTTCACCTACATCTCACTATGTAGATTATCAAAACCTACATGGATGAAATATAATTCTGAAGGTGCTTTAAATGTGTAACTACTTATATGTCTGCTCTTAGCTATTTTTTTGAATACCCACACTGATGTGTGTTAACAGTGCCGTACGCTTGGATTTCTAAGACCTAACAGCACCTGCAGGCAGACATTGTTTTGCTGACTGTTCAGAGAACCCAATCCAGTAGGTCATTAGAAAACATGCTTGGATTGTGTAAAATGCTGCTGGCAAAGGAGACGATGAAGAAAGTAACCTCTATTTTAAATAGTAAGATGGTATTTAGAGAGGTCATCTGCTGTGTTGGAAACCCTGGTTCCTTTACCTCTTCACCCTCTGTAGAGATGTAAACCTACATCTTCCATAAGTGCTCTAGCTACTGAGTTCTAGTGATCAGAGTTGTCCTAACAGGGTTTTTGTATTGGGTTTGCATGGCAAGGTTTTGGTAGCAGAGGGGCTACAAGGTCAGTTTCTGTGAGAAGCTGCTAGAAGCTTCCCCTTTGCCCAATAGAGCCAATGCCAGCCGGCTCCAAGACAGACCCGCTGCTGGCCAAGGCTGAGCCCATCAGTGACAGTGGTAGCACCTCTGGGATGATATATTTAAGAAGGGGAAAAACAAAAAAGTCCTGCGCAACAACAGCTGGAGAGAGGAGTGAGAATATGTGAAAGGAACAACCCTGCAGACCCCAAGGCCAGTGAAGAAAGAGCGGGGGGAGGTGCTCCAGGTGCTGGAGCAGAGATTCCCCTGCAGCCCATGGTGAAGGTCATGCTGAGGAAGGCTGTCCCTCTGCAGCCCATGGAGGTTAACAGTGGAGCAGATATCCACCTGTAGCCTGTGGAGGACCTCATGCCAGAGCAGGTGAATGCCCAAAGGAGGCTGTGACCCTGTGGGAAGGCTCCTGGCAAGACCTGTGGACCTGTGGAGAGAGGAGCCCACGCTGGAGCAGGTTTGCTGGCAGGACTTGTGACCCTGTGGCAGGACCCACACTGGAGCAGTTTGCGAAGAACTGCAGCCCATGGGAAGGACTCACGTTGGAGAAATTCATGGAGGACTGTCTCCTGTGGGAGAGACCCCACGCTGGAGCAGGAAGAGTGTGAGGAGTCCTCCCCCTGAGGAGGAAGGAGCAGCAGAGACAATGTGTGATGAACTGACTGCAACTCCCATTCCCCATCCCCCTGTGCTGCTGGTGGGGGAGGAGGTAGAGAAATCAGGAGTGAAGTTGAGCCCAGGAAGAAGGGAAGGGTGGGGGTAAGGTGTTTTAAGATTTAATTTTTATTTTCTCATTACCTTACTCTGATTGGATCGGTCATAAATTAAATTAATTTCCCCAAGTTGAGTCTGGTTTGCCCATGACGTTAACTGGTGAATGATCGAATGAATGACTCCCTGTCCTTATCTCGACCCACGAGCCTTTCGTTATATTTTGTCTCCCCTGTCCAGCTGAGGAGGGGAGTGATAGAGCAGCTTCGGTGGGCACCTGGCATTCAGCCAGGGTCAACCCACCACAGCTTTGCAAGGATCTGTGATACCACCAGGCACTGCTTCCTCCTCTTGTGCTTTAGAGGAAATGGTTAGGCACTTAGCTCTTGAAAAAATAAGGAATCTTTGGTAAAAGTAGGTGCTTTCTTATTTTAAGGAATTAGATACCAAAGTCTCTGAAAGAGGGCATGCCAAGATATAAGCTTCATGTTTGCTAATTTAACTGTCTCTGCTGCACACGTTCCTTTCTGTGGACTTTTTTCTCTCCAGTCCCTCTTTTGCAGTGTGGCTGCAGGTTCCACTAGACAGAAAGATACCTGGATGACAGATAGTGTAATGTTCAGTGTGAAAGTAATTTTCTGTCTAAATGTTAGTCTTCATCATTGAGCAGTTACAGCTGACACCCTAGAAAGTTCTTCCCTTTCAAGAACTACCACTTCTCATCTCTTGAATAAATTTTAAATATGCCTATTGTATGTTATATTTGCCCACTTAAGAGAGACATATTGAAGGTCTTGCTATAACATTTAGAAAGCCCTCAGGCTTACCAGCACTTACACCTGGCAAACACAAGACAGTTTGTATGTCCTGGGATATAAAATGCATGATACCTCAAGGGCTTAGAATAGTGCCTGGCAAGATATACTAGAGCATTTGAACTGAAGAAGATTAGATCATTCTGTCTGACAGAAATATGGATACTTTGTTGTAACCAACTCCAACAGGTGGTATCACATTAGAGGCAGATAACTGAAATGTGTTAAAATATTGTCAAAATAAAAATGTGTCAGAAATGAACACTGCAGTGAATATTAGAGGTACTGTACATGTGAATTCTGATAAATTTCTTTCTGGTGGGTCGTCTGTAATTATTCAGGTACAGCTTTTAATTGCTGTTCGCAGAACGTTCATTTTGACCACAACTCCCATTTTCTGCTCCTACAATGTGCCCTTTCTTACATTTTCTTTCTTATGATTAGTGCCCTTAGTGTGCCTGTTGATAGTTCTCTTATGGTAGTTCATATGTGGTCTTTCTCTCAGTAATTTTAATTGACTTTGAGTTTTTCAGGTGCTTATCTAATGTGACAGACAAACAAATACTGTAATTTCTCAGTTTCTTCCACCTCTGGTTCCACTCAAATGACGAGGATAGAAAGCAGCAAGGCTTTCACAGTGTGAAAGTAAGTTCATTAAATTACATTACACTTCGAAGTTATAGTACCTCTTTCAATAGTACTGCATGAATGATTGTGATTGTGGGATCAAAGGCTCAAAGCTTTGTGTATTTGGAAACCAAGATTACGTTTCTTTCCTAGAACAACATAAAAATATAAATATAAATATAAGACTCAGTGGCCAATGGATAAATGATTTCTAACGGCATGGATTTAATGTGAGGTGTTCTTAAAACCAGGCAGAGATTATATTCATTTTCTGTGCAAGAATCTGGGTGTAAGTGACATTGATCATAGTATTCAGGAGGAATGTAAAATAATTTCTCAATTGTGGTAGTAAATACACTATTTGCCACTGTTTAGGCTATGCTATCATAGAATCATAGAGTTTAATGACAGAAGGAAGCACTGGATCACACTGGCTGACCTCCTGTATATCCTATTACAGCTGTCTTAATAATCCAGAAGGCCCAGAGCTGTGAGTCTGTGATATAGAAGCTTTTCCATGCACAATAAATCCTGTTCATTAGGCTTACCTTCTGCATGAAAATCAGGGGGATGTGATGTGCACCAGTTTCATGAGACTTATTGCAGTCAAGTGTTGGAGCACTCTGCAATGCAATCCCCACACCCTGATGAGCCCATGCTGTAAGATGGGCCCATCTTGCCACTCATTCTATTTCACTGTCTTCTGCCTCTATTGATCTGAATAACCCGTGTTTGAAGAAATTTACACTTGACTAGTACATGATTTTCCAAAGAGGACGTATTAGGTAAGAGCTGTGCCTAATTTCTATTTTGAATTTGTCTGATGTCAGATTCTGCCCACTAGTACATATCTTTTCCCCTTTAGTTTCAGGGCTCCATTAGTATTTACTAATTTCTCCACAATAAAGAGAGTTGTACTGTGAGCAAGTTGCCTTTCATTTTTCACCTGTGATGAAGTGACAGTTTGAATTATCTAAGCAGCTTTTCCCCCAAACTACAGACTGGTTTTGTGACTCTTGATCATCTTCAATTCTCAAAGCCCTTTTTGAAATACAAATATTGACACTGGTTGTGTTATCTGAATACTAATTTCACTAAAGTTGTGGTCAGAAGTAATTTCAGCTTGCTGCTACTGATTAACACTTTCCCCTTTATCTGTCCTTTTGGCATAATATGATGCTGGGAGTTATTGTTGAACTTTTTGTGCTCTATCCCACAAGAGTGATCTGATGTCACACTTTAGCCAGATGACTTAGTATGAAAATGCATCTTGTTTGAATGTCCTGTTCAGATGTGAGCACGTGATTCAGTTTGCTCTGTATGATGAACCACTCTTCATTTTGCATTCACTCAGCTTACATGAAGTGAATGTCTTTCCTAACCAACACTACGAGCCAGCTGTCATCCAGTCAACATTTGCTACCCTGTTCATATGACATTTCATTAAGTAAAGTATGGGTAAAGGGACCTCACATGTACTAGGAATCATGGCAGAGCATGCATGCATCTAACTACCCTATACCATGCAAACATATCTATTATTTGTCTTTTTGCTGATTTTCGTTTCATCTGACTTTATTACAGCAGTCCAGATCTTCAGTGAAAAGTTTAATAATGTGAGGCAAGGTAGTTTTGCAGTGCTTCCTGGCAATTCCCTTAGGGAAAGGAAGTTCCCTGCTATTCCCAGAGATTTCTAGAAATCTCTCTTGTTAGATGTTTCTTAGTTAGCTCTTTTTTTGCCCAATAAAGAATGCATAAAATGATACTGTGTAGCATTGGCCCTTTGGTTAATATGTCACATGGCACTAAATAAAATGTCTTACAGAATTCTAAATTTATGAACAGCTTGGCAGTTATCTCCACTCCCCAAATTGTTATCTCCTTAAAGTATGAAATGAGACTAGGGAAGGCCTATATTCCATAAAAAAACCCCTAACTTGTGTCCTTCAAGACTCAACAGTACGCTCTCTTTACTTTCTCTGGCATCAGTGTCATTCAGCAGCCCATTGTAGTGTATCTCATTCTGTCTATCTTTTTTGACTTTAACACGCAAAGGGGAAGTTAATTTTTGCTCTATATAATGTGGAATGATGCATTTGTTGCCCTTTGTATTAATGTTTTCTGATCTTTTATTTTGCTGGGAAATGAATAAAAGTGATACAGAGATAGGAGACGGGATATGAAATGTAACTTACTGACAGGAAGCTTGAAGTCTTCTTTTATGTGTTATTCAAGAACTGTTGTAGCTAATTGCTGTGTTGAGTACTGTAGCAAACACTGTAATGCTTCAGAAATATCCCATGTGCATTTCTGGTTGCTTGATGTGCAGCAGGCAGCTCTTAGGAGAATCAGTGCAGAAGCTATACAGGTACATGAGAAGGCAGTGTTTGTCCCATCCTACTGTGAAATCTTATGATGTTAAATCAATGCGGCTTACAAAGAGCATTCCCATGACAATTACTGGCTGCATAAAATCCTTTGCTCTGTGTTGTCTGAGGCATACATTACTTACATTACAGGTAAGTGTCCATTTCCATATGTAGGTAAGTATCTCATCAGAGCAAAAGATAGCCTCCCTGAAGCAGACAAGTAGCTTGTTCATCCAGAAAGGCTGGTAGCTTCACAATCTGTAGCTGTCGAGGGTACCAGCAGTAGAATGCTCGAATGACAGAAGGGCACGTGGTGATCTTTACTTCAGCAAGATCCTCTGTAGTTCCTACTACAGATGTTTTTATGATGTGGCCCATGCTACCTTTGGATAGTGCATGAAAAGCTGGATAAGTACATGGCTTACTTTCTTGTCTACTTTTCTAGCCAGGAGAAGCTGAATAGATTTGAATGTAGACAAGAACCTTTATAGAAAATCCCCTCTGTGAAGGACAATTCTGTACCAATACCTCTGTTAAAGATCTCTGTCAGCTAGTTCTTAATCAATAGCGTGTGCATAAAGTGGGATTTGGCCTTTATAAAATATTCAATTTGCATTTGAAGTAAGTGCAATACATCAAGCATTTTCTTATGCCACCTTTTCCCACTTGGATCAAGGTATTGTACTCTGTAGTGAAGGGAGATTAAATACTTCTTTTGAAGACCAGTTGGGAAGGGGTCCTTGTGTTTGAGCTCTAGATTAATATGCTCTCTGTCCTGTTAAAAAGTATGAGAGTCACGCAGCAGCTGTGACAAGATCAGCACCAGGGAAGTGTCGCAACAGGATTGAGACAGACAGCTCATTATCCCAGCACAGCGGAAAATACCTTCTCCAGCCTTGCTGAGGCAGCACAGAAAGGAAAGGGGAAGTGATGATCCCTCTGGAATTTGGCTATTAACACCTGTCTGGACTGTATGAACTCCTATAAAGAGAAGGACTTAGCTCAGAGGAACTTGCTCCCCCGGAGTGAGATGCCGATGAAATGCACTGAAGCTCTTTGGGAACTTCTCTTTGTATAAGGTCTTATTTACACAACAGAAAGAATCCATAGTTGATCAAGGGTCAGCAACATGCTGGTAAGCCACACTGCATGCGGTCTGGATGCAGCTGCAGGCACAGGCAAACTCGCATCAGTGCTGCATCAGAAATGACACCTAAGACTGGTTACTGAACGGTGCCAACCAGGTGCTGACCATGGTTCGGGCATTTCAGCCTCTGATCCTGACCTCCATCTAGTACATGTGTAGCAGTCCCTGTTGTTAGAGTCAGTTGCTAGGCATGTGTTACACTTGTGTAAGCTTGGTTAAGAGGGGAGATTCACTTAAAATTAATTTATCAGACCTGATTCCATTGTACATGAACAGGTGAAGTGACACAAATATTTACATGAAGGAATAAATGTATTTTCCCTTGGTAAAGGAAAGGCATGAAGCCTGTTCCACTGTTTAGGTAGGAGTGAAATATGCAATAAATTTACTGCAAAATAAAACAGTCCTATAATCTTGAATCAAAGAAGCATAACTCAACAGTTAAATGTCCTAATTTGTGAGTCTATTGTGTGACATTTACATCAAGAAAACATAAACCTTGCAAATTTTGCAAGCTTATGAAAAATCTCTTCTCTGATATAAGGTGATCATGTAGTATGAACTGAGGTTTGAAATTCCTCTGTTGTCTATATAGATGGTTGCTGTTGCTTGTTTTGGCAAGTAACAGAGATAGAGGTGGTCCAAGTATTTGGAAATATGTTCTGGGTCATTGGATACACTTCAGAGAAGCTTGGCCATAACCAAATAGTATACTTGATTTTCTTACTTACATAAAAATAAGAAATGTTACTCCCCTGGGAGCAACCCCCTCCACTCACTCATATATAGCTTTGTTAGAGATACTGGTCTTATGGCTTGGACATGAAATAGGGTAGCAGAAGAGTTTCTGATACTCAATCCTCATCCACAGACAGGCAAATGGGAAACTGTGGAGTGGGCCAAAGAATTTGGAGTTTGTGCTCTGGCCATACCAAGCATCAGTTTTTAGCTGCAGGACTAGAGATGAGGAAGTTAAACATATTTTTCAGGTATATCATGGTCTTGTAATAATCACAACACCTTCCTTTTCCTAATCTGGTCTAAATCTGGTTTAAATAGTTAAAATTGTCCAAGGTAACCTGGCCAGTTTTACGTGATGTGTGCAATCTACACCACTAGCAGAGGAGTGGCCATAACTTTTGTAGGTGATGGTGACAAGAGGCTGGGAGAGAAGAACCTCTTCTACAGGCATCACTAATTGGAAGACAATGTCTATCTGCTAAGGTTGGACTTGTACTAGATCATCCTTGTGTCACAGGCTCATCTTTTCCTATACATTACTCCTTTCTCAGACCCTGCTTCTTATACCATCTAGCTTATGATGGTGTTTAATAATTCTTTCTATGTATTTTCAAATGTGTCGCAGGTGGGGGTATGTGTAATAACTAGAAAGTGCTTTCTGTGCGCTGCTGTACTGCACCGGATCATTTGTGTGTTATGCTTACATTTCAAAATAGCTAGTGAAATCTGAGCTCATCAGAAACACAATTCAGCTCTCTTTTATCTTATGTACTGAATGTCCTATAGGATATACATGCCAGAAATCAGACTGTCTTTACAATCTTCCCATATAATTCTGTAAAAATGACAAGCAAGTCTAACTCTTAGATCTATTTAGTTCAGGCACTTAAACTTTTTCATTTGGAAAAACAAGTATTTGTCCAGATTAAAACAAGACAAAAAACCAAACCAAACCAAAACAAAAACCAAACCAAAACAAACCCCAGCAATCTGTCCTCCCAAGTCAATATCAGAAGAAAAATTGGCTCAGTGACTGAGCTGTCAAGTGCTGAACTCAGTGATACAGAAAAAGCATCTGAGCTTTAAACCTCCTGCTCTCTGAACAGATGCTATTAACTTTGCAGAAGGACCTTTTTTGACCTTTGTTTTTATGACTCAGAATATGTGGTTCTTCTGTAAGTGCTCATCTGTATGGAAACCACTCTAGCTACACATGTGCCCCTGTATACCACACTGAAGTCTTCGAACAGTACTGTTGTTTGGCCCAAGTCTATGATCAGTAATACAAGTTCTTCCAGCCTTTCATCCAATGAGGACATAAAAGAAAGAGTGACAGTAGTTATCCAACTCCCTCATACTGCTTCTGCATGTCTGCTAATCTGTTCATTCTGTAACCTGTCCTTCTCAAGCCAGTAGGCATTAATTCCTGTAAAATCTGCCAATTTTCATTTTAATTTTTTCTAAAATTCTTTAAAAATTATTTCTCAAGATATTTTGCATCACAGTGATTTCAAAAGTTGCATTCAAAACATGAGAGACTCATCACCCTGCCAGAGGTGCAGAGCTTCCATCTGCATTGTTTTAAGAAAAAACACTCAGTTGCTCCACCTGTCAGTCATCCTCTTCCAGGAGAAGGAAATACGGACACTCACAACAAAATGAGATTGCTCTCTGAAAGCAAAAAGTAAGAACTTGAAGCTTTTCTATGTCTGACTTCTATGATCTGTCTCTTGCTGTCAGCAAGGGTGTAGTTCTCAAGGCAGATAAAGCAAGGAACTGGACCCGCTTGGTTCTTAGTGCTGAACTTCCTGCACTAAGGCAGAGAAAGTATAGAGGGGTTAAAAAAAAAAAAAAAAAAAAGAAAGAAAAAAAGAGAAAGATCCTGTTTGCCTATATTTCCTGATTGAGAACAGAGCTCAAAATACCATTTTGGTAGGAACATCAGTGAAGCTTGTTTCCTAGCCAGCTCAGCTTTTAAGAGTACTCTAGTCTCTACATTTAATATAATTTCTTTATCCCCATATATAGCAGTGGCAACACTGAAACAGGGTCTACATCATCATCCTAAACTACAATCATCATTCTAAAAATGATTTGTTAATTAATTAATTAGTTAATTTGTTGGTGGTGCAAATCATCTCCTCTTCAGTACTATCCAAAGTAAATTTACTGTTGAGCTTATTAAGCTGCAGAAGCAAATTTCCTTCCCAATTTATCTACAGGTACTGCTAATTAAAATGGCCTAATACTCCTGTGGCCTCAGTTGCAAGAACTCTCAGATAAGTTTTTAGAGACAGAGATGATAAACATCCAATAAACAAAGAAGACACGGATCTTGAATCACGAGGACTTACCCTGCAGCTTCTCCCAAGAACCCTTCATCTTTTAATCATGACATCAGTACACACTGTTCTGCTCTTACATTGCTCCCAATTGATCTCAGAGCTTTGCAAGAGATGCCATCTATAGTTGGTACTACCCTGAAGACTGAAAAATCAATGATCAGGGAAAAAGGGCCATCAATTATCAATCCATTTAGGTCCTGGAGACAAATAAGTGATGTTTATTAGAGAAGACATCTTGAAGTCATTTTAAAATTACACCAGCTACTATCATTCCAGATGCTAAGAAAGCTAAACAGCTTTCTCTAATGACAGCTGTTCCCAGGGATAAAGAACTCCAAAAGCCAGATTAAAATAAGTAAAGTAAGTACTCCTCTATTTCGGTCTGACTGTGCCTAGCAAACTAACATTATTATGTAAATACTGCTTACTGACAGAACAAAGCATCTGCCTTTGCAAACAGATTTCAGTGTCAAGCTAAATAATGAAAGGCTAAATTTTCTGAAGGATATCTAAGTTTCCATGAGTAACTCTGGAAGTTTGGTCCTTACAATTACTTATTTTCCCCATATAATTTGCTATAGTGATTGTCATGAGGAAGGGTTCATGAAAAATTCTGGAGAGAGAACTCAGTGGAGGTTTTTCTCCTTTGAAGGCACAAACCTCTTAAGCCAACTGAACATATGACACGCAAAGTCCTAGGAAGAATATCTACCCAAATATATCCTGGTCTTTTGGTGGAAGTCCTTCAAATATCAGGGCCAGACAGCTACAGAGTACCTACATATTTGCAGTGTTAACCAACCAGTTATGCTTTAAGAAAATAATTTTCTTTTCCTTTTAAAAAGCTACCATCATTTACAAATGCAACCAATTTGTGATATAACCAAGATAGCCCAAGGCTGATAAGCTGAAGAAAAGTGACAGTTTTTCCCAAACCCTGTCTTCAGATATCATCTTTACCTTTTGTTTTAGGTTTGGGCTAGAATAATCATTAGTCAAGCCCTAGAAGGCATCTCTTTTGGGTATTCTCATCAATTACAGGTTCTTTTTGTGGCTTTTCTCATCCTTTTCACGGATGTCTTTAATGAATAGCATGTGAAAAAAAATATAGCCTTGCTTTATTGGATATCTGATTGATAGGAAACACCTGTGGAAGCCAAGGGAAAAAGTCCACTACTGGCAATTAATTTCTCCAAAATAAAAATAAAAGTATTTTTTCTGTCTTTGACTTGAGAAAACTGGACTGCCTCAGACTCAAGATGGTAACATTACTTTCCTTTCTTTCTCTCTGTCTTTTTTGAAATCTTAAGGACACTTTTTAGCTTCCTTCAAGATGCATGCTTCCATACTGTGAGCTCTTTCTTTCCCATAAAATATCTGTGATTCACAGCAAAGTAACATTCAGACTTTCCCCAGTGCTAAGGATGCTTACAGAAAGTGTTCATCAACTAGTTGTGCATATGGAGTTAATGCAGTTATGTCTGTTCAATTACTTACTCAAAGCCACAGCTTTCAGGACAACATTGCAGTCCTTGAACTTCAGTTTTGTTACAAACAGCTGAATCAGATGAGAAACTGAAGCAAATTGTCACTCACTGGAGCTCAAATGGACTGCAAATAGCAATTGCATACCTTCCAGAGGAGAGATTTCCAGTCCATCTGGACGGTCATCTGTAACCTGAAGATAAATCTGTCAGCCACAGATTTCAGACTGTTTCAGACTGTTACGCCACATGTCAGCTTGCGCTTATGCAACGCCTGAAGCCAGACGTCACCCTTCCTCCATTACAGAGCTGGCAGAGGTTGGTATAACGAGCTGTGGAATGTTGAATAGCTATGTATGTCTCCGATCTCGGCTTAAACCGAGGATGGTCATAAAGATGCATCTTTCTCACAAAACCTCTGTTGCTGGTTTATATAAAGGGCTGCTCACTGGGACCATTGGATGATCCTTGCTATAGGAATCCAGATGAAGATGATACATAAACATTGTGGAAGGCAAGGAAATCAGGGTAACCTGGAAAACATTCCTTCTTCCTTTAAAGATTTCCATTGACCAGATGTTCCCAGACAATACATCTCTAAGTCATTATGTGAACAAGTATGGAAGAGCCTATTCATTATGTTCCCAGCCAATGGCTGGCAACTATTTATATTTTTTTTTTTCAGGAAACGATCTCTCATCAGTCTCAAATGCTCTCTTTCATGGTCTGTCCTTGGATCAATGTTTCAACAGTGAATAAGTCCAGTTAAAGATCTATTCACTATCAAAAAGACCTCAATTTTTTTTTCTTGGTTTTTGTTTCTGCAGAAGTCTGATCTCAGAATGCTTGCAGATAGCAGGAATGAGGTCTCATGCATGAGTTTCCTCTGATCCCCTGCCCAGAGTATAAGAAAAAAACCAGAAGGAATTCAACTATGTTGATCCTAATAGCTTCTACTTGTCTGGGGCAGTTTTACCTAATGGATTCCATGCAATTAATCTCAGCCTCTATAAACAAAAGAGAGGAATATCTTCTATGTAACTTGAGATGAAGTAGATATAACCCTGAGCCTTCATTGCTTAAGAAAGCCTAATCAGTGCAGTGTGAATCAGGCCATGACACTGACCACCTAATCAGGAAATGGCTATCAAGAAGAAGCAGTCCCAGGGTGTAAAATAAGTGGGGCTTGTACCTCCCTCCTTATGAGTAGATTCTTCTTTACTGCTCTAACAGTAAAGTTTTGGAGATGTGTATGTGTTTAAGTGATGATACTTGCTGGAAAACCCATGCTTGCTAACTCCTCTACAGCTTATTTTTACTGTCTTTTTTCCTAATTACTAGTATTCCTCTTTGAGATGCAGAATACCTAACGTACATTTACTTTTATCAGGAAAGGATATGTGTTTGCTTCTAGGAAATCCTAATCTTGGAGAAATAACTTTCAGGGTTATGTCACTATATGAACAATTGTAAAAGGATCTGTATGTGTGTAGAAGTAAGTATTACAGTCTGAGGAATAATAAAAAAGCATAGGTAATGGAAGTTATATGAGACTGTGAACAGAAAAATTGGATTCCATGGCAGAGATAATGAGTAAGATACTGGGGTAGGATGCATTTTAAGCAAAAGCCTGAACCTGCAGTATGTGCCCACTAGATCCGGGCTACTGCAGTTCCTGCAAAAGAAGGCTTAGGGAGAGCATGGGCAACTGGGAGTACTGAGATAAAAAAACTGTGCAAATATAAGTAGGCTCCTATTCAGTAGCATAGACTTGTTTAATCACTTCTTGTACAAGACGTGTTGTACTCACAGGTAAAAGCTGGAATAAAAGTTGTGTAAGTAGGCTTAGGCTCTTAAGTTTTGAAGACAGGATTGAAACCACAAATGAGTTAAAATATTGACCCTGAATTCAAGGATTAAGGAAATATGTAAAATTCAATACTAACAAAGCCTAGCATTTTTAACATAGAACATGGACAAAGTCAGACTAGCAGAATTGCCTAGAAGGCCTGAGTGATTGAAAACTTAATTGGTAACTTATGTACTAGTCTCTGTACAATATGAGAAAACCGGTGGTCTTCCAGGAAAAGAGAAACTGACTTCACTGGAAAGGCCTTCACTTTCATTTGCAAAGTGATGGTGTAAAACCTACCGAGGATATGCAGACCGGGAAACATCTGGTTCTGTCCTTCTGACATATTTTATGAAGTCTGCCAACATCATTTATATATAATTATACTAGTTTTAGCAGGACTACTGCCTCTGCAACTCTAATGAGAACAAATATGTTGCAATGTTGGCAGATGTTTGTGCTTTTCTAAACTTCCTAAACTAAAATGTTTGTGCAAGATTCTAGCTGAGGAATTTATTTCCTGGGTTGAATCAGTTCGGCTTCCATATGATACAATGTAAATATTAATTTTGTTATCATTATTGTTCTTAGGACCCCCAAGCCCAGATCAGGCACTCACTACACATAACAGAGCATATTGTCCATCAATAACAAAGGGTAAAAAACTGAAGACAAACCAGCATGTACAAGGAGATTATAGGAGAATGTCAATCAAATGCACTTGTCTTCCACACACTAGAAGATTAATCATTATCACTTGTTTTTTGGGGGGGATTTTTAGACACTACAGCAAAGAGGTGAGCATGAACAGGGCATGGAAGAGAAAAGCCTAAAGTTGTGTATGTTTATGGGGAGCTCCATGTAGGCTTGAGAGGTAGTATTTTTAAACAAATAAGCAGATGGGCAATATGTGGACTAATTAAAGCTTGAACCTCATCCCTGGATAATAAATGAAAAATGATTCATAGAAAGAGGATAGCTGTCAATGTCTTAAAAAATGAATTTTTTTGTTTATTGTGAGGGGAACTGTCAAAAATGCAAAGAGCTGCATGAGCTAATCGAACTGGTGGGTTTTGAAGACAGTCTTGGCAGCAGTATATAAATAGATGTGCCTGGGACAAAAATGCCTTTGTCAGGGCCAAGATGTTACAGTAAGTGAGCTGTAAAATAACTGTGACCTTAATGAGAATTTTAACAGCGTGAGTGGACGAAAAAGGCCAAGTTTTAGAGATGGTTCTGCAGGCATAGCAAAGAGTCTAAATTAAACCTGGCATCCAGGTTACGGGTGTTTGAGACTGGCAGGAAAAGTCCTTTGAGAATCTGGAGAAGAGGCAGAGAAGAGATGGCTCGAAGGTGAGACCGAGAGCTCTGTTTTAGCTATACTGAATTTGAGATGGCGGCCAGGCATTGGCATGCCTTGATCTTATCCAATGAAGGTAATGTTTTCAGTAAGGGAAGAGAGGTCTGGAATGAAACAGTATCTGAGATCCTTCAGATAAAGATGATAATGGAGTTTGTAGGTGAGATGAAACCAGGACAGAATCAGGAAGAGAGGAACGAGAACTATTGGAGGTGTAGAAAATGTGACCTATGAGGAAATGATGAAGGAATTAGGATTTTTTAATTAAAAAAAAAAAGAAAGTGTGATTACTATCTACATAAGCATTACAGGTAGCTGGAAAATGGAGAAAATTAACTGCTCTCCATGGCAATCAGGAAAAGAAGAGATCGGTTCATGTTGTTACAAGAGCTGTTTAGGTAAAGGAGCACAAAAAAACTTTGCAATGATATGACTAGCAATCCATGAAGGCTGTGATTGCCCCCTGCACTGGATTTTTTAGGAACAGATACACATCTGCCAAGAAAAGCATGTACCAAGACTAGGTACAGCTGACTTTGCCGAGGGCTGGGAAGATGGTTCTAATAATTTCTTGCAGTCTCTTCCAAGTTTATGCAAACTTGAAGGACCATGAAAAATCTGAAGATGGGAGACGTAACACGTATTCTTCGCCCTTTAAAATATTCATATGCATCCAGTATTATATGTGTTGGTTTCACTGATATCTAACACTTTTTCATGTCTAATATGATTTGACAGGCTCGGCCATACTTATGAACTCCTGTAGTCATTAACATATAGGAGAGTAAATATGGTTTTTGCCATCGCTAGCAGAAGGCCAGAGGCTTGGTGGGCAGCTGGCAGCGTGGGGTCTCAGGATGTGTCTGGCCCTGCCTTGGTGGGAGCTGGTTTTATCTGTGGCAGCAATTGCCTGGTGGCCACGTGCCTGTGGCCTCCCTATGTTGGGTTCACTCTGGGAGTGCCTGGAGCAGGGGGCTGGCACCCCTACATTGTCACTGCAGGACAAACCCCAGGGTTTGTCTGCATTACCCCAGGGTAATGGGGCTGGGGGAGAGCAGCATGCGGCTCACAGACTTTGTCTGTGAAGCAGGGAGAAGGAGGCAGGCTGTGATAGGAAAACTCATGAAAACAGCCCCATGGGCCCTCCAGGGAAGGTGTTCCCACTCACCAGCATTGACCTAACCCTGATGAAAAACCTGGGATGCTGACACTGGCTGTGACACCCTTTCTTGCCTGGTGCCATCAACCAGAGGAGCTAGAGGGAAATGAGAAGGGCAATCATGACACCAGAGAAAAGGGGCAGATTTTAGCAAGCTTTCTTGAATAGCAGTGTTTTATGAGTGTTATTATTAATGAGACTTTTCTGTATATTTTGTGCTGTAAATATAATTATTATTATTATTACTAGACTAACAATAACTTTTAGCTGTATTTTTACTCGATTTTACTAGATTAAGATACCAGTTAGGCTCACCGTAAGTGCTTAGCTGCATGTACATGGTGTGTTGTCTCTTGCCTGTAAGTGTAGTCTTTTCATATGAAAGTTTGATGCCTTCCTCTTAAACAGAATTGCTTAATTTATTCAATGACTTATTGTGTTAAAATTGATAGGATACTTGATGGATAAGATACAAAGTTTTAGTGCCATATTTCATAGACAGGATATAGAAATTCTTTGAATATTAAAGAACTGTGACTCGGATATGCTTGGGTATTTTCTGTGGTAGTGATATTTATGCAGAAAAGCCTCTGTAGCCTAAAATAGTGGTGTTAATAGCCTTTTAAATTAACAGTGATTTGTAAATTGATGGAGTCTTTACAGTATGAAGAATGACCTCGGTCAGCCAAAACTCTTCAACAGAGGCCACATTGAATTAAACTGATATAAGGAAATAATTTGTCTTAAAAACCCCCTGTCCTGTGGCTACTTGTTAAACATAATCTTCGAGTACAGTATTCCCTCTCTTCTCTCTCCCAAGTAGCTACCCATTCAGCTTTTTTCTTAAATCTCTGAATAAAGGGAAAGGAAATGCAGACAGCTATGAACCCACTGCCTGTACTGAAAGCAATGACCCAGTCACACTTTCATACTCAGCATTAACTGAATTCCTGAAAACAGGAATTATCAGAAGAGAATCAGGTGCCTTGAAAGGATATTAATCATGTTTTTTGTCTGTTTTCAACAATATTCTGTTTTCTTCTCATTTTTACAACTTTTTATGTTTCTCTTACTGTTTGTAAAGACTTCTTCCAAATTTTTTCAATGTATTCAAAAGCCAGAGAGACTTATTACATGAAGAATTTAACTAAGCTTTTCCACAAAAAGAGTTATTTCTTCATCCACCTTTTTTTTTTCATCATAACCCCCCTTGTTAGTTTTCCTCATTTATCTCAGATAGTACTGAGGGGGTCTTTGGAAATTGTATTTTTATAAAAATCAACTTATTAATATTATTTGCTTTGTTAAAATGAGGAATAAAAAGTATGTGGAAATGCTGGCCAACCTACCTAGGAGATTTGTGTGTCTAAAATTTTAATCTGTTTTGCACGTCTTGACCAAAAGCATTAAATCATGTGTTCCTTATATGTTTTAAATTGTGGCCAGTTATAGCTGTAACTAGAAGCTAAAATGAGTTGCTCGGATGCAAGCTGTGAGCTAGTCTGGCACTGTGCATTCACACTTAATGGTTTTCATTGGTACAGTTCTGTCATCGTACTTGCAGTTCCTAAGTAACCACAGCAGAGCTCTAGAAATAACCAGACTCACTATCTGACCATTGTTTAAAACACTTGACTGCCAGTTGTTATTTTGGCTTGTAATTTTTGGTCCCAACACCAAGCTCAAAAAGTTCTTGTCAGTATTCATCATTGAATCTTAAACTTAGGCGCAAAATGATCGTTTTGAACTGAATTGGTAATAATGTCTTAGACTCTGATGCTGTTCATCAAGGAAATAATCCAAGCTGTAGAGAAATGTTTGAAAATCAAAACCCTCTGTGTAAAGGTGGTAATTCTGACAATTTTTGTGGGGTTTTTTCAGCTCCATCAAAGATCAGAGTGGAATGCTCTCTACATTTGTAGGTATAGCACTTTGTTGCATTTTGCTCAAGGGCTTGTAACACTAATTTTAGCATTTCTGTTTAATACAATCTGATGAAAATTGATCTGTTATTCTTCATGTACTGCAAGAGGCACTTGAGCACATGCTGATGACACTGAGTTATTTTGGGTAGCAAAGATGAAGAGCAACTACAAATTCTGCAGAAAGACCTCAGAATGTAGCATGAGTGGATGATAAGAAGGGATATGAAATTCCACATATGTAAGTGTAATGGGGTGCACACAGAAGGAAACAACCCTAACGTTGCATGAGCAGTGATGGATTCTGAACTTGCTGTTCTCATTCAGGAACAAGATACTGGAGTTGCAATAGCTACTTTTGTGAAAACATCAGCTCAGCTCTCAGTGGTGGTCAAAACCAGAACTGAATGTTAGGAATTAGTAGAAGAGGATACAGAGCAATCCAGAGAACCTCCTATTGCTTCTATATGCGGTTTAATGCTATATAAATCCGTACCATGCCTGAGCCTAAAATGCTGTTTGCAGTTCCTCCGGTCTTAAAAAGAACATAGTAGAAGTGGCAGGGATACAAAAAAGTGGTGGCAAGGTGACCAGCCCTACGAAATCACTTCTCCATGTGAACTATATAAATTAAGCAAGGCCCCTCTACCTGGAGGAGACTGAGGAGACAGAAAATTGAGATTCAAAGAACTGTATGAGGTCTGGAGAAGGCAAATAGGGAATGACTACTCACTGTGTCTTATAATATAATGACAAGGGAAACTAGGTCGGAAGATGTTCAAAACAAAAGGAAATACGCCTTTTCAAAACATACCTCAGCTGTGGCATTCCTCATCCTAGGATGGTGTGGATGCATGAAGTCAGTGATGAAATAAATTATGGAAACATAGGTCTATGAAAGACTGTATAAATGTACTAAGATCCTGTATTACTGGACGTCTGTAAGTCATAAATCACTGATGGCCAGCTGTATGTTTTCCTTGCTAAACTCTTTCTTAAGCATTTGATATGGGTGACCATCAGAGACAGGATACTTAGGCTAGGCAGACCATTGCCCTAATTCCAGCTCTTACACTAAAGAATCTGAGTGCTCTGAGTGGAGAGACTATCTGTATATTGTTTGGGAAAGGATACATGGATTTCAGGCATAGTACTGAGAAAACATTTTATTATTTGGTTGACACAATGAAGGGTGACATATTTTTGCCTTTTCATTACCCTTCACTTTTTTTGTACCTTACTGCTTTTCCTCATCTGCTCGATTTTAATCTCTGCTTCTCTTTCATTTCTTTTTCCTTCGTACCCAGCAATCCTCCAGCCCTAAACACAAAATAGAAGTAAGCACCCACATTAGTGAATTTACTCTGTGAAGCATTTCCAGCTTTCCTTCTTTGTTCTTGGCTTTCTACTGTGGAGCTGAGCTGAGCTTAGCCTAGAGTCTGCGATATTCCAGCTATCAGTCAGGATCAGGAGATGCCATAGGGGAAGATTTGTAGGGAGTTATGATTCTTGTTGAATGTTGTCCTCTGTTATTACTATTTGCAGAAGAACTCGCAGTATATTGCATGCTTGTTCACCTGGTGTTTAGAGATCAGCTTAAAGGTTGGTTCCAGAGCAATGGCACTGTCCAAGCTCCTGGTCCAGCATCAGTGGCTGACACCCCGGTGGGATCCTGGGGGAGTCAGCCTTGTTTGCACTGGATCTGTTATGCTTCCGCTATGCTTTCAGCATTATGCTGGCAATAACAAAGATTTGGAGGGATAAAAGTTTTTCTGTTTTGATCCAGACACTGGTGCAAGGATCTTGGGTTTTCCCAAGATGGAGCTTTTCTAAGAAGGTCACCTTGAATTGAATTAACACAAACAAATGGGGCTTTGATGGATTTTCGGAAGTGGTGTACTGCTTCCTTTTAAGTGGGTGGAATTGAAGTTGGCCTACGGCAAGCTCTGTTGAAAATCCAGTATTTAATTCTTGTTATGCTCTCATTCTTTTTAGAAAGTGTTTTAAGTGATATATACATACATAGCACAACATTTTCGCCCTTCTCTATTCTGAAGTAATCAAAAGGACTTCAGTAAAAGATAGGGAATGTTTTTGAAATAGACATGAGACGTTAATTTGGCCTCCACTCCTCTGCCTTGGCATTGGAATAATAATTCACTGGCAAGTTAAAATATTCTCTTTTAGCTCCCGATGACCCAAACTAGTTTGAGTCCACAAGCCATCGGTCTTTCTTCATTTACCCTTCCTTCCTTAAGGCCATTGCTATTGATTTTATAACAAGCAGGGTCTGGTATCATCAAACCCAGCTGTACACATGCTGAGTGATTGCTCTGACATAACAAATTACATTTTCCACAGGCTTTAGTCAAATGTGTTTTCATTTATAATCTTACCAGAAAAAAAAAAAACAATCAGTAGGACTTGTTCATTCCTTCAGCACTTTAATTTCAGTTACAGGGAAGGGAGTTGTAAGAAAAAGGAGAAAATAAATACGAAGAAAAGACATGTGTTTGTCAGGTAATTAATTTCTGAGAAACCAAATGTACCCTTAAGGATATTTTAATTTGATATAGTTAGGCACTCCATTCCTAGGTCCTGGCAGTGTTATGGGATTCTCAGATCTCTCTCTATGACCATAATATCTGGGCACCTATGAAGAGTTCATCTGTAACAGCCTCCTGAGAAAATCACAGTGTGTAACTTTCTATCAAAAAGAAGGACTATTATCAATTTTTTGATATAACAGTAACACCCATTAGTAGATCCAAGCCAAGCCAGAGTCCTGTTCTAACCACTGAGTAAATGCACAGAGATAAATAAACTCTTCTGTGCCTTCCTAAGGTATGATATTTATGGATGACAATGCAGTGTCAGCAGTAACCAGTACTGTTGTGCTCTTAAATAGATCAAAAAACTGTGCTCTTGATGTTGCATAGTTATGAAACATAAGATATATGTTAGTTATCTGTATTTTTGGATGAGTGATCTGAATTTGAGAACTGAAAGGAAAGTTATCATTTAAAAAGAGAAGACACAATTCTGATTTTCTTTCATGATCTCAACTAACAAATCCAGAGTGTTTTGCCACCCTCTAAGTCTTTCTTTGCTGATTTCTTCAGTTGTATTCGCTATACAGAACATGCATTTGAATTTTGTTTTGTGTGTTTCTTCATGAAGAGTTTCAAGCATAATGGAATTGATTCAGTCTTAAAGGGCACTTTTTCATGCTGTCTCATTTTTAAGACTTGCAGTGTACTGCAAGATGTCACTAAATACAGCAGGAACTTTGAGCTTTATTTATTTACAGTATCTGTTAGTTTTTCTCTAATTGCAAATCCCATTGGTGTGCAAGAAAATGTAGGCACTTCATTTCCTTAAAGGGCTTTTGGTTGTTTCAACCTAGAAATGATATAACCCATTCTTGCTCCCAGTAAAGCCAGAAAAAAATCTTTGCCGAGGATTTGCTGTTGACCAAAACTTCAAAATGTTTACAGCTGCTCTTACTGCATCTAGTGAGGAAGAAAGATCCCGTTGAGCCAGCCAAGTGGGAGGCTCTTCCTGATAATCTGCTGTAAAGAATGTCCAGACATTCCTGATGGCAGCTCCATGCCTGCTGACCCTGGGAACGTCAACCATTAAATGTTGAGTAGAAGTGTTTGGAAGTCATGTTAATCTTGTCATTTCCTCAGCTGTTGCGAAATAAAATTATAAAACCAGCAGTATTCTATCCGTTCACATTGCTTTTGGTCACAGCAGAAGAATGAAAGCATTTATGACCATAAAGAACTTTTCCAGTTCATATGCTTTTTCCCTCAAACGATAGAACATCTCTCCAGTTCCCTCTCTAAAAGAAAAAAACTAACAATGATGTGAATAGTTTAGAAACCAATAGTTAACATATCTAGACCAAACCTGAGTTCCTACACTGAACTCCCTGAACCAGTAAAAAGGCAACAGAATCGACCATCTGATATGTCTTTTGGAGCTGCTCTGTGCTTAGTTCCTCCAAGTGAGATGACTTACTGAGATCACTTCTTTTTAAAAAGAAAAGTATCTAAACGCGGCTATCCTATACAAATATCTAGGCCTTGTTGCCCCTCATTTTACAATAGTGCTTCACAAATCAGAAGAAGGAAAATCAGGTGAATTAGATAAACATTCAAAGAACAAAGATGATTATAGAACATATTTATTTGCTGTTTTTTCATTACACTTTGGGTATACAAGCAAATATTTGCTTTGTTGCTCTAATTTGAGAAAATTTATATATCTAATTAAAAAAACCCACAACAAATAAGTTGCTTTATGAACATGCAAGGTCATGCTTTAAAAAAGCTTCAGTTTTTATCCCGGTTGCCTAAAATGGTGATTAAGCTATCAGTCAATCTCTAAATAGTCTTTGAAATCATTGAACAGTCCCGTCTGGACCACAGAGCACATTTTTTGCCCCTGCCAGCCTCTTAGAGGCAGCGTGCGTGGTAGCTAGTGGTCAGCAGCAGTCCACTGGTCAATCAGTCAGTACCCAGTATCGAGCTCTAGCCTGGTCATCACCCCTGTCCCCTGCCCAGGTGACCGGCCAGGCTGGGGGGGTTAGGTTGGAAGGGCAGGAGGCCAGAGGACATGGAGAGAGCAGCAAGAATGTGAGGGATGGAGGAGCATAGTTCACACGTTTCCCAGCGTATGGAAAGCAGGAGGACCTGAGGTTTTCACCATTCAGACATAAGACACAGCCTAGGGAAAGCAGGTTTCAATAGATCTTTTCACAGAGCCGCTTGTTTCCACGTGCAGCTGCTATGACAGTGCATCTGCTTCTGTCTCATGGAGAAATTGCTGTGTAAAACTCTCCCAGAACCTGATGCTAATGAATATGTTTCAGATTTTTTTTCGCTAGATGATTTATCATGCTACAACCAGAAGCTGCCAATCATCTACAATGTTGAGTGACTGCTTGCTTTTCTCCTATGCGTACACACTTTGGAACAGACATGTCTCTTCCTTTGTGCTAGTTATCCACTTTTACTAAGTGCTCAAAGTGAACGGCTTTGGGAAGATTTTTCTTCAGAAAAGTTCCTGTCTTGTGGTCCAAGTTGCTGTGTCTTTGGGACATAAATACATAGCCTATTTTTGTGAAAAGTCAAGAATGTTGGCAGGCATGGAGCCTTTGGGCTGCAGTTGGATGAATGTTATTTTTTTCTCCTTTTTTTCTTGAGATAATTCAAGTTTTTTTCCACTTGTTGACTGAGTCTTGTTATTAACACTCTCCTTTTGGTAGTAGAAGGAATTGATTATTAGAATAAAAAAGATAGTGTTAGCTATGTAGCTCCTATGTATTTCTTCCTTTACTCGCTCTTGTCTTTTAAATTGGAATCACTGTCCACAGCTGCCACACCCAATTGATATCTGACATTTTTATGCAAATTATTTAATTAACAGTTTTGGCATGCTACAACTACTTTTAAAATTTTACATTTTAAAGTCTTTGTAAACATATGGCTGATGAAAAAAATAACAGTGAACAGCCTTATTTTGTTTATATAGCACCATCAGTGCACGCACCAACCCCCTCGCAAACCCTCAGCTTCTGCTCTGAATTGAGAATGTCCGTTAGAGACAAGAGGTACTTCAAGGCATGTGGACATTACAGTTTCAGTCTCCTTTTGGTGTCTTCTGGTAGCATTTAAAGCACAATGGTGAACTTACAAGGTTAACATTGGTTTCAACTTCCTTCCTCTAACCTGGTCTTTTTGATGAACCCCCAAGTCTCATTACATAGTTAAAAAAAACCTTACTAATCTAAGTGGAGGTGGGACTAACCGCAGGAAAAAAAATGGCTTTTGCTCTTTGATAGCATGTCTGGACACCCCTCCTCCTGCTAAGTGTTTTGCAATAAGGCTTATTTTATGAAACTTTAGGTTTCGAAAATCAAATTCTGGCTTCTTGGAGCTGACTCAGGCTAGGTGTTCCCTTCTTCGGCAAAATCTCTTACATGTTTTCATGTGTCCAGCCAAATAATTAACACACAATATTTTTAATAGAACAGTTTTTATTAAGTAAAATACAAAGAAAACCAATAAAAAACATTTTGAATACAATACTGATTTAAGTAATTTCAATAATTACAACTGTTTCAGGCTATGGAAAGCAATAAGAGGGATACAAATTTAATAATTGAACTTATACCAAACATCTGACATTATCAGAATGCTAAGGGCAATAAGTCAAACACTCAAATGTTAGGTAGTACTAGAATTAGGATCACGAAGGGCATATTAATTCCATCTTCCTGTAATGCTACTGCTTCCTACTTTTGCTCATCAAGGAACATCATCTTCCTTATACCCTGAACTGACAAAGTCGTAATGCAGGCTGATTTACGCATATTTGAATGGAAAAACCCAACTTACATTAGAAAATAGCTGTACACTTTTAAATGGACTGCCTGCAATAAACAGATGCACTATACTTTGCCAGCAAAGTTCACAGCTGTTTGGGAAATGGTGGGACAGACCCCTTTGGTTTGAGCATCTCTTTGGGACAGAGCACTGCATGAAGGCTAAAGGTATGACTGCAGAGAGTTCAGCTCGACACAGATTTTGCACAGATTTTTGGTGCTACTTATAGGTGACTTTTGAAAAACTTTAAAAAAAATTGACACTTGTGTACCATACGGGAGGGGCTTGGTGCAGTGATCAGATACAAACAGGGGTATTGACAACAGCATGATGTGAGACCAATATCCGCTGTCCCTAATTCACAGCCCACAGCATCTGATCTTGTAAATGACACTTGGTAGGGGAATCTCCCTCATGTATGTTTAACTCTTACATGCTTGACCTTGAATGGAGACAGGCAGGACAGGCTAAAGCCACAAGTGCCAACCGAGATGAACAAAAACGTTGCAGGGCTGCAGGCTGGGCTTCCTTTCAAGTCTAGGATGACACAGGTACCTCCTTACACTCCTACTGCTCTAGCCTGACATGAGCTAGAGTAGCGATGGGACAGAAGACCAGACTGTGAGGGGGGTGCTTTAGCATCCAAGTAAAATCAGCAAAGTAAATGAATTCAGAAGGTGTGTGTGTGGGGGGGTTTGTTTTGTTTTTAATCTCTCAGTGATAAACACTCATTAGTTTTAATTTATTTTCTCTTTTGTCTTTGTCTAATACTACTTCTATAGCCGCTTTCAAGTTGTTAGGCATTTTGGGTTTTACCAATTCCAGACTAAAAAGACTGGCTGTAAATAACACCACCTAGTTTTTTCCTAACAGGCAACTGAACACAGTGTAGGGCAACTGAGGAAAATATCACTTGAATTGGACTTGTAACTTTTATTGCTGCTACTAAATGATCTGATCTGATAGGGGATGTATGGCTGGAAAGATGAATCTATTATAATATGCCATGCAACTTGTTAAGCTCCTGACTGTCTTACTTCCTACGTAAACCCTCTTGACAAGTACTTCTAGCTTATTGTGTTCACTGTGAGTCTTAGAAAGTGGAGGGGCAGAGGGTGAGCAAGATCTTGGTCACACAAATATGCTGTCTGAGTTTAAATAAAGGGGTAAATGAACTCACATTAAAGACAGTCAGTTAGACTCTTTATAGGAAAACCTTTTCTGATTAGTCTTTTTTTTTTTCATGTCAATTTAATTTGCATGCATTTTTTAGTGGATTTAAGATATGCTCAAAACAAAAATGTTCACACAGGAATTTGCTCCAATTTAGCTAATTCACTTTTAAAAAGTGACTTAGGGGCTTCCTTGGAGAATTTACTGTGAAATTCTTGTGCGTGGACAACTCCTCCGTCACTTCCCATGCTGCACGCCTCGCTGCCTGGCACTCGCTGCCTGCTCGGTGCGCTTTCATGGGGTAAATGTGATTTAGGGCTCCTAATGCTAGATCAGTGTCACAGAAATGTTGCCCAAGTATGAAGGCTACACAGCTGGTTAAGATTTCTTCTAAAAATTGTGATGGGCTAATTCTGTGAAGGCAGGAGTTACGCCAAGTATCGTCTCTACCCACATGGCCCCGAACAGGCCAGCACAAAAGCCTGAAGTCCAGATAAGCTCTATATCCTGACCATTTGGCAGTGATAAGGTCATATATATGTACTCCCTATCCAAATCCCACTTGTACTGCTGGGTGTAACGCAGGAATCCAATATTAATGAGTATGGACCTGCACACAGAGAGAAGCAACTAATGGATTGCTAATTCATACTCTGGCTTACTTCAAGGAGGTGTCTTGGGGCTAACAACCAAAAAATTAAAACTTAAATTAGTCTATAGAAGAAAGTTGTGTAAGGCAGCAGAATATATTAGCATCCAAAGTAGAGGAGAATACATGCAAATATTTTTATTATGTATTAATTTAAAAATCCCTGAATCTAGATTCAAATGTAATAAGACTTATGTCTTAGTTTTGTAACTTTTCATAATTTCAGTCCAAATTCTTACCTATTTAAGAGACCAGAGTTATTAATATTTCCTATTATTGCTACTCCTCAAACTTTTCAACTGGATTTCTCCAAGGCATCCTTTGTTCTCATTCCTATCTTCCTCTTCATTTTGAAAGTATCAGTTCTGGGAAGTGGCTGAAAGATAGAAAAAAACACACACATAAAAATTGTTTGACTGCAGGTATTCATTGTAAAATATTCCTTTTTTTTCCTGGAGGAGATATGAAGGTGAATCAGGAAATGGATGGCTTTTTCGGATCACACGAATCAGTACCCCAGAATTCATCATTTTCACCAAATATCTGACTACTTTTAGAGACCTGAAGTTAGGTGGCCCTTACTTAAGGCTCATACAGCAATTTCTTTAACTGCCTTATCTGTCAGAGACTTTAATGAAAAGAAAGAGGCAACTACTAAAAATTAGCCTGCACATTTATAAATGCAAGTGCACGTTTATTTATATTATATAGTTGTGTTGAAAACATCACCTTAAGCATTCACAAAATTAAAGCATTTTGTTTATAAAGAGCCTAAATCATTACAAATACCATGAGAAATGCTACTTCATTCTCTCTTTTGATCACAAACAGTAAATATAAACTCATCAGATGAACATCTAGCTCTCAAAAGCCAAGTAATTTAGAATCTCATCTCACTGTTCCTAATTCATAGATATTACAGGTACTAGTCAGTGTAACCTTTAAATACAGCACATAACGCAAGACAATAATTTGACAGAAAACAGGAGAGAGTTTGTAACTCTGGCATTTATTTCCCTGAGGTTTAAAGCAAGTATTGCAATGGTGTCTTTTGCTAAGACAATTAAAATTTTTCTCAGTCTGAACTTGTGTCTGCTACTGGGGTACATGCTACTGGGCTACAGCCTTGCATGTCCTGCTTTTTCACAGTATACTTCCCTACTGGAACCATCTGAGGGTGACATTCAAATATGGCAGACTCATGATGATCCAGCCTTGGAAGATGACTTTGCTCAATACAGGCGGGAATGCTGAGGACTCACACAACTCAAATGCAGCAGACCAAATACTTTCCTGAATCTCAATGGGAAAGAAGGAAGAAACAGCCATGTAGACCTGATGAACAGGTCTCTCAGCAAGGTCACATAGCAAGGTGGATTCAAGATACCAGGCTGCACAAACTCTGTGTTCTTTAGCATTGGTTCAGGAAAGGGACCTTGTTGACATGTACCATTCCCCTGGCTGGTCTGCTCTGGGAAGCTGCTGGTCACCAGCAGGGTTTCTCCTGAGTAACAGATGATGTGGTTGAAAAAACAAAAGCAGGCAATTAACTGTGAGATTTCAAAGTTTTTCTCTGCACGTTTCTCATGAATTTAACAAATATAACTAATGTTTTCAATGGAGTGAAAAAAACAAAATGC
The DNA here is from genome assembly GCA_020745775.1 of Theristicus caerulescens. Lineage (NCBI taxonomy): Eukaryota > Metazoa > Chordata > Aves > Pelecaniformes > Threskiornithidae > Theristicus > Theristicus caerulescens. The sequence goes on from CM036558.1 coordinate 89,075,921, forward strand.
AATGAAAATAAAGCCTTTGAATGCTGTCATTGTGAAGCAAGCGAGGCCTTTTCCCTACGACGGAAGACTAGCTCAAGGCTCAGTTTTACTGAAGCTAACTCCTCCCTCATTTTTTTTTTCTTTTTTCTTTCTTTTTCCTTATAACCTAACTTAAACTTTGGGCTTAGAGTATCTGACTTTGTTTTTCTAAATGATGAAAGACAGACATACTATCCAAGGTGCTTTTGATGGGTAATGTGAAGACAGGCCTTCCCTTACACCACGGCTTTCCCACCTAAACAGATGGAAATCCACCCCCTTCCCTGCTTTCTAACATTCCTTATATCCTGCCACCACAGGGAGGAGCTGAAATCTGGCTTCCCACCAAACTGGCCAAAAGCCTGAAGGTGCTGTGCAGCCTTTCCTCTTCCAACTGCCGTACCTTACCGCTCTCACATGCTGCCATCCCTTAACACGCTAGGCTCTATTTTGTTGCAAGGAAGGATCAAGAATTAGTAACAGTGAGAAATATAATGACAGGAAAATACAGGGCAGAGGAGGAGGTGATCCATACTGGAAGGAAGGCTGGATGGAATTGGGACTTGATCCTCTCAGGGTCTTCTCTTCCTTCCTTAAATCAGGTAGCAGAGCTTCTCCTGCTTCTTCCTCCCCTACCCTCAGCATAATACTTCTAGATTATGTTAGGATATCCTTATTTATTTTGGTTATAGTAACACCGAGAGGCTTAGCCTGGGATTGAGACACCACTGCGCAAGGTACCTGTACAGACCCAAAAAACTCTCAGCCACTACTTGCAAGAGTATGTCTGGGGATTGCTTTGCCTAAAATTGCTGGTCTCACTCAACTTATCTGATTTAACTCTGCACTTAGACATAGCAGGGAGTAACATGTAACATTAAATAATGTTACATTTTGTAGCTTTATTTCAAACGTGGTTAATCTCACAGCCAGTTTCATACATCTTTGCCCATGAGCTTCTCAAAATAAAATAAAATGAAATAGAATTAATCGCTGAGATCACTACTGTTCTTCCATGAGATTGGTAGTTAGCTATAAAGCACGTGACTTAAAACCTCTGGAAATGCCATAGGGAAAGTACGATTCCAGTGGAATTTTTCTTAGGACGTAAGGTACATCATTAATCCATCATCATATCATACCAAATGTTGTGTTAGGGTTTTTTTGTTTGTTTGTTTTACATATATGTCCATTGTTTCATAGCCAAACCGCAGAGGAATTGTTAGGGGCTAAAATGTACATCATTCCAGGTGCTAAAATTTTGATGTTTTTTTACTGGCAGTTGTTTTTGCATACACAGTGCTTACATAGATAAAGTGTGGATGTTTGGGGTTTTTTTACCCCAGCAGTTGGAAAAACAAGTACATCTCCTCTTTAAAAAGAAAAAGTCTAACGTTACTGTAATAGGTGGAGATACATACAAAGCATGGGACTTGCTGATGTGAACAGATACGTCTTAAAAACACGCCAAACAAGTTAACGGAGTATATATGTGAATTGTCCTATATCTGCAGTTACTTTGATAGCAATTTTTAGGCGTAAAATGGATTCTTTTATTTTCTATACAAGTATTTTCTGGAGCTGAGGAAATTTCATAGGGAAGTGGTCCTACATAAATATACATTACATTGGTGCCTTACAAAACTGTATTGTTGTGAATAAGGAAACATCCTTAACTGTCAGGGTTACATGACTGTAATAGAAAAAAAAGTTTCATCTTTAGTATTTGCTTTTGTGTTTTTTTTTTCTTTTTTTTAATACCAAGAAGCAATCAGAAAGAATGTTCCAAATTCCAGAGCTTCATTTTTAATGATAATTGCAAACTTTCATTAACTTTTCTCCTTGAACAAGTTTCTTTTATAACGCAGCCAAAGTAACATTCTCCCTTGAGCTGGCTGTTTCAGGCAATTTGGATTTGCAACATTTTGGCTTGCAGATAAGTTTTGATCCTAGTTGTTTTAATTAAGTATATTTTTATAGGATTACTCTAGCATGGATCAATTCCATGGTTTTGTTTGTTTTAATAAACTCCCAGTGCTTTCAGTCTTCTAAATGGAGGTCTTGCTGCAAACAACACAAGTCAGTTTCTGCTGCGGTTTGTAGTAGAAACGTGCAGATGCGGCCATAAAAGAAAAAACCAAAAACAACCTTTGATGGCATTCATTAAAATACATGTACGAACAGAAACAACCTCCTGGTTTAATACAAACGGACGGGCTAAACACGAAGGCATGCGTGGAAAACACCGCGAGCGCGGGCCGCAAGCGTACGTACCTGGGGAAGATGCTTGCGCGCCGCGGCCGCCGTCCCGCAGTGCCACGTCTCACCGCCCCGCTCCCGCCGCCGGACCTTTATAGGGAACTCTCCCAGGGCCTAAAAATAAACTTTCGGGGCTGACACGTCGATCCGTGCCGTAGAGGGAGGGGAGGGGGCGGAGAGGGACTCCGCCGCAGGCTTTTACGTGGTCGCAAAAATGTCAGCGCCACGCTCCCCCGCCCGCCCCCAGCCGCGCCGCGCAGCGCAGCGCGGGGGCCGCCCGCTCACCCCCGCAGCGGGACGGGGCCGCCGGTGCGCGGCTCCCGCTGCCTGCGCCGTTCCGCGCCGGGCCGCGGAGGCCCGGTGGGGCCGGGACGCCGGGCTTGGGCTCGCCGGCTCCCGGCGGGTGGGGGTGGCGTGTGCGGGGGAACAGGCGGCGGGAGCGGGGAGCCGGCGGCCCGCAGCCTCGGCAGAGGCGGGCGCTCCCGTGCCCCCCCGCCCCGGGGCAGCCCCGGCAGCCGCTGGCGCCCGGCTCTCCCTCGCCTGCTTTACCTGCTGCGCTCCGGCTTCGGCGGCGCCTCCCCCGGCCCCGCTGCGGGGGGGAGACGCGGAGCCCCGGGCACCGGCCGGGAGCGCTGCGCCCTCCCATCCCGCGGGAGCCCCTGCGGACCCCGGCACCCGCGGAGCGACCCCTCGCCCGCCGCCTCTCCCTCCCTTCCTCCCTCCCGCTGTCGCTTCTGCAGCTCGCCGGGATTTGTTGTGCTTAGTTGCGCTGGCGCTGGGGCGGCCCTGCTCAGATCTGATCGCGAGGAGAAGCCTCGGGTCATGCTTTTTGGGCTGCGGTAAGTAAGGGAAAAAAGCAAAACCAAAATAATAAATCAAAACCCCAAACCCAAGCCCCAAGCACAGACATCTCAACCAGTTGCAACTTCTCGGCTGGCCCGGAGGGGGGAGCGCAGGGGAGGGCAGGGAGTAATGCGAGATCGCCCCAGCCCGGGGCAGCGCCGGCTGCGGGCTGCGCGGCGACCCGCGCATCGCCGGGGACGGGCGGCCGCCGCGGCCGCCCCGGCTGCCGCTGCTCCGCCCCCCCGGCGGGGCGCTGGGTCCGGCGGGCGGGCGCGGGGAGCGGCGGGCGAGGCGGGCGGCTGCCGCGCCGCAAACTTGGTGGGAGCGAGCGGAGAGGAGCGGAGCGCGGGCGGCGCGGCGGGGCTGCGCGGGGCGAGGCTGCGGCCATGGCGGCCTGAGGCGGCAGCGCCGCGCTGGGGAGCGGGGCATCCTCATCATCGGCGGGGCATCGGCGCGGCGGCGGCCGCCCGCGCCCCGCAGCCCTACGGCGCCTGCAGGTAACCCCCGTCCCGGCCCCTCTCCCCCCGCGCGGTGCTGGGGCTGGGGGCGGCGGGGCTTCGGGAGAGCCGCGGGGATGGGGCGGCCGCGGCCGCCCTCTCCCTCCCCGGGGCCGCCCTCGGGCGGGTCCGCGGGGCTGCGCTCCTGGCTCCGCCGGGCGCCCCGGGGGCGGCGAGGAGGCCGGCGGGGGCCTCGGCCGCCGCAGCGGCAGGGTGCCGGCAGGGGGAGCTGGGAGCGAGCGGAGCGGCGCTGCCGGCGGGGACCGGTGGCGGGGAGGGCTGCCGGCGGTCGGAGCCCGTCTCGGGCATTGCCCGGCCCCACCCCCGAAAGTCCACCGAGCCTTTCCCACCGGGCGGCCGTTCTCCCCGAAGACGGTGCCGTTTGCTCGGGAAAAGAAAAAACCAGCCGGGCGGGCAGCCGCATCTCCAACGGGGCTGAAGCCCGACCTGTTCCCCCCCCGGCGCCCCCGCCCTCGGGGTCGCGCCCGCGGGGGGAATTTCTCGCCCAGGAGCCTGAGGTGCGTTGCGGCGGCTGAGCCCCGGCTGCGGGAGGACAGCCGGTGGCTCCGAAACGCTTCGGAGGGGTTTTGTCACACTTCGGCGAGTGAAGTTTGCTCTGCCTCTTCTTCTGGTGAGAGCAGAAGAGAAGCGGCGTGAAGGGCACCGGCAGTTCTCTGAGAAACGTGGCGTTTGCAGTGGGATCTGCTCGCAGTGCGATTTGAAGTCCCAACGTATGTTTATTGTCGCTGTTATTTAACTGGACGGGCTTCGGTCTGTGGTGTAACCCTATTTTGGCATTTTCTGAATTGTGGAGTTTGAGTTACCGTTCCGCAACGACGCAGAAGGAAAACACCTCGGTCTGTTGTATTAACCCATCTTTCTGTGAGGATTGCTTACCAGATAAATGACAGCTATTAGGGGTTTGTTGTATCGTGCCAGATGCTAAGTATGCAGGGTGGATTGACACAGAGATCATCTGCCCGGGATTATTCCTGGGGGGCAGCAGGGGTGGGGGGAGCTGTCAGAGCGTCCCTTCCTTCAGCAGAGTGGGCTGTTGGCAGGAGAGCTCTGTGCATCCATGTGCACACGCACCCTCACGAAGACGGTTAGAATATGCAAGATTATAGCTAGGAAAACATCCTAAAACTAAAAACTGTTGTTAAAGTTATAGTACTAGCGTGCTCCGGCAGCCCTAAGGTAGTGCGTCTGAAGACCGTATTTTCTGAAAGCTGATTAACTGCTCTTAGTTTGAATTTTTGTGTCAAAGGCTTGTATGATGCTAGCCCAGCTAGAGTGCTGTAAAAATAGAATTTTCCATAATGGAAATTGCACTCAAATCTTAGTTCTAGCAGTTTCAGTGTCTTCTGGTTGTTACGTGAGTAAGACCGTGACTCAGTTTAGCGAAGTTTGACTTACTAAGAATTGTTGAACTTGCTGATATCATATATATATAATGCATACTCAATCAAAAGTGTATTGCTGCCTTGAAAGGCTGAGGTATGGCCTTAGGTACTTTGCTTAGTCTAATGGAAGATTTTGGTAGAGTTCTGTGTTTTCTGCTGTGTTCCCACCTTCCTCTCCAGCAGGCACTGATAATCTAACTTTATTACATTTACTAATGGATTCATCTCATTTTCTCATTTTAATGCTGAACAGCTGTGAGGAGTCCTGCTGAGAGCTGAGATTTTGCTCTGGAGGGTGGCAGTTTACTGTTCTGTTCGAGAGGTTGTTTTGAACTAAGTGGTGTAAACACTTGCTTTTAAGTTGTACTGCGTATTCCTTAGGATGTTGTAACAGTTTTGTTTTGGTTGAGAAAGCTGAAGGCATTAATATCTGTAGTGTCTCGTTTCTTTTAATCTTTAACCAGTGCTGTTTTCTTGAAATACTTACAGGTAGTAGGAGTGCTCGTGCACTTTGTAATGATCCGTAAACTTTGGTTTGGTTTACTAATTTCCTGTTGGGCAGAGATGCAAAGGGTGGTAACTATGTATTGCTGCTGTTTTCAGAAGAAAATAAGTTGTGTGGTGGTTTTTTCCTTCACCCCCCCGCCCCAGCTACTTAGGGAAACCACGTGGATTCTAACTTGTGTTGATGTAGTCTTATACAAATACAATGTGTTCTTATACAAATACAGGATTTTCACTGAAGGAAGTTCATTGCTTTCCAGTGAGGAAACTGTATGTTACAAGCCATAAACTGCAGAAATACAACATAAGCCTCCTGCGAACTTCAGTTTCTGTGTTTGAGGTTGTGTGAAGGAATTCAGCCAAGGGAGCAGCTGAGCTCCTGGGATGAGCTGGAGCACAGCCTTTTTCTGCGCTCTGGTCTGCAAGGGCTGCATCACCCCGAGTGCTGGCTGTGGGTTATTTCTATGCTGTAGGACACGTAAGTGGATAGTTGATAGTACTATCAGTTGGTAGTACTATCAGTTGATAGTGGGTGTGTACTACCAGTACTATCGGTTGATAGTGGGGGGGAGGGTGTGTGGAATCCGATACTGTGTTATTTAACATAAAGCAGTATCTAGTAATTGGTTGATACATTGCTATTCAGAAGTCAGTCATCACAATGATATATGATTTAGCTCTAGATTTAACATCTGGTTTATAAAATTTTGATATGATCTTGGTGTTTGGTAATGTATGTTCTAAAGTTACTACAGCTCCTGAGATGAGTTGGCATTGCTGCTGCCGTAATCCTAGGAAGCAGTGCTGAGGAACTTCTCATTTTCTGTAGCATCATTTTTTGGAGATGTTTAATGGGACTTCTTGTCAGTCCTGAGTTCTCCAAATTATTGTTAATCAGTCTGTTTCTCTTCATTATCATCCTTTTATCCTCTTCGGCATGCGTATACATTCCTATTCGGAAACAGTTTTAAGTTACGGACTATACATTTGCTCTTGCCTAATGTGTTTTATAAAGATGTAACTGACTCAAAAGAATGAGTTTGTTTGTTTGTTTTGTCAAACACTATAAACGCTTTTCAAACTGTCCTTTTGAGAGATGTTTGTCAACTGTTGGCGGTAGGCTACCTTTGATTTCCAGGCTGCAGCATTGCAGCTGTGACCCGTGAAAGACAGGTGGCAGTCTGCTATCTGCGATTCGTACAGAAACCCGGGAACGGCACAGCTTGAACTGTGCGGGTGAGGCACAGTTTGCTGTTAAATCTGTTGTTGTTAAAACAGCAAACTGTTTCCAAAAAAGGTTGGGGCTTTTATTTTAGTTTGCTTCGGAAATGCGTCTGATTATTTATATAAGAAATTTGCCAGGTTGCATCTAAGTATAGCACATTTGCTTAATATTTGTCAGGAAGGTAGCAAATGTAAACTAAGTTAATGACCCCAAAACTGCAGCCTAATTAGTGTCTTGTTCTTGATTTTTTGCTAGAATGTATATTCCAAAATACAAAGCATGTAAATCTTTTGTCATTTAGTGGATTTGTTCATGCATCTAACTTGTTTCTTCCCTGAGGTAATTTGACGCAATCCAGTTGTCTGCTGTATAAATCAACTCTTTATCTCCATACTCATTATTTTTGTATAAATATATTAATAAAATGAATCTCTTTGGGGACCTTTTGGGAAGAAATCGGTACTTGTGTCCCAGTGTATATTAGAAAGTCAGGCAGCTTCACAAAGGAGCTGATGTTTGTCAGTGATAGCAGCAGAAAGCTGGGATTGATATGAAGTCTGCAGGTGAAATTTTTGAGTTTAACTCAACTGTTAAAACTTATCTTTTCAAATGTTATCTTTTCTTTTCAAACAGTTTGAATGATTTGTTTTAGAAGAAGTTTAAATGCTGTGTAACATGTCAGCTGCACCATCATTTCCAAACTTATCTCTAATTAGCTTGGCCATGTTATGAAATTTCTCATGTGATAGCAAGATAATATAGATTTTCATTCCTTTTCCAAGTTTTAAAATCAGGATATAACCCTGAGCTCCAGTATACTTTAGAATTGTTGGATCTTCATTTCTGAATGAACTGGTCAACCTTTTCATGGCTACCAACACCAGTAATAGAAATTACTCTTTCACTTGGAGGATGTTGATTGAGTAGCTCTGAATCTTTGGCATACAATTTGCTGATTTTTTTGACTCCTCTCTAGATGAACAGCAACATGCAACCACTTAGCAGTATTTGTTTGGTTTAGGAGAAGCTTACAGAGATTATAACTTTCAGAATGCTGAAATGCAGCCTGTTGCTGTCCTCTCTGTAATACTGGGATGCTTTCTTAGGCTTTACTAAATATATGTGATGAATGAATTAGAGCACGTGATGGCTGCAGGATTGGCTTATAACGTGAATTGGACGGCCTGAGGAGATGGGCCATACTGCAAATTGTAAGATTTTGCCACCTTCTTTTCCCTACCCCTTCTCTCAATTTCAAAATTGAGCTGCTTTCTCTGCTGCTGCCTTCCTTCTCTGAATTGCTAGTCTAAGTGGAAACCCAGGACCCTATTGAAATGTGCTTTCTGGTTAGACTTAGGTTTAACTGAGAATCAAGAATGCTTAATGTAAAGTTAACTATAATGCCTCTGTAGCTAGAGAGAGAGTATTTTAATAATTTTGGGCTCTGTTCTTTGACTCAAAGTAAGATTGGTGCTGTATCACTAGTTTCTATTGCTGGTAAACTCTGCAAAGGTATGTGAATGAATATTTGTGTTGTGGGTTTAAAAACATTGTTCTGCACTGTATTTTCTCCAGCATAAAGTAACTTCAGAAATTCCTGCTGCCTTTTTTTTTTAATTTTTTTTTTTTTTTGGTGTGTGTGTGTTTTCACAATCTGGATCATTTCAATGACCTGGTTTCAATGGAAGCCTGCTAACGTTTGCATTGGCAAAACCCCCCAGTTATGAAGCGTACCCTAGGAGCACTGCTGAAATGGCTTTGGTATGGGAGAAGACATATGGGATAAAGCCCTTTCTGTTGACCTTGTCTGATTGAAGTGAAATTGCTGAGTACTTGAGGAAAACTCCTGGCCTTGCCAGTTACAGGAGGATAGCTCATGTGTATTGCCTTGTGTCTCTCAAAGTCTGGCAGAGTTTTGGGACTTCTTTACTAAGAGTCAAAGTTGGAGGCTGTGAAAAGGGATCGTCCACAGTCATTGGGCTGGTATGTTCCTTAATCTGAGTTCAGCTGTTGATGGCATCTTCTCTTATGTCTTGTTTGCTTTCTTATTCTGAACTTGCAGTAGAGTTATATGGTTGTTTTATTAGATTTTATCATCAAAACCAGTGTGTGTGTGTGTATTCTGATTATTATCTAGCTTCTCTTGCTCCTGTGCATGTTTTTCCTTGCTACTTTTTAAACCTAAGCAATGGTATTGAAATACTTGATAAGAATGTCTAGGAGAGAGTAAGTGCACAGAATTGCTACTAGCATCTGACGTTGTATTACCCAGTACTGCCACATGGGACTCATAGTTTAGCCAATAGATGGGATTTCAGCTTTGGAAGGGAATAGAGAGGACTATTTCCTGATAGTGCTTTTCAAGGCATATCAGCCTGGGGTAGGCCAAGAGTCTAATGACTCTTAGGAGCTGTATGAACTAGCGGCAATGCTGAAGTAGCTAAAGATGATGTTGGTAGTGTTGTTGTCTCTTGCACCTGTTTCTGACATGCAAATCCATATTCTGACTCTCACTTGATAAAATACTTGAAAAAAACACCAAACAACCAGAAAACCACCTTAATTCCAGTCCTCTAATAAAAGCTTCTCTTTGTGACCTGAAAACCACTGTATGCTGTGTTCCCTGAAGGCAGGCAGATATAGGTGGAGAATGCTGTGCCAGTCAGAGAATGGTGTTGTAGTTTGTTGTCCTCCTTGGCAATTCTGGGTCTTTATGTCAGTCAGCTGTCTACTGGGTCTTTTTAGTTGTGCCAATGTAACTCTTTATGTGGAGCCATACTGTAAACAGTATTAGGGAACTGATCCTCTTAAAAGCATTTTTTGTCTTTGAAGTACCCATGGCCACTGATCCCAGTAAGGCCCCATAGCCGCTCATCACTCAGCATTACTGCAGGTGTGCAATGAGTATTATCAGGTGAAGAAGGAGAGAGGAGGATTGTGTGTGCAGATAAAAAGTCTCATTAGTCCCTCAAATAACAACGAAATTTACAACTGGCAGAAGAGCTTTGGTGGATTTTGCCTCAGTGGTTTAAAGTGTGTTCATACAGCTTTTTGTTCTGTTAGTTTTATAAGAGGCAACGGGCTCTCTTGTGGAGGTTGCAAATGGACTGAGGCACAGACGTTTGACTGTCTTCACCAGCAGTCTAAACTCGTCTGCTGAGGACTGATGTACCTGAGAGGCAACGCCTCATTGCATTGCCCTTGAGCGTGTCAGGAAGTGGGGAAATTCAGGGTAATAACCTGTTAAAAACTGGAGCTCAGTCTTCCAGAGCTTGTCTGTCAGACCTTACTCTATTGAAAAATGATAATGGGTTCTGATATATTCTGTTGGAATTGATAGTATAACACGACATAACTGTTCTACATTGATTTGCCAAAAGCATGAGTTCATGCATACAGATCTAGAGATGTGTGAGAGATGAAGAAGTTGGTGTTTGTGGGAGAAAAGCTTCTCTTGATGAACATGGATATGAGTCCTAAAATGCTGTTACCCTGGGCCCTGGAGACTTGTACAAGTGATGTAATTCTGTCATAAAACTTGGTCAGAGTATACAGGCTCACCTGAATTGTCCAAGAGAATTGCAAGATTTTCTGATTTACCTTCTGTTGCTTTCCTGAGTGCATAGTGTTAGACTCCTTACCTGAAGCATTAGATAAATCTTTAATATTGAAGACAAACCAGTGCAGCTTGGGCATCATCCTTTAACTGCTGGTAACAAAAAGTGTAACTAGCAACAACAGCAAAAAGAGAGATCCGGGCTCTACATCTGAATCACTGTTCTTTTTGCTGTTGTTGTCTGTTGTTTTAAATTAAATTAATGGTCTGGGTGGAGGAACTTGTTTTCTTCCTTCAATATCCTTTCTATAAGTACAGTTTGCAACTAGCTTTTATTAGAAAATTCCATTTTTGCTCACTAATCTATAGCTGGCAGGGAAAATTGTTTTGCAAATTTATTTAATCTGAAGGCCGACAAGATCAGTATCAGGGTTTGAAGAAAAATAGTCTTGAACTAGAGGTAAACAGTTAATCCTGATATGTAACTTGAGTCTTTATATTTGTTTCTCAAACCCTTAATTGTAAAGTGCTCTTAAAATAACTTGAGCAAATGTGTTATTTTCCTTTGAGTACCCATATGAACGCATTGCCTGCAATGGGCTATCTGCCTCTTGGGAAAACACACGTTAGTCTTTTTGTAGGATGCCTGTTGACAAAGGTTGTCCTTCAACTTCAGTTGCAGAGATGCTGTGTTGTAATTGTTTTTTTCCAGAAGGTTAAAAAAGAACTAGTTTGTTGCAGAGGCGTATCACTAATATTTTAGTAAGAGGAAATACAAGAATTGCATAACTGCAAATATAGGGAGCTCCATTTGTTTGCAAGGAACAATTCATGCGCTTAACTTATCTTTTTGATCTACTGTGAATTGTTTGTAGAAATCGGGCCTGGTTCATAATTGCGTGTATTTGTTAATTTTGTAGATTTAGCATTCCCCATTAAAAAGTCCTTTTTTTCCTGCTAATCTCATGAGCCTTGACCTTTTTTTAAGCCCCAAATTGCTGACAATGCCAACACTGAAAATTTTGAAAATGGCATTTGAAATGAACAGAGCAGTTGACACCACACTCGTTCCCAGCATTCTGCACATGCTGGCACCTTCAAGGATTTATCTGTAGCCATAGATCAGGTCTAGAGAACTCAATTACAGATGAAACTTAAGGATCTAGAGATTTCTGTTTTTAACCAGCAGATTTGGTTCACTAATTGCCAAGCCAGGTGCTTGTCTCCCCTTGCCACTTTCTGCATTGTGGGAAGTGTTTTATGGCATGTTTGAGCCCCTTGTTTCCTTCTTGCTTATTTGGTGACTAAAACTTTCTAAGCCTTATAAAAATTATGCGTAAGTGTTGAATGTTCTTGCTTCCACATAAAATGTTATTTTCCACAAATCAATCTTCATATGAAGAACAGTGTTTCTGTTAATATCTATAGATGATAACTGGGATGATCAATCTTAGGAAAAGCTGTCTGTCTGTTCCTGAATATCATTCATGTTGTCTTTTAGGTACTTCTAATGCCACCCTGTGTCCCAAAACATTAAGAAGAGGGAAAAAAAAAACCCAAACCAAACCTGTTTGACTTCATGATAGCATCTAGGTTGACTTCCATCATTGTATAACTAGTCCTGCAAGCATTAGGCTTATGTGAACTGGAGTGCTTATGGGAGCCTTACTTTTGTGACTGAGTCATCAAGATTTGGGTTAACAAGACTTAGTATTATATTGTTCAGGTTTATATGTCACACTGTGACTGACAAGAGTTTGGAATTGCTCTTGTAGGTAGCTAACCAGGGAGGAAGCGATGAGCAGACCTAACTGATAATCTCTTCAGCCTTAGCAATGGCAGCTGATAAATAAACTATTAGTATCTTCTTCTGAAATGTTGTTTCATTTAGCTGCTTTTTGCAGCAGAGTTCCCAAGATATTCTCACCATTTTAACAGCATTTAGGCTGATAACTGTACTTCTTATCCATTGGTCCTGGGAGCTCATCCCCAGGGAAAGCTGATGTATCAGTTTTCCATTATCAGTTTTTCTGGTGGTAGACCTGGCCATTCAAAAATGAATGGAAATACAGCATCCTTGCCCCAAGGCGTCTATGGACGGAATCTCCTTTCACAGAGAGAAGTCCATTCTTGTTTGTCTGGTAGGATTGCTCCTAGTATATTCCACTATAGCTCAGCATGTGAAGTGAAGGATGCGAATCACTCTGTGCAGAACCATCAAAACAGTGAGATTTCTGGTGTCTTATGCAGTGTGGTATGAAGCAAGCTGGAGACGCTAGCTAACTGCCTTCCTCTACCGTTTCTGTTGACTAGAAGCTGCCCGTATCCCGCAGGTGATGTGTTAGGTTTGCTCAAGGTTCTGAAACATCAAAGAAAGATCACGTATAATGCATCTCTATAGTAAACTAGAGTGTTGATAGATACTTTAGTAATGTGTGACAAATGTATTAGAATTAGATGTAGGCTATGATAGGCAAAACTCATTTAAGCAATAACTTCTGTGTAGGAATTGTTGGGTGGGGCTCAGTGACCAAAATTATTCTAGTTAGATGAGTGGATCATAGCAATGCTCCCTCTTGACAGTGAAACTTATGTATAATTTAAAAGGTTTATATTAATTATAAAATGTATTTGTGACACTTGTAATTTCTTAAAGAACTGCTTGCAAATAGCGTTTATAAATGTTTTGTGGTTTACTGTATGCGTGGTCAAAATTAACCTTACCTTCCAGTTCATATATATACATATATATACATATAGGGGTGCACTCGTGGGTGTGTGTATGCTTTTTTTGTTTCCATACATACACACATGTGCATTCACACACACATTTTTACAGGCTATTCCAGTTTGTCAAATAGTGGTACTGGCTAGATCATGTGCTCCCTTTGTTTGTTTACTCAAAATGCTGCTGTAGCATCCCAGACAAACATAATAGTGGAAGGACAGAGAGGCCTTTCTGCTGGGAAGAACTTATCAGCTTCAGTCCAGTGGTTAGTGCCCAAGACCATGCCAAAAGACAAAGTGAATTGAAATAGAGATCAGGACACTGTTCTGATGGTTGATAGTTTTATTTTGAGCTATGAAGAGCTCATCTCTTTGAAGAGCAAATAAATGTTGGCATCAAATATTGATTATGTGTAATATCTAAAATTCATAAACTTAACTTTCTTCTGGCAAGCTGGACTTCAGGGAAGAATGGAGCAACCTTTGCTTGAGAGTGAAAAAAATGAATAAAAGTAATTTAAATTAATCTTTCACAATGGCTATAGTGGGATCTTTTAAAGGCAGAGGTCATGATGTGATTTGACTGGATTCAGAAGATATAATTGAATCAGTAGAATTTTGGTAATTTATGAAGTTACATTAATTTAGATGGACCAGAAACATGGACAGGCTAATTGGACTACAGTGATAAGAATGTATATGGACGTTTGAGGTTTTAATATATTTTTCTTTTCTGAACACTTTGTAAGTGTAAGTGTTTCTCCATCGTTTGCCTCTGATTTGGTGGTATATATTGCCATGCACTCTTGCTGCAGGTTATGATTAAGTCCTTGCATTGTGTAAGATTTAAGTACAGTTGTTATGTTTTAATTTCTAAATCCTTCAAGTTATTTCCCCTTCTGTTCCCTCAAGCTGCAGCTGTAGTTCCAAAAGTGGGATCAATAGGTCCTAATATGTTATTTGAGATAATGTACAATATTATGTTGCTTTTGTAGGGTTCTCAATTAAAGGTTAGGTTGTTTAATGCTAATGAAGGGGGGGTGGAATATTGAAGGTTGACATTAGCAATGCTTCATGGTCCAAACAAATTTGGAAATAAATGTTCTACAGGGTTTGTTATCTACCTTTTAGTACAGCAATGCTAATAAAATGAGCTCTTATGGTCTGTTGATTTTCTTTTTGCTCTGTGTACATTTTAAGGCAAAAAAATCAGAATGTCCCTTGCTTTATTGTTTAGGAATTTGACTTAATTCTGCTAGATTTTCAGGTGCAGGATGATGCCTAAGGTATTAGGCAGGACAGGTGCAGGTCCTGCATTCTGCTAGTAGGTTATATACGTGTAAATGTATTAATGAACAAATGATTCTCTAGATATTCAAGTGGTTCTTTTGTGCATATAAATAAAAAGGTGCAAATGGCATTGCTGGTGTAGTTTGCTGATCCCTCTCTGACTAATCCATTAAGGATGAGAGCCTGTTGTGAATTTTGTATCTAGGTGGAATTACTCTGCTCTGCTTTCACTCTCTAGTAAGTCAGCCAAGATGGTGTCCCAGCAGGTAAAATTGTTTCTGTGAGCAAGCCGTGTGCAAACTTAGCCTTCAGTTAGCCATCGGAAGGTGTGCTGAGTGTCATGTTACCTCTATCACATCTAAGACATACAGGTCATCTTTCTTGCATTCCCGTAGCCCAGGCTGAGTGTATTGCAGTTACTGGACTCTGGGCAAGCAGGGGTGCTTGGGCTGGCAGGAGCCTGCTGGCATCCATGCGGCTGTCTGGTTTTTTTCCTGCTGCTTTGTGTCCTGAAGCTCAGAGAAGGGCAGCTGCTGTTGGGTGGGTGGTTTTATTTATTTTTTCTTTTTTTTTCTTTAATGCCTCATTGAAGGAGTAAAGATAATGAGGTAGGTAGTGGGCAAGAGGGGAGAAACAGCTGGTAGAAATAAGAGGTGGGAGAGGATGTTTTGGATGAGTGAGAATGGAAAGCTTCAGAGGAAACCAGAGCCCGTGTGTCATAGAACAATGTGGTGGGAGCTCGTAGACTGGATATGGGCAACTGCAAAATTGTGAAAACCTTTCTTCCTGCTCTCTGCCACTACACACTTGGCACCCTGCTGGGGCTCACAGCGTTACCCTCTTTGGCTCGCCTTGGCTCTTCACAGGATCTGACTCCTTTTGGACTAGATCAAGAAACAAGGTTCCAGCTAACTGTATCCACTGCTGCTGCACTACTTTTCTTAAGTACTTAGAGGTATACAATTAGCTAATGAAATGCTTAACATAGAGTTTCTCACACATAAAACTGCATGAAACTTGATGGCTGTGTTAATGTAAATAATTGTCAGGCAGAAGGAGTTGCTATATAATATGAATTACAGAAACTGAATCTCAAGTTGGAAAACTGGGTCAGGATAATTGGAGTAATGTCACCAGCTCTGAGGGTGGACACTGTTTTCATTTGCGTGTTGAAGGTCTGTGGATCTACAGGGCACTCAGCTCCTCTCCAGATATGAACTTTCCGTGTCGCTTGTTCATTATTTGCTTTGTGTTTCTTCTGTGAATTATGATGTGCTTCACAGTAGAACTCTACTATGGATGATATGATACCATCGACATCTTATGGAGATAAACAAGTTAATTTTTCAAACTTATAAAATGCACACTGAGTACGTGCTTTAATTTATGGGATGGCTTTGCTTATGTCTTTTGCATTCCAGAAGTAAGTGTGAAATGGCAACAACATTGTTTTAACCCTTGGAGAGAGATCTTTGGTTCAGTGTGGTTCCTTGATAACCCAGAGCCAGACTCTTTACTCTCCACCTTTCATTCACTTTTTTTTTTTTAAAGGAAAAAAAAAAAAGCACTGTTTTTTACTGAAGCAATCAAAAAGCCAGTCCTCTCACTTGTCGGAGAACTTATGATCAGCAGAAGACCTATGAAGCATTACAGTTCAGTTTGGTGTGGGAGCACAGTTCAAATAGGTTGGAATAGCATGGTGGATTTCTGCCTGAGTTCCGTTAATTATAGTGAATACGGAACACAAAATGTTTGCTTAAATTATTTGTAATACAAAGTGTACTTGGAGATAATAGTAAGAATTTCAATATAGCTTCTTTATTCCACTGTCAGCACATCCAGACCTTTTTCCCCTGTGTCTTTAAATATCTTCTTGAAAATCTTTCAAAGGTAGTTTTATTAGCATAGTGCAGATGTCGCTAGCTGTGAGGAATAAGTCACAATGACTTGTAGTGTTGTGTCAAAAATATCATTAAGAGGCTTAGAACAAAGGGAGCAATTAATGAACAGTCTTCACTATGAACAAATGTCAGAGACTCCTCCAGGGCTAAGCTGCTTCTGTGCCTTATTCATTAATTGCTCTTTTGAACAAGTTGGTGTTGATGACTGGGTTTAATTAAGCATACCTGAGAAAATCCACAAAACCAGATCAGAAGTATTAGAATGAAAAATTTGCATTTAATTTAATAAATAAAGACTTTTTCCTTCTCAGGGGGGGTTTATGCTTCATGTAACTGGTTCTGGCTGACATTTCCCCCTAACTATTGGGATTATCTTCACTGGAGATTTTGGCAGAAGATATGTCTTATTGTTTGCTTCAGGATGCATGTGAAATACCATGCTCACATTTAAATCTCTATGATTAAAAATGTATTAAAATCTGTCATAACGGAAGACAGCTCTCAGAACAGTCTCAGTTTACCTGCTGAAATATGACAGGTAAGAGAAGAAGTGCATGTGAGTAGAAAGGTAGAAATCTTAAACCCTAATTGCTGAAGCTCATTCCAAACTTGCTGACCCTGTACCTTGGTTAAAAATATCTCCTTGGGAAAACTAGACAGCAGTTCTGTAGTATAATCTCTTATATAAAACTCAATTGTCCATTGTACTCAGTGACTTACAGGTCTAAATTGAAACTTGATGAATGGTGGTCCCCAACATCCATGTTGTTATGTGGAATATATTAATACATTTATCATCATGTTTGTTATATTCTTGATTTTGCCACTCAATAAGACAGAGGCAGGTGTGGTCAGTATAGTATAGACTCCTGGAAGAGTCTACCTAGAAGGTGAAGGCTATTTCTGCATGGCTTTCTGTGCATTGAACTGAAAGTTGCAATAATATATGTAAAATATTGTTATTTTGGGTTTTGATGAGAAAGTCTTTGAGGGAGGAGGGAAGACTAATACACACCACAACTGACCTCTTCTAATTATACGGTTTACAGGTTTTTATTTTGGTTTTATTCATAAGTTCTGTTGTGTAAAGTCAGTCGGAATATGAAGAAGAGTTTTGCAAAAGAACTTTGTAGTAGTTGCAGTTTTGAGCCAAGTGGTAACTGGAAGCTTTAATAGCCTTACAGTACCACTTCAGAAATGGAGATGTGCCGCTGGATGGACATGTCAGAACTTAGTAAAAATAGCATATCCTATAGTGGGCATTCATCCAGAAATCTAAAATTAGCATTGTATCCTGGATATGATACTGCAGGTGGTCACAAACACTAAATAGTATTCAGCACCCTCTGTTATTCAAGCAGGTCTTAACATATTTCTTTTAAACATTTTATGGTTTTATGCAAGACTGACTTATTTTTATTACTGTTGTTCTTTATATGGCATCAAAATGTGCAATGTGTTTCATAGGTATGAGAACAAAGTCTTGGCCAGAGCTGTTTAACATGGTCCTGTATGAATGGAAGTTGGTGGCACAATTCCAGCTGACTTCAGCTGGGAGTATAAGTAGATCCTGACTTATTTCTGATAATATATATAAACACAAAGTCAGTTGGCGGGATTGAGAGTGATTTATTTCACATTATACTATTTTAGTTGTAGCATTCCAACAGAGTTTGACCAAATAAGCTTGAGGAAAAGTGCTATCCCCTGTATTAGAGGAATGTAAAGCTTGAGGAAAAACAGAACTCGGGTATTATGGTTTGATTAATTGCTTAAATATTTATGCAATTTACAGTAGGTTCTGATTAGTTGTATGGAGAAAGTCTGTCCTGACTTTTTCTTTCCATGGTCCTGCCCTCTTCTGCCCCTTTCTGGAAAAATAGAGGGATATAGGCTTTTTAAGGACTATGGGCAGGAAGCTTCTTTAAAACCCATTGGAATGACCTGTAGAAATAAGATAGGAATTTCTTATGACTTATTTATTGAGTACAGGTGTTAGTTCTTGTGTTTGTTTTCAGAGAGGGGTAACAAGAGTATGTGTTTCTCTGTCTTTCTCGCTTGCTCCCAATATATAACAACAGAACTGTGTGTATATATAAATATTCTCTTAGAGGACAAACATCTAGGAAAAAAATGAATGTTTCCTTTATTTGTTATATTTTAACTATATATGTCCATTTTTTTTTAATTCAAGCAGAGTATATTAATACATTTTTTTGAGATTATCACTAAAAAGACTGGCTTCTGGCTTTTAAAAACATGATTTTTAAGTAAGGTGAGAGACTTCTGTTCCATGTTTTCAGATTTGTCTGCAGATCTTTATTGCTTTGCTCACACATTTTTTAAAGCATAGATCCTTATAATTCTCTGTCATATTGAATAGTTGCGAGTGTTTTAACAACTTCTTGTGGGATAAAAAAAATTTCTTCATCCTTAATTTAAATGACGTTAAATATTTTCATTTAGTATAACTTCTAAGAGTTTAGGTAATGCTGGGATGAAGAGGTTGAATTTTTAGATGTCACATTCACTGCTACAGTAAAGAGAAAACTATTCACATGTACAGAAGTGGTGATACAACAGGTACAGTGGGTAAGGCAGAAGCGTAATTTGTCCAAAGATTCATGGCAGAGGCTTTTTCTGTTTATTTGCCATAGCAGGTTAGTGTCAGGCTTCAAAATAGTGATGGGATCTGAGTGGCACTTGTGCTTTGAAAGCTGAGGGTGGAAAAAAAAATATATATGAAATGTTTAATAAAGGTATTTTTAAGTGATCACATTTTTTCTCTCTCCTAGCATTATGAGACAGTTTTTCAGAAGGTGGGTCTTCAGAATGGTGTTCTCTTTTCTCCTTTTTCTGCCTTCACAAAGCAGCTCTTAGGGAAGGGGAAGGGATTTGGAAGTGGAATGCTGGCCAGCACCTGTACAGTAGCCTACCCTTTCCACCACGTGCTAAAGGGATGACCTAGCAAGAACAACTTCCCTGGTTCCTCTTCATCTATGAAACACTACGTTTCCAATGCTTCATGTCTTTTTGGAAATGAAAGTACTACAGCTCAGTAAACCTAAACCCAGTGGCCTAAGCAAGTTTGGGTTTTTATTTTAGTTGTAAGTCTTTGCTATTGTGGGAGCACTAAATAAGTAAGTGGTTTCAGGAAGAACAGTAAGCTTTTGCTCACCAAAATAAACCTGACCTTAACACTCCTGTAGTATGGTGTGGTGCCACAAGGATCTTGGTTTCTTATTTGCATCTCAGAGGAACAGATGTTAGAGCTGTACTGCCATGGAAGTGAGTGGCATTACAAGAGCCACAATGATACTTAGTGCATTAGCTTGAAGCAGAAATGAGTTCTGCAGATCTGGTTTACTTTCCAAGTGAAATTTATGCGTGCATGTTTCTCATTCTTCACCTGCAGGGAAGCAGTGAATGCAAGCACCAAGAAGAACCTTCTAAGAAAGTATATAGTACAGGATGAATTTCGGGAAAGCTGAATACTGTGTCATGGGAACTAGTGAAGTTATAGTTATTATCTTAGCATGATACCTATAATAAAGGCATATGAATAAAGAAATAGCATATAATAGATTAAAAAAATACAGGTCTATAATGCCTTTCTCCTGTCTAGGGGGAGAAATTAATTTATACATGCTGTTTGCAAAACCTTTTGTAAAGGAGTTCAGACTCCTTCAATGGAAGGTGCTATATAGGTAAATAGGTCAATTATATCCAAGTTCAGTGAATTTTTTTTTTTTTTTTCAAGTAAGCACTTAGGAGCTACTAATACTCTGATAAAGAAAAAATCCTGATGGTGTTCTAGGGCTTATCTGGGCAGCAACATAAATAGCTGAAAAACACATTTAAATAGGAAAAATCGGAAGAGCTTTGGTTTCTCCAGTCTGTCTTTTAAAAAAAGTTCTGATTGTTCTCTAAGACTAGTTTAAAAAAAAAAAAAAGCAACAATGAAAAAAAACCCCTGAAAACAACAACGCCCCCTGCTCCTTCCACAAAAATGACCAAATTAATGCCTATTTCAAATACAACAATTGTGCTGGCCTAGCTGGAGGGCTGGTGAAAACTCTTGAAAGCAGAGCTCATTTCTGCACTCTCTGCTTCCCCCTACCCCTAGCTCCTGTGCTTCTTGGTAAATGCATCCTGTGGGAGTGAAGTGTTCTTGATTCATTTCTGTGAACAAGCCACATCTGTGGCTGGGATGGTTCAACTCTTTTTTATAAAAAGGATTTAAACTTCAAAGAAATAAATTATTCCCATACCATTGTTAGTTTTAACACTAATTTTAGACAAAATTGCTTTAGATGTGGGAAAAAATCCTCCATCTTACTTGTTTAGGTGACAACTGGAGCCTCGCATGAGAAGTAGAAAACATAACTAGTTCTTTACGACGTGACATTTTAGGACAGATTGACAAGCAGCTTGAATGACATTTGAAAATGCAAGATGTTGTAAGAACTCACTGCCTTAGCTATATGTAAACAGTGCTGGGAGAAAAGCAAGTTTTTATTTAAAAAAGAAAAAAGGTGGGGGAGAGAAGAGCAAGCTATGCTTTAAGCTGTTTCCTTGTATGATTAACACCTGGACTGTCTTCAGAAAATGGCATGTCTTTCTGCTTTTATAATTTCAGGGTGGTTATTGACTGAGCAGTAGGGTGCTTTTTTTCTTTATCTGATGCCTTACTGAGTTCTTTGCAGTCTCCTGACTCTGTTAGGAAGCTAAAATTGGAATTTTAGTTATCAGATGTAGAAATCATTAACAACATTTATTGACTTCTAAACACTCTTCTGTTATCTTGACGCTGTCAGATCACCCTTATCCACTTTCCGCAAAACATAATTGAAAACAATGAAATTTTCAACTTTTGTGGACAGGTAACAGACTGGAGAAGATTTTTATCTGAGAAAACATCATTCAAGATGAAGCTATAAGCAACTGCATCTGCTAGCAGTAAGAACAGCTTTAACAAAGAAATCTCAACTAAAAAGGCTGTGTGCCTCTTCTACTTTGTCCTTTGCATTAAACCAAGAGACGTTTTGCAGAGGTCAAATAAGAAAGTTGTAATTGAAGTGATACAGAAATCCGTTAAAGCTGACTTCAGATTTTTAGATTTCAGTATCTGTAGCTTCATTTTATAGCAAAGTTCAGGTTTTATGGTAACAATTAATGCTCTGGTTTTGATTCTTGAAATTTGATTTATGTATGAAGCTCCTTCAAAAGTATAGGTGCTCAATGGCAAACTGCTTCAGGGTGAGGAAGTGAGTAAGAGGAATTAAATGCAGCTTTAAAGTAGTGGTCCTATTTATCAAAGAGCATTCTCCGTAAGAAGTAATATCCTGTCAACTAAGAAATGAAGAAAGGGTAAAGAGAAGATAATTAAAATTAAAAAGCAAAGAATTCTTTTAATAGACCAGAAAGTAGGACACAAAACTTAGAACATAAAAAGGAACCATACTGTAAAAATGTAAACCATTTTTGTAATAGATTAGCAAGTCAATATAATTTTCTTATATTTCACTTTGTATTTGTAACCAAAGCAACATACAAATACATCTTGCTGGAAATGTATGTTTATTTTTCCTTACAAACTTGCAAGTTTCTTTGCATATTAAATACAGCGAGGGAGTTGGTAAATTGATAGATTAGAGAGTTAGAAGTTAAAAAGAGACTTGGATGGTTACAGTGATTCTATATTGACCTTTACAGTCTGAGGATGGTAAGTTCTCCCATGTTTCAGAGTACACGATGTGAAAGTTGGGAGTGGTGACAAAAAATCTGCTTTCCAATGCTGGTTAACAGTATCAGTTGGAGCAAACCTTTGGCCTTTTTGGTATGGATTAAATCTGTTTTGATTAAATCTGTTGATATCAACACCCAAGTTCGGTGTTGATAAACGAAATAAAACATTGCCCCTATTTGCTAAGCTTTGTTTCTTTTTGTCACCTTTGTGTGCTTCTGGTCTCATAGATTGTTCCTCCTCGGTAAATTTACCAGACAATAACATCTGCTTAGAAGTTCTGTGCCACCAGACACTCAGAGATTAAAATGCTGATCAGATCTATGTATGTGAATTGTATTATTTGTGTTGATCTGGAAAGTGTATTTATTAGTATACTTTCTGGATGCCGATTGTGTCGTGCTGCCAAAGGAAATAATCCACCCTGCCATCTATTGTGTTTTGTTGAATTTAAGCAGGTTTTACAAAGTTTCTATCAGGTTACAGTGCTGTGGGTATGTGTAGAAGAGATGCTAAAAGATTGTGTGAGAAGGATGAAAGGAAGGTCGAGATGAGTGGTCAGGAAGTAGCAGGGTGTTAGGAGATGGGTTTGGAGCGAGTTCAGAGCAAAGAGGCTGATCAGGATGTGTGGGAAACAGATACGTTGTTCTCAGTCGTAAGATGTGGAAGGCTGGTATCAATTTGTTGGGAGGAATGTGATGAAAAATGAGACTCGGATAACTGTCTGAAGGTTTGAAAGCAATCTTTGATGTATTGTTAAATACGTGGCCAGTCACATTTTCTAAAACCAAGGATGGCATGCTGTCAGCTCGGCTTTACGTGAGGACTTCTAATTTATTTATTTATTTTTTCTTTCTGTACTCTGTGATAATGATAGCAGTAGACAATGTTAAGTCTATGGGATACACCAGGAAGGTGATGCAGACATGCTGCAAATGGCACCTGAACTTGTGGTGTGGCACTGCACAGGTGCAGGGAGCCGTCCCGCAGCCAGCGCTGCAGCCAGCCTCCAGGCTGCCTGGCTCGCCGGGGCCAGGAGCCCGCATGGGACTTCACAGTGAGCTGGCGGTATTGACTCGGTAGGCACGGTACTGTTGTGTTACTTTAAAAGGAATTAAAGTGACCATCAGGTCATGCCCAGAGTGATACTCCCTCCGGTTCTCCTCAGGCAGCAGTTTGCCATCAGCTTTGCCGAAGCACGTCTCTGCATATGAACCACCCGGTGTTTCTCCGTGACTTCTGTGGTAGTTATCGCTGTTGCTGAACGTGCGTAGAGCACAAAGGTAGCCATATACTCTCTCGTGGGTATTGTGCATTCAAGTTTTCTACTGAAAGTACATTAAACTCAAATCTTTATGGGGCACCTGACATTTAAATGAAGAAACAAAATGCCTCAGCCCTGATAATTCAACTCGTTGCATTCACGCTAATTATTTTAGTTACATTCACACTAATCATTTTGGTTGTACAGGAGGGGGAAGGAAAACCTGCCCCAATGTGAAATGCCAAGTAAGTGCAGCCTGACACCAGACTGCAGAAGGCGTTCTTGAGGGATACTGGAATTGCAGTTTGCAGAAATCCAAGTTGGGAGAGGTAGAGGGCTGTTTGGTTTTGAACAGCAAATTTGCAAATGCTTGCTGAGACTTTTGCCTGCTGACTGTAGTTGCTTCTGGCCTCTTTGAAACATACAGAAGCATGTTTGCTGTACTGTGGGGATTAGAAAATATTAATTTTGTTACACACAAAAGTCCCTAATGAAAGTCCCTAATGAAAGGTTGACCATTTTCTGCCACTGTTAATTTCTTAACTTTTTGCAAATGTAATTGCTGCTATGATTACAGAATGTCAAATTGAATTTGGGGACATAGGCAATATTCTTTTACCACTAGTCTAGTCAAATAATTTTTAATGAGACAAAGAGCTAGTCGAACACCCAAATTGGTTTGTTTACTTCAGTAGCTTAACTGCATTAAAATCAAAGAGCTTGCATGGGCAGGGGGTAATCTGTGTCATTGCTGGACGCCATTAATCACCCCCTTGACTGAGGGCAACAGTTTTGAAAAGTGACTTACAGATGATTGAATAACTTTACTCCCTACACCATTAATGGTTCCCAGCAGGCTGCTAGTGTGCAATCACAAACATCTGTGCGTTTGAAAATTTCTACTTCCCCAAACAGAGACATATTTTATGAAGAAAAAAATAAAAGAAATAAAGAAGAGAATTTGTTTTTGCATGGGTAGCTTTTTGGAAAAAGGACTAACTGGACATGTTTCTGCTTTAACTCCTGTATGTGATAATATCATCTGAGTTTATCTTTAGATCTTTATGCTCTTGATGGCATTAGAATATTTTTTTGTTTCTTAAATTTGTTTTTGTTGTTTTGGCTCAATGGGATCTTTTTGACATTTGATATCCAGTAGTGAAAGAAAATGTATTCTGCTTGCCAAATAACTCATGGATGTTTCTGTTTTAACAGTGCGTTTAAAGTAAATGTAGCCACTTGCCCATAGACACTGCAGAGTGTGCATTCAAAGCTGACGGTTTCAGCTCTTTTGGAAACCAGCTTAACAGAATAAAGAACAAAAATTGTTTCTCTAGGCAATGCTACTACTTCTAAATTGGTCTTTTAGACGAGCATTTAAATACACAGGGAAAGAATGCTGGGCAGTGACTACACTTTCCCTCTGTATTGTCAGTATTTCCCAGTGCCGCTTTGGCTGCTCACCGTGACCCAGGCGGGCACTGCGTATTTGCTGTCACCGTCACAGAATCATGGAGTGTAGGGTGGTTGGGACTCATGGAGATTGTCTGGTTGATGACCCGTGTCAAACCATGTTTGTTTTCCTGTAGCCTCTTCTAGCATATTTTATGGAGAACCTCAACTTTAGAAACTTTCTCTTCTTGAGGACTTTCAGTACTTGTCTTACATATCCTGTAGAGAATTAATCCAAGACTAACATCTTGAAAGCGTGAGATTGATAGTGCTGTTTCACAATTCACTTTTTCACTGTTCTTGCGGTGAAAAGACCTCAGCTAAGAGGACTTGGTAGGTATAAAAAAAAGAATGAAAATAAAAAAAAAACCAAACCCAAAATCCAAAGGAAGGAAGAATGCCTCCTTCATCGGTCAAAGATAATTGGTTCTGTACCAACCACACGTTTTATGTTATCTATGGGCAAGGATATGACAGGCTTAATCAGTTTCATGAAGCAGTCAAAATTTACTGTGTAATTGAAAGGTGAAAGGTTTGCACGCACTAATCAGATTGGTACTGGGGTAAGACAAAGGTATCCTTGAGTTAGAAGTCTAACAATTCATAATGAAAAGGAGAGTGAGATGAATTGTGTGTGTTCTCTAACAGCTATGCAGAATGGGACTCCTAGGTAAGCATCTGTTCCTCCAGAATATGTTAAAAAAAAAGTTGGTATATAGTGGGAGAATAGGATGTCTAAAGTTTCTGTTAAATACCTCTTTGATGAAGCTAACTATGATCTTAAAAGACCGGGCTTCTTTTCTTATTTCAGCATTGTTACTGGGAGTGGAAAATGTTACATGGATTCAGAGTTTCCACTTCACTATCACGTGGGGAGACAGATTTTTCATGCTGTCTCAAATAACTTGTCCAGCTTCTTAGATGAGACACCCTTTGTCTTTAATTTGCCACTTAAGAGGTCTCATGTCCCCGAAAATCCTCCTAATCCGTTCTTTGTGAGCTTCTAATCTGTTTAACTTCTGTGGTTTAAATGTAAGGAAATGTACTCGTCCCTGGTGTCTTGGGCTGAGCACCCAGGGAGTGATGTCCAATTCTGAGCAAACACATGAGTTTTGAACTCCTCAAATGTATTCTGACTTGTTATCTGAACTGGTCATTCCTATTGTTGGTAAGGAAATGGTGAAAAAAAGCGTGGCTGGCAGAGGGATCATGGTGTGCCATTTTTTTTTGCCCGTTAACCTTATATTTCATCTGTACATGTGTTGTATTACCTGTTTCCTTTTCTTTAGATACAGAAAATTACTCTATGATTAAAAGCGAATCCACACTAAGATAGAGGTGTCCCATGTACAAATCCTTCCCTGCAGAATTCCTGTAGCCAGAGGATTTTGAGCAGCTACAGTGGCAAGGGTTGCTTGCAAAATCCCTGTGCCAAAAGTGGATTTCATGTTTGGCCATACTGATGGCCCTTGTCCTGTTAAATGCCTTCCACTACCCAAACTATTTGTAAATGTATATGTTTGTAATAAGCAAGACAGGGTCTTTGTGAGTCAAGACCAGGAAAATGAGTTTTCATCCCATCTAGGGAGAATCGATAACAGAAGGATCATTAGCTACTGGCATTTGTCCTGGAACATAAACTGCAGATGCTATTAAAAGAATGTGGCTGTAGATTAAACCTCTCTTTAGCATGAGCATCCAGTAGATCATCATGAGGACAGAGCATAAATCATATTTACGTTTTAGAATGCTTTTCCTTATAAAACAAAGGAAATTAAGGCATCTTATTTGTCCTGTGTGATTTTTTTTTCTTTTTTTTCTGCTGCCTCCTCTAGTGCTTGTAGGTAGTGTCAGATTATTCAGATGCAAATAGTTTGTTGTGAATTTATCTAAGAATAATAGTTTCATGTCTTCTTTTTTTCATTATTGGTGACTGAAACTTGGTTACTTATCTCTTCTTTCTCTTCTCTGCTGTAACCGTCGATACTGCTGCCCAGTTCTGCTGATGGATTTAGTGATACAAAGCTGGGCTCCAACTGCCAGTGTTTTCTGTAGGCAATCGGCAAATGGTGATACCTACTAATCATAACAAACTGAGGCTAGATCTGCGCAGACACTGGTAGACAGGCGGCTTTGCATACTATATTCACTCTTCACTTGTGCATGTATAGTTGCTGTTTTGTGTCAGCTCTGAGTTTTTCTAGTGAAATTTTTCATCGCAGCTTCTGAGCGGCTGTGCTCTTAGGGGGTGGGTAGGTCTCCCTGCGCCAGCCCCAACGCGTCCTGCGGGCTGCACAGCGTGCTCTGGCTGTACCTCCCGCGGCGTCTTCATAGGAGTGAGACCTTGTGGCTCAGCTGTGGGAAACCATCGGGATCGTCACAGAAATGGGAGACTGCAGTAAGTGAAATATGCTCTACTCGGATCTACAGATTCGGTCTTGTAGGTGCTCTGTATTGGAGCTTGCATCTTTAGAGACCATGATAACTGAATCTAAGCAAAGCCAAGCAGCCTTTACAAGAGGTAATAAAAATAAACAGGCATGTGCATTTGTCTTCCTAGATATCTTCATTACTCTAATGGTTTTGAACGGAGGCTGTAATCTAATCCTCTGAAGTGTCGGCCTCCTTTGTTTATACTTGGCTTCTCTTCTGAATTATGGAGTCCCACCCTCTCTCGTGCTTGCAGCAAAGTTGGTTTGGTTTTTTTTTTCCCCCTTTTCTAAGCTGGTAATAAAAAAGCGTGATCATATGTTGTGCTCTTGCCTAAGTTTCTTCTACATCTACCTTTGTTGACACCGAGTGTTAATAACAAAATTTTACTCTCCTGTTTTTGTAGAGGATTTTCTAGCCGAAAACTGGACTCCTGGAGAGCATGGGGAAAAATAGCATGTATGAGCAAAACCAAGCCTGGATATTTTAAAAAGAATCCCCCCAAACTCATACCTTAACTAATTGCTAAACAATCCTAGCTACCTATAGATTGAGGTGCTTTATTTTGTGGCAACGTGCTTATAATGTTCCCAGCCCTTTGTCTGTGCTGTTTTTCTGGCTTAGACATGGCAGCAAAAGCTGTTTGCAGTCCTGCACCATGGCCCATGGCATGGAAGTGGCCTGACTTCAACAGCTTTTACATATCTCTGCAGAATTCTACATTAGCGTGATATTTTTAAAACAGTAGCTTCGTGTCAGTACACGAGCCAGCTTCTGATGAAGCAAAGTTCTGGGAGGAACATTTTGTTCTGGAAATAGTCCCGTTGAAGGACTAATTGAGGATTAAGGCACTAGTTAGTGATTTTTAAGAATAATGAGTTAGTAAGAGTTGCCTTGTAATAAAATATGATCAACTGTGTGAGATAAAGACAGTAAGGTCAATTGTGCATCTATTTGGAAATGAAAAAAAAAACCTGTATACTTAACCATTACTATTGTATTTTGGTCTTATTCTGAAATACTTATATATGCAATTATTTTCACAGACTCCATTGGGGTTATTGTGTGCATTACATTTACAATATAGCTCTGAAGAGTGTAGGTGTTCCTAAATTATTAAATGACTATTTTATGCTTTTCATCTTCAGATGTGAATTTTTAGTGCTGATTATTAAATACCAGTATTGGTACTTAAAGCAAGGTATATGGTTGGTCAATAAATTAAGGAATTACGGAAGGAGTTTTGGATGGTCTGAGTTCACGTCTTACAAAGATAACATGATTATATGAAAAAATGGATATTTCTGTCTACTACAGGAAAAAGAGTAACTTCTAGTAAAAACTACAATGGTATAAATTATTTAATAAATAGGGCAGACTTGTTTTACTGTAGGTCAATTATTTGTGAAGCTACATCACATATAAAAGTACAACTTTCCTAGGTGTATTAGTATAAAATAGCACTAGGGATGTCTCCAATTTTCACTTCACCCTTACGAACACAAAAGTCTTGGCTGGAAACTATTCAATAACAACAGTATCCAGTTGCTTTTTTTTTTTCTCGGTGGTACAGTTGACACAAAAATCACAAAGAATATTCAACAGGGAACAGTAAAATTGTTCTGGAACCTAAATATTCTGGTATGTTAAATTTAACGCTTAACTTTCAGTGTCACGTTAAGTATGGGGAGGTCCTTCTTACAGTGTGCATGGGTGTCTGGTGTAGTTTGGCCCGCCTGCAGCGTGAGCCAACGATGCAGAGTGATCTGCACTTGTGATGCAAGGTCTTGTGCAGATCAGCTTGGTGTTGCAACCACCATCGGTTAGCTGTTGTGTAGCAAAGGGGCTGGTGATAGGAGCCCTTTTCCATTGGGAGCTTGAGTCCTGGCTTTCAGGCGTACGCATGGAGATGTCAGTGTGAGTTTCCTGGCACAAAAGAAGTGACTCTTCCTGGCAACGGTTTAAGCATTTTTTGTTTTCAGTCATGTAAACTGTGTGTGAGCTGCAGAACAAGATCAGCTGCGATGTAAAAATGAAAAAATTAGAACGCGATTAATATTGTCTGCTTTGGTAAAGAACAGGTGGTGGAAATGACACACCTAGCTATTTTGTGCTATTCAGAATTGTGCCGTTATCATCTGGTTTGCATTAGAAACTGTGAATGATAGTGGTAAGAGAAGCAAATAGGAGAAACTAGCATCAAAGCTAACTATTTTCCCATATTTTAAGGTAGAGATGAAAAGTCCGCTGACCTTTTTCATACTTGCAAGCATAATTACAGCTTGAATAGTATCCTTATAGAAAACAGATTTTCAGTGTTGGGATACCTGGGATTGTGGAAGATAGGCTTTCAGAATAAAAACAACATGCTCAAGCATTTTTTCAGTTTTTCTAAGAATATGCAATAATTATTTCTTAGTTTCAAGACTTAGGAATAAATCAGATAAAACAGTTGAGTTGACCAGTGGGTTGTTGTCTGCTCTTCATATTCAGTGGTATACAAGGGAAGATGCTGAGAGAAACCTTTCTTTTTCTCAAAAGCTTTGAAGGGTGCTGTTCTTTATTTCTGAGTGGGCTAGAAAAAGAGTATTGCTCAGCTTCAAGCCTTGGCTGCCATCTCTTTCAGCATGTATGGAAATATTCCCCAGTTTCAGGGAACAGAAATGTGAAATCTGTGAGATGAAGGCTGCTTTTTAACAAACGTAGTCTTACTGTTGATTTGTGCACTTATTAAATTATTTTGATTATAAGTTCTTTGTTTTGCAAAGTATAGAACATAATTGGTTGCTAAACAAATTATAAGCTAATGTAGGCTTTTTTTTTTTGCAACAAGGCATGTATGATGCTCTTATTTATTTATTTTGATATCAAATACCATCTGTGTTCTTTATTATAATACTGCAGTTTTAGCAGTTAGTGCTACATTGCTAGAGCTGTACCACATATGTTAATAATTTCTGTACTAGTTGGAATTGATCTCTTGTTCCATGCTGTTAGTTCTGAAATTTGGGGCTCTGTTGCTCACCTCTAAATTACGGATTCCCTCAGCCATGAAATATTATTCAGGTTGTTTTGATACTATGTAGATGTAAGCTTAGAATATTTTAAACCGTGCACTGCCGTATGTGTTGATTTGTTTATTTATTTATTTATTATTTAAATACAACACAACTTACCTGAGATAGTGCAACTTGTTCAAATGCAGAAGACATTTTCAATGTCTCCCAGAAAGACAGTGCAGGAGTTACCTCCGCTTGAATAATTACTGTGGGTTCAAACTTCTCAATCCTTATGCAAGTACTTCTGGATGAATTGGTTTATTTTGCAGTGAGAGTCCTTTGTTCGCTGGACTCATCTGAGAGAGAGTGTATTTAGCTCTTTGAACAAGAGGATGTCTCATGGATTATCTACCAATGGCTTCCTCTGACCAAGAAAGAAGTGGTACTGAATACGGAGAGAGAGTGGCCATCATATCTGTTCTACTCTGACTTGACTATGAAGTTAGTTGGAACTAATTAGCGTAATTCAGCCCTCTTACAAATTCATCTGAACTGATCAGAAAAGTAGAGAAAGATGACTCTGCAGGGAAGTACCTGAATTGTTCACTCACACTACTATAGCATTGAAGATGATGGCAATTTAAGGGAGCTCCCGGAACTACCCTGTTTCCATGTTGTTTGGTCCAGCTGCATTGAATGCATTCTGGTATTTAAAAAAACAAATAAAAAAACCCCAATTTTGTATGATCAAAAGCACAGAGGTACTACTTCTTCCTTGGTGTCCTCTCATGCATCTCGTTATCATGTTCTGAATGTGCCCACACAACACTTAAAGTCAGAAGTAAGCTTGTTCTGTTTGTGGTTCAAACTGGCTGGCTGGGAGCCAGCTCCCATCTGAAAGCAATGCAACTTTTCAGTTCAGTGCAGTGCCAGACTTAAGTTAACACAACTCTGCTGTGTCTACAAGTCTTATTTTTTCACATGGGTTTGTTGGACAGCTTGGAGATCGTGAGGTATAAGCCGTTCTGCAAAAGATGTCATAGCTATGCTCTTTGTCACATATGTCTTTTGTTTCTTTGGCAAGCAATGAATTGAGATTCTTGGTCAGAAACTTAAAGGCTGTTCACTTTTTCTCCTCTACCTACATGCCTAAACCCGTCTGCTGTTTGGAACTTGTAACAACATTTAATGCTTTTTTGTGTTCAATTGCTGGTTTTGTTACTGCAGCACTTCAAAAATGGGGTATAGAAGAAAACCAAAGTCAAGAATTTGCAAGTTAGAAAATTTGTAGTTAACTTTAAAATTGGAAAATCTAACCCAGAAGTTTTATATCTGCATCACGATAGTTTAATTCACATCCCACTTGCAAGCTAGGCACCCAGAAAACAAGGGAGGCGCCTGTGGGAAGTTAGCATAAGTGACTTGTTAATCATAGCTGAGTGAAGAGATAGTGCTGCCCCCAAGCTTTGGCTCGAAACCTCAACTCCATCATTCTCTCCTCTATAACCCTCAGTGTTATCCAAGTGAGAACCTACCTGTAGATGACCTGACCCACCCCCAGCCTCTCCAGTGGTAGAGAAGTGTGGAACAGAAGCAGGGCTGAACATGGGAGATGTTGGAAAAGGACAGAGCAGCAGCAACAGGCTGGTGAGTGAAACTGAAGCAGCTTCCAGCATTGGCTGATGAGCCTGAACATGGAATGCACCCGAGTCCCAGAATCATGTGACAGACCAGTAGTGGCTGAGTAACAAGGAGTGGAAGCAGGAGTTTGAAGTACTTGTGGTCAACTTGAGCTCTGCAAGGGTCACTGTTCAAACATGTTCTCCTGCCCTGCAAGAAAATTTCAGGTCTGTTGATTGGCTGCAATGTTTCCATGTTCATCGCAAAGGACCACTTGTTGCAGGAACTTAATTGGTGGCAGGCCACCAAATTCCTTTGACCCTTCAAATGGAATAGCAAAAGAAGCTAAAGTGACATTTTTTGTACTTTTTTTTCCACCCCCCTCTAAGGGAGTCATGATATTCTTGAGAATACAAACAGAATCCGTTTTTATCAGCAACACTCTCTCTCTGCTGGTTTCAGGAGCTTGGAAGTGATGTTTATCAGAAATTAAAGGTCGATCCTTTTGAAAGAAGGGTTGATGAAGTCACGAGGGTGCAAGCATTAATCAGACCTGCTTGCTGTCAAGCAGGTTCTGTCTTCCCTGGATAATTGGAAACCTTGGCTGCTGCTTTGTCATTTAGAAAAGCTAGCATGCATTTACAGCTATAGAGAAGAGAAGCTATTTTTTTTCTGAAGATGCCTCTAGATAGCTCTTGTAATTTCTACATGTCTGTTAGCTGGGGCTGAAAACCACAGATTAATGGGCAATGTTCTCCGTAGCAAGGAAATCTGATCCCAGTTGCAAGATTAAAGTGTGACCTGCTCCTTTTCAGTACCAGACCTTTATTTCAATATTTGTAGAAATTTAGTTGAAGGGCTTGACCTGGTCAGCCATTAAAATGTAGTTTTTTTAACACTTACTCCAAAACCTGGTAACAGTTTCTTTTTCTAAATGTGCAAGGCTGTGATTTACAGCCCCTGCTCTCCTTCCCTGGGTGGCACTGTCAGGACCTATGACTGCTCCAGCATGTGGATGGGTTGGCAGGTGTGATTGCAGTGCCTGGACTCTGTCTTTTGATTCCACAAGAGTATCTCAAGTCTCTCTGAAAGGTGGTGTTAAGCATGAGTTTCATTATCTAAAAATCTTTTTTTTGGGTGGGTGGCTACAACCTTAGCACCTTTAACCTTGGATTTTGAAAGGTATATTATTATTGTTGTTATTGTTGTTATTTATTTTAAAGAAATCCTTACCTGAGATGAGGGGTTGGTATCTAGTCATTGTTTTAATTAATTACCTAAATTTAACAGTTCAATTACTTGAGCCTCCTTTTTTTTTTTTTTTTTTTTAGATTTTCATATTTGTTTTAACTTTTTAATTTCCCTTTTGTTATTGTCATGGGAGGAGGAATAGAGCTGATGTGTATGCAGGATCAGCCTCTTGCTTATCTTTGGTTCATAGCTGTATGTGTAAGAACCTGGGGGAGTTTCAGATTTAGCAGTTTATTCTGCTTGGTTGGAAGGTCTGATGTTGACCATGATAATTATATGTCTAACTTCCTCCTGCTCTTCACATCGAGGAAGAAGATGAGCTATGGATTTTGATTCTTCAGCTTTGGGACTGGATGAGAGGGCAAGGAAATCGAGGATTACCTTTTTCCTGCACTATTGTTTTCCTCTCGTTCATCTTTGTGACTAATTCTTTCAAACTTGTGTGTATGTAGCAGTACCAAGACCAACTTTTTGGTGATCCTGACTTTGCTGCTTTATAACTGAATTTTTACCTTTTTGGATTCAAACTTCTTTAAAAATTCTTGTGGGTGGAACAGAGTTATTAATCTAATCTTTCAGAATTTGATTTTTTTTTTCCTTTTGTTTTTTTTGTGGCTTAAATATAATGAGTGTTGTCATCTGTTACAGACCTGTAGAACTTTATATGTCTCTCTTACTGGATGTTATGGAACGCATTTTATGGGTGGGGAAGAGAGGAAGAAATGGGGCAGTGCATTTTTCCTGCCACCTGGAAGGTGGAAATACACGCTCTTCTCCAATTGAGAGCACCTCATTGCCCAATATTCTTCACCTGACATTTTAATGTACAGTTGACACAGGGCTCTGTTACCATTCTTCATCTACTGTTTTTAATAATTGCAGGGCCAGCATCCTGGTCTGATTTGGAAGAGTTCATCAGAAACTGGCAGTTACAGGAGGGATGCTCCTTCCCGTCTGTCCGCTGAGGGCTTGTCCTCACATGTACCTCGGGCATACAGTTTGCCAGGTTCGATGCTGGATTGGAACGGGCCTTGCTATCGCAGACCTGGATTTGCTCAGTCTGTCTATGACATTTCAAATTTGTATTTACTTTCCAAAGTACTCAGTCAGTGTCAGATTTTGATTGAAAATCAATCTGAATTTCTGTTCAAGACATGTTGCTTACATTTGGGCAGCCTCTAGTCTCCTCTCTGAGCTTTACAAGAAGCTTCAAAATTTAAAAATTTCCTTAGATCATAGTATTTATTATTTCATTATTGGTATTTTGTACGAAATTTTAAGCACTGCAAAGAGTAAAGGACAATACAGATAGGACAGAAAATGTATGTGATACAATCATACAAAATGTATGTAGTTGATAATTATGTGGCTGCTAAATGAAAACAAGTGAAAATGTGAAAAGAAAGAGTAGGTAATTAAGAATTGTTTTAAAGAACACTGACAGGAAGCTAACTTATCAGGCTGGAAAATCATACATAACTTTAGAGAATGTTTTAAGGAGGGTTTTGGAGTATCTGCAGAATGAACATGAATACATATTCCATGCCAGAGGAATGCTTTCGTGGTGCCAGGTAATTTTTTTGTCATCCTGACTGATTATTATTTCTTTTTTTTTAAATCATCTTAATCTAGATAAGGTTAAAAAAGCTACAAAAACCTCTTGATTACATTGGTTTCAATCTGTTTTTTCTGACTCTGCCTATTGCTAAACCTGTCTTATCTTGGTTTTGAAATCTTGATGTTTTCTAGTCATGTGATTGAACTAAATAATATATTTTGGCTTGCTCCAAGATTTAGGATCAAAGGAGAAGTTTACAAGAGGCTGGTTTTCCAGTGTTACAGGTGACTCTTGTACTTGTGAAACTCTCTTCTTTTCCCTCACTTCTCTGTGTGTCTCTGCAAAAAGTGTATAAATCCCACCTTTATTATGTGAGTCTTTTTTTTTTTTTTTTTAATCCAGTGGGCCTGCTGTATGCATTAGAAGAAAGGCATCATGTCTGTTTGTGTGAAAAGTGTGTGATAGGGGTCATTATCAATGATTAGATCTATAGTGCAGACCAACCTTACATGACTTATTGGAGGATATTATAGGGAATTGATTTACTGCTCTGTGAACCAGCTTTGGGATAGACTAGAATACAGCCAGTGAATT
The DNA here is from genome assembly GCA_020745775.1 of Theristicus caerulescens. Taxonomy (NCBI): domain Eukaryota; kingdom Metazoa; phylum Chordata; class Aves; order Pelecaniformes; family Threskiornithidae; genus Theristicus; species Theristicus caerulescens. The sequence goes on from CM036558.1 coordinate 89,111,058, forward strand.
TCAGGGCTGTTTGCTAAGGGGAGGCAGGGTGGAGGCTGGAAATCATCATAGAGCCATAGACTGGTAGGGTTGGAAGAGACCTTTAAAGATCATCTAGTCCAAGCCCGCTGGCATGGGCAGAGACAGCTTTTACTAGATGAGGTTGCTCAAAGCCCCATCCAGCCTGACCTTGAACACTCCCAATGATGGGGCATCCACAACTGCTCTGGGTAACCTGTTCCAGTGTCTCATCACCCTCATCATAAAAATTTTCTTCCTTATATCCAATCTAAATCTTTCAGTTTAAAGCCATTGCCCCTTGTCCTGTCACTACAGGCCTTGGTAAAAAGCCTCTCTGTCTTTGTTATAAGCCCCCTTTATATATTGAAAGGCCTAAATGTTGGTTTCCAGTGCAGCATCTATATGGGTTTTGCTGTCTGGTTCAGGGATTATTTTTTTGTTTGTTGCTGATACAGGCCTGTAAGTATATTCTCTCTCTTCTGCTTCTTCAGCTTGTCCCAGTCTTGCTTGTCCCCCACCAGTGCCTTGTTCTTGCTCACCTAGCCAGCCTGTCTTGCCAGCCTGTCCTCCTGAAGCCTTGCTGTCCTGTCTCCTCACAGTCCTTCCTTCCCTTCTGCTCCAGCTAATCGCAAACTCATTACCCTGGATAATTTGACTTTTATTCTTTTTTCCTTCAGTAATGCAATGTCCTTCAGTTGTTTTTTCACAGGCGAACCTTTCAATTTCTTTTCTGTTCTATCTCTGGTTTCTTGTCAAAGTTTATTTTGTCCTCCTCCTCCCCTTCCTTTTTTCTCAGGCCTAACAGACCAGAAGATCCCAATTATTATTATTCTTCCCCATCCTTGCCTTGTGTTTTCCCTCCTGAGCCTTATGTGGCTGTGATGGTCTCTTCAACCAGCCAAAAGAATCTGAATTTCAGGTCAAATGAACCCCATCTTGCAGGGGTGGGTAGTTCTCTGCTCATGCCTTTTTTGCAGGAGATATTGCCTCAACAGAACCATTTCCCTCCCTCTAAATAATTTCCTATCCCTCTTCTTTTCTTCCATTCTCACCAAGCAGCTTCTTTCTCTCCTTGGGTGTCTCAAGAGAGTCACTCCTAGTGACTCTCTTAGTTTCACCCCCAGTGCAGCTGGATCTATGGTCTTGCTTCCACTGGTTATCATCTGAGGAAGCGTGCTCTGCAACATCCACGTGTAAGCAGGCTGGCCAACTGTTGGCGTTGAAAGATGTGATTTATAATACATGTATTTGTCTCATAGTGTTTGACTTTGGCCTGAAGAGAGAGGTAAGTGGAGGAAACATGGCTCTTAGCTGAAATACAATATGCTGCTGTTCTCCAAACATACTGTGCTTATGTTCCAGGATAATTCAGCTAAAAGGATCTGGAAACTTTCAGAAATAAAATGTGGCATTTTATGGTTGTACTTCTTATTTTCTGAAGCAGTAGTAAGCTTTTGCACCCTTTCACTTTTTGATAGGTGAACCAGCTGAGGCTCAGAGAATCAGAAGGGCTGATCTGTAAGAGCAAAAGATCTCAGTCAATTTGGACAGGCTGTATTTGTTCCCAGAGCTGGGCCATGCACCTGGTGGATGACAGCTTTTCCAAAGGAGCTGGAGTTTGGCTGGGAAAGATTTTGTTCCACCCTGTGGAGTGAAAAGTGTTGTACTGACAGAGGGAAAAAGTCGACATGATAGATACAAGATCACTCTGGACATTTTCCTTTTCACCAGCAGATGATGAGGGATCAGCTTGTAGTGCAAGGACTGGAACGTGGCCAGGACCATGGAGATTGCTAGAGAAGTTACTTATGTGACTGAAATGCTTGGCCTGAGCCTGACGTTGCTTTTTTTTCTCCTTAACCACTACAGAGCGGAGGTGACATCCTTCCTATTAATAGTGCACTGTAACAGCGGTATGTAAAGGAGATAAGTAACATTTGTGCTCCCATCTCTTAACACATTTATTCAATGCAAGATGTCAAAATATGTGACTAACAAATGGTGGAAAGTCTCTGTGAAGAATGTCAATAGGTTTTCTGGTTTCTCATTTCCATTTAAAAGTTATTCATAATACTCCAAACAGAAAGTGCTGTAAATGGTAGTAATTTTTCTGTGTGTTTACTAGAGAGCTGCGTGATAGTGTCTGTTTAGTAACTCTCAGTCGACATTCAGTCATAGGTGCTGAAGTTTAACCCTATAACACTTTGACTAATGCGAAAGATGATGATCTCTGGCCTGTGCTCCAGAACAGAAGGAAACTGAAATGGCAAATTGTAAAAATATTGCGTCAGTCAATATTTGCCTTTACACAAACATACTGAAGTTGGACAGTATTGTAGATGTTTGGCTTTAGGTGGTGTCTAGTAATTATGTGGAAATAGATTTTGCTTTTGCTTCTCCAGCCTGGCTGAAGTTGCAGCCTGACAAGGTGCCCCCAAGACTATCTGTGTGCTTGCTGCTGCTGCAAGGGCAGTCCTCGTTCTGGCTGTGTGCTGGGTCATCCTCTATTCAACAGACTTGCTTGTCTGGTGACCCAACTCACCTCAAAATAAGAATATTTTTCTGTTGTTCAGAGGGCTGAACTGGCTTGCAAAGCATTGCAGTGAACTCTGAGGAGTGGACAAAGCAAGGGTGAAGGGTCCATCCGTTCTGGCAGCAGTGAGCTCTTTGCTTAGCTCAGCCACCTTGATTGACTTCATAGCAAATTTAGGTGGAATTCAGAGCAGCAATAGGAAGACCCTTGGTGCCGTGTCCTTCCCCTGTCACCAAAGGCAGTGCAGTGTCTCAGAGAAAAGTCTTCACAATGGTATAGCGTGAGCAAGACCCTGTATTTTCCATAACCTTGGTCCGGGCACTGACTGAACTGTTCAGCTGAAAGTTCCCCAAACTGTTCGTTCTGCAGTTGCCATGAGAGGCTGCAGTCAAGTGAGTGAAAACGGGATCTTATCGTGTGAGGTGTCAGACAGCCTTGATAGCTGGCAGTGCCACCCCACTGGCTCCAGCATCTTTGCTGGTGCAGAGCACAGGCAGGAGGGAGTTGGGCGTAGAGGGAGGGAGAAGTAAGGAGGGGAAAGGATAGAGAGAAACATGGAGCGGGGAGAAGTAAAGAAAACGGTGACAAAGAGAAATGGAGTAGAAATAAACTCTTGCATGCTTTTTATGTTGCCTTAATATTTTATGAGGACAATGTGGTAAAAAACAAATGATAAGACAATATAATTACTCAGGTTCCCAAAACTCTTATGTCTGATTGCCCTGCGCTGCAGTGCCTGAAGGATTCTCCTTCGTACTTTGCTGAAAATGTTTGGGTTGGTCAGCTGTAGATGTCAGCTAGGTGTGAGGCGGTAGTGAGGGTCACACTAGCTGGCAAGAGCATCCCACACCATTGTTCCTCCAGCCCTGCATTAGGTAGGAGGGAATGTGAGAGTCGTGCCAGCCTGTCTGACCTTGCTGCTTGCTTGTTCTGTGGGCCAGTGTGGGAGCTGGGCAGCTGGCATCACTTTCCTTTCTCCTTCTGGGGCTGGTTTGTACAACCCATACGCTCACAGTCTGAGGAGTATCAGAATATGCAGGTGGTGTGGGTTGTGGAGCTAAGGGGAAGGGTGTGTATTTTTAAACACAGTAAAATAGGATGTGAGGTGAGAGGATCTGGTATGTACCAGTCTGACCTGAACAAAGATTTGAGCTACTGCTGTTGGCTTTGGGAGGAGGCGTTTTCATGGAAGCCTTCTGGGAGGGCTTGCATCTACATTACTGTTATAGTCCTGGGCTGCTTAGCTGAAGCAAATCTCTTGATTATTACCATTTTAGCTTGCATTTTGAAGAAACCTTGGATCACAGACATTGGATTACTTTTCAATGAAACCAAACAAAAAGATGTTCTCTATCTACTAATGAATGTTCACTCCACGAGACTAGACTAGAAATAGAATGAAGTGAAACACCCCAAAATGTATATAGTATAGTTATGGACATTGTGTCCTTAACTTTATTATTGGGGAAAAGTTTTGTTCAGAAAAATAGCCTTTGGATATTCCTTGTTGGCTCATTGATTTTTCAGGGGCTCGATACCCTTCTCATTTCAAGGGTATGTGGGTATAGTTACAGATGAGTTACAGGTGAACCTTAGACTGGGGAACAGCCTGTGGAAGGACTGGTGGTAGAGGAGGTCCATTTCTGTGTGAAATGCTGATTCCAAGTGGACCCCCAGGGATCAGCAACTTTCTGCAGCCTGAGCTGAATGCTAAGGTGATTGAGTCTTGTGCCAGATAGCGACAGTGTTGCCATGTCAGCCTGTGTTTATACAAGCGTTATAGTTTTGACTTCTGTTGCTATAATTATTATTCACTCTTGAGCCAATTGCTGTTGCACCAGATGGCGAAAGTGATCACGCTATGACTCTGCTTTGCCTTGTCTGAAAGTTCTCAGCGTCCAACAGTGCCTGCAAAAAATGTAATCCACTTACTACTGAGCACTTCTGGAGATTTGGCTGCTTTATTAAGGTACTTTAATGAGAGCAAATTTCCAAAAATTCTAATTAGATTTTTTTTTTAATCTGCATGTACTGTATCATATGAACTTGCAGTACAGCTGAGTTTGATCTGTAGATGCATTATGGAAACTCATGTCAGCTGTTCTGAGTGTATACACACGCGCGTGCGCAAGACCTGGCGTTAGTTTCATTAATATATGATATGTGCACATGCATACGTATACTTTGTTTTCTCTCTGTATTTCATTCTGAATCCAGCAAACACGGAGAAAGAACAGAAGAAATTTTGTTCCTGGTAGAAATGCATTCAATCTTTAAAGTGCATAAATGGATGGACTACAAAAAAGTTAATTTGGTTGTTGTCCAACCTCCTTCCTCAAATAATTGAAAGAAAGAGTCTAGTCATTTTCTTATGTCATGGTAGACTGCAAGAGAGAAGACAAGTTACAGTGCTGCCAACAGTGCTTTGGTACATTGTATCAAAATCATGAAACAAACTGGTTAGTTTAAAATTCCATGTAGATTGCTCCTTGGCACATAAGGTTACTGGAAGTATATTTTAGTAATTCCTGGCATTGCATATATGTGATGGCATTTTGGGTTGAGAGGTGTGTTTTAGTCTAATGACAAACAAATACCAATCCCATCTATATCTGATTATAGCAAGGAAGATGTGGAGGAAACAGTTCTTTGGTATGGGCTGAAGGTCAGTCACTTTGAGGTTTTTTTCTTTGCCTGCCTTCAGGAGAAGCATAGGCTTCCGATTCCTTTTTAATGATGATTTTGTACAAAATGTAAATCTCTGAGGATGCATCTCTACTTGTAAATTAGTGTGCCCAGGACCACCCTCTCACACTGAAGCCAAAGGGCACAAGACACCCTGCACTGATACCGTTAAACTTTCTAGCCTTCAGAAAGGGGACTGCACACATGGAATATTTCCTGGATACTGCTGGCTCCTGGAGCATGCGTAGGAGATGTTGGGATGAATGATAGCTAGCTCTGATGGAAGCTGTGCTGGGGGTCATTCTAGCAAACATTATGGATAATGAAATTCGCAGTGCCTGGGAATATTTATTGGTACTATTTAATCAGCTTGTGCAGACATAGCCTTGGTGGCTTCTAACAGCACACATACAGCTAGGTAAAAATGGTCGGGACAAATGATAATTATATTCTGATGGCAATAAAATTGCAAGTTGTACTGATGGCGCTTTCATGTAATTGAGGTACTACTTGTGGATGAATTAATTTGTGCCCCATGCCAACCTTTTAGCTGTCTGGTTTTAGGTCCATTTTTTAATATATTGTTTTGGTGTGTGCATGTGTGGCATTTGTGCTCTTCAAAATCTTCTATTGGAACTGGGTTCAAGGTGTGACTGAATTCTCTGCCAAATGTTGGTGGTGCCTTTAAATGAAACCGTATTGTAGCCCGTAGTTAGACCAGCATCATTCTACATAACTAGCCAGGAGGTGTGCACTGTGTGTTTACACAACCTAATTTTCTGGATGTTTCACAGGATTGTTTAACCTATTTGTGTGAAAATTAAAATTCAGCTTATTTTTATTCTTTATTGAAATGCATGAAAAACTGTGATCAAATCTGCAGTGTATCAACTTGGTTATGGTAGGGGGAGCTTCATGGACAAAATGTTTTTTATAGCTGCTGTCCCATTAGGAGATGCAGGGAGGCTGGCCTGGAGGTGCTTGTAAGTTTGTAAATGAGGACTCTCTGCTAGGCTTCCCCTTAACCTGGCAAGGAGAGTGTGAAGAAGCTTTGAGTGTCTGCACCTTTCGAGAACAGGACGCATAGTAGGTTTGAGAGGGAGAGGCTGGAGATGCCCCCTTAGCAGAAGGGGTGAGGTAAAAGGAGAGTGGGATGGAGGAGGACTGCTGTGTTTGCCTCCCTACAGCAGCAGGAACAGATGTCGGAACAGAGGTGTGCTCACTCGCTCTATTCAGAAGGGCTCAGCTTTTACTCTGCCGATCTGGGTATGGCCTCTGTTATCTGTATGCATTGGTTTTTGTTGAAGAACCAGGGAGAAGAAAGTTATTGGTGGCCAGTGCTCTTAGTTGTACTCTGACCCTGTGAGTCACTTTTCAGACTGTCTTCAGAGCTGCTTTGGAACAGTTTCCGCAACAGCATTTAAAGGTAAAATTGATTAAGGCTTCTATAAAAAAAAAATGTGTGCTGTAACAAATTTCTCTGCTTAATTGAGCAAAATCTAAGCAGGTATGCATTTTAACCAGTAAATTAATGTATTGAATTTTTATATCTCCACTGGGTCTGTCTGACGGGCAGTCATGGGAGCAGAATACTGTCACTAAGCTCTGCCTCCAGGGACCACAGTTGCAAATTTTGGAGCTGTCTCCAGGCCACCCTTGCAATCAATATTTACAGTAATTACAAATGCAATGAGGGAGTCTTAAAGTGACAGGTGCATTTAATAACACATTATAATACCATAGCAATGAATTGAGGATTAATCAAAACTTTTTAAAATGGTGCTGAATTGATTTAGTGATTTGCATTTGGCTTAGTGCTGCATGCCTGTTGACAATAATTTACTTAAAAAATTGCATTGCAATTTCCTCTTAATTGCACATGGTATGCTTCAGGGTGACACCGAAGATATTAAAATATGAGTAACAGATGTGATGTTTGCTAATGGAGCATCACATCCCATATATTTTCCTCATCCTGTTATTTATTTATCTGCAGATGAAGCCTTTGCCTTTCAAAAAGAGAAAATCCCCTTCTTCCTATGAAGTTTCTGTTTTTTTCCAGAGGGCTGAACAGGTCGTCTTTGCCTCATAAATCAGTAAGTGAAGAATAGCCAAGTGTAACAGTTATGTTCCATAACATTATTGTTACTGTAGGATTAATAAGTCTCAATCTGGCCTTCAGAATTTTAGATGTGCAACACAGCGTTTGGGGTCTGAGCTAAAGATGCCTGCAGGTAATAAATGCTTTTGCTTTCATGTCAGTGGGCTCTGTAGGAAATCCTCTATAGCTATATTCTGCCACAGATTCCAGATGTGGCCAGGTAAACTTGCTATTGTCTTACGTTAACTCTAGGGAAATTCTGTTTCCACAGGCACAATTCTTCTTATATTGACCACGAATGACAGTGTGCGCAGACCTATATGTTCTGTATCCTGACTTCTTACGTTGCTGCTGACACCCTTTGCTCTGCCTCCTCTTAACTGCTCCTTGCAGACACTGTCTCTCTTTTGTGCCATGGGATGATACAGCACCTGAAGGAAGCCAGACTTCTTGAGGTTTCTCTAAGAGCAGATACTAATTTTGGAGATCCAGTGATGGGGAGGTACTAAGCATGCTTCCCAGCTACTTCTTTTGCAGCCTCTTACCCTTTCCCTCCGGAAGAGTGATGTCTTGGTTAAAGACTTTGACGAAATTGTTTCTTTCACTCATTGCTAAGTCAACTTGAATTAGATTTCTTCTAAGACAAATTGCATGTCTTTGCTTAGGAGTAAGTATGACAAATTTGAGATTTTGAAGGTTTTTTTCCCCCACTTATTTAAGTAAAGGAAGGAAAAAAACCAAAGCCCAACACCCCTCCCAACCAACCATTAGAAATGTATTAAAAATGCACTTTATTTTTCTACCAGTAACTGTTGCCTGTGCGTTTACTTCTTTGCTTGCCTGTTAGAAAGTTTGAAAGAAAACTGTTTAATAAAACTTTGCTATGAGACAAAATGACTTTGATGAAAGCATATGAAATTTAAGCCCCTTTGGTTTCAATTTCCTCCTAGTTTTCTCCATAAGTCTATTGAGAATGAAAATGTCCTCTAAGCCATATATCTAATCTTGTTGTGATGCAATAATAACTTTAAAGTCCTTTTCTTATTCTAATATAGCAGTTGTCTTTATCACTTCTGCTGATACTTAGAACTGCAGCCCAGTATATTCCATTGGAGAGAAGCTGGTCTTTTTGTGACAAGTAATCTCAATCTGTCACAGACCAACTTCATGGTCCATGTAACTTCTCGTGAAGAATACATATTTTAAATATTTTTAATAGCTTAATTTAGCCATTTCTGTGTGTTTCCATAGAGGCAGAATGTAGCTTTCTGAATAGTTTTTTTTTCACAGAGAAATGCTGCAAAGTATTGTGCTCTCTTTTGTGAATCATTCTGTTTAATTCCTATTAATTTCTAAGACATCATCCTAGTTTTCTATTTCCTTCCAAGTTTTACTGCTCAAATTATCATAACATAACCAATTTCTTTACCAAACCTTAATGCTCTCTTATGACTCCGCACAATACATATTGCATAAAATAAGGGTAGAGTGAATATATACCAGCAGGTACTTGAAAAATCACTTTATGCAATAGCTGTCTGGGAAACTTTCACCGAGAAAACAGTTACTACCTCTGCCAATGGAAAATAACCATGTGCTACTTTTTCTTTGCAGTGATCTTCCACATAATCCTACCTGAGCTGGATAGGGGCACTCTATGCTGAGACTAATATCCTGGCTCAGGATAGTCCAGTGTAATCACAGATTAATTATTGGGGACCCCTTCCCACCTGTTGTAGACCAAATTAATGTGATAGTTGCCAGCACTGAGCAGATGAATAGGATGATATGAGTTACTTCCACTCCTGGTCTTCGTGAGTGTTAGGGCAGCTCAGGCTTGGTGCCTGGGTATCCGTAGTTTCTAGTACATAACTAGGTATGGTCTGGAAAGCACAGTGTATCTATGGGATTACGCTGACCAACTTCATTGTGTTTGATGGGACACATCACAAGTGATAGGACAGGCTGATGTTTAATATCAACTTTCTCTATCTGCATGACCTTTGTCTGCCCTATGTACCCTAAGACTGATGTAGTTGTGCAGAAAGACGGGAAGGTGTGATTTGTTACCAATAGATTTTTTTTTTTTTGAGGAAGAGCCTTTAGAGCATTAAAATGGAACCTAAACTCTTTGGGTTTCTCTGGCTTGTGTTACAGTTTTGCAGTATTGATACAGAGTGTAACACAGAGTATAACCTCTCCGGGGAGGCTGTGGAGTCTCCATCCTTGGAGATATTAAAAAGCCAGCAACTGGTCCCGGGCAACTGGCTCTAGGTGACCTTGCTTGCACAGTGGGGCTGGACCAGATGACCTCCAGAAGTCCCTTCTAACCTCAGCCTTTCTGTGATCCTGTGATATCTTTGCAAGTGTAGTTGCCTCTTAAGTAGAAGGGGTAAAGTTGCTGTACTAGTAAGGCACTCTTAATGTAGATGTGACCTGTAATAACTTTGCTCATGGTATGCTATACTGTACCTTTTTTGTCTGTATTGCATCGCAGTAGCTCCTTTCTCCTGGCAAGGATTTAAGCACAGAGCAAGGTTACTGTATGGTATATACTGGTATATACTGTATGCATTTTTGTTGCCTGTACATTCACTGAGCTGAGATTTAACACAGATTGTTGTACTGACAGTCTGGAATTTTTGTGATCACTGAGATCCAGGACAGCTTAAAAAAATAAAAATACAAAGGTGCCTACAGGTGAGAAACATTGAGGAATTTTTATTCTGTGTGCATTTATTGTACTTTTGATGGTGGAAAAAGCATTTCTGAATTTTTTTTTTTCAGCTGTGTGGCAAGTGTAATCCATTAATGTGAAAACCAGTAGCTTTTGTTTGTAGCTGATAATACTGTTCTAAAAACAAGCTTGCTAGCTTCTGTCAAAATAAAAGAACAGAAATATCTGTTTAGTAGTTTTCATTTTGACAAATCAACAAATTTTGACTTAATTTAAATGAAGTGCTTTTCAGCCCTATCCTCCTGCATAGGATAAACTTCAGTAGCCGAGCCTTGGCAAAATGGACTGTTGCTAGTTCTGGCCTTTTGTAGTCCTTAAGGTCCTAGGTAAAGTTATTCTTAAAATGACCAGCTTTTTTTTGGAAATGAACAATGAAAATAAAAATGTATAGGTAGTAGTTACAATGAGACCTTAAAATAGAGTTTATTGTAGAAGCAAACTGTCCTTGACAGTCCAGCTGCTTTTCTCATAAAACCTTCTGCAGACTTCTCTGGGTGTGGGGGATGAATGAGTTGTGAATGTTTCATGTTCATGTCCTTGATGCCTGGCTGGGTGTAATGCTGTCTGGAAGAATAATGAGAAGGGCCACAATGCTTCCTCCCCACTCCCGACCCCTCTTTAGCCTGCCAGTGCAGGGGCTAGCCACATCTGCAAATTGTATCCGACTCCAGGGCAGATGGCAAGGAGATGCAAGGAAGGGACCTGACTGCAGTCACTTCCTAGGTGCTTTTTCCTTGATTGAGATGCCTGTCACCTTGTTTCTATAATCAGCCTGTGGTTTGTGCTGCATAAAACATTCACATGCCTGTTGTTTTACGGACTGGTCTGCTCAGTGCAGTCTCGTGTCATGATAAGCATGGAGCTCGGTGCTGAGCGAGGGACTTGTGTAGCCACTCAAAAGCATCATTTGACTGTGCAATATACACGGAGACAGGAGAAAAGCATATTTTGTCTTCTTTTAGGACATCCAGGAATTGTTTGTTTAGCTGGCTTTAAAGAAAATAGTTTCCTGATGGAAAATTAGTTTTCTAATGTTCAGTCCAAATTACTGTGGATTTCGGAGTTTCATAGATAAGTGTTTTTTTGTTTTTTTTTTTTAAATTCATCAGAAGTGAAACTGAACTCTCAATTGTGTCATGCACTTCAATACTAATGTGTATAGCATTTGTATTCACATATTCACAAAATAAAGACACCTAAATTAACTGTTAAAACCTGATTTGGAAGAAGTCTTGGTTGTGAAATGCTGTGCTAACCACCCGGTCATTTCACTATCTTTGTAAATCAAGAACCAATACTGGTTGTCATCTTCTAGAATAAAATCAATGTGGGTGTTTTTCTTCATACTTGCTTAACTATTTACTTACACATTCTTATCATACGAAGAAAAAAGCAAAAACTTGTCATTGCGCAATGGGGTAGTCAAACTAGGACTTCATCCATTTTCAAATATGAATATGTTTTCTAATCTTCTACATGTTTTTATAAAAGAAAAACACATTGAGATGAATAAAGTAATTTTTGAGAGAAAAGGGAAAAAAAAGTTTTCAATCCCCCAAGTCCTTTTATACGAATGTCATTTTCATTGACTTTTTTGTAACACCGTGTGTCAAAAATTGCCATTTAACACAAAAGTAATCTTATTTTGTAGCCTTCAAGGTGAAAACTGTTTGTAATAGTGAAATATTAAAAAAACAAGGAGCATAGGAGTTGGGAATGGGAATGTGACAGTATAATAGTGTACTGAGGTAATATTTTGTTGATGAAATGAATAAAGAAATACTTGATTGGATATGGCTGATTAACAAGACGAATCTGGCGTATCTAGTAGTGTGTGCTTGGAGCAGGAAGATTTTGAGGTTTTACCCCTTTTTTGTTTGTGCTTCATAGAGGAAGGTATTTTAACTGCCTAAATATGCAAAATACCTCAAAATTACAATTATGTCATATTAATGTTCAAAGTAGTAACATGTACATTCTTCCTGACTTTATACGGCTAAAAAGTAGAAAAGGTTGAGCTCAAGACTTTCATGAAGCATGTTAGTGAAACAGATGAAAAGATTGATAATTTAGAAATAACCAAAATGACCCTCTTTTGCATAAAGGTTTAGCATTTTCTTCTGCATGTTTATTATTCATTATTAATTGTTAACTTACACTTTGAAAGCACAGGCAGACTCTTACCTTGAGGGTTTGTGAATCAAGGAATATGAATATAAGTTCTCCAAAAATATAAAATAAACAAAAAGAATTAAGGCAAATGTTCAGAGAGAGGCTGAGTAATCAAATCTGGCTTCAGTTTTGTTATTACTGTCTCAGGACCTGTGGCATAGCTCCTTTACGTAACAAATTATTCTATCTAATCTGTTTAATTTTTATGTCTTCTCTAATCATAATATTTGAGCACTAGTGGATAAGCACTTGCTAATAAAATCAAAATAGTTGTAGATATGGCTTTCAGTAATAGCTTTAGTAATAGTTCAGTAATAGCGAAGTCAGGCTGAGGTGCCAAATACTAGTTCTGTAGGTACAAAGTCTTGCGTAGGACTGCGCTGTAACGGTCAAGTGTGACTGACATGCACACACATTTTCCCAGGCTAGTTTTCATATATCTATTTCAGGGGCTGATAGGTTGGAAACACTGGTGACTTGAGCTTCACCCCTAGTTTAGATTTGTAGGGACGTGATCAGGTTCATGCCTGCCCTGCTATTGATACCTATGCTAACCAACGTAGAGCTAAATTGGTGTGTCTGCAGCATAGATGAACTCTGAAAAGAAAATTCAGTGAAATGCTGCCCTAATCAAGTTGACCAGGGGTTTCCACTGGCAAATGGTTTGCAGCAGTATATGAGAAGGAGAAAGGAGCATTTTTTTCCTGATCTGTCTACGAGAAGTTCCGCAATAACTGTAGCCACAGAACTGTGTGGGCATTTCCTTGTGTAAACAAACCCTGCCCTCTGTTTGAAGAGGATAAGTGTGCAGCCTTTTGCTACGTTACTGAGACTTTGGCCGTAGTATGTTGCAGATAAGGAACTCTTGTTTATCCCACATATTACGTTTACCTTGTGAATTTTGAGTCCTTTACAGCTTAATTTGTGGGTATTTAGGTAATGAGGAATGGCAGTATTTGGTTTATCATTCAAACTGAAGTGATTTCCCTGCTGCTTGTTAATTGTGTATGTTCACATAAAGAGACCAGAAAGGTAATGTTGACAGGAGCTTGGAATAACCTTACTATACCCAGGGTCATAGGTGGTGAAGGTACAATAAGATTAGGATGACTGAGCCAATGATTAAAAGAGTTCACCTTAAAAAAAATTGAAGGAGCTTGCCTTATAGAATGGGTTAAACTTTTTGGGTTCCCAGCTGGTGACATTTTGGGTCTAAACTAGTATTCTGTTTCACTGAACATAAACATTTATTCTCTTCCCGGTGCACAAAATGCTTGTGTGCCCACTCTGTGGCTCATGGGAAAGTTATTTGACCAGAAACTTGTAGTTTGCCCAACACTTATCTGCAGAAACAAGAACGTCTTTCAACATTACTCATTTTGAGGAAGTTTAATGAGAAAAGTAGGAAAATATTTCTGAAAACTTGTATTTGAAGTCATGTGGAATTCTCTGTATGAAAAAAATCCACCATAGATTTGGCACACGCTGACACGAATATTTTAAGTTTCTGTTTTGATTCTACTTAATGCGTATTTCCCAACTGCCAAAGTATTTTTTGCTTTCCAGTTTCCTCTAAGGGCATGAGTATTCTTTTAATCATGAGCTGGCTGCCCGTGTCATTCCCTAAAACACTTGCTCAGCTGCTTCCTAACTCAGGATCAATAACTTCATAGATAATTAAACTAACCACCTCCTAAAGATAGATGTCATCTTCTATACACTTTACACTCCCACCCTTCCACTCATCCTTTTTGACAGCCTCTGCTTATGCTAATCTGCCAAGTTGAATATTAATACATCAGTGCCAGAATGCCTGGCCTTAGCCAGTGAATGATCCTATGCAAACAGCTGCACAACAGGCATTGTAACTTCATAGCTTGAAACGCAGGGACATATTTATTTATCCTAAATATAACTAACAGCAATAGAAATGCATTTTTAAAAAATTACACTTAAATATCAGCCCAGCTGTTGTTGTTATGATAGTTTGCTTGAAATTATTGTTTCAAAAGTTCTGAAATATTTTTGAGACTTTAAGACTAGCATACACTGATGATATTTTTTTACCTTTGGATACAATATTGAACTTGTGATTTATATTAAAGCATAACTAGATGACTGCCACAAATGCATAACAGCACATATCTGCATAACAGAACAGCTAAACTGATCTGAAATTTATAATTCTTGTTATGAAACATGACATTGTTCTGCAGCAAAAGACATTATGCTGGTGTAAAAGATGCAGTCTTCACTTAGAAAAAATGTGCATTCATGGTTTAATGGTTTTGATCTCATTCAGCACAGTTAGTGTAATTGTTAAATACACTTATAATTCTTCCTGAATTGTGTTTTCAGCTTCCCTGGAATAAGCCATAGTTTGTGTATACATACTTCTAGTGGAAGATAAAGCAGATACATTCCTTCTTAAGGTAATTCCTTTGTTCTTTGTTTTTTTTACTTCACAAAGTTTAACTTTGTTGTCTCGTGTTGCCTCAAACAAATGTAGTATCCAGATTCAGACTTTCTCTGTTAAAGATTGAGATGTTAAGAACAGGGATTAGACAAATCTCTAAAGAGGTCATCTATAAAATACATATTGTAGGTGTTTTGGTTATGTTTTGGAAGAGTATACATATTAACACTTATATTTATAAGGTTAGGAAAGACCTTTTGCCAGATCAAAGAAAGTTTGATGTGCAAAACCCAGTGATATAAATTGTGGGAGGAAAAAAACATTTCTATTTTTCGGTGTGAAAACTCTCAGTCAGTAATTGCTAATCAGTGACATTTCATTTTTGTATAACTTGCTGTGGTGCCTAAGATTGCTGGGGGAAAAAATTGCATAAGGTTGAGATTATTCTTAAAAGGCATTTGTGTAGTTATAATTTTGTATCCTTATATAGGGAAGATTGCTGCTTCTAAAGTACCCTGAAACAGTAGGCTTTTATCAGTGAAGCTACAAGTTTGTTTACTGTTTGTAAAAAATGGGACACTAGTAGGATAATACTTTCAAAGGTCACTATCTCTCCTGGAAGAAATCCTACTTGGCTCCTCTGTAAAAACTCTCTTCTAAAACAAAACAGAATGGTTAATATATGGCCATGATGAAAGACCTGGTAGCTCTTGAGTTCTTGTCTTAGAAGAAAAAATCACCAGTGAGTCTGAGTATAAATTAAAAAGAAATTACGATTTAGAAAATAGTAGGAAAGTATTTTTTATAAAGTCAGTATGTGTCTTGACATAGTAGACAAGTTTAGTATTTTTTATATAGCTGTCCCAAAAAACCATTCAGGAATGAATCACAAAATAAAAAGGAAAATATGTTTAAAATGTTTAATAACTGCATTCCCACTCGTCTACTGCATCTTTTTTTAGTAGTGGGACCCTTTTTAATATCGCAGAGTACTGAAACTGATACAAAACTAATTTATATAAATTTCCCTATGAATACATATTAGAACATTCAAATGTAATGTGAATATTATTATATAATAATTGTATGGTTGTGGGGAACTCTTTTATTTTACCCAATTAAGTTTAAATCTTAATACAGTCATTTGGACCTAAGATCGTGGTGGGGGGTGGGGGAGTGGGTTGCAGGGGAAGGGAATTAGTTTTCTCTGTAGCAGCTACCCTGGTTTGCTCATTCCCAACTCATTTTTCTGCCCTCTCAGTTTCCTGGCAAACTATGTTTTAGTAAAATGTTAGTAACATAGTAACTTTTTAGACACCTTCTTGCTTAAAGTACTAAACTGTTAGCACTGTCCTAATGGATTTAATTGAAACAATTGAAAAGTTTCTAATTAATAAGCAACTTTAATGCAAGTGCTGGCAGGTTTTTAATAAACTTGTAAGTAATATGCAATGAAATATTCTTGTGATTCTCAATGTCATGCATATTAAAGGAAAACAATATTAAATAAAAATCAAATTAATTAATAACTTTAAAAAGTCTTTCTTGTATATTGTATTAATAAAATTAATAGATATCTACTGAGTGCCTGTATTATAACCCTGCCATTATTCTACCAATACCCACTTGCGGCAAATTATGTGCGGACAAAGAGTTTTTTCCTGAGACTACTGTGTTTCAGCATGTGTCAGGTTGGCTTGGTTCTTGCTGCTGACACCTCTCCAAAACAGCTGCTGCTGTCTTCTGATCTACCTTCTCCTATCTTGCCTGGCTTAGTGGGCTGGCCTCCCTTCCCTTGCCTATACCCTTGCTGCTGTGCAATGTGCACCCCAAAATAATTTGCTCAGCAGACTTTATTGGCATGGTGGTCCACTGCATTTCATCTTGCATTTAAATTTGACACAGTTTTATTCTGAAAACCCCAGCATACTGGTATGACCAGCAGTAGCAGTTGCAGCAGTTAAGTCCAACTGAAAGTAGCCCTAGGGCTAGAGCAGAATTGCTACACTTGATGAATCAAGAAGTGGAGGGGAAAAACATGACTGGTAGTATCTTTTTTTTCTCCTCCATTTTTCCTTGCCCCTTATTTTTTGACCTCACTTAAGCCAGTGATTTTCCTATAGACTTCTGTGACAGCACATACATTAGATTAAGCATTTAAATAGTAAAATTAATTGCAATCTAATATGAGCTGCCTAGCTCACCCTTTTCTAGCTTGTAGGCTCTATGCAGGAGTTTGGTTTTTCCCCTGTTCACTATTTTAAAACATCATCAGCTGTTGCTTTCTCCATAGTGAGTAGTTCCAACTGTTTATATATAACGTATATATATTTTTCCCCCTTTGGGTCTTTGTAGCATTCAAGTGGTGATAGCTAAACTGCTTAATTTTCCTCTTATTGTGGATGAACTGCTTCTTTAAGGAGTTAATTTAACCAGTTTGGATGTGTAAATGATAGTGTAACATTTTTCAAACTACATTGCCAGTTACTCAATACCTTTGTCCATGAAGTCTCCTTTACTAATGGAAATAGTTTCCTTAGTAATGGAGAAACTAAAGAGAACTATTATTACTGAGATGATGATGATTCAGTCTAGTAAAAGTCAATTTAGTTAAAAATGTAGTGCCACTGAAATACCTGGCTTGAGACTCAACTATTCTTTCTGGTGGGGGAATTTTAGCTTACCCTCTTGTGTCAGAAATGATGGGTGGGTCTCAGCATTTCCACTCTCCCTTTCTGCGCTGGGCAGCAGATGTTCCTGCATTGAAGAGGGTCACCAGCATGTTAGCAATTCCCCAAATTTTCTTGGCAGCTAAGTACTATCACTTCATATTGGGTCACTGCAGAAGGCTTCTAGGAGCCTTCTAAGAGTTTATTACTAGTTTGGGAATCCTTATGGGACAGCTGATTTGTCAGAGGGCATGGTTGCCTGTAACAGCAATGGAAGGAGTCTTTTATTGCAATCAAAGCCTTATTTCATTTGAAATTGATAGTAATTATGATACTGGATGCTGAATATTGATAGTGGTAGGGTATGAGATCTTAAAATGCAACAGGGAAGGGAAGAAGGAAACGATACTGCTGTTCGATTTAAAAAAACCCAACTATTTTCAAATAAAATATTCTTCCAAAAATATGGAAGGTAGGCTGCATACAAAGGGCTTATTTGTTTGAGATCTAATGAGTTTAAAATAGTTGCAGATGTTATATGTGACCTCAAGTCTCTGACTTATTTTTGTACTTTTACAGCCACACTATTTCTAAAAAGAACAAGGAATTTTTATTTTTTTTAAGTATGTAACATTTGAATTTGCCCTTTAAAAGCCAGCACCCTTTGCAGCATCATTTGCCAAAACTCTGAGAGCTTAAATCAACACAGAAACATGAAATTATGTTCTCATTTGATAATTTGACACTGCACCTGTGTGTCTGCCTTTGCATTAAATACGGGTGATGAAACACAAGGGTGTACAGCAGCTTTTGAGAGTCTTGTAGCGTGCTCTCAGCATTGGTTTCAGCTGGTCTAAGGGTATTTCCCATGGATGTGTGGTGAGTTGACCTTGGCTGGCGGCCAGATGCCCACCCAGCCACGCTCTCCTGCCCCTGTGGAATCTCTGCCGGGGCGCCTGGAGCACCTCCTCCCCTCCTCCCGCTCTCCCCTCGGGGCTCGCAGGGCCGTTTCTCACCCTGGCTCCCTCAGCCCCGGCTGCCGGGCAGCGTTTTGCCCTTCCTTACCCAGGCTTTCCCCGAGGCGCCCGCCCGGGGCTGAGGGGCTCAGCTCTGCCCTGCGCTGGGGCCCTTGGAGCCGGCTGCAACCAGCTGTGGCCGGCGTGGGGCAGCCCCGGCTGCCCCTCACAGGGGCTGCCCCTGCAGGCCTTGCTGCTACCAACACTGTGACACCTGCACCAGGTACAACATGCACCGGCCTTCTGTCACTGATGGGAGAGGGCTTCATCTCTGTCCTGCAATGCCTCCTGCTCCCAGCCGTGTGGTCCCAGGCCTTCTCTTGCGCTGCCTGAGGCAACTACTACGCTGTTGGTAAGTCACGTCAACTCGCTGTAATGGCAGCTTGCCGAACAACCCCACTGGTACAAAAGCAGAAGGGTAGGAGGAGCTGTTGTGCCAGCGTGCTGTGTCTTCTCAGGTTGTACTTGACAAGCGGCAGTGGTCTGCGCTGATGCCAACAGACGTTGTCCCTAGTGGCTTTTTTATTCATCTCCAGAACCAGGGAAGAGCAGAAGCAGAAACAGAAGGACTAGTTTTCGGCTAGATTAGTCCCTGATCTGACTGACCTCACGGCTTTGTGAGTGATGGCGCCTGCGCGGGCTGGGGGGGCCTTGCCCCAGCTGGTGGCAGCTGAGAATGGGAGTGTTCCCACCTGCAGCAAGGGCTGCTTCCACAGGCCCGGCCAGGGCCGGGGGGGCCTGCCTCCCAAGGGCGTTGGTCCCTCCATAATCGCATGTGAGGTGATTGTTCTCAAGTTACAAAACTTTCATCCATGGAGATCCTCTAGATGTAGTTTTGAGTCTTGTTCTACCTGCATTGCTAGAGTTGGCAGTGATTTTTGTACAGTGATTGTCTTGCGTGGTGGTGCTGAGCAGCTTCTGAAGGCGTTGCATGCACTTGTTGAATGTTTCTCCACTAAAGTCTAGATTCTGAATTTCTAAACAGGCCTTCTGGAAGACCAGAAGACTTCACAAACGTAGTTAAAAGGGTTGATCCTGTTTGTCTTGCAGAGATAATGCTGGGTTAGGACTTTAAAGAATGCTTGTCACTATCAGGCTGTGGGCTTGCGTAGATGTAATCTTTTGTTTGCATGTGTTTGGCCTGAAAGCATATCCCAGTTGTCACTACAATGTGTTACTCTGTTATAAGCACGTAATTATTTTAGAACTGAATGTAAGGTTCGCGTTGCATTTTAATCAAGGGGAAATGCAAATATTTCCTTGTGGTTGCAGTGTGAATTATGCACAGGCACCCGTATAGATGCTTTTCTTTCTACATCCATTAGTCCAGATTGCCGTTAACACGAACAGAAGCTCAGCCGAGATCTGCTTTGGAGGGGGTTTCATCACTGGATCATGGTGTCAGGGCCATAAAAATTGCCTAGACTAAGCGTTACTATTCTTATTTCGTATAAAATGATATATGGGTGTTGGAATTGTGGAGTAGTTCTGGTAATACAGACCTCTGAAAATGATTTGGGTTTAATGTACTCAAAGAATGCTGTATGTTTAAAGGGTTAGACTCTAGTTAAAGAAAAAAACCAGAAAAATAGTTCTTATTTTTTAAAAACAGTATTTGGCATGTGATGGATTTTTTTATGACAACACTTTGAGACCAAGATTGTGATTTATTTGAAATTTATTGGTCAGTGTGAAAATTTACTGTGAAGGCCGTCTGTGTTTGTCAAGTTAATTTTTCAGTGGTATGAAGTTCAAACTTTGCAAGTTAAATATTTAGCGTTGAGGCTGGCAGCTAATGCACTTCCTATGAAAAATGTTATAACTCAAATTGTAAACACAGTGAATTATTCCAGCATTCATATGGGTAATTCTTATTCTATTTATGTGATTAATTAGTGCTCGTTATGTTCCAGTGAACTGCAGGATGCTAAAATGAAGACAAAATATTTTATGTTTATTGATTTAAGTCGATTATTTAAATATATTGGATTAATTGAAGTAAGAAATTACTTGGACATCCTGCAAGTGTAATAATTTACTTGATCACATTGTTTTGATCCATTAGTCTTCAGAATATGTTTGTATGTTTGTTAAATTGTTAATGACTTGTTCAGAAGTCTGCATGCTTTGACATTCTTTGGAATAAAGAAATTGATGCATATTGAAGTGGGAAAACAAAGCTCTTCCAAAGCTTGTCAAATGCAAGTGCAAATTGGAGCTGCTTAATGATTTATGCACACACAGGCTCATCAGAAGTTTTGTCAAACATTTAAAAATTCAGGGACACTGGCGGATGATTACTTAAAAATAATTTTGAAAATCCTTCTGCAGCTGCAGAGCTCAGCCTCTGACTGGAAGGGCAAGGTGCTACAGTCACTTGAAGTGATAATATGGTAACTTAGCTTCATTTCACCAATTCTGTGCATGTGTGCTCAATGGAATCCTAGTACCGTAAAAGTGGAAAAATCAGTTTTGAGGTGCCTGTTGATCTGTGTAAAGCTTTTGATTTATTTGTTTTACCATACCTTTTGTGTTTTGGTTAGCTTTTGTATTGAAACAACTCTTTCCTGGTTTTGTGGGGGATTTTTTTTGTTTGTTTTTGGT
Source organism: Theristicus caerulescens (assembly GCA_020745775.1). Taxonomy (NCBI): domain Eukaryota; kingdom Metazoa; phylum Chordata; class Aves; order Pelecaniformes; family Threskiornithidae; genus Theristicus; species Theristicus caerulescens. Next base: position 89,131,991 of record CM036558.1, read on the forward strand.
TTTTTATTTCAGTTACAGTACTTGAATGTGTCCATTGTTTTCTTACCTAGCCTTTTTTTTGGTATGTGAAATGTTTTTCATCAAGAAATTTATACTGTAGCTCAGAGCATCAGTTTTGTGGCTGGAAAAATCTGGATAAATATATATAGATATCATTGTGAGGATACAAATTGTAATGCAACTAAAATGACTTCATTTAGAGTTAATTGATCTGGGGGTGCATTGACAGGAGTCTAAACATGAGCCAGCTGTTTGCCCTGACAATGCTGAAAGCTAACAGCATCCTGGGTTATGTCAATGGGAGCGTAGCCAGTAGTTGGAGGGAAGTGATTATTCCCCATCATTCGGCACTTCTTAGACCACGTGTGGAATACTGCGTCTGGTTTTGGCTCTCCTAGTACAAGAAGAGTGTTGATAAACTTGAGTGAATCCAGTGGACAGCCAACAAGATGGTCAGGGGACTGGAGCACATAAGGAAGAGAAGGACGGAGAGAGCTGGGCTTGTTCAGCCTGCAGAAGAGGTGACGTGAGGAGGCCTCGTAGCAGATGCATGGTGGAAGAATGAGAGATAAGTCCTAAATTGAAGCATGGAGCTTCCAATTCCAAAGGGAAAAAAAAAATGACTGTGAAGATGATTAAGCACTGCAACTGGTTGCCCAGAGAGTTTGTGAAATCTCCATTCTTGGAGGCTGTCAAGAGCACGCAGGATGAAGCCCTGAGCAGCCTGGTCTAAATTCACTGCTGTCCCTGCTTTGAGCAGCACATTGGATTAGGGGCCTCCTGAGGTCCCTTCCAACCCAAACAATACTGTGATTATATGAAATGCTAAGTGATGAGTGCAATGCAGGACACGCTATAGCTACTGTGCAAGGGCTGTAAACTGCTGAGAAGAGTTTGGTGCAGAGCTAAGAAAAGTTGTTAGAGCAAATCTGCAGGTAGAATTTCTGTTGTTGAGGTTTTACAGTATGCGAACGTTGTAGAAATCTGAAGGAAATGTTCATATTCAGAATATATTTTGCATATAATATATACCCATTTATAAAGTAGCTTTATCTGATTACTGCAAATTTTTATAGAAACTACCTACAAATTTCACACCATCCTGAAGAGTCTTCTATCTTTTGTTCTCTAAGGCAAGGAGTGTATTTTCCTTTAAATGTCATACACATGCACATTTGAATTATTTTGGTTTATTTGCATTTGTGTCCTTCCTAGGTTTCCACTTCTGGTAATTAACCATCTTCCATCTGGAAAGAAAGTAGTTCCCTGTGTGCCTGACTACTCCTGATCATGGGCTGCTTCAATTTTTTTCTTCCTGCTTGACTTAAGATAGATGGTGGGTTTTTTGTTTTCCACTCAAATATTTTTTCCACTCAAGTATTTTTGTTTGTCTTGATAGATTGGTTGTGTTAAAACACTTTGCTGTCACACTAGTGTCTTCATGGGCCAGTTCTTTCAGAATTTTGGGATGAAAGCTATCATGTTTCTTCAGTTAAAGCTAATTTTGCCCTTAAAGGTTTGCTTCCTCCATGGACAGTCTTATTTCCAGGTCTGTACTCTCATATCAATCACGTTTTTTACCACTTGTTTGACATAATTCTTTTTGTCTGGTAATAAGAAAAAGGAATGGCTTCAAATCTAGGGTCACATCCAGATTAATCAGTGTTGTACAACTATATATTTCACTGTTACCCTTCTACTTATGTGGCTAAAGGAGAGGAAGAGGAAGAAAACCTTGTATGCCTGTTCCACTGCAGATGCTTATGACAGGTAGTAATAGGATCCCTGCAGAATAGGAGGTAGTGGGTGGTCAGGAGCAACTGTGACAGGAAGAGGACAACACTGGAAAAAAATAGGAGTGGAAAGGACATGGACCTGTTGGAGCAAGTCCAGAGGAGGGCCACGAAGATGATCAGAGGGCTGGAGCACCTCTCCTATGAGGACAGGCTGAGAGAGTTGGGGTTGTTCAGCCTGGAGAAGAGAAGGCTCTGGGGAGACCTTATTGCAGCCTTTCAGTACCTGAAGGGGGCCTACAGGAAAGCTGGAGAGGGACTTGTTACAAGGGCATGTAGTGATAGGACAGGGGTAATGGCTTTAAACTGAGAGAGGGTAGATTTAGATTAGATATAAGGAAGAAATTCTTTACTGTGAGGGTAGTGAGGCACTGGAACAGGTTGCCCAGAGAAGCTGTGGATGTGCCCCATCCCTGGAAGTGTTCAAGGCCAGGCTGGATGGGGCTTTGAGCAACCTGGTCTAGTGGAAAGTGTCTCTGACCGTGGCAGGGGGGGTTGGACTAGATAATCTTTAAAAGATCGCTTCCAACCCAAACCATTCTGTGATTCTATGATTCTATGAAAGGGAGATGAGTTGTTTGGAAGTGGAAAGGAGGAAACTGCTGGTTGACACCTGGTGTTGGTGGCTTGAAAGTTTCAGTTACATACTCACAAGAGTTATACACTCTTAGTTTGGGCATCACTGAGAAGCAGTGGGACAGAATCATCATAATTTAGCAGAACAGATGCTGAAGCTCAATTCTGGAAGCAGTACCACATAGCCCTTCCTCATGAGAGTCGAGGAGAAGAGTTTAAAAAGCTGGAAGTATCCTCTAAAACAGCTGTGTTCGTTGCTGTATGATGATAGTGTTGTTGCGGTGGTGCTGTTTATTCAGCCCTCCTCCTTTGTTGTGTATCTTGCTTTTTGTCTTAGGTCAAGGTTACTGTCTTCAGTTGTGGTCAGGATTTTTGTATTGGAACCATATAACGTACTTTCTAGATGCCTGAACAATAACTAATAATGGGAATATTATTATTGCTGTGACTTGTTAAATGTTTGCTGCATTTCAATCCTTTGCTGACATTTCAGGGTTGTCGAAGTGTGAGTATGTTGTGCTCCTAGTGTGGGTGCACTAGTATGAATCTGTTGATGATTATTTTCAAACCCTTTGCCTCAGAATTCACACTTACACCCTGTATCTTCTAAAAACCTTATTAGAGAAGAGAAATTTTAGGTGTGGAATATGTATGGGTCTCTTGTTCTGAAATACTAGAAATTACTATGTAGTTTCATATGGCACGAAGTCTTTTTTTTTTAATATATTTGAAATTTGAAGCATTTCCTTGCTCTTCTGGCACAGAGGATTCATTAACACCCCCCGGCCCCCAACTGTTACTGCTCTGACTTAATAACAAATTTTACACTGAGGGCTGATTGAATAGTTAATGAAACCAGAAGATGAATTTTAAATAGGAAGAGAATTTTAGGGGAAAAAAAAAAAAAAAAAAAAGAGATATTCATTAAGTTGGGGAAGCATTCCTTTGACTAAAGCTGCTTGCCTCTGCTCATAGAAGTAAATACCTAGAAGTTTGGGTTTGTTTCGGGTGCGGAGACCAAAAAATCCTTTGTTCATGCTATTTGCTGAAATGCCTCCCCTCAGAAAACTGGGGTGTGTGGCTAGGTGATTAGATATGGATGTGGTATAAACATACTTTCTTGAAAATTCTGGATTAGCTAGTGACACAGTGATGTCTTAAACATTGTTTACTTAAAAAAACCCAAGCCCCCCAAAACCCAAAACACTACAGAGAAATGAGGTATTGACAGTTAAAAATGAACAAACACACCTCCCCTTACTCTGCACCTGAATTAGTAATTTTACTGGATTAAGATAGAACTAAATAGTTTTGAGGTGGGATTTTTAGTTTACTCTGGAAAATTTGGGTGTGTGTATGTTGGATTTTGTTGGTTTTTTAGGGTTTTTTGTGGGTTTTTTTTTGGTTTACTGTTGTAATTTCAGGTATATACATAGGATCTACATTGCTTTTGCATTCAATGATTTCTCTCAAAAGTGAGTTTGACAGATCCCAGTTTGTGTAATGAAGGTGAAATCTTTTTTTTTAAATGGTCATTACAAATATTGTTTTTCAAAATACTAAGCATTACTGCTGGGATGACTAACATTAAAATAAATAAACATCACCTTCTGTTTTTTTACATGAAATCCCAGTTTACATATCAAAAGACTTAATTATAAGGACACAACTTCATTGTAGGTTGTGGAAGTGAGGGCCATGACTGGGCTGGGTTCCCTCATCTTTTATATTTCTCTTTCATCCCTTTGCTAAGGCCAGTTCAGTTATCAGATAGAAACAGATCGTTTGATTTATAGTGGCTAATTTTGGCTTTTGTCCAAATAAGCAGAGCCAATCTGAGTATGTCTCATGAAAGGAATAAGAGAAAATTGAGTATTCAGCTTGTAAGGCCAGTTGTGGGTGCACTCCAGAGAGTTTTTAGTTTGTTTGGCTCACTGAAGAAGAGACCCAAAAGAGGGAATTTGAGCTGGACTGTATTGTAAGGCATGTAGAGTTTATGGTAGAGAATTAAGTGGTTTATATGGACCGTGAGACGCGTACCAATTCCCTGGAGAAAGAAAGGCCAAAACAGAAGCATTCAAAACACTGAAAAAACCCACATGACTTTAGGCTGCCAGGGTGGCAATGGCTTGTCACACTGAAATTTCTGAATAAAATAAAGCTGTTAATAAATGACATGCGTGGTAATGCAGTGTAGTGTTCTAGTTACACATTTGCATCTTTCTGCCTCTCTTGTAGATTAGAGGAGACTGTTGAACATTACTGGTAACAAGATGCACCTCATGTGAATGCTCATGGATTATAACTTTTTATAGGTGCAATTTGTACCTGTCTCTCAGTGTTTTTGGAAAGTGGTGCATGAGGAACAGATCGTTAAGCACCAGTAGCCAAGCTTTGCTAATTAGCACATCTTCAAGTGCCAGCCCTCTTTTGTCCACTGAGAGAGAATGTAAATTATACTTATTTTCTCCCTCAATCTTTTGGGCTTCTTGTACAATGTATCTCTTTGACTGGAAGGTAGAGACTGCAAATTTGTAGTTTTCAGTTCTCATGATTAATTGAAGAACATGCATGGTTTATTCAAAAGCAGGGATGCTGCCCAAAAGGATCTAATTGGTTAAATAAATAACCCTGAGCTTTTACTGCTTAAAGTGTTTTTTATTGAATTATTAATACTATATCACCCTCCAAATCAGTAGCAGTTAATGACTGATTTGCCTGAGGCTATTAATATTTTGCCAATCAGTGGTACATTGCTATGATGACTTCTTTTGCTAACTTGTAGCTCACTTTATCTGTTCACTTGGTAAAATGGTGTTGATTGTAAGAAAGCACTGAAAAATAGCATCCAAATTTCAGCTGGTTTTAGGGTTTTTTTTTCTCCTGAAGAGAAGACATATTTCATTCTGATCAGACATTTCTGGATAGGGGAAACAAAAAGAAGGGAATATTTTTTGAGACCTGTTTGGCATAGGTGGGATTCAAAAGCAGATAAGCATAATGAATTTATTTAGAACCTTTGCTGTGAAGAAGGAGGAGGAATTGGGGCACTGTATGATTTCATGGTGATAAGTAGTATTCCCATATCTGAATAGAGGTGTGCACAAAGAAGTGCTGTGGCATAGCGTGGAATGGTTCTGAGCAAATGCCCAGGAAAAAAAAAGGTGAAATGGGCTCTGACCTATGTAAGACACTAAAGGTCTTAAAAATTAGGTTTGAATCATGTTTCTTTATATCTATTTACTTCTGGGAAAGACAGAAAACCATCTTTGCTTTCTTGTACAGGAGTAGGATAGGTAACCATCTAGTTAACTATATCAAAGGGTTGTTATGAATGCTCATGAAAACATGGGTTTACTTCTGAGAACTCCTAATTAAATAAAAATGCCTTTAAAATCAGAAAAATGTTTGATGTTATTGAATATTAGTGAATGATGTTACTGCGTCTGTATTCAAAATAATGTTATGAGCTTTTTGTTTCAAGTGTTAGCTTTTGTCCAGCGTGTGAGGTGTAAGTCAGGCAGCTGTGAGATGTATTTCCTTTCTTCTCTTACTAGATGTCTGAAAGTTTTTTTCCTTTGAAATTTTTCCAAGTGGGCTACGCTGCAGCAAATAACTGAGCCCCTTTCCCTGGAGCTATTTGAGAGTCGGGGTGGATAAGTAGTCTCTAAGAGGTGGATAAATGCAGTAGGAGGAGGGAATAAAAAGGCCAGGGACTTTTCGTGGCGGAGAGGAACAGACTGCAGGGGGAGGCGAGCTGACTGCATTTTAGAAAAAAATCACAACATGGGCAGCGGGGAACTGTTCACTAATTCCCGCAATACAAGAACTGAGAGAAACTTGAAACTCGATGGAGCTTCAGACGGCAGTGAACTCCTGGCACTTGCTGCCACAGGAGGTAGTGGAGACAGAGAGCATCAGATGGGATCAAAAAGGGGTTTGTCAAATTCATGGACAACAGGTCCGTAAATAGATACTAAAAATACTGCTCTTCAGCATCTCTAATTCAGGAGCCTCGGATGCTGGAGGAATAGGAAGGAATAGGCTATAGAAACTGGCCAGACCTGTGGTATTCCTGAGACGGATCTCTTACTGCTCTGTTGGAGACACAGCACTGGGCTAGACAGACCATTGGCCTGACCCCGTGGGGCATTCACTAACTTCTTAGAGATAACAGTATTGATGTGGAGCATTTTTAGCATTTAAAGACTTAAGAGTTTGACTAAATCCTTCTTCCTTAACCCATCAGTGCATAGGGAATATGAAGTTCCCTCAGCTGCTGTCCATCAAATTTTTTATACCACCATAGCTCCTAACCTGAATTTGGCATTACCTTTGAGGGGAAAGGAGGTAACTGCTTCTGTGTTCTGGTACTCTCTTAGCTTCCAGAGCCACCTCTTCGGACGGTTGAAAAAGTGGATATGTCATAGAACAGCCTTGAAGATTTGCAGCCAGAAGATACCCAAAGGCTAAGGGGGCAGGGGGTGTGTGTATGGTGAGGAGAAAAAAGTCACTTTGTCCCTTTCTCTCCTTCTGCTTTTGTATGAGTATGCGATAATACTGTTGCCCTGAGAAGGTATTGGAGTCTGGATAAATACTTTTGAGATTAAAGTAGTAGCAGTGCATTCTTTTGAGTTCCTATGTCGATTTTTGTGCATTTGCACTTTTCATGCAGTCCTTATAAACTTATTTTTTTCCTATTCCTTGTTGCTAGGTGAAAGACCCAAGGAAAACAAAACAAAAAGGTGACTGCGTTGCCCATTTATTATACTCAGAAATGGTAGTTAGATGCATGGAGGGAAAACCAAGACTGCACTCTAATATTAATTATTTTTTTATACCAATGGCATACAGTTACTTATAATAATAAAAAGGTTGCATTTTTAGAAATAAATGCACTCTAAATCACTTAACATTTTTAACTCTGTTTCAATAAAATGCTGATATAAGTGCATGATTACATTAAGAACCAAGCCTATTTTCCTCACAGAGATCTAGTCAGGTTATAAAATATAGAGTATTTTTTTCAGTGTAATGAAGGGAATTAATTATTTCCTTGGCTTTTCTGAGAATAGGTACCTTTTGTACAAGACTTTTATGAAGTTCACATTCATAAGCCAATCTAACTGGAAATGTATGACATTGTCTGAAAGCCAGTGCAGTGTTGTTTTAATCAGAGGTGAGGTTAGATGACTTGATATATCTTTTGCATTTTTAGCTTCTTTGTAATGCTTATGGCTGTATGATGTAGTTTTGTCAGTGGAAGAAAGGTCAAAGAACGATAAGAGAGTGTGTACAGGAAAAGGGGTATAGACAGAATTTGTTACATGGATTTCTTTAATATTTTTAACACTAATAGGTCTTTGTTAAATATATTCTTTTGGTTGTTACCTATAATGAAACTAGTCTTTTTTCTATACAGTGTAAAGGTAGACAAATGAGTTAGCTACAAGTCTGTGTTCCTTGCCCATTCAGTTTTCTTGTATTATAGGATCTAAAGCCTCATCCTTTTATAAAGAAACATAGTGAATGAAACTAATGTTTATTTAAACAAATGGTTTTGGATTGTGAGTCCAAAAGACCACATCATCTCAGCAGTTGAGTTGCTAGATGATCTGTCTGTGACTTCTGAAATGAGCCACCTAGAACACAGTGTTATACAGCTGTTTTAAGCTCTTGCTATACACATTGGTTTTAATTTTAAAATTTTGGCCATTACAAGACTATGTCCATGCATGAAAGTAATTTCCACGTCCTTGTAATCAGGAATTTGAGTTTCCTGCCATTCCACTCAAGGGTGTTCTCATCATGATATTAAAGGTAAGAAGAAATTTTCAAACAGCAATGCAACGATACAGTCATGTCAGTGATCTTATTTAAAACCCAAATCCCAGTGGTCCATGAATACAAAATCTGCTGAACCCCCCTGCAGAACAGACTTTCTCTTTATCATCATGAGGAATTGGATTGTGGATCGAGCCTGTAGAGTGACAGGTGTGTGTACCAAGATTTATATTGCTGTGCCTGTACATCAAGGCTATTGGCTGAGGAAACATATCCCTCCTGAAGAGCAACAAAATATTCAGCATCTGTACTAAGTTCTGGCCAGCTGGCACCTAGAATAGAAAAAAACAAACAGAAAACAAAACCAAACTTTGTTGCAGCTTGGTCCTTTGAAAGAAGATAGTGGTAACTTTCCTTAAAGAAATAATGAGAATGAAATAATTGGCATGATGTATTAGTCATAGCAGCAATACTATTGAGACTTAAGAATTGAAAAGCCTCGAATTTGAACAAGTGAAAATGGCATACTGCCTGTCCATATTTGCCCAGTAAACTTCATCATGGTCTGTTATCTTTGTATGTGGATATGCAGCTGATAATGATTTAAATCTCCATTTTGTCTTACGTTTGGGCTTACATTTTTGGGAAGGATCCTAAAAAATATATTTATTATCAGACTAAAAGTTGGCTGTGTAGATTTTATTATATTAAGTATATTTTTACTTCGTGGTGTTTATTGCCTACCATTAAACACACAGCAGTCTTTTAAATGTTGGGCTTTTTTTTTCCAAATAATATTACAACCAGAAAGTTATAATATTATTAGCAGCACTGCAGAAATGCAGCGCTTGTTTATGCAAGAAGAGAAGGTTCATAAAAAAATCCAAGAAATAATTCTGCACTGAATTTTTTCAGTACTTTAAAATGAGTTTTTTATAGGTATATCAAAAGTCTAGTATTTTCTGTTCTGGACACTTTTACATATTTACATGTAGCACTTTGAGAAGTCAGATTCAGAACTGAAATAGAAAGTCAGGATTTCCTTCCTGTGGCCGCTGACTTGCCACAGACCCACTGGGTCCATCACACAGTTGATTTTCAGCTGTACTTGATCAGCTGACACTTGACCATGCCCTGCTAGTTGCTACTGTGAGACAGTCCATGTAGGAGTACTTAGTGTATATTTTGTTATGTGATTATTTTTTTTCCCTGATAAAATAGGAACAAAAGGCTTTTCTATCACTTGCCCACCTCCCTCCTCCCAATAACTGACAAATCACACTTATGCTACTGACCTATCCTTTAAAGAGCAATTCTTTAGTGCTTGGCAGCTGATTGTTTCCACCTGTGTGAAACGGCAGTAATGCAAAAATCTGCCTCGTGTTCCCTGTTTGTATGAGCTTATGTGAGGGTAGGTACAGCACTTCTCCACTCACTGTCTTACTGACTGTATATCAAAGAGTACGCCACATAAGTTTTTAATATTTCATCCTTAGTTCAGAGGAAATTATGAAGGAAATTTGCATCAGGCCCACGGCTAGAGTTTTTCTGTGGTTGCCATCTAAGTCAAGGGCCTCTCTGCTTAGCTGGATGGTTTGGTTTTTGACTTTTCTCCTCAAGTGTCCTCACAGCTTGTGCTGCTGAGCACCCCGCTCATATATGATTGTACATGACCAGGATAATCATGTCAATTAACTGTACTTGAATTTTTCTCTTGGATTTTAACAAATGCAAGCCATATTTCACTTTTAATCTTTCCCTCCGATTTCTTCTTGTTAGTTCTGGGCTTTTTTGTTTTGTTCTGTACATGTATACATTTTATTCTGATTAGGGTGCTGCTGACTAGTCAAGTTGCAAGCTGAGCATACTGAATGCAAAACAAATCTATTAACTTAGTTCAGTGATGTGCAAAATGCCTTTGCTATTATTCTGGTGGACCCAAACTATCTGTAAGTATAACCATTTGGTGTGTTAGCAGTATACTTTCTAGTGCTCTGAGCTTTTGGAGAAATTGATTGGATTGGCTCCAGTGCCAGGCTAGCATTGATATTTTTGGAGATTGCTTGGATCTTTGCTGGAACTATGAAGACCTCCAAGAACCTGTGTATTTATGAATGCTGGGAAATGTGAAAAAAGAACCAGAAGATTACGGATACCTGCCAATTAAGAGCTAAAATCTTATTTGAAACTTCAAATACTAGCTTGGATTAAGTGACTTTAAAATACTGCTTTTTTTAAAACAAGCTATAATTTCCCCTTAAACTTCTAAATCCAGTTTAGTTGTCAAGTTCTATTCTGGCCAAAACTGGATGAGGTTTCTAGTCATAACTGCTATTTCAGTACTGGCAGAAATTCAAATGTTGACATATGCTATACTGTCCCTGCTTGAACTGTGACCCTACCAAGGCATTGCATCTCAGTATGGACTGTGTCAAAATTTGTGCATTCCTGTGAGTTGCTGGTCTGGCTATTCTGAATATAAAAGCAAAACTTATGCTTGTAACTTCCCTAATTCTTTTTAAGTAGGAAACAGCTGTTTTGAATAAATTCATTCAGTGGTACCCTTCTTTTGCCCTTTTTTTTTTTTTTTCTCCCTCCAGTGATATGTTTGCATGCTTTATTTGATGGACAAATGCTTCCCAGAATGCAAAAAGTGAATAGTTTGAAAAGATGAATATTTATATTAAATAATTGGCTGATTAACTTAGTTTTTGTAATTCTCATCATGATTTTTATTATTGACAAATGCTAACTATTACATAAATTTACAAAAAAAGGTTTGGAAATTGTGATTTTAATGTTGTTTTGTATGGAATGAGCAGCCTGTTCCATTGGTAGAGATATATTTTGGATATTCTGACACTGACTTCAGTCAGGAGTGAGTATGCAGCTGAATGCACTTAGGCCTAATACAGGGTATTGTTAGTACATCCTTAATGCTTTGACACTTTCCCAAATTTATCAGCTGGAAATCACGAGACAAATGGAAGTGATTTATTACTACCCCATGATAATTGCTTCTTACTTTCTAGCTTCAACAACATGGGTTTGATGTTCTGTACATGCATCTTTTGGGTTGTACTTGTCTCTTCCTCAGTGACATGCAATGGATTTACTACTAACCTCAATATTTTTCTGAAATGTCTGTTTGCAAGAGACATGTTTGCCTTGATAAGGAGGGGATAAGAAAGTAGAGTCCAATTACAGGGACTTGTAACTTGTATGTTTTAGGTTAATTACACAATGGTTTCATGGCAGTAAACCAGTTGACTCAAGGGGAATAATGCTGTAAAGCTGATTAGCATAAAAATGTGGAGGTTAATAAAGAATTGTGGAAGATAAGAAACAATGGAACCAGTGTAGTCGCTTGTCCTTTGATTTTTATCTTTACTTTTCAATGCAAAGTCGGAATAAATTTTGTGTTTACAGTGGATTTTTGAGCAGCTTGAGCTGACTGGATCATATTTTCATATATATAAGAGCTTGCTCTCTTCCAGCCTAAAAGGGGGCAGAAAGTACTCTATGTGGACTCAGAAGAGTCTCATCTTGTCCATTGTGTGCATCATGTAGGCACGTATATATGTTGGTTGAACCGCAGTGATGTCGGTAGATGTGAACACAAGGGTGAGCCACATTTGTCTAGAGTCTCCTGTGATGTTTCAGAAGTTCAAGATGTTGGAGGAGCAGGGAATGGAAGATGATGGAAATCTTATGACTCTGAGGAGTTGGAACTTAGGCAAAACAAAATGAAGCCTGCCAGATTTCTAAAGCAGTTGCTATATGTTCAACATATGAAGCTGGAGAAAAATAAAACCAAGGGAATGATGGTTTTATGAGCTCTAGTCTCATTTAAAAAAAAAAAAAAAAGGGAAACGGGATGAAATAACCAAGATAGTCTTGTTGAAATAATTTGTGAGTCTAGAAGAATAACTCTAGATAATACCCATGCAAAACCCATTAAGATTATTGCACGTGCATTAAGATCAATTTCAATTATAAATCAATATTAGTTCCCAAGTTACTTTTGAGAAGATTTGATCTGAAGTCAAACTTGGATTGTCTGAGAGAAATTTCTGACATCACAGTAGATGCCAAATCCTGAAGTGTTTTGGTGAAGTAGAGAATTGGAAAGAAAAACCATTGACCCTTAACAAAGGAAATGTACTTTTGTTTTGTTATTATGGGAAATCAGGATATGAATGTCACTGAGTTGCTGCATCCATATCATTGGAAATGCAAGTGATATGGGCTGATTGGCTATACGAGGGAAAACTAATCTTGTCTTTCCCATAATCTGTATGTGGGATTTGGAGGCTGACTTTGTGCGGGGCTAGTTCTTTCCCCCTGTACTACTCACACCACAGGGACACAGGTTTCTAGAAACTGGGGTTTTCCGTGCTGATGTGGTATGGTATCGCAGACTTAAATGTGTGTTCTGAAGATGCAGGTATTCTTTCACAGCTCTTTGCTTTTCTCTAGCCCTTGTACTCAAGTCTTCTATTACTGTTAGAAGAACTGGAATTACTGATTGCTTTGACCGGCAAGTAGTAGTATTAACAGCCTTATGCTGTTATGGGTATTTAATTGGGAATATAATAGTGGTCGATAACACTAAAGTTAGCGCTTTGCATTTTATAAGCATTAAGTAAATATTCCGTGTTTAGTCTTAAGTGATAAGGGAAAAATAGTGAAGCCTTGTATTTTAAAAAAATTCTTCATGGGGAGAAGATTTCTGGGAGTACCCTTTTGATTGCATGATGATAACGAATGCTAAACACCTGGATTCTTACTTTACTTCTTTTTGCCCCCAGAATCAGTTTGTTTCAGCATATTTTTAAAAAATACCTGTGTGTAAGGAATTAAGAGTACAATGTACTTGCCCTGACTTTGTTATGGAATGTTGTTTGTATTAGAAATTAATAGACGCTGATCTATTTTCATGAAGTCAAATACTGTGGGTATGTAGCTACTTCTCGTGAGGCAGATATTTAAAAATGGAACTAGAAATAAATTTACTTTTCTTATTATATGCATCTCAGCAAGTTTGTATTTTCTGTAATTATATAAATTGTAAGATATTACTCAGTTTGGCTCTGTGCCTTATAAAAGCATGCCTGTTCCTGTTTTTCATAACATGAGCCAAGAAGGGCAGTTTAGCAGGCAACCTCTAAGCTGGCAGAACGCCAGCTTTATAGAGGAAAAATGCTTCAGTTGCATAAATGATAAGATAAATGCATAAATGATGAGCAAAATACTTCTATCTTTTTATTGAAACTGGGTAAGTTCAATGCATAGGAAATGCAAGTTAGAGATAACTGAGTAATACCTTCTTCTTTGTAACCTTTAAAGTAGTCATCACACTGAAAACTCTATTGTGTTAATATACAGAGAAACAGTCCTGATGTGTTATTTGTTTTTATCTGCTGTACACTTATAGTAGCAAACCATCTGTGACTTTTCATGCTAGATGGTAACACTCTGTCTTAGAAGTTACACAGGGAATTTGTGCAGCTGTATCTTAGCTTAAAAGCTCAAACGTGGTAAGTCATGAAGTTCCTGTCTTAAAAAAAAAAATAAATTGAAACTGGAAGTATTGTAAGCTGTATTCTCATATGTGCTCATCTAATAAATATGTAACATTTTTATTTTGAGTCACTTAAAGGCAGAGACAAACCTTTGTTTTAAAATGTTAAAATGGTTTATTTTCTTTTAATGTTTTTGGTTGGGTTTTTTTGTAGCCCTCAATGTTAGATGTTCTGTGTGTATGTTTTGAATATGTAATGCATATACAGTAAGTGACTAGACATTGTTTTATAGAGGAGAAGGCATTACAGAAACAGAGGTAAGAGGGATGCTAGTGAAGATGAGCGGTGAGCCAGGAAGACTTTTACATTGCTTACTTGGTTCTTAAGGAGAAAGATCTAGAGGAAGGGAGTATCAGATTCCTTTGTTCCTGCCTTAACAAAACGAAGGTCTGTCATCGTATAGAGATACCGGACTGTATTTTTATGTAAAAAATGATTTCCTGAAGACAGTCTTATAAGTCATAAAGCCTCATAGTATTGTTTTGTTTCTTTGCTTTAAGGTGCACAGAGGAGTTGTGTTGTGTGGCCTTCCTGGCGTGTCCTTTGGGATGTGCCCAGCCTTACTCAGGCATTGAAACCAGTGACCTGAGCATCCAGAGCAGCCGTCCTCTGCCTGCTCTCACCTGGTGCCTTTCCTTCCATGGCAGCTAGGTCTTGTCCTCTCTATACTCCTCTTTTTAACTTCTGTTGAAGGGGATCCTCTGCAACCCTTCCAGACACTTTATTTATTAGTTTATTGAGCTATAATAGTTACATGTCTATGGTTTAAAAGAGGTCATTCTATCTGAAGTATTGCTTATTTCTAAATTATAACTGGTTGTTTCTAATTGTACAAGCCTACTGTGCTGATTACTGTGACTCCAGTTCCATGGGATGACTGGCTATTTTCCTAATATTAATCAGACACATTAAATAGAATGTTTTACTGAGCTTATTGAAATCAATAAGATGACTGAAATGCTTAGCCCTGAATAGAGATGAGTTTTTTTTGTGATGCTTTAGAATGCTTTTCATTGGAATATGGATAAAGTTATCTTTCTTTAATGAGTACTTAATTAATATGGAACTACTTCATCTTTATTGTTTTTGAGATTATCTTTAATCACTGTGGTATAATGACAGTAGCATAAATAGGAAATAAGAAGTCTTGTTTCTTGCTTAAAGGGATTTTTGACTTATATTGAAAAGACAATAATGTTCTTTATATGAAGAATTTTACTAAATATCTTCATCTCCTATCGCTTGTTGATGTTTTTCCTTTTTAAGGATTTAGACTAACTTACTAGGAATTTTAATGTAGGAGGATAAGCTCTGGCAAGTGTGTAAAGCCATGATACTTCTTTTTATCCCGGTAATTTTATTGTTGTGTTTTCTTGCCATATGCAAACTAATTTTTAATCAGTTAATAAATCTTTTCATCCACAATCCAACGATGTATTTATGGTGTTCTGCTTTTATGAAAAGCAAACCTTTTTATCTTTGATGACTGTATTTCTTCAGAGATAATATCCTTTAACATAAACAAAGCTAATAGATTGCGTTTCTTCTCCAGCATTTCCTGGGTTTCACACTTGTGCTGGTAGCTGAGGTCAATCTGCCATTTTCTGGTGGTTCCCCTTCTGACGTATATCCCTTAGGTTGGGTCACTGACATATATTGGATTGCTTACCTGGCACTCCATGGCTTTGAAATATATCCATTTAAACTGTTTATTTTCTGTATGAGTATGCTCACTATAAATGTTGTATTCAGATTTTTATGAAGGATATTTTATTATTGAATATTTTATTTTGAAAAGGTAATTATCACATGAGGTGGTCCCTGACCGTCATGTTTGTGCCTTCAAGTAGAGGACAGAAGGCAGATCTTTAATAATGAAGAGCTGTAACGAGAGCTGTTCTATTAACCACTGAGGAAACCTAGAACAAGGCAAGATTTTTCCACCTTAAAAAAAACAAACAAACAAACAAAACAATGGATGATGAATGGAAGGGAGTACCCAGGAATAGTGAAACAAGTCTGTCTTGTGTTGTACACAGCAGTGCTTGTGCTAGGTTTGTTTTAAGGCATCAGCAAAGCAGTGCAGGGAGGGATAGGAGAACAGTGAAGGGATTTGTAGATGCTGACATGCAGCTTCTCTTAAGAAGGATTGAGTGGGAGGAAGGCCTGATGATAAATTAGCAGCAGTGGCTGGTTGCAGAGGCAGGTTGGAGGTAAAATTGGCAGTTGGTTCGGGAAGAAGAACCAACCCATGCAGGGGCCTTGAAAGGTTTGGGTTTTTTTTGGTTTTGTTTTTTTTTGGGTTTTTTTTTTGTTTGTTTTTTTAGCATAGCTGAAACCTTCGGAAAGGGGATGGAAATGGTGTCTTAGTGAAAAACATGTGTAGGAAAGTGCTTGTTTACAGCCATGTATCTGAATGGATAAGAACAGGCCACAGCTGTGTTTCACAGTTAGTGAAGGATGTTGCAGCAATTGCACATCCTTTGTGTTTCACCTCTCAAGCACGTTTTGCATAGATGGATATGAAGGACCAGACTTCAGAAAATGTGTATGGGAAGATTATCCATACGTTAGATAAAAGGTCTTGAGTTTCAGCTGCTTTGCTTATTTGGGCATGAGAGAATTGCCTGCACGTAGTGTTCCTCACGCTGATGTCTGTCCATGGCCTTAATCTGCAAGAGCCTCCAGCATGTTAAAATATTGAGTGACTTTGACAACTGCCCTGCTTGTGGAAAGCATGTGTTGCACGTTATTCTCACCTGTTGTGGAAAGGTAGTGGAGATGGCAAGGGAAACGGTGCTTCAGAAAACTGACTGCTGAGGTAAGAAGTTACTCGCAACTGCATTCTGAAAGAGGAACACCCTTATCCCTTAAAAAAACCTAAAACCCCAAAACCTACAAAAGATTTTTAAAATAGAAAGAATTCTAGTGCTTTTAGACAATTATGCCCGCAGGAATTACAGACCTCTAGGAAATTGTTTCATTTCTCAGGGAATTTTCCCAAGAGGTAAAATGCTAATCATCTGGGCAAAGTTTTCAGTGTTTTCAATGTGGATTCAACTATGGGCTTTTGTAATTTAGCAGTATTTGCATTTATGCATCTTTTTCACATTGCTTTTAAAAAACCTTTCCTATTGCTGTATGCAAAAAAAAATTGTGAAAGCAAGAAATTCTGTTGATATAATCTGCATGAAGAAAAAGGTAAACCTCTTTAAACTGGTGTTTTCTTTAAAATAAAAATTTATTGTGGTAAAAGCTTGTGTGCTTTTGTTATTACAGCTGGGTCAGTTTAAACTTGTTTCTGGCCTCGGGTTCCCTTCTTCCCTCTAACCTTTTTGTGCCTCAGAGCTCCCTCAGCCCATGGGAAGTCTGGCACAAAGGAGGACACTGGCAGTGTTTGGACATGTGTTCTGAGTATTTCTAGATGTCCCAGCTGTCCCCAGTTGTTCTTGATATACTTAGGAGACGAGCTCCAGTACTTTTTGCTAAATACTTTGCCTTTTTTTTTTTTTTTCCCCTGTTTTACTTTTCAAGAGGAAGGAAGTTTTGTTTTGCTTCAGGTACCCTTCTGTTGGTCCTCCTCCATCTGGTGAAGTGCTGGACTGTTGATGACTGTGACCAGTGCTCAGAGAAAGTTTTAAACTACCATTTTGCTGGAGAGTTTAGCTTTTTCAAAATCCAAATTGAAAAGCGTGTGTTCGTGTTGGGAAAAGAGCAACTGCTTCTACAGCTTCTAAATAATATGCTGAGAGCTGCAACTGGTTTAAAATGAAGGTTCATAAAGTACAACAAGGTTTATTGTAAATAGTGACTGAGCGTAAGCAATGCATTTCAGGCACATCAGAGGTGAAGAAGCTGTCCCATCATCACGTATCTAGCAGCTGGAAGAGGTGCAACTAGTGCTCAGGCCTTCCGTAAAGGAGAGTGCAAAAGAGTCATTGCTGGTATTTTCCCTGTGCTCAGGAAAGCATTTTTGCACTGCATTTACAGTCTGAGGACTACGAGCTGGGGAAATAATGTATATCAAACACAGAGCATGCAGTGGTCCTTGTCATTAGGCCTTTGGTTTTTCATGGTTTAGGTGGAACAGCTGCTTTTTGTAATCAGATCTCAGTAAATTGTAATTTGTGACTGGCACACTGAGAACAGATTAGTTTAAACGTCTTGATGGTGATGTGGTTAATCCTGTGAGCTGATTTCTAATACTTTATCATTCCTGCAGGCTTAATTTTGGGTTTTTTTGAGGAGGATTTTTTTGTGCTTGGTACAGAGATTGTGGCCCTTTCTGTGCCTCTTTTTGCAATATTTGCTTCTTGCAATTAACAGAAAGTGTTATCTGTTTTGGTTAACACCTTGAACACTGCCTCTTTTTCTGGTTATTGTTGTTTCTGTTGTCCCTTCCAGATTGTTTTGAGTCATGGCTGCTGCTTTCGTGATTTTCTGCTTTTCTCTGAAGATGTGCTGTTTATCAATGGCAGTGTTAATAGCAGGATCCGTAGTATTCAGTTCTGCACAAGGAAGGGACTTTGATTTTCCCAGTCCAGGAACAGAAACTTTAGTGAAGGTAACTGTCCTGTGAGGCGACTTTGTGCCTTGACTTGAAATGCTTCTGAGATTCTGAACTTTAATATCCCGATTGCATCCTAGGCCAGGATGAAGCAGTGTCTCTGGAGACACCTTCTATGGTAGAAGCCAAAATGACAATGCAGTGTGTGGATACCTGGATTTTAGAAAACTAAGGTTCTCTAAAATCTTGCCTTGGGACTCTTGCTGTTGTTTGTTATTTTAATGTATACTACAACCTTTTATTCTTAAAAGAAACACATTTGTTGGTGTGAGTTCTGAACTAATTATATGTGATGCTCATAACTAGGGATGAAAGAGTTATTGCAATTTTCTAGTGACTGATTTTTCCCACTGTTTTATGATAAAATATTTTAATACTTTTATATAATGCTTTGGATGATTATGATAAGTGATTCTGTCATCACTCTATATTTTATATACATACATGTGTGTATATATATTAGAATACTTGAATTTTAAGGGTGATAGGAAGTGATGTTAGAAATAATATCTGCATATTTCTTTCTCTGTTTCAGTGCAATTTACCTATCCAAGCACACATCATAAAATTAAATAGTTGTCTCTTGTGTTTAAGATTGGTGGTGGTGGTGGTTTTACTTCTGCTTTCTTTTGCTTACCTACTCCTTAGTATTAAAACTGACATTCTAGAAAATGGGCAAACAGTGCAACAAAAAGGGATGCTGGCATCCTTAGAAATAACTATAAATATTGTCTCTTTTTGTAGCTGGAAATAACGACGTTTTCTTAGGACTTTAGTAAAAATAAATGCTGGCTGGGCTTAAGGGATGATTTTCATTGAGTTGCAGCTTTCTGTTATATTTTTAAATGTATTCCTCCTTTTGGTTCAGTTTAATAATCCATGACATAGAAGTGGTTCTTAGAGCTGTTTTGTAGGACTAAGTGATGGGGATTTTTAACAAAAAATCAGGAGGGAACTCAAAGCTTGCCATCTGCAGGATGAGGTACTAGCATTTTAAATTAATTTTTGAACATCTGTTGGAGAAGACTCTTTGCCTTCCAAAGTGTGGCAGATGATATATTTAAAAAGAATTTCAGAAGAATTGCCATGATATTTGAAGTTTAATTTGACCAACCTTGCTGTTCAGAAAAATGTTTGAGAACTCCAGGGGACAACTTACCTTTGTTTTTGTTGCTCTTTGAAATGACAGCTTAAGGTGATGATCCAAGATAAGTAATGAAGAATTACATTATAAAATTAGATTATTAAAAGAGCGCAATAAACCACTGAAAAACCTTTTAAGAGTGGGCCATGAATCAAGTTTTCACTAGAATAATTCTGTTTGGGAGGTGATTTATTGGGAGTGATGATGTGTTGGACTTCAGAGATGCTGATTTGCTACTTTTATCATATGTCTGAAGTTCAAGAAGTCCAATACCTACATATGCATTTCAAAAAAGAATCATTCCTGCACTGTGTCTCTGAGCATAAGTATTAGATCTTCTGTGAAAGGGGAAGAACAGCCAGTATTTCAATAAATATAAAGGATTTTGCATCTTGGTTGGTTTTCTTGAGGAACAAGCATAATTATTGCCTTGTAAACAAGAGTTTACCCACATCTTCATATAAGTCTGTCTTGTCCAGTTCTGGAACCCCATTTTGATGAGTAGGGAAGGAATTGAAATGATGTAACTTGTCTGAACGGAACAAGTTGTCAAAATGCATCCAGAGCCATTCTTAGGCGACACAGTTCTCCCCCATTCTTTGTCTTACGTCCCATTTGTTTCAGAGGGCCTTATTGCGTTTTGTAATATATAAATAGAGCCATTTTGTTAAACAGATGGTTTAAAAATAGGACTGTCTGAGAAGAAAGACGGAGCAGATGAATGCTTTTCTGCTGTAGGATGAAATTATTGGAAATGTTGGATTAATTAAAAATCCACTTCCTTCACTACCTCTCCCAGTATTTTAAGGGTGAGCTTCATCTGCTGCACAGTACCAAGTGTCTTGCTTTCTGATTGTCTGTCAGTATTTCTTACGAGATGGAGAACTGGCTTCCTCATTAGTCCTTTGGGAGTAATTATAGGTATTGAAAGGCTGAAGCTGGAGTTGAATGAATTCCAGTCTTGTTTGTTTGGTGTTTTGTGGAGACCAGTGGGAATGCTCATAGTGACCTGAATGGAATTTTTACCACGGTTGCTACTCTCCAACTCTCCTTATTCCTTTGCGATCAAGGGGACAGCTCTGGCATCCTTAACCAATTTTTTTTTCTCTAAGGAGGTGGACCACACATCAGAAGTAGTGTGTCTGTAAAAATAAATTGAAAGAAAACAAAACCGACTCCCCTTGGTTATGCTGGTGCAAATGAAGGTGATGTTCCTTCTGAGGCAATTTCTGTAGAGTACGGTCTAAAAAAGGGGTGGGAGACTTACGTTATTGTTCTGACTTTTCCCATCTTTTCCTTTCTTCGAATTGTTGACACACAGAGGCAAGTAAAAGAACATTAATAAAGCTCTGATGTAATCTGTTTGATGGAAAACAGGCTAATGCAGAATGGGAGAAGATGCCTGAAGAAATAGACTTTGTCCCTGTGCAGTATGTAACATGCACAGTTAGCAGTACTAGGTGGGCAACTAACTTGGGTTTTTAGACAAGTTTCCCCACAAGATTTCCACTGTGCACTTTGCGGAGTCAGAACAGAGGTGCTGTTGAGCCGCACTAATTGCTTTTATTGACCTTGCATCCCATTGTACTGATGAGATGCCTGGAAAACGAGCTTGTTAGTTATGCCATACTGCTGTCAAGACTTGGACGTTTCTAAAGGTGTCACTCAATAGGCTATGGAAAAAAATTTTGTGATGACTGTAACTTTCTTCTTTAGCTTTCACTTATTAACTTTAGTTTTTATTGAGAAAGCTGATTTTAATTTACAAACTGCAAACAAAGCTCTGAACCTGAAAAAACAACATGTCTTAGATCCCAGTGATATATCCTCTGTTAGAATTGTAGTAAATTCTACCATATTTAAGAAAAAAAAAAAGGGAAAGTGCACATGGCCTACCCATCACATTTTTAAGTAACCAGTTGGCTGTAATGACTTCTGATTTACAGATGTTTCAAGAAATGCAGAAATGAGGAATGAATTGGGACGTTGTCAGGAAACAGCAAATAGCACTGTCTCTTGTTGCAGTTTTAAGCATGTAAGAATGTGTAAACAAGAACAAGATACTTGGTGCCGAGTTTATTAACCTTCCACTTGATGACTTGCCTTATCCTTTCCATTTCTATATTAGTTTTGATTTCCTTCAGTTATTGAATCAGGATTTTCTCCTCTTCTCTGCCTTAATGCCTGCCTCAAATGGGATCTGCTTTTACATTTACAGGCTATGCAGTACTTTCCCATTAATGTTATATATGAAAATGAGGTGTTTTCTTGACTACCCAATATAAAAGCAGATGATCCTTACACTGTAAAAAAAGGAAGGCAGCCTGTGTACCTAAAACCAGTGTATCAAGAAGTGTTTATCACTGTCTTTGTTAGTATTTTTCTGAGCTGCTATTTAGTGGATAGGAAGATAAGGAATTACTGAGCCACAGAAGTATAGCTTCTGCTTTGTTTTGTGCCCATTCTAACTGCTCTGAGGTATATCACCAGCCTACCATAACAAGATGTGCATAATAAGGTAAAAATAGAGTGCTCATATTTATTTTCCCTGCTCTGTTTGGTCTCTGCCTCCAGAGCTGCCCAACTCTGTGTCTGAAACCATGCTGACCGCCTGATTATCTCTTTCTTCTACCTACTTTGAGACTTTAAGCACAAAGTACAAGGCCCATAGGTCTTCTGGGGAAGAGCACGTTCCAACAAGGGAATTAGAGAAACCTTTCCTGTTTTTTCCCAGTAATTCCCAGTATTAGTATACAAAACAGTGTGAAAGATCTCTTTCTGGAAGTTGGTAGAGAAAATTTTCTTCCAAATGTTGCTGAATCTGAACCATGTCCTTAAGAGGATTTTTTGGGGAATGAGGAGGGGCTGTGACATAGGTTAAAGTTGTATGAAGAAGAACATTTTTACGTATTCGGAGCCTGATTTTGTGTAACTGGGGGGATGTATGTGGTCTCTCAAAAACCAAGTTCTCTAGATGCAACACAGTTAAGACTGTGACTAGACTGTATCACTAGAGGAACCACCTGAAGATAACTCTTTGCATAGAAATGTGTGGGCACAAACAAAAGCAAAAGGCATCTTTTGATTTTTGTCATCTTTTGACTTTAGTTTGACTGGCAATGGAGGCTAACAGTAGCAGATAAACTGGTTTTGGTTTCTTTTCCACCATTGCAAAAGGAGTGGGGGGATAAGAAAATAAACAAAAATGAAGGAGGGGGAAAAAGAAAAGGCAACACAAATATTCATTTTTTTTTTTTAATACATTGATTTTGGAGAAGAAAAGATTTTTCTATTAACAGCATAGTATAGCCCTGAGACTAGTTTGAACAGTGGCATCATTTAAAGTTGATTCAGACAGAGCAGAGCAAAGAGGCTTCTACAGTGGTGAAAATATTGCTGAGTGCCCTGCTAGGTCACTAAGGCTTCCAGTAAGTCAAGGTTGTGTATTTACAAGTAAGTTTCCCCTTTTGGTTAAGTCCTTCTTCCTGTTGTTTAGAGGCAGGAGAAGTTTGAGTGAGAATTGTTTAATCAGAGTGTTCACCATTGCTCAGAAATTCCCCAGGGAGAGAACCAGAGTGACCTGCTGGATGTGTAAAGTGACGTGCACTTCTGGATCAGCACTGACTGCTTGGTGTCATGATGGCAGAACAAAGAGCACAGGTCCTAACCCCGAGGAGGCGGAGGTGCCATGCACAAAAAGGGACAGAAATCGCCCTGTGTTGTGGCAAGAGAAATTAGACATTTTTGTTAATCTGTTAACAGGTAATTCAAAAGGGTCTTTGTAGCTAATCAGATTTCTTGATGAGAGAATAAGAATGCTTCCTTAGGATAAGGTTGTAAGGGAGTTATGAAATGTATCCCTGCAGCCTGTTGTCTAAATTATAAAAAAAAAAAAATGACCTTCAGATACCTGACAAACCCCCCAAAATTAAATTGTGTGTAATATATTCCTCATCTTTGTGAAAGCAGTGCCTTCACCATGAAATCTTTTTCTTGAGAGAATCAAAGTAAGAAAAACAATGAAAAAAGAAACCCAAAATTTTCTTAAAATGCAGCTGCATCTGATCCGGAGCTACAAGCAATATTTATATGCACATTTAGTGCACAGCGTAAGTAAAGCAGAAATTTGAAGTGGTCTGGGTGTTTAAATATGCTTTCACATTTCCTGATACTTTCACATTTTTGTTCAGTTTTGTCTCATCTGTGATAATGATTGTAAAATACTATACAAAATTATATGTTTTTTTTTCCATATTACTTTAATGTTATTCTGTTTAAATCTCATTTTAACTTTGTTTTTATCTGGGATAATTTAGTATACCCTTCTGTGTGGTCTAATTTTCATTTACAATCTCTATGTATCAATACTGCCTCCAGCACAATGTAATGTGAGAGCCAAATTAATTTGTTTTGAAAAAAATCAGACCTTGGGGTAGAAAGTTAGAGAATAAGTTAAGATGTGGGATGGGTAAAAGCACTGGCAAATGCAGCATGGGCACCAAGTGTATATATTTAGTCAGTGGCAGAGTTTGAACTTTATCTTAGACAAAGCATGATTATCTCACATTTATCTGTGGTGCACGTTTCTCTTCTCTTTGTTGCATTGTTTCAAGTTCTCTTACCTTTGAAGGAGGATGAGAACTTTGGAACATGGCAACTTTTCTAGCAGTCTTGTTTGTATTTCTGAAGGGAGTACCAGTCCTAACATCAGGATTTCCATATCAAGTCTGGGCGTGTCTGAGTTCTTCTCCTTTTTTGTGCTATTTATTTCCTTCACTTGTTCTAGGAAAATTTTAGGGACTTGCTCTGGTGCAGATGTTCTAAATCAAATGCCTTTTTTTTTCTTATATAATTACAAGCGATCAGAAACAGCGGAATCGTACAAGTGCTTGCAGACAGGACATGCATCCTCCCATCCTGTCCTAGTAAGCAAAATCTTCTGTGTCACAATTCAAGTTGTTGAATATTCCTAAAAGCATGTCTAGCAGGAGTTTCCTGTTTATTGGGCAGTTTGATATAGTTAGTTCTGTACGTATTACTGATTCATACCATTAAGTTGTGAATTAACATCTAGATTGTAAGTGTTGCTTGGTGAATTGCCAAAGATAATGAGAACCAATACCAGATACTGAAGTTAACATTGCATTTTAATTAACGCCCCTTAGGATAATGTGCTTAATGTCTCTGCATACTTTTCTGCATAAGTTCTCTCAACTGCTTCAGTGTGAAAACTCCAGATCATCCCCAGCACCAGCTACCAAAACCTTTTGCTCTCTTTCATGTTACGTTTTTACATGAAATGGGTATCTCAAGCAGACTTGAAATACAGGAACAAAATCAGATCCAGGTATTCTTTTTCTGCTGCCTGAGGTGAAGATGTAGGACATCAGTGTGGCAAATGCAGGAGCATGTACTTCATTCTCTACTTAGTGGTTTAACCTTAAAAAAAAAAAAGTGAATGTACTATGCCACTTGAAAGTAAGTATAGATTCTGCGAAGATTGGAGATACTGGAGGAGGGCAAGGAGTGCTGTGAAAGGAAGTTAGCTGTGGGCACAGTGCAGAGCAATTCTGGGACCTGCTGCATGCTTTGTCATTCAAGTCTAGCGCACAGCAAGGGATAGTAGATGTTTGCTTTTAATAACAGCTTGTGATGAACTAAGCATTGTAATGAAATTCTTGACAGGGATCCTACTCGTACATTAAACTCTTCTCCTTCCTTAATTTTGTTAGTACTGAACACAAGAGAAAAAATAATCTGTTGAGGAGGAGCTTGGAAATTATTATGTGTGTCCTCCCTGGGATGATGCCCAGGACTAAAGTGTTCACCTCTGTACCTTTGCTTTGCCTGAGGCATTTGTGATTGCTTCAGCACTGCAAGCAGCCAGGGAGATGGGAGTGTGCATGCATGTTGGGTGGCAAAGGGAGGGACAGGCTGCTAGAAGAATGCCAAAGCATTGAATGCTTTCACTGCTGATGGGGAAAACATTTGGCCCTGGGTAAGAAGATTTCAGACAAGTCTTGGAATATGTCCAGATCCCAAACACCCTATTCTTATTATCTCTACAGCCACCTAGAAAAAAAAAAAACCCACAGCATTTGACTTCGTGCTGAAGAGAGAGTAGAAGAGCTAAGAAGCTTGCTGGGGGAAGGGGGAGCATCTATCAGTTTGTGATTTATGGTACCAGATGGACTGTGCTGTGTGTTCTGGCTCTGGTGATGGATATGTTAAGTTTTGTCTTTCTCTCGTGCATGCTGAGATGGAAGAAGGGAAAGCATTCATCATTGAAGGAGAACAATCTAAACCAAAAAAAATTAAGGCAGAACATGAAAGCACTGTAGATTAAGAAACTATTGTTAATTCTCATTCTTATAAATGATTCCAGTACATTTGGGCTGGCAACCTAAATTGTCTGATGCTTGTTGATGTGTTGTACCAAACACCCTCCCCCCACCCCCACCCTGATATTGTTTAGCTCTCCCCCCATTTGCAACAGCAGACTACGGATCCTTTTTTTTTTTTTCCTGATACATCACAATTAAAATTAATAGACTTACCCAGTATTTAATATGGTCTCCTGTCTTTAAAATGTAGTGGATGTGATTTCTTTAAATCATTTTGGAGCATTTAGACTAACAAAGTGGATAAGCCAGCTTGTGGAATAAACTGACATACATGAAAACTGGCACAGTTGTTAAACACTGCACATTGCAATGACATTTTGTTGGGGTATTATTACTTCAGCTGCACAATTATGGGAGCCTGCTGCATATTAGTAGATGCTTTCCTTATAACCTCAAGCTATATGCACTGAGTTATTTTCCTCTTCAGACTATCATCTTGGATTTCCCCAGACTACATATCATTTCTTTTTTTCTCTGTAGCAGTGCATGCTGTAGGCAATAGTGAGTGTAATACTTTCTGCATTGTTAGGCAATGAGCATTATCAGCAGCTGCAATATTCAGGATTAGTCTTTTCGTTATTATTTGGCATCTGCAGTACCTACATGAATCTGTTCAGCCCTGTTTCTCCAGAAGGCAGCTGGGCTCTGACTGAGAGAACATGACCATAAAGCTTTCCTGAAATTGTCACTATACTCAGGAGTTCACTCTTAATTGGAACTGCAGTTCTCACAATGCAGTTCACTGAGATATGTAAAAACTTGCATTTTATTTAAAGAAACTGGGATATGTTAAAAGACATCTTCACATTTTATAGTGGTGAAACGGGGACAGAGCAAGGTTCTCAAGGCTGCACCACAAATTGGTTGCTGAACCAGAAATATAATCCAGGTCTCATAACCCCAAGCTTCATCCTTGGTCAGCTAGCAAGCAGATGTCTCTGAATTAAGTATGCTACAGAAAATATACCAGCTGGTATCCTGCAGTACAGAAAATGTCTTTCAGAATAGTAAATAAAACCCAGTTTTTTCTTGAGGGTTGTGGACTTCTTTTCTCTGAAAGGTGTCTGTCATCTAAGCTTCGCTTGAATTTTTTAAAACCAGGTTGAAAAGGTTCGCTGGCTTTTGCAAAAAGTTGGATAAAACATAATGTTTTATGGTTACATATCTAAAGATGCCTTTGCTCAGGATTTCTCTTCTATGATACCCATACTTTTGGTTTTACCTTTCTTACCTTACTTGCCTTCTTTGGAAAATAAAGTAGCCATATACTGGTTAATGAAGGAAAGGGAGCAACTGTTTGGTTTCATGCAGACTAAATGCATAGATTACAGGGTATTCTGGTTTGGTTGTTTTCCCTAAATTGGCATAGATATTGAAGAACTTACATGTTGATCAATGAGATTTAAGATTGACATGCTAACATCAGTTTTGTGTGTGCAACTTAAATTTGAGAATCAGTTAGACAGGACATGAAGTTACTTGGCAGAATTCGAGAAGACGAATAATGTTTTATTCCATGGACAGTTGCTCTTATCAGGGTGAGTGGAGTGATGTTGAGACTATTTTTCTCACACGTGAAAATTGTAGAAGAGAGAGAAGCAGTACAGTGCTGCATTTTGGGAAAGAAAGGAGATTTCTCAAGAAGATTGTTGCATGGTACCTGTCCTGCAATATTAAAAAAAACACCCCCCCCCCAAAAAAAAAAAAAAAAAAAAGACAAGAAAACCCAACACAACACATCTATTGAGTTTCATCTTAAGGACACCCAAAAATGCTAGAAACACTGATTTTTATCTAAGTCTTGTAGACATGCACACACACATGCACAAAAATAAATCCTGTGTACATTATGCTACATTAATAATTCTCTTCATTGACTTTCATTATGAAGTTGATTCCTCTGGTCATGAAACTCTCGACCTCTTGTGTTGTCAGTACTAACACAATTTGGCTGAAAGGTGTTATTCTTGTCAGTATCCTAGAACTAGAAAGGACTGTCTGGATTATCAATCCAATGAGCTTCAGGTTCAGGAAACCATGTAAGATTTTGGAGATATGTGGACAGCCAATACCTGTGGCAACAGAGTACTTGAAATGTCCTGTAGGCTTCAGTCAAAGACCAGAAAAGCACAAGGATAAATGGTGTCACGATCAAGAATAAATATTTTCAGAAGAAGTTTTGCTGTCAAGCTCAAGGAGATCAGAGTTGTATCAGAACTGATTTATTTTAAATAAAAATACTCAGTTGTGTAATTTGCAGGAAGTTGGATAAAGGCCATGTTTTCTCTGCTCTTTGAAGTCTTCATGAAAAACATGACTTCAGTGGGAGCAAGACCACAATAATTTCTCCTTTATTACTGTTTTTCTCCATCTTTACCATTTCAAACTGGGTAATACTGTTCATTCTGTCAGCAGTCTTAATAATGTATTATACTTTAAAAATTACTATTTTGGGAATCATGGTCGGTTTTGGCAAGAACTAAGTGCTGCTTTTGGACTATAAATCTGTGGTGGCTAGTTAAAAGGTTAAATTTACACTAACATGTCTTGTCACTTTGACCTAGATGGAGTTAAAGCAAGTAAGTAGGGCAAGTTCAGTGGCTTTTAATGAACTATTATTAGTCAAATCCCTGCAAAACCAAATAAATGTTATGTCATTCTGTTTTGTAATTTTCAGCCAGAGAACTCTGGCTGACTGGTGACTTCACATATTCTGACCTATGCTTTCCTGTCAGCAATACATTTCCCGTCCTGGCGCTCCAGTCTCTACATTTATTTTATTTTGGCCTAGTGAAGAATAAAGTGATACTGTAAATAGAGTTAAAGCTGTGGGTAATTCATGAATCTAATTGTCAAGACCTTCCCTTTCAGAAAAACTGGAAAAAAGGTACCATGGCCAGTAGTATAGCTATCAATATGCAGAATATGGCCAGGGCTCATATTCCTGAGCAGTGGCATGTGTTACAGCAAACGTAATGACTCTGCTTTATGGGAGACTTCTTTTTCTCCAAAAATGATCTTCATATGGGCCGTGAGGGTCTTGTGTTCTGATAATCTTGGATTTACCACGCCTATAAAGTAAGATCTATTGCTTATGTGATTTGCACATGGGAACATGTGTATGTGTATGCGGATGTCCATGGTTCTTCATGACTTGGAGCATGTGTTCAGCAACGCAAGAACAATGCTGGAGCTTAAGGGAGTCCTTGTACTGCTCCTGTTTTGTCTGGATGTGATTTCTGAGTTGAACTAGAAGACACATCTGTGAAGACCTGGACTTTTCCCAGCCCTGTGTTTGAAGGAGTATGGGAGCGGGTGTAGCACTCCATACATTGACCTTCTGCTCTGCAATGTGTGTCTGCCTGTTTGGGATGTGTTTGTGTGGGCTGGTTCTGTGGTCTGAAACAGTGGTGGCTGGGAAATGCTCAAGGACATTTTTGATTTTTCTTTTATTCTGCTTTTTTTCTCTAATAATTCCTACATGTATTTTGTTTTGGTTTTACTTTACTCAATATGGTGATTTGAAAGGCATATAAACAAAATGCAGCCTTATAAGAAGGGTATTCTTCTTTCTTTCATGTTCCTTATGCCTAGATTTATCTTAACAATTGCCATCTTTCCACATCCGTTCCTTAGTCCAGCAAATAAGCTGGATTTAATTAGATCTCTTTCCTTATGTGAGGACCTCTTCAGCATGAAGAGAGAGAGATAAGTAGTAATATTAGCTAGCATACATTATAAGGAGAAATGTTAGTTTTTGTAGAAGGAGCACAAGGTTGTATATAGCAGCTGTTGTAACCATTCATCCTTGATTCATCCCTGAAAGTGGGATATATTTGCATAATGCAGGCGGTTTTTGGAGGAAGGGAAGAGGAGGGAGGATATTTGTATCTTTTATTTATTTTTTTTTCCTCTCTCCCTCCTTCTCCATTTTGGTACACTTTCAGTTTTGACATGATTTTCTCTTCTGCTGCCAGATAGCAACAAAAGCAAACAATTTTTTCAGTAGTATTTTAAGCAGTACATAAAGTTTACTTATATGTGCTCAGTTCTCCTGTGTGTAGATGGTGAGAGCGCTGAAGTGGGGAAAACCCCCATCTCCCTGGTGCTCCTGGCACTTCTACTTCAGCCCCACTGACATCAGCAGAAGTCGCTTGGAGCAGCTTGCCTAACTCAGGTTGTGATCTCTGTGGAGCCAAGGCTGGCTGGTGGAGTGGTGTGGAGCAGGCGTGTTCTTATCCCTCTCAGTGTCCTTTTTTGCCTTGCTAGGTGAGCAATGGGTGCCATTAGGTATCGTATGAAAATCCTGGGTGCCCGGGCAAGCTCCCAGCTGACTGGGTGAGGCGAGGTTGCTGCTGTGGCATGCTGCCCGAGCAGCGCCGTGCAGCTACAACAGAAGTGGGAAGTCTCAGCATGCAGATGGGCTACGGTGTCTAGACATGCTATGATTATTTCTTTGCTCAATTCAGTGTGTAGCCAAATATCTTTCCAAATACACTAGACAGATGTGGGAGCAGTACCCATATTCGTATGACAGCGAAAGCTGTTAACTGCATGTGCGCTCTCCTCCACGCCCCCACCAGATTTAATCGTACCAATGACTTCAATACCACATTCTAACAGCAGTGGGAAACAGCACTCCTATGTGTTATCATTAAATCTAGTGGAGATTTCTGGAAAACTTCCACTTGTATACACCTATGTATATTTTTATCTATTTGCAGAAGGTTTTTTCCCGTTCTTTTAAATTAATGTGCTTTCAGGCAAATAAAATGTACCATGGCTGAATTCCTCTCTTGGGTGCCTGTGTTTGCCACTAAGAGTAGGAGAAAACAGCGATTTGAAAAGTGAGTTTGTCTCTTATTTTGCCTGGCCGTTTTCATGAAAGTTTTTGTGTTATATTGAAACTAGTCATCGGTTTCAGAAGTAATTTTGAAAGGAAAGGGTAGGAGACAGAAGCAGGGAGCACAGCCACTGTAGCCTTTTTGCTTTAGCAAATGATGCTAAACCAAAGCAAAAGTAAACTGAAACATGGTTATATGCCCCCAAATAAAAAAAAAAAAATGATGTGTTTTTTCCAGTCGGTCTTCTGATTTTGGTGGCTTAATTTACAATTTCTCTAAGATTGGTTTGGCGTGAGCTGCATAGGCTGAGTTAGCCTAAGTTTAGCTTAACTAAATGAATACTCGGGCTAGTTTCTGTTATCCTACCCACAGCATATACTGTATTGTGCCCAACAAGAGTGCTGCCCCAGTCATAGGAACAACAGGGTTGCCATATTGGGAAGCATAAGAGAAGCAAGACATGAATCTATAGAAATCCAAGCTTTAGGAGTTTGTTTCTGTGTGCATGTTTTCCCTAAATCAGTAAGGTAGATTTAGACTCTGCTTTCCAGTTTTGTCTAGGTAATTCTTAGGATTAGAATAAAAATAAATTTGCTAAAGCTTTTATTTTGCTAAAATAAAATCTAAGACATTTATGTAGAAATACGAATTGTGAAATGAGTGGTGAGGGGACAATGAGCGGGTTGAAGTGCATATAGAAAACACTAGTGCTGTCAGGTTTGTTTAGAAAAATTGAGGTATACAGCCTTCTTTGTAATGTTTCAAAGCATAATAATTCAACTATTCATTCTGGTGTAGTGAGTGTATACATAAATCACTAGCACACTGCCTCTTAGAGATGGGTTGCTTGTAGTTGTCTGTAGAACTTACCGCATGGTAACCATTACAATTAATTACTCGACAGACTGAATGTCTTGGAGTACTTTGTCATCAACGTACATGGGTGGCGGGCAGTTGCGCTGAGGTGTTCAAGTATTCTCTGGTACACAGTAATATAAAAAGCAGAACTTGGTCCTCTTCCAAGATTTAAATTTGTCCTTGCCTTTCTGAAAAGTGGGAGGCAAAGAAAAGGTGATGCAGTGCCTTCTCAACAATATAAGCTTCACCCAGCACCTTGGACTATGAAATTCAAAATGACCTTCCGTCCTTTAGCTTTGGTTGATCCCTGTGCCATGGAGAACACTATCTAAATCTACTCTTGGCAGCTTCTGCAGCAGAGTTTGACATCACTGAATATCGCAGAGTGGTGTGTATATGTGCGCATATGATATAAATTCTTAATTTAGAAGAAAATATGTACATGATAAAAATCTGAAGTACTTGGTGATAGGGAGCAGGGGGTTCGTGAGAAATTTTGACATGGTGAACGTAAATTGGGATCTTCACTGTCTAACCTGCAGAGTTCTTCCTGGATATGTGATGTTTCCTTGTTATAAAGCATTTTTATGCAGTACTGCTTGTGCATTTGGCAGATTTCCTGAGACTTTCATAGGTCAGAAAAGCACTGGAAAAAAAATCACAAGCACTTCCAGTCATCTAATACAGTCACTTTATATAAGTGAGTAAACAGAGTGGAACAATGACTCCTTTATGCCTCATGCCTCTGATTAGGTTCAAGGGTGAACTGTTGATTGCTAGTGTATTTGTTCTGTGCCGTAGACATTCTCAATCAAAGAAACAGATGCTTAAATTGGAAGGATTATTGTTTTTTACTTCTGAAGTGAAGTACCTTTTTGTTGGGGTGTTGAGAGCAGGAAACTGCTATGTGATTCCCGTCTCGCCGTTTCAAGTAAAGATAGCACTTGATTGATTAGCAGTACCTTCTTTGTTTCAATAAAGAAAAAAGCAAGATAATTTTTTGAATGTTTACATCGTCTTTGTCGTTCCTACAAAATGGGTTAACGTCTTGAAGTGTTCTTAATGATGCATCTCTTTTTCTTGAAAATGTATTTTGTATTGTTTTCAGAGATTTTGACAGTAACTGCGTTTTTCTCTTGAACTTTCCATTTTACAGAAAGATGAAAGAACACTAAAATTTTGCCCACCTGAATTTTGTCATGGATTTCAGTTGGGGCCAAATTTCAGCCCATGTTTTAGGCATGTTTAATTTTAGTGGTGGCTAGGGCACCAAGGGAGATTTTTACAGTGAGGATTTTTCTCAAATTCTTATGTCCCATGGATTTTGTTAATTCTGTGACAAGTACTCCTCTTTTCTGATTCTCATCCCAAGCTGCCAATTGTTTTAAAGAATGATTTTTTTCTGCCTCTTTCTGTTTGGTTTTGTTCACACTGTGTAGTTCAGTGCCTTACATTTCTAATTTATTGCCTTGAAAGACAGATGTTTTATGACTGTTATAAATGTCTGAGAATTGCTGATGAGCTGTCTCTTCAATACCTATTATTTCTCTTTTATGTTTTCTTGTCTCCTAGGAGCCTACAAGGTAGACCCAGGACCCCACTGTGCTAGGCTCTGCACAAACGCTGAACAGAGGCAGTAGATGATTACAGAGGGATGGTGACTAAAAGGTAGGTAAGAGACTGTATTTTGTTCGTTGGGTAGATGGTGATGTCATGGAGAGATTGTAAGATGCTGTCTGGAAGAAGACTTGTGAAATGGCTTTGTAGACCCTTACAGGTATTCTGCCTTTTTCTCCTCCCTAAGCTAAGGAAATGCAAGCAATGGAAATGGGAGGAGTGCAAGAAAAACAACCTGCAATTCTCCTTTCTTCTTCCCTCTCTTAAATTATACTCAACTTCATGAAGGGAAACTATGTAAAAACGGGGATGTTTGTTTAAAGAAAAACTGAAAGGGCAACTGTAAGAGTAACATGTTTGTAGGTGGCAGAGACACTATTTCAGGATGCAGTTTTGGAGGTTCCACACAAATGCTTACCGTCAGTCTAAAAAAAGATGTAGGAAAAGGAAGCCTGTATAGCTAAATGACAAGGTAGAGGAGACTATTAAAAGCAAGAGGACATCTTTGAACACAGCCACAGCTTTTTTTTTAAGAAGGAAAATAGGACCAAAAAATCCCCCTATGAGGCTAAACATAAAATTAATAAATTCTTTTTTCAACCACAGCAGTAGCAGGAAGCTAGTTGAAGAGTCTGCGGGGCCTGTGTATAATGACATTATGAAATGAACAATCTGAGATAAAGCCATGGCAGAAAACTAAATCGTTCTTGTGTGTATGTGCTCACCACTGAAAAGCGTGGGGTGGTTCCTGTTTTGGAACCCTTTTTGTGGGAGGCTTATGAGATTGCCTTTCTCAGCTGGAAAAATTTGTAGGCGAGATTGTGGAACAAATTGCATGTTCCCAATTTAACAGGTCCAGATGTAGCTTACCCAAGTTTTTAAAGAATGAAAGAGTGAAATAGACCAGCTACAGACTGTGGCTTTGAAGTGTCTCAGCAGCCGAGAATTGAGCATGTCTTATTTGGTGCCATGTTTTAGAAAGCATTTGTGTGGAATCAGGGAGCCTAGAAACCAATAGGCCTCTTGTTTAAATGGAGTGGATTAATTAAAAAATTAGATTAGTGGCTGTTTTAGAAAGGACATTGGATAAATATGATGGAGATACTGTTTTTTAAAAGGAACCTGCATTGCTTCAAAGCAGCACTAGCAATTTCAGAGTGGAATGAAGGACCTTCATTCTCTTCCAGAAACTCTGTGCCTGGTATGTAGCATAACTGCGGACCACTGAGCTGCAAACAATTTTGTACTGAAGTGATGAATTGTGCTGTACTTGACTCTGCATATGAGGTGAAGGAGGATCAGAGAGGGATGGATGAGGTCATTGTGTCTAATGGAAAGACCCTTTGTTTCTTGCTACAGGGAATGAGCCTCTTCCCATTAAACCCTGTTGTTAAATCTCTGAGATTAATGAATCTAGAAGCAGGGTTTTAACACCTGGTGTGAAACTAAATGGTCTTTGATTTATAATTTTAATTTTAATATTTTTTTTTCTTTTTGGCTTGAAAATCTAGTTAGGGAATAAAGTTCAACTTCCCCCCACTGGCACAACTGCCCTCTCACAGATCACATTTCTTGCAACAGAGATGCTGCCTTTAAGTATTCCAGATATCTCTCAATTGCCTGAAGTCTCATGGGTTGCTTTCTTTTGTCTTGATCATTGAAAATGTCAAAAGAATTTGTAGAAAAGGGCACTGTTTTGAGACCCTTTCCACTGGCTCTGCTGATCCACGTTTGGTGTATTTATATATTTTTCTTTTTCCACATGACACAGATTTTCGTACTTGCAGTGTGTGCATTTATATAGCGTGTATAATCTGTTTGCTCTGGAAGCCCTTTCTGCAACACCATTGCAAGCAGTTTGAATTATTTTTCACCTGGCTTCAGGTTGCATCTTTATAAAATATGGTGGAATGCAGTGCTGGAAAACATGCAAGACTGACAGCCCTGGAAATTGAAATCCCTGTTTATCCATGGACTAGATAGCACAGCCTAGCTGGAGCAAACTCTATATTTTGGCAGTACGACTCATGATTAACCTGCTGACATGACCTCCGTTTCAGTTATTTATTCTTTACGGAGCACTGAAGGTTTGCGAAGACTTTGCACAGTGAGAGTGTCATGTTTCAATTTGTGTTTTCAATATCTTTCTATATGATGTGTTTATTACAGTATAAACACAGGTTTGTGTCTTTAAAAAGCAAAGAACTATGAACTCTGCACTGGATTTCTCATGAAGAAGAGGAGTGTTTGTCTATAGTTATATTAGTAGTTGTAGAAACTGATAGGGCTATAGTGATTGAACTAATACATCATAAAATGTCATCTTTTATATTCAAAAAGTTAACAATTTAAAACCTAGAATGCATCATGGTGACTTTGGCAATACAGATTTCTGCTAGATCACTTTGCGACTGTCCCATCAACATCATGGTGAAGTGGTATGTAACAGAGGAGAGAGTTGGCCAGGTATGAAAGGATGGAGGGAGCCTGTTGCTGTATCCAAACTATGCTTTTGGGACTCTCAGTAGCATGTAAGTCCCATGCTCTCTCTGGGGTGAAGCATGCTGAGGTAGAGCATAGTAAGCATACCATGCCAGGAAGTTTATTATTACTCTTTGATAACTTGAGTATCATTCACAATTTAAATCTGTCTTCTTGAGTTATTTATTTCTGAACACTCACATAAATTGCCAATTTTTTACTTGGCCAGATGCATACAGTATCAGCAAGTTTCTTGGTTTGTTTGGTGGTTTTTGTGTCCAGTCTCTCTTCCTTTTTGCCCCTTTCTAGGTCAAATTCTGCATTTCATTATTACACAAGGCTCCCAGTGGAAATGCCTTGCATCCTCAGCAT
This sequence comes from Theristicus caerulescens, assembly GCA_020745775.1. Classification (NCBI taxonomy): domain Eukaryota; kingdom Metazoa; phylum Chordata; class Aves; order Pelecaniformes; family Threskiornithidae; genus Theristicus; species Theristicus caerulescens. The sequence goes on from CM036558.1 coordinate 89,168,016, forward strand.
TTTCCTTTTGGGCTCTGTATTTTGAATTCCAACAGTTCCATTCCATAGACCCTTCTCATACCTATGATGCTTGTATCTCGTTGCACCACTGCTATGTAAACTGATACTTTTCTGCTCTGACTTAATCATTTTTCAACACCACCCATGCAGCCAAAGGATAGGTTTTAGCTGGACTTTTATTTGTAAGACATTTTATTGTACTTATGTTTTTCCTTGTGTCATTGACAGAGGCTAATTACAAGGGTTTAGTGTTGGTTTTTGTTTTTTTTTTTTTTTTATGGCCATTTTCCTTGGTATTCCTTCTAGAGCTTTATGGCTGGAGTGGTGTTCTGAAAGTAGATTTAACAACATGTCTTTCTGTAGTAATATGCAAATGACATCAAAGCAGAGAGTTGGTAAATAAAGGAGAAAGAATTTAACTGCAAATGGACTACAGAAGAGCAGAAGGGGTGGAGATTGCAGGAAATAAGAGCATACTTGGTACCACTGACAGGCTGAGAAAAGAAATAAAAACAAATACAGGAAAGGAAAGCTAGTGTTTTAGCATTTTTTATGTGTTTAAATGAATACCCTCTCCTGCTGATCAAAGAGGATTTTGGTTGCCTCAGAAAAGAGAGGCACTGAGGTCTACAGTGACTGGAAAGCTGAGGGCAGATGTGTCAATACGCCTTGATTTGTAGGGTGGCTAATGTATTCCCTTACTCTGAGCTCCACCCTTCCTTAGGGCATAGTGGAAGGCGGCGTTCACACAGTGGGATAGCTGGTCACCTATCTTGGGACACATCAAGAAGGAATGGGCTATTCCACAACCACTTTGATACGACTTTCCTAGCTTTCTTATTTACTTACATGTGGTACATGCCATGACTCTGCCACACAACCTACATGATGGGCACTGAATGGTCCTGTCATTATCTGCCAAGGCTCTGTGATGAAAAGGAGATGAGAAACCTGTACAAGTCTCAGTGCAAGCATCAGTTGCCAGTGTGAAGAGGCTTTTAAAGGATCCTGTGAAGGAACACTTCAGGATCCGTTGTCTTAAAATTGAACTGGCCTCTTTGCTTCTTTTAGAAATGTTGCTGGAGTGGTGGGAAGGGCAGGGCCACCCCTAGTCATGCAGAGACCTTTCTTCCTTGTCTTTTAACCCATGCTTCTCCTCAGACATCAGTGCATCCAGTGCAGTATACCAAATTTTTGTATCCCTAAGCAAATGGGCAAAGGGGTTGGTCTGCAGCTCAGGGTGAACTAAGGGAGTGGACTCATAAATGTGCCATCCTTCTTGCTGCTGAGGAGTGAGTGGGATCTTGGGATACCTTACACCAAATTATGTTGCTGGTGGATGTTCATGGCCTGGGTTAGCCGGCACAAAGCTCAGGACTGAGATGGCTCTGTATAGCTCAGCAGAAGCAGGTCATTGTGTTGCCTCTCTGCAAGGTATTGAGGGAAGGGGAGAAGGAAACGGCTCCAGCAGAAGGAGAGTGAAAAGGGCAAGATCTGTGTATGGCAGGAGATGCAGTGTGATCTAATGAGCGCAGCTTCTCTCAGGCTTTAGCCTTCCTACGTACAGCAGCTATGGTGGTCTTAAAAATGCAGCTGGTGGCTGGTTTCCCTTTGGGACAGGGAATGACTTGAGGGAGAAAATGGTGCCAATCATGAGTGAGTGCATGGGTCTGGGTGTTGAGGCATGCTGTCGTTAGCTGACAGTGGACTAAGCTTCGATACAACCGACTGCTAGGAAGATCTAGATTGCTTGGGAGCTAGGGTCGTTGCTCAGGGTGTGGTGTTGGAACAGGGACATAGACTTGGTACGGGAGAAGATGAAGGAGCAGGCCAGCAAAATGAAGTGGAGGCTATACTGGTGTAGCTAGGGGAATGCCTTTGCTTATGGCTATGGGCTGTTGTCTAAGTGGGCATGTGATCCTCACAGCAAAGTGTATGACATTCAGCTGTGGCATGTCAGCATGTGGGTGTTGTGGTTATTTGTTCATCCCAGGAAAGGGATCCCTGCCTGTGCCATGTGTGCATTTGTTTTTTTGAAGAATGCAATATGTAAGGGTATGAAAATGTATAGAAAGTGGTGCAAAAAGGGGTGCAGGCCATATTATATGGCTTTTTGGTATAGATTTTGGTGGTCTCAGGCAACACTAGGTAAGAATTTTCTGACTGCAGGTCATCCAGCCTTGCCTGATGGTGTGCTGGAGAGCTGGCACAGTGGGGAGGGAGGTTTCTCATAGGCTATTGCTGTGACACCCTTGAGTGTACTGTGTGGCATAAAATGTAGGACTGGTCAGGAAGTTTCCCTTTAAGCACCTGTGGCGGTACTAGAAAAATTTGGATGCAAGCAAAACAGCCTAAGAAAACTGAAACAGTGCCTTTACTTTTAGAAAAATCTAAGGGAAGATGTAATCATCCTGCATGTTTCTATTTATGAGCTCAAGGTGACTGACACATTTGATCTCTGAATCTTAGATTCCTCAAAAGGAGGAGTCTAAGATATGTTTCAATGTATGCAATCTGCGCATACATACTGTATGCTTATAGGATTCCAAAGTGATAAATGAAAAATGATGGCTACAAAGCTACAGAAGTCTAAAGTGCTTTTGGATGTGATGGAGACATCAGTGACACTTCATGTAGTCTTTGACTGATGGAAACTGTCAGCCACTGAGAAGCCGTTGGGAAAGATGTCACCAAACAAATTAGATTTTCAGAACATCATTAGTTTCTGAAATAACCTTATGGAATAGATTTTTTCCTGAAAGCTCTTAAATGGAAATCATTAAAAAGAACATCATCATTAACAATTAGATAAAACATGGAAATGTAAGTAAGCTAAAATAACTTTTTAAGACGATATTTCAGACTTGGAAAAAACAGAGTATTTTTTTTTTTGAGACACAGATACACAGAGCAGCACAACGTGTGCTCTGAAGGAAACCCACAAGAGGCTTCTGTGTATTGAAACAAATATGTCAAGAGCCGTTCTTCATTTAACCTTAAGTTATTTGACATCTCCTTATTCGTTGTTTGACAGCTTCATTGGGTGCATTCCACCAAATAGTATGTGATTTCTGTTGTGTCAAGTTTTACTACTTTTAAAGACTTAAAAATGGTACTTAAATTTTTAACAACGATGTTGGAGGAAGAAAATACAACTATGATTTATTCTCTTTAGCAGGATTTTTTTTTCTTTTTTTTTTTCCTGTCATGCCATAACTTAGGATCTAGCAAAAAATAAGCAAGTTTGTATTGACAGGAAGTTCAGCCATGTGCAAGGATGTTCCTCATATGTGTGAAACCTTTGTACGTGGATACATGGGATCTTAAGTGTAAGCATTGTATTCATTTTGAACTTTGCCTTTTGTTTTTGAAGACTCTTATAGAATGGATTTTTAAGCTGTAGAATGGTTTTTGAAAATCTTTGTGCCTTCCATTATTTTGAATTTTACCTGGTTTATTTTAGGAAAGGATTTATGAACTTGATCTTTCACAGAAGGTGTGAAATGTTAAAGAGCAAGGAAAGTGAGATAGTAGCCTACTTACCCGAGGCATTTTGTATAATCAGTGCAAAAACATTGGATGGTTCAGTCCACCTAAGCATTCTCCGTACGATACTCTCTCTATTGCTTACCCAAGAAGTGAAGGAGGAATCCAGAAGCTTGGTGAGATGAGCGGACGTTTTGAGTGCTTACCTTGATAGAAAAGCTATGTATACATAAATAGGTGGGGAGCAGAAGTGTTCCATAGTGGTGATGTGGGATGGGAGCTCTGAGCTGCCTCACCTTTCCTTCATACCAGTCTGCTAAACCTTGCTGTCACTTAAGCTGTTGCTGTAAAGAGAGACTATGTTGGTTATTGATGGGAAGAAACAAATCAAGTTTGTTGTTGGCTACGAGTTGAGAGGAGGTGGGAGCCTGAAATGCATTTGCAAATGGGGGCGTGAGGGTGAGTGGATTTGACATACAAAAGTGTATTCTCCTCCACTGTATTTTGGTTGTCAAAGCTGTGACCACCATGCATTTGCTGAAATGTGTTTAATAACCACTGCCCTTTAAAACTGTACCAAAGAACTGCAGGACTGAACCCACTACGAGAAGGATAAATTTGCCTGTATTATTTAATTGAAGGAGACTGCCACAGTAGTCATTTCATGACATTTTGGAGCTCGTCCAGCAGTTCTTTTAAGTAGTAACGACTTAAATATAATCTTTATTTTGGAAGTTTGCCTAGTATTAATGTGCAGAATATCCACTAATAGTTTTGTTTTAGCAGTACAGTTTTGTCCTTTAGATTGGTGATTCACATTTAAAAATGTATTATATTAGACCTTATGAAAGCTAAATCCCAAGTGCTATCAAGCACTCTGGTACAGTGACATACAAAATGGTAGAGAACTGTTTTCAGTTGAATATAAATTTTTTTAAAACCCAGCTATCTGAAGTTGCTGTATTACTGTTTTCCTTCTGGTTTCTCTTACATACATGTACAAATTTTGGCATGTTTTCCTGTACAATTTACAAATACAAAAAAGTATGTCCAGACGGCTACAGCGATTATCTGTGATGTGATGATCTTCTGTCTTAATTATTCAACATGTATGACTCCAGTCTCTGTGTTCCTTCTTCCCAGTTTATATAGAATACAACAGCTAAACTTGTATTACTCTCACATTACCTCTTTTTTACCTGCTTCCATTAACCTTGCCTTCACTCAAAACTACTTTTTATACATCTTCAAGATTTTACACAAATTTTTCATCCAACTCTAACCTTCATCTTCTTCATTCTCCTGCCAGCTGATAAAACTTCTCTCTTCCCAGCTAATGTTTTTCCTATGGTTATCTCAGTGCATTGTCTTCTGCTCTGTTGCGTGGATGCCTTCCCAATCCTGAATTATTGCCTTTTGTTCAATAAAGTTATCTTTTTAGGCTTCTTTTTTTTTTAAATATGGTACCCAGTACAAGGTAATTTATAGTAATGTGAAGGCAAAAGAAAAAGATGAAAAGCATCCTAAACTAGAGCATCACCTCCTTCTCCTATCCTGCATCATACCTGAATTTGGGTAGAGGTCATGGTAGAAGGCAAGACGTGTGGCCAGCTTTCAAAGCCTGAGCTTTTGTAATTTAAGAGTACTTTTTGTTTTATATATAGTGAAGTTTCAGTACATTGTTAATGCAAAGTAATAGTCACAGCTTTACTTGTACTTGTGACTCTGGCGCCGCATAGATTCCTAATTCCCAGTGGTGAAATTTCAAAATTCACTTTTTCTGTGAGCCCCTTATTATACAGGGAGCACAGATGCTTTTTTAGCAGAAGATTACAAACAGTAGCTGAACAGTAAAGCTAGGGAAGAATAGAGTTTGAAGACTGTTCAAGAAATGTCATCATTGCAGTAGTTCCCATGTAGACTGAAATATTTTTTTTCCCTTGTAATTAGTTTTGTTAAATCAATATAATTATGTAGCTTAAAACAAAGGAAAAAAACCAATGCCATAAACTGAGACTGCATTTGCTAACAAATATGATGAAAATAAGTGTTAAAAATACTTTAATCATCTGGTCATTGTTTTTCTTATTAATCCCTCTTCAGTGAGGTGGACTAGCTGTATTGGGTTTGCATGGCAAGGTTTTGGTAGCAGAGGGGCTACAGGGGTGGCTTCCATGAGAAGCTGCTAGAAGCTTCTCCCATGTCCGATAAAGCCAATGCCAGCCGGCTCCAAGACAGACCCGCTGCTGGCCAAGGCTGAGCCCATCAGCGACGGTGGTAGCACCTCTGGGATGACATATTTAAGGAGGAGGGAGGGAAAACTGCTGCACAACTGCAGCTGGAGAGAGGAGTGAGACTATGTGAGAGGAGCAACTCTGCAGACCCCAAGGCCAGTGAAGAAGGAGGGGGAGGAGGTGCTCCAGGTGCCGGAACAGAGATTCCCCTGCAGCCCCTGGTGAAGACCATGGTGAGGCAGGCTGTCCCCCTGCAGCCCATGGAGGTCCATGGTGGAGCAGATATCCAGATATCCACAGTGAAGGAGCCCATGCCAGAGCAGGTGGATGCCCAAAGGAGGCTGTGACCCCATGGGAAGGCTGCGATGGAGCAGGGTCCTGGCAGGAGCTGTGGACCCGTGGAGAGAGGAGCCCGCACTGGAGCAGGTTTGCTGGCAGGACTTGTGACCCTGTGGGGGATCCACACTGGAGCAGTTTGTTCCTGAAGGACTGCACTCCATGGAAGGGACCCACGCTGGAGCAGTTTGTGAAGAACTGCAGCCTATGGGAAGGACTCACGTTGGAGAAGTTCATGGAGGACTGTCTCCTGTGGGAGGGACCCCACGCTGGAGCAGGGGAAGAGTGTGAGGAGTCCTCCCCCTGAGGAGGAAGGAGTGGCAGAGACAATGTGTGATGAACTGACCGCAACCCCCATTCCCCGTCCCCCTGTGCTGCTGCTGGGGGAGGAGGTAGAGAAATTTGGAGTGAAGTTGAGCCTGGGAAGAAGGGAGGGGTGGTGGTAAGGTCTTTTAAGATTTAGGATTTTATTTCTCATTACAGTACTCTGATTTGATTGGTAATAAATTAAATTAATTTCCTGAGTTGAGTCAGTTTTGCCCGTGACAGTAATTGGTGAACGATCTCTCCCTGTCCTTATCTCGACCCATGAGCCTTTCGTTATGTTTTCTCGCCCCTGTCCAGCTGAGGAGCGGGAGTGATAGAGCAGCTTTGGTGGGCACCTGGCCTCCAGCCAGGGTCAACCCACCATACTAGCATACTTTTATTATATTCAGGTTTAATGGATACATAAGATTTTTCACAAATAATTTTCGTTTACTGAGGTGTAGAAATATGTAGTATAGCATCTTCATTCAGGGGCAGCATTACTAGGTCTTTGAGAGTACATGTTGCTTTAAAAATTGTTGTCCACAGCTTTATATATTATATTTTATCTCTCAAGAGTGTGCCAGGGATTTTCAGAAAGCATATTTGTAAGGGCCACTTACAGCATTGCTGGATAAATTGAAAGAAACTTCTGAAATGTCATTTATGTCATGTTTTGTGACAGTTTGTAAGGAAGTCCAGTTAATGACTACATGATTCTGTTGAAATTGAGGCCTTTGCTGACTCAGCTATAACCAGGAGACAGATCTCTTTCCAAACTGTAGGGCTTCATACTAGTTGGATGAGGGAATATTAAAGAAAAAATGCTGTGGACTGGCTATTCTGGATGCTGTTTCTCTTTGTGGTCACGACTCATGTACTGTAGTACGTGCTTTGTAAAAAGCTGTGCAATGGATTTTCCTTGTCTTACAGTCAGATACATATGTTCACTTTTCACTAGGCTGTATGAATAACTCGTAAGTGCAGACTTGTATGTACTGTATGGCAATACAGGTGAATAAAATACAACCTACGAATGCTGTGCAGTGTAGAGCTCAGATCTTTGCAGAACGTGGGAGTGAATGGCTGTGCCTGGTCAGAGATGCATCCAGACCAGCATCTGGTGTCTGTCAGGAGCAAACAGCACACGTCTTGGGGAAGAGGGTAAGACCCCAGCAAGGAGCTAGTGAGACTTTTCCTGAATATTGTTGCAGTATCAGGCTCAGGAAGTTCCTGAATTTCACACTGCAAAATGGGAGCATCTAGATGTTTCATAACCATCAGTGGATGCTTTTTCTGAGGATCTGCCCAGTCCCAATTTGAAGCTATGTCATTTTTTTAAAATCAACAGGATCTGTGGTAAGGACTGTCTACTGAACTGCTATTACTCACAACACCTGAAAGTATATTTTTACTGCAGAACAGCTTGTGTTGTATGCCATGTTGATGGTGTCGACCATCTTTTGGGCCCTAAGAAAATGAGTTTGGTTTGCCAATAAAAGTACCAACTGGAAAAGGAGCAGGCAAGTGTGGTATAGAGAGAAAGGAGAAGATGAAAGGCAGGGATGTGTGTGTAGATCCCTGAATTGCTACAGGTCTCTCTCTGTTTCCTTTTCCTGCACTAGCTGACACTTCTGCCCTCTCCTGGCTCATTTTCTCTCACTTCATGCCTTTCCTTTGGCTGTTAAATTTCCTCTGATTTTCCTTCCAACTTTCTCTACTTTTCAGAACTTTATCTGCAAGCAATGATTACCATTTTGTTTTTCCATTAAAGTTATTTTGTAGAGGAAAAACTGTGCTGGCTTTATAGTCTGTCTGAGGAGGGGAATCCCTCTTTCTGCTGCCTCAGGCTGACTTCAGATGGCGAGACTGAGGATTGCAGTTCAGTGGATGTCCCAAGCAATGCATGGGGGAAGGTGCTCTGGTGACTGGACCAGGAGGCTGACTGTGAGGGGAAGGACACTAGAGGTGGGAATCTGGGGCTTGGGAGGATACCAAAAAGGCTGATGAGCTAAGGGATAGCTAAGAGAAAAAGAGATTTGGAAAAAAGAGCTGGGATTTTGCTGGAACTTGGGCCTAGGCTGCGCTGATTTGACTACCTTTATTCTTACCTCTAAACTTCTTGCGGTGCTCCTCTGCGTGGAGCTGCTGGGTTGGCTGGTGCTTGCTCGAGGAAGCTGTGGTCCACTGGTGCTATGCCCCGCTGATGAGGCAGACATGCCCACAAGGTGATAAATGAGATCTGAGGCGTTATTGCAAACTTCTTGCTTCATTCAAGCCACTGTTCTTGAAGCAGTGCTTCCTTTGCAGAAACCACAAGTATCGCAGCTCTTTGAGCAGCGCTGGAGAACTAGCTTTGATGACAGATTCTTCTTTTATGAGTTGTCACCATCAGCTACAGATATTAGCAGACTTCTGGCAGAATGTCGCTATGAATTTAAGGATTGATTTTTGACTGCGTTAGTCAATGACAGCTGATGGGTGACTGCCTCTTGCAGATCTTAAAATTCATGCCACTGCAGAAATGAATGGCAATATTAAAAAAAAAAGTTGAAGGAACTCGGTAATCAGTTTGTTAATTGAAGCTGACTCTCGCTTTATGAGAATACAAATTAGAATATGCTACTCTGCTGCATAGCAAACAGTCTGCATTGCTGGGTCCAGTGATGAGACACGATAGTGTATGGCTGGATTATTTCACTGAAGAAGGTCTATAGACTCCAGTCTCATCTTGGTGTTTAATGAGGTGATCTTTGAGCTATTGCTCTAATCTAATTGCGTATCTGAGTGATATACAAATTGTTTTTCTAAAGCTATAGTGAGTAAGGGATGTATTTCAAAGTAATTATATTATAAAGAGGTAGAGCTTTTATTTGTGCATTTGACAGAGGAACAGGATTAATCACTATAATAAAAACAACTGGTTGGTTTTTTTGGAAGCAAGATTTAAATGAGTTTTGGTATTTATTCACCTTGTGCCTATATATTATCAGGAGAAAGGTGACAAAAAAAATCACAGTTCATTTGTGAAAAAAGTGAAATGTGAATGTCTTTGACACACAACATTCACATTTTTCACTGGAGGAGAGGGGAGCACTGTTATTTCAGACTGATGCAGCCCTTTTGATGCCCCCCACCCCCCGCCTCCATCCCTTTTTCCTTCTGGGCTCCAGGGCTTGTCACTAGTGGTGTTGCCAGGACTGGAAATTGAGAGCATACACATCACCTGAGAATTTAGCTAGATTTTTTTGGTAGGTGTGATATCAGGGCCTTTTTTACATATTCCTTTCTCTAGCAATCTTCCTCTCAAACGATTTGTATGAATTTGAAGAGTTTGGCTTTAAAAAATCAAGAGCCATTACAGAAAAAGGCACTGAGCTACATTGTAGGGGTGTTCATGTATTCCAGTTTTATGATCATATAACTGCTGATACCGTTTTTCCCAATTTGTCCATACGAGCAATACACAACAGCGTGGGCTTTTTTTGCTAAAGAGGAAACAACAATTCTACCTGTCTGCTCATCACTTGCACGGGCAAGCAAATGTTCTATTCTTTGAATAAATTGTAAAAAGGTGCCACTAGCAGTACAGTAGACAAACTAGGTATTTTTGATAAAATTGACATGACCAAAGATGAAATAATTATTACTAACTATTTTAAAGTGTGTACAGGAGTAATATGGGACAACATCTTTCTTTGGACTCATAATTCTGTTTTAATGAACCCATACAATGTATAATCTGTTTCATTAGATGGGCACTTTTTTTCAGGTTCATGCTTGTGCACAAAGGTGCACGTTATCCTGAGTAGTTAGCTAGCATGAGTGAATTTTTATCAAACTTTTACTGTTTTGCAAATCAAGAAGTGGAGCGAAGCACTCAGGAGAAGTGGAATGAGTTTCCCACAGCAAATTACATGAGCAGCGTCTGCGACAGTAGACACTGGTGTCTTTTAACCATGCCAAACTCTGCTCTTTCTATACTCATATTGACATAGTTCACTTCATCATTCACTGGAAGTGAAGTTAAACTGACACTTACAGAATCAGCAAAGATAATTATTTGAAAGCATCTTTGAAGCTGGATACCTGCACTTCGTGTGGCAACTTCCTTTTTTATACAGCAGCTTATTTTAATCAAACAAGATTATTATAGTTTATAATTCAGAGGTAAATTGTACTTCCAACACGGTGTATTTTAACTGATCTAGAAATATTGACACCCTGATTATTTCATTTTAAATATATGACTTCAGTGCCTGGAGGGAATAGTCTCTAAATGAATCTTAGACCTAGTAGTAGCAGTTCCATGCTTTTCACGCTTAGCTGTTCACACTTCTCTTTAGCAATATGTATCTTTTGTTGGCTCAGCTAAAATATAAAATCTTGAATTGCTATTTTTTTTCCTCATCAAATACTGTTGATGGAGAAACTAAATACTACATTTGTAAAAAATAATACCTTAACCTAATGGGCCTCATTCATCTTTATATTTTTCTAGGCAAGCTAGATCAAAGAAAAGTGAATGAGGGAGAGAATAACTGCACAAAACCCTTTGCATATAGAAATAAAATAATATATTGAAATATATATTACATTTTATAATTCTGTTTTTTTTTTTTCTTTTTGCATCCTCAGATTGTTTTACAGACTTGTAAAATGCAATTTGTCAGAAGTCTGATTAAAGATCTGTGCTAGAAAAACTGTACAAACAATATAGGTCAATGTGCTGGTTCCCAAATGTATAGCAATAGTTAAAAAGACGGTCAGTGTCACTATTATGGATATGTTTTGAAGAGTTTTGACTTGACCATTATATTTCATTGTTGAGAGAGATTTGCATACGGAGATTATACAGAAATCAAGGAAACTAGCCTAAACTTCTCATGTTTAGGGTTCTCTTGGCTTTTTTGTCTTACAGTCCAGGCTAACTATCACTTCTTGGCACAATAGTTGCACTTTCAGTAAGAAGAAGGGTCTATTTCAGGAAAGACTCCTTTGCCTGCTTCAAGACTTCCGACTCTCAGTTGCAGTGTTTCAGAGCTGCGTGGGTACGGAGTTCAGGTGCTGCCTCCACAGGCTCGCTCTTACAGCTGGTATCTCAGGCAGGGATGGAACTTGTGCAGTGGTCCTTACTCAAGGATGCAAAGGAGGGAGCAATCTAGCCCCTGCAAGTTCTGTGGAAAAGGATTTGAAGGCTTTTCTAAGGTGTCTGTTCATCTGTTCATGCAGTGGGTACTTTGAAGGTGTGCATTTTGTTTGTTGGGGTGTTTTGGGTTTTTTTGGGGAGGGGGTGGGGGTGTGTGGGTTTTTTGGTTCTTGGGGGTGTGTCCATTTTTTGTGTGGTTTGTTTTTTTGTTTGGTTGGTGTTTTGCTTTTTTTTGGTTTTGTTTTTGTTTTTTTACTCCAGCAGTGTATTAGGTGCAGTCTTCAGACTTCTTTTTCTTTCTCCTTGTGTGCATACCATAGTGTAATGAAGTGGATAGTGAGTTCCTGTTCCTCCCAGTTGCTCAGCTGATTAAAGCTTGTCCATTTCTCATGCGAGAACTTGTGATGAGGTTTCTATCTGCTACCTTGATTTACTGTTCTCTTGTCTGATTAGGGTCTCTGAAGACTCTCCTCTGAGTAGTTGCAAGTAAGCTTCTACTTGCAGTTCCCCACAATGTATTTAATACATTTAAATTAATACATATAAAATAATGAATACACTTAAATGAATAAAATAGCACAATACATTTAAACAGGTAGAGGTCGAGGTAGAGAGAAACTTAAACTGTTACTGTTTTTCTCTGAGATATATTATCAGAAGTGCATTCACCTCCATCTTTTTCTGTCCTTCAAAGTCTAACTTTGATTTGCATATTTTGATTGAGAGGAAGGGGCATTTCCTGCCTCCATTTTTACCATGTGGGATGCATGCAGCAAGAGAAGGAGTTCAGCTAGGTAGGAAAAAAATTCTTTGGCCCCAAAATTCTCCCACAGCATGACTATACATGTAGACAACTATGTCAGAGACCAACTATGGCATGTAAGTAGCCTGTCTTTCCAGAGGGTGCTGTTTGGATTTAGAGGCTGAGGAAAGGTATTGTTGTGAAGGAATCTTTGCTTCTGTTACTGAGTTCTGCACGCAGGCATAGGTGGGGAGAAATCCCCTTGATACCTGCAGGATACAAGACATCAGACCTGTCAACATTTACATCTTAGTCTTTATTAACACCAGGATTAGTCCCATGAAAGTTAATATCCTTTTTGTAATGGAAACCACGGCATCCATAAATATTTACAGATTTAGTATCTGGATGAAGAGTACTGGTCCTTTCTTTCTGGAGAAACAGGATTCTTTTTGTGTTAGAACAAACGTTTTGTTCTATTCTTGTTTAGTTTCTGTCCATTATATTCACACATTTATGGGTATTTCTGAGACTTTACAAATTAAAAGAAATAAAGTTTGTATTTCTTTAACGTGCAAGTACTGTATTCCTAGGTGTTGGAATACCTGCTGCTGTACTGTGTGCAAGAAAATCAGCTTTTGAGAGTCTGTGATGTGGTGTCTGCCCTTCATTTTGCTTCCTAAATACACATACATAATCTTACAGAAACCTCAATTAGAGCTAGCTGTTAGTAATGTACTTGTATTATCTGTAAGTCAGTAGTATCCATTAGCTATGATATAACCCACATAAACTGGTTGAGTTTGGATAATAGTGTATGATGCTTGAAATGTCACCCTTGCAGAAAATGAACTCCCGAAACATTGGAACAGGTGCTTTATGCGCCTATATACGTGAACACACAGAATTTCTATGAGCAGATACTCCCTGCTGTGAGCCACAAGCAATTTATAGGGACAGATTCATATTGGAACATGACATCATAAGACATACTACTTAGAAAAGTAGGAATATGAATTTAACTGCCTAGAAGCTTCCCCCCCTTTTTTCTGAAACATAAGTGAATTTAGCAGAGAAGCTAAAATTGACTATTAAATTTATGTACGACTCAGATGTATTATGTCTTTGATCTATTTATTTTAGTTTAAATTAATGAGGATTAGATGTGTCCAGGTCTTAGCTGGAAGGCTTCTAAAGGGCAGACAAATAAAGTGGTAAGAGAAGAGCAGTTAATCTTATGACGGCTGGTGCTACAGTAATGCTAGGGAGCAATGTTTACTACCCATTCTGCTTTCTGAGTGTAGCTTTTAAAACACACTGGTATTACCGTGAACTATCTTTTAATTAATAGCCCTTTGTTTCATGTGTTTAGGATGTTTATTTTACACAATAGAAAGTTTTCACCTTATTAAACAGCACACTGCAGTTCAGTGAGATCAAATGTATTAGAAATCGATATTGCTGATTATTTTTTCCTGAATTGCTCCATTAATTAGCAGAATAACATTTCTGCCATTATGGACTTGTCTCAAATCTCCAGTTTTCCCCCCCTGAAAGGCAGTGATGTCTCATAACTGTGTGCTATCAGCAAGCAAGCTTGTGGGACTCAGTAAAGCTGCTAGTAGTGAAAGTTTTTTGGGTCACAGCATTAGGTTGTTACTACGTGGGATGTTTGTTATGATAAAGGTAAAGGAATTGGGTTGGATCTAAAGTGATATTGACACCATGAATATTCTGTTACTTATAAAATAAGTGTCTGGTTATTGGATGTTTAAAAAATCAGGGAGTTGAAATCTCAACTTTGTTCTGGTACTGAATGAAAACCATTACGTCATTGATTGGTGTCTAGATTTTAGTAGAAAGGAGTCTTCAGCATTAGAATGTGCAATATGCAACCTTGTCATCAGTCTTTGCAAACGGGTAGGAATTAAGCCAGTGTCAGAACCAGTGATCGTCCCTCCTGTAAAGCAAAAAGTATGTTGCCAGAGCATTGAGGTGAACCTTGTCCTACCACTTTCTGTGCTGTCCTATACATGCTTTATGGATAGGCAAAAAATACATGCTCTAGGGCTGTTGTTTTGTCAAAACACTCAGTAACGTGAAGGAGCAATTACTTTCCTACCTTACAGAATCACAGAATTGTTTAGGTTGAAAAAGACCTTCAAGATCATCAAGTCCAACAGCAAACCTAACACTGCCAAGTCCACCACTACACCATGTCCCTAAGTGCCACGTCTACATGTCTTTTAAATACCTCCAGGGATGGGGACTCAACCACTTCCCTGGGCAGCCTGTTCCAATGCTTGACAACCCTTTCGGTGAAAAAATTTTTCATAACATCCAGTCTAAACCTCCCCTGGTGCAACTTGAGGCCATTTCCTCTTGTTGTATCACTTGTTACTTGGGAGAAGAGACCGACCCCCACCTCACTACAACCTCCCTTCAGGTAGTTGTAGCGAGCAATAGGGTCTCCCCTCAGCCCCCTTTTCTCCAGGCTAAACAACCCCAGTTCCCTCAGCCACTCTTCATAAGACTTATTCTCTAGACCCTTCACCAGCTTCATTGCTCTACTTTGGACATGCTCCAGCACCTCAATGTCCTTCTTGAAGTGAGGGGCCCAAAACTGGACACAGTATTCGAGGTGCGGCCTCACCAGTGCTGAGTACAGGGGGACGATCACTTCCCTAGTCCTGCTGGCCACACTATTCCTGATAAAAGGATATACTCACAAGGAATCAAAACACTCTTTCCATTGTGAGGAAGGCAGAGCAAGGGGCAGTAGATCCAAGTGAATGTGGAACATAGATTTAAATACATTTGCTGTCTCTAAAAAAAATAAAATAAAAAATGTTGCAGAACATTATTCTCCCCACACACATTACAAAATGAAGATTTAAAGCAGAAGAGAGAGGGATCGAATAACAGTTTTTTTAATCTTGCTGGGTGATAAAAGAAATCAATATTCCTAAATTGTGTAACTGATGATAAGTTTATGGAGTAATCAGAGGAGCAGCTGATAGCATACTTTTGAGGAGTCAAATACTACACAGACAAAAAGCGATGTTAGTTTGTTTTGTTTTAAACATCAAGAATTGTCTAATTTTTTCTGTGGTTTTCTCTTGTCCTTGAGTGAATTTCTTTGAATTTTCCAGGTGCTTTTCCCACATGAGTGCAAGAAGAGTAGCCAGTTAAAAGAAGTGACTGCTGTGGAGGACAGCATGACCACCATGAAAAAAAGCTGCCTCCTTGCACTGCTGTTGGCGGAACTTGGGGTATTAGGAATACTGGAGCCAACAACAGAAGATACCCACTGCCACAGAACTGAGCACCCAGTTATTGCATACAAAGGTAAGGAGTAAACACAAAAAAAATTTCCAGAAGTAGGCTAAAGATTGTGTAATCTCTTCATGGAAACCTCTGTTTTTAATGTATAATGGTATGAAAAAAAATAGTGTATTCAGTGCTGTTATATAGTAACCTGAACTGTATTCCATACAAGTTAAATACAACTAGGCTTGCAAAGTTTGTTCACAATTTGGTGCTGAATGTGTCATTTAAAGGTGGGTGACTCATTTTCCTCTGTGATTAAAACCAGCCTGTACTGTTGCATGGGGTTGTTCCTTTCCAGGTGCAGGACTCTGCATGTGTACACTTAATTTCATGAGGTTGCTCTTAGCCCATTCCTCCAGCCTGTCTAGGTCCCTCTGGATGGCAGCCCTGCCCTCAAGCTTATCAACTGTTTCTCTGAATTTGGTGTTATCTGCAAACTTCACAGACTGCACTCTTGCCTCCCCTTCGTTGTTGATTAAG
This sequence comes from Theristicus caerulescens, assembly GCA_020745775.1. Lineage (NCBI taxonomy): Eukaryota > Metazoa > Chordata > Aves > Pelecaniformes > Threskiornithidae > Theristicus > Theristicus caerulescens. The sequence goes on from CM036558.1 coordinate 89,184,079, forward strand.
GTGTTAAACAGGGCAGGACCCAGGATCAACCCTTGTGATATTCTCTTATTATTGGCCTCATGGTGGAGTAAGGTCCATTAAACAGTTACTTGCTGGGCTTGATCATCCAACCGGCTTTTTACCCATCTGGTTTCCCAGCTGAAGAGACAGACTGTAACGTCATAACTTGCAGTGAGACAGTGTTGAAAGCCTTGAGATAAATGACATCCCCTGCTCTCCCCTCATCATTAAAACTAGAATTTTTTTTCTAGAAGGCAACTGGGTTGGTCACGAATGATTTACCCTTCGCAAATCCATGCTGACTGTTGTCAGTCACCTTCTTCTCTTCCATATGTCCAGAAAAGTCCATTCCAAGAGGGCTAACTCCATAACTTTTCCAGGAACTTAAGTGAGATTGGCTTGTAGTTCCCACATTTGTTTTCCTGCAGTTACTGAGGACCTTCCTTCATCTCTGACTTCTCAGAGATGAAGAGTGGCTGGTTATCTTGGTGTCTGTGGATGCAGCTTGTCTGATCCCATGGATTTATATAGGTTGAGATCTTGCAAGTCATCCCTGACTCAGGCCGCATCTACTGCTGGCATAGTTCTTAAACGCCTTTGCTAACCACCAGATGCTTTTGAGACCTTGTTGGCGAAGACTGAAACAAAGGAGGTATTCAGTCCTTTGGTGTCATCTGTGTCTGCTGGCACTAGATCACCTGCCCAATTCAGCAACGGGCTTATATTTTCCCTGTTCAATTTTTCATTACTATTGTAGCAGTAGAACCTGCTTTTGTTGTCCTTGACATTCCGCGCAAGTCTTAACTCCCAGTGAACTTTGTTTAACCTGACACAATCCTTACATGCCCATGTGGTGTTTCTAAATTCCTCCTTGGTCACTTTGTCCCTGCTTATACCTCATACATACAGCCTTTTTGCATTGGAGCTCCACCATGAGTTGCTTGCTTCTCCAAGCCAGTCTCTTCATATATGTGGTTGTTGTCTTGAGTGTTGGGATGGACTGCTGAGGAACAGTTGGAGCAAAGCAAAGAACACTTGGAGGATGTTGTCTGTAAAAACCTGAGGCATTTAATAACTTATCTGATTTTTTTATTTATTTGAATTGAGATTTTTCCATTAGTGTCGCAACTTAGAACAAGTTCCAAATAGTTTGGAGCTATGGGGGTGTAGGGATTAAGATGTATTATATTACATATTGCATTCCTTCTGTTTTTCTAAGTGCATGTGTAATTTTTTTGTTCCAATGAATTAGGATTTATTGAATTTTAATTGAAAAAAGGTTTGTTTCCATTCTTTTAATAAAGTTAGAGAAAATAATGTTATGTTTTCTACAGAAAATATTTTTGTTCTGGCATTTTAATGGTTTAATAAGGATAATGGTGCCAGCTGTCCTTTTCTCCAATATACTGGAGAATGAACTAAAGTGGTTACATTCTGTACCTGGGAACTGCAAACCATTGGTCTATTGTGAAGGTGGGACCTTTCTCTCTCATTTATTGATGAACTAAATAGTATGATTTAGTGTGATGGAATATCTGTTTTTCTTAGCATTCACGTGGTGTGTGTAATTTAGTTAAAAATGTTATTTTTATCATATACATATGCATACACAATGTAAATTAAAGTAGCACAGTTAAAATTCTGGCACTTAACTGCTTAATTTCACAAACTAAGGGATCACTGCATGTACTTGTTTTTTGGTATATGCAACTGTAAAAGCAAATAATTGAGACTCATTACCAGAGCCACGTGCTAAAAGTTGTTTAAAAATGTGTTGGTTTATGAATCTGATTCAGCCAACATTTAGGAGAGTAGCTTGAATTTAGCCTGATCCTGCCTTTTAGACCATTATTGTTCTCCATCATATTTAATTTCTAGTGATGTCCTTCCAGTTCTAAGTTACTATGCTAAGGCTTTTTTGGGACAAAGACCTCCTCTGTCATCTTGTTTCAGTTGCATCTTTTGATAGTATCACAGTTAGAGTTTACTAAACAAAATAATTTCCTTTTTGCTGTAAATATATGTGGGAAGTACAATTATATAGAAACATTTATTGTCAGATTGTTAATATGAGATTTAGTAAGATTTTCAATTCCAGACTCCCTCTTGACCTTTGTGGTAAAAATAAAATTACTCAGTACATATCCATGACATACCTTAGCTTTTATGAACTGACATATCTTGAAAAAGTTTTCCTTCACTTAAAAATATTCTGACGAGCTGTAGTTCATACTCAGCACAATAATAGGTTGGGAATCACCACTAAATCTTAGAAAGTACATGTAGAAACATATTTGCAATGCAGTATACAGTATGTGATAGCTAGGTAACATAACTGGTGTGGGCACACAGCAGTTGACTTGTAGTTGCAGGACTGCTAGTTAAGGGAAAACAGAAGATGTGAGACCAAAGGAAAAGATGACTGAGAGGTTTGTCTTTGAACCTGTATGTTAGGAATGGACTACTTGGGCTATCAAAGTATAAAAAGAGACGTGTGTGAGAAGAGCTACTCTCTGAATGAATCCTGCAGTAGGAGTTGGCAGGATTCAACCAGCCCTCTTCCCGATTTCTGTGTTCTTCCTGCGGCATTTACTGCCTTCATGAATGTCTATAGGAAAATGTCCTCTGTATCTATTGACATTATTAGTGCTGCTAGACCAACACAAAGTCCTGAAATCAATTCTTAACAGCTACGAAACCTTTAATTTGAATGCTGCATTAATATCCTATTCTGTAAAGTCATTTTATAATAATATTAGATCCACCAGAGCTAAACGCTGTGTGAGATGCTGAACATCAACCAAAGCTGAGTGGTATTGAGTGGTAGGTACTTTAAAGCTTGTAAACTCAGTACTAACTTTACAGAGATATCAACTCTTGTTTTATTTATCACTGACTAAAGCCTTTTTTTGTAGTTTCTGGTATGCCAAAATAGCAATGTACTTATGTGATTTGTCTTCCTTTGAGAGGCACGGTAGATGGAGTATAAACTATTAAATAAAACTAATGGAGTGAGAGTCTGGTGTAGCGTATGGATGAACAGCTGCAAAAAACTAATAAAAAGAAAAAGTAGTCCCCAGGAGTTGTCATGGTGAAATATGGAAAGGGAGAGTATCTCCTGAAGGAGCTTGCTTTCTTTCCCACTGCCCATCAAAAACTGCTCACTTAGGTGATGATCCTGTCAAGCTACCTTTTGTAGAGAGGCATATGCTATTTCTATCACTGATTTTCCCAGCTAAATAGTTCTAGCTGAAAGACCATGATATATCTCCTGATATCAAACGGCAAGAATTTCACCCGCCAGTTGAGAACCTTTACTCAAGTACTTCATTTGCCAGTGGAAGAGGAAAAAGAAGTTGCAGAAGCAGGGGAGACGCATGTACTTTCAAAGGACTTTTGACATGATCCAAAAATCTCTTTCATTTTATGTCTCTCATACATAGTAGTAATAATCACATTGTAATTTATTTATCTGCATAATTAATGTTAGGAATGCATAACGCACCTTTTCTCTCTCCCAGAAACTACAATAAATATGAAAGTCTACTGTAGACCTGAAAATGTTTCAGCTCTAAAATCTGTTGTCATAGGTCTTGCCTACACTAGAATAAGGCACTTTGTCTTCCTTGGAAGCTGGAAATTTCCCTTTCTCATTATTTAAAGTTGGTAGGAACTATCACAGAGATCAGATTTATATAAAAGCAGACGTCTAAGTATGGGATGGATTGACAGGATCAGCCCAGTAGTGTGCAGTTCAGTATTTTATGTGGTGGGACTAACTGTGATGATGCATAGTCCCTCTTTTAAGTTCCTTTCTCTCCAAGGAGGAGTCTGCCTCCAGATATGCAAAGGTGTGCTAGTCTGTTGAAATTCAGGCTTAAAAAGTAAAAAAAAAAAATAATAAAAAAATCTGCCTGCATATGTTACATGAATGTACTGAGGATTCATCAGCTATGCTGGCATAAATCCAATAGAGGCGTTAGAGTCAAGAGGTTATAAATCATGTGCAACTTATAGAATTGGGTGCAAGGAATGGACAGAATGGACACACAGAGACTCATAGTGTGAGATTATTGGTCTTTGCATATGTTTCCCTATGATTACAATATGTAAATAAGTATATTTATGCTTGAAATAACTTAAGAATTAAGAATGAAAAAAGGTTGACATAAGCTGGTCACTAAAGATAGAGCCTTACAATTTTCATTTTTGTTAACTTTTATTTTATCTGGATATGCTTTCATGTGCACGTAGATATGAAATGTTAGCTCTTTAAAGTATATTAGGGTTTACTTACTGATGGTCAACTGTTTGGAAAACACACTCTCTTAATATAGTAAAGGGATGTGCTTAACCTAAATAGTTAGAAAAGGCTGTGGAAACCAAATTTCCTCTGGGTAGGAACAGTGAGGAGTAAATCATAGGCAAACAGTGTTTAGAAAAATAAGATGCCTATGAGAAACAATGACTGTTTATAAAAGTTGAACTATTCTTATGCAAAAAACAGAGCAAACCAGTTGAGTAGTGTAACGTCTGTCTAAATATTTCCATAGGTTTCAAAGCACTTAGCCACCCACTCTACAGAAGCTCTGTGGTAGATGGAGCTGATATTTTATTACTGATTTAAAAGAAAAAAAAAAGTGTAAAAGTAGTTACAGTGGCACCTTGTTTCCTTCCCCCACTCCCTCATTTGCTGAACTTTGAAACTGTCAGACCTGTCAAAACTCACACACTCAGCTGAAGACTCGTGCTGTTGGCAGACCCCATCCATGAGGTAGAACTGAAGGGGCCATCCCAACCGCTTAGCTGTGTGTTAGAGTAAGATGGAAAAAAAATTGACGCAACTCCAGTTTCAGGTGTGAAGTTATAAGTATTGACTGTCCTGCAGTTTACCTGCATAAAGTGAAATTTTTCAGGCTTTTCTATCAGAAATAAAGTGCAGTTGTGAACTTGACTTAATTGATGTTGAGGGTACAGCTGAGATCATCTGCTCTGGGGCAAATCTCATTCTTTTATGCTCCATAAAATAATCAGAATTTAAGGTTGTGCTGTCTCAACAAAAAAGCATCAGTTGACATAATTTTAGAAGCTGTATTTAGTGATATTTTAAATACATTCTGTGCTGTAAAGAAGTTATCTGTTGAATAAACACGCTCAAAAATAACATGTCTCAATCCATAAAAGAAATGAACATAAACCCTTCATTTCTACTTGAGGTTAACCAGAAAAGAAAAATAGCATAGTTATTTTTTGATTCCTTGGTTCGGGAATCCTAAGGAATATATTTTCTTAACCTTATCGTCTAACCACCACAGAATTCCCTCACTTGATGTTTGTCTAAGTAATATAGACTCAGTACATCGCTCTGCTCATTTTATCATGTGGTTTGTATATGGAGTGCATGCACTTAACATGTGCCAAGAGGAAATAACATGTGGGCTGAATGAAGAAGGATACATGGTGTATGAACATGTTTTTGTTTGTACTCTCTTCTCTTTCCCCTAATCTTGCTGCAAGTTACTGTTTAATAGTAGTCTACTAAGCTGCTCAGTTTTTATTGCTTTTTCCTTCTCTTTCCACTGGTTTTCAAAAATACGTTTTAAAGACTTCCTGCCAGCTTCAGCAGTGGGATTGAGGTGTATTGCTTTCTATTCCCTATCCTCTTTTGGGTTTTTCTTTAAGTAAAGATGATTCATCAGTGAAGAAAAGTTGATTGCTAGATATTGCAACTTTGCTTTGTCTAGAGAATAGGACTATGAGATTGTAGCACTACCCTGCCAAGAACCAGCCCCTCTTAAGGAGGAAAATAATTCCTCCATCAGTTGTATATTTTTTCTGTCGAATCAGGTTTGCCTTTACTTTTGTACAGGAGAATAAGCGCCTGCTGGGGAATGGCAACTTTCAACTGCTTACAGTTAATTTTAAAAATTACAGCTTTGAAGATTGAAGGATACTATCCCCTTACTATTTCCCTGGATCACGCCGTATCTTTGGTGTGCCTTCCCATAAAAAACAGGGTATGGCAAGGACTGAATTCTTTAAGCAAAGGACTTGCATACTGGCTAATTTCTTTTTTTCTTTTGTGGAAATGATTATGTTTTAAAGCAAGCATCAATTTACAGCTCTTTTGGCATTCCAACCAAGTGCTGGACCATCATAGAATGTTAATAATTTTAATAAGTTCCTGATAATTGAAAATCAGTAGTGGCTGCAATGGCTAGTGAGCTGCACAGACATGTCCTATGAGCCTTTCCATCACCCTTCCATGACTGATTTCTTCCCTTTTGCCCTAATGTGGAATTTTGGAGCATGTGAAATTTCCTGGTTGTTAACGAAGCAGCAGAATGAGTGAGAGGCTCCTGCCACATTCCACTAGCTGTACAAAGTGGGCAGATGGAATTAAAATCTGGTTTTTTGTTCTTTTTTTTTTCTTCTTCTTCAAAAGAGATGTATTTTTAATGGAGGTAGGCATTTTTACTGAAAGGTTGTAAAACATCCAAACTGGAATATGTTAAAGAAACGTATCAGCAACCAAGAAATAAAGCTCCTAAGCAGCTGAAGTTCTATCATCTTGTAGAAGTTTTGTTGTATTTAAAGACAAGAGGAAACACAATATTGCTTTGATTTTTCTATTTTATTTTTTTTTCCACCAGACAGTATTTTAATTTTTTTCATAACCTGTTAAGGTACTCTGTCCCTTCTATTGACAGCTGTCAGTGTGAGTATTGTACTGATCTAGCCCTTGGAAAAGGCATTAATGAAGCATATCTATTGTTTCTAAATCATCTGGCACAGTATAAATTATGTTTTGCTGAAGTTTAAGTTCTCTATGCATGATCTCCACACTGGTTCCTGTGAATTCAGTTCTTCTCCCTCTTCAGGGACTGCATTGCAACACGTCCAAAGTTAACGAGTGTTGACTGAAGAGGAAGAGCATGTATATGGTTAGTTAGCATTGCACAGCTAAGGAGCTGAGTTGGCCCTTTTCAATTTGCCTTGGTGTAACCCCTTTGTGCCCAGCAATTCACGAAGCTTGTGGCTGTACAGTCGTCACAGCCCGGCAGGACACAGTTGTACTATGTGGAGTGGGTGTCCCTGCGGGTTGCAGTTACTGGCCTTCTGATGCTGGGCAACTATGTTTTCGTACTTGGTAGTGACCAAATATCTGGAAAGACTTGTTCCAGTGGTCTTCCCTTCCAGGTTCTGCACAGTATTTACAGGGCCTGTCTTGCACTCACTCGGTGGTACCTGCTGCCTTTACTGCCTGTCACTGAATGTTACCTTCTGCCAGCTATTGCATCGGCTGAGAGATCTGGGGAAACCCTGGCCCACCCTTGGGCCTTGCCTGGAGCTCTACAATTTCCAGGAATCTTAGAGGTGTGGAGGAAAACGTGTTAATTTTCCCTTTTCCCCCTCAATTTCTTAAATAAACTTTCAGAGATACTTTGTGTTTATTTGACAGAACGGGTGGAAATAGAGAAGTGCCGTCAGTGCTTCTTCAAAGCGATTTTTTTTCACATGCTTTCTTTCCTGCCTGCCTTCTGCAGTACTACTCATTTGCTATTGACAAGACTATAGGATGCTGAATAGCAGCTGATTTTGTTTGCGTGGCTGAACATGGTAGATACTCACTTGTTACATGGCAATTTGTCACATTCAGGTGAGACCACACTTTGGCTCGTCATCAGCTTGTCTTTCCACTTACAGTGCTCACTTCAGGTTTTGTTCTGAAGGCTTTCTGGACAAAGAAATGCGGTTCTTCTCTACCATTTCTGAGAATTAGGGGCTCACCATTTTACAACTAGCTCTACAGTAAATCGACTAAAGTAGTTGTTAATAATGACAAATACCTGGAATTTGACAGTGCCCTTTAGAACAAAAATAATTTCTACGAAGAGAAGTGCTGTTCTGTTGTTTGTGGGGTTGTGGTTTTTCCTTTTCTTTTTCTTGCTTGTCACTTTCTTTTTTTGGCTTGGGGGCATCTTTTTGTTTTTGCGGTGGGGGAGTGGAAGGGGTGGGGAGTGTGTTCCACTTTGAAGTCCTGGCTCCAAGCTCTTACCAAGATTAGTGTCAGGCTTTACCCTATATGTCCTTTGTGTTACAATATGACTTGTTTTGTTGGTCTTTGTATTTTTTGCATGAAATATCTTCAGACCTGAAAATATTTTGAGAGCTATAGTCTTGGGCAGAATCGATAGAATCAAGAAATTGTATTATGCTAAAACAATGTAAATGAAGAAGTTTAGTACGTTCATATGCCGACATAAGTAAGAATGCGTCATTGCAAGATGGTCAGTTCTAGAAACAAGACCTTGCTAATTGAAACATAGATATTTCCCACAAAAATAACATGGCATTATTATAACTGTCTATAGGCAGCTGGCTTCATGCTTCTGTTCCCTACAATACCTATATAAAAATTGAGCAGGTTTCTTTACAAAACCCCATGGTCGAGACCAAATACTGGTTTCCCATAACCATACAACATGATTTCATTCAAAATGAATTCTGCAACCGTTTGCCAAAGCCAGCATGTAAGTGTTAAAAAGTGAAAGGTTAAGCCCCTCTGAAGAGAGGGCATGACTGAGGAGGCTCTCAGGTGTGTTACGCGGTCTGTCCGTCCCTCTGCGCCATGTTCGGGAAGGCAGGCAACGGCAGCGCAGGGGCCAGAACTGGTAACTGGCAGGGGGAGCTGCGCTCGCTGGGAAGAACATGAGGGCTCTGTGCTGCTTGAGGTGTGAAGTTACTGGGTTTTGACTGGCAGAACCTCCCCAGGACAAAATAAATCTTTCACCAGTATGGGGAAGGGCAGATGCAGCAAGTAGTATTTCCACGCGTCAAAACACAGCTGAGCTTCACGGCACAGTTTTCACAGCTCAGAAAAGGTCCTTGTTATAGTAGTGTGCTCATCTCTGCCTATCCCTCTGAATGAGACCCTACCCTGAAGTGTGGATCAGCTGACCTGCAAGGTGATTTACAGTGTAAATTAGGTGAAAGTCTCTCTTGGTTCATCCTCCTTTGTTCACTGATGTTTTTTTCTTTCTGCTCATAATTCTCACACCTTTCTTATATTTTTTTTTATTTTAGATCTCTTGCGTTGATTAGCTTTTTGTACTCTCTCCTCCCCCTTTTCTGCTCTTAAATTATATGTTTCAGGTTTAGACCATTCCTCATTTTTAGAGATTGGATTGAGACATAATGTTAAGACTTGATTGATAATACCACTGCTGTCTACAGCAGGCTCCTTATACCTTTTTTTCTGGGCCATCTTGAACTAGCAGCTGATGCAAACAGGATGTTAAAACAGAAGGAACATAAGCCTGGTGCAGGATAATAATTCTTGTGCTTCCCTGAGGTTTTCTCTCCCCCTTTGTCTTCTCCCTGGTGTGTTCCCATCATTCTCTTGGTCTTTCCCTCTATGCCCTCTACCTAAATCTTGCATAACATAGTATTTCTATACATATGCTGTCCCTCAAGCTTCCCTGTCTCTTAAAGCGTGTGAATTTAGCCTTACTGTTTTCTCACTATGGTGCTGTTGGTACAGAACATTCCCTGAAAATTTTTTTGAAACTTTCTGGGTCTTTGCTTCAGCACCTTTCATTAGCACTGCACTGTCTATGTTTTTATGTTGTATACCTTCTTGTGCCTCCTTACCTGAACATCATCCCATCTCTACTTTAATCTGCTTCTAATCTGATGACAGGCTTCCGGTCACATTTAATCTTAAATATTTTCTTTTTTTTTTTTAAACTGTGCAGTTTGTATGTGTTTTATGTTTCTGGCCTGGATGTCTCCTCTTTTGTCCGAATATGCGTGTGTGTTCATATGTAAGAATCGTGACTTGAAGTGATACAACCTGTAAACCACTCCATCACGTGTACTCTGCTAGAGTAAATTGGTTTTAGTAGTTTCCAGTGATCCCTCAGATCTCTTTGCTTCCTGTCTAAGCTCCTTCTTCTAATGCATATTAAGCTATTTACTGATATACAGAAGACTCATCCTAGCTGTGAAAGGCAATGGAGGTGACTCCTTCGTTACCCTTACAAGCATGACACCTGAAATCTGTCTTGTCATTCTCCAGGTGCCCACCTCTGGAAATTCTTTATGTTTGTTTTCTCCTCTAAGCACCCACTGCCCCATGCTCCTATCTGTTGTACAGCCAGGTGTATACACAATTCAAGAAGAGCAGGGTTGCTAAATCTGCTGACAGCTTCAAGAAAACAAAGTTTAATGATTACTAGGAGTACAGCAGTTTCCCACAACTGAGACAGTGGAGAATGTAAACAGTGAGAGGGCAGATTGCAATCCCTGCTGTGTTTCTACACCAGTGGGTTTGAGTTTATGTCAAGGTGATGTCATTCAGGCTGATACTTATGAATATTCCATTACAAAATAATGCGAACAGATGTATGCGATGACGAAACAGAGTAAGAATGACAGTTGAATGCAATCTGCAAGTAGACAAACATGCGTCTGTATTGCATTTAAATGCATCATGGGGGAAACCCCAGAACTGAGCCCCCCAAACTCAGATGCTTCAGTTTTGTCTCTTCCCTTCTTTTTCCTTAATTTTTATTTGTTTTTTCATGGTGGTCTGCTGGTATGATATTTTCATGTTTCCTAATTTGAACAATTAGTAAAGATTGGTAGGCCTTTTGCTTTAAAGCAGACCAGGATTTGGAAATCCTGTTTCAAGTCTCGGCTTACTTGACAGTCACTTTACATTTTTTGTTCAAAATACGGTGCAGAAGATCAGGCAACTGAAAATTTTTAAGCACAGTTCTTGTCAATTTAAAGTGTTGTTAAGCATACTTAGTTATTATTTTTAAATATAATGCTATCCTCAAATCACTGATACCGTATCATTTAAAAATATTATAACATCAGGTACGCCATGTTTGAGTCAAGGGTTTGTTTCCTTAGAAGTGGGAAGGGTATGGTTAATGAGATCTCCTCCAGCTGGCTAGCATAACTTTGCAAAGTAGGTTTTATTGTTTTTTTTCTGGAATGGTCTGGGGCTCTAGTTTCATGCTGTTTCTGTGTATGAGAGAAAGAAAACTCAAAGGGGCTGTAATTGTATATCATGGCTGATACCTTGTCACCGCATAATTTCTGCAGAACTCACAAGTGATTCTGAGTATATAAAAACTGTGCTTGTAGCGCTGAAACCTCTTTCATCTAGGTGGGGGTTCAATCTTTTTTCCCTTACACCTTCTTGTATTTGTATGCAATGTGTGTGTTTGAACAATGAAGCATAAACAATTCAAAACCCTTGTTCAGAAAAATAAGAAATAAGTAGTCATTGCAGCAGATGTTACTGTCTCTTCCCTGAGGGCACAGACAGTCAGAACCCAAATTCCCTTTAATTATCCCAGTAATAGACATATGCACACACATAAGAATGCAGAAATGCGTACTTCTAGCTGGGGAAGATCTGGCAGGACAAAGAAAACAGGAATGTAGGCTGGATTTTAGACCTTGAGACTTTGGAGGTTAGAGCAGATTGTAAAAGCGGGTCAGGGATCCAGGGCAGGGCAGTTGCTGTGACTGCGCCTGCCCTGCCTGGAGAGTGGTACGCAACTCGGGGAGGCAGTGACTTCGTGCCTAATGGGAGAACCAATGAAAGATGTGAGGAGTTGGGTAGAAGGAAGTAAGTTTACAGTAGGCTTAAGAAAGAAGTTCAAGTTCACTCATTTAAAGTCAGGAAACATATACTTTAAGTATGCTTTATTTTCTGTTTTTTCCATTAATAATAAATAAATTACTTATAGCCCTGCCTCATTACCTCCAAAATTGTTCTGAAGCTGTAATAGTTGTTTAAAAAACAAAGGCCCAATAAGCAGGTGGTGAACTTTCTGGAAAATGTCAATAGGTTTATGGTCTTGGGATTTGTTTTATTACAGATGATTTAAAGTGGAGAGGAGCTCAGGGAGCTGGCAAAGCTTCTAGAAAAGGCTAGAGCTACATATGTATTTCTTGGCCTCTGCACTTCTCTTTGTAAGGAAAGGCAAACTTCAGGACTGTGTTAAGTTGTGTTGGATAGTAGAAGGCAGGCAGCTGCCTTGTAATCTAAAGAGACCTCCAGAATACTGGATCTTGAAAGGGAGCTGTAGTTTTGAGGTTAGTTTTGTCTTTTTGTTGTTTTTTTTTTTTCTCCCCCCTTCCCTGTAAGCAAAGATGAGCTCTGAACTGCAGATGGAGATCTGACATGTTTTCATGTTTCCAAAGGGGAACCAAATGTAGTGTGGTAAAACTTAAAAGAGGACTCTTTTAGTTTGTGGTTGCTGATTTAATCATGCTGGGCAAAGTCATAACTCCATCTTTTCTTTTATAGAGGATTGGATTGCATTAGCTAACCCTGCCTAAACAATTGTTTTTATTTTCTTCCTTGGCAAGCAGAAATTATGTTTTATTTTCGTATATCTTCCTGGATCCCTATTTTAGAAACTGTACAGTTCTTACTGTCTAATTACTGTCTAATTACAAGAATGCCTATATTTTTCAATGTATTATCTAGATTAAAAAAAAATCTCAATTTTTAAAACAAATATTTTTAATTTTCAGTTTTATTAAAAATTAGGGATTAGCTACTATAAATACATATTATTTTGTTTCCCAGTTATGATGTCCACATACTCTGAATTCTGTATTACTAAAGTCAGTGGTGTACACTGCCCCGGTATAAATGTATTCTGTATGGTAAGGGCTACATGCAATGTCTTTTTCATTAAAATGCAGTACTGAGTATTGTAACAGACCTATCTGTCTTAATCCTTTCATTTTACAGAGAAGCATGAAATGGTGTCAGCTGATGCCATCTTTTTGTTGTTGAAGTAGTACTTTTCTCTGCATATGTTGCATTCAGTCTGTTTCTGGTGTACTCCATTTAGATTATTAGAGCCTTCTGGTAGCAAAGACTGTTAGATCTGTTACATCCATGACCCTCCTTAGCCTTGACATCTGGATGTTTGTACCATATATACGAAAAAGTGGACATGCTAGCTATGTTCTAATCTCAATAACAGGTGGACCAGGAATTTCGCTGGGGCATTGGGCTCAGATTGACTTGGCTTTTTGATTTTTTTAGAACAGATTTGTCTCTTTCCGTAAGGTTTAAATGTTAGAGTTGCTTTTTTCGTTTGTCCATTTGACTAAGGTTCTTAATGCAGTAGTTTGTCCTTCTGGTATACTAAAAATTACAGAAAAGGCACCGTCCTGGCCTCTAATTCATCCTGGTGGAGTATATATGTGCTTGGCATCTAAGGGTCAGATTACTTGGGTATTTTCTTGCTCCTTATACATAACTTCAACTCTGGGACTAAAATGCAATGCCGGTACTACCTTTAAGCTCTACTATTGTAAAAAAACATTAATAATTATTTTCTATGTCCCTGAAATGCATGCTAAAGAAGGCCAGCATTAGGAGCCATGTAGAAAGGGTTAATGAATGCCCAGAGTGTTGACTAAGGCTGTAACTATATTGAGTGCTCCCGGCTTTGCATCCTCCAGAGAGTCTGCATGCACAGCCTAGGCAACTGGCACTCTGCAACGTTTCCCTGTGGGCTTTTCCCCAAACCTCTTGTGGAGGAGAGCTCCGCAGCATGGGCAAGATGCAGTCACTTTAGTGATACAGTTCTGCAGGACAACCTGCCTAAGCAGTCAGGATGATAAAGCTAAGGAGGTATATGGCCCTGGAAGCAGATCTGCCAACATACCATTGCGTGTAGAAAGCATACATCTGGAATTACAGGTTTTGGAAAAGCAGCCTGTAACAGGCAGGCCTTCTCTGCTTTGCACTGAGCTGCTGTCTTCAAAGTGTTCAGCTTCTACCATGGGTTTTATGGAAGAATAGCACTTAGCAGGGCAGATGCTCATGCTCAGATTTTGTCATGAGTATAACTGGCGTACTGTTTTTGCTGGGGTACTTCTAACTCCTAGAATGAGTCTTTTCTGTAAGAGAAATGGAAAAATATTTGCTGTGCTTACTATATTTGTTAGATGATTTTTTTGACTGATGATTTGCTTGTGTTGTCTTTGATTGTCTTTCTCAAAAGAAATGGCACTTCTAATGATTTCATGGTTAATGCATCCAACAGGAATATACTCATCGGGGGAAAAGCCCATTCTGGCCTGTTTTGCAACAGTGCTAGGCTAGGATAGAGGAAGAATTTGGTCTAAAGTAAGTACAAGTATGTAAAGAATGACTTTAAGTCATTAAGTAATGTACAATAATGTACATTAAGTACAAACATGTAAAGAAAGACTTTACAAATATGTAACGAATAACTTGCATTTGTATTGGTTTAAACACTATGTACCAGAAATAGAACCACCATAGCTGTGGTGGAGCTTCATGGCACTGCAGCCGGAGGAGGGCACGAGGTAGTTTGTTCAGGTGTAGCGTAGGCTTCTCTCCATTACAATGACAACCAGACAAGCCTTCATGCCTGAGCTAGAACTCTGTTTGCAGCTGTGTTTTCAGAAGCTCATCCGAGGAAAAAAACCACCTTTATATGATATTGTATATTGTCACTTACATGTTTGTAACTATAGCTGCTTTCTTCCTGTTATTTACTACTTTTTTTTTTTAAAACCTTATTGCTCAAAATTATTTAAAACATGGGGTCATTGTACATGAATGCAGAGCAACACATGCCTCGAATAAGTCCTAGAAAAATAAGTTGTGCTGTTGACAAACTAAGCCTCAGCCCTTTTGGATAAGCAGGGGCGAATTGCGATTGGTTTCAGAAGTATTACAGACGTTCTTTGGCTGGACTGTCATGATGGAGTCCTCTTTTTTTGTTGGAACCTATGCAATAGTATTTGAATCATAGAATCATAGAATTGTTAAGGTTGGAAAAGACCCTTAAGATCATCAGGTCCAACCGTTAACCTACCACCGCCAAGTCTGCCACTAAACCATGTCCTCAAGCACCGCACCTACCCGTCTTAAATACCTCCAGGGGTGGGGACTCAACCACTTCCCTGGGCAGCCTGTTCCAGTGCCTGACCACTCTTTCAGTAAAGAAGTTTTTCCTAATATCCAACCTAAACTTACCCTGGCGCAGCTTGAGGCCATTTCCTCTCGTCCTATCACTTGTTCCTGGGGAGAAGAGACCGACCCCCACCTCCCTACAACCTCCTTTCAGGTAGTTGTAGAGGGCAATAAGGTCTCCCCTCAGCCTCCTCTTCTCCAAACTAAACAACCCCAGCTCCACGTATTGCACGTATTTCCTTTCTTTGCTTGAGCTGTGGTACCTTTTTTCCTTTCACCTGCAGTGAGTCAATGACTTACCAGCAAGGGTGTGTTTAATGCATTTCTGTGAGGAGAGATTACAGGGAAAGAGCTAGAAAAGACTGGTGATTGGAAATGTAGGAAAAAAAGTATAGACAAAAGTGAATTGTAAAAGATGCAGCAGGCTCCGGCATGCCATTTTTCTTCTCTTTTTTTCAAACACAGAGCAATGCTTGTTTTCCTGAAGTTGTTCTGAGTGAATTTATTATTCATGGATATATTTATATTATTATGGGAATTTTAAAATGAGGACTTAACAATCACACAAGGAATTGATACCAATGATGCACAGAAATTACTGAAGAAAATCTTGTTTTTCTCAGTCCTAGTTTTAAAATAGTTAGGGGCAATGGAGTCCTGAAGCATCACAGCAGAGTGTTCACAAGTGCACCTAACTGTCCTTAAAGAGTGAACGTTGCAAATAAATCGTGAAACAGGGCGCTCTGAATGAATGAACAGGTGGATCGCCTCTTGCCAGCCGTGACACCTCCCTTAATAGATTCCCCTAGGATTAATGGGGCTGGCACCAGGGCAGTGGGGGTGATGTAATGGAGTCAAGGTGGCACATCACTGCGGAGACTTCTGACTTGTCTCGCTGCCTTTGAAGAGGATAGTAATGTAACTTGAGTATCACAGGAGGAAGATGGGGATTATTGTATCATCCTTAGATTAGATGCATTTAATTATAAAATAACTTTAGCATGTGGTAGTATATTTTAATTTTCTTATGATAAGATTAGTGAATTTGTCGTACCGATGCCACCCAGAGACTTCTGTTAATACTGCAAATCTGCTAGTTTTCAAATGTGGTATTATTATTATTATTATTTTGCTAACAGAGTTTCTTCAAGAAGGTGGTACTGCACTTATGTTTAACTTTGTGCTCACTGTTTTCAAAAAGGACAGCATGGCATGAGGTGTCACATACATACACCATAAACACTACTGAATTTTTTAATATCTATGTTAATTTTTTAATGAAATCAGGAGGTCTTTATTGTCTTTTAACTTTGTTATTTACCAAGATCACTTCTCTATTCAGTTCTAAACATACCACTCTATTCCTTATTAGTCATTTCTCAATTTATTTTACTGTTTACTGTAGTTCTACTTTGAAGGGCTGAATAATAAAACTTAGGTTAGAGAGAACTTTACTATTTCATTTGCGAAGATCTGTAGAGCTCAGCCCTTGGCAAGTCCTTGGACAATGTAAACCAAACAAGCTATGGCCTGTTGGGCAGATACTAAATTTAAAGCAAAACCGAGACAGATTTCTGAACTTTCAATTTTTTGTATGAGTATTTAACATCCTCCTGCCCCGCTTTGATTGTTAACCTCCTTTTTCTTTAAAGCTCTTTAGGAGACTCCCTTGACCTTTCCTAGGAGCTATGGGGACTTCGGTGCGTTTGCTTTGCCATAGGTTTATAAGCCATGACAAACTTTGTTTCCTATTAAACCTAAGTTATTAAAAAACCCCTCCAAAACCTGACACCCCTCCCCCAGGAAAACCCACAGCATGTGATTCACAGCATGTGAAAGAGAGCTGTAGCTTTCTCAGAATCCAACTTTTTCAATACCTATCTTTTAGTTCCATGGGAAAATGTGCATTTTCTTTTGGGAATGTTCTTGAGTTATAAGGCCTTCAGATTTCAGCCCTGTAATAGCAATTAAAGAAAAAAATCTTTTTTTGCTAGGGTTAAGTATGTCTTGAATGTACTGAAAGGACACAGCGTGTGTTGGAGACCAGCTGTTGTCGTGACTGTATTTATACCATGATATAGCTTTCCATGGACAGCTTTAAGTCTGAGGCCGATGTCTGCAGGGTGGTAAACATGCGTACTTAGTTTTAAAGGGGAAAAAAGTCCAGGTTGAAGGTGTGTCTGAATAAGTGTTTTCAGTGTCAAGAGTAAGAAGAGAGAAGTCACTAAAGGGCTGGGTATTTTATGGTGCTGCACATGAACTGAGGGCAGAGGAAAGGGAGGGCAATGCCAGAAAGGGGAGGGATGTTGCTGTTTGTCACCTGTGATCAGCAGGCAGTACGATTAGGTTACGTGTCAGCAGGCCAGCTTAATTAACTTACACATTTATTTATGGTACTGTTGTAGTATACAAAATCTATAGCGATGTTATTTTGTAAAGCTTGTCATGTTGCATCTATGTGAAAACCATTAATAAAGTGAAATTATTATTGCTTACTGCTTTACCATGAGTTTAATTCAAAGAAAAAGAATTTAGAGTCCTTTAATAGCTTGTTATGCATGACTTGTTGACTCTAAGGAGATAACTGGTAACAGAACTGAAAGCTCTTGTTTCACCTAAGGCTTTTCAGCTAGATTTTGCTGTTTAGATGAAAATAAATCTAATTGTTGTGTTGATTTAGTTACATAAATTTTCTGTAATAAAACTCAAAGCAGAATTTCACCAGTAAGCTTTTCCTTTTACAATTTACATGGGTTTTGTTTGATTGTCTTTTTTGTTTGGTTTTTGTTGTTGTTGTTGTTTTCTTTTTTGTTTTCCCTTACAGAAGTATCACAAACTTGTAGCTTTATCCTGTAAAGACTTATTCCTGCGTGACACATGATGCCACTGTGACACACGAGATACAGTTTCAGAGTGTTTACTGAATAAAAACCAGCTCTAGCTGCCATTTGCTCTTCCTGACCTTATTCCCTCAAGCAACACCACTGCTGAATGCAACAAAGACAGGATAAAATAATTTATATTTTGGAAGGACAGAGGGGAATCAGATTTCAGAGAGATTTCTTAGCAAGTCCTTATTCTCTTCTTGTTCTCTAGCCTGGGCTTGCCTTGCCCTGCCTGGCCCCTGCCCCCTTGCTTCAAACCTGGAAATAGTCTCAGTCACCTGCTTGCTGTACCTTGAAGCTTTAGTGTCCCTTGCTGAGACAGCAGGACAAGTGGAAGAGAATTGCATCCTTGAATCTCAGTCTTCCCTGTAGTCTTCTGGCACCACAATACCTCTCTGTACTGAAATGTCCCTGGCCTACCCATGCTATGGGGAGCTACTGCTTTCCTCATTTTACAGGAGACCAAAGGTCTCATTTATTGTAGCAATATGGAGCTGAAGTAATCCCATTCTCAACTGCTTGCTTTGTCTCTCTTTCAGAGACTGCTGTTTCCACAGCGGGTCTGACTTTATCTGTGTGCAGATCTGCTGCTGAGCCAGTGGCGTTTTCAGCTCTGCATATTTGCACACAGCAATACAAATTTGAATGTTAGCATTTGAATTGTTAACATCGGTAGCATGAGTTGTACTTTGGCAGTTTAGGAGTAGACTTGTGTGTGATTCTGCAAGATTGTACCTCAGAGGCAGAAACCTCTGGGTGCGAGCATAGACACAGAGAGCCCAGGGAGCCGTGGCTGCCATCTGAAAGGGTGCGAATTCCCCATATGTGCGAGGCAGCCCTTCCCATGGCTTGTGCAACCATGTGGAAGGGGAACATAGCAGCCAAGGGACTAAACCCACGTCCTGGGTTGTCCTTCCAGTCCCTCTTGAGACCTCTGCCCACTGGCTTGGTTGGACTCCCAGCCTGGGTGCTCTATTCTGCCTTTAAAGCCCTGATTTTTTCCATAGGATATTTGTTCTGTGGTTTTATCAGTTGTTCATCAGTATTATGATTTTATCTAAATTTCTGCTACTTTACGAGATGGTTTAACATCCATTTCTGTCCTAGTCACGGTGCCTGATACAAGGAAAAGTAGGCTCTCTGCATCTCTCAGAACTGAGAGCTGTTTCTGGTTGGGAGAGAGAGTGTGCGTGTGTGTATTTTTTCTGTGAACACCACGTGCATATTCTGTTTCATAAACTGATAAACATAATTTTATTTAGCTTTATTTTGCCTTTCTTTTTTTTTTGCGAGTGAGATTCTTCAAGACTTACATCTGGATTTCCTCATCTTCATGTCCTACCTAATTTCTCAACTTTTTATAACTTTGCAATTGATTGTTTCATACAAAATGCATGACTGAAAAGTTAAGGTTGCAAAATCAAGTACAAAAAAGTTAAGAAATGCCTCTTTCGGGCTCGCCTGTGTAGCCTTATACATATAAATATAAATAGATAAGTAAGTATGTATAAGGCTACACAGGCCTATAACATATATATGTGTGTGTGTATATTTTTTTTCCTCCTACGGAATCCTACTAGGTTCTATGCACAGCATCTGCAGTAGTAGCTAATGGCAGCTATAATCATAGTTATTTAACATGTGGCCTCATCCCCTTTCCCGCCCAGTGTTCAGACCCTGATTTGAGAACCTGTCCAGTGCAGATGGAATCAACAGTGAATTTAGCTACAAGTTCTGCAGAACATGTACAAACTGGCATTACAGGCCTGAAATTGCCCAGATGCATACAAGCTGTCATTAAAAATGCAGAAGTTGGTTTTCTGACACCCAAGTGATTCTATTGCACGGTCCCATCTGTTTTTCCAAAGTATACGATGCTACAGCTTCTGCACAGTGCATTTAATGGTTCTCTGCAATGGCTGAACACATTTTGACACAGAATAACATTTTTTCTCCTGGGCCCTCTCCTTAGGAATGGATGACCTACTTGTGCTGAAACTTTAATATTTAAATTAGGAACAAATCATCCTGAAACAGGCACCAGACATGGATTATTTCAACCCAGACATTTGCAAAAGGAGAAATATACTCGTGAGCGAAGAAGGGAGCTTAGAATGGGTGTTGGCAACCTGAGCTGCAACTGGTGATACCAGTATCAAAAATTACACTGCCATGGCACTCTCAGGGGGGTTGATGTTGACTCTGTATTCTAAATGGTCATGACCATGTGCTCACCTTTGGTCTTTTTATTGACTGTTTCACATCTGTAGTCTTCAAATAGACAGTTACACAGTCAGTTGTGCCGTACATACATCATACAGCCCTCTTCACCTTTCACATATGTTCCAGACCACTGTTTTGTGACTACATTAAAAAAAAAAAAAAAGAAAAATGCTTCAATATCCTGAGAATTGGCAGAGAAAATCTAGAGGATGAGGCTTTTGCACAACTGCATTTTTATAAAAGAACCATTTATATCATTACAGCAATTTTATGTATTCTGTGTGTCTGTGCAAAAAAAAAAAAAGCTGTGTTCCCAGAACAATGTTTGTGTTCATATAGCCACACTGTTGTGTATCCAGCTAGTGATATGAATGCAAAAATAACTACTAATAATGCAAATATTTAAGGATTTGGTGTGCAGTTATTTATGTGTGATTAACTTTGAAAGGAGGAATAGATTAATATTCTGAATACAAATAATGCTCCTTGCTGATTTTCAGCAACTCACCCACTTGTCTGCCCTGTTTTATGTAGCACTAAATTGGTCTGAGAAAGGCAGGTTAAAAAAACAAGTTCACCTGAACGTCAAACATTTTCCCTTTTTCATCCCTCATGTCTCAACCTTTTTATTGTGAAAATAATGAAAAATCAAATTTGCTTGTTTTTCTCATTGTTTTCCACTTGATTGGGTCCTTTTTTAAAGAACGAAGCAAAAAAACCCAAACCCCTAGTCCTCAGCTGCTTCTGATGCATGGAAAATTAATCTGGCTTCACTTGAATATGTACCAGTGGGTTGCAGTTGTACTGTGGTGTTTTCTGCTTTACCTAAGGAGGAAAAACACATCTGGCTTATAAATCAGACCAAAATTTGAATACTTCATTCAAGCGTGTATTGGGTGACTGCTCTATATATTTTACAGGCCTGTAGTGTAAATTACGTGGTATGATGGTAAAAGTCTCCTATGTTTCCTTAGAGGACCATATTGAGAAAACTTGCAACCCCACAGTATCTGCAAATCTGATGTTGGCTACCTGATGTACTTACAACTATGACATTTACAGTAACAGTGGTATTTCTTGATTGTTTTTAGAAATTGCCCCTTGGTTACACGTGTTCAGAGCAGAAGATGCTGTGGACTTCTCACAGTTGACGTTTGACCCAGGACAAAAAGAGCTTATTGCTGGAGCAAGGTGAGAAATCTATTTTCTTTTCATGTTGCATCAGACTGGATTTTGTTCTTTGTTGATAAGTGATATTGAGCCAAATTCTAACATCAGCTTGCTCCCGTGTGACTCCCTTGCCTCCCAGACTCACTAAACTGAACATTATGTTTGTTTATTTCTCTTATTCCTGACCAAAGTTAAAAGATGGGCTGCCTGGTATGAAGGATCCTAATAGCTTACACTTTTCTCATTTTTAAGAAGACTGTCCTGGAGTACTCTCAAACTTTGGATGCATAGAGTAGAACAGGCAGATGCTGTATGACAATGTGTCAAAAGTTGCCATAGCATAAAACTTATGATGATCCCAAATGTGGCTACTCAATACAGCTCTTTGTGCTTGGATAATTCTAATAATTATTCAGTACAATGCCAGGAATGATCTGTTAAAGACTGCAGAATTAGTGGTAAAGTTGATAATTATAATTTTTGCACAGTAGGACAGTACTTTGCAAGCCGTGATCAACAGTGACACTATTTTAGGTGTCAACATTGAAGCAGTGAGAGTCCTTGAACACCATTTTTTTTTCTCTTAGCATATGAAGTATAGTAAAACATTTTGGTTGGCAAAAAATTTTAACCATCTAAACTTATTATTTAAATTTGCCTTCTGAATATATTTTACTCTTGAATTAATGAAGTTCTAGTCACTTCATTTTTCTGTTAGATTTAGCACTGGAACGTACTTCTGTTTTCGAATTTTTTTCTTAGTTGAAAAGGAGGCTCAAAATACACAGTCATAAAATGCGCTGTGAGAAAACTTTTTTCCCACATGCCAATGGAAGTTGCTTAGCTACAGGGGTGCAACTTTCTGAGTGTGGAGAGATATATATGACTCTAGCCCACCTGAAGTGGGATATCCTGTGCACTCATGTTGATTTTTCTATTCTGTAAGCTGCCAAATGAAATGAGGCATGAGGCTGTCAACTGGCATAGTTCTGTAGAGACAGTCAGTGTAAGAGCTGTCTGAGCCTCTTCTCAGTCCCATGGAATTGTGTGTTGGATCGATGCACACTGTATAGATCTCAATAAGCGATGAAAAAAAAATTATTTTTTTCCCTCCTTTCTTTTTTTTCTCTGTACTGTTTGTCTGGGCTCCAAATTTCAGCAAAGAATATGCTCATTTAAACTCATGATTTTGATGAAGTCTTTTGAATCAGTATGGGATAAGCTTTGGATGATTTTGTTGAATAGTCAGTGACTACGAAAAAATGCCTGCTGCCAATTCTGGCTTTTGCAAAAGAACCAATACAGTAAAAGCAATAGGATTCATTTGCTTTCTCTAGAAGTTAATGCTGCTTCAGAGCTTTATATCTCTTCTTCTGGCTAAAATTGCAAAATGAAAAATATTCAGTGTTTTTAAAATCACAACAGAAATCTTTGTTTTCCACAGTCCACTATAGCTGGCTGTTATTCCTTCATAGAATTTATTGGATTTTTCCTTTCCTTATTCTGCAATTCCATTCTAAATTATAAGCTTTTCCACAACGCTGTTGTGTTTGGCCATGGCGAACTCACTTTAGAATGACTGCACTTGACAGCAGGTTTCTCTAATTGTACATATTATTGATATTAATATGTCCATTTCACTACACATTTTTCTCTTGAAGCATTGTGCCAGACTATATGGTGAAAGTCATTGTATGTCATGGAGTCATAGATTCAGAGACTAGCAACCAGTTGTCAGGGTGCTGTAGTCCCAAAAATGCAAGTGTTGATCCTACTGATTGTGCACCTTTTGCATGTAGTACATGCTACCATGTAGAATGAATCCGTTCACTCTGAATATGATCTTGAGTTTTCTGCTCATTTGCAGGAGTGGTGTTTGCAGCCTTTCATAGTCTCAACTGGCTGCACTGATGTTTTTTTTCTTAACGCACTCTTTGTAGTTAACTTTTACCCAGGGCCATCTGAACAGAGCGTTGATATTACCGTACTTGTGCCACGGCCTGTGGATAAAATTTTAGTACAAATTTCTTGCACATTTGCCTCACAGGATTCACATATCTGAAGAGCGGTTAGAAGAATTAATTTTCTGTCCTAAGCCACAAATGTGCTTTCATAAAGACAGTGAAGAGAATGCACTGTTAATTACTCCTCCCTGGTGAAATATCTTTTGATATACAGTTATTTCTCTTAGAATATTCTAACTAAAAATTCAGTACTGAAAAACTGATAACTATGTGCAATGTGAGATCAGTAAGATCTGAACAGTTAAAAGTTCCTGTTCAGTTGTGAAAATAATAATTTGTAGCCCTTTAACATGGTTTTCCCTCTCTACCCAATCAATGGTAGAGAAGGGAAATGTGCGATGTGGCACGTGACAAAGCTACAAATAAACTTAGATTACTCCATTTACACTGCCAAGAGAAGTACTCCCATTATGATTTTCTGGTCATAGAATCATAGAATTGTTAAGGTTGGAAAAGACCCTTAAGATCATCAAATCCAACCGTTAACCTACCACCGCCAAGGCCGCCACTACACCATGTCCTCAAGCACTGCATCTACCCGTCTTTTAAATACCTCCAGGGGTGGGGACTCAACCACTTCCCTGGGCAGCCTGTTCCAGTGCCTGACTACTCTTTCAGTGAAGAAGTTTTTCCTAATATCCAACCTAAACTTACCCTGGCGCAGCTTGAGGCCATTTCCTCTCGTCCTATCACTTGTTCCTGGGGAGAAGAGACCGACCCCCACCTCCCTACAACCTCCTTTCAGGTAGTTGTAGAGAGTGATAAGGTCTCCCCTCAGCCTCCTCTTCTCCAAACTAAACAACCCCAGCTCCCGTAGCCGCTCCTCATAAGACTTGTGCTCTAGACCCTTCACCAACCTTGTTGCCCTTCTTTGGACACGCTCCAGCACCTCCATGTCCTTCTTGAAGTGAGGGGCCCAAAACTGAACACAGTAGTCGAGGTGCGGCCTCACCAGTGCCGAATACAGGGGCACTATCACCTCCCTAGTCCTGCTGGCCACACTATTCCTGATACAAGCCAGGATGCCGTTGGCCCTCTTGGCCACCTGGGCACACTGCTGGCTCATGTTTAGGTGGCTGTCAACCAACACCTCCAGGTCCTTTTCAGCCAGGCTGCTTTCCAGCCACTCCTCCCCAAGCCTGTAGAATTGCCTGGGGTTGTTGTGACCAAAGTGCAGGACCGGCACTTGGCCTTGTTGAATCTCATACAGTTGGCCCTGGCCCAACAACCCAGCCTGTCCACGTCCCTCTGCAGGGCCTTCCTATCATCCAGCAGATCGACACTCCCACCCAACTTGGTGTCATCTGCAAACTTACTGAGGGTGCACTCAATCCCCTCATCCAGATCATCGATAAAGATATTAAACAGGACCAGCCCCAATACTGAGCCCTGGGGAACACAACTCATGACCGGTCGCCAACTGGATTTGGCTCCATTCACCACCACTCTCTGGGCTCGGCCGTCCAGCCAGTTTTTAACCCAGCTCAGAGTGCACTTGTCCAAGCCGTGAGCAGCCAGCTTCTCCAGGAGAATGCTGTGGGAGAACGTCCACACAAAAACAGGGGGTGATGGTTGCACCTCTAGGCTTCTGCTTTAGTAAGATGGTGCTCTTCTAAACCAGAGGAATGATTTTCACAGCCAGGAGCTGTGTCCTGGCTCAGATTAAGTTTATAATTGATTTTTTTTCACCTTAGTGGAGTTTAGTGAATTCTTCCCCCAAATTTCTCTGTCTTAGAAACCAAACAAAATAATGTTGTGAAAATTTGACACTATTGGAAATTCCTAAATCCCTTTTCCATCACTGATATTCACTGTGGGTGATTCTCTTCCGTTTTTGAAGTTCTGCAGCTTCTAAAGAGGTTCATGACTTGTTTGTCTTCATAAGTGTCCTGGTTTTGGCTGGGATGGAGTTGGTTTTCTTCCTGGTAGCCGGTATGGGGCTGTGTTCTGGGTTTAGGTTGAGAACAATGTTGATGATACACTGATGTTTTGGTTCTTGCTAAGTACTTGCTAAGTGGTGCTCACACTGGTCAAGGACTTTTCAGCTTCCCATGCTCTGCCAGGGGCATGGGAGGCTGGGAGGGGCACAGCTGGGGCAGCTGACTCAGACTGGGCGGGGGCTATTCCATACCATGTGACATCATGCTCAGTATATAAGCAGGGGAGTTGGCCGGGGAGGGGTTCGGTCGCTGCTTGGGGGATGCGCTGGGCATCGGTCGGCGGGTGGTGAGCAATTGTACAGTGTACCGCTTGCTTTGTATTACTACTGTTCTATTTTTTATTTTACTTTAGTTATTAAACTGTTTTTATCTCAACCCACGAGTTTTCCCCTTTTGCCCTTCCGATCCTCTTCCCCATCCCACCGGTGGGGGGTGAGCGAGCGGCTGCGTGGTGCTTAGTTGCTGGCTGGGGTTAAACCACGACAATAAGAAAGGTAGCGAAGATCCCAGCTGGGATCCAGACTGGATTCCTATTGGGAGCTGCCAGTCTCATGCAGCTATGTAAAAAGACAGATATGATCCCATGATGCCTCAAAAGGTGTTTGCCGTAGTGACAGAGAACTATGGATATCTTCGCACAAGTTCCTTGGGAGACTTTGAACTGTAGTAGTGTGTATTTTTCTGTTTATATATGCTTAAACAAGATTAACCGAAATTAGAAAGAGATGTAAGGAAGGGCTGCTAAAAGGCAAATGAAGAGGTTTGGAATTGTAGTGCAGGAAAACAAAGGCTGAGCGTGTGTGCAGCGCCTGCCTATAAATCCATCAGCAGGTACATCTAGGGAAGGAAATAGCTGTGTAAACTACACAGTAGTGTTGGCAGAAAACCAAATCAGTTGGCCATGGGCAATTTAGTCAAGAAACAATGAGTTTTGTCACATTTTAGCAGTGCGAACAAAACAAGAACAGAAATATTTTTGAGACAGAGTTCTCTGAATATATGACAGGGACATTATTCTATAGTATTTGCCATAGCAGGCAATGACTGGGAAGGTAATTACTAGTCCTATATTGCTAAGATTAGTCTTGCTTGTCCAGTTTGGGAAATAAAGGTGGTCTTCTCGTGTCTGCAGACGTTCTGTAGTTGCTGAGCAAAAGTACATTTTTTACAATTTTACCTGCCCTCCCCTCCTCCCCTGCCTCTGCAAGTTGTCTTCCAGTCCTTGTGAGAAGTCTCTGGTTGATATTTTATTTTGTTCTGCAAAATGTCCAGTTCTCCTATAGGTCTTGAGTTAATTAATTTGAAGTCTCCTAGCCTTATTTCAGTTTCCTTACACCATCACCAGAGATCTACAAATGTTACTACTCCAATACTAGCACACACCTTCACTTCAATCCTCCAGTCCACCCTGGCATTGGTATTTCCCTTGTGCTGAGGAGTTGCCTAAGATTTGGAGCCACTCCTCTCTTTTCCTCTCCCACCACCCCCATTAGGGGGAGAGACTACTGGTCCAAATGAAGTTTGGTTTTGGCTCAGTCTGGCTTGTTTCTGGAGTGTGCACAGTCATGTGTCTCTGAACACAATAGAAACAAGTAACTGCAGTCTGTTTTGTTGTTCACCTTTCAAATTCCTCGCAAATCCTGTACCTCAACTGTGGGGAGTGTCTTTATTTCTTAGGTCACACTCATATGCGTTTCCTACCATGAAGTCCAATGCCTTTGAGTAGCGACTGCTTTAGTTTCTGAATATTGCTATACAGGACAGGTTCAATTATACCTCCTGTTTTAATTGTAAAAGGAGCTAGCACAACTTTCAGGTTTAATGAGGCTTGCACTTGTCTTTGTGTCAGAGTCACTTGACAATCAGGTCTGCTTAATAACATATATTGGATCTGAAGCGTGAATGTTGTAATACTTTTGTTTTAAAACAGCGTCATTTGGTCTTCTGTCAATCTGCTGTGCAAAAGGAGATATATGTGTACCATTGGCAAGGGCTTCAGAGGGAGATGAATATCTTCTAAAACGACTGATGAGTTAGCCTGTTATCTCAGTAACAACCTACAGTTGCCCTGCTTGCCTGGGACATTTTTGCACAAATTATCCGTGTAGAAAAATTCATTTAGATAGCTTTGCAAAATGGGGGAGTGGGGTGGAGGGGGTGGGGTCAGACAGGGGAAAAGGCAGAGGGAGCAATTTATCTTGACTGACTTTGATCAAACAGCCTAAAGTGTATAGTGAAGACAAGCAAAGACTACAGTTCAATTTATGAAGCTGAATTAAGGGAAGAAGAATGATTTTTATTATGGTTGCTGGGTTTTAAAATTTGCATTTGAAGAATGTGACAAATTTTTCAGTGTTATGTCAATTTGGTCTAGATTTAATGTAAAAGGAACTTTTTTTCTTAATAGGTATGTGCTAAATTGTATGAGATTATACATTTATGTAAAATGAAAAAAAAAAAGAATATAGATTAATGAGAAACTCTACAGAGAAAATTCAGTATGGATGTAAAACAGTTGTTAGTACGTTACAAAGACTATTGGCTTTTGACACAGGGCAATGTAGCTATGTTCCCATGAAACTGTATCTTTAAAATTTGCCTCAGGCATTGTTCTTAGCATCACATATGACCTGGCAGATAAAAATAAATGAGTTCTCTTGCAATCTGAAACCTTCTAGAGAATTCATTTGTTTTCTTCAAAAAAAACCTCCAAACATATGGCAGGGCAGAATTTACTTTTATAATTAAGTGGCAGCAGTGAAGGATTACTCTCAGGGCATTAGCTCCTCAGTAAGCTCAAGGAAATGAGAGACTGCTTGTTTATCTTATTCTGATAAATCCTGATAAAATATTCAGATGAATATTTCTCTGTGTGTTATTTAGTGGACTGACTTAGCATCTAATCAAATATGATAATGATTTCTGTATTTTGAAATGCCAGTAAGCATGGAGATTCATGGATTTCCCCAAGAACAACCTCGCCTTCTTTTCCTATGTGGAAGCGCTTCGCCATATGTCCTGCAGCGTTTTCTTTGTTTCTCTCGTGGAAAGGTCAATTGAGGGGGGAAAAGACCAGCTTAGGGGAAGGATATAGTTGTGTCTGAATTGCCCTGGCAAATCGTCCATTGACTTTTTTTCTCCTCATTCCTTGACAATGCACTAAATACTTATCAGCTCTAGTTTTTATAAATCAAAAATTGTTAAAAGCGTTCCAGCCATTTTGGTAAAATGAGAGTCAACTAGAAGCATGTCTCAAACCCAGTAGGTTGGGACACAAATGTTGAAGTTCAAAATAATTAGTTACATTTTCCTTTTTATCCATTCTTTTTTCTCTTTTTTTTTTTTGGTGATTTTTTTTTTCGTAATGGTTTTATTCAGACCATGCAAAAAGAATTATGTCAGAAAAAACTTGTTTCTTTAAAGGGAAAATGAAGTAATCCTCCTCTTCCCAAGCCTCTTGTGCTTGAAATGATGAACTGGTAGGAGCCTAGCTGAAGTTCATTCTTAAGATGTGGTAATTTATTTTTTAAAATTCAAGTTGGGCTAGTTCACCTATACTTTAAAATTATATAGTTACTTATCAGAAATGGGTCTCAAAGCTATTCAACTTTTTTTTTTAAAATTGGATAATATATATTTGGACATATCTTACATTATTTTTTACACAGAGCATCCTAATAATGGTGGCTTTCTCCTGTATGTTCTCCTGCAAGTTAATTAAACTTGCTTTGAGGGTTATAACTTGCTTTGAGGTAGCTTATTGCCTCAGTCACTCCTTATCTTGCTGATGAAGGACTGTAACAGTATGCCTTTTCACTTAATTAGATGTGTGTTTGGGAACATTAATTTGAACCATTACCACTACTTGCCATAATAACAGAAAGGCAAATTAAAGGATTCATTAACAGTGGTTTAAGAATCTCTAATAAAGGAATAAATAACTGTACAGGTTTGCTTCTTGCTGTTGTCTGCTCCCAGCAGGAGAACCTGAGAGCTTTTTGTTAATGAGTTGCTCTGAGCACTACATATTGGGAGAATATACAGGCACCAGGAATTAGTGCTATGTTCTTTGAACATCTATCTGGGTTTTATTGCTCCTTTAACACTTGATTCAGGGTAATCAATGTCTGTCCTTCCACTGATTGATCTGATCTAATCTAAGGTATGGTTTAATGTTAAATCTAAGAGAAATTATCATCCTACTGCTGCAGAAAGTGAAAGGTCTTTCTCCCCCTACTGCTTCTCTTTCCTACATTGCCTAATGGGTTCCTAAATGTTTTTAAAAGCTAATGCTTTGTACCTCTTCTGCTCATGCCTTGTTCCACTATGCAATTTTCTCCTCCTTTGCACCAGCTCTGGTAATAGTCTGCTTGTAGAGTAACACTAGTCAATTCACTTACCCCATAAAATTTACTCATTTTCTTGTGTTGATTTAATGTCTTGCCATTTTAATTAGTGGAACTAACATGATGCATCATCAGAGGAGCCCTGGAATTGACTTGGGGCAAGATGAAAAGAGAAATGGCAGGGGTAAATGGGACTTCTTTGGCAGAGAGCACTGCTATTTCAGAGTAAGCCATCTTTAGAAATTACATCAGATGAGTGCTGTTCTGAAGGTACCTGTCTTTAATTGAAGTCATGACATACTTGATCTGTGTTAGCAGCAGTACATGTCCTGCTGCAGAATATGGCAACTTATGCCTTCTCTTGGTTCCTGGTTAGACTATGTTCTCATGTCAGTTAGCTTCTCCTTTCTTCTGTAGTGAATGTTAGTCCAAACATACGGTTTCTGTCTTACATTGGCAGCAGTTTGGTCCTTACTGAACTTGTCTACTTGTGTGTGCCTTTATGGCACTGAAATGCAGGGCAGGGAGCTACCAGCTGGCCAGAGGCTGATAACCATGATATAGAAGAAGTCCTAGAGAGGTACCACTTGGAGCAGCAGTCAGGGCTGTGGAGGACTCTCCCTGCCTCTGAAACATTGGTGCCTTGCATGAGTTACTGCAGCGCCCTTGTGGATGCACTTGAGTGGCTGCACTCATCTTGTGAGAGGGCTGCTCGGATGCTAGGTAGGCGTGTGGGTGTCAGTCCTCGTTCCAAGAGTACAGTCAGAAAATTTAACAGTGCAATGATGCATACTGTGTACATGACCTTCACCTCTCAGAATTTGATGGGAGCAAGATTGCATTTTATATAGAGATGTGTTGACATTGTGTGCTTACTCTGGTATGCATCCTGCTTCTGAATTTCCCATGTACAGCGAGCTTCCACTGAAGGGAAGGGCTCTGTTGGAAGCTAACGGCTCCACCAGAGGACTGCAGCCATGATCACAGGAGGGAATTTCAAGGCTGGCTTTGAAAATGTGGGCCATCAAGTTTAGTATCTCCTTCAAGTACTTTTAGCATTAATGTGATCACTTACATAGTTTTTGATCATTTTATTGTTGCAGTTTCATTTCCTAATAAAATAATAACATTTTTAAAAAGTCCAAACTTTGGCTACCTTAGACTCTTTACCTTCTCCCTCCGCCTCCCCCCCCCGCCCCACCCCCCCCCCCCCGAAAAAAAATCAGCCCAAGCAAACTTTATGTGCCAAAGTTGATTACTGTAGGAAAGGAGGCTGCAAAAGGTGTGAACTGTCCAAAATTCCTGTTTATTTAAGCCCATTACCATTGTTGGTTTTTTTGGAGGAGATATAACAGCAGCATTTAAATTTAATTTCAAATTAATCTTGAAAAGAAACAGAAGATTAACATGTTGAACAGTGAAATGGTAACAAGACCACATAGGATTTGCATGTCTGTTTATGTGGGTGAGTACTGTACAGTGTATGCTATATCTGCCAAAATGTAAAAACTGGGGGCATATACTTTGAGATATGCATTGCAACATTAAAAAGTGTTAAAGATTTGGTCAGCCACTGTTATGAAATACAGGGTTAATGTTTTGGTTGAGGTGATATTTCAGGATAAATTTGAACGCAACAACAGCTTACTAAATAAATAGCTGAGTAAGCTCACAAACTTGTCTGGACTAAAGCATAATATTCAGAAAAGCCTTGATCAGCATGCGTCAGAGTTGCACAGGTGACAAATATTCTGAGGCCATCTCCAGCTGGGGAACTTGGATGCTGTGTATGAGAAGTAGGGGCCAACAGGAGAAGATGGTGATGCATGTTTGAGATGACATGGTATGATGAGACTTCAGGAGGAGAGTGAGCTCCAGAGGTGCAGAGACAGGCCACTAGTGCCTTTCTGCTTTTCCTCGACAAGCCCATGGCAATAAATACATAGAACCGATGCATGGCTGTTGGACATCTGTGCAGGAGTGCTATGTTCTAGGATCTCTAGTCGCTGCTGAGGCTGTATGTGGAGCCACAGGGAAGTGAATGTAGTAAGATTTGCTAATCCTGAGGAGCAACCATCAGAGAAGGAAATCAGATTTTACAGGACCTTTGAGTGAATTAATTTAATTTATAATGGGATTTTTTCCTAATTGACTTCAATAGTGTTTTTCTTCTTCTGTTTGCCAAGCTCAGTGTCTCACTGGTCAGCCTATGATCACCTGAGTCTTCCTTTTTGCCCTTTTGAATGTTAATAAAACATGGTTAGTCTTTCATTCCTCAAGAGTGCCTGTAATTTTAGAAATTATTAAAAAAGAGCAATAAGAAGACTAAAAATCACTTCACCATAATTTTTAGGTTGAATTAGCATGACCTGCTAGTCTGAAAATATTTATTTCTGTGTATATGCTGTTATCACATCTTTAGTATTTATCACTAAGCTACTTTTTTCATTATTCTCATTTGCTGAGACTACTATTTCCTGCAAAATGCAGACAAAAAATACTTATTGACTATTCTGCTTTTCATTATTGTAATTTGACCATTTTCATGTAATAGTTCAACTAGACCACTTTGATTAGGTTTCTTTTATTTCCAATGTATCATCCTTAGCTTTTTCACATATTTTTCTTCTCGTATTTTAATATAGCCAAATGAATTTTCTACATCATAATTTTTTATTTATATTGATTATCTCCTTTCTTTGTATTCTTATTTCTTTTTCTTTTTTTTTTGTTTTATTTCCAATTGCTGATTTTACTACACTGTAGAACTAGAATTGGCTTTTACCCCAAACTTTCTTGTCTTGATTGTGGAATCGTGACTTCTGGCTTAATAGTTGATTCTTACAGAGCTTATACTTTTAATTTTCAGTCTTAATATTTTTTCCTTCCAGTAAATTGAATAAAATATTCTTCTTTCATGTGAAATAGTTTATTGAAAGAAGTGCACAGGAAGGAATCTTTTACTGGTTTATTTCCAGGAGATTTGGCAGCATGTCTGGTCATGCTTTGAGTTTCTGAGTTTTCTGCAAACTCTATTTATTGATTCAGACTTTCATTTGCATATGCATATGGGAGCTTGGGGTGGAGGGTTTTTTTTGCTATCTTAGGAGTTTTTTCAAAAGCTTAATCTATAGTACGTTTTCCTAAGCTGTATGTGCCACCTTAATGTTCTTCTAATTCATGTCTGCGTTTAATGCAACAGTATTTATTGTTGTTACATTCACGTTTTATAGCTTGCCATTTCACAAAAAAAAAAGGATAAAGTGCTAGATTTAACAACCGTTACTAGCATGCTATACTTCTGAATCTTTATGTGTTTTCAATTGATTTTTGACATGGACTTGTTTAGGAACATACGGAAGATTAGTTTTATACTTTTATCTGTAGTCGTGCTGAATGTAGTCACTGCAATAGATGGAAATACATTCTCAGCAAGGAGGTGAATGGAACATGCTTTTTGTGGTGCTTCATTCAGTTGCCACTGATACCAGTGGAAGTCTTTGCCATGGGGTTTAAGCACGCTCTTGATTAACAGGTTTTAGTTATCATAGTTCAGCTAGGAAAGTAGTTCAGTGCTGTGAATGTAAAGCAAAATGCTTATTGCCTGCTGGCTATCTGAAGGAATACAGGATGCTGCTTTATCTCAGAGTTAGTTGTGTTTTCTTCTCATTACAGTGTCCTTCTGTTTGCAGATTTATGTAACATATTTGCTTTCCTCATTCATTAAGCACCAAATGGAAACAAATTTACCAATTAGCGCCAGTGTCAAATCA
Organism: Theristicus caerulescens; assembly: GCA_020745775.1. NCBI lineage: Eukaryota > Metazoa > Chordata > Aves > Pelecaniformes > Threskiornithidae > Theristicus > Theristicus caerulescens. The sequence continues at coordinate 89,217,435 of CM036558.1, forward strand.
GTTTAATTTCAGCATGTAAAGTTGTATTTGTCTTGCTTTTATTACCACTGTATTTGTACAAGAGACAGGCCTACGTGCTAAGAGGTCTGTATCTATGCTTCAGAAATGTACTTGGTCATTTTTATTTCACATCTTTTGTTGCCTTCAAAGCATAAAAGCACTAGAACAAACCTAAACAGAGGTTGAAAAATGGCAATCCAGGGCATAATCTCAATAACATATTGAAAAAATATTGTCACTTATCTTGTGAGCTGCATAGTGGCTCTGCACATGTCATCAAAATTGGCACTGACTTTTTTGTTGGACTGCCAAATTTATTAATATCGTATTTCCAGTGTGTTTTTTTACTGTCATGCTTATATTTTTTTTTTAGATTTTTCTCATATATGTGCTTTTTGAATGAGTTCTTGCATGTTAGAGATGTATGCCTTAGAATGTTAAACAAACATAACAGGTATTTGTAGAGCTAAATGTAGTCCTGCAAGTTTTACTGAAGTGGGCACGTTTAGGTAGGAATAGCTCTGATTGCTCTCCGAGTGCTAGTTTGCCACTTGTCCTAGCATTATTTATGTAGTCACAGTCACTCTGTGCTGTTCATTTGCCCAGTTTACCTCTGTGTTCCTAAGGTGTAATGCTTTTACTACGTCTTGCACATTGCTTTTCTTCTTATTCCATTTTCTTTCTGCTGGCTTTATGAAGCTGAAAATAATATTTTAATTGGTTATTGGCAGCCACAGGAAGTTGAAAAATGTACACTAATTAGCTCTGGCTCTTGCCTCATTCATATGAATATAGACATTTTAGTCTCCCTAACACTTATAGGGTCAATATTTCTAATTCCACACTGGATATATTAATGGGTAGAAGTGTTGTGCTCTACTGTGTAATCTCATTTTCTAGGAAAAAAAAAAACCACAAAACTTTCAGCCTCTGTTTTTCTTCAGGATGACACTGTATTTATGTATTTATTTAGAATTTTTACAATTTGAGACAATAGCTTACTTTTTAATAGGCTGAAATGATGTCAGGATGAAAGACCATAAAAAGACATTAATAATTTGATAATCCATCTTAAAATGCCACATCAGTGATAAATCTTCAGTAGATATCTCAAGATGAAGTATGCATAGAGATTGACATGACACTATGCTAAGTACTGGCCCGAAAACTAAAAGTGTGAGACCAGACTGTCTGCTCATATATTCTGCAACAGAAACTGCGTTTATTTGTAAAGTGAGATGGGGCATTTATATGCCACTCCTGTGAGTCTGATACCACCGAGTTAAGGAAACAGTTTATACCTGCTGAGGATGCAGGTCAATTTCCCTGGAAGAAAAATGTTGTTCTGCTTCTGTAAGTGGAAAAAAGATTTGAAACAGCAACGAAGTTTTAGGTTGCTTTAACTTTGATATCTGGAGTGAAAGAAGCACAATCAATGATGGTTGATGGAAGCTTATATGAAATGAGATGAGGAGGAGACTAAGTATTTATGTTCCCTGCTGAATACTTCTGAGCAAGATATTTTGCAGATGGAAAGGTATTTTTTGTCCTTACAGAGAGAGCGTAGATGGGTTAGAAAGACTATATGCATTGCTTCCTGACATTTCAGTGAAAGTCTTTCAAGTCAACTTACACGTAACTTGTGGATGAAGCTTTGTGTAAACATCATCCTGCAGCGTACTGTTTTCTTTGTTTGCCTACTTCAGGCCTCTTCATGACCCAAACCCAAGTATTTTAGTTATTTCTTTGTGCTGATTTATCTGCGCTAATAACAAATATTCTGTCTTTATTTTACTTTCTCATGAATTCTTGCCCTTAACAGCCTGCCTCTTGCGTTTTGAGTAACTCCCTTTAGCAATATTCCTAGGACAGACTAGTGATCTCATTCCTGTACATCCACAATTTAAGTAGAATGTATATGTACCGTAGTCAATAAATAAATACACATAGCTGCACCCCAGAGTCCATAAATAAAGCTGACCATGATAGTGGTCATGTTTCTGAGATGCTTTGAAAAAAATATTTTTTGTTTTTTACACACAGTTTGGGTTTGTTCCTCTCCCCACCCCTCCACTAGCTAATTTAAAAAAATTAATAGAGATGTAAACTATGGGTCCTGACCATCTGTGCCAATTAACAATACCTCATACTTCTTTGGAAAGAATTAAAATTATTATCTCAAAAAATGTGTCCTAATTTTAATTTGGATTACACTTCTGCCAGTTCCCTGGATGTAATACTGCAGATAATTTCTGAATATTGCAAATATTTAAATTTAAAATTTAAATTTACTCATCTCTTTGCTGTTTTTTTATTACTTTAAGTGAATTTGTTGAAATTTTAGAAATTAATGTTACAGATTTTTTATTAATAAATTAAAATTGAAGTAATTTATATTAGTCTTTCAAAAATGTCTTCCTTTTTATCTGTAAAACATAATCACTCTGTAGTGGCATTGAAAAATCAGAATTACTTTAAATAAGGTAAAAATTAGGCAGAAGAGGACTGAAGAATATTATCTATGTGAAAATGTAGTAAAAAAAAAAAGACATAATGAAAAGGAGAAAAAGAGGTGTGAGAAGAAACTAAGAAAGAAAGAAAAAAAATTGGGCAGAAGGAATATGGAAATGGAGCATGGAAGAGCCTTACCACAGACCTAGCATGAAAGAGAATCTGCACTAGAGAAGGATGTGCTGAAATCAATTCAAAGATGGTGTGGTATTTGCTCATTTTTATGAGGGTCACGGACTGATACCATGAGCACTACCAACAGAGCTGGTTTATCAGAAGAGGTGTAACAAGACAGCTGCTTTAACTAGGTAGACACAGTAAGTTGGGAGGAGTTGTAATAGTGCACACATATGCACCAGTATGTGCTGAAGGAAGTGGTTTGGTCAGTGGGGCATGCTCACCTTTCTGAGTATCCTAACCCATCATTTCCCCAGCTTTCAAGCAGTGCCTTTGTGTCGCGTCTTGTTCGTGGTTTGCCTGAACTCCTCCCAAGTTCTGTAGGTGCAGCGTTACTGCTGTAGAGAAAAAGTGGAGTGAGAAATCCTTTTGCAATAAAAGCACGAGCTTTTGAAAAATATGCTTGGTTCGTGTGTAACTAGCTCCTGCTGTACGTGGAAAAAAATCCTTGGGTTTCAAAGAAATTAGACCGGGTATGACAGACTTCAATCAGAATTATGAAAACTCTGTGGCTTCTACAGACACTCTATCATACTTGGATCCTTTGCTTCAAGCTTTATGTATCTGTGGCTGAGCTAATTGTGTAAGGTTCCCATCATTGTGGAGAGAAATGGACAGCTTTAATCTGCCTGCTCTCGTATTCTTATTTAGGCATCTAACACTGGTCACATGAATCTACCAAAGCACTGAGTATTTCTTCACATTGATTATAAAGGAAGATTGGAGCAATGACTCAGATGTACATTTATGCAGTATAAATATATACTTTATTCATACACAGCAAGTCCTTCAAGCTGAAAATCTGTTTTAGAAATTGCCTTAGTCCTTAGCCCAAGGGGTGTAAAGACAGTCCTTCAAAGAATTTAGTGTCCTGACTACTAGTCACTTTTTAATTTTTTCCTTTTATATTCATTAATTATGTTTTTATTTAAACACGAGTGACTTTTTTTTTACTTAAACGCTAGTAACAATTAATTTCTATCTACTATTTTTTTTTAACCCCAGAAACTACCTCTTCAGGTTGCAGCTTGAGGATCTCTCTCTAATACAGGTATGTTTTATGTTTGTTTTCTTAGTTCCTCTGCATGATGTAGGTAAGCAGATGTTTTAAAACAGATAATAAAGATATTCATAAGCTTAATAACTACAGATAAGTATGCATCTGGTTTTGTCCTCTTCGCGGACCCATATTATATAAGTCATATTATCCATTTTAATTCCAGATTAGCCTTTGTCCCAGGCCATACAGACCTGATGTTAACTTACTCTGCTGTGATTTTGCTAGAGTGGATCTATAAAAAATGGAGGCTGGGAAAGAGGATCATGTTGTCTTAGAAAAATGTTCCAACTTATTATTGTGCAGCTTCTGTACTCAGAATTTGTTATTATAGAGAAAAGATATTTTTTAAAATAATAATAAATAAAAAATTTCATTCATACTTGCTAAAGTTAAATTAGGCAAATGAAACAGCAAATTTTCAAGGAAGAAATATAGTGTGAACACAGGTATCAGAATCTCAGTTTTGCATATAAGGCAGTTATCTATTGTTTAAAATTTGTTAGAGCTTGGAAGATGAAACAAAGCCTTTTAGAGGCAGTTAAGCTTTATAGAAAGGTAAGTGAGAATCCCTGATCAATTTATTTTACCCTGAATTTCACCTGACTTCCATATACCAGCAATCTCATTTTCCCTCAGTCTTCTGAGTGGTGTTCCTTCCTTAGGTTTTGTTGATTTTTCTCTTTCATTATTTTTAACCTTGGCATCATTTCTAACCTTCATCATTCTTGTGTTCTTGGCTCTAAGGGTTGTTTTAGTAAATTTAATTGAGTTGGGTAACTTGCTAAGGTGTGGAAGTAGAAAATCACAATGAAATAGAAATGTATGTTTTTTCATATTTTTTCATTTATGCAATTTACAATTAACTAGCTTTAGATTCAGTACTGTGCTTATTATTTCACAAAGTAATACTATACAGTTGAATATGGAAAAATAAAATGCATTCAGGTAAGGCTGTCCTTGTAATTTATGGAACACCTTGTGTATGCTTTAATTAGGCTTGCAGACTTCTTTTAGCTTCCCAGAATACTAGAAACAAGATCTGAAGTTGGCTTATAATTAATCAAAGTTGCAGTATTGATAAATATTCAATTTTGTTGCTAGTGCTTAAGGCTGTGACGCACCAAGCTCTTCTTTCACCTTTCACCTTATGTGACATACTCAATATCCTGGCAAATCATTTGGGTTAAATCCTGAAGATACTTGTTGAGAGGCAGAACTCAGAGGTCTCTGATGGTGCTGTTGTAGTTTATTTTGCTAATTCTTAGATGGAAGTTCACAGCTTTCCTCTCTTAGGATAAGCATCAGTAGGCTGAATTCACTAATGAAGGAGGAATCTGTAGATTACAGAGATTTATATTTGTGCTGACTGACTCAAACAAAAACCCTCCCACCCCAAGCAGCAAAAAATATAAAATGAGGACAGAAATCATACTGTTGATGTTATACTAGGTTACTAGGTTTTGGTCTTATGAATGTGCAGAAGCCTTTAAACAGTCTTCTCAAGTTGACTTTTGGTAGTTTCTTATTCTGTCTTCAGTGCTATAGCACCACTGGTTTGCCTTTTTCCATAACCCTTTAGGGAGATTATATTTCTAAATCAAAACCAAAGTATGTAATTTTTTTTTTTCATCAGCATATCTTTACTACGCCTACTCCAAGTATTCAAGTTTTTTTCCCTTATTTTCAAATCTACCATTATGACTCCTTCATATTTGTCCTTCACAGATCTTCGGTTCCTCTTCTTCCCCTCTGCTTCCCTTCTGGTTCTGTTAGAGTGTCCCAGGACAGCCCTTATCCAAAAGATGTGTTACCTTGGATGTGCCAGTTATGGCAGCTCCAGATCAGCTGTGAGATGGCTGAAGCCTTTGTTTTGATGCAAGTAAGCCAGGATGTAAAGTGTATTGTTTAAGACTCCCAGACTCGTTACATAACACACTCAGGTCATCTTGTAATCTGGTATGAAAGCATGAAGTTAGTCACTGATCCTATAGTCATAAAAGTAGGTTTGGGAGAGGTCTCGAGACGCCATTTAGCCCCTCCAGGTACCCCAGGGCAGGATCAGGGGTCAGTGCTGCTGTCCTTACTGGTGGTTACTTGTCTGAACTGTTCTTACAAGTCTTCAGCCATAAAGATGCACAAGTTTTCTCAGCCTTTGTTGGTAAATGTTAAGACACGAAGAAAGTCTCTGTCTCACGCTGGAAAGTGTGAAAGCTTTAGTAATGAGACAGTAACCATTCCTGTGGAAACTTGGAATTCAAACTTACCAGCTACCAGCCTGAAACCCACCTAGGGCCAAGAGTGTATGTACCAAATGATTCACTGAGATTTACAGACCTTTCAGGTAAGTTTTGTTGGAATGACAGAATCCTAACTGCAATCCCAGTCATCCCAACATGTTATATAGGATTACCTCAGGTATAATTGAAGTAAACTTTGATTTCTGAAACTTTAGGGCATGTGAAGTTTCTCTCATTCACATGTGGTGAAAGAAATATTTTGAATAGGATTAGAGGATATAAAGTTTACCAAGTTAACAATTAAAAATTACAGTATTTTGAAGCTCCAGACCTTTCAAACCTGAAACTCTATTATGGTTGAGGGAGGTAGGAACAAAAGTGAGAAGCAAAGTAAAAGTTATATGAAATCCTTGCAAAAGAGTATGATGGAATTTCACAGGAGAAATAAAGCATACTGTGGTTTAACTAGTTAATATCGTATATGCTAGTTAGCATTTGTTTGCCAAGGGACTGAACATGTTGACACTTTATGTATGGACAGAACTTTTCTTTTAGCATCTTCTTTCTTCACACAGTTGTTGTCATAATAATAATGTAAAACCCCAGTTTAATTCTTCTACTTATGTTGCTCACATTGATTTCTTTGCATGAACCAGCTGTTGTAAAAACATGCAGATGTTTCACAAGCTAATAAACTGTTTTCGCATCTGGAAGAAAAGGCATATGGTGAAGTGCTAGCTGTAAGAAGCTTTCAGTGTAGCACAATTACAATACAAAAGGGATAGAAACAAGACAACCTATACACCTGTTGTTTAATTATTTTAGAAAATTGCTCAAGCTTTATCTTTGCTATTGTGTGTCTGAAGAAGGAGGAAAATTGCTGACTTTTTCTCATGCACAGCAAATACTTCCAGCATGGAAGCAAGGATGATTGTTACAATTTGCATCCTCCTTTTTCTACAGTTTTCAATTAGACTTTTATAACTGTTTATTTCCTTTACATTGATGCTTTGACTTTTTTAGTTTGATTCATCAGTTTAATCTTTCTTATAGTACATTTCTATCTGGAAAATAAAGGGAATGCCTAAAACTTAATCTTGACCATTGATGTACTTCAGTTATTTTTGTATAAACAAGTTTCCTTGTCTGTCATGCTTAAGTGTCTGTTGGAATGTGTTGTTAGTTTGTCCACACACTGCTGTTACGAAGCTAAAAGTCTTCGTGTTGCATGTAACAAACTGAAACAGTAAGGATCATTTAGTTATGGCAAAAGCATCTTTGCAAAACTTTAGTTTACAAATTTCCATATATTTTTTAAAAGATAGGCATTTTATAAGTAAAGTATTACTTTGGAATATTATCAGACATTGCAATATTATCAGATATCGTTTTGTAATAGGAAAGCTTTCTAAAAAGGAATAAAGTAAAATAATGACTCCTTGTTTGCAAACTTTTGCAAAAATTACTTTGGGCCAAAATATGCATATGCCCTGTTTTCTACAAGTGTAAACCTGGAAAATAGTTTTGAAACACAAGATAAGCTTCCTTTATAAAAACCCAAAACCAGCCAGCCATTTGAAATGCAAGTTCTCACAAAAGAAACGCAGAGCAGAGTTTCATGTATTAAAAGGGTACTGTTTCCATCAGTTTAGTGAAAGTTAATCCCTTGTAAAAGTGAGGGTTAGAGTGCTACTAGATTGCATCAGACAGGATGTGTATCTAAACATGAGCTAGGACTATGCAGTGAGACGTTGTTGCCCATTGTGGGTACATCAGAGTTGTCATCCCACATGTCATGGTTCTGTGCTCTGTACTTTATAGGAAAAGCCTGTTGTTTGAGTAAGCAAGTTTCCTATGATAGTGTCTGTAGCAAACCAGTGTTTGATGTGTCTCAGCAATTCCTTTGTGTAGCAGAATAAAGGAAACTAAAACGAGTGAAAGCCTTTTAAGCTCTTGCCGGAAAAGCCTAAGAGTCAAATTGTTCAAAGGTGACTGTTGGAACAATCCATGCATAGCGATTATGGATTAGGAAAGAAGCAGTCATTGGGCTGTGGTTGTAGAAGGACAAATATTTTATAACTCTTGCTACAGCAAGAGTAGGCTCACAGACACAAAAGGCCTGACTCTGCGTGGTTTTGTTTTGTGAGTTTTGCTTTGTTATTGCTCACCTCAAGTAATAGTAGAATACTCCATAAAATCATTCACCAAGACGAAAGCTGGATTTCCTGAAAACTCTCTTATATTCCTTAAAATATAAAAGTGGAAATCTAAATAGTAGTGTTTAAGTGAATAGATTTGTTTTCAAAAATGTTTTTAAAAAAGGTGATATCTAGCCAATGTCAGAATTAATAGTGAGGCTTTGACATCATGTAGAGGATGGCTCTAACAAGTGTCTATTTTTCACCTTTTTTTCCCCCCAAATTCTTTGAAAAGAGAGCTTCTAAATTCAAACGTTTGTTTGTGTCTACCTACATGGCAAGTTTGCTGATGTAGCTGTAAAGAGTGAAAAGCTGATACATGCTGGCTTATAAGTGTTTATGCCACAATTGCCATAAACGTTTTTACAAGCCAGCATGTATAAACTTTTCACAAACCTGATAGAATGTATGCATCTCTTCATCCATAAGAACTTCTTTACAAACTCAGATTGTTAAGGCATTTACAAGGCACATACTTGAGTTTGCCTTTCTCATTTGAATCTTCCTTCTATGAAGCCTGTTCTCAGTTTGAGATGCCCAGAAGGCTGAATGTGAGCCTGTTCCACCTGCTCCTGTGGTTACATAATTCTCCTGAGATTTTATTCTCACACTGAATCTGCACATCTTTCAGTTAGAAATACACATGCCTCAAAGTCCATCTTTAAAGGCAGTTTTAGCCCCTAGTTTACTGCAAGATTCAAATTAAATTCTTTATGCAGGCTAAGAAGGTTGGAGGTTCTTTTTCATGTGTTTTATTCAACTTTAAGTTCTGGAATCTTGGTTTTGGTTTTTTGTATGTGTATATGTGTGTGTGTGTATACACACCCATTAACGAGGCATTCAAGGAATTAAAGCCAAAATTGGATCTGTGAATTGTCAGGAAAAGGAGCTACTTTGGAGAATGAATTTTACCGAAGGGAACTCATGCTGGTGTTTACATGTGTCAAGAGTGTCTGAAATACCTGTTACATATGATAGTTCACTTTTGTATGAGTCATTAATAGCTAGATGGTAGGCTAAATAATGAGTTAAGTAAATTGCAATATGCTTTGAATATATACTTTGTGTTTATCTAGGTTAAACAAAGAGGGAATCTGCCCTCATGATTGAGGTTTTTTAGAAATAAACTCATATGTGTAACCTGAAACACTTTTATAAATGTTTACCTTAATTGTAATACAGAATATTATTTTTTTAACAATGCTTGATTTTTAATTTTTTTAAAGGAATCGAATATTTACCAGGGTTGTAATCCCATTTTGAAAATAACAATTGCTTGTTATTATTATGAACTGAGATCATACTATGTGTTTTGTGAGAGGCTTTCAGAACCTTAGTTTGTCTTTTTAGCTAAGGTGGTATTTGGCCCAATCTAGAGAGAGTGGTGTTCCAATAGAGGCACAATTCACTCACACTCTCCTTAGAGTTCATTTTTGGGGTGCCCTAGGGCTCCCTTTGCTATGAACAAAATGAAAGCTTGTAAGAAGTCATCATGCAGAATCAAATCTTTAATTTATGCTGATATTTAAAATTTTCAGTTATAATCAACAACTTCAGAGATAAAGGTAAGGAAGCTAAGCTTTAATCTTTTAATCTCCTTAATTTGTTGAGTTGCCAAATAAATAGAACCCATTAAAAGGCAGCTTAATGCTTTTTCTAAAACTTTCACTCACTGTGTTTCAGTCCATTTATTTTTTCTGTTGTATGTTACTTACAGTCACTAGTTGTGTAATAGATGTCTGATTTGTGAGATACATGAAAGAAATATAATGAATCATCATTTTATTTTGAGGTGAAGCCACCTGTGCAGAAAAGGAGATGCAAGAAAAACTTTCTCTGATTTCACAGAAGGTATAGGGGAACTAACCTAAGGGTGTCCTTAACTTGCGACAGCCATAGGTTGGCAATATTGAAATGCAAAGCAGACTGAGATTTAACATTCTATTTGGATTGCTAAGGGGGGGAAAAAACCAAACAAGACAAATGAAAAAAACCTTCTGTTAGGTTCTCCTGTGCCTGGTATCTACTTAAGGGTGAGGGGAATAGGGAGTATTCCTCCCTATTACAGATGTTTTTTTTCCCCTTCTTTATGTGAAGGAAGCGTCAGCCACCAAAACATTTCTGCTTGGACCCTTCACATTTGTGTCTGGGACGCATGAATGAAAAATGGATAAGCAGAGCAGATAAGTTAGTGTTACTTTTGATGCTGTTCCAAGTTCCTCAAAAGCTTGGAAGCGGAGGGAGCAACTAGTGCTCATGAAACTTCTCCAAAGGAGACTGAGGTGAGAAAGTTGCAGAGTGACCAAAAGGTGATAGAGCACGTGCAAACTTCTGCTTGGGTGCTAGGGATGGGCAAAACTTGAGGAGGTATTTGAACTGTTACCTTTTGTAAAAGGTGGTGCTGAGAGCAGAGTTTAAAAAAAAAAAAAAAAGCACAGTACATCTATGTATCACAATGCCACTTGTATACCATACCTCTTCCTCCTGTTGATGATACCTTTGTGATGGCAGACTATTGGATTTATTACACAGCAAGTCCACAAATAATTAAATTAGGCAATTGGAAATTTAAAGAAGAGTTAAGAAGTATTGTGAAGCCAGAGCTAGTCCTTTGTGGCAGGTAGAGATGGATTTGGTGGCTGCTTTGACTCCATTCCAGTTCTTTTTCTGTGATACCATTGGTATTTCATTACGTTGTTTTCTCCTCGCAGAACAGTAGTTTCTGACCAAACTTATAACTTGGTTGAAGGCAGAAAGGGATGAATTCGGCTAGCAATGTGTAATTTCACGTGTGTCTAATCTTTACTCAAATGACCTCTTTTACATGCAGCTGAAAGGGGCTTCCTCAAGCTAGATAAAACATATTAGATCACACAAATCTTGATCTTCACTCTGTAGTGTATTTGTGGGGAAATCAGTTACCAGCAGACAGCGGTCCATTTCTGTTGAAAAAAGTTTTGCTACTGGAACAGCTGGTGTTCATAGATTCACCTACATATTAATGCAGAAGGTGTCTACCATCTTTGGTCATGTTTGGCCAAGTACTGATTCACTCTTCATTCTGAATATTCTTTCCATGCATGGGATTTTTCATCCGCATAGGTGTAGTTACATATATTATCTATTTGTTTGAGGTGGTTTTGTGTGTGATGTTCTGAGTTCATATGCAGACCCCCATTACAAATCTACGTAGAGGGCATATGAGGCGGCCAATTGAATCTATGACTCCTCTTCTGCTTGTCTCTGCTTGTTATTCATTTACACTTGGCTTCTACATAATTGGAAGGTTTTAGTCTCCAGAATTTGTAATTGCCTACCCTTCAGTACAGCTGAAATTTGTCACGTAAATTTAGAAAGAGTCTAAGCAAAGCAAAAGAATATTGGCAAATTGGCACGGCGTTGCTGCTGCTTTGGCTCATCAGTATGTGTTAGTATTTTGGGAGATGGAGGAAAAGAGAAGAAAAAGAAAGCCAGGCAGAGACGTCATTTTTCATTTATTTGCTGTATCTGTCATTGTTTTGTGTCAGGACTGAAATACAAGTGCAAGTGCATTTCTAGACAAATGAGTCTGAACACATCCATTTAGCTAGAGAAGCTTAGCTTTTTTATTTCTATTTTTTCTTTCTTACCTCTGCTTGTTAGGCTGCGTTTCTTCTGCGTTTACAGTAATTTTCTGCTCCGATTTCACAGTAAAGAAGAAAAATAGGTACTAAAATTTTTCACTTCCACTGGAGTAAAGCTTCTCTTTTCTTTAGATATTAAACATTTGTGTTTTGCTTCTAAGATAAAGGGGAAGCCTGGATCACCTGAATATATAATATGAGCGCATTTATTCTCATGAGAAGTAGAGGTGATATCAAAAGGTATGTGCATACATTTTATAGCAGATATTAATGAAACAGCTGAAGTGTATTTTATAGTGGTATAATTTAGCCCTTTCTGATAATTTTTCCTGGTATGTATGGTGGTCAACCAGACTGCATTACATGCACTAAAAGTAATTGTGGAAATGTCTTTTCCTAAGAAGGTGGCACTCATGTTTACATTTTCACAAACACGAGCATACCGATACAGCTGCACAAGAGTAATCACCAAGTAGCATCTGTCTGAAAAGAAATCAGACTGCTGTTTTCCAAATACCTGGACTCTATAGGACCATGGCATACTTCAGCTAATTCTGGACTAAAGCAGTGTTCTGTGACAACAGGGCAATACTTGTGGAGGGACACAGGCTCTTCTTTGAGAATCAGCCTCTTTCTATGTAGCCTCTATACTGAAAAAGTGCAGGAATGTTAGCAGACTGTGCAGAACATGAGAGCAGAAAATACTAATATGTAGACTGAAACCAGATTGTCTTCAATCTTACATTGTCTTGCCTGGGTGGAGAGTCCGCCACAAGCAGTTGCTAATTGAAAGTTTCAGCTCTTTGGCACCTAGACGCTGCAGTGCTGAGCAATTTAGAAAAGAGATGGAATATGCAGTATACTTTGAAAGAGATTATATCTGTAATACAGTATCTGCAAACATGATTATTGATTTTTGCTTGCAGACACTGATATGGAACTTCATTGTCTGTTCTGGCCTGTAATAACTAATTTGAGTTCAACCACAGTTTGTATGCCATGCATATTCAAAGAGTAGGCTTAAAGACACGTCTTCTCAGTCACAGAGAGGATTGTGTTTTCCAGTACTGTAGAGATCCATTCAACAGTTCTGCTAGGCTAATGGACATAGATGCTTTTGGGTAATTCTACATATAGGAGGTGAGTTCAGCTTACACCTGTATGTTAGCGATCATCAGTATCTAACGTAAGGGCACTATGTGGTCCATAGCATCCCCTGCCATTGCTTGTTGACCCACGAAATTTAAAAAACCCAACATTTAAACTGAGAATGAGAGAAAATGGTGGAGCAGCCTCGTGTTCCCTCACCACTAGGCAGAAAAATTTAAGATACACGTCTCAACACTGAGGTATAAGGAGCCTTTGACACACTGCTGTTAAAGGATGCACCCAGCTGCTGAACTATGGGAAGAACTGGCTGTTTCCATAAGGCAAAAAGTTCTGCTCCCTTCATCCCTAGGGAAGAGGTGGAAAATTTTTCAAGGTCAGGAGACTACTTTTTTTGCTACAGTGATTAAGGAAAAGCAGGATTCTGAAATATTCAAGGAAAGAAAGCAACCATACTGAGGGTGAGAAACATGGACACTTGTTGCTATAACCTAAGGAAAATGAAAGATCTGAGGAACCCACAACAAGAATGCTGGTGGGCGAGGAGCCCATGAAGGGGTGCATAAGAGGGAGGGTCCTGCTCTCCTACATGGTTCAGGGCACAAAGGGAGGGTCTGTGCTGCTTCCAGCATGTTACTTGCCCAGCTGACACTACTGAGCCCAATGTAAGATGTGGATTGTTGCTCCTAAATGTTTGAGAGAGACACTGCTTAGTCATAGCATAGGAAGCTAGTCCTGGTCTGAATTGAGAATAGAGGACTAAAGTTGTTTTGAGTTTTATTCTGATAGGCTTATCCAATCTTTTGGGACACCTTTTGCCTTCATTTTGCCTATCTTTTTTTTCCTATGGCTTTTTCCCTTCCCTGTTTTTAGTAAACGCTCTCCTCTCTTTTGGCATGTATTGTTTTACCCATCCCAGATGGTACTACAATATGATGCTTCTGTTGTCAAGTCTTCCACATGTCAAAATGTGGAAATCAATTTATTTATTAAAATTGAAAACTAGATGTGCTTTGAAATATCTGGTGTTAGAAATATATATGAGATTTCTATATAAAATTTTTGGTTCAGCTGTTATTTTGGATTTATTTGAAGACATGCAAACTAATTCCACTGTGGAGGAATGCTGAGGAACACAGGGAAACATAAATGCCACCCCTTTTTTTGAGTTCAGTATCTTTACGGAATTTGACAATAGGGATTTTTTTCTACATCACCCATATGCAGCAGGCTTCCGTTGTGAGTAAATTGCATCTAAAATGTATGTTAAGCTCTTTCTGTCATGGTTTATAAACTGAAATAGCAGTACAAAGTTGAAGACTGTGTGACTGCTATTGCTCATTGTTAAGCAAGGCTTCATTGCTGATTGAATGTGAGCTGGTCTCTTACAGAATCAACCTTATTATAGGATTATTTGCTGTATGTTTGCGGTTTTTTCCTTTATGCTTTTTCTTTCCCCCCCCCTGATTTTAATACTAGCTTCTGTAGTCAGGACTTCTGGATTTCCTGTGTTTGCTCTAGTATCTGGAAAACTATTTATTTTCTTCTCCAAATCTGTAAAATAATTCTATGATGTGATGGTGGTTGGTATACTGATTTTCCAAACAAATGAACAAAATACCAAAAGAAAAAGCTCAACATGAGTGAACAGTGTGCTGCTATGGCCAAGAAGGCCAATAGGATGCTGGGTTGCATCAAAAAGGGCATCACCAGCAGAGATAAAGAAGTCATTGTCCCACTCTACTCGGCGCTTGTCAGGCCACACCTGGAATACTGTGTACAGTTCTGGTCCCCATTATACAAAAAAGGTGTGGACAGGCTGGAGGGGGTCCAGAGAAGGGCCACCAAGATGATCAAGGGTCTGGGAAGCCTGCTGTATGAGGATAGGCTGAGAGAGCTGGGTTTGTTCAGCCTTGAGAAAAGGAGGCTTAGAGGTCATCTCATCACCATGTACCAGTACTTAAAGGGGAGCTACAAAGAAGACAGAGACTCCCTTTTACAAGGAGTCACATGGTAAGGACAAGGGGTAACAGGTACAAGTTACTCCCAGGGAGATTCCGATTGGATGCGAGAGGAAAATTTTTCACAGTGAGAACAGTCAATCATTGGAACAATCTCCCCAGGGAAGTGGTTGACTGCTACGCTGAACATGTTTAAGACTCAGCTGGACATGGTGCTGTGCCATCTCGTCTAGATTGTGCTAGAAAGGTTGGACCAGATGACCTTGAGGTCCCTTCCAACCTGGTATTCTATGATTCTATGGTTCTATGAAAAAGAACAGATCATTACAAATTATGGGAAATTAGAAACTGTAGGGTCTGTACTTGGGCCTGTTCATATACCTGGAGATGTTTATGGTAATTTAGCTTGATATAAGTAATAACAACAGTATGGTTTGAAGAAAACAAATTAATTAATACAAAAGGAGTTTGGTTAGATGTTAATATTTATACCTGCAGTTGTGTATATATTCAATTTTGAAAATTACATCCTTGATGAAAACCTATTAGTCTTTTTCCAGGGTATAGCTACCACTGTAGTAATCAGAAACAGTCAGCCCCAAAACTGTTTGTGTTTTGGTTTAGGTTTTAAATTGACTGATTCAGTTAGGTTTATTAAAAGACAAATGAAAGACCTGAGAAAATCTCAGAATTCCATATTTATGTGGGTACCCAGGATAAAGCAACATTATGGAAATCGATTCTAGGAATAATCCGTAACTGGGACAGAAGCAAAACAAATTTCTGTTAATTATTAGTTAAATAACAACTTCATTTCATTAGTCTCTAAATGAAACCTAAGGTATGATTTTTCAGAATTTCAAAATTACCTTGGAGAGAAATTGATTTGTTAGTAAATATTTCACATTGGGGGGGGGAGAGTTGAATCAGTTTTTTCCACTGTTTTGGAAACAATACAAATTTATTCTGTTATATTTTTATGACTTTCAGAGCTTTTAAATTGAGCATTTTGAATTAAATGCTGTGTCTGGCATGTGCACTTCACATTGGTTTCTGTTAATTACATTTAAATATGAATGAGAGAATGCATTCATGCTGAAGCCACATTGAGTGGAAAATGCAGTAGCTGCCCATTATTTGTACATGCCATTGCTTTAGGATATGTCAGTGGAAATCCTGCTTATAAGGGTTATAACCTTAGACCCATAAGCTCCGAGTCTTTGCCTAGATATTTTGACAGTTCTGGGCAATGGTTCTGTGCCTCCTCACACTCATCTCAGGGAGCTGAAATGATGAAAGGTCAAACTGTTTCTTACTTTTTTCCTCGCCCTGTTACTATGAGATGAAAAAAGATCTAGCGAGAGGAGAGACTTTGTGGGAAGTGGAACCATGAATGCTCATCTGCATGAATGTTCAGACTTTTGCACACATTTTAATTTCCATTGATGAGATGAAAGTTTCCTCAGTGAAACTCTTTCTGACTCCTAGATACATGGTTATTTTTGTTACTCCAGTAGAAGTTTGCATGCTGTTTTGTCTGAATACCTGGGCAATTAACAAAAAAGAGAAAAAAATACCTGAATTAAGTTTTATACTGTCAAACACAAACAAAACCTTTTGCAGTGGAATTTTTTCTTACTTTAATTAGGCTAGGATTTATTAATGAAGCTTTTATAATATGTCAGGACAGGTCTGAAGAAACAATAACGTTGTAAGTTCTTAGAAGATCAAAAATATGTCATCGTATATTTATGAAGACTGCTCTAGGCATGATTCCACAGTCTTTTCTCACATGGCTGTCAGTAGTGTTACTTGTAGAATATCGTGCTACTCAGCATGAGAAAATAAAGCTGAATGAGTTGTACTCAACAAAACCCTGCATATGCATTGACAAATAAAAGCTGAGTGGAGAATTTCACATGCTAATGTGTGTGTAGACAAAATCCTCCATAAGCTGACTTTTTCTTTACATAGTGCGGTCCATTCTGACGAACAGGAAGTGAAGCAAAGGCATCAGGAGACCTGCATGGATTCACAAGGGGCTCCAAACTAAACTCAGGCATAAAAAGGAAGCATGCAAGTGGTGGGAGCAGGGACAGGTGACCCAGGAGGAATATAGAGACGCTGTCCAAGCAGGCCGGGTTGGGATGAGGAAATCCAAGGCACACGTGTAGTTGAATCTGGTGAGGGATGGGAAGAGCAGCAAGAACTTTATTTTAAAGGAAATTAATTAGATAAGAACCAACTGCTGTCGTATTTCTCTTTAAGTTATATTCAGATTTTACACTCTTTTAGTACTCCAGCTATCCAGTAAAGGAGGCTGAGAAGGAAAGTTGAAACTTGAGAACTAATGCATGAAAAATCATGTCCAAATAATCTACAAAAGCAGGCTTGCTGTGTAAGCCAAGAATATTGTTTCACTAAAATTTGTAGTTTCATTGATTTTTCTGCTCCACACACACGCTATGACACACAAAAGGAAGAACTGCTTTCATTTTTTAATTGGAGAAGAAAAAAAAAGTCAAGACATTCTTATTTCTGTAAAATTACATATAAAATGTGTGAAGTTATTGTACAATTGCATTTTAATGTAGGTACACATTAACATAAGGGAATATGGAACGATAAATCTACCCAGGCAAATGCTGAACAAATATTTCTGTTGTCATCACCAAATTTGCCAAAACTTCATTAACATCCGCCATCAAATAACGGGTAGCATGATGAAAAGCTGCTTTCTAGAAGGTACATTCTCACTGGGACTTGCAAGCTGCAGAGAAGAATGACTAGACAGGATGGAACAGAGGAAAAGAATTTATTACTGTGAATGAATCTGATCAGACTGAGGCACTGCAAATGCACTTTACAGTTGTTGTGACGTACAAAACTCATGGACAGCACGGTGCTATGGAGGGCTTGTCTCTGCTAATCACCCTTGTGTATCAGGAAAGAAAATGCATCTTTTAGCCTGAGAACACAGTCATGCTAGGGCAAAGGCACCCTGCAGATGGAATCAGGGAGATGACAGAAACGAAAGTTCATTGTTTATTGCAAGAAGTAAGTAAAAATGTATTATTGTTTTTTATCTGTGAAGAAGAAGTAATATTTACCAGACTTTTCCAGAACAGCAGATATATGTGCAGTGCGGAACATAACAGAAAGGATCTTGGGGTCCTTGCTGGGAGAACCAGCCATGCATAAACTCCCTGCTGCTTCTAAATAGCCAGCTGAAGGAGAAGTAACAGAAAGCTGGAGGTAACTTTTTCCAAAAAATGCGCAGATTGAATCTGGTTTATGTAGCAAATCAGAGTCAAATAGATGAAAGAGCTTTAGTCAGCGTAGCCCAGAAAATGGAGTTCTGGAAGATAAAATCTGAGGAGAAAAAAGGATTAAAACCAGTAGTTTCTTCAAGAAGAACATCTGGTTTGGCTGAATACATTGCACGAAAAGCAGCCCTTTAAAAATTGCCACAAACCACAAAACTAGGGTATCTCTGGAAGCCAGCCAACATGAAAAAACGTGAGAGACAAAACCCACCCGATCACCATGGCAGAGAAGACTCGTAGAGTGCCAGAGCAGGTTGGAGGCAGCATAAGCGTACGATGAGCAGACTGAAGGAGAAAGGCTAATGTTGTGTTTACCAGGCTGATATGCATAATTTTCAGCCAAAATTCTCGCAGAACAGGTGGTTGAGACTCTCCAGATGCACATCTCTACAAAGATCTGCAAATGGCTGTGCAGATCCTGGGTGTAGTCATTCAAGTTTCCTGGCTGAAACATAGTCTGCTGAGAGCTGAGCAAAGCCCAGGGACTGTCAGAAGTTATTTACAACTCCTAAATCTGCAGTCAGGTCGGCATGTTGTATCTTGCATCTGGGATCACACAGCCCAACACAATCATTCTGTTACCTGTAGCTGGCCTCTCAAATAATATAGGACTGTTGCAGAGAGTGAAATGGAGTACTTAAATAAAAATATGTTTAGTACCACAAGTAGGAAAGGGAAAACTGAAGCAAAGAGCATCTGAATCAAGTAATTCCCAAACTGCTCCTCCTGTAGGAAAACCACTGTGGATTTTTCTCATGTATAATGGACTTAGTACAGGTGATAAGCTTACCTGCTCTTTTGCAGGGCAGGATGTAGCAGATGTGTATCAAACCTCATTTTTAGAGACGTTAAATCCATCTAAATTGGAACCTATTCTGGGGCCACAACCCCAAAGCAAAATGTAACTAAAATAAAATAAACTGAAGATAAATTAATTGGAAGACTGCCCTGTATCAAACGGTCTAATTCCCAGAAACACCCATGATTCTGAGATAAAACAGGATAGAGATGGTCAGTGAAAATATATAATGGATTAGAATACTAGAAGAGCTTACCTACTTTTCTGTCTCATTCAGAGGTAGTTTGGCATATCCCTGATGAACATTTTTGGTTTTCTATGTGAAGTGGAACATCTCAAAGAGGCAAGTGAGAGCTGGAAAGTGAAATAGAATTAATAGTCTAACAGCTAGCATACTGCCTTTGAGTGTTAGAGACTGGCTCGTGTCTTTATTTGTCATCTGATTCACAGCATGGATTTGGACCTGTCTCTTCTGCAGCTTAATTGAGTTTCCTAAATAGTAGGATTCAGAAGACTCTTTGGTTTTTCTCAATTTGCAGATACTTAATTCAAGCTCCAAGAAGCTTTTCTAGTAAAGTTGTAGCGAAACTTGGAAAAGGTTTTGGGAACGGTGGTGATGGGTGGATTTTTTTCTTTTTTGGTGTCAAATCAACACTTCCCACGAGCATCTTTGTTACTATTGTTGGAAAAGTCCTGGCCAGATTTAATGTATTTGTGTGGTATAAGATTATGGCTTTAAGGGAGGGGAAGCCTTCAGGACTTCTCAGATGTGCCTGTGGCATGCTTCTAGGGCCACAGGCTGGTGTGCTGTTACTGCTGGCTAGTGTTTGTTATGCTGACATTCATGTGACATAGCTGGAGTTTTGTAACTCTTCAGGTCTCTCATTTAGTTTATGTCTATTTTGAATGATTAATAGATGAACATGTGGGTGGATCTGGATAACGCTGCTCTGCTACCCTCACAGTACAGCGTAGACCTTGCTAGAAGCACTGTAGTGGTTGTGCGCATATGTGGCATACCGGACGTGCATTAATCTGGCTAGCGAGTGGATTGATGGCAGCATTAGCTGTAGAAGCATGGACTTCTACACAGATTGTGCACCAGACTTCCTAATATCATGGGACTGGAGTAGCAGATGTTTGTGTTAATTGAAGCATGTTGAGATATCCTTTATCTTACCTGTCTGTGGTATAGATATCGCTTTAAAATGCCTGTTGAACAGACAGTGTAATTACTGCGTGGAAGTTTATAAATACTGTAATTACTGATTCTGATGTTAATGCACTGTTATGATAGCCATGGGAATGTTGGTTGAGTCCATTTTCCTACTGGAATTTGTTTTCCATCCTGTTTTGTTTTCAGAAGAGGACAAAGACGAATTCTGCAACGTGCACTTCAGAGCAGTCAGATGGTGTTTGGTATAAGTCACATCAAAAAAAGGAGTATCTAAATCTACTTGTTCTTGTCTTGAAAATAAACAGACTGTTACGGGTTCCTGCAGCAATTTTAGAGAAGTGAATTGACTTTTTTTGTATTTGTTATCTGCTTGATTAGCAGAGACCTCTGTGATGTGCCTGAGACCATGAAGAGTGTTTAATTCTTCAGGACAGCGGAAAGCAAGGCCCTCACAGGGGGAATGTTTGGTTTCTCATATATGTTCTACTGCTGTTGCTGTCATCACTACTAGGACAATTGGACTGCAAAAATAAGCTTCTTCTTGAAGAAATGACTTGGACAGTGGCAATGTGTGCGTGTTTGTCTCCCATGTATGCATTATTCAGTGCAACCACTTTGCAAAGTTCTTAGAGTCATAGAATCATAGAATATTCTGAGTTGGAAGGGACCCACAATGATCATCGAGTCCAGGTGAAGGTGAAGAACCTTTTCCTAATGTCCAACCTAAACCTCCGCTGGCATATCTTCCTGCCCTCCCCTCAGGTCCTGTCATTGGTCATCAGGGAGAAGAGATTAGTGCCTGCCCCTCCTCTTTCCCTCATGAGGAAGCTGTAGACTGTGATGAGGTCTCCCCTCAGTCTCCTTTTCTTCAGGCTGAACAGACCGAGTGACTTCAGCTGCTCCTCGTACAGCTTCCCCTCTAAACCCTTTACCATCTTTGTGGCTCTAAAGAGCTTTTCTTGTGCTTTTCTTGTAAAGAAAAGCAAACAAAAATGCAACGCTTACAGACTCCATCTAGGATATATTCTTCCCTTCACTACCTGTGCCTTATTACTAGTACTGATAGTCTATCAGGTTGAATTGCATGCTTGGTAATACTCAGAGAATCCTGCAAATAGCTTATAAAAATGAGCTGACTGATTGGAAATCTGATGAATAATCCTGTTGGTAGACAAAGAGAAAACAGAGCTGAGGTTGCTTTTTCGTGGTGGTGTCAACTCTGCAGGACTGTCTGGTGTGAAAAGAATGAAAACATATTAGTTTTGGAGAACAGATGGGGATCTGAATACGCACAAGCAATTGATTTATGAACAGATTAATGCTGAGGGTAGGTTGCTGCTTTTAATAGGCATAGCTTGTTATGTCCTGACATGCTTTAGTATCTACCTAATGACTAAAAGAAATTTGCAGCACTTTTTCTTCTTTCAAGAGGCTTTTAGCTTTATTTTACAGGACTTGAGGATCAATACTTATATGAACGGAAGCTTTTCAGCTGTCCCCATGGATAGCTATTACCTTTCAGAAGAGAAGGCATATAACATTGTTCATATGGGAGCATCCTCCACACAGTCAGTGGCAAGCCTAAATGTTTACTGTCGGTACAAATTCTGTGTCTATTGTAAATTATTACATTTCCAGGTAGAAAGTATGAGACCTCTAATGCCATTTCTGGAATGCTTATCACTCTTGCTAGTACAGGCCTTTTTGGTATCATGGTCAATTTTGATGTAGTCTTATACAAGCAATTTTAACACTATTGCTTTCCTGACTTCACAAGCTTAAAGTAATAGTAATACTCATTCCTACTACTAAAAAATAATAATAAAAAGATGCTACAATTTCTCTTCTTGAAGTTCTCTCCAGAATGATTCTTGGCTTCCACATGTTCTTATGTTATAAGACTGAGTTATTTGTCCAGCTCTAGTCTTGCCATTTTAAACTCTGAGACCATAGTTAGGACTTCAAGTAAGCACAGAGGATGCTGGTTCTGGGCTTAGGAGACAAACAGAGATCTCAGAAGTTTAACTCTTAAATAGACGAGGGAAAATGTAATATTGAGAAAAAGCTTATCTATTACTTACTGTACTGGTTGTAGACAAGACTCTGTGATAGGACTTATTTCTTGAAGAGACAAAGAGTCATGTTGTTATGGACAAATGTCATAACATGCACCAGAGCAGAGCAGCAAGTGTATTTTACATTCAAAAGAGGAAAGTGTTAAAAAACATTGAGGAAGAGGAAAGCAGACAGGTTGTATTAAAAGTAGTTGGCCTGAAACTACTATGAAAGAACTATGTCAAATGTGAGCAGGACTATAGCCTTTTGCTGACTTAGTCATGTTAAAAACAAGTTGTGAAAATAAAATTTTGGTCTGTTTACAGAACTTTCCCATATGCACATTGAAAAATCCTTATTGATGTTATTTAATGACAAGCAGGGTTGTGTCCTTAGTATTTGTGTAGAGGAAAGTGCAAGCACGATGAGGATGGAGGTGAGACTTAATTAGAGTAATGATTGTACTGACGAGGTGATAATGTCAGAAGTCCATACACCATGGAAAAATGTGTCTTATTGTAAACTCCTTATATGCCTGTAACTGATGTAAATTGATTATGAAACTATAGCATGCATAAGTGGCAGGGACCTTAAGCAGAAGGTGGAACAGCAGATACCAGAAACTGCATTAAATTCATGAACCTTGGCTACTTTCTGCTTGTAGGGGAAACAGAGAATTAGAGGGGAAAAGTACAAAACTTGTATGCAATACATATGCCTGGATTTAAATTCTAATTTAGTAATTCAGTAAGTCTAGCAATTTAAAAACAAAACAAAAACTTGACATTTAAAATCTGTTTTTACAAAAAAGCCACTTTAAATGATAAAAGCAATCTAATCTTGTAGGGCTTCTCAGCACAGATTTACGTGTAAACTTAGCAGGAAAGAAATCAACAAAGTTAGGCAATATTTATCTATTTCTAGCATTCTTCTTTGTATAGTTCAAGACTGATTATTTCTATGCAATATTCAACATTTCTAATGTTAAAGAAAATTCCATTTGAGAAACCCTCTTTCATTGGTTTAAGAATATCCAGTGTCTCCATATACCTGGGCTGAATGTTTCAGCTGAATGCTTACTTCTTACATTATGGTAAGATCTGTCCAGGTTTTGACAGTGTGGAGAAGTTGAAACCATTGGTGAGAAGGAGACTTCACAGTCAGAGCACTAAGTCCAAATCTTAACAAGAATTGTAAAATGAGTATAATGAGTGTTCTGCAGTGTATACTAAGATCAGCAAACTTTCCATAGATATCCATAGATTTATATGATACTGTGTTTGCTGTATGCCTGTCCTTCTCACTTGCTCAACTTTCCATGTGTGCAGGACAGCTGTAGAGGGGCACTCATTATTGTTTCAAGGTTGCTTATGAAATCCTTCTGCTCAGGTTCGAGACCATTTATTTTATGGAATGATGGCATACGAGTACATCAAGTTGCATTATCAGCTGCACCTCTTATAACAAGGTCTTTATGATACAGTGTTCAGGCAGCTTGGTTTGAAGTTTAAATTCTGAAGGTTTGGATCACAAAATGTTATGTCCCGTATACCTTTTTAAGTTCAATAAATGGGGAATATATGGCTCCCTAAATGTTAGTTAAAGTCCAGAGGCAAATTCTCTGTTCTCCTATTTTAAAACTATAATACTCTGACAGTGTGGATGGTAAAGATTAGAGGAATGGTGACGATAGTACTCAAATGTTAAACTTTTTATTCAACAGCTGGATAGCCTTGTAGGAGCTTGCCACACGCCACTGCCTTCTCTTCTTTCTACTGTTCATTAAAATAATTTGCAACATATGAAAGGTTAACTTGAGGACATAAAAGTGTACTGATCTTTTTCACAAACTTCAGTCTTTCATGATACACTGAAGGTTTGAGCATGTAATCCTACCTTGGGCAAAATTCACATTTATGTCAAAAGAGGCTTTATATCTGCTGTATCAAGAAGTCTGGCTACTCTGCTGCCAGAGGGACATATAAAGAACAGCCTTATGTTGGATGTCTTTGCCTTATCATTTGGTATTTCCAGATTCATAGACAGAATCCTAAATCCATCGTTGGACACTGAAGAAGTAGCACTCAAAATGCTGAGTACTTGGTTTTTCTCTGTTACATGCAGTAGGAGTTGCGAGGCATGATGTATTTGTTTTAAAGTCAATTTAAATACTTAAATACAGAGTTTGCTTGCTCGGGGAGAGATTTGCTGTGGATACTGGCAGAGAGAAAGGATGCGTTGAGGTGGCTTTTCTTTATCTCCATCCCTTTTATCTGCAAGTTGAGGCTGCATCCATCCAAACAGTAGTTTCCTAATTTTGAATGTCTGAGCCTCATAGTTTCCTCGGGTCTAATAACTTTCTTTAAAGGACCACCAAACGTTTTCAAAAGAATAAGTAAATAAAACTCCTCATGGGTGATGAGAATGATGATAGTGTCAGTCCGACAGATCCTCAAGTGGCCAAGCTGCTCAGGTTGACAACGCAATCTGATTTAATTGGGGATGTCAGCGTTCCTACCCATCCTCTCTTGCTCCATTTGTGGCTGAGCCTTGCCTTCCTCTCCCACTCAGTGCTCTTACTTTTCTGGTCTGTAAGGCAAAAGGGAATGTTTTTAGGCCATTTAAGTTGATGTAACCAGCTCACTGTAGGACCATGCAAATGTGATGGCACAGAGGAGGAGGTAAAAATTTGTGGCCAGGAGCAAGATCAGTTTGGGGTGAAGGAGAGCTCTGAAAGGACTCACTGGGATTGTCTGAAGGGGTCGTGGAACCACAGTGTTCTCATCCCAGGGCAGAACTGGGAATGGAGAGAGGAACCTACTCTTCAAATCACCAGCTTATTACTAGACATGAATTCATCCTCTTAAAAACAAAACAAAAAAACCCCAACTGTTATTTGTTTTGACTAATCCTTTTTGTCTGATTGTTTCTATTTATTGAAAAGGGGAAAGGGAGAGAGCTGTGATTTATTTATGGGGAGTAGGTAAAAATACAATGTTTGTGAATGTACATGCTGTTAAAGAAAACCAACCAAACAAAAACCCCAGAAGAATCCAAAACCTCTTAAGAACACTTACTCTTTTAAAATTAAATTTAAAAGAAAAAAAAAATCCCATTTTGTGAGCTGCAACTAGTAGGGATGTGTGCATCAGCTTGGAAAGTAGTAGTATGGCAGAACTCCCCTGCCATTCAGCTGCTCTTTTCAAGTGCTGCTGCTAGAGATTACAGCACAGCCTGAAAGGCCAAAGGTTTGGACAGTTTAGAGCTTGAGGGAGAATAAATAGCATTGGTTTTTTCTTTACTTATAAGATCCCAAGCCCCTAATATCACTTTTCCTCTTAAACCGTTCTCTCCTTCAAGGCATTTTTGCCTCTGCCATTTTGTATAATCCCTGTCTCTGGATGGAGCTGGACTGAAAAATCATACTAAAATAGTTAGTTTCCTTTCAAACAGAGTTATTTCAGTTGAAAATCTATGCTGCCAGTTTATAAATCTCTGTTTTCTCCTTGTCTTACTTCAAACTGAAGTTGGTAAACTACCCTTGGAAATTTCAGAATTTAATTATGTTGACGTATCTTGCTCTCCCAAGAATGTAGAAGAAGGATAAGGAAATAAAAAATAATCAAAAGGAAATCCAACTCCAAATAAAGCTCCTAGGCACAGTAGAGGAAAAACCTCTCTTAGTAAGTTGATGATGTTGGGCAGTTTTGCAATGAGGTGCTGATATTGACACAGGGCTGTAATGTGACTGTCCCAAATCTCACTCTTTAACTAAGTAATGTTTTCTGTACCATGGATGGCACTTCTCATCCTGTGGGTTGTATGCTATGGAGCTGCATGAATTTGGAGATTCTCAAAATACCATGCGCCCATTATGCTAATGAAAAATATATTGATGGTAAGGCGGTTTATAAATACACAACTGAAGAACAATGACTCAAATCATGTTTCTGAAAGTGTTAAAGAAAAATGAATGAGGAAAGTCACTGTATGCAGGCAGCACACTTATTTTCAAAATAGGTATGTAATTTCCACCCACTCTCCTGCATTTTTGGGATTGATTCCCATCTGCTCCCCACGCTGCAATGTTTAAACAGTGTCTCTCAGGCTGTTCAAATTGTATTTTCATACACTAACTGTAAAGTAAGGTGCTGTCTTTTGTTTGAATTTACACCATGCCTCAATATTTTATGTTGAATGGCTAGCACAGAGGCTGGATAGACACCTAGGAAAATAGTTTTATGATTACAAAACCAGTTGCAGCTGGTCCTTGGCAAGGTCCTCTGTCATTTTTATTGGCAGAATTTGAAGCCACGTGGGTCTTTGTCCTGTGCCTCAGAAGTTGAGTGGAGCTCTGGCTGCCACTAACCTCAGTTCAGCCCTACTACTTTTATTTCAAGGACCTGCCTGGCAGACTTCTGTCTGATAATAAACTCAGTCCAATGTGATCCTTCTGAGAAACAATGGCTTGACCACAGCAACATGTTTCTCTCTTTAAATCTGCATCCTGGCTTTTGGTATCATAACATCTCAAATGGAAAGCAAATAGTAACTTGGCTTAAGCAAGTGTCCTGATGCCAAAAGCCACCATCAAAAAACCAGAAACAAATAAAAAATTCAAAATTGAAATGCCATGTTACATAGTTTGTGACTAAAGTAAATCTGAATAACTTGCCTATATTACAAAATTGGGACTGCTTCTTGAGCATCTCAGCTGGAAGCCTGGAACTATTGCAGTAAAAAACAGGGGCCCATGTGAGACTTGGACAGAGCACTTCAATAATGCATCGCTGTATCAGATGTGCAGAGCTACTGATGAGCAGAGTAGGAAAGACAGGCTTTTTTGTTTACATTTATGCTTATTCATCTGGGAGAAACTCATCAAGTGTAGTTTTTCCAACTGAGATACTTAAATTCAAAGCTGAAGCCATGTACTGTTTTCTTTGATACTTATTTCGGCAAGTAGTCATTCATCCAATATAATGTAATTTTACTTGTCTCATTTTACACTGACATTATTAACAATGCCACATAATGTGATTTGGGGTAATGTTGCTAAAGGAAGAAAATGGGGAAGACCTACTTATGTTATAAAACCAGTAAGCTTGTTCCAACCAGTGTTATAACCACAGGACAAAATTGTGCTTTATATCTCTTTCAATCTCCTTCAGTGTCTCTCACCCTGCAGCTTTCCCTCAGAGACAGGCATAGCATCTCCTATTGGAATCACAGTGACCAACCACTCATGTTTGCTCTTTGGGCCAAAGAGAAATCCCACTTGTGTTTGGCATTATGTAAACCTTTATCTTGAATGGAAGACTAACAAAATGACTGAATCTATTCAGAAACAGCATCTCCAAAGTAAAATGCTTGTTTAACCCTATTCCTAAACATACAAGGCAGAGTTAAGGCTAAAAAACAGTAAAAAGGCATTTATTCATGCATCAGTTCTAATTGCAACCTCAGTCTTTCTCTGTAACTATTTGTTTGTTCCCTTTTCTCCAGCTGATTTCCAGTTGTGGGTTATCTGGATTCCTGTGTGATCTCCTAATCTATATCTGTCCATTCTTGCCTGATAGTACTTGCTGACTCTGAGCAGTCTCTAGTTTCCCACTTGTCTGTCTGCCTGCTTTTAGACTAGAGGATCTTCAATATTTTCACTAAGGTTCCCGATCCAGGGCTTAGCCTTGAAAAGGATAAATCATTCTCTGCCTGACTGGAGATTGATAAGGGATATTTTCTGATAAGCATCCCCTTTATTTTTAATCCGGACTCTCTGTCTATGGCTTTTACTCCTTGCTTGTTCTCTTTTTTTCACCTCTTTTGTCATGGGCAAACACTTGGGCCTACATGCTGTATTCATAAAAGAAGCTTTCTGAAAATTGTGGAGTTCAGCTTAAACTCAAACATGGTGGT
This sequence comes from Theristicus caerulescens, assembly GCA_020745775.1. Taxonomy (NCBI): domain Eukaryota; kingdom Metazoa; phylum Chordata; class Aves; order Pelecaniformes; family Threskiornithidae; genus Theristicus; species Theristicus caerulescens. The sequence goes on from CM036558.1 coordinate 89,245,582, forward strand.
CACAGGACCTTCAAGGTAGGGAGGAAACTCATGGAAGCCAGGGAGAAATAGTTGAAAGACAATGATAGAAAGGTTCAGAGCTAGGTGAAGAGTACAATCTGATAATTTTTGAGGCTAGATGAGAATTTTGATGATGAAAAAAAAAAGTCTGTCCAAGTCTGATGAAAAAAAAAATTCTGTCCAATCTTAGTGAGTTGTTGTAGGCAAAGTAAGGGAATCTGGGATTATTTTACAAAATGTCAGCATTTTTTAACGTTTCTTGAATGAAGCATTTTGACTCTTTCTTCTGGAATAGTTTGATTTTGAATAGACTTTGGTTTATACTGAGAGGGAAAACACCTTTTGAAACTCAAACAAGGAATAGTCTAAACATTTTGAATTACACTAAACATTCAGTTGATACTGAATTATTTAGAAGAATGAACAAGAAAATTTTCTGTATTTGCTTTGTCAGACAAACTGAAATACCCATTGCTTTTACAGCTCTGTCTGGGACCCCGTCCTGCTGGCCATTGCAGCGTTGTGCTGGCAAGTAGAAATGGTTTGATCAGGATAGGGAGAGCAGAAGGGAGGTCATTCATAGACTTTAGGTAGCCATTGGTAGACTTAGATATATGTAAGCTTTCAGGTAAAAATTTGTATGCACAACTGCGGCTAGATTGGCTCATAAATGTTAGCTGGATAAAAAAGCTCTGAAACTATTGAAGAGTTGAGTCTATAATTACATTTGGACTTCAAAATGCTAACTCCTGTTTCTCTCTGAGACTTTTTAGGCATTTATTCCCTCTACTTTCTGAGCTTGGATTTGCACAATTTGATGATGTTTTGATCTTCAAAATGTACCTCAGACCCAAATCCTTTCCTTTTTTATTTGGTGGGTGCTTTGAAAGGTGGGACGTCATTTTCATTATTCTGTGAGAGAAATTCAAAGCTCTGACTTTGGCATCTGTGTCACACAAATAAAGTCCCTGCTGCAGGCAGAATGGTGTTTCTGCCTGGCAGGTCCATACCTAGTTCCATGAGACAGTGAACCTATTTATAATATGGAACGAGGACAAGGCTCAGCAAAGGCTTAAACATAGACAATACAGCGATGTGATTCCTGGACTGGTGCCATGTAAGTGGAAGCAGGTGGCTAGCACTTCAATGCAATCAATGCAATATCAAGCGAGCACCAGAAAGTGAATACCAAAACCTGAAGCCTCTGTTACTGAAGTAGCTCATTTATTTGTTTGTTTTTGAAAGGATTTTTACTACAGATCGCTAAAAATATGTATGGCAAGTAGAAATGGATGTGCATGGAAGTGCATGGATTAGCAAGGAGCTCCTAACTGAACTCAGAAGACATAAAAAGGAATTCTACAAAAGATGATAGAAGGGGAAGGTGACCCAGGAGGAGTGTAGAGTAGCTGTCTGATCTTGCAGGGATAGGCTTAGGAAAGCCAAGGTTGACCTTGAGTTGAATCTGGGAAGGGATTTGAAGAGCAACTAAGGATTCTACAAGTACCTCAGCAGCAAAAGGGAGACTGGGGCAAATGTGGGCCTGCTGCTGAATGGGCTGGGAGAACTGGTGACAAATGACATGGAAAAGGCCAAGATACTCAGTGCCACCTTTACCTCAGGTTTTGCCAGTAAGACCAGCCTTCAGGAATCCCTGGCCCCTGAGACCCATGGGAAAGTCTTATCTCTTCTTTCAATGCTGTCTTTTCTTACTGTCCTTGTAGGGCAGCATCCAAGATATCTCACCCTCAGTCTTTTTCCCTTCCCCTGTTGCAAACATCAGCCTGCTCCAAACAGATCTGAATGTCAGCAGTAGATGCGTATTACATTTCCCTGACTTCTCATAGCAGGAGTGGCAAACTAAAAAAGGCCAGTGCAGATAGCAAGAATGTGTTTATTGCATGGGCACCGGTGTGGACACAGAGCGTAGCCAGGCAACAAGAAAACAGGACTTTCATTTATCAGACAGGACGCAGAATGATCTCTAGACATTCTTCCCTCTGCTTTGAATCAGGGAAAGCAATTTGAAAAGGGCAATGTGCAGAATATGCAAAATTTTGCACAAGGGAAATTTCTGTAGCAAGAACAAATCAGAAGTGGGGGGTTACGTACATAGAAAGACAAATTCAGATTCAGGTAACATGATTATGAGCTCTGACTTCTAACCTGCCTAGAACAGAACAGATTGTAAGTCACTGGAAAAGTGCTTCCTGTGTAAAATAAACAACATAGGAGGGAAGAGGAGGCAGTGTGTGCTGCTTGAACCTGAATGTTATAATAAAAATAGAATGCATTTTGGGTGTAGTCAAGACCTAAGACAGGATTTAGATTTTTAATTTTATTCTCTTAATTTAAAAAAAAAAAACTTGGTCTATGCTTGATAATCATGTAATATTATTTCCCTTGCTATGAAGAATAACTTTAGTGATGTTAATTATAAATGATGTTCAACTTCATATTTGCTGGAATTCTTTTTAAACAGCATCAAAATATATCATTTTGATGAAAGTTTATTGCTTATTTGACATAAAATAAGCTAAGGCTGATAATGGGTGGTGTAACTCTATTTGGAGTCATAATTAGAAGGTTATATCGATGCCTGTACTGGGTCAGATCATACCTAGTGTATTGTCTTGTCTTCAGCCCATAGCAGGTACCTAGGAAAAGCCTAAACATGTAATGATATTTCCTCAGAAAACTTTCCCAGCTATTTGAAACCCAGGAGCTTCCTGAGATGAAGGTAGTGTCTTGGATGTGTTTTTATCCAGTCAGCTTTTCAGCTGTCACAGGGGATTTGCAAAGTGAGGTAACCACAGGAACAGAACCACACCACTCAGTGGCAGGAATTTTAATAATAATTAAACAATTATCTGTGTTTGATTTGTTTTTGTAGCACAAAATAGAATCATATAATGAGAGCAGGGCAGATTTAATCAAGAGCTCACGTACCTGAGTGATATTTTCCTGTCGGCTTCACCTTATGACATTTAACTCACATCCACTTTTTGTATCTTCATTGTCCTGTGAAAGAGAGTTTTGCCCACTCATCTTGTGAATGGAGAACGTCTGTATTTTATATCATTAAATATTCTTTACTATTCAAAGAACAGTGAATACACTTTTAATTCACTGTTAAAAATCAGTAAACAATATTCCCTGCGCACCTTTCTCATGATTGTATAACTGTCTATTATCTCTCTCCTTAGATGTTGTCTTTTTTAGGCTGAGGAATCAGTCCATTTAAATCCTACCTTGTAGAGAAAACACAAAAAGCTGGAGGTATTTTGTCCCCTTTCTATGCATCTTTCCTAGTTCTACTTTCAAATTTGAAATTGGAGGTTGGATCAGAAATGCACAAACTATTCAAAATAAAGGGGTAAATGGATTTGTTCCATGGTACAATGATGTTTTCTAGTGTTCCATACTTCTCATAATTTATTCTTAATTCCTTTTTTTGTTATTGTAACTTAAGATCTCATTCTCGAATAGTAATGTTCAGTTCAGAGCCCATCACTGAATACATGAAATTAAGTAATTTCATTATTTAAGGTTCTTTTTCCTGGTGTGCAACACTGCATTTATTAAAACTGCAAATTAAATTCAATACAGATAACTAACCATTCAGATTTGTAATGGTTTCCTAGAACTCTATACAGTCAGCTCTTCCTAGAACTCTATACAGTCAGCTCTCTGCTAACCTGAGTAACTTGGTATCTTTTGCAAGTATTGTCACTTCACTGTTCATTCTCTTTTCTGCATCACCTAAGGATATGTTCAGCATTTATAAGTTCTGCCATAGATTTCTGTGGGTCTCAACTGCTGACCTCCTCCCCTCTGAAAATTGACCATATACCTCCCCTGCCTACTTTTTAACCTCTTCTTTATCTGTGGAAGAGCCTTCCCTCTTATGCTCTGATTGCATAGTTTCTTGAAGAAGTCCTTAAAGGTCCATTGGTAAGAGAACTTGTCCAGTGCCTGTTGGATATCCAAATGGAATGTATCATCTGGATATCCTTTATTCATACTTTGTCCATATCCATATCTATTTTTCTAGACAGTGTTGTTATAGGAGGTTATTCCATTCCAGATGAAGGACTTGGCCTTTGTTGAACTTTATAAGGCTCCTGTCAGCTTATTTCTCCAGTCTGTTGAGATGCCTCTGAAAAAACAGCCCTGCTCTCCAGCATATTGATCTCCCATTTTCTCTGATTTTTCTATAATTTACAAACCTGCTGAGAATGCACTCTGTCCCATTATCCAGCTTGTTAATAAAGACATTAAACAGTATTGGCTCAAATATCAGTCTTTGACTGACTGATAACTGGTTACCAGATGGATTTTGTGCTACTGAATGCAACCCTTTAAGCCTGATGATTCAGATAGTTTTTCACTTGTGTTATCATCTGTTAATCCAGTCAATATCTCAATAGCTGGGCTCTAAGGATACTACAGGAAACAGTAACAAAGATATTGCTAAAGGTAAGGTAAAACAGTGTGCACTGCTCTCATTGAAGAAGGCAATCAAGTTGGTAAGGTGTGATTGCCATTGGCAGATCTGTGCTGGCTGTTCCCAGTCACCTTCTTGTCTTCCATGTGCCTGGACACGGCTTCAGAGATGACTTGGTCCATAACCTGCCTGGGGACTGAGGTGAGGCTGACAGGCCTGTAGTTCTCCAGGTATTCCTTGGCCTTCTTGAAGACTGGTAGACAAATATAATTTTTCTAATTGTCAGGAACTTCCCCTGGTTGCCGTGACCTTGCAAAGTTGATAGAGAATGGCCTTGCAATGGCTTTGGCCGACTCCTTCAGTACGCTTAGATGCTTCCAATCTGGTCCCATGGAATTGTATACATTCAGTTAGCTTAGATGTCCCCTAGCTCTGATCTTCCTCTGCGTTTAGTAATGCTTCACTTCCACAGACTCTGCTAGTAGGGTCAGGGACATGGCAGACCTGTGGGCCGGTCTTATCAGTGAAAACTGAGGCAAAAAAGGCACTGAATACTTCAGGAGTTTTTTTGTGTCACTTATCATTAGCTCCTCTACCCACTGAGCTGCAAGCTGGTGTACTTACACATGTCTTTCTGATGGTATTCACTTTCCACCCTGGTTTCAACTCTGACTAAGCTTTGTCTTTCCTAGCTCCTTTCTTGTGTATTCAGGCATTGTCTCTAGATTTTTCATGGAGAGCTTATACCTTCTTCTGTCCTCTGTATATTTCTTTTTTGTGTTTCATCTCCATCAGGATTTCCTTGTTCATGTGTGCTGGCCTGACCATTCTTAGGATGTGAGTTGTTGATCAACCAGCTATCCTGAGGCCCTGTGCCTTTCAGGGCAGTCTCCCATGGGATCATGTCAAGAAGATCCCTAAACAAGCTGAAATCTGTTATTCTGAAGTCCATGACTGTAGTTCTATTTGTTTTGCTTACTTTTCTCAAACTTGTCAGCCCCACTCTGATCGCTACAGCCAGGTCAGACCTCACCTTTCACACTCCTGTTTCGTATTAACAAGTCCAGAAGATCATCTTGCCTGTTTGGGCTCTCACTCACCTTTATCAACGAATTGTCATCAGTGTATTTCAGAAATCTCCTGAACTGCTTATACCCAGCAGTCAGGGGGGTTGAATTCGCATAAAAGTGCTTGCATCTTTGTTCATTATTTTTATTAATTATTATATAGTTTTTGATAATTTACTTGGTACAGACATCAGTGCTGTCAATTTCATGGGTCTTCCTGGAGCCCATTTTAGAAATATATTACATTTGCTGTCTTCCAGTCCTCAGGTACCAAAGCAGTTGTAAGCTAAAGGTCTTACATTGATTAATAGTTCAGCACTTTCATCTCTGAATTCCTTTAATATTCTTGCATAAATAACCATCTTGAAAATCTGTTGCTTGTCATTTTGTCTGTATTCTATAACCTCTTGTAACAGCACTGTGGTTTGAGAAACAGTTTTTGATGAGCAGCCCCGCCCATTCTGGGTTGAGAACTTCCTTGAGCTCTTCCATGATGAACTTGGGGGGGGGGGAAATATATTTTTTTCTGGTGTGGCTTTATCTTCTTAATCACTTCTTTGATCATTTACTACTTCTGTGAACTGTCAAGCTTCCTGCTTTTAATGTGTTTGAAGAAGGATTTATTAGTAATATTTATGGCTTTTGCAAATTATTCTTCAAGCTCTTTTTGGTCTACATTCTTAGGTTTTTACATTCAACCTGCCAGAGTTTTGCTCTATTGTTTTCTTCATTTTGACACTGCTTTAGTTTTCTGAAAGATGCTTTCTTCTTTTTATTAACTACTACTGCCCTGCTGTTAATCGATGCCAATTTTACTTTTGCCCTTTCCCTCATGTCTTTTTTTTGATAGGTAGTGTTCATTTGTCCTGTGTTTCCAGCTAGGTATCCTTGAATGCTGCCTGCAAAACTTTAACAGTCAGCTGCCTCAGCTCCTTTTTATCAAGCTTCCTCATACTGAAGTTCCCTGTTATGAAGCAGAACATGCTGTAGTGGATTTGGGTATTCAGTTGCTCCTGCACTGATGCGGAATCTAAGTACATTGTGGTTGCTGTAACAGTGCTATTCCTGCATGCTACTCAGGATAAAGTCAAGAGTTGCATCTTCACTCTTGGGCCTTGTGTTGAGTTGCTTCATGAAAACCTTGATTTGTGTCTAAAAATTTACTCTTGCTGCCAGGCTTCAGTGTAATGCATACCCAGCCTTTCTGAGGGTAGCTGAAGCCTGCCATTGCTGCTGCACTTTCCGACCTCCTAGAATCCCTCAGAATAGGTGTTAGAGGAGACGACCTGTTGCACTGGAGAGGATGCTCATCTACGTACCCCAATCGCTTCTCTTCCTAGCTGGGCACTGGAGAGAGGTTTTCCTTTTTCTCTTTCCCGTTCTATCCTTGTTTTGTTTCCATAAGTAACTTCGAAGATGATGTGTGGCATGAGTTATGGATCCCACTAAACTTGTCTCAGCTTTCTTTGTGCAACACCTGGTGATCAAATCGCCACTGTACCTCACTTCTTTTTTGTTGGCTTCTCTGCTCCCGTACATTAGCATAAGCAGAGAGAACCCACCACTGGATCATTTTCCTCTCGTTCTGCTCAGTCACCTGCTACCACATGACTGGGACTTCTCTCTTGGGTATAGTACTGTCCTGGAGTGTCCCTGAAGGTCATCTCAACAGATGCCTATATCTCTTTGTCTAATTCTTCAACAGTTCAGTGCTGTCACTGTCCCCTTGTAGGTGTTTACAGTGAACTTTTCCATCTCACTCCAGTTGAGGATTCTGCTCAACTACAGTGTGTCATTTTCTCAGAAAAGGCCAAAAGATACTTGCCCTGTCTGCTCACTGGGGTATGTAATCACGTGTGATAAGGAGATACTCTGCCCTTTCAGAGATACAGCATATTTACTCTGTGTGACTGCCAGTAATATTAGCTCGTGCCCTCTCTTCATCCAGTCCTGCTTCCACTTGTGGTGTTTAGGTTGAGGAGCATGCATGAAACATGTAACATGGGAAGTGAAATTAAAATTGTGTTGACTTGTCGTGCTAAGATACAAGAGAAATTCTATCTGTACTCCCTGTGCAGCACAATACATCTGCCTCTTGTGTGCAGAAAGTAGCCAACCCATTGAAATTTTTGGCTTGTTCTGTTGTTTTAATTTATACAAGTGCATGTTTCAGTTTGGAATTGAATCTGAACAGATTAGCATTTGTGGAGAACCTACCTCCTAAAATAGACGAACTTTGATAAGAGATGTTATTGTGGTGGGGACAGTGGGAGGGATTTGAAAGCATGCATTTTAAGTATGTTCAGACTGTTACCAAGTCAGAATTGTTATCTGTGCTCTGCCTTGCATCACATCTGCATTATCGCCCCAGAATTCTTGAGATACCAATCTCTCTTCATTAAAACAAGAACAACAGCCAAGTGATTGAGATTCCTGCTTGGCTTATCACATTTGGAAAGCCAACATTCTTTCAACAGTAAGACATGACAGGCTTCATCTATACTAGAAAAATAATGTATGTTAGAAAATAACTTTCAGCTAGCACAACATCAAACATGATTTTGTATGTAATTTAGATTGAGATTAAAAACATTTATTGCACTCTATCCATTTATTGAGACAAGTTTGTATTTATTGATGCTATTGATGCTCACGGATATGTTTGGAAGGAAGGAATTCAGTTGATGAGTACAAAAATAATTCCTAACTGCCATTAATCCACTCCAGCAGTTTGTTGGCAGTGGAATTGGGACAGTGGAGTAATAGAAGATGAAAACTAGCAAAGACTAAAGCCTTATGTCTTCCTCTTCCTGTTTTTGCTTACTGGTATGATAGCTTTTATTTTACATTACTTTTAGTTTAGGTGCTTTCATATTCTAATACAGCTGTGCTTCGAGTGTTCTCCTGCTCAGCAGTTAGTTCCAACTGTGAAGGAAGCAGTCAGTGCTCTAAAATGAAGCGTATACCCATCTCATTTGGGGGTACTCCTTTTTCCTTGTATAGTTTACTTGTTTGCTTTAATATTACAATTACTGGTGTTACTGTTATTGTTATTGTGTTAGTACTAGCAGCAGCAGTTTATCTTTTACGGAATGCATGATGTTCTTGCCAAGGGCATTTTTTTTGCTGCAGAAGAATTTATTTTGAACAATTGAGTTTTCTCGCCTGAGGACATCAACCATTGCTATAAAGTTATTGAGATGTTATTTAATCGTCCCAGAAAAATGAGCAAAAAAAATGGAAAATCCAGCTCACATGACTTCATAATCCTAATTCAGTTCTGAAGTTTTGCTACCCTGATAAATTTGTAAAATCGGAAGTTTCTTCTGGTCAGGCACAGAACAGAACTTCTCAAAAAGCTGCCTACTGTGTTATCTTATTTTCATCCCAATCGCTTTGTGATTGTGTGTTGGAAGAAGAAAGAGGCAGAAAAGAATTCTACAAATAGAACAATTTCCTCTACTCTCATTTTTACAAATAACTTCTTTTGCTTATATTTTCCTCTCTAGCAGTGGAAAATTTCAGTCTAAATAGTGGAAGTTTGGAGGTTTCAGAAAGAGGTGAAGTACCAAGAAGATTTAGAAGCAGTTTATTATACTAAAGGTCTGGTTAGCCCTATTGATTAGTTATAAAAATACAATGTGTATTAATGGATCGTCATCATTTTCAGTGTAATTCAGTCTATTGTGTAAGAATGGAAACATGCATATATTTTTGGAAGAGAGATTAAAAACTAAAGAAGGTATGAAGGTATGCATCAGAATCAATACTTTTAAGAGATAAAGTGGCTGTGAGAAGAACTTATTTTTTTCCTGAACTGATTTTTGGCAAATGGAGAACATTTTGATTGAAGATATTCATGTTGGATTTTGGGTGATAAGAACAGGGCAGCATGCAAACTAGTACCAAAAAGAGTGCAGATCAAAGTAAAAATTTGACAAACACACATATAATAATTACATAACAAAAATTATATAATTTTTATATAATTACATTTATATAATGTATCTCTATAATATATACACCCATGTAATAATTCTATAATTCCAATACAGTAGCATGACATTCAAGTTTTTTGGGTTTTTTTATTGCTTCGTTTTCTCAGTGGAGTGGCTGGTCCTTGCTTGCATGCAACTCACATTGAAATCTCTCTGCCACATCTCACTATAGCATAGATTTTGTGGCATTATCTGGAACTTCTTTTTCACAGAGCTGCAACTTTCACAATCATTTTGGATTTAAAAAAAAAAAGGGTCTCTAGCTATGAATGTTCTTTGGAGTAGGGAAAAGAGTGAGGAGGAAGGAGTGGCCGAGAGGAGCAGTTATGGGCTGACCGCAGCCCCCATTCCCCATCCCCCTGCGCTGCTGGTGGGGAGGGGGTAGAGAAGTCTGGAGTGAAGGGATGAAGTTGATCTTATGAAAAGGTGGTGGTGGTGGGGAAGTGTTTTAGATTTGTCTTTGTTTCTCACCATTCTACTCTATTTTTAATTGGCAACAAAATGAATTTATGAGAAAGCAGCTGGGTGGGCATCTGGCAGCCAGCCAAGCAGCCTACATCCTAGCATGGTTTTTAAATATACACACACTCTTCTTTCTGTCCCTCCTTCCCTCTGCTTTCTCATTCACTCACAGTTTAGAATTAATATTAAAAGTATCTAAATTCAAAGCACCATGATTAACACAGAATACTGATAGCCTGGATGAACGTTGCCAGAAATTATCTAGTGCTATTTCTAAGCGCGTGGCTAGGAAAGAATGCATTGTTTTAATCCATTTGAAAAGTTATGTGGGCATTATCTTTGAAAAGATCTGGCAGTGAGACAGAGATTTGTCTTAGGTTACTGATGTGAAGTTCCTCTTCTGCTTGAGGAATTGGTTATGTAGGTTCTCAGTCACAGTTAACATGCAGGCCAAAAGGATGTCTCGACCCTGGTTTTAAAAATGAGGATCACTCAGTTTCCTTTGCCACACAGAGCAAGCAAGATTCACTGATGTGCCTGCTCCTTTTTTGTAGGACAGTTCATGTGTCGTAAAGCTAAAGTGTGAGTATTCATCTCTTTCCTTTAGCATAGACCCAGATCCTAGTCCTGCAGGTAGCTTTAGGTAAAGCCTTATTGTCTCCTTGAAGATCCAAGGCAGTATGAGTCTGTGTGCTGGGAAACAGTTGAAAATTCAGGGCTGAAGTGTATTTCAAGAAAAGTTATTACAGGAAAGTTTTGTTTGGTTTTGTCAGAGTTTAGGCCTCAAATACCTTCCCTGAGGAGGCAATAACCTTGCTTGCGTTGCAGATTCATTTTAAATATGTGAGTTCCCTCTTGTTCTTTAAGTCTTTATGTTCTTTAAGTCTTTCCACCCCCCCAACTCTTTTTGATTTGTAGCCATTCTGTTTTCAGAGTGAAAGAAAGATGTCTATAGATGAAAGCTTTACCATGAGTCTTGGGCTCTCTGTGAGTTTTTATGTGTTCCTTGAATTTGGATAAAAGAACTGAGTAATTTCAGTAGGCGCTGAAAAATTTCAGCAGGCTTATTCCATTGGAAAATGGAAATTTGCAGAATCTGCAAGGAGACTGACAGACTATTCATAATGTACTATTAAAATCTCATATCTTTCAAAAGCATAGCAAGTCTTATTTCTTTAACTCCGTGAATTTTGATTTGGCCACTATTAATACCTAGAACTTCTTAATTGTGCATCACACTGAATATTGTGGAGAAATGCTAAGCAAATATTTGTGCCATTGAATTGTTTTAAAGTAATACATATCCCTCCCTGCATTTTAAAGCAAATAAAAATCCAGTGGTGGTTTTTTTTATGAAGTTGTGGTTTTGGTTTTTTTTATCAGAGATAAAGATTATCCTTTATTTTCTCCTTCAAAAATACTGAGAAATCTTTATTTTGATACACATTACACTTAAAATAGAAAATTAATTTTGAGTTTTTGGAGCTTTCTGACTTTGCAGCTTTGTAGAGGTGCACTCAGACTGATCTGAGCTTCAAACCCATTTCACTATTCACAGGAAAGTAAGAGCTATAAATGAATAGACATTGGTCTAATTCTGAAGTTCTTCAGTACTTCTGGCATTATGCTAAGGGGGTTTCCTATGATAAACTACTGTGCAGAGGCAATCCCTTTTCTATAGAGAATATTGAGAATGTTTACAATTTCTACCCTTTCTTCTTTTCTTCTTAGACAAAACTCCCTTTGATTTTGGAGTGTTTTGCTATAGTAAAAGCTCTGGGATTTGGAACACTGACTTCAAAGGACTCACTTCAGCAGAAAAAGCACAGGAGAATTTTTAAGAAATAATTCCTAGTAATTAAAAAGTTTTTGTTACTTTCTGTTTATAATGCTAAATTAGTATCCAATATAAACCAGTGTTAAAAAGCTAAGAGCTATAACATACCCACCAGGGGACAAATTGTTAATAAGGTATAATTTGATGGGGAAAGCTGATGGCATCTGCAAAAAGAAATAGAGCCCTATGGCTGCATAGAAGTGCCTTATTAACAGTTGCACTGGGCATCCTGTTGAATGAGTTTTATTTATCATGTTTTTATAGCTACTTCCCCTGAGCTTTCAGCTTCTGGGAGAAAAATACCAAAGTACAATATTGCTCTTCCAATGCAGCAATCAAAGGGTTTCCAAACCATGAAAAACGGAAAAGAGGCTATGGGAGGAGGACAACATCATACAGCTGGTTCAGAAATAAATTTCTTTGATTAGGCTCCCTGTGTGAGATTGCTACTAAAATTTGTGTGTGTCACTGAAATTTAGGAGATACTTTCTCAACACTTAAGGGCTCCTTTACTTTTACTTTCTTGATATAAATTGAGTTTTGAGCTTTCTGTCATTAGTTTTAAGGGCCTATCACCCTTCCAGTTTATTTCATGGATATGGGTGTTGCTCTTCAAGGTTCTGTCTCATCTATGATACCAGTGTTTTTGCCTTGCTTGATGAGTTCTCCCATGGCTATGTTATCCATATATAGCTTCCAGAAAAGTGCCAGCAAAGACAACTGTGTTATTTAGAAGTGCAGATATGGGTCTTTGGGGAAGTGTGATGGTTTTTTACAAATATTTGGGATTTTTCCACTTGAAAAACTGCAAAGAAGGGCTGTAGTTAGAAACTTTTACCAAATTACGATCACTGTAGAATAATCTAGGAGCTCATCAGTAAAACTCTTCACAAAGCATCTGATACATTTAGCTAGGCGTCACTGTTTTATGAACTATTTCTCTTTCTTTGTTCATGATCCTCTAATGCTAATAGATCATGCAGTAATAACAAATACAGAATTCCCAGTCTGTACGCCAGGCATCACATCACACAGATTGTGATTGTTTTTCCCCCTCCTCCATTTTGATTTTAGAACAAAAGCTCTTTTGCAAAAATCATCAGAGGTTCACCTGTCACGGTGTGGGTTTGGGTGCACAGCAAATAATCACTGAGTAACGAGGGCATATACTGAATGGCTATCAGTTATTTATTAAGTTTCATTGCATAAATACTTTTTAGCAGTCTAATTAATGATTAATAGACTGTGTTACACAATCAACCTATTGTTATAAGTGATTACTCTGTCAGATAAGAAGTAACATTTGATTACATAGGTCCATCGGTAGTGTTTTCTACAAACGTGCTCGTGACCATTTATAACAGATTTCTCAGATTTAAAACAACTGTTAATAATTTATCAAATCTATGAAAATTTAATCACAGTCTGAAATACAAATTGTCAATTTAATCTTTTAAACACTCTTAGAAAGCAATGATTATTTTTTTGTCTCTCTGCCATTAAGAATCCGGTTGATTGGTAGTGGAGATCAGCCACTGAGGAAACTGAAAGCATACTCAGTGACTTACCTTCCTTACTGGAGAACTTTTGATGGACTGAGGTTTGTGGTGGTTGGCAATAAACTAAATTAAATAAAGCTCCCTGGGTCTAGAGTGTTTTACCTGCAACATACCCTCTAGCTGGAAGTGTGCAAGGGACACAAAACTTACTCTCTTTATCACATCTTGTTTGTTGTTGTTTTCTTTGGACCACGTTGGCTGGAATTCTTAGGCCGAGTCTTAAAGGCTGAGTAGAGCTTCCTACAACTGTCCTATGTCTGATGAAATATGAGGTCAGCAGGGAAGGAAATATGAGGGAAAAAGTTGGAGATGAATTGTTAAGATACGATGATGATGAAAATTGTTTCAGTGACTGCTTTTCCAAGATTCCTTGTCAACATGGAATGAGGTAAACACCTTTATATATAACAGGGGTATTTCTTTCCCTCTAAGCAGCCGTTCTATTATCTCTGCAAAAACGGCCAATTATGACTCATTTGGATCTGAATGTTTGTCTTTCAGAAATTGGATAGAAATGAGAGACTCATTTCACACAGCTAATACTAGGTTACCAGATGTCGCTGACCTCCACAATTAATAACTTGAATGATATTTAACACACAACCTGGAGGTGAAAAGCTCCATGTGTAGCTGACATTACTCCAGGCCATTCATTTGTGTCAAAAAAAAAAGAAAAATGAACTTACATTCAGGCTTTTTCATAGCTTCACTATTATCTCAAATTTTCAGGACAAAATTGTGATTTAAAGTTGCATTATAGGCCTCCTTGTTCCCTCTGCTCCTTCCATTGCAATTGGAGTACGTGATGTTCTCTTGAAGAGGTTTTCATATTCTGAGCAGAAACTCTCCTTAGTTCTGATGCTCCTGTTTGTCTTTCTCACCCTTGATTTCTGTATAATTTAAGAGTGCAGCTACACTCCAGTGATTTTCCTAGTAGCAGTAGGTTCAAGCTTTCCTGTTTTAATAAGCATCTTTTGCTCTTTGTGTTTAATGAGAATTTATCTCAGTCTGCTGTTCTTTTTTTCTTTTCTCCACAGCTCACAATATTATCTGTGTTGATGACACTCATTTATGTGCCTCTATACTTTTTATTCTTCTCCATATTCTTGCTGGTTTGTGTCTAAGATTATCTTAGTGTTTGTCAAATTAAATCCAATTATTTTAAAGTAAACATAACCAAAATAAAAATCACTCTGTTTCTTCTTTCCCCGAGTGAACTGTCAGTCACGCTGCCATCAGCCCTGTTGCCAACTCTTTGGAAATGTGATGGTGTTTTTCATATTGTGTTCCATTTTGCCCCATCCACTTTCTAAGTATCTTATGTATCTACGTGTTATTCTTAAATGGCAAGAAGAAAAACTAATCTTGATTTTCCAAAATCAGCTTTCTGGTCAATTAATTTAAGTACAAGGATGTAGAAAATCTCATGTTTGTATCTCTCTGGTGTTGAACCATTTATTTCTTCACTGGCTTTTCATTGGACAAGATGTACAAATTGGTGATTCTTACTTTTCTTCTGTTGTTAGCATTCTGCTTTCTCTTTCTTTCATTTGTCTAAAATATTCTTACCTTGATTTGGTTGCATGTTTAATGGACATATATATGTTAAAGTTCCTTCAACAATTTTTGTCTCTTTACTGTCTTGTAAGATGCCATTTTTAGGCTCGCTTTTCAACATATTTTTATTGTTGTAAATAACCAATTATTGTAAAGTCACTGTAATATTTTCGCTAGAACTATACATGTGTATTACTATGAACAGGATCAAGCCTGCCATCACTAAAGCCTAACAGCAAAACTATTTGAATAAATAAGTAAAAAAGACAAACAAAAATTATGATAAAATTGTTATCCTGTTCCTAATGAGACATTATGTACAAAATTATATACGTACATATAGAAATACAAATATTTCCTTTTTGTAGTCTCAGTTTTTCAGTATGACTTAGAAGATGTTATAAATCTCATCCTCCACCATATCTCTCAGGTTCATCTGTTTTTGTTAGCTTATATCTGGAAGCTATATTACAGCTATCTTTGACATCTCAGGGGCAAGATACAGTATGTTGACTGTGCCTCTTGGAAATTATTTCAAGACGGTTTTTGACTTGCACAGTCTTCTGAAGTGTCATACCTTACTTGGCTGACTGTGGCTGAAAGGTAAGGAGCGCTGATTGCTGGGCTACTTCTTTAATCCTGCATTCATGCCAGCATGGCTGTCTTTGAACAGCAAGTTAGCATGGGGCAAGGTGGCACACCTTGCGGTGCCACATCCTCCTTTCCCATTCTCATGTTTCTTAGCAGCAATGAGTAGGTGTACAGGAAAATAAACTTCTGCCTGCCTATATTCAAGGTCCAAACCAACGTTTTGTGGCACTCCAGTGCCAGGAGACTCTTTTTTCCACTTACTCTGTTATTTATCCCAGGGGGTTGAGGAATAGGAAATTACATTGAAGTACCTTTCCCTTCCTTGAAATAAAGAGAATCCTGACATTTCTCATCAGCATCTAGAAGTTTAAAACACTATTTGTAAAAAAAATAAAATGAAATGTTTCTTTCAAAAAGTCTTGGAACCTACTAAAATCAAAAAAAGCAGGAAACGCTTTAAAATTCAGTGTGCTAACACAGATGTTAGATCTGAAAGGATTCATATGTAATTTATTCAATACATTAAATTTACTGTATGTAGTATAATTTCAAAATGTGCATTAAAAATACGTTATGAAGTCTCATTCCTACCTACTGAATGGCTGCCAAGTTTGGTAATACAAGAAGATTTTGTTGTTTTACCCCTTCAGCACAATCCTGCATTCAATTTTTAAATGTTCATAAAAACTGTAAAAGCCTCAAAATACCACATTGGAACATTCAAAACTCTGAAAGTCACAGTGCAACAGTTTTGTTTTTTTGAATAACTCTCTGGGAGCAGGACTGACAACCCTAGTTCCGAACATACTCAAGTTTTGAGTTGCTAACTTTCAGGTTTGGAACTGCATTTTCCTCTATAAACCTGTCTCTGTGAAATATAAACCAAATGGGTGTTTTGTGACGTTTAGAAATCTTTGCAGAAGACAAAGAGAGGAATACACAGGT
Source organism: Theristicus caerulescens (assembly GCA_020745775.1). NCBI lineage: Eukaryota > Metazoa > Chordata > Aves > Pelecaniformes > Threskiornithidae > Theristicus > Theristicus caerulescens. The sequence goes on from CM036558.1 coordinate 89,262,045, forward strand.
GGATGGGTAGGTGGCATTTGTGAAAGTTCAGTCTTGGGCAGTCTTGTGTCATTAAAGACAGTGGAGTAGCCCAACATTGAGGGTTTGTGAAAGACTTAGTAACTCTAAATTCTTCTCTAATTTGCTTAACTTTTTCCTTTAATTTTATCATATTAATTCTGACAATTTTCATCAGCTATTTATTTTCATAGTCAATAAAATAAGCTAATTAAAACTTTGGCTACTTCATGAATTGGCAGGGCATGTACTTCTCTCCTCACTTTTTTATATACTTCAGGCCAGTATATTTGAAATAAAATTGACATCAGCTCCTTGAAGCCATATAAAGCTTCATATATTACTTGGTTTAAGTATGGAATTATATATCTGTCAGGGGATCTCAGTTCTTACTGAATTCCAAACCCTGGAAAATTTGAGCATGATTTGATGTTTATTTTCATATATTTCACACTGCTTACTTTATAAGAAACTGTAATTTTCTACTGTGGATGAACAGTAAAAGCTGGTTCTGAACAAATGAAAACACACATAATGTTATTCCCAGGAGAACTGGCTGTTACATGCAGTAATTGGTGGCAAGATACTGCAGTGACTGTAGCCAATTAGTACAGTTGTCCATACGGTGTTGGACTTCTTGTATGAGCTGCTGGCCTATCACTTCATATGAAAGGCTAATCAGCATGCCTTTAGTTCCCAGAAATCAACTTGTCCTGGTGAGCCAAAAAGGAAAGCTGTGTTAAAGGGAAGTCCCTTTTTAATATTTTGCTCTAGTTTTTCCACAGAGGATGATCACTCTGCGAAGTTGACTGTTTGTCAGAAGCCTATTGGCAAGATAGACAGCTCCAGCAATAATGGCTGCAAGGACACAGGGTCATGACTCTGTGGAAAACAAGGAAAATGGTCCCTCTGAAGTATAGAGAGGTATAAATCTTTCTTAAGTGGCTTTACATATTTGCTGGAAGCAAGGATGTCATTACACAAAAGCACGCCTTAAAATTTCTGGTAACCATCAAAACCACCACTAACTTTGTGGCTGCTAATTTGCTGCTAATGTCTTGCTGGTATACTTCTCTGTGGCTACATTCTTTCTTTGCATTTATGATCCTGACACTTTCTTTATGGCTTCTTTAAACTCAGCTTTTGGACTCCAGCATACATGTTCATTGAGAGCTAATTAGGCAGGCTGCAAGACACCCTCACCAAACAAGTCACAACTTTTTGAAGCCCTTCCATTGCTGGACTGATGTGAACAATAAGACGATATTACTCATGTTTGTTGACATATATTATTATGGTTATTGCCATTATACCCCAACTCCCCAGAGTATTGTTTAAATACATGATATAAGAGATGAAAGCAAGCAGATAATGAAAAAGAAAAAAGGAAATATCATGTAGTTGTTAATTTTTGGCATTATGTAATTAAACCATCTTCTTTAATGTTATTTTTGCCAGTATCTAATTAGCAGAGCCATCTGCCTAAGAAGTGCTGGACCATCTGTCTGGAATACTGTTCTATTCATTTTTTTGGTTCTTGACTAATTAACTCCTTTCTCTATGAAATGTAATAGTACATTCTGTTTCTACACTTCAAAGAAGTTCATATATAAAAATACATATGGATGTGTACCTGTCTACGTATATATGTTATGAGTGTCTGTGTAGCTATAGGAGCATAGTTCTTCCAGAAGATCTGATTGTACTCAGCTACGTGTGCAGCTTCCACTGTAGGTGAAAGCCATGCATTTCTTGTTGACGTGTAAGTACAACTAATACATATCTCACCCAACACATTCTAATTGACCAGTTCTTTCTTGATTGTGTTCAAATTTCAAATTTCCTGTCTGCATTTACTGATTAAAGTTATAATTGTAGAAAGGAACTATATTAAAGTTAATTCCCTAGGGGTTTGATTTTTTTTCCCTTTTGTAATTTTTCTGGAAAATCATAGAATAATTTAGGTTGGAAGGGACCTCCAGATTTCTTGCCCAGGGACAAACTTTGTTGCTGCTTTTGGGCATGAAGAGAACCCCATGACAGTTATTTCTTAAACAGAAGGGACATGTGAACATTATTCACTGCTTCTACACTTTCCATGACTCTCTTTTAGTGTTCTGCTAAGGTATTTGGATAAATCAGTTTAGATTGGAGATTTTCTTTTGTTTTCCATTGGAGCTAATTTCTTTGCATTTATTTAGTTTGCCTGCTGAAGATACAATAGTTTAACTTTTAAGTAAAACTCTTATTGTTCATCCAAACAGAGAAGTTACTGAAATATATTTGTTGTTCCAAAGTATATGTAATTTTAATACTGTAATTTTTAACTTAACATAGTGTGTTGGGTTTGCATGGCAAGGTTTTGGTAGCAGGGGAGGGCTACAGGGGTGGCTTCTGTGAGAAGCTGCTAGAAGCTTCCCCCATGTCCGATAGAGCCAATGCCAGCCGGCTCCAAGATGGACCCACCGCTGGCCAAGGCCGAGCCCATCAGTAATGGTGGTAGTGCCTCTGGGTTGACATATTTAAGAAGAGGGGAAAAAAAAACCCAAAACTATGCAACTACAGCCAGAGAGAGGAGTGAGAATATGTGAGAGGAACAACGCTGCAGACCCCAAGGTCAGTGAAGAAGGAGGGGGAGGAGGTGCTCCAGGTGCCAGAACAGAGATTCCCCTGCAGCCCCTGGTGAAGACCACGGTGAGGCAGGCTGTCCCCCTGCAGCCCGTGGAGGACCCCACACTGGGGGTCACACCCCCCTGTGTCCCACAGGGTCACACCCACCCAAAGGAGGCTGTGACCCTGTGGGAAGCCCACACTGGAGCAGGCTCTTGGCAGGACCTGTGGACCCATGGAGAGAGAGGAGCCCACGCTGGAGCAGGTTTGCTGGCAGGACTTGTGACCCTGTGGCAGGACCCATGCTGGAGCAGTTTGCGAAGAACTGCAGCCCATGGGAAGGACTCACGTTGGAGAAATTCGTGGAGGACTGTCTCCTGTGGGAGGGACCCCACGCTGGAGCAGGAAGAGTGTGAGGAGTCCTCCCCCTGAGGAGGAAGGAGCAGCAGAGACAATGTGTGATGAGCTGACTGCAACCCCCATTCCCCATCCCCCTGTGCTGCTGGTGGGGGAGGAGGTAGAGAAATCAGGAGTGAAGTTGAGCCCAGGAAGAAGGGAAGGGTGGGGGTAAGGTGTTTTAAGATTCAGTATTTATTTCTCATTGTCCTACTCTGATTGGATTAGTAATAAATTAAACAAATTTCCTCAAGTCGAGTCTATTTGCCTATGACAGTGTATTGGGTCTGGCTGAGATGAAGTTAGTTTTCCCCATAGCAGCCCTCATAGTGCTGTGCTTTATATTGATAGCTGGAAGGGTGTTGATAACACACCAGTGTTTTGACTGCTGCTGAGTGATGCTCGGGCAATATCAAGGCTGTCTCTTTGGAAGGAACATAGCCAGGACAGCTGACCCAGACTGACCAAAGGAATATTCCATACCATATGATGTCGTCTCAGTAATAAAAGCTAGGAGAAAGGAGGAGAAGGAGGGGGGCATTTGTTGTTTTTTACGGCATTTGTCCTCCTGAGAAACCGCTACTCCTGCTGGGGCCCTGCTTCCTGGGGGGTGGCTGGACATTGATGCTGATGGGAAGTAGTGAATAAAATCTTTTTGTTTTCCTTTTGCCTTTCTGCATGTGGCCTTTGCTTCTGCTTTCATTAAACTGTCCTTATCTTGACCCGCGAGCCTTTCATTATATTTCCTCTCCCCTGTCCAGCTGAGGAGGGGGAGTGATAGAGCGGCTTTGGTGGGCACTTGGCATCCAGCCAGGGTCAACCCATCACAGACAGTAATTGGTGAATGATCTCTCCCTGTCCTTATCTCGACCCACAAGCCTTTCATTATATTTTCTCTCCCCTGTCCAGTTGAGGAGAGCAGTGATAGAGCAGCTTTCGTAGGTACCTGGTGTCCAGCCAAGGTCAACCCACCACACATAGATGGGTATTGAATGTGTGTTTTTCTTCATTTTGAAGATAATAGTTTCATTATATAGCTTGAGTTGGAATTTTTTTCTTCTCTAGCTGGAATTTCTCTCCTCCCACTACCCTTTGAAAATGCCCAGAGGGATTTCAGCTGAATTTTTTGAAGCACTTCACAAACATCAATGATGTAATGTTGAAAACACTGATATAGTTATTTACAATTGAGCTTTTACAAAAAGATTTCCGCCATCAGTTTGAAACTTGAGTTCAAACTTAGAGTTAAGTGTACACCAAAGCCACGTTTCTGTTCAGTCTGATTTTATGTCAAATTTGTATGGGGCTTTGTGGTTCGTGTATTTTTTTTTAATTGAAGAAAACCGTATGTGTTCAAAAGTGAACTGTGACTTACTTGTCAGACTATACTGGGTCAAGTTCAAGATGTACCTGTCAAGTTCAGTCTTTAGTGTTGGCCACAGTGACTTTCACAGGGCTAAAAATCTCACTGCAAACATTTTGCACTGCTCTACTGGTGACTATTACATAATTAAGGTTTATTTATGTCTACTAGAATGTAGTTATGCTGAAGATTGGGAAATTAGAAACAAACTAAGCCAAGGCATTAAATTTATAGAGGTGCTTGAAAGACTTATTGATAGCAGGATTTGTAAAAGCCATAACGTTGTAAATAGTGTCAGCTTGCTATCAGAAACAGCCTGATGTGCTACCTTAAATCCTACTCCTTAACCTATGCAGCTGTGTTCTTTGTGGAGATGCATAGCAGTAGCTGATGTACTACCCATCCTTATTTTCTCTAGCACTAACATTCAAATCCCTGTTTCCTCTTTCCCCAGAGCGAACAAACTTCAGTTTCTATAATTTGGTTCAATGAATTTTGTTGCCAGCTTAAGTAGAATTATAATATTAATTAAAAACAGTACACAGAATGCCGAAGGTTGTATTTTGCCATGTGAAAATTGGAGCTTCTTATTAAGAAATGGAGGAAAGAAAAGATCCTAACAGGATAAACTTTAGCTGTGTAGGCCTTCATAGTGAATCAAATATCCAACATGGTATGCGTATCATATTTGCACTGCTCATCTGAACTTCGTGGAAATATTAACAAACGGTATCAAGCAGGAGAATACGTGAATTTAACGCAAGCAGTGGATAACAGTAACATCTTTAAGTAAATCTGGTTTTGCACTTGCTTTCTAAAATAACACAATCCATATGTGTCCATCTGGTCTTTCAGAATTAAAACTTTAAAGTCTTAATCTTCTACTGACAAAAACCACATTGTTATTTATCTGTTGGGACATTTAATGTTTTCGTTATGTGCTGACGATTCAGGACACATTTTTCTCCTCTTTTTTCCACATTGAAATGATGTTTAACTTCAGGAGTTTTCCACCTGTCTTCCCCCTGTATATTACCAGTAAGCTGTATTGAATATCTGAATTTCCATTTTGTGGGAAACTCCCCCATATTTCCTGAGATTAGAAGAAAAAAAAAGAGTTATATATAGAAATGTTTGTCTATACCTGCTCTTTTCATTTAATCAGTAATAGGACATATGTATGCATTACTGAACTATGCGGGAGCCTTAGGGACCAAAGTACAACAGTTTTAACTACTCAGCTCTCTTCAGATACCTTGTAATATTCTTCATTTGCAGACTGCTCTGTTATGGTCTCCTCCAGCAGTGGAACCCAGGGCTATAGGAATATAAGTACATTTGATTTCAAAGATGACACTTAGCTTTGTCACCGGTGTGCCTGCACTTATTTCTTGTCCAGACAATATTACTCCTTTGGCATATGTTGTCGTGAACAGGGTTTTCCCAGAGAGTTTGCCATTTGGTTAGCTTGCAAGCATATATATTTATATATGGTTACAGTAGTTTATTCTGTTTGGATTCTTGTATGTGCTGTTAACTATGCTATCCAGAAATATTACATAATGTTTTAATATTTAATATCTTTATTCAAATCTATGCATTTCGTGGCTGTCAAAGAAAGAAAAGAAAGTTTATTTTCAGTTACGCTAATAATGGTATCAGTGGTTTTGTGATGTGGTGGTAAAATTATTAATATTTAAGATTTGAGAGGTCTAGCTAAGATGTTTATCCTAATTAAAAGAACATTCGACTAAAAGCTAACAGTCTATGATTGTTTCCAACTCCCCACTTCTGAGCTAAGGTAATACTGGGTGTGCCACTCCTGCAGGCGCCACCAAGAGCCATATCTCTATATTGTCACGTTATTTACTGTTTGATTCCTTCTCAGAAGTGTGGCAGTTAGCAAGCTCCTTGAGGAGTCCGCCCCTCCCAGGAATGGATAGCTGGCTTCGCTAACATTGAAATTATTGTTTTTCTTCACCTCTTTGGTTTTTTTCTGAAACAGTATATAGGCTGGGCCTCTGTAATCACTTGGCAGAGAACAGGGGAGCAGAGGGGGAGATGCTGTCCCAATGTTCTTTCACTGTGATCAGAGTTAATAAAGCTTCTGCCTGACTTGTCCTAAATTTTACTTGCATTATTATGCACTTGAAGTTCCCAGATTCTCCAACCATGTCCTGCTTGCAGAGATGCATTGTATGCTTTTCTCAGATTTTGTGGAAAGCTTGAAGAGCGGTCACTTTTGGCTTCTGAATTTCCAAAGTCTGTTGATTTTCTTTTCCAAAACTTTCAGTGCCTGAGAAATGTACTTAATTTGCTTGATTTGTGACATTGTGTAATTTTTGCATTTCATATCTTTCTTCTTCCGCTCTTTTACCGTGGACTTAGAGCCAATTGAAAGCTGGGTATTTTGTCACTGAAAATTGATTTATTGATAAACATTGTATCTTTAACCCAGTATTTCTGTCTTCTTACTTTGTGCTGTTCATGTTTGGCATATTCTTCTCAGTTCAGTTTTGACAAGAACTTTCCTTCAAACCCTCCTTTTAAGCACCTGTATTCCACTAAATCTTTCTACTCTGACCTCCTAATGGTAACTCTTGCATTTCTCCAGGCATTTGAAATTTTTTTTGTTGTTTAAAAATAATATATTCAGTATCAGATACTTGTATCTAGTGCCATATAACATATAGGTTCAGGGTGTCCTAATGGATTGATTAGGAACTTACGTTGGTCATCCAAGAGCAGTCTTTTGTACTGCGATCTCCGTTATGGACGTAAATCACTTTTTGCATTACGGAGTCAAAAGAGTTAAGTCATTGCTGCTTTTTTATCTAATTCTGTATGAGATTTCTTTTATGCTACTAGATACAGCTTATTATAAATGCTAGGGTCATTCACAAGTGGATTCTTCCAGAAGTTTTCAATATATTCCCCAATATGCTGTAGTCGTTCATCTGCAAAAGCAAACACTGTAAATGAGAAGGTTTGGGGTAGAGAAATAGAAGTAATGGCATTAGTTTTTATAAGTCTTTTTTTTTTTTCCCCTGAAATGAAAAAGCTCATTCTTGGGCTTGTTGAAACACAAATCAAAGAGTACTGCATATTATACTCTGACAGCATTTTCCCCTTTAGTTTAAATAGGCTTTCACCCTATTATTTTTATTAATTATAGAGTCTACTTGCTATTAATATAGACTCCATTAAAAGACAGGTACAAAAAAATTACCTATATTAAATCTGAATGAATCATCTTTCATTATTTCCTGGTAAATAAAAATGAAAAATCTGCGGTTTCAATAATTAAGCAGCCTTAGTTAGTTTAGAAATCTCAATTCTTCCTGATAAAATGTATAGTGCTTTGTGGTGTTTTTATCTAAAGAACACATGGATGTGCACTGTTGAGGTGAAAGAATGCAGAGTGATTTAAAATGCACTCTGACTACACAGCATATACAGGCATTCAAATATGTACATATATTGGGACATAACCACCAAGCATATGACCTGCTCCATTGAACAACAGAGTTCATAAGTCATAGCTGTTGAATGTTAAATATGGAAATAATTGGAGTTAACTCATGCAGTGAAATTGTAGTAATGCCGACTAGGCGTTACAGTCCTGGCATAAATCTGTTGAAGCAGAGAGACAGCTCAAAAATGAGGATAAATTGTTTCTGCTTTGCAGTGCTCCATTTCACTGTTGTCTTGCATGTGTCTGCCCATTGCTCCTTTCTCTGAAGGGATGTTTTAGTCCTTCTGATTAGTGCTGCAGTCATACATTGAGAAACTAAAATTTCCATTTGATGCTTGAGATGAATACTGCAAAAACAACAACAAGGCACGTTTTCCTATGGCACAAGGTCTCTTGGCAGAGCTGACCTCGGATGCTGTGTTGATGCAGCCCAACTGTGCTGGGGAGAGAGGGTCAGCCTTTCTCTGTGTTCCTAACTGCTTACCTTAATAAGACTCATACAAAAGTGGCTAAATAGCATCAAATGTGATTGTGGTTATTTCTCCTGTAGTGGTAGGTACAATGAATCATGGGGATGGCCAACTTCACTTCGGATTAAGACACTGAAAAACCATCAGCAGCAAAACTACATTTCCAAGGAGAAAAAGCTTGTAAGGTGATTATGGGTAGTCACCCACAGCTAATCATCAGTATGCCTGAAGCACATATCTCAAGCATGGGCTTAGATAGCTCTGAGGTTTATATTTCTCTGTTCCCTGCATTTCTAACTAATTCCTGTTGGTTGCAGGCAGTGGAATGGCAATGTGATGAAGCTACTAAAAGAGCCTGTTACAGTAAAGGCAAATCAAAGGTAAGCATGAGACAGCTGTTCTGCTTTAATAAAATTTATATGTTAATAGCAGGTGTAATTCAGTGTATAAATTTCTACCTTATGCATTTTTACTGTCTCCCTTTCTGAAGAGAGTTGCAAGAAAGGAGTCTGACGCTGATGTATAAGCAAAGGAATAAAAAACAATATAGGGAGTGTGGGGTGAGAGGTACAGTCACATGATTCTTTTCTGAAATGATCAAGAACTTTAGTTTTTAACAATTTACTATTTTGACTCTACAACATGTTATATGTAATGGGCTGTATTCTCACTTCATTTTCAGTGCCATAAATCCTGAATAACTGTGTAATTACTTTGTAAAATCCTAAATTTATTTCCCTGTGCATTAGATGCAGTTTTAGGAACATTTATATTTCATATCTACTGGTGCTATGAAGAAAATAATATGAAATTCACTAACTTTGTAGACATGGGACTTGATATATTTTAGTATTCAGAACCAACTCCTTATCTGGCCAACTACAATTTATTTTATTCAGCACAGGTAAGTGCAATACTAAGATGGAACTGGAATGGATGCTGTGTTCTTTAGTGGCTGTCCTAAGCTGAAGCTAGTTATCAAATTAATTAAAAAAGCAGTTAGAAATGCAGGTAATCTATGTCTGTAATTATTATACTGTTTAATGATTAAAGTTAGTTGAGTTAAAACATAAAGGGAAAACACATCAAGAGTGGTAACTACAGAAGAGCACACTTGCTTTCAGGACCCACGTTTGGTAGAACATGTCAACATAAGAAGTTATTGATGTGCAAAACTAAAAAAACCTCAAGCTTCAGAAATGTATTCCAAATGATTCTACCATCTAGTAGAGGAGGAGTCTCTTCTGCATAGTCATCTAATCACTGACTTCTTAGCTTCTCCCATTAAACACTTCATTTCCAGCTTTTTTTACTAAGTGCTGGAAGATAATGTTGCAGTGTACCCTTGGCCTATCCATTTCTGTTTGAGATTAAAGAGGAAGAACAGCTTCACTTCAGAAGCAGGGCCATGTTATACTGTGAGGAGAGAAAAAAAACAGAATTACTTAGGAAAAAAAGCAAGCGTAGTGAATGTGCAGTGTAAAGCTTCATGCATGGAAGATGATTGTCTTTACAGAGGAACACCTTTCACTGTAGAAATGAGTACAGTACTGGGAAAAGGCATTAAGAATGGTATTACCTTCTTTGTTCTTTCCATCCCAGTGTGCGAAACATGTATTTCAGAGTTACTGGTCACTAGCTATTAAGGTACAGGATTTGCTAGGTATATAGAAGGTATTAACAGCTAGAGAAAAGAAATGGGTTAGATTTCATTTAAAGATTTCTAACTTGAGTAGACAAACTCTGGTGACTCAAGTTATGTGTGAAGGCTTTAATGGCAGAAATAGCATCTAGTAAGCGGTCAGATCTACAATCTTTGTAGAGAGAAAAGAAAGAACTTCTGAGACCTCATACTTTAAGCAAATGTTTCATTTTGTAAGTTGTAATTTCTCCCTAGAAGATTTATGCTTCTTCATGTAATATATTCCTCAAGCCTTCATCCTTAGTTTTCAGATAACAATACTCTGAAATAAGAGAGCACGCTAAAGTGACAACAGAATATGACATGTTGCATTGATCAAGGTGCATAGACAGTAGAAACTATCACGGTAGGAATGCAATGTGTAACTAAAAGTTTATGCCTCTGTTGTACAGTGATTTTCCAAGTTTAAAACTGTGAGAATACATTCAGCTTGTCTGAAAGTCACAGTGCACGGACTGTGATCTAACTTCGTGGATGAAAGTAATGGTAAATTTGAGACTATAGTAGTGTACTTTTGAATATTATGTTTACATACTGTTTGTGGTGTAAAATCCACATTCAATTCAACAATGCAGAAGCATATGTTGCTATTAAATAATTTTGCTAGGAGAAATACTCAACACTGAAATGCATTTAAGAATGGACCTTAGTGTAGTACATACGTGCAGATTTTCATTCATGCTCAACACACCCTTTTGAAGAAGCTGGTGAGTGGAAGTTATGGTGTCACTGTAAAATAGTATATACACTATTCTAATAACAACCTCTGAGATTGTTTCTTAGTATTGTTACTAGTTGTATAAAGATTTAGTGTTTCATTTGTATCCATAGCCTTGTTCCTCATTCACAATCTAGAAGAGAAGTAGAATCCTTATATTTCATTATGTTCGAAGGTAATCCCGGGAGGTCACAAAGTCTGCACACCAAAAAAAAGCCCTATGGTAACAATAAGTTCTTTTCTTATTTTTGGTGTGCAGACTTTGTGGCCTGAAAGCTTCATGTAGGAGTTGCTGGAGAATGCAGAGGTATTGACTGGGGCAACCTGCCCAGCTGGAACGACAACTGTCTTTTTGAACTTTTCATGCCTCTTTTGCTTTCACTGGTGTGATTGAGGTTAAAATCAAAGGATAAATTTAAGGCCAGAGAAAGGATAGCCTAATGATGTTTGTCTTTTATTGCCTTATGTCCAAGACTAAAACAAGGTCACTATACTCTCTGTATAAGGAGGACTTACGCATGCAGATGAGGAAAGCACCTGATCTGTGGCATGCTCCTCTTCCTAGTCAAACCGCAAAAGCCTTCCCTTGGAAGAACTGGGAATTATCAGACCAGGAGGAATTCACTCCAGTGCTACAGTGAATTGTCCCTCTTCAGAGGATATCCCCTGGGAGACACAATTCCAGTTACTGTTATCAGAAAGACTTCTTGCTTGCTTGTTGCTGTATAAATAGATCCAGCCCAAATTGGAGAGTTGCTGTGGGTTACATTTCTGTAACATTGCTCAGGGTGACTTCAGATTTCAGGGCAGACACATGTGTAAGGGAGGGACAGGAAAGACTGGAGACAAAATATACAAGGCCAGCCCAGACTGTGGTGAAGGAGGGATGAGGATTACAAGGATGGCTGTGGGTAAGTTATTCATTCAAATCCTGATTGTTTCTCTTGAAGCTCTGCTGCCCACAGAGTAGCATGGGGGCAATGAGTTCAGGCAGCAAAACTAAAAGTCAGTTTGCTGATGGAGTGCCCTGAAACTAGAAGCTAGCTTTGAACCTTGAAGCAGCTCTAGTAGTTTTGAGATAATGGTCAGTTAAACACAACTCTCTTTTGTTGTTGTTCTTGAGAGGGAAGCTGCACAGAATTTTTGCCTCAAGCTGTTAGAGTCATTGTTGTTCTGAGGTTTATGCTTTAGGAGTCAACGAGGGAAAAGAGCTGAAGGGGAAAATATATAGGGACATCTGTCACATTTGACAGTGAAATGCACACTTGGCTTTTGAATGCTGATGTTTGTTACTGAGACTTCAGAAATTTATCCACCAATTTAAGCTGTTGCTTAGAATAACTAGTGGCTCCAGGAGCAAGCCAGGCAAAATGATGTCCTTGTGGCCAGCGTGTGCTAGTATTTAGAAGTCTAAAATACCACACATGGTTAAGAGAATAAATTTGGCTATTCAGACTGGCACTTGTGGTAGGGACTGTTATAAAGGAAAAATATAAATACACGCGGTAAAAATACAATAAACCAAAGAGAGATTAAAAAAATATATATAATTGAAGTAAAATCTCTTATCCCTTGCTTATTTAAGATTCTAATGGCTGTGTGTGTTAGCATCTGAACTTTCAGTAAAAGTATTAGAAAATTAAACACAGGTGTGTTTAAAATGTTAGCCTATACAAGAAACATTGCTGCAAACGGATAACCATATGCAGTCAGATTGTCCTTGAACTGTCAAGTTGGTCTTAAATTTAAGTAGCAGCCTAGCCTGCTTGGCTGCTGAATTGTTTCTAATAGTTGTATTTTGTTTCAGGTATGCTGATATAAAAGTAGAAAGTATTTGCTAAATTAATTTCTTTCTTTCAGACATATTTTTATAGGAGAGTAGGAAAGCATATGGCATAGAGGTCAAAATGAAATGGAGAGTAAGACTACGTAAAAGATGGCCACCAAACCTACCACCACCCTCCAAACTAAAAAAACCTTTGGTTTTGAAGTCCTTTGCATTCACCAATGCTACTTCTACAACACACATCTTTTTTTCACACATCTAAAAAGTGAACTGGCTGAGCTTGATTCCAGAGCTAGAAAAGTGACTCTGAACAATTCAAATGACTACATAACCGAGTCCTTTTTCAGTATGTTTTTGGGTGGTGATTGTTTTATTAACGACTTTTTTTTTTAATTTGTTTTGTATTATTGTGGATTTGTCATATGAAGAAAATAGTGAATTGTAAAAGCTGTTCTTTGAGTTTTGATTTTGTTGTACTATGCAACAAAAATTTGATATGTGATATCTTATTTGCCCTGTTGCAGTATGGATTGTTGTGAAGTTATCACAGGACTTGGAGAAAGAGAAGAATCTTGTGAATCCCAGGAATGTCAGAGTTTAAAAAATTAACATTATTTTTGAACAGAAAGAGTGGGTGATCAGCGTGCAAGTAATTTGGCAATGGCGCTATTTCAGGGAGCTCTGGAATATGAAGAGGAGAGGTTGGATGGGTTATAATGTCAATACCCACTTATTTTTCCTACACTTAGATTCCATGGCTTGCTGGAAAGGGCAGAGTGGAAACAGCCAGAAGAATAAATTACTGTGTTATGTTCCATGAACCTCCCTGAGCACCCTTGCCATGCAAAAAAAAGGAGGAATTGCCTTCTTTGGTTGTAGGGTCAGTTTTTTTGGTTTTGGTTTTTTTGTGGTGTAGTTAAAACAACCTGCAACAGGGAAACAGCCCAGAAGTGAAACAATTACTTTTTAAAAGAGAGTAATGCAAATGTAGTTTTGGAGGGTATTTTTTCAAAGAGGTGTTTTTTAGTCGGAGATTTTACAAGGGGGAGGGTTGTGGGGTTTTTTTAACTTTATTTTGTATGAGGAAAGGTATAAATAATAAATTCCTGGAGTTTTTTGGGAGATCTTTCAAGTATTTTGCCCATCTTGCTTTGCAGTCTATTTTGTACCTGTTCAGTTTATTCAGGATTATATTTCTTGTCTTCCAGGATGAGTCTATTTTCAAGATAAACAAACAATACATTTAATGTAACAGCAGACCAGATAATGGGACTTCTGCACCATTACTATTGCATGGATTTACTTACATGATTTCACTTAATATCTGTTAGAATTGCATAGCTGTATTTTCACAAGTTTTTTTTTTAATGCTTTACATGAGACTATCTTGTGAATGAATGCTAGAAAGCATTCAAATGGAAGGTTCCAGGAAACTTTTCTCCAAGCATGTTGTTGGTTTTGTTTATTTTATTAGATAGGGACACTGATTTTTGCATGAGGAGTATTTGAATCTGTCCTACATACAGTTCTGGGAGACTTTTAGTATTGCAGAAAAAGGCTTTCTGTCTGAATTAACAGTAGAAATTGCTGTTGGTTTCTAGCTTCTGAAATGAGAGAAATGAACATCATAAAGCCTTCACACATCTTAATAGGGTAAAAAACATGTAAAATTATTCCTCAGGGGTGAGCATCTACGTATTGAGGTAATGAAATTTCTTGAGAAACTTCAAATTAACAGAAACGTAGATGCTTCTAATAAAAATATAGTGCAAATTATGAAACTAGTAGTGACAAATCTGCATCTGAACACCTCAAGAATTTTATTTGTACTGGTTTCAATATACTCATGTTACCGACAACCTGTTCTTTCTCCTGTTTTCTTCCCAACTTCCTCCCCTGGCCTGATCTGTCTTCGAAAACAGCATCTGATCTCTTGAGACAGCAGTGTATTATTTAAGTCAGCATCTATCACTTCAGAATTTAGCTAAACCTTTGAAATATATACTTAGACGAAATCTTCAGTGCTGAAGAGGTTTATTGTTATCCTATTAAGAATTTCTCACAAAGATTGATGGATGCATGTGTTGTAGTTAGGAAATCTATGTATATCATGATTGCTAACACATCAGGTATGCTTAAGCCTTGTTCTAAATTTTTATGTGTGGACACATAACCATGGAAAGCAAATCATAATTAGTCTCACCTATCCTTTGAAGTATCACTGAATATAGTCATTCTTTTCTGCATGGCAGGAGGAATGCCAGAACTACATTCGCGTGCTTCTTGTTGGAGGCAACCATCTCTTTACCTGTGGAACCAATGCGTTCACTCCTATCTGCACCAATCGGACGGTATGAGTTAAATGTTTTGTCCCACAAGCTCGAGTCCCTGTTCTGAGCCATCAGAATAAACAGCAGAGCATGCTGTGGTTGAGTCCAGGCTATTTGTGTATTGATGGGTGAGCTGATGTGTAAAAGGCTGATTTGGCTAGTGGCAGGCCAAAGAGGAGAGTTAACTGATGATCTCTTTTTAAAGTCTTTGCCTCAGCTGTGGGAGAGAGCACAGCTACAAAAAGCTCAGTTCCTCCCACATGCCAATTTTCATGAACCTTAAGTATTTCTGAGACTTCTGCCACTCTGTCAAGTTTGGTTGGCATCAACTGGTTTAGTTATAAAATGTAGTTGGGTAGCTGCATACTATGTATGTGTAGTTCTGGAGAAGATGAGAGTACCTGTATTAGTGATTTCAGACTGGTGAGAATGAGAAATCTTGGTTGAGAAAATCTGTTATTCTGTTTCTTAAAAAGACCTAGGTGTAATTTATGTGTATCAGAGAAAGGGAGTCCATTAAGGATCAATAATAGTCATAATAAAAATCAAAATGTCACTGTTTGGACTAAGCTGGCTATTTATTTCAGGAGGGGAGAGGTGTTTAAATACAAAGAATAGCTGTATCACCAAAAAACTCCTTCGCACATTTATTATATTTAAACCTATTGTACCTTTGTTTTCAAATAACATATACTGAAAGTATTAGGGCTACTAAATCAGAGACATAGTTCTGCTGAACTGGAAAGCTCTTTTTTTTAATCTCATTTTTCATGTGAGAGTCTTTCCTAGAACACACCAACAAAACAAATAATAGATTTTTTTTTCATTGTCTGACCATTTGCTATGGTGAAAACCTTAGTTGATTCTGGCAATCAGATCTGTTTTTCTTTTTCATAATAACAATCTGTGTAGAGATAATTAATTTTTGAGTTGCTTCTAAAAACATTTTAGGCGGGGTGGCTAATGATTAACTTGCATGTTTTACATACCAAAGTGGCAAAAACGAGATTAGACAACATTACAGTAAAACTTTCTATATGAGACAGTTTCAAATTGATGTAAAGGTCAGCTCATTACTGTTGTACAATGCCAAAGCAGATAACTGGGGTTTATGATAGTATTTTGCTCAGATTGATGCAGCTTGGCCAAAATTATAATTTTCAGCTCATTTTAATCCCTTTTTCTCACTCTTTTACAGTTAAGTAACTTGACAGAGATACATGATCAAATCAGTGGCATGGCTCGTTGTCCTTACAGTCCTCAGCACAACTCCACTGCTCTTCTCACTTCCAGTGGGGAATTATATGCTGCTACAGCCATGGATTTTCCAGGAAGGGATCCTGCCATTTATCGCAGTCTGGGGGCCCTTCCTCCTCTCCGCACTGCACAGTACAACTCCAAGTGGCTGAATGGTGAGTGCTGGTGGACCATGAGACTCATCTCTTTTTGACCCATATTCTCTGTATTCACACTCTTGAAATTGCATTCTGAGAATCTGAATGTTTTTAGAGTATTGTTTATCTCATTTTAAAATCATTTTGCATAATACATTTTTTTATTTTACTAGTATAAGTATTATGGCATTTAATTAATATAGTTGCAGTTTGTAGGTGTGCACTTAGGTATTTAAGTCATGTTTGCAGGCTTAGGGATGAGCTGTACTGTATCTCTCAGGTGCACTTACATGGTAAAGCTGAGTCAGCCAATAGCAGTAGCTTGCCTTGAGCATTCTTTTGTTGAGTCCTTCAAAAACCTAAGGCAGAAAATAAACAGTTTAGAATGGACTGAATTCTCCTGGCTTTCCCTGTAGGTCCCAGCCTTGACAAGCAGAAAAATTTGTGCTTTCAAACTGCTCAGGTGGCAGACTGATGTTTTTGACACTTCTTATAGTCAAAGGATAGGGACTAGTGTGCAAAACATATCATAAAATCGTGTTGTAGCAATGACTCCTGTGTCGTGGATGTTAATCACCTGATGGGGATTTCCAGGTGGGAGAAGCTATAAACAGATAGGTATTCCGGAGGTGTAACAGAGCCGGTTGCCATTTTATGTATTACAAAAAAGAAGCAGATTCTTCTAACAAGAAAATGATTATTTAACATAAAATGTGAGATTATTTATATTATAATTTGCCCATGCTTGTTCCAGAAGAAAAAAACCCCATATTTTCATAACGCATGCTACGTGACACAACAGTAACCATCAGTCCCTATTCCCACAGTACATTTCATGTTATGATGGGATTATTCTCATGTTTGAAATTAAGTACAAATATAAATCCTTCTAGCTTCAGAACATTAGGTCAGCTGCAAATGACGGACTTAACGTTGAATATTTCAGTTCTCATATATTCTGGTTGCTGAATTGTGTGTATTTGCTTGGTGTATTTTCCTTGTACAAAGAAGCCATCAGAGGTAGCTTGGAGAAATTTATGACCTTCTCTGAAGGTCAGCTGATATTAGAACATTAATTAACAAAACAAAATCAAACTGCATGGAACATAGCAGAATTATAGCAATGCAAAAGAAATGTGAGAGGAAAAATGAACTCATTGTATAGATATCCCTGTTCAGGCACCTTTTGTCCACACAGCCGTGGTATTGGAACTAATTGCTGTGCTACACCTGGGTGCTTCTGTCAAAGGGAAAAAAATCTTCACACTGAATTTTCAGTTTAACTGGATATGTTTTATGCCAAGGGGCATGCTAAAATTCCCCCCCATCCCATGACTTCTCTAATTAATCAGATTCACTGTATTTACATTTTGTCTATTTGAAGCTTCAGCTGCACCTATACATTCTCCGTACAGCTCATTCTTCTGCCTCAAAACTGTTTACAGTTAAGTTGCCAGGAAAGTGTGGCTTTTATCTTTGGGGAGGAAGAACAAAATGAGTTTTGTAATTGGAGCCAGTTCAGGCAAATCCAACAAAAGGCTGGAAGCAGCCCAGTTACCTATGTGAAAGGGATGGGGAATGTCTTCTGGGGTAGCTAAGAGCTGAGGATTCATCTGCTTGAGTTGGGGATTCATCTGCTTTTATGTCAATTTGCCTGCTCATACATGACTCAGTGCCAAGTGATAGCTTGGATGGAAGTGAAGATTTTGCTGCTTTCAGTGAGAAAGTAACACAGATAATCCTGCTAGAAAAGTAAGGCATCAACTAGAATACAAGCTTCCTAGTCAGTATCTGTTCAGCAGCAGTAGCTGACAGTTACTGTAATTCAGCATTGGTTTAGGTGTGCATGTGCATGCACATGTGTCTGTGAGTGTTTGCAATTTAAAGTAAGTTTTTCTTTTTTACATCCATGTTTCCCTCAGAGGCACAATGTTGTTTGTCACTTAGATTTTCTGCTCTGCAAATCACGTTGGACCAGTTCAAACCATCTCTGGGGGCGATGGCAGTACTCTAAAATGCAGCTGATTATCTTGCTCCATGTGCTATTGCTATGTAATAAAGACAATGTTGATTTTAATGGCTAGCACACTTCTCAGTGCAGTCAGGGGTTTTCAGTGCCATCAGTCAGGCCAAAAGGACATGCCCATATGCTTAGGCAGTCTGCTGACAGTGTTCACTGTAAGTAGTGGTGAAGGATCTTGACATGGGAAGCTCTGAATCTTCATCACAGAAAAAACCTTGCTCCTAATCTTAATTGTCAGAAGGTCAGTAATCACAGGAACCATGACACACAGTGTGGAAGGGGAAAACAGAGCTGATGTGTCATGTGGCTGGGGTGAGATCCCATATACCATGCTGTGATTTCAGCTTCACCTTTATCACAAATAAAATAAATTTAAGTTGATGGCCTGTCTGAGCTTCCCCATTCATTCTGGTTCAGCCAGAGTCATGTATTTATTATCAGGTCCTGCCTTCTACTGGGGGCTTGATAGGTCTGGAAGCAATCCACATCAGCTGAATAGGTAAGTTAGCAGTTATTTGCAGCATATGTTACTGAGCAGCATTCTGATCAGGTGCTTAACCTTAGTGGAGTAAGGAGAAGTTGGTGAACTTTCATTTCTGTATTATCATTTTTGTGATGCACTCAACACTCAGTTATCTGGGGTGATGAAGAGTTGGGATAGCTTGGTTAAAAATATGAATTATTCAGGATGTGTGTAAAAGTAAGCTACAAGTATATACTGTGAGACTATAACTGAAAGGAAAAAGGAAAGTTCAGTGAACCGATGGTATGTGAAGCACGAAGATCTTGAGCAAGCACTGATCCAAAAAGGTGGATGGACAACACAGCAACATTGCCAACACAGAAATCCTGTTGTTGACTGGAGCTAGTTATTGTGGAGCCATCTTAGAGAGTTTCTGAATATGCTGTTTGTTCACCCACTAGACAATCTGCAGATAATATTTGAGATTTGACTCCCCTGAATTTTGTCTGTTTTGACAATTTTCAATGGCAGAAAGAACAGTTGGCCGAATGTTACAGATATCTTCCCACTTCCTAAAAATTTCTCCTATTTTGGAAAATTTTAGGGTGTAAACAGTCACGTCTTCTTCAGTGATGGAGGAAAGAAGCATCTGGAGGCAGTTATTGAAATTACTCTCTTTTAACATTAGGAGTAGTAATCTATTCAGCTCTTGATTATCTCTGAATACAATTGCCAGTTATAATTTTTTTACCTTAGAACTTCCCTCCTCTTCGACAAAAAGAAATTAATGCTCTGCTTATGGAGCCTATTTCTGTCTTCCTGGTGCTTCTATAGACAACATTAAATGCAACTGACCCAAATGCAGTGAGAAGGTTTTTGACCACAGTCAGCACTATGCAGAGATTCTGCTTGTCTCCATGAGGAGATGCTGTTGAAGGACCAGACTACCTTAGTGCTATGACCTGAGCATTCACCATAGTTCAACAGTTCTACAGGTTGGGTTGCTCACAAAGAATTTACCAACTAGCAGTGAAGAGACAGACCCTGTGTTATCCTCTCCTTTCTTGCCAGCCCTGTCAGTACTCTGTAACTCTGTCACTATTCTCAATCAAGAGGAACATGATCACCCAGATGAGTTAACAACTGCTGCAAAACAGTGCTCTCCCCATCCAACAGCCCAGCTGGCTGCAGGATAGTAAACCTGAAAAAGTGAAACAGAGAACCCACCTCTCCCTCTCATGATGTCATGTTTTGGCCTTCTCTTTTTCCATGTAGAGAAAGAAGTAATGCTTGAAGTTACTCGGATGAATATATATGTACACAAACAAATGAAGGTATAAAGGCTACTTACCAGTAACTTACTCTTTAAGGTGTGTTGTTCTGATACCTACTCTCCTTTCTCTTTCTGTCTGAGTCTGTGTTCAAGTACTTCTGTGCTTGAGAGAAACGATTTGAGGTAATACAGCACACATTGAGGATTATGTCTAAAGCAGACAGCTCTTCCATTGATTTCTTCTCCTGACTAAAACAATCAGCAAGACCTTGAGCTTTAGCCAACTGCTCAGGTCAGTAAAGGGCAGCATGTTGCTAGAATGTTTTAAAATTACCTTTGTGGTATTTCATAAAAAGAATAGTCTGCCTTAATGGTCTGCTTTGGACATTATTAAATGATAGCAAATAAATTAAATCTTTCATTAAGAAAAAAAGTACACCTTGATTTACAGCTGGCATGCTGTTTATTTGAGTCTGTTTAAGCTCTCAGTGAAACATAGAGTTTAAATCATATCCAAAGTTGACTGTTACAGTGTGCTTCTAATTTGACTTTGCTTTAGAGTTGATCTACAAAGTGCAGCAGGCGCAGAATTCATCATTGTTTGCTCTAAAGGACAGAGGTAAATGGAATAGATATATTTGTAGTCCACAAGCTGCAGCAGGTCCAGATTGGCGAGGAAAAGCCTCCACTGCTTAGACTTAGAAGCTTGTTCTGTAGTCCAACATTTCCACTTAATAAAGTTATTTCTCCTTTCAATTCACCTCCTCAAATCAGTAAATGTTTGATCTGATGCCTCATTGTGAAGGTTTACCTTAGTCTATAATGTCTATTTGCTTCACTTAGCCAATAAAAGGGCAAAACAGATTAAAGAAAAAATTGAAATCCCAGTCAATCCCTTTCTGTTTCATCACATGGAGAAACACTGGGACATTTGGATTCATAATTTGCCAGATGCCTTTGCTTACAATTGCTTGGGTCTCCAACTATCTTGAAATACATTGTAGTTGTTTTCTTTATCCTAGACATACAATGATAGATGCTATTGAAACACGTTAAATAAATAAAAACTTTGTTCTAAATGTCAAGCCACTTCATCAGTGAGCAGACCATAGATGATTAAAATGTAGTCCCAAAACAGAAAAAAAAAAAAAAAAAAAAAAAAATCTCCTACAGATTAAAAACCTTTCCAGCTGAGAAGAGTATAGGAATGTTTGGATTGTTCTGCGCTGGTGGTAGACATAATATTATCACTTTTTCCTTTTGCTGCCCTAAGCATTTGCTTATTAGATACTCTTAAAATAGTTCTTCTGAGATCACTTTCTTAAAAACATTTTACTTAAGAAAAAGCTTATTAATTTAGAGCAGGTACTTTTAGTCTTCACACGTAGCAGTAAAAGTAAAATTCTTACAAAGGTGGTTTGTTTAGTGGGGTTTAATACAGTTCTGAATCCATTCCTACTATTGTTTGTTAGTGGACTTCTATTATAACTGTTGCTGCGAGTAGGATATGTGGAGAGAAATTTTGACCTAAGAACAAAAATGAATCCTTTCACTTTTGCTTTTAAGGATTAATGGAAATGGCTATAATAATTCAGGGTTATCCTTTCTTTTTCTGTTTGTTAATGAAATGCCTTGTAATTACCTAGTGCAAGCTTTTCTTATTATGTAATATGTAACACAAAACCAGTGTGTTCTTGAGGTATGCAATTAGGTCTTTAGCTTTCAGATAAGAGACCTGACTGAAAATATGCAAAGCGTATGCTACCAATTGTTGCTTATTTTGCTAGGAGATAAATAATTACTTTCCTTTGGTTGTGCCACCCAGAAGGTTGGTTCTGTTCTTTTGTGTGTATCATTCTTTTTGCCAGTATCCTAAAATGGGAGGGAAATGCCTGCTGGTTTTTAGACCCATCCTTAGGCATCCTCACTGGAGCTGCTACCAGAGGAAAAATTTGAGCCATTGTGCTGTTTTTAGCTTTCAAAGCATCTTCTCCCAAATGGCAATGACAGAGTAGGAGAGCAGTAAGTTGATGTGAGATGGAGGTGCCTCCCCTGACCTCCTTTCTCCAACGTCAGACTCAGTTATTATGAAACACCTTCATAGCATTCCCTCACCCATTTAAAATAATAGAGACAGGCAGCACTTCCCATGAAGGTTTTTTTTTCCTTCTTATCTACCCTAGGTAAAACAGCAAGGTCCACCTTCCATTTATGAAAAGACTAGGAGGCTACTGAGGACAGAGCCTGTTCCTCTATGTCTCATCTAGCCTGCTTATGTCAGGTGCCAATCGGAGAGGCTGAACGAGGAAGGAAGAAAGGCACCCCTGCAAGCAGATCATCTGTGCCCAGCTGCAGAGAGGCGTGACAGAAGCATCAGCCTCATTAATGCTGCAGAAAACTATAATACACAGTGAGACAGAGAGAATGAAAGAGCTTAGAACTGAAATACATCTCAACCACAGGAAGGTGGAAAAAGGGATGAATTTCAGGGAACATGAACACATACAAAGCAGCATTCACCAAAGAAAGGAGGAGAACAGAGAATTTCAGTAGCAGACATACCAAGCCTTAAGGTGAAAGGGAAAGGGAATGATTATGAAAGTGAACTCTGGTTTTCTTTCTGATTTTAAAACAAAACAAAAAAAAGACCAGGTCTGCAGGGAAAGCCCTTTGATCATCTCCCTCCCTGCAAAACTAGATCAGAGAGAAAAAATAACTGGCAGTCCAAATGTTTGGAGAGAAATGGGTAAGCCATCACAACTGGGTTTTCTTTCCATACCATACCTGCTGGTTGTCAAAATCTGCTAAAAGAAAGCTAGGGTTTTTTTGTTCTTGTGTATGTAGAATTCTAGATTCAGAGTTTCAAGTAACCATCCAAACTTCTGCATCTTTTGAGAGATCCCTATAGCCCAAACCTCTAGAGGTTCTGAGTGAATTAAAGTAGTCCTCTATATTTTTGATCCTTAAAGATCATCTAGTTCCAACCCCCCTGCCACAGGCAGGGATACCTTCAATTAAACCAAGTTGCTCAGAGCCCTGTCCAGCCTGGCCTTGAACGCTTCCATGGGGCATCCACAACTTCTCTGGGCAACCTGTTCCAGTGCCTCACGACCCTCACAGTAAAGAATTTCTTCCTTATATCTAATCTAAATCTACCCTCTCTCAGTTTAAAGCCATTACCCCTGTCCTATCACTACATGCCTTGTAACAAGTCCCCCTCCAGCTTTCCTGTAGGCCCCCTTCAGGTACTGGAAGGCTGCTATAAGGTCTCCCCAGAGTCTTCTCTTCTCCAGGCTGAACAACCCCAACTGCCTCAGCCTGTCCTCATAGGAGAGGTGCTCCAGCCCTCTGATCATCTTCGTGGCCCTCCTCTGGACTCACTCCAACAGGTCCATGTCCTTCTTCTGTTGGGGGCCCCAGAGCTGAATGCAGTACTCCAGGTGAGGCCTCACAAGAGTGGAGTAGAGGGGCAGACTCACCTCCCTCGACCTGCTGGCCACGCTTCTTTTGATGCAGCCCAGGATACGGTTGGCTTTCTGGGCTGCAAGTGCACATTGCCGGCTCATGTTGAGCTTTTCATCCACCGGTACCCCCAAGTCCTTCTCCTCAGAGCTGCCCTCAATCCATTCTCAACCTAGCCTGTATTTGTGCTTGAGATTGCCCAATGTGCAGGACCTTGCCCTTGGCCTTGTTGAACTTCATGAAGTTCACACAGGCCCACCTCTCAAGCCTGTCAAGATCAGACTAAAGAATGGTTTCTGTCACTAAGTTTGTCACTGGCAAATTTGCATCATCAAAATGATATAATAAATTGTGAAATATTATACCATGTAAGAACACTTTACCTTGAAAACGGAGGACATTTATGTGAAATAAACAACAGGCAATAAACCAAGGAATTTTGTAATACCATATTTGAAAACTGTTTTTCAGAAAAGAAATAATTGCATTTCAGAATTTATTAGAGTACATCAGTAAAATGTAATATCTAATGAGTGCATCCACTTTTATGATTATACTGAATTGTATTATAAAATCTATCAGCAATGTAAGAGAAGATTGGAAAAAATGTCTGGCATACACAGTTTTAGAGTGTTTTGCAGTCCTTGCTCTTCCATAGCCATAAAATCTTCAATTTAGCAAAAGGAAAAGAATTTAAAAGAAATCGTGGAGAGCTGAGGCATTGCAGAAGAAATAGTAGTCAAAATAGACTGGTAGCCAGGTATGCTATGACAGACTAGCATTTTAAACATGTGTCCTAGATAATTATGAAACACAGAGGAAAAATAGCTATTCATAAACAATGATTTCCGCCAGTTTTATACCAGGACTTTACATTTTAAAGTTCAGCTCCTGAGGATGGATATAACTATGATGACTACAAGTTATATATTACTTTTAAGGTGTTGAACACTGCACGAAAATTTTACTTTATGATTAAGATTTGTCCTTAAACATTCATGAGCAGTAATGCCTTGGTCAGCCTAATGCAAGATCTATACTGTTTCCCAGCAGCTACAGAGGGCTACACTAAATGAATATACTTAATGAATATACACATTTGATGTCAAAATGCAAAGAGGAAATGGCCTTCATTAATTATGTCAGTAAGGTGAAAGAAAACAAAATAGACTGGCACATTTGAAGCTTAAATCCTTTCCATTATTTTAAGCTTCCCTTTTGGAGAGCATTTCTCGCTGGAGGTTGAACCTTATTAAAAAAGCCTCAAAGGCATCTTCCTAGAATTTAATGCTATTAAGTATTTGGCTGAATACATATATTTGGAAGAAATGGGTCTTTAGAGGCCAACAGTATGAGGGTGTGATTCATTGATCTAGTGAGGTCAATGAACAAGCTCCAGACAGATGTCGTTCAGCATTAGACCAGTATCTAGACTTCTAAGATTTTGAATATATTATACATGCATATATCACAGAATCATAGAATAGTTTGGGTTGGAAGGGATCTTTAAAGGTCATCTCGTCCAACCCCCCTGCAATGAGCAGGGACATTTTCAAGAAGACCAGGTTGCTCAGAGCCCCGTCCAACCTGACCTTGAATGTTTGCAGGGATGGGGCATCCACAGCTTCTCTGGGCAACCTGTTCCAGTGCCTCACCACCCTCATAGTGAAAAAATTCTTCCTTATATCTAGTCTAAATCTACACTCTTTTAGTTTAAAACCATTACCCTTTGTCTTATCGCAACAGGCCCTACTAAAAAGTCTGTCCCCATCTTTCTTATAAGCCCCCTTTAAGTACTGAAAGGCTGCAATAAAGTCTCCCTGGAGCCTTCTCTTCTCCAGGCTGAACAACCCCAACTCTCCCAGCCTTTCTTCATAGGAGAGGTGTTCCATCCTTCTGATCATTTTTGCGGCCCTCCTCTGGACTCACTCCAACAGGTCCATGTCTTTCCTGTGCTGAGGACCCCAGAGCTGGACGCAGTACTCCAGGTGGGGTCTCACCAGAGCAGAGTAGAGGGGCAGACTCACCTCCCTCGACCTGCTGGCCACGCTTCTTTTGATGCAGCCCAGGATACGGTTGGCTTTCTGGGCTGTGAGAGCACATTGCCAGCTCATGTTGAGCTTTTCATCCACCGGTACCCCCAAGTCCTGCTCCTCTGGGCTGCCCTCAATCCCTTCATCCCCCAACCTGTACTGATACCAGGGGTTGCTGCAATCCAGGTGCAGGACCCTGCACTTGGCCTTGTTGAACCTCATGCAGTTCACATGGGCCCACTTCATGAGCTTGGCCAGGTCCCTTTGGATGGCATCCCGTCCCTCAGGCGTTGTTGACTGCACCATTCAGCTTGGTGTCATCTGCAAACTTTCTGGGGGTGCATTCAATCCCACTGTTTGTGTCATTGATTAAGATATTAAACAGTCCTGGTCCTAATACAGACCCCTGAGGGACCGTGACCAATCGTCACTGATCTCCATCTGGACGTTGAGCTGTTGACCACTACCCTCTGGATGTGACCATCCAACCAATTCCTCATCCACCGAACAGTCCATCCATCAAATCCATATCTCTCCAATTTAGAGAGAAGGATTTTGTGGGGGACAGTGTAAAAGGCCTTACAGAAGTCCAGATAGATGATATCCGTAGATCTTCCCTTGTCCACTGATGTAGCCACTCCATCATAGAAGGCCACTAGGTTGGTCAGGAAGAACTTGCCCTTGGTGAAGCCATGCTGGCTGTCTTGAATCACCTCCCTGTCCTCCATGTGCCTTAGCATAGCTTCTAGGAGGATCTGTTCCATGATCTTCCCAGGCACAGAGGTGAGGCTGACAGGTTGGTAGTTCCCAGGGTCCTCCTTTCTACCCTTTTTAAAAATGGGTCCAATGTTTCCCTTTTTCCAGTCCCCAGGCACTTCATCTGACTGCCATGACTTTTCAAATATGGTGAGTGGCTCAGCAACTACATCAGCCAATTCCCTCAGGACTCTGGGACGCATCTCATCTGGTCCTATAGACTTACGTATGTTCGGGTTCCACAGGTGGTCACGAACCTGATCTTCTCTTACAGTGGGAGGGACTTTGCTCCCCAGTCCCTGTCTTGCAGTTCATCCACTCGAGAGGTATGGGAAGAGACATTGCCAGTGAAGACTGAGGTAAAAAATCTGTTGAATACCTCAGCCTTTTCCTCGTCTGTTGTTGCCAGTTTGCCAGTTGTGTTCGTTGTGGGGTACGCTTTCTTTGACGTTCCTTTTCTGGCTGACATACCTGTAGAAGCCCTTCTTTGTTATTTTTTGCATCCCTTGCGAAGTCCAGCTCCAGCCATGCCTTAGCCTTCCTGGCCCCATCCCTACACAACCAGGCAGCGTCCCTATACTCTTCCCAGGATACCTGTCCCTGCTTTCACTGCCTGTGCATTTTCTTCTTGCCCTTTAGTTTGACCAGCAGGTCTTGACCCAGCCATGCCGGTCTCTTGCCTTCCTTTCCTGATTTCTTACACCTGGGGATCAAGACCTTTC
Source organism: Theristicus caerulescens (assembly GCA_020745775.1). Taxonomy (NCBI): domain Eukaryota; kingdom Metazoa; phylum Chordata; class Aves; order Pelecaniformes; family Threskiornithidae; genus Theristicus; species Theristicus caerulescens. Next base: position 89,289,018 of record CM036558.1, read on the forward strand.
ACACTCTGTGGAAAGCATCTTTAAAGATCTGCCAGCTCTGTTCTGCTCCCTTGTCCCTGAGGGCAGTTTCCCAGGGGATCGTATTGACTAACTCACTGAACAGCTGGAAGTTTGCTTTCCTGAAATTCAGGGTCCTGACTTTACTCTTTGCCTGACCCATATCCCTCAGGACTGCAAACTCCACCAGTGCATGATCACTGCAGCCCAGGTTGCCTACAATCTTGACATCACCGATTAGCTCACTTGCGTTGGTGACCAGCAGGTCCAGTATCGCATCCCCTCTATTAGGGCTGCCTCTTACCTGGCTTAAGAAGTTATCCACAATGCATTCCAGGAGTCTCCTGAATTGCCTACAGCTCACCATGCTACTTTTCCAGCAGATGTTGGGGTGGTTGAAGGTTGCTTCCTGTAGCTGGAGCAAGAAGGCTTCATCAATAGGCTCCCCTTGATTGGGCGGCCTGTAGTAGACACCAACCACAAGGTTCCCTTTGTTGCCTTGGTCTGTAATTCTTACTCATAAGCTTTCAACCTGCTCGTGGCTATTCTTCAGAGACAGCTCTTTACACTCTCTCCATGTCTTGATGTAGAGGACAACTCCTCCGCCCCTCCTTCCTCACCTGTCCCTTCTGAACAGCCTGTAACCATCGATAGCTGCACTCCGGTCATGGGATTCATTCCTCCAAGTTTCAGAAATGGCAACTAGATCATAGCTTTCTAGCAGCACGGTGGCTCCCAACTCCTCCTGTTTGTTGCCTGTGATGCATGCATTGGTGTAGAGGCACTTCAGCTGGGCTGTCGGCTGTGTCACCTTCTTAGGGAACACCCCTTGATTCTTTTGAGGTATTTCACTAGCATTTGCCTGTTGGCTCCTATTACCTCAGGAGCCCCTGGCTCATGTCCGTAAGACTTCAAGTGTGTTCCAGTGTACCCAGCACATCTCAGAGCAACAGGCTGAGGGCCCTTGCTAGCACCCTGTCCCCCTAATCTTGGCGTCTCATCCAACAGCTTGTCACGGGGAAGCCTGATATTATAGCACTCCCCTTCAAGCCTATATCTTTGTGTGTGTCTTGTTTTGTGTATATGTATAATCTGATCTGTGTCTAGATCTGACAAACTCCTAATTTTAGCTTTCTTTTCATGTTTCTGGGGCTAATTTCACTTTTGGCTGTGTCTCTGAATGCATTGCACTTGAGATGTGAGTGGTCACTTCTCACAGGGACAGTCAGTGGAAATCACAGCTCTTTCTTGATCAGAGTAGGCTTCAGACCTTCTAATCTTTAAGGTTAATTGCTGCTAACTCCAGAAAAAAAGACAGGTCGTTTTCTGTCATTTGGTTGACTCTGGAAACAGTAGCATCCACTGACTAGGTAAATTAAGTCATAGTCTACTTCAGAGGATGTAGAGTTTTAAAGGGTAAAGAGCACAAGCCAACTTTCTTGCTCCAAAGCTCAGGGAGCAAGAAGAGGCCAGGACTGCCTCAGATATTCTCAGGGAGTGCTCTCAGGCTCCGTTTCCCATTGCTCTTCCCAGAGAAAGTTTCTGTACGGTTTTACCCACTCAGACTACGTCTACACCACTAAATAAAAAAGGTCCAGGAAATAAGCTTATGCACAACACCCTTGGTCATCTGCATTGCTTAATTGTTGGCTCACTTCCCAGCCTTGTTTTAGACCACTCCAGCTACTGCTTTCCCAGTGAAAATCTGGGTGTGACTCAGGGAGAAGTCTGCTTTATACACTGTTAGCAAGAGACAGTACAGGTGGGGCTGCACCATTTGGCTCCTTCTGCCCTCCAGAGTGCCCCATCCCACTCCTAGTAAACTTTGCACTCCTGAATCCCCTGGTCTGTCCTTACGCCACCTCCCAGTGCGTGCAGCACATGCTTGCTTTCATGCTACAAGAATGCCATGCTCTGGGCTGCAGCATCAGTGTCTGCTGCGTAGCAGAGCTGCAGCCAGTCCCTATGGGAGCAGTTGGCGCTGTCAGACAGCATGAACGTGCAGCCGGTCTGGCAGTGAGTATGGACTTGGTCTCTTCGGTCTCCCAGTTCCCTGGGTGAGTAGAAAGGGAGAATAATCTAAAGGGCAACATTGCCTCTTCTTAATAAACGCCTTCTCATTAAGAACAGAGACCATGCTCCCTGGAAAATGTACGTTTGTCTCCAACCTTTGGAAAAATAATTACATTATTTCAGATTGCAGCACTATCTTGACTTCATACAGTTCAGTCATCTTTTTGCAATAACTTAGAAGAGTCTGTGGGGAAACGTCCTTGCAGGACAGACATGCTGCTTTATGAAGGAAGCTGTAGAGATTCCCAGGCTTTGTGCTGAGTAAGCAAACTTCAGAAATAGCACACTACAGCATGTTTGCCCAGAGGCAGTGCTAACTAGCCACCTAGTGCTTTCAGTGCATGGGCTTGTGTACCTGTGTAGCACTGCTCCATGTTGTACATCGGAGATCTTTGTTGTGTCACATTGACAAACTCACTTTCTTACTTTCCTGATTCCATTGGTTCCATTTAATTTGGGAAAGTCTAGTTAACCTGATGCATCCATAAATTGGATATATAAAAACCTGTAAAGGTCATATACAATACTCGTGACATTATTACAGGTTGACATTCTCATGTTGATCCATACTAGCTGTATCCTGTCACATACCAGAGTCCTTGCACTTGTGGTGATCTAATCATTCACAAATGAGATGCCTTTACCCTTCAAGAATTATTTGCAAATTCATCAGGAAAAAAGAGAGTCACTTCATTTTCTGTGTTAAAAACTTTTATGGGAAGTCCTCCATGTCAACCAATAGCAGTTCACAGCACAATATTTGGAAACATATGAACCAATTTTTCCTAGATGAGAATCTCCTTTTTTCTTTGAAGCTTTGAAGTGATTCAGTTCACTTTTCCCAAAGAGAAAATGAAATAAATAAAGTCTGACATAATAATCCCTCTATATCCACAGAATTCCCCGAGGTAGCTCTGAGATTATTACATTTCATGCAAATCAAACCAGTTTTCACAAGTTTCAATAGCAGGTCACATTTTCATCAGTTCATAATCAGTAAGATATATGTGCAGGTGTTTGCAGATGTATATATTGTTTCCCAGTTTTGAATCTATGAAATATGAGTACTTGGGTTTTTTTATACATGTATTATGACTATCAGTGCAACTTTAAAATATTGTCTCTTGAAAGATTGATGTGGATTTTTTCAAGAACCCTAAAAACATTCTGAATGTGTTTCATATGATTTTTATTCCTACAGTTTGTGAAGATTTTATTTGTAATTCATTATTCTCCACACTTGGACTGCTTCCAGTAGTGTTTTCAGTTCTGCAGTGAGATCCTGTTATGCCAATGTGAGACCTTTTTACATCAGTGGGCCTTCAGCGAGAAGCAGCAGCATCAGGCCTCATTGCAAAGCAGGGCCTCTGTGTTTAATGGTTATACAGGATGTTTTTGTGGGTGGATCAAATTGACGTTGAGTATTTGCACAATAAGTAGAATTTTTTTACATCAGTCGAGATATTTTGAGATTATATCAAGGAGCAAGCAGGGTTATAGGCTACAAAAAGTCTAATGCATAGTTGGAAAATTTTACTTTTTTGTGCTGTTTCAGGTGGATTGTTTTTCTTAATGTCTACCTTTAGTGGATATTGCTTTAAGTAAGACCTAACCTTAGTATGGTGGACAAGTAGCCCAAGTTACACTCAGACTAGTGAATTCTTTTTTTTTTCTCCACAGACAGTAGTTCCTTCCATGAGCATAGGAACAATCTAAAAGGATATTGTGTAGAGTGAGGCAAGAAAGTACATTACAAATTAAGAGAAATAATGGCTAGGTGTGTTATGGATATAAATTGAAGTTGGATAATGAGGGACAGTGAGTCCTTTTTTTTAGTTAGTCTGATATTCCTAAAAAGATTTTCTTTCTATACTTTAGTTAAGTAAATACAAGTTTGTTCCATACAGCTGAAAACATTGATGTGTATTGAGAATGAATAAAACATAGTTAGGCTTTATAATAAGAAAAAAAACTTTACATGCATGTATCTCGCGGTGTATGTTTAATATTTGATGCCTGCCAAAACTGTCTAACCTGTCTAGAATGTGATAGTATACAGTTTTGTGATGTTTAGCTACATATTTTTGTTATCTTAGCATTAATACTTGTAATAAATCTTATATATCATTCTACCCTGTTACCTATTCAGCAAACATGCACATTTTTTAGAGAAAAAAAGATTAACAAAGTTAAAAAGTAAGGTCTTTTTTTCAGCTTTCCCCAATTTCAGTGTTTAGTGTGTAAATGTGTAACAGTATTGCATGTTATAGTTAAAGAATGAGAGCTCATGAGCAACTAAGAATTATTTCTACAAATCTGTAAACTTTAATAATGAAGTTTAAAGGTTTTTGAAGCCTTTGAAGCAAAATCCTTATTGTAATGGAAGTCTTACACACATGTGGAATGAAGATATGAGGTTCTAATAGGGAAAACATTACTAATAGTTTAGCTCTTTGTATATTGTCAATCCAATTTTGCCTTTATTGCCATCACAAGTCCTGTCAAACAATTTTATTTTGGCCCCCCCCCCCTTTTTTTTAAAGATACAAATGCACTGGTACTATGTAACTTATGAGAGCTCAGAACACCAACAAGTTCTCCTCAAAAATATTTGGTTGCTATCTGCCAGCAAAACACCTGTGCAGATCTGACTGTGGGGAAAATGTGGTGTATTATAGACTAATCTCAAGGAAGTGCTTAATACGATAATGAGTGAAAGTTACAGGGAGGAGTGAGAGAGCTCAGCTTCAAATATCCTAGGCAGCTGCTGATCATTGCTGCCAAAAAACCTGCCCTGGAGACTCTCAGCACAGCAGATAGAGAGGGAAGCAGCACAAGAGGCCACGTAAGCTGGAAGCTGGGCCATCTTTGGAGGAGAGTTGTATGACAGAGTTTGGACTGCTGCGTGGAAATGCCAGCTTGCTTGCCTTTCTAGTTGCGCTCAAAAGTTTTGACAGGTTTGGCTGTCAACAATGTTCACCTATTGAATTTCTTTGGAGTGTTTCCTCACAATAGATTTTTTTAAAACAGTTTTGTTTGTTTCTTTGTTTTGCCACTTTAGAACAAAATTTGGAAATGAAAACAAAAATTTTCCTTGTTTCTCAGAGGTACCAGTGTTCTATAATGGTTCCTTACACAAGCGGGGCTCTTCTCCACAAATCTGTGCATCAAATTTGTCTTTCATGTAAGAACTCATCCAGTTGTCAGTCTCTCTGAAGGTCATTACTAGTTTTAGTAATGCTTATGGGAAATGGGCCACATGTTTGTCTTTGGTATCCACTGTTTCCTTTTTTTTTCTTTTAAGAAATATTGCCATCTGTTGTTTTCTAGATTATTCTTTTATATATTCTCTAATTTCTCCTGCATCACCATCAGTTTCTTTGCTCAGTTTTTCATCGATTTTTTTAAAAAAAAAGAAAAAAGAAAAAAAATACTGTAATACCATCAAAAGCTTTAACTGAGATAGGGCTGAAATTAGGTTATGTTACCATCAAATGCTCTTGTGTAGAATTCTCTTTCTGTTCATTACAGTCTCTGAGCACATTCTTAGTCACACTTGGTTACCATCCATTATTCTGCTAATCTGGAGTAATGGCACGGTGGCAAAGCAGAAACAGAGTTAACACAACAGATAAAGCAATTACGTTGTAAAAATACACCATGCCCGTATGTAGAGAAGAAAAACTCAGTGATGCTTTTGACGGTAGAATACAGTGAGCTGGGCCAGGGCTGCCCAGCCCAGTTATGTGCGATAGACACCCAGAGCAGAGAGTCTGTCTAACCACGTTCATGTAGCTCATAATCCTGGCTGGACAGGAGCTGGCCTGCTCAGATGTCATGGGGCCAGTTCCCTGCAAGGTAATACAAGATGTGTTTTTCTAAATCTAATACTAGAAGATAAATCCAACTTCCATTTTACTATGAGTGCATATATCACAAGATGGTGATAAATAATCTTTTCTTCTGGTATTTTCAGAGCCAAATTTTGTGTCATCTTATGACATTGGGAACTTTACCTACTTCTTCTTCCGGGAGAATGCAGTGGAACATGACTGTGGGAAAACAGTCTTCTCTCGTGCTGCTCGAGTGTGCAAAAATGATATTGGTGGCAAGTTCGTGCTGGAGGATACCTGGACTACCTTCATGAAAGCTCGGCTGAACTGCTCTCGTCCCGGAGAAATTCCATTTTACTATAATGAATTACAGAGCACTTTCTTCCTGCCAGAATTGGACTTGATCTATGGGATTTTTACCACAAATGTGTAAGTAAACTCCATGATATATTTTATTTTGTTGCTATTTGTGATAGTAAAAACTAAAGCTTCTGAGCTGCTCTCTTCTGCATATGCCAAGCAAACATCACAAATTCAAACTACTGTTTTGCCCAGTCCCCTGTCCTCTTGTGAACAAGTGTCAGTTCCAACTGCTTCCCACATGAATTGTTGAAGGCATATAGAAGAAGGAAGAACTCTTAATATTTCCTTACAGCAGGGAGCCAGTTGTGTTTAAGACTATTCAGTCATCTTTTTCATACATTTTTATAAAGACATTATTTTTTATTTTGCACACTATTGTAATACATAAATACATTATGTATTTATGAAATATATATTTTGTAATTGTAATGTGACATGACCATGAATTTGACATGATGTAATTTGACCATGTCAAGAAGAGCTCACCTTACCCAAAAGAGCACAAGAGGTGCTCTTACATATTTTAAATTAGTCGTAACATATACTCATGTGAGTTTGAGGGTCAAAACAAAAATCTAATCTAATTTTAACTGAACCTGTTATATCTATATCAACAAGATAAAATTAAAAAATGTACAGTTTGGTCTTAAAAATTAAAATTTGTTAAATATTAAAACATTGGATGGACATAAAAGCTCCCTAGACTCTGAGCTTGATATCAAGAGTTGCTTAACTCTTACCAAAAAAGAGACATTCATCTCAGAAATGCCCTTTGTTACTTTAAACATGATAACTGGAGTTCATGTGTTGCTCAGTAAGAGCAGCCTATGCTTTATGGCTGTGTAGCCCAGTGTTCAGATCACTGGAACAGGGTTTCAAATTTTGGTGTCTGATTCTCTTACCTGCTTGCAGTGTCTTGCTCTGTAAGTCAGTTTTGCCTAGAATTTTGAAAGGTACTTGGGCACCTGAAACGTAGATCAGTGTCCCTTTCTAGTGCTGTAAACACCTGGATACCTACCTTCTATAAATATCCATTAACCAGGTGGAAACAGTCACAAATTAATGCCAGCAAATTATGATCCCTAAGTTTTTTAGACCATGAGCATGAATTTGGGCTTGAACTAGTTTCTCCTTCTTTTAGTATAGTCCTTTATTAGCACATCTAAGCATCTTCCAGACTCAGGCTAGCCCCTGCACCAGCAGCTCAGGCAGTGAGCATGACTAGTGAGAGGCTCCTTGCATCAGGCTGTGATGATTCCTGACTTGGGACATCAGATGATGAGCTTAACCCTGTTCCTGCACTGGACCAATGCATTGAGCTAAATGCTGTTTTTTTTAAAGCGAATAGTAAAGACTTTGGGGCTACTGGGGATAAGAAAATTTGATGCTGTTTTCAACAGTAATTTTAATTTCATTGGTCTGTTTTACTAGCTAGTTCGAGTCTTAGAAGGCAGGTATTTCTCAGGTGGCAGGCTCATACACTGGTCAACATGATCTTTCATGAGAAGCCAAAATAGCCTTGATGGTCTCCTACCATGGAAAGCCTGATCAGAGGAATTCTGCTCCAGAAATTCCACAGGGCTTGGCCATGGAAGGGAGCAATGCTCTTCTCTCAGAAGGGCTGTCCTGCAATTTGGGGAATGATGGAGTTTCCTGTGCTACCAATTCTGTAGTTTCTGAGGTTGCATGTCAGGATGTCAGGGCTGTCATCAGCATACCCTGGCTCTTCTGAGAAAGGACTCGCCAATGCACTAACCTTTGCCACATGAAAGCAGGCAGTATTTGAAACCTTGCTGTTACTTCCCTCTTCCCCAGTAGCTCAGCATTCTGCCTTGTCCAACAGAGATGGACTATTCAAAGAGGAATTAATTACAACTGTTTGGGGGTGGGGTTTTTGATAGCTCCATTTAAATGATATTTGTTCCTGCCATCAAATATTGTAACTAAATTTTTGGACGTTGTTGAGATGATGTAGAGTTAAGATTACTTTCCCATGTTGAATACTTGTTCAGAGATATCTGCACAACCCGTATGATCCACCCTTCAGCCCTGCAACCCGACAGTGGAAAAACGCCAGGGTTTCCCATGAGGTGGAACAATATATTCCTTTCTGTTGGTGTAACAGCTTCAGATATTATTGAACCACATTCAGCATTTGTCAATCTCAATATCTTCAGAATTGCAATGATTTTATTGTACCCTAATGCCTTTTTTAAGATACTGTGAATCATTTTGTGGGAAAAAAATGAAGCATTTCTGTCAATAAAGATTGAGTAATAGCAAAGCCTTCACCCTTTATGTGTGGTTGATTAAGTCCACTGTGGCCACTGCTTCATAATGAAGCTGATTTTGTTTCTTTCAGACCATCTGAAAATCTATAAGCATGAGTCTGATGTCCTTTAAGGACTTCAAAAAATTCAAGAAGACATTGGTATGGTTAATAATATTACTGAGCTGCCTTTAGTGATGGTTTATGTAGGCAAGGAATTATCAAATCCGACAACAACTGATTCTGCAGAAATTGTTAGCATGAAACTTCAAGATTTGAGGATTCTTTGAAATAAGAGTGACAAGCATAAGAAAGCAAATTGGTCTTTTGTCTTGCTATTAAATCCATATATCCTAACTCTTTTTTCAGTTGTTGACAAATTTGACCCCCTTGGGTTATTTTTTTCTATCCATCATTTTGGAGTTTCTATAGTAGGCTTTCTTAAGCCTTGTGTACATTACAGGCTAAGTTTAAAAAAAGGAAAAAAAAAGAAAAAAAGAATGCTGTGTGGATCAATTGTCAGCAGTTTACCTGCAATGGAAATTTGTGCAACTGCCATGTTCATTATCTATCCCTTTATGTCAAATTGTGGAAGAGAACAATGCAGTTTTCCATATTACATGCTCTCATAGTCACTGGATTATATTGTTTACACTGTGCAGAATTACTTTATTGTCATGTAAATCACATTTTCAAGACAAGAGCAGGAAATTGTATGTTTTGCCTGGCTGATGTTTATTCCTGTTTATTCGTTTAATGAGGTATCTTGTAAAGTATGCAGTCCAAGTTGTTTTCTCTTGATTAGTTTCTGGAAGTTGCATTCTTATTGCTGTACAACATCTCTTGGAAGGTGGGATTTTTGTGGAGGTGTCTTACCCAGGGGTTCCATAGGGTCCAGAGACTATACATTGAAAATCCTTACTTCTGTCATGCTGCCATTGGTTGTATAGAAGAAACATTAATGAACCCTGAGAATAATCTCATCCTGAACTTTGTAACTAAAAGAAAGGTGTCCCCGATGCACGTGATTATGTGTGGGAGTAAAGTATGACCTTGTGGTATTAGAGCAGCAGCAGAAGGTAGGAAGTTCTGAATTTCTCCCACGCCAGCTACTTGACAAGGCTGACAAAAATTGTAAATCCAATGTCTGTGCCTAAATCACATATATGGTGTGCACATCATATATCATTATCTTGAGATATCATCTCCTGGCTGATCCTATCTGCTTTGTTAATTACTTGAAGGATTGGAGAGTTACTGCCTTTTTTATTTATTTTTCAGCAAATGGACTTTTTAATGTTGTTACTTAGGTTAATGTTTATATTTCTTTTTCAGGAACAGCATAGCAGCCTCAGCAGTTTGTGTTTTCAACCTGAGTGCCATAACTCAGGCCTTTAATGGACCCTTCAAATACCAAGAAAACTCTCGGTCTGCTTGGCTTCCATATGCCAATCCTAACCCTAATTTTCAGGTACAGATACGTGGGAGAAGGACAATAGTTTACATGAGATTTTTTCAAAGTGCTGTATGGTTCATAGTTAATAAGTCCAGTTTTGCAGTATGTTATAGCCTAAGACCTTAAAAAAAAAACCAAAAAAAAGGCTTAAGACATCTTCTTATTTCAACATACTTAATTTTATCCTTCCACAAAATAATTTGGGTTGAAAAGCAGATGTGCTTTGAAGGGTAGGAGAAAAAAAGGCTTAACTTCAATCTTCTGTCAAAATGAAACTCTAGAGTTATCTGTTAAGGTAACAGTAATTCCTGGCTGAAGTATGATCAAACTGCTATTCTCTTTACATTGTATTTGTACTATTAGAACCTGAAAAAGGAACACTGAGAGAAAAAAGAAAGGGGGGGGGGCAGGTAAAGGAGGAGTGGTCAGGATTTTGTATATTTTCCTGTAAAAGGTAGTCCACACTCCCTGAAGAGTCTGATTAAAAGAATTTGTGACGTGGTGTGCCCCTCATTTGAACTTGTCAGCCTCAGAGGGTGTAATAATCTGCAGTTGGCTGACAGAGTAAAACTAATTAGTCCAAAGTGGGTCACTCAGTGGAACTTTCTACAAAAAGAAAAGGGTATTTCAGGTAAGCACATATGTATTGTTTTCTTCTTCTGCATAGTCACCACTTCTACTAGCACAATTTTAATGAGTGTGATTCTAGCAAGGGAAGTGGAAGGGAAAACAGCATTAATTTAGTGTTTAACAACAGCTTTTCACGAAGATACTTCAGTGTATCCACCTTTCGCCATCCCCTAATCTCAATGCAATTTCACAAGCTCAGTGCCTTCCCTATCTTCTTGTAAGGGTCATGAGATATTTGCAAGCATGAAATGGAATCACGCATTGGGGATTATAGGAAGTTATAATTACTTCCTGATTTATGCAAACAAAGGAAAATAAGGCACTGAATTTGCTCAAATTACAGGCCAGAGCCATGTTACCTTTCCTAAATAGTATGTTTGGCATTAGCCCCAAGTGACAAGACACCATTAAGTAAGCCATATTGCAGAAGTGGGCTATATTTGTATATAGCTTTTTACGTATTGTAGAAATATTTGTATTGTCAAAATAGTGATAGTAAGAAGGTCTAAGCAAGGCTAAATTTTTGAAGGAGAAAGCCTGAAGAAAGGCTTATATGTAAAAATCTTACCTTCTTTCTGACTGGGTGAGCAAGTCCAATAAAAGTTATTAACCTCTCCCTACAAACCTTGTATTAATGTGTTGGTAATTATTGTGAGAGCACCTCATACAGAATGGTACATACAAACAAACATGACAGCCTGATGGTTGTTTAAAAATGGTTTAAGTCTCTACTGTACTGTCGGCGCTCATCTCTAAATCCCTGTCAAGACAGAGGTGTTGAAGAAATTTCTTGCTTGGATAGTCTGGCTGATTTTAATATGGCTGGTGCTTCATCAAATTTACAAGAAAAGTGGCAACAGTTGTATCATATCTCACTGAGCAGCAGCTTTGCAGGCCAGTGCTAGTGTTAAAAGCTGTAACGTGGCATTTTACAACACAATATTGAAGCTACTTGACATTAACTGATCTCTAGGTATCATTAGTGATGTTGAACTTCTGTTCTTTTGCAGGTGCTGTCTTTTATTCTGTTGAACTTTCTGTTAGATTTCTGGCTCCATAACTGTAGCACTGATGTATACCAGAAGCTAGTCTAATGCTTAGAGCTAGGTGTAATCATTTTTTGTGACTTGATGGTGCATTAGAGTACATACTGCTTGTAGATGGGATATATTCATTGACTGAGACACTGGTTTCCTTCCCAGAAAGGAGGACTTTGCTTTTGTAGAGTACTTATGATAAAATATCAGAAGTTTTGTTTGTGTCTCAGAAGTAGATTAATCCTCTGAGTATTCACTTACTTGGTAATAACAGACAGAAGTATGTGGTTTGAAGGAAGACTACTGCTATGCAGTGATAGTTATGTCAGACATTATATTTCCAAGACTGGATTATATTAATGAAATATTTTCCAGATTAGAATACTATTGGAGTCCCAGTTTTGAGGAACACTGTTTTTCTCCAGAGATTGTTGCTTTTCTTATTACACAGGGTAATTTCCATCGTAAGACCAAGTACCATATGTATTTCAGTGTACAATGAGTGTTCCAGCTGGAATCTTTCCTGCTTGATAGATTCAGAGAAATTCTTCTTTGGAGTGGTTTATTTTTTTCACTGGCCTGACATGCACGGTGCTCACAGAGCAAGTAATTGTTTCCTGCCAGTTGCTTAACTATCTTTCATCATCATATGATCTCTCCTTATGAAATTATTTATTTGAGTTTTTCTTAACATTTGTAGATTTGGAATGATCACTTAATTTCAGTTTGAAAACATGGCAATAATGAAAAAATAACTGGTAGGGTTTTACACACTGTACTGTTTTGTTCATGCTGTAATTCATAGCATAATTTATGACACAGTAGAATAGATTGAAAAGGTGTGACTTAGGTATGCCTTTGACATCACCGACATATTTGATAAGTGTTGTGAAGTACTGTTTTAGTTCTCTGATGCAATTATGCATAAGTAAACATGTGGATGTTTACATATTCACATGCGCTAAGCAGCTTTCTCTTTTGTGTCTTCAGTTAGTTGAAGACTTAAACACAAAGATGCTAAATTTAACTGCCACTTATTTTGCTTTGTTTATTTGTGCTTGAAATTTGTGCAAGTGATTAATGAATGCTTTCCTGTGAGAAAAGAGTACAGTTTTCAGATATAAAATACAGTCAGTTCCAAAGCAAAAATGTCTTTGCCATGGATAACATTTTTTAGTTAGAGCTCCACTCTGTTCTTGGCTAGTGAGTGCAGGGTCTGAAGAAACTGCTAGAACTGTGCATGGTGCTGTGACCTGGGATTTCTGTCAGACCCTGGCTGTGGTAGGACAGGGGCTTTCCTTTGAAAATTTGTTATGTCTTTAGCACTGCGTCTGTGTAAATTATAAAGAAAACTATTGAGAAAATTCTGTGATTTGTTGGATGGTAGTTTTTCTCCTTCCTGCTCTGTGAACACAGGATATAGCAAAATATTACTATAGCCCACTTGTGGTGGTCAGTCTGGTGCCCTTCTATATTGTTTAGAGTTAGGGAGGCTCCGTAGTACTGCCTCAGGAAAGTGAAGCTTGCTCAGTCACTATGTGGACAGTCTGATCAGCACCAAAATAAGACCTGAAAGTGGAATTCCACACTGTCACTACAAGATATACTTTGGTGGCGGGTTTTTTTTGAGGGGGGGTTATTTTTTTGTGCTGTAAATCAGAGAGTAAATCTGTTGTTATCGTTGACGCATATAGTAATGTTACTTTTCTGTGTTTACAGTGTGGCACCATGGACCAGGGTTTGTATGTAAATCTGACTGAGAGAAATCTTCAAGATGCTCAAAAGTTCTTTTTAATGCATGAGGTCGTTCAACCAGTTATTCCAATTCCTTACTTCATGGAAGACAACAGCCGTTTTTCCCATGTGGTTGTGGATGTCGTGCAGGGCAAGGACATGCTTTTCCATATCATCTATCTTGCCACAGGTATGAACTCTACATTGCTGTGGTAACTGCACAAGTTTATGAGGTCTATGAGTTTTAATGTTCTGTGAATCCGTTATGGAATATGTATGGTGCACCTTGAACAACAGCTTTTCCACTTCGACAACATTAACTCTACCATCTACCTTTTCTGAGTAGATGAATTCAGCAGTTTGCAATGTCTTTATATTATAATGTGAACTCAAATGTTGGTGTCTGTGTCCTATTCCCCTTTGAAGGTATGAAACCTACATGCTCTTGAGGGAGCAAATGGTTGGAAATTCTACAAACAGGACTTCACGAGTTTCTCTGTCTTTTATTCTTTTTATGTAATTCAATCTCTCCCACGATAAGATGGTTTAAGATCCTCTGAGATAGAAGTAACTCTACAAATAGCAAATACAATTACTGCTATTGCTATTTCTGACTTTTCTGCTCACAAATATTTTATTATCTTTCCTTTTCATTTCATTTTTAAGTCATTCATTATGCAGTTTTACACCCTGCTTTATTATTTGTCCATTTATATGTGAGCTTAGCAATGAAAGAAAAATAATCCTCCAGCTAAAATTGCCTTGCTTAGAAGTATTGCTTTCTTGGTTCAAAATTTCAAGCTTCCTAAAAATAGCGAGGGTGTTAGAGACACCCAGCTAAGACTGAAATGCTAGGTTGGAGTAACATGTTTAGAGCCTCATGGCATAACACTTAGGGTAGTTCTCAAATACTTAGTCCCATGCACATTAATAGGGGATAGATCATCAAAGCAATGGTTTGTTAAGGTGCATGGTTTGTCTCACAGTGAGCAGGCACCAAATATCATGAATTTAGGGAAAGAATCTGTTGAGCAACAAGAGGAAAAAAAATCCTAATCCTATTTATTTGATCTTGCAATCAATGAAGTACATTTCAAAATTGTCATTGATTCAGTAGAAACTGGATCAATCCTTTTAATTACTAAAATTATGATTTACTAATGAAAATTATATATTCTATAGCTTATCATTTATCAAGAGCCCAAGAAAAATGTGCATTGTGATTCAATATATGAATTAATTTTGCCTTGAAAGCATGATACCATTTTTTGGAGAAGATTATTTCTTTTGAGTTTGAAGAAATTTTATAGTAATTTGGTGCATTCGGGTGAGACAGTATTTCTTTGCATATTATCCTTGTAACTTTCTCATTGTGCTACTTGAAAGATAGGCAGTAATATAAGTTTTTAATAAGTTAAAACTGTGCTTGGATTTGACCAATTGTAGTCAAAACAGCCCGCTGGTTGGTAAATCATAGCATTTTAAGTGAAATCATGCCAATACTAAATGCTGTTTGTATTGTAGAGATCTCCTGACAGAAACTGAATTACAGAAACATATACTGAATTGGTTTTATATGAAGAGACTATCACTGCTTTGTGGGATATTTACATTATAATGGCAGCATCGAGAATGATGTAATTTGTCATAATTCTGATTGTCTTCAGTTTTCAATTTCCCTTACAGTGTTTCCTCTTATGTTTGATTCAGTAAGCGAGGATCTAAAACTTTACGTTTCATGGTTCATTAATAAATTGTGTTCAGTAAAGGTCTAGGTTCTTTTAATGCATCTTTCTTGCTGCTAAAAAGATATAGCTCCTATAGTCCTTATGATGTATACTTGCCTTCCACTTTCATTCTTCTCTGTGCCTCTGGTTTTGGTTATTCATGGAAGTAGGATACTGCTTTAGCTGGATCTTTAGTCTGACTCCAGAACATGCTTTTATGTCATCAGATAGTGTATGTTTTATAAGTGTGAGAAACCATATGATAAAAAACCCCAGCTAACAATATAGTGTTCTTGAAGTTTTCTTGACAGAGCCAATTCTATTTCACTTCTATTTCACTGAATCACAGTGGTTTTTGTTAACATTTCTTCTGCCTCGTCCCCGCCAACTGAGTGTAAGTACTAAGCTTTATTTTTCAAGAAATATTAATATTCACTTTTCAGAAAAATTACCTTTTTGGTAGATTTTTAAATTACCACACACATGTTTATATATAAATACCATACCTACAATACATAAGGGTAGTTTAAAAATCCCAAGATATACCAAAATACACAGTGTAATTTACTTAAAATCTTACCATTTGAGGAGAAAGGCAGTATTTTTACCTTCTTTGGGGTGCAGGTCATAAATTTAATTTCATGATATTGGTAATAATGCAGTGTCTTAGTTCTCCATAGACCTGTCTTTGCTTGTGTAGAAGCTGTGGAGCAGTTAGCGTTGAGTTTGCATCCTAAACTACATGTGCTAAAAGATTACTGAGAAAACACCATTCCTTTAGTAAACAACAGAAACTAAAAGGTAGGAGCCTTAACTTTGGAAATAAACAATAACTTTGGAAACAGACCAAGTTTAATAGTTTTGAATTCATCCAGTGTCCAGCCTTATTCCCTCATACAATGTCATCTACCCCAAGCTCCTAACACCGTAAAGAATGTGTATGTTTGGGAGAGGTGGAAGAGTGGGGTTACAGTCACTACCAGACTGAGAAAGGCTAACATTATTGTATCTTTTCTGATTTAATTTACTTGCATTATTAAAAGTGGTGGCAAATTAAATTAGGAGTTAAATCTTTGCCACAATGCTCCATCTTCAAAAAAACAACAACAAAGGAACGATCTGGGGAACAATGGGCTGATCTGCATTCAGTCCCTGGGAAAATCAAGGCACACACGTCCTTGGAGCACACTTCTGTGGGCACATGATGGAGAAGAAGGTGATTTGGAACATTAAGTATGGATTTCTCAAGGGTGAATCACACCTGACCAACCTGATTATTTTCTGTGGTAAAATGACTGGATTTGTGCATGAGGAGAGAGTAGTACCTCAACTTCAGCAAGGCTTTTGACACTGTCTCCCACAGTGTTCCTATATCCAAATTAGGTTGTATGGTCGGGCAACTGGATGTATAAAACCTGCTTGGATGTCAGGCTCAGAGGATAGTTGTTAATGGGATGTACACAAGTGGTAAGGAGCTGAGTACTGTCCTGTTTAACATTTTAATCAATGACCTGGAGGAGACAACAAAGTGCACTCTATCAAGTGTGCAAATGACACCAGACTGGAGTACCAGTAGTTACACTGGAGGACTGCACTGCCATCCAAAGGACCTAGACATGCTGGAGGGATGGGCTAGCATGAACCTCATGAAATTCAACAGGTGCAAATAGGAAGTCCCAAATCTGGGAAAGACTAACTCTATTCAGCGATTGAGGCTAGGGACTGACTGTCTAGGAAACAGCTCTGCTGAAAGGACTTGGGGACTTTGGTAGGCAGCAAGCTGAACATGAGCCAAGAGCATACCCTTGCAGCAAAGAAGGCCAACAGCATCTTGGGCTGTATTAACAGGAACATAGCCAGTAGATCAAGGGAAGATATTATCCCCATGTACTCAACACACTTTAGACCACATCTACTTTTGGCCTCCCTCCAATACAAAAAGGATGTTGACAAACTGGAGCAAATTCAGTAGAGGGCCACCTTCTGTTGAGGGCTGGAGCACCATGCCCTAGGAGGAGAAGCTGAGGGAACTGGCCTTGTTCATCCTAGAGGAGAGAAGGCTTCAGGGGGGTCTAGTACAGCCTGCAAATACCTACAGGGAGTTTACATGAAGAACGGAGCCAGGCTTTTCATAGTGGTGCATGGTGGGAAGACAAGAGACAACAGGCAGAGAGTTTCAGACTGGATATAAAGAAAAGCTTTTTTTCACTCTGAGGACAGTCAAGCACTGGATCGGATTTCCCAGAGAGGCTGTGCAGTCTCCATCCTTGGAGGTTTTCAAGACTTGACAGCAACTCAGTCTATGTTATAGCTAGCTGTCCTTTGAGCAGGAGGTTGGACTTGAGACCTCCTGATGTCCCTTCCAACCTATATTATCCTCTCTCTATCATATGCCAGTACAATGTGCAAATTGGTTGGGATAAATTACATTTTTACTCAACCCTCTGATACTAGATACCATTGTACTTTCTGCTGCCAAAAGAGAAGTTCATTCAACTCTAACAGAAGTACTGGCAGTATGTAATTTACACCTACTGATGTAAAAGCAGGAGGGATCCAACCCATGCTGTGTGAGATGTACTCTGCATAACTTTTGTAGTTATAATTCTTTACAACATTCTTACAAAAATTGTATTTTAAAATGCACAAAGCTGATTCAGTGGAAAGGGAAGCATATAGATTGGATTGAATACAAATGAATGCTCTGCTGTCTTTGTTACTCAAAGCAAAAATCCCATTCTTTGAAGCAGATGGGCAGTAGTTAAGAGAAAATTCTCTTCCCCCCCTCACGTTCACTTACCTATCCACTGTTATTAGAATACAAATATTACAGAAGAGAATAACCCTGACAGTATAAAAGTGTAATCTAATTTCATTAAACCTTAAATAGATATAATATTACTTGAGGAGAGACTGGGAGTCAGCAAACAAGTGCATTAATCTACTGTGTCAACAGTCTTCATCTCCTAAACCTTTGCCAAGTCATCATTCTGCTAGGAGATTCTGATGTGCTGGGATTTAACAGCTACTGCTCATATCAAAAATATACTTTAGTACTTTGGAAACACATCTTAATCTTTTGCTACCCTGACTTCTAACACAGAATGAAGGGATATATCAATTCCTGCACATTTTGTGTTGCTTAGATCTAGCAGTGCTGCTGGCTTTAGGCAGGCAGAAATCCCTGAAACAATTTTCAGTGATTCAGAAAGGAAAGTCAAAGAAAGCATTCACAGAAGTTCTGAACTAAAAATCATCTATAATAACAAGTTAAAAGTAGAGCAAGCTAGAGAACAACCCAATATTCTGACAACTTTTCAAGTTTAAAAGACTTTACTTCCTTCTTCATTAGAAAAAATTCAAAGCAAAATGGTGCTATGTATGTCATAGTTTTGTTTCCCTCTCTTTTGTCCCTTTTTTCGCCCTCCCATTTCTTTCTCCCTTTTATTTCTCCCTTTCAATTTAAATGCCTAGGTGTCCCATGGTTCAAAACTTTGCCAATATGAAAAGGTCTTTGAAGCATTTTTTCAGAAAACACGATGTTGCAACAAGAGCAAGTAGCCCTTATTTAGAGGACTGTTGCAAAATGTATTGATTTATTAGAATGAATAAGAAAATTATTAGGTATGGTGTCTAGTTTGAGGGCATTCTGAAAACAGTTTCTGGTTGCTGGTTTTGGGGAGTTCAGAAAAGGTAACATTTGCACTGTCTGAAAAGACACTTTAAGGCCATATTTTAAAAATGGCTTGGTGGAAAACTCCCATGTTCTCTCTGTTCTTTGGTTCCAGTGGACAGAGGATGTCCCCTCCGTATCCTGTGTAAAAACGGTATACGCCCAGTGGTGGATCTTGATTATTGGGATTTATAGTTTAGCACTGATAAAATTGGGGTATGGCTGACTTATAAAGAGAGTATGAAACCTGAAGAAAGATTTATTGTTGGCTACATTGCATGTCTCTAAAGAGTGGGTCGTTCACTGAACTGAACCTGAATTTTTATGCCATAAAGCCAGGTTTTATCTGAGGCTTAAAGATGACTGGAGAATGTTTCAACAGGTTTTGAACTTTCCTTTCCAAGAAGTTCTAGAAAGTATTTTTCCCTGCTCTTAAGACCTCAAAATTACAGGTAGCAATGCAGAGAATAATGATAAAAATAGTTCTGATGAAACACATACAGCAGTTATTATAAAGAAGTGGAAAGGTTTCACAAAGAAATTTCAAAAGATAGTTTTTGAAAATGCAGATGAATTTTTCATACATATGCCTTTAGAAGGGTTATAACAGGTAATAAATCTCCACAAATGTAACATTTTTCTCATGAAGCTCGATACTGTGTATTATCCAGAAACCAGTCCCAGCCGCATGAAGCAATTTGGAAGTATGCATGAAACTCAGTTTGGAAATGCTATCAAAACAGTTTGTGTTTCTCCTGTTTGTCTTACTAGATGGGAGTAAATTGATGCAAAGTAGTGCATGATTTGATTCCTCTGTGATTTTTGTTACAGATCTATCTTTTTCCTTTTGTTTTTGTAACCAAAACATGACACTTTTTGCTAGGGAACAACCCAAGGTCTTAATAAGAACAAAAGTTGTATGTGTGTTTTTGCTAAAAAATCTTGGATTAAATATTGTCATTTTCCTGGAAGACTACAGGTTCTTATCAAAGTGTGCAGCTTTCACAGTTTAATGTGCATGGTGTTATAAGATATGTAATAATCTGAAGTTACGGACCTTAAAATTAGAAGCAAAAACATATGCTTACATGTGTTTCATACATGGTGAAGAAAGCAACAAAGCTTAAGTTGACTGCATTTTTACCAATTTGGTGCTGTTTCTGACTGTATTATCTCAAGTGTGTTGAGGTTATTGGAAGTAATCTGCAGATAATTTTTGTAGAAAGGAGCTATAGACTTTTCCTCTCAGTTTGAGAAGCACCTTTTTAGTCTAGAAACTACAGTATAAATGCAATAATAATAATGATGAAAGTAGTTGTAATTTGAATCACAAGTCAAGTGTGAAAGTGGTTGGTAGTCTATTTGTATGTATTAATAGTTTCTAGTCCAAAAACAGAAACAAGGAAATCAGCGCACGGATGGATAATGGGGCATATACACTGTGGCAGCCAGTTGTCACTTTTTAAAACTATTTCTCTTCTGTTGTAACAGAAAACATGGCTGCTTTGTTTCTTATGCCTTTCCTTGACAAAGGTATAGTGTGCTTTTACACAGTTGTAAAGCACCCCTGCAACGATTTTAAAACTACTTCCCTATAACTTCTTATCTTTCTGGCCTTATGCAATGTCATTTTAAGAGGCTTGAAGCAAGGACAGTCATCGATTACTCTGCTGTCTAAAACTGGTGCATGTTGGCAGACACCAGTCCTAACAGCAACATTGTGATCTAAACATATGTTTAAAAAATCAAGCAGTAAACCATAAAATTAATAACCTTATTCTCTGCTCCTTTTGCAGTAGCCACTACCTCTGATAACGGAAAACCCTAGCTGAATGAATACTTTGTTTCTATTATTAGTCTTTCCAGGAAACATTTTGCTGCAAAGTTTAAAAAAAAAAAAAGATTTAAAAGATTACTTGATATTATCTTCAAGAGTGTAATGTTCACTCTGGGATTTATGCTGATGTTACTAAGAATGCTTGCTATATATTCCTGCTAGAATATTTATGTTATTTTCCATGTAGAATATCTTTAAAGACAAAGAAGGATAGTATAAACCATAGCTGGTTTACTGTGTAATTTAAACACAGAAGTGTTGATTTGCCACTGCCTTGTGTATTGTGTCATCTGTACTGGGCAAAGTGGCTTTAAAATGTTACTAGATGAGAATGGTCATGTCTAAAGTCCAGGCTACATAGTTATAAATGATACTATAAGGCTCTAGAGAATCAAACCCAGCATTTTAAATGTCCAATAGTAGTGATTTCCCTTGGCTTTATCACTGTGTGTAAAGATAAATTATTCTGCCAGCTCCAGTTGGAGAGTGCTAAAGAGGTTTCTTAATAAATAGATGCCTCTAACTAGAGCTAGTTAAATTATTCATTGACAGCAATTTATATGTGAGAATCGTAGCCCTTTATTTGGTTCACAAATTACCCACCACTTATTTGGAGTAATTTTTTGTTATTGTAATCAACCCATAAATAGGTCATGATTTTGACCAGTTTATTGCTGATATTTGCTCATATAGTTTGTTTGTATTTTAGATAGCATGTTCATGAATTGCCTGCTGCAAGTAGATGGCATTTGTATTCTCTTCTCTCGTGGGACAAATTTAAGTAGGAGAAGCCCTTTTTTTCTGTTCACAAATTATCATTATATGTTTATAATTGCCCAGCTCTATCAGATGAAGACTATAAATAAATGTCCAAAGAACATACGGTGTGTGCACTTCTGTGCCACCACTGGAAGTCGGAATTGCTGCAAGAAGCAGCTACTGGCTGAAGAACAGCTGGCTCTGTTTGCATGGGAACAAGACTAATGCACAGGCCAGGGAGGGAAACACTGTGAAGAGCTGTAGACGAAGTCTCAAGCTTCCATGAAAAAGAGACCAGCTCCTCTTAATCACAGTGAGGCTGAGCTTTCAAATCCTGCTTGGCTACTTTATAAACTTAGAATGGCCAAATAGCCTTTCCTTCTTCCTTTCTTGATTTTTTGGGACTATCACCTCTTCTTCCTGGCAGGGAAACTAGACTGATAACCCCTACAGTTGTTATTAGATGATTCTAATGCACAGAACGTGAAGCTGCAAGTGAAAGAGGTATCTTACATGGTACTCAGTCTAGTCCTGCTGTCTTCAAAGCTAAGGTTCTATTAGCATCTAAGCCTATATTCAAACCTCTTGTTTTGCCCCTGCTAGCGTGCAGTGTCAGTCAACAGGCTGGGTCCTAATTTTGAAAACAGCTATTGGAATTAGCCTTATCTCGGGGTGAAGTTTGACCTTTGAACTGTGTAACTCTTGGGTGAGTACACAGTGTTCGGGACTCTTCCTGAGAGATGTGGGGAGGAAGCCTTCCCTTTGAAGGGACTTGGCTGGATCAGAACTTTTCAGAAAGGATTACGTAACTTGCTGCGTTGCTGAGCATTGTGAACATCTTTAGAATATTCTGCAAGGCCTTTTACTTTTAAAAAGCCTTCCATTTAAGGTGGGCATGCATAAGCATGACTCAGTGAACCCCTGCCAACCAAAGAAGAAAGTACAATAGTTAACTTATGGGGAGAAAAAAAAACGTCCAAACCCTACATGAAACTCATCTTTGACTCTAATTAAAAAAAAAAAGAAAAAAAAAAGAAACGTTGGGTCACAAGCATGATGATATTATATATACAATATTATATTCAGTGTGAGCTGTCAGTAAAGCAGTCGTTAAATGGGATATTCTACTGAACTGTTTTTCTTAACATTTATGAGCTTCTCCATTCTGCAGCCTTTTTCCCAGTAAACCTCAATAAATCCAAATGTTTACAACTAAGCAAATACAAGCAGTGCCACTAGTAATTAGTGGGGGTTTTCCCCAATAGTATTTGTGGATTTTTTTTTTCCTTGTGTTTACTCAGCTCTGGTCATAGGACATGGCAAATCTTCATAAGCTAAAGAATTTCTCAATAAAGATATGCTTTATTTACTTTGTTCTGTGACTTGTAAGAGTCATCAAAATGTGAAGATGTGTTATTCCAAATACTGTGGCCTTTGTGTGAAGAGTCCTGTAACCTCCAAGCAGATTCACAAAAAGATCGATTAGCTTCCATATGCATTTTACTGTATGAAGTCACTGGGTAAGAGTCATAATATTTGGGGCAGAGACTTGCTTATCTACTGGTTCATTCTTCTAGTTCTTATTTATTTTTATTTTTCTTTCTTATCCCATGAATCTTGGCAATTTGGTTCTACAACTGCACACCTTCAGGAGGAATAGGCATGACCACAACCAACGTAGTGGTTTGATCACTTGCCTAGGAGATAAGAGCTGATTTTTAACTAACAAGCTGTATGAGATTTCCTGGTTATTGCCAGATGTCCCAACTCCTAGACTATTATATAAAGAATATAATGTAAAATGTTTACACATTATATATGGCTATTACTGCTTTAATGTCCTAGAGTAGTGAGATGGACAGCTTCTGGCAAGGGGTTTTTAGGTTCATGTCTCTAATCCCAACTTTGCTTCTGTCTCTTGTCCATTTACTTCCTGATTTACATTAGATTAGAAGGAAAATCATTCGTTCCTTCTGTATTTCTGAACAAAAGCTGTGCTTTATGCTGAAATTGCTGCTGAAGTTCCATGCACATCATTCTGGATTTGAACTGGATATATGTAGTGGATTTGGCTCATTTGGGGACTGAAGAATAGGGGCATGTACTATGCAAACTGCAAATGAGTTTGAGTAGAGGACAGTCCCTGAAACATTCTAGTCAGCCAAGTTTATGATGCTTCTGGATCTGTACAGTAGTCAGTTGTCTTTCTGACACTTCCAGTGAAAACAGCTACATATGACTCAGTTAAGAAATCAGGCAAGGCTTATTGTGGGTTATTATCTGAGAAGTAGTTTTCTCCACTTGTGCATGTAAGTGCTTCTTTTGGTCTGGACACTGGAAAATTTATTCAGTGGGAAAACACTATCATATTCATAGCATGTGTTAGGTAGTACAAGGTATTTATTATTGTGGTGGCATGAAGGAAGCCAATAAAAAATAATAGGAGCAGTAAGCACTCCCTGTCCGGTCAGATCCAATCAGAGTTAATACATCTCAACTTTGGGAGTCTGGCCGGGATCCAGGGTCTGTATTTGATAGTAATGTTATCCTTTGTGTACAGTGTGGCATTCTTCACTGTGGCTCTCTGTCAGATAGCAAGCTTTAAATCATAAGAACCATTTCATCTTGTGAATAGTATCTATGTTTACTATCTACTCTACTACTTTAGTTAGAGGTGCTCATCTCCACTATCTGAGAGGTCCAGTCCTACCTACTGATTAAATGTTTTAGCAGGTCTCTCCAAAATTGGAATGTTTTCTCTTCCTGAGAAGAATCTTCTCGGAAATTAATACAGACTTTTTTTTGTTTGTTTCATTGTGAATTGTCTTACCCAGTAGCAACCTTATAGTTTTATTTCTTTCTCTTTTCAGAATCCAGGATATCAAAATTATGCATCTCTTGACAGGTGTAATGTTTCCCATTCAGAACCATAAGAATTCTTGTGTCTTCTTTGCCTCAAGGGCTTCAGGTTTTGTGTATGTATGTGAGATTTTTAGTACAGTAAAAGCTGGATGTTGCCAACATGATTGGCTGTAATTACAATATATTGCCAAATGTTCATTCTCTAGAATAGGTGTTATTCACATGTAGCTCTTCATATTGAATCTATTTAGTTATCATCTAACTGGCATTAGGGAGTAAAATTTTTTCATATTTGGGAATAAAAGAGTGTTGCCAGTCACACTCTTCTCAACCACCTGTGTCTGAACTGCAGCCTGATTTGTCCTAATTTATGTCTGTAAGTATAAACTAGATGGCTCACTTCAAGTACAACCTTAAGTACAGCCCTAAGCAATCCTTAGATAATTGTTTCTTATAATAAAGTGTTGATTTAAAAGGCGTATTCATATCCAATGGACCAAAATATTTGAGATTTCTAAAAACATCTATTAGGATTCTTGGTAAAGGTAGTCTCATAGCACATTCTCACAGGTTAATGTGCGTATTGGCAGGATCTGTTTGATTCAAATCAATAACTATGATCAAAGGTAGTAAATATATACATTTTGCTTTGGCTTTAGGTTTGATGCACCAACATAGTCTTGATGTTCTATTTAATTTTGAACCTGACATTGTTGAAGTACATTCCTTTTCTGAGCTAGAAGAAAGTCTCTTTTTCCATGCCAAGTTACTTCAGTCTGATACAAGACAAAAAAAAAAAAAAGTTATACTGGCCTTCTTCAAGGCTGCTGGCTTCCTTTGTCATGATCCTTGCAAATATTTTTTATTACTGAGTAACTTTATAGACAGAATTCAAAATGAGATTATTGCTTAGTAAGATCAAGGACTTTGTACTTGATGCTGTTATGAATCATGCCTTTGCTCTGTATTGCCTACCTGAGATTTCCTGATACCTTCACAAAGAAGAAAAAGAGAACGCGTGTGGGGTATTAGAGCCAAACTTGAAATTGTTGTCAGTCACCTGTTTGCCAAGTCCTGAGAAACAACTTTCTTGTCTCAAATTCATTAAATCCTCATCTAAAAATTTTATGCTGTAGTTTTAACCATATCCTCTCTCTGCACGAACAGCGTTTCTTAAACCAATGTTAGTATCTAAAGCATTGTTATACATTTGAATTCTCATGTTTTAATATAACTTTCTGAAGGGGATATAAATCATAGAATACCTTGAGTTGGAAGGGACCCATAAGGATCATCAAGTCCGATGCTTCTCACAGGACGATGGTGATACTTGGGATGCGGACATGATAAAGTAGCCGTGCCTTAAGCAAATCTGATACCCTTCCATGGGATTATCCTCTGCAATGAACACAGCAACACGAAAGAGAAAGGTCAGCCTGTTAATACAGTCATATGGATAGTAGCAACACTCATATGGGGAATGTAGAGCTGAGGTTTAGTTTCTCTTGGGCTTTGAAGTTCAAAGCCAGTCCTTGTTGAATGCTTGATCCAGGAGAGAAGTGGCTGCTGTGGATGGGGAGGAGCTCTGCTGGATCCACTCACTGACAGTGCATGCAGAGCGCGTGGTTCATCTGGCCTGCAGATGCAGGAGCACAGCAACTCACAAGCCAAGTAGGCAGAGAATTCAGCTAGAGATGACGCCTTGCTCCCTTGCTGCAAGGACTATTAAATGGCTTTCCAATGCCTTTTTAAATAAGCAGGAAGAGCTCCCTGAAATTCCCTAAGGACATGGAAGGTACCTATTGCTTACAGGGCGTAAAATCATATCAGCAGCTGTTGAGAGTAAGGAAGAGAGAGGTGCTTTTCACAGGCTCAGTATATTGCTTCTCTCTCTCACCCCTGTTCCCAGCTCTTTGATACTCTTCCCCACTGGTGTATGTTAACTCTCAGAGACTTCATGATTTTTCTTGGCTGCAGCTGAGACTTTTCTGTCTTTAGTTCAGCTGTCTCCTATACATCGAGGGAGAATAAGGTAACTGCCTGTGACTGGTTTTCAATTTGTCAGCAACTGAAGTCAGTGTGCAAGAAAACAGCATAACATAACAAGTTTTAAATCTTCAGTAGGAAAAGGTACCTGTCAAAGTATCTGTGAGTATCTGAGATATTGTTACAGTTACATAAAACAGTTTTACAAAAAGTGAAGTTTCAGGTTTTAATTTTTTTCCCTTTAGATGGTATTACTGTTCTGAATACCAGTTTCACACATGGAGTCTTAAGAGAGAGAAAGCTGCTGATTGCACCCAGATCTCACAAGTCTCTAAATTGATCCATAAAAGCAATTTCTTTATTAAAACTTTTACCATTGAGAACTAATTAAATGAGATTGCAAATAAAAGATCATGAAAAGATACCACTTCATAAAGTCTTACAATAACTAATGCTTTATGTCATATAAATAAAAGTAATGTACCACAGATTGAAATGTTAATAAATGGGTTTTTACTGGCTACAGCCTCTTAAGGAACTGTAGCTGCTATGGCTTTTGCTTATAGGTATTCTAAAGATATGTGTTACTTCTGAGTAAGTTGAGTGCATGAACTGTTATGGATACATTCACCTCCTCCAAATCAGAATAAAGATTGTGAACTTCTATCTTATCTCTCTCAGTCACATCTTTGGCAAGCTGAAAATCTCTTATAAGATTGAAAATAGAAAAGAAGTAGTAAATAAAGGTGTGAACAATGAGCATGATTCATGAAAAATACATTTTGAGATTGTTGAAATTACTTTGTTTCTTTTGTCAGGCAGGAAGAAACATCTGTTTTAGATCTAGGGAGGGTAAAAATTTGCCACTAGTGTATATGAGCTTCAATCTGACGAGGAAAAGGAATTATTTGGTTTGATATTCTTTCTTTATGAAGAAAACAAACCTAATTGATGTGGAGGCTGAGACATGTAATTCAGCATGTGTTTTGTTGTTTAGTGTGGGGTTTTGCTTAAACTTCTAGAAAAGACCAAGGGGAAAGCAGAAAAAAAGAGATTTTAGTTTTAGGAGTTAGCAGCTTCAAGTTTGTAGACATAGTCTTTCAAAAAAAGACATGCTGCTTTGGTTTAGCTGCTAGTTGCTTTGCATTTTAGTCTCAAATAAATCTGAATTTCCCTTTAGAACTTGAGTTCTTTATTTATTTGAAAGAGTTTTGAATAAATCTGACTGGAACTGGCTTTAAATTCCAATTCGACATAGGAGGCATGAAATGGCCACTGGGGGATGGTACACAAATTGTACTATTTTCTAGAATATAATACATTTTTGATTCATAGGAAGCACTGCTAGTGGAGATCTTAATTGTTGCAACTTACAGTGTGTTTTACTTTAAGGAGCGGTTGTTTTCATTAAAGCAGGTTTTTAACTCTTTGCATGGTAATTACTGGAAGAAGCCTTTGCTGATTCAACTACAAATTGAATATTTCCTTGATGCTTTTGAGACATTATAATACACGGGAATTAAGTCTACAGGGGATAGAAGTGTTCTAAAGAATGCATTATGTTTAAAAAGCTTTCTCTGGAAAACAATAAAGAGGGTTGAGATGGTAGTTGTCCTGATTTCCATTGATAGATAAATTCCAAAATTGTTGTATTTGAAAACTATATTTGAAAACTGAAACTAAATGTCTTTTTCTGGGGGGGGTGGTGAGTTTAATCATCAATAATTGTTGGACAGTGTTTATCATTAATTTGTATGTTCTTTTTCTGTCCTACCAAACACATGGCTTTGTTTGAAGAAAGCTCCGTATTTTGGAATAACAAATATCTAGAAGAGCGCTTTTTTGTTCAAAGGAGTCTTTGAATCAATAGTTCTATTTCTCTGTAGAGAGATTAGTCCATAAATATTCCCTTCATAAGATAAATACATATTATATTTTGACATACAGCTGTGAGAAGCTCCTCTAGTTGCAGAGGTACAACTGAATTCCTCTTGGAATAGCCACTAGGGTGTTAAGAAGCTTGCTAATCATTTCAGAAGGTATGCAAATAGATTGTGGCTAAAATTGCACCTTTCAGATTCTTAGTAGTTGGCAAATGAGTCAAATTATCTCTCCTGCATAAAAGCCTGGGGACCTGTAATAGACCATTATATGTCCTTTGTTGACAGGCATTATCAATGTGTCTCATTTCAGCTTTAATTCAAATTGCCAATACTGTAAGGAAGCACATCAATATTTACTTGAAATGTAATAAGAAAGAGGGAATAAAAAGGAGTTGGAGCCAAAGATAAAGAAAGTAAATCTAAAATATTGGGCATGCTTGCTTTTCATAGACTATTTTTCAAAACTGCTGTTGTTACATCCAAGAATTGACAAAATAAACCAAACCAGATTGCAGAAATACTAGGGGTCTTACCCAGAGGAGAATATTTTAATGTAAGATTTTTCTACATTTTTCTTCTGCTGCTTCCAAAACTCTTCAAAGAAAGAGCCAAATCTTTGTTATTTACTAAGTGTGATAGTTAACCAACTATTCTATGCTTTGAAACTATTAATACACTGAACACTATGTGGTATAACTGTTTGTATATAATTGAAAGGTGGCTTTCACTAAAATACATTAAAATGATATATGTACCATTTTAACACTTGTTTCTTTCTAATTGTCAAGACATCAGAAAACTGAATGTCTAATTTTAGGATTGCTATGAACTGTGTATAGTATGACAGGAAGCAGGAAATTTTGATTGATAGTTGTGGAAGTTGCTTTTCCTCAAATTTGTGAGTCTTTGCTTCCCTGCTTATTTTTGTTAACTTTCCTCTTTCTACGAAACATGCCAGCAGACCAACAATGACTATGTTTGTGCCTGGACTTTCCTAAAAGCTTTTAAGCTGTAAAAGTCTGTGCTCTTATATGGCCAAGGATTCTTAGATTGTTATTACTATCTAGCAATAGCAGAAAGTCATAAATAACCTCTGAAATCCAAAGCCCTTTGAAATTTGGCATGGAGAGAGAACGATTTGGTTTAAAATTTGGGATCACTAAAAAAACAAACAAACAAACAAACAGTCCCCCTACTTTTCTTTTTGGAGCAGACCTAGAACTAGAAAGGACCTGGTTTTATATTTACTTCACATAGGGCCAAAAACTCCAAGACCAAACTTACTCACTACTTTGGGCTAAGGTCTCACATGAACAAGTTGCAAGATCTCTCAATCCCCAGACTGTAGCTTTTTTTTTAAATCTAACATCTCTTGTTCTACTTATAAAGTCCAAATTCTTGAGACACATTGATGATGCTGTAATGATTCAGCTAAAAATATAGCTCACTTAGTAGATTATGTAGATTTCTAATTGTTTTGCATTCTTGCAACTATAAAAAACATCTAGGTAATCCAAGAGCTTCAGTTAGGGCAGGCTCACTTCTTGGTGGTTTGTGTATATTTTCTGCAGGTGACAGAAACCAATTAGTATTTATTTTTGTTCCAGATTTTCAGTGGTATTAATAATACCTTTTATAATAACAAGTTTGTCACATGGGTTACTGTTGCTTCAGTTAATTAAATTTACTGAAATTTAATTAAATGTCCATGAGCAATGATTTGTGAGTTTTCCACGTTGCTCGCATACTTTTTTCTCCAACAGTGTCCTACGATGGAGTAGGAAAACTAAGGTACTTGAATAAGGGAGAGCTTAAGCTTTTCTATTTCCTGTAAGTGATGGCACAGAGGGTAACCAACATTTCATTTAGCCTGTTTAGTGTTTAAAAATAAGTCTCCATATTAGCAGGGCAGAACAATTTACAACATTTCTTGGGGAAATGCAACAAAATTCTTTTTGTATTTCCAGGTACAATATTTGTTAGAAGCTTTTGTTATACAACTATAGAATTACTTTTTAAATCTAATAAATGTGCTTTATATCTGTATTTCTGTTAATATCCACCATTGTCTTGTTATCATCATGATGATAATGACCTGTAATAGCAAGGAAATCAGTTTATTGTTGAAATTCTTTGTAAGCTTCTCACAGTTTTTATTCTCAATCAAAGCTGCAAAACAGAACATGTTCAGATTTTTAACCTCCATTTTTGACTGAAACTTGTACAAAAATCACATCATATATATTTTATTACACCAAGAAATATATTAAAAGTAGAGAAAAAGAACAAATTAACTAGCACACTGACCAGATTTTTCAAACAATCGTTTAATTTCAAATGGAGAGACAAACTATGAACATGTAAAACAGCTCTGAAAATAAAAATAAATATTTAAATTTATGCCTTGATAAAGCATCGGAATTCTGTATTCATTTCTGAGGTTCACTTTTTTCCCAAAGAAATAATGAATATATATTTAAAAATATGAAAATATTTAAAGTAAAACTCTGTAAATTAAGGTGGGCATTTTAAAATTAAACTATATTTTTTTTATTTTCTGTATCATTATAGGGGTACTACAATGACATTGTACTACAAAGACACTGAGGTGCTGGAGCGTGTCCAAAGAAGGGCAGTGAAGCTGGTGAAAGGTCTAGAGCACAAGTCTTATGAGGAGCGGCTGAGGGAGCTGGGGTTGTTTAGTCTGGAGAAAAGAAGGCTGAGGGGAGACCTTATGGCTCTCTACAACTACCTGAAAGGAGGTTGTAGGGAGGTGGGGGTCGGTCTCTTCCAAAGTAATAAGTGATAGGACGAGAGGAAATGGCCTCAAGTTCCGCCAGGAGAGGTTTAGACTGGATATTAAGAAAAATTTCTTCACTGAAAGGGTAGTCAGACACTGGAACAGGCTGCCCAGGGAAGTGGTTGAGTCTCCATCCCTGGAGGTATTTAAAAGACAGGTAGATATACTGCTTAGAGACATGGTGTAGTGGTGGACTTGGCAGTGTTAGGTTTACGGTTGGACGCAATGATCTTGAAGGTCTTTTCCAACCTAAACGATTCTATGATTCTATGATTTACCCATAATATATTTTTAGTTTTTAAAGCAGAACAGTAAAGCTCTTTCACATTGTCCTTTAGGCTGTAGTATGATTAAAAGCCTATTCCTGTAAATCAAGTATAAATACATATTGCAGAAACCTGGAGGTAAAAGATAAATTAAGTTACAGAGAATGGTTATATTATCTTATCTTCTAAATATGCCCTTGTTTTAAACCAAATTGTACCCCATCCCCATATGGGAAAACAGATTATAGCAAAGGCTTTAATTATCCATATTCTACTGGTGACTTAACTAATTTTGAATTTATTTTTAGGAAGGTTAAAAAAGAGCGGGTTTTAAGTCCTCTCATATTCTGTGTACCACATACATCTTTTTTTGATGTTACACAGATTGATAAATCATAAGTCATGGGCTTTCCCTTTGTAGGCTTAACCAGCTGCTGCATTAGCTGTTCCTGTGACTTTTTTCTGTGTTGATTGCACTTAAGCCCTTATGCAACCTAATAGTTTCTGTCATTGGAATAATTTTCTGCTGTTAACCAAATGCACATTCTGCTTTCTGGTAGGGCTTCCTTGCAGTTCCTGTGGAGGAGGAAAGCAAATACTGATGATGATACATTTTTCTCTCAGTGACAGAATATATCAATCACCTTGCACTTTCTTCGATTTTGCACTGTTATACATTCTGTACATCAATTTTATGTTTGGTATTTCAGTTTATTTTTCTGAAAGACCTCTGCCTTGAAGACAACCCTAATACGCTATTTTTTCTGTTTCTATGGTGTTTAATTAATACAAACGTTATATGATGAATGTGAACACTGTTTATATAAACATATGGATAATATTTAAAGAAATTTAACATTAACAGATTTTTTTCTTTAATTTCAGCAGTCTTAATACTGTCTGAATGCTGTTATTTTCCCAGTGGAAAAATAATTTGTATACAACAAATAATATGCAAAAACAGTGTATAGTGGACAAAATCAAAATAGGTAATGAATACAATTTTCCAATGTCTATTTCAAATTACATTTGAAAATATGTGTAATTTGTATCCATTTCAATTACACTTTAAAATGCATTCTCCCAAATATCCATCCATTAGTTTTAAACTTTTCTTTAAAACAAAAAAAACCCTGATTATTATGTTGACAGATTGTTACGGGTGTCAATGAGTCTGTTTTCACATATTATAATATACGTAGAGTAGCATATTTCTTGCATAGGTAGTACGTTATTCAAGTTCAATTACAAATGTCACTTGAAGTACTGAATATAGCTTTAGCTTCCACTTTCCGTGTCTTGTGCTCACTGCCCCTTTCCTCCGTATTGACCATATTCTTTCATCCACTTAGGACATCTTGCTTTTCAAAACAGTATTTTATGGGGAAATTGCAAAATAGGCCTGTATTTATATTGACTGTTCTTAGTTTATAATTTGCAGTCAATTTTGCTGTTCCTTGAATTTTTCTTGGTATATGCAAGGAGATTTTCAGATCTGTAAAGGCACTTTATTGTGCTCAGAAAGTATAGGAATACTTGTAAAGTCACAAACATAGGCATACAACTGGCCTGAGGATATATTTGAGACTATTACAAGTTTCTTTTGCTGGCAGCTTATATAGTTTAGAAGGTATCAATGACTTTTTTTGCAACATTACTGAAAGATGATACTGTAGGCTTTTCGTCTGAAAAACCTTGACTTGGATTCTGTGTTCTGCTGCTGGTTCAGTTGCTTCCTGGAGACCAATCCTCTCTCCAAGGTACTACACTAAACTACAATAAAATGAAGATGAAATTAGGTTTTGTTTCACTGTCAAATATGGCAAGAGTTAAGACTGAAAATGTTTCCCTCCCAAAAAGGGAGGTTCTTCCCTTCTTTTAAAGACGTGAAATGAACTTACTTCGATACTGCCTCATTTTGGATGATTTGTTAAAGATGTTTTTGCTTGAAGAATGCAGCAATATTTTGTAAACATAATAGCTCATATAAGTATTAATTCTTCTCCATATCAAGAAGTTGATACAGCTTCTTTGAGTGTTCTTATTTCTGTTAGGAAACTCAAGAAATTACAGGTTTATTAGTTTTTTGCATCTGCCATTGGTTTTGTGTGTTCATTTTCTGTTTTCCTTTGCAGGTGTCACCATAGATGTTACAATGATTTCAACCACACTCTTGCAGTATTCTCCGTTGCTGGCTATGCTTTATACTATTTACATCTTAAACTTTGCTTTTCAGTTTTAGAGATCATCCTTTGATTTTGTCCCATGATCATTTTGTTCATTACAGACTCTGTTGCCTCCAAGCTTGTTCTCTACAACTCCATCTCAGGTTTTCCATTCAGTTCTTCATAGTCTCCTATGCATTACATAGTAATATTTCAACAAGAATTTTTCTTTAGTCTTCATCTTCATTCACAGTGATTAGATTTCTAATGTTCAGTTGCTGGTTTTGCAGGTGTCTCTCAAAATATAGGGGTACAAGTTAACAAAGCATGTTATTTACTCCTTCTGGCCAATGTCATTATCTTTTACTACTGCTGTATATACTCGGTCATCCTTAAACCAAGGCTGTCAGGTGGCTGGATCTATTCCAGAATGTCTTGCTTAGGCTCAGGATACGAAGATGCCATTCATTTGAATTCTTAAATAGCTGTTGGACTCAGCCTTGACATTTGTGATGAAACTGGAACTTTCCCTGTGTCCATGGCAATAAAGTTACATCCATTAGGAAGGTCTGTGTTTACTAGTCTTCTCAGCAGAAGTGGACAGTTAGTTTGATTATAAAGTAAATATTCACTTGAAAGCTTTTGACAGGTCTGAAAACCTCCATGCGCCAGAGCCGTATTCAAGACTCATTTCTTTCGCTACTTCTCTCTTTATTTTGCTTTACAACTGTGGTGTGAAAATGGCTGAGCAGACAACACTTTTCAGGATGGGACTTTTACAAGTTCTTTAGGAAATCTGCAGTCTTTACTGGAGGCTGGATGCATAATGTTGCACACATTGTAGTAGAATTGGAAACACTGAAGCAAAGTACCTGGCTTTTGAAAGTACTAATGATTTTCCACTGTAAGGAAGCCTGGTATAGCCAATATTGCCTGCTAGTAGAGTTTAAAGAGGTTGATAGCTACATACCCTTGCTATGTACCACAGTCTGATGAACATAGCTGCCAATTCAATCTGTGTCTGTCTCAAAGTTGCAGAATAAAAACAGATCCTTACCCTAGTTTGGGCTCCCATGGGTGGTCCATGCAAAATCGCAGTCATAGGCAGGAGGAATTTAAAGCAGAGAAGATAGGTTATAGAAGATCAGAAGTAGGAGAGTTTACTGAGGCAGAGGTAGATCTCAGATAACATTTTATTCCTTTTTACTGAACTTGCATATGACCCACATTGCTGCTGTGAAGGGCAGTGGTTCTTCCTGATAATCTGTGGGATCTCTGGCACTGCTTCTTCACTTAAAGCCCAGTCATTTATGACTTTCGACATTTCTGTATGAGTGCTGATCCTCTTAGACAACAAACAGGAAAGGAATGATTTGGGAGATGCTGAAAGAAAGCAAAAGGAAATGGGAGGAACGGAGACAGTATGCCAAGTGAAGAAGGAAGAACAAGAGCAATGACAGCCATCCTGGGGAAGGCATTAGTGCTGCAGTTCTCAAAGTGAGAATATTTTATTTTGTTCTAGGGTAATATGCTGCTGTAACCATATTCTGCAGGTCATAGACCTGAACATAAAAAAGTTGTAATTCTTCCCTCTACAGTAAACAAATTTACTGAGGAGAAAAGAAACACAAAATATTTGATTTTGATCATGTTTTCCTGTCCAAAGCTGTGGTTCTAAATTAAATGTGTATGTAGGCATGGGGAAGGAGGCCTCCAGTAATGTTTTTGTCCTTCTCTTTTATCTTTGGGGAGGTGACACCAAGTGACTCAGTCTGTAGATGCTACTCCCAGCACAGTGGCAGGAAGAAATATTAGTCTGTACGAGAAGCACGTTCTGAATGCGTACCTGATTTTTGTCTCATGCAGGAAAAAGATGGCAAGCCAAATGCAATGTATCATGAATCACACTGAATCTGTTGTCTGCCAGTTAGACAAGTGACATAGAGTTGTACTAACTGATCTATAAAGTGATATGAACTCATTTATGTGTGTAAAATGATCTCCCTGCTTCTTCTGTTCTTCCTCTTAGTATATTTTTTCCAACTTCTATGCTCCAAAAAATCATTTGTTTTTTCATTCAGTGACTAATACAGCCACTGATTTTTTCCTGCACACTTCTCAGAACATATTTTGACCTTGAAACTTGCTGTAATTATAGTTGAGATTTTGCATCCAGCAATCACCAGTGCAAACACTGCTTGTTACGTTCTTCAGTTGAGCTGGTTATCACTTAATCGTGAGACAAAACGGACTCTTAGCAAAGTTTTAATTAATTTTTGAGTATAACTCTACTTTAGGTTGTTGGGGAAAAAAAGTGATAGTCAAATCAGAAATTTTTTTAATATCAAAAAAGCTAAATTTTAATTAAAATTAAAATTGTCATTTAATAAAAGTTTTTTTCTAACAAATATTCTTACATACTGTAAATCCCGACACGCTTGTTTATACCAAGAAAGGAGAAAAATGTAAACAGTTAATGAAGTGATTATATTAAGAATTGAGAGGTCAGTCAGAAGACTTTAACATGCAGACATGATCTGTTACACTCAAAATCTTGTTATGGACAAAGGGGAATGCACTTTATATACTGAGCTAAGCATCTATGGTTCATCTAATTAGTTTTGGCTGTCTAATAAAATTAAGTCCATATTATCTACTTATTAAATTTTTGTTAATAATATGGTTAAAATATAAACTTCCTACTAACTCCGCCTGTTATTTGATGTTATGCTCCCCCTTCCAATACTTCTCCAGGTCTTAAGATTGACTATTCAGTCTTCCTCAGGAAGGAGGAGAATACTTTAACAGTAATTAGAATCTTGATTTCTCCACCTCCTCTTCAGTTTTGGAGTCCGCTTGAGGCTACTTTTTTGTATTTTCTTAAGGTTGCTTACTTGCTGTTCCTCACCACTTCCCAGGCAAAGTCTGTGAGCCGCACACTGCCCTCCCCCAGTCCCGTTACCCCAGAGGGGCTGTTTGTCCCGCAGTGACTACATAGGGGTGCCAGCTCCCTGCCCCCGGCGCTCCCAGAGCAAAGCCAACACAGGGAGGCCACAGGCACGTGGCCACCAGACAATTGCTGTCACAGCTAAAACCAGCTCTTGCTGAGACAGAGCCAGACCCGTGCTAAGACCCTGTGCTGCCAGCTCTCCACCAAGCCTCTGGCTTTGTGCTAGTGATGGTAAAAACTACATTTACTGGGATGCAGAACAGAGCATCCCAAACATTTCTCTTGCAATCGTTACCGACTCACAAGAGATGTTACAGTCTTTCAAGACTTCACGTGAGTAAGAGGTGATCTCAGTATGTGTTTGAAGTGTTGGATCTTTAATATTTACTATTGCTGGCACATAGAAGATTCCATAATGGCGTTTTGGTCAGACAGCTGCCTAAAATATTTATCAGTGTGAGGATGTGGTCCTTTGTGTTCAAAACAAATGTTCTTTGATATTTTTAAATTATTTAAAAACTTTGCATGAGTGAATCAGAAATCTCATCAGACATCTGACACTGGCTTGTGATGCTTAACTGTCTTTGCTTAGAAATCACAACAAGAATAGAAGTGAAGAGCGAATGCTAAAAGATATGATTTTTCAGGGGCCAAAATCCAGATAAGTAAGAAGGAACACAGCCGTGTTTTATTGTTATATTCACCTAGACTCAATTAAGACCTGCAGATATTCATGCATATGTGCATTATTAAATGAATGCAATACATATCTAAACCTCATAGTTTTTAACACATAGAATTTTGAAACAGACTGGGGCAATGATGGACTTTAAATGGCTTTAGACATAGTAAAGTGTAGTACAATTTGGTAATCTGAAATCAGTAACCCTCATTGTGAATGTTCATTTATAGTAGCCAGACTTTGAAAGATTGTTTTCTAGTGACTACTGCTGTGGAGTCTGTTCTGCACTAACAAAATTATTTTTTACTGTATTACATCACATAGAAGAATTTGATGGCTGTTTTCAAGTTCTTTTCACTGTACTATAAGCAATTTAGGAAACTCCAGTCAAAGTACTCCCACATTCTGAGGCTTCATTGAAAACATCCAGCATGGGACAAAGATTTATTCACTGAATGACACCAAGTAGGTAGAATTGCTAATATGATTTTTAGTAACTCATTTTCCTCTTGCCTTTGCAGACTATGGCACTATTAAGAAAGTACTTGCCCCAATGAACCAGACTTCAAGCAGCTGCCTGCTCGAGGAAATTGAACTCCTGCCAAAAAGTCAGCGAGAGCCCATCAGAAGCCTTCAGATCCTGCACAGCCAGAGTGTCCTTTTTGTGGGCCTTCAGGAACACGTGATTAAGGTCCCCTTGAAGAGATGTCTCTTTTACAAAACGTACAGGTATGAAGAATCAGCTAATTTGATTTGATTGGAGAAAAATGCTTGTGGGGATTGTGGAAAATAGGAAGGAAAAATGACTAAGTAGGAACTAAATTAATTACCTCTCTCAGCAATGACTTTCTATGTACACTGTTTATCAGATGTGTCTCTGACTTCTTTTACTAACTTGTTAGGACTAGGTGAGACTCTCAAGGAATTATATTGATATTTAAGTGTCATTATACAGATTCTGAATTGTGAAATGAAACAGTAAGAAATGGTTTATATAGAAAACAAGTATCTGATAATGTGCAATAACTGTTGGTTTAATACATTTAAAGCTTGAAACTTGGACAAATTTAAGCTGGGAGGTTTTTTAACCTGTATTATGACTAAGTAAACAGTATTTCTGTGGGTTCAGAAAGAAAACTGGATTGGATGAACTGAGAGTTAAGACTAGTTGGAAAAGTGGCTATTTAAAGGTAATGCTGGATCAGGAAACCATAATAAAAGTAAATGTTCTACTAGGTGAAAGCGTTACGCAGCTAACAGTTGTTTGATCAAACAACGAAAATAACTTACAAATTATCACTTGGTTTTAGACTGTATTATGGTAGTTAAGGAATTTTAAGTTCAGCATACAACTTTTTCTATAGCTTATCTAAAAGTACATTTGGGTTGCAAAACATACGCTATAAGAGATTGTTAATTTAATCTAATTAGTTATATCTTCCCTTTGATATGTGTGGTTCCAGTAATTCAGTACAATTGTTCTGTTTTACATCAGATAGACTTTGAACCAGTGTGATGAACTTTTTGAGAACTGTGACGGATGCATTTGGTTGTTTTTTAGCTTGTTTTGCTTTCAGCTTGTTTAATATATGTTTCTTTGAAAAGCTGGGCTATTAAAGGAGGGAGAAAGGCTGCCAGTTGTCTTTCTTGGCTGCTACACCCAGGATCATGGAGACATTATTTGTGCAGCAGACAGAGAGATTACAGCTGTGAAAGGCGGTGACCATTTGCATGTGGAGACATTTCTGGCTGTCAGAGGGAACACATGGGCAGTCACAACAGGGAGGTGACCACAGGATGCACATGTAGAGCTGTGGCTCAGAGCCTGTGGAAAGACATTTCTGAGGGACCTGGCTCTATGTGGGGATTGATGCCATGCAGGAGGCCAGTGAAAGGCTACTGGGTTGAGAACAAGACTGAAGAAAAAGCTGTGCCCTGGGAAACTGGAGCAGACCAGGGAAGGGGGAATTCTCCTTATTACAGTTCTTTACCAGCCCTTTTTGTTTATGCTGTCTCATGTAGTCTATTTTAGGTATTTTCTACTAACATAGTAGTGATAGGATGCTCAAAGCCCCATTGGAAGTCCTGCAAAGCTCACTTTAAGGAAAAGTTATATATAGGCAAGTCTCTGCATCAAGCTTTTGGTTGGTTTAGGGGCCAACGTAGGACCAAGTTTCATCTTTCTTTGGTTTAGCGAGTTGAAACAGCATGTGTGGTGGTCCTGTAGCCCTTTTTGTTTTGTTTCCTCCTTTTCATTAAGTGAAGGACTTGTATTTTGGGAGAGGGAGGGGTGTATGTGTGTATATCTGGAGAAGGAAAAAATATATTCTTGTGCTTCTCTCTTTTCTTGAATATGACGTGGTTATGCTGTTCTGGTCATACCTGACGTTAAACATGTTTTCTTAAGCAGATGTGTTTATTTCAGAAAGGGATATTGGGCTGGTATCCTGTGTTTTCTTAGGGACTCTGTAAACACAGAGAGCTCAATAATACAGGTGTTCCATATTTACACCAAGTCTGCACTCCACTTGAAACATTTCAGGGCTGGAGCCTTACTATCAGTGAGGTGTGAACTCCAAAATCCAGAGGTGAGACTTCCAGAGCACCTGCTTAACTGGTACCTGTGTAGAGGTCCCACGAGGTCCCTGGTGCCTGTGCTTCTGTCAGGACTATTCCCAAGGCACATCAGTGCTCCCCCGGCTGCCGGGCCCAAACATGCTTCTGCCCTTGCAGAGTGGGACCGCTGTCTCAAATCATAGACCCCACACACGGCTGCAGGCCAGGCATTCTTCTCCCTTTTTGAGCAGTGTGGTCTAATTGACTAGATTTTAAGAGTATTTAAAAAAAAAAAAAAAGTGGTGCTGTTCCCATTTTACTGAGTAGAACGGTAGTTAAATGACTCAAATCCTGCTGAAATGATAATTTATTCCTCTGCCCAGAGGGATGTGAAATCTCGTCTTCCACTGGAATGGCTTGCTTAAAAGGAGATAAAATTATTACTTGTGGGGTTTTTCAGTCATATCTTTTGTAGTTGTGTCACTTTGCTTGGAATAATTAAACATCCATTGCACCAAAAGGGTTACCGTCCATGCTTTCTTCCCGGTTAAGGAAGAGTTCACCAGCAATTCTATCTCTGTTTTGTGAGAAAGAAGAGTATTTACAGCTGTGATCTAGATGAAATAAGGCATCTCCTTGACATCTATCATTAGATACTCAGATTGAAAAACGCAGACATAATCTTTCTCTCTCCTGTCACTTACTTTTGTCTTGACTAGTTTTTTCTTGGCTTATGCTGGATTTCAAGCATATTTGGTTCTGTACAGGTGGGAGAGAGTGTAGGTACCTTACTTGAGGCTATAAATTTCACTAGTAATGAAACATCTGAAACTTAATCATTGCATTGCTGGGTGCATTAATACTCACATTCTTGTTATATGTTGCCAAAATTACTTCTATACTATAGCAATGGGTAAACAGAGTAATGAGTAAACCTTACCTAAGGAAAATGCCTTGGGGCATTGTGGTTCTTTTTTTGGATTATTTTAATTTTATCTAATCACATTTATCATACTTAGGGCTGTATAACTGCGCCAAGGCTATATTCTGAACTCCCATCAATAATAACTAGAGTTTCTTCCCTAGATCAAGGGCACGTGTAGTCTTTAATATCTGCTTCACATATTTTTTGAGAAATAGAGCATCTTTGTGTATAAATAACAGCCTTAAAAAAGCCAAAAGGCTGAAGATGTACTAGCTCATCTGTCCTGCCTTTTTATGTCAATGGCAGAGTGCTCTCTATCTAATCTTTTCTAATCATTTTGTTTAGGTTTATTGCAAGGATTTCAGACAATGCAACTTCAGTCCCTCTGTTGAGCAGACTGTTCCACAAGCTAATATCTCAATGTCAAGATAATTTTCTTGAGATTGTCTATTTTTTATTTTTATTTCATTATTCCTTGTTTTATCTTCACATACCAGCCTCTAAAGCATGAGGTTATTGCTTTTATTCGTAGTTTA
This sequence comes from Theristicus caerulescens, assembly GCA_020745775.1. NCBI lineage: Eukaryota > Metazoa > Chordata > Aves > Pelecaniformes > Threskiornithidae > Theristicus > Theristicus caerulescens. The sequence goes on from CM036558.1 coordinate 89,330,017, forward strand.
TTATGTCCCCTTAATTATCACTCTGATATGCTGTACATATTTAGCTAATACATGTTTCCTTGTAAGTCTGTTCCTCCAGCACTTTCTTGTGGTGGAGTCCTCTGTGCTTCAGTGTTGCCTCTGAGAGACATTCCCTCTGATTCAGGACAGTCCTGTTCTACCAGCTCATGGCTCCGCTCCCACAGACACTGTTATTGAAGATCCTTGAAAATGTTGGTTTAGATTTGGAGACTAAATTTGAGTGTGTGTGTGTGTGTGTGTGTGTGTGTGTGTGTGTGTGTGTTCGAGGTGCAGTTCAGTGCACTTTATTGCTATGACAGGCAGAGCCTGTTGTCACACCTGTACTTTGGGTTGGTCAGCACTTTCCATTATGCCATGATGTTTTCGTTGTTTATGAGTCGCCCGTGTTAGTTATTTGGACTGACAGTTTTCATGGAGGGGGTCTCCCGCAGACTTCTGCCAATGGCTGAATAGTTTTGAACATCCTGTCATAATCCTGCTGTTTTCAGGAATCAGCTAGGAAAAAATAGTTTGGGCCATGTGAATTCTTTCAAACAGTTATCCAAAAAGCCCTGGCATCTTCATGCTCCAGAAGGAAACAGCAGAGCAGTTACCTTAGATTGGCTCTCCTTCGGGGTAATCCTTAAGATTTCACCAGGTTATTATCACCTGAGTATTGCAACTCACACATGTTTATCAAACTTTTACAGAAAACCATCAACGTTATTCACTGGAGCCATTATTTTTACTAAGAATTCTCCAGCTCTCTCTACTTCTTCAGAGTTGAGTAGGCCAAGCATACCTATCTCTTCCTCTGTGAGGACCAAGGTTTTTGCAGAAAGTCTCTTTGTCTGGCCCACAGAGTGCATCAGAGAGAAACTATGCATTTACATTTTGCTGCACCTGAAATATTTAGTCACAATTCTTTAAAGTGTGTGATCTATGCATGTATGTATTGTAGAGTAAGCACACGTTTTTGGCAAACAAGAAGGAATTTTGATAAACAGGTAGAATTTTACATCCTGCTCCCAATGTATTTATTGCAGTACTCTATGAGGACAAAGGAAAATGTCTTTTCCTTTCAGTTTGCAAACTCGTAATAAAACCAGAGGGACTTGACTACATATTTGCAATTCAGATTTCATTAGTAGGATATTATTTTAAACAAAGAAGTGATCTAAGAAATAAAAATTTAAAACAGGCATGTGGTTTTCATATGTCATGATGTAATTCATTTCTTTGCTTTAAAAAATAGCAAAAGTTTGAGGAATTTTAAGGTCAATGTAAGTTTTTCTTGAAAATCACCTGACATGTTTAAAGCAACCCGCTTTCCAAGAGATCATTTCACTAGTCGTTTGATACTTGGCAAGTGTATTCTCTGGAAACGGAATTTAAAAGCACTGGATGATTCAAAAACAAACAAACAAACAAAGGCAAATCTGAAAGGTTTTTTATTTCAAAATAATTTAATGTATCAGATACTGTACTGCTATGCAGCCAGGCCAGCACATATCCGATGCATCTCAGTTTACAGTGCTCTGCGTTACACATCGGTTGGTTTCTCATGAGACTTATTTGCAGTTCTCTTAATATTCAATAATATTTTTGTGGACATTTTCATTTATTTAAAGTTTTACAGAAAATTAATGTCTGAGTTTGGAGTCCACTATTGACCTGAATGTATGAGAGAGTATTCTTGATGCAGTAGTGTGAACTGTGGGCAGGATTCTAGGACAGGAGTTTTGATGCTCCCATTCTACAAGCCCAAACTGAGTGGTTTTAGAGGCCTTCTACTCCTCATAATACGTTGTCTGGCCAGTGGAGGTATCTACAGTTGCTTCTGGAATGAGAGGTAATGGTGCCGTCAGAATGTTGAGATACCTGCTATCTGGTTAGTACTTTTAAGGAGCCAAGTTGTACATCTTAGATCTGGGCCTCCTATCTTTATAATTGATTCATATTCTAGTATAAAGTTAACCTCAACATTTAAGTTCAAGAGAACCTAGGTTACAGGTGACTGAAAGGATATGGAAGTTGTGTACCCTGTTTACATTTATATCCACTAAAGGTGTGCAGGTCTTTTAAAGACATGGGGATGCCCTATGGAAGTAAACCTGTCCAGCCTGGGCAATTGCTGTTATTGCTGTTCTGATCTAGAAACACATCAACTTGTGGGAAAATCCCCAAATCTGTTGCTCTTGGGTTGCCTTGCTATGTAGGTAGCTCGGATTTTCAGACCCTGTTTGCCAGCCGCAGATTTGCAGGCTTCAGTTTCAGCCCATCAAAAGGGCTCTGAAAACCCTAGCTGCACCTGGTGGTCCCAGCATTTCCAGGCTCCTACCTCCTAATCAGAGGGCTGGAAGTTTTGTCTTGGCCGATTGACATGGATGGGGACCTTAGATGTTATTTCTTTACAGTGAATGGCAAGCCTACCTTCTCTTCTAGAGAGTGTGCTCTGAAAGTTGTCTTTCACATTTGTTCCAAGTAGAGCCTCTTGGAAGCATCTGTATTCAGAGAATTGTGTGTTATAAACAATTTTACTAAAAAAATTATACATAAATTCCTGATTCTGGATTTGTAAATTAAAGGCTAGTATTGTCAGTGCATGCTGCAAGATAGAATCATACCTAGATGGATTTTGATTGCCTTATAGAAAGTCAAGTAGGAGGAAGCAATAGTAGTCCACACAGAGTGGCTGAGATGATTAAAGGATTTGATTTTTCTTAACGGTACAGGCAAGGGTTAAGCAGGATTGTGAATATTTGACACAAGTCTTAGTTTGAGCTCCTAGGACTTTATAAATTGTGTGCCTACCATTTATGTTTCTTTTGCATCGTTCATCTATATCTTTAGATCCCCGTTCTTCATTGCACAGATATGTATATCTCTCTACAAAACCAGTAGTAAGGAAAACACTGATAGGTACCTGTGTCCAGAAGTCTGGTATCAGATTTGTGTATTCATTCAGAAGTAGATAACACAGTGCATTTGGAACATGAGGCAGGATTTTATCTTCAGTTGTCTGTTCAAATTTGCAGTGAGGAACCTGGCTTCTGTGAAATAAGATGGTGACCCCAGTTCAGTTCCTGGTATACAAAGTGTCCAGATCACAGTTGGCAGTAATTGGAACTAGGTAGGCATGGCTATCTCGGTAGAAACAATTTGAAAGGGTCAGGAGACTCAAATATCCTCTGTTCTTCAAAATGCTGTGTATAGGTAAAGGCAGAAAAATGTTTCATTGAACAGTCTCAGAGGATGCATCTCTTATGTTTTTACATTCTCTGAATAAAATATTACAGCTCGAGAGGATACCTGATTAGCACTTACAATGTATATTGATATGGGAATATATTTGTCCCCTGAAAGGATATTTAAAAATCTCTTTGAAATCAATGGTATCAAGATATAGCTTTTAATCTTAAGGGTTTTTTCATTCTTTGGAGCACACATAATGAATTCTTTTTAGTCTAAAACTTCTGGGTTTTTTAATATATTTTGCTCTGAATGATGTTCATTTCTGCCTCATTTTCTGTCTGAATAAATTGTCTCTAATGTAAGTGAAGTAGAGCAGTTTTGCTAGCCTGCTTGGTGATAATTACAAAATAGCTGAGGAAAGTGACCTGCTATTGCTGGCTTGCTTTAGAGTGGGGTGACTTACGGTTCGGTTAGTAGTCAGTCAAAATCCATTGTTTAAGTGTTGCATGACTGTCAGTAGACATACCAAACCATCACAGCCAAATGAATTCCTCCCAGGAGAGACACACAACTACCTATTGTTTACGTTTGGTAAAAAAATATGAAATGACAACGTAGAGGAAAGTTAGAATCAATCAGTAGAAGCCAAAAGCTTTTTAATGGTTTTGTAGAGAGTGATGACTCAATGGGGTAAGTGGCATCAAGAATCTTAGAATGAACCAATTCACTTTTATTCCTGAATTTCCTTCCTGCACAAAATTGCCAGTTTTAGCAGCACTGGAACAAATCATGTGAAGTCTTAGAGATGTGGGCTGGTGCCTACTGGGAGTAACAGGCAAAACATTCCTTTCCATCTCTGGTGAAACTGAGATGTAAGATAGACTTCCAGAGACAAGATAGCTAATATATTATCCAGCTCTGCTACTTCCAGTGTCACTATCTGAAAGGGCCCTGTCAACTGAAAGACCTAATACTAATTTTAAAATTTATGTAATTTTTCAACAGTAGCATCTAAAATAGATTTAAGACAGAGATTTGGGAGGAGGAAGGGATAAAGGTATGTAGTGGTATCTAATTTTCAACTTTCCATACTTACATGAAATAAACACCCATTTTGTACAATTTCTTTTGTTATTTCATGTATACACTGAAGCTGTTCCTCTTACTACTGTCTCTTGGGAGAGAGATTCATTCAAAAGGAGTTAAAACAATATAAAATTTTCATTGATGGAGGACAGTAAGGACACATAATTGTGAGTTAATAATAGTCCCTTTAAATTTCACATTTCAGATAGAGATTCTGATATTTTCATACTTAGAAGCTTTATTCTATCCTCATTTTCTATCTGTAAATTTATTTCGTTATCTTTTTCTTTTTTTATCTAGGCATAGCAGATCAAAACAATAAGCTGTTATTATTCACACATTAAATTATCCCTCAAAGGAAAGAAAATGGTTTTAAAAGGTGACATGATTAAGCAAATATGGATTAAAATTTACCCACATATTACCTCCTTCTTTTCATTTAAAAGAAAATATATTCACTTTTCAGAGATATTGGTGATCTAAGATGTGAGGCAAGGAGAACAGAAAATGACTCTTGTGCCAATAACTGAGAACAGGGCAGCTATTCAAGCCAGGTCCTGCCTCATTTCATGAATATATCTGGCATGGTGAACTGAAATGCCAGAAAGAGGGTGACGATGCTGAACTGCTCTTTCGTGGTATGATTTTTCTGTCTGAACACAAGATTTAAAAAATTAAACTTTTTACAAGATGAGACTTAGATATAATAATGACTGGGGCAAAAATTAGAACAGCATAAAAAAAAAAAAGGCAAAACTAGTTTCTCGTGTGAGGAGTACTTCTCAGATAAAATTTCCTATTGCTTTGTTTGGAATAGTTCATGTGTTTCCAGGATTAATTTATGTATTGTAGTGTAAAGAAAAAAAAAATTATTGAAGACTGTTAAAGCCTCTCATTTCTGGAGGAAGTTCTTCGCACTTAGTCTCTTGTCATCTGCATGAGGTTAGCTGAGTTATTAACTTCTTAAAATCATAGTTTTCATACACTCGGTGGACCTGCTTAACTAAATTCTGAAAAGATTCACCTCATTTTATCTCGCTACCGTGCTCTCCAAACCTGTTCACTTACTGAAACGGCCGTGTTCAGTGTCCACAGAGTGATTGAACATGCTTTGTCCCAACAGTGCAAGGACTTTTCAGCATTTTTTTAACTTTATTTCTTCTATGAAGCTAGGATCTGTTCTGATACCAGGAAATTATAAGAACAGTTGAAATATGCTTTTAGTGCCCTACTTATAAATTCTAAGTGACTTGTAATGAAAGGTGCAAGCCATTTTGATTTGCCTGAGTGAAAAGTAATGTGGAAACAAAAGCAAAAGAGGAAATGGGCTCTGAGAGCAGAGTGGGAGAAAGATCAGCTTACTCCCAGGAAAGAGGGAGCGTGGTTCTAAGTGAAATGATACTGAGTTTTAAAGTATTTTATTTTGTAATAAAAACTGTCTAAAGCATAATAACTGCATTTTAAAATATTAACACTTAACATAAAGGCATAGCTAAGTTGCAAAAGTCAGCACTTCTGCTTTGAGAAATAGCACATCTAAAGTGGCCAATTGTGCATTATGTCAGCCTTTAACTTTTTTTTGTATTCTTTTTTCATAAAGCGTGCTTTATCACAGGTACTCTAAAGGAGATCACTGAACATCTTGTCTTGCAAACACTGGAAGGCCAAGACACTTAAAACTTTCCATAATTTGCATTAATTGTCCTCCTCACTTTCTAGATAGTTAAATGGAAACATGTGCAGTCTGAGTTACAAAAATGCTAAGTGCTCACAGCTGCAAGATCCATCAGTGGGATCTCTCTTCTGAACACTGAATCCCCTAAACCAAAAGCTTTATCTTTGAACTGGTAGCCTAATTAGGGGTACCTAGGGAGTTTTAGCTATTATGTCTCTGACTCTATGCCCATTTTGCAGATGGGAACTATCCTCCCACATAGTACTGGCTATCCACGTTGCCAAGTGTACTGCAGAAACTAATTCTTTGAAAATTATAAGCACTAAGAATCCTCTGTGATGGTATTATGGAATAGCATACTAGGGAATTAGTAAGTCTGCTTTTTGTCTGATGTTAGCATGGAACTATATGAGGAATGCCAGACATAAATAGACATATGAATAAAACACAGGATTTGTGAGGACAGAATCACAGAAGGGCTGAGGTTGGCAGGGGCCTCTGGAGGTCATCTGGTCCAACCTCCTGCTCAAACAGGGTCAGCTAGAGCCAGTTGCCCAGGACTGTGTCCAGATGGTTTTTGAATATCTCCAAGGAAGGAGACTCCAGAACCTCTCTGGGCAACCTGTGCAGTGCTAAGTCACCATCACAGTGAAAAAAGTGTTTCCTGATGTTTGGATGGAACCTCCTGTGTTTCAGTTTGTGTCCATTGCCTCTGTCCTGTTACTGGGCACCACTGAAAAGACTGTAGCTCCCCGATCTTTGCACCCTCCCTTCAGGTATTAATACATATTGATGAGATCCCCTCTGAACCTTCTCTTCTCTAGGCTGAACAGTTCCAGCTCTCTCAACCTCTCCTCATAGGAGAGATGCTCCGGTCTTTTAATCATCTTTGTGGCCTTGGACACGCTGGACAGATGCAATGTGAACAATTAAAGAGATTGGATTTGCATTGAACAAGAATGATTAGCATTTTTTATAAACTAGACAAAATGTTTTAATTTCTTATTTTTATGTGTAATTTATAGGTATTTTTACAAGTGTTAAAACAATTCTATCATGATTCACTATGATGTGACTTCCACCTGCTTTCTTATGTATCTTTAGCTATGAAGCTGCAGAGCTATTGCCTGGACTGTTAATGCTTGACCTACCAGTAGCAAGAGAAAGCTGCCATTTAATAGAGAAAATAACTTCTAGTTTTGTACAGTGGGTCCTTCAGAGTCTTTGGGAAGCTGGACTACCATCCTTCTCTCTAACCTTCTTTTTTCCTTCTCATGTGCCACGAGGAGGGAATGCCTAGGGCAGCATGTGATACATGAGAGGTGTGATGGCAGCCACCAGCAGCCGTTTGAACTTATTTCCAGGGATTCTATAGCAGTGCAAAAAACAAATCAGAGGATTTTCTAGTTAATTTTCAAAGAGTAGACATTGGCATCTGATTTCTGACAAAGATGATAACTATAATTCCAAAACTGATAGAAAAGACTAAGAACTCCTGAAATCTTCTTTACTTCAAGCAGACAACATACACTTTCTATGAATTGCTGTAATTCTCTAGGAATTAAGTACAATAATCAGTCTTGACGACATACCATGCACGCAGCCAGAAACTCAGCTATGCACTTAAAAGAAATCCTAGCTTTGTGTGAGCATTCAAATTAATTTTTCTTCTGTTTTGTCATTTCATCTGTGCCATACCACAACAGGTATCAATTTCACTATCTGTTTCAGGCCTATGAAATATGAAGAGATACCACATAGTTATTTAGAGATCTTTGGCTAGTACAGATGAAGATAAATGTTCATGTTTTCTGATTGGTTTTCATTCACAGTGCATGTATTGGATCCCAAGACCCTTATTGTGGCTGGGACATGGTGATGAAGAAATGCACGACGCTGGAAGACAGTCTGAGCATGAGTCAATGGGAGCAAAGCATTACTGTGTGTCCAGTAAGTCCAAATACATTCATTTATCTCTTAAAACATTTGATTCCATATGAATTTCATGAAAATGAGCTGGCATAGATTTTTCAACCTCAGAAAACTGTATTTAATGCCATTTTCCTCAGGCCTTCCCATCAGATTGTAACAGGATATTTAGTTTGTTTTCTATTTCTTATCAAACTACTTATATAATATGATCAAGTTATTTATAGTACTTTCAAAGGGTAGTTGTTTTTTACCTGTAATGTCTGTGTTCCCACCATGAAAGCAAATGTTCACTAGGATTAGAGATATTGACGTGTTTTTCTCTGCAGGATTTGTCTCCATTTTGTACTTTGAAAAAAATGTAATGGCTAGTGATATAATATTTTCTGTTAGAATCATTATTGATAGTATAAAAGGCTGTATAACATCTTTCAAAGTCCATGAATTGGAAGGGTGAATTGTATGAGTTAAGTCTCACCCACATAAATGACAGGAGTGATAATTATAATAAACTTAGTGTTAATATTTACAGTGGCTTAACACTTCTCTTTAAAAATGATTTAGAATAAATTTAATATAATAAAAAACATAACAAAGTTGATTTATATCCTTCCTTTTTAATGTGGTTCTAGTGTTGCTTTAATATTGATTCTTTTCCCTCACTCCAAAGAGCACAAAAAGAGGGTTAAGAAGGATCTTCCTTGTGCTACTGAGCTCTCTCCTTTGGAGACTCATGCTGCTTTGTCTTTTCCTTCTGCCCATGAAGAGGGAGCCTTTCCAACTCAATTCTGCTTTCATCACTAATAAGGACTTCTTGAACTTGTCCCCACTCGCCACTGGAGCACATGCATCTATGAATTTATGCTCGTACAACATCTATGATCTATTCTCCATGTGTTTAACAAGCTCCTTTTAACATCTTACTGACACTCCTCTCTCTTAAGCTGGACTTTGTTTAGTGAACTAGAGATGTGCAAAATTAGTATAAAGTTCTTCCAGCTTTCACTTGTGATCTCTACATATGCTGCAGCAGCCTCAGAGATACAAATCACTACACTGATTCTGAGGTCCTTGAGAACTAGCTCCTGTGTTCTGACTGTCTGTGTTTGACCTTAAATAGTAATTTTTTAAACAATATCTTGTCCTGTCCTTTGCATCCATGCTCTCACACAGTGGCCTAATAAAAAGCTTGCATTGGATTCGTCTACATTAGCATTTTAGCTCAAATCAGGAGCAACTTCGTGGCAAATACTCTGACTTTTTCCATCTACTATTCTTTGGTTCACATCACAAAGCAGTCTTGAAGCACACAAGCCACATTACTTTCAGATGAAATTAAACCAAAAGTGTGCTCCAACTACTACTAGGCATTTGATCCATGGCCAGAGTGAGTCCAAAGTAAAGCCCACAAAATATGTATGGTGTATGTGTCAAGTCTTCAACACCAACTGTTTTATTTTCCAGATTTGCAGTTTATGTGCGTACCACTTGCTAACATAGACATAGCCATTGTCTCACTGAAAGTCTGGATTAAGTCACTAGTGCAGTTCTTGCCTCCCTGATTGGGAAGTAATTAGATGCACTGTACACTATATTAATTTCCAAGTACATGGAGTGTATCATATCTCCCTGCGGTAATCCCACAGGCTAAATATGGTTATGTGGAGGATTTGCTGGTGGCCTAGTTGGGTTGCTGTTTTAGGAAGGATTACTGGAATGGGTTGGTTGGTTGATACTTGTATGAGCAGTCTGCCTACTGCTTAGTCTTTGAATTCTGGCATTAGCCCTTATTTTCTTTTGTAGATACAAAACATGAGGCCAAGAGGGGGTGGAGGGGGAGGGAAGAATGGTTTAGAAAGCAGAATTCAATTCTGGTCCATTCAACTGGAAAAACAATTATATATGACAGTTGCATAGGATCTGACAGTCTAGTCAAAGCAGGAGAGCACCAAAGGATTGCTCAGAAATTCATCCACAGCTGTGAGACTTATTCTGCACATCAGAGATGAAAAGTTTTAGCGAGACTCCAAAAGAATTTCGGAGTTGAGCAGATTGGGATTGCATAATATAAGGAAAATTTTAGAATTAACTGTCTAAATTGAAAAGCGTGCTTTTACCACTTTACTGTCTTAAACCCCTGAACTCTAAGTAACACATTATTGAACAAATTTGAAAACTTCATAGAAACTTTCTTTCAAATAACACTGTATTCTGGCAAACTGCAATTGATTACTATTTTGCTTAGTGAGGCTTTCAAATACTTGTTTTTATAATGTTTTTATGTGCTGTATTCACAGGATATATAAGCCAAGATGTAATGAATTTCATTTTGTGGGCAACTGAGCTATGTGCATCCTTGACATTTGCTATATACATTTAAGATAATGTTGCAGGCAGAACATAACAGAATATTAGAAACCTTCTACCCTCCCTCTTTTGGTTCCAATTGGTTCCAATATCTTAATTGTTAGTAAAACTACGCTGATCTTTTTAACACTACAGAAAACTTGTCAGATTAATGCATGACCAGTTTCTTCTAAACTCGGATCAGGGAGGCCTGTTTATACACTAGGTTAGCCCAAAATTAAAAGTGTGACCAGTTGCACTTGAGAAATTATTTCCTAGGGAATTATTTATATATCTGAATATTTATTGGCATGTCATGGTAGAGCAGGGAGGGGCCTAGGAGAGGTAACTGAGCATCTGTATTACTGTCTCTCTGAGCTTTGAAGATCATTTGTGACAAATGTGGTTATTATTTTGGTTATCTTGCTTTGGTTTAATTCTCAAGTTGGCTTTTAGGTTATAGTTTCAGTTGGCATGACTACACCAATTGTGCATGAATATAGATCATAATTAATGCTATGGCACATATATCTACTTTGACTTCTTCCAGCTGATCAGATATCCCTATTACTCATCCAATATTTTTATAGTAATGAAGGTTCATTGTTTTGCCAAAATATTTTCCAGTGGATCCACTTGCAATCCATCACCTAAAAATGCACTGTCTGGCATTATCAAAGAGCTTTTACAAAGAAAGTAAAAATAATTTTAAAGAAAGTTTTTTGGGCTTGGGGTTTTTTTTTACATAAGTATGCAATGTGAAATGGCTTTATTTTTACAGCTGTAGCAAGCATTGCACGCAGGCAAAGATTATAGTATGGCACCTTACCTGAATTCATTAGCAGCTTCAGGAAATACTCCAGAGCCACTGAATTCTACACAAAGTAATCTCAAACCAAAGAGCTTGTGGCAGATTTAAGGTCTGGGTCACTGATGATGTGACCTTGACTCAGAGTGCAGAGGCACAAACCAGGAAGACAAGGTGGGTGCAGAGAGGCTCAAGACAAAGAAGATTGATATTTGGAGGACATTAGGAAGGAAGAAGGGTCTAGAGGTATCTGCAGAAGGGAAAGGGTGACAAAAACAGGGTGGTAGAGAGGGAAAGCAGAGTGTAGTCGTGTCAGGAAAGTACAGCCAGATTGACTGCTTGATCATGATTTTCCCCTTGAGGCGTGTCAGATGGTGAAAGGTTAATGGGCACAGGTTCTGGTGAGGGCTAAAAAGGCCCCCCCATCAGTACATTTTGCTTTCCTATAGTCCTGTGATTACATTGTTTGATATCACTTGTAAAACAGAGATATTCATAGAGGGACAGAGCAGGTAACAGACAGAGACTGCAGTGGGATCTTTATGGGAGTAGGGGAAAAATCAAGGAAGAGAAACCTGCCGTCAGTATGTGTTTCTGAGCTCAAGCTTTCAGCTAAGCTTTATGAATACTTTCCCTGCCACTTGATATAAATTATGGTAACCATAGACAACTGTAGCTTTAGTTTATAATTGTAGGTGCAACAATAAAGATGCTTTGGTGTAGCATAGAAATAGAAAGCAGTAAAGACATTTTCACATCTCTGACATTAATTGGATTGGGGATATCATTGCTAGTTTATGGACTGTATATTTGTTAGACCAGCACTCTAAGAGAGAAAGGGTTTACTTGTCACTTAACTAGAAGTAAGTATTTCCTGTTGTCTTATGAAAAACAACAGTGTATACTCTGCATGAGCAAAGGTCGGTGAGTTATTTTCAATAAACATCTGTCAGCAGAATTTTGAAATTATTAATTATGGTTATGTCAGTTGTAGCTGGCAGAATATACACATAGCTGTTCTGTGGAGAAGCTGTATCTGTGAAAAATAAATCATGAGAAACATAATTAATAGTGAAATTATGGAACCTTTTACACAGTGGAAAGAATCAGCCAGCACCCAGTGTGGCAGTGGAAACATGTCTTGTGCTGTAATCGAATCTCTTGTATCTTCAAATTATTAGTGAAATGTATACTTCCCTCACCACTGTTAAAATGAAACAATACTAAAAATAGCAAAGGGAGACACCATTTCAGGTCATTCATGACAATCTACAACTGTAGTTCCTATTTCAATATATAAGTAAATGTTAAAGTGTTACATTTTTACACATTTGATATAATATGCATGACTACAACTGATACATATTTATTTTTATCTAAGAGTGAATTTAAATGCTATTTAGCCTGCACTTGTTAGTACTGCTGTTTTGACTGAAAGTTAAAATGTGACAATCAAAAGGCAAATCCTTTAGAATTTAAGTGAAAAAGTGGCCATCATTTCCATTTATGATCACAGATTAGTCAGCTTACCAAAAGAATTAATAATATGAAAGCCTGTCTTTGTTAAGAGAGATTAATTCCCCATGTCCAGCCCCATTTTCTTTATAAGTCCCAGTAACCATAGAGGCTGCTGCAATTTCCATTAGCACATTTTGTTTCAGCTGGACGGTGAAGATTTCTTATTAACATGTGTTATGGCTGCATGATGGAAACATTCCAGTCAAGATGAGAATGGTCCAACCCTTCCAACCAAAGGTGTTGAGAATTGACTCCAGCGGGAGCAAACTGTCTCATCATGTAGGGTTAGGTGCTGCTTTTTGAAGATGTTTTTAGGATTTATACATATAATTACATCTAATGTTTAAAGAGAGTCATATTTAAAACGACATTTCACTTTTATGAAATGGTGCTATATGACATGTGCTTCAAAAAACTTGTCAAAAAAAGACATTCATCATGGAGATTTGAGGTTGATTCATCTAGTTTTGTTACCCTGGACTATTATCCTCTGCTGCCTCTTCCTTTTGATGTAGATATGGGTTTCCACAAGCATTCTTGCACATGCTGTTTTACAGTCAGTATCCAGGTTCCTAATCACAGGTAAATTTTAGGAAATAGGGCATACTATCATCAGAAGATAATTGAGAAAGTGAAACTATACTTTCTATTGAATCACTGTAGGCAAGCGTAGTTGTGAAAGGCAACAGTTAGTTGTGACTATTGTTATTGCTATAGTGGTGGCATCCAGTGTCCCAGGTTGGTTAGAGATGGTGGGAATTATGCAGCCACAGAAATTATAAGGGGAGCTTGCTGTCTGGAAGGTATACCTCTCCAGTGGAGGCTTTTATTGTTGGTGGCTAAAGGCTGTACCTCCACATACTGCAGAATTAAGAGGTTGTATGAAGGAACTGTCAGGCCTCAGGTAAGCTTTTCTGTTGTGTTTCTTTCTAGATGAGGAATCTGACAGTGGATGGGCATTTTGGAACATGGTCGCAGTGGAAACCTTGCACTCACACCGACGGTGCCAGTGTTGGCTCCTGCCTTTGCAGGACACGTGTGTGTGACAGTCCTGCTCCTCAGTGCGGAGGTTGGCTGTGTGAAGGACCAACCATGGAGATTGCCAACTGTTCCAGGTACACAAAACAATTTCAGGTTCTATCATTTATGGTTTAAAAGTTTTTAACTTAATCAGAATAGAACCTAGCCTTTGAAATCTCATCTGCAATCCACCGATCCTGTTCTGTGCATGAAAGAGATCATAGCAATGGCCACAGCAAATGAGACATTAGAAAGTATCTTTCAGACGTCAGGGGAGAGAGAATGAGCCAGATGGCAAATAGTGACTTCAAATGCTGTGTACCAAATAATATTGTCCTCAGCTAATTTTAACAAAAACTCAGAAAGAAAAAAATCGATGTTAGATAATATCCAAAGTATGATACTTTTTTCTCAGTTCTGTAAGTCATAAAACTTTTTTTCTGGAAGCCAGAACTGTTTACTTTTTTGGAGGTCTCATGTCACCATTGTATTCCGCCATTCTACCTTGGGAAAAATGTTTTCATTATATCTTTTGGTTGTATCATGACATCTAGATCTATTACCAGTCTGTTTGCCACTCTTTAGCCACTGTTTTGTCTTCCTCAGGCATGCAACCACTCCCAGAAAAAACAGTGAGAGCAGATCATTTCAGAGGGACTCAAAACACTGTGTATTCTGAACTGATTAGGAGTTCATGTTTAAAACATTATACATACTTTAACTGCAAGATGAAACTTATATACTGGTGCATTCTGCTTACTTTCAGTGATTCTGCTTTTTGTCTCTGCTTTTTTCTTTTTAAACATCAGAAGCACATCATGGTAGTGAATAAAACTGATTATCCTTCTGCACAAGATAACTGCAAGCTCTGTAAGTGGAAATAGTCAATTTTAGGAAAATTATTAAAACATAACAATATAGTATATAACATCAGATCAGGAGAATGGTAGAAAAGATAAGCATGCTGTGAGATACTGAACAATCAAACAATGGTTGTTGGCTGTCAGGTTTAGAAGGGAATTTTGAACATGGTTTGGGACTTGATTCACGTACTACCTTTGGCAGTATTACACAACTATTTTAACATCTTCTGTTAACAGTGCTATATTAGTAATTGATTCACAGAATTCATGGATATCCAGATATCTTGTTCATTTTACCACTTGGGTCAAACATTGCACTGACAGAGATCTTATTTTTTTTTTGTCTGTGTTACCAGTAATAGCTGATTATTTTTTTCAAAAGCTTTTTTTTTCTGTGTTATCAACTCTTATAGCCCTTATATTAACAAGGCATCAAGATAAGTGAAATTTAAATTGGTAATATTTGTGATAAATTACTTGAATAATCTTATGTCATTTTAATACTGGATTTAATTAGTTTTCATTGTTAAAAAAAGTTATTTCAAAATCAAATAAGGCACTATTTTAATTTTTGCTTTTATGATGAAACCTCAAGAACTCATTATACTTTAGTTTTACTTTTCTTGATTTCTGTTTGTCTTTTGCCAATACAGAAACTGCAAGCTAGACATCAAAAGATTTTGGGAACTGCTTGAAGTGCATCACTTTTTGCTTAGGACAGGATATGAAATTCCTTTTGAGATCTTTGGTCCAGTATATTTTTTCCTATGGTATATTGGGGAGGGACATGAATGTCCTTTCCAAAAATTCACAAATGCAGGGTACAGCATGTGAATTCTGTTAGCTTTTTTGTTACATTACAATTAAGGCATTGGCACCTTATTAGAGTATCCTTTTGAAATTGCGAACTAATGCATTTTGACACACACTTATTTCTCTTTTTCCTTTAATCACTTTCTTTTCAGAAGAGGTTGCAAAACTTGACATTTTAATCTCCCTGAAAAAAGACCCACAAATAATAATTAGAACAATATGCAATTAAAAGTTATCTTCAGAACTTTGATACAGGAGTTTGCAGATGAAGTTTACCCAGAATAAAGTGACCGAAAGCAACTAAATAGCTTCATATCTTTGTACTTGACTTCTTGTGTAATGCGGTCATTTTAGCAGTTGCTGATTACAAACCATGGAATATGGAAGGATCAAAGCACCTTTATTTTAGTTCAATATTCTTTAAGAAATGGAACACGATGCAGTATTAATGACTTCTACAGAAATATTAATGGGCCAGATTCTGCTGTCAGTCACACCTAATCAGCCATTCGCTATGTATAACAGATGACAGAGCCTGAGCTTTTTATTCTACCAGAAATGGAGGCTGGACACCATGGACTTCTTGGTCACCTTGTAGTACCACTTGTGGAATAGGCTTTCAAGTTCGTCAGCGTTCCTGCAGCAATCCAACCCCTCGACATGGAGGACGCGTCTGCGTGGGACAGAATCGTGAGGAGAGGTGAGCTATCTTTTTTCTGCTGTCTATTTTAATTTCTTCTCAGCTGTGTTCCACAGGACATTTTCTCCTTTACCTGCCTTGTTTTTCTCTTCTCGTTCCTTTCACTCTCTCTTTAACTCCACTGCTGCACGATAGCAATATTCCCATTAGCATGGCTGTGGGTCTGCAGCAGTTCTTTCATCTTTCACTTAGCTGCATCCCTCCTGAGCCAGGTGAGAGCCCCTGGTAGTGCCAGAGAATTGTGCTGAAGCAATCTGCTGCTGTCCCTTGAGACCCTGAAAATTGATTCTCCTTGAAAATTGATTGCAGTGTGTTTGAATTGTAACTCGCCCAGCCTCAAGACCTGGAATTCAGAGCAAAATATAGTAAGGTCACAACACTATGTTACTGATGCTGTGAGTTCATTTTTTTCTGTCTTAAATGAATTAAGCATCTATATAACATGAAAGGAAGTTTCAAGGGCTTTGTTTTATATTCAATAAATATAATACACCTTGAACTCAAATATCTTTTAGTAAGGTTTCAGGGTTTTTTAAAATTGTTTGTATATGTATTAACCCCTGAGCAGATCAAGTCAGCTCAGGTTTTGATTTCACCATCCACTGCTTTGGCACCAAGCTGGGTATTTTGTCACTAGCTCAGAACATAAAGTTCAGGCCTCTGATTCCATTTTACATGCACCCTAATGTCTCTAATTTGTAATTTTTATGTTAGGAATTTTAACAGGAATTAAATATTTCTTTAAATCAAACTAGAATATCTTCAGATAACTCTTAGATGCATTACGTTGTTTCCCGAGGCATGCCAAAAAGCTAGATAGCAGAAGACTGGTGTTAGTGTAAGAATTTGGAATACTGTAGTCATCCATTCCAAGAGATGTATGCGGATACGTTTGCTCTCAATGTGCAGTTGCAGCTTACTTCAGTGTTTCTGTATGGATGATTTAGTATCCTATATTGCTGTTGGATGAAAACAAGGTTCAATAACCTTTATGATGAGTTTCAGTGAGGGATTTGATTAAACACCAACTCTGGCATTTCTTCAGATGAAGAGATTCCATCAAAGGGAAGTTGCATCACACATTTATGTATTAACAGATCATCAAGGACCTGATCTTTCTAACTCTAAATGTAAAGGATCAGTATCACAAAACATGTGAACACTTCTGGCTGTTTCAGAGCCATGAATATTTACCATTTCATTGCAGAGGAGAGCATTTTGTTATTTTGTAAATTGCTTTCTGAAAATAGGTTGCCCAACCAAAAAGCCATCACCACCAAATGCAGATTATATCTGCTGTTACATAGCTCTGTCCCGACATGAATAACAGTTATTGGTTTTTTTGAACTGAGAGGTCAGTCCAGGGCAGGACACAATAAGACTGAATATAGAAGAAAAGAGTTCAGTTTGGATAGACTTTTTGGTGACGGACTATGAATGTTAGTAGTCATTGTTCATCTTAAGTTTAACATGGAATAAAAGTCCAATAAGGAGTTTCAGAGAAATACAGAAAACTGTGAGAAATACTTCCATAATTATAGGAGAAAATGTCCAGTCTTAGGACAATGGGTGCACTAAAAAAACAGTTACAAAATGGAAAGTGATACTTACAATGAGTTGAAATAATAGCAGCTTAGAAGGATTGCATTTTAGTACGTAAAAGTTCTGAAGGAACAGCAGGCTTACGTCGCTTTGATTTTGTAGCCTGCAGGTTACTTGTCCTTTCCCTCTTTGTCCAGTTCAGCAGCACTCTGGGATGTACGTGCCTGTGAGTTTACTGCAGGATGCCTTTTTCTCTCATAGTTCCTCCGTTGCTGTTTCCTATCTCCTTGAAGCACCCTCCACTCTCACCAGCCCTGCACCTTCCTCTCACTCACAGCTGACCTTCCAGCCTCTACCCTGATTTTGTTGGTTATCCATGATGTGTGCTGATACTTTTAAAGTTTTTTTTTAAAAAGTACTTTTAAAATTCATCTCCAGAAGGTGTGGTATGTTAGGAAGTTTTGTCATATCATTTGTAAAGCAGCTAGAGGAATGAGGCATCAGTTATTTGCCAGGATTTTTGTCAATGTCAGGCCAAGTACTTGGATAAATCTTTTTAGAGCTGTAAAAAGCAGAGAGTCCTGGGAAACTCACCAGCCAGGGCCCATCCCACCACCCCCAGCAGGTGAGCAGGGCAAGCCTGAAGACTGTGGGCAGATCCAACCAAGAGTCTAGATAATAGGTGATATCATGGCGATGAGGCAGGTCTGAGGTCCAGCTGGGAAGCCAAGCCACAGGCCAGGGTTAGGATCAGGTTTAGTGGTCACCAGGAAGGTCTATAGCAACAGAGCCAAGGCCAATGACGCATTGAGGTCTAGACCAAGAGACTCCATGGTGAGCCAGGGATAAGGTCCAGCACTTTTCCACCAGCACAGCTCAGGCAAGGGTTGAAGGTCCCTGGCAGAGCTTAAATAGAGCTCCTGGGCCCACAGGTGTGGGTAGAGGTCCCAGATGAGGCTGGTTGGGGCTGTTAGGGCTTTATGAGCGTCCTCAGGGCTCTAACAGCTTGTAGAGAGTTTTGAGTTGTGAGGGCAGTGGAGTACCAGTATTTGCAGTAGTCCTAATTCACTGCTTCACTCCAGTGCCACTGGAGATACATCTGCACCAAATGGAAACAGTTCTTTTGAGAACTGAGCCCAGTACATTTAGGCACGCTGAGCAAATATTCCACATGCAGTAACTCCCAAGAAACGTTTACCTCAGTTTTGTATCCAGAGTACCAATAAGCAGGTTCTTAGATTTTCTCCTTTAAATTAATCGATGCTTATAAATAGCCTAACATTTTACTTTCTCAATGGCCCATCTCATATGTAAAATGAATATATGTGTAGTCTTAGTAAAAATTAGAATTAGTTTACACATTGTGTACATTTGTCTTTATAAAAGTGCATATTCATGTCACCTTCACACGTTCAGGGGCATGAATACAGGATTTAGTTTCCATGGTCAACATTGTGCCAAACTTTGAAACAGGTTTTCAACAAACAGCGATTTCAGTAGAAGTCCAGTGCATAACTCCATAGAAAGCAAACACAGAAAAGGCAGCGTATAGCTGAGGTAAATTCACCTGCAGATGTGAATGCATGTTCAGTTTGAGAGTAGTTGTTCATGTGTTAAGAGCTAAATGTTTGTCTAGGTTATGTTTGTTTTACCTCATGAAAGCCATGATCCTGTCATGGCTAATGTATCAGGCAGCTTTGTGCTTGCCCGTCATTCCCTTGAAATCAATGGCAATATTTACCAATTTAAAGTGTTGCAGATGGGTTAAGCTGTTGCATGCTCTGCTGCTAAAGGAGTGGGGGGGGTGGGAAACAGTTGAGAGATAGCAGCAAAGACTGATATTACAAAGCCAATTCACCTTGTAGAAATAGGTCAAAAGTGCAGCTGATGTGTGTTTAGACAGAATATGGAGAGGGAGTAAAAATAGTATTTTAACAAAATTTGCTAATCAGATAAAATAATTTTGTAGTTAAGACTCCAGATGGAAGAAATCCTGATGAATTCCTTAGGGGCTTAAAAATTTCTGGGTTTTCCTGTATGAGAAATATTCACTAAAGCTGCTGGAAAACTCTCTAGGTTTTAGTTTATAGAGTCTATATATCCTGTCTTGACTTTTTCTTTGAGTGAAAATGTTTGTCCTCTCCTTTCTGTGGAAGATGCTGTGGATATGGGCTCATTAAGTCCACTGGTCTTCCTCCTATCTGTGCAGAAATGAGGGACAGTAGAATGAGAATCCCTTGCTTTTAGTGAGTGTAATCTTCTATTACATAGGAAAAAAAGAAAGAAAAAAAGCATGGCAAATCAGAAGTAGAAAAATAAATTGGCTTCAGATGAGGAGTAAATGTTTGAAAGCCCTGGAAACTTTGGGGTGTATAAGAAGATTAGAAGCAGTAGATATTGTCACCTTTTTTTTTTGTACACAATCCTCAGCAGATATTCAGAGCTTTTGTTCTTGGTTCCATGAGAAGGAGGAACTGCCAAGAGTCAAGCACCTGTTCTGTGTAGCACCACTTGTTTCCGAGCAGTGCGAACAAGCCCGGTCCCCTTCCGCAGAGCAAGTCAAACACCATGAGGCTTTGGGCTTGCTTGCACTCCCATGGCTGTTTTGTCTGCCAGAAAGTGTGTGCTCCCATCCTCCTTGCTTCCTCTGCTTCCTCCTCTTCTTCCACAGAAGCCCCTGGAAGCACATGCCCCAGCCTTCGCCACCTTCCACAGTCTCCTGGGTGGGGATTTCTGTTGATTCAGCAGTCTCGGTCCAGTAAGGCATGTGTGTGTGTCATGTGTCTGCCTTCAATTAAAGGAATCCAGAATTCCCATCAACTTCAGTATAGTCTGTGTTTCCCAGTAAGTCACCAGCTGGTAATCACGAGTACCCACCACATAACAGTATATTGCGTAGGAATGGGCAGACAGTGATGCAGGTTAGTTTGTTTTTCTTAAATAAATGTTAGTTCAAAATTAAGAACTATGTATTTAAATTAAATAGCATCTCTCTGTGGAATAAAAGACACATTTGTAGCTGTCATGCAGTTAGCCTGTGGTACTCAGTGCTGCATGGCAACACTGAAAGAAATTGATGTTTTACTAAAGGATGAGCTCATAGGAACAAGAATAGTAATTCCAGTTGTACTGGAATTGCCTGGAGTAAAAATTAAAATATTACTGTAGGAACTAGTAGTTGTGGACACAACTGGACAGAGGATGTTCTCCCTTCCCCCAGTATGACAATTGCTTTATTAGGACATTTGAACTTGGATTCACTGCAAGGGGAAATGGGAAGGGTCACTGTACAAAACCCACATTTCTCTAGGCTGTTCTCCCTTCTGACCTCATTGCAGTTAGATTAGTGGAGAGGTCAGTAGTTTCACAGATTCAAGTTTCTTGCATTGCATGTTTTGTTGAATTACTGTAAAATGTTAGCCCTGTGGGTCCTGAGAACAAAATTGAGAGGGGAAGAAAGAGCAAAAGGGAAAAAGGGTTAGAGTGACTTGAAATGCAGCCAAGAAGAGATATAATGAAACTTGGCTCAAAGCCCCGTGCTGTAGCACAGCTCTCAAAGATCAATTGCAGGGATGTCTCTAGCTGTGAAAACATACCTGATGTTTTCAGAGGCTGGCTGGCTGAAATGAAAATAAGATTCTACTTGTATGCTGTGTTGTTGGTTTTTTTTTTTCTTTTCCTGAAAAAAAGGAAAAGTTGACACTCACTTCTGTTGTTGACTTTTTAAATAAAATTTTTCTTAAATTGAAGTTATGTAGCTCACATAGGCATTTTAGGGCTTTTTTCAGTTTCATTTGTAGTTTCAACTGCATCTTTAAATAGTGTTGGTTAACAGAATTTGCCAGCCTTTGAAGTGCTTACTGAGTCAGTTGTTTGTTAGGTTTCTTTTCTGTCTTCTGCTTAAGTAAGCAAGCAGATGATAGGGCACATTGACACTAAAAGACGCACTGTATAGTGTCATGAGTCTCATCTAAATGAGAATTGTCACACCTAACTTCAAGTGTCCACAAATGTGAGTGCTTGTGTGTGAGTCAGCTGTCTGAACTTCCACAATGGTCTGTAGAAATTTAATCAATACAGGCTGTGAAGAACAGAGTGATTTGTCTCCTTCTACTGTATATTCCTGAATTTGGTCAAATTAATTGTTCTAGCCTCCTAGCTTGTATTGAGAAAATTTCCATTGGCTGTAATGGGAGCTTAGATGTCTGTCTCCCATGCAGCCTTTATAGTCAATGGAGAGAAATCAGTATATTGAGGACTGTATTTGTGTGACCGACATTAGGCATTTGCTTTAGGGTGACATAAATCATGTTTTTACAAGGGCTGTTTCTTTATATGAACTGTTGCTCAAATTTAGACGACCATTTCATTTATAGACAGCTACACTGTACATGCCTATATTTTAAGGCAAGATGAGTCCCACCCTTAATTTTACTTTTGCATGAATATCATTAATTGTCAACTTCATGGCAGACTTGCTTTATCCTATGTGTGTGTCCCAAATTAACTTAGCACATCTCCTTTAAGAACTAATGAAATTACGCAAAAAATGTACTCATTTGACAAAATAAATGGTGATGTCACATCTATGTTTCATTGGGTACATGTTCTCAATAAATGATCACAGAGACAAACTATCACAAACATTCACATAAATGACTGCATGTGACAAAGAATGTGTGCAGCTGTTGGAGTTTCGGGGGAAGAATATCCAGGCGCAGAACGTTCCTCTGCATCTTTAGTGACGACATAATGCAAACTGTGAATTGCAAATATTGAACATGCAGGAGGAAAAAAAGGTAGTTTATGTATAAACTACTTACCCAAATCACACACTGAAGAATTCTGAGATAGCAGATTCATAAATATTGAGGGTTTGGGTTTTTTTTTTTTCTCCTTCAATTTACTGGTAAAGAGCAGATGAGGTCAATACAAGCTATAGTTTCCTTAAATATACAGAAACACAAAACTAAATGTGAATTCCCTATTTACCTCACTCCCAACCTTTTAAATTTTGATGGAGTTGCTCAGACCTAGGGACAAATTCTGAATCATAGGCTCCAGCACATGTAATAAACCTACTGCTGTATATAACATATACAAACAACATTTTTTTCCCATGGAATTCTGAACATGCAAATTCCTTGGTAATGAAGTATTAGAGCTTGAGGATCTTGGGGCTTTCTGCAAAAAAAAATGTGGTTATGGTTATTCTTGTTGAAAATGACAACAGTTTATACTGTCATTTCTCTTTTTGTAGAAAATGAATTACTGAAGTCAGTTTTCATTGCAGGAGAGTGAAAAGTGATTGAAACTTGTTAGAAGGGCAAGAAGACAGTGGATTTTGGATGGCTGGTCTAAAAAATGAGGAAATATTTTAACAGATTGATTTGTTTTTTCAGGACAGTCAGTAGATGGAACAAGAGCAGCCACCCACCTGTATCCATAAAATATTAGAGCACTCCTTCAGGGTCATCTGTTTTCTGAATATGTCGTGGCTTTGCTTTATCTGAAATAACAGCTTGGTCTCTTTAAGAAACCCAGTCACACTTGCTGGTGGCCCAAATCCTTTGGACCTGCATAGAGGGTCCTTCCTAAGCAGCTTATGCTACGGCTAGAGTTATTGGATGCCACACTCAAAAAATCAGGAATCTTAGGTTTTTACAGAAAATGAAAAAACTCACTAAAAGTTGGGAACCTCCCACATATCTGAATGTCTTGTTACAATAATGACAGCTCAGTAGTAAAATATTCCTGCTTCCCTCAAGAACCTAGTGGGCCTCTGAATCAGTTTGCAGCCCACTGGGAAATCCTTCAAAGATTGTAATAGCTAAAAACACCCTTCAAAAGATAAAGTAATAACATTATGAAAACAGTACAGTTCTTTATGCCTAGAATCAATGATTTAGCTTTTATTTTACCCATAAAAGTGGATACACTGTGGAAAGCAAAAAGCAAGTTTATCTCTCTGAAGAGGAGAGAGAGAGATCCTAATCAATGCTTAGCTGGAGGCTGATAAAAGACTGCATGCATAAATGGTTGCCTTCTGTTTGGTTGACTCACTTTGCCCCAGATGTATAGCCACAACTGTTTTTAATAAAATAGTTGTCAACCTTGCTTACGTGCTTGCAGTACAAGAAGATGATTGTATCGCGTGGATTATATAAAGGCACTGAATAAAGCAAACAAATGCTTCACCCACACAATTATGGCCTAAAAACAATCTCAAATGTTTAAACACTCTGTGCAGTGTGACAACTGTTATTTCAGTGCTTTATGAATAGAGAGGGGCACTTTGTATAAAATCTTTCCCTGTACAAACATCTATCTGAATAATGCAAATGAGGGACTTTTGGGGAAGGTCTTGTCTTGGTACTAAATAGTTTCTTTGCCTCCTTGTTTGCCTCTTCTCACAGGTACTGCAATGAGCATTTGTTGTGCCCCCCTCATGTGTTTTGGACAGGCTGGGGTCCATGGGAGCGCTGCACTGCTCAGTGCGGAGGAGGGATCCAGGCGCGGCGTAGGACGTGTGAAAATGGTCCTGACTGTCCTGGCTGCAGCGTGGTAAGTAATTCTCAGCTTTCTCTTCAGCAGATACCTATGGCCACATGCCATGGATGTCCCTATGTCCATAGGGTGTATGTCCCTATGTCCATCTATGTATGTCTGTATGTTATACCCCTAACATGAGTGACCAGAGCGTGTTTGTCTCTGTATTGCTCATATGTGCCGAAATTCACAGTTTATCAGTCAGAAATATATATAATTCAGCTTTTTCACAATATCATCTAGAATATGAGCTTCGTGAGGCAAGGTTGGTGCAGATGTGGATGTGTCCTTGGCAGGTTTATTATGGTTTTTATTTTTATCATCAGAGTACATAGGAACTCTAGCTATGAGCCCAGGACTCTAGTGTATCAGGTGCTGTGCAGCACAGAAAAAAATAAATTTAGAATCTAAATACATCAAGAAGCCAATAAGTGAATACATGGAACCACCTGGAAGTGCTGAAGTGAGCTTGAATAGCGATAGTGATCTTAGCATGGCAGCCTAGCAGTAGTCAGGCTTTGAAGCTACAGTGGGACAATTTTGAATGAATAGAAGTGCTTTATGGATACTCAATTTATGAAGAGAAACATATGAGAAAGCATATAGGGGCTTTTTCTTATATCTGAACAAATATATGTGGTAGGTTTCATGTGACGGGAACATCAAAATGGGACATTGTTTTCTTGAAGGTGAATGAGACGATGCATAGTAGTATATGGGTGAAGCAGAGACATATAGAGAACAGGGTGACATGTTCACTGCAGTACACTGGGAAGATAACCTCGGTGTGAGTATTCTGGAATGGATAACACTGTCAAAGCCAGAGGAAAGAATATTGTTGCAGGACAATGAGAAGTTGAAGCAAAGTCTTAGCAAGTGTAGGTGAGTATCAGAAGATGAACCATGGGGTGCTTTTTCATGATAATTTGAATTCTAGCGGTTGGTTGTCACTGAAGGGGGTATTATGTAGAAAGCATAACCTGGGTGAAAATTTGAAGTGGCCAAAACTGCAGAAGACAGATTCTACTGGTTAATGACAGATGGTGGTGTTAATCTCCCCAGTGACCAAGAATGAGCAGAGTTCAAAGGAAAAATGAGAGTTTGGTTTTAGCCATGTTGTGCTTAATGGCCAGATCTAATGTTGCACACTGAGAAACATGTACTCAATTTTGTTCCAGAATATTAAAGAGGTAGAAGAAAAATACATTTTTTCACATATACAACCATTTTTATATGCCTTAATTTCAGGGACTAAGCTTAATTCTGAGATTTGTCATCATCTGTGGTCTATTTGTTAGACTGGCAGTAATTTGATTCTAGAGAAAGGATCATTTATTACCTTTTTCTAATTTTAAGGTTTTGTGCATTTTCCCAGGATTTGTTTTCTTTTTAACATTTCTCCTGGTGGTAGAATTGCATTTTCAGTAGATTGAAAACATCCAACAGGTGTTCTTGTCTTTCAGTTGAACTTTAAGAATTAACCTAATAACTTAGAATTATAACACATTTTCCAAAATATTTGTCTCCCCCGATGGTACACAAAAAAGCAAACATATGGTCTAGATTTATTGTTAAACGTTGCTGACTAGCATAGAAAAGAGCACAGTCTGAAGGTTTTCTGTCTCAGTCGTCTCTGTTTATCCCATACTAA
This sequence comes from Theristicus caerulescens, assembly GCA_020745775.1. Taxonomy (NCBI): domain Eukaryota; kingdom Metazoa; phylum Chordata; class Aves; order Pelecaniformes; family Threskiornithidae; genus Theristicus; species Theristicus caerulescens. The sequence continues at coordinate 89,355,712 of CM036558.1, forward strand.
TGTTCGTGAAAGAAAGCAGTTTTTTGTTTTGCACAGAATCTTCCCATGGTCTGAAATGAAAAATATGTAGTTCTAATTTTCTCGGGAAGCTTCTTGAGGAAATTAGGAAAACCTTTACTGTAAAAATTTCTTAATTATAACTTATTTGAGATTAATGTTACCGGGTTTTGTAATTTATTACCAGTCTTAGCACATTGTCTCTGCTGTGTCACAAAACAGTTACCAGTTCAGCTATGGAAATGTTTTGGGGTTTTTTATTAATTAGAAAATTATTTTGTTGATGGTTTCACAAAAACACTTAGCTTTGGAGTACATAGTTGTCTTGCTAATACTTAGGCACCGATGGAAAACAACCTAAGGTAGAAATCCTCTATAAACCCTGGTGATCTTGCAAGACAAATGACTCAGCTATAAAGTCTGTGTTCTCTTTAAGTTTTCGTGAATTTGAACCTGGAAGTTACCTGTCTTGAGTCAAAAGTTTTGCAGCTATAGTAGGACCTTGTCAATAAGTGTACCTTGAGAAGAAAATACTTTGGTTCTTCTAAGAGTTTGTTTCATTAATGTAGGAAAGAGCAATCTGAAATATTTTTATGCCTTCTTGTAATTGTTGAATGGATGAAATATTTATATTAATAAAACCCTAATGAATGAGGAGCAGGGATATCAAAACTTGCTTATTCATCAGAGGTTCTTCTGCTTCAACCAAATTTTTGTGTTATTCTTGTAGGTATGTATACTTCAAAACAATTAGAATTATGGATTTTTACCATAGTGAATAAAGGAGAAATTATTGTGCCTTATTACTACTAATTTCCCATCTTTACTGGTTGTAGAGATACTGAACTTAGGTGGTGAAAGATATTTACTGAATTTAATTTGGTTTTAAAACCTTTTATTCTGAGTATCTCAGAGCACTTGGAAAGCTAAATAATCTTGGGAAAAGTTGCAAAGAAAGTGGTAGTAATCTACCCTGTCTACTGGATATCTGATCTGGAGTAAAAGGTGTTATGAGCCAAATTTTCACCAAGTGAGTTAAAGGCATAGCTGAAAAAAGACTCAAGGACTTAAAATACCCAGTTCTCTCTTTCAACTGTTAGATGATAGCTTTAATCTAAAAGGACTCCAGGTTTCTTATTTATCTTCGGTGAGGATGAACTCCAGGAAACTGTCACAAAGTTTGAACGGCATGAGTTGCCATAGGTCTTCTGCAGCTGTATAGTTCAGAGTCTGTAAAGTCAAGACTTGTGTTCGCAAAAAGTGGGAAAGAAAAAATGTGTAGATAGAGGACTGGAGAACATATTAAGAAGATAATAACTATGTTAGGCTTTGTTTCATCTTGAAATGAAAAGAAATTTTTGATGCATCAGAAGTGTAGGGTGGACTAAATGCTTTCTTGGGACCCCTTTGAACTATGCCAATTCTTTGTTTTTAGAACCATTTTTCAATGGGGGGTCAGGGGAGAAAAACAACAACTGTTTTTATAAGGCTTAAGAAAGGAAGTCTTACAGCTTGTTTGCCAGCAGTATCAGGGCACCAGATTTTATGTCGTAGCAGAAGCTGCCTCTTCTGTTTTCCAATCTGCAACCAGGCTGTGAGACTGCAGTATAGCCAATCCTAATCTATTTAGCTGTTCTCATTTTTCAGCTTTTACCATATTCATGGCTATTGTCTGTGTCCACCTAATGATTTATACCACATAATTTTTACTGAGCATTTTTCCTTCTTTTTAGTTTGGTTGTATTGCTCTTAGTCTGTAGTATCACAGCAGATAGCTACTGCCTGTGTTTTGCTTTTTTCCATGTTTCTCACCAGTTGATTCCTTGGCTTTATCTGTCTTATAGCAGAAATCAAACAAGACACTTGAATATTTTATATCAGAACTCAGTAGAGAGTTCCCTGCAATTAGTGCAAACTTAGCATCTTATAAAATAATAATGATGATAATAATAATAATAATAAATCTTTTGATGCATATAAATACTCCAAAGAGAGAAAAACACGATGATATTTTAAAGGTGTGTCTCTCGCTGAAGTGCACTCAATACATGAGAATAGGAGCCCAGAGACTTAGGACTGAAAGCATTTACACTGAATATAGAAAACCATAAATCGTTATGATATAGGAGAATTAGACCACAGAGACTCCTAAAGGTCAAAAAGATGAAGCTCAAAATCAAAATCTGGAGCCATAAGGACCTGTCAAGGTCTTTATGTTAAGCAAAGTTAGTAAAGAATGCTTGAAATTGTCTAAAAAGAGATAGGACCATCACAGCCAAATTTAAGAGCAGCTAAAATCTGGTAATAGAAAGCTTAAGTGGATCACAAAACAGGTATTACTCTCACGTAGTCAGGTGATACATGTGCTAGAGAAGGAACTGTGGAATTCTGTGGACTGTGCTAATATGACTCAGAGGACAAATATCTTCAGGTTTTACAGTGTACTCAGATAAGTCGTACATTTGCTTCAGAAAATGCTTCTTTTCCCCTGAGAAGCATAATCTCAATTGAATTTTCCTCAGGCCAGTAATAAAAAATAACTTTTTTTTGAGAATTATTGCTAGAATAAGGAAACTAGTTTGAGGCTCAAGTTGGGTGACATACTTTATGTTTATTTGTCTGTGTTCTTATTTCAGTAATGCTAACATATGCATTAATTTTAGTTTTTGTAATGGGAGACTGGTAAAGTGTATATATTTTCCATATACCAAAACAAAGCATGTTGGGTTTTACTGTGGAACAAAGTTTGTTTTGTGCCATCTCACAAAACAAACTTCAAATGCCTAGTCTAGAGAAAAGGGACCAGAAAAGAAGATTGTTATTATGCTTTTTTTTAATGCTTGTTTTTTAAGTTTTCATTTGACCTCTTTGAGTTAAAGAAAAATAAAATAATACATCATCTGTTGCAAAACCAGAAAACATATTCTCACAAGCATGAGGTACAAAAAATTGTACTTTTTGTATGACATTTGCCTACTTCATGCTCATTTCCTGTTCCAATCCTTTTTTCTGTCTATAATGTAAAATCCGTTGAGCTGGTTTTTGTATGTTTTAAAAGTTTAGCAAAGTAGAGCCTGTCTTCTTTTGATGCTGCATATGCTATTGCAATTATAAGCAATGCTAAGTAATTAAAGAGGGTAAAACAAAAAAAAAAAAACAACCCAAATCACAAGAAGTACTTTCAGAAAATGCTAACACATATTGATTAATGGTACATGTGGTGCTCAACTTTGTCAGTAAAGTGAGTTATCAACTTGACATGCATAGTCAAGCTAAACATGAAATATAAACCAGTTGAACTGATGTGCATATGTATGCAAATGTGAGGTGTTTAAGGTAGTCTTTAGCTACACATCCAGTGATCATTTTGCTGTTTGATTTATTTAATTTCGAGAAAGAAGATAAAATGCAAGTTGTTTGCTTTCTTGCTTAAAACAGAGCAGTGTGAAGCATCCATTTTTTGAGAAACATGTAATTTTAAAAATAATTTAAAGCTGAGAAATAAGTCTTCAGCTGCTGGAAAACTGTCACTACTCCACTTCAAGCAATTCAGTTCAACCTGTGACAAATGACACTGACTGCAGTCCTGTTCTGAGGTTCCTATAGGAAGCTCCTTCAGGGACTTCCAAGTCATGTATGGTAACTTCTTTTGTGGTCCAATGCCAGTTGATTTGAAATCTCTTTCAAATTTAGCTAGAAAGGTTCTCCAAAGTGAGTATTCTCACATTCAAGAGCTTTGCCTTGGACATATGTGTACCTGTGATACAGATGATGTGCGTTAGATTCAGAAGTCCAAATTTTATTTAAAAAGACCTAGGAAACAAATTTTACTGTAACTGTGCACAAGCCTTCTCAGGGCTTTGGATGTAGGGAACAGCCAACGTGCCCCTCAAGGTCAGGTGATAGCCAAGTACCTTCATCCACTTAGAGAGCTGTATTGATCAGTGATAGGAAACCTGCTTTGCTACATCCAGAATTTGCCATGCTGTTTCCTAAAACACCAAGTTCACCAGAGCGTGTCCTGTCACAGGTATTGCTATTTGTTGCAGTTTTCAGCTGCTCACATGCTGTAGATGTAGTCTTTGTTATTGTTACTTAGATGCAATACCTTACACCTGACTGTATGAGGCTCTCTGTTTGAATTGTGATCATTACCATATCTGATAACCACAGAAAGCAGAAGTATCTGAAACCTCCTTCATTCTGTGCCCAACAGGCACAGTGTTGGGCTCAAGGGCTCAGCATTACGAGACATGAATTTCTACTTCCCTTTAACTCAGCTGGGTTTTGAATATGAATGAAAAAGGAGGAATATATTTAGGAAGAAAGGATGTTGGGTGCTGAGGTTTTGTGCTGCACTAATTTTAGAACGAATTAATGAGCGATACTGAAGCTGGAGGACATTTCCTGGGAACTCATGCTTCATCCAGCCTGAGATTTTTTCATTGCTGTAAACCTAGAACATTCAGTTATCTCTGGAAAGGAACGCATAACTTTGTCATTGTACACTAAAAATCAAAAATAAAAGTAGGTGGCACGGTTTTAGCTTAGTTTCATCAAGTAATAAGGCTTACAGGATCATATGGTAATCTGTCAGGTATTCTTACCCTTCTGCTTATAAGTAAGGAACCCACTCCCCCATTACAACTATGTTTGATTGGAGGGCGATCTTAGATGACAACATGGAGTTGCAACAAGTTGCATGAAAAACAGTGGCCCAATAGAGGACAAAAACCTAAATTAGTTCCCACCCTGAGAGACAGAGTTGCAACTGAGTCCCTTATTTGGTCCAAGTGGCAACAGGTGTTGGTCAATGAGTGTACATGTTAGCACATATGTAGCTTGTGACTAGCCACTGCATGTCTTTTAATTTTTAGCAGTAGGACTGCTAAGTCCTACAGGCAGGAGATATGGGAAGGGGAAATGAAAGAAGGAAAAATTTAAAAGACTTGAAATATAAATTTATAGGAAATCAGGCTTCATTAGTTCCAGTGCTTATGGATGTACTTATTTAGTATGTGTAGTGTAGTTTTATTTGATACATAAGTCCGTGAAATGAGAATTGACATAAACAGGGAGAACTGTGAAAAAAAATTACAGAGAGATTTCAGCAGACTCAGGGAATGGGTAATTTTGTGGCAACTGAAATGCATTTTGGGGGAATTTAAGCCAAAAAAAGAACAACAGATGTAACACCCAGTGTTTCTATCAATCTGTTCTGGGAGGAAGCTTCTTCCTATCCTCCATCTAGCAATCATGGGAGTAGAATACACCAGATAGTCTTCTAGTAGCCTATCTAGTATTTTCTCTACTGTCTTAGAGTGCTGGCTCAGCCCATAAGGGTCCTGTCTTCAATTGCAACCAGTCTCAGGTGCCAAAATGAAGGTAAGGAATAAGATAAAACCTACATAGACAATTTTGCATATTCAAAATAATTCTCCTTGACCCCTGAAAGCATCTGGCTAAAATTCAAAATATAACAGGTGGTTATAGTAATTACTACACTATAGAAATGCACCAATTTATAAATGGTAAATGTCATAAACTTATATGGACCACTAATTTGAAAGGAAGAACAAAGTAAGCTCTGTCCTGGAGTAATGGAAAGACTAGAGCTTTATTTAATGTTCGGTTTGTTTTGTTTTCAGAAAGGAAAAAAAAGATAGCAAGCCTCATATCCAAATTCAAGGAAATGAAAAAAGTGATGCAGATAGAGACGGGCTGTTTCACCTGATCTCTTATTTTCAAAATGCTGAAAAACTTTAGGGTAAAAAATAATTCAGATGTAAATGGAAATTGGAGTGCAATCCCTTAAGATACTACCAATATAGACCACTTCATACGTTTCTGGCGTTGTTCTTCAAGAAGGTACAGGGGTTTCTGACAATCAAAATGGAGCAGCTTCAAAGTGTATGGTATTAAATTTGTGATACAGTGTTACAAAAAGGGGTCATCATTAAAGTGATATACTAGCAAGAAGGTGTAGGAGTTAAAAGATGGATAAAGCTAACAGGACATACCAGTGGGTTGTCCTGGAAGGGGAAACATCAGATTATTGGGAGTTTACTCTAGATTTCCTAAAGGAATGACTTTTGTTCTAAGTAATTTGGTAGACAAATTTGCATTACACTTGCTGGTGACCTGAAGTTGTGGGGCATCATCAATACAAAGATTGATTTGTATTGATGTCTTTGAGGACTTAAGTAATAAAAGTGAAGTGAGTGGTAACATAATTGCAAAGTCATGAACTTAACATAAAATTAACAGAAACTCCTGCTCTCACCTTGAAGCACAGGGAGGAACAAGACAGGAGAATGACCCTGGTGTGTGAGTTGTTTATGATACTAGCTATAAGCCAGAAAAGTTGTGCAGCAGTGAAAAATGTAGATTCAGTTTTAGCATTTAGGATATTTCAGCCAGGTATTTCCAGTAGAGACAAAAAAGGAAGTCCAGAGATTCACATAAAGTAATCTCAGAAGGGATGAGTGTAACAGTCTGGACTGAAGCTCGTTGAAATCACACTTTTTGTTTCACATATTGCAAGTAATGCGATTTCTCCACCACTGCTGTTATCTTCAAAGCTGAGCTTATTTTGAAACTGAATTTATCTGACACCATTGGATCAATGACTGAAGTCATGGAAGCTCATTATGATTTCATCTACAAATTTTCAAAGTCTCTTCTGTTACAAAGATATGTCTTTGTAAGTATGCAAACCCCTTATTTTTACTGTAGGCAGTTCAGTAGCAACCTTGTCATTGTGCAATTGCAATCAAAATGGGAAAAAAGGGTGCGTGAAGTATGGCATTGACAATGACCTCAGAAACATGATAGAGCTGTTACATAAAATTGTTCTGTAGCCACACTTACTGTTCTTAAAGGATATGGCCAGTGGTGGAAGTGAGCTGAGCCCTGGAAAATGTCCCAAAGAAAGGCAAAATATTGGGATTCTGATAAATCAGAGTAGGCAGGGTTCTAGTGTATGAAGGACTAATATATAAATTAATGATAGGTTTAGAGAGGGAACACTGGGATTTCTGTGCACTCTGTATTGTAATATAATGAATTTTAAGGAAATATGAAGCCAATTAAGGGAATTAATTTCTATCCAGGGCATTGTTAAATGATGTAACTTGTTGCAAGAAATTGTTGAGACTTAAATCTTAAGAATCAAAAAAACCCTCACACAACTAAAATTGTGCAGGATATAAGAATGAACTAGAATTATAATAGACAAAACCACCTCCATTTTAGGTAGCATAGTAAATCACATTTTAAAGTTTTAAATCTTTTTCTCAATATTAACAATCAGATTGAGATCTGTGCTTTGGGCATTCCACTTATTTCTGTGCTGTCCTTTGACAATAACCAGGGACAGCATGTCTGATCTAGAATGGCATTTCCAATGTTCCTCTTTGTAAGTGAGCGTTGAACCAGCTTACAACAAATTGTACCTCTGATTTATTTTATTCCTTTTAGGTTTAGCCACCTGTAGTTAAAATGCTACACTGCAAACATAGTAATTGTGTTTACACACTTTATATCAAAAGTGTGCTCACATGTAGACCTGATGGTTAACACAAAGCACAGTTTTGTTTCAGTGTTCTTCACTTTGACCTCAGTAAATTGAGGGACAGATGAAGCCTGAATAAGTAATATGCGCTGTTGCCATTATAGCTTCACTACTGCAACAACTGTTGAAGAGTGCAGGATTGATTTGTTAGCTGAGCTAATTGGCAGCAGTCCTTAGCCATCCAAGTGCAATTAAATGGAACTCCATTCAAATTAATGATATTTATCTGCCGGCTTTTGTTTTCACTTAGTCTCAGAGCATTATAGTAATTTTTAATTTATTAGGCTGCGGTAGGAATTTGCTTTTCGTTGAAAATAGTGTCAGGCAGCCCTATTCTTACCCAGCTTATATCAGGTTGGGGCATCATTTAAACAATTTTTTGAATATTTATTGATGGAGTTATTAAAACTACCTGTTTTTTCCGCCTGGGTTGATTCCCTCATCCCTTCCACATTCAGTTGTTGGCTTAGAAGACTTCTGCACTAATACTACAGCCACCAAATAAAAGGCATTAAGTTATGCAAAGCCTCTGACATTCATCTTAAACAAGCATGTTCACAAGCCTTGAAAAAAGGCAAACATATGTTTTTATTGTGTTTATAACTTATTTTGTATCTTCAGGATGTTGTGACTCAGTCTATTGCAACATTCTGAAATAATAATATTTAGGCCTAAATGAATCCAGTAAATGGGATTGTATTCTTCATGTCTGAGAATATAAGCTTATGCAAACATTGAGCTCATTTACCAGCACACACAGTGATTTGTCCTTGCAGCTTGAAGGGCAGGATGCAGTTTCACAGTCCCCCTGTTAGCACCCCTTATGGTACTTGAAAGCAACATCACGTAGCATATTTCTTTTCTGCCAGAGAAATGCAGCTGAAAGTAAAATTATTAATCCTGCAGATTCCAGAATAGAGTTTTTCTCATTCAATAATACTTGTTACATCATCTGAAACATTAGAAAGGTGAAAGAATTTGAAATAATAAAAACAGGCCTTTCAGTTTACATTATGAAATTCTCCAACTTTGTTACTTATAACAATTTCTAGCGTGAAAGATCAGTGAAGCATGTACTACTCTGTGAAGATAAAGGAGTTGATTTATCCTGAAATTGGTGAAGCCCCTATGCAGACTAGGAGTGGTCCAGAAATAAGTCAGCCCCAAAATGCAGTTCTTGCTTTGCTTTGTCAGAAATGGAGAAAAGCAGCTGTAGATTATACCTTTATTTTTCAGCTCTCTGATTCAGAGGAAGGACAGACTCACTTTGATCTCTTCAGGCTTTGAATCAATCTCCAGAAAGAAAAGTGGAAAAGAAATGGTACAGTTGACATGCTAACTCTGCTAGCAATTTACTCGCATTTAAAATTAACAGTTGACCAGGTCCTCAGCTGGCACAAATTGATGAAACCCTGTTGATTCCCTCTAGGATGCATGAGAAAACTTGCAAGTTACCGCTTGACATATTAATCTCCAAATTGTGAACATTTCTGCAGAATAAGACAGTACTAGGAGATCCTAAATGCCTCCATGGTCCCTAGCTCAGGGTACCTTCATTGGCAGCTCTTTGTGCAGTTCATCCTGCTGTGCCTGTGGCCAGGCATTTCTTCCACAACATGCCAGCTAGGAGGCTGCGCAAGTATTGAGGAGAAGCAGGTTGTGTCAGAGATAGTACTTGAACCACTCATTTCCTTCGTGGATTAGAGAGGAAAAGGAAACTTAAATCTCTCCTAGATCCTATGGCACTGCAGCTACTTTGCCAGTTACGCAGGCTGGTTCGCTGGGCGCCAGGTCAGACACGAGACTGTTGCGTAGCCAACATCTGTGCATTGCTCAGCAAGAGACTTTTCTGTGTGATTGCTCCTTTACTCGCAAGCAACCCCATTTTTAGTAGATGAAGGTTATTTATTAAGGTATTGGCAGATTCCAAGATTCTTTGTAAAAGGCCATTTACATGTCAACGCTTGTGAGGACATTGTATATGGCTCAGATCTGCAATGTGGGAGCTCAGATAGCATGGCTCGGTCAATTTACTGTTCTGGTAATGTCATACTACTGTGGATGTACCTCTTACTAGCAAAAATTTCATTTCCCACAGCTGAGTTTATTCTGTCCCCATCCCAATCAACACAAGCTATATGAAAAACGTGAGAGTTAGTCAATAGACCCACATCTCTCAGTGTTGCCTGACTTAGCTAAGTCTTTTCACAGCCTTGAATGACATGAGCCAGCAGAAGTCCAGAGAGTGTATCTGGCTGTTTATCTAGAAAACCACGATGTATAATCCTGCTTTAATCTGAAATGAAGTATGTTCACACTATTTAAAACATGAAAAGAGATTCAGTCAGAAGTTTCAAAAATTTTCAGGCAGTTGCTCACAAAACTAGAATTATGCTATATGCTTTCACATAGGAGCACATAACCCTCTTTGCAAATTCACTAAGCTCCCTATTAAAAACAGTTAATTTATGTGTCCTATCCCTTATTGAAAAGCTGATCCAGAATCCCCATTCACATATTGAAGCATTTGTGTGAGATAGATAGCTTGGCAGCATGAATATTTTGTTAAAAAGGTTTTAAAGTACTTAGAAAAAGAAGTAATATCAGTGCACATAATCTTCTTCTGAAATGGAAGGCTAAAAGGAATATTAAACATATAGTGAAATCTAGCATCAGCAATTTGGTATCAAGTATAAAAATGATCCATTACACAGAATGCAAGGAAAAAAGCAAATAATGGATTATAGGAATTAATCCATCAAAAACCTTGCTGGGGGTCATATAAATGTAATTTTGAAAACAGTAAAGAATGCAGTCTCATTTGGTGTCTTTAGTTAGGGAAATGTTTTCACTTCTTTCTTTTGTTTTCAGAATGATTGGCATTTTATTTACTGGTTAGTTTGCTAAGTAAAACTGAAGAATTATAGCAATATGAGATGCCCTAACTATGAAGTCAAATCTGATTTTCCATGATAGTCCCAAAATGTCAAGAAAAACTAATTTATGTTGTCTTAAACTTCATAGGAAGAATAATATGTATAAGCAGAATTTCCTGCGTTGTGAGAGGCAGGTAGGGTGAAATGTGGAGAAGAAAGAAAAATCATGAGAGTGCAAGATTTTAAAAAAAGCATTTGTCTTTGCTAAAGTCACAGAAGGGCTTTGCCTAAAATAGTCAGACAAAGAGGGATGAAAATGGACTCTTAATCTTTTGCCTTTGACAAGGTAGGCACCCTTAATTATTTGGGGAAATTTATTGATGAGTTTAGTTCTTAGAACTGCATGCTGTCTTCAGTACCAGCCTGATACAAAATGTGCACTTTCTTAACTATATACTTACCCTTTCCCTTTATCCCTGCAATACCCCCTGCAGAGTGTTTTCCTGAGAGTAGACGGCATTTTAGATACTACAGTACTTGTCATGCTGTTGAATATGTTTAACCACACAAGTCCCAGCACAGACCATGTTGAACATCTTTCATTGTGAAAACTGACCATTTATTCCTCTCTTCCATTTCCCATCTTTTAAGCAGTTAATTATCTGTAAAAGTATAATAGCTTTTCTCTTAGCTTGTGGCTGCAAGTTTCCTTAAGAGACTTTGAGAGACATTGTGAAATGTCTTCTTGAATTTGAAGTAAATTGGATCAACTTACCTCCTGTGTCATGTGTTGACTCCTTCAGAGACTCTGATAGGTTCATGGCTTCCTTTTATAAAAAAGCAGGGTGTACAATTTTGTTCTACAGTAGATCATATTTGTTCATGTGTCCACTAATTTCATGCTTTATTATGATTTCCCCTGATTTGCCCAATTCAGATGTCACGCTCATTGTTTTATAGTTGCCCTGAGCTTCCTGAAGTATTTTAAAAAATGACATCACATTTACCATCTTCCAGGCCTCAGATAGGAAGGTAATTTTAAGCAAGAAGCTGTATGCCACTAGTATCGGTTTACTTATTTTTGTTTCCTTAGTTATATTCTTTGGTGACATTTTTTCTTCATTTTGTCTGTTTGTTCCATAACAGCTCCACCTACCACAGCCTGCTGTGGCCTTGCCATTTCTAAATGCCCCTTGTATGCCTTCGTAATATATTGGTCGTATAGGCTCTGTAGCAATCTTTCTGTCCCTGACGTGCTTGAAATAGGATTGAGTTTTAGCTTTTATACCTTTCGAAGTTCCTCCTTGAATTCTTTTCTGGCCTCTCTTATTGTGTTTTTACATTTGATATGCCAGATTCCATGATTCTTTCCATTAATTTTTTGTTTGTACATGACTTCAGCTTTTGAAGAGTGGCTTCATGCTTTTAATGACCTTTCTCTCCCTACGGTTTAGTTCTGCTGTTTTCTTTTTGCCCTTCCTCAGATTTCTTGATTGACAGCAAACATTTACTCTCTGCCTCTAATACAGTGCCCACAATGAGCTTCCTGGTGCACCCTGGTGGTTCACGTCCCTGATTCAGGTCCCTCATCAATAGTTGTACTGAACTCAGCTATCTTCTTTGTCCATTTGTACTGCAGAGAAGAGGTCAGGGACTAATCCCTTAATACTTTTCTCTTGAGTGGAGTCACCTCTCAAGAGAGGAGAAAGCAGCAAAGAAAATTCTTTCATGTTTCTCTGAAAAAAAAAATAGTTGGCCAAAATACAGTCGTTTTTGTCACTGTATTTATATTTCTTAACCTTGGGCACCTAAGCCAGAAACTAGTCTGCTTATTCAAGGGTAAAAGGTGAGTTCATGCAGGGGACTTTTTGGAACTGCTGAACTGAGCAATAGCTATATTAGACTTAAAAAACCCCAAACACCCCCTCCCCCACACTTGCACCTAATAATCTTATGGTGGCTACAAGAGGTCAAGCAAGAGGACTCAGAATCCATGATCTTTGAAAGTCATGGAGAAAATACACCATTTGGTTTCTGTAGCTCTTCAAAATCATCTTATACTTCGTATGGAGTCACAAACTGACACACAAAGTGGTTTTAGTGCTTGATTGTCACTGCTAAAATGGGGCCTCATCCAAAAAGCATTGAAGTCAATTTAGTTGTCTTCTGATTTCAGGGGTGCCTCGGTCAGTCTCACACTTTCTGTCATTCTGACTGCTTTTTAAAAAAAGATGAGGACTTGCTCATAAATGGATTCCTAACAATCAAAGAATTGGTTAACATTGCCATCAGAGATATTTTTTATTAATTGGATGCAAGGGGCTTTTGTTTGTTGGCTGGTTTAATTGCCTTTTTAGGCATCTTTTTCTCTCTACACAGTTCAATAAGTATAACCAAGATTTTTTTTTTTTTTTTCAAATCTAGCTTTATACTGTAAAATTTTCACTTACCAAGATCCAGTAAAATAGATGTCTTGTGAATCTTTAAAGTTGCCATGTTCTTTAAGTGAAACACCATTAAAGGCTGTGGCAGTATGAACAGCCCCTGATGAATTCACTTTCCAACTCTGTAAATGCACAAAATCAAGTACATACTCGTTGGAATAAGGAACATGATTAAAAAAATAAAAAACTCCAAACCCCACAGCTGGAACACAGATGCCAACAAACATAACTTTGATGCTTCACAGATGATTTTGAATACAAAGCTGTTCCAATTGATTCCTTCCCTGCATTTTCCTTGGAAAAATGTTAAGTGCTCTGTGGTTTGTTTGTTGGTTTTTTGGGTTTTTTTTAAGTGGTGAAGAGATTATACAAGTTCATAAAGAAAGAGTTTTCATAAATGGATGCACGCTTATTTGATTCCATTAATTATAGTTAACAAACCATATGTTCATATATTTTTAAGTGTACAGTACAAACACAGTATAGTTTTCAGGGCTTTTCTGGATGTGAGTTTGAATGGTAAATGAGGAAGTGGTACAGTTATGCTATGGTAGAAAACTCTTGAAGGTTTAACTCTGCAGAGTCTATACTATGTCAGAAGACTTTTTTTTTAACCTTAGCAGATAGATAAGCCTTTAAAGACCACCTCTAAAACTTTCCAATTAAAAATCTAACAGTGGAAGCTAACTTCCAGTTACTGCTGAAGTTAAGGTATGTATCCATATATAGGTATACCTGTGACATATTTTGGGTTGTAAATAGATATTTTTAAATGTGTGTATGCTCAGGACATACATGATAGTTGACCATATTGTAAGCTTTTAGTGAGAATCAAGAGCACAGCCATATCGGGAGTGAACAACAGACACCTACATTCTGGGGAGTAGCTTAATCCAGGTTTGTCTGGGTGGCTGTCCAAGGTAAAGGATACTGAAGGAGAAAGCTACGAAACTGATTGCAAAATGTTTAAAAGGATTTTTTAGCTTTGACTTGACTGAATTGCTACAATTCATGCTGGGGTCAGGCTCTTCTTTGAAGAACGCACATTCATCTAGGTTTCCTGAAAGCCATTTTGTTGTAGAGAGGGGATTTAGAAAAAGAATGACTTTACCTGTTTCAGTTAGTGGCTTAGTTCACAGTATTGTTCTCATTTCTCTTATTTTGAATAGTACCAATCATTGCATGAGCTTAGGATTGTTTCATTCATCAAAAGCAGCAAAGCATGAATGACTTCTATGAATTACTGCCAACAAAATTTGCATCTCAGTCACCGTGAGTCCTGTACAGTCTCAACTATAATTGAAAGTATTGCATAACAGGACTTTGAATCATTATATTGGCAGTGTTCCAGGTTACAAAGGTGGATTAGACAAAAGACAGCTTTAGGAAACATAAAGGTTTGTCTAAATGGATTGTTTAATAACAGTGCTGTTATTTTCAGATCAGGGACCAAGGAGCAATAACTGTAATGCCTGTTGAACTGGAAGAGCATCTTCCTGACTTTGTGAATTATGATGTCCCCATTTTATTACCCTTAAACTGTGTTGAGGGCAGAAGAGTACACATTCAAGGATTTAAAGTACTGTAATTAACGTTAAAATATTCCAGATTTAGAGGAAAGAATTCTCAACACATTTTTTAAATTCAGAGCATTTTTGAAATGGCTTAAAAATTACAAATAAATCTGGAGAATATGTATTGGTGAGGAAGAAGCAGATGAAACAGCTGATAGTGTAAGATGAATGCAGTTTTACCTATACTAGCACATCCTACACCTTTGTAGTTCACCACTTGGTTATCATCACAGTAAGGTCTTCAACTAAGGAAACTAGAGCTGAATTGTGCCAAGACTTCTATTACTGTTCTCTTCTTCCCACTACCTAAAATTTTTAACTTACTGGACAGTTTTTTGGTTTGTAAAAATCATTACATGTTAGGTCTTCACAACATAACAAATGAGGTAAATAATTTCACCCTTTTTGGCAAAAAAGAAGAAAGGGGAAACCATTTTTCACTCACCACTGCCTAATTCTTTAATGGCATTGGTTTATACTGAGAAGTGTTGGACCAGAACTTCCCCTCCCTCCTCTGCTAATCTAAGGGCCAGTGGCTGGCTGCCTGCAGATGAGGGAGTAGCTCTACCCGATTCAGGCCTCATGTTCATTCTTTACCTTATGATTTACAATATTCCCCTTGACTTGGTGCTGATGAAGGTTCCTTTCTGTCACTTTTCTTCACTCTGGCATTGAAATGGCATACTATGAATGACAAGGCTGATTTTGATTCTTTTCTGAAAATGGCATGAAAATGGAAGCTAGAAGCTCTGTGGGAAAATGAAATAAGTAAATAAAATAAAAATTTAAAATGTCAGTCTCTGCCTTACAGCAATTCCCAGACCTTTATGAAAGTATCCAAATATTCGGAAACAAAATTTAATCCTTTTGAATAGTTCTCTTAATTATTGTCCTAGGTCCCCATTCTAAAGAGATTTCCATTTTACAGTACAATCACAACCAGGGAGGCCAGGACATTCATACGTCTCTGCTGATATCACATGATAGCAAAGACAGCTTAGATATGGAGGACAGTTTCATTACAGAGGAAAAAGCCTTCCAAGAGGTGAGGATAATAGTCGCTACACCTTACTATTGGTTCTTTGAAAGGCCACTTTTAAGTCTCTGAACTAAACATTTGTTCCCTGTTTTCTGGAGACTTAAGACTTCTTTTAATATTGTGCTGAAGAGATTCATTTGCAAAGCAAAAAATCGTCTTTAAAGCCTTTTCTGAATCATAAATAGAAAAATGCACCATAGTTCTTTTTCTCCTGTAAGTTGAAAATAATGCTTTACATTTCTTCATTCTGTATTCTGAGTCCCTCTACATTTCTTAACAGTTGTCTTTGCCATTGGTACTCACTACTAGAAATACATCTGTAAGGAACAGACATCAAACAGAAAACTAACCAATAGTGTTATCAGTTCCGGTTCTTTATATCACTAATGCACATGAGTATTCATACTTCTCCTCAAGCTTAACTTATCCCCCTCCCCCCTCATAAATAACTCTTCCTGCATTTGGGATGCTTTCAAGAAATGTGTAGATTGACTTATTTGTCCATGTATATTTTGACCCAAGACATCTAAGTTCTGAATTCGGGTTAATATAACTTTGTTGACAATGATAAAGTCTTCATTACAATAACAGCAAAAATCATGATTTTTTTTATTTAAAGAAATGATGAAGTTGCAAACTCAAGCATTCCAATACATGATCTTATTAGAATAACAGAATTAAAGTTGCCCATGCAAATTTAAAAATACCCTTAACCGTGCAATATTTTATGAGAAATTTGTTGCAATCAAGTTAGAGAATAGATTGCTTGGACTCCCACCAGTTTGTTAACACTCATAATCCTGTTACAGGCAAAAAGGAATACACCATTCATGCAAAGCCAAGAATTTATTCTTAGTCTAATTACAGTCTTAATGATTGTAACAGTCATAACAGCCTTATCAAATAGTTTAAATTACGTGCAGGTAACATAAACACACATATGTTTTAGTCTCCCCCTTTCTCTGGTGTTAAGCTGGCCCTCCCACTGCCCCTGTAGGTATTAAGGTTGATGATTTCAGTCTGGGGGTGGGTTTACAGCAACTGGTTAGTATCCTAAGTCCTTTGCCAGAAGCATGACATCGATGTTGATGGTTTCTTCCTTCTCACTTTAGGATGTGTTTGCTAACAGGCTCTACACCTTGCTTATTATTCATTGGTCTGCAAGTCCATATTGCATCTGAATTTACTATGTAGTGTGTGTTTTACATATGTTGGATGCTTGTTCTTTGCTCTCTTTGCTACCCCTAAGGCTTGGCAAGAATGACTTGACTTACCTTGCTCCTGAGGTTGCATTCCTTTCATGATCAGTAATTGGTCCTCAGTGAGTTGTTTATAGCCCCTGGGCTTCAGGTATAGTCCGCTGTGTTGTGTTTTATTGGGGGGATCTAATAGGTCATTCTACCCACAGTAACTACATGTTACAAATACCCATTAGTTACAAAATTTATATCACTATAGACATTACATCACACAATTATACGGAGCTAATGAAAAGTTAAAACAAAGTAGGTAATAGAGATCTGGTTATTAGTTAATTGCTATTGCATGCAAAAACAAATCTTCAGGCAGACCAAGACAAGCACAGGCAAAGCTGGTCTAGAAGCCTGTCTTGTTCGCTTAACGCAAAACCTGTGGCCTGTTACAAACAGCAGTTACTCCCTATTTACAGAGCTAGAAAGCATGTTAGTGGTTTAGTTGTGATTAGATTTCAGATGGACCATCGGTGTTGGAATGCAACAGTGGCTCCTCAGAAGGTTTAATGGTACTTGCTATACCCATGAAAAGAAAACAAAACACATTGGATTTTCAATATTTGAATCTCTTAGTATTCACATAAACATTTCAGAAATCCCATTTCAGCTAGGGATTGTGATAGTGACCTTGATTTGAAATAAGTTCTCTGTTTCTGGAATTTATGCAGTAGACTTCACATCCACTGGAATAAATTACTTATGCCATGAGCTTCTCATTCTTAATGCTGGCTAGTAGTCTTATCGCATGGACAAATAAAGATATGCCTGGTTTTTTGGTCCTGGTAGGGGAAGGCTGACCATTCTTATTTAACTGCTGATTAGTAGGTAACTCCCTTGATTGAATACAACTGTTACATATTTATATCTCATCATCCGTGATGCCAGGCAGGCCCCCATTTGCTCTCCCTTTACCAGAAATAAGATGGTACACTGTATTGATAAAACTACCTGATCTTAACATTACATGTTGGTGTTTTGATCAAAAGGCCCTCTGAGCCAGATCCTTCTGTTTATCACTCAATTAAAGCAGATATAAAACACACAGCTCTCCTTCTCATTGCTGTTCTTAAACTCCTGTGCCTAAAATTATTTTTTAAAAAAATTAATAATCTTCAGTGTATAAAAGGGGCACATAGGACCTCATTAAAAGAGTCTCAGAGAAATCTGTATTTGGCATTCATGTAAATCCATGTGACCCCCTAGCAAGGAATTGCTTTGTTTCATTAGAAATGCACACAGCCTCTGCACCCACTTGTCCTTCTTGCTATCAGTAGAAGAAAGGAAGCAGGGGGGATTTTCAGATAAAACACAACTTTACAATATGAGTAATAATCACATCTAGTGCTATTATAGCACGAGATGTGGTTTCTGTATCTCAGCTTCCTCCTGTGTTGTTCTCTGAGGCTAAACTGATGGAAGGAATGATGGGGATGTAAAGTATTTGAGGATGTTATTCTCATTTGACTTGAAATACTGAATGATTTAAATTTTTTTGAGGTTTAATGTCACTGAATCCTATAAAAAGTAATTTGCATTTTCTGTAATGTTGTGTGTCTTTGAGACATGTGAGCAGCCATATGATTATAGATTCTGTGTTCAAGTGTTAGCTAAACGCTCTTTGGAACATTCCCACGTACAGCATGAAATGTCGGTTCGCCTCTGAGCAGGATAAAGCCATGACACCTTGGAATGATTCTTTCCAGAGTCCTTGTTTAAAAACCAAAAAATTACACTCATGCATCTGCCATAGATTATTCCAAAGGAAACAGGTAGTGAACTTTCCATTTTGTAAAATCAGAGACTTTCTTTGTCATCCCACAAGGTGATCATATTAACTCTTTTCCTTTGTCATGGGGTTTAAAAAAGCACTTCCATAATTTTAGAAATGTTTTGGCTACATCAGCTACAGTGTAAGGAACAATATCTTCAAAGCTGTGACTTCTCACAGACCTGTCCAAACATGAAGAGACAGCGACGCAATCTTAGGTGGCAAAACAGTTACAAAAATACTCTTTTGCTTGTATGAAAAGTAAAAAAAAAAAAAAAGGCAAAATAAAAAAAAGTTCTGTTCCAAAATAGCATGCATTGAAACAGTTCATCTAAGCAATACTTGGTCTTAAGAGTAAGAAAGCAGGGTAATGATGCATGATTTTGTACACCTTAAACAAATCTTTAGTAAACTTACATGTATTATTCCTCTTTCCTGAAATCCTTTTAGGCACCTCTCTCGTGCCTCTCTACTGGCACACAAATACCTGGGTTGAATCTCTTAGGTTTCTTATAGTATTGGAACCATTAACACAGAGAGTTTATATATCATTCAGCGTCTGCAGAGTGATTGCTTTTATAAACCCAGAATTAACTGCACAGCATGTGGGCCTCATCTTCTGTACCTCATCACTGCTACTAAAATATTTACTAAAACACCTATACCTTGCTGAGAAGCCACTGTCTTAGGATGTGCTAGAGACTGTGACCAAAACTAAGTCCCACATTACACACATTTTTGAATTACGAAACTCAAAGATAAAAGATATACCATTTCTTGTGCTTTTTTAAAACTGTAACAGTATGAATAGGTGAATTCGTTGGCATTAAAAAAAACCCCTTTGAGTCTTCCCTTTAAGGCTTTGTGAGACTTTTAATCTGCAAAGCAAAGATTACTGAAAATTACATTCTGTCATTTTCATTCTTCCCTCTCCCTTGGGATCCTGTAGACTGCTTGCATCCTCACACTTTCATCCCCAAATTCTTGCAAAACACCTGTATTTTCTTATCAGTGAAATTTCTTTAGCTATTGCTGCTTTTATTTTATGTAGTCACATTAACATCTGTCTATGGGTATGCAAACTCAGTTCAGTGTCATTATCTTCTATTTATTATCTTTATTGCTTTTATTCTTTTTTTTTCCCCTTTAAGGATTCTTTTTTTAGGATTCTTAAAGAAAAATTAAAAACAAAGCAGACTGCCTGTACTATCCATTCTGGACCATTTTCTACCTTTACTGCTCTTACTGGTGTTACCTTGTCTCTGGGCATCTAGAAGAAAGACTTCTTTTCCCCAGAACTTCTGTATTTCGGTGAAAAGTTTCTCTGAGTATCTTAGATCAGTGGAAAGACAAAAGGATGTCTTACTAGCTTGTCCAAGGGGAAGAAAAAACCCCACAAAAATCTTTTGCTATAATTTTCCCTTTCCATATGTGCAACTTTGAACTGCCTTTGCATCCCTGTCTTGCCTTCCCCAAGTAGAACTCCTTCTGTGAGCTTCCGTAACTTCCTAATCATCCTGCAGGACAAGACTCTTAAATCGCCCAGCTCCCATAGTGTAGTGCTCAGCAAACTTGCCTTCAGAGTTCTGTTTGATAAGCCAGAACTCCTTATAAATGGTCAGATGTTTCGAATTTAAAAGTGCAATGTGAATACAAAATACTTATTATTTCCCTATAAAAAGCAATTTGCAGTCTATAGCTAACACTTTTATTTTCCAGTTAGTAATGTCATTGGCCTGAAAATGCCAAAGAGCTGATGGTATGCTTACTGAGCTGTCAAAACGAAGCCTGTATTACAAAGCCCACAGTGTAAGTTCAGGGCACCCATCCTGACCTTTAGCTAAAATTCAGTCCTGTGAATTTGACTTGTGTATTCCAGCCATGTTTATGCAGTTACTGGCAGTAAGTCCTCTCCACATTGCTAGGAATGTCTGAAATATGACATCGTGAGTTACCCAGCCCTTGCTTTTCCAATAATTTAATGTGGGTTTACGTATCGCTTTGATAAGCAAACACAACACTACTACCCAGTGGCAGTCTGCAGCTTCAGCATCCGGAAGGCACGGACCACTGTTAAATTTTCCCATCTCTGGCGTGTAACTCAACTCTCATAAGTTGTAGCTATTTATGTCCCTTTTCTGGTTTGTTGAAAAGAAGAATTTTAGTACATGACATATTCACTGACTTTCTTTTTTCTGCCCAATTTGATCACTACAGCATAAATCAATCCTTGCTCATCTCCTTTTTTTCTTCCTCTTATAAATGAGAGCACGTGAATTTTATGATAAGAAGTGGGGAAAGCTGGCATGCGGAAATTTGATTTGGGACAAGACTGAGATGAGCGAGGCTGAGTATAAAGAGAAGCTAAGGATCCTGTGTGTGCATTAAGTAATAAAGTTCTTCTTTAAGAGCTCTCATGAGTATTGTGTTAAGAAAAGATATGTTGTTATAAATTCAACTTGTTGAAACTCATAAAATGCTCCATTTGAAACATGCTTTGATTTAATTTTACCAGGGAGCCATACTCTGTTCCTGGTCAGTTTATTTTTATTGCCATGGTATTTTCTTTCCTATTTTTGTACAGGCTATAATCACTTTCTCCTTTTGTTTTCTTCATTAACCTTCTGGCTTGAATGTCTTTAGCAGTGCCACCTTTTCCCTATATAGCGCTTAGCCTTTTTGCTGAGACTTCAAACAAGGTGTAAAATAAAAGGGCTTTAATCCTCTCCTAAGGAATTTCCCCAAAGCAGCAGAGCATAAGCTTCAGTTCTGAGCTGAAACACACAGGCTATTGTCAATTAAAACCAGATCTGATTTATGCTAGGGTCATGCCAGCTACAGAACAGCTCATATTTGAGGAGATGCAAAGGAAGCACACAGCTATTCTTGCCTTTTTCTTCCTCATGCTGGAAATAGAGCATAATATGAAGCCAGCATCCAATTAGTACTTTTTTTTCCCCCCGAAACATCTGTCTTACCAGGAATTGGCTGGAGATAAAAAAAAAGTGGTTTATTTGCAACCACAGAGTTCCAAAAATACAACATAGACAAATTAAACCCTTTGTAAATAAACTGTATATAAACCCAACAATATTTAAAAAGCTAAAAATGAAGTGTGTTGTGTGAGAGAAATTGGTTTATAGGGAGTTTTTTAGATTGCCACAAATTAAATGGAAAATGTGGAACCGTTATTTAAATCAACAGGAGATTCAGTTCTGACATGATTCTGAAAAATGCCAGGCTCCATTGGTGAATGCAAGGGCAGGATGCAGATTTGCCTAAACAGAGACACGTGTTGCTTTTTGAGAAGCCATGGGGGATCTGGAACATCTGGGTGAAAGTGGAAGATATGTCAGAGGCCTTGTGAGAGACCCACGTGCTTTTAGAGCAGTTTGGAAGCTAGGTGAGGTAACCCACAGCATTTAAAATGGCAACAGAGCCCTGCATTTGGGCAATTGAATGCTACACTAAGGGTACAAGCTTTGAGAAGTTGCTATCCACTCATGAGAAAATTAAAGACAATTGTATATTTGTATTTGCCTGTGCAGTTTCACCTACTGAACATGTTAAGCACAAACCTGTGCAAGTTTGTAGGTAACCTGAATTTAAATTTATTATCACAACTAGAGGCGTATTTTTCATTTATCCGTTTCTGTGTTCCTGCTTTTTAACCAGGCAACCTGTAAAATTTTATGCTGTTATTTGAACTGTCTTTTTATTTTTTGTGGGTTTTTTGCCCGCATAGTCAGAGGCTCTGGCAGATGAGTTACACTGATGCTTTCTATGGCAATTTAACCAGCTCAGGTGCCCCTCTTTGCTAGAAGTCATATTTTCCCATAGTGGGGTTGACAGAAGCAAACGTGTTGGCATCTCGGTTGCTGTGCTTCCTTGTCCAAGTGATTACAAGCTATAACTGAAGATGGTTTTGTGTTTATACATTCGACTGTAGCAGCAGTGATTGAGGTGTGGGCACACGTTCATGTCTGTCAGCTCTGCTGTAACTTCTGCCCTGGGGAAAGGCAGATGTCTGTGGTGCGATAAAGTATTAAATTGTGCTTAAGTGCATTTTCAGTTCAGTTATATTACTGTTCGCTTCAGTGTGCCTGGGTCAAGGCCTGAAAAAGAGGTTTATAGGATAATTTTTTTTTTTAACCTATCTGCTATACCCATTTTCCACAGGTGTTGTCCACTCTCTTGACATCTAGAAAGAGAAAAATTTTGCTTGAAAGGAATTTGGGGGATGGGGGTTGTGTTTGGTTTTCTCCTTTCACTCATTTACAGAAGACTAATGTGGCTTTTGAGCTAGGAAGACGTGGATGTTCATATACACATTAATTTACCATTCCTGACTTCCCTCCTAATAGATAATTGGAGCTTCCTAATATTTGGAATTTTTGGAGACAACAGCAATCCATCTGGTGCTGGAGGGATCTCTGGCAGCTGCATTTTGCCACTTTGATTAGGCTTCCAAATCCATACTCAAATGCCCTACTAAGTGGCTTCATGTTCAGAAATGCAGAGCACACGCTTTCTGCTACCTCATCAGAAGGTGCAGATGACCAGAATCTTTGAATGTGTCTCGTTTGCGTAGCTAAATCTGTTTTCAGTGGATTTAAATACTTGCACAGTTTAATGCATTTCAACAAGCAGTTCTGCTTTTCGCTGCAGCTCCTGGGTTTGGACTGGCAACTCTGAATTAAAGTTCATGGCTCCTCATCTATTCCGTTTGTACCATTTCCATCACTTAACGCATTTGTCGTTTAGCAGCTGCTCTAACATTTAGAGTGTTATCTCATGAGTGGTGACATTATAGGATTCTTTTCCCCAGTGATTTGTATATCATTTAAGTCATTCTTTGGAACAAAAAATAAAGTAAGAATATTAAAATAATCAGATTTTCAGAGCAAAACGAGACTTCAGTTCTTTCCAACATTAGCTTTCTCAAATTTTGCTTCCATTTTTGTATAAAACACAGTTTATAGCTCCTTATAATTAAAAGGAAAAAAAAAAAGACAAGCTGCAATTGAATGCTTGTTGTCTAAATTACTTCACAAGCAGTTAATAATTTCATACTCTCAGGTCTGTTTTGATGTGCTGCTGATTAGTAGTTGCATTTTTGCCCTCAGATTTTGAGCTTAAAATGTGAAAGTTCAGCTGAACCTAAAAGATAGTGTAATTGTAGAAAATAAGATTAATGATGATCTATAGGCTGATAAGAGGATTAATTTTAATATAAGGCTGCACTGATGATATAATAAATGACTATGGATAATTGAATAAGAATCTGAAAGTGTGCTCTATGGCTGGATATAAAATAGTAATCACTGTTTTATTTTTCTGCATTACTTGTTGGCTGGCTTTTCACACAGCTGATTTTCCAGGTCAAAATATTATGGAAGTAAATGTGTCCTCAGTATGTAAATTCCAGAACTACTTTACCACTGTGCTTAATTTGAAACTGCCTTGTGAAAGAAATGAGCCATTTCTCTCTGTAGGAGTACATCCCTGATTCCTTATCCTCAACCCCATGATTACAGGCTGTGCAGCTTTTACTTTCTTCTCTTGTTTTGGAATTACACACTGTTTTAGCAACCTGTGGAGTTATTGATATATGGTGGCAGACAAACCCAGCTGGAACTTGTTTGCAGATTTCTCCCATTGCTAAGTTCATCAAAAGGCAGTTGACAATCATTATAGCTAGTAATGGGTGAATCTAAGAATTAGGAATCTAAGGATGACTATCTTTCCAGGTCACAAAGTAGCCAAGTAACTCTAGTGTTGCCTACGAAAACTGAAGTCCCAGATTTGCTTCCACTTTTGGTGTTTAAAAATTTGTTGTTGAGGATCTCCTTTTACAACAATATGGATCTCATTGTCTTTCTAGCAGCCTACATGAAGGAAAACCTATGCTGCAGAATAGAAATTAAGGTAATTTATGTGTGATAACAGATTTGCAGTCATTACAAAATAGCAGTCTCTAAAATGGACGAGTTGACAGCCTTTTCATGCCTCTTTGACTATCGGATTATCTTCTAACATTCTTACTCTCAGTTAATAAATACTTGGATAGCCATGATTTTCAGTAATTTAAAAAAAGACATTTCAAGTTAATAATAACTATTTCAGCAATTTAAAATATTATTGTCAGGAATTATAGAGCCTACATGAAAAACTTTAAGCTTCTCAGTAAGAGTATGTGAAGCTAATTGCAAACAATTGAGTTATTACAGCAAAGTAAATCACTCCTTATCTGTCTGACTTAATCCGCCTTCTTTTGCACTTGCATTTGCATTTGTAATGCATAAAGCCACATGCACGGATCGTTAGCATGGCCCAGCAGAGCGGTTACTCACTAAGCTGCAGCAACTCATTTGGTTCCAATCAGCTGATCATACCCCCCCCAAAATGGAATTTTGAACAACCCCCTTTTCCCCAATTCTGAAGTACTGAATGATCAGGTAAGCAAAATCGCAGCTCACAGGAAGCTACATTTCTTTCCCTGGTCTTTTCAAATTGCAACTAGTACATTCTTAATTTTAAAGGTAAAGTTGAAGTTCCTCTCTTTATAATTAAATGTATAAATATAGATTTCCAAGCTGATGTTTACACACTAATTTAAAATGCTGATTTAAATGCTGAAAAGATTAATTTCGATTCATGTACAAGTAACACATCATTTACCTTTAATGATATTTATATTTCACCATCTACTTGTCATGTTGTTGCTCAGATTTGGAGGTCATGTCTTTCCTACTGCAGTTGAGGCCTTCACTACGTGGCAATATAGTGCCTGCTTAACTGAAATCACTTTTGAGTCAATTTTGGTAAATCCATGCAGTCATTTATAGGTGGACAATCCCTTCAGCCTTATAGCCTTGATTATTTATGGTCCTGTATGTTCTGTTTTCATCAGTTCAGTAATATCTTATACTTTCTTTAGTGCAGGCTTTTCAGCAGTCTAAATGACAACACCCTGGGCAAAAATAACTGAATCCTTAGTCCTTCGACAGACACTTCTGGGCTTATAAAATTTTAGCAGGTTCAGGTGGTGATGTACCCAGCTTCTCACCGTGCCCCCCTCCCACCCCTGCTCCTAGAGGTTCCTACCCCACAGTAGAGCTGCTAGAACAGGAGGCATGTTTGTGCAAGTCAGACCGCAATATGGCATACAAAACCACAGATAAGAGGGGATTTGCAGTAAGACTCCTGGCTATGAACTGGAGCAAATAAGCCCTGGACACCTATCTCCTAAACAGTAACTTACCTGCAGAACTTTAATTTTCAGTAGATGGATGGGACACACTCTTAGTAACAATACTGCATAAACAACTTAATCAGCTTCCTTTACTAGATGGACTCCCTGCCCCATCCAGGGCTCTTTTAAGCCAGTATAATGATTTTGAGGACCTGGACTATTATTTATCAGTTTTTAGGACCGGCACTTAAGTATCTTTGACTGTTAATTAGCGTCAAGTCCCTAACAATTACATGACTGACAAAAATGCTTAAATGTAACACTTAGAATTAGTGATGTACACAAATGCAGAAAAGCATATAATTGCATGAATGTGGGAAAAATCCTGAAAGTAAAATTCATTACCTAAAAAAACCCTTAAATCAGGGGAAACCCGTTTGCTATGTTCTTGTATATAGCTGAAGATGTGATCCTTCAGAGCACATCGCACAGCTTGTCCATTTTGTGAGATGTTTCATAGACCATGTGTAGAGTAAAAGGGAAGGACGAATAAGAGGAAGAATTTTCTGTTTAGGCCATGCATTTTTAGAGGCATTGCTTGTTTCCTAACTGTTAACAATGCATTCAGTATCTTCAGTGCCCCAAGAGTGAAAGGAACAGGGTAATTTACAGGAGGTTTATGGCATTGTGGGCCAAATGTAGAGGGTATTATTCATCAAAAGAAAATCTAGGGTTAACTGAGTAAGAGAAGTCTAGAATTCAAAGTAAATCCACATTCAGAAAGGAACTGGGTGACAAGACTGAATATTAATTGCCTTCGTGGACTTGAAACACATTCCTGAAAGTGAGGTGAGTGTCCAGTAGAAACAAATATGCAGTCTCCAGTTTCAGCCTATTCAGGACACTTAATTCTGAATACTTATTGGAGCCAAATCCAGTTGGCAACCGGTCACGAGTGGTGTTCCCCAAGGCTCAGTGTTGGGACCGATGCTGTTTAATATCTTTATTGACGATCTGGATGAGGGGTTTGAGTGCACCCTCAGTAAGTTTGCAGATGACACCAAGTTGGGTGGGAGTGTTGATCTGCTGGAGGGTAGGAAGGCCCTGCAGAGGGACCTGGACAGGCTGGATTGTTGGGCTGGGGCCAACTGTATGAGGTTCAACAAGGCCAGGTGCCGGGTCCTGCACTTGGGTCACAACAACCCCATGCAACGCTACAGGCTTGGGGAGGAGTGGCTGGAGAGCAGCCTGGCTGAAAAGGACCTGGGAGTGTTGGTTGACAGCCGCCTAAACATGAGCCAGCAGTGTGCCCAGGTGGCCAAGAGGGCCAATGGCATCCTGGCTTGTATCAGGAATAGTGTGGCCAGCAGGACCAGGGAGGTGATAGTGCCCCTGTATTTGGCACTGGTGAGGCCGCACCTCGAATACTGTGTTCAGGTTTGGGCCCCTCACTACAAGAAGGACATCGAGGTGCTGGAGCGTGTCCAAAGAAGGGCAACGAGGTTGGTGAAGGGTCTAGAGAATAAGTCTTATGAGGAGCGGCTGAGGGAGCTGGGGTTGTTTAGTTTGGAGAGGAGGAGGCTGAGGGGAGACCTTATCACTCTCTACAACTACCTGAAAGGAGGTTGTAGCGAGGTGGGGGTTGGTCTCTTCACCCCAGTAACAAGTGATAGGACAAGAGGAAATGGCCTCAAGCTGCGCCAGGGTAAGTTTAGGTTAGATATTAGGAAAAACTTCTTCACTGAAAGAGTAGTCAGGCACTGGAACAGGCTGCCCAGGGAAGCGTTTGAGTCCCCATCCCTGGAGGTATTTAAAAGACAGGTAGATGTGGTGCTTGAGGACATGGTTTAGTGGTAGGTGGTGGTAGGTTAACGGTTGGACCTGATGATCTTAAGGGTCTTTTCCAACCTTAACAATTCTATGATTCTATGATTCTATGAACAAGCAGTCAAGTGCCAGAAGAGACATCTGCAACCAAAATTCAGATCCATTTCACTGAAACACATTACAGTTTAAGTGTACTTCATTCTTAGTTTGAAAACTGACTGTAAATTCCACTAGTCAGTTCTTTGACTAGTTTTGAGATGTTCTCCAATATTAAGAACATACAAGCACTGAGAATGGGTTTTTTTTGCCATTTTGGAGTTTGAGTTCCCATAGTGACTATAGCTTGGGACCCATTCCTGCCTTAGCAGTCTGGGAAGGACGGCATGGTTGCAGTTCCCTGGTCTTGACTTGCAGCTCGCTAAGGGGTTTAAAACTGTCAGATTGAAAATCAGTTGCCTAGCATAGCAGGAAGCTGACCTCCAAAGTGTTATTGTTACAGCATTACTGTTGTTGTCCTGCTGCCTGAAAGCTTTAATGATGAACCAGGATACCGTTATACAAAGGCCTGCAAAGAGACAGTCTAAACCAGCTTCTCCTCTAGGGAGCTCATGGTCTGACCATGCAAGTGTTAAATAGGTGTGGAGATTAGAGTAAGGGCGCTGTGTTAGCAGGCTGCTCTGTACAAGGGGTATAGAAGTGGGCTCCTCTAGCAGTAGCACTGGGATGACACCAGGGGCACTTAGAGGATTGGTACAAATTGAGCTGTCAGCATGCAGACTTGCTGCTGTGGATTTACTATGGTTTTACTATTTTTCATTTCTCTACAAGCAGTGTGCAAAAATACACATACGTTCTTGATGTACTCAGTTATTAAAAAAAAAAAAAAACAATTTACAAATCTTGACAAATTTGTCCTGTTTTGTGCCACATAACAATTTCATTTGCTAGGTGCGTTTGAGTAGGGTGGTTGACTGTAATGCAAGTCCATAAATGGATTAGGTTTGAAGAATCCAAATTAACTACTATGCCTCTTTCTATATTTTTTTAAAATCTCTGTCAGAATAAAGAAGCTTTTTCTTCCTTAGACATTTCTAGTTTCATTTTTAATATGAGTTAATTCCAAAAATCATGCTTTAAAATGAACTATTACAATATTAGGAATTGTCATGCATATGAAATAAATGTTTATCACTCTAAATGGTTCTCATGTGCCAATGTGAATGTGAGCATCTGAGAATCGGTACTTAAGAATAAAAACTACACTTCCTCGATTCAACCAGGCCATGCTGCTTGCTGAGGTGGAGCTGAAGGTGCTCCTACTAACCCTGTGCCTTTGAGATATTCAGTTAAGCTACTCACGATTAAGTAAGTGATTTAATTTTTTGTAACAGTTTCTTCACAAAAGTTTGACTAGTTTGACGCAAAATGTAGCTTTCAAGCACGGAGTTACACAAATGGCTGGTAGAGAAAAAGTAAGAGGAAAGTGGCGGCTTTCCTCACTCCAAAATCTGATGGTTTTATGAAGAGATGGTGAAAGTAGGAACTTTCCTTATCTAAATAAAATGAATGATGTTGAATATAGGAAGGATTTGAGTACCGAACAGTGCCAGTCTGATAACCTGCCCAACAGGCCCTGAACTCCTCCAGGGAAAATGGTTCCAAATCCAGCCTTTAATTCCTTTTAAGTTCCCCTTTACATCATTGGAAGTTTTTCCAATTCTTTTCTTTAAAATACACAAAATTGAAACAAAAGGTTGTGCTCAGTCAGTATTTGCAGCCAAAAAATAAATCCGTTCATTTCAGAAGAAACCTGTTCCTTTTGCTCAGGGTAAAATGATTTTCCTCCCTCTATCCATCAAAATATTTTAAAAAACCCTTTATGAACACAGCCTACCTACCCTTACTTTACAGCACTGCAGGATTGCATCTGCGCTCAGCAATGGTTTCTGAAGTCCTGGTTCCACTGGAATCAATCTAACTACTCCCACTGATGTCATTTGAAGCTAAAATACTGCCTATAAACTAGGATATAGATGTGCCTTTGCATGATTAAAAACCAATGGGGATCTTAGAAATATTTTTGGGGTTTGTTTTTTAAGTATAGCTGTGAAATTTACAGTGTAGAAGATGTTTTGCTTAATGACTTGGATGTAATGGGTTTTGGGTATTCTTTCAGGTCATGCTTTTGAAATAGAAAAATTACAATAAAGTAAGGTATATCTAATGGTATTGGGTTGAAGAACCTGGCTTTTTAAACTGTGAAAATAAATAGAAACATAATCAGGGACTGACTTTCTTTTGTTTGTTTTAGTTTGAAAATGCTTTTCTAAATGGATAAGACTTTACACTGCTGTAATGAAAATAAATGAACCATTTATTTTTTCAAGTTCAGTTAGTGATTTTCCTGAATGTGTTTTTCAACCACTGCAAGATAAATGTTATCTATCTTTTGGTTCTTGGAGAGGGAGAGGGTATATTAGTCCTTCAGGAAACTTATGTTTTGATGTGTAAACAAGGGCCCCTATAAATGGGAACCGTTTTTCTCTCCAGTTTTATAACACTGTTACATTCACTTTGGCCTTTGTTTTGATTGCATGGGAGAGCTATCCTTTCCTTTAACTACATATTGCTGTGACAAACTCAAAGCCTGGGAGATGGCTGAGAGACTCAGGTTCTTATATCTTACAATCCTCTCTTGTCCCAGGTGACATACTACACCATTCAATTTATGAATCAGCAACATTCTTTTCTATTTGTCTCTTAATATCTGAAAACTTAAATAAATCTTTTGAGCCAGACAAACTGAAGTTTAGCACGATGGAACAAAAAGCAAAAATTTGTAAGTATTTTTTTTAATCAATGGACTGTTCAGTGATTCCAAAACAATATTCCAGAACTAATACCATATATTAAAAGCAAATCATAAAAGATAACTGTTGAGCTGAAAATATTTAAATGGACTGTTAATGTTGATTTAGCTGCCTTGTGACTATCTGAAGATAGTCTCTCACACTAACAGATGAGAAAGAAAAACACAGATGAGAACAAAAGAAGTGCATTCAACATAGACGTATATACATCAAAGAAATAAGAGTTTGTTAGGAGAAATCCCTCCATAATATAAACATGTAATATAAATGGGAATAGAACTCTCTATCTGAATTCTGTTTTTTATAAAAAATTGTAGTTCAAATGTAGATAAGATTTTAGCCTAGTTTCCTAAGGAAGTATCAGACTATCATGCTATTTGGTTAATTAAAATAAAATTTTAACTAGGAGTAAAAATCTCAGAAATCCTCAAAACTTTCAGGAATTTGACTAAAGTGGCTATGCAGGGCAAAAAAAATTAGTCTGTTCCATGTCCTCCATGAGAAAACAGTAGAATTTTGTTCTACATTGTTTAGCAACAGTCTCCTCCAGTTTGAAATAAGATGTTCTGGAAATAACATTTTAGTTGTCCTTTTCTAAAATGATACAACCAAATAATTCTAAATACGTCTTGGTACAAAACATGACATTATTTTTCATTATACACAAATATTAGGAAATGTTATTTAAGGACAGAAGCAAGGTAGCTAGTTAATAGCGTAGTCAATGTTTTTGTTCTATCGTTCCAAATTATGTTCTTAATTTATGATGCCTTTTCTCATATTGCCACCAGTATGCTTTGTCATAGTTTTTTATTTTAATTTATCATTTTCATAGACATGTATTTTGTGATGTATGTATTTATTTGTGTATTATGTGTAAAATTCCCAACTAACTGTTGAGCTGTCCCCTGAAATCTAGTCTTTAAAGGTCTTAATGCATCTTTGCCAGGCATAGCTAGGCATAAATTTACCAATCTCAACTGACTAGATCCACTCTAAACTACAAGTCACAATATGGTGAATTAGGCCACACATTGTAGGACAACTTGCAAAGAGAACTTTGAAAATGTGGTTAAGTTTGAACTTCTGACTGCAATGATATTTTTGGCATCAGCAAATGGCCTCAACTGATTATTGTTCTGAGCCCACAAGTGTACCCTAAGAAAGAATGTACTTGAACCCATCATATGAGCCCCTGAAGTTTTCCTCTGTGGGTATCAGAGACCCCTCCCAGGAGAGCTCGACCCCATCTCTTCCTTCAGTCCACATGGAGCACATGAGGTGGAGCTTGGCAGCCACTGTCTGGGTTCCTCTCAACAGCCCTATTGAAGCAGAATGCTTCACTGCTTTTCTAGCTCTTTCTTACCACTGTTTTGCTGACGTGAGACCTCAGTGTTTCATCTGAGACTCTTATTCCGCTATGTGGTTGCTTTATTATTTTATCCATGACTCTAGCTGGTCGAATTGCTTTGGAGAGGGCCATATTCCTGAAATCCCACTTGAGTAAATTGTTCAAGTGTTGGATAAGGTGAGAAGAGGAGGATAATCCAAGCAGAGATAGCAGTTTCCATATTCCAAGTCCCTGACAAATCCTTCCAATCAGACTATCTCTTCGTGCTAGCA
Source organism: Theristicus caerulescens (assembly GCA_020745775.1). Classification (NCBI taxonomy): domain Eukaryota; kingdom Metazoa; phylum Chordata; class Aves; order Pelecaniformes; family Threskiornithidae; genus Theristicus; species Theristicus caerulescens. The sequence goes on from CM036558.1 coordinate 89,387,751, forward strand.
GCGCTAAATATACCCATGTGTGATCTGAATTGTGCCTTTTCTCTCCCTTCCTTTACTTACTTCCAAATCTGAGACCATTCAGAGCAAGATCATTGTTCTGCTTATACTGGAGTTTTGTAGCATCAGACCACATCAATGCTTTCATCAAGCACAATGTGTTTTTCGATTCCTCTGTGGCAGATGCGGTGGTTGGTAGAGCAGTGCAGCACTCGCTGTTTGTGAGAGAAGCCAGCAGGCTCTGCCAGGGCATTATTAGTGCCAGAACTTCATGGAGTCATCCATTGTTAGGTTATTCCTCTGAATTTTTCTCTAAGAGAGATTATTCACTTCTGTAAATATTTTCTGGGTAATCTACATGTACTTTTGTTTTCCCTGCCATTCCGAGCTTTTCATGGGTGTTATCCAGTGGTTGAACAGACAGGCATGACAGCAAACAAACTTTCTTATAAGCTATGCACCAAGCAAGAAGAAAGGAAAAACTAGCAAATGACCTCTACAGATACTCTCAAGGAACATCTTTCTTTTCTGGCTCATGTAACAACATATGAGTATACTCTCTGTTAGGGTGTATGAAGGGACTACACATGCTGAAGCACACTTGTTACTGGTAGTCTGTCTTTCTAGAAATGAGTCAGCTGATGTGTTCATCTCAAACGTGTGTTAGCAAAGCAGCATTCAGTACATTGCCACTAAATTAACTTCTTCCTCTATTGCCTGTTTTTATTTGACAAACGGTTCATTGCATATCTCACACATTCTGCTTTTCATGACCCTCACCTGTCTACGCCACATCCAGTAAAGAAAGACCTCACATTTCTAGCAGCTTTTATTTTTGATTGAAAAATATCAATACAGAAATCAACAGCAAATGAGGAACTGAAACTTTTAGACCATTGTGACTGTACTGAAATGAACATTGTAGTAGCTACTCTACTGGTTGAATTATTCCTGCTTATACACTACTAGAAAAGAGCTTGTGTCTCAAGATGTTTGGAAGTGATACAGCACTTCTCCCAGACTGTCATTGAATTTTTCCAAGACATTTGCCTTTGCAACAGAATATACTTTGATTTGGAAAACTGAAATATATGGCAAATGTTAAATGGATTAAAAGCTGGATCACTGACAGATTGAAAAATGCAGTGTTAATGGACAGATATAAATGACTGGGATGTGTCTAGCAGGGTCTGCCTGGAATCAGTTCTTGGGTCAATAGCACTTAACATTTTTATCAACAGTCTAGACAGTGATGGAAGACATCTTCAGTAAAGCTTAACCATGACAGAGATTGTTGAGGTAGTAAATAATATGCTAGATAATTGCAGAAGCTAATAAAATATATTTTAATATTGCCAAACACCAGCCTCTTGCATGGGATAGAAAACTGTATGTAGTTGTATAGCTGTGATTTAGAGAAGGACAGGTTATCAAAGATAATTGGGTCTACTTAAGCTCTTTGTGCAATATTGTGGAAGGAAAAAGCACTAATGCAATAATGTATGTATTAGAGTCAGACTGTCAAGTGGAACGGGGTCATGATTGCCTCTCCATGCTGTATTGCTAAGACTGCTTCTAGAGTGCCAAGTCAAATTTTGGTGTCCAGTCTTAAGGAAAATAAGGAAATAGGACAAAAGGAAGACATAGGGATGCACAGGACCTGGACATCAGGTTTTAAATCCTATGTAGCTTTAAGAAGTTCAGCTTAGTTTATCATTATGTATGGGTTACTTGGGCATGAAAAATTTGTTTGTAGGTATGGGACAAGGAACACTTTCAGTATCGTTGATAAAGGCGCAGCAAAATTCAGTGACTGGAAAATTAAATTAAGGGGAAAATGCAGCCTTGAATTAACGTGCAATTTGTTAGCTTTGAGGATCACTAAATAGTGGGACAGCTGATGCAGGGAGGTGATAGATTCATCAGTGCTAGACATCTTTTAAAAAAAAAAAGAGGGAATGACAGAGTGCTCTTGCTAAAAGATGCACTGTAATCCAGCTGCTGGAGGGGACTGCATGTTGGAGTCCCTTGCCAGTTGGGATAGCAAGAAGGGGGGTTCTGGCTGTTGCTGGGATCTGTTAATTTTATGATTTCTTTTTTACAGTTCATGTGTGTCACATCCCACCTGGGGAGGAGGGGGGAGGAGTGACAAAGATTCGCAAATCCTCTCGGTGTGGATTAAGGTGGGCCAACACTCAAGGTCCGTACACAAACACCAGCTTTAATAGAAAGCTTGTATAGAGACAAATATTGAGTACAAATATTCGATACCCGCCAACCCTCTCGCAGTTATATCCACTCCAGCTACGCGGTTTTACGGAAAATCAAGGTAGGCCATACAATACTTGACTACAATTTAACAACTTTTAACAACTTAATCACCTTAGAAAAAGTAAAAGAGAGAGAGAAAGAGAAAGAGAGAGAGAAAAAAGAATCACCAGTCCTGGATCCAGCGTTGGTCCTGCCAACAAGGGTATTCGGTGAGGAAAAAAAAAAGAGGAGAAGAGTGAGGAGAAGTGAAGGTTCTTCTAAAGATGTGGATTCTGCGCAGGGTGCTCGGTGATGATAATTCCACAAATCATGCGTGCACGAGCATGAACACGAACACACAAAAACCAACCCCCATGAACACGAGCACACGCACATTTATCAGGCTACATGATTAGTATAAACCCACCTAAATTTACACTTATTGGTTAGTGATTAACATTTCATACACTATTGGTTTACTGTATTTAAATTAGCCTCGCTTGCTATGTAAATTAGCACGCATGCTCCTTTCAGGTGTGGGGGGGCAAGTCTTTTCGGTCCTGAATTGAGTCGGTGGTCGCGATCTCCCCTCGCCACATTTACCTTTCACCTACTTTCTGCAGTTTTATCTTCTCTGGCCACAGTCCAGTCTTTGGTGCCAAGATGTTCACTTTTATCAGCTTGTTAGCTCTTCTTCAAGGTTAGAGCCGTTAGTTTTCTACAGTTTGTTACCTTTTAGCTCCCTCCCAAATTCCTTTCCCAAGGCACAAGTGGCTAGTAGTTTTGCTAATTGGAGAATTACATCAGCAACCAGTCAAACCAAGAGGAGTGATACCAGGACTGTCCCCCAGGCAGGAGGTGTGTGTGTGGGGGAATGAAACGCTTCGCAGACCACGGGGAATGGGGCCGAGGCAAGGCTGCCCTGTCTCCACAGGACTCCCTCCCTCACCCTCACTCCAGGCTACCGTCCAGTCCTGGGTCCTAGTGACCGTCGCTCTGTATTGTGGTTTTAGCACCCAGGCTGTTTGAGACATCTTGTTGTTTTAGACTAGCAATTCTCTACAATGTGCTGTTAGGAGAACAGTTCTACATGTTCTGTCCTCAGTCTAACACAGACATGATTTAAACAGTTGCCTAGAGGAGTCATGAAGAAATTACTTCCCCTCCTGTACACAGGACTAGATAGTTTGATTGTTCTTTGCTGTCTTCTGATCCAGAAACCAGTCAAGGCTGAAACTCAGATCCCAGAAAGGCTGATCCAGTCCTCTGTGCTCTAAAGGGAACCTGTTTCATAGATGGTCCCTGAGTATGACTCATGTGGTCACCGTTGTAGTGATCACCAGGTTTTAAGGTGGGAAGGGACATTGCTGGAATAGTCCAGCTGAAATCTTTGGGCTAAGAGCTCTTTCTTACCTGAAATACCTCAAAACTGTGAAACCAGGCAGTTTGTCACAAGTCCACCTGGTCTCAGAACATGAGAGTCTTGAACATAGCACTGGATTCTCCAGTGCCTTGCTGTGTAAGTGGGGCAGGGGTTTCTGGGGACTAATTTCTTTTACAGCTCTAATAAATGGAAAAATTAAAAAAAGCTTTCAGACCAAGAAGCTTCTTTTAGATCTGAAATTGCAACACAGCCTTTAAACCAAAATATAGGTTGAGAGCAATTGCTCTCAGCCTAGCTGGATATGTTAATAAGTTAGACCATCTGAGAGAAGAGGTAGTGGACTGGGGAAAGTATGAGATAAAAAGGCTATTATCGCCATGAGAAAGAGAGGACCACGTAATCTGTTGCTTGTTGGAACATGGTGGTATCAGCTGGGGTAGGGCTTATGGAAGAAGGAGGTTGTACTATGTGATAAAACCATTATTTCTATTGTGTCCATATTTTTCAGTATTTAGTGGAATTACAGACTTTAGTAGGCTCCTTTTCAGAAGGTACCCTTCACTGAGTATCTCTCTAAGAGGTCAGAGGTAGACAGATCATTTAAAAGTTGTCCCACTGATGCCTATTTCTTTTTGTCTTTAATAATTTGTCAGTGTGAATTCATTCTGATATTTAATGGTTGTTTAATTTCATCCATATACTTCACAAAGCACTTGCATCAGATGAAGCGTATTGTGCTCTGGGAAATGAAGGGGCAGGACCTAGAGATCTTGATGACACTCATCAGAAGACATACATTGTGGAGCTTGAGAATACTGGCAATTCTGCATCTGTTTCTTAGGGGTGGTCTCTTCCTTTTGGTACATATCAGTCCACAGGGAATTTGCTTCTGATGATAGGTTTAGCAGTGCTGGAGCTATGGGTAACATGCACCTCAGGGAGCCAGATTCTGTAATAGAAAACATTTTTTGTCCGTTGTCCCCTTGTAATACATAAGTGATATACAAAATGGTCAGTGGGTCACTTATTCATATGCCACTAGATTTTACCAAGGAATTATTTGCTGGTTTGTGTCTTGTACTTGCAGTTTACCAGAATTTCTCTTAATTAAAAGCTTTAACATATTTAGCTACACCTTATTCGGGGCTATTAATTTATAAAGGATGCGCTTTATCATGGTACTTATAGTGTTCAGCTTACTGTTTTTATGGATGTAATAGATCTAATTTGTACTGGTATATTACTGCTTTTAGCAGTGTGATACTGTGCTTGCCTAGAAGCAGAAAAAAACACTTTCAGTTTGAGACTGGAATTAAAAGTTTATTGATGATCACTGCTATTGGAATTGCTGGAAAAAACATCAAAGGCTTTTTTATTGGTTGGCTTTTTGTCTGTTTTGAGGGTTTGTGGTTTTTTTTTTTTTTAAAGCCATATTTAATTATTATACTCATTATAACCATTTTCTTTCAGGAATATCAGCCTTGTAACACCAACGCCTGTCCAGAGTTAAAAAAGACAACACCTTGGACGCCTTGGACCCCAGTCAATATTTCAGACAATGGTGGCCACTATGAGCAACGTTTCCGATATACCTGCAAAGCACGATTGCCTGACCCAAATTTGCTAGAGGTGGGAAGGCAAAGGATTGAAATGCGTTATTGTTCCAGTGATGGCACCAGTGGATGCTCAACAGATGGTAAGCAAAGCTAGAGTGGCTGCACAATACCTCCTGCTAGCGAGGTGTCTGCAGTTCCATTTTCAGCACAGAGTGAAAGTTTTTGCTTGCTGGTGTTTTACATATGTGCTGGTTTTGGCTGGGGTAGAGTTAATTTTCTTCATAGTAGCTAGTATGGGGCTATGTTTCAGATATGTGATGAAAACAGTGTTGATAATACAGGGATGTTTTAGTTATGGCTGAGCAGTGCTTACACAGAGTCAAGGCCTTTTCTGCTCCTTACCCCACCCCACCAGCAAGTAGGCTGGGGGTGCACAAGAAGTTGGGAGGGGACACAGCGGGGACAGCTGACCCCAGCTGACCAAAGGGCTATTCCATACCATATGACGTCATGCTCAGCATATAAAGCTGGGGGAAGAAGGAGGAAGGGGAGGGGATGTTTGGAGTGACGGCATTTGTCTTCCCAAGTCACCGTTACGTGTGATGGATCTCTGCTTTCCTGGAGATGGCTGAACACCTGCCTGCCGACAGGAAGCAGTGAATGAATCCCTTGTTTTGCTTTGCTTGTGCACTCGGCTTTTGCTTTCCCTATTAAACTGTCTTTATCTCAACCCATGAGTTTTCTCACTTTTACCCTTCTGATTCTCTCCCCCATCCCACTGGGTGGGGAGTGAGCGAGTGGCTGTGTGGTGCTTAGTTGCCAGCCAGGGTTAAACCATGACACGTAACAGAACTGATAATGAAAAGGAGGACATAGTGATCACAATGGGGAATTTAGCTTGTATTTCTTCTGGACGTAGCTTCATCATTCAGACTAATCAAGCGTCTTTTGCCACCGATTATGAAATTTGCCAGGTTATTTTAATATTCTTTACAATAATCTTCAAGCCATGACATGGCAGCCCAGTTCTTGGAGGATTCTGTCACCTCCTTGTACTCTCGGGTTTTTGCTGAGAGACCTTGTGCAACACTAATATATTTGATAAATATTTAGCTAGAATATGTAGTATTGATGCTGAAAAGAACTTTTTGCTCAGTAATTCTAGAGTAACAACTGTAAGATTCATGCAGGTGTTTAACTAAATAAGGAGTTTATGAACTGGATAATTTCTATTATAAAAGTTTATGTTATGCTATTGCTAGCAATTTAAAGTTCTGTTTATTTCTGTGATGGAAAACTGAACTCCTTTAAAATGTTTTCAACTTTAGATGACTTTAAATTGGAATTATTTTATTTCAGAATTTTGTTCTTTCCCTACCAGTAATACATAGTTTTGAATAAAGTTATGTGTCTACATATAAAAAATAAAAACTAGGAGAACTTCTGACAGTCACTCTAATGTTATTAATACATTTCATTAATTATCCAGTTTTAATCATATATCAGTGTTTCTTTTTAAGTATTATATTTTAGTTATATTATCTAAGGAAATACTGATTTTTAATTATTATATTTTAATATTTATAGACCTGCTTTCCACTTATATAGCCTTTTCTATCTTCACAACACCCGGGTTAGCTGAAAAAATGTATAACTGAAAGCATTTAACTTATCTATGGCCACAAAGAGAGAATGGTTTCTGAGTCCTTGGGCTTTCTAATTCTCAATATTTTTTTCAGACAGACCAACTATTGTGAAAATGGATGTTAGGCATTTCCTGCTTGTATTGGGTTTACCTGGCAAGGTTTTGGTAGCAGGGGAGGCTGCAGGGGTGGCTTCTGTGAGAAGCTGCTAGAAGCTTCCCCCATGCCCTTCATCCTGTGTAAAGCCTTCACTGAATCACATGACATCTGTGCCTCTTCGGAGGGGGCAGGGTGTTAATAATTTTTTAAAGAAATACGTAGTAGTGAACTGCGTGAAATAATAAAACAAAACCCATGGTACTCCAGGTGAGACTTACTTTCATACTCAATGTCATTGCCATTTCAGGTAATCTACAGTCTCCGATGTTTATTTTTTGGGTCTGGATAGCAAGGCAGATTTTGCCATGGAGCAACTCTTGTAACAAGTGTTTCTGCTATTCTCCTGTTTTCATCCAAATTAAGTTTCAAACTAGCATTTGGCAAAGATTTTGCTCTGCTAGGATTGGTGTATGACCTACGTTTCTTGTCCTTAATAAGACTTTCGGGTGGCGGTGCTGCTTTTTGCTGTCTTCCAGCACTTTGGCATTTATGACACCTTTTTAAAATTTCATGAGATTAAATGAGAAAGTGAATATTTTTCCCACCAGATAGTACAAAATTAGGAGAGTTATCACAACAACTAGAAGTAGATCTACAGAAGAATCTAGGTATATTCTTGCCTGACAGCTGAGATGTCAGCAGTTAAGAATGGAGTCTAGGAAAGCCAATGCACTACTTAGAGAGCAGTTAGTAGAAGAAACCAGCGCAAGAGCCAGTTTGTCTTAGATCACATTGCTGCAAGAAAATTAAGCATGGAGACACCTTTCTCAGCTCTGAAGTCAGGATCATAAGTCCTCTGCTGGAGTCAGATGCATAAGATGACTCTTTCTTACAGAATAGTGTCAGAAGTAACAGTCCCTATGTTTTGTTAAATAAAGCATTTAGGCAGAGTGCAAGAGACAAGGGTGTGGGTTCAGGTGCGTTCTTTGTCTCATTAGCTTGAAGATTTTTCTTTCACTTCTAAACATCAGATTTCTGAATTTCCTGGTGGTGTAGCTTATTTGTTGCATCTTGCTGAAGCTGCTGCTTCACGTCATTTGGAAATAATTAATCATTGGACCAATGTATGGGAGTGATGCTGTTGCATAGTAAGTGAAATGTTCATCTAGGAGAAAGATTTTTGCTGACTAATCCCAAAACTACTGAATATTTAAATACTTTATATTGAGTAGTCAACAGGGCAGAAACTATTATGCATCTGTCCATTCTTCCTAGTGAGTGCCTAATTTGTCATTAATTTGTGCTCATTCTTTGACTCTTTTTGACCAATGAGTCTTTAATTATTCTGTAATAAAAGATCAAACCCAATCAGTGTTCCAAGTGGCTGCATTAACCAATATGCTTCTGGTGAAAAGAGTTGCTGTTATGTCTCCTTTAGCCACATTTTGTTTTGAGCCTGTTTGCTTAGGCGTTTTATTATGGATGTCAGAACAGTATGGATAGAACATTTCGGGGGCGGGGGGGGCACTGTTTTGATTGAACTGCATGATTCAGGAGCACTTCCCTGCTCCCAGGTTTGGAGTTGGGTCGACACACCACCCCTCTACTGCTCCTTGATTTCATGGGAAGAAAATACATGAATAAGAGTCATGTAGTGTAGCTGTAGGTTTTGGAACAGAAGGATCTCATGAGAATGGGAAACCATGAATTTTGGCAGACACTTTCACAATTTCTGGCTAGAAAGCAAGGAAACATCATAACTTACTTCCACCTGACCAGAGTCTGGATACTGTGAGACATTCTTTTCATTATCTTCATGTTGAATTGTAGCAATTTGCTGGCTTTTATAGAAAGATTAATACTGGTACAGCATGCTTGGCATACCTCATTACCAAAGATGTGTTCTGCAAAGATCAGTTCTCTGTTCTTTGCAGAAGAGAGCCATTTGTTAGAAATTTTCTCATTGCCTATAATCTCCCACTGTGCAACTATAGTCATGCCGTGTTAAACAGAATCATGTTTCACTGTCAGATTCTAGCAAAGCAAACTTTCTTTGTAGTCTGAGTTTAGAGGCAGAACTTCTTGCCAGAAACCCAAGAGACTCCTCCTGAGTGTGGTAGGATTTCTATCTCAATCAACCAAGCAGTAGCATTTGCACACTGTGTTCATGCTTTTCTGATTTGAAGTTTGATTAAGAGGAAAGAAAAATATATTTTGTTCTCTGCCTCTGGGTTTTTGTATAGTGCTCAGATAGGGGAGGGACAGCTATTTCAAATAAACTGAGAGATTATGTACATTGTTGCACATCTTGATGCAAATGTCTGTACAGACCAGCATTAAAAGTCTAGAAATTACACCACCATAGGCTTTAATGTGTGCTTATGAATCATATTAAATATCTACATTAAACATACTAACTGACTCTCTGTAGGATTATCTGATATATAAGCACTATGAATGGTATTGAAAACATAAGTATTTAATCGAGGGATAAAAATTTCACAAGGTATGAGATTACCTGATTTTTACAGGTTGAATTTCTCTCACCTAACTCTAGACTCCATTGTAGTCTGCAAAGACAGCTAGCACCCCTGAGGAATGAGGGATCCATCTGAAGATAAGCATGTGATATAATGGACACAAATCACCCTCTAGAGGTACCACTTTCTTTCTGTGGTGTATACAAAGGCAACAGCAATGATGAGCTTAGACAAGACACTTGAATTTGACATGGCCAAAGTTAGACGAGGTTAGCTCCCAAAATGCCTTCAGAAAACAAACAAAGACAGCCCTTCTAAATTCAGTCAAATAGTCTGAAAAGGTCTTTTATTTGCTTTTTTCCTTTTTTGGGGGGGTGAGGTGGGAAGGGAGAATAAAATCTGAAGAAAAGTCACAAATTCCTTAAAGGAGAAAAAAGCACCTGGAAACCTGAACTTAGATTCCCAGTTGTCACTGCTTTCTCTATGCCAAACTTAAAACAATAGTTACTTTTGAAGGCAGGAAGTAATTTTGTCTGAAATACTGTTTTAGTGGCCACGATCTCTAGTGAAGACATTGATTAAATCCTAGTGTTACCCACAGGAAATCTATAGTGCATTCAGAATTTAGTACAGAATAAAACATGTGCTGATAATCAGTAATGTCCTGTAGTCAGGAGGAGTACATATTGAGATGTTATCTCTTATACTGTCTTATTGAAGTTAACCATAGTATTCTGAGATAAGAACAAAATTAATTGTGGAAGTTAGAACTGAATTCAATGACAAATTCAAGTTTGATTGACAAACAACAACTCTTCAGTGGAACTTTGGGATTAAATGTTTAAACACAGAAAAGCTAAGTACAAGAAATAAAGTTCTCGTGGTAGCATAACATCCTCCATCTGCATACTCTTTTTTTTTTTTTTAATTAAATATGTTATCTTTGAATCACAATAATGTTTGCCATTGCATTTTATCATTTAAATTTTACTAAGTAAGTTTTGAAGGTTTATAAGGTTTTTATAAGTTATAGGTATATAGGCCTGAAGGTATACAAGTTTTATGCTTCAATGATACTGTCAAATACTTGCAGAATATCTTCAGAAGGTGACAACACTGAAACAATCTTTGCTTATCCTTGTTACCTGCTGCACTTTAAACAGTGTTTCATGTGGTCATTTAGAAAAGATTCAGGATACTTGAATTTTGGCTCCAGATCATCTTTTTCCAAAGTCATGAACCTAGACTGCTTGGATAATTGCATTTTCTTTGTTAGGTTTGAACAGGAGGACATAAGGCGTAAATCAGTCAAGTAATATAATTTATCAGGTGTCACTGCTACTTCTCTCTTATTTAGAGCTGTATTCCTTAGCTACAGGCTAGACTAGAGAATTATTATAAATATATGTGCTTTATTAGAGCCTTGCTTTTAAGGCAAAGTAATTGAACCTGACTGGGAATGTTGCAGTCTTCAAGAAGAATCAGGCCAATCAAAGTCTCATTACAGGCTTTTGCAAAGGCAGATTTTTTTCTCCTGTACTAGTCAGGGCAGGTGACTTTCATGTTAACATGTCTCCAAACAGGATTAATTTCTTGTGGAGTTATAAGACTATTCCAATTCAACCAAAAAGTTTTAAAAAATGACGTAGAAATTATCAAATCATCTTGGTTTAAATCAGAATTATTTAACTTAATTAGACAATTCTTTTCTGTTATACATGCTTGCTAAGTATAATGGAATAAGTAAGTCAGCAGCGAAGCAGTGCTAATTTCTCTGTAATTTTGCCCATATTGAACAAAGCATAAGCACTTAAAATAAGGGAATAGTCTTCTGTTTAGATGTCAGTTCATATCTTCTGTCTTCCCTGGTCTTAGAAGTTGATGGTTATTTTGTACACAAAATCCCTGTGATTGCTTTTACTGAAGTTTTTGCAGTACTTATTGTTACTTGTGGAAATTTTTGCTTTAGGGAAGCACAGCTGTCTGTTTAAAATTGTACTGGGATTAAGTACTTAAATTCCCTTTTCTAGCCTCGGTGTGCAGCAGTTTATTAATTGAATATGACTTCTAAACAACTAAAAATAAGCCTGTTGGTAAACTGCAAGCAGAATTGATACATTATAGTCATTCACAGGGTTTTAAGTCAGCCATAGGCTTTCTGAGAATGATTTAGTTTAAAACATTTGAATGATGAACCTGTCATAAAGGCTGGATCTGCATTTGATTCACAGCTGTTCTGTCTGTCTTGGGAAAACTCTTCATTAGTGCTGTGATGATGCTATGAGTGATCATTCTTTTTGCAGATTTCACAACTATTTCTGTAGATCAGCTTTAAATAAGGAGAGCTTAAGTGGTGTTTTAGCAACTAGACTTTTGCTGTTACCAAGCCAAGAGTATTGGCCCTTGCATTCTGTTTTAGCCAAGTATTTTCATCTTGGGGGCAATAAGCTGAGAAATACAGAAGGCTTAATGTTGTTCTCTGTTGGGTGGCACAATCTGGTTTCTGTTCTTGGAGGTGGATGCGGAGCAATCAGAAAGTGACCCAAATCGCAAACAGAGGTGGCAAGCAAGAAAACCAGTGCAATGAGACAAGTAGGAGTTTTCATAGTTTCATGCCACTTGATCTAAAAGATTACAAAGCTTTTATATTTATACCTTCTCCTATTGAATTTGATGTAAACTGTGATACAGATAGGACTCAGTTGTGTATAGCCACTTACTTTCTGAAGAAGTTTTTCTTGAATCTTCTGGTTAGTTTTGCATTACCTCCCTACCCTCCGTTCCCCCGTCCCCGCCACCACCTCAGTTAATAAACAGGACTTCTTAGCAAAGGACTCAATGATTCTTATTCTCCATTCATTTTCCATAGCTTAACAAGTTACTGCATATCAGTTGGTCAAAGAAAGAAAGGGGTAGTTGGACTTTCCATTTGCAACAGAGTCTTTGCATGGACAGTTACAAGAACTCTGCAGACATGTAATAATTAGACCATGAGTCCTCTTTTTTATATGTATATTTTTATAGAATCATAGAATCGTAGAATTGTTAAGGTTGGAAAAGACCCTTAAGATCATTGAGTCCAACCATTAACCTAGCACTGCCAAGTCCGCCACTAAACCATGTCCTTAAACACCATGTCTACCCGTCTTTTAAATACCTCCATATATGTATGTATATATGTGTGTTTATGTATTTATAATATATGCATATGTATAAGTATGTATTTGTGTGTATGTATGTATAAGTGCACGTGATTTATTAGATTGTCCTCATGCTTGTATTATGCTAGGCAAATTCACTCTAAAGATTCATACTCCATATTGGCTTTTCGAAATAGTGTATGAAAGTATCAATATTCTAATACTAAAAACTTGTTAGGGGGGTGCCTTTATTAAATATTAGCTATATAGGATATTGAGCAACTTTTATTTAAAAGAAACTGCATGATCTGAGTTGTAACACAGTGAAAATGCCTCAGAAGCACAAAGTCCTGAAACTGAAGGGGTTTGTTACAGAATGCTGTCTCATTACTGTAATTTTCAACTATGTCTTCTTTTCTCTTAGATTTCTTCTCCAGTATTTATCTATTTTATATTGTATCTCCTGCTATGTTTATATCCAACCATTTTGTTCAGGTAACACTTTTTTTTTGCATTGTCCATGAAGGAGATATTTACAGTTTTTTCTGCATTGATGGGATACTTACGCAGAGTGAGTTTTCTGTCATTGCCAAAGGTGCTCTTTAGAGTTTTGTGTTCAGAGAGGCAGCCGTTCTGTGCCTTGACATCTTCTGAAAGAAATAATCTTTCTTATTCTTTTCCTTAATGTATGTGAAAGAGACGACCACCTGCTTAGTTTCTCTCCCCACACCTTCAGAGGCCTAAAGTCTTATAATATTCAAGAAGGATCCTTAGAATAATCTATAAAACAGATTTATAATCCATCTGTTCACAGTGTTCTCTTTTCACAAGAAGTTGCAAGTAACTTCTGAATACAATCAGCAAAGGAGATTTTAGGTGTGGAAAGTATGAATATGCAAGAATAATAGGAAAATAGTCATGTCTTGAATAATCAGTCAAATCTCTTCCTTAATAGAGGAAATGGATCATGTTTACTTTTCATAAGAGTCTAAGTAAAAGTAAAGCTGGTGTCAACAGTTAACTATTTCTACTTTTTTTTCCCACTGTACTTAAATATCACTGAATCATTTAGGTTGGAAGGGACCTCATGAGATCATCTAGTCCGTTCCCCCTGCTCGATCAGGGTCACCTAGTACTGCTTGCCCAGGACCTTGTAAAGTTCAGTTTTTAATATCTCCACAGATGGAGACTACACAGCCTCTAAGGGCGACCTGTTCCAGTAGTTGACCACACTCACAGTAAAAAGGTGGTTTTTTTTGTGTTCAGATGGAATTTTGTGTGTTTTAATTTGTGCTCATTGTCTCTTGTCCTGTTGGTGGGTACTACTGAGAAGACCCTAGATCCTTCTTCTTTATTCCCCCCATCAGGTATTTATACACATTGATGAGATCCCCCTGAGTCTTCTCTTCTCCAGGTTGAACAGTCCCAGCTCTCTCAGCCTCTTCTCATGTGAAAGATGCTCCAGGCCCTTAATCATCCAAATCATCAGGCCCTGCCCTGATTTGTTTCAGTAAGTCCATATCTTTCTTGTACTGGGGAGACCAGAACTGCACCCAGCACTCCAGATAGGATCTCACCAGTGCTGAGTAGAGGGGAAGGATCACCTCCCTTGACCTGCTGGCAAGGCTCTTTCCAATGCAGCCCAGGAAGCTATTAGCCGTCTTTGCCACAAGGGCACATTGCTGGCTCACAGTCAGCTTGCTGTCCACAAAGACCCCAAGGTACTTCTCTGCAGAGCTGCTTTCTAGATGGTTGGCCTCAAACTACTGTTGCATGAGGTTGTTCCTCCTCAGATGCAAGACTTTGCATTTCCCCTTGTTGAACTCCATGAGGTTCCTCTCTGCCTAGTTGAAGTGCAACACAACCTTCTGGTGTATCAGCCACTCTTACCAGTTTTGTATCATCAGCAAACTTGTCCAGGTCATTAATGAAGGTGTTAAACAGGATTGGACGGAGTACTGACCCCTGACATACATCACTAGTGACTTTCCTGCAGCTGGACTTTGTATGACTGATCACAACCCTCTGGGCCCAGTTGTTCAGCCAGTTTTCAGTCCATTGCACTGTCTGCTTATCTAGCCTATACTTTGTTGGCTTGTCTATCAGGTAGTTATGGGAGACAGTGTCAAAATCCTTACTGAAGTTGAGATAAGTAACATTCACTGTTCTCCCCTCATGCATGAACCTAGTCACCTCATTGTAGAAGGCTATAAGGTTGTTCAAGGATTATATAGTACTGTATTTCCAGAATGTAAACCGATCTTGTTATTTTTAATGTCATTGGTGTCATAACATTAATTTTTTAATATGCAGTTTCTGTCTGAAGAGAAAATTCTAAAAGCCCCTCTATGAACATTGTATGGATTACTGTAAAACTGTGAAAAGACTGTTCCTTGTAATAATTTTTTTAATGCTTTGGAAAGAAGAAAACACAGGGGAACACTTACTGCAGACCAAACTCCACACTGAAAAGATTCTTTAGAATTTTCTTCTGTTTCAGAGCTAAAGTACCTCAGAGCTTTCCCTTAGAAGATTCCCCTCCGCACTCCCCAATTTAAATAGCAACAAATCTAATATCATAATGGCAAATAAGGTCACACATTTTCCTTAGGACTGAAAAAGCTACATCTATCCTGAAAAAATGTCTTCAGAACATCCTACTGTTGGTATGAAGTGATGCACACTACAGTGTTTTATGAAGAAAATGACTGGCAGTCTGGTCCGATTAACACTTTTTCCATTGTCTGCGTTGCTGTGAATTTAATAACTAAGGAAGCTTAATTTGAAATTCTGGTATAAAAAAAATACTATTATTTTGGTCTCAGAGCTCACTGCATGCATAAGCTGGGCATTTCCGTGATCAAAGTGATATAAAATTACAAAAAAAGGCTCTTACAGGGCTGGAAAGTGGACCTGTTTCTCTGTACTTGCTCCCCTTTTGGGTTTGAATGTATGTCATGTTTCTTGAAATGCTGCTTTTAATATCTGTGTAATAGAATCTGGCTCAGCAGGAGAGAAATAGTTACCCTCTATAATCACTGAAAGATTTCACCCATTTTTATTCATTTTTATATTGCTATTCTGCTGTTTTCTTATTAATTTCAACAGTTTCTTATTACAGGTATTTCTGTGTCGCTACATCATCATTCCAATATTGCCGGTTGTTATCAAGCGCTGAATAAAAATATGCAAAGTCTCATCTACATTGGGATGATTTTAAATGTACTTCTCAGGGCAGAACTTAAGCAGTATTACTAATGCCATAAGCACAAGTAGAAATAGGGCATAATTGTTTTGGTACTGGACACCACGAATGAGGGGCTCCTCCATTCTGGTTATCCAGAGTATTGGTCCTGTTCAGTCCAGGACTCCTGTTGGTCAGTCTCTTCACTGTATTTCTTGTAGCTGTTTTCAGTACATGATTCAGTACATCTTCTGTTTCTTTAGCACCATTTGATACTCCCACAGTACCTGTGCTTGTGGGTAGGGCATAAAACAATTTCTTAAGAATAAAAGTTTGTGCTGCAGTTCAAGCTGCAAACAATCCCCTGCATTTCTCCACTGCTGATGATACCATTCATCTGTACTTATATTAGCAATACTGAAGTTCTAGCATAGGCAGGCAGCCACATACTCTGCTGTTTAAAGTACCATTCATGGGACCTTCTCTCATTGCAACTGTTTAAGTGCTTGTAGTAAAAGCAGCAGTTAGTGGTCCATCGATCATAGAGTTTCCAGTGATGCTAGCACTGGGGAAGGTGAATGTAATGCTACAGCTCAAGAGTGAGTTCGGCGTTGTGCTGAGTACAGTTGAGGGAGTCTTTTTCCATGCAGGACCAAGCCTGAAAGTGACAAAGATACTCAAATTAACTGCAGATTATCAGAACTTCACTTGGGGCTACATCCAGGCATATTGGTTGTATGCTGTGAAGAAGATTCTGTGTGTTCCACTTTCACTGATAAATAGCAGACTTCAGTCTCCATCACTGTTTAATCTAATGCCTTTTCTCAGTACTAAACTCGCTTAGAAAAGATGTTTTCCCTTGCCAGATGGTTATTTTAACTAGGAAGTTTTCTGCCATGTGTCTCTCCAAAAGGCTGATTTCCATAGCTTATATGTGGTTTAGAACACTTCAACTCAATGGAAAATAAACTGTTTTTTAAAGTGGCAAAACATTTCTCTTCGCAAAAGGGCAGTCTCATTAAATTTTGTGGAATTATTGCTGCACACTGTCTAAAGTCTGACTGGCTAAGGTAAGTACAGTGCATTGCTTTCTAGGACACCGGTGAGCCTCTGGGCACAGCAAGCACTAATGAAGGCAAGCTGGGTAGATCAAGTGAGCAGAGCCCTGCAGTAGGACCAGGGGAGCAGGCTCGATGAGTGGGCACAGGCAGCTCAGTCCTGTCTTCTGTGCCACCTTCTTCCTCTAAAACAGAGGCAATAATACCTAGGTAATGTATTTGGAGATTTTCTGATGACAATTCCTGTGCAAGAGAGAGAAAATTTTTATCATCCTCAGGTGGAGTAAATTGACTTTAGTTCAGTCATTACTGAATCCAATGCAGCTGTAAAGCTTTAACTAAAGAGTTGGATCCAAGTCTTCACTAGTTCTGTGCAAGAGATTATTAAATTTCTGTTATGGAAGAGACTCTTGAGATGAAACTAGCGTTTGGGTTGTGAGACTAAATGACAAGACCCTCCCGGTCATATTACTATTGGAAGCCTAGGAATAAATTTGAAGAGTAAAAGATTGTTTTGGGGTGAGATACTGTTTTAATTCAGTATTGTTTTTTTCAATCCTTATTTTATTAGGATTGTCAGGGGATTTCTTGCGTTCTGGACGATACTCTGCTCATACCATCAATGGTGCCTGGTCACCCTGGTCTCCATGGTCTCAGTGCAGTCGTGACTGCAGTAGAGGTATACGGAATCGCAAACGGGTCTGCAGCAATCCTGAGCCCAAGTACGGGGGACTTCCATGCCTTGGCCCATCTCTAGAGTACCAGGAATGCAACATTTTGCCTTGTCCAGGTAAGAGTCAACTGAAATGAGAGACATATGTGAAAATAAAATAACTCATCTTCAAGGCTATATCTTGCAATAGTCGGTTTGGGGTTTTTTTTTTGGTTGGTGGGTTTGGGGTTTGTTTTTGTTTTTGAATAAACTGCAGCTCAAGTTTACCTTTATAATACAAGTGGATTTGGGTAAGATTCCCACGTGATGTCAATCAGTTTATCATCAACTGTATTAACAGCTATGTCTTTTTTCACTTGCGAGACTTTGACTGTAAAAATATAATTTTAATAAGTAAACTTCTAAGAGAAAAAAGACATAAGAAATCTGGCAAGACATGAGAAATCTGGCCTAGTCTTTATTTAAACTCAAAATATCATTTTCATCACAGTGATTGCTGGCATTACATCTGTGCTAGCTTTTGAGTGTAGAGCCTCCAGCAAATAAGGTTCAGGACTGATCACCAAACTAGATGGTAACTCAAGTAGGCCATAAAGATTGTTCTTGAAATCTTGAGCTTCCCTTTCATTGAAAGTTGTTTTATGATTCTATAAAAAGGATTACAAGTAGAATATGTTTTCAAGAAACTACTTTGGGTTATAAATCATTGTTGTATCTTAGACGTTTGGGAAAAAAAAAAATCTTGGTTCCAGTCACCTCTCACCCGTCATAAAACAGACATCCAAATTCAAAGGCTTTTGAGCTTTGCAGAGGCTTTGTGGAAAAAGAAAGGGGAAGGATGTAGGGGAACACATGAAGAAAAGAAAGTGCAATTGGAATAGGAGGAAAGAATTCAAGGTAAGAAACAATAGAGAGGAAGAAGGATAATGACTGAGAGACTCAGTTCCTTCCAATATCAACAAGTAAATTTATAAATAAGTTTTCATACATCTTTAATTGTATTAATTATGTATAACAGTGCTGCATATTTTATTATTGAAGACTTGCAGCTTTTGTCGTTTATTCAAGTGTGGACCTGCAGGATTACTGTGGCGATATACATATTACATATGTATATTACTATATTAATACGTGTGTGTGTATTTATCTATGTCTATATATATCTATATGGTCACAAATTAAAACTGTGTTCCCTAAATCATGGATATGTTTTTTTTCATATGAGTATTTTGTCAATCTTATCATTGCAGTGCTTTCCCTAAGCTTTGTAAGCCCTTTGACAGTCACTATCCATTCTCTGCATCAGAATCTAAGCAGTAGATCTGTGCAGAAGACAGGGCTTCGCTTTCAGGAGAACACCGTTTATTGAAAAACATGCTTCCATCTTGAATTGAACCTAAGTAATATGTTTTGGCAGATATCCCACAAACTCAGCAGCTCTGTGAGTGTTCTGGCTGCTCAGTGAAAGTGAACTTCTCTGCAGTTTAGGATTGCTTGGCAACTTGAATGCCTCAGGCAGCCCTGAGGCATTCAAGCCTCCAGCTCTCTGCTGGTGGGGCAGATCCAAAGGGAATGTCTGTTGGGGATCCCTGCTTCGGTCTGGGTGAACACCCATTGAGCCATTGAGGTTCCAAAAAAGGCACTTTGGCACAACAAGCCAGCACTTTCTGGTGAAATTTTCTTGCTGTGTCCAAGGAGGAGGGAAGTAGCTTTAGATGCTCATTGTGTAGCTTCTCTATCTGGCAGTGTAAGCATCTGAAGAGATCAAGGGAAGAGATTATATGCTTCTTTCCAAGCTTAGAGGCATGATCAGTGAAGGGTGGCCATGTTTTCTATGCCAAGCAGCGTGAGAGAGAGGTGAAAGTGAATGAGCAGAGAACCAACAGTTGGCAGAGAATTATAAAATTGTGGCCCAAATCTTCCCCACCTTTGCACAACCCTAGTGCATGCTCTAATTCATTTGTTCCCAAACTGCAATCATAATGCCTTGCTTTTCTTGAATAATAAAATTATAAACAATTAGTTTCATGTGTCTGCGCTGTTCATCTGTGAAAAATTTTGAAGGTTGACAGTAATGCATTAGGTCAAAGATTTAGGAGACCATTGTACTAACATGTGCAAGCCTCCCCAGGGATGCACACAGTAGGTGAAGCAACCTAGAACGTAGCACCTCCTCGTCAGTTCTTTCTTCCCTTGCAAAGGGAATCCCTTCAGCTTTCTTTGAAGCAGGTGAATGGTGTGGTAATAGCTAACAGCTCTGCTCACAAGCTTTAAGATATCTGATTGTATTACTATATTGTAGTAACTGAAGTGCATTCATTAAATGGGCCCAGATTATCTATAAAACAGGGCCAGATTTGTTGTTCATCCCTTGCTGTTGATTCTTAAATTAAATGCTGTCTTGAATTTTGTTGGATTTTTTCAAAGTTAAAATAAGTTAAAGGTTTTCAGAAGTGGTATTTTTAATTAGTTCTGCAGCTATTACACTGTTATATTTTTTTGAAGGAAATTGTTCCAACCAGTAAAACACATAGTTATGCAGACGTAAGTTTGATGTAAAGGCCCTTGTTGTTTATAAGTTAGCCAATACCCAAAACTAAAGTACATGAAGTTATAAGGCAGAACCTGAAATTGTATATAAAAATTATTCCCTCTTCTGCTGTTTCTGAATTTGAAAATATTTTTAAAGATCAGTTGGTATAAAGTGTGGTGGGCCTTTCTGAAGCAAGAAGGGTTGTCCTCATATATCTAATAACATTCTTCAGAGACAAGTTTCATTTTTCTTTTTAGTGCAAAGCAAATTTGAATAAAGATGTAGATCTTGAATGAGGTATTTAGCTGTATGATAGTCTGCAAGGAATCACAAAGTTCCTCAGCTACAGAACTACTGTTTGCCAGTAATTAAGAAGAAATGTAAGGGGCTAAGTCAGATCTCAGATAAATCTGAAGGGAAAACATTGCAAGTGGTAGATGTAATTGATTGATTATTTTTTTTCTTTAAGACATGGGAGAGTGAAAAATGATTGCAGAATAAGGCTTATCCATAAATTAGACTTGATTATAAATTTGTAGACAGGGAATAATTTTTTATTAGAGAAGCATACTGATGAAATTGAATTCTCTCAATTTTTAATGAAAGTTGCAGGAAGTTAAATTGGTGGGTAAACATGAACATCTATTAGGGTGACATTCATGAGACCTTATCAAGAAAGGGGAGACAAAGAATACATGGGTGAAGAGCCTTTGCTCCAGTCCCACACGTACAAACCTGGCAGACCCCACAGTGGGGGCACAGAGGAGAACAGCCAGGAAGAGAAACCACGGTTGGATCAATATTCAGCCTTCTTGTTAACCACTGTGCTAGGGACTGGATCTCATTTCCTGGATGCTCATGTTTAGGACAGCTATATAAAGTCATTCTTACCCTAGCTATCTAAGTGAGTTTCTAAAATGTCCCTGTTAGGCTTTGATCACACAGCCCTTGTAGATGTTTATCAGAAAGGTTGGTGTAGGTGCAAATCTCATCATGGTATTGACTGATTGACATCATCACCTAGATGAGGCTGCAGACAGAGATGCAGGGACTGAGTACGAGTAAACACATCAGGCCCATCTTGCCACTGTGAGCAACAAGGAGAAAAACAGGGACTGCACAGTTCACTCTTGCCCGTGTAAGTAAGTGAGATGCAGACAGAAAGGCTAAGGAATGTGAGGAGATTTTGTTCTGACCTCAACGCGAAAGTACTGGCCATAGTACTAGAAATAAAAAATGCAACAAAGAAGAATTTGATGCTTTCTAAGATCTACCTGATCTCCTTCGGGGTAAGGACAGCTTCACATGCTCCCTGTTGGCACAGAACTATTTAGTTACAGTCCAGTCCAGTCATTAGCCTTTCAGAAATATTCCAGTGAGTAGGAAGGGGCGAGATTGCAGCCATAGAGAAGCCTTCCTGCTAGTGCAGCCTCAGGTTCTGCTTTGCTCCCTGTTCTGCTTATTGCAGACAGGATAAAACCCTTATGAAGTAAACTGCTAAGAAAGATGAGTGATGGAGAAATATACTGAACAGTGCTTAACTCATGCTGAAAGTCAATAGGACTTTATGCTTCTGAATCAATTAATCTGGGCTCCATGTCATCCTGGAAGTTACTAAGTGCTCTGAAGGACTGACACAATGAAAAAGCCCGTGGAGCAATTACTAAGTGTCCAAGGCGCTCTTGTCTGGTTAATTGTCTTGCAGCATAGTTTTAAATATACTTATTAATATATTAATAGCCAGTAATCTATGGCTAAATGTGCTGCAGGATCCCAGAACTTTAAAAAAATACTGAGGCCATCTAGAACCTGCCTTCAGCAGCTACTATTAAATCTTTCTTCAGCCTGCAGGGGAGAGAGAAACAGTGAAATTTTTCCCACAGCTTGTAGCAAAGTAAATGGCCCACTGACATGCGGATTGATAGCAGTCACTGGGCAGGTTACTTTTCGTTCATACTATTTGAAGGCTGAATACATGAGTAAATTAACTGTGCCAGAAAATTGCCCAGGAATATGATTCGTCTGTATTGTGCAAGTTTTAGAATGATCCCTCATACAATTTTGCCTTCAACTAACTAGCATTCTCCCAAATAATCTGCAGAAGTAGTTTGGGAGTCAGTGTAGGGTAAGGCCTGTTCCCAGTACTCAGTTTCCATGTGGCCAAACTGCTCTGAGGGGTAGGGTAGGAGAATTTGCACTATTGTCTTGCACTAGCAAATTACGCTTTGTGCCTCAGCCCCTTTTTTATGGCTCAGAGATGTGGTAAACAGAATTGAGCTGGCAAGTGCTGAACAGCCTCAATAACTATGGAAAGGATCTGTTAATACTTACTTACATTTCTGTTTTCTTTCAGTTACTAATATGAGGTCAATATGAAAAGAAAGGAATCTATAATCAGACATATTAGGGCTGTGTTATCCTTGGGGACTTGCAAGAGATTTACATTATGAAGAGAAATAGATGATGAAGAGAAGCATTGTTTGAATGGGAAATTCTGAAAATTTACAAAAATTACAGGAATTTACTAATGAAAATATTTATTTGCCTGAAAATAATAATAGCCGAACGTAAGGAATTCTGTCCTAGTTCACAATATTACATGTCTCTTCAGTTATTACTGTAGGAAAAGACAACTTTTTTCATTTTTGTTTTGTGTTATTTCTTGTTGCTTTCTCTTTTATTCTTTTGCACATAGAGACACTTGACCAATGTGCCTTAATTAGGAGTTTAAAGCATAGCTACATGAGTGCCACTGAGTAGAGTGAGCTACATGAATTTCTATTCCCTTTTCTTCTCAGAGCATAGTGGTGGATCAGAGGGAAAGGAGAGTTGCTGTCTCTTAGATTTGAAACTCTGATACTTCGTGACAACATTTTGGGATTTTACCACTTTCAAATTTTTATTGTAGTAGTTTTAGTTTCTTTTAGTTACAAATTTTTGGCTGAGAAGAACTGAATAAATTCATATATCCCTAAATGTGCTAATAACAATAAAGAGTTTCAGATATACAAAACTCCCTGAAAGACTGTTTAAGTTATTAATGCATCCCCTAAAGCCAGTTATTGCTTGTTGGTTTTTTCTTCATTTTCCCTTTTTTTTTTCTCCTATATCTTTTTTTCCTTGCAGTCATACTTGGCCACAAGGACACGGGAATGTATTTAAAGCAACAGGCAAAATTTATCCTGGAGTAACTTCCTAAATCAGGGGGAAAAAATTGCTCCAATTCAATAAAGCTTGTCTCTGAGGCTACTGAAGCCTGTCTCCTGCAGCCAGTGAGGAGAGAGCTGAACTGCCCTTTGGAAGCAACTGTTGCTTTTCTAACTTAAGAGTCTCAGTTACAGATTTAAACCCAGGCTGATCCTTAGATTTTGTTGTTGTACTTTCCTTAGAAGCATTTGTTTGCCTTCTGTGTTTCTGCACTGCACTATGTTGGCTGTTTCATCCAACATTGCTTTTATGAATAAAAGGTAACTGTAGCATCACTGAAACAAGACTTTGCCTTTGCAAACTATGATGTAAAAATTGCTGTTTCCCACACTGAAACATATGCAGCAATATCCCACAGGACTAGGAAAAAGTAGTAGACAAAGTGATGTGGAATGGGATGATCCCCAGGTGTCTGGAAGTGAGCAGTACTCTCCTAGGTCTGTAGGCTGCCAAACACCCCGTGTCCCTGAATTTGACTTTTACTCAGCCACTGGGAAGCACAACATCTGCATTTCGGTGGGTGGAAAGGACTACTGCCCCTCTACCTATACTCCTTCATGCATATAGAAAAGACTGACCTCTCTGCATTTTTTATTCTCTTTTGCTACACTTTCAAAAAGATAAACATGAAAAGTTAAAAACCTAAAGACATACACAAAAAAAAATCAAAGAATATTTTTTTTCATTGTTTAAATTTGAAATGAGACCAGACAGTATGTGAAAGAGCCTGCGATCCTATCTGTGTTCTCATGAAAGCAGGTGAGGTCAGTGTGTCTGCCCACGCTTCCTTCAACTTCCTTGTAAAACCCAAAGTGCATAGCAGGGTATCCAGTTTACTTAATTGTCTCTTGGAAATTCTCCAGTAGTGTGGATGTTTTATCATGTCCCCAGGAGATCCCGTCTCTGTACACTGTTTCTCCCTAGAACATCCTCTTCCCTTTTTTTTTTTCATTATAGTGAAGAAATATTTATTAACCGCAACAGCAGCCAGTAGGCAAAAAGTTGTTTGCTTTACTATAAAGGAAAGAGCATTGTTTGAGAGCACCCTGCTAGCTGAAGGGTGCCTTCTTCCAAAAGGGACCAACCTCAGTAATTGTCAGAAAATGTAGACACTCTTTGTATCTTTCATTGTGGAACTGCTTTAATGACTTTCTTTTGTCCAACAGCTCTACAAAACTGTTATGTAAAGATACTGTAGTGACTGGAACTTCCCTTGCAGCTGTGCATTTTTCCTCCTATAAAAAGCAGAAATAACAGGACTCCATGACAAAAGGAAAAACAACAACAACAACAAAAAACAGATGGTGCTGTGTTGCTAAGCAACTTTAAAGGAAGATGAAAGAAACCACAGAGCTCTATTTAGGTCTTGTAAAAACTCAAGCAGTAAATACCCACTCCTTTGATCTTATTTAACCATGATGATGCTATATCATCCTTTGTTGCTGAGAAGGAAAAGTTCTGGGGACAAATAAAAGAGGTAGTTATGATAGTCCTTGAAAGGCCTAGAGTTTTAGGATAGCAGCCTGTCAGTAAATAGTCACTAAGAAAAACAGTTATAATTATTCCGTCCAGCTCCACCATGATCAAATCTAACACTGTCTACTATATTATGTCTGTCCTTTCCCATCTTCCCCAGACCCACTTCTCCCTTTACATCCAAAGGCTTATAGTATAGCCATGATCACTGCAGTTGTGGAACATGGTGACATTCCTAGATGTCACATCGGTCTCTGTGTTCTTAGCCACCCATAGATAGATGGCAGTTTCAAATGCATGTGCGTTTGTAATTCTCACGCTGGTCCATTGAAAAGTAAGTAGAAAATGTTGGGGGTCAGTGTCTCCATTACAGGGAACAAGCCACAGGTAATGTTTGCAGACAATTTATCTTCTATCTAGGCAATCTCAGGCTCTCATTCTGTTTCGTGGAGGTCTATACACTGCAGCAGAAATTCCTCTGATTATTCATTTGAGCTAGTCAAGGATCATTTTAAATAAAAAAAAAAAAAGAAAACAGAGAGTATCTGGAAAGGTAAAGCCTTAATATCACATGAAATGAATAGCTTAGGTAACAGCTTCTGCTTTTATTTGACATAATTTAAAAAAAAATAAAAAAAAGCCAGTTCTGAATAAAAGCTACCATGTCTTGAAATTGTTATAAAATTGCACAGTATATTTCACCTGCACTGAAGACAAATAACCTGTGGCTTTCTTAGATATGAGCTTGCATAATACTACATTAACAGAGTTATCTCAGGCAAAAAGACATATTTGTTTTCCAGTGACTATATGAATAAGAGAACAAGTCAAGCACTCTACTGAGATGCAGTATTTATTTATGATAAGTGGTATAAAACTCTCTCATACATCTGTATAGCCAGATGATTTGGCTGATAAATATAGTCTGGAAAAAATGTAGTGATCATTGAATTCCTTGATAATAGAAATAATTTATTTAAATTACATACTTGGAATATAGTACCAGATTCCACAAATCCTGTCAGTCCAATCAGGCTGTTCAGAGGCCAGATACATTCCTTGCAAAAGTTTTTACAACTATTGTTCTTAGCAAGGAAGTGCGAACTCCATGCTTTCTTGATTTATAGGATTGTGTTGCAAACAATATATATTCAACAACTTTGCTTGCAGGATTAGTAAATAGCCTTAGGTATGCACTAGCGAGTTACCTGATTAGCAGATGAGAACCTGAAGGTATGTTGTATCTGCAATTACATTCAAAAATTTGTGTATAGGTTTTGATATCAAAATAACCACATTGTCCTAGCTCATTTTCTCACTGTTGCAGCCTTTGCATAGAAATCATTCTACTCAACTCACTGGGTGCATTTGTGATATAAAATGGTACAAAACCAAAATGAGTATTTTTTTTTAATGTTCTATGTCTCCATCTAAGAGAGAATTTAAATGCAAATACTGCACAGATATTTTCATTGTAAGTTAATTTTTTTCAGATTTGGAACTTCAGGAGTTTTTTGGTGAGAGATAATTATAGAATAGCATTTCAGTAAAGCAGTGGAAACTGGTTTACTCCTTGGAAGGCTGTTTGATTAATTGAACAGAAAGGATCGAAAGGAGTCATTGTGAAATGCTGGATGAATGTTTTGGAGACTTCAGTGACAATCGTTTCACCAAACCATGAAGTAAAGTCTTACAAGGAATGTCTTAAATGAGCACACTGTAAAAATTCTGTACAGAAGATGTGTACTTACCTAGTATTTTTAAAAGTAGGCAATAATGAGTTTCTGTCTTGTGTGCTAAAATGCCCACTGCTGCTGTGAGTGATGGGAGAAAAAAAGGCGAAACTTCTGCTCAGTTTAGGGCCCTGTCATAAAACAAAACTTTACTGGCACATTGCCTTTATTATACTTAAGGTCTCATCTATTAGTGTCAGTTGAATTACACACACTCTATTTCTTTTAATCAGTTGCAGACATGATAAATCATTTTCTTACTTAAGTAGTAAGAAAGCAAGTGATAACACTTTAAATGGAGGCTTGAAAAAAAATTATTTTTTTGTAGAATATGAAAATTTTGAAAGTTTAGGGGTTTTGTTGCTTTTTTTCCCCAAAAAGAAATTGAAAGAGAAAAAAAAATACTAAGATTCTTTGCAGAGGGAACACTGTCCCTGGGAGAAGTACGTCTGACTTTGTCATGTGGCTGCAGATAGGAAGCCTTTGGCAGGTGGGCTGCAATATGGCCATAAATGCCAGAAGTACATCCTGGAGCAGTGGCTTTAAGAACAGAGGCTGCAAAGGAGCCAGTCCAGTGCAGGCAATGAGGTGAACTTTCATTAGAAGCCTGTCTAGTGGCCATGTGTTGGAAGCCATCTGACAAATGGGGCTCCTGTCAAATACAGCCTACGTTTCAGAGGAACCTTGTGAAAACTCAGACTGAAGAACAGTTTGATATACTCTAATCAGTAAATACTAATGGGGGGGAAAAAGTCATTCTTCAACAACCTGTGTTTGAAACTTTGAGTGGCAACTCCTTTTTGTCATTCATCTGTTGCTTTTTTGAACTACTGCCATTGTTCTGCTGCTGGCATCTATGCTGGAGCTGCATTAAGATTGTAACATTATATTGGCCCATCAAACCCTACAACTGTGTTAGATCAATTGAAATGGGTTGTACGATTGTAGGGTTAAGGCAATCTCACCTGAGTTGCATAACAAAATCTGGATTCCTCAGTCTCTGTTGATATTATTGGGCGAAGTTTTATTTTATGAATAAAAATTTACTTTGAGCTTATAATACTTCTGGTAACCAAGTTTTGGTATTTTATTTCCTCACAAGTGAGACATGAAAAGGAAAAGAAAAATGAGAGTTTTGGCCTTAAAGCTTTTATGGTACCCACTGAACGTGTCTTATATGGATGAGTAACTTTGTTAGACTTCCCAGTATACCAGGGGCTTTTAAAATATGTAAATTCAATTGCATTGTGGTAAGATGAAATTTGTGGGCCTATGTTCAGTGGCACCTAAAAATGTCCAGTAATTTCAGTAGGCCATGAATTAGATCCACAGAATATGAGAAGGATGGGTTGGATTATGTCATGTCACACATTAACTTGGAACAATTACTTTGTGTCTTTTCAGTGGATGGAGGCTGGTCTTGTTGGTCATCTTGGTCAAAGTGCTCAGCAACTTGTGGAGGAGGGCATTACATGAGAACCCGCTCCTGCACAAACCCAGCACCGGCATATGGAGGAGATATCTGCCTTGGACTGCACACTGAAGAAGCACTCTGCAACACACAGCCGTGTCCAGGTACAGCAAATCAGCCGATGCAGCTTTCTTGTTTGTGTGCCACAGAATAAGGCATTCACTGTTAGGCAACATAATGCTCCTTGATCTATTATTTAGGAGCAAATAATTTCTGTCCCTTATTAAGTGCACAATCAGCTCTTACATGCTACAATCACAGTAAATCAAGTAATAGCAGGATATAGCCTACAGGGCACCACCTCCTCCCTCCCTCTTTAAAAATTAAAATTTAAGTTACCAGGTTCCGGGTCTGAATAAACTAAAATTGTATAATATTTGAAGTGGATCATGCAAACGGCCTGGGAGACTTTTAATAAAAATATCACAAAGAAGTGCATATGTTATAACACTAAACATTCACAGCAAGCAAATTGCTGAGGTTAATATTCAACAACGTGTTATCACAAGGTCCTTCAAGTAGATAATGTTTGCCCTGTTTTCATATAAAACACAGAGCAAGCCTTAATGCTCTTTGTAAAATACCTTCTTCAACTTCAGATGTTAAGGAGCAGAGACTTCCTCTTTTTAAATGACTGTGGAGTACTTAGTAAATGAAATATCTCAGCACTCCTGTTAGTTGTATGATATTATGGATGATGACTTTTTCTGTAACTTTCACTCTGCCTTTTGACCATATTAAAGGAAACTATTTTTTTTTGTGAAATTTAAGTGATAAGTAGAGAGTAAAACCACACAAAACCAGATAAAATCATTAGTGAAAAGCCAGAGGGAAAATTTGTTTTCATTTATTGCTGATTAATGGATTACAGGAAACAGCAAAAGGAAATAAGCAGCTCTGATGCCACATTGTGTTAACTGCTTCACTGAGAGCTCCTTCACTGAGAGCTCCTGGACTTCATAGCAAAAGTTTTCTGCTCGTATGATGAGGCTGTGCATGTGAAGGCACAAGCCCCATGAGTTTGAATTTATGGATCCTATTACCTGTGTTGAACTACAATTTAAGTTAATTTCTTTTCCTAGGCACTGCATGTCTTGGAGCAGAATAAAAGTACCTACTTTGTCAAAATTAAAGCAGATGCAACACTTTGTATTGTGTTTAAAAAAACCCCCAAACATAGAAATGAGTTGATGATTTGATTTTTCCAGACAAATAGTGTATATTTGTATGTAGAAGTTACATAGCTGCCTTGGGATCCTTAAGGCATCTTTAAAAGGTCAGAATTGGCGCGTTCATTTTGCTAGTATTGCAGCTATTTCTCTTGTTGTGCATTTATTTTCTACTGCCATTTTTCTAGAAATGACAGTTTCCAAACATTTATAAATAATTTCTTCATCTTATTTTGACCTGCTTGCTACCCAAATTTTGGAGTAGATGAGGGGTGGAGGAGCAGGAGGTTGGTTTCATTTTGGTTCAAGAAAGTAAAAACTTTTATAAAGCAATAAAATTTCAGAGGGTGAAGTGTATTTCTCATATTCTGTCATGTTTTACTAATATTTCAATATCACTGAAAATTTTCATAGGTTTTTGAAACAGCACATCATCAACTAGCCGTGAGAATGGCCCTTGCCTCATATTTACAATGTAGATTTCAAAACTTTTTTTTTACTGCTCTTATTTCACATTGGTATGGGACAAAAATAACTGCAATGCTACACATGTCAAGCTTGGACAGACTCCTGCATCCCTGCAGAGCCATTTTCTTGTGGTGAGGATCATGTGGCCAGTGGTTCCTCCTTGTGCAGATCTGGAAGTACCATTGGTGACATTCGCTGCCTGAGTGACACGTTTAATATAGGAAGGGAATAGTAGTGACACCTGGAATCTAAGAACAACCAACCAACATGGAAATGCATATGCAAAAATGGAAATTATTTATAACATTTCTTAAGTTGTGAAAAGAATAAAGATTTCTCGGCATTTGAAATAGTTTTTTATTTTTTGGCAAAAAAAAAACCAGCAGAAAACTAAAATTTCTGGAATCCTGATACTAAGGATTTTTTGAGGATATGGAGGCTTAATGGCAAATTCAACTGAAAGTATGCAAGTATGCACTTAAAAGAAAGTAAGAGACTTGTGTCTGCAAAATACATCAGTTTTTCCCATCTTTCATTTTAAAAGCTATATCACTGTGTGTGTGTTTTGTCTTAATTTATCCAAATGCAATCACATTAATATGAATGGAAGCACTGCACTATTCATGGAGTCATTAAGGTTGGGAAAGACCTCTGAGATCATCGAGTCCATATTGATCAGTAGTGGTTTATAGGCTGCTTATCAGTAAGTGTAATTGGTTGCAACGGTGTCTCTAATGTAGGGAATAAAGCAGTATTTTATACCTAAAGTATTTACTGCTCCTGTAAGAGGGGAAAATATATTCTATCCTTGAACTGCTAACTCACACATGCAAATAATGGATAAAGCAGTTGAGCATTTAGAAATGATAGTGTAGTTCTGTGTGAAAGAAATGTACAATTTTGCAGGCTGGTGTCCTGATCTTTCTGAGGTGCCTTCTTCACCAAGGGATCTTTCAGGAGCTGCTTGGACTTAACCTGGCTTCAAAGACCAGCCAAGACTCTGTAGGAAGAACACGTGACACCTGAGTAAGCCTTGCCGTGTTAGAGGTGAAAAGCAGTTCCAGATTAAACACCTCTCCAGTCCATCCTCTCTTTTCCATCCTTGTGACTTTTGCAAAGAACTGAGGAGCAAGTTGAGAGGAGCCTGCCTGAGGTGCAAGAGAGCCTCAGGTACTTTGAAGATAAATCAAAGGAACTGGATGAGGCAGGATAACTAAGTCTGTAGAAGTGCGTGCAAAAGCTATGGGTTCAGCATCTCTGTGATGACAGAGAGAGTGGATCCACAAAGGGCAGGTCTGCCAATTTGAAATGAAACATCTGTCAGTCTTGGGTGCCTTACTTCTGTGTGACTCTCTGAGCTCCCAACAGCGGCACTCCTCAAAACACAGATTTGGTACCAGGATCCACCATTGCAGGGGTGTCCATCCTTCTCACACTTGCACTGATGTCCCCTCTCTCCACTTCTGTGATTCTGTGTGCCAGACGGAGCAGATCAGCATGGCACCAGACTCACTAACTACCTCTGCTGTAGTGCCTGGGCTGCACCATGGGACTCCAGGATGGGAGGGAGATGCCCTGGTTTGCATATGTGGGAAGGTCCCAATGCACATAGTGTCTTTTATAGGACCCCCTGCTCAAAGCGCCTTGACAGAAGACCCATGCCTAAAGGACAGGCTGGAACAGTAGCCTTGCCCAGTCACGGGCATGTAACCTAGCATGATCTACACATACTCTGAGGTTCCTACTTTATCAAGGGATGTAGCCCCTTCAGCAAGGAACCTGGTGGGCCAAAAGCGCGTTGGACAAGACGAGGCTGCAGAGTGCATCAGACAACAAGCTTCATTTAGGATGCGCACGAGCATTTTGGCAGGAGCTGCATATATCCCAATTATACCAGGACTGGGCAAGAGTATTGGCTCTGGCTTAAGCATGCTCTCTGCCACCGACGAGAACTGGGCCAAGATTTGTAATGAGCAACATTCCTTTAAACTTGAATGAGCAAGGCTTTATTGTTACTAAATATTTAAGGTAAGGATCCATATACTTAGTTTACTTAGGTCCAGCCGCTGACACTGATGGTGACAACAGCAGCTCCTGGCTGTGCCACACTATATAAGCAGGAAGAAGCCTGCTCTGTTTGCTTGACTCCCACCTCAGCTCTCCTACCCCCCTGAATTAGGATCCAACTACATTATATCATCTGCCTTCATGCTCCTACTATCCACTCTGCAAATGAGGACCTCCCAGGACCTCTCCTAGGAAACAGAAAAGCCAAAGGACAGAGCTGAGTATTCTTGCTCCTCACAATAACAAGATTCTACTGTTTGACATCAGCTGCTTGTGTCAAGATACTTGCCCAGTTGCTCAAAGAAGGCCCCATGCAGACAGGTTCTTACCTGAGCTGCTGAGTAAATCTATTTTATGAACAACTCCACAAGTGATGATGTATCTGAACAACAGACTGCTAGGACTGATTGCTCCTGTCTCTAACCAGCACTCTTCTACTGCCTTGAAATCGTCCCAGGACCACTGCTTGAGATTTTCTATGCTAAAGTTATGTTCGCCTCCTTCATCCATTTCTTTTTACCATGCTATTGGTTAGGAAGTGAATGTTGAACACTGTCATGGAAAGCATCTATTGCTTGACATTTTTCAAAACTGCAATCTCAAATATTCCTACTGGAATCTGTTAAATTTTAGATGACTGAGAGTTTTAACCTTTTCCACTATGTTCAAGGGGAAAATAATGAGTAAATGCAAACCTTGTATGCTGAATTTATTCAATGTATTGAAAGGGGCCCAAAACAGTGCAAGACTTTCCTGACTTTCACTTGATTCACAAAAAGTGTACAAAACCTTCATGAATTTTCCAAATTATTCACAAATTTTAATGTTCTTTAATCTAACTTGAAACAAAATTAGGTTAATATATACTTTTTTATTTGAAACAGAATGAAATTTGTAAATTTGCTTCACAGTGACATAAAATCAATTAAAATTTTGAAGTAGAAACAAACTTGGTTTGGCATCCTAGGACTATTTAATGCATATCAAAACCATAAACCGTATCTCAATGAGAAAGCCAACAGAAGAAAGAAAAAAGTTTAACTGAGCTCTGTCTTCTACTATACATGCCAGACTCAGAAGACTCCTATGAAGGCAAGACTTGTGCTTGAATCGTAAGAAAGCTGAGCTCAGTAAACTCAGCACCTCATGGGAATGAGATCAATTCACTTCATTTAAGGGAAGTATTCTGAGATCACACAGGCATGAAATAAAAATGTCTTAATCAAAACTACACAGGCAGAGGAAGAAATATAGAGAAACAATAGAAGCTGATAATGAACCGAATGGGGAAGAGAAGGTGAGAATACTTGATGTGATCTCTTCTATCTACAGCAAAGAAATGGACCGGAAATAACAAAAGCCAAAAAAAAAAAAAAAGTATCTGCAAGATACCATTATTTTTGTGGTTAAATAAACGTCCTGTTTCAAACCTAGAATACATACTCTTATAGCTCTCATTGCTACTGGTCAGGTACATAAAAAAAAGGCAGTGTCATTGTCCACCCTAACGACCGAGACTGGAATTAACTCCACAGCAATCACTCTTTCAGTCATCACCGCAGAATCCCTCCAGCTTCTCGCTTCCGCACACAAACGCCATGGCAGAAGCCAAAGCCGTAATACGTCTGTGACAAATTTGCCATCACACTCTACATTTCAGAGACTTTTGCCAAAGCTAAACTGCCTCTGTTTTATCGTACTGAAAGAGCTGTCCTCTGCTAGTTGGTGGTAGCTGGGGATGAGGCCTTCTGTCATAATTCAGAAGTACAGGCTATTTCTCTCTCATTTGGTGTACTCGAAGCATTTAATTGCAGCATCTCCATGTGTGTCCCTCTTTGCCTGTTGCAGACAGCTGGTCCGAGTGGTCTGAGTGGTCCGACTGCGACTCTTCTGGCTTCCAGTTCCGCGTTCGTCAGTGCATCATTTTGTTTCCCGTGGGCAGCCAGTGCACGGGCAACACCACGGAGAGTCGAGCCTGTGCTTTGGACTCCAACTTTATACCAGGTAGGATCAGCCTGCTCCTTGAAGGATTAGTGAAATCTCTCCACGTTTCAGGAGCGAGGTGTAGTACTGTCCCAGACTGTACTGTGCAGAGCCAAGAGCTGGAACAGAACTTGCCCTTTGTCGGCCAAACTGTTTTGGTCTACTATGTGGAGCCAATGTTGCTAGATCTAGTGTCTTCATGAAAATCTGCCTCATGGCACCGAGTGCTGTGGAGCTGTCCCTACTGTCACCGCTTGGGACTTTGGTTAGTCACCGTCACAGCATTCTGCAGGTCCCTCCCATCCTACTTGGTAGCAGGGTGCAGGGATGGCTGTAGAGAGCGAGGAGAAATAGTTTGCTTTTTACTTTAATTTATGTGGGTTTGAGACTTTGGGGTTATTAGATAAACATTCCTCTAGGTTTTATGGTTTGCATATACAAAAGTGGGTGCTGTGGTAGTTAATCTGGAAATCATTTCATAAAGTCCTTTAAATTAATAACTGCTTAGAAAGATAAATACTGTTAACTGTGCCTCAGGTCCTTATCTCCTCCATGACCGCTAAGTACCTGATGGATAGTCACGTCCAGTATTATTCTATAGCATTTGTTGAAACTCATGATGACTGTACTCTTTTTTTTTTTTTTTTTTTTTTTTTTTTTAAATCACAGCAGTCATTTAAATCCACACAACAGTATGGGTGGCCACATTGCATTGCTGTTAACAGTCATCTTTCCGCCTGTGTACATTAAAAAAAGCTAGCAGTTTATTCACACAGAAATTTACATTTTAATGTATCATTTGAAATGTAATTATGTTTTCTCAGTGCAGCAACCTTTTTTTTTTTTTTGACTATGCAGTACAATATAGTACAATATAACAAAGAAATCAACAAATTTAAACACTGTTTTTTATGGATGGTGCATAATGCTTTAACTCCCAAATACTATTTTTTCCTCCAAAACCAATGTGAAAAATGTCAGTGTGAAAGCAAAAACTTCTACATTGTATTTTCCCCTTTTTCTCAGGCTTTTGAAGCAGGTGCATTAACATTAACATTCACATTCTGTGAATCCCCTGCTTAATCCAATATAAGCTCTACATCTTGTTTTGGAAAGTAGGCATTTTCGGAATCTGAAATGAGCCACCTCTTCTCTCGCCCTTCTGGTTTGTTTGCCACTCCTCCTCAAATTACCCTTATCACAGCAGATAAGGTCATGCCCATAACACTCACCTTAGGCAAACTAGCTTGCTTTCTTGGGATCACTCAGCTTGCTTTCACTGCTCCAGGTCCTCTGACTCAGAGTTCTCTCCCTCCCCTCCCTCCCTCCCTTTCTAATTCACCTCCCTCCTTTCCTCAGCTAGTGTGCTGGCATGTCCACCCTCATGTTGTCTCTTCCTCCTCCTGCTTACCTTAGATCTGTTCCTCTACAGAACCTAGTATATAGAGTGATTCTGGCAGAGTGCAAAAATGACTCCTTCCCGTCATTGCTGCTGTTGTGTTTCCAGAGTCCTTACCAACATTACCTTGCAAAGCTTTATGGTTTTCTGGTACATTTTCTTCTGCTTTTTGTTTGGATTGTGAATTAATGGTCTCAACCAGACAAAGTATGCTCTCAGCCTTTAACTCTCTAAAATAGTTAGTATTGATTTAGCATGTGAATAAAGGTAAAAAATTGCAATCCCTTTAGCAGTAGCTGCATGTGAGTCATCTTTTGGCAGTGGAGAGCCTACTCTGTTATTCCTTATACAGAAGCTACTGCA
Organism: Theristicus caerulescens; assembly: GCA_020745775.1. NCBI lineage: Eukaryota > Metazoa > Chordata > Aves > Pelecaniformes > Threskiornithidae > Theristicus > Theristicus caerulescens. The sequence goes on from CM036558.1 coordinate 89,423,084, forward strand.
TGCCTGTGGCCATCATTGCTGCCTTTCTCTGTCTGTTAGTTCTATTAGAGACATCCTTAGATGGGAAAACCAGAGCTGCATGCAGTGTTCATGGTATTGTGGACATGAACACATGGATTTGTAAAGCGCCATAATGCTGATATGCTGTCCTATTCACTATTGCTTTCTTGGTAGTACCTAGCATTTGGTTTGCCTCTTTAATTGCTTCTGAGCACTAAGCTGATATTTTCATGGAACAATTTGTCATAAACCCCGTCTCACTCATGAGTAGTGATGGTCAGCTCACAGCCCACCATTTTATATGTGAAACTAGGATTGCTTTCCACTGTATGTATTGCTTTACACTGATCTACATTCTGTTTCATTTGTTATTTTATTGCCTAGTTTTGTAGGGCCATTCTGCAGCTCTTCACAGCATGCCTCTGTCCATGCTACCTTAACTGGTAAGGTAGCAGGATGGTAAGGTTGCAGGCTGGAATTACATTTTATTAGTTTACAACTGAGACCCATGAAATTGGCAGTCATCTTCTCTGAAGATTCATAAATTCCCTTTTTTCACATTAGTGCTAGACGTGACTTCTAGAAGTAATGAGCCCATTTGAACACAAGATAATTAAACTCTCATTAATTTTACTATTCAGAAAATCAACACTTTCTCAACATGCTTAAACTCCACAAAAAATGTTTTCATGTGCACTTCATCTTTTTAATTCCAGAGATGTTTTGAGGCAAGAATTAAAAATATGTTCCTGCTTTTGCTTGGGAAACTAAGCAACCTGGAGATGTCATGGGACCTTTTTGTTAATTCTACCACATAGTCAAAATCTTTTTTACTTTGGATTTGGAGTGAATATAGTAGAATAAATTTTTAAATCCTTACTGTATTAATCAAACTAGTAGGTCTCTGTAATATTTTTTCTCCTTGGCATAAGCAGTTTATTTATTTTTCTAGAAATATCAGTGGCACGATCCAGCAGCATAGAAGAAAAACGATGTGGCGGTAAGCTTTTCAACTCTAGATGTGTATCAAATGCTGAAATATTGATTCCCCATTTTTTCCTTTTGTTTCACCTTTTGCAGTCTCTTAGTTTTATTCTACCTTGTAAATGCTGCATTCTCATTATTTACACTTGTGCAGAGAAAGAGATGTAGTTACTACAGGATTTCTCATTAAATATACATCTGCCATTGCTGACCTTTGAGACTAGAGCATGTATTACTGGATGTTTGTATTTTCTTCTTTTTCAGTATGGCAGTCACCCTTGTCTCAAAAAGAAATTCCTATTATAAGCTAGTTATCAGTAGGTCAAAATTTGTAAAGTTCCTCCACCTTTTTCAGGATAATAATTTCACAAACCTTTTTGGGAACTCCAAATGAATAGCAGAAAGCCAGCCTGCTAACCCATTTAATAGCTCAGACTGTATCTGGGACTTATTTTCAGCTTCGCTGCCAAAGACAAAACTAAAAAGTAAAAAAAAAATTCCATTCCAGAGAGTCCTGATGCTAGCAAAATAAATCTTGAAAGAGAAAACTGTTAAAAAAAAAACCAAACTAAGGAGAAGAAAAAGGAAAAATGACCATTTTTTTGTGCTGAGCTATCACGCTTAGTCTGTGTCGTCATGGTAATAGCTCTGGCTGGTTCTAGTATTCTTCCATGCACAGATAAGCTGCATTTTTAACCTAATAAGGGACAATGAAAACACAGGGGTTATGCAAGGGTGCTAGTGTGCATGGTAACTTGTTATGGGAGCCAGGATAATGCAATTTGGGTTTTTTTCTAATTAGCAGTGGTACATTGAAAACATTTTGCCAAGTTCTGTGACAGTGGGAAACTCTCATAGAAGTGTAGAAGGATATTTCAGTGATAATTTATATATTAGAGTAGTCAGCCTAGTCACCTAAATATTCATTTGTGTTTCTAAATACCCAGTAGGCATGTAAAGGTCCTACCTTAGGCATTTGCCAAAAATGGGACCTATGTGCTGGCCGATTTTTCTGTATTAGAGTGAAAAAGGTCTAACAAATATTTTTCAGACTAGTGCCAGTCTTTCAGTTTAAAATCTTTCATTTGTGCATGTAGGCAACCACAAACAAATTTTCAGTAATGTTAAGATGAAATTTCCACCATGAGATTCTCCCTGATACTTCTTTCTTAATCAAAAAGCACAGCTCCAGTTTGAAATAACAGTGAAAAGCACTGTAATTTGTTTATTTCCAGCTAATCCTACTGGTGCCACATCTGACCTGATCCCTCTGTTCCTTAACGTCAGGGGATGTTTGTGCTTTAGATTCCCTTCTACAGTTTCATGTAGCAATGAGCTCCCTTTCAGTTTTAATCCTCGTGCAGGTGGAGAGGGTTTCCCATCGTCTGATCCCATAGTATCTTTGAAGGGAGCAGACAGGAGAGTGCTGGGTTCTGAGTTGTTGGCTTTGCACTCTCTGGCTGCTATGGTTAAAAGCACACTGAGCTTTAAGGTGTCTCTCTCTCTCCCCCCCTTCCCATTTTCCCCTAATACGCTACCATTTCTTCCTCACCACCCCACCCCCCGCTTACATGTAGAAAAAATTCTGAAGGCTGGAGAATGGAACAAATTGACCGTATATCAAAGATACAGAAACAGTGAGACCCAGCAAGAATCAAAGCAGGGGATGGAAAAAACGTATGCCACTGCTTCTGGGACATGCACCAAATAAAGGAAATAAGGAAAACATTTTAGGGAAAGCAGGATTGTGATTCAAAGATACCAGGATTTTGTTAGTTCTGCCACAAGTCACTATGTGTAAGAGAAAGAACTAGAATAGCAGAGGAGGTGATACTGTAGTTCACTGAAAAAAAAAGCTATGTATGTACATTATATACATAATTTATATATATAACGAGGCTTTGTTATACAGTCTGAAGACTTTTGCTAACTATTCAAACATACAAAATGCAATTCATTCATCTGTTATTTGGGTTCTGAACTTGTTTAAGCATCTTTCAAAAATCTCAGTCTTAATACTTACAGAGATGTATGGGTATCTAAGATTCTTATAATGATCCCTTCAGGGAAGTACAATGCATATGCTACTGTAGGGATAAACTGTTGCAATTGAGATGTTTCTGGGAAACACATGAAATTTCCCTTATCCTTATTTGAATCAAGCACTTGTCTACATTTTTCCCCAAGCTTAATCTTTTATTGCTACTTCCTTTAAAACTAAGATTGTCTTCTGGTCTCCACTCAGCAGAGTTCAACATGTTTCACATGATCGCAGTGGGATTAAGTAGCTCAATACTTGGTTGCCTTCTTACCCTGCTTGTTTACACTTATTGCCAACGATATCAACAACAGTCTCATGACGCAACTGTCATCCACCCAGTGTCACCAGCTCCTCTAAATACCAGCATTACCAACCATATCAACAAACTGGACAAATATGATTCCGTAGAAGCCATCAAGGTGAGAAGTGGGTTGGGAGCTCTATGTGCACAACATATATGGTCCTAGACAACAGTTCTGCTGTATCAAAAGAATGCTACTTGCTAGTTTTCTGCAGTGGCATTTGGACTCAAATTATGCTGATCGTTAATAACAAAAATAGATTTCACTTGAAGCGTTGTAATTACAGATCCTTTCCTTTGTCAATCCCTATTACACAAGAAGTTAGATTTTGTGTGTATGTATAATTTATACAGCAGCAGCCTTTCATGGAAAAAACCCCAGATCACTCAAGTTTTGTTCTGTGGTTTTTTTTTTCCCCTAATTGCGTTCCCTAGTTGCTTGTTCAAGAAGTAAATAGGGCCATTAACAATCATCATGATATATATTGAAGATAATCCTTTGGCTCCAATGATATGGTGTCAAGGGCACTGTTCATCTTCCTGCACTATGTCTTTATAGAGGAGATGTATCTGGTGAATACATTCTGAGTCAGACTCTCAGCTAGTGTTCATACCCAAAATATTCTGTAAATGAGCAGTACAGATTTACATTAGCTGAGAGTCTGGCATGATATCTATTTCATATCATCATTGTTCCCAAACAGCTATTTCCTTTTCATGACCTTTTAGAGTAGCTCTGCTTTTCAGATCCACCGAATTAAGGAAGGATAAGCATTCTGAAAATACCTAGCTCAGTACCTTCAGATTACACAGTTAATTCATGCAGCTGCAAAGCGTTTTTGTAAATGAGGATTTTTCTTAAACCCTACCTGGATAATCCAGTTTTTAATTTCTGCATTTCTCTTTCTAATTAAAAACATTTTAAAGAATTTCATTAAAAATGGCAAGAAAAGTCTAGAGTTTGTAATCAGTGGTGGAATATGTACCTAATTTAAAGCTTTTGCAAATTCCACTAATCATCTCTCTGGATAGCTACAGAAACAAAAAAAAAAAGCTTCAACAATTCATACTCTAAATACTTCTAAATAACTTTTAAAAAAACAGGATTTACACTTTAAAGACCTTCAGACATTTCTCCTACATATTGCATTTGAAAATCAAGGAATTAAGGCAGTAAAGAGAAAATAATTCTTATTCAGTAAAAAAAAATGACTGAATCATTCTAATAAGAAGAACTGAATATGTATGATTAAAAAGTATTTTTAATCATGAAATTAGTTTCATAATATTGGGGGAAAAGTGCCTGGCTTTACTGTATTGAGTAGCATTGCTTTTTGTAGGAATGTTATTATGTAAGCAGATACATGCAAATGCAAGTTTTTGTAAATGTGCAGGTATTTGTCACTGCATTTTTGACTGACTTACTTTACACAGATGTTTGCTACAAAAATTGCCTTGGTGAAAGAGCACTTAGTGGCTACCTTTCTTCTGTCCTTCCCTTTTTCTTATCTCTTTCTTTTTTTTTCCCCCAGGCATTTAACAAAAACAACCTGATTCTGGAGGAGAGAAACAAATACTTCAATCCACATCTTACTGCAAAGACTTATTCTAATACCTATTTTACAGATTTCAATAATTATGATGAGTACTAATGGGCTTGTGTATTTTCTGGCCTCCTGTAACTCCCAAGTCCCCAAGGCCTGTGCTACTTGACTGCTCATGTGATTGAGGCTTCAGAGATGAAGTTCAGAGACATTTCAAGCACGATCCAAGCCATCAATGTCCCATTGCTGCCAAAAGCCCAAAACACCTGTTTGTGACATGATGTTTTCTTTGCAGAGTGCAAGGCTGGCCTTCAGTGTCGGGTGCAGCTATAGCCCCTCGGTGTCACTGGACCGCTCATCAGGATTGCATCACTTCACTCAGTTTCATAAACTTCTAGTCAGATTTCTCTAACAAGTGTCTAAGTAATTCCTAAGCTTTAAAAAAAAAATAATGTTACCCCTTAAAGCTGTGCCAGGAGTACAAATCTAATTTTCTTTTTAGCTGTTGTCTTTTATTTCCATGAGGTTTGAAAAGGTAGCTCTGCTGTTAGCCACGGAGCCCTCTGTGACGTCTCCTGAAGCTCACACCACCAAAAAGAGCTTGCAGAGTGCTGGGAACAACAACAAGAAGAAATGTGGTGGTTTAGCGATGCTGTGCAGCAGCTCTGGGCTCTGTAAGGCTCATCTTCCTGGGCTGTAAATCGCTCTGGCTGCAGTTCAGCTGTTCAGAGTGTGGAGACTAAGGCCGTACCAAGGGATACAATCTTGTAATTAACCCAGAAAGCTACAGGGTCGGTGGTTTCCAGTTGCGAGCCAAGCCCACTCACATAAAGCCTTCACTTAGTTCGATTTCATTTTTGGGAGGGTGTGGAAGGGCATGTCCCGCAGGGAGGCCGAGGGAAGAGGGCAGATAGGAGAAGCACACCGTAAGGTTTTCCTGTGTGTCATTAATAAACCAGCCTTGCTGCAGCATGCGAGTTTGCATGACTTGTGGCATCCCACAGGCTTCCTCTCCCTGGTGTGTGCATATGGGAACCTGCTCATCTCTCCGCTGTAGCACTCACCATCAGGCTGGTCACAGAAAGATACGACTGCACCGTTTTGTGTGCCTTCTCAGGCTCTTGGGGGTATGTAGGCATAATATAGATCTGCTTTTCTCTTTCTGGCTTTTACTTCATATGCACGTGTCTGACAAACAAAGCTGGCTCAGAAAACGCAGATGTATTTGCAAAGCATTGTCTCATCTTGCTGCAGTATCCGACCCATGCTAGTCAGCCCCTAGAGGAACATTCTTCTGGTGTTTTAAGTGAATATCTTGTTGGACTTCATTGATGTAAATATTTAAAATAATGTTTGAGTTTTAAGTTATCAGTTTTAATTCCTTTTGTAGTGGCAGGTGAAGAAACACAAAGAATTTTTATACCATTTTTCTTCGTTCTGTCTGTCTTCACCCACATTCATGACATTGTTATTTTTGTATCTGAAATTCCAGATGTATAACTAAAAAGAAAAGGGCAGGGATTTGGGCCAGATTTTCCAGAGTACTTAGAAGTAAGGCAGCATTTGTTATTCTCAGAAGCTTGTGAAAAGAAATTAAAAGTGAATATTAAGGATTAAAGAATTGGGATTTTATTTTTTTGAGCATGCTAGATGCAAAGGTCATCGCACCAGAATACCAGGAAGGTATGCAAGGAGAAGCAGAGTGGAAATGTTTCCATTCTGTGTTTAGAGCCATTGATCATTAGGTTATGCTATGATAGGCAAATAGAGAAAAACATGTAGAGGTTATGGTGATTCAGAATGTTGTACAAAAAAAGCAAAAAGTACTAAGAAACATTGATCATGTGAGACTGCATTTGAGCACCACTTTGATGGTCCAGCCACTTACTTACATAGCAAGGGTAAACACCGCATCTAATGACGGCAAGGAGGAACATTTTTGAATGGGGATAGATCTGAATGTAGCATTATGCTTCCTATCTCTGTTCTGCAGTAAAATGAAAAAAATGCAAAGCAAGTGGTCTTTGAAATGCTGTGCAGTAAAATGAACGCACATTTACCGCCTATGGAAATAATTAAGATCATCCGCCTATTTTTTCCAGTTGAATAGTTCTCCCTGTTACTAACTCAGTCAAAAGAAAGCACTCCACCCTCGCACCAGTTCATCTCCGGAAAGCATAATAATACTGGTTCTCTATAATTTGTTATTTTTTTTGACTGTACATTAGATTTGGTTTTCCAGAAAGAAATTAGCTGATTACCCTTGGGTAAGAGAAATTTTCTCTGCAAGAAAATTCAGTGAAACAAATGGAGGGGGAAAAAGCTCTCCAAATCATAACCAGTCCAGTATCTGAATCACTCTGTTCATGCCAAAAGATAAAATTTTACATTTAAATAAGATAAATACATTAAAATCTATATTGCTGCCACTGCCAAGAAAAAGCAGCACACGCACATACACACATATGCACAACACTGTTCCTCTCTGCCCCTGTCCTAAGAGCACATTAGTCTGACTTATGGATTTTATATATAGACTATTAGTTATGAGACCAATATCTTAAAAATATTTGAACTATGTATTTTTATTTTAACCTTTCTTAATTAAAATTATCTGAAATTAGCGCTTTTTTAACTCTTCAGTAGTTTGAGGCACACCTATCTTTACAGTGATCTATTTTCCATTTTTTTCATGAGTAGATACATATGTTAGATATGTGTTATATATGCAGTAATAATACCCTAGGTTAAGTCTGCATGATCATAGGTAGAAATGCATCTAGCAGATGCTCAGTCTGCTCACACCTCCATCTCGCAAAGGTGTATTTCAGGTTTTCCAGATCTTCGAGCAACTCCCATGTGATGTCATTTAAATACCATGCCAACTTGTCAGAAAAGTGTTTCTTTTAAACACTTTTTTTTTGTCATTTAGCTTCCTAAATTGTTCTAAATCACAGGCAGAGGTGTATTCAGTCCTCTCTCTAAAGCAGTAGGGTAAACATGGAAATTTCACAGCACTTCAATGAGAAAAAATTGACAGCAAGATCTCCTTGTCAAGCTAGATTCTGAGACAACAGGTTTTAAAGCCATTAGATATTTGTGTCTTAGGCAATTTTAGAGGACCTCAGATGCACCGCCTGTATCAGTATTGTCACCTTCTGAGTTCTACGCAGATGCCCAGGTAGTTTAATAGATGGAGCAAAGCAAAAGTGCGGTCTCTATTAATTTTCAATTTACTTCATTTAGCATTTTTTCTAAAATAGTCTACAAACATTTTGGTGAAAAGCAGATTTCTGCATGAAAGCTCTTATTTTTCTTTTGCCAAAAATGTAACAAAGTGGCCATTTGCCTGCAAATCTTGTTTAAGCTGATGGAGCTCTCGAATTTGCACAAGGGTAAAATTTGGTTCTTGCATCATTGTTCTGTTCTTGGAAAGGGAAAATCAATCCCCTTGCCCATTAAATGCCATGCTTAAATAGCCCTTATCCTTTCACTTGGATAAAGTGATCTTTTCTGGATAAATAATTGTATTACCTCTGATGCCAATAGTTAATATCACTAAATCCCTTTTGCACTGATTGCATAAATTTAAAAATGTTTCTCTATTTTGAATGCAAACATATCAGCAGATAGATCAAAATTCTCTGAGTAAAGCTGTTTCCGTGTAGCCCTGCTACATGGAGCAAGGAGGAAGCAGGATTGCCAGTCAGATCCTGTACAGCATATACTTTCATTGGATAACTCAAAGTAGAATTGTACTTGAGTACACACTTTGGGCTTCTTTTCATGTCTGATACATAGCGTACGTTCCTCAGTTACTTAGAAAATGGACTCCTGTGCTTGCAGGTTTATCTTGTACTTCGATTTGTGTGTGATGACCTTTATGGTCATTTAAAGTTATTTTACGTGGAAGCTTTTCCAGCCGTTTGCAGTCACCTGCTGTTGGAGCAGTGTGGTTTGGCTAAAGCTAATCAGGAGATTTTTGACTAGGATTAGGGTTTTCATAAGAGAGTGGGAGAAAGAGTGGGGCTTAAATGGCTTTGATTTCCAGGCTATTAAGCAGTACTGATTAAAGTCTCAGATGGGTGTAGGACACTGTTGCACTTAGTCAGCTCTACCAGAACTCCACAGTAACCTGTGGGAAAATACCATGTCAATGTACAAATCAAGAGCTACCAAAGCACTTATGTTAAGTGAAGAAACTTCTCAGAGTGTCAGTCCATATGGCTGTTGAAACCAGAAAAGAAAGTAAGAGGTCCCAGATGCAACAAAAATGTTAATGGGAATAAATGCTTCAATATTTTTTTCCTCGTAAGTATAGAATAAATATATTCACTTCTTTAAATGTGGGACCAGTTTTATTAAAATCAACGCAACATAAGCACATTCCTAAAGTTAATTGTATGCATAATGGCTTTGCTGTATGAGATCAATTCTGTAAACAGTTTACTCCAAGCTTGTCTCACTCTGCTTGAGGCATCTGACCAATTTCTGATTGTAGCTGCCCCCAGCACCCTCTGTGTCTTGTCCAGGAGAACATCCTTTGATGGGCAGAGTTACATCCTGGTGAGGGCTTGTGTCTCTCCACCAACACTATAGTGAGCCTAGAGAGTCACACTTCTAATTTTCACTGTCATTTGGATGCCTAAATTTAGATTGGCAAAAGCTAGGCTCTTGAGTAAGATTTTACTCGTCACATAAGTAACCACACTGAGTTCAGTGGTCTGGATGTAACAAGTTACTGATTTTAATGTGTTTACAGGATTGAGCCCAAAATACATTGCTTCTGCATAAATCCATGCACAGTACAAGATGACTTCAATAGTAAGAAAACAGATTCATTTAAAATTGTTCACAAGCAAATCTGCATCTTGATATCAGGGACTAGATTTGTGTTCATTGTGTGGGGTATTTGAATTCATTCCTTTCTTTGCTAAATAAATGAATGATAAAACAAGATACTGCTTGACTTCATTTAAAAGCCATTCTTCCAAATAAAGAAGGGTTCTGGGATCTGTGAATGTTTTCCCTTTCTTTCTCTCTTCACTTCTCTGCAGAAATGAATCCATGTGCGGCTGAAATGGCCTTTAGCTAGGCTCTTCTGTGTAACTGAATGAATGCTTTGCATTGTGTTGCCATGCGACAACATTTTCTAACTGGGATGGTACAAAGAGGGAAACGTGCTAACCTGGGAGGTTTGGCAAAGATTTCCACCGCAGCAGTAGCAATGGTAGGCAGAAGTTGAAACAGAAATGCAGAAGAATGTGACTGAAGGCTTGGCAAACTCCTCGGTAAACTTTCACAGAAACTTAGAGGCTTTTTGGGAACTGCCAAGGGCAAGGCTGTTGGGGTGCAGCCTCCTGAATAGTCAAGCCAACTAGCTGCTCAAGCAAAAAGCAGGCTGATTGCAACAGGTACTTGGGCAAAGTTGTGACTGTTACTCAGAATCAGGGGAGAAAAAAGCTTTTGCGAGCAGTAAGCGCCGCAGGACAGGTGGCATTTTGGCAACATCTGTCGGCAGGAAGCACAGGGCAACAGGAGCAGATCTACAGAGCAAAACAGCTGGTGCTGAACTCCTGGATTTTGGACTAGATCCAGGCTAGTCCCAGTGGCTGAACACCCGCTACCAGTTCGAGTGTACCCCTTTAGTTTCCCTCACTCATTAAAAAAAAAAAAACAAAACCAAAACAAACCACCACACAGATGGCATGCTCTGAGACTGCTCTGTGGTGCAAGTGAAAGCACAGTGAGAGGTGTACCAGGGACAGAGAAATCTTTGTCCAACCTGGATCCAAAGAGCCAGGAAACCAATTTTTCGCATACTTCTCCCCTTGCCTTTTCTGCTTGTGGGAAACTGATTACAGCTCTACCTAGCTGAGGATTTATAAATTTGCAGGAGTGATTTTATACCAGTACAGAAGCCTGCTAAAAATTTGTATTCTAAAGTGGGTATCAAGGGCTGTGCAAAAACTGTTATACTGATACTGAGCCTGACATATTTTAATTGTTCTTAAACTGAATGCAATATAGCTGTTCCTCAACTGAAATGAGCATCCGAGCAGAGATGGTAGTCTCATAACATCATTTCAGAAAAAAAATTCAATCAGTGAATTTTTTCAGAGAAACTCTTCATTTTCACAATCCAATCCTAGAGGCTGATAATGCAGAAAGAAGCTGTTATTTGTGGTTTTTTTTTTTTCTCCAAAGGATTTATCCACAAACCTAATCCAACAATAGCTTTGGATTTTAAAATATCATGGAAGGTAATTAACAGTAACACAGTATATTTTCCAGGATTCAGCAACCATATTTGCTAATCACTAAGCCCATGGTTTTGAATTAATTCTCCCTTTTGTTAGCTGCAGCAGTAGGCATTGACTGAAAATGAAATAAATATCAAATTTCAAATAAACGGGACATTTAAGGTCCCAACTTTTAAGTAAAGCTTTGAAGCCGGTACAGCTGCAGAAGAAGTTGCTTTTATATCTGTGTGCCGAAAAGTGCTTTCTCTTGTCATGGCCCTATGAAATGTCCTGTACAGTGGAAAAGTTGTTTTTAATAGTGATGCACCCAAGATAAAATTATTGAAATAGAGCTCAGAGATTTTTAGCAATAGTAAACACTTTTGGTTTGGTATCAGAGGAATGTCATTGCTTATTGCAATAATGGGAGTAAATGATCCCTGTACAGAACTTTATAGGGAATAATTTTCCCTTGCCATTAACTCCTTCAAAAAGAGCTTCCTTAGCAAAACTTCTCAGGAAAGCTGCTGAAGATATTCACGTTTAAGAAGAAGCATCGGTGCAGTGGCTCGAGCACTGAAGCACGGGTGCAGGGATCTAAGCCAGTTACAACTGCAGAGTTGTTCCACTGACACGGAGCTCACCCTGGATTTACACCTGTTCAGACAACTCACTGAATTTGTATCCTAATGGCTGTCCATTGACTTATTTAGTACTCCAGGGAGGTAATTTAAGGTAATGTTTTACTGATTATCTGGAACACAGAGAAGAAGCTCAATTAATGGGTAGTGACAGTGTTTTTCCATCATATGTCTACACCCTATATTTCCTCTCCAGTGGCATTTTTGGATACTTTAAATGTTTTAATTTGATGAATAAGCCATTATCAAATTGGATTCTAGGTTTGGGGGCATACCACTTTTCTAGTCTCCATTACTTATATTGATATTATTTTACTGCCTTGATTAGTAGTCACAATTCTTTCTTGACGTAGTGTCTTTTTTTCAGCTTCAATTATAAGGATTTTACTGCCTTTTTCAGGTCTCTAATGTCAGCATGACCTGAACTTCATCCTTTTGTGCTCATTAACACTTTTCCCCAAATCAGAACACTTACCCTTAACACGCATGGTCAAATCTCCGTCACACCCCTGTGATCGTCTAAGCCATACTTTTTGTTTGCTTGGTTTTTGCACTAGTGGAAACAGTACTAAACCACAAGGGAATACCAATATATACAGTGATAAATTTGGACTCTGTACAGAAGAAAAGAAAAATCAACTTCTTTACCTTTTTATGTTCCTTTTGAAGCTTCCTGCCTTGTGCTTTTCAGGGGCTGTAGTGTATGAGCGTATTCCTCTGTAGGAGTGCTCTTCAAGTCAATGCTTCCAGTTAAAGCCACGTTTATGGGATTTCCTAATCCCATGAAATTTTAAGTGTTTGATGTTAAAACAGATATAAACTTGCTATCAACCCACATCACAGAGATGGGTAAAAATATTTTCAAATCTCATTATTTGACCCCAACTATGGATTTGTCATTCATTCCCTTGATTTCCTAGAAATATTCATAACTTCCTAAGACCATCCCTTGTATGGGTGGGTTTTTTGGAAACCTTATCAATTATTTATCTACGGCCATAATAAGTCCACCCTTGCCTATGATTTCCCATGAAACCTGAACTAGGATTTCTCCCGAGGTATGACTCTCTGAGTCATAATAGGATTGCTTCCTGCATAGCAATCTGCACCCGGTACCTGCAAAGCCCCTCCACCTGTTACCCTGTGCTAGAGCAGTAAGTTCATGCTATCTTGCAACCCTTGTTCCAGCACAAGTTTTCAGACACTCGCTTGGTTGCCTCCATCTTCTCTGTTTCCAGTCAGAAGCTGTTTTCTGGTTATGAATTTTAAATTTGAAACCTGTATACTCCCTGGTCAGATGTGACTGGGTTGCTGTAGACTCCGCCTGACAAGACACCTTGGTTCCTCAACAAACATTGGGTTTTGGAAGGCTCAGGTGGGTACCTAGGGGCAGACAGCATTATTGGGGTGTTGGTAGTTTTTAAGATTAAGATAGAAACATTTTTCAGAGCAAAAACATAGTAGGCAGACAAAAATGAGTACCATTTAACCCTCCATATTAACAACTGTTTATGCCACGGAAATCTATGTTTTAGATTCTCAAATCTTACACAGACCTTGTGATTAAAATTCATAGGAGAGCTTGATAAAAACCAAAACTAAACAACAACAACCAAACCCACAACAAAGCCAAAGAAATCTCAAGAGAGGAAAGTTCATCCATCATACCTGTGCAGTACATTCACTTGATCTGGAGTTCAACATCTACTAAGAAATTAAAGACAGTTTTAAAATGCTCACAAACCCCAAGTAAATAGCGAACAAGCAAAAAGCATCCTAACATTCAGCAGAGCTACACTCCTATCATAATGCAAGAGGACTATGACACCATCAGCCAGTTACCAACCTGGAAAACCCATAGATGATAACATTTAAACAGGAGGCTGTTTTAGCCAACCTTCCTCAAGGCATTCCTAGAAAAGCAGAAAGACTTGTGCTGCTAATTTGATTTATTTCACCTGCACATTTTCCACAACCAATAGCAGGTGGAATTCAAGGCTGGTTTTTTAGCATAACTCTCTCATGTGTGTATCTCTGCTCCCTGATGCCTGTGGATGAAAAGGTTCTGCTCAAAAAACAAAGTACTGCACAATTGCCTTATGGCTTTTCACCTGCTCTTTGTAGCCTATTTCTGAAAAAATGTGTATGTCCTTGCCTATCTGGACTCACGTACTCTCTGGCCAATGCTCGTATGCATACAGACACATTCATGTCCAGCATGACAAAGGGAGACTGGGACAAAGATTGCTGATGTTGCTGTCAGATCATAGTTTTAACTTTTTGTGCATGTGTAATGATATTTTTTCTGTGTATTCCCTGTGGTTGTGTTCCTTACTGATGCTTGAGTGCTCACATACTGAGATCTGGTACATGAACACAAAACAGACAATCGGGTTTCTGTGTGGGAGTTGTTAATGTGAGTTATCTCAATATTTGAGCAGTAAGTGCTGACAGCCTTTAGTTTAAGTATCTCTGAAGAAAAGCATCTGAAGGGTTACTCAGCCAGTCGATATAAATGGAGTTCAACATCCTCTCGGTTTCCTCATTAAAGAAAACATCTCCAGGTTTGCAGGGCCCAATTACTGATCATTAACAAGGGTACCACTGGATTGCTACCAAGCTGGTCTGCCATTTCTGCTCCAAAACTATGTTCTATGAAGTTTCAATGAGAGCCAAATTGATGCTAACAAAAACTAAAGCACCATGCACAAAACTTTGCCTCCTAAAACGTCCCTACTCTCAGGCAGCTCCCACGAGATCAGCAGCCTGGAGCATCAGCTTCCTCGGTGGATGTCCACCAGATCTCCTCATATGCTGAAGAGTAATTTTTGTGCTTATACTTTATGTAAACAGCTTATCTCTGGATTGTGTGTGAGGAGTGAAAACAAATCTCCAAAACAAATTAGAAGACACTCTGGGAATAATGGATTTCTTCCTTTTCTTTCTTTCTTTCTTAACCTCTAGGTTTTCCCCTTCCTGTGGCTGTGGTATCAACTGCTCTTCAGTTCTTTTGAACCATTGTCGTTGAGCACAGTAAGAATAGAGAACAATTTCTCCCATCTCAGATAAACCTGTTTTTCCTAAGAACCACTAATCTCTGCTCGGCACTGATTCAAAGTTGAACTAGTATTTCAGGAGGAAAAAAATACAGACCGGCAGTAACAAGGCACCTCTGCTGTGGGCTCTAGGCCAGGAGTCTTACAAGTTTATGTGTAACAAAATGGACCTTATGTAGTGCACTCAGAGCTATCGTTAAAAAGTGGGCAGTTGCCAGCAGTGTGGGACTTTATGTGAGGCCTTACACATAAGTGAGCCAACCTCCAAGATTACCACCAGCATCACCACCATGGTTTCCCTCTAATAGCAGACTCAATGCATATCAGAAATGGAAACTGCACTTGGAGGTTAGTGTTTGTTAGTGATGTGTCCAGATGGAAGGCTTCAGTCTGCTTTGTCCATATGATAATAAACTCTTGGTTTCCTCTCTGCACCAAATGAAATTTCTACAAGAACATTAGCCACTTTAGCTAGTTATTAATTTGAATTAACTTCAGCAATAGTCCTGTAACCAACCAGTAATAACCTTTTCCTCACCAAAAGCCTAAAGTACTAAAAAATAAAGAGAAATATTATTTCACTGTCTGGCTTCTATCCACTACAAGTATTAAAGTTAAAATGTTCTTGTTCTGTATTTTTGTCATGCTATCTGCTTCAGCCAAATCAACAAACAAAACAGGCTATTGCCAAGAAATTTTATCTTTATGCAAACATGTGAAATAGAATTTAATTTACCTAACTCTGAGCAAGTGTTAAATTGTGAAAGCCTGTTTAAATAGAATGAATGCAGTTGCAAAATACTTTCAGTCCAAGAGGACTGAAGCAGAGTTTAAAGTAAATATTGAAATGCATCATTGTTTATGCAGCAATTTCTTTTGATGCAGCTCCATCCTGGTGGTAAATATAATTAGAAGACCTAGGGTAAGAATAATAAACAAACAAATAAAAAAATGGTGAATGTTTACATAGGTCATCAGGAAAGAAATGTCATGTAATAAGCAGGAATATTCTTGTGGCTCTTTCTTACAAGTGCTAGTAGGTGAGATGGGTAAATGACCATTTACCCTTTTACAGTTGGATGGCTTGAAATTATTTCTAAGTCTGAATCACATCCAGATCATAAGTCTAGTCCGCAAATTGTTGTGATGGGCTATCTTTGTCCAAGAGGAGCCCCGGGCAGCTGGCAAAGCTAGAAACACTTCCTTCATGAGAATAGACTGAAGATGGCACCTTAGTTTTACAATAAACACTGCGGTACTTTGTGGGTTATATTTATCTGTGTGCTGGGGGTGCCCTCACGGCACTTCAGCTCTGCTAACCAGCTATAAGCCTACCTGTGCTGGCTGGTTAACAGCAGCTTCTAGCTGCTGAAGGCTGCCAAGTGAGGTCTGACAGCTGGGATAACCTGGTTCCTGAACTTTCTTTCTGTAATTTGACTTTGCTGGGTGGCACTGGTTGCCCACACTGAGGCACCAGTGGATGTGCTCACTTTCTGGTTGACCCCCACACACCTGAGCCTCACTCTCAGCATGCAGCACTGTGCAGAATATGGCAATGTGATGGGAGAGAGGTCTCACCTACCAGTTCTCTGAGCATCAGTAGGCAGGATGAACAAGAAGAGATGGTACAAGTCCTTCTTACTGATGGGGGGGACAGTGGCATGGCAAGACTAAGGAGCAGTATTATCAAGGTACATAGCTGAATTGCTCTCACTTCAGGGAGTCAGAGCTCTAAATTTGTTTATAAATCTAGCCCCAGATAATTTCCCTGAGGTGCAAAACTTGCCTTGTTGCAAAAGAAAGCATCAAACCCTAACGTCTAACCTAGAGGTTTATTCAACATCAGGTGGGGTCTGTTTTGTCTGTATGGTCTGTCACCGAAGAAAAATCAGAAGCAAATTCAAGCAAGCTCTTTCTGATAGTTGGCTGAAAGGATACCACATTTTGACATATTATCTAATCTTTTGTCATGTCATAGGTCATCAACAGCTTTGGCAAAACCCACAGATTTTTCAAGCCTTTTTTCCGTAATGTAGTGCAGAAATCGACCTTGGCATTATCCATCTCAGCAGCAGGAAATGTGAGAATACTTGAGCAAATATGAACAGTCCATCATCTCCCTCAAGCTTTTATAAATTTACCTGTGGAACCACAATGCTATAAATCTGCAGATAATTAGGAAAATTCTCCTAAAGTAAGCTGAACTATTGCCGTGATCCTTGAGAAAGGAATAACCATTAACCTCTGTGAACTTGGACATGCTGTTTAGTGCCCTGTTATTCCCCTCTCACATTCCATGAGCTATCACTTAGCAATTTCACTGCAAAGCTAAAACAATACCACCAGTATGAAACACATTAACACTGGCTAATTGATAGGTCACTAAAAAGGAATTCTCCTCTGGATGGAGAAAGTGTTTTTAATAGGCTTCCACAGAATCCTGTTTTCACCCCTATGTTGGTTAGTGCTTTTTGTGTTGGTCAGGAAGAAAGCTGAAGTTACTGACCCAAAAATATGGAATTAATAAGTAAAGGCAAGGAAAAGCTACAAAAAGAGCACACTGTGCAAGCAAATAAACCATGTTTTCACATAGCCTAATGCAAGTTCCTAAGTATGTTAGGAATAAAGACACTAGGCCACATGCACTATTTAGTGGAATCTGTTTTGAGAAGCAGCAAAAAACCCACAACTCAGGTCCATGGTGGATAGCTAGACAACCATCACCACAGGTATAGGTGGAAGTATTACAGGATCGGGAGTTTCCATCCAACCCAGTAAAATGGCTGCAAATTAAAGCCAGGGACATTTTGATAGAATACATTGTATATTTTGAGCATATTTATATGAATATTATTTATAATGTATAGATAACTTGCATATTTAGAACAGCTAAGGTAATTAATCATTAGATTAACTTCTGAAGGGATGTGCTTTTTCCCAATAAATGTCAAGCTTTCAGATATTATTGGAAGTTCCTTTTTTTTTTTTTCTCATTCAGGTGGAACACATTCAAGGCAATCCTATACATTCTGGTTTAGAACTCTGCCAAAGAAAAGAAGTGTAGCTTAAGCCTTTCTTCTACTCCTGATGAGACAGGTTATATTAAGAGCCCACACTTTCCTGCCACATCCTAAGGCAAGTTTATGAGTCATTGGAAACAGCACTTAGTGCGGAACACGTATATCTGATTAAAAAAAAGTAAAGATACAACAACTATGGAACCTCATGCTGACATCTTTAAGAATTCTCTTTAACTTCTCCAGCATCTCAGTTTTTTCACCTGTAACTAAATATTAATAGTTGCCTGTCTTATGGCTGTGTACATTAATTAATGTTAAATTGTACTCTGTTCCTGAAGTCTCTTTTGATGGTAAAACTCATCATGATGATTTTGTGATGCCAAAACTGTGCACAGATTATCAATATCTAAAGTTATGCTTCAATCACTTATCACCTGTTGATCCAGTTGCGATGCATACGACTGAAGCTGGACAGTCTGCACTACCCAGATGTGCAGTAGCACAGCACAGCCAGGCACACAGACAGCACCAAGCACCTACAAAGACACTACAAAAGAAATGAGTTGTCAGAATTTTTTATACAAGCTTGCAAAGTTTTTACAAATGTGGCCTGTTTTTTCAGACCAAAAAATCTTGTGTACTCCCTGAGCCCTGACACAAATGTTAGATATCACTGAAGTTCTCTTAGGCTTTTGACCTTAATTTGAATAGCCACAATGCAAACCCTCTTTAGTCCAGGGATCTTTATTCTAGATAGTAATTTACAGGGCGGTGTGGACAGTGATGGTGATTTAAAAACAATTCCCTACACTGGTGATTCCCAAACTTCTTGGAGACACCAGCAAAGACTGAAAAACTTTGAAATTGATTTTGTGTTTGAAAGCAAGCCAGTTCAGAAAGCACAGAAAACTCTGCAAGCTGTTTGCAGAGGCTTGTGTATCCTTTCTCGGACCCATGCTTTCCGACCTGAAGGTAGAGCATGATGACTGCAGCTGATTGTACCTAGGTATGAAGCCAGAGGTCCTTGAAAAGCTATGACCAGTTGCCATTCTCTCTCAAATCCAGTGACCACCTGTAGTCAGTGGTGTGGCTGTGTCCAACAGAAGGGGATAATGAGTATCAAATAAGGGAATGGGGAGTTAAGGGGGAAATTAATATTTTTGTCACTAGGGTTATTCAAGGCTTTGGCAGAGCAGAAGTGTCCAAAAATATTGTTAGAAATGCTTTCTTGAAGTTTTAGCTATGTTGTCCCTTGCCATTAGCCCATTCCCAGCTGGATCCCAGGATGGATCATTTATTCCATAAAGACTATTGTAACCTTGAAGCTCTTTATAAACTCTGATCATACTCCTCTTGAGCCTTCTTTTTTTTTTTTTGTAATAACGATTACGTAAATAACAGAGATTAATTAGGTTTGTTAGGCAGATAACACTGGAGGTTTAAAGATTAAGCTGAGGCGTCATCCAGATTTCCAACAGGCAGCTCATTCTGAGAGCTCACCGAGGGGTGATACCACCACATAAAATGCAGTCACTAAAATAATGTAATTTTAGCTTTATTTAATGGATGTTCTCTAATGCTATAGTGTATGCCCTTAATTTGTCTCTCTGTAAAGTGAAGCTGATATCCTTGAATAAGGAGTTCAGAGGCAAGCATTTTAATTTTTTTTTTCCCAGTAGCATTCTTCTTTATTGTGGAGGCAATCAGTGTTAAAAGCAAGACTGTAAACCACACTATTTTCTTCATATCTGTAGTGACAAGATGTCAGTTTGGAATGCACGTGTTCTTTAGTGAATGAACCGTAAAAAGATCTACATGCAAGCCTTAATAACAAAGTTAGAGACAGTGGGAAGGGCAGCCAAGGATGTGAATCGAGAGTTGTCTACCATACTGAAAAACTATGGAAATTAATATGCCTTGAGTGTAAACAGAATAGAAGGATCAAAAGTGAAGTTTGGGGCAGGACTGGCAGAACAGTTGTCACTCAAGAGCTCTGAAAAGGCTGTAAGACAAAGAGGATGCCCCAAGCAATGCAATTCCCAATAGGGAGTCCTCCTGAGACGTGTGCGGCCCTTTGGAGTGAGCCATGCAACTGCTCCTACCAAAGCCTGAGGTGCCCAAACATCTGTAAATGTAAAGCACAGGCACGTGCACAGTACAAGTGTCTGTGACTTTCCTCCCTCAGCCAGGAGCCACCCAACAGGCCTCTCTAAGCCCCTGAAGGATGTTGGCGGGTGGATTTTCCAAAGGTGGGTGTAAAAAGCTGCTGTAAAATCCAACCTAGCGGACAGCAGTCACTCCGTGCAGCTGTCAATGGCAATGAGTGGTGGAAGTGTGGTGGTGCTGGAAATGACTGGCAGCAATATTTTCTACAGGCAGAAACAGACTTACAACTGAAAATGAAAGGCGGCACCTGAATTGACTGAAGCTCCCAAGCGCAGCCAGCAGAGGCAGCCTGATACTGGGAACATACAAGTGCGAAGGCTTTTCCCTCAGCTACCCTGTCCTGGCTCCCAATACTGAGAAAGTGACTTTCATTCTGACAACCAGCTGGGGTTTTCAGACACAGGGTAAGACTGGTTGCAGTATAAAGCTGGTGGAGGTCATATGAGGTAGCTCCTAACAGGGGGCAGATGCTTGGGGGCAGGGGGGATGCTTTACCATCCCCCCTTTCTCTTTGTCTGACAGGGACTGTTTCATGTACTGTGGTTTACAGAGCTGCCAAATGTCATGCAGGGAATCTGGCAGCTTTCTTTCACCTCCCTACAGCCCAGCCTGACCCCCAGCTCATCTGGCTGTGCCGTACCACTGTGATGCATTTGCTTTAGTCAGCTGCCAAGGACCCTGTGTCGTCAGCTCTGCAGAGTCCTGCAGCTGTTCTGCTTCCTCCCTCCCTGCCCCAGCATCCGCTCCTCGTAGCTCCATGACAGCAAAGCACAGATAACAGCGATCCTGAGATAGAAAGATGGGAACAGCCAGAAGATGACGAGAGAAGAGAGAGAAGAGATCAAATGGAGGATGAAGGGGAGGAATGCAGGAGCTGCCAATGCTCTCGGGAACCTCACAGGGTTGATATGTAGCAAGGGATGACAAATTCCAGCCCTGGATTGACAGATGCCAAATCTCTTGATGTCAGTGAAAGCAAAGTGCCTCTGTTATGAAGGTGGCACCATATAGACTGAACTGTGCTTTGGACATGCTATGTTTGGCCAAGGAGTCTCTGTACTCAGCTGGAGCAGGCTCAGTGTGTGCACGGTTCTCAGACCCTTTGGCAAAAGCAAGAGAGCACTGTGAGGAACAGCCACATTTTAAAGAATAAAGGTCCAGGTCAGAGTTGTGACTGCATGTGCAGTTTCTGCTCTGAGAGCAGATGATGGCAGAGATTATCAAGCCTCAACCTGCAGAAGTTATGTTGATCATCAGCTGCGGGCAAGCCAGAAAGAAATTTCTCTCCCCCTCAAACTAGGTAAGGGTGAAGACTGTGACATCCAGTACAGGCTGGCTTTTTTCTTTACTCTTTCTCTCAAGAATGCGATGTGTAACCAGATCAGGAAAAGCAGGCCAGGCTGATCGTGTACATTACAATGATGTTGTATCCAACTGACAGGTTTCACATGACTTTTGTGCATTACATCTTGTGATGACAAGAACTGGACTAATTGTTTATTGTGTTTCCAGCAGCTCCCGTGTTACGACTTAGATGGACACACACATGTCAGGTTAACGTGACAAAATTAATTTTTGCTAATCAAAATTATAAAAGCAATTTTAAGATAAAATCTGTAACGCGCCTTGGAAATGCCTGGGCTGCTGAACAATGGGGTACGATGGCACATCCTTCAGAAGAGATTATTTTTTTCTCAGCCTGAATAAGTAGGATACAGTCTCATTTGCAGAAAATGATTGTTTCTGCACACCCTTGGTCTCTGTATCAGTCTTTCTTTATTCTGAAAAGCAGCTAATCACAAAACCCCAAAGTTAAAACATAATAGCTGCTCCTGCTGGTTTTTTGCAAAAGTCTATAGATTTCCATCTGGGCAAAGGCTGAAATATTGACCTCTGCATTCAACACCACTGAAATCTCCCTCCTCCCCTGCCCAAAACCTGAGGAACCCCTGGAATAACTATCCTATTTATATCATGAATGTAAAAGATAAAAGACTTCTTCCCCTATCCCAGTCTGTCCGATGCAATCTTCTGATTCCCAGAGACACTGCCAGAGAGAGCCAGCAGCATGTAAGCAGCCAGGACCACCCCCTTCATTTACAAGCAGCTACACGGGGCAGCAGGGTAGCGGGGGAGGTGGCCTGCGACTGATATTTGCACAAGAATATTGCTGCCCTGATGGGTTAGGAGAAGATGAATCATGAGTGCTGGATCACAACTGAAAGAACCAAGGCCAAGGACAACACAGGGCAGGGTTGTCAGACTCAGATGCATCGAAATCCAAGGAAGTCCTCCATGGCCATGTTGGGGATAGGGGAGAACGTGCCTCATTGCACACAAAGAGGCAGGGAGAAGGGACAAGGAGGCCACCCAGCTCTCTACACTTTAGGATAGACTGAAAAGAGAAGTGAATACAATATGGGACATTTAGGTGGGAGCCCAATGACTTTGTCAAACATGTCCTCATTACAGCAGTGTTAGCCAAACACACACCAGGGACTTCTGGGCATGTCCCAGGCAGTAGCCTCACAGGTGAGATGCCAGAGGAACAGGTATCCAGACAGGCACATGGGGAAGCTCATTCCAGACGTGTATCAATAAACGAAAGAGTGGAGCAGCGCATTGCAGATCCCACAGCAGAGGCACTGCAATAGATTTTTCCTGAGAGTGGCTGCAGCAGGCTGGAGGCAGAGCAGATACATGTTTCTGAGGGAGCAGAAAAATCAAAAGCTTTTGCAGGAAAATGTCAGTTTTGAGAAATGATTTGACACAAGTTTTGAAGTAGAGCAACAATTCTACATTGACTTAGGCTGGGTTTATTTCTATTTCTGTTTTCTCAAATTATTTCAGCTCTGATTTCATTTCTGCTTTCTTTCCTCATGTAATTGCTCTTCAGCTAGCCAGCTGCATTTAAGCTTTCATAGAAATAGTTTTGTTTCAGCGTGACTGGTCAATCTTTTGGGGGTTTGCCCTGTGTTTCCATTTCAAGGAGCATGCAGTTTTCAGATTTGCTCATTTTACACGAGAAGACACTGTGGTGGAGTGGAAGCTGTCACTCAGACCGGGCTCAGTCTTTGAAATCAGTAATAGCCATCACTCTGGATCTGAATGTGTGGCAAAAGGAGCTGGGTTTGCCAGTTTCTGTGGCTGACTCTCAGATGTTGGATGCCGATGTAAAACGGTGAATACTCATTTATTTTATAATATAAACTCTATCCTCCTTCCCTGAAGGGATGTGGAATGAAATTCAAGTATTAAAAGTTATCTCATTTCCTAGGTAAAAATTTAATACAACATTTATCTCACCTTACAATGAGTACTGCTGAAGTGTTGTATTCGTTGGGACGATCACAACATAAGACTGCTCAGAAACAACATTCTTCCATGTAAACGTTTCAGGAAAGAAGAAGAAGAAAACATAGCTGGAAGGTCTTGACCCTTCTTTTTTTGTGTTGGTTGCCGAGTGTATGTTACTAACCACCTTTGTGATAATCCACAGTTGAGATGAGGTGGGACAGCCCTTACCCTACAGGTAAGAAATACCCTTTTAACTGTGCAGGTGCCTAGCTCAGTGCCAAGATATTGCCACCATGTGGAAGAGCAACTGTGGACGCTCAGCATCCAGGGAGCAGAGGGGAATTGTAGCAGAAAATTGCAGTCAGCACTGCTGGAATATATTTCTGTGGCATAGTCAATGGCTAATAGTAAAAATGAGTAGACAATAACATGTTTCTAGTAAGTGTTAGGGGCTGGCCCAAAGAGTAGCAGTCACAGCTACTTCTAAAATATTTCTCTATTTCAGTTTAGAATATAGTTCAGTGAAGGATGTAGTTATTAGTCATAATGCAAAGCCAAAAAGAAAAGCCACTTTTAACAATTTTAAAACATGTTTTTGAGAGCTGTCAATGAATGAAATGCATATTCTTTCCTTTCTTCACTATGACATGTTTAGCTTAAAAAAAAAAAAGGAAAAAAAAGAAAGAGCATGAGAGACAAAAGATATGCAAAAAGTAGCACATAGTTGACTCCCACAAGCCTGGGTTAAAGATGATGACAAGGAGCTTTCTGTCCCCCACCCCCATTTGGTCTGGGAAATGTTTCAGGGGAGAAGGTACAATAGTTGGAGTAAAAACATAGGCTGCATTCTCAGGGGGAATGATGTAGGGCTGCAGTAACGCAGCTGTAGTTTTCTGCTATATGTGCTTGCATCCTAAACTGTGCTAAGCAACCAGGCAATAATGGCCACGCTCGGATCTCCCACTTTCAGTCAAAATCATTCCTTTCAGTAACACTAAATAATGCTAATTAAATTAATGACTTTTTAATTCAACTATAGATTTGTTATACATACACATTTTATAATACTATGTTATGTAATATGTATTACAATACCATATTGTACATTACATTATATATTATCTCGTATATGATTGCACATTATATATTTATGTGATATAACATTACAACTTCGTGTTGTATGAAAATAAAATTACATTAAAAATAATAATCTATTTTCATAAATTACAATAATTTATCCATGTTCCTGAATCAACACTCCCTTCTCCAACACATTTGAAATATGCATTACTTTATTCATGGTATAAACAGATACTGAAATGACATTCTCTAGCCAAATCTATTTTTACAGGAAGGTGTGAGGAGTGCTGATGTTGCTGTCAGGAAAAGGCTGAGGAATGGGACACTGGAATAGGTGCCTGGCTTGGATGAGTACCTTTTGGTACCGTTGCTCTGACTGCAAGGACTGCAAGGACTGCAAAGAGAACAGGGTGGAAATAGCAGCAGCCAAAAAATCAAACTTTGGCTTCTTTCTTCATGCTAGATGTCCTGGTCAACACTTTGATCACATTTAACATCATCTCTACTAAACGTTTCCTCACTGTTTGGATGATGATAAGGCTGTTGCCTACCTTGTACCTAACCATTGCTCACAAGCAACCTGTATCACAGCACTGCTCACTTCTGCAGCGAGTGGTGCCCGCCGCCACTTTGTGCTAGCAGCCTGATGACCTCTGCACACCTGCCAGGTCCCACCAGTACAGCTGTTGTCTCAGGTACCAAGCTTCAGCCAGTTGGGAACACCAGCTGATGCACATATGTCAGGTCCTCTTGTGGTGCGCTGCATGCATGGCCATGGTCCTGCCTCGCCCTCACTGGCACAGGCCTGCTTCTCCAAGATCCTCCTACAAGAGGCTTCCTGGTCCTCACCGAAGCTACAGAGCCCCTGTTGCAGCAAAGTTGAGCATGCAGGCGGCCTGTCAAAATACCACACCAGGCTCTTGTCTGGGTACAAGCTGGAAAGCGCACCATGGGAGGTCTGATGGGAGAGGGGCAGGCAGACATTCTGGCTGGCATGCAGGAGATGCTCCTGCAGCCTACCTGCCCATCTTGGGGCTGGGCACTTCCCTCTGCTGCCTGGCACTGCTCCAGCAGGCAGCCATCGGGAGCCCACCCTTGACTTGCTGCTTTCCATGAACGGGCACAGCATTCACTCCCGGCCCTGCCCAACTGCAATCATACTGCCTAGTCCCTTTGACAATTAAAGAGAAAATTAAACAGCTAGAGTATCTTGGCTTCAAATATCATTGATATGAAATGAAAAAGACTAGTTGAGGCATCACTGGTGCCTTTCAGTAGTTGGTCATCCTCGTTCCCTAGAGATACCGCAGCTTTTGTCCTTCTGATCAAGAACAGCTACAAATCACTGCTCATTCATCACAGCTGGAATCCTTGTCATGAAAACAGAAATAATCAATTAAAGCTTAGTCTGCTGCATGCTGCTCTTTCAGTTTTAATGATAATTTCATTTGCTAGCCACTTCTTTGAGGTCACCAGAAGGGCTACATACTCTGTTTTATTGCAATCTCAGAGCATTTCGTTCTGCCCTCTGTTCGTATTTGAGCATGGAAGATGGAAAAATCTGCCAACAATTTTTTTTATGGAATGTGGTCTGAGTTGATTTGCTTAGCACTTTCCTGGTGGGATGCCCCAGGTTATCTAAAGAGCTTTTAAACTGAAAAGGCTGTGTTTTAACGGAGGTAGTACTCTTTAAAGTAGAAAAAAACTCTAAATTATTAAGTCAGGCCAGTGAGAAATAAAAAAGAATTAATATTCTTACCCGCTTCAGCCTTGGAGGGTGGCTGCATGCCCCAGGCTTGGTTCAGCCTATGCATGATAACTTCTGAGTTGCGTCATACTCTCATTGTACTCTCTGCTGTCCCTTTGCCCTCAAGGCAGGGCCGTCCTCGGTCCCCTCAGCAGCCTCCCAGGGGCTGGAGGGCTCCTGGTTCAGTGCGGTGATGATCCTACCTGCTGCGCTCAGCTGCTGTCTCTTCTCCCCACCGGCAGGACCAGTCGCCCCATAGCACAGCACCAGGATGAGCGGAGGCTCCTCCTCCTATAACAGGCAAACCAAGACCCAGCAAAGAAACAGTTTATTGTAGACCTAAAGAAAAAAAAAGACAATAGGGAACTTGTGTTAGTAACTAGCCTTTCTTCAGGGGTGCAGAAGTGAGGTTGGGGGTGGCATCAATATCCACTGCTCAATCAACCTGCCTGGCATTCCTAAATAGGTAAAAAAAATAGTTTCTTCCCCAAAACAGGTTTTGTGTAATCCTTCAGCCACTTTTTTCCTCTCCTTTTTGAGAACAGTGAGTGCAGAAAATGGAAAATACTTGCCAAAGCAAACTGAGTATATATTTGCCTTCCATAAAATGTGACATGGTTTGGATGTGAGTTGAAGCAGAGGCTCAAGTAAATTTCTAATACTGGGGTCTGTCCAGGCCTGCCAGATACATCATACAGTGGACTATTGAGTAAGGCTGCTTGGGACTTCTTAAAAGAAAACCTGAAACCTGGGCTGTGTTTAAGCAAAAATTATGCGATGACAACAGCCCTCCCTAGAAATATGGAGCCAACTAGGGATAAATTGGAGTCAGGCAAAACTTACCAGCTTGAATTGTTTCATTTTACAGTTTATTCAAAACAGGAGTCAGAGAATAGTTACTATGGCTGCTGAAAAGCTGGTTTTACTTTGGAAAAAATGTTAAAAGGACTTCTGAGTGAAATTTCAGCTATTTCTTTGCCAGCACTCTGCTCCCCACGCTCCCACCCCAAAAAGAAAACCTCTCAACAACAGGAATATTTATATTGGAAACTTTTGTCTGACAAAAATTGCTACTATTTTGTGAAAATTTTACATCTGGTGCTTTGTGTTTCATTCTCCTCTGTTGATGTAGTTATGCACATTTATACTACATGTCCAGGGATATACCATTGCTTTCCCTCTTCCCAGCACGTTATGGTGCAACTGCTGATGGAGACCTGAGGCATTTGAAGTCCAGTTCCTGAGAGATATTTGGCAGCAGTTCTGAGAAGATATTTTTTAGTATTCAGGTATTCACATTTTCTGACAAAAGAAATATTTAATCTCTTGCTGAAAAGCGGGCTGTTATGATAGCAAAACCCAACTTTCTGCTAAAAACCTGTTCTGGAGAAAAACTTCAAATAAGCTGCAGGCCAGAGCTACGCAAAATAGGAGAAAGAAGAGCGTTAATAACTGATCTGAAAGCATTGGATTTTCCACAGCCTGTGATAGAGTCAAATCATATAAAGTTTGGCATTTAAATCCATTCAGGATTTAGGTATCTTTGTTACAGGGCTGAAATCCACTCACTGTAGGCTGCTACAGTAAATAGCAGTTGTTTTTGCCAAATGCCACGTTTTGGGCGGTTTTGTTCTGGTCTAATTTTAAGTGTATCTGTACCTAAAAATACTTGCATTTATTTTCATACTCTCTGCTACTGAATATGAACAGGATTTCATTTTAAGCTCCAAAGACAGTTCCCCATGTCAATAGATAAACCTCCAAAAAACCATATCTATTTGAAGCAGAATTCTTAGTGTGGCAGTGCTTAGGGAAATTAGTGGGAAATGCTGCATGCTCAGTACTTTTGAAAACAAGATTTGTTTAGATGTTTGAGTATGGATTAAGGTGCCTAATACAAGCTTCCTGTCTTTTAAAACCTGATGTTTGGCTTGTGAAAGAGAGTTTTGTACTTAGCTTTTTCTTTCTCTGTAATGTATTCATCCAAATCATTAACCTTCCTTGGTTTCTCCAAAATAATTTCTATTGATGCGAAACCTGTTTTGGAAAATATTTGCAACTAATAATGCAGGCTAAATAATAATGACAACAACAACAGCAACAACAAAAAAGCCTCTTGGGTCTGGAATTTTACCTGTAAATGAGATGCAATCGGTCAGATTTTCTTGTGAATGCCCTACCAAATCTATGGATGAAAAGCTTGTATAAGAATTACTGTCTTAGTTAAATGTGAATGGCTGTACGTTGCAAAAGCTGAATTGAATACTTGGCTGTCTCAGAGCAGGACATGAGCTTGGCAAGACAGGTTCATTTCTCTCTTGGCAAGACCAGAGTGTACATTGCTCTTAATTTTGATTCTGTCAAAACAGGACTATCTGAAAATGGCTAAAATAATCTTACATTAAAATAAAGCACAAAAGACTATTAAAAACTTAGTTTCTGGAATTCTATTTAAAAAAAAATAACTACATATTCTCTTGTTTTGCCCCTTTCCGAATGTCTGTAGCAATTTTGCCAGTAGTATGTTGGTAGCAATAATAGCTTCTGCAAAATTCAGAAAGGTTGCTAATAAAACACCAGATCACCACCCATCCAGAAAATTTAAATTAAACATTTTGATGCAACATGAGCTTATATGTCCTCATTTGCAACCAGTAATCTTTTTGTCTTAATGAATTGTGTGTTATTAAAGGGAGAAAGTAAGAAAACAAGGTAGGTGAATGGGAAGGCACAGCACCTGTTTCCCAAAAGGTGCTTTTCTAGGCACAGCACCTCGCAGACCGGCTGGCTGCTTTCCTGCCCCACTGTAAGGAAGGGGGCATCATTCTCAGGCTTGGATCTCCACGTCCTGGAGCTGCAGGGCAGCAGGCTGGGCTTAAGCTGCAGCTGCCGGTGTTGTGGGATCTGGTCCCCAGTCCCAGCTAACAGCTCCTTGTTCCCTCCCACCGACCACTAGCAAGGGCATCGCATCGTGTTGCTCTCCAAGCTGTTTTGGCTGACCGCCACCAGCGGTTTCTGTTGCTGCAGGTCTGCAGCAAGTGTAGAGATGATGTTCAAGACTAACATCACTCTTAAATGCAGAAAACTTTTAAACAGATCCCTTTGCTTCACACCTCTCAAGAGAGTCCCAGACAGATTCTCCTTTCCTTATTCCTTTTTCCTACAAGAACCCATGTGGGAAGCTGCTGCCAGGTGTCAGCGTGACTGCTCTTCCCACCACACCTGTGTACAGCTGGCAGGGCCAACTTCGGTATGCTGTTGCAAATCACAAGCAATTCCCTCTTTAAGACAGGCCTCCTGTTTTGAAGGAAATGGCTCCCTAGCATAATAAAAGAATGTAAGAAAAATATGTATGAGGGCCAGCCATTAGTCCCTTTCCATTCTTCTCTTTTGGTTTCTATCACATGTCAACAAAGCAATCCATTTTTTTTTTTCAGTTTCCTCTTCTGAGAAATCTTTGGGCAGATGGAAGGGAAAGATCTTTCAAGTCTCCATTGCCCTGTTTACTGTCTCATGCTTAAATAATAGATCAAGTCCACCAGCTATTACAGAAGTCAAAAGACACAGCACTTCTTACTTCCAGTCACAGAATTAATACTGGGCAAAGGCACAAATGGAGAATGACTAGCCTTTGATTCTGCAGATAACGAGGAGAGGGTAGTTCTCCTCGGAGGTGAAATGCAGATAATAAAGGTAGTTCTTCTCAAACAGAAAATGTTTCCACCCAAAAATTGTTTGAAGGCCACATTAATTTTGCTCTTTTTTTTTTTTTCAGTAGTTTACAAGTATCTGAGATTACTCATCATGGACTGGAAAACAGAATTGATTTGGTTATTGTAGGAAATGAAGTGAGAACAAAAGGGAAGCATCAGCTTTTGATCTCTTGCACTTAAAAAAAAGTCATCTTTCCCTAAGCAACATGAAGAATTTCTACAGCTCCTGTGAACCCTGGCACACCTGATGGGAGTCTGTCGATACATTGCTCTTGATAAAGTGCAGCACTTATAAAGCAATGTGGCAGAACGTATACTGTAAATTTCTGCCTTTTGAAGGCAGCTGGACAAGACATTTGGTCTCACTGTGAAGATTTATTCCTTTTTCTACTCCCTTGGACAGAAAGAAATT
This sequence comes from Theristicus caerulescens, assembly GCA_020745775.1. Lineage (NCBI taxonomy): Eukaryota > Metazoa > Chordata > Aves > Pelecaniformes > Threskiornithidae > Theristicus > Theristicus caerulescens. The sequence goes on from CM036558.1 coordinate 89,453,328, forward strand.
GTTGACAGCTACCGAGGGGTGCATTGCTGGGGGTGGGTTGTGGAAGGAGAAATTGGAGTAAAGTAAAGAAAAGGAAAAGACTGAGTGCAAATACTTTAGGTAAGAAATAAATTCAGACTTTTTGACTGAATAAGCCCTGTTTCTGGAAGTTATGAAGAGTCTGAATAGGAAAACAACAAGTTGCTTTAAGACTGAAGGAAGTCTAAAGGGGGTTTTTACCTAATAGAAGCAGTTTTCAACCTCTCTGAGAGGATAAATGATGAAAAAATCAATGAACAGCACAGAGGGTGAAGTAGCTTTGAGCAGCATGACATTGACAGTGTACCTTGACAAAAGTAAAAATGTGTTTTCTTTTTCTTTGGCAAAACTAGGCACTGCATCTCCACATAGCCGCTTTAATATTTCAGCTGTCTGAGAGTTCACTTGCTGAATGTGCCCCTGTGTATGAAGAACTGCAGCTGAGCAATTTAAGGAAGTTTTTCTTTACCAGCCGTATTTGGAAGCAGGTGGTAGTGATTGGCCTGGAAACTATATGCTCTTTATTTCTCAGTATTTCAATCTGAATAAAAACAAATCTGTTTTCTTTCCTTCATGCTGGCCTACATCTAGCCTTTTCACACCCACACAAGACAGCACAAGGAACAAAATCCTTAAATTGCAGTTTGATAGAATATCATCATAATTAGATAAGATAGCTAAAACCAGAACTAGCATGCTCTATAAAAAGCTTTAAGGAAAAAAAAAAAAAGGTAACAATTTAATACAAGCAAATCCTTGCATTTCTGGAAAGACAAACATTCTAAACCAAACAAAGTACAGGTAAGACCCATTTTACTCATGCTAGCACAGTTTTCTTGAGTCTAACAGAGCAAGATATTATACATACAGAAATACACAAAGAAAACTTGGAAATTGACCTATACAAAATTTTTTTTTGCTATTTTTCAAGCTTATCTTAATAAAGCTAGAAACCATAAAAGGAATGACAAGGTAATGAAAGCTTAGGGTTGACTGTTATCTTCATGTTGTAAAGGGTTTTAGGCAGGTAATCAAGAACATGCTACTATTTATTTTCTCTTTCTCTTTGTCTCTCTCTCTTCCTCCTTCTTTCTCACCCTGCTTTCTCCGACCTCCAATAATCTACTTTTGTGCTGCTTGGATTCCATCCCAAATTCCTTGTTTGTATGGCTGGCTCTTTTTCTCTTCCCATAATTCCTCCTTCCACTTACTTACTCAGAAATGATCTGTTCCTTTCAACCAATTTCCTCCTCCGGCTGGAGCCTAACATGAGAAAGAAAAAAGATGGCACTGTACCCTAGGAGATTCTGTTAGTTACTAAGGCTAAGTTTGAAAGAGTTTGGTTGCACTTGTTCATGTAACATATACCTTTGAACCAGCTTAGCTGCTCAGAATTATCTCTAGCGTTCTCATTTTAATCCTTCTTGTGATTTTTTTTCCCCTCAAAACCTTTCAGTGCCTTTTGCATACTATTATACACTTCTTTTTTCCTTTGGAATGCTTTTAATTAACTGGGGCATCATAGGATTTCCTCCTTGAAGCTGATGCCAGGAGGCATGAGTGGGCAGTGCTGGGAGGATGAGACACATGGGTATGTACCAGTAAGAAATGGTATAAGCAGATTATTTTGTTTTATTTTGTCATCTGGTTTCTGACCAGTATATGGTGCTACACCAAATTCAGAGAGACCTATGTGAGAGAACCATGTATGTTGTGAGAGAACATGAGGTTTTTACTAGTGCCATCCTATTCAAAACAGCACAATGTCATCACTAAAAACCTGTGAGTGAGATCTGTAGGTCATCTTAACTGAACTTCAGTGAAATCTCTGTAACCAAATTGCATCATTGTGTGCTTTGTTCATGATGTCTGTATTCCCAGAAAGACTATTTAGGAGTTATTTTAGGAATTACTTTAAGGGGTGGTGAGGCATATTGCCTCTGCTTATATATTTAGTATAGCTACATATACACATATAAATATAAAAATATTTAAAAATTATTCCTTTGGAAATCCTCATTTAGAAGATGCCTTTGAATTTCCTTCTGGTTTTGGTTTTTTTTTTTTTTCAGACACTGAAAGAATTTGAATCAACATGTGAGTGAATATCTTTCTTTAAAGAAATCTTGATGATTCTAGCTGCATATCATGCTCACTTTAAAGTTTTATCATTCTGTTTTTAATGAATTTAGTTCATTTGTATGTTCTGGAGTCAGGGTCAAACAACTGCATATTTTGGAACAACACTCACTGCTTCATTTTTCCAGTACAGGACCTAATATCACTGAGCAACTACGTATTATTATTTGCAACAGAGACAACAGAATTCTTGTGTGCTTTCAGACAGTCTGGACAAAATATCATCAATGCTTACTGGTTTTCTGTTGTTCATCAGTTTACTAACATATTCCATTAGTATGCAAGGAGTAAACTGAAATGAAATAGGTTACTCGGAGAGTAATGCCCTCTCTGAGTAGCATCATGTAACCTTTCAGTAAGACCAACAGAATATGTCCCTAAACATTTCTGCAATATTTTACTTTCCCTTTTTTTGCAGCTTGTTGTCTTGATAGATTTGTCATATTTCATCCTTGTTTTCTTAGCTGGATCTCCATATTCCAAGGCTCTGCTTACAGTTTCTATAACAATATGTACTTCATTATGGTTTCTCTTTCCTTGATTTTCTATTTCCTTTCATACTTTGCCTATGCAGCTGTGTTGTGACTACACAGTGAATAAAATAATTTTGTTTTAGTCTAGTATAGCTTCTTTTAGTTTAAAGACCTTCTGCCATTCTTTTCTTCTTAATAAATTTTAAGCATACAGTTGATAACATTTAAAAAATTTTTGAAATTGAGGTGAAACAATGAGATAACCAATATTTTAACAATGTGTGAACAGGGAAATTTATGAACAGTAAGAAATTGCTCAGAATAAAGGGTCCTGGAAGTAGTGGTGCCTTTTTTAATGGAAACTTTCTGTCCAATACCTTTAAAAAAATAGCATTTCTTTTGGCCATGCAAGTAACTTTCTGAGAAAATGCAAATAAGCTCCTTGTTTAGTACAAGTAACTTAAAACATCTTTAAAAATTTATTATCTGTGTCAGTATTTTGTTTGCCCTGAATGATCTTAATAGAATAACAAAGGCACTTAAAATAATCAATATCGTGAATATGTGCTAAAAGATGGTAACTAAGATAAATTTAAATAACGATAGCTAGGTGCTACAACGGTAAACAGGCAATAGGTGTTAAACTTTTCGCATTTGTGGGCTCCTTAAAAATTTTCCACAACATTTTGGTGAAACATTTAGGTTTATCTGTGACATGACATATTTGAGGCTACTAGCAACAGACTGGGGAGGGGGGGCTTGTGCTGAGGAGGATGTTTAGTTATTGTTTGCAGAGCCTTTGTAAGAAAGGTCACAAACTCCAGTGGTCCACAGACCACAATTTAAAAACCACGGATACTGGGCTATAGGTAGGGCCAGAGCAAAAGTCAGATGTATTTTAAACAGGACTTTTATGCCATCATCATTAAGGCAGTCAGTTACCTCTGCAGCTAATTTATGATGAAGCTCTCTCTGCTACAGTACTGTAGTCATATGATAAAGGTTGGCCACATGCACCAGAAGTTCTGGGAAATTACTTGCTCCAGCAATCCCAACTATTTGAAGACTGCATTTGACTGTTTGCCACTCCTTTCACAGCTCCCAAGCCAGGAAGTTAAACACAAGTGCAGGGCTGAGCTTCGCTGCATGCTTTGCGCTGCCCTGCCAAGGTGAATTTGCAGATGACTTCTTCTGTGCCTGCCCCCGTCCTGGGGAGGCAAAGCCAGCATGCTGATACCATTCCATATGGAGGAGGCGTGTGTGGAAGGAAAGGAGAGCGAGAAGTGGAAGCAGCTGCTTCGGGGCACGGGAAGGCCTCTCCCAGGACTCGGTCGTCTGCTCCCTCCTGGTTCTGCCAAAGTCATCACATTCTTGAAGGCTCTGCAGTGCTTTGCTGCTGTGGAAAATCTATCCTTGGGTGTTTGAACTGCCAAAGTGATTTAGATTAAATGTGGTTTCCTTATCATCATTGCTCTATTGTCAGCCTCAGAAGTTTCATGCAGTAGCACTTGGATTTCTTTTTTAGTATTAAGGAATAAAGTATTTTAAATTTTTCCTCTGATGAAGAAATACTGCAAAAAAGCAGCTAGATAAAATGGAGCAAGTATTATGTGGGCATCTGCAAGTATATAAATGTTAGAATTTTCCTAAAATCAGCAAAGTAAATTCAGGGAAATCTGAATTTAGGTTTTACTGAAAGCAAATCTGCTTATGTTAAGATGAATAGCCTACATACAACCTTTATTCTGGCTTATACTACCATCACGAGTTGAGGGGAGGAAGAATGCAAATGCCAATCTCAAGACTTTTAAAGTCTAATTTAAGACCATGAGCAATGCCTTAATCACAGTTATACATAGATCATAATCTATAAAATTATTATGGGGTGAGTGCATCACTGCTCCAAACTGCAGTCAAAGAGTGATTACAGGGTTCTGTCAAACTAGAGGGCATATCAAGGAGGGGCCCCATGAGGGTCTCTTCTGGACTCGGTAATACGAAATGCCAGCACTAACAGTTAGGATGATGGACAATAATTTTCTTCCCGAATCCACAGATGACACTGAAGGGGAAAGGAACTGCATACTTTAAAAAAGGGGTCCAATTTGAAGTGATCTTGATAACTTGGAGAAATAGCCCCAAAACACTGAGATGATATTCAGTGAAGCTGAGTACAAAGTACTGTGTTTAAGAAGAATGACAGAAGTAAAACATGAGGAAAAACTGCAGGCAATGTGGAAAGGATGAGTGTTTATTGTGGACTAGAGACTAAATATGAGTTGAATAACACAACACATATGCAAAAATTGGAAAGTCATTTGATAGTCTCAACATTAGCGATTTCTCAGCTGGGGTACTGACGTCCACTGCTGTGAGAAAAGCCAGACAAACTGACGAAGAATAAGATGTTTTAAAAAAAAGACAAAGAACAAAATCTTTAAAAAAGAAAAAAGGTTGAGAAATTATCTGGTTTTTAACTGTTTTAAAACACTAAGAAAAAAACATGACCTATATGGAAATTTGAATGAATCAGTTTTATTAAGCATTAAAAAAAGGGAAAAAAAATATGGCTGGGAGCATGTTTCACAATATTCAAATATATAAAAGACTCCTATGAAGAGAGTAGGCTCAGTTGTACTGTATGTCCATGTAGAGTAAGACAAGAGGTAAGAGGGCTTAACCAACCCTGGGAAAACTAAAGACTGGATAGCAGAAAAAGCTTTTTGGCTATCTCACTGCTTAGCAAGAAACATTGAGAGATCTGTCTTTGAGGGGGCATAAAAGGAAACTGGAGATACATCTGGGAAGGACCTGCAGAATATCCTTGAACCTGTCTCAGAGCAGGAGAATGGACTGGATGTTATCTCAATAGCCCAGATTTCTATAATTGCTCACATAACATCTCCCAAAGGTTATATCTAGACATTTCTTTGCCATGTGACCCTCCACATTATAAGAGAGTCATTTCCACATAGCTGTGTGGAAACGTAGTGGATGTCTGGCAAAAGATATGCAAAAAAAAAAAAAATCATTGTGTGCTTTTGATATAACCAGAGATCAAAAGCACTAACTATTAGAGCAGTAATATATTTTTCAGGGTGCCAAAATTGGAATTCTCATCTCCTGTATTATTTAGATTTCTTTCAGATCACTGGAGGAAAAGGTAAATTCATGATTTTTTTTTCCTAATGACTCCAGAAAGATTTCAACCCGAGGGTCTCTAAGTCTGAGTATATCTCAGAGGAATCACAGGATCTGAATATCTATATCACATTTGTAGATTGATACTATATCATCAAACTGTTGGCAGGCTAGCTCCCCTTCTGGTACCTATAAATCTTGCTTTTTGGTATGTGAGGATTGGGCCCAGGGGTTAATTTGTCTTATTGACAGTTTATCTGAGGTTGTGATAGAGGAGATATGTGGAGGCAGACACCACCTGGCCAAATCAAAGGGTGAATGTAGGTCCCAGCTTCTTTCCCTAGTGTGTCCTAGCACTCACCTTTAGCAATGCTTTGGCAGAGATTTGCATTCAAAGAACGTGGTGTTCAGGGAAGTTTGTGCTTGCACATGCCTACAAGCTCTTGCTGTGATTACTGGACAGATTAAGCCTAAATACAATTCCACAAAGCTATGTAGCCCAACTATATCTCAAGGAGACTGGTCACTAGGTGTTCGCATGTAAGATGTCAAAACCAACACTTTTTCTTCCAGAGAGCAGTATCAATGCAGCCGATCACAGAGAACTGGTGGTTCATGTCTGTGGTAACCAATACTACAGGTAATTTCTCTCTACTATGAAAGTTTGAATGACTTGAGCATAACCAAATCAAAAAGTACTTTCTGAGCAATTTGATGATGAAAGAAAATCCATTATGGAAAAAGTTTGCCAATGCGCTAGTGTGTATCACCAGCTGTTTCCTTTCATTTGTATTCAAAGGGCATGCAGCACTGCTGTTTAGATTACTCAGGGTATTGGCTAAATGGATGGAGTGGGACATGTTATTTGCATATTGATTTGTTTTGTATGGAAATTATTTTGATGAGTTTTTACCTTATTAGATTGTGTGTTATAGTGTGTGTATGAATACATCTATATCAGACTGGGGAGCAGTTTTGAAAAATGGAAATGCAAACACAAACAAATAAATTGTATTTAATTAATATGCATTACATATTTAATTAATAAACTCTCATGACATTAGGGATTGGAAGTAAGAAAAACACAAGATTTAAGAACTTGTACGTATCAGGTGTGAGCAGGTATACTAGGTGCGGAGTCATTGGCTACCCTCAGCTCAACACATTGATGCTCACTGAGGTCTTTTGGGCACGCTAGCAAAGGGCTTTGTAGGCTGGGTGCTTAAGTCTCGTACAGCATGCTTCTGTATTCTTGTTCATGGCAATTTTAAACCTTTACTTACAAAAGTAAACATGACATAGGGTCTTACATAGGTGACTCCAGAGGTCTGTGAAGGGCAGCGTATTGGTTGTAACAACAGGGAACCAGGTTTGATTAACAAGCTGTTCTTATGATTTCTTATAAGTGATCATGATTTCTTGTAAGTGAATAAACAACTATTCAGCAGCAGCTTAATCTTGCAAGTAATTACCTTATGTATATTCATATATCACACTTTTGGCGTTCCAGAGATAAATGCATTAGTGACTGGAGTATGCCCTGTTTAGCTATGTAAGTCTTTCCACATAAAACCAATGGGTGCTTGCTTCACTGAACATTGACTCAAACATCAGTGAGGATTTAAAGACCACATCCACAGCCGTTTGTGTCCTTAGACACAGTTGTCAGGGGGGACCATCTAATGGTGTCATGTCCAAGGCACAACCATTCTGGCTAATTAGCTATTAGCCTGGCGGAAATCTCTTCTCAATGAAGTTTCAGTACAGCTTGTCTTACTTTCAAGAAGCAAGTCTGATACAATTTCACCAGCAGTGCACATTTTCTTGTTTGCAGTGCATTTTAAAAGCCTAATTTGTTACCTTACAATGCCTCTGTCAGACATCAAAGGGTAGCTGAGCAATTGCATTTAACTGTTTTACAAAGGTTCATCTCAGAAAAATATCAGAAGATGGAAATCCCAAACATCGCAGAAAAAGAATGTTTATTTGTATTAAATAGATCTTTCCATTCTCTAGACTTTATATTATTTTGTCATTAATGTGAAGCCTCAGCCTTTGTTAGTAGAACCTCTGCATTTCTATTGTTCTATATTTTTAACAAGTTAACTAATCATGTAACTGCTGGAGACTTCAGAAATAATTTTTTTCCTATAATTTGCAGAGTAACTCTGAAGACCAAGAAACTGCAAAGCTCAGAAATCTTCCAGATGGTCCAAGCAGAGAGAGCGCATTGCTCCTGCACTTTTAGTAATTAGCATTGAAATAGTGGGATTTGGAATGGATCTGAAAATGGCCTCTTGAGTTCCAAATGTTATAAAGAACAAAATAGATGCATTATTAATAAATTGTTATTGTAAGTATTGTACTCCATAGGAACATACACTTTTACCCTTGAGACCTTTTTGAGAGACCTCAGCAGTTACCCAAATCTTAAGCAGTAAGCAATGACTATGCTGTGAAGATTTCCCTTTCTCTAAGAGAAGTGGTAGGTTCCTCTTCTTAATGACCCACCTGCTCCTCTGTTACACCCTACAGTCCCCATGCATTCAATGGAAATGGAATTTAGTGACTTTGGCTCAATTTTTTATTTTTTTATTTATTTTATTTTATTCAGTGACTCATACATTTTTCCACAGGGCTATGTTTCTCACTCTTGCAAGCAGAGAGCCAGTTCTGAGGGTGGGAAACAAAGGTGAGAACATGACTATAGACAGCTGCCAGAATTTCAGCTTGCTTTGAATAGGATGAAAGGAATGAACAGCTGATGGTCTTGTCTAGTAGTACCATTGATGCTATTAATGAGATCTACAAAAAGGACAATGAAATAAGGAAAGGTAATGAGCTAGAGATGAGTCTAACTCCACCCCCTCTGCCACAATGTTCATCAGCTGAAAGTCAATAAAGCTCAAAATCACATTTTACAAACTGGCCTCGTCAAAATCCCAGGACCCGTGCTTATAGCCTGTGAGAAATCCATCTCAGAACCTCATAGTCTGCCCTTCCAGACATTTTTGGGAGCATGCTTACATCTCCTGGGAGGCAGTCAGGTACTCACTGCTGGTGACAGGAGGAACGAGGAGGGAGGAAACACAGGATGAGCAGCAGGTTTCTCTTCCCAGAGTTTTGAGTGTTTGCATTCTTTACACATGAATGCACATGTAGGGGCTGTTGCGGTAAGTGTTCAGGAGTGGCATACACACATTTGGTGCCTACTCTACCACTCTGAAGTCAATGGGAGCTTTGTCCAGTGATTTCAAAGGGCTTTGAATTACAGCTTTAAATTAGTCCAGTAATGGAAGTTAGCTGCATCTTTAGAAGTGCAGGGATTTCTGCCAGTCTTTCATCAGATGAGTTCTGGAAATATGGTCTAGTTATTGATGGTTGTCACCTGCTTTTGAAACAGTGTTTGGGAATTTATATATTATCACCCCAGAATAAAGAGGAGAAATTTATAGTGGCCCAAAGAACAGAAATGGCTAATGGAAAGAACTAGGTTTTTGCTCTCTTTACTTCAAAGGGGTATCTCAGAATGTATTTTTGGTTTCAAATTAAAGTAGCCTGTACTGGAAAGCCACCTGACATCTAGCCTGAAGCTATCAGAAAAAGACTGAAATTTAATTACTAACTTCAGCTCTGCCATGATGTCATTTCAAGGACATACCTGCATGATCAAAAACTATTGAAATGAAAAATTGCCAAAAGCTCTTGATGAATCAATGAATGGACCAGTCCAGTTCTTCCATTCAGTGTTTCTAAATAACTGCACAATGATAGTGATCAATAATACAGATAATTCAGTGTGCAGGACAATCTTGTTTCTGAAACTTATGCTTGAATGTGCAAAACAAATTAGAACTAATGACTACTCTGAAGTTCTGTACATGACCTAGGAAACCCAGCATGATTTATGACTTCTTAGCTGCTTGTGATCTCAATGTAACCTTAATCATTTAGAAAACAATTGAACCAGGCTCACCCCAAACTTCACTTACCCTGGCCACACCAGTACACTGAACCTGCACTGGAGGCAAATGGATTTCCTCAAAACCAGCTTCCTCTTTTAATACAAAAATCAAAACAAACTAACCATGGCAGTTTTCCTAAGCTAACATCAGCTGAGGCATATGTGTGTGTGTGTGTGCCCCTCTTTCCTCAGATCATTTTTGTTTTCTGGCTCTTACAAAGCAGTTTAATTGATCATTGTGTCTGACTCATAACAGTCCATTCTTATCAGTATAAATATTTAGCAATATACTTGAATCTTTCCTCTAGGTCATATAATATATAGGAGCTTAAAGACATTATTGATACTGGAGTAAGGGAAATAGTCCTTAGTCTTTTGCTTTCAAAAAGAAACCTCTAAGGCAGTTGGAAAGCTGCATGTTCCAGGTCTAAGGGCTCAAAATGTCGGTAAATAGGGATAGTGCATTTAACTTTTTGCTGATTTGATCACTATGCTGTTTTGCTTTCATGTGTGCTGTAAGTGTAAAAGTAGTGTCTCATTGAAATAAAAGAACATTATACTTTACACAGAGGTATGTAACCACTCATCAGCAACTGAGGATTGATGCATTGGATGGCACGTGGTGGGAAGATCATAAGATAAGCAATATCATGAGCTACAGCACTCTCATGGCTCAGATCACAGAGGAACTATGACTTGTGACACTCCTTGGGAGCCACCAGGGCACTCAGTGGACAGTGCACTCCACTTGCTCTTGTCTCCAATGAACTCTTGTAGGATTTGGGGTACTTTTTTCAGTGTTGAGTCTGTAGGGTCTGCTTTTGTTGAAAACTTTAAGAGAAAGAGGAAAGTGTAGTTAGCACATTCTACTTTGTGCTCCTTTGTGGTAATGTGACAGTTAATTACTGTCTCAATACACTTCAGTCACTAAAAGCCAGTGGCTGCAAAGAGCTAATTTTGCCTTTCTTCCTAGAAATTGCTGTGAGCATTTTTTTTTTTACATGATCATACTTATTGCTTTATTGCCAAGTAATATATCTCTACTGAGCTGTACGTATCGATGAATGTGCTTTAACTTCTTAATAATACGAGAACAGCAGGTCATGAAGTTTGTACAGTCTGATGAGAGTCCCAGATCAAGCCTCTACTTGCCTCCCCTCAGGAGTTATGCGCTAGGAATTGCGAGAAGCAGCAGAAAGTGCAAGGCCATTAATCACAGGGAGCAGGCAGACTGGCAGATATGCAGTGTCTTCATTCTCACACCTGTACTCTGTAGTCAACCAAAATCGTTTGGCTGAATTAACTAGTGATATCAATACATCTGTCTTCTCCATTTTGGCATGGTTTCAGTAGGCTCCATTTCAACGTGTAGATTTCTGTTGGGAATTACTATGGAAAAACAAAGATAAAGAACTAGTAAAATTAAAGCCAAAGCAAGAGCCAAAAGTACTTTAGGTTTTCCCTTCCTGCAAGGCTAAATTTCATCTTCCTGACAAAAGGCCACCATGCTTAGAGTCCCGTGGCTGTTTTGTCCTTTACTCCATATTTTCCCACTCTGATATGGCTGGGAACATAGGAGTAATCTTCAGAAAAAATGGGCATTTTAAAATCAGTTGCAAATACAGTCAGAATCTTGGCTAGAGGAAAGGATAAGAAATCTATTAGTTTCTCACTCTGAGTTTAGATACTGCCAGCACAGTAGAAATGAGCTCTTCCAACCCAGAAAATGAAGTTTCTCAGTATGCATGACAGAGACTGTCAAACTGGCTGAAATAACGTGATAAATCTCAACAAAGGGCCAGATTCTTATACCGTCACTATGGAGAGCAGAGCTTTAAGAACAGTTCCACAGAGGACTTCAGATATGAGTATACAGGAACTGCTGGACACCTGAAGGATACCCAAACTTAATCTAAGAGAGCAACAGTGTTTCTCCTTCATAACTTGTCTCGTAAAATGAAAAAATATTTGACCATGCTTTGTGACTTTCCCCAAATAGACTGTTTTATTTATCTATTAATGTTTTCAAATTGTTTGTTAGACAGCCTTCACATGCATATTTGAGCTATGTTTTCATGCTCTCAGTCACAGAAGGTTTTGTTTAGGAAATAGAAGTTTTTGTTTAAATTTTGGAGTTTGTTACTTGGAATTTGTGACTGAGCTCCTTCACTTGAGTTCATCCCATCTAATGTCAGACAATTCTCTAAGACACAGGCCTCTTCAGAGCACAGCTCAGCCCACCTGAGGTCTGCAGCTTTCACTGGCTAGGCAGGACTCATCCAGGGAAACGTCCAAGTGTACAAGTCAAACTGGTGTGATAAATCTGGAACTTGGTGATATTTTTGTTCTCTGGATGGTGTTATCATTATCAAAGATTTTCACTGAAGTGCATTCTGTTTGTCTGAAGAAATCAGTTCACCAGACTGCCCAGGGAAGTGGTACAATCACAGTCCCTGGAAGTATTCAAAAAATGTGTGGATGTGGTGCTTAGGGACATGGTTTAGAGGTAGACCAGGCAGTTAGGTTAACAGGTTGGACTCAATCTCAGAGGTCCTTTCCAACCTTAACAATTCTATGATTTTATGATTCTATGAAATACTGTGTTTATTGGTTCTGTTAAATGCACCTATTTTCTAGAGGCCCAAAAGTCACTGCAAAGCAAAGCTTCAATACAAAACAAAATTTCATCTTAGTAGCTGACTGTCAAGGACTCTTATGGAACTGGAATTGTCCCGACATTGCCGTTATACCACCATCTTCTGGCTTGGACATCCAGCCTCCGACAGACTGCATGCACGCAGACCACAGGGCGCCTGTGCAGAGACCAGGGCGCAAAAAGCAGAAACACGGACTGCACTCACGCAGACCTGGAGACGTTGGGAATTTGATCCCTTTTCGTGGCTTCTGGGTAACCCCTGGGTTAAGCGTATCTTGTTTTATATGTTGTGTGGTTTAGCAATGTTGTTATTTTTACCATGTGTCATTCCATGTTTTGTTCAATTAATTCAATGTGTTTTGACTAACATGCAGTTTGTTGCTGTCCCATCACCTGACAATGTTAAATGTATCCATGCAGTGTACCAGCCAAAACCTTTAGTTGTAAAGATTGTTGTCCTGGTTTTGGCTGGGATGGAGTTGGTTTTCTTCCTGGTAGCCGGTATGGGGCTGTGTTTTGGGTCTAGGTTGAGAACAATGTCGATGATACACTGATGTTTTGGTTCTTGTTAAGTAGTGCTAAGTACTTGCTAAGTGGTGCTCACACTGGTCAAGGACTTTTCAGCTTCCCATGCTCTGCCAGGGGCATGGGAGGCTGGGAGGGGCACAGCTGGGGCAGCTGACTCAGACTGGGCGGGGGCTATTCCATACCATGTGACATTATGCTCAGTATATAAGCAGGGGAGTTGGCCAGGGAGGGGTTTGATTGCTGCTTGGGGGATGTGCTGGGCATCGGTCGGCGGGTGGTGAGCAATTGTACAGTGTACTGCTTGCTTTGTATTACTACTGTTCTTTTTTTTTTTATTTTACTTTAGTTATTAAACTGTTTTTATCTCAACCCACGAGTTTTCCCCTTTTGCCCTTCCGATCCTCTTCCCCATCCCGCCGGTGGGGGGGTGAGCGAGCGGCTGTGTGGTGCTTAGTTGCTGGCTGGGGTTAAACCACGACAATTGTGTAAACAAATGCTCTTTTCTTACCTTACTATCCTCTCCTTCTATCACCACCATGGACCATGAAGACAGAGATCTGCGAGTCAAGACAGCAATCTTTGAGCCACGGGGTGATGTAAGAGTCTGAAGTGTTAAGAACAATTGTCTCAAAGCTTGCTTGGGTGTGTTTATCTGATAAGACTGGACAGCAGACCACTCTTCTGTCTGATAAGGCCCAAGGGCGGACATTCTTTGGCTTATCAAGTGCCACTATCTTGCAAAGAAAGAGATGTGCAAACTTGCTCAAGCTGCAGGCCATTCTTTGGCTTATCAGGTACCATTAACTTGCAAGGAAATGTGCGAACTTGCTGAAGCAGCAGGCCATTCTTTTGCTTATCAGGTACCATTAACTTGCAAGGGAACATGCAAACTTGCTGAAGCAGCTGGGCATTCTTTGGCTTATCATGCACCACCAAGAATGGGGACACCAATTGATATCCGGGCCAGGCCACTTGCCCACCAACAATACATATTGTGTGACTAGATGTACGTGTGGCATACGTGATGTTGTTCTGGGTAACCAAATGGAAATGAGAGGGCAAACTCCCTCTCCAACATGGGATAAAAGACGGTACAACGAAACCAGAAGTAGGCAGAAAGAAGAAATGGAAGAAGAAGAAAGAAATGAAGAAAGAAATGGAAGAAGAAGAAAGAAAGGAAGAAAGAAATGGAAGAAGAAGAAAGAAAGGAAGAAAGAAATGGAAGAAGAAAGAAAGGAAGAAAGAAATGGAAGAAGAAGCTTTTCCACCTCTGAAGAACTAAAAGAAGAAGAAGCTTTTCCACCACCAAAGAACTGAAGACTGAGGACCAACGGGACGCCGCTGGATCCAGGGTGGTGACTATCCTTTGCTTACCTCTCTGATCGCTTGCTTATTTTCCTCCTAATATTTCCTGCCTTTCCTATCGCTTTACTCTTCCATATTTACCTAATAAAACATCTGATTGGCGGCATATGACCTCGTTTGTGTCTTAATTTCGCCCTTGGGATCATTACGAACCTTCCCCGAGCCTGACTATCAGTCCAGGTGGTAACACTGACCTTGCTTTAAAATTTCAGAAGAGCATGGCAGTGCATGATAGTGTAAATACATGAAAGACCTGACAAAAAAAGACAGAATACTGATCACTTAGAAATTAAATTATTCTGACATTTCCTCTGAAAGCACTAATGGGATTAGTAATGCAGAATATATATTTTTCCATAGCTGATAAAACAAAGCAACTAGGTAAAATAAAATGATCAAGGGTGGGTATTAGGGGACCTGTTTATTACAATGAATGAAGAGTGAAGTGCTCACGTCTCTCTAACAGTAATGGCAGATACTATGTCTATTAATTCTCTTGCACATTGTCCCAGAATAATGCACCCCTAGGTGTTTTGTTCTGCCTGATTTTCATTTAAGTGGTTCCTGCAAACTATGATACAGTTTCAAAATGACCTTAGTAAATTCCTTGGAAATAACTGTTTTAGCACTGTGCAAAAGACACCCTCTAATGTCCTATGTTTTATGTTTGAATAGAAGAATGCATCCTCATCAATTTAAGTAATGTAATCTGTATAAAATCAGAGAAATCAGTGACTTTTAAGTGAAAAATTTTGGCCTAAATAATTGTAATAAAAATTTAAGTTTTTACAGAAAACAGAATGGTCTTATGTTAGTCTCATAAATCTTCTTTGAATAATTTTCTAACATTTGGTTCACATGGCTATAGGAATCCTAGGATAGAAAAGTACCTGCTAGGATAATCGTTTCATCTATATGGCCTTGTAAAATTATTTCCACAGTGGAAATATCAATATTTTATTCTACCTTATCTATCAAAGATCCATCACTTTGACATCCACAGATGACTTTAAATTTAGACATGCTAGACAGTGACACTAACCCCAGTTTATTCTTCATGTAAGTAGGCCTCACCTTGCATAGGCAGTCTGAAGAGCTACTTTATTTAGCATTTGTTATACTCTTCATTAGCTATCCTAAATGATTGTTCTTTATGTTGTCATTTTTAGATCATGAAATACTCTCTTTCTAATTCCTGTTCAGACTGTCCTAGCCTTAATCTTTGCATAAATCAGACCCTCAAAGCTTGCTAACCCCTTTCATTATTCTTTTCCATGCTCCCAACACTAGATAGAAATGAGACACTCTGAGCTTTGCACATCATCCCAGTGCAGGAGCATGTCAAGTCTTAGTTCTGCAGCTCTGCTTACACTGGCTCAAACCAGCCTGTACATAGTTGGCCAAGTTTATGAGGCCTCATGTTAAGCTTGGTGGCATTTCTTTGTTAGAATATATGTGACAAGACAATTTTTTATCACTGCATTATATTCATTTCCACGCTTCAGACAATATTGCATTTTCAGAGGAAACCTGCTGTGTGTTGTCAATTGGAGTACTGAAGACAGCAAATGAGGAGGAAAGAGGTGTGCCTCTGCAAGTATTTAGTAGAGCCATGGCTTTAGTCCACTCTCTGACTGTCAGCAAGACAAAGAACTGTTTGTTGGCAGCAGCTGGCACTTTTTGCAATAAATGTGTTCAGCTTTCAGCTCTGCTCATCTCTCCAAAATGATCAATATGCTGTACTGAGGATTGTCTCTCAGGCAGCAGTAAGTGTAACAGGGAAAAGTATATGGAAAAAGAGGAGAGGGAGGAACACAGGGTACATGGAGCATTTGGCAGCCTAAATCCTACCTGTATTAAAGCAGGAGAAATACAGGATCTTCGGTGGTGGTGGGGGGGTGAGAATGGGGTGTACATAGTCCAAATTCTTGAAAGGGATAAAATAGGTTAAGACAGAAAAGATGAGCAGAGTTTACAGTGTGGTCATGAAAAGGAAAATGAAAAAGCAGTAGTGGGATATATGCAGCTGCCAAAATAGAGGAACATCTGAGTGGTGAGTGAGTGAGAGGTGGGAATAGTGCAAACAGCCTCTGCTCGGAGCAGCATGGAGGAGGCTGCAGTGAGAGGAGTCACAGGCAGTAACACAAAATTCCAGGTGTGGCCTCAGAGACAGAGTGAGCTGGAGACAATGCACAGCACTCAAGGAGGGAAGGGAGTTTGGAAGGGAGCTTGTGTGATGAAGAACAGAGGGATATAAGGAGTCCTTGAAGCCAGTAATGTTCTCAGCCACTGGAAACTAAGTGTGTAGTCTTCTTTTTATTTATACTTTTCTGTCTAACAGTACCTTCATAGGCATCCTCAGTCATGTAAGGGCATTCTGGCTCTGCTCCAGGAAAGTGTCTACAAAGGTAGTTTAGTTCAGAATGGAAACATTCACTGTTTGCTAGGTCTTTACTGAATTGTCTGTCATCTGCACACCCATTCCTTTGATGAATTTGTTTCCTAAATCATGGAATTGAGTTGATAAACTTTTTGATTTAGAAGCAGTTTGAGTTGAGCTGTAATTAATTTATTTCTCATAAAGTCAATTATATGCTGATAATTGACCCAGTCCTTTCCAATGAATGTGAACTAATTCACACTGGAAATCGGTTACCTAACTTCCCAAAGGTATTTATACCTTGTAGGAAAAGGAAAAGATTTGTGAGGGTGCTCAAAGGACAATGCTGTAATTGACATTTGTAAAAAGTGTAGATTTCTCCACTTTGTACTTCTCCACTTGAGAACCTGGAGAAAATAATGAGTGCAAGTATTTCTCTCCTTTTGCTTTGAATTATGTAGCAAATCATTTGTTTTGAGCTTTCTAGATTATGGAAATCCTGTGGAACTGTGAAAGTGCAGGGGAGGAGATTAAGAAATGCAAATTTTTGTTTCAGCTGTCAACTCCGTTGTTTTGAGTGTGGCCTCAGTTGAATTAACAGCAATCACAGATCATCGAAGTGCTGAACACCTTTAGGATGAGTAGCTCCAGAGGGCTGGAGGTGGTGATGTCAGTCTCCATGTTTACTGACAAACCCTCTGTTCTCCTGCCACTCTAATCTTGCTGGAATTTGGAATCCAGCCTCAAGCATCATCAGGCCATAATGGAGGATATCATGAAAGGTGGCTGGATGGGGACTTGGACCACAGTGTCCTCTCCTATGTGATGCAGGCCTCTTGCCAACATGAGACAAAGCTTTTCCTCTTTCTCCTCCCCTCTTCTGATCCATGAACTCACACTGAGCTCACGTCAGAGGATCTGCTGTGGCATTTTGGTGGAATGATAGAGGAATATGCTACAAGGAATGTGGAAGACAGATGCTGGCCTCCTCATTCCTCAAGTGCAGAGGGATTTTTAATGCACTGCACATTCCCATGTTGGCTCAGCTGCCATTCCTTACTTGGCAATGATCAGGTCTGGAGTGTGAGAAAACCCACTTGCAATGAACACAGCTAAACTCGACAGTGAACTAAGAAAATACAAATTTTCGAAATAGTAAATGTAGCTGATGAAAGATTTAGAGGGTGCAAAACCACTCCAGTTTCCCCCTGGACATAGTGCTGCTCAGTCAGCTTCAGCAAGTCCTGTCAGGAAGGCCTACACATAAGCTACGTGACTAAAGCATTGAGCCTAACGCTCTTCAATATCATCATAAGTGATCTGGATAACGGGATCAAGTGTAGCCTGATGAAGTTCGCAGATGACACCAAATTGAGTGGGGAAGTAGACACTCTGGAAGGGAGAGCCACCCTGCAGGAAGATCTGGATAGGCTGGAAGAGTGAGCTAACAAGAACCTTATGGAGTTTAACAAAGACAAGTGTAAGGTCTTGCACCTGGGAAAATATAATCCAGGAGTGCAGCTCAGACTGGGATCAACCTGGCTAGAGAGCAGCTCCATGGAAAGGGACCTGGGGGTCCTGGTGGACAGAAAGCTCAACATGAGTGAACAGTGTGCTGTTATGGTCAAGAAGGCCAATAGGACGCTGGGTTGCATCAAAAAGGGCATCACCAGCAGAGATAAAGAAGTCATTATCCCACTCTACTCGGCGCTTGTCAGGCCACACCTGGAATACTGTGTACAGTTCTGGTCCCCGTTATACAAAAAAGGTGTGGACAGGCTGGAGGGGGTCCAGAGAAGGGCCACCAAGATGATCAAGGGTCTGGGAAGCCTGCTGTATAAGGATAGGCTGAGAGAGCTGGGTTTGTTCAGCCTTGAGAAAAGGAGGCTTAGAGGTGATCTCATCACCATGTACCAGTACTTAAAGGAGAGCTACAAAGAAGATGGAGACTCCCTTTTTACAAGGAGTCACATGGTGAGGACAAGGGGTAATGGGTGCAAGTTACTCCCAGGGAGATTCCAATTGGACACGAGAGGAAAATTTTTCACAGTGAGAACAGTCAATCATTGGAACAATCTCCCCAGGGAAGTGGTTGACTCCGCTACACTGGACACGTTTAAGACTCAGCTGGACATGGTTCTGTGCCATCTCGTCTAGATTGTGCTAGAAAGGTTGGACCAGATGATACTTGAGGTCCCTTCCAACCTGGTATTCTATGATTCTATGATTCTATGATTCTATGATGAAAGGCAGTGTTCTCACAAGCTGCAAGTTGTCTTTGTGTTTTTTCGTTTTGTTTTGATTTCTGCGTTCCTTCTGCTAGTCATGTGCTGATTCTGCAAAAAACCAAGAAAGCATCCAGGTTAATTACTTAAAGCCAAGGTCTTCCCATCTCAACAGATATGGTTCCACAAACACAACTTGACCACTACTGCAAAAAAGAAATATTATACTTGAGGGAAATAGCTCATGTTCAGCTTACTGTAAACCTATTTCAAAGGTTAAAATGTTCACTGTTCCATGTCAGTTTTTAGTTGAAGCATTTTGAATGGTGGGAAGAAATATTTCGTTTAGTTCAGTTTTAGTTCAAGAAAACATCCAACTAAACTTCAAAATGAAAATTTAGAGTCAGACTGAGAAAAATAACATACTGTTTTTTTAGTTAGTGGGAGTTCAGTTCAGCACCCATCTTTTCCTCTGCAGTACGCTACACTTCTCTCCAGATTTCTCTCTTCTTTGACTGAATAGCTGAGTATCAGCTAATTTCTCATTGTATTACCTCACAGTTTTTCTGTTTGGATCTTCTTTTATCTTCTCACATTTTGGATATCTCTAGTTCCCTTTGTATTATTCCTCTGCTCTCACCGGTATTTGCAATTTCCATTTGTTTTGAGTGAATTTCATTAAGGTTTTTATTTGTTATATTCCCTAAATTGCTAAGGCTAACTTGCCATATTCCCAACACATGTGTTTCCCCCTGCATTATGTTGCTTCTGTCAAGTCCCTTTGCTTAAAGAGTTTTCAGTTATATGCCAGTTATATGGTCTTACACAGAGTGGACGTGAATTAATTTTCAGACATGATATAAATGATAACAAACTCAAACAGTTTTCATAGATCCTTCCAGCTTTGCTACCAATTTTCTTAAACAAAAAATAAAAGAATAAAGTTTGCCTGGAGACATTTCTTCTTTTTAAGTCTTCCTGCTTCCACCAATGTTTCGTTCCTATGCTTATCCTTTGGCCAGTCACCAGAGACCTTTAAAGTGAAGACTATGGTGTGTTTTTTTAATTCTTGGTTTTATTTTGAATCAAACCAATATTCTCTCTCTCTGTATCTATGCATGTTTGTTTGCCTGAATCCATGATACTAGCTGTACTGACTCTGCCCAGAGGGCCAGCTACCCTGGTGTTCCTGCAGCTGATAATGGCTGATAGCAGGTGCCTTGGTTAGAGCACAAGGGCAAGGCCAACATGTAACATTACTTTCCCATCACGCCCTCTCAGCCTCCAGCAAGTGACTTGTCAGGGACTTCCTGGGACAGAGCTGTCTTTGGATTGAAAAGTCGCAGTAGGATTCTTCTCTTGCAGCTTTGTGCGGTTCCTTTTTCAACCCATGCATTCACAAACTCCTGTAGCAAGGAGTTTCAAAACATTAGGTATGTATTACATGAGTGATATTTCAGCCCAATTATCTTGGATAGAAGCTTACCCAGGTGCTCACTTAAAGTAAACTGACAAGTGTTTTCCTTTAATTTCTTGGCTCTTTTCTCTGTTTCTTGGCCTTTTTCCCCTTAAAATAACTTTGTTTTATAACTACTCCAAGGAGGTAAAAACCCTGAGGAGAATCAAGCTGAGGAAAGCAATTCAGTCAGCTTATGAGGTTGAGACTGCCCAGAATTGAATAGGACTTTAAAAAAAGTAATCCAGACAATTACCTCAAGACAGTCTATAGTCTTGCTGTGTAATGTAGTCAGACAAATATACTAAGGAAGAGTAGATTGAGATATGAAATATGATTGAGCTGCAATTAAATATTTACATTAGTTTTCCCTAGAATACGTTTGATTTGCTTCTCTTAAACGGACATTTAATGGACACAGTGCTGAGCCAATGACGAGTCATAAGTTACCCATCCCAGGAGGCACACCACACTGGGCCAGGTTCAGAGACAGCCTGCCAGCCTCCTGGCTCCTCCTGAGTTTGGTGGAAGCAGCAGCTAGTTAGAAAGTTAAAAATATATTGTTGTGTTTTCCAGTGAATCAAAATAAGTCATGGAGACCAGCTGCTGCTTCCTTACCTTCCACCTGCTCCGGTATGCATGCATGTCCTGATCAAACTTCAAGTCTGGCCAACTCACAAAGGAATTCTCTTTTTTGCTGCCTAATCCCCATGTGCTTGAACTGCTACTGTGTTCACCAGCGTTTGGCATCACAGTCAATACTCCCATTAAAGTTTAAAGCTCAGAGCACTGAACAGTCTCTCCTGATGTAACATTAGCTAGGACTTGTTCATAGTTTTTATCTTGTCTGCAAAGAATGATTAATCAGTTCACAGAAAACTATATCTGTTTGAAGAGGGAAATCTTTGCCCTGTATTCATGTGAATTATAAAGTACTTTTCCATCGCCAATCCTGATGTATTTGTGGGTGGGTGGAAGAAAGAAGGGAAGAATAATATTAGAAGTATAAAAAATGTTTTAATAGGCTAGGAAATAAAAACAAATGAAACTTTGTCTATACTGTTTGAGTTTCTTCTAAAACTATTATGTCTTGATGTAATTTCTGGTTTCACTGGTTACAGGGACTTTGATCTACTCCAGTTACCATCTTTTAAAAGAAGATTACAGCAGCCTTGGGGTAGTCTGAAGGTGATGAAAGAGATACTACAGAATCTTCCTTTCAAATATTAAGTATACATATTAGCTATAAAACAAATGTTCAATGTTGCACCTTTCCCAGCTTTAATTACCCACCTGAGCATGCAGATTTTCTGAATGAGAGAATCAGTTTCCTTTTGAGTGAGTACAAAACCTTTTCTAGTAATGAATGACGCCATGTAGTTAATATCATAAGTCTTTTATATGCTGTTTTAAGTCATTATACAGCGCAAAAATAAAATCTTACACCAGGTTCTTTTGCCTGCATAACAAAATCAAATTTTTGATAGATATATGTATTCATTATGCTATCCAGACATATAACTCTGTAAGAGTAATAGATTAACTAGAGGATGGAACTGAACCTGCATAATGAAAGTCAATGATATTTTCTCAAAGACAAAATTGCTACTGTACTAAGGGACTGGAAAACAACCATTATTTTAGTGAAGTGTGTGTATGGCAGACAAAGGCTGGTAAAAACATTGTCTTTATCACTGTTATGATGTTGCCAAATATTTAGAAATAGTAAACCTTTATTTTATATTTTTTTCCAGTAAAAGATAAAGGCTAAAGTTTTATAAATCAGTGACTAGGCTTCCAAGGATGGTATATGAAGAATATGATCATAAGTTAACTGTAAAGTGAGTGAATGATAGAGATTAGAAGCCATTTAAATTGATGGGCCACTTTATCCAGAAAGTATACAGAGCAGCCAGAAGTACTCAGAAAGGCATGGGAAAAATAAGCAAATTTATTGCTTATGCAAACAAACATTTATTCAGTTCATGGGAAACCATCAAGGATAAGAAGATGGCTGAAGAATAACATACTACCATTATTTCAGAAAGCCTTGGGATATACCATAAAACTGCAAACAAGATATATGAGAAGCTACACTTATTTTCGGAAAGGCCTGCCTTTGAAGCAGCTGAACTATGAGTGGTGAACTGCAGCGATATATTAACATTCACTTGGTGTCCAGTCTGTAAATTAAGTGGAAACCGAAGTATGTTCTCTGTGACACGGTAGTTACAAGAAAGAAAAGGAATCCACTAAACAGACTTGTGTATTCAACAAGACATTAAGTCAATTAAAGGGGTTGCAGTGTTCAGTTGGGTCCTGCTGATTCTTTCTGATGTGAATATTACCTCTTTTCACTCCTGCTGCATACATATAGAGGGATATCAGCATAGGAAAGGCTTGCAGGAATGAATAACGGGGTGGTGGGGGGGGAAATTCCATTTTGCGTTCTACCATGAGGAAGAGAGAGTAAGATAAGGGGAATCACTGTTAAACAAATTAATCGTTGAATTTCCAGTTTTTATCTCCAACATGTCCATCAGTGTCACACTGTTTACAACCCACATTTACTAATTGATTATGAACACACTGCTCCTACTTCAGTTAAATTTCTCATAACATACCAAGGTTGAAATACCTCTTTAAGAAGCTCTGAGAAGTGGGAACAGAGAGCACAATAAAAAGGTATTATAAGTTTTGCTAGGAGCACCAGATAGCTCTGAATTTGCCTTCCAATTCAGTTGTTCATACATTTGGTTATAGATAAGCTGAAATGTCCATCCAGGATCTGCTTCAGACAAAACAACTTTGGGACATTTGGAACTGAGGCCAGAAAAAAATGCAGATTTTTTTTCCCTTATGAATAATCAATATGATGACTTTACTTGTAATATTCCACTCACTTCATGTTTTAGAGTAAGGGCTTGAAATATCGTTTGGGAAGAGCAACAGCTTTGTGAGAGGTGTACTATTTGCTTGCCCAACAAACCTGATGACATCCAACCTGTGCTGGGGGGAGCTGTGAGCATGCAGGGAAGGGCAAAATACTTGGCCAGTACTGTGAAAAATGCAGTGGTTGATCAATGGCCCTGCTGCTGGCAACATGGGGTAAGCTTGTGATGGGGACCCCGGATATGGGTGAAGTGGGAATGGCTAGGCTATCAAAGTGGAATCAGGATGGGAAGTCTGAGGAGTGCAGGTTGGCATTGAACTGGGATTAAGGTCCAAGGACTTGGGTCTGGACCATTCCTCATTTTATATTTTTATAGCTGATTGATCCTACCTCAGTTGGCACTCATCTGCACCAAACTGCACCTTTCTTTAAACTCCAGATGATGGACTCAGTTTTCTAATAAGTTTTCCATCTGCTTTTCAGTAGTTTTATCTAAACCATGTATCCTGGTTTTGGCTGGGATGGAGTTAGTTTTCTTCCTGGTAGCCGGTATGGGGCTGTGTTTTGGGTCTAGGTTGAGAACAATGTCGATGATACACTGATGTTTTGGTTCTTGTTAAGTAGTGCTAAGTACTTGCTAAGTGGTGCTCACACTGGTCAAGGACCTTTCAGCTTCCCATGCTCTGCCAGGGGCATGGGAGGCTGGGAGGGGCACAGCTGGGGCAGCTGACTCAGACTGGGCGGGGGCTATTCCATACCACGTGATGTCATGCTCAGTATATAAGCAGGGGAGTTGGCCGGGGAGGGGTGTGATTGCTGCTTGGGGGATGTGCTGGGCATTGGTCGGTGGGTGGTGAGCAATTGTACAGTGTACCGCTTGCTTTGTATTACTACTGTTCTATTTTTTTTTTTTATTTTACTTTAGTTATTAAACTGTTTTTATCTCAACCCACGAGTTTTCCCCTTTTGCCCTTCCGATCCTCTCCCCCATCCCACCGGTGGGGGGTGAGCGAGCGGCTGCGTGGTGCTTAGTTGCTGGCTGGGGTTAAACCACGACACCATGTTTCCTTGGCTTGTTGAGGATATCATCCCCATACGTGCGCAGCATGAAAAGAATTTGAACTGTGTGATTATGTTTTCTCTTTTCCCATGGATTCCAGTCTCTCTTTGCACACCAAATTTTGGGTTGAATTAGGGGTGTGTGATGAAATAGGCATACTTTCTGAAGGATCCTTGCTTCATTTGTCGCAAAAGCCGAAAGGTGTGTACAGAATGGAAAAGGAATTAGGGGAAAAGAATGAGTAATTGTCTCTTGGCTGAGGCTGTTGAAATCCACCCAAGAGACTGGATTCGAAATGTACATCTGCCAAAAAGTTCTCAGTGTGATCCTGGGCAGGCCATTCACCCAAACTTCTCACAGGTGTTCTCTGGTTGTGTTTATTATCTCCTGATAGGCATCAGTACAGCTGGGCTCATGCTGTTTGATTTGCAGAAGTGCCAAGTACTCACAACTCAGACTGCAAGAAGTTTTATTATTTAAACGATTTGAAGATTTTTGAAATATGGGTTTGTTCCAAAATAGTGTGTATTCCTCAGATTAGATCATTTCTGGTGGGCCAATTTTTATTATGCAAGGAATTTCAGATTGTTTAAACAGAGTAGTTAAATTTTAGATTGTATTATCATACAAGAAGTCTACCATCTTTTTAGAAGTTTGAAGCACCATAAAAAAATCAAACCTCAAATTAGGCATTTGACATTCTCAAAATTCAATCCTCCTCTCAAGATGAAATTTCAGTGAGTACTGAAATAGAACCATGTTTGCAAAAAGCGTGGTTTCAAGAGAAGTGTCTGTTCTAGGAGATAGGATTTAATTTATATTTCCATCACCGGTACTATTCACAGTGACAAGTCAGTGGTGTGGGGTCTTGAACACACATTGCTTTATAGTGTTGATGTTCTGAAAAGTTAGGCTCTTGGAGTCTCAAACTGGCCACTTTAAATTACTGGTTATTTTTCACCTTAATGCATCCATGCCTTCATTCTCCAGCCAAAAAGTGAGGATAATAAATTCTCAGGAGTTTTGTGGGAATATTCAGAGATAACAATAACAACTGCAATGGAAGAGCCTATGAAGAAGTTAATATTTCTATCTTTTAGTAGGATTTGAATGTTGTGCAGTAAATAAGACCTGGGGCCATACTCTGCAAAATGAAGAGAGCCAAGCAGCTCATCAGTAATTAAACATTATCTCATCAGTAATTAAACATCATTTATTCTGTGCCCTGATGCAGCTGAAGTGGCATGGACAAAGCAGTATATGATAATGCACTAAAAGAGTATCGTAAACATTAACACCAAGGAACAGAGTTGAGATTTTACAAGGAACCAAATTCTGGTCTCTTTGCTCCGTGAGAGTCTGCAAATTAGGAGGGATTGCAAAATATAAAGCTTAATATTGCTACCAGAAGAGTAATTACAGAAAATATTTCAATTAAGTTCAGGTTGCTACAGACTTTCCTAAGCTTTTAGTAAATTTGAAGGAATAGCTATGTATGAATGATATTGGGAGAAAACAATCTATATTTATTTATAGTTTGCTTGCTTTTCAAAGCAAATTGTTCAGACTAATTAATGAAACCTATACAAAGTATGCGCTCCCCTAACATTTTCAGTATGAGCAGATTTTAGAAGTCTTTCCTATCTGAAAATCCTTATTTATTAATTCTAGGTCCAGCTGTAGGTTCTGGAACACAGTTTCAAAATTTCTGATATGCTATAACAGTCCAAATATTTTTATACCTTATTGGAAAGAAAGCACTGAATGCTAGCTATTACAATCCCTATAAAGAGTGTTTCACTAGGCTTTTCAGTTGTGAACTGTGAGTGGAGCTACTAAAGAACTGTTGAGAACATGCAAGAACTGTTAAATGAAAATAAAGATACTGTTGTGAAAAGCCTCTCTCCCTTCTTAATGAACACAAAGAAATTGTTTTCAGGGGATCTCAAAGGGGCCAGCACTCAGATTTTCAATGCCATCCAAACCTAAGAACAAGAGAGAGAGGTCTTTCTTTTCCACTTTCCCATCTCTCTTTCCATAACAACAACAAATCAGTTTGAGCCTTACCGAGGATTTAAGAATGCTCTCATTGGAAAATGGTTCTTTTTACAAACACAGTGAAGATTTTAGGAAACTTTTAGGCGAAGATATCCCCATCTTTCAAAAATATTTTTTTAGAACTATAAATACTATATTAATATTATTTTTGTCATTGTTACTATTATTATTAATACAATGTTAACATTCTCAATATTTATTCAATGAAAACCTGCTTCAGTACAGAATATTTATATTCATTTGAGGATTAGCTGGCTATAAAGCTTTATTTATGCAATAGACCTTCAAAAATAAGATAGACAACGTGCTCCTTTTTCACATTTTTAAGAACTGTTTGTATGTCTGTGGGGACTGTTTATGTTAAAGAATCACTTTAAGAATTGTGAAAATTCAAACACTGCATTTGGAATGACTTATTTATAAAAATGGGCATGTTTGGACTAACTTGAAACAGAATTTGAACTTCTGTTAAAAGCTAATTCAACTAAATAAATATCTGACAAAAAGTAGTGGATACAGAAAAGATCTGAAATTGGAAGGCTCTTTCCAGAATTCCTGCCACAGGGCTCACGTATCCCGCTGCACACACATGAACCGAAGAAGCTGCCAGCACTGCCGGTGTAGCTGCTACGCCAACAAAGAACGGCAGCAACTAGCACACAAATTCAGGGGTGCCCTGGAGAGTAGTTCTCTCTCTTGTGAAACTATGGAAGGAGGAAGGTAAATTACCTCTGGATGAAGCAAGCAAAGAAAATTGCTCTTCTTATATTTCACCTTCAGTTCCTTTGCTATCTCAGCACACTCTGCCTTTTTCAAGTAAACGAACAAAAAGACAAAGAAGGAAGCTGCCTGGCAGCATCATGAAATGTTACCTTCTGGCTCACTGTTACTTCTGCAATATAAGGGTATCACCTTAATAGAATCACCAAGGTATAAAGAGCCAGAGAAAAAATGCATAAACCCACTGATTACATTTATCTGTTTCTTCTAATGATCTAAGAAAATACTGAAATGTCATTTTGTTTTAAATAGCAGCAGACTCTCCTGCTGAACAGCAAAATAACTCAGACTGTAACCTTTGGTAGAGGGTTACAGTAGATTCAGTTTGCTGACTCCAGGTGGTTCCTCAGACAACTGATTAACTAAATTTAAATACTTCTTTTGACTTTATCTGTCTTATTTATGATCCTTTCATTTAGGTTTTATACACAATAGGTGAGAGGAACTGACGAACACTAAATAGACTTCTATTGACTGACTATAAACTGTGCTGTTACACCCTAAAACAGAAGTCAGGTCTTAATTTGGATAAAATGTACTTCAGCATTGACTTAGGTGGAGAAGAACATTCCCTCTCAGAGAGCACATATCTCTCCAAATTGTGACTTTTAGTGTATAGAGGAAGCCAGCAGCAGATGTTTTGTCTCTTTTCTAATGATAAAAGAACAGCAGTTAGTACATCTGAGCGTTTTGCTTCTTTTTCACTTATGGTATCCCCCCAAACATGGCAAAGAAGTAACGTAACTAAACTAGTGAGTCACACTTCTGAATGGCTTTTGAAGAAAGTAGTACTTAAGATCCTGTCTGACACTTTCTGTTTCTCTAAACGGTCCAGTGAGGTAATTTCTGGGTATGGCACTAGGTTAAAACTACCCTTTCTGCTCTGCCAGGCTCTTTTAATGTGGTATTGTCCATGTGTAACACACACTGGGGCTAACAGAAAGACTCAGAGCAGGCCAGCTTACTTTTTACTTTATATGATTGTCCTTACAGCAGATTTAGCACTGCTAGGTTCTGTGGTAAAAATCCCATTGCATTCTGGCAAGTGTTTCAGAGTTGTTTGTGCTAATGTCCAGCACTAATTGCTTTTTGGCACTTTGGAGGACATTTGAATTCAACCATCCATCCTGTAGATTTGTCTGGGAGAGTACTCTAGAGTGCTATGTAGTCTATGCACAGATAATCCCCTAACTAGCTTCTCTGAAGGTACTTTCCCCCGTGTACCAGCTGGGCACAATGTTGTCTGTGTAAGTAGGAAGTGTCAGGCTGATTTAAAATGCTTTTTCTCAATATAGAGAGTACTTCAGAACTCACTTTTGCTGCACAGCTCGACTTTCGCTAATAAATTTTAAAAAAAAAGGATTAAAAAAAAGAAAAGCTGATTATTTGTAAGAAAAAAAGTACAGGTTTATTATTTATGCTAAAACCTTCTTGGTGCTTTAAAGGTAGGATTTTCCAGGTTGAGCTCGTATCACGTAAAGCTGCTAGGTGAGTAATGCCCTACACCTTTACTCAATGCCACAGAAACAGACTGACAATGCTAGTTAAAGGAAAAGGAAATGTTGTGGCAATGTATGTGTGAGAGGTGTTACTCATGATGAACACGAGAGGAATTTACCATTTAAGGAGCCGATGTAAGAGTACTAATTTGGAGGCTCATCTGCCTATACCTAGAGCCTATGGAGAGCTGACACGTACCACAGCAGGCTGTTCAGGACACCTATAATAGGTAGCTCCACTTGTTTGCCTTTTGGTCTGTCATATGCCTGCTATATGCAGGCATCCTAGCAAGACTAGCCTCCAAAGGTGTCTTATATTAGCCAGTGTAAAGGCCATTTTCCCTTCTCTCCCCAGCCTGTGTCAATGCCAAGACAGAGAGACTGCTTATGAACAGTGAAACACATGACCTTAAAACACCTGGAGATGAGAGATTATACGGAGAACAGGAAGAGGACAAGAGCTCTGGGATTAAATCTGTGTCTTCTGGCAGATGTGCAATATCAAGGGAGATAGTAGAAGTAGGAAGCAAAGACAAGAGTGGATGGGGAGGCTCATGTTCTCATGCCACCAGAGCACCTACTGAAAAAGTAGAGAAAGTTGAGCCTTTCTATGGTTGGGCTAACAGGTGGAGGTTGCTTGAGGTGGTGTGTGTCAGCTGTGCACCACTGCTGATAGTCATACTTGGCTTGAGGGCAAATTGTGGCACAGATGCAAGAAAAAATCTTTGCATGGAAAATGTTCCACTTGTAACTAAGCCAACTTGGACTGCTTTGTACTGGAAGGAGACAGAGTAGTTACATGGTAGCCAAGAACGGAGGCCAGAAACATCAGTGTTGTCCTGCTGACTGTCCGGCCTTTCAGTGACGTAATGGCACAAAGCTTCTCTTAGGAATTAGCTCTTTTGCTGCCAGATCTCCTAGTTCCATCCTATGTACAGCATGAAGCATATGGTGTGGGAATACAAACAAGAAACAAGTCTGTTTTCTTCATTTTGGATACTATTTCCAGCTTTCTTCAGAGGAATGCAGCTGCAGATGTAGGTATAAGCAGTAAGAGGGCTGAAGAAATGGAGGTTTCCCATGTTGTAAGCAACAGCAAGCTCTTTTTTTTTCCCCCATCTCTGTAGATAATGAAGCAATAACAGTGTGAGGAGCCCAGAAAGAGTCTCTGCTTTGTTCTCTTTAGCTAGAAGATTGTGGAAGCAAAATCAGATCAACACCACTCTTCAGAAGAACTCACAAAGGATGGAGGCTCAAGATGTACAAACCATCAGGGAAACAAAACAATGAAATAAGTGACAAAGAAATGCTTTAAACTAGATGATGATTATTCAAGTTGTTTTAGAAAAAAGTTGGAAAAAATATCCTTTGTTAATATTTGCTTTCCTCCTTTTAACTTCAGAAAGGCTTCTGGAGATCCTTCAACAGACTGACTAAACACGTTAGGCAAACCAACCAAACAGTTTATTTTCATTCCATATGTGTGCACCTACTTAAAACAAACTCAGCAGAGCAAACATAAATCCTAATGAAAACAAAGTAGAAGTATGGAAAATTATAATTCAGACTTTAATTGTTCTGCATCTACAACAGCTGTAGTGCAGCTACCACAGAAACTAATTTACTTCCATTCTCTGAGCTGAATTTCTTTTTCACTCTCAATTTTACCTTAAAGAATATGGCTGTGATTTTCTTAATCTGAATGTAGATATTGTCACTGAAGTACCTCCAAATTCTTTTAATTCACCAGGCACTGGAACAGATGTTTATAGAACAGTCTGTTGTCATCATCCAAAGATCTCATGAGACAAGCAGGAAAATTGGGTTTATTTTCACAGTGGGAAAAAAGGCATGGTTGTGAAGTGTGGAAGAAAATACTCTTTAATCTAGGCAGTTGCTTCTCAGAGCAATGTGACTTTGTTCACAGTTAAGTGTTTCAAAGGAGTACTAAGAAACGTAGTATATTTACTTGTGGATGGTATGTTTTGCCCTTGTTTCCTTCTCAAGGTTTGTGGAGGGCAAACTGTCCTCTTTCCAAATTGGAAGGATGTCTTAGAGGCAAGGGTGTTCACTTAGGATCAGACACATCTGGGACATGTGCCTTACGCTTCTGCAGATGTATTGTATGAGTTTACGTAAGGCATCCAGAGTGGACTTGAAAAGAAACTAATGTCAAAATGCAACACTGAGGCACCACTGGCATTCATCAAGTCCTTGCAGAGTTGTAAGCACAGGTGATATTTTCAAACCAAGACTGGTGTGTTGAAAGCATACCTAACTTACAGAAATGAGCAGCTGCACATCAAGCCTTTCTGGGATGGCTGTGTGCTTTTTTTTATGCAATAAACCAATGTCTAGAGTATCATTTTGGGCTTAGATCACCATTGTGACTCGTTAAAAGTAAAAAGTTGACCCATATCTCCCACATCTTAAGAGACAAACACCAGGCTCTTCGGTGCCGCAGTGTGTTGCTCATAGTCACTTTTGTAAGTTATTCTGTTTGTTGTGGTTTTTTTTTTTTTTTCCTAAATAATTAAAACATTCATTATGTCTGAGAACGAAGAAAGAACTCAAGAAGCTGACTCTCTAAGCCAACTGGCAGGCAAGAGAATTTAACCGAAAGCCCCATCTTTCTCCACATATTTTCCAGCTGGCTGGGTTATACATCTTCACAGAATTACAGGACCATTAAGGCTGGAAAGGGCCTCTGGAGTCAGTGAGTAAGACAGAAGTCCTTTGAAGCTATAGATTTTACTCTTAGGCTATACCTAAACTGCAAGACATGGGAACACTTCTGAGCTCTCAGACCTTCTTGTTCAATCTGGTTGCATCCTGATTCCATGTCAGGGTGAGATTTAGGTATGCACTTTTTTCCTTCCTCACTTCCTCTCCCCTGCTGTCATTTACATGGGAAGAAACCCTTGGTATACAGGCTGACAGGACCCTGGGTTCCCATTTGTGAAGTGAGGATACTACAACATCACCGAACAGTAACACTTAATGAGTTTTCCAAGGATTTAAGCCTCATGAGGGTCTCAGATGAGCAATGACTTCTGCTCAATTAATTTCTTCCACTTCATAGTAAGTGGTAGAGAACAAGCAAAATTTAATCTCTTTGAGTCTCCTCCATTTCATAACATGGAGTTTTTTGTAGGTCTACTTTCCATTTTGTTTCCAAACCTCGGTGCTACTGTATGTACATTCAGCAGAAAATGAGGGGAGGGCTGTAAGAGATGCATCAATCTCCACCCCACTGTTGAGGAGGACATCCTGTGAGTCTGCAACCTGCAGCGTAGGCACAGCCCTTCCCAGCACAATGAGGGCTGCAGTGCCCCTGCCTCTCCCAACATCACTAGAATAGAAACAGCACTGATCTTCCTTCTTCCAAAGATAATGTCCTTTCTTCCAAGTACAGGCTGCTGATAGTTTCATACATGATACATTGTAAATCTGCACATCACTGGCCAGAATGAAGTCCCAGAGGGGAATTCATTTTGTGGGAAAAGGTTGAGAGAGCTGTGCTGTTTCTCAAGGGAGAGGAAACCATTTCATGCTGAGCTAAAAGCTTGTATTTGTTATTTTTAGTCAAACTAATAAATCCCCTATGTTGGCAAAGATAAAGGCAAGAATGTGAGAGAAGAAATACATGGACAAACCATGTCATGTCATGAGGGAACAAATAGGCAGAGGCATATCAGAAGAGGCTCTAAGGAAATAAAAATACAAATGCTTTCCTACATTTTATGTGAATCTTCTTTTGGTTCATTTTATTCCAGGACTGACTGAGCAAAACTTGAAATGAGCCAGTATTTGCTTGCGGGAGGGGGCTAGCATTTCTCTCAGTTGTGCTAGACAGTGCATTTTCAGTCTGCAGATACAAGACCCAGCTAGATATTCATCTTTGTTTTCATTTAAACAAAGCAAACGGAGAATGATGGAGGAAGGAACACAACCACCAAAACCAGTAACAGCCATAGTCCAGTCAAAGGGAGGTTGCCAAGAGATTTAGCAAACCTTGGTGTCCAAAAAAATCACAAGGAAATGCTGCAGATGAACAGCCATCTGCTGGGAAGGCTGATGGGAAAACTTCTACCAATGCATAATGTGGATGGAGAAAAAGTGTTTTCTTGCTGAATGAGTACGATGTGCAAAAAAACGTGGCAAGGAGATATCCTAATGAACTATATGATTAGCAAATGGAAAAAAGTGAATGACAGAAAGAAATAACTGATGGATTTAGAACAAGCCCCCCAAAAAAGAAAACAAAGAGGAAGAGGAGAAACAGTGAATATATGACTACAAGAGGGAAAGGAGCTTTGCATTACAGTCACTAAATGCAATATTCTGAGAAAACAAATGCTTAATACCTTTGTCAGGTATGCATGTCAGAAAAAACTAAAGGCTTGTCCCATTAGGCAGCTCTAATGATATCACCTGATGTATTTCACAAATCACATCCAAAAAGCAGAGAAGTTTTACAGTCAGTCTCTGAAACAAAGCATATTAATGATTTATTCAGTCAAAATTTATTTTTTCAAGGGGGAAATCTTCAGTGCCTAAGGACATCCCATGAATAGAGAGGGTCTTCACTGGAAGAAGGGATTGCTCAAGTCAATTTCTGGTCTTCAGGATAAAATACTTTGCTGACAAGGAGATTTAATTCTTTCTTTGATAAAAATTAATGTGCTTAGTGAGTAAAAAAAAGGAAGTGCGATACAAAACTTTATAATTATAATTTATGTTATAATAATAACTGTGGATTATTAATGTTACCAAGATATTTTCAGCAGTTTCACAGGGAACACCATATGAAAATTAAAGGTTCACAGATCAGAAGAATATGAAATTGGTTAAAAAAATCACTTAAAGACCCAAAGACCAAACTGATGTTTACAGAGGTTCCTTAAAAGTCATTTTGGGTCCAGTACTATTCAGTTTTCCACGTTACAGTCTACATTGACCTCAAGGGATAATTATTAGGAGACTTTCCAAAGCTGAAATGATTAGAAATGTTTGGAAAGATAGAAGTAAATCAAATAATTAGGATGATACTCAACAAAAATAAACATTAGTTCTCCAAACAGGATGTATGACTATTACAAATGAAATTATTTCATTCATCAGATGTTCCATGTTCCACCTCTTGCTAGAATTGCCTACACACGTAACCATTTCTCTAGCTAAGAAGTTGTGATTGCAAATGTAGGATATGTGGAGAACTAGTGCTCCAAAATTCACCCACTAGTTTAATCATGCAAATTACATTTGCAAAAGAACCAACTCTGCAGTCTAAATGATCTGAGATTATGAATGTGCTTTTTATAATCAGGTGATAGAAAAGGAGTTTAAATGGTAATAGGAAGGAAAACTAATTGTAAAATCCAACATACATGCACTCTATCAAGAAATGCGGAATCTGGCAGGCCAATGTAAGGCTAAGAGGAGGAATTTCTGCAAGGCTTTTCAGGAAGTGAACAATTTCATTTATCTGGTTTGCTAAGAGCAGAGCAGACACATCACTCAGAATTGAGAGCACTGCTTATAGCTTTAACTTGTTCGGTAAAATATTGCAATTCATAATCACTTATTGCGTCCCACCTCTCCCCTGAGCACTGATTTCATTTAATCTTGTTGAAAGTTGAGCGGAATTTCACCCTACTTGACTTTAATGGAGAAAAAGATCTGACCCCAGGTTGGAGATACCATAAACCAGAGAGCAACCTTGTACAGGTAATTAATATTTGTCAAAGACAGACACCATAAAATATATATTACTTGGATGTCACTTGTTTTCTTCCTTCTGCATTTCAGAGCCCATGTAGTTAAGCACTAGCAGAATGATGGATACACGTGCCATTCTCAGCATTTACACTCAGGCAATGATTGATTAGACATGAGAAAGGAAAGGAACAGATAAGGTTCATACTCAGACAAAGCCATACAATAGTCATTTAGTAAGGAAGCAAGGAGAAATTTAGTTGGTCTTTAATTAAACTCACAAAAATAAAAGGTTGCCAGTGTACTCTTGAGATAAAGAGCAAAGTCCATGCTATAAAAAAAAATATAAAATTAGAGGAAAGGCATCTTTATGCTGAGATTGAAGGGAGGAATTGGTAAACCAATTGTTTCTTTAAGACAATCGGGCATTAAAAAAGAAGAAAGGAAAGTTTGTGTACCCTTTTATTTTGTATGGTCAAACTATATGAATGGTTTGATGCATTCTATAAAGATATTTTCCAAAATATTCTTAGCTTTTTCCTCTCCTGTTCCCTCTGAACACTTCATGAGCAACTGGAAAACTGGTAAATTTATGACATCAGCTGTAAGGCAGCTGTTTCCTTGAGGGAGAAGTAATTATTAAACGAACAACTAGTTATAACATACTAGTGACTAGAA
This sequence comes from Theristicus caerulescens, assembly GCA_020745775.1. Classification (NCBI taxonomy): domain Eukaryota; kingdom Metazoa; phylum Chordata; class Aves; order Pelecaniformes; family Threskiornithidae; genus Theristicus; species Theristicus caerulescens. Next base: position 89,488,359 of record CM036558.1, read on the forward strand.
AATAAAACAGTATTTAAAATTCTGGTTTTTATTTTTTAACTCTTTCATGAGTTACAATTTAATTCTAATGCCTGGAATAGCAACTGTGAGAAGAAAAAAGAAAAAATAAAAATCTCTGTTAAAGACTCAAACTGTCCAATCTGTTTAGGGAAGGCCTGAGATAGCTCCCCAGCCAGTTCTTAGTAACCACAGGGACTTTTAGAACTGAGCCAGGAATTACTAAGCTGGACACTAAAGATACATAAAGCGTGTCTTAAAAGAATATAATCTTTTTACCACCCAGAAATTACATTTTGAATCATGAATAATTTAGTTTGGAAGGAACCTCTGGAGGCCATCTGATCCAACTTCCACTCAAAGCAGGGCTAGCTTTGAAGTTTAGTCCAAACTCAAACTCAGATTAGGTTGCTTGGAGCCTTGGCCATGCAGGTTTTGAGTAGCTCTAAAGCTGGAGATTCCAGCTCTGGGTTACTTGTTCCAGAAAGAACAACACCCGTCATTAATTCATAGGAGAAGTGTTAATACAAATTTAAAGTCACTTTTCCTCTGACTCCTCTCTTTAGGCAGAATTCAGAAGTATTGCTTCTAACTCTATCCTTCAGATACAACAAATTTATAAAAGACCAGCAGGGCAGAAATCTCTTACTGAACACAACCACCAAAAGTCTGCTTGTGATAATTCGCTGTCATACAGCATTTAAGGGGGAATTGTCTCCATCTTGGTGTAGGACACAATAGAGCAATACCATGTGGCCTAGCTGCTTTAAGGGGGAACTGTGCCCTGGAAATCCCCACACTTTCCTCTGAATTTCTGGTATTTGGCACCACACCTAAACTAACTGAAACGCTGGTCACCTACTGCAGCCCAGTCGCAGTCACTTTTCAGCGTGCTCCAGACCGTGCAGGGAGAGGCAATCGCCACGCTCATCGCACTCCACGTGTATGTCCTCTAGTGATGTTGAATGCCTTTCCAGGATAAGATGTTCAGTCTTTAGTCTAGAAGTGGCTTGTTTTATAGAATTTATCAGAGATTTAATTTAGGCAAAGAGCATTGACTACCTCCTTGATCTTCTGTGCCTGTCTGTGGAGTAGATATGTATTTTGTGTCTCAGTCATATTGCCAGTTGTTAACTCTCTTTCCATGTGTATCACTGCATCACTTTAAAATCCTTCTGTGCTGTTTATTTCCTGTGTTGTGTGAATGGCTTCTACCTCCTTATGAATTGTACCTTTTAATTGAAATTACTGAGCCAGCATTTATCTTCCTTTATAATTTTCAAGTAACACTATAAGAAGGCGGTTGTCTTTAAAAGTGTCCAAAAACATGTGTCCATAAGCTGCAATCCAAATAATTTGTCTGCTGTCACTGGGTATTCATGAAATCAGAGTTTAGCAGCAGTGTTGTCTCTTAGCTAATCTGAGGAGATCCAGCAAACCTTTGCTATGACTGTTGTACAGAACCCTGCTTTGTTCTTTACTGGTTGTCCTTTTCTAAGTACTTCTTGTGTTTGTATTGCAAAATGCTATTGATTTTTAACTGATATCTAAAAAAGGTATAAAGCCCAGCACCTCTTGGATTGTGTCTTCAGCTTTTTGCTGGTTATACTGGATAAGTCATATTGATATGAAGGGAAAATAGCTAACAGCAGCACTTGTTTTTAGAGAAGTATTTACCTTGAACTTCTACTCCCTTTCATGGAAAGAAAATCTGTGATCTGAAAACCGATATAATTATTTGCCACAGCAGTCTTGGTGAAAACACAGAGTCAAACTGTGTTTTGCAAGAAGACGGACAGCAATAGGTCATACTCCAATCATCTCCAATAATTTACACTGAAGAGTACTCTTGTGGAACAGGGCAAGGGCTGATAGTTACACAGGGAGAGTATACTCTTAATGGACAAAACCTACTATGCCCATAATGAATATAATACTTTGTTATATGCAAACTTCCCATGGTACTTCAGAGAATTAGTAGTGTGCTGAAAAGGGATAAAATAATAATTACAGAGAAATAAATGAGATTGAGGCTTTTGTTAACTGGAATAGCTGTTTAGATATTTTGCTCAGATCTTATCAGAGTGTAATAGAGATGAACAAAGATATATTTTTTTTCTGCAATAATACGCACAGCTGCTGATCTCAGATGGTGCAAAGAAGTACTTCATAGTGGCAGTGCTACCTCCTTGTAGGGAATCGTGGAGGCGAAGTGCGAATGAGTGACACAGCTGCAGTTTGCATTGATATCCAAAGCAGAGCAGTACCAGAACCACCAGCAAGTATAGAAAAGTCATTTATGACATGTCTGACTACAGTTGTACTAAGTAGAAATCAAAAAGCCTCTAATAGACAACAGTCTCCAAAATGCTGATGCAGATAAAGGAAGAGTTCAAGGGTTGAGGCTAGATTGCATTCCTGGTGCCTGTTTTGCAAGATGCCACTGCACATTGTAGAGAAGGCTGTTTTCTGCCACTGGATTTAATGTGAACCTCTCACCAGCTTAAGGCAGTGTTGACTTCAGAGCTGAAAGTGCAATTTACTGCTGGGATAAAGCCTTGGCACCGCTGGCACAACTGACCCCTTAGGGCTTTGGGCCCCAGAGACAAAGTGTTGGGTGCTTCCAGCTTACTGCCACCTCACGCCTGCATCCAGAACCCAGCAGCCCCGCAGCCCTGGCTGGAGTCAAGGCTGAGTGCACCCACCAGCCTGGGGGGCCACCAAGGAAGAAGGAGGAGGAGCAGCACCACGTAAGCCCCAGCTCACTGCACAGCAATCACAAAACTTGTTAACAGAGGGGAAGCCAAGGCAATTCAGGAAGCATTGTACCGTTTCTGATGAATGTTATGTTCTCTGTAGGATGATGTGCCCGTGAAAAGGGAAGGCATAAGGCTTCACACAGCTCTGGAGGAGCTGGGAATATTCCAGCTGTTTGGACAGAATCTCTAAACACATTTGGTTTTGAACATTCAGATTTCTTTAAAAGTGCTTTTGAATGTATTAATTAATTCTCACACAAATACTTATATAAGAATAAATTAACTAAATAAAATTATTTGTAAATCTGTTTTTCATAGTTTCCTTGGCCATATCATATCCATATTAATGTCTGTAATTTTCATCTGCAATGCCAGTTACTTTGGCTGTTTCTGTGTCAAATTGTTTGTCTTTCTCTTTCTATCACACAAAATACAAGAGCATTTTTGAAATTGCTGTCCCATTTATTCCTTGATGGGCTATAATAGTCCTAATCAATATTGTGTTGGAGTCCATTTGGCCCACAGCATTGTCATTTTTTCAGCAAATGGGAGTCATTTGCTGTCTCATACAAAAATAAAAAAGAGATTTATACTTTTTATTCTTGCAATTAACTCTGCTTGTTCTTTGTGCAGAAAAAAAAGTAATAAAAAGCAGTATTTTTTTCTTCTAGAAGAAATCAGCAATAAGTTTTCTGTAAAAATGTGGAATGGGAAGGGAAAAGCCAAAGAACCTCCCGCATGATAGACACCTTCAAGAAATTTGTCACTGACCATCTCCCATAAAAGCAAGGTTAGTGCTCATAGCTGGAATCAGTGTGAGAGAGTCTTTTCTGCAGTTTTCATTTTATACGCTTGGAACAGCACTCTGGGCTCAATGTAAGGACCTGAGCTTTAATATCAATTTATGTGTTATAAGAACACCAACTGGAAGGCAGAAAAACATTTCCCATACCTTCTTACAGTGTTCCCATTTCTTGTCTTATTTCAAACGAAATGCAATCAACACAAAATTTTTATTTTTAAAAATAAAAAGCTATGAAGGTGAAAATAAGCTTTTTTTTCCCAGATCCTTCTGTTCTTCTCTTGGACATAAGGCTCCCATTCATGGTGTACCTCTGGATCAATTGGTGGATGGAGAACATGATGTTCAGAAATCTAGGCTTTGCAGAAAGTTTCTGAACACCTTCTTTATTTAAAGATAAAAACAGAAGGGAGGACGTCTTAAACTAAAGTCTCCAGTTCTATGTTCTTTTTCCTGTTTCTATTTCTGTACCACTCTGAAGTATTCCTTCAGGTTGAGAGCTCTGCCAGGGTTCAGAGCCATGACTTCTGCAGAATCACAGAGCCCCATCCATTTTGAGCTTGTTAATTTTGCAGTTACACTGAAATACTGTCTGGTACAAAGCATGCCTGTCTTTTCCTCTCTTCTACTTCTACCAAAGTTCTCTGTGTGTTCTATGGTGTCTGTGAAAGCCTTTTTCTGCACTTTGTCTGATTAAGGGATTTTTCCACTACCTGCACTCTGCCTCTGCAGAAAGCCTTCACTAAATGTCTCCCAGCTCGGTCAGCCACCTTTCCAAACTCGTGTGTACACAGCAGATCAACTATGACCATTCTTCTCTAGTACAGTGGAAATGTTCAAGATTTCACCACCAGGACCCTGTATTCTGCCTCCTCACAGAGGCAAGCAATATCATACTATTAACTTTCTAACACCAACTAGCTATTCTCAGCATTCTCAGTCATTGCAGTGCCGCTCAGTATTTCATTATCTCTGCTTTTCATTATGTTCTAGTTCTGGATTGGACACAGAACTTTATTCCATCTCAAAAATCGGTTTCTTTCCCTTTTTCTTGTCTTTGCCTTTCCCTACTTTTGTATGCCATATATCTTCATCAAAATAAATCTCCACAGAAAACAAAGACCTTTAAAAGACAATTTTAACTTTTGTTATAAAATCTGCAGCCAAACCACATGATAAACTAAATCTTTATGGAGTGGAATACTAAAAACGAGTTGTTAATTTTCTGTCTCTCCCTCCTTCTTTAGTTTTCAGAGAGATTTTTAGTGATCACGTAACAGTGTCTCAAAGGACATAAAACTCCACGTTCTTCTTTGTTATGTGTCTTTTAACCTCATGTACATACTAGATTTTTCTCACCTCCCCTCTGCAAAAACAAATGCTACTAAAAGCAAAGCTTTATTTCTGCCTTTTATTTGCAAAGTTCTGGTGACCTAAGTGTGCAGGACTGCAGGCATTCTCTGACTTGATTAGTTTTCATTGATTGTTTTAAAGCTTCTCACCAGTAGAAATGCCGTACTTCAGTGTATGCTTATCCAAATGAAAGTAAAATTGATGCTGCATGTCCATAGAAAGGACTCTTCATGAGCTGAGATGGATGGTCTTTTGGCTAAGGTTGCAAGTGAAATCTGCTTATATTAGAATTTGGGACTGCACTTTTTTTTTTTTTTTTTTTTTTTGCTAGCAACTATATTGTGCCCTTTAAGAAGACACAAACTGGGTTAGGTCAGCTTCTCTGGAAAGAGGAAAAAATTGTTGGAGAAATGCTTGGAGAAGAACACTGGAGAGCCTACTGAGGGAGGCAGCAGAATCACAACACACCATGGGGGCTTGCAGTTCATGCCAAGAGAGAACATTTTGAGAGCAGCAGGGAGCTAACAACCAGGGCAGCGAAGTGAAAAAAGAGACCATGATAGGGACCAGATGGGATGGGATAAGATTTGCTGCAACTCATGAAGTCCCTGAATGGACTGAAACTAAACCTGGAAATGAGGACACTATGAACCCAGGGAGAGCTGAAACTTGTGGATGCTTTTTCCCTAGTATTTTTTTTACTTTAGTTCCACTTTTTAAGTAATGGATTTGATTCTACAGTTGCTCTATGCTCTTTACCCTCAAACCCACATTTTGGTCTCTCTGTGCAGAAAACCCTACAAATGATGTTTCATCAGACATAAATAAGATTCTATTTGTCATAAAGTCAGCCGTATGCTACATACTCATGAGCTGTGTAAAAACATAATCTGATAGGAAATCAGTGGCTAGCAGCAGAAAGTTGCCTTAAGATTATTCTACCTGGGCAAAACCTGGTGAATCCTGGGGCCAGAAAAGATCTGATTCTGTGCACAATGACCTTTTATTCATAGGAATTTTGGCCTCAAAGCATCCCAGTATCTTGAAAGGTTTGTATATGTGTTGTGACACCTGTGACTTTCATCTGTTTTCTCCTTGCAAAGGTTCCTGCTTCACACTGGTAAAAGGAGCCATTTTCACAAATCTTTTGAAACCAGACTTGCCATTAAAGTCAAGGAGAACCAAGCAAGCAGAAGTCTTGGCACAAGTTTAATAGTTCTAAGATCAGAAAAAGCTTGCCCTTCACAAATCTCATTTCAGAGGGGTTCATTTTTTCCCTTCCTGCTTCTGCAAATTTCTAATGTCAATCAGTCAAATGCAAACCTAAATGCACAGCTAAGCCACGAAATATATATCTGTCAAAAGAGAGACCGAATATTGTGATTCTGTCTATTTGTGTTTAAATACTAATGTTGATGTAGAAGTCTTCCTCCAAATTTTATCTAGGATTAAGCTTTTACTATTTCTTGTCTTTTTGGACAGGCAATGCTATTTTTTCCATTGAATAGAAACAGAATAAAACAACACTGTAGTAGAAGTTTCTAAGAGATTGGTGTCAAGTGTTTGAAGGAGTTCTTGGAAATGGATTTAGGTTTTTTGAGGGGCATTTTACGGGCCATGAAGGTTATTGCTTCTGTCTAGAAGAAGGAAAGGGACTGTTAGTGAAGGAAAGGATGGGAAAAGTTACGTATTAAAACAGAGGAGAAGTCATAGTGATGTCAAGTAAGGGAATTGTTTTTCATAGATGTGAGAGAGATTCCAAGCAGAGCTTCATCTAATTTCTTTTGAGAGGAACCCATAGCAAAATCCCTAGATATTTTTGTACTCAGTCATTTCCTGAAAGAAAGATTTTAATACTTAGTACATATTTTCAAGAAAGGCTTTCTATCATTTACACATAACTGTTGTACTTGCAGGCTGTTTTTGTGCCAAAATGTTGTCTGTACAATCTTTAGAGAAACAAGAAAATACCATTCAGAGTTAAATTGCAGAAAATTATTTTTCCATTAACTGATAATGTTGAACTGACAATTTTGAGGACTAGAGGATAAAACTAGAAATGAAAACAAAGTGCTTCATGCTATAGCAAAAAGCAGGTGGAGGGAAAGTGCCACTCTTCATTTGTTGAAAATCCCCCATTTTTTAACCATGCTGGATTTGCAAACGTCAAGGATGTCAGTAGCCCAAGATTAAGCACTTCTGTCCTTAACTGTCAGGCCATTTTTTTCTTGATGGAGAATGGTGGCAAGGGCTAATAAAAGATATGAAAACTTCTTGAAGCTGCTCAGGGGTTTTAAGTGTTCAAAATAATCCTACCAGAAGTGGATTAGTGTGCAGAGAGCTGGCCAACAGTTAAATGCATTCAAAAATTCTGCTGAGCCTTCAGCACTGCTTGGACAGTGTGCATCATAGCAAGCATGCATCTTTGTTATAGTTTCCCATGACACCTGCAGTTAAGATTATCTGCCTGTTTCTAATTCAAAGAGCCTCTTCATTGTTTAAAATGCTATCAGACTTTTAATTTTTGGTGATGAAGCATCCCTCATTTGATGCCTGGCCATGAACACTTATTTTTTCTAAGTTTGAATGAAAATATGTCAGTCATATTAAATGACTAATAGCATAATATTTTGCCACTATCATGCATCACAATAATTTTTTTATGGCATAGTACTTTCTCAGTTAAAGAAAGCATTTGAAATTAATCACAGGCAGGGACTGAAGTTTACATAGTTGTATTCAACCTGAGGGAAATCAATTTCAAATTGAAAACATTAAGAGTATGAAGAAACATTAATATACTTTGATAATTTTATTTTGTGATATATCACAGTGCTATGATGGAGCTCTCTGTGTGAAAAAAAACCAATGAATAGAATTTCACTGTGTGAATGTTACAGTTATACATTGAGTAATACAACGAAGAATCATTTTTGTGCTTCACTTTACATTACAGTTCTGTGACAATTAGCAATTCTGTCCTATCATTTCAGTTTTTACCCATATTTCCTCTCTGTGCTACTGTCTTAACCAAATCTTGTGACTGCAGTTTCCTGCCATTAATAACTAATCACTGACAAAACTCAGTTTGAAAGTGTCAAACATAATGCAGCATTATTATGAATGAGAGAAGTGCCTATTAGCACTTTCCATAGGAACTTTCTTTGGAATTTATCAAGACTATCCTTGTCTGTCAGACACACTCATAGGAAAAAAAAAGTTCCTGCCTTCAATTATATATTCTATATGCACCATGGAGTTGGGCATCCAAAAGAAAAACTTCTGAAAGCATATTTAATGTCAAAGGTAGCTTTCTAACCCAACCATTGCTATAGTTAAATTCCACTCATCCTTCCTTTTGTCTTGACAGCATAGGAAAGCTGAGAAATTACATGACTTTCCCCCAAACTATTAAACTACAGTTTACCAGGTGTTACATTTTACAATACCCAATTCAATCTGTATTATATCATTGTCAGGAAAGAAGACCTTTAAAGCACAGACCTCCAAGCAACCAAGTCCAATGGGCCAACAGGGAAAGAGAAATAAGTAGAAAGGGAACATAATTTGATATCTGGAATACTGACCAGGGATGAAAAAGGTGGATAACTCTTACCACATTAAATGCATTCCACTTGACTTCCAGCTGCCTGAGTTTTACACTGCAAAAAGGGAACAAAACAATATTTTGAGATTATGAATATTTCTGAAGTATTTCAAATGAGTCAGAAAATGAAACATAAGGTGAAGAAGGTACTGGAAATGACATGCATTTAGGGAGCTTTATTTTTCATGGGGAAGAGGGACAAGCTTTAGGGAAGGGAGAAAGTTTGCTGATAAAAGTCCTTTTTTTTGAGGTGTTCTACAGGATTAATTAATATCTGCTGATCACATAATCACAGAAACACAGAGGGACTGAGGTTGGAAGGGACCTCTGGAGATAATCTGGTCCAACCCCCTGCTCAAGCAGGGTCACCCAGAGCTGGTTACCAAGGACCATGTCCAGAAGGCTTTTGAATATATCCAAGACTGGAGACTCCACAACCTCTCTGGGTAACCTGTCCCAGTGCTCAGTCACTCCCCCAGTAAAAAAGTGTTTCCTGATATTCAGAGGGAACCTCCTGTGCTTCAGTTTGTGCCCATTGCCTCTGGGCCTGTCACTGGGCACCACTGAAAAGAGCCTGGCTCCCTCTTCTTTGCAGCCTCCCTTCAGGTATAAATACCTTATATATATACATCTATAAGAACACCCCTGATGTCAGATAACACTCACTGTACCACTTGTCCTATTTGTCTATACTGCAAACAGCAAAGAAAGTAAACCCCATTCTGCATTCATTTAAGATGACAAAGCAAAGGGCTTTCAGGTAAGGATCCATGGAGCTGACAGCAGCAAAGGGTTTGGAGTAGCTATTGTAAAAAGTTCAAATTCCAAAGTAAAATGTTGAAAGTTGAGTGGCAAAAGATAGATATTGGGAAAGAATGGTAGTTATAAGTGATTCATGGTAAATAATTAGCAGCAGTTAGATGACAATCAGCAAATGGCAGGAACAGAGGATAATTGTTAAAAACAAAGTAGGAGCTAATTGCTGGTATCTAATAATGTCAATCAATTGCTTAGAAAAGACAAGCAGTTGAAATGAAATAGCAATTGTTTAATTGCAATGGATATAAAGAGATGTTCTTGGGTGGCAAAGCAAAGCAGATGGGAAATGAGAGTAATAATGGTAAACTGATAAAGCCTGGTTGTACTAAACTGGATCAGGTAAAGTGACATAACAGGGAGAGGGATGACTATGCAAGCTGAGTAAACTGGATGAGTAAGGTAGACAACTGAATAAATGTGGATAGAAAAGTCACTACATCTGTGGTTTTAAAAACCATTTTCTGCACTGCCTAAAATTCTTCCAGTGGAGGTGCTGATCTACAATAAATTTAAGTCTATAAATATTTAATATTCATTTATTGTAGGTACTAGAATACTACAGATCAGATTGAAAATTACTGCTCCCTGATGAAGGACTGGAAAACAAAAATTGCAGTCCTAAAATCCTTAGTTTTAACTGTAAATGAAAATATGTGCAATGCTTGGGAACAACCATTACAGTGACAGCAGTGCTGACATAAAGAGAGAAAAAGCAGTTTCTGGTGCTAAAGAAAAATATGTGTAATGAATTAAAGCAAGATGAGACAAAAATGCCAAGCAAGATGGAGATCCAAGTAAGCCTATTGTCGTAAAGCCTATTCTCATAGTAACAGTTTGTACAATTCTCTGCCTTTGTTCAAAATAACCCATTTGGACATGAGCCATGGGAGGATGTTAGCCTGTTTCAATGATGTGTCTAATTCCAACCCATTTTCTGTCTACAGGCAACAGTGGAAGCAAACCTGTCAGCTCTGAGAGTTCGTTGATTTCCACTGTGAGCTTGATCTTAACACAAGGATAAAGAAAAAAAGCCATTTGAACAAATAGAGCAATTCTAGCTGGTGGATTTTCAAACTCTATTTTAAGTTGCTGTATTTCCTTCTTTACACTTCCTGTGTCATAACCTTTCATAAAATACATTGGGTTTTCTTTTCAATATTTAGGTTAAGAATCACTCACTGAAATTGGTGAAGAGGAAATAGAGTGGCAATATAAAAACACTGAGAAAATGTTACTTGGACTAGGTGATATTTGCCACTTAATAAAATTAGGCTTTGGTATCTGGTGTTGGTCGATCTGGGGGAAGAGATAATCTATGAGATTTTAGTTCCATGCTAACCCTTGTTAGCACCACATAGTAGATACAATTGCATATCTGCATTGTGTGACAGTGTCACAGCTGTAATAGTCTCTAAATAAGATCACATCTGAATTTCTCCCTGACAGTGTTGCATTTAGGGTTAGGGTATAATATTCTTACCTTTCTGCTCTCCTATTCATTTCAATATTGTATAAAAGTAAGTGTGTGTTTGTCCAACTAGTGCAATAAAATAACTGTAAAGACTCCTAAACTCTTCATGCTATAAAAAGCACAGCATTAACCTTCTAAACTAAAGCAGGTAACCAAAACACCACATGCCAGCTTGTTTAAATATTCTTATTGCATTTGGGAATATTTTCCTGAATAATGTAATACTTAACACTTAAAACAAGTGAGGATTAGGCTGCAATTTTTTCAAAAATAGATGTGTAGACTGAATGCTACAAAGACAGACTGTTATATTCTTGCTGTTCATGGAGGCTATGCTCTTCAAAGCAACAATGTTTGGAACTTTGCAGATGATTCCATCTATTGTAAAGAAACACAAATAGTTATATATATATATCAAAATGGTATCAATATAAAAAAGTTTTCCCATAATTCTGAGGTAATCTGTGGTCACCAGCTTTATTAGTCTGGCAAAAGCAATGCAGCTTACCTGTGGAGGAAACAGACTTCAGACAGGGACTGATCAAGGACTGTATAATGTAAACCAGAGACTTTTACAGACTTTAAAAACTTTTAGCATCAGGGAAAGACTTTTTTTTTAATGTTTTTCCTTCTCCTATAGAAGTTCAGAATAGTTTGTGCGTGTCTAATTAAATAACATGAGAAGAAAAATATTCCACTGCACTCATTCTTCCCTATGGGAGAGAGGTTGAAAAACCAAACATATGGCACACGTTAATTACATTCCTTCAGACTTTATTTAGGAAGTGCTTTAATGAGATGAATATGACATAAAAACTCATGGAACAGAATATATTTAATAGAAGTATTAATATGCAGAAACCATAATTTATGCTTAAAATATTAAAAAAAATCCTTATAAACTAGGAGACCCACTGCTATAAAAAAGTTATTTCAAACCCAGATGATGAGTTGAAGAGACTAAAATATGAAACAATTCTTGAGAAAAAACATGTTTTTTCCATTCATGCTTAGCATATTCAAAGTCTCTGTAATGATCACTTAGTTTTCCTTCCCACAAAGTTCTTTGCTGTCAAAACAATCAAAACATGGACAATGAAATGAAAGTATTTTAAAACACTAGTTTGAAAGCATACAGTAGATCAACATTTCTGTCAAACTAGAAAAAGCTTCAACGATACTGCCTTGAGTGGGTCTAAAAAAGGCTAGCATGCCCAGAGGACAAGTTTGATATTTTGGGATTCAGGGTTCAGCTAAACTCTGCTTGGGAAAGGTGTTCTTATGCCACTCCAGCCTCCTGGACTCCTAAACTGGTGCCCAATAAAACAATCAGTATAGGCTGGACTAAATCCAGGGCTGCTAGAAGCTGCAATTATTTGTAATAGTATACTACTGTAGTGTCAAATCCCCTGTATTATAGGAAAGTGCTACAGACATTGCAACCTTGTTCTTTTAGAATCCCACAGTAGCTTAACTCAAGTATGTAAGGGCAAACCAGACTCCCAAGAAAAAACAAATATTAAGTAACAAGGTTTCCATAAAATAAACCAACCAAACTTAATCAATATTTTATTCCACATGTTTCATTATTGTGATTTTGAAAGTCCCCTTACAGTACTGCCATGAAACTTTTTTAACTACCTGCTCCAATATTCTGCATGTGGCTCCCATGAATGGAAGAAGGATTTCTGGCAGAATTAGAATTTATGCATAGAGAGAATTCTTGCTCTGTACTTCTAATCTGTAACTGGGTCAGCTTCTTCTCAGGAAAAACAGTAGGAAGCCAACAGGAAGTTGTTAAAAACTAAAAACAGTGCAATGATTTTGAAATACGAGCAAGACAATTCTGGAAAAAAAAACCCATTGTGTGACAAAGGGCATAACTTTCTTCCACTAACTTGTTTAAAAGCATATTCTTTACATGCTTTTCAATAACTGGCAGACAAGTGAGCAAAGCATGAGGAACTCTCAGACGTACTTTTGTGTGCAACGGCCTGCTTCCAAAGCTTAGGTTTTATTAACAAATGATTACATAAATCCAAAAGAAGAAGTTAAAGGACATTCCAGACCTTGCTAAAATTAAGGCAAGAGAGTGGTTAATTTGGAGCACATGGAAGTATTTATATGAGAATTGTTCAGTTTTCTGTTTCTGGTGTATAAAAATATGTGCTGCAACAAAACATTTCATAGTGAACCCATAGGCTCTGAAAAATAAGATACATTCAGTCTAGTACACTCTAATGGTTAAACTTTTTCCATCCTAAAGCCAGGACACACAGTATATGTAGGACAGTAGCACCAGCCTGACAGAAAAACAAATTCACAAGTTTCTTGTTGGCACCAATGGGAGAAAGGGAACACAAATAACTTCTGCTTTAATGAAACGAAGTTTCAAAAGTCCAGGATCTGCTAGGTTTTCTCAGATGTTCTTTTAAACTTTTCCAATGCTAAGCGTGCCAGTATCAGGATCCTCCTCCTCCCAGGGCTAGGCTGCCTGGGCCAATGTGGGCAAAGTAGCTGCCTGGCCTTGAGAAGCTTCAGCAGAGGCCTGTCCCTCCTTTAGAAGCTCAGACTCTTGCCCTTGGTCTCTGCCTGAAAGATGCTGCAGACATGACTGTGTGTCGCCATATACTTCATCGAGCCGGACCTGACACTGACTTGTGGACTGGTCTTCCTAGTCTGACCATGGACCTGCCTTGTCACTGTGGACTTGCCTGATGACCACCAAACTTTGGTTGAACCAGGTTATCATCACTGTGTCTGCCCTGCTCACCTTGCTCTGGTGAGGCGGGACTCCCTCCACCACCACTGCCTCTGCCTGCCTTGCTGCCACGCTTGGCTCCCAGCTGTCCTTTCTGTACAAAGCATCCCACCCTTGCTGCTGCGTGACAGAACTTAGGTTTCTTCACTGTCATTGTGGCTTTGATCCATAACACTTTCTTCACAGGCTCTTTCCCAGGGATAGAATCACTATACTGAATATTGGATGTGAGGTGTGACTTAGCAGACGGCCTGGGAAAACTGTAGGGCATTGCATAGTCTAAGGGACTGAATCCAGGGGCCTAAACAAAGCAATTTGTTATTCTCATGAACCTACTAAACCCACTTAAAATCCCCAAGAAAAAATGAAGGTTCAAAAGGGCATGGGAATTGTGAACTGGGTAGAATTTAGATCTAATATTTGTGTGTCTGCACCCTGGTGAGTGCACCAACAGAACCAGTGTGCTCAGGTGAAAAACTAGAGTAGTCAATGGGTATTGCTAATAGTAAGGGAAGGTCTTTAGTGTCTTCCGCTCTTAGAAGGAAGTTTCCCTTTCCTTTCTGTAAAATGTAAGGCATGTCAGTGGAAAGTCCCCTTTAATGCAGTAATCCAGTGGAGCAGGAGAGAGTAAAATTCATTTCCTTTCTTTGGGCAGTGACCCAAGACTGAATCACAGACTCCGCTGGGAACAAACCCTAATCCCAAAGGTATGGACAAGGTTAGGATAGCGTTTCTCTCTTTTTTTTTTGGTTGAGGTGACTCAGTTCAGATTTGGGAAGACAAAGTTAGCATCAAAGTCAGCAGACAAATGATCAAACTACAACAAAATTTACCTGAGGATATTCTTACCAGGGATAGTGAAATCCACAGTTCCACCCCTACTGTAAGAATTGTGAATACATTGGGCCATATCGTTGCTACAGTGGCAACTCTGAGTGGTGCTAATAATGTTCAGGGCTCACTTTCTCAGTAGAGAAAAGTGGACGTTGATGTCAAAAGCTGAGGTACTTAAGAAATTTAGATGTCTCAAGAGCTAGATGGGGCTAGCTACAGGAGGCTCCAAAGATTTACACCCTGAGTGTTTAAATTGTGGTTAGATATCATCTTAGACAGCTGAATCCCAGACTGGATCTGGACCTATGATATTAGTACCACTAGGCCAATCAGAGTCTCACCCAAATACAGAGTAAGCAGTGTTACATGGGAGGCATGCTGAGATACGGTTCCAGTTATGCAGGAGAGGTGAACCGAAGTCCCTGCCTGTCACAGAAGCAGGACACTGCTAATCAGTTGATTTACAGTATCTCACAGCTCTGAAAGATTGATTGGTTGCAATAACCACAGACAAATTTGCCTTTCTACTGGCTCTTCTCTGAGATCTAACTCCAACAGCAAGTCAGAAAAGATTCCATCTCAGTGAGACTTATGATCCAGGAGTCCTTGTCTGTAAAAGAAGCAAAGTACTGCTTGGCTGATCTCTTGCTGCCACAAAAAGCCCAGACTTTCAAGCCTCCCAGTTCCAGGGAGTTTACAAGGAACTCTTGAAGGCTTTCTAAATGGAACTGGCATTCTGGTGGGGCCAGGCACACTAAGTAATTGTGTTGTAAGGACTAAAAAGCCTAAGAAACTGACATACACAATCCTTTCTGGCCCCTAGGAAGTTTGCTTTCTGTTCCACTGAGGCTTGATCATCATTTTCCAGCTCTCCACATCCTCTCCTTGAACCGCAGGCTCCCAGATTCTTACTACTTCCATCTGGAAGCTTCTCACCCTTCAAAGTGTTTTTCATCCCTTGGAAAATAACCATCTCCCCCTACCTCCAGAGGGGTCCATCTCATCCGGTCACTCTCCTTAAAGAAATGCAACCCAGAGCCCAAGAGAAAACATCACTAACAGATGCTGTCCCTTGTGTCAGCCAGTGGGTCAAAGTTGGGGTAGAAAGTAGTAAAGAAGGTGTGGAACAATGGGTGTAGAAGGAAAGTATAAGATCATGGTGGGTTGACCCTGGCTGGATGCCAGGTGTCCACCAAAGCCGCTCTATCACTCCCCTCCTCAGCTGGACAGGGGAGAGAAAATATAATGAAAGGATCATGGGTTGAGATAAGGACAGGGAGAGATCATAGAATCATAGAATACCAGGATGGAAGGGACCTCAAGGATCATCTGGTCCAACCTTTCTAGCACAATCTAGGTGAGATGGCCCAGCACCACGTCCAGCTGAGTCTTAAACGTGTTCAGCATTCACCAATTACTGTCATGGGCAAAACTTGGGGAAATTAATTTAATTTATTACTAATCAAGTCAGATTAGGATAATGAGAAATACAAACTAAATCTTAAAACACTTTTCCCCCCCACCCCTCCCTTCTTCCCAGGCTTAACTAGACTCCTGATTTCTCCAATTCTTCCCCCCGAGCAATGAAGGGGGACGGGGAATGGGGGTTGCAGTCAGTTCATCACACATTGTCTCTGCCACTCCTCCCTCCTCAGCGGGACGACTCCTCAAACTCTTCCCTTGCTCCAGTGTGAGGTCCCTCCCACAGGATACAGTCCTCCATGAACTTCTCCAACATGGATCTTTCCCATGGGCTGCAGTTCTTCATGAGCTGCTCCAGCGTGGGTCCCTTCCACAGGGTGCAGTCCTTCAGGAACAGACTGCTCCAGCGTGGGTCCCCTGTGGGGTCACAAGCCCCGCCAGCAAACCTGCTCCAGTGTGGGCTCCTCTCCCCACAGGTCCACAGGTTCTGCCAGGAGCCTGCTCCAGCGTGGGCTTCCCATGGCGTCATAGCCTCCTTTGGGCATCCACCTGCTCTGGCATGTGGTCCTCCACAGGCTGCACATGGATATCTGCTCCATTGTGGACCTCCATGGGCTGCAGGGGGACAGCCTGCCTCACCATGGTCTTCTCCATAGGCTGCAGGGGAATCTCTGTTCCGGAGCCTGGATCACCTCCTCCCCCTCCTTCTTCACTGGCCTTGGTGTCTGCAGGGTTGTTCCTCTCACATGTTCTCACTCTTCTCTCCAGCTGCAGTTGCTGTTGTGCAGCAACTTTTTCCCTTTCTTAAATGTGTTATCCCAGAGGTGTTACCACCGTCACTGATGGGCTCGGCCTTGGCCAGCGGCAGGTCTGTCTTGGAGCCAGCTGGCATTGGCTCTATCGGACATGGGGGAAGCTTCTAGCAGCTTCTCATAGAAGCCACCCCTGTAGCACCCCTCCCGCCATCAAAATCTTACCACGCAAACCCAATACAGAGATTTATCCGTGGTTAAACAAACAAGCAAGCAGACAATACCTATTGGGAAAAAAAAACTCTCCAGGTACATAAAACCTCACTAAAAAAGGTTATTATCTGAATTAAGCTATTAAGTCACTTTTTATTAATTGCTTTTTTCCTTCTTCAGGAAATACTAATGTGGCAAAGAAAAATGTTACTGAACTATCTTGGAAGCAATTAAAAGATATCAATACCTGTTCATTACATTGCAGGTAAAAGTCAGGCTCATCATTGCAGTGATGCTGAAAGTAAGAAATACTAAAATACCAGTTTTGTAAGATTACAGAACTACAGCATTATTTATGTGGAAGAGACAACATGAATTTACAGAGCAAACAGCTTGTAGACAGTCACACAATGCATCTTTTGCTCACTTTGAATTCTAGACTATATCACGTTCCAGTATCTGAGACCCAGTCTGCATGCCTACTAAACAAACATACAGGCTGGGATGAAATCACTTTAGGCAGAAGAAATATCCCTACTGACATTAACAGGCTCTGGTTCATGTCCAGGTGCAACATTTCTTGTATGAGAACATTACTGTGTAAACATATTCTTCTGTTCACTATCAATAAGTTTGTCAGACATCCCTTGGATGCACAGCATAATACTAGCTACTGTGTCACAGAGCATAAAACACGTCTGAGCATCACTGTTTCCCAGTTCATATTGCTCCTTCTAGTGCACTCCACTATTACTATTTCATTGGAGGCCTGCAGATCTGCCTCTCCGATGGTTTTGGGTCGTTCCAGATTTGGTATGAAATACTTGGTTTCTCAAGGGTCTTGTTATGAGACTGTTAAAAGCACTACAATAGGACTTCTAGGCTATACCCCCTGCTTCTGTGCACTACATTTTTAATAGATGCTTGTCATGCTTTAACCCCAGCTGGCAACTAAGCACCACACAGCCGCTTGCTCACTTCTCCCCACCCAATGGGAGAGGGGAGAGAATCAGAAGGGTAAAAGTGAGAAAACTCATGGGTTGAGATAAAAACAGTTTAATAGGTAAAGCAAAAGCCACACACACAAGCAAAGCAAAATAAGGAATTCATTCACTGCTTCCTATTGGCAGGCAGGTGTTCAGCCATCTCCAGGAAAGCAAGGCTCCATGACACATAACGGTGACTTGGGAAGACAAACACCATCACTCCGAAAGTCTGCCCCTTCCTTCTTCTTCCCTCAGATTTATATGCTGAGCATGACATCATCTGGTATGGAATATGCCTTTGGTCAGTTGGGTTCAGATGTCCTGGCTGTGTCCCCTCCCAATTTCTTGTGCACCCCCAGCCTCCTCGCTGGTGGGGTGGGGTGAGGAGCAGAAAAGGCCTTGACTCTGTGGAAGCACTGCTCAGCAATAACGAAAACATCTCTGTATTATCAACACTATTTCCAGCACAAATACAAAACATAGCCCCGTACTAGTTACTATGAAGAAAATTTACTCTATCCCAGCCAAAACCAGCACAATGCTACTGATGGATGTCCTCCGATAAACTAGTGTTGTACCACCACAATCAGAAACGGGCCTTGTAGATTTACAGAGAAGACATATTTGGGACTAGTGGTATGAGTCACTACACGTCTACTAACATTATTATTATACTGAAGAAAATAAACAGCTCAGGTCCTGTGTTATTATACTGTTGATAAATTTAATATTAGCTACATTTGAGAAGTTAAGAAGAGCTCATCCCCAGCATGCTCCTAGTGGCAATGAAATTAAAAACTGCATTCAAACATTCTACAAATTTTAGCTTAGTGTTGCAAAATAAATCACTGTGACAAAGCAAGAAAAACACTCTTCTGCCATGGAGAGAGAAGAAAAGATCTCAACCAAGAAAAGGCGTGGGTTTTGTTTGTTTTTTTTTTTTATTTTGCCCTTCATTACAGAGGCTTTATTTATTTTTACAACACCTAACTGCACATGTAAATAATATTCTGGTCATTTTATCCTGGTCTTCATTCTTCTAGGAGCATCTTTGCTCTCTTCCATTTAGTTTAGATGGCTAGTTTCCTCTGTGTTTTAACAGGGCTGAACCCATGCAGCAAGAAAACATAAACTGTTATAAAAGAGCAAAACATACGGAGTCCAATAACAACCTGTATCTAAAAATGAAAGCTCTCATGAAGAATTTTAGATCATAAGGCTTGACTTATTATTTGTTTATTCAGGCTGTGAGGCCATTCTGCAATTGTCAGATTCACAGAGAAATACACACAACAGCTTATGATACATTTTCAATGCAGAAAGAATGAAAAGTTCTTGATTTTGTTTTCACTTTCCAATCATATTTTTCATTGTTTGGTGGTGCCAGAATTGTTGCTGATTGTTATGAGATTAACTAGTATTTTGAAAAAAGAGGCAGTGTCTCTCAAAAAGAACTTCCATCCTATACAGCTGTTTTTATCACTAGTTTGAGCTTCTAATGCTAGATGTTAAATAATAAGAATACAGACTAGAACAATACAGACTAGCAGTTTTCCCAAATATGTTTACAGCTTCAGTACTAAAACTGAGAAGGTTCTTGTCTTTCCTCCTGCCTCCAAGTAACTTGCTTCCTTCCCAAACCCTCCCATAAGAATCAGATGGATTTAGCCCTGAAAACAACAATCTAGTTGGCTTTTGAAACAAAGAAGTTTCTGGTGAGAATTAGAGTAAGTGCAAATTAATAAAGAACAGAATTAGCAGACACATGGATGAATATGATCTTTTCCCAATGGGGAAGAGTCAACAGGATGTCTGTAAAGGAAAGTCCTTCTTCAGAAACCCATTAGGGTTCTTTGAAGGGATTAAAAGCAAATGGATAAAAGCCAGTTGCTTTAAAGGAAGCTAAGCGTTGCAATGCTGTGCAAGCCAGGATGGAAGGCCCTTGCTTGCATACAGGAAACACACCAGATGAAGGAACAGCCAGTTCTTGCAAGGAAGGGACGTAGGACAACTAGGGGATCTGTGCTGGGATCTGTGCAGTTACACATATTCATAAATAATCTGAAAAATAATACAAGATCAGAGGTAGCAAAATACATTAATGATACTAAATTATTTGGGCCCCTTAAAAAAGACGGACAGTTTTAAAGAGGCCATCAGGGAATACAGGACATGACAATAAATAGCAGATGAATTTCACTGTAGATGAATGTAAAGTGTTACACAGGAAAAAAAAAAAGTGTAATCGCATATATAAAATGATGATGAGCTTTGAATTGACTGTTGCAAGGAGGGTGGGTTCCAATCCAAGAAGTAGGGGGCATCAAATAAAACTAATATGAGCAATTTTCAAATAAAGCCAGTGTATATGAGCTTCCAAGGGATGCTTGACAAGTTCACAGAATAGAAATCTGTTTGGTGGTGTTAAATACAAAGAAGTTTCACTTGGCACTGGAAATCCCTTATCTGAAAATACCTGTAAGCTAGGAACTTATTAGGGCTAAATATATCATATATAGTTGCCCTATTCCTACTTTTCCTATTTCCTACTTACCAATGTCCTGTGGCAATTGTTGAAGGCAAGATGTAGTTCTTGGTCTGCCATTCTCACTAAACACAAACAGTGGGTCAGTTACAATAATAAGTGTTTCTATCAGTGACAGATCTGTCTTCGGAGGTCCAGTCAATCTGGAAGAGCTTCCATAGCCTCAGCTGTTGCAATAGAGGGAATGATGATAAATTTTTCAAATTGATAACCACTTCTGCATGCAAGATGAATTTAACAGACCTCCATCTAATTCACCCAGTGACCTCCTATGATCCTGTTATTCATACCAGAATGCATTTATCGCTAGGAGCTGGGAGGTTCATGAGTCACAAATAAGTAACACTAAGAAGTACCTTGCAACACTGAGCTTACATGTTCTTGAAGTAGCACCTGACTCAAAGCTTATCTGATTCAATGAGCATCTATTCCCTGAGTTTTGTCAGCCTTCTAACAGGCTTCAAATCTTGGATTTGTGTGTATGTGTGCGTGTCTGCACATGCGCACATGTATGTGTGTGACTTGAATCCTTAGGGTAAAAATTAATGTAATTATTTAATGTAATTAATGTAAAGAGGAGCTTCTCTTTGAAGACCAAGTACTCACTCTGGGCAACATTCTTCTCAGCAGATTGAAACAAAACACTTTCTAAAAACACCTTCTACTTAGAAGTTGTTTCCCTACTGTTTACTTTGGGCTTGTTTAGCACATTCAAATAAATATTTTGAATCTAATAAATATTATACAGAAATGTAATGACATGATGATAGTTCTTATATGTGTATGCTCCAAGACAGACATTTTAGCACTGAATTTCAGATATTTTCCTTTAATGACTTTTGTATTATTCCAGGAAATGCATAACTCTATTAATTCAGTTTCCTCTCACTGAAAGATATTGTGTAAAAAGGTTGCTTTTTAAAAAGAAGCAATTTGATATGAATATTGATGATTATAAAATCTAAAATAAAGACATTTTGTTCCCAAAGTCCCTAAGCAAAAAAAAGAAGCCTTTTCTATAAAAATATTGCAAGAAATATCCTTAGGATGAGTTTTGGTATTCTCTACTAGGCACTAATATTGAACAACATGAAAATATTTTCCATTCAGTGATATGAGGCTTGATGAATAGTTGAAGCAGTAAACTGTTTGAATATAAAGAGCCTCTTTTCTCCATGGATTGCTGATTTGTTCTTCTCATTGCCTGTGCCTGAGAACAGTGCATCAGAAAGCAGCTTAATGTTTGACATATTATTTAGAATGCAATATTGGGTATTTTCAGATCAGGATGCAATTACTTAGAAATTATGCAACGAGCTGGTACCTACCAGTAAAGAAGACATGCATAGAACATTGATTTAGGACTGTGACTAGAAAATTAGAACTTTTCTTAGGTCACTCTTTTTTGGGGTCATTATTTAACAAAATATCTCAAGTAACAAATATCTGGCATTGTAGGCCTCCATCCTTCTAGATTAAAAATCACTTTACAAAATCTATTTTAAAACAAACTTTTAAAAAAAATAGAACACAGAACACAAACACTTCTGACAAAACTTGAAAGATCATAGTTCATGGTTTATATCCCAGTGTGACACAAAAACAACCATTGTAGTTCTGAGAGTGAATATACACAAATAAGAGTACAATATGCTAAAAAACCTGCCTGTGAAATACCTATTTTGCTTCTCATTATGGCCTGAAAAATCCAGCTAGTTGATTTAGAATATGCAGAGATTAAAAATGACTACTCTACCTAAATAGAGTCAGTGGAAATAGCAGAAGACATCTGGGACATTCTCATTAATTATTCATTGAGCTGTTCTTTCCAACCTAACTTATAAGGACACTATCAAAGATGGTGATCCAAAATATGTCTTGTTTTTGTTCGTCTTCCAGTGAAATAGATGTCAATTTGTTTCCCTTTTCTTTTTTTTTGCTTGTTTCACACTCATGCTTCTGATGAGGTGTTAGCCTTGATATATGTATGTCATCTGGTTTACATACTCTGTGATATACATGAGGAACTCCAACTACAATTTACCATAGTTAGTCATAATGTAGAACACATCAACTTGGAATGGCTTCCATTTGGCTATGTGCATTTTTGAGCAGTTAAAACATTTAGGAATGGTTACCAGAAATGCTGATTTCATTCCTCTGGAACAATAACTTCCGTTATCTATGCAATGTTTTGGCTTACATTTTATGTTCTTCTGTACATACTGTCATGACAATTTTTGCTTTTGTTTTTGTAAGAGTTAGGCTACTTCTTCACCTTGTTCTAATTCTGGGTTGTACATTTGTTGCTTTGCAGAACACAAAAATGCTATGTAAGAGCCTGTACAGATCTGAACAGTTAAGAGATAAGCCATAATAAAAAATGGAATGCTGCTTCTGTATTTCAGTAGCACTCAAAAATATTAACTACCAAAATTTTCCTGTAATTTACAAGTAGCTGTTAAAATTTTAAAGCCTCCTTTTTGCCACAGTTTTATTTTTCTCAGTCTTGTCTGCCTTTTTTTTTTTTTAAATAGTGAAATCTTACAAGACCAAAAGAATGCATTTTGCCCCTTGGGATGCAATGCTTTTGTCACTGAAACCTGTTGCAAAAGTGTAGTTGAATTCAGGCATCTACTGCTCAACATGTCATTTCCTAATGATAGACTTAAAATACCAATGCTTAGTTTGATTGCCCATACTACAGACAGTGAAAGTGGAGGAAGGGAACATGTTTATCAGAAGAATATCTCCAAAGTGTGTGAGAGAAAAGATAAACATATACCACCTCTGGTATTTTTTCTTCTGATTAGCAAATCAACAGTGAACCTGATTTATTATCAGACATTGGTTCTGGGAGGAAAAAAGCAAGAAAACTGCAGTACCTTACTCCAGGGAAAGCATTAAAGTCACTTCCAGAAGAATGAAGCAATAAGAAAGGCTGAATGGCCCTGATACCATGAGCATCAGGTGGCTGCCAATCAGACCAGCTTGGAGTTTTAATTGTGAGGTTATCAGAGATAAAACAGTTTCATTGATCAGTAGCTGCTCAGAAAGAGTGGAATCATTAATGGAATGTCATAATGCTGATGACCTCACCTCTCCAGAGGGTTTATTGAGGATTTATTTCAACCTGTCATTGTCAAAATGGTGATACAAGAGGGGCAGTTATCAGTGTTTTTCCAGTTTTGCTACCACTTTACAAGGCAAGAAGTAAATCAAATGGATCTCTTCAATATATTTAGAAAGAAGAAGTGGCTGTTCATCCTCTAGTTCTGAAATTTCTCCCTTCTATATATCTGCACGTGACTACATTTGTGTGAGGGAAAGCAGAAGAGGAATCTCAAAATCTGGGCTAATCTTCCTTTAGTTTTCAAAGTCTCTGAAGTTCAGATGTGTCTGGATCATGTTTTTGTTCTGATTTATGACTCTGTGTAGGTGGAAAGGTGCAGCTGCTCTGAAATTCCAGTCATGATTCTGGCTTAAATTTGGGCTCTGTAAAGTGAATGGTTTTTGAATTGGGCCAATTTCTAACTGGCAAATTTCAACAGCTGTAGAAATTAAACATCTTTAAGGCAATAAGAGACAGATGACATGGAGGACTCAGGGCTGCCTTATAGCTAGGGCCAAAATGAGATGGGAATAGATGAGCATCAATAAACACCCGTCAAAGAGCACTGTCCAGAGAAAAAGAGAATTGCTCTCACTTTGATGAAGGGATAGGAGTAGCCTGAAGCCAGGTATAGAGATATACAGCTGAGATATGAAAAGGTAGAGATTCCATCACTTATTTTAAGGTTTTGAAATTCTACACAGGCTGATTAATTTCTCTGCAAGACAGTACATGCCATGGGAATGTAAGGGCAGCTTACAGAGGAGAAGGTTGTTCAGGTTGAGGAAAGAGAAAAGAATTGCTTCCTAGCTTATAGATTCCCTTCTTTTTCTACGTGGGTCACTTTTATTTATATCAAACCCACTCCCCCCTCCCCCAAATCCCTTCTTTGCTATCACAACTCAGTCTTTGTATTCTTATGCAAGCAATAACGAGTTTCTTACTTTCTGATTCAAGGATTGCACTAGTTAACTTCTGCAGGTGTCAGGAAAGATGTCCTTTCCTCTGATCTTAACACGTCAGTTGAACTATGCAATTTTTCCATAGTTCCTCTGAACATCAGACATCTACCTATGTGATAAGAATGCATCCTTTCAGCCAGAGGATCCACACAGTTAGTTGTGGAGCAGTCACATCACTTGATTGTTCAGTTACCAACAGGCCTCACTTCTTCAAGTATCTGGGATCCAGAGTTATGCCAGCAGAAACCGTGGCAAAGGTAATGTTAGTCTTGGCTGTGGGACAGTCTCTAATCATAAGATCAGCAGCAATGCCAGGTGTTCCAGACTCCCAGTGCTCAACTTTTTCAACCAACATGACTATTTGTGGGGTCAGTATATGGCTGCCACCAGGGAGCTGATCTAGCTTAACGTGTACACACAAGAGAACAGCAACTGAGCATTCTTCTTTCCTTAGCACATACAACTGAAGGATGAAGTAGAGTATGACATATGGTGGGCTGCTAACCTGAGGGTAAGGACAGAGGTTCCTCTCTCTTAGCTAACAAAGACAGGTGCCCTGAGTCTTCTAGTGTATTGGAGACATGGTTGTGTCACTCATCACTTGCATATACTGGTGGTGCTTGGAAGCTATTGCCGGATGGAGGTCACGCTACAGCTCTAGGAGAGGCAGTAGAGTCAATGTTGGAAGACATTCTGTCTGCCATATGAGCCATCACTTCCAATTAATAAAACTGTTCTGTAATTCAAATGATTTATGGTGGGTGGGGGTGTGACTGACAGACTTTTCAAAACTACTTGAAGCTCATTAACAGGGAATTCTTGTGGTTTTGATAGCAAGTGCTGTGTGGTGTGGATGGCTGGACATTGCAAAACATTTTCATTGTGAGTTGCATGTCTCTCAGGTCTTAAAAATAACTTTTATGAGGATTTACACAGGAGCTCTAACAGTTACAACTGTTATTTACTCTTGAAATCAAGAAGTAAAAGAAAAATGAATGTAACACTGTTCCTCATCTCTGATTTTACTAATTATAATATTTATTCCCATGAGTAGCTTGGATCTTTAGGAGTATCTTGGGTCAAAGTAGTACTTGCATAGGAAAAAAGGCAGTAAAAATTTTAGTGGATAAACACAGCGTAAGAGTTTATATTCATTTAAATGACTCTGATCTATTAAAAGATTTTTGATCATCAGATAAGGATATTTAAAGTGTATGGGAGTTCAGGACTTCACTCTTAGCAAATGAAAAATGAAACTAAATGTGGAAATTCTCTTGTATAACTTCAGTCACTGAAATGTTGTTTCACTGTTTTTAATGGTAGTTCTATTAGCCTTGCATGTGAAGAATGACAACATTTATTTTAAAATATTCATTGTATGGGATATTTCATTCCATTAGCTTTTCAGGAGAAAAGCTGCTTAAATGAAAATGTGATTGATTCATAGTCTAAAAGCTGAGAATCCATAGGGAATGTCAACACTGTGGGACTGGGATCTGTGCAGAGTTCCCTGGGCTAGACTGGGAACTGGAAAAATACTGCTGCTTTACTGTGGTGCTCCACTTGAAACAAACAGTTGACAGAATTGATGACCAAAATTCCCTTTTTAGGCTTTGCTACTGCCAATGTTCCTCAAGGGAACAAAGTGTTGTCCTCTGTGTAGAGCTGAGGAATGGTCTTTCATGGCAGCCTGTGTGGGAGCAGGGTAGTATAGGCAACCCTCCCCATTGACACAACTGTGCCTCAGAGGATGCTGTAGCTGAAATAGTGTAGCAGAGCACTCATGCACACACTAACAGGATTTGCAAAGATTCTTAGCATGACCAAGAATGGTTTATGTGGATGTGCTAAATGACTGTGATTCAATTTCTATCTTTTTGTTGCCTAGCAAAAGGATATCTTTTCTATTAGATGGTCATTTTTGAAATATCAGACATAATAAATATACCTATTACATCTTCTATCAAAATTTACCACAGTCTAGATGGAAGCAACCAATTATCATAATTCCTTTAAAAAAAAACCCAAACCAAAACTAACATAGATCTTACATCAGGTAAACCTATTGAAGCCTTGGGAAACCCATTTCTTCTCTCCCTGTCAGAATGCAGTTTACTAGTCTGAATTCTAGAAATGAAAAAAAGATTATTGTCTACACCAGTAATCTAGTCTCATTATATAAAACATGGTGAGATACTCCAAGTTGTAATTTCTACTTAATAAACCAATTTACATAACATAGTTCAATCAAGACCACCTGACTGTCAAATACATTTTCATTGTCTTTCTTTCAATTGAGCTGTCTCTCTGACTACTCTTTTCCCAATGAAAACGTATTATCCACTGAGAAGATTACTTGAATCCATTTTGTTTGACTGGTTTAAAAAAAAGCTCACCATAGAGTCATAATGATATGACTAATCAAAGTGTACTGGCACAATGGAAAGTTCATTCCACTGTCTTTTTAGCTTGGGAAGTTTTATACTAAGCTTTTTCTTTGTCCATAGATTTTCTTTACCGAGCTATTTTATTCTAAATTTGACTTAAGGACCAATAAATCAAGTAAAGCACGATGGTTGTTCTCCATTTCTTCCCTGTCCAGCTCTCTTCTCCAGTATGAAAACTGTAAGGTCCTTGTCCAGACAGGCTATAGATGAATGTCCTACTCATTTCAGCTTTGGTGGGCTGGATGGAGAAGGGGGGTCAGAACCTGTGTTCCTCCCACTGTTCTGTACTCCTGTGAGCATGGAGAAGACTAGAGAACTTGTAAAGTCAGATTACCTAGTCTGGTTATCTAGTGCTAGACAGTAAAACAGAAATGTATAGTATCTAATTTCTTTTACTTCCTGAACTACTGTTTACACAATATACTGTGTATATTGTTTCTCCATGATTCCTAAACTAAAATGAAGATTGATTTGTATCAAACATGTCCAAAGTTGTTGCGGTTTAACCCCAGCCAGCAACTAAGCACCACACAGCCACTAGCTCATTCCTCCCCACCCAGTGGGAGCGGGGAGAGAATTGGAAGAGTAAAAGTGAGAAAACTCATGGGTTGAGATAAGAACAGTTAAATAGGTAAAGCAAAAGCCGCACATGCAAGCAAAGCAAAACAAGGAATTCATTCACTGCTTCCCATCAGCAGGCAGGTGTTCAGCCATCTCCAGGAAAGCAGGGCTCCATCACACATAATGGTGACTTGGGAAGACAAACATCATTATTCCAAATGCCCCTCCGCCCCGCCTTCCTCTTCCCGCAGCTTTTATTGCTGAGCATGACGTCATATGGTTTGGCCCTTTGGTCAGTTGGGTTCAGATGTCCCAGTTATGTCCCTTCCCAACTTCTTGTGCACCCCCAGCCTACTCGCTGGTGGAGTGGTGTGAGAAGCAGAAAAGCCCTTGACTCTGTGGAAGCACTGCTCAGCAATAACAAAAACATCTGTGCATTATCAACACTGCTTTCAGCACCAATCCAAAACATAGCCCCATACTAGCTACTATGAAGAAAATTTACTCTATCCCAGCTAAAACCAGCACAAAGTGAAAGTGTCAATATAGTCATCTCCATAACACTGTGACACACCTTGCTGTATTTCATGATGAGAACCGAAGCACATGAGAAGGTCATCCCAAGGAAAAATAAATTGGGATTATTGTGATTCATTATTTATTCTGGACCTAAGTCTTCCAGGATCTGTTTTGTCTCTCAGTCTCTGTGATGTCAAAATTTGACATTAGGTGTCTGGAAACATCAGGATAATCCATGTATTGGAGTGGAAGTTTCTCCCTTTGGTCACTATGTCATTATTCCCACGGAGCTAAGCTTAAAGCTATTCAGTGCTGTCTCGTATAGCATTACCTTTTCAGAACACAACTCACAAATTAACTAGCCAAAAGATAAGCTGTATTTTAGGTGAGCCACATAATCCTTTTGCTATAATAACAGGAATTCTCCAGACTCACCAGAAAGACCTGTGAACTAGATTAGACTATGATGATTCAGGGACTCTAGCAAATTCCCAGCCCCAAGAGAATAATATATTTTTTTTCATCTGCTGGCTGAATAATTAAGGAACTGGTGAATAATTGTCTTTGTTGATCAGTCTCAGTGATAAGCTTTAAAGAACAAATGGATTATAATTACTAGCCATGTTCTTCAATGCAGTCCTAGAATGTACTAAAATCCAGCAAGGGGTATAAGCACCCTGTCTATAGTAGAAAAAGCAAAAGCCCCACTAAAATCTGCATAAGAGTCATAACCAGGCTTTAAATACCAAGCCCTATGAATTTTTTTCAGTTAGGATTCATGTCTTTAAAATACATCAGCTGTACCTAAGACAGATATTATTTGCAAGCATACAATTAATCTGAACAAGCATTATAGCTCTCATGTCAACTGGCAAGACCACAGTACAACTGGCCAAGCTGATTGGGGGCTGACCAACTAGCAGGCATAGTTAGAAATGGAAACTATGTCACTGGAAAAGAAAAAGACTGAATGACAAGCATGTTTTCCATTAAGAATGTCTTTTAACAGAACAGGTGGAATTCAAAGTCTGGAAGAGAGAGTAGTCTTTAGCAGGCAGGTCTATGTATCTTGTAAGGACTTCAGCCTTTATGAAATGCCACAGTATTGGAAAGACGCTATTATAACGAGTGGCACTTGTGCTCTCAAGATCATTTACATTTTTGGAAGAAACAGCAATTTAGATTTTCAGAAAGAAACATGACAGAGGAAAGAGTAAGACTGTGTTTTTGAGTAAGAGAATAACTGAGGTGGAAAAGGTGGGTATGAAATACGTATGAATCTCAACACTGTCTTAGTGGAGACTATCTTCGAGATATTAGATTATTTTCCTTCTATGAGTGGCAACTTTACAGTTAAGATAATTCACTTTCTTCACTGCTGGCATCAAATCATACTGTTCAAATGTACTGTAGGCATTTGTGGTCAAACCTGAAGAGACTTTCCAAAGCAAAAATTCTAGTTTGCATATTGCCAACATGAGTATATTCTATGGGCTGAAATAAAATACCTGTCACAGGCTTCCACACAAACAGCCTTTTCCTTTTTAGCCTTGACTCTTAAAGCTACTTCTGCAGTCAGCTTTACCATCAGTGCACTGATTTAGAGAAGTTCATTGTTGTGTTCCTGCAGTCACACAGGAAATATTCCATCCCCTCTGTCCCAAAGGTGCGATCCCCATTTCACAGGTAGCAGGGCAAGGGGAAGAACAACTTCTATGCATCTGACTGAGAACAGTGGTTCACAAGTTCTACTCCCCTTCCTCTAGAACAAAATCTAATATCACCCTGCAGCAGCAGCAGCTGCTTCTGGAATATTTGCAAGCCTCTCCAAGTTGATACATTGCCTTTTCTAGTTTGGCTGGTGAATTAAAGTGGTGCTTTCTTTATGATCAAAGTAAAGCCTTTGACGTACTGTAACAAACAATCCCATATCCGGTCATCTCTTCTAGTCTTCAATCCAGACTTAGGTTTTGCATCATGCATACTCAGTAGGGCACATCTCTTCACATCTTTTTCTGGAGGTGTTATTCTAACTGGCTGGTATTGACTAGATGGCTTTTTTCTCTCTGACTGGTAGTTAATCTTTATCAGCTTAAGGGCTTCACTTACCTCACAGCTGCTCAGTTAAACTTCCATTGACAATTTCTGGTATTTCCAAATGGAAATCTGGCCTGGTACCTCTAAATATGGGCAACCTGCAAGATTTGTTATAGGCAGGAGAACTTTCAGAATGCAAAGTTTTAATAAGGTCATGTGTATTGCATTTGAAATGAAATAGTGACTGCAGGGAAACTGATGGAGCTGTAAGCCGCATAGATATTTTTTCTGTTTTCTACCTCTTATCCTATTTGACCACTTTTGAAATGCATTATGGTTTTTACCATATGTTTTCATGCTCTTCAACCTATTCAATTCACTGTGTGAGCAGCACCTTTGTATGTGTATTCAACTTCATCCTATGGCACACATGATTTCTTGAACACTTTTGGAAGCACACCTGTGGTTCTAGAAATTCCTTAAGCAATGCCTATATGTCTTGTAAATATGAATCCTTTGAATGAAATTTTAGCTACTCCTTTCAGTCTAGGACTGTGATCTAAATCTCATCCATTTCTTGTTCTGGAGACTTATATAATCTAGGTGGTGCTGGAACAATTTAATGGTCAGATACTTGGGTCCTAGACTATGAAAAAACATTGCTGGAAGTTCACAGTTATTCAAATACACTTTCACAAAAAAGATGGAAGGACTTTAGATTGAGTGAATCTATTTCAAACTATTTCATTCTGCTAACAGCAATAGCAGAGGATTGCTTTAGAGTAAGGTAGGACTTAAGACAGCATAGCATAAAAATGTTGAATCTATAACAGCTGTTTGGCAAGTCTGGTTGGTTGTGCACTGAAAGTAGCCTAACACAAGTTTAAGTAAGCCATTTTTGGTTTGCCACTTCTTTCTTTTTGGCACAAGACAGTAAGCAATGTATAGGCATAATGAGAACCAGGAAACAATGAACAAATAAAAACTGACAGTGGGCTGACAATGGACGTAAAACTGTCTTTACAATTCATCTCCACCATAGTGACTGAACTATGTGAATTTCCAAAGCCATATTAGTCATGCTGTTTTATCTAGTTTGAAATTTTATCTCTTACTGTCTCCTGATGCAGACACTTTTCTGCAGAATGCCCTTCAGAAATAATTTATCTGAAACTTTGATTGGCTTTAGTTAGTAGAAAATGACAGCTACATGAAAATATGCTGGATAAATTACTGTTAGACAAATAGAGGAATCTGACTTGCTACTGAAAAAAAAAAGTTTTATTTTGTCAATTTTCACATTTGAAGGCAACTGTCTAAAGATTAAATCTGTGTGAAGAGCTTCTCTTCAACAATTCAAACTATGTTTGAGATCTTAATACACCTTGCTATTTTGTTGATTCATCAGGCTGCTTCTCGTCTTTAACTGTGACTTTCTCTTTTTATATGTAGGATGATGAGTTGTCCTTTTTTTAACTAGCCCATGGAATGGATTTATCTCCTGCAGTAGATTTTGGTGAGGATATTAAGTTGCTGAATTGTCATGGTAACAAGAAGTAAGTAGTAGCTGACGGAATAGCAAGACAGGCTTGTATTAAGCTTGCTATCAATATATACAAATGCATTAAATTTTGAACACTTTTGATTCCTTTCATGGAGTAATACTGTGAGGTAGTTTATGTTACATGGTAGATTTATATTTTGTGGATTATGAGGGGCAATAAATTTCAGAAGAACTAGTGTTTTATTTTTATATGTGGAGAACAATATAATTGTATGAATAGTACAGCAGACTTTTCTCTGACTTTGAATTCAAGTGTGCAACTTTATGTGAAGGAGGCACTACCTTTCATGATCTCTACTTGGTGACAGAATCATTTGAAGACTTCCTTTGCCAATCATCGGCATGGACAGCAGCTCATCTGTCTGCTGGCTAAGGTCGTCTCTGTTTTTTTCTCTCCACTACATAAGAGCCATAAAATATCTTTTCTTTTCTGGATACAGAAAAATAAAATCTGCTTTCAACAGCTGTTCAAGACTCCATGTGCTTGTGAAAGTAATGGCTGATAACACCCACCGCAGTGAAAATGACTATGGTAAATTCAGTGTGGCATACCTGTTAATCCAAACCAGAACGTACATGCAAGTTCTGCTAAACCATAATGTTTAATGTCATGCTTGTTCCCCAGGTTTTTTGGACCAGGGAATGCTTCAGCTGGTCCCAACAATACTGTTGTTGTTGCTCATCCAAAACGCTCATCAGACAAAGGAAATGAGCCTTGCATTGATTTGTAAAGCAAACATTCAGATAAGCAAAATAGAAAGCTACTTAACCATCACTTAGAAAAAGATAAAGCAAATCATATTTGCTATTTCTTTAAGGTAGAGAGGAAACAAATTAAAAGAAACTAGAGCCATAAACACTTTACACAGAAGCTGTGAACAAGGAAATTCAGTGCAACATATGTAAGAGAATATACATGGCTTTATGCTATCTTTCTGAATTTTACACTCCTGGATGGCTCTAGGAGGTACATCTTCTAGGCACATCTCTGCCCAAAATTTTTGCTCTGATGTGCTATCAGTTCTGAGATGAGGAGGTGCTGCTCTGTACTTTCTAATTTGTTGGTAAAACACAGTCTTGCATTTATCTGTTGGACTGCCAGTCCTGGAAGAATTCTCACAAGAACGTCCTCACCGCAGCATTTTACCTACTGAGAACAGGTTGGAGTAGGAGTGAGAGTATTAAAATGCAGGATTTCTCTTTATTGTCTTATAGTGGCTAAGTAAACAGAGCAGTGTATTTTCACAAAGGTGTCACACTGCTAAACAATACTGATTTCTACTGCTGAGAATAATTGTTTATTTCTTCGTAAGTAGCGCTCCTTCTCTTATAAGCCCTTGTAGATGTCTATTGATGAACCAAAAAAAGTCTAACTGATCCTGTCATTTTGTCTTTACAACTTGTGTTGCAAGTTCTTTTCCATGTTATCCTCTACCAAATTTGAATTCTAAGAATCCAATAGTAAATTATTTTCTACAAGCTACATATAATTCTTGTTGCATAGTTCCTGTGTGGGGGGAAACTTCCACTGAAATTTATTTTGACTATAAACACTTTCTGTGAAAGCTCATAAGAACAGGTACAACTAATCTAAAAGACGTGAAATGAAAATGTTATTCTTTTTGAAAGAGTAACCTACTCTAGGAAGAGACACAGACCTTTTATTTGCATACAGCAGAACGGGGACCCAAACAGTTTAGAAAACCCACATAGCACTGCAATACAATAGACAACAAACTGAAAATCTGAGGACAGGTTTTGTCTCTCATCTTCAGAGAAATTTTTTATCAAAATTTTCATGTGCACATACTCTTTTCCAACCCCATGTTTTATTTCAGAGAGAGTCTTGTTATTGTGGCCATTTGACTGAAATTTCATTTTGTCTGGAAGTCACAGTTCCTGCACATGTACAGATGAACTCTGCAAGCACTGACATAGAAAATCAAGAATTTTGCATTAGACCTGCTGCTATGATGTGTATTCAGTTTACAACTCTGCAGTAAGTGCTATGGATACATTGTATTGACAGCATGTGAATAGATCAATTGCACAGGACATGCACAGTAGAAATGGATCTCAAACATACTATTATGCATGCTCTTCAGGAAGCAATTACACAACAGTGTGCCCTGGCAGCCAGGAGGGCCAACCGTGTCCTGGGGTGCATCAAGCACTGTATTGCTAGCCGGTCGAGGGAGGTGATTGTCCCGCTCTGCTCTGCACTGGTGCGGCCTCATCTTGAGTGCTGTGTGCAGTTTTGGGTGCCACAGTATAAAAAGGATACGAAGCAACTAGAGAGTGTCCAGAGAAGAGCCATGAAGATGGTGAAGGGTTTAGAGGGGAAGCCATACAAGGAGCAGCTGAAGTCACTTGGTCTGTACCACCTGGAGAAGAGGAGACTGAGGGGAGACCTCATCGCGGTCTACAGCTTCCTCACAAGGGAAGGAGGAGGAGCAGGCACTGATCTCTTCTCCCTGATGACCAATGGTAGGACCCGAGGGAACGGCAGGCAGATATGCCAGGGGAGGTTTAGGTTGGACATTAGGGAAAGGTTCTTCACCCAGAGGGTGGTAGAACACTGGAACAGGCTTCCTTGGGAGGTAGTCACGGTGCCAAGCCTGACAATATTCAAGAAGCATTTGGACAATTCCCTCAGACAAATGGTGTGAATTTTGGGCTTGTCCGATGCAGGGACAGGAGTTGGACTCGATGATCCTAGTGGGTCCCTTCCAACTCAGGACATTCTATGATTTTTCTGCTTAGAAAACTCAAAGCAGAAAAACAGCAGCATTACTTTGACTACTTGGCAAAATTAATATCTAATCTTTCCTGTTTGTTTCCACATGACATCTTCTGTTTCCTTCCACCCATCCTGACTTGTCTTCTCATTCATCAGCTATAACTGATTTTTAATATCATAAGCTGCTTTTGTATAGGAGGTTCTCATATATTACATGTTTCTATACTACCTAGAATAATGCAGACCAATTTACCTGAGATATATATGTGCAAGTGCAAGCAACTCTTTAAAATAACAATGAAGCTTTTATCATTCCTCCCTTTCCAAAACTACCTTTCAGAAGTGGGGATTAATATTATATTATTTGCAGGTAATAGGAATCTTTATGTCAGCATGAGCGCATTTCAGTACTTTATCAGTTGAAGTGCTCAGGAGCATTTAGCAATGAGCAATTTGTGATTTGTCATTTGTTCAGTATTATTAGGAAATAACAAGATGTTTATCAATAAAAAGGCCAGTGAGCTAAATGTCTAAAGCCTCATAAATTAGTTAAAAAGAAATCAGCTCTGATCTTTAGTGGATCCAATTCCCACTTCATTAATTGCTAATTGTCCTGACAATAAAAATATCACCTTGAATAACACGAAGTGAATTACAATAACTGCTCAAGTGTCTGTTTAGATAAGCGTGAGAAAACATAAGTAACTTACCATGAAAATTAAAGTAAAAATACTTTCAAAATCCATTGGCATAAGTATTAAGCTAGAACTGTTTTTCTTCATGGCAAAGAATATTATATTCTACAAAAAATGCCTACAACAAGAAAAAAGGTATTTCTGCTAACAGCAGAGTAAAACACATTGTGATGATCACCCTTGTAGTTTCGAATATTTCAGCTAATTTTCTACTGTCATGGTAATAAATATTTAATTGTGTGGAAGGAAAGAGAAAAAATAGAAGTTAGTTAGATTTGTGTCATCCAGGAACTTTTTGCTGTTATTTTTAATTCCTGCTGTCTAAAACAGCTCATGAAACTTTACAGTACAGTTGAGTCTGATGCTTTTGTGAAATGCCATTTCCACTCCCTATTTAAATGTGAAAATCTATATTAATGCCACGTTTGGAGAGAGGATTTACACAGTAATAACTTCAACACATTTAATGTTGTGTTCACTTAATAATACTTTTCTCATACACTAACCTAAACTGCTAATAAATAGTTGTTTTGAATTCCAGAAAGGAGCTGCCTTTTCAAATTCAACTGAAAGATCCTTGATTCTTCTCTGTGCAACAAAAATACTGATGCAAGTGCTTGGGGAGATGATAAACAATCATTGGAGTCATCATTTTGACTTGCTGCTGGAAGTAAAACTTTTTTCCTAGTGTGACATGATTTCCAATCCTGTGCAGTGTGGAAGTTTTCATGATGAATTCAGAGTGAACATTTTCTCTCCACTCCTCTCTTTCACTCTGACTTCTGTTTATTTTCTTAAAGAAAAATAATAAATCTCACCTAGGCCTGCATTCCAAATAGCATCGCACGTGTGGTGGCTTAGGGCTCCTGTAGTTTAAGATATCTTGTAAAAGAGTACAAGTATTGGACAAAACTTATCTAGATAGCCAGTGAAATTCATTACAAATGTCCCTCACAATGATTCATCTTGGCTCTCATTTTCTTTCTACAAGAAAAGCCATGTCTTCAGCACAGTGAACACCAGCCTGTGACTCACTTATTTTAATGTCTTTGGTATTTTGACTCAGATTTTCAGACTTTCAGATTCATGAATAAGCTGTAGCTGCAGCATGTGGAGTTCCAGGAGAAAAGTTACTAAAATTGTTTTTTTTTTTCTTTTCTTCCCACTTCAGATCTTAAATATACATAATCACTAGGTCCAGAAAAGCATTTTGACATCATTTTGCTGCCCAGCTGTCAGGTTACATTCAGTGCAGAGACCAACATTTCTTATCTCAGCATCTTTCCCGGGCACAGCTTGCAGTCACAAATTGAAAAATGCAAAGTAACAGGCATTGTTTGTCTTTAGAAAGAATTCATTATTCCTTTTTGCTCTCCATTTAACAATGTGTTTTCATTTCACAGTGTTATTCTGTTTCTATGCCCTATGGGCAGATTTCAATAGACATCTCTAAGCTTAAATATGAAAATAGATGTAAAAGAAGATAATTTATTTCTTCCTCTGAGGTCATGCAGTCCAATATCCCACTAGAAGGCAGACAATCACCAACACAATCAGGTTAGCCATGGCTTTGTCTGCCTAAGTCTTATAAACCCCCAAGGACAGAGATTCCGCTCCCTCTCTGGACCACCACCAGTTCCAGAGTTGTACCACACTCCTTGTGAAATGGTGAGAGGAGACTGGACTATCTCACACATAGCAGCAAGTTTCAGGATCAGAAGACCTGGACAGATGACTTCAAAGAGCAGCCAGCACATTGTATGCTTGCCTGCTGCCAGTTATGTCTGTCATCTTTTTTTTTTTTAAAAAGGAATTATCCAAAAAATGCTTTTCTAAGGCTAAATTCAGAATAATCTTATTGGTAACCCATTGTCATCTAAAATAGAGGAAAAGGGAAATTTGCCATGCTATGTGCAAGGAAGACATGCAACTGCAGAAATACAGAAGCAAAAAATGTTTTTTAAATCAAATTTGACTTTCTTTTCCTCTACTAAATTATCTTTTCATCTCATTTCAGTCAAGTAGGTCAGATGTTTGGATCAGCAGTGGTACAAAAACTGCTGTAGTACTGGTATGGAAAGCAACAGTTTCAGTACATATTTTCTTGTTTTTCAGTCAAGAATAATGACATTTTTATTGTGGTGGGTTTTTTTTTTCTCCTACTGTTGTTGTAAGTGAACAGAACCCTACTCAGATTTTTTACAGAATAAGAGAATAATTTATTTCAATGTACTTTTGGCATTATCCTTTTTACAGTCCCATGTTTGTGAAAGTTAGTGGGAGACAAGAGACAGAATATGAGAAAAAGTGAGATACACATCTGAAAGAGGCAATCTTAGGTGTCCTATTAAAGGTGGGATATTCAGTACAGAAGATGGGTAATAGGCAGAATTTTTTTTCTGTCAGTGGTCAATGCAGGACTTGAATGGTGAATGGGGAGTTAAAACAAGTGCCAGTTAACTTTGGAAGCACCAATGCCAGACTATGTCAAGGACCATCTTGTGTAGTACTTATTCATGCAATGAATCTCTTTAATTCTGTCCTCCATACAGAAATCACTTTCAGTGGTACTGCCTGGATGAATTCAGACATTGCACAGCAAGTTAGCAAGCACATCTGAATTAATAGCTTATTTGCAAATGTCAAACTGCAAATAGTGTAGGCGTCATCCTTAACATTGATCATGGCTAGACAGCACATTTCTAAAGCAAGTTTAATACGTCTATGGTAGCTGCTAAGTGTTAAACAGTATTCTAAGCACATGCTAATAAAAATGCATGAACTCGTATGCTTTAAAATAATACCAATTTCCCTAGGTCTAGGGAAGGCTAACATGCATAAAAGTTTCACATTTGAATCTTACCCAGGATTTTTGCTGCCAACTAAAACACCACTACTTTGAGGTTTTGAACTTTATAGACTTAAATTTGCCCTTAAAGGAAAACATGCAGTCAGCTCTCTCTGAAGATTATGACTGAAATATTTCATAGGAGATTTTTACAATTAAGATATCCTGATAACACTCTTCACAACAACTGAAATGCTAATCTTCTGCTGGCAAACCTCCAACCCAGACAATACAGCCTACCTCTACACTTTTACTGGCATATACATTCTGCACTCACTTTCATAAGGACAGTTGTCTAGTGCAGTCATATGTTTAGCAGTTACTTTTCCTGTCATGAAAAGCTTAATTTCAATGAAGAATAAGATTACTGGGTGAGGTGGCTTGGAAGCATTTACAGGACCATTCTGATTTTACAGGATTCCAAAAAGGAGAGGTAATTGGTCCTATCAGGAGCTTTTTAAGATGTCGAGTCCACATTTGCTTTCCATCTATGAGCATATATGCACCTTGCCAATGAAGATAGGAAACATATTTTCCTTCAGTAACTATGGAAGTCACAATGAAATTTACCCAGCACTGTTTCATATCCTTTTGACTGCCTTATCAAGAAAAAGTGCCCAACTCCCATGAGTTTCTTCAGCTGCATGGCATGTTTTCCCTGTTCATTTTGCCCTGGGGAAGAGTTTGTATTGCACCTTGGTAGACTTTCTGGCCCTTGAGCAACTTCAGGACAAAACTCTCTCCTTAAACTCATATGCAATGTACACTGTCAGCTTCAAAGGAACAAGTTCCTGGTGCATGATCATTCTTCTAAGTGTAGAACACAAAAAGGGCTTAAAATGCAGAATTGACAAATATGGCCATAACTCAGGGACAAAGTACAAGTGTTCAAATCCTGATACCACTGCATCCTCTTAAACCAAGAGGGGTGTGGATTCCAGGACAGTAGTCTGAGGAGGAAAAAAAGCTTCTTAATGTGCTGTACCTCAGGGCTGTTTGATACGTGAGCAGAGTATTCCAGTTCTATATCCAGGGTGTGCATATCCCAGCACTGACATCATGGGCTATATCAGGAAGTGGGGATGAGAGAAGTTCCCGTTTTCTGCCAAGACATGTTTGCTGGATGGGACTGGTATATAAAAAAACAAATCCACTTGTCTGCATGGTTCTCTTACCCAAGATACCCATTCACTAGTAAGCAAACTCAGATGATATTTTCTTTCTAGAGCACAAATGAGATCAAATCCAGTAGAGTTTGGTTGATTTCCAAATATCATCTTTATGATGATCTTTCAGTTTTGGAAGAAATCTGACATAAAAGATTTACTTTCCATATCAATAAGAAGTGCCAGCAAGTCAGTACCGAGGTCTCCTCTGGGTACAATTTTTGTTGCATTGGCAGGCTTGATGTCTTTCTTCAGATTCTGTTGTTACCAAAGGTCCTACCAAGGTAAAACAGAAAAAGGCCACATAATCTTCACTGTTCCAGTATATCAACAAAAATTCAGTACCAGTACTCCTACATCTCTTCTTTAGGTCTCTGAATGCCCTATCATTTCTCCTACAGTAATTGATACAGAAGTTAGACTGGTTCATCCCAGACCCAAAACTCTCTAATTCACAATACAGAAGTTAGGATATTTTTTTTCCTGCCATTTTTTTTCCTTTCTTTTCCATTGAAAGATGACCTCACAAAGAGTCTACTCTGTATACTCACTTGGCTAAACGGACTATCTTCAATGTGCTGTGTCTGTTGACCTATTTTCACTTCAAAACTGTTAGTTCAACTTCTTTGAAACACTTGTTTGAACTCAGAGTACCTGGACCATAGCTCTATTATATCCAGATACTGCAGCACATTCTGCTGTTTATTTTGTCCACTCTTTCCTTTTCCTGTTGACTAGATTCTCTATTTTCATCTCACAAGTTTTCAGATTTCTCAGAGATTAGTTAAAATGCTTCCTCCAATGAAAGATCCCTTGCCCTAAAGGAAATTAAGTTTATTTCTATATGTACTTTTGGGTCCCTTTCTTTGAACAATTGCTCATATAAAGTTATTCACTTCTTCCCAAATCAATGGATGTTATTTTCTTATCTGCTGTGGTGTGAGGAGGGTAGAGGAAATACAAGCATTTTGACAGTCTGTATGGCAACTTAGGGAGCCACAGTTTTCCTTACAAAGAATGGGTTATCTCTTTGGACACCACTGGAATTTCTCCCTACTCTTGTGTTTGAATTTTAATTTTCCTTTAACTAACTTAATTAAGTAACTGCACAGTTTTTTTTTTTCTCAAGCATCATGTGTCTACACCAGAATGTGCTGTTCCTGCGCTAAGGATTATTAAGGCTCTCTTCTTTTATAATCACATGTTCAGACTCTCCAGGAGATGACCCAGACTCTTTCCATCCAATCTTAAAAGACCCAGGCTTTCAACCATTTCCATACTAGTATTATTAAAAAGGATGACAGTCTACCTTATGGTATGCTATAAGACTACTAAACTGTATTCCTCATGCAGTCAGGCATGATCCTCCAGATCAGATCACCAAAAGAAATCTTCATTTTTGACCACTGCTGCCAAGCTGATGTGGAACATGAAAGTGACTGGTCAGTGACATCCACAGAGTGGTTGTACACATGGGTTATTTCTTAAAGATAGAAAGTGAGGATACTCATAACTGAAATTCTTCAGGTACATTTCCTTTCCATTCACCTTTCCTTTAATCTCTTTCAGAATTCTTCAAAGTTCTTGGGGTTATCTTTTTTTTTTGCATTTGAAAGAACAGTAACATAAACCTGGGTGTGGTCTTCTCTATTGAACTATATGATGTGCTTCAGGAATGGGGAAAAGCAAACAAGCAAACATTTCTCTTCACAAACAGACAAAAAGATTTCTGCATGCAATGGCAAACAGTGTGAACAAACATAGATTGATTGGCTAGAAACACTTCAGTTTCTAGTTTCTTACATCTCTTTTTGAACCTACCTTAACAAAATTAACCCTTAACACGTTTTTGAAGCCTTGTGGCTCATTTCATTCTATCACCATTACTCAACTATCAGATGTCAAATTGTTGGCCTTTCTAAGCTGTTGTAATTTAACTGAACAGAAGACAAGCCTCAACTTGCATGAGGTCTCTCACCACCTTGTGAGAAGTAGACATTTAGCCACAGAATAAGGATGTGTATCACCAGAACTGGGAACAAAACTTAGGCTTGCAAGCCGGCAGCACAGAACATGATGGTTTTTCAACAGACATTTCTCATTATGCACAGAGGGAAAGAATGAGAGCTGACCTAGCAGCATGCTGAGGGCTCAAATTACCCAGCACTTTTCACAGGCAAGAATTTCACTGAAAAATTAGTATATGAGAAGAGGGTAACCAGTCTCAGTAATTAAGTTTTCTTCTGGGATTCATCAAGCATTATTTAGCTTTACAAAAAAAATCATAAAATATGTTCAATGATCATCATCAGGAAAAATGGGACAGTACAGTTGTATGCACAAATTATTATTTTTTTGGCTGGTCAATAAGTATTTTCTTTAAAGGATTAAGTTTACAGATAACTTTTTAAGTACCCCAGTACTAATACATAATACTGTTTCTTTACAATTCACACCTCTGTCCCTCCAAATCATAACACTTTCTTCTACTTGGACAAAATCCAAAACCACAAAATATTTTT
Source organism: Theristicus caerulescens (assembly GCA_020745775.1). Classification (NCBI taxonomy): domain Eukaryota; kingdom Metazoa; phylum Chordata; class Aves; order Pelecaniformes; family Threskiornithidae; genus Theristicus; species Theristicus caerulescens. Next base: position 89,529,853 of record CM036558.1, read on the forward strand.
CTCTGAAACATCCTTGCTGTGTGAGCTATACCTTCTGTATCCCTTCTCCCCAGTCAGGCCAATGCAGGTACGCTTTTCCCAAAATCTAGCTTGTATCTTTCCAAACTCCTCTGCAGATCTCCAGAGGTGTGCACCCTGAAATTAGTGGCAACTGCCAGACACCCCAGTTCATATATGTACTGTGGGTTTTCATGTCATTTTCTTTTTTTGTACATACACCACAAAAGATCAAGGTGATCTGCCAGTTTCCTGCAGGGACAGATCTAGCAAATCCTCAATATGAAGAACTCCTGCTACTTTGACTCTCACAGCAGAATACAATGATCTGCTGTTACCTAAGACTTCTCTTCATCTTATCTTTTTTATTTCATATCCACAAAGCAAATTCATGGTGCCAGAGCACCTGAACATTTATTTCTTCAGTCTGATTTTGCTCTAGCAGCAGCTTTATTAGATTTGAATTCTTTGGATGTTTGCACCCCATGGGGGGTACAGTCGTCTATTATTTGATAGAAGAGAGTAATAAAACAAGACATATAGTATGATTAAGATGTACTGGGAGCGGTGGAAGGGACACACTTGTCCCAGAGAGGAAGTGAGGAGGAAATTTCCTTCCTTCCAGAGGAAGCTCTGCCCCGATAGCTGTCACATGACTCCACCTTGTTGTGCCTGGGCATCACCATTTTGGAAACTGTTATACCCAATGTGTTTAGAGCCATCCCTGCAATTGACTGGCAGGACCAGGCTACCCAGAAGTACATCACAACAGGAAGCATCTGTCTTCTGCATACGCAGAGGCTGACATCTTTGACAACATCATGTTTCCACACTGCTCTGTGATTGCCATTTCTTGAACCCATCATATGCACATGATCACAGACCACTCTCGGATTGGCTTCCTATTTCCTTTGGACCACAAAGTGCTGGTATATGCAAATGCATCTTTATCTTTATCTTTATCTTTATCTTTATCTTTATCTTTATCTTTATCTTTATCTTTATCTTTATCTTTATCTCTTTATCTTATATGTATCTTTATCTTTATCTTTATCTTTATCTTTATCTTTATCTTTATCTTTACCTTTACCTTTACCTTTACCTTTACCTTTACCTTTACCTTTATCTTATTTTCATCTTCATCTTTGTCTATCTTTATCTTGATATTAATATGAATGTAAAAACAGGAGATATGGTTTAACATCAGACAAAGCTGACATCTCTATTATAATCAATGTAACTACAGCCAATGAATTAGCCCTTGAGAAATGTATATCAGGACATATGTAGCAGGTAATGAAAGAGTATTATGACTCAGAGAACTCATAGACAGAGTGTTTGGAATATTATTTATGAGTGAAAGGAGTAATTTTTTCCACTAATCAAAAGATTTCTTTTTGTCTTTGCTGTCAATGGCAAGTGGCTCTTCCCCTTCCTCTCAAATCTTTTTCCAGTTTATTTTGGATAAAAAGGGAAAAAGTAATGTGACTAATAGGGGGTAAGAAAATGGGAAGGTAAACCATAACCAGAATACAATAAATAGAGAAATAGAATATGAAGATTGGATCAAATTAGAATTTAGAACAAAAACAATAGAAGGAAATTTTATTCCATTTCTGGGTCAAGAGAGAAGAAAGTTTACCATAATATATTGCTGAAATACTGAGGGACAACACAAGAAGCCTGGGAGACTTTTGAGAAGAAAACTTACAAATCTTAAAATATAACTGTCATTTTTTGCCAGCAGGTACCAAAGTACCTACGCTATATTAGAAAATTAAAGCCCAGGAATCTTCCAGGACTGTGGAAAATGGTAATAAAAATGTTTGTATTGATATGAATGGGGAGTGAAAGTGAAGGCATGGGTTCAAAATACCAGCAGAAGGACTGTAAAAACGGTATGTGTTGCTGACAGCTACAGCAGCTGGTCATCAAGATACTAGCACACATCTACCTGCAATTTCTCAGGACAACCAGATCTGAAACAGTAACTAAATTCTGATCAGTCACAGAGGTGGGACAGGATAGAGATTAATCACAGCTTCTGAAGGGTATGGTGAGACACATCCAAATCCACCACACTCCTAGGAAGAACTCAGGAAGTGTGGGGAGGGGTGTAAAAACTGATGTTCCTTGTCCTCCCATGTTATTGCAAGTAATCCTCAATAAATCACTTATTAATCACTTAATAAAACTGTGATGATGATGAACCAGACCAGGTTTTTTTTTTTCTTTTAAATTGTTGCTAGAAGTACCTAGCACTCATATCTGGATTTTTTTTTCCAAAGAAAACATGCTTTTTTCTCTAAATAGGTTTTATGGAGTCTTACATGCAGAAACTAGTAAAGAGTTTGTTTGTCCCATTTCTTGTGTTGTTATTTTCTGACTAAAGTTTGATTCCTTAAAATATCTTGGGGTTTTTTAATCACCAGTTGAGTCAAATCTCAACATTGTGTAACTAGCTGCCATTCATTTTAGAAATAATAAAAAACCTGAAAAGGTCTTTGCAACCTAAACAAGAAAACTTCTTATTAACTGGATTAATTATTCTTAGAAAAGAATGTGGAAAAGTCACCTATAAAGAAAAAAATTAGTATTGTCATTTCAAACCCCTCTATAATGTGCAATCCTGTGTTTTATTCAGTCCTTTGAGAGTCTTCCATTCTCATTTTCAAAAGATATCCAATAGCTGTGTACATTTATTAAGTCTGTTTGGATTTGTCTTATCAGCATTTAATTTAAGTAAAATCATTAACTTGACTTTCTTTCAAGAGTCTGCGGAAATTGTTTTAGGATCCCTTTTAAGATAGAATGTCCTGAAGTAATTACATCTTGGAGGTATTCCCATCTCATTCTTTTCCATGACTAATAGAATTCTTATTTGATTAAACATTATTAGGCATTTTGGTTTTCTTCCAATGAGTGGGAAATAGACATCTAGATGTGTGAAGTCAAAATCATACCAAAGTATCCAATGTAAAGTCCTACAGGAGTGGTACATGCTATACATGTTTATTGGGGAGGGAACCCGTCTTGGCACTCCTGGAGTTTGAAAAGGGCAAATTGTGGTTGCTAATCACAACATCAGTTCCCTGTGTAGCTCTATGGCCAGAAAGGGCTAAGCTAACATTTGTATCCATATGCAGAAGAATGATCCTTCAAAGTAAACAGGATTGTGTTTCATTTTGCTCTATTCTGACTGGGATAGATTTCCAGTTATGGTGTCCATGATTCAAGTGTTAGAAAACAGGCCTTAAACCAGGAGTGGCCAGTTTTCTTGAAACATTTATGAAAACCATTTTGTGTTTGAGAGCCATGCATCAAGGAAGACTGGTAAGAAAGATAAGGATACTCTTGACATAACAGAGCTCACTGCTGAGCTGGGTAGGCAGTCGACTTCTGAAACCCAGTGATACCAGCACTAGTGCCTTCTACTGACTTGCTTCCTCTCACACCTTCTTTACCCTGAAGACCTAATGCTAACCAATGTGTTGCAGTTTAATCACCTCTGCCAGAGAGGTGTAAACACAAGATCAAGTAAACTTCTCTTTGATAAGTTAAAACAGGTTATTTCGTCAAGGACTGTAAGAACCCTAATAGCAAATGACAATTTGATAGTATAGGGTAATATAACAGTGAAGGCTGTGAATAGATCCAACCACTGGAAGCTGAAGGTAAACAGATTCAGTGCTGAAAAAAATCCTGGTTTCTGTATCTAATTTAAAAATTACTTCAGGAAAAGCATGTGTGGTAACGTGTTAAGCCTTCTAGTGTTGAAATTACTCCAACTTGGCATATAGAAAGCTGGAGAGTCAAATTCTTCTAACTAGCATAACTTATGATGCAAGTAATTTTAACTCAAACTATATAATTAACTCAAATTATATAATTAGGTGCTGAACACATATGACGTCCAAGAAGCCCCACAAAGGGCAAAAAGTCATAAGAAAACTAGGTTTATGATATGGCTTGCTTGCATAATATGTTTAAAAATGTTCTGTTGCAAGAAGTTCACATAATCAGAGAAGCCTCTCACAGCTCGGGATGGTGCATTATGCTGCATCAAACTGAGAAATGTTTTTTAACAGAAACTGTTAAAACATTAACATTAACTGTTAAAACAGAAACTGATTGCACATTATGGAGCTGTTCATCCCAACTGTATGAGGTTCAACAAGGCCAAGTGCTGGGTCCAGCACTTGGGTCACAACAACCCCATGTAACGCTACAGGCGTGGGGAAGAGTGGCTGGAGAGCTGCTTGGCAGAAAAGGACCTGGGGGTGATGGTTGACAGCTGCCTAAACATGAGCCAGCAGTGTGCCCAGGTGGCCAAGAGGGCCAATGGCATCCTGGTTTGTATCAGGAATAGTGTGGCCAGCAGGACCAGGGAGGTGATAGTGCCCCTGTAATCAGCACTGGTGAGGCCGCACCTCAAATACTGTGTTCAGTTTTGGGCCCCTCACTACAAGAAAGACATTGAGGTGCTGGAGCGTATCCAAAGAAGGGCAATGAGGCTGGTGAAGGGTCTAGAGCACAAGTCTTACGAGGAGTGGCTGAGGGAGCTGGGGTTGTTTAGTTTGGAGAAGAGGAGGCTGAGGGGAGACCTTATGGCTCTCTACAACTACCTGAAAGGAGGTTGTAGTGAGGTGGGGGTCAGTCTCTTCTCCCCAGTAACAAGCGAGAGGACGAGAGGAAATGGGCTCAAGTTGTGTCAGGGGAGATTTAGATTAGGTATTAGGAAAAATTTCTTTACAGAGAGAGTGGTTAGTCATTGGAACAGACTTCCCAGGGAAGTGGTGCAATCACAGTCCCTGGAAGTGTTCAAAAAATGTGTGGATGTGGTGCTTAGGGACATGGTTTAGAGGTGGATCTGGCAGTTAGGTTAAGAGTTGGACTTGATGATCTTAAGGGTCTTTTCCAACCTTAATGATTCTATGATTCTATGATTCTTTCTTGATATGACTCTAAAATTCTGTCAGGGAAAATTTAGAAGGAAATATTAGTGTCTAATTATTTGAGGAAAGGCTTGGAGCTCAGTCTGTTATTCCCTCGAACTGCTGAAGAAGGAAGAGCCATTAGCTCCTTGTCCTAGCATTTATTGCTATCTTGCAGTCTGTAAGACAATCAGCTACTTTACTGGTCACACTATAAGACCAGAAATAACTTTGTGCTCAAGATGTGGAGAGCAAAACCAAAACAGTTTGTTTATCTCTCCCTCCAAACTACAGGCAGGCTCCTATGAAATATTGTTGTCATATCTGTCTTGCGTATGTGCAGCTTGTTACACTTATACTAGGTTGTGATACACTGGATTACCCAAAATACTGTATTGACACACCCTATTTATAAAGACTATGATGCTCAAGTAGTGTACTAAAGGGGAATATGCTACAAAGCAGGGAGGTAGAGAAGAAAAAAATCTTCAGGAAAGACATAATGAGTAAGGGGGAAGAGGGTAGAGAGGGAGGACCTGCCTGTCTGGGCAGACCTGAGCTTTCTGCCAAGTTAAGAAAAGTTTTGTGAAAATGTGCCAAGAATATTGTGACTAAAGATGATAACAAATAGAAGGATTATCCTTTTCTTAGATCTCCTATTCTGTGGTAATGTAATCTGATGCCTTTCCCTCCAAATGCTCCCTTAAATCAGGGAAACATAACACATCTGAAGTGTTATGGTTTGACCCCAGCCAGCAACTAAGCACCACACAGCCACTCGCTCACTCCCACCCCCGGATGGGATGGGGGAGAGAATGAAAAGAGTAAAAGTGAGAAAACTTGTGGGTTGAGATAAAGACAGTTTAATAGGTAAAGCAAAGACTGCACACACAAGCAAAGCAAAACAAGGAATTCATTCACTACTTCCCATCGGCAGGCAGGTGTTCAGCCATCTCCAGGAAAGCAGGGCTCCATCACACATAATGGTGACTTGGAAACACAAAACACCACCACTCCAAACGTCCCCCCCTTCCTTCTTCTTCCCCCAGCTTTTTATGCTGAGCATGACGTCATATGGTGTGGAATATCCCTTTGGTCAGTTGGAGTCAGCTGTCCCCGCTGTGTCCCCTCCCAGCTTCTTGTGCACCCCCAGCCTCCTCGCTGGTGGAGTGGTGTGAGAAGCAGAAAAGCCCTTGACTCTGTGGAAGCACTGCTCAGCAATAATGAAAACATCTCTGTATTATCAACACTGTTTTCAGCACAAATCCAAAAAATAGTCCCATACAAGCTACTGTGGAAAAAAATAACTCTATCCCAGTCAAACCCAGCACATTCTGGAGTCTTATACTGGGACCAGTAAAGCCAGCTGGGTTTAAACGATGACATGAAGTTAGAGAGATATTGAAGTTCTCCGTTGTGTAATAAAAGTTAACAATTTCCCCTTTTTGTCAAAGTGCTTTGGGAGTTCTTGTCAGTTCCACAATTGCACCCAGGTCTTGTCCTTTTCTCCCTGTTGTTTCTCTTTCTCCCTGTTGTAGAGCTGTTTAGGATTCACTTCTTGATTTTACCTTTTTATTTTCACTGAAGTTTTTACACTTGAAACACCTGTTCCTCTGTCTTGCAGTTTTGTTCTGCTGCTGTGTGCTGTTTTGTTTTCTTACTAAAAACAATTTGTTCCTTTCTCAAGGTCTCAACAGATTGGCTGCTGACACCCCACTTCAAACATTGTGTTCAAGGCAGTAACGTGAGACGGCATCCTCCTTGTAAACCTAAGCTTTGTCAAGAGATGTTGCAAACACAGTTGACATTTCAGCCATGGGCCAATGCAGTGATTTGTTGATGCTTCTTTCCATTTTTCCCTCCTGCTCTGTATGCATACCACCCTCCAGACAGATTTGCCCAGAAGTTGTGTTATTTTGTCTCCTGCTTCCCATCTTCACCACTGTCCATGTGCTCACCATAAAACAAAAATAGTATTGTAACAGTAATACTATTATAGCTCAATAAATAATCATTTAACAGACTCCTTCCCTTGCCGGAGGAGCTCTTGGTGCCATCTGAGACACTAAGAAATAAGCATTTTAAAATAAATAGTAATAGAAAAGAAATTAGTCAGATCTAGTAAAGTACATACTTTTGGAATTACAAAGGACCCTGCCCCGCGCTTCCCCCATCAGACAATTGGGCCAGAACCTCCAGTTGATAGTATTGCAATTTTATTGTTTTCTTATGAATAAGGTGTAATTCATTCCAATGCACAAAAGATTTTATCTAGAATTTGTATAAGAAGCAAAAGCATATTATTGGTAAGCTAAAACTCACCCAAAATGATATATACTGTGGCACTGTTAAGTGATAATATTATAAACCCTCTATGTAATTTTTGCAACACAGACTGTTAATAGTGGTATTCAAAGCAAATAAAGCCTGATATGCAGGTCTTGCAGACATTTTAAGACACTGAGTCAGTCTATCATTTAAAATAAACTTATTTTCCTGGTGGGGCCTTAATCTCCTAGTTCATACATACTGTCAGCAGAGGTTCAAAGGATGGCTGAGCTTTCCTGCTTAAAACAGCCCAAATGGGGGGATGCCTTACTCCCGTCTGTACCATGCCTCCCTTCCTTTGCTGTTACCCTTGCATCAGCTTGGAGCTCATCTACCCGCCAGGAAGGTGGTTCAGCTTTTTAAACTAGCAGAAAACATACCCTTCAGCCAATGCTCAGCTGTCTTGTGAAACTTCAGTTTAAGATTATTTCAGGAAGTGGCGAGTGTAACAGCATGCACAGAAGACTACCAAGTAAGCATCAGGTGGCAACAGAAATAGAATTTTAATTGTAAGAGATTTTCTTATAGGATAATTAAAATTAATATTGCCCTGTCAAAACTGCAAAACGATATACATTTGGCAAGCCTCCCCTGCATCATAAAAAAAATCACAACAAAAGAATCCTTGCATAAAAAATCAGCAAATGCTACAAAAATCTTTTGAAAGACAAAACATTTCAAAACTTGAAGGGAAAACTGTTTTGTGTAAGAAAACATACTCCAGTATTGCAGCAGACACTATGTGCCTCATATTAACTCCACTGGGATTGAATAGCACCTGGAAAAAGGAAAGGGCATCTTGTCAAAAAGTAATGAAGCAAAGATATATCTCCTTTCATACGTTCCGTGTTTGGCTGGATAAGTCAGCAAAGATTAGGTGTCTAAACAGGTAGACAAAGACAATAAATGCAAGTAAGCAATTAAGGCTATATCTGCAGTGCTGTCAGTAGTGTAGCTATATTTAAGCAACCTTTTTTTTAATGTGAACATGTATCAACACACCATATATGTTCTGAGTATGATTTCAGGTTTCAGGCGTGCTGTATTTGTGTGCTGCATTTGCAGTCACGTCATACAAGCTTGTCATGTATTCAGGTCATAGTCAGGTGAGAGGATTTTTAAGTACTAACAACAGTGTTATGCTTATTTACTATTATGCACACACTGAACTCCAGAAAATGAAGAATGTCTTTTCTCAGAAGAAGTCTTTCTACCTATTTCTAGCAGGAGTCTTTTGTAGCTATTCCATTGTGGTAATGCTCACAGAGCCTGTCCATGCCAAATTAAGGTTTATAATCTTAATACTTAATATTAATACTTAATCTTTCAGTATTAAATGCTAACAACCCTTGTTAATAAGAATGTGTGGTTAAACAGAGTGTGTGTGTGTGTGTGTATTGAACGCAAAAAACTGTGTGTTTGTCAAAACCTGACCATGTTTAAGAGGAAGACTGCCATCCGCAGGATTAAACAGTAACTGGGGAACTTTAAAGAGACTTTTGAAACAAAGAATAAATTCATCTTAGAAGAAGTATAAAAGAAGTGTGAAAATTCACAACAGGAGGTAGAGACCTTGGAGTGGAAACAGCAGCCATCAAAACCTGATTTGACACTGCCAGAAGTTACCCCACCAGCATCACACCTTTGCCTTGGCCAGCGAGAGCAGCCTCCCCAGTAGACACCATGAGCTGCCTGCTCTGCAGATAGTGGGGCAGCAGTGCAGACCACCACAAGCAAGGACCCACACCTCAGATTTGTCTGTGCGCATGAACTTGTGGGATGGTTTCTCACCAACTAGTAGATTAATAGGTTGTAGAGAGCAGCACAGATATCCATAAAGCTATAGCACCCATGTCTCCTTATGGGACACATGCAAGTAGGGTAACCCATGCTTCTGAAACAGCAACAGTGCGTGTAATCCACACATCTTTTGAGGAAGGGATGGGTGTGATGGTAGCTCTGTGAATGTGTGGCTCTGTGTGTGTTTGTGATTAGAAATTTTGGGGACTGGTTATTAAAAAATATTTAGAAATTTGTAGGTGCTTACTAGGATTTTGAAAGTGTCTAGTATTGTGCTTCATATGTTGTATTACTGATATTGATGCTGAAAATACAGATGATTGCTTGTTAGTTTTATGTCATTAATAAATCCATAACCTGCTTCTACCCTGATTCAGTTTAACCTAAAACTGAGAAATTTTTCCCAATGACATACTATGTCAGCAATTTTCCCCTTAATTAGCTCCAAGGACTTTCTGGATGAGTTGACCTACAGTGCAGCCTTGCCTGATATTGTTACATGTGTTAAGTTGCCTTTTCATCTTGTGCTCTTGGAGACCACACTGTTTGTAGAGATACTGGCCAAAACACTATGATTCCAGCATGCATGCTAGGAACACATGAAAGCAGCAAACTCCTCATTCCTCGGGCCATTTTCTGTGTTTTGAAATAGGAGTATGATAAGAATTAAAGACAAGCTGTTGTTCTTTGTCAAAGATCTTGCAAGCCTGTCCAATGTAAAGGTGGTGGTGTAAGCTGATACCCCTTTTTTTTAGGCTCCTTTTTCAATAGATAGATGAGGAGAAAATAGCTGTCAGGTGATTAGAGATAGATCAAAAAAGGAAACATCTGGAAAAAAGTGAAAATCTGCACCATATTTAAGGCTTGGAATGTGGAAATACCATAGGTAACATTGGTGAAATGATTTATTTACATGACTTTCAGAGAAACCAGGGTAATAAGAGATTCTGGCTTAGAACTAGAGTCCAGGCAACCCTTTACACCCTCATAACATGATACAGAGGTCTCAGGTTCTGGGGTTTCAAAGGTTAACTCCAACAAGACAATTTTACATGCTACAAGTAAAGTTAAGGTACTTTCTTTTGGAAATCCAGAGTGTGCTGAGGTGTGCTGTGAGCACAGCTTGCATTGTTCCAAACTATACTCCTTGTTACTATAGTCAAGCTGTTTCAGGGCAAAAATTTAATACCAGTTTAGTTAAAAACAGTGTGACTAACACCATTACACACAATCACATACACAGATCTTAATATAAGTGAGAGTAAAGGACTAGCAATAGGGACACTAGAGTTTGAAACAAGGAAGCATCAAATATAAAGGAGACCACTTCCGCTTTAAGCATCTGACATTTCTAGCATATCATTTTCCTAAAACACAGATGACTGTTTGACAGAAAGATTAGAAGCATCTGAATGTATTGATGTAGTGACTGTTTATTATGCCTCAGCTGAATGTCATTCTATTAATACCGGGTCTATGCAGTGTATCATTGTAAAGAAGAAAAGTACTGAAGTTCCTGTTGAATAACAATCAGGTGTAAATTCCTTCAGGGACTCCAGATGACGTACAGTTCTGAGGGTTGGTTTGCATTTGGGACAGTTCTTGAACTCCATCTGCTTAGAGATTCAGATTTATATCAGCTGGGATCCTTTACATATCAAGAACAAATCCTCACATTTAACTTGCTTGTTCTAGCTTCCAGGTAAATAACACAATCTTTGCAGTTTTTGGCTATATAACCAATCATCACAAATGTCCGTAAAAACATTATTAATGGAGTTTTTGCACTGTATTTTCTATATATTCCCATGCACATTCAACTTTCCACTGGCAATAGCTCTGTGCCTTCATTTTTGTGTTTTATGTCTTACCTTATCGTGTGGTCATGCGGTGTGAGTACAAGAAGCGAAATCATAGAATCATTGAAATGTAGAACAACAGAAGAGTCTAGGGTGGAAGGGGCCTCTGGAGATCATCTGATCCAACCCTAGATTAAGTCACCTAGGGCCCTGTCAAGTGCAGCCCTGTATATTTCCAACAAGGGAGATTCTGTCACTCCTCTGGGCAACCTCTTCCGGCATTTAATTGTTCTTACGGCAAATAATCTTTTTCTTATGTCCAGATGGAATTTCCCTTGAAGCAACTTGTGTCCATTGCCTATTGTCACTGTGGATACTTGTGAAGAGAGTACCTCCATCTACTCTATAACTATCTTTTAGGTATTGGAAGACTGGATTCCCTGAGCCTTCATCTTCTAGGCTAAACAAACACGTGGCCCCCAGTCTTTCTCCAAACATCATGTTCTCCAACACTGTACCCATTTTGGTGGGCTTCAATGGACCATATCAAGATTTTCAATGACTGTCTTCAACTGGGGAAACCAAACTGGACATGGTATTCCAGGTGCAGTGTAGTTGGTTAGGGTCTGGCGGCCGGAAGATGTCGTGTTGTACGGAAAGATAGGGTCCCCTCTCCTGATAGCCAATAGTGTTTAGTTTATGATGTAAGCAGGCGGATATGACGTTGTGAGTTTTAGCTATATAATGTTGTGTTACTTATCAATAAACGCCATTTGTCATCCACCACATTGGTGTCTGTGAGCTGATGGCCCGAGCGGCCTGGGGTTGGCCGCCGTGCTGTTCCTGAACCAGGTCGCCGCGTCTCCTGGAGGCAACAAGTGGTGCCGAAACCCGGGATCATCACCTGGACGGGTGAACGGCGGCCGGAGCGGTTGGACCAGCCCGGCGGGGAGGACGCTCCCATATCCACAAGGAAGATGGAAGCCCTTGTGAAGGTCGTACCAGATTTGTGTAAGCAGTGGGGTATTGATTGTAGACCCAAAGATTTTATTCTCGCTGTTGCGAGGCTTTTACGAATTGGGGCTGTTGATCAGTCGGTGCATATTTTCCACCCTGAAGTGCGGGATGAGTGCACTGAAGCCTTAGCTGAGGAGGCGATGTCCTCCGGTTGTGAGGAGGGTTTTGAATCTTGGGGAAAAGTTGCACAGGTTTTACAGAAAGTTATACAAGAGCAGGAGATCTGCGTGGCAGACTCACCAGACGATGGCGACTTTGCCGAGTCTAGAGATCTGCAAGAGGGTGACACGCCCCCTCAATCCCCGAACCCCGTCCCGCTTACGGAAGGACAGAAACGAGCGAAATCCTTCTGGGGTAGGTTAGCTGAGGAGGCTAGGAGTGCCATAGGGAACTCAGAGCCTGAGGACGTCTGGGTTAGACCACCGCCCTATGCGCCCCAATATGTCGCCGAGTCCCAAGGGGAAGGGCGGGGCGAAGATGCCCCTGGTGGGAAGAAGCAGGAAGTCAAACAGAGGGGGGAGGAGAATGAGAAGGAAAAAGGGGGCGGGGGCGAATGGAAAGGGGGAGGGAGCGTGAATGAGAGGTTGAGAATTAATCAGAGCGGCCATTTGAAAAAATGGCCAGTACATCTTGGTGAAGAGAGAATAACAAGTTGATAAGTATCTGATCCACACCTGGGAGCTCTATGCCGGCGGAATTCAAACAACAGTGACATAGCCCCTATGGGGAGGGGCTTGTGATGTTTTTGTGTAATCTTGATTTTAGAGATTGCTTTTGTTTTGTATATTGAATAGGTTTGTGTCGTCTGTTAAAAGCCGATCAGAGAAGGTTATTACTCCCAGTTATTTTTAAGTTACCCCAAGTTGCACCCTATTATTATTAGTTGTCTCCCAACTCTTATCTATTTATTGTGCTTTATTTTTATTTTAGGTTTATGATACATGTCTCTAAGATTGTTATAAAATAAAGTTTTCTAAGATTGTTATATTTAGCTAGTTTAGTTGTGCATAGGGAGGGGGGAGATGTAGTTGGTTAGGGTCTGGCGGCCGGAAGATGTCGTGTTGTACGGAAAGATAGGGTCCCCTCTCCTGATAGCCAATAGTGTTTAGTTTATGATGTAAGCAGGCGGATATGACGTTGTGAGTTTTAGCTATATAATGTTGTGTTACTTATCAATAAACGCCATTTGTCATCCACCACATTGGTGTCTGTGAGCTGATGGCCCGAGCAGCCTGGGGTTGGCCGCCGTGCTGTTCCTGAACCAGGTCGCCGCATCTCCTGGAGGCAACAGTGCAGCCTAACAAGGGCTGAGCAGAGTTGAATAATCACACCCCTTGATCTGTTAGCTATAATCTTGCTAATGCAACCCAGGACATGGTTTGCCTGCATTGCTGCAAGGGTGTATTGCTGGCCAATGTTTAGCATGCTACTCACTAGGACCTGTGGTTCTTTTTAACAGAGCTACACCCCAGCCAGTCAGACCTCATCCTATACTGCTGCTTGGGATTTTTCTGTCCCAGATGCAGGGGGGACAAATAATTATGCAAATTATTCTTATGCAATTCATGTTGGTCCAATCTCCCAGCCTGTTGAGGTCTTTCTGAATGGTACCTCTTCCTTTCAGAATATCTACCTCTCCTACTAGGTTGTTTATATGCACAGGCTTGGTGTGGGTACATTCAGTCCTATCATCCAGCTTGTTTTAAAGATACTGGATGGTATCAGACACACTATTGACCTTAGAGAAACTCCACTTGTGACGGGCTGCCAGATTGATTTTGAGTTGTTAACAACTATCCTTTGAGCTTAGCAGTTAACCAGTTTTTCGTCCATCCTCTGGTCCATCTGTCCAGTCTATATCTTATCAACTTACCAACAAGGGTATTGTGGGGAGACTGTCAGACAAATTGCTATAGTGTAACATTGACAGCTTTGCCATTATCCAGTGAGCAAGTTGTTTTGTCACAGAAGGCAATGAAGTTGGTAAATCATGATTTACCCTTGGAGAATCTTTGTTGGCTTTTCCCAAACACCTTGTTGTCCTTTATTGGCCCGGAAATAACTTCCATGGAACCTGCTCCATAATTTTCCCAGAGACTGAAGTGAGGCAGACTGGTCTATAGTTTCTCAAATCTTCTTTTTCACCCTTTTTGTACATGGATGTAATATTTGCCTTCTAGTCATCAGGGACTTCCCTTGGCCTCTATGACTTTTCAAAATGAGGAGTGGCTCTGAAGTGATGTCAGTCCCCTCTTCTAGCACCCTTGGAAGTATCCTGTCAGGTCTCACAGACTTCTAGATTTCAGTTTTTGCAGATGATCCCTAAATTGACTCTCCTCCTGGGTTTACCATTTGCTTTGCTGCTGCTTCATGGCATAGAGACTTGGGGGCTAACTTTACTCATGAAGGCCGAGGCAAAGGCGTCATTGAGTAAACCAGACTTTCCTGTGTCATTTGTAACTAATTTGCCAGCCCCTTTCAGCAGCAAACCTGTCTCTTCCTTGTACTTCTGCTTGTTACTAACATGCCTATAAAATCCTTGTTATTCTTGACATCTCTTGCCAGTTTGAGTGCCAGCTGAGCCCTGCCTTGCTGCTCTGGGCCACCACACTTGCTGAGGCCCAGCTAAATAGCAAACAGAAGCTGAGCACAGCCATCTGCTCGTCCTGTGTGAGGCCTCCGCCCCATGGGTCCCTTCTCAGGACACAATGAGCCCCCCTCCCTCTGCACCCCAACACTTTCCATGTGTGGTTTGCTTAGCTCATGACTGTAGTTGCTACCACATGCCCACGCTGCCCTCACATCAAAGTTTAGGAAGAAATCATTGTCTATTAAATGTTTATTCTTTTCTCCAGATGACTTCTTTTTATAGATAAGCTCTTTTGAAGAGTGCAGTCATTCTCAAACACCAATTCCCTGGAGTGGGAAAAGTAGCGAATAAAAATTCTGTATTTGTTGTTTGTAAGCTAATGGGAGCAAAATATAGATAGGGCAGGAAAGTATATGTATATTCATCTGTACCAGACTAGAAAACAATAAAAAAGTAATTTGTCTTTCTGTTCAAAGAGAGATAGCTAGAGAGAGACAGCTATCTTGCTCTGCTGATGTCAAATAATACATCACATTATAGTGGCCACAGAAATAATGAGGAGCATAACTGTACTGTTTAGAATAAATTCTCATATATCCAATTAAACAAATTCTAGACTGGGTTCTACACTTTAAGGAGTAGATATGTTAATATGACATATCCTTGTTCTTTCACTTTTTTGATCAAGACATTCATGCAGATTGCTCTGGTCAACATGGCATTAATAGGCAATAAAATAAAGTATTCAAGTATGCAAAGTGCATCTTTTTAAACTAGTTCTCAAAATAAACAAGCACTATCAACAATAGTAATTATATTTCATGCTGCATTGCTGGCAGCTCTGGGTTGCATGTTTACACATGAACAATCTAAATGATTGTCATGACTTATTGAAATTTTAACATCTGCAACACTGAAAAAGTATTATGACAAAGTCTGAAAAAGAGTGTTGGGTCTAGTATGACAAATAAATTGAAGCAGTTCTGAGTCCGTCAACTAATTCTGCACACAGATTAAATATTGATTTCAGTAATATATATACATGTAAAAACGCATGACCAACAGTGTAATAAAGGATAAAAGTTGCATTATGTTCAAGTACAGAGGACTCTGTTTTCTTATTACAGTACATTTATATTAAAATGTTGGCTAAAAATTAGGCCTTGTACTGTACTTGGAAGCTATGTAATCTTTTGCCATTCAGATAGCATGTATAGCAGAGTGGTGTAACCTAGCCATTATGGTCATTTTTCAGGAAGGGACAATGATGAGGAAGTAGAAGAATGATTTAAGGCACAATCCTTCATCCCTGTTTTTCATTGCAAAGACTTCCTACCACATGAAGAGTCAATCTCCCATTCTGAGATGTTTCATATCAACAGTACTATTAAACTTTTAGCATTCGCATTACAGTGCTGTCACTATCTAGAAAGACAATACAAAAAGCACCTCCAAAGTGTTTTAAAAAGTCAAAACATGAGGTTCCACAGATATGTAAATCTGAATATGCAGGAAAGGCAGCCAACTCCTTTCACACACTGAAACGAGACTCCCCCTTCTGCTACATTATATAACATTGTCATCTCTGGATGAATCTAACCTGTAAGTTCAAACATTATCATTCATTTTAGAGAAGAGGGAACAACTGATGTATATAACTTTGCTGTACCACCATTTGGTATTCAGTCTTCCCTGGAAATTACATCTTTGTTACTTGGGTTGAACTGAAATAAACAGGCTGCAGAAACAGTTACTTTCTTTTTCTAAAAGGAGACAACGGGTGATACACTTAAAAATTCTTATTTTCCTGTAGAGAAAGGAAATGTGGGACACACTTCAACATCAGCTGCATTATTTTTTGGTAAGCCCAGCGGTAGTAGAGAATTAATAAACCATATTGCACTTGCAGAAATGTAGTAAGAAGTCAATGTTTTTAATATTAAGATGATAAGTTTTTCATTTGATCTTTCTCCATATTAAATTGTAATATATTAAACCTCAGTTACTAGCTGGATGAAATCTGTAAATGTTCTCAAACTTTGTCTAATAATCTTGTAAGAATCTAATAAGATAACAATATTTCATGACAGAATTTCATACCTGGAGTATAACATTATGTTGTACTCAAGCATGAACTCATTGCTTTTAGGTAAGTAACGTTACTTAAAATAAAGCAATTTCAAGCTTAGGGAAATATAACTTTTTTGCATGTTTCATTTGGCATTTCAAAGTCAGGGGTTTTTTTGTTATTTTGTAGGAAACAAGGTTTATGATTCTGAGGATGTGGCATTCTCATAAATATAAAACCCGTTCTTTGGGTGTTGCTTGCTTAGCTGGTGGAGCTGCTGAATAAAACTTTAGTGTATTTTTCTTTTCAAGTTCTATGCCAAAACATTGATTTACATACATAATTACCTCAGCCCCCATTCTCAAGAGGTTTATGCAGAAAGAGAGTCCTTAGACACTCCCCTGCCTTCAAGTGCAGAAATACGAAAGTCATTTTTGAGCTCTTACTGGAATAATTCTTGGGTGGCTGATTATAGGGTGGTCTAAGAGATTCTTCATTCTGCTGCTATTTAAATTGAAAGGGAAATAACTTGGACTTTTCAGCTCAGTCTGTCTTTTTCCTTTTCTCTCCCTCTCTCAGCACTACTAGACTACCATGTGTTTTCATGCAATTTAAAAAACAGGGAATTGGTTTTTTCTGTTTTTTATTCACCCCAAATGTTTCACCATGTGACACTGTTTCAAAGAGAGATGCACTTTCTATACTTTCTCTTGTGCAGCCAGTCATTATTGTATCATTGGCCAAATTCTCAGTTATTGAATTTACAGTAATAATGTCTATTTCCATTTAATCTGTTGATATTCAGGAGTTCACATTCAATTAACAAAATCTACTAAGTCACTATGATCACTTTGAAATCTTTCATACAATGAATTTAATTTAGACATTTTTATTGTATTTTCACAATAATTATTTCACAGAGATCCCTGAAGAGTCCATACAAAGGACTTCAATTAAACTTTATCTGAAGATAAAGATGGAATACTAAAGTCTGATTTCTTGGTGAAGTAATTGCAAATTCAAGTAAGGATTAAAAACAATGAAGTCTTATATTGCTGTTTTTCCATTCAGCAATGCATAAGTGCATTTTAAACATATGAAACTGCGAGATATACACCCACGGTATTTCTATGTGCATGGATAATATACATTATGTAAAGCACCTCTCAGTTCCTTATCTTTAATTTACATTGTAATTTATACCTACTGGATCAATAGATTGACTTTATTTGTTCAGTGTAGTTATTTCTTATTACAATTTTTGAAATGCAATCAGACCCTTATTTAGTGAGCTAATCGGTAGATGCAAGTCCAGTTACAACAATAAAACAGTAGAGTTAGCTTCTGAATTACTTGTTCTTTATGCAGGCAAACTGAGTCTAGCAATATGTATTAGACATTATATTAATTACTAAAATAGATTAAAACCAGCATATAAAATTAGAATTTTAATACTGCAGAAAATGAGTGTTCTTGTTTTCAAAAAGAGAATGTGTATACATGCATTGACTATGCAGTACAAATTGTGTGAGGACAAATACATTGCAAATACACAATGTTAAATTACATGTGCTATTAGAAGAACTATTAGATATACTGACTTAAGCAAAGCCTTTTTAAGAAGATAATTTGTCTTTTTTTTATTGGTCCACTTGTTTTGTTTGGACACGAGTGTGATAAAATCACACAAACTTTTTTTTTTAAGTTTATCTAAGATATTTGGGAGTGAAGAATTTCACTCTGTTTGCAATCACCAATATTTGCATGAATTACAGAAAAGAGCCTTTTTATTAGGAGGAGTATGAATGCAGTAAGCACGTTTTTAGGTACAAAGTCTTAAGCCAAAGCCTGAAAGTTGGGATGCTCAAGGCATCTTTCTAAACTGGCTTTAGGCACTGGTGACTAGGTAAGGATTGATTGCAAAATGTATTTGGCAGCCTAATTTAAAAGCTTATATGTTAGAAGCTCCATGTGGTACCTGGCATGCAGAGCTGTATTCAGTGTAATTCTGAAAAATATCAAGCAAGGAGGACTATAGTATTAGCTATTGTGATGTTGCAATGTGCATGTGAAGTTACTAGGAGTATCAGAAGCTGGACATAGAAAAACAAGAGATGGAGTAGCGTATTTGATTAAGAACTAGATGTTTGAACTGAATAGCATAGAACAATCTAATAATGGAAAAAAGTTTCATTGTTCACCTTAGCTAAATCTTATTGAGAAATAAGAGCTAAATTATTTCAGCTCATATTGCCCAGCTCCAGGCTGTGGAAGGAGAATGCTGTTCTCAATAGCTCTGTGAGCCATACAAAAGGAAACTCTACAGGAGATGGAGAATTTGACAGATGTATTCCACTTTCCACCTACACAACAGAGAAATTTATTCCTGCTATAATGCTGCACATGTCAATAGATCCTGCTGAATCTAGGATTATCACGATGCAGAAGTCACATTAATGTAGACATAACACTGACATTAACACATTTACTACAGTGTTTTTGGAAAAAAAAAAAACCCTTATACAGGGTTTTTAAGCCACCTACATTCAGTCCTGCACAGTCCAATGGTGCATATCATTTGATGTGAATATACTAAAACATATATTCCTTCCTCAAAGTCATTGTTATTCATAAGCCTTTGAACATATTTTCCAAAGCTATGAGGTTTGACAGGATTTTTCAATAGTTTGCTTAGCAATTTGGGAATTCTAATGCCCTGCTTAATAGCACTTTAAAATTTAAATAATGAACAACTTTAATGATCTTGCAGTCTCTCCCATCAATAACATGTGAATAATTGGTAATAAACTGTAATCTATATCACAAAGGCACTAATTCTTTTCCTGCTCTCAGATTTTACCCTGTGTTTGTCTCATGATCTTTCCTATTTAATCTGAAACATTGCCTTGAATCAATTCATAGACTGATACACTATTGCAACAAAACACTTTAAATTAAGTTAATATTAAATTTAACTTAAATGAAATTAAGTTCTCTTTTCGACAGTAAGTACTTATTAGAAGCAGGAAGTTCAGAAATTGTTTACTAAACTTGAAGAATAAGCTATTATCATTTGTCTTGACTGTTAAATGGAAATGTGACACATGGATTTTTGAAAACACAGCAGTGTATTAATGGCAGATTAACAAAGTATTGCAAATATATTTGTGCAGCAAGTTTAATGGAGGCAGACCTTTGTCTCTATGACACATCTGACATTTTTCCAAAAACATACAAATTGTGAGGTGGTAGAATTTGCTTAAATGAGACATGATGGTGACTGGCCTACCTCTGAAAATTATTGTCTCTGTTGATTTAAAAAAAATCAATACCTATCAGACTGAATATAAATGCATAGCCAGAAAGAGTCTCTCTCATTAATCTTTTTTCTTCAGTATAGGTATACCATAGAAGTGCAATACCATGGTGATTGATGAGAACCAGTTACAGAACACACATTAGTTAAGCCAAAGAGTCTTGGTTGAATGAATCATTCAAAGCCGTAAGTACCAGATTCTAATGAACACAGCTTATTCCTAGAAGATCCCTTGAAGATAGGATTCTTTATATTTCTGAAGCTGATGGAGGTCTGAAATTCTGATTAGATCCACCAAATGGCTTTTAAAATATTTTTTTCTGTTAAATGCACTGCCTTTTTAGAATAGCGAAGGATGTGTGTATAGCACCTTTATCTGTGCAATAGCATGTGAACAAAAAACAGGCCCTAATAAAGCTGGCATCAGCTGACTTTCTTCACAGTGTAGAACAGAAACCAGATAAGAGTGGAACACACTGAATTGCCATGGGAGAAGTTAGTACTACTTTCACATTTGGCTTGCACTGCCCTGAAAGTATTTTTTAGTACATCATATCTAAGTTCAGTCTCTAAGGCTGACTCCTCTCCATCTGGATGTTATTGTGTTCAGCAGTCCCCGAAGGGTCTTTAATTAGGCCAAACAGTGTTTGCCCGTGAAGAGCTGTGCTTGGAGCATTCCAGAGCTTGACTATGGACTTGTGGAGCTTCAGTCTATGCTGCCATGTAAGTACAATTTTGTTGTGAGTGTGTTTGATCCATTGTGCTCTGTACTACAGCGGAAACATCACGGAAACAAGAGATAACGGCTCATAGTTCACAGCACTGATGTTGAAAAACAGCTTTGCCATCTGCTGGTGTTTATTATTAGATCATGATCAACTTGGTTATATGCTAGTGAAGTGGGAAAGATGAGCAGCTTTCAGCCTTTTTTCATGTCTGCTGGAGAAGACAGTTTCAGCCACAAAATTCTGAGGGAACCTGTCAGCCTATCTGCAGGGCACTCATTTGTGTCCAGGGCATTTTGGGCTGTGTGGTTATTGTGCTGCTTATCTGCTACACTTTGTGCATGAGGAGAACTGGGTCCACCGTGCTTTAGGTTTGTATCTTGTTTTCCTTTAGTAGTCAACACTGCAACCAGAACACCCGATCTTAAAACACAAATTTAACTTTCTACAATAGGTCCTTAACACAAAAAAGGATCCAAGAAAGTAAACGTTCACAATTTGGTAACTAAGAAATTTCTACAACCAAGCACATGGAAGAGTTCGAGTTGCAAAAATGTCACAGGGTTCAGCAGCAGTGCAGATTTTCCATGTTATTTCCATGGCAGTATTAAAGCTGTTGTAGCTGTATGTAGCAGGTTTTCCTTGCCATGTCTGCTTGCATGAAAAAAGAATGTCTTATTTTTTGGTCACTATGAGAGAGCAATTGGATCTGTGCATACATATGCATACAATCTAGGATAGCCTATGTACCGGCACAAGGAAATTAAAAAAAACAGAAACCCAGGCTTTGCATCAATTCCTCTAGCTATACAAAAATATTATTTCAATCCAAATAAAGTGATTTCATATCTTAAAATTCCAAACTTTCACGGAAATCTAGCCTAAGAAATCTATTCATGGTGTTACAGACATAGTATTGAAAGGCATTTGACAGTGTATAGGGTGTAGCTGGCAAGGTGTTGGTAGCAGAGGGGGAGATGTTGCAAGGGCAGCCCCAAGTCAAATCTGTTTTTCTAGCATCTGGTGAGTGTTCTCCTTGTCTTGATTTTGACCCATGACTTTTCTCACTTCTATGCCTCCTCTTTTCTTTCCCATCCCACTGGGTGTGTGGAAGGGAGCGAGAGTCTGGGTGGGTCCTGCCTGCCAGCCTGGGCCAACGACCTGAAGACAATGATTTTGAAACTCTTTGGCATTTTAGGCATAGATGTCAAATTCAGGTAATTGTTAATTATTTTTTCCCTAATACATAGTGTACACTGTATTTTTTAACTATTAATTTCAAAGTGCCAATTCCCCATCCAAAAGAATTTCCTTATCCAATAATTACCTCTCTTTTTCCATTTATCTTTCTGGAGTACAACAAAAAATGCAATTAAAAATATCCATTCTTTGCTGTTTTGCATTGAGATTCCTAACAGTTCTGCTTAAGAGTGCAGCCTCTCCCTTTAACCTTTGTGCTGGCATATTAGTCTGTTTAAGCATGGTTCCAAAGCTGGATCAGTCCACGATAGCCTTTTTACATGGCAGGCAGTTCCATTTTTTAGCAGACATTTTCTGTTTCTCTTTTTCTGAACAGTTTAGCTCAACTCGTTTTCTATCAGACTATCAGTATAGCAGCATAAGGCAGTAATGCTTCTTAATTAAAATATAGGGCTACCTGCAGTGTAATTTGAGCAGAATCCAATTGTGAGAGGAGAATTTTAGTGGAATCACACATTTTTTATATCTCAGTGCTACTAAAGTGAGTTAATGTAATTGTCATTGATATGACATTAAGATATTTAGGGTTTCTGGAACTTATGCTGCTGCAACACAGAGATAAAACATGAGTTTAGTTTTTTAATGTTTTGTTGCCAAGTTTTCAAGAATAAATAGAACAGCACAAAGCACATATGCACCCAAAATAGGTTTTAAACCTTTGCATATGGTATTTGCAAACCAGTCTTGATTATAGTCAACTACTCTTCTAAAGATTATATACAGCAGCTATATTGATACAGGTTTTGTTACATCTTAAACATTAAAATTGCACTCCTCTGCTTGTTGAAAAGCTAAGCATTTGTTTTGCCAGAGCATCTGAAGTTTCCATACAAAACCAATTTTGGCTTATTAGATTTATATTTAGATGAGCCTTATATATGTAATAGAATAATATTATATTTGTGTTTTGATCTGTGCTATATTAACAGCCAAAAATCACAGAGAATGTAATTAATGAGTTTTTAAGTGCAAGACTGTGATTTTCACATTTAATTTGTAATTTTTTTTTCTTCTGTTCAGGACTATTATTTAAAAGAAATTACTAGGCTTTTTTTTTTTTCAGAAAAAAAAGATGCTATGATTGATCTTAATAAAAAGGTTTACATCATATAAAATGTACTATGACTTTTAAAAGTACTTTTCAAGCTTACTTTTACATTATAAAAATGATCTTTTGTTCAATTTTGGCACATGCAGACATGATTCCAAAATCTCATCTGGAAATCATTTAAAGGGAATTTTCATAAGAATTATGAACAAATGAATACCAAGTTCATAATAGGAATGTTATGTTCTACTGCAATATTACTAGGAATGATATAAAATTTAGTGTATCTACTCAAATCCAAATGCTGAAAATAACTAGATATCCAACATAATCTTAGAACAAACCTGAACTAACAAATCTTACTTCTTTATTCACAAATAATTATATTCTTTTAGTAGCCTTCCTGAACCAATAGTTATAGTTCATCTTATAATTCACACTTTTTAATTGCAAATTTTTTAAATCGTTTTTCTGCATTTGCCTATGAATTTAAGCTTTCAAACAACAGTAAATTAATTTAAGTATATAAAATCCTCGAAAATTTTTCTCATTACAAGCTGAGAGTTTAGGATTGGTAATGGCTTTCAGGTACAACGTATGGAGTATAGCTCCAATCCCTTGCATGTATCTTAGCATAGAAAGTTATACATAAGAAACAATTTTGACTGCATCTCAGCGAAGAGGCTGTAACTTTTTTGCACTTTGAAAACTAATCAGAAAAATGTGCTTTAAACCATGTTTTTACATTTAAAATAAAAAACTTGCAATATTAGTATTACTGGTAGATCTATAACTTAAATATCCCATTTAGCTTGATTATTTCAGCATACAGTCTTTTAAAGTGCAAAATAAACATCATAAAAAGTGCCCTGACCTCCATAGAGTTTCTCTGTTTCAAATATGTTTCTCCTTGACACTGATCCCCCACAATACAACATCAATATTTTATCATAGCAAAAACAATTCTAAAAAGCTTAGCGGGGGCTCTTACCTACCTCTCCTCTCCTCTCCTCTCCTCTCCTCTCCTCTCCTCTCCTCTCCTCTCCTCTCCTCTCCTCTCCTCTCCTCTCCTCTCCTCTCCTCTCCTCTCCTCTCCTCTCCTCTCCTCTCCTCTCCTCTCCTCTCCTCTCCTCTCCTCTCCTCTCCTCTCCTCTCCTCCCTTCCCTTCCCTTCCCTTCCCTTCCCTTCCCTTCCCTTCCCTTCCCTTCCCTTCCCTTCCCTTCCCTTCCCTTCCCTTCCCTTCCCTTCCCTTCCCTTCCCTTCCCTTCTTTCCTCCCTCTCTCTCTCTCTTCCTTCCTTCTTTCCCTCCCTCCTTCCTTTCATTTTTTTTCCTGTTAGAAATCTCACATCTGTAACACAGTCAACTATTTTAAAGAAACAAACCCTAATAAGAGAGCACTGCAGCAGTTCATGTAAACCAATCATCCAAGGAGAAGCATTCACCACTCTGGTCAATCTGTAAACCTGGCACAGATGTGCAATATTCTCTGCCCCACAAGAAACTAAGCGAGTATATGCTTAATGGAGTGCAGAGAGAAAGCCTGCAAAACCCCAGTGTTAATGCCCTCCATAAAACTCTATCAAAAAGAAGAAAACAGTCCTGTAACAGACCTGGTGACTGAATCTGACACTAATCCCCAGAATTAACATGTAATGAGACTGCTCTGGAATGCCTTTTTTGTGCTTTCAAGTTGCAATTAGCACAGTGTTAATCCGGTGCCTTCTTGGATTTTTTACATCAGTGTGTGCTTGTGCACAAAGTTACACAGGCCTCCTTAATTTCAGCATTTCTGACTTCTGAAGACTTGAGTTTACTTTGAAAGGGCTTGTGGGGGCCAGATTTTTGCAATCTGTGCTATTTACTTATTTGAGATGGTTCCTAAAAGCGTGGTGGTAAATTACTGTAAGCCTGACCACCACTTTAAAACATCCTGGGCAAAACCAAATGGACATATTTGAGAGTGCCAGCCCCATTCAGAATACTTCAAGTAATTACTGAGAGCTGGGAAGCTGAGAAGCCTGAGGAGGGCCAGAAGGGATATTGCTGAACAGCTTTGGGCAGACAAGGCTTCCCAGATGGCTGCTCCCTCTGGATACTGAGCTCAGCAGAACACAAGAAATTATGCAACTGTAGAGGAGGGATCCTGCCCAGCCCGCTGCCATTCTGGGGTGTAGAGAAGGCCCTGCTGCAGCCCAAGTCCGCCACCTGGCACCAATGCAATACCTGTGTGTGTGCTACCAGCAGCCCCCTCTTCTGACAGCCCCCTGGCTGATCTGCTTGGAAACATCTCACCAGTGTGATACGTCCTAGTTAAGAGCTCTTACTCATGTCTTATGCCAGCAGGAACTATGGGACCTTGGTACAGGAGCAAAGTCTTAGCTCTCAGAGAAAGGCAGACCCTTCTGGCTCCCATCTCCCACCAAGCCTGACAAAAACCTGGATAATGAGTTTAGCTGCTACTGAGCTGGAACCTTACTCTCAGAAGTCTTCTGCCTCTCACACTGAGCACTTGCCATAGCTTTTGCTCAAACATACATTTCTACATGCTATAATGTCCTCTCATGTTGTATGGCAACTGTCCTTGCAGCATTTCTTCTGCTGTGCTTCTGCTGCTGTGACAGACCCATGACCAGAATCATCACCATTGCATAGCAATTTTCTTTGACGTTACATCAGAGATTGTTTCCTAAAGCCTGTGCCATGATTGAGACATTACTCATTAAAAAGCGATGGTCTACATTTATTTGTCTCCCCTCCACAGGCACTGAACCAAATTGTTTTCAGACTGTTCAGCTGAAATCCGTACTCCTAAAATTAGGTCATTGCCCTGATAAATCCTTCCTAACTATATATCCAGAGAGCTGATTAAAATCCAATCTATTTGACGTTATAATTAAGCCTCACATCTAGTTTACAGTTTTATAATTACAGCTCTGAATCCTGAGAAAGATCAGAGGTCTCTCCTGTTCAGCTGAGGGATCAGAACAGTTCTGCTGAGAGCATCTGAGGGGAGGTAGTACTGGCCTTTACACATATGTAGGAGACGGATATATGCTGCTGAAAGAGGACCTTGTCGATTAA
Source organism: Theristicus caerulescens (assembly GCA_020745775.1). Classification (NCBI taxonomy): domain Eukaryota; kingdom Metazoa; phylum Chordata; class Aves; order Pelecaniformes; family Threskiornithidae; genus Theristicus; species Theristicus caerulescens. The sequence continues at coordinate 89,555,817 of CM036558.1, forward strand.
CAGATCTGCCCAGATTTGCAGATGTGCCCTGCAGAAAGAGTGTGGCATTTGGAATATGAGGGGGATACTGGTTTTTCAACGCAACTTAGCAAGTGGATGTCAGAGTCCAAGAGCAACACGGGCTGATTCTTTGTTATCAGTGTGGAATGGTTCACCACTCTACAAACATGGAAGCAAACCATCAAGTGTACTGTTACCCTTATTTTTCTTGATTTTCCTATGCCTGATTTTTCCTGCCAGTTTTCACTTTTTCATGTTTCTCCAAAGCAGGTGGAGCACAGGAAAAGGGGAGAGCTGCCCTTAAAGCCCCAAGGTTTTGTCTTACTCTGAACTTACTTGAAATATGCCCACAGGAAGTGGAAGCTTGTGCCTTTCTTCTTCTGGCTTCAATAACTCTGAACTTATTTAGAAAGTAAGGAGAGAAGGCTGAGATATAGGGTCACTACTACTACTACAAATCCCAGCAGAACCAGCACCCATCTTCCAGTAAGAGGCACAAAAATCCCTCACACTTACCCTGTTAGACAGCCACTTTCATTCTACCGAGGTTTCTCCTCTTCAATCAGAAGTTTCTTTTGTTCAGTTGAGGCATTTTCCTCATCCAATATGGCCAGTGCTGTGAGCAAACAGAAAGGTGATGCTTTCAACCTCACCCAGCATTAATACTGTAGAGCTTTTGCTATTATACCATGAGCTGGAGCATGCAGTCCTCCTTCTGCAGAGAGCAGTACAAACTGGTGCACAGGCACAATTCATGCGTAGCTTCCATTGGGAAGATGGCAACATCTGCCCTTACATATTTTAAAGATCACTTACATACTTACCTGTTGACTACCTGCATGAGAAGCAGTATTATATTTTTCACCACCATTACACTGTTTGGAATAAGTGCGAAGAGGGCACATGGGAGGAAAAAAAAAATTATGCCCAGTAGTTATTATTGCATCCAACGAGAAACAAAGCCTCCATGTGTCCATTTTAGCTCCTCAGCACTTTAATTCAGCTTTCTTTTCAAAACATACCAGAGAGACTCTGTTTCTAAGTCACCCTATTGCCCAGGTCCTGTACCAGCCCAGTAGCCAAATTTTTCCCACTGACATATCTTTAAAAGACAGAAAAGTTTTATCAGGTGATTAACATTAGAAAATTTCTAGTCATTGCAGAAAAATAATTCTCACAGCTGTTACATGGCAGACTGGCCCAGATCGTGGTTGCATTTTAGGTGTCCTAAGAGTCAGTGGTAGCTTGCATGTATTGCCTGTTCTATTCAGTTGCCCTTACTCATGCTACATAGTGTCATTTTGCCACCAGGACCTTTACCTCTGTATTGCACAGCAGGATGAGGAACATGCACTGATCAAATATTTTTCCCATTCAAACAGATGGTGTGCTACTCTTCATTACCCTGGGAAGCTTCCCAATTCATCCTAGTCTAATTTCACTCTTTGCTTTTTCACTGTAAAAAAATATACTAAATAGCACTATAGTTAGCTCTCCAAATAAACCCATTTGTCAGCTTTTGAAATTATATTGGTTTTAGAAAGTGTAATTCTTCCATACATAACATTTTCATTTGATTTCTGCTGTACTATATGCAGCTTTAAAAATAATATTAAAATGTTTTCTTATACTTTTTTGATCAATTGCTTCAGTGACTCCAGATCTTTTTTTCATCGAAAGCAAGGAATTTTATATGGGTATTTTGATATACATCAGAAAATCTCAAACGAGGCATTTCCTCCTGCTTTATCATGATATTGCTTGCTGTGTTTACCAGAATACTGTATATGTTCAGTATATATGTATATATGATTTTACACTGAAGAGATTGAGGAGTATCTTCTTATCAGGGCTTTCTCCAGCTGAAATCTCATTTCCTTTCTTGTACATGTTCCTGTACAGTGATCTCCTTTTGTAAATATATTTCTAAGTATTTGCAATTCTGGAGTTATCTACCCTTTTTATCAGGCAAATATATATTTCAAGATGATATTAAGTGCTTCCTTTTCTGGTAATCTGACATATCAGTAGGCACTAGTTGCACAGATGTGTATACTTTTTTAAATTGGGCTTTAATTTCTGTAAATGGTTAGTCACATTCAGACTTTACAACCCAGACTAACCAGAACATAAAATACACCTTGTATTACCTTTGTGATCTGGAAAATATTCTGCAGTGAGACAAATAGGATTTTTTTCTTTTGCATGCCTTTCTTTCTCTTGTCTATTTTGATTGCTAATATGCATCTCTTGCTCCATGAGAATCAACCATATCTGTTTCTGACAGATTATTTGTCTTCGCTTCAGTCATATAACTCAACTCATCTTTACTTATCCACCTTCTTTCTCCCTCATTCAACCATGAATGAATAAAATCCATGCGGTCTCTTTCCTTCCAACTGCAGACACAGAGGCAAAGGTAATGTAATGTCAGCTAACAAGACCACATTTGGCAGCGCTTTTTGGCTGGGGTCGGTTTCATCCAAAGTCACACTTTCCTGTTGGGAACCCATGAGCCATTCAGTGCCGTTTCTCTCAAATACAGCTCTGTGCAGTGAGATGGCAATTACAGTTAACACAAGGAGGTTTGAAACCATTGTTACTCTTTGTTCTTCATTTATGTAGACCAGTCTGAGCTTCTCTTTTTTCCTACTTTCTCTATGTCTTAGAGCATGTGAAGAAGATTTGCCCTGCAATCAAGCTTGAAAGAATGGAGAAAAAGAATATTTAGCTAAGTCAATAACGATTCTTTCTGAGCTCTTTTCCCTCCATGCAATTAATGTAACTGTAGCTGTCTGAGACACTCAGATTGAGACAATTGTTCTTACCCATTGCTTTGTGCAATCAGGAAAACATTTACAGTTGGTTGTTCTGTGTTTGTATAGGCTCTAGGCTTTTTTTCATATCAATACTAACACTATCAAGAAAACAGTTAAACAATTTCCAGCTAGACAAGTGTCTAAATCCCTAATTCTATGAGGCACTATAATTTTATTTATATATATATATTTTAAAAATATATAAATATATCAATACATAAATATATAAATATATAAATTAAATATATAAATATAAGTATGTATGTGTGTGTGCATATATATATAACTTTAAGTAAATTATTAGTCCCTTATAACTTGAAATTCTAATACAGTTTTCTGCCCTCCTGGCTTATGTAGCTCACCTTTCCAATTGTTTGCAAAAACAGATACTCATATTCACATAACAATAGAGACTAACCATGCTTACTGAAATTCTATCATTGATTGGCTAGCCAACACTAGCTAGTTAAGTCTAATTCACATCTATTATCAATGCAACAGCATCATGAGGAGACTAAGTGAACACAATCAGTTCAAAAAATGGAATTAATTGGAAGAAAAAACCTGTGTCTTTGTGCTTCAGTAACATTCCCTGCACATGGATTGCTAAATTGAATGGATTCCATTAAAAATTTGCTTATAATGAAAGCACAATGACAACAAGCACAGTGCCTACATTTAGCTGTTATAATTCTTCTTCCTAAATATTAGTGCTGCATTTTCAGAGAGAATAAGCAGCAAAATATGGCAAGAGAATGAATTAATCCTCAGTGCTAAACCTTTGTGCAATCCTGACTATTATTTTGAAGAAATTTATAGTTAAATTTTCATGGGAAAAGTAATTGCTGTTATATATAGCTTCTGATAGAGAATTAAAAGAAGGAAGTGTGCAAATTTAAAAAAAAAGGAAGAAAAAAAAAGAAAAAAAGGAAGAAGGTGCTGGTACTATTTTAAACACCCTGTATATAACTTGTTTGTTATTTATTCACTTTCAGAAGTCAAAATGTTCATCGAATTAGTTTCTCCACTTACCGATAAGCATTTTTATTTTTTCTAAAATGAAAGACAAACACAAAGGAGGACTAAAAACATCTTATCTAGCTAATGAGAATGACAAATTAAGCATGACTGTCCAAGTGTAAAATAAATCCAGTCACTAGGGTTAAGTGTTCCCTGTGTGCACAGGATTTTCGAAGGGGTTATAACTGAGTCATTTCTATTATGATAGATAAACTTTTTAATACAAGCTTTCTTCTCTTGCTGATATTTCTTTATATTCAGGAATCCAAAGTCTTGTGAAATAGAGAACTGTACAAAAGTTAGTGTCATCATGAGCAAAACGAAGCAAGAAAGTGGGAAGCAGGAGAATGAGTAACTATGCGTGAGCAACATCTAGTGGCTAACATCTCATTACGAAGCATGGAGGCACTGGACATTATTTTAAGCCTATTTTTGACACTGAATGCTTCTGGGAGGAAGTGAAGCATATGATGGGAAGAGGCAGCACCGCACATTGGTGCAGCTTTTGAACTAAAAGTTCCCAAGAGCTCCTCTCAACTCTTTCTTCACCTTGTGGCCTCAGGTAATAAACTATGCATTTGAAGGATAAGTCTGTACCTGCACATGGCTGTGCTTTGGGTTGAATGGGCAGGGGATGTGACACAAAACCCTTTCTGTGGTGTGCATTATGGCACTGCGTCTCCATTCCTTTGGCAGGTTGGAACTTGTCCATAACAGCCCTTTCCAGCTGTGCAGTAAGAAGAAGGGGTGGGAACTCCACATCCCTGTTTTCTGAGAGTCATTTTCATTCTGCCTGAGCAGTCCCTGAACTCCCAAATGAGCCACAGGTTGTGCAAATGAGGAAAATGGTCCTATTATAATCCTGTTTCTCATGCCTTCTCTTCATCAGGGACCTAGAACTAAGGATATTTAAAAGATGTATACAGATATTCTCAAAGAAAGTTGTTTTAAAGGAATTTCTGATTACTTTGCACTGTCGCTGAAACAGGCGACCCAAATGATCAAATAAACGATAATCTGGTCACCTCATCCCTTTGGAGAAACAGAGCAGCTCTAGAGAATGAGACCTTAGTGCCTTCATGTTCTTCTGCCTAGGGGGAAAAAAACGTCAGTACACAACCATGAATATTTTTTACACCTTCCAATAGAAAAGCAATAGATTGCATATCCACACATGTCCATGGACAATCTTTAAAGCAATGTTAAAAGAATACAGTGAAAAAAACAGGTTATGCTCTATGCAACTACTTCATGTTATCTCATTTTCAAAACTTTGCAGATGTACTAAATTGTTAATTCTCTAGGTGAATCTGTGGCAAATATGAAATAGGAACACAGCCTTTCCAGACATATAAGCTAATAAAAAATCTTGAAAAAAATTACATACATCACTGCATGATTGTACCTTATGACATGACATTCAGTGCATAATTTACTCCAAAGAGTTATAGTTTTTTCATCAAGCATTAGTTTTTCCTACATTTCTCCATGACCTCATTCACGATTCCTTCAAACACCTATTTTCTGTTGCTAATTCTACTGAACCAAATCCCACTCCCTCAGATCTGCTTTAATTTTTCCCAGTTACATGCTAGAAATGGATAACAACATGCCTTCCTTTAGCAAGATTTATTTAAAATTGCCATTAAAACCATGTAACTTCACTGTTTAAAATATTTTATATTTAAACTGTATTTCCTACTACCATGGTTTGAGACAGAATACTGCTCTGGTTGGAACGAGGGTTTGAGTACATTTTCTAATGTTCTTACCTTCTTATTTCTTCACAGGCTTACTGTTGACAGCCTTATCACTGGAGTTTTGCCTTCTTCTGTAGCTAAAGTAGATCCCTTTTTTCTTCTCTTTTTCCAAATCCTAAAAGTCTTCTTAGAATTTAACAAGCAACTATATGAAGACTATAATCTGTGGAGTCAGCACGCAGTCCTCACATGAGAGCTGTGGGTGAAGACAAAAAGTTACAGGGTTTCCTTTGACCTATTCTGTATTATGAAGGCCTTCTAAAGTAAAGGAATTATAAGAGGCACTGGCAAAGGACACAATTCGTGCACTAAGATCATCAATCCAGTTCCTGTGCAGTGATTCTGGAACCACACATTCATTTTGCCAGGTTTTAATGTACAGAAACAGATCTGTTTGTAAGAGACTCTTGCTGAATGCCCAGGTAGTATTTCAGTGTTTGTACAGAGTATTTTTCATAGTTTAGTGGGACAGCTGAACATCATTACCTATTCTATTCCCTTTGCAAACTCTGAAAGCACAAGAGAGACAAAAAAACTGCCACAGCACGACAAGTTAGGAAGCCCCTTGTACAAGTTATAGCTCTCTAGCACAAAGTTGGACAGATACCCACAGATCTCTGTCAACCCTCGTTATCTGTAGAGACATTGTATTTTGTGGAAATGCACACAGTCAATTAAAAACGTTCCTTCTCATTTACAATGCAAAGGGCTCTCCCCATGGCTATTGAGCCCATCACAGTTTGGCAAGAACACACTATGGGGAATACATCTTTTAATTTTACAATACATTGAACACAACATCTTTTATTCCAGTTTACCCTGCTTTTGGGAAAACAGCTCTGCTTGTCTTAAACTAGTAAAAGTAATTGAAAAGCTATTTAGAAACTTTCCCTATCCCTTGTTATGTGTCCTCCTGGCAAGGTTCAAGAGGTGACCAGCTGCAGAAGTCATTATCAGGTGACTTCATTAAGCAGTTGTCTTTCCCATGACAAAAGTTTTCCTGAGAAAAAGCAAAGGGAAAATACTTCTGTGTTAACTCTGAACTGTGAACTGCTACCTTTCAGCATCCCATTGCACCATGGATTTAAAAGGATAACTGAGAAGGCGGCAGACCCACTCTGAATGGGAGGCTGTACAAGATGACCTCCAGACATCCCTTCAGTTTCTTTAATTCTATGAAATAATCCCATACTGAGTCTCTGGGCTGATGTATCAGCCCATAAAGGAATCTAGTTAGAAACAGAATTCAGAAGCTGAACAGTCTTCCCAAAACAGTAGTTTTCTTCATCTCAAATCCTCAGAATATGTCACCTAATTGCCTCCTCTCCTGAGCTGTCATTTTTAGTCCTTCATACTAAAGCTCTGGCTGAACTCAGAAATGTGCTACTCATTTTTCTGCAGGTATCTGTCAGATCATTGGACTTTGTGCCATATTAGAAAGCTTTTTTATAACGGGTCAACAATCCTCTCAGGCAGTGCTGAGGAAATATAAGCAGGGACCATGCTAAATTGCAATAGATCCCAAATTACATATTTTGCACTTTCAGAAGGTGATTCACAACTCAGAAGGTGATTCAACAGCTCCTCAGCTGGCACGTTTTAAATTGGTACTTCAAAATCTCCTTGCAAAAGAAAAAAAAAAGAAGAAAAAAAGCAAGAGGCAAAAGGAAGTATAAACTCAGGAAAGGATATGGGAAAATAGCAGCAAAAAGGGAGAAACAGCAAAAATGTAGCAATGTTCAAAAAGCAGCACAGGTCAAAAAAGGAAAAAGGTAATGAAAATAGGAAAATTGGGAAAGTGAATGAAAATGCAGAAAAGGTAACACAAGAAAGCACTGCCTTATTGCAAATATTTGTTTACTATAGGAAGTAAATTTTTCTGTGTGTATTCGTGTTCTGTAGTTATTATCAAGGTGATACTTTGAGACAATATTTAAGCAGTAGCACTATGTCTTAATTCCCATTGTCAGTGTGTGTTCACTGGTCTTTTTGAGGTTTGAACTGATTGGGCTATAACAGAACATCCAGGAATTTTTTGTAGGGCAGTTTTTTTCTTGGAAATTTTAGAATAAAAGAGAATTGGTACATAACAAGATAGGAAGAAGAACTATTATTTTTTTATCTAAAAGATCACAATGTCACGTACTTCAAGAAAGCCCAAGAAGCAAAGGCTCGGGTAATCTTTTTAATGTTTATGAGTACCTGATGGGAAAGACTAAAGAAGATGGAGCCAGACTCTTCTCAGTGGTTCCAGTTAAAGGGCAAAAGACAATGGGCACAATTTAAAATACAGCAAATTCCATTTAAACCTCAGATATTTTTTTTTTTTTTTACTGTCAGGCTGGTCAAAGCTCTCTGGTTGCCCAGAGAGGTTGTGGAGTCTCCGTTGTTGGAGATATTCAAAACATGACTGTGCAAGGCCAGAGAATAACAAAGGCTAGACTAGACATCTTCAGTGCCCCCTTCCAACCTCAATGATTCTGTGATGCTAAGAGACTGCGATATGGGTCTTGAGAGAGACCAAGACTGTCTGGAAGCAGATTAGGACTAGAGTTGGCTGGGAAAGCAGCAGCACAGAAGAGGAAAAAGAAGGGAAGGGCAGGAAAACAAAATGCATAAGAAAGGATATTTGGATTCAGATAAATCTTCAGAGAAGTTCTAAGAGATGATTGAAATAAAGTAAAGCTCCCGTGAAAAACTGTGTGTGATCATACTTGGCAAAGACATAATAGCTAAAAGGCACAGAGAATTTCTCATTTTGTTTCAGCGAGCAGCAAGAACATGGTTGTTGCATGAGTGGGGCTGAGCTGGAAAACAAGGGTGACCACATGGACAGCAGGAGACAAGGCTGAAGACAAGAGTAGAAGCAAGGCTATAACATAGGACCAAGGTCTATGCAGGAGACAAGGCTGGAGACAGCCTACCTACAAAGTGTGTTCAAGGTCCATCAGGAAACAAGGCCAGAGAGTGGGCTGGAGACAAGTACACTTACAGGGTAATTTAGGCAAGCAAACAAGGCTCAGATCTGAACTTAAATGGACCAACAGGCAGAGTATGTGTGCATGGACATTCCAGGTGAGGCTGGTCAGGGCAATTAAGGCCCATTTGTGCACACAGGGCCCTGACAGGCTGAGACTTTCTGGTTTTGATGCTTGGCTTTGAAGCCTTCATTTTCTTTAAATCTTAGGTGTGATTTCCCGAATCCTTTAAAGAACATCCAAAACGCAGTCATTCTATCATACTGACATCTACCTTGATCATCAGTGTGATTAGCACCACTAGAATCCTTATGATTGCTACCATTTGTGTTGCTGATGGTAGATCCTTGAAAGCAATAGAGACAAGGGTCTCTGGCTTTACCCTTACAGATCAGAGTTTATCTGCACTCCATTGTTTAGCAGGTATAAAACATTCAATGCCTAGTCTGAATAAAGACCCATTGAGGGATTAAAGCATAGTCCCTGGAACAGAAGTGGAAATTGTACCTACTGTGCTCTATGTAATATCTATGGAGTGTGCATGAACTGGGATTATTTAACTTTGGGTAGTTTTTCACTGGGCCATCAAAAAGCATATCCACCACAATGGGCACCTTTTAGGACATTTCAAGTGCCAGTATCAGAGCAAAACAGCACTGAGAGGGCAACTAAAAAGTAACTAGTATACTGTTTAGTTGTAATATTGGTATAGTTAATATTGCATGTGTTTCTCATCATCTCATTGTCAGGACTTACTTGCTTGATTCATTTCCAGAATAAAAACAAGTCTTCTCTTCAGCCTCAGGCAGAACACCAGCACAGAGAATTTCATTCCCAGCCACTGATAGAGTATATAGAACTGACCCATAATAAAGGCTATCATAGAAATGATCTGATAAGATCAAATAATGTTAACAACGTCCCTCCTCTAATATTTCAATTGGATGTATGGTTTGAAATCCTGAAGCTTCAATTTATTATCTCATTTACAGAGCAGAAACAGCTTGGGTACAATAATACAGTACAGTTCTGCTTATACAGCAGTATAAGCTTCTCAGTATTAACCTTATCAAGGAACGCTAACCCTGATGTTGGAAACCAAGCCACTCAAAAAGACAATAACTTAAGACCTTTTTTTTTCCTGTTTTGTTCTCTTTGAGTCTTCTAACAAGGATGTAATTCAGGACCAGTGTTCCTGATTTGGATAATACCCACCTTATGTCAATACATTTGTCACAACTGAGTCTTTTTAGAGAAGTACTAAAAAAACTTTCAAGTCATAATGCCTATCAGTCATTTAATGCAAATGTCAACCAAATTTGAAAGAATGAGTTGGAGGAAAAACACAGGGATTTTTTGAGCTACCCACTCTCTTTTCTGCCATGAAAATATTAATACAATTAAAAATGGTCACACTGAAGCAGGAGTGAGATGTCAAAATGAAGACAAAGGTATATTGGCACACTGTTGTGGTAAATCTGTATGTTCTTATTTCATATTCTGTCTAGAAAATCATTCTTTCATTTTCAGAAGGAAATCCTCCCCACACACATATAGAAACAGATGATAGTGACTTTCAGAAATGTTATGTGAAGATCTCAGTCAATTATGTGAAGAACTATTAGCAATATCATATGTTTTTGAAGGATGAACTTTGTGTAAGATTAAATGTTTTACAGCTCTATTGTGCTCCAGGTGCATCTGAGATAAGAAATGAATCCTAAGAGTTTTATCCCAAATAATGGGCAACGACTGATAACTCATTACCTGACAGCATTGAAATTAGCATTAATATTTGTCATGCAAAAGGTGTGGTAACAAACTTTGGGTTTATAATTTATTTATAGTCAATTAAGGTGTCAGCTAATAAAAAGAATTAATTATTATACAAGTATGCATCCACTCAAAGGTCACATTCAGTGATTCCTCTTTCTGCCCTTCTCAGGTGTTTCATCCACTGAGATAAAATACTTTGTGGCTCCATCTATTTTGAACATGGAACTGCTCTACAATTCTTTCTGTATTTAGATCTGGTTAGTTGAGAAGTTTATTATTCTAGTTCACATATTTTATTCAAGTCAACAAATGACTGTTCAGGGCAAGGAACAAGAAGGGAGGACTAGCTCAAGCTATGTCACTCCTCAGTAGTTGCTTGACAGCAGTTAAGCCACGCGTTTTGAATATTTGGCCTCTGTTCCTGACAGCCTACAACAGTATTTAAACCATGAAGGGAAGAAGCCCATAATGCATAACAAAAATCAAAGGAACTATGGTTAGTTTATGAGGGAAGATTCAGGCAGTAAAATAGGACCAGTTCTTCGAAGGAACAAGAATTGAATCTGAGCCCTCTCAAAAGTACCTCAAGAAGTTTTGACATGTCCTTTATTATAATAGACCAATGTGGAGGACTTTTAAAAAAAACATTTCTCTAACACTTTGCCTTTATAAGGAAGAAAAACAAACAATTTTTGTTTTGAGAAGACTGTTTTATCCTTAGATTTCACTTATAACAGTGCAAGAAGAAACACGGTTTGGACCTCCAAGGAGAGAACTGTTATTGTTATAGTCCAGAAGCCAGCCTAGGAACAGGAGAACTGGCAAAATTCCAGCAAGGAACAGGGAAAGGCAAAACTTCTATCAGGTAGGAGGACAGTATGGAGACCACAGCTAAAGGTGAATCCAGTCAAATCCTTTCATATGAACTCTTGACATTTTCTGGATAAAAGATCAAGCATTTTTTAATTTTGAAGGGCTACATTTTCGTAAAAGGCATTATTATACATATGCATTTACACATAGGATTTAACTGTAACTGAGTATTGAATTTTTAAGGACAAATTTCGCACTTGCATGGTTGCCAAAACTATGAAACAAGGCCCAGGCCACCCTACTATTTCATTTTCTTCTAGTTTCTTATGCTGCCTTCTACTTGACAGTAACTCAGCAACTCAGTATGTGTGACATGACTTATATCTGTCTCCTATGGGTCTCCCCATATGCAAAAATGAAGAAGAGCACCCCACAACTGGAACAGAGGTTGGGAAAGTTAGGTAGCTCCAGTGTCCCCGAACAGTCTGGGACTAACCCTTCTCAGTGCTTTGCTTCCCTCAAAGGTGACTTCAATCATTACTACAAACAGTACTCTTGTGCCTGAAGGGAGCTACTGACGGCTACCATACAGCTTACTGACTGCTATCATAAAGCTTTGGGGCATCTCCTTATGTGGGGTCTAGATCACTGGGTGGCTTATGAGTGAAACCTTCAATTTGAGGGTGGGGAGAAATGCAGTAAGTTTGTGGTAGCCTGCAAAACAGAAAAGCTGCAGCATTTTCTGCTGTAGGAATAAAGTGCACTTTCCTCTATTCTTGATAGCAAATCTCAGCAGTAAAGGAAAGTCTATACATGGCAATGTGTTAAAAGCCACAACCGTACATTTTTGTTTCTGGTTTCAGGAGTTATTCTCCACTCTTGATACTCAGTCAGCTCTCTTCTTCCTTTGCTGCTTGTCATCTGGCTGTGGTTTAAAGGCATATAAGGCACAGTTGGTTGGGTTCCCCTGTCGCTCAGTTAGAACTTTTCAGTGGTTCCTATAAATTAATTTATTCAATTCTGAAGGCTGGCTATGTAAAATAAATGTGTGCTGTATAAAATGATTATTTTTATTAAAGCAAAATAAGCAATACTGCGTATGAAAATCTTTGCTGCAATCTTCTGTTCCAACATTGTAAATTACTTGGAAGCCATTAAGGTATTTCTCTTTGAAGGTTCATGTGTATAAAATGCATTATTAACTTATTAAATGTTATTGAAATGTACAGCTAAAATAATGTGACTAACAGAATACAGACAGTGACTCTAAATTCAAATTGTCCTTTTCATTATAAGGTGGAGTTTTCCCTTTTTTTACAGACTATAGAGGAGCTTAGTTTACTAACTGAAAATTTTTAGTTTATAAAGGGAATATTTTACTTCTCTCTCTCAGCTGAAAATATTAATTCATGGTAAAACCTTCCAAACATTTAAGGAATAAAGAATGGATTTGGGACAAAGAGATTAAAATGTGTTTCAGCATTTTTAATCTACTGATGGCAGAAGCTAGCTTGTGGAAAATCATATGAGCAGGTCACCCCACAGTGACATCCACAATACACAGGGAAAGCAACAGGCCAATAGGGATGTTGGACCTTGCAAAGTTCCAGTTGGATCCTTGCAGTAGAGGGATGCTGGCAAGCAAAAGTGAGGTAGGTTATACAGTTGCCTGCTTTTGTAACAGTGCTGAGCAAGCAACTATTACTCACATTTGTGACTAGAAGTATGCGTAGGCTACACCTAAACAGATAGCCATGCACATGCATCCTGGCTGTGCTCCAAATCTATTAGGGGTAATATCTTGCAGAGACCCTCTTTTGTGTCTTGTTTTTGGAAGGAAGGGAATCTGGTTGAGTGACAAGAAAGGTGCTTTATAACTCTAGGCGAGTCCCTTATCAGGACTCTCAAGGTGTCAGTGCTGCAGAAAACATCTTGGCATATGCTCACTCTCTATTCAGTCTAGGAAAGGATGTAAAGGGTGGCCAGAAGCCACAGTTTACACAAGTTTTCTATTACTTGAAGCCAAAATGGTGAGATTCTCTCATAGTCAAAAATGGACCTGATTCCTTGCTTTAATCTACCTTACTTCTTTTTAATTGGTGAATCAGTGTGAGGCTTCCCATAGTCTTCAGTGTTCTTTAGATCAAGTCTGATAAGTATAAATAAATACAAATATAAATATAATAAATACATATAATGAAATATAAACAAATATATCGAGCTAGACTAGATGATCCTTATGGGTCCCTTCCAACACGTGATATTCTATGATTCTATGTACAAATATAAGCTAACTCAGATTTTGATGCTATTACATGACTGCAGAAGTCATAGTGCTAGGTGGATACTTGTCATCTTGATAAATTGACCTGAGTCCTTTCAAATCACCACTGGTATAATTCTATGGGAACGGGACATGAGCTTTCACTACCTGTACCCCTCTCAGATTATCATGTTTGGTCACACTGACAGCTTTCAGACTTTGGGCAAGTAAACAACCTTCTTTATGAAAACTTGGTCTTGGTTCTTTCTATGTAATCAAATCTTCAAAATCCCCTAACTTCATTTTTCTTTGTAACCATCTTCTGCAAATCCTTTGAAAAACCTCTACTGCCTGCAGAACATCAGGTTTTGGAAAGGATGTAAATATCATTTCTCTGCTGACATATGATCTGAATGTCACCTTTGTATTCATTCTGTTTTGTGTTTATATTGGGGTAGCACTAGAGAAAACCAACCACAGGTCTGTGTGCTCTACCACGTACAATAAAAAACAGCACCTGACTCAATGAGCTTACAGTATAATCAGTGAAACTCTTTTCTTTACCAGTATATGATGATGAGTGGCTGTGTTGAAGAGATACATGCTAATATGTAAAGTCAAAGAGGGAAAGCCTGGCATTACTTGTATATATTTGAATAATTCAAGTAATGCAATTTCAGTGATCTATGAAGTATCAATTCACAAGGACTTTGAAACAAATAAAGTCTTTTGGGTCACCTGGGAAAATGCACTAAGTTTTACTCTGTTCCCTGCAGTGGAACATGAAATTATGGAAAGAATTATTTACAACTTCAGAGGTCTGCATCTGTTCTTATTTTGCAATACTAACATTGCATGTACACCTCTTTATAACTCACTTGATCTGGTATTTGTCTTCCATTCTTAATAATTCACTTCCACCTTCATAATCTGTTAATATTACAGCCAATTCCCAATTTTATGCCTACAAGAGCTCTTCAGTGATCCTTGTATATATAAACCACTACTTAACCACACAGATGTTACAATCAGATAAGTAAAGTTGTAAATTTCTAGACAGCTTTGAAATCATTAGCCTTATTTATGGTATTATTGCAGGAGCTGTTAAGCATCTGAGACTTGAGAGTTGGTGGTAATTGTATAACACATTAGCTAGGAACATGTTAATAGTTAAGACATCTGCTCTCTTCAAAGGTTATCTTCTTTTATCTTTTTAGCAGCTCTAGTTTTCTCACCCTTTCCTGACTGTTAAATACGACACATGCAACCTCAGATCAAAGAAAAAACTAATACTTCCTTCAAAAACAATATATACTATATGGCCACAGAGTTTATCTGCTTAAGTAGAATGTATTCCCAAATGATGCAGAGGAAAGCAAGCAAAAGATTCTTCATCAAAAATAAGAAATGAGGAATGACAAATTTCAGGTTTTATATGGAGAAACATTATGTAAGCAACTCATCAGAATGTTTTTAAGAGTTCAAATGTGGAAGGTCTTTTTGCCCTAATCCTAGTCAAATGTATACCAAAAGCCTGGGTTTGGGCAAATGTTCAAGCCACTTTACTTCATCTGAACTCTTTTACTCAAGGAACTATGAACATCTGCTGATACTGTTGTGGTCTCTTGGGTCAGCAGGCCACCCTTTGTTGCTCCTGACTTTCATTGTCAGCAAATGGGTAGCAATACCCTCAAGAAAAAAGAAGCTTACATTCTTGGTTTTGTAAATGTATCTTCTGTTCCTTGTGTTGTGTGTTGTGTTTCACTGCAGCTTGCACAGAGACAGGCACAAGTTTCATAAAATGCTTGCTCTCAGTACAGACTTGATACTGCATTGTTTGAACCGGACAGTTTTCAACTGTATGTCTATTTACTCTAGCATTGTGTTTATGCCTTGGTATGCATTTTTAATTCTATCACAGATTCTTGTTTAAGGATAACAGTTTTCACTGACTCTGAAAAATACCTTTGTGTCTTTGCAGTATCCAGAACCTATGTGGACCAAAATAGATTTGACAGCTATTGCTCTCACTGACATTGAACGTTGGTTGTTTTTTTTTTTTTTCATTTGTATAACAAGCCATTTACTTTCTATTTAGTGCTTTAGTTACATATGATTCACAATCCTTTTCATTCATACTGTGGCAAGAATAAGAACAGAGATAAATTACAAAGCCTTCAACCATTTAGCCTAGAGCCACAAATTCCAAAACCCGGCTGAGACTTTTCAGGGTAGGTAGGTTCAGAGTTATATCCTCTTGGACTGCAGTGAATGAATCAGCTCTTCAGATTCATGTAAATGATTCTCATTACAAAGCCCTTCCATGCATTATTTCGTTGCCATACTTGATTGCTGGTTTTTATGTATTGAAGTATGTTTTTTTACGTATTATAAGAAGCCCTTTCTCAAGGGCTACTTGTAAATGGAAGGCACACCATCCAGTGGTGTTTTTTCCCCATGATCTTTCTCTCTAGCTGTCTTGAGTCTTAGGAAGACATGTTGTGTATGTGATCATTTTATATTATTCCAAGAGATATGGTCAAAACTTTTGACAGTGTGGGAGAAGAACAAACATTAATACTTTCCTCTCTGCTGTTAAACGTATGTTGACACCAAATTATTCCTCCATATGCCTGAATGAAGGGATTGTTTTGCTACATGGCAGATCATATTCTTCCACCTGCAGTGTAAATATAATTGAAATATTGTTAATGCTGCATGGCAGAATTCACCTCCAAATGGAACTCCTTTCATACCTTAAAGAGGACACATCATAGGTATGTTTTCTTCTGTCTGATGAATACCTCTTGATTTCTCTGTTGTATCAGTTACTTTCAGGAAATTTAGGTACATGAAATGACCTTTTCTAATTTTATGTAAGAGTCCAGTCAGCCAGAGAGATACAGTAGCTTTGTGTATTCTATTTTTCCATACTGAATGGAAATTATTTTTCTCTTGGTATTATGTAAGAACAACACAAAGAATGGAAGTATAGAGAATTTATTTAAATTTCTGTCATACAATAAAGGCCAGAGTTATACCTAGTTCCAGTGACTATCATCTTTAGTGAATCACTGTATGGAACTGCATGGCTTGCCTCACTGAGAGGGGGAGTCAGCAAGCATCTAGGTGGACGTTTTGCAATTAACCAAGGCTAACCCACCATAAAAACTGAAAAGGACTTATGCATATGAACAGCCTTGAAACTAGTGGTTGTCACTATAACTACTCACTAGAAACAACTGTTTACAAATGCACATTGCTAGCACGTTTTTTACTGATGTTGCATTGCTTCAAGCAGGGCATCACTGTTAAAGTGAGAGAGACAAACTATTGCTTCCTCCATCATCAGTGACCTAAATTACAGGTACAGCATTTCTGTATCTTTATGGACAACTGTATCTTTACAAGGAGGAAAAAAAAATCTGGTGAAAAGAGTAAAGATATGCTTCATTCCATATGTCCTTTTTGCTATAGTGAATACAATTCCCCCCCCCCATTGTCTTTAATAATTTCAACTTTAATTAATTTACTAATTAAAAGCCTTCACTATCTGTAGACACTGTTCATTTGGAAAGAACAAATGAGAGCAGGTTTACTAGGACAGAATTAGATAACACAGTCATAGAAATTGTAAAGTTAGCTCAAGCTGCTTTGAAAGAGATAGTCACCATCTCAGTGACTGATGAAGCAATGAGAAAAAAAGATAGAAAAATAATCACTAAGAAAAATAAAAGAATATCTGCTTTACATTTATAAACATTGCCTAGCTCTTGCCTATTTTATATTAAGCAAGTAAAATTTTTGTCCACTGTATATAGCTATTCCAAATGAGTTCACAAAGTATATGAAATACAAAAATAAAAAATCAAAAAATACAAAAAGAAAAGTGAAGAGCGAATAAAAACCCCTAATCTGAAGAGAGGAATTTATTAATATTTTTTCATAAAGTAAATGCATTTTAATGTTATCTTGCTAGTTTGGATATTTATAGAATGTAATTTCTTTTCTAATTAATAGATCTTGGAAGTCTAACAAGTGCAAAAGCATTATCTAATGATACTTTCTTTTTTATTTGTGAATGAGTCATAAGCGGACAGTGACTTGAACATCATAGTCATTTATCACTTGACAAAATAGAGTTGTATGTTTTCAAGGAGTTCACAGAGCTGTTTAAAAAACTCAAGACAAAATTTACAGATTGGAGTGAATCTGAATGGTGGATAAATACAGAAAAATTGTGATCCTGCTTACATACACCCAGTTAACAGAAGAAGCTAATTTAACTGAGTAAATTATTTACTCATCTTCAGCCTTAAGCGGCCTTGCTAAAATGACATTACTTCCAAATCTACAAATTTTAAAATTTTTAGGTTGTTGAAATGATGTTTCTATTCCCATTACACCTGTAATAAACTCCTCTTACGCTCAGCAGTTTCGTCTGACCAAATTATTACTATAGTCTGTAAATACAGCCCTTACATTTTTCTGTCAAGAACTACACTGAAAACTCCATGGCTAAAAAATTTATGTACTGTAGCTTTACTGAAATGAAATTATAATGTTACTGTAAATCTTCAATATTTAGTACAAAAATGCACTACCATCTTATTTACTGATGGTTTTCATATACTTTTG
Source organism: Theristicus caerulescens (assembly GCA_020745775.1). NCBI lineage: Eukaryota > Metazoa > Chordata > Aves > Pelecaniformes > Threskiornithidae > Theristicus > Theristicus caerulescens. The sequence goes on from CM036558.1 coordinate 89,573,884, forward strand.
TCCAAAATGTAATAGGAATAGAAATCTATGAAGTGATTATTTTACATCTGAGTTTTTTGTGAAGAGCAAAATGTGCAAAATACATGATCTGTAAAACTCCTTTGCTGTAAGCATAATTGCTACGTAATAAGAGTGTTCAACTGCTAATTAATGGTACTCAAAAATCAGGAATGTAAAAGATTAGGAATTGTGTGAAAACTACTATTCCTATGAGAAATAGCCTTTCAAATCAATGAACAAGAAGACTAGAGGCACTGTGAATTATTTTTATAAGGTCAAACTTGATGGAAGGTTACGCACATTCAAAATTATGAAAACTCAGAAGAGTATAAGAAAATTTAAAAAACCTTGAAAGTACAGTACATAGTGAGATCTATGCCTAAATTGTCTAAAATGCTTAGGTGTGTCCACATAACTAAAACATAGTAACAATTTGATAACTTTTTTCACTTGAGTGGGATGCCAAAATATATCATCTTTTGGGATGTCCCAGAGTCCTTCTTGGAGACAGTAGCAAAAGCAGTGCATCTCTGATGTAATACATGAGTTTACAAAAAGTGCTTTGGTTTTTACATCAGTTTTTCAGCATGGAGCCACACAAGATAGTTGATTTGTCTCTAATATATATGATAAAACTAAATATTCACAAAAATATACATCCTTTTCCCTCTAGCAATATATAAATTAGGCAGTGTAACACAAAAATACAGTTTAAAATTTTGTGACATAATAGAAACTGTATGCTAGCGTTTTATTTTAACTTAGTTCATTTGAAATTTCACTTCGAATGAGCAAATCTATTTCAACTCTTCCTTTCAGAAAAAAAGATGAAAACTTAAAAAAAAAAAAAAGATTAAATCTAGTGGGAAAAATGAACTATTTTTCTCATTACATAGATGCATAAATAGAAATAACTCATATGCATCAAGACACAGATAACTTCAGTGTGTCTTTTGTCATGACACAGAAGAAAGAATAGTGATATATCTGTGCCATTTCTTTCATTTTCAAGAAACCACAGACCTCTGTGGGCTGTTGAAGAAACTTCATTTGTGAGACAGGTGAAAGATAAAGTTTTCCCAGATTCTGCCTTAGACGAAAGTCCTATTCCCATGCATAGAAGAAACACCCATGTGAAGGAGCACTGGTCTTTTCTTACTTTTAAATGCAGAACGGACTCACATTATCACATGAAAATATTAGTTAAGGAAAATCAAGAATGTAACATATACATACACAAAAAGAAACCCACTGGCAATATGCAAGGAGTTTCAATACTGCATTAAATCCAAGGTAAAAATCTCTATCTCGAGAGTTGATTCTAATTTCAGAGCAAATTCTTTTGCTAAGGCATAACATTTTTCTGCCTACAGCTTCTATAACAAAGTAGTGTTTCTTTCCAATGCTGCGCTATAAACATTTTTTTTTTAAATATTCTTCTGCCAAGTATGCCATGGTGCAGGGCAGAAGAACTTGCCCAAGTTCATACAGCAGGTTAGAAGTAGAACAAACAGTGGAATCTGGTTTCTGAACTTCAAAGATAGTGCACAACCCTATGGGCTACCTTTCTATGCCAGCAGGACACATGGAAAAAGGATTGGTGGCACTATCATGTTGTTAATATTTTTATCTCACATCACTGTCATCCAGCAATAGAGAAAGATATTTTAAACAAAGTTTTAGGTTCCTCTCAGAAATCTGTGAACCTGCAGGGAACAATTCAGTATGTGTTATGTTCAATCGCTTCTCCCTGTTTAGCAGTTTGCAAGTCTGCCATTTCAAGTAGAAAGAGAATAACAATTTCACAAAGCTGAAAGTTCCCTTTCATCTGTTCTCCGTTTTACTTCAGTGGACTATAAAAAAATATTCATAAGCCAAGATGTACAAATCCATGTGGCCACAGGAGCAACTCTGTCTCCTGTGCTTGTTGACTGTTGGTCAACAGCTGTTCCAGACAGTGAATGACTGTGATATATTTCTCCTTTTCAGATGGAAACAAAGTAAACCATAATTGTACTTTCAATATAAAGTCAGGAGTCTTACCTTAGTGGCCTAAATTTAAAAATAATTCACTTTTATGGCAGTCAGAAGTTTCAGAAGATAAATATGGATTAATTTATTCTGTTGATAGTCTAAGATCATCAGATAAGGAGCCTAAGCTCCTTTTGTGCTTCTAGACTGTCTTTGTGTTCCTGAATAATTTGTGCAGATTTAATTTTGAACTTTCTTTTGCTACTTCTAGATTGTGTTTAAAATACTTTATTTCACTCTTGCATTTCAAGATCAGAAGTAATATAATTTTTCATTAAAAATAGATTGAACCTACTTGGATATAAAATCAGCAAAAGGGGAAACTATCATACATAAGAAACATACATAATTAGGAGACTAAGAATTTTGAATTAAGAGCTTGATAAATTGTTGCACATACTAGGCATCGTGTGCATGTTATTTACTAAAGTAGATTGAATTATCCTCAGAGGCTATTTGCATTTAAATTCAGCTTAATGTTTCAGTTTACCACAGGGATAAGTAAAGAAGCTTGTCTAAAACAAGAAATGGCCCGAGATAAGAGTGCTTCTTAGAGTTTTAAAAGATTTGATTAGTCTTTTCTTATCTTCATTATTTTTGTGCATTTGTCCTAATTTTTAAAGGGTTGCAAGTGGATGAGAAAAATACAATGAAAAATAGGAAAAAATGTCAGAGAGTCTAAAACAATGCAAATGAGAGTATCTTATTGAAATCAAAGGGAATTACAGATGTTTATCTTTACTGTGAACTTGGCCTATTGTTTTTATAATGGTGCCTAAACAAGCAGTTATTTGTAGTTTATCAAGATAATTCATCCTTACCCATTCCCTAGTGAAAAAAAACAAACAACAGAATACATATAGATTTCTGTTATTATGTACTGCCTTATCCAGTACCTTAAGACAACCTTAGGAAAAAAGAGAGGAAGCAAATAAGATGAATACCAGTGTGTAGACCCAAACCAGAGGCACAAAATGCCAGCTTCACTTGCACGTGGATGGTGTCGTTCATCCAATCTGCTAGCAGTCTTTTCAAATCAGAGGAAAAATATGAGACAATTGTAATGATTATAAGTTACCTGGGTTTCCCATTCTCAGGAGCTAGCTCTGGTTTGGATATTAAATCCACAGCCCATACAAAGGTTTCCTTCTATAAATATCAACCTCTCTACTGGTGATGCATGGAACATACCTAGCAACATAAGACATTAAGACCATCCATCAGCAGCCTTACGGTAATCAAAAAGGTTTCATCACTCTCTTTCTGTTGGTTGGCTTTCCTAAAGGCCAAGTAGAACTTAGCTGGATATTCATATCTCAGAGGAACTGTGGGTCATTAAACATGTCTCTGTACATAACAATTAATGTGAGAAAATGTTGACATTTGCACTGGCAGGAATAGCACTGGTTAAAGCATTTTGCTTTCATTCCTAATATTTCTTTGACCAAGAAAGGCTAGATTTTAGAAACAGAGAATTTTCTCTCAAACTCCCTGTGCTATTGAAGTTCTTTGCTTCTCCAGGCAAGTATGCAGATCTACCGTTGTTTAACTGTGTAACAGGGAAAAGAAATATTGCCTTGTTAGCATGCCTCTCTGACTGGTAAGTTAATGTATTTTGATGGGTGCTAAAAGAACTGTGAGGGAGAAGGCGTATGTAGGTGTATAGTCATGTACTCTTAAAATGAATGTTTTCTCATTAAATAAAATGGAGGAAATGCAGAAGTTAAACACAAACAACTGCAAAGTTTTAAATTTGATTTTAATAATAAAATATTTTTTCATTCTCTCCTAGTATTTCACTCTTCTCTTTCTATAGTTCAGAACTGAAAGGTCAACACATTGTTCACTATGTCACAGTCTTCTACATAATAATTTATCAGACCAGTAACTAAAAATATACTAGATCAAAGTATTTTAAGATAATCACAATTATCTTCTTCCTGTGGTTGCTCATGTTTGACCAAGCTAATTATGCCTTGCTTCTTTCCAGATTTATACAGTAATTGCCGAAGAGTGCTTTTAGAAGGATGGCTGCCAGAAGGGCAGAAGAAATGGCTTAGAGAATGCTAATGGGACTTATAAACAGCAGCTTTTAAAGGGCTGTGACCTATCATACCAGAGTATCTTACTGCTGCATCTTAAATAAGGGAAGGGGGTGGGGACCGTAGTTCAGTTTTGTGACTTGACTTGAAACTGATGACACTGCTTCAGTTCACAGAATAACAAAATTTATATGGCAGAGCTCTTATTATTTATGATTCACAGCAAGGAGAAGGTGTTGCCCTAAAGCTCATTCTAATACTTCACCAGCAATGAATATCTTTAAGCATAGACAGATCAATAAGTTAAAAAAAATATGGACTCATTTTCAATTTAATATATTTGCTTGTGCCCAGTGGACACTTGATTTCAAAAAACAACCAACCAGTATAGTTTTGTATAGATACTGAAAAAAGTTGAAGGCTTGCACAGCTGAATCACGGAGAAAGTGACATAGAACTGCAATTTCTAGAAGTTTTGGTTGGGAGACTAATTAATAGCTTACTTCTTTCCAGTTGTGGAATAAATACAATTCCAAATTTCTTATTAGATCAGCTACAGCACATCGCAGTGTCTTGACTTCTTAATATCAGGTTATCGATATTCACGTGGAAAAGTACTTGCGGTCAAACCTTAATCAAGGAATACTTGTTAAAAAGTAAGAGTGTAAATTTAAACTTCTACTAAAATCAAAGATATTATGCTCTGCTTAGACATCCCAGGCAAAAAAAAAAGGAAGTTAAAGTTGAGAAGCACACTATTTATAATATGGTTTTTTTGTCCTTTAAACACACAGAGATGCAGCTGAAAGCTGCAACAACATAACTCTGCTAACCTAGATTTTTTCTTTCCCATCAGTGCTGAGTAAATGACTGGTGTGTCATGGTGGCAAAGGTAATTTTTTAAAACCGAATATTTTAATATCATCATTAGTACAAGTCTCATAGCTGTTAAGCTACTGCTATTTCCTAAACAAAGCAGGCTCTTAGATCCAGAATGCAAACCAAAACAAAATATGGGTCTAACCATGACAGAGATTTAAAATTGCAAAGGTGATCCATCTTAATGCAATAATTTGCACTAGGAAAATCCTGACCAATCCATGGTTATGGGAGACTGAGATCCAGCTCCACCTGCAACTTGGTACAGTTTAAATTCACTCTTTGAATACCCTGCAGGGTGCTAGGCTGTCGGCCTTTCTGGGTGAAAACACTGAAATAGATGATTTTTATTAAAATATTCAAAATGCTGTAGACCAGAGAAAGGAATTGAGAACAGCAGTGCACATGACTTCAAAGACTAATGATTAAACCGGTAGGATCAAGGGAATCATTATTGTCAAACCCCATTTAAGGAACTGGTAATGTGCTCTGTATAGTGACTTCATCTGAGAATGATGCTCAGATTTCCCATTGAGGACATCATTTTTGTCATGCTTGGACCACCCTGTTTCAGATATCACTGAGCCAAAGACAAAAGGAAATGAAGGATGTGCTCTGAAGACCAAACAGCTGACTAGCAAAAGTCCAGTGGAAGTATGGTTCTTGTGTACACTATACAGTGATATTCTTGTGATTAGTTGGTTGCTTATATGCCCATTTTTGTTCTTAAAATTCCAGTATTTTGTCCATCAGCATAGCACATAAGATCTTTTGCTTTACTTGTCTATTTATGTGATAATTTTTACAGTACTTCTGATTCTGCAGGATACACCTAAGATTAGAATCTACTGTTATAAACATCTAGTTTGTATTGATTGCACTTTGTAAAAAGGTTATGGAATTTTATGATACTAACACATTTAGTTAAGCATCAGCACTCAGTCTCCCAGCACTGTCTTACAAGTAATATGAATGACTTTCTTCTGACACATCACTGATTTTATTCCATTTTCTTGGATATCATTAGCACTTCTAAGTATTAAAGCTAATAATGAAATCCCAAGATTGTGGATTTCACTAAGCCACTGGAAGTACTGATCAATTAGTATCTAGGCAGTGATGAAGCTGGTTTACTTTAATGTCATTGAAAATGGTCTGCCTATATGAGATGTATGACCTATAATTTAACAGCTTACATACCCCCTCTATTGAATTACTGTATTCTACTTGTTTTGTACGGAAGATGCAGTGTAGTAGTGTCTGAGAAACCATGTATGATATTTTGTAATATTTTAATACCTTTAGGGTACTCATCTACCAGAAATTCAAATTCTGGTCTAATTAGTTATGGGAATAAGCTAAATGTGAGAATGACTTTCCTTTCTCAGTACACTGAGCTCAGTGAAAGAGCGACAGTAAAGGTAATGGGGTGAGATTGTGCACATTGCCGGTTTCAGAGGGTTCTTTCAATATGACCCTTTTTAGCTAGACCATGCAAGTCTTGTTGATATAGCATTATATTAGTGTGACTTTGTTGCAGAATCAAACAACAAATGCTTAGATTTTAAAAAATTTCTTCCTTACCAAGAAAAAATGCTTGCTATGAATGAACAAAATATTGAGACTATTCATCATCTACCTGCTACAAAATGTGTGGCTTGTTCCAGGGAGGGTTGAACTTGTTCTGAGATTGATGTTATTAGTTGTTAGAAAAACCCTTCAGGAGTCGTGCACTTGCACACAGTGCTAGAATTGCTCTCTTCTACTAAAATGTCATTTTGAGCAGGTCCTTCCAGAGTTGCCTGGACTACTTACTGTCTCTGGGATTTGAACAGAATGGCAAAAGGCTGTTTCTTTTAACACAGAGATAAAATAAATCAGTCCCCAAATGGGGACAGTTTAAGTTAGCTTTCTAGTTCTTGGAGTGAAAGTTGCATGAGAGAATTTTTTCAATCATATGCACTTGGTGATTTAATGCAAGAGTTTGAAAATGCTGGATGAGCATCTCTTTGCAGTATCGATGTTGATTTTCAATAGCACCTGGAACACTGGTAAAGATCCAAAAGACTGAAATAAAACAAACATTGTGCCCATATTTTGAAAGAGATATAGGCTAGAGAAATGGTCTGACAGGAACATAATGCAGTTCAAGAAAGAAAAGTGAAAAGTCGTGCACCTGGGGAGGAACAACCCCATGCACCAATATATGTTGGGGCCCACCCAGCTGGAAAGCAGCTTTGCAGAAAAGGTCTTGGTGGTCCTGGTGGACACCAAGTTGAATATGAGCCAGCAATGTGCCCTTGCTGCAAAAAAGGCTGATGATATCCTGGGCTGTCTTAGACAAGGCATTGCCAGCAGGTGGAAGAAGGTTATCCTTCCCCTTTATTCAGCACTGGTGAGTCCATGCCTGGAGTACTGGGTCCAGTTCTGGGCTCCCCGGTACAAGAGAGGCATGGAGCTACTGCAGAGAGGACCACAGAGATGATTAAGGAGCTGGAGTATGTCTCATAGGAGGAGAGGCTGAGAGAGCTGGAGCTCAGCCTGGAGAAGAGAAGGCTCAGGGGAGTTCTTAACATCATGTATAAATACCTGATGGGAGGGGACGAAGCAGATGGAGCCAGGCTCTTTGCAGTGGTGCCCTGTGACAGGACCAGAGACAATGGGTACAAACTGAAACACAGGACGTTCCCTCTGAACATTAGGAAACACTTTTTTACTGGAGGGATGACCTGGCACAGGTCATCCAGAGAGGTCGTGGAGTCTCCATCCTTGGAAATATTCCAAAGCCTTCTGGACATGGTCCTAGTCAACCGGCTCCAGGTGGGCCTGCTTGAGCAGGGCTTGACCAGATGACCTCCAGAGGTCCCTGCCAACCTCAACAGTATTGTGATTCTGAAGTGGACAAGACTTTTGTAGTTCTATCCTCAGTCAAGAACTGAAGGAGTGGAATATAAATGAAAAACAATGTGACAGTTCATGTGTGTTTTAGGTGTTCATTTCACATTACAGTGCCCAGTCCTTGAAGATGAGTGTGACCAGGTTATGTAGATTTTTATGGAGGGAGGCAGACATGGCTTTTTCTCCTCAAATCATCTGACCATTCTAATGGGAAGAAGATTTAAGTGTGGGATGGAGAAAGCAGAAGACTTGTTGAAGCTGATTTTTAGCACAACGTTGTTTACCCCTTTTAGCAATGATCAGAAAAGAAACTACTGATACAGTTTGCAGATGACACAAAAACTGGGGGAACAGTAAATAAAGAAGAGAACAAATCAGCAAGACAAAACATTCTGAGTTTTAATATGGCCGAATATAAAGTCAGACCTATTTAAAAGAAGAAGGTTGACCATACATAGCTGGCAGAAAATATTGGCCTGAGAAAGCCTTGTGGGTTGTGGTAAACTATCATAAACTTCATTGTGACCTAGAAAAAGTCTGTATGACACTGTTATATAAAGCTGCTCATTAAAATTGAAGAAAATAAAGACGGACTAACTGAATTAGATTAAAAAAAAAAAAAATACTACTGATGACATTCCTAAAAGGTGCCAAGAGCACCAAAGGCAAAATAAAAACCTAGAGTCAAATAGAAACAGACTAAAAATAGTCAAATGAGTGAAAAACTTAGTGACAGAATTTCTCACATTACACTGTTTGGGCTGTTAAAAAGGGAGACTTCACAGTAGGTTTGTGTTGCCTGGAAAAAGCACAGATTTACATCAGTTCCAGCCAGCGTTGACTAAGTTGACAGAAACAAGTCTTGTTTCACAGTTGCCAAACCAACTACCTGAACTCTAGGCTACACCAGTCAGAGTAAGAAAAAATGACAAGGACCCCAAAAACAGTATACTATTTTGCCTTCACCCAACTCCACACATAAAGGGAGCCTTGGCTCCTGCTGTCACTACATTCTTTGCAGGTCCTTCTGCTTCTCCTCCTTATTTCTCTCAGTTTTCTTAGTCTCACATTTTTTGCACCCTATTGTAAAAACCTAGCTCAGATAGTAAAAAACTTCATTCCTTAGAGTACTTTTTTTGTGCAGGCATACAGACAAAAAGAAGATCTTGAAAAGCACAATATTTGTACAAATGTGTCAGGTCTCAGAAGGCCTTTGTTTGAGAACAAAAGTTGTAGGTGAAGGTTAGACTGCTTTACATATTTAATTTAGGGTTCACTGTTTCCTTCTTTTATATGCATAGGTTTTTTTATTGTAAAAGAGGCAGGATCAGAATTTAACAATGATCATGACAACAATATCTAGCTTATTTTTAAGAGACTTTCTCATTATTCAGAAAGATTATTTATAGCTACCCTTAATATCATTAAAAAGGCTGCCAAACCCTTGGTTTCCTTGAAAAGTAATAAGAAGAAGTCTTAAAAAGAAATCCTTACTTAATATTTTGCATTTTGCTATTATAAAGGTTTCTTTATCTCTATCTTTATGGAAGAGGATTCTAAAAAAAAAAATTATTGCCATAGGACTAAGCAAACTGAGTTATATGCATTTGAAATGCCAAATGTTATTTAACTATTTATTATAAATGTTATTTAAGTAATATTGTACATGAGTAGGTTAAACTGGTATTGTTATCATTCTAGGCCAATTTATTTCATCGTAAGTACTACAACAGCTCCAAGTGCAATGATTAGCCCAAAGGAATAAAGTGATACTCTGATCTATAAACATGGAAATCTCAAATGGCAGCAGGTTGAGTCCCTTACCTCTGAAATTGGCACTGCAGCAAATGCTGAGGACAGTCATGGTATTACAGCAAAAGACGAATGTTAATACAGGGGAGCTGGATAAGAAAAGAAAAAATGAGAATGATTAAAGATCTGGGAAATATTTACAGAAAGATATCTTCCAATTCTATATAATGAAAAGAAGGGTAATAGTTTTCTTGATTATAGTCCTTACATACATAGAAAGAGAAAGAATCTTTTAATTAGTGAAAGAATTACAGCAGCCCATGGCTGAAAAATGACAGTGGGAAAGTACAGACCAGAAAAAAGTTTCTCTGTTGTAGAAGTTATGATATTTAACCATTAAACCTTTTTTTTAAAAAAAGTGATGTTAGATCCCTCTTTCTGTAGCATGTTTAAATTGGGATAGAAGTACAAGTATACTCTTATCTTAGAGATGAAATCAGATTACATTATCACAGCAGTCCAGCCCAGTTTTCCAACGTGTGACCTGAGCAGTGCCCATTGTGGTATGCAGATGAGACAACATTCAGAATCCAAAGTAGTTACACATTTTTTGTTCAATTTCCTCTCCCAGCCCTTTGTTGGAAATAGGCAAATTACTCCAGAGCTTCAGCTTCGTAACATAACACTCCCTTTAGGCTGCTGGATGTAATTGGACTAGGGTAGAATCCAGGTAAATTACAGCACACAATCTTTCTGTGTATTCCACAGAAGACCTTGTAATGTTCCTGGAAAAATTGAGTGAATTTTCCCCAAAATATCACCTGAGTTACTTATGCTCCCGTATGGGTCTGTCTTTTTTTTACCTCTCCCTCCCCCCCCGCAATCTTCAGTATTATACATTCTAGACTATAACTTCAGGAAGATCTGATGAAGATCAATGCTTTTAGTTAAATAAGAAAACCAATCTTTTTTAGATAACTTCATGTTATTTCCTTTGGTGCATAGCAGCTATAATTCACCTCAACCTAAGGGACTACAAAATCAAAAGATTCATTACAAATAGTTTTCAGACCTGCATGTAACAGCATAAACATATCTGTATTATATTCATTGATCATTTAGATGATGCTACTCAAATAGCACATTGCAAGTTGTCATAGTTTAAACTCGAAAGGATTTATACAGAATAGTGGACAGTGTTATTTCTGTTTAGGAGGTAGTAGTCTCATTTGTATAACTTGAACATATATATACACCACTAATGTAATATTTCTAGTGTGTACACATTTCTGCATAGAAAGATACATTTTCCCAAATCTTTGTGCATACAAACATTTATTTCAGCTCATGTTTTGGGATATGCACAACATTATATGCATGATCTGAAGAATAAGGCAACAGGCAAGGTGGGGCTAGAGGGGTGTAAACACCATATCAAAGGTGTATAAGGCTAACTCAAAGAACTAACCATAAAATATTTTTCTCTTATCTGCTGTTTCTATATAATCTTTACTTTAGCATCTAGACCTCTGATTCCATAGAACTTAGTCAGGCCTGATGTACGAGCTACCCAGCATTGCTGACTCAGCAGCTGCCAATTTATTCCAGCCAAATGATTACTCTCTACACAAAACTTAATTTGCCTTCCTGCAAAGGTCCTGCATCCTCTACAGGACTACAAACAGCGTTGGTCTTAACATGCATTTCCCTCCATCTTCTTGTCTTTCCGAACAAAATGCCTCATCCACATGCATCAGCAGTTTTCAACTTGCATGTGTGGGCTGAATATGTGATAGGTGCTCATAAAATGTCTGTGAATAGGGCTGGTAGGTCAATGTGAATCTCCTTGCCTAGCACCAGTGTATCAAAAGTAACCGTACTTTCTCCACAAATATCTACTGAAAATGTTTGATTAAGACATGTTTAGGGCACATCCCTGCTTTCATCCATTCAGCTTTCCTACTTGTGAGGCTACATAGTGTTTATGTAGCTGTTGGCTGATGGGGTTCAGCTAGTTGGTGTACTGGAAAATAAACTTAGTAGCAAGAAAAGTTCCCTGCCAAACCTAGATCTGATGCAACAAGAGTCCAGGAACTCATAGCTACTATAGGGGAAGAGGGAGAATAGACCAGGACTACCCTTTTGCAAGACAGTTTTCTGTTATATTTTCTTAATCTTTGCATCAAGATACATCAGTATCCAGGGGTATGACATTACCCAAGGCTAAGAGAAATTTTGAGTTATATTCCCAAGTTTGATTTAGAGCAACAAGCTAACTAGATTTGTGTAGGAGGTTTAGGATGTGGCTGTTAATCATCACATTATTCAAGTTCTGCCCACTGAAAGTCAATAATGATGTTCCTGTTCGTTATTTAGGGGCTGGGAAGATGCTAAAGCTGGCACAGAGTTATATTTCTGGTTTTGTTAAATTTATTACGCTTATTTTGCGAGGTCAGTTTGGGTAACTGGGGGAGGCTTGAATATCAGGCTCCAACTTTGTAAAATAGATGTTAATATTTAAACTAGCTATCAATGTCACACCTGGAGAATATGTTTAACATTGAACTTGCTGCTAGCACTTAATGAACAACAGTGAATTTGCCTAAACATATAATTTTTTATTATTATTAATACAGTTTGTTTCCTGTGGAGTGTTAACATACTGAATGTAGATAACCATAGGCTATTTTCCTAGTTATTAAATAAAACGTCTTAAAGAATTAAAAGAATAGATAACATTCTATTTTACTCATAAATGTTAGACAAACATTTCAGGTTTTAACAGGAGATGCCCTTCTCCTTATCCTATCTGCATAGATAAATCCACCTTTACATATTTCAATCCTGTCAGAATTTGTAATGGATTGCAGATAACATGTATATTCAGCTGGTTAGGCACAGCTATTAGTAACTTAACAATTAGTAATACCTGAAAGAAAATTTTAAAAAATCCACTGAATTTTTAATCCTACACCTGAATCCAAATGAAACAGAACTGCAGGGAATATTCTGGTCTGGCACAGGCTGCACAGGGAAATAAACAATGAGGAGAAGAACTCTTCAGATTTTTCATAGTAGGTAATACAGTTCAATATTTATCTTTTCCTATCTGTGCAACCTTGCTGATTTCCGTACAGAAAATTCAGATGCAAGCAATGATATTTAGGTAAGGAATATTTTAGCACATAGTTGACAATTCCGTTTGCTGATGCTCCTTTTTGTGGCTTTTAAGTGCAAATAGAAGGTGTATTCTCCACTGACCCTTGTCCAGTCTCCTGTGAATATTTACTGAACATCAAAGGAAAACAGCGATGTTCCCTGAAGCGATGGTCTCAAAGGACATGAACTCTCTAAACTGTCATGCTTAGGATGCCATCGCAGCTTCTGCAAACACTTCAATGAATCCTTCTCCTGCATCTGCAGACTTATGCCTTAATCCATTGCTGACTTAGTAATAAAAATAAGACACACTGATATGCCTGTAAATATAAAGGTAGCACAACTTCTAACATTTTTTTTTCAGCTGGCTTAGGGCATTTTTTTAAGCAGTGAATTCTCAGAGTGAAAATGGAGTTCAGCAGTGACCTGGACACTGGAGTTGAGTGCACACTAAATAAGTTTACCAACGATACTAAATTAGGAGGAGCTGTTGATTCCCTCAAGGGTAGAGAGGCCTTACAGAGAGATCTTGATAGATGAGAGTACTGAGCAATCACCAGCCTTATGAAATTTAACAAGGACAAATGCTGGATGTTGCACCTGCAGTGGTGTAATCCTGAATGTATGTATAGACTGGGCAATAAGAGGCTGGAGCGCAGCCCTGCAGAAAAGGGATCTGGGGGTTTTGGTTGATGGTAAGCTCAGTGTGACTCAACAATTCACACTGGTGGCCAAAAGGACCAACCATATCCTGGGGTGCATTAAGCACTGTATAGCTAACCGGTTGAAAGATGTGATTGTCCTGCTATACTCAGCATTGGTGCAGCCTCATTGAGAATACTTGTGCAGTTTTGGGCTCCCGAATATAAGGACATAAAATTATTAGAATGTGTCCAAAGGAGGACAACAAAGATGGTGAAAGGACTAGAGGGCATGACTTATGAGGAGTGGCTAAGCATACTAGGTTTGTTCATCTTAGAGGAGACTGAGCGGTGCCCTCATTGCTGTGTACAATGTCCTCATGAAGGGGTGTGGAGAGCGAGGTGCTGATCCCTTCTCTGTGGTGTCTGGTGACAGGACACAAGGCTTAGAGTTGCATCAGAGGAAGTTCAGATGGGATATTAGGAAAAGTTCTTCGCTTAGGAGGTGGTCAAGCACTGGAACAAGCTCTCCAGGGAAGTGGTCATGGCCCCAAGCCTGTCAATGTTCAAGAACCATTTGGACAATGCTCTTAGATATATGGTTTAACTTTTAGGTTGCCCTGTGTGGAGACAGGATTTGGACTCCTGTTTGTACAACAACAATTGTTTGTCTTATAAACTAAGACAAATCATTCTACTTTAGCCTTGAGTCATCTATCTAGTTCTAATTAAGCACAAGCAGTTTTGTTTCTTATGCACAGACCATTTACATGTCTGAACAACAGATTAACATGCTTTTCACATTCTGTTTTTGTACTCACACAGCATCCTTGCCCTTGAAATCTTTAACTGCTTTTCTGGTTCCTTGCAAAGGTCTTAGCTAGTTACGAGGCTTTTGCAGCCATGAGACCTCTTGCTTACAGTAACACAAATCACAGGCTGGATCCTCAGAAATTTTTGGGGATCTCTGCTGGGTGACTATAAGCAGAGTCCAGTATTACTCAGCACAGTAAACGGTAGTATTAAGAATACATGTGTTGTGCTAAAACAGTAGTTTAAGACTATACATGCCATGCAAATGTATTGGGGTTTTTGTTTTGTTTTTTCCCTTGCAGTGGACAACACCCTGCAATGAGACAGATTATGAACAATTTTCTACATCCTTTTCCTGGATCAGCTCCCTCAGTAAGTGGGGTTTAAAAAACCCCACAAACATGTAGGCAATTCCCAGATTCTAGATCATTCATCCCATAGATTGCTCTTCTCTCATTGGCTACAAATCTTTTTGAAGTTTCAGATGAAATGCAATAGGCATTTTTGTACAACGTATGATACATACACTATTATGATAGCAGCTTTTCCTATCCTTCAGTTTCTTGCATTCTCCTTTCATTATTGACAGCTCTTCAACCAGGTTCAACTAGAGAACTGATACAGCTTCCCCACACATCTGTAAGAAAGAAACTTTCCAATGAAAGTTTCAAACTTTGGGGTTTTTTTGATTATTCAGAACTTTGGTTGAGAAATTTAGCCCTCTCTGTCTCCTCACCTAACTAACTATATAGAATATTGAATAAGATCTTACTGCACTACATTTTCTGCAATGAATCCTATGCAGAAGACTGAGATAGTGCTTCTGCTCTCACAGTGATCCATAGTTGCTCCACTATTAAGCTATGTTGGCAGTGCACTGAGGAAAAACCTTTCCCAAACTCCCTGTAAGTGAGGGGGAAGGATTTCTTAGGACTTTCCATGTTTTTCTACTTCTTGATAGGTCTAATTCCTTTGTTAACAGTTCAGCCTTAATACACTTAGCCATATAAACATAGTCAGTGTCTTTCAGCTGTACCCAAAGCAACAGGAGTCATGTATTATGTCCAGACTTTGACTATACCACAGTCCAGTTCTAAATGATCTGCTCATAGCCACATTGAAAATTTATAGTAGTGTGCAGAACAGAACCAAGCAAGACTGCCAGGCATGCTAACCATGGCACACTTCCTACCCCTCGATTCAGTACAGTTTGGTACCATTTAAATTAACAACATCTTAAGTACAAATTTTACAGGTTTTTTTGTGATTCTTAATATCAAGAAATCACTTTCCTTCTCTGACGTAGAGTCTATTGATAAATCATCATACTTCAGAAAATCTGCTCTATGCCCTAAAAAAAAAAGTTTTTACTGCTGAAAGCAACCTTAGTACCCTTGTTGCTGTATTAGGAGTGAGAATATGGAATAACTTTTCTTACCCTTAATGGATTGGAAATATTCAATGAGGTCGTTTTAACAATGAGGATTAAATGACATGTTTTTGAAAAAAATATTTACTAAAGAAGAGCATAGAACATAGCATATTAGAGAGCTAAATTAAGCATTCAACTGCTTTCATTTCCAGTGTCTTCATTTAATAATAATGGACAACCAGAACAGTATGACTTTCAACTAACATTCACTATGTTTCATATTAGTCTCACTCTAAGTGAGAGAGAGTATAGTGGTGCCCTGACTTGAGATAATAGCTGACCGTATGTTGTAACTGAGACATTTTATCTGTAGAAGTCTACTGTCATCAAAAACCCAATAAGAACTTCATCATTTACCTTACAAGGAACAAAGCTATACTTTCCAGTTTTATACCTTTGGTGCATCACTGACTTCGTCTCTGTTTGTTTGCATTGCCTTTTACAGTTGTTTTAAAATTCATTCAAGAGCATATTTAACACTTCAGCATTACAAGAAACATTTCCCAGAGTATTTACTGATCAATGAACTATAGTACTATGATTACAAACCCGTTTTCATACAATTTCATGTCACTTGATAAGATTGATGTGAGTGCGTAATATGTCTCTCCTGCCTCCAGTCATACAGATCTGCAAGTTCTCCTTCAGTTGTGACCTCTTTCTTCAAATACATCAATTTCCTAGACTTAATACTAAAAGTCTAGTCATAAAATGCTCTGAAAGAATTTTCCTCTGGAGCTATTCTGAGATTTTTCGAATTAAGTTAAAAAATGACTGATGCTATAAAGGTCACATATTCCATCTCCTCTTCTGTAACACCACAATGTCAGAGAAGTGTTTGTAATAGTCATATACTGTAGGATCTTTTTTGTCCTAGTATTTTTTTAATGTTTCTTTTAATTATTATGTAAAAAGATTCCAGTGCATGAAAGGAACAACAATAAAAAACTAAAAAACAAAAACGACAAAAAACAACCAACCAAAAAAAACCCCATAAAACCTTTATAAAAAAGATTTTCTCTTCGAAGACACCTAAATTACTGATATCAGCCTAACTTCCTAAGCAATTACAGTCTATAACTGCAGGTGCACATGTGTCACTAGTATTTTTTAAACTGATCTAAGACACTAAAACCAAAGTCTTCCTATAGATGTTGTGGAGATAGGTGGAGTGGAGACCTCTCATCACAAGAAAGGCTGTTTCATTCATATCAGACATCAGAGAATCCAACTACAGGAGACTTTCACAGTCAGCAGGGTTTCATTATTGCTGTTATACATATAATTAATTGTTTGATTTAAATGTTTTAGCTTGATTAAAAGACTCTGAAAAATATAGACAAAAATCAGCAGAATTTTCTTCAGAAAAAATGGTTCCTGCCAGAAAAGGCAAGAATTGAGAGGTATGTGAGTTTTAATTAAAATTTGTCTTTGATATCAAATTGTAATGGTATTTACATGTTTCAGTATGGTTGCTTTTCAGATTTACACCTAATTTGTGTGAAGACCTTCACATAAATTAAGTTTCATAAAGTGGTCAAAGCATTTAATAACAAAGAAAGAACTTCTTGGATTTATTTTTAGCTTAAAGAAGGTCCTTGTCATGGTTTAACCCTGGCCGGCAACTCAGCACCACACAGCCGCTCAGTCACTCCCCCCCAGTGGGATGGGGGAGACAATAGGAAGAGTAAAAGTGAGAAAACTCGGGGGTTGAGATAAAGACAGTTTCATAGGGAAAGTGAAAGCTATGCACACAGGCAAAGCAAAACAAGGAATTCATTCACTACTTCCATCGGCAGGCAGGTGTTCAGCCATCTTCAGGAAAGCAAGGCTCCATCGTGCGTAATGGTTACTTGGGAAGACAAATGCCATCACTCCAAACATCTCCCCCTTCCTTCTTCTTCCCCCAGCTTTTTATGCTGAGCATGATGTCATACAGTATGGCATAGCCCTTTGGCCAGTCTGGGTCAGCTGTCCTGGCTGTGCTCCCTCCCAGCTTCTTGTGCACCTGGCAGAGCATGGGAAACTGAAAAGTCCTTGACTAATGTAAGCACTATTTAGCAACAACTAAAACATCAGTGTGTTATCAACATTATTTTCATAGTAAATGCAAAACACATCACTATACCAGCTACTAAGAAGTAAATTGACTCTATCCCAGCCGAAACCAGGACAGCCCTTTAAAAACTGAGTATTTCTGCAGTTGTTGCTAAAGTATTATTTTAGGTAAGCTATGCAATGCTTCATCTCTGCTTTGCTTTTTCTTAGAATAGGATACTTTTATCGTAACCATATTTTATCTCCTTATCCAGTCATTCTCACCTAGCCTGGATCTCCTTCTTTGGCAGGAAGCAACACAAAATATCATTGGATAATAGCTCTATTGCTAGTGACCTCCATTATTATCTTGTCAAAGATGGAGAAGTTGAAATCTCATTTTTTGGTTGACGGTGGCCCCAATTAATATTTTTTTAACAAAGTTTTAGATCTGCTTCAGAGCTGAGATAAGAAGAAAGTGTGGTGGAAGTATTTCTGGAGGAAACCTACCAGTTCCCATCATGTCTCCTCAGCACATATACTGAAACCTAGTCACCAGGTCAAGCTCTCAGTAATGAAAGCAAAATGTGGGTTGCCTGACACATATCAAAGGTCTGCTATAAAAGCAATCTCACTGGGAACATGGGATGCATTTTGTAAGGCTGGTATAAGCTTCTTTTGAAGCCTGGCCATTGGAAAAACAAGGAAGTTAACACAGAATGGTGTCCATGCATAACACTACTTTATACCTTCAGTGTGACCCTGGGAATGGTTAAGGATTCAGTGAGATTTATAGAAATTATAGTCAATATTTGAGAGGTTGTCACAACACTCAGAATGATAATAAAACACGTAGAAACAGCATTCTTTTTCCCTCATTTTTTAAATAAAGACTGTTGAGATGAAGTGTTAGTGTATTGACTGGAAGGCATTCTATCAAAAACAACAGGAGGAAGGATTCTGTCACCCACTGGAGAAGTTCATGTTGTTACTGCTCTCTCGTATAACTAAATACAAGATGCCACATATTGTGTTAAAAAAACCAACCAAACGACCTCATAAGAAATGGAAAAGAAAACTGGGAAAAGCTTCTATTGACAGAAAGAGCAAAGTACAGTAACTGCTCAGGGGATCAGTAAACTGATGGCTCAAATTCACCTCTCTAACTGCTCAGGCGATCAGTCATTGATGGCTCAAATTCACCCTGGATGCTACATGGCTATAAGAATTCCAAGGTTCAGATAAACACAAGAGGCCCATGCAAGGCTATGGAAGAATAGAGAAAATCTAGAGAAAGCAAGGAGGAATTCATAAAGAGGCTTTATGTCTCTGAAGACAGAAGAGAAGAAAGACCGAAGTACTTTGTGTAGGACACTTGCAAAAAGAAAGATGTTCCTGTGTTGGTTTTTTTTCACTGTGTTGATGATGGAGGAATTAAAACTTAAATGAAATACTTTTTATAGGGAAAAAAATATTATTCTGAGAAAATACCTTAACTGTTTGTACCTGCAGTGAAGCATACCACAAAACCGCAAAGCCTGCTTCAGTGATCACTTCCAAATCCTTTTTGGTTGTGGTGAGGAGAATACTAATCAGTTCAGGTTGCCTGTATATTGCCCTGGGTACACAAAAAATTGCAGGCAGTGTCAGAAAACATATGTCAAGCCTTATCCTGGAAAAAATGACTGCCTGCTTTCAGATTTGACTATCAAAATGCTGTGGTTGCTACATCGTATGTCCACCAAAACATCTGTCATTGTATTAAAGCATGCCCAGAACAATTCTGTTATTTTCAAGAGCAAGAACACATTCTGCAGTCCGTGAGAGGAAGGCTGAGACTGAGAATTACATTGAATTGGACTACCTAAGAAAGTGCACCATGAAAGAAATGGATTTTTTTCTCAGACTTTTAAAATTACTTTAGTGAGAACTTTTCTGAAATCTCCACATTCTTCTCAGCAGTTTTACAGGTAACTATTCCTCTGATTAAACACTAGTTTCACCTTATCTTCCTTTTAATCACTGCAGATCATCTAGTTTCTTGTGAAATGATTTTGATGTTTTTTCCTCAACGTGTTGACAGAAGATGTTATCCATTAACCCATCAATAGGGTACGACAGAGTCATTTCTTTAACTGAACACATCATGATGTGCTGGAATCAGTTTTTCAACTTAATACTGATTGAATTTAATATTAATAACATTAGCATTCTCTCTATGCAAGGAAATGTAATGACACAGGTTATTAAACTTCATACTGGAGGGAGGAAGCTAATTGTCTGTAGAGGTCAGGAAGGAAGTCCACTTTACTACAGTCTATCATCTCACAATAGGTTGTTGTATTACCCAAGAGTTCACTTTCATCTAAAGTATCAGCTTCAACCTACCTCTCAAGGAAGAATACCAGCTAAAATAAGCCTATGTTCTGCTCTTTTATAGGCAATTTATTTCTTATCAGTTACTTTTAATATTAGATGCCTCATGTTCAATACCCTACATGTTATGATCCTTTGCCCCACTCAGTTACACAGGAAACATATATCTCCTATGATCTCTTTATTTTGGTTGAGAATGTTATTTAATTTAATGTCCTACACTCCCAAAATCATGTGCTGAAGAACTACAAAGTTCCCTTAGTAAAGCAGAAAAAAACTATTAAATATTAAACAAAGTATTTGTCAGTGTTTTTTCATTGTACACTTGTGTATTGTGTCATTTACAGTGTTTAATTTCTGATGACACAAAGCATTGCTCTATAAATACTAATTACATATTCAAACATGCAAAGCAGTTCATTCTATATTCCAAAAAAATACATTAATTATAAAAATCAATTTACTTTCTTGCTACATGTACAGACAACTGATAACAATATTCTAAATTCTGATAGGGAAATGAACTGATGCAGAGGTATACTTGTAAAGAAACATGTAGAAATATCTATCTACCTCATGAGAGTATTTGAAATACAAATACTCTCTAAACAGTTGATATTCCTTTGTGAAATAATTTCTGTTCAGTTTAATGTAATGGTAATAGTACTTGCTGTTATTTGTAAGCTGTTGTATATACCTAATGTTTATGGGTGTTGCAGAGATATAAGCCACCAACTGTGTCCATGTACTCTAAGACCCAGCTGTCTTCTAGACAGTTGAATATGGTGGACTTTGGGATGCTGCTTGGTCCACTAGAGTTAAACGTGGTGGAGTCTAAGATCTAGTGAACTCCTCCTGTCCCAGTCCTACAGAAGGGAGGCTGCTGCTGTTGTGTGTTCCCAGGTCCAGGCAGGAGAGAGGCTGAGCATGTACTCCCAGTAGAGACACACATACATACAAAATGCACATACAGCCAGCCATGCAGACCGGCACAGTTGGAGAGCAGTGACTTTTACATGCAACTTTGCACTGCACACATTCAAAGTTCTTGGCAAAGTCATGCCTGAGACATTCATGAGTAAAATTAAAATTCTTTATGTGCGTACCAAAAAATTACTATGAGTTTCCTTCTATGTGAAAAATAGTGCTCTGTACTTTACATCTAGGAAGGCTTCGGGAATGGGCTAGTTAGTATGACAGCAAATAGATAAACAAGTAGAATCACCCATACAGTTGCAACCAGAGATGTAACGGCAACTTTGCAGTACTAGGGCAAAGTAGGGAGCAAAAGCCCAATGATGTTGTCGTGGTTTAACCCCAGCCAGCAACTAAGCGCCACACAGCCGCTCGCTCACCCTGCCCCGACCGGTGGGATGGGGGAGAGAATTGGAAGGGTAAAAGGGAGAAAACTCATGGGTTGAGATAAAGACAGTTTAATAATTGAAGTAAAATAAAATAGAACAGTAGTAGTAGTAGTAGTAGTAGTAGTAGTAGTAGTAGTAATATAATAATACAGTAATAATATACAAAGTAAGTGATACACTGTACAATTGCTCACCACCCACTGACCGATACCCAGCACATCCCTGAGCAGCAATCACAGCCCTTCAGCCACCTCCCCCAGTTTATATTCTGAACATGATGTCATATGGTATGGAATAGCCCTTTGGCCAGTCTGGGTCAGCTGTCCTGGCTGTGCCCCCTCCCAACTTCTTGTGCACCTGGCAGAGCATGGGGAGCTGAAAAGTCCTTGATCAGTGTAAGCACTGCTTAGCAACAACTAAAACATCAGTGTGTTATCAACATTGTTCTCATCCTAAATGCAAAACACAGCACTATACCAGCTACTAGGAAGAAAATTAACTCTATCCCAGCTGAAACTAGGACAGATGTTATTCTGTCATTGCAATGTGAAACCACATTTGAAACTGAACTCTCAGTCTGTCTTAAATCCCACAAAGAGACAGGAAATCTATAGAGATCTTAATTTGGGAAGCCATAATGCCAAATGAGGCTTAGCTTTATATATCTCATGTAACACAGTATTAGGTTATTCAAGTGTCTCTGTTATGCAGCACTTCCTTTTGGACTCAGAATTTGCTAGAACAACTCATGACAAACAGCTTGAGACTCAAAAACATTGGATAAAAACCCTGAAGTGACCTATCAGCCAGCTCTTGGAAAAGAGCATGATGGCTTTCCATACCCAGCGGGAGATATCTTTTTTCTTTATTGATGAGCTCTTCATTCACATATGTATATCCTTCTTTTCCTGATGACCTCACTTTCCCTGCAAGTTTTCAGTGATTACAGCAGAGCTCATCTCTCCCATCTTGCCAATACACCTGGTCTTTGTGAAGTGAGTCTTGAACAATGAAAAGCTGCGACCCTTACTTGCTGCTGGATGAATGTGAGACTTTGAGGCAGAAAATATATTTATCTGCAGTCAAAGTCTACTGGTGACATCTCTTAGCCTTCCTTTGAGTTTGACTAGGTGAGAAGTCAGCATATCTTACAAAGCGTGAATAGCAAAAGCTGAGCACTGATGATTTGGACATAATTTAGAGATAAATTGTTCAAACAGCCACACGACTCCTGTGAGCAAACTGGAATACAAAGAAGGGAAGCCTGGCTTCTCCTTGAAGTACTTCTGAGACACTTTAAAGGCAGATTTTCAGTAAGTTCTGCTAAAAAGAATGTCCTGAGTTTTAAGCGACAAATAGGTAAGTAAGGAGTACCGTGATGAGAATGAGCATAGATATCTTTCCAAAGGAATCTGTAAGATTCTGTGGGATGTGCAATATGAAGGACTCAACAGACTGGCTTACATGATGGGTGCAGCTGTGAACTACAGGATGAAAGGCACTTACTGTGATAGCCTAGGGTAAAAGAGCAAGAAATGTGCATGGCATATACATACCAGCAAGTCTGACTCCTTTCCTGCCATTAGCTTATAGAATCATAATATCATAGAAGAGCCCAGCTTGGAACGAAAAATCATCTAGTCCAACCTTTCATGGGAAATGGAGCCTAGATGAGATTATCTAGCACCCTGCCCAATTGCATCTTGAAAACCTCCAATAATGGGGACTCGACTGCATCCCTGGGGATGTTGTTCCAGTGAATGATTGTTCTCATTATAAAAAATTTCTTTCTTATGTTGAGATAAAACATCCCTCAGTGCAACTTGTACCCATTTCCCCTTTTTTTCTCCATGTGATGCCTTGTGAAAAGAGAGCCTCCATCCTCTTTGTAGCCACCCTTTAAGCACTGGCATACTGTGATGAAGTCCCCCCTGAGCCTTCTCTTCTCCAGGGAGAAAAGATCTACCTCCTTCAGTCTTGCCCCATAGGGCATGTTCTCCAGCCCTTTGACCATCTTTGTGACCGTCCTTTGGACCCTCTCCATTCTGTCCACATCTTTCTTGAATTGTGGGGACCAGAACTACACACAATACTTTGTGTGTGGCCTGACAAGCACTGAGTAAAGTGGGAAGAACGTGTGTCTATCTCTGCTGGTGATGCCCTGATGGATGCAGCCCAGGATCTGATTTGTCTGTGTTGCTGCAGCGGCACACTGCTGACTCATGTTCAGCTTGTCTCCCAAGACCCCCAGTTCACTTTCAGCAAGGCTGCTCCCCTGCCACACAGATCCTAGCCTGTACAGGGCTCTTTGGTTATTCTGTCCCAGATGCAGGACTTTTCACTTGTCTTTCTTAAACCTCATACTGTTCTTGCTGTCCCACTCTTCCAGCCTGTCCAAGTCTCTCTATAAGACGGCTCACCCTTCTGATGTTATCACCTCAACACCCAGTTTGTTGTCATCAGCAAACTTGGTGAGAGTACTTTCAATCCCGTCATCCAGGTCATTTTCGAAGCTGTTGAACAGTGTGAGGTCCAGTATCGATCCCTGGGGGACCCCACTTGTGACAGGCTTCCAGCCTGAGTAAAATCCATTGATTACCACTCTCTGAGTGCAACCTGTTAGCCAATTTCCTACCTATCTCACAAACCACCCATCCAATCTGTATCTTGTCAGTTTGTTCAGGAGAAGGCTGTGGGAAAGAGTGTCGAACACCTTGCTCAAATCCAGGTAAATAACATCCACTGTTCTCCCCATGTTAACAGAAGATGTTATTTTGTTGTAGAAGGTGATTGTGTGAGTCTGGCATGTTTTATCTTTTGGGACACTCTTCATCAGTGTGTCCGAATATTTCTTCTTTCAGTAGCTGCCATTTGTATGTATTGAAATGGCACTTTATGTTAGTCACTAATTTGTTCAGGGCTTAGAAACCTTATTCTGAATGTTGTTCTTTCCTTCTTTAGATGACTTTTTGAGGTTAACTTTCTGATTAGGGAGCACAGGCAGTGAAAGTGAGTGAGCCTGACACCAGAAGGGAAAGGATTTCTTGTTGTAATCTAATTCCAGAATTACTTTATCTCCAGGGCAATCAGTTCTTTTTTCAGTCCTTCTTTCTCACCTATCAACTATGTTGGGCAGAAACTGGAGGCAGGATACTATTAATTATTGCTTAATAGCTGAGTCAGAGTTCTGTTGCACTTATCTGCTCTGCTTCTGCAAAGAAGAGAATGCTGCATACACCTTCCCTGCTGACAAATCCTTCAGGATTTGTATCCAGAAATAATCCAGAAATTTTTCAGTATCCAGAAATACAATAAAGTGGATTGCTAATTAATAGTTCTCCCCACCCCATGGTGGGAGGAGAAGTGATTGGTTGTTTGCTAATAGCTTTTAATTCCTAATAAGATCATTGCCCACTCCAGCCAATTAGAGTTATCACAGGCTGGTTGAATTTGCATTGAGATCAGGCATTCACAACAAACTCCTGACAATCTTTACCTGTTCTTTTCTGCTTGGTAGGTGACAGAGCAAAGACCTACTAAATGTATTAGCAGTGCATACTATTTGGCACCCTCCTGTAGACCATCTTTTCAAAGACCCCAATAGACCAAGAGGAAGCAGAACATTTTTGTATTCAATACTATGATTTAAAATGTACTGCTATAATCAGGAGAGATGGAAAATTCCCTCGCTGAAGAAGTGCCCTTCTAGTTTTCAGTGATGCAATGCGCTCAGTGGAGCAGTCCAAGTTCACTCTGTAGACAGATTAACAACTCATCTTGCTAGAGCTGACAAGACTTTGTATAGATGAGCTTATTACTCTGAACAATTTCATAGCTTTTTCTTGACAATTTATTTAGTAATTCAAAAGGCTTTCCTGTATGCAGTGATATAATCTGTATTGTCACAGTGCTACCTTTCTGTTAGTGCAAAGAACATTATAGAAGCAATAAGACTGACCAGATCTGGAACTATATGGCAGTTACATTGTCAGTAGTGAAACTGTATGTATCAGTATGCTCAGAAGAATTACAACATTTTGATTGTTCTGAAATTTGATGGAGAGCTTAGTTGCTATCTCAGATGTTGAAATTACAGTCTTGAATAGGAAACTGCATCTAAGCAATCTTTGCTAACGACTTGTTACAGTGGAGTCAGGCTTTGCTGGTGGCTGTAGTGCTTCTTTTTCTATATGTATGAGAAAAAAAAATC
Organism: Theristicus caerulescens; assembly: GCA_020745775.1. NCBI lineage: Eukaryota > Metazoa > Chordata > Aves > Pelecaniformes > Threskiornithidae > Theristicus > Theristicus caerulescens. The sequence continues at coordinate 89,599,518 of CM036558.1, forward strand.
TCTTCAGAAGTCTGTTTTTCCTCCCTTATATAGGGGTCCTCAAATACACAGACTGGATTTGCAATAATTTATTTGAAAACTTCAGAAGTAGGAGACAATGTTACACAACTGAGACTGTTTCTCAGGTGAAAGTAACTTATGCCTTCACTTACCAGGTTTTTCACTGAAAACACACAATCATGGAAGGATTTAACTTTGGAAGGTAACTCTGGAGATCTCTAGTTCAAGCTCCTACTCCACAAATGGCTAACTGCAAAGCTATATCTGGTTGCTCAGGACCTTGCCCAGTAGAATTTGAAGATCTCCAAGGATGGAGATTCCACAATGTTCCCCAGTGTTAAACCATTCAACATATGAACAACTTGCCAAGTATTTATTTGTGTTGCAGAATCATATCCAAAGGCTAACTGGCACTGAACAAACATATAACAAAGAAACATTTGCTGCCCCGCTGAAGACAGACAACTACTTAAGGAACTGACTTCTTGATAAAGGTATTTGTATGGGGAAGCACCTCGTTGCTCCTTAATGGCCTTCCTCCTTAAAGGGAGACACAATACCATTGTCTCTTTTGACATGGCTAGCTAATTCTTGATTCTGACAGTGTTTGCCTTCAAAGCAGCAAATCTGATCACAAATGAAGACTGTAAGGTCGTTGGCATGAAATTAAGTCAACAGACCACAACATCCAGTTCCTGTCTCAATCATACCTGTAATTTGTCTTGTAACAATGTAGGTGATTTCACATGGTGTTGATTTCCATGATAAGTCACCTTCTGCATTAGGCCTTCTCTTTTCCTCTTCCAGTGATACACTTGGCTTCCCAGTTAATGCTCAAAATGTCAAAAATTTGTCATTCTTAACTGTCCCCACTCTGCCAGCATGTAGCAAATTCATCAATGTTTTTGATTATCTGTGGTCAGCCTGTTTCCTATTTTGATGCCCCTTCTAGCATTGTGTTAAACCACCCAGATATTGAAGAGACTATTAAGCAACCAGTGATATGATCTTATCAAAGAAATATCTCATCAGAAACTTGAATCTAGCAGCAGCCACAATCCTGCTTTGTTGTTGTAAGCATGTGCTTGGAACCTCAAGGTTTATTGCCAAGTCCTATGAAGTATCACACAGAATGTAATCATAGGCCAATTCCGTTCATTTATTGCTGTATCCCAAGGGTGTGAATGCTGGCAGAACATCCTAATTTTATCTAGCACTGATGTAGTTCATTGGGTTTTCAACATGCTGTTCTCACAGGGAAGGTTTACATCTGCTTAATTAGCAACTGCCTGAAGCCATCTTCCTCAATAACATTTTATATGTTCTTTTCTTCCAGAACTGTTATTGATTTTAAATGTGAAGCAGTGACAGGTCTCCTTGCTACCATTGTAAGGAATGTGAAAACACCCCTAGAAAATATTCAGCAGCTTGTCTTAGTGATTAGAAGAAGGTTCTGGCCCTCAGTCCAACTTTGCCCTTTGTACTGAAATCAGTGCTTCTTTCTTACTCTCTTGAACAACTTATTTGTTGCCCTAAACATCTTTCCCCCGACCTATAACCTAACAGGATCTAAAATACACCACTCACCACTCCAACTGAGACCTACATTTCAAAACGGGAAAGAAATGGAGCTGCTTCTTCTCACACTGCTCATGCTGATAGAAGCCCTAGCATTCAATGTGGCCTGTCCTGATGTGTTTTTCCATAGTCTTCACCATCAGCTGCAAGTCCATGTCTTTCCTCCCCTTTTCTCCTTCCATCCTTGTGTAACAACTATCTCTTAACTAAATTTCCTGCTCTACCTAAGCCACCCAGCTCCTCAGAAGAGTGATGAATTTTCACAAGCATGACTGTTTTTCAATAACACTGACATCAACCAATGACTTCCTTACTGATACAACTGTAAAAAAAAAGGAAAGCAACCATCCACTTTACAATGGCTTCCAACATGATGAGTTATCTGATTACTCCCCAAAATGGGAAAACATTGTGTCTATCGTCCACCCCTTTCTACTGAGCAGAATAATCTTCCATGGTTCTTCCAAGCCCCTGCTGGAACCCTGCCTTGGCAACAGGATTCATTTCAAGCTGTTTGTGCTGAGCACTTGCTGATGGAAATCTGGTTTCTGCACTTCTGTTGATAAAACACTGGGCCCTACTCAAGGTCCAGGTTCATGACTTGTTTTTATTCTTTTTGTTACCATTAGGATCTTCCTCTTATGTGGCACAGGGGACACAACAGTCTTCCATGTGGGCCAGCCCCATCTACCTTTATCCTGACAAACCAAAACCACCACCTGAGTGAATTGTTGTCAGAGACATCACAAACGATTAGGTACAATGCTTTTTATTTACAAAAGAAGATACTAAAAATTCACTTTTCTTGTGCCTATCAGGCAAAAAGTGGGTATTCAGGTTTCCAAACCTCTGCTGAGACATGCTTTCAGTTTTTCTCAGGGTCACCTTTCAGTTTTCAGATGTCTGCCACATGTATCTTAGTTTTTCAGTGTTTCTGCTGCTATACCCACCACACCAAACCATGCTGTTACTCTGTGTTCATTATTAAGAATAGTGCAGGCACTATTCTTCTCAGGTATCTAGTCCCTGATTAATGGCTTCCTACTTTCTTGCCTGGTAATAAACATATGGACAATTAACTGTTTCCTCATTCTGCCTGACAATTCCAATGAAATAACTTTGTTTGTTTGTTGTTTTTTCCCCAGTGTATTATACTACTTAAATCTTATATTAATTGTGAATGCCCCAGGCAAATGATCAGGTTGCTGACTAAGCCCTGGCTTCAGGTTAACTGAACAGAACATGGAGGACTACCACATATGATATTAGAAGCTGTTGGATGTGTCAGATAACAGTGTAAAAAGCTGGCAAAACTTAAAGAAAACACTGTCAAGGATGGCTGGACTTCACAGGTGGCTAAGGGAATGTCACGTGAGAAACATGGCCAGACTTTGCAGATCATGAAAAGGGAGTATTGGGGACCTTTTGGGGAGTGGAGCCTTGCAAGGCAAACAGTACCCACATAACCATATCAGTAATATCATGTATGGCTAGGATCAAGGTAAAGTATCAGAAATACAGAATTTGGGTGTAGCAAAATGAAGATCAATGGGAAGGAAGCAATTAGGAGTGGGTTGTTTATTTGGGAGGAAGCTGGAGTGGAGAAAGGGTGGTACAAGAGCAATGAAAAGGACAGTCCAAAAAATGGAAAAAGGATTTAAAAAAATAAATCATGTTATTGGTGTTGTCTGGGGTTACCTGCAGGACAGCCCCATGCTTGATCACTGCAGCTAGAGTGGGATAACAAACGAAATCCATTGTTCTGACCATGCCACAGTTGTCAAAAATGCTTCAGCAGTCAGGAGGAATGAGCAGGAACTTTACCTATCTATCTGGAAAACACCTGGATGAACAGTTTGAGCATTCTTATATTATTACGTCCATGCCCATGCTAGACCTGATGGCATCAGCATCTTCCCAATCACTTATTAACAGTGTATTATATCCTTTACATTTTCATACCAGTTTCTCAAGGAATCTTGGATAATTGTTTCAGACCACATGAACCTCTGCTTGGAAATCCTCTGAGAATTGAGCTAAGGAACCATGAAAAACATAAGTGAAATTGAAGAATCACTGCTATGTTTTCATGTTATCGACCTGGAGTAACATTAAGCTCTGGCATTTTCCCAGATGTTTACTGGAGAGACACAGAAAATGCAACTTTCCCAATTTGCATAACCCAATATCTGTAGAGCCTAACTTTCCAATGTTCACTTTCAGCAAACATTCACACAGAATAAATACCCACAAATTTGATATAACATCTCACTTTGAAAAATCACTACCAATTTGCAGTATGCTCATGTTATTTTTATTTTTTTTTGTAGAATTGCTTTTACTTGTTTGTGAATGTAACATGATTACCCTCTAACTTGACATTCATAAAACACTTTTCCAGAGTTCAACTGCATTTCTCCTAGGCAAGGTGGAGACTTTGCTTATGTGGACAGCTTTGCTTTGGGGAGTTTGCTGCTTAGTGCAGTTGGCTGTGAACATTCAGAAGTGTAGGTCAAAGATACATGACCTGATTTATGCAACACCAAGATTCCATTGTTATTGTTCATGTAGAGGGATCTGACAGCACTACCTACAATTTAAGTTTCCCAGCACCTCCACTGATATGACTGTTTCTATTTTTTTCTTTAAATATGAGAAACTAGCAATGAAATTTAGAAAATGTAAAGCCAAAGCTAAGAAATACCAGAACACTGTTTATTTAACATTCTTATCTTTTTCTTCACATATGATTTACAATATGAGCTCTGATTACATGATCACCCAGTATTTCCTCTGTAGAACCCCGTCTTACTCAGTACACAAAGTAGTGTTGCTCTACTGATTCTTTGTCTTTGCATTTGGTTTGGCTGAGATGGAGTTAACTTTCCCCATAGCAGCCCTCATAGTGCTGTGCCTTGTATTGGTAGCTAGAAAGGTGTTGATAACACACCAGTGTTTTGGCTACTGCTGAGCAGTGCTCACGCAGCATCAAGGCTGTCTCTCCAACATTCCCACCCTCACCCAGTAGGCTGGGGTGGGCAAGATCTTGGGAGGGGACATAGCCAGGGCAGCTGACCCAAACTGATGAAAGGGGTATTCCATACCATATGACATGTGCTCAGCAATAAAAGCTAAGAGAAAAGAGGGGGGCATTTGTTATTACAATATTTGTCTTCCAGAGCAACTGCTAAATGTACTGAAGCCCTGCGTACTGGGAAGTGGCTGGACATCATCTGCTGATGGGAAGTAGAGAATAAATCTTTTGTTTTCCTTTGCTTCCACACGTGGCTTTTGTTTTTACTTTATTAAACTGCCTTATCTTGATCCACAAGTTTTTTTCCCGTCTTATTTTCTCCCTGCCCTGTCCTGATGAGGAGGGGAGTGATAGAGCAACTTGGTGAGCACTTGGCATCCAGCCAAGTCAACACACCACAGTCTTTTTATAAAGGAAGTGTCTATCAGAAGAATCTTTGTCTCTTTTGCTGAAGAAGCTAAAGGTATGATAACAAATGAGGGAGGAACTGCAGGAGCATAAAAGATGGTTAAAGCCATTCAATAGTCTATAAAAGTGCCATAATATTCTTGTACCGTGCCAAGGTTATCTTTTTTTGCCTGATAAGCTAAAATATTCTTAAAACCTGGGACCTACGCAGCCCATGCTGGCCGTCACTCTCGGATAATACTAGATACTAGATACTCTAATACTAGATTGCGGATAATACTAATACTCTTTCTTGCCCTACTACACAAAGTGGAGATTATGGCATTTCTTCATCTACTTGAGCAAATGCATTGTTTGTGAAGTATTCAAGTCTCTAAATTCTCTTATTTGTTCTCATTCTAGGTTCAGATAAGCACCTCATCACACTGATTTCCTGGCAAAAGTGTGAGAGCTTTCCCCACAATATTGTCCTGTCAGCACTTCCTTACTTGCATACATACACCTGGGGTGGGCCCCCTTCTGCCTTGTTTTGATTTTTTTAAAGTGTTCCTTGTCCACCTCTGTAGAAACAGTTCTTACTGAATACTTACAGCTATTTTCTGCATGTATATCATCACTTCTGCAACAGAAAAAGGAATCTCTGGGACTGCCAGATTTTCTACCCAGGATGTTAATCAATAGTTAAACATAAAAAATGGTCTGGGCTCAGCAGGAATTTCCTGGGAAAATCTCCTGAACTGTCCAAAATTCTCTCTAAGAGCTGCTGTAACAATCTGTCAAATACTTCATTGTGAAGGTGGCTATATCTTCAGTCACCTAGTTTTCATCACCTAGTTAGTCAACTAGAGACAAATTTTAACTTTCCCTTGAGTGGTAAATTGAATGAGGTCATTCTAACGAACCATATTTTTAATTGTAAGGCACCATGATGCTTTGGTTCCTTGTGGCTGTCTTCCAGACTGGGACAGTCTGTCAGACCCCTCAGGATCCAGTGTAAGCCTGGTTCCACTTAATATTTTCATTAATTACTTCAGCAACACATGAGAGAACACATTTATAAGTGTGCAGAGGGAGAGCAATGAAACTCTACTTTCTGGTTGAGGTACTAAATAAAATTCATTGAAAACCAGTCCTCATCCCCACCACTGCTGTATCCTTTTAATACAAGGCCTTTCCTCCAGTCCAGCAGACTTCAGTGGGCTGAGCAAACTCTGCACATGCCCACTCGTTCCTAAGAAAAATCTTCTGCCTGTCACCTCTGTCCTTGGCTGTGTGTGTCTTCTCTGCCCCTCTCAGAGCCTGCCAGCTTGCAGACTCCACTGATTTCCAGCTGTCTGCATCATCCCTGTGCTTGCTCCACCCTGCTGCTTCTTCCACTTGTGTGGGCCCAGGGACCCTCAGTGGAGGTCTAGCCTCCCCTCTCTCCACAGAATTATGTGTAAAACCAGGTGTAATATCCAAGATGAAGGAAATAAAGAGCCTGCAATCAAGCAAACCAGAGTTCTACCAACTTTTATGATGTTAAGCACCATAACTTAAAAATATAAACTATGTGTAAGAATCATTTCAGGCAAACGGCTATTCAGTCCTCCAGCCTCTTTTCTAGGGCAGCTGTCCTCTTGGGCATTAGGGCCCAGAGAATGCTCACAGGGTCCAAGAACACGAAGAGAGTCCTTGTGGCTAGGAGGCAAAACCCCAGGGGTCAGTCATACAGCACCTTCAGGGAGGCACTGGGATCGTAGGAACCTACTCTGCTCTTCCCCGCTAAGGCCTCAGCTGAAGCTGTGTCCAGTTTTGGGTAGCTTTATGTCCAGTTTTGAGTAACGTAGGTTGCAAAAGTCTCTAGTGAGCTTTCTCTGGCTAGTCTGAAGGTTGAAGGAATTAGGATTTCTTTAAAAAAAGATAAGATATCAGGAGAGAGACATAAATTGTCCTTTGTGACCACCGGAGAGGTATGACAGGAAAAAATGAGCTTAATCTACAAAAAGACATGATAGCAGGGTGATGGGAAAAACACTGAAACTGTAGGATGGTAGAGGAGTGAAACAGAAAACCTAGGAAAAAACAGGGAAAGTGTTCTTCAGTGTTTGGGATAGACTAGTGTCTGTCAAGGATGGTCTGTCTCCTTCCTCAGTGCATGGGGTTAAGACTACATGATCTCTAGTGGACAAGGCCACTTCTGGGTCTCCATTTCTGTGACTTTTATCAATGACTATGTAGGAAGTGATCCTTACAAAACTGCAAAAAAAAAAGGAGCGGCAACTGAATATCCATACATCTCAACACACATACTGAACATAGAGCTGTTTTCAGTTGGCAACTGCAGCAAATATAGGGTAAAAATGACGTGTGGAATAAACCCCCTTGCTATACAGCATATTTAAGTTTAATTCACCTACAGGATATGCTTATATAACTTATCATTTCCAATAAGAGGTGAAAATAATTATAATAGCTTTTATCTACCCCAGAGATGTGTATGCTATTAAGCTTGTATCATGTGCAATTACTGTTACAACAGGCTGCAGTAGGGTAGACAGCCACCAATGGAAGATAACAAATAAACTCTCAGTGGGAATAACAATGTTTCTCAATGAGAACCAATAAGACCTCTTGTTTAACTCATTTCAAATTAGTTTATGCATTCATATATTCATTTATGCTCTTGTAGTTATTGCTTAACCTTGAGTAATCTTGGTAACGTTTTTTTCATTTAATAAGTGTGCATGGAAGAGTAAAAGTTAATGAGGTATTAATACGATTTACCCACTTTAAAAATATTTAGCTCAGACTATTCTTCTTGGGGTGCATCAGCCTTATCTGTTTGGTTGCACTAAAAATTTGAACAGGTATAGTATACCTGAGTGGCATAAAACATAATTACAACATCAGTACAATAAACCCATTATTTCTGTAAAACTAATACATAAAGATGTTATCCTAAAAGATATAAACAGCCCTGAAAATGGTTGCACCATTGTTTCAAAAACTGTTAATTGCTTTTTGAAATACAGCTCCTCATAAGGAGGTTTTAATTGATTTTGTAAGCACTTCCAATTAAAACACCAGCAGAGAAGAATGAATATTGAACTCCATTTCTTTAGGTAAGCAAGTATCTTAGAATTATTTATACAGCATATTGGTATTAGCAGTACTTCATCCATTGTGGTTCATGGGCCATGACTTCCACGTACAGGGGCATTTCCTCAGATGGTGCAAACTGTTGTAGTATCAGTGACTTCACCAGCATTATGACAGTGTGCAGGGGCCCTCTCCCCATGGGGTTCTGATGCACTGTAATTCCTGCTAATTGTCAGCCCACATGCAGTGTGCAGAATTAAGGAGTTTGGGCCCAAAGGTGCACTCAGTCCACAAGCTAACATAACAGTACATAGTACATGGCTCTCCATACTCCTCCGTTATCAAGCAATGTTGTCAAAGAAGCCAGGTTACGAAAACAGTGACTGGTTGCATCAACCATGGGCACACTTCAGGGGCTCCGCACTCTGAATGGTGACATCCTAAACCCTCTTCCAGCTCACAGAGAAGGTCCCACAGTAGCAGGGATGCCTACTTTCCTTACAGCCAAAGTTGCATCAGTTATGTCACCCTACTTGCGTTATCTGGGCCAGGAAACAAGTCTTCAGACACTGTTTGCCGAAACCTCTAGTAAGCAGCCTTACTGCTCATTGTCTAATGATTATGAGATCTCAAGCTTTCTATCTTGCACTGAGTGAAGTAGGTATTACCACAAAATTCTCACTCTGTGTGTGCAGTTATTAACATCCATACATATTTCTCTTTTTGAAGGACTGACCCAGAGCACTGTAATCTAGAAACTGCAAATGAACTGTCAGTAATATTACTGAACCTATCAAAACTGGTACTGTCACACATCATAATTCTAAGAGCCATAGCAAATGTTCTAAGTAGAATTGAGCATAGCGATGAAAATCAATGAATAGAACAAGAATATGGGATGTTAAGAGAGTTGCCAATTTACAATGTGAAAATGATGTACCTGCATGAGTTTCGCTTATATCTCATGGGGTTGTTATCTTTTTTCCCATGCTTGCTACATGTTCATTTCAGAAATAGTTTGCACTAGATTTGAACCTATTAATTGCCCTTTGCAATCTCAAATAACACTGAATTGACCTATTATTGCAATAACCTTTGTCCGAGTTAGCTCTTGCATTAGATATTCCCATAACTTTACATTGTACAACCGCATTAGAAAAGTTATGTTCAATGATCTTGCCTGTTTTCCTTTGAAGACAAAAAAAATGTTCTTTTATTTTATGCAAACTTCTCATTTTTGAACAATTCATTTAATTGACTGTAATTCCCATCACATCCCAAGAAGAGCAGATCTTGATGCCACTACATTTGATTCAGGCTGGTTTTGGAAGATTGATTTCTCTGCTCTAACAGTTGATGCCAATAACCTTTTAAAAATGCCACCAGTGTGTCTTCTCTGTCAGGTCCCATCCAGACTTAGGAGTCCTTTGGCTTCCAATTTATGAGAAGTTAAAGTTGGCTTGAAGGTTGCTGTAGTTATCAAACACAGAAACACTGCTTAGATATTAGACTTCATTTCATGACCTCACATCCACTGTTCTGAGTCAAAATAAGAAAGATCTTTCTGCATCAGATGGTTCAGATCAGTATTCAAAGACTATCATGACTACCATTACAGCAGAAATCTCAGGAATTTAGTAGCTTTCTGAAATAATTTCAATCAACTTATCTTGTTTTTCCTTCTAATGTGTTACAAGAGGCCTAATAAAGTGTATTAAACTATCAATTATCATCTTTGTCATACTTGTCTTAGTATTCATTAATATATGATGATTTTCATTCAGCGATATCAGCAATCTTCTTGATCCAGCCCTGCTAAATCAAGATAATTGCAATTCCCTTTGAACAACATGAGAGCAGCCCTGCATAAGCATACAGTCTCTTTTTCTCCCTCTGTCTCATATACAAGCCATAAAGGGACAGAAAAAGCATTTTATTTTTAGTAGTCATTTACTCCATGCATTTGCAAGTCTGTAGAGGCCATGGACTGATCCAAGGCAAAATTACATTTTCTCTGAGGAAGAGCAAGTATTTCTGATCAAAATGTTTGTCTTTTTCCCTGCAGTTATGTTATACTGACCATCCTCTGTTTGTTGTAAAATTTTGATTTGTGGCACAGTTGAATGGAACTTTTCACATGTGACTGTATATTACTGGAAAAGAGGCCTTTCTTACCTTTTCCTTTACCAGTGGTCAGTCTGCTCATGACTATTCTCTAAAGATCAAATATATCTTATATAGAGATATTGGAGATCAGGGAGGAGATAGGCTGATGGACAGGAGTTTTGCTTGGTACACACAGAAGAAACATTTGGAAGATTTTAAACAGCATATTGTAGAATGCTTCATAGCAATATTTACAGAAGAAGAATTGTGTCTCTTTTGTGTCTAAAGTACGTAAAGCTTGGTTCTTTCAGAAATAAATATAACCAGGAAGAGGCCTCCTGGCTTTCTTCTTTTCTTGTCACAAGTAACTACATTAAAAATGCCTCTTCATAAAAGTAATAAGATTATCTCAAAATAACCTTCTAATTTCCAAACTACATTTGCTTCTAGTTACTTTATGTCCATTTTTCAATACTTTAAATAACTGGGGAGTCTATCTATTCAGTACAAAAGTATTTACCCATCCTTCATTGTGCTGTGCTAAATAAACTAATTGGTCATTGTGCTACTGAATTTCACATGGATTCTTTAAATCTAACCCTCAAAATTATTCATTTTATTATGTGCCCCATTCCAACCCTCCTGTGTATTGGCCTCCAGACCTTGCCTCACCATCTTCATGCACCACGGAGCTTGGACTGTAGATTGATGGTACCAAGAATTTAGAGCTGAGTGTTGTTTTTAGTAGTGCACCGACAGCTATTGGATTCCATTAAGTCAGTGAAGTTAATCAGGGCATTTAATTCCACTTCTAGTAAATTAATGTATACAAGAGCAGTTGCTCTGTGGAAAAATTTCATGACAGTGGAAAGGATAGTGTAAATGCAACATACCAATGCAACCACTATTTCAAATTAATACAATTCCCGAAACAGTGCGTAACATCTCTGATAAAGGTTTAAATAATTTCAGAAGTTTCTGTAACCAGTGAATACTTTCTGGCACACAATAAAAGACTGCCCTGGAGTATCCTCATGGTGTTACAAATTTCACATTTACCAAGATTTATTACAATAATTATTTGAAACTGCTCAAAAAACTGGTTCGTCTTAGATATCAGATGTTGTTACTGATCTCTTGAGTAAAAGAGAATAAAATGTTATTAGACATTGTACAAGGTGAATGGTTTAAGTTTCTATCAGAAACATAGGATACATAAAAATGTTTTCAGATAGAATATTATAGGATTACATACAGTTTAGTCAACAAAATATAGGATTAAATACATGAAAAGGCCAAATACTTAGATTCCTTCAAAAGGACTTAATGTAGCAATCTTTCATCTTTACGTTTTAGCTCTCCGGGCATTATTTTGGCTTTTCTCATCTATCTAGAGAAAAATCATAAAGAATGTCAAGATTTAACCTTATTTCCAAAGCAGACATACAAGTCTAATACTAATGTTTGTATACAGAACAAAAGCATTGCACAAACAATTCTCAGAAAATGCACACTTTGGGAAGTTCTCCATAACTCAATATGAAATATTTAACTATGCTCACCTGTGGGTGTTTTACCCTGGGTCTTTATTAGGATACAAAATCAGAAAGAAAGACTGAGGAAGCAAAGGTATTCTCAACAGGTTCACCACATCCAATCAGAATAACATGCAATTTTAAGAAGGATTTTGTAATTACTGTTGCTACTTTTCTGGAAAGCCAATAAATGTAAAGAAATTTCATTCTTTAAAAACAACCCCAGTAGAATACACAAAAGTTAGAAGTATCACAGTGAAGCAACATATTTTATTAGACTATTTTGCAGTAACATGTTATTCAATGAGCTGGAGGCATAGATTGCTTTTGCAGCAACCACTGAAAGCAATTCAATTACATATTTACAACAGTGTTTACCAGCGAACTCTCTGTTGCTCAACAAAGTTCTGTTTAGAAACATAACTGCTTCCTTTCAAAGGGTATCAGATAGGTGCACAATTTGGTTGCTGCCTGCTCTCTGTTATACTGATGTCAGTGATGTTGAAACTGAGATATGAGTGGCTGAATTGACAAAGGCCTTGTATTCTAGTTATTCATATATTCTTATTCTAATTTTAGAATAACTCTAGAAGTAGAAAATGCTTGCTCTCAAATCGACAAGGCAGGATGGAAAAGCCTTTTAAAAATCTTGCTCAATTTCCTGCAAACACAGGACTGTTCTGTGGGAAACAATTTTCCTGATGTTTATATCTACAGTCAGTGAGAAGTGTGGGAACTCCATAGCCAGTTTGCATCTTGCCAGTCCTTAATGTTTAGTGGAAATTTCAGCTATCATATCATCACACCTTTATTGCATTCTCATGGAATACCTTCACTTAACCTTCTCACTCCATGCCAATCATCCACAAAAGTTTTGTGACTGATTTAGTATATCTCCTCCATAGCAGAACTGCATTCTTTCACTTACTTAATCACTCGCCACAGGCTGCTTCTTCAGCATCTTGACATTTTGATCATTTTTCTCTCTATTTATGTTCAGATTTTGCTGAAGTAGAGCCTAGAACTGTTGCAGATACCATTCGCAACAACCATGAACTGTAAGGAGCTGATACCCTCTTGCTGTGTGCAACTCACAACAGCTTTGGCCTTTACCTAGGCGTTTTACATAGCAAAATTATGAATCATTTGCTTTTTGGTATCACCTATCCTTGGCTCTGTATTGCTGATTTCCTTTTCCTCTTCCCTGTCAAAGGACCTCAAGCCAGCCAGAGATCTGAGGGAATTTTACCAGCGCTCTTTGATTCAGTCCAGCTTTAGATGCTAAAATGAGGTTTTATAACAACTCAGACCAGAGCAACAAAATCCTTAAACAGAGAAAACACAGCTCTGCTGTCTGAGAGATAAATAAGAGGGTTTGTAAACAAGATTCCTGCCTGTCTAAACTATCCTTGCACAGTCCTTCAGTCCTGCCCTAAGTCCAGTAATTTCCTGAGGCTTCCTGAGTTCTAGCAAACTGGACAGATCTAACAGGTCCCTGTGAATTGTTTTCCAGACCCACTCTTCCAAGTCCTAGCTGCCTAACTACTCCCTGTGCTTCACAGGAGTTTTCTCTGTTGAGTCCCTTCACATCCATTGTTGAGCCCGTCCTGCACTACTTGAGCATTACTTACTCATCCCTGAATACTCAGGGAAGGTGCAAGGACCCCACCTTGAGAAAGGCTCATAAAATCAAGTGCAAACCAACCATGACAAATCAAAAGGACAATTCCAGCAGAATATCCACACCTAGTAAAACACAAACCGACACCATCTAGTGCAGCAAGCATCAAATGGCCTCCCCAGCAGAAAAGTACACCATTAAATTGTGTCCATTTGACTAACTAGTGAAAAAAATTATCTAATTGCTGCCATCATGGTCAGTTTCTTTTCACATCTTTCCACATCAATGGTTTTCCTTTGCATTTCAAATGCAGTTCAAACTATTGCTCCCTGACTTGTGGGCTTCTCTATCTACCTTAGCTTTCTGCTGCCTTGCCTTTACAATTTCTCTCTCTCCTTGTTCAGTCCATATTGCCTGATAAGCAACCTGCTTGTCCTTTTAGGCCTTTGAAACCATTTCCCACTATTTTTTCAGATTTCTTCCTTGTACCTAAAGGTACTAAAGCAGCACCACAACCAATCCATTCATTACTCCTCCATAAAGTTTATTTCCTGTAAAAGTCCTAGATCACCTTCTCCTGAAAGTGTTCAAAAACCAAGTAGCAGAAGCTATCTACTAAAGGGAAACAGAATCATAGAACCATAAAATCATAGAATGGTTTGGGTTGGAAGGGACCTGAAAGATCACCTGGTTCCCACCCCCCTGCCATGGGCAGGGACACCTTCCACTAGACCAGGTTGCTCAAAGCCCCATCCAACCTGGCCTTGAACACTTCCAAGGATGAGGCATCCACAGCTTCTCTGGGCAACCTGTTCCAGTGCCTCACCACCCTCATGGTGAAGAATTTCTTCCTTACATCTAATCTAAATCTGCCCTCTTTCAGTTTAAAGCCATTAACAGTTTGAATCTCACAGACAGTGAATTGATATCACTATTTAGGATGTTGGCTGCCTTTCTTATCTCTTCTCAGCTCTGTTGACTCTGTAGAAAGGGAGAGGACGGCTTAGACTCATGCAACAAGCAGTCCAGGTAAAAACGCTTAGCAGAGAAGATGTGTTGTGCAGTGGGAATAAGCACTTGAGGGACAGAGATTGAAGCAAATTTTGCAAATATTAGCAATTAGGATCAGAAAGGATCTTTCAGATTATGCCAAAATTTTTTGTAAAATGTATATATTTTGAGCCTTGAAATGTTTTAGTTGAAATTTCTTGGCTTTAACTAAAATTCTGTGTATCCAGGATAGAGTCCTTATGTGTTCCATTGTGATGATCCAATACACTGGTGGAAAATGTGTGCTCCCATGCCTTCTAGCCCTTGGTATGCCAGGTAAACTCATCTAAAACTATAGACTTTGCCTTGCAGACAAACCCGGCTTTTTGTTTATTTTAACATTGAATCCTACCCCAGTGTAGAAACTCCAGGGCTTCCTTGCAGATACCAGTTTCACTGTATATAGAGGAATTTCCACTTCCTGAGTAATAAACAAAAAGCCAATTACTTATGGATCAAAAGCCTTGTTTTTTCAGTCAGCTCTGCTAAAAAAAGCAACTAAAGTGGCAATGATTTGTGCTAGCAAGGTACATTATTTGTGAAAGGTTTATCAGAAAAGCTCACTCCTCATAGAAACGTGGAATGCCCAGGAACATGCTAATTCAACTACACATGAACTGGGTGACCTCGCATGAACGATTCTTATGCATTTTGTTCCCAGTGAACAGCTGACCAGCAATGAATTTTATTTTATGTTTAGCATTGACAGATACCTAAGACAACCAATGAGTTCTGAAGTCTGAAACCAGCTTTTTGAATTTCCTTTCTTTATTCCCCCTGCCTTTTGTTCTTCCTCCTAGTTTGTTTTAGAAACCTCTCATTAGTGTTCATTTGGCACCAAAGAGTAAGACATTACGGAACACAAAACAATTGGAACAATGATTGACTGATTATTTCATTTTGCTGCATAAATTGTAGCACTCTTTGCTCTGTTTCAAGGAGAAAATGTGCACACTGTCATATCTCCTCTTGTGGGTTCTATTTTAATAAGAAAGAGTTAGCATTAAAAGCTCTCTATATGAAATCACAGATTGGACAATGTAGCTGGACCTCACTCCAAACCTTAGTGTGTTTTACATAATTTAGCAACTAAGGAATCACACTTCCTCTGTTTAAACAACAATAATTAATCTTTGGCTTCCTGCAGTATCTGAAAATTGTGTAGCAGAAGGGGCAAATGGCAGCCCTTAATGTTGTTATCCTCCAGTGGGATGGGGGAGAGAATGGGAAGGTTAAAAGTGACAGAACTTGTGGGCCTAGATAAAGACAGTTTAATAGGTAAAGTAAAAGCAGTGCATGCAAGCAAAGCAAAACAAGGGATTCATTCACTACTTCCCATGGGCAGGCAGGTGTTCAGCCATCTCCAGGAAATCAGGGCTCCATCACACATTAGCGGTTACTTGGAAAGGCAAACTCCATAACCCTGAATGTCCTCCCTTCTTCCCTCAGCTTTTATTGCTGAGCATGACATCATATGGTACGGAACATTCCTTTGGTCAGTTGGAGTCAGCTGCTCCAGCTATGTCCCCCTCCAACTTCTTGCCCACCCCAGCCTATTCACTGGCGGAGTGGTGTGAGAAACAGAAAAGGCCTTGACACTTTGTAAGTTCTGCTCAGCAATAACTAAAACATGGCTGTGTTATCAACCCTGTTTTCATCACAAATCCGAAATGTAGCACCATACAAGCTACTATGAAGAAAATTAACTCTCTCCCAGTCAAAACCAGTATATTATTAAAATAAATAGAATTACTAATAGGCTTTAATGTAAGAATAAATTTACCTGCTTTGCTAAGACATTTTAAGTGAGGGCTTTTCCCATTTTTCTCTCAGCTGTAGTGAAAGTCACGGTAAGTGAAATCTTCTACTATGGCTTCTATCAAAACAGCATGTCAGACTCAGAAGTATGGTGTGGTTTACAGGAAATATATATACATACATCTGTCTGTACCAAGTCACCTGATTTTTGTGTGCCTCCCTGTGATACTCTTCAATAAGAATTTTTATTGAATCTTTGGAAAGATTCTCTGGTCAAAGAAGAACTCAGACTCTGAACGTTCCTAATGTTTTATATGACAACAAAACTGTCTGTTTAAATGAAACATGAAGAAACCTTCACAGCAGGAGATTGCTGTGAAACACTGATGTATTCATCTGACATTTTCAGATATGTTGCCTGGAGTTACATCCAAATACTTCCCACATAGTCGTATTGAGTGCTTGCTCCTGTATGACAAAACAGAGATAACATTCAAAATGCACATGATTATATTTCTATTATCTTCTGCTTTCAAGTGAGAGTGTAAGAGCAAGGCATATAATGATGATGCAAATCAATGGAAAATTTAAGAAAATCTTTACACTGGAAATCAAAAATCAAAGTAACGTAATTCATAACTCAGCTTTTTACCCATAAAACTGTTGAAAAGTCAGATGAATACGGAAAGATCAGGAGTTTGACAATCTCTTAAAACAATGGGTGGAATAAGCATGTCTTATTTCCTCCTATGTTATCTACAGCATTAAGTCTTTTAATGTGTAAGTATTCAAGCTCCACTGATACCTTTCTTGGTACTGTTTGCTGGTATATCCTGGAATTTGATTGATACTTTGAGAGTTGGAGGCATATCTCTGATACCTATTTTCAAACACATTTGATGCAAGTTTTCTATGTTTAGTGTCTTGCAGTTGCTCCATCATTAGGCAATATTTTGTATCAATGTCAATTTCAAGGAAATTTCCATCTACGTGTATTTATACAAGATTAGGCATAATCTAATACATAGGTAGCAGGTTACACAGGCTTACAAGGCTTAAGACATATAGTGTCTCATAAGAACATGACATCCTAGCTCTTCTAAGTTTGCTTTGCCTTTGCCAGCTACATCTCATGTATCTCTCAGTACTTTGATATGAAAAACTAAGCCTGTTTAAATATACCAAGGAACAAAATAAGAATCTGGGTGTTTAGCTATCCTCCAGGCCCCTTCAGATATGCATATCTCTGCAAACTTTGTTTTCTTTAGAGGTGGAAATGTACCCAAACAATCCCATATCTGTTTCTTAATCTCTAAAACTATTAAAATAAAATGTAATCTTGACTAATGAAGACTACAGTATTTCCCATTAGTAAGAAATATGACAGTGTTGGATAAAGTTGTAAGAAGCTAAAAATAATTATCACTACTGAGATATTTGAGGAAGTGATGTTTGCCTCAGCTGTGAAAAAAAATTAAAAAAATAACCCAGACAGTTTATACATTGGATTTAGGTGAACACAGAAAGAATACAAAAGCCCACTTGAGATTGTTAAAGATGTTCTGGAAATTTTAGTGTATGTTTTCTAAAACTGTTCTACCAGGAGCTGTGGATTTATAAGTAAACATCTGAAAGCATCAACAGCAGACTGAAGGATACCCAGTGGCTCCTTGTACATGATAGAAAAGGACCAAGGACTGTGTATACACCCCTGAAAACTGAGGAAATAGACATTGTTTGATAAAAGAGAATTGCTGGAGCCAAAAAATTAAACATGTGGTTTGAATCCCTGAGTATCTGACATGTTAGCATTGCCAATGAGATCAAAACAAGAGAATCGAATTGTGAATTTTTACACTGTATTTATATTGGAATTTATCTTATGTGAGGGTTCCTCTGGTTGATGATGAGAGAGAAGAAAGCATTGTTCTTCTTCCCTCTGAAACACACATGATTATGAGAACTAGAGGTATGCTGTAAGGTGGCACAAAGTGGCATTATAATCTCTGATCTCACATCTCCTGCATGCTCAAGACTAATCCATTCACCAATGGGCAGGGAATGGCAGGGAATTTTCCCCACAGGTAAAGCCCTGTGAAACCTCTTTTTGGGCATATTAAGGGAGTCTGTCTCTTAGGAGTAAGTAGGAGTTACTATTGCAGGGTCCAGAGATGCCCAAGATGGCTCTTGACTCTCTTCCAACAATAATCGCCACCTGCCTGTGGACCTACGGGTCCATTGATGTTTGATGTGCGTGGGCAAGCCTGTAGAGTAGCTGTCCTGCGGAGCTTTCTGGATTGCACACCTCAAGCTGACAGCGGTCTGTGGGAGGAGCGGACTCTGCGGTGTCTGCTGATACCACTTTCTTCTCTTCCACCTGTGAAATGAACCTGTGACTTGCCCCTGAACTCAGCTGACTAGTTTCTAGAAGCGGTCTAGTATAAGGGAGAAGGGTTGAGCTTGAAGCAGGTGTAAGGAAGTTCTAAGAGGTCTATAATTCTTGTGCTTTGCTCCATGGTCTTTATTTCCTGCATGTATTTGTATTCATTTCAGTGAACAATGTTTCCTCTACCAGCTGGAAAGGGTAAGAGAGAGCAGGTGCAAAGTCCCTACCACAAATCTGGGCCTATTCATCTCTAGCACAGGAGCCTCAGAGAGGTGTGATGCAGTCAATACCTCTCAATGAGATATTCTCAGTTGAAGCAGACCATGCAATGAATACCGTTTGAATGTGAGACATACAGATGGTCCCCTCCCAGATATATACAACTCCCCTTGCATGGAGCTAGTATTCTAATTTATACATGGAAAGGCAGAAGAAAAGTTTCAGATCTTACACAGCATATCTCTAAAGGTGCAAAGCCTCACAACAGATGCTTGTCCTTGCATACAAGGAAGGGAGCAGGACCAGCTGCTCCCCCACTCAATGCATATGTTCTCTTCTTTTAAATCTGATATGATGCACTCGATCTTTATTCCCTGCTTGCACTGGTCAAACATCTAGTGTCACTGGATTTCCCCCCACCATCACTGCTCCAGCCTGCTGTATTCCTTAGCTCCTTATCAAAAATGTATAAGCACCTAAACAATTGCAAATATTTGCAATTTCACTTGTTATGGTTTTATATCAGGAATCTCTTGACAAAACAGCCTAGCTGTGAGCACTGCTTTAATTGCCCTCAGTGAGTCTCCAGAAACTTGATTTACATTATAGCTTTTGCCTGCCCTCCGTTTTATCAGTGTTCGTTCTCTGGCTAAATCCGTTAAACTGTAGTGTGCGTGCGACTTTGAGACCACCCAGAGAACTCCACCTTTAAAGGAAAATCGTGTTTGGCCTAACTGCAACCATGCTGATATTGTGTTATAATCTGGCTTTGGCTCTGCAGGATGGTGATGAATATACAGATGAATATACTCTTCTGGTGATGAATATACTCTTCTATACAGAGTCAATTAACCAACAGACAAATTTCTGGTATTCTTCTCTTGGTACAAAGCCTTGCATTTTCATGTTAATGCCAAAGTCAGTGTGCCTGCAAGGATCAAGGCTATAATCATGATGTGCTGAAGTAGTAACCTGTTCTACCTCTGGGTACAAATATTTAATACTGTGTATTTCTGTCTTCCCCTTATCTGCAGTGCTGATGGTTTGCTGGATTTCATATTACCAGTTTTCTTTAAACTGTAAAATCTTAACTGAAAAAGCTATGTATCTATCTCTGTAGGTCTCTATATATTTATCTAGCTATATATATTAAACTCAGCTGCAGAAAGCTGAAAGCCAGCAGGTAATTTAACTAAAAAGTTTAAATAAAAGATTATGAGAATACCATGAAGGGAATGCATCAGTAATTTAAACAAAAGATCATAAGAATCACATTGGGGAAAAAAAAAAGTTCCTATGAAATGTATCAAATTACTCATAAACACCAAATAACTATCCCATGTATTCTTGCTGTGACTGAAAGTGCCTGTTTTATTAGATAAACTTTCCTTTTATCTAAATTCTATTTAAATTAAGAATGGATGGCATGTGTTTTATTTCTTTGTTTGAACTTCAATATGAAACATGTCATGTTCTAAGAAGAGAAGGACTGGGTCAGGCAACCCTCTGGAGGAAGGAGAGGAAGACTGCTCGTTCCCCTAGGAGTAACCAGGGGTTCTCCAGAAGAGAAGGTGAACAGTATGGAGTAAGGCAGTCTAAAGGGGAGACTTCCTTGAGGAGCAGGGACTGAGGAACACCAGCAGAAGAGAAGAGGAGGAATAGGTGCAGTCACACCCCTGAGATGAAAAGCATCTCCCTGTAGACCAAAGAGGACCGCAGAGAATCTCTTCCTTTCCAGGAAGACTCTGAGTTAACTGAAACCAAGCACAAGAGCTACGACACATCCTCTGAGGATACATCAGTAGGAGGAGACTGATTTATCAAACCTGCTTTTCTGTCCTGACTTACTTTGTCATTTTAAGTTTTCTCTATTTTAAAAGTTAACTATTCTGTTTTATAATCTAACAAAATCTGACTTGGATTTAAAGCTTTCTTCGTCCTCTAGAGACACCTTGCTCCCACTGCTAGCAGAAGGTTTAGGCAGGTCCACCTCATAGCTCTGGCTGATTTGCATCCCTATGAAAGAGATCATAATGGTTTATTAAATAATTTAAATAGAAAGTGTGTGTGCGTGTGTGTGCATGCATGTGTGCGTATGGTTTCTTTATATTTCACTAGAAATAAGTTGGAAATCTGAAAGCTTAAGGGCAAAAATTGGCTTAATATTATCAATGACTGTGTTTGTGATTTTACAACTTCAGAATTATTCATTTTTCATCAAAACCCACATATTCCTTTTCTGCTCTTTACCATAGAATTAATGGTCTTTACCTCCTTCTAGAAAGCCCTTGAAAGTCCATTGATGTAATATGTAAGGGTAAGGAATTATTACTTGCAACTACTGTTAATACACTCCTAGCACTACCATGATATCAGAGCCACTGAAACTATGTTGTGATTAAGTGAGCAGCTGTTTAGGGTGATAAACACATTAGCCTGTGTTTGATAAAAGGGTTTAACAAACAGAATGTCCCTGTCTCTTCACAAACTTCCTCTTTTTTCCAAACACCTGTAATACACTAGCAATGTTATATTGGTGGGCTTTATAAAAT
Source organism: Theristicus caerulescens (assembly GCA_020745775.1). Lineage (NCBI taxonomy): Eukaryota > Metazoa > Chordata > Aves > Pelecaniformes > Threskiornithidae > Theristicus > Theristicus caerulescens. The sequence continues at coordinate 89,620,846 of CM036558.1, forward strand.
GGTGTCAAGTCCTTTGTTTCCTCATGTACAGAATTAATTTTTCCACTCACTTTCATTGTTTTCTAATTATTTCATTCTTATTTCCTCCCTTCCCCTTCACCTCTATTTTAAGGTCTTTATGCAAGTCTGGCATTTAAAGAAGGCAAATTCCCAGGCTGATTTAAACTATTTGAATTGAAATAGTAGGATTTGAATATTTTCTACAACTCCATAGGATGTCTAAAACACAATCAGACTTTGGAGATTTGTATAACAATAATGGATAAAAATCAATTTTTTAGCTGTGTGAACATTTTTTTTTTTTGCAATGATAAATGCATTTGCTCCCCATTTGCTGAGAACTGTAAATTTATGTCAGGGAAACAGCTAATTTTCCTCATCTTTTTCCCACAGCCATTTTGTAGCATAGTTTGGGTGTGTGTGTATATTTACATTTTTAGCAAATTTCTACTTTTATTTTGCTTTTCTTGTGATTGAAGAAAATTTCTTTTGTCCATCTCTTTCTTCCTATATCTTTGTCACTAATGCACCAGGGATATCTAAGTCACAATCATGACCTAGGTATTAGTTTAATGAGAGCCTTTCCATTGGATTATTTTTTCATAGGTGCTGTGAATTGAGGGTCCACAGTGTGCTATTACATTATTTAAAAACCAGTGTATAACTTATGAATACCTCCTTTACAGAAAACTACATTTTAGTTTTTTCCTTTCTAATGATTCTGACCAATTAAGTTTTAGATGTTCTTGATTTACATTTTCCAGCTTAAAATGCTTCCTAAGTTATCTATCTTATAATTAAAAGATGCTGATGGAATAGTCTCTTTATACAAAATCACAATAAGTCTTTGAAGAACAATTAACAGAAGGAAAAAAAGCTAATAACTTTTTCTCACAGTTAGGAGCAGAAAACTTGGCAGCAAGTATTTTGGGCTAATTGGAGATCAACATAGAAAAAGGAGGCTCAGAAAAGATCAGGACCTTGCACAGATACTAAATCAGTTCTCTGTCTGTGTTCACCACAGAGGAATTTAGGAAAATTCCCATGCTTGATCCCTTCTTTCTGAGGGAATGATCAGATCATTTGCTGAAAATTGAAAAGAGTGTAGAAGAGGGCAAGAAACAAACTCACAAAATGAACAATAATAAATCACCAGAGCCAGATGGCATTTATCCAAGAGTTACAAAAACTTAATGGAGGTGACTGTAGAACTATAAAGGTTGGCATAGTGTCTCTTACTTGAAATTGTCTTGGTCTGACATCAACTTTTAAAGAGGCTTCCAGTGTCACTCTAGGAACTACAGATCTGGTAGTAGGTAAACCTGATGTCTCTAAGGACCAAATAACAGGAACTTTAATAAAGAAGAGAATTGGTAAGCACTGGTAAACAGGATCTAGTTAAGAAAAGTCAACATGGCTTTTTTCAAAAAAAATAAGGCAGGACTAGACAGAATCATTGCTGTTCTTTGAATCGGTAAACAAACAGGTGGATAAATGAGTCAAACTGGATTTCTAAAAGGCTTCTGACAAAGCTCCTCACCTACAGGCTTTTAAGGAAACTAAGCAGCTATGGAATAAGGTGGAAGGTCCTTGTTTGGATAAATAACTGTTTAAAGAAAGAAAACAAAGGGAAAGAACAAACAGATAGTTCTTACAATGAAGAAAAATAATCAGAGAAGTTCTGCAGGATTTGCTTAACTGTCTGGGTACTGATGTCCTGATCATCTCTTATAGGACATCATATCTGTATGGCCATTTATTGCTGCTATGTAATTCCTCTTCTTTGAAATCACTCTCTGCATACAGTCATTGGTTTATTCTTTCTTCTCTGTAGAGTCCTTTGTCATCAGTCTTCTACTTAATTTGGTCATGGAGGAATCTTTACCTTGATTCTTATCCCTAACTTCTGTATTTTTCCATCTTTCCTCCTTTCTGTCCATTCAGGTCTTCAAGTTCAGGACAATTCCCCATTGAAACATACTGAGTGTTCTCAGTGCTTTGTCTCAGTCTTCGCAATGACGTGCAAGATGACAATGCCTATTTGCTGATGATATCAAAGCACTGGTGCAACATCTCCCATCATATGACAAATCAGTGACTGGCTCTTACCATTGTAGCTTCATCCTTCCCTGAACTGCAGAATGGTAGCCTCAACTCCACTTCAGGTTCCAGTTTCAAATGTTTACACGTCTGGGATTATTAGTTACAATTGTTAGCTTTTATTGATCTACCTGGAGGATTTGATGCTTTTCCCTGCTGCCATGGCCTAGGACCAACACTGTGATTCTTTTCTGTGCTCTATGTTCCCATCTGGATGCAAATTTCTTTATTATTTACTGACCCATGAAGCACTCCCTATGCCTAGCTAGTGGTAAAGATAAATCCTATTATGTTCCATGTTCTTCTCACAGGTATTTTAAAATATCTTACTTAAAAAAAAAAAAAATCTTTCAAAAAAGCCCAGGTGCTTTTTCTTCTTTAGAATTAGATGCCTGGCTGCTCTGCTTATTGGCAGCAGAAAGCAGTCCTTTGGTTATGTAAATCATTTGAAACATGGATTATTGGAGCATTAAAATCTCAGCTTCTTCTGATGTTAGGAATTAAGTATGATGTCTACCAATCTATCCAGAGTAGGTAATTTCTGGGGTATAGCTGTATAAACATGAGAAATTGCTGCCAAAGATATTTCCATGAGAAAAGTATGCTAAATTGAAATATGATTACTGTTTAAAAATTACATCCCTATCTGAAATGCAGTGCTGAAATATTGATATTCTATATGGAAGACACTTTATATCAGTGCCACTTTATCTTTTTAACAAAGCAACACTGATAGAAAAGTGATGTTAACAATTGATTTGAAAACTAAGGGTAAGAACTTTTTATTTCTAATATATTAAAATAAAGACAGTTTCTTATATGGGAAATGCATTATTTTTTATGATGAGATGATTTAATGGAGATTTATATTTTTAGTTGTTTATTTTTAGATTCATATGGTTCATCAGGTTTTGCCCAAAAAGCTGTCAAAATTACTGCAGGGGAAAGGTGCTTGCAGAAAAGCAAGTGGAATCTGAATTTATTCTATTTCAGCAATGAAAATAGTTGATTTTATGAAACAATGATAGAACTCTGGCACAGGATGAATGGCAAGCACTGCTTGCATCTTGGATCTAGGTCCAGGAAGCAATTCATTAACAGCTTCATCTTCATTTTAATTTATTCACATATTTCATTTATATTTACATTTCAATAACATTTAATCACTATGTTACTTAACCCCATCCAAATTCTCTAATATCAAACCAGATGGTCTTTCACCAGATCTCCTCTGCTAAGAATAGCTGTTTTCTCTCTTTCTTCTGTAGCAGAGCTGTTATACCACAAGGCAATGAAAATATTCTCCAGCCCCTTCAACCTGGCACTTCACAAGATTGATGACCCAGCTCCTCAACTAGTGAAAAACAAATGCTATGTCAAAAGTAAATCACACTTTTTCTACATCCACTATCAAAGCTTTACTTTACTACACTTCTGTTTTATAAAGCCAGGCTCTTTTCTTGGTTATGTCTAACTAAAATAATCTATATGAATAGCAAGTAAAGATAAAGACAATCCAAACAAAGATGAAGCAGTTACATGAGAAATTAAAATCCTACTTTTAGGTTGTAAGCATTTCAAATCACATTACTAGTCCATATGTGAAGTTTTAAGGACACAATGTATTAGTGTGATCTGTCCACAAGTTAATGTGAACCTGGGAAGTCTTTCCAGCATCTTGGCAAAAATCCAAATATCCTTCAGAATTTTACTGCTATTGTCTTGACACCTTTGATGTACCCCAAGAAATGCACAGAATACTAGATTTCCAAGAGCACATATATATACATATATATATAAAAAATATAATTTTAGATTTTCTTAATGGAAACACAGGTTCATCTTTTGCAGCATTTGCTAGAAACAAGTTACTAAGATGAGGGTTTTTTGTACTGACTTAAGAGTAATCCTGGGTTTGTGAAACTGATAGTTCTTTCCTGCATTCTGTGGGCAGTGAGTTTCCCTGGAGGATGTACCTAAGAGACTGCAGCTTTAGCAATAACTTGGTAGCTCAGGATTTTGTTCTCCCACTATGTCACTGCGGAACAACTGGGCATGACTTTCACAGAGACTCCACACAAGTGTGATAATCTTTCTGCTTCTTTGTCAGTTTGGGATCGCAACTAGAAGAACATTGTACTAATGAAAGAGAAATGGAAAAATGAAATCAATTACAAAATTACTCAAATTACTTTTGCCAAATAATAGAAAGAAGCAATCTCTATATATGGTGAAAAATCTTACCAGTTTAGAAATTGCTTCTGGTTTTGATCATAAGCTGACAGACTAACTTGTAACAAATGTTTTGTCTTAGTTTTTCCTCAGTTTTTCAAAACAGACATGAATTCCCATATCTTTGAATATCTTTGAATATGTTAAACAAACAAAATAACTAGTTTATTTGGAGAGTATTTACAGATGGTTGATCTTTGAAAAGTTAAAGTTTTACTGTCTTTGAACACACGGAAGCACATGACAGCATTTCTTTTACCTATGTGAGAATTAAGCAACATTTTCTACCAACAATGTCTAAAATTTAAGATTCATTTAGGATATCTAAAAACTGTAATGATGCATGACTGTGATATTGACTCCTTTTAAGCAGTCATATTGGTTAAAACAAAGTTAAGTACTTCAAGTACTGCTGTCAGTGATTTCCTTGTGGTGTCTTCAAGGGGTCTCATACATTATGCACAGTACCATGAGTCCTCATAGAAACCATGTGTGAAAGGTGATGTACAAGCATAGCAGAAGTGAATACATTCAGAAATTCAGGCAAATATGACTGGCAGATTGTGTAATGTTCACCAACCTCTGTTGCTAATGTCAGGTGCTGTTAGAGAAAAAGTAAAATATCTCCATTCAGTATAAAAGAATATTGAAGAAAAGTGGTATTTAGACTCTATCTGTGATGTCCTGTGACAAGAGTGGGATCTTACTTATTTCTCCAAACTTCAGATATGGCTTTATTGTTACTAAGATATACAGAGAAATAAACTTTTTTTTTTTTTTTTAAACTGGAAGGTAAAAATAATTTCCCTACAACTTTAAGTTTCTACCCCAAGGTAACAGCACAGTTAATATTTAATGGAGATGTAATGCACATTTAGCAACACTTTTCAGCCACTATAGTGCTGTGGTGTGAATAAACTTGGCTATTACCAGCAATGAATTTAATTTACAGGAATAAGTATAGTTATGGGCAAGTAAATATAAAATCGAGACAAGAATACTCCAGATGACAGAATCATAGCATAATTTAAATTACAAGGGGCCTCTGGAATAATCTGGTCCATCTCCCAGCTCAAAGTAGGACTAAATTCAAAGTCGATCAGGTGGCTCAGGACCTATATTTCCCATTTTTGAGTATCAATTTAAACTGCTGTAATTATACTAATTACATGTATTGGTACTGAAATTGTGGATTGGAGCTCAGCTAGCCATACACAGAATGATGATGTCTGGCCCAAAAGACATATAACCTAAGTCAACACAGGAAACTGAGTAACAACCCAGGTCAACAGCTGGAGGCAACTCAAACAGTGCTAAGACTGTCAGCAACAGTAAGCAATGATCAGTGTGTCAGATTTTTAATTTTTGAACACAGCATCAAAAAGTTTAGCACCATCAGTTTTCAGTCTTGGCCAGAACCAGACTGATGGATGGTTCTTCCAGGAAAGGTATCACAGCAGATCAAGTCCTGCCAGTTACAGTCTAGAGACTGAAAGAGGTGGGCATTGCAAGTAGTAATGCTGAGTAGTGTGGTGAAGCAAGGAAGCAAATCTGGGATACACCTGTAATGCAATGATAAGGTCTAATTGTGGCTTGGTGGGGTTATCCAAGATAGCACTGATTTAGCTACGTAAGATCATAACTGCAGTGGAAATAACTTACACATTACAGATGTGTTGAACCTTCAGGTTTCCTAGTGAAAGCTATTCATTTCATGCTCTCTAGTAATGTCTTTTAAAATGTGAAAGGAATGCTTCTTTTTTCAGCCAGACAGGGCTATGTGTATCCTGGTCTGGTGGGACTGACAACAAACATGAATGTTGTTCACTGCTGTAAAATTAATAGCTTCAAAGGTATTCAACTGTGATTTATTTTACTAGGACAATTAATTAGCTGAACTCAAGAGGTTCAATGCAATTTAGTATTGATTATTTTATACTTATAATTTATTTTTGCTCATGGATCTAGTAGTATAGTTCCATAATCATCTGCTGACCCTATTTTAAAACTCTAAGTCTAAAATACCATTTATGTTTTAGGAAAGCTCTGGGGAAAGAAAAAAAAATACCTGCAATTTTCTTTTCCTGAAATACAGGGCACACACTAAAATTAAAAGTAATTTTAAATTCAAATTATCCACTGCTGGATTGCTGCTTTTTTATGTATTTGACTCCTCTATTCTACAGAAAATTTATTTCTAAGTTTGCCCAAAAAGCAGTTCTTTTTTCACAGCCTAACTATAAGGTGATCAATGCTGTATTTGAAGGTCATCATAAGAAATTAACTAGGAACAGTCAGCAACTTTGTGAATTTGCAATATCATGGCTTTACCCTACACATCTTGATGAATAATTCAACCTCTTGATACAAACAGCACAATGAGTTTCAAGAGTAATACTGGTGAATAAACAAAGATGATTAAGATGTTAGCACACAGAGAGGATGCAGGGAGTTCACTGGTGTGATGAACAAGAGACAAACTGTTTCATTTTATTTCTGCACAGGACTGTGTGAGCTCTAAGTTGTCTCTGATATTCATGGAGGTCAAACATAGCCACCAGAGGTGGGACACCATCACACCTCTTTACATCTTCTGAGCAGCAATATATGTAGACGCATGTTCAAATTTCCTTTTTGCTGAACTGTTAAGGTTCTGTCTGTACAGGATGTTAGCAATAATCTTGTCTAGCACTGGGAGTAGGTCACGTAAGAGAAGCATACCTTTTGATTTTAAAGGGAGCTAGACTGTCCTTTTTGGGCAACTGTAAAAAACATGAATGAAGCATGCTTGCCTCGATCTCTTCACAAATTCATTAATAATGGCATTCAAATCTCTCTCTCCCTCCCTAACATCCCCAAACCAGTGAAATAGAAGGCGAAATGAAACCCATCTTTCCTTTGCTCCAGCTGGGAGACCAAAACATTACAAGTGGTATTTACTACATTCATTATCCACCTCTAAGAGTTTCTTCACTCTACTCTTCAAAAAACATTTCCCAATTAAAAATATGCTGTGAACTTGGCTTAAACTTACTAAAAGCTTGGGGCATGACAGAAGAAAGTATTATAATCAAATTTATTATTTGTCAAGGGAGAAGAGAAAGTCCAGTCAGAATAATTGACAGGTTCATTTGATTCAGAGATCCAAACTAAAAATAGTATCAGCATAAGTAATCTCAAGTCTCAGATCTTTTCTTTTTGTTTTATCCTGAAACAGCAAATTAATTCAATTAGTTGGAATAGGCCATGCGTATTTAATGTGACAATTTGAAATGGGAGTACTACCTTTTAGCCTTGAGAATTCTAATGACATCATTAAGGTTGTTTATAGAAATCTACAAAATTAAATGATTGCTATTAAACATCATCATCTCTGAGATGGAGGCTGAATGACTCCTGGGTCTGATAAGAGGAAACAGTCTTTCATTTCTAGATCACTGCTTTGAATTCAAGCCAGGATCACAACAATGAGAAGTTATTATCAACAAAAGACAGGCAGCATGCTCTATGAAAGGAGTTTATGGTGTCAGGCAGTTTCCTAGGGTGCTGGTACCTTCCTCGGAAGTGTGCTTTGCATGCAGTAATGCTCTACAAGGACATTAAGATCAAGCTACTGCCTAGCCGAGAGTACAGTGCCTACTCTGCAGAGAGAACTTAGTTCCAAGTATCATCAAATACCCAACTTCCACCAAAATTAAAGTCATTTTGTAAAACAGAAAGTAATGGCCTCTATAATGCAAATTGTTTATCCTTCTGAGAAAAAGTAATCTACAACTACAGATAAAACCACCTCTGTGATGGGGGGGAATCTTGAAGAACATCCCTGGGTGTGGCTGGCCATGTGCACTCTTGATCTGGACCCTAATGTTACTCATAGACTTGACTTTCTGGCTTGATCTTGGACTTGCCTCATCACTTTCCTGGAGAGCACTGAGCTATGGCTGACCCTGGTTACTCTCTCTGGACCTGACCCTGACCATGGCTGTGGCTTGCTGACTTGACTTCCCTGTTTGACCTCAGACTTGCCTCATCACTGCAGACTTGTCAGGTGATCTGGACTCATGGCTGGACCTGATGACTGTCACCACACTTGCTCTGCTCACCCTGATCAGGTCTGTGGGACTGTTCCCTTGTTAATGAGGTCTATGTCTTTGCCTGCTTTGTTATTGTGCGTGTTCCTGGCTACCGGTTCCTGGCAGAGCAGCCTGCCCTTGCTACTCCCTGACCCTGTGTTTTGGGCGTAATCAGCAGGGTTTGGGTAGCAGTGTGATGAACCACCCTGTGCCACTCACAGTTGGCTCCAGCTGGCTTGGCAAAAGCCAACACCATCCCACTGCATGCCAAAACTTCAGCCAGAGGAGAACATAGTGCCTCTGCTGAAATATATTTAAGAAAGGGCTAGGGGTAGGAGACACAGAAAGGGATCCTGCTAGTTGCAGGAGACACAGGAATTGTGAGGACACCCACAGGAGGGGACACAGAAGAAGATAAAGGAGGAGGGATGTGGAAGATGACATTTTGGGGAACACAGCTGGAGCCCCTGCCTTGCAAGGAGGCACTCCTTGCTGGAGCAGGTACAGGCTGAAGGGACTACAGCCTGTGGAATATCCACGGTAGGGCACAGGAAATTAGTAAGAAGGAAGGAGCAGCAGAAAAAAAAGAGTAAGAAGCAAGGAGCAACAGAAAGAAACCACTGTTTAAATTGTCTTTGTTTCTCAATACCTGAATGAGTAGTTAGAAGTTTATGTTATTTGGCAATAAAATAAATTCCATTAAATTCCCTGAGTTGAGGTTTGTTTTGCTCATGACACCCTGGCAAACTGAATGACATCAAGTTACTCAGACTTGTTCTCAAAAAAGCTAGTGCAGTATTCAGTCTCCTAAAGTCCTGGTGTGAAAGGTTGTATTTAGAAGAACAGCATGCTTCTCGATACTCCAGAGACTTCTCTTTAATGACAGTGTTAAGGTATAGCTGGATGAAATCTTTTGCATGCAGGAGACGTGGGCAAAGAGGTTACCTGTTCAGAGCTTCTTTCTGGAGCTCACCTCTCAGTTCTGTTTGTTTAACTGTTGGTCTAACCAGTCTCTAACCTGGTTCTGCAAGACACAGCAAATCCCTACCATAAACATTTAAAAATATGTAACATATTACCAAGCCTTTAAAGATCAAGGAGTATCTTCTGGAGTAACAGTTGGCAAAAAGTCTCATTTCCTTACAATATCAATACATGTTCTAAAAAAATGAGTGGATGACAAATGACTCCACAATATCATTATTAAAGAGCACATCTCTTCACATGGTTTGGTAGTTTTAAGCTCTGACATGCCATTTCTGAAAATACAATATTTTCATTCAAGTGATTATAGAATTTGGCTTTAATTTTTGGCATAAACATTAAGAAATTATTGTTTATATGAAGAGTTCTGTATTTATGACTCTGAAATTAGCTGAACAAATGGCACCGAGTTAGTTTAAACTGTTGTGTGCTAGCTGTTCCCAGGGGGACTTTTGAAGTGCATAGTATGTCCTTACTTACATTTTTAACAGTTTCTCTGAGTTATAGCATACTAATGCAGACTGTATGGAAGGATCATTCTTAGATTGCCACAGCCTCTGAAAAGACTGAATGGGTTAATGATTTTGTTTCTCTTTATAGAATACTTCCAGCGTGATGTTTTTTAAACTATTCTTTTTATTTTCTGCTTCCAGAGCTGCGTTAGAAAATTGCAGTGGTTATAAGTCCTTCACTATGGCTTTTCAAGTTGGAAATGCCAAGGTGCATTCACCATTTACTTCAATAGGCCTGCTCATGGCAGCTATTACAAATGAGGTGAAATATATGTCAATGTCATGCAGCATTATTCTGACTTATCATTGCAGCTATCTTTGTAAATAACCTTTACAACATCAAAAATATGATCTTTTACTATTTCTAGTATTTAAACACTTGTTTTATTCTCAAACTTCCTTGTCCAAAGAAAAATTTTAAATGGCATTTCAAGAAATCGCTGGTAACCTTCAATTGTAAACAAAGGTTAAATACAGACTACTGCCTGGAACCAAATGCAAACACACAACTCCTAGTTATTCACACTTAGATTGCTCCTGAGTCCTGCTATGGAGTGATCTAACCATCTCCCTGTGGGACCAAACTTGGGAGAGTTGCGGGGAAAGGAGCTTCAGAGATCCTGTCATAGAGGTGATGGGGTTGAGACTGACTAAGTTTATCTTGCTGCACTTGGCACAGTCCTCTCAAACTATGCCAGCAGGCCTTCCATGCTTATTTGTCCTCACACTATGCTCCAGGGAGTGCTACACCAGTCCAGCATCACATCATAAAAACCCCATACTTTGAGACATTAGGTAACATCCAGCCATGCGTGGAAGCTGCATGGGGAGTTGAGGGGACTATGACAGAGGTTTCTATCCACAAAGTCACCCAAGATCTTTATGGGTTTGCTTGCACACAGGTTTGCTGCCTCATTGTATGCAGCTTCCCACAGTACTAAGCAGAGCTGCTCTAGTTAAAAGATGAAGGCAGCTACACCAGAGCTTTTGCAAGACTACACAGTCAAACACTGAGCAATACCAAAAGAGCAGTGCTCCTGTTTCATAAGGAGAAGCTCAGCTGCCTGGATACCACCTCTGCTGCCTGAATTGCTTTGGTTCCAACTTAAAGCTGTTTAGCTCCTCACATGTTTGTGACCCTCCTGGAGCTCCTGGGATAGCATCACATGCTCCACCAGGCACTGCCCCTCTGAGGGTATCTGGGCCTGCCCCAGCTGGACCTGCTTTGAGCAGGGGGCTTGGCCTGGATGATCTCCGGGGGTCCCTCCCAATCTCAGCGATGCTGTGATTCTGAGATCAGTGCTGGAGCAGCAGCTCAACTCGGAGACACTGTGGTGGTTCTTAAAGGATGTTAGGAATGATGCTCCCTTGGGTGGACTTCCAGACCCAAGAATTCCTCCTTCCCAGCCACCCAAACCCAGTGAGTGCACACTGAAACCCCTATGGTCTCCCTGTCCCATTCCCATAGCTGTGGACACTGCTGTTCCTTTTTGCAGATTTGACCAGAAGGGAGGCTGTGTATCGCAGACAGGCACACATGCACACACATACACACGCAGAGCACACTAACACAGCTGCCACAGCCTGTCTGCCCTTAGCAGCATTCAGGTACCACCACTACAACTCACACAAAACGTAAGTAGAGAAGTACAGAGAGCTCAGTCCTGTTCTTCCTCTCTGGCTGATCAGGACTGGAGTTCAGTTGTGAAATCACACACACCATCACTCTCTGGACTTACCAGCACACCCATGTTCATGGATCCCTTAGGTATCAGTATTCTCATATCCATGCCCAGACCCTGGGCTCTCTTACCCAGTATACAGGTCTCCTGGACACTGCCTAGTCCAGATTGACGTTCGCTAGCAAAGCAGATGCATATACACACGCACACTCATCTCACAAACACCTCAACAATCACGCATCTCTCAAATACTGTCACAGGCTCTCTCAGCCTGCCTAATATCTGTGCTTGGACCCAGCATTCATTTATGGCCTGTTGGCTCTGACCTTGAGATACACATGGGATTAGAGTCACTGGGGAAAAATAACCACACTTAATTCTTGACAGTTCCTGGCATTTAGACCCCTCACATATACACATACATTGGTGTCCCTCCAGTTGCTGAGCACAGAGATATGGGCCCTGTGGCCTGAGGTCTTTCCTCCAGTTGCAGGCATCCAGAACTCTCTTGCATGTGGGTCTCTCCAGATACTGACATATAGACCCTACAGCACTCACACATAGGATAGAGAGTGGGTTTACACAGGGAAAATTGTTCAGAGAAATGATTTAATAGGAAGATAGGATAGACTGAGGTGGTTAGGCACAGGGCTCAGTCAGATGAGCTAACTGACTGGCAGCCTGTTTACACATGACGGGCCCCTTTTCTCACCCTTTTCTCTGTTTTGTCAAGTTTATTCCTCATGGATCCACCCTGGACTAAATTTCTCTGCCTTCGGCCCTTCCCTTAGGCTTTTCATAATAAGTTTCACAAAGTCCACAGGGACCCTCAAGCATCCCATAACACTCAGTCTTGCTTTCACCTTCTTATCAGTTACAAGGTTCAGGCTGACCTCTTCAAGACTGTGCCTGAGTAGTTTTTCAGTGGCCTATCACCCACTGTCTGAGCAGTTCTGGTTTTTGTTACTGTCTCCATTATCACCTAGCTGTCAGATTTGTATATCTGTGTGTTCAATTTATCACCTTTCTTGTTACTTGTTATTTAATTTATAATGAATAGTTCTTAACCAGGAACCATTAATCTTAATGAAGTAGATGCTCTCACATTCCCCATACACCTACAATGATCAATCAACCTGAATGGTCTGCAAGTGAAGTCCAGGATGCATCATGTGAGATAATAGTGTTTCTTCTTTGTGTGTCCTTTGATTTCTAGAGTGTGAATGGTACATTTTTGCTACATGAAAGTGTTGTATTATGTACTTTGCGGAGACTGGATGGACCCACTGTATGGCCTCTGCAGACTCTGCTGTGACAATGAGTGAACAGACTCCTATAGCCACATAACCACAAATGGAGAAGTTTTATGTTTGTCTGTCTTCTCTGCTCCACATCCAACTGTGGCAGCAGTTTCAGGCTGGACAAACAAAAGCTGGAAGGCCCAATCCTACAGCAACTGGTCTGCAAGGAAAGCCAATAACATCCTCACGCAGGTTTTTCCAAATGTAGCCAGCACTTTGTATGGTCCTGGAGATCTTGGTGGTCAGCCTCTCCTCAGCCTTTGCCACCTTGGAGGCAGCTAGACATATGCACGTGCCAGTTTTCAGAGCCCAACCTGTATTCCACGACTAGAAATTTCCACTTATGCTGTGCACAAGGTCTCCTCAGTGGTCTACCATGGTTTGCAGGATGTCCAAGTGGTACCGCTTGCAGTTAATGCTGTCATAGGAATATTGTGGGCAACACGGCCATGGTTGAAGTGGGCAAAGGCTCTTACCATCTCAGGAAGGTAAGCGTCATGGATGACTTGTGAAAAGATGGTCTTGGCAAAGGCTTCACAGTTTTCTGTCATGATCAGACCTACTGTGGACTAACTGGAAAGAGGGAGGTCCATCCAGACCCTTATATTGAGCACGGCTTCTCTCCTCCTTAGGTATGAATGAAAATTCTCACAAGGACAGTGGGTGGTGCGGGGTGCTGGAGGTGACAGGTCCTTGCAAGGAGCTCAGAGGGATCCTTAGAGCACTTCCAGCCTACCCCATGTGCAGAGCAGTGGAGACTGGTTTTCTGGTTCCCAAATCTCTCCCCACTGTGGGAAGACCATTGACTACAGCAACTCAAGGAGCCCACCAGACTGATGCTACTGACCAGGAGTGGCACACTGCATTTCTAGCAGTCATTCTGGTGGCCGGCCTGCATCTCCTGGATGTCTTGCTCGTATGGCATGCTAGCGAACAGCAAGAAACTTGCCAGATGCCATTGCAGACAGTGAGAGTTCTGCCAATGACCTGCAAAGGTGCCAAATCCATCTGGCAAAATGCAGCAGTGGCCAAAGATCAGAGTTACTAGCAGCCTGCAGAGAAACAGAAAAGTCAACAGGCAGCCTGGTTTTACTGTAGGCAGCAGATAAAGACTGCCTGGCTGCACCCCTTTATGGAGGTTACTGAAGCAGTCACATGTCACATAGGGAGCTAATAAGCAGTGAGTATATTGTGTGTTATGCTAGAGAGGCATCTTGATGAGTAGACACAAAGCTCTTTGTGATGTGGTACAGAGAAAGATATCCCTTCAAGTGCCATACAATATGGACATAGCACTTCCCTCTAGAGAGCTTTGAGCAATATAGACATGAATGAATCTACATGACCAGTCCTGAGCGGCAGGGAAAACTCTCAAAGCTGAATGCTGTCAACAGCATAGACACAGAAATATTGCATTTGAGATGGTAAGGAACAATGAAATATCCCTATTTTTCTCTCTCTTTTTTTTTTTTTTTTAAAGAATGAAGCAGATCATATACTTTTCTCTTAATCAGATCAAGACACTGCACAGAAATAAAAATGCCCCATGTAGGTGGAAAATAAAGAAAACTAGATTAAATAATACCCTCGTTATTTTTTGTGCTAAATTGCAAAACCACAGTACTGTTGTAACAGGATGATTTAGCTCAGTATAATACTCCCAGTTGTCTTATTTTCCTGTTAACAATGTTTGTTTCTCTCCACGGCTGAAGTAACTCTTCAAGGTTCTGCAAGAGTGATGTACAGAAACTTCTGTTAGTCAGCACTGACTGCTAGTGGGGGAACACTAAGGAACTGTTCTTCATCCACACTATTATTTAGGACATAAACCAACATTTCCTGGTGAAAGGGAGCAGATCAAAAGCATAAGAGAAAGACAGGGAATGGCTGAGAGGTTTGTTCACATTCTCCACAATATTTTCAGTGCTAAAACATGAATATGAAGAAGTTACATTAATGTCTGCCATTAGGCAAGTTAACCTTCAGACATTTTCCAAATTAAGTGTAAAGATTGAGGTGCTTGCATTTCCGCTAGCCTTGGATTAGCACGTGGGCTGTGCTGTGATACGGCCATGATCTGAAAGTTAAGACTCTAAAGCAAATGCATGTGGTTAATACCCCCTTGGTTTTTTTTTTTTTTAATTAAAACAGAAGGCTTCTACTGCAACAACCTCTGCCATGGAAGCAGACTTGGATTTACTTGGAGTTGGAGCAGGAGGAATTTGGGGAGATCTAGTCCCGTCCAGCTACTGGGGAGCACATTCTTGTCTCTGCTTCCTCTCCCCCTCTTCTTCCTTCTCCTCTGCCATGTTTAGGCTGGAGCTGCCTGCCCTTAATTTATGAAATCTGACCCCATGGAAATCAATATTTTTGCCATTGATTTCAATTTTTCTTTTCCACAGTCATCCTCTTGTGCTCCGCTGAGACAAACATTTCAGGATCATACTTCTGAGCCACAGCAGGAGGCACTCTGTGTGCTCTGTGATGAAATAAGCAAGGCAAAATAATCTGTATAGGCATACAGGTGTATGTGTGCGTGAAAAGAGAGACACAGACTTTTCTGTTTGCCTGTGGTCTTCACAAGAATTTGATTTGAGCCACAAACATCTCCAAATATCTCTGAGTTCTCCAGCATTTAAAATTGAGATGTGACTTCAGTTTGAAACAGAATTTAATATTTTGAACATATCTGTACCTTGCATAAATCTTTCAGCTAAACCCAAAAACAAAATATCACTTTTCAGACTATCATGACAATGGCTTGTTCTCCCATACCTTTGTTTCTCAGTGATATTGGCTGAAAAAGAAAGGAGAAATCATGAAACTAACAACTTTTTGAACACCACATCTAGAGAGGACTGCTTAATATGCAGCATTTGGAGAGAGCACTTTGATTTGTGGCACTGTTTCAGACTTTCGTACCTCACAAATTGAGTGAAAAATTATGCTCTTCCTTTTGCAGGGTTCTATTCTTTTAACCTCTGACCTACTAATATGAACGTTAATTTAACAAAAAAATCCAAATATAATTCCACTTTAGCTGCTTGAAATATAATGGATTTTCTGTAGCTTTCAGAATGTCACTCACAGATCTTCCTGTGCTAGTTAACAAAAGGCTAAAACAATTTCAAAGATGAGGTAATTAGTGAAATGGCACAGCCCTTCTAAGTGAAACCATTTCATAACATTTCTGTACTCTACTGGAAAAGAGACAGATGTGCCTTACAGTGCATATCCTGGGCTTAGATACGGCATTCATTGCCAAGGCTGCTTATCTTAACTTGATGGACTCAAGACTCAAGTCCACAATCAGTAAAGGCTTTGAGCAGATACTTTATACATTGAAGTTGTCCTGTTGTCTTCAGCACTTCCCATCTGTAAAAATGAGAAATAATGCTGCTATTCCCTGTGACAGTATAAAGATGTCACTTAAAGCTTATAAAAATGAATTCATCAAGCATTTGAGTATTGTAGTAATAAGTGCACAAAAAAACCCATGAAGACATTATTATTACTGTCAGAGAGGGATTTGGATGTGATTCAGTAAACAAAGCATGCAGCCACATGCTGAATGAGTATAAAAAGACATATAGGACAGCTGGTTCCTCCCTTGAGCACCATCTATTCTGTGTTGCAAGGCCCTGATCCAAAGTCAGTGATTGCCACAAAAAGGTTCCAGCTAACAGCAGTCAGCTGTGGACTAGTGCTTAGCGTGGAAGGCATCTGCTCTAAAATAAGCAGAGAACCGTGTCTAAAGACTTACAGCATATACTCACACAGGCAGGAAGGATCCTGGAATCACAGAATAATTTGGGTTGGAAGGGACCTCTGGAGGTCTGTAGCCCAACCGCCTGCTCAAAGCAGGGCCAACTTCAACACTAGAACAGGTTGCTCAGGACCTTATCCTCTTGAGTTTTTAAAATGAACATCTTTAAAGTCACCAGGCAGCCTGTTCCAGTGCCCAACTGCTCTTGCTGTGAAACCTACACAGGGAATCATCTTTCAGACACTTACTAGCTTTTTGGTGTTAGATTTTGAAGGTATGCTTTTAGAATAGCTGCTTTTTCAAGTTCATATCCAAGGTCATATGCATATATGGGTAAGCTCTTTGAGACGGAGTGGCATTTCATACAAAGCTTTTATAGTGTCCATTCTTGATTGGTGAGTTTGGTAACGAGTGTAACATCAGCCATAAAATTAGGACTTAAAGTAAGCAGGATACAGTCATGTTTTATATTCGGCAGTACTTTTGGTGTTTCAAGCCTCTGTTCCTTGCTGCGTTAAAGCTTCTTTGCTCTGGAGACAGCAGTGGTATGTCCCCTCCAAGAAATCACTGACATAATGGAGAAACATTTTGCAAAGACCCTTTGTTCTCTAATGCAAACATGAAGGTTTTCCTATTCTAGGACACTTAGAGAGGTGAGATTGCATAGTTTTTTTAATTTAATAACACATAAGGATAAAAACTTCACGGGGAAGAAAGGCAGCTCTGAGATTTAACTTTTCTGTGATTCAGGTCTCCCTAATATTGCTGGGTGGTGCAGCATCTGTAGTGACACAGGTGTTTCTGTTCAGAAGAGAGCTGTAGTCTGCCTTCAATGTACACACAAAATAACAGTGCATTTTTTCCTCTTATAGAATCTATTTTATAGATTTAACATTCTTGGCTTGTTATAAAAAACAAATCTATTTCTTGTTGCCTGTTTGATTTATAATTAAGTTTAATTTCATATTCTGTTTTCCACTGTAATACTTATCCGTGATTCTTGACTTGGCAAAAGTTGTTGGCCATTTTCAAAAAACAGACTTGATCTAAGGACTGTAACCAGCACACAGTATTAGACAGTTTGCATAAAGTCTCATTTTCTGGGGTGTTTGCTTTTTGTGGACCATTTCATTATCATGTAAATGGAGTTGGGCCATTTTGCAGACAATCTAATTGTTAGCATAATATGTCCTCGTTATTTGTACAGTGCAGCAGTTTGCATTAGGCTATTATCAAGTGTAACAGAAACCCATATAACAGCATGAGTTTTGAGAAATGGAGGCTATTTTTTATCAAAGGCTGTACGGACTGGGTACCAACTCTAGTCTAGAATCACCAACAAACCTCAGCGAGCCTAAACTGCACAGCTCTTCTGGAGTCTGAACATGAACTGTTTGTGTCAACAGGAGCAACATCAGTTTTCTAGCCTGTACATTTTGAGCTTTAGCTCTTAAACCTTGAAGACAGTATTATGCTACGCCTATGCAGTTGCAGCAAAGGATAATAAAGCACTACTAAAATAGCAAATGGAAACCAAACGGATCTCCTTTTAGCTAGTAATAGGAATGCAAAAGCTTAAACTTTCATCCTGTTTCCAAACAGTAAATCTTATCTTTTCAGAAAATGCTGCCAATTTAGCATTGTTGAACTTTGGAATACAGCCATCCACGCATAAACACATTTGCACATTATTTTGGTTGGCTCTTGCTAAAGCCATATGCTGGGGGTTTTTTTAATTAAAAAGGCACCTCAGAAAAACTTCCAGTGTTCACACAGGGTAAAACATCTTTCAAGGTTCTAAAATGTCAACAAAATAGTAAAGTAGAAAGAATAGTTTTCTCTCCTCCTCCGATGTTGTAAGTAATGCTTGTAGAGTGGATTTTAACAGCCATTTTTACTTGTTTATGAAGACACTTTTCAGTGTTATGCAGTAGTTTGAAGTGGAAAAGAAGACATGGGAAAGTGACAATCAAGGTTTTGATGCAGCGAGGATCGATCACTTCTAAGCCACATTGACAGGAAATAAGCAGTCCATGCTCCTTTGCCTGTTATCAGGGTCGTAATCCTCATCTAGGTAGCACAGAGTGACAAAGCAGCTAAAGATCAAGGGTTATTTTTCATTTTCTGACAATATGCAAAATTATTTAATGTAATTGAGTAGAACAGATCTGAAGTATCAGAAGAGGGTTTATATTTTTTCACTGCCACCTTCCAGCTCAAAAATATACCCTGTAAATGTATATGTTGTTCTAACTAGGAATAGATCAGACTGCAAATACCACTGTACCTCAAACATAACAGAATTTGTTTTCTTGTCTCCTTTCACTTTTGGCACTAAACTTGTGGTTTATTGAACAATATTGGATGCTGAGTGTGGATTTGCCTCTTCCAGTCATTAGGAAGTGATCAGTCACTGTCGAACTGTATATATAACTGCAGAGTATTGAGCTGCCATCACTAGTGCCACCGTTTCTCAGCCAGAAGAGGAGGCAGCCCAGGTTCCATTGTCTTCCTTGCAAAAAAAATTTTTAAACTGACTTCTTCAGTCTTCCAACAGCTTCCAGTTTGCCAGGCTCTTAGTTTTGTGGAAAAGGCTCAAAAACCTTTTCTTGAATCAAACCAAATATTTATTCCTTAAACAGGACAGAGAAAAGGAACAGATAAATGAGCCAGCCATGTGGTGGGCTTCCATTTTGAGTCCCTGCTTCCAGCAGCACCTCTACTGCTGATACTGCTGGGGAGCTTGCAAGGAACCGTGGCCCTGCTGCCTGCACTGGGGAGGGTGGGGGAGCCTTTTTCCCAAAGCCTCCAGCTAAACACTTTCATGCTTCAATAAACATTTATTACTGTAGTTATACAGAGTGCTATAGTGTCAACAAAATAATTTGTCACCTCCCCTCTCCTCTTATCAAGACTAATGCACATCCTAGTAGTAATGGCATTCCCAATAGAGGTGGAAGATATGACCTGATTTGACTCATTTGGTTGATAGATACAGTTCAATTTAACAGCTATAACCAGGAGCTGAATCTTCAGATCTTAACCAGTGGTTACTAGGTGGAAGCAGACTCAATACACATGAACAGCATTAGCTATTGTTCCTTTTGGTTTTGTCACAAATGCTCTGGTTTTGCTTTCCTTGTATTTGTTGCTGCCTTTGTTACAAATGTCTGAACTAGTAAAAAAATAAAATGTTTATATTTTGATTCAGTCCTAACAATACAGGCTTTCATCTTTTCAGTTGCAAGGACACACCATTATATCATCTACTCCTACAATCCCAATAGCATGCTGTACTTTACAAAATGTATAGTATTACAAATTGTAATCTAATGCTAGGATTGAATCTGTTTTTTGTCTCCCTCCAAACTCCTTCAGTTCTATGCTTACAATATTTTTAATATATTTTTCTGCCAGATAGGTAAATTACTACCTGACTATTAAAGGTATTGTCATGGTCTTTAGCAACATTTTTTTTTCCCCCTCTTTTCTTTGTCATTTGTAATAAGCATTGATTATGTGTAAAGCTTCTGGTTGATCTCTGGTTGCAAGATGACTCATTCCTGTCCCACGGTTTTTCCTGCTTATCCAGCTGAAGAGGTTAGGGGTTCAGGATGGCAATGAAACAGAAGCAATGTGACTCAGAGCCCTCTAACAAACTGCACAAACTTGTACAAGCTTCAGCACTTAATCTAACAGCCTCACGAGCCTGATTGTTATGAAGTGGGGAAGAACATCTTCTCTCTGTTCCATACAGATCAGTGCTGACTCTCCTGAGCATTAATCAGACAATGATTATTCTAAAAGTGGAGACTTATGTCTACAGCAAACCTTGGCAGCACAGAAATCTAGATGCTTTGTCAAGAGCATGTGTGCATAAACACTGATACAACTATGGTAAAGGCTTTTGTAGTATCAGTCGGAGCAGTACTTCAGTGTTCTTTTCTCCTTTGCAGAGACTTCTGTATCCCCTTTTCTCCCTGGTGCCAGTGACAGAAATGCTTGTAGCCTCCTAATTTTGTCTCAAACTGTGGGTGGGTTTGGATGTGTCAGTTTCTGGAGAGCGGTGGCAGCTGGAACCGGTGAGAGGCTTCAGGCTGCTACTGCCTGCTTCTGCGTTAGTGGACACCTTTGTGCTATCATGCCTGCTACCTCACCTTCACCATATTCAGTTCAGCCCTAGCTCAGATCTGGCAATGTTTCTCCAAATACCCCTCTAAGCATCTTCCTCTTCCCTCCCAAAGCTTCCTGTAGAAATACTGACTGATTGCAGTGGTTTTATATGAGACAAGAAATACATTGCTATAGAGCCTTCCAGCAATTTGATTTATAGCAGTGCAAACACTCTGGTAATTGCGTGTAATAAGTTACTGGTTCAGACTACAATATCTTGCACTTGTTAATGTTGGGGAAAAGTCTTTTTGCTTGTAAAGCTTTTCTGAGTCTTGCCCACTCTTCTTGGTTCACTTTTGATACATTTTTATAAGGATGCTTTGTCACACTGGGAAAACTGATGGGAAAGTCCCTCTTAATGTAGCTTGCGTTTGTGCCCTGAGACAGTAGATTTATAAACAATATTTTAGATATATTTCATCCTTTTTCCACCACACATATTCTCATCAAAAAGGTTAATGAAAGTTCCTTGTAAACTTTGGACTAAATTATGGTATGAAATATTAAGACTCACAGTTATAAAGAATTTTATTCATCGGTATTAAACATGTTGTGATCACATCATGTGAATTAGTCCCCTCTTCCTGATGTGTGAAAAAGAGTGAACACTGTACACTTTTCAATCTTTCTGTTTCTGATTGGACCTATTACTCATCTTGCATCCCTTTTTTGGAAATCATGTTGCCACAGGGAAGAATCTGAAAGTATTCTGTCAAAGTACCTAATAGTTTATGTTGTTTTAACCTTTCTGGGTTTACTTCTCTCTTTATTCTTCCCCATGTTCTGTCTTTGTTTTCGCACCGAGCTAAGAGGTTTTATTTGCTGCCTATAGCAACCCACAGCTCTTTCCACCTGTTACAATTAATCTAGAGTCCAGGAATACATTTGGTGGTCAATATTCCTCTGGAACTGGCATTTGTCAAAAATGAATCCCGCCTGATGCGATGTTTCCTTCTCATCCGACCTGTAACTTTGGGTCTCATAAATGCCTCCAACTGCCTTAGTCTAAATAACATCCTGTCATCTGCAAACATTTGCCTCTTCTTATTTATTGGCCTTTCAGGCTTGCTAACACATTTTATAGTGATCCAGAAATCAGTAATGTTTTCCCCTGTAAAAAGATTAGAATTTTCAGAGAAGCCTTGAATCCCAAGTCATAACAAAAGATCACATGGAAGGAATGGATGTCGATCTTGATTTGGAAGATGTGAAAGAGCTTGAAACTGAATTGTCCAATTCATCAGACAGAGGCACAGGATAACTAAAAATTGTTTCTGCTAGAGAAACTGAGAAATGAACAGATTTTTTCCTGTTTGAACAGTGATTACTGTTCACTCTGCCCAGGCAGGTACCTTTGCACTCTGCTCAGCTCCACAGAGAGTACAGTGGCAATCTGCAAGCAATACCAAACTAAGAAGAACTGAATGAGCACTGGACAGAGAGGTGACCTTGATGAAATGGAGACATAGACTGAAAAAAATGTAATTAAGTTGCATCTAGATACAGTTAAACAACAGCACGTATACATGGTAAGGACCACAAAAAGGGATCTGAAGGTTATTATACCAAAAAGCCAGTCAGTTCCTGTTGTGGAAGAGGCAAACATACAAATACTGCAAGAACAGTAAACAGTCCTCCTGCTCTACTTGGTAAGGCTTTAGCCAGAACAATGTTCATGTTGCAGTGCTGTTTTTTCCTGGAAGGTCTTCATAAAGTTGAGAAAGAGGGAGACCAATCAGAATGAAGTCTAGAACTGGCTTTGTTTAGCCTGGTGAAGAAAAGACAGAGGCAAAAAGGACAACAGCTTGCAAATGCATAAAAAGCTGTTGCTGAACAGAAGGAAATAATGTCTCTCATGCCCATGTGACTAGTTGAACAAAATAAGAGTCTAACATTACAACAAGGGAGAAGCAAGTTGTATGTTAGGAACAAAGAATGCCTTCTAACAGTGAGCACCAGGTGTGATTGCTGGAGAGGCTGTAAAGCCACAGGAGCCATATAAAACAAATGTCTGTTGTGAATTTCTTGGGGTATGACGTAGTTGGGATTCTTCTTGCCCAATTTTATCTGTGAAAAAGCATTCACTGTTCAGTTTGTCATCTGGGAAGCCTTCACAGTCAGTGGAGACAGACTTAACACCAGCAGCAATTTATCTTATCCTAAATGAGGTATCTGGACTAGTTAGGGTGAGGGGGTGTGCCCCCCAGACAAAAGGAGTCTGGAGGCATCATACAGTTTTGGCCATGTGACTGGCTTCTGTGATATTTTTTTAATGGTTGTGAGCTGAAGGAAATGTGTGATACTCTTTAAAAAGCATTATATCCTGCTTGTTCAAAATGTCTACATCTTTAGAGCTGCATCAGTGACATATGGAAAGGTTGTTAAATTTTCCCATAAGTGTGTGGAAAGAATGAATGAGACTATGGTTTGAACCAGTTGTTGTTCATTTAAATGGTGGTTCATCCACTTATCGAAATAACTGAAGAGCTCCTGATTTTTCAAAATCTTTAGCAGATTTTTCTGAAAGACACAATTGTAACAGCAATGTTTCATTACATCTACTCGCTCCTGTTTTGGAAAGCTTAAATTTCGCAGGCAGAGAGAAAAGCTCCAGTAGAACTGTTGTGACTGTCTACACACCGAAGAAATGAATAGTTTAAGAGAACAACTTACAAGCACTCCATGAAAAAATATTAAGTCATGTACTGTGCACTTACAAAGCCTATCTGCATTCAAAAATGCAAACAGAGGCTAACCTCCTTGAACAGTTTATTCTCCATGAAAGATTTGACTGCCTTTAATAATTAGTGCAGAAAAAAAACGAACACTGTAAGAGAGATATGGTATGAAGGAACATTGATGCTGAGCAAAGAACAAAAAATCCAGAAACTATTTTCTCACTGTGAGTTGACTTTGTAATGTTGGTGTAAATATAATTACGACATCTTAACTGACACTCACATTAAGCAACTTCCATTTGCAAGCAGTTCAGGTAGGAGATTAAACCAGGAAGCATCAAATGTATATGACCATTGCATATGAAATTTCTTACCTTGGAGAAATACAAACACTTTGGAAAGAAAAGGCCATATATGTGGCCATGTTGTCCTTCCACTGGCATCATGCTAATTATTATTGATAGATTCACTGGGAATAAATCTGGACCCCAGATATAAGGGAAAAACATAAATAATAGAGCACAAGGGCACTTTTCTTTTCCTTTTTCCTCCCCAAGCCAGGCTGCTCAAACAGGTTTGCAGTCCAGCAGCTACAGTGCATGTTAATGAATGCTGAATCCATGCAGCAGTTACTTTTATATCCCATTTCAGGTTAATAACATAGAAAAAAAAATCCCTTTTACCAATAGTAAGTTCACACATGGCTGATGTGGGAGTAGAGGCAATACATACTACCTTCTGAACTGCCAACGCACAGGAGCTATAAGCTGTCAACTCTCTTTCAGATCATCCAGCTACAACAAGAAAACCTTTGAAACCATTGAAGCTTTGATTAAAGCATTGATCTAAGCCAGTAGAAATAGAAGATGAATTAAGCGTACCTGAAAATAATTACTTTAGAATTAGCTTGACATTCACACAGCTAAACTGGAAAGAGATACTTTCTTCAGTACAGAAGTGAAACAGAAAATTAGATTTCACCCAGGCAGAAAAACTTACAGATTCTAATCCAGGAAAACATATGCTTACAAAATTGACCATGGGTATAGTAACTGATCTTGGACAATTGCAGTGTAATTGGTTGTCATCCCTTGAGGACTTTGTCCTAAAGTTACAAGCAAAATCCTACTAGACCAGTGACTTGGAAAAATGTCATTAGGGCTCATATTTATGGTGATAAGGTTTGTGTAAGATTACAGCTAAAATAGGATAGGATATGTACATTACGTAATGGCATAAAAACTTCCTGGGATGGTGAACCTCTAACAAATTACAAGGGACATGTTCCTTGGAAAATCACTGTGGAAATTTTGTCTACTGACACATAAAAACAGCTGTAAATCAATATTAAGTGGATTTCTCTTTTTTTTTTAATTAGGGAAAGAATCAAATCATAAACATTACTATCATAAAGTGACCTACACATGACATCATTGATATAGTAATAGGTGGAAGAGAGCATGTAGGCGAAACACATGATAAGCGTTGGCCTTTGTAATGTACAACACATTATCCAAAGGATGGGAAAGATGAACTACAACTGCATCTATCTGCACTGGAAAGATGCTTTTGTTTTTCTTTTAGAAATACATTCAACAGGAAAAGAGCAACACACTAAAAAGTCATGTTTGACTACAAACCACTTCTATGGTGTCTCACACAGTTTAATACAGGGAAACTACAAGATGTCACAAAGCCATGGAAATTTAAATTATGATAAAATAATGCCAGTCACACCATTCTTTATAAAATCAAATCATGTATAGTATAGACTAACATCCTGTGAACTTTAGGGTTGAGATTCATCTGCTATAACTTTGGACAGCTTTTCAGAACTAACTGATCTATATTAGATACCCACATTCAGACAAGAAGAATCTAACTCTGAGATTCTCTCTTTCTGTACCTGGCAATAAAAGGAATCTAGACAACTAACAGTACATTAGACATCTACAGTGCAATATCTACAACCACATTATTGCAATGTACATTGCGACTTTGTGAAAGTCTACGTGCAATCAGGCGAATGTCAGTCTAAGAAAGTTTCTCTGAATCTGGTAATTTTAGAATTGCTTGCATTCCATTAATGTTAGCAGAATGTCTATGAAAACCAGAAAGCAGACCTCTTCCACCTCAGAAGTTTGTATGTGTCAATAGAAAACAGAATATCTTTATCTTTGATTCTCAGCACACCATACAATCTGTAAGGGTGTATCTATGGGAAGGAACAATAGCAGAACACTGCAAGAAAGCATAGGACTTATGGGGCTGCCCAAAGCAGTAGCCCCAAAGATGCAATATTGCCTTCCACATATGTAGTTTCAACCAGTGTTACCTTTGCAGATTTTACCTTGTGTTATATTGAGCAGCATAAGCAAGTACTGGTTATCAGAACTTAGTACCTGGGAGATATATCAACTGTTTCAGAAATATGTTCTCAATTTCAGAAGTGAATACAAGAAGAAAAAGGAAGGGTTCCGCACAATCACGTGGAGTAAATCTGTGAGTGAGCTTTCTTTCATCTGCTGTGTCAGTACATCAGGATCACAGAGCAACATCATCAACACCAAGCTGAACCAGAACACTGCTTATGAGACACAGAATTACGACGGCCTGTACAGATAATTTGGCATTCCAGACCCTGAGCAAGCTGTTGCACAGCATGAAAGAGCCCTTCCAACCAGAGATTCTCTGGTGACCTAACAGAATTAATTTTAGCTATTAATTAACTAATAGTAAGTAATTAAATGGCATTAATAATTCTTCATTCTTAAATCTTTCCTGTGAAACAATGTCTTACATAAACTCCAGTTTGCTCATTTACACTTAATCTATATGGAGAAAGGTCAAACAGGTCTGTGTGGACCAGAGGTCATAATCCACTGGATCAAGTCATCACCACTGTTTCATCCTCTCTGTGTAGGCAGGCCAAGTGTGTCATGGTATCAGCATCCAAAGACAGTTGTACAATCTACATTTTCAGAAGGTATTAGCATCAATTCCAGATGTTCATATAACACCACAGAGGCTGCTGTCTCTTATGTGCTTATTTTGATACATCTGCCAGGCAATTTTTAGGTGGTATTTTGCATGAATAAAAATATTTGCGCAAAACATGTAACACTACCAAAAACTGTGGCTTATTCTCCACTTTGACTCTTGACCTACAGTTAACATTTTTTCTGTATATCATGGTGTGTTATTTCCGTGCCTTGCAGATCTGAAGGTGAAATGATGTCCGGTTGTTGATGGCTGTCAAGTCGTAGCATTTCTTGCATTTTGCCTCAAGCTCAGTGAAGCTGTTAGAGGGTCACAGCAATGCTTACTAAGTGACAGTTCTGCAATCTGCTCTTTTACATTCACGCAGAAAATAAAGCCTATTGCAAATGCAGTAGCCAGTATTCCTTGGTAATAATTTGGGTGACATGAAAGCTCAGGATATACATGAAACAGGACCTTGATCTTACAGTAGGTAAATTCCTAATCCATTCCAGGATCCCTTTGTGTGAATGATGACTAGGCTTCTGGAAACATATATCCTGACTAATTAGGAGCCTTGCTTGTGTTTGTTGCTGCATTTTTTGTGACTGCTATCCAAGCTGCATTGCTACAAAAAAATTAATTCTATAAAGCAGTCCAGGCTTCTTCTAAAACTATGTACCACATCAAAACTTTAATCAATCCAAGTATCTACAGAAATGTTATGTTCTTGTTGCTTACATTAGTGGTGGATGGTTTATGTTGGCCATGATTTCAGTTTTGCTATCATCTGGCTGTATTCCTTCTGAAGACAGAAGGGATTTCATGTGATTAACTTAGATTTCTGCAGGCTGGATAATATCTTGCTTGAACTTCACATAGTCTGCTTGGGTCCTTGCTGTCACTTGCATTTCTGATTGTGTTCTGCCTGAGTTGATGCTGCTTTTATCACACCATCAGCTCTTTAATACACAGTACCTCCAAAAGTTTTATTGTTCTTTTGCTGAAACTTTTCATCAACTGGCTCTAATGGAAAATGTAGACAAAAATGTTTACATCACCTGGGTACTTGAGATAATTTCTCATCTAAACCAAATTGCATATATCTGACTTACTTTCTTACACATAAGAATATTTTCAACTGCCTAGTTGGCTCCAAATATATGTCGATCCAGAAACAGAATAATTCCAACTCAGTATAGCCTTGATAAAAACTAGTGGGATCCAAACAAATACTAAAAATGTAATCTCTCTAAGCATAACAGCCCCTAAAAACATAAGACTAATACTAAACCCTAATGCCTGACCAAATCCAAACAGTAACCCTAATCCTTAACCCTAACCCTAATCCTAAAACTAAACCAAGCTCTAAGCATAACCCTAACCCAAATCCTAAAACTAACCCATATTTTAAACCTAACCCTAATCCTATGCATCAATGTAAGCATAACTGCATTCTAACTAAAACACAAAATCTAAACCTAAAGCATAACAACAGCCTTACCCTAATCCTAAACCCTAACCTTAAAAGTTAGGGTTAAAATCCTTACCCTAACCCTAAACCCAACCATAATGCTAAAGCCAAACCCAAATCCTAACCCAAACCCAATCACTGAACTCTAGCCCAATATATAAATCTGAACACTAGCAGTAAACCATAGCTCCAACCATAAATGCCCCTAAGTCAAACCCTGTCCCTGAACTCTAAACATAAAGCCAAATCATAACCCAAATTGTTGGCTGCAAGCATAGTCATAACTCCTAAACCTAATCCTAACCTGAACCCTAGTTCTAGTCTGCTCAAACCCATAATCATAATTGCAAGCCCTAATACTAAAGCTGGCAATAATCTTTAGCCATACCCTGTTACTCTCACCCCAACACTAAATCAAATCCTCAACATTAAACGCAAACACAAAACCAAACCTAAACTCTTACACTGAACCCTAACCCTAAGGCTATCCTTAAATTTAGACTTAGGGCTTTGGGGTTGCAGCATGCATTAGGGGATGGGGTTTAGAGTTTAGGGGTTTGGTTTTGGTTTGGGATTAGGGATTTAGTGTTTTAATTATGGGTTGAGTTTTGCTCAGGATAGGGTTTGTAATGGGGTTAGTGGTTGGAGTTTGTGATAAGGTTTGGGGCTTGTGCTAGGGGTTAGGTGGTTGGAGTTTGTGATAAGGTTTGGGGCTTGTGCTAGGGGTTAGGTGGTTGATGTTAAGATTGGCATTACGGAGCAATTCCATGCCATGGAAGAATAAATTTTAAATTGAAATGTGAGTAGAATATTCAAAGAAAAAAATGGCAGTAATATCAAATCACTGGCACAACACAATTTTCACCCAGGCATTCCTAAGAAACTGTAGGGTAAAGTAGCTGAACTAGTAACTCAGGTTTATAATCTCTCACATAAAACTGCCAGAAAACCAGAACACAGTGCTAATTTTTAATGATATTAGTGGGATCCAATAACTACAGACCAATACATTTGATGCTTACACAGACACATCAGTGGCAATCATGATAAAAAATAGAATTAGACAAGTCATAGATAGTTGTCAGGCACTGGGAAAGTCAAGAAAACTTTTGTAGAGTTACATTATGTATCATATATCTCTAAAAAAACACACAAAGTGTTGCGATAGTGCTGTGGTTTAACCCTAGCTGGCAACTAAGCACCACACAGCCACTTGCTCACTCCCCCTCAGTGGGACGGGGAAGACAAACACCATCACTCTAAACATCCACCCCTTCCTTTTTCTTCCCCCAGCTTTATACACTGAGTATGACATCATATAGTATGGCATAGCCCATTGGCCAGTCTGGGTTAGCTGTCCTGGCTGTGCTCCCTCCCAGCTTCTTGTGCACCTGGCAGAGCATGGGAAGCTGAAAAGTCCTTGACCAGTGTAAGCACTGCTTAGCAACAACTAAAACATCAGTGTGTTATCAACATTGTTCTCATCCTAAATCCAAAATACAGCACTATACCAGCTACTAGGAAAAAAATCAACTCTATCCCAGCTATCTAACCAGGACAGATAGACATTCTATTCATAAACTCTATTTAGACTTTCAAAAGGCATTCAACAAGTGATCTCAGAGGTCCTTTCCAATCTTAATGATTCTATGATTCTATAGGGTTGGTCATCAAATGCTGTTCAAGAAATTATTCTATGATGGTATAAGAAGCAAGTCCTTCACATGACTGAGTAACAGTTAAAGATTGGAATTAATGATCAGTTTTCCACATATATGGAAACTGCAAGTGGAGTACAATCTGCTCACCACATTCAAAAAAGATGTGGAAAGTCTTGATGGATATTGAGGTGGCAGAATTTGACACCTCAAGTTATTTGGAATATTTGTGATGGATGTGCTCAACCCCTTGACCAGACTGGCAGTGGTTTGGTACAGGCTCCAGAAGAGGTAAAGGCCTGAGCTGTAGCTGGGCCATGAACTCCTCTAGTTTCAATCTGTTCTCTGAAAACCGACAATGGAGCAGAGTGACACAGTGAGCATCGATGCATATGAGCTTGCAACACCGATCATGCGATTAACACATGTATAGCGGGGTGGCTTTTCCAAGACTCATTTATCAAGGAACAAAGAAAGTTGTGGGTACAAGAAGTCTCCTGCGTACTTTTTCCATTGCATGTAATTTGTCTACAAGCCAACCACTTTATCCTATAACAAAACATTATCTAAACTTTGCATGTACAATCCATTAGACATAAAACGTTGTCCAAGTCTGAGACTAAGACTAGACCTAGCTGCACCTAAGCTCCATCAGGAGTTTAGAAAGCAAGGGGGTCTACTCTGAACCTCATGACTCAATGGGAGGATCTTCCTTACTCTGCATCTCTGGTCTCTCTCTGAATCATTCTAATTTGAGTGTAACTCAATTTTCTTTTGTATGATTCTTCCATGCAGTAATTCATAGAGTGAACTTTGCCATTGAACTTTGTTAAGTAAGTTGCACTTTTACATCATATTAAAACCACTTTTGCTAATACCTTTGTTGGTGACTCCTTAAGCGTTCTAAATCATCCATTCGCAACAATATTAAAGATAACAACTGAATGTGCAGGAAGTCCTTATGAGACTGACTGATACAGAAGACTGAAGGAGAAGAATGACATTCAGCGTAAAACAGACATAAAATGACATAGAGAGAAACAAACAACTCTAACATTATATGCAGAGTGATTGACTCTGCATAAGTTCTGAGTGGTAATTGATTTTTACCACCTAGGAAAAGGCCTTCAAAGCTCTTCAGAAAAGAAAACAGACTATCAGGCAACACTGGGTATAAAATAAAATGGAGTAGAAAACATGATAATCTCAATGTACACAGGAAATACGTACCCGTTCTTCGAGTACTCTATATAGTTCCAGTACCTTCTTCTGAAAAAGGACAAGTAGAATTAGAAAACAGAAAAGAATGAGAAGGGTAGCCAAACAACTGAAATAGCTTCAGCACAAAATCAAATTAAATAGACTAGTACTCTTCATTTTGGTAAAGAGAGCAGGGTTATGAACAGCTGTTCAGTGTCTCTTCCAATATAAGAACTAGGTAATATCAAACGCAAATAGATTCAAAAGTAATGTAAAGAAATACACAGTTAAACTCTGGAAACACTTTGCTGCTGAATTTTGTGGTGAAGTTGACAATAATTCAGTAAATGGCTGGCTGATTTCTTGAAGAAAAGTTGATTGTGTTATGAAATACAAAGACATCTCTAACCCAGGAATTGTAATTTACCAGAGACTAAGAGAATTTCCACAGAAGTATAGCAAAACATTTTCACTTGCATATGGTCACTGGCCACTGTTGGAGACAGGATGCTAGCCTGATTACAGACTTTGATTTAATCTGGAGTGGCACTTAAACTCAGGTTGATAGAATGGATAAGGAACCAGAGCAGAGTGGATGGATAAAAAGGAAAGAAATAAGTGAATGAAAGCAATAGAAGAATGAAAAATAGGTTGGATCATGAAACAGAGAATAGTGAAGGATGAAAAAGGAACAGGAGAACTGTGATGGAGAAGAAAAAAGGGAATAAAATACAGCAAACAATACAGACATCCTTCAACACTCATGAGCTCAGACTGAAACAAATGTAGAGAAGGACTGCTGGGGTAAATAGGAGAACAGAGTCATGTGTTACCAGAAAAGAAAAAAAAAATTGCAGTTCCATCAGTCTAGCTGAAAAGTGAGTAGAGATATGAGTGTTCTACATAAATATGTTCACATACATCAGGAGCATAAGCTGAAGGACAATGTTGTCATGAGAATGAATAGGCATCAGGTAGCCATTAATAGATCAGGGATGGAAATTCAGTCAGTAGAGCAGTGAGGCTCTGAAACAGCCTTTGAGTAGGAATAGTTGGGTCTGTTTCCAAAATAATTATAAAATACTGTCACATGTCAAAACAGGAGACTAGAACCAATGAACCTAGTGGTCCATTACAATTCTATGCCCCATGTTTTAAATATCAGAAAAAATTTTAAGGGAAAATATTTCAGACTTGTCTCATTTTTTTTCTGGGATAGGTTATGCATCTCTGTACAACATAAAAGGAACAAATAGATTCATAAAGCATGAAGCTTGCAGGGACCATTAAGTGACCTAGTTTGATGTCCTGTAATCACAGGCCATTATATTTCCCTCAGTTAACACCCTCTTGAGTGCAATAAACTGTCTTTCTCAAAAACACATCTTCCAGGTAAGTATCTGCATTCAGCTGAAAGAATTCAAAAGACTGCAAGTCCAACACTGCCTTCAGAACTTTGTCCCTTTGGATGATCATCTGCACAGTTAAACATCTATGCAATATTTCTAATTTGAATTTCCATGGCTTTAATTTTTTACTATGCTATTCTCCATGAGGTTAGAAATCACCTCAGGAACTGATATTTTCTGCCTGTGAAAGTACTTATACAATACAATCAAGTTAACTCAAATCTTCTTGAAAAGATAAAAAAGACTGAACGAAGCCGTTTGTTGTAAGTCATTTCCTCTAGCACACAATTCTTGTGTGTCTCTTCTAACTTTTGCTATTTTTTCAACAATCTTCTTGAAATCTGGATACCAGATTCATTTGCACAATTTCAGGACCAGCTTTCTGTGATGAAGTTTATATTTTGGAATCATAGGTCTTTCCAAGACAGCTATATTGACAAGTTACATATTATTAACCTACAAAATATGGCAAAAGACTGTTACATCAAGGTATCCTTGCTATATGCATCTGTTTTCTTGGCTCAATGAGTGATGATTTTTGGAGAAACTACTGTGAAGATGAGGGGAATTACTGTGAGTCATTACTGTAAAGTGCATTCACCTGTGGAAATTTCTACATTCAAGAGGCATAAAAGGTAAGTCGACATGTGTAAAGAGAAATCAAATACAGGACACACATACTGGCAGTGAAGCCTGGAATGCAGACCTGACAAACCTGTAACAGTGTCAGAGTCCAATATTCTGACCAATTTGCTTTAGCTATTCCATACATGGAGGATTTAAAGTTTAACACCAAATTTACTTATTTGAAGCTCTTTTGACATTACATTGGATCTTGATTTTGCAGGGGGATACAGCAACATACTTAAATCACAACACAAATACAAATTAAGAGAGTATAGCAATTGCAATATATAGTTGAATCACAGTACTAACATAATTCTCTATAATACGTTCACTGTCACAACACTGGATATCCTCAGCTGCTGGGAAGCAATATGTGGGCTGAATCCAGATCAAGTCTGTCGCTTTCTTCAAAGTCCTTTTTGGTTTTTGTTCAGTTTTTATACTCTGTGTTGGCCATGCTCTATGTTGGGTACTCTATTACACGTTGTGCGACTGTTTCCACTCTTTTGATTAAGTGAGGGACAAACAGTTATACAACTGTTGATCCTTTCAGCCGATACGGTTGGTTGATTCACCCAACTAGTATAGCCAGTTGATCCAGTCCACCAATATAGCTGTCTGATCGACTCAACTGATGTAGCCATTTATCTAGAAGAAAGACAACCCTCCAGTCCCCCTTGTGTGAAGTTCAGCTATCTTTGCAACAGCCATGACCATTCCCTACATCCCTCCCTGAGCTTCATGAGCATGTCACTCTTCTCATCTCCTCTGAGCCTTCTGCCATTGTAGCGGTGCATTGACCAGTCACAGTCAGACAGGGCCTGGACCAAATGCTGATAAGGTTAGGAACGTACGGACTGCCTATTGTTTAATATTGTTTTCTGCTACATGAACTGCATCTGCATTGCAAAAACTAGTCAGTCACTAGCTAATTAAGTTATTGCTTAAAAAAAAAAGGTGAGTTGCATGTGCAGAACAAAACTTGGACCTGAGGAGATGGCAGATGGACTGGAGTCAATGCTGGTCTTGTGAGACAAGAACATTAATTCAATCAAGAAAGGTAAAAGATAGGACACTGTGATATCACTTCAGGCAGCCTCAAGTCCAAAGTAAAAGTATGTCTTTTATACTTGTGCCATGCAGAAGTAAGTCATTTCAGTGCTCTTTCCTCATGCAACCAAGGATTGTGTTAGCCTTAAATTGCCACAATACAACATCGGAGCTCATACTCAGTTGTCTGTCAGTTGTGCTCCTTAAATCCTTTTCAGAGACGCTGCTTTCCAAGCTACTGCCTTCCATTTATTCAAGCAGTCCTACTTATCATGTTCTTTACCTGAAAAGATATATAAATAAAGTAATCCAAATTGTTCCTATCTGGAAAGCTGATTTCCAATACACCCCCTGCACTAAAGAGAGATATTGCACTCCAGGATAGCTGCGCTGGCATGGCAGGGACACCAAGGAGCCCACACTGTCACACAACTCAGCATGGCTGTACTTCTGTAGGCCATGAGGAGCTCTAATGCCCTTGAAAGCTGCACCAACTTGTGCCAGACTGCCACACCACAATCCAATGGAGCAGAAGGACACTTGTCTTTGGCTGGTAACAGGACATCTGAACCTTTATGTAAATTGCTAGGTACTAGCAAAGAATATCATAATAGCCAAACAGCAAGAGGGAAAAAGATAGATTACTGGAGATAGCCCTGATTTGAAAGTCATTAACAAAGTAGTGAGAAGCTGAAGAAGGAAGATCTAGGATAACTGGAAAAATATACCCCCCCAAAAATGTATCTTTTTAGATTGTGGAACTGCTGACAAGGAAAAGGCTGGAAGAGCGATCAAAAAATTCCTTGCCAACAGAAGAGGAACAAGAGGTACTGGCAGATCTCTTCTGTGTCTTATATTTTTGTTCCTATGGTTCTGTTCAATACATTCATGTCACATGTGACTGTGTTATATATAAACTGGAATGCAATGACAAAACCAGGTGTCTCTAATTTCACAAAGTATATCAGACTCATAATACATTAAGAACATTTTTGCAGAACTTCACATTCCAATTTACCTGAATGTATTACAGAGTTATAACCAAAACATACGATTTGATTTAAAAGTTCAGGTTTTTCTTCATCTTGCTGTATTTTTAGAAGAGCTGCTTATTTTATTTGTTGTTCAAATAAAATAATAAAATCAAATAGGGAGTAAATTGTGCGTAACGGATAAAAACTTATCTGTGGAAGAATATCACATGTTAAAATAGTATCAGAAACTCAGCCCAAAGATGGTTGAAAAGTGCTTTTCTCTGAATATGTGACTATGGAAATAGATATAATCCATATACCAGGTGTTCAATTAAAAAAAAAAATCCTTAGCTTGATTCTACTTCTGCTTTAGCAAATATGTGTTTTTTCTTTACTTGAATTGGGACAGACAGCTAGACAACTTCTTAAATATAGTAAACTAAACTAAATAAATCAGTAAACAAACATGCATACATATAACTTAACTTAAAAGAAAAATAACCAGATGATAATATAGTCCATTTCTAGGTGTGCAGTTTCAGATGACATAAAGATTTTAACATTTTACAAAGAAGTATGCATGTGGCTCACTCACAGAATATCAAATCTGCTGAATGGAAAATTGGCTAAAATTACTACATCAGACTCAAAATTATATTTCTGTTCTGTTGTGTAACTGAATCCATGGAAGAAATGCAGTTTAGTGATTTGTTTGGTGTATTTAACAAGCTGGTAGAAATCTGCTGTTACAGAATGCACTGGATTCTTGAAAGCACAGCAATAGTGAGCAGTGCTGGATATATAGACTAATCTCAATTCTCCTGTAGAACTGAGCCCCAATTCAGGAAAGCAGGACTTTCTGTCTAGAAAGTACTGCAGTGTTTGTATCAATCAGCATAATAGGTTTCTCATTCATAAATCATCCACCAAATATAGAAATATAAACAACCCAAAATGGTGAACTGTTAAGAACCTGGAGCAATTCTAATAACAGAAAGGCTGGCTGTTGTCTTGTACAGTAGCTAGATAGGAGCCCTGTGAGGGACATTTACAGAAAAAAAAATAGGTTTTTGTCTTTAAGCAAAGTATTCATCTCCTTCTGACCTTTTTCTCACTCTCTGGTCACCTTTACTCATTTTCTTAAGCAGTTTGCTCTGGTTGCACGAGGAGCTGGATTCATTTCCAGTTCCCGGAACCAAGCCAGCTCACTGCACAGCTACGTGAGCACCAGCGACAGCATCATGGAGGGGGAGGAAACGAGCAGCCATAAGGAGGAAGGTGGCGTCACTCCCTGACTGTAGCTCATGCTGCCAGCTAGCACACACGTACACACACATACACAGCTGTCCAGGTGTCTGCGAAGCAAACATCCAAGGCCCTGCTCTGCTATGGTACAGCTGCATAACCTGGACTCAGACTGCTCAGAAAGAGCTGTCTACAGACAGGTAAGAAAGTAAATGTTACAGACAGAGATAGGATTGTTGAGACAGAATCAGCAGTAGCTCAAAGTTTCAAGTTCGAAATTGCCAGCATGGAAAGATGCAAGATCCAAAAGAAGAAAACAAAACAAGGCTAGTCAGGATGGTCAGTCTAGTTGGGATCTCACTGGGAATCATCAGGTCATTGAGTGGAGTTCTCAGGGTCACCAGTTTTGGCTGGAGCTGGTGTAAGAGAGCAAGTCAGCAGCTACTACTTTCCAGTGAGAAAACTCTTCCCCTCCTGTCTGGTCAGCAAAGACTCTTCAGACACCTCATCACGGTGGTGAACATGCTCACATTTAGCCTAATAGCTTATCACACCCTGGCTATCTTTGGTGTGTGTGTTAACCAGTAAATAACTGCTTTATGTTTTTGTCCTGCTTGCAGAGACTCTTTACACTGAGCTAAGGATCCTGAACAAACCAACTCAAAGAGGGGCCATAACAAAGGGTGAGAAACATGTTTTGGCAGCAGCAGAGACTGCACCATATCAA
The DNA here is from genome assembly GCA_020745775.1 of Theristicus caerulescens. Lineage (NCBI taxonomy): Eukaryota > Metazoa > Chordata > Aves > Pelecaniformes > Threskiornithidae > Theristicus > Theristicus caerulescens. The sequence continues at coordinate 89,657,690 of CM036558.1, forward strand.
GTGGTTGCATAGCTATGGCTCAGTCTGTGACATTGCTTAATCAAATGCCTGTTTACTAGAAGACATAAGGAATTCATTACTGTGGTGCAACATGAATACCAGCATGGAGATGTGGCTCTGCATATAAACCAGAATTCCAAGTAAAGGAATTATATAAGGTAAAGATGTTACTATATTTCTTGCTTCAGCATCAGAGAACATATTTCCTAATATCAGATCTCAGTTTTCTCCACCTTGCATTAATGTCTTAGTGCTTTGCCCTGCCAAATTCTAACTGTTGAAGATAAACAGCATTGAATGCATATATATTTTTAATAAGATGCTGCCAAAATATTTCTTGCTGAGAAGCTTAATAAAAGGTACTGGGATCATGATGGATAGTAATTTATACGGCTCTGTCAAATAAGTAATGCCCAATTTGCTGCTTTCTGTATATGAATCATTTTCTTCTGTTGATTACATTTGCATTTGTTCACAATGTGGAAGCTATATGTTAGCATAGCAAGATTTTTTGCTGTTATTTACCAGAGTGTCAGCCTTGATGATTTTTCTCTGGGAAACTTGATATTAATCAGAGATATTCAAGTATCTTCACTGATTCTTTTCTCTCCCTGTCTTCTCATAGAAGGCAATCTGCCCTTTGTGTCTGTAGTTTTGTATAGAAAGAGCAGAGCTATCCATTACAGTCACATTTGGGGTAGCAATGGCTGCCCAAGGAAAGAAATTTGGTACAGTCCCAGGATATTTCAACAGCCTTTTGTAGATCTTCTTATCTCCATCCTAGACATGGTTCAACAGGCAGCTGTAGTACAGATGAGGGAATGAGAGTGGATAGTCTATGAGCAGTAGCAAGACTGAGAAACTCTTTGCTCAGAGATAGTTTTGACGTAATTGGGCACCTAAATGCTGCCTTTCCTCCCACTTCTTTGCTCTTCCTCTCCAGCAGCATGCTTATTGTGATGCTATTAAGCATTTATAGCTACAGTTTGTATTTGTTAGAAACCCTCCTGTTGGAAGCTGAGGTATGTTGCTAACTGCTGCATTGGTAGGAGGTGAGGAAGGCCATAGAAGGATCATTATAATCTTCCTTGAAGGTCTGTTCAAGAATTTGACTATACAGAGCATCTCAGTGAAGCTACATTGCTGCAGGGACCCCCAAGGAAAGAGCAGAGGGTCCAAGGATCAACATGTTATGTAGAACCAGCTTCTGCAGAAAATTGGGCCAGAGGATCAAAGCCAAAGGTATGTTTCAAGTCTGGCCTACATTGTTCAAAGACTGCGATACATCATAATGCTGGGTGTCTTCAAGTTTCTGGGAAGGCCATGGCTAATATTGTCCAAAATCTGTTTTATGAAATCTTTCTCCCTTGTATTCCCTTCCATCATATAAAAAATGCACTTTTTCCCCACCTCATTGTCATAAATTTTCAGCTTACCACTTGTAAATCTGCCTTGACAGTCTCGTATCTCTGGGTGACAATAGATCTGAGTCACACGAATCCATTGCACCCAGCTTTATGAACTTCTCAGAACCTGCACGTTGTGCCAATTTATGTCACTTTGGGTGACTGGAGAGATGAAGGTAATGCATTCATGTCATTGCCTTGATGCGCAGCGGTAGATTGCGCGCCGTTTGCACAAGCAGGACTCTTACCTGTGAAGGCTGTCAACTCTGTCATTGGATCAGGTCTCTTTCAGTGTTCTAAGCCCAAAGGTGTTAGTGGAAGTGTTTCTTCCACACCTTAAGAAAAGATTTCACCTGTTTAACCTCCCTGTACAGTCTGAATCTGATTTTAATGCGTTGGGCTGTGCAAATATATTTATGTTTCTGGTTTTGGTTTTTGGGTTTTTTTTAAAGAACTCAGAAAGGACATAAGCTTTAGAAAATAGCCCAGCTGGCTCCTTCTGCCTGGGACAGAACTGTGTCTAACAAACTACAGAAGACAGAGAGATAAAAGTTAAGAGTACACAGCTATGCACTAGGAAGTGAAATGTCTAGGACCATTATGTGATATTCTTTAATTAGAACATGTAAGTGGAGGATAGAAAAAAAATGAAATATGGTAACAGAAGCAGCATGAATAAATGCTTTTACATTTCCTGGCACTTCACAAAAAAAGTAAAAATCCTTCTTCTTCTCAGTGTGAAAGGAATTTTATTTTTTGAGTTCTGATAATCCACTACGAAATGGTAGGGAAATATTTTGATGTTAGGTAAATACTTTCTTTTACCTGAAATGCAATATTTTTCTTCAGTTCTGAGCATGCTTTGATATGTAAAACATTCAGAGACAAATTAACAAGCAAAATAATTTTAGATCAAATTAATGAAACATTTTGTGGTTTGTTCTTTTTCCTTCAATGAACATGCTTAGATATAAAGAAAGTTTCCACTCTTCCCTGGAAGGCATCAGATACCTTTAGAATATTTCAGAAAGAATGAAGCAACTTTGCCCTTATGTTGGCTATGTATTAGGCAGTGCTCTAACCACTACCTTATTCTGAGATGAGCAGCTTTGTCTTTAAATAGAGACGTAGGATATGTTTACATGAAATACTTCACAGGATTAATAACAGAAAACACAAATGGCAAAAAAAGGAGAATATGAATAATCTGATTACTGAACTTTCGTATGCAGGTAAGAGTTCAGGCCACAGCTGAAAAGTTACATTGATCCAAGCTCTTCTACCCAATGTATTTCAGAAGATATTTTTGAATGTTACCTAGAAATTTGAGATACAATTCACAATAGAACTAACAGAAACTATGCCTCCAATTCTGCTGCATTGCTTTGAAGCAATTGCTCTTTCTACATTATACATGACATCCCTCCACTAATGAAAAAAATTAATAATTTGAAGGAGTTTGGATTTGTCAGCTCAGGAAGTCAGATTTTTTTGCTGAGTTAGCATAATGTATGCTGAATTACTATTTTCCTATGCTCACTGGAATCAAGACAAATTAACAGAAGCACATTATGAACACTCATCATTTTTCTAGCAAGCTTCAGCCACGTGAGAACCTGTTTAGTATGCACAGAACAGTTAGTTACAATTAATTTTTATATATTTGGTTAAGCTTAATAAGCCCTTGCCTCATAGCATAGTGTGACTGCCTCTGGAATTAAGAAATATTTAAATGTACTTACAAGATGGATGTCAAGTATGAAAACAGTAAACCTTTCATCTTTGCCTAGTATTGTCATCTACAGCAAGTTATAGCAAGGGTTTACCTGCCCTTGAAAGCATTTATGTCCCCTCCACTAGACATGCTGCACTTTTGAAACTAAAATGAAGAGTACCATTGGACAAACCATAACATAGCAAGGAAATATTTGCTAACATAAAGATCCAATACAGTAGACTATTTTCCTTGGCTGAAACTCCAAACCCACTATTTGTTTTATTGTACTTCTATATGTTTTTCTTTCTGAAAATGTATGTATCTTCTTTATATTTGTAGCTTCAGTCATATAGTTTGAAAAAAATGCAATGTGTCTTTGTCAGGGCATAATCTATTGCTTGCCTCTGTAGTTGCTTCCATAAATATGACTGTAAATGTTTGTCAGCTTTGCACCTTAACAATAATTATGAACAAATTTCACAGTGGTACACAAAATGAGCAAAACTCATCTGATGGGTTGTAGTGGGTTCTGATGGAAATGACACTTACATGTTTAATTTTAGCTCAAACTGCAGTATGAGGAGTAGAGAGGTAGAAGGTGGAAAAGTGAGCCTAAAAGTCATTGTATCACCCATTTTAGACAATAATTAGACCATCCAAAGCTTACAGGTGCTAGATGAACCAAGCTACCTGGGTGGATGCTTGGTTCTCAGCAGAACCGCTCTTTCTAGATGCTGTAGTAATGGACAATAAAACATGAAGCCAGCAGTTATTACATGCTGAGTCTTCCAATGTGATCTTTAAACTTCTAAATAATCATCAATTAGAAATTGCTCTAAAGTCAGGAGGAAGTATACTGTATCTCCCAGCTGCTACTGAATTCTAGATTGTACCTTCCTAGAGTAATCAATTTCTTTTACCATGCTGTCTTTTTAGCCAATGAAATTAATGTATTGTCAGGGAAAAAGGGGAACACAAATCAAAACATATGCGGCTAGTGCATAGGGTCCTCATTGCTATGGTTGTGCAGTATCAAGATCAATTACCTTCCTTTCTTCTGGCCAGAAGCCTCTGTGTGATTTATAAAGCAGTTTACTAACAGGTTGAGAAGAAAATATTTACAAAATATGACACCAAAAATGAAAAATGGGTATGAATAATGGAATTCCTTTACAGTGATCTTTTTTTATTATTATCATCTTGTTCTTAGGTACATTCATATAGAACTAAAATTTCAGTATCTACACATTAACACCATAAACCACCTTAATGTCCAGGTGTATATTTCAAAGATAAACATCTGTGTAGTATTATTAATTAGGTCACTATTACGGTGATGTAAGTGTTACACATTTGGATGCGTTAGATAAATCAACAGGCCAATGGCATTTTTTTTCATCATTTCTTTTGTGGCAGAAAAAAAAATCAGATGTTTTCTTCATTTATATTGGTCTTCCAGTTTATCTGAGTGCAAACAGGTCTCCAAACTTGCCAGTTGTGCTTGCAATTCCCTTGTTCTCATTCACTCACACTGTAGGTTTCCCACAGATCCTGAAAGAAAGATCTAGATACCACTTAGATCTTGTTGTAATATATCAAGTCCTACAGCTTTCTTTTCCAAACTTCTCTTAACATTCTGAGGGGTGGAGTGCTGGGGTAATTCCTTCGCAGTTTCCCAACTCACCACGTTGATGCAGCATCAGACAAACCTCCTCACAGACAGGATCTGTGCAGTATGCTGTGGGAAAATCCATCCAGGGTGCATTCGATGCTGCACAAATGTGGGATTCCCAGGACCTGGAGTGACGTAAGCTTTAGTTGCTATCTATATTCCTTTTTTTATTCTATCGTCTTATTAAAACAGCTGTTTTATTAAGCCATTTTTTGTCAGCCCTTTATCATTGAGATCAAAAAAGAACCTGCACCATCTCTCTCTCACACATCCCTGCCCCAGTGCAGAGCAGTTGCAATCTCTGCATGAGCATTTGTCAAAGTGGCTGCAGAAGGGGGTCTGCTTCAGAGCAGCGCTTGTGAGCGGCCCTGTTTCCTTCCCTCTTCCCTCCTAGTGTGCGCACAGTGCACAACCAAACTGGCCGTGTTTGTAATTTATAAAAGACTGAGAAAAGGACAAATTTTAGTCCTCGTTTGGATTTTCTAGTGGTATGAGTCCTCTTTCCAGCCTTATGCTGAAAATAAACAGAGTCCTTACTCCTTAGGGCTGAAAGTGGAATTTAAAAACAGCTATAATCTTCAGCTAGCTATTGGAGGGTTCTCCTTTTTTATGACGACAGGAAACAGGAGATGTTTAACTGGAGTTCACAGCCCAGAACTGTCTGAAGTACTTAAACTAAAATAGTGTAGACCGAGTTCCACAGTTTTGTAGGGAAGTGCATCCAGATGGACTGTAGCTTGGCAGGGGAAAACAGCAGACAAATTGAAAAATAAAAATAGAGGCTGAGAAGAAGCAAATAACATCTCCAAACCAAAGACGGAGCTTTTTTTTTTTTAGTAGCTTCAAACTATTTTCTCAGATAGAGAGCATTATTTCTGGCACGTTTCCTAATTAACTTCCTTCTTGGGAATATTCCTCCAAGGATACGATTGTGCAATGATCATTAGCCTGAAACTCAGCACAGAGCATGGTGTAACCCAGACAACAGAAATAAAGTCCCTACGCAGTGTAAGGCTTTGCTCTTTCTGACAGCAGGGACTATGCTGTAGTTGTGGGGTAGAACACCAGTGAAAGGATAAGTACATATGGTTCGTACTCTTACCCACCAGGCTGGGGGTGATTGTGGCCAAGAAGGATAGGAAAGAGGCAAAAAGTGAGATGGACTCAGCAAAACTCAGCAGTATGTTTTCTCTCCAGAAGTTCTCTCTTTTAATCCCCACCACTCCAGGCCAGTTCTTGACATGAACCATAACCTCCCTGTAAATCTTTGCATCCTCAGAACATCTCCTCTCAGGGCTGCCAAAGACTTCGCACCACCCAATGCCTTTCCCATAGGCTGGTGTACTCCAGTTGCTCTTTTATTACCACTAGTGGGTAGCACAGCAGAAGCCCAAATGGAACTAGGAGAAGGAAGTGGCCCCTTTCCAAGTCACTTACATGTTGTTAAGTAGTTATAACACTGCCAATTTTAGCAGCATGAAATGTAGCAAAAAATGAAATTTACATATACACAAATTTGGCTTTTGTTGTCCATACCTTACAGCCTACTCCTTCTTAAAAATAACTGGGTTTTTAGTATTGCTAAGGGTCACTACACCTTTCTTTTTCCAGAACAATTGTCCAGGCCATCCTTGCAATCTGCTTTCAGTCTTCATATATGTCACATGTCTCAAAATACCACAGAATTTATAAGCACTATAAAATTCTGAACAATTTCAGAACATTGAATACTCCTTATTATAAATTCCATAAGGGAGATGAGGTTCCCTTACCCAAGACCAAGTGTATCAGTTCCTTAGAGACTAAATAAATGACACAGACCAGGCTAGACAGATCCCTTGTCAGGATGAATTAATAGGCTTGATTCTTCTTTCATGATATAATTATACAGCCTCTATTCATTGCAGTTGTTAACTATTTGCCCTCTCACCTGTTAAAATGCACATTGACATAAGAACTCAACTGCAATTGTATTTAGGGGGCAGGGAGGGAAAAAAGAGGAGAATTATTCTGAGCTCAGCAAGACCCAGGAGCCACTATCTCCAATGGGGCAAGATTCTGCTATCAGCTCTGCAGTGATACCTTGTATATCTAAAGATCGTGTCCCACAGCTCAAGGAGATCCTACAGCAGATAAAAACCAACCATATGCCTATGAGGTGTGCTGTGGATATTGTTCAACATGCTGTCAGTGCGCTGTGTGCACTAATAGTTCTCAATGGCCCTGACCAGCCCCACCTGGGGCCTCCACCCCCATGTGTCCAGGGCCACCATTTCAATTCAGCTCTGTTTGTGCCTGGCCATGGATCCTGTAGATCCAGATCCTGACCCCTGGCCTGACTTTCCAGGTTGACCTTGGACCTGCCTCATCACTATGGGGTTACCTGATTATCACTGGCCTGACCCTGGTTACCATTACTGGACCTGATCCTGGTTTCTGTTCCCAGCTTGACCTTGGACTTTCCTTTTCACCATGGACTTACCTAGCTATCTGGACCCTTGGCTGACCCTGGCTGCCTTTTTCAGCCCAGGCCTGCTTGTCTCGACATGGTGCTGTGGGGCTGAACCTCAGCTATCAAGGTCCCTCCCTTGCCCTGGTATCACATTTGGTTCACCATCTCTTGGAGAGCAGCTGGGCCTTTCTGCTCCCCAACACAACATTGTGACAGTCTGTCACACAGCTGTGTACTACTTTGTTTGATCACTGTACTTACTATTGGTTACTGAGCATCTTAAAGGACAAAATTAAAACTGATGTATTGGCTGTGCAAACCTTCTGGATCAGAGGAGAAAAACAGATGTAAAATAAAATGAAAGCTCAGATGAATGGTTTATCCAACATCTTTAGAAAGGCAAGAAGATGTAAAAGTGACGGAGAAAATTATACCAGAAATAAATGCGACAGTATTTGAATGCATCTCAAACTTTAAATAATTGCTAGAGGCTAGAGGCTCCTAGGATGATTTTCAATGAATACGGACAAAAAAGCCTGTAGACCGTAAGTAAATAGATCCATGTCTGTAAAGGGTTGTGCTGGTCTGAAATAATTCAATATGCATAGTATAAAAAAATGTGTTAACTGTCCAGCTCACACCTCACAAAATAATAAATGTTGCCAGATGAACACTGAAGTCACAATGTTATTGGTTCTCAATAAGGAAATGTTACTTCCAGAACTCATCTCATACTCATTCTTCAAGACCTCTGTAGGGCACTGTTTTGTAACTATATATATATATTTCTTCTTTGGCATTTTATAATATTTGAAAAACATAGTTCAGATCACAGGAGACAGATCACAAGACAGATCACAAGATACACAGGAGAAGGCTGGAGTAGCTCTGTGAAAAAATGAGGATGCAAGGCCTTTATCTTCTAGAAATTAAATATCAGTGAGGAAAACAGACTTTAAGACATTCACTGTAAGTTCTGCACCACCTTACCTCTGACAGCAGGATACTTCAGGAACCATCCTGTTATTGTTCTCGCCACATTTTCCTCCTAGGTCTGAAATCAGAAGATGAAGGGTGAGGCAGAGTTCCTGCTCTGGAATTGATATATTCAAAAGCTAAGATCTGACAAGGACACAATGCACACATGAACAATAAGACTAGAGTCAGAAGTATTAAAATTCCACTTATCTTTCACTGAAATCATGTTTAATTAACAGCAACTCAGTTATTTGCTAGAAATCACCTTGCAAATTAAGACAAGGGGTATGAAATGCTAACAGAAATACTAATTATATATGCAGTTCATATCACTTTTCCAGACTATAAATCTTCATGGTGGTGTTTGCTCCCAACTTCAGCTCTCGTAGGTATTTTTTTAATGTCTTTATTAATTTTGCCTTGTTTATTGTTGTAAATGTATCGCCATTTTACTGCTCACTGAGATGAAACTACATTTTTTTTTGTTGCTGCTGCTTCCCAGGAGTATGAAACACAAATGAGTTACACCTCATCAAACCTCACATTTTTCTTCTGTGATATAACTAGTCATGTTTTCTTGCTGGTACATAATTCAACTTGCAGATGCCTCATCAGCCTCCCTCTCTCCTTGACACCTGTCAACTGTTTGTCCTCTTGGTGAAGGTGTTCAGTGCATTATTATTCCAATCTGAGGAAAGTCCTTGGGAAGTGTCTGTCAATAGGGTGTCTAAGATCATTGAAATACAAACTTATACCTTTCTCTAAGCCACTATTCAGGAATGATGACATGAGTCAGAATGCTAAGGCTATACTAGAAATAGTAGTCATTAAATCCCTTATGCATTAAACAGTCAAATCATATTGCAACATGTTCTGAGGATCCTGATCCTGCAGTGAGCTCAGTGCATGTATGGAGAACCTTGGATCAGTAAATTTGCATAGCTGGCTGTAAGATTTAATTTTGAATTACCTAAACTGAGTGAAACTATTTAGAAAGTAGCTAAAATGTTTTTTTTTATTTCAGTCTCTGAAGTAGGGCCTCCAAAAAACATTCTTCACCATATTTATTACCTGGCATGTTTTAAAGGGCAGAAATAGGCAATGTGAACAAACAGTAAAGGTTAAAAAAAAGTAAAGTTAAGATATGTTACTGATAAGGATTGATGGCTTAAGCAGAGATGTCGCTGATTCTTACAAGTAAGCAAAGGACAAATGCTGACAGGTGAAATCATCACATTTTTGTCAGAAGATTATGACCTTCAGGATTAGTGCAGTAACTTTTTCTAGGCACGTGATCTCTTCTAAAGTTAGCACAGCATTTCTGAACCACATTAGTTTGAGAGGCACCAAGAGGTAAAACCTCAGCACACACTCACATACAGAAAACAGAGAAAGCAGTCTGGGATCAGCAACCTCAGGTCTATTCTGAAATGACCGTCTTGGAGTGACAGAATCATTTGGTCTGCAAACTGTTTCAATACCTGACCTCTGCTGAAACTGCCAAATAGACATCAATGCCAGTTATAACTTCTAATTGTATAATGTAGACGTCTGCCAGCTGAGAATTAGCCACCATCTACATTTCAGTTAAGTCACCAAAGAGCCATCACTCAGCAGCATGCCTTGTAGACAAGCCTGCCCAAGCCTGGAGTGAAATGTACACTAGGTTTACTTCAGTGGGGTTTTTACCTTTTCAATAAACTAAAAGATGCTTCACTGAGCACAAGCGAATGGAAAAGAATTCATCAAACACCTCTGCAAAGTGGAGTAGTCACACAGGGCTTTGAAATTGAGAAGATATAGATATAGATATGACAGAGCATTTGAAGATGAAGGAAGGAAATGAGAGAATCAGATCAACATGACCTCAGAGATGGAATTTTATAAAGGGCTGGCTGATTTGCAAACGCAGGAAGTCAAAAGGTGATGATAGTCATTGAAGGATATTATGAGAACCTAAATGGGAGATCTGGAATAAGGTGATGAAAACAAGGTGAACTGGGGAATGTTGAGGATGAAAAAGCAGCAGCACAGGGACATCTCATGGTTATCTGATGTAAATGAGCAAAACACAACCTTCAAGTTTTGTTGTTCAAAGTTGCCAACCGGAACAGAGATGGAGAGGAAAAGAAGCTATGAACGAAATTTAAGGCATTAATTTTTGGTCATATTGAGTTAAAAGAGATGATGATTCATCCCGGGTGAGATACTAGAGACACTACCATCAGCATGAGATTAGAAAATTCATAAATCAGCACAGAGCAGGTATGTATGGATGAACTGTCAGAAATAATGTACTTAGTGGGAGAAACAGAGAGTAAAGGATAGCATTTTGGAATACCTCAGAGACAACAGGAGATGCCATCAAAACAACTGATAAAAGAACAGTTAAAGGAAAACAAAGTAAGTGGACTATTATCCTGAAAGCAAATGGCCCGCAAGCACCAGCAACATTGCTAACAACTCTCAAAGAGAAGAAATAAAGATGATTTCCCCAAATGCAATAGCAACTAACATATTACTGGGTTCTGCTTTAGCTTAGGGCAATGCTCAGAAACTCAGTAACAGGAGGGCAGCAGAAAATCAGCAATATACGTCTCATCTGAAATCAAGAAAGATGACAGTGTATTTGAGGCTCTAATTTTTGAGCAGGAACAGACATTACAAGTAGTAGATAGGTACAGTGCACGTTTAGAGGAGGGAAGTCAGCATGTACACAGTGTGCCTGAGGAACAGAATGGAACATCAGACGAAGAGGTTGTACTTTAGCTAACATATTTCTACCTGTTTTTAAAGAAAAAACACAACTTGACTGAGTTGGTTGTTGCTATAGCTCAGTATTTTGGAAACTTTGAGTAATAAACACCACCTCAAAAGTATTCATCCATTTCCTAGAAATAAATGCAGCTTATGAGTATACGCATATGTTTATATAAAAATATGACCATTTTTGTCCACATGTATGCAAAGAGGATAAACAATAATGTGAAAGAGAAATAATTTAGAGGTCATAGAAGAGATTTTAACCTGTGATTATATAGAAGGGCAACTAGAAGCTAGTCTGGAGTTTTAAAATGAAGGATGCTTGTGGACTTTAAGTGTGCGCAGAGTCAAGAAGTAGTAGTAGAGAGGGGACTGTTTCTTATCCTCACCCACTAGGTAGAGTTAGACATCTGAATTCTACCAAAATTGTACTTTATTCTCTTACTACATATACTGAATCTAAGCCTTAGGATTTCATTGAATTGCTTAAACATTGGTCCTCTCTGAAATTTATGAATCCCTAGGATGTCCCACCTGGTCTCTTGCTTGTTTTCCAGTCTAGGTGCATCTATGAACATAAACTTGAGGTCATCCTCACTCCAGTCCTTGAGGGATTGTCCATGTTTTCCATCATTCTTAAAAACCTTCCAAGTTTTAAGCAAGGTAGTAGGTAGCAAGAAATTCACTTTCTGGACTTCAAAGTTTTTGTGTGGGGAATCTTAACTACAGTAGGCCACACAGTTAAACTCTTGCATTTCACTCTGCTTGGTGCAGAACATTACTAACAGAAGCCCTATTTACTCCAGAAATGTTTGACAACCACCTTGCCTGAATTCTGCATGGCTCTAGGGCCTTCACAAAGGAGCACTGGTTTTGAAAAAAAGAAAAATATTTTTAGAGGCAACTTCTGTTATTATAGAAAATGAATGCTAAAGGCCATCTGTGACACAAACACAGCTTTCCGTAGTAGTATGATTAGAGCTAATTTTGTGCTGGAAAAATCCAGAACAGTCTGTATACCAGAAACAGTTCCACCTGTCAGCTGTCCTGACATATTATTTGCAACTTCTTATGTATTTATGCTCCAAGTGCCTCTCTCCATATAAATTAGTTCTACATGTATTACATTAAAATCAATTCCTTTTTATCTTGAAAAGTATTCCAAGACTACTTTGTCTAAAAATAAATATTTAGTGTCTTTTCCATGCTAACAGAAAATAATGATAATAAAAAGATATCATTCTTCTTAACTGAAAAATAAATGGACTAAGGAGCAGCTTCACAGGGCCCTCAGTGTCAAACCTTTTCCATTTAAATGAGCTCTGCCAGTAACTTCAGCTAGAGCAACAAAAAGCCTGCAGTTATTTGTTCTCAGTTAAGGTTTCAATAAACTTTGATTGACGTATGTATACTTTGCTGAATTCATCAATACAGCATAGTAATCAATGCATTGTGTAAGCTGCTATTTTAAAAGCACCTGCCTCTCATAACAAATTTGAAAAATTCTTAAGGAACAGGCTATTTATTTCATATGGCTCTGGAAATAGATACTCAAGTTGCATCTATCTCTTAATTTTTATTTAATGTGAAATCCTTGAACAAAATCATTTCCATAAACTATACAATCTCTTATTCCTTATTTTCATTATACTAAAATTAACCTTCACGTTTCAAGATAAATTAATTCTTAGAGAATACAAGCAGTGGTTATTTTATCAAAATCACTGAGCAAAACTAGGTTTAAGTGTTCGGTCTAGAATACAAAGCTTAGGGAAGATCAACATAAATCTGTCCCACAGGGATTTTGCACAGAATGCTGAGCTCCGACACACACCATGGAAATTGTTATGCAAGAGACGTACTGTGAATTGTAAACACCGTGTCACAAAGCTGCTAGCTTCAGGCTGCAGGCTTGCTTTCTTTTTTGATAGGCCTTTCACTGGTGGTTTCAGAGGACAGCATGGATATTATTCTCTCGTATCTAGCCCAGTTGAAAAGTTACCCAAGACACAGGATTCCTGCATTATTTGTTTTTGAGTCAGTTCATTCAGTAAAGCTAACAAAGTCATTTAACAAGCAAATAAACCTCGGTATGCATAGCATTGTCCTCCCAGTACTCAAAAGGCTGCTGTGGCTTGGGTGAAAAAGACAGTGTTACCCCTGAATGAAGAAAGGGTCAACATTCTTCTCAATTGATCTACCGCAAAGCATTTATAAAGAATAATTATCTTTTGCTGTAATACCTAGGCAATAATGACAACTTTAGGTCAACCCCCAAATAAGCTAGAACCTGCTCCAAGCATTAAGATTTTGAGTCTAAAGCTCAAATAAGTAATGAGATTTAAATATGGATTGGGATTTTTTTCTTCTAAATATACTTTTGCAGCTATATACTTCTATCATGTAGATAATGATAGGAAGAATGAGGAGAACACTGAAAACATCACAAGAAATCTTCCTTCCTAAATATTGTCAATAAGGTCATAAACAATCCTCACACCTGGTTGCTGGTCCAGGCAAAAAAGAGAGATAACATAGCTCAAGATAAATCACCAGAAATTCCTCCTCTTGAGCCTTTCACACAGGAATGAACTGATGGCTTAGTTTGCCAAGACTTGCTTGAATCTAGTAACCCCATCCACCTATCAGTGCTTGACTCAGCCAGGCATCCTTAAGGCCCTCTTGAGAAAGATGAATCCAGGAAAATTTTTTCTTGGGAACCAGACAAGCTAGCATGAATATGTTTTCACCAGCTTCTTAGCATCAGTAAATGGGGAACATTTCTTTCAGTAATTACCACGTAATTAATTCCAAGTTGGTATGCTAACTAACATCAATCCCCAAAAGACCTTCTACTTTAGTGTAAGTAAGTGGATTGCTAAGGCCTAACCATCAAAGAAAAATGCGAGATTGTAAAAGGCCGGATGCTTGTCAAGTGCTAGTGCTCAGCAATGAGTTTTGGGACTCTGAGTTTTGGAAGAGAGAAGAGATCTTTGGATTTCTTACTTTTTTACACAATATGGTCTTTAAGTAAACCAAAAGATTTTGGTATCATCCAATTAGAAGTTACAGGGAAGCTCCATATAACCAGCTACACACTGAACAAAGTGTATGCATAAGTATTTATAGGTCACCTGAGTCTATGAATGTCAAATTTTGCCCATTCAGTTCTGTGGTCAGAAGTGTTTTAGATGCATAGGCAAATTCTTAAATAGATTGCTATTTTCGGATGTAACTGTGACCACAGTGAATGCTTTCAAATCAAATTTACATGTGGAGTAAACAAATGGAGAATCAGGGTCACTAATGATACTTAAAGAGAGCCTAACACTGATCCCATGACTTTTAACTTAATAAGGTCATAATCCAGAGACAACAGGTCCATTCTTATAAATTTGAGATTCAACATTCTCTGGCATATTATATCTTAATGTATTATTTTAAATAAAATATCCCAATTATATTTGACTATCCATTCCTATTATGTTTAATGAGGCAGGGGAAATGAACGCAGGCTAAAAGCTAATATTGAAATACATGGTTATATATATCGTATGTGTTACATTGATTTTAAACTTCTATATACATGAGTTCAGCCTGAAGCAGAATGTTTTTGGGTACATGATCTTTTCCAGAACAAGTATTAATAATAAATATTTTCCTTAACTATACAAATTGAAAGTAAGTGCCCTGTCAAATATTATTTTTGGTATTGGTGTTCTGAATTAGCTTAATACTCACTATTTGATTCCCAGCCATCTAGTGGTTTAATTTTTCTTTTTTTTTAATTTCAAGTTAATTGCTTGCAAATGAAGTTGATATGTGAGTAAATGTTAGTCTAGCTATTTGACAACCATTTATTCCAGGATGCAGATTTTTATCATTTATCTGTGAAAAATTAACATAAATGAAATCAGATTCATGCTGCCTTCCAAAATAAATCACAAACAGTTTTATTTTAGAACAAGTGCTCATTAACATCCCAAGTTAGAGGAAATTTTAGTGAATGCATTTTTTTCCATGAAAGTATTTTTGGCCATTCCAGAAAACATGTCTAATGTTTTTCTGTCTCTTTTTTTTTTCTGTTTTAAATCTATCTGTTCGTTATAGGTGGATACATGAAACAGCAATTAGGCAAAGTTATTAGCAATGTGAGCTTTTTGCCCCAGGCTTATTTCCCCTAATTGCTAATGGACAATTTCCGTCAGCTTTGGTGTGAAATGGATCAGACAAAGTGAATATATATATCTAGGAATGACTCACCTACTGTTGACTGTTTGCAGCTGAGAATGGTCACATGTCCCCAGAACTGTTGACAGTCATTATGGACCTTCCTTTAGGTAAGGGAGTAGGAGCTTGAGGTATGACCATCAACTATTTTACAGTCGCTTTTACACTTCTCCCTTCTTCAAAGTACAATACAGAAGAGCAGCTTTGGGGCTTTAGACTCAAATAGCTGCAAAATCTTATAAAGCAGAACATAATCCTTCACTAGGAATTGCTATATGCTGGAGAAGGCTACAGACATTTAGAAAAATCTATATTAAATTTGCATATCAGAATCTTGTTTCCTCTCCCTTCTACCACAGACTTTATAAAACTTGGTTCCTTGGGTATATTCCTCAAACACATTTCAACAGATTTTCTGGCAGATTTCACCTGGTGGTTTCTCTGGTGATATTGAAGAATGGGACAGCCTGAATTACTTTAACTTTTCAAATGTGGCATTAATAAAATTGCTTACTACTGATCGCTATAAAATGTCTCTAGATTTTCCTTTTTAATTTGCTTAGCTAAATTAATAACAGCTAAGTTCATGTCCTGATTCATTTTTTCTGTGCTCATAATTTAATACATTTGCATAAAGCAAAGAGGGAAACATTGACTAAACTTTCAGCAATTTTAATAATCCCTAAGGACACATATGATTATGCTAAGAGACTCAGGGGCAGGTGTTAATATTAAATAATCATATTCATACTATATGGGCAACGGATTCATGTTTGGATTAACCAGACACAGGAAACCCAAGGCACAGACTTGTGTAATATTTTTTTTCCCTTTTATAATACAGATGTAGTTTTTAAAGCATTCTCAGCTACCAGTGAAAGAACTCTTGCTTCCTTTTGTATCCTTAAAAGCTTTAAAATATTCAGTTCTCGAGTACAAATAATTTGGTGAAGATAAAAAGTGTTATCTGCCTTTAGAGAACTCCATTCTGGAAGATTTATTTCTCATTGATCAGCCAGCTGAACTAAGAGAACATAGGCCGGAATATTGCATTGGTTTCTTGGTTTGCCCAGTTCAGGTCTCTCCTGCACTCACAGATGCTTCTCATATCCACCTAACCTCCTTCCCAGCCTCTTTCCCACATATCCATTCTCTGTGCCAGTCTCTCATGCTGGCTAGTCCCAGTCTTCTCCTTAACCTATTTCCCACCAGCAGGGGAAATCTTTCCTCTCTTTATGTCTTTGCACCAATTTCTCTTTCATAAGATCAGTAGTCTTGTTAACTCCCTCACTTTAGTAATGGGCCTGAACTAAAGCACCTGATTAAAAACTTTGAAACATTTCTGTAGGTGATCATCCATTAAAGTTAATAAATGAACATGATTTTTCTAAGCTCATTAGAGCAATTTAATTTCTTGCAGCAAATGTCACTTTTCTGGTACTAGCAGAAAGGGTAAACCATATTGCATACTGTATTTTGGAAGTCATTAGCAGAGAACATTCTCTGTAAGACAGTCATTGACCTGATGAAAGTCCTCATTTTTTTACAACATTTTAGGGATAGGATCTTATGCAGTAGACCAAAGCAAATACAGTTCCATTCAGATAGAAACAAATAATCACCATTATGAATTTTCCTTTAAGGGAATGATATTTCTGTTATCTTAGCCCAATACACAAGTGTTGCAAGAGTCTAGGGGAGGAAGAATACGAAGAGTGACCTTGTGTCTTTTCTTCTGGTTGATTTCAGCATATCCTTGTGCTATGTAAGTAATTAGTTTCCCATTGCCCATCACATTATCTTCTCACTCATTCAGAGGTGTGCCCTCACATTCACTGAAGTATTGTGTCATCTTCTCAGCGTTGTCCTTCTGCTTTCTCCTGACCACTTTTCCTACAGTTTTGTTACCCTTTCACTGTCTTTCTTTTCAAGAAGGGTCTGTCCAACCTATTGTATGAAGCTATCATATATATACAAATCACATGCTTAAGTTAAAGCTTCTCACCAAAGTGAGGATATCTGTGTTGTCAGGCAGCCTGTTATAGGAATCTATAAGGTAAAACCACTGTGCTGTAAGTACTATTTAGTTCTTTCAAATTTACACTATCTGTAGCTCTTTCTTTGTCCTTTTGGTTAGGAATTAGGACAGTCTGTTCACAAAATGACAATCTTTATATAACTTTTAATCATCTTTTTAAAATAGGCTATGCAACACTCCTCTTTCCATGTCATTTCAGTAAGAGCTGTTTGACAAGATGGTGGCAGTGAATAATACCTTAAGTAATAGAAAGATGTACAGTGAGTTGCTGTTTAGGATGAGTAAAAGAGGTGGAATCACTTTTCGCCTAGGCTTATATGACAATATGTTTTTGTAGAAGACATGAGTTTTGCCCTCACCCACCAGTCTGGGCTTTCTGCCTCAGAGAGCAAAGCAAACGAGGGATTCAGAGACTCTATATCTGTCACTTTCCCTTTATGTGAGGACCTTTCCCATGCCGCCAGCTAGCTTTGGGGGCCAATGCTTAGATATGTGTCTGTAATTCTTCCTATCCATGCCTTCTTTTACATGTTCAGAGTACTAGAGAGAGCAGGAGAGACCACAGCTATGCATCAAGAAAAAGCCTTGCCCTCTCCACCTGGCAATTGCATACTTGAATAATATATAGAATTCAGCAATGATTTGTATAGTATAGCTACCAGGTTTACCTTCATTAAAGGCTTGTACTGCAGCAGGTCATGGATTCTTATGTTGCATTGGGAAAAAATGTCTTCAGTTTCATATTTTCTCATCATTGACTTCCAGAGTTAGGGACTACTATCTAGCTGACAACAGAAATTTCCACTGTTTTGCCATTTCTTCTCACTCGCATTTCAGAGACTCTGATTGCTCCAGCTGGTGAGCTGATTCATGGTTCCCTGGTTGCTTGTTTGTCTGTTTTGTTTTGTTGTTTGGGGTTTTTTTGGGGGGGCGGGGGGGGGGGGGAGAGAGCAGTATGGGAAGGAGCAGGCTATCTACATAGTCTCATTTTTCAAGTTTTCCTTCTTGGACTTTCTGAACTTCTTGCTTTATTAGTTCAATAGTTTTCCTAGTTTTGACTCTTTTCAATATTCATCTGAATGTCTTCCATCACTTAACTTACAGCAGTCCTTCAAAACATCAGAGAAACTGTCATACTCCATCTGAATGCCACAATTTATTTAATCCATCACATGCATTTTAAAACTGTTTTTCAGTGCACGTTCACATTCTCTACCTTACTTGTTGGACATTTCATAATTTGTCTTAGTTCCAGCATATGCTATTAGTTTAAATTAGAGCTGCTGCAAGCAATTCATCAACAGGCTGATGTCTGACGAAAAAAGCTTCCTCACATTTTTGTATAATATGGTTATAGCAGCTCTGTTTTTTTCTGAGCTAGTGAAGAAGTGCAGACCAAAGGAAGGAAGAAGGTGTGGAGAGGGGAAAGAATAAGTTAAAAATAAGCTAGAATCATACCAAACAAGCTTGGAAAGTCCAACTGCACCAGTATGAAATTCAGTGAATAAGAACAGCTGCCTGTATTTGCAATTACAGATTTATAATGTAATTGACTGTTAATGGCCCAGTTAAATTGTGAAATAACTAAAAATATATTAGTTACACAGATAATAACAGAGATCTCAGGCTATGAATTTGCTTTATATGAGGACGTTTTTCCATTATTTGGTCAATGCATCAGCACAGAAAGTCTTCACAGAAAATAGTTGCTGAACTGGTAACTCCATCATCCATTCTCCATCATTCTGTTTGGGGAAGAACAGGACTCACTTCTTCCACAGATCACTACTGATGCATTTAGAAATGTAGCAATCCTTGACTCAATAAATCTATGGATATCTATAAGTTTCTCACTGGCTTCTCTATGGCTACCATGCTACCAGTCTGACCAGTGCTGGACCTTTCCTTAAGGGTTGGTACATGTGATACACAAACTCTCAGATTTCTTGCAGACATCTTGTTTCATGGTGAGCACGGTTCTATCTGTATCCCTCATTCTGGGCTGAAAACAAATCACAGAACTGGGCACATCTCCCAGAAGAGCTCTAGAAATACATACAGCTTTCACAAAAACTGCCTCAACTACACCCATGATTGTATGTTGATTGCCACACAGTTCTGGAAAACAATGACTTCTGAAGCTCCCAACGTACTTGTTTAGGCAAGCTGTATAAATAAAATCAGGGTGAAAAGTTGATGCAAAAGTAAAATAACATATAAACCTTATATTTCCTTTTCAAGCAGTACAGAAGACTTCTGTGTAGCTCAGTCATCAGTAGCCACAGGGTTAAGTCTGAGCTAAACGTTTCTGCAGTCAGAGGACCCTAGGGACTTAAAGCCATGGGCCAAAGTTCACCTTTCTGCTTGCTGATATTTCAGATTCCCACATTCTCTCACTGTGCTTCACAAGCAGGAGACACTGCAGAAAGTGGAGTTAGAAGAAAGGAAGACCTCTGTAAAGTTTGCTGAGACAGTGTTACTGGAGCTGGAGACCAAACAGCCTGGGATCAGCCAGTTCCACAGTGCTGTACTGAAGCAGGTCCAATGCCCAATCCCCTTATTCTAGACCTGTTTATCATAGCATAGTCTACTTCCCATTTCAGACTCACTGGAATCTACCTGCAAAATAGAAGGGACTATTCTGCAGCCATCTTGACAAGACTTCTGTTTCCTTTAGCCCAGCACAAAGTATTCTACAAATGTCTAACACTAGTTAGCTCCATTTTACAGACCGGTTACAGAGCTTGAAGGACCAAGCAGCAACCTGGAATCCATTCTTAGCCTAAAATTCCTTGACTGTGAGAATGAAAGTCTGTGATATTAAGATGAAAGACCTAACCCTGTGAATTATATACTGTCTTCAAGGAAGTTTGATGTTGATGGTAGATTTCAACAGAATCATATTCAGCTAAATGTTCTTACAATCAATATAAACAATTTGCTTTCTGACAGCTGAACTTCTGAATAAAAGGAGAAGACCATCTATTACAATCCAGATGTTGACAGCCAGCTACCCAAAGCCTCAACAAAAGCACTAGAAATTCCAATAAATTCCAAAATTGTATTCTCCTCTGCCTTCCCTCCCTGAACAGTTTAGATGTGTTAGACAATAGTCATTGTTTCCTGACTACTTACTCAAGAATGTGTTTGACTACAGTCAATTTCCATAAAATTCCTTGCTTGCAGTTTCTGAGCAGCAGTTCTTTTTGGTTTTTTTAACTTTTTTTTTTTTTTTGTGTTGTGTGTGTGAAAATTGGAAATGACTAGTTGGAGATAAAAAGGAATAAAGAATGTTTAGGATTCATCTCAGAGGACTATATTTACTTCTGTGTTTTAAATTAATGAGTTTAATCGTCTTACAGGCACTGTCATTATACAAAACTTCTACATCTATAGGAAAAAATTTCATGCATGTGGCAGAAGATGAATAATTTCCTCTCTTCCAGTTCACTGCTATTTTGGAATTTGTAGAGGAATTTATTTGGCCACATTCCCCTCTGTTCAAATGGCCAATTTATTGGCAGGGGTCCAGGTAATAGGATCTGTCTGTCTCACCTATTTTAAGACATCTATAATGTAGACATCTACATGTGAACTACCTTCCTAGATCTCTTCCATAACAAGTGGGGAAAAAGATGTACTGCTAGTAAATTATTTATCTCATCTCAAGGTAGGCATCTGAAGTATATCAGATGAATCATGCACCACAAGTCTTACTCTCCTCACAAAAGTAATATAGGCAACTGACTCAGACACAGATGTCCAAAATTAGATAAGTCAAATTCTTCCTTAGGATTGTTCTGTTACAACATCAAAATGGAGGCTAAGAATAGTCCTTCCATCTTTGGATCATTAAATACACTTTAGCATGCAGATTCTAACAGGCCTTTGAGAGATGAAATGCTTGGAGCAAGCAGATCCCTGGAACTGAAGTGAGAAAAAACAGGACTTAAGCTGCTGTAGGAAGGAGATCAGCAGGACATCACCACGAAAGGCAAGTCATAAAAGAGGCCAGGAGATATCTGGGCACAGAAGAAAACAAGGGACCACATGAAGCAACTACATACTCCTTCAGGTAGACAAACTGCATGATGAAGTACAGGAGTTCTTATTTTACCGCATATGGTTATCGTTCCGATGGGTGGATGATATATGTGCACACATTTCTCAAGTGAAAGGACTTTTTCCTGAACTGTAGGACCAGAGATGCTCTGTGGAGACAGGGAAGTTCAGTGACTTCTATGTAGAGTCCTGCCTCCAGCCTAGCAGCTCCAGTTTTGCTAAAAAGAGGAAGCTGGAGAGGTTTATCAGTACAGCTTCCAGGAAAATCAAAAACCAGTGTCACTATCAGGTTAGCAGCTTCAATGTACTCATGTGCACATCTGAGAGTCATTTGTGGTACAGGTACAGGCATAGGTATGAGCACTATAATGGGCCCACAGCCTATGAACCTATGAGTTATGTTCAAGAAGGGTTTTAAAATAACATTACCAAAAAGTCTAAGATACACAGGTCTCACCTTTATTATCTGGCTCAAAAATCTGGACTTCTTTACTGTTTTCCCCACAAATTCAATTATTTGCACCCTTCTGTCAAATTATCTCCAAAATACTTTTATACTGATCTCACTTTTCTAAACAGTACAGTCAGCATAAACAATGTCAACCTACAAACTATGATACATAGAAAACCTGCATGCCAGAATACCTATCTACATAAACCAGCTACTATCTGAAACATACAACAAAAGCTAAAAGATAGAGGTGAAGCCTCTTATACTTTTTGGTTTGGGATAACCACCTCAGTAAATAAAAGGGGATTTTTATCCAACAAAGATAGGCAGAGAAACAGATCATATTTCTAAGAGTCCCCTGAACACCACATGAATAATTACCCAGCTATAAGGAAAAAAAAATCCCACTTAGCACATACTATTCTGTCCTGGAACTTGCATAGAAGGTCATTAAACAGAACCTCTATTGGAAGAAAATCCTGGAAAGCAATCTTCCCACAACCACATTCCTGAGCCTTTAAGCAGCTTCTCAGCCTCATGAAATCAATCAACAGAAGCAAATTCTCCATAATCCCAGATACACAGAATATAGGCTGTACCTATGCAGCAAAAGTGAGACTCACCATGTCTGTACTACTCACTATGAATACTCCCTACAGAAGTACCATGAGCATCTCTGGATGCTACACTTGCACTTGGACA
Source organism: Theristicus caerulescens (assembly GCA_020745775.1). NCBI lineage: Eukaryota > Metazoa > Chordata > Aves > Pelecaniformes > Threskiornithidae > Theristicus > Theristicus caerulescens. Next base: position 89,680,161 of record CM036558.1, read on the forward strand.
AGTGTAGAACATTTCATGCAGTGCACCAGATGTCAAGGCATAGATGTAGTTGATACTAGGCAACTGTTGTGCACCAGCATGAACTCATATATCCAGGCTATGCATGACAGAAATATCCAGATGTTAAGGAAAGGCATTTACCGGAAAACAACCACTCCATCTCCATCCTTGTGGAGAAGTTTTCATCTCCACAAAGGAAACATAACAAACACCTTCTAAGACAAACCTAAGAACTCTCTTTATAGCATATTATAATGTCTCACCCCAGCATTGACCTCTCTGTATTCCACAGACTATACGTATTTCTTTCCCTTAAGTCATCAGTATCTATTCATCTCTCTCTGTTTCTTTTGTTCTTGCTTTTCCTCTCTGTTTTTCTCTCCCTTCAGTTCTTTTCACCCTCCCAATGTTCCCTCTGCTCCCTGCATAACAAGACCTATTTTTTCCAGAGATAGTTTAACTGATATATAATTACGTAAATTCTAACTAATTGTTTGTAACATGTATTTTGTTTTGAAAGTTGCTACTTCTATTCTGAGACCTGGCAGAGACCTTGGGTGCATGCCCAACATTGTTTTTTTTTCCTCAAGCATATTAGGAGGTCTAGTAAAGAACACTACCTCTGCCTGCAAAAACCTGTCCTGCCTATGGGTTCTTAGAAAATCATGGTAAAAGGTTAAAATACTCTCATGATTAGTTTTCCTAAATAGTTAAATTTCCTAAATAAATTTCCTAAATAGCTTTCATAATACACAATTTATGAAGTTATCATTTGTTCTTGCTTGTGTTGTGTAATGTATTCATGATGGAGTAGCAAAGAGATGAATAGTCAAGTTAGAAATTTTTGCTGGTGGTATTAAGTTATTCAAGATAATAAAGATGGGGACTGATTATGAAGAAGAACTTGATACTGAGTAACCGGGTAATAAAGTAGTAGATGAAATTCAATGTAGATAAATGAAAAATGATGCATATTGGGAAAAACAACTCAAATTTTCTTTATGGAGTGCTGTGCTCTGATCTGATGAGATTGTGGGGCTGTGATAGATAGTTGGATTGAAAAAGGTCGTTCAATAGTTGTCAAGACAGGAAATTAAATGTTAAGAATTATTAAGAAAGTAACAGAGAACAAAATAGAAAGTATCATTATGGTGTAAATCCATGGTGCACCGCCTTCTGAGATACTGTGTGGGATTTGGGTCTCTCCATAAAAAAGGGTAAATAGAATTTGAAAGGCAAAAAACTGGTATGAACAATTACGGATTTGGAAGGGATTTTGTTTGAGGAAAGATTAAATAGATTAAATAGCCTCTTCAGGCTAAAGAGATGACAGAGAGGAGAATGGTGTGGCTATAAAATCATGTGTGACTTGAAGAAGGTAAACAGGAAAAAGTTCACTCCACCTTCCAGTAAAAGAACCAAGGGCAACAAATATGCCTTACAACACAAGCCAAAGGGAAGGTTTTCTCTTTGCACACAATGCGCAGCTGAGCTGTGAAACTCCTTCCTTGAGGATACTGTAGGTGACAAAAATTGACAGTGTCTCTAAAAAGGATTGACTGATGATAGAAAAATCCGTTGAGGGATATGGAAAACAAAAGTGACTTCCAGCCCAGTAAGTCTCAGGGCCACAACAGGCTGAGGGTCAGGAGAACAATTTGGGGCAGTATCACTGCATGCTGTCAGAAACAGGATATTGGTCTAAATGAACCTTTCACATGAGTCCACACAGACACTCAACAGTTTTTGCTGGGGCTGAATTGCCAAAAAGTTCTTAAGGAGAGTCCCTGCTGTCCCATAATGGATAGGGGTTGGGTGACTTCTTCATCAGAATTAACTCAGAACAACTGTCCACTGGGCAAGTTGTTTGCCAAGGTGAACAGTTTTAACGATCCAGTCTTCTTTGATGGCAGCTAGGATGTGAGCCAGAATGATCACATTTTACAGGTGAAGCCCTTAAACTGAACCTTGGGCTGGTAGTTTTATACTGCCTGGCTCTAAACCTCCAACGCTCTAAATCTCTCAGGAGTTTTAGCCCAAAAAGTTTTCACAAAAGACAGAGGAGAGTGGTGCTTGCCTTCTAGCAAGATACATACACACCAACCATTTTGAACCCGTATGTATGAAGCATGTGTAAAGAGTTTCCACAAACTGTCACAACCCAGCATCCCTAACACCTTTAAAAATGATGAATGAACTACAGGAAGGTGAAGTCAGCTTTCTTTTCCTAGTATTTGCTATGTCTTAAGAAGACAAAACATCCCATGTGCATTTTAATTGATTAAACACTCCATAAAGGCTTCAAATTATAATTCTCAACTTGCATTAATTCTTAAAATTATTAATGCTATTCATGGGCTCCAAAAATGTTATTCTTCAAAAAAAATCCCAACACTTGTGAGCTCAGCTAAATTAGAATACACTATTTGCATTATTCATGTTGAAAACTTCATTTTATTTCAGTGGGATTATTCATTACAGGAAAGGTTTTAGGTTAGTACAATCAGTGGATCCTAACTGCAGCTATTGTTCTCCAGTTTGAGCTGATTCTTCTCCATCTGCTTACCTGCTCATAGTTCTTTAATATTAACTGTGATATCTGAAGACCTCCTTCTTTGTTACTTGCTATTACTTTATTTTTTTTGTGAAAGACCAGCATAAAGAAAAAGAAAAAGAGAGAGAGAGAGAGAAAAAAAAAGTAAGATTACAGAGAGTAATTTTGAGCATTTGTTGGCTTCTGAAAATTTTAAGCATCCTGGTAGCACACACTCAGGGTATCAAGGCTGGATGTACATTCATGTCCTTTAGGGTCATTAAGAGTGCACTCAACAAGTCTGTTAGGTGCCTTTTCTGGTCCATGGCTGAAAAGTGTAATTTTCCCAGTCCTGAAACAGACTTTGACTGCAGTACCCTCACATATTTACATGTATATATATACATGTAAATGCACACATGCACATATCTCTTGGATTGTCCACTGTTCACCCTAAACTAACTATAATAAGTTTAGGCACCTCTGAGTTTACACTTCAGAAGTCTTTGGTGAACGCAATTATCAGGCATTTTTCTTAAAGCTAAACATTGTGAATGTTTAAGCAAAGTATTAGGATATAAAGGACTTCTGAAGCAACAACTAATTTATCCTATCTGAATCTCTATTGTCCTGTGACCTGAGATGTCCAACAACATCCTATGCCTCTACTTCTTTTCTCCTTAACTACCTCTCCACTTTCTCCAGAGACAGTCCTCAAATTTCTTTTAACTTCTTTCAAGGCTTGTGTACTGTATTGTTGGGGTTTTTTTTTTAAATTGTGTAAGGAGGGTTTGCACCTTCTGTGGCATAGGAGGAAAGATGTCGGTGACAGGTTAGTCAGAGGCAAAAAAAATTTTCATTTTAGAGAGCAAATGGATGAATTCTGCAAAGTCACATGCATCTTCTAGACCTCTTCAGAGACCATCTGAATTATGGTCTATTGTACTCCTTAACTCAGGGAAAAACTTAGCTCCCATGTATTTCTGCCCATTGTCTCTGCCCCAGTTTAGGGACCAGGTTCTTGGTCAGTGTACTCTGAAAATGTCCATTAGCGCTGAAGCTGCACCTATGAGCAGCTGAGAATCAGGTCTCCAACACTCATCTGTAATTCCACTTCAGCCTCCTCTTTTCAGTTCATGGTAGGGTTCACCTTTTTATTTCTTGGCCTCTGATCAAAAAATAAGTAATTACCAAAGCAGCATGGAGCTTGCATGATTGACAGCTAACATCCCATGAGAGAATAAAAAGATGCATTTTGAAAAGATAAGACAATAAAGATATTTCAACAAGAAGTCAAACAGCAGGCTTCCAACAGGGAGTGCTGAAACGCTCCAAGATCATCACACCAGAATGGGTCTTTGTCAGCTGCCTTCATGAGAAGTGACAATCTCAGCTCAGCGTGCTTGATCGGCTCTAGCTCATTTGTTCAACACGTGAGGCAACTAAGTTCAGTTATTAGGCTTATCAAAATGAACAAACACATCTCTAGATCACTGCAGGAGAAGGGCACTGCAGGTGCCTTCCAGAGTTCCTTGAAAAAATTGTTGTAAGTTTCCTGGAGGCTGTTGGAGAAAGGAGACATGGAGCAGAATTAAGTGTTCAGCGTACCTCCTCTTTGTAACTACTTGGGAGTGGGTAAGGAACAGATTTGAATGGAGTTAACTAACACAGCCACATAGAAAACACTCTCATTCCTAAACCAGCATACAGAAATAATGTATTGTTACCATGAGGCATTACATCCATCAAGCATGGCTTCTTGTGTAGTTATTTTTAAGGCAATTCTAATAAGCTCTCTTGTTTCAAAGTTATATTTTAAATTATATTAGATGCAGTACCCTAGGAGGATAGTTTTTATTTGTCTGGAACACTGATTTTATCAGGAGTTTCTTCATATAGTTACTCATCTCCATAACAGTCAAAGTGAGCTGGATTTACTAATTCTACAAATTCAAGATGGCAAAGTCATCAGAAGTTACAAGTTGCCATTCCATTCAAAATTACATTTACAGGACTGCAGTAGTCCTCCTTAGTTATATGACAAAGAGCAAATTTCAAATAAATCATTAAATCCAAAACCAGGTTCTACCATTACAGTCAGTTTATTAATGAAACAATCTATCCTTAATAATCTGCTGTGCATAATGCCTATAAAAATCTTTGGGACACAAGCCTATTTCTCTCAGTGATGTCTGCATTTGAGAAAGAACAGAATTCAAAGCAAAACTTCTGCAGTCTTCATTTTTAGGAGCTCATTACAAAGATATATGCTTTTATATCATAATGTATTAGAAGTATTAGAAATATTTCCTACTAAGGCTGTTACATAATTGGAAAGTAAATAAACATGAGCAGAATACTCATGCTCTTTCTATCTGGTACTAGTGGAAGAAATTTTCTGTGATATTTGTGAGTGGGCATTAATATAGAAATAAATTTCTATATGTGTTATTATTTGTCTTAGGAGATTTTAATCATGTTTTGGTCTGACACAAAATCTGTGTGGTACATCAGTAATGAATGCTCTGTGGTTTGTAGGACAGCCTCCTCTGTCAAGCAGTAATAGGATCAGAAGATCCATCTTGGTTCATGAAATTATATAATTGCAGCAGATTAGAATTATGCAGTGTGTTAGTAATCATATTAAATCACAGTATGGGTTCTGGTTTAGCAGATCATTTTCTGATTTTTAAAATATGTCACAGAAAAAACATGGATCTGAAAATATAGGACCAAATACAGCTCTGGGGAAATAAACACACTTTAGAAGCCTAGTGTTTTATTTAAACCAATATTAAATTTCTATTTAACGTATATCTCAGTGAATACCCAAAATTAGTTTGATACTTCCCAGAGGACTGCTAGTAGTGTTTCAAACACTAACGTAAAACATATGTGAAACTGAGGTAAAAAAACCCCAAAACAATAAGAAACAGAAAATATCTTCTGCAAGTCATAAAAAATTATATGTTAGTATACTGTTATAAAAACTGTATACACAGGGCTGAGGAAAAAACACTCAATTAGGTTTCTTCACATTTAGGATAATTTTGGAAAAAAGTTAATAGGCTGCCCCAGTATCCCAAACCCCATTTGCTATTAAATTTAGATTTCCTGTTTTGAGGATCAGCCAAGTACAAGTATTTGCTTCTCCAAGTGCTTTGAAATGCTATGACACATTAATTCTACATATAGATACAGAAAATAATTTTGCTTAAGTACTTTGTTTTTCTAATCAGAGAAGAAAAATACTGGATTCATACACACCACATAGCCCTAAGAGCAGGTCAAATCCCAAACTATATTTGATGTGAACTCTCAGTATTATTTCATGTTCTCTGTATTGTGCCAGCACACCTAAGCAGAATGAAAAAACACTATATCTCTCACACTTTATTTATAAATTGGAGTAATAATTTAACTTGTTAAGAGCCAAGTGCTATTCCTTATCCAAAGTATCAGTCTCCTAAATCTTAGGCAGTCTTCATGCTGTGCCATAGGTTTTCTGCCCAACCTTCCAGTTAAAAGCCTTGGCTGAGTATTTTGCATATCAAATTGCTTCTTTTCACTCACAAAGGAAAAATGCCAGGAAATGGCTCCTGCACCTCATACTATCTGAGCAAAAAATACATCTTTTGCTAAGAGATGTCCAAGTGCAAGGATGAGGAACCTCTCAAAACAAGCACACTTGGATAAGAAAGGAATCTTTAGTCTACTTAGAGTTCATAATACTGGAACAGCCATAACTTTTCTTCTCAATGTTGCCATCCATATAGTGCTGAAATAGGCATCCAAGAGAACCAAACTAGGAATAGAAGAATAGAAATAGGAAAAGTGGAGTTTGAAATAGGAATGTAGACCTGATATATGTATTGCTTTATAACAGCTAGACCCATCAGCACTACTAAAAATGATGGGATTTGCATGTCAATGTAGTTTTGAATGCAGGCAGCCTAAGATTTTATTTCTATTTCTCAATATTTTCTTGTCAAACATAAACAGCCTTCAGGTATACCCATTTTCAGTCTTTGAATAAAATACCTGTAGATATTATATGCCTAGCTTCACATGGTGTCTTGGATTGCAAAAAGTATTATTTTATTTGCACATAGGCAACCATGGAACCATAACACAATGTAAATGATAGATTGTTTTTTTTAAAATTGTGAAATAGGTAATATTTAGAGTAAGATGAAAAAACAGATTTCAAAATGACTTTGTCTATAGAGAAACACAATACAATTTTACCACTATTTTATTCCTCAGCATAGTCACTCTGACCACTGCCACTGAGTCTAAAGAAAGTTTCAGTAGGTCTGTCTGTCACCTTCAGTTCCTGGTTAGGTTAAAATTTGAAACAATAAATTAAATCAAGTCAACTTTTCCCCACCCCCCCAAAAAAAAAAAGTTATGCTGAACTATGTTCATATCATTCAGTTTTATTATGTTCTCTCACATTAGTCCTAGGAGTCCAAAGAAGATTTTTGAAGACCTAAATAAGACTTAACATATATTAAAAAATTTTCACTTTTAAAACAGGAGTCCTTATTTCACCTTCCACAGTATTAAGTTTGGCCACAGAAACCTCACAGTGGTCATCAGACCACAAATCACTCTCTTTGCCAGTGGAGTTCACATTAGCTAGGTTCAAGACTTCATCAGCATGTCTTTTCAATTCTGCCTAGCTCAAAGATTTCTGACAGATTATTAATAGCCTTTGCATAAGTAAGTAATTACAAAGTAGAAACGTGAATTATTATAAGGAACATAATTCCCGATGTCTTAATAATATGCTTAAAGCAAACATGAAAACATGCACACAATTACAGTTCTCCATAATACACTCTATAACTCTCAGATTTCCACCTGAGATCCTCCTTCCAAAGTCAGTAACTCTATCATATTTCAGATCTCTTCTAATTGCTGATGACAACCAACTATTCCAAAGCTTCATCCCAGTTCTACATCTATAAATCACCAACCAAACCAAGAGTCATTATGTCATTGGAAATACTCTACATATTATGACATAGGAAGTTACACTGGAATATGAGTATAGAGGTAGTTCTTTGAGAATGTCTTATGTGCAATCACTAAGCCTTCATCTGCTCCTTGTGGTGGTTCTTTGCAAATGCAAGATTATCCTAGAATCATAGAATCATATAATGGTTTGGGTTGGAAGGGACCTTAAAAATCATCTAGTTCCAACCCCCCTGCATGGGCAGGGGTACCTTCCACTAGATAAAGCTTTATTTTTCTACAAAATCAATCATCTAGGACAGGCAACACAAATTTATTGTTGCAGTCCTGTTTTTCCTTTTAAGAGCTATTTATCATCCCTTTGTGAAACTGCTTACCATGAAATTCTTTCTTTCTACAGTATCTTTCATTATTCAAAAACTTCCTTTCCTTAGTAATATCTTATATATTTATCCTGAACACAAGTCCTAATGCAACTGGTGTATAGACAATCTTGTTCTGTGATACAATATTAAAAGTCAAACTTTTCATTTCCTTTTTCCTTCTTTTTTCTTTCAATCTTGCTCACAATGATTTTTCTCAATTGACTTGTCTCTAAATTCTCATATCCACTCCAACAAAGATTGAGAGACTATGCTGCACAGTCTTCAAAGAAATTATTATATTTCATATCATCTGTAAGTTATTTTTCAAAAAAGCTATTTTTAAATAAAAATTAAAATTGAAACTTCTTCAAGTAAACAAAGTTGCTGAACCTTCTATGTGTTTGTGCCTTCAAGAATGTGTTCAAGAATGGCTTAGGTGGAAACTACTTTTGTTTTTCTCTTTGCCTTTTTATGTACACTTTTTAAAACTAAACACTTTACTTCTCAATTGATACCAGACAAGATTTCAACTAGGAATATGATGGCTTGAGGAAGTTATAAGAAACCCAAAATATGGTTAAAGAGGAAAATGCCAACATGCATATAAACTGTAGCTAGCTGCCATGATGTTACATTAGAGCAATACTATTTCTACTGTGACGAGTACTGTACTTTCTGTCACGACTAGTTTTTATAGCAATTAAACATTATGAATTCCAAAGCAGGCTTTCATTGTCTCTAAAGCTGTGCTGCAGTCCCATTTCAAAATAAAAAATTAAATAATACTGCAGTTAGCCTATTCATTAAGGTCTAATAGTAATAGTGGCATCAACGTCAATAGAAATTATTGGCACCATTGAGGCATTTCACTACTCTTAGGAAGTTTTCTTTGAGATAGTTTTGTATCAAAAAAAGATAATTTTTTAAGGAATACTACTTTGTTGAAAACACTGCGATAATAAAGGTTTCTAAGGAGGTTGTTTCTAAGGAATCAGCAGCCTATCTTCATTTGAAGTCATAAGAACTTGGACCTCTACATATATGAAACATCACTGCCAGAGAAGCTAGGGTCATGTTAGCTAGAGTTTGTTACTTCACAATGAATTTAAAACTACTTTCATTCATTAAGCTTTCATGTCAAAGGGAAAATAGAAAAACATATTAAATAATAATTTTAAGATAAAAATATTCAACTTCTTCAATTGAAACTCGGCACTGGTGAGGCCGCACCTCAAATACTGTGATCATTTTTGGGCCCCTCACTACAAGAAGGACATTGAGGTGCTGGAGCGTGTCCAAAGAAGGGCAACAAAGCTGGTGAAGGGTCTGGAGCACAAGTCTTATGAGGAACGGCTGAGGGAGCTGGGGTTGTTTAGTCTGGAGAAAAGGAGGCTCAAGGGAGACCTTATTGCTCTGTACAGCTACCTGAAAGGAGGTTGTAGCAAGGCAGGGGTCGGTCTCTTCTCCCAAGTAACAAGCAATAGGACAAGAGGAAATGGCCTCAAGTTGCACCAGGGGAGGTTTAGATTGGATATTAGGAAAAACTTCTTCACTGAAAGGGTAGTCAGGCACTGGAACAGGCTGCCCAGGGAAGTGGTTGAGTCCCCATCCCTGGAGGTATTTAAAAGATGACTAGATGTTGTGCTTAAGGACATGGTTTAGTGGTGGACTTGGCAGTGTTAGGTTTATGGTTGGACTCAATGATCTTACAGGTCTTTTCCAACCCAAATGATTCTATGATTCGAGAACCATGCAGCAGAAGTCATTAACAGGAGAGTATAGCTTCAGATGCAGTGATTAAAGGACTATTAAATACAGCTTATACTCTATGCCACAGATATTGCTCAGTCAAAAGCAGAAACTATAGCAAATGCATAAAGAAAATATCTCCTTCCAGAAAAAAGTGCTTTGGTTGTGCAATTCCACATAATGTTCATGTTAGCAATTCAGTAGCTCTAAGTAATGCTTGTGAGAAGCTCTGAAGCAATGCCTTATAACACACTTTTAATTCAAATCTTGCTTTGTTCCCAAATCAATTCACAATACCAAATTTATATAAAGCTGTCATGAGAAAAGGTTGAATAAATGAAAACTTAACTGGTAAATAAAAGCAACAAAATATGGTTCATAATTAGTCAAGGAATCATCTTCTACCCATGTGTATACATTTTGCAGCATATTCATAAAAATGTTTATTATTTTTTGAAAGACAGCACTTGCATAACAGTTTATTCTGATACATTTCATTGAAAGACTGGCGGGGTAGCACAAGGAAAGCTGCAGCTCTTCCAGTATTTACTACTACACTTTGGGGCAAGTGGACCCTTCAGAAAGGGAGGGGAAAACATGTTTTCTCTGGAAACATACAAGTGTCCTTCAGCAAACAGAAGCTTTTAGAGTGTAGGGAGAAAATGAGAGCTCCCGGGAGTGGAGTTTGCAGGGCAACAGATGTGGATCGCTTCAAAGGAGAAAGGAGCAGACATGCCATGAGACCTCCAAAGGGGTGGAAGGACAGAATGCCTGCAAAGATACTGTCTGTGCTCTGCTGCTGCCTGGGAAGACACTTATTTAACAATTTAAAAACAAATCCAGGAGATAGGATATGTCCTGAAAAGACAAAACAGACAAAGAAGATTTGTCTGTGATGACTTTTTTTTTGTGTCCTTCAAGTGACTTTTTGCTTTCTCTGTTTTAAAAAACTCCATGGTCTGCTGCTGAGTAACCCCTGAGTTTTAAAACCTCTTCAGTGTTTTGATGTGCACACTGTAAAAGAAGAGTTTAGAGACTCAGCTTGAAGTGCTGTCACAAAACCACTCTTGAAAATATAATAAATGCCAGCACACATTATTCTTCTGAAAAGCTTCCCTCAAAACTGTGTGATTCATTGTATATAGGATCACATAATTATCAGAGTCCATCTAGGTCTCTAGTTCTCCACCTCCTCCTTCCCCCAAAGTTTGTAGGGAATGATACAGTAAGAAAGCCCAGAGAACATGTCATCCACATGTAAGAAATAGGAAACATTTCCCATATCACTATAAGAAACTCAATAAATCCTAGTACAAAAGGCAAAATCTACAAAGAGCTAATGTACCCTAGGAAAATTCCTGGCAGCTAGTATGTTCTAGGGTAACTGTTTGTTAAGCAACAGTTCTGCAACTACATTTCTGATAATGGCATTACTGTGCCCGTTCAGGACCTGACAAGACCCACAGCTCCTACAGAGCACTGTGTCAGCAGAGTTAACATTTCTCAGGTAGGAAGCATGCCTGGTGCCTGCAAATAGGAAGGGCACAGGGAAGCATCTGGTAGTGCTAACAGCAATCCCAGTAATGCCCCATGACAAGCAGGTCCACAGCCTGCCCAGATAATGTCACAGCAAGGACAGCAATCTGCCTCTAGTCTCTTCCCCAGTGCTCTTCCTCTCAGTTATACCTCCCACCCACCCACCCACCCTGCCTCCAAGTCTCAGCTGCCGAGCCATCCTGTCTGAAGTGTGCCTCCAAGAAGTCCTTCCAGGATGTAATCTGTAAAAGACGGGCACTTCCACAGGTGAAAAATTTGTGCCTGTGAAACACAGGTGTCTGCAGCGTGAATATATATAGACAACCATGCACTGAATTATGTCTCCAACTCTATGAAACAATATTCTTTTTTTTTTTTTTCCCTTTTGAGGAACATCCAAAAGGGAGACTTCCATGTCTGAGCCCTGTCCAGGGTTGCCCCAGCTTGGCTTATGAGCTCCCTGAAGATGACAGATGGGAAGCAGAAGCTCATCCACATAGAGGCACAATCAATATTGGCAGGACAAATGGTCCATTCTGACCTGGGAAGTAATGTCTTGATATGACTTCTCTACCACACACTTTTTTAAAGCCAATTTTTTTTGATGGCTGGTTATTCATAAGTGCTGGTTATTTCTTTGAAGCCATAAATATAAGAATTGTTATCAAAAGATGGGCACATCAGCCCAGCTCTCACTTTTTTTCATTTCTCATAAAAAAAAAAAAAACCACAGGGTAATAGTGGGTTTTACTTACTTTAAGTAAAAACTAACTGCTAAATGGTGAAAGAGGCTACCACTTTAAGAGTAAAATTATTAGGCAAACAGTGTTCATGAGTTCACACTGACACAAATTCAAAAGATAATACATGCATTTATTTGGCACCTGGCAATAAGAAGCTAACAGGGGCAGACAGATAGCAAAGATCAGTTTATGGATAATCTCATTACAAGGTGTCCTTCAAAAGAGAAAATTAAATTTACATTTATATCTGTATTAATCTAATCAAGGCAAATAGTACAGAATTAAAAATCTGGTTTAGGCCAAGAATTGAGTCTATGTGAATAAATATATTCAAACAAAAAATCTGCAAATTTGGTACCCTCCTTCATAAGTTCCTTTTTCTTGTTACAAAACCAGAAATCTTGTGAGAGCCAGACCTGTGTTTTTTCAAACATCCTCCTGTGTGCCAGGGAGGAATAAAAGGATGGGTGCTTAAGGAAATGCCAGGGTGATTATGACTTCCTAATGGGAAGGTTGAAGCAGAAACTACTATTTATTTTCTCTATTGGCAGCACTATATGGTGCAGATGCTAGTAGAAGTCCATCTTTGTAACACAAGTCTTGACTTTTTCTTTCCAGAAGATGAGTCCCTTGTGAGTGTTGCCTGTGAGATGGGTCACTGTGCTTTGCATGGGAGGTGAAGAAAAAGCAGCTGACCATGTTTTAGCTATAATTCAATTTTTTTGGCAACTCAGTTTCAAAATTATTGAAGGAAGAAAGGAAAATGTACTGTGTATTTCCCTGTAAAATATCTTTACAAGAAGACAAATAAATGTTCTCCAAGTTGGGTACATAAAGTTCAGTCTTAAAAATCATCCTGAAATAATGCGGATGGAATTTTGAAGACTAAGGGGTTACAGACCTCTTTGATTATTTATCTTTTATCCTTAAAAGCCATTTGATTTTTGCTCAGGATCAATTTCCAGGTTAATCTACAGCATGCTGCACCCCTGATTTCTGGCAAACACCTTTGATATGTCTGGTGTTCTGTCACTATCAGAAAAAAGTAATGCAGCTTTAGGCATATTTCAAATCTGGAATTTCTTTTAACTAATTGAATCTACAGCTCACTAACTAAATCAGCACAAACTTACTCATATTAAAGCCTGATATTAAATTCAATTTATTTTATGCTTCTTACAATATTTTTTTATGTTACATAATTTTATGCTGAGAACATACAACTGCATTGGATGATGTCTGGGGAGATGTACTGGGTTTAACTGTTATTTTGGATTGGGCTTCCCAAACTGTAGGTATAAGACAATATATGTATAAGCAAAATGATTTGAAATTATATGTTTTTAAAATGCTATTGAAGTATTCATGTCTTCAGTTGCTGGGAAACTCAGTAGAAGAGCTATGGTAGACACACTAGGTTTTTGTGTGTCTTTTTAAATTTGGGGTTTACTAAAAATTCTTTGACAGGCTTTACTTAAAATTATAGCAAATCAGATTTCTACAAGACTGTTGAGGAAAAATGTGCTCCTCAAAAATGTATGGGAAAGGGACTGTGAGAAAAAGAGTTCCTGTGGAATTTGGATTATATTGTTAATAATTGCATTATATTATAAATAATATTTATATGATAAGTCTTATGTATTTATATTTCATTAATTCATTTATTCAATATCAGTGACACTACAGCTGGCATAACAGCAAAATCTAATATCAGCTGTCTACTGAGTCACAAGGCTTAGCTGTGGCCACCTGTGCTCCAACCACACCAATGCAATAAGGACGAGACCATAACCACAAGCAACTGTGATCAACAAACCCTGATAATCTGAATGCATAAAATACAATGCTAAGTATTCATAACAGAAATTTAATTCCAAGTCTAATACCCACCTACTCATAGCATATATGCTGTTAAAGAGGAAGGCAGTTTTCCACCAGTTTCAGTGAAATGTAGTTGGGTGTCTCCTTCTTTCCAAGCGACTGTTTTCTCTTACCAAAATGTATTTATCTGTAAAAAGACTTTCCTCAGGGGCAGCAGTTAAGAGAACTTCCCTCTTTTCTAACTTGTGCAAAGTCTTGCAGGACAAAAACAGGTATTAACAAAGAAAGAACTGAATCTTGTGGCTCTCAAGAATTCAGAGCACTGTGTTTGGCACTCAAGCTGCTTACATAGTGCCTGGGCAGGGTTAAGCATCTCATGGTAGAAATCGAAATAGCCTAGGTTTTCAGCTGTTCATTCCTAAAACACTTGAAAATACTTAGAGGTAGAGGTGGCCACTGTAAGGAAGGACTTTCATCCATCCATGATGAATGAAAATGAAAGAGATAATAAAATTCAGTGGGAGAATAATTTATCTGTATAACGATGTTCTGTCTCGTGAAATGTTTACCTTTGTGTGGCACATACGACTGTAAGAAGAAGCCTTTAGATGCAACTGCTGTTGCTAACTCATACATACTGAGTAGCTTTCATCTTTAAGTATCCAAAAATGCTTTACATAATTTTTTGCATAGATCCTTTCATTCATCAACAAAATGCTGCCATTTTTGCAGTACAATATGATATTTTGTTCCATGAGCCTTATAGATAATATTTAAGAAAGGATCTTTGCAAAGACTAATTACAAAAAGGCTTAGCTTAACTACAGTGACCATTTCATTAACAGCACTGAGGCAGTTATTCTAGCAGGCTCAAGGAGGAATGAGAATCATTTCCAGTAACACCCAAGTTTGCCTTAATGGATTCATTTGATCTTGGTCATATTCAACCTGAGACTGGAGTCCAAGGGGGTATGTCCATAAGCATTAGATGCTAAAAATCCAACAAAGCATAACATCATAATGTTCTCTACAAAAATCGTAAAGTCATCATGCTCCATAACTAATCAAAAATCAGTTCTACAGAGAACTGGATGGGAATTTTTTAAAAAAAAAAAAAATTTTCTCACAGATTGGAAAATACTGATCCATCAGAAATAGGACAAGAGTTAATGATTGTACAATTTAGGGTTCAGATCATTCACCTGAATTGAAATAGAATGAGATCAGACTCTGCTTTGGTTAACATTATATTTAATGTTAAAAAAAAAACAAACTAGAAAGACATAAAAGATACTAGAAAGCAGACATCCCCGGCTAGCCAATACCTACATGATCGCATCTTTTTCATGAGAAGAGGAATACCTAGAGTTCAGACTAAAGGCTGAATTTGCCAAAACAGAAATCTGAACCAGCAGGTCACATTCCAAGTGATATTTCTGTTCTGAAGCTCATTGGGTCTTCTGTGCTGTCACTCTCACTTTTGTAGTCCTCGCCAGATTTTGGGCTAGCTTACTCCACAATGGGAAAATCCTTGAAACTTCAGTAAAGTTAAATAAAATGGTAAAAATTGTTTCTTTTACAGCTCTAGTTCCAAACATTTTCTTATAATCCCATCAGGAATTAGTAAACGGTAAAATGGATTAGGTAAATCATATTTTACGCTACTCGTTATCAAGACATGTTTTTGCCAGCATTCATATAAGAGTAGTTTGATCTATATTCTCCACTAAAAGGGAGAAGCCCTCAATATCAATAAACTTCTCACTTACAAATCATATAAATTTATTTTACATCAGAGAATGAGTCACTGGGGATTGAAAAATTAAATTTAATTCCACTTTTCTCATAAAAAGAAAAATAAAGTGCTTTAGCATTTCCCCTGGTTACTTAAAATGGTATAATTGATTAGCTTGGAGAGGGAATACTTACTGAAATTAACCTTTAAGTTGTCAAAGATCAAAATATTAAAAACACCCACATAAAATGCCTCAAAATTTAAGCTTCAGCTTTACAGATTGTTACTACATCTCTGAGCAGATGGGTAATTGCTTAAAACTGAGCCGATCCACTGCTTTCTCATCAGATGTACTTATTTCCTTGAAAAAAGTTCTAAAGACATGACAGACAGGAATGCCTTCAGAAAGCTAAGTTTTACAAAATTATAGTCCCTGTGATTTTTAAAAGCACAAACTTCTTAACCATTTACTTGGAACTTAGTTTTATCTTATGAAGGTATTAATACAGATGTTGATTAATATAAAAGGCTTTATCAAAATGGCAGTTCAGTGCAGTTCTAGTGTTGGAAAAAATTGTGTTATGTTTGATGATTTGACAGAGCTGATTAAGGCAGAAGAAAAAATGATTGAAGTTATATTTAATTTGGTAAAGCTATTAACCTTTTTTTTAAGCTTGTAAAACAGAATGCTTTATTACATTTTCTTTTCCAAATGGTCTACACAGCAATAATTTTTTCACTACTAGCTTGTTTCTAACTACAACCTTGAGACAGGTATTAAGTCACTCATCAGTTTAAATCCAGTCATTCTATGATATGCCTTCTTTTCTAAGACTGACATTTACTTCAAAGAAACGTATCCGTACTGTCACAACATAGTTTCCTTCTTGCGATCATGGCCTTTCTGAGATAGTGGGAATGATGATGTAATGACATATACACTAGAACAGACAAGAAAGAAGACCAAGTCAAGATAAAAAACCTCATGATTTAAAAAAAAAACAAACACATTGTTATCCCAATGTATGTGAAAGGCTTGTTTTTGTCTTTTATGTTTCCCATGGCAGACTGTTGGGCTGAAAGATCAGAGGATGAACTGAACATAGTCAGCAGTATGCAAGAGATTCCTTTTGTAAAATCTTTCCCTTTCCTCTTCTCCCATCCTTCCAGAAACAATCCTATTATTTCCACTTTCAATCTTATTCCTCAGAAAAGACTCTGTATTGTCTCCAGGTTAAATTTGCCTTTCATCTTTGCTCTCTCCTCTGCCAGTGTCTTGTGAAGGATCATGTCTTTCCACACCAACAACTCCGAGATTTTTCTGATAGGTGATAGAGTTTCTGTAGCCATTGATGGCCATGTGGTAGCCAAGGATTTTGCCTGCAACTTCTGGTTTTGCAGTGCCTCCCTGGAGGAGGAGAAAATTATTGCTGTAAAGAGAAAAAAAAGTTAGCTGTGGAATAACTTCTGCATGGTAACGGTGTCTTCTAGCTAAAGTAAAGGCTGAATTGGGGTCCGCATACAGCTGGAATTTTAGGCTGTCTCTTTCTGCTGATACTTAAGTTATGGGGAAGATGACATAAGCACAAATCAAGACTAACATTTTCAATAATGACTAACATGACTGGTGATTCAAACAGTATGCATTCTTGCAAACTACCAGGCTTGCAGGTCGACTATTTGTTCTTCCCTTTGGCAGCTGCAATGGCTGTGACAAAGAATGTGAAATAGCCACTGAAGCAATTGCCAAGAACCAATATCTGTCTCAGTCCCACTCTCAGAAAAGGGTAAAATGTTGCCAAAAAAACTGCTTTAGAATTTTGCTGAGGTTTTTGGAACAATTTTGTACCCCTCTGCTCCTTTCAAACCAGAACCATTACCTGTTCAGCCTCAATGCTTCAACAGCTTCTTCTAGAGTATTAGTCTGGAGACACTCACTGAAAAATCATGCAATCCAGCACATATTTAGATCATTCAGTTTGTATAAAGCTAAGTCAGGAGCAAGGCAGACATTTTTGTGCTTTCCTCCTGTCCTCTCCCCTGCCCAGCTTTCTGCAACAGGAGCGTATTCCCCCTTTGCTCTTCTCAACCTTCCAGTCAATCTACATTTCCACAAGGAAGGTAATTAGTATCATTTAAATTAAAGATTAAATCTTCTCTCGTGTTTCCAAAACTGTGATGTCTCTATAAGTTCCTTCTCCACTTCAGTTCTCTGGGAAATATTTATTCTTGCAAGACAGAGCAATAGGTCCGAGGAAAGCTCGGAGGGGCTCCAGTGTCCCAATGCCTGACCAGCTTCATGTAGATATTTTGAACTAAGTGTTTTTAATATTCAATGTAAGTGAAAAGGATTGATTTTTGAAAATATATAGGAGACATCCACCAGAAGAGATGAAATATCAGAAATTTATTCATGCATAAATTGGATAACTTATTTTGCTTTCTCTAAAAGTATTCTAGGATTATATTTTAAAAGACTGCAAAGACTGGAAAAGGATAGCAGAAATTACAAAAGAAATTCACTGTAGACAGAAATATAAAACTGAAAAGCAGTCAGGAGTGTGCTTATTTTTAAAGGTGAATTCAAAATCCTGCACACGAATACTTCTCATCTCTCACAGGATTTGTCTTTTCAATCCACCTAATCTTTGTAACAAATGGAACTAGCACCTGCTCCCTAAATAAAGCAAAGCTCTCCAGCTTTTACAGCTCTTGCTAAGTTACTGCAGTCTGTCATAGCACACTCTTTTATCCAACAAAAACTTCTAGATCTCATGGCCCACCTGGGCCTGTGGTGGAAGCAGTCATTGATTTTGTCTCTGGTCATTACTCTAAAATGCAGTTCTTCGCCTGCATTTCTGTATTTCAGACATCAGACTCCAAACTCAAAGCACCAGTCATCACTGAGGGCTGACATATGTAAATTATTTTAATCCTCTAAAAGCCAGTTTGGGTGAACTTGGAAGGCAAGGGAAGGCATCTTGTTACATGGGATCAGGAAATCAGCACCTGAGACACTTTGGGGGACTGCTTTTTTAAAAAGATGCAGAAACTGAAAGATAGAAAGAGTTAAAAGAGGCCTTCAAGTACACAATACAAGGTCATTTTTTGGGGAAAACTGCTGGATGTTGCATGGGTAATAACTCTGAACATCTGACTTCAGTGTCATCACTTTGGATTTCCACCTGTTTGAGCATGCCCTAACTCTGAATTCATATCCAGGAAAATTAATATTAGCCCAATTTTGATATGGTTTACACTGATTGGAATAACTGTTTTAGCAGAGCCTTCAACTTCTCAAATTTCTCAGTATATGCTTCTGGCATTATTAAGAGTATGGGAAACTCCACCTTGGCATCCCATTTCTCTGTAGCTTGTAGGGCAGACTCTAGACAAATTTCAGATGTGTTTTGCTAAATAATTTTCATTGAGCTACAGAGATAAAACCTACAGGCTAAAATCTAAAACCTACAGACTAAAACCTACATTAATCTCTGTTCTTTTGTGTACCAAATATAGAGAAAACAAGACATTTTGACACTATGGCTTCTTTCAGGACTCTGACTGGTCTCATCAGAACCTGTGAGAAGAAACTTCTGAGATCTTCTGTGGGAACATCACTGAAGTAAGAGGAGAAAGATTTGCTTTTCTCTTTCTCCTATCTCTCCCTGAGCATACATGCATAAATATAAACTTACCTGTGTATACATATGCATACATTAGTGAACAAAATACAGAAAAGCTGCTGCTGTATGTCATACAAAATATGTAACTCCTGGGAAAATTGCTGGCAGACATAAAACTGGGGTGAGGGACATATTACTTCTAGAATCCACATCTAAGAGAACATAAGCTTCAAAATGAAGGTGATATAAGCTTCAAAATGAAGTCACCTAGAAAGCAGGCAACAATAAACCAGTGCTACTGCATATTGGAGAATTTTAAAAGACACCAAGGAGATGCTCCTTATTTTTATCAATGACACTGAGATTAGGACTCTCTTCAGGGTGTTAATTTCCAGTTTCTCTTCTCCTCCAGGAATTTTTTGAGCATGCAGAACCCATATAAGCAACAGCAAAGGAGCTCTGTACACAGCTGTCTCTACACAATGGGCTGGATGGAGCCCGAGTCACAAAGGTTCACCACGTGAGGAACATGTTTATGTATAAGTTTATTCCTGTACTGGAGGTGGGTATTCTTCAGTTAGTGGCAGGGGCAGTTTTATTGGTGTGAGTTTTAGTGCACAAAAAGGGCAGGCAGTGGTTCGTAGTGGGAACAAAACAACACCCTCTTATTCTTGGTCTAACTTCTTGTTTCAGAGTGAACTATATATGTATCCAGTATGTATTTCTCTTTCCATCTGGGGTAATTCTTTCGGCTGTGCCACAGGGCTTATAGACAAGGCTGCAGAACATGCTATGCATCTCTCCTTTTTCTAGCCACAGATAAACACAATCTGCTCAATGTGAGTGTTCAAGTAACTTAATAATGCTGCAAGTACTCCTGTTGGCATTATAGACACTGAATGCTCCAAACCCTTTTCAGTGAGCCCTTTACCTTCCTAGGGCCAAACAAGAATGCCCTCAAAACAGAAAGAAAATCTTCCTTCCATTCATTTCTTCACCTTTTGTTTTTTTTCCTGAGGGGGTGGGGGGAGCAGAGGGATTATTTTGGTTTGGTTTTTTTTTCCTGCGGGTTCCATTAGAAACAGTAGGAAAACTGTAGAATACACTACTGAACATCAGTGTAAAGATATAGTTTTGTTTTATTTTCATACCTTTGCCATTGGTCATTGTTTTTTCTACCACATTTGAAAGCTGCTCAGAATTACTCACAGCAGGCAACTGTCTGGGCTTCACTGACTGCAATTCATTTGATGCAGGGACCAGACCAGTAACTGATGGTGTTTTTTCCTCATTACATTTGTGTTTAAAAATGACTTTGGGAGAATAAAGACAACCTGAAAATCAAAATTTCAAGGGATTAAAAGAAAGATTTTTCCAATTATGATTTTATCGGAGAGCTCTTAGAGGTTTTATCACACAAAGAGCCAGAACCTGCTAAAATCCAGATTAATGATAGTGAAACATATATAATTAGACTGGGAAATGGCCTTAAGCTTTTAATCATAGAAATACCATTCAAGCATCTTTTAATTATAATAGAAAACATACTATAAATTGGATGAGGAAAATATGAAACCCTTAATGCTTACTGTTCTTATCCACTCATAAAATAAAAATTCATGTTTCTTAAATTTCTGGGTGCACTATTCTTTGGGTTTTTTTGCTTGTTTTTTTGTTTTGGTTTGGTTTTTTATCTGTGTTGTCTCTTTCCTGTTAGTTCTGAATTCTGGTTAAGTTTTTATTCTGAAATTCTTTTGTCATTACTGCAATTATCTTTTCTGTCATCAAACCTATTTTCAAAGAATATGCACAACATCACATGCTGCTATTATGTATGTTTCATGACTGGCAAAGCTACATCACCAGCATTCCCGAGGTAGACTGTGTGGGTCTTCTCTGAGATAATTGCATTCTTAGCTTTCCATTTATTCTTTTTAAAATAAAATATAATCTATTAACATGATTTCTTCCTAAAACGTTCCATTTTTTTTCTGAAGGACTCTACGTGGAAATAAATGTGAACAATTAAGAACTTTGCTTGATATACTTCAAATTAAACATCATTGATAATTCAGTGAAAATATTCCACTGATTGATAGACATGAGAAGAGGCTAAGAGAAATGGAATTGCTTAGCCTGGAGAAGAGAAGGTTGAAGGCAGCTGTACATAAGATGAAGCCAGACTTTTATCAGAAGTATACAAAGACAGGACGAGTCAACAGTTGCCACTGAAGTATTTCAGTTGGAAATAAGTGTGGTTAAGCACTGGAAAAGGTTTCCTGTAGGGGCTGTAGAATCCTGATCCTTGAGGATCTTCAAATCTCTCCTGGACAAGGCCATAAGCCACCCAATCTAACTTTGGAGTTAGCCCCGCTTGGAGCAGGAGGTTTGACTTGATGGCCTTCAGAGGTCTCACAGGGCTGCAAATAAGCTGACATACGCTGGAGAGAATAGTTTTTGTTACAGAAAACATAGCTGCAAATAATAAGATTAACTTCATACATTGCTGAAGTGCAAGTTACATTAAACAAGTCTAACATTTTCAGATCCATAGGCCCATGAAAGCATTCTGGATCACCTGTCAGTAGCATTTGCTGTTAATCTTGTGCACCTGACATATTCTGGCCTGTTTGAAGAATTTTTATAAAACCTTTTCTAATACATATAAGAATTCTTCAATGAAGAGGCAGAATACACTTCTGGAAGGAAAGGGCAACCTGAGGAATAAAGCATAAAAACCAGTTTAACTTAAAAAAAAAAAGGTTCAACAAAAATGAAAGAGTGTCCTAAAGATAGATCTTGACCATTCTTCCTTTGTTCCACTTGTGTTCGGGCTCCTGGCAATAATTTACTTTTGCTCTAGCGGTCCAACTAAAAGTGTGTGGGCATCTTTAGAGACACATCAGAGATGTTCAGAAATTTTTGGGATATGCTACAGTATTCATGACCAAAGCACAGACCTTTAGAAAACTGTTTTGCCCTAGCATCTCTGTACAGTCATCAGAAGAGGGAAGATGATGCTGACAAAACACAACTAGTTCTGTACAACACCGTGAACCCCATTTCTTCTCTTTGCCTAAATTCCTGCAGTTTTGATATAGTGATTTTTCATGTGGCAAAAACTGAATGTGACAGTTTGAGAATGTAATTGACATTAGCTAATATGTCCATAACTCACTTATTTACAATATCACTTTCTACCTAAAAGTCCAATAAGAGAAGACACCTTTAAATTCTTCATCACCTTCTTAAATTCCTTATCTGCTGATGTGGTGTCTCATTTGATATATTTGTTTATATATTGGTCTTGCATAGACATCTCTTGTGCACAGAATATTTATACCAATGGAAAAAAACAGTTACAGGCGTGGCTCTGGGTCTCAAAATGCTTCTCTTCAGATTGTACGTGCAAGACTTAAACACCTAATATTCTGAAAACCAAAGCAGGTTTGTAGCAGTATTATTACAAGTGTGGCAATTTTAAATGAGATGTCACCTTTTTATGTTAAATTTATAAAGTAGATACAGTTGGGAGACATCTGGAAAGCAGGAACTACATAAACATTTTAAGTTATCTGAGTCTGTGCCACTGCAACTTGCAAAAAATGTAATCAAAACTGCAGTGCCACCTTCTGGAGTATGGTCATGATTCTGACCTTTAAAGAAATATCATTCTGCTCTTAGGTGATGTCACAAAGGACCCTAAACTATAATGGGAATGCTAAAGACCGTGGTTTCTGGTTTTTTTTTTTCTTTTTTTTTTCCTGAGTATTTCATGTTCTGCTAGAATATGACCCACTCCTGAATTCTCCACATTCATGCAGTTGCTTCAGAAGTACTTGCTTTCAACAGTCCATTGAAAATCAGTTCAGGCTTTGTCCTTTCTCCTTTACACACTACCTAAAAAGTGAAAATTTTGAAATTGTGAAAAAGTATGGTTTGATACTAGATGAAAGGAGCAACATAAAAATCATTTCAAAGCAGTCTAGCACGCCTTGGAATCACAAACTCACCTTCCAGAATGTGCAACATGGGTTAATACCTAATGTTTTCTCTAAGTGATTCCCAGTGAAAAGATACTCATTGAAAATGCTTATTTTAGCAGAATAACCTTAATATCTCCTTGAATTTTCTTGTATATCCCAAATTTCCTAGGGTGAAATCCTAACTACTTGTAATTTTGGAGTCTCTGACAAGATATTGGAGAATTGCCCTCCCTTTTATTTATCACTTTTTTTCTCTTTTGTTTCAATGCTGATAGTCCCTCTGCAAAAAGCTGGCTTTCTAATACATTAGTTCAGTCACAGTGAAAAGCATAAATGGAGCGGACTACAAGCAACTCAGGTACAGTTTAAGAAGTATACATCATTGAAATGATCCAGGAGAAAGTTAATTATGGTAGAGTGATGAGGATTAGCCTTTTATTTCATGAATCCAGAAATTCAACACCTAACAGCACCGCCCACTTGCGTTCACATTTGACAAGAAAATAACATCTATATAATTTCATTTATACCAAATAACTTCCAAACTGATGAAGGGAACACAGCAGTTTCCATATCCCCTTTCTAAGCAATGATTATCATAACCAACTCTGCAATACTAAGAAAACAGAGACATGTGGGTCCAGTGCCAGTCTGTGTTCTGGGAAGTCCTAAAGAAAGTGCCTCTTATGTCACAGAACAAGGAGTAGAGGCTGGAAAAGCCTGCCCTGGCCCACAGAATCCCAAAAGAGATGGTTAGATGGGAATTGTGGAGTTGTCTAGTCCAACCTTCTGCTAAAAACAAGGTTATCACCAAACTACACCAGGTTAGCTGTGGCTTTGCCGAGCCAAGTCTTGAAAACCTCCAAGAATGGAGATTCTACCACTTCTCTGGGTGTCCTGGTTTCAGCTGGAATAGAGTTAATTTTCTTCCTAGTAGCTGGTATAGTGCTGTGTTTTGGATTTAGGATGAGAATAATGTTGATAAGACACTAATGTTTTAGTTGTTGCTAAGTAGTGCTTACGCTAAGTCAAGGACTTTTCAGCTTCTCATGTCCTGCCAGCGAGAAACTGGGAGGGGGCACAGCCGGGACAGCTGACCCAAACTGGCCAAAGGGATATTCCATACCATATGACGTCATGCTCAGAATATAAACTGAGGGCAGTTGGCCAGGGGGCAGTGATCACTGCTCGGGAACTCACTGGGCATTGGTCGGCAAATGGTGAGCAATTGCATTGTGCATCACTTATTTTACATATTCTTTTATCATCATCATCATCAAGATTATTATTATTATTATTATCATCATCATTTTCCCTTCCTTTTCTGTCCTATTAGACTGTCTTTACCTCAACCCATGCATTTTACTTTTTTTTGCCAATTCTCTCCCCTATCCCACTGGGAGGTGGGGGGAGCGATAGAACGGCTGTGTGGTGTTTAGCTGCCTGCTGGGCATAACCACAACACTGGGTGACTGAAGAAATGTCTAGTCTAAGTTTCTCAACTTGCAACTTGTGGTTGTTATCACTTATATTATCTGCCACAACCAAGAAGAGCTTCTTTGCAACTCCCCTTCAAGCAGTTGTAGACTGCTGTGAGTTTGCTTACCACTTAGCCTCTTGTTTTCCAGACTAAACAAGCCCAGCTCTGTCAACCATTCCTCATAACTTGTGTGCTCTGGGCCCTGACCATCTTGGTAGTCTTTTGCTGGATCCTTTGCAGCTGACTGACATCTTCTTGAAATGGGTTATCAAGTCCCATTCCCTTCCATCGCAAGCCACCATGCAATAGATGACCAGTTCAGAAGGTGCTAAAGAAAACCTTTTAAATGCACCTGACACCACATGCTCAGTTACTGTTTACCAAAGAAATGCAACTTTGGGAGTGAGGTAGAACTGATTTCATGGCACGACAGAGGCAAAATGGAGTATATATACAACATAACTGTATATGGTGAAAACACAGAGAAGATAACAAAAAGGGGTAAAAGGCAGTCACAGCCCCTATAAGAACAGCAACAAAGGAAAAACAGATAGACAGGAATTGCTCCAGTATTGTGACCCCCAGTTAAGGACACTGCTCCAGATTATCACTAATTAAGCCCCAACAAGTTCCTTTCCCTTTGGTAGAGTGGTAGAGTGAAACTTTTTGAGTTGCTGTTTACTACATTTTGTTACTGCAGTCTCAGCAACCCTATTATCTTTTACTGTATAATTGGGTTTAGTAAATGAGATTTTTAAAGAGCAGCTTATGTGTCTGTGTGTTTTCTGTTCCAACCTTTTTCCATGGCAAGGTAATTGATACTGCAGCACTGAGTCAGTGTAAACTCAGTGGCAACACCAGTAACCCTTTTTTAGTATTCAGTGTGAAAACATCCAGTCTGTTAGCGCTGCTGTTGTGCCTTCAAATGCCGCTGCTTCTGACTCATGCTGCTACCCGAGAACCAAAAAATCACCAAAGGCCCATCTCTGGGTTTCATTCTTCACTGCTAGCAGGCTAGGTGTCATCATGATTCTGATATTTGACTTTCCCAACAGTCAGTGGAAGGCTTCCCAAAGTCCTACATTATGTTGAGAAATGCCTTACACTGTTAACATCAAACTTTCCTTGGGAATTGTAGTCTAGCTAAAGACAGACAGAATGCAAATTAGAGATAGAAAGAAAACTTAATTTCCCAGAAAGTTAAATAAAGTGGGTAACAAAATCAACCATATCCTAAAACATTTAGTTGCAAATAAATAATAGTACACGAAACACATCTCTGATGTAGTCCTTTGTAAGTCTCATCATTACGGATCATTAGCAGAAATCAACAGTTCTGCATGTGAACAGCACATTAAAACGATTTTACTTGTTAATGTTTATATTAACTATGCAGGTATAGGAAAGAGACACTGTATCACACAAATCATCCCTCTTGGCTTCTAAACTGCACTTTTTTTCCCCAAGTTTTTTCTCTACATTAACACCTTCAGATTATTCTGCTTTCTTATGTCTTGTCAGGGAATTGCGTAAGTAGTTTTCGTAAAGTAATTGTACAATTTATTTCTGGACCTAAGTACTGTATGTTGAACTCACTTGCCTTAAATGAAGCACTGACAATGCACCTTATCTAAGGATTTATCATCCCTGTCTTTTGAAATTATAATTCTTGTATAGCATGCCTAGTTTTCAAACTGTTATCATTCCTGTCATATACTGTTTCCTTAGCAAAATGCATAATAGTGTAAAATACTTAAAAGAGCTTTATGGCTCCT
This sequence comes from Theristicus caerulescens, assembly GCA_020745775.1. Classification (NCBI taxonomy): domain Eukaryota; kingdom Metazoa; phylum Chordata; class Aves; order Pelecaniformes; family Threskiornithidae; genus Theristicus; species Theristicus caerulescens. Next base: position 89,706,490 of record CM036558.1, read on the forward strand.
CTTTCAAAACAACAGACATTGTTCTTGAATATATACAGCATTTTCTATATTACATGATAGAGGATGGATGGCAGGCTCTTTTACAGAACATGTCCTGTTACATGACTCACTAGAGAGGGTGTAATGTAATATATATATTTTTGATGCATTTCTCAATTAGAACAAAAGGATTAAGGCTAAAAGCATGTTCAAAGCAAATCAAGTAGAAAGTTTCTTTTGTATTAGTTCACAGCTATTTGGAAATTCTGTGTGTTCTGTGGAGTTCATACCTGATTCAAATGCTGTGAAGATGTGAGTTTCTTTTATTCAAGACCGAAAAACATATTTTTGTACAAGTACATATAAATAATTCAAGTAGTGAAATAAAATAATATTTCTGTGGGAGTTTTTATATGATACTATTACACATGCCTATGCTGTACTGTTTTAGCAACAGTTTGGGGAGGAAAGGGTAGCAAAAGGAATGACAGGAATGGCAGGAAAACCAGAGTAACTGCCATGAGTTTGTCTTTCTAATCAGCTCCTGATGCTGAGTCAGTTTTCTGGGACTATGGTTTGTGTGTTTCTTTGTGATGCAAGGTCTAAAAGAGCATTATATTGACTATTCCTTGTCAAAGGCTTGCTTACCTATTAGGAATACCGAAAGAACAGTTAGATGCTACTCGGTTTCAATGTCACTAACTTCTTCCCAGGTAGGAAACTGGCATGAAAAAGCTGGGCAAGCACATAGCCGCTTTAATTCCGAAGGCAGCAACACATTCAAACGTTGTACAGCACGTGCAGTTATGCTGTCCTTGCCAAACGTGGATGTGGTGCTTAGGGACATGGTTTAGAGGTGGACCTGGCAGTTAGGTTAATGGTTGGACTCAATGATCTCAGAGGTCTTTTCCAACCCTAATGATTCTATGATATTGAAGTCTTGTATGTCATGGTTGTCTTTTAGACTGGCTCACTAATCTTGAACTTTTGTTTTGACAAGAAATGTGAAGTAGTTTTTTACATGCTCTCTAGGAAGGACACAGACCGTCTGAGGAGGAGGAGTTGCCCTTTGTAGCAGAGAGCAGCTGGAACAGATGGAGCTCTGCCTGGGGACAGATGATGAGGGCTTCCACAGGAATATCAGCAGCAAAGGGAAAACTAGGGAATGCTAGGAATGCCCCAGTGCCGAATGGGGCAGAAGCCCTGGTGACAAGGGGCATGGAGAACACTGAGGTACAGAATGTCTTCTTCACCTCTTTATTTTTCTGGCAAGAATTGCCCTCAGGACTACCAGGACCCTCAGACCCATGGGAAAGTCTGGAGGAATGTAGACTTACCCTCAATAGAGCAGGATCAACTTAGGAAATGTTTAAATGAACTGGACATGCTCAAGTCCGTGGAACCTGACAGGATGCACCCTTGAATAGTAAGGGAGTTGGCATTGCGAGGCCACTCATTATCATCCTTGAAAGGTCGTGGTGATGGGGGAAGGTTCCTGAGTACTGAAAAAAAGAAAATGTCACTCCTGTCTTCAAGAAGGGCAAGAAGAAAGATCCAGAGAACTACAGCCCAGTCAGCCTCGCTGTATTCCCTTGAAAGGTGATAGATCAAATCCTCCTGGAAGCCATTTCCAACCATATTAAGCACAAGTCAGTCACAGGGATTAGTCAGCACAGATTTACGAATGAGAAATGCCTGACCAACCACCCTTCTGTGATGAGATGACTGGCTCAGTGGACAAGGGGAGAGCAGTGGATGTTGTTTATCTTGGCTTTAGCAAGACTTTTGACACCATCTCCCATGACATCCATAACAGATTCTTCCTTCTTCTCTAACGTAATTTCTTCTCCCTCTCTCAAAGATACATGTATTGATGTGCTGAGATTTTATCCACCAATTGTGGAAATTATTTCCTGTCAAAGTGATTTTGCCTATTTTGTTCAGATTACCCCTTGCCCTCAAAACTGAATATTAATCTATTAACATATTCATACTGGAAATTGACAGACATGATAGACTATGTATTTATTTTGTCCATAGCTTCAGTGTGGCTTTTAGCTCGTATTTATATTTGCTGTTAGCACATGGAACATGCATCAGAAGATATGAGAATTAGGATGGTATAATAAAGTTGACAACAGAAAGATAATCAAGAAAACAGATATTTTTCAGCAGGCATTAGTGTACTATGAGCTTGCCAATAAACCCAAAGTCAGAACCATACTGACATATCAGACAGAATTACTGATACTGAAACATCAATAAGACAGCAGCAATGTTTTAAGAAATACCCCAGAATTTTTTTAATTAATATCTGTCTAATATGCTTTTATCTGTAAAAGTAAAAGCTGCATTAATTTTGATAATTAAGGAAAAGTCTTTTATGTTCAAACACTACAGTTCTTTGTTTCGTGTCATAAAAGCTGGCTTGTAGTCTTTCACATCACAGATGTTGTGTTCATATAATGATCCCACATGCCACATTATGCAGACAACTTTTTGTTACACTTAACATACTGACTGAATGATGCACATCTCAGAAAACCTCAGAAGGAATATTTTTTTCATTTAGAAACTTCTGAAAGTGACATTATAATCAATGGAGTGAAAAATATGGAGGAAGCACAGAAAATTGGAAAGTTTTAAGAGGTTGGTGCTTTTGAGATAGTAGAAAATAGTCTAGCTCTCCTGACCTTTATCTTAAAAGTTATAAGGAGATCAGCAGTGTGGAAAAGCAGAGCATGCAAGCAGAGATGAGTTTAGATGACAGACAAGAGAGAGAAGCAATAATTGGAATCAGTAATGGACCTGGAAACAGAGGAAGGATTCTACAGAACGACGTGATTATTGATGCAAAAACACACTATTATTTGCATTTGGCTTTGTGGGTGGGTGTCCAAGATATTTCCCCTTGTTTCATCAAGACTAGATCAGTCATCTGTACAATTAAGTGTTACTTTGGGGAAAGAAAATGTGGTATAATGGAGGAGAGTCAGGAATCTTTATTCTAGCAAATATTAAATTTCAATTTAAAATTGAAGTTGAAAATTGAAACTGAACCTTCAAATATCAAATATTAAACTTCCCAGCTCTTAGAAAGGAGTGAAATACAGTGAAAGGAATATAATGACATTCTAGCTTCCATCCATGTAATTTTTCAATAATTTATATAATTCATATAAATAATCATCAATCATTTATATACTCTATAATCCTGTTAAAAAGCAACACATTTTTACTTTGTTAACCATTACAAGCACACAGTCTACTGGGCATCTGAAAGCCAACTTGAACATACAGTCAACATCTAAAGTTACAACTCTTCATAGCCTAGTTCAGGTTATACTTTCAAATGCTTTTTTAATGTAATAAGACCCCTGCTTTCAACATGTGGCAGAGAAATCTGCAGATACAAGTAGCTGAAACAAAAATGTCCAATAAGATTTAAAAACTAACAATGTTGTGCTTTTTGCATCTCATGTTCAGTACACTTTGGAACCTGTAATGTTCAGTAAAGAGGTCTTAGGTTTACAAAGAATGTGGAATATATGTCTTATTGGACCAACAGAAAAGCTTAGAAAGATGGGTCAGATTTACATAATAACTTTTTGGAGTAGAACTACAGTTCTGGCTCTTCTGAGACATAACTGAGGCATTTAGTACCTAACAAGGAGTGGTAGGTATTTCATATCACTCACACTGCTCAATATGGTGTATATATAGTATATTTATTGCATCATAGGATGTGGCCATGGCCCTAAACTCTTTCTCCAGTTTAGACAATAGGTCCACCCAGCCCTGCGATCTGCATGCTTTTTTGTGCATGTATAACAAGATGGTAAAAGAGATGACAAAAATTTTGCTACATAAAGTACATTTCTGGCTAAGAAATTACATAGCAGGTTCTCAGTTCTGAAAAATTAAATAAGAAGATTAAGTTAAACTAAAGTTATAAAAACAGAGTTCAAGTTAAACAAAAAGTGCTTAGTGTCAAGCTTCAAAGCATTAAGGGTTTTTTTACAAATAACATACACAAGTGCAAGCAATTTTATGAAATGCAGTGTGGCTACTTAAGGCACAAAACTGAGGTTGATTTTTCTCTAGAACTGAAAAACACATTCTGCATGAGAATCAGCCTGATGCTCATGAGACATAGAGCTGAATACCATAGGCCTGCCTGAGGTGGCTAAATTTCCAATCACTTTGGAAAATTTGTCTGTTATGTATATTTTTATTAGCACGTTATATTACTGCGAGTCCCAAAGAATGTAAAATGATAAAAGCAAGAAATCAACTTTCAAAGCAGATATGTACCTTATTTAAACTTTGCACTTACTTTGAAAGAATGATTTCATTGTGCAGAGTGCATCAGTGAAGCAGATGTCATTTAGAATCACAGAATCATGGAATCATTAAGGTTGGAAAAGACCTCTGAGATCATCAAGTCCAACTCTTAACCTAACTGCCTCGTCCGCCTCTAAACCATGTCCCTAAGTACCACATCCACACGTTTTCATGTTTTTTGAACACTTCCAGGGACTGATTGCACCACTTCCCTGGGAAGTCTGTTCCAATGCCTAACTGCTCTCTCTGTGAAATTTTTCCTAATATCTAATCTAAATCTCCCCTGACACAACTTGAGCCCATTTCCTCTTGTCCTGTTGCTTGCTACCCGGGAGAAGAGGCCAACCCTCACATTGCTACAACCTCCTTTCAGGTAGTTGTAGAGAGTGATATGGTCTCCCCTCAGACTCCTCTTCTCCAGACTAAACAACCCCAGCTCCCTCAGCCGTTCCTCATAAGACTTATGCTCTAGACCCTTCACCAGCTTTGTTGCCTTTCTTTGGACATGCTCCAGCACCTCAATGTCTTTCTTGTAGTGGCGGGCCAAAAACTGAACACAATATTTGAGGTGCGGCCTCACCAGTGCTGATTACAGGGGCACTATCACCTCCCTGATCCTGCTGGACACACCAGGACACACTATTTCTGATACAAACCAGGATGCCATTGGCCTTCTTGGCCACCTGAGCACACTGCTGGCTCATGTTCAGCTGGCTGTCAACCATCACCCCCAAGTCCTTTTGTGCCAAGCAGCTCGCCAGTCACTCCTCCCCAATCCTGTAGCGTTGCATGGGGTTGTTATGACCCAAGTGCAGGACCTGGCACTTTGCTTTGTTGAGCCTCATACAGCTGGCCATAGCCCATTGATCCAGCCTGGCCAGATCCCTCTGTAGAGCCTTCCTACCTTCAGGCAGATTAACACTCCCACCCAACTTGGTGTCATCTGCAAATTTACTGACGGTGCACTCAATTCCCTCATCCAGATCATAGATAAAGATATTGAACAGAACCAGCCCCAATACTGAGCCCTGGGGAACACAGCTCATGACTGGTCACCAGCTGGATTTGAATCCATTCACTGCCACTCTCTGGGCTTGGCCATTCAGACAGTTTTTTACCCAGCAAAGAGTGCACTTATCCAATCCATGAGCAGTCAGTTTCTCCAGCAGAATGCTGTGGGAGACAGTGTCAAAGGCCTTACTAAGGTCCAGGCAGACAACATCCACAACCTTTCCCTCATCCACTAAGCGAGTCACCTTGCCATAGAAAAAGATCAGGTTGGTCAAGCAGGACCTTCCCTTCATGTACCTAAGCTGGCTGGGCCTGATGCCCTGATTGTCCCGCACATGCCACGTGATGGTACTCAAGGTGATCCGCTCCATGACCTTCCCCGGTAACCAAGGTCAGGCTGATAGGCCTGTAGTTCCCTGGATCCTCCTTCCAACCCTTCTTGTAGATAGGTGTCACATTAGCTAACTTCCAGTCAGCTGGGACCTACCTGGTTAACCAGGACTGCTGATAAATGATGGAAAGTGGCTTGGCAAGCTCCTCTGCCAGCTCGCTCAGTATCCTTGGGTGGATCCCATCTGGCCCCATAGACTTGTAGGCATCTAGGTGGAGTAGTAGGTGGCCAACTGTTACCTCTTGGATTATTGAGGCTTAATTCTGCTTCCCATCTCCATCTCCCAGCTCAGGGGGCTGAATACCCTGAGGATAACTACTCTGACTATTAAAGACTGAGGCAAAGAAGGCATTAAGTACCTCAGCCTTCTCCTCATCCTTTGTGGCGATGTTTCCCTCCGCATCCAATAAAGGATGGAGATTCTCCTTGGCCCTCCTTTTGTTGCTGATATATTTGTAAAAACATTTTTGTTATCTTAAACTGCAGTGGCCAGTTTAAGTTCTAGCTGGGCCTTTGCCTTTCTAATTTTCTCCCTGCATAACCTAACAATATCCTTGTAGTCCTCCTGAGTTGCCTTGCCCCTTCCTCCAAAGATGGTAAACTCTTTTTTTTCCTGAGTTCCAGCCAAAGCTCTCTGTTCAGCCAGGCTGGTCTTCTTCCCCGCCTGCCCATCTTTCCTTCTATCCTAAAATTAGCACTTTTAAGCCTGACAAATCCAAAAAGCTGATCTTCACACAGCATTTAGTCTGAAGAATCAAGTACTCAAAATTCAAAAGAACATATTCCTATGGCATTGCCTCAGTCATAAGGTACACAATACTACGAAGCAAGTGGAGTATGGAAAATCCCCTTAGAGGTTTTCAAGATTCATCTGAACAAAGCCATGGCTGACCTGACCTTGTATTGGCAGTAGCCTTGCTGCAAGTCAGAAATTGGACGAGCCATTTACAGCGGTCTCTTCTAACCATACAATGTCTGTGATTCAGCCAAATATGCCTGAGCACTGTCAGCTGCTGCTGACATTGGTGCTATCCAGGAAAAGAAAAATGAACAGCGGCAGTGATTGGAAGGAGCCCAAGGGTGGGAATGGGACATCCAATGCTTCAAATATCTCTCCGTATTTTTTTAGTTGTCTCACTATGGCTCAGACTTCCTGTCTTTTCAAATCAGAGAGGAAAATGCCTGCAATTTGTAAGTGTTTAACTTAACCCGATTACCAAATCCAACAGAAACAAAGTAATTTTCCCTTGGAGAACTGAGCCACCTATAGCCCATTGCCCTTGGTTAAAGGAAAGGAAAAAAAATGTTTGAGTGATACTGAATGGCCAACTAGTCTTTAACTTCTTGTGTTCCAGTCTACCACTGCAGGATAAAAAACATGGCAATATAACTTGAACTATAGCATACCTTGGATTGCATTTTCAGTAGGGTCTTCTGAACAAAACTTTGAATTTTGTAACAGGTATTAATCAAATTCAGCCCAGTAACAACACAAATCCATTTTGGAAAACTTGATAACACACAATACATACACCAGGGTGATTTTTATACAAATAAAGTGGTGTTTAAAAATATGTTCAACTCTGCTGTTATGATAGACACTAGTACTTATTTACCTAAATTTACCTTAGTTGCTGTTGAAAAGCAGAGACTGCAGCCATTCAGGAATGCTTAATACTCCAGACAACCAGCAAAGCATGACTGCTGACAGCATTGCCACTTTTAGAACAACCTTTATAAAAAGGCATGCCTGTTAATACTTTCGGTACCTGATGTACCCAATGAAATGCAAATGCTTTGGTTTCTGGTCTCCTCTGCCTGCCAGCCATGACCTTTAAAGGTGAAATTTAAATCAACAATGTTTTTCAATAAAATTATCAATATTATCTTACATTATCCTAAAAGATCAAGAACTGTTACACCTCCTAACTTATTGAAGTGTAGCTTGTCACATAGAAACATTACAAGAGCAGAAAAAAACCAAATGTTTAAAGCAGGATCCAAAGCCTACTGAAGTCAACAGAAGTATCTAGAAAAGTTTTTACTTGTGTGCCTAATTTGCGTACAACTGACCTTTTATTTTCTGGCAAATTTTATATCTGCAAATGTAGACCACACAATTTAGCTAGTCACGGGTACAGCTATATATAGCCTCTGTGTACCAGTGACAATTACACCTGCAAATAGTTCTACAGTGACTTTTCATAAGCATCTCTGCAAATAGTTCTACAGTGACTTTTCATAAGCACCTTTGCAAGGTAATCTATATATGACTTAACAAAGGACAAACAAAAATTTAAAGACATGATCAGGTCTGGAGAACTGAGCTTCTTTTTCCCCATTTTATCCATTGACGTCTCTGTCCAGTGAATTTGTAAAGGTGTGGGTACTAGAAGCTCAGTTGATAATCTCTGCAAACACTTTTTCTTTCCATAAAAAAGATTTCCCAATAATCTAAGTTTGTACGTAAAGCCCATCACATTTTCCTACACACCTCACCATCAGTACAGTGCCCATATTAACTCCTTACTTTGTACATCATTTTACCACATCTTAGATCTGAAAGTGATAAGAGCAAGTGTAGCTCTGTATTGTTCACAATTTGAGTATTTTCTGCTTTAAAGGATCAGATGTGTAGGGCATTTCCTTCACATCATTACTTCTGAATTCAATATACTCTTCTTAATAGCCTATCTTCTTATTTATTGTATTTTGCAAAATATGAAGTATCTTTAAGGGTGAAAAGGGATATGATTACCGTCTATAAATACATCAACAGAAGTGCAAACTCTGGGAGGAAAAAAAACTATTTAAGCTAAAGGACGTTTTTTGGCACAGGAACAAATGGTTCTCTGTTAATGAATAAATGTATGCTTGAAGCTAGAGGTTTAATTCTACTGGAGGAGTGAATTCTGGAACAGCTTTTTAAGTGACACAAGGGAGAAAACACATAATTGGTGTTAAAAATGGAGTTTCTGTCAGTGCATGAAAGACATCAGGTAGTGTGGCTGGCTGCAGCAGCACGAAACTGGTCTCAGTGAGCCAAGTGGCCCCTTCCTAGCGTATGTTCCTACACATCTTGACAATAAAATTAGGCAAGAAAATTTCAGCCATGGGAGTACTAGCACTGGAAAACTTGGAAAGCTCTTCATAATGGATGACTTATTTATATTACTTTTTAACCCAGTGAAAACTGCTTTATTACACAGAAGTTCATCTCATAGTAAAAATATTATCTTCTGGCATTTTCCACCCCAGCTGACATTAAGCGACACCTGTAGAACCAAGATGGGAATTATTTTCTCTTAGTGTACAACTATTTAGATGAAATGTGTATTAAAACCACACACATACTTCACTGAAGAGGAGGAAAAATTATTCATTTGATTTCAACATTTTGTGGTAAACTTCTTCCCTAAATGCAAAAAGAATTGTCTCCATTTACCAGGTGGTGTTGAGTTATGGACATGCCACTGCAAACCGCCTGGGGAACAACCTGGGGTGGAACTTCAAATCAAATTTGCTTCTGAGCCTTGTGTTTTAACAGCATACTGATTTCACTTGATTGATTTGACTCTTTTAATTTTGGGCGAGTCCTTCTCTCCAGTGAGAACCTGATACTACCTTTATCCAGGAATTTTAAAGGGAAAAATGTGGCAGATGCTTTATATCTTACTCTGCCTTTCAAACTCTTTGACCTATCTGCTACTTACTCTTCAGGAATGCCCTGCCTGGGAACTTGCAGAACACAGGACCTTTTCCTTTCAGTTGCATACATCACCACTGGTTGCTTTAACTATTTAAGATCTCTTTATTTTTTATATTGTGCCGTTTGGTATGAGAAACCCTTTAAGATGCTCTACACAAAGTTTACTCATTGCTCATGTGATACAACTTTTTGGAAGTATGTCTTAAAAAAGGAGGCTGAAGTATGACCAAGATAGAAATACCTACACAATACCGTTGTTTACAGCTGCAGTTTCCTCACACTGGATGCTGGAATTTGGCAGTGCTGTGATCACTACTAAATACTGTAATCTTGCAAGTCATTCTGTTAATTCACAGCACCAGAGCTCCTGTCAAAGCCTTTCTATGCTATTAGACTTTGTACTGTTGGGTGTAATAAACAAATCAAAGAGAAGTTGTACATTTGATCTGTGAGGTATTTTAAGTCAATATAAGCCTCCAAGCAGAGGAGTTAATTCAACACTTGTAAACAGTCAATCAGACAGGACTTCATTAGCAGAGGTCAGGGTAAGAACCACAATACAATTTCTAGGATGCTGTTGCTTTCATTCTGTTTGCAACTAACAGAATGCCACTGATGGGAAGAAAAAATAGGTGATTATAAGAGAAGTTGACTCAGAGTGAGGAGTCTTGAGAGAGCATCTGAGAGGCTCTTTGAAAGGTAATGGTCACTGGAAATTGTTGACTTGATTGCCCAATATTTTCTGTCTTAAAACTAAGATTTCTTTTGCTCATGGACTTTGCAATACTGATGCATTCTTAACACATTGCCTTTATCTATTATGCTAGAGAACACACTGGCTTTACTCAAACCTCCGACTGCTTCCACCTATTACCCTCCACTGGAGCAATTAATTAGCTGCTATGAATTTCACTTACAAATGCTTACAGTTGGTTTCAAACTGCACTTAAGAAAGCAATATTTTGTGGGCAGGAATTTGATGTCACTAGAGACTCTCCTTATTTGATCTTTTCTTGATTTGTTTTCCAACTAAATTAGCTGAAAGTTAGTTGGCATATTCGCATGTAAGGACATGAGGGTGTCATGAGACTTTTTCCTGTGTGAGCCTAAGAGCTACTAGCAGCTGTACCACAGCTAATTTTACAATAGATAGAGTTTAATATCGAACACAGTATCCATAGGCCATTAATCTGATGAGTAAAGCATGTTTTTCTTGATCGTTTGAGAATATTGGAGAAGTAACATTTTATTGGTAGACAGCGCTTCTGAAAGAGCAAAAAGAAGTAGAGAATGGCATAATAAATTGACCATCTTGATATCCAGCTTCCTGGTACCTGAATAACTAGGTCCCAAGTTCTGAATTTCAGTTCATGAGGGAACATGGCTACTATTAGTCCACATGGATTATGGAATTAATGTCTTCACTCACAGTTGCTCTGGGCTGTGTTTCTTCTGCAGGGACACAAGTGGTTTCTTTCTTCAGGCTGCTATGCAGAAGGCTTTGTGGCATGCACTGGAGCTGCAGTTCCTGGGAGCAGCTGTGCTCGGGAGACAGATGTTTCCAGACCAGCAAGACAAAGGAGGAGACAGGGTAAGAAAGCCCTAGCCAGCTGGGAGACTTCTACAAAACCAAGGGCCTCCAGGCTGTGGAGGAGAGGAAAGCACACATATCACCCCCCAAGGTGGCAGAAGAGAGGTGGGGTGGGGATTTGCACCATCCAGTATAGTCTCTGAACTGGTCTGAGAGAAGACCTGACAGAAAAAGCCAATGGAATTTAAAGGTCCATTTGGAGATGCTCACTTTAGGGAAAAGGACAGCTCAGCCCAAGCATTCAACATGATCTAAGGTCCCACCACAGTGCCTATGAAGAAAGACAGCCTGCATGACTGTAGCCTTCTCTGCACCATGAGAAAGTGTTCATGTGACAAGCCTACAAGCAGGTTCCCAGAAACGCAATAATGTTGCTCCTTATATCTTCACCTGTCTTTCCTTGTTCAAAGAACTTGACCAACATTCCCTAATGCATCTGGAAGTTCAGCCCTGTACAGTAAGCATTATTAGCACTCACAGCTTCCTTGTTCACTGTATCTGGCATGTTTATTTTCAAAGTAAATAAATGCACTTGCAAGTCAATGACCATTTCTACATCAACACAGAGTTAATCCATCTAGAGAAACAACACACCAGCCACACAGGCTATGAAGCAATACCACAGCAGGCAACTTGCATGCTTGTCTAAACTGTGTTGTCTAGGTGCGAGAAAAGTGCCATTTTTGTCTCCTGCAGATGTAGTATTCAGCCATCATTTCACTTACTGTGGTTAATTTACTGAGAAAAATATGGTATTTTATGTCACTGTCAAAAATAGCTCTTGTTATTTTTTTGAGTGCTCAGACACCAGGACTCTTTCCCCTCATGATTTCGTAGTGTTATCGTGCATCACCAAATGGGACTGGTTTTGCCCTTTTTCCCCTCCTCTGAAATCCCTGCCCTTTTAGCTATTAAAAAAGAAGGAAAGGACTAAGAGGCAAAGGAAAAATCTACTCAAAATTTGATTAATGATATTTATATTTGTCTCACACATGGCCAAGAACCAGTTGCACGCAGAGCACATTTAATGTCTAGCTTAGAAAGTGTTCATTTACATTTATTCCATTTAAGTCATCCTTCATATCAGCAGTGTGCCTCTCTTGTGATTGAAATGCCAGGCTTTAATATAGCAGTATTAACATGTTGGGTGTGAGGAGGGGAGAATAGGGTGCTTTATCATATAGTCTCATTTTATTTGTTTATGATTTCAATATTCATGATGGGCTGACAAGTTTATGAGTTCAATTCTGGGGCTGAAAAATATGAAAAGGGCTTGTGGGAACATAGATCCTGAAAAGATTTCACTTTCAAATTTTGCAGACAAAACTTATATTCATCAACACTCTCATATAAATGATCAACCTTTAAAGCCCACAGGGATGGTTTCAAGCTTCACTCTACTATAATAACATGTCAGCCAGAGAGTCATTAGTGAGCAGATAAAAGTGATGCAGTTAGTTAGATTTTAAGGTCTCAGGACTAAAAGGTATGAAATAAAAATCGTAAATGCTGCAGCTGGAGTTATTGAAACTAGAATTTGCTGTCGTTCAGAAGTACAAGGTGAAAATGGAGAATGTGATAACATGATAAATGGAACTGATCATATCTGTGACAGTCTTTTGATCTTCAAAAGCCCAGTGGGCTTGAATCTTGCTGATAAAGCTTGCTATAATTACTTCATGTCATTCAAACTCTATGCAGCACAAGACGGGAGAAGGCTGCAGGCAATATTGTTATGGAAAACAAGGGCTTGTGAGCCTTCTGATCACCTCTGCATCCAAGATGACAGGAAAAAACAAGCTGCAACTGATGGGATTTGCACTGACAAGTAGGTTTTTACTGCTTCTCATGATCCCGGGATTTCTTGGGCTTTCAAGCAGCTTTTGGAAATAAGGCTCGTGTATCTTTTAGACACACTGCCTTTCAGAGAGATTTAACTTCTCCAGTTCAGTGAGGGAAATATGAATTCTCCAGTACTAAGTAAATTCTACTGCAAGTTTTTAAGTCCTGTGTTGATTTGCTACAGTGATTTGACCTGTATCTTCTAATCTTTATTTGTTGAAGTATGACTTTAAACAAGTGGTTAGGGTAAGCAGGAACACATGCAAACAGTCCCTTCTCCATGAAAAGCTAAAGCAGGGATTTCTATATGTGACATCTGTGATCACCAGACCTGCTCAGCAGCCCTCTAAATCTGATCTGCTTTACTGCCTGTTTGTACAGGGCAGTCAGATACTGTTGGCTACAGAGGGGAATGAGGGAAGATGGGCTGACCTGTGTAACCTAAGAAGGAGTGCCTGGAGCATCAGGATCTCAGCTAATGCAATGTCACCTGGACCCTTTGAGGATCCAGAAAGGGCTGTCTGAAATGAGATCAGAGTGGCACAGGGGCTTCTCTGTCTCTTGGGCAAAAGGCACTGTGCTGGGAGGCCAGCAGTTCCCAGTTTCCCAAGGGTTGCCTGCTGCCAGAGAGGAAGAAGCATCCTGCATGTACAAAACTCTCACCAAAAAGGGAGGAAGGAGATCTGGAGTGTTAACCTGGAACCTTATCCCATAGGGTTAGGAGGACCTGGGGTAACTACATATTAATACAGTGTAGTACAGCATTTCAAGGGTAGATTAAACTGTCTAAAGAAAATTATTTCCAGCAGATGATGGAGAATCCAAGTCCAGATAAGTGAATGCACGACTGCTATATGCTAGAAGCAAAAGGTTTCAAGATACTCTGAATTCTAGCAGAAGGTAAGGAAAAAGGATAAAATCCATATCCTGTATCTAAATTTCATTCTGCATATTCTTGATCCATGTATTTCTAATGGGAATTTTGAGAGAGAAAGATGCCCAAAATGCAGCACTTCTGTGAGTTAGAGACCTACCAGAAGTACTGTCTCGAGGAGTTTTATCATCACTCTATAGCAAAGAAAAATGAACTTACACCCTTCCAGTAAATGATAACACATCTTTTCTGTGACTAATACAGAGAGGGAAGAAAGAACAAACATGGCAGCACTGCTTTTGTTTATTCCCAGCAGCAACAGCATCCAGTTCTTTTGGATGCAAACAAGAACAATGATTCTTAAAGAGCTGATTAAACAAACCCTTACTATCTAGGGAAACTCTGGAAAACACAGATACTGGAAATAGAAATTGATGTGAAAAAAAAGAATGTTTCTTCCTATGTTCATCTTAAACCAGACTGTGATAAATTTGACAGACTGCTGCCATGGTGGTCACTTCATTTGGCAAAGGTATAGAAGACAGAATGGCTCTGGCAGAAAAATTGGTGTGTGGAATAATTGTCTGCACCTATTAAAGGAGCCTGTTCTTCTACCTAATCAGAATTTCCTGAAGTAAAAAAATAGCATACATGCAACAGTTACCTATGTATGTTCATTAATCATAGGAGAAGACTGCAGAGGACTTCCTTGGATAATGCACGGGGTAGCATTAAAAGATGCGCAGAAGTTTACCAAGGCCAGTCAGATTTGTCATAACTGGAAGTCCAGTCATCCCAATCACCATAGTACTTGGCCTACACGGAATATGTGAGATTATGAAGGTGTGCCTCTGTGCATGTCACATGGAAAACAAGTGTCATTTCTTTCTGAAAATAGCACAGACTTCACAAGGATAATGATTAAAAGGGATTTTGTTTTAAAAAGAAAGGTAAATTCATGTTGGAAGATTATTGAAAGAAATTATGTTCTAAGTAGGATAAGCATGAAAAACAAAAAAAAGGGTTTTCTCCAAAAAATAAATTTTCCATGCTAACATAAATTGTAAATTAAATTTAGCATATTATTAACTCAAAATAAATCTGTAAAAGCGATTTAATATGAGGGTTTATCCCTGAACTAGAGCACCGGAAAAAGGGGAAACTATTTGTTGTTTTTAGTCAATCTAAAATATGAACACACACCATACTTATTAATCTGAATACTGCTACAATGTATTGCCCTAATGATCACCGGTGTAAGAAAAAACATTACTGAAACATCATTACTGAATTTCTAAGGTGCATGCAGTGACATGAGTCCTTCTACTGACATCAAGTTTAGAACTGGAATTAGCTCCCAATCACTTCCTCCAAATTAGCTAACCAAACAAATACACCAGCCACTGTTCAAAATTGTTTCAAAACTAAGATTCAGTACAAATGTTCCCTATATAATCTAAAATTACATTATTAATGTCACATTTTCAGGCATTGCAGTACCTACCGTAATGTTAACAAGCACCATTTCTCTCTTACCGCAGTCACAATCACTTCTGTACAGGCTAAAGCACAGCTACATAACACCAAATCGACCAGAGGAGTACACCGTATACTCAGATTTGGATGGATGGCATCCTGGAAAGCTTATGTCAGAAAATGTTTCATTTTATCTGAAGGCTATGCAGTTTGTAAAAAGTCCTTGGCTTGCTTGAACTTGTCCACTTTGACTGGCTAAAAACACCTAATTTTCAAATGCCGGGAATATTGACTGTGTATCTATATATGTATAAATACATACATTAAACAAATAATATATTAAATACTCACATATATCTTGATTTTTTATTTGAATCTGAGTTTTCCTGTGACAGAGATATGTGGAAAATATATAAATGTTTATTCAAGATTTTTTTAACTGATGGCATATTTATCAGCTTTGGTTTTTTTTGACATCTAAACAAGCTTTTGCTGCAATTCATCTGTAACGATTTCAGATCACAGGTCCTGTAAGAATACTTTTTAACGTGGTGCTCCAAAACTTGTAGTATCACCAGGGGCCACCAGAGGACAATGTTACAGAAAATGCCTAAGAAAAAAGGGTTTTATCAATAGTTCCTTTTAATAGATGTCATGTATCAGTAGAAAAGTCTGTGTCTGCCTGACTGTCTTAATGGGAATTCTTTTGCCTAATAATAATATAATATAATATAATATAATATAATATAATATAATATAATATAATATAATATAATTAATATAATTAATATAATTAATATGATTTTGCCTAATAATTATCTATACACAAACAAAACATTTAACACATCAAACATTATAACGAAAAGAAAAGGTCACTGCATTTTTCTGTTCCTAGTGCCCTGGGGTAGGACAGTGAAGGGCTTGTCCAAGCTTCAGCCAGTTGCACTAAGCTATGGCAGCTGTTTCACAGATTTTTCACTCAACTTCCAGGTCAGCATAAGTCCATTCAAACATAAAAATGAAGATATAAAACTCCTCCTTTCACTGAGAAAAAACAAGCAGCTCTTGAGACAATGATGGGAGAGCAAACTGAGGCAAGGCAAGAGGACCCCTTAGGAAGGAAGTACTGTGGCATAAAGCGCAGCTGAGTGAATGAACAATGCATAAGAGGACAGAAAGCTGGAATAACAACCCGAACTGTTGGCTGAAAGCCCCAAGTCTCTGTCTGATGCCAAATGTCTGAATCTTCTGGGAGTCCCCGATACAGAATCCCAGCCAATACAACCTTTGCCTGTTTGGAGTTGACTGCAAATTCCCATCTGCTTTATTAAGCTGCTCTCATTTGATCTTTAGCTATGTACGTCTCTGCAGTTTACTACAAATGGAAGATTTTCTATCTTGCCAATGCCAATGAATGTTGCCTGCCAGGGCTGACAACTGGGAATTGTATGGACATGAATGCATTCAGAAACCCAGCAGATGAGGGAAGACCATCTGCAGTGTGACACGAATCCTAACAATACCTGAGTAAGAACAATACAATGCTTACAGCAACATTACGTTAGTATTTCAGTGACTGGATATTGGAACGGAGTGAGTTAAAATACCAGGGACCTATAACGTGTCTGAAAGACTGCAGAATCCACACCCCGCAATCGATCAGGCAGCCAGAACTGGAAAATTAGAATGTGCCTTGTAATAACTCAGTAGACTAAAATGCACAAAATCAGCAAGAATTTTGAATTGGTTGATTTTTTACTGTACTGGTCATTTATTTACCTTTTTTGCTTTTTATATATGTCCTATTATAAGTTATGTGAATACAGTCTAAGATAAGTGAAATAGTTGTATGCTAATGCTCTTGCCATCTAGAAAAGTACTCCAAATCAACTACAGTTTTGAGGTGATCTCAGTAATGAGCTTACAGTGAACTTCTGTAAGAATAGCATGTTTTTAAATGAGACAAAGCAAAAAAAAAAAAAGAAAAGCAGGTTTTATCTTATATCTAAGAATGTAAAATACTTAACTTTCTAAACAGAGAACATTAAAGGTGACAAAAAGTCCTAAATGATAAAAATGGACAAACCAGAAATTTTAAAAGCTCATAAACCACTTTTCCCCCTGTCTATTGTAGTCTTGCTTTCAGTTTAATCAAGAACTTTCTGGACTGCAGGAAAGTCTGCACAATCCTCTTTAGCCTCTGGGTTTTCACTCTGTCACCTCTCAGGTGTGGGTTTTGTCTGCTCCCTGTTCCTCCCAGTAGTCTCTCCCTGTGAACTGCAGGCTCCAGTTCTTTGCCTCTGCCCCCAGGTTTGTGAGCTCCAAGACCCCTCCAGGAACAGTCTCAGCTACTCCCAAAAGAAAGGACTATCTGTCCTGGGGCGTCTGATCCACTTATTTGCTTTTTGAAGGAACATAGCACACAAAATGAAAACAAACCAAATTAATGGATGCTCTCCATTGCACTCTGCAATCCCTTGGATACAGTTTGCATTGTGGTCCAATATAAACAATCTCTGTAGTTCACTATTCTTCATGTACACAAAGAGCTCTTAAAAAAAAAAAAAAATGCTATATCTTCTGCCTTACAGCAAAGCCATATAGGAAAAATTCTTACAACTTAGAATGTAATAACTACTTATTGAGGAGGATGACTTGTCTGAAATGAACATTTTTGCCCTACTCTCTGCTGTCAAAACCTATGCAATAAACTGGCTGAGTTGTATTGCCTTATTTTCATCATATGATCTGATAATTTTTTTGTATTTCTGACTTGGAATGTTATCTTTTGAGAAGGCGGCACACCCCTGAAAGCAAAGAAAACACATGTAGCTTAAAACAAAAATGAAACCCATTTTATATATTTAAGTAATCCATTCCTGAATCAAATATGCTGTAAACACACTGCTAGTCCTTCTGGACAGTATTGCTGTATATGGTCTTTGAGAGACCTGAAAGAAAGAAAATTTAGTAGAACCTAGAGATAGAGCAGCCTGAAGGGAATTAGTCGTTTTGCCAGCAGCACATTACTGCCTTGAAATTTGTTTTCATTAAACACTAGAACAACTGCAGAAACTTTGCAGAATATTATCTTTAAGAACTGAATTGTTTGGAACTGGAGATGAAGTTGGCCAGGGAGTGAGGAGGAAGAGTCCACTCACACAGCTGTGAAACTGTCTCAGATGCCTTTCCCCTGCCCACAATTTTTATTGAAGTAATTTCAACTTTAACAAAGGTTCATTTCATCAAAATTAGTTTTGACAGGCTCTTAGTAATAGCACTAACAAGTACGCTGAAGTGCATCAATTCCAATGAAAGCCTCTCTGATTCCAGCACATCCAAGTTATTCCAAGGAATTGCAAGCGAACACTCAGTCTTATTGGCACAGCAAACAGCATCTCCCAGCAGGGTTATCACCCTTCAGCTTGACAGCATCCTTTCCAGGATTAGGAAAGAATCACTGAGGGCTACACCTTGAATGGGATTTCTGTTCTCCAAGCTGCCTTGGTTTTCACTGCTGCCTATAATCTCTCCCATTGCAGGCCTCAGTCAAGCATCACGTACAGCAGGATACATGAGTGATGGGAAAACATGCAAGATGTGTTGAGGGGCAGTGGAAGGGATTCGGGGTGGTGGTTCTGGATCCATCGTAGACAATAAGCTGAGGGAACCTAGACCAGCAGACAGGGCTGCCAGAGCTCAAGGCAGACAAGAAGGGTGGATGGGCTTGGAAAAAGAGGACACATATGAAAGCAGCTTATCAGGGAGAAGCAGGAGGACTGTGATAACACAGGAAACAATCAAAAAAAGAATGAAGAAACATGGAGATAAATATAGAATAAAGCTAAAGTGAACTCTTCTGAGAGTGCAAAATAGTGAAAGATAGGAAAATGGCCATTTCAGATAGGCATAGAAAGTTCATGTCAAAGCGTAAAACCTAATAACATTTATTTTGGTTTAAACTACTTCTGTAGCTTCCTTGCAAACTTATCTCCAGTCTCAAAGACCACATGGCCGGTGAAAGGAGAGACTGTGCAACATGAGTCCTCATGCTGGTTCAGTAGGTGTTCTTTTTGATGCTGGGGCTGCTTCAGCTCCTGCCAATGCAAGTATCTGCTTCCAAAGTTCAGGCTGCTGCCTTAAATCCTTGTGCTTTATCGCTCCTTGATCAATGTCCTGCCTGTCTCCTGCTACAGATGCCAGAAACTCAGTCAAGATATCTCCTCTGGAGGTCCTCAGTTACACAGAATTGGAGGAACTCCAATGCTATTCATGCGTGATTTGACAAAGTGCTACACAGCATATGCATCCAGAACTCTTTTGCTTTCCTTCTACCATCTCCTTAAGTGGCAAAAAAAAATCCCTCCAAAATCCAAAAAACTTTGAAAAGTAGAATCTCATGTGAGTCAAATGTTTTTTCTAGACCATGAACTCTCCCAACAGGTCAAGAAAAAAAGAGTTTGTGACAGCTTTCCTAATGATCTTCAACTATGACAGCCTGAAGTCTTGGATATTACACCGTTAAGAATTACAAGTTTTAAATCAGATTTATAACTGCTTCAGTCTTCATTCTACCATGACTTTGTGTGCAGAATCTCCTTCAGGAACCACAGGGCTCAAGTCCTGTCTTGTCAATGATTGCAGTTGTACTAAATGCTGCCAAATTTTGAAAATTCTTTGATGCTTTCCAATAGTCTGAGCCAGGCGAGTGGTTGTCAGCTCTCCACGTGGGCTGCCAGGGTGGAATATTAAATAACCTGAGCATTTGTTTCTGGCCCACTCTTGTCAGAATTGATTTGTGTGTGAAAATTCCCAATTCTCAGCCTGTATATTTAATACATTTCTCCAGTGAAGTGCTTTGAATGATCTGCTAAACAAACAGCCATAGGGATTTCTTTAGATTCAGGGAGGGCAGCGTGAATTCTCACTTTCTGGAGAAACTGGGCTAAACCCCAGTGCTCATTATCAGTATTTGTGAATATGCAAACAAAGGCCACAGGGGTCTTACTTCATGTAAGATGTTAACTGTTCACCTTCAGGGGTCAGGAAAGCATATTCTACCCAAGTGTGGGATAGTATAATTGTCCAGCCTTTTTATTACTTTTCTGGAAGTTAGCTCTTGACAGCTGCTGGATACAGAGGATGTGATCAGCCAAATGAAGTATTTCAAAGTAACTTGAAGGTGAAATGTTTTGTTTTCTTATTTCCTGTTTGAATTTGGAGAGCTTTCCCAGGGAAATCAGAAATTATATTTTGGGTGTAAAACCACGCATTCCTAGTGACACAAATACAACTTGCTTCATGTTCACTATGGAAAAAAAAATTGGAATGTGATTCAGTTTCATTCTGAAGCTTCAGATGAAAATAGTATAAGTAGATACTAGATCCCTTCCTTTCTGGAGGTATTCTGTATAATTCTTAATAAACCTGATAATTCTTGCAACCTGGATTTCTGACATTGGACATCATTTTAATGAAATGCATGTAAACCTTGTAGGCACAGTCTCCAAACTGGTGCGCCAGAGACTTGTTTCAGCCTTCCACTCATTCCACACCCTTACAGCATTGTCCTGGTCCAGGGGACAGCACATCGTCCCTGACGAAGGGTTAAGAAAGGGTTGCCAGTTCAGACACAAATCTATTTCACCAATATTTATGGGTGATTGAGTCTGATGAAGAAATGTTTTCTTCACTGTCTTTCTCCGATTCTTAGAGCCATCCTCTGGATAAATGATAGGAAATCAGAAATGGCTGGTGTGCACAACTCTACAACACATTAATGCCATGCCTCCAGGATACGTCACAGCAGGCCCACCCGTTATTTTCGATTGAACATATGCAAAAAGAGGGATGATTTGTTGCTTCTAACACTATTCTTTGTGTTACTGTGGACCCAAAGGAGCCCGCAGACCACAGTCCTAGCCATTGTGCAAGTGTAGCAAAAGTTACAGCATTTTCTGAAAAGGTTGTAATGCAATAGCAAGGTAAATACAAACTGGAGGAATTATCATTATCATGTTTATACAGCTTGGATTCTGAGCCTACACAATTCTCCAGAGGCCACATAAGAAGTGTGTGGCAGAACCACAAATTAAAACAGATTTTGAGTCCTGTACAAAAGCCTTACTGACAAGGCCATTCTTTCATGTTTTCTCTGCACTCATCATCAACAGTTGGAGGCTTGTAAGTACTGAAGGAGCGTGCAATTTGCAAATCACAATTTTCCTGACTGACGCTTATTAACAAAAGACAATGCCTACAAAAGGTCAGCCAAAAAATAAATAAGTAAAGCATGTGATGACAGAAATAATCACTGGAGATAGACAACTCTGGCACTGGATGGAAAATCCTGCCAGCAAATCATCCCGTTAACACAAATACACATGTTGTACTTTGATAAAGTCTCTGTGTGTAGGGATAAGCTTATTAAAAAAAAAAAAACAGTCAAATTATTAATTTAGATAAAAGGAGGAAGGCAACTAGATGTAAAATTAAATGTGAGGATTTTTTAACTTTAACTAGTAAGTTCTCAGGCTGTGAAAATCTCTCATGAAAGTACCAGGTAAACTAGCCTGTCTCCAACAACAAACAGCTCATTTTCTACTAAAAAAGTGGCATATGGGTGAAGTTAGTTTTACGGATTCCATTTATATGCTAAATAAACAATAAACAATACTTCAGCCTATTCTGCAACAGCTTCTACTTTTATACCAAGATCTCCATCTTTCTGTCCTTTTGGGGCATCTTTCACTTCATCACCCCTGGGCTAGATGTGAAAAAGTAGCACAGAGAGCCAGTGTCCATGAGGAAAATAGCAAAATGCATCATTTCCCCCCAGGTAGGTCCAACAAGAGCTTTGAGTTTATGTAGAAAAATTAGTGGAGGCTCTCCTTTTTAGTGATACTTGAAAGCAAGAGGACGTATCAAACTCTTATGCTTTCACACTCTAGCTTCCTAGATTTCAGACATGCCAGATTACAAATGGTTCAGATCTCGGTTTCTCATTTTACCCTTTCATAAGAGGGCAAGAGATGCTAAAGCAAGTACTGCATTGAATCTGCTCAGGATTTTCATTTAATTCTATCTTTGGCCAAATACAACTAAAGAGAGGTTAAAATGAGGAGGAAAATATACAGGAATGAAGAGACTGACATGTTTTCTACAACAGGACACTCAATCTCATACATGTTCAGAAGACAGCAAGAGAGAGAAAGGCCATTTACAGCATTACAGAATGCTGGGTAACTAATGAGAGGTTACTTTGGGTATCACAGTGCTGATGACCTCCTCTTTATAATGTGTTTGGCTAAGACTGATTGCTATCTCTGAAAGAAGATTTGTGCCCTTCTAACACTTCTGAAGCAATTCAGCTGACATCTTAGCACTTAAATGATGCATAAACAACTACAGACCTATGTGGTCTTTCTTGTGGTCCTGAGGCCTGACTATCTGGGATCAATTCACTCAAAAAGAAATGCATAATGACTTGGGTGAAAGCTAGAAAGACGAATCCAAACAGTATACTGTGAGGAGAATTGAGTCCAAAATGCTGGCATTTCACATCTCAGCTGCAGTTCCCAAATACTGATACTATGGTGACTATGGTGCTGGGGGTCTCAGAGGGGATCCTTTCTTTCCTTCCAGCTCCTTTTGTACCCTGTAACCAGGAGTGGTGCTTGCACAAATGAAGGTGCAAGCACAACTGCATCCACCGGCTGTTCCCCACTGTCACCATAACAGTTGCAATTTTTCCACAGACTTAACAGTGTATAGTCAATCAAGTCTGCAGGCACCCATAGAGGGATAGTGTGCTGGTTTTGGCTTAGATAGAGTTACTTTTCTTCATAGTAGCTAGTATGGGGCTATGTTTTGGATTTGTGCTGAAAACAGTGTTGATAATAAGGGATGTTTTAGTTACTTCTGAGCAGTGCTTACACAGAGTCAAGGCCTTTTCTGCTTCTCACACCAACCCACCAGCGAGGAGGCTGGGGGTGCACAAGAAGTTGGGAAGGGACACAGCGGGGACAGCTGACCCCAACTGACCAAAGGGATATTCCACACCAGATGATGTCATGTTCAGCATATAAAGCTGGGGGAAGAAGAAGGAAGGGGGGGACTTTCAGGGTGGTGGCGTTTGTCTTCCCAAGTCACCACTGCGTGTGATGGACCCCTGCTTTCCTGGAGATGGCTGAACACCTGCCTCCTTGTTTTGATTTGCTTGCGCACTCAGCTTTTGCTTTACCTATTAAACTGTCTTTATCTCAACCCCCGAGTTTTCTCACTTTTACCCTTCTGATTCTCTCCCCCATCCCACTGGGGGGAAGTGAGTAAGCGCCTGTGTGGTGCTTAGTTGCCTACTGGGGTTAAACCACTACAGAGAGAAAACAAGTCTCAGAAATCACGAGGCTTTCTGTCTCCAGAAAAGCAATGGTTTAATCTATTTTTTGCAGGCTTATCATGCAGAAGAGCCAGACTACAAACATTGTATCACCCGCAGATTATTCAAACAGATACCAAGTCAGATTTTTCTAGCACGTAATGAAGGGATCTTTGATGGCACTTTAATTTTGCTTCATTCTTTATGTAAACATACAATTGTAAAGGGGCCAGTCTGCAGCAATTCATCACAAATGGACAAAGGTTGTTTCTTTAGGACAAGGTTGTTCATACAGTTTATAAATCATTTATGTTAGGACCTCCTTAATTCAAACCTTGTCACTAGAGTGTGACCTTAAGACAATGAGTATTGCCAGAAGCAGATCAGTCAGCTTAGGGTTCACTTTATTTGTTTGACTGGGGTGGGACAAGGGAGGCCAAGGAGTCACTTTTGATAAGTCTGAGCTGTGCCTGTAGGATCCTGTGGCTTAAAACTATGCTTCTCCTTTTTAGCTGCCATCTGAGGGCAAAGTTAAAGCTTAACACTTGGCTTTAGGGCACAACAAACTTAGTTTTTATTGGCTTAGTGTGGAAAGTACATTTAAAACTCTGCTACACCTCTCATTTTCCTACCTCTTCCTCATCTTTCCCTGAAATGCTTTTACAGCACAGACATCCAAAGAAAGGCAATATATTTATATGATTTAAAATTATTCTTAAACTATACATCACAAAAATGAAATATTCACTTTCATAATTATTTTAGTATGTGCTCAATCTTGGTGTAATAACAGTTCATTCTAAAATCAAACTCTGTGTAATCCAGCTTCAGGTTTTAGAGATTGTGTGATGGTAGTCCTTAAGGCATGCCCACTCCCCTTACTTTCCAAAACATTGAAATCTTTCACCATTTTTTTAATTAAAAAAGAAGTAATATCACACTTCTCAGCCAAATCAGTTCTCAAAAGAACACAGGTTAAAAGAAAAAAAAATCACTGTTATTTCTACTTACTCTCTTGCTTAGGCTTGATATGTTATTGTTTTACATAATAAAATTTATTTTGTAAGTGAAATTAGAAAGTAAATAAATAAATCAAAGTAAATAATAAACAAAACCAAATAATAAATAAAAGCAAATAAAACAAACAAAAAATCATGTAAATAAGATATTATTTTGTTATTATTATGACATATGTTCCAATTCCTTAATCATCTTTGTGGCTCTTTGCTGGACATGCTACAGTATGTCCACACCATTCTTGCACTGGGGAGCCCAAAACCAGGCACAGCAAACCAGATGTGTCTCACCAGTGCTGAGCAGAGGGGAAGGATCACCTCCCTTGACCTGCTGGAAACACCCTTCCTAATGTCCTAGGGGAAACACCCTGGGACGCTGTTGGCCCTCTTTGCGGCAAGGGCACACTGCTGGCTTGTGTTCAACTTGTTGTCCGTCAGGACCACCAGGTCCTTTTCTGCAGAGCTGCTTGCCAACCACTCGGCCCTCAGCATATGCTGGTGTACAGGGTTGTTGCTCCTGGTGTTCGGGACTTTGTATTTCCTGTTGTTAAACTTCATGAGGTTATTCCTCCCATGTGCAGGACCTGGCATTCCCCTTTGCTAAACTTCCTGAGATTCCTGCTGGCTCCACGCTCCAGCCTGTCAGGGTCCCTCTGAAAGGCAGCACGTTCATCTTGTTAATTAACCACTAACCTCCCTGGCCTGGTTCTGCATTATCTGCCTACTTGCTGAGAGTGCACTGCCCCATCGTCCAGGTCATTAATGATGTTAAGCAGGACTGGACCCAGTATTGGCCTCTGGGCCATAGCACTAGTAGCTGGCCTCCAGATGGGCTTCGTGCTGCTGATGACAATCGTCTGACCCCAGCAGTTCAGCTAGTTTTCAGTCACTGTCTACTCATCTACCTTATACTCATCACCCTATCTAAGAGGGATGTTATAGGAGGCAATGTTGAAAGCCTTTCCAAACTCAAGACAAACAACATCCACTGCTCTCCTCTCATCCGCCAAGCCAGTCATCTCATTGTGGAAGGCTGTCAGGTTGTTCAGACATGATTCCCCCTTCATAAATCTATGCTGACTACTCCCAAAAACCTTCAGAGTGCCATTACAGTTCTTTTGATGTGGATAAGAACCCATATCTTTGCCTGTAACTGCAGCCACAGATTCTCTGCTGCTTTCTGGTGTGATGCTTCCCTGTAAACTTTTTCAGATAATATGATATGACAATCTGCAAAGAAATCTGTTGTGAAAGGGAGATCTGGCGGTAAACTGGGATTTTACAAGAAAGTGTCCAATGACTTAAAAGAAACCTGCTTTTAGTTAACCCAGAAAATTTACTTCTACATACATTACCTAAGAAAGAGCTCATCCAAGAAAATCATATTGTCCTAATACCAGAAACAAGTTTGCAAGTGCTGACATGCTGATAACAGGCTGTCACACAATTCATTGTCATGCCTCTTTCTAGTGTTATTACAAAAAAAAGTTTTATCCTTTCCATTGCAAAAGCTTCACTTGTATTGATTCAACATACTTACTGTTTCCCCCTTTGCAGTGGAGTAAAAGGGGCAATTTCTGAATCACTGTCCGTATTCTCTGCTAATGTTTTTTCTGGTTTAGCAAGAGATGACAGTAGTTGATTATTCTCCAACAATTACTATCTTTTAAGTAGAGAAAATGTATTATTATGCAGTAAAAACACCAGCACATACTAAGAACAGGATACTACAAAATGTAAAGTAATATTGACAGGAAAGAGATGGAATTCAGGAGATACAATAGACACGAAAAAAATATTTTTCCCTAAGAATAAGCAATACTTTCAAGACCAGCTCTTTACATAAATTAAGTCACTGCGGAGATGTTTAAATATTAAAACCATAGAAGTTAAATCATATATAATGAGATCTTCAGTCATGAACCTCTCTCCTGATTATTGGTAAGACAAGCAAGAACTATGTACAGTAAATAGTATAGACACATTCAAATATTACAGACTCTTATAAATTAATTTACTTCTTCATTTTTTAGTAACCAAATAACATACTTAAAAGCATAGTTTTTCTTTATGTTCAAAAATGTCTCATTTCAAAGGCTTAGAATTATGTTTTGCCTAAAATCACACCTATACCCTGCCCAGTTTGGTATACTCAAGGTTCATTCTGCATCTCATCTTCCACAACTTTTACAGTGTTATTCCATGCCTGAGAAGAGACAAGACACCACAAACTACAGGAAAGCAGCTCCTTAACCCTTTCTATTGATTTTACAGATGTCGTAAATTCACCCACAGAAGGTGTGATCAAGGCCTGATCTATAAAGCAATTTCTGCTTGCCTGCAAACCTTGAAACAAATCCAGCCAGCAGAGAGGACAAAATGCTAACAGACTGTCCTGGTTTCAGCTGGGATGGAGTTGGTTTTCTTCTTAGTAGCTAGTAGAGTGCTGTGTTTTGGATTTGGGATGAGAATAATGTTGATAACACAGTGATGTTTTGGTTCTTGCTGAATAGGTTTTGCACTGGTCAGGGACTTTTCAGCTTCCCAAGCTTTGCCAGGTGCATGGGAGGCTGGGAGGGGGCACAGCCGGGACGGCTGACCCAGACTGGCCAAAGGGCTATTCCATACCATATGACATCATGCTCAGTATATAAGCTGGGGGAAGAAGAAGGAAGTGGGGGACATTCGGCATGATGGCGTTTGGCTTCCCAAGTAACCGTTACGCGTGATGGAGCCCTGCTTTCCTGGAGATGGCTGAACACCTGCCTGCCGATGGGAAGTAGTGAATGAATTCCTTGCTTTGCTTTGCTTGTGCGCGCGGCTTTTGCTTTCCCTATTAAACTGTCTTTATCTCAACCCATGAGTTTTCTCACTTTTACTCCTCCGATTCTCTCCCCCATCCCACCGGGGGGGGAGTGAGCGAGCGGCTGCGTGGTGCTTAGTTGCCAACTGGGGTTAAACCACGACAGTCCTTTTTGGCGCCCAACGTGGGGCTCGAAGGGTTCGAGATAATGACAGATTTAATTGGAATGTGCTAGATCGAATTTATAGCTGTTATTGCTGTTTAGCTCTTAATCGGCAGGCTTCTGTGCTTGCCACGGGGCTTGCTTGCCTTACTGTGTATTAGAGTTTAGTGCTCGTTAGTGGCTGCTTTTTGCTTTTGCTGCTCACTGTACTGCTTATCATCTTACTCTGCCGGGCCTGGGAACATTTTGATAACAGCAATGGCCATGCGCCTGGGCTGGCAGATGGCCAGGGCATCTCTGCTGTTTCTGTACTGCTGTACTGGACAGGCTGGAACTCCAGTGTGAACTCGAGTCGAAGGGACTGTGACCTGTGGATGAGTCCATGCGGGAGCAGGACACCCCAAAGCGTCTGTGGATGTGGATAAGCCCCTGCCAGAGCAGGTTAAACCACGACACAGGCTCAAAAAAAATCTAATGGAAGTGAAACCCTGCTACATGTCGTTTTGGTTCCAAAGGGAATCTGGAAACCTGGCGTTAGAGCAGCCTGTGGGTGAGCTCCTGAGGAGCAAAAAGGCAGGCAGCTGAACCAGCCAGAAACAAGGCCGTAAGATATTTAATATTCTTTGAAAGCTTCATCAGTGTTGACACATTTCCACAGAGTGTTTCACCTTCGGTGCATGAGCACTCTGTGGTAAAAATGTACCTGTGTGGAAAATTTCCACTGATCCCAAAGCCGGTGGCTTTGACTGCACTCAGGTCTGCTCTTTTTCCCTGATGCTTGCTGATTTCAAAATGGTTTAGAACAGATCCTGAACAATTGGGTAGACCACTAGCAAAGCTGTGAAACTTTCTAAAACTAAACGAGAATTTGTTAAAAAGAAACCATCTTCCACTCTCTTCCATTAATTCTTTCTGTATAACTGTAATAGCTTTAGAATTTGAAATGGAAATCTAAACTTTCAAAAGTTATACTGATGTATGTATAGATACATATCCTTCTCTACCCTTAGCAGTTTTTGAGACAGCTGGACAGTGCCACAGCTGACCTGAGGCAGGAGTGCTCTGAGCAGGAGGTTGGACTAGAGACCTCCAGAGAAGGAGGTCTTCCAACCAAGAATTCCCAATGCTGCCTTACTTTCACTGTGGAAAAAAACAATGTTGGAATGGGAATCACTGGTTTAAACACCTTTGAGGGGTACTAGAAGAACATAATGTGAGGTAATATCTTCTGAACACTAAAGCAAAAACCTGACTAAAATGAATGAACTATTTTACTGAACTGCAGCTACAAATATAAAAGAATTAAATGAAAATATAACATAAAATCAAATTAATTTATATTATTTTTTATAATATAAAATCTAACTGATTTCATAGTTCAGTTTGAGTACAATTCAAAATTATGATGTGTATTTCCTTCTGAAGCCAATGGACCCTATCGTTTTCCGGTTAATACAAACTTTTAACAGAAATGTAATGAAAAATTTGCACTTACGCATTTAAACCTGAGAATATTTTTTCAAAGCTAAATTTGCCACAGGTATGAAGAAATCAGTCAGTGTTTGGATTTTATTATTCATCTGCTTTAAAAGCTTCCATGGCATGTAACTTGACTGTCTGAGAGAAAAATGGGCTGTAGAGGCTAGATAAAGTACCATGCTACAAGGAGAGAGATCATTATCTCAACCATTTTAAATTGAATCCTACTAACACTTGGCATGCAAACTGAAAAAACAAAGACCTGACTGCCAATATTTGCTAATCATTTGAATTCACTAAATCCCTTGTGCGTTGGGAGAAATACAGAACAAAATTAAAGTGCACATTTAAGTACCCAAACTTTTCAAGACCAAAGGGTGAACTTAAAAAAACCCAACATCCTAGTGTGATGCAGTACCATACTGCAAAAAAGACTTTGAACAATATTTCTATATTTCCTTGTAACTCATAACGGAAATGGACTCAGAGTGTAAAAGAATAAAAAAGACTTGATAAGAAAAACAGGTCCTGTAGTTGTCCGAAAGAGCAGTGCCGTGCATGGTGCTTCCTACTTCACTTTGGGAGTTAGACTCCTGAAACTTCTGACAGAGTCATCTTAGTCAGCCTTGACCAGTTCCCCCACAGCAGTGGTGACAGCTGACAAGAAATCTGCTCAGTCATACATATTCTCTCTACAGCTATATTATCTCTTAGCCATATACACTGTCTTTATCATTAAATATTGCTATTTGCTAATGGCTTTTTTTCCTCTCCCAGCTGCCGGGAGGACAGTTTGGTTATTTTCTTGCTTACCTGGGCACATGAATGCGTATAGATGACTGCTTTGCATTTAGCCTTATGTGATTAGACATGATCATTTCATAGGATCATCGAAGGATTTAGGTTGAAAGGGAACTCTGACTGTCATCTAAGCCTTTCCTCTGCTCCAGACAAGGCTAACTTCCAAAGCTAGATCGGGTTTGCTCAAGGACCAATTCAGGCACATTTCAAAAATCCCCAAGGACAGAGATTCCACCACTGCTCTGCGCACTCGATCCAGTGTAGCCTTTGACATGCTCCACTGGTAGTGGTAGTTTCCCTTCCCCACACAGAATCGGACTGTAACAGATCTTTGTCCACTAGCTTGCAAACTTCTCTCACACCATCATTTCCCAGTTCTGATGGAATATAATGTCCCAGAACTGCAGAAGAAACATCAGCCTCTGAGACAGGGAAATGAAAAGTTGGGAATATGTACATGGGAATCATGACCTCTCTCATGGAGAGAAAGTGCAGATGTTAGCCTGTGCTCAAGGAGTATGTCCAGCTGGAAACCATCAAGATTTCAAATCTGATAAAACTGATGGGTCCAGCAAGAACTTATCTATATGATCCAGCAGAGTGTAGCTGCAGACACCCAAGCAGTATATCCCAGGCATGTCACTGCAAATATGAGCTGATTATCTCTGCTGCAGGGCAAGATTCATTTGTGCAATACCACACCCAAGCTTAGATAACACTCTCTCTTTTGGCAGCTTAGTCAGTCTAGCAGCCCAACACTGCACAACTGAACAGATCTACCTGTAGTGCAGAAAGAGAATACAGATGTTGATAAAGCTCAGGTGTGAAACAGGAAACAACAGTTTCAGATGAAGCCCCAGGTGTACAGGGGGCAGCAAACAGACAGGACCACTGACAGGATCAAGGAGAAAACACTCTGGGCCTCAAGCCCTTGCCCTTCACCCCTAGAGCCATGTAGTCATGCTTGATAATGCTCTAGGTGTCCCCTGGCAGCATTGCTGGTGACCTCATGGAATAGCAGCAGGGATTAATAGTCTGAGGACTGGATAAGCCTCAGCAGTCTCTCCACAGTCTCCTGAATTGGAGCCCCTGACAAGCAGAAAACTGACCCAGGGGACACATCAGGTTGGCAGATGGGGTCCCCCATCCATCTCAGCAAAGAGTATTCCTCCCGCTTGCCACTTCCTCCTGGTGCTGCTGCATGCCTGAGGTTCAGCTGATTTGGATGCTTCATTAGACAGAGGTCCCAGCCTCTTGTCTGCTACCAGGGCTCTGAGTCTATCCCATAGTTGCGAACCTTTGGGTGGAGCAGGAGCCTTTCCCCTGGTGCCAGAAGTCGCAGCCAGCTTTAGCCACCCTGGGAATCTCTACTTCCAGACCTGATAGGTAAAAACTCTGCCTGCCCCTCCTTCAGTCCAGTGGGTAAGTCAGGTTCTTGAACTTGTGGAGTCTCAGAGAAGGTCCTGTTAATCTCCTTGTCATCATCTCTGATGCTGTACACTCTTGTGACTGCCTCCCACAGCTCCCTTGCTTGGCAACACAGATCCTCAACAAGGGCATGACCTGCATGCTTCAAGACCATCTTCCACTGCCCAGGCCCAGCGAGGGGCCCCAGGCATGCCCTGCAGCCTGAGACCTGCAGAGAGGTGTCCTCCTTCTGGAGGAAAGTAAAAATACCAATCTGTAAATGTAAACTTTAGTGGTTATTCCAGCATTTTGTAACGAACACTTCCATTTAAAGAATGAGTGTATTAACAGCATTTTTTTGCCACCACAGAGGAGAAGCCTTTATGGTCAGGAGGATCAGTGCAGGGACAGAGTAAGATGCTTTCCTGGGATGGCAAAGGAGCACCCAGATGGATGAAGAAAGAATCCTGTGTCGGTTTCTATCCCAAGCCTGAAGGCATCAGTCAATACCCTCCACTTGATAACAATGTCCAGAGGCCTCATTCAACTTAAATTTCCCTTTATTCTATTGTAAGCATTTTCAGTCACTTTGTAAGCTAAAAGGCTGTTTCATGCAGACTTTCACAAAATGACTGAAAACAATAAACAGACATTTTGTTGCAATATGTTTGCAGCATGGCATGGAATCGGACCAGTTATTAACTGGGAACATGTTATGCTAACTTAAATAGTTTATGGACTGTGGTGCTAAACTTTTTTGCAAATAAACAAAGACTATTACCTGTAATATTTTGAATACCTGCGAAGCAAATTGTTGGAGTGGGAGGACGGACCCAGAGTAACGATGTAACCTCAATGCGAGTATGATCGTTCTCCTTTATTTCAGACAGTTACAAGGCTTATATAGACAATCAGCAGAGCACGCGATAGCAATATCTCTATGATTGGTTCATTACAAGCGTTCACGCACTTAAGACAGTTATATGATTGGTACAGGGTTGCTGTTCACGCGAAGAAGTTTGTCAGCACATTCCGGACTTTTAGTTCGCCTCTGTTGTTTTCGCTGAGTAGTCTTCATTCCAGATCAGTTCACAGTGTCCTCTGTGCTTCTCGATACACTAACAGCAGGATTGCTCATACTGTAAAGATTATGTCCCTTCTCACTTAACCATTCTTCTACAGCAAATTGTTAGCAAAAAGGAGACAAGTTTCTGCAAAGTTTGGGAAGTTTCACGTCACTGGGCATTTTCAGGGCTTCTGCCCATAGAGTCTCAGCAGTGAAGGTTGTTCTGCTGCTCAGGGATGTTCTGCTGGCATAGACAGAAGGCACCTGCAACAGGCAGGAGGACCTGGGGTTGGCAAACAATTTTTTGATGCCTAGAGCTCACCAGAAGAGCAAAGTGGGTGGAAAATTCTCTGGTTCCAGAGAAAACTGGATGGACAGAATGAAATGTGATGGAGCAATCTCCCCTTGAGTAGTAGAAACAGTGTGGTTATCTGTGACTGCAGCAAGCACAGACACTGAACAACTGTCAATCAGATCTGTCGATTCAGTAGAGATGATAATACAGAATACTAAACCTAACCAACCTTATTGTATAGGCCACTGGCAATCATGGACAGCAGCAAGTTCACAATTGATATCAGTACAGAACAGCAGATTTATAGCAAAATTTTAATCCAGAAAAATGGCTGGTAAATTCTTGGTAAACAGATGAGAGGGAATTCCCACAATCCATTCCTGTGAATTAGTGTCTGCCATCCATATCACAAACATAAATGTAATATTCTCATTGCAGTAATCACCTAAAAACTGGCTTTGAAGACGTCTTAGCTTTTCATGTACCACCACAAGCCACAGTTGTAAAAACTTTCCTTCTCAGATATTTTATTATTTACTTTATTCAGTTCTGGTGTTTCTCTGCAGTATGTAAAAATTATGAAAATCAAAAAGATATCACAAGTTGAAAGCACACAGTTCCTATCAATCGCTTGCTATGAGTCTGATAGTGCAAACTGGGAGATGTGGTTTTGGATGAGTTATCATATGCATGGTTAGTATGGAAATGGAAGAAGCAGCAGGCTGTATGCACTCAGGGAATGAGATTTGTTACAGCTGTTGGTGTCCGAAGATTTCCTGAAGAGTTGTTTTGGAAAATGGGCCTGATTCAGGTGCCATGTAACACACAGCTGCCAACATCTCTTACCAAAGAGAAGAATTCTCCTTTTCTTCCAGAATCCAAGTTAAGTTATTATGAAGGAAACAGTCTTCAAACAGTAATTCTGAAGTAGCAGAAACTCCTAGAAGAAATGACAGCTTAAGACTTTCAAGCTGAAGCCTTGACCTCAGAGCAGAAATCAGAATCAGGAGGGGTTTTTCCTCAAACACTTGCATTTGTTCACTGCTCCTCTGAGTGAAATAAAACTGCAGGAGATGCTACTTTCCATGACATAGCTTTTCACTAGAATAGTATACTGAATGTTCAAAAGGCTCTTTTTCACAATTCAACTGCTAGTGACAGTAGTCGTTTCAAAGATGCCTGAAGCTTCGAGGCTTTTCATGGAGTACTTGAGGGAACATACAAGGAGATCAACAAAGGTCTTCTAAAGCTTGAAGCTTCGGGTCAGTTAGCAAAAATGTCTGCTTTCAGAACAGCACTGCAACATAATAGGTGAATGGGTTCGTTTCCCATTCAGTTACAGCTTTTATATTTTAATGGATAGGAAATGTTATTGCTTAATTTATCGGGTTTTGCACACAACATTTTAAACAGATCAACTTGAGCTTTATGTTGCTAATATTACAACTCTGTGCAAAGTATTTCTCATTGTATCATCAACTGATCAAAATGCTTATTTAACCAGTGCTGGCTCAAACAGAGTCTGAAAAACACAACGAGAAAATAAGAAAGGGAAAAATGTAATTTACTAATACATTTGCCATAAAAAATAAAATCAATAAAGAAATCCCAAATAAGTAAATACAAAGTTGATGGATGTCTTCAGGTTATTAAGTGCCAAGACTCAAATTTTGAATTTTAGCTAATTTTGGTATATTTTAAAAGTGTGCAATTGGTTTTTTCCAATACACACACACACACAAACATTTAGCCATTCCTACCCTCACAAAACTCAAAATTAATTTTTTCCAAATATTAAGCATGTTTGTTTCCTATACTAAATGTGAATGAAAGCAGCTTTATAAGCTTTACCAGAACGACTAAATACCTCCAAATCTAGATTTTTGTATGTAATTGAGAACACCTAACTTCCCAAGTTATATTTAAATAAGTTTAGATTATGTGAATGTTTCTGAGTTTTAAGGGTAATTTTCATTCAGATTCTCAGCCCAACCTCTTACATTTCTAGGAACTGAGCACATCACTTTCAAAAAAAGGATACACGCACATAAAACTTCTCTCTGCTAGATGTCAAAACCTACAGAATCACACGCTGTACAAAACTATTACCATTACATTGACTAAGTGTCTGAAGGCAGATGAACCTTAACAATTATACTTTGCAATAAAATAGACTGATCTATTTACAGGTAATAAAACTAAAACACATTTTAAATACTGGAATTTTCTTTTCCAGTTCTTGAAATATATTTATACTCCTGAAGAAGGTACTTCTCTCTGTAAACTATCTATAGATTTTCTGGCAGCATCAATTGCTTCTTCATGTATTATCCAAAACTGTAGCTGAGGAGATAATGGGATCCACTATAACTGGGTCTTTTCATTTGTTTTTTTTTTTATTCACCGGCAGAAAGCATCTGATTTTCTCATATGTCCAAAGAAATAGGACTAACAACTATTCCTCTGATGCTCTTTTGCAGAAACTTCTTCCACAAGTTAGTGGTTGCTTTTAACATTTTTGCTTGCAAAAGACTCCAGTTCTGAATTCCTGTTAAGAGCGAAGATAGAGCTCTGAAAATGTTATTGAAGATAAACAGACAGAAACAGCCATTCAAAACTGGGGAAGAGGATTCGGACTACAATCTGATGCAGACTACACTTCTTCATTACTCAAAAAGTGGAAATAATAGACATTGTGCGTAAATTTGTTCTCTCCCTATATGAGAACAGGAGAGAGCACCATGGTTTTTGCTTGCCAAATGAGGGTTAATGACTGATGACTGGCTTTCTTCCCTCTCTCTGTGAGGTAATCTCACTGAAAATGATGATCTTGCAAAGTGAAAGGGCTGCACCAAGTATTCAGCTTAGATAGGTCAGGGCAGACTAGTTCAACACTGAAGGAGCTCCAGGCAGCTTCACCAGAACTTTATGCAATAGCATGGCCTGCTCTGATAGAGGTCTCTTGGCCAAACTAGGCAGTCTGGGGGAGAGCAGGTCAAACGAAAATCGAACTACAGCTGCTGAAGCTTCTCATGCTGAAGCCTGGGTAAGTAACATTTTTGCTCTCTGAAGACTTAATATCAACTCACTTAGTCTATATCATAGAGTATATTGATTTTTGCATGTATGTTTTTATGTAGTTATACCTAATGGGCTCCTGCTATCTAATCTAGGAACCAGAGCAAGAACTTCATGGATTTCTGATGTTAACAGGCAAGTACTGATGTGAAGTAAAAATTATACCATTCTTCCACCCCAACCAAATGAGGAATTCCCATCATCAGGAAACCTGTTTAGTTCATCACTTTTTCTTTCAAAAGAAGAAAACAGTTGAAGTCAAATAAAATACAGAATGTCTGGTATTTCACTGTTGTTATTTTCCAGTTTCCCTAGTGGAAATGGTTCAAATTCTCACCCTCAAGGGCAGTAATAAAATCTACAGTTTTTTGACTTTTGGAGATAAAGGAGAGATCTCCCCAAGGTAGAATCTGAGGACACTTTACTTCAAAAACAAGATGAATATTCAGATTGTCTTTACTTTGTCACCTGTGATCTGGAGAGCTGACCCCAGGTGATGACCAGCCTTGCCTCCAGCACTGCCTGTTGCAATGGCAGCACCCCAGAGCTACTTGCCTTCACACAAACATAAGCAGAAGCTCAGAAAGGAAACACATGGTATTAGTCATTTATTTAACGTCATACCTCACATTTTTTCCTCAGATTTTTGTTTCCCAAAAATTGAAACAAAAATATTGAAAAATCAGGCAAGCTGGCTTCCTCATTTAAAGAAAATTACATTGTACTACCTTAACAGTTTATTAGAAGGGTTTTACCTAACCTGCTATGCATCCTTACTGACTGGATTCAAAAAACCAAAGCAATACAAACACACATACAAAATCCTTTTTATTGTCTCTCACCAGAAAAAGCAATAAATGTAGATAAATAGACTTAAGGCTGAATGTTGAATTGCTTGTGTAGTGGGTACACGTTTTATTTATACTAACAACTAGTATCATGCCTGGTTGTTTTGCCTCAGTGCAATCCTGCAAACATATATCAAACATGATACAGGTAGTCTGTAACTATCTAATGGCATTCAGGAGGTATTCTAAAATTGTATCAAAGCTGATTTGTTCTGGTATTTTGGAATTCCCTACATATGGTATCCTGGGAAGAAACAATGCTTGGCTTAGCCAGTAGCACATCCACACTCTTCAGTAAACTGTTTTCCTCATAATGAAAGAAAAATCATAGCTAATTCCATCCCATTAATATCCTGATGGGGATCCAAAGTCACCTCCGTCATGCTGTATTTTTCTCACATTACATTTCATTACAAACTATCAGTAGAAGCAGATTTATTAATGCATCCCAATTCATACATCGTCGTAGGAAACAGGCAGACACATATGTACACTCACAAGCACAGATATTGTGATGAAACAATTCTCTTAATTCCCAGTTTCAGGTGAGCTCCAAATTGAGCACCTTTTCAGAGGGTGAACAGTGACACTGATCAGTTGGTCAGTTGTGTCTTGCCACTCAAGAAACATATCTCCTGGCAGCTATAGTTCCTAAAAGCTCTTGTGCTTTGTCCTTTCCTTTCTTACTGTAACATGCCACTCTACCCTGCCAAGACTGCAAGGTTGGCTCCCATTATGCTGCATACTTCAACATACCTATAGTGAAAGGCAGTGTCGCTACTTCAGGTGGCTGCCCTGATATTTAGGCCTAAAGATGAATTTTGACTCTGCAACTTATACCGTATCATAGGATCACAGGATAATTTGAGTTGGAAAGGATCTCAGCAGGTTTCTAGTCAAACTTCCAGGTCAAAGCAGGGTCAGCTACAGATCAGGTCTTTATCCAGTCCAAACTTGAAATAAACCAAGGATGAAGACTGCACAGCCTCTTGCGGCAACCCAATCCACTGCTTGACACTCCTCACGGTGAAAAAACTTTTCCTTATATTCTTCCGGAGCCTCTCTTGCTTTAACTTATGCCCCTTGTCTTGTCCTCCTATTATGCAACACCACTGTGAAACTCCTGGTCCCATCTTTTTGCTGTAATAAGCATCAGACAGCTGCTATTAGGTCACCCTAATATGGTCTTTCCTGTATTAAGGGGCCAAAACTAGATACAGTGTTCTAGATGTGGTCTTACGAGTGCTGAGTAAAGGGAAATAGTTGCTTCCCTTGGCCTACTGGCTGTTAACAGAATGAAGGATACTGTTGGGCCTTCTTTGCTGCCAGGGCACACTGCTATCTCATATTTAGCTTGAGTCTACCAAGACCCCCAAGTCGTCTTCTGCAGAGCTGCTCTCCAGGCACTCGGTCTTCCAAGGCAGCTGTTGCTCAGAGACTGGCTGGGCATCAGTCTGCTGGTGGGAGGTGGTGAGTGACTGCCTTTGTACCACTGTTGTGTGGGGTTTTTTTCCACTTCTTTCCTTCACCTATTAAACTGTCTTTATCTCGACTGATGAGGTTTTTTCACTTTTGCTCTTCCTATTCTCTCCCCTGCCCTGCTGCGGGGAGGAGAGGGCTGTGAATGAGAGATTGTGTGATGCTTAGCTGCTGACCAGAGTCAATCCGTAACAGTTAGATACAGAAAAATTGTGGAAGACAGTGCCAAAAGTCTTGCTAAAGTTAAGGTAAATTACATCCACTGCTGTCCCCTCACCCATGAATCCATCATGTTATTCTAGAAGGAACTCACATTGGTCAGGCATGATATACCTTTGTTAAATCCATGCTGACCTTCCCAACCAACTTCTGCCCAGAAACTTATTCCAAAAAGACTTGCTCCATGATTTTTCCAGAGAAGAAAGAGAGGTTAATCAGTCTGTCACTCCTCTAGCGTTTCATTTAGTTTGTATTGAAGCTAGTGCAATGTTTGCTTTCCTTCATAGAATCACAGAATCATAGAATCATAGAATTGTTAAGGTTGGAAAAGACCCTTAAGATTATCGAGTCCAACCGTTAACCTAGCAGTGCCAAGTCCACCAATAAACCATGTCCTCAAGCACTACGTCTACCTGATTTTAAATACCTCCAGGGATGGAGACTCAACCGCTTCCCTGGGCAGCCTGTTCCAGTGCCTGACTACTCTTTCAGTGAAGAAGTTTTTCCTAATATCCAATCTAAACTTCCCCTGGCGCAGCTTGAGGCCATTTCCTCTTGTCCTATCACTTGTTACTTGGGAGAAGAGACCGACCCCCACCTCACTACAACCTCCTTTTCAGGTAGTTGTAGAGAGCAATAAGGTCTCCCCTCAGACTCCTCTTCTCCAAACTAAACAACCCCAGCTCCCTCAGCCGCTACTCACAGGACTTGTTCTCTAGACCCTTCACCAGCTTCGTTGCCTTTCTTTGGACACGCTCCAGCACCTCAATGTCTTTCTTGTAGTGGTGGGCCAAAAACTGAACACAATATTTGAGGTGCGGCCTCACCAGTGCTGAGTACAGGGGCACTATCACCTCCCTGGTCCTGCTGGCCACACTATTCCTGATACAAGCCAGGATGCCATTGGCCCTCTTGGCCACCTGGGCACACTGCTGGCTCATGTTCAGGCAGCTGTCAACCAACACCCCCAGGTGCTTTTCTGCCAGGTAGCTCTACAGCCACTCCTCCCCAAGCCTGTAGTGTTGCATGGGGTTGTTATGACCCAAATGCAGGACCCAGCACTTAGCCTTGTTGAATCTCATACAGCTGGCCCCGGCCCAATGATCCAGCCTGTCCAGATCCTTCTGTAGGGCCTTCCTACCCTCCAGCAGATCAATACTCCCACCCAACTTGGTGTCGTCTGCAAACTTACTGAGGGTGCACTCAATCCCCTCATCAAGATCATAGATAAAGATATTGAACAGGACCGGCCCCAGTACTGAGCCCTGGGGAACACTGCTTGTGACCAGCCGCCAACTGTATTTGACTCCATTCACCACCACTCTCTGGGCTCGTTTTAACCCAGCGCAGAGTACACTTATCCAAGCCATGAGCAGCCAGCTTCTCCAGGAGAAGGAGAAGCCATTCCTCAGTCACTGGGGATCTTCCCCAGTCTCCTCAATATGTCAGAGATGATAGAGAGTAGCCCCACTATGACATACATCAGCCAGTTCTCTCAGCACTTTTGGATGCAGCCTCTCTGGTCCTCTGGGCTTGGATGAATTGAACTCTCTCAAGTAATTCCTGACCTGATCCATATCCACTGCTGGTAGTTCCTTCTCTTTAAGGAGAGAGGTCTGGAATACCTTGTTGGTGAAGGCTGAATCAAAGCAGCAACTGAGTATCTCAACCCTCTGTGTTTCAAATGGCACTAGAGCACCTGCCCTGCTCAGCAATGGGCCATGTTTTCTTTGCTTGTCCTTTTGTTACTAATCTAGGGGGTAAGGTCTTCTTGATGCCCTCAACATCCCTCATAAGTGTTAACTCCTGATGACCTTTGGCTGTCTTGATACCATTCCTACATGAATGGGCAATGTTTCTAAAATCCTCCTTTGTTGTTAGTTCTTGCTGAAAAACAAATCTAATGCATATTTAAATACTAGAGCAAAGCAATGAGAAAGAGTGGGTCAAAAGGGATAGAGAATAAAAGATAACCAAATAAATGCTAAAATGCTAAGGATAGGGTCAACTTTCTAAATGTATCCAAGACAATTAGAAGTGCAAAAAATTAAGCCCACTTGAAAAATCCTGCTAAGCTCTGGTATGTGTCTATCTTTGGGAGAGCAGAAGCACCAACGTTCATAAAGGTCTTCCTAAACTAAAGCCCAGCCAGGCCTAGAATTCCAGCTCCCAAATACTCTCAGTGCCTGGCTTCTTAGTTGTTGCAGTTACCTAAAACTTAAACATTATAGTTAAGCCATACTAAAAAGCACAGTTCCCAGCTTGGAACAAAAATACCAGTTTTGGAAAACAAGTTGCTGTGTTAAAAAATGTTTTCAAACTCATTGGTGCTTTTTTTTTCTTTGACATCTTATTAACAGCAGTTTCACTACAAAAGATCATATCTCTCAAAAAGAAAATTAAACAGGGCATCAAGATTGATTAATGTCTTTTGTAAGATGTGACTTTGTGGCTACACTAGGCATTTGCTTTACCTTCTGTTGGAGATCAATCCTCCCATAGGTCAATATAAAAGATTTCTGCTACAAGGATTTTAAGAGGCTCTTTCAGGCCTCAGCCAAAGTATATCATAAATCAAGAAGTCTAGCTGTCATTGCTTCTGAAATGAAGCTAATTCTACCAGCCAAAAATGATAAATAGAAGTGCTTCAGGTTAAATTTGTTAAACAGTCTCTAGATTTTGCAATCATTTTCAGCTCTTCTAAAATTGTTCTGAACTTAAATCAATGGACAGCCTCATTTTGCTTTCTCTCCTACTGTTTTCTTTTACAGTGATCTTTTATTTACTTCTGAACATTGACATGATACTTTGAACTCTCCTTACAAAGGTCATCACAACGGGTATCTCTTTATGTGCATTCTCTCTGGTTGTCTCTCTGTTTGTATGGTACCGATGCTATTAAGGCATGTCCACCTGAGCAGGAATAGTACAAATACTACAGCCACAAAAATCAAAAGTAAAACTAACTATAGCTCTTGTGTTCTTTCTTTGATCCAATCAGTAAAAATAAAACTGTGGGAAGGGAGCAGAGGAATATATAGGTAAGGGCAGGTAAGTGGAACAGACTGAATGTAAAAATTTGAAGAAATGGGATGTCAGGTATTAGCTAGACTAGAACACAAACAAGAGATGACAATGGATCATAGTAATAATTACTCACTGTGACAAAATGAGGATGGGACACTGCAAATAATGTGTTTGATCAACTGAAATAAAGACACAATGGATTTCTTTTATGCTTCACCCTTAACATTATGTTTTCACTGATGATTTCACAAAAGACTTGGTTTACAGAGAGGTTGTGCCATCCACCCACAATCTCTAATTTAGGACGTCAGAACTCCATACTGATGCCCGAACACAGATTTCTGCTGATTGACAGTATTATTTGCTCAGAAGTTCCATCCCTGTTCACTTCTGATGTAACACTATATTTTGCCTAATTAAAATAAATTACAGCAACAATTTCCTCTAAAGCAATTAGACATTTTTTCCTAGCAAATCTGTGCTATCCTTAGTCTTTTCTTTCTACAACATGATATCAGACATCTTCTTTTAACATTGCCCAGGGTGCCGTTTCCAAAAGCATTTTCCCTTTTCATCCTCCCCCGCCTTAAGAAAGGTAGGTATTATAAACGCCATCAAAATATATTCTCTGGCACTGCAGCTGCCCAAGGTCCTGGCAATGAGTGATCAGTGAGGTAGGTTTCATGTAACAGGGCAAGAGTGTTTGAGGAGCACAGGAGGCAACTGTTGATATATGCAGTAGCATGCAACACGGGAACGCACTGCGGGACACACTCCTGAAGAGGTCAAAGAATTCACTGAGGGCAGATGCACATGCCACTCTACAACAAACACTGGCTCACCAGGAACATAAGTTGGCCAGAAAGCACTCATCCTCCAAAGTAGGTGATTGACTGTGTTAGTTCAGCACATTTCCCATACTGCTGACTTTGGTGGAATTTTTATCTAACTTCAACTGCAAATTAAAGCTGACTGCAAGACAGCAGAGTCCCCAGCAGCTGACAGCAGTGCAAGCATCCCCTGCCTCCTCAGAAAACAAGTCCACCTGTGGCAGAATTGTCTTTATTCTATTCCTCTACTACGGTTTGCTAGCTGAGATAAACTGGGCAGTCTGTCTCAGGAAAGCCGCTGTGTTTACTCTGAACGATGCAAGCAATGAATCACAGACACCCTGTCAAGAAATCTTTCTCAATCCCAGCACACAGCAAGGAGGCAAAAATCTGAGAATAAAAACCAAGTATACTGAGAACTAAAAACTTGACTCTTCAGGTACATTATTCCCACTTTAATGATCCTTTTCCTCCTTTCTTACAAAAGGCTCTTGCATAGCCATTGGCAGACTTACAGCAACAGAAATCTATTAGTATGCTATATTGATCATTGATTGCTTATTTGATGGCTTGCCAGGGGCTGATTTCCACACACACACACACACAGACACACCGCCTGGGTGATCATAAGAAGAGCAGGAAAAAGAGGGTGCACACTCTCTTTCTGTCATCTTACACATGGCCAGTGCTGGAAGCATGTATATTATGCATGTATATTTTTTGTTTCCCTTGACAAGACATTTTGAACCTGGAATTAAATAAACCCAGAGGATGACATGGCTATCGGTATCATATTCACCAGGAGTTCACCAGTATCAGTGCTAGAGATAACAATAATATTTCCATCTCTTTCTCTATTTTGAATGGTCTGTCAGAGAAAAAGAAGGGCATATCCTCTGCAGAAGACAAGCCAGAATCTGTGGAAATTCCCTGGTAGGAGTTCAGAGACACAGAATCCATTGATTAAGAGACAAATAAAGCATTTGTCCTATAAAAAGGGGGGATTTTACAGCAATCATTTCTGAAATACACAGCAAGAGGTAGGAAAAAGTTCTTCCATTGCCGAGTCCTGGCTTTCAGCCATTTCTATATGCTTCTTTACACTTCATTGCAACAGAAGTCCCAGATCTCTACAAGAAAAATAGACAGAATTCCAGCCTAATTGGAATTATTGCCATGAAAGACAGAAATGCATGGAAAACACGAGATACCTTCAGGAAGGCAGAATCACCTTTGGAAGTAGATATGTTCAAATGCAAATATTCAAACTGCCAACAGGATAACCTTCTAGCATGAGAAACACAGCCACAAGTATGTGTGGGGGAGAGAGGAGAGGTTATCAGGGGAATACATACATCTGCAAAAGAAGATAAGCAGATGACAGAAGTGTACACGTGAAGGTGTGTCCTGGTTTTGGCTGGGATGGAGTTGGTTTTCTTCCTGGTAGCCGGTATGGGGCTGTGTTCTGGGTTTAGGTTGAGAACAATGTTGATGATACACTGACGTTTTGGTTTTTGCTAAGTACTTGCTAAGTGGTGCTCACACTGGTCAAGGACCTTTCAGCTTCCCATGCTCTGCCAGGGGCATGGGAGGCTGGGAGGGGCACAGCTGGGGCAGCTGACTCAGACTGGGCGGGGGCTATTCCATACCACGTGATGTCATGCTCAGTATATAAGCAGGGGAGTTGGCCGGGGAGGGGTGCGATTGCTGCTTGGGGGATGTGCTGGGCATCGGTCGGCGGGTGGTGAGCAATTGTACAGTGTACCGCTTGCTTTGTATTACTACTGTTCTATTTTTTTTTTATTTTACTTTAGTTATTAAACTGTTTTTATCTCAACCCACGAGTTTTCCCCTTTTGCCCTTCCGATCCTCTTCCCCATCCCGCCGGTGGGGGGTGAGCGAGCGGCTGCGTGGTGCTTAGTTGCTGGCTGGGGTTAAACCACGACAAGGTGCAAGGACAAAGAAGCAAGAGAGAAAATAAGAAAATAGAAAGAGAAATTAGCTAAACTTTTTCAAAGATTCCACATGGTTACATTATAGAAGAAGTCATCTTTAGTCCAGCTTTTCCATACAATTAGCAGCGGGAGTTAACACTAAGGTATTATACAAGAATTAAGAGGCAAAGAGGTGGTTTGTGCAACCTGACGATGGAGGATTGCACCACGCAAGATAAATTGTTAAATTGAAATGTGCATAATACTGTAAGACATTTGAAATACCTTGATTTACAGTGGCTCACATTTATACTCGGAGCTACACAGAATCTGAAAACTGGTTATTTAACAAGAATTATATATTTTTTGAGATTTTAATGGATTTTAATGAGAAATTAATTTAAAGCAACTGTGTTGCCCCAAGTAACCATAACTCATCAATGATGGGAGTAAGAATTTTACAGAGATCTTTAGCAAAATGAACCAGAAGTCCTAGCAATAATTCACTTGCTATGTTATCACATATGATAAAACATGGACTGGCATGCTGCATATACAGGGTGATGACAAATAACTTGTGAAACAGTTCACTATTCACCCATCACCGAGTCATAAATACAAGAATTTACAGAGTT
Organism: Theristicus caerulescens; assembly: GCA_020745775.1. NCBI lineage: Eukaryota > Metazoa > Chordata > Aves > Pelecaniformes > Threskiornithidae > Theristicus > Theristicus caerulescens. The sequence continues at coordinate 89,751,164 of CM036558.1, forward strand.
CCTCATTGACAGGAGCACATGCATTCAAAATCTGGGAGTCCCTTATTTCAGAGCGTTGTGGGTTATCCCCTGTAGGCTTAGCCATCTATTAACATGCACTTTCTATTTGAAACTTTCAGAGATGTTGTCTACCCTGCACATCAACATTACAAGTAAGTATTAACCATCCTTTTCAGATGCATTAGAAATTTAATTATAAGTGATCATCTGACACTCACAATTACCTGGATCTCTATCTAGATCAAAGCTAGATAAGTGCTGCAGAGCCTGAATACGTGACTCAAAAAATGGCAACATAATCATTCTATGCACAAGCGCAACAGTAAAAATACAAAACAAAATTTGGTTTATTAGGCCAGGTGGCATGTATACTTTGTCTTACTGAAGCCTGTATGCACCCTTTTTTGCAGCCTGACTCACAGTAAGTCAACCAGTTTGGTTTTAATTTAGCTCTGTTGAGGATGAACTTGCCCAGATGTACTGAACTGCAGAAGTTCATACTACGTCTTGAATATTTTCTTTTAAGAGATTAATTTGGCTTTGGCCCAAAACAAAGCAGGAACACAAAACAAATGTAGTCACATACCAGTGCTCAAGCTGCTGCTGGAAATCTTATAATGGAAAAATACTGTTGAACTTCAACATAAAGTTTTATTAGGAAAAAAATGTGATCATTTTTAATGCAAACATCAGGGAAAGGGAAATGGCTCTACAAGATAGACTGCAGCAGTGGTTCATGAAATCCCTCCCCCTGCCCACCCCTTCCAAATATGTGTAATATTGAACATTTCAGAAAGCATTAAGTGTCATGACAACACAATGTAGACCATAGACCATCACACAATGCTGTAGATATCAGAGGCATCACAGAACACATCGAACTCCCTATTGTGCAAGCTTTGCATAACCTCTACAGGACTCCCTCTTCATTTGCAGGTTTCCTTGGGGAATATATTTTCATTGTCTGAAGCTCAAGTCAGAAACTTTCTATCTAGGGGAAACCACTCTGTATAAGAGAGCTGACAGCACTCAAGCTGAAGACAAGCACTTGCAAAGGTCACTTGGGGGTGAGATTCCTGTTGGGTCTGTGCTCCAGCCTGTCAGGGTCCCTCTGAAAGGCAGCACACTCATCTTGTCTATCAACCACTACTGCATCACCCGCCTGTTCTGCATCATCTGCCAACTTACTGAGTATGCACTGGGTAATGAAGTTTTACTTGCTGAGTAATGAAGATGTTAAACAGGACTGGACCCAGTATTGTCCCCCAGGGCACACCACTAGTGACTGGCATCCAGCTGAGCTAATCACAACCACTGGAAACCAGAAGTTCAGCCAGTTTTCAATCCACCTCACTGTTCACTTCTTTAGTCCATATTTCATCAGTAAGACAGTGTTGAAAGCCTTGCTACAATTGAGATCAAATAATATCCACTGCTCTCTCCTGATCCATCAAGCCAGTCTTCTTATTTTAGAAGGCTACCACATTGGTCAGCCCTCTTTATCCATGATGACTAATCCCAATCACCATTTTGCCCTTAGGAATGGTTTCCAGGAGGATTTGCTCCATCACCTTCCCAGGGATCAAGATGAAGATGACCAGCCTGTAGTTATCCAGATCTTCCTTTCTGTCTATCTTGAAGATAGGGGTGATATTTGCTTTCCTCCAGCCCCCAGGAATCTCTCCTGGTCGTCATGACCTTTCAAAAATAATCTAGAGTGGACTCACAATGTACATGTTGGATACATAAATAGAAACATTGGATAATAACCTATTTACAAAATACACAGATTGTCTCATCCTCCTATATTTTGACAGCACTGTCGGTTGGTAATATGCAACTCTACAAAAGCCTCTACAGTTAGTGAGATTAATATGCACTAGATCAGCTGTGTTTCTTCAAGCTTGAAAGCCCCTAGCATGCTGTAGGCACTGTAAGAAACAATGAATGAGGGAAATAAATCTTTTCTACCACATCTGTACAGCAGTTTACAGATTTATGCCCTCCTTTTTATTTACCATTTCTGCATTCATAAGGTTCTTTCTCTCTGCAAAATGAAAAAGTAAGGAAAATCCTATATTCTTCTGATAGCATTGAATGAAGAGAGGGAACTACCGGGTGGTGGTTTTTTTTTTTTGGAAGTGTTCGTTTGACATTTTCTGAATAGAGGTCTATATATAATTTAATAGTAAAATACAGCTGTGTAAACTGAAGGACACAGTTATCCAGACAGATATTTCAAAATATGTCTAACCTGTAAAGTAAGGACAAAAACTAAATTGAGATCTTGGTAATGCATTTATATGTGTGCATGCATATGAAGAAAACAAAGATGTTTTACATAGCCCATTAAAAAAGAAAAAGCAAAACAACTACAAACTGCTGAAAGAATTATTATCCCCATTTCCTATGAGTTCTGAATTGAATTTTGCAGCAAGTTTTACAAACATGAAAAGTGTTTCCATTTACCTTAAAATGCAATACTCTCCTTGTGCAAAGCCGTAAGAGCCTTAAGAAACTTCCCCATTGGTAAAGAAAGATAACCATTTCTACTTAGGAATTAGCTTTTTGTTTGAGAATTTTACAAAAATAACTTAAAAAAAAATCAGTGTGTTCTGCTTCTCATAGGAACAGATGTTTTTAAAACCAATTTGCGTGAAATTCTTGGACATCCAATCATTTATTTAAAAAATGTTACAGGATCCCTTTCTCCCCCTCCTATCTGTGTTTGCTCCAGCTGTTCTTAGGCAAGGAAGACCTAAAAATTTACTACCACCAAGCTGTGTCTCTGGGGTTTCCATTGGCACCAATGCCATCCCTTTCCAGCATGTCTAGGAACCATAACATGAAAAAGGGAAAGAGATTCTGCCTTGAAAACAGTGTCTTCCAAGAGCCACAAGCTGTTTATCTGACTGAAGTTTCAGTAGCTCATATACTGCTCCTTCCTCATCTTTACAGAAAACAAAAAGGAGAGCTGGTGACATAAAGAGTGGCTTATTCTGTAGGAACCTGTCCCCACCAAAAAAAAAAAAAAAAAAGAGCACAGTATTGTCTTAGTCTCAAGAAGTAGTGGTCTGTAAGAATCACAAGCAGGGAGCTGGCATTTAACTGGAAGACAGAGTAGTTTATACAAACATGCGGAAAGAGATATATGCACGCACAAGTGCCTATTTCAACATCTGGCCCTGCCCACAAATGCTGAGTAGTCATAGCCCCAGAATTCTGCTTTGGTTTGGTGATGTTCATAAATTGAGGGCAATTGACACCCTTTTCTCCCAACACCTGAAAAAGAATTAAAAAATGCCATTGTCCCACCATTGAGAAGAAAGTACTGGAAACAGCCCTGCTCATCCTCTAGCAAGTTACAATAAAATTCATTAAAAAAAAAAAAGTTGAGGAAAACCAAATGATCATCTAAGCAATAGAGTTAAAAGCAGATTAGAAATTAATATCCCTGACTGATGGAGCCTTACAAAACTGCTGTTTTCAAACCAACTGTAGAACCTTTTCTTTTTTAATAAGCACAATTGCCTGAGTGCTTTGTCAACGTGACAAACCTTTTCCACCAGAAGTGGAGCATTTATTCAAATGCTAATGAAAGTGAATGCAATTTGTAGTGCTGCTGAATCAACTTTTCAAGACTGTCATTTGCATTTGTATAAAACTCCAATTTTTTCAATATGAAACATATTTGAATAGGGTTTTGGGACTAAACAAATTGACATACTGCTTTTGCCATCAATTTAAAAGTATTTTGATTTCTTCATGATAGGCAACTCTAATACTGAGCAGCTTTTTATATTTACACATTTTCTTCAACTGGAGAGCAGACTCTCAGGATTCATTAAAAGAGTCTATAGCTCTTATATTAAACCATTGTATCAACTAGCTCGATTTTCAGATCCAAATCAATTGCTCATACCATTCTGCCAATGTAGATTCACCTCTCAATTCACCATAAGTGAACAGGGCTTGTAGACCGCAACTTTTAGTGATGTAATATTCTTCCTATAATCACCAGCAGCCATGCAGTGATTCTCCCATTTTTATTCCTCCATGACACCCCAAAAACCAGAACAGAATAGAAAATAATACTGAAAATATTCTGTTGTTATTTATCATATAATGACTGTCGTGTCTGAAATTGGACTACTGGATTCAGTTTTGGTCTTCCCAACTCAGATGAAGCATAACTGGAGTGAAACGGATCCAGAGATGGAGGCATAAAGTTTCCATTTGAAGAGCAGGAAAAAATCTGAAGCTGTCAGGTTGAGACACAGAAAGACAGAGCTACTAAAAAAAAAAAAAAAAGTCCCTTTTATACAAAGGACATCCAGTGAAACTGAGACACTAATAAATTAGTTGTGCAAGGCCATCAACATACCAAACTCTTAAATGCATAAATATGCAATGAGAATATCCATATTTACATTATAGAAAATAAAGTTTGCAAGCATATGACTTCATGCGAAACGTAAAGCTCAAAGTTGAGCTTCAGGCAGGTTATTTCATATCTGCTTGCTGTAAGTGTTCTTTTATTCTTCTTTAAAAAAAAATCACCTACTGAATATAAATGGTTATTTAAGTGGAATTTAGCACTATATACAGCTGCAGCTGAATTTGTCCATTCGAGCAGAGGATTTGTGAGTCAGATACATTATCTATGGCATGGTGTTGACGAAGGTTTTAAAAAGCACAAAGTCTTCAGGTATAGGCATCTGATATCATATCCACCATGGACACCACTTTAGCCAAGCACAGAACCTGACAAAAATATTTCTACCCTCAACAGCACAGAAATACTATCAGCTGGGAAGCAGTATTAGTAAGGCTACATGATAACATTTAGATAAAACGTGCAATGTATATTTTCCATACGGTTTATGAGACAACACATCTTTGTCTAGTAACAGTAACTGCTATTAGGCAGCATAAAATATAACCGCTGGAGAAATATCTGCAAAACATTCAGGGATGGTTTCAAGTAAGTTAGGATTTTCAGACTATTTACAATAACTAACAGCGCAGTAAGCCACTGGTTAATGGAAGAGTCCAAATAAAACATGCACAGATGCCACTAACTTTGGCATTCCACACATCTCCTGCCCTATGCAGCAATATGATTGTCATGGTATAACCCCAGCCAGCAACTAAGCACCACACAGCCGCTCGCTCGCTTCCCCACAATGGGATGGGGGAGAGAATCAGAAGAGTAAAAATGAGAAAATTCATGGGTTGAGATAAAGATTGAGATAAAGACAGTTTAATAAGTAAAGCAAAAGCCATGCACACAAGCAAAGCAAAACAAGGAATTCATTCACTGCTTCCCATGGGCAGGCAGGTGCTCAGCCATCTCCAGGAAAGCAGGGCTTTCCTTGCCTGGGTTTCTCTTTGCGTAAAATGAAGGTAAGTTTATCTAAGAGCAGTGCAGAGTAATAGCTGTTAGAATCATGTACACAGCTGGCAAGTGCTCAGATAGAATAACAGAAGTACCAAAGACAGAAAGGAAGAGAGTTATGAGCATGTTTCCTAATTGCATTACTGATGAGACTTACTAGACCCGCTTTCTCTTAGGCTAATACTCTTTTCCCCATTTCTAGTTCCAAAGTAAAACTGGAATGCAGTTAAGCCAAAAACTGTGGCCTTGGGGCTTAGCTTCCAAAGGAACAAGCAGACAGCAATACAGTACACATTCCCCAAGAGCAATTAAAAATAGGATAAGGCTTACGTGCTTGTTGAACCTGTTTCACACAGCACACAAATTGACATTGCCCTTTTCCTTTGAGGTAAAAAACAAAGTTAATCAGCCAAGGTTTTTTTTTTTGTGTGTGTGTTTTCTTTGTTTGTTTTAAAGTCTTCTCCTATCCTCCTCTTCTCTGCCCTACAAAGTTGGGCAGAAGAGAAGTATTTACGGAGGCCAAGTCAATTTTACCAAATAAACCAATGTTTGGAGAACCCCTCAAAATGTTTTAGCTCGGTGATCTAAGTTTCCTTAGAACAAAACATTTCATTTTGGGTAAAACACTGTCGGATTTATCTCCAAATCCTTGTTGCTGATAACTTGGAACAGCAAAAGAGGGAAAAATCTATTTGCATATTTTCAAACTGCCTACAAATTCTATGGTTTGCAACACAGCCCCTGCCTTATTCCACAATCTTATTTTATTTTGAGACTTAATCAGCTTGGACTTTTATTTCCAATAACCTCCTCCCACCCCCCATCCCTGTGGCACTCAACACCTAAGGTGCCATGCAGTAGCTAAGTTCAATCCTTAAACTGATATGCTAGTCATGGTCTCTGATTTTGCCATTTCTCTCATCTGGCCTTCTCATTTTTCAGGAGAAACTGATACCCAGTATCTTCAGAGACTGCTAAAAAGATGCATTCATCCTATTTCTGCCAATATTCTAGATTTCTTGAAAAGCTGGGAGAGAAGGGGGAAGGAAAGTGAGAGGAAATAGGGGTGCAAGAAACATGGAAATACTGCTTCTGCTTCCAAGTCCAGTAAAGTCAGCTAGAATTTAGAAGCAGCAAATAGGAAAAATTTGGCATGAGTTTAGTAATCTGAAAAGTAAACCCTCTTTCAAAACTGTAGATTAAAAGAGAAATTGTAACATCAACCCTATTTCACAAATTCAGAATAACATTCAAAAACTGATGAGAAAACAGGGCATAAGGAATGCTTTACCATGAATGCTTCTCTGGAACAACAGCTTTAGCATAACAACCAGTCCTTGTTGCCAGCATAAAGACTGTAAACCTCTCAAATATAAGAAACCGCACACAACCTTCACTATTTCCTGTAAATGACAAAGGAATTCCGTAACCAATTCTGGAATTATGAGGAAAAGCACATACATGGCATTTCTCTAGTGAAAGAAAACTAAAAGATGTTAAAAAAATCCCCTGCTTTAGGAGATATAGTAAAAGCCACCCCTGTATGCTTTTCTAAAAGACACACTGAGGAGTCATAAATCAGCGCCATCCAATTACACAGAGACACAATTTAATTAAGAGAAACATACAGTTCTTATTGCAAGCCTTCTTCATTTCCATGATTCCTGTAGCTCAGAAGTCCTTTCCTCCCTGCCTTTCCTGCTCGTTCAATGTCACTGAATGTGAATGCATTCCTTCATTCCGACTTCCTTCAGGTAACACGTGGTGGTGTTTTTGGGGGTTATTTTAGTTTGTTTGAACTTTGGGCTTTGCACCATGCAGTTATAAATTTAAGAGTAAGCTGCAACTACTTTTTGTTGTTCTAAGAGATCATAATAAAGCTCATGCACTTCATTATGGACTTACCACTACATTACTAAATAATCCAAGTATTTTAGCGTTGTAGAGAATTGGTAACAGGAGAGGGGAAATGCATGGATATCAGTTGTATATCAGACCCTGTCAAATGCAATACCTACAATCAGAAAAAGACACTCAACTGTTAATAGCCCAAAAGGTGCTATGCTATTACCTGTAGTATTACTAGAATGGTCATTGCAACTTCTGTATTGTGATATGTAAGTAACACAAAGATGAATACCTCTAAGAGATCTGGGAAAAGACACAACTTGCAGTCAGAAAAACATTGTTTTCTCTGTAATCTCCAAAAACTTCCAAGTGGCACTGAAAATCATAAATCCTATCTGAGAACACACATGATATAATAAGTGTTATTTCCAAACAAACTCCAGTTAACAGAAGGTAGTTAATGATTTATCTTTATTATTGCAATATTGGTAGCTTTTTCTTTTATTAATGACTTTCAAAAAACATCTAAAGGTGATTGGCTGATGCAAAATGTTGATGTTTGTATCACCTTAGCCATTTCTGTTAAAGTTTAAAATTGGAGTACTTTTCAGAAAGTGGCATTTCTCTCCTTATGTGCCAAAGATCAAAAAAATGCACTGTTTGCAATTACTTTAAGCCATCTCTCCCTATGGAGCTTTTTTTGTAGAGATGACTTGACAGTGATTGATATAACAGCTCTGCTGAAGAACTTCTGCACAAAATTTTAGCTGATCTCTTATAAGGATATTTGGATAATCATTACACAGGTTCTATCAAAACCTTAATTCCAGGCACTTCATTACAATGTTTCTTTTATAAACACATGATTTTATTCTAACTGATCGTCGTATTTTTTCCATTTTTTTTCTTGATTTACCTACCAATTAACTAAGAATCACTAGGCAACCACAAGACTTGGAATAAGTGATGTGGTTCTGATTATGCATAAGGCAAAACAAAACAAGAATTCTCCCCAGGAAACAAACAACGATTTGTCTAAAATATTCTCTCATATTTTGTGTTTATCTTTAAAGATCTAAATATGACAAGGAACCAAGAAGACAACATGGATGTTTAGAAGTTAGAAAAAGCAGAGAAAGAGATGAGGGATCTGAAGAGAAGCATGAATGACTTACACTTTTACTCTTCCACCTATTTGCACTCCAAATGTCCCTTGCTAGAAAGAAGGCCTGATACTTCAACGATTTGCTTTCAACAATGTGATTTTTGCAGTGGATGTCATATGTAAGGGCAACTGCTTTCAAAACACCATATTTTACTATGTCTTCAACTTAAAAAAAATTAGTTTAGTAATCTGAGAAAGTATTTGCTAAGCAATATTTCTCCAGCAACCAAATTCAATCCAACTGTTGAGTTTGCTCATAAGTTAAACCACAAACATTTTAGAGACAGGAATGAAAATAATTTCAAAAGACTTATGCAGGAAAATCTAATGGAGTATAGCAAAACTTTGAGATATGATGTAATGATGGAATGAAAAAGTTAAGTATTTAAAGAAAACTTCAGACTTGAAATTCTGCAGTAAGCTTTCTGTGCAACATTCTGAACATTCATTCCTTTTGGTAGTTACTGTCATTGTGCAAGCTGAAAAAATATAAATAGTCTCAGGAAGTATCTAGGAAATGTTCAAATAAATCTTGGCAAGTCAGTAATGTATTTGATGACACATAGATCAGTGTGTAACATATTTACTCTGTAACTTCTTTATGTATACATTACAGGAAAAAATACATCATGTAATGTAAACATACAATTATACTTGTACAAGTGCAGAAGTTTTTACTTTTACATTAAACCAATCTTAAAATGAGAGAATCAAGGCACTGACACAGTCCATTACGTAACATCATTAAAAAAACCCATACACTTCAAAAGGCAGCCTGTTTTGTTGTCGTTTAAAAGGTTTCATGTTCCTGCTTGAAAAGTCAATAGAGAAAGTTAAGATTTGGGTGACTACAGACAGCACTTTTGACAATAACTTTTAGCCAAAAGCATATGTGTGAAACGAAATCTTTTATGTTACAAAGGCATAGGAAAACCTAAATATTTAGCTCCAAACATCCTGCAAATATCGTTTTGCTTCTCGAAGCTTAGCCAGGATTTTCATTGCTTCCAGTTTGTCTGCTTCCATTTCCATGCTTAAAATGTCCACTACAGCATCACTTACGCCATCAGCCATGTGCTTCTTATCTCTGAAAAAACGAAAAGAGGAGGAAAATGCATAATAGTGTATTTTTGCTTTTATCAATAGCTTCAGAGGCAGGATAATATTGGAAAAGAGGCATTACAAAAAATTCCAAACAAAAATATAGCTTCTATATTGTATGGCAAGATTCTCACTGAGTTTTCATGTAGCTGAGCACTGACAGTAACAAGGGTTTCTCTCAATCAAACATTACGAAGTTTTCAGCATGCTGTAATTTATAAGAAAAAAACCATTGGAACCCTAGTTGACCTGTCACAGAATAATTGTTTTCTTTTAGGGAGAATTGGACCTGCTGAAGTATTTTTTATTTTTATAAATATAAATATATTAAAAAAAACCCCAAACCCTCACTTATTAATAATGCTATTTTTAATACAAAGAGCTGACTTTTATTCCTGCAGGAGAATGTATTGACATTGGGCTCTATATTCAAACAGTTTGTCCATTTATCAACAAAATTCCTAAAAATCTCAAACCTCCAGGTAAGTTAGCATCCACAAATAAAACTTCCCACTGTAAAATATATTACTATTACAGAGCTTTAGCATTCTGGCCCACCCAAGCCTGGAGCACAGCAGAAGACTGCTGCTATCTCACAACTGTACAGTTTATCATCACATGTATTCAAATATCTCATTTTCTCAACAGAAATCTATTAGCTTGAAACCCCCTGTAGCTTAATTGAATACTAAAAAAAGAAAAAGAATTATAAGTGACTAAAGCAACCACTGGAACTGTGTGGTTACAAGCTATACTTTCAAGACTATATTGGAAAAAATGGACACAGTGACAAAATTGTAGCATTCCAGGAAGGCTCTTTCAGCATCATGTTGGTCCTTTTTTTTTTTTTTCCAGACAGCTCTAAGTCTTTCTAAAGCCTCAAACTTCTGCTAACTCCGTTCTCTTTCTGAGACAGTTCCATCTCCACTCTACTCACCCACATATATAGAAGTAACCTCTCTCTTTCAGCAGGACTCTGGCAACTTCCTTAGCATAAAGCCTAATGACATCTTGCACATATTTAGGCGGGGCTACTTCTGCAGTTGAAGAGTCTCTTGAGAAACAAACCTTAAGATGAGTTAACGTGCCATTTTCAAGAAAACATCTGAGCTCATCTCTGAAAGGCAATAAAAACTGTTAGTAATGGCTCAGAGATAAGCATTCCCTTATGAATACAAAATGAATGCTAAATAGTGAACTTGCTTGAACAAATAGTCTCGATCCTGATGCCGACAACCAAAAAACAGCCATGTCTCTCCAAATTCCCAGTCTGTATGTTCTTCTCTGAGCTTTTGCCTAAACAGACAAAAAAAAAAAATCCAATCCTGTTTTATCAAGTGCATAATCTAAAACATCTATAACCTAGTTCTCATTGAAAGTAGTGCTTTAATAAACCTCTCAATCTGCAGAAATGTGAAACGACTTAAGGTAAATCACAGTCAAACCCTCCTTCTTTGATTTTCTTGACTACTCACTTTTGGCCCAGCTCAAAATCAATCAACTTCAAAGGGTTTTTTTTTTGCCACAGTTTCATATTGGAATAGTCAAGACTGACACTTTCAAACATCTCACAAAACAGCTCTGACTGCTGAATAAGGAGATCACTACTCTTTATCCTTCATTGGAAACCCTGTGAAAACACCTGGGAAAACTCAGCACAAAGCAGTTTTAGCATGCTTTCCATTTAGCTGTAGAAACTTGCTAGACTTTATGAATAACAATCTATTTACTACCACATCATCAGAAGAGTTATTGCATTTTCTTGAAATAATGATGAAAGTATTACTTTAGAGGGGTTTTAGCTGCAAGTTTCCGGTTACGTTTTGAGAGAGAGATTTCATTTAACATTGATCAAATACTTATGAAATGCTATAAATCCTTTAAAATAAAATGCAAAATACTTCTGAGAGATAAAGGTATATTTGGGAATTAAAATTAAGGAGTAAGGATTATACATAATGATTTGGTTAAAGCGAAAGCATAGAGTCAGAAACATCATGTCAAAATTTCACTTTTGTCTCAAAGAAAATGGTTTAAAAATAATTGTTAAAGGATGCAAGAAACTCCCATTATCTCGCTGGAACTAATGAGTCACATAGGAGTGATATGTCTTGGTTACCTATAAAACTTGTAACCCTTCCCACCCAAATATTCCACTCTTCGCATTCTTCATTTCCTCTGAATGTTCATGTTTTTACATATTCTTGGTGATGTGGTATCTGTCACTTTTTGAACAAGCATCTCTTTGCCTTGCAAAATTATGCTGCTGGACTTGGAGGGGAAAAAAGGGTATCTACCTTCCCTCAAATACAAACCCACAAAACCCAAGACTACTGCCTAGTCGAGGGTTCAGGTGCCAAGCTCCTCATCTTACAACGTCAAAATGTGTAAACACACAGAAATAAGAGAATGTGTGAGAAAACTTGACATTCATCATGCCAAGGCTTTTAATATAGATGCCACTTCTGAAGGAAATGGATTTTGAATGCCAAATTTAAGCCAATCAACACTGTTTCTAGAAAATACCAGCCTCTTACAGGACTTGCACTAGCAACACACACATAAAGGATTTAATTTCTTATTACTGTTTCTGCAATTCACCCAATTCCTCATATATCCACTATGGATATTAAATACAGTCAGATAAAAGTGTAAGTTTTACTCATTTGAAAACCAAATAAATACACAAGCACTGCTTGTTTAAAATCAATAAGACTGTTTCTAATCAGCATATCACTGTTACAAAAAGTAAAAACAAAAACAAAATATTAACTGCATTTGTACTCAAAACCTGAGGCTGTGTTTTCTTCAACATAAAAAAGGCTGCTTTCCAGGTAACAACTTTGTACATACCTATGTTGTAGAAAACCAATAAATGGTGAAATTCCTGTTCCTGGACCAACCATCATGAATGGAACAGACTGGTCTGCAGGTAAGTGGAAAGTATTGTTTGGACGAGCAAAAATAGATATCTAAAATGAAATTAGATAGAATACAATTGAAGAATATTCTTCAGCAGTGAAAATACCATGAAATTTTTAGAACCGTCAGGATATTTACATAGTGTATGTGTCCACACACCCTTGCAAATCCTGAGCTTCAGAGTTTATTTTTAATGCCACACAGACATTTAGAATAAAATTTCACATGAATTTCTGAAAATAAAACCCACACCATATTTACAAACCTATTAATCCAGCTGGAGAAAAACTAGGGAAAACCACACAAACATGAGTGGTTGAATATGAAAGTTGACTGCACCATAAATTTGGGGAATACTGTTACAGAATTCATGGAAAGTTTGGTGTTGGTACTCAAAGGGAAGTAAAGCTAGTTTATTGCTATTATAGGCAACTCAATCTTTTTTACATTGTGGACATCTAAAAATATTCCAGTACAGGTGAGGATTTGTTTATAGCGAATTGAAGCCTACTGATACTAAGCTTGCTTTCTAAATTTTCATAGAGTTTTACATGGTCTCCAAAAATGCATACGGGTGAGGGGAGGCAGATAACTGCCCTTGGAAAATGGTTTATATCATTCCACCAATAAACTCTAATTCTGATCTTCAGATCCATGTTTGAAAGAAAGTCTAAATATAATTTTCATAAGAGCTCCACAACTATTCTCTGAGGCATGGCTAACATGCTGTATAGAAAACGAGAGATGACTATTTTTAATTCTTTAAAAGATTATTCAAGACTCAGTAGTAGCCATAGCAGAGCTTCATCCATTAAAGTCATAAGCAAACATTCGATTTATTTTGCATATTAATTATGAAAGGATTTGAATTTACTTTCAAGTATAAGGAAGGAGTGAAGCACTAGAGCAAGTTATTTAAACTTTGTTCCGTAAACCTTAGTGGTTTAGCACTACTCATTTCTCATAATTTAATTCACTACAGATACTACAGTGTTAAACAGGATTACTGTCTGGTTTCATGATGATAAAAAAAATAGTATAATTCTTGGGGGGGGGGGGGGGCAATATTTGTATTTCTGTTATACTTACTACTTCAAACCTTCTTGAGTTAGGAGGCTATTTTCCCTATTAATGATTCCAAACTGGTCATTCCTTTAAAAAATACTGCAAATGGTAAACACATTTATACTCTAAAGTGTTTTCAATTAATCTAAGGTATTTTTGCATAAGATCACACTCATCTATTTTGTATTGATATTCCACATATTTCTGCAATCTACGTGTATTGCTGCACATTTATCTATGCCGAATTCTAGCTTGCACAGCAGATGCAAATAGTTCTGAACTTTATTCAGACTCATTTTGTAATAATCTTTTTTTTCCCTTTTTAACTCCACCTCTTCTTCATGTTTGATCTTTAATATACTGCAAATCAATTATATTTTAAATAAAGAGCAGATGTGACTGGAATATGATATATGATGCACATATTGATCAGTTTGTCTTCTGAGTTAGTTTTAAAAAATGAAGATAACTTGTATGAGTTTTCCTTCCATTTTGCCAGACCAACACCTTGAATTATTGGCACAATGTTCTTGTAACCAAATTCTATGCTTGTTTCCATTTTTCTTAATCAAATATAGATTAGACTGGCAGTAGTTCTTTTGTCATATTAATTATATAGCAGAATTGCAAATTTTTAATCATTAGCTTACACCTAATAACTTTGAGATCAATTAATTACATAGATTCTCTGCCACAAAAGGAAAAGAGGCAAAAAAAAAAAAAAAAGTACCTTCTCCTAATAATACCCACCATGTCAAACCATCTTTGATGCACATCAGAAACACAACAGATGACTGTCCCCTGTGTCATATTCAATAACTTGGCCTTTGCAAGCTGTGCAAGACCTGACAAGAAGTGAGTTTTATGATTTCTTCCCTATTATCTGCCATCCTCTCCTGGAAACGACCAAGTGCCTCTCTCCTACAACACTAACAGTCCTAACCATTTAATTGCACAGTGGTATTTTAGTCCATGAAAACATCCTCCAAGACTCTCTTAGGACTACAGTGAGGTGTAAAACAACTCTGGCCTTTCAGCAATGGGAAGTTTCACAACTCAGGTGGCCATAGATAAAGTAGAATGTAAGTTTAGCAACTTAGCAATGAAGTTCTAGGCATGTTACAGAGGGAACGGTAAACTTACAAGTAGGGCAGAACTGCAAAATGAAGGTGTATACTGCCAAAACACCCGCGTCACATCAGAGCAGTGAACAAAGAAACCTGCAGTTGTTTCAAACATGCATAAATTTAACGGTTAATGAGTTTAGATCTAATATTCATACCTTTTCAGTTGAAGAGCTTCCTCCTTTTTTATTCAGAGTGTTTTTACTGGGGTGCAGTAGAGGTGCAACTAACTCAGCCAGCCACCCTGTACATACTCCTTTCCGTGAGACTGGTCTAGCAGGACAGGCAGGGAACTCCACAATATTAAATACAAAACACAGTTTTCCTGGCTGATATAAGTTTGAACTGCAAAGACAAAAGTATAAAAAAAAACCCCAAACCCGAGAGATAGCAGTACAGTCTTACATCAGGTCCATTTGCAGCCCAAACCACCACAACTGAATCAAGATTCTCAGTGTTCAGCTAACCGTGTGATATTTATATATAGTCAGAAAATGTCTTAAGATTGGACTCAGATGCCAGTGCCTACGGAAGGGAATCCAAATTCCTACGTGTCTGAGCTTGTTCTTGGGAACTCTACCGAAGTTTTGCCAGACATTCAAAACAATGGTGTTTGAAATAGTCAAACCCTGTGTTTTTTTTGCAACAGAGACACAATAACTTTTTCCTCAGACTTTATCCTTCATTCCTCTCTTTCTTCTTTAGATTATAATGTACACACACACACATTTGAGAAAAAAGCATACTTAAATTACCAAGGAGATATAATTTGAATATTTCATTACCTTGACACTGAATAGGATCTGGCTTGTAATTTAGGAAGATGTTCTGAAAAATTAAAAAAAAAAACAAAACCAAAACACTTATTATTTGATTCACCCCAATGAAAATGAAAATATCATGTAATAAATGTTTACACTACAACAGATTACAAGCATATTATAATTTAACTGTAATTTTACTCTATTTACATTAGTGTTTGTGGTTCAGAAATAAGCTATTAAGACTTGAACTCTATTTTTGAATGTTTTTTAGACTTTGTGGAACATCTATTAGAGATCCTATGAAATGAGGCCACAACAGTTAATTTATGGGGTTCTTGGTCAATTAAAAACAACTGTAAGGTGCACAGAAGAGATGCCAGTAGCTAGTGGACAAGGTGAAGCTTGAAATTTAGTTTTCCCCACCTTTCATCTAAGAGCTGAAAAGCTCTCAGAATAGGAATTGCTTGATTGAAAGTTTCCTATATATAATGTCCTAGAAGCAGATATGCCAGTTCAATTTCAAACCACTATGAGTACCCATGCAAATTTCTGAAATCACAGCTAAAAAAACAACAACAGAGACAGAAGTTTACTGGGCATTTTTTCAATGAGAAACCCACTATATCAGTCACACACACATTTATATCCACGTATGTATGTACATATACAGAAAAGGTCAGACTCACTGGTGCCTTCAAAGGAATGACCTGCATGCAGATTGCACATTTTGGCTGGGGAGAAGGGCATATTAAAAGGAGACAGACATATCGCTAAGTGAACAATGTGGTGGGGAATAAGCGAGCAATACCAGAAAAATTGGGCATAGCAAGTGCCAGAAAACATGCAGTGGAGTGACAGGGTAACAGTTTAACTGCTTTTTAGCTGCTTTTCCACATGTATCACGCTTTTGTAGATGTTCCAACTGGTACGCGGACACCCTGACATATTTTAAAGATGCTCTGCTACGTAAGACAGTTGCAAGTCAGAGTTAAGAAAAGCTAGTTCAGTGAAATGACTTAAAGAAGACACTAAGCCCATTCAGCACATTACTTCCCTGGGGGAACACATTTAAAAAACTTCCAAAATTTTTCTTTTATTCAGTTCAGTTGCTACAGCACGTTCCATACCACCTTTGAAAAGCTAAGTGGTTTTGCTTTCACTGTGAAAATTCATGTATTTGTATAAAGTGGAGCAGAGCTTGTATTTATTTTTTTAAATCCCCACAGTGTACTAAGAAGGAGAGATTTGAGGTAGGCACGGAGAAGATGATTGCAAGAACATAAAAAGCAATTTTTTTATTTCATATAATGAAACATATTAAGAAATTCTGTTTTTTAATCTGGAAAATAATTGCCAGTATTTTCAGACATATTTGAGATGGTTACAGTTGGAGTCTCATTCCTTCAATGTTTTATATAAGGAACCCAGTGAGTGTGTTGGACATTACATAAATACAAATATACTGGGAAAAGCTTTCCATTTTAACAGGTAAAAGTGCAAGAAAAGAACACGTAGGCAGGGAAATGAGGAGTTGTAAAAACATGTCTTTTTTAATTGTAAGCAGTTGAAGAACTGTTTCTTAAAGACCCTAATCCTGCAAACACCTTATGCTTATTTTTTATGCACAGGAGCAATCCAGAGTCAACTGAAGCATAGGTACATATCTAAGTGTTTGCAGAATGAAGGCCAAAGACTACAAACTGGAGAACAGAACTTTGTTCCCCAACAATAGTTTTAGTTTGATCACTATGGATACTATAATATTTCTAAAGCAGTTAACTGAACAGTTATTCCTCTTTCTTGGGAAATTGAACATTTAGTCTGATGCATTATCAGAAACCAAATCTAATTAAATCTAAATCAGTCACTTACCAATTAACAGGTTAAGTGAAGGCTTGCAGCT
Organism: Theristicus caerulescens; assembly: GCA_020745775.1. Classification (NCBI taxonomy): domain Eukaryota; kingdom Metazoa; phylum Chordata; class Aves; order Pelecaniformes; family Threskiornithidae; genus Theristicus; species Theristicus caerulescens. Next base: position 89,768,454 of record CM036558.1, read on the forward strand.
TGGAAAAGCACGAAGTAAATCTAGCAAGCAAACATTAGAATCTCTAATAAAGCGTGTGTAATCAGAGGCTCCTTGTCTGCTGCAAAGCTCTTGAAGCCTCCGTTTTTCTCCTGCATCACTGGTACATTCTACAAGAGCTCGCAAAAATGCCTGTGGGGAAGAAAATAAGAGTGAAGGGTAAAAAAACTTGTCCACTTGGAAAAATGGTCACAAATCTGGGAAAAACTTGGGATGCTTGGGGACAGGAAGCAGTCACCTGACAGGTTAATGGATAATACAATTTATTTGCCAATGCACACTTTCACCTACTATGAAAAATTTACATTTTTCTTTTCTTTTTTTTTTCCTGCTCCTCTATTGTCTGGGACAAGCTAGCAGGTCAGAAAATCCTACTTAGCCTGAGTAGGGGAGAGCCAAATAAACAGACACAACCCATTCCCTGAAAAATCCCAAATTTATGGAAGGCTTTCTTATTTATGTATTTGCACTTTAGTTAAGTAAACAGCTTCATAACACAAATTAATTCAAGACAAAACACCATTTGCTAAGTTACAGAAGCCAGGAAAGGAATAATAAGAAGTCTTAGAAGAGGTATTACTGTAAATAAAGTATGGTATTTAATGAGTCATGTAAATGTCACTGTAGTGTTTTATTCCATACTTTATGCCTACATAATGGTACTGCAAGCTTTTCTTAAGGGAAAATTAAATTGAGCATTGTAAGACAAAGTAAAAATCAGATGTAAATAGTTACAAGTTTTTTTTCAAAAGCAAGGTGGAAATAGACACAGTGCATAAAAGAAAAGTGATCCAAAACACCAAGTGCAATCAGACGACATATTCTACACAAAAGAATACTTGGAAAGTAATTTGAGTGTGCTCAAACACTGAGCTTCCAGACAATAGTTTTGAGTATGGAGTTACATAAAGCACATCCTACACTGAACAGGTAATAAAGCAGATAGGTTATAAAAACTGGCTTGGGCGATATTCCCCAGTCAGCACACTCTGCCTACTCTTATTGTTGAGAAAAATTTTCAAAATTGTTAAATTCAGTTTTGAAAAGGTTGAAACAATTGGAAGATTCTCTTCTATTCTGCTGCGAAATCCACTAAATTGAGTGAAAAGGTCCCTCCAAAACCTGATTTCCCTCAGAGACGCAACCAACACAACTGTTTAGCTTCATCCTTCATACAAAGTTATCTTTAAAATGTGTTTTGACAATACCAGAAATACACCTGCATTTCCAGTTGCAAGCTTCTAGTTTTTTGCAGGTACAGAATGAAAGGAAAATTATATTCATACATTGTGAGAACAAATACTATACAAGCAAAAATCTTTCTTCAAATTCTGCCAGGTTACTGGAATGCTAAAGAAAAGCTTTAAAATAATTTAAAAGACATTATGGTATGTTTGCATTGAGCAACATGCGTATTTTTAGTGACAAAACTTGACAGATATGGCTCCCTCTGATTAGAAAGAATGATTTCTCTAAAATGCCTATGGGGCCAGGTTCAGTCAGCCTTCCAGTTTTCTGGCACCATATATCTAATACTTTTCTATTTACTTCCAGAGTAGTTATGAATCAAGGTACTGCAGAACGGGAATAGAGATTTCAGTATCTCATAGTTTGCTAGATAAAGTACCAATAGTGAAATTTCTCAGAATAAAGTACAAACAGCAGCATACAAACTGACAATCCTTATTCACCAAGAAACATGGTAACTACACATGAAGTGAGGATAGATCTGTAAGAGCCCATACAGCACAGAATTACAAAGGATTTCTCTTTAAAAGAAAAACACATAAAGACCTTTTTGGGAATTGCTCTTATTTCCAGACACCAGGTTAGAATGAATTTCAGAGTGCTTCTTTCAGGGATGTGCTGTAGATGAGCTGCTCCTAGTACAGTGGGAGAAAAAAACAAAACAAAATGTGCATCTGTTAACATCCAAAAATGGCATTGCAGAGCACTTGTTCATTCAAATAAATATTTGAAATACAGGAGAGCTAAACTGCATTCAATTCTGTATGTTTGAGCCCCAGCTCGTTAGTGGAAATTATAAACTAAACAGCAGGACAGTTTTCCAATGAAGTATCAATGGCAATTTTCCAATGAAAAGTCAGAACTTACCAGGAAAGCAGGAAACAGAGAGGGGTATAATACATGAATGTTCAAAGTAATTTCATTGCTAAACAACTCAAGGCTTTTTTGCCACTTTCCACCTTGAAAAAAATCAGAGGAATGCTTACCAGGAAAAGGAACATCTGCATTTTCCCTCTTCCATCAATAAGCAGTCCTGAAAATTCGAACACACTGAAGTTTTCTAATGATCGAACCAAAGGTGTACGCAGCCAGTGCCAAGCTGGAGCTTCTGAGGCCCGGCAGATCCAAGGGGTTTCTGTACAAGCAAATAATCCCTCCCATACTCTCTACAGGTTCCATTTCTGGGAAGGAAGTACACTGACATCCCATCTATCCCTTCACTGAGTCAGCTAGGGTGCAGCCAGGCTTATCAGCCTCATGCCATGTCATGCTAAAGTGACTATTCTAGGTTAATCCCAAAAGCAATATAAGAACATTTATGTGTCAAAAAAACTTTAATTAATAAGCTCTGCAGGTCCCAAATTGTTCCTTACAGACTCAACTTGGATGTTGGGATTTCTCTTGACAATGTTTCTTGGCTTTGACATCTAGCTACTGATTCTTACTATGTTTTTTCCATGCTCAAGAGCCCTTCAATACCACAGAATTTTTGTTCCAAGAATATACCTATATAACTTACTAAATTACCTCTTCGTATCAGCATTACTTGACTGAACCCTTGCTAGAAAGAACAAAATTTACTTTTAGAAGAGGATTGGCATAAATATAATGCAGGAAAGAAGCATCCATTTTCACATTTATATAAATTTCCTTTTCTTGAACATGCTGACAGCATGTTGCAACAAGTACTTAATCCTGTTCCTAGGATGCTTGTACATACAATAAAAAAACAACTACAGAAATCCAGTATTTGAACAACAGACTTTGTACCAGACTGCAAATAATATCTATTTTGTCCTCTCAATTGATCTCGTCTACTTCATCAAAGAATTCATAGACTGAACAAAGTGAGGTTGTGAATAAAATTCAGTGGAATTCCTGGTAAATCTTGAAGATGCAGCAGAGGCATAGCTCGCTGTTCATGCTCTTTTCTCACGTTTTTCAGCTCTCTTCATTCAGTAAACCCACAACCATAATAGTTTGTTGTAACTATTACGAATTCCTCAGAAATGTGAATGCAGTTAAGAGACAACCATCTCAAAAGGAAAGCAACTCCGGAACATTGCTAGGAATTGCAAAGCTGCATTACAGAGCTGAATTCTTTGGTACAGATTAGCAACAACGAGTAATGAAGTTATAGTAACTTAACGAGTCTCTGCTCACCAGCACAGCTCCAAAGAAATTAATTTGGGTTTGATCCTAAACCACTGAACTTTGTAACTGCAGTGGATGGAAGTAAGTGTACCAGCCACAACTGGAGATCAGTGGATCAGCAGCAACTTGCTAGGTCCTGGCCAAGTATCCAAGGCAAGTGTAAGAAGTCAGCATGATTTGCTCTGGGTCACCCAGAAAACTCAAGAGCAGAACCAAGAACTTTGATTCTCTGTGCTGCAATCCAGGATCTTCCTTTCCATTATCATTCACTAAGATTCACAATCAGGCATGCCATTTTACATACAAGATATTGCAAAATGTTGCATAAATAACACATAATTTTACCTTGCCCCCCGCCCTGGATTAGTGTTACATTAGGCAGCCAGAGATGCAATAACCTGGATTACTTACACATCAGATGAGAGCACTGATATTCCAAGTTTCACTCAATTATTTTACCAACTTTGCCTTGGAAGGACTTTTTTTTTTGGTATATAAGAACAATCAAGGGGCTAAGCTATGTTCACTTGGCTATACAGGCTCTGTTCCATGTGGAAAGTGCTCTGACGCTGATGAACTCAAAGTGCCCTGTTAGGGCAGCTTTACGTCCTTCCTGCAACATCAGTATAGCAGAAGAAAGGGAACTACTGTAGGCAGGAGGAGAGAGTATCTCCCTCTGCCTATTCAAGGACACCTTCACTTTGAACATGCTGTTGACACTGTCTTTAACTTACAGAGAGAGATACAAATTTTATGCAGCCAGGTAGCAGGGCTCTGATTTGCACAGAAAAACGTACTAGCCTTTAGAAGGGATAACATTTCAAGCCCACCTTCCTATGAAGATCTGATGCTTTTGGCCCTCCATTACCTTGTCTTTGCTATACCCTTCCCTTTTAGTTGCTTCCTTTGTAAATGTGCTTGATTCTGTAAAATCTGTAGATAGTGTAAACAGTAGAAATAGCATACCTGTGAAATCCCCCCACACCACCCAATCTCTTGCTGCTTGCCTGTGCACGGCTGGGCCCTGGATGGGGTGTCACTGCCTTGAGCTTGAGGGTGCTCAGGACAGCCCTGATCCAAAGGGATATTGTTACAAAGCTGGGACCCTCCTGGGACCTTTTCTGTCGTCTTTTTTTTTTTTTTTCTGGGGGGGGAGGAGGCGGGAGGGAAGAAGCAGGTGTGTTTGGAGGGGATCTGTCCCGGAGGAACAAGGACAATGGGGGTTCCACAAGGGAGGGGGTGCAGGGGGAGGGGGTTCAGCACAGTGGGGCTGGATAACAGCCAGACCAGCCCCACAGACACAGGGCCCATCCCCAGTGCAGGGACTAGGCTGTAACTGATACTGGCTCTGCACCAAATCTAACCTGTGACCCCTCCCAGCAGAGGTTAGTTAATGGAGTGCAGGTTAAGGATGGGGATCAGCTGGGCCTGGATGTCCCGTATGATACATTACAACATGGCCTGTCATGTAAACTCACCTCATTAACAAGTGAGTTACTCGCCAATTCCAAGAACAGGGGTCCATTTACATTTCATACTTAAGGGACAACTGTGTTGCCCTCAATGATGCAGGGAATCTCACCATGGGAACTGATTTACCCATAGGCTGGAACAACAGAGCCCTACCTCATCCTGCAGAACTAAAGGCACAATTCAGCAGCACCATTAAGACACCAATTGCAAGGCAAGAGAACAGTAATTCTCACAGGTCCAGCTGGCAGTACACAGGCATACCTTGAACCTGCAGCTACCCTTTCTGAGGTGTGGGATCATAAGACTCAGCAGAAGAGATCCACATAGACCTACAAGCCCCTTAAAAGGCACCTTGCAGCAGCACTAAGTCTTCTGCTTCAGGACTGTAGCCCTCTTAAGATGTAAAACAGATTGATGTGAAGTGCTATGCAAGGAGAGATTTTACTTTCAAGTGGGGGATTGTTATGTGATTAAAGACTCATCTCCATAAACATGAAGGAGCACAGAGGAAGAATGAGATGTATGAACGCCAATGCCAGACTCAAGTTCCCAGTCAGAAGCTAACTCATCCATAGTAAAACCAGCAGCAGCATTCTATGCATCCTCTCTTTTTTAACACATCTCTGTGACTTCCAACATGCCTCCATGAAATAACAGCTGTGTCCCAATACTAAAGATAAAAATGTTCAAAACTATGCATACCAACTACTACCAGCACAGAAAGGAGTATTTGTCATGACCAGTGCATCACACCATACCTTTCTTTTTAGTGCCCTGCTTAACCTGTACACAAACGAAGTACTCTGCTTTTTCAGAAAGTCCCAAGATGTGAAGAAGTTCTTCCACCTCATTGACATTGTTGGGACATATTACATAGAAGGCATCTCCAGGTTGGTAGTCAAAGACTGTATCCTGTTTTAAAATATAAGATCATTTCTATTAAATTGTATCACAAACCAAGGACAACAGCATGCCCATTTCTAACAACAATCTTCCTACTATTGCAGTCACATGAAGTCATATGTTTTACTCTGTACTAGCACTTCACTGTTTGGAGCACATCAGAAACTACTCATGTTTTCTTTTCAGGTTTAACCTTACTAATTAGAAAAACCTTTCCTTAACTGGTTTAAGTATTTGGACATTCTTTAATAAGACCTGGTAAGCAGCCTAAACAGAAGGAAAATAAATATGTATTAAGAAGATGTGTTATATAACCAGCCCATATCATTAATTACTGATGTACTTTGTTTTCTGGTTTGAGAAGAGCAGAGAAATGAAGTCCTCATAATTAATGCAACTTTGTATAGAGATACATTATCACTAAAAGAAAATTTTCTGGTTAAACTATTTGATGAACTGTGACTGAAATTACCCCAACTGTTTTTATTTTCTGGAGGAAAAAAGAAAAATAGCAAGAGAAGAGCACAGTGAAAATTAAAAGGTACCTCAGGTCTTAAGACCTAGGTTCTACTTAGTTGGCTGAGGTTCTTGAGTGCAACTGCTGAAACCCTACTCAAGCTTCTGCCTGTTATAGGAACGTACAGAATTATACTTGCATCATTATGTTTCCCTTATGCATCAGGTGAGGTGACCTGCACACACAGACTGTTGAGAATGTTAGGAAAAAAAGGCAAAAAATGTTCACATGCTTTTTACCCTTCATTTTAACCCACTAAAGAAAAAGCCATCACTAACTTACTGCAATATCAAGTTCTAAGAGCAAAGCAGTTTTTATTGCATCTTCTCTAGTGAGCTGAATTGCTTTTGTAACTGGCACTTCAAAGGTTGCTCCCTCTGAAATCAGTGAGGACAGATGTGGATTCTGAAAAAGAGGACACAAAAACTTACACTAAAAATGCAAATCAGCTGAATGACAGCTTACTGTGACATACAGGAGTTAGTGTTGGTACAATTTTCTTGAAACAATCTTAGAAAACAATTCAAAACAATGCGGAAAAGCACAAATCTTTTATATACAGAGAGACTTTTGCTCTGCATTTTTAAAAATTACATCCAAGCAGTAACAGGCAGATATTCAACTATAAAAAGCCAGTGGGCTTGAACAGCCTAATGGGCCTAAACTACTATCAAATGCAGCTAGCCGTTTCCTTTTTCAGAAGCTGCCTTGAAAATAGCCAATTAGAGAATGGCATTTATGTTGAAACCCAGAAAACTCGCCTAATTCAAGGATTACTATGTGTACAGAACAGACATAGGAAGTAAGAAAAGAAGCTATTTAGAAACATCACTGCAGATTTACAGATTAAGACTGGGGTGCAGATGGGGCTATTATTACAGGCAATTTATAAGAGAAATTTTAAAAACTACAGTTAAATTTAGAGCTAATCAGCAAACTCCAGACTACAAAACAGCATCATGTTATGCCACAACATTTCTACACAGGTGAAAACGTGCCCCAAGAATTGTAAATGGGCACCAAGAATAATTCCAGACCACCTCTGTCAAAGGCTGTCACTTGAAGATCAGACTAGAGCCCTCATTTCTCCATCACTATTGTCAGCAAGTTTCATTTGAGATCAGTGCAGACAAAAATTAAGAGGTGGGACAGAAACCAAATGTCCATAACAATACTCTGTTAAATGAAAAGGAATTATTCTACCAGTAAGAGAATACTGGTTAATCTGAAGATTTCCTATTTGGAAAAAAGGAGACAGGAGAATCACTTGAGATCAACAGTTGGAAGTTTTTTTATTCTTTTAAAATTTTGACATGGTGATTAACACTTTGGGCCATATCAAGTTATATGTGCATCAGCTGGACTGTGATAACTGTCTACATTCGTATTCCCTCTAAGTCAAGTTCAAGGCATAATGAGATCAAGATTTAAGCTAAATTGTATTATCTTACACTTGCCACAAAGGCTTAAGATGCAGACCGTTACTGCTCTGCTACTAATAAGCAGCAGCTTGTTAATTCAACCCTGAGACTCAACAGCCCAGGACATAGATCATATAAGTAACTAAAGAGACCGTGTACCCAGCCTTCTTTAAATGGCAGGGAGTCTCTTTTTGCAGATATCCAAGCCTCAAATTGATGCATTTCAAAATAAGCCAACTTCAGCTGTGCTTGGCAAAAAATACCCGTGGTTGTTGCAATGTGAGATACTGGAAATGGACACGAATTGTGTCATACTTGTAAAAACAAACATGACCCTACATGGGACCTACTTGTTGACAAGGTCTATCCAACTATGTCAAAAATAGTACCAAAGGAAAAAAAGCCAAATCTGATTCTTTCCAAGGCTCAAGACAACCATCCAGCTTTATACCTGAAATTTAGACTATAATCTTTAATCTGTCACTGAATTCCAGATTAGCAGATTCAGCTTTTTCAATTTGCCGTTTGAAAGCAAAATTTACTTTTTTTCTATTTACAGAAAAGTTAAGGCATCAATATTATAACCCGATCAATTATTTCAGAGATCAGCCTGAATATATGCTATGACTTTAAAATAAGAAAATGGGCTCTTTTAACCACTATAGCACCACTTTCAACCCGTGTATTAGTCCTTAATCGAAGAGTACCTCTAAATCATAAATCTTTGTTTCAGTAATTTGGATTATGTAATTCAACAACCTGAGCAAAACCAGCCACAATATGAGGTTTAAAAGAAAGGCAAAATTATCCAGTGTTTCAATTCATACACTCTTACATAATTACATTAGCTAGACTAAATGACTCTCTCAGCATTACCACTGACACTCTCAACAGAGAGTGTCAGGGCCCTGAGGATACTAATGGGCTTTCATGGTCCTGACCAGCCTCACCAGAGGACTCCACCCTCGCCTCTCCTCATGGGCTCAGGAGCCCCATCTCAGCTCAGCCCTGGGTATTCAGTCCCTGCCTGAGCTACATCACAGGAGCACTGGTCGACAGCTCAGCCACAGCCATGACCACGGCTGGCCACAGATACTGTTGATCCAAGCCTGGATCTGCAGACTGACTTCCCAGCTTGGTCCCAGACCTGCCTCCTTCCCACAAACTTGTTTGATGATCTGCACTCTTGGCTGATCCTGGCTGCCATCTCCTGGTTTGCATTGCTTGGGTATCGGGGAATGCGGTTTGCTGTATTACCACACTCGACTCCTGGCTCCCTGTCCCTTAAAGAGTATTCTCTTGTACAGCAGGTCTTTCTTCAATATGGCTTCGTAGGAAAAGCACACTGGCTTTCAATCCACAGTTCATCTTCTGTTTCCAATACTAAAATTATGATCATGTTTTTACAATGACAAGTTTATCTGTTATTAAATATGCAGCGAGATTTTGAACAATTTTACACCCTCTTAAGGCATTCTGCAAGTACTAAAGATTTGAACAGAAATTCTACTATACTCCTTTCTACAGGAAGATGTTTTCACCGTCCTAACATAAGCCACTGAGGATTTTAATTCTTCCATTCCTGGCACTGCAATGCCATTCCTCTACCAAATTATTATTTAGCTAAATTATACTTTTACATCAGTGTTCATAACTCATATGGTGGTGACTACATTTTCACAATATAAATGGACCTTTCATTTACAATTCAAAAATCTCCTGCATTCGGGGACGTTATTTCCTTTATATCAGTATCCATTTACTCTTTTGAGCCGTATAGTACACACTCATGCTCCTACCAGAGCCGGAGGCTTTCATCATTCAAAGTGAAGTCCTTACCTCACCGTGGGTGTCCTGAAACTGCACCTCTATATATTCTGGTGGCAAGGCAGGGATATTAAGAGCAGACTGAGAGACAGGAGGGACAGAATGAACAAGTGAAGGTTCGGTGTCTGCAGTTGAAGTCACAAGATGGATGTCAACCAGTTTCTGTGTCAGAACATCAGCACTCCTCACTCTTTCATCTTCTAGCTTCAAGTTTTGTACTTCTGAGCTTGAGTTTAGTTCATGCCCAATGTGTGGGGCTGCAGACAGAGAGCTAGAAACACCATTACTGCTCATGTCTTCTTTTTCTTTCTGCAATAGAAATGCTTCCTCGAGGGCAAGCCAAAGTCCATCAATCCAAGGATCAACCACTAGTTCCAAACTGGGGAGGGAGGAGAAAAAAAAAAGAGAAAGGAATGATTGACATTGTGACCTACTGGACTGTTAATTTACAAATAATGAAAAGACCACAAAACCTAAAACACTATTAATTTTCCATTTTTGATATATATCTGCAGCTGTTATGAAGATAACTTTTTTGTTAAAAAAATATTTTCATTTAGTTATTACCATTATGTAAATTTATGGAGTCTGAAGTGTGTAACAGCTTTGCTCTTCTTCCAGTTTCTCATTTTTATTTTCTTATGCTGAACTTTATGACAGGAAGTTGCAACTTTTCACTGTGCAACAGCAACATCAATAGCTTACGCTAATGTTCCATTTTTATTATTTTAGAACACAAGATACAAGTTTTATAGTTATGACAATGTTTGTGTTCAATTGTCTCATATCATCATGCACAGAACCAATATAATCTGCAGTTCAAAATAAATAAGCCAAGACTGCAGCCTACTGGCCAGAAAGAGCAACAGAACAGGAAGGGAGTTTTCTTACATAATTCCTCTACAGTAATCAAAAGAACCTTCTTACATAATCCCTTGACAGTGATTAAAACAAACAAACAAACAAACAAACAAACAAAAGAATGTTTTATGGAAGAGACAAAAAAATAAAAAACATTGTAGGGTTTGCCTAAAGAGCAGCTATACTGCAAGATGTGAGCTTGGATAAAAGTCTGATGTGTATGTAGAAAGAGATGCCCATTACCCAGTACCACACATACTGGGAACTGGATTTATTTTCATTTGCTTCAGTAAACAGACTACTTTTTTAAACCCCTCCAATTATTCTGAATCACTTAATTTCTAAAACTGCTAAATACTTTCCATTTTTCCAGGCATTACAGATGTTTGCTCCCACTTTAAAAATGGAGTTTTATTTAATGGCAATTGAGATTGAAAAGGCATACTGTGTTCAGACAGGACTCATTCCTATGAGGTGCTGAGTATTCAGGTTCAACTGATTTCAAAGACTTCAGAATGTTTAGCCAAATTCACATATAATTATTGCATCTTGAAGAAATAAAATCCACACTCATTCAGCTCTTACCCTACAGAATCATCCGCTAATCCTGTGTCATAGAAGCGCTGGGCACCAAGTTCTTGAAGTTGTCGGTCTACTGTCTTTCCACCATTACAAAAGAATGTGTACTCGGAATCTCCCAGACCTAGCAAATTCAAGGAAAGAGGAATCATGTCAATCAGCCAGTCACCCAGGCTACACAGACAAAGATCTGCAAAGACAACACAGGATTTTCTTGCAGGAAATAGAAGAATCTGATATAGCAAAGTGCACATTACCAGGACACTTTTATGACCTTCAAGAAAAATTGTGTTTTTCCCAAAGTAGAGCTGAAAAAGTAGTTCCCCGTTCAGAAGTGTAAGACACAGAATTTCTCTGTAAACACTTTGCTTTCAATATTTCACATTTCAGAAGAATGTTGGTTTAGTTTGAGGCTTTAAAAAAATATAAAACCACTCTTACAGGAAAAATGTAAGGAACTGAAATAATTGGAAAAGAGTGAAACTGATAAACTGTACGTGAATCTCATCTACACGTTAAAATTGTTAATATATATCAACAACATAAGGGAGAGAGTATTAAAAGTAATACAAAAATATTGGAACCTTGGGAAAAAAAAATCAAACACAGGAGTGACTTTAAACAATGTGAAGTAAGAAATGTAGGAAAATGTGCATTAGGGAATTTGGTCCAACATCTTCCTCCCCAGGAATAAGAGATTTCTTTGTAGATCTCATTTTCACTGCACTGGGTTTTCTGCCCTTTAACAGTCATGAAGATGTTCTGTTAGAAGAAGATGCTCTTTGTTATCAGTTAAATAGTCAGTGGACTCAGGAGGTATGTTCATGGAGGACCTGAGATTTTAAGAGACCAACTAAACCCCTGACCCACCCTAAAAGTGACCAACCACACACACCTCGTCCTTCGCAGATGCTTATCTAACAGTCCCAAAAAGACCACTGGTTAGGTAGCCTTCACAAATTCTGTAACTAATCCACACCACTGTTTCATTATCTTGACTATCACAATTTTTCACAGCCTGACCCTTTCTCGTGTGCAGTTTGAAACCACTAGATCCTTATCATCCCCACCTAACAATGGACTATTCCCTTGTCCTTTATAACAACCTTATTTTTATTTTTCTTCTTTTTTTTAAAAAAAAAAAAAGACTTCTGCTCCCTCTCAAGTACTTAGAGCAAACACTTCATTGGACAAGCTGAAATGGATACCATGAGTGTATTTTAAAACTGGTCACTTTTTAGACTGGAATCACAAAACATATTGTAACTTAGATACTATAATAATATCTGTTACTAGAAAAATCAGTATTAATACAATGCTTATCTTCATATATGCATATATGCATTCAGTCAGCTATGACAAACCTAACCATTTTACAAACCATAATGTATAACTAGGCAATAGCATAACATTATCTCACAATGCTACATGAGTAGGATGCATACATTTCAGACTTCCACATTATATATCCACTAGAAATTTCCTTCTAGTGGGTACTTTCCTCACTAAAAATCTAGAACTTTCCTCACTCCTACCTATCAACTCAAACTTGTCAGGCAAAAATAACCTAGGTTCAAATAGAAGTTTCTGGAGTTTGTTTAAACGCAACCTGAAAATTCAACAATCTGACCTTACCATCAGATCAAGAGATATCAAATGCATTTTGCCAAATCTGCATTTTGCATATCAATCTTTAACCTGAAGTTACATACCTTCTACTGACAAGTATGACACTCAAATTTAAAAAAAATTATTACAAATTTGAAGGGATGGAATGATCTTAAAACCTTATTTTTTAAGAACATTTTATACTGCCTTTCCCTCTGTATAGAAAAATGCCCAATTACTCGCAAAGTAAACTCGTCTAGTCCACAGAGACTTGACACGAAATTAAAACTTCAATGGTTATAGATAGCTTATATCATATTTTGTTTATGCAAAGAAAATTAAACTATAAAAAAATTAAATTGGTAGCTAACATTCAAATCATTTCTGTGACACTGTTCCTTTATTGCTCATAGAAGATATTACACAAAAAAGCTGTTCATGTTATAAAAATAAATGTTTTATAAGCACTTAAACCCAAACAACTTATTCACAAGTAAAAAATTATTCAGACAGAGAAGTGCTGCAACAATATAGAAAATACTAAATCACCTAGCAATCCATACTGGAGATGTGCGAAATGATCAGGTGGCAAGGTCGTGTCTTGAATTTTCTTTACAAACTTGCGGGCAGTGTCTGGTGGGTCTCCAGTACCGGTAGTGGAAATAACAATAACTACAGGATCCTTTTCTGTTTCCAGGTTATACTACAAGTAATAGAACAAGTAAGTTACAAAGTGCCACTTGATACCTATTTGTGGCCTTAGATATTATCTTCCACCCTTCCTTTTCCCACAGGTACACACGAAAATGTTTAAACTCATCTTACTTGTATTAAACGACAGAAAGTCTTTCAAGTAATTACAAGTCATTTTGGGGATGCAACTTATAATCTTGGTTGGAGTTTTCAAGACCAGACTCGGTAAAGGCCTGAGGAACCTGCTCTGACCTCAGCTGACCCTGCTGCGGGATGATCTCATGAAGTCCCTTCCAATCTGAATCATCCTATGATCACATACACAAATGCCAAAGAGCAGCATTTTGAGCAGGCTAGTACATATGCAAAGAATACTAACAACTGCACTCGGACAGCAACAGCTTAACTACACAGCTCCTACAGTATTTGCTGTGTCAAGTGGAAAAAAAGTATTTTTGTATGTATGATCACAATCACACAGTTAGCCATAATACTGATAATTTCACACAGATAACTGGGATGTGGCCGTACAAACTGTGGGGATCATTTCTAAGTTCCACTGGGGATCATTTGGTTCCATCTGATAACTTCCATGTTACATCTGCCTTTCCCACAAAAAAAAAACATGCTTTGGAGTCTGTCTCTGAACAGACATAATCAGTCACCATGCTCTACAGTCTGATTCATTTTGGCCCCTTCACCCTGCCCCCAATTAATTGCTCTCCCCTTTGCTACTACCAATCTTCCACATTTCCCATGGTTTTATGGGGGCTACTCCCATTATACCAGGTCGACAAGAACTGCCTATATTTGGGATTATGCGTCAGTTCCATAAATTCAGGTCTCATGCAACCATTTATTACTTCTCAAGCAAAAAGCATTCTGTTTCTTTGATTATTCCAGCTTTACGCTGATAGCAGGCTGCAGCGCTGTGCTCGTGTGCTGTCTGTCAGGTCACCCACACAACGCACTCTTTCACAGCACCCCTACGGGCTACAGGTTTTGAATCACACGGACAGTTAGCTACCTATGGGAAACACAGCTCCACAGAACCACAGACACCTTGTTTGGGAGTGACTTCTGGAGGTCACCTAGTCCCACCTCATGCTCCAAGTGGGACTAACTGCCAACACTGCATTAGGTCAGCTATGACTCTGGCTGAATTTTGGAAATTTCTAAGGGTAGAGATTCCACTTTTCTGGGCAGCCTCTTCCATCCAGAAGAGCTTCTCCACTAGTGTCAAATCTGAGTTTATCAGGCTGCACTCAGTGGATTTTGCCTCCTGTTGCAGTCTTCTGCTGCCAAGAAGAGCTTGGCTCAAGTAGGCTGCTATTAGGTCACTCCGCCTCCTTTTTGCCATAATAAGCAACCCAAGCTTCTTTTACTGCTCCCTGTAGGTTTCAGTTTAAACTCTCTCCCAGCATTCCAAGTTTAATAAAATAGTAAGGTTATGAGAAAATATAAATAAAGATTGCAAGAGATGCTATGTTTCATTCCAAGCAGTTTCAGAACTGCAATTCAAAACTTCAGAGTTTGAGGAGTTTTGTTCTAAACACTTCACTCAATAAATCACTCAAACCTTATCCCCTCCCTCAAGCCATGTAAAAAGTTACCCCTTACACCTACAATCCAAAAAGGTTAGGAATACAAAGAAACAGAGTATCAAGGGGTTTTGCTCTTGTCATTTTTTCCAAAACCTTCCTGAAGAACCTAAAAGCAGTCGCCTGGAGCAACTTAAATTACCATCTGGAACAGTATCCTGCCTCTGACGGTGGCCAATAGCAGGTGCCTAGAGAAGTATAAGAGAAGAGAGTAGGCATGCAAGGATATTCCTCAAGTACTTTGCTAGACTTCAGTGAGTTGTGGTCCAGGGACGTTCCAACAGAGGTTTTGCCCTTTACAAGTTCAGGCGATCTCCAAGTATCCACAAATTCCTGAGACTTCCAAAAGTGAACTATAAGTTGTGCAAAAAAAGGCCTTAAGGGTCCTGTTGCAGTAACCCAGATTTTCAAAACTTCCACAGCTGATTTGATAAGTACAAATACAACAGATTCTGCAGTGCACTGTCATGGGGGACTACTGCATTTACAAACAAAAGCAAATTCTTCAAGTAAAAAAAGCAAGGATCTACTAGTATCACATAAAAATTTACCATAAATTGTGTTTCATTAAAATAATAAAAAAAAAAGATATAAGCTCAGAAAATAGAAAAAGTGGTGTATTAGAACAGAGTTATGATTAGTTCACCAAATTCTTGCTTGCTCCACTGCACATTCTCCTCTGCAAACTTAAAGACCTTTTGGAAGCCAAATGTTTGGCAACAGAGGTCCTGCATTAATTTGTGTCAATTACTGGGAGGTCTGATGTATCACTAGACCAAGAACCTTACACAATTACATAGTTTTTTACTGTACCTTCCACTTCTTCCTATGTCCTTAGTGTTACATCTTTGTCCCATTCTTTCTCTTTCCTTCAAAAGTACTCCTCAGCTGAGGACAGCAATGCCACACAACAGCCGTGAGCAGCCTGCTCAAGCTGTGAATGACTGCCAAAGGAAGAGGATGGGATCAGACACCCAGATATGTCTTACCCAGAACAGTATGTATCATGGCAAAGGTGCTTATTCAGATAACTCATCCAAGGCTGATGACATGCACTGTGACCCAAGATGATCTCCATTTAGCCTCCTATTTTACTGCTCCTACCTCACTTCCACTTCATTTCAGTCTTTCATCAAGCATAAAAAGCAATCACAGTAACCAACCAAAGATTTATGGCCTTTTCCTCACCTACGAGAGTGTAGGTGAGAGACACTACTTGGAAACAGCCAGTGTTTCCGAGGCTTGAGCGGTATTTGACTATGAATTTTTGTATGGCAACAGGATCACGTTATGACTATTGACTCTGTAGCCACCTATTCCATCCACAGACCTTCACAGCAATCCCTTTAAGCGATGACAAGGTCTGAAAAATACCCAAAAGCCGCATAACGATGGGCCTTCTAACTGATAAATGTGGACAAATCCTCACCTAAAGCATACACACACACCTCTCTGAACTGTGCATGCTATGGAAAAAACTCTCACATCTAACACACCCAAAGGACTTCACAAGAGGCCCCACCAAATTCAAGCAAACTCTTGCTCCAGTACATTACGCCACCCTGCCTTCCCCTCCCCAATTACACTTAAGCTTCTAAAAGTTCTCTTTATTTACAGTAAAGGATAAGGAAAAGCTTAAGTGATGAACTCTACAAAGCTGCAGAAATTACTTTTTTCCTCAGTGCCCAATTCTCAGATTCTGTATTCAGTACATCTTTCTACCTCATCAGTAACTCACAGCTCTGAGTTGTCTTGCCAAATTTGACAAAATAGATTTATTCAAGTGGCAGGCCAATAACAGGGCTAGAAATACCCTGCCTACTGCCTTCCTGAAAATAATTTCCAAACCTGTCAAATGCAGAAGAAATGAAATGGAAGAATATATGGAGAATCTTCACATTCCCTGCTGGCTGCATAAAAGTCTCTCTGTTAACACTTTGCTACATGCTCAGTGAACATTCATTCAAAAGCAGACATCCAGCTACCCAACATGTAGTGTATCCCCAAGAAAGCAACCTGCTAAAAGGGAACTAAATTATTTTAATAAACTCCTCAGACTTTCAAGTGCATGAAAAAAAACTCTCTTAGTTGTTATTTTCTGCTCATCTCATATGAAATACCAGGCTATCAAGTTTTGTTTGTTAGTTTTTCTTAAGTGTTTTTGTTTGAGGACATACAGTTGAAAGTACTTTGTGAAGGAAATTACAGTCCATATTGCTTTTAGTTACAGACAGACGCTAACAGTTTTCAGATCCTTACCCTTGGATAACAGCAAATAGTAAAAAGTCACTTCCTTGCTCCAGCCACGCTTCTTATTTCTTTCTAGAATATAACTGGAGTATATCCAGTGTGAACTGGAGTGAGTGCATATGCTAAGTAACTCAGGAAGACCCCACAAAAGCTCAGGGTCATGCTGGAGCCCACAGTTCACAGTACACAGGACCTCAATGCAACACAAAAACAACAGAAAAAAAATGTGTCGTTTCTAACAACAGGAGAGCTGACCAGTAAATACAGAATTCATTCACTACTGCACACATAAATAGTTTTCAAGAAGTCACAGCACTGTTGTTAGAATACAGATCAAAGATATATTCATTTACTGTTTTAATAAGAAAAATCACAAGAAAGATGTACCTTTGGCAGAAGGCTATTAAGCATTTGTGAGTATTGGTCCAAATTACTGATTCATAAGAAACAAAAATTTAAAACTAGATGGTATATTTTAGGTGGGTGCATGTGCTCAGCCTTCATGATCATTAACAGGCACCACTCAAGCACATGAAGAAAAATGCAGCTCTTAAATACCTATTTTTCAAAACAGCATGGAGTATCTCACCTTGTCCATTTCACTTATACAGTGCATATCAGCTTCAAGTCCATGGGCACCTGCTTGCTGCCATATTTCCTCAGCTATGGCTTTTGCCTGCCCCTTTTGTGTTGCATAGAGGAGCAAAAACCTCCTTTTTAAATCACAGCGCATTTCCCAAAACAGCACTTTTTTTTTTTTAAAGATACTGCAGGGGAAAAAAAGAAGAAAAAAAGTGAATTTATTGCACGCAGAACAGCAAGATTTTGCTTTGCCTATTAGATTAAAAAGAGATATTTTAAAGGATAGCAGTATTGGCATTTAACTTGGAAATGAGGCACCTACCCTGAAGAGAAGCCATTTCTCACACCCAAGCTTTGTAGGCCAGGTTGCAAAGGACTTGTGGTATTGGTCATATGTGCAGTAATATTGCAACATCTCCAGTATCAAGAATCTAGTTTGTAAACAATACAATAGAGAAACTAGCTTCATGAAAAGGTATGCTATTTTAATTACGTAAGTTATATTTTTCACTTTAAGTTAGTGACTGCTTTGGTCACTTTTCTGAGATGTATTTGAAAACAAAACGTAGACCTGGTGAAGTCAAACTACAATGCCTGAGAAAAAAAAACATTAAAATTCTCAGTTTCTTCTTTTCTGAAATTGGTATTTTTTACCTGACTGCCTTTATGCTTTACTGTCCACTATGTCTATATTTTAGAACACAAACGTTTTTCATTTCATATTTCAAAAAGGAGCTTCTTACACAAGTGCAAATACAGAATTGACTGTTCGGGTTTTTTTTCTCCTAAAAATAAGAAGCCATCTTAGAGAAATCTGTTGTAGTGTAAAATGCCACTCCTTCACTAAGTCTTGCAAGCAGTAGGATGAATGAGATGCATACTCTTATCCATTCACCTGTCCCATGAAAGTTTGAATGTGAGAAGTTTTCTTTCATGGATTTTGACACACACAGAACACAACAGATTTAAGGGTAACTTCAAGAAGCAGTGAATAAGAGAGACAAGCAGAATATCACTCGTGCATACATTACAAATTAATCTTCTGTCAATATTTTGTTGCTGCTAGGGAGCTGCAGTAGAACTCAAACACCTAGAATTACAACTGAGTAACTTTCAGTTCCCAACTTGAGATTTTTTCACATGCCTGGGCCCAGTTTGCTGTACTTCACCTACTGCTCCCACACAGATTCAACTACAGAAAACATTCAGTATCCTAGCCACACACGCTGATTTATGGCAACCTGTGGCTAAGTAATTTGAGGCATGTCTTTTTCCTGTTTCTCTCAAGGGAAAACAAACATAGCTCAACTGCATAAGAAGAATATTGCGCTTTACTGACATGGCATGATATTTCTCCCCACAGTATTGTGGAAGGTCTCCCCTATTAGAATTTCTTTGTTTAAAGCACACTTGTAAATCAAAAGTGGTAAAACTGAGTGATAGCTTCTTAAGAGTATGGTGCCTGTACCATACATGAATTCCATGACAAATTTAATTACTAAAAAATTTTAAGGCTTTCATTGTATTTTGTCCTACTACATTTTCCATTACAGTTTTCATTTTAAATTGATTACATTATATTACCTAAAAATATTAATAATTACCTTAACAGTCACTTTAAATAAAATAATTTAAATAACTGGCTTCATGTGCACGTGCACAGAAGAAGACACATACACCAAAACAAACCACAAAATGATTTTTCACCCTCTTTTTCCAAAAGAAATACAAAGAAATTTGATAACACACAAATTATGATGATTCATATGAAACAGTTTCAATACAGTTTAAATACCCACAGATCCCTGTAGTAATACAGAGTCACCCTAGTCACACGCTATGTTTTCACCCTAATTGTTCTCTTGTCAGCAGGTGGCAATGCCTGACTATAAATGGAGAAAAACAATAAAGATGAAGCGGCATTTCATTACTACATTCTTTTTCATACCTCAGAAAGGGAAAAAGAGAATCAGTTTTCCACTGTGACCACACCATAGCAAAGAAGCCTTCAATATACAAAAAGCTGAGGGGTAAGCTGCCAACATTATAGCCAGGGGATTATGAAGAGACTTCAAACAAAAGAGTCAGCTTGGGCAGCTGTACAAGAGAAGCATGAAAATTTGCAATAGTAGGGAGAGAAGAGAGGGCAACAGAAAGAACAGCAGTCACGATGTGGTCTGACATGGCCAGATGTTGCCCTAACAGCACTGTGACCTCTGCCTAGGCCAGGCAGAGCAGCCTCTCCATAAGACACTGTGAGCTGCTTCCACTCCAGATAGTACAGTAGCAATAAAGGGTGCAAAAAGTAGCTACCCACATCTTGGGTGCATGTATGTGAATTTGAGGGAAGCTTTCTAACTGGTGTGCGGACTAGTAGGTTGCATAGAGACACAAAAGTTAGAGCGACCACATCTCCCACAGAAGCTGTGTACAAACAAAAGAACCCACACAGCCAGAAGAGGGGTTTGTCCTTGAAATGCATACATAGACACACAGTCCCCTCTCTTGGGAGGTAACAGTGCAAGTGTGTGCTTGTGGGAAGGGGGCAGGCCACAATTAGATAATTCCTTGGAATTAGATATAGAAGGCTGTTTAAATATTTGTAGGCATATATTAACGTTTTGTAAGTGCCTACTACCTGTTGCATTGTTGCTATTGATCTTGAATATATAGTTCAATTAACTGGTTAAACAGTAGTTAAATTAAGTGCCTGACAGTTAATTATGTCATTAATAGATCAACAAACTCCTTTGATCCTGATTTGATCTAAACTACACAAGTTGAGGAGTTTCTCCCTGGCATCAACCAGAAGAGCTTCATGCACAAAGTGATCAAGTGATGCCTGCTAAAAGAAAGGAAAATTAGTCATGCCTACCTGCAGATGAACACAATCATAAACCAGGAACACACTTGTACTCAGATGAACATACTGCCCACATTGCTCTTGCTTTGCTGCACCATACACTCTTCAAAGATGATATGCCACTTCCACTTATGTCATACGAGTTCAACTGAAATAAAGAGGGGAAAAAACGGTAATTCTTGACTGTTCAGCTTTCTAGAGAATCCCTCTAACTTTAATAGTATTACCACACCAGCAGCCTTTAACATGTTGATGTGTTGGTAGTCGCACATCAAAAAACAAAACAATGCTTAAGCTGGGAAAACAATCCAGTATTTGCTGGCTCAAAGCAGGGCTTAACGTGAAACTAAGGATAAAATTCCAAATTATAGCTCATCTGACCCAGAACTCAGAAAAGTCAGAAAACTAAGAGTCCACAAAAGATTAACAGGGAGTCCATCAGCTCCATAAGTCAACACGCTGTAGGAGCGAACAAGCCATCTATGAATGCTAGCTACACAGTTTCACTGAACCAGATGTGCTGGCCCCAGCAATTACATACCTGTACTGTAATGCCAGACTACCCACTTCATGTACCTGGTCTGTCAAAAATGTCAAACTGCGTGGCCACGGGCAGGATAGAAACGCAGGAAACTTCTGCAGTAGCTTTACACACTTCTCTGGGGCTTTAACGCGGGTTGTGGGATCGTGCCTTCAGAGCCACGAAGTCATTCCCATGCCGTTTTTTCAACAGTAAGCGACTTGCTCAGAATCGCTTTCAGTCTACGACCAAGACAAACAGAAAAAACATAAAAAACGTCAATGAAACCCGCATGTGAAACCCTCCGCGGCCCAGGGCTGACCTTCCGTCCAGAAAAACGCGGTTGGACCACCGGACGCCCCGCCGGGAAGGGGGAGGAAGGTCCCTGAGGAAGGACGCTGATTTCAGGGAGCTAAAGCCAGGTCCGCACCGGAGGCCTGAACGCCGCCGCGGCAACAGAAGCCGCCCAGAGCGGGCCGTGCCGGGCCGTGCCTCGCCTCCCCCCCGGCCGCCGCGCTGCCCCTCAGAGGGCGCACCCGCCGCCAGCCTGCGGGAAGGAGACTGCTGTCGCTGAAGGACGCGCTTTTCATCAGTACCTACACGGGGACAAGTCCGGCTCCCGAGCCAAAGCACCCGCCCGGGCACCGCCACGCTACGCCGGACCCACGGCGGCAGCGAGGAGGCGGCCGGAGTGGGGCGGGATGAGGCGGGCCCCGCGGGAGAAGGCGGTGGCTGCCGGCTGCCGGAGGTACCCGCCGGGAGAGCGACGGAAGCTCCCGGCAGGCCCCGCGCCGCCCGTCATGGCGGCGGAGGTGAGGGTCCCCGCGCTCCCGCAGCTCGTCCCCCGGCACCGCCAGGTCCCCGCAGCGGCGGAGGGAGGACGAGGGCGGAGGGAGAGCGGCGCCTCGGCCCGCGGCAGGCAGCGGCGGGCGCTGGGGTGGGAGGGACGCGCCTCCCGGCGGCGGGAAGCGTTGGGCCTGCGAGGCGGGAGGGGCGGAGAGGCCCCGCCGGTGCCGGCTAGCGCAGGTCAGGTTCACCCGTCGCCCCCCGGCTTCGCGGCTGCGAGCCCCCTCCCGGCCCGCTCCGGCCGCGGGTAAGGGCGGTGCCCCTCTGCTGCCCCGCGGCCCCGGCCCGGGAGGGTAACGAGAAGCGCCGTCGTGCAGTTCCCGCTCCCCCGTAGCTCCCCCGTCGTGTCCTTGCGGAGACGCGGGGCAGAGGTGCCTTGCACCCTGTCGGGCCGGTCTCGCCGCTCCGGGCAGTTTCTTCTCTTTGCATGGCCTTGCGCTGGTGGTCGTGGGAGAGGGATCGTCCCAGTCGTGTCCAGCCACTAAAAGGTTTTTTGCTGCGTTTTGATGACACTTAGCTGTTTTCCAAACTATGTATTTATATGTATTTTTCTTTCTCTAGGTATCTTTTGAGAACCCACTTGATCCAATATGGCATTGATTAGCCGAAAAAGTTTACAGTTTTATTCATCCAGCACACCAGCAAGCAGGTCCATTTTGATGACCCTAAGCAAAAGGTTGAGCTTTATCAGTGGGCAGCGAAAGCCCCAAAACTGTAGCTCCGTGGCCATGAGGATGCTATATTTCAAAGATAAATCTCAGTATATGTTTTGTAGAAAAAAACACGTACAACTGCGGATACAGTCTCTTTCTGTTAATGAAACTGTGCATCTTTGTGGAGATATTGGGAGCAGTCCTAAATCTGATAACAGGTGGATGGATGAACAACTATTTTTCAAGAAGTTGAACAGCCTTTGTACATCGAAAGATATTTTTGACTTTCTTAGCTCTCTGGAAGTCATGTCTGATATTATGGCATCAGGAGCCTTGCAGAGGATTTCTGAAGTTGAGGTGGATGACAATGGTGTGAAGAATCCTGAAGAAGTGTTAGAGAATGAAGTTTTCAGGGCATTATGCTTCCAGTTTGAATTTGAGTCCTCAAAACTGTCAAACACTGGGCTGCTGAATGCTTTGCAAGCTTTGATAAAACTACGTATAGATCCCCAGAGTACACTGATGGCAAGCTTGCTTTCAGAGGGTGAGGAACGGCTTGGTAAAGGACAGTTGACTGTTAAAAATCTGTGTGCTCTTGGAGAGAGTTTGCTTGAGTTGGAACGCCCAAGTTGGGCGATGCTGGAACAAATTGTGAACCACGTGCAAGAAAAAGACATTGAGAAGTGGAGTCCTAGGGAAATGGTGATGGTTTATAAGATGCTGCAGGTGACTGTCAGGGAAGGGGAACAATACCAAGACTTGCTAAACAGAATGAACAGTGTCACTTTAACCATAGTTTCCCAGCTAAGCCCCAAGTTCACAAGCATAATACTAAATTCACTGGTTGTTCTTCATCAGACTCAGGCAGTTCCCTTAGTGACAGCACTGTGTAAGCATTCTGTGAACCATATTCCGTATTTCACAGGTGATGAACTGGTAGATGTACTAGAAGCCTTCCTATACTTTGGACATCGTGAACAAATTTTTACAGAGGTGCTGGAAACACATGTTCCCAAGTCTATCTTTACCATGCATCCTCAAACAGTCAGCAAAGTCATGCAGTATTGCTGCCGAAAGATGATCCTTTCTAAGCCCATCTTTGATGCAGTGGCAGAAGGTTTCATTTCCGATGGTGACAGATTTACCACTGACCAGATTGCTGAGTATATTATACCATTTGGGACTCTTAACTATCTCCCTCCAAGTGCTTCTTCCTTGTTTGGGAAGCTTGAAACCATACTGCATACTCGCTTTAGTCACTTTCAGCCTCACACCTTGCTGAAGCTACTGCACTCATGTGTCCTTATTCAACGTTATCCAGTAAATTTTCTGCCAAAAATATTTAGTCCTTATTTTCTGCAACAGCTTCAAGGTAAGGAGCAGTGTTTCTCTTGCTATGTTCCCCATTTCTTTATATTACGTGGTGTGTCTTTTGTCAAGAACTCATTTGTTATCAATTACATCTGTCAAATCAACAATGACCTGATTAAGGTGACTGTTGCTAGATTGTTGCTTCCTTGTCACAGTTGCAGTCGTCTTTCAGTTTATGTCATTTAGAGGAGTTTGAAAATTGCCCTGTACAATCTTAAGCAGAGATTTGAAATCTCTTAAAAAAAATTATTTCAGTTAATCCTTCTGCTTTTCTAAAAAATACTGACCCTCTGTTTTTTCCCCATGTTTGTCCTTCGTCTCATACAGGTTCTAGATGCTGAGTTATTCTGTGCAGGAAATGTGTTACTTTTAACTCTGGCTCTTTAAACTTCTTTGCCTATGCAGTGACCCATGTGAATACTCACACTGAAGTGAGACTATGTTACTATGAGACTGGTAACACTAGGAAGGCTAGTGAGACTAGTTATTATGGAGCTAACAAGACTGAAAACAAAAGTGGTAGATTTTTTAATGGTGGTACTTGGAATGATGCACGAGTGATGTAAAATATAGTTTAGTGATTCTAGGTTCATTTTTCTCTAAATTGTTGCATTGTAGTGACTGCCACATGAGGGATGTGGCATAAAGGTGGAACACTGGATAGTGAGTCCTGAGGCTTGACTTCTATTCTGGGTGTAGCCCCCCCATTTGCTTTGCAGCTTTGGGAAGTCACTTCACTTTTCTGTATCTTTTTCTTCCCCCACAATTGTTTGCTTTGCTTACTTGGATCTCACGCTCCTTAGGGTTGGAACTGGCTCTTAGGCATTTTATTCAGGGGCTAGCCCGGGGGAGGATGTATTTCAAAAAACAATAGAAATACTAGTAGTACTGATTGTGAAGCTAAAATAGCTACCTTCTGCTCATGCACTGCTGGTTAGATTTAAGATTTCGCTGCCTGTCTTTTTACAGTTAAGTCCTTTGTGACTTTGCGTAATTCTTATTTCTGGATATCTTCCTAAGCATCCAAACCACTCTCTTTCTGAGGCTCTAAGGGCAAGGTACACGATCACAGTTGTGAGAAAACCTGTTCATAGCCTTCAAAATAGAGAACAAATTATAATATGCAAGAAAAGTTACAATAACTGTTCCACAGCTTACTTAAAATTGTGTTACTAGCAAGCTCACCTATTACTACAGAAATAATTAATTGTTATATTTAAAAAAAAAAAAGTCTAAAAATCCTTATAAAGTTTGGTCAAGATTAGTACAAATTCTAGAGAGATGTGAGGTGAAGTGTAGCATTGGGACAAAAAGAATTTAAATTACTCTTATTGATAAGAACGTGTTACTATTATATACAAAGAATTTGTAAATCTCAGGCAGTACAAAATGTGTTTTTCAAATACTCTTTTGCCTTATGATTCAAATAAGGTCCATTGCATGTAAGTGATTCTAGCGCTTTACTCCTTACCTTCCGTCAGGCTGCATCGTGTCCAGCTTTTCAGGTGGGGGTAGGGTAGAACCAGATATGGACATCTGCTGTCATCTCTTCTGTTGTTTCAGGATAAGGATTATTGTATTATATTCTTGCTTCCAACTTGGTTGTATTTCTCTTTCATATTTTATTATGATCAGCTTGTGAAAGCTGAAAAGGGTAAATGGATAAAGCTGAAAAAATTAATTTGCAGTGCATAATTGTTGGCTTAATTAAAATAGAAGTGATATCCGAACCAGTAAAATGTAACAGCATTGTAAATGTGAGCAGTTAAGGATAGGCTGGTATGTTTTTTTTTTTAATTATCAGGTAAAAATGTAAATTGAATTCTCAGGCTCACATATGTTTTAACAAGGCATAAAGATTGGTGCTTCATCCTGGGTTTTAAATTACTTTTAATCTAGAATCTGCTGCGGTTATGTGATGCTTCTTCGCACTGGCATCCTGTCTGCTGACTACACTCCTCTGGTGGAGGCTTCCTGTGCCCATCCCTGTTCTGTGCCCTGAGCTCCTTTCCTTTCCACCTCTGAGCGAGTGCTACAGTCCTATCCTTGGCCCTATGTCTTACCATACTGAGGAAAACATTATGAAATTTAAAAATCTACCCCATGGTTTATCCCATCTTGCTTAGGAGATCAAGGAGTCTGCTCACCCGCTGCTTCCAAGACTGTCTTGTCTGCAAGGGCTGCTTTCACATAATTGTTTTGGTTTTTTTTTCTTCCCCCCCAGTCTAGGAAGTTTCTAGAACATCCCCCACGTGATAGCCTGTCCTTGGCTGTAACTATTATGTAATCCAACACTTCTGGACACAAACCTATTATGAACAGCGCACTTGTAAGCTATAGATTTTAAGTAATTCTGTGTTAGATAGTGAAGCATATTTGGCAGCATTATAGGGATATGTAAGCTACGTCAGAAGGATGAGTGACTTCTCTAGATCTCAGCCAAGATTGGTCTGTTAATAAAACTATATAGAAGGTCAAGTTTTCAAAGTGATTAGAAACTTTGGTCACTCAATTTTTAACTGTTCAGCATAAAATACCTTAAGAATTTGACTTTTAGGAAGCAGACATTCCTCATATCCTAAAAAACAAAATGTCTTTTAAAGTTCTCAAGCTGATACTTTGAAAATGAGAAACCTCATAGTACCAGTTACTTTGAATATGTTCTTCTAAACGAATATAAAGGTATTCCACTAGAGTGGTCAAAGCTCAGAACAGGAACTTGAGAAGATGACCTGCATGATTAGCATCTTATACTACATCAGGATTTTACCATTCTGTAATAATACTTTGCACGTAACATGAAAGAGTCTTCAAGTATACACTTGTAGACTAATCTCCAGAAATTATTCAGCATTATCTGCTACTTTCAGATAATTAAAAAAAAAAAATTTGAGTGAAACAATGAGATCCTGGGATTATAACCTGGGGAGAGGGCGTTGTAGGAAGAAGGAAATGTGGTATTTCTCCGAGACCTCAACTCAAACTTATTCCTTCTTGTAAAACGTCCTGCATCTATCAGATTCTCATTTTTTTTTGAAAGACTATGACAGTCTTCACTAAGATCTTGCAAGTTGTGTATTTTTTTTATGTTGATGATATTTCTGTAAATCATTTCCTCATTTTTCTATGTCATTTCACAACTGATCTTTCTGTTCATTCAAACAATGATCAAGGATGATAATGATCAAGTAGCTTCTCTGTGCGTTAAACTGAATAGCTTTTCCTAACTTCTGCATGAAGGTTTGTGTAAGGATGCTTTGTTGAAGGTACACCTGAAAGCCTGAATATTTTTGTTTCAGCTCAGCCGCCTGGTTTGGACAGAACTGTTACCTCCCAGCTAACCCAGCTTTTTCTGACTGTTACCCTGGAGTGCCCATTTTATGAGGTATGGTACATATGAAACCAGAACTGATGTTAGCAAGAGGCAGTAAAGTCTTTAGGGCCCTGTTGATAAGTAGTTGAAGATTGTCTTTCCCATGAAAACATTGGAATTGGACGAAACAGCTTTTTTTTTCCTTGATGAAAATATGAAGCATTTCTACCTGTTTGATGGACTTGATATATTTGTTTGTTTGATAGAACTGACTAGCTCTAAGTTAAAGGGCTTTTTGAGTATTTCTGAATACTTTTGCAACAACTATTCCCTTTTTATGTTTGACTTGTGAAGTCTTGGAGAACAAAAGAGATCAGGCACTTTGGTGTTGGCCTGACTGCAGAGGAATGGAAACAGTTGTGCATTTCTCATGAGTGATATGTTCAGCATGATAGCATGGAAGCTTGCTGAGGATATTCTGGTGGTTGTTTTTTGTTTTTATTCTTTTTTTATGTTTCTAGCACATCATAACTGAGACTGTAAGTCTCTCTGAAACGCACAGAATACATTTTGCTACATTAATATGAGGTAGCAAAAATGTTACCCCCCTTTTTCTTTTCTTCGATTTGGTTTTGTGTCATTATGTAGGGTCCCAAACTCCTTCCAAAGTATCAAGTAAAGGCCTTTCTCAAGCCTCAGACTTCCCTGGATGTTCACCTCCTCAAAAGGGTGAAGACTGGATTACTTTATTTACTGAAAAAAAGAATATATTTTGCATCAGAGGTATCAACACCGTATTTCTATACAGTTGGTAAGTAACATTTCTTTAGATTAATAATAAAATGTGTGCTTATGCTGTCAAAACTTTAGGCTCAGTTATTTTCCAGAAATAAAAATTATTGATTTTATTCCCTTTGTGTGCATTCTAAATTGTGCAAATATGGAAAAAGTAAACTGGAATACAAAACTCTGTAGAAGGTCTGAAATGAGGAAACATGATGGAAACTTTAAGTAAATGTATTTTCAAAGTGAGAAAGAAGAACAGGGAGAGAAAAGAACAGCAATAGTACTTGGAATTTACACAGCCACTCTGCACTGAAAATAGCTTCTAACTCGTTTTTTGTATTTTTACTATCAGCTCCCCTTTTACTTTTCCTGTAAACAATTTGTATAATGTACATTTGTATACAATTTGTATAATGTAAATTTGTAATTGTATGCAATTTGTACAATGTAAAGCAAAATGAGGCAATGCCACTTGCCTGATCTCTCTGCTTTGGCGGTGAGTAGAGAAAGGGAGAGCCGGAAGGTTGTCAGCCCTCTGCCCTGCTCAGCTGGGCTCCTCTCCCCTTAGCAAGAACTGTTGACTACATGTAGTCAGTGGGGGTTTGTGGACTGAAAGAGAGGAGCGGGCAAAACAGAGTGTTTCATGCACCAGGAAAGGAAACTGAGAGAAGGTGATGATGAGGAAAGATGTGTGCCCAGGAGGGGTGGAGGATAAAGAAGGTGTTGAGGGAAGGGTCTCTCAGACCCCATGGACATCATCAGGATGAAAAGAAAAATTGAGAGAGGGATGACTCCAGAATTACTCTGCCTTTCGGCTTCCACATGGGGTTGAAGTTGGCAGGGTGTAGGTCCCAAGCTCTGTTTGCAGATTGACATCATCTATAAAATTGGGGAATTAGTGAGAAAAATGTGTTGGAGCAGGGGAGGGGGAGAGAGAGTCTCTTCCCAAAGGCCTCAAAATTCCACAGGCCCTACCCAGCCCAGCAAAATGCCATTTAACTACATTATGGTTTCCAGTGGACTTGGAATACTACTTTGCTGTTAGCATTATGAAAGTCTGAAGTGTTACTAATTATCACTCATTTGTGTTAAATAGTCTATACACATCTTTTGTAAGCCTCTGTGATTCAGAAAAAAAGTATTGTGATAGTATTTTAGTTATTTTATAAAACAAGGAACTGTAAGAGGATGAGAATTACAGTAAATAGTTTGTTATATGGAATGAGTTTTAATCTCACTTCTCTTTTCATCTATACTAGATATTGAAATTAAATTAGATGAAGAAGGTTTTGTATTGCCTGCTGCCCAATGTGAAGAGGTACACAGACGGTAAGAGAATAAGAGACACCGCTGGTAAAATGTTAACATTGACAAAGAGCATCCGGGGTGAAGCCCCAGCAAAATTTAAGCTAATTGGAGTTTTGCCATTGACCTCAACAAAGCTAAGGTTTCACATTGAAACCACTGGCAAAAGGGCAAAGTTGGCAGAATTAACGATCTGCACTTTCTCCTCATTGTTTTGCCTCCTGACTGTACAGTGTCAGACAACTAGTCTCTTTACCCAGTGACAGTCAGGATCAAAGTGATCCTGATTTGGCTTATAGTAATGTATTTTGATTTTCTGTAATTAGTTTTCAAATTAAAACCAAATTAATTCTAATTGAGCGTGTCCGCATAGATTTAACACAGTTTAAGCCAGTTTGAGTTCATAAATTTACTTCTGCACGGAGTCCTGTGTAACGAGGATCTTTGCTACACATGCTGTTTTTATTGAAAAATGCATAGGTGTTTAAGAAATATGTTAAACAAGGATTATTCTGAGAAACCTTGGATACAAAGTTAAGCAACCTGCCTGTGTGGTATTTGCAACTGCACTTCTGTGGATAAAGCAAAATCTTTGAAAAGGTTATGTTTTCTCCAAGTCTTCACAAGACTTACAGACTAATACAGGTTCTTTCAAAAATCCCATGCTTAAATGTTTAAGAATGGGCTTTGATTTTTTTTTAAATTACAGCTGTCATGGGTAAATAAGGTCACGATATACTTAACATATTGAAAATTTAAGCAAGTTTTTTACAGTGAATATACAAATTTTGGTTTAAGTTCATGTGATTTTTATCACCAAGGAGAAAAAATATAGTTATAATCCATGATGCTGCCAACCATACGTACAGGTTTAAGTTAAACAGATATAGTTTAAACTTAAGTTTAACAGGTTTAACAGGTACACTAATAAGTTGAATAAATTTAGCTGCTGAAATGTTTTCAAGTTGAGACAAGTATTTTGTATGTTTTTTGCTTCTAGAATTCAAAACAGCTTACCAATAGTAGCATTAAAAATATCAAACTCTTATTAACTTGTATGGTAATTTTTGTTCATAGCATATAAATAAGCCTTTCAGATTGGCTTCACTAAGCTTCAGGCTTTGCCCCTCCCACCCTTAAATTGAGTGATTTAAATTGTCCTGAACTAGGTAACTCCCATCCTACAATATCTAATTCTAGGAGGTATTAGGGAGTAAGAGGGGAGGTATTGTCTCATGCTTCTTAGGAACTGCAGTAGTTGGGGTTATTAAAATAACTGATTTTTTTTTTTTATACTACACTTGTGCTTGGTTTTAGAATTGCCCTCTGTGTTGATGGTCAAAACAGATTTTGCGTTAATAGCCACAATCTGTTGGGAGAAGAAGCTATTAAACAGAGACATCTACAGTTACTTGGTTATGAAGTTGTGCAGGTAAAGTCCAAAGACAGTAGTTTGCTTTTGCTCTGGCTAACAAAACAAGTGAAAATGATTATTTTATAATGCTTAAAACTGTAGTTGCAATTACTTCCCAAGGCAGACGTAGTCTTGGCCTTTCTATATTATGTTCTCTCTGCCTAGCTTTTGCCTTTTTGAGGGTGTTACAGAAATTCCTTTTTCTTCCTTGGATTAATTAGTTTATTCTGCCTGTGTTTTCTGCCAAATAGTGGCTGCTTGAAAGAGTACTTCTCTGCCAGTGATTAAGGTTCAAATCTTGACTTAAAGGAAAATGTTGTCTAAGAGTTCAGTAGAATTGGGATTTTTAATTAAACACTTTTTAAAAAAGGACTGAATTTGGAGTTTAAAAAGAGGAATTAAAAAAAAAAGGAACTGCTTTGTATTGTAAATAATATTTTCACAACAGAGTATATCCTTTGTTTTGCCTGTTGAATTAATAGAGATATTTTTATCTTTAAACATACTGTGGACCAAAACAGTTACTTTTAGGTTTTTGAGATTTTCTTTTCCATTTATAATCACTTACCACAGAAGTCTAACTCCATTATATTTAACTTAGTTTAAACTGTAATGGATATCACTCTTGGTTTTATAATAATCTCTATTCAGGTGATTTGCAGATCAATAATACACTTAGGATTAAATGTTTAATTTTAAAACAGACAAATCTTTGACGTGTAATTTTACATCTGTTAATGAACACCAATCTTACCCAGCTGTTTATTAAAAGGTATTTCCAGCAATCATTTTTGTTTTCTTTCCAGATTCCATTTTTTGAGATAGAGAGTCTACAAAATTGCAGAAAAATGGCAGACTATCTACACAAAAAAATCTTTCCTCATACATATGGACTCAGCTGCTGACACTGGAGAATAATACTAAATCACAGTTTGACCTCCTGTACTATAAAGTGTAAATAATGTGCGTGGAAGAACAATTCTGTTTTCTAAATGACTCCACGTAAGGTAATTTGAGCTTCTGAATGTGAGACCTTCCAATATTTGGAACAATTGACATGTAAAGAGTAATAAAGAGCAACATATTTTCTTAAGTTTTGTGTAAATATTTATTATAAGTTAACAGATGCAAGTGCCAGCCAGCCAGTGGTGCGTATCCTTTGTATTTTCACTGGTTATAACTCCCAACTGGACAGATGTGGCTATTCAAGGATACTGGCTGCTGCTGAATGTACAGAATGTGCCATGCTACCTACCAATCAGGGCTTTTCTTGACAGTATGAAAAGAAATTGTGCAATTTACTCATAGCTGTTTATGTGGTTTCCCAAGTGTTTCATAAAACTAAAATTTGCAGTAGTTGCACAAGCAATATTGGCTTAGTGCTCATACTTAAGAGATGTAGAGTACTGTTCACTAAATAGCACTGCCTTAGAGAAAATGGGAGCATTTTTATTGAAAAGATTCACTTTACTTTGTAAAAGAACAGCTACCACAGGGTAGTGGACTTGCACAGCTGTCTCTGTGGGGGCCACCCTAGGTTCTGGGTATGTACTATTTGTAGTTTTGTCTTTGGTGGCAATTTTAGCTAAACTGGCTAAATGGGGTCATGTATGCGCTCCAGAGTTTCCTTCAGTTTACAGCCTGCCATTTGAGCCTAAACTGAAACTCATTATGCTCTGAAGCTCAGAAAAACTACATCTTATTCATTCCTTTTTTATGTATGAGCATAAATTGTGACAGAAGGTTGGAACCGAAGACTGGAACCAGTAACCACTTCAGCTGGAACAAGCGTGCCCTAATTTGGGTCAACGTGTTGCTTTACAGATGGACAAAGGGAAAATAACATAACCTTAGTTCAGATCACATAACATATACTTGATGAACTGCCATGTAAAACACATTTTCAGGTTAGCTTGTGCATCCTGTCCTGTGTGGAATTATTATTTATGAGTAGCAAAGCAGAATTCCCAGAATCACCTGGTTTGATTTTAACTATTGTGATTTGATAAAAAAAAGGTGAAATTTTTACATCCTTGAAGTTCTATGTATTTCACCAGTAGATACAGAACATTGCCACTTTTTTCTTCCAAGGCTACTGTTAATAATTTGTGAGTTGCAGGCATCCATCAATTGTCCCAACAATCCCTGGAGATTTTTGGATGCAAAATACAGATCCAAAATATGATTTACATTGTGTCATGCTGTGCATTCTGTTCATGTTAATTTGTATAAAACCCTTACTCACAGTATTACGTCAGCACTGACAGGTGAGGGAGCACCAAGAGGTAATAAGATAGTTTCCAACAGTGTAATAGGAAGATTGGTAACCTAACAGTTGTCATCCTAGCAAAAGAGAAACTGAAGGAGAATGACTGAAGTGTCTTTGCAGACATTTATAAGGAACTTCTCCCTAATACTGAAGAAATCATTGGGGTATTCTTTTGACACTAGCTGAGCACTGAAGGGAGAAATCGACCACTCAGAATTGAATGAGAAACAAGTAGTGGGAGGTAGAACTTGTGAAAAGCCTTCAAAAGTGAGGAGGGATGAGAAGGGGGTGACACAAGCAAAGAAATGAAAGAGGAACACTGATACTGGTGCCGATGTCCCGTGCATTTCTCCATGGTGAAAGTGAGCTGATGATGCTTATTTCTCACACAGGCCAGAAGGTGGTGGTGTTCTCAAACAGATTTTATTTCCCATAGTTTTTCAAACACAGATGGTTTGTAAATACAGTAAGACTACTTAAAGGAAGTAATGTGTACTGACTGTCCCAAACTAAAAATAACCTGTCTAGAATACGGCCATATTCCATCTCATTCTTCACGGGTATACATTTGATACTGATTTTTGAAAAAGCACTCTGGTATTGTTAGAAAACATTTCCTTCTCACTTTGTTCTTACTGTGATTCCTTTAATTTGCGCTTCTGGATTTGTTCAACAAAGTATTTATTGTCGAAAAGGAATGTAGCAGTTACTGCCCTCTTGTCCCTAGCTCATTGAATATAGAGAAACTTGCAGGTCATGAATAATGAAAGTAATAAACACCTCTCAGAGTGGGCTGCTCTGTGTGCTCTGCTTCTCACATCATGCCAAACAAGTGCTATTGATTGCCTAATTGCTACTTATCCAGACCTCAGATTAAGAAGTTCTTTGTTTTTATTATTTTTTCCTAGGAGACTCACTGTTTTCTCAAATGATATAGGCTTCCTATGTGTAAGTACCTGACAGAACTCCAGTGTCAGTCAAAGCTGTGGACTTCCAGTCCTTGTTCTGGTATGATCGGTCTGTCTGGTGTTCCTTTCTGAACAATACTGCCTCAGCTTTAAACAACAGCAGGATCAATGGCTCTTGAGAACCAAACTGATGCATACCCTGTAGGAGATATTCGTTCTCCGTATAACTTTAGTACTGAATTCAGTGAGAATGCAAGGCACTAAATGTTTAGGCAGGTTTAGACATTTACTCTAAACATACTTTTTAAATGACTACTGCTCAAATCCTTGTGTTTTTTCCATCCTTTCTACCAAACTATTTAGTGCTTGTTCTCCTAGTATTACTTCTTTTTTTTCTTTTTTTCAGCACTGGATACAGAACCAAAGATGCTTTTTCTTGTGAGACTCGTGAACAGATCAATCCCTCAGACACCATTTGTATAGTGAAAGTCAGCGAAATGGATGTCTGAAATCAGCTAAGCCCAGATTTTGTCTATTTAAATGCTAAGTACTCAGAAGTTCCCTTTAACTTGACTTCTACTTGAATAACACCTAGCAATTTTGTAGCAACACTGTAAGGATTAAGAAGTCAGTGACCACTGAGGAGCAAGCTTGCTTAAATCTTAAGTCTGTGAATAGTTATCTAGAAGCACTGCCTAAAATAGCATAGAGACAGCTGTTGACCCAACAGGTCCCATTTCCAGTCTTGCTACCTAAAATGTTCAGCTCTTGCTGATGCTCTTCTTCATAAGATTTTTATGAGACTGTAAGAAGACATGCATTTGAAGTAGCATGAAGAAAAGTACAGCTGCTATTTCATCCTATTTTTAATCCAAATAATTCTCATTAACTAAAGTGTAGAGGAAAAGGCAAAAGCACCGTATTGCTTTTTGATGCGAGGTGGGTTTTTTTCCACATAAATGTTGCTGGTAATGACAGGTACAAGAGATTTAGCATGGATCCAGGCTTGGAGAAGGTTTTTCCAATAAGCAGGTGATGCCATTTTTCCTGTAGAATTCTGCCTGCACGTGGTTAATCCTTGCATAATCTCTGACTGGCTGCTCTATGGGCTTATTTATGCGTCTCCCATACTCTGAAGATGACAAAACAGCAACAGGTCTTGCCATTTCCTGTAAAAATATAAAATTCTTCTTATAAGAAAATCACAGTGCGAATACTTGGCAGTTATCTGTTGCTAAATGTGCTGTGGCCAGGGGCAAAATAACAGACAGAACTGTACAGCATCTGCTATACGGATTTATATTTATTTAGCAGGGATCTGCACTCTTACTGTTCCATCCCTGACCTAGTTTTTTTATGTATATTAATAAACTATGAATGTATCACAAGATGACAAGATGGTAAGATATGGTGCCATGAGTTACTGCGGACTGATAATTTTTTACACACTCACATACACACACACAGAGGCGATTACCATGCGATTACTGGCAAACTAAATGCTATGTTACTGGAAAGTGGCACAGATTTTATTGTAATTCTTATTTTTCGTGTGCACTGACTTGCATGATTCATTTGAAAAGTAGGAGAGATTTAATTTGTATCCCCTGTACCGGAACACCTGCCCTGCTTGCACAATTCAGTGAAACCACTGCATGAAAAAAATCAAAGCCTAAAGAAAACCCCTGAGCAACCACTAGTCCATGCAAGCTTTCCCTGAAGGACATAAAGCATATACTACTGTATTTTTGCACAATTAAAGGTTTTACTAAAAATGCTTGTAGCTGTAAGATTACAGAAATAACTCCTCTGCAATGATGGGAAGTGGACTTGGTGAAAAATAACCTGACCAAGAAAAGATGATTTTAAGCTTGTTCTCAGTAAACTGCACTTTAAGTGATTGTGCAATCGCTATCTGCAATCTGCAGTTCCTTCCTGTGCTACAGCAATGGGGAGCTCTGGAGTCAGAAAGGAAAGACAGGATTTGTTTTACTTTCCCTAGCTGAAGGTATCAGGCTGCTTGTATGTTTGCGCACAGGTTAACACAGTAAGCCTTGGTTCCCAATGTGTTTACCTAGTCTTATGATAGAAATAATATCTACAAGGAGAATCAAAATGCAGATGCCCCATCACAGTTCAGGTGCAAACGAATGACTTCTTTGCTACAACAGACACAAGCCTGAGCCATATCAGCACTTATGATAGAACCTGTGAAGCACATGAGCCCCTGCATATCCTGCGAGGATGCAGGTGGGAGCACAGATCTGAGGGGTCTCATAGCAGGGCAGTCAGATGTGAGACATTTCCAGACTTATGGACAAAAGTAGACTTGAGATTCTTGGGAAGATTCAAACCCTTTTTTCAGAAAAAAAAAAAAAAACAAACCAAAACAGAAAAGCCCACTCCAAAACAACCTTTCATCCCCCAACTTTCTCCCTACCAGTCCTGCCTACCTTGCTCCACCCCATTAAAAGCTATTCAGTACACCAACTTAGAACCCCACCAGAACAAAATTCAAGTCAAGAAGAGTGGCAGGCAAAAACCAAGACCAATTCCTCCCCACCCCCAGTTGTGGATAAATGTTGAAAAAGGAGAAATTACAGAATCTTTGTACCATCAAGAAAGACTTTGCTAGCGATACAGGGTTTACAGTACTAATGATGGGCAGCAGTATGTAATTCTGATAGCTCGTGTTCCCTTTAAGTAAATAAGATTCAGTTTTCAGCATGCTCGGTAGCACAGTGCTGACTGTGCACAGTGGCATTTCATCTTTGCGGGTTCGGCATTCAGCAGATTTCAGATTTTCCAACAGTTGGCTGGGAAGCATCCCGCTACACGCCTTCGCAGCGTGTAATTCTAGCACTGTTAATGCTTGAAATCAGCAATGGCAGCCTTGTGCAAACGCTCTGCTGCAGTCACTGTGCTACGTGTAGCTAAACCGAGTATCTGTGACTGTACTGTTGGATTCCCCGGGTGCACCCAGGCTCTCTGCCGGAAATGAAGGGCTCACTTGCCATGGTTTGGTTTTTTCCCCATAAAGGAAAGGAGTGTACGGTGGTGGGATTCAGCCTGTCTCCTTTCAGGGTTATACTACAAAGATGTCGATTGTGGCCTTCTTATTTATCATGTTTTATAATATAGTTGTTATTATTATATAAAGTCTGTGAGGGCCACTGAGGTAATTAAAGAGCAGGAGTTGAGTATGTGACCTGTACTCAGTTATGGGTAAGTCCAGTGTTGAGTGTCATCACGTGCAGGAGGATCATGTTGTAACATTTGAAAGATGTGGGTTTGATGTGTCTCCACTCTAATTAAAGGGCTGGATTAAGGGACACCTGTTCAGGCAGAGTGCCTTGCATGCACTGCCCAGCAGAGCTGGTATGAATTCTGGCCCATACACGTTTGCTTTAGGAAGCAAACTGGTAGGGAAGTGAGTTTTGCTGATACTGAAAGGACAGCAGACCTCAGTAAGAAATCTTAACTCTGCATTGATAAACTGTTTCTATACAAATTTCCCAGCTGGAGGCTGGGCTTCGTATTGGGGGAGGGGGGTTGGCTTTGTTTTGTTTAAATAAAAAGGCTCATTTTTAATTGGAGTAGTCATTTATGTGGCTTTTGGCCTCATGCAGATTTGCAGCTGAGTTACAAGGCATAAGCAAGCTGATAGTAATGGGCACTCCTGGGATTCCTTTGGGAGCACCGAATCCTCCATGCACTGTCTGATAGCATTGAAGGGCATTACGGCTATGAACCGAAATGTCTGGCATATATGGCTGCTAGTGAGAGGAATGACAAGCAGTGGCCTTTGTCCCAAAATCTCAACAGTTTTATTACACAGCATTTACGGTAATTTTAACTTTTGCCTCTCTTGTCCTTCTTCCATCTCTATCATATATAATCACCAATACGGGCAGCCATTCTTAGCCTACCCACCTCTTTACATCCCATGAACCCATCAGGATTTTGAGGCCATTAACGCACAGAGGTTGCACTTCATTTGGTTTTTGACAGCCTCTGCCTCCGTGTGTGTATGTGTATATAAATATAAATACATATGCACACACTTGTGTATGTATGTGCATTATTCAGATGCTGCATGGAAAAACCGTATTTATGTATACGTATATGTATATGTATATATATTATAGTATGTCCGTTTTCAAGGCAGCTGTTTAGAAACATGGCTGCATACTTCCTTAGCTATCAGGCTGCCAGATTCTGCTGGCCTTGAATGCTTTGCCCAGCCTTTTCCAGGCATGTCTGTGGTCTTCTGATTGACCCCTCCTTTGCACTAGCTCCCTACGAATCTCCTTCCTCCAGGGCAATCTGGTCTAAGTTTGTGTAACAAACTCACCAGCTTCAGAGACTTGGGCTCTCTCAGCAAATGCTGGTGCAGGGAGGGTGGATGTCAGAGGGCAGTGGTTGAGTAGGGACTACTGAGTCCAGTCTTCTCAGGGAGAAGAGTTTTCAAGCATCACAGAAATAGCTGCAGGACCATCTGAACTGCAACTCTTGAGGGGCACATATGGTTCAGAAGTCACTCTCAGTGACCCTGAAGCTCTGTAACAGAGGGTTTGCCTTGTGGTGTGTATCTCTTTCCCCATGCTTTAACTTGCATATGGCTTGTCACCTGGAAATCTACAGGATGTTGAAGAGCAGGAGCTATCTCAGGTGTCTTCACTGGCTAATGCTTTTTCCTAAACCTCCAGACTGAGAACAACGATATCCTCCTTCCAATTCCTTTGATACCACATAGGCTGCATTATAAAGGGTAAAACAATGGCTATAGTCTCCAGCCATGTCAGAAAGTACAAAATACCTTTAATAAAGATAATTATGAAATTATCAAAGGGTTACCTCCTCATTAATGTTAAGACCACGACTCTTTGCGTGTTCTCTGTCACATCGGTGAAGATTTTTGTTGTAACCCTCTGGTCTTTTAAAAATGGAATCATAAGTGGAAACATCTCCTGTCTTGAGAAAAGGGGAAAAAAAGGCTAATTTGCAATATTGCTTAACTTTACAGGTTACAGAATATATGTAGTCAAATCAATACTTAATAACTCAATACTTAATAATTAATAACAGTGCACATATAGCATTAGATGATGACAACTGTAATATTACTAAGCTATCACTAGCAAGTTTGGGTCACTTCTTTGGAATAGTCTGCAATAAAAATGTGGTATCTTTTTAAAGTCTGTTCAGCTCTGAAATTTCCCTTGTGGCAAATTACCTCAATTTTTCCCTGTAATCTGTTGTAACTTTTAGATATTTAACTGCTTTGTTTGTTTGTTTGTTTTACTTTTCTGAACTTTATATTCTCCTTCTTAAGTTCATAAATTTGTCAAATCATCTGGCACTGTAATGTAAAAGGAAAACACGCAGTTTCAGAATTCATCTGGAATGAAAAAGACAAAGGTATCCTGCAGTGGAATCACCATTTAATTTCTGACTAAAGTGGAATTGAGAAGAGTTCAGAAACATGCCACAGTGGTAAACCTGTGATCCAGTAGTATGCATGTATCTGTCATGTATGAAAATACAGCACACCTCAGGCCAGAATATTATTATATTTATGATACCTGTTGACATAGTTGCATACAAATAAGCAATATTAAAGATCTGATCTGCTAACAAATGCATTTGTGAAATACAGTCAAGAAGTTCTCGGCAATGGAATCAAAGGAATTTCAAAACCAAAGAAGTTTTCAAGGAAAGAAAAGCAAAATCCTCTGTTGAAATATGCTGTCAGTGAACTTCATTAAGAGGTCCATATTCTGGTACACATGTCAATCCATCACTGGTTTTGTGCACGGCTGACTACAAATTTCAAAAATTGTGCATTTTGTTGGGCTTTGTGCCCAATTTAGCCTTTCAAAAAACTCTTGTATTTTGAGTATTACAATTTATAATGCTATCCTCCAAAAACAGTCAAGTCAGGGCAGGTCAAGAAGGCTATAATGGTTCCATTAGAAGGAAACCATTGCTAAGAGCGCTAGTGAGGTACTGCTGTAATCACAAGGCTTCTTTTGGAAGGGTATCTTCATTACTTGGTTCTGCCAAGAGGAGAGGTGGTTTGATATTTAACCTATCCATCCCTTCATTTCCCAGAAACCATCAAGCCTCACAGAATTTCAGGCATGTTCAAGAGCATCCTGCATCTGATTTGTCACCTCCCTTATTATTACTATTTCTGTGTTTCCTTGCTTCTCCTTTCCTCTGCACGCTACCAGTTTCATTCAGAATTTTAGTGAGCATCTAATTTGTGCTCACCACTGGGACTGTGTTTTGCTCCTTTGTTTTTATTTACGTGACATTATTTGTCCATTATTTGTGACCTGGGTCAGAGCAGATAATTCATTCTTTCTGGAACTTGCAGATAGGTAGCCAGCCTGCTATGTTAAAAACTAGCCCTGCCCCAGATAATCTGTTTAAGATCTTCTGCCAGATGTGTAGAGGCAACACTTCTGTGCTCAATATACTGATAAATTTTTGCTGTTGTTTCCCTTTGTTGTTAAATTCTGACTTAGTTGGCCTAGGTGGTGGTG
Source organism: Theristicus caerulescens (assembly GCA_020745775.1). Lineage (NCBI taxonomy): Eukaryota > Metazoa > Chordata > Aves > Pelecaniformes > Threskiornithidae > Theristicus > Theristicus caerulescens. The sequence goes on from CM036558.1 coordinate 89,808,988, forward strand.
GTGCTAAGCTGTTTCTTAAACGCATCAGAGCAAGTGAATCACGCAGAGCAGACAATAAATTTGCACTCATGGTGGGCATCCTCTGTGTACTGCTACTAAAGCTAAGGACTTTGCAAACATTCATTAATATTCCAGACACACATAAAATAGGTAATAGCTTTCTCCATGTCACAGAAGAGGAAACACCACGCAAACTGGCTACAGTAACTGATGTAAAGCAATCGAGGGAGCAACTGTCAGCGAAGGGATTAAAAGGCAGGGATTTCTGGCTTCCGGCCATGTGCTGAGCACATCTTCCTCTATTTGTCTCCGCTTCAGTCTCTGACACACAGTTGGTTTTTAGGTATTTAAGCTGCAAAAAGAAATCAAATTCCTTTTCCTGTATAAATAAAAAAATTAAAATTATCTAATTCCTTAATTGTGCAGAAGAATGGGTTGAATCTGCTTCTTCCCCTGTGGTTGAGGCCTGTGCTGTGAAGAAACCTATTAAACAGCTGTTATCACTTTTTGTTTCCATGCCACTGGAGCAGCATTTTCCATAAACCAGGTCATTGGGAGTGTGAAAGCAGACTTTATATTGCAAGCAAAAGCTCTACCATATGGTTGCTAATTCCGTGCAGACTGGAGAGACTGCGAGCTCCACCAGCCCCAAGTGCACCACGCCAGCCCTCTGACCTGCCCTAGCCTTAGGGCAGGTTGTGCTCTCCCTACCATGTTTTGTTAAGCATGGCACTAACTGTGCCTGCTCACCTTTGGCTCAGAGCACCTTCCCAAGGCAACGCTGAAATCAACACGAAAAAGCCTGAAATTACAAGTCTACCTGTCTTTTAGCAGGGCCATCCAGTCAATGCTGGAAATTGCTTTTGCTGTTCTTTTAATGCCCAGCGCTGTGCTGTGGTCTGCATCCTGCCCATGTCCCAGGGCCACAGGACCTGCAAACTCTCACAGGTCGCCCGTTGTCGCTGCCCAGTGCTCTGCACATTCAGCAGCCTGTCACTTGGGTGGGGAAGGGATTCATGGAGTGTATTTATTGGTATAAATAAATATATGTTGCCGTAATATTGCTATATTACATTGATATAATAGACATTTCAGAACTTTGTAATGTTTTTTTTGGGGGGGGTGGGGAGAAGCCATTAAGTTCAATGTCTCCTATGACTCCTCAGAGAGAGAAAGGTTTGCTACCCAAGAAGTATAGCCCAGCTGAGGCTGAAAGTGTAAGATTGTTTTCATTTCTGATTTTAAATATGAGGACAGAGAGAATGAGGGAAAAGGGTGATATAATGCAGCAGAGAGTGAGCAGTGAGGCTCTCTGCTAGTCTACTTGTGTTACGACATGTTAAGTGTCAGTGTAACACCTTCAGAAGCATTCAGTTATCAAAGAATATATTGTTGTTATTGTTTTGAGTAGCTCTCTTGATTTTCTTTATTAAAGCTAAGCATACGGAAAATTTGTGTGATGCACACTGAAAACCCTTTCCCTCCACTGAAAATTGGAGCAGTTTCTTATTAAAGGGTCCCCGAGAATGTGCGTTACCAGAAAAAACACAACTGCTGCATCCAACCCTAGTGACAGGTGATGCCCTTCCCAGTGTTCCCCCCAAAGACGTCTGGCATTGCAGTGATACCACGGGGCCTGTTGGTCCTTAATCCTTGGCAAACCATGGCTCTGCCTTCTCTTGCCGTCCAGCGAAAGGCATTACCCTCATTTGCCATCCACAAGTAGCAAACACCCGTTACACTTTGCGAAGGCCTCTGAAGACAAAACCTGCTACTCAGGCATTAGATAGCCTAGCTGGTGACTAACGCACAGCATTTCCGTTGGCCTTTGAAATATTAACGGGATTTTTTTAGACACCTGCTGGACCAGGTCCCTCACGATGAGAGAGGGCCCAAGGGCAATGTCGTTAGGCCGCGCAGAAACCCGCGGGGAAAGCTGGTCCCTCCAGAGCTGCCGGGCCCTGCGAGGCTCCCCGGCTCTCCCCCGGCTCTCCCCCGGCTCGCTCCCTTCCCTCCCTCACCTTGGCCTCCCGGTGGAAATAGCTGAGCTCCGGAGGCCCTTCCCGTCCGGCCGGGATGCGGCTGAAGGCGGAGAGGGCGGAAAGGGGAGGCCGCCGCCTCCTTCCCGCCGCGCTACCGAGTGCCTCCTCTGCCCCTTCCGACCCTCCTGCGCCCGGGGCCCCCGGGGCAACCGGAGGCGCCGGCGGGGCGGGGGAGGCCATGCTGCCGGGCGGCCGCCGTTACCCGGCAACGCTCCGCCGCCGCCCGCAGGTGGCCCGGCGGCCCGCGGGGAAGGGAGGGCCCGGGCGGCGGCGGGGCCGAGGCGGGCGGGGAGTCCCGCCGCGCCGCGAAACGGGCTGCGGACACGGGGAGCACCGGGCCAAGCGCCGCCCGGGCGTCAGCCGGGGTCTGAGGCAGCCGGACAGGAACCGGCCCCCCGGGCGCGGCCGGGCCCTAGTGGTGGCGGCGGCCACGGGCGGCCCGGGGGAGCTCTGGGCGCACCTGGAGGTGCGGATTTGCGGACTCCCAGACGTGGGGTTTTGGGCCCAGTTTTGAGCAGCCGCCATCTCAGCGGGCAGCCCGACCTGCGGCCCGGCCCGGGGCTCCAGCGCCCTGCTCCCACACCGCCGGCTCCCTCACCCCTTGCTGTCCTTGGAAGCTGGGGCAGAAGGTTAGAGCAAAGCCTGGCCGAAAGGGACTGGCTTTTTCCCGTGGCTGTTTGCACTAATCTAGAAGTCCCTTTTTAAGTGGAGAGGTTGACTAAAACCACACCAAAACGTGGAGTTTCCATCAGAATGAGGATCCGGAGTCTCAGGGAACCTGGGGTCTCTGCAGCCCTCGCCTCCTCGGGCACAGGTTTTAGCAGAATGTTCAGCCATTTCAGGCAATGCAGTTGGAAATGTCTCGCACACAAAACACTCGTGTTGAGGGCACTGAAAGTAAGCATCTCCCGGGTGCAAATCTGTAACAAAAGATTGACTCTAAAACTGCTCTACCCTGGTAGCACCTGGCTCCTCGTTTTGATATTCACCTCACGGTTATCTTGCTTTAACACACACACATAACTACGCTTACTGTGCTGCCTGGGGATCTGTGACTGGCTTGGTTTGTTTTACCTTTCTTTTCTGCAACCACAGTTGCAGAACTAATGTGCCTTAGGTACAGTATTACTATTATTATTGCTACTAATATCTTTTGGCAAGCACTTTCACAACAGCACTGTTCCAGGCATCTTATTTTTACTGAACATCCAAGATTTATTTAAAAAAACCAAAACAAAACAGCATTCAGGGTACCAGAGATCTTCGCAACCAATTCTTTTGGGCATCATGGACCCATGCAGTAATTCACATCTACTGATGTAAAAGTCCCATCCCTACTATATTGCTGCTGCTGTTCTCCCATCACTAACAGACTGCATAATGTAGCCTCTTGCTTCTTTTCAAGTGCAGTGTGGAGGTGTTTATACTCTACAGTCTTGGGTGGGTGTTTTTTTAATCATTCGTGACAATTCCCATCTGCTTATCTAATAACATCCCTCTACCAATTAGGGTCCTCTTTCTGCAGCTTGGGCCAAATTAGCACAGAGTAAGTGAACAGTGGAACTGAAAATCCAACAGCTGCCTTACATCAGCTTCCTACGCAGAGACACGTTTGCCACTGTGCAAGTGCTTTTTTGTAGTTTAGTCCAAGCACCAAGAGACAGCAAGCCCATTTATAAAAAGCAGCTCAGCTGAAGCTGCAGCTATAAATAGAGCCGCAAGAAACCGTTAGCCAGAAATCTCAACTAAGCTAGGCAGGAGCTATGAAGTCAGATCTGAAATGTTTCTCTCCAGTTTTCCTCATTTTGATTAACATTTAAGATGGCATTAATTGAATTGCACTATCTGGATGCAATTCAGATTGTCAAAAATACTGCTGGATGCTTGTTACAGATTTGTCCTAAACCGCCCATTTGAAATAAATTAAAATGATGGTTTTCAGTTCATTTTTCCTTCCCAATGAAGGTATAAATCCCTTTAGAATTATTTGAATCTTACAAAGGCTTTTTCTTCCTGGTCACCTTTTGCAGACTCCCCAGAAGCAGGATATGAATGCCCAGGGGGTTTTGTTCCAGTTGCAACCAGACTTAGATCATACCCTGCTACTATGCTACTGCTATGTGTATGTTCCTGTTATAGAGTAGCGCTGGAGGTCAGTCTGTTTCCTTAGTAATTTAAATATGAACATGTAAACAATTGTGAGAAGGCGATGGAGCAATTTTAATCTATATGGTCACAAGTAAGCATTCGAATACAGCTGAGCTCAGAGACCAAAGTATTAAAAGTTGCTTTGAATTCAGTGTCTTAAGGAGGAGAAGTTCAATTGCCTGCCTTTTTAGGGATTAGCAATATACCCCCTCAGGTTCCACTGCTAAGGTTCCTGAATTTGTTGATATGTACTTTTATAGTCATAAAGGTGTCTCAAAGGCAGGGTCACTGTTCTGAAATGTCAAACTGGCTTATGGAATAACTTTGCAAGAAAATTCCTAAAAGGAATTTGTGAAGCAAATGGTAATGAGGGCTGAGGGGGAATGGGATGGAGAAGGCAACGACTGGGGGATGGAGACGGGACAGACACAAGAGGACAGATGACATATAACTAACTGGACAGGTCATTGATACGCAAACCACAGTAGCTGTTTTCTTACTACAAGCTGACGTACCTGTTTCAAACTCGTGTCACTTAGAGCTGAGATGCCTAGCTTCAAATTAAGGCTTAGCGATTTATCTCCTGTCCTTGCTATTTGACCTCAACATGTATCAGATTGCTGTATGTTCCTGACCCTCAGCTGATCCACAAAGGAGAGACTTTGCCAACAAATGCTGCATCCGATGGCCCTTGAAAAAGAGGCTGAAACAAAAATGGCTCAAAACCTCCGTCCCCTTTCCACTACGACAGCTTTGGTCCCAGCCAGTAGTTTCACACAAGTGCTTGTTTCTTCCAGACCCTGAATTAGTGACAGACTGCTCGTCTCAAACAGGAAGGCTTTTCAGGGGTTTTCTGAAGGAGACAGAGACAACTGTACATCACCTGCAGAAGTCAGCACACCTTTTGCAATCTTCTGGGTTTTTTTTTTTGTTCATGAGCTAGTCAGGAAATTTTTAAATTTTCCCTGACTATATCTGTTGTTTCAAATAATTCTCTACACAATTACTATGACTGAGCCTTGGTCTGCAGATTGCAAACATTTCCTGGTTGGCCTGTGACTACAATTTCAACTGCTTGACTGGAGAATTAGGCTTTTCAAATAATTATAATTATTTTTATTTTAATAATCTAAAAGCAATTATAAAATGATAACTGATTAACTGATATAATTTCAGTTATTATTTGTATGCTGACTGATATCTGCTGAATGGATATTCCAATTCAGTGAGTCAAATGAATATTCTGTTCAATAACCCTCTTGGTAAGTAGAGTAAAACACAAGTTTATACATGAGGTGGACATTACTTTCATAACAATTGTTATTTGTAACACTGTTTTGGAAGGCAAACATGAAAATTTCTAGTCCAGAAATGTCAGTCTTTCAAAATACTTCATGCACATTTCTTCCTGTCAAAACTGAGATTTTCATGAAGAGCATCTCAATGGCTACAAATATATTTGAAAAATACTCCATCAAAAAATTTCAAACAATTCTTGGCAGAATCTTTGTTTTGAACAGTGGCATCCTACAACATAAAGGGGTTCATATCTTCATAATTGCAAACAGGATTAAAATATCCTTATCTTGCATTTTGACATGTTAAAAACTAAACTGACCTGAATAATTCCTGCCCTTAAATTTGAAAATGTTTAAAATTAATATGTAGCAAACTTCAGGGTGTATGAGCTACAATTGATTTATACACCACTTTTGACAAATCCACACAAATTTGAAGTACTTCAAGGAACAAAAATACTCTCTTAATTACATGTTTTATTTAAGGCACATATATCTCATTCTACATTTGTATCCTCCCCAGAGTCACTCCACTATTTGAGACAAGAAAGGAAAAAAAACTAACAAGCCCTAGTCTTAAAATTGTTTGGAGTCCACTTGTAAAAAGTGTTAAAGGGTCAGGTGAAGGAGAACCTGCTATCTGAAAATGAAAAATTGAAGTATCTTCATACAGAAGTATAACCAAAAGGAAAATGACATATCAAAGGAAAAGGTAATCATTGCTTTTATCAGTAAATCTGCTGCTATATAAAGCATCTTGACAACATATAGCTAATTATTTGTCCTGATACGAGGTTCTGAGAACAAAACAGGACAGATTTACAACAGCTCTACCTTCAGATGTTCACAGCCGTCTCTTTAAAAACAAGCAGGCTGAACTCCTACCTGTTCTCCTCAATGGAAAAAGGGAAGGCCTGTAGATATTTTACAAAATAGAGGAATCGTAAAGGAATATAAAGAGAATGAAAAATGCTTTTCACACAGCATAAATATGATGCTAATGTCTCTCTTTAGAAACAGCAGCTAAACAGCATTAATTTACAGGTAATCCCAACTACTTTTGTAGTTAACACAAATATCTGCAAGTCTAATCTTTCTTCCTGTCCATTGGTAGCCCTCCATAAATTGGAGCCAAGCATTGATTTTGAAAAAGAAATCCAGCAGACTCCCCAGGTGTTCCCGTTTGGATTTCATTTTCCCAGACCACAGTGAATCACTCTTATAGTGATCTTTTGGCTGCTGCCTCACGGTGTGACACACATTTGCATTGTACTTTTGGAAGTCACATTCTTTGTGGTTCGCTAGTGACCTATGAACTATGGCACCAATGCAGAAGTCGTAGAACTTGAACCTTACTCTGATGTAGAATATATGGCATCTCGAATACTGGTTTGTATGGTTATCATAAAGCTTTTCAATTTACACACTGATACGTGAGCAGTGTTATTTATATCCAGTTACTGAGGCAGATGAAATTGCTGCAGGAGAGGAAGAAAGAGGATACAAGAACTCTGGGTCAATCCAGACACGGGAAAAATAAAACAATATAAATAGTAGATGTAAAATGCATTGGAAGACAAAAAGTATTTATTGGATACAAATAGCTTCTCAGCACTAGAAAGGTAATAATAATAGTAACTGAAGGCTGGAGAGAGGATGGTAGGCACCTTTCTTTGTCTGGGCATCATACCATATGTATAATCATCTTTTGCCTGCTTTCTTGTTCTTTAGCAGAATTTGGCTGCAAGAATCTGAATGCAAGTACAAAATGAGAGAACACCAGTTGAAACATGAGTGGTCTGAACAAGGGCATTTTCAACATGCTCTTGGAGGGTACATACATATCTTTCTTGGACCAGTCAGCTCATGGCCATTCAAATGTTTTAACGTTTCATGGCTTACAGAAATATAATATTGTTTAATTTTTATAAAAATCATAGAGACAAGGCTATTGAGTTAGGTACAAGGCTGCTGATGCCCAAAGTGTGCAAGAATACAAATGAAAAGCAAAATCCTGAATGTACAGGTTATACCTGAAAGCTGCACATAGATACAACAGTAACAATATAATCAACTTGACATAAAGGGTTTTCATCCACAGTAGGAAATGATTGCTTTGGCCTGTGATAATACCAGAATGATTTTAAGGGCCCAGAGTACATTGAAAGTCTAAGAGATTTTGTATTTTTTTTTAATTGTTCCTAGGACAAATGTATAGTAAGTGGAGAAGGAGGGATTTAGGAGAAGTCTTAAGCATAGCTAAGTGATAGCTCATTTTAGGCAATGACTGGAACATTGTTTCTACTGCCATGTGAGCTATTTGGAAAGATTTTCGTTCCACTGGAAAATATTTATCTTAACTTATTAATTAAAAGGAAGAAATCATAAAGGCAACAAAACATTTTTAATGAGATTTTATTAGACTGACCACCTATCTTGAGAGTTACTGATCAAAAGTCTCCAGCTCAGGGTGAGACATCAAGTGTGTTATGTTGGACATAACTGAAATAATTTGCATTTTGCTTTTATACTAACTTAAAGGGATCAAAATTCAGATTGTCTGTTTTACTGCAAATGTAGGCATTTGAAATCTACTGTCATTCCAATTTGCTAGTGGGCAGATGGCTGCTGTGAGTAAACCATGCCACAGTCAGTGAGACTGTGGCCTGATGCCATTTATTTGTGACCCACAATTTTGAGAACTCCTTCTGAAAGGACACCAGTGCAGCACAAATGTAAATATATGTTTCATGAATGAGAAATCTGAATACTTTTTATATTTCAATAACATGCCAGAGTTATAGTGCATAAGTTGACTTCTATATTCATAAGATATCAGTCAGAAAAAAATCTTGTAATTATATATGATTTTTTAAATAGGAGGATTTTATTAATTTTGTCTTGTTAGGCTGTTATGACTAAGAGAATATGTTAATTTCAAGTACTGATAATAGAAAAAGCAAAAATTAATCTTTGCTATCTATGCTTCAAAGGAGCATAGATAGTACAATTACCTGCTTTTTCAGTCTTTCACGTGGCTTATCTATGAAACTCTGCAAGTGTGATACTTTTTAATTAGATGGGATTTAAATTGATCTTGAATATCCACAAAATAGCATTTTTTGTATATCTTCTGCTCATACTCATGTCCTGATAAATTAGATTATTTTAAATATCCCATGAAATCCGGCATTGTAAAGGTTAAGCGAAAGGCATGCAAGGGCAAAAGAAGTTGTCAAAATGCAAAACAAACAAAACATTTCTTATCTTGTACAGCTTCTCCTGGTTATTGTTTAAGCATTGCAGGCCAGTTGCAAAGTAGCAACACTGCTACTGTCTCCAGTATCCCCCACTTTGCTTGTGTGTATGAATTTGAGGTAAGTCTTCTTTATCACCCTAGGAGTAAATGACTGCAAAGTGCCTAGGATACTACGCAAGACTGAAGACAATAGAGGTGATTCAATTTCTGAAAGGCAATAGCAAGTCTAGCAGATATTAGCGACCGAGGCTATTGAGATAGCTGGCCATAGCCTGCCTCAACATCTAACTGCTGAATAAAAAGCAGCAGCGGCAGCAGCAGAGGACGCGCAGGTTTAGAGCGACAGAAGCCATGGAAGGAAGCAAAACTAAGAGACAGCAACAGTAAGACAAAGTACATATAAACTTTTAATGAATTAACCTTACAAAAGACAATAGCTTCAAAACATTTGACACGTTTGTACAAAACTATTCCAGCATTGTTAGCTCTTTCTTCAGAAAGAATGCCAGCAAGCCACCCAACGTGTCCCTGGCTATGAGATGCAACTGGTGATCACATCCAAATCATGTGTGGACAGAGTAAACTTATTTACAAATACTGTATACTTTAATACCAGATTAGTAGATGCTATTGGGGAGCGACTGTATTTTCCAAAAAACACCATGCATCAGAAAATAGTATGCACCCCTAGCTTTATTGCCTTTTTTTCCCCGCATTTGTCACTAACACCTCTTTGTAGTCCTTTCAGGATGAGTTACCTTCTTTTAATTTCTATTCCTTCTTTTCTTGTCTTTGAATAACAGTGCAAGTTGCAGTACAATCTTCCAGTCCTATAGCGTACATCGCAACTGTCCTTGAACATAGGAATATCAAGGTGCAAAATGATGGCTTATGGGACTATTCTGCAGCCATATTAAAATAAGTGCCACATACCAGAAAATAGCACGCATGTTAAGGGCCAAAATGTAGTTAAAAAGTGCGTGATACTTTCCTGAAAATATGGTACTGATGACACATACAAGCATTCTTCAAGATGCCACGTTCCCTTGTGAAAGGGATCTTGTCATTTCGGTATGTACAAAGTATGTCTTCAGTTCTCCTTTTCCTTTTACATTTATTATTCCTCTGCAAGTGCTCATGTACCCCAGTGTTTGCAGGACATTGTTCGTCTCCTCTGTAACCTGCAATACAGTAATACAACCAGCGTTGATAACAGAGCAAAGCAGAATCTTCTTCCTGAGTGTGAAGAGAACATATGTTCTGAGCAATTATAAGGGTTTTGCTATAATGCTTATAAGGCCTTTAAGGGTCTCAAGTGAGGTTTGAGCATCTGAGCTTTCAAATAGTCTGTTGCTGGATGCCCGGTCTAATCGCTTACATCAAGTATCAAACAGCGTATAACTATTTCCACACCTAGGATTGCAAATAGAGGGCTCGTAGATACACAAATGGCACTAGGGACAACACTCTTCCTCATATAGTCATATAGCATTTTTCTCAACTTCAGGAGCTGTTTTTCATTTCAGTAGACCCAAGCTTCCCCATCTTTTTGCAAATACTAAGGCTGTGTGAATGAAGTGATAGGAAGACATCAGCATCATCTGTCAGAGCTGCTGTTGCCAGTTTCTCACATCAGTGGCCGTGAACGAAACTTTAGGCAGTTCTGCCATTTTAAGTGAAAGCTTGCTAGGGCAGAGGTTGTGCAACAGCATCAGTTGTCTCAGACTGTCTGTTTCTTTGTGAAGCAAGCAACCATTTGTAGATGCCATTGCTTTGACCTCCCTTCTGTTTTCAGTTTTGACCAACAGTTGGAAACTCTACGTTTCCATTATTTAGTTCTGAATAGTCTCAATCATAGATTTGGAGTGCTCTCAATCACATGCTGGGATCCCAGAGTGCTAGGCAGCATACTAGGCAGATACTTAAAATGTGAACCCTGAATATGGAATCACTGGAGAGTTAGTAAATTGGAGGTCTTTTCTATACAGGTCTATCTATAATCTAGACAGATAATAATCTATAAAGATTATTAATCAGCATGGTTCATTAAAACGGAAGTTTCACGATTGCTTTATGGATTTAATTTGATGTAGAGCAGTTATGGTCATTTCCTTTATTTAAAAATAATTAACATCAGGAATGCCCTTCAGAGATAAGGTAGCTAGTATTTTATGAGTTTAGAAATTCACAGAATAGAAATGAGATTTCCTTCAAATCCTCTCTTAATCTAGGGATGCACTTCCAGACAACCCATGACTTCCTCCGCTGTATTTCTCTGTATGCATCCTTAGCTCCAAAACACAGACCTGTTTAGTGTACAAATATATGATGTTTTTTAAGCGCCAAACTCAAAGGATTAAGATAAATACTAGCACAAAAACAAGACTTACCTGTATTTTATCTAAGACACCAGTGCTGTCCATCCTGCTGGCCACATTTACTGTATTGCCCCAGATATCATATTGTGGTTTTTGAGCTCCAATTACTCCAGCTATTACAGGTCCATGGTTGATACCTGGAAAACATCAGAAGTTAACATTAAAAAAGAAAATCCACCAAACAAGAACACACAGTGCTTCTAACATATCAAGTCAATGAACATGGTATTTGGCCTGTGCTGAATAGTGAGTACAGCAACCAATGGCCTGTTCACAGCCATTTACAGCAGGAGGATGTTAGTTATAAAAATGCTAAAAGTTAGTTAATCTAATTTTAGTTTTACAGCTCCCTCCCATCCTGAGTAAATTTGATATTTTCAACCATTAGTATCTGAATAAGCTGTTACTGCCTTTATTAGATAGCATGAGGAACACACTGTGGGAGAGCAGCAACTTCTGGAAAAAGAGATATACAAGGATTTCTTTTCATTTCTACTTGTAGTGAAAAGGACTTCTCCTCTCTGCAATAGTTGATGGCCGAATCAAACGACTTTTACAGTGTTCTTTGCTTCTTAAATGTCAAATAAACTAATGTGAATGAGCTGGAAGGATTTGAAGCCTTGTTCTGAAGACTGGACTGCCCATAGAATGGTCCTAAATAACTGCAATATAAGTATATGTATTCAGATAATTTGATTAAGCATGGAGCAAGAGTAACAAGTTGGTAGCTCTGAAATGCACACTGTAAGAGTGAAGAACAACACAGTATAGTCCCTCATTAGACTCTGGACATTTGTTATCTTGCAGTCAGTTTGTATCCTATGTTACATTTGTAGAGGGAGTGAGTTGTACTCTGCTAGTAGGGAAAGAAACCAGGAAGCAAAATCAAAAGCACTATCGTTAACCAGCATCAAATATACCATAATTGTAACTATACGTACCAATGAGCAGGAAAGCCAAGTTAGACCTAGTGAGAAATAAACCCTGGACAAGTGAGTAGTTTGGATTTCTAAAATTATCTCCACATCAGTGGATCATAACTGACTTCTATTAATTCCTTGACAGAAACCATCACTAGGGATATATCTATGCAGCAAAATGTAAGCGTGATTGTAGCACAGGGAGCTATCTCAGAGCTGGCTCATCTAGTATGGATCATATGTAACATGGCAGCATGGGCTAGCAACCACACTATGAGCCCACTTGGAAACCCTGGAAAAAGTGACTGTAGCAGTTAAATTTAGAAAATTGAGGAAATATGCAAACCCTAAAGGATACCAGATAGAACCTGATAAATATTTGTCTAAGCACTTGGAATTAAATGCACAAAGGGACTTAGGCCTTGCAACACTTTGCATTAACACCCAAGTCATGGGTGTGTCTTTCTGCTTTATGACATCCAACATGTAGAAAGCACTAGGGACCTAAGAGTGGAATCCACAACAACCATCTGCTGAGTAGCCTAAGCTGGCTAGCAGGGAATACTGAAGAGAGGTGTGTGGCATATGCTCTGCCATGGTCCAGAAATTAGGGCAGTGCGGTGGGACTTTCCTACAAAATATAAAGGGCAGGAGGTGTCTTTTTTTTTTTTTTTTTTTACCTCCTTCCTGAACCACCACTGCTGATGGTTTGAGTAATACCTCAGGGGCTGGAGAGCCAGCTTCAGATACCTCCTCCTTCGAGAAGACTTCTACCCATATCTTTTAGGAATGTGTTTTGGCCAGTGAGGCATTCTGGGATGTGCTGCTCTGTGTCATTCCTGCTAGCATGGGTCTCCTTCGCATGACACATGTGAATGTTTGTTGGGGCAAGGCAGGAAGAGTAGTACTGTCTCAGTCCTCGTGAATGCTCTAACAGAGGGTGATACCATCTGTCTCCTTCTCTTGTATCCAAAATGACATTTATTATTCCATGAAAAGGCAAATACTTTTCAGCGGGACAGACAGAATATCTCATTCCAAAGTGTCCTACAGCCTGGGCTCATAGCATTCTCCAGGGAACAGGGATCCCCATGCTTGAGCAGCCTCAGCCAAAAGCAGGAATCAAATTAAGTTCACCTACAACACAGGCAAATGTTCTAACCATGAAGCTATATGGAAAACAACATATCAGCCTCTATTCTGTTCTGAAAAAAAACCAGTACCTGTGCAAAACTTGCTGCAAAAGCTTATTTGAACTTGTCTAATAAATCAAGCACCTTAGCTAACAGAAGGGGAGGAATGCCTGAATTATAATCTATGTCCTCCCCTCCCTTGCCTGACAATGTCAGGGTAGGCTGTGTACCTCCTAAGGCACAACTAGCATTTCAGACACTCACAGAAAAATGAAGGTTGAAAGCTGAGACCTCTAGTGAGTTGCAACAATTCTGGGGTTAGATGCTGGCTGAGGAAGGCTTTTATAAATGGCAGTTTGGGTTTAAAGTGGGGATTATGTCAGAGGTAGATGCTCAAATGTTTCTGTGGCTCTAATTGCTATGGATATCAGATACTTTCATGGTCAGGTGGTGGTGGCAAGTGGAGAAGAAGTGAAGGTGGGAAGTGGAGAAGAAGTGAAGATGGGAAGTGAAGATCTCAGTGGTGCCTATATTGGATTAAGGTGGCAAAAGTGCCACTTTAGGGCCTGTGTCCCTTTGTGGATTTAATCATTCCTCATTTCATGAAGCAAAGGACTCTGACTTCTCCGGAACCTATAGCAAACACTTTAAAAATCACAAGTAGGTATTTTTTTTTCCCTTAGAAAGTTTGCGTCATGATCCCCACTTTAAAGGAGTCAGTATTGCTTTAATCAGTTTGCGGATTTAGCTCCGACACTCAGCAGCTCTTTATCTGTGCTGACACTGCTGATACAAGTATGTGGCATGTGTCACCTATGGCAAGAAGAGAACTTTTATTCTGTACAGAAATATGGTTATCTCTGCACCTTTTTTTTAAAACCCATAAAGTTCTGTAACACTTTGAGAAGGAAGCATACTTCAAGTTTGCTTTGTCATTTTTTAACTCTAACAAGGAATACAAAACATACTGGCAAAGGAGTGCTCTCAGGAACACATGAATATTTCAGGTCAGAAGATAGCAAGTCTTGCCAGTGGATGGCACTGTGAAATAAACGTGAGAGGAGCAGCAGAAAGGAAAAGCAAGTGGCACAGCAAGAAAAAGACAAGACAGGAGAATAACTGTTGGAAATCAAATACTTCTGACATGTTTACAGGATTTATGGGTTTCCAATATTTATTTACTGCTTTCATTTCATACTTTCCAAGTTACACATTGCATTGTAAAACTGCTGGGTACTGCTATTAGGAAATAAACATTTTGGAACATATGGTTCTTGACCAGCTCTGAATTAATTTAATTCATCATGCTTTCCATGCCTTACTGCAGCTGCCTATTTCTTTTTTAAAATACTGTGATGCACAAGTAGAAGCAATTAGAAGTTGAAATATAAGGGATTCCCCTTTGAAATATAAACAACTAGTCATCGTTGCTCTTATTTGTCATAACCACAGAATAACAAAGAAGAGAAATATCCTCCTTTGTCTAACACTGGGAAGGAAAGGGTGCATTTCTGTATGCTTGCTTGAGGTTAATATATCTGAAATATTTCAGACTCCAGCCTTACTGGCCCCTTATAGCTCTTGTTCTCCAAAACCATTTATATGGTTTTGTAAAGCCCTGTCTAGAGTCTTCTTGTGTCCTTTGGTATTGATAAGCTTAAAAAATGTATGTGGTTAACAACCTCTAGAATAATTATTATAGAGTTACTATAAAACAATTCAGAGCCATGGGAATGTATTTTTCAGCCATTCTTTACTTAGGAATACTGCCTTTTTCCAAGTCCTGCCTTGAAACACTCCTTGCCACAACAGCAGCTATGGTTAATGGGCAATACCACGTAGGCTGCCTTTAAACAGGGTAAAGATGGTGCTATTTACTTTCATGGCCCTTTTGGTCAGTTCTGCTAACACTTTAATCAGCCGGTACTTCACACCGAATTCTCCCCCTCCTCCATGATATTCTCATAAAAATCCTGTGATACATACCTACTCGTAACTTGAAGTCATTGAATGAATGCTTGTTTATGACATCCAGTTTTGCCACCAAGGCAAATGCGAACTCCACCATGGTCCCTATGTGCATATACTGTCGTTCAGGTTCCTGAATTTAAACAGCCAAACAAACAGAATAAAATCATTTTCCTTAGCCTTAGCTGCTGTGAGAATACAACCAAAATATGCTGAACACTTGAGAGCACTTAAACCCTTAGGGATGTCCTAATGCCAACAGGCAGCAGAAGAAAAGTCATGTAGAAGATGGTGCCCTGTCCAGCATCAGATCAAATAATGGCCAATAGACCAGGATGCATTTTACTTGCACAATCAGGCAGTCTAGAGATGCTAGATCCAAAACATGCCTAATCCAATGTTTTGATTGTCAAATAAGTGATTAGATGCTATCTAATCCCACAGACACTCAATGTCTATGTGTACCTAGGATTTGCTCATTAATTTTCTCTAAGTGTCTGCTTCTATTTTATGTCCTTTAATAATAAATAATGCTTGTGGACAGCCCCACAGAGGCTTCTCCCTCTCACTGTTCCACAGCTCAGCACCTTAGTTTAATGCTTAAGCTCCAGTGAAATTTACAGTTTTAAGAGTTCCTTCACTGATCTTATCTGGTAGATAAGCAAGCACCTCTGAGAATATCTAATAGACCTGAAAATAAATAAAATAGAAGAGGAAGAGAGGAAGAAGGCAATGCATCCTCTGCCCCCGAATTTACTAGCTCAGAGCTTATACCACTTATAAAGGCTACAGACTTAACGTCTCTTCATACATCAACAGTGTAGCCTGATTTCTAAGTACTGGTTTGAGTCCTCTCAGGCTGAGGAGGAAATTGATTTTTGGGTTCCCACAGCCCAGAGTAGGACCCTGACAAGAGAATGATTTCATAAGAGATGGACTCACTGATCTCTATGGGAAATGACTGAATCTTCCTCATTTCTTGAGATAGAGTGACAGAAGAGATGGATAGATGACAGCTTTGGGAGATGATTCATTGAGTAGATGCATCAGCCTAGGTGGGACAGTAGTGGTGCTTGCCAGAGCAGCTGTTTAGATGAATGAAGCCTGTTTCCTTTGGAGTTCACTTCTAGCTAAGACAGATGGTTTCCTGTTCAGCTGATGGTATTCAGACCCCCTCCTTAGGCACTTAGTCTTCCTTGGGTGCTTGTTTCAAGCTGGGGGCTGTTCCCAGCAGTGTGCCTAGCAGTCAGTCACTGCCACGCTAGGTACTGCAGTATCTGTGGGTCTTTGGGCATCTGGACTGAAGGCTGCTGAGTTTTGGTGGATTTCTTTTGAAAACGTGTACTAAATCACCAAAGGAACACTAAAACTTGAATCTCTTGATTCACAGTTTGTGGAAATAACTCAAACAGTAAATTTCTTCCTGTGCACACGCTAGTTTTAGTTGTGATTGAGAGCTCCTCTATGTCTTCTCATCTCAAATCTACAGTTCTGCATTTCCTTCATCCCCTTCACCTCACTGTATTAAATGTCAGAGCTAATTTAAAATAATTCTTTTTTTTTGCCCTCAGGATCCTTAGGGTCTATAGTTCAGGCACTAATTGCTTCTGTCTAGAAGGAACATGAGTTTGTCAAGAGCACATTAATCCTTAACAGAGAATGTGTTGATTCATAATTGCTGTCTCTCTGTTGCTACCCTGTAGTACTCTAAAGATCATGGCAAAAGCAAGGTTTTTGCTTAAAAGTTATGAATTGCTCCTCTGAACTTCATTTCTACTGACTGCAGTTCCCAATCCTACCCTATTAAGTACATCAGAAACAAAGGAACACGTTCTCAGTGCTGAGTGTGAGGGTTCTATAAGTGTATGGTTAATATGGCTACTCAGCCCTCCCAGCTTACAATGGAAAATACTCATTATTGCAGTCTTTTGTACACTCTATAAATTCAGTTCTGCTGCAGCATGTAGGAATAAAATGCTGTATTGTATTTAGAGAAGAAGGTGTGTTTTAGACTTAGCAAATACAGAGGTGGCATTTTCAAACCGCAGTCTGAAGAACAATAATTCACAGAGACTACTAAACAAAAGGATACGCTTGTCTAGTACAATACAATCTACGTTAATAAGAAAAAAACTAGGCCACATCTTTATACATAATCTGCAGTTTAATGAACAGGATTTTAGCCTTCATTTGCACATGTTTTTTATTAAGCAGGAACCTTTTCCTGTACCTGACACTGTTCTTGGTTGGGTGTAGCACTCAATCCTGTTGCTGCCATGTAAGTGCTTCCAATGGTCTTTATCTTTTCAACTCCACTGAACTTTGGCTTTGACAATAACTGTAAAACAAGGATGGTTATTCATTATTCAGATCAGCAGCCTTGTTACTCTAACAGCATTGTTACTCTAACAGCATTCAGAGCATCAATTCTTAGAACAGTCTCTTAATCAACCCCAAATGGCTTCACAAATATATACAGGATGAAGGACTTAAGGATGGAAAAAACAATGGTTACAGCCTGCAAGGAAAGGGAATTTCTGTCTGCTAAAATACCTTTTTATTATAAAGGGACTAAATTTATAGTAATGAGAATAAATTCCACCTCATTGTACATACAGCTCTTAAAAGTCTGAGACTTTGCACTCATTTGATACTGGAACTGAGTCACCATGCAAGCCAACAGTTAAGTTTTAAGCAGCCTTCTGAAAGTAAGCCTCTCTTCCATGCCAGTGGGCAGTCCATGCCAATGGGACTAAAATCCAAGGATTTTAGTTCATAACCCAGGTTGTTTTCAACATTCCAATGTTCTCCAAATGGGTTTGCTGCTAAAGTACCCTCTATAGCTGCAGATCTGCAAATTCAGACTGTGCTCTCTGAGTCATGACATGGTCTTAACACCTTTTTCTGGTATCTTCATCACTAATAACCTTCTTTAAGACAAATACTGTTCTCAGTAGAGACCTTCACAGCTGCCTTTTCACAATCCATCTGTAGTCATACTCTACCTGCTTGTAACTTCAGAGAATGGAATATTAAAGCTTATACAATCCTTTGAGTCGCTCATGTATCAATTGATCAACACTCTATAATGAGAGCAACACAGATCAGGTATAACACAAGGCTGTATCATTTTAAGGGATATAGATTTACATACCCGACTTTCGGCACTAGTATTTAGAAACTGTAGTTAATATATGGCATGTAATATGACTGCCTCATGAACTGCAGCTAAGGGGCAAAAATGTCTCCATCAGATATACACATAGGATTCTCATTATAGTGAATCAAAAGCAATCAAGTGTGGTCAGATCAATATCTGATTTATCCCACATAAATCTCTTTTTCCTTTAGTACTCCCTGTAAGTAATTTCCATGTGATTAGTGCCTAGAAGTGATCAGAACAAAAGTTCTTTTCTGACTGCTCTTCCACTCTCCCTTTCAAGTATGTTTGCTTACTGTTGCATACCCTGGGTTATTAAGATTGAAACCATATGTTGATTGTTGTTAGAAGTACATACATCATCGAAGTCAGCAATGATCTCATTTAGCAGCCTGAGACATTCCAAGCCTTCCTTGTTAACATCAGATTCTGTGTAAAATTCCTTGAAATCCGGAACAGAGGCAAACATGACACAGACACAGTCATATGACTGATGATACAGATCCTGTCCAAAAGAAAACAGAAGAGAGAAAAAAGAATCTGTCATACCCAGCTCTAAATAAAAGTTTCCTTATTAATAATATACAGTGTCCTGGTTCTGAAAAGGGAGGCGTTGCAGTGGTTGGAATGCCTGAAGATGGTGGCTGGGTATTTTTTGCATTCAGTTGCATTTATGAATTTCAAACGGTGTATAAACCTGTTTGTTGAAGAGACTCAACATATACAGCTGAAAATATTTTAGTGATTTAAAGTTACCATTTTTTCCTCTTGAACATTAACTCTGTGAACATAAAATATTCACTAATTTATTAGATAGGGCCCATTTCTGAGGCTTCTCATGTAGAGAATTTGGTCTGGCTTGCATGGCTGAAACTATATTTTGCAAAGTAATCTCTATTTTATTATTAGATGTTTGTGTTTTTGTAATAACTAGAAAACTGAACCAAAATCACAAACCCAGTGCACTACAAATGCATAATGCAACACAATCCTGATAGTTCCTAAAATGACAAGATGCCTAATAGGACAAAATAATTGTAATTTCTTTTCCATAACAAGGAGCTGAGGCAAAAGGAAAGAAGTCACCTGAACTAAAACTTATTTACGTCAGATTCTCCACTGCCTTCTGTGACCACTGAAATGAGAGCACCTCTGTTCCACAGGAAGATTCTGATGCTAAAAATGACCAACCACCCCCCTTCAGTTTCATCTCCACTGCCCTTAAACATTAGAATATCTCTTCTTTCAGGATAAATTCACATCCTGAAAAAAAGGAAAGAAAGAATACTTATTAAACTAATACTTAAAAACCAATAGTATTTATAGACAAAGGTAACCACAGCAATAAAAGATGCTGTAAGCTACTATAAAGTCAAATTCTGTTCAAGTTATTATTTGAGTAAAACAAGGATTTCAATACCCATGTGAATAAGGTGAATAGAATTTGTTCTGTGATTTCAAGAAGCATCAGATATTATTTCCTTTTTTACTTACCGAAGCTTTTTTTTTCAGTTTCACTGGAAGTACATTTCTTTTTGAAAGAATGTGGTGTGTCTGTACACACATGTGTACAGACATAGTGAATCTCTATTGGTGATGTATGACAAAAATACAGAACTATGGGAAAACTGTTGACTGCCTCATGCCAGAACAAGTGTGAGGGAAGTTTCTGGGCAAACATGAAAATAATGGCAGACAGGGAGAAACACAGGTGCTGGAGGAGATAGATGATTTATTACTAGATTTTTCTGCCCCTTTGTTTTCTAAGGATTCCATAACCAGAGCATCACTGAAGCTCCACCATGCCTCTGTGCAGTGGGGATGGAATACATCATTGCAATTCACCATTATTATTTATATTCTTAAAGCTGAGCCAGTTGAAATCGCCCATCTGTACCTGACATCCAGCTTACAGCCATATATACAAAATCAGTATCACTTTAAAGTGACTTGATTGTGCAAATGAAAAGCAACTAAATAAAATGTCCAAGCCGATGAGTTCACTGTCAGATTGCTACTAAACTTCAAAGGAGTTCTGCATCTCCATTGTCCTCTTGTCAAGAGAGTTTTTCATGAAGAACCAATATTGTGATAATATTTTTCTGCCATCTATTTTATCCATCTCCGTAAACTCCAGGGGAACCCCTCTGACTGGATGATGTCAACTGAATTTAGGCAAATTAAGCACGTGACTGAAGTATTTAATTTGAGAGCACAGTCATCCTATGTGTCCGATATTGTCAGTACAGCAGATGTGCCTATCTGGAAGGTCATTTTAATGCCAGATGGGCAGAATCACCTCAGATAGATAGTGTTTCTCTCTCTCAGTCAGTTATGGAAAAAAGACTAAAGAGGTAATTTTTCTTAATGTAGGCACTCAAGAGGTGTGCCTGAAACTATCCAGGATGACTCTGACTCTAAGAAATTCAGAAGCTCAAGCCCAAAATGACCTCTCTTTGCTCCAGTCTCTCACACTTAAAACCAGGTCCACTCTGTAATACTGCACTGACGTACACTGACGGCTGTCATGAGTATGTATGCACCTAGACTCGGTG
The DNA here is from genome assembly GCA_020745775.1 of Theristicus caerulescens. NCBI lineage: Eukaryota > Metazoa > Chordata > Aves > Pelecaniformes > Threskiornithidae > Theristicus > Theristicus caerulescens. Next base: position 89,829,849 of record CM036558.1, read on the forward strand.
CAGATACACTCAAATGAGCTTGAAATTAGTTAAGTGGAGCAACAGAAGAAGATTAACAGGCTCACTCCTCAAACATTTAGCTTTTGCAGTCTGGATTTTGCTTCACATCTACCTACTGCAAATTTACCTCAGGCATGCCTACACTGAAGCTGTAGTAACATTTGCATATAAATATACTAAACAGTTAAGATCTGATGTGCTGAGTGCTTTTTATAGGCAAGTTAGCAGAATAGGTACAGAGATTACATTCTGTGGTTAACTCAGCTTTCCTTCTATTTCCTCAAGTCACCTTCCCTGTAACTTGATTTCAATTTTGGGTGAAGGAATTCAGGCCACACACATGGTGCTGGTTATTAAAAGAGGAAGAGGATTGCATCAAAAATATAGGTCCTTGGTAATACAGAAGGGGAAATTCACAGTGTTATATAAAAGACTGGAGGGAGATACAAGAGTATTTATAGCAGAATGTAGATAATTAATATTCAAAACATGGATTATTACACATACTTTTGAAAGCTGACCTGACAAAATAAACAAGTTGTATACATCTGTGATCAAATATTAAAAAAAAAAAAATTGTTCATATTCCTACCAGCTTGAAAAATTTAGTAAGTTAAATCCAGCCAAAATAATAGTACAGTTAAAATTAATATTAATACACAATTCTATTGTCCTAGGAATTCTGTTAATTAGTAAAAAAAAGTTGTTTTAATTTACCAGATAAACATTAGATAGCAGCTGTTTTATTTGCTTTATTGAATCCTGCTGATTTTGCATCCTGAGAGTGTAAAACATGCCAGAATTACACTACTGGTGAGATACTGGTTGTAAAGTTTGTGAAACAGACAAAATCTAGGCATGGAGGTGATACTGGGACAGTGCCATATCTGAAATAGTACATGGAAACTAATGATACGTGAAGGTTTATTTGAGAATATAACTTCAAGTCATAAGAATACAGGTCTGTTAGGAGCTACAACTGAACCCTCACAGGAAAATGAGGCCAACTATGCAGTGCTACAGGCATATGATATTACTGAATAATATGAAGCAGAGATGGTACAAGGTGAATTCATTTTACCACATCATAATACAGGAACCAGAAGATAAATAGAACATTTAAAAGTAGAATAAGGAAAACATTTTACATAAGAGATATATAAATGTATATGTCATGCTATTCAACAACATGAAAGACAAGAGCTTAGAGGGTTAAAAACCTGAATGCTTATGTGAATACTAGAAAAATGCATAACTAGGAAGTGTATCAAAAGCACCTGCATAAGCAAAATATGCCCTTACATTTACAGGAAAAAGCAGAAGGCTGAATGGCACATTAATCTTCAGCTGTTCCTCAAACTTCTACTGAAGTATCTAACACTGGCTACTGCCTGGGCCCTGCAGTTGACTGGACTGCTGATGGTGGCAACTCCTGTCTTACTACGATTGCCACTGAAAAAAACATCTGTCTTACAGACATTAAACATGGAGCCCTAATTAGCTATTAGGAAGTGCCTTTGCTGTTGCCCAGAATAAATCCTGGCAACTTGCACAATGCACAGTCATCAGGAAGAGAAATATGACTGAGCAAAAGAGGAGCAGAGATTCAAATGAAAGTGCTGTTGCGGCACAGGAAGATCAGTGTGCTTTGTGCTGTTGGCTGCCCACCCAGTACGGGGACAACCAACCTGTAAGAAAGGGTTGCATGCCTGACTGTTACAATGACAGAGACAAATCTTCTTTCTCTGTAACCAGAGTTATCAGTCCTTCCTCTCCTCCACCTCAAAAATAAATGAACACATTGTATGTGAACACTTGTCACATACTGAAGCTCAGCAACAGTGTCCCATTTCTCTTCCTTCCCCTCTAATACTGGGACAATATCCATCCCCACTAGTGCTTTACAGCATAGTACTAGCATGGGAACAACAACAAATGGCACTGTTTGTAAGCAGATGAGTAGTAATTGTGGCTGTCACAATAAATGTCAGAGAATTTTAAGGCAGCATTCCCAGCTAGTTTATTTTGATCATTCATAATAATAAAGGCTGTAGCAATTGGGTGTCTTAATTTTCCTGTGAGTACTTCTTTTGAAACAGTACTCTCCAAAATGTTTAATCAAAAAATTAAATGCAACACTGTTCCAGTAAGGAATGGCTTTGCTTCTTTCAACAAAAATAATAAAAAAAATCATCCTGTCTTCTTCACTCAATCCCTTTTTATTTTTCCTTTTTTTTTCCCCCTCTGATAATATCTGAATTTCTGCTGGTTGGCTCTCCTTACTGTCCCCTCTTCTTCTCCAGTGCCTGGAGACCTCAGGATGGAGGAGGCAAACTGGTCACATTCTACCTCTTGGAAGGATATGGTGGTCAGCTTCTCTGGGGCAGAATTTCTGCTCTAAGTAGGGTGCTGGCTCCATCCTGCAGCCGATGAAACAGGATTCGTCTTGCTCAGTAATGTGCTTGCCAGTTAGCTTGCAGCACAAAAGCTCCTGAGCACTTTTTACTAATAGGGGATCCGGATGCTGACAGCATAAAGGAAAAGGCTGCACAAGCCAGGTGCAGGTATATTTAATCCTGGCCCCATTTCCTGCTTTTCATTTTATATTTATTCCTATCTTACTCTCTCTCAACTGGAAAGTACCCTGTGTGGTACCCAGCATGAAGACTATAAGCAGAAAACCCAGTTCCAGAGGTTCTGGTAAAGCAAACAAACCTTTACTACAGATCACTCTGAAGTAACTTTGCTTTTACCATATCAGCATTAATCAATGTGTATCCTGTAATGAAAAGACCTTTGTTGGTTATCTAAAAGTACAGTGCCACTGCTCCCAGTTAGCATTCATCCACTTGTTTTTTCCCCTTTCATTCCTGCTACCTGTTCTTCAGCAGCATACTTTGTCTTCCCTTTTCTCCATACAGCTGCATGCATAAAATTCTAAGAGAACTAGTATTCTGAAACAGATTATTCGTCCATTAGATTGATTTTCATCTCAAAATCTGGTTTAAACAGAAAAGAATATACATAAACCCATATTAACTGAATGTGTGTAACTAAGGAAATTCAGTGCGGACAAGTTTCAATTCAGTACCTGTTTACCTAAATATCCACACAAAGAAAACAAAGGCTTGATCTGTCCTAACATATTCTTAGGTGTATACATATACACACGTACAGAGAATGTCCTTTAAGGCTCAACACATCCTTGCTGACATTAAAACAAATCTGAAGACATGACAGATGTTTATATTCCTGCACATTTCCAGGGATTTGAAAGGTTCTTCCCTGTTTGAAAACTGTGTTTAAAGATAAACAAAACAAGAAACAATTCAAGATTTTTTTTTTTAAAGGGATGCCAGTAAAATTATGTCAAATCATTTTTACTTTGGCTGACATGATAGATGGGAGAGCTCAGCACATTACAATTTCTGATCTTCACTGAATTTACTAAAGCTCATTCCAACCTAAGAATCTTGAGGGGTGACAATATAAATCCAGTTGCCAATACAAAGGTGAGCAGATGGTGTTGCTCTGCTGGGGAGCTGAAATGGAATAGCACATAAATGAGAAAGCAATCTCCTGATGGTTTGCTGTGTTTAATGCCTGAACTGAGAACTGGAGCTGAGCCAACCTGGCTTCCAGCCAAGGTCTTCTCTGGATTCAAAGGAACGCCACAGCAGTTTTCATTTGACGTTAGCTACCAAATGAATATTTGCAGGTAGTACTAAAGTACTGATATAAAGTACTGATTAGTACTGCTTAATGCAAACGACAGTGAAAGGGAAGACATTGTCTTTTTGAGTCAGGAGATCAAAAATGAATCCCTAAAGCTGCCCTCTCCCCTCTTTTGTCAGTTTTGGGACAATTGTTTGGTATGCAAAAGTAATTCAAACCATTGCATTTAAGATCTCTAGAACTGCTACTCTCTCTAAATGCTTTTATTTTTCATCTTTTTTTGCTTTATTAAAACTGTAAAGTAATACTAGGAGCAGATCTAATTTCCACCACAGTCAGCAGGGGTCTTTTCTGGTGCTTGGATTAGGTCCATAAGCAGCAAGTAAACAGGTAATTCAGTGTTCAGAACCTCTTCCCAGAATTAACATAGCCACTGTTTCAGGGAAAAGGTTAATTTTCCCTCCAGTAAGCAAGGTCTCCAGTCACCAGAAGAAAATTTACAACCTGGATGCAGCTCCACTCTGATCACAAAGAAAAAAAGTATCTGAATGCATATGATTTAAATTTAAATCCATGTTGATTCAACCATCCCCTTCTTCCTCCTCACCCTGTTTTCCCCTCCTTCGAAAGGCAAAGTGCATTGCCACTTAAGATTATTTCACACTTCAAGGTACTAAGGTGCATTCAGTGCTGTGAAGGAAGCCTTTCAGGTAGGTAAAGGGGAATGAAAGTGACTGTAAATCTATAATCTCACTGTATGGACCTACTGTTCAAATCAGCATTAAGTGCTATTTCCAGGACACGCTGCTTTCTTACAGAGCAGAGGATATACAGAGATGGCTGACCTCATTCTTCAGGTTTCTTGCCAAGAAATGTTCAGCTACATGGGCTGGAAGCACATTCTCCAGAAGCACTCGATTTAGGTTCTCCATGGTTTCAATCTCTTCCCGCTCTTTTTTGAACTTGTTCTTCCACAGGAAGTCTAACCTACAGTAATATTCATTCTGTTACAAGAGGACACAGAGGTAAAGAAACAATAGGCATCTTGTCCTGCTGGAGTACAGGTTTAAGAGACAAAATAAGCACAGTACACCACCCCTACAAGGCTATTATTTGGCCACTCAAGTACAATTCCAGATCCCACAGAAATCAAACCCCAAGCACACACTATGTGACATACATTTCATCAAACTTATAAGCCCCCCCCCCCAACAAAAAGGCCCATAAAAAGGCCTAGGAAAAAAATAAAGTTGCAAAGTGCCTTAAACAATGGAAGATTTATTTATTTACTGTCAGGCTTTAGTAGAAATTAATTCCAGAAATCAAACACTGTTATGGAAACAATTTTAAGTTTTGCAACTTAACATGATGTCTTATTTATCTGAAATGTAGAATTTCACTTACAAAAATGGGCATTTCAGGAAGACCCTAACTTTTACCAACTTTAACTTATGTCATGCAATCAGCCTGCTAAAAAGTGGGCAGTACAAGAAAAAACAGCCTATTGATATAATATGCCTTCAGTTTACCAAATCCTTATCAGATTATCAAAAATGGCCCAGTCAGTTGGGCCAACCCAGTTTTGGTTTTGTTGTTTTGTTTTGTTTTTTAACACTGCTTTCTATAATACTTTATCCTTCTTTTCTTTTTGTCTCAGAGTTTTTGTAATTGTTTTTTAAGATCCCCAACAATAAAAATAATAATAACTGGAACTATATGGAAATGTATAACATTCTTGGAATATCAGTATTTTGGGACATCTGATTTCATTAAAAAGATGTTGAAAAATGAATAAAAATGCTTTTTTGTGGAGCTCTCTCTACTTCTTTTCAATATTGCCAATGTTTTGTTTTAAATTCTATGGCATTATTTCTACAGTAAAGCCTCCACTGGCCTGACTATCTTATTTGAGCTGATATAAATCAAGAGCTACTTCAATGTAGTCCAATGGTTTAACACTATCATGCAGCCTCAATGAAGACTATGTTATTAACCAGGAGATCATGATTAAGATGACAATCTTATTATAGAAAAGCCTAAAAATGCTAGTTAGCATCATTAGCAGTCAGTAAGCATCACATCAAAATGAGAGTAGTCCTTCTGATTGGACAGTGGCTGTCACAGCTCAAAATGATTCATAGATATTTTGTTGAGGTCACAGCCAAAGCTAGAGTAGAAAGTTGAAATGAGATGGTATTAAAATGATTTGGCAAGCTTTTAAATATGTATATTATATATTTATACATCTAAGTTCCACACATAGATGATAAATTCAAATGCCACCAACTGTATTCATGCAGAAAAAATCCAATAAAAACCTGGGATGTCAAAATTAGTTGCATAAATTGACAGAAGTAAACTGGATGCCTGGCATAAAACTGAAATTAGGTATCCATACATTGTACCAACTCTGTGTTGAAAAGAAAAGGTGCTAGATAAACTGAAGTCTTCAAAAAGATATGTTTCTTCTTTAAAAGCTAATATTAAACAGATAATTTATTTACTGCTTTATTATTTATTGAATGAAATTTAGGTTACCACAAAAAATGAGAGAGAACTCAGAAATCAGAAAAAATAAAGCAGAATGTATTCTACAATTTGCTTTGAAATTAAAAAAGTCAATGTAGCATATTTCAAAATGCCTACTCAGACTTTTAAAAAACAAAAGAGCCCTACCTTATTAAAACTTACTTTAAATCGTGGGCATTTTTTGTTTGTATGATCTAGCCAATTTAGTACACGTCATTAAAGATCCTGTTCAATCTCGGTAGCCTTGCAGTCATATGAAAACCAAGATTGTTTCCTTCTTTACATGTTATCTCCAGAGCCTTTTCAACATACCAGAATGAAAATATCTCAGAATGGCCTTTAAACATCTGCAGGCACAATATCCTTGGGATACAAAATTTTCCTTCTTCACCTTATGCTGCTTTACTCGCGAGCACTTCCCAGCAGGTGAGCATAGTGGAATGCCCAGGGAGGCATGAAGGACACTGCGTTCCTCTGGGCACCACAGAGCAATTGGCTTCCTCCAGGACAAGAGACTACCATGCATCTGTGCAAGGCAATGCAACGCAACCTCAGAGGTTCAAATCAGTGCTAATTTCTTAGGCAAAAACAGTTAAGTGCAACAAGAACTAATGCATGTCTCATTGATTGCACAGAGATGGGCATATGTATATTTTTAAATTCTAGTGGGACACTCACCTGGGTCTATTTTCAATATTTGCCTGAGTGAGGCAACGAACTAATTCTCCTCGCTGAAAGAACGCCACATGGAAAGTCAAGATAAGCAGCTCAAGAGTAGCTGCCTATGCCGTAGGTGTCTACAGTCAGGGGAGATGAATGCTATGGCATTCAGCAAAGGGGCAGCAAAGGCAGCACTACAGCAGGTAAGATGACTAGAAATTAAACCTGGGTTTTCGTTCAGGTGAGGGAGCTAGGGAGATTCCACCTCACAGCCCTTACTTACAGACAGCAAGTCTGAGAAACTGTCTCAGCATGGAGCGTCAGCAGAAGATGTCTTAGAACACATTAATAAGTCGATCAACAAGAAGTCGTCAGCTCTAAAGTAACCAAAATGAAAAACTGCCTGTCTGAAACTTGGGGTGGATAGCCTGATCATTCAAGGCAGCCACAGTGTCAGAGAACTGACAAATGGTAGGATATAATGCAAATCTTTGGAAAAGAACTGGGGTGACCCTGGGAACAATAGAGCAAGGTACTTTGGAAAAAAACCATGCTAAGGAAAAGAGGTATTTAGACATATTAGCTAAAGCTGATACAATGGGGAAGAGTTGACACCTCTTCTGTATACATGCCTCCATCTGTTTCAAAGAAGTCAATGGGCATGTGAATAGGAGTAAAGTTTGAAGTAAGTTTTCATTAAATTCTTTCAGAAGAGGCTTTTGAAAAGACTACATTATCTAAGAAGAGAAGGATCCTCTCACAGAATAAAAGCTCACTAAAAATCAAAACAGAGACTACAAATAAACAGTTTTCATGGCTGAGGGAAGTTGCCATAAACATCAGGGCAATAAAACAGCCAATGAAGTTTAGTGTTGACAAACACAATATAATCAATTGTGGGAAAAAGAAAATATTCACCTAGCCTACAGAGTAACAGCATATGTGTAATTTTAGGTACTGATGAGAAAGGAATTCACAGGCTATGTCAATATTGGTAATTCAAACTGGGCCATAAGAGAGATTTAATGCTCAAAGTGTTTAAATGTGAGCACACTCTTTACACAGCGTAGCCCATACCAATCTGCATTCTCCTGGGCAATGCCTGGGCAGGGTACAAGAGTCGCCATTCTCAACATATTGTCTGCCTGCTGCCAGCCTATTTTCAAATAACTCTAGTGGCATGCATGCAGAATGAAGTATGTCACTTGATCTCAGTGCCAGGGAATGGTTGTAGCCTACGCTGGCATGACTGTCAAAAAAAAAGCAGTTCTACTTTCTCCACCTCACTTCTGGCTGCTCACTCCCATCCTATGCTCATTCTTTTGGCACAAGCATTGCTGCAGCCACACCATAAAACCAGATCAGGAAATAGATCTGGCTGAAAACCAACCATTTTTCCAGGGTTAATTTTTAAGCCAGGTCATTTCCCTATTCCCTGTCATGACAGTCATCTCTCTGACCAGTGGTGTGCAGGTTCACTGAGCTAGGCTTGGAGGAAAGCATTTGTTTTTTCCTAGAATCATAGAATTGTTAAGGTTGGAAAAGACCCTTAAGATCATCAGGTCCAACCGTTAACCTACCACTGCCAAGTCTGCCACTAAACCATGTCCTCAAGCACCACATCTACCCGTCTTATAAATACCTCCAGGGATGGGGACTCAACCACTTCCCTGGGCAGCCTGTTCCAGTGCCTGACTACCCTTTCAGTGAAGAAGTTTTTCCTAATATCTAACCTTAACTTACCCTGGCGCAGCTTGAGGCCATTTCCTCTCGTCCTATCGCTTGTTACTGGGGTGAAGAGACCAACCCCCACCTCACTACAACCTCCTTTCAGGTAGTTGTAGAGAGCCATAAGGTCTCCCCTCAGCCTCCTCTTCTCCAAACTAAACAACCCCAGCTCCCTCAGCCACTCCTCATAAGACTTATTCTCTAGACCCTTCACCAACCTTGTTGCCCTTCTCTGGACACGCTCCAGCACCTCGATGTCCTTCTTGAAGTGAGGGGCCCAAAACTGGACACAGTACTCGAGGTGCGGCCTCACCAGTGCCGAATACAGGGGCACTACCACCTCCCTGGTCCTGCTGGCCACACTATTCCTGATACAAGCCAGGATGCCATTGGCCCTCTTGGCCACCTGGGCACACTGCTGGCTCATGTTTAGGCAGCTGTCAACCATCACCCCCAGGTCCTTTTCTGCCAGGCATTTTGGTTAGATGAACTTTCTGGTTACTCACTCAGGGGGCAGAGGAGCACCAATGCCAGCTTAAGGGAAATGGAAAGACCACTCTTTTCATCAGTGGCTATTATCTTCAGCATTGTTAAAATAATCAGATGTTAAGAGAAAAGAAGAGATGTTATTATCTGAAAAGTAGAAAAATGCAATAGCAAACAGAGAAATTACTTGTATATTACCCTCTGTGGAAGAAGGGTAAGGAAGAGTTTTACTTTGCCTACACTGCCAAGATGGCTTGACAGTGTTCTGCAAGTACCACTCAATGAAAGTAGCAAGCAGAAAGTTTAAAAAACAAGATGATGGACACTTTCATATGGCTTTTTATCAAATTGTGAAATTCACTACCAGACAATGTTGGGAAAACCAGGAAGACAAAATGGGTTAAAAAGGGATCAGACAGAGTAACAGAAAGCAGAGCAACCAATAGCTACTAAACATTGCCACAGAAATGATGACTGGTAGAAGGTGGGAAGCATATGTCCCTGGAAGGGTTGCTCTACACAGGTTCACTTCCTCCCCTATTCTTTTCCCAAGCATTTGCTACCAGTCAGTATCAGTAACAGTAACTTAAAATGGCAGGTCTTATGCCAGGTATATATTAAAATTAGTTCATAACATTTTCTAGTTAACATTTAGACTTTGCTTGAGAATGTTTGAAAACACAGAAGTTTTTTTCTCCTTCTTCTTTAAGGGACAATAAATTAGCAGAAAAATCAAAGACACAGACTGAAGAGCTTCAAACAAGTGGTATCATGACAAGGATCCTCGACCTACAGCTCTGAAAACAAAGACTTTTTCCATTACAGGATCATTTTTCAGTTGGTGTGACACGGGACAACACACACACTGTTGTTGTATGTAAAACAAACTTTCTTGTTGACGTGACTGAACCCACAAAGAAATACTCTCCTTGCCCAGTGAAGCTGACGTTCCTTCTCTCCTTTTTTCTTAGTGTTGCACCCACCGCCTCCATCTGACACCTTGGTTGACAGGGACTAAATGTTCTCAACTGGCGCGATGAAGTATTTATCCCTCTTTCTGAGTGGAAGTAGCTGTGCTCCAGCCCCACTCTCTGCTATCATCATCAAATAAGCAAACTCTAATACAGTGCTGGCAGCAAGGCAGATGAAGAATGTTATTTCTAACTCAAGAAGGATGTTCTCCACTACAGCAAATACTGGAGAAGCTGCCAGATAAGAATTTTTTGTCTAGTAACCTGCAGGGCCTGTTTGGCTATTTAAATGACAGTCATTATGTTTCAGGGAACTGTGATGTAAATGAGTCATTTAAAGACAGTAGGGATAAGATCCTTCCCAAGGCTGCAGGGTATGGGGGTACAGGCTTGTTCATCAGATCTCCCATGGATTGCCTCTTCCATCTCAGAGCCCTGTCTTGTGCACTGCATTGTTCCTGGCACAACGGGCTGGAACTGCAGCTTTTAGCCATGGATCATGGACAGACCCGAGGATCTGGAGAGGGAACTGCCCTTGCACCTGCCCTCAACTTCATAAGACCATTGGCATCACATTTGTACTGAAAAAGCACAACTGGCTAATAAAAAGAATAGTTTCCTGTTGGGTCATAGTTTTAGTGCAACTGTGGCGTCAGCATGTGGTACACTTCTGTGTGCATGCTACATTGTTTCTGTGTCTGCATCAAATGGTAATAACTGTGAAGAAAATAGCTTGTAATTAAGCAACTAGGGAGACAGCAGATGGATGCAGACAGATGGGAGCACACTAGGAAGCTATGAGACAATATTGGTCAGCATGACAAGCAATAGTCACAGCACACTATCAGCATAATGTCTACAGTCTTAATGACAGTTATTGGTGAGTTTTAAGGCCATATTGGAAGGTAATAAAGAAAATAGCTTTTTAGATGCTTCTGACACTCCTTTGCAAGGGTGTGGGGCAGAAAGGAATAAAGGTGTTTTTGTCAGAAAATCTAAAAAATGTTTGAGAAAGTGAGAGGCTGCATGTAGAGGCTGGCATTGTATCCACTGATGTAGATGAAGAGAAGTGTGCATCTTACCTGTCTACCCAAAACCAGTAATGTGACGAAGAATATAAACAAAGAAACTGAGCCCATTGTCTTCAGGTCTTTCAATATTCCTGGCCTATAAAACAAAAACATAAGTAAAGCAAGCTGCTCAAAAGTTAAAACAAAATTATTTTAGCACAAGAGTAAGACCACAATTTATACTACTTGCTGGTATGTAAACTAAGACCATTTAAATATAGTATGCTTTATTATTTGATGAAAAATTGTTATTTCCATTATGTAGCTTTAATTACTTCTACTCTATTCTGTGCAAAAGTGCCTACAATTTGAAGTCTAGTAATAAGATGAGGATTTAGTAAAACTAATATCCTTGTTTGCTTACAAACAGAGAGCATTTAGTGCTTATTCTATACAGGCAGATTAAAAAGAGTTTTTTTATGTAATAACACTACTTCCATAATGGAGAACTTGACCATATCCAATGAATGTGAAGAAACAGAAACTAAAGCACATAACTCCCAAGATGCCTTTTCACCTCAGAATTACAGGAGGCACAAACTCAATCTTGAACAGAGTTTATTAAAAACTCTGCTTTGGGAAAATACACTAGAGGTAATGGGAAACAGTTCGCACTAGCACTCTCCTACTGATGCCTACTGAGATTTAGGAAGGAAAATACCAACAGACACACAGCTTGACTGGCAAAATCAAAGCTGCCAGAAGCACATGCTAAATCTAACTGTCACATGGTTCTCCATCCCATCACAGAGATATCCTTTCCACTAATGCAATGGAAGCATAAAGACCTGGGTTTGTTTATTTAATCTTTAGATTTAAGAGCAAAGAAAACATACACTTCTTTTTTTTTTAAATTCAGATCCTTTTCCATGGTTGTCTCTGTGTCCTAAAGATCTCAAGCAGTTTACAATACAGGAAAAAGGATACTGAAACTCTACTCTGAATATTCAGTTTTTCTGTTGTGGCATATGCACACTCAGCCTACATGGAAGAGAATCACTTCTGTGTATTGAAAATGAGGTAGAAATTACTTGTGTACAAAAATTATTTTAGACATCAATACTTAGAATTAGAGTCATAATTTTGGTCTTATTATCACCTATAACAAAGATTTCAGCAGTCTCACCAAAAATTTAACATTCAAATTTGCAAGCACAACAAAAAAAATCCAAACTGTTGGTCTACTAATTTTTTCAATAGCTAAGACTGCATTTGTAAAGTTTTAAGACAATGTACTAGTTCTGAGGAAGTTTATTTTCTTTGGCTTGCAGAAACTATGCTTTAACAGCCTTAATTATGTTCAGCCTTAGGCCTTAACAACCTTAATGATGACTTCTTCCTGATGGCCTTTATTACAAAAATGCAAATTAAACCATACTCTTATTTCCTATAGTATGTGATTTAAACACCTTGCCTAGACTTGTTTATTTTACTCTAATGCTCTGAGGTGTGACATTAAAACATATATTAACTAACTGCAGCATGACGATGATTTTAAATTGTGACTTGTAGATTATATAGCCAAACATATAGAAGAAAAATCTGTTCCATGACATGAGAACTGCCATAGGTAGTATTTAATTTCTATTAATTTCAGAAGGACTGGAATTATCCACCTACCTTCTAAGAGGTGCCATTGCATACATAAATTTGCTGTAGTCATCCAGCATGGGCCCATGAGTGTGCAGAAGGATAACATTGTAGCCCACCAATGCAATCAACATTATCACCATTTTCAATTCATAATTTATCCTCAGGAAAACAGAACAGGAAATGAGCCCTAATATGCAGCTGTATATAAAATACTGGCAAAGAAAAATCAAATGGACGATATTTAGTACTTGGCTCTTGAGTAGGAAATCATACATAATAAAATGCTCAGGCTAGTTTAAAAAAAAACTATTCACTGACCACTTAAGCATGAAATCTCTCACAATCTGGGACATTATGATTTACAGTCAATAACAACCAGATGTTGGTATTTCATAAAATAGACCCTTTTTCTTACTAGGCTCCAATTCCCCACAAACTCAATAGAATCCAGATTATGCTCCTAATTTATGCTCCCCAATTTTCACCCTTTGTCACTTTTGATTTACTGATCTGCAGTAGTGAGGAGTGCCTATTCAGGGGACACCACTGCTGCTGTTGAAGTCTAATGCAAGAGCCTACTGCCAGTAGACTGACAGAAGATTTATTCCTGTGCCACTGTACGGTTTTCACTCATGCCTGAGTTCAATAACTACTCTGTATGTATTACTAGCATAGGGGTCAAGGTAAAATGTCTTAAGATCTGAAAACAACAATTTCATTGCCTATATTTATAAACTGATGCAATACACAGTTGTTACAAACCTCATAGATATGCAATTTTACAAACTCTAGAAATAAAGCTAAAATATGAAGAATACAAAATTATTAACATGGCCTCTGCATAATATAAAAAAATTCCTTCTGTCAAATCCTGTTGAGTTATGACAACATAAGAACACATTCAATTGTTAAAAAAAGCCTTTTCTTTCCTATATGTCATATGTATCAACAAAAATATGTATGGTTGAAGTTAAATTCCTGTAAAAGTATTTTCTCTGGATACTTTCTGGGATTCGGGCATCAAAATTGATGTTAAAACAGGAATACTACATTCTCACTAGAATCATTATCTTAGTCCTTAACATACAGCACCTTTGCCAAAGATGCTTCCTGAGAATTACAGTCCTGCACCTTGTAAGGAAGTTATCTTTTCTGAAACTACAAAGCATTCTATTTCTAGATATGCTATTTTCAGACTACTGTTGACTTGTTGATGGCAGTACTTTTGACAAAACCTGAATCACTGCATAGTAATTTTGGAGGATCACTAAGAAGAATAATTTTCACAGCAGCCATCAAACAGAATTGATCTGTGTGGTGGGTTGACCCTGGCTGGATGCCAGGTGCTCACCAAAGTGGCTCTATCACTTCCCCTCCTCAGCTGGACAGGGGAGAGAAAAGATAATGAAAGGCTCATGGGTTGAGATAAGGGCAGGGAGAGATCACTCACCAGTTACTGTCATGGGCAAAACAGACTCAACTTGAGGAAATTAGTTTAATTTAAAACCAATGCAATCAGAGTAAGGTAATGAGAAAATAGAAACTAAATCTTAAAACACCTTCCCTCCACCCCTTCCTTATTCCTGGGCTTAACTTTATGCCTGATTTCTCTACCTCCTCCCCGAGTGGTGCAGGGGGATGGGGAATGGGGGTTGTAGTCAGTTCATCACACATTGTCTCTGCCGCTCCTTCCTCCTCAGGGGGAGGACTCCTCAAACTCTTCCCCTGCTCCAGGGTGGGGTCCCTCCCACAGGAGACAGTCCTCCATGAACTTCTCCAACGTGGGTCCTTCCCACGGGCTGCAGTTCTTCATGAACTGCTCCAGTGTGGGTCCCTTCCATGGAGTGCAGTCCTTCAGGAACAGACTGCTCCAGCGTGGGTCCCCTGTGGGATCACAAGTCCTGCCAGCAAACCTGCTCCAGTGTGGGCTCCTCTCTCCACAGGGCCACAGGTCCTGCCAGGAGCCTGCTCCAGCATGGGCGTCCCACAGGGGCACAGCCTCCTTTGGGAATCCACCTGCTCCGGCATGGGGTCCTCCACGGGCTGCAGGTGGATATCTGCTACACCGTTAACCTCCATGGGCTGCAGGGGGACAGCCTGCCTCACCATGGTCTTCACCAGGGGCTGCAGGGGAATCTCTGTTCCGGCGCCTGGAGCACCTCCTCCCCCTCCTTCTTCACTGGCCTTGGGTTGTTCCTCTCACATATTCTCACTCTTCTCTCCAGCTGCAGTTGCTGTTCAGCAACTTTTTCCCTTTCTTACATGTTATCCCAGAGGTGCTATCACCATTGCTGATGGGCTCAGCCTTGGCCAGCGGTGGGTCTGTCTTGGAGCCAGCTGGCATTGGTTCTATCGGACATGGGGGAAGCCTCTAGCAGCTTCTCACAGAAGCCACCCCTATAGCTCCCCCACTACCAAAACCTTGCCACGCAAACCCAATACAATCTGCCATCTGAATCTCTGCCATTACTGTAATTTGCTTGCAGTTCTGCTTGAAATAAGAAATAGAAAGAACTGCTGTTCAGAATCACCAAAAATAAAACTTCTCTGATGGCTGTATTCCACAGGAGGTCATGCTCTGAATTCAGTGTTACGTAAAAGTAGCAGCATCCATTTTTTACTCTGTAAGGCATTCTACTTATGAAATTAGTTCTCCAAAAAGAAACAAGCAAACAAAAGGCAGTCTTGAATCCACAACTGGATGCAGGTCAACAAAGACCAAGAAACTTCCAAGTGGAATAGACAGTCTCTGTTAGTGTTGCATAGGAATACATAAACTAGATGATTGAAAATTTCAGCTAAGACTTCAAACAAGGGTGGATGGATTAGAGAAGAGTGGCACAGCCGCACATTTAAGAATACAGATTCTGATATTGTGTATTGCAATGCAAGATTCCAGTAAGCAACAAGCAGATCTGGAAAAGAGTCTGTAGGCAACTCTGCTTGAACAGCCACACCAGGTTATGAAGTTTTTTTTTTTAAAATGATACCTTAAATAAACCTTTTCCCAACTGTATCTTACATATATTCAAGGCTATTGTTTCTGAGTGCTCAACATTGCAAATGAATTTTTCAATTCCTGTCAAAGGAACTGAAATTTCACCCTTTTAATAAAAGAATCTACAAATTTTAGTAGACACTTAGAGTACTGTAGCTTGAATCCTTCTCTAGCTCTTTCAGCTTTTCAGACTAATGCAAAAGGGCTTGAAAAAAAAATCAGAGGAGAAACTGCAGGACAAAATGCTTCAAAAGAGACACTGCAGAGGAATAAAGGTAACTGGCATTCTAGCTGGCTTCTCAGATGGATGCATGCAGCTACAAAGCAGGCAAGACGCTGGAAAACAGTAACAATTTGGTGAAGAAACAGTCAAAGTAGCCATACAGAAAATCAAGACTGGTGGAATTACTGTCATATGTATAGCATGAAAGCTCTAGTCTTTGTCAAAGCACAAAAAATTGCAAGCTGTCAGACAAACGGCAGCCTGTCTTCTGGGCTAAGCAGTCTGCTCTCTGTTCATCAAATGAACATAAACTTTCCTACGGATGAGTTAATGCCCAGCTGGGAAAAAATTACAGCTTTCGTGTGCAGGTATACTGGTGTTGTTTCTTAGTGAAGACCCATTTCAGGCTTGTTCATCCTACATCTCTGTACAACCTACTGAAGAATAAAAAAGGCTCAGACTAAACAGGCATTGAGGCTTTTTCCAAGGCAGAGAGTTGCAGTGATACCAATCCTTTGTAGTGACCCTGACTGAAAGATCATAGAATCATAGAATCATTTAGGTTGGAAAGGACCTCTAACATCATCAAGTCCAACCATTAACCTAACACTAAACCATGTCCCTAAGCATCACATCTACAAGTCTTTTAAATACCTCCAGGGATGGTGACTCAACCACTTCCCTGGGCAGCCTGTTCCAGTGCTTGACAACCCTTTTGGTGAAGAAATATTTCCTAATATCCAATATAAACCTCCCCTGGTTCAACTTGAGGCCCTTTCCTCTAGTCCTATTGCTTGTTACTTGACAGAAGAGACGGACCCCTGCCTTGCTACAACCTCCTTTCAGGTAGTTGTAGAGAGCCATAAGGTCTCCCCTCAGCCTCCTCTTCTCCAGGCTAAACAACTCCAGTTCCCTCAGCTGCTCCTCATAAGACTTGCGCTCTAGACACTTCACCAGCTTTGTTGCCCTTCTTTGGACACGCAACACTGAAGAGTTAGCAATCCACATAGCGGCGAAGCTGAGCAGGTGCAGGTCCATGCTGTGCTCTGCGTATCCCTTGGCCGTGGGATAACCTCAGCCAGCTCAGCCAACTTATTGCAACCAAGGAGCCTGCAGGCAGCTCCCACTTGGTAGCAGTGATTATGCCACCTGTGTGGCCTCGACTTTATCTAACAGTGCAGCAGCAAGTTCTCATGGACGTAGTTTTTTTCTGACAGCAGAAATGATGAACAGAAATGTTTCCTTTTAAGAAAATCGTGTAAGAGCTCAAAAAAGGAAAACACTGGGTAACCTCTCCACAGATGGGATGTGCACCACATGCTGTCCCTGACTGGAGGACCATCTGATGCTGCACGATTCAGAGTTCCCAGCATCTGAAGGGATGTAACACTATCTACCCTCTTTTTTTCTTCCTGTACTGCCTCCAATAAATGGTATTTTAACTAATACCTTACAGAGTCTGAGTGCCTTTCTTACCAGGATCACAGGCCCAGTGCCTTGCACTGGTGCACTACATTCTTAGGATCTTATCTCCAGCCCAGTGGATTTGGTCTCTTCTCTTAAAACTTAAGACCTACAGTTCTGTGGTTATAAAGATCTTTACTAAAGTAAAAAGGGATTCTACTCCAATATGTCTATGGAGAAAAACTTGAGAAGAAAGTAATCTTGGAATTCCCTAGTCAAATAAAGTGTATTCCAAAACTGCATCTTTTAGAAGTCAGTATTATGACTTTTATTTATTTAACATGTGGAGATGGTAGCACTGATACCACACTGTATTTTATCATAGGAAGAGATATGCATGACTTGAAATCTCCCAAGCCTAACTTCTAATTATATGGAAACTACAGAAGCATCATAGCAAAACTAAACAATAACTAAACACAAGCAAGGTCCCTGAAACTTACTGTATAATCTTTCTTAAGTCTTTAAAAAGAGCAAGAAAGTAAACAATACAAGTCAGAAAAGTTATTTTGGGGGGTGGAGGAGAGGGAGAATCAATTAGTTTGATTCAAAATGAACTACATTCTATTGGGGCTGAAATAATTAAAAAAATCTCTAATTAACTCATTTTAGATGACATAGTCAATAGATCTGTCAGGTCCACTATCATAAATCCCAGGAAGTTTGTCTGCATGAATAAAGCTTAAAGCTAACACACAGATTCAAAAGACTGAATTTTTAATTTAAGAAAACAAACATTTGTCAGCTTAAGTATTCAGTATCTCATTCAGTAAAGCGAGAATAATTTTATTTCCAGATTTAAAAAAAAAATAAAATCAAAAGTAGTAACTGTGCTGGTTTTGGCTGGGATAGAGTTAATTTTCTTGACAGTAACTAGTATGGGGCTATGTTTTGGATTTGCTAATATAGAGATGTTTTAGTTACTGCTGAGCAGTGCTTACACAGAGTCAAGGCCTTTTCTGCTCCTCACACCACCCCACCAGCGAGGAGGCTGGGGGTGCACAAGAAGTTGGGAGGGGACACAGCTGGAACAGCTGACCCCAACCGACCAAAGGGCTATTCCACACCATATGATGTCATGCTCAGCATATAAAGCTGGGGGAAGAAGAAGGAAGGGGGGACATTTGGAGTGATGGCGTTTTTCTTCCCAAGTAACCGTTATGCGTGATGGACCCCTGCTTTCCTGGAGATGGCTCAACACCCGCCTGCCAATGGGAAGCAGTGAATGAATTCCTTGTTTTGCTTTGCTTGTGTGCGTGGCTTTTGCTTTCCCTATGAAACTGTCCTTATCTCAACCCCCGAGTTTTCTCACTTTTACTCTTCCGATTCTCTCCCCCATCCCACTGAGGGGGAGTGAGCGAGTGGCTGTGTGGGGCTTAGTTGCTGGCTGGGGTTAAACCACGACAGTAACTCAAAAGGAATTTGCAGCTTTTTCAAGCTAGAAGTTATGCAGTGCCTGAGGATGAAAACGATGTGCATTTGAGAGCTGTTTAATAAAACAAGTGAGGGGAAAAGTGTTTAAAAACTTTAGCCAACCTCACCTTTATTATTATCAGAAGTGACATTTTAACATAATTTTTGTTCCAATTTATCAAGAACAAAGTTTCTTTGATGAAAGAATGCATTTTAACAGTTTAAAATCTATAAACCACTAATTGTTAGAAATGTGCCAGTTGGGTGAAGAGCTGACAAACATCTTTGTTTTCCCATGTATAACTAAGAAAAAAAGACATACAAAGATTTCTTTTAAGAACAGCAGATTGAATCTTAATAATAAGTATAATTTATGAAAACTGTATCCTTCAGATGCTTGTTGGACAACTTACTGGTAAAAAAGAAAACAAAATACCTTTCTAGATGTTCAAAACTGACAAGTAATATAAAAGAAGATGACTAGAAAACCTGCTAACTAAAAAAGCAAACAAATATAAATAAACATTGGATCAATTTATTTCTATATGCTTGTGGGTATGAACATATGCAGAGGCTGGGAGAATGACTGCATCATTTCTTTGACAGCAAGGATAACCTGATGTAAGGGCCAAAGGAAGATGTAGGCACCTATCCATACCTGGTGGTATTTAGTTAGCTAAATTTGAAAATAAGAAACAGAAACTCATGCTCTGCTGTCGTTTTGTCAGGGAGATGCTGAAAGTTCGTAAATGCTGCAGTTACTGCAACTGTTTTTTTCCAGAGGAGTTCTATGCATAATTAAAATCTTGCTTTTGTGTGTGCCTAGGATTGTTTAGCCTGACATAGTGAATAGCTGTTTCATGTAAAACATATTGTGTGGAAATCAGCACACACCATTCTGGTACTGGTCTCATCAATTCTGCAGAGAGATAAAATAATCTCTCTTCTCCTCTCACTGCCTCCTGCTTATTCATCCAAAGACTATTGACCTATTTTGTCACAATATACAGCTTGTTATGTTCAGCTGCAGGTCTTTTGTAATCCATTTAAGAATCATTGCTCTCTAGGATACAGATCCCATTTTTTGCAGGAATGTCCTTCCCCGTTCTTAGATGTGTGTCCTGGTTTCAGCTGGGATAGAGTTAATTTTCTTCTTAGTAGCTGGTATAGTGCTGTGTTTTGGATTTAGGATGAGAATAATGTTGATAACACAGTGATGTTTTGGTTCTTGCTGAGTAGTCTTTACACTAGTCAAGGACTTTTCAGCTTCCCATGCTCTGCCAGGTGCACAAGAAGCTGGGAGGGAGCACAACTGGGACAGCTGACCCAGACTGGCCAAAGGGCTATGCCATACTGTATGACATCATGCTCAGTATATAAACTGGGGGAAGAAGAAGGAAGGGGGGGATGTTCAGAGTGATGGTGTTTGTCTTCCCAAGTAACCGTTATGCATGATGGAGCCCTGCTTTCCTGGGGATGGCTGAACACCTGCCTGCCAATGGGAAGCAGTGAATGAATTCCTTGCTTTGCTTTGCTTGTGTGTGCAGCTTTTGCTTTACCTATGAAACTGTCTTTATCTCAACCCCCGAGTTTTCTCATTTTTACTCTTCCTATTCTCTCCCCCATCCCACTGGGGGGGAGTGAGCGAGCGGCTGTGTGGGGCTTAGTTACTGGCTGGGGTTTAACCACAACAATGTGCCACTGTGCTTTTGTTCACACTAAGACATCTTCAAATCAGTGCAGATCTTTTAAACAGTTTATATAGTGGCACACGAGTGTTGTATTTCCCCCCTCTCACCCCACCTCTTAATGCAATGACAGAAGTGTGGCGATCACAGATTTCACATTTACTGCCAGGTCAATGATGAAAATGCTGAATATTTTCAGGTCTACCACTGGTCCTTGTGAAACCCACCTGCAGACTGACCTGGTTTTCTCACTGACAGTGATGTGGAGCTTTCAGTGCACAGTCTGCTTTGCAGTTGCTGTGTGTTCTCCTGATAGCTTGTAACACCCATTTGTTGGCATGGGTGAGCTATGCTGCTTAGTTATCAGACTGTTTCCTGCTTTTTAATCTGACATTCATTAAAACCTCTATTTTCAGAAGTACTAACCTCCTTTAACTTCCCACTTCCTTCAAATGCAGTTGTAGGTGACTGAAAAAAAATCAAGCTTTTGCTGCAGTCTTAAAAACTGGTGGGTGTTTAACTTCAAGCAGATCCAGCAACAGTCAATTTAGTGTAATTGTTGTAAGCAAACAAAGAAATGTAAAATGAACTTACCGGTAGGAAAAAACAGTTGTTTTGTATACACCACTGTGTCTGATTACTCGAATTAGGAAAACTCGTATTTGATGAATTAAGAACTGAGGGAAAAGCTTTCACAGCATTATCCAGGAAAAACTAGAGAAAAACAACATATAATCCATTAGCTTGTCAGCTGCTTAAGGTCAAAATAGAGAAGAGAAATGGAGAAGTGGAGAAAGCCTTGCCAGTAATAATTTAACTTTGGTATTTCACTGTAAATTGAAATAGAAAAGGGAAAATGACATCACTTGATTACTTGTTCCTGCATGCTCATATGAAAACAACTTTGTTAACCTCCATCTGACACTTTCCATTTGAATAAAAGATGAAAGGCTCTTTGTTATGTTATTTTTATATATCAGAATCTCACACACACGAGACACAATGATGAAATAAATTCAATATGAATAATTCCTGGGTTTACCTCAACTGAATCTCCTATTTAAACACGGGAAGAATTAAAGAAAGGCTAGAAGTCTTTACTGAAGTTGATTTACACAGGTGTAATCCTTCTCATAATAACAATAATGATAATATTGGTACTAATGTTATTGAAACAGACAAGTGGAACCAGTATCTCCTGGGTCATCAAATTCTGCCAGTTGATGTCACAGGTAACCACCATCATACACTACCCTTTGATGTATTGATCCAGTGCTCTCTTAATGAGTTGGATTTGACTACATTAATTCCACTGCTTTGAATCTCACCACTTAAACTGTTTCTAAGTTTAACCAGTATTCATGGCCAGTTCCCATGTTTTTTTTCTTCTTGTGCTGATCTCATCCTTTAGCTTTCAGATAGCTCTTTTCTCTCCTTAGTATTTATGTTGCCAATATTTAATGCCATCTCAGCCTTGACTGTGCTCAACAATCTATGTTTCTCTAGTTTCTTCCCAGAAAACAAGCTCTTAATTCCCCTGATCATTCTAGTAGTCACCCTCGGTACATACCTCTTTCAGTTCAACCTTCTGGGTGACCAAAACTGCAAACACTTCCCAGATTTTATCAGAGTCGTGCAATAGCATTAATACTAATTCTGCAGAAAATATGTTTTCATACATCCTAGAATGATAGCTCCTTTGCTCACAGCTACAAAAGCTTAATAGCTAACTGTGCCTCACGCAAGTGGGGCTCAGACAGGTCATGACGTTACAGCAGCTTAACACATTGCTGCACAGTGACATAATCCCAGCCACTAACATCATGTTCAGCAAACGTGAGGCAGTTTTCCTTCATTGGGACTCACTTAGGTAAATGTGGTTTATACTTACCATTAGGTAAGAGCAGTCACATGGATGGTTATTGTGATTCAGCTGAGTTGCCATTAAACCCACATAATTAATTAAAATCCTGAACTCATTGCATCTCCATCTGATGATCTTCCAATTTGTATCAGAATTTCTTGTCACTGGTCTGTCAGACCAACCACAATCTTGCGCTCTGTACTACTAAATTTCATCGTAGGTCTTTTACTCAAATCCTCAGCTGACTTCTTCCTTTCTAAAATGCCAAGCTTTCCCTCACAGACATTGCCTGTCCCCTTAATTTCATTAGCAAATTTCACAGTCCCTCTCATGCATTGTATATGAAAATCCACACCAGGCTGACCATTGCAGAGGTCCACATGTTGCCTCCCTCTCACCCGTTGTTCTCAGCAGGTAGCCAGTTTGTAACCCACCTCTAAATTCTTTCCCCATCCCTGTCTTTACCTACTACCCCAGAGAAAAATTGCTCAGTTTCTTTCTTCACTAACGTGCTTCTCTGTTTATGTGCAACTACACATAATTAACCCACAATCAGTGAACTATACATTCAGGATAAGTATCAGTCATACAACAGATAAATCACAAAACCAGACCCTACGCCTACAGATTTTGCAACACCCTTCTATAACTGATCTCACAGAGCACACACAGTTATATGCACATCTGCCCCTTCTCACAGGACGTGTGGGTTAAATGCACACAACTCCCTCTTCTGGGAGTGTGAGTTACTCTACTTGCACACCCGTCCTGTAAGGACATGTGGGTGCTCTAGCTTTATGTGCACCTGTGCAACTCCCTACAAATTGTTAATGCACATGCTAGTGAGAAAGTACCCCACGAGCATGCACACAGACAAACCTGAGGAGTGGGTCCCTTGCCTGCCCGGTTGCAGAGCGGGCAGCTCACAGTATCCGCCAGGGAGGCTGCTCCCGCTGGCTGAGGCAGAGGTGTGATGCCACAGCGGGGACGTGTCAAAACAGGCTTTGACAGTCAGCTGTTTCCACTCATAGGTCTCTGCCTTCTGTTACAAATTTCCATGCTTCTTTTATACTTTTTGTCACACTGTTTCCTTCTTTACTTCAGAATTCCTTCTGAAGTCCCTTGGTTACTGTTTAACCCAGCTGATGCTGGTCTTCCTCTTTAACAGGAACAATTTTGGGCAAAGACCCTCCAGACAGTTTTAAGTATTTAATCCCCCTCCCCACCCCCAACTATTTAAATTGACATTCTCATCTTAATAGGTGTTGTTAACCAGGTCATTTGCCAAGGATGGACAAAGACAGTCCCCACATCCTACAAATAGTGTATTTAATTTTTTTTGCAAACATGAAATAACTGTATTTAGTTTCAGAATCCCATCCCACACACGTCCACAGAGCAAAAGATTATATACCATGAAGAAATCAAACACAATTATATTATATAAACATATATGTGTCTGTGTATTTCTATATATTAATTTCTATTAAAGCATTTTAATTTTGGTTTTGAGCTTTGTACATGGCATTTCTGACCTATAAATGCTACCTGTATACACAGAATGCTATATAAAATGTGGTATATCTGTGAATACATAAATAAATAAATATAGAAAGGGAAAAAAAAGGATATGGAAATGTTGTCATCTCCCATGAGCCAAACAACACTTATTTCTGAATGATGTGTTTGTACTTGTCTTTCTTGTCTCTCATCAGTTATCTACCTCTGCTATCACGCTTTGGAGATATGTATTGTTCTTCAACATAGTATTTTTTTGTAAGAGACAGCTCAGTCCTACTAAGCAGTCACACCTACTCAAATGACTCAAATGAAAGCAATATTTTTTATGAATACCAGTGTTTGCCAGGGAACATCTGAGAACACTACCATTAAATTCTCATTTTAACTTCATATATTCTAACAGCTTTTTCTTTTCTTGTGTTCGTATAATCTGCAATCTTCAGTTGTGAGTTTTTTGCCTCACACGATGAAAATACCTGCTGTGCTGCTACTTCTTTCAATAGGAGCCATGTGGTGACAGACCCTCCCCCCACAAAATGGGATAAGCAAGTTAGTGCGTCTTTCTTGTTACCTGACCAAGAATCTGCAAAAAGACTACATAATACACTAGTTTAGATCTTACTGAAAACAAAGCCAACTTTCTCACCAAGGTACTTTCAACTCTTCTCTGTAATCCACAAGGCACCAGAACCAAGGCATCACAATGAACACGGTCTGATAGCCTGCAAATGTGGCCAAGTCAAATTGGTTGTATCTCACTACTAAGCAAGTGGGATTGCTGATTTCCATGTTAATGTGCATAAAATAGCATCCTACTGAGAAGGAAAGGTGGCAGAATTTAATATTAAGTGCACTAATCAAATGCACACTGAATTAAACAATTATGGAACAAACAATAAAATGTGTAAATTTTTAATAGTTACTATGTGAATGGTTTGACCCGGTGACAGGAGGGCAGCAGAGAGAGAGAGATGGGAAATACCCCTCCATTGAACTACTGAATCACAGAGTAAAGGGCAAAATTAATTGATTCAAGTGCCACAGATAGTCCAACTGTGGTCATCAACCTGTGGTAGCACGATGTCATGCAGTAGCCATCTGTAAAGACAAATACTAATATCATTTTCTGTGCAAAAAGAAGCCATAAGCTACCCTCAGAGCACTAACAAGTGCCCTTTCGCACACCAGCAAGAAACCCCTCATCCCAGAGGTAAGCTCTTTAGGAAGTAGGTGCTCCAGGATCAGCAGTTCCAGAGCAGAGCTGTGCTTAATCAATGGAAACACATCAGCAGCAAAAACAAAGGTCTGGCACGCTACCAAAAATGTAGCTCAATTATATTTACAGCTTATGTTTAATTTGATCCCATCATTGTTTTCTCTTCCTTATTATACAAAATTACAGTGGAAATGGACATGTGAAGACTACAAAGAAAAGCATAAAACCATCTTTGTCACTGTCCTTTTCTCTCCCACTACTTCTTCCTTGCCTCATATAAACACGCAACTGTACTTTAATTTTCTGCCATTCCAGAAGAGCTATGCAATCTCCTCAAGACACAGTTTTTATAGTGCTGTTGTAAACAAAGTTGTTCATGTTTGTGCCCTACTCTTTTGTTCAGCAAAAGATAGAGCGAGAAGAGTATAAAGTAGGGCAAAAGCATGCAAGTTTGGTATCACAGGTTGAATGAGAGGATTTACATTTTTCTTAACACAGAAAAAATGAAGCAATGGTGCTTTTGTTCAGCATTGCTCTTTTGTTTGAAGCTCTAAGGAAAACATGCAGTACTCCTCTTCTTTGTTTTTAGTTTTTCTACCAACTCTCCAAATACCCATGTGACTTAGGAGAATTTTCTTCTCAAAATGCATATCACCGCTTCCTTTGAGAAATGACAGTTGGTCTGGCAGCTGACTCGGGAATTTATCCCCAGATCCCCACATTAATGCCCCAAGAACAATATGGAGAATCCCAAATTCTGGTATCATTCCTCGTCTTCACAAGCTCATAAGCAGAAGTTTAAGGAGAGCCTGGAATGCTAAGTACCTACCTAGACTATTAAGCATTTTTTTGAATAAACAAGAGGTAATGCTGAGATATCAGTAAGTTGGAAAAGGATTATGAAAATCCAGAGAGTGCTGCACTGCATTTAATAGGATCTTTAGAGCATTTTGTCTCTGGGTTTGTATAAGACTTCTTCGCTTCAAAGTGTTCATGCATCTGTGTTATTTGGTGTCTCTTGTTAATAGTCAAACTTACCAAATTCAAGTTGCTCAATAATTTCATTTCATTTTTTGTAAAAGTTTGTGTGCCAAGTGAAAATGTATAACTATCTACATGTTCCCATGTATTCAAGTCCCAGCTTCCCTGTAGAGGCAATATGCAGTGGCAAGCAACTGCCTTTTTCAAAGCTCCCGGCAGCATTAGGTAAGAGAGAGAGGAGCCTGCTGGGCTTTTACAGGCTCAGATACCACCATGGTATTTGACAAATATGGGCTGATGCTCACTTATGTGGGTTCATCTTTGCTGGACTGTGGAGCAAACGATCATGTGACAGCACGAGTCTATCTGTCCCCACACACTTGAATGACACCAGAACTGCTGCAAACATTATTTCAGGATGGTATCTCACCTGCTAGTGCATCTCTGCTAGTCCAGTGTGCCTAGACTGATACTGATTTTAGTAAGTTTCTCAAATCCTATCTATAATCTGGAATGGATTTGTGATGGGTATGTGCAATTTTTGCATGTACCACTTAAATGACATGACTGCAGCTGTACATTCCCCTTTCTCCTTCCAACTCCTAGGACAGGTCAAGCTCTAAGCAGTGTCTGTTTATTCTTCTTAAAAGAAATGCATTGTCCACTCTCCAAAACAGGGTCTTCAATGTGCTAGGCACTGTGGGGACATATAATTAGACCGTATCTGCCAAAGAGCTTGCCTATTAAAAATACAGCACTGAGCAAGGTCAGCAACTGTACCAACAGAGTTAGCTACACTAAAAGGAAGGTACGTTAAAGAAAGCAACTTTCTACTATGAGAATGGAAGCAGGTTTGCTTAATTATTTGTCATTATTAAAACACGGGATATCAGCCATGACTAGAGGGAGAAAAATATGGGACCAATACTTGCATCATTTAAGGCAGCTCGTGCTCAGAGACGTACATTAAACAATGGAGCAAAAATACGCAAACCTCTGTCAGTCTTCACATTTCTAAAGACATATTCTTTCAAAGGAAATAGTCCAATTGTTCAAAATTCACTGGACAAAAGACAGGAAAGCAAGTAACATCCAGAGAAGGGCCACAAAAATGATCAGAAGGATGGAACATGTCTCCTATGAAGAAAGGCTGAATGAGTTGGGGTTGTTCAGCCTGGAGAATAGAAGACTCCAGGGAGACCTTATTGTGGCCTTTCAGTACTTAAAGTAGGCTTATAAGAAAGATGGGGATGGACTTTTTAGTAAGGCCTTTTGTGATAGGACAAGGGGTAACGGTTTTAAACTGAAAAAGGGTAGATTTAGGCTAGAGTAAGGAAGAAATTTTTTACAATGAGGGTGGTGAAACACTGGAACAGGTTGCCCGGAGAGGTGGTAGATGCCCCATCCCTGGAAACACTCAAGATCAGACTGGACGGGGCTCTGAGCAACCTGATCTAGTTGAAGATGTCCCTGCTCATTGCAGGGGGTTGGACTAGGTGACCTTTAAAGGTCCCTTCCAACCCAAACTATTCTGCGATTGTATGATCCTGAATCTGAAGGCTGGTAGTTAGGGCACCTTCCTGAGACAGTATAGCCCTGAGGTCCTGTTGCTGTGCCAAGAACCATTCACACATTTGATGCAGAAGTCAGTGAAACAAAGAGCTATTCCAGGGCTCTTTCATCATGACATATTCCTCGAGATCACATGAATCCCAGAGGATGGTGAGGCACAATAATTTGATGTATTGTATACAGTCATTCATTCAGCTTCCAAGAATCAAGCCTTTGCAGTCATGCAGTCCTACTATCTCTCTGAGATGTCTGGATTGTTTCCTGCAATATACTTTCTCATGTTCAGTTTAATGCAGGTCAGCTTCACAAAAACAGTTTTCCTCACCCATTAATTGTTGCCCTACTCTATATATGGCACCAGATCTGATGCTCAATGGAAGCGGCATTAGTCACCCTCTCCCTTCAGCTAAGAAGTATTTGATACTAATGTCACATTAGCTGTTTTTTAATTTCCCTCCACTGATCATGACTATATACCTCTCAAACATGAAGACTAGATTCAGATGTCTGCTGAAACAGCTAATTTGAAATAAAATTGCACCCCCACTCTTTTTTAATGTCCCTTGACCATAAAGACTGAATTTTATTTGACATTTTGGTCTTAATTATGATTTATTAGGTGTGGGATGGTTAGACGCTTTTTATCTCCATTAAATCTTAATGGCTACATTTTGCCTTTTTCTACTGAAAGAGTTCATGGAAATAAATGCAGTTAATGGACTCTGCTATTAAGTACATGTTGCTTGGAGATATAATAATGATACTTCAGAGTCTCTCCCACAATTTGCTATTAATATTAAGGAAATGCAAATTTCACAATCACATTTAAAGTCATTTTTGCTAGTCAAACTATTAAGCTTTAGTTTCAAGGTGGGAATTGTACTTAAAATTATCATCTCATGAATATCATGGAACATGATTATTTGTAATACTGTAGTCATTACTGGTAAGGCACAAAGACTTTAAAATACAGCCTATTAAGTTTTACTGTAACATTCAGTCCACATAAAAGTGGACTTGAACCAATAAAACTAAAAACTTTTTCTACAGATGATGTACTGAACAACTGCTTTTTTGCTAAAATGTCTTTTACTAGTTGAAGGCTAAATTTGAAGTGGGCTGTACACAATAGTAGAACTTCAGTCTAAGGAAAAAACAGTTGCTGACCATATCTTCTTTTACACTTTTTACCTTAATAACTAACCATATGGTTGCATGACCTCTAACTCAAAGTATACTTTAAACCCAGGTAGGTTATTTCATTTCATCTTACACATTTATATAGTTCAAAATAAGAGGAAGCCTAATCTGACCTATATTTTACAAGCTACTCCATCTCTGGGTTTTGTCCTGTAGTATCCCAAATAACTTTTGCTTGGCTAAAGATTATCATTCATAAAGGCATATAGTCTTCAGCTGAGGACCAGAAGTGATGGACAATCAACAACTTTTCAGAATAATGTGTTCCCACTGCTAACTGCATTCACTGCTAAAAAGTGAGCTTATTTTCTCATTTTGCAGCCCCTGCTTCTTTGAGTTTTTCCTCTACCAGCCTTAAACACCAAATTCAATTAGCTAAATTTTAAATTCTTGAACATGGAGTTGGTTTTGAGTCTACCACCTCTCCTTAAAAAAAGCAAGAGAAAGAAAGTATCTACTTTCCTGAAAAGAAAACCAACAAAACCAAGACTAGGATCATTTAATAGAAAAAATGGAGAGAAGGTTCTACCAGAAATTTCAAGTGTTCACATTTAAAAGTCACATTACATCATTACATCATTCTGACAAGTTTTGTACTTACTGTAACAAATGATTGACTAAGGGTCCCCTGAAATGTTGTGGGAAAACAAAATAAAACAGTGTAGGTACTATCAATCTTTAAGTCCTTTATGAACCTCAAGTAACAAAAGTACCTGCAACTCAAGGAAGCACTAGAGTTGCAATTTCAAAACCACTGAAGTGCAAATCTCATTCACTTGAAATGTGACTAATATCTATGCATTAATGTTGTAATGAAAACATTACCTAAATAAATATTACAGTTCCCATTTTGCAGATACAGAAATGCACTGGAACACTTTCACAGGTTTATGAATGCAACCAGGCTCAGCCAATAGGGCAAAACAAAGGAAGTTTTTTGATCCCATATACTGCTCATCCCATTAAACAACACATCTTTCAGAATAAATGAGGACATTAAGATTCAGTTATACAGACTAATGACAGATATACTCTGTATTTGCTATAGATACAAAAGAATAATAGAATTACATGGATTTTCCCTATCAGGAGAGAAAAGAAAAGCACAGGTGGAAATGTCTGAAGTAGAGGTAAGCCCTAACAAACCTGTAGTTCAGTACTTTTGAAGTTTCGATGTAACTTTGACTTTTTTTCCTTTTTCAAAAAAAAAAAAAAAGACAAGCATGTGAAATTCAATAATGCATACATTATGACCATTTTGTGATCAGCAGAGGAGCATCACAAATCTGAATAAAGCTTAGTTTGTTTCACACAGTCTTCCACACATCCTGTGAGGAGATACTTCATTCTTTCAGCAATACTCTGTTTTGCTAAGCAATGCATAGATGAGCAAGGGATTCAAACAATTCCAACCTGGGATTTAACTATCTTCTATTCCTTATAAATTACTTTTTTCTTTAATAAATTTAGCCAAGATCTGAACCTTTGCTGAGCATCCTGTTTGCAGAGGTCCCCATTATACAGTCTGTTTTTTGTTGCTCTGCTTTATATTTCTGTCTCTGGCAATCACTATCATGTAGGTTCGACATCTAAACAAATGATGAACAACAAAAAAAAGATCTTAAGAGAACAAAAAAACCCAAGAAAAATTACCCCTTTTTCCCTTACCATGTTGAATACAGCCATAATTAATATTATAGCAGTGGTTGTCAATGTAAGAGTGATCCGTGGCCAAGGACGGTTTGCAATTATTCCAGATGATTTCAGGATCCACAACAATGAAGCTGATGCTTTCTTGCTACATTGCTAAGTGCAAAGAATTTAAAAAAGAGAAAACAAAAATAGCATATTTAGTATATTTGATTACTATAAAAAACAGTAGAATTAAGAAGGCTCAAGATTGAGGGCAGCATTAATTTTGAAACATTGCGCAGAAGTATTCAACTATTATTTTCTCATAAGAGTTACATATCATGATTATAAATGAAACTAAATGCAAATTTAGTTAAAATATCTGCCATAATATCAATTCTGTTAAATAATTATTAGCTGCAAGTACCTTATTAAACATTCAATATATATTACTAATAAAGCAAATACAGAGTTGACAGCAGTGTCATTACCTCTGATATCAGTAAAAAACAAGCAAACAAACTGACCTCCCCCACCTCAATTGAAAGAACAATATATAGTAGCCTCTGGAAACTTCAAAATGTAAATAATGACTCTGCAAAGTCTTTGACAGAGATACAGAGGTCTCCTCACACAGGTTAAAGGCTGTATACATAGATATATCCCTGGCAGTCTACAAAATAGAGGGGTTTCTGGGTTTTTCTTTCATTTGTTTGGAGACTTGTTTGATAATTCATTTTCAGTGAAAGGTAACTCAGCAAAGCAAATCAACCTTCCCTAAAGCTGTTTAGAAAACAAATAAGCATTTCATACAACAATCAAGCTTACAATTTGACACAAAGAGTATTTACTGAATGGAAATTTTTTCTTATATAGTGGCAAAAATTAACAATTCAAAACCCTGACTCGTTTAACCTGCTTCAAAGAACACATTGCAATAGCCACCATCATACATGCATAGTGCCTAGAGGCACAAGATGCTCACACAGAATAAACAACAACTTGTGGCACATCCAACAAATATTAATTTTCCCAAAACTTTAGCAATGAGGAGATAAGGTTGCCTAGAAGCATCTTGTGCCCTTTCCAAATGTCAATTTCATCTGTACTGAAACCTCTGTAAATAAGGCAATGAAACGTTAAGGAACATGACAGTCTCACAAAAGTATATGCTTTTAATCAACTCATTTTCTCTATTTGCTTAATATGATCAGGGATCAATT
Source organism: Theristicus caerulescens (assembly GCA_020745775.1). NCBI lineage: Eukaryota > Metazoa > Chordata > Aves > Pelecaniformes > Threskiornithidae > Theristicus > Theristicus caerulescens. Next base: position 89,861,556 of record CM036558.1, read on the forward strand.
TACATATTGTTTTCACCCCAGCCACTGCAATCAACAGAGATATAAGCACAGGAATTCTCTGAAATGAGAAACCAAGCACTAAAAACTACCAAATATAGGATTTAATTTACAGCACTTATCTATTAGTTCAGGTTCAATAGCTACGGCACATCAGGCTAGATTACACTATTACCCAACACGTGATGTAGTTTACATGAGGGTCTTTCTTTGTCATACTGCACATAACTATTTCCCCCCCCAATTACACAACTTTGGACAAGTCCACTGTATATCTAGAACTTCTTTTGCATATTGTTTCCTTTTATGACATGGAGTTTTGCATACTGGATTGGACAGATTCTGAGTGAATGAAGTTAGTTTCAGGAAAGTCAAAACAATAATCAGAACCTCAAGGATGGACATCCTAAAAAAAACCCACATAAACTCAAGGGACATGCATTTTTGAGCAAGAAACACCTGCTCAAATGCCTTTTTGAACTTCCAAACCTTGTTCTACACCCCTAAGTACATAGCAAATTTCAGGATAATTTGAATCCACATGTAGATTTTAGAAAAGTTTTGTCATCCTTGCCACTTTAATAAAATAAAAAGCACAAAGCCTAGATTGCTGCTGCTGCTACAGAAGGGGAGTGTTCAACTGGATGCAGGCAATAGCTCTGTGTGAAAATGATCATTCAGTGATCCGTCTAGCCTGCCTAACACCTAATGAGTCAGGAGCATGGATTTATGGCAAATTAAAACGGTCATGAAATCATGCCTTAAATTACTCTTTGCCTTTGTTATAGCACACCTGGAGCTCTACTACAACAGTAAAATTCATAATATAATGTATCTAGTTTAGGCCAGATAATTTATTTTCATCATTAGCTTCTTTTCTTGGAATTCCTTATCCTAAAGACTACGTTGTTCTGTGATTTTCTTGGAAGTTTAGAAGTAGCAGGAATTGTTTAAGTTGGATTAAGGACAAAATGAGGCAGGAACACTGAGAAAGTATGAGGAATATAAAGTGAATAAGAAATAATGTAGATAAAGCAGTACATAGTGTTCTCCGTTCTGAATTGTGTTACAGGGAGCTATACAGTTCAAGGAAAGTCTTTAGGATAAGAAATTCAAAGAAAAGAAGCTAATGATGAAAATAAATTATCTGGCCTAAATCAGATACATTTTATTATGAATTTTACTGGTTTTAGGTTATCTGACTAAAGGCTAATCAAATTAAACACAAAGACCTGGCGATGATCAAAAGGCTAATGATAGATGGTGGAACCAAAGTAACCTAATCAGTGGAGAACAGAAGCTACTGAATCTGCTGCTCCTAAGACCATTGAAAGAGAATGTTTCAGTCACAGTTTCTGATGGGAAACCTACCAAGAAACCTCAATGAAAAAAACTCCCTTTCCAGGATGCCCTGCAGACTAAGGGCGATTGCTGCCTAAAAGGATAGCATGCCAGCATGGGGCAGATAATTTTCCAATGGAGCAGAGAGAAACTTCGGATCGTGTAAAACATTATGACATGTTTTAAGGGCATTGTGGGTATGTGGAAAACTTACAGGATGTTTAGGGGACAAGACAAATGTGGATCAGGGATGAACAAGCATAGATAAACGGAGAAGAGAGGATGAAAGGAAATGGTTGCATGTAAGCACTTGTCTATATGAGTCTTACATATTCTTATTAAATCCTATCTCTAGCCATCTTCTGTGTAAGTGCAGTCCTTATTCTGAGCCTGCATGTGGTGCAAATGCTGGACTAGATGGCAAGTAGTGCAGGACAGGTGCCAGCCACTGGAGAGAAAGAGATCGCATGTCTGAGGCAACTGAGGGCCTGGCTGCCAGCACCTGAAGTGTCCCAGCCCAGTCCCTGGAAAGACCCATAGGGTGTGTGTGGGAGTGTCTGTGTAACCATTAGGAAACTTCAAGCTGGACTGGCCAGTAAGTAGGAGACCTACATTTGGAGAGACCCAAGGTTTGAGCCAGTCACTGAGTAAAGGGGACAGAGGCTGGGCATGGATATTGTATCAACTTAAAGTCCATACCGAGTGACCCACAAATGCGAGTGTGTTTGTGGATGACGACAGTCAGGGTGTGCATATATTCCACTAGCAAACTTCAGTCCTGATCAGCCAGAAAGGAGGAACTAGGCCATCAGTGTTGTTCATATTTACATGACTGCTGCTTGCTTTTGTGTGGGTGCTGGTAAAAGAGCTGGTCTCTCTTTGTACCTGTGTGGTTGATCCTCTGTGTACGGTATATGCCTGTGTGCCTATTGGGAATACGTGCTCAGCCTCACTACTGTTTGTACCTGGGACATGGTACTGACAGCCTCCCATTGATGGGAGTGGGACAGGAGGATCCTCTGGGTCTTTAATTCCATCAAATGGGGCTGCAGTGGACCAGGAAGGAGCACTCTCCTGGCTCTTGAACTCCACTGGATTCAACAAGCTCTAGCAGATCCCATTTTCAATTTCAGAACTTTAAAAAACATGGCTCAGTAACAGATGCAAAACAATATCATAAAAAAGATGCTTTCATGGTCTTCTAGTGCTAAGCAACATAAATTGATGGTTTCCTCTGCACAAATGAACAACTTGTGTTATGATAATTCTGAAGATAAAATTAAGTTTCGCACAGAAAATATCTGTTGAATCCCAATATCTAAATACACAAATGCTGGTGTCAAATGATGGAGACTTCTCAGACTTTAACTTTAACATCAAAGCTTCCAATTGTTAAATTTGAACTTTCTTCATTCTTTTAAAGTAATCATTGAAAAAATTGCAATACAGAATTGCTGAGATTACTTAGCAATGTCCACGCTGAGAGCTACATTTATTGATGAGGACTACTTTATTGTTTTCCAAATACCTGCACACTTTTGAACAGACTTATGTAACTTCTTCACCAAAATTCCTTGCAATAATTCTAAATTTCCTTTGCTTACAAGATCTTTGATTAATATCATCTGACTTTGCTAATGTATTTTAGCAAGGAGGAACTAATTGGACTGATTTTCTACATCTCTTTAAAAAGCTATTTTTCTGCTTCCATTTAAAAAAAAATGTTCTCTGGGCAAGTTTATTACTAAGAAAAGTTCTGGAGAATAAAATAAATTTCAGGAAACAATATATCATTCAGCCAGTGTGATTAATCAATAAAGAGATTCCATTCTTCCAGCTTCTATTGCTAAAATTACAGATACTGCTGGCTCTGACCTGAAGAAAAATGTGAGTGTTAGACTGCAGCTTCAAAAATGAAGTTGTAGGTAGTTATTTCCACTTGTAAAACAGAAGCACACCAGAACTCAGTGATGCATTTCTTGACAGGCTGTTTAATGCACAGCTCTCAGTTCTGGAGGGGAAGGACCACTGTTTATTTGATACATCTGTCATGCTCACCTGGTTTGTTAAAGAGATGACAAGTCTCTCTAACAGCAGTGAGAGCAGCTTACATAGGTTAAGCCAATGAGGCTGCTGAAAGGAAAATTTGTGACAAAACCCTGATTCACACTAAAAATCTTTAAACCATTGAGTAGGAATTCCTTGGAAAACATGAAAGAATACACTGTTGATCAGTAATTCTCTATGTGAATTAACAGATTTGCTGAACTTCATTTCACTTTTAAGCAGTCTAAATCCAGTCCATATATAGTACAACTGCAGCAGTTCAGTACTGCTGAAAATTTAGGGAACTCCTGGAAGCAGAACTGGAGTGGTGGGGTGATCATTAAATTCAGACTCTTAATAGCACTGGCAGAACTATGCAGGTTTATTTTGCTGATTCATTACCTTATGTCAAATACTTTTTCTTGTAAATGTTATGTCTCATTTGCAATTTTCTTAGGAAAATGGAGAATGAGATGAAATGAAGAAAGTAATCATTTCTAGAAAGCATGCAAGAAGGGTAAGACATCAGATCTCAGTAGCATTAGCTTCTGTGTTTATTCTAAGTGGAGCTGGCAGAATATGGTTCAGTGTTTATCATTTACCAACTAGAAGCAATAGGTATTTGTAGTATGAAAGGTCACTAATATATTACCTTTTCATCTGAACATGGTAAATCTGATATGACAGCTCAGCATGATAGTGAGTAATAACTTATTTTGAATATTCAGGTTATTAAAATGTATCCTGTGTTGTCTTTCCACACACAAAAACCTACTTCAGCATTTAACAAAATGAATGCTGTCTCTCTGAGTGAGATCAAGGAACTGGTGCAAGAATTAATTGTGACAGCTGCGTTGTAGATGAAAGACAGTGTCGCAAGAGCTGTCACACTTCTTCATATGCTAGCAGAGGTTGGAACATCTTGACTGAAGACCTCTTATTTACAGAAAGCCAGTGAATCACATTTTCTATAGTTCTATTATTGTTCTTTTCATTTTGCATTCAAATACAACTTAGTATTTTACTAATACTGATGTTACAAAGAATGAAATAAAGGGAAACAAAAAGCCCCAAAATTCAGATTTTTTTCACATGCTTGTTTTCACTCAGACTTGTAGAAGACACCAAAGTTCAAATCCAAAGAACTGGCTGACAGTGATTACACTGACCTAAGCCTGGAGAAGGGTGATTTTTGTATAGAGACACAAGCTTATACTTTACATACTTTCTAATGGTCTCATTGTTGGTAAAAAGGACCAAAGTACTTCAAAATGAGTACTGTAACACCAAGCTTTTGAACTCCATGGTGGCACCTGTAAATCTAAGCCAGGCATTTTGAATCATACAATTACATACATTACATACATTATATTGGATACAACTGGTTTGACGAAAGCTAGAATTCTGAATAAAGAAATAACAGGAAAAACTAAAGTCAGTATCACATTTTTACTTTCACCATACTTTGCAGTGTTTATTATCCTTCACAAAGGGTCATGTTAAAATGGCCATGTGCTTCACTTCAACTGTCTCATTCAAAGGAAAGAACACGGCAGAGAGCCATATAAATATGCCTTTAGGCACTCAGAGTTCAGTCCTGGTACTTCCTGTGCTGCTTTCCTCATTCAAGAAAACGCACAGTTGCTGTGTTATATGCTATTTTAAGATAAAATGTTCTCAGTCCCTCCTGTCAAAGTTTTTCTTTTTCACATGAAATATTTAAAGAGCCACTTGTTTTCAGAAAGAGCAAACCTGAATGACGTTTTAAAGACAGTGCTCAAAGCACTGAACTAGAGGAAGGAGTTCTGAATGCTGCCTTCTATGTTGACCAAGTCTTGACCTCCAAGTAAGATGCTACCACCCAAAAACTGCCTCACACAACAGGAGCCCTGGTCTGTGACCCTGTTGTCGTACTTACACATCATGGATATCACCTCTCAGGTAATGCATATAAAAGAGCGTTCAAAACAATCTGGATCCTCTCTGTTTTCGTCCTTCTTATGAATTAACTGTAGGGAAATTGTTTGCGTACTGTTGGTATTAGGAAGCACACTCAGATATCTCTTTATTTGGAGGTAACTTACAATCTCATCTTGGGCAAAGACACTAAAAGGGAGCATGGCCGAATTTTAAAAAAATTCAAGATGGTCTCACTCATCAAAAAATATTAAAAGAGAACTTATTGGCCCAACAGACATAAGAGGCTTGTGGTTTTCACCAGGTTAGGCAACTTCTTCAGTTGGTCACAATCACATAACTTGTCATAAACATGTAACTCAAGAAGGAGTAAGGAGAAGGATTTTTATTAATGAATTCAGTACATATCTAACAGTTCCTGAAGTCTGAACATAGTACTTAACTTAGTGATGGTGGATTTGCTATTGCAGTGCCTGTGCTAGAGACTCATCAGAATGACTTTTATGTTTCATGAGCCTCTTTCATGTATTCTGTTGTAGGTGCCAAAGTGCCTCTCTGGGTTCTCCCTGCCTTCCCCCATCCCTGTTTGTATCTTAATTTACAAGCAAAGCCTCGGTATTGAAGAAACTGAAGGGCCTCGATCTTTCATTCATATCTGCGTTGAGACACTCACATCAGAGGTAAGATTCCACGTCGATAATAATTTCCAAGTAGTGCTGGTGCTGATACTCCTGTCCTTGCAGAGTGTACACAGTCTTTCCGACTGTTAAGTACCAATGCCAATTGCTTTAGAGTAAAATACAAATCCGTGCAAAGGTAAAGATTGTGTATCACTATACAGTGGCATGGTGTAATGAGACTAATAAATAACATGCTCTCATCTAGCAGGGACAGGACTGCTGACATACTGCTGCACTTTGTTAGATGCTCCGGTGACCTCAAATCAGAGCATCTTTCTCAACTGTGGAGCCGGTTATTTTCTGATATTTGTTTTGTTGGTATTGTGTTCTGCTAATTCCGTGGTTCAATTAGGTATTTAAGAGAGACTATAAACATGTTCAGATGAGATGGTAGGAAAGAAATGTTTTTCCTTCTAATCTTCCTTGTTAGCTGAAAAAGCTAAATAGGTTTGTAAGATATAAACATATGCAACAAAAAGCCATTTCATATTACTGGAAAATAACTGGCACAAAGAGTGTGTGGTATCAATTATGTGCACACATGTCCCAGGTAATGCAAAGAAATTTTTGAGACAGTATTTGAATCAATGCACAAAGAACATCTGCTTGAGACTAATACTTCTTCGGCAGGCTACCTCAGCTACCACAGAGATCTATCCTTTACATGCTTAGTGTGGTTTTTTTCGATTGATTGCATTACCTTTTCCAATGTATCATTTAGGTAACCAGACCTCTGCTTCCTTGCATTCACATCAAGAGGTAGAACACATCTAACAGTTACCAGGTCTGAGGCATTTCACACTCATTCTATGAACTCATCTATACTTCAAGAAAATAAAGAGAAGAGGCACAGAAAATATATGAGCTAAAGGACAATCACTGTCCTCTATTAGCATGTAATTTGGGAAGGAAACCTCTCACGGAAAATTCAAAGAAAATATTGAAAATTAATAAAAAATATTTTTCCCTACATTTAAAATATGAAAATATAAGCCAAAAAGGATCTTTAAGACCAAAAATACTCATAACCTTAAGATTTAACTCTGAATACTGTGATTATCTAAAAAAGTAAAAAAAACTGCATAGGCACAGAGAAGTAATTAGAATATAAAAGATATAAATCCATTTCAAGTTTCAGGACATACACCAATTTTCACTAGGGTTGATGAAGGTTTAATGCCTATGGGCAAACGACTGTTTCTATGAGAACTGTCAGCCCTCCCTGCCCTCGGCCTCTTTGCTGAAGACTGGTAGGGGATGACGCGCCGCAAAGGCAGGCTCTGGAAGTCTGTAGCCTTGTTATTTGTGCTACCGCTTTGCCGCATCGTTTGATGGAAACATTCCTATTCTTATTTAATGGCTGATATTATCACTCCACAACAGATTGAGTTGGACCGTGCTGCAGTGCTGCCGAACAGTAAACTCAACTAATAACAAACTCAGAGTGAAAGAGCGGACATAAATCTCTTCTTACAATATTGTAATTAAATTCCATAAGAGCTAGTAATTTTAGCATTACAGTCTGGATGTTTTTTTTCATTTCAGTTTTCATTTTTTTTTATTTATGGTGAAAATCAGACAGAGAAACTTGTTCAGAGTTGGGGTTTGTGTGACTTACTCTGCAGTGGTGGCCGCCATTTATAATCAGTGAGACCGAGAGGGCAAAGTGTCAAAGTATTGAGACAAATGCATAATACAGTGACAGCCAGGTGTCCTAACTTGAACCTAGAAATCGCTGTCTTTGCCAGCACTACAGGTCCCACTCTATAAATCTTGTAACAGTCATGTAAATATTTGACTACTACTGCGAGTTTATGTACCGGGTGCAGGTGCCCAGGTTGGTGGTGGGGCCTGCAGGGGCGGCCCCCGTGAGGGGCGGCCGGGGCTGCCCCGTGCCAGGCACAGCCGGCTCCAGCCGGCTCCAAGGGCCCCAGCGCAGGGCAGAGCTGAGCCCCTCAGCCCCGGGCAGGCGCCTCGGGGAAAGCCTGGGTAAGGAAGGGCAGAAAATGTTGGGCAGAGAGAGGAGGAGGGAACAAAAAGAGTGAGAAACAGCAGAGGGAACACCAAGGTTGGAGGAGGAGGAGGTGCTCCATGCTGGAGCAGATGCCCACACTGCGGCCCATGGAGGACCCATGCTGGAACAGATGGATGTTCCTGAAGGAACTGCAGCCTGTGGAGGCCCCACGCTGGAGCAAGGTGAAAGTGTTAAGGGAAGAAGCAGCAGAGAGAAATGTTTGCATGCTGACCACCCTCCACACTGGCTTGTGCTGCCTGGGGGGAGGTAGAGGAGTCTGGAGCGAAGGAGTGAAGCTGAGTTTGAGAAAGGGGGGGAGGAATGGTGTGGCTTTAATGTTTGTTTTTGTTTCTTACTGCCCAAATATATTTTAATTGGCAATAAATTAAATTAATTTTCCCCAAGTTGAGTCTGCTTTGTCTAAGATAGATAGTAATTGTGATCTCCCTGCCTTTATCTCAGCCCACGAGCTTTCTCATCCTATTTTCCTCCCCCATCCTGCAGAGGAGGTATACTGAGTGAGCAGCTGGGTGGGTGTCTGGGCCATAGCCAAGTCAGGCCCAAAAAATTCTCTTCTTTTTTTGTGCATTTTTAGAAGAGAGATATTCAGTGGTTTTAAACTCTGTAATTACGTGCAGGTGTGTGTGTACACACAAGCACATCCACAGTTACTACATGCATTCTGCAAGGGAATCCAAAATGTATGCTTTTAAAAAAAGAGGTGGGAAAAACCCACACTGGCAAAAAAAAAAAACCCACACCCAAACCCAATTGGGATTAGGATGATAAAGCTTGATTTCTGTTAACACTGACACTACAGTGTTAAAACTCAGATATCGATACTTGTCTGATTCAGAATTTCAGGCTTTTTTTTCTAGAAAGAAAACATTTACAGTTATGGGTCAGATACTTCAATGGATATGCTACCAAAATATAACATAGGGTGTCACTTTGATTAAAGCTGCAAAACAATGCTTGGATTTTGACATGAAGGAAGAAATCTTAGGGAGAGGACAGGGGAAAGACAAACCTACTGCCTCTTTTGCTAGTTGCTTCTCATCCATCACCTTACAGAACTACATCCATGTTTGTGAAGGATAGACAGCGCTGCATCAACTATGGTCATAACTTACTTGCTGAAAGGCTTCTTAGCAGTGTAGCTTCTGCATTAGAGCAGCTGAACTCATAAAGACATAGACATAAATAGCTCCTCTTCAAGCTATTTAGGTTAGAATGTGAGATCTCACAAGTCAACAGAAATGCAATAATAGGTCTCCATTTCTGGGAACTATTTACAGTACACACAACACATAGGAAAAACATCATTGAAAGTAGGTGTTAGATATTATTCAAGTAGCACAACTCCTCAACTCTGACTTGGGATATTTGCTTAGCCATCCCTTTAAATGCAGAAGAATACATTTGTATTCCTTCTAAGCTACATTGCAAATAAAAGCCCCAGGAGAATGTATGTCCCAACACTTCTTGATACCATTTCATTGGCACCTCCTTTTCCTACAGGAAAAAGGCTGGCTTTTCCCTGAAGGATTTTTTTTTTTTAATTTGCTTATTCAACAGTAGTACTTTGACTCCACCATTTTACTCTTACGTCAATAAAAAACAGTAATCAAGCATGACATTACATGAGAACTAATTTTTGCTGTTAAGTAATAGCAATACCTCTAGGACCTCACTCCAAGGATTTAAAATATTTTAAAATACTGTAGCATTATATCTCAGATTAATTCCTGAGCAGTGGCAGCATCCCTACCTTATTGGAATGACAACTCAAATGTAGATTAATTACATTTTCTTAAAAACATGTCCTGGTTAATTACAAGCCTCACAAGGGAAGAAGGAGAAATTATAAAATCCCGTTTCCTCTGTTTCTTGCTTCAACTGCCAGGCCACTTTTCCTTACTGTTTTACTGCATAGTAATGTAATTGTCTTTCCCGTGTGCATGTTTTGATTTTTTATAAAAGATCTTTCTCTCAGCTTTCTCCATGGGAGCTTGTGAAAAAATGCAAAGGTAGAGAAGGAGAAGTGGAGATTAAGTGACAAGTGCACAGATAGTTTTATTCTAGATTACATGCCAAATTCAAATTGCATTCACTTTCTTACAAATCCTGAAATACCTTATTCTAGATGGACTTATATGTTGGATCTATTTGAGAATGACTGAAAGGAGGACAATAATACTTGTAAATTATATTGTGAAATGCTGAAAGGTTTGTCCAAATCTTGAATTAAATTAAATTCTCAAATTCAGCATATTTTTGGGTACACTAATAGGCATTACAATAACACCTGGACCACTCAATGGCAAAATTAGAATTTTACTATAAAATTTTTATATATCAAATTAAATTGTTATCGTGAAATATTCTCTAAACTCAGAAAATTATCTTATACAATAATTAAACAAATACACAGTCCCCCAAATTAAAGCACTCATGAGATGAGTCACCTGTAAGCAAAATAGCAAAGATTTTGAAAAGACAATCAAACAAACAATGATGCAAAATTCTCAGAGGATCCAGCTTCACATGGAGGGAAGAGAATATCAGTGTAGGTACAGACAGTCATCGCACTGGCTTTTTCTGTTTTTCAGATAAATGAGGACATTTTATACTAAGTTAACATAGACAAAACAACGTCTTCAGAGGCATGAGCGTGCAAGCCTTTCTCATTTAACTGGTACTCTGCAAAGGCAGAATGACTTGGCAAAATCAGAACACGTTATTTAGAAGAAACCGTTAACTACTGGATTACATTTCCTTGAATACCTACCAAAAGCTGTCCAGCAAAGCAGATAAACAAAATGAAGGAAAGCAAGAGAAATGCAGCCCCAAATGAAATTCCAAGAATAGATGTTCTACGAGAAATAAGAAAACGTGTATTAATTTCTCTGTTACACATTTGTAGCATGACCTTTCTTTGTGTATAATACTGATTATATGAAAAATTACCATATGCAAGTTGCAACTTCCAAACATCAACACCATAGAAAAACAATTCAAATCCTTACCAGAATGACAGGCCTTTTTCCTGCCATTTTCTCCATGCAGGAATGCTTGAACTGGCTTTCTCACTTTGCGAAACTATTACCATGAGAAGATAATAATTTCCACACAAATAATTTAAATGACAGCATGCATTAGCAGCAGCAATGTTTTGGTTTGGTTTGGTTTTACTTTAGAAAGCCTGTATTAAATAAGATCCTTATTGCTTTATTTTATGCTGTTGATTTTATAATTTTAAGAGCCTAAGAGATATAAAAAATAACCTTGTTGGTAGTGTACATTCCCCCCCAAAGCTAGGAAAACCAATAGCATGGGACAATGATGCCCATTTTTCAGTATCTCACAGCTAGAACATATGATATCTGTGATGCTGCAGTCTCTCAATCAGTAAGGGCCCTAATGCAGTCACTGCTATTTCATGAATAGATAAGGATTCAACACCTCTGAAAACTCCACTTTGTATCAAATTTGACTGGCTGGCCAGTAGATTCTGAAGTACTGGAGGACAGGATAGGAAGGAAAACTAAACACCATGAAGAAAAGAAAAAACAACAACAGACTTTAAGTGAGAAAAAATTGAGTAATCTATACTTTGCCTGAAATCATCCTTACTCACCATTCTAGCTCATCCTTTTCTTGTGCATTATAAATAGGAAAGTCTAGCCAAAATAGCATCACTGGATACTCAGTAAACAGAAACAGGGATGCAGAAACAATCTGCGCATGCATTCATTACGCAAATGTGGAAATCTCTCTATATGAATACCACAGTAGAGCATAATTGCTCCATCAGGCACCATACAAGAGCTACTTAACATGGCTCCCTAGGGAAAGATGCAGTGGGACCTAATTATGTTTAATGAATGCCAAGAGGAGATCAGAAGCTCTGGACCAACTGAGTTGTTTAAGCAAGGGAACTAGATGCCATCATGAAGTCCCTCACCTGAGCGTCTGCTTTCAGTTTTAACCACAGATTTGACATTTTTACAGAATTAAAAAATATCTCTCAACTCCTTTGAGCACCAGCAAATATCTTATCGAACCTGATATGCTAGAAATATTGGCATGACATTTTAGAAATAAGTTTTATATCCCTTGCTTTTTCCACAAAACCATAATAAATGTGACATGTTAAGTTAGCTCCTCTATAAGCGCATGATTCAGAATTAAAATACATTATTAATAAAAGCATACATTTCTGTTCTTTAGAGATGCCATCTGAATTAAAATATATACATTTTAGAAACTATAATACTAAAAATTTAGGAGTAGAACTCTACAGATCAGTTTCCTTAGATTATGTACAAATATTGGAAAACATTTTGATCTGTTTCAACAACAGTGTTATAGAAGCTATTTTCAGGAAAGAACAAAGAAGCATTAACTTCACAAACCAATTTGATGCCATCTTGCTGCCATTAAAAGGATTTTGGAGAATAATTTATGAGCTTCCCTGCCAATCCTTCAGAGAACCTCTCATATGGTAAGTATTCATCAGATTTTGTGTCGATGTGAACAGCTGATGAAAAACCAACAAATGGCAATTCACAACATATATTAATCTCGAAATAATGTTTCTTTTAGAAGTTATTTGAAAATCATTATTGCTTATGAATACACGTTCTCCAAGAATTTCTCACGGAGACTGAGACAGTAAGCTGTACATCAGTGTATGTAAAACTATAGTCTCTACTCTTAGGAATTTAAAATCTAGTAAGCAACAGAAGAGATGAAAGACAAGGAATATAATTAACAGACTTATTTTTTATATATGCATAAACACTTCCAATCATATATGTCCTTCAGTAAGATTTGAGTAACCACTCCTGTATTTCAAACTATTGCTATTCTTTCTCTGATACAAAGGATACAAAAAAAGGAGCCTGCACAACTTAAGAAATGATTCAACACAAGAATAGCCTTGAGTCAAATTTGGAGTGCATCCTTGTAGAAGAAGAAATGAAGATGTTTGTGAGAGAAACTGGAGAGCAAGGGAAATTAAATTAACATGGCATAAGGAGAGCTTATGCAAAGAGTACTTAATCATGTGGGCAACAGGCAAGAAAAAAAGTCTTTGTAGCTGTTTTACATTATCAATGATGCTATTGGGGTGGCACAAGAAAAAGAATTACATAGCAACGTGAACAAGATTCTGATTATCAGGACAAAGAGAAAAGGACTGAGGGTAAGGAAAAGGAAAAATGGTATCTGAGAATCCAGATTTGAGTGGTGAATACAGAGAAAAAAAGTTGTAAGATTTTTGCTCCCCACACCCCCTTCGTTTCTGGGAACAGCAGGACTTCTGTTTCAGTTAGGCTAAGCTGAAATAGTTTCACGCTGCTCCTAGAAGGAAAGAAGTGGGCTGAAAATGCTATCATGGGAAGCAAAATACTAAAAATTAAGTGCCACCATAAACAAGCCTCCTTTGAGGCAATGACCATAAGAAAGCCATAACATGCATTTATTTTTTGTCACTGGAACATTACAAGAACAGTACAGGTCTTTACAGTAAACTAATCTCTCCTTTATTGTGTAGCGTCATCAAACCTATTGTACAAGCCACCAAACGCATTGCATTGACAGATTTGGGCAAACCATTTTGTCAAAAGAGCACCTGGGATCCCATAAGCCAGCTAACTTTTTACCTGCCTCTTCCTATGCTTCAAGGAATGCCTTTCTGCAAGGTCTGCTCTCCCGTACGGTGCCCCACCAGGAACCCTGACAGGACAACCCTTGACAATAACCTACAGAGGGACAGTGTTTAAAACTGAGGAAACAATTTGAGAACTTCCCAGGCTTCAGATAGTTCCAAGTCTAAATAATTTATCATCTTGGCTATCCTTCTCATATTTTTCTGGTTTCATCAGTAAATATCTGTTTTGAATAACTGATTTTAAATTTTTTGAATAATTCATTTTTATCGGGTGGTATGAGATTAGAAAAAAAATTGTATTTATACATACTTATGTCATGTTGGTAACACTTTAACTGAAAACCAAAAATTTATTATGAAGATAAAGATATTGAAAAATGGAGAAGAGAACATATTCTTTCTACACTTCTGTAACTTTTAGGAAAATATGTGACTTATGGCACATGTCCCTTAATGGGATGTAAAGAATTTCCTTAGCTTGCCAGGTAATTAACATTCATGTTTTGAACTATTTGACTGCAAATTCTCTTGAGGTGATAAAAACATAATGAAGCAATTACAAATGACAATTATACAAGGCAATACTGAATTCAGACCTTTTTGTTATCTAATAGTAGCTATTTCTTTCTTAATTTGGCTGATGCTTTCACTAAGCCATCAATGGATTCAATGGCTATGTAGACTAACTATGTAGGCAGTTTCAGTGTTAAGAAAAATTATTTGAGTATTATAAATCCACTTGAGGTTTTTTTAAATCAGATGCAGCAGAAAAATAGCTAGTAATGGTGGTTTTCTTTTGTTTATACTGCCTTATATTTTACATGCCTGCTTTCAGACAAAGTTTTTAAGTACTACCTTTTCTATGAAGAAATTCAGCTATGCCTGACTGCAAATATTATGTTAAGGCCTCCTAGCCATCTTCCATGGGTAGAACAAGATGATTGTTAGTTTGGCATGACTCAGGACAAAAGGACACAATTTCTTGAACATAGCAGCCTCAGAGAGCAAAGAGTTGGGAAGAATCTTAAATGTAGCCCCAAACAAATCCCTTACTCAAATAGCACAAGAAGTAATTCCTGTTCAATAGGAATATACTTTCATCAGTTCACCAGTTTGCATTTCAAAAAACAACACTACCAATTCCATGATAGTTGACTGTTTCCCTAAATAAAGAATGTAGGGTTGTCGTGAATTACTCGATACTTCTGTCACTTGGTAAACTAAGAATGCTAGAGAGCCACTGAAGGCCTGTTCCGAGGAAATGTAATGATCAAGATTTGCTATCATTTTTAATGTCACAATGAAGACCTACTCCTCATGATACATTTCACCCCAAGATATTGTTTACTTGATTAAATTTATATTTACCACTTTGTGTAAAGTTTATTATGAAAACACCACATCAGTTTATTGACCCCGGGAAAACTAAAACCTTAATAAATTATTTCAGCCTGGAAATAAATGTCTCGTTATCTTGGAGATATTACTTATGACTTGCAACTTGCTGGATGTTACTCACCATCAAATATCTCCAAACCTACTTTAAAGCAGCAGGTGGTGTGCCTGCACAGAAATCAATGATATTACACTGCTGGAAAACCAGATTAATGGAATAGTGAATCAATAAAACCCAATGACAGATGTAGTTTATCTCCCTATTCACCATTTAAAAATCCTGTAGAATTTTTGGAAGAAAACAAAAATGCTAGATAGAATTTTAGACTAAACTATGATTTATTTATTTTTTATTTTTTATTTTTTTACTGGAAGGAAATAGCATTTGAAGCACTGGAGTATGTTCAATTTGCTACATTTATGATGTAAATATGCTACATTTGTGATGATTCCATACACTGGTGGTTTTTCAACTTTTTTTGTTTTTTTTTTATTTGCAATGCTCCCAGCATTCCAGCGAAGATGCAGATGCCTACA
Source organism: Theristicus caerulescens (assembly GCA_020745775.1). NCBI lineage: Eukaryota > Metazoa > Chordata > Aves > Pelecaniformes > Threskiornithidae > Theristicus > Theristicus caerulescens. The sequence continues at coordinate 89,877,160 of CM036558.1, forward strand.
TAATACCTTGCCTTTCTATCTTACATTTTTGCATCTCTTAAATTAATCCACAGACCCCTTGAAGCTGAATACCATTCATGTTGGTAATACCTGGATTTTACACTCTTCCTTTTGCAATTTAGTATGCAGCCCTATAAAAGGACCAAAAGATAATTTACATTTTGGTAATGAAAATGATAAATGATATGTATCTTTTGCTCTGATGTTAGAAAGAGATCACGTAATATAAGCATGTGCTTTTATAAGTTGGAGAACGCTTAGTTGAATACAGCTCCCTAAAGTTCACTAATTTCAAGTATCTGATATATTTTATTGAGCTACACAATTGGTTTAAGAGATATGATAAGGATATAGCAAAATGAGCATCTCACTACATGTATGATAGGTGATAAAACTAGATTAATTTTCATGACTGAAATCAAAACATAAAAACAGATTCATAAATCATACTGCTGGAAGGGACTAGTTAGATCAAAGTTTGGTTTTTGGTATATCACAAACCATGAATTTCTCTGAATTAATTCCTGTACTAATCAAAATACAGTATGAGCTTGTAAAATATACTTATTATGCAAAATGACAAATAAAATTTGTCATGAGTCTTAATTTCATATTTTGCAATAGTAATGCCTAAAGTCAGACTGAACCATGTGCAGGATACTGCTGAACTCTTGGAAGAGTGTCCCTTTGCGGCTTCTGTCTCCGTGTTAGAAACTAGCTAGGAAACCCTTTGCAAAGAAAATGCTGTGACATCTAAATAGAAGTCCATAAAACTTTATACATGTTATAAAACAAGTCTGCAGTATGGAAAGTCAATTTATAATGACCTAACAGTTCCTTCTGGCTTTGAATTAAAATGTGAGTAAGTACTACGGCACAAGACCAATCAATCAACTGAGGTTATAAATACTACTCCTGAAAGCACCGCACATCAGAAAAGACTATGAGTGAAGAAATACTGTATCACAGGGAATATACAGTGTTGGCTTTGGAAACAATTGCTATAAAACAAACATCAACTTTCCACTATGTAAACAAGCAACAGAAAAATTCCATTTTAAGACGTCTAATAAAATATTCTTTATTGGAACTGTCTCCAGTTTTCTCAAGCTTTCTAGAACATGAACAGATAGAAAAATAGCTGATTTATATGCTCAAATATAAATTAGCTCATAATATGTAAATTCTGATAAAAATAATTATTCCAGCAATTGATGATAATATTTTAAAATTAGTTTTAAAAAGAGACATTCTATGAATAGTAATGTTGTGTTTGCATGCTGAATAGAGCAGTATTATCACAGTAATATGTTAAATACTTTTACTTAATCACAGTCCCAATTCTGCAATCCATTTTGTCCCACTTCAACATCCAATTGTCACACTTATTTTACATGTAATTTTAGTTGCACAAACTTATCGCTTGTATTACTTTTTTTTACACATATGAATCTCATTCCTGTCATCATCACACATTTTTAAATGCAAAGAGAAAAACTAAAATGAATGAAGAATTGACACTGATGCTTGGCACCACGCTATTGACAGCATTTAAAATTAGAAACAAGCATAACTTTGAAAATGGGCTGAAATACTCAGTCATCTTCTCAGTTCAATTTCATTTCCATGAATTGACCGCTGTAATCTGACAATTCCAAAATTTTTTACTTATACATTTTTATTTTTTACATTAATGAGCAAATATATGTCAGAATGAGTACACGTTAAATACCACTTACTTTGGCAATACCAGAATCTGCACAACAAAAATGCAGAAGAATATGAGACAGGCACAAGTCACATAATACTTAAATGCAGGCAGAGTAGTTGCTCGATACTAGAAGAAAAAAAAAACCAAATGTTAAAACCACAATTTCCAAAGCAGATAAAATATCACCCAACTGAAATTTCAGCATAAGGATGCAGGTATGTGTAGGCAGTCTTTAGCAACAGTAAATTTCCTGTTGTTCAATGACTTCCACATCCATTCATATAGGGCTAAGGATTATCAGGCATAGTATTGAATCCTTTTACTTCTTGAAGAACAGCTTAAGTAGCCACATCAAATGTTTTTGTCTTGTTCCTCCGCAGAACAGGATATCCCAAATTCATCGTAAAAATTTTAATTAAAAAAACAAGATTGAAAGCATTTTTTAAAATTTTTTAAGAATGGCCAACCATTCTTAGCCATTTCCATGAATGGGCTGAAACAGTTATAAAAAATGTAACAGTCATTTAGACAGGAAACTTCTGAGGACACAAAACAGCAAACTGTAAACTGTGCTACAGATGTGTATAAACGTTCTATTTCCAACAGTGTAGCTAGCAATCATACTGATATTTACTGGGGCTATATTATTACTTCAATTAAAATATTTTATGTCTGTGTTAAGAGGCCTCATATGTCCACTGATACTACTAAACACTTGATAGTCTTAGGAGAGAGTCAATTTGATCTGTTTTGTCATGGAAAAAATTCTATTTATGAATCTCTAATTAGCCTGTCTAGAGACATAAGAATTAAGCAATGAAATATTTATCAGAGTTGTTCTGCTATTTGAGATAGATATGTCTAGATTGAAACCAATTAAGTACTCAAAGGGAAATGACCTAAGTGTTGGGCCTATTAAAGTTACTTAACCTATGGAAGTTTTTTTCAAAGGGTAAGAGTTTAAGATTTGATTATTAAAAGAAAATGTACCAAAGATTATTTTCACAAAGTGCTCAAAATGCAAACTTCATAAAATGGAAAGTGCATGAGCTGTGCTTTCTCACTGCAAGCACACAGCTGTGTCTTTGTGCTTAGTGCCAAGTTCTGTCCTTGAAACTGGTGCACCAAATTTTACATGAACGTGTAGAAATTGAATTTAGCAACCCAACAGCTTTTTTTCACTTTTGAATTGTGTGACAAATTAAAAGCAATTCTTATCACATACCTAACTGAATTTCAAGGAACAAATATTTGCCCAATGGGTACGTTTGCATCAAGTTTTGTTCTTCCATCTGTTGAATATGTTTGTTGTTTCTTAATGGTCTTGTCCAACAATTTTGTACCTTGAGGTGCTGTTAAAATCTCAAAAAATTCCAGCTCCATTTGTGAATTCATTCCAATTCCACTTGTGAATTCATTTCAGTGTTTCACACTTCTCCAGACATTTCCCAATGAAGTCAGGCAACTCACTGCTTAGATTAAATAATTATTTTGCTTTACTACCTTGCTATACTTTCAGGTCCTACATGGCCTGAAAACCGCCTGTTTAAATCAAAAGCAGGCTTCTTACTGAGTTCTTTAAAGTCAAGACTGGACTGAAGAGTCATTCAAAGGCAGTGAAGAAAGATATTAAAAAGCCGGATCCGAAAAAAACAATTAGTTCTTTGCCATTCCACAGCATTCTACAGTCTAAAAGAGATTAGACTTCTACAGGGAGCATCTACACAGCTGAATAACTTAGCTCCCTGATTTTCTCCCAAGTTCTGATTCCCTGGTTGTCCAAAGTGCACATATGATGGTTTTCTCTCAAGTTCTCTTTCAGAATTTATTGATTAGTACCACCCACATTAAAATCTGAAGGTGTTCCTAGGCACACCTTTGATCCACTCAGTGTACCCTTTAAACACTATGGATGAGACTGCGCTGGCTCTAGCTTCTTCTCTCTTGTGCCATCTTCTAAACAGCCTCAACAAGTCTTGAAACTTTTTTCACCCTAATGCATTGCCAAGGACATACAACACATGCCTTTGGCAGCTGGGCATACTATTCTGCTGAGCTGTGAAAGAATCTGAAAATTATTTCAGAGGTTTTGAACTGAAAGATACCTACAAAAATAATTAAATATGTATTTGACCACCACGTGGGACCCAGAAGATACTTGCACCTATGCTGTACAGTGTGAACACAGTATGGTAATACTTCCTCTACCCTGTTCTCATCAGGTTCACTTATTTATACAGCCAGTTGTGGTCAAACCTATGTCTTACTTCCCTGAAGGACAGCATAACTATTCAGCTATCAGCTGCCCTATGCTTATGAGAAAGCAGAAAGAGGCAACTCTCCAGTCTTCCTGCTGAAGCTGTGTCAGTATGTAGAAATACACTCAAGCTCTACAAAGCCATAAAACAAAGGAAAGGCCCGACTTTCTAGGCTAGTGGTCATGACAGTCACCTAAAAGGGAGGAAACTTTCATTCTGATCATTACTCCAAGGACTAGAAAAAATATCATTTACTCCATTTGTGCATACATGTCTCAAACATGTTTTATCACACATATTAGTCAGAAGAGAATTTTTTCTTAAAAACATTTATAGTATTGTATCCCCAGAATGACTGTGAGCATCAACTGCATATGGAGAAAACTAATGAGCAACTGATATCATTACAAGACTAGCATTACTACAGGTGGTCTTTGAGACATGGCAAAAGAAAAAAAAATTAAAAACAGTGGAGTTTGATAAATGCCTTTTGAAGATGTAGATGGTGGAACTTAGGAATTCTTTGCTCCAGTTACATCAAATTTGGACTATCAAACCTCCTCCCACTTCTGCAAGACCATGAAAATTTCAAGAAATTCAAGTGAACTGCACAGCCCTACAAACAGGAAAGCAGTCTCAGACATCACACTCATAAAATTTCTTCCATAAATGAGCTAAAATATTATTGTAAGGTTTGAGCACTTCTCCCTGCAGGAAACATGCTGTGGCCATGGCTCTGTGTTACAAAAGCAAGGTATACAAGCCTCACTTAGGTTGAGGCAAAGAAGGAATCAACTGTGAATCTGGAGTGAAAATAACTTACTTCTTTTTCCAGAGTCTTATTATAGAAAAGAAGTGATATTCTTTGAATGTCTTCAGATTTAAGCCACTGCCTAGAAGAGAAAAGGAACATTATAATTGACATATGAATAAAGTAGTCCTGTCTTTTATATTAGTGAAATGCAGTAAAATAAGAAAATCACTTTGAAGAAAGCAAGCTCTTGGGTATTGCAATGTATATGGTGAATTGCACTGACAGTAAAAGCAGAAACTACAAATCCCCTCGCCCTTTTGACTTCTATTGCTAATGTACACATGAAACAAAAGCTCAGATGAACCCTTTTTTCTGTAGATCATTCCTAAGGACAATCAAGGGAGAGATTTATATGATGCAATTCTGACACTGATATTCCACTCATGTCAAAAATACTGTAGTATATCCAGTGCACAGAAGAGAACCTGACATAAAAACAGTCCTTGACAAGGTACCTTTAAGAAGCACACTGTTACAATATGCAAGAGTGGCAGGTAAATTACACTTTACTAAATCCTATTCTGAACAAAAATGTGAAAAACATTATTAAAAGAGGTGATTTTGTCTTTGAGCTACATTAGTATCTCGACCACGACCCTGTACTCTACAGGTAGATTTTGATCTTTCTACTGATTATAAAAACTTCTTCCCTGCTTAAAGATGAGAAATACAAAATAGAATAAGTATTTGCATTGAAATGACAAATCTATTTTTAAAGAAGTGAATCTTGACAAAAGCTTGACATAACTTTTACAACATGAAATGTTCTTGTATGAAAGTCTACATTTATTTTAATGGACACTTGAAAAGAAACAGAATATTTAAATTTCAAGAGGGTTAGGTTGCTTGCACCTCAAGGGGACTAGGCAAATTTGAAAAAAATATGTAAGCAGACTACTTCTGTGAACATGCAATATTTGAGCTTGAACAATAATAGCAGTGCTTGAGATTTTTTGCAACCTTTCCAGCAATAACTTTAAATTAGGTTTTAAGCTAGTAGTGTAGCTAATGCCTTCTAAATAAAAGGGAATGTCTCAACTGACAGGCTGCAATGCAAATAAGTAGCAGCAATGAACCACAGTGGACTATATCCTAAATTAAGGTCCTGGGAGAACAGCAGTGGACAGAACGGAGTGTAAGCTATTAGCTTTGATTTGTGAAATATGAAATATTTGTTTCCTTGCCTGGGAGACTGTTGCTGTTCCTGTGCAATCAGCTTCATAATAAAAAGGGGCTGAAAACATACTCAGTTCTAGGCATGCTTAATTCAAAAATATATTTCCCAGTTTGCTCTGTAATGTCTCACATCTACGTCTGATCACAATTAGGATTCTGGGAAGAAACGGATATGATAGGCTGTTGTACATATAGCATGATTTTGTTTGGGTCCAACTGTAACCTACTGGGGAAAACATTCAGTTGGTGGAACATTTTTGGTAAACTGTGAAAATTAAGTGCAAGTCTTTTTCCATTGAGTTGTAAAAATTGAACAAAAAGTAACCCTGTTCTCCAAGTTGTTAACTAATTTCCCTTTTTTTCTTATGGTATCTGACTGGCGGATTGATTTAATTACCATTACCATACTGCTAAAAAGTTCTGTTTGTGGATCTACTCCCAAAGGCCTAATTAGGTCTGTACACACTTGATCGCATGTGAAGTCAGTAGTGCCATTTAGAGCAAATGCTGCTTCATACTCCACATTACAAGCTCACATTTTCAGGAGCTTTTAGTTCTCCTTTAAAGCTCAGGTTTTAGGTAGCAGGTGCCGAGAGGTCTGAGGTGAGGGAAACAGTATAACAGACAAATGGAAGTGGAGAGTAAGTACAGAAGAGGGAGCACAAAGTCACATACCTTTGGCGCAGAGATAAGGGCTGAAAAATTCTGCCTACAGCCTGACTCCCTGATGAGCCTAAAAGTTACTGAAGTATCTGCAAGTACGTGGAGATAGGCCTCCTGGGAAGCTAAGTACCAAATTTCTGTTTAAATTCTTTTGCAATTCAAGGAACAACAGAGACAGACAGCTGAATTCTGCCTGTATCCACAGAGGTGTGTGGTTTGATAGGGCTTGTACCGATTGACAATGTACAGTAAGGAATTATGCCCAGAGCATAGCAGCCACCATGACTTAAAGAAAAAAGAGAGGAAAGAGAGTGCGTCTCTAATATAGTAACCTACTTATCAAAGAGCAAATAACTTTAGTTCCCTCTGCAGGTATATATTTAGCTAGCAGTTCCCTGTCCATCCATCACATGTCCTACATAAGTTCCCTAACCACCGAGGTTCAGGGTGGCATAGCTAGGGCTACTCATCCTCTTCCTGTGGAGGATAGGCACTTTGCAGCCAGGAATACTTTGTTCAAGGTATGGGGAAAAGAAACGTGGAAAAAGTATGATGTTACACCTTAATGGCTAAGGCAGTCAGCTGAGAGACAGAAGCTCTTTGATTCTCACTTGCTCTTTTAAATGTGTATTTACATATCTTTTAATGTAGTGCTCTAACAGAATAATAATGAATAAACAGGTCATAACTTTCCTCATGCAACTTTGCAAGGAGCATTGCCAACTAAATCTACTACTCTGAATCATGCTATAAGGCCAGCGGGCTGCTTTTTAGATGCCACAGCTTCATGTGCATTTCAGAGGATGGAATTGAACCCAGACGCCCCGCGTTACTGACAGTGTGTGCATGTGGCGCTTGACAGTTTTGTGGAAAGATAGCTAAGCTAGCTTGTGAACCAGCAGGAAAGTAGCGAGTGAGGGAGCCCAGAGAAAATGCTACACTGCTTTAAAAACCTGAGGTACCATTTGAATATGTACTGCACTATTTTACACTGTGTAAAAACAGTGATTCATTTGGACTACAGCTTTGTCTTGGACTAAGAAGATCCAGACACTACATTCCCTTATCTTCCTGTTACTGCCTGTTAAACATCTGGGCATGTAATGTCCAAAGACCCACATATTGTGAAAATTTCCTTGCAACCAGTTACTTTTTTCACAGAATGACACATGGCAAAGAACCATGATGTGGATGAAAAAGTCAGACCATGATGACAGCTCAGGGTGGAAGAAACAATGGCTCTGTACAATGAATGTTTGCTTTTGAATTATTTTCATGAAATTTTCTAATAAAAAAGGTTAAAAGAATGGTAATTTTAGTACCATGTTTTATGTGCAATGATTTTTTTAAATTTTCTTCATTCAGTCATAGACCTATTTGCTATACAATCCAAACTTTACAGTTAAAAACATATAGAAATACCAGTTTTCTCATAGATTTTCTTAAAAGTTTGCTTCTTGATTCATAAAAGCAAAAGATTTATCTTCATGATCTCAAAACACTGAGGCACAAAAACCCCACACAATTATAAAGAAAACAAAGATATGATTAGTTTTGTGTCCTAAATGTAGGAAATATTTTATCTAATTTTTCTGAGTGCTTAGCATTCACGTAGTTAAAATATTATTGAATTAACTTGCCATTTGGGGAATCAGCACTTTTGACAACTTATTCTCAGGTACCCAATTGAATAATATCATTTAAGTGATTTATTCAGCAAATCAATACAGGGATAGGCAGAGAATCTAGTTTTGGAAGGTGGCATTCAGCTTCTCTGATATATAAGATCATTCCTTATCTTTCTGCAGTTCCCCATGTAATTCACAAAATGCACTGAAACTTTTTCAAAACCTTTTTTATCACACAAACATCTTTTATCCCCAAGTTTCTCTGAATTTTATGCACTAGTTAGATAAGACAGGCATTCTCTGAGATAAATCAACATAGAGTATGATCATACCAATACTTTATTTTAATGCATTTATACAGATGTTTTACTTTTGACATCAAACCATCATTTTTACAATCCACTTATCAGAGCAAGTGTACCTGAAGACACATAAAAACTGCCAAAATTTACATAGCTGTTTTAGGCAAGTCTAGTATAATCAAAAGGCTTTGCCTATCACATGACCTGCCCTCTTTCACTGTATTCTTTGTATGACCTATAATATAAAGCCAAGTACCTTTTCATAGGACTATCAGATGCAAAAAACCAAATGTGACATATAAGCATTTAATAATTAGGTGTAATACTCAGCTGATTAAGATTCTGAGTAACAGAAGTAGGGGCGAAACATGTAATTCATCACAATTATTGACCACATTTTTGAAGGGCGATTCCCTTATTTAATCAGATAAATATAAGAAACCTGAACACTTATTTTGGACTGGTATTGATTTTTCTCTCAGTCTTATCTATTCACCAGCAAACAGAGAATATCAATACTGCCTCCAGCTCTTCCTAGGACACAGAAAAAAATACATGCCGTGTTGCCTCCCCCAACAACTTCAATATGCCATCAAGCTTAGCCTTCTCTAAGAAATCAACCAACCAGTTGAAAAAAAGAGATATTAAACTATGATTTTAGGGAAAGTTTCTAATTCTGAGGAGATGTTTCTGTGACAATTGTGAAGCATCAATTTTCACATCATTCTGATTCCCGAGCTAGCTATTTCTTGTGCGTTACTTCTCTGCTCTCAGATGAGATAATTCTGTAGAGTTATGGCTATGAGTGTACAGATACAAACAGTTACAGAGCAAAAATCCCTTTGCCATGAAGATCAAGACAAACCAAAACCTCTGTCACACCATGATTCGCAGGCACTGTCTTATCCCAATCAGTAGTAAATGTTGCTGTACAGCCCATCTTCAAAATGTGCAGAGCTTCCTATGCCAGTATTAGTGACATCTTTACTGTTTTCAGACTTCTGTGTGCATGTGGGAGTGAGAAATAGCAAACACTACCCTCTGTTGCAGATATATGTCAAAGTGGAAGGAAGGAGACAACAGAGGATAAAAACGTACTTTTGAGCATTGATTCCATCAATGGCCTGGATCATCCTCTCATTCAGTTCCTCCTCAAACCTTCTTTTCTGTGATTTTGTTCTGAAATAAAAAATCTGGGAAGTTACTTTGGAAAATCATTACATTGTTAGTAAATATTAAATAATGGGGTGATAGCTGACATAAACTTGTGAGGAGAATAACAATTTTTTAAAATTTGTGCTGCTATAGCAGCTATAGGCTTCAGGCAAATTAAGCCTCATAATAAGCTCTTAACAAAAACAGCATAAGCTACACAGTCTGACACATACACATACACACAAAAATCTAGAGTTTAGCTATTAGGGAGCACTCAAAAAGCAAACACAAGAAAACATTTCATAAAGAAATCAAACCAAGAGAATTCAGGAAATTCTGGTTGGAGGAAAGTCTTCCACAGTGTTATGAATTCATGAAAAAGAACGGGAATATGCTCAAATTCATAAAACATTCCTGTTTCTGGTAGTTATTTTTAAAAATCCTTGTCAGAATTGTATGATGAGCAATAATGTGCTAGTGCACTGAGGCATAAGTAGTATTCTCTACCGAAAGCCTGCTAACTCTTCTTTTCTTGGAAATATTTTATTATTTTCAATATGAAAACTGAGCACCGAGTCTGAAATTAGTTTCAAACATATGTCATGTTTCTCTATTTATAACTTATAACACAACTGCGATGTAAAAAAGGATCTTTTCTTTTCACTGGACTCAGCATGAACCCAAAAGAGGATCATCAGAATGGGTTTGTCTTTGCTAACATATGTTATTGTTATTATTAGGATACATCATCAGTCCTTTCAGCAGTTGTACTCTGCTTAAAAATGGAATATTTCAAATATTGACAGATTATGTCTCTGCCTCTTGAAAACTTAAATCCAATGTTAACTTAATAACAATGTTTTGTAAGAAGTCAACAGTCAGATCTGAAATTTGACTCTTTGCTTACCAAAATTTTTCTAACCTACAAATTGAACCCTGTCAAAGGTAACACAGATTTTCTTCAACATCAAGATTTTGGGTTATTTCCCCATAACCTGTTGCAGGATTCAAATTCATACAGCAATGATATTGATGTTCTTACAGTAACTTTAAACAGCCCAACTGATTTGATGCCTATTCAATGCTATAGAATTTAGGTAAGAAAGTGTTTACAACTTATTTTTCACATATGAAACAATCTGCCTAGGAGAAATAACTAGATAGATGAAGAGACGTTATCTAATCATACTTAATCATCTTGGCAGATCCCTAACAAAATAAGACTATCATGTAACTAGACAAGATCTAAGACTGCCACAAACAGAAGCCTACAGTCAGGCTTCAAAACTCACATTTTCATATTCTAATAGAATACTGATTTTCAAAGTGCTTATTATCATTTCAAGCTCTCTCCTGTGGGAATGACTAGCTAGCTTATCTGGAATCCTAGTTATACGCCTCACTATGGACATTAGACTCCAGTAATAGTTTCTAGAAACTCCTTCCATAATATGGTATCAAGACACGTGGTAACATTTGTACCTTTTGGATCTATTTTGGAGTGGAATTTAGAAACACAAAAGCAACAATATCTCAGAATCTTAAAGATTCTGAAGATTTGCATTATTTGCAAATACCACAGTCCAATGATCTTTCTTTTTACCATAAGGCTGATAGAAGTCCTTTTGACGTACTGTCCAAATGTAAATGCTCAGTTTTAAAATCAGAGACTGTTTTTATTAATATCATGCATATTCAGTCAAAACTTGTTCACCTTCTGGAATTTAGCAATATTTTAGGTAATTGTATAGCTCTCCAGTAACATGTGATTTGTTGAGGAAACGTTTCCCAAGCAGAAAAATGGGGAAGGAACAGACAGAATGACTTGTTTGCATAACCAAAGACAATAAAAATACAAATTTTTAAAGGGTTCTTTCAAACAATTTTATGGTATTTGTGACGTTACTTATATTTTTGCACGAAATATATTATCTGAAGTGTTATCAGGTGATAAAATAAAAATTAACCATTCCAGGCTTCAGATACTGCTAAGCTTGGTTTTTTTAACAGATGTCATTCTTTTCTTGATTTAGAAATTCTGAATGTTTTTAAAGAAGTGATCAGTTCAACCCTGTTTCCATTTCTCACCATCTTGCCCTAGTCATTGAAGTACCAAGCAGGAGAATGAAAACTTAAAGCTATTGTGATTTTGCAAACATTTTGTGTAGCAGGAGCACTACAGGTAGGCTACAAAATACCTTTTGAATGTTTACTACTGAAACCTACTACAGACTTTGAAATTATAAACCACAATGCAAATACAAAGCAATTAACAAAATATAGAAAATGTCTCTTTTAGTATGTATTATTAGCTGTTGCAACACAAATTAACAGCCCTTTCCATCTTCCCTTTTCTTACCCTTCTGTGCCTCCTCTCAATTTTTCTGCACATAATTTTCTCCTCACTGATAGAGTACTTGGGTTTTTAGAAGAAGCGAACATTAGTCCATCAACATATTTATACTAATTCAGAATAATGCTATTCGTTAGCAGGAAGTGTATTCACAATTCATAAGTAACATGCCTGCCAAATCTGTTTCCATAGCCCTTCTCTATGTAAGAGATATCAGCTGAAAAAATAGTTTGGGTGAGAAATGGCCCTCAATATTTGAAAGCATGCCTTATATACATATGAATGCATATGAATGTATATGTATTTATATGGACTTTATATGAATAAGTGATTTTTAAAAATTAATTTACCTCTCTCTGCAACGCTGAAAATGATATTGTCCCATGGGAACATCCTAAAAAACAAAAGAAAATACCTATGAACTATAATAGACTTTGACAACACTAAGTTGCTTTAAAAACAGTGTTTCAAGTAAGGAGAAAAGTTTCCAATACAAATACTTTTAGCATTAGGTTCATAGAATCACAGAATCATAGAATTGTTAAGCTTGGAAAAGACCCTTAAGATCATCAAGTCCAACCATTAACCTACCACCACCAAGTCCGCCACTAAACCATGTCCTCAAGCACTGCATCTACCCGTCTTTTAAATACCTCCAGGGGTGGGGACTCAACCACTTCCCTGGGCAGCCTGTTCCAGTGCCTGACCACTCTTTCAGTGAAGAAGTTTTTCCTAATATCCAACCTAAACTTTCCCTGGCGCAGCTTGAGGCCATTTCCTCTCGTCCTATCACTTGTTACTAGGGAGAAGAGACCGACCCCCACCTCTCTACAACCTCCTTTCAGGTATTTGTAGAGAGCAATAAGGTCTCCCCTCAGCCTCCTCTTCTCCAAGCTAAACAACCCCAGCTCCCTCAGCCACTCCTCGTAAGACTTATTCTCTAGACCCTTCACCAACCTTGTTGCCCTTCTCTGGACACGCTCCAGCACCTCGATGTCCTTCTTGAAGTGAGGGGCCCAAAACTGGACACAGTATTCGAGGTGCGGCCTCACCAGTGCTGAGTACAGGGGCACTACCACCTCCCTGGTCCTGCTGGCCACACTATTCCTGATATGAGCCAGGATGCCATTGGCCCTCTTGGCCACCTGGGCACACTGCTGGCTCATGTTTAGGCGGCTGTCAACCAAAAACTGTCTAAAAGAAAAATCCAGCCAAGAGTGAAGATGGAGTGACCTGGGGACAAACTGATCTATCATTATAAACACTAAATAACTAATACAACAGTCTGAATCCAAGAATGTTTTGCTTTACTAGAAAGTCACTGCTTCAAAGTCACCACTGTTTTAATGTAGCCCAAACTCCTCCTAGCTTCAGCAAAAAACAGCGTTGTTTTTGAAAAAAACAGACCTGAGTGGCCAAATACAGGCAATAGTCATTATTTTTTATTGATAAGCAACAGCAACCATCACAGCCACATTTATTTGGTGATGAATAGTGATGGCTGGGTACTTTCTGTAATGAACACATCACAATCCACATTCTGATGCACTGCATTTATGAACAAGATGGGTTAGGTGGCTCAGTCCTACTTTCTCATATGTAACAGGAACAAAACTGAATGCCAATGTTGAAAACCATTATAATTTACCTTTATGTCTGCACTTCTTAGAAGTAGAAGATAATGCAATGTACAAGCTGTGGACTGACAGTACCTTACTGACAGCAGTAAAATAGTGTTAGCAAAATTAAAAAGAAATCTTTTCTGTTCAGTGTAAGAGGTGTAACATTGCACTATAGCACTGTGAAACTCAGGCCATCAGCCATAGCTGATGAGTGGTTAGTGCACCTTGAAAAGGTAGATGTTATAGTGAGTATGGATTTGGTTCCCGGAGAACTCTTCTAATAAAGTCCACTCCAGGTACCATAGGGATATTCTAACTTCATGGCCTTTGCTCCAGGTTTGGCCATGTTCCAAATGAAGAATGTGTCTAAATAGCCAATAAATCTCAGGGAATGTCTCTGTATCAAAAGTGTTCCTTCCCAAAGGTGTTGTACTCTGGCTTTATGCTCAAAATGTCTTTCCACAAGGTGAACAGCAGACACTCTACATGCTGTGACTGGGGCTCAAGCTCAGAGGGTCAAATTGTGTATTTTAGTAAGTGCGTTGGACTCCTTATAATTCAGAGATGCGCTTATAGCAAGACATGGCTCCTTAGAGTCTAGTCCAAAGCTCACATGCCAATGGAAAAGCTCCCAGCAACTTCACTTGGTTTATGCCCTGTACAAATGTGTGTATCTCCTTCTATCAGAAATAACCAGGTATTTAGCAGTGAGCACCTTTTTCCTTTCAAATATTGCTAAATTGTATGAAATGACATAAGTAGGCCCCTACTGTTGTGCTAATCTTGCCGTTTTCAGTGGTCATGCTGTCCCTGTGGTGCAAGTGTGCAAATGGCTTCGCTGCTCCCCAAGATTCCAGGTACCGGGTCATGCGGACAGAAGCTCTCATTTTGGCTCCATCAAGAGTATGTCGAGGTCTAATGTGGTGCTGAGGGCTTCGCTTCTCTCCCTGGTTGACAGAGAATAAAAGGTGATATCAGCCTTGGTGTTCATTACCTTTTGAAACAGTAATGCATCATCTGGTACCACGTATCTGCATGCTTAGGAACTTAAAAATGGAGAGATGCTAAGAACCTGCAATTCTTAATGATATTGCTGGGAAATATCAGAGACTTATTTCTGAAGAGCGGGAAAGATTTGCAGTGCAATCATTATGTATTTGTAGGCATCAGTAATAGCTCTGATCAATATCTTATGGTAGTGAATTATTCAATAAAGAGATTAGTGGTCCTGCTCAAAAATAACTATGACTGGCCACAAAATAAAAGTACTACTAACCTTAGGATTGATTACAAAGTAAGTCTTAACATTATGCTCTTTCAGATATGGGTCCCTCACATCTCCATCCCCATCTTCCACTTTGTAAGCTCCATTCAAATGTGCCAAGGTGACAGAGGTGATGTGAACACGGCTGAAATTATATTTTAAAAGAATGACAGAATCACAAATACCGATCAAAAGCATAATTTGAACCTGATCAACCTTTTTTACTAGCTTTTGGATATACTTTTTATATGCTGCTCACTTCATTTACAGTCTCTCTACGCTCATTTTTAGAACTTGTAATGGGCATAAATCTAAAGGTTTCCATCCACAAAAAAAGTACTCTTTAAATCACAGGAAATACCAAGTGCCTGTTTTTTTTTTTTTTTTAAAGACAGCACTAAGAATTCATTCAGGTTTCTCCATGAAGGCTGATGGCTGAAGACACGGTACCTATGCATTTCTCCATGGTACAAAAAGCCACATGTCCGAAGATTAACAGAGAAGCTTCTTACCCTGGGACTCCTCCAGCTTCCATGTGATTTGCCAGAGTAACATCATGCGACCACACATCGTACTGCCACTTCTGTAGCCCAATAACGCCACAAAGCACGTTCCCAGAGTGCACTCCTACACGCATATTAATATCAACTCCAGTTGCGTCTCTCACTTTCCTGTGGTTGAGAAGAAAATCTGTGTTAATATACATAATAGGGCTTTTGTTTTAATTTACCAGTCAGATTAGCAGTAACAACGGTGATAACATTTATTTCTTTTTAGCATTGTCTCCATTCTTTTTATGCTAGGATTATTTTTATATATTACCTTTACTATTATCTATATTTGTAACTATTTCCAGTAAGTGTTAATTCTCAAGTCCGCATCTGAAGTCCCTTCTTTTATACTCATTTAAAATTATTTGGGAGGGCTGAACTAAGTAGTGGAAATGTTCGGTCTCATGGTAGAACCTAGGGACTACTTTTGTTCTACAGGCAGCCTTTGGTATGGCTTTTAATGCATTGACAGTCCAACAAACATATTTTGGAGATCTGGAACTACTGTTATGCGCCCTTCTATCTGAAGACCCTAATATCTACATTGGAGACCTTCTCATATCTCGCTTCTATCAGGTCCCATCACTCTTGCATGCCTGTTTGCAAATGGTTCTGCCCTGAGAAGAAGGATGAAAAACGCAGCACCTCAGGATATTCTACAGGCTGGTGGCTCATACACTTTTTGGGGATATGGGCTCAGTGCCATTCATGCTGTGGAGAACATAGGCTTAACAGCCTTCTACATGGTTGATGAATGCTGTACCCACTAGATGATTGTTATACAAGGAATGAGAGGCCACCCTCACTGTCCAGACCACATCTAAACCTTTGACCTTTCCAGTGACTTTAGACAGAGTTGAAGTATCTGTTCACCCCAACCCAAATCTCAAGAGCCCTACACATAAGATAGGCATTAATCTTTCCAGAAGAGGCTCTTCTGAATCACAGGTGGGTGACTAAAGTCAAACAATCAGAACATTTTCAGACATATGTCATATTAGTACCTAACAACCTAAAGAGTTATAAAATTAATTCCGATGTCTACAGGTTTATCCAGTTCTAAGAAGTGGGAAGATCATAACTTAACTGGATTTATGTATTTAAAGCCCCAACTCATGTGGACCAAAACCTAAGCAGTAATAAGGAACATGTACATATATTTATCTTGGGGGAATTCAGGGTGTTGATGGAAGGAACAACTATAGAACAAGAAACCCAAATGGGTCCTGTATATGAGTCAGGTTCATAGTTCTAGCAACATCTTCATTCTCAAAGATGAGAATCATCAGCTCTGTACCTTCTGAATTACAGTATTAAACTGGCCTGTTTATCTTCTATTTTTGAAAGGGAACATGGAACTTAACAGGCTTAATTTGATATGGTAAATCCTATGTGTAAGCAGTAGTTCTCAAGTGTTCTTTTTCTGGGAAATGGAAATAACAGGAGCGTGACTGAAAGTATTTTGTTAAACTGTGTTTGAAGTTATTAAAAAGAAGAGAGGAGAAGTTTTTTAATTCCCTCAGTCTCTATCAAGTGTTTATTGATATCTCTTTTCACTTTGCCATTTTACACTGCTCTCCTGTAGCTGACACACTTGAAAATGAACTGCTTGTAAATGATCTTTGTAAGCAGTTGGCAAATGACAAACACCACTTTGCTCTGCGCAAGGAATATGACAAAAGCTTAACACTTTAGAAAAAAAAAAGTGTTTTACAAAACTGGGCAAAGTGAAAGAGGAACACTTATCCTCTAGGAGTGCTTGTCAAGAGGCCGCCCTGCCATATTCTGGAGAGCAAGCCATAAAGTCTGCTTTATAATAAGCTCTCAGGAGTTAAGGAGGGGAGCAAGTTAATATGTTCCAGAACTAAATCTTCTCTTCTGTCTCACAAATTACAGAAATCACAGAAGATTTTAAATTAGAAGTGTTACTCCGGACCAAATTAGGGTTTACTACTTCTCTCCTGTGCTCCCTGAACAATCTCTATGAAGATGCAGGCACTGAATGCGTCTAAGAATGTAGCCTATCACATCCCCATAGGACAGTTGCCTTACCTACACAAGTATATCTGAAACTTCCCACTATTATTTCATTTTCTGCTCCCACAGTCTCTCTGATTTCCCTCATCACACCACAGTCAGTGTGCCCATCCTGGCTGGGCAGTCAAAATACTCATCAAAAGTGTATTTTTCCTATTGCAGCCTGAAAATTGAGTTTGTAAGGATTCTATTTTTTTCACAGGCATGGGTAGCTTGCAGGTAGTTGTAGCAACTTTACTCCACACAAGCAACAGTTCAGGTCATCAGGAAAGCAGCTACTCTGTTTATCTGAGCTTTATTCATCGGTAATTCTGGACTAATGTATCGAAGACTCACCTAGTCCTGTCTTACACACTTTAACACATTCAGTGAGCCTTGGGCACTTAGTTCCTTGCAAATTGCCAGCTTTAAAAGCATAGTTCCTTTTTGGATCAAACCTGCAGGAATGAAAACATACCTAAAAAAAATTATTTTATTTTGTAGCTAGCTTTCAAATTGGTACAACCATCTCATCCAACAGTTTCTTTAACTTTCCTCTGAAATGGAACTCATTTCATGCTACCAAATCAAATACAGCCTTTGAGAATCTGTGGCTGAGAAATATGTAAATTAGGAAGTCACCAGACAGACAAAGGGGTGGAGTTTGGGCTGAAGGAAAATAGCATACATATTCATACACAAACATATTTTGCCTTAAAAGATAAGCTCTAGCCTTAAAGCACCCAGTTAAGGTGGCCAGTTCTCAACATCACAGGCAGCACTGGCATCTATGGCTTAATAAGGTGAGCATCCCACTCCTGGGCAAGCAGGCTGCAGACTATGAAAAACATTGGATTTGTTCCAACATAGAGCAGAGAAGCAAAGCAATTAATCAATGGGACTACTAACATGTTTAAATGGAAACAATTGGTAGCATAGTGAGACTGAATTGCTCAAAATGGAGCTATGCATCATTAGGAAACAAGACCGAATAAGGCCTTGTACTACAGATCACCTGGTAATTTGGCAGAATTCCTGCTTTTTGCTTCAAAAATAACTGGAACTGAAACCATATTCAGGTGGTAAAATCTATATAGAACTGTTAATCCAAACAGCAAACTGCTTTATTTCAGTAACTTACGCACTGACAGTTCAGTTTGCACCTCAGTGACCGAATATAACAAAAACTCCTATCTGATAAAAAAGATAATTTAGACACAGTGAGTCAAACATATATTGAGTGACACACTTCCAACAGAAGAGTATTACTATTTCTAGTTTTACAGGCCACAGAAGTGTTTCAGGAGATGCTTCCATACAAAGATGCAGCAATCCCACAACAAAATATGGAGTTGATTAGTAAACAGTAATTTCTATTCACTTGCAGGCTGCAACACTTGACATAATACTTTGAAAGCATTTCAGAACCTGGGGTACAGATTCCTCAGTTCTTACAGAGATGTAAACAGGCTATGATAATCAGGCATCTGTCTACAGGACCGTTGTTAGTTCTGACTACAGTAATGAAGTCAGATCAGAATGTGCTACACAACCAAAAGATAATTTTCTACTCTGTAAGGCTGCTCTTACCAAGGAGGACATTATCATCCAGCATTAACAATTAACATGCTTGATAGCAGCTTGAGCAGAAAGTTATTTCAAAGAAAACTGGGAAGTTCTGAAGTGTGAGGAACTGACAGATTGCTCTCTGAGCTCAAGTAAAGCATTGCATTGTGATGTGTAAAATTATACTTTCAGTTCTTCATGAAGGGCAATTTATGGCTTGAGTTTAGCATTGTTTTTCCAACAGCCTGATTGTTAAGCCAACCCCAAAACAGGGAGGGAGTCAGAACTTAGGGACACAAACTCTTTTACCTACTGCTCTACTGAAGGGATGTCAGCTTTAGTTCCAAATATGCTAGAGAAGCAATTGGTTTAATTATAATAATGTTCTAGTATATCTAAATGATAAAGAGAAAGCATTCAGTGAAAGCAACTGAGGAAACAACCAAATCGGTACCATTTAAAAAAAAATAGATTTCTTTGGACACAATGTAAGCTACAGCCATATCTGGATGAAGAAAAAACATTGTAGAAAATGCAGCAACCTGATTCCTGTACTGAGGTTAGTTTTACAAAAGCTTGCTAAAGCAAGATAAAAATCCCAGTTTCCACAAATACTACACCTTTTCTGTGAATACCTTAAAAGGACAAGAACCAAATTTGCATTAATCAACCTATCCATACAGTAATTACCCTGTATTGAATCACAAGACCAGGCAACTGAAAGCCACAACCCTCTTGTGACTACAATCACACACATATGAGGGTAATATTTAAAGATTAGAGGATTCACTTTTGTATGCCTGTTTAGTCAATCACTGAGACAACACTGTTCAACATTACATTTCATGATGAGGTCCACACCACACATACACCTCACAAGGACGAGGTAATTTTTTACTTTGCTACCTTGGACAGCGGTAAATGTGATTTGGGCAAAAACATCAAAATTGGAACTGAAACTTACAGAAGAGCATACCAAGTTTTAAAACCAAGGCCCAGTTGTTTAAAAAAACAAATCACAGAGCTGACTGGTAAATATCCAGACCTCCACGTAATATATATTTTTGCAAAGTGTAGCTCACCTAGATATACTGTAATTTTAGTCAAAGGAAACCTAGCTTTCCTATAGTAAAGATATTTGTGCCATTAACAATAACTGCTATAAGTAACCATTTACAGTATTTTAACTCCTAAAACCTAAAAAGAACTTCAGGTATGAATTACAGATAATGAATTATCTGAGTTTGGTTAAAAAAAAAAGAAGTGCAAGGTTTTTTAATTGTCCTTTCCTCACAAAATGTTTTCTAAATAAGCTAACAGAAGCAGACCCTTGCTTAACAAATAAACTACAATACTGAGCTGAAGTTTCTGAATAGGTAGGTGACCCTTCAGCGTGATGTGCAGACATCCAAAATAGATTTAAGTACCCTCATACTGAAATGTGTCCAGCTTCGGTGGCAGAACTCATCCAGGGCGGGTAGCCTACAAAAGAATTATTTCTACTCTGCACTGAGAGTTCAGATAGCAGTCAGGTGAAGAGATGAGGGGGAGTAAAGCTGCTCTTTTGCAAGACTTCTTTGAAGTCCCATCATCTTCAGAACTGCTACAGTTGCCCATCCTCCATTCCCAATCTACTCTTCGGTAATATGCTAGAGGATTTCTCAAGTATGCCTTTAGTTGTATCTTCAGATGCCTTGCAAGTGGTAACCCATCAGACACAACCATATTTCTTTTTCCTCTTTCACAATCATATCAAGCCTCCTGTTATTACTTGAGTTACTTGAAGTAAGTTACAACTGCTATTTCAAAAGTAATCACATTAGAATTCTCAAATACCTCGTTCTGTTTTCAGTTTCAAAAACAGAACAAGCACAATGATTATGGGAAAGAAATAAGGGACAAATACTCACAAATCCAAAGTACTTCTGATAAGCACAGAATTCTCAATGGTGCCTTAATGTGTTAACTGACAAAACTTTTTAGAAAGTCCTCACCTAAAAGATTAGTTTCAGAAAAGTTGAAACTAAACCTAAGCCTGGGGTCTAGTAAGACAGGCACATTTTATTGCTTATTTAACAACATGGGAAGCAGGCCTCTCAGCCTAGGAATCTGTAAGCTGTTAGAAATGTCTTTGGTAGACATCCACAGGCTCAGGGCTTGAGGCATCTTAACTGTGGAGGGACATCTGCTCCGGACCACCACTGAACTCCAAGCTCATCAGGAGCCAGGAGCTCTGGCCTCTCACAGAGCCGTTTGACTAACAGGAGCATGGCAGAATCATGACTCTGCAAAAAAACAAAGCTTCCCAAGTCCTAAGTGATGTCTATTGGGATATTGACTATCTCATAATCACAGGATCACAGAATAGTTGAGGTCAGAAGGGACCTCTGGAGATTGTCTAGTCCAACTCCTGCTCAAAACAGGGTCAGCTAGAGCAGGTTGCTTGGGGCCATGCCAGTTGGATTTTGAGTATCTCCAAGGCTGGAAACTTCACAACCTCCCTGGGCAACCTGTGCCAGTGCTCAGTCACCCTCACAGTGAAAAAAGTGTTTCCTGATGTTCAGAGGGAACCTTCTGTGTTTCAGTTTGTGCTCATCATCTCTTGTCCTATCACTGGGCACCACCAAAAAGACCCTGGCTCCATCTTCTTTGCACTCTCCCTTCAGGTACTTAAATGCATTGAAGAGATTTTTCCCCCTCAGCTTTCTCTTCTCCAGGTTGAACAGTCCCAGCTCTCTCAGTCTTTTCTCATGTGAGCAATGCTCCAGGCCCTTAATCATCTTTATGGCGTAGTGACAAGACAGCCTGGCACAACCAAACATCTTAAAACATTTCTTTGCTGAGGCTGAGATCAAGATTACCATGCTGGACCTTGTAGTGAAACACGCCAACTACTGCAGGTCTATCTGCAGCACAGCTACAGACAGAAAAGAGACAGAAATTTTATTGTTGAATATTTAACAAAAAGTTCAGCACTTACTTAATGGCTTCACACATGTCCAGTCCCATCTTCACGCAATTCTTGGCATGATTTTGAAGAGATATAGGTAGTCCAGAAACACAGTAATAGCAGTCACCTAGGATTTTAATTCTCATGCATTCATTTTCCTGGAGGAAAAAGTAAGGTGAGATGGTCACTTTCAACTTGAATTACATAAATGAACAGTTACTGGTACAAAGACTGACTTAAATGATATTAGCAAAATCATTCTACTTAAGCTTGTTTCAGCAGAGAAGGGTTTGGCTTGCTAAAAAAGTGCTGTCTGAGAGTTTTGTACGGATGATTCCTCCATCTGTTATGGTCCTTAATGGGCAAAACCAGGAAGTAAGTTCATTGCAAAACATGTATCTGCAGTGTTGTTCATACCTTAGATTAAAGAACTGAGCCAAAGTATCATGTACTCAATCTAAATAAAGTCTTTTTGTTCAAAATATGAAATCAAAAGACCTAGCCTTCCACATTTACACCTTTGAAGATATACTATGCAATACTTCCTGAAACTAGCAATCATAATCTTATTTCTATCTTTTGTACTCTAAGGCAATATAAAATTTTTATTTTTTTTTAACCAATACTGGACAGTTAGTTTTTGAACTAATAAAAAACCACAGAAAATTTTTATCTGTTTTAGTGTTTCTGATTTCACCTTCACACATAACATGAAGTTTGATGTAATTTTTATAAAAATGACACCTAAATAAACAGAAGAAGATCTTCTGATTATATTTGAATCTTTTCTTGTGTAATCAAGATCCTGTGGTCAGTAATTAAAATTGCTTCGATCAGTGTTGTCTCCCTTGCCCTCCAGTCTCTTAAATGCTTTTCCAGAGATCAGAAAACTGACTGTATCTGTTTTCTATCTTGAATTTCTTAATTCTTGTTATTGTAAAAAATCTATTTAAAGAGCTATCCACCTTCCATTAAGCTTTATAGGGCTCCATGAGCTGTCTCCATTGGTCCCGTTAGAGAGAGCTATCTTGGGTTTCACAGATTGTCACACTGGCAGAAACACAGTTACACTCAGACCAGAGCCAGATTTTTTCTTCACACGTTTCAAGCCTAATCTTCCTGCCAAAGCCTCAGAAATGCTGCCTGAACGTAGAAGAGTCCTGAAGAACAAAAAAATATTTTAAAGATGACTTACTTATTTAAACCAACCGTAGCAGCCCAGTAGAAACCCACCTTTGCAATCTGATCAAACTTGCCAAACAGCTCGTTTAGCATGTGCACCAATTCCCCTGGCGAGCAGTCACTGGCCAGGCGAGTGAATCCCACGATATCAGCATACAAGATGCTACAATAGAAATGAACAGAAACTTGGTCACAGTTGCCTTCTGCAGAACTCAGATTTATCAATCAACAGCAAAACCTGAAAGTAGGCATTCTGGACTTTGCAGAGGTATGCCCGTATGCAAAACAGCCACTGCTAAATGTATAGCAATAAATATAACTATAGGTAAATCTACATTTATCTTCACAAGCATTGCATTTATATGTAATATATACCTATTTTTACTTTTATAGGTATTACCTTCACAGGTATTTTTACAGGTATACTTATATTTATAGGTATTTATAGGCATTCTATACCTATATTTGTTACAGTGTATTCAAAAAATAGAAACTTTTTTCCTACTCACAAATTGGCAATATAATTATTTCAATAAACCTCTTTGTTATCAGAAATTGTTTAATAACTTTTTATCATTGTAGACATTTTCTGTCTAGATTTACCTGTGAATGATATGCAGCATGGAAGTCTTTGTTCACTTGTTACTCAGACTAGTAAATTCAAGCTTGATTGCTAAGATATTCAAGCCATACACTATGTTCCTATTCACCAAGAAAACTTGACCAATTACTAGAATCAGGCTAAGGGAAAAATATTTGTGCTCGCAAGTGAAAATTAACTTCCTCAAAAATCCTGCAATACTTGCTTTAAAAATGTAATTTCTAAGAATGTCATTCAAATTAACTTGTCTAATTAAAAAACCAGGCAAAACAACTTGGAAAGATGAAAGAATATTTGAAATAAATGGTGAATTATTTTTCTAACTTCTAGAAATTTATAATTAATAAATAATTAGATTTCTCAGCAGAATATTTTATCTCAAGTACTGTGTGAAATACATATGTGATACAGTTGCCTCTATTTACCTTATATAAAACCTAAGAAATTGCTCCAGGTAAGAAAATTACAAATTCAGAATAATATAACAGACACAAATTACAATATTGACTAGTATACATGAAAGCAGGATTTGGTACTTTAACCTGAAAAATTAAGACATTATGAAGAAAGCCTGTTAATGCATGGCTTTTTCTAAACAACCCCTTTGTATTATCACTTTTGTTGCTCTTCTGGAACACAGAATTGTTAGCATTTGATCAAATGAATGGATACTAAACATTAAGCTTTTGAAAAGCATATTAAAACAAATATTTTCTTAATTGGTCTCTTAACACTTTCTTTTAAATTTTTTTCTGAATGATGTTGATACATTTTATTATAGTACAATACCTTACATTGGTGTGCCTTTTGACATACAAATTGTGGAAGTTGTTGGTGTTTTCCAGCTGGCCTGCCTTGGGGCCTTGTAACCTCTGAATGATCTCTGCTTTCATTTCCATGGCAATGTGAGCAGGCAGTAAAGAGAGTAGAAGACGCTCCTAAAATTTAAAATGAAAAGACCACAATTTCTTTAAGGAGAACGAAATTAACATGGAAGCAATATTGTGCAAGGCATACGCTATTGTCAATACCCTAGAACATTTCAATGAGGCTTGCACTCAGACATTTGCCTGTTATGGCCTCCAAAATTAATCAGTTCCTTGAAGAACTTGACAGAGATATACACACATTTCCAGTAACATCTAACTTCTTCAATGTTTTGTGTATATTAGAAAAAGCTTAAGCTAAACGTAACATCTGAAGATGTACAGTAATCTATTCAATATCTGAGTAGGATGCAGGAAATACGGATTAGCAAATAAAGCAAGAGCTTCCAAGACTGTTCAGGGACTTCAGGGAAATGCAGTCCAATTCAGGCAAGAGTAGGCTAAATAATTTTTTTTAATGGATTTTAAATGTTTGGTCATAGTTTTAGCGTTTGCTAGACTGAAAATGAAAAGATAAAATCAGGACACAGAATGTATTGAAGATGTTGGACTTTTTAAATAATATAAAATATTTTGATATTTCTCTCCCCGTACTTTAATAGGACATTTGACAAACTGAAGTTTTTTTTAAAATATTAACCTAAAAGGAAATTGAATTTTTTTTTAAAAAAACCTACATATTTTTCCTTATCTTTTGTTGGTATTATACTCGTGGTATTCTCCTTGTGAAGCTCTTACATTTTAATTATGCCCACTTTATCTGTGACAGCTTTTCATGAGTTCCTACTTCTCTGGAAAACTGAATCAAAAAAACCACTTCCTGCTTTGATTGTACTCCATGTCAAAATTGAATAAGAATTTCCCATTTTCTTGTAGGCAGAGGGGAGGTGCTAATTCAGGCTAAGCACAAAAACCAGAACACTGAACCAGAGGAAGGTAGCTGTAAAAGCCCATGATGGAGTCAGAGAGAGAAACAACTATGCCAGAAAAGATGACAACCTCAAAATGTGCATGGTCTGCAGGTGTTACTCAGTGATACGTTCTCTTTGGTTAACAACGTGTATTTTTGCAGAGTTTGCAGGTCTATTCATGAAGGTACCAGAAGAAGTGTAACCATTAATCCAATGCTCTGCCTGGGATAATTATTCCTGTTCAGGTCTAATGACCTTGAGTAGAGTATGACACTAACAGGATATAAACTCTCTGATAGTTGCAGCTGCCTAGGCTATCTATCTCTGTAATGTATAATGAAGACTTCCCATTCCCCATAGCATTTGTGTACCTGTAAACATAGCATTAACTTACATGAGTCCCTATGAAACTGATCTTGCACACACTTTGTAAAAAAACCTCTATTTCAATGAATCAAGACAGAATCTTGCTTCGTTGCTAAGTAATATTGAACTAATAATTTTCTTTTTTTTTTCTCTTTGTTGAGATCTAAACATAATTTTGATTCACATATGTCTGGGCTGCTCTTTGTTTTGCATACTAAGGCATATCACATAAACAGTAAGACAAGTTATGAAATAAATGTTCAAGGTAAAGCATATCCGTCTCTAGCCTGACTAACAGAGGCAGGAATAAAAGATGTACTGTTTTCCTACTGCTTGGATCTCAGATTTGACACGTTGTAACTGAGAAGAATATATACAATTGACTTTTCATTCAAAATGTTAATGTGGCTTTATTTCTTAAATGCAAGATTCATTTAGTATGTTTAGGCATTTTAGCAAGTGCACATCCAAGAGGCCAATGTATTTTCATTTCTAATGTAGTCCACTGGTCCTTGGTGGAGGTATTTTCCTGATTTATAAACAATGCCTGAAAAACCAATGGATTTTTTTCCATAATGAAAGCTTACACTTGCAAGTTGCTCTTTACCTAACAGAAAGTTGCTGGTTTGTGATGTACAGGACAGGTCAGCACTTGTTAATAATTATCATTAAATAGTTAACAAAGAGGTGAGTGCTCTTAGCTGCCTTTTACATCACTGTGCTCCTGTTGTACCATGGCTAGTAAATGCCAGCTAGCTCACTATCTTCCAATGACTTGTTATGATTCCAGACACACAGTGAGGCAGGTACTCAACGTCCAGGTTACTGCTTATGTCTTCGAAATCCAGAGAGGCTGGCAAAAGTTCAAAGAGAAAAGTAACAAAAATTTTCAAGAAAGCAATAGAAAATGCAATAGAAAAAATTTTCATAGGAAGCAGCGTAAAGTCAACTACAAGCTAAAGAATCATAAGAGGAAAGGGAAAACAGAATGCCCTTATTTTGTAGAGGACAGCAGATGAGACAGGACATTTCCCCTCCTTTTTCTCTCCAGGCCAGACCCCTATCCCATTCTGCTTATATGTCCTGGTGAAGCTGTCACCATACCAGAACTTCCCTCCAGAGAATGTTTTCCTTCCTCCATTTCCACTGTACAAAAGAGAAGGTTACAACCAGCGGTGGCTTTAGAACTGCAATTGGTGAAGCACTGCAATTGATGAAGCACACTGCAAAATATCCTGCCATGCCCAGCTACACCTAAACGCTTCAGTCACCCTCTCCATCACGCAGGCTGCGAAGGCTTACATTTCAATCCTGAAGTTACCACTTGTGTGATAATGAGTTATCAAGTCACATATTATATTTCACGTGGATTGTTAATTTTGGTTGCTTTCACTAAAAGACAACTGTGAAAGAAGCTGAATCTCAACTGTTTATGAAGACCGTGGCTGGGCTGGTCAGCTAGCCAAACACGAAATGTTTACAAATACATTGCTCCCTCTCTTTCTGGAAAAGATCCTAAGAAACGCAAAGCATTTAAGAACACATCTTCCTTCATGTTTTGTCATCTCTTGTGGCTAAAAAGAGCATAGTGGAAGGATCAAAACCAATTACTAATCAGATTGTAGTGCCTGATGTGCACTGAAATTTCTGCACACTGGAACAGTGTGAGGAACATAGCAAAACAAGACTGCTGCTTCTGATAGCTTTTTATTTGATAATGCATTCTGTACGATTCTCTCAAAAAGACAGACAAGCCACAGAACAAAACCTAGGTGAACTGACATACAAGACACTAACTTTGTGACAAAACACTTGTCTATTTGTAGTAGACAGAGACGCCACTCTCAGATCTACAGTCTGTAAGAAAAAAGCCAAAGTAATTCTGAATGCAGGTCAAGATGCAGCATTTAAAAATCTTCAGACTAAAAATAACAGTACCCGCTTCTGGCGAAAGAGAAACTGCAGTGCTATGGCAATAATGAAAATCCCCTCACAAATGTCTTTCCCTGAAATATTACCAACATGACCTTACAGCCAGTACATGTGATTCACGCACACAAGACTAACTGTTTCCTGACTGTTCATGTTCTCTGGGGCTATGCTTTCCCCTCACACTCAGATCACTTGTAGCTGAGATCTTTAAGTCCTAGGGCTAAAAGACAGAGCACACAATCCATACTGAATTATAGTCTCTTTCAATACTGTAGGGTTAAGTACTCCTGTCTTCTCAGAACATGTCCATCTGGATCCCAGAAGATGGCTAGCCAGTAGTAATCCTCCCTGGATGCTCTAACTGAGGATTTTCAGTGGTATGTGTCAAACTGTTTCTTGAGTTCTTGCTCTCTCAAACTCTCACATCCAAGTTGATTTCCTTGTCAGAATTTTCCCTAAATTATACAGATGACTTTAGCAGTCATTGTCAGTTAATCATCACTCCCCTAAAGCTTGATAAAGGATGTTTGTTTAGCTACAGTAAGTTAGCATATCTCAGTTAAAGATCATAGGACTGTGTTGGTTTTTGCAAGGTGACAATTGCATTTGCAGTATCTTGCACAATGGAGGTCATGCTGTTGTTATGCAGTAAGCAAGCAAAATATTCTCAAATGCTTGGTACAGTACATTTTCTTAAGTGCATATTTCACAAATCAAACTCTTCTTGGCCTGAGGCTATAATGCTTTATTTATTTGCTCATTCCTGTTTTGTTATGTAAACTGCTGTTTCTCATTCACTCCTTTGTACAAGATTACATGACTATCAACTCTCCTCCTTCCTGAAGCATAAATAATTATAAGAAATTATAGATTTGAAGGCCAAATATTCTTCCATCTAGTCTGATCTCTTGAATAATAAAGACAACAGAATGTCGTCATGGAGAAACAGACGTATTCTGAGAGGGCTTAAAATTAGTTTAGCACCTGACTCTCAGTGGAGAGAAACTGTCCTTCAAGGCAATTCACAGAAACTAATACTGAACTCCTGTAGGGGGCAAGTCTCTCTCTGTCTCTCTGTTGTCTATAGAGGGAACTGCAGGTCCAAATTTTGGTCTTACTGGAAGAAACGTCCATCTTTGTTGTTGATCTTCTGATGTTGAAAAAGTCTGCAGGAAAACTACATACATGTAGATCAATGAAGTGATATAGGGACATTTTTGTCCCTATAATCCCATATAGGGATATTTTTGTCCCTTACAATGTCATTTAGGGCACCGAATATTAAATTCTACTTTTCTGTGGGCTAGGGTTTGTTTTCAGATTCCTGTGGCATATATCTAATCATCTATTTAGCTAGTTTCACAAACCAGGTCAATAAGTCAGCAGTAAGAGCTCTAGAAGCAATTAGCATACACCTGCATCCAGCTTCACAACAAAGTTTACAGATAAACATGGATAAAATAAAATTTTCAGCTGCCCTTGAACTGCACCAAGAAATAACCTACAAGAAAGGAATCTTGTGATTCCTGATCACACAATGGTGAATCAGCCATTTGGCTGGTAGAGATGGTGATCAACAGGGTACTTGTTTGGCAAATTATGGTACTGTTTACCCAGATCTCATGCACATTCTCTTAAATACACCTACTAGGATAAACAGCTGTAATTTTTTTTTTAAAGCTAACTTGGACTCCTAACTGGGAGGGGAGATGGCTTTTAAAAATTAGGTGCTATTATCCCCTTAAATTTAGCCTATGTTAGTAACCTCCACCAACCTTATTACTTGTACTGAGACCAATAAATTGCATTTTACTCATACGCACCAAGAAAGGTATTCAATCTTGATTACAGAGCCATTAAGAGATGGAGAATTCATCAACGCCTTAGCTGTTTGTTCTAGCAGTTAATCAGCTGAACTGTTAAAAACTGTTTAAAATGTGTTCTGTATTTCTTACTTTGAAGTCTTGATCCTGTTACATCTTTCTCAGCTCGAGATTAATGTCCACACTCTTCTCTATGAAGTTAAACACTGTCAGATAACTTAATTTTCTTTTTGATCAGGTAAACAGACTTAGCTCCATAAATCTCCTGCTCGTAAGTATTTTATACACTCTTTTCTCTAAACCCTCAACAACCTTCAAACATTTTTGAAAGTTCATTTGACACAAATCCTAACATTGTGCTCTGGTAAACGAAGACATACACACACACCCTCCTGCCCTGTTCCCCTCAATATGTCCATGACTTACACTGTGCACCTTTCTGCTGTAACATCTCAGGAGTTTCCTGTCTGTTATGTCTCCAAAATATTTTTCACAGTTGCAGCCTTCCAGTTTTCTAACTATGACCCATACACTTCGCTTTTAGAATTATGACTTTCCAGACAGTTATTATAAAGGTGTACCTTGTCTTGACGAATACAGTTTATAAAGCATTCTGTATTACTATATTTATTATTGGATCAATATTTGGCTTTTCTTTAAAAATGACTGTCTGTGATTGCCTTCATGTATTTCCTGAATCATTAATAAAAAAAACCCATAATAGCATAAAGGATGAGAACTGGTTCTTGCAGAACACAACACACATGCCAATTCATTGAACATCTCCACTGACAATTTCCAGTTACCTCACTCAAAACCCATTAGACTGTGCTCTTTTGATGGGGATCAGTGTCAGTACTTTTCATCAGTATGCCCAGCATCATTGCATCAAACACCTTACTGAAATCTACTGATTTTGGAAAGTTACTTAACTCAAACCTGTTCCCTATTAAAAACTGAAAAACATTTTCGTATGACTTGATATCCTATGAAGTTGTTGACTACATCATGCTATTTCTTTCCAAATACAAAATCATCATAGCAGCCTCTTTTATTTCATACTGATTGTTTATACTCTTCCTATCTAGTGGCAGCCCCTTCCTTTGTTAGGATGTCTTTTTTCCTGGGATACTTCCAAAATGCTGTCATCGGCCTTGACAAAAACAGGCAAGGATTTTTCCTGACATCTAGAAGTCTCCTACATATCACAACTTTTGTCATATTGAACCATTTTTTTACATATTCAATTGCTGCTTTTGCTTTCACTCATGGCTAGTACAGGCTTTATGCCACAGCTGACATCTTTTCTGATGACAGAATTATGAGCTCTCATTTGTTCATTAACAGCCTCCTAAAGGGCTCCCCATTGCTACCAACATTCATCTGTGCTTTTTTTTTTTTTTTTTCCTGTGGAAAATGAGTGTTTTCAAATCCCTCAAGCACAGCACTGTAAGACTTTTTATCTTCATGATCCTGTAGGTGAAATTTAAAGGCTGGCGATGCCAGGAGCCGATATCAAAACCAGAAAATCAATACACACAAGCCGAATGAGAGCACCATCCTCTCAGGCCTTGCTGCTTCACCAGCCATGAGATGCAAACTCCCTTGTGAAGATGTTTTGCAGAAGACAAGCCGTAGGTGTCCGGGAGCAGCGTGAGCCGGCTGCTCCAGTGAGAAAGGGAGCCCCGAGTGGGGGCTGCCAGCAGGGCAGGGCCCAGCCCCACAGCCAGGCGAGTGGGCAGGCTCAGGGGGGCTGCCAAGGGCCTCCGTCACCAGCCCAGCCCATGGGGCGAGATGTCTTCAAATCATTCTGTAACGGCAAAACCTCCGTGGCGTGACTTGCTCACTTAGCAAGAACGGTACAACTGACCCAGGCTTTCAACAGAAATACACGTATTGGTTTTCAGGCTAAATATGCACCATTCTGCACCCTCAGTGTGCCCAGCTCATTTGCTGCTGAATAAGTCTGAGAACGTACAGTTAACATCTAGTCGGTCACCTTCATCTCCAAATAACACTAAAGCTACCTGAAAGCACTGCTTCACTGCAACGGTTTCAATGTATGGGTCTGAAAGCTCATTTAAATGCACAGGCTCACCACATATTTGGCAAAGACAAATTCCTTCAAGGAACTTAGGGGATGCTTAATGTTTATGCATAGATTACCGTTTGCATATGCAGGCTGTCTATGACTAATTTTGCAAATGAGGTTCACTACACCTTCAGAATACGTGCCTATCTTGCAGCTGTTCAAGAGCCAAGTCATCAAACAGCGAAACAATAGAGTAAAAACAGAACATAGCGACAAACACAGCCAGAGCCGCTTAATTAATTGACACAATTTCAAGGTTTGCTTCAGTCTGATCCTGTTAACTCTTGCTTTAAGTTTTATACATCTCAGGACCACTGCTGAATAGACAGAAGCAGCATTTTGCAAAGAATCTGTTTGATGACATTGATGTGGTTATTACTATATCAGCCTTTAATAATGGTGAAGTATTACAATGCTGGCATTTGCTCAATACAATTCTTTTAAACACTAAACTCTTTAACTCCAGTACATCTCATTTCACATTTTGATAAGAAGAGTTTTATGTTATTTTTTCACTAGGAATGATCAAAACCATACACAGCGCTCTCTTCACATCTTTTCCTTCTTCCAAACCATCCATGGGACATGTCAGGGAAGCTATCTGAGAGTACTGCTTGAAAGGTATCTGTGCAACCCTTTCCCCAAAGACAGAGGGTTCCTGTTCAGCTGCCCAGTTTAGAGTCAAACCTTGTGATCGAAAGCATCAAATCCAAAGCAAAACCAGAAACATTTCTAAGGCGCAGCATTGCACTTCAGTTAGAGGATCATGTCTGAAGCACACTGACAGCATAGCTCCTCCATGCTCTTCTAGTTAGCGTGAAACTGGTTGTTTTTACCTCAGACTTTGCCTGCTGATGTTTTAGCTGTCTGCTTACAGAATACTAGCTGAGCATGCAAGAATGGATTTCTTTCTATATTTCACTGGTAATTTTCCAGTATTTTATCAGATACCATACAGATACCACACATTTGTGTGATCAAATGTTAGTCACCACACAGAAGAAGGATCAAAACCAAGGATCAGTCACCCAACTACGCCTGTTGGGAGCTCATAAACATTTCAAAGCGGGTCAGACAGAGCAGTCAGAAGCAGGGCAAGACAGCAATAAAAATGAATCAAAACTCTTAATCTCTGCATTAGATTAGTCAAGAGTAGAGGTAGGTAACCATAGGTTTGGCCCATACAACAGCTTATTTAAATGGAGGGAGAAGTTTATTCAAGCAGAAGTTAATTCAAGAAATTTATTTCATCCATATATAAATGAAAAGTGAGCCTACAGTAAGGATCTGTCCTACATCTTGTGAAACAGCAATGATAAATTTTAATAACGGAAGCTGTATATTTTAACACCTTTTTTTTTCTGAGCAGCAGTAAGCGTCACCATTCATTCAGCAGCTCACTTCCTAGCCTTGAAGACAGAGGAAGCTGACTCACCCTAGGTAGAAATCAAAGAACAGGCAGATGTCTGGAGGGTATACACTACTACTGCATTCATAAGCAGACCTTTTGTTTCCTTACAATGGTCTACATAAAAGGGAACAAGAATGATTTGCATTTTATCTCTATCTTGGGAATGAAAATTTCCCTTTTGCTTATTCACAGAATATCTATCTTGTAGAAATCTCCCCATTGCTTTTTAATGATTATATTCACTGGCTACTAAATATAGAAAGTTTTAAATGAAAAACTTTGCTCCCACTGGAAAATAAACGAGAAAAACAGAGTTTTGAAAACCAATTCTCTTTATTTTGAGGAATCTGATCAGGAAAAAAAACCAATAACTGACTGTACGGCAGATACGTAATAAACTATTCATGTATAACTAAACACTTATTACTAGGCCTAACTTCACAAAACAAAATTCAGCATAAATCATAGCAAGGGTTAAAGCTTTCAGAATTATCTTAGTTTTATTTTCTAAAACTCCTAAACAACATTTTCCATGTTACTGTGTGTACAATTTCCGAAGTGTTTTCTATGGTAGGTTCCAGAGATATTTAGGCATATAAGGATGCAGACAGAAACTCAGGCTTAATCCACAGAAAGACTGGGGTGATAAAGACCAGAGTTTCAAGGGCCTTGTCACCTAGGGAAGGCAGACCCCAAGAGGACAGGCACTAAGACTGTGTGTGCAATGCAGAGAGAAAATCAGAATCCCAAAGATGCGACCGAGAAAAATGAGAGCTGAAAGGGGAGGCCACATAAGTAGGAAATGCCCAGAAAAGGGTGTTGCTTGTGATTCTGTACTCAGAGCCACCAGGTGCTTAGCTCTGGGCTGCAAGGAGGCACCTTTGTTTGCTTGGGACTCTGTTGTGGGCAAAACAGTCTAGAGTCAGGGAATTTTAATAGAATTAATTTATTGCAAACAAAAATAAGCCTCTCCTTGCTGATTGCAGTTTTGAAAAAAAAAAGAAGAAAATAAACACTGAGACAAACACACAATCTATCCTCCACATTTCCCAATCCCAATTTTCCTTATTTTTGCTGTGGATTATACTTAGTCCATGAAAATTCCTGTGATGAGGTGACAGGTGGTGTAGGAAGTTGAGGGGGTGTCTGTGATCGTTTCTGCCACTCTGTGCTTATCCACTTCTGCTGCTCTATGCTTAATGGTTTCTCCTGCGCTTCTCCTCAGTGTCCCTGCTCCAGCCCGGGACATTGATGGGCTGCAGTGCTCTCAGGTGTGTCCTAGCTCCAGCGTGCGTTGTCCATGGGCTGCAAGCCTTCAGGGGTGTAGGTACCCTATTTTGATGCAGAGAGTCCCCCACACCCAGCAGCTTGTTTCCAGCCTCCAGCTGCTGCCTATTTCTTTCTGAACCATGTTTGGGCAGGGGCACTGTGGGCCTCTGATTAGATAATGTTTTGGTGCTCAATGGATAAGTTTTTGTAGACAAAGAGGTTTTTTTTCATGGTTGTTTTCATGCACCCCATGGTAGGTTGGAGGCAGCTTTGACTGGCACGTGGTGATTCATGATCCCCCCCTCACAGCTCACCACCACAGCCCCATGATACCTGCAGCTGCTAACACAGGCTCAGTACAGAGCCATAGCTACCAGTGCTGCAGAAACAGGGTGTCAGCTCTGTAAGTTTTCATGTTTTAACAGGAGATGAAGTGGTTAGACGATGTGCTCCATGAGTGACGCATGTTCAAAACAGTCCTCTGCCAAAAGAGACCTCCTCTCTCTTCCCATCCCCAAGGAAAAATGCTTATCAGTGAGTATGAAGTTATTTTGGAAGTAGAGCCCTAGAGCCTTTTCAGGTGAAACTAATCCACTCCAAAATGAAATAATTTAGCAATCACTGAAGCATGTACTAGATTTCCTGCCTCCGCAGCGCTCAGGGTGAATTCCCTAATCCCTGGGCTCCTGCACAAGGGCTGCTGCGCTCCCTCTTTCTCTTTCATGGGAGGCACGATCCAGTGGAGACATTTGGCAAATGTCCTTCAACACAGGGAAAGCTGGGTCCCAGTTTGTCCTCCTGTGGGATTAGGTCCAGACTCGTGGCTATCTAAAAGCCTCACATGTTGAGGGGGTTTAAATGCATCTAATTCTTACCAGTTCCATGTTTTGTTTCTATTGTTTTGGAATCCCAGTTTACACACTGATGCCAGCATATTTGTACATGTGAATACGAATTAAATACAGTGTAAAAACAAACACCAAACCTGCAGCTGATTGATTTTGGCAGCATTATTTCTAATGGCAAATATGACATGGATGAATTAAATCTATTCTATGATTACTACACTGTAATAACTTCCAAGCTTTTGAGAAATTTGGAAATGGTTTGTGACTTCCTTACCTAAAATCCTTTTTGATAATTTCCAGTATATATCATCAATATACTCCATGCCTTTATTTAATTTGATGAATTTTGAAACTCCATGTTTTAAACATGGATTAACATGTCTATCCATCAGAAAAACAGGTTGACAATGAGGATTATGTTGCTGTTCAAAGAGATACAATTAAAGGAAACCAGAAGGTAATTTTGAAGACACACCCTTTTCTGAGTATATATAATAACTGATAAAAATTTACCATGTAATTCACAAGTTCAGAATTTATTATTTATCACTGAAACCTCAGCAATACAGGCACATAATGCTGACTATTTAGCATACAGGAACCATAATTCCTGGAAAGGGAGGCAGAACTTAAAATTTACATCTTTAGTATAACAGGATGCTTATTTTCATATTTGGCCCCTTTTCCAGTCCTCTTGGTGAAATTTTTTTACTGCTTAAAAGCTCTTTCTGCATGATATTAGCAAGGTTACAGAATATGTACTTCTTTTTCACGCTAGCATTGCTGTTCCCACCATTTACACTATATAATTTTGAAGAAAATGGCAAAAAAAAAAAAGACTTCTGTATGTTTTCAGCCACTCATAGTAAGAAATGCTATAAAATATACTTTTTGTTTTTTATTAGCACACTATTGTTATTAGTAAGCCAAAGGCAGCCAATTTCCTTTTCAATCCTGATTTGGTACAGCCTCTGAGGCACACCTGAAAAATGGTCGCCCTCCTCATGACAGCCTTATAGCTGTATTCAGCAGCACTTGCATTGCCACATCCAGCACAGCTTAGCAACATGCAAATGCTAAGTCCTGCCAAGAATCCACAGAACATGTGCTAAATACACTGATGTGCTCTGATGAATCAGGGCCTTCCTACAGAAAAGTCCCCTATATATTCAGTTTGGGTCATTGCAGAACTTGCTTGTTTGCAGTTTATAATCTCAGTATTAAAAAATATTTTTTTTTCCAAGGGGTGTGACTGGAAGGGAAGAAAGGAAAATGCTGCACTCTGAGTTAAGTAGATCCATCTAAACAAGAGCCGCTGAGAGGTGCAGCAGAAGGAACCTTTCAGAAGACAGGATGGAGCAAGCAGGGAGAGAGCACAAAGAAGTGGGATATTACTCTGCTGCAGTACAACTGACTTCTGCAGAGTAGACTGTCAACCAAGCGTGAAGGTGACAGGAAGATTTCCTAGAGACCCAGAAGGGACTTGCTGAGGTTGTTTCAATGCTGGAAGCCGCTGGAAGCTGTTGAACCAGAAGGGCTTTCTAGAAGAAGGCTGGAGGAAACTCTGCCCTGCAAGGACTCAGTGAGAGGTTTATTTTCAAGTCTCGGTATTTTCTCTGTTTCATCAGCAATTCTGAGTTATTCTTCGTTGAAGAGTTAACTTATTCTAAGTAAGTAAGTTAACTGTGCTGTAAATAAAACCTGATTTTTTTGAGACTGGCAGCTGTTCCACCCAAGGACCTATATGAGTCATGCTCCATCATACCAAGTGTGGTTTAGAGTTTGAATAAACTCTCAGTGATCCAGCAAGGTTAAGCCTTTGCAGCTACACCTACTCCTGTACAGACTGCAGCCCATGCAATGAGCAAATTCTATAAACTATTTGGGGGTAAAAGGTAGTTTCATATTTAGGCGAGTCAAGAGAAACTTTCATTGCAAAAGCTCATCCCTTAGTTCACAGCAACTGCTGTTCAAAGAATGACACTGCACATACACAAGGCGATTCTTATTTAACGCTTGACAGATAAAGGTCTGCATCTTATCTGCCTGGTGTGATATCAGTTCCTCTGCTATTCTCCTGTATCCTTTTCCTTGTGTAATCTCCAAAGAAGCCTAGCACTTTGGTCTGAGACTGTATGCTGAAATACTGACAGCTGTTTCAGTGCAACAAGGCCGTCTTTCTTTGGCAAACCTAAAGCTCTTACAGCAGGGCAAATTTCGTTGGATTCAGGACAGTAGTAGTCACCCAGACCAGTCACCTCGCATCTGCCAGTAGAACTTCTGGATTCACATTTGTGTTCTTCAGATGCTTGTTTCTATAATCTAGCAGCAGCACATTGAAAGGATGACTCCCCAGATGTACTTTTTCCATTCAAGTGGTACAGAAATCCAACAGTGTATGCAATACGGTATTATCGTTTCTGCTTCCATTGCAGAAGGCGGCAGTAAATAGAAAGGAACAAAATACGGCCCAGAAGGAACTGGAAATCATGTTTCTTCAGTGTGATATAGCAGACAGAAAGGAAAAATGGCTGTGCCAGCTGGCCAGATTTAAAATACCTTCAATTACCTAAATCTGATGGGTTTGCTTTTTTTTTAAAATGGTCAACAAGAAAGCATGGGGCTACACCAAAAGCTGGGGCCCAAGCTACACTGCAAGAGGTAGCAGTAAACATAGTTGTTATTTTCAAACACTAGCCAGAAACATTTTTATGAAGAAGCAAGGAAAATGCCTGCTGTTAATTTTACAGTAACAATTGGCCCTACCCTCAATATCCATGTTAGTTCATAAACAAATATATCTGGCTACAGCAAAGCGAGAAAAAAACCAGCAAGCCTGGACCTTATGAATTCCAGTAAAATTACTCTTTCAGTGTTCTTTTCATCTTCAAGAAATGTACATAAACTACCATCTGTATACTTGCATACTCAGGATTTATTTTATACGTGAATAGATATCTAAAAATATCTTACATAACAAATAAAATTTTTTTACAGATTTACTTTTGGTAGCATAAAGCTCACTGTAAAAGCTGACAGATCTCCACGCTATGGTGTACTATGCAACACTAAAGCACTTCTGTGAATAACACTCTGTAGACTGGTGGAACATGCTCCAACAACAAATTATTGTTTCTGGGACCTGTACATATTTTATGGTTGATAAGCAACTTTCACTCAAATCTTTGCTTTTTGGAGCAATGCAGAAAGATACTTTAAAAATAATCTGAGCATAAAAGAAAATGAAAGGGACATAAGAGGGAATTTTTAAAAAAATACATTTTAAAAAAAATTCTCCATGGTGAGAACTAATCAAATTAAAAATATGTGATCATGCAAAGACATTTGTCCTGTCTCATGACTGCTTACTTTCTTAAAGACCCTTTTGTGAGGGATCTTGCCTTCCAGAAATCCAGGCAGCTCATATCAAATGGATCATTCTCACCCACAGGATTGCTGAAACCTTCAGAGAATTTTTAGGTTTTTTTCTACAAAAGCTGTCTTGACTCTTCTTCCATACCTCACGCTCACCCAAATGTTCACTGATCTTATATTCTTCTTCCACTAATATGCCCAAAACAGACATTGGGTTTCTAAGTCTGTAGTCCTCTGGTCTCTCCTGGAGCTCTGCCCAAAGTGGCATCACAGTTGCCTCCCTCCTATCCTGCAGTATCAGCACAACTCTTGGTGAGAGACTCCACACAAGAGGTAGCAGCAGCATTTCAGCTGTTTCATTCCTGAGTTTCTTTAGATCTCTCTGCTGAATACACAGCTATAAGGATTTATTACTGCTTATTTTATTTAGTCTATCTATTCCTTGACCTCTCCTCCTCACACTTCACCTTGAGATAAATCTGTAATGAGTCATTCATCAATGTGGGAAACTCCTTTCTTCCACAATGAATGCAGAAGCACAAAAAAAAAAATTTACTAGATTTATTATGGGGAATGACATGGCATAATTCCTGAATATGAAGTTACTCTGAAAAAGACAAATCAGTGCATTTCTATACAGTTAAAAAAATATTTCATGCTTCTTTCTAATCATTGTTAAATCTACAATAACATTTCTCTTTTCAAGGCTAATTTATTTGCCAAAAAGATAAAAAATTGGTTTTTAATTTTTCAATTTTTTCAGTATCCCCTTTCATCTAAGCAAAATTTTAGATGCTGTTGCAGTTATTTAAAATTACTCTATTACCAATTTGCATTCATGATAACAAGGTATTAAATATTAAGAATGGATTAAATTAAATGCCTTTCCATTCCTTTCTTTTCTCTCTTTTTTTTTTTTTCTTTTTTTGTGATTGAGAACAACTAGCTGGTCTAGAATCAACTAAATTAATACTTTACTTTCAATGGTGGAGGAAAGTAGCTTTCTTATCATTGTTTTTTAACATTTTAATATGCTTCCAGGAAGACAAAGCAGGCAAGCTACACAACACAGCCTAGTCCTTTAAAACTCTTACGATTTCTTTTTATATGCACTTACATTCTGTATCAACAGGCACGGGAATTTACCCAACATGACTTACAAGAATGGGTAAAACTTAAGTGTGTTCAAGGCATGACTAGAGATACCTTTCTGAACAAGTGCCTAACTTTGTTCTATTTGTGATTTATAAAATTGAGTACTATATGCCAACTTACAAGTTCAAAGGGCACAGATATGACATAATGCCTTGAATTTGTATTTTTCAAACTTCTTAAAGCTGAAACTAGCATAATGAAATTAAAATGAAATCAAAACACAAATTAACAAAACCCTACCATGCCATCTTATTCTGCTGTAATTTGTTACAATATTCTTTTTTATACATATATATATAAAAAAATCCTTTCATTTCAATAATACAGTGTATTCAAAAACGGATGTTACGTAACATTCAAAAATAAGTTATGCTACATCATGTCTAGTCCCTTTGAAAAAAGCGATTAACCGAACACCACAGCTCTACAGTTGAAAAGTTAAAAACATCCTTTTCTGAATGAAGAAAACTTACAAGTATATTCACCTGCATAGGTATTGCCCTGCATAGAGGTATCGGACACAAGACAGATGGGAACTTGTTACAGTGGGGACAGAATGGCAACACTGCACCAGGTATAATTACCACAAAGCAATGGGTACAGTGGGGTTACAGCAGCCCTTGCAGTGCCATTTGCTAATTTGCTCAACAGCGCATCTTTCACTGAGGGGTAAACAACCCTGCATCCGTGTTAACACAGGCAGTGACTCAGAAGTAGCTGTCACTGTGCTCACCCTGCAGCTGATGCCAGAATGTTCCCAATGCCAAATCTACCTCACAAAATAAAAACCTCTTTAGAGGGAAATTTAATATTTTTTTTCAATAAGTGTGCTTTTCAGACTAAAGAACTGATTCATTCATTAAGGCTAGGCTGAGCACCTGACTAACTCGAGCACACATTTCCACAGAATTAAAACCTTGCATCATATCATACCACTAATTTTATTTTCTTTCCTACTTCTTAAAAATGTGTCTTATTACCTACCCATATTAACAGGCTGACATTACAGCGTCATTTAAGATAAGCCACTGTACTGGAGAACTGCAAGTGACTTTGTGCATTTCAGAAGTCATAAAGTTGACTTGACAACTAATGCTAGATTTTTCAGTCACACTACCTACTGTTTCCTCCTCTCACTGAAAGTGTGTCTCATTGCAGGTAAATGACTAGTTGTTGCAATATTTTTAGGGGAAAGTGTTTAATCTATGAAAGAAAGTATTGGCTATTATGTCTCAAAAGGGAAGAAGGCAGTGAGTCACTTTTAAAAGATGACAATGGTAAGGAGAGTCTATGCTTATGCTCAAGAAGAGACAGAAGAGTTTTGGTAATGGTTCTCTCTTTGAAGCCAGTAGCAATGCAGCTCTTCTCTAAATGTAAGAAATGTGATATACTAGACAAAGACAGTGACTGAACTGTATGTTGATCTTGTATCAGATTTCTCATGAGTATTAAAGAAACAAAACTTGCTTGAAAATTATTATTCCATGGTAAATCTCTTAATGAATTCAGCTCCCAGAAGAGGAGGCGGAAGAATGCCCTTTGAAGAGGGGATATGAGGACAGAGAGGGACATAAGCTGACAGGAGGTGGATGCAGAAATGAGTACCAGAAGCTAGTTGGGAGAATTCTGGTCAAGTACTTTCATGGACTAAATGGTTGGTCCTTCCTATACATAGCAAAGGTACCCAGGCTCTACCAGCAACAGTCTTTCCAGATCTGAAACCATAGCCTGAGAAAGGTGGTCTTGAAGTCTGCTGTGTGTGCACATTA
The DNA here is from genome assembly GCA_020745775.1 of Theristicus caerulescens. Lineage (NCBI taxonomy): Eukaryota > Metazoa > Chordata > Aves > Pelecaniformes > Threskiornithidae > Theristicus > Theristicus caerulescens. The sequence continues at coordinate 89,918,810 of CM036558.1, forward strand.
CGTCTTTTTCCACTTTGCTCCTGCACCACAGCTGTTTATTATGATTTAAAGAGAGTTTTATGAATGTATTATAATAATTTTTGGTGAGGATTTCACATGTTAACATGTTTTTAAATCTGAGAAGTACCACCGAACTAGATCAATTCATGATCAACTCGAAGCTTTCTGAAACAAGGTTTGAGGGATCCCCTATAAAGCTCTGTTGGGATCAGAGTCATCTTCAGCGCATCTAGCGATACCTGTAGAGGATAAAAATCCTTTGGTGCATGCTGTTAGGGCTTTCTTGATTTTAACAGTGATGTCAGTGAACAGGACCACATTTTAATGTGATTTTAGGGGTTAAAAGGACATTGAATCTCTTTCGAAAACTTTCAGTCTACTTTCAGTAGTGGCACACGTTGCGGCCACTCCTTCAGCTCCCTCTATCTCTTACACGTTCACCCTGTCTCTCATGGCTCTCCATAGCCCAGAGTTTGTCTCGTTGTCCTGCCTCACTGCTTATGTAAGATCCATTACCATAGCATTCGATTTTTTTGTCTTGTCACTGAGACTCTGATCACTTAGTTTACTCCTACTAGTATGGAAAACAATAGCATGCTTTTTCTGGAAGGCACTGTAAATCACCACTATGACTAGCAGTTTCTTATCACATGGCTTCTACATTTTTATCATAATCTAGAAAAGGCACTGTCTTCCTCAAAATGGATGGCTATTTTCCTACACATATTCATAACATACACTTTCTATTTTTAACAAAGTTTCAACAAGCATCAAGCTGACCCAATTCTTTTTTTAAGTATGTCCCTGACTGTATATCATTAATTTTGCAGATCTTACAACTGCCTGCATTTTAAGGCATCTGAAACACGTATCGTTCTACTTAGTTATCATCAGAGTTTCCTGAGATTCACCTACTGCATCCATGTTTGCATTCCAGACTCATTACACTACGGTGCTGCCCCTTCCTTTTCTCTTAGGTGCATCTTCATTCATACAGTTCATACCTGTCAACCAATTCACCTTCAGCCCGTCATATCTTTAAAATGCTAATGTATGCTATGCTATGCAGCAACGTACTTATGTCTTTGACAGGCTGGATAATAATTTTAACTCAATGAAAAAATTTAGGAAGAAACTGTGGTGCAATGATTTATGTGAGTAAGTTATAGTACATCTATTTATAGCATTACGCAGCCTTTCAATGATAGCATCATTGTTGGCATCATTGAGAATCCTTTCACAGAGCTTGGACAAAAACACTAACATCAACAATAATATTTAATTGCATTTTATATGCAAAAATTAATGAGACTTTAGCTAACAGCAATATGTTATTCATATGCTACTGATTCTAAATTGGGTTATGACATATCATTTGTTCCTCAAACTCATTGAAGATGGATCCATTAATTTACAAGAACTTTAGAAAATGCATATGGGGAAGAAAAATTAGCTCTGCAGTTTACACAAAATGAGGAAAATGGAGAAAATGTTTATCACAGGACACCCACAAGATAATCAATCAACTTTCATTAGAAAGGCATACATTAATAGAGTAACAAAAGATTAAATATAAAGGAAAGATTTAACATTAAAAAATGGTAAAAAAAAGAAAAACAAAAGCTTGTGATTTTTTAAAAATTATCTTGTTAGAGCAATAAAAAAGACAGACATCCTTGGACATATTTGGAGAGTATCTGTGTGTCACAGTAACAGTCCCAGGCACATTAACACTTCCATCTTCTATCTTTATAACTACTGTAACAAGCTGAACGTATTTTTTTCCCTATGGTACCAGAAAACAAATGTTCATTCTTAACGTATGATGACCATGCAACGATGTATTTTAAAATAACCTGGAAGAATATCTTAAAATGAAGGAAGACTACCAGTGCAAATTTTATTTGTAAATATGGAGAGAAAATGGAATTGTTATTAATTTTAAGTTCCATTCTTCACAGACAGATTTTGTCCAGCAATCTCTACATTGCAAAATCAGAGTTAGTCTTCTGGAGTAAACCTCTTTACTGTAATTGTGCTTTTAAAGAATGTTGTCAGTGTGGATCATATTACAGCTGCACATAATCCCTATGAGCACTGGGCCTTTATTTTAATTAATTGAAAAAAGAAATGTAGCTCCAGTTGCAGCATACCAGCCCTGGGCTGTCTGAGGGTTCCTTTCAATGCTGTAAAGGGCATTATTAAAAGTATCTGTGACAGACTGACTCATACACAAAACCAGACGTGACTTATAGAGCAAAGGGAATTTAACAAAACTGAGTTATATCTTTATTTTCTCTCAGTCTTCTCACATTTGAAAGATCACAGTAGCCAGTATAGCTTGGAGTTGGGATAGAAGGCAGGTGTCAGGATCTACCCTGGCCAGAGCATTTCTAAAGGATCACATATGTCACTGCAGAAAGGCAGTCTTCCAAAACTAATATTCTTTCCAAACATAGGAAATAGAGAAGAGAATAAAATCATGAAAAGACATGCAAAAAAGTTCTGGAGAAGCAACTTTCTCTGAGCAATAGAAACAAAGGACTTTTGTTATCAGGGAGTTTAACCAGAGTTGGTGGGGCCAAAGGAAGATTAAGATGAAAGACTATCAAAAAGCTAGGTAATTTCTTTTATTCCTACCAAGAAGGGGAGACTAAGAAGATGCAAAACCATTATTAATTCTGGGGCATGAATCAAAGAAGTTGATACAAATTAATGTCACAGCAGAAAAGGTTTTAGAGCGAAGTGACAAAATGAACAGGAACAATTATCAGGGCCAATTTTTACTGAAGATACAGTTATTCATAATAACTAGGACAAAGATGCACTGTGAAAAGCTGTAGAAAGGTCTCAAAACACTGAGGCCACGGTTTCACAGGACACACAACACAGTGTACCCACCAGGTGTCCCCGAGAGCTCCCTTCTAGTCTTTTCCACCAGTCAGCCATTATGGTCCTCACCTCTCTTCTGTGATACCTGCATTTGCACTGGGTGTGGGTGGCAGGGTTTTGACAGCAGAGGAGCTGCAGAGGTGGCCTCTGTGGGAAGAGGTCAGTGGCTCTGCAAGAGACCCACTGCAGAATACAGCTGAGCCCATCAGCAAAGCTGGTGGTGTCTCTGGGAAAATATCTGTAAGACAGGGCAGGAAATGCTGGACACAGAGAGGAGGAGGGAACAAAAGCAGTGAGAAACAGAAGAGGGACCACCAAGGTAGGAGGAGGAGCTCCATGCTGGAGCAGATATCCATGCTGCAGCCCATGGAGAACAATGCCAGAGCAGATGGGTATGCCTGAAGGAACTGCAGCCTGTGGAGACCCCACGCTGGTGCAGAGGAAAACCATGAGGAGGAAGGAGCAGCAGCAGAGAGGAACTGCTATGTCCTGACCATCCCTCTATCACCCCCATGCTGCTTGAGGGGAGGTAGAGGAGTTGGGAGTGAAGGGGTGAAGTTGAGCCTGTGAAAGATGGGAGGAAAGATGTGGCTTTAATATCTGTCTTTTTTTGCTTCTCACTAGCCAAAGCTATGCTATTTGGCATGAGATTAAGTTAATTTTCCCAAAGTTGAGTCTGTTTTGCCCACAATGGTAATTGGTAAGTGATTTCCCTGTCTTTATCTTGATCCATGAGCTTTCTGATCCCTGTTTTTTTCCTGTTTTCTCCCCTTTTTCTGCTGGGGTTGGGGAGCAGTAAGTGAGTAGCTGAGTCTGGCTGTGGGCCGCGGCTAACACAGCACAATATTACGCTGTTTTCTAAATACTACAAAAATCCTCCTATTCAATGCTGCAAGAATGTTTGGGCTTGTCAGCCATCACTAAAGCCTGAAAATTATTACCCTGTGTAAAGTCATCAATAGAGTAATTTTCCACTATCTGCTAAAAGCAGAAAATTAAAAAATGCTACACAGATTTGGTACTGTCTTACTGCTTGAGCAGTCATATTTAATGACCTCTAATGAGAAAGCTGGTAACTGCTAATTTGAGAAATCCAATGACTGTAGCAAGGAAGAAGAAACTTTAAAACAGGCACACTGCAATCTGGGCTTTAGTCTATTTGAGACTGACTTAAGTGGGCATTGACTAAAACTATGCAGGCAATGACTAAAACAAACAAAAGGAAATTATTTTTCACACCATATGCAGTTGAGATGAAAAAGTGTGCCACAGGACTTGTGGATGTCAAAAACTTACACTGTCTCAAAAAAGAGTGGACAAATTCACAGGTGGAAAATTTGTCAAGCACTTTTAAATGCAACAACATCAATTCTCATTCATTAAGTAGCTAAGCCACAGACTTCCTTGTGCTTAGACAGATTACTGGGGAAGTATCACTATATGCTAAGATTATCTTTTCCACTTTTTCATAGGCATAAGCTACTGGCTAGCAAAAAGATATTGGGCTAGATGGTCATTTCCTTTGTCTCAGAGTGACTGTTCTTATGCTTTTTATTCCTAGCAATCTCTTTTACTCTGCTTTTCAACAACTTTTCTCTTTTGGTCTATTTAGAATATTTTAAATAAATAAACTTGTCCTCTGAGCCTCTCATGTGCTGGTTTACATAGTCTCCATGTCTACTTCCTGCCTTTTCAGATTTCAAGTTATCTCCTAAAGGCTGTTTTCAATCAGTATCCTGATTTTTGTGTAGTTCCCTTTTTTTAAAGGTAACTTTTGTGTTGTTTTTTTTTCCCCCTTTTAACCATGCAAGGATGCTCACATACAATGTTTAGTACTAAATCAAGTCTTACTTTCCTTATGGGATTTCTCTGATTAGCTAAGTTAAAGAACTGAAAAGGAACTTAGCTTAGTAAGCTTATGTCTGCATGCCTATTCATGCTGTATCATAACCCATAACAGACCATGGCCCATGACATTTACCCAGCCCATAGAGACGTGACTGAAGCCTCCTGCTGTTGTTGCATTTCCCGTGGGCAAAGATACTGCATCTCCCCAAGTAGTTTCTCGGTCTCAGTGAGGGGCTGTGAATATAGAGTATCTGGGACTTGACTTTAGCTTTCACATTTTAGTGTTTTCAAAAGCATTTATCCTTCCTTGCACAGAGTATCTCGGGGGGAGTAGCAGGCAGGTTGATTTACATTTTTGAGGTTTTTATTGAATAGCCATTAAGGGCCATCTAAAAAAATGAGAAGTGGGGATAAGGATGGTGAATAAAGTTTGAATAGGACCAGCATATCAGACACTCACAAATATTTACAAGCACTAATTTGACTAATCACACAAAAGGAATACAGTTGTAGGAGTGAAACTGATACATTCTCAAAGAGTAAACAAGTTCTGCTTTATATAGGGTGGAAGATCTCACTGAAAGATTGTAGAGAAAAAAAAATGTACTTTAAAAGAGGAAAGATATAGATGAGGAATGTAGGAGATGTCCCAAAAGATGAAAAGAAGCATGGAAGAAGACATCAATTTATTGGAAGAGAGAGACATGAAAGAAGGAAATAGAATGATATTTAAGAGTATAAAATGAATTTTGAGATCCTTTTAACAAGAATATCTCACAAAGACTAAGGATGCCACAAATGTGAATGACAGAGGAAAAGGAATGCTTCTTGATGAAGTTATTTACAGGATAGTTTGGGGTATTCAAAGTGATGAATCTGGGAAAAGTCAGCTGCAATTCTTTGCTCCATCGGATTTCATTACTTCATTAGTAAAAAGGAAATCCAAAGCAGTGGATATAAACAACAGTGCAGGAGAACTGCAACAGTTAGTTTATTAAAATACAGAGCAGCCACAAATGCATGTTAGCTGGAAGTAGAAGATTCTTACACAGTTGAAAGAATAAGACTACGAAAGAGCCTTCAAATACAAGCAGTTGCAACAAAAGCCCTACCTGGTGTTAAGAGGGAGGCATCTAAAGTTACAAAAAGGCTGAGACAATATACATCCTTGCAATTCCAGGGTACAAGATTTCAGCGATCTTGCAGGCTTCCCAGTAATTGACTAAAGGACATCAGCATTGCAGCCATTTTTTTTTTTCTTAGATTGGGGTAGTATCCTACACAGACAGCTGAATTGTATTAAAAATTTTAAATTACAGTAGTCTAAAGTGCCAGAGGAGATTTTCTTTTTCTCACTTTAGGAGGAAACGATAAATACCACACATTTCTAATAGATTTTGGTTACAGCAAGTAAGCAAAAATAACTTGTCCTTGAATGAAGATCTTCTGTATTTCAATTAAGTGCATGGTAGTTTATGTAGGTACACTCTGAAAGCAGGAAACTACTGTGTAGAATGGACTGGTGAGTGATCGGTTGAACAGTGAAGACAGGTCCAGTCCAGCACTGGTAGAGGACAGAACAGATTTAATTGCTGATTCTATCTGACCTCCAGTAATTTGATTTTTAAAAAAACTTTGGGAAATGCAAAGGTGAAAGGGCAATAGCACATTACGTTCCCAGGTCCACCGAAATGTCAAATTGAACTTAACACAACACTGAAAGAAGAAAGAAACATAATGCTGCCGAAGTGCTGTAACATTACAGAAAATCACCTGGACCAACTGAAGAAAGTATGACAACACAAAATATCAGAGGTTTAGAAAACATGGCCTACAAGCCACAGTGCAAGAAATTGGACTTGTTTGCCCTATTAAAGGGATAACTGAGGGGAGAGAGGGCAATAGCCTTCAGGTGCACAGAAGGCTCTAATAAAGAGGAAAGGAATAAACCTTATTCACATCCACTGTGAACTGTATTCACAGGCCTAGATTGCATTGTGGGATATTTAAGTTGAGCAACAGGGAAAATATTCCCCAAAGATAAAATCTGAGGGGAACAGATCATCAAGGAAAGGTGTAGAAGCTCCAGAATTTGAAGAGCTGGTTCAATAGACATCTACTGAGGATGTTTCAAGTATACTTGGTCTCAAGACCAAGTGAGAAGGATTAAATAACCTCTTCATGTTTGAGACTTCTTTTTCTACATTTTACAAAAACATTCTGAAGTAGGAATAAAACCTTCTATAAATTATATTTTGAAAAAAGACCTAGTAGGGTCTACTCTACAATTCTGCTTCTGCTCATGAAAATTGGTTGAACATTTCAGTTATACACAAATCCCTCTTTTTAAAAGGAACAAATTAAGTTCACAAAATGGGTTTCAGTAGTTACGTAAGAGGCGAATGTAAAAGTGGTAAGCAGTTAAATCTGTGGACTTTTGCTTTCTCACTTCTTTTTCCTCTTTATTCCTTTTTGAATCTCTGCCATCAGAAAACACATTAAAACTGGAGGAGGCTGAAAATTCATTAGTGGCTCTGGTAAGGGTTTAGAAGGAAAGTATCAGGTTTCAGTGAAATAAGGAAATACAGGGAGAGGAAGTTCAGGGAGGGTGTTTGCTTTCACCACTGCAACATTTTAAAAAGTTAAGCAGATTTTTATCAAGATGTCAAATTTACTTCCAGCTATGATCATACACAGAGCTTAATTTCAACCAGAGCTACCTCAAGAACTAAAGCAGCTGAAATTTTTGAGTTTGTTGCCTTTACTACTGCATTCAGACTTTTTTTTTTAAATGAAAGCACATTTGTTGACAATAAGGACAACTGTTCACGTGATAATTTATATTTATACAAACATATGAGTTAGTGTTATTCAACATTCTGGTTTAAAAATTAGCACAGTAGCACAGATTGAATGGTTTACAATCCAGCTTCCAGGCAGATTTTAAAATGCAATTTACTGAGAAACATATTTTTGTGTTGAGTATTTTGAGTAGCATGTCTGAGACATCACAGGTTTCCTTGAAGCTATTTGATAATTTGGAAGAATAAATAAATTTAATGCTTCTAACAAAAAACTACTTGCCTCAATGTCCATATTCTTTGAAAGCTGTTGTACATAACTGTGTTGTAGGTACATATATGCCCAAGCATCTGAGGTTGGACATGCACCTTTTGGCTCTAACAGTAACAGTATCAGCATGCCCATGTCACCTCCCCTTCCCCCTCATATAAATTGAGTACATTTCTCTCAATCTGAAAGACTCTTTATTTAAAAGAAGAACAAAATATAACAAAACATAAAACATGGCTCTAAGAATCAGCAAGGCCCACAGCCTGTGAACATCTTTCAGGGCAACACAGTTCACAGAACCTCTACTTACTAGTAAGTAGTTTTTCTTTCTCATTTCAGTAAGCATCCACACGTACGATTCTAACCAATACCTCAAATATAAAGGGGTTGCCTGAAGAGAAGCCTGGTGGCCTATGGGAAAAGACTGTCATATTCCTGACACTGTCTTTGAGTACAAACTGCTGAATCCAATGACCATTCCAAAGGGAAGGAAAGGGTTTTTCTTTAGAAAGGAAAACCCAAGAGATCTTTCTGAGAAATCGCACTGTATTTAAGAAGGCAAAGACATTTCAATACCCACTATGAAGAGTTGCCTCTGCTGAAGATGAATGCCATCTGTGAAATAAAACCCACCAAGAATGGAATACTAGGCAGAACTTCAGTTGCGTTCAGTGTCTGACCCTGCCCTGAAAAACCTAGTGTAATTGGGACTGCTTATGCTGAACTCCACCTCTTCTGTACTTGTAGCTGAATCATCACCAAAAGCACAGTTTATTTCATGAAAAGGTTGAGGAGGAAACAAGAAGCTATTGCTCAAATGATTTTCCTTTTACACTAGTTTAGATCCCACCACAAATATCAGATTGACAACAGTGTGTTCAGATATGCTTGCTATAAAAATTATATAAGAAATCATAAATTAATTCAGTAAAATGGCAGAAGAATGATCAGATGCCTGGAAAATCTTCATTACAGAGAACCCTTTAAGATATTAAAGATATTTACAATATTATAAGGATGTTTATGACATGACTGAGCAACTCTGTATGTAAAAAAAAATTAAGATTGGAAGAGGCCTCTAGGTTATCGAAATATATGTGTATTTTCTGTAGGCACAACATCATGTAATCCCTACTTGTAGAGCATATTTTTTAATGTACAGAGCTGAGAAAGACATAGCAAGGATAGTAAGGGCAAAGGAATCTAGTTGGATTTAAATAATTTTTAACTGGAAATAAAATGGCAATTTAAAAATGAAGCAATTAATTATGGGAATAATTAACAATTGAAAACTTTGGACTTGCTGTCAAAAGACATTCTCTTTCTAAAAAGAACTACATTTTAGCTATTAATTTTAGCTTTTGTGATGTGGCTGACAAAATCGCAGGTGGCATGACAAAAATTAACATTTGCCTGCCAGCTGTCTATTTCATCAGAATTATCAGTAAATCTATGAAAATGTGGCAATTAGTATCTGCTTAAACTACACTTTTTACTCTTAAAACAAGGCAGCATGACTCATTGGTTTATCTGAGGATGTTAGATGTAATAAATTACTGCAGATCAACACACAGAGAAGCAGCTGAAATCACATTTACTTCACTGCAAAATGATAAATGACCTTTTCTCTCTATGAAGTCCTGAGGTAGGAAAAAACATTAGATGGAAGAACTCCAGTGTCACTGTTGACCTGTGCAGTAGATACTTGCACAAGGCATTTGCTAAGCTGTTCATTTCAAAATAGTGGACCATATAAGTGTCTTCATGTAGATAACTAGACTTCCAATAATGGTATCTCTCCCCCTAACAATGCAGTATACATTTCCTGGGGTGAAAGGCACAGTTTATAACATTTCAAAACATGACAAGCCTTATTTCTACATAAGGGATCAGAAAATAGCTGAAGTGGTCTTCTGTCAATAGTGTTTCTTTACAAATTTCAAGGTCATTTCTCAGATCCCTGAAAAAGCAACGAAAGGGCAGTACCCCGCACTTGATGGACCTCTGGAGTTTTCCAAAGGGGTAAACTGAAAAGCTGCAGATGAAGAGGGATAACCAACCACTCCTCTTCACGACTCCATCTCTCTGGGGCAGAAGCTTCTAAGCAACTTTTCAAACAGTGAAGTATTATGAAAGAATAACTCCAGGACTTTAAACAAGATGCAGGATGCTAATATAGTACATGATCCATTTGCAGGCAAAGAACTGAATATCTTTTTCTTACCTTACAAAAGCATCGGTCTGCAAGGCATATACAAAGCCTCTGTACCTCCTGTCACTACCCTTGCTATTGTTTTTTGATCTACAGGTCTTGGTCTTCCACAGTCACTTTTTGAGGCTCACAAGTCATAGGGAGCAGGAAATCATTTTGCCAGTAGCTATTATATTTATTGGCTAGTCTATTGTCTCAGATCTTTTTTCAAAAAAACACAGTGGTGTGTTTAGCACTATGAAAGCGTCAATTGAACCAACAAGCAGCATGAAAAGAAATCAATAGAGGAAAAAAAAGGCAATTGCAGCCATGCCAACTGAAAACTGCCTAATGAATTTATTGAAATGTTTGCAGCACTAAAAAAGAGGGTCCAAGAATTATAATCCAATGTGGATGTGGAAAAAGAAAAAAAAAAGAAAACACCTGGGAAATATTATATTTTTATGGTATATCCAAAGTAATCGATAATAAATCCATCCACTTAAATGCTTTCTAGGTGCCTCTCACTTACAATATCATCATCATCTTTGCCACAAATGACAGATACTTCTTTAACACTGCAATGAGATACTTGTTATTACCAAATATAGAATGCATTAAACTTGTGTAGGTCCTCCCCATAAAAGAAAATACTAAAATCCATTTTTTCTTGTTTTCCTAGTGAATAATAAAAGCCAGCATGACATAGGCTACATTAAGATGCCTCCAAATACAATTGAAGTGAATGAACAGTATAGTTACTTTTAAAGCAGAGTAAATGTCAGAGATACATTTACAGAACATGCAATGATGCAATTAAGAGAATTAGTCTATTTAAAGAAGTGGAAAAATCTTTGGGGTAATCCAGTAGCTACTGCAGAGTCACTACAAATGATGGATAAAGTTTCAGTTGTTCTACTAATATTGACAGGAGAGCCCTAATTATTCTCTGTGATTCCTTTACATCTACTTAAATACACCAATACTTTTTTTTTTCCCCTCAGAGGTATTCAGAAATTAAATGTATGTTCCAGAAAGTGGAAAGAATACTCTTCCATTGTAGCCACCACTTTTATTACAAACTAATCCTTAAGAATATATTTAAAGAACACAAAACTTTGCTGTAAAAAGCTGAAAAACAGACAGTTTAGCCCTGGTGCACTAGGCTTTGTAAATATGCCTCCAGTAGGGAAATGGTGGTGAACTGGGACAAGCTCACAATTTCATTCTGAATATATCTCCTTATCAGAACTTGTTGAACTCAGAACAGAAACTTCTTCTAAAAAAAAGTTTCGAAGACCATTCTTGTTAAGAATTGTGAAGGTATAGACATCTTGGTAGAAGAGGCAGCAGAATACCACATCCCAACATCAGTGCAAAAATCTAAAGATATTAGTGAGAGTAAACAAAGACTACAAGCATAGATACTGAAATCCTTCTATTTTACCAACCTCTGAAATGTTAATTTCTGAGGCCAAAAATAGTCGTCTTTGAACCACCATGTATCGGGTTTGTGTGGCAAGGTTTTGGTAGTGGGGGGCTACAGGGGCGGCTTCTGTGAGAAGCTGCTAGAAGCTTCCCCCATGTCCGATAGAACCAATGCCAGCTGGCTCCAAGACGGACCCACCACTGGCCAAGGCTGAGCCCATCAGCAATGGTGGTAGCACCTCTGGGATAACATATTTAAGAAGGGGAAAAAAAACTGCTGTGCAATAGCAGCCAGGAGAGAAGAGTGAGAATATGTGAGAGGAACAACCCTGCAGACACCAAGGCCAGTGAAGAAGGAGGGGGAGGAGGTGTTCCAGGTGCTGGAGCAGAGATTCCCCTGCAGCCTATGGAGAAGACGTGGGTGAGGCAGGCTGTCCCCCTGCAGCCCATGGAGGTTAACGGTGGAGCAAATATTCACCTGCAGCCCATGGAGGACCCCATGCCGGAGCAGGTGGATGCCTGAAGGAGGCTGTGCCTCTGTGGGACGCCCATGCTGGAGCAGGCTCCTGGCAGGACCTGTGGCCCCGCGGAGAGAGGAGCCCACGCTGGAGCAGGTGGATGCCCAAAGGAGGCTGTGACCCTGTGGGAAGCCTGCACTGGAGCAGGCTCCTGGCAGGAGCCGTGGTCCCATGGGGAGAGGAGCCCATGCTGGAGCAGGTTTGCTGGCAGGACTTGTGATCCCACAGGGGACCCACGCTGGAGCAGTCTGTTCCTGAAGGACTGCACTCCATGGAAGGGACCCATGCTGGAGCAGTTCCTGAAGAACTGCAGCCCGTGGGAAAGACTCATGTTGCAGAAGTTCATGGAGGACTGTCTCCTGTTAGGAGAAGGGAGGCGTGGGAGGGACCCCACACTGGAGCAAGGGAAGAGTTTGAGGAGTCTTCCCCCTGAGGAGGAAGGAGCGGCAGAGACAATGTGTGATGAACTGACCGCAACCCCCTTTCCCCGTCCCCCTGTGCCGCTCAGGGGGAGGAGGTAGAGAAATCAGGAGTGAAGTTGAGCCCGGGAAGAAGGGAGGGGTGGGGGGAAGGTGTTTTAAGATTTAGTTTTTATTTTCTCATTACCCTGCTTTGATTTGATTGGTAATAAATTAAGCTAATTTCCCCAAGTCAAGTCTGGTTTGCCCATGATGGTAACTGGTGAGTGATCTCTCCCTGTCCTTACCTCGACCCATGAGTCTTTTGTTATATTTTCTCTCCCCTGTCCAGCTGAGGAGGGGAGTGGTAGAGCAGCTTTGGCAGGCACCTGGCATCCAGCCAGGGTCAACCCACCACAAGCCAACGTCAATAGAACAATATAAAAAGAATAATTGTAATTTTAAAATGATTGACCTGTGGCGCTGTTATGTACTTATCCATTCTTCTGACAAACTTAATAAAGTAAAGGTGTATGTGACACAGTGACTTTTGAATGAAATCTTTTAAAAACACTCTTCCACATTAGATTAGAGACAAAGAATAGAGAAGCATACAAATGAAAGTATCCTACTTTAAGCTATTCTCCCTAGTTCCTCTTCTGCTAAATCAGGCTTTCTACTTCATTGTAGAATGCTAATGATAAATTTCACACATATTTTACCTCTTTCACATGTAGCATTACACCATAATCACCACTAATGTTCATTAAAAACATTATAGGAGGTCATAAATAGAAATAACAGTATTAAACAGCTACTGTATGATAAGAAGGATAACTGAGACTGAAAAAAACAGAGAGGTATCATAAATGTTGTATGGTTTATTTTCACCAGTAGATAACTGATGTATGATGTAAAATTGTTATGTTATTAGCCATATGAAATTTATCAGTGAAATGCGCTTTCTAAAACAGAACATAGCTCAAAACCTAAACTAAGATAGCTGGAGTATCAAACATTAGTGCCTAAAGCAGGTTCTTAAATTCACATTTTGGACCCTTAACAAGTCACCTGCTTTTTGTCAACAATCTACACTAAATGTTTCTGTATCCTGAAGATTTTTGTACAATACTGTTAATTTTAAATCTACCAATATGTACCAATTTGCTATTTAAAAATGTCATTTATGTGAAATAAATATTATTTTCAGCATGAAAATAATAAAGAAGCAATTCTAAAATGTAGAATCAACAGAACTACTTCTAAGCCTCCATGTAGGAACCAGGAACCTTTTTAGCTGTTTCTGGAAATCAAAGTTTTAGATTTTTATTGAGATATTCAACGTTGGGAGAAAATCAATTGCAGACTCTTAAACAGATATCAGAAAATATTCTTCTTATTGTAATATCATCATGCTTACGTAATCCTTTTCAACTTCTTCAGTGACCGGGCAACCTGAACGTAATGAAGTGACAACATGTACTTATGTAATTTTCAAATAACACAGCTTTTGATAACAAACATATACTCTTCTTGCAAAATTACTATTATTCTCATCAATAAGTTGGAGCAAAAATGGCTATGTTATTTCTGGTGTTACATTTCTATAAGCAAAGACTCAATATTAGAAACTTGGAAGAATTTCAGTAGTACCTGATAGGATTTTTTGTTGATATAAAAAACATTAATTTGCCATTAGAGGATATGATTCAAGGGGACACTTACCTTTTCATTTCTCTCTATCTGAAATCACAGTATTCCTCTATTTCACAGCACTCTGCTATAGGAAAGCCATTAAAGAAAACTACAGACTCACTGAAAGATTCGTGTTGGAAGGGACCTCTGGAGATCTATAGTCTAATATCTTGTTCCAAACAGGGCTAACTTCAAAACTAGATGAAGTCGCTCAGGGCCTCTGTAGCCCAGAAAATATGATTTTTACCATAACACCACAAGCTCTGTATTCAAGACAGGATCTCCAGACTTCTCTAATCTTGCCTTGGCCTGATTTTCAGTCATGACAGCAATTGTCTGGTGGCCATGTGCCTGTGGCTTTCCTGAGTCGGCTTCGCTCTGACAGCACCCGGGGCAGGGGGCTGGCACCCCTGTGTAGTCACTGTGGCACAAACAGCCCCTCCGGGGTCACGGGGCTGGGGAACGGCAGTGTGCGGCTCACAGACTTTGCCTGGGAAGCAGGGAGAAGGAGGCAGGCTGTGATAGGAAAACTTACTAATATGGAAAACTTACTAATGTAGCCCCAAGAGGAATAAAATTGATGAGGAAGGGAGTCCAAACCACCAGTATTTACCTCCATCCTGATGAAGAGATTGCAACACTGACAACTTGCTGTGACACCTTTGCTTTCTGCTCAGGTAACATCGGTATCATTCACCTTAGGACCCAGAGGGACATATGAAGTGTAACACTCAAAATCTTGTTTATGGACAAAAAAGAAAAACCTGATAACACACACACATGCGCACAGACACACACACACATATATATAAAGCCAAGAATTTATTGTTAATTTATATTAGTTGTTAGTATAACAGAAATCTTAATAGTCTAATCCAAGAATCATTATTATTCCTGCTCTAATTATTAGAGAAAAAGAAAGAAAAGAAAACCAAATAAAGAAATAAATACTTCTATATTAAAAAAGCGAAGTCCCAATAGTAATAATACAGTTTAAATTGTTATACATACACTTCCTAGTTTCTAAACCTTTTTCTGGTAAAAGGCTCATGCTTTAACTGTTCCTGAGGGTCCTAAGGTTGGTGGCTTCAGCCTGGCAGCGGTGGTGAGAGATTTTCAGCAAGTCATCTGTATCTGGAGTCCTTTGTGAGGAGGAGTATGATGCTGATGTTGATGCTGATGGTTACTTCTTCCTCAATCTAGGATCTCTTTGGGGTAATTTTTATATATATAATAACACACATTTATACCTTGCTCTTTCTTTGTTGGTCTGCAAGTCCATGCTATATCCAAATTTAATATATATGGTGCTTTATATGTGTTAGAACTTGTTCTTTGTTCCTCCTAAAACCCACTTTTGTCCAGGTCCAGGTCTGCATTTCTTTAACTGACCAGTGGTGAGCTACCTATAGACCTGGGATCTCCAGTGCTAAGCCTATTCCCCATCTCTAATCATCAAATGACTGTATTCCTCTGCACTGCATTCTGTGTCTCCACTTCTTAAGGCTTCCACTATGATGCCAGGCCTGTATTTTTCCACATTATGTTACACTTGTAAATATCTCATTCTTCATAGAACACTTGTTCTTTACTATTAGTGCAGAGTTCTGCGTCCAGCTCTGGAGTCCTCAGCACAGGAGGGACATGGACCTGTTGGAGCGGGTCCAGAGGAGGGCCACAAAAATGATCAGAGGGACGGAACACCTCTGCTATGAGGAAAGGCTGAAAAGCTGGGGTTGTTCAGCCTGAAGAAGAGAAGGCTGAGGGGAGACCTTATTGCAGCCTTTAAATACTTAAAGGGGGCTTATAAGATGGGGACAGACTTTTTAGCAGGGCCAGGAGCGATAGGACAAGGGGTAATGGTTTTACACTAAAAGAGGGTAGATTCAGACTAGATATAGAGATGAAATTTTTTACGATGAGGGTGGTGAAACACTGGAATGGGTTGCCCAGAGAGGTGGTAGATGCCCCATCCTTGGAAACATTCAAAGACAGGCTAGATGGGGCTCTGAGCAACCTGCTCTAGTTGAAGGTGTCCCTGCCAATTGCAGGGGGGGTGGACTAGATGACCTTTAAAGGTCCCTTCCATCCCAAAGCATTCTATGATTATCTATACAGTAACTATGGTTGTACCATGCCATAAGAAAAGTAAAATTAATTAGCTATAGCCAACCTGTCATTAGAAAAATTGGTGTTACAGCTAAAGCAAGTAAAAACAAAGCTCCAGGACAGTCTTGACCCTGAGGCCTTGCAAACTTAGTACAAGGCACATGGCAATGGCAGTACTGTATTGCGGGGCTATGTGGTTACAGAAGACTGAGGATAATACCAGGGGATATACTAGATTTTCTGAATAACAGTTTTAGCTGTATTTACGCTTTTCTGTGTTAATTAGATAATGTGGACTGTGACTGTTATTATTACTGGAACTGAAATACTACTACTGTTTGTTGTATTTTCATTAGATTGTTAAGACTTTAATTAGACTAACAATAGATTCTGAGCTCTGTATTTATAGGTGTTCCCTTTTGCCCACAACAAGAGTTGAAGTGTAACAGCTTGTCCAGTTGAGTCTTGAAAATCTCCCTGCACGCAGATTCCACCCCTTCTCCGGGCAGCCCTTTCCAGTGCTTAACCCCTCTCTTGGGGAAGAATTGTTTACCGCCTTCCAGCCAGGATTTGCCCTGTCACAACTCATGCCTATTGCCTTGCTTGCTTTCACTGTGTGCCTTTGAGAAAAATCTGACCACATCTTCTCCGTAAGCTCCTTCAGGTAGTAAGTGGATGTTAGGTGTCTCCCCCAAGCCTTTTCTTCTGCAGGCTAAACATCCCAAGTTCCCTGAGTTTTATCATCTGTCATGAGCTCCAGTCTCCTAATTACCCCCGTAGCCCTTCGGTGGACTCTCTCCAGTTTCTATTTGCACACTCGATCCATCTGCCACATGGTCTACCATGCACGACTTGGCACTTAAGTTCTTCCTCAGAACAGGCTTTAATTCTAGTAATGACATGTAGATTAATAGAAAGGATTGACACCTCACCTACGTGTATGTGTATGAACATGCCTGGAGTAGAAAATACATTCTAAAATTTAAAAGAACAAAACTAGTTTCTGTTTTTCCTGCTTACTAACCTTGAAGCTGTGTGGAAAAAAAAGGAAAATGAGAAAGCCCTTAGAAAAACTATTCTATGTTCATGAAAATATTAGTAGCTTCCATTTTAAAATGCATTAATTGAACTTGCAGGAATCCACACTATATATTAGCTCTGAATAATATATTTCAAATGTTTCTGTTCTTTACTAACAGCCCCAAGTCTCAGAAATGTATGAGGCTTCTCTGTTTTAGATTAATTTAAAAACAATTTTGAAATATTTCAGTTCCTGTAATGAATGGTATTGCTTCACCATGTTTTGGTGAAAAAATTAAAATCCCACTCAATGATTTGAAACCTCATTCATTTTCATCTGCTACCTGAGTGTTGTTTCTAAAACCGTCATTATACTGCCTCCTTTTCAAAGAAAGCATTTTAGAGAACCCACTGAACACCAACACCTTACAAACACCTCCCTGCGATGTTGTAAGAATTTCTTAGTGTATATTCCTATGTCTCATGATGCAAAGCACCAGAAGAGAGGGAGAAGAGCAATTATGCTAACTGCTTGTCAGCATTAAGATCTTGCACTCAGTGTTAGTGAGTCATTACCCCTACAAACTGTCAGCCAGGTTGTATCAGTGAGACAAATAACGTTGTGAGAGGCTCTTTTAAATATATATCTTGATATAAGGCTGCAAATTAATAGAGGTCAGAATAGTTTTATGTTTCTCTTTTATATACACTGAAAAGATAGGAAAGCTGTAGAAACACCAAAGTTGGCATTAAAAATTCTGCCTTTTACCACAGGAGTTTAAAAGTGACTCTCACAACAAAGTACAATAATGGAAATAAAATCCAGAGTATCCAGTGTTATCAAACACAGCCCTATGAAACCACAGTTCATAAAGGTGTGGTTCATAATACGCATAAGGTCTACACATCTACGCCTGCAGGCAAACACACATTATATAGTGCAAACCCAAGCCAAGTCTAAGTCTGACTCCTATGCAATAAACCATATGAAATTGTAAAGGCCCTGGGGGCACTGACTGGCCTTACTGGCCCTGACCAACCTCACCTGGGCCTCCACCCTCAACCACTGCCCATGGCCCAGGAGCCCCATTTCAGCTCAGCCTCTGCCTGAGCTGTGCTGTAGGAGCAGGCTGTGGACCCTGTTGATCCTGGCTCCTGGGCTGACTTCCCAGCTTCACCTTGGACCTGCCTAGCAATTGCTGGACCTGATCCTGAGCTTGGCCTCAGACCTGCCTCATCACCACGAACTTGCCTGGTGTTCTGGACTCTTGCTCAACCCTGGCTGCCAGCAACCAGGTTTTCCCAGCTCACCCTGTGCTGTGGGACAGGGCCCTGGCTGGTGAGGTCCCTGCCCCGCTGGGAGGTGTCATCACCCATGGCTTCCCATCCCTTTGGGAGCAGCCAGCCTTTGCTGTGCCCACACACCGCCACAGTGGTGTGGGTACAATATATCTGACTTGTAACTCCGTATATGTATGCACACCCCTATTTTACCAGATACTAATGTACACTGGTCTCACTTGAAAACAATGAATTTGGTGTTTCTCTTGAGTTCTTTGGCATAATTGTTGAGTGTTAATTCAATATACTTATCTGTTGATACAATCAAAATGGTATTCTCAAAAAGGCTATTCAAAGACACACAAAAAAACCCAACTGAAACACAACAGTTGGCTACATTTTTATGAGACTACTTTCAAACAAATTAAGAGGAAATCCATGGAATAATTTGGAACATAAATTGTACATCTCTCAAAAACAATTATAAAAGACATGATGTCCATGATCTGGACAAATTTGCAAATTTGATCTGGAGCCCTAAGCATTTAGAAGCACATCCTACGCTCTGCACTTGTATAAAAGTAGCTTGTGTTACTTCTCCCTGAATTAAATTAAATTTTTCTTGTTAAAGCAATGTAGAATCAAGGGTCATGCTACAACCTTTCACAGGCTAATAAAGGCTTTGATCAAACTCGATGTTTTTTAAAATGCACCTGCTCCTCCTGTTTCAATGTATCCCAATCCTCTAAAAATAGCCAGCAATATGATTGACTTGCTCCCTGAATGCTAACAATGTGGATGATCTTCTGTATCTTCTCTGCAAAACAAGCAGTCTTAAAAGACAGACTGAAAGCACATCCACTTCTGAACTAAAGTTTGCAAAGAAGTATGTTAAACTCAGGAAAAAAAAAAAAAACAACTTATCGAATTAATCCTTATTTACCTTTTCACATTTAAATATCTAGCATTCATAAGTGTGATAATAAGGATGTGCACCTCTGTCTTTTTGGTTGGGAAAACTGTGACACGAGATAAAGGATTATGGGATTGAGAGGATAAAGGCTAAAGAAATCTATATGAGAAGATCTGATGAGCTAATGCTTCATCATAGGTCAGAAAGATATTAACATTCATTGAATACTTGACTTCTGTTTAATGAGACATTGATCCATCATTTATTAATCCAGACCTCCAATACACTACTTGGAGCTGTGTAGATGTCTTAACTAATTTGATATATTTATTTCTATCAAAACACAAATATGACAACACATACTTACATATATATAACAAATTATGTACAATGTCCTTTGTTATTCTATAACAACAACACAATTTATCAATGAAAGATGGCTGTTGCTACTTTCCATCTTGCTGGGCTCCAGCATATTAGAAACACAACTCCTACAAACCACAAAGGTTCAGAGGCACAGAATTCCAGATATTTTTGCTTCTCTCCATTGTCAGGTTCTCAACCATTTTTGCAAGACCTTCAGAAATGCCAGGAAACCAAAACTATTTACTTATGTCTTTCCATAGAAGTTAGTAGTGTTTAGCAAATAATACATATTTACGGAAACCACCAGCTAGCACTATGTCTGTTCTAACTATTGACTTCTACAAGCAGCATCCTTACCCCTTTGAGCTCACCTACTGACAGTGCCCAGTAGCATACCCTCCTGATTTCCTATGCCTGTAGGAAAAAGCAACCAACAGTAGAAACTGGGGCCCTTACAGCTGTGCTCACAAGCTAAGAGCTCAGGTCTCTCCTGAATAAGGGAGACCTTGATGCCTGCTATGAATTATGCTGTTTGATTATGGTCTGCATACATCCTTCTGGCAGCTGAGGCCTAAGCAGAGGAAACAGTGTTAACCATCTTCTACAAAGTCACCATGAGCCTAGAAGCCATC
The DNA here is from genome assembly GCA_020745775.1 of Theristicus caerulescens. Classification (NCBI taxonomy): domain Eukaryota; kingdom Metazoa; phylum Chordata; class Aves; order Pelecaniformes; family Threskiornithidae; genus Theristicus; species Theristicus caerulescens. Next base: position 89,939,173 of record CM036558.1, read on the forward strand.
ACATCCGTGCCACATCATTGGAGACTGCCCAATCTGGAGTGGTACTGCTCCCAGATACCTGGCATTGGTTGGTCTGCACTCACAAGCTGTGTCACTGGAACTAATTTGGAGATAGTCTCACTCATATTCTCAACAGATAGTAAAATGGGCATTGTGTACTGTCAGTTATAAAGTCTGCCAATTCACTGCACACAGCTCATGGAGGCAGAGGTGGAAACTTATAAATGACTGCTCTTATACAACCTCTCCTGCAATAGCACCTTATGCAGATTTTGCACCTAACCATCAAAGCCTGCCTTTAATGTAAAACATTCTCCTTAAGACTGCCTTAAATGTTTTGCAGCATCTTCAGCTGTATGCAACCCAAGTGCCCAGCAGAATAAGGCTAGCCCTCTGAACACACATCGCCTGTTAAAGTCCTGGTATGGACTCTCCATTTGCTTCTTCTGCAAAACAAGTGTTGGTGATGGATCTTGAAAACCTTAATTTAAAACGTCTGCCCGTATTTGTGAGACAGACATGACAATTAAGGTCAGCCGGGACCTATGAGGTGTACATCTCCATGCACTTTTTGTGACAACAGAAATGTGTCAGTGAAGGCTCTATTCTCTGACCCTTAACAGTTCATAGAAGTTTAAGTCTAGTGACCTTCAAAGCAAAATACACCTATCTTCTTTACTACTTGATGAACTAATTTGTATTTCAAATTCTCTTAAATGAAGCACCTATCTGTCAGGATGATAGGCACTGAACAGAACTTGCAAAGAGAAAAAGAAGTATATATAGCAATCAGAGAAGCCTTTTATTCAGCTGCTACAATAAATGACAGATAGTCTCATTATGCAATTCCCCTAGCTCCTCTTAACATACCTGACCCCTAGAACTATATCACATGATTCATCAGTATTGTAGTTTCAAATATTTTTCAAAAACAGTGCAGTAATATCTTCTCGCAGTGATTTTGCAGTATTGGTCTTGGGCGTGATAACATGATTCCCAAAGCACACATGTACATCTCACAGCTCATTCAATGAGGACAACAAAAGAGTGTGCAAACACGATGTATATAGCATTTTCAACTTTCTTTACCATAAAACATTTCATAGAACAAATGAAAGAAAACATGTATTTGACAACACAAATAATTGTAATATCTTCTTGTATTCAGATGGAAATAGTCCACCACCCTGTTCAAAAGACTTTGCATATTTCGTTAAGTAACTTTCAGTAATTCAGTAAGTGTTTTTGCATTAGCAAACTGGATTATATAGTGATGAATAGGGGGATAATGTGAAAACAGCAAAACCGACCCAGACGTCGGTGTGACTTTACCTGTTGCCTCTTCTCAAATTCTAACTTGATACGGGATTTGATGCAGTTGCACGTGTCCTGATATGTCTGCTGCAGTGCAAGTTCCATGAGGTGTTTGTGGTATGCTCCTGCCAAGTTTCCGCAGATAAAAATGATTACATTTGCCAATATCTAGGGGTTAAGAAAAAAAAGAAGTGTCAGGGAATTTATATAAATAAATTAACAGTACATAATCCTGAAATGAAAGGTTGCTGCAGTTATGTATTTTGCTTGTGTTTGATTTCTAGCAAAGGTTCACCTTTCCAAAAGCCTTCACAATTAGTGGCAAAATCCCAAGCAATAATACCATTTCCATTTAGGATTAAATAAGAATGATAATGAACAACATGTTTGCCTATTCAAAGAGGTATACATTTTCTGTAAAAGAAATTCAGCTCATGTAATGCATCCGCTGCTGACTATTAATTAGGTGGGATCATGATCTACTGATGTAAAACAATAGCTATGGCTCCTCATAACAACATCAGAAGCCATGTTATTGCCACAATCTTTTGGCAGGACATTTTCTTTTGCAGTGCCATATGATTAAGGGGTGAAAAGACTTACCTACATCAACAGCCTGACCTGCATTTTATCTCAGCCTGACCCACTATCTGTCAGTTGGCTATAAATATTAACCTTGGTGACAGTAAGCAATGTTTAAGTAGTGAGATCTGACATCTCTCTACTAGAATATACTTTTCACTGCTACCAAAACACTGCATTTGCCTAAACCACAAAATTTCATCTACAAAATTTAGGGTCAAACTTACAGCATCAGATACTCAGTGTACACAACAACACATGAACATGAGAACTAAGTTTGCTTAAAGAATCCAGTTTGATTTATTAGTTGTCTGGGACATTTCAGAGAAAGTAAATACAGGAGAGAGGCAGGCCTTTTCCGTGCTTGAACTTCAAAAAGGACAGAATACTGTGTGGTGATGCTAGCACTTTCAACTGTCCCCCATTTATTGTTGCAAAAAGAGACACATTTATGCATCTAGCTCACTCAGAGCAGAATAAACACAGTACAGTAATGAAACAAATTCTGAATTCAATTAAAAAAAGATAATATTAAAAGGGAACTGAAATTGAGATACAGCTGCAGTCTGATCAGAGCAGGTCTCTATCTGTAAGGCCCTAGTGTATCATATAACCTGGATTACAAGTACTACATGGTGTCGTAGTGCTCATGGTCTGGAAGGGAAGAAGGAAGAAAGGAGACTAAAAGTCCATTAATTCTCCACAGGTAATCTAATCATGAGGTTTATGATAGATTTCCCCAGTGATTATTCATGGTTGGTTTTGGTGTACTTAGGTACCAGGCAATCGTTTGTGGACTGCTAGTAGTGAAAGTGCCAGATATGTCAGAAAAAAAGTCAGACAGTATGTACAGTAGTTCAGAGAAAAGAGAGAAATTGTCCTATTAACAGAAATCCATCTCCTTGAGGAATACATTTTATTCACAAAAAATACATGAAGTTTTAATATTCCTTTTATAAATGCACACTTTAAAATGAGATTTTTAAAGAAATGCTTTTATTTTCCTTACAAATTATAACATCATTACAGGCAATACCTGTTCCTCCATCTGTGACATGTCTGACATCTCACCTCTCCTGGTTCCACAAAGCTAAAAGCAAGAACTACACACCTTTGCCACAGAAAGGATTGATGTTTTCAATTTGATAAAACTGTTCTTTCTTTCCCTAAAACTTTAAGATCATGGCATTATAATGTTTCCAAAAGCAACATTTGAGTTCTTAAAATGTTCTAAAATACATAAATGTAAAAACAAGGAGAAAAATCTACATTTCTCACTTTCTCCAAAGAACCTCTTTTATGAAGTAGAGGGATAGGAAATAGTTTAAATGAAACATTTCACAACAGCCAATAATTTTAAAAACCATAAGAGATGATGGTGTACAGAAAAACATTTGAACTCCAAATACTTTTATATTTCTTTGTAAATCACAACTGCTTGATTCTGCTTTGATGTCAGCAGCATCACGGTACTCTTAGCAGACATGGATTAGTAAACAAAGATCTTGTGTGAGAGATTACAATGCAGGGGTAGGGTGTTCCAACTGGCAGTCACTGCTGGTTTTTGAAATGAAATTATGAAATGAGAACAAATGCCTGAAAATAAAGATTGCTGGGCATAGAAAATTCTCAGATATGCAGTGGGAAGGTTTAGTAACAAAATGAACACTGACTTGAACTGAAATCAACAGTGTGCTGTCATCATCTCTATGTATGGATCATTGTTGAAAAGCCACACACAAACTTACTAAATGTACTGCCCAGCTTCATAAAGTTATAGACTATTTAAAGCAAAACTTCAGGAAAATAATCAAGCAAAATAAAAAATGTATACTGTGATAGGTAGATGGAGGAGTAAATTATGAGTATCATCTTCACCGCCATAGAAAAACAGATTACAGTTTTATGACTGAACTAGCTGAAGTGAGAAAATAGATGGAAACAAGTGACTGACAGGCAAGGAAGCTAATTAACCAAGCTTTTCAGATTCTCAATGGGGTAATTCAGCCCACATAAAGCTCTGTGCTGGCTTCCAGTACCTGAATTAGGCTGTTCAAAGACAACTCAGATATCTCAGCCATTGCCATACTTAGTGTAGATGTAACACGTTAAGTGTATAAGTGAATATGTAGATAGAAATTGTGTTCAAAACTTCATTAATTCTTTTGGCTAGCATGAAGTTCATTCAGAAATGTGTCACTAGAGTATTAACTTAGAAAAAAATTTCCAAGAAATGGATGAACTGGTTTCTAACTCAGACCAACAGATTTTTTGCCTGTATGTAGTCTGGCTTGAGTGAATATTTCTGTATTTGTCACTGGAGAGTTATTGAGTGAACTACATATTGTCAATAGACTGTTCAATGGAAAATGCAATTAACATTGCTAAACTTAATAAACAACATATATACTTCTTGTTGAATATCTCTCTTCTCCTAAGTCTTGCATTATCTTCTGAACTGCAGTACAGCTTCAACATATGAGCTGGAGATGAGCTCTGTCCCAGGTTTGCTCTAAAGTCTCATAGGCATTCTCCTAGAAGGAACAGGTTCAAAGTTTTCCTCAGTCCAAAAAAATTAACTGAGCTTCCCACTTCCTAAGCAAGTACTCTAATCAGTATGCAATTGTACAAAAAGTTCCTCCTGTTCGGGCACCTGCTCTGAGAATACCCCATGCTGTGAATCCTACCTGGACTGAAGCACTTGGAATGAAATCTTGAGTCAGACCAGTCTTCTACCTTGTCATTTCTTTACGCTAGGACTCTGAAGCATTTTCTCTTTTCCTCTTTTTTTTTTCTCCCCATCCCAGCCTCCCTCCTCCCCAGATGAATGTTGGATAATAGAAGATATGGTGGATCTTCTGATAAGAAACTCTGCACCTTGCTGCAAGAGCTCTGATCAACTGTGCCAAGAAACTCTATCAGGGAACTAAGGGGCACCTGAATAGACTACACAACGTGGTTACGGCTTCTGCCAAGGAGGACAAGCCTGAGCTGTGGAAAAGGGTGTAAATAATGATGGTAACGCAACAGCAGAAAAAGACCCGGGTGACCCTAAAGATGTTGCATGAACCTAGTTAATCTCCTTTATAAACAGACACTGTATGAAAAAAAAACAAAACCCACAACATACATAAACTCTAGTAAGCTCCCACTCAATTCACCATATGGAAACACTGATTCACACAGCAGAAGTTCTAATCTCTCTGTACAGTCGGTGGAGAGGCAAGTCCGTCTCCTTGGCCATCTGCACCCTTTAGATATAACCATTAAGTGTACACTGTGGTGAATTTTCTGAATAATCAATGAATAAATTCAATGTCTACAGAAGGTCATCTAAACATGAGTCAAAAAATAATGCAAGGAACACCAAGATACCATCCGGAAGTATCTCTAGGTACTGCAAGTACCAGCTTGAACCTCTAATCATTCAAGCAACATTGTCAAGCCTGATCTCTCTTCCATCTCTTTTGACCTACAGAAAACTGTATGCACTTCCAGGCAATGGGGCATTTTCTAAATTGTATTTTTACATTCAAGCACATGTATTTTTCAGTATCAGTGAATATAAAGTAATCTGCTGTCTAGTGCTTAACTATCAAAATAGACTGTATTTAAAAGCAAATGAAGACAAAGTTAAGTAGCTATGACTAATTTCTCAAGAGAGTACTAAAGTTCACTGAGTTGCTCAGAAAAATGTAGTGTATTATATAGATTACACAGTAATGGTGCATCTTCCTAGTTCAACTGATGAAAGCTGCCTACAAAGGTATATGTATACAAGGAAATATTATGCTATGTAGAAATAAAAGAATTATAATCTAGGCTGCTGATTCTGAACTGAAGCATAAATCATTTGTTAAATATCTTAGTAACTGTTGTTCAAATACTGAATACAAAAATCAGAGTTCTCTACAGAGTTTTCTTATATGGAAAGCCTCCAGTTTCTGAGTTATTTTGTCACATTTCTTTCCTCTTAGATATTGTATAGATCCTTCCTGCAATTCTTGCATGAACAGAATTTTTACCACCCCCCCAACACAAGCAATTAATAACTATTTTAATAGTTAGATTCCACTTTTCTTCTGGATAAGAAAGCTGAGGAAATGGAAGCTGAGGGGTGGGCAAGAAAGGCTATAATTTATAACATCTGCATGGAAATTAATGGGAGAAAAAAGAATTCTTGTGTCACTGCCAAGGTGCAAATTCTTTAGCTCTGCAAAGATGAATAGTCTCTCTCCCCATTTGATCTTTCATTTGATGGTTTGTGGTGTGACTAACCAAGCTAGGGAACAAGTCTGTACTTCTTTGGAACCTGTACAGTTTTAGACTCGGACAAAATTCAGCTAGAAAGAACACTGGGTATGGTTAAAAGAAACTGAAAAGCAGCATTTAAAAAGGAAATGCTTAGCCACCATGTAAATTAGTCATTCGCATGGTCACCATGTACTATGCCAAATACCATTATTTTAGTACATGTGTTCAGAAGGTTCTCCAGCTATTCCATGCAACACTCTTGCCCATGGAGCTCTGGCCAGTCATATGATGCTGACTTGTTTTCTTTCACATTTCCAGACCAATGGAGGTCCAAAGTCAGGAGTTCCAACATTTTAATACAGTTCAGTGTCAGCAATATCTGTGGCTATGTGATAGCTAACAAGAAGGATGACAGAATTGAAATCAGGAGATGGTTTGCCTATAAGGCAACCACTGTTTCAAAACCAAGCAGTTTGGGGAGCAGCAAAATTAATGAAGACTGAATTCCTATGGACTTGTATCCTTTTGTGCATTTATCTCCTTACTTATACTTCCAACTCCTCAAACAGGCTAAAGATTTTTATAGCTATAGCACTAAAACTAGTGATCAAGTGGTGCCTGGCTCACCAGATGCTGTTACACAGTGCAACAACTGTCCTTTTCCTACATTTGTCTTAGTGAAATCACTAAGTTGGGGTCTCTATCATGAAAGCTCCTGTCTTTCATAAAGGAATGCAGCAATCTTTTGGATTTCTATTTCTGTTTGAGTTGATAGTAAAAGTTCATGAATTAAAGTTATTTGGGTAGAGAACATAACAGGTTGAAGGCCAGACAGAATATGGGCTACTGAAGACTTACTTTCTCAGGAATTAAGAGTAAAAATCAATTTCTTTAATGACTACAACATTATATTTAATACTCTGAAAGGTAAAAGGTATTTAAATCCTTAAATACTCATGAAGGCCACAATAAAAACACAGTACAGATTGATACCTGAGAAATGTGGATTGAGGCTCCTGGGTGTTCCCCTTTTCCGTTACAAAGCTCTTGAATGCTCCCATTACATAACAAGGGAGAGTCCTTGGGGATAATTAAGTTTTGGGCCCCTGAGCACTCCTGTCTAGACAGCTAGGCGACACAAGAACTGAGTCTGCGCAGAGGCAAAGGTCAGTCAGCAAACACGGTGAGGAAGACTATGAGCCTTCGTCTGAAGACCCCCAAAGACCACCTGAGGACCACCACAGAGGATGACTGCGCATGCAGATCGGACATTTACATATGTTAATAAGTTCCAGGAAATCTCATGTTTATATAGATGAATTCCCGGAAATCTTATGAATATGTATGTTTTCATGGTATATAGTTGCTGAAAGTCCATCAAGCCTTCGGAGCACTTATGGTGGAATTATCCCCAGTGCTGCCCGGCGCCGCAATAAAGAATGCCTGCTTTCTAAAACTCCAAAATAAGTTTTAGGGAGTGAATTATTTTGCCGCTTTCCGGTAACAAGATGAAGAGAAAAAAACAGGAAGCTCCAGTATCCTCAGGCTATTTGTCTAAATCAAGGAGAATCTCAAATGTTTTTCAGAAACATAAGTAGAAAAACAAACTGCAATTTTGCAAGAAACGACCCAATTAATTAAAAAAAATAAAATGCCACAAAACCCCAACAACCTAAGATTTCTCAAAACAACTGAGAATCAACAAAAAAAATATGAGTTTGAATTACTCATTATTCCAGACGTCAGCAAACTGCTCCAGTGCCAAAATAAATTTCAGTGCTAAAATAAATTTGGTAAAAAGTCCCTTTGTGGAAGGGGAATTGATGTCATTTTATAAGCCAGGAAGTTGTGATGCTGTCTTCTAATTTGTTTGTGTAATTCTCTTTGCAGCTTTTGCAATCAGAGCATTGTGGACACCAGCAGGATATTCCTTTTCAGTAATATCTATGTTATTTGATGTGATTTTCTTTTTATCATTATTACAGATTGAAGTTTCTCATAGCTCCAGGCTGTTTTGTGGAATGACTGGATTTATTTTATTCAGCTCTGTGCATACACAGAGCCTATCTATATGCCAGTGTAGATGAAAACAGATCATAAACTCTAAGCTCTTGAATCAAAACCAGGAAAAATACACCAGAAACAAGAATCACAGTTATAGTCCCTTTAGATCACTTCTGTGTAATACAAATAATCAATATCATTGACTCTAATTAATCACTCTTCATATTTTGAATCTAAACCTATTTTTTTTGCCAGAGGGGAACTCATACTCTTTTCTTTCAGAAGGAACCAGCCAGCCACTCCACTCCCTTTCCTGCCTGCAGAGAGCTCTTTTTGTGTTTACATGCGCCGCTGGGATCATTTTATTTCTTTACTACTAAAACTGCTCAAACACATTTGAATATACAATTAATTGAAACAAACAAAAAAAACCCCCAAAATTCAAGCCCATTCAGATATGCATTTAGGTAAAACTAAGAGTAACTTTTGGTTTGGTTTGAATTTTGGAAGCAGAATTTGTAAACAACTGATACTCTCATCCATTTTAAAAACTAAAATGTTATCCCAAAAAGACTGAGATTCATATTTAGGTCCTGGATCTCATATAGGAATGAGTACTAGTGTGCTACAAAAAAAAAAAAAGATATTTAATACCATAAAATTTAAACAGTTTACTTAAAAAAAAATCTATGGGGTAATACATCAGTCTTTGATATATTGCAAAAATAGACCCATGTCTGATTTTTGAGATACCCTCAGTCTTTTCCAAGAAATTAATCTGCCTCACTCTTTTAAAAAAAAAAAGACTAAAATCTGTAATATAAATATATTTACTTACAGGACCAGCAATATGCTGCCAAGTTAAATGTGTAACAGTAGAGTTCTCCTTCCTTTCCCTCAGCAGGACTATTACTAGGCTGTCTCTCCTGTACTATCCACCAGTCTTCATGAAGTTTATTTCATATTGCTATCTACTAGTCTTCGTGAAATTTCTTCATGTATTATATCTCTCTAAACATCTCCCCTTCTGGCAAGTTTTACAGAAATTAATCAATAAGTTCAAAAACTACGAGGAGAAGGCAGGGAAAACAGATAAATGAACTGATAATCACATACGTGCTCTTTATCAATGTACTAACTTCCGGCATGCCTAACTGGAAATGAGATTACACTCAAAACCATAATGATGATTTCAGCTTTCTTCCCCAATCGCTGCAGTTTATATTGTGTGTAACTGCACTGCGTATCACATATGCTACATACTCTTAGTTATCAATATATAATGAAATTAAAATCAATGGACAGTTTAGTATTACTTGAATAAACTACAGTAAGAACATATACACAATAGAATTTTTCTATTGTATTGCAAACTGTTGGCAATTAATATGTGTTTTAATTGATAGACAACAGTAATTAGGCATTTTGAAATAGTATTTTTTATGATCTCTAACTAAATGAAATTATGATTTATATAAGAATGTTTTTCTTAGGTAATATTTTTCTCTATCAGCATTCATAATGAACTAGATAAGCTTTTTATAGGAAATATTCCTCAAGTATTTGTTCTGCTTGTCTGATGACTATGACAAACCTTTATCAAGTTCATTTTTCATAATTTGGCAGCCTGTGCTAGGAAACAATGGTCTTGGCTATGTACTTCGTGAAGAATGATGTGGAGCAGAAGGGAGAATAACAATAGTGGTGTATAACCAAGGAAACTGATGACCTACAGAATGGGATTAAACTGATTCCAGAATGTCCTCAGAGCCAAATTTTTCAATAATGACACTCTTACATGTGTTTGTGATGTTTTTTAAGACCTTGGTTACCATTTTGAACTATATTGAGATCTCCAATCAGCATTTGGGTTACTGCTTAATTGGAAGGCATCTAACAGGAAAATTTACTCTCAGGAAACCTTAAAGTTCAGTTTTCTGGTGTCAGGCAAATGCTATCAAGAGTCAGCAAGTCGGGACAAAGAAAGTACTTAATTTGGTTTACATTCAGGAAGGAATGACGTAAATATTAAAACTTCTTCATTCTGCTGCCATCAACTCATCCTATCTTTACACAAAAGATGCCATTCTCTCTCCTTCGTGCCTCAAAACTGCCAAGATGTCATTACTCAGGTCAGGCTTGCTATTCCAAAGCCTTAGTGTGAAGAATGTTGGACACCCTGAACCAGTTTTTTCTAAATCACATGGTTCGTGGGGATATATTCTGACACCTCAAAAGTTAGCACAGTACCTTACATTCATACCAGTATTAGTGACAACCCCTATATAGCAGCATATGGTTATACATTATAGACACCTGAAATATTACACAGCATTATTAGGAAAAGGCTATTACTCTTAAACTAGCTGAAAGCAATGATTAAACAAATGGAAGTATTTGTCCAGGGAAGAGACATTTTCCATGCTTCCACACTTGTTCTATTCTTTAAGTCTGAATATAAGAACCTACAATTCACTCTTACCTACTGTTCCTTGTCTTTTAAAGAACTATTTATCCATGCATGGATCTTCGCTCCCAGCTACTCAGTTCACTGAAAAGGCTTGAGCAAAGGACCCTTTCAGAGGACTTTTGGAAAACCAAGTAGAGTTATCAATTAAATCAGCCTCATCCACGTGTTTGTTGATGCCTTCAGACAACTTCAAGACATTTTTAAAGAAAGACTTCTCTTTATTCCCTTTAGTTCTTTCAAAATAGGATGCATTTATCCCATTCTCTACTCTTAGAGCTTCAGTTTTTGCCTCATGAAGACACTGAGTTTACAGGCCTACAGTCTCCCTGACCCTTTCTAGAACCTTTTTTTAAAGTTTATTTTCACATTTGCTACCTTATGGTCTTCAGGAACCAAGGTCTATTTCAGACCACTCTATATATGCCTTCCTTCCCCCATCCCTCTGAGAAGGATTTTAATGTGGGAATTTCTTCAGTTTCTTCTTCACTGAACAGGGATACAGAAATTGTTTCTCTGCGATGGCCTTGTCCTCCCTGAATATTTTTATAACCTGGATGTAAAATGGTCTTACAGACTTTCTGGAAATCCTTTTGTTACTGAACTCCTGAAAGAAGGATTAAGCATGCAAGGAAGGGTAGATTGGTTTAGTTCACTGCCATGGCTCTAGATGGTATCTAATACAAATTACATACTTTTAGATATATGTTCTTCAAACTCTTAGCTGATCTGTGTAACTGCATACAAAGGCATTCTGCAACACTTTAAAAAACATTTACACAGATGAAATATTTTCACTTTGGCTGATTAACTTCAGTGGAGCAAATAGATTCTAAAATTGCTGAAAAAGCATGCCAGATCACCGCTAATTAGTAGAATGACTTTTTCTAGCAGTAAAAATTTCAACTACAACAGGCACAAGACACAAGGTGAATTGAGATAGCTCCATAAGCTTTTTTAGAGTTAGACTACGGTGCATCTAGGGCAAATGTTATTTTAACTGAATTACAATTTAAAACTGTTTATGATTATGTAATATTTAAAGTAAAAAAATTTAATTTCCATATTATCATTTGCTGACAGATCTTGAAATATCTTTATTGCTTATATTTTAATTTACTCTTTCCTGGGTTCAAAATATTCTCCAGAGGTTTTGCTTTAGGGATGAACCTACAAATTCTGTGCACCATAAAAGAAGCAGATTTTAGGTTGTGAATGCATGGAGGGAAAATGAAATTCTGGCAGTGAACAGGACAAAGTCTTCCCTTCCAAAGAATACATTTTTAAAATCAAATGGTTTTAATACTGTGAACATGAAGACAAATACAAGTCTACTAAACTGGCAATAATCTCATTTGCATGATAACCTTGTCTATTATTACCTACAGCTCTGCCTTATTAGCAGATTTTGCATTTAACACATTTCTTACAGATTGGTTTACAGTTTGTATACTACATTTCTATGTATTTTAGAAAAGACGAGCTGTGAGTCTATTATTGGAATACATCAGGATGCTTTGCAAAAACTTACAGGCCCTCCTACATACAAAGAGAATTTACCAGTAATACGAAGGAAAGAATATTCCAATTTCCAGATGACTGTAGTCATATTGTTATTATATTTGTTAATTTCTGACTTCATTCCCAAATTTGACTGAAATAGTATTGGAACGCTAATAATAAAGTAGAAATAGTCACATGAAAATACAATCTCTTTTATACGAATTCTGATGTACATGTAGCAACAAAAAATAAAGAACCAATATTTCCCTTCTCTAATGTTTTTCATCTCCCACTTGTATTTATAAAAGATGCCTGTTTTGAATATAGTATGTTCTAAGCTAATAGAAAAATTACATCATAGGTGCTCCTAAGCAGCAATATGAACAATAGTGCGTTTGTCTTGTGGTTTTTTTTACTATATTTTACTACTATCTCTACTTCGAATATCCCAATCTGATCAGCAAACTCTGCAACCTCATTATTCACCACCTTCTGCAGAAAAAGGTTTTCAATCTACTCTCCTCTTTGAGGAAGTGACAAAATTGTAGCTAGGAACCACCAGTTATCCAATGGCTCTAAACGAGCACACAAACCGACTCCTTTCCTTCCCCCCTCCCATTGCTTGTTAGACATTTCTACAAGCTGTGGAATGCTGAAGAACAACACAGGCTAACCTAAGCTCTTCCATCTCTCCCAAATTCATTCCAGCACAAGTTTATCACTCTGCACAGAACTTCTCTCCAAGCAGCTTTCTGAGACAGTCTGCAACACAAATGCAGCTTAGATATCCATGCACAAAGTTGAAGAACTTAGTATTTGGGTATTGGTGTCATAGAAGGCTAGTACAGTGGCTAATTCAGTGCATTATGGGTTGCCAGATCCTAACAAAAACTGACATGCTTTCTCAGCTTTTTTCTACACATAAATCTGATTAAGACGTTCCAAAACTGTCTCGAGACTCCATGCAACAGGCTTCATGGCAAATAGCTATGGACACTCTAACAGAAGACTTTGAAATGACCAGGCAGGATTTACGAAGTAAACTCCAGTCTCTGAATGGCCAGTTAGATGGGCAACACCAGCAGGTCTGGCTTTTACAAGAGCACAAAGACAGGTTTGGCCCCTGACATCAGGACTTCTTGAAGCAAAAGCATGAGAAAGAATATGATCAGCAGCTCACAGGAGAGTCCTTTAAATGCTGGCCCCAAGCCAGCATGAGGGGAGCCTCATGTAAGGGTCACACAATAGGACAGGTAGAAGACACCCCAACGCTTCATTGCTTAAAATGCAAGAAGAGGGACAAAACGAGTAATGGCTTCAAGTGCCAGAAGAGGATTGCAATGAGTAAGGAACTTTGCTTCCTCTGGTCAAGGCTTAAAAATTCCTGCTTTGGGTTTTGTTAGTGCTCCTTAATTCAGTCACTTTGTTTAGACTTTTTAGTGGGTCACTCCAGGGTTTTTTTAGTTTGCAGTTGTGTATACATTCAAAATTGTGACTTTCTTTTGTCTTCCTACAGATTTCTTCATCTTCCTCCATCTCCACTTATCCACTTCTGCAGTAGAAGAAAGATATCTGAGTTTGCACTGTGCAGGTAATGTAGATAGTGTCCACAGAGGTAATACAAAAGTGGGCAGTGAATTGTTTCAAAGTGGTTCTTTACAAGTCACTCTACAGTAAAAGCAAGCAGCAAGAGTAATGGCTATTAGAGACAGCTAGGTGGGCAGCACTGAAAAAAAGTTTGAGAGGCTGAATCAGTCCTGGAATCCTAAATCGGTGCTAATAGAGGCACAAGTTGCGCATGAGGCAACCGTCTTTAGCAAGGTATACGCAGACCCAGATGCAAAGTAAAATATCAAAGAATAGAAAAGAAATTTATGCTTGACAGAAAAGAAATATTTGTTATTCTTGTTCTGTTCCTGCTCTGAAAGAATCTTCATCAAAACTACTTCATAGGCTGACAAAGCAAACAGTTGTATGCCTTTTTTTTTGGTGTTTTGTGGAGCTGCCAATATTACCTGTGTGGCTGAGGGCAGATGTATCCCCACTGCAGTTACAAACACGTATAGATGTTTCTATAGTTAGCACTGTGTTGAACATACTTATTGCCTGCCAGATAACAGAAAAACATTTGCAGAAAACACACTAAGGCAGTGCACACTAACTGTACAAGCACTGCTACGGAGCCCCAGAGATTATTTCCTGGAAAAAGTATTTTTTCCTCCAATAAAATCTCAACATTCTTTCTTTCATCCCATTCTGGTTTGGGAAGCTACAGCCTCTCAGATATGAAAATGTCTTTTAGTGTCTGACTTTATCCTAAAGAGAGAAGATAGTAAAATTGAAGTGCTCTCTTTGTTAGCAAGAGTTTACCACAAAAAAAATAATTTCATTAGTTCTGAAACTGGAGAAGCATTCTGAGAGAATGTCTTACCTACAACATCACCACAAAAAATCAGCAATGTTATATCAGGGAGGAATGTGGTTTTCTCTTGTTAACAAAATGGTGTTTTTTCCAAAAGCAATCTGCCATTTCCACATCAAAAATTGTCTTTTGATCTATATTCTCTCCACATTTGCATACCACACAATCCAGATCAATAGATTTTTCTTTGTCTTTTTTAAATCAAAATGCCTGGAGATGGTCTCAGATGCAAAAGATCCAGCATACTATTTTCTCATTAGGTTGTTAGAGACCTCACAGAGCTGCAGTTGAAGGTCCAATTCAAGGACATGATGGGATGCAACCACAAGAGCTGAGAGAGCTTGCTGATACTACTACAAGGCCACTTTCAGTTATCTTTGAAAGCTCATGGTGATCAGGGGAGGTTCTTGAGATCTGGAAGAAAGCAAATGTCACTTCTGTCTTCAAGGAAGATAACCTCACCTTGATCCCTGGGAAGGTGATAGTGCAAATCCTTCTATGAAGGACAAGAAGGTGACTGGGATTAGCCAGCATGGAGTTATGAAGAGGAAACCATGCCTGAACAACCTGACAGCCTTGTGTGATGAAATGACTGGCTTTCATAGAATCATGGAATCATAGAACCATTTAGGTTGCAAAAGACCTTTAAGATCATCAACTCCAACCGTTAACCTAGCACTGCCAAGTCCACCACTAAACCATGTCCTTAAGCACAACATCTACCCGTCTTTTAAATACCTCCAGGGACGGAGACTCAACCACTTCCCTGGGCAGCCTGTTCCAGTGCCTGACTACTCTTTCAGTGAAGAAGTTTTTCCTAATATCCAACCTAAACCTGCCCTGGTGCAACTTGAGGCTATTTCCTCTAGTCCTATCGCTTGTTACTTGGAAGAAGAGACCGACTCCCACCTTGCTACAACCTCCTTTGTGGATGGGGAGAGGGTGGTGGATATGCCAGGGCCTTGAGGACACTCATAAACCCTAACAGCCCTTACCAGCCTCACCTAGGCCTTCCACCTACATCCACAGGCTCAGGAGCTCTACTTAAGCATAGCCTAGGGCCTTTAGTTCCTGCCTGAGCTGTGTCAGAGGAATGCTGGTCTCCAGTTAAGCTATGCCCCACCACAGATGCCCTTGATGTGGACCTCAACCTATGGACTGACTCGACCTCAGCCCTACCTTGTCATTGTGGATGTGCCCAGCAATTGCTGGACATGATCCTGACCTATGAATTGACTTTTTGTTTGACCTTGCACCTTTCTCCTCACCATGATTTTGCCTTATGATCTTGACTCTTGCTTGAACCTGTTTATGATCTCTGGGCTTGCCCTGATCAGGTGCTGTGGGACTGGGATCTGGGCAGCGAGGCCCCAGCCCTGCTGCCTTGTCCCTTATCTGCTCCCTTTCAAAGAGCTCAGGCCTAAGCCAAGCACCATGGAGTTTCTGAAGAAAGCCGAGTCAGCATGACAAGAACAAATGATTCTGACTATCCATAAGAAAAAAGTTTTATGATCTTTGAATGATAATTTTCAGGGAGTTGCAGCTTCTTCTTGTAGCATTTTATACTAAGACTCAGACATAGTGTTGCACTGGCAGTATAACTACTTCACGCGTTACTCTGAAAAGAGATGCAATTCAATTCACTCCATTTTCATTAAAAGAATATGATTCACCTAAGAATTTCAGTTCATTGCCTTCAAGATTTTCAAGGAATTTCATTGGATTCAGTATTGAAAACATAATCAGTCCTTCATAAGCAAACAATGACAGTGAAGAGTGAATTCATGAGATATATTTCTATTTGCTACACATTAAAATAGCATACTAAGTCAAGAATAGGACATAATGTGAACAGTATCTATTCACTTGCTATAGCGTAGATACATCAGCAGGAACATTCAGGCCGATTAACACATCAAGTTTCATCCATGTTCCATGCAAGTATCTTTTATTTACTGAATAAAAGTGCTTTGAACCATTAATAGTTTTTAAAAGCATAATTTCCAGTTACTGTAATATACACCAGGAGCATTTCATGGGGATTAATCCTTATGAGTTGCTTCTATATCATAATTTCTAGAATTCACCAATGTCCCCAAACTTGGGCTTCAATCATTGCTTTAATATATGCTTTGATGAATAACAAGTTATACCTGTGCATCAACTTGTACAATAAATTATTTTACTGTACTAAAATATAAGTATAAATATTAGCTTCAGCATATGTAAGCAAAATATAGTTTTCATTACATACCCATATGTTGGTAAAAATCCAAAAGTTTATAAACTGTCACATGAAGTACTACTAAGTATAAGCTCATCTTCTAAACTGCACAGGAGATATAAGATTGGGAACTTCAGCAAACTGGAGTTTTGACTAATATCAGTTAGTCCACTACTGCTATACTGAAAACTACCCAGGCTTGGAAGTGCTTTATGCAGTCAACCAAATATGCCACTGTGTAAAAGCATAGCGTGACCATACCTTGAGTATTATACACAATAGTGGTCTACCCCTCTCAAAAGGGGTGGAACAAGAAAAAAAAGGTGTGGAGAGAAGAGCCATGAGAAATACCTTTCAGCTTGGGAAAAGGACGATACTGTGGGAACATTATGAATATCAACACACTCCTGAATGGACAGAGCACAGAGTGCACAAGGACTGATTGTTCACTGGTCTCACAGTAAAAGATCTAGAGGACATCAATGAAACAGGCATATAGGACAGACAAACTGTGCAGTTCCTTGGCATGTGATGCTGAGGGAAGCTGAAGTTTATATTAACCTTAAGTCAACTGCAAAACTTATCGAAGAATAATTGACCAACTTTTATTAAATACAAAGATACTACCACTACCTAGGAATTGCTAGGAGCTGAGGGAGTAGGCTTCGAAACACTTATAATATTCTTACATTGCTTTTTTATATTTAATTTCCCCTAGCCATTCCACCACTATGCTGGTGACAGGATACTAGGCTAGACAGAGCTTTTGCTTAATAAGGCTGTTTTACCTGGTCCTTATCTTCTCCCAACCAGTGTGGTTGGTCACCAGGCTGCTCTTCAGCTGGAGCAAGCTGTTCCACAGCGAGCATGCAGGGTATCTCACCCAACTGCCTATAGGCTGATGGCACCCTGTGGCACCTCAGACCAAAGAACTATAGATAGAGCCTCACACACATGTGTAAGTGCAGGAACAGTGAGGATATAATAATGCACCATGCCAGGCTAATGAAAACACACAGATCCAATGTATCAGCCAATTTCTAGAGAAAGTACAGCCGGGCAAATGGCATTCTTTCAGGCTTGTGCCACACATTGCTCTCTCATTGCTGGACAGCAAAACTGTGCTGAGCAATGAGAGAAAAAACTGGCCTCTATTTTTACTCCTCTGACCCACCAAAAGTAGCAATCTGACAGAATACATGCAGTGGTTCTGCACTGAGTATGTTAGGAGTGTACCAAACTCAAATGCTATGAAGTCAGAAGTTTTTTTTCCTTGGAATTTCCTGTAGTTACAGCTCAAAATAATCTTTTATAATGTCAAGTGCTACAAAAGATTACAAAATTACTTGTTTTCAACTGCAATACCTGGAAGATCATAATCTTTCAAGTGATTATCTCCATAATTTTTTTGAAGGTAAAAACTGCTAATTGTTGTCTTCTAAATGGAGGTAGAACTGAGGTAGCAAAACTGTGCTTGAAGTATAGGTAGACACCATGCAGTCGCTTTTCCTGCGCAGGTAGCTTCAACTTTGTGTTACCTTCCCACCCTACAAAAATAACAATAAGTCTTTGGAAAGTAAGCCTAGAATAAAATTCTCTTTATTTACAGAGAGTATCAAAATTGTACTGCTACTAAATAAAGTACCTTTATGTTTTGCTTTCTTTACAGATAATCCAGGCATTAAATGGGTAAAAATGAGGGACATCAGGTACGTTTTAAAGGTAGCTACTATACTAGCTGGGCTCCAAGAGCAGTTTTAGCTGTAGATTATAGGCAGGGAAATGACACTATCTATCTGGTGTTTGTGATGGGCACACATCTATTAAAAATCAGAAGAGAGGGGGCCAAATATTGGTCTATTCAGATTTTTAAAATCAATAGTCAAACCTAGCTGGAAAAGACATAGTAAGTTCCTCTACGCTTTTAATATACTGTAAGTTTTACTAGCACTTTTTCAACATTTGCTATATGTGTTCAATAAATGATTGAATTAATTAATGCTTAAAATAACGTTTGTTTTTTTTTTTTTTAAAATGCCACAATAATCAAAGAAGAATCAAACAAAGAGCTTAGCAGGAATTAAACTAGTAAGAAATGAAAACAGAGTTAGAACAGTTCATTAATATATTTAATGACTACGCATTAAAAGCAAATTAAAATTGATTCTAAAAGCATCTCAAAAAAGATCTAGCTGGGTTTAATGAACTTTTATTCAGCAGGCTATTCTTTCATAAGTTCTTTGCATGCTTGTCTGCTATTTTATATTGTAGGCAATATTAATCTGATTTTTAAGTGATCCTCTACCAGTCTTTCAACATTAATTTAATATTCAATACAGACCTTATCACAAGCAACATGCTTATAGTCAGTTTGAAAATGCTCAATGGATAAATCCAAACAACCACCAGCAGCCAATTCAAACAAAAATTTAAAAAAAAATCATAATCCACCTCACAACCCAACACATTATCATTTCATATGGTTAAAAACACATCTAAAAATAAATGTAGTAGACTGTGTAGCAGAGTAGCTGGAAATCAGTAGAAAATTTCTATTATGGATGAAAGAAAAGATTAGTCTCCTAGCACAACTAGAGACTAGTATTGGATAGATAATTAAGGACTGAAGTGCAAAGGGAATACAAAGATTAGTGCAACTAAATATACAGAATGAAGACAGTGAAAAAATTTGGTAGAATTATTGAGAAATTATCTCACAGTAGAAGAAAATGTAATAAATTTTAAAATACAGAAATTATTTCATTTATTATATTAGCTTCTATATTACTCATACTTGGGAGAAATACTGAAAGCAAATCAACTGCCTTAAAGACAGTGCTCAGATTGAAACGTGATGCTGACCAAGGTGGTTATAAAAACACCAAGACTGTCACAGACATGTTTAAGAAAATGCCTTACAGTTATAGACATTGCTGTAAGATGAATCCTGGATTCTCAACATCTCCCAAAAGTAATACTTCGTTTCACATAAATTATTTTTATGCTCTCCACATTTGATATTGTCAGCTTGTTTTAATACCTTGATATTCAAGTTATCAAAAATGTTATATCCCACCCCCCGTCAAACAACCTCTTTTCTCCACAGGTCCTTATTTCTCAAAGACCATTAACAACCTTACATCCACGACAGGAAAAGTAGAATAAAATTAGCAAACTACAGAGCTGTCAGCCATCTTGCTCTGCATCATGTGACAGGGTGTAGCAGTGCCTGCTGGATTGCGGGGTAAGGTAGCTGGCGAAGGTGATGCCTAACAAGGACAGTGCCCTTTCCTCTGCTGTAACAGCACAGTGATTTGCTCCCTCTTCTCGTGTGATTCCCCAGGCAGTCTGCCCAGATCCCATGCCAGAGTGGGTCCCCAGGCAAGGAAGAAATTACAGGCTGCACAAAATAGCATGTAATACAGGAACTGCAGGGAAAAAAAACACAAAAGGGAGAGTAGGTGGCAAATGACTAAGTTTCATGTGCTGCATTTTAGATGAGACTTGCCTGTTATTGCTGTTAAAAAAAACAAACAAACAAACAAATTAAGTACTCCAGATTTGTTTCCCATCTAGAGTGTTTATGGTAGTTACAGGAACTTCTATCATATCATGGGAAATGTTGCCATAACTGCGGAAATTTAAATCACATTTGAATAAAGATGTTTTGGAAACAAATTAATTGCATGTCTTTTAGCTTGCCTATGCTGTGCTCAGTTGCTATTTTTTTTTGAAGAACTACTGCAGCAGGGGACTATCAAAATAGTGTGTGACGTTACCTGACACATGATGATTTGGTCTTTAATTAAGGTCAGCATGACCTAGATCACAGCAAACATCTCCAAGCCTTAATTCTGACAGGAAAATCCATTCATAGACAGAATCAAATTTCCTCTATGTTAAGAGAAACAAATCAATCTGGATTTTAAAGCATGGGTATAGCGGTGTCAAAGTAGATACAGAAAGACTCTTTAGAAGCCCTGTGACAGAAGAGCAGAAACAGGCTTTTCTTCTCTTCTTTCTGTGTAGCTTCAAAGGTTGTCAAAAGCAATCACCATCAGCACTTACTGCATGGGGGGAGAGCCAGAAACCTTTATGAGAATTGTCAGGTGAGGAACATAATATTGATCTGAGCAACACTCACAGGCTGCTTGCCCAAGATTATTTCTTACTCTTTTTTCCCCTGGTTATCAATCATTTCGATGTAAGCCTTTATTCAGAGCCCCAATAGCCTCTTCTTGTGTCAGTCTTCAGACCAAAAGGCCCACTCAGCACCACTACCTGCTGGTTGTGTGCCCCACTCTAGAAGTACTAGCTCCTAAAATTTCACAGTTCCACAGTTCAGTGGGAATCTGTTTTAAAAATGTCCAGGTACCTAACTCACGTGGAAATCAAACCACTTTATAAAATATGCATAAGTGGCTTTTAGGCACACAAATATCTTTGAAAATTTGGTCGCAGTTCATTTACATTGAAACAGGCTATTTGCACTGCAGTCACGTCTGGCAGCAAGCAACGCAGGCGACCGTTTTACTCCGACTCCTCTCATCCTGTTTCCTTCTGCCAATCACTTCCCCCTCCTTGAGTTTCTATGCATCTCATGAAGCAGTCTCAACCATCTGGAGCCCATGCCTTGCCTTTGAGTAAGTCAGTAAAGGAACTCCTCCTCTCAAAATTAAGGCCACTGAGATGCAGCTCACATGGCAGAAAAGCCCCAGCCTCTCACAGGTTTTCTAAGACCCAGGCCTGGTTGGTCTGCTTATCCATCCAGCCCTGGCTCAGTGACTACAAGTCAGTTTGTGTCACTAGCAGACAGCAAGACAGACCTCCTATGGTGTTTTGCATGGGAGCTGCTTCTCTTCACATCTGTGGCAAGAGGGCTACTTGTCATGGCGGTCTTGCAAAGTTACAGTAAGATGTTCAGAGCTAGTCTGTGCAACCAGATTTTATGGTATTTTAAACTAGAAGTTCAATAACAAAGATGGGTGGTGGTCGACAGGAACTACTGTGGACCCATAGTAGGCCAAGATTCAGAGTGGGGGAGCCACTGCTAGAGTGCAAATGAAAACTGATTCAGTTAAGCTATACAAGACTATAACCTATGGCACCAGATGATCCTCGCAGCTCCTTCTGGCTTTGTAATCTATACATTAGCCTTTACTTAAGACCCTAAGGCACTTTCAGGCCCTGGTCAAGTAAGGGTTATAATAATTTCCAGGCTCATACTGATGATACAATGCACCTCCTGTTTGAGGTGAAAAGTATTTACATTCCCCACAGTGCAGATGGAGACAACAAACAAAGGCACAGTAAGGAAACTCATTAAGTTACATTGATTTTCAGAAAATTTTAAGAAAGCAGAATGATTTTTTATGTACCATATGAAAGATCTTAAAATAATACACCATCATGATATAGATCAGATCTGTTGAGAGTCGACAAGAATACGGCCAAATACAAGGTGTTCTTTTCCACTTCCAGATCTGAGCTTTTCCTTTGCAATAATCTTCCTCAAAATAAAATATTATAACATGTTACAAACATTATATAACATGTTTGAGGTCAAATTGTATGATGATAAATATTAAAATCAGCACTTAGCCAATAAGGAGATGGAAGAAATGGAGGCATATAGCAGCAAGATGATATTTCAAAGGACTTCAAATAAATCAACAGGACTTCAGGAGACAAAGCCAGAGATACAGGTCAGCTCTTCTGAATCCCAAAGCAATGTACCATGGCACTTTGGCACTGATGAAATGTTATCACTCCTCTATCTTTATAAAACAGAAGTTTAAAATAGTTATGTAACAGAATACAGCTTTGGATTTATTTTTTTTAACCAGCTCAACAAACTTCTGAAGAAGTTGAAGAAAATTAACTTCTATTGAATGTCTTTTAATTTGATTCTCTACAACACTATAAGGAAAGGGGGAAAAAAAAACATCCAAAACAACAGAGTAGGCAAAGCTGGTTGCCACAATAGAGTATTAGTTGTATTTGCCGTTCTCTTTCCAAAAGCTTACTTATGTAAATGTAAGAGTGCAGGAGACTTATCAAGGATTAAAAATATCTAATATTTTTAAAGACAAGTAATTATTTTTCCGTGTACACTAAGGTTTAGCGCTATCCCTTACCTCTGCTACGTCCCCCTGCAAAATGCTCTAAGTGCCAGTGAAAGAAAACTGAACAACACTCTCCATCTATGTAGGAGGTATATACGCTACTTGCTCATCTGAGCCTATCCTGCCCCTCCAGATAGTCTGACTCTCAGAGGAAACACTGCATTCATCATGTGGTCTGTGTTTTAAGCTACGAGTAATCGAACCTGATAGTCTGTTGCTCACCTCATGGCAAAGCGCATGAGGTTGATGAACAAACAACGCAAGGGAAGACTTCCATACTTGGGTTCAGTCCTACAATATTCAGATGTGCTTAATCCCAGCTGGACTCACTGAACTAAAATAGAAGGTACATACACACAAATCTAGCCCCAAAAACATGCTAGCCACAGCTGAAACACAACAGTATAGTATGGAAATATTTGTCTCAAAATACAGTCCAGAGCCTTTAACTTGCTACTAAAACTACATGTGTAGGAAGAGGGAAAAAATACATATATTTATCTGTACTGTATATATTTTTTAATATATATTTATATATATAATTTTGCATATTCTATATATACACACATACGTACACGAATACTGTCAAGACCTCATATAACGGGAAACATTTCTTCACTGCTAAAATGCTGAATTCCGCAGAATATATCATGAATTTTACCTGAAAATTACTGTGAACCATCTGGTATCCATAATATGAACAGATCTGCAAGCCTGAGTTCAAGGAAATATGTATGAGGTTCAAGCCATACATGCTGCAGTTCTACTTTGATCCATGTCTTGGACACTTGTTAAGGGAAGACTCTAATATCTGAAATGTAACACCCCTTTGAGACGCTGCTTATTGCTCAGTCTTTTGTGAACTGAATTTGTCAGGATGAGGCACAACATCCATAACGCATTCTAAAAATTCTCCCATCAGCAGCTATGCAATTATCATTGCCTTCTTTTGGCATCCAGTTAATGAGCCAGTAATTGCATTATCATTCACATACACCGCAATTTTTCTTTTTTTTGAATTCATGCCCATTTATATGTCTTTTTGGTGGATACAATTTTTTAAAAGAGGAATACAGTTATCTTAGAAAAATCAGGAATATGAAATTATTCCTCCTAGACTAGGAAGGATTCTTTGCCTCCTCTGAAGTATGGATTTTCATTTCTGACATCCCAAGTAATATGGGTATAGAAGCATATTTTTTTTTAAGATTCAGCTTCACAATCCTTAAATTGGCATTGTTCAAATAATAATTCAATCATAATCATAATCATAATCATAGTCATAATAATAATAATAATAATAATAATAATAATAATAATAATAATAATAATAATAATAATAATAATATAGTAAACCAATAAGCAACAGCCCTGTGGAAACAATCCTAACTGCTCAGGTTCTAGTGTAATGCAATATAATCATAGTAACTCTTCTCTCCTTTAGAATTACTTTTAATGAAAACAGACCCTAATATTTTAACTTCTGATATGAAAAGTGAATGTATTTATTTCTCTTACTTCACTCTAATAAACAATTAACAATTCTTTTGAGCCTCCTTTACAAAGCACAGAAGCATGTGCATTTTGTTAGGCAAAATAGTCTTCACCTCAAAATTGCATGGGTCAGGTCACAAACTTTGCATTTCCTTCACTAGTAACATTTCAGCTAATTTGCTCTTGCCTTGAGGATCAGGCTTATCATTTTATTCTCTTTATTCAGGGTCATCAGAATTTACAATGACCTACTTCCTTACTAAACAAGCATGCTATGAAGTATTAATGGATTTTCTGTCTTGCAGACTGTGCTTTCATATTGTGTAAGGGGAAACTCCTTTCAGATCAGAGAAAGGCAACAAGGAAGATCAAAGGTATAGAATGGCTTCTAAATAGGGAAACATAAATAATTTCCAATTCTTCAGCCTAGGAAAGAGATGAAAGGGGAGGTGTGACAGAGGTTTATAAAACCATAAATGCCCTGGAGAAGGTGAACTGAGATTAACTGTTCAGCCTTGTCCATTGTAAGAATTTGGGGGACTCAGATGAAACAGATGACAGGTCTGAAACAAACAAAAGATGGTTCTTCTTACAATGCAGTTAAGCTGCTGAACTGCTTGTCAGAAGATGCTGTTAAACAAGATGCTGTTATACTGAAGGATTTAAAAAAAAATAATCCCTAAATAAAAATTTTTAAAAAAAGGTCCTGCCAGATCAGAAAAAGAAGTAAGAAACAGGTTTGTAGGAAACAGGAAATTATAAGAAATAAGCAAAAATGGATTACAAACCAGGATATGAGGGAAGCAGAAAGAAGAAATAAATAGTGGGAGAAAACTTTCAGCAATTTACAAGGAAAACATCAAATTTGGAAGGCTAAAATAAAATACCTAAGATACCCTGTTATGGCTTATACCAAATCATCCAAATTGTGCCTAGCATTAATGAGAATCTGGACACCATTATCTTCCTGGTACTGTTGTCACAGACTATCTAACAGGTAATACCAACTTTTAGTGAGAATAGAAGGAACCCTGTCAGTCATTTTAGGGATGGAAAGAGCATCCATCACTGTAGATCCCTTTCTGGAAGCTTTATTAGTCAATCTGTTTCTCAAAAAGTTTTAACAACATTTCTGGCTTAACTCTAACAGTCTGGGCTCACCTCTGCTCTTTATCCTTACATTTCTTTCAGTGCCTGTGAAGAGAAAAAATAATGTACGCCACCACCTGAACGGATGCTCGATGTCTCTCTAGGGACAGCATTTTCCACTCTGGCAGTTTGCATAAGGAAAGCCTTTCCCTCAACATACTCAGTCCCTGCTCTCTGCACACCCACAAGGACTGCCTGCAGCAGTCTTTCGCTGTCAGGTATCATATCAGTCTAGTAATTATGGAGCAGCATTTTCACGCTTACTCTCATTCTTTTTAACTCTAGTACTATTGTGGTTGGCTGGAACTCTGACACTGATCAGCAAAGGTATAGTGAAAAATCAATTACCTCGTCATGCAGTAATACATATGCCATCAACTCCCAGAATGAGATATGAAAGATTAATGTTTCTCACTATGATCATGGCTTATGGATTCAGGGCTTAGCACATCCCGCACATGAATATGGAGGAAAAGGATTCCCAGAGAAGGAACTGCCCCCACATCACGTGAGCATATGTCACCTCAAGTAGTGCCAAAGAGCAGAATCCCTTCTCTGGAGATTTCTGCAGATGGAAAGAGACCACAACAAACTTAAAACCACAACCATGCTAATAAAAGAAACAATCACATGCAGTTTTCAAGGAGAAGTATATGGTTTTATTTACATAGTACATATGGTTACACCGATTTATTTAGGCAGAAAATAATTCTGTGACCTAGTTTTGTTAACAGTGACCAAAAGAGAGTGCAAGACATTTAAATCATTCATTTGTAAAAAGAAGAAAATTAAATCTTCCATCAGTATCACCCAGTAAATCACTTCCTACACAAAAGCCATAATGCTGTTTAAAAATATACAGAATGCTATTTGAAAATATATGGCCCTGGTCTATGTTGGAGGTTGCTGAATCCAGTAGCCTGACAGAGGCAAAGCTGCTGCAGCACCCCATCCCCATGTCCAGCCAGTTGTGAGGCACGTGAGCACACATGCATACAATACCTACGTACATATATTCATGGCCAGCCATACAGATCAACACAGACCAAAACCACAGCACTCGGGCAAACACAAGCTGTACCAATGTCCTGATCATGTTCCCCTCTCAGGCTGACCAGGATGAAAGCAATTTAGCACAAAATACATATGTAGATACATTATGTGTCCCTCCAGTAACTGGCCATAGATACCGAGTCTGTTCAGTAGCTGGCCCCTGAATCACCCCTACACACACACAAACAGGTCTCTCCGGTCCAGCTTGGACCCCCTGCTTCCTCCAGTAGCCAAGCCACACAGCCTCTGGCCTCTCCAGTATCTGACCCAGGCTTATGGCCTCATCTCCTACTCACCAGCTAGTCTGGCCTGACCAGTGATCACACATGCTGAGATACGCACCCACAAAATACGCATGCCGTACAGTCTCTTCAGCCGCCCCTGCTCTCGGGCCCCTCTGACCCACGGCCCCTTGCCCTGTAGCTGGTACTTAGACCTCTCATGCACTCCAGTCTCTCCAGCTGCTGCACCACAGACACACGGGCCCCTGTGACCCACGGTCTCCGCTCCAGTTGCTGCATGCAGACCCCCATACATGTACATGCACACATAATACGACGTCCCTTCATCTCGTTAGAAATGGAGGTTGAGAAGATGACAGGACAGACAGCACAGGTCAGGCACAGGCCATGGCCAGATAACTGTACTGACCAGCAGCCTGTCAACACATGATTAACCTCTTTTATCACCTTACCCCTCTGTTTTCCCACACTTATTCCTCCCCCAAACCACTATGATCCCTTCCTTCCCTCACCTTTGGTTCCTCCCCTAAACATTCCATAGTAAGTCTTGCGCAATCCAAAAATGCTCTATCCTTGCGTCCCGTAATGAGACCCACAGCCTGCTGGCAGTGACCCCCTCCATCTGTAGGGTGAGCTGAGGAGCCATTCCCATTGACCCACCTGGTTGATGGCTGTCACACTGGGGCTAATGGCTGTCCTGTGACAGCCCAGTGAGGAGCTGGGCCAGGGTGTCCTTTTTGCTCTGATTTGGTTATTGGGGTTCTTCTGTCATTGTTTCCCTGCTCCTTCATATTTTTGCAGATTAGCTTTTAATTAACATAGACCTAACAGTCTATCTAGCTGATCCAATCTGAGAAGAGTCAGTGGAGTTTGGAAAGTACAGATATGGACATCAGCAGAAGGCTGTGACAAGGAAAGTATCCAAATCTCTTGTGAAAGTCGGGGTATGTTTTTTTTCTAGAGAGGACCGGCTGGGTGCAGCTGCCCCAGTAGCAGTGTGAGGAGGGTTGGAGTCACTGCTGGGGCTGCTCCAGCAGGGCTAAACATGGCTCTCCAGCACACCTTCTGCTGCCTAATTGTCATCTCCTCCCATCAGAGGAGGGAAAGCAGCAGAGCTTTGCCACTTGACACCCATCAGCATCAGTCGCTTATCCAAGCCCTGCATCAGGCAATTCAAATGCAGAGCTGGGTTTAACACTGACTTTCCTGAGGAAAGGGCTGTCACAAAGTTGAATCTTTATTTGCATTCTGCCTTAACTGAGCAGGAGCTTAAAAGTTACTGATAAAGCCCAGGACTGTCGACACAGGTGGGTCCAGGGAGGATTCAGAACATGCTTATAAAGGTTGCTGCTTGCTTCCCCTCTGTCCCAGGCAGGCCAGCTCTGCTCGCGTGCAACCCTGAGATTTTTAGCTAATGCAGCTCAATGGAAGCTGAAATAATGTAGCAGAGAGAAAATAACTAGATAATGATTTAGGGGACTATGTGCGTAGCGCGTACAAGAGAGTCTGAAGTGACATGGTCAATACCAACGACAGTAGAAAGGGAATCATCTCTGCATTCAGAGGTCATCAGTGCAGCATCAATAAACTGAACTGAGGTGAGAAAGTTAGCCAAAAACCCAAGGAAAACATTCACTGTCTAAACTGCTGGATAGCAGAAAAAAAATAGGTGTTATCACTGATGACTGAACAGCAAATGAAGCAAAATCTTAGAGTAAATAATGCAGAGCATTATCAAAGGTGCCTTATTAGCCACCTTTTAATTTTTCAGCATTCCATTTCTCTTACTTATTAGCATTTATGCTTTTGTCACCATTTTTGGACGGATAATTTCCATCTGTTTCTTCTTGTTCCCCATGTCCTTTTTGCTGCATGTTCTTTTTTTTTCATTGTTTCTGCTCTTTTAAGACTTTCAAAGTGTTATCCTATGCTTATTTTACTAAAAAGAAGTGGAGGGGAATCTAAGACAAGCCCTAAGAGTCTTAACCAACCTGAATGGGTTTGATGTTACAAAATTAATTAAACGTGATAAATGAGTGGACCTAAATAGCATGTTAGCGCAAAAGAACCAGAGTTAAAGTGCCACCACTTCACTGCCCAGTTAGGCTCAGAGGACACTGTCACTACAGCAACAGCCTCCCCGGGTGTCACACGGGGAGCACACCATCTCCTCTCTCCGTTCCTGCCCGCTGGCCTGTGCCAGTTGGCTGGAGCAGGCAGACAGTTATCATTGGCACTACGGGCTGTTCTTTCCACAGACCAAATTTTAATGACTCTGTCCAGAGGCCAAGCAGTGTGTAAGCATCCGGAACATATCTCTCAGAGAGAGTGTGCGTGTGTGTGTATGCAAAGGTCAGCAACAGTCAGCATTCAGAGACCATCAGCAAAACCCCAACAGACCTCCGGCAGAAGCTGAAACTCCATCTCACCATCTACACACTAGAGGAAACAGGATTATTGCACATTTTATATTTGCATTCAGAGTGTATTCTCTCATGCAAGCTGCTGCAAACCTCCTTAAATAATCCAGTTTCACTAGAAGTAAAATGCTCATCAGGACACAGTCTCTTCCTGTCTGTAAAAAATTTGGGCAAGATCTCATCTCTACAAGTCTTGGGACAAAGTGTGGCAAATAATGCTAGTAAATAGGACAGCCAAATCCTGCTGTGGTTAGCCTGAACAAATGTTGCTGTGATAGAGCCGTTGCTGAACTAAGACCATACCGAGTGAGACAGTATTCAAGACAAAGATTATTCAAAGGTAGCCCTTAAAAATCTTTTAAACAAACAGAGCAAATCTCTTCAGAGCAAAACTCGATTTATCTCTTCAGAGCAAAACTCAGTTTTGGCTTCTAAAAGGCAAGAGTGCATCTGTGTTGAAGACCTCGAAATCTCGTGCTTCAGAGTCTGAGCTACTCATTTGCATAGGAACTGGCTGGAATAATTTCCCCCAGTTTAAAACGGGTCAGATGAACTTTTAAGCTCTTCTTTTCATCCTCTTCTGAAGTAGCAGATACTGGCAACAACTGTGGGAAGGACAGGCACTGAGATCTTGAACGGCTAGTCTTTTGCATATATGGAAGTCTTCCTACTTACAGGATCAGTGGAACCAATTATTCCTGCTTAGCAATCAAGGAGAAAATTTTCTCTGGGACAGATTGATACGAATGTGGAGGGAAGCTGCTTCCTTCTTCAGCACTGAGAACAAACATCTGCTGGGATCATTTAGGGTGATTTTGCTCAGGTGTTTTTTTCTTGCCCTGATGAGACCTCAATTACTGACGACCTATCAGTCTTAGTTCTCTGCATCTATAAGCAGCTGAATCTTCCAGAGACCTATACTGTTTCAACATTGATAAATCCAAATTATTTGTTAAAACAGTGTAGAGGGCTGTGGATTAACTGTGCTGTTGTATATCCAAAGACATGGGAGCTGGCCTAAGGTTCAGGTTCAGACATACCTCTGCATAGCTCTGTGTTTCCACAGCAGCATAAGTGCTTTCACACAGCCTGAACTCCCAAAGCCTGTGGACCTGAGCTAGCTTGGTGCAGAGCCAGCTTGCTTACTTCAAGGCTGTGGCTTCTGAGCTGATAGACTGCTACACATCTACAAGAAAATACATCCTCAAAGGGACAAAGAAAATAAAACTGCAAATAGATTCATGAACATAACTTTATGTCTGATAAACCACAGCCTATGCTGTTTTCAGACTGCTGCTATCAAAGTTAAAACACATAGAACAAAACCAGTAACAGTGGCGGAGCCAAATATCAGCTGTAACTAATACTGTCCCATTCAGAAATCGATAGAGCTAGCAGAGTCCACGCAGGTGACCTTTGCAGCAAATATGCAGCATATAGTTTTTAGTATACCCAGAACCTGTCTAAACTGAAAGCAGATAAACATGATTTATTATACATAACTAGTGAGAGGCATGGGAGAGACATGATTCCTTCTCAGGCCCACACAGAACAAATACTGATGCCATTCACTGGGTGTGCAGCAGCAGGTGTACCTTGAGAAGGGAAAGAATATGCTGTGTAATAACCAAAGGTGCAATTCCTGGGAAGAATTAAGAATTACTTCAGGGTTTGCAGATGACGTCCTCCAGACGTGTCTCTGATGGTAAACCAAACAGGACTGGAAGGCAGTTTTGAGCTCCATGATCATCACTGCCGTACAGCTGTTATCTTGCTCACTAGCACCACTTTGATCTGGGACAGCCAACATTTTCCCAGAGCCTTGGCACGTCTTAGGGGACAGAACACATGAGGAATTATTCAGAGAAAGTTGACACCTGGCCACCCTGTTTGGGGAAGGAAAAGGGGGTGGGAGTTTAGGCAGGTAAACATGAGCTGTGCTGTGCCACCCAGCTCCAGGGCCAGAGAATGGCTTGCCTTTTATCAGCAGTGTAGCTGTAGCTACTAAGAAAAAAAAAATGTATGTGGCAGAAGTTTGTGTTACCTCATTTGCTTCTGGCCTCCGCTTGCTTTTTTTGGAGAATTAACTGATTCCATCACACACTTCCACAGCGCCTACAACATTGGCACTTGGAGGCTGTAGTTAATAATTAAAAGGCAGGCAGCTCTGCAGCCAGCGCTTTACTGAAACACACTGAGGACCAACATATGGTAGAAGTGGGCTGAGGGAAACGAGAGCCATCCAAGGACTCGTGTGAGCAAGCACTGGCAGGAATGCACAGGAGTGCAAATTTTGGAAGGTGACTGGAACAGGAATGACTTCTCCTGTCTGACCAGCAGCTTAGCATCGGTGGACAGCAGGGGCTCAGAGGACAAAAAAAAAGATCACATCCTATTGCAGGGGTCTCTGAATAGATGGGGGCTTGAACCACTGCAACATTGGGAAGCCAGTAATTTGGGGAGGGTGGCATCTCAGCTGGATTCTGACTCGCCAAAGGCTTCTCTATGCAACAAAAGGTGATTGCGCTCCTGATCCATCTCATTTTGTACTGCACTACAAGTGGCTGACAGGATGGGGAAATGTATCCACATCTTGCTAGTGAAAGGCATTTTTCTTCTGCTGAATTCTTGAAAATAACATGTAAGGATAGATGATAACTCTACAAGTACATAAAATGACAAAGCGTCATGTCTAGAGTGAGTATCTCGCCCAGAATTTTATGCTTCAGCTGCAATAAGAAGAGAAGTAATTCACAATAAACTTGACAAATAATACCAAGCCGTAAAGGTACTATGTAACTGAAAAGGATAAGCAATGTCTGTGAAAATGGAAAGAAAACAGCAAAACTAACTCAATTGAAGGAATTAAACATTCTTTACTCTAGAAAAATTACCTGGAAGGACAGTATTACAAAATTCTGGATGCACAGATTTAGCTTTTCACTGGTAAGTTATTTACATTAATGTCATCCTTTAAAAGGATATGGAATACAACTCCTTTGCAAAAGGTACTCTGTATGGTGAGAGTTTAGTTGCTGCTCCAGCAATGTTATGTGAGAGAGAAAGGTACAGTCAGTACAGCACACTGGTTTCTATTCCAGTTTAGAAGTACTAGAATTTCTAATCACCTGTTTAACTGTTTTAAGTTTTTGGAGATATAGCAGCCTTAGGATTGAGCATTCTAACATAGCCATTTTATAATTTAATTAATATACTAAAGGACTGTGGACTTGTTCATCAAATACATTTATATTTTGGAAAATTAAAACTGCCAACAAAATTTGTCATTTTTAGGATAACAAATGTAAGCTAAAGTAGTATAAGAGGGATAAATAATTATACAGGAGAAATTTGTTGCTGATAAAAATATTAACTTAAATGGAGTGGACACAAAAGGCAATCTGACCTTTTCAGTAAAGCTTAAGAATCAATACTAACTGGAGATATTCCCATGATTTTAAAAAAAGGAGGCATTTATTACTTATCTTCTGTTCTTTGATGCTTTCCTACACATCTCACCAGAACTATTTTCTACGCATTTCTTAGATGGTGATTTTGGGCTGCAGGTAGATACTGCTTTTGAAAACCCCCATGGCCGCCTGCACACATGATTTCATTTCACCATGGCATTGCAATTCTCAGCGTCGCTGAATTTTCCATCGTATTAAGTATTGCTAGTCTTCTCTTTACAGGCTTAGGGACTTTCCGGAAGATGTTCAGATTCTCCATGTTGATGCTTGAATACTATGAAATGCAATTATGCATTCTCCTACGTATCTGTACTTCTGTTGGCAGGTGCGCCCTTCATAAGCATATCCAAACTGTGCAGATTGTCTTCAAGAATGAGTTAAATCCAAAGTATACCTTCAGATTATAAAAATTAGTTAAAAAAACATAGCAGATGGCATTTCAATATCTGCCTAGATTGAAGCATAAAATCAAGAATAAAGATACGTGCAATAATAAAAAATATGCCTACTGTATTGTGCTATGAAGGACATAGCATTCCTCTCTCAAACTGGTTTGCAGCTGCTGCACAACATGGTGAGCCAGACTGCTGCCGGGGTGGGGAGAGCAAAGGGAAAAAGGGGCGAGGGATGGGACAGCAATAGCTACTGCTACAAGAAATACAGTCTCCCTCCTTCAATAGCAGTCACTGCCCTCCACCCCTTCAGCAGGGATAACAGCAACTCATTTTGTGTAACCGTGCAGGAGAAAGCAAGAGTTGTTTAAACTGCATTACCTTCATGAATAACCGTTCCCCATCTCCTTCAAAAAAAGGTATTCAAAGGAGAAGGATAAATTCAACCCACAGCAACAGCTTTTAGCCATTCACACTACTAAAATTCCTAAGTGATTTAAGCTTTCACTGTGTAGCTATATAGCCTCAGGGGTTATACAATAATGAATGTACTTAAAGACACGGTCTTTTTTTCCAGCCTTTTTTTTAATAAACATGATTTTTTCTTGTACTGCATGATAACAGCATAAACCAACTTCTATTCTGTTTCTGAGCCCTAGAGCTGTACATTTTCTTCTTTTATTAGCCAGTGAATACTGAAGCTTTTTATTTTATTTTGCTGTTATGCCACTCTATTACATAAAATATTTTTTTAAATATCATCACTTATTAAAGATGTTTAGTTAACAGATGAGTTTAAATCAGTGATCCAAACAAACGGTATATGCCTATACCCTGCATGTTGATTAGAACATCTAAATGCATATTATAGATGCCATATCAAAGTTTGAAAATCCAGTCCACCATCTGATACTGTCAATTATATATTTTTCTAGGAGCTGATTGAGATATAGAAGCATAAGAAGCAGTATTAACTCTGCAAAAGCTAACTAGATCTATGGAAATATTTGTAATTTAGATATGGTATGTTCTTTTAGAGATTTCCCTGAAGTATGAATTGCAAAACATGTGTTAAGCATCATCTCATATATCTTGATAGAAATAATCATGTAATTATTGTTAGGTTAAGTGATCAAAAGCTGCACACACACAGAGAGGTGCACAGAGAGGCAATGGCGGGGGCAAGCCTGAATAACACCCGGCTACTCCCAGGCCCATCACAGGACCCATCACCCCACCTGCACAAGCCCAGAGGGGCACAGAGGCACAAAGGCAGGCAGGAACCCAAATTAAGGACCCAGAGGAAGGGACAGCCTGTCCAGGCCCCTCTCTGGGCTGTCCCAGGGGACCCTCAGCCCGTGTCCAGGTGTGGGCACCCATCCCCATGGGTCATCAGGAACAGCTCTCCAGATCACCTCTTGGACTAAAGGCGGTCACTGCCCAGGGGCATGGGACAGAAGAAGGATGCAGGGCAATGCAAGACTTATTATGGGATGTTTAGGGCAGGAACCAAAGGTAGGGAAAAGGAGACATCATGGTGATTTGGGGAGGGACAACAAAATAGAGGGAAAATAGGGGGATAAGGGGATAAAAGGAGTCAATTGCATGTAAACAGGTTACTTGTTGGTATGCTGGCCTGGCCACGCCCTGCGCCTGACCACTGCAGTCTGTCCTGTCTTCTCATTAAACTCCATTTCTGACTTTTTTGGTGAGAGATTCTCTAGTCTGTGCCACCGTGTGTGTATAGGGGTCTCTGTGCAGCAACTGGGGTACAGCCACTGTCCACAGGGGCCCCTGTGTCAGCAACTGGAGCAAGTTCAGGTGTGCAAGTGAGTGTGTGAGCACTGGCAACAATCAAGCTGGACCAGCTGGTGGGCAGGTGATGTGAGCTGGGAGACTGCCGGAAAGATGTCCATGTGTGTGTGCATGGCTGTGAGTGAGGGGGGCTGTACCAGCAGCTGGAGTGGGGCTCACACGTCCAGGTGCCAGCAACTGGGGAGACTGGGATCCAGGGGCAGCCACTGGGCAGACTGGGTGTGAGCCCAGCTGCTGGAGAGATCCTCATGGTACATGTGCATTGATATATGCAACGTACCGTATCCACTGACAGACCTCCGTCCTAGTAAGCCAGAGAGGGGAGGCGGATGAGGCCATTGGTTCTGCTTATGTTTGTGTGAGTGCTGCGTGTGCCAGTCTGTGGGGCCAGCTGTGTATAAATGCATATATGTGTTGTGTACATGTGTACAAAAGCAGCGCACTTTTGCCAAATACAGATCATATCAGATTAACCGCTTTCCCTCGACAAAACACGAATTTTCCAGACAGAAAACACACACATGGCATATCTTATATTTTAAACTTTATTAAAAACCCCACACTGTAGAAAACCACTGGTTATTCCAGAAAAGATAAGGAAGAGTATAACTGCCATCTGTAGAAGAAGATACACAATGCAAGCCAGAAGGCTCGTGTTGCTGGTGGGAGGCTGGGACAGACTCGAGGAATCAGTACGGCAAAGGCAGCCATACCAGAGGCATTTTTGTTCATCAGGGGGTACCCGCTGAAAGTGCTCTGAGGGTTGAAACATTTAATGATCCAATCACTAGGACTCCAATAGCAGGCTTGTGAGTAGCCAAAAAGAGGAAGGTCTGCCACATGCTATCAAAATTATCTACCTAACTTTGAAGAGTGTCCGTAAAATTTAATCTATCAACATTTTCAAAGAATAGGCAGGGTCCCATTGCAGCCTGCAGAATCAGGCTCCCAAAAGGAGGCGTCTGGGCCACCGACCAGGCATCTGGGCCTCTATGCATGAACAAAGAGGTTCTAGTAGCCAGAAAGTTAGAGATTCAAAAGGGCAGAAATATTTGCCTGATTGCTAAGTTAAAAATCAATGGCTATGGCCTATTCAGGAAAAAACAAACCAACCAACAGCGGGTGAAAAAAGGGAAGGTAGCTTTATTAAAAAAAAAACCAAAAAACAATTTCTTAGTCACTACAGACCTTGAAACAAATTATACCAAAAACTCATGAATCAGAAGTCAGGCAGAAACCATAACCTGGATGTACACTAAGAGTAGTTACTGTGTATACACCAGCAGATCACATAAGAATCAGGTAGCAGCTTCACCTTTAGCTGTCCATAGCACATAGGATAAAATTCATATTGTAATAGGAGACATCAGCCCAGCTGATGGTAAATGCACAAAATCTTGGGGATGTAG
Source organism: Theristicus caerulescens (assembly GCA_020745775.1). NCBI lineage: Eukaryota > Metazoa > Chordata > Aves > Pelecaniformes > Threskiornithidae > Theristicus > Theristicus caerulescens. The sequence goes on from CM036558.1 coordinate 89,975,512, forward strand.
CCTTGGAATTTCCCAATTCAAATGTTCTTGAAAATAACAACATTTTCATTTAGCATTTATTTTTGTCCACCAGGACAGAATATTCTCTAAGGATTTCTACCAGGCTATCAGAAAGGAACTGATCACACAAGCAAAGATCAAACACTGTTTACATAAAAGTTGTTAGAAATTGTTTCTTTTTGCTATATGCATTCTTGAACAGAGTAAAAAAAAAAAAATATGTACATATGCATGCTGTCCAGTTACAATTTTGTGCCTCTAAAAGGGATCCTTTTTAAAGTTCTGCAAGGAGCTGCCAAAAAAATCCCAAAAGGTAAGGAACACTAGTTTAAATTAAAAAAAAAAAAACATGAATGACAGTTTGTAGTGATTTAGCCAAGGTCTGGAAAATATTTAGCCACAGCTAATGAAAAAAAGATTACAAGAGCAACAAAATTGCTTTTTGAGAGAGTAAAACAACAATACTTTTTTAAAAGACTAAAATAAAAAAATCACACTCCTCATATATAACATAGGGAAAAAGAAAAAATGGAAGCTTATAGGACGTTTAATGATTTTGGTTAGCTCTTTTTTAACATATTAAGAACAAAATGACCTCTAATGATACTATCAACCCATTATGAGATCAGAATGGTTGAGCGGTTGATAATAAAGCAGGAAAACCACAAGTATTTGATTAGAATCTGTTCTGGTTTGGGGTGAAACAGGTTGTATGTTTATAGCAAGGGATGGCAGTGAAATACTTTCCATTCCAACAATAACTGAAAGGGATGCTAAGTTGCAAAAGTCTTCTGAGCCAAATGCCTTAACGCCATAATTAGAGTCATGTTCTCTTGCAGCAGTCCTAACCACCAGGCTCCCAGGAGCAGACAGAACAACATCCTCTGCTTGGCAGTAGGATGCTCACCTGGAAAGAGGGGGCAGAGTCCCGTATTCCAGACCATGTGCCTTGTAAGGGTTAGGATTAAAATTTTCAACAGAAAAAAAAACCAAACGAACCATACATACACAGTTACTTTTTCATAAACTGAAACTGGAACACAGGAGTCTTTTTTCCTCCTCCCTGTCACAGATCCCATAGCTGTGCATTAAACTCCCCACAGAAGTGCAAGGGGAGACTAACTGGGTATTTTACTGTACAGTCTGTGTGTCCATGCTGAGCCCTGCAGCACACTAACTGCTTTGTAGACTTAGCCCCCTATTAGCATTTGGCACTGCTGCAGCTGCTCCTGGCATGTTCCTCTAAGGCTAATGTCCACATTGCAAGAAAGATGTTGATGAAGCACAAGTAAGGACTCAAAGAACTGTGGAAGTGATGAAAGGCTTAGCTAGTGCAAAAGCAGGCAACTTGTGTGTTTCACTGACAAAAAGGTTATGAGGCAAATTCATGACAGGCTAGAAGTACTCTCATGGGAGACACAGAAATTGGATACTGTTGGATCTGTCAGTCTACCTGCCAAAAAAACAAGATCCAGAAGCTGGATGACAGAGCTAGACAAATTCCTACTAGGAAAGGGGAACAAAATTTTAACACTGAGGGTCAACAACCATAGAAAAAATACGAAGACTTGTGGAAGATCATCTCCACCATTGCCAATTTTGAAACCAAGGTGGATTCCATTCCCCCAAAAGACATGCATAGATCAAACAGAAACTAGTTCATGTAACCAGCAGAGAGTGTTGATGGATTCTTTATCCCAGCAGGAGGTTTTTATCTCAGTAACCCTGACTGCAACCAACACTGGATAATCAAAAGCATGTTAAGCCTTTCAGCTTTACTGAAGCTAATTTTGGGTGTAAAACTTTACAGCGGACAACAAAAGGAATGACAAAACCAGTAAGATAGGCTCTGACAAATCTCAAAATCAGCAAATGCTTCCGAACATCAATTTTTCTGTACTGATAGACTGAAGGTATGATTAACTTCCAAAATGCTATGGGATGCCAACCAGAGTCACTGGAAGATGCTGAAAAATTGGAGACGGTCCAGCAGAGGGCTACCAAAAGCATTATAAGGCAGGAGAACTCGACATAAGAAGAAAGACTGAAAGAATGGGGTTTGTTCAGCCAAGACAACAGAAAGCTCAGAGAAGATTTAATCAAAGTCTTCCAATACATAGGATGTAGTTATAAAGGAGATGCAGGTACTCTCTACAGAAGGATACTTGCTATATATACAGGATATATATGCTATAATATCTGATGCTTACCTACAGGTAGATTTGCTATACCACAGTCTTTCTGCTTCTTAAGTGCCTACTACTGGTTCCCTATCTGTCCTCCAGAAAAAAATCCATGACAGAAGGAAAATACCCTGTTCATTGCTAACATTGTCATGTATTTTTTTCTGTTTTGTTGAAACAAATCAGTAGCCCTGAAATCAAAATAATATATTTTTGTCAAAGCAAAGTGTAGCTCCACAAGCCAGATTTACTCTGCTTAGCCCTGAACGTGTTTCTTTAAGTTTTCGAATTTCAGTCTACTGGTAGTTCCTCATCTCTGGGTTTTAGTGACGAAACTCTGCAAAGCAGCTTCAGTCCAGGCCTCACCAATATATATTTTATTTTTTTTCAAAAAAAAAAAAACATTCAACAACATGGTCCTTTTAAACAACTATACCCCAGCTCTTTTTTTTGTTGTTGTTGTTAATTACACACACTTATCCTATACCAACTTGAGGTATATCATTGACAAATGTTATTTCTCTTTTTAGTGTAATCGGTATCTCTAATCTAATCCTTTATTTGTGGTCTTGATTTTCAAAAGCAAAGAACACAAACCAAACAATTTTTTGCTTACACTCCAAAGTATAAACAATAGTAATCTAAAAGTGTACAGAGGGCAAATGGTCTGTGATACTGGCATTTAGTCGCTTCCACACATTTGTAAGAATGCAGTGCACTCAGTACTTTCAGTAACTGCCAAACTATTCAGAACATTTAATACATTTTACAAAGAGAGATTAGAAAATTAATGACATCCTGGAAATTAAATACTCTTAACAAATTTACAAATTGCTTAAAGACTTCCACTCTTTCTGAGTGAAACAGGAAGTTACAGAAGAGATAAAAGACATTAATTGTACATCACAGTCCATGATTTATTTCTTTTGATTCTGGAGACATGATGTGTCTAAAAATATAACATCTTCTGAAAGTACTGTATTAGATATACCAAATTTTAATGGTCTAAAAAGATAGGCAAGAAAAATAAATACATTCTGCAAAGAGCAACTTTAAACCAAAACGGTTTTAGGGAAGGAGTAGCAAATATTAATACTGTTTTAGCAGCACATTTATGCCCAGAATAAAAGCCATAGGTTGACATAAAAACAAGAATAACATTCTCACTGATTTACTCTACTACAATTATCAATAACTGTACTACTGAATTATTAAAATACTGTATTGACTGCAGATGACCACAGTCCTTGCTTAACATACAGCACAACTTGGCAACTTCCACAAAAAACACACAACTAACCCAAATCAGCAAGAGAAAAGCAAACGCACTTAGCTCACCATTTAAAATTTCTACAGAGAACTACATCTTAGAACATATTTTGTTTATGCAACTTCAATTTCAATATTCCATATAACATAGATCTGCAGCCATATCTGGGAATAAAATGTATTTTCCTGAACAACAACTTACAACGCTCAACATTTGTAAAATCACTGCAATTTTGGAGTTAGCCTTTGAGGCACAATGTTTTTCACAATAAGGCTCAAGTAACTTAAAAGGTAAGTAGAAACTATTTGCTTCATTCTTCATGCTATTCACAATAAATAGCATGATGTTTATCATCTTTCTTGTTCTACTGGTGTGTTTATAAAAATGTACTTACTTTTAAGCTTCAGTGCCATTTTGATGCAAAAGTTAAAATAATTCTTTTTCCCTAAAATGACATAACTATATTAAAAAAACCCTAAAACATGTATTTGCTTTTCAAAATGAAATCTAAATTTTTCCTTATATATACAGATTTCTGTCAATGACAGCTGGAATCATCACAGTACTACAACAAAAACTGTAGTATTTCACCATTTTAAAGATCTTCTGCAAAACAGTAAGGAAAAACAACTCCTAATATTTTGATTTTTGAAAATTATTAAACTGCAGTACGTCGTGTAGTAAAGTATCATCAGAGTTGAGTTACAAGCCAAGACTCAACTACAAACACAGATGGGTTCCATAAATGTCACGGAGTCTGGAGCCAGCCAGTCCCCTTGAATCAGGGGGCCCAACCAGGAGGAGGCTGTAAAATTCCTATAAATGGTTGCAAATTACAGAAGGAGGACAAGCCCTACAGCAGACTTGGAGAGGGCAATGTCTTCGCAACAGACCTTTAACCCAGCAGACCTCAGGATATTCAAAGGAACAGTGCTTTTTTGAGTCAAATATAACACTAATACCTGGAAAAAATCCTTGGTCTTGAAAGTTAGGCTTTAATGAGGTGAGGAGAGGAGCAATGTGGTTTACATACCAGAGTGGTAATGCATCTACCACAATATGGCTGCATCACATAATTTCTAGAGCAATGTTAGTTTTTACATTGGTAATTGCTACGTGGCTGTACATTCTTCCACTTAAGTGTGCGACTCAGTCAGACATAACTTTACTGACACTCTCATTGTTAGAAAGTGACTACCTGTGAATTAAGTCTGTAGCAATCCAGAAATGAAGAGAGAAGTAAGTTTATACTCCCAAGCACCCACTGAGGCACTCCTGGCTCATTTACCAGGCTATTCAGTGCACAATTAATCATTAATTCCACAAAGCACCTACCTGCCAAACCAAGTGTTCCTTTACAACAGCTGTACCTGATAGACAGACGCTCAGCACAATCGTATGAGATGCAGAGGTCAAGATGCTGGCAACTATAGCGTCCCTCATGTTGAAGGGCAGCATGGTATACACCACAAAAATAATGAACAAGAAAAATGATACCTGTGCAAGACAGCAAGACAAAAAAGAAGCATGTCAAATTCACTTTGGAATAACATTTTAAAAGTAGCATTTAATTTTGAACTGTCTTCAGCATAAAGTTACACATCAGGTTTTTACAGAAAAAATACCGCTAACCACTGCAGAAAATCAATTTAGGAAGAATTAATTTTAAAAAATGTTGGAAAATGTACATTATATTTGATTTAAGAAGCGCAGTTTCAAGATACTACATCATGGTTTGAGAACTACACAATAATCCAAATTTTTCAAATCTAAATTAGATTTATGTTTTAAAATTTTAATTTTATTAACACTCTGTTTACAGTTAGAGTGTAGTTCTCCTGGGACTTGTGATTTCTGACTGCATTACAAAACAATTTGCCAAACCCCTCCACAGGGCCTAAATTTCAATGCAAAGAGATTTCATTCATCCTGATGCACTAAAAATTCACCATTTCATATAACATGACATTATGCAGAAAAGCCCAAGTTCAGCCAAGCATTTTGGTTTAATAAGATTACACTTCATGTGTATCTACAGGCTGTACACCAAATTCCATTAAAACACTACATTTTATTCTAATACATTTATTTGGACATGAAAAACAGCTTTAGACAATCACATCCCATAAGCAGAATTTACTGTTAGCTTCTTTTAAAGGATACTAGCATCCACACTAACTTTATAGAACAAACTCTCCAAATGCACAACCCAACCTGCAACAGCAAAAGGGATTCCTTCGCTATATATACAAAAGATTATATATTTGATAGTATACATATGTTCCAAACTCCACCACATATTTGAGAAAATGTAACTAGATTTGAGACACAGATTTTGCACACATAAGTAAGTAGGCAATTCTGAAAATGTGCCAGCTTGCATATAATTATATCCCTAGGTAAGCCTTTCCATGAGTTTTAGTTGACTCAGAAGCCTATTCACCATCTAACAGTTGTATACACACAGTATTTAACTCAGAAAGCTCCCAAGCAGGTATAAGCAATAATAATTTGCTGCTCACTTTTCTTATTGTCAGTTTGTTTTCTTCACATCTGCATGTGATGATTCCATAGTCAAAACTGAACCCTCATGTATGTGTATCTACAAGACAGGGGAGGCGTTCTTCTCCATCATGGAGACAGAATTGGATGGAGAAGGGAGTCCACTTCTGTCCTCCACTCATTCTTCTCCAATTCCTCCATTAAGATTAATCCAACTCATCCTGATCACTCATACTCTTTTTGATGCTGCCCAACCATCCCGTATGCTCAAGAGTCAAAAAGTTCAATGGCATGAAATGAAATGGAACTGCAAAGGACATGAGGGATTATAAGAAAATAAAGTAAGAAAAAGGCAAAGGGAAAACTTTGCGTCTCTACTCTTCCAGTCTACCAGCTGATAGCACAATGAAACAGAAGTGCTTGATATCTGCTTAGTTTCAGTCCTCCCTAAATGTTTTAACTGTGATCAGATGTCAGTAAAACCAACAGCAAAGAAAAGGGTGTACAATCTTGGGCTAGATAAGAGAAGGGTTATGCAAGTATGATGTTTTCAAATTGTTCTGGCTGGGTAAAAATCAGCTGTGATACTGAGGGAACAAACTGATAGCTTCAAAACTTGGGAAAGATGTAAAAACTTGTGGCAGGCTAGAAAAGGGGAACACAGCACACGTCTTTGAAAGGCTGGGAAAAAGGCTAAAGAATTAAGAACTGGTCAGCTTAGCTTCAATTCCGGGAGCAATAACAGACCAAATAATAAAACAATTCATAATCAAGAGTTCTGAAAGTTAAGAAAAATGTAAGTAACAGCCAATGTGATTTTGCTGAGAACAAATCATGTTAAAGCAATGTCATCTTCTTCTGTCACAATAACAGGCATCAGAGTAGGGGGAAAACCTGAATAATGAGTTAGGCAGCAACAAAGGATGTGAAAGGTCCTCTAATATAGGCATAAGATGAATGGATGCCAGAGGCAAAATACCTTACCAGCATGTAAGATGAGCTGCCTAAGACATGATTCCAGTTAAAAAACGGTTCGAAGAAGAATCCTGGACCCTAGTCCTGGAAGAAGGATTTCAAATGCCTCCAATCCCAGTGACCTTTCATCAAAACAAAGTTTTGTTGTTTCTAAGTTTAGCTTTCTAATTGACTAGGGGGAAGATGGCATTTACATATTTGTGAGAATTTTATGATTAGAAAATAAAACATTATCCTTCTCTAACCGTCTTGTCTCCAAAAAATAGAACTTGCATATTTTCTGTGCTTGAATATGGTTTAACTTTATAGCCAGACTAAATCCCACCCCACTTGTGAGGTACATGCTAGGTACTTACTAAAACTCATGAGTGGATATATAAGATATAATATGATGCTGTTGCTTTTCAACTTTGACATAAAACAGACTACTAAGCACATACAAAAGATTTTGGTATATTGCAATGCTTCTAGTGGTATCAGCTGTATCAGCTCCAAATTTGTTATACTGCCGTAAACAAGTATCCTTTCTTTAAGTTACCCCACTACTTACCTTGGTCAAAATAAATGGATAATTTCAACCTTCCACGACTATGAACAGAGAGAGTTTTTAGAAGTTTCAACCCCTCTTGACACTACATATTCAGACCTCAAATTCTCCGTTACTCAACATGAAACAGGTTGATTTGGACTGGAACTGTGTTAAAGAACACTTGATAACAAATTGACCTGTCAATTCTTATATTTGTGTCTTGAAATTTGGGTCTGAGAATGCTGTTGCAAAGCAGGAGAGGGATCAGTCATGCTAAGACAGAAACTCTCATCCAAAATGCATGAAGGAATGGCTCCTGTCAATAGTTCTTGATTCTTGGCCACACTCCTTTTCTCTTATTTCCAGTAATGGTCTAATGACCCAAGGAGCTGAGAGCTCTGTTTATCACAGAGGTTCCTTTTTTATTTCACTATGGCTCAAGAACATTCTCCCTAAGTACTCTAACATAAGATGCTTCTACCCTTCATCTTGATAGCAGACATACATAGTATGTAAGGCTTGGGACCTTTCAAGATATTTCAAAATGTCGCTGTATTTAAGTTTGATACTGTAGAAGTTGATACTCAAAGGCTTCTGAGTAGGGTGGTTCTTCAGGTAGAAAGAGGAGACAGACTTTCTGGACTGAGTCACAGTCTGCAGAATGGACAGCGGCCCTTCACCCTTTTCATGATCTTCGTGTAAGAACTAGCAGAATATCGCTGATACAAACATTAAAAAGCAGTGATGCCAAGCTCTGAAGGACCCCACTATCCCATTGCAAGCGTTGCTAATGCACGTCACTGCATGTCTGCACTTGGTGTGTGTACCTGTCTGTAAACACAGTATTAATTTACAGTGTACTATTTTTGACACTATTAAAAGCAGCCTGTTCCACCAAAGTGTGCCATAACCATAAAGCCTGTCGCTGTTTTGAAACTGTATTGGAAGCAATCTCTGATGTGAGTCATCACTATGACTGCCTAGTTGAAACGCTTTTTGTTCTGATCTGAACTTGGATTGCTTTAGGAATTTGATTCTCAGAGACTTTTTCGATGACCTTATGTTATCCATACCTTGGGGAGTATTTGGGCATTGATGGTATGCATCATAGCACGTAGCACTCGTTTTTGGTTAACACTGGTGTAACATCTTACAGAGAAGCAAGCCACAGAAGTGGCTTTCCTGCTTTGTTTGAGAGGTATCCAGAACCCTTCGCTCATCAGTCTTGACTGTCAGCTTAGCAAACTCTGAGTGTGTTTGCTGCTCTGGATATCTCTTCTCCCACACTTCAGTAGTGCCACATTTTCCCCTACTATGTATGCTGTTCTTTTCCACAACAATTTAAAGGATGATGAGCTGCCACAGTGTGGCTGTCTAGATGGGTAACAGACTATTTTTCTGCAGATTTTGTGCAGCTTCTTTCAGAAGGGCAGCAAAAGTTCTCATACAAATTGCTGTAGTGATGCCATTAGAGAGACTTGGACACCAAATGGTGTAATGACAGCATGGTGTGGGATATCACTGATAATCACGACCACTCACAAACACTCATTCTTGTCACAGAACACAACATAAAACTATAGGTAAGCATCCTTACACATCTTGCAAAATGGAAAGATTTTGGGTTGTACAGGATAGAGAAGTGGTTCCATCTTTAACTCAAGCCCATTCTGAATATTTTTAATGACGGCATTTTTGTCCCAGCATCTCCAGAATTATGTTGGCCACTTCAGCCTCTGATCTATCTTGGTGACTGATTTAGGAGAACTGGTATGAAGTTGATAATAATTGGTGGTTCACAGACATTGCTGTTGGAAAGGTCATTGGTTTGGACTGTGATGGCACAAAGTGCAGTGGACCCAACCCATTTTTGGAGTCTGTCGACCCAACCTGTTCTCAGAAACCTTGTCTCACTGGTGTTGCCAGTTTCTACTCTGAGTGGCATCACTTTAACTCTGAAGGGTATCTGGAGTAGAAAGTCTAACATATTTTACACATTAAAATTGTCTTTCCTAGAGTATAGAGTACCACAGGGGATGTTGCTTTTGACACTGAGAACAACTGTACAAAAAGATACTAATCATTCATTATACAAATTATGTTCCAACAATGACTCACAATTTCCCAGCTAGACGGCCTTTTTAAGATTGTGTTAAATGGTTAATCATAACTGGCTTGGCATATGTAAAATTCACTCAACTTAATATTATTCTGACCAGAATTTCCCTTGAGGAGTACAACATCTTGGCACTGAAGCAGGCATGCAAATCTAAATGTGCTGTTTCAGTATGAGTTAGGGGAAAGCACTGCTTTGGACACAGACAGCAGTAATGAGGCTACAGCTAATAAAATATCTATAGTTCTTTGGGACAACTTCTTACACACAAGTGTAATGACAGCAAAACAATTGGGAAAATAGTGTTAGCTTTTTACTGCGTAACCAGAAAAGACCCTGTTCCCATAATTAAACTGTTAGACTACAAATATTCACACTAGGTGGGCTAGCCCACTACAGGATCACTTTCAGAGGTTTTTCAAGATCAGCTTCCTCCTTACTGTGTAAAGGGAGTAAAAATTCATCATGTAATTAAAGAATTTTCCCTTGGAAAGACACTTGGAATACAGCTACTGATTTCAAATATTGTCTGTATACATAATTGCACAAAAGAAGACACCCTAGTTTTTCTAAATAAATATCCAGGTTTCATAACATAATTGGCAGGACCTACTAATCTTACAAAATAGTTACAAATACTATATTCATGATTTAATAAAATGTATGTATTAAGGTGTCAGAAGGGTATTTATACAAGTATAAACTGTATGTTAAAACTGTGTAGGCAGAGTAAAGGTTGCAAATACATAAAGATCTTTGCTATTCTACTTATTCTGAATTCCAGACCTCAAATCTTCAGACTCAGGCTTCTAAAAGCCAGGCAATGTTCAAAGAACAAAACAAGCTACCCACATAAAAAAAATTCATTGAGTACTAAAATCAACTTCTGTTCTGAGTCATCTATAAAAAGGCTTAAATTATGAAAGCATTGGCTAAGGTGACGGTGGAACTGTTGTTCACCAAACCCTGCAACACTAGAACAAAAGGGCACTCAATGAAACTAGTAGAAGATTGATTTAAAACGGATGAAAAGAAAGTACATCTTTACCTAGCAGATCGTGACCTTCTTGAACTTGCTGCCACAGGAGGTCCTAATGTGCCAGCGGGTTCAAAAAGACATTAAACAAATTCATGGACACTTTGTCTATAAACCAATAATCAGCAGACAAGGCAGGGATGTACCCTCTGACATTGCTAACACAACTGTGGAGGCTGGCAAGGTGTGAAGGGAACAGACCACAACAAGCAATCAAGCTTGTGTGCTTCCTTTTAATAGCAGCTTCTCTTGCCATTCTTGGAGACACAATACTGTGCTAGGTGGACCGTGGTCTGACCCTGCAGGAACCTTCTTGTGTTCTTACACTGAGACAAAACGTACTTAAGGGCAGGGCAGGGCAGGGCAGGGAAGGGGAGCAGTTATGACACAGTATCCTCCCTGACTTTAAAATAAAGCAAGATAATTCAGAACAAGAACTGGAAAACATTGTAGAACCATCTACTAGTTGGAAGGGAATTGTGAGTAAAGTTCAATGCAGCAACAACAGGATAAAATATACAAGAAGTTAAGTTTTAATTTACATAAAACCAATGTTTCCCAAGTGTCCGGTATATCATAAACCTCAAGAATAAGATAAAAAAGGAGGAACTTTCTTGTGGTTTACTCCACAAAATTATGTCCACAATAAATTGTTACTTCACGCATTTTTACCAAACATAAATTTTATTTTCCAATGATTATCATAGAGGTAGTAAACAATCCTGTAAATCATGTCTTCTTCTTGACCATGGAGAACACTCAAACTAATAATGCCTTTCTTTGGTGTAGATGTCTGGGTTTAAATGTCATCAGGAAACAAACATTCATTACAGTCTCTGCCAAAAAAATTAACCACAACCATTAGCAAAATAGGATAGAATAAAAGTACGTTGATAGAAGGAAAACAGGTATTTTAAAATAACTATGCAATAAGGGACCTTCAAATGTGCTGCTGAAGTCACAGATTAATATGACAATAAGATGAAAGACTCCAGAAAAGGAAGGTAAATTCACATTTGAAATAATCAAGATATAATCCGATTGCATACTGTCTACCGTGTGATTGCTTTCTGTGTCAAAGAATCTTTTCTTTCACTGAATGGGATCAGTAAGAGGGATATGGGATCTGGAAGGAGTGACCCAAGGACCATCAGCAGTGACCCAACGATCCACAACAATTTTTGGTACTTCCTGCTACAGAAAGAGGGGACTGAGCTACCATCATCTCTACCAGCTTTGAGATTATTCCTGAACACACTCAGAATAGAAAGAATTTAGCTCACTTTGTAATGCCTGTTTGTACTATCATTCTCTTCCTCACTTAGTTCTCCTCTTTCTGCTGTATCGTTGGCTTTGTTTCAACCACAGTATAGTCTAATTAGTCAAGAGGACAGATTTGTTCTGTTACAACGCTGATAGGTCCCTGCAAGCAGAAAGGCAACTTCATAAAGCACTATATAGCCCAACAATGGCATGTGTTTGCAGTGATTTGAGTCTCTAACTGGATCAGATGACAATAAGCTATGCCTTTGGTTTTTTTCAGTGATGAGACAACTGAAAAGCACCAGAGTTAAAGAATGTATCTTTCATCCTTGTTATTCTTCCCTTTTGTGTTTTGCTCATAAATATTAAGATCAGAAACCTACAACAGCAGTAATAATTCCTGATCATCACAGGTAGCATTTTCTCTAAAAGGGACAGTTGATACCCTCTTTAATGCTACCTTAATAATTTTTCTTAAAATATTTTCTTATCTATGGCCTGTGGGAAAGGGATTACAGCATGTTGTTAAAACCAAAGACTTGTCTTCCCATGCCACAGTAAAAGTAAAACCAGACATATTTAACTCTGGCTAAACCCTCCTCTTCAGAACAATACTACATAGCAGGACACAATTCTAAAGTAAACTGCAATTAAATTAATGTATTTTAAAAGTGGAAAATCAAAAGAGATCCAAATGATTATACAGTATAAGTAAGCAGGCTGAAGTCCAAAGCAATAAAAAATAATTTCACTTGGACTATTAGGGAGCTAATTTTACAACACTCAAGCATTTGTGCCTCAAATTTAAAAGGAGTCTAATGAGAACATATATTGAAAACATTTTCAAAGTTGCCTTAAAAGTGAAGAAACATACACAACTGGGAAAAAGCATAAATTGCATAAAAGTATAACACGGCTAGAAAGGATGTGAAAGTCCATGTTAAAATATGCATACTTGCACATACGCAGAAAATATGAGCAATGACAGCAATTAGTTTAAATCAGAATTGTAATAAGCTAGTAAGGGCAGAAGATGAATACACTACATTTCAGGGGATCCAAGGAGGTTTTCTGCATGTTAGGCATGAAAGAATTCTAACAGTGAATTTGATCAACTAGTGTAAGAGAATGTAAAACTGTTAATTATAATAAAGGAAAAGCAGAACCATCAAATGAAAATATCTGTTCTCTATTAAGGGAAAAGCTAAATGATATATTGACATTACGCTAAAGGATAAGTGTGGTACAGTTTTCTGTTCCAAAATATTAGCTCACGAGTATATAAAGCCACAGACACTAATGTTAAGACATTTTTAAACAGCAGGTCTAATAAACTGTGCTCAAGCATCTTATAAGAGCTCTGTATTATGTACGCTGATTTTCAGTACCTCCCAAATACCAGGATAGTTCCAGAGAACTGGAGGCAAATTGGATTGGTAAAAAGTAAAACTAGGAAATGAAAAATAGCAAATAAATGGTCAGTTTTTACACTGAAGGGACTGTATTGGAGGACTCAGAGGATTTATTCAATGTCTTTCTAAATGTTTTGTAAAAAGGAGCAGAATAGTGATGTGACAATGTTTGATGAGTTTTTAATATTTTTCAGGATATTCAAAAGCAACAACAGATGGGAAAAGTTGCAGAAGTGCTTCACACTACTGTGACTGGGCCATAAAATAGCAGATGAAATCCAACATTGATAAATGCAAAATAGCAGGGATGGGGAAAACAACTTTAACTGAACATTTACAAAAGCAGGCCTCACCTCATTTACTACAACCTCAGAAAAAGATACCGGAGTCACTGTGAACAGCCTTTTGAAAAACGGAATGGTAGCAGATGTTGAAAAGGTAAATAAAAGGGCGGCAATTAGTAGGAAAAGAACAGAGAATCAAGCATCATGATGACTTTGTATGAATCCATGGTGTGCATATTTCTTGAACAGCTCATGCAATTCTTTTCTCCCCATCTTAAAAAAAAAACAACAAAAAACAAACACGTTGATAACATCGCCCTGAGCCTTCTCTTGTCCAGGCTGAATAGCCCCAGCTCTCTCAGCCTTTTCTCAAATTAAAGGTGTTCCAGTCCCTCAGTCATCTTTGTGGCTCTTCACTGGAATCACTCCAGTAAGCCTATATTTCTCTTTTACTGGGGAGCCCAGGGCTGGACCCAGCACTCCAGATTTGGCATCACCAGTGCTGAGTAGTGGGGAAAGAGCACCTCCCTTGACCTGCTGGCAAGGCTCTTCCTAATGTAGCCCAGGGCATGTTCGCATGACCAGGTCCAGCAAAGTGCCACCCAAAACCTTGAGAAAGTCTAAGCCCTGACAGATGTATGTCTCTGACATACTGTCCCACAGGAACTTTGTAACCATCAGTGGCTTTAACAACACATTGAGAAGCCCTGGAAATCTGTGTTCCTGGTCCTCAGAGAACCCACCAAGAGCAACGCTTGAAAGTGAAGAAGGGAAAAGGAGGGGTCATGGTGACAAGCAAAAATATAGTGCAGCTCAGCAGAGTACCTGCGGCTCTGCATGCTGAGGTGCACTAGATGTTTCTAGTACGGTACCCAGTAACCCAGCCACTTCCCGTGGAAGGAGGGCATGCCTCTTCCTGACCTCATCTACTACCAAGCAGGAGCATGCAGATGATAACATTGAGAAGAGCAGTCATTCTCTCTAGAGAGCAGGAGGCCTCGTTTCCTTGAGACATGCGAGGGTCAGCAAAGGACAATACCTCTGGTGAGCTGACATTTGCTGTGGCAGGTGTCAGAATGAGGGGAAAATAACCAGAAGGGTGATAAAGGATCATGGTTGGGGTATATCTGGTAGAAAAAATTAGAACAGTGAGGAGCTTAAACAAAGGAGACTTGGATTTCCTTTGCACAGATCAATAGTGTCGTTTAACAGAATCTGCTGCAAAGGGAAGACATGATAAATTGAAATGACTGAGCAGCATGACTCCACTTACAGAAACCTGATAACCCAAATGGCTGTTTTTTTGCAAATTGTTTTTTCCCTGAGCATACATTTTTGGGCAAACCAGAGAAGAAACACAAGAAATTACCAAGGAAAGGAGCCTCTCAATGACTGCCATGAAATACTGTGACTGTACAGAGTGGTAATAGCATAACGCTAATAGAAAGGAAGGAAACAGATTTCTTCTTTAGGAGACCTGCCAAAACAGGACATAACACCTCCTTGGAAAATTTTATTAATCATAGAAACAATATGCCTAGAAGTGTATGATGTCAGAAGAGTGGACAAAACCATGTTAAGATAATCTAAACTTTGGGGGGAAAAAAAAGGAAAAATTCATAGCATTTAATTGTCATGAGGCTAAGACAGATTCTGTAGCACTTACTCAAAAAACTGTTTTATTCCCCTGCAACATCTGCCTTTCACAAATGTTTTCAAATCATCTGCTAATACATTCCCAAAGACTTTAATACAGGGTGAGATTACCACTTTGGTTGTTGCACAGTGCCTTTGGGACCTCAGCCTTTCATATTGCTCAGAGCTTTCTATTTGCAACCCTGGCTGTTATGCCCATGGGCCTGCACGTGCCAAAACAGTGTTGCTGTGGTGGGTTCTTATGGGAAAGGATTGCCACTGGCGTGGGTACCACCTCTTTTTTCCCCTTCTCTTCAGTTGTGTTTTTTAGTTTACATTAGGGGACTCAATAATAAGCATGCAGAGAGCTTAATAGCCAAGCAGCACGGAGCACCTGCCCCTGACATAAGCATGCTCCAGTCAGCACTAACAGCATCACATGCAGGAACAATCATCTGGGAGTTTGAGCAGGTCCTGAAGAAAATCATATAGTCACCATGAGAAAAGCATTATGGGGAGAACCACCCACTGCACTAGAGAGGACAAGGATGCTCATCTGGGGTCCCCCTGATGCTTCTCATCCCAGCTGGCCACTGAGGAAAGTTTGTCCTTTCCCTTTTCTCTCCCTCTCCTATTTTGTTTTTGTTTCTTCACCATTTGCATGCCTTCAGCTACAAACCCTGCCAATAAACCTTTGCGCATGTGAACTTGTCTCAACATCCTTTACACAACACTATCTTCCCCCTCAACTTTGAAAACCACAAAGTGATTTCCAACTTCAGAAAGTGGTCAGGTTTTGGTAGTCACTAAGACTACAACCTTTACATGAACCCTGGGGAGCAACAGTGCTAGCAACCTGGATGCTGCTTCCTTATGAAGAAGTTGTGAAAGAGGCAGCCCAGGTTTCCTTTCACCTTACACTCCAGACAAACCTTTTGGCAGGGCAAAAGGCATAGGTGTGAGATGCAAAGGTTGAACATTAATGTAGGAACGGACATGTGTACCAAACATAGTATTAATAATAATAATCATCACCATCATCATTATGATCTCTTTTCTAGTTTTGACATGTAAAAATTGCATGTATTTTACTCATAACACTCCCCCAAGCAAAACAGAAAGAGGGAGAGGGTATTCATACATTTATTTCCCAGTGCCCCATTTTTCAAACAGCCTTTTTTAGGAACACTAATCCCAACTAGATTCATGGATACAGATCAAAGATGTTCATTCTCTTTTAGAGATTTAATTTCAATTGCAATTCAAGAAAAAGATGTGGGTAAAATAATTTCATGGTAATTAAGAGAAATTCCACCTGTTTTGATAACATAGATAGGCCTTCAGCTGAGAAGGTCTGTCAGAGGTTTGGCTTTTTTTACATAAAGACTGAAAGAAGAAAGAAGATTAAACTGGAGAGAAGTTACACAGAAATTATATTAAGGCTTGAATTTAACCTGACAGCCAAGCAGATTCACCATTATCACAGTCATCCCAAACTTCGGTCGTTGCCTGCCTGTGTACTGTTCAAGGTCACATGCTTTTCTCAGCCCAGGTTTTTCACAATGAGCTTCTTTTCCTCCTAAATCCAAACCTTGTTGTTATAATGCAGCTGGGGTTTGTTCTCCAGAGATTTTTGTGGATTTCTTTTGGAATTGTGAGTATAGCGATGTGGAAATCAACCAAAAATGATAATATAGATAATGTCTTTGTTACTGAGAAATTCTCAGATGAATTGCTCACACACACACACTTTGTTATGGAAATGAAACATATAATCCTGGTCATTTCAGTATATAAGTAAATCATTATAAACTGATATTATTTTAATGTAACATCTGTATTTCAAACAATATTATGTAAAATTTAAAGCAATTTTGAAATAGAGAGCAGCAGTGAAGCATATCCTTAGTCTGGGTGGTTTTAGTAATCTTAATAATCCTGATTTTAAATACAGAGTCCTTCATATTCTAAATATTTTAATTATTTTTATAAAGTGTTTATTGATTTAATGAATAATGTAGGCCCAGATACTCATGGACTAGTGATCTGATTTCATATGCAACTCTTAATTGTAGCTATCTTATAATTACAAAGAGATTCATTATGTAGCTGAAGGATTAGTTAAATGTGGTAGACTAAATTAATACCATCAGGATGAATATAGAGAAAAAGTTATTCCAGTCTGTTTTAACAAGCAAGGGGTTTCATGTATCACTGCATTGCAAATATTAAATTTAGTCAACAACTAATTTACATGTTGTTTTGCAGAAGGTTCCAGTAATTGCTTCCTGAAAAGATTGTGTTATTTTGTTTCGCACCTTCCTTTTCACACGTTTCACACCACAAAGCTTATTCTCCTCTAAAGTTTTCAGTGGAACAATTTGTATGGAAGTTTGGGTCCCCAAAGCAAATAACAGCATACTCAACATCCCAGAAAACACGTCACAGCTTTCCAGGAATCAGAATAGCACCTTTATACAGTGAAATGTGTCTAGGCAGTGTATACCACACACATCACAGGAAAATTTATCTGAATTAAACAACGAAATGTTTGGCATGTTTCTCCATTTAATAGACTCATAGAGTAATTTAGATCGGAATGGACCTCTGGAGGTCATCCAGTGCAACCTCCTGGCTGGTTTCAAAGACAAAGTTCAGATTACTTCATATAATGGGCATAAATCTTGAATTAATTTGTTGTTGTCTAGCAAAACTGTATGTGCTTTTATACAGTGATGAGTTAATTAAAAGAAAAGCTTTAAACAGAGAAATATAACACAAAAACCTGAACTGTTCTTTAATTTTTTTTCTTATAGTAGGAAATAACATTTGTATTATCAATAATGATGTTCAATTTTGCAAGTGAACAGAACAAGGCAATTCCCCAAAATGAGAGGAATACTTTTCATCTCTTTTTTGACATACCCAATCCTAAATCGCTATCAAAGCCAGACCCCCAAATCCAGTCAAGTTCCTGATCTTAGTAGATATGACTGGAAGAAAATAACTGCCAAAATTACAAGAGTCACAAAGTGTTAAAAAATAAATGGTTACATTCCACCTAAATTATGCCACAGTCTCACTCAATGGAACTTCACAACTTTCCCTATGAAAAAATAGCTGGAAAATAAAGGCAAGAATTTCCAAATACTGCTGGGGGTGCAATGACGAAAGAGACACTCCAACAGAAGCGTGAAATACAAACATGCTCCTCACAGTTATTACAACAACACAGTAGAGATCTCTCTTTTTTTTTGCTTTTGGATTGTTCACATGCACAGAAATAGATGGAAACACACAGATATCCACATTAATAGATATGGCTAAATGCTACGTCCTAATAAATGCTTGTGGATCATACTACAGAAATCAATGGAAACCATGCATGGCTTGTAGAAGAAGAATACAGTCATGAGATTATATTCTCAATATATTTCTGAGGAGGCTGGCCAACTACAAATGAGTGCTCTATGTCAAATCCAAAGTCACTGCTGACCTGATTTAGTGCTAGCAAAATAAATGAAAAAAATATGCCGTCCACTTCAGAAGCAGCTAGACTTCACACTATCCCCATGACAGCTGAAGTGAAAAAATCTATTATTGCAGTCAATTCAAAGGTCCAAGCATTTAAATAAGCCAGAGAAATAAACTAAAGTTTAAACTAAATATAGATCCTGCATCCTGCATTTCTTTCCCAGACAGCCTATCCAGAGGACTAATATACTACCATCACCAACAAATCTATGCCAACATATGTTCTTACACAAACTAAGCTGCCTCATTCCTTCTCTCTGAATGGATTCACCTGCCTGATCAGTGGTACAGAGGAATCTTACAACACCCAGCACGAAGAAAGCTTCAAAACGTCAGGGGAAATGATTCCTCTGTTTTTCTTTGTGTTTTCTCAGATGAAAAAAAAAAGGCAACCACTTGGAAGCAACAGGATATATTTTTGCTTCTTCCCATTAGCATGCCAACTGTCTCCCACTATTGCAGTGGCAGGTTAAAAGTCAGCCATAGCAAAGTGACTGATTATCACTGTGTCTAATCTAAACCAATAAGCCACAGGTATTAATCCCACTTAAATGTCTGGATAAAGTGAGACTGACAAGCTACAGCTGTAACATACAATATAAGATTCAAAGACTGAAAAGACTACGCAAGGAGCATGAACCCCACACTAGGCTGACAATTTGTAGGTTAGTAATTTAATGCAGCAGTGGGTCTTTCAACAGTCCAGTAAGAGGGGACTTAATAACCATCTCTGCCATCAGGTAGGAACAACTTTATCCAGGCAAGAAAGGAGAAAAGGATGATGATGTGAACCTGAACAGAACCACAGGCCAAATTGGGTGTGAAGGAAACATAAACATCTAGATCAAATTTCTGTTCCATGAATAAAAACATAGAGTTTGTGTAAGAACAGGTTTCCTGTGCATGAGAACATGATGCCCAGCCACATGATTAGATGGATGCTGCAAACAACCAGACAGAATTAGAGAAGCTTTGGAGTTGATCTAAGGATAACAACCTAAGTGTGATCTTCCTTTATGTTGCTGTATCCCATCTCAAAAACATTTGCAAATGTGTAGCTTTCTGTTTTCCTATTTTGTAAATAAAATACTTATTTTACAATTATTTTTACCTGGATTGTGTTACAGGTGATTGGTAGGTAACTGGCAAATACTATCCCTGCCAAAGCGGTAATCCTTAAAAATGAGATACTGAATCACACTCTCACAGTGCTCAGTACAACTCCAGAGAATGTAAAAATAAGTGTCAAGCTAGGTAAAATGCTTGGAAACTGGGTCAGCAGGAGTTTGTATGGAGGAGATGTCTTCTTCTGATAAGCATAGACCAATGACTTTAGAAACACATAAGCAATGGCTTTGCCTCCAAGAGTCTTCCAGCAAGCTTGGAGTGCCTATGAAGATAATTCAGTCTATTTAATCTATTCCCTTGCACCAGAAATCATAATTCATGTCGGTTTTTTTTTTTTTTTTTCCATTCATGCTAAGGACGTCAATGAAAGCAATATAGCTGCATTAAAATGCCAAGTGGGTGACACAGAACAACGAATTCTAATACACTGGATGTTCAAATCCATTGATAGTTACGTATCTCCAGATTTTACAGATGCTACTATTTTAAGGTGCAACACAGCTACATCAGGAACATGATGTAGCAATTGGTAAGCATTGAAGAGGCACAGACAGGTTAGATAAATATCATTATCCTCGGTGCTTGAAATAAGCTAGTGTATGCCAGTACACCCTAATAGCATCTGAAACAGATACATCAGTAGTTACCAAGAAGGGGAAGCAGAGAGAAAATCAGGTATCACAACACTTCAGTATTCCCATACTCATACTTCTAAACATTCATAAAAGGACTTCTGAACTCCCATTACAACATCTAATTATACACATCTTACAGAAACTGTAATTATTTCGCGAATATGACAGGAGAAATCTGATACAGAACTCTACAGCTCCGAGATGCAATTTTCTACACTTTGAGGTACTAATGGACAAATCTCAGCATTATTTTGCATCGAGTCCACCTCTGCAAGCAGCTTTTTCCTAAAGGACTAGTTTAATGAGAGCTTTAGGTACAAATGGAAAGAAGTATGAATTAAAGATGACAGGATTAAAACTTAAAAACAGACCACTGTAAAAAGTGGGGCTTTCAGTGGGACGTTTTACAATCATCGCTTCTCTAAAAAACAGCTCTCACAAGAGACCGCTAACTACATTTGCAAGGCAGGAAATATTTGTCATCACTGTACTGAAGTTGAATAAAAAGATAATTTATGTATCCCCTCATCTATTTCTAGGTGAAATTATCATTATTCCAATTATAATTTTCTTTTTAGCATAGACATTATAATTTTTATTCCTGAGACATTTTTAGTGTATATAAAAGCCATGCAAATACTTCTTTTCCAGATCAGAGCATCTTCATTTATATCTTCATATGAGAGAATATATTCTCTCCTATACCCCAACACACAAATTTTTAAGAGTAGGAAAACCCTCCTGGCCCCTGGCACCAAAGCCTAACAGTACAATGTCCAGTGATCTTACTGCAGATGTGTGCAAGGATTTTCCCTCAGATTGCATCCTGGAGATTCATGGCCTAAAGGATTAAATTTGCCTATTCCTTTCACTCCTATCAATGTTACTGGAATGCATCATCTTTCCCTTGTTGTCATATCAAATTATAGAAACAATGTACTTCTTTTTCAGTGATTTCCTTCCTTTTTTTAAGTGTTATCATCATGAGAGATTTTATTTTTTTTCCGTAAAATACAAAAGCTATGCCCTCTGTAGTCAGTGTATCTTTATCAAATATTAAAAAAACAGAGTAAAGTAACTTGACTCAGCACACATCCCATGGAAAGAGAAAAAAAAAAAGGCACTGTTCTTCTGTTGCTGCCACACTCTGACAGATGTTTCCATACTACATAATGGGGAAAAAAAAGATACAATTTAATGCAGGTGGGATTGAATAGGACTAGGAAATGTTGAGAAAGCAAGAGTTCAAAGTCCCCTTCCATCCTCACGCATGAAAAGCCAAATAGCTCATGCCCTTTGAAACTTTATAGTCAAGCTGTTTTACAAGCCTGACATCTCAAAATGATAGTCAGACATTTTAGATATTATATTTGCCACTGTTCATGAAATAATAATGCGTTTTATTCCATGACTTACTTTTACACAAACAGCAGAACCGAAAATCTTGTTTGGGAGGGAAAAAGTACAGGCTTAATTCTGTTCTTACTTACCTGGTTATACTAAGTTGATAGCAGGGGAGTTATTTTTGATATACATAGTATGAGACCAGAATCAAGTTTGATAATTTAGGAACAGATTTGGATTCAAGCAGTCAAACTAAAATTTCTAATCTTGTTCATTTTTGTATTTTATTGACTTTGCATATTTTAGTATGCTCATTTAACTCATTTTGATAGCTGGGCAATAGCTAAAAAAAATCTTGGAGAAATCATAAGTAAGGTGAAATTGAAGGTAGGAGAGGCACAACCCCCCAGAAACTTCAGAATGCAAATAAGTAGAGGAGTAGAGGTCAAAACATTTAAGTTAAAATGTTATCAGATGGGAGAAAATTGTTGTATGTCTAAAATGAATGAGAAATCACAGCATGCATTAGCTAGAGTGAAATTTTATCAACAATGCTTTTTTTTTTTGCAATACAGTGCAGTGTTTTTTTCTTAAATCCGCTTATCTTTCTCCCATACTTTTCCCTTAGGCCCACAGACTTATTCACATACTTAGGATTAGGCACTGAAATAAATGAAACAGTACATCAGTTTCTGCAGAACCTATCATTTTCAGTATGCTTTATTTTCTATCATCTTCTCTCCTCACACTTCTTCCCATTTCAGTTTGGAAACACTTATTGAACCAAACATTCAAATTTAGCCTAACCAAAAGAATCACTGATGATCTTGCAAGAGACTGAGGAGCATCAGTATCATTTCTAATGTGGAGCCTGACAGGCAGCCCACAGAGCTGTAAATGCTTCCAGTGCTCCACCTTGATCGAGGCAACCTCTGCATTACTCAGGTAACTAATAATGTCAAATGATTTCATCTGTCTTGCAATATTGCACATGCTTTGCAGAAAAATATCTTAAAGATATTCGACAGAGCTCTGCATATGTTAACACAAGTGCAAGTGTTAAACGGAGAAGAACTGATAGGTTTTATAGCTCTTAGGCAGCCACCTAACGTGGGTTATCAATATGTACTGTCGCAGTTCAAAGGTTCAATATGTTCGATCCTGCTAGGGATAGACACAGGTTCTGAGTGGTGATAAAAAAAAACAGGACTCTCTCTTTTCAAAGGGTACTAAATAACTATTTTTTAGCCTCAGTATGATATTCTATGTATAAAGAAAATGTCTCTGCATTTTCACTGTAAGAGTATGAAGGAATATCATGTTCAGTGTAAAAACACTACTCTCTGTTCCCAAATGCACTACCGTCTATTCCCAAATGTCTGCTAATGTCAGAAAAATAATTACAGAGACAGACTCAAGCCTCCAAAGCAGCCAAGCATCCCTCTTCCCAAGTGCTGCCCTTCCTTCGTGATGACGTCAAGTCTTTGCCTCTTCCAGTCACTGTTTGGTTTGGTTTGGGGGGGCGGAACTGGGGTTTGGATTGACTGACACCAGCACAAAGGTGGATGCTAGAAATAGTTAACTCCGCCTTAAAAACAAAGGGAAAACCCACAGAGCCAAGCCAAGAACATGAAATAATTTGCAGAAAAGAGAAGAAGGAAGCTGACAACTGGGAAATAGCTGTAATGTTACCAGACAATGACACAGTAAGTGCAAAGAGTGATGTACGTGCTTTCAATGGCAGCGTGCTGGACCTGAGCTACCTGGGGTTATAAGCTCCTCTTTTTAACTTTTTGTTGCAGGGAAGGGGGTCTCGACTTGTGAGATTTTTACTTAATTCATTGCCAGCTAATGCCAACTTCTGATCACCGCTTTGGTTATTGGATTATTAAATTATTAAAAACTAGTATTTTGGAACATTCCACTTCCCCACTTTTCAGTCATTTGTATTGCAGAAAAACCTAAAAATGAACAAGCGCTGGGCAGGCAGAAGTCTGCACCTAAACTGACCTCCACTGAGGTTCCTGGACTCTGGATGTCTTTGTTTCTCATTCATAACAAAAAGCTCCTCCTGCTGGATCGTGTGAGCTAGTCTCATTCCCGGATGAGTAATTCCATATCAGAAACCCCATATTACAATTTGTACAGAGCAGAAATATATACAACTAGTGCACCAATGTTAAGAAAAGACTAAGTAAAGCTAAGCTAAACTTTGCTAAACCAGCAAATCATAGCTGAGTATATATTCCACAGTGGCAAAGTCACAGGTCTTGTTCATTTAGCCCAGTAATTATGACAAGAGCCCACTAATGCTGTAGAAACAAATTTAAAAGAAATGTTTGACTTTCCAAGGTGAAATACTGTATCAATGTGACCTTGTTTGCCCAGAAACTCTAAAATGAGCCATTAAAACAAGTAAAAGTTAAACTGACTTTCAAATTTTCCTTTTGATCTCAATAAATAAGGAAATGGAAGTCCAAATAAAATTTCCATTGTTTACAAAACGAATTCAGTTTGATTACATTAATAATAAACTAAGAAAATAATTTAAAACTGTGTTGTTTTTTTTTAATGGCATTGTTCTTTTAAAGGCTTCCCTTGGAGAAACTAAAATCTGCTGCTTTAAGCACTTCTCTTAGACAAATAAGTAGGTCCACTGACCTTAGAAATAAAACACTTCACACCTCCTGATGTGTCATTAATTCCATCCTCTGGGGAGGTTATGGAAAAATAATAATTAATGTACTGCCAGAAAATGGTCTCAGATTTAAGGCCGTTTCCTTAGCTACCAATTGATGTGTTAGTTATTTTCCTTTTATTAAATGTGTAAATCAATGGCCACTATTTTTTAATGGGGATAGTAAATAGCTTTTTGATTTAAACTGCTAACTCTAAATCTGGACCCACATCTCCACTCAATAATAATATTCTCTTGAAATGCTAGCCTGTATGTCAAACAAAAGCCTCAAACGTGGATTCTGCTTTCATTAAAATGATTCTTCTTTTAATTTTTCACTATGAAATCTAACTTTTTTACAGGAACTTTCAAGCCACATAAGATTTGCACTTTAATCAGTGAATTTGCACTTTATACTCCAGACCTTGAAATCTTGAAATTTGCTGTCATCTCTGAAAAATTAATGTAAGGCAGTAATGTTGGAAAGGTAGCTAAAATTCCCTAGGAACAGAAATACAGCTCTTCAGCATTCTCTCCCTTACACCTTTCTCAATGCTTTTCTCATTTTTTTCCTTTCTTTATTTTTGGATTTGTGAAGCAAGGATAAACAAAGACACTGCTCTCAGAATGCCAGGTTATTTGGCACAATCAAAAGTACTTCCAGAGAAATGTCACATCACAGTAAGATTAGTTACCAGCAGCACATAATATGGTTTCTTTCCTGTTCTCATTTAAATTGTTTCACAGTAATTTACTTCTTCAAAGGCTTATTTAAGAGAGATGTTATAGTGTCCTAGCGGTCAAAAATTTGGCCTTGAATTTGCTGGTTTTACTTCTTAACAAAATCCAAACATCATTTTCTCTTTCTTGTCTTTCTCTAGGACCCCATTTACTGGTTGTTCCCAGACAAAAATGAGAACAATGACAAGAAGACACTGCTACAGCATTTCTAGTCTATTTTGTCTTCTCTCTGACACACTTCCCTGTTCAAAGAAGCTAGCAAGCCTAAATAATACAGAAGCACTATTAAAACCTGTGGTTGAGGTTTAAAAACCCCTCCATACAAAATGTAAGACTACATGCCTGGAGAGAAAAAGAGCCTTGAAGAGTGAACATAGAAGAAGCCAGAAGGAGGGGAGCAAAAGAGTCTTGAGGGTCACCACTGCACCTTCTTGAATGTGATCATCTTCATTCCTCAGGGGAAATCAGAGCAGCAGCTTCCCAAATGCTGCCAATTCAGCAGCATATTTACAGTTTGGCAGCAGCGGTATAAAACTCACCTCCCTGAGCCCTCAGTCCTCTTCCATAGCATGTCCCCATGCTAACATATGCATGGAAAGCTAGTGGACAACCTCCCAAAAATGGCCTTTTCAGGGAAATAATCTTATGAGGGCAGCAAGAATATTACAGTGCGTCTGTATTGTTGAAAGAAGACACAGTGCTCACTGGAAAGGAACACTCCAGATGACATAATTCTTTTCCTTATTTACACTGACTCTGTGAATGCTTGCATTATTGATGCTAGTGCAGCTGCCTGCTACCACTGATATGTGAGAAGAATCAAGTTGTGCAAGACTGGTGAAATGCTTACTTAACATTATTATCAAGTTATTGCAGTAGCCCTATACTAAAATATGCCTTCATTTACTATTCCAGTACAAATGCTCTTCTGTAACAGCAATTTTAACTCATGATGCACGTTAATGAAATGTTACTTTAGTTTTCATCAAAAAAAGAGTGCTAATGCAATGCAAAATTCTATTGATGCTTCATTTTAAGATTGCTGTCTTCCATATATGTCTTCTGAGAATAAGGAACTAAGATGAGGCATCCAGAGTTACTCATTCTGCAAGCAAGCTCCCCATTCATCTCTGGCAAGAACAAATTCATTCCGATGCAAACATTCCTCTTACTTCCATTCTTGAGACAACATCTTACCTACAGTTTATGGCAATCAAGAAAAATTGTGTGTTCATTTACTTGTGAAGTAAAGACAAATCACTAAGTACTGTGGAGTCTGGTTAAACATGCTGCATGCTACCCTCTTCTTTTTTTGCTGGCATGCTTTATGTCTTCTACTGTTTTATGAAAGACGGGAAAAAGATGAACAATGCAGTAGCATAGTATGGTTGCTCATTTGCAGGGTAGGGACTTAAATAGGGCCTTTCATCCATGCAACTAACAATTTTCCTTCTGTGGCAGTACAGTTGTATTAGTATGCTTAGTAAGCCTGTCCCCTGAAAAAAGACCTCTGGAAGAGGATGAAACTTGATTTAGAAGGGAAAATGGTCCCAGTTGTTGGGGATTTTTGGGTCACAACAACCCCATGCAACACTACAGGCTTGGGGAAGAATGGCTGGAAAGCTGCACAGCAGAAAAGGACCTGGGGGTACTGGTCAACAGCCGGCTGAATATGAGCCAACAATGTGCCCAGGTGGCCAAGAAGGCCAATAGCATCCTGGCTTGCATCAGAAATAGTGTGGCCAGCAGGACTAGGGAAGTGATTGGCCCCCTGTACTCGGCACTGGGCAGGCCGCACCTTGAATATTGTGTTCAGTTTTGGGCCCCTCACTACAAGAAAGACATTGAGGTGCTGGAGCGTGTCCAAAGAAGGGCAATGAAGCTGGCGAAGGGTGTAGAGAACAAGTCTTACAAGGAGTGGCTGAGGGAGCTGGGGTTGTTTAGTTTGGAGAAGAGGAGGCTGAGGGGAGACCTTATTGCTCTCTACAACTACCTGAAAGGAGGTTGTAGTGAGGTGGGGGTTGGTCTCTCCTCCCAAGTAACAAGTGACAGGACAAGAGGAAATAGCCTCAAGTTGTGCCAGGAGAGGTTTAGATTGGATATTAGGAAAAATTTCTTCACCGAAAGGGTAGTCAGGCATTGGAACAGGCTGCCCAGGGAAGTGGTTTGGTCGCCATCCCTGGAGGTATTTAAAAGATGTGCAGATGTGGTGCTCAGGGACATGGTCTAGTGGTGGATTTGGCAGTACTAGGTTAAGAGTTGGACTTGATGATCTTAAAGGTTTTTTCCAACCTTAATGATTCCATGACTCTGATTCTAAGCATGTTATTGAACTGTTCTTACATCTTCAGGCTTAGCACTGTTCATACAAATCTTTCTGCTGCCAAACCAAAGTTAATGTTTACCTCGCTATTGCTGTACTACTTCCCAAGCCATCGAAAAAAACACCCAGAAAAGAAACCAAACCAAACCAAACCAACAAACAAAATTGTCACACTGGCTTTGCTTCAGACAAAAAAAAAAAAAAAAAGGCTACTTTCCCTCTGATTTCTGGTTTACTCACATGCAGATTATACTGTTTTGTCCTAGCTCTTCTATCTGCAATCATCAAGGCAAGAAATTTTTTCTTCTTAGGTGAAAGCTTGGATTGCCTGGTGCTCAAGTCTGTAGCTGTTTTACTGAGAATCCTAAGACACAAAAATTAAAAATGCTTGCATTCTATCCTCTTCCTAAATTTGCCTTTTAATTCCTTTATTTATTTTACTTTAAAAAAAAAAACCCACACATTTTTTTCATCTCGTCTTTCATCTTCCTCCCTAACATTGTGAATGTTCCAAAATATGAGGGTTTTTCCCCCTTCCAGTGCTCTCTTCTGCTGAAGGAAATCAATATTTCCTACCTCTGAAAGTGACTTCTCAGTTTACAATACAAACTCCAAAGACAGAGAGCTGAAGCAGCCCATCTGGAAAAACAGCTACTGGGCATGCACAACGTACACCCGTGTGAAAGTCGCCATGCTGGGTGGAAGAGATGTGCACCCAGAGCCTTCACACCCTACCAAGAAAGATAAACCCATTGCGCATGGTAGAGCGCACTTCAGCTCCCTCCTTCACCATGTGTCTGCATATTCTTTCAAAGGAAATGACATGGAAAGAACGATATGCACCCAGGTCTTGTCAAAATATGCTGTTCCACCAGGATTCAACCATGGGTATCAAGTCTACAAGGCATACCACAGAGTAAATCAGATACACTCTCTCACGTCTAAACCATATAAAGGCTGGCTTGCTTTCTCTGTCTTTCTCTTTTTCTCTGAGGCCTTCTTCTTGCTCAAGAGCAGCAAGAACAAAGACCATTTAAGAAACTGTTAAGCAACATCAAAATTGCCAGTCATTTATCAGAAACAGGGAGAGTAGCCTCAAAAGAGCTTTGAACAACCTGAACTAGATAATACTGCTAACCTGCTGGTAGACTCAACGCAGTGTCAAAATGAAACTGACTTCTCAAAGACGAGACTAAAGAGTTTATGAAATGATTCAAACACAGGAGGGCCCAGGAGTCCACCCGGGAGGGGAAAAGTTTGAGGAAACATACAGGGAGAGAGATGATAGCTCATCTCCAAGGCAGATGATCAAACACATAACACACCTGCAGCCGCACCATATCGGCTAGCCAGGAACAACTTCAGACCATCAGCCTACAGGGGTGCAAAATGGGGAACAAACCTTCTCAACCACCACCAACGATATCAGAATAAGCTTCGGAAACAGAAACTTCTACCCATTCAAGACTCAGAAAAACTTATTTTGCAGAAAAAATGGCTGCCAAAATGTCAAAAAACACTCACGTGGTTATACTATGTCGACATCTAAAATGTACTGAACATTTAAGCAATGGAGATGTTTCACCTAGTAATTAGAGTTATAAAAAACAGTGAGTATTATGCAGCACATTATTTTTAAGTACCCTGCAGACCATACAGAAAATATCACATCAACCTGCCTAGGTTTAATCATACAAAACCTCCTACTTAAGTTCTCGTCTGCAGTAAAAGGACCAGTTATAAACCAGTCCTCCCCTCACATATGAAACATAGCTGTCCATCAAGAGTATCAATTTATTCCACCTGAATCTGGAAAAAAATCAGCTCTGCATCCACTGAAAATACTAAAAACTCTACTTTCAACACAGTTCAAGGAATGATAACCATAAGATCAATACAGTATTGACAAGTGTTACACTTTTGCTACCCTTCCATTACTAACACCAGTTGTGATCACATCATTTCTCAGTAGGACTGATCCCATACAGCACTTATTTTTCAACACTGACAAAAAATAGGTAACAAAAATCTGTAACACATAGATCAGTTTTCTTCACAGTAAAATAAAAGCAAAGCTCAGTTCTTTGCCTGATTCACATTTACACAACCAGGCAAAACAGGATTGTTTTCTGTTAAGTTTATCCATATCATCTTGAGATGATTTGCTCAACAGAAGGGAAGACCAGGTTTTCTCTTATCCCTTATGCTAGCCTGCAAATGAATCAATAAACTATTAATTTATATATCAAATTTCATAAAGATATTCTCTTTAGAAGCCATATTTTGCAAGATAATAATTGTTTTGAAATGAGAAACCTCTTTTACAGGCTTTCCTAGGAGAACAGGAAGATCTAGTGCTTTGCGGAAGGCTCCCAGACATCTTTACAGTACAAGCAACATATTTATAGGGAATGTTTCTCTCACGAAGCCATTACTCACCTATTGGCAATTGCAGAGGCCAAACTCGTTCCCAACTGTGAAACATACCCTAGCAACTTCAGGAGCTGTTTACATATGGGAAAATAACATTGACATCATATTTAAAAATTTTAAACTCTGTTCAGCCCATTTTTGGTTTTTGAAAAGACCTATGCACAAGTCATCTTCTACTCTTTATACAGGGATTAAAAGCCATGCTGATTACCCGTAAACTTGAACAAGCTGAGAAACGGTAATATTTTTCCAGAAGAAGAGCATATGCATAACATGTCTGCATATTGATAGTATGAGAGTTTGGGGGAAAAATTAGCAATTATCAATCACTCAGGTAGAAATAAAATTATGTTACTGATTTTTTCATAAGGAGTTCTAAAATATTTTTCTCATCAGTCCTGGTTGATTTTTTCCTCCCTCAGTGTCCTCTAGATTTAAATCAATATATACTAGCAACAGAGTCAGTCTTATTCAGGAACATACCAAGCACTAACACAGTCCTCTCTGTTTGTTTTGCTGTCTGAACTGCAGCTGCCCATGGTCAATGAAAAGATGCCTTCTCTCATAAATGTTTGTTGTTGGTGTAACTTCTTTCACTGACCCTGTTTTCATAACTAATGACTTTCATTTCTAGTACAGAATCTTTCAGTATGGTATTCACTCAATAAAGCTACAGCAGTGTATCCGTCTAAACACACTTGGTGTCTGGCCTTCAGTGCTCATGAAACACGAATTTAAATACAAGGTAAAATACCTACCTCACAGTCAATCATATTTTACACTGGTCTTTTGTTAGAGAGGAATTCAGTCTGTAGTGGTCTGGGGGTCGAGAGAGGGGGAGGCCACCACCTTAGGAGAGATTTAGTCTCTCAGTTTTACGAAAGAGCATACATAAATTCAGGCAAAGCAATAACCCATACAATTTCTCTAAACAATTCAAGTTTCTGAATGCACAAAATCCTTACGAAGGTGCCTGGGAACAACTCTATTTTAAGGCTGGAATTCTAACACCAGCTTCAAATGATATCTGCAGTCCTGTTTTCCTCTAAAAGCTGATGTTTAAAATCAGTCAGACATTTCAGATACAGTAATTGTTTAACCTTCAGACTTCTTGGCAGTTTTTGCTTGCTTTCTTTGTGCACTTTTTAAGATAAAATGTGGCTCTTGAAGAAATCATTCCTTGGCAGTCCTGTTTTTCATTATTGACCAGTTATCTGCAAGAAAATATCACCTGTCCTGCTAGAACAGTAATCTCAAATACATCACATAATATAAAGAATTTTTTCTGATGGTTGGATTTAGTATTTTTTATCAATAGGTAAAATAATTAAATGGATAACAGATATCATACATAAAACATGTTACATTATAATGAAGTGTATGGGCTGCTCACACAAACATAACTGGGCTATACAAGTGGGCAGCTACAAAGGAGAAACCTAGAAACAGTAAAAGAAGAAACCCAGCATACCTGGACCTCATTCAATGTCACATTTTCTGCCTGGTTTTGTTTGTTCTTTTCCTAAAACAAAGACATATTGGTGTTGATTTGCTAGCATCTAATGGCTCATTTCTGATGATCTTTAGAACCTATGTATGACAGGAATTATGATCAATTCTATGACGTCAGCCTGCAGCTTTTACTTAAAAACTGTAAACCAAAAAGGTCTCTCCATCGCTAGAGGCTTCCAATAGAATCCACTAGCCAAGGGGCAGTTGCAAAGCCTCAGTGTTTGACATTGTTTCAACCAACAGTGGTTACGATAAGGGGAACCAGGAATTTTTTCCTGCCTCTTAAGAGGAGAACGCAGAATGGAATTTCCCACCAAGGCAGAGAAAGAAGCCTTGGAATTTTAAAGATACCTGGCATTAGACAGAGGATATCTTTGACTCTTTTTGACAGCTCTTCAGATTGAGACATCTAGAAACTATCTAGGCACTATATATGTATATAGATATTTAGATATTTTGAATTTGAAAATACGCAGTTGTGCCTGACAGAGGCTGTAAGGAATGGGGACAAGAAGATGGGAGGATTTGATGCTAACCCATCATGCTTGTAGTGGCAGATGGAGCAGCAATCACAACTGGGAAATATGGGAAAAGCAATATCCCACACTTTAAATGACACGCAACTTAAGAGCACACAGTGAAAAATTCTGTGTTACACAGAATACAGCTACCTGTTGTTTCAGGTAGCTAGTTATTCTAGAATTATTGAAAGCTCTGATAGGTTTCTTTTTCCTGATAGTATTTTTGAACATTTTTTTTAAACAGATGCCATATACTTTATTTTTTAAGTAGCACAGAACAAAGGCCAGCTGTATTCCCCTAATGAGAATGTGACTATGAAATCAAAATATGACTGTTCAATCTTAATTTTTCATCTGCTTAACTTCTGACAAATCCATAACGAGGGCTCCCAAACAGAGGATGGCACATAAACACTCTCAGGTTCCTAGAGCTGCTGCTGCTGCTGTTGCAAGATGAAGCATTCAAACAGGAATGCTTTAAAAACCCTGATTTAGAGCTTTAGAAACATTGTTCTACAAACTACAAATATACACTCAAATTGGCATCTAGAACATCAGCTGCTTTCCTCCTGCATCAGACACGTCCCTCCTGTAGCAATTCAGTCAGTGTTATGTAAGGCAGCACAAACAGCAAGACTTTCTGCTAAGCATTAGTTCTTTCACATGGGTAAACCAACCAAGCAAACATAACTGAAAGACATGCAAAGTACTATTCTAGTCTCCATTACATTGATTTCACAGTAGCATAACTATTAGGATGTTTCCAGATTGATTTCCGGCATGTTATTTTGCTGATAGTTCCTGAACTGGATTTAGATTTGTTCCATGATGAAAATGAGAATTCAGAAGTACTCAAATGAACATTTAGAAACACTAAAGCGGGCGACAGTGGGTGGAGGAAGATCTGAGTATGTACCTGCTTCATCCCATTTATCCTGCAGTGGTGGTGTATCTCTTTGAAGTGCTGGTATGGGGGAAGAAACTGCATTACCCAAATACCATTTACATAATCAGTTTTTCCACATTTAAAGAAGATGTTTCTCTCTGTGTTACTTTAATTTGTTCCTTGTAATCATACACCTGTACCAATAAACGTAAAATATATGTTAATTTCCTCCACCCTTTCTACTTCAAAAAGAATGGGTCACATCTAGCAAAGCAAGTATTATCTTTATGGCACTGACAAAAAAACCTGTACGTTGACTGGAAATTCATTATTTTGCTTCCATCTGAATCCCTTCCCTATCCTTCAGAGAAAAGAAATATCTAGCTACTATTTACAGTTCTGAAGGTCCAATCAAGTACACATAGCTAGATATATGTAAATCACATATCTAAGCCCAAAATCTGGGGACCGCATAACACAAAATAATGTGCATATTCATTTAGACATTTGTTGCAGCTGAAAACAGAAAGTGTACCTACATGAAGATTATAGTCACAAAGTACGCTTGAAGTTAAGGCTCTGATGCATCTGACAGGAGTAGTGGGTCAGGATTGTGCTGCCCATCTGTATGTATTATGCCATGCATGTGGTAACTTGTGTGTTTGTTATCACCACTGTCCAGTATCACATGAAGGCAGTTAAACAAACAAATTCAGTGTTTTCATACTGTGTAATGATTGAATATTACCCTTACACTCACCAAGACTATACCGGAAGTATTCATTTGTGTCATTTTTTTAGGTGTCAATATCATAGCCTGGATCCTGTGAGGAAAACCTTCAATTCAACCAAAACTAAGAGGAATTATCTTCTGTGGGTTGCTACACATGTTAATGCCCACCTTCAGAGCATGTCACCAACCCTGAATGGCCTGGTGCCATGCAGTTACCAGCAGTGAGAACTGATCAGTGCCGGTAACACTCAAAGAGAGGCAGAGAAAACAGCTCCAGAAATGTGTGCTCTTCTCCCACTGTAATATCTTCAGACTGAGCACCTGCTGCTGTAAATCCTACTCAAGATTTCCTCCGCTAGGAAATACAAACACCAGGCTCCCTGTCACCCCCCTGCTGTACTGCTCTCTGCCATGCCACGCAGCCCGTTCCCTGCTGTGCCCCTGGGTCACCACGCAGAGTGGCCGGCAGCCCCCAGCACTCCCGCGAGCCTAATGCTGAGCAAACCAGTAGCACACAATGCTCCTTCATGCCACTCACGGTTGGTGCAGCACACCGCTTGCCTGCTGCACAGGGGCACACAGAAGAGGAGAACAGGTCTGTCTGCAGTGATGGCAGCCAGACCCCATCTCTACGCATCCTGATTCAGCAAAAGATACCCCATTTCTTGATCCAGGTAGCGATTCAAGTATCGCTGTGGATAAAACACGCTCTTCTTTTTCTCATTGTACTGATGGCACGGAAGCTCATTATGACCATCCTTTGACCTAAAACATACTGCCTTCCCTATACCCACTTTCTCTCACATACATATGGATTATAGCTGTCATCCAAATAACCAGCTGCACGGGTGTGCATCAGACAAGCCACTCTTTTCCATGGTTTGTCAGTTTACATGTCTTGCTACTGGCAGAACTACGCCACAGGTGAGCAATCACACCTTTAATAACCTCATCCAGATGGGAACGTTCCGATTTCTTTCCTA
This sequence comes from Theristicus caerulescens, assembly GCA_020745775.1. Lineage (NCBI taxonomy): Eukaryota > Metazoa > Chordata > Aves > Pelecaniformes > Threskiornithidae > Theristicus > Theristicus caerulescens. The sequence goes on from CM036558.1 coordinate 90,010,167, forward strand.
TCTGTTTTGCTACACTATTTAATTATTTCAGCCAACACCATGAACACATCTCTGATGCAGCTGCAAAGGCTCATCCAGCTGGAAGAGCTGCCAGAGCCGGCTCCTGATCAGTGGACTGGCAGGCAAACAGTGACAGCACTGGTCGCACAACATTGCTGCCAGTTCGTCAGCCCTGCCCAAGCTCCAACAGCACCGCACAGTCCTTCCTCAGCCTGCCCTGCACTGGCTTTGCATGCTCTTTGCCACTTCTGCCTTTGTCTCGGCTTGCCACCGTGTATGGTCTCCCAAATCAACACTTGACAGGAACACCCTCTCTACAGCGTTACCTTGATCCATCTCAAAGCAGTCCTTGGAGGTTTTACGCTGCTATTGAACTGCAATAAACTAGGACGTTGCCAAAACGCTGCTGTGACAAGCGATCGATTCTGCTTCACAAAGGCTCCCTGAAAAATCTGAGAGGTAAATGCTCATGACAGCTGCTACTCCACCAATATGATCCAATGAGGAACTTCCAGTACTTCCATTAAAATTATAGCTGTTGTTACAAGTATCTGAATTTATTCTCCTACAGGTAAACCCTTCACTTTTGACTATCAATATAGACAAAACAGTAGTTTTTAGCCATAAAAACTGCTTCTTTTACAGAAACATACAAAAGATGCCAGATAAAGTAATTCACCATTCCACATTACCTCAAAAAAGGGCACTATTCTGGGGAAGAAGGAAGATATTGTATTAAACATCATATTCTGCAAGTGGTAAACTGATTCTTTCTCCCATCAAAGCACATAAAGTGGGAAGCTGAGACACGAAGCACAGAATTAAACAGTTCTTGGCTTCTGAAACCAAGGCTTTTCTGTGTACCTTACTGTTTTTAAAGGACTGAAATAAAAATAGAAATAAGTAAAACATTTTAAAAAAATAATTGCAATATGGCATGCAATTTGGCCAAATGCATTATGTCTCGAAGATCCAGTGAAATCAGAGCCAAGCAAACATTATTGTTGATATATTTAATAACCTGTCTTTTTTTTTATCTGAAAGCAATCTATTGAAGGCTTCATCTCAAATCTGAATGAAGTTGGTAACAGACGGTATCTGTATCTCATCTGAAATGTAAATGAGTCATTCTTGTCTTTTGGAGGACTAGGATAGAAGAGACTGCTCTTCAGTCTTGTGGTTAAAAATAACTTTCCACTCGTCACACACAATATCCCCTTTAATGATCCCTGTTTAGTATTACTTTCCTGATGACCTATTAAACAAATGGGGACATGACACATCCTCCAAAATTGAAGGAAAGTCAGATATTTAAAATAAAAATAAGCACATGTAACACAAGACCAGGTATTACGTTACATCTAAAAATATCATACTAAGATTCAGGAAATTTTAAAAGGACAAAATAGGGGTATGAGATGCTGCACAGAAGGGCTTCGAACTATCGCCATTCCTGAATGTTCAGAAGGGATGCCGCTCCAGTGAAAATCTACTTGGCTTCAGACCCTGCCGAATGTTGGAATTGTTCCAGCTGGTTCCTCAGCTGTTCTCCCTTCCCTTAAAGTAAGCTGAAAAGCCATTACCCCCTGAGTGTGAAGAGGCTAGATCATATGTCACCTTTGCCTGTATTCGTGCAAATATCTTCTGATAATCATGATAAAACGCTTGCCCAAGCACAATGGATTAATGATTGCAACATACTCTCAACTGAGCTCTTCTACGGTAGTTTGTCAACATTAAAACTATGTAAATGTCGAAGTGGACAACGGCAATACATCATCTGGGAATTTCTAACTGTAGTAATCTAATTACAACCTTTATAACATTGCTTTCTCACTGCAAGACATTTAAAGTGTAATGAAGAAGAACTCGAGAACAATCTTACAGGAGGCTTCTTTGTAGCTTTTAAGCCAGTTTTCTGGACTGGGGATGGAACAAAGCCTTTCGCTAGGAGGATGGATGGACAGATTGGATCAGAGATGCTATTCTGGGAAAGATTCCACTCTGGATACATCAGTGGAAAGAATCACTGTCCCACATCATGCTTGCCCCATTTTGGGGCTCCTGCACGCTAAGAGGCATGTAGAAACAGCCAGTCGCTTCAGCTATATCTTCAGCTACATCTGAATTAACTCAAGTACCAGAGGCTGCATCAGTGTGCAAACTACAATATTATAACGGGGTTAATTTACTGTGTTGACAACTTACTGTGTGCACTGTCAGTGATTCCCAGACCTTTGGGATCAGATAGGACTGCCCCCCATAAAATTACTAGGCAGCAAGGTGGGGAAGAAGCTCTCACAAAACAGTGGTGATTATGTCTTAATACTGCAAAATGATTTCTGATCTGGTCTACCACAGATGTTTTTATGCATTCACAGAAATTACATACTTCAGTCATTAAGTTTTTTTTTAATTCCCCACATTTTTTTAATATTATTTTTTCTCTAATAGTAGAAACCTCCTCTTTTTAACAAAACCTGAGAGATGTGAACTAGCATATTCTGAAAGTTGCCTAAATATTTCAGGTATGCACTATCCTACAAGTTTAAATGAAAATTGGTGAGATTGTAATTTGAAAATCAGAATTAATCATTTGAAATGTTTCAGAAATTATAAGCAAGTTTAACTGCATCATGAATAGACCTGCTGTGTCCCACTGCTCTTCCTGCCCTCAAGAGTCTTGTCTGAAATGATTTAATATATAACACCCATCTGAGATATTTAAGTCAGAGTAGAAGCTGTGATTACTCTTCTTTGAAGACCAACCTGATAAATCAGGCACAGCTATTTTTAAAGACCAACTAAAGACTGTTAATCTGCTGGCAAGCAGTGGAATACCATGCCATGGTGGAGTGAGAAATTACAGTAGCACTGATGCTTGAGCAGACAAAATTGTGGCAAAAACTGAGGATGGAAAGCCTAAGAAGTAAGGGACAGAGACATGGCCCGAGGAGGGAGAAGGGAACCTTGACTATGGGGTTTCTGGCTAGGATGACTTAAAAAGGAAGAATGGAAGGAACGGGAGGAATTACTGAGAGAGAAGTTTGGGAATAATTTAGGAGATCCCTTGGAACAGAAGAAGTTGGGTATAGGAGTTGGGGTGTGTTGGAGGAGTGAGAGATTTGAGCTTTGAAGGAAAAGGTGTGGGAGTCCAGGAGCAGAAGACATTTCTGGATAACAAGGACCTGGGCTTCCACGGGGCAGCTTGGCAGCAATGCCTGCTCAGGCATCAGTGCTGCCATGGTTTCTCACTCTACCAGCTACCTAGTGCTGCCTCGTCCCTAACTTGTGGCTTTAGTTGTGAAAAATGTATAGCCCTAAATATTAAAATTCCATAAAATTAATTCAACACTAAAAATACTCCAATATCTCTAGTCAGAAAAACAATGACACTAAGAAAGTGTCACTAGTTTGAGAACTGAAAAATGGGACCTTCAAGTAGTAATTTAACTAATAGTAAGAAGAAACCTAACTAGAGCAACATTTTAACTGCATAGACACAGCTATGAGTCCTTTACTGTTCAGTTACAGTTTAGGTGATGGCTTCTTTTCGAGGATCTCAAGGTTAAGACTGCTCAGGATGAAGGAGGGTTAGAGCACTGCAGTTTTAAACAAGTGTTGGAGATCATTTAGCTACTCTACAGTTCAATAACGATGATGATACTTTGCCAGTTAAGGGGATACTGAAAAGGTAACTTCACTAAAAAACATTACATTGGGTTTGTAAACTTTTTTTTTTTTTAATTCCAAGTATAACAAAATACGGAAAAGTCAACTGAGGGAAAAGCAAAAACTTCACTTTTAGTACTGGTAAGTCACTGAAGCCATCACATTATCAGCTATATTTCATAAGAAGAACATTTTTAGACAATTTTTTTTTCCCAGAAATTTCTTTACTTTAAAAAATATTCTAAAATTGTGACAAGTTTAATGTATTACTTCATATTGCATGACTTCAACAACAGACCTTGACTAAAAAGAATTACTTCCTTATGCATATTCTGCATTAAAATTAATCTATTCAAAATGCACACCCCCTCTTGCTAGCATTATTTTTTTTTCCAAACACCTGGAGAGTCATATTAATATTAGTGTGCCAAGTGTTAAATTGTATTTAAAAATAAATTATATAAATTTCAGTATGTAAAGTACTTGATGATGTGGTGTATTTAAGAAGCAATTTCCTTAACAGCAAGAAACCTTACTACAGCCTCATGACAATAAGACATAGCACCCTGAAATACACAATATTGTTGACCCTCTGTACTTCAAAACTGTTCCAATTTTTATAATACCTATAGCTTTTTTGCAGATTGTTGTTTGCCATCCCATTTCTATCCATTGCCACTGATAGAGAAATAACAAGAGTTGAAAGTCTATTTCCTATACATACAAAATGCACACTGCTCCTTGCCTACTCAGCCAAGATTTTTATTTACCATTGGGTTACACTACCTTATCCCTAACTAAGGATTATATTGCTTTCACAGTTTTAACTCAACCCTTCTTACTTCTTCACATTTCCCTTCAGCCGTTCTCCCTCCACGCTGCTGCCCAGGAACCATCTATTGTCCAGGACTGTGTGACCAACTTTCCCAGCTCCCAGAAAGAAGGAAAACAAGAGTAGCAGAGAAAGCCATCTGCTGAAAAATCAATAGGCACCACTTTCACACAAGTCATTACTTCGTCTGTATGCTCAGATCTCCATGTTGCAGGACTGGAGTGGAGGTGCACAGCTTTCACCACACTTCTAGGTGGCTTCTTCCAAGTACTGAAACCCCAGGACCTGGGATCAACCCCCGATGGTTGTGGCCAGTATAACTTGCTTCCTCTGTCCTCCCTAACAACCTTACACAGCGACTCCAAAGTTTCTCCAGCACCTGGCGCTCAGCCTGTGCACATCGAATGGCAGCCATCTGCCTGTGGGCACAGATCTCATCTCATGGAAACAGTGGGAGGTAGAAGCCAGACACGGCAGTGGTTGTCTTTTGTCCTGACTTCAGTTCTCTCCCACTATCACTGAGGCTGCAGCCATCCTCAACAAAGGGATACATCTGGCCTGGCAACCTCACTCTGTTTTGATAAAACAGTTTTAAAAAACCCCAAACAAACCCCAAAAAACTCTCATGTAAAATTGCAACACAATTGCAAAAGTCCTGAAAACTGAAACCTGACACTTTATTAAATAAATCCCATTTTATTTATAAATCCCTATGATATGTGGTTGCTCAGCATGGTAAAAAAAAGAGAATACTAACCTACAACACAAGAGACAAAGTTGTTTTGTTCTGCATTTCTATATTATGTGAAATCACTAATCTGTGATTGCTACTGCTAGCTAAATAATGAATCACAGAAATGATGCAAATTCTATGGATTCAGAAAGATTTTCCATTTGTAGCTGACTTCAGTGGCCAGTACATGTCCCTGCAATACTGTAAAATGCCATTTACAGAATGTTCACATGGCTTGAGAAAAGTAGTACTTACTGAAATGTAATTAAAAGTAAATAAGGAGAGGTGAGAACAAAAGGAATTAAGAGGTATTACAGTACAGATCCTTTTTCTAGCCCCTCTGGAGAAATATATCCTGTAACTATCTGCCTACCTCACCAACAAGTATGAAACTCTTGTGCTCATCTAGAGCAAATTATGTGGTCGTATAGAAATAAATATGATTCACACATGATAATGTGCATTTATTGCACTTTTCTGCATTTGGGGCTTTCTTATCAATCAGAATTTGACTTTCCAGTCTTCATCTGACCAAAGAAACATGATCTTTCCCAGTTTTTCTTGTGCACCAACCTGACCTTTTAATGGAATTAATATACAAATTAATGTCATGCAGACAACATACTTTCCTTCCTTTGTCAATACCCTGGGTCATCCAGTAGACGTGGCAATTTATCCACATTGGACCTGACAAAGACCCAAAATCATATTCGATATTCTTAAATAAGCTTCTAAATGCTGAGTAAATTCAGGTTATTGCAAGAAGAAAATAAAAAGCATCCATGTGTATCTAAGTAAGACTGTAATCTCATCTATGTGAAAGTCATTTAAAACACCGTATTATATTTGTTTATATATGTGTGTAAGTAATATGTACACACGGACAGGAACTCTCATTAGAGAACATATGCAGTCATAATGGGTAATCAGAGCATGACATGTGAAAAAAAGACTTACTTAAATCTCTACCTCATTTAATTGCAATAAGATCTTTTTTTTTAGTTCTTTATGGAAAGTAGAAGTTTTCAGGTACGTGTATGTTTAATATCATTTTTTTAGATATTCACCTTCTTTAAACAAGACTGTTTAATCCATTTCCTTCATCACTGTAAACTATTTGGAAAAAAATTTGATGATCAAGACTAACAACAGCATAATAAAGAAAAATGTATACAATACTGTCACATAAGAAGTACAATCTTATCTACTTAGGATCAATTCTATCCCAAATCAACAACAAAAAAAAACAAAACAAAATGTTACAGAATCTGGAAGATAAAGCCATAATCTTTTGCTTGCTTGTATTACCAACAAAGAGAAAAAAACCTTGCCACACAGCTTTTTTCTTTTCTTTTTTTGGGGGGGCAGAACTGCAAGTGTGGTCAAGGGGAATATGACAGAACTGTAATTGAGCGCTCAGATAGTTGAACTTGCAACACTATTATTGTCACTAATGACACCTAAAAATCGTTATTTAAATAAACTCATCTGCATTGAATGAGGCAAAAAATATTGTTATGAAGACTATAGCTGGCTGCAAGACAAAAATACAGGGTGATGAAAAATAATGATGCATTCGCCGCACCTTGAATACTGTGTTTAGTTTTGGGCCCCTCACTACAAGAAAGACATTGAGGTGCTGGAGCGTGTCCAAAGAAGGGCAACGAGGCTGGTGAAGGGTCTGGAGCACAAGTCTTATGAGGAACGGCTGAGGGAGCTGGGGTCGTTTAGCCTGGAGAAAAGGATGATTAAGGGAGGCCTTATCGCTCTCTACAACTACCTGAAAGGAGGTTGTAGCAAGGTGGGGGCTGGTCTCTTCTCCCAATTAACAAGCAATAGGACAAGAGGAAACAGCTTCAACTTGCACCGGTAGAGGTTTAGGTTGGATATATGGAAAAACTTCTTCACTGAAAGGGTAGTCAGTCACTGGAACAGGTTGCCCAGGGAAGTGGTTTGGTCTCCATCCCTGGAAGTATTTAAAGATGGGTAGATGTGGTGCTTAGGGAAATAGTTTAGTGTTAGGTTAATGGTTGGACTCAATGATCTTAAAGGTCCTTTCCAACCTAAATGATTCTATGATTCTAGGATTCTGTGATTAAACTGAAGAAAGGCTGTCTTCATCAATAAGTGGGAGAGGAGATAACTGTCCTGGTAAATATAAGGTGATGTAAACTTAGGAGGAAATGTTTGAAAGGATGAGCTGAAAAAGGAATACAAAGAAATTGTGAAATAACCAAAACAAGCAGAAAATAGTCAAAGGACATTCATACTACAAATGTGCAAGCTGATAAATTACAGAAGCCATCTCAAATAGGGATATTACAGCAAGGAAGAAATCTAGAAAGCACTAATGTGGAAAGAGACTGTGCAGATTACAAAATGCAAACTTTGCAATGCCACATGAAGACATGAGACAGGGAGATTGTAGTTACTGTCTAAGTCATCCCTCCAGCTGCCATCTTGAATATGATTCTTGCAAAACAAAGATATTTGCAAATCAGGCAAATGTTACAGAAATCAGAACATTTAAGAAGAGATTCAGGTTTGTCAATTTAAGAGCAAAGATAATGCCCTGAAAAGTAAGATACAGAATTTATATATATATGTATAACTCAGCTAAAATGGTATGAACAAGAAGCAAATAAGAAAAATGCAATCCAACATGATTAATGCAGTCAAATTTTAAACTGTTCAAACTAACTCTGCCAGAAAAACATAATTCAAGAACTTAAGATATTACACAAAATTGACAGTACTGATAAATGTGTTATTTTACAGGAAGTTTATCTCAAGCTCTAAAATCAATATGAAGCTTCATAGTAGTAACAGAAAGAAAATTTGTTTCCTAACTGGCACAACAGCACATGTCACATTGCATGAAAACTTTTTTTTTTTTTTTTTTTAAGTCTTGTGAATACATGTATGTAGAGAGACAGAGGGTGGTTTTTTTTACCCTGATACACTGAAAAGGTTTTTCTCCCACTGTCACAGATACTGGGCTGTGTGCAGTTCTCTTGGCTTTTCGGTTGCTCTAAATGAAACCTAGCATTTCAGTTTGTTGGGTTTGGGGTTTTTTTGTGCTTTGGGTTTTTTTTAAACATATCCCTGTCCCAGATTCCCCAAACCAATGAAGTCCAGCCTAGGCTTTCGCTTACACTACATATTTGCTGTTCTCACCCTGCAAGTTCAGATGAACTGGGGCAACTGTGGCTCTTTGTGTGAGGATGAGCAGTAACGGCTACTGTGGTCTGACTAAGACAGTCTGATCAATGCTTCTTCTTAGCACTCAAGCACTTTTTATTTTTGCAGAAGAAACAAAGCTTTTAAAAGACAAACACGGCCCTAACTGGTATCTAAGTTCCTGTGATAGTGGCCCAGGAAGCTTAGCTTTTCCAGAATAATGAAGCTGGGAGATGTTGTGTCCTTCTCCCTGATTTGGATCTCTCAAGCAGTTACTGGTTCTCTTTTGAAAGACTGCTCCTTTTGAAACCTGACGAAGTCCTCTTGCCTTTCCTGTTCTCAGTCCTTCTCATATCAACATGTAAATCAGTCTCATACATTACCTAAAGAGGTAGCAAAATCATAAAAGATAAATACTTCTGGGATTGTCCCTCTGCAACACTGAAATGTTTTCTGAGAATTGACTATTATCTTGGTCCGTTATTTTTCTCCTTCCTGTTTTTCTAGACAGCCTATTGCTGAATTAATTAAGCCAATATAATCATAAAAGCTATGTCCCAATAAACAAGCAACACACAGTGCTTTGTATACAAAAAAATTATTTTGTCACATAGTAAAATAAAACAAAAAAAATGACTAAATGAACACGAATAATCTTTCGAAAGCACATCTGTTTTCTAGTTCTCAATAAATCTATGATTTATAATTTGTATATTATTTATACAACTTACATTTTAATTATACATTATTCTTGAAACCCTGAACTTAAACACATTTGAAATCATACAATAACACAATTCTATGACATAATTATATTTGTGCATTTAAGATATCTATAAAAATGTATTCATATAGATTTTACAAATTGTATTTTTTTATATGAATATATAAAACTTAAACATATGTCTTCTACAACTCATATTGAGTGAGCCTTACTACATCAAATGTATTTCTACCTCTTTATCTCTTACTTTTGTAAAACTCTATAAACGGTTTAGAAGGTTTAACCACACTGACAAACCAGTTGTAAATGCTACCGAAAAACTTAAGATGTCTTCTGTTCTACAAAACCTCTTTCTGACATCTATTGGAATTAAGACGTGCTAAAGCCACAAAATTGGTTTAAATTCAGTTCTAAGATCAAGTTTTTTAATTTTAGTAACCAGAAATAGAAGACCACTATAGTACAAATATTTGTGACCAATTAATTGAGGAGATATAGTTCTCTCATATATTTTATTTCCCTTTCATTACTGAACCTGCCCATCCTTATTCATGGAGTTACCAGGATGAAAAGTATGCTTAGCACCTTGCTTGTCAACAAATATGTAACCAGCAGACCATATCGCTTTCTTTTTAATATTAATTTAATGTAAGAAATGTTTCCTAATATCTGCATAGCATTATAGATTTGTATACTGGCAAGTGAAACTGAAAGGTATTTCACAGCCAGCATACCACAAACTGCAAGCACATGTGGGGAAATTCTGTTACCTGCTTCCTAGACTAAAAGAGAAGTGATCCTCTGACAATCCAGATACTAAGATTCATTTATTTAGCACCACAGTTGTGCCTAAAACTTCATAAAGGGAAACAGGAAAACAGAAACAAGGAAAACCCTCAAACAAGTAAACTGAAGTCTTCTTATGCAGCTTGTAGGAAACATTTTCACTACCTATTTTATTTTTTCTGTGTGTAACAGCCTGCTAGCTGAATTATTACAGCACTAGAAACCTGCAAACAGAAACAGTTTTGAGACAAATGGTGAAAAATGACCAAAGGTCAGGATCTATGATGATACACATCTTCATTACCTAATTCACAAAAATAAAAACGTAAAGTAGCATATCCAATGGCCGTGTATAGGTACAAGATTTTCCATGGCCGGAAGGTAAGCAAAGTCAAAGAGCTCAAACCAAGACACTCACTCAGTGTCACGCCAAAACCTTCCCTTCTGGAAGTCAGGTAAACAGTCACATTTCTGAGTGGAAAACAATTCCAATGAAAGGTAAAGGCTTGCATGGCTACCCTAAATTATACTTGCTAACAAGAAATTCTGGATAGCTCCTTCAATAGGTCTCTGGTAGCTCCATCATATAAGTAATTGTTAACTAATATGTACTATGAAAATATTAAAATGTTTATTTCCTAATGTCAAATCAATTATTAAGCACATAAGAAGCCTTATGAATGGCTTAAATTATTAATTGCCGTTTGTCATCTGGTCTCTTGACTTCCGCAACATCCAAACAATATGATGATATTTGAAATTAGTATTGCTTAGTTTCAGTACTCTCAGAAACATTCAGACACTTATTGGTAAGTCTTATTTCCCATCAGAGAGAAAAATCTTGCCACATTCGGTTTTGCATATTTATCTGAGACTCACATTTTTATTGTACTTCGATGGAGTTACCTTAACGCTTCCCTTAGCAAAATTCATTCACATGACTTGCACAGCAAATATCACACCGCACACAAACTATGCAATAATCTTGATGAAAACTACAATCAGCTCAGCCTTTGTACTTAATTATATGCTCCAAGATGGAAAAATCACTACAGGAAATGGAGTAAAGAAAAATAAACTAGCAGGGAAGGAAGGGTTTCATCAGGTTCTTCTGATAAAAGTGCAGGACATATTCAGTCTCTTCTACTTTATATTACATTAAACCTCTCTCATAAACCTGATAATGAATGCCTGAAGAGATCAGAAATATAGCAAGATTATTATCCCTTGATGTTATAATTTTTGAGACTACTGCTCCATAAGAACGCTGGAAGGATAAAAGACATTTAGATAGCAAAAAGACATGAACTTTTATAGCTCAGAAAATCTCTCTCTTCAGTTTTTAGATGAACTTCAGGCACAGGTCAAAGTAAATTGACATTTAAACTAGTTCAGTAGTCCCCAGATGTAAGTAGTGCATAGGAATAAAGAACTACAAGGATGCTCCTGGATCACTGAAGTCCGTGTCCCTGCTATCAAAGACATTGAATGACTTTCAGCTAAGGTCAGCATTCCACTGTAAAACCAATTCATCATTTTAATCCTTATTATCCTGAGGATATTAGCCACTCCACAAACCCAGTGCCCTAACGGCTAAGGGATTTATTCTAATTTCCAGTTTAAATTTCATTAATGGCTGGCTGATTTTTTTTTTTTGATGCATGTATGTGTCAATAATCCTTTACCTTCTGCAGCTTCTCCTCAAATCTGATGTTTGCAACCACGGATTATCTGTAGATGGCAGTCACACCACTCTCAGCATTCTCTTCTGCTGATCTATACCCAAGTCAAGCTCTTTCCACCTCTTCTCACAAAACTCTCCTTTCTCCTGGCAATCTCGCTTGGCACTCTCTGCATTTGTTCCAATTTCAGTTTATCTTTTTGAATGCAGGTGACCAGAAATGTACACAGTGATCCAGGTGAGGTTTCATCCTTAGCTGGATACTTTGCCTTCATAACTGAGTCTTTTCTAGACACACATCCTAGTGACCCAGTGACCAACTAATGCTTCTCCTCTTCATTCTGCTTGCCCCTGCTCATTTTCTACTGATGAACTCTCAGCCTATAGTTGAAATTTCTGCTGTTAGTTCCCAAATGCAGGCACCTAACATTTCCTATGATTAAGTTTCATCTAGTTGCTGTTACTGCAGTCCTCAAGGTCATGCTTTTCTTCCCCATAACATTCTGATCTTTTGCTGTATTAAGAATCTTTTAACTGGGTCATCAACAAATTTCATTATAGCGGTGACATTCTGTCACCCCACCACAAGTAAAAAGCACTTATAAAGGCAAACATTCCCCAGAGATCTCCCTGAGAAATTCAGCCAGCAATCTTCCTCCCGCCTGATGCTTTCTGAAGTCACACCAGCTGCCATCTCCCCTCACCTATACGCAGTTACTTTAATAATGCTCATCTCCTCTAGTAGTGCTTCTAGTCTTCCATTTGACACTAAAACAGATTTATTTTTTTTTTTACAAAACTGCTTTCCCTATTTAAAAAAGAAATCAGTTCTCTTTCCGTGAACAGCTATCACAATGCATTGCCATGACATTCCAAAGGTTAACAATGGCACTTTAATGCTAACAGAGTGTTCCAAGGCTCCACACATTATTTTACTATATTAATCTACTGTATTACTGATTTTAATGACTAACTGGCAGGTCTCTAATAGCTCAGCTTTTTCCTGTCTTCTATACAGATATAGCCATACCAGACTTGATAAACACATTTAAATGTCTTGCTATTAAGCCTGTGACTTCATATGTCTATAAAAAAAAAAGAATATTAAGAAAAAATCATCTGTTCTTCTCATCCTCAAATATAACTGCAAATATGGCTTATACTTGTGGATTGTGGGTTTCATCCTTTTCTATCACACGTACTCTTAAAGCACAGTATCATCTGCTGGGCAGTATCTTCCCCTTTCGGTCAAGCCTCCTGGTTTTCCTTATGTCCTTTTTCAAGTGACTATTCACCTACGAAGTACCTAACCATGCTCCTAAAAGATTTAGCTGCTTGATCAGGATACTCATTCCTGATAGTCTAACTAATCTTGAACTTGAAAAAATGTCAAGTCTCCCCCTCACTCCAGATCCTGAGCCAGCGGTACTGCTGACAGCAATTCATCCTTGCTTTCCCGTGCTGCAGGGACTTCCCTGACACCTGCCCTGCTCTCCTGCTCAAACATCTAGCTCTTTTTTGTACTGCTTAACCACACAACACGTTATTAACAATTTATGGCAGGGCTGACTTTAGACAAGGCAGGTCCCAAGCAAGGTGTGGAAATGGGACACAATGTAATTCTGTACAAAGAAAATTCTTCCCTTTCTGTGGATCCATTGGCTCACCCCACTGCCTAATACAGGAGCTAATTGCCACAGTCGCAGAAACTCTGTGCAGGCCCTAACCCCTTAGCACACAGTAGACTGATATTCTCAGATGCCAAGAGAGTGTAAAAAAAAATGAGAATTATAAGTACTAATACAGAAAATTTTGCCCACACTTTGTAAACCAGGGCTGCTCCAAGGTCTGAATGGAACTATTCCATACTAACACATTAAAACAAAACAAAAAAAAGGGCTTTAGATTGAGCTCAAAAAGTAGCATTTCGACTAAAATAGCCGAACATATATTCTAAACACATCACTCCGTGGATAATTTTTTTTGGAAACCAGAAGTGTCAAATCCTGTTTGAAGTAATTTTTGTGCTGTAACTGAATATAGACAAGGAGGAACACATCTGGTGCCTGGGCTGTGCAAACGTATTTATAATTAAGTAGAATTGAATACGAAAATCCAGCAATGATAGAATTCATTAAACTAGTATAATGCTGTATAATTACTCTCTTTTTTTATATCATCCACTGTATGCTTTAAGAGCTCTTTTTACCCATTGCTATCAATGTGCTATGACATATTTACACACACCCTGTATAAAAGGCTGAGGAAGTATTAGACATGTCAGAGGATGACATGGAAAGGCGACTGTTGTACAATAGCTACACTGTCAGTGAAACAAGATGAAACTGATTTAAATTCATTCCCTGGCATGTAATTCTACAGATAGGTACTGGATTTACATTTTGTAAGGAAAGGTGCTCCTTTCTATAGTAAGGAAAAGTCCTAACATGACAAAATCAATACATCACCTTTTTCCACCAGCACTACTTCCTCAGCTTGCCAGCCTTGCATTACTGGCCCTCCACCAAACACATCATCCACTGATTTAAGCATGGACCTTTCTAAACATCATCCTTGGGTCTTTCCCCACTGAAACCATCTCCACACATTATTGATCACACCTTAGATTTGGAAAGAATTGCCAGCAGGCAACTGCTCTCTCTGAGCCTCTGAATGACTTCCTTTGCTCTACTTCTTTCCTACCACCCCTGGCCAGGTGTCCCGCAATTCCTGTCAGACAACCCAGCCTCTCTCCTGGGGTGTAACAGTGTAGTGTGTGTAGGTCCTACCAAAGCATCCAAGTTCCCTGGGCCACCAGGGAAAACCAGGCCTCCACTGCCAAGTTTGGCACTGACAGAAACTTGGCCTGACACCAACATGAGAGGGTTGCCACACTTCTTTAAAATTAGGGTTTGTCAGATACCCAAGACATTTACCATCACTGTCCTAATTTTTTTCATGTAAAGCCACCCACTGCCTCACTAAGGCGCCCTCCATCTCCCTCTCAATGTACTTGCTTCCCTTCATTGTCCATATAGGAGAGTACGGGAGCTTGGACTAACTTAAGAGGTAAGTTAGTCGGTACGGTTGATAGTGCAAATATCCTGGCTCTTCTTGTAGATAGGTTTATGATTACACCCACGCAGCCTAGTGACAATTACAGCCTTCGGATCAGGCTCAGCGGGCAATTACAGAGACAGCATGGGGCTTGCAGACCGGCCCAAGGGACGGAGCAACCGTCTATAGCTGTGCTGCCTTCCCCCTTCAAACAGCAGCCAGATACCTACCTGGTAATAGCTTTGTCTCCAAAGCTGTAGCTGCAGCCACAGCCGAACAAGAGACAAGGAAATGCAGACAGATAAAAGCAGTCTGCGGGGACAGCAAAAAGATAGCTGAAACCAATTATGATTTGCACTTATTTCACATCAGCCCACAGGTTTCTAACAACAAAACAATGGCCCTGACCAGCCACTTCATTTCCAGCCCTCTACTGTTTGTGAAAGTTATTTGAGCTATGTGCCTGCAGGCTCAGGAGGAACTGCTCCACATTAAATATATATTGAGTTCATAACCAAAATAGTCTCTCTGAAGTGGTATTTTTATTGTAAACAAAAGCTGCAAAAGTTCACACCTAAGGTTCCTTCAGACAACAGAGAGAAACTGCATTTAGCAGTTGCAAACAGCCAAAAGGAACATTAAAATCACTAAGCCAAAATTTACAGGATGCAGGGTTGTCTTTTAAAGGGAGAAGGTTTGTGCACAAATGAGAGAATAACACGTTCTTTCGATAAACTATGGTATGCAGAAAATTTATGTTTCAGTAGTTACTAGTACAATTAAGATATGCCATATTTTTAACAAGCTTAGGATTCAGAAGACATGAAAGATATGATGAAAAGAGTATTTTTAAACTCTGCTGGACCAGAACAAAAGTTAGGCTGTAATTTGAAGAAAATTAAAATGAAGCACTTGTTTTCTAAATAAGTGTGCATGGACTGGCTCTTTTTTATTTTTATTTTAATAACTTTCTAATGATGAGCTATGTTGACAAAGACATATTTGAAACAGAACTAATTTAAATTTTACATGATATTTCTTTTCTTTCATAAAAAGGATAAAGAAACAACAAAAACACCCTAATAAGCCAAGCAAAATGTTTTTAAAATTCACAAAATGTAAAACTTCAATAAAGAAACTGTCAGTGATCACTGAGGAAGGATTTTTCAGATTTGCTTTCACATATAATTACAGGAGAGAACACTGATTATTGACATACGTATTCTTGATACAGAGCAATCAAAACACCAGCATCACAGGAATACACAGCAGTATTTTACTGTTCGCTGCTTTTTTACAAACGTTCAAAACCATCAAACCTGTGATTAGTCAATTGTGTAAGGTGTCAAATTCCCAGAAAGATTCCCATATTTCCATAGTTTACTCTTAACAGACAGTAGGTGAAGGTATACCTACAAAAGTGATCAACAAAACAGAGCTACTATTCAAAGGGGGAAAAAAATGGTTTTGGGGAAGCAAAGGGTCCCACTGCAGGTAGCCACACAAGCTCCGACTCCTAGCAGTGGCCAAGGGCCACCCTGCCACAGCCCCTCTCCCGCCAGATGCTGAAGAAGCCTGCATGGTGGAGTTAAGACACATTTCTGCAGCCAGGTCCAGGCTTTCTTTTTTCTACTCGCTCTGGCCTGGAGCCTGCGCAGCTCTAGGCAAGGCAGCTGCCCGGAGCCAACTGCTGCTGGCAGAGCAGTCAATGCAGCTCCCTCCCAAATATCCTCTTCTCCAAGCAGCACTTGCACGCAAAGCAAGGAGCAGACTGAAACATCAGAGGACTTGTGTCCTGGCAACGTGCGGGAAGACAATGCCTTTCCCTGGAGCTCTGCAGCCCTTCCTGCCTCACACGGCCAGCCACGTCCCTCGGATGCTGTGGGAATGCCTACATTTTTCCTAAGACGAAAGCAAGGCAGGACAAACCATCTTCACAGGCTAAATACAACCCCGGGACCGAGACATCAGCATGCGTCTTAGATCTCTTTTATGCCACGTTTTTGAAAATCATTATCGTATCTTTCAAATAACAAAATTAAACTCAATAGAATTTGCAATGAACTAATAATATGGCTAATTAAATATTTGCATCTAAGCTTGAAAGCCTGAAATATTCTAGCATGACATCCCGCAACTGGCAAGGTAAATAAAGAAATCAAAAAAATAAAACCATGTGATTTATCTAGACTTGATATCACAAAGATACAGGGACTCCCATGGTGAAATCTGTATCTAGAGAAAAATAGTACGTGTTCTGATTTGCTTTTGATTACACGCAGGTGTGGCCTGGTTTGGTAGTTTCAAATACTTTAAAAAAAGCAAGCAAACAAAAAAAAAGCAGAAGGCAGTTTCATAGCTAATTAATCCCTGAACCTTCCAAGAAAATGAGAATATAAAAGTCACCCACAAAGGTAAGGGCTACAAAACTAATATTACCAACACACACCAGTAATTTAAATCATTTGAATTAAAGATTTTAAAGGAACTACTTGAATACTTAAAGTTCAGTATTTGCATAAATCTTTGCACGATCTGAATAACAAGTCAGAGAATTTGTTTCAAGTTTATCTTAAAGACCTAGAAGGCACCCCAGATACAGCACTACCATTTAAAGTTTATAAAAAACTCATGGAATCAGCATGAAATTTTCAGAAGACGTATTGATATATTTTAAAGCTTTTTTCCATCCTTTGAAGGGTTTTGCACTTATTATATCAGGAGTATTCCCATGTAGAGAGGCTTGGGAAAGGGAAAAGGATGTGGCAGAACACAGAAGAACCAATCAATCAGGTGCAGTGTTGGATATTGCACATCATTTATTGATATTTCAAAAGTGCTGCTATTAAAATGCAATTGTATTTTTACTTTGTCTTCACTAAAAAAATTAAAAAATGTGAAGGGTACTTCACTGTTTCTCTACTCGTTTATTTCCCTAGAAATGCAAGGAAACTTCCAGTCCTTTTTTCTCACATGTTGCTAGAGAACATCTTGAAGACCACAGAAAGCCTACACTGAGAGCTCGAACATTTTAAGCTGAAGAAGACAGCATCAGCGGTCTTGAACAAAACCAGCATTTCTGCCACGTTAATTGGTCACTAGAATCAAATATTCACTATACAAAGAAAGAAGTTGGTGACTGGAATCAAATGTTCATTATGCAAAGGAACTTAAAAATGTAAAAGCAAAATCCTTCAAATATTTCCATATCCTAAGTATGCACATCTCTTTGGTATTTATAAAATAGATGTGGGGAGTGTCAACATGCAAACACTTAGTCACAAAAACATTTCATGAGATGTCCCACAAAAATTAATGTGAATACTTTTGCATAGAACGGTTCTTGGAAATGTACCCAGTGAAGTAAAATTAATAATGATGACAGTCTTACCTGGTCCCAGGGACAGATGATTCCTCCGAAACACATAAAGAGATATCCCATGGCAACCAGACAAACCCAGACCACCAGAGAAAATATACGAAGCAGCTTCTTAAATACAGGTTCTACGCAGACAAGGATAAATATAGCGAAAAAAATTGCTAGGGCCGTTGGAACAGTTATTAAAAATGCCACATGGTCTTCAATTTCCTGGAAACAGAGGAAAATGAAAAGGAAGTTAAAAGCTAATGTACTTAAAGGTCAGACAGCAATAACATACTCCAAACTGATTGCACACGATCTCAGAACGACATGGCTGAATATCAAAAGTGAGATGAATCAAAACAGGATTTCTTTCACTGTAAGAAGCTGTTATTTGGAGTATTAACTTCATAAACAACTATTAACCACAATACTGCATGGTACTTCTTTTACTAAATTGAGGAATTGAAGCAGATTGAGAAAATTGTAAATCACACTACAGTAATGCACGAGACCTGTAGGACAGAGCAAACTAAAAGGCAAACACAATCTACAGAAGCGGCATAGCCTTTCTGCTCCAGAATTCAAAAGATTTCTCTGATTAGTGCAGTTTGCAGGTGAAATTCAAGCATCCCCATTGAAGACTGCAGCTGTCAGAATGCCTCCTAAATCAACTATGTGTCCATAACTCTATAAAAGCCTTTTTGACAGTAGTATTTGCCAGGTACTATATATTTTGCTTCTGTTTAAAGTATTTATCTATCTGGAAGGATGGGCTCTAGATTACATATATTCTAGATTACATTTTCTCCTAGCAACTGCTTACTTCAGAATGTGCAAACAACACCCAGAGCGAGGACTAGAATCTAACTTGAAGAGAGATTCAGAATAAACAATATTTAAATTTATTTACAGAACTTACATAGAAGTTACTACACTAATATCTTTAAATCATCTAGTGATGGCTGCATTAAAAAAGAATAAATATTTTATTTTATATTCCTGTATGTGTTCAAAAGTATCTCTGGTTGAAGTACAACAGCACTGTGTCAAACTCTGGTCGTAGGATCCTTGCTCATTCCAGCAGCTGTTACAAGTTTTAATGGCCTCCTTTGTAGTAACAAGGATTGCAAAAGCAGGCCCCAAATGCCACTGTTGCAACGGTATAAAATCCTCCGCTAACCACACACTTCATGCAGAAAAGCCTTGTATCCATTTACTCATGCTGGTCAAATCTTGGGAACAGTCTGAAAGTACCTATTTGATGATTTGTAAAAGACATCTAAGCACAAAAAAAAAAACGTTTCTTTTTTTCCCTAGTTTTGTAGTTGCTTCCTTAGTGCCCTGATAAATCTTGTTTGTTGATGGGTTTTCAACTTAAATACTTAACATTTTATTTAAAAGCTTTTTGATGTGACTTTTTTTTCCTTTCTTATGTGTATAAGACTTGCTACAGTTAGAGCAAAACTAAAAATTTACAAGTAAATTTGTAAATTTAAAAATATTTACAAATGCTCTCAGCATTTTTTTTTTTGGTTTGGTTTGGTTTGGTTTTTTCCCCCAGATCTAATGTTTTACAACCCAACACCTATAGAGACACTTGCTGTAAGGTTCTTTCCCCCTCCTCTCTTCAAACTTTGTTTTCCTTGTGGTCCTGACTGGACTTGTAACTGCACATTGCAACACCCATCTGCTGCACCAGGCAGGGCTGCCCACTCCCCCCTGCTGCAAACCCACCACCACCAGGCCTGCAGCTACCCCAGCACCGGGCAGCCCTGTGCCAGGAACCGCTCATACACACAAACCCGCAACTGAACCTCAACCGATAACCTCCATATTTCAGCAGAAGAGGAGAGGCGCAGGTTGCCTCTGTGCAGAGGGCATTAGCTGAGGCTCTACTCTGTGGTGACACTGGCAGGCTCAAACCAAGGGGAAACACCATGATGAAAGTCCACATCTTATTGTGCAGACTGCAGATTATCTTTCACATACCCTACCCTGCCCGACAAAAGGCAGCTCATCTTTCAACTCTTCTTATTCTTTCTTCCCTTTTAAATTTACAAAGTCACACATTTAAGCAATTATTATTGCAGCACTGATGATGAGGATAGAATCAAAAGAAGAGCTGAGAAACTGTAAGTGATAGTGCTAACTTTGAAATGCAAACACTAATCTTCCTAATGTTAAATACATACATTAAGGCTTTCAAGAATTCGGGTAGTCATACTGAAAACAAATTTATGGGCTTAAAGTTAGGCATAGAGGTAAGTGCCCATATGAGTACAGAGCTGTATGAAGTAAGATACATGCAATCTTGCATAGTAAGAGACAAAATATAAAACCTAACTAGTATGAAGAAGAACTGCTGATTTACATCTCTGAATTTTGTGATTTTTGATCATTCCCATCTCTGAAATTTGTTTCAGTGAATTGATTTAGTAATTTCACAACCAATGTCAGCCCAAAAGCATTTAACTTCGGCCTTTGACTACTGCACTTCCAGGTGGGATTGCAAAACTCTTTTTCCAAGGTCAGAGGAATTAGTCCCTTCACCGGTGACAGGACAACATTACGTTCCTGGCACCATCTGTCATGCAGTCAAGGTCGCAGCACCGAAGGAACCCACAAGCTCCTGGAGGAAGCCAAGACTCAGGAAAACCACAGATTTAAATGACAGCAAATTGGTATTTCAGTGATAACGATCATGCTACAAATATATCCGTGAGAATATCCACATGTACTTCAACAGCATGTTTCTGCATTTCAGTAAAAAAAAAGATAGGATAATCTTGCTTCATAACAAATCAACAATATTTAGATTTCAGTTTAGAGCATATATATGGTCACATAGCTACATATTTCTATATGTATTCTATCATTAGATCAATCCATCAAAATGTTTGTTACAAATTAGCAGCTAATCAGTCAACTGCCTTTTTTTAAGCATGCACTGCTCTCAACACTTAGCTGAGCCATTTTGCTCACTAAATCTAAAATTTTATTTCTGCTTTCTCCCCTTCTCTGGTTGGCTATTGCACAATTTTGCATTTTGTTTTGGTATAAACATATGCAGGAAAAAAAATAGACCACAATGTATCAGCTACTCATAACAGGTAACTGAAGGCAACCTTGCTGACTGCAGTGGGACGTCACCTCTCTGAGCTGACTACAAAACAGCCTGCTTCCACTGTCGCAAGCTGCTTGCATCACATCGTCCGCTATATGAATTCTGAAGTTAAATTGAAATTTAAAGACAGAATAGTATACACCTTTGGCAATTAAAAATATATATGAGAAAACAACTGTTATTACAATTTGAATCCTTTCCAGAAAGCCTTAATGTGTACAGGGAAATTTTTCACAATCCTGCCTGTAAAATACACATTAATATCAGGTCAACAAAAGCAGGCCGTGTGAGGCAGGGGTTTATTTTGGGAACTACTTTTAACAATATTTTCCAGTTACTTCAGAGGAACTAAATGTTTATGAAATTGTAACTTCCAGAGCAGGACATTTAAAATTTGTAGCTTCCTGATCAATATTTGCAATCATCAGTGTGTTTAGCAGGTTAAAAGATGATGTTGGATGCAATGACAAATCCTGAAGGCTAACTGTTCTGTTTCCCTAACCATTTCCCAAGGAGGTGGGGGGAAAAAAATCAAAACACTTTACTTCTTTTTTGTTGTTACTCTCAGAAATTAAAATACACCAGAGCTAATGGAATTAAAATATCAGCATGACACTTTTGAACATAATGGCTAAGCCTGCAATACATGGATCTTCCCTGACAGCTCTGTCTTCCTGAGTGTTTTCTATCTTGCTGTCTTTTAATTACTGAAGAAATTAAAAAGTCTACTGTTAGAAATTTTTCCAACCCCCATAAATTCTTCAGAAGTGTGATAATGTTATCACCACTAAAATCTGAAGAATCACTTTCACTCATCTTTCCAAAGCCGACAACCTTGTCTCATTCCACATCCTGTTCTTTCCTTTTCCAGATAATGCCGTGCCCTCGGTTTAATTTTAAACAGCAAAGCTGCTGTAGAGCACTTCACTGTTTTATATAAAACCATACAGCTTGACGAAGTACTCCATAAAAATGAACAAACAAGCACTTAAAGTACCAGTTTTAGCATAAAATCTTTTATCATGGTCCCTCATTTTTTTGGTACTTTTTCCTTTACTCTTTTCATCTACTGGAATTTGACAGCAGTCTATATACAGAGGGCTCCCGCTGGGATCTGAAATACCACATGTTTTGAGTTAACTCGAACCATTTACTATATTAAATTCCTACTAAAATAATTTTTTTGCTGAGGTCAATGTAATGCTGTCTAAATGTAAACATAAAAACAAGTGAGTAATGTTCTTCAGACATTAAAACTATGTATGATTTCATACATCTATTTTCAAAAATGTTGAGTGTTAAAAAAAAAGTTACAGGGCTCACGGATTACTAACTTAATGACCTGTCTATCAAAATAGGACGACATCTTCCTTTAATCAGACTAACTGACTGAAAGAATCTATAGCAAAAATTACCCAGTTTTCCTGTAAAGCCTGTTCCAGGACTTGAGAGAATTAGAACGATTTTCAGGAGATATATCATCACCTTTCCCTTCTGTCCTGGTTTCAGCTGGGATAGAGTTAATTTTCTTCTTGGTAGCCGGTATGGGGCTGTGTTTTGGGTTTAGGACGAGAACAATGGCGATGCTAAGTACCGCTAAATAGTCGCTAAGTAGCGCTTACATTGGTCAAGGACTTTTCAGCTTCCCGTGCTCTGCCCGGTGCACGGGGGCACAGCTGGGAGGGAGCACAGCCAGGGGCGCTGACCCAGACTGGCCAAAGAGTTATCCCATACCACATGACGTCATGCTCAGTATATAAGCTGGGGGAAGAAGAAGGAAGGGGGGGACATCTGGCGTGACGGCGTTTGTCTTCCCAAGTAACCGTTACGCGTGATGGAGCCCTGCTTTCCTGGGGATGGCCGAACACCCGCCTGCCGATGGGAAGTAGCGAATTAATTCCTTGTTTTGCCTTGTTTGCATGCGCAGCTTTTGCTTTACCTATTTAACTGTTCTATTTTATTTTACTTCAATTATTAAACTGTTCTTATCTCAACCCACGAGTTCTCTCCCTTTTACCCTTCCAATTCTCTCCCCCATCCCACCGGGGGGGAGTGAGCGAGTGGCTGTGTGGTGCTTAGTTACTAGCTGGGGTTAAACCACGACACCTTCATAAAAGTGGATCGCGTTTCAATTCTCTAACACCTCAAGAAATAGTTCTCTACAAAGCCAAAAAGCTGCAAAAGTCTTCTGGCTATTTGTGAGTCTTATCCCATGGTTTTATATTTTAGTGAATTTGCTTACAGCTGACTTCACTGTGTGCCATCTGCTAGACAGCTGGAAAAATCTCCATTTTATTAGGAGGTGCTGTGCCCTGCTCCTGGCCAAGTAGCTGTACAGCTTCATCTAGGACTTCATCATTTAGGACAACAATTGAAAAGTTTTGGCCCGCCATCTCAGATTTCTTTTCCATCAATTCCATCATTATTAGTCCGTCTTCACTTCATAAATGGCGCAGTGTCTTTAAGGCCAGATGCTGTTTCCAAGCCCACATGTTATTTTCTGGATCCACAACTTAGAAAAACTCCTCTGCCTTTCGTGCCCACCATTTATCTTTCATAACACAAAGCTTTGCTTGTTTTTCTTGCCTAGCTGCCTGGTTAGAAGCTTTCTCATGTGCCTTTTTTTAAAAAAAAGTTTTTATTGAGCTTTGTGCAATATGTTCAAGGACACTAGCAGAAAATTAATTGAACTGTACCTTTTAATCAAACTGTCCTGAAGTTTGTGTCAACGAAGCTTTTGATTTTCACTAAGGCCCTATGTAATTGCATGCCTGAAATTTTTTCCCTCTGATTCAGCATTCCCTGTTTGGCTTGGTAGATCAATGATAACAGCATCAGGCTCAAATCCAGTCATTTCATGATGTCTGTTGTCTTGAGAAATTCAGTTCTCTCTATTAATGAGTCTGATGTGCAGTCTACACTTGCTGTTAGCACACAGTGATATTTGACTCCTCACTAGTCTGCAATCAGTCCAGCAATTTGCATATCACATGTATCAGGTAATTCTGACCGGCCTAACAACTGCCAAGCTGCTGCCTGATGTCATATATAACCAGCAAGAAGCAGTTCTACATTCATGGCCAGATTCTAGATCGTTTTGTATTTGTTAGTATATTGTGACACTATTAAAGTAGTAAGACTTCATTCAAATCCTTCAGATGACATTCTGGTCACCTGGAGCCTCTCTTCAAACTTGAAAGTCATGAATAACGTGCTCTGTAAAATCCCTCCCATAGGAGAAGTGTGGCATTTTGCAACAGTGCAATAACTGCTGAAATCAACAGGAACTGTTCTTTGACTTTACAGGGTCTGTCCTAGTTAGCACATAGGACTAATAGTGATAATACAGTGACCAACCATGTAGGTATTGTGAACACCCTTCTGACCACCTATGTGCTTGACTACAGTGCCAAGCACTTTTTGCCAGTGGATTCTTTTTAGTGAGTCCAACTACATATAGATGTTGCTCATCTTACTCAATAGAAAACAATTGCATCCAGATTTTTTTTCCAAGTTTGCCTGATAGCTATAAGTGAACCTCATCTGCCTCAGTGTTGTAGCAACGATTATCAGGAACACAAAGTCTGACATACCAGAGATCACAGACTTCTCTGCTTAATGCAAAAACATCCAACCCCACAGACAGTTTGGAAAGGCTCCTTGGAGGTGCTGAGAAAGAGTCAAAAGCCATGGCTGCTGTGCAAATAACAGTAACATAAAGAAGGTTAAAAGAAAAGTTCTGGAGGCAAAATATTGGTTGCTAGTGAAGAAGCAGAGAACTATGGTAGCATTCCCAAAAATGCTCCCAAAACGAGACAATTTCTCAACTAAAGGAAAGGACAGAAATTGATTAAACTCAAGCAAGAAGGAAATGGCAAAGAAAAGCCAAAACAGACAGACTCTCTTTTTAAAAATTTTGCAGAGAAATAAAACACCAGTGTGAAAGTATACACTCTTCTATATAAACACTAAAAGCCTAAGAAGCTAGATGGAAGAACTAAAATGCCTGTTGTTAAAACAACATTATTTACATAATAGTCTTACTGAAAACTTGGTGGAAAAAAGACCTTCAGCAGAATACTGAAAAAGCAGAAAAGACTTGAAGCCATACACTTCAGCAGGGATTGAAGAAAGGCTTCTATGAACAAACTAGGAGAACCAACAAATAGCATGAAGTCCCTAAGAACTAAAAAACTAGACTGAACAGCAAAGGCTTATCAAAATAAATGACCTAGAGGACTGGTCATCCAACCAGGAAGGAAACTATTTGAGATTCTATGAAACGCAGAGATAAGAGAGGCTGTCAAAGAAGAAAACACAAGAGGTCAAGGGATACTTCAGTGACTCCCAGCTAGACTGGCTAGGGATTGCAACAGCAGGTGGAAGCTGAGACCACTATGTCTCATGCACAGCTGAAAAACAAAAAACAAACAAACAAAAAAACACCCATACAAAGGAAGAGAAAACATTCAATCTGATCACAAGAAATGGAAGGAACCTCGTTCGTAACATATTAGTATTGAGGAGCTGCTTTATAACAATTACAAAGCTTGTTAAGCAAACAAATGCAAAACAAAACCCAAACACTAAAATTGAAAGGGGGAGCTAGAACCTTACAGATTAAAATCTTTGTAGGCGGCCTGAAGACACTATAAAACTCAGAGGCACAGGCCAAAACCTAATCAATTCCCAAAAACAACTTGAAAAAGACCAAAACACAACCAGAATGCCTGAACAGCCAAGCAGCGAAGCTTCTAAAAACTACTTTTCAAAAAAAAAATTAAAGGGGATAATAAAAAGGATCATAACATTTATCAGGATTAATATAAAGACTCAATAATGCAGGCCAAGAAAAGAGCTTGAGAAATAATTTTTAAGAGTATAAAAATAAGTAGTATATTCTTTTTGAAACGAAATCAGGAGTTGGCAGCCTGCTAAAGGACTTGTAAACAGATGATGCAGGTATTAAAAAGAACAGTTAGAGAAGAGCAGACTGTAGCAGAAAGGTGGCTGGGGTTTTTTTTATGTATCTGTGTCCAGTGTGGGGTAATTCTCATTCCAGAATATTCTGTACAAGTGGAACATATCAGAAGATCTGTCTCAAATTGAAGTATCAGTATTAGGCATTACAGACAAAAGCAAGAACATGAAATGTAAAAAGAATCACCACAAGCAGATAGGGTTCACCAGAAAGGGCCAACGAAGAAAGAGCTAAAACTGTAGTAACACGTAACCTTCACATAAAAGTGCCCCAGTATCCAAAGACAGGAATGTGATGTGATGCCAGTCTCTCCTGGGATCCCTCTCAAAGACTAAGGGAAGTACCAGTAGGTCTGGTATCTATCCTGGGAAAATTTGTTAAAAACAAAGGTCCCAAAGTACCCACAGAAGTCCTTAGGAATCCTAGGGTATACATTGTTCAGCATATCCACAAACAACTTGGGAAAAGGGGTGAATAGCAACCTGACAAAGATGAGGGCCAACTACGCTGAATTACAAAAGGATCTCATAATAGTCACTACTGAGGAAGAAAATGGCAGATGAATTTCAGTGGAGATGTGTGTGAAGTGATGCAGCTCAGACAAAACAATCCTAATTCTATACACATGACAACAGGCTCTTGGTTGACTATTAACACTTAGAAATGGAGATATTTGGTGTTTATCATAGGTAGACTCATGAAAACGTCACTTTGGTGCTCACTAGCAGTCAAAAAACAACCCAAAAGGCAGAATGTAGGAAAAGAATAAACGAGAGAGAACATCATGATGCCACCTCAATGCATGATGAACACTGTAAACAATTCTGGTCCTACCATCACCACCATTTCCAAATGAATACAAAAGAACTAGAAAAGACAGGTTTCTGAGGACGGTAAAAGCTGCAACACAGTGGCTAGATACTGATGGAGTAACATTTGGTTTTAAGGTTTCTCTTCTCTGCATGGAGTGAGCACAACTGTCCTTTGATACAGATCTTTTGATTTTTAAAAGCAGTGTCCATCTCAGACCAACAGGGAACAACCTCCACTTGAGCTGCTTGCATGTAAATGTGTAACCAAGGAACCCCATGAGCCTGTGACCATGTCTACTGTACCGTATGCCATGGGATAGAGGACAGACACCTATCCCTGCCAAAAACATAATTAGCAGAATCAGGGGAGGTGTGCTTGTATATTTTATATACATAAATATGCCCTGTGCAAACCCCATGCAACCAACCTGAACGGTGAGCAGCTTTTCCTATTTCTTTATACATCCTCATTTGCCACATCAGCAGTCTTCAATTTCTTGATGTATTTTCCATCAATTTGTATCCTCTCATCTTGTTAACCACATCATATAAAATCTGTCAGTGCATACAATCATTTATCTAATAAGCTGGGGTTCAGAGGGCCCCCAGCGGGTCAGGGAACATGAACGGGACTGTCATGCCTTTCGGTCATCCAGCACCACCTCAATCTTCTCTCAGGCTGGTAATTATCAAAAGTAGCTCTACTTTAAGACATTTAACAGACTATGAAAAACAAGATGGTCCAGCCCAGTTACTAGTGGCTACACCACTCAGCTGGTGCACTTATAAAATTGTCCTACCCGATGACACTAGTTGGAAGCCACAGAAGATAAACCATGTCCCAGAGAGCAACAGCAGTTAATTACATTCTGCTCCCTGAAATGTACCCTTCAGAAGAGGGCTGAGACAATAAGCAGCAAAGTGAGCAGAAGTTTGTACTTTGATGAAACTAATTATTTCAGGCTAATTAGCACCTACTAGTATCATTTAGATTATTTTTAATGTAAATGTAGTGATCAACATATCCTTCTTGCATGCTTTATTCTACAGGTATTGGTTCTGAATTCCTCTCCAAAAATGTGGCTTAATATTTTAGTTTAGCTTGTTTTTCAGGTGTTCTCAAAATCCTTCCTCTTCTTCTTATTAAAATAATCTTAAAGAAACTCTCTAATAAATACAACTACTATTTATGCAACATCCCAAAATGTGGATACATGAAGATAAATTGAGTATAACACTTATGAAAATGTATGCTTTGCAGTTAAATATATTCAAAATATGTCATTGTTGAAAGAGCTCCATCAGTTAACATCATGGATAATACATTACTTCACAGGACACAAAGACATGTTTTTCAGATTAACTGCACTGTAACATATATTAAAAGTGAAATTATGGCCTTCCTTGTACCCATATAGACCCGTGGAAGCTAGAAATACTGAAGTACTCATTTGATTCTTTGAGCTGTTTAATACTGACAGTTACATACTTTGTCTGTCACTTTTAAATGGAAGCTAAAAGGTGGCTTTCCCTCACGACTTTACTCCTGACATTAACTTGAGACTTTGGCTGCAATCAAGAAAAAATGTCAAGATGGAACTTGCTTAAAAGTAAGGATCACAAGATTTGAACCAGGAAGCACACGAGTTTCAGCACGTGAGGAAACAGTGCTCATTTTAAAAGTCTGTTTAATGAAGAAAACGGTAAGCTTAGGCTTCTTTCTCTACTGGGTCTTTTAAAAATACATTTTGCAAGAATGTTCCACAGATTTAACATATCGGCATAATAAGGTAACATGAAAAATAGTTTTAATATTGAAAAGTCACTACGGTCATTGTGTAATTACTTTTCAAGTTTTTCCTAAGGTTTTGCAATTAGTTACTAAACAGAGTTGTTATTATCACAGTAAAGGTTCTTAAAGTTTACTCCCCTAAGGGCACTTTCCACGCTGTCATACATCTCTCAGTTCAACTGGCTTCAAACCAAAGAGATTTCTTATTTCATTTTTCACTCCAGGATCAGGCCCACGTTCTGCAATGGGTATTACTTCTATAATGATAAAATTTCAAATAAAGGTAACCAATATGTTAACTTACATTTGAAATAGAAGTGTGCCAAATAACAGCTCTATAAGGGAGTAAAACTTCAGATACATTCATAGGAAATACAGCAAAAGAGATTCTGCAAATCCAGGCATTTCTGTTCAGTGCTAGCTGAGGGCTAATTTAACCAGTACTGTTACCCCACTTCATTAAGGCACAGGTAAGAAAATATTAAAGATCAAAGAAACCACAAACAATCTGGGAAATTGTTTTAGTGTTAAACAGACGTCACATCACTTGAAGAAGTGTCTAAAATCCCACCATCTACCAGTCAGGCTTGGAAATTGCCTGGACTCGCTGCGGCAGAAAACAAGCCCAAGTGAAAGACTATGGCCACTTTTTGGCACAAGCTAGTGGGGTGCCAGTGGGGATTACAGGACCAGCTACTGGTCTGGACAACCTACCACCTCCTAGGTCTTGAGCAGAGTAGACTATGCTCAGGCCGCTGTGCCACTAGGAAGGACCACCACAGCGAGCTACATCAAAGAAAGGGAATCCACCCACCTGACAGAGCATATAAAGCAAGAGGAGCAGCTTCTGAGGAGTGGCTGAGGGAGCTGGGGTTGTTTAGTCTGCAGAAAAGGAGGCTGAGGGGAGATCTTATCACTCTCTATAACTGCCTGAAAGGAGGCTGTAGCGAGGCAGGTGTTGGTCTCTTCTCCCATGTAACAAGCAATAGGACAAGATGAAATGGCCTCAAGCTGCGCCAGGGGAGGTTTAGACTGGATATTAGGAAAAATTTCTTCACTGAAAGGGTAGTCAGGCACTGGAACAGGCTACCCAGGGAAGTGATTGTGTCACCATCCCTGGAGGTATTTAAAGGACGTGTAGATGTGGTGCTTAGGGACATGGTCTTGTGCTGGACTTGGCAGTGTTAGGTTTACGGTTGGACTCAATGATCTTGAAGGGTCTTTTCCAACCTAAATGATTCTATGATTCTATGAGAGCAGGAGCACTAGCAAGCAGGTGCTGAGCCAAATTCACAGAGCATCTATTTTCCTACCACACCTCTCAGGAGAAATAAGGTGTCCAAGTCTTCAGCCTGAATTCAGTCTTCCTGGAAAACGAGATGGGGAAATCTAGTCTTCCTAGGATTTTCCTGCAGGGCTGACCAAAGTACTGGCAAATTGGAGATATGGATGGGGAAATTTTACCTGGAATGGAAGGACAGCAATCCCACTTATCCAGTCAGTGCCCAGGTCCACTGTGCATGCCATAGCATTTGGGTTCTTTAAGAGGTCCCACAGCACACAGTTCAGCTGCCAGAGGAGGCAGGTGGAAAAAGCATATTCTAGCTACTTTTGCAAATCCCAGATGGCTTTGAAAAGCCATCAGTCCACATGGGATCTCATGGGACTATCCAATGATCAAACACTAGACTGGTTGCACCTAAAGCTATAAGGGAAACACATCCGGGCCAGAGCACATCTTATCCCAGCTGCCTCTGGAGTACAGTATGAACATGCAACCAGAAGCCATTGCTTCTGCATTCTGGAGCACCTCTTCCAGGTTAGAGAAACTAGAACCATGGATGGTGGAAGAAGTGGATGCTCAGACAACAGACCTGAGGGCAAGGCTGAGAGGCCAGTGGTGATGGGTGCTGCTTCCTCTGCTTCTCACAGACACAAGCCTGGAACAGGTTCTCACCAGGAACAGCAAGGGACTTTTATACCACGTAGGCACCACTAAGAACAAGAGTTCTGTTTAGAGACAAGAGATAAAGAAAATGTTTCTATACAGGTTGGAGAAACAGACAACTGGGAGGACAAGTGTAGAGACAGCCTCACACTCCTCTGCACAGATGGTGCAATAGTCCCTTGAATTTTTAGCATCATCTGAATAAGGTTCAGTGTCCGGAGGTTGCTTATTCAAGATATAAAAATAAAAAATCTGGAGAAGAAAATGTGTGGAGCTGGTTTTTTTTTTCAATAGGATCAGGAGTGATGCTCAAAGAAAAAAAAGAGAAGGCAGGGAAAAGGGGCAGAACTGTGCTCATTCACTTATTTTGGGGTCCAGATCCCCAAAACCAGAAGTTTAATCTGTTGGCATCTTCTCATCATCACGTATCAATAAGGCTTGAGCTGACTCAGTTTTTTCTGAAATATGCAGAAGCCACTGTGGCAGCACTTAGCTTGGCTATGACTGGGGATGTAGGCACAGGGTGAAACACTACAGGTGTTCAGCTGCACTTTGTTCCCATGACACTGGCACACCCAGCAGCTCAAGAGATTTGCAGATCA
Source organism: Theristicus caerulescens (assembly GCA_020745775.1). Lineage (NCBI taxonomy): Eukaryota > Metazoa > Chordata > Aves > Pelecaniformes > Threskiornithidae > Theristicus > Theristicus caerulescens. The sequence goes on from CM036558.1 coordinate 90,041,455, forward strand.
CTTCTATCTGTGTTAAATGTCCGTGCCGCCATCAGCTTGAAGTGATGCGAAGTGCAGTCTGGAAGATTCCGGTGACTGCTACCATTATAATAAGGCGAAGTTTTTTTATTCACAGCGTAAATGTAGAGACTGTGATCTCTGGTTAATGTACTTAATCTAGGAGACCTCTTGAAGGCTCAACAAAAGAAACCTGTTCACCATTTTTACAGGAGTTTTAAGATCCCCACAAATGGGTCAGATATCTTTGTCCACAACAAAGAACTTGAAACCAATTTAAAAAATTTTAAGCAAGATAAAGAGACAGGTATTCACAGGTCCATGGCAGATCCACTATGAAGTTGCCAATACCTGATTTGTGAATCCACATATCTGGCTTGGTGCTGATAAAGACAGCAGACAATCGTAGCCCAATCCATCATCTGTCTTATTCCCATCGCACTTCAGTAAACAACAGCTCTAGTCGGTGTGTTATTTGTCATTTTTGTCAGCTGCAGTAATCACTAGGAGTTGTGGATCCACCGTTTTGAGTCACCATTTGTGACATTAAATAAGCTTTCCATTGCCAGGGTATCCACAAAACTTTAATTTATTAAGATTACAGTTCAAGGCTAAGTGTTTTTCCAACATAGCCATACCTGTGGTTTTATCCAGTTCTTATTCAGCATTCAGGTTATTCAATATGAAGGATAAAAGAGAGGTATGCAAAGTGTGGTTGCCATCAGCACCTCATTATCTTGATGGTTCTCTGTTTCCAGGCTTGTTAGGGACTGGCAAATGAGACAAGCTCTTAGCAGCATTAAAAGTAACCACAGATGTACCGGGAGTGTCATTAGCAAATGAAACAAGAAAAGGCCCAGACTGATGTAGTACTGAGGAATGAAACCAGACACAAAGCTAGGCAATTCCTGCTTCAGACAGGAAGATGCAGCAATGTTTACAGACCTGTCTAAAGAGGTAATACTGGCTACAGAAGTCATGGTCAGACAACCAAAAATACTACTGGAAGGAACATTCAGTAGGGACGGCAATATCCTAAGACTGTATCAAATAGCCAGCAACTATAGCTGCCAAATAGCCAGCAACTATAGCTGGAAGAATATATTGTAATATTATGGTGCCTAGAGACAAGAAAAAAAATTAGAAACATAGGATTTCCTCATGGAACATTTTAATAGGGGACTTGAAAGCAGAACTCTATGCTAAATTATAGCTGGAATTATGGAAAGAAAAGGCATTATAAATACACTAATGTTTGTTTTGAATTCTTCCTCATCTTGGTAGTAGCAATAATCTGGCAGAATGAGTCTAAGAAGAGGCAAGATACCTCCTGGGCACAACCACCCCAGCATCAAGCATGCAAACAACGCTTTCTCTGCTTGTCCTTCAATTAGTGAGGATTTTCCTACTTCATTACCTTTGCTGTGACTTAGCTTTCTTTTTGGGGGAATGGATATGCTGGAGTTTGAAAACAGTATAGCAGATGCTTTGGCTTACTTTCAGTCTGCAAGGATTCCAAGGAATGCTTTCAGACCTTGGGTATTCTTGGGCTTTGGGAAGACAGCTGGTGCTCTTGAACCAAAAAAGCTTTAAATTACACAGGGCTGAGCTCAAACGATTCCTAAAATTGAGAGTACAATACAGCTGTGAACTTACAATATGGCTGTATTATTCTACGCAATTAGGTTATAACAGAGCACCTCATGAATAGGGATATAACATCACCACAGTGTCAATGTGGTGACCTTTTGGTGTGGACAGATGAATTTTTCAGATCCAGAGTACTGATGAGAACATTACCAGAGGCACTTGAGACACTGCGATGAGAATGATGGAATGTGTCTTCCAAAGCTACTTTTTCCACATGGACTTGAAGACTTTTCCCCCTCCATTTCAGGATGAGATTCTGATCATGGAAACGTGGAAGGGTTTGGCTGATGTCCCATTTTTACCAGAAGCAGCAAGGTTTTCTTTTAGACAGAGTAAAACGAATTAGAGGGAGGGAGGATTTGCTGTCATACTGACAAAGGGCCCAAAGAAATGGCACACCCCAGTTCAAGCCCCAGGAGAGGGCTCTTCTGATCCTCTTTGCACAGAGACAGTTCCCTGCCAGCCAGGTTGGCAGCTAAAAAGTTTAAATGTGCTCCTTCAGAATGAGGCAGCTGCTTCTGCTGCCATGCAGGATCAGCTGAAGGTAAATTCAGCCAGTCTGATGTGAGAAAGCCAGTTCCTGCAGAATGTACATCTGCCATGTTGCAGGTACAGCTCCCTAGTTAACTGCAGTCTCCCTTCAAGAATGATTGCCTACTCCCACTTTTGCTACAGAAGGTATTTGGGCACGTCAGTGATGTACGTGTGCACCCAACCTTTAGTTTCTTGGATTTATGAATCAGTAAAAAGGTTCAGGAATCACAACTGAGCCAACCAGCATGATCATGAACTTTTCAGGAACTTCAAAGAAGTGGTTGAGGGGGATAAGTAATACCTCTGCTCCACAGACAATCATTAGGCAGCTAACCCAAAGCCATCTCATAACGCTTTGGAAGAGGGAAGGCATCAGAATGCCACATTGTAGAAGCACTTTTCACTCAACACATGCTCCACTTGGCCAATGATACCATCAAGAAGCATGCAGCTCCACATCAATGCCAACAAATCGACAAACACATCTTAAGAGCTTTACAAGGTCATATGTAGCAGCAAGGATTCGGGAGACGGTTAAGGGCTGCAGACTGGTGTTAAACACCACATAGCAGGCTTGCAGCCTTTGAGAAAGGGCCATGGGCCAGTCTAAAAGAAAACACATGTATATCTGGCAGCAGGTTGGTGGACCTTGAGTTTCGGGAAAAGGGACAGAAGGAAGATCTTGACAGACTTAGGTCTTCTCCCACTTATACCACAAGTGCTAAAAGATTCTGATATCCCTGAACTGTAGGTTTTTATTGAAGCCTGGATCTATGGACTGGGCACTCTTTATGTCTAGAAAATACATGGATAAAGGAAAGTTATAGCCTTCCAATAAATTGTACAATTTGGGCATCATCCCTGTTTTCAGTCAGAGTTTTGTTTAACCACTAAGAAACAAAACATCACAACTGCAGCTATTTCAGATACACTCAAATTTTACATTATGAATTTAAAAATGGCAATTTTTTTTCTCCTACAAATTGCAGTTATAATAGATATGCTCTGGTCAGAGACAAAACTGTTCTAGATACTGCTAAAAATGGTCATAAGTTTTTAGTACTAAAAAGGGAGAGGGGGTCAAATAATGAGTTTGTCCTACATATTATATTGAAAGAACAAGACAATAACCAGACAGAAAATGAAGCCAACCTCTGGCATTTCTAAGCACTGGAAGGCTTTCACAGGTTTGGGAAAATAATTTACTCTCTATCGATTAAAGCAGCAGCTAATCATGGATGAGTGATCTCAGTTTGCCAGTTTTCAGTTCACGCCAGGTACAGAAAAATACAGAGGATACTTTGACACAGGAAATTCAAAGGTTGATACTATCACTACATTATTTAAAATTCCAAGCTCTCAATGGTCATCTTTCAAGCAGACTTTGGGAGTCTTATATCTAGTGTTTGAGAAGACAGAGTGCTTAACTCCAAAGGTCAAAATCACAATATTTTTCTGAAACAAACAAAAGCAAAATCTCCCAAGAAACCTCACTCAGTACCTTGCCTGAAAGAAAAGTAATCAGATTTCCAGGCACACTTTGTAAGTAATCTTGTTTACTGTAATTTTGCAACAGCTTTTATAAATTTTTCATCTGAAATCAGGAAGGCTACAGCTCGTATACTGACAGGTTGAAATAGCTGAGTAAGTGGAATACATCCCTGTGTTTGGGAACACTTAAGAATACATTGCCAAAAAAAAAAAAAAAGGCAATCCAGACATCACAGTGATATATTTTAACAACTGAATGAAAAATTAAAATAGAAGGAAAGACTCTCACTTCCATTGGTTTCAGGGTATTTTTAAGAAAGCCTGGAACATAAAAATGGTTCGTGCTTCACAAATATCCTTTTTTTCTGAACAATGTCTGATCCCCCGTTCCATGTTCTAAGCTGTTCTTTGAAGTACAAGTGAGAAATACGAATCGAGTCTTATAGTGAGTCATTCTGGAGTTTTGTTTCCACAACAGGCTTAAGTAATTTTCAGTAAAACCTTAACTGCTTTGTAGGAAATCTAAAGGAAACAACTGTTAAGAAAGATTTCCTTTAACTACAAATGCACACACAGGACAGACATACACAGAACTACCCCACTTCAATTCCATTGCGCCTCCTTTACAAAATTAAATCTTCTGTCAAAACAATCACATACGTACTGGATGTGCAAAATAAAGACAAGGATATTAATATTGGCTCTTGTGGCTCAGACACTCATAACTGCTTGCCCCTTTTATATCATCAGGCACCAAATAAATGACTAAGATTCCACAGCTATATAAAAAGAGTATTCTTTATTCAGGTGCAGGAGAAACAGATCTAAACCTTCAGGAATATTTTAATCACAAATGCAACCAGAGCTAGACTATAATAAAACGCTCTTAGGTGAAACTCTGGGCAGGGCTCCAAAGGATTTTGCCCAACATCCTGTGGCTGGAAGTCCATATAGGCAAGCTTTCTCTCCGCCTGAAGTTACTTTCATCCGTTGCCTGGAAACTTTAAGGATGAACCCCACCTCTCTCTCCATTCACCCGTCCAGTTGTTAGCCACAGGAAGATAAAGGCTCAGGAAAAAGGTTTTAAAAGCGTTTTCTTTCCTCTTCCGGTATGTCTGGAATTCCAAATGCAGACTGAACTATAAAAGTCACTCTTTCTGAAGTAGTAACGCCTGGCAAGATTCAGCCAGCTCACAGCTTTGTTTCCATAACTTTCAGCAGTCCTTCGATCTGGGCCCAGTGTTATGCCACCATTGGTATCGTGAATGATTTACCTCAAGAAACGGAATTACGAAAATAAGCATGTGCAACTTGTAAACAAGCTGTAGACCTTACCATGACAAAAAGGTATGAAATTTAGTGCTAAGCACTGTCAAGCCCAAGTTCTGCCTCCTTGACTGTAGGCGAGTATTGTGTATGTCTCCACACCTAACTATGCTCCAGCCTTAGTATCTGACAGACTTCCATTTCCATCATTGGTCCCTTCAGCCCTGTTGGACAAGCACCCAAGTTAACACACCAGAATGAGATATGCTATTGAACCTGTATTTTGTACACAGAGCTCCAAGACTGAAACATTTAGGCATTAACCAACTGAATTATGAGGCATCACCATTACTGGCCTCACATTAGCTCTTTTACAACTGTTCTGTATTTAGTAGGAATGGCACTTTAAACAAAAAGCTCAAAGAACAATTAATACCAATACCAAAATGAAATAAACCACCAACTAACTCTAAGTTTAGCTAATCCTGCAAGCAATTCCTGCAGCTTTTAAGACAAAAGTTTGGCCATAACAAGCAAGAAAGCAGGATTCTCTGTCTGTTTAAGCAAACACTGTTATGTGCATTGCCTCTAGAAAATAATCCGTTAGCTTAAACTAACCTACTCATCCTCGCTCTTAGAGATCACTGGCTCTATTCAATAAACATTAAGCTTTCCAGAAGACCATTAGAACATTTAAAAAAAAAAAAAAGATAAAAAGTCTGAGACGCCTCAAATCCCCATTCTTTAGTTCAAAAGTATACAGTAATGCAAACAGCCTGCCTCTAATCATTAACAGCAGGAAAACTCTGTAAGGAGTAAGAATTTTACTGCCCTCTGCAGCTTTTCCTTTGCGTTCAACGCAAGGGCAAAACGCCACAGATTTCTGGGTGAGATAAACTGATACCGACTGTCATCTGTCGCTGTGACATATTTTTCCTCCCAAAGGCTGAAAGCCCCGCACTGGACATGCAGAAAAGGTATCGGACTGACCAAACTTCACCTCCCTTAAAAACGAAGGCTCTGCTGCCCCGAAAGCTTTCTTGAGAAAATGGGTCAAACCCTAGAAAATGGTATAATGGGGGGGGGGGGGAAACAAGGAGGGAACGGCTCCTGCTTACTTGCCATAAAAATGTTACTTCAGGTACCGGTACGGACTGCATTTTTGTGCGGCGATTTAAACCCTGCCACTAAAAAGGCCAATAGGGCTAAGCTGCCAGTTGGAAGGGAGCAGAGCCGATGAATTAAGTGAATTAAACTCGATGCGCTGGTTGACTCAATTTTCGCCCCATCAGCCGCGCTGCCGCTCTTCCAGCCTCGCCTCCAAACACCGGGTAGCAAAGTTTGGGCGGGGGTTCCCCGGGCCCCGCAGCCGCTGCCCGCCGCCACCCCGCCGCCGCCCGCCACCAACTTTCCTCCGCAGGAGCAGCAGCAGCCCCGGCTCTCGCCCGCCCCGTCCCGTCCCGCCCCGCCCGGCTCGGCTCGGCTCGGCTCGGCGGAGGGCGCCGGGCGCGGAGATGCCAGCCGGGCGGCGGCAGCGGGGATGCCCGGGGCGGCGCGGGTCCCGGAGCGGGAGGGCGTCTCTTACCAGCCCGGAGGCGAAGAAGACGGCGAGCAAGGCCAGGCAGGCGCCCATCACGATGAGGAGCAGGAAGACGATGAGCGGGTGCTGCTGGCTCATGCAGTAGTAGGACTCGTAGAGCCAGTCCCGGGAGCGGGACTGCTCGCCGCTCGCCCCGCAGCCGCCGCCGCCCGCCTGCTCTGCCCGCTCCAGCAGGTAGCGGCGTCTCCTTCTCATCATCATCGCTTCTTGCCACATCGGGCAGAGCCCGCGCAACTCCCTCAGCGCCGCCGCCGCCGCCGCCGCCGCCGCCGCTGCTGCAGGAGGCGGCCGGGGAGTGGAGCGGAGCGCGCTCCCGCGCGGGAGGCGGAGAGGAGGAGCCGCGGCGGCGGCGGCGGCGGCAGCGGCATAGTGCGGCGGGCGGCCGCGGCCGCCGCGTAGCCAGCCCGGGGCTTGCTGCGCCTTCGGAAAGGGCCACCCCGCACGCAGATGCCTTGCCCGGCTCCTCCGGAGGTGGGGGCGGGAGGCTCGCTCCTCCTCGCCGGGGAGGGGAGCGGGCGGCCGCCCAGAGCAAGCGCCCAAGGGCGGCGGCGGCGGTGGCAGCGGGAGCGGGAGGTGCCTCCGCGGGCGGCCGTGAAAGCCGCCCCTGCCCCGCGCCCCTCCGCCGGGAGATGCTCAAGGGGCAAGGCCACCTGCCGCGGCCGCCGCGCCCCGCTGTCGCCCTCCTCCCGGCCCCCGCCTGCCTCCGGCCGGGAGACGTCGCTGCCCCCGGAGGGGTCCGGTGCTTCCGCGGGTGCCTCTCCCGAGGGCGGCAGCGCGGCGGCAGGTACCGGGGGTTCCGCGCCGCCTGCCGCGCCCGCCTCCCGCGGCCCCGGCCCTGCCCGGCTCCCCGCGGGGAGGCCGCGGCGGGGCAGCTGCGGGGCGCGCCGCGTCTTCCCGCGGGTGCGTGGCAGCACCTCCCGACGCAAGAGGGAGATACCTGTGAAAATCTCAAATTATTCCCACGGGCGGAGGGCTTGGCAGGTCTGTTTCGCTTCGTACCTTTCCTGGAGGCTGAGTCTCCTTTTTAAACATCATACCTCAGTTTTTGTCACAGACAGACACTCAACATACATTTTCCCCAGCTTTCCTTGTTCTGCAGGACTTAGTTATTCCTAACAAAGCAGGCACTTAAAACAAACTGGACATGTAACTCACTGAAGTTGCACATCCATCATGCACAGCGTTTACCAGCTAAAGTTTTGTAAGCACATTCATGCAGTTCTCCTTCCACAGCCCACTGCCTCACTGAATGTCCCTCCCCACAGGACAAATCCCTCTCTACTTTCTCTGACCGACTCTCCAGCCTCTGCTGTTGCTTTACCACATCCTTTATCTCCCGGGGAGAGGAAGAGACCAAAGTGACACGGATGCCACTGGGCCTAAATGTCCCAAGGGTGGTTCCTGGTGGCTAGAGTAATGCCAGGAGTAAGAGGGACTTGGGAGTACTACCATACTACAAAAGGTGAAAAAATGGGGCTACCATAAGTAGTCATAAGTGAGCAATTTAGAGCAGAGGGCAAACCACTAGCCAAGTGGAAGGGAAGGCAGGTAACTAGGATGATACGGATGCCCTTTTAATGCCTAATGCTGCCTTCTTTCTCTGCCACTGTTCACATTTTTATCCAGAGGAAGAGGTGCATCAACCACCAGTGTAACAGAGAAACCTATAGTACATATAGCTCAGAAGCCCTGTCTGTACACTTACACTTCCTAGATTCCTCAGGTTTGAAACAAGGATGAGGTCTGAGCTTCCCTGCCCCCTGTTCCTCTCAGCTGGCTGGAAGGAAGAAAAGCTCCTTGGCTTTCACTCTTCCTTCCCCTGAAGTGCTTGCTGGGGCAGAAGGAACACATGAGGAAGAAGTGGAAAGTTACAACTGCACCCACTGTTCTGGGAGACAGAGAGCGAAAAACTCTCAGAAGCAGCAGTGATAAGATTGAAGGATGAACACAAATCTATGTGGGGAGAATATTCTGGCAGAATTAATTGCCTGGAAGGAGTTAGTAGAGGTGGGTGTGAGAATTTTTGCAACATGAAAAGGCTTTACTTGCAGTCACTTCAAAAATTGTGGAGTTGGCCACCCTCACTGTCACACACATATATAGTGGGATAAGCAAGGGGAGTTTAAAAAAAATCAAGAGACAAACCAGAATTACAATATAAAACTTCTTTTAAAAGCAGATCGCAATATTTGGGATTTGAAGGCATCTGAGTTTTGATCTCTCAAGGGTGGGAAGACCAATATCACATTTGTGCTTATTTACAGTGCAAGAATAATTACGTGATTCTGTACAGACTCACGAAAGTGTAAAACATCTGAATGGGCAAATTGAAGCATGTTCTCTGTTCCATGTATACAACAACCATTCCAAAAAAAGTACTTGAAGCTTACACAGTATGTTAATACAGATGACAGTACTGGTTGTCTTTCTTTCCCCAGCTGATTCTGCTTTAATGGCTTTCCACTACTTTCTGTCTCTATGGACTTGAACAGAAAAGGCCATTCCAAAGAGTTTACTATGATGATCATGTCATTTAGTTTGTTATTTCAGTAAGATCTTATGCCTGTAACAACTAATTCCTCATTATATTAGTCTTATGCAATTGCTCAGGAAATAAGATTATAATTCCACAGCAAAAACTTAATTAACTGAAAGGTTGCCCAGTGGTATCTTGTGCCTTTCCAGAACGATGAGTTCAGCATAACTCTCTTCTGGAAGACCAGACATAAAGTGCTTCAACAGCTGAGCAGGAGGAAGTACCAAGTTACATTTCCATTTGACTCTGTGTTTTCTTGCCCACCTGATGGACTCACCCCCTCTACTTTCCCTCTCCAAACTAGAAACCTGTGTCTTTCAATTCATTCTTCAAACTCCAGCTAGGAACATCCCACACCTTAATATCTGGAACCCACATCAATCCTTAGGGAAGATCTCTAGTTAGAGGCAAAGGTCCAGTGAAAAAAAAAACCATACTGTCATGTAATTAGTGACTGCACAATTCTATATACGGACAAGGGAATTAAAACTGCACAGTACCTAATCTGAATTTGACCTCCTAATTTGAATTCTCTGCTTTTTAACTAACATTTTAACACTTCTTTTTTCCCCAGGATGCATTTAATTAAATGAACATTGTTACAATCAAATGGCGGTTATGTCATTGTTTTTAGAGACCAATTTCCCTAGGTAGCCTAAAATATACATCCTTACTTGGCTCAACATGAAAGTTTGCTGTGCCTCAGGGAAAAGGAAGGTACAGGGAATTTTATAATCTGGGGTTGAAAAGCAAAAGACTTTAAAAAAAAAGTTCTCCATGTGTTCCATGTTATTTCTCTAAAAGGGAAAAATAGCAAAGCTAGCACTTAAGATTGACAGAAACTATCCACTGTGTACCCTTGGGACTCCAACAACGTCAAAGAATTTGTTCTTTGAGCAGCTGGTGTCTAAGCATCTGCTGTACCCCTCTGGAGAAGCAAAACAACACAGAACAAAAGGTTGAGGTCCACAGCTGCTTGTCAAAGCACCCGTGTGCCAGAGGCATTACGCTTTCCAGTAGCAGATTGATTAACCTAAAGAACTTCTACCTGGAGCATCTCCAGAGGTCCCTTCCAGCCTCAGCTGTTCTGTGATTCTGCGATATCACAGCTTATTATTAGTGTCAAGGGATCTGTGATAAGTTCTAGGGAGAGAGATAAATAGGAACAGGAGATAAAGCAGAAGCTCCTCTTCCCTGAATCTCTCTCTTTGCCACTTAGGCTCGATCAATCTCCATCACCCCTTTCCTTCGTTTTCCCTTCCCTGTTGTCTTCTCCTGCATGGGTATTCTGGTCAGGGATGCACACTAGCTCTCAGCAGAGGGAGAAGAGAGACAGATCCTTTGCTCTCAGTTAACTCTACTCAGCTCTAGGACATCCCTAGCCACAGAAGATAAATTGCAAGGAAGACATGCTGAATCCCACAGTCCTGCAACATAGCAAGCACTCAAAAGAGCCATAACAATTGGCCTGAGCCAAATACACTGCCCACAAGTCCACTGGTGGCCAGATTCTCCTCCTTAGCAGCTGGCCAGAAGAGCAAATCCATTGCTATAGTCTTGACACTGTATTGCCACTGCCCACATCCATCAGGCTACCTTACGCTGAGCTGCAATTGCAGGGCAAGTTGTCCGGCCAGTGAGTTTACACATGACCACTGGCTGAAATGCACTTCCAGAGCTTGGCTGTGGCAGCATGGCTAAAGACACATCAACAAGCCCTGCTTAGTGCTGCTCTTGGGGTGTGCCAACCCATGAGCCATCCCTGCCATAAGAGCAATACATCAATACATCCGGCTTGTCCACAATTGTAGAAGGGGGGATTAAATTCATGCAGGGGGTCTGGATCTCCCTGTGACCTTGAAACCCATAGGCTGAAGAATAGTAAATCTGCATAGGCAATTACTTAACAACATTAGCTTCTCCATCAGGGATACACAATTTTTTTTACTGAATTTTTCTGCATTCATTTTACTGAGTTCAGTTATCAAGACTTGCTCTCTCAAGCCTTATAACTGCAGCTATTGCTACTGTTGCTCTTCAAAAAAATGATGACAGAATTTCCTAGAGAAATATATTTGATTTCACACATCTAGAACCTGGTGAAATTCAGCTTTGATTTAGATACAGACTTGCTTGAGGTGTTTAACGTTATTATTTTAGGTGTTAAATTACAGTCTGACTGATCTATAATTCCTTGTGTTCTTTTACTTTTCTTCCTCCCTTTTTTTGAAGATATCTAACTTTGGGCCTCACTCAGCCTCCATAAACTTCTAAGAGTAATTACTAATAAGTTCTGAGGTTACTGAAGGAACTACTTGAGATCCAGATGATCTGAAAGTATCTCAGTAGTCTCCCTTCTTCCCCATTTTCATCACAGATGGTAACTACATTGGTCATCTGACCATATATAACCTTTTTATTAAAGATTGAAGCAAAATTTAGATCAGCATTTTAGATGTTTTGGTACCATCTGTTATTAGCTGATCTAAATAGTGGGTCAACTATTCCCAGAGTCGTCTTCTTTCAAAAAGCATGAGATGAGTACAAAATTATCCAGAAGTGCATTAGTTTTCTCTCTGCTTGTACCTTGCCCTCTCTTATTTTGATCATGCTGTTCTTTATATTCGCTGTTATAATTTGACTTAGTTTCCAAATTCTGTACTATATCATACTTTTCCAGTTTCAAGACATTAACCTCCAATTATACATTTCTTAATATTTCATATTGGGACAACTTGCACTTGTGTAAACTTAGTAGTGTTACTTAGGAAACCATCTACTCTTCCAGATAACCTGTTTTCATGTAGGAGATCTAGGGAAGGTGGGAGGAAAGGAATAAAACTCTTCAGAAATTTAAAACTGCTCAGGCAGTTTTATAAAATTCCAAATTAACTGGGCAAACTCAAGACCAGTACCGCAGGCAGCTCAGGAAAGACCTGTTCAATATACGACTACAGTCAAAACACTTTTACAGCATTAAAATGCATAAAGAATAGGATGAAGAATAATTCAGAACATACAATAATGCCTTTATATTGATTAATTATACAGCTTCATCTTGAGTCCTATTACCCTAGTTACCCGACCTCGTAAAAAATAATGCAGAACTAGAGACCGATCCTTCAGAACACAAGTAATCAAAAACAGTAAGGAAGAGTTTCTTCTATTTAGCAACTGTATAGGACTGTTATCCACAGAAATGAAAACACAAGAGGGAACAGTAAATGTACATAACATGAAAACTTTAGAAAAGACTGCTTGGAATCTTATGTTTTCCTTATCTTGTTTTTTAAGAAAAAAAGATAGACTGAAAATTAAAGGAACGAAATGCAAAATTAGTAAGTGAGATATGTTATTCCACACAGCTTGTAGTTAATCTGCGGAACTCTGTCACGGGAGAACAAGAATTTATCAGGGTGACAAAATGGATTTGGTTTTATATGGTTGTGAAAATAAGTCTGATAGTCACCAATAATAACATAAGTTACAAGGAATATTGATCCTATTGTTTCATGGGTAATGTCAGTGCAAGGCAGTAGATGAGACAAAAAAATGAAAGGCAGATTATGTCACAATGGGTTTCTTGCATCTTCCACTGAATTGTAATGTGGCTTTTTTTTTTTTTCCAGAGACAGGTTATTGGACTGAATTGTTCTTTAGTCTCATTCAGCTGGGGCAAATGGTGTTCCTATCATTTTAATTGATTAAAAAAGATACTGATTTTCTGAATACAGGGCAAGACCATTGATTCAAAGACCACTGACTCACACAACACGATCTACATATTCTCCCCGCAAAAAGGAAGACATATATATGGTAAAATTATTTTGTTTGCAGACATTTTATTATGATCTTTACCTCATCTGCACAATCCACTGAAAATGAAACAAAATGCACCTAAAGCAAAACAGTAACTGTGCAACCCTTCAAAATTATTGCAATGATCAAATCTGATACATGGCACTTAATGACCTATACAGGTTAATCAGGTTAACCCATGCTACAGAACAGAAACATATAAATCCAAATACAAAATGAGCAGTTAAAATAAATAAATACATGTAGCTACATTCATATCAAAGAAAACCGTATTCATATATTTCTAAAAAGCTATTTTTGCAAAATCTCTGCAATTGTTTCAGGTTTTCCCTCAGTATCTGTCATAGTTATTTTAAAGGAAGCTCCCTCCTAACAGGGGCTGCAAATGACAGTGCAAATTAATGGTACAATCCTGCAAAATTCAAGATATGATTTCAGTTCTGAAAATACTTAAAAGCAAACAAAAGTCTACACGTTACCTCTAGTACTTCTGTGAGACTTTCTGAAAACTCAGAATTAATCAGTGAAATAAAGTTTTGCAAGACGGAATGACCAGTGTTTTTCCTAAATGAAACATTTCCTGCTGTTAATTTTATAGTCTTTTTGGCTCCAAGAAAGTTAATCTGGGCTCATGTTTTTATAATTATTGTGCTATTATTTATTTAATGGCCACTGGTTACTATTTTGATTAGACTGAGAAAGGAATACTCTAGGAAATGTTATCAACAAGTTAATATTTAAATTGGGTTGGACTCAAGCACAAAACTACAGAAGAGTTGAACTTCACTCCAGATTTGGATCTCAGGTAAATTTTGTCTATAATTTTCCCACTTGCCAGAGCTATACTGTCTCTCCCATTCCTGCAGAGGTCCTGCATTTCTCCCTCTCCTTCTCCACAGCTTCAGCATGTTCTGACAGACAAATGCCGCATGCCCCCTTCAGAGATGAAGCTGGCACTGCTTGCTTTCAAACGGACCTCTGCTGAGCGACTTAGTGACCTTAATAAAAACATGTTAACCACAGATGGCTTCCAGAATCGTGTGAAGCAGTATGGGGTAATGGTTTCAGTTGCATATTCGATAAAAGCACCCAGCTGACAGCAGAAAGTTCTAAGAATTGCTGATGTTCCAGGACCCAAGTCTGGGGAGTCCTGCCAAGAGCAATGATTCCCAAGATTTTGGAGCAAGTGTTGCTTCTGGAGCGAGGAAGGAAGGACTGAATTGCTACTGAGGACAAGAAGTCACTCTGGCCATGAAATCCAGTGGTATTGGATGAGTGATAGACTGGAGTACTGGGGTTCGGGAGGCTGGAGTGATTTTGTGAAGGGAGGCTTTGGGTGTGTGGGCTGAGTCAGGTCCTGGCACAGCATCACACCTTAAACATAGCAATTGTGGGTTGAAAGTACAGTTTAATCTTATTGCAGCTACCGCTAAGGAATGGGGAACTGTAGAGTAAATGTCATTGGCAAATGCAGCCCAGCCCTTTGCCTCGCTAGTGAGACCTACTTCGTGTTGGGAAAACTCCTCTAGAGAAAGTGGGGATTACCTGGTCTTGTTGTTTTGGAGAAAAGATATTGATAATAATCACGAAAATTTTCTTCAAATCAGCTGATTGATATACAACTGGGTACCACTGATGTGTATTTGGAACAGAAGCTTATAAATGGCTGCTATAGCAATCTCTCAGATATTTCAATGACAGAACACGAGGTTGGAAGGGACCTCAAGGATCATCTCGTCCAACCTTTCTTGGCAAAAGCATGGTCTAGACAGGATGGACCAGCACCCTGACCAGCCAAATCTTAAAAGTGTCCAATCTGAGCACCATTTTATTACTAAGTCTTTGTGTAAATTTTTCCTTTTTTTGAGATCAAGATCTCAAAAACTAAAGTACCAGAGAGGTGAGCTTTTGGACCCATCCGTTTCACAGGGGCTTTCTGTCTCCTTAGGACTGAAAGAAAATTCACAGAATCATAGAACAGCTGAGGCTGGAAGGGACCTCTGAAGATTGTCTAGTCCAACCCCCCTGCTGAAAGCAGGGCCAACTAGAGCACGTTTCTCAGGACCATGTCCAGTTTAGTTTTGAATACCTCCAAGGATGGAGACTCCACAACTGCTCTGGGCAACTTGTTCCAATGCTTGATCCCCCTAACAGTAAAAAAGCTTTTTCTAAACAGAATTTGTTGTCTTACATTTTGTGCCCGTTGCCTCTTCTCCTTTCACTGACCAGCACTGAGAAGAGTCTCTGTCCACCTTCTCTGCTTCCTGCCCCATCAGATATTTATACACACTCTAAGATCCCCCTTGAACCTTCTCCAAGCTAAACGGTCTTGACCTTTCCTCATATGACACATCCTACGATTGCTTAATCAACTTCATGACCCTACATTGGACTCACTCCAGTACGTCCATGTCTCTGTTGTACTGAGAAGCCCAGAAATGGACCTAGCAGTCAGATGTGTCTCACCAGTGCTGAAGGGAAGAATCATCTTCCTCAGCCTGCTGGCAATGCTCTTCCTAATGCAGCCCAGTTGGCCGCCTTTGCCACAATGGCACACTGATGTCTTACGTTCAACTTGTCCACCAGGACCCCTCCGATTCTTTTCTACTAAGTTGCTTTCCAGACAGATCATAGTATCAGATATCAGGTAAAGACCTACGAGTTCTTAAATCCTGTTGTGCCCTCATATGTATCCTTATTGATCATTAGTATTATGGTAGGATTAAAAAGAATTGGTTTGCTAATCCAAATATTTCCAATGTAGTTTTATTTTTTTCTTTTAGTTCCTGAGCCTTCATTAGGTATGTTTACTAAATTTCACATATGTTTTACCTCAAACAGCTGTGAAAAAATTCCCAAGTTTCTTAAGTATTTTGTGATCTCTAGGAAAGAAAAGTAGCACAAAAATAAAGACATTCTTTCCTACTTATATAAGGTCGAAATATTTTCCACAGGGTTTTTCAGCAAATGCTTAGCATAACACAGTGCTTTTCTGTCTCTTCTCCGTATCCAGTACATAAATGGCACAAGGTTCATCTGATCAGTACTAAATTGTTTTTTTAAAGATACACATACTGATCAATTAGTAACTGATTTTGGTGTTGTGTATATTTTTATTCAATACAGGTCTCAGCTATAATGATCAAAGATTCTTGTTTTAATAGTCAACAATTTAGAACTTACATGACTCTACTGTTTTCCATAATATGTTAAAATACAGTGCTCAATCTCACAGCCATAAGAAAGCATCCAGTATATGAGTTTTTTAGGTTAAAAACAGAATAAACTTGATCACGCATTTTATACCAATACTGTCAGTGTCATACTTCTCAGATGCATGTTTATTGCACACATGAGTTATTTACATTGTTACTGGGAAACCACCCATGCTAGTTTGAAACAACCACTTAATGAACTGCTCTTGATGCCATGCTAATTAGGTGAGCATTAGACTATTGTGATTACATTATGCTTACTACAGTAAATTATATGTAGTAACTGTCACTACACTAGTGTGATAGAATACTTCTACAGTACAGGACTGTTCAGAATAGGACATATCTTTCCAATCTGATTGAAACTTATGAAATATGAAAGCTGTAAGGGCAGTGAATAGAGAATGGCCATTCATTATTTTCTCTAATCAAAAACTAGTACACACCTGGTAAAATTGTGGTTATGGTAAGCTTAAAGGAATGAAGCATTTCTTTTTAGAACAAAAAAAATCCTACAATGTAATTAAATTATGGTATTCATTGCTAGTCACTGCTACAGAAACCAAGTATAAATTCATTAAATATGGACTAGGAAAAAAAATCAAGGAAATAATACTTAATCAAGGGCTATTAAAAATTATGATCAGGGTATAAGAGCTTGCTGGTGAAGACCCAAACAGGTTGATCCATGGAAATGAAGTAGTTAAAGCAGAGGGAGTATTATCTTATACATGTCCTGTCCTTACGTGCCTTCTCTAATCTTCACTACCGATAGACAGGAACTTGTGCAAGACTGAATGGACTGTCTTGTGATTTTTATCCTTGTGGGAAAGAGGTAAGAATTAGTCATAACTAATTATAGCAGTTCTCATCAAAATTATATCATTCTTGTATTTTATTATAAAGTCCTGTTTCATTATAAAGTCCATGTAGGTCTCTGACTGCAAAAATATAATTTTTCTTTTGATAATGCAAGTGTAAATTCTTTGTGATTCCAGTGATTTAGCTATTGACATGATTTTTCACTAGCAATATGTTTTCTTATAAGTGCATTCATAGGTGTGTGATTATCCAGTAGTGGGGTTGTGTATAGTCAGACTGGCCATATATTTAATGATTCAAAACAATGTAGCATCTAAAATTCATATGCAGCTAAAGGCAGCAAAATAAATAAACAAACAAGTGTGATGATAGAGAAATATTTAAAGTATAGACAGGACTATATCAAGTACTAGTTAAAAACAAATTTGAGACTTTGGAAAGGAAATAATAGAATAGAGTAAGTCACTACTTTTAAAGCTAAGGTAGAAAGAGACACAGAATAAAGGAATAAGTAGACTCAAGAATAAAGAACAAGCAACAGCTTGACGACAGCTACAAGAAACCAGTCAAGGATCAATACGAAACTGCAAACATTTGTCCAAAGTCCAGCATCAGTCTCCTGCTGAGCAGTAAAGTCAAAAGAGAGCAATAGACTGATGAAGAAATAAAAGAGAATGCTTACATGACTTGGTAGAGAATACTCAAAGACAGCTGTGACAGTGGTGTAGGAGTATTTTGGAAAGTTATCAACATATAGAGAAAAGGATAAGAATTATAAGGTAATCTAATAAAGAATAAAATTACAATAAAATCTTCTGGTTACAAAAAATATCCAATTATAAGACAATTAAGAGAGTACTTTAAAGAGGTCCTTCACAGTGAAGCAGACAAAAAAAAAAAAAAAACAAAACACAAAACCAAAACCAAAACTTGGCCATTTTCTAGGCAGCTGAGACATTTAGAAAACAGTAAAATTTGTAAGTGGAAGTTTAAGTACAAGTACAAATTTTAAAAGGCAATCAAAATTCCCAGGAGCAAAGCATGAAGTGTTCATAATTGTCATGCTGAAATACTGAAAGCAAAAGGAAAAAATCTAATGCAATCCTATCTAATTCATAAACTGATTGTGCTGGTCTGCAAATTTGAAAATATCCAAAGGAACAGAGAATGATAACTTGCTCAATTTAAAAAAAAACCTAACCAAACCAAACCAATAAAAAACCTTTTGCAATGATTCCTAGCTCATAGGCTATGAAATCCTGGTTTTGTCATTGCACTATAGTTTTACATTTTAAACAAAGGAGAAATACAGTAGTTTTCTGGATCTGCAAAAAGCTGATCCTTTTAAAATTAAACATGTTCCATTCATTGACTGCTTGGGAAAAAAAATAAAATCTATAAAAGCTGCAAAAATATTTTGATTAAGAAAGGTCACAGTAATACATTATGAGATTGTAGGGAGATCAGTACTTGTTTTGCCCACTATAAATACCTAATTAAGCTAGGCACCTCTGTTTATGCCGTTCTCCCTGAAGCAGCCATGCATGTGTCCCGTTCATTATCAATTTCACAGGTCTGGTAGGAAATAATGACTTTTACACCAGATTTTTTTTTATGAGGCTAATGATTTTCGGTGCTATAGAAAAAGAGGATACAGTAAAACAGAAATCAGGACTTAAACATGTTATTCTTCCACAGACCCTATTTGATCTTAACCTCATTTATTTTGTTAGACTAACAGAGTTTATTAGGGAGAACTGGAAAACCTTTCAGGCACATGTGTTTCATTTACATCAGTTTTCAGGTCTGAATCAAAAACTGTAGAATTCATATTAAATATAGATTGTCCTGATTTAAATGAGATATTTCCTTATATTGTGCATAAGCAAGGTGTGGAACTCTTTGCTGAAGGATGCTGTGAATGCTAAACCTTTCCAAGGATTCAAATAGCAACTTGAGAAGGTTGTGGGCTGGTGAGGGGAATCTGCTGGTGGGGGGGATCTGCTCAAAAACAACCTTCACTTCAGAAAGTTCCTGAAGAATTGTTTTTCACAGCCACAAATTACTGAAGGCTGAAAGGGGAGTCAGAGAAGGCATCATTAGACATTTTGTCCAATTTTTATACACATTCCTACTGTAGCCTTATGGCCCAGCCAATCTGCTATTTTAAGTTGGGTTTAAGTGTAGCTACAAAAAAAATATGTGAAAAGTTTCTTTTTCTCTGTGTTCAGATGACTTTTGTCCAGGTTGTTGCAGCTGTAACAGCAAAACTACTCAGCTTCCAGGTGTCTCCTGCCTGTCTTGTAGTTTTAAGCTTGTTTTTATATACGATGTTACCTAACTTGTTTTACCTTATTTTTTGCTTAGCTTTGTTCAACCGCGTAGTTCTTCTGCTTCTAAAGGAATCATAGCAATAAGATGTACCAAACCTGAGTAACTGTAGTATAACTAACTCTGGTGAAATCAGGAAACATGAAAAAATAACTCTGAGCAAACCCAAGGCATGAACCTTCAATGGTCTATTCCTCTTTGCAAAAACTCAGGACACTGACGACTTGCTGTAACAATCCACTGGAAGGGTGAGAGCTTAAAGGGCAGATACTGTTGATTTTATTATATTACTAATGACCTTCAATAGAATTAAGAAATTTGGATTAAAAGTGGTAATGTTGTTGTAACTGGACTAAAAATAAGTGATTGTTATATTTGATTAGACTGTTACAGCATTAGACTAGCAGTGAAGTCCAGTCATGGATCTTCCCATAAGGTGTGCTTTCTCTATTACTTGTCATGAACGTCTGTGCATAATACTAAGCATCTACTACTGGCCACTGTTGAAGACAGGTTCTCAGAATGGATGGACCTCTGATCTGTCTCAGTAGGACCTTTATTGAGAAGAGGCTTTGGGAGAATTATCTCAATGGAGCACCCAAACTATTCCCCTAGAACCATTTCAAAGTTTTCTCATCTTGGACACGAGCAATCTGCACACATTGTAATGTTCCTGCTATTATAATAGACTGGTAATAGAGAAACAGATATCTTTTCAACAAACAAATCAAGGGATCAATTTAAGTTCTCACCCACGCTGTACTCTCATCCAAAACCCCAACTGTATTAAAACAGTAGTTAAATTCAATATTAGATAAGCGTCATTCAAAAGTGAGCTGCAAAGCCATTCCCTTTCACTCTTCTACTTTTCCTAGAGAATTATCAGCAAATTAACTGGTGAATCAAAAAAACCCAGCTCTTATTCAGTGAAGGTGAATCCGCACAGAAGCTGAAAAAGATCTGCCTTCAAAACTGACCAGATGACTTCTAGCCAATGAAGAAGAGACTACGTTATCCAAGAAAATTTTAGATCAGATATTCCTTTCATCCTTCTCCCCTCTGATTCCTGTACAGAAATGGCATAAGCACAGTTACAACAACACAGGAACAGTCTTTCTTCTCTAAAAAAGGCAGGCATCCATAACAATGATAAAAAGCACAAAAAATATTAGTCTTAGCATTATGCCAGCAACTTTTAAATGTGAAAAACTAGTTAAAGGCAAAACAATTTAAATTACACAATTACTGCTAGAAACGATAATTTAAAAATACGGTCATTCTTTTATTATTGTTGGGCCAATTCCTGAGGCTGTCTAAATACTGATAAATTCCATTGAAATAAGACTTATAGTGCTCAAAGGTGTCCAACATCAATACCTTGATATAAACTGTTTCTGTGGGCATGCTCAGCGTTCTTAGGGTGTGATTTACAGAACTCCTCTGATCAAAAGAAAAGTGACTCTACTTTGGCTTTATGTCTTCTTTCAGCCATACTGATTTCCAAAAAAGTAAAAAGCCTTCTGTATGAACACTACAAATGGACTTAAGTCACTTCTATGTTAAGTATCACCCAATTTACAAACCCTTAAGGCGTTCCTTGGCAAACAGCTTCACTCATTCGAATTCCTGCAAAATATTGGAATGTTCTACATGCACAGATGATGCACAAGGCTATTCTGGTTAATATCTGAGAATATGTTCTTGGTGATCACAGCCATTCATTACAGAGTGAAAATCTGGAATTTCCAATGGCAAGGGTATAGTCTGAAAATTTTCCAACAGGTGGGATGATAGTTCAAAAGAGGATTGCAAAAAAAGAACATTTGTGAGAAGCAAATGCCATCTAAATTAGAGGAATACAGTAATGAAAGTGGAAGAGGTAAGTAAATCCATTCTTCTGTTTATTTCAAAATTCTTTAAATAGATTAATTAAAAATGCACAAAATTTCTAGGGGAAAAGACATCAGCATTTTATACATGGAAAAACAGAAACACAGAGCGAGCAATATAATCACTCCTTGGTAACACTCTGGCACTCCTCACTCTCCCTCCCTCTCTGATAAGGACATGTTTTGAGAAAAGTATCTGTGATTTAAAAAACATTAGCTATGACAGATCATAGACGATTTGCATTAACTCACCACCCCCTCCCCAGAACATACTGATAATATTAATTGCACTTTATCATTTAGCTAGTATTGTAATAGAAAATGTGCTAAATGCCTATTAGCTTAAGGAGCTTCTCAGTGAGCCTGGTACCTATGAGAATGCTGAAAAAAATTGTTTTCATTAACACTGCATGCTTTCTGATGTTGAAAACTAGGGTGAAGGATCAGTAGCAGAGAAGCTGTAAGAGTGAGCAAATATATAATTAATATATGATATGATGCCAATGGATAAAGAATAAAGGGCTTCCTGTAACACAGAAGGCCTCCTTACTGTCAGAGGAAATCAGGCATGGGAAGGAAGGAACCGCAACAAGCTTGATTGAGTTTGAAGGTCTTCAGACCCTTTGAATGTTAACCCCATGTCCTGGCTTTGCATGGACACAAATTAAAAATAAAATATGTGAAGTCTTCAGCCTGAGAATAAAACTTATTTTGATTTTCCGGGATACATGAGGGTTGAAACCAGAGAGTTTAACTCAGAACAAATATTTGTCCTGACTGAAATCCCATTTGGGTAAATATATTCTGATAAGACAGTCATTCCTAATATAAAATATTCACTGCCATATTTGCCAAAGGTAGCCTTTTCTTACCTCATCTATAAATAATTGCTTTACTTTGTTTTATTACTGAAAAAATTGCTTCACTTTGCTTAAACAGGAGATATGATTATCATAACATTGTTACTGTTATTATTAGCAAGACAACAGCATTAATGCAATCACAAAGATGAAAAATCAAGTGCTGAAAATGCCAGAGCAAAGGCTGAAAGCTTTAACCATGCCTCAGGTATTTATTTGTATCCCCAAGAAACAGTAGCATACTATAAAAAAATGTGGAATATCTTATCTAGCATAACGAACCTCTCTGGTTTCAACCCTCATGTATCCCGGAAAATCAAAATAAGTTTTATTCTCAGGCTGAAGACTTCACATATTTTATTTTTAATTTGTGTCCATGCAAAGCCAGGACATGGGGTTAACATTCATCCATGCATGGGGTTAACATTCAAAGACCCTTGCAATTGCATGCAAGATCACTTGTGCAGGGCTGGGTGTAAGCATAAAAACAGACATTCAGGAATGGCAGCAGATTGCCAGGTGTCAGTCCCAGTCACCTGTCCTTGGAAAGGTGGTCCTGGTTTTTCATTCTTGGGTTAGTACATTTCTGTTTTTTCCATAATTTGGCTTTAACACTGTGCCTGTCTTGCAGAACATCCATTGCACTCTCTTTCCACATCTGTCTCTCTATCAGAGGCATAAGAACCCCCAAATAAAATCCTCAAAACTTCTTCATTTTTTCCCAGGATTTCTTTCATGGGTTTAAGAGCAGGCGAACAGGCTAATCATAAGGCTCCTTCTATGCTCCTGCTTTCCTTGTTTTCTGTTTGGTTTCACTTTTTTTTGTTTGGTTGGGTTTTGTTTCCTGGGCTTTTTTTTGTTGGGGTTGTTGTTGTTGTTGTTCTGGCTATGCTATCCTTTTTAGAAAATAAATATTTAAGTCCACAGAAGAAGTGACCAGGAAGTCTAATATTAATAATAGTTTTTTATACACTTCCTGTTGAGCAACCTTGATGAATTCTTAGAAAATGTACTTTCCCCTTTAAAAAAAATGAAAGATAAATGTATGCAGAAGAAAAATCTGGGCCAGATTAAAAAGATGACTAGAAAAACATTAATATGAAAGAACAATATAAAAAAGACTATGGCATGACGTGATGTATTAGAAAAGTAACAGTAAGACCTGTAGTGAGAAATGATTTTTTGAATGGCTTGAGTTGTGAAATCAAAACCAAATACCTACTAAATATGAGGGGATGTTATGACAGGCTCTGTGGAGCCTGATGGTTAAGATAATTTTTTTCAGGGTCTGCTGCAATCAGATGGCTATCAAAGTAAACATAATTAAGAAAAAATTAAGAGTCCACCTTCTAGTAGAGAGGGAATAACTGGATAGAACAAATGCTTTCAAATCAGCTAGACCTGATTTAATTTCATCCTAGGCACTGGTCAATGATATCTGATTTCTGTCCATGACAAGGTAACAGACTTTGGAGAAAGATGGTTGAATAAGGTTTTTAATACCATCTCAGATGGTATTCTCATATGCAAACCAGGGAAACAATCCACAGATTAAATTATTATAGAGCGGGTGCAGAGTTGCTAGAGATCAGAAAATCTACACCAAGAGAGCAGCTATTTCTGACTCAGCATCTGAATGTTTGGAGCAATCTGGGAAGATGCTGTGCAAGGCTGTCCTAAGTCTGGTTCTGTATCATATTTTCATGAGTAGCCTGGGGATGAGATAAGAGAACGGGTTTATTAAATCTGCAAGTGAGATCAAGCTGGAAGAGGACTCAAGTATGTTTGAAGTGAAAATGAAACCTAAGAAGCTGGGGTTATGATAAAAAAAGTAGGATTCTGCTGCGCAGGGGGAAACACATGGTGCTATGTGTAGGCAGGAGAAATACACTTCATACAGAAAACAAAAAACAGCTGGTCTGGTACAGACCCACAAAAAGGGCTCTAAAGATTGTTGCAGAACAGTAATCATGATATGTTCTCTCAAAAAGCTGCATGTCCAGCTGGAGTTTATAAGCAGAAATATAGCCTCTAATTGATACTGAGTGATTCTGCTGCTCCACTTGGCACTGGTAAGGCAGCAGCTAGAGCACTATGTTCAGAGTCTGGCACTGCGGTTCAAGGAGGAGCTAGACCAGAGCAAAGATAATGTATAACAGAAAAATAAGAGTGAGTAAAAGACTGGAAAACACTCAGGGCAGCTGGGGGAAAGAGAAAGCAAAACCTCTGAAAAAGAAGGGAATAATTGGTTCATATGATTAACAGTGAGAGAAATAATGGATCGTAGGTTTAACAGAGAAGATTTTAGAGAGTCTGTAGGATTATTTTTTTGTCTAGGAAGTCTCTTACATCACTGGAACAAGTTAGAGAGCAGTTGGCAGGATGTAGACAATGGTAAATGATCCTGTTCTGAGCCATGGGATGGACTAAATGACCTCTTGAGGCTTCTCTTCCAGTCCTATGATGACTGCTGCAATGGTGTGACCATGAAATTCAGCTAATTGCAAGTTCCATACTAAATGACTGGTTTTAATACTTGAGATCCTCGAAGCAACTCTGAAATATGCAATAAATTAGAAAAACTGTTTTGGAAAAAGCTTGGTTGAACATCGTCTTGATTTACACAGACTACTAGCCTGTCTACTAGTACTGCGTTATGTGGACTTTAAAAATATTTCACCAGGTGGTGCTGTTACACATAACCTTCCAAGTCTTACCCTACCACCTGAGCACATGGTAGTCGTGGGAAAACATCTGTGGGTTATGCAAAGGTGTCTGTCGAGGCAGAATTACTTTTAACAATCAGCCTTTGGTATAACTGTAAGAGTTGTGGAAAGAGGAATTGTCTGGATGGCTGCTTGGCAGACTTAATTCCAGATTGCATAAACGATACGTATAAGTGTCCGTATAAGTTGTGCATGTGTATGTATGTGTGTGTGTGTATGTATATTTTAACAAATATAACTGTTTTACTGATTTCTCTTTCCTTCGAAGTCCTGGATATGACGTGGCAGAGGGACCACACAGCCTCAGAGCAGAACTCTGCTCTCCGTGACTGGTGCATATACAGCTGTAGTATGTAAACACATGCTCTGTGAATATATTGTGAAAAGCACAATTAAGATTAATTAATTTAGGGACTATTTTTATTGTACAGCATAACTAAACAAGCCTTCTGTAGGACATGGATAGCAAAGATAAGCCTTATATTTACATTAAACCAAACAAACTTTGTGAGACTGTATAATTCTGCATTCTAAATATAGAAAATGTTTCTATTGTCTTCTAAACATTCTCTTTTATAAAATGAGAAAGTTAAAATATATTAATACAGTCAATCTTTTTAAATTAAATTAAAAATACAGAATACATAAAAACTTTCATTAAAACTATGAAAAATTAATAATAGAACTCAGTTCTCTCAGTCTCTCCTAATACTTCATGTGCTCTAGCCCCTAATCAGCTCCACTGGACTCACTCCAGTATGGCAACATCGTTCAGATGCACTTTGTGTTGCTGCTGCTGCTGCTTGTCCCATCCCCATTGATCTCTGAAAAGAATCTGGCTCTGCTTTCTCTACAGCCTCTTATTAGACAGTTCAAAACAATAAGATGTCTCCTCAGCCTTCTCTTTTCTTAAGGGTGAACAAACTCAGTTCTCTCAGCCTCTCTTCATATGCCATGAGCTGCAGTCCCCTAAGCATTTTCATGACCCTCCACTGGACTTGCACCAGGATGGCAATGTCTTTCTCGTACTGGGAAGCTCACAAGCAGGCACAGCAGTCCAGCTGAGAATAGCCCAGAGGGGAAGTATCACCTCCTTGACTTGCTGGCTACACTCCTGCTAACACTATCTGATATATTGTTGGTCATCCTTGCTGTAGCGACACATTGCTGACCCATGTTTACTTTACATCCTTCTGGTACAACAGGATTCCCCACCCCTTTCCTGCAAAGCTGCTTTCTAGCCAGTTGGTGCCAAGCCTGTATTGCTGCACAGAGTTATTCCACATAAAAATGTAGGACCATAAATCTGTGATTGTTGAACTTCATGAGCCTCCTGTCAACTTATTTGTCCAGCTCATTGAGGACCCTCTGAATAGCCGCTGGGTCCTTTAGGATACCCGTCTCCAATTTGTTGTCATCCATTAACATGCTAAAGGTTCTTTCTGTCCCATCAGATTATTAGCAAAGACACTAAAAATATCACCCCCATATCAGCCTCTAAGGGATGCCACTAGTAATGATTACTATTTGGACTTCATACTGCTGATCACAGCCCTTTGAGTCTGAAGGTCTAGTCAATTATTCACCCATCTTACAGTCCACTTTTCTAGTCCATATCTTATCAAATTGACTACAAGAATACTATGTAAGACTGTGTGAAACGTTTTGCCAAAGTCAAGGTAAATGTCAAGTACTGCTGTCCCCTTCCCACAAAGCCTGGCATTGTACCCTTGGTAAATCTATTGCTGGCTTTTCCCTACCACCTTCTTGTCGTACATATGCCTGGATAGGGTTTCCAGGAGGATTTGCTGCATAATCTTCTGGGGACAAAAGTTAGGCTGATGGGTCTGTTGTTACTCAGGTTTGTCTCTTGCTGAAGGTCGGTGTGATATTTGTCTTTTTGTGCTCATTAGGAACCTCTCTCAGTTGCCATGACCTTCCAAGGATGATAGAGTATGGCCTTACAAGGACTATGGTCAGCTTCCTCAGCAACCTCAAGTAAAGCCCATGTGATGCTGTGGATTTGTGTATGCCAAACTGACTTGATTACTTCCTAATTGTCTTCCTGTACAATGGGCAATGCTATATTCCCAGAGACTCTCTCAGTAGGCTCAGTGACCTGGGAAGCCAGATAGCAGACCTTGCCAGTGAAAACTGAAACAATAAAAAGGCGTTGGGTACTTTTGCCCTGTGTATGTCCTTGTATCTTGATGTACATACAGAAGTTCTCGTTGCCATTCTTTCCATCCCTTATTAGTTTCAACTACAGCTGAGCTTTGGCTTTCCTAATTCCAACACTGCATGCTTAGGTAACATCTCTATATTCCTTCTGGGTAGTCTGTCCACATCTCTGCCTGCCATGGGGTTCCTTTTGGAGACTGAGCTCAGTCAGGAGATCCTTGTTCATGCTGACCTTCTGCCTGTGCATCAGAATGGCCTGTTGTTCTTTGAGGAGGATATCCTTGAAGATCTACCAGCTCTCTTGGGTTCCTTTGCCCTTTAGAGCAGTTTTCCCTGGGATTTGGCCAAACAGATCCCTGAACAAGCTGAATTCTGTCTATCTACCCTAAGTCTGTGGTTCTGATCTTTCTATTTTTTTGCTCAGTTTTCTCAAGATTTTAAATGCCCAAATCTCACAATCAATGCAAAGCTG
The DNA here is from genome assembly GCA_020745775.1 of Theristicus caerulescens. Taxonomy (NCBI): domain Eukaryota; kingdom Metazoa; phylum Chordata; class Aves; order Pelecaniformes; family Threskiornithidae; genus Theristicus; species Theristicus caerulescens. The sequence goes on from CM036558.1 coordinate 90,068,844, forward strand.
ACCTCCCCTGGCAAATTCTTCCTTGTTTGTGATTAAAAAGTTATACAGAGCATCTTCCCTGGTTGGCTCATTGATCACCTGGGTTAGATCTACATTCTAACCTCTATCTAGGATGGAGCTGCTTTTTTCTCTTTTCCTTAATTCCTTTGTTAAAAACATATTAGCCTTTAAATTACAGACAGTAAATAAACAGACAGCTCAATAAATATTCAATCTGTTTCTGTGTTCAAGACTGAAATAAAAAGGATCACAGGGTAATAGGATAATTCAGGTTGGAGAGGACCTCAGGAGGTCATCTCCTGCAGGTCAGAAGCTCCTGACCTCAAAACAGGATGAGCTATGAGGTCAGACCATGTTACTGAGGGTTTTATCCAGTCTGGTCTTGAAAACTTCCAAGGATGGCGACTGCATACAACTTCTTTAGGTGATCAGATCCACTGCTTGACTGTCCTCATAGTGAAAAAGTTTTTCCTTATATCTAGTCTGAACCTATGATGTTTCAACTCCTGCCTGTTGTTTCTCATCCTCTCACCCCTGTGAATAGCTTGGCTCCATCTTCTTGATAACTTCTTCATGGGTACCTGCAGACTGCTGTTAGGTTCTCCTAAAGCTTTCTCTTCCCCAGGCTGAACAAGCCCCATTCCCTTAGCCTCTCCTCATATGGCATATGCTTGCTCAACATTTTATGCAAGTTTACCATTTCCAAGTCAGTTTGCAGCATTCTATGACATCAGGACCAAGCTCTCCTCGTGTCATTCAGGGAACCTTTAGAACCTACTTAGAGTTTGGAAATCCCACTTTGATAAAAGACCACCTGGGACTCAGGCATTGCACTGATGAATGTGGCAATGCCTAAAAACTCTATGGGAACCTAAGCTGATGTATTTAATCTCTGGAATGGAATGGGGAAAAAAGAAAAAAAAGTCAAAGAAGCGGAGTACCTTAGCAAGACTTTCAGAGATAAAGACCTAAGAACATTAGGGAAGGCATCCTCATAAAACACTAAATATAGTAAAATTTTTAAAGGCTTTGTGTCTTTTATCAATTTAAACTGTGTAGACAAGCTTCTTAATTTCTTGAAGATACAAGGTAGACCATTAAAGGCATTAATAGTATCAGAGGTATCATCTCACTGTAAAGAAAACTCCCACTCAGAGATAACTGTGTCCTGCTACCACCTAACATATTTGTTAATTTCTGAATAGCTCTAGCAATTCCAGCTCTTTACAATTTGGCCATAGGATAAATTTAGTATTTTCTTCTTATACATTCGTATGTGCTTGTTCATTAACCCCTCCCCCCCCCCCGGAATTTTTTCCCCTGCTATATCTAACTATGTCAAAAGTAATATATGTGGTGGCTCTATAACTTTCTGATGTTGTATTTTATCACAATAAGAAAATGTTATCTTATTCCTTTGGATATAGGGAAAGTAAAATAATATATATTGTATTTAAATGGCCATGACTGTAGTTCATGACTGCAGTGATTGAAACCTACCAAAAGGTTTAAAAACTAATTTCTCATAATATTGCTTAAGTGGGATATAAATAATAGAGATTTTTGAGCCATCTTTTAGCTCAGGGACGAGTTTCACAGATTTGTTAATTTATGTGAGCTGTATGACTAAGGACTTCTAAATTGTCTCCAGACACTTTTAGCAACACTAGAAATGAGTGGAACTCTTTTTCTGCATGGGTTAGGATTTTTTTTTAATTGGTAACTTTTGTGAAATGTTCGACTATTTTTGATTGAACATGATCATGTATTACAATCTGTCTTTGTTTAAACTCTTGTATACTTACCTCTAAAATATGTGGAGAGAGAAGTATTTGGGGATATGGAACAAGCCAAGTTTGTACTCACATGCAAAGCAGGCTGGAACAATGGATCAGGTAGTGCAAGCTGTCAAAGAGGTTTCAGGAATTCTATAGGTTGAATCAGTTAAGGATCCATTGATGGAGAGAAGAAGGAGAATATATCCTCATAGAAAAAAAAGATCCTAAATTTCAGGGTTGAAATGAAAGGGCTGTTGAATGTTTTTATGCAGTTTCAAAGGTGGAAGAAATTTGTACATCATCCACATTCTGGAAATCCTGGCTCAAATGCACCTGCTGTTTCTGGGCAGTCTCGCGTTATTCAAAATAGGAAGAAGCTTGTTCTTATGATGGTCAATGTCACAAGAAGAACCTAGAATTTGGAGGTTTTAGAATTGTTAATTTGTTTAACTGATTATTTGTCAGATGTTTTGACAAATGTTAAGGCAACATAGAAAGTGCTGCAGATCCAGTACCACATTTTCTTTGCACAGATAGACACATGGCTTACAAGACCCTAAGAAAGTTTCACAAAAACTGTTACTGCTTTTATTAGACTTGCTTTTGTAGATTATTGTTAACCAGAATAAGTGAGGAATTCACAATCTAGCCCTGATATTAAACATGCCATAGAATAGAAACAGTAGATATGAACTATTTACTCGTTCAAGCATTTGAGTAAGGCAAATGTCATATCTTAAACTCAAAGCATTCTAAAAATATATAGCCCTTTACCCAGAGACTTGTGTTAATGATAGCTCAAATCTAGAGCTGTTAGATGAAAGCATAACATCAAAGGAATCCATGATGGCAATTCTCACTTGTTTTAGAGCTGGCTTTGCCATAAGAGCCAGATTCAGCAATAAACACGTGGGAATAATTGTCCAGCTGAGCAATTGGGATGTATTTGCAAACTTCCAGGCAGATGAATCATGCTCTAAAAAACACACTGCTCTTAATTTGTTGTACTACTTTTATTTTCACATTGTTTGTGAAAAGCAGTCACGTATCAAATTACGACTACTGTTCTTCCTTGACCTCTCTTGGTCCAGGCTATGACTGCAACTTCCAGGATCCCAACACCGTGTCATCATCACGCTGCTCTTTTCCACTTTCAGATTGGTTCAAGGTGGACATGATGTTTTCCTGGGGAGGGGACACTCTGTAATTGAAATTCATTCTGTTGATTACAATACCTCTCCCAGGTGCACTTTCTGAAAGAGGAAGAGATAATTTCCATGCTTGAGACAGCATTTCTTCTGAAGCTGGAAATTATCTGGCATCTGCTGAGCTTATAAATGCTCTGTTTAACAAGTATTGCTTTGTTAATGCCTAAAATAATGCTTTTAAAATAGTTGCACTTCCCTTTCAGAAGTAATATTATTTACTCCTTTCAGAAATAAAGATAGTATGAACTAGTATAAACCAAATAAAACTGTAAGGCTATGAAAGAACAAAAAAACCCAACAGTGTCAGCATCTAGTGCTCCTACATTACACACTTAGTTGAAATACTTGTTATTTAAATGCACAACAACAATATTTGAAAGATCTTTTTTCCTTTTCTAGTATCCTTTTTTCTGGTAAATATGTGGAACTTTTCGCTTTTAAATGGTTGATCAGTTCAGAGGTCCTTAAATCAACAGCTTAACTTAGTGTACTAAAGAAAAATTAAAAATTGCAGTTTAATAACTAAAAAGTGTGGTCTCAGACCTGCAGACATGTATCCTTTTATTTACTCACATGAGCTTCTCCACTTAATTTATCAGGATTACTCACTGAAATGATATTAAACATACACATGAGGATGAATAGTATGATCTCACTACACCTCTTCCAGTTCTGTTTTCTAAGGTTTCTTTCAAATCTCTGACCCTTTAAGTATCCTCATTCAGCAGCTTGCTCATCTGGGAAGTATATAAAGGAGACAAATCTTACTTGTTGAGAATTATATCATTGCTTTAAAATGAAAAAGGGCCAACATGAACATTTTGTTCTTACAATGTTTCTCTTCAAGTAGCAAAACTTTAGTTAGCCATCATTAACTCTTAAGTATGAAAATTAATTGCTGAAATTAATCCTTAGTACATCTTCATGGTGTTTCTTCTACAAAATTAAAGATTTTTTTTTTCCTTATTTCAGTTGCAGCGGCTCTAAAACAGTGAAATAATATAAAGAACAAGTAAATGTAGCCAATTAAGAAATGCTAAGTATGAAATTACACTTCTAACTGATATAAAGGGCCTTTTTCTCCTACAACATCCCATCCACAGACAAAGAATGAAAGAATATCATACTCCAGGTCCCACATGTAGGCCATTTTGCTGAGAGCATGCAATGCAGGTGATATAATTCTGATTACAGTTTGACATTGTAGAAAGTCTCAAAAAGTTTCTCAACATTAATTCCAAACAAATTGATTTCAATTTATCTTCATATACTTGTGTAGTTACTTCTAGTGTTGCAATGATCAGCATGTATTCAGGACACCGATTTTCATAGTAATGGAGTGAGAAGTCACATGTACTTCACTTGTTTGTGTTGAAGCTGATGAAGCTTTGCCCCAGTGGCTCTATTTGATCTTAAGTGTTATTAAAAGCTGTTCGGTCTAGCAAGGCCCCGGTCACAGTTTCAGAGAGCAAGAAGCTATGCATACAATAAGTCAACAAATAATGGAATAATTCTTCACAGTATCATGCAGTCAGCAACCTGATACCACTGATGACAACCTACTTAAGAACCCTGGTTTCAGAATTCAGGAGAGATCACGGGAAATGCCTAGGGACACAAGAGCTCCAAGTTTGTTGACGCCCAAGTGAAGATGGACTCATCCAAGTCTTGCCGACTCTGAGGATACCCTTAAAGCAGGTCAATGCACATGTCAAGGATGGCAAGCCAACCTCAAACTCTGACAAGTGCCCAACTCCTGAAAAACCCTTTTATGATTACAGCCTGATGGAAAATATGCTAGAAAAAGCTAAGACTAAGAGAACAACTGCAAGCTCTTCAAATGATCATATATTTTTCTTCTTGTAACTGTTTCATCTATTTGATGAAGGCTGTCATCTTCCTCTTAAACATTCTCTTCTTTAAGCTAGAAAGTCCCAGCTTGTTCAGCCTTTTCAGATCATATATACTACACTTAAGCTTCTTTCCATTTTTATCATCTGAGCTTCCATTAATTGCTTTACATCTTACTTGAAAACGAAGGTTTCCTGACAGGATACAGTACTCCAGCCTTATATTGCTTTGTACTACGTAGCAGGTTACTTAATATGTCTATTTATACTTCCCAGAGTGATGTTTATCTCTTTCCACAGTATCCTGACATTGTTGTGTCACAGTCATCCCATCATCCTCCATAGACTCTTATGTTTTTCTGCATAACTGCTAGAGACCCACTTCCACTGATCCCATACAATCTTCATGCTGTTTATTATTCCTGCGTAAGATTACTTTTCACCTTGTTCTGCTGAATTTCAGTTCTTTCATATCTTTTCCTAAGTCATTTTGTAATCTTTTTTCCTTTCAAAAGCTTCACTGAAGTCAAAGTAAGTAAAATTTGTAGCTTTTCCTCTGACCAAATAGAGAAAGAAGTAGTGGACTTCTGCAGAGGAGATTCTGATTAGATATTCAGGAAAGATTTCAACTGCTAAGAACAGCAGAAGAGTGGGATAGAGTGGGTGTGAAATCTTCATTGCTAAAGGTCTTTCAGATCAGGATCGACAGGCATCTGTCAGGAGTGACATAAGTACAAGTACAAAAGTACTTTTTTCCGGTAACGGAATAGATGAGGCTCCTTCCAGTAATTCTCTGCACAGAGGAAACCAAGAATTGTCTTCAACTGCACGAGGCTGCAGAGCAATTTTACCACAGAGCAAGTGAAAGAAGTCTCGATTAAAGAACAAAAGCTACATTTTAACCACATTTGTCTACATGGGGCCTTCAAAACTAATTCCTAAGGATTTCCAAGGAATCTGAGGCATAAGGTGTTTGGAAATGTACATGTATGTAGACAGAAGCTATTGTTTGAATTGCTTTGAAGCATTTTTATACAAAGGCAAGGCATCAAAAATCATCTTTCATTAAAGGTGATTTTTTTCCGCAAGAGATTCTGTTGACTAATTTTAATTTGATATTTAAAATAATTTAAGTGATGGTCAAAAGTTTGCTTCCACTTCTGGAGAAAGGCATTACACACCTCTTTGCATGTGTTTTCTCTTTCAAACTTCACTTTAGAGTCTTAGTTTGCATTTCAGCAGAAGTGGCAGAAAGTTTCAAAGCCTGTTGATACAATCATGAATTTTCATAATGATATTCTCTGGGGAACAAGAGTAAAATAAACTTAACACTTCACGTGGTAGCTACAATGAAGCAACGAAGATATGAGTCAAATTTAGAAGGCTGGGTGGAAGGGGAGTGCAGTCTGTCTTCTACAGTTAGTAATGCTTAAAGTGATGGACTTCATTATTATTCTCTGGTTTCTGCAAAATAGCCTCATGCTTTTGAAAACAATAATTCAGAACTTGCAAACGGAATGCAAGTGAAGTTTTCCCAAGGGATCAAGAAGTCAACCTGTATTTCACAGTCACTCCTTTCTCCTGCAGTCCTCCTTTTATTCTAGCAAAAAGGATCCTTTTACAAGGTTAGTTCTTGCAACAATACGTAATGTGCAACTGCAAGCAAGAAATGTCATGAGTAACCGTAATAAAAAAAAATGTTTTAGCCAGCTTGGTCATGATATAATAACAACTAAAATTATACCAAAATTATGGTAAATACCCAGGCAGAGATGAACTGCATTCTTTGCTTCTTTTTCCTGGGACCCCACATGTACAGAGATTCTTCCCTCTAAGCTCTGGAGCAAAGAAAGCATACCATTGACCAAAGGAATATTGGATGCAAATTCATAAATCTTTGGGGAAGCATGTTTATTTCAAAAATGCATCTTTCTCTAGCAACTACTACAAGTAAAGTAAAATACAATACTCAAATCTGAAAAAGCAGGTACAAAATGGGACCTTTTACATCTTAAAATATCTATTTAAAGATAGTTTCTTTTTGCTTAAAAATAATTGATTCCCAAATATATGATTGAGATCAGCCAGAAGAATCGTGTGCAGCGTTGCTATAGAAGAGCCAAACTGCAAGACTGTGAAACCGGACTGGAAATAGATTAACACACAGAGGAACGCAAGCTTCTAAAATGAACCTAACAGTTTTGAAATTAGTTTTTCCTCAGGTTACTAGAGATCTCAGTGCAACTACCCTAGCTGTATTTAAATCCTTAGGCCGTTTTCCTAATAGCAGTGTGATGCTGTTGCATAATGTACATTACAAATATGTGTACATTTATATGACCAGTTTAGTATACAACCCAAGAATGCTTATTTTATTTCTGAAGCTAAACTCTAAACAAGTTTGCTGCTTTTTCCAATTACAGATAGTATTTGTAAGTTGTGCCCTAAAAGCTACTCTTTCCAAACAAATGGACTGCTGCCATGCATGTGATCTGCTGTGGCAAGTCTTGAGGACCACTGTTAAGCTGAACTGAACATATGGGGTTTTGTACTAGCAACAACAACAAAAGATCATGCTCCTCTTTCCCTTCTCCTGCACCACTAATATTCTGCTTGTGAAAGAGCTGCAGGGTCAGACAGCCTCACAGAGATAGTCTCAGCTCAGCTGTTATCTTGCATGTGAGAAGTTAACTGAAAAACAAGAAGATAAAACTATCGCAAGGAGATCTAACAGAAGAACAATGGTGTACAATAAATGACATATTAGACATGGTCAAGGAAACGTAAGTAAGTGAAACAACTTTGCAGCAAGGAGCGTCTGCTGAGGAAAAGAGGGTTGGGAGATACAAGAAATGCAATAAGGCAGATGTAAGAAATACCCTGAATTTGTGACTTGAGTGAGTGGCAAATACAGATATTAAAACTTTTTCCCACAACTTTAACTTCTAAATCCTCCAAATATTTATGTCATCACACAACATCAAGAGATTATTAATCTGGCATGTGATAACTGTTAGTAAAAGTACCATACAGAAGCATGAATCAACAAAACCCTCAGTTATAAATAGAGTATCTGTTTTTATAAGACAACATTAATCCAGCAAAAGAAGGAATTAAAACTCCAGCAAATAAATAGGTTAGGCTTGAGAAACAACAGAGATTAGAACTAAGGTCATACCACCATTAAATTCTTTTTGTAATTGATGCCCACTCTAAAGGTTTCATAAAGTAAAAGAAAATGAGTAATGATTAGAATTTTTTATTTAATATGATCTAGTTTATTTGACTAGAAAAACAAACTTAAGAGTACATAGTCATAACGCAACGATACCATTAAGGACAAATGAGAACTAGGATCTGTGTTTCAGGGGAGTTTTACCATTTTTAGTTTCTTCTTTTCCAGAACAGAAAGGAAACAAACAAAAAATGATGGTACTCTGATGACTGCATGCAATTCTAGCACCTCTTTGCATTTATCATCTACTTAGTAGCATGCGGGAGTAGAGAGGTCCACAAGACCATCATTTCATTGTTGGCAGACAAGTGTTGGGTGGAGCATGACACCTCTGATGCCGTCTCATCCATACCATGCACACAGAGTACTCTTCCCTTCCAAACCAATTCGCCATTTCTTTTCAAAGAGAGACAGCTGCAATGCTTGAAAACAGAGCCAAGGAGCAACTTCTCATTGGAACAGCAAGAATCATCACAGAATTTGTTCCCATGTAACACCTCTGGGCACTATTTTGTTTTGACATAATCTATTTCTCCCCTTGGATTTCCTTTACGTTAGATCCTGCCTGTGAATCAGTCACACTCCTTCAATATATATTCCCTATGTTGGATCTATCAAGAAAGCTAATGCTTCCCTTTTAATTAATAGTGCTTTGCTTCTGGATCCAGCATTATGTAGAGTGGCATGAGTAACTTCTACTGAACTTTCAAAAGTGTGGTGTGTGCATGACATTGCACTTGTCCTTGTGGGTATCTTTTGCATTCCAGTATATTCACAGGCTTCCTGCTGCGTGGTCCTTCTTTTGATTAGCTGCAACAGATAGGGGTCATATGCCTCCTTTTTTTAAAATGATCATACGTAAGCATATGCTAGAGAAAACAGTTTAGTCTTACGAACTTAGAGGTGGAAAAAACCTGAATAATTTATCAAGTTGCTCTTGCTGCCAGTTTGAAAAAACGTCACTATTTGATTCCTGAGCGCAAGTCTAGGTTCACCAGATCATAAACTCCAAAGAATATGTTATAGATGCTTAGAAAAGGGGTATTGAGCCAACCACCAGCAATCAGGCACAGTCAACATGGGTTCACAGAGGGAAGGTCCTGTTTAACCAATTTGTTATCCTTCTATGATAAGGTCACCCATGTAGTGGATGAAAGGAAGGCGGTGGATGTAGTTTTTCTGGATTTTATTAAGGCTGTTGATACTGTCCCTCACAGCATCCTTCTGGACAAGTTCTCCAGCTGTGGGATGAGCGGGTTCATGGTGCGCTGGGTGAAGAACTGGCTGAAGGGCAGGGCTCAAAGGACTGTAGTGAATGGGGCTGCATCTGGCTGGCGACCGGTCACCAGTGGTGTTACTCAGGGCTCAGTTCTAGGGCCAGTTCTGTTCAATATATTCATCAACGATCTGGATGCAGGAGTTGAATGCACCATTAGCAAGTTTGCTGATGATACCAAACTGGGAGGAGCTGTTGACCCTCTTGAGGGACAAGAGGCCTTGCAGAGGGATCTGGATAGATTGGAGCATTGGGCAATGATTAATGGGATGAAATTTAACAAGTCCAAATGCTGGATCCTGCACCTAGGATGGAGTAACACTGGGCACAAGTATAAATGGGGAGAGAAGTGGCTGGGGAGCAGCCCTGCAGAAAGGGATCTGGGGATGCTGGTCGACAGCAGGCTCAATATGAGCCAGCAGTGTGCCCTGGCAGCCAAGAGGGTAAACCGCATCCTGGGGTGCATCAAACACGGCATAACCAGCCAGTCAAAAGAGGTGATTATCCCGCTGTATTCAGCGTTGGTGCAGCCTCACCTTGAGTACTGTGTGCAGTTCTGGGCCCCATAATTTAAGAACAATATGAAGGTCCTTGAATGCATCCAGAGGAGGGCAACAAAGCTGGTGAAAGGGCTGGGAGGAATGGCCTATGAGGAGTGGCTAAGGACTTTGCATTTGTCTAGTTTGGAGAAAAGGAGGCTGAAGGGAGACCTCCTTTCTCTCTACAGCTTCCTGAGGAGGGGAAGTGGAGAGGGAGGTGCTGATCTCTTCTCCCTGGTACCCAGTGATAGGACACATGGTTCAAAGCTGCACCAGGAGAGGTTTAGACTGGACATTAGGAAGCATTTCTTTACCAAGAGGGAGGTCAAATACTGGAACAGGCTTCCTAGAGAGGTGGTCCATGCCCCAAGCCTGTCAGTGTTTAAGAGGCATGTGGACAATTCCCTTAATAACATGCTCTAACTTGGTCAGCCCTGAAGTGCTCAGGCAGTTGGACTGGATGATCCCTGTAGGTCCCTTCCAACTGAAATAGTCTATTCTATTCTATTCTAATCACACCATCATTTCAAGACAGATAATTACTGATCTTAACTGCAGCTAGCTGCAGGCAGCGAACCACAAATTTAGCTTGGTTAGATGTTTCTACCAAGACCATTTTTTAACCTAGAAATAGATATTGAATAAGCTAGTGTGTGAGAGCATAGGCATGTGTCTTGCTCCAGATTCATCCTTCCTCTTTTGATTGCCTGTTCCTGCCCCGCAGCACTTTTACAAAATACAGAAATCATATCAGAAAAATTTTGACTTAAGATGGCTAAGCCATCTCGGGGACAAGGAAGAGCAACTAGTTTCATAATAAAAGATTAAATCTGTCTGGATGCTATAGCAGAACAGACATTGGCTATAAAAAGCTAATATGTTTTACTTATTAGAGAGAATCTCTTCCTAGCAGAGCACAGGGCAGATTGCAAATCCCTGAAGTGTGAAAGGTAGAAAAGCCAACAGCTAGCTAACTGCACAGAATGAGAAAAAGTCTCCTATCTAATCTCACTGTACATAGCTTCCTTTTTTTTTTTATCTCTTTTTTCTTCACCAATAACGCGAGAGGTTTCCAGCTATGACATTTACTTCAATGGATGAAGAAATCAGAGTACTCTGGAGGTTGTGAATAACTTTTCTTTGCTTGTCTTACTGTACTTTGGCTGAAGAATGATTATAGCTGCGTAATAGTAGGTTATTCCTCACAGAAGGGTGTAGTGATTTTACAGATCTGGACACTGCAAAATCCTTCTTTCTGAAATTCAGCAAGCATTTTCCAGCAGAAGCTGTGCTTGCCAGGTGGGGAGCTGGTGTCACAGATATCCCTGAGGGAGAACACCCATCCCTGGGATCCCAGAGATCTTCATCCCTGCTCAAAAAACATATTTCCCAAAAAGCTGTTTGCATAACCCATACTTCAGTAAATTCAGTCTTTAATTGAGCTGTGCTGTATTGCTGGAAAAAATATGGCAAACATCACAGTTCGGTTAATAAGCACTATGGATATGAAATCTCAAAATATTGTTGGAGGAGAACATAAGTAAGACTGTCACAGGTAGACTGAGCACTATGTATGAGAAAAAATATTAATCTACTATTTAGAGGTTCCTTTAGTCTGTAGTCTCCTCTTTTTGTTTCAGATTTTGCTGGTTGGTATGTTTTGCTATAAAGTACTGTCTTTTTTATATTGTCTCTGAACATGTGCTCACTCCCAAACTAATTTTCAAATTCCATTGAAGAATCTTAGCAACAAGGGTCGGTGGAGCCATTTTTAATACATTCATTTTACTGATTTTTAGATGAAAAATATATCTATACTGGTAGTATGAATGTTCATTAGCTGGGATGAATTAAACAACTGTGAAAGACTGCTAAATTAAATGCATTCAAGTAAAAGGAAGTATTACTCACAGGCTCCAAGCATCTGCCTTAGATGAAATAGGCATTGGATACTGGAAGCAGCAGAGCCTTGTTCCACTGTGAAAAGAAATTATCTTAAGCCTTTACATTCAAGAGGTGAAATCAATGTACTGGACTGGCTACAGTTAAATAATTGACACCCCACAGGACAAACAGATGAGATAATGCTGAACAAATAGGGACAGACTAATAAATGACTGAATTGTATACAGCAGCATGAAGCAGTTGTTTTAATGGATTTGGAAAGGTTTTTTTTTTAGGGCAGTGAATGATGAAGATCTATTAGAACTGTGAAGAGAGAGCATAACATAGAGCATATATTTTCCTCATTTTTAGAGAAAGTATTGCTTTAACCAGTTAGGAATAAATACAAAATTAGGAAAATACATGCCTCTAAAAATGTTGTACTGAGTTGCAACAAGTGCATAAACAGAAGTCAATTAAAAGTTGCAGAAATGCTACAAATATTAAATACCAAAATACTACACAGAGTTGTTCTACACCTTTTCTCAGATGTCAAAAAAAGGTACTTAAGGAAAATACAGAGTAAAAATCTTTAAATAAGAGGTTCTTATTAATTGCAAGCTAAAGGCCTGTATTCTACTGGGCACAGCCCCATCACTGCATTACATTCTGTGGGGTGGTGTATCACAGACTCTTATTCAAAGAAAGAACCTTGTCTGCATCCAGATTTTTCCTAATGTCCTAGCTTTGTGGCACAACATCACTTTTTCACTTGTTTCTCTTTAAATATTGTCAGAAATAAGAGAAATATTTACGCATATTAGAAACCATCAGCTTTTGTTTCAGCCACTGTTAAATTTCTTGATACTACTAAAGGGTTGGGTATGTGTCCTGGATAAGATTCAAACCAAAACCAACTTTCTTTTCCCTTAAAGGTTTCTAAAAGGACATACTGTTTGCCACAACTTCATCAACTGTGAAGTTCCATGTTTTCAGGCATGATAAACAAAATTCTTTTGTAGACCTGTATGCTTACAGAGACAAAAAACTTACAAGCTGCAAGTCATGATTTCAGAAGGGCTCAGAGGAGAGAGGAAAAAAATACAGTGTGTGTCTTCTCCTCTTATTCTAGCAGAATTTTAAATTCAGAAAAGAGAAGTTCCCTATTCTGGTCCCTTCTTCCCCTCCCATTTTTTTCCCCTCTGCAAGCACCTAAAAAAGTCACACAGGAAACATAAAGATGCTCATTATACATTATTATTTTGAACTCCATTTGCCTGGTTAATCTTTGAAGTGTGATGAGGTATGGGAAAGAAAGTAATTTTTCACTTTCTGTATAAATTTAAGAAGTTTATTTCTTTGAGTCATTATTTTCTTCCTTACATAGAGGTTGAGTGAACATGGGAACACTTTCAAGTAGAAATTAAGGACCTTTGCCAATTAATTTCACCACACCAGGAAACAACATAACAGTAGAATACTGATTTTTATAGATAATCTTTGAGTTTCATGTTTCATAGGTGGGAGTGTTTAAAAGGAATAGCATATATTTATTTTCTGAAAAGATTAAGAAGGTTCTCCGAAAACCTCTCAAAGACTACTAGGATGCCTGACAAATTTTGCTAATTTTTCTTTTGTGTTTTCCTCTCCTTAGGGGGAGGAAAAACTTGTTCCTTTGTCACATATGCTAAAATAGCTGTCAAATACATGAAAGCAATGCTGCTTCTGGTAATCTACAGAACACCATATAATATTTTGATCAGAATATTAAAGCTTCCAAAAAGCTATTTTATAGCTTTTTCTTCTTCCTTGTAGATGAACTTTATCAGCATGAAAATTAAAAGCAGTATGTTTACTCAGAATCTGAATGTGTGTGCTATGGTTATGAATGTATTTTGATGAAAGATCTTAATGCAAGTTAAGCATTCAGTCATAAGTTAAACCTGATGGTGCCTGCAGTCTTTGTACAAGGCATACTAAGTGTTCTGGTTTTGTTTACTCAACATTTTGGGGATGTAGCTATATGGCTGAGTTATCAAAGGCTATTCAAACATTAATTTTTTTTAAATTTCTGCTATTTCTAGATAAAAACATTTAACAACACATGCATCATAGTATAAATACTTCTGTATATAGATAATATTGTCTAATTCTTAACAGACCTAAGAGGAAGTAATATGAGCTGGGCCATTCCCTCTTTCTGAAAGCTTGTATTGCTTTCTATCTCATCTAGAACTGATTTGTAATGAACAGAACTCAAGTGTCATAAGGAGCAGTGAACATGTTCCCTTTCCTACCACAGCACTCTGGAAAAGCAGAAATGAAACATCCCATAAATGGTGAATCAGAAGAGTAAAAGCACATTGTTTGCAAACCATGAGAAAAGAGGTGACTGAATTGGGGCTACTCTGGGATTTCATTCCCATGGCTATTTTTATTCAGTCTTCTGCTGGTTTGAACAGAATCACACCCTTCCCTAAGCTTTCCACAGATATATTCAAGGTGTATTCAAGACTAAGAAAAAGTCACCAATCAAATGGGCTTGGATGATCTCACACAGTTCAGCAATTCAGACTCCCATTGTTTTCACAAGGAGCTCTGGGAACATATGCTGTCCATTTCCCAAATATTACTAACGTTTTGCAGAAAAATTTTGAAACCACGGGAAACTCTTGCTGCTGACACTGACTCCAACAGACACAGTTTATGTGATATATGGTCATCTGCAAAACTGATGCTTGTTTAAGCTGACTACCCCAAAGGAAAGTTGTGAAGCAAGGATGAAACAGGAAGAGGAGTGGAAAGCAGTACAGGCTCATGAAAAAAGTGTGCAACCTTCGGCTCTGAATAAACCTGCCACACCTATAGGTCTCTACCAACGTGCAGCCTGTGTGAGTTACAAACTCCCAGCTCCTTGTTGCCTCTCTCCCAGCCCTGGCAGCTCAGGGATCCCTTTGGAGCAGACCAAGGCACTCCCAGCTCAGGACAATCTCCATCAGGCTGCCTCTTGTTAAAGATAAAATAGATACTGTTGTCACAACCTAAAACTTACATCTCCCATAGGAGGCATTTTTTTTTTTGTGAAATGCGCAACAGCAGCTGATAAAGTGCATACAAGATCATTATTGACTGGATTTTTCTGTTATATGTTTCAAATGCTCAAACAACTGCTCTGAGAGAAATATATCTAGCTTTTGTTCCTCTTGTTCTGAGACATAATAAAATCTTTCCACATTTTAAACTGCCTTTTCTTATGTTTTGCTGTCTTTCCAATGCTGGTGCCCCTTCATTCATGCAAAAACAGCCTGCATTTCACATTAGTGTTTTCAGAGTCTGGCTCTCACTCCAAAATGTTCAGATGTCTGTGGAAAATGTACAAAAAAAATTTGCAGTAAGTTGTCAATGTCTCCCTCTAACTTTTATTTTTCCAGAGGACTTCTTAACTGCTTCACTGTCTAATCATCCACTAATTTTACCTCAGTGGCCCCTTTGCTGGGAACGTTAAAATAACTGTAGGCAGCTACATTTTGTACCTCATAATTTGACTCTGGTTTCTTTTAAAAATGCTCTGAGTGTTTATCATGCCACTCTGGCTCAGGCTGCTCTGAGTCATGTTCTGCCACTGGCAGTTCAGTCTTCATCCTAGCCATCACAGTCTCCCAGTCTGGCATTTCAGACCATTAATAAAAACTTTTGAAAGAATAACTAGGTATGAAATATTATTGACATGGATATAAGTAAACCTGTGTTAATAATATTATCACTTTTAATTATTAGAACATTAGACCTGTAATATAATTGTAAAAGTCATATTATACTACAGTTAAAATATAAACTTATAACTGTAATAAAATAATGTTAATAGTAATAGTAAAGATCACGTTCATTATACAAGCAATTAAATGGTGATGTAACCAGTATGACCTAATGCTTATGATAGCAATATTACCTATACTATTTCCTGGGTTTGATGTGGTAATGCTCTGTTGTTAAATATTGTTTGATTCCATATTTTATATTTTAGTATGTCTGTTAAAGCTGCTGCAGCCATGAAGCATATGTATTTTGATTCCTCCCTTCTGTATACGTCATCCTACTTTCAAATGTCCCACTCAGTGACAGGCCAATCTTTTTTCCAAAGGTTATGACAGACAATAACTGTCTGCAACCAGCAAGATAGGATTATACAAATTGCCCCTTCCACGCAAGATGAGTGATATGTAATTCCAGAATTACCTTCATTAGGATATAAAAATGGTTCTGAACTAGCCAGTGAATACAGCATTATTTTTTTGTCTTCCCACGGGAGATTTTTGAGGCAGACAGCACTGCATAGAATTTAGTACTTTTCTCTCTGCACCTTTTCCTTAGTTATTAAAAGCTTTATTCTGCAAAGTCTCAGTGGAGGTAATAGAATAACAATACCCCAGCCTTAGGTCTATGTAAGACCTAAGATATGTTTTATGTTTTTAAGATATGTGATATTCTGCCAGTTTAATTAAAATTATTCACCAAGTAATGGCTTATATTCTATAATAAAATTATAAAACTTCCTGAAATATATGTGTTAAAGCAGGTTACCCATGTGATAAAATCTTCAAAAAGCCTATAGGCACCTACACTTACTGCCAGCCTGCACTGTCAAATACCCCCTGTACGCACTAACCCCAGGATGGTCTGCACACCTGACCTCTCCACGACACCATAGCTCAGCATCTGCATTCACCAAGCAGCCCAAGCCCTGCACAGGCTCTGGACACAGGGGAGGGGAACCAGATGGAGACCTTGGCAGTCTCCATTTGTTGGCCAAGATCAGACAGACTTATTGCCAACTTCTGCAGCCTTAAGCACAGGCTGACTGCTATCACCTGTCTCCCTAACTTCTCTCTCTGCCAGTCAAAATTTCTCTTTGGGCACTTGATGATCAACAGAGCTGAGCACCATCTCAAGCAAGCTATGGTTTTGGTCTCTCTGTTAAAGACTAATTTATAGCCTAAGATGGTACAAAATTCAGGAATCAGGCATCACTCAACTTCAGAAGGTCCCTCAGAAAAGCAGGGAAACATTTTTTTCTCAGCTAGAGGAATGGGTACTTTATTGTGTGACTATGATTAAGAGGGGCTGAGCTCAGGGAAGAAAAAGGAAGGAACAATTGAAAAATAGGCAAGTAGTTCACCCAATAAATCAATTAAAACCATTGGTACTCACTGTAAGCCTTACCCCTTTTTGGACACAGTGCAGTAATTAGTTGTCTTTACTAACTACTTCTCATTTTCCCAGAAACCATTAAGACATTCTGAGCCCATACATAGAGTTTTCCATTAAGGGCCATGTTAATAAGATCACAAGCATAGTTTTCTGGATTACGGTATTAAAAAACATTCTCATTTTGAAAAGAAATGGTTCTGGATTAAATCACTGTATTTCTTTTCAGTCATCCTATATTTCTGCACCACCTTAGCTTTTCTCTCTCTTGTCTATGCTTTCAATATCCAAATCAGTTCAGGCAGGCTCAGAATTTAGAAATACGTTTCACTGTTGTCTGTATCAGCTTTTTAACATGATACTTTTTTTTGTTGCTTTTTCCTCAGTTTTCTATCCTTACCCAGGATTATGTGTTTGTTTTTTTTCTAATCCTTAGAAAACCAAGCATTGTATCTTTGCTTTTTTCAACATTCTTCCTGTGAATTACAAGTATCAAGATATGCTTTCTCTTCTGTCTCTCCAGCAAAGTTTGTGGCTTCAGGTTCCTCCTAAGTAACTATTAGAGTATTTAAATATTACAGTCAACTAATTTGGAATTCTGTGGTCTCCTCAGAAGCCTGTCTCAATGTTTTAAGTACAGATTGCCCACACAGTAGTGTCCTCAAAGCCCTCATTTTGGTTTTGTTTTTGTTTTTTTTTTCTCTACCTCTACCTTCATATATCTAAAGGCACATGAAGCTCTAGGTTCTAGCTATTTTCATGAGCAGGTCTTATTCATAACCTATCACCACAGCCATGTTTGTTAAAACTCTGTGCTTGTACTTTAGATATGAAGGAAATAGCAAAGAAAGTTCATTGGCAGTATCAGAATTTGGATAAATCTTCTTAGGTGCCATAAAATAAAGCTCTTCTTACCATGCTAAAGATGAAAGGAGACTTTGTCTCCTCTGGAAACTCTGCTTTCTATCATGGACTATTTTTTGGGTTTTGATACACTGCCCTGCACACTTTGTTACACTAAATTACCACTTTGTTCCATCTGGGGAGGCATTAAATTACTACCTCTGAATCAGCCAAAACTCAAGCAGTCATCCTTTTGATAGAGCTGAGCAAATAGAACAAGAAACAGTCTCGTTTCCTTATGCCATATTCATCAATATTGGAAGTTAACTCAAATCTTCATGAGATTGCAGGGGAAAAAAAGAATACTAGAAAAAAACACATTTGTTCAGGAGTGGTGATGGAGCTGGCTGATATTGCAAGGGGCTCTGTCATCATTAAAACTTCATGGAAATTGGAGAGGATGAAAAGGGAAGGTGCTTCCTGATTTAAAAGGCAAGTGTCACGCCCATCTTCAGGAAGGGCAAGAAGTTTCTCCTCATATGCCATGTGCTGCAGTTCTCTAAGCATTTTGATTACCCTTCATTGGACTCACATGAGGATAGCCATATATTTCTTATACTGGGAAGCCCACAAGCAGACACAGCAGTACAGCTGTGAAAATCCTAGTGCTAAACAGAGGGGAGTGCTAAACCTCCCTTGACTTGCTGGCTACACTCTTGCTACCACAGCTGGGTAAGTTGTTGGCCGCCCTTTGCTGCAGAGGCTTACAGCTCACCCACGTTTACCTAAAGTCCCTGTTGTACACCAGGATTCCCCTCTCCTTTTCTGCAAAGCTGCTTTCTAGCCAGTTGGTGTCCAGCCTCTATTGCTGTACAGAGTTATTCCATCCCATGTGTGAGACTTCTGGAGCAGTACAGTGCTAAGTACTGACCTTCTTACAAAAATCCTAGGAAAACAGTCAGAAGGCTTCACCGTTTGTTAAAACATTACAAGGGACAAACAGCTGACAGATATTCACCACAGAAGAGAACAGAAGTAGCCCAATGACTTTAAAGATGGCTGTTGGGTAGAGGGATCAGCATGGAGCATGATGTCAATTTTCTGAAGCTTAACATATCCAGTCTGAACTGAAGCCAAATTTTGAAGCCACTGATACAGCTAAATTATGTTCCTTGTTGTGCTTTCAGGTTTAATTGTTGAAATGGCTGGCTAGTCTACACGTAAGAGGAATCTACACAACTGATTGTTTTGCCATTGGTTAGTGAGATAACTCCAGAAAAGTATTAATTATTGTTGATAGCAGAATAGCATGAAGCCTTATGTTGAGTCAGAGACTAGTTTACTATAACAGAATAGATAAGACAGGAATGTTACCTGCATAAGGGTTCACCATCTTCCAAATCAATCCCCTTCTTCTTCCACCTTTTTTAAAGAAACTTGCACATAATTACTAATTTTATTGAGAAAGACTTGATAACATAATCAAGCATACAGGGATATAACTCCAGCTATAGACACTCCAACAGACTTAATATACCCAGTTACAGATGAATCTAATTCAAAACATACGGGCTGGGAGCTACAAGAGGATGAACGGCTAAAGCATACAATGTTATAAAATGTAAATTACGTTTCCATAAGGAAGGCTAAAACTACAATTAGCATAAAAGACAGTACAAACACAACAAAAGAGCATGGAGTAGGGTTCTAATTAATAGAAGAAAGTAGTATAATCACAGACTAAGATCTGTCTGTCTCTGTTTCAGCCTCTGGTTTGCGTTGGAGTCTTGTTAATTAAATATTCATAATCTACCCTTTTTTGCCAATTAAATAGTAATCATATCTGTCCTAAGTTGAAAGGTCATTTATCTAAGGAACTTTGCTCCAGATTCACTCCTTTCATCTCATGTCTTGTATTTGAAACAGCTCTTCTTTCCATGACAGCAAGTATTGAAAGCCAAAATTGACTGAAATTGCAACTTGTCAAGCTATTCAAGAGTATACCAGACATTATATTATATGGAGGGTGTTTCATGACTAAAGAAGCTTGGGGAAATGGGTTTTTGTAGTTAATGTATCTCTACTCTGTTTCTTTAAACAAACCAAATGAATGCATTTCCCATAATTCTTGTTCTCACTGACTAATATGACATCAATGTAGACACTTTAAATTATATGAAGTTTTTAGTGTTTCAGCTGTGTTTCCACATCTGACACACATTTAAACTTTATAACAACCTAATCCTGCTTCCCAAAGGAAACAAAATTGTATCTTTTTCTTTTATTTTTAGAGATAGTCTATGCCATTTCTACAATCTTTGAATATTTGATGGCAAAGTCTTAACGAATTCACTTCCCTTCCCTTCCCTTCCCTTCCCTTCCCTTCCCTTCCCTTCCCTTCCCTTCCCTTCCCTTCCCTTCCCTTCCCTTCCCTTCCCTTCCCTTCCCTTCCCTTCCCTTCCCCTTCTGAATTTCAGAAGAGCTTTTCGGTGCATTTTTCCAGGTCCCTCAGACAGATACTTGACGATAGTATTTATGAGCAGGTCTTAATACATCTACATCTTTTCTTGAAGCAGGCCAGATGTGAAACAGTTTGTGTCTGGATGCTATACAGTCCTAATAGGATTAATTGTGCTTGATTTAGTACCCCAGCCCAGAGCAATACCAACACAGACTGCTTTTTGATAGCACACAGAGCAAGCTCAGGACTGACTGCAGCCAATCTTGCAAAGACGCTCTAAGACTTTCACCAAATGCCCTCCTTAGCTTGCCAGTAGGACATCAGCAAGATGCTGCTGATGCTGTTGTCAGGAAGATGTGGGTTCTTGGTCTGTAGCAGGAATCAGTGCTGGAAACAGCATTTGATGCCCATAGAAGTGCTTTAATTAATTAATTGGCTGCAATTAATCTTGCAAAGATGCACTTTATTAATTGTTTAAAACAACCTTAAAAATGAAATAAAACACCTTCAGACTCAGAAATATTCCCCTCTAAAGCAAGTAAATGGCATTCCTGCAACAGGCAACTTGCCAGAAACTTACTGGCCATTACCACCGATCCCACTGAGGGAAGTAGAGGTGCTGTGTTTAAAAGCCTTAGGCCTTTCCTCATTATCTGATTGTTTCCTGAGCAGGAATAATTTCTCTGCCATCTCTGGCAAATTAAACTAAAAAAAAAATAAATCCAAGCAAGCTACTCCCTGAGATTTATTTCCTCTGTATCAAGCAGCAGTCTGTTTTCTTGCATGTCAGACCAGTGCCTATGAGCAACCTCACCTCATACAGTATAGTTAAGATAGATTTTTAAGTAACTTGAGAAAAAGGGATGGGCAATGTATCATTACTTTTGCAAATATATGAGACATGGAAGTGGAAATGCCAAAGCATTTTAACATTAACTCTTGATTCTAACTGGTTTTCATGACTCATTCAGTTGGTGAGTGAGTAACCAGATTGTGCCAGAAAAGGAAAATATGAACAGCTTATTTAAATTAACCTATGTTTATTCCGGAAACTGTTTCCTGTTCTGATCTGATTGCAGGTAGGGGTGAGCTAACTTTATATTGCCATAAATAAGCTTAAAAGCAAAGAAACTAAAAGTGTGGATGAAGCGGTGTAAGTATCATAAATAACACTGCTGCCTGGTAATACATGCCTAGAGCTTCTGCCAGGTAGTGCCATGTCTACGTGCCATGTGACATACTATGTTATACACCATACTAAGGTTAAACAACCTTGTCTTCTGTGAGTAAAGCAGCTTTCACTACCCCACTGAAATTTTTAACAGACAGACTCCTAAATGTTGTTCTATGAAGCACTGACTGGTTTTCTTTGCAGTGCTGGAAAGGCACATGGTGCAGGGTTTCTTTTACTAGCCAAAAGGTAAAAGTTGCTGCTGTAGATCTCTTAGGTGACAGAGCAGCAATGAAAGAGAGTTTGATAAAGAATGAGCTTCCTCAGGCTTCCCGTCAACAAATTCTGAATTATAATCAGCTGAGATAGATGTGATAAAACCAGCCATACTAAACATGTTTCATTTATTATTACTGTGGTGGGTTAACCTTGGCTGGCTGCCAGACCCCCACCCAGCTGCTCTCTCACTCCCCCTCTTCAAGAGCACATGGAAGAAAATAAGATGGAAAAGGTCAGGGGCTCAGACAGGGCAATCGCTGACCAATTACTGTCATGGGCAAAACACACTTGACTTGAGCCTAAACTAAATATAGTTTATTGTCAATTAAAAATAGAGTAGGATGGTGAGAAACAAAGACAACACTAAACCACCTTCCCCCCACCCCCTGCCTTCTTCCCTGGCTCAGCTTCATCCCTTCACTCCTGACTCTTCGACTCCTCCCCCCATGAGTGGCACAGGGAATGGGGAATGGGGGGCTGCGATCAGCCCATGACAGCTCCTCTGTGCCACTCCTTCCTCTTCGCACTTTCCCCTGCTCCAACATGAGCTCTCCACAGGCTGCAGGGAAATACCTGCCTTTCCACAGCCTTTCACAGAATTGTCTTCTACATTGAAGTTTGAACTTTAAATACTGTATCAGCCAATACGTATTTGTGACGCAAACACTTGATAAACTGAGTCATGCAGTTATGAAGGTAAAGCAAAGAAAGATGCCTAATGAGGCTCAGTTCCTTTGAGGAAGATGACTTCTCATACCCAGCAGGGGTCATGCACATTGGTGATGTGGCTGCCGGCAGCTGCACGCACAGAACTTCCATTGATGCACACTGCTTGGTCTGGTGTCAAGACTGATCTGTGCAAAGCTGGGGATGCCATTCTCACACTGGGATTCAGGGTCTAAGCCAACACATAAGCCTAGACTTTCTGAACCCTACTTTCCTCCCTACATGTTTGTTTAATGGCTCTTAAAATGAACAATTTCCTACTTAGTTTTTCTCTGAGGACTGAGGTGCAGTACTTGGATGAGGCAGCTGTAGTGATCTGACTCACGCTCAGTTTATACTTAATTTTCAGGTATTAAACTGACACTCTTAAACATGCTAGAATTGCTATGCTGTGCCCCACTGGGTTCCAGAATGATGCTCTAATGCACATTTTCTCAGCATTTGGCTGTTTAAGGCTTCTTTTCTCCATTCACCAGATTCTTCATCATCACAAGTCTTTTTACTTGCATCCCTTTTCTTACTCAGAGTTTTTCCTACTCCTCTTATTTACTCACAGGAGATTGACACAGCTCTTCTGAAACAGTCTCCTTGCCACAGTATCTAATAAGATTTTTTATACTTCTCTGCTTGTAAAGTGCTTTTATTGTCAGTTTCTTTTTAACCAGAATGACTAAAGTGACATTACTGTTTAACATGGAGAGGGCAGAAACTCTGGCCAATGAAATTTCCATCTGCAAATGTACCCAGTGGAACCCTGATATAATTCTGCTACAGAATTTATATCAGGGTGTTTTTTTTTAATTGAACATTGCTTATGTGTGTGTATACTATCTGAGGGTAGTTTTTTAGCACAGAAAGGAGTACAGGGCTTTGATCTCCAACCCCAATTTCAGGTTACCTGTTGCTTACATGTTCAGGTAGGCAAGATCCATTTGTGGATAGAAAGTAAATCTGATTAAGCTTTTATGCTGTAATTGTATATAAACCAATGTATTTAAACCATTCTGAGCTGGACACTGCTAGTGTAAAGCAGCACAGCTGTTTTTTGATCATTAATCATCTCCTAAGACTGTCCTAAAATCAAGACAAGGATCATTCTTCTGGGTTCTCCTTGGTCTTCTGGAGGGCTAAGTGATATATTTTCATATTACTTGTCACTGAAACTTAAAATTCTCTTTTCTAGAGTCAATGTGTTCTTTATTAGTGGACTGGTGAGGGGAGACTGTGGATTGTAGTGGTGTAAAGCTAAAGGGCAGAATACAGAAGCCTCAGGGTAATTATAAAACATTGTAATGAGAAAACCTCACCTTACTGGGCTATACAGAGTGCAAATATAGAAAAGTTACAGAAAAGTTGTATGTTAAATACAGAAATGTTATTCTGGATTTGAGTACCATTGTATTTATCTAGTTGATGTCATGATGCAAGAACTGATTCAAACATATATTTGCATTAGATTTGAAAACATTGTGTTTTTTGCAA
Source organism: Theristicus caerulescens (assembly GCA_020745775.1). NCBI lineage: Eukaryota > Metazoa > Chordata > Aves > Pelecaniformes > Threskiornithidae > Theristicus > Theristicus caerulescens. The sequence goes on from CM036558.1 coordinate 90,092,781, forward strand.
ATTCTAAAAGAAGTGATTCTTCCCAATGTGTGATTGCATTGCTAATATTTTACTTCAACATCCATACAATACACATGCTAGCAGTATTTTTCTTCTTCTGTACCAGCTGTGTTGTAGATAACATATAACAGTAATCACTTTCACTCAGAAAATATATAAAAGTATGTTGAAGAATGGCTTAGAATCACATCCAGCTTCACTACTACTACTACAGATGAAAATCCTAATGAAGAACTAACTGCCTTTACAACACTTCCAAGCTAAATAAAAACATGCTGTGTTACAACATATATATACATATATATATATATAAAAGTCTCTGACCTCGGTGGTATAAATGCAGGGAGATACTACATCATAAGTACAGGAGAAAAGACTGGGCAATTGACTTTTCCTTTGGCAGAGATTTAAGATCTTGCTTCTAAATTGATAAGCACTGTCAAAAAATTTAAGCAATTAACAGTTTTCTGAAGAACTGGATTCTTGCATCTTATTTGAGAGGCAAAATAAGAAGCTTTTTTCAAATTAGCAGTCTTAATTGCAATTTATATAAAAAATGAATTTATTAATTATATTATTCCTTCTATCTCTGTAGAGTAAAAATAGCATGCATGTGAGGAAGAGTAACAGAGTAAGATGGTAAACACTCTTATTTGTTATACTTCCTAGGATAAGTGAACTGCAGAGCGTGGTAACATCTTGTTACCCAAACAGAACAGGAGGAAGAACTCAGTGATGTTACTACTGTAGGATGTATGAGAAACAGGCAAGGAATTCTTTGAAAACATTTCACAGAAGAAGAGAAAGAGAACATCATTTTCAAAGTTGGAAAGAGTCTTTTGAAGGAGCCAGCAATTTCTAATGATTTTAATTAAGGGACAGGTTCTCCACAGGCTGAAAACGTGGTTAAGAGCAGCAAGTTCTACAAGTTTTGCAGTTGCATAAAAGTAGGTGCCTTTTGACTTCAGTATGAAAACAAGTACTTTTGCTCTAAAGTGGTAAAATTCTGTCAGAGTTTAGGATTAAACTAAGGGTAAATTGCCTGGTAATGATTGTGGGGTCATTTCCAGTTTGGAGCTCCCAAGTACAAGAAAGACGTTGCCACACTGATGCAAGTCTAGTGGAAGGCCATCACTTGATTATGGAGCTGGAGATCACGATATACAAAGAGGGGCTAAGAACTGGGTTTATATGTCCCTGAGAAGGTTAAGGGAATATCTTACTGGTGTTTGAACTATGTCATGGGAGGGTCTCAGAAGTGCAGACTGGAAACACAAGGGGCAATGGACATAAGTTGCAACACAGAAAATTCAGACCAGATTAAAGGAATGCATTTTTACTGTGAAGGTTGGCGAGAACTGAAACAAGTTGCCAAGAGAGGTTATGGAATCTCCATCTTGGAGATATTCATATTTTGACTGGATGAGGTCCTGAGTAAACAAATTTAAGATAGCCATGATTTGAGCAGAAAGGTTAAACCAAAAGAGCTCCAGAGGTCCCTTCCAACAGCAAGAACTATGGTCAGAACTACGCAAAACAGCAGGTATGTCTCACAGCACCACTGGTTATCTTCTCTACCCTATGGTGCAAGAAAAGTAATGTCCAAACTGCTAAGGCTGAACCTACCTTCATGGTAACTCAGTTACTTACCGAGATGTGAAAGAGGATACACACTGCTACAGCAATGTCATGTTCCTGGTGTCCTTACATCCCTTCAGTGCAAAAACACAAGTACAATGACATACTGCTTTTGATACAGATCTTAGCAGTTCCTCTCCCCATCCAGTGTCCTTCCAGCAGTCTTTCAAACCTATATGAAAAAGCATTTGTCTAACTCCTCCATGCCCACGCTACGATATGGGCACTTTTCAGAGTCTACACTGGTGTGAGTCTACTTTGCTGTGTGGCTTGAGACACTTTGAAACCTTCTTCTTTAATTTGTTTTATCAGAAACTAACTTTTTTTTTTTTCTCTTAGACTGGGTAATGAAAATAAAAGTTCGTGTCCTTGAGATAGTGAAAGGTGTCACATACACTCTTAGTCTTCCTCTGTTGATACCACACTTACCTTTACAGTAAAGTGCAAGATAATTTGTGTAAATTTATGTGAATAGATTTATTATTAATTATTTAATTAAATTTAATTATTTGAAATTTATTAATTTTAAAAGTATCAGTGCATTGGATCACTTGGTTCAGTTATCTAAAGAACTTTCTAAATAAGTCAAACTGGCCTTTTGCCTTCTTCCTCTTCTCTGCCTCTTTCCTTACATTATATTCATCACTGCTGCCTGAATAGCTTGCTCTATTTTTATACTCCCCCTACCCCCCATGTTTCTGGCATCTGGACTCTAATAGTCTCCTCAGATTAGATCTGCCCCACCCTTTTCAAATGCTCATCTGATCTCCCACAGGGCATAGATGACTCAGCTGAAAAAGGTGGAAGATGGGAGTTTGTATTCCACTCTACTCAAAGAATGGAAAATGGAGTTGTGATGACAAGGTTGGTGGTTTACATCTTCACCTCTCTACAGACACTCTCTCTTCTGTTTCCTCTCTGGCCCTAGACAGTTGAAGGGGTCAAGTGACAAACATGCTGAGCCATTTCAGCCCTCATTCTGTGTGTTTATCTAGTCTGCCCAGTGAAGCACAGGAACCCAAGAGAAGGAACCAAGAGCAAGTGCTACCTTTCAGTACAAAATATACATTGATATCATTTATCAGACCTCAGATACTCCAAATAGCATGCACCCTGGATAGAATTGAGATTATTGATGGGAAACTTTGTAAATGTCTTTAATTTATAATGTCTTTAATTAATAATTATGTCTACAGTATTATTTATTTTAAAAAATTAAAGTCCATCTTAAACTGATTATTAAAACCCCAAATTTGTAGGTAAGAGTTAAAAAAAAAGAGTTTTCTGTATTCATCCTCCAGGTACTGCAGAACTGAAAGAAACTGGACAGAATCCTTTACGGTAAATGACACTTCCTATTTTCCCTCCAGAGATTCAAAACAGTAAGACCTTGTTCTGTAGACAAATCCTGACAGCACAAATGACTCCTTAGTGTCAACCGGGGGTGCTAAGAACATTAGAACAATTGTATCGGGTCAGAGCAGACATCCGTCTAGCCCAGCATCCTGTCTGGCGGGGGCCTTAGTGGATGCCTAGGGAAATGTATGAGAACAGAGCAAGCATATAATGATGCTTCAAACATCTGGTGATTTGTAGCTCTGAGATTTTTATCATTGAAGAAAGTGTCTTGGAAGTAAGTCAATCAGTCAGTCTTGGTAGAGTTTTTTCCCCTTGTTTTTCATCCCTTGTTTTCTTTTAAATACCTATAAGCTTTCAGATTCCACAGCCTATTGGCAAGTATTTCCACAACTCAGTGACATATTGTGTCATGAACCATGTCCTTCTATTGCTTTTGAATCTGTCAGTACTACATTTATTCGGTGGTCTTTAGATCGTTCACAACTTGGAGGCTTGTTTCACATCAGTCATCTCTTTTCGAGTCTAAAGAGTCCTAGCATTTTTAGTCGTTTCTTGTATAGAAGCTACTCCATACCTTTGATCACCTGTATAATCCTTTGCCAGTTCTACCTTATTTTTTTGAGATGAAGAGCAGAACTGATTTCACTGACTTCCATCTTCCAGCACCAAGAAATGTAGACTAATGCACAAATGTATCACTCCTAATGCAAACCCCAATCCTGACTTTGCAGATAAAACAATGTGCTCTCATTGTTGAGGAGCAGCAAGAGTGGGGCTGCTCCACAGGGAAAGGTGAGCCAGAAGCCGAGGGTGACAGCAAGGCAGACAGGTGTAGTCACCTCACTTACAAGAGGTACAGTCCTTTACCAATCAAAAACAAAGAGCATGTGCAGAAGTGGTGACCCCGTTCAGCTGACAGACTAGTGACTGCCACACAAGCCTGTAGCAAAGAGGCAGGCCCAAGGTCAAGCCAGGAAGTCATGTTACCAAGTTAGGGACAGCAAGGTACATGGCCAGGCACAGGTGCAGCTGCAATGTGGCTCAGGGCCTGAGCTTACCTGCAGCTCCCAAACAAAGGGATGGAGTCCCCCAGCAAAGGTACTCACAGCTCCTTCTCATGTGCCCCTTGCACAGTGCTGTGATCTGAGGTGCTACAGCAGCACCATGCCAGAGCTGACTGTCAGCTCGGGCAGTCAAACCCCAACCAGGGTGGAAGATGTGGCAGAGTTTCTGCATCTTGTCCAGGCCCCAGAAAGTCACTACATACAAACAAGAAGCTGGAAGTGAAAAATGGATTGTTTCTAGCAAAGAAGTAGAGAAAACCTCACGCTGCTGTTGTCACAAATCCATTACATGTTTTAAATGCTAGATGCAGTTTTATCTTTCTATCTCAACAAATGCAGTAATTGTTGCTTGTCAGATCATTTCTTTTGAAGTGTTTGAAATGTTCTGTATGTTCTCCAAATGAAGTGGAAGGATTTGGCTACATTTCTTTCATGGTTTTCCTTGTTTGTCTATTTTGAATTTTCTTTCTTCTCTGTTGCTTCCCAAATCAAAATACATTTCCACTCCAAGCTGTGATTCACGCTACTCTGGTTTAAACGTATACAGGAAAAGATAATATAATATCTGGAACAACAGAATGTAACAGACCATCTAACAGCTTCAAAATTGGGAAAACCTGTTTGAAGTAGATTGTGAGGAAAACATGTAATATTTCTTAAAAATAAACAAGTGCAAATATTCTTTTCAGATCCTTAGATCATTATTCCCTTAAAGTGAGTGGCAAAGTCCTGTTAACTTCATTAAGAGTTAGAATTTAACCCAGAAGAATACCACAGCTATACAAATCAAGCAAGAGAGCAGTTCTGGAGCCCCTTGTTAGCTTGCGTATGTTGTTTGAGGTGACCAAGACACTGTATGCCTCTACATCTGTGGGGGTATATAAATATTCATGGACTTTGTGAACTCAGTTTAGATCTTGATCCATCAGGTCATCTTAAAAAGGCAATTAGGCTTGCCTCAAAATCATATTTATACAATAGTGCAGCTGCGGGTCAGGTCTCACAATTACCTACACTTCTTTGTGGCTCTTCAGCTGTGAGCTTGTGAGTCACAGCTAATGTCATTTAGCATTAGTTGCCAAAACAAGAACTTTGTGAAAAGTTATCCTCAGGTCATGAAAGATACCTTGTCATAGAAAAAGCTACAGAAAGCAATTTCTCTGTTTGCAACACTTTTGAGGTAACAGTAGATGGAATAAATAAAAAAGGATGCCAAGAGATCAAAACTGCTGGACTGAAGGAATGTACAACAACACAACTTATCAGCTACGCTTACCGCTTCAGAAAATGACGCACCACTGGCAGCAACAAAAATTCCAAGGAATGGCTAAGGCCAGGGTGCAAAACTGGATATATTTTTTTCTCTTTTATATAACATCTTCCTTCAAAAAAATTGAATAAATTGAAAATAAAATAAACTGAAAGATTGCACCATCCCTGTGGTACACAAAAAAAACATTAAGTTGATTGAATCTGACTGGTACTATCAATTTTCGTAGAACATTTTTCACAGAATAATAAACCAAAGTATTTCTTAGCTGGTGCCACAAATTCACCACTTCTATTTGTAACACAGATAGAAGACAAAAATTTTAACCAGTCAACCTTTCCATTTTCTCTTAGTCACCTTTGAACAAATCCTGAACTGGGAGTGACCTGGAGATAGCCTTGCCCAAAGGTAATTACAAGCTTGTTCTTTTCTCTCAGTCCTGAGCACGCATGCCTGTGGTATTTCCAGAACTGTAAGATTTTGAATTATGGTTCTTCTTTCCCAAATATACTTAAAATTATACATTTTTAACAACAACAGCAACAAAAAATCTTATTGTTTACCTGCTAATATTTTTTTTCAAAGGTTTTATTTACAGGCTCATCATCCAAAACCTGGGGAATAGGAATTCCAATTTAAAAAGTCACCCCCCCTGCAAAAGCATGTTATTCTCAGGCAATCATGTATCTCAGACATTAAGAAAAATAGCAGATGTTATAAAGTTGGCAATAAACACATGAAAACATTTAAAATCCTTCATGTCAGTGATGTAGCAAGGCAGTGTCAATATAAAAATTTGTATGGTAAATTAATTACAATATTTGCATTTTTAAAGCTAACACCATATGGAGCGTAATAGACAAAAGACAAAAATCCTTGTGTATTATTTTCTTTGGAGTAACTCTTTTTTCCAGTAAGAGGAAAACTTTGTCTGAAAACTACCTTGGCTATGCTGATTTTATGTTGTGATTGTTTGTATGTTACTAAAACTACATCTAAAGTGTAAAACAGTATTTACAGACCAGGTGTGCCTTGGTCATTAGTCTAAATGAAATTTATATTTTATTGGGAAATACACATTGCTAACTGGGGGAAAAAAAGGAACCCACAAAAAGTAAATTATTAATATATATTTGTTTTGGAGGCATAAATACATATATGCTGTAATAAAGAAGCTTATGACTGCCAGTGTGCTTACCACTCTCACTAGTCCCAGATGCATTCATTGTGTCAACAGTGTGTATTTGCTCAGGAAACATTAGTTCCTGTCAGCATCTGCGTATTTTACTGGCAACAAAAGTGATGTAGTAAACAGCCATGTCTTGGAAAGCTTGGGTCTGCTGAAATGCCAGTCTCTCCTCTTTTCTAGCCAGTATTCTAACATTCAAACCAAATGCAACCAAAGCACTCATTCCTGCTCAGTAAATGCTCAGCTTATTCTCTCTTCTGCTATTTATTTCTATTTCTGTCATTACAAGGCTCCATTTTAGAAGCTGATGCATTGTGATTTTTTACAGTGCAGGAGATGAGAGGTGGTTCTGCACAGCTCCCCCTTCCCCCCATCATATCCTTCCCAGATCATTGCTCCCGTGGCTTTAGAAAAACTGCATACTACTTCTGCTAAATTAAACACTCTGTAGCCTTTAATTAAACTTTCAGTGCGTTTGTTAATAACCATTCTTATTTGGGTGTAACTTAATGATAATAGCTACCCTGTAAAAATATGCTGCTTTCAAGGATGAAATGTCACCATCTAATCTTTTCTCCTTCATTTATTTTTGTCTTTCCTTTACTGGAATGTTTCTTATCAGCTTGCCTTGTCAGAAGAAATAAACTCTTTCTAAAAACTAATTCTCTTATTCTGAATACTAATGACCTGGCACCGGAGAGAGGATCTACACAGAGCCATATCTGTGCTTTGCTTCTGTAAGAGCTGAATAAGAAAATGTACAGTTCAAATCTGATGTATTTTTTTTGCTTGAAAAAGAGCAGAAGTGATAAATATAGTCTCAGTTAGACATGAAAGAAGGCCTTGTGAGAGTGTTAAATTCTACATTGGATACATTTAGTTATTATTTCTGAAGCTGTTTTATCTCAGTCCACTTAAAGTAGACTGGGTACAATTACTCTTGCTATATTGAGAACCATTCTCTAAAAAAAAACTTAGAAAATAATGTGGCAAATTTCCAAACTCTTTCTTTCTCTCTAGTTTTTATGCAAATAGTTGTGGTTGCACTAATTGTGAATCTGAACAGTCTTTTGCTTCTGGACAATACAAGTATTTTTGTATCTGACATTCTGATAATTCTACTGTTTAGCACATATATTGGTAACATCCAGTTAATTCTCACACAGCTGTGTTAGATCACCAAGGCTAACAAATGTTAACTGTACTAAAAAATGTATTTTGTTCATTAAAATAAGCAGATACAATTTTAAAAAACCTACAATTTAGTAAAAATACTTCTTATTTCTAGACCATTTTCAAGAATACCTAAGACAATGAAACAAGTAACACTTACATTGTGTTTAATAAATTTTATATTGTGTGTTATGATTCATTATTTTATCAATTATAGGAATGTAACATCGTCTGGAATGGATGATAACAAACAATTGCTCACACTGATGAGAAACACGGTGGGTTTTTAAGTGGGGACTCTTTGTGACCTACAGAAAAGAAAAAAATTGATAAACAACATTTTAATGAAACCCATGCCTGGGGCTTCAGTAAAAGCTACTTGATGTTCATCCAGCATATACAGAAAATTGGATTCTGCACCAATGTACCTAAATATAGACCAAACATAAACCTAAACATAGACCAAAGGGCTCAATGTTTAATTACAATTTTTTTGACAATTTTTGCAATTACCAATGGCAGAAATGTTGCCATTGGTCTTCTTGTTCTCCTCCGAAATACCTACACACAGTGAGCAGTCCATGTCCTTATAAATAGTTGAGTATGTGTTTCAAGAAAAGAAAGAAAATTGTAACAGATGTGATTAGATCCAGCTGAGATTTTCTGCTGAAATTATTTACTGATGCAACAAGCTGTTTTTACTGAGTGCGGTTCATCCTAGTAAATTTTTGAAGCACTGATTTTCCATTAGAAAGGTCACAGCAAAATACTAAATTTCAGCTTGATTTGATCCTAACCAGAATGTTTTCTGTGTTGCCTTATGAGTCCTGTATTTCTACCATCTGGTCTCTCCCTGGGGTCAGGCTACAACGCCCACACAGGACTGTGAAGATTTCCAGAGCATCACAGGACTGGTGAGATTCTTGGTGCATAGTGAGCACTGTTGTCTGGCCACAATGTCTGACACATTGGGAATCTCGATTTTAATCCATTTATCACCTTCCTCCTCAAGGGTAACATGCCGCCAGGGAAGACACAGATTAACATTAAAAAAGTTTGAAATTAAGCACTTCAGGTCATTTCACGAAGCCAGGAGGAAGTAGTTCAATTTGAAGCATTTTTTAAAAGCTTTGAAATGAAATTGTGGACACTTCGTGCCTTACACTTTTCAGAAGTTCTCATTTCAGAAGGGAGAGTAAATAAATATTAAGTTCTTTAGACTTTCCCTCAGAAAACTGTTGTATTAGTAGAAGGAGAATCTAATTTGAAAGGTTGTCTTCCAAACTTTTTTGCTTCCTAGAGCACTTCACTAGAGCTACTGTAGAGAGACGCAAATGTCATCCCTTCAAGAATACAGAAATATCTGAGCAGTGGAGGAGAAGGTTGAGCTGACCGTCTCCTGTGAATAATGATCTTATTCAATCCACCTCTAGCACCAGGTCTGGGAGGAGAAAGAGTGAGGCGAATCTTGGCAAATGCTGGGAAAGCAGATATAAACACCTGTGAGGGTAATTAACTGCATAAGGTGGGGACAACAGAAAATTATTTGCACAGAATTTGGGGAACCGGGAAAATGCGATAGCTGCCTGCATAAGCAGAACTCTTCCAATAGTACTAAAGTAGTTTCATCCTTTAAGAACTTAGTTAAACTTTCCAAAAGAAAAATATTTCCCGCACATGAAGAGGGTTAAAATTAAACAAATCCATAATCTATTTGTTTTTGTGGGTTTTTTTCCTAATTTCAAGGAAATCTTACAATTTCTGGAGGATTAGTTGAGGATTTTTTTTCTTTTTTTAAGGTTTGTTGTTACATTTTATACCTGATCTGTAGGGCTGAGCCATCCCATCTGGAAATAACACCTACAGATAAATCACGTCTAAATTGGCACAACAGAAAATGTAATGGAAAATTATGTAATATAGCCCCTCATTCTGCTGGAAAAACAGATTTAAATAGGCATTTCATAAAGTGAGTGGACTAATAGGTTAATCTAAGATCAGAATATAGCAGACCAGCTGAGACCCCAAAGACAGTAAAAGACCTTACCTCACATGCTACCTTTTACACTTTGTGACCCAAGTGCCTAGCAGAAAAAAAAAAAGTTCTAATTACAGCACAATCATTTGTAGTCAGCAACAATGGCTATATTTCAGTATTTGAAGTTCTAGGAAATATTTTTCTAAAAGAACATTTCTACCTAATATGAGAGAGAAATCAGCAGTCAAGACTGTATTATTATAGCAAATGTCCACTTGCAACAGTACTGACTACAATCTCACTTTGTTCAAACATCAATGATTGGTTTGAATTACAGGTTTGAAAATTTGCCTGATCATTAAAAGTGCCTCCAGTATACATATTAAAAAAAAGCTTTTTTTCCCCCCTTATTTAATAAAAGCATTACTATTTGGGGAAAAAAAGATAAAACAGAGGTTTTAAAGAGAGGTTTTATTTACGTTATTTTGCCTTATCTTTGCAAAATGCACATAAACTCCAATATTAGCATACCTCCCCCCCCAAAAAAAACCAACCATGCAGACAAAACACCATTGTTACCATAAAGACAGCATGTCTATAGATCTGCCAGCACCATTACAGGTCATATTCCAGGGCTCTGGAATAATTTCTTTAAGTTCCTTCAGCACCACACAGGGATTTTGGTAGAGGAAAGCTTCTGGCTGGATAGTCCCTGCAGCACTGGAGGGACCCTGAAGGTATGTGCGCTGGTCTAAGCTGCTCCTATGCCACAGATCTAATTTAAGGGCTAAAGTCATACAATGTTAGCGGTATTCATTACTGCTTGCCACCTTATTCCAGGTCAATCCAATGTGAGTGTTCTAAATTCAAAGGCTGGACCTAAATTTGCAAACTACTCAAGATAGGGAGAATCTTGATGGAGCTAAGTGGGTGCAGAGAACTCTGTCAAGCTTTTTGCTCTGGTTTGGAGCCCTCAAGGATTAAAAAAAAAAAAAAAGTAATTGTGTAATATATCAAACCACAATCTTGATTCATTCAGAAACAAAAACCGACACATAACAAAGAAACTTGTGTCCTGGCTTTAAAATGCAAGAACACCACTCTCTTTTCCTGAAGCAAAATAAAAATTCACATTCAGATATGGTTTATAAAGATTCAGGAAAAGGGCCAAAAATTGTTATCTGGCACCTTTTGCATTTGCCTCTGTGCAGCAACAGAAGCAACCTCCCATAGCTGTAGAGAGGAACCGGTGCCAGCAAGACTCCCAATCTCTTTGCTTTTTGCAGCAAAGGAACTGGCAGCAATGCTCTATTACTGCTGTGATGCACAAGTGACAGACAAGGCCTGCCATACATCTTAACTCATATGCCGGGCTGCAGAATTGCCTTCTGACTGCTATTTTTTCAGAAGTTATGTGTCTCTTGTGAATCCCAGCTGTGAAGGGGCAGTACGAAGCAACAGCAGTCTCTGTGAGGGTGGTAGCAACATTACATGGGATGCAAAACTAACACTCCCTCTCACCACCTCCAAGTTCTCCAGAAGCCAAACAGAACAAATTCAGCACCTAGTCCCTCCAGCAGATTTTTTCCAGTTCCCAGAGCACTCAGTTACTCCCAGTTATCTTCATCCTACAGCTACGAAGCAAGCCTAGCAAAGATCCCCTCCCACACACATATACATCCCACACCTGTAGCAATTCATGATACCAACCACCTACCGATCTACTCCCCATATGTCTGCTCAGTTTTCCAAGGAAGGCAGCTACCAGCTTTCCTGTTCCACACATATGGGCATGCTCTGAATCCTATCCTAACACTGCACTTGCAGGTTGAGTTAATTAAAGGCTGACACTTGGCATATAAGTATATCAATCTGCAACGTGCCTCAGTAAGTTTGGGAAAGTATCCCATGTGGAGCCACACAAAACTTGGTAGCTCTGTTAACAACAGAAAACAGATGGTAATATTGCATTCCAAAGGATCTTAAAGAAAAGCTCACGACATGGGAATAGGATTTCAGCCACTACAAATGCTGCAGGCTAGGATTTCAGATAAATTGTTGAAAAGCATCCTAAAGTCTTCAGCTATAAAAAAAGCCTTGCCAGCTCAGATATCTGAAGTTCTCCTCACAGCTTTTCCGGGGGCTACTGGAGGCAATGCTTCTTTCTGCTTTCCATGGACAGGTTGCTGGGCTGAGAGGTCTTTGTGTCTTTGCTTCTTCTTGCCCTTTGGCTGTTCTTCAGCTTCCATGAACAGGTTGGGTAGAGAGAAGTCAGATGCTTTCTCCCTTTGTCTCTGCTTCTGGCTCTGATGTTTAGAGATGCTTCAGGGCCTTACAGACTGGGGAGTGGGCTTATTAAAGGGGATCCCAGAAGATACTCTTTCCAAGTGTTATCTGGGGATGACTAGACTTCAAATGGGCCACCTCTTGCTGCTGCTGAAGTTACCCCACTTGGCAGGCTTGGAGAACAGTCTGCATATGAATTGCTGTAAGAAAGGAGAAAGGGAACAAGCTATTAACTGAGCAAGGAGGTGGATTATTCATGGCTTTGACAGATTTTGGAGCTGGCCCAAAGTGCTGTCAATTGCCAGTGGTAAATAGCCAAAAAATGAAAAACGAGATTTTTTTGGGCTGTGTCAGCAGTATCAATTAGAGCAGTATCCAAAAATCTTGAAATGAATAGAGCACATTTCTGGCTGCTGATGCTCAAGCAGAATATGTTTAAAATAGATATAAAAATAAGGACATATCACCTTAAGGTTGTTTGCCTAACCACATTTTTTTCAGAGACTATACAAAAAGGGAAGGGTTTTTTGAGCAGGTATGTGGGTTTTCTTAATTGATTCTTTTCCTACTTACAAATGCTTAGGTTGATTTTACGGTGAAGCTTTTTGGCACAGTTATATTTAATTTTCAGGAAGAACAAAGAGTTGTTATAATATGCAACATACATCTGTTATGCTGCAGGGCACTATGGAGAGACATGGCAGGGGGTATTAACTGATGTTAACTTTGCCACAGACCAATGTCAAATGCACACTTTTTGCCTTCATTCTTTTAGTTAAAAAAAACAAACCAAAACAAAAAAGTAAGTACTGGAAAATCTCAGCATCTGCGAGGCACTTTAACAATTGCTGTTAAATTTTCTGTTTCTGAAAAACAGACGAAAAGCCCTCATAAACTAATGTGGAGGTCCTCGTAAGAAACATAAAGTAGACAGAAAAGAATGGAGAGCTGTGAATATTGGGGCTGTGGTTTTTTTAGAAGGTTATGAAACCCATCCTTTTAACATCTAAGCAAAACCAGCACATTGGTGACAGTCCAGATTCAGATTTCTTGGGCTTAGTGTTGTAAAAGGAACCAATAACAGTGATAATCATGAACACTTAAGGAAATGTTATTCCTCAATTCTTTGTCCAGGTCTTGGAGAAACATGGAGAATACAGTACAGACAGAATGGGAACTATGTTAATACATAATACATGCTAAAAAAACTTTAAAGAACAGGACTTTGAATATTGCTTTAATATGTTTTGTGAGAAATTTTCACAAATTTCAAGTTTAACTAACTGAATTTAAGATATTTTTTTCTTTTTCTGCCTAGTAACCCATAGTACCAACAATATCGCTATGTCTATTTTCATGCCATCCGAATTTGGCACTTGCCTTTATGGTGAAAACATAATTCAGATTTATCATTAATTTTTTAATGTAAGTCTTATAACTAGTCTCTTAATTGAACTTCAAAATAGTTTAACTGCATTTCCTTCAATACTTATCTTCACTCTATCTTTCCAATAATCTTGGATTACTTTTTCCTTTAATTCATTACAAATTATTCGGTTACTAACTTCTTTTTACTTCTTAATTTGAGGATTATTTAGGCAAAATCCTATGGTCCGTAATGGAAGGCCTGATCCTCCAAAATGATTTTTCATGTATATTACTTACACAGTGAGTAAACTTCTTGAGTAGCTTATTTTTTAGCAAGTTTTAGAAGCTCACATAGAAGAACTGAACAACATTCAGTGAGGTGACTTGCTCCTCACTGTACGCCATATAGTTTCTTATAATAATTTCTACAGCCCTTAGTACAAATATGTACCAACGTACAGAATATAAATTTATAATTAGAATGTTCTTTTTACTTGTAGCTATATAAATAAGCATAATATTAAATTTTTATACTAAAAAAATTATGTTCTTACAAGTCCTACGCTAATAAGAATTTTGAAACCTGTATAGGATTTCATATCTAAATGAACGCGAGCAATTAGCTTCATATTCTAGCCTCAGTTTAGCATTGAAATCCAATGAGCTTCAGTAGGAACCTTAGACATAGGACTGAAGTTGATCACAGTGCTTGACAGATTAGTGAGTCATTAATTATGCATAGACTGTGGCTGTGGAACTAGGTTTTCACCCTAGGCCAAAGTTTGGTCCTTTTTATGGTTTGTGAGTTTGACTATACAGACTAAGGTATTAGTGAAAATGCTGAGAATAGCTCTTAGTTTATGGCAGCTTGAGAATTAATTTGCTGTCCGTTACTGTTCATTTTCATTTGAAACACCCTTCATGAACTCACAAGGATCCAGCCAACGCAGCACAGTTGTTGCACACCTGCAGGCTTACGCAGAGGTGAGGCTGCGGGGCACGGAGCGAGCAGCATGCTTGAGAGCAACCTGCGTTAGCACTGCAGCCCCCAGAGCAGCCCCCAGCCTGAGATTCACCTCGGCTCCCTCCTCCGCCCAGCTGTGAGACAAGGGCAGCTTGATGAAGAGGTTGTGCAGCCCCAGCTGGGTCCTGGACTTTCTTCATCAGCTTTCCTTGTATCTCCTTGTATCAGCTTTCCTTGTCCCTCGCTCCTTAGCTGCAGTGACTTTTTGCTCTTCCCTCTGCCCTTGCCCTCCATGCCAGGGAGGTTTGGGATGCTCCCATTCCTCTCCTGACCCATCCAGCGTCTTCCCTTTCCGCCCCATGCCAAGGGCGCGTTTGCTTCAGTAGATGCTTTTCTCTCTTTTCCTTACCTCCCCCCCCCTTTTTTTTTTTAGTTCATGCCTGGGGGGCAGTAATACAGAGCCAACAAGGCACAGAGCTGAGGCTGTGGCTGATCTAGAAAGTGTCACGGGGTCCCTGAAAACAGAAAGTGATCTACAAATGGTTGTGAAGAGTCCTGAAGCTCTGGCTGTGCTACACTTGCAAGATGATTTATCATGTAATGTCCAGACACACATTTAAACAGAGGAACACTGTCAAATTAGCAAGAAACAGCCTTGTGCTCCTTTGATAACGGCTAATATTACATATATAATATGCATTTGATATACTATAACGTGTCTAATAATGATAATATTTCTACAGCCTATTTCTTCAAATTATATAAAAAGGCTTTTGCAATCAGTAATTATGGCTTAGAAATCTCTTGTGGGTATCACCTTCATTTCATGGCTGCAGAAATTTAAAGCATTTAGAAGAAATCAATATTTTTTTATTTTCCCAATTTTAAAATTGAGTAAAACAAAATTTTCCTTTCAATGAATGGCACAAAGATGTGCATCATAAGAGGACAAACACTATGGAAACTAAAGGTAATACTGTGTATCTGAGGTGCTATATTTTAAACATAGAGTAATATTTGGATGATAAGCATAAAGAAGTCTAATAAAATGCTAGATAATTATATGCATATTATTAGATACATAAACAAATAATTAACTATAAATTTTTTTATTAGAATATGTCATTGCAATGTGGCACGTGACATATAACCAAATAATTCAAAAAGATTTGAACTGCATGCTCCACATTGTCCCAAGATAAAATGAAAGCTCTGTCTTTTCCAAAGCAAATTACTGCAGAAAAGTGTTACAGGGACTGTCTTGGTCAGAGCAGGAATGTATGGTGACATTCTTCTCTGCTGCAGAAAATCAGTACAATTTCATTACCCTGACTTCCTGCAGTGCAGCTTGATGCACTTACATTAAAGTCTCCATCTCTTACCTGTTTCTTAAAACGCTTGCCGTTTATGTCTTCAGGGTTCTGCTCTAATTTTAGCAACAAAGAACCCTCTAGATTTACAAAACAACTCATTTTAGAGTTGGCTTACTGTATTTTCATCCTGTGTTTAAAAAAACAACCTAACCCTGAAATAAAAATGTGGTTTGGTTTAACAACTTATGCAACATGATGTACATTCTATGACATCTTTGCTTACCCATTAGTTTTTTCTCTGTTTGTTGCAATCTTAGATGAAAACCCTGTTTTGTTGTGCTGTTTGTTGTACTATTTTGTTAAGGCCATCATGTGATGGACATTTCATGAAGGACGATAGCGAAAACACACCATTAGCCCTGAGTTGCAGCAACGTAAACTGAGATAGGAAGCAAAAATGAGAAGCAATGTAGAAGGCTGGAGGAAGGACAGGGCTCCCTAAACTGGCTCTACAGATAAGAGAAACAGTCTCAGACTAATCTTCTAAATTGTTAGCATTGTAGTAGTTCATACAACACAAGGCTAATGATTATTCTTTACAGGCAGTGGAGATGTGCTAAGAGAAAAATACCTTTTTGCATATATACAACTGTACAATTTAGTAACCCATTTTTACAAGATCTTCAAGATGTCTTTGCTCTTAACATATTTTAGCTAGATCTCTGTTTTAAAATAATGATATATCATCATTTTCTAATTTCTATTTGTGTGTGTCAGATATATTGCCCACATCAATGTCAACTTGAAAACAGTGGGGACTAGCCGCCTCTGTAGAAAGAGTGTTTTATAGGACACAGCAGTGCAAAGTTCCACATGATGTTCTGCATTATAATTCAGTACTTAACAGGAAAGGCCACTTCTCAAAGTAAAATGTAGTTCAATCTTCATGCTGTTTTCCCTCTTTGGGATGCTGACAACTTCGCCAGTTAGCAGAACTGGAAGCACTTATTTTAATAAGAGTTGCCTGAGGGTTCAGATTCCTTCACCTTGCACAAAATTTAACAGTAGCAGTGATACCCATCCAGACTGTGATCAGATGAGTTTCCTGACTATATTTGAGATGTTACAGAGCTTGTGGTGTTTTGAAGGACAAAGATGGGGAGTGCAGCTGTAATGTTTTATATGTGCACTCACATCTTGGGACTTAATTTAAGGCTGCTTTTCAACTAACTAATAAACAGCTGTCAAAGTCAGTAAGTCTGCTTCTTCATGGAGGAGAAACCAGTTATATTAAGTCTAATTCTTTTCTAAGCATAACTTGTTCTGTTTACACACATAAGCCCAGTCTTAGCAAATGCTTTTTCCAGCTATTCCCTATATCCCTCAGGAAAGCTGTATCCCATGTACTGCAGAGTAGTAGTAGATATGGAGATCTAATTATCTGACATGCTAAATAACCAGCAATAGCTGCATAAAGGCTGCCCAGTATGCAGACTGATGCTTGTGACCAGCTTTTCATGTGTAAAGATTTTGCTTGAGATGAAGGGAATCATGAGTCACTTTCTTCCTAACTGTTTTTTTCAAACCCAGCCAGAACAATAACTGCAGTGGCCACAGCAGTCAGCAGGACACCTATTAAATCTTTTCTGCATGCAAAATTCCCATTCCTGTTTATGCCATGGCTGACTGGAGGTGTTGTGAAGAAGCATGGCAAGTTCCTGCTCCACAGCTGGGCTGGCCTGGAGACATAAATCTGCCTTGTCATTGTTACCACTGCATGTAAACTAATGTCCATCCTTTACCTGCCGAGAACCATTGCACACAGCCATAACGATACAACTGAAGAACAAGTGCACACAGCATGATATGAACAGGACAGATAACCTTTAATATTACTGAATATTGAAGAGAATATGCTGTGATATCTCTAGGTCTCTTCTCGTATGAATACTGTTTTATCAGCAGTGATGAAGACCAAGTTTGACACAGTCATGATTTCTCCCTCTGGTCTCATGACAGCTCACGATACTGGTCCACATGTTCAAATACACTCAGAAACTGGGAGATACACACAAACACTTCTTCTGTTTTCCCCAAAGATATTAATTTGGATGACACCGTTGGTTTTCTTCTTGCCTACTTTGTCTCTTTTAGATCCAGTGTGTTCCAGGAGCTTGTGAACATTATTCTGCTTCAGGCTATACTTCTGGTAAAAGTCACATACCCTTAACTCAAAGAATTTCTTGTGTTGCTCTTGTATAATATGATTTACTTCATTCTTCCATAGGAGCTGGGATGGAAGCAGACACTACTATAGCCACAAGCATTTTGATAATGGGAATCCTCTAGTTATAACCAGAGAAGGGATGCTTTCAGTTCTGCCCTTGATGTGTTGCCCTGGTCTTACTTCCTTACATAAGCAGAGCAGGCAGAAATGAGCTAAAATGCTGGCAAATTATGAAATGCATGACCTAGAAAAAAAGAAGAGCAGTGAAATAAAAAACAAACTAAACATTCTGTGCACCACAGTTAAAGAAACCTGGAATGGCAAGATTTTTAAGCTGGCAAAACCCCAAGAAAGAGCTTAATTTCCATTTTACATCTGAAGCATCAATTTTGTGATCTTTTTTACATATGGAGGTTTACTCTGCCATTGTTATATGGATCATCCTGAAGCCTCTAGCCAAGTGAGTAATTTTTGTTTGTTCATGTGAACATCAGCTTCAGGAGAATCCATATGAATTCAGTGACCCTCATGCTGTTCAAAAATTAGTCCTTAACTGAAAAGAAAGATAAGGGGAGAGGGAATTGTCATACCAGGTAGCTTTATATCCAAATTGAGTGTTACATGCATTATGTACATTATTCACAGTGGGGTTACTGAGCCTATACTGAAGGCTTTATTTAATATTTAATCAATGGAGGCTTGTCAAAGGAAGAATGAAATAGAATTAGCTACAGATAACCACCAGTTAAACGGAACAGCCTTTTTTGATTGAGTAAAACATCCCTTTTTTAAAATTATTTTTTATTAACAATGTATAAATAGCTAAAAGGGATAGTTCAACTTCATTTGGGGTTTACAAATTTTCAGGAATAATATATCTGATTAAGTGTAATGTATAACATAGTAGTTCTGGGCTGTGATTCATCTAAAATACAAGCAGCAAGATGTGATTCCTGGTGTTTTGGTTAGTTCGAGAGTGTGTGCCGAGTGGATGACTTCTTTTATTTGTTACCCTCTTGGCTTGTGCTGGGGAGAAAAGCAGTGTGTCAGGCATACCATCCTCAGTGGACTCTTCTTCAGCATGGAAAGTTGCGACTCTATTGTCCCATGGGTCCTCTTGTTACAAGGGTTTTTTCTAATTCATCATCTTTTTCTGATAACAAGATTTTCTTGTAAAGCATTACAAATGCCATTTACAGAAGCATAAAAGAGGTGTCGCAAGTTTACTTTGGATATGGTAACTTCTGTATGCCTTGTAGGAAGTCAGTGAGCTTAATCACTCTCTCAATAAGCCTAGAAGCCTTTAAGGCCTCCTATAGTGTAAACAGGGGAAGAAGATATCTGTCCCAGAGGAGATTAATTGCAACTACATGCAGGCATCTTCTCTGGGGATTGTGGAGGATGACACTTAGAAGAATTACAGCTTGTACAAGCATAATGTGAATGCATGGTGGGACATAGAACCCATTCTTTTCTCTTTACATGTTTGTTTTGTGGTAATGACGAGATATATTTCCTTTTATTCCACCTTTCATCGGTTCAGAGCTTGGGAGTGTTTCTTTTGTATATACAATATTTTAAAAACATTTATCTATCCCCCTAAACCAGGTTTAATCTAAGGAGAATGCCCATTTTGATTATAAAAAGCTGCAGCTTTTTTTTTCTTTTATAGTAATAAAGAAAAATGAAATTATATCAATATAGAGTTATCTAATTGACACCAAAAAAGAAAAAAATTTGACATATGAACTGTCCATCTTCATCCCTGTAAGAACTTCTTAGGAAATTCAAGAACTAACAGATCAAGCCAGCTTTTTAAATAATTAAACATGCAGGTCCGCTTCCACAATAATTGACATAATTACTTCATCTAAATACTGGTCTCAAATGGAGTGTAATAAAAGAATATTGATTTCCTGAAAGTGCCCATCGTATTTTATTCCAACCTCTCTTAATTTGAAGCTTTGTTATTACTGGTTAAGTGGTGTGCCAAACAAGTTACCTTTCACTGTAGGTTTGTGCAGCCCTCCACTTCTTATTGATGTGGGCTTAGGATATTTGCCTGCTCTACAAGGGTTTTAGACTTGGTCCACAAGCCATGATGAAGATGCAAACTTAGCACTAAAATATTTTGTCTTCTCTGCTGCTAGACCTCTCCATAAGACTAAATAAGACAACATTCTCTGAACTCATCAGTGTCAACTGACAGGAGGAGGGAGAATGAGTTTCTGGGTTGCTTTTGGCATTTGTATGGCATCATGGCAGGCTGTTTAGATGAGGGCTGTATACCTGCCAGTATGATTGTGTGATGTGTAGCACTTGCACAACTGTGGTACATGTAGTGGAGTACTGCATGGCTTGTGTCACTAAGTTCCTGGGCAAATGATGGTATCTGAAAGGAAGCATGCTTAGAATTGCCCATGCTATATTTAGTGCTCTGGTCTTCAGATATTGTTGAGTATGTTAACACTCATTTTATTCTCCATATAATGTCCAGGGCATTATTCTTGCCGGGGAGGAATATGTTTTGGTTTGTAACAAATTGAATAAGAAGGCCGGTTGTGACTGCTCAGTGCCTTAACCAAATCCACATTTTATTCCTCCTGTGCCAAAACGTCTCTTTGTAGGTTGGAACTTGAGTTTTCTTGCGTGTTAAAAACTTTATCAAGGACACATCCAGTAACATATGGGTATAGTTTCACTGCCAGTATTAGCACTAAATATGTTTCAAGTTCTAAGATGGAAAATATTCACTATATCATGTTACACCTTCTTAATTTGTGTCAGCTGGAACAACAAACCAGAATGCCTACAGCTCATCTTTGTGCAAGTTTTGTATTACTCCTGGATGCTCTGCATGTTTTGGTGGGCCTGCCAACATATTCCAATTCTGTCAGAAAAAAGCTTCTCTTTGGATTTCAGATTTCAGATAGATTAGGTGGACTGGATCTAGAATTGGATACTTACTAAGATGATTGCTCGTATCATTTAAATGGTCATAAAGTTCCTGGAGAAGCTTGAAATTGAACAAAAAGTGTGAAAAGCTAGAAAGAGAGTGGAAAAAATGTAATTATCTCGCAAAAAAAAGGAAAAAGAACTTAAATCTAGTTACTGTAGAAGTCCCTCTAAGGTCCTTCTAATTACCTTATAACAGGCAGGATGAGTATTAAAATCTTTTAAAATTTAGGTCTAAACCAACATAATTGCAGAAGATTCACTGTTCAGATTTCTATCCAGATACTGTAAGCTGAACTAACAGAAATACTAAATAACATTTGGAGCAAAACTAATGTTTCAGATGATGAAATTATCTATGTATATTTTCAGATAAGTGATGTAGGTTATTCTAGCCCACTAACACAACATTTACATGGGTCATTTACCTTCATAGGCAGCAATGAGTTTTAAACAGAAACTGAGCTGAAATACAGCAGGAAAAGGGCATTTTTCACTTGCAACTACACTTTTAAATGTTTCATCTACATTTTCACTTGATTCAACTGCTGCTCAGGTTTAAATTACCATTTCTCTACTGTACCAGTCAAACAGTCTCAATGCCTGTTATTTTAACAAACATAAATTTGTCATGTCCTCTCTCTCTATGAAGTTTTCTTCATATGGCACCAACCTCAATATCTGCTCTGAGCCTCTTAAGGTTTTCAGTGACAGTGCCTTTGCACTTTGAGGTGTCATGATGTCAAGACTTGAAAAAATGAGAGACAAAGCTTTGCTTATGCCTTTTAACAGCACTCCGATAACACCTTTTGTACACGAAGCATATTTCTCTACTTACTTACACTCCTTTGGGGGTCTGGTTGGAGCAGCATGTTGCAGTTGTGCAGTAATTTCACTAGGTGTTAATTTCAGTACTTTATTGACGCAAAACATGATTAGCTTTGGACATTTTATTAATCAAATTAGTTATTATGGTATGATAGTACCACACTCACCATACTACAATATACACAATAGCTGTTTTTTAGTCATTACAACTCATATGATCTGCAGCCATCTTGCATTTCCAAGATGTTAGTGAGCAGTAAAGTTGTGGGGCCTCTCATTCATTGCAGCTTGAACTGCAATGAAAACTCAAATCTGTGAAAAAAAACAGGTAAAAGAACAAATAGATGGAAAGTAGACCTACAAAGCACTGGGAATTAAAATATTAACATCACTCTTAAAACAAGTCTTCATTTTTTGCTTGTATAGGCTCATATCCCAATCCGATAAGGTCTGATTTTAGCCTGATGAGCCAGACTTACCCATTCATTTTCACATTCATTTCCTGTCTGTATTGGGTTTGTGTGGCAAGGTTTTGGTAGCGGGGGTGCCACAGGGGCAGCTTCTGTGAGAAGCTGCTAGAAGCTGCCCCCATGTCCGATAGAACCAATGCCAGCTGGCTCCAAGATGGACCTGCCACTGGCCAAGGCCGAGCTCATCAGCAACGGTGGTAGCGCCTCTGGGATAACATATTTAAGAAGGGAAAAAAAACCTGCTGTGCAACAGCAGCTGGGAGAGAGGAGTAAGAATATGTGAGAGAAACAACCCTGCAGGCACCAAGGCCAGTGAAGAAGGAGGGGGAATAGGTGCTCCAGGCGCCAGAACAGAGATTCCCCTGCAGCCCCTGGTGAAGACCATGGTGAGGCAGGCTGTCCCCCTGCAGCCCATGGAGGTTAATGGTGGAGCAGATATCCACCTGCAGCCCGTGGAGGACTCCACGCTGGAGCACGTGGATGCCCAAAGGAGACTGTGACCCCATGGGAAGCCTGCGATGGAGCAGGCTCCTGGCAGGACCTGTGGACCTGTGGAGAGAAGAGCCCACGCTGGAGCAGGTTTGCTGGCAGGACTTGTGACCCCACGGGGGACCCACACTGGACCTGTCTGTTCCTGAAGAACTGCACTCTGTGGAAGGGACCCATGCTGGAGCAGTTCCTGAAGAACTGCAGCCCGTGGGAAGGACCCACATTGGAGAATTTCATGGAGGACTGTCTCCTGTGGGAGGGACCCCACGATGGAGCAGGGGAAGAGTGTGAGGAGGAATAGAGTGGCAGAGACAATGTGTGATAAACTGACTGCAACCCCCATTCCCTGTATCCTTGTGCCACACAGGGGGAGAAGGTAAAGAAATCAGGAGTGAAGTTGAGCCCGGAAATAAGGGAGGGGTGGGGGGAAGGTGTTCTAGGATTTACTTTTTATTTTCTCATTACCTTACTCTGATTTGATATGATTTGTAATAAATTAACTAGTTTCCCTGAGTCGAGTCTGTTTTGCCCGTGACAGTAATTGGTGAATGATCTCTCCCTGTCCTTATCTTGACCCACAAGCCTTTCATTATATTTTCTCTCCCCTGTCCAGCTGAGGAGGGGAGTGGTAGAGTGGCTTCAGTGGGCACCTGGAGCTCAGGTGTCTGTGTATGGGCCTAGGTTTTTTTGCAGTCACTGCAGAATTCATTTGGAAATAGAAAACAGGTTAGAAACATAATATAAATAAAAAGAGAGAGAACTTTAAGAAAAAGGGGGGGGGGAAGTTGTGAAGCTCATTCAAGTTAGAAAAAGACGAGATGGGTTGGTAAAGTCAAGAAGAAAAGGTAATACAACTGGGGGGAAGGGGTTGTGCTATTTTAAATGAACCTTGAAGAGTTTCACAAGCCTAAATATTTTTTGTCCTTTTGCTCCATTTTTCAAATATTAAGAGTATTAATATAAAATTCAGCATAGCAACCTGAGATGCCTGCTATTTTGAAACATAATACCTCATTTTGCAAAGGGCCCGATACAATTTGATCTGGATACTTTCTTGTTGTTACAAGTTAAGGCTACTGTTTTTCTTGTATTCTGGAGTAAGAGAAAAGGAGCAATATACAATGAAGCAAACTTAGATTGTTAGGTTATGTGATAAAAGCTCATCTGCACTCCCATAGAGGAGCACAGAGAGACAACAGTGGAGGAGCCCAAGTAATGCCCTGCCTTGGGTACTCCCAGGCCCATCACAGGAGCCCTCAGTCCATCAGACACCCATCTCCACAAGCCCTGAGAAGCACAGGGGCAGGTGGGAATCAGAATTAAGGACTCAGAGGAATGAGCACCCTGTCTGGGCTCCTTCCAGGCCTGTCCCAGGAGAGCCTTAGCCCCAGCCTCCTGGTGTGACACTCATCCCCATGAGCCATGGGGGGCAGCTCTGCAGCTCACCTTTTAGATTAAGGGCAGTTGCTGCCCAGGGGTGTTGGAAACATTATGGGACACAGAGGAAGAACATTTTGGGATTGCACATGAACGATTATGGGATGTTTAGGGGAGGAACAAAAGGTGGGAAAAGGCAGGTGTTTAGGTGATTTGGGAAAGAACAAGTGTGGGAAAATGGAAGGGTAAGGAGATTAAAAAGGGCTGGTCATGCATAAATAGTTTGTTGGTCAGTATGCTTCTCTGACCATGCCCTACACCTGACCAGCACAGTCTGTCCTGTCTTACTAAGTACCTTTCTAACTCTTTCCAAGGTGAGAGGTCTCTATGCTGCATGCACGTGTGTGTGTGTATGGGGTGCGAGTGCAGCCACAGGCGTCAGACCACGGGCGGGAGGGCCCGTGTGTCCATGGTGCTGTGGCAAGTGCAGGTGTGTGCATGAGCAAGTGATGGCAAGTGAAGGTCAACCCAGGCAAGCTGGTGAGCAGGTGAAATGGTCTGGGAACAAGAGGTGGGAGTGTCTCTAAGGGCAGCTCTGAGTGTGAGAGCTACAAGAAAACAACTGAAGTGAGCATTTATTCCTGCCTGGACCTACAGATTACACCTTGTCTAAGGTGAGGCCAAGATGGTTCTCATGAGTCACTCCTCTTGCATTTTATTGATTAACATTTAAAAAGGTCATAATACTAGAAGACAAGATACTACAGTGAACAAAGGGTCACTCAAAAGTCATAATAGTCCAAATCAGTGAAACCTAAATAATTGTAAGCATTGAATCACATTATTGTTACAGAGAAACGTTGCAGATAAACCCAGTTCCACACAGAATAAAGTTGCAGGAACTTGATTATTTTTAAAATAACTTTTTCTGCCAACTCTAGGCACATCTAGAAGAGATATGGCAAAATTATGGTTTTTTGCTGCTACTTGACTTGTCTAACTCTGTTCTGTCACTTTGTATCCCACGCTTATCAGGAAATGACAGATTTTTTCACAGGCATACACAGGCCAAGAAAAACAACAACCACTAAAACAGGGGAAGAGGGAAGATTTATAAGATCACTCCAAAAGTATTATTTAAAAGATTCTTTTCCTCTCATTAAACAAATTTGTTCAGGGACAATATGAACCCGAGTACAATACCAAAAACCAAACAATTATTCACACGTATAGGCCTGATATATCTCTGAATAGGATGGTCATTTAATATCTTTTTTGTACAATACTGAAATATAAAATGCATCTAGTCCAACCATTCTCAGTATTTTCCTCCCATTCTAAAATCACTGATAAGGACATGTCTGGTTATGCAAGGCTGGATAAAACGTGGTGGATTACTTAGACGTTAAATAAGAAATGGCATGAAAAAACTCCACTGATTTTGCTAGCAAAAGGCAAGGACAAAAACTAGTTAGTTCAGAGATTTTTGAAGGAAAACCACATATTTTAGTGCTACAACTATGAATATGTACCGTACTGTTTAGTTCCACCTGATCTGTGTGATAGACATAGTAAATATCTACAACCGTTCATGAAAGACATTGAATCCACTCCTCCCCTTTTTAAATTTTTCCCATGAAAATAAGCCATATAGCAGTAATAAAACAAATTACTAATTATTAGGGCAACAGAATAAACAGAAGTAGAATCATAGAATTGTTTAGGTTGGAAAAGACCTTTAAGATCATCAGGTCCAACTGTTAACCTAGCACTGCCAAGTCCACCCCACTAAACCACATCTACCCATCTTTTAAATACCTCCAGGGATGGGGACTCAACCACTTCCCTGGGCAGCCTGTTCCAGTGTCCGACTACCCTTTCAGTGAAGAATTTTTTCTTAATTTCAAATCTAAACCTCCCCTGGCACAACCTGAGGCCATTTCCTCTTGTCCTATCACTTGCTACTTGGGAAAAGAGACCGACACCCACCTCGTCACAACCTCCTGTCAGGCAGTTGTAGAGGGTGATAAGGTCTCCCCTCAGCCTCCTTTTCTCCAGACTAAACCACTCCTGCAGGCCTCCCACTACCAAAACCCTGCCACATAAACCCAATATAGTCAGGAAACAGTCAGTTGTGTTGTACAGGTTAATACTTAGTACTGCTGAAAATCATCTTTGCCATACTATTTTTATTTTGCTAGTTCTACTTGAACATTGAAAATTAGATTACAAAAATACTTGCATTCTCTAAAGCTATATCAAACCTTGTTGATACCTGTTAGGAATCATAGCTTCATTTATCTTTTCAGAAATGCCAGTTTGTTGACTCAAGTGTAATATAGCATATGCTGCACTTCCAGAGGGACGAATTCCATCGTCTTGGGATTTTTGCATTTCTAGCTCAGAATGTTCTGTATGTCTTTACAAGATGCATAGCACTGGCAGATACATTTTTAAGAATCATCAAGGGCTTCTGTGGTAGTTCCTCCATATTTATTCTGTATATATTTACTTAATAACAAGTAAGTTTTGTTTGTGATATGTTTCTGTATAATATTAGTAACGTAAATGATTCAGCACCCCAAAATTATTTGTCAAAAACTTACAAAATTTAACATGAGATCACAGTTTTTGAAAAATATCTGTCTCTGTCAAAATCCTTTTATTTGAAAGCCCCTAAAGGATATAAAATTTTATTTACTTCTACTGAATTAAGATTATTCTTTGATGCATTGTAATTTTGCTTAGGAGCTAGATACATGGCAAATTAGTACAAACTAAAACTCCTGTATATGTGAAATTTCTGTTTACTCTAAGTTGCCCTAATAATTAGCAATTTAATAGTTAGTAATAATTATAATTTAGTAATTAGTAATAATTAGTAATTTGTTTTATTACTGCTATATGGCTTATTTTCATGGGAAAAATTTAAAAAGGGGAGGAGTGGAATCAATGTCTTTCATGAACGGTTGTAGATATTTACTATGTCTATCACACAGATCAGGTGGAACTAAACAGTACGGTACATATTCATAGTTGTAGCACTAAAATATGTGGTTTTCCTTCAAAAATCTCTGAACTAACTAGTTTTTGTCCTTGCCTTTTGCTAGCAAAATCAGTGGAGTTTTTTCATGCCATTTCTTATTTAACGTCTAAGTAATCCACCACGTTTTATCCAGCCTTGCATAACCAGACATGTCCTTATCAGTGATTTTAGAATGGGAGGAAAATACTGAGAATGGTTGGACTAGATGCATTTTATATTTCAGTATTGTACAAAAAAGATATTAAATGACCATCCTATTCAGAGATATATCAGGCCTATACGTGTGAATAATTAGTAGGTTAATCTGTCTGATTTTTTTCCTGAGATTTCAAAATTATGTTGCCAGGATTTTTTTGAGTGTCCTTCCTGCAAAAGAAGTTGCCAGAGTCACTGTGCACAGTTATCGGAAGAGCTTATGGGAACGTTCCAAGACAAATTAAAGTGATTTTTTTTTTTAACTGTTTGTTTATTTTTAAAATATTGGAGTAGCCACAGATTTAAGACCCAATACATTTAAGACTGAACTTTCTAGGAAGAGAGATTCTGTTCCCTCTCATGTTAGCAAGCTCCTATTTGGGGACCAGGAGATTCTGTACAATAAATTAACACCATTTTCATGTCACTGTTGCATCAGTGAGTATTTCCCATTCTGGACTTGATTAGGTGTGACTTCAGAAAACAGAGAGAATGAGGAATTAAAGAAGGAGGAAGAAATGTTTGTTTTGTCAGTGGTGGTAGGTAAAAGCTACTCAGGCATACTGATGTGTAACCCAAAGTTCCATGAATAAAAAATATTGCAATGAAGCAGTCACCCTTATATGATGAATAATTTGCTTATGCTGCATTGCAATTTCTATGTAAAAGTCATGCTACCAATGAGAAATGCTGCCTTGACTAGATATTCTCATCAACACTAAAGTTTTTCTTTTGGGAAATACGAGTTGAGTCTTAATGGCATGACAACCATATGTGAGAATGGACAGTACTTTCAGCTAAGAGAGTTCAATTCATAGCAAACACATTTCCTAATAATGTAACTTCACTTAAGCCAGTGAAACTATCTCTGCTAAGACTTGTGCAAATGGAATTGTCCAAATATATTAAGGATGAATGACCACAGTTACACCATGAGATCTCTTTTTATTTAAAGCAGGTATTAGTATTAATACTTAAAGGGGGCCTACAAGAAAGGTGGGGATAGTCTTTTTAGCAAGGCCTGCTGCGACAGAACAAGGGGTAATGGTTTTAAACTAAAAGAGGGTAGATTTAGACTGAACACAAGGAAAAAATTTTTCACGATGAAGGTAGTTAAACACTGGAACGGGTTGCCCAGAGAGGTGGTAGATGCCCCATCCTTGGAAATATTCAAGGTCAGGCTAGATGGGGCTCTGAGCAACCTGATCTAGTTGAAGATGTCCCTGACCATTGCAGAAGGGTTGGACTAGATGATCTTTAAAGGTCCCTTCCATCCCAAAGCATTCTATGGTTCTATGATTCTATGATTAGTGAAGTCCAGGAAAACTGCAAGTGTTTAGTATCTTGAAGAATAAGATCACTTGTTTTTTGAAATACTTGGCCTTTGCCATTAAAGCTTGAATATCCTAGCTTTACGTGTGTGTGTGTGTATGTGTATATACACACATACCTAAAAAACTTAATATAGTTCCCATTTCAGTAAAATAAACATTATCTTTTCTTGCCATATCTCAAAGAACTATTATGAGGCCAAGTTGATAAATCCTGATATGAAGTTTTGAAACTCCTCAGAAAATTTTTTCTTAATATCAAAGAATTCTTCATATAATAAAATCCATCTGTCATGATCTGGACCAAAAGATTAGTTGAACAATGCCCAAACAACTTCTGCATGATGAAATGAAATAAACAAAGAGGAAATGTGATTGGGCAAAAAAGCATTTCAAGCTCACTCTAATGAACACACTTGACCAGGTATGATTTACTGGCTAATTCTCTTAAACTCTTTGCTATTGGCATACGCTTTCGAACATCATAGTGTGGCCTTTGATATCAAGGATATATGCAAGGCAAAGGTATGTTAACAGCAGCAACATACTAGCTTATTTATTAATTGGCAAGGTAGAGTGTTCATTCAAAGATAGTTATTGCACATGTATCTTAGAGTCATCTGTGTAACAACTGCTCACCTCCTACCTCCCCCAGCCCTGAATCAGTGTGTAACTTATCTATGACACTGACAACAGTAACTCTTATATAATGGAATCTTCATGACACATAAAAATACTCTGGAACATTTTAGATCTTAATTTTTGTCAGTAAGAAATATTTTCTGAACCCAGGTTCAAGAATAGCTTTATAGTTCCTGCAGTAACATTAAACACTGAGAACCTCAGTAGCTACTTGCCTGAAATATTATTTCTGTTAAAAGAGTGTTGATACATGTGTAAAAGCCCATATGTTTTCTTGCTTACAGGATCCATAGTTTGTGAGCTCATTCGTATGTGGGTTGATTCAACCAGAGTTCTTGTAAGGCTTTCAGATGTCACTGATAATGTTTCCCAGGGCAAACAGCTCAGAAGCCTGAAGTCTTGGACATTTCATAAGGGTGGACATCAAGAAATCCATAGTTTGGAGTGACCCAGATGATGGGATTACTCCAAAGCTTCATGATACAGGCCTCCATTTTGAGTGCTAAATGCATCGATTTCAGCGGGAGACTATGGCCCTTGGCCAAATGGGCCCACTAGTCTTATCTTCTTCTAGAGGAGGCTGACTGTGTCTATCTTATGTGGCACTTGTCTCTTTTGGCCTATCTGTTGTCTCATGGCATTGTGACATTATTATTAGTAAGAATGCAAAGGCTGTGCTGCAACCCACCAGAACTGTTATTCTCTAATGTGAAACTGAGGACATGCCCTGCAGTATGGTACATTGAGAAACTATTCTGAGATAAGGCTGATGTATTTCATATGGCAGATAAGGCTGAGATATTGCATATGGCAGTAAGAGTCAAAACTGCTTATGCTTACTGGAGGTTGGTAGGTGTTCCAGAACCATAGCTGGGTTTTATTCTGGATGCAAGAAATTGATTCACTCCAAAAGACATCCTGAGGCTGAATTAAAATATGTGAACAAGTAGAGGAGCAGAACCCCAGAGGGAACTGTGAACCTAAATTATTTGGCAGCACAGGCTTATCACTTGAGACAACTAGCTTCTTGGATCTGAAGAAGGAAGATCTTGGGAGTCTGTAGAGTGTCCCAGCCTCAAACAGCATCTTGGGAAACAGAGAATGTATCCTCAGATTGAATGGAGATTCCCAGGCATCTAGCCACCAATGCAGAATGTGGGAATCTTGGCTAGGAGAAGGCCTCCCGCACTTTCAGGATTGCCAAAATCAAAGTTGATATGTATGTCTTCCTACAGAATCACACAATATTGATTTTAATAACAATATATGAACTGATTGTATAGAAGTCCTCACATTCATAGTGATCCACCTAGCTCCCAAAATACAACCCTCTTGCTCTTTCAATTTGATTCTTTTCACATAAATTCCCTATAGAGTTACACAAAGAGCGAAGGGATTCCTGTAGCTAGATGTAGGGAAGCTGCCCTGAGAGAGGTGGCAAATTCCCTCAAATATTCAACAGATTCCAGCCTAAACATCCAGGGCCTCATTCCAAGTGAAAAAGACCCTTCAATCTCATTTGAATACTTAGGCATCTGTGCTGTAGTTGGACGTAATGCATGATTCATCACACCATGACACTCTCTATTCAGCCATTCTCTCTTCACATTTTGGAGTTTCCAAAAGACATCATTGCAAGCATTCCCACTCCCTACTTCTGAAGACGGCATGTACCAAGAGCTTCAGCAAACAGCAAATGTAGCCAGTGCAGACATTAAGGAATTTCCCTTATCCAAAACTGCTGAAAAGCTTCCTATCCCACTAAAGGCCCAACCAACCCCATAATAAGATCCCCTTTTCAGAGCTGGCATTAGAGGAGACAGGTCAGCACCACTACCAACACTCCAATACTAAACAAGATAACCATGCTCAGCTAAATAGTGTGTTATGCAGTGTTAGCATATCACTGAAGGGACATAAAACCGCACCCAGGACAGGAACAGGCACAGGACAGGACTGAAGATGGTACTGGCAGGAAAAAGAGCAG
Organism: Theristicus caerulescens; assembly: GCA_020745775.1. Classification (NCBI taxonomy): domain Eukaryota; kingdom Metazoa; phylum Chordata; class Aves; order Pelecaniformes; family Threskiornithidae; genus Theristicus; species Theristicus caerulescens. The sequence continues at coordinate 90,123,930 of CM036558.1, forward strand.
AAACTTTGCCAGTCAATGTTGCTGGACACCTCAAAAATTACCTAAATGACTGCCAAGATCTGGCCACATATCTATGCACTAGCACTCTACAGGACGTTTGTAAATCCAACCAAGATACAGATAGGGAACAGACAGCCTATTTTCTAGGGCAGAGGACCGTATTGCCCATCTTGTCAGTAAGCCCACTTAAGGATGGGCTTTTAGGGAAATAGCTGGCATCCTAGTTGCACACTGGAAGAGGTTAAAGCATTTCTACACAAATATAAAAATGAGCAAAGGTAAAATCTGTGCCTGATTTACGTAACAACATTCAATTTAATTCTTCTAGTCCTGTAGTAAAACAATCATAGCCCCACTTTTGGCCCACCTCATGGACAGATACATATATATCTCTGTCTCTCACACTTCGTACCCACACTTGGCCACCTCTTGTTCCCCTCAGTGTATATTTCTGGAATACAGGGGAGGTTTTAGTGCTCTAAATTACTGATATGAGCCCTTGGACAAGATGCTGTTCTCTTCCGTAACTCAGGGCAGAGGATGTTCTTCATATGGCAGGATGTTTCCCAGTACTCAGCATCCCAAGCATGCAAATGAATTCTCCAGCCAGTAAGGAATCTACCTTGTGAGAGTCATCACTCAGTTCTGACTGCAGCCTCTGGAATTTCTTGCCCTGCACTTACAAATGTTTTTTCCCTATCTCTGGAACATACTGATAAAGGATTATGGTAATGACATGCCTGTGGTCCTTTCTTCTTCAGATTATCTAATGAGGAAGTGCACACAGGGCAGCTGGAGTGGATGAAGGAGCTCAGACTGGTGTTGAATACTGATGACCTTCCTGGAGCCACCTGCAGTGAAAAGCTTAGTGGCTGGATTTTCCCTCCTGCTGGGTGTGGTGATGAATGAATGTCATTTGTAGTAAGCAGAGAACACAATTGCTTTTTTCAACAGATGGTCATTGTTTGACCAGAATGGTCAAAAAAATCAATGTGAGATGAATTTTTAATTCCCTAAAAAATGTAGCCATTCCATCTGGCCTTCTGAAACAGAAGAAACTGCCTGCTCCTTAGGGAAGCTACATGCAATATCAAGAATTCTAGTTTGGGTTTTGAGTAGCAACACTTTTCTCCCCGGTGCTCAGCTATACTACCATGGTCCTTCCATATCCAGAAACATGTAAAAGACTTGCTAATATGGCTTCTAAAATACAGTAGGAAATCACTGTCCATTTTCCCTTTTTTTCCCTCAAGCTCTGCAGTGCTGTTTGTTAGCAGTATAATGAAGGCACTGTAGGCTTAGTACACAATTGCTAATATTTTGTAAGCACTAAACCATTTTCTAAAGTTCTACCTACTACAGAAGCTCATGGTTTCTCAGAACAAAAAACTTTCTTTTGTGTTTTATTGCTATCTGCCTTACATGGCCAATACAGTGCAGCTGAGATCAAGAGGAGATAGAATGAGAAGACCAAAGCAATGGGCATTGTGGAAGGAGTACAAGAAAGATGAAGTAGGTACACTTCACCACCTGTTGAATTCATATTTTGCTTTGTATTGACATGCAGTTTCAAGAAAATAAAATATCTCCTTTTCTTCCCTTCTTTGTTAAGAAACAGCTGCCTGTCTCCTTTATCTATATGAGTCTGAGATAAAAATGTATATGTTTGCTTTTATATTTAATCGAGTCTCAAGTATAGCAGTTGTGAGCTAAGGAAAGAAAAATAATATTGATAAATGCCCTGTTAAAAATCTGGATTCAGAGAAGCTTTTTAAATGGTACCAAAGAGTTGTCTCAAACTTTCTGAAATAGGGACTAATGTGTTCACCAGTGTGGCACAGAATCAAAATCAATGACAATAGATTAACTTTAAAATGTTAGATGTAATGGCTACATTTTGGAAGGAGCATTATTTCAAATTGGCTTTAGGCATGCTGCTAGAACAAATAAGGCCAGTACTTATAGAAGTTGAATGCATTTCAATCCATCTAAATGAGGATGTATGCAGCTGACACTACCAAACACGTATTTTACTTCAGCAGACAGAACTCTGGGACATCTCTCTGATGACTTTGGGTATGATCATCTGCCAGCCACAAATACAATTCTTACTAATCCAACTAATGCTGAAGGCAGGTAAAATAACTTAATAGAAGATTTAGTTGTTTAGTGTCTACTCTGTACAATAAAAATCAGTACCTACTGAAACCAGTTAGAAAGCATTTCCAGATCCATTTTCATAACATGCAAATCTTTTCTGATCTCCCCTCTATTCCCTAAGGCAAAGATTATTGGATATATTACAGTTCTGAGATAGTGGTGAGATGTGCTGCCTTATGACATGTTAAGGAATATATCACCATTTCTCTGTGCACTCACTTTTTCCAGACATTTTTACAAATCTTGACACGGTTTTGAGATATTTTATCTTCTACAGGTGATGTTAATTGCTTTAGAAATAGATTACCCACTAGAGAAAGAGGTGTGAGATAGCTAAGCATCCAAATCCCTGCTTCATTCATTGTTTAAGAGGTAATTTCGAAATTTAAAGCTGTCTAAAGAGTATGTCAGAGATAGCTGGGAGATAGAGAGGGCAGTCAGAAAAACCCTTAGGGGATTATTTCTATTTGGTTGAGCAGCTCAGAGTGCTTGTCAAACATTAGTGGAGTAAGACTTCATGAAGCGATAATCAGAGGGGGGCTGAGATGAATTCATAGATATGTGCCATCCTTGGAATTCAACCAAGATCTTCATCTCAGTAAAGGATTTTTTTTTTTTGAAGCAGGTTCCACAGTTTGATTATGAACTCTGTTTTGAAATATTTCCTTTCATCAGTTTACACCTCTCAGAGAAAAAAAAAAAGGTGTGAGTATCCCAAAATATTTCTCTTTAAATTTTAAGTTGACATAAGTGGCTCCTGTTTTAAAAGAGCCACCAACTATATGCAGGTTAAGACGACCATAATTCTGACCAATGAAAAAACAAATTACAGATTACTTTTTAAAGAAATGTTAACAATAGTTGCTGTTAGCATCTATCTCTTCTGTATGCCCTTTATTTGTGAAGGACTCCTAGAATTATTTGTGAGTCTCTGGATAGAGAATTTTACGAAAGTGGATGACAGTTTAGATGTGACATAAACAATCTGTTATATGAACGATGATGTAAAGTGCTCATTATATGCTGAATATGAAATTATTATATTAAAAGATATCACAGTTAAAACTAAAAAAAGAGTATCTTAAAATACCATGTAGAATTTAAGTTATGGAATTAATTCACTGTCAGAAAAAAAATAGAAGCAATTTAGACAAAAGTTAACAGGATTTCAAAGATTACTCATTTATACAACTGATTTCAACTTAATGGCTGACAGACGTCTGTTTACCTTTCCTGTTCATTGGCATGCTTTTCCCCCTCTTTTTTTCAGAAGTACCAAATACAAGATGGATGTGTGTCTCACTTAAGGGACTCTGTTTCAGAAAGATTTGAATGAGTAACAGAATTAGACTGTTAGTACAGGAACTGCAGGACAGGTAAGGTGCTCACCAAATGGGAGAATACAGCCAGTACTGCTGAAAGAATAAATATCATGCCAGCAGAAGATGATTGGTGGGGTTTCCTAAGTACTGCCCCTGAAACTGATCTTTTCCAATATTTTCATTAATGATGTTGGCATAAAAAAAGGTGCATGCCAATAAAGCATACTGAATATGCTGGGCTGGGATGTATTACCATAAAAGATGACTACAATAACTGAATGACCACAAGGACTGAAATAATGAAAATGGGAATAAAATCAGTATTGCTATATGCAAGGTAATGCACTTGAAAAACACGGTAGATCTCAGTGTAAATTGGGAGCTTCTTTTTGGAAATAACTGATAAGCCTCAGGATTTGTAATCTCAACTAATTAGCTGCAGGTTCACTACAAGCTATCAAGATTAAGCACCAAGGAAGGCAAACACAATTCTACTATGTATGAGGAAAGTATTTCAAAGAAAGAGAGGGAAATATTACTATCATTTTAAGAGATAGTGGTGGGACCCCATCAGGACCACAAGATAAACTCCTGATTATCAGGGCTGAAAAATATGAGTGCAAAACAGATCAGGTACAGAGAACTCTAAAACTATATGTTGTGGATATGGGCACCCCACAGCATTTTCTCCCTACATCTTGCTAAAAGGGTAATTAACTGGAGGCTATTGCTGCTCTTTTTCACTTGTGTGCCTTGATTTTCTTCCCATGCAAATGGAGGAAAACAGTGTGTTGTACATCCAGATTTCACTCCAACACAGAACAAGAATCCTACTGGAAAACACACCTGAGCCAGGGCAGTGTCCCTGACTTCCAGAGGACTGGCATATTCTTAATCACCCAGTTAATAAAAAACTGTCATTCTATTTATACTTTAAAAGATACTAGAAGAGCTTGTTTTTTCCTAATGTTGCAAAATTAAGTCTTAGCTGGAACAATTGCTATCTATAAATAGAGAGGAGCATTAATACCAGGAAGAGAGAAGATCAAAATGATAAAACTGTCATAAAAGCAAATGGATAAAAGTAGCCCATAAGTAAGTGTAGCTGGGTGAAAAAGAAGGTGCATAGCAGTGAAATTCTGGACCACATTTCCAAAAGGAGATCTGGCTGTTCCCAAGTTTTATTGCTTTTACAAATGGAATTTCAAGTGCAAGATTTCACTGGAAGCTTTGTTGTCAAATGGCTGTTTCTCATTCACAATTAGTTTTTCAGACCATTATTTAACTGCTTTTACTACATATGCTGGCTGCGTACAGCATTGTTTTAGCAGAACAGGTGAGCCTACATTAAATGCCTTGCAGAAATTTAAGCATATTGTGCTAACACTTATACCTGTACTGAAAAAATTTTTGTTCCAATAAAAAAAGTACTACATTTGTTACACAGCATTTGCCATTACTATATTAGCCAACAATGATTATTTGAGATCATACTAAATACAATGAGGTACACCTCTTGTCACTGTTATGAAGTATGGAGATAAAGGTCAACCTCCAAATTTCTCTTTTCTAACTGCTTAGAGAAGTTAGCATTTGTTTTGACTTGTGGAAGCTAGATATTGGGCAGTTAACTGCCTTGCTAGAAAAAAACATTTAATGCTTAGAACATTTCAAAGCATTAAATTCTTAGAATTCTTAGAAGCATTTAATGCTTAGAACATTTAATGCTTAGAACTCCCTTTATCTGCTCTCACTTCTTGCAAATTCAAGTCCACTGATAACTAAATTGTCACCAGAAAAGTCCTCTGGGGTCTAACAGCACCCAAACCCCTTTGCTGTTAAGCAGGTCAGCCACTGCATCTCATTTAATCTATGTCATAACTTGTAAATTATTTTTCCTGCATTTTGTTTTCAGACCTACAGAAGGAATATGAAGAGATGGCCTATGCCTATGCCAGAGCACAGGTAATAGACTGATCCCCTGACTTGGTAACTTTGTGGACCTCCTATTTATCATAGAATCGTAGAATTGTTTAGGTTGGAAAAGACCATTAAGATCGCCAAGTCCAACCGTTAACCTAGCACTGCCAAGTCCACCACTAAACCATGTCCCTACGCACCACATCCACCCGTCTTTTAAATACCTCCAGGGATGGGGACTCAACCACTTCCCTGGGCAGTCTGTTCCAGTGCCTGACCACTCTTTCAGTGAAGAAGTTTTTCCTAGTATCCAATCTAAACCTCCCCTGGTGCAACTTGAGGCCTTTTCCTCTCATCCTGTTACTTGCTACTTGGCAGAAGAGACCGACCCCCACCTTGCTACAACCTCCTTTCACGTAGTTGTAGAGAGTGATAACATTTCCCCTGAGCCTCCTTTTCTGCAGACTAAACAACCCCAGTTCCCTCTGCTGCTCCTCATAAGACTTGTGCTCCAGACCCTTCACCAGCCTCGTTGCCCTTCTTTGGACACACTCCAGCACCTCAATGTCTTTCTTGTAGTGAGGGGCCCAAAACTGAACACAGTATTCAAGGTGCGGCCTGCCCAGTGCCGAGTACAAGGGGCCGATCACTTCCCTAGTCCTGCTGGCCACACTATTTCTGATGCAAGCCAGGATGCTATTGGCCCTCTTGGCCACCTGGGCACACTGCTGGCTCATATTCAGCTGGCTGTTGACCAGTACCCCCAGGTCCTTTTCTGCTGTGCAGCTTTCCAGCCACTCTTCCCCAAGCCTGTAGCATTGCATGGGGTAATGGTGTTATGGCCTCTGACTTCTTGTTAGGCAACTGACCTGGGGTTGTAACTCCCACTACAAGATGAAGATAACTTAAAGTTACACTCAGCTCTGTGGCCTTGAAGTAATCACTTGTCTCCAGGTCCCCGTGATGATGCCAAGGCCTGCAGCCATTGGTCCAAACAGAACTAGCAGTCACAAGGTACATCCTGCCTATGCAGTTTTTCAGCAGAAAAGCAACAGAATGGAAGCCAATTGATATAAACAGTGGTATAATTTTCCAACAAGAGTAGAAGTAGATGTTTCCATTATTGGCATCTGCAACTGGCATCTCAGCACTGCCAGCTATGGCATCAACACAGACAGAGTGACTCTTCATTGTTTGTATCTGCAGCAATGCTTATACCAGTGAGGGATGTAGAGCCCTTTCCCAGTATTAAGCTTTTGCCTGATTAATATGGCTAAATGGGTACCAAAGCACCCAAACCCTCTTTATTCCTCCCTGACAACTTGAAGCATAGCCATGAGCAATGTAGTCAACTTCTGGGAAATGCAGGGCTGATTGGCAAGTTGCTGCTTGCAGCTGGAGGCAGTCAGAGGGCTGATTTTACAAATGTCCAGAACAATTTTCAGACAACTTCAGTTCACCAAAGAGCTACCTTTATGTTCACCCCTCAGTTACCCTCCATTTTGTCTTGGTTCTTTAAAAAGTATTCTCCATATCCTTGATATTTTGTATTGCCTGTAAGTGTCAAGGTGTTGGTAGTGGGGCAGCTGCAGGAGTGGCGGGGAGGAAGAGGAGGACCTCCAGAGTGGAGCAGATATCCACACGGCAGCCCATGGAGGACCCCACACCAGAGCAGGGGAAAAGAGAGAGGAGGAAGGAGAGGCTAGGCCTCCTGCTATGTACTGACCGTAACCCCCCGTTCCCCATCCCCCTGTGCTGCTGGGTGGGTAGAGGAGTTTAACAGAGTGAAGTTGAAGTTGGGAAAGAGGGGAGGAAAGGGGTTGTTTTAATGTTTGGTTTTTTGTTCCTCACTGCCCAAATCTATAATATAGATTGGCAAAAAATTAATTTTTGGCAAGTCAAGTCTGTTTTGCCTGTGACAGTAATTGTTAAGCAATGTCCCTGTCTTTATCTTCACCCATGACTTTTCTCATTCTTGTTTTTTCTTATTTTATCTCCCTGTCCCATTGTGGGGGATGGTGGTGGACTGAGTGAGCAGCCAGGTGGGAGTTGGTTGTTAGCCAAGGCTATCCCACCACATATTTACATCTGCAAGATGCATATAAAGATGAAAAAATATCACTGCTCCCAAGGCTGTAGGAGAAAATAAATTATCTCAACTCAGTATGCTCATGGCTTTAGCTGATTTCTGATGAACAGTCCTTCTTTTCTGTATCAGTAAACCAACTGAGATGACATGATCGGGATTTCACTCTTTAAAGTGACATTTTCTTCGTCTATATTTTTTTCTCTACCATATCTATGCTGCAGGCTCATTTTTTTTTTTAAACAAAGTTGGAGGTTCTTATTTCACATTTGTAACTCTTTCGCTGCAACACAACTACCCACAAAAGATCCCTTTCCACAATCCAGCAAGTCTAACATTATTTTTAGATTCAAGGAATACTAATTTGAATGCATCGCTTTGTAATAGTCCCCTAAACTTTTTTGAGGAGAGCACCTACACATGCTTGCCTCTGCAGAATTATATATTCATAATAAAACTGTCAACTTTTTACATTTCTGAACATTTTAAGATAGTGCAAAGTAATCTACTCAGTGATAGTTCACTATATTGGCATGGCATTCAAAGCCTGATGTGTGCATGCCCAGAAGGTGGTGTGTTCTGGAATGAAGCACAGTCGAGGATCACATTGGACTGTCATGTGAAGCAGGCCAAAGCTCACTTATAGTCATCTATTCTGAGATACCTAGACTGCTACAGATTGTGAATTCGTGTATCAACCATACTGTCAGACCTCAGAGAAGTCTTCTTCAGAAATCTAACTGGATTCGAGAGATTACGATGAAGAAAATCTTTTTAGCATGCACTTGTGAGATCTGTTGTTGTGTATTCCATACTCAAACGGTTGCTCAGAGGATGCAATCTTTGAATAGCTCTGACATTAGTGAGGTCCTCAGGTTTTTTTTCCTGCTTCTGAGGAACGGGTGAGGAAAAAAGCTAGGTTTAATAATGTGTCTTTGTAATGGAACTGTGATCTAATCTGTTTCTTTGTTCTTTCCACTTACCTGCATACAGAAATGTGTTATTTATCAAGTAATAATGCAAACACAATAATTTCACTACCATGTATATTGGAGACAGGAATCTGGAGAGAGAAAGAACAACTGTTGCATGCTCACTTTGCTCAGTACTGCCTACAGTTAACTGATATGGGCATCAGGTGCTTTTATTCACTTAAAAATCATAGGGTGATTCAAAGGTAAGGTGTTTACTCAATGAGAAAAGGGGATAAATTCTATCCTGTAGGGTGGTTTGAACATGCTTCTCTGAGGACATGAGCAAGGTCACACAAAGATAGCATTCCCACTCATGCATTTGGTTACTCCCTCACTTGCAGCAAAAGCAATGTGCCGAAATGTTTCTGTGGATATGGTGGAGTGGAATACAGCCAGGATTTCCTTGCTAGTAGGGCACTACACAGCACTCCAGAGATACCCAGTGGAACACAGTTATGTTAGGGATTGACACTGTTTCTTACCTCCATGTGAACTGGCCAGACATGATTCTGCCTGCACCGTTTTCTTAATCTGAACACCTAAAGTACTTGTGGATGCTAGGCTAATACAATAGCAACTAGAGCAAAAGATCTTTTAAACAGAAAGGTCTGTAAACATGCCTCCCTCTACCTACTGTCTTCTTTCACAGTCCCTTCCAATCCCGCTCTCAGTCTAACAGGTTTCATCAGGTTTCCAGTTGCTGCAAATACTGTGTTAACTTTCTGGGTCTGTAAGAAACTATTTCCCTGCCGAGCCCTATTCTTCCCAGGAGTTTCTTAGTGTACACTATGCTGCAGACTGCCAACTCCCCCCCACCCCCATAACAATCCAGAGAAAGAAACCACACTTCTCCCTGCTGTCCGCCCACTGCCCTTTTAAGGGATGATAATGTATAGCATCTGTAAACTCCAGATAAACAGCTACTACCCAATACATGTTTATACAATTAGCATTCAAGTGGCAACAAGGTTGCCTATTAGTTATTAGTGCTACTAAGCTAGGATTGAACCTTAGTTGTTCCTATGTTTATGTAAAAGAAAAATAAGGTTCTACACACATTTGTAATCAATTATACAAGATTACAATGTTAAGGGAATATTGCTGTCTTTGTGGGGATAATTTTTGCCTCAAACACACAGAGTTTTAGTATCCTTCTATCGCTCATCTGAGAATATTTTTATCTTCTTTTTTCTTTTATAGCATCTACTTTAGAGAGGCAATATGTTTCCTTGCACTAAACAACTGCTGTACATAGGGGCTGGCTGGCTTCAAAGCTTGAACTCTTTTCTTTTGGTTATACATTTTTCATGGTTGCTGAAAATAATGTGACAAAAGGCATATTACTTACTTCAGTAATTATAAACCAATAAATGTTTCTGAATGTCACAGCTGCAAAGATTTGCATTAGTCTCTTGCGGTTTCCTAACTACAAGCCTGCATATCGTTATGTCTATACTAGGAACACAATAGTATTAGGAAAATTAACTTTAAACTGTATTTGAACACACTGAAAAAGAGAGGACTCCACAATTGGTACAATTCCTATGCAGTTGTCAAAGCCTTTTAACAGTCCTCCCCCTCCACATCGCTGTTTTGCATAATGTTGTTAATATTATATATACTCAGTGCCAGTCTTCCAGGTTAAAGTTGTGCTCTAAGAATTATAGAAAAATTCAGGTGGAAAAAAGGCCTCTGGAGGACCTCTAGACTAAACTTACTCTAAACAGGACTAGCTTCATAGCTACACCAAGTTGCTCAGGGCTTCCAAGTAAGGGAATGAAGGTGATTTCCTGTTGAGGGAAGATGACTGCATGACTTTCTGAGTAGTGTGATGTGATTCAGCTCTCTGAAATTAATAACACTAGCAATAATGATTACATGTCATCTAAACTCCAGAACTGTCTTGTAGACTTAAGCAATTAGGTCTATAACATTTTAGATGTCAATGGGAAGAGCTGAGAAATCAGACTTGGGAAGTTTCTGTGCAGGGAGAGCCATGAGAGGAGCTATCAGACATGCTGTAAAGCATCATGTTAGATACCTCAGCAGAAACAAGGAGAGAGCTGGAAGGGGGAATGGAGAAGAATACAAACCCAGGAAGAGGAAGGTAAGCTGTCTGCTTACTGGAGGAACAGCTTTGTGATTTTTACCGTTCTTCAGCTTGTACTAGTAACAACCATTTTATGAAATATGTTTTCTCAAGGTCTGCTTTATAGATGCATTGTGTAATGGAAAGCAAGAACCTTTCAAATAGTTACATTAACAACTAGCCATGAATCTGGCTCTGTTCTACCTCAGTTGTACCTTGTATGCTCGACAGCATATAAAAAATTAAAACTGTCCCAAACAGTCAACAACTGACTCCTCTACAGAAGCAACAGCTCCAGATGCTGTAGATGAGGAGGCTGTTGGCTCTGTATCATCAGCTTTTGACCTCATTTTGCTCAATGAACACTTCAGAGAAGGTGCAGCGAGGGTGGGAATACATTATGACTGACATTCACTATGCTTCAGTGGTACTGACAGCCAGAACAGTCCCTGTGAACCAGTATTGCCACTGGAAAATAGAAGAGCTCTAAGGCTAGTTTAGCACATTTATTGTGTCAGACCAGTACATGACTCCCCCAACACGGAAGTATGAAAGGGTGGACGAACAAAATCAAGCTGCATGTGTCTCATAACTGACCATTTGTCCCAATACTGCAGAACCCTTGTCTGAAATTATTATATTACAGAAGGAAGGTTTTCATAGATTATTAGAATAAGAAAAAGCAAATACCAGAGTTTGATATCAAGTATTTGTCCTGAGAACTCCACAATTTTGATACATACAAACACACATACCCGTTTTCGGTTATGCACTAGCCAACCAAGTTGATTTTAAGCATTTGCCTAAAAGATTAATTTTATTATTCAGAGCAGTCTTCTTTGCTTGATTTCACTGTGAATTGGGATTTTTTTCAAAGAAAAAAGAACTCTATAATGTTGATATTTCTAACATGCTTTTTTTTCTTCCTTGTGAATGACTAGGATTTTAAAAACATTCTAATAAGGCAAGAATTGAAAATGAAAAATGTTATTAAAATTCTGTGAAATGGAGTACTGCAGAACTTTTTCAGTCAGTTCCTTTTGAGTTGTTTCTCATCATCTAATTGAAAACTGATGGTAATAGTTAAAATACATATTTGTAAAATGCGTCATGGAAAATGTAATCTCAACAGGTCTGATCAATGGTTTTTCACAGTCTTTCTACTAACTTACAGAACATAAAAAGAACATTTTGATTTTTAAGTGGACAGTACCTTAAACAGCATTTAACGAGAGGAAAGGAAAAATGGGACTAAGTTAATAACAGATAACAGAACTCAAATAATTTTGTACCTTTTTCCCTTAAAATGTAATTTAGGCATTTGCTTCAGTACTGAATCAGTATTGCAAAATATGCAAGAACTATCAAATGATCACAAAGTAAAATTATTTAAATTTTCTCCATATGGTGCAAAGTAAACAACAATTTGACACAAATCAGAGAGCCTGTTTGACATCAGGATTTCTGCCAAAACATGGGTGGTTGGGACAGCATTCATGTCTTCTTCTTCTAAAATTATATAACTTGATTGTACTGTCAAAATAAAAAGGAAAACTTCATGTAGTTTTCTAACCTGATGCACTAACAGAATCTGCATGTTCACAATCTAAATGTTGACAAGGTCTGAGAAAGGAAATACATCTCACAAGAATGGAGAATGGAGTGATAAATGGACGAAACAGAGATACCATATGAAGATCAATTAAGTGTTTGAAGATAAAGAACAAACATCAGTAGCAACTGTTAACTAAAAGGGGTACAAACATCCATAAATAGAATAATTTGTTCGTAATTCCAAGAAAAGAGATCATAGTGACGTTCATGAACAAATACATTTTTATATGGCACATAGATCATAGAAGACAAAAAGCCACAGTCTTCAATGAATAAGCAATCTTTTTTGGAGTCAGATTAAACACAGTAAAAAATATTAACTTCAATAACATGCATTTTCACATAGCTTTTTCATTAGTAGCCTGATTTTGATAGGTATAAAACATTGTCAGCTTTACTGACTTAATTTTCCCTGTTACCTAAGGTGCCTGCAACTGCCAGCTCTGAGGCCATTTTAACACCTTCCAACAGACAATATGCATCCCAGGTAGAACATGATATGTAGCACATGATGGATGTCATAAAAAGTGCCTGGAATTTTCAGCCTAATGACCTGCAGGCTTCCAGTCTCAGGAGTCATCCTGTACCCAATTATGTCTGGTAACATCTAGTGTCAATTTACAATTCACTGTCTGTGTCAAGAGTACTTTCAGAATGACCTACCTGAAAAAATCGCAGAAGTAGATAGCACTGTGTGGTAACTCTTTGTAATGAAAATGAGGTTGTTTATCTGTAACTTGACAAGACATGCCTAGCTGAGGCCTGATTTTTTTAAAATGTGGAAATAGCCAAATGCTGTACAAACCCTTCCTGCTCCAATTGTGGCACATCCAGGGCAGCACACACCTGATAATCTTCCATCAGGGTCTTAGACTCTGAAGGATGGTTTGTCATGGCAGGCACCACTCTTTCTGGCAGGAAAGAAAATTTCAGCTACTTGAGAGCTCCAGCTGCAAAGAATTTTCTGACAGGAGAAAAACCTGTCTTGATCCTCCAGCAAATTAAAGCTCTATTCAAGTGTTGCATTTGAATCCCTATAAATACACAGGTGGGAAGCTATCTATCTAGTGTGTCTGGCCTCCCCTGCTCTGTGTGTTTGGCATTGACAAATATCATACTTATAAAATAAATGCAGAAGAACAAGCAGTAGCAAAAAACACGTTATTGAAAAAAGAAATTTTATTTTTTATAATATCAAATCTTACCAGAGAACTGGGCAAGTGGTTTATTTTTAGGCTGGGGTGGGAGGAACTGACTGGAGATTTTGCCCCTTGCCCAGAAAAAAAATGAAGATGAGGAGGATGTGCAAGGGCAAATGACAGCATATCAGGACCATCAGCAATAAAAAGAGCTGGCTACTTTGCTAAAAAATCTGGAAAAGCCAGGACTGTTCAAAAAGTGCCCACCTGCCACTGGGACCTATGCTGCTATGAGGAAAATTCTCTTCCAAGCAGAGCTGGACACTTGTAAAAGCTAAAGGCATAGATACTCCTCTTTTTGTTTAAAAGAAAAACAACTGTTTCTTCAGTTTCAATCTGCTAAGTTTTTCATATATCATAATAGTTGTATGTTTAGTTAAGTGAATAATAAGAATCAGAAAAAGAAAAAAATCAGGGGTGGCATTAGTGTGCAATTATTTATTCCACTTCATGTAAATAAAGAAATATTTCTGCATCTTTGTAAATGTCAGATTGTCTGGAAAGGTTTTGCAGTCACCATCCTTAGAAGGTTTCAAAAGTCACCTGAACAAGGCTTTAAGCAACCTCATATAGCTTTGAATTTACCTCTGCTCAAAGGTGGGGTGGGACTAGAGACCTCCAGAGTCCCTTCCAACCAAAATCTTTCTGTGACTCTGTGGCTTTATTTATAAATAACAGGAGAAAAAGAAATGAGACAAATGCTGCAGTTCTGACCAAAAAATTCATTGTCCCTGTGGAGCGGTTGAGCCTTGTCTGTCAAAAGTCCCCATTTTTTCCTAACTGGTCTTCTGATGCCAAATATTTAATCAACATGTTTCAGTCATTTGCTATCACCATAAATTAAAAAAAAAAAAGGAACCTGGAATACGCAGTTGTCTTGTTGGTGTCCTTAACATTAGTACAGATAGAAAAAAGGGTGTTCTTGACCTTATAGAGAAGTAATTAGTTAAAGGAGAGAAAATATTATTGTGGCATAAAACATTTAACCCTTGAGTTCCTTTAGGTAGGAATATAACTATTATTGGTTACTGCAGGTTCTGCAGTTAATTTGCTAATGTCCTGTCAGATCAATTTTTTTCACGTTCTTAAAGGAGGAGGTACTGTCATACAGAGCTTACCCTCTTAGTTCATTTTGTGCCCAGGTTCATTTCCCCCTAATAATTCTGTGACAGAGACAATAATGCTGAGAATCTGAACAATAATGATAAATAACTCTTTTTGCTGTTGGAAGATATGCCAAAGCACAACTTTGGCTATACTGTACTGGGGAAAATTCTTGCAAAGGTATGTTTTTTCATTACATTGCTTCAGTTTTGATGAGCTATTGCACTGGTTTGCTTTCTGACAGTCTCTAGGAGCATCCCATTCAAGGATCCCTTGTGCTGAACTCCATAAATGTGGGGGTTTTTTTGAAGCTGTCCTGCCCTGAAAGGAAAGCTTAAATGGAACCATCACCAAACTGCAATAGCTCACCGTCCTCCAAGCATATAGGTATAACTATGTCACTGTCACCCCTCCACCACTTGCACACCTGTTGACATGCCAGCAGGTATGAGCATGTACATAAGCCTCTTCCTATCCATGAGTATGTACGTGCATAAAACCTGCTCCTTCTTTAACAGCTCCATCTTTTCCTGCTACATACCATTGCTGCCGTCCCTCCATCCTCTCCACTGGTACAATAGCTAATACTTTCTGACCTCAGTTAGGCTGCCTTCCCTTTCTGTGGTTTGGTTCCTCAGAGGAAGAATTGTCTGTCATGATTTTCTGGCAATGAAAATAAGTCTATTTTATTTTTTAGAACAAATGAATTCAGATTTAATTTTGTATCGTGAATATTGTACTTCTCCACAAATATTCCCTTGACAGTTACAGCTGGCCAGGCACAAAATGCCAGCAGTACATCAAACCTCTCCAGCCCTGGCCTTATTTACATTTACAACATGCTCAGCTTTCACATCCATTGAATCCTTTGGCTTTGTTCAGCTGGCAAGTAAATGTTCTTATTATTGTACTTTTGATAATGTGGATACAGTTTCATGAGTATGCATGCCAGGAGCAGAAAGTAAATTAGCCATGATGGAGTATCAATTTGAAGCAGAAGCATTCCCATAAAGGAGTTACCTAAAGGTCAAATTCCTCTGAACTCTTAAGTCGGGCTTCATTAGTGGACAAAAATATTAAATGCCACTCTGCTTTGTCGCTTGGCGCAGAACCCAGGCCCTTCTCTGGCACTCTCTGTGGGGTGAGGCAGCCTTTCCTATTCTGTTTTGCAGTCCAGCTCTTCTCCAGTAGCTTCCTGGGTTGAGCACACCATGCATAACCACCTCTACATTTCTAGGAATGTCTTGTCTTTGCAGTCAGCTCTAAAGCTTGACCTGTGCTGTAAGAAGACACCTTCCCCCTCCTTCCCTCTACATTTTCTCCAGCGTCCCAACACCTCCCTGGTGTTGTAGGTCTTGCCCTTTCTAGCATGCTGGGAGCCTTCCTGTGCTTTGTGGGCTGGGTAGCTCTAAGGGAAGCAGTGTCTCCTGCTCTCCGCAGGCCTCCACTCAATCTGGAGCAGCCAGCCACTAAAAATCAGAGAAACCCTCTTGCCTTGTAACACAGCCACTCTTTTTATAGTAGGACATACCACATATTGTGCATAAATTAAACCATGAGCAAACAAGTACAACTGTTCTAGCATCTTTCACAGTAATATAACCATTGAACAGGCATTAGAAAACCTTATTATGAAACAAGAAAGGATCTGAAACTATGAAATGAGAGTTTCAGGACACTAAACAAGTTTGGTCCTCAAATGCTAAATTTCATCACTAGGCTTTAAGTATTTCTTCAGTATTTTGTCAAATGCTTTAATGCATTAGCTTTCCAGATATATCCACATATATTTTTTTCTGATCCACTAGATTATGAATATATATTATGCCAGCTGAATATGAGCCAGCAGTGTGCCCAGGTGGCCAAGAAGGCCAATAGCATCCTGGCTTGCATCAGAAATAGTGTGGCCAGCAGGACTAGGGAAGTGATCGGCCCCTTGTACTCGGCACTGGGCAGGCCGCACCTTGAATACTGTGTTCAGTTTTGGGCCCCTCACTACAAGAAAGACATTGAGGTGCTGGAGTGTGTCCAAAGAAGGGCAACGAGGCTGGTGAAGGGTCTGGAGCACAAGTCTTATGAGGAGCAGCAGAGGGAACTGGGGTTGTTTAGTCTGCAGAAAAGGAGGCTCAGGGGAAATGTTATCACTCTCTACAACTACGTGAAAGGAGGTTGTAGCAAGGTGGGGGTCGGTCTCTTCTGCCAAGTAGCAAGCAACAGGATGAGAGGAAAAGGCCTCAAGTTGCACCAGGGGAGGTTTAGATTGGATACTAGGAAAAACTTCTTCACTGAAAGGGTAGTCAGGCACTGGAAAAGACTGCCCAGGGAAGTGGTTGAGTCCCCATCCCTGGAGGTATTTAAAAGATGGGTGGATGTGGTGCGTAGGGACATGGTTTAGTGGTGGACTTGGCAGTGCTAGGTTAACGGTTGGACTTGACGATCTTAATGGTCTTTTCCAACCTAAACGATTCCATGATTCTATGATTATGACACACTATTTCATATTTTTGGATCTCTGTTTAAGTTCAGAATTAAATGTTTTCTCTGTTACTAGTTATGACATCTTGAATCACAGTTGACAGAGTTGAACCAGATGAATGAAAGGCCATAGGACTGCTTCCCTCAATTCTGCTTACTGATAAATAGAAAATTCACTCTCTTGTCAACCTCTTCTTGTTCAAATGAATATTTCAGATTTCTCCTCACAGAAGTGAAATTATGGGGAAAATGCAACATAAGTCAGTAGTGCTCCAGTAGAATACTCTAATTGTGAAAAAATGATGCAGTGGGCAGTAAAGAGATGTGCTGAGTGTTGCTTCTGAACCTAGGTATTAAACTAGATGTGCTGAGAAAATCAGCATCTTAAAAAAGGTTATGTTGTCCCCATTCATTATTTCTTTTTACAATTTATTACCTTTCCTTTACACCTTTCTGTGAGGATGAAGCAACAGATTAGTTTTCAAAGCCTTTGGAGGCTGTAGGTGTGTTTAGGATTAATTTCTACTATTCAGCTTCTGGGCTGTGTGCCACCCACAAGGAGTGGCAGCCTCCAACTAGTAGCCAGCGGGACGATTCCTGTAGCAAGCATGGCACTTCTCTTTACAAAGAGTCAGAATAGGCCTCCTCACAAGGCAAGAGGACAGAAGACAGAAATGTTCAATGGACTGAAGTTTTGTCCCTCCCTTGCCAACAGAACCATGCTGAAGTTGTAAACCAACACATACAGAAGTCTGCATCCAGCTGTAGGAACCCCCCAAGCATCAAGTACCTAGGATTTATTCTCAACCAATATCACACTAGTAAAGCACAATATTATGGTAGTGAAGGAAATACACGATGGGTGCTTTATATTCCAGAGTTATGCTGCTATTACTCCTGAGAGATTCTGGATGGCTGCACTACTGTGTGCAGCTCCAATCACCATGGCAGAAGGTCTGCAGCTCTGGGAATGTCCGTATTATGCTGAGGAGGCCTGCAAGTCCGAGACAGATGAAAACGAAAGACCTGTGTCTTTATATCCTTGGTTTGAAGGTGATCTCATGCACAAGATGGAAACAGGTAATCAGCACCCAAGAATGGGTCATGTCTCTGTTAAGGCTCCTGTGCTCCAGCTCCCCTTGTGTAACCCTTCTGTGGAGAAATGGAAGATGTGAGATATGGATGCCGTCAACATGCTAGTTTTCACAAGCACTAAACACACACGCGCCTTCAAATTTTAAAGTGGTCATGTGTACAGTCATGATGATTATACTGATTTGTTGGTGTTACTGGCACTGATTTTGTGATGCTAGATTTCATGAGACTACAGTTACTGGAATTGTTTACCTCTTCCCAACCATCACACTTTGTATTTTAAAAATAGAGTGTAGGTGAAGAAGAGAGAGTGATCCAGAGAGATGACAAGCTTTCCTACTGGAAAGCTCAGTCCACATCTATGATATTATGTTAAATAAAGCCCAGGAAAATGAGGAGTATCTAGAAATCAAAAGCAATTTAAAAAAAAAATCTCATTGACATATTAATTTAGGACAATTCAAATACTCTAACCAATTTGCTTCCATAACTATTTTCTTTATGTCAAACAGTCAACATCATTATGTTCATTGTTAAAAGATTTTAGCAGAGTTCACATTAAGAAAGAAGGAGACATGAAAATAGGGAATACAAAGCCACACTTTGTAACCATTTTTAATGACAATCTAAAAATAAAGATAGAAAAGCATAAATTAAGTAAAATGCTGAAAAAAACACTTTATGTATTTTCAACAACAAATGAAGAGGCTTTAGTCCCTTATAAAAGTCAGTCTCTTTTTTTTCAGTGACTACAGAAGGAAAGCTACATATATGATTTTCTGTTTGGTCTCTTTTTTCTGGAAATAAGCTTTTGTGCCTCTGCAGCCAGACCCCAGCCTCCATACTATTTTCTCTACTCTGGCAAGTCTTCCCAGGTTCTGTTACCTCTTCCTCATTTGCATATCATCCGTTGTTGATTTTATCTACTTTCTTGATTTCAGTCACCATGTGTGCCTAACAACAGTCATACAAATTTGTTAGCTACAAGCATATCTTGTACTTCAGACTTTTCCCTGTCATTGCCTCTTTCTCATCCTATGCTGAAGGTTTGCTATGAACTCAATCTGCACACATTTACAAACTTATCATAACCTTTCCTGCCTGTTCTGCTCCTCTGTTCTCCATTTTGTCTTTTGCAATCCCTAGGCCTGCACAAGAGGAGGAAAGCACAAAAAGAGAAAGACTCAAACAACCCTTTCATTATATAATGTAATTCACTCACAGTCTTGTGATCTGACAGCACTGATCTGAGAAACTTGCTGATTTTCTGAGGAATTTCCTTTGCTGTTTTATCGTCGACAGTCCTGTGCCCACCGTTTAATGTTTTAACAGAATTTGATGAAAAAGCTCTTTTCTAATCAAAACCATATGCAATGTACTCTTTCTGAATTCTGTATTTTAAAATTCTGAGCCAATTGGCTCAAAAGAGATTATTTTTCTCTGGAAAATCATCCTGTTTTCAAACCGAAATGGAAGTAACATACCAGCTGAATGAAAAGGATCTGTATGTTTTGGAGTATGTAATGAAACTGAAGCGTTCTACATTTTAGGGGAGTTTGGCTTTTCTTTATGAATGCTTCGATTTCCTGTTAAATGTTGTATTCTTGGGTAGACTGCTGGAGAAGAAGTGAATTGCAGGGATGAGAGAGAAAGGCTCATTTGGCAAAGTAGCAGGTAACTCAGTACATCTGCTTACCCCACTTAAGAGACTGACAGGATTTGCTGCATACTGAAAGAAAAGTTAGTTAAAAATACTGCAATGTGTCCTGCTTTTTTCCAAGTGCATTAATTCCATTAATTCTTATTTGTAGGAATAGATACAGGACAAAAGAAATAAAATCGTATTAAATCTCTTGAGTGTTTCCAACTTTGTGTTGGCATTCATTCGTAATTGAAAGAGTTCCAGTCAGTTTTGTACAGATTCTGCCTTGATGACAATAATTATTAGCTCACAAGAAAATGCCTACTTGTATAATACAGTCTATTATACATTATCTTTTTTTTCCCAGACAGCTGCTCTTTTTCTTTCCTCTGAATACATCCAGGCAGATTTTTGATAGCTGCAGCCTGGAGCCAGCTTTTGTTTTTCCTGTGGGGAAAGTCAAGAAAGGAGGTTGAATCAATGACAAATGGATGCTGGAGAGTAATCCAAGTCCAGAGGTGGGGGAGGAAGGAAGAATTATCAGCGATTTTAAAATAGAAAGAAAGGGAGTTGCAGAGCAACTGCAGACAGTAGACACGTGGGCTGAGGATGAGGGCTGAGAGCAAAGGGGTGGAGGGAGGTCTAAGTAGGAGCAGAAGCTGAGGGGTGGGAGGAGATAACGGGACAAATGTGGGGACTGTGGTGAGGAAGAGGGTGCAGTCCTGTGGTCAGAAGGGCATGTACCAGTACATGCTGGGGGCTGACCAGCTGGAAAGTGGCTTTACAGAAAAGGACTTGGGGGTCCTGGTGGACACCAAGTTGAACATGAGCCAGCAATGTGCCCTTGAGGCAAATGTGGCTAACAGTATCCTGGGCCACATTAGGAGGAGGAGTGTTACCAGCAGGTCAAGGAAGCTGATCCTTCCCCTCCCCTCAGTGCTGGTGAGGCCACATCTGGCATGCTGGGTCCAGTTCTGGGCTCCCCAGCACAAGAGAGATACTGAGCTACTGGAGAGAGTCAAGTGAAGAACCATGAGGATGATTAGGTGACGGGAGCATTGCATATATAAGGACAGGCTGAGAGAGCTGGGATTGTTCAGGCTGGAGAAGGGAAGGTTCAGGGGGATCTCATCAGTGTATATTAATACCTGAAAAGAGGGTGCAAAGAAGAGGGAGCTGGACTCTTTTCAGTGGTGTCCAGTGAGAGGACCAGAGGGAATGGGCACAAAGTGAAGCACAGGAGGTTCCCTCTGAACATGAGGAAACACTTTTTCACTGTGAGGGTGACCAACCGCTGGCACAGGCTGCCCAGAGAGGTTGTGGATTTTCCAACCTTGAAGATATTCAAAAGCTGTCTGGACACGGTCTTGGACAAACAGCTCTGGGTGGCCCTGCTTGAGTAGGGGGGTTGGAGCAAATGACCTCCAGAGGTTCCTTCCAATGTCAGCCCTTCTGTTACTGTGAATCTTGGGGGCAAAGAGGTTCTAGGAGCAGAGCTTTAGTACAGTTATTGTATGGGAGTTCAGATTTGGGGAGCTTACAGATGGGAACACTTGTGGGTTTGTGCTGTAAACAGCAACCTGGAGCTCAGGAAGTGAAAACTTAAGAACCAGGGATTCTGGCAGAGAAAGATGAGAATTAAATTATGTTATTCCCATTTCTGTTTTGGGAACAGATGAACTCAGGTAACTGTCCAATTCCATTGCACAGGACTGAAAGGCACAGGAGCTAATTTGCCACCTCTCTTTTGCAGTTGAGAACATGGTAGTTTTGTTATTTCATCTCAAACAGTTTGTTGGAGCAGTCATTTGGGCCTACCATACTCCTGACAACATGCTCACCTGCTTTCATACACACACACACACACACGCACGCACACAATCCCTGCTCCTGTAACCACATACTCCAGAGTTAAAAATATTGTGCACTGAAAGGAAATTTAAAATAATGCTTATTGCACTAGCCACAACACAGCAGCTTTAACAACAAAACAAAACATAAATTGCTATTTTCACCAGCACTAATACATTTTTGAAAGTTTGCTTGAAGTAAATCTGACAGGCAAAACACAAATCCACAGCTTCTTTTCCATTTTATCAATTTTTACCCTGACATATGATGGGTCTTCCAATGCTGATTTGTTATTCTTACTGGCATTTTTAAAGTTTTGCCCTGGTTTAATTTCCTTTTTTAGCCTCCTGTTGCTTTAACTCACTTTGAGTATTATTTGTATGACAGATATATCTTATCTTCTTTGAGAGGCAGGGATTTATTACCACAGCAATTCCTTTGATGAACAGTTGTGTAAATGAAACAAATTAATCCTTTCTAAGAACAACATGGTGGGGAGATCAGTGAAAAAAGTTGGTCACCATGTTTCTTTTACTGGTAAACTTCTACCCACTTCTTCTGTGCCCTATTTCTTCACAGTTTTCAATTATTATTAATACTCAATTACTAAATTATTACAGCTTCTGAATTTTTCCAGACAATATCAGCCTCCAATGGGCTCAATACTGCAGGCATGTAAAAGGAAAGGCCTAAAAAACCAGTAAAAATCTAAAGAAAGAGTTCCTCCCACCTGTTTACCTCTTTTCTCTCAAATTCTTACAGTCTTACAGAAAAATTTCTCATCTGGTCAGGACACAGCAAGCTGTATGGCATCCCAAAAGCCAGATATCTTAAGCTTCTGCAGTGCTGCTTTTCACATTCCTGAAATACCTTCTAGCAGGCTATGTCTAATGCAGAAAGCCAACTGAGCCTTGAAGCATAAAATACTGAGACCAAGACAATATCTTAAAGACTCAAAGAAGAACAGGGATGGGTGGAACTGCATGGGATGCAACCACGGTGAGATAAAAGCATTAGCTCATTCCCATACATCAGACCTAAATTCCTGAGCTGAGATGGTGGCAGGAGAATCCTAGTATTTTTAATGGAAACCCATACAGCTCTCTCCCTTAAAGTGATGAAGAAAAGTCTATGGAAGGTCTGAAGTCATTGAGGGGAACTAACTCTGGGAAGAATGACCTGCCCTGCCTAAAGCAACCTCCTAGAGAGCTCAGTGATCTGCATGGAAAATAGTAGGGAAAACATATATTGCAAGAGGAAAGAGGCATCAAGAAATGCATAAAAAATATGGTTTTGAACTTAGAAGACATAACAGCTGCAGTTGCACAGTTATGACAGGTTTTCTTAAGAAGCCAACCTAGTTTTAGAAGGATGGAGTTCTTTCAACTTATCACCCAATAATTCATGAAACAGGCTTCAGATCTCACTGCTCTTTGTAGTCCTGCCAGACACACCTCAGAAGACTACTTAATAATAGCAAATAGCATGATAGATTTACTGAAGTACTTAGTGAATTCTTGACTCGCTGAAGCAAGAAAGCAAGGCCCAGTGAGGATGACATGCAGGTCACTCTGGCACTGCTTCTGCAACTCAGAGTGGTACTTTTCATACAGCTGTGTCACACTGTGGCTGCTAACTGTTGTCTTAGGGGACACTGCTCTTAATATTGAGGGAAGATGATGAACTATAGAGGGAAGATGATGAAAGCCCCTTATATTTAGGGAAGGGAATGGGTTTGCAAGCAGTACCTTTGTTCTATTTAAAGGGATTTGACTGCAAAATAAAATGAAGCAGAGGGATGAAGGAAGAGTGAAAAAATCATTGTGAAGGGTAAAAATTCTCAGCTGTGGCTCTTTCATACTGAATTTCAGATAGCAGCCCAACCAGGAGAGTCTGATTTATTCTTACTCATTGAAGTAATACAGGCAGTAAATTAGCAGAGTCTTACTTCAGGGAAAGCATATAAATTCTCTGAAGCAAAACCACAAAATGTGAGACAATGCTTCATTAGTGTGGCAAGCTGCTACCTCAGCTCTGCATGGTCTTTTTCAGTCAGGATTTACCACCCTTGACTGCAGATTTGCAAGAAAGAGTTGAGATGCAAAACTGCATTTCACCGTTCTTGGTTCAAGCTCATGGGGCAGATGGGGCTGGAATAATTCATGCAAACACTTGGGAGAAGGATACTTGCATAGTAAAATCTACACCCAGATTACAGAGTGCACAAAATTAGTGAGTCCTGTAGAATCCTGAATATATCTTGGACAAAGCACAGATGAGGTGGATGCCAAATGTCTGGCTGCAGTGTGCTTACTGTTTTGTGCATGAGACAGAAACAGTAAGGGGAGGTTTCAGTAGCCTGAGTTCACACTGAGATGTGTTTCGCTAACACCAAAGATGGAGCAGATTCAGCTTTCAAAACTTTAAAGCATGCCTAGGCTCAAATCTAGGGCATGGATCTGGATAGAAAGACTTTGTAATTCACACCAACAGACAAGTCACAGACCTGAACTTCATAGCTCTGAAAGGGTTTGGATCTAGGATTTATAGTCAAATGCTGCACAAAAGCACCTGAAATAAAGGGAGTCTAAGGGGTGGCAGAAACACCAGTGATTAAACAGGTCCCAGACTCTAATGGGACAGGATTATTATCATTGTGTTTGTACTGTTCCTTTGGGGCATTCCTGCAGACTTCACTGATCATAGTGATTCAGGGGTGGCTACAGTAAAGGCCAGATGGCACAAACTTGTCCAAAAGCACTAGCTTTATGGTGGAGTTTTTTCAGCTGATCCAGTTACTTGTCTTTTCCTGGCCCTGTGTTAGCCTTTGTCTCTTCTTTGCAGAGGACTCTGTCCTCCTTTTTCGAACTACAGCAATCTGATAGTTGTTTGATGCTGAACTTACTTTGATTTATCCACTGGATATCTTTTGGGACCCTTTCCCTGTGTAGCTGATACAACTATAGCTGATACAGCTAATTTCTCCATAGGTGTCCTGGATCTTGACTATAACTGGCCTTGACCTCAAGAACCTGCACTGAATCCTGCCCCATTCCTTGTCAGTCTCTAACCAGTGGCCCAGTTAGACCTCCAGCCTGGCCCATGTGCTGTTTGAAACCCCTAGGCAAATAGTCATTTCAAATGGCATATTGTATAATCTGATGTCTTTGTTTATCCGCTTTTCCCGCTACCTACCTTTTTCACCATCTTAATTTTTCCCTGAATGTTTCTTTCTTCTTGGTATAAGAATTAACTAAGAACTACACATACCTCAAAGAAGTAAAGATACATTGGATCATATCGAAGCTCATTTCTACTAGTTAGAACAGGTACTGATGTCCAGATTAATCAGAATACCTCTTAAATCATGGTGAGTCCTAAAATTATGGTTACCTAACAGAAGCCATGTTACATATCAGAAGTAGTCAGTAGATCTGTGTTATCTTGACTTTTCTCCTGCAGTAATTATCACTGCACCTATACTGCCTCCAACACCTCAACCAAACTGCACATGTTCCTACCTTGGTTCTCCACTGTGTTGTCTAACATGTTGTCTTATTCTCAGGAGATGTTTTAGTGAGTGATCTCACTGAAGGAGATCATGGGTGCTACTGGACCATGATGATGAGCAGGTTAGAAGGGTGGATTAGATAATACTGTATATGAACTCTAGCAAATATTTTCAAGAAAATTCTCTGCTACAAGATGAACACCAGCTCTCCTTTTCTACATTGTAGTGGCTTGGAGCTGTGCTTTTCTCTATGCTATATATGCATCAAGCATACAGAGATAAGTGGATCAATGGTACAGGATGTACTTCTGAAAGTATTCACAGAAACCAGTTGGGTGTCTTGGTGGGCTCCACAGTCTGCCTCTAAAAACGTCAGACCAAGGATCTGATTTTCTTGAATACATTCACTTGATGTGTGTCACTGTTTCCCCAAAGGACGTCCTTTCCCCAAAGGAACCTTATTGTTTCTCTTTTGCCATGTTCCTGCTGAGAGATGTACTGATGAAAAAAAAAAAAAGACAGTTTACTAGAAATTCTGGAGATAATTTCTCTCTCTTCCTCAAAAAAAAAAAAAAAGTCTCAGAAATATAGTACAAGAACTATATTAAAGGTAGATTAAATGTTTTGGTTGGGCCTATTAGTTAAGGTCTCAGAAAGCAAATGTCCATGTTTCTTAATGCTACAAAGAATAAAATCTGACTAAGGTAAACAATACTTTTTTGGTTTGAGACCATGAGAAATCAGTACTGGCATCGGTTTCTATAGCTGGGTTAATCATTCACATGTTTAAAACCAATAGTACAGTGGAGGAAATGAGTAACTTGCAGCAACAAAGAACTGACATACAAAAGCTTACCTATTCCTTGCATCTGCAGTTATCAGGAGAAGCAGAGAAATAAATCTGCCCTGGGAGGCTGAAAAGTATGGATCAAGCACAGGGCTAGTGATCCCATCTTTGATCTATGCATGCTGAAGCTTCTGGAGATGGCATTCAAGGAGGAAGAAATGTTCCATATTGTGGTAAGAAAGCACAGCACATGGTGAGGTGGGAACAATAGCCAAAGTCTGCACTCAAATAACATGATGATTTAGCAACCCAGAAATTGCAAAGGTCAGGATGCAGAAACTTCAAAGTCAAATTAGCAGATTAGCCATGGTTAAGAAGATGTAATAATTAACAGTAGGTGATATTAACTACTATTAATAATTATTAATTGAATGCTTCATTAAGGAGAGTTGATGAGTCTATTTTCGGTCATCTGAGTTCCACTGTCTTTGTACAGAAAATTGATTTAGAGTTATTCATGTTATGTCCAGATATGCAATCTAACAGAAGTTTGTTTTCACTGTTTTAACTGTTTCATTTAGGACATGAAGAAAGCATGCTTAACATTCTGCCTGTGAGTCACTTTGTGGCCCTGGTAGCATGCGATACGTGGTTAAAGAACATGTCTTTGCATATTAAAAAATGCATTTTCTAGAAAAGTATACTAAGATTCACTGGATAATTAACTCACATCTCTTCTTGCCGACATTGGGATAAGACACTGCTGAAGATTACTTCACCTTAAGAAGGTGAATTTTGGAAGCTGCAATTTGGTAGCAGGGTTGGCCAGAAAACATTTACTTGATTTTACACAAAAAGTAGTTCTTGACATCTGTTTCACAAAAATCTACAACATTAAGTTCTCCTGAAGAAGCTGTGGGTGGAGAAAGAAACCAAAGTAATGATGTTCTTCAAGGATGTACACTGACTGATTTTTGGATTTTTCTTGCTGGCTCTTATTCCTTGTATTTGATTAAAACATTTACTGGACCAGAGAGAAACTGAACCACTAATTAAGTGTCTTTGTTTGGGATCTAGGAAGCCACTGGAGCAGATAATGACAGAAAATACTTTATTAAAAATATACTCATTTTTCCAATTAATAGCTTAGCACCAACTCCAGTCAAACAGAAACCTGAAATTACCAACTGTGATAATTGGAAAATGACTTAAGTATCAATAATAGAAAGTCTGACCAGAAAACCTTAAGCTGAGATTGAAAATCATTGTTAGCAACAATGTAATGAAAAACAGCCCCAAAATATTTATTATGTTTAATATTGTACCATTCCTAATGCCATATACACACATGGACATCTGGTTATCTATTTAAGTAAATTTCTGATTATTTAATTTGCATATAGCCTACTATATTAATGGAGTCTAACAATGTAGGCATGCAAATGCAATCAAAATCTCCATTTGATTTTTAAGGGAGACAGAGGGAGTTCTGTTAAGCATTTTAAACGGGCAAAACCTGTCTATCACGTTATAATTGGCTCTAATTAATACTGCCAGAAGCTACAGTTATAAAAGTCTTTACCAAACACTGAGTCACACTTAAACTGGTGCAAAATCTTTCTCTTGCCCAAGCAAACATTAGAGAAAATCACTTCCAATGTGTTCCTTAAAACTGAGATCTGATCGATGACTATAAGTGAAGACAAACATGTGAGCATAGAAGAAGCCATTTTGTTGAAATGTAAGATATGATGTATTTTCCTAAATGGTCAAAATAGATGTGAAAATCAGTAAATTATATTGCATACATAATGCATTATGTATGTTTAGCCAGAATAGAAGAGTTAATTACCATCCTTTTAAAGATGGAAAAGTGGGATGTGAAGAAGTGTGCCTATGTAATGAGCCTATATTATAGTCTGTAAGATAATTCAGCCAGCCCTGAGGCACATGAAAACAATGGTGGAAAACAAACATCATATAAAAATCTTTAGCCATCATGCACAGAAACTTTATCCAGTCAGAGAAACACAGTGCCCTTGCCCAAACACAGTTCAGAAAGAAACTGGCAGCTCCTGGAGGCTGGAGACACACTCTTTGGGGGGGACTCTCTACACAAAACAGGGGTACCTACACCTCTCGGGACTGTGGCCCATGGACACAGGGCAGGCACTGGGGGAAGAAGTGTCCCAACTCTAGTGAGAGAAAGCTTTGGTTTGAATAGATGAGATTGGTACCCCCCACCTACTGCCACTGGCTCTAATGCCCCGACCATCATTGGGATTTACTCTCTTGACCACTGTAGAGGGACTTACAGGGCAGGAAGGCTTTGAGTCTTTGGAGTGGGCAGTGTAGCTCCTGCCTACATGTGCTCAGGTAGACCCAGTTGCCGTTGCTGAGGGACCAAGTAATTTGTCAAAAGCAGTATCAAACCAATTTAGTGGCTGGCAGTGAAATTTAAAAATCAGCTGTTCTCTCAGAAAACATCAGGTTGTGTCCAAAATGTATGTACCTTACAACAGTCCTGTTTGTCCTGTTCAGAAGAACATTGCAGAGTGGTGGTTAACAACTGACTTTGAATTTGGTCACACCTGTTAGCTGTTGTAGTTCTGGACATGATACAAACATTGTTGGAGCTAGAGACTAAAGAATATACCTGATATGCTACAAATGATGTTGTAAATGTCTTTTTTTTTAACTCTGGCCAGAGAAGTGAGATTCCCATTTGCCTTCTCCCAGAACAGTGTGCAATATGCTGGGAACCACCTCCCCCCATGAAGGAAAGAGTCCTACCATCTGCAATGGCATTATCCATGAAACCTTAGCAAGACACCTCTGGAGAACTTTTTCACTATGCTGATGAGGTACTTACTGAAGGAACAAACCCAGAAGAAAAACTAAGCGAAGAACAACAGGTGGTCATTACCTTCTTGAGGTAAAATTCCCTGACTTTAGACAGTTTTACTTGTTATAGCCCAAAATCATATTTTAGGTGATTCAAGATTAAAAATGGCAAATATTCTACTAAATTTGGAATATTTGATAGTATCATTACTCTTGTCAACCATTTCTGTCTTTCTCACTTTATTCATTCGATGATATTCATCTTCCCTGACAGATTGAAAAGAAACTTGGATACAAAGCAAAAAATGGATTTCCGCTTAACTTCTGTTGTATGTATTCTCTATCACCAGTTGTGTGGCAGTGTTTTTTCACCCCTTTCAAAGACACAGGTAATAATGGCAGAGTTCTTTCTACCACAGTCATTTCCAATCACAAAAAAAGGAAACAGTGGCATCCCTTACCTTGGGAGTAACAAGAGAGTGACCAAAAATCTCGTCTAGCTGTATAGACAACAAGTAGGCACTACAGACCCACATATCATATACAGAAAATGATGGGCGAGTATCAAATTCATATTGAGGGACATGGCATAGGTTCTGTGGAGCAAGCCAGACATTTCTGCATTGTTAACACTTTGGTAAAATTGTCAACTTTTCCTCAAAGTCACAAGGGAAAGAAATGCATACTTTTACAACCTGGAAGCAGCTTTGCTGTTTGCAATCACATGATTCTGGCATCTAGAGAGTAAGTCTATAGTATCTGTTTCAACTTGTGCTTGTTCTAGCCCAGGCAGGTCTTCTGCATCTGTTAAGATTTTTGTTTGGTTCCTTTCTCAGGAATCGATGCATGACAGGGTATATTCAGCATCATCAGATTATTTGCTGGTTAAGGATAAGTTTTAGATACTAACTGTTCTTTGCTTACTGCCTGTTTGAGCTATGACATGGGTGGTTCTCAGTGAAGTATTTTCTCAGGTGAGCCTGGCAATTTCTAATAGTTCAGGGCAGCTGCTTTTATCTCTAGAATATCTGTACACATGAGTTACTCTGATAGTCATGGTGTGCTAGATGGTTACAGTCAAACTCTTGTTCAGAGCAGAGAGGAACACAGACTAGGGGTAGAGCTAGGAATTTATTGTTAGACCAATTAATGTTTAATTGGCTATTTTTATATGTTTCCTTATCACAGCCCACCTCCTTGTCACCTCTTCCAGACTGAACACTGAAAATTGCATGCAGCCCTCCCCCAGCCCCATTACCTTGGAGGGGCTGTTTGTCCTGCAGAGACTATGTATGGGTGCCAGCCCCCTGCCCCGGGCGCTCACACAGCAAAGCCAACACAGAGCAGGCAACAGTCATGTGGCCCTCAGGCAACTGGTGCCATGGCTAATACCAGCTAAAACCAACAAAGGCCTAAACAGACCCAGACAAGTCCAGACACTGCGCTATGAGGTCAGTACAAAGCCTGTGGCCTTTTACAAAAAAGAGGAAAACAGTATTTATGGGGCTACATATGTATAGTGCTGGCATGGTCATGGAGGGTAGGTGAGGTAGAGAAGTAGGGATGATGGTCTACATCCCTATAGAGTTTGTCTTTCTGTAAGTTGCATCTATTCCTACATAGCAGCAAGCTGCTCAGAACTGTGAATAACCCAAATGTTACTTCTCAAACAATGCAATGTTGGACATTTTTTTTAATGTCTAGTTGAGACTGTGGCACTTAGAAAAATGAGATCTGTGATCTTTGCTAGTAAAAGCAAATGCAAGAGCAAGAGACAAAAAAAAGCAATAAAATAAAAAGTAAAATCTTTGTGTTGAAAAACAATTATTTGTAGCAAATTGTGAAAAGGGAGTCCTTTTGTAGTGCTTTTAAAGTCCTTTTTTTCCTGTAAGTATTTTAGCCAGTGAGTGAAAAGAGATTAATTTGGAATGGGCACACATTTCTTAAATACTAGATATGTCTGAACCTCTTAGATAAATGCTGGACTAAACTGATCTTGCTTCAGCACAGATCCACTGAAAGGAAAGGAAGAGATAGGACTTGTATTGTGGTGACTGCTCTTCTTTCCACATTCAGAAAATGGACCAAAATGCTCTTATGAGAATGCTCAAACAATAATGGAAACATATGTATCATGAGGACATAGGTTTGAATAAAGATGAAAGGAAAGTCTAAGAAGGAACTGAAGTCAAAACTGCAATTCAAAGAAATTCTAACCTTAGTATACACAAATCTTGTAAAAAATTGTGGCAAAATTTTTATTTCAGTGATTAGACATTTGGTCTTGAAGTAGTGCCCTAAAGTCTTGAAAAGTAGTGGTGAGTTGAAAATGCCCTTGAGTAAAAAGAACATGATACTAGCCTATGAACTGTGGGAGAAGGAGAAAAAACTTTAAAAAATGTTCATCTCCAAATCTGTGATTGAAATGGACTTCAGAAGGTTTGTGGACACACAGCTGTCTCCAGGCTTCTGAATACCAAGGGCAAAAAACACTGACAAAACAAGGTTTTAAATTACTACATATTGATAGCTCCATATACAGTGTCAGAAAGCTAATCAGCATCATTGGAGCATGCAACTAAAATTACAAGATCAAACCTGATTGCAGCAGGGTGCTCGGTGCAATGAAAAACAATGACAATTTTGTAGTGGATTTAATATTCCAAATATGTTTAGCTAAACGTCCCTGGGAGGGGAGAGGGAGGCACTGGGAGGAACAAATGAAAATGCAAACATGTAGGCAATTTTAAATAAGGTTTAGTTAGAGACTGAATAGTCTGGTTTCATTTCTTGGGTATTTAAAAGATAAGCATAGTTGTATAGGTGAAGTAATTTAAAAAATAACTATGAGACTTGATGCTGGAAAAAATAATTTGATAAGGAGTGATGTGCATTTCTATATGTAAATATAATATATTTCTGTGTGTGCATGTGTGCACACATACTTATAGGCCATCAACCTTGGAGATACATTAAAGTTAACGGAGAATTAGGGGTATGAAAATAATTAGCATAGCATGAATTAATTCACGAGCTCTGTAGCTCCCCTGAAGCTTAAAAATTAGAGCAGCCTGATGTCAGCAATCCCACTTGCAAGGTAAAAGTCATATATAAATTACAGAGACGCAATAAGAAGCCCATGCAAGTTCTAATGGTTCATTATTAAACAGAGGACATGATGCTCAATGAAAGAGACCTAACTAGCGGCCCAAATGGCTAATGAGAAAAGTTGGCATCACTCAAAACTTCTCCAGCCTACCTTGCGAGTAGATCTGCACACACTCCAAGACACAGAGTTCTTTGTTCCCTGTCCTTACTGGAGGACAGCTCAATGATGTGCCACCTATTCCTTAAGCACAGGAATGGGTTTGTAGGTCCTAGGCAAGTGCTCAAAACTGGAAGTTCTTCTAAAGAGGGCATGTGGCATGTTCTCAAGGTATTAGTTTTGGTTACAGCTGATGCAGTTCCAGCTGTGAGACTTGAGTTTCTGCTGAGAGATCCCTAAACATCTTCCTAAACTGGGAACTTAGGATAAGCAGCACTCTCTCTATCTGTCTTCTGAATACCTGTAGGCCTTCAGCAGGAACAAGATGCACAAAGGCTGTGAAGTATGAACAGTGTCTATACTCCTGAGATTGCCCTACCTCCTTCTACATTTCTAACTTACAACTCCACATTCCCAGTGGGACTGTCCAGACATGATTCTTCTCCCCCTTCCCTCAGGAGGCTGAAAAGAAGCCAGGATGATCCTCAGAGATTTTATTTGCCCTGTGGGAGAGCAGCAGCCCAAAATACAATAACATAGTTCATCAACTCCACTATTCTTGCGTCTGCAAAATACTTGGAGTGTTTGTCATTGGAAATATGATCATGCATAAACATATGTAGTTTGTTAATAACAAGAAGGAAAATAAAGTTAAATAGGCAATATATTTTGCTGAGTTTTAAAGAACATATGTTGTTCCATCCTAAGCCACAGTGTAAATTTTATGTTTAAACCTGTTATTGAAATGTCTAACATACAGATTTTTGCTAAAGAACATTAGGTTTTCAAAGACTTTATTTAACAGTTATTCCTAGTATTCAGACTCCAGTTGTTATGTTTTATACATTTTATAAAGCATTCCCATCTCTCAATACTATTTACAATATTTAACTAAGAAAATCTATGGCAAGCCCTCTCTGAACTTGACTAAGAGCTATTAACACCTATTTATAATTGTGTTTTACATGCAATTTCCTTGAGGTTTAACTTTCAGTGTAATGCTAAATAAAATTAGATACTCAGCCCTGCTTCAAAGAATTAATCTGAGAGTAACTAAAATAAAAAGTAATGAAACACTGCTTTAGTATTCCCTAATTCTCTCTCATACATAGAGACTTTTTA
This sequence comes from Theristicus caerulescens, assembly GCA_020745775.1. Taxonomy (NCBI): domain Eukaryota; kingdom Metazoa; phylum Chordata; class Aves; order Pelecaniformes; family Threskiornithidae; genus Theristicus; species Theristicus caerulescens. The sequence goes on from CM036558.1 coordinate 90,156,990, forward strand.
AATTAAGCTAATTAGCCAAAGCTGCTAATATAAACACATTACACATTTCAGCACCTGGAGTTTCATGAATCATATTTTATTCCTTTTTTCACTCACTAGCTCTGGGAAATAGGAGCTAAATCATCAGTAAGCAAAGTCCATGTGTGTTAGATTTTGCAAGCTCGTGTTTTAACACTGTGGCCAACTGGAAGTCTTGCAAATGTTGGTGTGTAATACTAGTAGATATCCTACCTATTTTGAAATTTGGCACTGTAAGAAAGGGAAAGAGCAAGTGGCACAGAATGGGATATATGATCTCACCTGTACCAAGAAGCATAAGAGTCTTTGGATACAGTTATTAGCACCTGTCATGTCATGGGTCTGTAAAAGTGAATCTGTTTTCTGTTAGAACTATTAATCATTGTAAACTGCTTTAGGCACAGTCGCTAAAATAGAAATGTTAAGGTCCAGCCATTAAACTGATATGGAGACTCGGCAGCTTCATACTCAACAAATATTCTTGCAAGATCACAGACTTCGTAGCAGCAAGTTATGGATCTCGGTCATATGATAACATTCTTAAATTGAGAGTAGGAATTGTCTGCTTGGGGTCTTGGGGTTCTCAGTTATGGTCTCAGTCTCTTGTGACCCTGCAGAAGCAACTTGGTCTCATATTTTTACTAGAGGTCACAAAACAACATGCTGCAAAGATAACCAAACTAGGTCTGATTAACTGGTCTGCATGGAGCTCTCTGTCAAGATTTACATTGCATTATCATCTTTTTGTGTACCTCTGCAATGAGGATATTGTGTTGCCTTCTTTTCCTACCTATTTAGTAACTTGGCCACATAATCACATTAAGAAATCTCTCATTTCACAAGTGATTTCCCTGGCAAAGAAATGAATTTTTATAGTATATGTCACTAGTCACCTGAATTAAATTTAGCAAGATGAAATTCCAGGGTGGCCTGAAGTCACCAAAACCCATGTTGCTGTAGCACTGTCCTGCCCCTGCCTCTACTGGTAGCCACACATATCTGTGTGCTCCCTGGCAGCAGCCTTGATGCTCATATAAGTGGGTGGGGAGTGGTCAGGTAACTCATTTATCTGAGCATTAATCTTCTTTGGTTTTGTTTTGTTTTTTTTTTTTTAAACCATGATACTTCTATGACATATTTTTGTGAACAGACAGTCTGGCTGACAGATGGCCAAGTCAGCTAAGTCAATCTCTCTAACTATCAAAAAAACCTGCAAGTAAAGGATGCCATTTCACAGGGAGATTATTTAATGGAAAATTAACCACCTGCTGCCAGTAAGCTTCTCATTGATTAACCTCCATGGAGAAAGTCATGGCTGTATTGGCTGACACTGGCTGTGTTTGAGCTCAGCAATAATACTTCTTTAAAGCCATGACAGCCTGGATGTGAGCAATAACTAAGGATTGTTCATGATGTTGACAGCTGTTTCAGAGCAGAAATCTCTTTTAAGTGATAATCAGAGGGGCATAGATGGTGCTGCTTGTCAGATGTATATACACAAATTTTAGAAGAAAACAGATCGTCTGGCAGCTATGTGAGGGATCTGTAGCAGGTCAGTGCTGGAAAATAGGTTGTTAGCCTTGAAGCAGAATATTGTATTCTTCAAACGGTTAAAAGGTGGCAAACATTTTAGATTGTGAAGAACTTTACTTAAAGGTTATTCAAAGCTAACAGAAAATTTAATCTCTGTTCTTCTCCTTTTACTTTAACAATAAAATCCAAGAAGACTTCACCTTTCCCTGAATGAAGAAATTACATTGCATGTAACTTCTTTCTGCTATCAGTTTCTTGCCCAGAATTGGGCTGAGAGAGGTAACACATCCTTTAGGACTATGATATTTGTAGAGTCACTTTGTTCTGAAAGGACCCTGTCAAACAGTTACTACAGCAGCAGAATATATTCAGATCTACCATTCTGCCACCAGGAAGCTGCACTTAACCTGAGTGTTCCTGCTTCAGTGTAACTGTCTGGAAAAATAAACACATATTGAGTTCTGAATGTTTTGGACCAAAGACCTCTGACAGACATTAAGAAAGAGGGTCAAGTCAGCAGAGAGATGTTACACAGTCCTGTATTAATTGTACGTTGTTAGATTTGTGGAGTTCTGTCTTAATGATACTATCGCTGCCTGATTATTTGCACACTGTGCTGTTTGGCAACAGCACACAAAACAGCTTACAGGGAAGAGGAATGTATTTATGTGAGTATTTATGCTCCTGCTGTCTCAGGTTGGAAAACAGACAGGGTTAGAACATCAACGGCTTTGGAGAAATGAAATAACCTTGCAGTTTGGCTGGTATGGAACACCTGGAAAATAGCTCTGACGACAGTCAGAGAGCATTGCAACACAGTCTTATTGCTAGAATATATACAAAAGATAGCATAATAAGAGCTGCAAAGATAATTCACACACACAAACCAGAAGTTAAATGGTTCCTGTTAAGAGAGAGTTTCATTTAATCTGTCATAAGAGTGCATGTTATTTCCTAGGGATCAAAAACTTTACTTCAACCCTTTACTTTAACTAAAAAGAAAGATGATCATACCGTTCTCACAGAATCTCCTGAAATGGACTCAGATCAATGTCTTATTACAGCAAATGAGAACTGAACCAGAAATCAAGGAAAAGGGTGGCCATGAACCAGAGAAGGCATGAAATCTTGCCTGGCATGAACATAAGGAACAAAAACAGGAGCAGAAGAAACATCCCAAGGTGAAGCAGGAGTCACAGGCAACACACTGTGGCACAATGCTGCACCAGAAACTGCCAGCATAGAGGCACAGAGCTCAGGACATTTTTAGCACTAGAGAGAGTGATAAATCATCCATGTAAAAGCAAATGAGAGTAACCAGAGTATGGGCACCCTGTTTTGGAAGACAGAAAGTTTACTAGCATAGGGCAGCTTGTGCTGTAAAGGCTTCCAGGCCCAAACACATGCTCTGGCTTGTTTAGTTTACAAATCTAGACACTGCCAAGGTTTTGTGTCTCAAATGGTAACTGCTTTATTTTTTCCTCTCTAATTGTATCCTCCATGCCCCCTCTTCCAAGGTATTTACATTGCCTAAACCCCTATTCTTAAATTCCACTGATTTTACCCAAAACTGGACATCTATGTACCTTGAAGAGGAAAGAATGAGAATAATTTGGTGCTTATGGAAGGTGAGCAAGACGTCAGCTGGACTATATGCTAGGAAAAACTGAACAGAAGTCTAGGGGTAAGACCTGCCACGGTTTGAGGTTCAGAAGTCCAGTGAGGAGCATGACTGAAGGGGTCCCAGACAAGGCAGTACTTTCTTGCATTAAACAAAGAACTTGTGCTGCCATACCTTTTAGCCAAGAATAAAATCCCTCCTCTGACTCATATGAACATCTATCCAATATACAGACTGTGCAGCAAACATTAGGTTTTTTCCACCTTTCTTTTTCTGACTTACACAAGTGGAACAATTTCAGGGGTAGAGACAGAGAAATCTCTAAGACCTCTCTCTCAGCATGCTTATAGACCAACTGCTAAAGAATTACCCTAGGAAGTGATGGATAGAGAATCAAATCCTGGCTTCCAAACAGACCCACATAGTTTATGAGTTTAGGTCTCACATACCGGGCAATTGCTCTAACAAACACTGTTAGGAAATGCAGCAGAGATAGGGGGTGTAAGTTGTTCTTCCATCTACAAAAGCTGAATATGAAGACAAGTGCTGGGGGCAAAGAACCTGATCCCTCCTGAGTCCAGAGCTCCTGAGTCCAGGGAGCTCCTGGTGACTTTAGATGCTAAATAGTGTGAGGCTGCTGCCAGGACTTACTGATACTGAATCTGCCCATTGGCAGAAAAAATATGTGTCTCTTGATTTTTCCCTAGTGGACTGTCAGTATCTCCAGAGCAGGAGGTATGGGCTTTGGAAGGTTTTCTTGAAGTTAAGAACCTAAAATGTCAGGTAGACCATTTTGCCATTTCTGTTATGTAACCCCTCTGCATGCCTCCTTCCCAAAGGAGGGGATTTTATACATGTCTGTAAAAAAAACAGGTATGAAAATCAGTTCCTCCAAAAAAAGCTGCAGAAATCCTAAAAATTATTATTTTTTCAGAATTTATGGCACACACAGGAAAGCCATTGGCTCATGTTGTGCGAAATGTGAGAAAAAATGTCCACATTTTAAAAGTGAGGGTCGTTAAAAACTGAATAACCACTAAAGAATGCTGGATTATTCATTTCTCAAAGTCTTCCAAAACCTCTAGGAAGACATGACTGAAACCACTTGACTGAATCCCTCAATACAGCAGTCTCCAATCATACTGCTGTGAGGACTACAAAGGTCAAGTTTTAAGGTCTCTTGTGACCTTAAGATTTATGAAAACATGCATTTCAAAAAGGAGCAATGTTGACCCTACATGAAATAGGAGAATTTCTTTAAAGCTATAATTTAAAACTCCTTGAGAACTTTTAAAGAAAAGTAAGTGCTTTCATACGCCAATTGTTTTGCATTGGTTGGGGGAAAATATGAGAATATGATTTAGTTATATATAAAATCAGTTCCCACAGTGGAATATCATAGAATCATAGAATGACTTGGGTTGGAAGGGACCTTTGAAGGTCATCTAGTCCAACACCCCTGCAATGAGCAGGGACATCTTCAACAAGATCAGGTTGTTCAGAGCCCCGTCCAGTCTGATCTTGAATGTTTCCAGGGCATCTACCACCTCTCTGAGCAACCTGTTCCAGTGTTTCACCACCCTCATTGTAAAAAAAAAGTCTTCCTTATATCTAGTCTGAATCTACATTCTTTTAGTTTAAAACCATTACCCTTTGTCCTATTGCAACGGGCCCAATTAAAAAGCCTGTCCCCACCTTTCTTATAAGGCCACTTTAAGTACTGAAAGGCCACAATAAGGTCTCCCTGGAATATATGCATTGCTTTTATGTACATACTTATCCATTAAAGCATGAAGAGTTATAGAAATCTTCAATGTCACATTGATTAAATTTTGCAGGTACGTGTACCTGGGACTCAAGTCGGCAAAATCCATTAAATCAATACAACCTGTTCTGCAAGGGTGCTGCTCTGAAAACTCCAATTGATCTGATAAGATTTTGGTTGTCTAAAGCAACCACTGAGACCCTTTCAGCATGGGTGCACAACAGACTTCTCTTAAGGGACTGGTTATGGTCATGCCCTAATCCTCCTACCCATGTTACCAGGAATCACCACAGTTATGGGAACAGAGTTCCAGCAGTCCCCATCCTGCCTGCCCACATGACAAGAAACTGCAGATTAATTGTGCGAAGGCTTATGTCGAGTCATAGGACGGGACTGACACCGTCATGTGATGAAACAGGCAAGCAATCCCTGAGTTGTGATGAAATGTTCTCCTGCGTGAATTTGAATGTATTCTATTTTTTTGTCATGTTTTGCATTTTTATAGTATCATCTTTGAATCTTTTGGAGAAAAAAAACATTTTATTTTCCTCTTCTCTATTCAGTGTGTTGCTACTTTCTAATTGGCCTGAAATGATTTCCTCTGATCCACTTCCTCACTCATACAGCTGAGTTTTGTTTGCTTGCTTGTTTCTGCAGCTGCAAAAATCAAATAGAAGTCTTTTCAACTGTAAAAGCACAGATATGGGAAGATGGCGATAGCACATATGTTACTTCTAGTGACTCCTGCGTAAATGGTAGCAGTACAATATAAGTTCTCAGCATTAAAGAAACTGGATGCACTTCTTATATTTCTGCCCAAATCCATCAGCTGGCTAATTCTCAGGACTACAAAGTACCAGTGAATATGGAATATGGATTAGGCTTTTGATGCAGGAATAATTAATTGCATAAATATAGCGTGGGAAACAGCCACTGAAGTAAACTGCAACACACATAGAAACTGCATTCAGGATAGGATCTTGGAAAAACATCTTGTGATGATCATGATAGTGAAGCAACTGGGACATATAGCACAGGGACATCTCCAGCATTTGAAGGTGGAGGACAGGTCCCCCTTGAGAACAGGTTAGGGAAACACTCTTTGGGAGTGACCTAGCTTTAGCCATCTAGCTGCTGTGAGGAAGAGGATGGACTAGAAGCCCTCTTGAGATTCCCTCCAGCCCTGTGATTCCATAATCCCTCATTTCCTAGAATTTAGTCATTAATAAAATCATTAGTGTTGCTTACTTGACCTTAGAGGTCTCTTCCCACATTTGCTTATTCAAGCATGGTCTGGCCACATACATCTGTGTGGCAATTATAAGAGTAATTGTACCTGTAAGAGCCTGAAGGGAAGATTGATTGTAGCTTGCGTGAGTGGATGTCAGCAGTCTGGCCGAGACTCCAGCCCCCACTCCTGCCTTCCCAGGCTTTTTATTTTGATGTACTGTAATGTGTTTTATAAAAATCCATTACTCTCATGCTCTAAACCAGAAGTTTCACCTCAGTCACCACCTTAGTGTGTTACAATACAATTCAGAAGAAAGGATTAAGCAGATAGTTTGAACGTGTGCTTTATTTCCCAACTAGAGGGCAGGTGGTCTCCCAAAACCAGACCTAAAATAGCCTCACAGTAAATTTAACCCAAGCCTAAAGCTGGCCTGCTGGCTGCAAAAGCTGTAGCAGGTTGCCTGTATTACCCTCAGCTGTAAGCATGAAGGCTCTACTGTGCTAGTGTCCTTGCCCACTGTATTTTTTTCTGATCGGCTTTTCATATTGTGAAGGTAAATAGCAAATTCCAGATGACAACACAAGTCAAAATTTGCTTTTTGTGTGAATCACGCTATAATCTGTCACAAGCTATCTGTAACCTCAAATCTCCATTTGGAGCTGTCAGCTGCTCCTTGTCAGAAGCTGGTGACAGGTACCTGCTGGTTATCTTGGCCAGCATGTGCTTTGCTAAGGGTTTTGAAGGGGTAAGTGACCATAACTTTCATTATTTTCTCATAACTGCTTTCAAAATTTATGAATCTTGAAAGAGAGCTTCAACAGTTAAGGCAAATAAAGAGGTGCCCAAAGGAACATTCACTTTGAAAATAAAATGGCTGTACTGGTTTGTTAACTTCCATGCATGAGGCAGGGAAGTCCTTTATAATTTTTGACTGTGATCGCTCTGAGGTTTTAAAGTGTGGCACAAATTCAAATGATACAACTGCACAAATGATGAGATTGTCAATTCTACGTTTATTTGCCACCATTCTTGGACTCTATCTGAGAATACCCAATCAGTTAAAAAACAAACAAAAAAAATCCCTCTTAGAACATTTTTAAAACATAAAGCCTACTCTGTACCTTCTCCTCTGTATTTTTTTGTAACCTATGTCCTGCAGTTTGACTGCTCTTCACTTTTATTTTGGTCAATATGTTTTATTTCTTATGCTTTTAAATATATTGTTTGTGTCATGAGTACAAAGATGCAAACAGATTACTGGAAAACTATGATTTTGCCATGGAAACAAGTAGTGTCTTTTTGTTTCATGGAAAACTTATGTAGAATAATTCAGCTTTCAGAACAAACTAAGAAACATGCTGAGCATATTGAGAGATCCATCTAAATCTCAGAAGCTGTAGTCTAAAGTCTTTACAGTAGACATGTTAAATTCTTCTTAAAAATCTCTTATTATAGAAAGATTTATAATAAAAATCAGCAACTGAAGGACCAAATCTTACAAAGATAAAGCATCAGATTTAAACTCAAGTGAACAGGTTGGTTAAATGCAAGGCATATGTGAAATAAGGCATAAGTAGCATCTATCCATGTCCAAAATTGAAATCCTAAAATTTTTTGCTTATTTGCTTTCTGCTATTGAAAATACAAAAATTCTGTGGCTCCTTATGTTTTTTCTGTGGTATTCCCCAGTTGTCTACATTTCTGCTTCTGAGCATGTCTAGAAATGCCTCAGCATTAACAGATCTGAGTATGTTAGAATGCAGCTAACACAAAAGACCAATTAATGTTCCTCTAAACATCTGAGGACTTGTTAAAGTAGATGCAGTCTGAGATCCATTAATGTACACGTGCAAGAGAGCGCTCCTCACAGTCGATTTTTTTTTTTTATCAAGGGCAGTGGAGCAGATAAAACTCTCCCTTCCTATTTTTTTTTTTAGTCTTTAGAGCAGCTATTAGGGTGTGGGAGACCTAGGTCAATTTCCTTCCTGTACGTAGCATGGTGTTGAAGGGATTCTACTGCCCATTGCAGGCCTCACTGAAAGATGCCTGCTGCATTAGCCAGAGCAGACTGGAAAACAACTCTTGCTGAAACTATCTCATTTTGCAGAAACATTCAAAAATTCTTGGCTAAAAAATGAATCCTCTAAGCTAATTGTTTAGTACTCATGGGAGAAGAGGACCTGGTCTCTAGTCTGTTTCCAGGGCAGTATTTTATTCTGTGAAAGGTTTGCATAAGTTATCATTATTAAAAGGACTGCAACTGAGTCCTTTCTTTTTCCAGAGGGTTTCCTAAATACTTAACACGAGAGGTTCCCATCCTCTCTGGATCAGTAAGAGTTCAGTGTGGACTAGTTCATGGTGGACTAGTGCCAACAGAAAGGGAATACAACCCTCCAGACACCTCCTTCACACAACACACATACAATAAACACTAGACAGAAATATGAGTGTGAAACAGCAAGGAGGAAGGAAACCAGCTTGACTTTCCCATATATGAACTACTGAACTTGTTTATAGAGGAGAGAGGGTAAAGAAGAGGGGCCAGGACTGTAATGGCTTCTCATCCTCCAACAAACTGTTTAAAATAAAGGAGTGATCCCTGCTTATTTCAAGCTTGTATTTTAAGGAGAAGGGGACACAGTATAGTGGTCAAGACCTTTAGGTGACCCTGAGTTAGACAACAAGGACACAGAGTGGAATTCAAGACATAGCCTTATTTTCTAGTATTTTCCAGCTGACTACTACTGGGGTGCAATTTCTGAGACTGGAGTCCTCCCTGGGATGGCCAGTTCTCCCACAAGCTGCTTAGGGAACACATGGTTGTGAGTACTGCTACACTGCCAGTGAGAAAGTAGATGTTGCAATGATGTCCATAATAGCAGCTATGCCCCTACTTTGAATCTAGTCTTTAAATCTGAATCAGGAAAGCAGTCCTGTTCACTGATCTTCACACCCTGCTAGAGAAGAACATGACATCAGTGAATGGGGGAAAAAAGCAAACTGGAAATGTTTTGCCCTTCCGTCATTACCATTCCTAGACTTAGAGATTTAAAAACAAATCCACACACACATCTTACAAGCAGATCAGTAATTTCACATAGCAATTGTTTCAGAATTCTGACAGATAACCTAAACCTCTGGGTTACAAGTGGTATAAGCAAGTTGGTGCTCTCTGGAGGTGCACAAAGTTTTGTGCTGTTGGGGGAAATCTTGAATTACAATGATGTTAATCTAAATATGAAGGAAGATTCTCAAGTGACAACAATTTATACAATTGTGTCTCTGTGAGTGCACATGCCTGCCATCTGGGATCTACCTCCCATGTTATTTATGATCCCTGGTAGACAAAATTCTGATTTCGCACAAAGATCAAAATTGTGTGTCAAAGTTGTTCTACATCACATTTTTAAAGAGGCATGTGAGTATAATGTGCTATGTTTCCACAGAAGTTCAGTACTAATAGCTGTCTGGACCAAAAGGCTATTAAGCAGGGACACCTAGGCTAACAGCCCTGTAGTTACCAGCATTTTGCAGTGCACTGTTCAATATAATCAAGTCATCTTGGGGCTGAACATCATAAATGTGCCACTTGGAGTTAGGTTTAACAGAGGCAGATGCTATTTACAATCAGGAGCCTATTCCTAATGACACTGTTAAATGCTTACTAAGATGCTAAGGGCAGAAATCCTTCATCGAGCTCCCAGCTTCTTAAAATGGGGATGCCAACCATAAAGGGAGCCTGGCAACATGCCGAGATGTGATATTCTGGCTCCAGTGGAGCTGTTTAAGAAGGAACAGTGATCAGCTTTATTTCCTTAGCTTAAATACTTCAATTGTTATTGTTTTCAATGGGTCAAAAATCCCTAGGATCATTTCAGTAAACCTAGGTTAAAGAGGGATATTCCATGTAAACTTATGCTGACAGACCCAATGAGGTGATAACTTTTGAGGATGAGCGGTGTTAATCTGCTAATACAAAACTTTTCACTCATTGAGCTGAGGCCAGAAGATTATATCTGATCATAAGTGACTCAGTGGCTAAGGAGGTCCAAGGGCTGGGAGAGTGCTAATGTCGTGCCACCATGGAATGAAGTCAAGCAGTGTAATTGATGCAACAATTGGCTAGTTAAATTATAATAATCCTGGGGGATAACGATGATGACACAAACAGTCAAACAAACAAACAAAACCCCCAAAACCATGGAATACAACAGCAGAGGAATTAAGGAATAGAAGTAGAATTAATGCTGATAAACAGGCTGTGAAGGAAGGCAGATCTTATCAGACACATCGGATTTATTCCTTGACACAACAAGTGCAACTGATAATCTATAAAAAGTCTGATTTTCAGACACATTGAGCCATGCAGTTTGGGGTGGTTATCCGAAGAAACAGATCCCCAAAAAACTAATAGCTCCACCATTTCTTGAAATTCAGCTAGTCTGATCTTGGTCTCTAAGAACTCGCTTTCAGATAACCCCTCTAATTGTTTTAAAGGCAGTTTCTCAGCAACAATTTTTCTTCATTTCATTATCCTGTATTTGACCCCAAGTTTTTTATTTTCCCTCAGAAACTTAAATGCCACACTGGCTTGTTAGTCTTTCAGCTACTGTAGTATGTCAACTGGGTATAAGATCAGATAAAAATTGGCATCTTGCTAACTTATTTATTGGGTGGTGACCAAACATTTATATTCTATTTTTAATTATTCTCAACCTATTCCTTCCCACTATTTTTACTTTTCCTTATTCTGGTTTTCTTTTATTACAGTCTGCATTTCTCTTGTTTCTTCTTGCTCAGTTTCGTATCTTTTTTTTTCCCTACTTTTCTCTTGCTCTCCCTTCACCCTTCTTCTGCTCTGTTGTGCCCCATTTTTCAGTCAGGGCAGCTCCCATTACTATAATACAGTGCAAAAAAATTGCAAATGCTTTGGAACTTTATGAATATTTCAGTGTTACACCCAAACCTTGACATGTATTACTGGAGAAGAATGAGACAGACTAAAACCAAATCACTTTTAAAAAGCACTGCTGTAGAAACTGAAATTGTAGATCAGCGTGAACTCATAATTACCAGTTACATACAGATAAAATAAGACAGATAGGAAGAGTTCAAACAGCAACTTTTTGAATATTTATATAACCACTGAATTTTCCAGTGGCTGCACAAGAATTACATCTCACAGTGACTAGAAAAAACAAACCCAATTGTACTGTTGGGACATAAGGTCAAATATACAAATTGTGACTAGTGCAAAGGGCTGATTTTCATACAGTCCAAATTACATAACACTAAAATGACTTTGTTTTGCTTAAAGATCATGTTAGTGTCGTTGTCTGCATGACTTTTAAAAGCTCGTCTCTCTGAAAGGGGCGAGTCTTAGTGAGCACACTGAAGTTGCAATTCCCTGTTTCATTTTGATGGGTCAGGTAACAAGGAGTAGTTTTCCTTCACTCTTCATGCTAAGCACAAATCAGTCTTAATAATTCTGGGACCTAAAGCTTCTTTACTGCTAGTTCACACAGGGCTCTGAACTCCCTATTACTAATTACAAAAAAAAACCCTGGGAATGTGAGCTATTACCTTAGGCCAACTCAGCTGCTGCTTATTTGTCAGGGTGCAGCAACAGCAGGCTGCTCCCTAAGGGAAAGCAAGAGTCCAGGTTCAACCAAGAGTTTAGATTGCCAAGTCCACATGGCAATCGCTATGGACAAGTGCACAGCAATGAGGCAGGTCTGGGATCACACCAGGAAGTCATGCCAGCAGGTCAGGATGAAGACCAAGTCTGGAGACAGTGAGCAGGGTAAGCTGAAGTCCAGTGAGCTCCAGCCAAGTACCAGTGACAGACAACTCTGCAGTCAAGACGGAAAGTCCAGCGTGTTGGCCAGGGTCAGGATCCAGATCAGCGGAGTAGGTGGGCATGGCTGCAATGAAGCTCAGGTGGGGACCAAGGAAGAGAGCTTCAGCATGAAGGCAGCTCCCAAGGCAAGGAGAGAGGACCTCTGTTGAGTCTTGTTGTCTGTTTCTTCAGTACAGCTCCCATCAGTGAGCTGGGCATGAATGCAGTCAGCTAAACTCCCAGAACAGGGGGAACATGCTCTGGGCCCTGACATTATTAATTGCAAATGGAGACATCTTTATAGGCAGATATAAAGGATGCTCCAATTTATACAGGACAGCAATGTCAATCTGAGGAATGATAAGACTCTGTATTTGGGAGTGAAGGCGCAGCATTCATGTAGTTCCTGAATTTTTATTGAACTACAGACTGTATCAGCTGTGAACTGAAACTGAAAACATAGAGCTAACAATGCTGAGATTTTCAATAGAAACAGGCTTTGCAAGCCTGTAAAGTGTCCCTTATGAATGTGAGTTGTTAAGCACCTCAGGAATGATTCCATTCAGCAGTCACTTATAAAAGAACATGTGTATTGATTCCCACAGGAGATATTTCAGGAGCAGATCACCAGGATGTGCAACCTGTATGGTTTAAAAAGGTAATTTATGTCAATGGTGCAGTTGTCATATATAACTACAGAAAGACTTTGGTAGAGTTTATCAGCATGGGAAACCAGTGAAAAATATACCCTCAGTTAGGAAAACACTCTGACTTTGGGCTTGTGACTCCTGTGAATTATCATTTGAGTCTAATAGTTGGAGGAAACATTATTCATACTGTCAATATTCAGTCCTTTCATCTCAATTCTCTGATTACCTCTATTAGCTATAGAAAGTAGGTAGTTTCAAAAATTGTACAGATTGCTGGAGACTGAGAGTAAGCACCCAGAAATGCATTGCAGAGAAAAAACATCCAGAGTCTCGCAGTAAAAAACAACTGCCAGAAAAATGAAAATGCAAGAAGTTGGGAGATTGCTCCATATGATGGTTGGTATTACTGTTTCCCAAGGAAATTCCTGGCTGAATTAGGTAGGATCTATTCCTTCATCACTAATTTCATCATCACTGTGAAATTTTTTCATTTTTCCTGCTGCGTCTGGAAAGTGTAGCATGCAGAGCAGAACAGTGAGTCCTAGCAATGAAAAAAGGGTTAAGAACTTCCAGGAAAACACAGAACAAACAGGGTAGAGGATGAGTCGAAGTCTGCAGTTGACTCAAAATGTAGAGGAGGAGGAGATAAAGAAAAATGGAGAAGAGCCAAGAAGCAAGAGGAAACTGCTTTCTTTCCTGTCCCCCATCAATCTTACTCATTGGAAATGCCCCTAGACTAAGCCACATGCATAAGCAATGTTCCACAAACAAGAAGTCAGTATCTCATCCTTGACACAAAGATGTTCAGAAGCACAGTCAGACATTGTCAACAGAGTGATAGCATCTAATCATTGAGATGTCTGCCTAAGTTTGCAAGGTGGGAAATGAAGGTAACTATGGCATATGAACAAGGCTGATTTTGTGTGCAAAGGAATGTTAATTTTGTTGATTTGGCATAACTGAGGAACTACATTAAGAGCTAGGAAGATAAAACAAGCAGCTAGAGAATCTCCCGAAGTAGATAGTTTACTTCTGTAGAAGGTTACTATTTGGTTAGTGCTGATTCAGAAAAACACAGAAAGACTTAGGCTGAAAGAGACCTCCAGAGGTCATCCAGTCCAATCCCCTGCACCAAGCAGGCCTGCCTCCTAAGATACATCAGGTTGTTTAGGGCCTTGTCCTGCTGGGTCTTGAAAACCTCCAAGGACAGAGATTCCACCCGCTCTCTGGTCAATCTGTTCCAGTGCTTAACCACTCTCATTATGACTTTTTTCCCCCTTCTCTTTCATTTCTATACTTAGATATGTCTTTTGCCTACACCTACATACACATTCCTGTCTTCTGTGTCCTGACAGAACTTTCTGCCAGCCATTATGCTAAATGCAAATATGACAATGTGTATACCCAAGTACTGAGGAAATGAAATCTGTAGGAGAGGGCAGCTAGGGGATATCTTCTTATAGCTATTGCTTTTGCAAGTCCTAGAATAGAGCTCGCTCTTCTCCATGCACAAGAATTTTGTAGGCCACTTAAAACTGATTGCTTAAAGAAAAGTATCATTGTGTCCTGGTTTTGGCTGGGATAGAGTTAATTTTTCTTCCTAGTAGCTGGTATAGTACTGTGTTTTGGATTTAGGATAAGAATAATGTTGACAACACACTGATGTTTTAGTTGTTGCTAAGTAGTGCTTACACTAGCCAAGGACCTTTCAGCTTCCCATGCTCTGCCAGGGGCACAAGAAGCTGGGAGGGGGCACAGCTGGGACAGCTGACCCAGACTGGCCAAAGGGCTATGCCATACCATATGACATCATGCCCAGTTTATGAACTGGGGGAGTTGGCCAGGGGACATTGATTGCTGCTCGGGAACTGGCTGGGCATCAGTCAGTGGTGAGTGATTGCATCACTTCTTTTTCCTGGGTTTTGTTCCTCTCTTTGTCATTGTTGTTTTTCCTTTTCACTACCATTTATTATTATTATTGTTATTATTATTGCTGTTGTTATTATTGTTATTATTGTTATTAAACTGTTGTTATCTCAATGCACGAGTTTTCTCACTTTTACCCTTCTGTTTCTCTCCCCCATCTGACTGGGAGGGGGAGGGTGAGCGAGCAGCTGTGCGATGCCTAGTTGCTGGCTGGGGCTAAACCATGACACATTGAAAGGATTTAGAACAGCTGATCTGAATTGCAAAAAACAATGCATTAGACCAGGTCTGTAGCAGCCATATTGCATTTTAACATTTAAAGAACGACAAAATTATGATTCCTCTACCATTTCAATATGACAAAAGTGCTTTCTTCACAAGAAGAAAAAAGTCATTCAAGATGAAAGCCTTGTGATGAGAAGGAGAAATGACTATTTAATGTTTTAGGTGACATAGCCAAAATCTTTCAGAAAGGCAGGACAAGATACATTCTGTTTCCTCACTTTATCTAAAAAATGAAATATTTATTATCTGAAACAATTGCCTGTTTGTCACCCATCTATAGCTTATGAAGAGACAACTGCATGAATTTAGCCCAGGCATGTCAAATATAAAGAAGTGGGTGAACTTTTAAACATACTTAATTTATCCACAGTAAGCAGCACCTTCTTTTCTGCTATAGTATGTTTTTCTCCTTCCCTTTCCCCCAAAATCTGTTGTCCCCTTTCTCTATCCAAACAAATAAAAAAGTTGTTTAAAGTAGTATTGTAATATCCTTGTGCACTGCCAGGCTCGCTTGCCTGCAAAACCACAGCAGACCCACACAGAGCCAAGATCCTGCACACGCACTTCCTTGGGCAGCAGGACAAGGAAAACACATAAGCGTCTTGGCGTGCTGACAAACCAGCATACCACCAGTCTGGAAGGTATGGGCAGGCACCTTTTTGGCTGGCCACTCAGAGACATGCTTGCTCTGACTGGTTAGCCAGCTAAGAATCACGCTTCCCTTCTCGGCTGATGATGAGCCAAATGGCATAAATTATCTGACCGAAAGGTATTGCTTACTGAGCTATGTTCTACACATGGGCCATACATCATGCAGAAATAATTCCATCAGCTGCCTGGTATAGCTCAAATCACAGCACTCCACTGACTTTGTTCTTGTTTGAAATTGAATATTTCTTTTTAAAAGACATTATTGGTTTTATTTCTTTTCTTTCAGACAAATATAAAACTGAAGTTTCTCCACAGCTGGAGGTAGACTGATGCAATAAAAATTTTACTGAGGGATTAGCATAAGGGTATCTGTATGTTAAACACTGCAGTGATTGTCAGTCTTGCAGACATATGCAGATTGTATTTTCACAGGAACATTTCTCTAAGGATCTACTATTGTCACTGGAATAATAATACATTGACAGCTGCTTATAAGCAGAATATGGCCAAGGTATAAGGTACCTTACTTTTAATGAGCGCCTTGTCTTCCTTTATTTACTAGATTGAAAAATCTGGTATCAGCTTATTCTAGAGGAGGGAATATTTTCAGAAACAAAGTTGTTTCCAAACTAGCTTTGCATGCACAGATGAGTTGTTTTGCCATTACTCCCAGCACATTGCAACTACATTGCTTCTGATTTGGAAGTGTCTTGCATCTGACCAGATCAAAACAAATGCAGGGTAAAATCCTGCAAGGTCATGTGTATTTGCAACTGACTGAGCCAGGTCTCCTAAAACCATCTTGGCTACCACAATTGACTGTAGTTTGGAATCCCTTATTACAGCATACTTTGGATTTACATCACATGTAAAACAGAAGAAGCAGGTGGTGACTTCAGCCAGCTTCAGCTCTAGAATATATGCAGATTAATGCTTCCTTTTAGATCAGATGGATGGAGCTGAAAATCCAGGAAGAAATTTGCATAAGAAGAGAACAAAAAAGAAATGATAAAATAGAACAGAATATTTTAGCCTACCAATAACTTTTTGAGTTGGTCGTTTGAAGAGTTTCAGAAGGCTTTTTAGACAATTCATGAATGTAGGGCCATGAGTGCACTAATAGGCCTAAATTGCCTTGACCAGCCTCACCTGGGACCTCCACCCACACAAGCTCTGCAGATTGGTCCAGGAACTCCATTTAAGCTCAGCCTTGGTCCTTCAGCCCTACATAGAGTTATGTTGCTTTTGTAGG
The DNA here is from genome assembly GCA_020745775.1 of Theristicus caerulescens. Lineage (NCBI taxonomy): Eukaryota > Metazoa > Chordata > Aves > Pelecaniformes > Threskiornithidae > Theristicus > Theristicus caerulescens. The sequence goes on from CM036558.1 coordinate 90,173,761, forward strand.
TAAAAAGCATAATGTAAATTACTGATGCTTACAGGCTGCACATAACTGGTTGTGGATGACTGTCTGAAATTGAACTTTTGAATTCTCAGACAGGAACTTGTTAGCTGCAACTGATACAGGCTGGTTGCAAATTTTGGTAACAACTGAACTAAACCAAAGCAGCATATTCTGAATCCTCTGATTAATGAAGGGATGTGAGACAAAACCACCTGTGCATAAACTATATAGGTTCTAGTGATTGCAGCTCTGCAGGGGAAGCAAGCGTGTAGTCATCAAACAGAGTAAGAGCTCCATTCTCTTTTTTTCTTAAATAAACCCCAGATCCACTATGGGCTGTCACTTTGTCCGTGATACCTGTAGTTCTATGTATCCTCTTCTCTATTGCTGGCACTGTCTCCTGGCTGGACTTCAGCCTGTCTTCAGCCCTGCCTCCTTTTCTTTCTTCATCTCTGGCTGCATCTCCTCCTGACTGGGATCCCTGAGGGGACAGTGGACCTGATGAATCACCCTGTTTTGGTGGAGCCCTGCTATGACCCACCCTGCTCAGATATGGGGGGACTGCACCCTCGTTGGGGAGAGCAGTATCCCTACCTGAACTGCAGTCGCCCTCTGGTGTTGCTGGGCCTCCCTCGTGGAGCAGTCCCAGTTGTCGAAGAGGTGGCAGTCACTGACCTGCTCCTCCACCTAGATGCCCACAAGTCTATGGAGCCAGACAGGATCCTCCCGAGGATACTGAGGGAGCTGGCGGAGGAGCTTGCCAAGCCACTCTCCATCATTTATCAGCAGTCCTGGTCAACCGGGGAGGTCCCAGATGACTGGAAGTTAGCTAATGTGACACCCATCCACAAGAAGGGTCGCAAGGAGGATCCGTGGAACTACAGGCCTGTCAGCCTGACCTCGCTTCCAGGGAAGGTCATGCAGCAGATCATCCTGAGTGCCATTATGCGGCACGTGCGGGACAATCGAGGGATCAGGCTCAGCCAGCATGGGTTTATGAAAGGCAGGTCCTGCGTCACTAACCTGGTCTCCTTCTATGACAAGGTGACCCGCTTAGTGGATGAGGGGAAGGCTGTGGATGTTGTCTACTTGGATTTTAGTAAGGCCTTTGACACTGTCTCCCACAGCATCCTCCTGGAGAAGCTGGCTGCTCGTGGCTTGTACAAGTGCACTCTGCGCTGGGTTAAAAACTGGCTGGACAGCCGAGCCCAGAGAGTGGTGGTGAATGGAGCCAAATCCAGTTGGCGACCGGTCACGAGTGGTGTTCCCCAAGGCTCAGTGTTGGGGCTGGTCCTGTTTAACATCTTTATCAATGATCTGGATGAGGGGATTGAGTGCACCCTCAGTATGTTTGCAGATGACACCGTGTTGGGTGGGAGTGTCAATCTGCTGGAGGGCAGGAAGGCCCTGCAGAGGGACCTGGACAGGGGCCACTCCAGCCAATGCTCAGTCCCACAGTACCCAACAAAGTGATCAAGAAAAACAGATGGCTTCCAAGTTCAGCCAAGAGTCCAGATCCTCAGGCAAACGCATGGTAATGAGGCAGGGCCAAAGTTAAGCCAAAAAGTCAATCTGCAGGTCAAGTCCAGTGACAGTAACCAAGGCCAAACATAGTCCAAAGATCATCAGACAGGACCATGGTGACAAGGCAGGACTGAGTCCATCCTGGGAAGTGAGCCTGCAGGTCATGGGCCAGAGTTTTGGGGTTCATGGCCAAGCACAGCTGTGACTGAGCTGCAGATCAGTACCCCTACAACAGAGATCAGGAAGGCACTGACAGCCCAGGACTAAGCTTAAATAAGTTTCCTCAGTCCTGTGGAAAGGGTGCGTGAGTGGAGGCCTGAGGTGAGGCTGTTCAGGGCCATTAAGACCTATCAGGGCCCTGGCAATAGCCTCTCCTCCCAGCGAGGTGCAACCTCACAGAGGTCTGGGCTCATTGGGACCTTGATATAGTGATTTAATTGCTATGGGGTGTCAGTGGGCTGTTTCAGGGCACATGGAGCTGGGATGGGGAACTGGGAAAGGGACATGGCAATGTGGCATAGTGCGGCATGAGAGACTTGGGGCTGGATGGGGTGGTTCAGGCTGGCTATGAGAGTGCAGGCCATCACCAGTGGGCTTAAGGCAATGAAAGGCCCCAGGTGCCCTTGATGGGTCTGGTCTACTTTTCGTGAAAAGGAGTTTCGGAGGGGATAGAGAACATCATTACTTTTTCAGTTACTAGGGGTAATATTTCTTCACATTTACCTGATGTTGCGAAGCAAGGTGCAAGAGATTCATCCCTTCTGTAATAAAATATATTTCAGCTCCTGCATTAAAACAGCTCAGATCCAAGTCTTTTAAAGATTTGCTATCAATCATATGTGAATTTCTGATTGCATCACTCGTGATATCAATAACCTATTGACTCTGAGAAAACTTGGCTTTGGTGGGGGGTCAGGAACAAGATGAAGTTATCCCTGTGCAGTGTTTTTGGTAGTTACTTTTGAGCAGTAGCTAAGAGACATGGATATCTGATTAAAAACATCAGAGTTTCTACTCTTCTTGTGAAGAACTGCTAGAGGGCAGTGATTGCCACACCTGAGCCTACCTGGTGGCTGAGGGCAAATATATGAAATTAGATTCCATTTCAAGGTACACAATTGATCAGTCTCTTCTTTTTGTACTTCTGAGGGTGCACAAGGCAGGATGTGGATTTGGACCTTCCCCTCCAGAGACTTGGCCACTCTCTACTTCTGTTTCTTGCTTTCTGTATTGGACTCTAACTCATGGGAAAGCACAGAGGAAACAACATGCTTCCCCACCTTGTTTGTGCTAAGAATTTTAGGACAGCATGTAAGGCTTTAAGTACCATTTTGACTGTGACTGTGTCAAATTAAAGATTCTGTAGTCATATTGGTTCAAGCTAGGAAGCATCTTATTTATATAACGAACGTACAATGCAGTGTGCCAAAAAATAGCGTACAGTCATGTGGAGCTTCTCTTCACCTGTTGATAACTTAGAAGACTGACGCTAATGAGGTCCCTTGATAAGCAAAGACAGAACTAAGAGCATCATAACTTCAAAAGGATTTTGCGTTTCAAATATTAAAGTGATGCAGTAGAGAGAAAGTGGAGTTCACAGTTGTGGAGTCCCATGAGGCAAGTCAAACTGCTTGAAGATTAAAAGCCATATCTGACCTTGTATCACAGATATATAAATCACGGAAAATTTGTTCAGAGGAGATTATTGTGCCAATTTCTGTACAATTTCTAAGGGAACTTCCCACAGGGGACTGTGTGGCTGAAGTTTGATAAGGCCTGACATTGCTGGAGATCATGTGAAGGATATGCATGACTTTTGTGAGCATCAGGCAGGATTTTTTCCCACATGTACATTCCTGGTAACCATCAATGAGGAAAAACATCAGTCGTGCTTCACTAAGGATTTTAAGGAAGTTATGGGAACCGTGATAATATCCTAAAAATAAAGCCCTAGGAAGATTTAAAATGCTAAAACAAAACAAAATATATTGGAGTATATATGAAAGAAAGATAGGCCAAGAAAAATAGAGTGATTTCCAGGGTGAGATTTTACTATCCTAAAAATATTTTGTGTTTCTTCTGGCTGCTTATGTAGGGCCTCTGATCCCAGAAATGAGTGCTTCTGTGCAGGTAAATGACTCATGCAGGTTACCTTAACCAGGTGAATGTCAGGTACTTGATGTTCTTGGTTTTCAGCCATTGAATCTATTTTGCTGTTTCACAGTCCCTGTGTGAGCCTAGCCAGATGTCAGGAGCTCCTTTCTCAGTAGTTCAATGTTTAGGAATGGGACAGAAACAGTGTAAGAGTGGCAAAATGAAGCTGGTGAGATGATGTATGTGCTAGACAGGGGAAAGACTGGAAGTCTTGGCTGGGGTGGGGAGAGGAACAGAGATAAGGTGTTGGTTTTCAGCAGTAGGGAATAGCTGTTAGGAGAGTAGGTGTGGCAGTGTGTGGCTGAGCTTTGAGTTGGGAAAGTGGTCTGGTGTGAAGGGCAGGAAGAATATTATCATAGAACAATATAGGCTGGAAGGGAGCTTGGGAGATCACCTTGTCCAGCCTTCTACTAGAAGCAGGGTTAATTTACATGTTAGATCAGATTACTCCTGAATTCTTAGAGACTATGGGATCCTGATCCCAGCTTGGGAAAGGTGTACAGTTTCTGACAGGAAGAGGCAGGAGCTGAGGTGGTTCCTCTCTGCCACTTGCCATGCAGTTGGACATTAACAGAGTGCTTTAGAAAATGAGTGGCATACCACTTGCCTGTGTAGGTTTATGAGCTGTCATGGAGCCAGCAGGGGCTGCCCTTTCACTTTTATGCAAATAGAATAAGGAGGCTGGATATAAAAATGAAAATACACTTTTAACAACCAGTTTTGGAAAAAAAAAAAGAAAAGACTCCTTTGTAGAATCATAGAATTATGGAATCATTTAGGTTGGAAAGGACCTCTAAGATCATTGAGTCCAACCGTTAACCTAGCACTGCCAAGTTCACCACTAAACCATGTTCCTAAATGCCACATCCACACATCTTTTAAATACCTCCAGGGATGGGGACTCAACCACTTCCCTGGGCAGCCTGTTCCAATGCCTGACTACTCTTTCAGTGAAGAAATTTTTCCTAATATCCAGTCTAAACCTCCTTTAGTGCAACTTGAGGCCAGTTCCTCTTGTCCTGTCGCTTGCTACCTGGCAGAAGAAACCAACCCCCACCTCGCTATAATCTGCTTTCAGGTAGTTGTAGAGAGTGATAATGTTTCCCCTCAGCCTCCTTTACTCCAAACTAAACAACCCCAGCTCCCTCAGCTGCTCTTCATAAGACTTGTGCTCCAGACCCTTCACCAGCTTCATTGCCCTTCTTTGGACATGCTCCAGCACCTTGATGTCCTTCTTGTAGTGAGGGGCCCAAAACTGAACACAGTATTCAAGGTGCGGCCTCACCAGTGCCGAGTACAAGGGGCCGATCACTTCCCTAGTTCTGCTGGCCACACTATTTCTGATACAAGCCAGGATGCTATTGGCCCTCTTGGCCACTTGAGTACACTGCTGGCTCATGTTTAGGCGGCTGTCAACCAACACCCCCAGGTCCTTTTCAGCCAGGCAGCTCTACAGCCATTCTTCCCCAAGCCTGTAGTGTTGCCTGGGGTTGTTGTGACCCAAGTGCAGGACCCAGCACTTTGCCTTGTTGAACCTCATACAGTTGGCCTTGGCCCAACAATCCAGCCTGTCCAGGTCCCTCTGCAGGGCCTTCCTACCTTCAGGGAGATCAACACTTCCACCCAACATGGTGTCGTCTGCAAACTTACTGAGGGTGCACTCAATCCCCTCATCCAGATCATTGATAAAGATATTAAACAGGACCAGCCCCAACACTGAGCCTTGGGGAACACCACTCGTGACCGGTCGCCAACTGGATTTGGCTCCATTCACCACCACTCTCTGGGCTCGGCTGTCCAGCCAGTTTTTAACCCAGCGCAGAGTGCACTTGTACAAGCCACGAGCAGCCAGCTTCTCCAGGAGGATGCTGTGGGAGACAGTGTCAAAGGCCTTACTAAAATCCAAGTAGACAACATCCACAGCCTTCCCCTCATCCACTAAGCGGGTCACCTTGTCATAGAAGGAGACCAGGTTAGAAATTAAGTGTTGCATTCAACAGGAATTTTCCAAGAATGTAGGTGGCAAATAATATCAATGAGGAAAAACTGTATCTAAGTGATCAAAGAAATTGTATGTAGTGATAGGTTTAGCTCCCACATTGGTAACACATTTGATTAGGGAAAAGTGTCATCACTGGAGGAAAAAAATGGGGCATAACAACAATGAATTAGAAAAGGTATGAAGAATTGTACATTACAATTTATTATATCTCTCAATCATAATGAAATTCACTTCTCCTAACCTCTGTTCTATATCTTATGTCTGTATAAATCCAGGGTTAGGGTTCCAGATACAGAAATAGACATGAATGTACTCCCAGGAGTAGCAATAAACTCCTGTTTCCATTCAACGAATCAAGACAACTCCTGTTCAGCACAGTAAGAACTTTTATTACGTAGTCAATGTTGGCAAGTAGACACAAAATGCCTGATCTTCCAAAGGACACAGACCAGAACTCCAGTGGGCTTCAGAGTTGTCTTCCTCTGTAGACCTCACATCTCCATCTGGTAGTACTTACCTTTTGACAAGAGGAGAAGAGAAACAGAACTTCATGTAAGCAAAGGAACCTCTTTTCTCTGACTTGGTATTTATCTCTTGCAAAAATCCATGCGAGTTCTTGCTGGCATGTTTCTGCTTCCACAGGAGGCAACCAGGGCTTTTGGATTTTCACACTGAATTGTGAGCATATTGCAATCTTTTTAAGACGTTACATGACATAGCTACAGAATGTTCCTCCCTGGTCTGAAATACTTGTTGCTTTAGCACATTATTACTCCACAAACCAGAACACTGTTATCTGAACCATTGACACCGTAATTAAAAACAAATGAAAACTTAGATATACTTATCCTAGAAAAACTGAAGGGATGCACAATTTTTTAAAAGCCTGTTTTCATGAAAAATAAAGAAAAAAAAAGCTTTTTACTACCTCCTTATGCATTTTCAAGCTGAGCATTTAGTTTTATAATGAAATCTCTTCTTACCACTTTTATTAACATATTTTCCTTTGCTAAAAGCCTTGAGGGTTTATCTTAAAAAAATCAGTCTTTACTTTTAATTATGTGATGAAGCCAAAACCTGGCAAACTTTCCAGAAAAAAATCTCATTCTTTCTTAGTGTTAAACATGGTGTATGTGCCGCAAGGGAAATGTAATAGCTTGATTTTCTGAACTGTATTATTGGCTTGAGGGAGGGTAGCAAAGACTTACTTTGACAAACAAACTCATTATTAACACAAGAATAGGATAAATATACTATAAAAGGGTACCAAAATGCTATTTAACATAACTATTTCTGTCTTTGTAAGAAGCATTCTTATAGGCATTAAACATGCCTTTTTTTTTTTTCAGTTTCCTAAGGGGAATCAGGCTTAGATAGTAGGAATTAAAAGAAAAGAGACATTGAAAAATAGATTTGTTACACCTGGGATGCTAGAAAGGAATTAATTTGTGAAATAATTGTCTGAACTGAATTACAGCCTCCTCCTCTGCTGCTTGCATTCAGCACTCTAGGTTATAAGTCCTCATTGCTAAAAGTTACAATCGAATAATAATAGTAATAACACCAGTACTAGCACTAGAAGCTTCAAATGATTATGTGTTCCCTTTGTGTTAGGTATTACACAAACACAATCGAAATGGAAAGAGCAAGGGAAAAATAGATGCTATTATTTTTCCCATTTCACATCAATGAGTCACAATACATTTAAGCAAATTTCCAGTGTTCTCCTGAATTAGGGTTTGGTTCTGGAGAGAGGGTTAAACCATACTGACTACATCTGGATTAATCTTTGCTTGCCTGCTGTACTTTCCCGCTACCTCCTGCTGCTTTGATTGTCCATGTTAGACACCTCTTGTAGCATGTGCAGGACACATGCCTAGACTTCCATTGAGTGAAAATGAGTGTGCAGGGAAGGGAAGAGTAGGTTGTAATCTTCATGGTTTCACTTAAAATGGAAGAGGATCACAACAGGGGATCTGTCAAGGATTGAGAGCTGAGCTAGATAAGTGTAGCTGTGTTTGATCAGAGGGCCATTTAACACAATATCTCACCTCTAACAATGATCAGTGGAAGGTGCTTATGGTGGAGTATAAGAGCAGACAAGCATACTCCAAATACTCACCTAGCTGCCTTTGTTCTTTTAACACAATTAACATCTTTTGTGTTTCATAGCCATTGATGTCTTTTTTCCCCCACACCAGAAATCTTCCAATCTCTTTTTAAACCTACAGAACTCTAGAAACTCATCAATTCTTGTGGCAAAGAACTACGTATCTTAAATCTACCCTTTGTGAAGTAGGGTTTTTTTTTTAATGAAAATGTTGCATCTAATTTCCTTTGCTGCTCCTTGTTGTTACTGAAAGAGACAGAGAACAGCTTCCTACCCTCTACAGGCCATGCTTGATTTTATAGGTCTCTAGCATATTTTCTCCCCAGTCACCTCTCTTCACAGGCTAAATAATCACATTTTATTAGCTGTTCATGGACAAATTCAGTGCAATATTCTGCTACTCCTTATGTTTCTACCAATTTTTTTCCCCCCTCCCACAACCTTCTTCAAAATCAGGAGCAAAAACACATATAGACTTCAAGATACAGATTATATATAGATTTGTACAATGGGGTTATGCTTACTGTTTTTTTTCTCTCTGTCTCTCTCCTAACAGGTGTTAAAACTTGATTTTCTTTTTTGACCAACAGTAAGCACTGAGCTGATGTTTTCACAAGGTGTTACTATAACTCCAAGAATTCTTTCATAAGGGTCATACTTAGTTCAGATTCTTCCCTGTTCATACTCTTCCTCAAAGAATTTGAACTTCACAAGTTTCTTGTTCATTCGATTTTCCAGTTGTCATGGTCCCTCTGAATGGCAGCCCTGTCTCTTGGGGAAGCAATATTGACTGCTCTTCCCAAGCCCTTCCAGCTTGATGTCATCTGCAAGCTTGCTGAGCGTGCACCCTGTCCTATCATACAGTTTACTGAGACATTAAACAGAAGATCGAAGATATTCAGTCACTTGTCCTCCTCAACTAATGATTTTCAAAGTTTCAGAAGGTGTTTTCTTTTATTATTCTTAAGTAAATAGAAATTTAAAGTTGTTTCCTCTCAGGTGGTTCTCTCTAGAGTCTGCAGTGGAAGGTATATTAAAATATCTCCTTTTGTTAGAAGCTTTTTTAATTTTAGTCTATTATCTAATTGCATTTTTTTTGGTAATAAAGGTGGAGGTGAAGGAGAGGCCCTTCTGTTGACCAAAGGTTTGGATATAGCTTGTCTTTCTGAGGAATATTGTCTGAGAAATTCAGTAGAAGGTAAAAGAATGTTTCAGATCCTATATTAGGGAGTGGACTGATACTACATATTCAATATTAATTCTCTCAGTTTTAAAATGTGTTGTCTTTATTATATCCATTTCTCTCTGATACAGCAAGGGAAAGAATATTTTGCTGCATTAGACTGGAAAAAGTAAAGGTATATTGAGCTAAAAAGACCAGATCATTGAATTAACGTAATTGATGCATACGGAAAAGGAACTGTGAAAATAAGAGAAAAATATATGATACACTGAGAGATGTGATGTTTCCTTAAGATGTCCTTTGAAGGTCCTTTAGTATTCTTGTGCTCATCCATTTGTTTTATATTATAAAAGGGTCTTTAAGTATTGGACTAAACTTACTGGGTGCCACTTCATGTTCAAGTGATCTTGCACTAACAGAATCAAGTTCTGGCACAAATAACTTCTTTCTCTTGTTTACTACCCTTATGTTCTGTCAGCCTGTATTTTGTTAGGTTTGAACCAGTTAAATCACTGTATTTTCTCAAAAAATAGAACAGAATGGAGATCTTGTTATGTTCCTAACTATGTCTGACTCAAAATAGATGAATTTGAAGTGGGTGGCCAGAATTACAGGCAATATTCTAGATGAGTTCTTACATAATAGTATTCGAAGTGGAAAACTGGAAATAGTTTGCCTGATGCATCTTAGCTTTATATTTGCCTCTTCTATAACTTCTTCAGACTGGTAGTTTACAGTCTGACTAACCACAGGTGTTTCTTTCTCCCCTTGTCTTGCAGCTGGTTTAAGCTGAGATTTTTATTAGTGTTACTTGGCCAATAAATGACGGGAAACCGCTGCACTTTCACATGTTGTCACATTTCTATTGTTCCATTGTCAAACTCTTCCAGTTTGTTTTGTTCTATTTATTCTCTGCTTCAACAAAATGCTTCTGGTGACTCTTGAGTCTTTCTCCTAGCCCCTGTAATCCTGGCACATCAAAGCACATCAAGTTTCTTCCCAAATTCTCTAGTTCTAACCCATGCCCTCCCCAGATCAAGGTTAAAACAAAGCAAGTACCCAAAAATATATCAGACTTTCTGTGGGCTGTACTGTGCCTGGAAATGGCAGGAAATTGATTTCTAGGAGCACATCAAGTTTAGTCAATGTTCATTGTCTCCAGTGGTGTACGCAGGTTTGCTGTTCTGACGTACCATCAGGAAACAGCCAGAGTATAGAATTGTTAAGGTTGGAAAAGACCCTTAAGATCATCAAGTCCAACCATTAACCTACCACCGCCAAGTCTGCCACTAAACCATATCCTCAAGCACCACATCTACCCATCTTATAAATACCTCCAGGGATGGGGACTCAACCACTTCCCTGGGCAGCCTGTTCCAATGCCTGACTACTCTTTCAGTGAAGAAGTTTTTCCTAATATCCAGTCTAAACCTCCTTTAGTGCAACTTGAGGCCAGTTCCTCTTGTCCTGTCGCTTGCTACCTGGCAGAAGAAACCAACCCCCACCTCGCTATAATCTGCTTTCAGGTAGTTGTAGAGAGTGATAATGTTTCCCCTCAGCCTCCTTTACTCCAAACTAAACAACCCCAGCTCCCTCAGCTGCTCTTCATAAGACTTGTGCTCCAGACCCTTCACCAGCTTCATTGCCCTTCTTTGGACATGCTCCAGCACCTTGATGTCCTTCTTGTAGTGAGGGGCCCAAAACTGAACACAGTATTCAAGGTGCGGCCTCACCAGTGCCGAGTACAAGGGGCCGATCACTTCCCTAGTTCTGCTGGCCACACTATTTCTGATACAAGCCAGGATGCTATTGGCCCTCTTGGCCACTTGAGTACACTGCTGGCTCATGTTTAGGCGGCTGTCAACCAACACCCCCAGGTCCTTTTCAGCCAGGCAGCTCTACAGCCACTCGTCCCCAAGCCTGTAGTGTTGCCTGGGGTTGTTGTGACCCAAGTGCAGGACCCAGCACTTTGCCTTGTTGAACCTCATACAGTTGGCCTTGGCCCAACAATCCAGCCTGTCCAGGTCCCTCTGCAGGGCCTTCCTACCTTCAGGGAGATCAACACTTCCACCCAACATGGTGTCGTCTGCAAACTTACTGAGGGTGCACTCAATCCCCTCATCCAGATCATTGATAAAGATATTAAACAGGACCAGCCCCAACACTGAGCCTTGGGGAACACCACTCGTGACCGGTCGCCAACTGGATTTGGCTCCATTCACCACCACTCTCTGGGCTCGGCTGTCCAGCCAGTTTTTAACCCAGCGCAGAGTGCACTTGTACAAGCCACGAGCAGCCAGCTTCTCCAGGAGGATGCTGTGGGAGACAGTGTCAAAGGCCTTACTAAAATCCAAGTAGACAACATCCACAGCCTTCCCCTCATCCACTAAGCGGGTCACCTTGTCATAGAAGGAGACCAGGTTAGTGACGCAGGACCTGCCTTTCATAAACCCATGCTGGCTGAGCCTGATCCCTCGATTGTCCCGCACGTGCCGCATAATGGCACTCAGGATGATCTGCTGCATGACCTTCCCTGGAAGCGAGGTCAGGCTGACAGGCCTGTAGTTCCACGGATCCTCCTTGCGACCCTTCTTGTGGATGGGTGTCACATTAGCTAACTTCCAGTCATCTGGGACCTCCCCGGTTGACCAGGACTGCTGATAAATGATGGAGAGTGGCTTGGCAAGCTCCTCCGCCAGCTCCCTCAGTATCCTCGGGAGGATCCTGTCTGGCTCCATAGACTTGTGGGCATCTAGGTGGAGGAGCAGGTCAGTGACTGCCACCTCTTCGATAACTGGGGCTTCATTCTGCTTCCTATCTCCATCTCCCAGCTCAGGGGCCTGAAAATCCTGAGGATGACCAGTCTGACTATTAAAGACTGAGGCAAAGGTACCTCAGCCTTCTCCTCATCCTTCGTGGCAATGTTTCCCTCCACATCCAACAAAGGATGGAGATTCTCCTTGGACCTCCTTTTGTCGCTGATATATTTCTAAAAATATTTTTTGTTGTCCTTGACAGCAGTGGCCAGTTTAAGTTCTAGCTGGGCCTTCGCCTTTCTAATCTTCTCCCTGCATAACCTCGCAACATCCTTGTAGTCCTCCTGAGTTGCCTTTATGTTGTAGTTTTTCCTTAACTTCATCTTGACAGCATCATGGAAGATTTTTAATAAAGTCATAACATATACTATCATGCAGAAGAAGAGCTAGCTTGTTCTGAAATAATTCATCATTGAAAATGTCATGTTGTCATTATTCACTGTGTTACTTTCTAGTTGCTTACAAAACTGTTTATCAGGTCCAGCAGCTTTTTGGGAACCAAACTCAGATTTTGTGGTGACAGCTCACCTGTATATACCACCTCCAAAAAAAAAACCCACAACAATTTGCTATAGGTAGTCTTCCAGAACCTCATTCATCCATTCAAACAGTTCTCAGAGATAACTGAACTGATACTCTTGGACCAAATCCTCAAAGTATCAAAAGCTGAATTTCATTTGTTTATGCCTAGTTAAAATCATCTAAGTACTTTTCAACTTGTTCTCTTTCTATTCTAGCCTGAACCTTTGTTAGTTATATTAACCCAAGTTAAACTTTTTTGTTGGAGACTAACACAGAAGAGATCTTAAACACACTGGCCTTCTTAATATTATTGCTTAGTAGTTTTACACTTTCCTTTACCTTTTTCTCTAGTTCTCTGCCTTAGCTTTTCTGACTCTGTTCATAACATCTTGTGCTTATTCTTTCTTCTCATCTTTAGTAATTTGATACATTTTATGCTTTCAGTAGAATTCCTGCTTCCCTGTATTCTTTTATATCTTGCTATGAACCCTCCTTTTCTGGGGCTCTAAGCTTCACATCTGACAGTGATGGCCGATGGTCAACAGCAAGCCAAGGGTGCAAGGAACTGAACTGAAATGACACTAGTCTGGTGAAATATCTTTTGCAACAACTCTATTCCTCAGGCATTCAAGCATTCCACAGAAGACGAGTCTACAACTTCAGTGTAAGCCTAGGCCTTTCCTAAAAGCAACATTTTTAAAAATTTGGAAAGAAACGTTAGAAATAATCAGACCTGAGTTTAAAAGAAAATCACAAGTTTTCATTTTTTAGAGAACTCTGTATTTTAGAAAAGCATCATAGAATGCAGAAAAGTAGGATATTTTCTTTCTTGTCTTTATAAAACTCCCTTTTACCTATTTATGTTTAAAATGAAAGTTCATACTGCTTGGATACCTTTCACTTTGAAGAATTGCTTATCTTCTGTTCAGATTTCATTTATTCCATGACTTCTCCAGTTCTGAATCACCAAAATCCTTTCCTAGATTGTTTTTGCACAGAAACAAAATGTAACCAATGAATAATTATTACTCATAGGGTGTTACATGCTTCAGTATTATGAATTGTGATTTTTTTTCTTTTTTGTTTGTTGGTTTAGAGCTGAGTCTAACAGTACAACCTAGCCATCTACAAGTAATGCTCAGAATATCTGGTGGTGCTAAAGATACTACAAGTTCTTTAAAACAATCTACTGCCTTATCCTTTCCTCTGGCCCTGAGTCACGTTCTTTGGCTTAGACACTGCTCTGCACGAGAGATGTTTGTACTTTGTTCTGGCTAGATAAACTTTCTATAACAAAGGCTCAACATTAAGCTCTAGCTAATATTTGCTAAAATACTTATCACAGATTAAGGTGTGGCTACATGCAATGCTGATTAAACAGCTCTTCAAAATGTACCCAAAGTTTTTCAGGAACATAAATACAATATATACCACACAATTCTGACTAGTACTTCCAACTTTAATAAGGGAGACGTATCACTTGCACAGATAATGTGGGGGTTTGGGGTTTTTTTCTAGATTGGGCTTTTTTCCATTGTTATAAAGAATATATAATAGCTATGCATACAGATATTTTAACACTTTCAGTGAAAGATAATAGCTCTAGCAATGCTATCTTTTCCTATGTTCTGCCCATTTCTCCATAGTGGCTTGGGTATCAAGTACTGCACTCATTGTCATTACTGAAATTCAGGATCCAAGTGCCAAGGTAGAGTTAAATGATGATTCTTGTTCCCAAACAGGCATACAGTGCCTAAAACAGGTCCTAAACCTGAAATCTATAACGATTGATCTGCACCAGGAAGATTCTGCTTTTGTCTTCAATTTTTATGACTGAAGCTATTGAAATAACTTATTTAGCAAAACTGACACTGGAAACAAATCATAGGCTTAGACCAGAAGAAGGCAGAGAAACAACAAAAGGTCTTTTTTTGAAACTGGGACTCATTGGGTAAGGAGTTGTGAAATTGAATACAGTATAACTAATAACTGCCTGATAATTATGACCTCAGTTATACAGTCATAGCATGGGAGAGCAGGTTTACACCTCTTTCAAGTAATCATTTTTAGTATATTAATTATGCAAAAGGTTGTATGCAAATGGAATTTCAATTCCTAAAACGTCAAATAGCAAGAAATCAATTGGGGAAGTAAATGACTTCTTTGCAAATGTCAAATTACTAAAAACAACAAAACATTTTTTCAGAAACCTTCTACTAACCAAGTCACTTGTCCTGGTTTTGCCTGGGATAGAGTTAATTTTCTTCCTAGTAGCTGGTATAGTGCTGTGTTTTGGATTTAGGATGAGAATAATGTTGATAACACACTGATGTTTTAGTTGTTGCTAAGTAGTGCTTACACCAGTCAAGGACTTTTTCAGCTTCCCATGCTCTGCCAGGGGCACAAGAAGCTGGGAGGGAGCACAGCTGGGACAGCTGATCCAAACTGGCCAAAGGGCTATGCCATACTGTATGATGTCATGCTCAGTATATGAACTGGGGGCAGCTGGCCAGGAGGAGTGATCACTGCTTGGGGACTGGCTGGGCATTGGTTAGCAGGTGGTGAGTGGTTGCATCACTTGTTTTTCCTGAGTTTTGTTTCTCTTTCTCATTGTTTTCCTTTTCATTACAAATTATTGTTATTGTTATTGTTATTGTTATTATTTTATTTTATTTTATTTTATTTATTTCAATCATTAAACTGTTCTTATCTCAACCCATGAGTTTTCTTACTTTTGCTCTTCCAACTCTCTCCCCCATCCCACTGTGGTTGGAAAGCAAGTAAGCGGCTGTGTGGTGCTTGGTTGCCAACTGGGGCTAAACCATGACATAACTTAACCAGATAAAGATACTGGTTCAGGAGAAAAAAGTCTCTCAACTGCTAGTTACAAATAGATAATTGCTAGAAAAATATGCTGCTTTTCATACACCAAATGTTTTTTCATATTCGTGCTGAAGGCAGTGTTTGTTCATTCAGAGAAAGACCATTTGGAAGAAGTAGTGATGTGAGAAGAAAATACCGTACTTTTGACTTCACAGTCTACTGTAATGCTGTTCTGATGGGAAAACAAGAAAAGCTGTCACCAAAGTAATGTTTTGGCATTAAATAGAATGAGCACAGTGGACTGTATCAGAGAGTCAGTTCTGGTTTTATTTATTCCATATCACCTTAGAACAGGTATTGCATATATTTACATAATTTAATTCAATAAATTAAGTAGTCTCATGGAAGTTTTCATCTTCACTGCCTATGTGTTGCTCTGCTTACAGAGTTCTTGAATTTCTCTTGAACTTTAATCTTCTGTGTCACACAATATGTGTGTATTGGCAATGGAGACTATCCAGATTATGGTATGAATGTGAAGGGGCACAAAGGAGAGCAAAATAAAATCATCCAACATTTATTCCATTCCTCTTTGTTCTTAAGCAGCGGAGGGCAGAAGAATCTCTGTTGAAAAGTTTCTGTGTAGAAGTTTTCATTGACTTTTGCACATTCATATCAGACCAATAGGAAGAGGGATATTTTGCCATTTTTATGTATGTGATTTGATTTTAATGGGCAAGGTTAAGAATTTCAGAATCTGAACCACACCTATACAGGAAGGCATTATTTGTCTCATCTGTTACATCAGCTCATTCATTTATTTTAAAGAAACACGGAAAGGAAATCTGCTAAACAGAAACTGAGGAAAGATACCGCTCTAGCTATCAACAGCAATGTATTTGTTGAATATTTCTTCTTTTCCTGTGTTAGTTTATATACCAAATTTCAGATTTAAAATGGCATTTGTTTTGCAATGTGATTATATTTGGATTAATTGTAATATCACTCAAGTATCAGAAGTTACTGACTCAATTATCACAGTTATAGATACATAGAAGGAGTCTCAAAATGTCACATAATCTACTCCCTACTTTTTAGCAGATCAAGTGTATCTAAGTAATTTGTACAGATACTTGTCTAATCTTTTCTTATTAACTTACAGTGAAAGAGATTCCAACACTTTTCTACAGTCCTGGTACAGTCTAGTTGTAATATCTTAATATCTTAACAATGAGAGAGTTTTACCTCTATCTAATCTTAGTTTTTCCCCTGGTAACGATTTCCTCTGATCATTTCCCAAGGGGATATTTATATCCTTATGAAAACCATAGTTTCCATAACCATAGCTGAAGATTCTTGTGATCTCTCTCCTTGTCATGCCCAACAAAGGAACAAATCCAGTTTCTTCTGTCTTCTTGGTCTTGCACCTGAGGTACCTTTGTGTGAAAAAGAGTTTTAAACCTAAGCATGGTAATTCAACTCAGCTTCTCCCAACACTGAACAGACCAGAAGGTAGGAGGGTTCTGATGTCACCGCAGCTTTCAGCCTTGGAAGAATTGCTCTGAAATGCAGAGAAGCTCCCCAGTCAGACCAGTGACATATATTGTGCCTCTGGAGCTCTAAGCCCAATGTAAAAAGGTGACGAGTGAGACTTCTAGCAGAATTTTGGCACTAGCATGCCTTCATGCTGGAATCAGGAGTGCTGATACAGAGGGTTGTTGATGTCATTGAGAGGACCCCAAAAGTCTCTGAAAGTGTTAATTTTCCCAGGTGGAGATCTTTTGGGATGTCGAGCAATGAGAACCTCAGAGCAGTGCTAGAGACTTCTGGACTCTTCTAGGTAGTGGTTCCAGGAATAAGGGTGTCCACACAAGTGCCAGGGTCAGAGGCATAGTGTTTCTGTGGTTTAACACTCCTCTTTTAAATCAGAGACTTAAGATATAACTGGTGTAAACTGATTAAGGTGTTTATTGATTAATGAATACAATAAGAGAAAATTGGAAAAGAACAGCAAAATTATCAATAATCAAATTAGCTAAATAGCATACTACTAATATTATTCATGACTACGATTCTGCAGGCTATTATGTACTCCTAAGAAGCTGTTAACTATTGTTCTTAAATCTAGTGAATCAGATAAAGAGCCCCTATTGAATTAAAATTCTATAAGTATGAAGGTACAAGTCTATTTCTCCCTACACCAAGTCATATAGCCATAGACCTGACAGAGAGCCCAGTCGGTTGTCCCAGTGAACTTGGTAGTTGACTGGTGAACTTGGTATTTTCTGGTCAGATTTGTTATTGTTTGTAGGCATCCACGCTGCTACTGTCAGAGAGTTGCCCTATATTTGTCTTCTGATGAGTTCATCCCTTATACTCCATTTTTTTCTGAATTAGATGGACCCTTGCATCTTATACATTAGACATCTTGCATCTTGCATTAGACAGCCCTTGCATCTCTTTTTCTCCATCCAAACTCTTCCCGAATTAACAACCTGTCCCTAACTACATTTTTTTTTCATATTGATTTCAGTTTTGCTACATTTATACTGAAATTTGGTATTTCTGTGGTAGATGTCACCATTGCAGCAGATAACAATAGAAAATGGGGGAAGATACTACTACTACTACTACTACTACTACTACTACTACTACTACTACTACAAATGGAAGATGATAAAAGAAAGATTCAGCAGGGCATGGCAAAAGAAAGTAGGTTAGATAAAGATGGGAAAGGATTTTGAAACAGAAGATGGGTGGATAGGTAAGAAAGGAGCAATGAATTAGCAAAGAATTGAAGGCTGGAACTCCTCAATAAATATGAAGGCACACGTGATATTTGGCCCTTTATATTGCCTGAAAATCATTTTAGGGTGTTGCATGAGCTCTTGATGATTAAATGGTTGGTATGTTCTTGAGTAGTTCAGCTCAGTGTGATCAACATATTGGTTTGGATCTTTGTCCCTCTTTAGGAGATGGAGACTGCTTGGTAAGCACTTGGAGAGGATCTTCTAGTTTTAGATTCCTCTGAAAGGCATCTAGTTTGGGTCTATGAAAATTGCACTGTGAACAAAACCGATGCAAGGTAAGTGAGGACTACTAGGTGATTTGCTTAGAGAACACTCTCCTGTTCTGAGCCAAAATGCTAATGTAGATTCAGGCTCCGTCAGCTCAAACCACTGGCAGCCTGGTGAGAACATCTAACCAGGGATCTCTTCTGAAGGCAAAAGCCTTTGATCAAGATGCAAGAGTTCCTAAAATCAGCAATGCTTAGTAAGAAGACAGGATTAAAATAATGCCTGTTCCACTCCAGACAGCTGACTGTGGGCTTATGAGCTGAATATGTATCTCCTTATTGTTGCAAGCAAGGATAAAAAGGAGAATGTATTATCATACAATCATAGAATCATAGAATAGTTTGGGTTACAAGGGACCTTTAAGGTCATCTAGTCCAACATTGTCCCTGCAATAAGCAAGGACATCTTCAAGAAGATCAGGTTCCTCAGAGCCCCATCCAGTCTGATCTTGAATGTTTCCAGGGATGGGGCATCTACCACCTCTCTGAGCAACCTGTTCCAGTGTTTCACCACCCTCACTGTAAAAAAATTTCTTCCGTATATCTAGTCAAAATCTACCCTCTTTTAGTTTAAAACCATTATCCCTTGTCCTATTGCAACAGGCCCTACTAAGAATTTTATCCTCATCTTTCTTATAAGCCTCCTTTAAGTACTGAAAGGCCACAATAAGGTCTCCCTGGAGCTTTCTCTTCTCCAGGCTGAACAACCCCAACTGCCTCAGCCTTTCTTCATAGGAGAGGTGTTCCATCCTTCTGATCATTTTTGTGGCCCTCCTCTGGACCCGCTCCAACAGGTCCATGTCCTTCCTGTGCTGAGGACCCCAGAGCTGGATGCAGTACTCCAAGTGGGGTCTCACCAGAGCAGAGTAGAGGGGCAGAATCACCTTGCTTGACCTGCTGGCCACGCTTCTTCTGATGCAGCCCAGGATATGGTTGGCTTTCTGGGCTGCGAGTGCACGTTGTCGGCTCATATCTAGCTTTTCATCCACCAGTACCCCCAAGTCCTTCTCTTCAGGGCTGCTCTCAATCCCGTCATCCCCCAGCCTGTATTGATATCAGAGATTGCCCCAACCCACCTGCAGGACCCTGCACTTGGCCTTGTTGAACCTCATGAGGTTCACATAGGCCCACTTCTCAAGCTTGTCCAGGTCCCTCTGCATGGCATCCCATCCCTCAGCTGTGTTGACTGCACCACTCAGCTTGATGTTGTCTGCAAACCTGCTGAGGGTGCACTCGATCCCACTATGTCATTGATGAAGATATTGAACAGCACTGGTCCCAGTATGGACACCTGAGGGACACCACTTGTCGCTGATCTCCATCTGGACATTAAGCTGTTGATCACTACTCTTTGGATGCAACCATTCATTATCATGTGATAGACTGTAGTGTTAGGAATAGGGGTAGAAAAAAGATTAGGAAACTCTAGCATTTTGTATGGATAATGAGAGCTTTGCCCTGAGGAAGTGGATAATCAAACATTAAAACCTAAGATTTCCTTTTGTGTTATCGTAAACTCTACGTGCATTTTTATTTTCTGCTTAAGAAAGCTATCTTCTTAGTTTCCTGTTTTTCCTGAGTTTCCTTCTTGATCGGAGAACACATACATGGAGATTTCCTTACTTCTTTATCCCTTTGTTGAACATTATATTGTACGGTTTTTCCAGAAAACCTCATCTACCATATTAGGAGAGATGCCAGGTGAGTAGCCTTCGTAATACCTATGAAACTCTCTTTGCTGTGAGAACACTGTACAAGGATTTCCTGTCTGCTTATAAGTGGAAGTGGGAGTGAGTGAAAGTAACTGGAGCAAGAGTTGCTGGATAGGTTTATGGGGTAACTTCTAGGTGAGCTTAGCATACTCTTCTTGTTCCAAGGAATATACAACCTCAATAGTCAAGACATAAAGAATGATCAGATTAAAATTTGGAGATGAGATAACAAGCAGAGATACCAAGTGTACATGTTGTTATGGTATTATTATCATCATATTATATAGCTTATTATGACCCTCTGCACACAACACATCCCATTCAACATACATCCTCAGCAGAAAGTTCTAAGAGCCCAGAAAAACTGACAGAAAAATGATTCTCTCATTGTTTTGGGTGAGCTGTAAAGACGCACTGAATCTTAAACACTTTAAAATGTCTCAAGCTGAAAGATGGGCAAAATGGAGGCCAGGGTAGCTGCATGCTTTGCATTATACTGTATTGAACTAGGAGTGCTTCACAACCAAGAAAATCTCCCTGCCAATGAACGGGAAAGTAGCAGGGAAGCTTCTCATGGATGTTTTTTGAACATAAGTCTGAGCAGGCCAACTGAAACAAAAGAAATGTGCTCACACGGACTGTGTAGAACATCATACAAATGCTCAACATGAACTACACAACTTTGTAAATAGGCCTGTGAGTGAGTAGGTGTAAAGGCCCGTGCAACAGATACCAAGCTAGAACTTATTCCAAGTGTTCTGCAACATGGAGGTGCTCAGTTCACACCAATTGGGAGTAGCCATTGATAGCATAGACATGAGCTGTTTGGATCAATTGCTAGAAGAGGAATTGCTCCCTCAAGGAGATCATAAGGACATAATAGATGTAGTCTTTGTCTGCTTATACTTCAGGCTTCATATTACTCAACCTGTTCCTGCTCTTCTCTCCACTGTCTCTTACTTTTTTTGGTCATTTGGGGTTTTTTTCCTGCTCAGAGCAACATCCTTGTCACATCAGTCCCTTGTTGCCCAGTATCTTCCATCCTGGCCTCCACTTGTCTCTGCACCCTGACCACCTCTTCTCCCTAAGTTATTTTTGTGGGTTTGTTCCCCCCCCCCCCCATGTTCATTTTCTCGTTCTCTTTCTCCAGCCCACATCCATTTCTTTCTCATTCTCTCCACATTTTCTGCCTTCCCTCTTGCTCATAAGAATTCCTGCTCCCCTTAATTGAGCACTAGAAATTCTAGTGTGAGGAGAGATCAGCGGTAGGGAGGGTGGAGTCTGCCTCCCACCCCCTCTCCTCAAATTAAAGAATTCCTCTCCCAGGAATTAAGTGCAACTGCAGAGAAAGTGTGCACAATACTAGCTTACATTTTGCTAGAATTTTGTTGATGCTGTTGGTTATATGCTTTTTACTCATTGTATAGCTTGGAAACTTGAATTATACTGCTAAAGTACAGAGGAATCAAAGCTATGGATTCTGACAAGAAGAAATATGCTTTTTCAATATCTAAACATAGCAATAAAGAATAAGGTGCAAATATTGATTTTGTGTATTGCTATCATTCTTTACTTAAGAGTGCTCACTGACACAGTGATGTCAGTGGTCAATGGTATTACAGTGGTACAATGGTTATTGCTGTAGCATAGACCGTATCTGACCTGGGACCAAGACAGCCATTAACATGCTTTGAAATAAAATCGTTAGGTATATATCCAGAGCTAAATTTAGACAATGATGTTTATGAGCAAGCTTGAGGAATAAGTCTAGTAGAAGGACAGGTTAGTAGACTTTTCCTTATGATCCAATAAACTGCTACTGCGTTTTACCACAAAATGATATCTTGGAGCACAGCTTTGTAGGGAAAAAAAAACCATACTGTATGTCAGGATCCAACCCAGCAGTAGATTTTTACCTCTTCTGGTCTAGGTTATACTTCTATTTTTTCTCTTTTTTCACACTGAAATGAGAAACAAGCTTGCACTAGGTAACTAAGAATCCAATACTTATGGATTGTATTGGGAGGGAAGCATGTGGTTGTTGTTTGGAAATATAACAGAGATAAGAGCTAGGTTTTTTATGCCAGGGACACGGATGCTCAAGTCAGGTTTATACTCTGTAACTTGCTTTGCCACATGGCACATTGTACACAGTTACTCTTGAGATGCCCTCATTTTTCCAATGGTAAAATCTGCATTCATTGGACATACATAAAGTGGGCTATATAAATGAGCCCAAAATTTTGTAATACAGCCCGAAAGGCTTCTCCCCGGCACATTATAGGTAAATATTGCAACACTCAAGCAACACAGTTTCACCATGTTCACTTTAAAATTTCAGATCATGGACTGAGGAACCAAAGGTGCATGTGCAAATAGATTTAGAACAACGAATATGAAAAGATGCTATACCCAGCAAACTCTCTGCTGGGAGAACATAAACAGCCAACACAAGTTGTAACATTATCATGCTGCTTATAACTAACTGTTCCCAGGTGTTTTTACTTCACCATAGTTAATTAACCACTTCTGCATAGTATTTCATGGTTAACAAAGAGCTCTTTGAGATGCTTGGTAATAACTCTCAGTATGTAAAACAGGAATAGCAGTTCCTTATTCTTAAACCTCTGCTTTTCTAGAGAAGTGCACAAAAAAAGTTGTCAGAAAGGGCTAGAAAGTGTCAGAAAGCTTTCATCAGTCTAATGGAGCCCATAAAGGATGGCAAAATACAGGATAATGGTGTCCTTGCAAGCCTTCATCTTTAATGATGCTGAAATTTGAGACCATTTTATTTGTACGCTTGGAAAAGTGGTATGACAGTCCTCAGAGTCAGTACTGTCAATACTGGTCTTTCTCTTTAAGCTAAAGGGGTTTGTTCTTTCAAAGTTGTTTACACAGTGTTGTTAGGCTGAAAGCAAGGCATATTCAATGCAATTCATACAGGAACAAAACAGACAACTGTGCAAGGCAAAGAACTCTCACTGCAGAAGTGTGAAGAGCACAGGGCTGAGTTTCAATGAAGAGACTGGGATCAGTTGGGTAGTCTGAGGCCAGGTTTCTAAATTGGTGTGGAGGCAGAGAAGATGTGTGGAAGGCAGTCAGTGACAAATGTCTGCCCTGAAAGTGACTCGCAGAGTGAGGGGCAGGGAATCAGGGAGAGACTGTGACTGAATACTGAATTGGGAAGATCTGGAGGGGAAGAAAAGAATTAGGAGCTCCCAAGAAAGAAAAAGAGGATGAGGATTTTTAAGGATATGAGCTGGGTCTCATATATCCTCATATAAGGATATGTTGCTGGGCAAGAACATTGGAAATAAAAGTGGAGGGAGGATTAGAAAGCAAGGACAAAAGGCAATCCCCCACTGGGATGTCTCCACACAGTCCCTTTATGTTGTCTTTGGTCTTTCTAGTTGCTCCATCCAACTGGGATTAATTCATTTAATAGGCAGGTTTTTCTTCTAGGCAGGTAGTACTCTAGATAGGTGATCTCTCTCCATTTTAGTCCAAGTCAGGCAATTTTACAACATTCGATCACATGGTGGTGTTAAGCAGACTGTCCTGACAAGAGGACATGTGGTATCCTCCACAAGGTGGGATGGGAAGCAACCACTATGGTACCAGAAATGGCATGGGCTGAAATAAAGATAAGGCTCCTTTTCCTGTAGAAAGCCTTATATTGACAGTGTTGGCAGAGGCAGTTACAGTTACATGTGACTGTGACCTGTGTGAGACAGATGAAACAGTAGGGTGATGCTTTCCAGATTGGGCTGCTGATGGCATGCTTTCCAAAAAAAGGAAAGTTTTGTAGGATAGATTTTGCTTGGACTGCATCAAACCACACATGTTGTAGTGTTGTGCAGTTTGGGGGACCAGACAGAATCTACCCTGAAGTAAAATTCTTGAACCACAGGTAGCATAAGCGCCGGCTGCTGTGGTGAACTGATCCCACTATTCGTACAGGCAGTAAGTCAAAATTTTCTGGACATTTGATATAATCTCCTCATTTACAGAAGTCCTGAGCATTCACAGCTTCAACTGAAGTCAGTGGGACTTGTGTATATGTTATTATATATTCATGTATATTGCGTATAGTACACATATATATATATACAGTGCTGCATAATACAAAGTGCTCTGATATTCAGGCACAAAACCTCAACTGGAAATGCAAAATTACGGATTACTTTTGAAAAGCAGAGTTTGCAACATTTGTACCTTTTTAACAGAAAGAGAAAGGAAGGGAAGATTTAGTCCCTTGTTTTCTTTCTTCTTTATGTAATATTATATAAAAAGCTGAGTAGAAGCATTTAGGTATGGTCTGGCCTGTAAGAGGCTGGTAGAGATGCTCCTCTCCATTTAGGACTCAAGGAGGGCTTATGCAGAGATGAAATCTGTTGTGATTCAGTCTGTCCTTACTAAGGTCATCATTCTGTTCTTGAGAGGGTAGATGACTTCGTAATCTACTTTCTTGATCTCTTCCCTGTCTCAGTTAGGTGCAATCTGAAACTAGTGCAAGACAAACCATTTCCATGAGTACATATTTTTCAAATATTGCCTTACACAATTAATATTTGTTATTGACTGGAGGATCTTGTTCACAAAGTTCCCATATTCCACACATGCAGATTCCATCACTGGAAAAGTGGCCAGGTGGGTGTACAAGTGGCTAGGTAGGTGGTGACTCTCTTGGGGGACAAGAGGCCTTGCAGAGGGATCTGGATAGATTGGAGTATTGGGCTATGATTAATGGTATGAAATTTAACAAGTCCAAATGCTGGATCCTGCACCTATCATGGTGTAACGCTGGGCAGAAGTATAAACGGGGAGAGGAGTGGCTGGGAAGCAGCCCTGCAGAAAGGGATCTGGGGCTGCTGGTTGACAAGAGGCTCAATATGAGCCAGCAGTGTGCCCTGGCAGCCAAGAGGGTAAACCACATCCTGGGGTGCACCAAACATGGCATAACCAGCCAGTCAAAAGAGGTGATTATCCCACTGTATTCAGCGTTGGTGTGGCCTCACCTTGAGTACTATGTACAGTTCTGGGCCACACAGTTTAAGAAGGATGTGAAGGTACTTGCATGCATCCAGAGGAGAGCAACAAAGCTGGTGAAAGGGCTGGAAGGCATGGCCTATGAGGAGTGGCTAAGGACTTTGGGCTCGACTGGTTTGGAGGAAAGGAGGCTGAGGGGTGACCATATTGCGCTTTACAGCTTCCTGAGGAGGGGAAGTGGAGAGGGAGGTACTGATCTCTTCTCCCCGGTATCCAGTGATAGGACATGTGGGAACAGTTCAAAGCTGCACCAGGGGAGGTTTAGAGTGGACATTAGGAAGCATTTCTTTACCGAGAGGGTGGTCAAACACTGGAACAGGCTTTGTAGAGAGGTGGTCAATGCCCCAAGCCTGTCAGTGTTTAAGAGGCATGTGGATAATTCCCTTAATAACATGCTTTAACTTTTGGTCATCCCTAAAGTAGCCAGGCAGTTGGACCAGATGATTGCTGTAGGTCCCTTCCAACTGAAACAATCTATTGTATTGTATTGTATTGTATTGTATTGTATTGTATTGTATTGTATTGTATTCTATTCTATTCTATTCTATTCTATAACTCTGTACACAGCGATACCCTACAAAAAAGCCAGGGCTTTATGCCTGGGCTTGTTGCTGTTTGGGATTTTGGGCAGAAACTGTTGACCAAATGAGAAAAATGGAGAAATAAAGGGAGTCAAAATGCCCCATATTTGTAAATGAGCACTTCATGTGAAACTGAAACAATAATTACCTGACTAGTTTTATGTACTCTGAAATCAAACCAATGGAAGAACAGGAGTAAAAGGCAGAATACAGCTGTAGGTCCCAAGTCCTCTTTTTCAGCCTCCAAAAGACATTCTACTGAAGACAAAAACCTCCCTTAAGAGGTTGATTTTAACACCTGCAGCAAAAATATTTTAAGTATTGGCACATGAAAAAATAAAAATTCTTTTTCCTTCTCTTACGTGAGCTTTGAAGGCAATTTTTTGATTTTGTGGACTATTTTTTGTTCTTGCTCATGTATATTTCCATTATGGTATAATTCAGTCAGATTGAAAAAACCCAACACTTTGCCAGATTCTTGTGCTGCTGTTTTCTCTGAAAATCCTATTTATTTTTAGTGACTTTTAGTCTACTGTGAACAAATATGGAAGAAAATAAATGCACTGATTGAAGGCAGACTAAAAAGGACTAGATGAAGGTACAGTGTGGCCACTCATCTACTGGCAGTATTTTCCTGAAAGAAGTATACTTCTTGTAGGTACAGAAAGCTGTAAGCAAGAATTCATTAAAATGTTCCTAAATATTGATGTAAGGAAACGCAGCAGCAAGGGGATTAGAAGACTAGCTTTAAAGCGTAAACTTGCATCAAGAAGGTGACTATGACTCACACATCTGTGCTGTCCTCAATGGATTTAGTACTGTAATCAACAGTATATACATTTGCCTCTTCCGTCAAGTAAACCAGAAAAGGTTTAGTTACTTTTTCCATTCATCTGCTTTTCAAATTCTGTAAGATCAGTATATCCCACAGTTATTTTAGATTCAGCAGTACTTCCTTTCAGTTCATATTAAAGTAGGTTCCCACTGACTGACATCTGGGACCATATTTTCTGCCTTGTCTGGGCTTCGGTGTGTAACTTTTAACTAAAACGTACAGAGTAGCTGGCTAAAATCCTACACTCCCTCTACATTGCTGCATTTTTAATAGATAAATACAAATAATAGTGTTGCGTGTTTTAATCCTAATTTCCTAATGAAGTTTATTTGAGTGAGTTTTCTGTATCTCATTCAGCCCTAAAATCTTTTGATCCTTTTTAAAACTTGACTTGACAGGGCGGTAGAGATACCAAAGATACACAGCTACTGCAAGCATCGTGAACCTTGAGGAGGGGTGAGAAGAGAGGAACTGGCAGCAGAGCTGGATCCTGGCGCTCTGCGGAGGATGCCCCAGCAAGCACCGGGCAGCTGTATGTGCAGTTGGGTCTGATGGACGCAGGAAGGACCAACAGCCAAATATGCCCCTTCCTGCTTTTCTGCTGGCCAGGGGTGATAAGAGGACTGAGATCACTGTCAGGGCAATGGGCGGTGGCATAGCAGGTGGAGGAAGTGGAGATTATGGCAGGGGTGGTGGTGAGGGCGCTGTCCTGTGGGGCAGGAGAGGAATGCAGCACGCTAACTGTGGGATATCACAGGGGATGGGGTGCATTTCTGCAGGAAAATAGGCTTTGGTTAATGTGTCACTTAAGGGACATATATGTTTAAAAACTTTTGTTTGAAAGGAAATGAGAAGTTACATTTTATTTTAATGAAATCACTGACAAGCTACGTAACCATCTGTGTTTTTCCTTGTTTTCTATTGATTAGGCTTCTTTCTCTAATCAAAATAGAAACCTAAATAGGAGCTTGAATTTCCACAAGTTGACTAATTTGTCATTTTTCTTGAAAAACTATTCCTAACCCTCTGAATTTTCTTCTTTTTTTTTTTTTTTTAACCAACTTAAGATCTGTTTGTTGTCCTTTCATTGATGATATACTGGTGAAAAATTACTACAGGATGCCTGCCATATCAGTTCTGACCAGGTAGCAGGGGGTTGATTTCCACTTCCAAATTTGCTTGAAAGTGGGTATGTTAAGAAAACATTTACAGCTGCTGATTGGCCCACTGTTCAGTATTGAGCTTCATGCAGAGGTTCCTTGCCAACAGTGTAAATATTTGAATACAGTAAATGTTACATCTGATTCTTACTCATTGCCTGTACTGGGGTAGAATCAGCAGGATTGTTTGGATCCAGGTCAAAGCTTGTTAAGTGTATTAGCTTTCACATTCTAAATCACATTACCAGTATAAATAACACATTTGTATGCTACAAGGCATAAAGTAGGAAGCAAACAGTACTTTGGATGCTTTGGTACCTCAGTTACTACTCTACTGTTTTATAGTAATAGGGCAAGTAAATCCTCTTAAGAGGATGAATGCTTAAAATTAAGGCTCTAGAATAGTATTTAGAAGACTTGGTTCTGCTCTTGAATTTGCCACAGCTTCTGCATATGACCTTTCCGCAAGATAATTAGGGCTTTGCTCTGTGTGTTTAATTCACTGTCTGTGAAGTGGTGATAATGTTACATATGGCTAGTAGGAGGTAAAAGCATTCATGTTTGTAATGAATTGAAATACCGTGGTAATAAAAGACAGTGGAGGGTAAGCAAATGTGTAGAGCTACTTTGCTCCCAAAACGTCTTGCCTTTTCACCTGGTTCTGTTTGAAACACAGCTATTTTCCTTCCCCACCAGACATAGTATTTAGGGGATCTGTATGAATGTGCTTCTGGCCAAAATCCTACAGTAAATACACAGAGTCATCTGTAGTCCAGCTCTTGCACCAGGCAAGATGGACTTCAAAGCTAGATCAGCCTGCTCAGGAGTTTATCCAGGCATGTTTTGAAAATCTCCAAGGATGGAGATTCCCCTTCCTCTCTGGGCAACCTATGCCAGTGCTCAGACACTCTTGTGGAAGTGAATTTTTTCCTTCCATCCACTTGGAATTTCCCTTTTTAAGTCTGAGTATTGTCTCCGTTCCCTTCTTCGTGCACCTCTGAGAAGAGTCTGACTTTGTTTTCTCTGCAACACCCCACTGAATAGAAGAATACAGCAATCGGATCCCCCTCCAAAGCCTTCTTTTCTTTTTTTAAGCTATCCATTTAGCCTTTTAGAGATATTTTGGGGAAGGGATGGTGTGTGCTTTTAGGTTTGGTATTTTTTTAGCTCTGATGAAATAAACTGTATTGAAATTGAACAGCAATTTAAAATTATCTGCAAACAAGAATTTTTTCCCAGATCCTGGAAAGAAGTAACCCCATTGTGAATCCTCATTTTTAAAAAGTGATCTATCTTAATTTCATTCACAGCAGAATCACATCAGTTTCTCAGAGTCCAACTTAGTACTTGGAGTGGTTATATTAGCATTAGATTTTTAGATTCAGGAATCAAATAAGTATGAAAATTCTACTCAGTGTTAAAAATAAATAATCTAAAGAAAGGGAGTGGCAAGCTGATGGCCAGCGAAGTGACACCAGCGAGGCCTACACTAAGCTGATCTGCTAATATGGACCTTAGAGAATAGGCAGACCATGCCAAAATTCTCTCATACCTCTTCCTCCTCATCTTTGGTGGTAGAATAGGCACAGTGGAGGGACACAAAGCATCATGAAGTATTTGTGGCCAGGTTTACAGTAACCCTTGAAAATTGATTTCCAAAACCTTTCACCTCAAACTCGTGTTTTCCTGCGGTAGCTAATTACTGTTGCACCTTGTCTTGCATCAAGACTATGTTCATTAATGCTAGTCAAACAGTTTTTTGCATATGTTTAACAATATAACAATAAAAGTTTGAAATGTAGAGCCTAGAGAAGACGTTCAGTCACAAAACATAAAGGAGGAAGGAAATTTTCACCTCATACTGAGTCAAGGAGTTGTTAATAGGCTACAGAAGTACAGACATGTCACCTAGTCTGTCAAAACAACATTTATAACCCTTAAGATATGAAGCAGTTCTTAATTTAATGAGAACATTATCTGCTATCTTCTCAATTAGAAGAAAATTTACTTTTGAAGAAAAAGACTGAAAAAGCTCTTCAGGAGTATTGGAGAGAGACTGCTTATAAAGCTTGGGTGTTCCACAGCTAAGATCTTCCTTCTGATGCAGCCTAAAATGTAAGAAGATTACATGTGTGATGAATCACCTTAAGAAAACATCTACAATTGTTTGGGTGAATACAAGGGGTAGGACAGCCACCTTTTTGTATATGAAAATTAAATGTGTTTTTTCTTCCATTTCTTCAGGTGTGTCATATATAAATACTCATGACTTCCTGGTCTACTGCGGTTGTTTTAAATAAATAATTTCAGCCTCTTCCTATCCTCTTAATGTCAGTGTAGTTTGAGCTGAATGGCCTTGCAAGGTCAGCGGCTAACTTCAAGCTATTCTCCATCTAGGAAAGATGGAGCTGGCAGCTGCAGTTCTGGACAAGGAATGCTTAGAGGACAGTAAGCGTGGACCAAACCATTTGACATGTCTGTGGAAGAGTATTTGCACATGGGCATCACATAGCTTATAAAACCAAGAGTCTTTATTGATAGAAGCTCAGTATTATTAGTGTAGTTGTCAATTCACACATAGCAAGACCAATGAAGGTGTTTCGTGCTTCTGTGTAATGAATAACCTGTCTCTTACTCACTTCTTGGCAGATAAATCATTCCTAAACAAAGAATGCATCATCATGGAAAAGCTGATGTGTTCTTTTGTCATTCTGCTTGCATGCCTGTCTGAGTGATAAATTCTTTTTAGAAAGAGAGGACTGCCTCAGCCATTTTTTGTGACTGTCAATAACAAAACTGACACAATGAGGAACTTTACATTTGGACATTATACCTGAGTGTTGAAATTGGGAACTGAGGCCAAGCATTCAGTTCAAATTCTGAATTATACTAATTGCAACTACATTAGATTTCTTTAATCCTTGAAATCTGTGATAAAAGCTGTGTAAGTAATGGGTAACTTCTCTGATGATAGCCAAGTTCTAGATTGTACATGCAACCTTATGTGATACATGATCACATTGCGTTAACAGCACTTCATATCTGCTTATTTAAGGACCGAATTTGTCTTCAAGTCTGGAAAGCTCTATTCAAAATAGGCTTCTATGTTCACTTCGCAAAATGATAAAAGAAGATTGGGTTTTGAGCTAGCAATTTAGTCATCTGGGCTTTTGGTTTATTTGAAACTTCAAAACTCTATTAAAAACACATATACACGAAAGAGGGAACATACATTTCTTTGTATTGGAGAGTTCTAGGCAGGTGCTGCTATATAACCAGCTACTTTGTTCAGGAAATTATGATTGCCTTTCATCATCTACGGCAAGGGAGTGTGCACTATGGCCACTTGAGAATTTCATAGTGCTGCTTAGTGATTATCAAGTAATGGCTGATTGCTTTTGCTAATGGATTTGCTTTTGATGTTGTTTTTTGTGTCACGTCACTTCACATGCAGGATTTTGAAGTGTTTTGCTGAACAGGAGAAGAATGTTAAATACAACCTGTCCTAAAATTCTATTGTTTGTGAATGTAGGGGGTGTCAGCTATAGGAGGGATACAGGCACTACACCTCTGCCATCATCATCACAGAAGGAATGACAGAAAAATCACAAAAAAAGATATAGAGCTTAGAATTACTTGGCTCTTATCGTGTTTCTTCTTGTGGTTTGCTATCAAGTTATTAATACTCCATGAGGTAGTTTTCATTTTTGAATGTTATCTTGCTGCACTACAAGTAATTCTCCAGTAAGCATTCACAGTTACTGCTCATGTACTGAGGGCTGATTTTTATTTACATAAAATCCATAGTTTCTTTCTGCTTTAAGGGATATTCTTTCAACCTGAGTTAAGTATAGATTGTGTATGGTACTAACTGTGTTTCACTTTCTTTTATGTATTATGACAAACATTTTACATAGAGCTTCTGAAAGCATCTATGTGTTTACTCTTTGTTTTTATTTCATAAACACTTTGGTCCGTTTCAGCATGACTGAAGATATTTCTGTCAGGACAGTTTCTTCATAGAAATCATCTCTTGTTCTGGAACATCCTGGAATATTTTTCATTAAAATAGCTGGCCACATATGTTGGCCTCTTCAGAACTGACAGAGTTTATTCCATGTGTTTGAAGGATCTAGCCCAAATCACTCTAAGTATTTATCTGTCGCCTGATAATTATCAGCATTTGATACTATAGGATACCAAGAATTTAATGGGATTGTGCTCTGTTCACATTGTACTGAGTCTGGTGGGGATGGTGTTAATTTTCTTCATAGCAGCCCATATGGTGCTGTGTTTTGGATTTGTGTTCAAAACAGCATTGATAACACACTGATGTTTTAGCAGTTGCTGAGCAGTGCTTGCACAGTGTCAAGACTGTTTCTCACGCTGTGAGTAGGCTGGGGTTAGGCAAGAGTTTGGGAGGGGACACAGCCAGGACAGCTGACCCCAGCTGACCGAAAGGATATTCCTTACCATATAACATTGTTCTCAGTAATAAAACTGGGGTGGGGGGAGAGTTTTTCCAAAGTAGCCATTGATGAGAGAGTGGCTGGGCGTCGATGTGCTGGTGAGAGGTGGTGAGTGACTGCCTTTGCAGCATGTCTTTTTCCTTCACTTATTAAACTGTCTTTATCTAAACCCACAAGTTTTTCTTGCTCTTGCCCTTACAATTTTCTCCCCCATCCCACTGGCGGGGTATGAGCAATCGACTGAGTGGGGGCTTAGCTGGCAGTGGGGGTCAACCCACCACATACTTACATTTCTAACTATTCTAAGAGTCTGGTATCACTCATACCTGCAAGTTACAGCCACTAATAAATATGACATTGCCTGATCATCTTGTCCAGACTTTCTGTCACTCTCAAAGAACATCACAGCTTTGTGTGTGCGGAAATGTACCATAAAAGAACTTGCATTTTAATAGAAGGTATTCAAATATGAGATTTTACTGAAATAAATTTATGTTTGAGAATAAAGTTGAACAAAACCATATTGGCAAATTGAAGTTCTGCCTTAGAAACTCAGGCATTTTTTTTCCAGTCATCTCATGCATTTTAAGTTAGTTTCCTAAACTCAAGCTTTAGAAATTAGCTTGGGTTTATTTGTAAATTTTGATTTTCTTTTTCTATGTGGGGATTGCATTGGAGCTTAGAAATAATTGTTAAAAGTAACTCCAAGAGATAAATTAAATAGGCAGGATGCAGATAATGTTTGCAAATGCCTTAGAGTTAGGACAAATATGGGACACATTCATCTTCTGTCACACGATGTAGAAAAGATATGTGCATGTAAATATGTATATTTATTCACATATCTGTGTAGCTGATGGATGATTGAAAGAGACAGCACACAACTATGTGTGAAATATAGCAAATTTTGAACTGTGTGAATGAACCGAAACTGCTTAATTCCAAGCAATTTTGCGATCTCAGAAAACTGCTAAACGAGGCTGCCCAGAATCATATTTAAGGCTGGTTGCTGTCTCTTTTGAAATACCTGTGATTTTACTTGAAATATTCAAGGCTTCTTCCTAGCATAGCTAGTGCTCCCAAAGAGTTCTTCTGTGCTAGAAGATAACACAAGATAAAGCATGGTGTTCAGTGACAGGTAAAATTTTTTCATATACTTTCATTTTGCATGCTAGGGAGGTGCAGAAGGTTGATATTCTTGGGTGAGTCAATCCTTGGGTTAGTTTGCAATAGTGTTTATTTATTAACATTTTCAAAGTTAGCCTTATGCTATTTACTAACAGTTACACAGAAATGTTGGAAAACACAGTTAACCTACGTGATGTTATTCTGACCAGATGTGATAACTATGAGAGACCATGTGGTAGCAGGAGGCAAAGTGGGGCCTGGCTGGGGACACCATTGCCAGTTTAGCACTGGAGAGCTGTACATGTGCTGGGGGAGAACAGGTTGTTTCCTGTTAGACCCAAGCTTCCTTATAGTTCATCCAGATGCTTTGGCAAAGAGCCTTCAGCAACATTTTCACCCAAGCTAGTACGACCCTTCATTTTCCTAAAACAACTCCTTAGGGAGTCTCTGGAGGAGTCCAATACACACATATATGTATCAGTAGCACAGTGGGCTTTTTTCTCAGCACTCAAATAAGAATAACACAGAATAAGAATGCATAAACACTGTCAGTTGCTCACTCCTAAAACAGTGCTGCTCCTGCTCCTTGATGTTGGTACTGCTTTGAGTGTGAGGCAAGTCTGGCTCCTGTTGAGACTTGTGCTGGTCCTTGGGTTCTCAGGCCGAGTAACTTAGGCCAGATCTCTCCTTCAACAGCTGTATATACCCTCCCTGCCCAACTGCAGGCTTTCAGTCTGATGGGAGAAAAAAAGGCCGAGAGGGTCTAATAAGAAAAATTATAAGTGAAGCACAAAAACAGAGGAACTCAAAATGGAGGAGCTGGTGTCTGCTGGCAGATCAGGAGTTAGAGCATTCGCTTGAAGACCCATCTTCTAGTTTCATGATTTCTTCAAAGGACATGCTCCTATATCTGCAACCTCCTTGAAGGATGTTTTAATGGCCTGCGTTTTATTCTGGGGAAGAAGGGTGCTACCAATTTCTTCTGAAGAACCTGATCCACCTTGTATAGAACAACATCTCTGGAAAAAGTACTGATGTCTGCATGCCCAGTCTTATAAATGATATCATAGCCAACAGGTTTATCACTTTTTTCTCTTTCTTACATGTATTTAATTAATGAACACTCAAGTTTGCTATTTCAAGTAGAAGTGTTACTAAACACTGAAAGTGCTGCCTTCTTCTTATCCCAGTGTACTCCATCCCTATAGGATCTGGTGTGGGAATATTTTTGCGAGACATATATACATGTTTAAATTCTCTCTCAAAAAAGAAAAAAGAACTTTGACCTTGCTGTTCCATCATTAAGTATTAGCTGCTGAACTAACACATTTCATTTCCTCCAGAATGCCTGTAAATACAAAACCAATTTTCTTTCTCTGTCAAATATAATTAAAAATTGTGGATCATTCTGGGAGAACTGAAGCCACAGTAGTCTGTAAAAATAGATTCACAGAATTTTTTTTTATAGTTCTTGCCATGCTGTTACTGAATGCACATGGAGAAAGTACTGAATATAATTCATTTTATGTAGACCAAGAGGTACAAAGTCTCTGAAGCTAATTATACAGTGAAAGTCTTTGTGCCAAAGGAAATTACTTATTTGCATAGTGTCAATAGCCATGTTTAGAACAGTGCTAGTATTGGAAAGAATTCTTTGCATTTTTGCAAATTCAGGAAGGTTTCTAGGTTGATCATAGTATGATAAGAATATTCTGGTCAGGAGGGACCTCAGGAGCTCATCCAGTCCAACCTACTAGTCAAAAAAGGGTCAGCTATGAGATTGGACCAGGTTATTTAAGGCTTTATCCAGACTGGCGTTGAAAATGTCCAAGTATAAAGACTGCACAAACTCTCCAGGCAACCTGATCCACTGCTTGACTGTCTTCATGGTGGAAAAGTGTCTCCCTATATCCAGTCTGAAATCTCTCGTTTCAACTTATGCCCATTGTCCTGTGGTGTGTCCTGCTGGCACACACCACTGTGAAAAGCCTGCTTCCATCTTCTTGATGACCTCATTTTAGGTTTCAGAAGGCTGCTATTAGGTGTGTGTCCCACCTCAAGCCACCTTCTCTCCAGGCTGAACAAGCTCCATTCCCTCAGCCTCTCTTCCCAAGGTAGGTTCTCAAGCCCCTTGACTGTCCTGGTGGCCCTCTGCAGAATGTGTTCCAGTTTATCAATGTCTTTCTTGCATTAGTGGGCCCAAAACTGGGCACACCATTTGAGGTGCAATCTAACGAATGTTGAATAGAAGAAGATAATAGTTTTCCTCAGTCTAATAGGTATACTCCTATTAATACGCTCCATGGTACAGTTGGCCTGTTTGGCTGCCAGAGCACACTGCTGGCTCTTGTTTGGCTTGCTACTATCAAGACTCCCATTTTGGAAAAGCTGCTCCTCAGCCACAACATCACCAGCCTGTATTGTTGTAAGTGGTTTTTCCTTCCCGGGTACAGGACTTGTTGAACCTCATAAGGTTCCTCCCAGCCCCTCCCTGCACCCTGTCAAGGTCCTTCTGAATGGTAGCCCTGCCCTCAAGCATGTCAAGGATGCTGAAGTCTGCTACCCTTCTTAAGTACAGATCCCTAGGCATTCAAGCTAATGATTTTATTTCCCATCTGTGTTATTTGTGGTGGAAGTGTATAAAAATGGAAAAGAAACAATATGTCATAATAACAGGAAAAAGGAAAGTAGTACATATGAAATAACAAACATGGAACAAACACATGGTTAGCTGAAGTGAGCAGTTGGACCATCTTCTCTTGGCACAACAAATGTGACAACAAGTGAATGTAAAACTAAGAATGTAAAATTGTTCAGTTACAAGCAGAACTAAATCCCTCAGGCAACATGCTTTTACTGTGGGACAGCTGCCCTCTTTGCAACGCATTTTCATCCTTCACACCTGAATGTAGACAGTCTGTGAGGAATCTAATACCCTCATTTCTGTGCCATCAAAACAGAAGATTCTAGGAAATTACTTGTCCTGAAGACATTCACTAATAAAACAAGTAGATAAAAGAAATATATAAATTAACATTCTTGAAACTTACTAGTATCTATATGTGAAAGTATTTATGTATTTTTTAAATAACAACACTATGGATAAATTTGTAATGATATAGTAAACTTAACTTATTGTAATATCTTCTGATAAATGTTATTAACTTTTTCATCATCATTGAAGTTTACAACCAATTTGTATAACCTGGAGAATATTTTCTCCTTGGAGGATTCCTGGAAGTTTGATACAGGAACTAAAAATGAGTAAGAGAGGAACAAGTGGCAGGAAACTTCTGAAAGTGGCATATATTGGGTTGAGCTGGTTGAAGAAGATTATTAAATAAAAAATTCCAAATGGTATCTACTGGCCAGTTTGCTTTGGAGGGCTTTCTTTCCAACAAAGTACCGATATATCAGAACTAACAGAGTGAGAAGTGGACAAGAATCAGCATCTGTTAATTTCACCATTTAAGCAGGCTTTCATTTTATGATAGGCTTTCTTTGCAATACTTTTAATATTAAATAAACAAATAAATAAATCTGTACTTTGTGGCACTTAGCTGGTTGCTGCTAAAGTCTGACATCCCAGAGAATCTGCAGAGTTGCAGGTGCTGAGCTGGTGTCCTAGGAGAGAGGCTGAAGGGCTGTATAATAGTACTCTCATGGACAGAATTTTGAAGCCTCTAAAATGGAAACAATTCAGCTAAATATGAAGATATGGACAATGATCTACTAGTATTAAAGAAACTCAAAGCTGAGACAAAATACAATGAAATACCAGTAATAGGTAAGTAAGTTCAGCAAACAATGCCTTGATAACACAGATAGTTTCTCCTGGAAAAAAACAAATTTGAAGGGAAAATCTCTGCTCAGTAAGACATAAGCAAACCTTGCTGTGGTATGAACAACTAAGGTACTTGTCATTCTCAAAAAAAAAAATGCTAACTGTGCTGGTGATGACATGGCTTATCTTTTTATATATACTCGGTCATTCAGACTTAATTCTCAGTCCTTTGGAACAAACCAGAGAGTTTTAAACTCAACTGTTTCCCATCCCTACAACCACACACAGGACATGCTGTTGTTCTGCTCTGTTCTCATGCCAGCTGGCTGGCAAGTCATCAGCAAATATTGCTTATTATTATTTTCTTGTAAGATTAAATCCTGTATGTTTTTACTGTTAGAGTCATAATGGCTTTTGAAAATGCAAGTTTACAGCACTGGTCAACTCACTCCTCCTTTTCCTATTCCTTTTGTCATTATACTTGTGGAATTCTGTCTTAGATTGCAGTCTTGCTCTTTCACTCAGTGTGTGCTAAATACTGCACAAAATTAGAACTCATTACTGTCTGAGGAAGTTAGGACTGCTCTTTCCATATGTACTAGAACACAAGCACATCTGTTGTAGCCTAATATCACTGACTCTCCATCCACATCCTTCCCTCATGTAATATATCACCTCACATGAGACATGTGGGGGTAGAAATTAATTAGATGATCTATATTTAAATCTATTTCATTCAGTCTAGTTTAATGCTGTAGAAAAGTGCCAAATGACATTGAATTAGTCATTGGTAAGGTTCATTTGAAATAACACATACTTAAAAGCTTAAATTTCAGCAGATGAACCATCAGAAAGAAGGTAAAAAAATAACGTGGAAAACAAGAAGATAGAAATAACTTATCCTGGTGCAAAATTCTTTTTAGAAAATACGTGATGTCTGAGAAAATCTATAGTCTATGAAAACTATCATTAGATCACATAGGATGTGATCTACTGAGCTCTTTAAAATAAATTTATGAAATAAAATGCCTCTTGTATTCTTCTTATAAAGAAACCAGAGAGGATTCTTTCTGGCTTCCTATTATTGGATTGTTATTTAGCTAAATATTTCATTCCTTCTGTAGTTATAAATATTGGTGTGCTAAAATGATTTAGTAGGCCTTTCTGTTTGGATGGGAGCCTATCTCCATGTGGGTATTATGCACGCTGCATTCACCATTTTGTAATGCATTCCTTAACCTTCTTATGACAGTAACTCTTTGGGTGCAGTGCAGTACCATTTAAGGGAATTCTCAAATCTGAATTAGATACCAGCTTAACCATATAATGTGTGGGCAGCATTGTGCACCTGAGAAACATTAACAGAAGCCAAAACACTAAGCCAGAAGTAACTTTCATCAGCTGACAAGAAATGTCAAGGAGAGTGATAAGACCTTGGAATCTAACTACAAGATTGATAGCACTGACTGCTTCTGTAGTTTAAAGGCTTTTCTTTCATGAAGATTTGGAGTGTCATGTTTGACAAGACAACTTCCAGAGGTGCCTCCCAACCAATATTATTCTATGAATCTATGATTCTGTGACTCCAGATAGAGGGAGGGACTTGTCACTGTGACTTCAGCCATTGTGTCGTATTGATGACAAAAATCTAGAATGCCAGTTTGTATCTATGGTGTTGGCCTGGCAACACTGATCAGCTGCGGTTGCTGATCTGGCCAGGGTGCACAGGGGCCTACGAGAACATTCATGCTTGGCATGTGGAATATGCACACTGGCACCAGCACTAGTACATCCACTTCTGAGACCCCACCACCAATCAGTAAAAAACAGTTTGAGCTTGGCAAGACCACACACAATGGGCGTGATTGCAATAAGTGTTCTCCATCCCCTTTACCTTTATCTTTGCCTGCTTCCCAACCACCTGCAGTATCTGCAGCAACCTGATAAGGTGCTATTATGGCTCAGCTAGCCCTGCTAAGTCAGATGAGCAGTGCAGACAGCCAGCAATGGTAGAGTTGGGACAGGTGAAAAGAAGCTCTGACTTGCCTTCTAAACAATGTTTAGAGCAAGAGCATGAATTGGGGCTACATTAAATTTAGTATGCAGAGAGAGTCTGGGTGGCTGGTACAAATCAGTGCATAATGCAGAATCCAGGGAAAGTCAAAATCTGTTGAGCTTGGTTAGAGCTAAAGGTTCGTCTTTGCAATGGCTGGAAGAAGGCAGAGAAAGTC
This sequence comes from Theristicus caerulescens, assembly GCA_020745775.1. Lineage (NCBI taxonomy): Eukaryota > Metazoa > Chordata > Aves > Pelecaniformes > Threskiornithidae > Theristicus > Theristicus caerulescens. Next base: position 90,212,917 of record CM036558.1, read on the forward strand.
CATTTTTGACAGATATGAGGAAGCTTGAATGTTCATGTAGGAAGTGCAGTTATTTGGCCATTGCCACACAGGCATGGATGGCCTCATGCCTCTGCCTTCCCTGTCACCAGCTCAGATACCTAGGGAAAGAATACAGGAATTAAGAAACCATGTAATGATAAGTGCCCCAAATACTCTTCCAGCATCAAGGATTCACAGCTTGGGGACTTCCCAGTGAAGAAGTGACTTCCCTGTATTTTACCACTCTGTGGATTTCTCTCTCTTACACCACCTCATCTCCTTTCAAAGCCAAGCCACGGTTAGCTCTCACCAACAGTTGGCAAGGAGTTTCATAGTTTAACACTGTGTGAGGAACCTCCTCTGCACTCCAACTGCCCGGTTCTGTAAGGATGGGATCAGGAAGGCCAAGGCTCTGCTGGAGCTGAACCTGGCGAGGGATGCAAAGAATAATAAGAAGGGCTTCTACAGGTGCCTCAACCAGAAAAGAAAGGTTAAAGAAAGCATACCCCCTCTGATGAGCAAAACTGGCAAGCTGGTAACGACAGACAGGGAGAAGGCTGAGGTACTCAACAACTTTTTTGCCTCAGTCTTCACTGGCAACCTGTCTCCTCACACCTCCTGAGTCAATGGACCATTTGATGGGGATCGGGGGGGCAAATTATAGAATCATAGAATCATTAAGGTCGGAAAAGACCCTTAAGATCATCAAGTCCAACCATTAACCTAACACTGCCAAGTCCACCACTAAACCATGTCCTTAAGCACCACGTCTACCTGTCTTTTAAATACCTCCAGGGATGGAGACTCAACCACTTCCCTGGGCAGCCTGTTCCAGTGCCTGACTACCCTTTCAGTGAAGCAGTTTTTCCTAATATCCAACCTAAACCTCCCCTGGTGCAGCTAGAGGCTGTTTCCTCTTGTCCTAAATTCCTCCCACTGTAAGTGAAGATCAGGTTCACGACCACCTGAGGAACCTGAACATACATAAGTCTATGGGGCCTGATGAGATACATCCCAGAGTCTTGAGGGAATTGGTTGATGTAGTTGCCAAGCCACTCGCCATGATATTTGAAAAGTCATGGTAGTCAGGTAAAGTCCCTGGGGACTGGAAAAAGGGAAACTTTACACCCATTTTTAAAAACGGTAAAAAGGAGGACCCTGGGAACTATCAACCTGTCAGCCTCACCTCTGTGCCTGGGAAGATCATGGAACAGATTCTCCTAGAAGCTATGCTAAGGCACATCGAGGACAGGGAGGTAATTTGAGACAGCCAGCACTACTTCACCAAGGGCAAGTTCTGCCTGACCAACCTAGTGGCCTTCTGTGATGGAGTGACTGCATCGGTGGACAAGGGAAGAGCTATGGATGTCATCTATCTGGACTTCTGTAAGGCCTTTGACACGGTCCCCCACAATATCCTCCTCTCTAAATTGGAAGGATATGGATTTGATGGGTGGACTGTTCAGTGGATAGCAAACTGGCTGGATAGATCCAGAGGGTAGTGGTCAATGGCTTGATATCCAGATGGAGAACAGTGACAAGTGGTGTCCCTCAGGTGTCCATACTGGGACCAGTGCTGTTCAATATCTTCATCAATGACATAGTGGGATCGAGTGCACCCTCAGCAGGTTTGCAGACAACATCAAGCTGAGTGGTGCAGTCAACACAGCTGAGGGATGGGATGCCATGCAGAGGGACCTGGACAAGCTTGAGAAGTGGGCCTATGTGAACCTCATGAGGTTCAACAAGGCCAAGTGCAGGGTCCTGCAGGTGGGTTGGGGCAATCTCTGATATCAATACAGGCTGGGGGATGACGGGATTGAGAGCAGCCCTGAAGAGAAGGACTTGGGGGTACTGGTGGATGAAAAGCTAGATATGAGCCGACAACGTGCACTCGCAGCCCAGAAAGCCAACCATATCCTGGGCTGCATCAGAAGAAGCGTGGCCAGCAGGTCAAGCAAGGTGATTCTGCCCCTCTACTCTGCTCTGGTGAGACCCCACTTGGAGTACTGCATCCAGCTCTGGGGTCCTCAGCACAGGAAGGACATGGACCTGTTGGAGCAGGTCCAGAGGAGGGCCACAAAAATGATCAGAAGGATGGAACACCTCTCCTATGAAGAAAGGCTGAGGCAGTTGGGGTTGTTCAGCCTGGAGAAGAGAAAGCTCCAGGGAGACCTTATTGTGGCCTTTCAGTACTTAAAGGAGGCTTATAAGAAAGACAGGGATAGTCTTTTTAGCAAGGCCTGCTGCGACAGGACAAGGGATAATGGTTTTAAACTAAAAGAGGGCAGATCTAGACTGAACACAAGAAAAAAATTTTTCACTATGAGGGTGGTGAAACACTTGAACAGGTTGCCCAGATATTCCTTGGAAACATTCAAGGACTGGCTAGATGGGGCTCTGAGCAACCTGATCTAGTTGAAAATGTCTCTGCCAAGAGCAGGGGGGTTGGATTAGGTGACCTTTAGAGGTCCCTTCCATCCCAAACCATTCTATGATTCTATGATTCCTCCTTTAGTTTCTTTTGAACCTGCTGCCTACTAGCCTTATTTGATGGTTCCTAGGGGGTTTTTTGGTAGGCGTAGTGACCTGCATACTCTCTCTCCAGGCTGTTTTGATTTCATAGGCTTTTTACGCACCTTTTCCATTACTTCCGTCACCTCCATCCTAAATTGAAGAGTCCTTGTCTAGTTGTTCTCATACAGAGGCTTTTCACACCTTTTATCCTCACTGTTGACCTTGTCCATATGTTTTCCAATCCTGCTATAGCCTTTTTGCGGTGAAGGAGTAAAGAAGGAAGCTGACAAGAAACAGTTTTGGAACTGCATGGCAGTGGCATAACAGTATCTTTCATTCTCTGTTTTTTCCTAATAATTTCCTAGCACTCACCATGGGTTTTATCCATCACTGAGGACTGATCTGATGTTTCCATGGACTATTCATTTTCATGAAAGAGCCAACGCTATAATATGTAAAGGAAAAGCATTAAAAATTGTTAATTTAAGAGGGAGTGCTGTGTGTTAATGGAATTTGCTTAGATCAATGTAGATAATTCCCAGAGAAAAACTTCTGTATGATTTTGTTTCTTTTGTTTCTTGAGGGAAAAGCTTCAGGGTTTTATCCAGGTAATAAGGAAAATTCTGTAAACAGAATTTTCAAACCAGGAAAGTCAAGAATCCTGTACTTTTTGCATCAAGAAATGCTGTGGGGAAGACAGATGACCCAGAAACCCCACAGATCACTTTTGCCCTATTACATGGAGCTGTGTAATTTAAAATAGGCAAAAGTTGAATCACATTTTCTGAATTCATCTAAGAGAGTCTCAACACCAAATAAATTGAATTGCAGGAGATTTTCTGTTTGGGTTTTGTGTTTGTTGGGGTTTAGTAATTTGATCTGCAATTTTATTCCAGGATAATCCCATTATTTTTCCATGCCTTTTAATCTACTGGTTTAAATATATGTCAGCTTTATGAAAGGAGGCAAGAACTTGGGCTTAATACTTTGAACTGTAACCTGGAAGATCAGTGTTTAATTGCTTCTATAACCTTAGTCATTGAGACTGACTGATCGTTTTATCTATGAAACAGAGGAAAAAATTAGAGTGAACAAAACTTTTTCTACCAGCAATAATTTGGATGGCCTGTTCATGTGCACTTTCACAGATAATTGTTTGACAACATTTTTTATTTTTAATCCTCCAAAACTGGGAAATAAACAATAAAATATGCTTCCAAAACTTCATTTAGGAACTGGAAATGGGAAAACTTCCTTTGACACTTTGGAACAAAAGAAGGTTTTGGAAAACAGAATTTTGGGGAAAAAAAGTTCTATAACACCTAACAATTTTCTGATCCACGGTACTTTGAATTCTTCATGTACACAATTTCTGACTTGTCTACTCAGAAAGGGGAAAATACTGTACTTATATAAAAATCTAAATGACTAGTAAGGTAGGTCAAGTTTTATTAAGTGATAAAATTTGTTTACCCTTGAACAGTATAGTGAAGAACATTAATCTTCACTCAATGGCATGTTATATTCTTCAGTTGGCCACCCGTTTACATAAATGAGATTATCAATATCACTTGTGTAACAAGACTAATAACTACATACATATTCTGCCTGGACTTAAGAATCGTTGGGTTTATTGTGCGTTCGGTGAGGCAACTAAAAAAGGAGACACCTTATTTTTTACAATGAAACCTGCCTGGAGATGACTGTGAGGCACTCGGTGGCACTGAAGATAGATACACAAAAAATCTAGCATCCCAGGAACCTTCTGAAAGATACATCACATCTACAGCCTGATTCTGTCTTCACCCATTATACTTACAACAACTCAACGCCAACATTTCAGTGAAGATCTACTGGCATAAACCCAGAGAAAGGCAGTGGTGAAGACCATCCTGCAGAGAGCACTCTAGTGTAAAGGAAATGGGAGATGTGATTCCCAAGATCTATACCTTTGTCCAGTGACTGTGGAAGATACAAGGATGGCGGCTCCAGGCAGCGGAGCAAAAATGGGGGAAAAAATAGGGTGGTTATTCCAGCTTCTACTAACTTCTAATTTTGCTCTGTGAAAGAAACAATGTGGGCACAGTAAAAAAGTCATCATTCCTCATTTCATACTTTAGCTTTTTTTTATGGCTAAGTCTTTCTCTTTTTGTCCTATTCCATTATTTTTTCCCTGTGTGCTTACTGTGGATAAGTATTATTGCTCTTTCTATAGTAGCAATGCTCAGAAGCCAACAGAGATCAGAATCCTGATATATTTGGAACTGTACATACAAGCGGTAAAAGCAATTCCTACTTCTAAGCATTCACATCCCAAAGGGACATAGTAAACAAAGTGGGAAGAAAAAAAGAAAAATTGTTGTGGTTTGGTCTTCTCAGAATTACACAGCTGGGCAGTGGAAGAAGCAGGAATAGATCAAAAGACGATGGCTGCTATAGACTTTGCAGCACAACAGAACAACTGTAGTGAGTCTACCAGGGGGCCACTGAGATGGCTGAGGGGCTGGAGCACAACATACAGTGAGATGCTGGGAATTTGTTTGTTTAGCCTAAAGAGAAGACTTGGGGGAATGCGATTGCTGTGTTCTTCTACCCAAAGGGGTATTGTAGAGAAAATGGAGTCAGACTCTTCTCAGAGGTGCATGAGACAATACTCACGAGCTGGAACAAGGAAAATTCCAAGTGGATGGAAGGAAAAAATTCACCTCCACAAGAGTGTCTGAGCACTGGCACAAGTTGCCCAGAGAGGATGGGGAATATCCATCCTTGGAGGTTTTCAAAACATGCTTGGATAAACTCCTAAGCAGGTTGATCTAGCTTTGAAGTCAGTCCTGCCCGGAGCAGGGACTGGACTAGAGATGTCTGGAGTTCCCTTCAGCCCTACATCCCTCTATGATTCTGTGTATTCACTGTAGGATTTTGGCCACGAACACTTTCACTAATCACAATACTGCTCATCCTCTGAAAACTACATCTGGTGGGTTAAGAAAACATCTGTGTTTCAAGAAGGGAACCAGGTGAGAAGACAAGACAGTCTGTGAGAAAAACAACTGTACACATTTACTTACACTCCAGTAATTATTCTGTGATTTGATATTCATATAGAGGTTTTCCTACAGCCAAACCCACATCCTTTTCTATTAGCCAAAGGGGATACGACTCTGTGTTATCACATTGTCTTACTGGTTATAATAAGCCTGTCTGACCTTTTACCTCTGAACTGAGCCTCTGGTTAAGTAGACAAGTCATGGACACTCCTGATAACTAGGACACAAGCACTGAAACGATTGCTGTTGTCACCCTCTATTACAACATTTTTTCTAAAAGACATCAGTGAATCTCTTTCTGTTGTGTTTTAAGGTGAAACTTACTTTTTTGTCGCTGTGTTTCATACAAGCTGCATCTGTAAATGCTTTTTTATTGTAGAATTGGCAGAATCTGAGAATGAATGTTGAGTAGCTGGATGTGAAGGGAAATAAAACTGGAATTTTCCTGATTAGAGGAGAAAAAAACTAAAATATCAATTTGGCATTAAGTAAAAAAAGTCTCACTTTGAATTTTTTATTATTCAACATTAGTTAATTCATTTTTGGAGAAGAGTCAGAAGCCCTTAAAGAATTATTGGCACAGTCAGTACAGTGTACAGTTTCCCTACAACTTCCATTAAATAAGTATGGCATACTAATGTGGTGTATCCACTTTGAATAGATATCCATTTATATGTGCAGATCACTAGCAGCTATTATCACAACAAGAATGCCACAGCATTTTTTGTTTCAGCAGGGGTTGAGTCTTTTACATATACTTGTTAGTTTTCAGGATGCCTGAGTTAAGGTCCATAGAAATAGGCAAGGTCTTACTTTTCAATAAAGTGCACAATTAGTCTGAGAGGTCAGCAACAGTGACCAAAAAATCTTTAAAAAAGGTCAGCCCATCCTCCGTTCCTCTAACTAAATAGTTTGCCATAAGAAAACATACTTAATGTAAAACATTTGGCAGTTTTACCTGGTCTGTTATGATGTGGGTTGCTGCCTTTAAAATTTCAAGCAGAGATGTTGATTTCAGAACATTTTGCATCAGGTCCTAGATCTCTTTAGGAAGACACTATGTTAAACACACATGACAGAGCAGACTGTAGATTCATGTCCATTAACTTCTGCTTTATTTTTAATCATCAAGCAAAAGGCAAGGGGTGATGCCTAAGTTATCTAGAAAGCTCTTGCATTTTACGTTGTGTTTGCATACTTCATATATTTCATATTTGTATCTAAATTGCTCCTCAGAACATATTTCATAGAATTACAAAATGAGCTATAAATAGTGATTCCAAATAAAAGAGAACATGTTTGTCTGTCTTTATTTATTTATTTATTTCTGCAGAAGAAGATGGTATCTCAATATATTATTCCCAAAGTAAAATGTTTCTTAGAGAATTTTTTGGCTTGTGGCTTTGAAACACAATAATGTTTTATTGATCTGTGAACTTCCTGCCATCAGGTGTTATAATTGCATCAAGTGAAACATTTGGTCCATAATATTAACTTTACTAGATCTAAATACTTAGCCAATATTTTGTGCTCTGCACACTGTTTTTATTGGTTTAAATGGAGAAAATAATGATGAAAAGCAAATTAGTCATTTGACAAAAAATATCTCAAAATGGCACATAGTTTTGTTTTCTCGCACTACAAAAGTTCTAATTTAGTTTATTTTCTGACATCTCTGGAGCTCCAGGGACAGAGTTATTTCTCAGAGCCATGCAGTTTTTCTGTGCCTGAGGCTGTGGTTATTTTTTGTTCTTCTCTAACAGCTCTTTTGATTGCCCTTTTTCTCTGGTTAATAGGGAATTAGCTTCTGGAAATGTCTGACATTAGCAGTTAAGCCCAGTTCTGATGAACTCTTCAGGAAACCCTGTTATCTACAGGACAATAGGCTGAACTGCTGAGACACCTGAACTTCTTTATTAGCTTCATCATAACTTTCCACAATATTTTGACAGCCAGATTTACTCATTGTCTGAGCCTAGCTCATAATGGTCCAAAGGACTCATTCAGGTTGAGGGAAGCCTAAGCAGGAATCAGTGCCCTTCCTGAGGAGATTTTCTCCCAAGCCAGCCAGTAGGCTCCAGGAACCAGTATAATCTGAGATAGCTCTCTCAGAATCACCTCCTGAAGCTCAGGGAACCAACTCAACAGTGCACTGAAATCAGGATTTTCAGCTTTTCCTGTTCATCAGCCTTCCTGGAGGAAGAATTATGTTTGCACACCTGTCAAGTTAAGGGGAGAACAGCAGTGTTATAGGAGGAGTTCTGATCGCATCAAAAGATGGGTTAATAAATTTACTGTCAGGCTATAGAGAACAGCAATTACTCTACTTGGTTAGATTGCTCACCTGGATTCAAATAGCTCCTCTGATAAAAGTTGAAGTATTTTACATCAAGTATTCATTGAATAAGAAACTGGAATACAAGTCATCTTCTGAGGTGAGAGCTTCTGCTCACAGATTAGAGAATGACATTTCGTTCTCTCTTAGATTCAGTAAATTCACAGAATGATAGAAAAATGTGGTACAACCAACAGTTCGCTGTCTAGGCTACAGCCTACCAAGAAGAGTATCTGTCTTCAATTGTATTTAACATGGCGTGAAGGAGCTAGTTTGTCTCTCATTCCTGTGTGTTAACATCATTCTCTTGTTTATGGTCTGTCCCAATTATGGCTTAATTAAATATACAAAATTCAATATATCCAGAGCTAACACGAGAAACACTGTTCAGAGAATAGCCTGTAGGCTAGTGCCTGGGTTCACATCCATGCCAGAATGAGGCACCATTCTTGATTCTATGATGGTCTTGTCTGCCCTGCATAAGAACCCTAAGGTCTGGGCTATTCTGAATGCTGATTGTGCAACAGCTGCCTGAAATTCTTCAGAATATGTCACCTTTGCTCCAGTGAAGAGAATAAAAATTGTTTCCTACACAGCTTTAGACAGGGCTATCTTTTGACCAGTGGCCCTGAGAAATAAGTGAGATTGGACCATTCAACAGATTCTCTGGAGCCATTGGCACTTGGAGGAGATTGCCAGGGAGTGATGGATGGCAGGAGAAACAGCACTGCAGTCAGCAGCATGATGGGATGTCATAGACTCATAGAAACATAGAATCATTTAGGTTGAAAAAGACCTTTAAGATCATCAAGTCCAACCATTAACCTAGCACTGCCAAGTCCACCACTAAACCATGTCCCTAAGCACCATGTCTACATTTCTTTTAAAAACTTCCAGGGATGGGGACTCAACCACTTCCCTGGGCAGCCTGTTCCAATGCCTGACCACTCTTTCAGTGAAGAAGTTTTTCCTAATATCCAGTCTAAACCTCCCCTGGCACAACTTGAGGCCATTTCCTTTTGTCCTATCACTTGTTACTTGGGAGAAGAGACCAACCCCCACCTCACTACAACCTCCTTTCAGGTAGTTGTAGAGAGCCATAAGATCTCCCCTCAGCCTCCTCTTCTCCAAACTAAACAACCCCAGCTCCCTCAGCCGCTCCTCATAAGACACATGCTCCAGACTCTTCACCAGCCTCGTTGCCCTTCTTTGGACACACTCCAGCACCTCAATGTCCTTCTTGTAGTGAGGGGCCCAAAACTGAACACAGTATTCAAGGTGCGGCCTCACCAGTGCTGAGTACAGGGGGACAATCACTTCCCTAGTCTTGCTGGCCACACTATTTCTGATACAAGCCAGGATGCCGTTGGCCTTCTTGGCCACCTGGACACACAGCCAGCTCATATTCAGCCAGCTGTTGACCAGCACCCCCAGGTCCTTTTCCACCGGGCAGCTCTCCAGCCACTCCCCCCCAAGCCTGTAGCATTGCCTGGGGTTGTTGTGACCGAAGTGCAGGACCTGGCACAGCTGGCCTCAGCCCATCGATCCAGCCTGTCCATATCCCTCTGTGGAGCCTTTCTACCCTCCAGCGGATCAACACTCCAGCCAACTTGATGTCATCTGCAATGACGTTGATATGCTGATTACTGTGCTTGGTCTGCTGTAGTTCTGAACTAGCCACTCTGTAGGGGCGTGTATCTGTCTAATGTGTTACCACCATGAGGTTTTTAACTCTCAGTGTCAGAGAAGAGCCCTTTTAACATCTAGGGCTAGACTTACAGAAGATATATGAGACTAAAAATGTAAAAAGGCACCTCCTGGGATTCATTTCTGTTTCTCTGTTAGGTGGTCAATTCACATTACTTTTTAATAAGAGGGAGGCTGGGCATCTATCTACATTCCCACCCCCTTTTAAAAGCAGTCCTCAGAAAAGAGACATGGACTTCCTCCAGATCCTTTCTGCAGCTGTTAGGTCCCCGCCATTCTGGTTTCATCAATCCCCATGACCCAGTTGTCCCTGAAGAACTTCAAGAGGAATGTTGTTGCTGAGCTGGGGAGACAGTGCAATGCAATGACCCAAAGTAGCAGCAAGAGCACTGGATGCTCTATCAAAATACCCAGTCAGTTATGTGAAGTATGGGAATTTTTAAACTTCAATATGTCAAAGTTGCAAAGGCTCTTCCATATGTGGAGAACTGTGGTTGCTCAGCCAAAAGAATACTGTCCCCTGAAATATAAGATTAAAAGTTAGGGGAAGACATATTAATTGCTTTTTTGCAATGCTAGTAAATCTTTGACTAAAGCAGTAATGGAAAACCCTCAGTAAAACTGACAGTTACAAGTGTGAAGACAAAAATGTGTTTCACATACAACAGCAGCCAGAACTGAACATTTGGGGAAAGAGAATAAGAACAGGGCTAGTACAGAGTGATACTGTTCTGTCAAATACTAGGAAGACCACTTGTTATGGGAAAACAAAACACACAATTACTTATCCTTCAGTTAAGGTATTATAAACAAAAAAACCCAAACCCAAATTATAACTCCAGTAAAAGAAAGAGTAGGGTACTCTTTGGATGTGGTGGTAAATCCAATCTCCCAAACCTGGTACTTCTATTTTGATAACACATTTCCTCATGCATTTTTTTATGCTGTAACTGGCTCTATTCCAGGATCCCAAGGCTTGGATTTCAGTATGACCGGATTCATGGCAATAAAATAAGTGTGTTTTGCAACGTCACATCCTTTGTGTAAAGCAAATGGGCACTTAAATCATAGTATCTATCTTTGCATCTGGTCAAAGGAGATAACATTGCTATTTGTTAGGCACATGCCATTTGTTATCTGCCCAGACTGTTTACGCAGTTGCTTATGAATGGATAAGAAAACTTAGCATGGGTGTGCTTATGTCAACAGGCAAAATGAATGTCCTCATGCTAACTTGCTCCTTTGAGGGACTTCCCAAGTCAAGGGTTATATCTGCCTTTTTCATTGTAATAACCTTTGATGGATTACCTTCTGTGGATTCATCTAATCACTTTTACAAATGATTTATATTTTTGGTATGCATGGCTTTCTGGGGCAATGAATTCTATAGTTTAATTACACTTTGTGTGGAAGAAGTCCTTTGCTTCTGATCTGCAACTTGGTAATTTCTTTTGATGTTTCCTGTAGTTCTTGTAAGAAACAGTGAATCATTCCCTATTCACCTTTTTCAGGGCAGTCATGACTTGATATGACCTTGTCATATTGCCTCCCTCAATTATTTCTTTTCCATGTTGAAAGATCCTAAATTCGCTTAATCTCTGCTTGTATAAAAGCTCTTTCATGCATTTGCCTTGTTGTCCTGTGCCCAGCACTTCCACAAAATAGATTCTGGATGCGAAGTTCTACATGTGTAAAACTAGGAAAACATTCGTCAAAAATTTACCCTGACTAGGCAGTCTGTTGAGCGTGGTGACACAAGCAAGGATAACCTCTAGTTCTCCAGGTCTATACTGGTTTGCCTGAGTGAAACTTCTTTTCTTCCCACAAAGCTTTCTTCACTGACTTCAGTAGCTGCAATGAATCAGAACACAGTCTTGTCAATGTTGCCTTCCCTGCTGCACAGCCCCAAGTCAGCCCATCACCTAAATAAGGCACAGATCACATGGTTGAAGCATAGGGCTGTGCCTGAAAAGGGTCTAAAAGAATTCTTACTGGAAGCTACCAGATCAAGGTTGCGGATATGAGAAATGCCAGGATTAAGATAAACTGCTGGCTGCTTGATCGTGGTGTGTGCAAGTTTTAGATTTTCTTCTCTTCCAATACAAACTAGAACCTCCCCCAGAAAATCCGTATTAGATTCACAGACAGATGTAGGTTGGAAGAGTCTTCTGCCAGTCTTCCACCCAGCCTTGTGCTCCAAGCAAGTGCAACGTTGAAGCTAAAACAGGTTGCTCAAGGCCATGTCCAGACAAGTCTTTGACTATCTTTAATGACAGAAATTTCACCATCTCTCTTGGCAAGCTGTTCCACTGCTTGACCAGCTTCACTGTGAAATTTCTTTTCTAGTATCTGAACTGTGAAGTCTCATTAGTAACTCATGTGATAAGAGATTTGGAATTTTAGATTTTTTTCAAAGGTCCCTTTTAATTGTCCCTAAAGAGTGACTGGTAAGAAGAACAGCTGTTGTCTTCTTTTTTGACTTAACTACTGAAGAGACACGCTCTACCAGTGGACTTTACACCTATTTTGACAGAGTGGAGTTACACTGGTCAGAGATCTTAAGTCCTGTTCAATCTTTCACCTTTCTGCACCTTTGTCCTTTGGTGTTAGTACACTCTGGCCCATGACCTCTTACCACTTATTCCAGGCTATCCTCTCATCCCTTCCTTGCTCATTTCCATTTTATTCCCATTGCCCCACACCATTTGGGGGTTTTTCCCAGTTTCAATCTCCCTGATCAGGCCTTTTTTTCCAGTCTACTCCTGATGCCTCCTTGAAAGTTTGCTCTTGCAACATCAATCTGGTACAGTCACTCCTTCTGCATTCAACCCAGGTGACTTTCTCATCTCATGCATGGTTCCTGGTCACGAGCAGGAGGAGTACTGCGATCACAGGAGAGCCATTACCTCTTGTCATATGCGAGATGCTAAAGCCGCGGGGTGGGAATCACAGGTAAATTTCTGTTCAGTTCCTCAACTTCAAGCTCACTTCAGATAGAGTACCCAAATAACTATCTGTCCAAGCATTTTAAGAGTTAAGGATTTTTTCTGAAAAAAAAAAAGTATAAGGATGTCATATTTGCATGGTTTGATTTGACTAGAACTGCTCCAACAAACTGCTTTCTTGTATTTACATAGAAGATAATATATATACACATATATTTCTTTTTCCTAATCTGATTCTTAGACTTCTTTTTACTTAAATTTCCATTTTAGAAAACAACTTCTCTAAAAATGACACAAACATTTTCCAGAATAACAAGGCAGGCCACAGATGTGTGAACCATACACCAGATGCTTTATTTCTACCAAGGTCTTCACTCTAGAAAACAGATATGTTCTGCTAAAACATTAGTTAAGGCATCACAATAGGACAAATACTGTACCTTAATAACAGTCTCTAACTGGCTTCTAAGGATCTGTTATGTATCAGTTTGATATCTGAAAACGAATTGCTAATACGGTAACATTATTATGTGGCTGGCCCTGTATGCTGAAAAGGAACAGATCCCTGTTAGAGGATCATAGAATCATAGAATCATTTAGGTTGGAAAAGACATTTAAGATCATCAAGTTCAACCGTTAACCTAGCAAATGTAGGTGTACATTTGCTAGGATGCAGGTGTGTGGACTCCTTCCTGCTCACATGACTGCTAGAGCCACCCAAATCTTAACAGCACAAGATTTCAGAGAACAAATAGTTTAGTGCACTTATGAAGAACCTAAAGGAAAACTGCTCTGCCTAGAGGTACCCTTGAGACTCTGCTTCTAGTGCGTCCCTGGAGCAGCTTGTTGCACCCGCTACCCTACTAGACATTGTAATAGGAACCATTTATACTGACTGTTTCAATATTCAGTTCTCCTTGCCCTATTTTCTTATATAGTTATTGAGAAAATTATTTTCTCACCAGCGAACAACAGTAATGGAACTTAACTCTTTGTTTGTGACAATTCTACATTTTCCTATAAATTTGAAAATCAGCAGCTGAATTAAAAGTTCTACTCAATTGTCACTTCATATAGTGACCAATTTCTGAATAAGGTCTTCAAACTCCTAAGGTAAAATTTATATGTCGATGACTGTAGTTGATCAAGGAATTTTGCTAAATTCAAACTGGCAGTTCTTCTTTTTTTGTTATTCCTGTATTCTTTGTTGGCCCAAAAACCTCAGCACAATTTTTATGCCATTTTTCAACCTGAAGTGCTACCCAGAGAACAACAAACAAAACTTTTTTTTTTTTTCTGTTGGCACTAAAATTTGATACAGTAATGATACTAATTGAAGTAGAGATACCATAACATAAAAATTTTAGGTAATTTACAGAAGCAGATATTCCAAAATGAAGATATTGTTAGAATGCGTGTATCACTAAATCATGGAGATTTGCTCCCAGTTTGGCTTCAGAGCCTCATTCCCTCTCACAGTTCGTATGATATTAGGTCACTCTTGAGCTTTTACCTGTAGTGAACAAATTGGCTGACTTGGTACACATCCACAGGTATAGCAGGCTGTTAAGTAGCTTTCTTATTGCCTAACTTCTCTGTCTTTTTATGAAAAACAATAGCGCGGGGCCATAGGGGCCACCTGGGACATGAGCAGAGCAGGGACCAATCTCCATATGTACATATTCTTTACTGACAGCTCCCCTGCAAACAGCATCTCCTAGGCACAACTGGAAAAGAAGGCACAGAGTTCTGGTTCTGCCAAAAAAAACCCCAGCTCTCAACAATACAACTTCATATGGAAAAGCTGGAAGTTGTTTACGTGAAAGGCTGGGATACAGACCACAGCTCAGTGTGCATGTTGCCAGTGTGCTGAGCTGCATTGGCTCTTTGGCTGCTGTGGTGGGTTAACCTCAGCCAGCAGCCAAACACCCACCCAGCCTCTCACTCACTCCCCTCTCCCATGAGGTAGAAAGAAAATAGAAAGAAGACGACTCATGGATCAAGATAATACAGTTTAATAACTGAAGCAAAAGCTTTGCACAAGCAAAGAAAAAAGAATTCATTCACTACTTACCATCGACTGGCAGATGTCCAGCCACTTCCTGGAAAGCAGGGCCTCAGCACAAGTAATGGTTGCTTGGGAAAACAAATGCCATAAGCATGAACATCACCCCTTCCTCCTCCTTTCTCTGAGCTTTTATTGCTGATCATGACATCATACGGTATGAGATATCCCTTTAGTGAGTTTGGGTCAGCAGTCCCAGTTACGTCCTCTCTGAACTTCTTGACCAGACTACTCATGTTGGGTAGGGGGATCGAGGAGAAAGCCTTAAGGTTGTACAAGCACTACTCATCAATAGCCAAAACACTGGTATGTTATCAGTACCATTTTAGACACAAATACAGAGCACAGCACCATGTGGGCTGCTATGATGAAAGTTAACTCCGTCCTAGCTAAAGCCAGTACATCTACAAGGACAAGGTCCCGAACAACCTTCTCAGTCTTCAGGAGAAACTTTGAATAAAGCCTCAGGAGAAGAAACAAGAAAGGAAGTAGAGTACTCTTTCTTAACTCACTGGGCCTGACCAGTCATGCAGATCTGGTGAAGGGATCCTTCTCTAGTGTCACATAGTCACTAGCTGCACCTTGCAACTTGAAGGCATCTGAAAGACCCTGGCAAAGGGAAGACCCTAACTCTGTGAGTGCATGTTTTAGTTGCACTTTTCCTGGGAGGCAAAGGAGTATGGCATGGGGGCGAAGAACTTACACATAGGACCCTGGAAAGCCTTTTTTGGATAGGAGACTGACACCACATGGATACACTGACCAGTACTAAAGATAATTCTGCAGAATATTATCTCCTCTCCACAATTCCCCTTGCTATACACCATCAGCAGACAAAGGGAGCGATGACCCACAAACTGTCAGGTTTTTATGTTGATTGCTGATGCAAAATTACTCCCACACAGTGACTAAGTGCTACAGGTTACTGATGACCAGTAATGGGGTGTGCCAATAGCATGACTGCCAGGCAAAACCAGCCCTCAAGGGAATTGATACTTGCCTTTGCACCCAACTGTGTCCAAGTCACCTTCTCTGTGTAGAAGTGAAAAGGAGCTTGCTACAAATACCATCCGCTTTCTCCTGATACCTCCATGTTTTCATAAGCAACTACTAAAATTGCACAGTGCTTTGTCTTGTTGAAAGAGTGGTCAAGACATCTATTAAATAAGCCCCCAGCTCGCTTCCTTCCCTCAGACAAGGTTTTCCCCACTCACATCCCACTCAAGATGCATGTATGTTTATGCTGTGGTTCATAGTCTGTTTGGCAGTCTGTGAATAGGAAAGCTTACTAAATTCACAGAAACTTACACTACTTGTAATACGTTTATGGAAATTCTAAAATCCACAGGGAATAGGCAGGGATTAATTTCCATAAGCTTTCAGCTGTGAAACTTTCCCATATAATCAAAATTCAAAATTTAGTTTGAATGTCTTTAAAGGAAGGTTAACCAAGAGAAGGAATCAGCAAATAATTACTTTATAAAATTCTGTTAATGAAAAAAACAAAAGCCAAGTAGAAATCAGTTTTGCGTGGTCAGCATTAAGATATTACCCAAGTGACTTTGATCTAAACTGGAACAAACAAATGAGTTGGAATCAGCAACTAATCTAATGTGCATATCTCTCTATATATGCGTATTTCCCCATGATGCACAGCACAACCCACAAAATTCTGTCGCCTTACAGAACATTTCAGGGCATGTCTATATAAACTTTGGCTGTACTTTGGACTGTCCAAATGCAAACCAGACCTGTAAGCTACACAGCTGTAATAGTTTGGCTCTAATTCTGAGCTACTATACATTTTAGAGAAAATTTAGCTTCACTCCTGCAGTTCTGGACAGAAAGATACTCAGGTCTCACGGTGACTATAATACATACAGACGTGCATCAGCTTTGGGAGCTGTGAAGAAATGGGGTATGCACTTTCAGTGTGGGGAAACCATATAGCCAGGTAGTTAGCATAGACAACTTTGAGTTACTTTACCTTGCTCAGTGAAAAACAAGTTTTCAGAGACTTTACTGAATAAATTCTCAATATTCCTTAATAAATATTTGCAGGCTGAGATTTTTGAAAATCCTCTATCTTAATCTCCAGTTAGTTGATTTCTATAGCAGGAAAAAACTACATTTGTGATTAAAATGTCATTTTTCTGCCAAAATCTATGCATAAAAATCATCAGTGACTCTGAAAAGTCATCAGACTATTTTAATGCAAAAATACACATTTTGTCTCATTCATGCCCTCAGAAACACCTGGAATGTCTTTGTTTGAACCTTCCAGAAAGATTGTCCTGAGGTAGAGCTGTCAGATGAGATCAAATTGTTAATTTGGCAAAAATTATACATCGATGAAGACAGAATGCAAAATTTCAAGGGAATTCCGTACAAATAGAGTTTGCTGACTTGAAATATACACTTGCAATATCAATTGCATTCCATAGAATGGATTTTGAAAACTAGAAAAGACCAGCATTGTGTCTGTTTTGATCTCCTGAACAACTCAGGCTGTATGATTTCACCAGGTAACTTCTGTGAAGAGTCTCCTTTTAGTGGAGAATGATTTGAAGACTTCAAATTCTAGAGTACCATTATGTGCTTGGAAAATTGCTCCAGTGATTAACTACTTAACTTACCACTAAAATTTGCAGTTTCAAGTTCAAGTTCCCCTAGCTTCATCTTGAAAGCACTAACCCTTACTTTAGGTTTTTTCTGCTATTTAAAGAGCCCTTGCTATCTGAAATCTTTCTGCCTTATAGTTACTTACAGGTTTTCATTTTTGGTTTTGATTACTTGAATAATCCTTTTTTTTTTCTTAAATCCCTGGTGATGTGCTTGTTTCTAGCCAGAAAAACTTGCAGAGCATTTCTATTTTGAAAGTTTTTGGGTTTACTATACAGACACATGCTACTATATGTTTAATTTAATGCAAAATGCATGAGCTGACAAAGGTATTTGCTATACTCATAACTGATTTCTCAAGTGAATTCTAAACTTAAGAGATTAAGTAGTTCATACGAGAAAAATGTACCAACTTTTTGATTCCTGCTTTGGGCACTGAATTGTTTTTCATTAATTTAATCTCAGAAAGATTTGTCTAAAATTTTCTATATTGAAAGTAATGATTGAGTTTGAGATGTTGCAAGGCACAAGGATTTTTGAATGATTAATTTTTTACATGTTAATGGGCACAACTGGTGAGTTTCAATTGTAATGAGTGTTACATGAGGGCATGAATGCAGCACTGACTTTACATTGCTTTTAGTAAAGTTCATTTTATTTTTATAATTCCTTCCATGACTATTCCAGATTAGATTTCTATACTAAATTAATCAGTACATTGGAATATTTCCAGATGAGAGGAAATATATGCATGCAAATAAAGCAACTTAAAATCCTAATTATGATCAGAATTGACTTCTGCAGCAAGTGAATGAATTTCATCTGACTTTTATGTTCATTAAAAGTAAAAAAAGAAAATTAATTTCTTCTTATAAACAAAAGTCATGCTATCTTTTAATATTTCTGAAAATGGGGTTTTTCATGGCTGGTTCACTGTGGAAGTAATCTAATTAAGCATACATTTTTTATGTAAAAACAAATAGAAATGGTAGAAAAAATGGATAGAAATACTAATGTAGGGGATGAAGTAGCTATGTGAGAGGGATAAAACATCAGAAAGCCATGATGAAAACTCCCCTGTCTGTAATTAGGATTAAAAGAAATTCCTGCTGTTGTTAATAGCCTTCTCAAGTCACCATAGGCTTCTCCTGTTCTTGAAGTAAGTAAGGATAATCAGTAGGGCCTTGGTTTTCTTAAACTTTCTAGTCTTGTTAATCTATGTTTTCCTTTTTCATTTTCTTTCAGGGGTGATCTTACACTCAAAGGTATGATTTCTTATAACAATAGTTTAACATCTGCAACCCACAACCTCCTTCAACAAAGAAATTCTCTTTTTACCTCAGTCATGTTCCAGTTTTATCATTTCTCTGTCTCTTTTTAGTACCATGACTCTTGTACTCATACCTGTGGACGTCTTCTGTGCTCACAGGCTCTGCCATGCCCTTATATGCATGCCATGCACTGGCATTATGCTGTAAAACATCAAGTCTGGCAGGCTGCAAAATGCACTCCTATGATATGTACTGTTGTGCTTATTAATTGCGATGGCTTAGGATCAGAGGAAAGCAACTTGTAGTCCAGAGGGGACAGGAGTCAGAGTCTGCATTTGCAAAGAACTTGCTCTCAGCCAGAACTCTGCTGTATTATGGGGCTATGCTGGTAGCCCTGTGAAAAGCCTGCTGGGCAGTTCAGCGCTGCTAGTTCCCAGCTCCCAGCACGGCACCAACCCATGCTATTTTAAATATAAGAAATTAAAATGGCCTATTTGAAGGTGCAGAACCACTGAACAGGCAAAAGCATTAGCTAGCCATAAGTTTGCCATGCCTTCCCTTTCAACAAGCTGCATCATGTATTTGTGAGATGCTCTACTGTAAAGGTGCAAAGGATTCTGTGGTCCTGGCCAGGGCTCTCTAGATGATAAAAAGGATGGATATGAGAAATTCTATACCACCCAATCTAGAGACCAGACTGCGTACACAGTGAAGATGGTATAAATGTAGACTGAAAGTTTCAATTTAGCTGCAGACAGTGAAGGAGCAGGGTGCAGTGCAGGTACACTACAAGTGTACCTAGCTCCTATTACCTTTGGATATCAAAATGTCAAACATTGTTTAAAACGTGGTCTTTGTTTCATAAGAAAAGTAGGATATTTGTAATGACTTATTATTGTAATCTACAGTACACATTCTATCCACCTATTCATCCAATTTATGCAATGTGTCTGTGCGACACACTTCCTTGTAGTGCTTCAATATTTCATAATTTTTCATCCCATTACATTATATTCCCATGCTTCCTTTTTTAGAAGTATTCAGAAAGCTTGTCAGTTCCCTGAAAGGATTGAAATCATACTTAAGATTTTTAATTTAATTTTTAAATAGATTTAAGCATGTCCTTTTTATACTTCCAAATTTCCACAATTTCTTGATCAGTTAACAGCCATGACAAAAAAATGTATTTAAAACATTGTATTAACTTGATATTTCACATTTCTCCAAATGCTTTATTTTAAATAACTTTTGAAGGAATGTTATGTTTATAACCTGAAACTGTAGGTGCAAACATTTCAAATGTCAAAGAATCCCAAGGTCAAACCAAATGTTTTGAATAAGTTAAATAGTGAACAAATCATAGCCCTAGAGTTACATGCAACTGTCTGAGAGGATGCTCCCATTATTATACACTTTTTTGTAAGACTGGTACATCATTTTAGTAACTGAATTCCCATAATGATTTAAGATAGTTGCTTCTAACTGTCATTCCTCATTGTTCATTTAATCTATCAGGTTCCAAATTGTCTAGAATAGCAAAGAATCGAAAATATATGCTAAGCTATTTCTACCTAACTCAATTTCTATATTAATAATTCCCTCAGGTTTCAGTGCAATTATAAACAGTCTGCAAAGACATTCTTCCACAAAGGACAAAAACATTTTGGAAGGACCATGAGAATATTTTGGTTTAAAGATTTAAATAGAATTATTTGCTTTAAACAGATTTTACCTAACACTTCACCAAGGGAATGTCACCTAGCAGAAAGTGATCAAGTTTACTTGCGTAATAATTCATCGCCTGTCATTCAAGACTTCATAACAGACTGTAAATCCATTTTTAGCTTATTACAGTTGTGGTGCTCAACACAATGGTTTAAATCACTTTGGGTGCCCAAGGTTATGAACTGAATGTGGAACAAGAGAAGTCTGGGTACATGAACGGCCAGTTACTGCCTCCCAGCTGATGTGTAGTGGCTTTGCTGAACTGCAGGAACCTGTTTTTATAGTCTTCTGCTCTGTGTTGCACTGTCTCGTATAAAATAACGTTTGTCACTTCAGTATCCATACAAGAGACTTTCATGGATATGTTTTCTTCCTTTTGCTGGCTATGGAGCTGTCTCCTTACAGCTTGGTGATGTTCCTACTATCTCCAGGTGAGATAGAGGTGTATATACTACAGTTTACTATTGTTTTGTCTTTCACTTCACCATGGGAGCCCCAGAAGTTCCTGTAAACCCATGCTGAGACTCCAAAGCATATGTGCTTCCCTGTGAGCCATGACATCTCATCTCAGAAAGGTCAGCTTTCAAGCAAGCCTTTCACCTTGTTCTGTGTAACCTGAAATTGTCTCTTCAGCAAGCTGATAACAAGGGATTTTGCAAAAAGAAATATTATCCCTCTGCCTCCACAAAGCCTCTTCCAGAGGCTTACCCAGGTCTATAATACTCTACTGTTTGCAGTGATTTCTTTTTGAAAATGCACAGCTATGCTGCGTAGTCAGGGGTGTCAGGAATTTTGCTAATTTGGGAAGCAGCTGTTGAAAGGTGTTGTGCTAGAGATGTCTGTGGGATGAGCTTGGTAACTCAGTGTTACAATACTTCGTAATTAACACTGTTGATATTTTAAACTGGTATGCTAGTTATTATCTCATGTGAGAAAAGGCCCGGTCACATCTCTGAGATAACATCTCAGACTGCTTCCGAGTAAGAGCTTTCAAAATTGAATGGGCACTGTCACAGGTTTCCATGGTTCTGACTCAGTGAGAAAATAATTTAATGAAGTCATAATTTAGCAGTTAAGTGGACTGGGTGTTGGAGATGTTACAAATCAGAAGCATTCCTCCTGGAACTAGCAGGGTTCATGGCATAAAATTAGGCAGGGTGAATGTTTTATCTTAGAAATCTGAGAAAGCAGATTTTACAGGAAGCTGATCTTAAAGAGAAGGCTAAAAATCAGCTTTGCTCTTCACTTACATGAAAAGCCCAGGAAGTTTTAAGACTTTCCTCTAAGAAAAAGCTACTTTGCAAAGATAATTATTTCAATATATGGGTAGTGATAATCCACAGAAATGAGTGCACAGATCAATAGAAGAAGTTTTAAGGGAAATGGTTCAATACTTATGGAAAACATGAAAAATTAATAAAATAATTCATTCATTTTCTCCCTTATTACCATTTAGATGAGCTCAAAGTGAGCAGTTAGTACAATAAAATGTGATTACTTTTTAAACTATTCAAAAAGATATGAATAAAAGGCAATGTCTAAGTATCATGTCACAAAGTATTTAGAATGCAATTTTTTTCTGTGAACTTATTAAATATTATGTCTGAATAACAGATGTTTTAATGATAAGAAAAATGAGAAAATTGCTAAAGATTCATTTCGACTTTTGGGGAATGAGAAGTCTTATATTTCACTTGTGCAGTAGTAGCAATGTCAGAACTCAGGCTTTCATAAAACATATCATGATACACGACACAGAGTTTGAAACTCCTTTCTCTTGATTGCATACAGTTCTGAGATTATTTTAGGTTTTGTTTTTAAAACCAATAAATTTCCAGGTCTTACAACCACATAATAAAAAGGTTGAAAATGTTCTCTAAGAAGGTCATAATCAAACAGCAAATACAGAGAAAATGATTTTTTTTTTAATTTTTAATCACATAATTTGGGTCTAAAAGAGAGTTACATACAATACAGAAAAGCTATAGCCTATGTAACATCAAGACAGTTCTCCCCTATGACGATATACTTCCTAACAGCTGATGTTATGATAACATCATACTTGTGAGGCCACTCTCAGTTATCTTTGAAAGGCCATGATGATCAGAGGATGTTTCTGAGAACTGGAAGAGAGTGAATGTCACTCCTGTCTTCCAGAAGGGCAAGAAAGAGGGCCCAGGGAACTACAGATCCATCAGTCTCACCTCGATCCCTGGGAAAGTGATGGAGCAACTAATCCTAGAAACCATTTCCAGACACATGAAGAACAAGAAGGTGATTGGGAGCGGTCAGCATGGATTTACGAGTGGGAAATCATGCTTAATCAACCTTCTACAATGAGATGAGTACCTTGGTGGGTGTGGGGAGAGCAGTGGATGTTTTTTACCTTGTCTTTAGTAAGGCTTTCAGCCCTGTCTCTCATAACATCCTCACAAATGAGCTGATGATGTACAGGCTAGATAAGTACACAGTAGAAGTGGATTGAAAATTGGCTGAACTGCCAAGCTCAGAAGGGTTGTGACCAGGGGCATGAAGTTCAACTGGAGGCCAGTCACTAGTAGTGTGCCCCAGGCATTGATAACGGGTCTAATCCTGTTTAGCATCTTCATTAATGACCTGGAAAATGGGACAGAGTATACCCTCAGCAAGCTTGCAGATGATACAAACCTGGGAGGAGGGGCTGATACACCAGATGGCTGTGCTGCCATTCAAAAGGGCCTTGAGAGACTTTCTTAAAAACAACTCCAGTAATTCTATAAATCACAGATCTTAGTTGGAATAGCAACATGGTGGGATGCAAGCAGTTAAGTGTGTGTCAAGGATAACATATTCATAAAAGCACTTGTCGGGGCAAACAAAGGTGATGCACAGTTGGATCTGATATTCACTAACAAGGAAGTGTTGCTGACTGAGACAAATGTTTTATTGATAGCTGACACAGATTCTGATGAGAAGGTCACCAACAAGATGAAGCCAGGCTCTTCATGGTGGTGTACGGTGGGAGGACCAGAGACAATGGGCATAAGTTAAAACAAAAGAGACTCAGACTGGCTATAAGGAGAACTTTTTTCACCATGAGGACAGTCATGTAGTGGAACAGGTTGCCCAGAGAGCTTGTGCAGTCTCCCTCTTTGGGGATTTTCAAGGCCAGCCTGGATAAAGCCCCAAGTAACCTAACCTGACCTCGTATAGCTGTTCCTTCTTTGAGCTGGAGGTTCAACTAGATGACTTCCTGAGTTACCTCCCAGACTGAAATTATGGTCCCACCATCTCATTTTTCTGTTGTTTTTTTAACAAAATCAATCCTTTCAGAAGGAAGAGTAAAACTACATAATTTTTTTAAAACTGTTTTTTTAAATTTATATTCATTACATAAATCTCCCATACTAAGGCCACTGTATTTCACAGACACCTCATTAGTCATTTTTCCCCATGTTATAAAGGTGAAACTATATTACTATTTATTTCTGTAAGTCTGTTCCAAGTCATGTTAATTGATTTAAATAGCTTTATACAGATTAAAGAAAACAGTTGCTATCAGCGCTGACCTTGCAGCACGTATCAGCTTTTAGACATACTGTTCTGTTACATTTTTAAGAAATCAGTCAAACATTATGCAGATAACCTTGTGTTTCTGATTATTTAAAAACTCTCAGCTTTGAAACTGTTTTCTTCCTTTGCTTCAATTAGTGTCTATTGAAGAGATTACTTCAGCCCTCAGAATTTTGTTCTCAGCTGTACATGATACTTTTCAAACTTTAGACTGAACCTACCCAATCTGGTTTTGAGCTGTTCGGTTAAACAAGACATTGGCTGTTGCATGCTTTCTCCTCAAAGGTATAAAAGAAAAGTGTTCTGAATTACTCCTGGTGGTGATCATTATTTGAAATGCAGACCAAATAACATTTATTTTACTGCTAATATTTCAGATTTCTTAAAAAGTTCACAAGAGAACTGAAAGGATATACTTGAAGAGCTGGACTCTGTGGGACTCTCCTGTCACATTGGCAAGGTACAGAAGGAATATCAGGAAGTGTGGAAAACTTTATTTTCCAAATTTCCTCTTTAAAATGGGATTAATGATATTCTAGCCCAAACTTCACACCCAGTATCAAAAACAGATGGGATTTTTTGTTGTTGTTATTTTGGGTTTGGTTTTTTTTTTTTATTTTGTTTGTTTGTTTCTCATACAGGGCATGTCATTTGAGGTTGAAATAAGGAAGTCTTTCATGAGTGTCAGCTACTCTGCTTTGCTCCAGTCAGGTTTAGAATCACTACCAGGCAGCATTAAGAGAATCAAGGGAATCTGTTAGAAAGGGAGGTACCAACGAGAAGACATGAGGTGGGAAGGGTAAGGATGATTATAGTTTGGGAGACTTTCAAGGGAGTTCAGTGGGAAGCAGAAGTCATCTGTTTCTTGAGAGAATGCAAAAAAGGCACAGCACTTGCTCCCACTCTTGAAGCTTAGAAACTTCTTTAAAATGTCATCTTAGCCAGTGAAGACAGCCACACTGATCTGCCAGAGATGAGGAAAAAAAGGTGTTCCCTGGGAAAGTGTTGTAGTAAGCTTGGATGTATGGCATGCCATTGTGTAACATACACTCTCAAACATCTGAAGTGGAATTATAAGTTTCAGCTCTTTCTAACTTAATAGCAAATACTGTTAATTATTTGAGCTGGGAAACTAGAAACTGAGCAAGGCTTTTTGGTGAACATATGCCTCCAAGATATGCCAGCAGAATATTTTATTGTCATGATCAGTTTTGTTGCCTGTGCAGAAAACAAACATGAAAGGGCAGCCTAAGGCACAGTTGGAAGGTCTCTTTAATTACTGCCTTTGGCAGAATTTATTTCCAGAAATGTTATCACAGAATTGGAAATAAAAATGTCTCCTGGCACCACAAGAGCATTTTCAGACATCACTCTCAAATGTGACACTTCTGAACAAGTTGGCGGAAAAAAGAGAGAATATTGTGCCCACTGACTTCTGACAAAATGCTATAACCCCAGAAAAACTCATTTTAAGAGACTTTCTGTGTCATCCGCGCTTGCAGTACAGAAGTAAACCTTAATCCCTCAACACCCCTGCTAAACTACCAAGGCACAGTCACATTGCTTCAGCTTTTGCTAGTTTATTTTTTTTTTTTTTTTAATTTCTGCTGTTGGACATGGAGAGGGTGCCTAAGGCTTCTCAGTAGTAGCTTGCTTAGCTTTTGTTTCTGCTGTGCATAGAGAAGACTTGAGTCACTTTCAGACTAAGACCAAGACCAGACATGGCCAATATCAGGAAAGATTTCAAGTAAGGTAAGGCCCAGAATGTAGAGAAAAGCACCTCTGGAAATGTTATGAGAATACACTTTTTCCCAATATGCTGCTACAGTGCTTAGCTGGCCATAACTCATTGATGTGTGAGGTCCCAGGTAGAGCCTGACATAATCCTGTCTGATGTCTGCACTTCTGGTGCAACGCATGGCACCGACTGAGACAGAACATACTGCAAGTGGGTGAGGAAGGCTTAGTGGGCTCCAGGCTTCAAGGAAGAAGGTGAGTAGTAGGTGGTGAACCTGAGGTTGGATTCCTGGCTTGCACAGGTGAGACCTGTGATAAAAAAGTAGGAAAAGAGGGGAGAATGAGCCTGGGGTCCCATTTTAAGAAGGCAGGTTCTTGTGGCTCCAGAAACTGGTGCTGGAGCTTCTGCTGCATCAAGTAATGCCTGCCATGAAAGGTGGCCCCAGAGCACACTGCGATGGAGAGTCCTGGGCTACGGAAGCATGACTCTTCCACTCTAGGCTGATCTATTTCCCCTGCAGGTAGGTAGCCAGACCTGGATCAGTGCTCAGATTGACTGAGAACCACAAGATCAGAGAAAGTACAACCGAATTGCTTCCATGGTGTAACTTTGAAGTACAGAGTTCTTAATCAAAAATTACAGGAGAAAAGAAAAGAAAAAGAAAAGAAAAGAAAAGAAAAAAAGAAAAGAAAAGAAAAGAAAAGAAAAGAAAAGAAAAGAAAAGAAAAGAAAAGAAAAGAAAAGAAAAGAAAAGAAAAGAAAAGAAAAGAAAAGAAAAGAAAAGAAAAGAAAAGAAAAGAAAAGAAAAGAAAAGAAAAGAAAAGAAAAGAAAAGAAAAGAAAAGAAAAGAGGAAAGGAAAGGAAAGGAAAGGAAAGGAAAGGAAAGGAAAGGAAAGGAAAGGAAAGGAAAGGAAAGGAAAGGAAAGGAAAGGAAAGGAAAGGAAAGGAAAGGAAAGGAAAGGAAAGGAAAGGAAAGGAAAGGAAAGGAAAGGAAAGGAAAGGAAAGGAAAGGAAAGGAAAGGAAAGGAAAGGAAAGGAAAGGAAAGGAAAGGAAAGGAAAGGAAAGGAAAGGAAAGGAAAGGAAAGGAAAGGAAAGGAAAGGAAAGGGAAAAGAAAAGAAAAGAAAAGAAAAGAAAAGAAAAGAAAAGAAAAGAAAAGAAAAGAAAAGAAAAGAAAAGAAAAGAAAAGAAAAGAAAAGAAAAGAGAAGAGAAGAGAAGAAAAGAAAAGAAAAGAAAAGAAAAGAAAAGAAAAGAAAAGAAAAGAAAAGAAAAGAAAAGAAAAGAAAAGAAAAGAAAAGAAAAGAAAAGAAAAAAGAAAAGAAAAGAAAAGAAAAGAAAAGAAAAGAAAAGAAAAGAAAAGAAAAGAAAAGAAAAGAAAAGAAAAGAAAAGAAAAGAAAAGAAAAGAAAAGAAAAGAAAAGAAAAGAAAAGAAAAGAAAAGAAAAGAAAAGAAAAGAAAAGAAAAGAAAAAGGGGGAAACAAGTTGGTAACAGAGTACTGAGATCAGTGAAATAGTTTATGGAAATACAGACATGTTACCCACCAATTGATAAGGTAATCAACTTACTCTATTATTCTCTTCATGCCGAAGCTGGCAGTACCTGGATTTGACAGGATAAGGGAATAATGCTTTTGGATATTTTTAAATCATCTCATTATTTTCATTTTTATCTGGTTTTGAAACCTTCTTTATAACTTAAGCTTACTACAAAACAGAGAGTGACAGCTATACAAATCAAACATAAATAAGGGTCGTCACACCTCTGTGTTTTTATTAAAAAACCTTTTCTCTGCATCTCTATACATCAGGTAATATCCAAAGACCAGTAATGTGAGGATGTTATTTCTGTTCCCTTCAGTTATCTTCAGACCAGGTGTGGACTGAATTTCTCATAGATGAGAACACTGTTTTAGAAAATAACTGGAGAAATGTGTAGTCTCATAGCTAAAACTGTGGATACTCTTCTGGAATAAAATATACTGTCACAAATACATTAATTCTTCAAAATAGAACCCAGACTAAACTTTTCACTAGTTTTTTTGGCTCTTAAGATTTATCCTTAGAAATTACTCTAACAAATTCAGAAATGCATTACTCAGTTGCCATAATTAGTTTTTGTAATGTTTGAAATTCTTTGTCAAAAGACCTTCAGAGAATCAAAGCCATTTCTAATAGTTCTGTTTCAAATGTGATCCGATCTTATTGAAAATGAAACTTATTATAACTGAAAATGAGGAGATAGAGAATATGATATGAACATAAAAGGAAATTGATTGAAGTTTTCCTCAGCATACATTTCCAAATTTGAAATAAATTGAAAAGTTGAAAACTTCTTGTCAATGCTTATGCTTTTATTATCTTTGATCAACATTGTGATCTGTTCCAGACTGCATGTTACATTCCAATGCCATGAATCATTGATGTCTATTATAAAATTACAGTCATATTAGCTCACCTTTTACTGTAATCCTCTAAACCTGAAAGCAAACAGAACACCCACTTAGAAGAAGAATGTGAAACCTGCTGGCTTTGCTAACCCAAGAGACTGACAGTGCTGCAGCAAGACATAACAGCTGCATGGCACACTCAGAAAAACAATTCATACCAGTGTACAGAATACTGCAGGCAGGGATGCCTTTGCAATTTCAAAACTGTTGCTTGCATCTAGTCTTTAAGAATCTTTTTTGATGCATTGAATGTACTGCAAGTGTAGAAGAAAAAGGAGTGTATACTCCTCCTTTCTAATTTTGAATACCAGCAAGACTCACTCTCATCACAGGGCATGGGGAGAGCTTTCTTGGAATTCTCCAAGGACGCTTGCCTACAGGCATCTAATCTGCGCAGACAATCAAAGAGAAAGGGATAGATAGCAATAATATTTGATAGGATCTTACTACTGATTTGTTTATCTCAGTGTTCTGTTTTTCATGCTCACCTGTACTGCAGAGATCTGCGAAACTGAAATATTTAAGTAACTTTATGCCTAAAAGCATCTGGCCTGATGTTTAGTGTCATAAATGCAAAAGGTGCTGCAAGTAGTCAGTTTGTATCTCAAAATGTAAATACTGGATTTCACCTTGCTTAGCATTATGGAGATGCAAATGTCATTATTTTTCTGTTCAGCTAACTAGATATTGTTTTACCTCAATAATTCACATCATGACTTCCCAATGCAGGAAATTCCACACATTGATCTGCAGCCCGTGAAGTGCTTCCGTGTGTTTCTGAACTCAGCAGACATCGCTGTCACAGCATGCACCCTCTTCTACTCCTCTTTAAGACTGGATGCAATGCATTTTGTTCTTTACTCCTCATGTACTCATGCAGTCCCATGCCTTTTCTCAGCAAAGTTGGTTATTAGTCCTGGTGTTTTTTGCTTACTTATCACTCAGCAGTAAAACTGAGATCATCAGATAATAGAAACACTTAAACTAGAAGGAACTCTGAAGGTCTTCTGACTCAAGTACAATTGCAAGCAAGACTGTCTTCAAAGCTAATTCAGGTTGCTCAGGGTCTTGTCCACATGAGTTTTGAACATCTCCAAGGATGCTGATTCCACAACTTCCCTGAGCAACCTATTGCAGCAATTAAAGGCTCTTATGTTGAAGAATTTTTTCCTTACTTCTATTCAGAATTTTCCTTTCAACTGCTGCCTCTTCTCTTTTCTCTGTTGTGCTTGTGAGAAAACTCATGTCCCCTGTTCTTTATAATCCCCCTTTAGGTGGTATAAGACTGGATCATTCATGTAAGATGAAAGCAAATAATATAGAAAAATATACTATTCTTGACAATAGGAGTCACTGTAAGTATCATTAATTCTGATTTCACAGGTAAGAGTTGTTCTGCTAGAGATATTTTTGCTTAGGAAAAAAATTTAATGCAAACAATTATTAAAATAGCCCCTGTTTCTTTCTCTTTTTCATTAAAATCTCATGTCTCCCTGTACCTTTCTGCAGATCTCACAAATCTTTCAGTGAATCTCTCATTTAGATTTGTTGTTGCACCAAGGTCTACCAAATATGAAGCTGGCAAAATTAATTCTTCTGCTTTGCATTCCGATAGTATTTTCTCAAGGTGATACAATAATTCAGAACATACATTTATATGCACAGTATTTGACTATTCAAATGTCTGAAATAAATTTATCATGAAAATGTGTGAGCTTGTCCAAACAAAAACATATCAAACTTCTCTAAAGAAATTGTGCTGTATTTTCCAAGTCCTGACATTTGTTTTCTAAAAGGCTTTATGATTGTTTGGATACAAAGTGCTAGAGGCTTGCTTTTTAGGACTGTTAGTCACAGAATTACTCTGCAGAACACTTAACCACAGTCTACTCTCACAAGACAAGTACGAAATGTACATCATTTCCATGGAGACACCATATATTCCTCTGGCCCTGATGGAAGAGCCCTCAACCCCACTGAACTCAGTTCAGCTAAGAATTTGCAGAACAAGACACATGACTTCACAGAGGAACTCAAGTTCCTCTTCACATAGGAAGAGGCTTATCTAAGAGTTTTGAACTCCTTGATTTATTTCTCTTCTTTATTGAAGAAGAACTATAAGAAAAGTCAAATTCCTAAGATAGTTTCTTTTTTTCTTGGATAAGCTGAAAACATAGTCTGAATGCACATACTGACTGTGAACTATCAGTTAAGATTTGGAGATAACAATGTATTGTATCTGAATATCTTCTCACTGATGAGAAGATTCAGCATGAGAAGAAACTACTGCTGAATCAAAAGTCAGTGTCTTCTTAGGAAGGGAAAAAAAAGGGGAGAGCAAGACAAAAAAGAGAGAGAGGCATAGAGAGAGGCATAGAGAACTTACGTTCCTTTAAGTGATTGTTCAGTCTCCCTGGGCTTTTCTTCTGTCTGTTTTATCTAGCAGGCTGAGAAATATACTGTTCTCTACAGATGAAAAGGTGAAGATAGACTTCATTGGAATTGAAAGAGGTATTTAATGAACTCTGCTGATGATATCCCTGGTAATAGAACAATGGATTGCAGTGAAATGCCTTACTTGCTTTGTATTCATAGGACTTTGACTTAATAGTAGAACTTAATGTTCTACTAGTAGAAAATCAGGTTATCCATCCTGAAAGTGCTTTCTAAGTAATAGGACAAGTAAAACAGACAGGCAGGCAGTGCGGCAAAAATGTTTTGCTCTTATGTTGATGGTTTTTTTAAATAAAGGAGCTATACACAATGCTCAGCTTAAATGCAAATGCTGAAATGCTTTCTGTACAAAGTGCTATATGATACAACCTCCCAACAAAGTCTTGGAGCTATTCCCCTTCAGTATGCAAAAAGATGGAAAGTGTCATGGGGGAGTGGTATGACAACACATATGTTTCTCACCATTCTTTCACTTTACAGTTTAACAACTACATATCACAGGAGGCACTCTACCCCTCAAAGCCTCATATGACATGTCCCATCAAAGTCCTTAATGTAAACAATACAAACTATTTATATATTTCATAAAGGAACTGCTAACTCCCCTCCTCCTCATTCAGTTGCACAGTTGTTCTGCACCGGGAGGGGTGCAGGGTTCTTTCTGGATCTCAGTAGGAAAGGCACAGCAGCAAATGGTGTAACAAAACTACTTTAATAATAATAATTACAACAACACAATATAAATAGGAAGAGAAATATAGATAGCAAGTAAATTCTACGTCTCTTCAGGTGCTGGTAGCCCTGCTCTCCTGCAGCATCGGACAGGCCCCAGATGCATAGTCACAGCACGCTGAGCAGATCCCATCCATGGCGAGGTTCACTCCCACCCAGTACCGTGTCTCCTTATATCTAGTGTAGCAAACAAAACTATACATCTTGTTTTGACAGGTCTCTTTCTTTATGCCCATCAGAGCATACCTAGGTAAATATATCTAGGAACTGTATCCAGGAGTTCAACATGACCCAGCAATGTGTGCTTGCAGCCCAGAAAGTCAACCATATCCTGGGCTGCATCAAAAGAAGCATGACCAGCAGGTCGAGGGAGGTGATTCTCCCCCTCCAGTCTTCTCTTGTGAGACCCCACCAGGAGTTCCACGTTCAGCTCTGGGGTCCCCAACAGAAGAATGACATGGACCTGTTGGAGTGAGTCCAGAGGAGGGCCATGAAGATGATCAGAGGGCTGAAGCACCTCTCCTGTGAAGCCAGGCTGAAAGACTTGGGGTTGTTCAGCCTGGAGAAGTGACAGCTCCAGGGAGACCTTATAGCAGACTTCCAGGACCTGAAGGGGGCCTACAAGAAAGCTGGAGAGGGACTTTTTACAAGGCATGTAGTGATAGGACAGGGGGTAATGGCTTTAAACTGAAAGAAGGTAGGTTCAGATTAGATATAAGGAAGAAATTCTTCACTATGAGGGTGGTGAGGCACTTGGAACAGGTTGCCCAGAGAAGCTGTGGATGCCCCATCCCTGGAAGCGTTCAAGGCCAGGCTGGATGGGGCTTTGAGCAACCTGGTTTAGTGGAAGGTGTCCCTGACAATGGTGGGGGGGCTTGAACTAGATGATCTTTCAGGTCCCTTCCAACCCAAACCATTCTATGATTCTATGAATCTGTGATTCTATAAGAGCCTTCCAGCATGTTGCCCTCTATTGCTATATACCTTGGGTTATGCAGCAGTCGCTCATGCAAACATACAGGTATATCAAGTACGAGATCCAGTATGGCTGTCAGGGCTTGCTCAAGATCACTGACCCCTCGAACACAATGTCTTCTGTAAGATTCCCAATACAACAGTATTTCTTGTTTGCTTTCCTTGGGGAGCTAAGACAGAAAAAGGTATATAAGAAAGAGGAGCACAGACTGGAAAAGAGACTGTGATGGAATGACAGCCTTTGGCAATTAGTGTATCATCTTTCCACTCTGGAAAGTCTAATAGTGCCTACAATTCTCAAGTTTTATCATTCCTCTGCTGTCAACAAACATCTGTGGAATAAGGGCTGATTTAAATAGAAGATAACACCAGCTGTTGATGTTAGTCTTTCCATTATCTTTAGTAACAAACAGGTGTGCAAGAGATCTGCTTATGATGAGCTCTGTGACCGTTCCCACTGTGATGGGATCTGTGCTCTTTTAAAACAGAAGAAAGGCATGCAAATGTCATACAAAGGAAATGTTATGAGTAGACTGAAGTGCAGAGTTCAGAAGCATGAACGTTAATATTGACTGCAAAAATCCTCTTTTTTTCTCTTAAATATCTAATTCAGCACACTAGATGTATCTGCCTTGTGGATGAAACAGGACAGTATACTAACAGAGGCAGTGGAACTGCCAGAGTTTGAAGGTAGGGTGTGATCAAGGCAGGGGGCCATGTGAGACCACATTGGTGTCCTGATCAAGGAAATTAAAAGCTAATTAGTAGACCTAGTATGCAGCCTTGCTTCTTCAG
This sequence comes from Theristicus caerulescens, assembly GCA_020745775.1. Classification (NCBI taxonomy): domain Eukaryota; kingdom Metazoa; phylum Chordata; class Aves; order Pelecaniformes; family Threskiornithidae; genus Theristicus; species Theristicus caerulescens. The sequence goes on from CM036558.1 coordinate 90,245,844, forward strand.
TGTTCCTGTAAGGGTGCTTGTTAAATTAGTAAATTAAGTTACCTGAAGGTAATAACTCATTTATGTTCCTCTATTCTTGGATTCCTTAACTAAGACTGGATTCCTGATTTAAATTCATTTTTCTGATTTGTGACTGTACCAAGTACTTGCAGCTTGAAATGAATAGTGCAGTTTCTCTGAATCTATGAGAGTTTCCTTCCCCTCAGGGGTACTGTGAAGATACAATAGCAATGTATCATGCATGCTCATAATATTGTGATGAGTTCCAGACAATAGTTCGTGAAGAAAATATTTGTTTTTTTCATCAAAGTGAGTCCTGAATGGTGTATAGTAAACAAGGTCTCATTGAAAAATAAGGAGAAAAAAAACAGATAACGAAGAGGTACTTGCTTAAATTATCTCCAGCTAGGCTGTACACTGAAAGAGGTAGGATCACCATGGGAAACATCTAATGAAGTTCTAAGGTTCACAGTGAACTCAGAGATAGTCAGGGTCCAAAATCTCATTATCTTCTGTTTGTGTAATGTTAGTGACAGTTCTTGAAAGTTCCAAGAAGTGTCAGAGCCCTGAGGGCACTAAGAGGCCTTGGTCAACCTCTGCTGTGGGCTCCATCCACCCCTTCTTCTCATGAGTCCAGGCCCATTTAAGCTCCATCTTGGGCTGTTAGTCCCTCTTTATCTGATCTGTGCTGTAGGTTTGCTTGTCTCTAGCTGTATCATAACATGCCTGTGACTGGCCATGGACCCCATTGCTGTGCCTGAGCTGTGGACTGACTACCTGGTTTGACCTCAGACTTGTCTTGTCTCCTGCTTTGAAACTGCTGGACTGGGCCTGACAAAAAGTAGCATTAAATGATTTGGCTTACATTCATAGATGACTCCTTGTCTTGCTTCAAATGTGGTCAAGGATTTTTGCTTTAATTTTCAAGTCTGAGGAAAGCATAGCTTTCTTGGGGCTTGGGAAAGAGCTACATATGAAAACAACATTAGGTCTCAAAAATTACTTGCAATCAAGTCCTCTTTGGATCACAGTACTCTTTAGTGAGCTGGAGGGCAAAATACTCTTCCTTGAGAGATGCATCAGTCACATCAAATCTTCTTATAGTAGTCAAGAAAACTTTTGAAGATAACCAGAGGTCAGAGACAGGGGTCATTTACTTTGGCTTTGAAGGAGATTTTGAACACTGTATGAAAATGTGCTGTATGAAACTGGAGTGTACTTCAGGCATAGAAAAGGCTCCAATCCACACTTCAATATTATTCAATCACGTGGTCTTTTTTGCCTCAATCCTTACAGAATTTAATTAGTTAAAATTAATGAAAGGGGTTCTCATTTTCTTAAATTTATATGACCACTTATTCTATGTAATTTTTCACAATTCACAACAGCTGTAAATCTAGTCAACAGGCTGTCCGTATTTCAGCCAGCATAGGATGTGCATTTCTTTCACTCTTTGACAGGTAACCTTGTTCTTATCAGATAGCTTGAACAGTGGACCATTAAGAATTTATTACTCCTTGCAGAAACTTGGCTGTGATAACAACAGAACGCGAACCAGACAACTTCCATAGCCCACAGCTGAAATCTTTTTGTGTTTTCTCTACGCAATTCGTGTGAATCCTTCCTTATAAAAAAAAAAAATTCTTCAAACTGAGGAAGAAAATAATCTAGTTATTCTGTTATTCTAATCCTTTGTTTAAAAAAAAAAATAACAAAAATACCATCAATTTTGCTAAAGAAAACAGGGTAGTTTCTATCTCTGCATTCTGTGAAGGCAATAGTCACAGGCAGAATAGTCCATAGGATTCTTTAACGTGAACTGTATGTTGATGCATGATTTCTCAGTTTAGGATGACATATCCTTTTGTTCAAAGTAAAAATAGCAGTAAGTAATATTCAGCTAGCATTTATTTAATATTTATCTAAAGTTTCTTCTAACTTTCTTTGGCCAATACCACAGAACATTCTTAAGTAGGTCTGTGAGATATTATGTGATGATTTTCTACAAAGCTTAGAAAAGAAGTTACTAGATACTTTCAGTTCACAGGATCCTATTCAAAGAATTATAGAATAGTTTAGGTTAGAAGGGACCTCAGAAGGTCATCTAATCCAGTGTCCTCCTCCAAACAGGACTAACTTCCATGTTGTATCAGGCCTTGTCTCATCACATTTCAGAAATCTTCAAGGATGGATATTTCCCAGGAGGAGTCTGGGTCCATCTTCTCCGCCACTCCCTTAGGTAAAGGAAGACTGCAGCGAGGTTTCCCTATTCCCCTCCAACCTTCTTTTCCCCAAACTTATAAACCCAGCTCCCTCAGCCTCTCCACATGCATTACATGGTCCAGCCTCCTAACCATCTTCCTCACTGAGACAGTTCAGCTTTGTAGGCAATGGCAATCTAGGGTGTCTGTATGTCACTCTAGCCTGAATGGGCAGCTCCCAATCCACATTTGGATTGACCAGAAAGCCCTTCAGCACAACAGCAGCTGAAAGGTGGGCCTCTGGAAGCACAACAAAACAGAGCCAAACAGCTGTCACAAACTGATAAAAAGCAAGCAAGACAGTAATTTTTTATGTTTTTTTAACATATGGATACACAATTTAATACTAAAATACCACTTTGCATTCAAATAGCACAGAGTGCCTAGAAGCAAGAAATTAAACTGAGCTGCTGTTAATGTCTTAGCAAATTGCAGAAGGTACTTTAAGGAGTATCCCATATCTAGCTTTGAAGTTAGCCCTGCTTGGAGCAGGAGGTTGGCCTAGTGGTATCCAAAGGTCTCTTCCAAATTAAATTACTCTGTTTTTATTCTGTACCTTGAAGCACTCAAGAAAATTCTATACCATACTTAAAAGAACATTGTCTGTAAAGACAAGAGCAACTGACTGACTGGATGAAGGAAAGAACTCTAAAAAACTTTTTTAAATGGAGATAAAAGAATATATAGGTACTCAAGTCCAACATTTAGAAACCACAGGATGTTCCTAAAATACCCACTAACCTGCTACTTAAAGCTCTCTACCAGTCTGTTTTCCCTGAATTTTCACTCCAACCCCAGTGTCTCATTTGCCTCCCTGCCTCACTCCCTCCACTGTGTCAGCACAAATGCCTGTGGAGTGACACAGTAAAAAGGGCATCTCTTCCAAAAGTACATCCTAAACCCTGCTATTTTATATCCTAGCTAAGAGCCCTGGCTCCCCTGCTCAAGCCCTTTTTTTTTGCTCTTTCCTTAGTGTGATGAGATTTATTTTGTGTAATATAGAAGAGATTCAATAGGATAAAGTAAACAAAGAGTCTTTAATCCCATCTGAACTAAACTGCAGGTTGTGGTATTCTTCTGAACTGACTGAAACCAGAATTGAAGATGCAATCGTTATACCACTGGGAGAAGTATATGTAGGGAGGTGTCTCTCTCATTTTTTGTATGAAAGTCGAACTACCTCACATGACTTGACAGGAAGAAAAGTAACTGAGAATAATCAGCAGTTCCTCCTCTGGGGGCAGGTCTAGGGCTGCAATGGGCAGAATTTAGGTCTACTAGATTAAACACTAATTCACTCCTGGGACATAGTCTGTTTCTATAGGAATCTCACATGAAATGATTAACTGGGGTTTTTCCCCTGCCTAGGTAGGAAAGCTGATTATACTTTATAAGCCTTCTTAACACATAACTTTTCATCCTCACCTTCTCTTTGTTTCCCCATACTTTTTATCTCCCTATTCACCTTGAGCCCTCTGTTTCTTCACCCTTATCTCCTTCCCCAAAAAAATAACACATCTCTAATTAGGTTTTCCTATTGGTTCCTGTTCTGCCACATATGTACCCAAATTTGGTATCTCTGATATTGTTATCTAGATCATTTAGGCCTTACATGATACTACTGTTATGGTTACCCAGACACTGGAGGTCTTGCAGGATTGTGCAAAGACCCCCAATACTCCTCTCAATTGTCAGTGAAGTTTGATTACCTCTCGCATAACTCACTCATAACCATCTGTGAAATCTGGCCATTTCTCAGGGCACTATCTGTAACTTTTTTCAGCTTCATACTGTGTTATTCATTGTGTTCAACAATTTGTCATGTCATGTCCCGTAGTTTCTCGTGGTCTGTTCACTTAGCTAAATCTCAGGCTGTGACCCAGTCATCTGCCTGCACACCTTAAGAAAGCCCATCCATTAAACGGACTATTTTCTAGTGCATAAAATGCATTCAGCTCTTTTTCTTGGTGCATGCATTCAATTCATTTTGTTTTGCATGGTATTCTAGTCTGGAAAATCATTGTCAGTACAGGGAACTTATAAGGAAAGCTATGCACTCAAACTGTGCTCCGGAAAGTTTACAATGGCAACAGTTGCCGATTTTCTGATTACCCTCAGACAATTTTACATGTAAGTTCACAGAAAATGACCAATGAGCTAGTATTTGTGATCAGAGATCTCATATGTCCAGCCATGGAACAAAAGTTTTTGGGAGAACATAATCATTGCATTTGTAGTTTCATTTTCAGCAGGCAGATGAGGAGAAAAAAACCATTTTCAACAGAGAAAAAATAGAATAAAACAAACTAAAACTTCTGGAAGTGGGCTGTTATTTATTTGGAAAAGGTAGGTGGAATATAGCTGGAATTATGTATCGCATTCAAAAGGTGAGTGATGTATGTGAACAATGTTGGACCAAGGACTTTTGCTCGGTCCTGGCTACTCAGTCCTTTGAATTCTGACCACTTTGTACTAGACCAAGTGACACAGCTGGAAACATTAGGCAGATTTGTGAACACAAAAGCCCTTCCCTACAGCATTTATGAAACCTTTCTGCTAACCTCTAATAAGCCTCCTAAACTTGCTAAATTCAGCAGTACACTTCCAACGTACAAAGTATAGCAAACAGATCTAGACTGTGCAAGAAATCTGTTGCAACCAATCAAAAGTCTGTCAACAGAACACCACTAATACTGTGATGTGACAGAATCATCAATGTAAGGATGGCCATGTTGGGTCAAACCTAAAATACATCTTCTTGGTGCTGATTCCAGTATCCTTCTTCTCCTAACCAAGAGCAGCTGGAGGACTGAGCCCACCCCCCTCATATTGCTCCATTTGTTTTTCAGCCACCTCAGAGCACCAAGCTGACATATGCGTGGAAGCATCTTTTGTAACTGCAAATTCTCTCTCCCAAGGGGTAACAGTCAGCTCAGAGCCCATATTTTTATATGTGGAACTAGGATTATTCTTCCCCTCATGTGCATTGCTTCATGTTTATCTAACTAGAATTTCATGCTTCACCGTAGTGCCCAGCCAATACCATGATGAGTTTCTGCTGTAGTAAAAAACTGAGCACTTTTTTACCACACTGGTACCTCAGTGTCAGCTGCAAACTTTGTCATCTCACTGTTTACTTCCTTTTCTAGCCTGTTAACAAATGTGTTGAACAGCACAAGCGTAAGCCCAGATCCCCAAAGAAATTTACCAGTGACCTTGCTCCACGCTCAGATCTGACCTCTGCCCACTTCACCCAGCACACCAAAAGCTCTCAGGAACTGTGGAGGTGAAAGTAAGCAGCCACAATGAGCCAGAATTAAATCCCATAGTAACGTGTAACAGATGAAACATCCAGCCAGCAAGGAAATGCTTTGCACAGAACAAGCACTTCATCTCTCAGTCCTGATCCTCAAGGGAGACTTACAAAACACTGTGCACAGATGCACCTGGGAATTAAATGCATAACACTAGGACATCAAAACCCATGGATTCAATAGAGATACTTTTTATGGCACATTATAGTCTCCTTCTTCCTCCTCCAACCTTTTGTGCCCCACAGAATACAAAACCTCTCTCTCCCTCTTTCTTTCCCCCCTTGCACTAAAATCCTATCTGCTCTGAAAACTCCTGACACCTTTCAATGTTAGTCTTATAAGTAACTCACCTCAGAGGAAGTAATCTGAATCCCTAATTATGTCTGACATCTGCTACTCCTGGAGAAGGGATTGCCTGCTCAAAACTTGTCTACTTTTCTCCTCATTATACCATTTAGTCTAATAAGATATTACTGCCTATAGGCCTTATCTTGATGATATCTTTAGACCGTCGTGTTTATAACAAAATGCAATACTTTGTTTTGGTTTTGCTTGTTTGTTGTTGATTTTTCACATCCACAGGGGATGCAGCTGGATTGTCAGCTCTCCAGTCTTGAATACTGCCCTAATATTTCCCAAATATGTTTACACTGGGCAATAGCCCAATGCAGTGCATGATTTTAGGCACTGCTCCCAGGCTATGCCAGCTTAGTCTGACCTTGAACTTCTGAAATACTTCCAGCTGCCTTGTATACATATGTAAAAGTCATCAGCTGGCTTAAACCTTTAGCCGTCAGGGAATATTAGGCCAGCACTCAACACCAGAACCCATACTGTCAGGTATCCAGAATATGAATCTTCAGTAGAAGAATCCCTTGATTATCTTTCATTCCCATGAAAATCTGTCAGATAACAAGTGCAGGCATCCTGTTTCTCACAGACAGTGAATAAAAATGGAAAATAATACTCTTATTTGATATACTGAAAGGCACAATGGAACTGAAAGTTCCATATGTTCTTTATGCAGCTCATTTGTTTAATGGCTTGCAAGGAACTGCAAAATGAACATATGACACAAAGGATGCTGACCTTGCATGTCCTTTCAAAAGAGGTCAGAGGTTGAATAAAGTTATTGTGCTTTTTCTTGCCTACCTTCACTCAGAACAAATGTGAAAGCAATAAGCAGCCACAGCCGTATTCAGATTGCACATCAGTGCTACAAGTGCCAGCCAAGAACTAAATTATGTACAGCAGCAACATGAGTGCCTTCCAGATTCACAGGAAACTACTGTCCAGGCAAATACAAATTTCCTAGCGCAGTCGGAAACTAAATGAACTATCATTAGGGAAGATAATATTGATATAGGAAGTATTCGTGCACAAAAATTTCCCTCATAATCTCATTTATTCATATACCTTTAAATTGCTGTAATGTTTGGGTATTTTAAGTTTTAATTTTAACAGTGACAGGTAAGCAAGTAACATGTTGCTCTTAAGCATTCAGAAATACAGAAATTAAGGACAGATACAAAGGAATATTCAAAGATCTATCATCCTCTCTAAGCAGAATTTCAAGAATGATGCAAAAAAGGATGGATGTTGGTTAGGTACCTTTATCCTGAGCTAAAAGTCTTTGCTGTATTGTGTTTATATTATTTTACACTTTTTGTTCCTTAAATGGACTTATTTCCTCTACACACCCATGAAAAGAAGCAAGAAAATCAATCCTGTGCTGAGATACTTCTCCCACAACTGAAAATAATATAGGATCTTCATTTTACTGGCACTGAGAGATTAGAGTTCAGTCATTTCCTAGCTGTTTCACTTTTCAGCTTCAAATATCATTTATCCTCAACAGGCAAGTTTATTTGTGAATGACATCTTTTGTTTCATCTCCTGTAAAAATAATCTTACAGTTAAGTGCACTTTAAGACAATATTTAGACAACTAATAGCATTGATAACGCTGATAACATAGAAAATTGTAAAAAGCCACAGTCCTTGATCAGGCTGCTGAAAAATGTTTCACTGGGGTGGGATCAAACTAGTATGGATTCAAGGGAACTAATTCTCCATTAGCTCGTTTCTCCTACAACACTGCCAAGACCCTTGTTGCCAGAACAGAGCCACAACTCCTTTCCAACTTTCTGACCCCACGTAGTAGATACAGGGAGCCAGACCACACATGTCTCACGAGTTACAGGTTGTAGCAGCTCATGTCAGACATGGAAATAATAATTAGTGTGATAAACATTTAATACTAACATGTCTGGAATTCCCACCATAGGAAAGATCTAGGGATCAGAGAGTTTTTCTTTCTTCCCTGAGATGTCTCTTGGAGGCAGAAGAAAAAGGAAGTGGAAAAGGACACAAAACTTTAGGAGAGAGGTGAACATAATATACCTTGACTTTAGGTACTTACTCCCACAGTGTCCTAATTTGAAAACTGAGAATGAATCTAATGGACAAGAAGATTGTTAGACAGGCTTAAAATTGTCTGGACTAACATGCTCAGAAAGTCATGATCAACATCCAGTTCGAAGATGGAAATGAGTGAAGCGGAGATTCATACTGGTGCCAATGTGTTTCAACATTTTCATCAGTGGCCTGGGTGGTGACAGAGTCCACCTTCAGCAAATCTGTAGAGGACATTGACCTGGGGTGTGGTTATGGTTGTCAGGTTTTGCCAAATCCAGTAGCCCAGGAGAGAAATGCTGCTGCAACTCCATGCCTCCAGGACCAACCAGTAGCAAGGCTGAGCTTGTATTGGCCACAGGCACATGCACACGTGCACATGTGAACAACACATATATACATATACACACATCCAGCCACACAGATCAACACAGACAGACACAGTCAGCCCACACACAAACACAGACAGCACCAATGGCCTTGTTTTGTTCCCCTGTCTGGCTGAGGAGGGTTTGGCAGAGAGTCTCGGGGGGACACCATGATCGCTGCCTACGCTGCTTGAAGAGGGAACTACAAAGTCGAGGGAAAAAAACATTTCACCATGGTGCATTTCACCATAGGCAATATAATGAATAGCAATAGCTGCATTTGGCAGCATGGGGGCTTCACCATGAGGGCAATGGAGCACCAGGACAAGTTGCCCAGGGAGAGGGCACGGTCAGATTCTTTCAAGCTGTGGCTTGGCGAAACCCAGGCTGACACACCCTAGTCTTGTCCCGCTTAAGAAGATGAGGTTGAGGAGCAACGAGCCAAATGTTGCTCTGCAGCCGGCAGGGCAGGGGCTCACCAGCCCACCAGGTCCCAGTCCCACTGTGTCCCAGCAGGGTGAGTGGGGCAGGCCAGGGGGGACAGCCAGGTTCAGCCAAGAGTCCAGACAGGTCTGTAGTGGCGAGGCAGATCCAAGGTCAAGCTGGAAAGACAGTTTGCAGGTCAGGGTCCAGATAAGCAGGGACATGGCTGGAGATCAGCACTCCTACAGCACAACTCAGGCAGAGGCTGAAGGCCCAGGCTCAGATTGAAATGGGGCCTCAGGGCCACAGGCAGGGGAGGGGGAAGCCCCAGGTGGGGCTGGTCAGGGCCAGGAGGCTAGGCAGTGCCCTCAGAGCTCTGGTGGGCTGCTGAACCAGAACCCTCCAGAGGTCTCCTCCAAATAACATTTCTATGATTCTTCAGATGGTGCTCAGTTAATCGGGGGTAGCAGTCACATAACCTTCGTCACCATATTACTGGAGCCATGGAGCAAGCCAGAGAACCAAATTTCTCTTACCTTGTTTCCCCTCCCCCAAGGTAAACTGGGAACAGCAGAGAAGCTGCCTAATCTGATTTTCATAAAGTAAATCTGATTATGAAAATGAAGAGTGCTTGCTAATGCAATCAGCATTTCAAAATATGTGTGATTTTAATGAACAAACCTGAAAAAAGGTTCCTAATTACTCTTTTAAGCATACATTCATTTTCAACTTTCTGTATTCCCATAGTTTCTGCAATATATTTTCTGTGCTGACATATGTATTTTCTGTTGTATTCCCTCTTGGCTTTTTCTGTGAACAAAAAGCACTTGGTCATCCAGTAGGCAGAAAAGAAAGAAGTACCAATTTAATTTTTTTTACATACACAAGTAGCAACTAGAAAAAAAGAAGGACCAAGTAAACCATGTGAGGAAGTTTCAGCATTAAGATGGTATACACAAAGGCAAAATAAATATCTCTGAGTGATCAGCTACTCAAAATTATTGTGAGAGAGAGGGGAATGAAAACGAATTATGAGATGTGAAAGCCAGATCTGCAGTGGCGTGTGAAAAAACTTGCATAATGAGGGGCAGAAAGGGAGACATGATGAGAGGCAGGCAAGTTCAGCACTATGTGAAAAGGGAGGTGTATATGAGATATGCCAACAAAACCTACTGTGCTCTAGAAAGGAACACATTCAATGAGAAGCAAAAAAGCAATGAGATCCAAAAGAGAAAAAAATATTTTCTGAGAAGATACAGAATGAAAGGTGATATATAAAAATGAACCTGTGTGTAAAAGTGAAAAGCAAAACCTTTAAAAGTCATAGGTGAGTAGAAAAAGACATGATGAAATGGATGATGATATGAGCAAAGACCACATCTGGTGCATATGAAGCTGCTCAAAAACACAAACAAGTACTCGTAAGTGGAAAAATGCAACATAAGCAATGCATAAGGACTTGTAAAATGGAAATGTGTAATGGCATTTTAAAGACAAATGGGGAACAAGATGTGAATAATGGAGCTGCATAATGAAATGCAGAACAGATATAAACATTAGAAAAGGAGACGCAAAAATCTAAAATGGGTAATGTTATACACCAAAGGAGGTAGTGTATAAGTTAAAAAATCAAACCAGGTCATGCATTCAGGAAAACTTCTAAGAAAAATTTAAGCTTGGTGAGAGACAAAAAGGAAAATTCATTCTGAAAGGGGAAACTCATAAGAAAATGCAAAAATAAAAATGCATAAATAGATAAAGAAGAAAAAGCATGAGAGTATTCAAAATCGGAAATGTGTCATGAGCTACAAAATCTGAAACATGTCATTAGAAATAAATCAAGCTGCATAATCACATGCATTAGGGAAAGTGCAGAAATACCTCTGAAAAAGAAAGCACAGAAAAAGATGCACAATCTGAAAAGGAAACGTGAGGATTTGCAGATAGGAAAATATATGCTAAGAGGCACCACCACCCCCAAGTTTCAAAAAAATACAAAAATGAAGTTCATTATGCATTCTGTAAATGAAAACCTAGTATAAGATACAAAAATTAAATTTGCAGTATGATACCATTCAAATGAGTAATGAGATATTAAAAGAATATGTTTATTGAGGTGCAAAAGAAAGACAGTTTACTCAGGTGTAAAAAAATGACAGATTTGAAAAATGATAGTAAGAACCTAGTAGGAATATATGAAATTTATCATAAGATGTAAGAAGCTAACCAAAGAATGTGAGAAAAGGAAAACACATGGGGAAATCTAAAAGCTCATGCTCAGAATGCTATGCATAGTCTGTAATGGGCAACAAAAAGGAAATTGACTAATAAGCAATGATACATGAAATTCCTAATTAGATCTAAAAGTACATAATGAGACGCTGAAGCAAAACCAAGCAGTGAAATAAAAATGAACACGTACAGCAAAAACCGAAACTGGAAACTGGAAATGAGATGTAAAAAAGCATTCATACTGAGATGCAGAATCAAAAAAGTGGGTAATGAGATGTGAAAAGGAAAACTCATAATAGCATTTGACATCAGAAATGCATAGTAAGTTGAAAAATTGTAATAAGCCATGAAATACAAAATCTGAAAGAGTAATGACAGGCAAAACCAGAAATGCACTTTTAAGATCAAAGAGGAAAAATCAAAGAAGATTCAAAGTTAAGTAGTGAATCATGTGATACAGTAGGGAAAATGCAGAATGAGTTATGAAAGATTACGCAGAAAGAAAAATCCATAACAAGTTGTGAAAAATCAGTGTTTGATGGGAAGAAAACCCCCCAGTGTGTGGTGTAACATGAACACTGAAATCCACAGTGAGGGTCTGGAAAATGAGTAATGAGATGTGAAATCAGAAATAAAATGATTTGTGATAACAATCATTCATAATGAAAACAAGAATTGAAATGCTAATGCATCACGGCATGTGAAATGCCAAAGGAGATACAATAGCTGAGGTGCATAATGAAATATGGAAACAGAAATACATAATGAAGTGTGAAAAAGAAAACGTACCAAAACAGGAAACATTCATAATAAAACATGCATAGCAAACTGTCTTGACTTAGAAGGATTGAAGCACATAAAGCAATGTGTAAACGGAACAGTATAGGTGTTGCACTGTCAAAATTGAAGCACGCAATAGGTTCAGGGCAGGAATTTTACTCAAATATTTGAACAACAGGGTTAATTACCAAGTCACTGGCTGTTGTGGGCTTATTTTACCCTTTTTTTCTTTTGGGTTTGCCCCACTTGCCTCAAGTCACATACAGGAAGGATCTGACCCTCCATTCACACATGAGTTCTTGACATCCAGTGATACAGTATCGTAATGTGCCAGCTTCAATTTGCATGGCATCATGTCTCATCATGTCATAGCAACAGGCTTCACTGGCAGATTACGTAGGAGAACCAGCCTTTGGGAATTCTCCCTCAGGCATGTCAGGGCCACCAAGCAGCTTATTAACTGCGGAACAATTTCAGCCTTAAGACATTTGTGCCCAGGCCCACTAGCAGAAATGTGGATGACTTTGTTAGGTAGAGGTCTACAAAGAATCTTATACAGCATTTCCCTCTAGAGATGCCTTGTGCTGTAAGGTCAGGACAACATTCAGTCTTGGCTTGGAGGATAACATGAAAGAAGAATGCAAAGTGGCCATCTCGGTGGAGCTTTACAATGGTTAGCATCAAATGTTTTGGCACAAGTGGTTCAGAAGTTTCTTTGGAGGGGAATGGCTGAAGAGGGGTTTTTAATAGGGAGAGGCTTGTATCTCCTCAATCCTGATGCTTCTCCTTTTCTTAGTGCCCACACGAGTACAAACTGACCGCTGATTTCTTGAAAGAATCAACATTGGATTTTAAATGTCCAAGCCCTTTCATCTTGGACCCATCCCCCCAAAATAAGAAACTCCTTATGGAAAGCTGACTGTCATCTAAGCTTCAGGGAAAACTCCAGCTGACTGCACAAAAATCCAGATTTCACCAATACCTCTGCTTCAGAAACTCTGATCCTTCTAGTACAATAACCTGTAAAATTTGATCTGACAAGAGGCAAAACCTTAAATGGCATTAAGCTTATTAGACTGATTCAAAAGTAAAAGTAATACTGTGATTAGTGTATATTGCATGCATTAAGACCGTAGTGAATAAGAATACAACCAGTTGCCAGAAGCAGCTGGTAAGTTGTCTTATGCTGTAGAATCAATCCAAATTACCCACTGAACGGCAGAACATTTTAAAAAATGGGTAATGTTTTGGATGAGAAATAACACAAAAATACAGACGCTGATAGTAAAGATAATAAAGCTAACAGCTGAATAGCACAAAGATACTGAATGCACATACAGACTCCATTATCTTTCCACAGCATGCTTCCCTTCTATATATCCTGCAGCCTTCATTTATACTGTCTAGTAAAAGACTATTAAAACCATGCTCAGTCAGCTACAGAAAATGTTCACAGATTATTTTAAATAAATAAGCATTCAGCAGAACTCAGCTTTAATGATGCAAAAAGCATTTTGTCAGAGCTAAAGAGCAACATGAGGATTGTATATCTTTGATACAAAATTTACCATACAGTTGGTTGGTGAGTGTTCCACTTCATGAAAATGTTGAATAACTTCTCTTTTTTGAGAAAATCAAAATGTCATTACAAAATAGTCTCCTAGTTTCAGTTAAATGTAAGCCACCTTTACGCATTCTCTGGGCACACATTATTTCTCCTATAAATACAACAGGCTCAAATCTTGGAAAGGCACGTGCACACCTCACCTAAACCTCCAAAATTTTAAGGGGCTGTTACCATGAACTTTGTTTGTAACTCCTCTCTAGCTCACCATTTTGCTTTTCTTCTGTATGATGCTTTTGTGGCTCTCCTCTAGGACATTGCTTGAGTGATATATTGCAGCACTACAGCCAATTGAACCTGAACAGAAAGTTGCACCAAGATTAGAAAATTCTTCAAAGAAAACTGGAGTCTTTGGCTGAGCATTCCTGACTGAAACATATGGAATATGCTCGTGCCGCCTTCTGTATTTTAAATTGTCATGTTACCATGAATCAAGGATGTGGATGAAAGGAGACTAGTATTAAACGTCTCATCCTCTGATACATAACCTAACAGTATTCCATGTGAGTTTGCACTGGCTGGCAAAGACCACTTTGAATCTGATTTAAAATGAGTACGAGGGCTTCTCTAGAATCCACACTGAACAGCACAAGTAAAAATTAGAGTTCCTGTAGAAGTCATGACTCCCACATTTCACACTGAATACTTCCCCTAACACTTTATTGGAAGTGGGGGCAGGCTGACTTTTAAATTTTTCATGCTCATAAATGCATAACAAATTGGATATTTGACATATAGTTAAGATTGACTAACTGTTTTGTTATAAAACTTGTTTTCCGTTAATTACAGTTTTGTGAATCTTAAGCCGTTTGGGCTTGAATTCTCTCATTTACATGTTTGCTGCAATTGACTGTTATCTTTTTAATTTTTAGCTCATGTAATACAGCCATTTCCAAGACAGATGTGCCAAAACACAATTTCCCCCAGTCGGAAAATAATAAGTAAAAAAAAAAAAGAAAAGCCAGAAGAGAAATCCCTTCTTATGTATGTTTCTTTTAAAAGCTTTAGTGCTTCTGCACATGAAGGAGTTGCTACAGTTGCTACATATGTAACAAGAAGGCTTTTTTGGTTCTCGAGGCTGCCCAATTACATTCAAATGATAATTCTTTGAAAATGAGAAATCGGAAGTTGACGTACATTCAAAGGCTATAAAACTGTCTAAAGATGTAGCCTTCACTGAGTATGGTCCATCCCTTCGCTGTTTTATGTATCAAGCAAACAGCAACTGCTCAATGTGCCATGGAGCAGATCCGTATGTATCTCACTTCAGTGCTGGGCAGCAAGGACTTTGCCCGCTGATCCTCCTCCTGACTGACAAAATGGAAAGTCCCTCTTTGAGTTTCCCAGTGCTTCCTCTGACGGCACAGAGCACGAGGAGAGGCAGGCCCTTCCTCTGCTGGTCCTTCTTGTAATGGGAACAGGAGTCCTAGAAACAGAGACAGGAACAGATTCTCAGCATCCTTCTGTGTATGTATGGGAATACCACCAGCAAAACATATGTCTCTTTTTTTGGAACGGCAAGTTCATATACAAGCATCCCTTTTAACAAAAGGATAGAGGACGGTGCTGTGGCTCTTCAGGCCCCCAGCCAGCTGATGACTCATGCTTTAAGGAGGACTGAATTCTTTTTAAACATTTCCCACTAAATTCTAAGGCAAGAAGTCTAATTACACTTTATGCTTTAGCGCACTTAGAAGAACAGCATGATTTGGAAATGGCTCTTTTCATAAAATGGCTTTGTAGAACACATTTGAAAGTGACTGCTTTCCTGAATGCAAATGTATGAATTCCTCTAATTATATAACTGGGGAAAAAGGCTTTTTTTAGACTGCCAGTATCTGAAGAAACTATGAAAGGACAGGACAGCTTCTCCCAGTACTCCTTTTTAGTATGTTTTTTATTCTAGTTCTAACTACACATAACCAGTGACATTGCCAGCACTTTCTTTCTGTTATTTAGTAATTAGATGTCACTCTTTAAAAAAAAATATTCACAGTTTTAAGTTTCAGCTTGTCAATCCTAACTAAGCAACATTGTCACACTGAAGTCAGGACCCCCTAAACACCATGAAGTTCAGAGAAGCAGAAGGAATGTCTCCAGGTCTTCCTGTTACAAACGTTAACTTGTCTTTGTCCTGACAGGTAAATAACATCCCTGGAATAAGTACAGCATCTGATTGCGTGAAAAAGCAGTAATAGAAAGTGTGTTTTTCATTTCTTTTAATGTGATTTCACAGCAGGAAACTGGAAAAACAAGCATCATGGCTGCATCTGAGCTCCTTTAGAATATGATTTAGAGGCTAAAACAGCTTCTACCCTCACTGCTTAAAGGTGGGAGTGTCATCAGGACTGCATCTAGAGACATCTGCTTGGTTTTCCAGGGCAGGTACAGGGCGGGGGGCGGTCCATTGCAACTTTTATGTAAAACTCTCAAGGGAACATTCAGCTGCAGTCAGTCAGCCCCCACTGACCCTTCTATTGACCGTATTAGGCAGAAAAAGATGGTCTGCATGTCTTTCCTAATTGCAGGAGAAGATACGGTCTGTAGGTATTAAGAACATTGTCTGAATGCTTATCATATGGGTACCTGCATATCAGAAGGAAATATCTATTTTTCTTATGATTTGTACTAGTGAGGAAGCCCTGGTCTCTTGGCCAATTCCCAGGATGGATGCAGTGTGAAGTTTGGGTACAGATGGGGTCTGAACAGCCACTAAAGAAGCTGTCAGTCCTGCTCCTGCATCCTTATCTCCCAGCTGCCTCTGTTCCTTCTATCATGCTGTTTGCTGTCATCTGTGCACTTGAACTCCCATTTAAACTGCCAGTCATCAAGATTTTCACAGCTAGAGACCAAGTCTCTTCAGGTCCCCAGGTTAACCCTCTCTGATCCTGCTACCTCATTATTTTGTAGCCAATAGGACAGAAGGCAGAATAGTGAGAGGTTTTCTCTGCAGCTCAGCGGAACTGTGCTTTCATGCTGGGATTTGTTGCAAGGGTTTCTCAGCATAAAAGAGGTCTTCCCATAGAGCAATTGGCTTGGATAAAGGCAAGTCGTGTCTACAACACTGTGTATAGACTCGGGTAGATTATGTTTTGCTCCATACTTGGCTTTCTTCCCCCAGCCACTGTTTGGTTTACTCTGGATTGGATGCAGAGGAGGAGCTATTATGCACACAGTGGGGGATAAGGCGGGGACCAGATCTCCAGACCACCCCGAGCAGGTGAACTGACAGTGCAGTGGTACTGGGAGCACAGGGGAATTGTGGTGAGTCCCAGAGGAGCTGTGGCAGGGGCAGTGTATGGGCACTGGCAGGAGCTGCCGGATCCAGCAGCCCAACACAGACAAGGCAGCCACAGCTCCAGGCCTCTATGTCCAACAGCAGCAGGGCTGAACGTGTGTTCCAGTAGGCACATGCGCAGCCCTGCACTGACCAGCACTGGAGTCACAGTCAGGTTCAGAGCAAAGCCAGGGTCAGATCCAGCCTGGACTCAGGCCCAGCAGCAGGACTCACATTGGGACAGATGCCTCTGCACCCCAGAGATGCACGGATGCTGCTCATCCAGGACAGACCCTGGCGTGTGGCTGGAGGGTCCCAGCTCCTTCACAGCATCTCCTGGGCTGAGGGAGAGTCCCCAGCACCCCCGGGAGCATGGCCAGATTCCCGGCGGGGGGATTAGAGAGGCACGCTGTGAGCACTAGTAACAGTATTGACATGTACATTTTCTGCATCATTTACAGGGTTAAGTTCAGTCCAGGGGTGGATATAGAGACACAGAACTTAGGAGAGGGCTGAAAGCATCAAATCCTTCATAGAATGGTGAGGCTGAAATTTGCACATTTTGTCTCTCCCAAAGGCTCCTAGTTTTTCCTGTACAAATCGGAGCCCTGCTACCTGACTCCATAAAAGTTGCAATTCTTTCTGTAAGTTGAGGAAATCAATTTGCAGATGTTTATTTCCTATTGTAACTGGATTTCTGAAATTCCACAGGGCAGTTTGCAGAGAACCCAATCTTAACTTGTTTCTCTCAGGTCTCTAGCTGCTTCATGGTTGTCACAGTTTAGGTCTCCATTTGTGGTGGGTTACCTGCTTTCAAAAGAGCCTGACTATGTGCCTTTAAGTGTACATTTTATTCAAATAAAACAATTCCACCCACAAAAGTTCATTTACATCTCATTTTTGACAACAAGCTAGATTGTTCTCAATTCAATTACTTGAGTTGTCCCAAGATTTTCCCTTACAGTCATCTAAAGGTTTGGTGAATAATTCTAGCACACAAGTCGCATTTCCAAAAGCGTCAGTCCCTTCTACACATGGGAAATTTGCCTTATGGTGATGGGCGTCTCCCCAAGACTGTAGAGCAGAGTGGACTCCTGTGACAGGCCTGGGAGGAGCTGGGGCAGGGGCTGTGTTTCCTTGACTGGCTATTGGCCTGTATATTGGGTGTAGGTGTCAAGATTTTGGCAGCAGTGGGGCTGCAGGGGAATCTTCTGTGAGATGATCCTCATTCTCCCCTGTGCTGCTCAGGGTGGGAGTAGAGGAGTTGAGAGTGAAGGAGTGAAATTGAGCCTGGGAGAGGGGAGAGGAAAGGTGGTTTAATGTTATTTCTCCATCCCACTGAGTGGGGGAAGTGAGTGAGCATCTGGGTGGGAGTTTGGCTGTTGGCTGGGGTCAGCGCACCACAGGTTGTCAATAACTTGCCTGTCATGTTGCGTCTGTGCTCCTTCGTGTTTGTGGAGATGGGCCTTTTACAGGCTGGTTGCTCTCCTGTGGTAAGCCTGGGAGCAGTCTGGCAGGGTATTATTTGGGTTCTCCACGACGACCATTGTTCCTTTGTGCACCTTTGTGTATGTGAAGACAAACTTTTTACAACATAACCTAGCACTTCCTATCTTGATATTTCCTAAAAGGCAAGTCTTCTGTGTCCTGTGCTTCAATTCCTACAAGTACAAACCTCTTAAAGTCAGTTTCCATAAGATATTCTCCGGTATTTTTCTGTGTTTATTCTTAACATTCCCTTCTCTGCAGACAGATTCAGCAGCAAATTTCTCTTCTGTTGATTCACTACCCATTCCTGGACTCCAGTTAATCCAGCAATTGAGACTAAGAATCCCCCCATTCCCTTAGCAGACACCACAGAATGGTAGATCATTTCAAATATTCCAAGTCTTATTTTTCTAAGAGATAACCAAGATGTTTTCCTTCCCAGCCAAACCTTCAGCACTGGATATTTAAGTTATGCAGTTAAGTCTGCATATCCTGCAAGATGCAGCTAACTGAAAATATTGGCCAGTTGCAATCCTCCTGTCCCTTTAGGACAGACTATCCTGTTCCACTATTTGTAAGTCGTCTTGTCTTCCCATCTTCTTTAGGCATTTTTCATTGCAGATCAAATCTTTCTGGTCAAATAATTTTATATACATATATATATATATATATCTCCATCCGTTCAGCTTCTTCATGCTTTCAAGATGCATAGCAGAAGCAATCTTATATAGTGATTGCCTCCTGAACATGAAGATGAGGACACAGGCATGCAACTTTTTGTTTGTTAACTGTTTCCTATAGTTTCCGGTGTCTGGGAATTCATAAAGCCAAGGGAGGGATGAAAAGCAAGAAACTATCATGGAAATATGTCTATCACATTGCAGCAGATAAACTATGCTACACTAATCCCAGTGACTGCTTCTGCACAGACCAACAAGCCTTACTGCTCAAAAGTCCCTCCAACAATACCATACAACTCTACAGTAGGTGGAAAACTGTTCCCTGTATTTGAGCCCAGGATCTGAGACAGGCATGTATGCATAACTATGTACGTTTTATATACATATAGACATTAATTTTTATATATGAATGTGTGTATTATGTAATCTCACATGGCAATAAAAGTGCTCCAGCTCTACCTAAACTTTTTTAACATTAGCAGTTGTTGACACAAAATATTCTCTGGTCTGTTTATAGGATCCTATCCTATGTTTCCTATTCATCTGTAATGGTTCTTCTTATCATCTAAAAGTTGGTGGTGTATTAGACTAGAAAAGTAAGAAGGCACCAGCTAGCCATTTCCTCTGTTGTAACCACAAATCTTGGATTTCCTCACCCTTCTCATCTACTCTGTGAGGGAAGTAAAACCTCCCTCTTTCCTGCACACCAGATTTTTTCTGTTCCCATTAAAATATCATGAAACATTGTTGGTTAAGATGTATAAAATACACATATATAGACACATGTTGCGTCATCTCACATTAATAATGTTAATGAACTTACAACTCAAATCTCATCTTAAAGATTAAGAAATACCACTACTAGATTTCAACTGTCAATTCGCAAGTCTCTCATTTTTCTTCTCATGCTTAAGTAAAATTACCTCACTTTTAGCAAAATTAAGAGATCCAGCTCTTCAAAGTAGAGAATAGAGGCCAATGGTGTGGTCTGTCAGTATAATAATTTCACATGAAATCAGTGATCAAAGTTAGTGGTAATCATAAGTTTTCTGGTTTTCACAAGGTAGAGGTTTGGAGCTCAGAAGTGATACAATAAAAACACCTGAAGGAGCAGTTATCCACTGTTCAGTGAAAGACATTTATATGCTTGTACAAGCAGAGAAAGCATTGTCCTTGGTATAAAACATTAAACATAATTATGCATTTTTCAATATATCTGCTGCTGTCTGTTCCTAAAACCTGTCTGAAAACTGAAAATGAGAAGGAATATTTTTTCCCTGTCTCACTTTTTGTTTCTTCAATAGCACTGTTGAAGATGTGACTTATTTCTAGAATGGTATAATGTAGTTATGACATTACCTTTGGGTCCTCATCATCTCTAAGGAATAATTATTGTGATTTTGTCCTTGAGTATAACATCAAAGCTCCCTTCCAGTATGTGACTCAGATATGAATAAGATATAACTGATGTTGAAAAGTGGAACCTCACATTATACTATGAAAAAAAACGGGAAACAAGAAAACTTTACTATAATACCTTCCATAATGGATTTCAGTTTCAAGTTAACCTTGGCATTTCTAACATTACATGCTAGAAAAGGAAATACAAACATACATTAAGGCATACAGAATAAGAGTATTTTTTGGAACATGGACTTTTCTGGTGTTTTCCTTTCCATTTCTGCCTAGTGAATTGTAAATTGTTTAACCAAAGAACATTTTCTTTAGGATAACAAGGGAGCCAGAAGTATATTAAATTCACCCAGAGACTGCTGTGACTCCATCAACTTCTACTCAGAATAAATTACGAAAAAAGACCTAGTGGCTTGGTAGGAAAGTTTTTATTGTTCTACATTGGTACCCCTTAACAGTTAAATTTTAATCCCAGCATGCAACTGGTAGATGTGACAATATTATCAAGAAATGTACATTTGTAGCGTGGACAGGCACACCCAAAATAAAATCATTCTTTCTAGCTTGAGTACAAGTAATATGTAGCGACAGAAATTTCATTCTGGCAGAAAACACCTTACTGCAGTAGTTTAAGAGATTATTGCCCTGACTCTGTATCCTGACTTTAGCTTAATTTTTCTTCTTCCTACCAGTTAGCTGAGCAGAATATGCTATATTGCAGGTGTTTCAGATCCCAGTCTAGTATCAGCTTAGACTGCTTGTGAAGATGGGTTTGCGCTAGGACATCTGAGCTATAACCTATCATGTCTTCATTACTCTCATTTCCTGCATTAGGTAGGTGAGAATTAGTGTGATATGTCTACTCATATTTTCATTTGCTTCATAGATCTTCCCTGTATATTGACCTCAGGAGAAAAACACTGGTGACTGAATACTGTGGAAACAGAAGGACTCCATAGATTTATTTCCTGGTTTTACATGCAGCAAATTTCTGAAGCACTGGTGAGATATTTAGAAGTATTTTAAACCTTGTAATTTCAAAAAAAATTTCTCCTCAAACTTCTCATTTGAGTCAGTTAGCTGTTCACTGGAGGAAAAATGTCCACGGCAACACTCTACAAATTTTATGGTGCAGCATAACTCATGAAGATATGTACACATGTATTGTCTTTGATAACTAAAATGTTCAGTATTGGTTCACTGCATCCCCTAAAAGAAGATTTTGATTCTCTATTGCCCTTCTGTCAATTACAACCATATGTACATGACAGGTGAGGATGGCAATTGAGAAGGATTCACCTCTCAGGGAGGAAACAGCCTCTTCTGGTGGGAAAGTGCTAGAACAGATAGGGCACTTAGAGAGACCATTTCACTGTGATGCCTTCTGCTTTCACTGGTGATATCAGTGTGAGCAGGTTGTAGCTAGATAGATGACATGCTCATAAGCAGTGTAGGGGGAGGTTTGAAACCAGGTGTGCAGGTTCGTAGCTGTTTTCAGACCAACAAATAGAATGCTAGTTACTAGAACAATCATTTGGGCAATAATTAAAATAACATTACTATTTCCTGAACTCACATTGGTTTGCTCACTTGATCTTACCTTGGTGTCCATAACATCTATTTTTAAATTGTGTATAGGTTGCCATGTAGCTGTACCAATATGTTCCTTAGGCTGATAACAACTTAGGGAAAAACGTTAAAGGACAATAAAAGGACTATGTTAAAGGCTTTGCTCTCAAAATGATTGCTCTATTAACAGAAGCCTTAAATTAACATTTCTAAACATAAAATAAAAGTAATTTAGTTTACAAACAACTTCACAAACAGCTGAACTCCAAATATAGCCAGAGAACTGCTGAATATTTCAGAAATAATGACGTATTTATTTAAGAAAAAGCACTGTTGTCACAAACAATTCTTATGACATACAGATCAGCCAAACACCACCAATACACAGCTGTACACATGAGCCTGTGTAAACAACAGAACACTGCTGCTGGGTGTAGAGCGGCTAGAAAAATATAACAGTGATGAACTCTCCTTTTCTGAGAGAAATGGAGAGAAACTCCCAACACATTACCATAAGTGAGCAGATTTCTTACTAACATTGGGACAATTCCTGTCCTATATATTCTGTGACACAAAGCTCCTTCGTATCATTTTAGGGAGGGACCCATTCTCTTACAAAGTTAATTTTCTCTAGAACCCTCTAAAATATTACCTGGGTTTGACACACAATCAGCTCTTCTTGTCATAGGATCTTTAAGTCTCTAGATGGGGTCAAACAGCTATAACTGCATTCTTGGAGCAATCATCACCACCATGAGGCATCAGGTACTCCATGCAGATCTATATGGATAGAAGATACCATAGGCAGCTGTCTTTCAGTTCTCCATGTGCTAATTTCCTATTCTTATTCATTTAAATGAATGAAGATACTGCTGAGGAATGGGGAGATGGTAAAAAAAAAAGTTGAAGTAAATACAACCTTAGAGGAAAAATATTAAATCAGTTTAGTCACTAAATTAACGATAATATCACAGCAAATAGAGATTCATTTGTGGCAATACTGATGAGGAGACAGAAATATCTGAAGGAATTAGCTAGAAAATTCACATCAAAATCTGGTGAAAGTCTTTACTGTCAAATATTGGAACTTGACAACTTTAGGTCTTAAAAACATTGTTCATATCAGGATGTCCTTAGTACAGCCAGTAAAAGAAATATGTTGTATCATTGACTGGCTTAGACACTAAGCTCGTTTTTCTTACATGGAAATTAAGGTTTCTGCACCTCAAGCAAATATGGTGTTCACTAGCCTATCTTAGACAACTCAAAGTAATCAAGGTAAGAGATCCAAGTGTGAATCTAGAAACAAAGCCTTCAAAGTTTTGAATGAAGGACCAAATTAGCTAAAAAGGGAGGCTGTTGCAGCTGCATCTCCCCAGGTCCACCAGCTGCAAAGCTGGGATTACAATTTAACTGTTAAAGGGCACCCATGCCACTTATTCCTAATAGAATTGTTGGGAACAAAAATTCTGGGAAGTGTTACATATTTGCAATGAAATTGTGCAAAGACTTTGGGTTTTACAGTTTCAAGAGACACTACTAATAGTGAGAAATACCCATAGACCCACTGCTCTTGATGGATTTTATCAAAGAAAGAGGAAGCTATTAATGGATAAAAGGACATAAAAGCTGCAGTCAGATAATTGATACTGTTTGTGGACTTGAAATGCTTGCTCACTTTATCTGCATACTAAAAATCCTGATCTAAAGTACATTTACAAAATGTCTTTGACCCTTGTCTAGTCATTTTAACATTAGAAAACTTCTGCACACATTGAATATTCTGGCTGTCTCTCATAGAGAGAACTAAGGGACCCATGAGTGTCTTTTGTGCTGTAGTACTACTGCAGTTTAAGGCATCCAAAAACATTTGAGACCATTAATATGCTTTTGTATGGAATAGTCCATGTTTGCTTTGATTTACTACTGATATTTTATAGCAAGAAACGTTTCCACTTCATCCAAGATGGACCTTAACCAGTCTTGTTTCTACCATGCTAAAGTCTCAGCTAGGCAAGGAGAAAGTATTGAGTTGTAATTGTTGTGAATAGGAGGTGAAATGTGTCAGTAAGGTGTCAACATTATGTTAGTTCATAGCAACGTAAACCTCTACATAGAAGACTGCCATACATCACACAAACAATCACGCCCTACAAACCTTAATCAAGCAAAAGTGACTACCGAAGATGACTGAGCTGGTCCATGATTAAATGTAGTCTACTGACTCATATTCTTTGGTTTTAAAAAGCTTAATTCCCTGTTAAGAATTCATTAACTGACATTCAAGTACACTACAATTTTCTTTCATCCTGCATAAATAAGCTAGAGAAGAGGAGCAGGTTTAGTGGAAAGGGAAAAAATTTTGCATGCTATTTTAGTCATTCAGATTTCTGCCATTAAAACTTGGTTTCAATTTTTATCTTACTAGAATTTGACCAGGTCACAAAAAATAAGCAACAATTGCATTCAGCTGTGAAAATAAATATGTGCATTTGTCAACACAGTTTTGCTTTTCATCAGTACAAGGCTGCTCTTTTAGAAAGCCCACAGACTTCTGCTGCAATAAAATTTCTATCTTCCCAGAGGAAAATATGTGCACAATTGAAGAGAAATACAGGTTTAGAGCATGATATAATCAAGCAAAAGAGAGATAACTCAGTGAAGTCTCCTAAATGTTAATAACAGCTCTTCCCCCCTCCCCCCCTCCCCCCCAAATGGTAAAGGTGATCTTGCTGACAAAAGTGTGGAATACATTCCAGGGGTTTGCTGAAGCAAATATAAGTTTGGGAGAGAGATATGGGAAAGGAAAATGAACTGGAAAACAGGAGAGAAATCTGGGGAGGGGAGGGGAAATTACCTTTCATTTGTTTTTCCACACAAAGTATTTGTGTAAATTCTCAAAAGACGTAAGGTATCATCACTTTGAGTCTTCTAATAGCAATGTATCAGGTTGAAAAGGCTGTAGAGCGAGAGGTCTCTTCTTCTCTATGTGGTAGTTATGCCCATCCAACAAAATAATTATGGAGAAAATTATTACAGCAGTAACAGCTGTAAGACAGGCAGAATGTCTTTATATCTGCTAGTTTCCCTCATGAAGAAGTTCACTTTGTATAGAATGAAAAAGTCTTGTTATTAGCTATGTGTTTATGCACTGCTCTGATGTTGAAGGAGCTCTGTGACGGTGCATGCACCTCCAATGCTTCTTGCTTGTAGCTGAAACTCTGTGCATTAATGCCCAGACATTTGAGATACACCTTTGAATGCCCTTCCTTATGAAAGTGAAAAGCCCTTCTTGTAACCTTCTCCCATATGCTACCTCCTCCACATGCACCATTTCCTCCTTTGCCTATGTGTTCAGGTCCCTGTTCTCGAGCATAGTTCAAGACCCTCTCATTACATTAGTAAATCTATTCACAGGGATGTTCTCCTTATTATCAGGTGGATACCATCTTCTCCTAGTAGACCTTCATCTTCATCGAATGAAGTGCCATGATCAAAGGAACCAAAGCTTTCTGAAGATATCAGACAGTTCACCCCTGCAACAGTACAGGCTGGGGGACAGCTATCAAAGAAGGACGTTTCCAAAAAGAATCTGGCGGTCCTGGTGGACAAGTTGAACCTGAGTTAGCAGTGCACCCTTGCAACAAAGGCCAATCACATCCTGGGTTGTATTAGCAAGAATGTAACCAGCAGGTCCAGGGAAGTGATCCTTCCCCTCTACTCAGGATTTGTGAGATCACATCTGAAGTTCTGTGTCTAGTTTTGGCATTTAGGCATTATAGGAGAGATAGGGACATACTGGCTAGTTCCAATGGAGAGCCACAAAGATGGTGAAGCAGCTAGAGCATATGACACACAAAGAGAGTTGAGAGAAGTGGGCCTGTTTAGGCTTAAGAAGAGAAAGCTAAAGAGGGACTTTATTAACTACTCAACCACAGGACAGAGATACGATAGAGCTAGGATCTACTTGGAGTTGTACAGCGGTAAGACAAGAGTCAACAGACACAAACCGAATCATGAAAAATTCAGGTTAAATATAAGGA
Source organism: Theristicus caerulescens (assembly GCA_020745775.1). NCBI lineage: Eukaryota > Metazoa > Chordata > Aves > Pelecaniformes > Threskiornithidae > Theristicus > Theristicus caerulescens. Next base: position 90,271,730 of record CM036558.1, read on the forward strand.
TTTTTTTTTTTTAAACCATGAGAGTGGTCAATTACAGGAACAAATTGCTCAGCAAGGTTGTGGAATCTCCATCTTTGGAGACTGACTAGACAAGTGTCTGAGCAGCCTGATCAAATTAGGCCTGCTTTAAACTGGACATTGGATTAAATGACCTTTGGACGTCCCTTCCAATCTACGCTATTACACGATTCTAGGTTCTGCTGTATCAGATGTTTTTTCTCTTACCCAAGCCCTTCCTCTTGATCAGAAGGATTAAGAAGGATACTGCCTGAGGCCACACTTCCCTCTCCCTCATCCTTGACTTGCTACCATCTTCTCTATCTGTGTGGCTGGTGCCCAGATGGATGAGCAGCAAGAGGCCATAGGTTGAAATGACTGGAACTTTTCAAAGAGAAGACTACGAAATGGCAAAAATTGAAGGAGACATAAAGATCAGCTTGCTCATACAATGAATATTTGGATTCATGCTTAGCTTTGGCAGACTCCACGGTATTTATGAAGGTATCTGTTAATATGCCAGGTGCTGCCTCTTTGTGAACAACAGTAAGACACACTCGCTGCTTTTGCTTACAAAAATATCTTCAGCTCTGGGATGAAACTGTCTTGTTGTTTGAGTCAATCTCAGTCTCATGACTGAGAAGCAAGATATCAAAGGAGGATGCGGAATTCAGGAACACCAGACATCATATACTATTTTCACCAAATGTTTACTAAGGTATGGACTCAAGGATCTGAATTTATCTGCTTCAACCTTGGATAAAGATGGTGCATGGCTGTGTAAATTAAACAGCACACAGCTTAACAGAGATACACAGATCGTAGTGCATTACCTGGCATAGAGCCAAACAGAGTGGCACTGCTATGTGTACTACCAGAAAAGAAGCAATTATCTCTCTTTTACCTAATAACTATGGCACTCTCACCAGGATTTAGGCCTGTCTCAACCAGCCCCACAGTGACTTTCTAACCACTTGTCTACAGTGCTTTCTGAGATCGTCATGGGAAGATACATATTTTTAAGTGCCTTCTTACTACCTCTGATAATAAATCATTCTCTGTTCCTAAAATCTACATGCCCCAGCTCTTGTTCTTTTTGCAGAATGAATGTTCTTAACCATTACCACAACTTCCTGTACATTCTTCTATTCACTTTCTTCTATACACTTCTATTCACATTCTTCTGTTCATTATTGTTAGTTTCCTTTTTTTATTTACCAGCTACTTTAGCAGTACTTTGTAATGTTATTACTTTTAATCTTCTTCTTTATGGACATTTTAATTCATATTTTGAACTTAAAACAATTTCATTTATGTGAATATGAGTGAAAGTTTTCCAGTCTCCTCCTTTGACTAACAGCAAAACTGTAACTACACATGATTTGCAATTTGGAATCAATTTAGAGAATAGAATCATAGAAAGATTTGGGTTGGAAGATGCATTTAAAGATTATCTAGTCCAACCCCCCTGCCATGAGCCGGAACATCTTTCAGGTTGCTCAAAGCGCCATCCCACCTGACCTTGAACAATTCCAATGATGGGGCATCCACAACTTCTCTGGGCAACATGTTCCACTGTCTCACCACCCTTATAAAGAATTTCTTCCTTACATCCAGTCTAAATCTACCCTCTTTCAGTTTAAAACCATTAGCCCTGTCACTACAGGCCTTGGTAAAAACTCTGCCTCTCTGTCTCTCACCACCTTTCTTGCAAGCCCCCTTTATGTACTGACAGGCCGCATACATTTTGCTTACTGGTACTTCATTTCAGTAAGCAATATTTTGTACAGAAGTGAGATAATTTGTAAGTATTTGTAATGAAATAGATTCATAATAAAATGAATGTGAAATTAAAATTAATTTGAATAAAAATCACAACATTGTCACTGTAGTTCTTCTACTAGTGTGATTACATTATGAAATCCATGTTAACTGAATGCTCATGAAAGATCATGAAATTATAAACTCTCAGACTGGACCTTTGTATTTCATCCCAGAATGGATAAAGTATGTTGCCTGGACTCAATGCACATTTTCACTGTTCCACTGCAGACTTAGACAAACCCTTCAAGGCAAGAAAGTGAAGTTAAGTAATATCCCATTTACATATATATATATTGAGCCTTTTGCCCGTGTACTAAACTGTGAAGAGTGGTCACTAAAATGCAGATACAGAACTATAGCAACATTCTTTCATTCTTGATCTTGACTGAGTTTAATATGGCAGCTGGGAGGTGAAAAAATAAGAATCTCGTTTTTCATTTGAACAATGAGATTTTTCAGTCAAAGGTTGTTTTCATCATTCTGCAGTGACTGAGTTTGTGTCAGTTGGAAAATGTAAGAAAAGGGAACGAAACACTTTGCTTGTCTAAAAAGCTCTTTCTGAATGTCACACTCCAAAATACATTTAGTGTTAGAAACGCTTTCATCTTGCTGATTGCAAAGCTTTTTAATTCTAGTCACAAATGGGTCTAACAAAATAAACATGGTCTGGATATATGTTCATGATCTAAATTAAAATCACAGTTATTCATTAATTTACTAGTCTGTTAAATGATCACATTTAAAAGAAAGAACAATTCATATTAAAAATTAGCATCAAATTGATATTAAAATTAAGAAATCAAAACACAGAATTCAAACTTTTGGTTGGCTCCATTCCTTTGTGTTGTCATGCTTTAAAACATTTACTGACCCAAAAATAGGATTTAAATACTTCATTATCCAAATTGTTAGGATACTAGCCTGGGAGAACAAGTGGGATAACATAAGTATGATTACGAATTATCAGATAACACAGGATCAAAACAGCAAAACGGAACATTTCAGTGCAGTATAGTATGCATTCAACTGCAATATCAATTATGAAGCCTTCAGGTTAAGTTTGACTGTGGTGGAATCTCAAAACAATCAAGATATTGGACTTCCAGTCATGTGTTTAACTTCCCTCCTGAGCACATCACTTAGGGACCACATTCTCTGCTGTGGTTTGTAATTTGGGAACACTTTACTTTTTCCTTCCCCAAAACAAACAACTAATTTTCCTGTGAATCAGCGTAGCTATCACAATGCTGCATACAGACTCCACTGACCCTTGTGAAGGTACCTTGCCAGACCAGAAACAAAAGGAAGAATACTCATCCCAAACAACAAAGGGAGAGAAGAAAAGTCCAGTTTACTACAGCTGCTTCTTTGTAAATCAGCTTCAAGAAATGGGAGGAACTCTGATGTCTTCTAGTCATACCCATCATAAATTCTAATGCAAGATCCCTAACAGGAACAGATGATGAGGGACATATAGGAGAGACTTCATCAGTGCTGGAGCTGGAGAATCCTGACCAGCAACCATTACCCCTCATGCTCAGTTAATAAAATTTCTCTGTTTATGAGTTAAAGAGATTGTCCAGTGTTTCATTTCTTAATGCATGTAGTAGTGGTGTGTTGGTAGACATGTCTATGCCACAGCTTCTGTTAGAAGACACTACGCTCCTGGGAAAATGGGAAGCTTTGGGGGTATAAATCATTTGTTTGAAGTAGCTAAACGGCAAATCCCCTCTCCAAACAAAAGCCAAGTGGCAGTGTGGCTTGCAAATGGAGATGCTTAAAGCTTATGTAAGGCAGAAAGAAGGCACTTTAAAATAAACAGGGTGATTATGGCAGAGGCGGAGGCACAATGGCAGCCCTGGTGGATGTACAACAGTTTTCCAAACACAAGGATGGTGTTAAGTGCATCTTCATGGTGACAAGTATATTATGCAGGGCACTGCATAATAACCAGGGCTATTTTAGAACCATTTTTAGCGAGGGCACACCACCTCAGAAGTTACAGACTGACAGGGAAAAAATGTTTTAAGCTACTCTTCAAAAAAGCTTTTAAAGCTGTATAACATTCATTGCTTTGTTACTATTAATGAAGTAAAGCCTCCATCATAGACCACTTTAACAGTGCTCTCAAAACCAAGATGTGGAGATATTTTATAGTGCACAACACTGTATGCTTTGTTGATATATTATCAGGGTTTATAAGGACCTATAACCATAACTGCCACAGAACCATCACAGCCATAGAGCCTGTGGAAGTGAAATCTTTAAATTTTGTAGGAGTTCGAATTTAAAAATTTAAATTAAATTTAAATTAAAGAATCATACCTTTCATCAAAAGGGAGACCATGTAAGGGTTTCTGAAAGAAAAAGAGAGATTTGAGAAGGGTTTTAAGCGTTCATGGATGAAACTTTCAAAGTAGTTAAATTTGTGAAAAGGGATACCCATGTACCACCCAATAGATCACAGTCATGAAGCAATCAAAGGGACATTTTATGCGGAAAAACTTCAAAAAGTGAATCTAAATAAGGACAGACTCTACAAAATTGAGAAGGTCATCACTGTAAAAGGGAAAGGAAGGAAAAAGCAGCTGCTGGTGATGTGCCATGGCTCATCCCAGATATTTAACAGTTGCATAGAAGCCTCCCAAGACCTGGACATCTAGTGATTGGGTTGGAGCAAGGAGAAAAGCAGGATGTTGGACAGTGGTTTATACCTCTTGATACGCAGCAATGCCAGCACCAGAATTTTCCCACAGACCACAGTCTCAGACTTTACCATGCAGCTGGTGAGGTCCCTGGAGCTCATGCGAGTAGGAGATGGGGCTAGCAGAAGTACAATACCTGCACAAATGGAATAACATCAGTGAAAATGCCACCTTTGAAATATCACTGCTGGGCAGTAGACATGGCACTGTACCTTGTGGAAAGGTGGTCTGTTTTGGTGGAATACGTGAACCATCTTATTAACCCTCACAACAAAGCTTCAGCCATCCAGTCTCCAGCCATAGGCCTGATCTGCAATCCTGTCATATGGAAAACAAAGCTTAAACCGGATGAAAATCCTTACACTTTTTCTGAAACTGAGATTTTAGCACATATCTGGGGGGACTTTGCCAGGGGCTCCTGCAAAAAAACTTCACTTTGTGGCAGGCATCACCAGAGGGTTTAGCTTGTTCTACCTCTACACACATCTTAGAGAGTACCAGCTTGTTGGGGACTTTTTGGTTGCATTATTGCGCTGCGTTCCAACCAGCAGTAATAACAATGAGATCATTTCCATGATGGGTGGTAAGTTGCACTGTCTGCCAGTATACCGCCCATGCATTGACACAATCAGGGTTGAAATAAAGACTGACCAGAACAAGCACATCTTATTTTGCTTTATCAAGTTGATCATAAAATAGCATCTGCATCCCTGTAAATCTCTGATATATTAATAAACCCTGCCAACACGGTAGAAGTACATTGTTACAGGGACTCAGCCTTGGAAATGAATTATACAGTCCAGGCTAGCAATGGTCTCCCTGGTTTTCCAGGCATTCCTGCTAAGTATGCCACAGGCGTAGGTGGTATACTCTGTAGCCTGCCATATATTCCGTGTATGTAGGAGGTACATTCCACATACTTCAGTTGTAGAAAGGCCAGACAACTTTTGAAATGGGGTTTGGAGATTGTTAAGTCACATGTTGAAAGCATCACTCAAGATATTGCAAAAAATGTGTTTGGACACATTTCCAAGGCCATGCTGGGCAAGTTGGTAACACCAACAAATGAAGGAGGTCTCATGGCTTATTTACATTCGAAGAAAAAGCTTTAAAAGAAAGAAAGACTTATAATGCCTCCTGGCAGAGAGATGGACTGTGCCTGCCCTTTATAAAGACGAGGACAGGAGGCACCAGACAGCAGTCTGGCTGGGAAGAAGAAGAAGAACAACCCAGGCCAAATTTTGCAAAAGAAATTGAAAGCACAGGAAAAAAAAGTGCCTGTTCTACCACTAAAAAAGGAGATATGTTTTAAAAAGGATGGCTTACATTTAAGGCTGGTCAGAATAATATAGCAAATTCAAGCTGGATTTGTTTGAAGTGTCCCCAGTGCAAACCAGCATTGAGAAAAGCCTGTTTGTTTGTGGAGGTGCCTCCACCTTCCACTGTGGCAGTCTGCAGCTCTGGGCTTTTTCATAGCCAGGACTGAGGAAGATTAGAGAGATCTGAACAACACTTTGCTGTACCTTTGCTGCACCTTTGCTGCAAACTTATGAAAGCTAGTGGGTCCAACCTCAGTGTCAGTGAAGCTGTGAGCCTTGCCAGCCTCTGTTTTCAGTTACATTGGGAGACCGACTTACACACCAGAGCAACAACTGGTACCCCTCCTGCACACTAATTGTGTCACTCCCCAGTTACAGCAGTGATACTGGCTACACATTTCTCCATGGGGCAGTTCTGCAAAGACATGGCTGGGCAGCAGGAGGCAGAAAATGGAAAGCAGTCGAAGCAATGCTCAGCTCTGATGGCCCAGAGTAGGAGGACTGAGCACTTGGGACCACTCTGCTGCGATCTGTTCTTTCAAGACAAGCTTTTGTAGAACTGAGTGGATGTAAAAATTAGGTTGATGCGCAGCAAAGACAGCATTTGTTTGATGAGCTCCCTGGCAACAGGGGCTTACAAGCCAGTTGTTATTTTCTATGGCTTGCTGTTTGTGAAGAGTGTCAGTGGCACACAGTGTGCATTTGAGACACACTGACTCTTTACACATTGGCAACGCTAAATACCTGCTTGACTGGGTGGGCATGAAATCATTCAACGTAACGGGCAGGCAGCCATGTCAGCAACCAGGAAAATTTGTTTCTGGGACAGCTGCCCGAGCTTGTTGTTATTGTGTTGATAGATAACGATGCTTTTAGCAGCAATTATGCTTAGAACGCTTTCTACTTTAAACACTAAGATATAAATTTTGCAGCTTTATATGTGGATGGTGAACAGACCCTAGCAAAACCACTTCAGCTTGATTTTAGGAATGGTTGTTGTGTGAGAGAATACCTGCAGCTCACATGGAGGATTGGCAGCCATATGAAAGACCACATATGCTGTCAACCAACAGGGAAGAGTTCACCCCTGGTTATACCTTAGAATCATAGAACTGTTTAGGTTGGAAAAGACCTTTAAGATCATTGTCGTGGTTTAACCCCAGCCAGCAGCTAGGCACCACGCAGCCGCTCGCTCACTCCCCCCACCCCAGTGGGATGGGGAAGAGAATTGGGAGGGTTACAGTCAGAAAACTCATGGATTGAGATAAGAACAGTTTAATAATTGAAGTAAAATGAAATAGAATAGTAGTAATAATAATAATATAATAATACAATAATAATATACAGAGCAAGTGATACACTATACAATTGGCTCACCACCCACCGACCAATGCCTAGCACGTCCCCGAGCAGCAATCGCTGCCCCCCCCAGCCAACTCCCCCAGTTTATATACTGAGCATGATGTCATATGGTATGGAATAGCCCTTTGGCTGGTCTGGGTCAGCTGTCCTGGCTGTGCCCCCTCCCAGCTTCTTGTGCACCTGGCAGAGCATGGGAAGCTGAAAAAGTCCTTGACTAGTGTAAACTCTACTCAGCAAGAACCAAAACATCACTGTGTTATCAACATTATTCTCATCCTAAATCCAAAACACAGCACTCTACTAGCTACTAAGAAGAAAATTAACTCTATCCCAGCTGAAACCAGGACAATCATTGAGTCCAACCTTTAACCTAGCACTGCCAAGTCCACCATTAAACCATGTCCCTAAACCTGGTTTGCCTTCAACCTGTCTCCAGATCATCAATGTGCTGATCACTATTCCTTGCTTAAAACAGAAAACATGAGAGCAGAAATACACTTTGCAGGGGGTTTGACCACCACTGTTAATAAGATTGTGGACAGCATATTTGGCAATGTGATAGAAATAAACCAGAGATATGTGCCTTTTGACTATTTGTGAAGACAGACACCAAACAGCTCTCCTTCTTTTTTCAGCAAACCCTTATGCCAGAGAAACATTTCTAGGCAGGTACCCGAGTGACTGACAGCATAACCCTGAGTGCACTAACAGATCAAGAGCTCCAAAAGGTACAGGTCACTTGTCAGACAGTGGGACATCATGCTTCTAAGCCTGCCCTGATAGAAACGCAGGATGCTGGTCTGAGTCTTCCCTATTTAGCACTGAATGCTTTCCATATGTAAATGGCCAGCTGCACTGGCAGAAAAAAAATCAGTTCTTAGCCTAAAAGCCTCCGGAAGCATTTAAACTGACAACAAGGTACCCATATAGGGCCTAAGTAGCAACTTCAAATGCTTCAAAAAGAAGTGGGCCTCACTGGCATACATCTGCCCAGCTAAGGACGCAACCTGGAGCTTACGTCAGGGGTTCTTAAATAGCACCATGTATTTTGAGTCGAGGGCGAAGGTGCAGCTCTTTTCATGTATTTTAATATGTGCCCATTGTCTCTTGTTCATCCACGGGATAACACCAAGAGTCTGATCCCATCTTCTTTACACCCTCCTATCAGGTATTTATACACACTGATAAGATACTCCTGAGCCTACTCCTTTCCTGGCTGAACAATCCCAGATCTCTCAGCCTCTTCTCATAAGGGCAGTCATTAAGATCTTCAGCTAAGTAAGTTCTCCACAAATATGATGAAAAAAATTTTTGCAGAGAAGTTCTGATTTTTTTTTTTTTTGCAGATTTGCAGTTCTGATGTAACAGTTGCCAACAACTGTAACTGAACATGACACTCTCGGGTATAGCAAAAAGCAAGCAGTTGGCATTCTCCAAGAGTTTTTACAAAGTGTTTTTTCCCACAGTTGCTGTGCCTTGTCAAAATAGCAGAAAAGGGATGTTCCTAACAGTGACCAAGTGACCAGTGATCCAAAACTATAAGGAAGGCAGTAAAAATTTTTAGTGATTGCCCTCGTCATAGAGCATCTCTGCATCTTCTGAAGGGGCCTTGTTTCTATCACACACTTCTTGTTCCTGACAACAGAGCACTGCTCTGTCATGATCTTTTGGGGTGCATCACTGTCTGTATTCATGCCATAGTTCAAGATGGGGTCCCTCAGCAACTCAAAATTGATGTTTTCTATTTATTTGTTTCATTTAGAGCGATGCCTTTAACTTTCATATACACACTGCAGGTAACCATAGGATTTGAGTCCTGATGATGCAAACACAGTAATGTGCTCACCTAGCAGCAGCTCACTTGTCAGGTCACCTAAACAGTCACCAAGGTAGAGGTGTTCTAGTCCCCTGAACAATTCACGAAAATCTCAGAGTCTGTGTTGTGATAAAGCCAGTGGCATTGGAGGGCACCTAAGAGGTCATAAAGCTCTAGGCATATGTATGCAGGGGCAAAACAAGCTATAAAAGCTTGAACTCTTTCACTAAGCACAGAGGCCTGGGAGTTGGTGGTGGTGAAGACTGAGGCTTTCAGTACCTCAGCCTGTGTCTAGTTCATTAAATCCACTGACCCACTAAGAAATTGGACCGTGTTTTGCTGCTAAAGTAGCAGTAGAAGTTCTTGGTGCCCTTGAAGTCCTTCACCAGTTTCAACTGCAGCTGAGCTTTGAATTTTCTAAACCATGCCTGGGCAATATTTCTAAAGCCCTCCTTTGTACCCTGTATCTGCTTACTCCTCCTGGAGGCTACCTTTTTGCACTGAAGCCCCAAAGTGGACCTGGTTCTCCTGCTGGTGTCTTATGAGTGTCAGGTAGAGGGAAAGAATGGCTTTCCCCAGCCTACAAGCTCCAGTCTGGTCCAGAGACCACAGTCTGCTGGTAGTCACCTTTGCCGCAACAGCATACCACTGACTAATGTTGGACTTGCATCACCCAGCCAGAGGTCCTGTCTTCAAAGCTGCTTCCCAGCCTGTGGGAACCCAGACTTCTTGCTGCGTGGGGTGATGCTGTCCCTGGTGCAGGGACTGGCCTTTGTCCGTGCGGTTGATGACGCTCCTGTTGACCCATTCCCTTAACATCAGGGCAGCCCTCTCTGCAGCATAGTGCCTTAGCTCCAGCTGGGTATCGTCCAGGAGCATTCTGCGAGTGCCTTCTGTCTCATCATCAGAGGATAATCCAGGCTTGAAGGGAAGACAGAGGTTCATACAGTCCAACTTCCTGCTCGAAGTCAGGGCAGCTATAAGATCAGACGGCATTGCCTAGGGCTTGGTCTGATCTCCAGCATGGTCACAAAAACCTAGGACAGAGACTGCACAGCCTCTCTAGGCTATCTGTTCCACTGCTTTTCTGTCCTCAGGGTGAAAAAAATCCTCCTTATCCAGTCCTATCCCTTCAAGTGTACTATTATTAATGAAGCTTTCTTGTATTCATTTCAAGCATAAACATTATTGTAATTGAAAGCAATATTGTAACTGGACTAATAATAATCAGTCTGTGGTATTTTAATGAGATTTTTAATCAAGGTAACAAATAAGGTGAATTCCTTTTTGTCTCTAACAATACCTCAAGTGGAACAGCAAGAGGTGGGAAGGAGCCAGACAACCTGTGCTGTGAGAGGGTCACTGTGAGAAGGGAGCTTCTCTGCTTCGTCTAAGGGGAGGAGGCCAGATCAAGCATCTGATGAGGCTGCTGTACCTCCCTATTTCATTACACAGATCCTGAGCCCTACCCTGTATGAGGAACTGAGAAGTGCCCATCTCACACTACTGATGCAAACCTCCGCACACAGCATGCGAGAGTCATACGCAGACACCTCTGAGCCCAGAAAGGGCTGGCTGAAAAGCACAGCAAGGGTGCTGGAGGGCAGCAGGGATTTGAGGGATCTGCATGCGGAAGGAGCAGGTGAAAGCAGCTGAGGCTGCTGCCCAAGGCTGCCTTGAAACTATGCTGAAACTGCGAGTTGGGTCCCCTCTGGGTGTGAGAAGACAGAGAAGGAGGTTATTTGCCATGGTAGTTCCTCCATTGGGTTGGAGTACCTCAATAGATCAGCCACAGAAGTTGCTTCCAGGAGTGTGGTGGTGAACCTTTGTTGTATGGCCAAGATACAAAACACCAGTTTTGGTGTTTTATATGCTCTAGTGAGGAAGGAGCTGGCTGGAGGGCATGGGCATGGGCAGCCATGTCTCTCTGGTTAGGAAGACAAGCACCTGAGTGTCTTTACAGCTGTTGCGTTATCATTTCTCAGGAGGCAGCACTCTGGTCTGTAAAGTAGCTGGTTCCTATTCAGCCATAATCCCCGGCAGCTGCTGCTTTGTCAGCTATGGTTGCCATGGGAGACCATCATTTGAGGAGATGGTAGCTCTCCACCACCCCCAAAGGCATGTGCCGTGTTTCTGCATAGATTGCCCAATATCACCAAGCATCTGATGTTAGAATGGGTCCATATTTCACCCCAAAAGCATATATAGAAACCCTACTAATGCTCACTGGAGTGCTATTCTGGCCTGTAACCCACTGATGGCTGGGGCAGCAACAGCAGTGGATCTCTCCAGCATCATCTTCCCTAAGACTTTTGTTGTCTGGGATACTTTATCTGGAAGATGCTTCTAAGGAGGTGGACTGCTTAAATTGCAGACCTGGAATGCCTAAGCAGCATATACCAGACAGATCCACTTCATTCTGCTATCAAATCACCTGAAGCTCCATGTAGTGCCGTACCATGGCACCAGCTGTGGCCCAGGCCTGCTAGCGTGCTAAGATTTTAGTGTGCCCCAGCGCCAGGTGGAAAATCACTGATAGTCTGTCCTCTAGTCTTCATACTGTCCCTAAGCACTGCAATCCAGTCCCCCATTAACTTGCTTACCTTAAACTGGTTTCCCGCTAACTGGAAAAAGTCAGGGGCAGTGCGACTCTAGAGGAATGGTTGCTGTCTTCACCAGCAAAGGGGCTACTGGGGGTGGTCTGCTGGAACGGGGTAGAAGACTCCAGAGAGGCAGACAGCCTTGAAGGGGGGCACTTTAAATCCAAAAGCTCTGCACTCACTGGTGTTCATCCCAAGCTCACAATACTGTCTTGTGCCACTGCAGAGACTGGACTCCTGGGACCAAGATTCCTCCTCCACAAGGCCAGTGACACCAGGGGCAGCCACAAAATGATGCAGTTTATGGAACTCCATGTCTCCTAGAGGAGGGTAGGGTTGTCCATGTGCCCCTTTCCTCTTCCCATTCCCTGGACAAAATGGCATGAATATCCATTCACTCCAGCTTATGAGGTTGTTCTGGAGTTCCTTGCCATCTGAACAGCCTTTGAATGCCCAAATGTATCATTAGCAAACTTGGAAATTGCACTGCCATTTCCAAGTCAGTGATGAAGATGCTGGATAAATCTCAGTCTAGTACTGATCCCTGGGATGCTACTGCTGATACTTCTCTATCCTGGAAAATGACCATCAACCCTACTCTTTGTTTCCTATTCTTTAACTGGCTTTCAAACCTTAGGAGGACCTTTCCTCCAAACCTGTGGCAACCTCATTTCAATCTGTATGGGTATCTCATACTCCATTTATCCCCTTCAGAGACATAAATAAATGATTCTGAAAGAAAACCAGCAGGGTAGTGTTAGGTTTTAGGTAACATTCAGAGACACAGTGGGGATGGAGTGCTATATCCCTTCTTTATGCACCAGAGCCAGAGCAGTCACTCCCACTGACAGAGCACCCTGTTTTAAGTGTTTGCCTTGCCAAAAGGCCAACTAACCAGCATGCTGAGGGATATTCTGGGGTGGCCAGTGCTGCACTGCTGCTTCTGGCCCTGTTCCTGCTCTGCAGGCAAAGAAAGGGGTAAGAAGATCTCTGTCACCTTGTGAATATAGTACACATAGGGGAAGGTATCCCGCTCTGTTCCAAACTGCATTTAAATGTAGTGGGTTGCCTCCACTGAGGGACAGAGAACACAGTTCCACTTAACATATGAACTGGCAATTAAATAATCAGTCAATGAGGTATGGGAGGAATGACTGCTCTTTCCATCTGTAACCACATTAGGATTGGCACAGTGGAACATTTTTTAGAGAAAATGCTCAAAACACTGCATCCCAGAGCATCATGTACGGTCATCCTCTTGACACCATGCCACGAGCCTGCGAGACAGGAACTCGTCCTGGAAAATGGGAGGCCTTTATGAGGGTCCATCTCTGAAACAGACAAAAAATGATTTGTATTTCAGTTAGCCCAAAGCAGTGCCAGGGAGTAGCGAGAGTGGGACTGCTCAATGAGAAGGGACAAGCCAGGAGCTAAAGGTGGCCACAGCTCAGGTGGTGTCCTCACCTACTGGACACAGTCCCACAGAGTCAGGACACAGTCCCACAGGATCTGCACACAGTGGGCAGGGCAGGGTGCTGGTAACGGGCTCTATCAACAGCCCCAGACAAAGCAAAGCAATCAGTCAGGTTTGGGGTCCACTTAGGACTGACAGGAGACAGGGCCAGAGTGGTAATAATGTTACCTACTGCATATGTCCAAGGTCTGTCCCAAGGAGGAACTGAAGATCATAATACCCACAACATAGCTCATGCAAGGACTAAAGACTCAAGCTTATATGAGGCCCCGGACTCATTGGCAGAAGGGGCGAGTGGAGTCCCCAGGTGAGGCTGGTGAGGGCCATTAAAGCTTAGTGGTGCTCTCAGCGCCTTGAACATCCAAGAGGTCAGGTCTTCTTACAGCAAGGAAAACTCCATCTCTTCTTCAGTTTTAGGTAACATTTTCAGACAAAACTATTCTACACAAATTTTTTTATATGTTTAGGTCCCTCAAACATGCATGTTTTAGCAAGTGAGCTATTTAAAATCATCTTCAAAACTACTCAGTTCTGCTCTAAATACAGATAGAATCTTTTGATGAGGCTAGAGTTACCACAAAATTACCTTATTTTAATTCAATGAATTTTGACCACAACTCTTTAGAAGCTGAAAGCTGTTAGTGAGTGGTTCTACTTCCCTTGTACTTCAAGCTTGTCTCTTTTTAGAAGGTTATATGTGCTGCTTTGTGAAATCTTTTCAATGAGGCTCCAGATTGGAGGCTGGAGGTCTTTTTTTGCAGCTCAGTCCCAACTGCTTGAAAATTGTAGTATTAATTTTCCATTCTCTAACACTGCACAGACAGCAACTGGATCATGAAAAAAACAACTATTGCTTCTGACTTAATTTTCCAGGCATATATATCACCCACAAGGAAGCTTGGGGCTAAGTGCAGTAAGGCTAAGTTATTTGTCTTACTTCAGGGACATACAAACAAACCCACTGTGATTTATTACTACTGACAAACTAAATGAAATAAATAGGGAATATCCATTCATGAGGTACTAACAAGTGCAGGAGCAATGCACCAATATGTGAATAATAAAAATTATCTATCAAGATAGACTGCATGATGTAAAGGCAATTTGTTATTCAGTACAGTTTTAAAAATCTGAATCTTTTCTTTCCTTTTTTTACAGATACTTTTACAAAGCAAAATATACAAAAATCAGCAAAGAAATTAGTCCTTGTCTTGATTATTATCATTTACATTTTTGGTTGGATTCTGTTCTGTTGGGCAATCCCACTCTTAGCCAAAAAAGGTTTACTTTTTCAAAAGAGTTTGCTAGCAAGATAGCATTGAACAATTTCTCTCCTAGTTCGCCACTGTCAATATACTGTGAGTACTTCCTTCAGGTATTTCACATCTGTTCATATTTTTCATCTCTATTATCCTCTTCTCTTTACTCTGTAGATGTATGCTTTGAAAAATCCACAAGCCCCGAGGATGATGTTTTCAATCTAGGCGTCTATAAGTTTGTATCATTAATTTAAACTGAAAAATATTTTTTATGGCTTATTTGTTTCTTCATCTTTCCTACTTGCCTATATCCAAAATCATCACAACGTGTGATTTGGAAGGTCTTTGGAATACACTCTAACTCTTTGCCAGGTAAATTTGGTGACTTTTATCCTTTTAAACATCTATTTTTCCTTTTCCAGCACACTCTAGCTGACATGTTGATAAATAAAATCTCCTCCTAATCTTCTCCATGAGAAGGTGGTGACAGAGGAGCAAAGGCACCCAAGAATCTGAAGCTATGAACTTAATTCTTGCCCTAAAGGCTACTTTCAGTCAACCCAGCCGTGCACAGATCCTTTAGAGGCCACAAGAGGTAAGGCTACATGTAATGTTATGTAGACTTTGACTACAGAAACTATGTGTTTCGCCATGCTGGTGCAAAGAGCCATCTAGGCTTGGACGTATCACTGATTTGTCGTCTTTGATCCCTTTTATTTCTTCATCCACCTATATTACCTCTGCCTTCTAATACCAGACTCCACCCTCCCAAATTCTCTGAGCCTATCCATGATGCTTAAGTCTTAGACTGGCTGCACTCTTGTTACAAATGACAAGAGAGATTTCCAGGCAATATAACTCAGACATCCAGACTAGGAACAAGGAATTGCAGAAAATAGCTTGAAAACCAAGACACTCATGAAAAATCCAGGCACCAAATTACAAAATTCATAATGAATTGTTCATCTATTTTAAACCTTCCTGTACCTGAAGTGATGAATTTTTGCCACGTGAAGCTCTGAATGCTATTAAGGAGACCAGAGACTTGAGACTCAAAGACCTAAATCTCCAAATTCACAATTGGTTGGCTGGATTTTGTGGACCATAGCGATTTCCTTAGTGCTCCCAGTCAAAGGAGAAGAGAGTTCTCCCTCCTTTCTGGGTGGGGTAAATATCACTCCCACTCGCCTCCTCCTCAGTCACTGGTTACAGTACTAGTGAACCCACTTTTAACGACTATGTATTGTAAACCAGAGCAGATACAATCCTGATCCAAATGCAGGTGCTGCACAGCACCTATGCAACTGTACCACATACCATGGGAGCCTGCACCATCCAAAGACTAGCAAGAGTTTAAATCCTATCACAACAGGGGCTAAATATGATCCTCAGCCTATATCCTGTGTTCACAAAAACAGGAACAGGGCTCAAGACAATTTCACAATTCTTTTTAGCTTGCAGGTGGGAGCAATGAGAGCATATGTGCATTTGTGAACGTCTTGTACTCAAATAATTGAATCTGTGTATTGCTATAAATTATTGTTCATTGCATTACAGAGCATTTTAGTTGTAGCAGTGTGCAACTGCTGTCACTTTAAACTCCCTGTATTTTAATGAGATGTTCAGAAAGGGGTACCAGCTATATTGTGATGACAGATATCCAGTCAAACTACTGCTTGTAGGTGTACCTGTCAGACAGAAATTTCAGGCTGTTAGATTGGTTACACTCAAATTAGTAAAAAATGGTGTTCGGTCTGCTCTAACAGAACGACAATGTTGTCTTTGTACAGACAGCGTGGCTCAGTTTCCAGTCTAGCAAATCAAGTTGAAGACCATGTGAGCACTCAGCGCTCCCCCCAGCCCACCCTTCCAGAAGGCTGGGCAGCCCCCTTGACGTGGCGGACCAGGCAGTTGTCGGCACAGCACACAACAGCAAACACCATGCTGGCTGGGGATGTTACTAGAACAAA
Source organism: Theristicus caerulescens (assembly GCA_020745775.1). NCBI lineage: Eukaryota > Metazoa > Chordata > Aves > Pelecaniformes > Threskiornithidae > Theristicus > Theristicus caerulescens. Next base: position 90,288,056 of record CM036558.1, read on the forward strand.
ATGTCCTGTTCCATCATAACTCCCTGCTTGTAAAACGTTATCTCCACTAGCATCTGGCTGTAGCTGGAGTTCCAAACAGTGCGGAGCTCACTGCTGACTCTGTTATTGGTGAGGGAGAGGAGCAGCTCAGGGCTTCCTGAGGACTCCAGGTAAACAAGCATCTGATGAGTGAGAGAAGGCTTCTGGTCAGAAAGGGGAGTGGGCGGGTCAAGCCTTACTTAAATTTAAGTTAAACCACAGTTCAGAGCTTTTTTTGTTAAAATATGAGTTTTGACTTTCAGTGCAAAATCTGCTACTAACCCTTTTGGGCAACAAGCAGGTAAGAGACCTGTCTAGAGCAAAGGGCCTTCTGGACTCTCATTCTCCCATCTAGGCCCAGAGAACCTTGACAAAGCTACCCAGGGTTTTCTGTTTTGGGACAAGAATTTATTCAGTGGATCCCATATATCTCAGATTATCCTTTGGAGGCAAAAACAGTGGAGTGACAGCCGCAATGTAGAAAGCCAAGGTGGTTTAGCAGCAGTGCTATGGTAGCAGGCCAAGGTGGAACTGGTCAGAGTCGAGTTCAGACAGTTACCTAATGACAGGACTATTCAGGCTGCTGTTGTACAGACCTCTGGATTAGCTGAGGGACTTTGATAGGGCTTCTTTATTCAGTGTCAAACAGGCAACAGAGAGATGCACATGCACTGTACTTTGGATCCACGGTGAGCAGAGAGGAAGTTCTGAGTGTGTAATGAGGCAAGGCAAGGAGGCCATAATGATTGCCTTGATATTGTCCATTTACTCACTGCTGGCTTCCCCAGATGCATTATCTTCTTCCGGTGAAGATGCATTGCCCCCTTGGTGAAGTTCCCTTGGTTTAGCTGGGGGTGTTAGTCATGACGAGAGCCTAGATCACGGAATTCAGTTCTCCTGGTTTGCAGCTTTTCTCATTATTTATTTTTAAGGAGGATACCTCCTCAATAATTGAACTCAACCTTTCTTGTTACTTGTGCCAGTTGGAAGGACCACTAGCATTTTACCACTTGTTAGCCCATTATAGTTCATTGCCAGATTTTCTTCTTTTTCCCTCAGTAAGGAGGAGGATGTCATCATTGGAGTTGTTTCTTGAGGGCATAGTCTTTTATAGGAAGTGACTGTAATGTTAAGAATTTGTCATGTTTGATTCTGGTAACACTTGACTTTCCTGTGTGTAATAAATCTGGAATTCAGCAGTAGGGCACTTAATCAAACATGCAAAAATGGCTCATACTACTGAGTTCTGGCTTGTTAGAAGTGAAGTCCTTCAGGATGCATAATTAGAAATCCCTGGATAAACTGCTAAATCCCAAAATTTTATATGCTGCCAGTTCTGTAGATTTTCAGTTTGTACAAAGCTTTATGTCAGACTGTATACAAGAACAAGAAATTACAGCATAAAATTAAACAAATCTCTTGTTAACTTGGTAATAAATAGTTACATAAATGTAAGCTTAACTCCAGTTAGTATTAATCTCCAGCTTGCCATGACAAATGAAATTTTTGGGTCACCTATAGTCATGAAAATTAGTTGTGGGTACATGGATGCCTGGCATGTATGCTGGGGAGTGACTGAAATAAATGAATGGTTCCTTTTCACATTTTTCCTAGTCATCTTTCCTCACTGAAGAGTGAAAACAAAAGGTTGTTGTGGTCCTTAATAAGGGGAACATTTTTTTTTAAATTGAACAGTACAATTTCTCATTTCCCTGCTACTTTAAATGTTTATTGCTGCATAGTTTTTCATCTCCATCTGAATTAAAAAGTACAATCTCTCAGCTGACCATTAAAGACTTACTTTGCTGCCAGCTTGTTATATACAATCTCTTCCATCTATGTCATCTTCATAACTAATAGCATACATTTGGAATCCCTCAGGAAATTTAGGGAGAGAGTGTCAGAGTAGACATTGTTAAACATTGTCCTCAAAATGAACCATAGCCTTTTCATCAGACATAAAGAATAATTTGTCCCTTGCGGATAAATAATAAAGAAAGATAGGCTAAGTCAATTTCTGAGCATTTTCTGTTTAAGCTGAACAGTTGGGCCACTTCAACCTAATAAAGTCGTAGTTTAATAAAGTCATACCAGCTGTAATAAATGATTTGAGAGATACACAAAACAGCAAATGGAACAGTAATGGAAACATATTCTAAATTTGAACTCCTCCACTTTGATTTCTCCTGAACTGTGATAAACGAGCAACAAGTTCATTTCTATTTTACATTCACATAAAACTTCAAGTTTAGTCTGGGGTCTGGTTCCAATTCACTACAGGTATTTTTACCAGCTTTACAGTCTTTTGGCAGACAATCCACAGAGAAATAGTAATGATGTTGTAATTTCCTTTCTTATTTCCCTAAATATAACTGCAAATTCTCCATACGTATTGAATTTTAGGAAGGAAAAAAAAGGTGATTGCTATTTCACTTCCTGATGGATAATCTTCATGAGGGCAAATATGATTTGTGTCTATTTTAATGTGTCTTCAGTCTTGATAGTTAATAAAGCTACCTGCTACTTGGGCTTCCTAAGGTCAGTAATTTAAGTCTTCATTTTATAACCATCATTTGTCAAGCTGATCATTCCTAAATACACAAATATTTGGTAATAGCTTATCCCAGAAATAAATTGCCAGAACTACTAACACATGCGCAAACCATCATTAGAGCCTCTCTGCTGTATGTGTCATCTGCCTTCAGGATCCTCTTTGCCTTTTTGTCTATCACTTTGTTACTCACAGTGCATCACCTAGAGGTCCCATTTGATGCCAGGGTTTGTTATGCAGGACACTGCATACACATGGGAAGATAGTGCCTCTGCCTCAAAGTCCACCCCATGGTCTGCTCTGCCCAGGCAGTGCAGAGGATGGTAGGAACTGTCCTTTCCAACACTCTTTCAGCAGGCCTGTCTCCACCCATACCTCCTCTCCCCCTGCCACATGGAGCTCATACACTGGGCATCATCCTGTGGAAGCAAGCACAGAGATAACAGCATCGTTAGTCAAAGGAAGTAGACACGGGTCCTTGTAGCTGTCTGCCTGAAGCTCTCCCAGGCCTCAGAGGAAAGAGAGGAAGGAGAGAGATTTGTAATGTCAAATCACAGTCAGCCTTGTACAAGGTACTGGCTGTATGCACAAAAGCGAACAGAGTGCACAGCATTATTTCAGACAGACATCTGCATATACAGAGGTGACAGAGGTGAATCAGAAATCTGGTGCTCTTTTCCCTACCCCTTGTCCTCCTCACTCCCCACCCAACTCTAGAAAATTTCCAGTTACTCTGCAGTAACCACCCAGTCTGTGAGCGGGTCACTGGTGAGTCAACAGTAACCTCAGGCAGGGGACAGAGGAAGTTGCCAAACTTACCTTGGGATGAGATGAACACTGCTCGCTTCCTCATATATATATATAAACAGGCTGGAAAAACACAGCAGAGAACTGCCACACCACCCACTGTCTCCTGCAGTCTGCTTGCTACAGGTGATCACTGCGGCACCGCTCTCCTCCCCCAAGTCAGAGATCACTCACACTAACATTTTGTAGGCCATCCTGCCTGGAGTTCTTCTCCTTCTTTGGACATGGTCTGTAAAAGAGCAACAGAAAATAGGAAATAAATAGTTATGCTAAGTGTGACAGGAGTAGCAATCATCCTAGGGCAATGATTTCTGACTAGAGGTTACAGAAGTTACAGCCTGACAGAAGGGCAGCAGATTGGTTTAGAAATCTTCTGTAAACTGTAAAGTAGTCACAGATTGTTGTGCAGGCTACAGTTGCAGTAGTTAGGACTCCGATAGATATCTCTCGTGATTTAATAATATATGTTCAAACATCTCCTTTTTGCAGTACTGCAGACCCTCCAATTAGGAGCTGAAATAACAAGAAACTGTTAGAAAAACTGCAGTATCAGCTAGAGCAGCAAGCAGAGCAAGAAGAAGGTGTAGCTAGAAGAGCAGGCAATGAAGGAAAACAGCAGCAAAAATGGAGAGCAGAAGCTGCTCACAGCACAAGCTCTACAGCAGATCTTCAAGACTTGACCATAAATCTGTAAATATAATTGTTGCAAAAAAAGAACAACCTTCTTTTTCTTTCTTTTGAACTGATTTCCTGCTAGCTTTAGTAGTTTAGACCTCTAGGTTTTGTATTGTAGAGCAGTGACCAGATTTGTAGATCCCTATTATATCCCCCCTGTCTTTGCTAGGCTGTAAAGTTACATGGTAGGTGAATGGATTTATACAATGGAACAATGGCTTTTTTTTTTCCTAAAAATTCACATTTGGTCTGCTATTTGGACCATTACTGGGTGCTGAGTCAATGTCTTCATGGAATCATTTAGCATAACCCCACCATCTCGCCCCTGAGTTCTACAGATCAGCTCTGATCCCATCATTTTAGTGTTGAAGCTACACATATCTCTCCCCAAAGTGCATCACTTTACACTTACCTCTGTTGAATTTCATCTGGGTAAGTTAAGTTTATTACACGACTGAGTGACTTGGAAATGTCCTTCAACTCTTCATAGCCTGCTCTAAACCTTACTGCTATGAATAACTTTGCACCGTCAGCAATTTTCTTAACTCATTGCTCATCTTCTTTTCTGGTGAACAGCACAAGTCCTTGTAGATACATTGGTGGTCTCTCTTTAGCCAGACCTAACCAATTACTCTCTATTACTTACCTTTTTAATGAATTATATATTGATGCATGGGCCTTCTATCCTATGTCATAGCTGGCTAGTTTCCTTGAAAGGTTTGGTGAGGGACTTTGTCCAAAGATACTGATCTGTTCTACTTATTCGTTCATACTCTGGAAGCTCTGATGGATCAGGTATCCCAGGACATAAATCAGTCTGCTGATGAGGCTGGCCCATGAACAGGCCTCGTAGCGAAAAGACTATTCAAACACAAGCAAAACACACAGCATTTAAGAAGCACCACCAGCAGCAACAGCTGATGCAACAAACACAGTAATGAACTGCAGGCTGTTGCAAAGTGAGGTAGACAAATACTGAGGATAACATGTACTGCATGCTAGTGTGGTATGTGAATAAGTGTGTGCAAAATCTGTAGGGCACATACTGAGGCAAGGGTCTAAACGCTACACTATATGAACAAGGCCAGTTATTCATAGTGGGGGGCACTGGGGATGGATCCAAATCATTTTGACATAAGCCAGCCTCTGGCAAAGGGTCACTATGGTGTGATCCAATGACTATAACCATACATATATGTGTGTGCATGAGTGTACCCATACAGGTATATAAAATGATAACAATATGTAGACAAACCCAATATTCATTTTAAATGTTTCTTTTAATATTCAAGTATTGAATAATATTAAATCATTACTTATTAATTAAATCATTAGTTATTGAATAATAAGTAATGACTATTAAGAGATTAAATATTTATATATTTTTAAATTATTCATTTTTAAAAATAATTTAAAAATTTCTCTGTCAGAAACTTCCGTACGCTTTCGTATCTAACTTTCACCCCTTACAGGAACTGTCAAGAATCCCAATATCATATGAATATTACAGGTGCCAATGCAGAAAGAAAATCTACAACCAGACAGCTGCTTTTCAGATATGACTGAAACTAGAAAACCCAAGAGGTTAATTTCTGTTGCTATCCTTCTAAATCCAAGTGCCCCAAAGGTCCCAGATTTTGGAATTCAGGGCAGCCACAGGTACCGCTGTGATGGATGTGATGAAAGAACCAGAAAAGAGAAATTTTGTTTTGGGGTATTACCCAGCTCCTCACATATTTTATAATAAAATCAGATTTGTTGAAAGAAAAGCAATGCCTTGAAAGAAACTGGTTTAACAGTGCAGTTCAAGTCATGTGTTTTTTCTAAATAAGGATTTGGAGGGAAATTTTCCTCCAACTAGCATTTTGCAAACTACATTTCAGATCTACTTTCCTAGAGTACAGCAATACACTGTATGAGAATACAATACACTGCAAGAGAAGATTTTTTGCTACAAAAATACTTTATGTATGTTGTGGTTTAACCCCAGTCGGCAACTAAGCACCACGCAACCACTCGCTCACTGCCCCCCCCAGTGGGATGGGGGAGAGAATCAGAAGAGTAACAGTGAGAAAACTCATGGGTTGAGATAAAGACAGTTTAATAGGGAAAGCAAAAGCCACGCGCACAAGCAAAGCAAAACAAGGAATTAATTCGCTACTTCCCATCGGCAGGCAGGTGTTCAGCCATCCGCAGGAAAGCAGGGCTCCATCACGCGTAACGGTTACTTGGGAAGACAAACGCCATTGTGCCGAATGTCCCCCCCTTCCTTCTTCTTCGCCCAGCTTATATACTGAGCATGATGTCATATGGTATGGAATAGCCCTTGGCCAGTCTGGGCCAGCTGTCCTGGCTGTGCCCCCTCCCAGCTTCTCATGCACCTGGCAGAGCACGGGAAGCTGAAAAGTCCTTGACCAGTGTAAACTCTACTCAGCAAGAACCAAAACATCAGTGTGTTATCAACATTATTCTCATCCTAAATCCAAAACACAGCACTCTACCAGCTACCAAGAAGAAAATTAACTCTATCCTAGCTGAAACCAGGACAATGTAAGACTTTTAATTTCTCTTTCTCTCTCTTTTATGAAAGGTAGAAGGAGATTTTGGAATAACTTTGTTCTCATTACCTACACTGTGAAGAAGCAGCAGGTAAAGTTTTGCTTTCAGAATGATCAGTGAACATCACAGTATGCTAAGTCAGGCAGAGCTGTCCTGGTTTTATAACCAGAGAGCCAGTGTCATGTTAGCTTTTCTTTCTATAGTGCTGGGTACACTTTGCTCAGGAATGCCTACATAAATGGCTGGTGTAACACAGTGTTAAAAAAAACAAGAATAAAATCATAAAACCTGTCAGCAGAGGTATTCCCAGTAGATGAAAAATTGCTCTTGTGAGCCATCATCTCATTAGTGGATCCAAGTTTGATGACCCATACTCAAGAAAGATGAATCTTAAAAGGCATGTGGAGAATGTCTACCTGAAAGATGAAAGGTGTGGGGAGGATGTTTTAAGAGAAACTGTGAGAAAGTATTTGCTGTTTGGTTCCAAACAATCCTCCTCTAAAAGGCAAAAATTATTCTAGCATGTATACCTATACACAAAACAGCAGATATTTGAGTTAACATCAGGGAAGAAAATGAACTGTTATGCATGAGAACAGATGACTCTTAATGAGCCATGAATAAATATCCATTTGAAATGAGAAAAGGATATCTAGACCATTGATGCAATCATGTTCTGAAATGGGATTTTGTGAAGAAGAGTAGTACCAAAAACCTCCAACAGTTTAAAAATAGGTCTTAGGGAGTTCATGCTTCCAATACATCTGGACTGATTTGGCCACCCAGGAGCTGTTCACAAGTTCCACTGAACAGTGGCAATCACAGTTTGGGTAGGATCATAAGCATATTGCATGGCTGTTTCCCTATCTGTAAATGGCTGTGAAGTTGAAAATGAAATAATTTAAACTCATGAGAATGGCCTTTGTGAGGTAGGAAATGAAAGAGCTGTACTAGAGAAAACTCTCAGAAAATCAAGTCTTCTATTTGTATCTAAAAACCTATTTAACTACCTTTATATTCAAAGTTTTAATCTATTTATAGGCATCTGCAACTAAATTCATATTAAAACTGCATCTTAAACAACTGCTAGTGATAATTTTCTATTCCTAGCCAGCCTCATCCTTGCCATTAACTGACAGATTTTTATTCAGGTCCACAACTAAATGCAGCAGGCAGGCTCAGACCTTCCCAGCAGAGTATCCTGAAGGTTAGGTCTTTAATGAAAATTAATTGACTGACATGATATTGAAACATTCAAAGCCTATTGAAGAATACTCATGGGAATAGTCCTTCCTGTAGACAAAATGAAGAGTAAATATGCAGTGGCTAAAAAGTACAGGTAATCTGAAAGGCAATGAAAATGCAAACACTAGATAGCTCACTTGCACTCATCTTAACCTGGTGTATAACAAGGGCAAAAAGACACAAGAGAGAGATAACACAGGCAATTTGAGCACTATGACACTAAGGGCACTATGAACCCACGGTCTCAAAAGTAGTAAGGCAAGGAGCTTCCCTCCATATATATAGGTGAGGTATTCTTCAGCCTATAGTGAACAATAGGCTGAACTAAAAGCACTTCAGGGTGTTTATACAGTCTAAGTACAGAAAGTACTGCTGCAGCCCAAGAAATATATCATTGGCTTCTTAAAGAGTTTGTGCTATTATGGCATTTCCTGGAGCCTGACATCATGGCCATTAAACCAAACAGGCTAGTTTTTTGTGATAGAAATAGTGCAGCATCCAGTATGTGATGATGTTAGAAGCCAACAAGTTACTATACTTAGAAACTCCTGTTTCTTATGCATAATTCACATGGGAGGAACAACAGATCTGAACACAATTAACCAAATCCCAATTTACTAACTGACACAAATCTAGAAAATCTGGAATCAAATTATTACTAGTTTGACCATGTAGCCCTGTGATACAGTTTTGCCATGGTTAGTGACAGGCCATAAGCTTTGTACTGAGTTTAAAAGGCACCAGACCTGAAGCTTCTCAGATGTGTTCTGTCTCAACTTTTCTTGACCTGACTGCAAGTTTGCTTCACTTGGTTGTTCTAAATTGGTTTACTTAGTTACCATGTGTTGTCCTGGTTTCATCTGGGATAGAGTTAATTTTCTTCTTAGTAGCTAGTAGAGTGCTGTGTTTTGTATTTAAGATGAGAATAATGTTGATAACACATTGAAGTTTTAGTTGTAGTAGTAGTAAGTAGTGCTTACACTAAGTCAAGGACTTTTCAGCTTCCCATGCTCTGCCCAGTGCACAAGAAGCTGGGAGGGGGCACAGCCAGGACAGCTGACCCAGACCAGCCAAAGGGCTATGCCATACTATACAACATCATGCTCAGTATATAAACTGGGGGGAGTTGGCCAGGGGCAGCGATCACTGATCAGGGATGGGCTGGGTGTCAGTCAGTGGGTGGTGAGCAATTGCATTGTGAATCACTTGTTTTGTATATTCTTTTATCATTATTATTATTATTTTCTCTTCCTCTGCTGGCCTATTAAACTGTCTTTATTTCTACCCACAGGTTTATACTTCTTTTTTTTTTTCTCTGATTCTTTCCCCCATCCCACTGGGGGAGGGGGGAAAGGGTGAGCGAGCAACTGTGTGGTGCTTAGTTGCCAACTGGAGTTAAACCACAACATGTGTCTATGGCTGATTTGTTTTACTTGTGTTTGTCTTTGTATTGTATAACCATAGCTTTATATAGATAGCAGTAATAGTAAATTATTCTATGCAGAATGAGGTATTTATGCCTCTAACATAATGATAAAGTATAGAGAAATATAGGCCTGGTAAGATAGCAGAACAATAATACATTTATTAACAGCAATATATAAAAGACACCAGATATAGTAAATTTTGATGTAACGCAGAGCTGAAGATGAATGAAGAGAGAGCAAAGGTGTAAAAGTTGTGTTAGGAAACACACAGAAATAACCCCAAGTGGATCCTAGAATGAGGAAGGCAAAATTATCAACATGAACATCATATTCCTCTTGGCAAAGGACACCAGGTGCTGCCAACTCACCGTAACACCCACCACCACCACCAGAATGAAACCACAGACAGTAGGATCCGTAGGAGCAGGGAAAGGGTGAGCATAACATCAGGAAACAGAGTAATTAATGATCTGGATGATGGGGCAGAGTGCTCCCTCAGCAAGTTTGCAGATGACCCAAAGCTGGGAGAAGTGACTGATATGCCAGAGTGTCATGCTGTCATCCAGAGGGACATTGACAGGCTGGTGAAACAGGCTGACGGGAACCTCTCATGAAGTTCAACAAGAGGAAATGTAGGATCCATTCAAACCTCCCTCAAGCCCTTCCCTGTCATTGGCTGGATTGAAGAGAAAACCACCTGGGTCTCCATGTACTTGACCCTGAACACCAGAGACATGCAGTCACTCTTGACACGCTCGAGGTCTTCCCGGCAGCATCACTAATGCCCACACGGAAAAGCAGCAGGGACGAATAGTGTGAGGGCTGTCCTTGGCAGTCTTTCCACAGCGTCCTGGATCCAGCCCCCAGCAAGCAGCAAACCTCCCTAGACAGCAAGTCAGGGTGCAAGTGGGGGCTTCTTTTTCCTGCAGGAGGGAGTCTCCTGCTGTTACCATGGGTTGCTTCCTCTTGGTGCTGTCACATGGTTCAGGCTTGGCCAGCTCTGATACCTGGTGTCCAGCCCCTCGCCTGCTACCAGGACACTGAACCTATTCTGTAGGTGCAGACCTGCAGCTGGAAAAGGAACTGCCCTCCTGCTGCCTGAAGTCACAAGCCTCCAGCCTTCATGATCATGGGAGCCTCCATTTGCTATCCTGATGAGCACAGTCTGGCTGTTCCTGCATGCATCCGAGAGTCCAGGCTCTTGTTTCTGCAGTGACTGGGTCCTGTCTGGATCCAGCCAATCTGTTTCTCATCATCCTTGGTGCTGTGCTATGTGCCACCCTCCTCCCACAGCTCCTTAACTTGATGGTGTGCCTCCTCAACCAGCACAGACCTCCTGTAGGTATGGACATCATCTCCCTCTGCCCCAGCCTTAGCCAGTGGCACCAGGCACTCCCTGCAGCTCCAGACCTGGAGACTGGCAGCCTCCTCTGGAGCTGCATCTGAGCAGAAACCTCTGATGATCCTGGGGTAGTTGCTGCAGCCCGTGCTGGAAAGGACAGTGCCCTGTGGCATCAAGTTGCTGCCACATAAGCCATCTCATTCTGGGATTAGTGGAAACTATGCCCTTGCAAGGAAAATACATATCTACTATGATTTAAATTCCAGGGCAGCAGTATGAGTAGTAACAATTTACACACAGTAAACTAATAACTAATAGGCAAATTGGGAAAAAGAAATAAAAACCTCCTTGCTGATATTACCGGAAATAATTATCATAATCTTTTTTTCTCTCCTTTCCTATTAGCCTTTAAAGCCAACTCTGTATGGTACTAATAATATTTAATTAGCTGCTTGTTTATCAATTACTGTTCATTTCAGAAAGAAAGTGTATTTTTCAACTATTCGATACCTTCTGCAAATGTTCTGGTTACTTAAATATATTATGAGCAGTTAAAGCTGATCTTTCAGTATATTCTGTCAGCTAAGTCAAACTTAAAACGTGAATTTTCCACTTGTAACAAGAAAACCTTTTGTCTAGCCTAAGCATCAAAAATACAATGGGCTGGTTCCCTCCCCTACCTCTTTTCCCTGAAAATCTTTCGATGCCCACATAGTGTCCAAACTAATAATCTTCCTCGTTTGGTTGTTTTTCTCTCAGTCTTATCTGACATTGCAGTACAAGTTTTTATCAATAGTGAAGAGGCAGTTGTTTTCTGAATCTCTTTAAGCTCTTGGCTTCATATCATGGCTCAAGGGAAAAGGATTCTGCTGGTTAATGATGCAAAAGAAATATTTCAATCATGTGACAGATGTAACAAGCTGTTTTCAGAAACAGTCCTGATTTTTAAAAATAAAGTCCCATCAACTGTTTTGCATCCAGAATAACCGTATCAGGATATAAAAAAAGTCACAGTGGTGCATAGAAAGGGCATACAGCAGTCACCACACCTCAGAGTTCTTAAGACAGGTGTAGCATATTCATATACAAAAAGATAATCTCAAAGAGAAAGCCAAAGTCAGCCTCCTAGGCTTTTTCCACATTTAAATAAAGCAAATTGACAGGAAATATAGTGAGTATTCCTGATTACCTAAGCTGATTCCTTCCTTTCATGATTTGGGAAACATTTTCAAGAATGGCTGTAGAAGAAAAAAGGCTCTGTAAGATGTCAGTCTACAAGATAGTAAATGCTCCTACTAAGAGAATGAATTTTATGAGAGAATTAAACTTTAAACCAATAGCTATTTTATAAATGGTAGGATTAAGAAACTAAAGACAAATTATATTAATAAATATTAGAACTGTTAAATAGGTGGGAACAGAGATGCTTAAGTCCTTCGAAACCCCTTGCAAGAGAAACTGAAATACCAAAGCATAAACAGCTTTCTTCAGTTCATCTTGCACAATGGTCCTGTTTTAACAGGAAGGTTTTCCTCACTTCCCTTGATCTGCTATGGGTGTAGGATGTGGTGTAGGAAAGGCTTCCCCCCCAAGTATTACCAGCTTGCTGTGATAGAGAGAAAAAAAATTTGTACCTGTTTTTATCATAAGCAAAATGAAACTTTTTTTTAAGGGAGCAGGAGGGGCAAAAATGTAAAAGCAGTCTCCTGTTTATTCAGTTTCCTGTATATTTCATGCAGCTATCTCATGAGGTCAACCAAATTGGGCAGAAAAATAAGATCATAGAATAGCTCAGATTGGAAGGGATTTCAGCCTCAGAAGGTCATCTAATACAACCTCCTGCTCAATGCAGGATCAGCAAAGCATTACTCAAGGTTTTATCCAACCTGGTCATGAGAACTTCCAACAACAGAGACTATACAACCCCTCTGGGCACCCTGATCCACCCACTGTTTGACTGTCATCGTGGTTAAAAAGTTTCTCCTTACAACCAGTCAGAACCTCTCATCTTTCAATTTATACCTGTTGGCTCTCATCATCCCATCAGGCACCACTGTGAAGAGCCGGGTTCTACCTTCTTGATAATCTCTCTGTGGGTCCTGACAGCCCATCAGGTCCCCCTGAGCCCTTCTCTGTGCTGAGCCAGCCCCAGTCCCTCAGCTGCTCCTTGCAGAGCACATGCTGCACAGTCCCTGAGGTAACTCACTTTCTACAGCTTCCCCAAAAACTGGCAGCTGGGTGAAAGGGAAAGCACAAGTACATGAGCCTCCTGACATCAAACTGCAGTCATAACTCAGAGGGTATGCTGTTCATATGGCAATGGTCAGCAGGAAAACTACAGCTCCAGGTTAGTTACAGGGTTCTGCCCAGTGGTGATATCACAGGAGACACGTGAAGCACGGGGACTGAGGGTAGAAGACAGAAACAATGAAACCAGAACAGACTGAAATCCATTAGTTCTGCTGCTCATAAACCAGCCTGCTTCTATTGGGTTTTGTTTTCTTCAGATATAAAATTCAATAAAACTCATTATGTAAGATTTGTATTTGCTGTAGCCCTTTGAGCATGTTGTTTCTGCATAGATATTACGATTATATCTTTTCATTGTTCTCCTCTTTATAGTTAAAAATAAAGCATGATGCAAACAGAGATCAGCTTGAACAATTTTATTCTGCATTGTTCAACTCAGTCCAAATTATCAATATGTGACTTTTTCAGAATGATAACTGCTTTGCAGTTTTTGAGAACAAAAGTAACTTTTTCAAACTAAAAAGAATTTATAAAAAATGAAAATAGCTTCAATTGTTTCCGCTGAATGGATATACAGTAGTTATTCCTGGTAAATTACAATCCTGTGCATGGACATTTTACTTTCTGGGACTCCCTGAGGTGAGCTATATTTTTTTTAAGACTATCGTCTCAAATAGTGAACAACTTAATTAGCAGCAGGATTTACATTCTAAGAATACACAGAATGTACCTGCGGCAACAAAGGAGACAAATTTAATCAAAATGTTCTCTGCTTCCAAATCTTGATATCTGTCACACATGAAAAACTGTAGTTCAGTGGGATGCAAGACTGATGAATAGGTCTAGAAGACCATATTTTTAGGTAGGTTTCCTAAGAAAATGAAGCTTATGCAATTCCATTTTCTAGCTGTCCCATCTACATGTCTTCTATTAGAGGATTTGATTCTGTTGGCCAGCTTCAATCAGGCTTGAAAGGGGTGAATATCAGGAAGATGACTGAGTTACTCTAAGTCACATGCATGTTAGCAGCTTGGTAGAGGACACTGAATCACAGCAGTGTACTTGAGGAGGGAAAGTTGCAGAATTCAGCTTATACACACTCCATTTATCAACTACTGAAGATGCTGACATTTGAATCTTAATATCACCCTCTCAGATTTTTATAAGCACTTATTAATTATTTCAGTATTTTACACTTCTCAAGACATTTTACAAACATTAAATCCTGCATTATATTAAAACTCTTGAGAGCACTTTCTTAGCTGCTGTAAATCAGTTAATTCCACAGCAGTATTCTGACATGCGTCAACAGAGGAAGCATCCCCACAGAAAATAAAGTAATACTTGATTGCAGCTAAGGAGAAAAGAATTACCCTGATGTATTATACAGTCTGCCTGATCTACTTTTTCTTTCCATATGGGGGCATACTAAATGTTTTTATAATGAAGTAATAAAAGTCGTCGAGATTTCATCTCCCAAAGTCCATGTATAAATGGAGTAATTATGGAGTAAAAATTGAGTAATTCCCTGCTTGTGAAATCATTGGATTTTCAGGAAGGAAAGTGTTTTAGTGTTAGACATTGTTAAGTACAGGGATTATGAGTATTCCTGCATACCTCTAGTAAACACTGTGTAGTATGAATCAAATACATAGAGAGAGGGGACATATTTAGTTTAAAAAACCTCTCTAAAAGCATGACCAAGGGATTCCCACACACGTTACAGCAGCTCTTGGGCTGCCCTAACCTGTAGCCAACCAGAACTGACAATAGCCCAAAACAGAGGGCAGGCCCAATAGGCAACACTCAGAAATTCGGTGTGATTAAAATAATCAGTGAAAAATTGAAATAAGGTACAGATTACATGCAAAAGAGGCTTCTACACATTAGCCTTACTAATATTTACCACAGACTCCACTGGCCTAAATCCCATGTGTGGGTAGGAGCAGAGCCATACAGCATCGGTCACACCACAGAGCAGTGGCAGTGACAGGCTGAGATAAATCAGAGAAGTGGTGGATGGCAAAAAAGAAAAGAATAACTGTAGGCTCTAGTACCACATGGTATTACATGATAGGTGGGTAAGTGGTGCAGTGGGGCACAACTGACAACGAAAGTATCAAGGACCCGTAAACGGCTGCAAACTTTCCCTCTTGTTTTATTCTTCCTCTTTTTCCTCACCCAACACAGGTCCCACCGATCTCTCCCTCCACTCCCCCTCTCTGGTACTTGTGTGCAATTACCTTACGCTTCATTTTCTCCTCACTCTAAAGCCCTTTACCGCTCTCCACTCCTCTGTGTAGTTGGAGAAGCCAGTATCACCAGCCCCTTTTAATGCAATTTTCTTTAATTTCATCTTATTATGCCTTTTCCCAGATCCTTTTCTTTGCAGAAATTCCTTGTCTCTTCTGTCCCTTTCCTCCTCCACACAAACCGCTCTCAGCTTATCTGAAAGCTCTGGAAACTGCTGCCTGCCTCTGAGAGAGATGAAAAGAGATGTAGCAAGAGAGAGATGCCTCCATCTGGAGCACACAGCTCCCCTTTCCAAACCAACCCCCTTTGCAGCTCTGGTTGTTGCATCCAGAGGTGTTATCTTGCATTTAATAGCCCTGAATGGGTTTCTTTTCTTGGGATTTGTCCAGCTGCTTTTCAGACTCAAATAAGATTTCACATACAAAATCTTTCAGGAACAAATTCTGCAGCTTAACCAGGAGTTATGAAAATCGTTCCCTTTGCTCGCTTTCAGCCTGCACCTATGTGATTTGTTTGATGTTCAGCTGTTATTAGAAGAGACTGGCAGCTATTCCCTAGCCTATTTTAGACCTTTGTCATATCCATTTTCACTTATCTTTTGTCCAATGTGAAAAGTCCTAATCTATGTATTCTATATAGTCTTATGTGGAAACTATACAGGAGATCATTGCTCTCAACATCTCCAAATCTGCCTGTACTTTCAATAGATGGCTTAGATTCTTAAATTAATCTGAATTGAGGCATGCATGTAATGACTGACAGCTATGTGGAAGCAACTTATGTGGAAAAAAAAAAACATATGGGCTAGGCTGCATTGCTGAAAGCTTTTTTTAAACGTAGGTTGAATTCATGGTAAGAAATACAATACCAAACCAGAAATCTAAAATATTTGATGAACTTCCAGGAGAAAAACGTTTGGCAAAACACAAAAGGTTTGATACACAGTAGTGACAAACCATGTTTTTTTCTGAAGGACTACTTGTATACAGCCTAGAAAGTAGCTGGAGAAAGAAAAAGGCTCTAGGAAAGAGCTCCTTTTGAAAGAAAAGTCAAGACTCTTCCGCTACAGTAGAGCAAATGCTTGCTTCTGACAGTGAAAGGCAAGAAGCTCTGTAAAACCACACTTTTCTCACAGTGTGAGAAATAAACACAAGACAATAAAAGTCTTAGATGCTCTTATGAATGTTAGTCTAAATGGAGGCAGTATCCCAGCAAAAAGGTACACGATGAGAAACAGGTATTAGTACCTTTATCTCCAGTAACTTCCAGGAAGCAGCAGGGAGGAAGATAGGAAAGAAAAGCTTTGGTTGGAGGGAAACCCAAACATAAAATCAACACTCAAACCCAGAGTGAAATAACTGTAATTCCGGGGCAGGAAAAGATAATCTTGTGAATATAGTTGTGTTTAGAAGCTCTTTAATTAAACGTAAAAGCCTGTTTAAATATAAGGTCTACTGATTCAGCCTCTTTCACCTGCAATTCCAATTTCTCTTCAAAAGCACAAATTTAACTCTTAAACTGATGGTAACACAGACTGCCTGCATACAGCCTGGACTGCACAGAAGGACTGAATTAAGTTCTGGCTTGCACACACCTTTGCTCTATGTTAGAAGTCCTATTTCTATTTATTCTTCCCCATGCACATTTATTGAATACAAACATGGTAATTGCCAATATTATGTTACTGACTAAAGATTTCACTCTATCAGTTCTTTAACCTTTAGAAAATAGTGTTAATGGTAAATTGACCACTGAACTAAAGCTGGATAACACTAGGAACATTAGTACCTGTTTGCACAAAACAAAGAATCCCCAATCTGGATGATGCTTGGAGCTATTTTCAAGAGTGTCTTTCATATCCATGCTGAGTCTACTCTATTTTCATCTGACATCTTAAACTTGAAGGGAAGGGAAAAAAGAAAATATCCATTTTGGACTAGGTAGAGAAAACCTGTCAGCATCCCAGTTCCATTCCCAAGAGCACTTAGGAATAAAAAAAATCTCTTCTGCATGCTAAAACAATTAGGAGCTCATGCACCTGAGCTGGATTTGCGTAGTTAAGGGACTGAGAGATCCCTAAGAAGGAAACAACAATTTAACATCTGGAAGCATGAAACGTTACGCTAGTGGTATAGCAGCACAGCACAAAGCGAATGTAGGGTTTCCCAGGTACAATTTTGATAGAAAAACAGCTACCTTGGTCAGTGATCCATTACTTAATACAAATAAAGTGTTCTGAGTATTATCTGTAGGAAACAAAATGAAATCACATTTAAAGCTACCCTGTGCCTGAGGGAAGGTTTTTCAATCAAGGTAGCACCATCTCCATACCAGAAGCGGGTGAGCTGTTTATTTCGCAATGGGACATAAGAGCGGTGCAACAGCGCACCCTCTCTGCAGTCAGGGCAAATTGAATTTAGCAAATTTCATTTACCTTATTAACAGCAGAAAATCTTGTAATACCCTATAAGGAGATAAGCACAAAAAAAAAAAGAAAAGAAAAAAGAAAAAAATCCTATACTTGAGTCGATTTAAAGTCTTATTGCTAGATAAGCAACATTCAGTTCCAGGACTCCATGGGGACTTTGATTTAAAATAAAATTTAAAAAAATCCTCTGCAAAATGCACAGGAAAACAGCTCTTTTTTCCCCCCAGATTCAATGTTTACCCAGAAAGAAATAAAGACAAGCTAATTGTGAAGTAACTACTGACAACAATCTGCTTAATGTTGAAAAAATTAATTCACATTCACTGCAATCCTCAAAAAACATCTTTAGAAAGATCCTGCTGGGCTCTTTCTACCTCATGTGCATCAGAAGGGTCTCTGATATTTAAATGCATGATGAACAGTGCATTTTGCCTTAGTAATTGAAATAGCATTCACACCTAGAGGAGTACAGTCCTCACAATCTCAGATGCCTCCCCATCCCTTCTCCCCCACAGTCCTCTTTCTTTGAGGCTTGGTTGACATGACTGTTTATACCCTTGAATACTCCAAGGCAGC
Source organism: Theristicus caerulescens (assembly GCA_020745775.1). Classification (NCBI taxonomy): domain Eukaryota; kingdom Metazoa; phylum Chordata; class Aves; order Pelecaniformes; family Threskiornithidae; genus Theristicus; species Theristicus caerulescens. Next base: position 90,306,187 of record CM036558.1, read on the forward strand.
ATCCTGCATCTTAGGGTCTGTCTGGGCATTTCTGAGTCTTCCGAGCAAATAACAATCAGCACTGCTCTGCAAAACGCCGCTGTACACTTGGATGTTGCAACAGTTCCGTAATGTTTGATGAAGGTACACATGGAGATCCCATCTGTTCTGAACACATCAAAAATGGAGACCTTTCTGAGCAAAGCTCCATGGTGGAACGTGCTCTGATCACTAACGTGCATCTTATGATTACCACGTGATCACGTAGCAGACTCTTAACATGATCTAACATGCCCCATCAGCTTGAATGACAACTGCATAGTCAGGGTTGGTCCCAACATGGTCTCTGCTGTAGATACAATATTGGGACTAAGACTTAGTACCACGAGCATCTCCTAGGTGTCAAGAGGACTTCAAAAATTCCTCTGGCCTGGAAGGATGTGCTCTGAGAAAATAAACCAACAAATTAATTTCCTAATCCAAAATGTACTTTAGAGAAAGCTACATCAGACACTTGAAAGGATTGAAAGTAGGAAACTAGCAAGGATAGAGATTCAGTAAGGTCAGATCTGTCATTAAGTCCTGAACCTTGACTCTTTCCAGGAGATGGGTAACAACCACCAAAAATTCTGTTGTATAAAGCTATAGACCATGCTATAATCTAAGGGCACGTTCATCACAGATTTTTTTTAAGTATCAAATTTAGAGCTGCAGGGAGTGTACAGAGGGAAAAAAACAACTATATCCTGCATAAATCTTAGAACATTGGTATTAAGAATATTGTAGAGCAAGTAACAGGTAAAATCAGCTTAATGGAGATATTTCTCCCCTTTGGGACTGTCTAGACTATCCATACCAAGTTAAAGCAAATACATGAAAAAAGCAGAGAAGAAAATTCTTCCAGGTCACTAAGACCTGACTGGACAAGTAGATGGGAGAGGGACCTGGGGAGGGTACAGAGAAATTTATTCCATTTAGACACAACAATCCTGTGGTAGATATCTCCTTCCCCAGGGGAGGACCCCTCTCGTTGATGAACTAGCCTTTTTTCAAGCCATCACAGACAGCCAGGAGCCATGCAATGAGAATTTAAATAGCTTTCATGCCCACAGGATTACATTCTTCACAATCTCAGATGCCTCCCTACCCCTCCCCTCCCACACATTTGAGTTTGGACCTATCTGTATCAGTAGGTCAATGAACAGGAATGGGAAGCAAGAGCCGTCAGGGATTGAGCTAGGTCTTGGATGCCAGGCTAGGTCAAAGGGTGTAATGAAATTCCCGTCCCATTTTATCCACTGAATTGCTCAGAATTATTGGAGGGGTCTGAGATGCTGCATGCCTTTTTCTTCCAGATACCACAAAAGCATCTGACAGGAAACCCTGAGTAAAACCACATACATTTCTCCACCAAAACTGAGGAAGGACAGCTGCGTGCCTCAGTCATGCCACATTCCCTAGACGATTACATCCAGTCAGATCTTCTACTTGTCATCCATTGATCTAAAACAACAGTCAGCCAGTATGTTCTGCATCCCCAGGAGGCAAGTCACTCCTACATCAAAGCCAAAGATCAAAATTTTGTCAATACACAAGTGGTGCAAACTGATGCAAAAACCTGGGTGATGGTATCTGTCATCCCTAGTACTTCACATCATTTTGACATGACATCATAAAAGCTAACTTGAGCTTTGATGAATCTCCAGATGAAGCAGATCCTCAGGTGTCCGAAGATTCTTTAAACTTGTGTCTATAGCTCCTGCCATGACTGAATAAATCAAAAAAAAAAAAAATTACGCTTCTTTTCTTTTTGTCCTTTTTTTTCCCCACCCTGAAATAAGGAAAGCCACAGGTAATTTAACCAGTAAAACTCTGGACTTGTAATAGAAGAAAATCATTAACACTACTGGAAATATACTATCTGATGTCTTAGGTTCACACATCATTTTTATGAGACAGGTTGGTGAATTCAGTCATACTGTCCACAAACATGCCCAGGTCTCTCTCCTCTTTATAATTTCTAACCCATAAGCTTTCACTGTTTGGAAGTAGCTATAAATTCTTAATTTCCAGACTTGTACTTTGTATTTCATCCCATATCTAATACTCAGTACTACAAAACTCTAACACTGTGTATTGGCCACACTTCCCACGTTTGTCACATCAGCAAATTCAGCCAGTGCATGGCAGTTCTTGTGTCACGATCATCAGCAAACATAGCCAAAATAACCTGTTTCCAAAGTCAATCTTCAACTAACTGCACCACCTTGGCCCAAAAATTTGCACTCAGCGCCACCTATTGATTCCATTCTGGTTACATAGACGGTAACACCCTGGTTCATTCACCATCTGGCACTGAACCGTATCATACACTTTACTGAATAATTTAAAAAAAAAAAAATTTAAATAGCAGCAACACGGGGTTAGGCATCACAGAACATTTGATAAATTAGTGTTAAATTTTGACTCAGTTTCTGATTAGCCCTATTCTTCTTTCCCGCAGAAATAAAGATGAAATACTGATATGAGTTGTCCAGATAATGACTTTTGTCATTGCTTAGTGATACTAGTATCTTAGATATCCTGGAGCTTTTCTCCATACATCATATTAGCACTAGGAGGTTTTTTTTTTGCTGGTGGTTTTACGTCCTTATTAGTAGATCTGCAGCTTGGCATGTCACAATTCCCATTCTGCTGGGATGGTTATTTTATATTTCAAGTTAAGATCATTAAGCTTTTCGATTTTGCTTCCTTTTTCTTTGTGAAAACTTCCTTTGCTATATACCCACTCCTGGTGAACATTCTTCTTGGATTTCTACGATGCAAAGTAAGGGATGGCTCTGATCTAGACAGATATGATCCAGAGTTATTTAGGTAAAACTCGGGCTAATAGCAGCTTCCAAATCTCACCTCTAAAAAAAAACCTTTTCATGATGCTTTCAGCTCCATCAGTGCTGTTTTTCTACCTTTCAGGCAGTACTAGCATAAGTAATCTACCTACTCCTGTACTGCAGAATAAATGCAAACAAGCAGATTTTAATTATCAAAAGTTTCCATGATGAATCTATGCAATTCTCATCAGGAAGAAAAGGTGAAGGACTCAGCATTTTGGAGTATTTTGCTGATGTCCTACACAAAGCACTACTGCAAATCTGTGTTGTGTTACTATTGCAAATGCAAGTTGACTGAAATCAGAAGAGACAATATATGTTTATCAATAATAATAGAGAGAAGATACAAACAAAAATGCATTTTAGTCAGGAAGATTTATTGATTTACTTCTTGAGCAGTAATACATATTTGGGGACTATGCATTTCCAGGGATTATTAACTTCCGAAGTCACTGTGTTCTTACCTGTTTCGACCTGTTGGTCCTAGAATTTGCAGATGTATTTTATCAAGTGCAGGACAAAGCAAAAAAAATGAACAATTCCTCCCTAACTTTTGCCACCATTAAAACACTTCATAAACCCAACAGAGATAAAGATAAATAAAAAAAATCTTTTTCTTTAATATCGTAGAAAAATTTAGATTAGGAAGAGCCCTACAGAGGTCATGTGGCCCAACCTTCTGGTCCAGCAGGACTGACTTTGAAGTCAGATTGGGTTGCATGGAGCCTTGTCCAGGCAGGGTTTGAAAATTTCAGAAGATGGAAATTTCACTGCACACATGTATATGAACGACTAGTAGATTAACCTTATTCTCTGTTCCTCAGTCTCCTAAGAAATTTCCCTGAGAGAACAGAGATGATTTGATGATCTCACCCATGATTATACGGTAAGTGGTACTCAAGTTGTCTGTTATCACCTGGACAGGCAACTCTTGACAAGGGTGAGATTTCACCTACTCGTCTTGGCTCCTCAGATTAGCCAGATGCATCCAACAGTAATTGTGAAGGGGTGAATGTGGCCCATCAGAAGATTCAGCTTTTACTCTCTGGAAAGGAGAAGCAAAAAGCAAGGAATCTTCTTGAAGATTTTCTCAACAGAACATCCCCAAGAGGATCAGTGGCAGTTTTCACTGACAGAAAGTGGTAATTTTAGTAGAGGTTATGGACTTCCAGTTTAAACACTGCTTTCATTCTCTCACACAGAAAATCCTGTAATAGGAGCTCCTAAATCCTGCTTGGTTTAGATTTAAAAATAAGTCAGTGAAGCATTTATTTGGAACCCATTTTTTAGTAAGACAGTAAATCAACCTACTGTTCAACTCTCGTAAGTTACTCAAGCAGGAAACAGCTTGCTGCACAGCTAAGGATTCACAGCAGAAAACCACGTCACATCGGTGGGTAAGGGGAAAGTAGCTGGGGTCAGAGGAGATGCCATTTGCACCCACAAGCCTAGCATGAGAGGTAGTGGCACAAAGGCCATTAGCAATACCATGGCAGAAAATTTTCCTGATCTCAAGCCTAAAGACACGTATATCAACAGTATGAGCATGCATACAGGCTATTCCCTGAAGGAAAAAAAAACCTCCATTCATAATTTCTTTTTATGTTCATGCAACAATCCCTCAATAAAAAAAAAGGCTCATTAAAAAAGCAAATGGTTGGAGAATCCCTAATTGATTTGAGACTGCTCTCCCATAGGCAACATTCTGTCCCAGAATTTTTGCAGTAGCATAACACTGAGAAGAAATGCGACCAGAGCTTTAGGCAGCAATTTTGCATGTTTCAGGTACAAAGATGCTCTACAACATGCATCCCTATCATCCTTTTACTGAAACAGAACCGTAGTCTGTGACCATTACTTTAACAAATTATAAAAGAAATATATGGCTGTTCTTCTAGTAATAATCCTTGGTTAAAAATTTAAAAACATTTTGCCCAATAGATCTCTTGCAGATACAAGCCGTCCATAGGTTTCCTTAAGTGATCTTCTACTGCGAAGAACAAATGAAGGACTTCTGTCATCCAAAATAGGCAAGGCAACCTCCAGGACTGAACCTTATGCGGTCTGCTGGAAGTAAAAAAACCAAACCAAATTTAATACAATAGGTTAATATCCCAGTTGAAAAGAAAGCCTAAAGCTATCTGAAGATGATCTGGGGAAAGGTCAGCTGCAACAGTCTTCTGGCTGTGAACCTGAGGTTCAGTAAATGGTCAGTATTGTCATTCTGACACCGTTTCCTGTTACATGCGAATTAAAGTAAACAACAGCCTGTACTTGGTCTGAATACTGGGGTTTATTTACAAACCACCAGGATTAGAGCTTTTATTCCAGTTGATGATTTCACAAACGCATCCACTCACTCCCCCAAAGCATTACATTTGCTAGGGTCTCAACTCCCTTCCCAGCAGGACAGCTTGCTGCTAGTGTGTAACAGTCAGGTAGAAAACCATGTCCCTTCATGCTATACAGCTACTCACAGTTACTAGCCCGAGGCACTATCAGCCATGGCCCCTGGGCACCCCCTGGTGTTTTTCTCCATGCATCTTCCTGATCTCCAGAATCTTGACCTTTCTTTTCAGGCTTCCCTTCTTTCTAAGGCCACTTCCAAAATCCTTTTTGGCACATCTACTTTCCAGAACACCCCAAGTCCCAAACAAAATAGTCTATGTGCATAAGTACAAGGCATGATCAGCCACCTAATCAGTGCCTCTGTCTCATATTTCTTAATTGGATAATTCAGGACATAACTTTGGTTCAGTCCAGGCATTACTAAATTTACAACCAGACTATATGGGCAGCAGCCAGCAAGTAGAAGGCTTGCTGTCCTTGAGAGCTCAGAAGTTGACATATTCACCCCCACACATATACATCCAGTTGTCTGTTGCCTGCTAGTATTCACAATTTAAGCTTTTCTTTTTGCCCACAAATGATAAAGAGCTCACATTGCTTGAAGGTATACTATATTTCAACACTGCTCTTAGACAGACTGTGCCTATGCCCATTCTCAAGATGCTGTCCCACAACCATTCCCCTGGAAAGAAACACTGCTGAACCAGCAACACTGGTTCACAGCAGTCACATGTCTGTCTTCTTACCCTGCCTCAGTGCACGGGGAGATGGAGTCAGAGGAAAAGTCCAATGCAACACCAGCATTGACATCTCTTGGAAATGGCAACAGATAGCAACTGAGCTCTTTCTACAGTGTACTCTGTGGGTCCCATTCATCCATTCTATTTGCAGTCCTTTTCTTCCACATCTAAAGTGCGTGACTAATTTTTGCCTATGAACAGTGTACAAAATAGTCAGTAGGGCTGGGAAACAGATCAGGGGGGTATCTGAGATTATTATCAGAGAACAAGGGTTCAAAGGAACACAGTGAGACTCCCAGTGCGTGAACAGGAGATTGCTAACAACAATAAATAGTTGGGCAGATATCTGTGGGAAGAATAAAAGCAAAGTCATCATCTAGACAGGAAAAGGGAAAAGGTGGAGCCCAGGAAAACTGAACTTTCAAGACCAATGCTGCTGCACTAAATCTTTGCATCTGCAGAGATTATATATCCCTGTCAGCTGTGTCCCGCTGGCTAACTGACCTTGACAGAAAAAATAGTTATATATAAATATAAATGTATTTATATATATAAAGCACTATCACCATATTGATAAACATTACCAAGTGTTTATTATTTTCCCTTCCCACCACTTCCCTATTTTTCTCCAGGAGATGCTCTTTAAGACTGACCAAGTACCACAGACCTCTCTGCTTCTGAAGCCCTAGCCCTGTATTACTGTCTATTAAAAATACTTCAAGTTCCTTTTCTTGGAGTTCATGGATTTAAACAAGTTCCTTCCAAAGATGCAATTTCTGCAATTTTGAGTCAGTTATTGACATTTCAGAGTCCTCTCAGAGTGTTAACAGAAATCAACAAAAAAGACAAGGTATGTCCAATCTTTGAGGAGACTAAAAACTGGACAAAGACTTTGAAAGGATGTTAGAAACTACAGGGAGAGACTAAAAAAATTATATGGAAAGTTAAGGTATCCCAAGGGACCAGTTAGTCAATCTCCTCTTTTAAGAATATTTTTGGGAACTACCTCCAGCTCCTTTGCTCTCTCTTATTATCAAGGAATCAAATCCGCAACTACGAAATCAACAGCAGTGTTCATTACTCCCTTTATCAACACATCAGAAATGTTTGCAGAGGGCATCCATCCACCTTCCAAGCTCATTCTGAAGGTGTCTGGCATGAACAATTTAAAGCAGATGTTCAAAGTGTACCTCAAACAATGGGATAAGGTCAAGTATTACTTCATCCATTAAGTTTCCCATAAAAAGGTACAGAAGAGTGACTGGTCTCCAAAGTTTATTAAAAATCAAAGAATAGAAAACTTTACATAAAAATATGTCAATTTTAGCTTCCACATAGTTGTCCACACAAAAAATTTAAACATGATTTTTTTTTTAAACCTGTAGCACATAACCACAGTGATAGCCAGGCCAATTTATTTGGTTCACCATGACTGAAGTGTTACATGATACCACTTTTCAAATGAGTTTTGCTTTAAAACGGACGCTAGTATAAGACACCAACTAAAGCCTTTGAAGGCTCTTTAATGTAATTATGCTCAATATTGCTAGTGTGTGAAGACTAAGCAGTACAGGCTCATGTAACAGCCCTTAGATATTATTTATGAATCAGCTCACAATTTTTAAAACTTTTTTTTTAAATTGTGATGAGTCTGGACCATTAAGACAAACTTTTTTGCAAACAGATATGCACTACTCTACTTTGGAATGTTGCCCTCTCTCCCCCAAGGACCTGTTTGTGTTTGACAGATTCAGTAATAACATGAACTACTTCTGCTTCAAAGGCATACAGCATATTAAAAAGCTTCATGCTTGACACCTCATTTTAATATTCAGATACCAGTTTTAAAACCTTCTATATCTGTACACAGTATAGATGTCCTGTTAACAGGATTCTTCAGCTTTCTCTGCTAGTGGACTTATATAACTGATCTGTAGTTTCCTGTATAGCTTAAGAACTCTCATTAAAAAAAAAGGGGAAGTCAGAGGGCATGAGATGTGACCTACTCCCAGGACAACTGTGGTGCTTTAAAAACTCAGGGTTAGGCAGGATGTACATTTTTCAAAAAGTTAAAGACAGTGTTTGTCATGGCAATACACACTTGCATAGTATACCTGTATGCATCTGTAAATTAAGTGCCAGCCACTCATACTGTGTACAACACTGGGCTGTGCTCTCCTGCAATACATTAAAAGATACTTCTCATAATGCTTAGAGCAGCCGAAGTACTTTTTATATATTTGCTCTTAACAGAACTAATGCATACTGCTATACAGATTCCTTAATGGAATCAACATATTTCCTTTCTCCACATTCCTTAAGCCGGGTACCTCTGTTTAATAATGTTGTTTGAACCCAAACATTAACAGGTTACTTTACTAAAAATGCATCAAAGCGTGTAGTTCACAGCTTTTTAATTTCACATCAGGACTTGAACCAACCTTTTTCCCCTCCCTTTCAAAAGTTTTACTTCCGATACTACAAATGCTGGATTTGTTGTCTAGTTAAAGGAATAAAATCAAAACTCATTGGTCAGAGCAAGACGACTGATAGAGGCCAGACAATGAGCTAAAAAACACAGGGCCAAAATGCTTTGGAGCTTAATACCTTCTTAAAACCGCAAGCCAAATCGCACTTTCATTGTGAATCGAGAAGCCTCAAACATTACCAAATGTCATGTTTGTAACACTGCTCAGACAACCTGCCAAAACTATGAACCCAACTTAGATAATGCAACCTGGGAAAGGATCTGTAAATTAAAAAACCTCTTCCCCTTAAATATAACTTATGTGACAATATGAAATTAAATTAAAAATTCCAAGTTATTGCACAAATTATACTTCCAATATTTACAGAGCAAAAAATTCTGAACTTTGAAACAAAAACAGGAGAGCAGCAAATTTACTTTTATGAATTCCCAACTTGATTTGCTGCAAAGAAAAAAAAAATTCCAAGGGGCTGAAGTTTCCTTCACTTCTAAAATAAAAGAAAACAGAACCCACAAAGGAACAGATGTAGCCACAGCAAAAAAGCCACAGCATTTGTAAATGTCCTTGCAGTTCCATTGTCAGAACTGCTTCGGCACTGTATGAACCGTTGTGGGAAGGCAGAAAACAAACTTCCACATTTAATAAGGCTTCACAGATAAGCACAACTACTTCTTGAAGATGGACTGAACCACCACACAAAGAAACATGCAAAGAAGTCAGCTGCAGATATTTGGCAACACCAATAAAACGATGTGCTGGACGCTGGTCTCCATCCCTCAAGTTGAGTGTCACTCACTCAGTTTGTCTGAACAGGGAAGGTCATTTTGGCATCTGCCATTATCTGCTCAGACTGATAGGCAAACTGTCTCTGTGTTTTTTTCTTCTCCATATATTACGATTGTACTGGTGGTGTCCTCGGTTACCAACTGGTTGCCTCATCCCTCCACTGCTGACGGGGCTGTAGCTGTTGCCTTGGTTATGAGTCCCTTTCATGGAAAACTTCATTCCGCTGTGCTGCTAAAAAACACAAGATAAGCACTCAGTTTAGGCATACAAACAATGGAAACAAAGCACATACACCAGTGGTATTTCCTCAACATACAAGTCATTCCCACAGAACACTGCTTGAAGCAACTGGTCTTTTCATGCTTGTCTAATTTTAGCTGTGCAAGTCCAATGGCACTAACAGCTTAAGAAGTGTTTTCTGAAGTAAATGCCCTGCAAATGAAATGGTGTAGATTTCAAAGCATCCTTAAAACCCTTGGATTTCAGTATGAAATACACTCACTATGCATCACCCTTATGAAAACAGAGACCTTCCACATTAAATACTAATTGTGACAGTTGTATCTATTTTAGAGGATCTTAGCAAGAGCGTGACCAAGTGAGATAATAAGACTTTCAGAAACATCATGGAGAAATGTAAGAGTGTGATCATATGAGCTGATACATACAAAGCACAAGTCTGCTCTGCCCATAATCTCACTCAGCTACAGGTAAGCTAGCTACGGCTTCTAAGGACCTTCTAAGTCCTACTGGCCTGATCATAGGGCTACACGGCTCCTGGACCATACCTCACATCCAGACCAAGGCAAAACAATTAAATGATCAGGAACATGGCATGACATTTTCATTGCGGGGGGAATCTCCAATAACTTTGAACAGAAACCGCTAAAAAGGTTTAGTGGCAGCCTGAGTAAATTTACCACACCATAAGCTAGCACCGGTGTCCCTGTCACTTAATGGCATACAGTAAGTTGGTTTAATGTGCATGTACTTAAAACAGGTACAAGAGTTTCAAAAGATGAAATTGAAACAGACTTCCCAAATACTGATAACTTCAATGCAAGCAACCTTTTCTGATGTCTGACAGCAATAACTTTAAGACAGGCAAGTGACTGCCTTTAACAAAAGCTAATACATCATTTTGTCCACCGTAAGTGGTTAAACAGAACACCACAAAGCTAGCATTTGAGGCAACTGCTTAGAATATGAAATATCTGCAGCTACTTTACTAACCTATATTTCCAAACAAGTTTGGAGTAGAAGGAAATGAGAGAATGTCAAGTCATCATTACAGTTGCGTGCACAAAACCAGAACAGTTATTGAAGGCATAATTCCATAAGCAACATTTTACTGTCGAATTATAATTAGAAGAGACACTGAGCATACAGAAAAGCAAACTGGTGAAGACTAGTATTGAAGAATAAAGTTAACTGTAGGGTGGTAAAAAAACCCCTTAAACTGTTTTTTAATTTGTAAAGTGTACCCTACAGCAACCTAATCAACCTTCAACATACAACTTCTAGACTCCCAAGACAGACATGTTAAGTGCTATCCTCAGACTACCAATGGTAAAATACTCAAGGACAAACAGAAAAAGGGAATACAAGCTGAGAATCCCTCATTCTTAAGAGACACAGCTGCCCAAACATTATTGACATGTTGCTAAAACACCTACCAGAAGCTATTCATGCAAGTCAACAACACAACTAAAAAAAAATTAGAATATGTTTACATTTTTGGCAAGTGGTCCTTCAAGCAAACACACGATCTTGTCACATTCTTGTGCAAAGTTTTCCAGTTCAATAAGTGTACATCTGACTCTCAATTATATAAGCAGACAATTAAGCATCTACATTAAATGAGGTCAAAATGACAAAAATGATCCTTCAACACTCAAAACACTAAAAACAGCCAGTCATTACAGCTACCCTCAACTATATGCTGGGAAAAAAAAAAGACAGAGGAAAACTTTAGTTTTGCTACTGTAGAATCAGAACAAAACAAAAGTCTCAGCAAGCCTATTCCTCTTCAGCTGGAAATGTGAAAAATCTGGCAACTGCATCCTCCATTCGAGGATTCAGAAAAAAAAAAGGCAGGTCACCACAGTATCAGACAAACACCACAGCAATTATGACAATTAAGCCTATCTACTTGTATCCTAGAAGTCATACCACTTGTTTGCTCAAAAGGTAATCAAACTTCCAAAGAATTATTAATAAAAGTTAGCCAGAAAGTGATCTCTAGCTTGTCATGAAGCATTTTGCATTGTTTTTTAGGCCATCAAGATAAAGACTGTCATACTATCAGAGCAGAATCTGAATCCATCTGTCTTATGACTCATCAGCTAAGAGGAGGTGCTTAAGGAAGTTGACTCAGGATCCTCTTAAATTAGAGATTACGTCTTTATATTTACTAGTTCTCAACTGAATATTGTTTGCTAGCTTGTTCAGATTTTTGAAGCCTTAAGCTTTTAGCATCTTGCGTCCTATGCTATGGCATGTCATAGCTTAAATGAGCATCATGTTTAATTTGAATCTACTATCTGATGATTTTTCAGTTCTTGAAGTAGTTTCTATCTTGTCATTCTGCTCTCTGACTTTTCCAGATACTGCTGATGACACACAGACCTAGATCATATACTTCCTCGTTTTCTTCTCCAGGTTAAAGAATCACTCATTCTTCACACAGAAGCAATTTCATATGTTTGACCACTGTTACCATCCTTCCCTACTCTTCTTCTGTTTGTATTATAACTTTCTTCTGATGTAGGAGGCAAAAATTGTACTCACTGTTTATGATGGGGGATGTACATGGATTTTTACACGATGTTTTCATTTCTGCTCTCTATTCCTAATAATATCTGAAATTTGGTTTGACACTCAATTCTCAGTAGGAAATCAAGAAAGCATTATCAAAGCAGTTTTCTGCAAAAATGTCAAGATCTTATCTTTGCAAGAAACTGTCAGCCCAGGGCCTACCACTGTCTACAAAGTTTAAAGTATTTCTCTCCCTCCTTGATGCATCGCCTTGAAAGGTCCTTCTGCACCCCTTCTCAGCTGGCCCTTAACAACATGAGCAAACTCACCACACTTCATCCATTGCCTTTCAGATGTCAGGCAGCCCGAGGCCCAGCACATACTCCTGCAGGGCTTTCCTGGTGAATTCCATTTACTACTAAAATTGAATCTTTGTTTCTTATCTTCTAACTAGTTAATTGTTTACAAGAAGACACATATCTTTCACTTCGTTTCTTTCAGAATCTTCAATAAAAGAAATTTACTTCATGTCTTTTGGAAGTCCCAACAGGCTGTATCAAACAGCTTTCTCTTGTCCACACACTTCTGGATATTCACATGCTGAGGACTCCCATAATCACTGAGAAATGACATGTCTGTAAGCAGATGATGGCTGGAGAGAGACCAGATAAAAAAAAAAGCCCCTCATCTGTGATATGACAGACAAATCTTTGGTTTAAATGTTCTGACTTCTTTAGATCTATTTCTCTTGATGGAATAATCTCCTCTACCATCATAGGGCTATTGATTCAACAACTGAGTGATAGAATTGGTTGGTTGTTTTGGTTTGGGTTTTTTTTTTTTGACAAGCCTGTTGAATTTGATCCCTTGCAAATAAAAGCTGCTAGATCTGGAGGCAAAACTAAAAAACTGGATTTAAGACAAGCGGGGGTGTTGGGGGGTGGAATTCTGTATCACATACCAGGTTAAAAAAACTTCCAGATATTTTAAACAGAAATTTAAAAAAAAGGATGTTCCTGGCCTTTACCCCAAACAACAGAAATCTGGTGGAAATTGAAATACCAAGTAATTGTTTGCTACAAAAATTAAACTTTTATTCTTAAATACTGGCAAATTTACTATACCAAACTACTGACATTCAAAGACTGTCATTATTCAAAAAGAAAATTTATAGCCAAAAATAAATCACCTACACTTTGAAATAACACAAGTAACATAACAGAGCTGAAGTCTAAACATAAACATGGTTTCTGAATTGTTTTGGTGTTTGGGTTTCTTTGCCTGTTAGCACCTCTAAAGTAAGGATAAAAAAAAGCAGAGAAGTGTTAGCAATGAAAATAAAGTATCTGTACTCTTAACTTTAAAAGAAAAGAGATTATACACACAGCACTCAAAAAGAATTGGTAGGGACCTATAAAGGTAAAGAAAAAGTTTAGAAAAGGCATAAGAAAGTTTAGGAAGAACAGGTATTTACTATTTTGTTGTTAAGACTACAGGATTAATGGCCATGTTTGAATCTAGTCTGCAGTTGATCAGAATTGTAATCAAACTCATACACTTCAAAATCATTCCATGTGAAATATTAGAGAGTAGTATTCAGAAGAACTTTAATGCACCATTAACATTTTAAGTATCCCCTTAAATAAGTTAACATACATCCTCAAAATATTTCACAAAGTTATTTTCAATTTCTCACCATCTATTTTAGGCTTGTAGCAAAAAAACCAAACCAACAACAATAAAGAACCCTTTTTTCCCACTTTCTGAGCATAACATTTGGAAGCATACTAAAAAAATGCATCTTGCATGTAAGGAAAATTTAACTTCTTGTTCTTTATGAAATCAATTCACTGTTTTGCAGAGAAACAATGGGCAATAACCTAACCAACATTTTAGTCATTACTGCACGAGCAATAAATCAAGTATTAAGCAATGGTTCAACCTAGTCTCATTACTTTAAATTAGCTAACAGGATTCAACAAGATATTTGCACCAGCTACCTGGGTGTACTCTTAACTTGGTAAGATTAATAAATGGTTTAGATTTCTACGCTGAACTATAGCAAAACCAAAATAAGTTCTTACTCAAGTTGTTTAGAACTAGCGATCTGGGGAAATAAGGCCCAAAGCACTGCAAATATCAAAGACAATTCCCCTCCCACTGGGCCCCTTGTTTGGACCTACTGGCTACTTTCAGCTACAACTGACAAGATCTCGAGTCCTGAACAGATTTTATAAAATCAGCCAAAACCCATTTCTGGTCCCATTAAAAGGGGAAAACAGCATTTATGCAATCAGCTGTGAGAGCAGCAAAGAGAAAAATTAACATGGAGACTAGAAAGAGCTCAAAAGCAAGAAAAGTGTTGATGTTTCTTATCTTCTAACACTAGAGAACTAAAAGACTCAGAGCCACAAGGGAGCAGGTTGTATCAGTCCTTCATATCTTATCTATCTTTGTGGAGTAGCTCTGCCTGTAGCCTGAAACAAAGGGAAGCTTTTGGTTCTCTTCACCTTTAACAGGTTAGGCAACTATTTGTAGGACCAGTTCAAACAAACTAGTATTTGAGAGATCAGAGGGCCTAGTCCCCAGAATGAATGACTGACAGTAGAGACTACCATCATAATCTGAGCATATATTGAACTACCTTAAAGAAACTAGAATCTGATGAAATAAATACCCTTTTTGATCTTGTCACCAGTCAAGTTTCAAAAATGAGGGGTGAGAGTCAAAACACCACCATCAGAAGACAGAGTCATACTGCAACTTTGCTACTGTTTTGACATGGGCCATGAAGTGTTTATCTGCTTACTTGTCATCAAGGAGAACAAGAGATAATAGCTTCTCTAGTATAAAGCTGACAATTTTAGACCTTAAAGAGAAATCTTACCTCACTGAGATTTCTCACCTTTTTATTTGAAACAAAAAAATATTACTACAGTGAATAGACCCAAAACATTTTCCAAATGATGAGCTGATATCAATACAGTACATGTGAAAAAGTCAGTAGAAGGAATGCATATGCAAATATTCAAATTAGTCTCAGCTTGGGAGCAACAATCTGATTACAGTGACACTGGAAGACAAAGGTGTACTACGCCAACAAAAATCAGGTATTACTTCTACATTTCCATAAGTCTATCTTTTATTTATAGTGGATTTATGTTCCTAGAAACTACTGTTTAGACTTTGTGTCTTTCCTGCAAGTCACGAAGCACTCAGGAAGCAACCACCAAGGTGGTCAGAGACTTTCATACAGTCATATAAACTTCTAGGCTGGATGTTTATATGGAGACCTCTGGAGACCTGGATGTCTATATGGAGGCTGGATGTTTATATGGAGACCTATGGACATCATTTAATCCAACCTTCTGTTGTAAACAGAGTCAGATTAGGTTATCCAGGGTCTAGTCAAGCTGAGTCAGTTTCCACACACAGAAGGATACCACCACATAAAGACTGTCCATATAAATATACGACAATCTAAGATGAAAAATATCTTGAGTACTGTTTTCAGCTGAACAGCCTCTGAAATTCAGATGCAGTTTTTTCTTCTCTCCATTCTTTAGGAAAGGAAATAAAACATCATCATCTTTTCCTAATTTTGCATGTATTAAATCAAAAACCAAACAATGTTCGGTCATACACAGAAGACAGGAGTCTGACATTTAGAATCGAAACTGTTTCCAAAGTAGACAGTAGTATTCTCCTTCCTTTGCCTAAGAAAATGCATGGACACTGAAAAAGTATTCCACCCTAAATGAGAGCACTCCAAATAAAAGATAAGAAAATGCCATTTGGTTGACTGAGGAAACCTTCAGTACCTAAACAGCTTAATAATGCCACTGAAGAAACAAATCACATCACTTCTAAATTGAAGTTAACATACTAAAAACTCTGAAGCATCACACTATACTATGGGAATTTAGCATATTTGTACATCTGACTAGTTGATGACACCTGCATTCTCAGAAATACTTGGTGAAGTGGACTACAGTTCAGCCTGGACATGAATTAAAATGTATCTTTACAAATGTATCTTTCATGGAAGTGAACAACCCTTAACTGCTTGCACTCATCTAAAAGAAATACATTTTTGACTCAAGCCTCTGACCAATGTTATTTTTGTTTCCAATGTGGCTAACTTTCGAGGAATCATTCCAGAGATACCAGCAGTATCAGCATTAGCAGTGACACAAAGCAACACCATTAACAATTGTTCTGGATAAAAGCAAACTCTGAAGCAGAGTACTTTAGCCAGTGAAGTGCCTGTAAAGCAATATGAACAAGCAGTTTGTAAGTTTAAGTGTCTGGCCTTATATGGCCAAACACAAAAGAACCTGAAACTATCTACATTAACATGTTGTTCTTAAGAGTTATTTAGACTGTGGTATTTCAGCACTGATGTTAAGGTTCCGTTTCCTAGTTGTCTCCTACGCTTCACAACTGAGTTGAGCCACTGAATGTTGCTATGAAATTTTCAATGAACATATTCGCAATCAGACACCACTCATCCAAAGGGTCTTCAATGGAGGTTTTCTGAAACACACTGGAAGCCATCACAGCAGAAGGACTGGTACTTACTGGCTTTAGATACTTTTGAATCAAAAGACCACTCGGGGGGAAGGGGGCGGAACAATACAACTTAAAAAGTAAGAGTTGTTCTGACCAAGCAACATGACATTTCTTCTGTCTTCACTGGTGACTAAGTGACCAGTAATCCAAGGAAGAACGAACTGAATTTATTTCATCCCAAAATAGTCCTTTCTTCTCCATGGGAAGTCACCAAGCAAATTCTGCCCCCTCCATTCACCTGGACATGCATACCAATATCCATTTTTCTTCTTATTCCTGTTCACAAACTGTTCTGCTCTCCCAAGTGAAATTTCAAACTGCTGGTCAGCAAAGTAGAAGAATGATTACCATGGAAAAAATGATGATGATCCCAAAAAGCACACAGACCTGTATCAGGAGCAAATTCGTCCCTGAACTACCTGGAAATTCTGCAATTAATTATTCAGTATGTAAACAGAATTGGTAATCACACCAAATTTTATTTCAAAAAAGAAATTAAGAATCTCTAACAGCAGAGAATTTACCTAGAAGGCTGCAAATTGTTCAAAATACTGTTAGTGCTCTTGACATTGGCACCTCCTGCTTTTGAGGGTAGTGCTGGACACCTAGGTACAGCTTCCAAGCTGAACTGAGGCAAAGAACGTTCCCAGGGAAAAGGCTGAAGACAGTATGCAGACAAATTAATCCATTTAAAAGACTTTTTGAATATGAAAGAACACTTGCTGTTAAGAAAGAGGCTTGCACATGTTCAAGTCTATCAAGATAGAGTCCTCTGAGCTAGTAAAATGTGCCCATTAAATGTTATAAACTAGCATGCCTTAAGTTACATCAACTGCAAAAGGAAAGCCATCAACCTAATCTAGCTCAGTCACACTCCAGAAAGTTGCAAATGAAAATTAGACATGTACAGTATGTTGGGTAGAATGATTTCATTTCCCACTTCTGACTTGGTCATAATCCTTATCAAAAAAGAAGATTTTACTTCACAATACATAAGCATTTGGTAAATTTAATGCAGAAAAACCATCATTCCATTTCTGAACTGCAGGTAGCAAGAAATTCCTTTGATTTAACATGACTCTCAAAGGCACATCTTTGTCAAGCAAAAGCCACAGAAAAATTCCCAACTTCAAACACATAAGTATTGTACAAACTACTAAAAGAACAGTTAACAAGTATTGGAAAGGACAGCCAAGTAACAGAAAGCCAGAGAAAGTGCTACAAAGCAGCTGTTTTCCAAGATTCAAAATTCCAACAGAGATCCAAAATTCATGCAACACATTGCCTTTCCACAACTGAGGCAAAAACTCTGGATGCCAACTTGTTTTGTACCAACAACTGCATGCCTCAAAACTGGATTCTTTTTTTGTGTAATTTTGATGAAGTTAAGCTCCAGGGTACCTCTTCAGAAAAGTTTAGTTGTTAAGGAAAAGAATAAACTAGACTAAGTTTGTATTTTAGATTATGTTTAACTTAAAATAGCTCTCCAGTTTTATTTTAAACAAACTCCAAAAGTTTCAGACTGTACACTAGCATGTGAATACTCAATTGCAGGCACTAAAATAACAATATATTTTTCTATTAGCTTCTCACTAGTAGAAAACATTTCCTGTGCAGATAAGCTGGTTTTGCCTAGGTAAGATTCAGCAGTAGGGGAGGACAGGTACAGGGGGCAAGAGAGGGGGAGGAATCTGTGCAAACACTTGGAAGATTAAAACAAAAGCCATACCTCAAGATACAAGTGAGGCTTGGTAGATGACTGAGGATTGCAGAGGTAGCTGGGAAGAGCATGTGATAACAGCTTTCAAAGATGGTGCCCCTTCTACATTAACCTGCCTGCAAGGAAATAGTGGAACACCTGCAGTACGCAAAGGGAAAGCAGCCTGGTCTAAATGAAAAAAGGTGAAAAACACTTCAGTGAAGTGCCTCAAACAAGCACTTGTGTAGTAACTATGAAGAATTTGGGCATCAAGTTATAACATGCCCTAACTCAATGCTGATATTACTGAAGATTGAAAATGCTGTCCAGATGAAATTTCTTCATTATTCATCTGAAAGTTTCAACATTTAAAGCACTATCTGATTTTTTTTTTTATTCTGTAGTAAGTGGCAGCTACCATCTCTAGAGATATAAAACAAACTCAGAGGCTGAATGAAAAGTATTCCCTTATATGCCAGTCTCAAAGTATTTTGATCAGCAGCACAAAGTCCAGCTGGGGGTCAGCAGCTAGTGGTATATCCCAAGAGCAAATACCAGAGCCAATACTAGTTAACATCTTCATTAATGACCTGGATAATGGGAGAGAGTGACCCTCAGCAAGGTTGCAGATTATACAAAATTAGAAGGAGTGGCTGATACATAAGATGGTTAGGCTGCCATAAAGAGGGACCTTGGCAGGTTGGAGAAATGGACTGATGGGAATCTCATTAAGTTTACAAAAGGGAAATGCTAAACTCTGCCCTTGGGAAGGAATAATCCCACACACCAGTACACACTGAGCACTGATCAGCTGGAAAGCTGCTTGGCATAAAATGACCAGGGATTCCTGGTGGACAAGTTGAACATGAGCCAGCAACATGCCCTTGCATCAAGGAAGGCCAACAGCATCCTGGGCTACCTTAGGAAAAGTATCTAGCAGGTCAAGGGAGGTGATCATTCCCCCCTCTACTCAGCACTGGTGAGGCCACACATGGAGTGCTGCACCCCCCAGTAACAGAGAGACACAGACGTACAGGAGTGAGTCCGATGAAGGTCCATGAAGATAAATAAGGGACTGAAACATTTGTCATACAAGGAAAAGATGGCAGAGCTTGGACTGTTTAATCTCAAGAAGAGAGAGCTTGGGAAGGATCTTACTGATGGGTCTAACAAATGAGAGGGTGTAAAGAAGATGAAGCCAGACTCTTCTTATTGGTGCACAGTAAAAGGACAAGAAGCAATGGACATAAGCTGAAATACAGAAAACACCATTTAAGAAAAAGCTTTTTTACTGGAACAAGTTGCCCAGAGCAGTTGGGGAGTCTCCATTCTTGGAGATACTCAAACCCTGACTGGACAAGACCTTGAGCAACCTGCTGTAGCTGACCCTGTTTTGGGCAGGAAGGTTGCACTACGTGACTTCCAGAGGCTCCCTCCAACCTCAACTATTCTGTGATTCTGCAAAATACTTGCACAATCCCAAAGCAGAAACTGAAGCAAATACATCTTGTGTCATGCCCAAAGTGTCAAGGAAGTGCTGAATCAAATAAAAAAAGACAAGCTCATTAAATTAAAAATATCCTGGCCCTAGATTCCCAAGAACTATGATAGAAGGACTGAGAGAAGAAGGAAAACACAAGAACCTGGCCAAAACTAGGTTTCAAAGAAACCAGCTCATTATTTTGTTATCATAGGCAACCTACAACCCACAACTTGCATTAAAGTTCATGTGAGGCAGCTGTTTTGACTAACAGTTTTAATAATCAAGATTGAGGGAGTATTTTCCTACAGATAGAGGCACTGAGGCTGCAAGAAAAACTGAGGATTTTTCTTCCCCTTGTACTATAATGAATACATCAGTTAAAATAATTCAGGTTAGTTGAGTAACATACAGTTTCCCTGCACATTCACCTCCCAGCACATTTAAGCACACATTTAATATTTTTGTAAAAATTCTTGTACACATGCCCATAATTTGTTTTCTGTTCTCTATCTTTAAAACATATTACAGAAAGTTACAAGCGTAGTCAGATCTGTTCTAATAATTCAAAATCAAGACAACTACACAAGCCTAGACAAGTCAGTACTATTTCTTCAGATGCAAAAAGTAGTTTACAGATACACCACCTACATGAAGTTTCTATTTTAAGAACAGGAAGTTAAATAGCCTAAAGATCTGCAAATATCCCACTGGTTAGGCACCAGGATTCTCAAATACAACTTCAGGAGTCAGACATCTGACACACTCCCTTCAACTTATTCGTAGGTGTCAGTGTGCTGTGGAAGGGCTCTTCTATTCAGAGTGCATCTCAAACAGCGAACGCTTGCCCACCCATTCTTCTCCCCAACACTTCTGACATGGCAGATAAGTACTTTTATGATTACATGAAATTTAGTACATGCTATATGAAGGTTATCTTCAGAGGTTTTTAGACTCACAGCACAGCACAAATGATCTACACTTCCGATTTGATCGCTTTCTCATGAAAAAGTCGCTCCATTTAGTTGGCTCATACCTGATTACTGGCGGCCATTATCAAGGTTCTCGTAGGCGCAGATTGGGGTTTACCACTTGGCATAGGCAATGCGGGTGGTAAACTGGCCATAAGCTGAGTCGGTGCTTGCAGACTGAACTGGTAAACATTAGGAGCTGTGCAAGGTGGTGTATCAGAATCCTTTTGGCAGAGAAAAAGGGGAAAAGAAAAGCAACTTTACAGAAAGTACAGTATATACAGGCTATGCATGTGAAAATGCACCCAAATATTAACTCATGTGAATACTGTAAAATTTAATGATTTTTTTCAATGGTAAAAAAAATAAAATACAAGCCAGCACTATGTTTATTTTACACATCTAGCAAAAGTTTAATTGAACCTGCATCAAGGAGACAATGTCAACAGGTCTATGGCAATCACAGGACAGTTCCAGTCAGCACAACCTAAAGCCAAACTTGTATCTCTACCAAATTCAAATTAAAAGATGGGAACTAAGGTTGGGAAAAAGAGGTAACAAGAACAGCGACACTGTTAGTGATACATGGGCTAGAATTTTAGGTGTCATGACAGAATCAGTCCTCTGAACAGTATTCTGGATTGTACTTATCTGTACAGCAAAGTTACTCACTGTAATTGTTATAGTCTTCTCCCATTCTACCCAGCAACAGCAAAGTTAGGGCTCCACCTACCAAGAAACAAGGAGACGGTCTGCCAGTCAAGACCAGTATATTTGCACCAGTCACCCACTTCACTGCTAGTTAGGAGTTCTGTTCCCCTCACTTTCCATCAGAAGTCTGAGTGATAATTCTTCAGGGGAAGCAAGACGGATGTAGGATTACAGAAAAAAATACTGTAATGGAACTGATATTACTGATTACTCTTCCTCCTCCTTCCAGCCTGACCAACAGCAATTACAGATGCATAAGCAGAGTCATACTGGTGATGTTAAAAACACTGTGTGCCTGGAGCACTTAACAGACAACAAGCGAGGAGGCAAGCACAGATGCAGGGGTTTATAGGAATTACTGAAGTCTGAAAACACTCAACTGACTGCCTCAATTCTTAAATGACCAGTTATTTTCTAAGTTGAGAAAGTTGAAAAGCAAGCTACAATCTTTTGAAAGAGCTTTGAACACAGATCTTGTAAAACTTATTTTTTCAGGCATAATACAATGGCAACAGATAAGTAGCTTTCCCTACATTTTACTGCTGCTTTTTACCTCGCCCTTAACTCTAAAGTATTCTGAACTTGGAAATAATTGAAAAACCCATTCTTTATCCCAAACCACTAGTATTTTTTCCATTCTCAGCCATCTGGCTCAAAGTATAGCAAGAGATGGGTTTGGCCAATTAGTAGTTTAGGAGTTACCATATTAAGAGACATTATTGGCTCAGATCATCAAGGATCTTTACTGTTAAAGTAAATACTGAAATATTCTATTGTTCTTTCTCTAAAGATTAATTGCCTGGAAGCAAAAAGACTCTTCACTTAAACCAAGCAAACTTTAAATATACTTCCAGCACTACTACTTGCCCTCACATAGCCTTGCTTTCCAAATTAGATTCTTCGGTTAGAGAATAGGCTGTCTAGGAAAATATTTTCAAGAACAGAACCAAGAAAATATTTTAAAGCTTTTCTTGGGGAAAGGAGAAGGTCATTTAAGAGAGACTGATAGTTGTGAATACTGAGCAGCCTAATCAATGAACTACTAGAAAGCAAAACTTGCATCCCAGCTGAAGTGAATATCCACAGTAGAAACAGTCCTCAATAAAACTGTCAGTTATTAGCACAATCACTCCTTTATCAGTCAA
The DNA here is from genome assembly GCA_020745775.1 of Theristicus caerulescens. Classification (NCBI taxonomy): domain Eukaryota; kingdom Metazoa; phylum Chordata; class Aves; order Pelecaniformes; family Threskiornithidae; genus Theristicus; species Theristicus caerulescens. The sequence goes on from CM036558.1 coordinate 90,328,756, forward strand.
TATAAAGTTGTGCTTACTAAAAAATAAGTTCTAGAAAGAAAGGAGCTCTCTCCTGCTAGGTCAACTAGTGGTAAAAGTTACACTATGCTTTCGTGAAGCAGTTTCAGATACTTGCATCATGAATTCACTAGAGAGAGATCATACCGGTAACAAGATCTGTGCAGGAACTTAAGTCTTAGTTATGAGATCAGGTGTTTACCATTTAATAAATATGTTTACAGCGGGCAACTACATGCTGTAGCACTGATCAAAAAATTAAGCTTAGTTGTATGCACACGCAAAGGTGACTGCCTGGATGAAATGGCGTTTTTCTCCTTTGCCCAATCCTACAATATTAGCCACAGGAACAGGCTAAGCTCTCTACAAAGACAAAGCTGATAAGTTCTTAACTAAGTAGGTGTTAGAGTCAGGTATAGGGGCAAGAACTTGGATTTCTAAGCTGGAATGTCTTTAGACACTATTGGTCATGGAATTATTAAAAAAAACTTATAAAGAGGGAAAAATAAAGAGAGGGTAGTCATGTTTGAACAGACAACTTCTGAGCATGCTCACAAGTAACCATGAGCAGGCACATGGGAGGGAAAAGGGGATCTTACTGTCTGTCCAAACCAATGAGTTACCTTCTGCAATGCAACCTTCACAAACCTGGCAAAGAACAGTTTTAGTCTCTCCACTCAAAGAATCTCCCCTTTCTCTTCTGCTAAGATACAATTAGACTCCCTGAAGATTCACATACCTAACCCAGATAGGACACTTCCCATTTATAAGATTTCTAAGGGGCTTTGTGCAACTAAAGTTAACCCCAGTATGGAAGCAGCAGCAGATGGAAGAGAAGAGTCATATAGTTTAACTGGGACAAGATAAATTTCAGCACAAGGAAGCTTGTGTTGCTTTACTTTAATTTTTGTAATAGGTATGTTCTTTTGCCTCAATGTTATTTACTGATACACATCTCATACAAGTAGATTGTACCCCTCTTCTGAGACGATCCTAGATTGCTAACAGAATTATTGTATGGAGTTGATATATTGACCTCTCATCAGCACCAAAATCCTTTTGTGAAAGAGAGCATTACCTTTCTTCTTCAAACTGGAAAGTTAACCTCAGTGATCAGAAAATTGAGCCTAATGTGAACAAACTGATTTTCCACAAGCACTGCCTACACTGAGGGGATCAAGTCTTACCTGGTCTTCTGGACAGGATTCTTAAGTGTAATGTGCAAACTTAAGACCTACAAGTAAGTAAATGCACACAGGTAATACCCTGACACTTCAGATCCATGTCTGGAAGACAAAAGCCCTGACCCTTACTAGGGTCACATGGTAAAAAGATAAATGTAAAATAAAGGGGTAAGATCCCTCAATTGATTTTAGCAAATAATCTAGGGATAAAGCTACAATGACTGCACTAAAAGCCAAGATAAGTTCCTGATCTCTTGAATACTACTACTATGAATGCCAATCATACAGAGTCCCTCATCCTGCAAGGAAAATATCTTCTAAAGAGATGCTTTTGGAAACAGAGACTGACAGATACAGGTTTATCCTACTGGGAAGTTTCCATTTTAAAACATACTCTTTAAACCAATTTCAACTTCCTGAGTAAGAACTTAGTACCTGGAAGGAAGATTTCTGCTATTCATAGCCTTGATTACTGAGGACTCTCTAATTTACCTTAATGTTGGAAAGAAGATAAAAGTATGGAAGAGACCTAGGAACTCAAGTGTAACTGATGAACTCTCATCTAACTGCAGATTTTGCTTAAGAAGTAGGATCCCCTAGCCTTCTGTCAAGACAGAAACAGTGAAACACTGCAGTCATATGAAAGATAAAGAGCTGAAGCAATCTCACAATACGAACTTCTCTTCCTGGCATCTGGAGAGAACAAAAAAAATCCTTTACTGTTCTGCAAAATGCATCTTCTATTATAAAAACTCCCAGGACCTCATCAGCAAGAGAATATTTACTTGCCAGAAGCTCCCTACTAACTACGTCTGGCCATAAGAGCTTATTTCAATTTCATTAATAACTCAAGACTTAAGATACAAGGTAAAGTGTACTGGTATATTCATCCATCAAGACAATGTCTTCCATGTCAGTTTTGACAAATTTCATGGGTACTCAATTATACTCATAAGCTTCCTTTCCATGATTCTAAATGCATGAAAAAGTGGTGCCTTCTGCTTTGCTTCATGATGTAGTCAGTTGAGAAGTTTCAATTGACTGACAATAGCTACCATTTTAGAGCTTTCAATTCCCAAGACAATATTTTTTTTTTTTAAAGCTGGAGGGGCCTAAGAAGATTAATTCACAATTCCAGTCTGTTTAAGTTTTAGCCCAGTGATAAAAGAGTATAACTATTCTAGAAGTCAGTATTCAGAAATCAAAACAACAGAATGCAAGTTTCTTGCTAATGTGACAGATTTGGGTTCTTACACCCCGCTCCCCACCCCCCAAGAATGAACTACAGAGGTCTTGGCAAAAAGGTTCTTATTGTTTCCATTCTCCAAACTTCTCCCACTAATTAAACAATTTTTTTCTCTTTCCCACAACATTCAGGGGCCAGAAGCTGTGAGAGAACAATGACCACTTCAGTAAAAATTGTGTTCCATCTTTGAAAGCAAAGAACTGAAAACAGTGAGAAAATTGGTGTTTATATTTAACACCTACACTATACAGATTTTTTTCATGTGCTCCTCTCCTTTCTTACAATTAAAGTGATTTAACAGATAACTGCTGCCAGTCATACTCCTTTTGCCTCTTTTCCCATTCTGGCCTCCTCCATTATACCTGCATTAGCATTTGACATTATTATGAACCAATTCATAGAGGTGAACCACAGAAACGGTAATCCCCTTTTTACTAGCTTCACCTTCTGAATCAGCTTACCACAGGATTAGGTGAACACCAGTGCAGAAAAGCAGAAGCAGCTAGTGAACAAAAACATCCCTAGCAAGAACATCTAACTACTGGATTGGCTTACTAAAAGTGTAAAACCACAGTCCTTGGAACATAAAGCAACACCAGAAAACTTCAGACATTTCACAGTCTAGGGCCATGTGCAGGAGCAGAACTTCAATGCATGCTCTTGCTTGAATGGTTTTAACCCCAGTGTACTTAACTCTGCTTGATAAAGCAACATGCTTCCAAGGTGACTTCATGGATTACATCCCCCCATCTCATTTCTTCCACATCAGCTTGTGCCATTCCCCTTTTTGGTAGGTGGAGCCATAACTTTAACTATGGTGTAAATAAAGTAGAATTGATATGAAAAAAATTTCTACTTCTATTGAAGGTCACAGGGTAGAGAATTTGCCTCAATACAGTTGCACCATTTCCATTTGCCAGCCTATAAACAATACAAAACAGTCTTGAGTGGTTGCTTTTTCTGCCTTTAGGTCAACTGCATTACAAAAAGAAAATATCTTGTCATTGTGCTTACAGGAGGGGAAAGTGAAAGAAGAGATATAGAATACACAAGTAAACTGAAAAATATGCATCCTCTGAAAGCATTAAGTGATCATTTTACAGAAAGGCAACTAAAAATGTAACCTAATTAGTATCCACCAAGATTAAATACAAGCACAGTACCCCTTTAACGTCACCTCATTAGATGCTGCCAGGCCCAACTGTGGGCTTATTCCATGTTTTATCAATACTCACTTTCAGATAAGCTATCTTAAAGGTCCCAGAAGCATGCCTTTTCAAATTTCCTTTGTTACCCCTAATACTTTGATTTCACAAGCTTTCAATTGGTCTGTGGTGTTGAGTACAGTAATATTTCAAGTTAGTGTTTTTCAAGTTAAGCACTAAATTATAGGACTCATTATGCAAGCTAAACATATACCATACTAGAATAGAAATACTGAATTTCGGTTTTCTTCCATCCTAAAATGGCTTAGGTATCTGTTTTTTTTCCAGCGGAGGGAATGTTAAGATATGGCAAGAATACAACTAGCCTTTGACTACTACCAGAAAGTAGTCTGAGCTTGACTTTTACAAAATTGTGTGCTTCTCTCCTTACTTCACTGACATCGCAGCAGTAAAATCCAATTTTACTTGCTGATTTACACGTTTCCTCTGTACCCTTTGCTGCTTAGATTAACTTGTTATTAAATAAAGTTACTTTATAATTTTGTCTTCATAATCAAGCCTCCTGCAGCTTTGCAGAAATTTACTCTTACTTCAAGTGGATATAGATAAAAGACTGCTGAAGCAACTGAGACAGAAGAACTGAAGGAAAGCATGATACAGTGTAAAACAGCACGTGGTCAGAGATATGCGTTAAAAAAAAACAAAAACAAATGTGGAACTATATGGTGAAAGAGGAAAATAGGCAAAAGCAGCACTGGAAAAATTTGTTCCCCTCTGGTCCACAGAAACTGTCAGTAATCTGCACAGCAAGAACAGGAGAAAAGAGTAGAGTTTTAAAGGATTTGGGGCTTAAACTTTTTAAATGCCCCAAATCAAATGTCAATCAAATGCTTTTCCCTGGTAACATCAGGTTGTCTGTATCTGCGCGCTCAGGGTTGCCTACTGCTTTATTGGAGACAAGTATTTGGCTGCAAGTCAGCACTTACATCTTTCTTTAAAGACTAAAGATGTAAGAGGCCTACTTTTTAAAGCACTTTTCTCCTTCCTAAAAAAATAGAGGCAAGAGTAAAATAGAATCTGCATTCTTCTACAAAAAGATGATCAACTATCCATACACATATTTGAATTGTTACTTTGGTTAGGACATGAGAATATTCATGCATGTAGAAAGAACGGAAAAAAAAAATCTGTGTAGGTCTTGCTGTCAGACTGAGAATTTTGTTGGGCCACCCCCTTCTGCCCCCTCTCTCTACACACACAATTTCAACTGGAACTCTACAAATTAATCATAGTCATTAAGACAGATTTAACAAAACTACAAGAGCAGCTGTTACAGTAGCTATTCTGAAGTGTCTGTCCCTCTGCTGCAGATAAGCACATGCCTTACACCTGCAAATTTAATGGCTTTAAGAAAAGCAACATTTATCAGGACAAAATATGTCATATACTTTATCACCTCTACCTGTGAATAGGGAAGTACAACAGTTCCTGCTAATAAGCTGAAATTCAGTCTTTGACTAATAGGAAGGAAGGGGAGATGGTGATAACTTCATTAAGCATGTTGAGTTCAAGTACTAACTCACAATTACTGCAGAGCAAGTAACAGTTCCACAGTCAGCATGGATCTTGTATGCATTCAGCAGAATGACAGGAATAATGAGTATTAATCTTATCAGTCATATTTATATACTGCTCTCACAATGTAAGCATCCGATCAAATACTGAATACATAATACGTGAAGACAATGAAAAGACATGATCCACAAAACAGTTAAGGTACTCCTCAGCGTATTCACTAGCTGATGAGGGCAGAATGGCAGGCAGATCAAGCACTGACATTCTGATGAAAGGTTGTTATAAAGCCTGAACAGCAATGGCTACAGCTAAAATTTCAAGAACAGTCTGAAAGAACATATTGTAAATGCTAAGTTAAACAGAGGCAAGGATTGTGTTCTCCCCCAAACTAGCCTACCCAGGTACCTTGTTCACTGAAACTTCAACTACCTTGACATGACTGCATGGTCTTGAGAAGTCAGAACTCTTCACAAAATAATCTTGTTGCAGAAGCCCAAAGAACATTATCACCAGAAACATTGCGATAAGGTCTATGAAATTTCTTAGATCCAAACTTCTAACAGACAACTTTGAGACTCTGTGCTGGTCTGAATACGAGATTATATATCCATTAGGTAACAGAACAGAGCTTTGAAACTGTCCTACGAGCCATTACATCTGTTACCGATATGCAGGTATCACTGTCACATAAAATGCTATGCTTTATTTGGCTTAACAGCATCAAACCTGCGGAGCATACTTGCAGCAGGAATTATACCAGACCAAAATGAGACTGCAAAAAACATACCTAGGATTATTTTTTACTTGGCAGAGGCTGTTGATCAGGCAGCAGATATTCTCCAGCACTACTCTAGGACTTCCTGAGCTAATAAAAAGCAGCTTTCCACAATGTTTAAGCAACAAGAAATCCAGGCCACCAGTTACAGAGTGCAGGTCCAGTACAGAAGAAGCACCCAGGAAAAAAAGGCATTTTCAAGAAGAATTTGGTCACTGCTTAGGTTCTCAGACTGACATCTGCAACTAGCCAGAACAAGCAGAGAGCTGGGGGCAAACATAGATCATTTCATCTGGTTTCAGATTCTCATAACAAGCACTTAACTCAGTATGAAGGTTAAAGTGAGATTTCCTAATGCCAGAGACTTATTTTCTATTGTGGAACAGTTTGACTCTTGCTCCCACAGAGTAAAAATTCACATACTTTGCACTGTCCTTGATGGCAAAGATATTTATAAAGCATCTTCCATTATTCACTTCAACATTTGTTGGATCATGTGGGAATGAGTAGTATTTTGCAACTTACCTGTTTGCATAAGTAAAAAATACATACTGCCTCTTTGTCAGGGCAGCATATGGCATTTTCAATACCTGCACAGTAGAATACTTCATTGAGAAAAGACTTACTACATAGATCAGTTTGAGAATTAAAAGAATCCAGAAAAATGTATGCGCAGTCAAATACATTCTAATGATCAGATTCCTTGTATCCATAGGTTTATTTCCATGTGTTCCTCCGTTTGCTCCTGATCACTAATGTTTATATTCTTCACAGAGCTGAGGTAACAGGGCAGGAACCTTAGTACTCAGTATTCTGCAAGGAACTACATTGTAAGTGCCAGTGAGAGTCAGAGCTCTGTATTGACATGTACAGTAAGACAAAACCATAAACTGAACAGCTATCTCACTAACAGTAATAGTGATACCAGAAGACAGATTTCTCTTCTACACAGTCTTTGATCCGAAATTTACTGGTCCTTACAAAAGCTTTCTTTCGTGACTAAGATTTCGCAGTTTCCTAGGACACTTATGAAAGACAGCACAACTAGAATTTCATCAGCCAGACAGTGCTAGCATAAGGCATTTTGTAAGTAGCTTTGCTGCCTTGGAAAACCCATGAAAGGATACTTTTTGTACAAATTATGATTTAGTCTCATTAGATCCAGTTCTTAGTTTTGGGCTGTGTGACAGTGGCCCAGAAGCGTGTTCCCCTGCAAGCTAGTCCTGGACCTACAGAGATGAAAGCAATCATCCTCCTGAATTTGAGGCAGTGTACTGAGGAAAAGCATATACATCTAAAATATATGGGGAAAGAGAAGGCTGTCCTTGGAGGAGGCAGTTCTCCTTGTCTATTCAGCTGCTGAGCCATATTTATGGAATACAAGGCAAAATCTGTAATGCTGCCAGAACTTCAAGGAAGCAATCTTGAAAAACCATACAGCATGCTGTATTACAACCAACTAAACTAACTACTGTTACAACCAACTATTAAACTGTAGGGTTTAATAAAATTCTTGGATCCCTATGAGCAATACCGCACTGCTTTAATAATGCTTGCATACTTAATATATACTGCCAATACTGCTTCCAGGACATATTCACAAATATATGCAAGGCTTCCAGACTTAGGGCCAGCATGCAGTGATGTGATGATTTCAGCATATAGCTACTTCTGTGCTAAACTGGACGGCTGGAATATTTGACCTTCAGTAGAAGCTGACATTCAGAGAGGGGCAGTGTGACCAAGTAAAGTCACAAGCTGCCAAGCCTGTTTCCTCTTCCTCAACATACATAAGTTGACTTCTGTTATATTGGTAGGCAGATCTCAAAGGTCAAGGTGCAGCTGATCATTATTACCAGTGAAACTTTAGCAGTAAATTGAAAAGCAAATGCACTATCAAGTCCCTCTAATTGGACAGCTAGGATTTGTAGTTGATACGCAGCAAAAGATATTCTGCAGTCATGCAAAATCTATCTCCAGAAAGTGTCTTGACACAGTCCTTATGCTTAAGGCTAACAGTGACATCATAGGGATGAATATTTTGCTATTAAATTAAAACGTTAATTATTGGAAACAGATCAGCAAACTGTCAATCTAGGATCTCCCTGTATCCTGCATTTTCTTTATAATCTGTATCTTGCTTTCAGTTTTCAGTGTCAGAGAAGTTCAGAAGATTTAACTTTAAACGAATACAGAATCATTCCTGAAGAACAATCCTCCCACAAGATCAGAGCTAACACTACATATTACTCTACAGTGATGAAATGCACCATATTTATATTCCCCCGTTCTGAAGCTGGTACCAAATTTCCCTGCATCATACCTATCTGCAGCGCATCAGAAGTTCTGGCACAAATACCAATTGTCACACATGCTACATGTTCCTTTGCTGGAACCTGGACATAGTATTATGCCGGGTCACGCCATGGCTAGCCTCTTTGATTCCGGCAGAATAGGCTTCTCTTCCTGAATCAGGTGCAGCTCAGGACTGCTCAACCAGAACTCACTCATCCTCACATATCAAAGCGTGAGCAGGATAAATTCATCAGTTATTTGTCAGAAACCTGCCATTCCATTCCAAATTAAGACAACATGCTGGCAGTCTACTAAGGACATATTACCAATAAATGACCATGGCTTAAACTAGGGTCTGTCACAAGCACGTGGTTATAAAGGCTTTTTATTTTGTTAAAAAGGGTAGCATTTCCATTTACTTTGTGGATGCCCAAACTGATTGCAGGTCTTTCTTGTTAAGAGCTTCCTTTTTACTTTTCATTAGTTTCTCTGGCATCAGGCAATGAAGTTTCATCTTCAATGTCAGGCAAAAAAGGACTAAGGGGAGGTCACCAGCCATTATGTTGAGAGTGCACAATATTAAGCAAATATTTGCATTTTCTCACAACACTTATTACAGCAGTATCTTTCTCACTGACATACTCAAACCAGGAGCATGGCTAGTAGTATCACTGGCAAGCATCATGCTGTTCTTTTTCCATTAGCCAGATGGTGCAACTAAAAATATTTACTGGAGGTGAAGTGAAAAGACAATTCAACACAGAAAATTCAGTAGTGTAAAGGAATTACAGAAAGTAACCAGAATATATAAAGAATGCATTTGTCCCTCAAAAGTTATTAAATTTTTATTGGATACAATTCCCAACTTTTAATTCCATATTTGACTAGCTTTTGAAAGAAGTCAAAAACCAGGTACTTGGAGATCTTTTGGCATCATCCAATTACTCACTATTGGAGTTAACTGGATATTACATCGTGTTCCAGTCAATACCTCTACCTAGCACAGAGTGCTTCAGGAGATTTATAATGAACACCTCATGCCATGCAATGCAATTTTGTGCTTTATAATCTGCACTGCCCAATTCCGTGTTGTTTTAACTCCATACCAAAACAAAAACACCTTACAGAATCTTAAGAGTCTGGCAACATACCTAAAGAGACTAAGCCTCCTCTTCCAGGAAGGTACAATAAAGCGCAGTAATTACTTTCAAATTGCACTTTCAAACAAGGAAGCTGCCAGCAAGACTTTACATATGAGGGCCTCATTACCATTAAAACATGAACTGACTGCTTGGCTGAAAATAGTAAGGAATATTATTCACCTTCACAGCACAATATGATGTTCATGTTCAATTTGGGGTGTGGGGATGAAGGACCAGAATTTGACAATGGGACATTTTGCTTCATGGAAAGATTTATGAAGATATATTTCTACTCTTCTACTTAATTAGCTACTGTTAACTTGGGTTTTTATATTTTCTAAGTACTACCACAAAAAATACCAAAGATTTAGGATGGAATTAAGACACATTTAATTTAATGAAAAAATATTTGATTTCCGTAATTTTTCTGAGCAGGGGAAGCTATTAATTTGCTGTAGCAGCTTAGGCATAGTATCACATTAACTGCTGTTATATCAGTTGAGGCTTTGAAGGGTACGATAAACTCTGCTTCTTATTAGTTTAACCCATTAAAAGAAAAAGCTTACAATGTCACTGCCGGAGAGTGATGATACAGAAGAGGCAGATGAGCCAGAGGATAACTGTTGTGTACTAGCCAATGACAAAGCCAAGCGTTGGTTGTAAGATGGTTCGGAGTCTCTGCTCTGTTGCTGTTCTCCGTTGCATGGAGCTATCTGGTCTCTTATTTTCAACCTATTATCTGTTAACAGAAAACATAAGTATCATTTAAGAGCACAGAATACAAACACATGAGCCTTGAAGTCTAAGAAGAGCTGCAGTTTAACAAGCTAATTGAAAAACAGGCTCAGAGAAAACTAGTCTTGGGTTAGAAAGTTACAAATTCCTTTTATTTTTTCCTACGTATCTGAAAGTGATTAATTTCAAGGCATGAGTATTTTGAATTACGTCAAATTCAAGAAAAAATTTTAAGTTGGTTTCACAGATTCCTGCTATACCTACCAAGTTCAGGTGATAAATTAATTTTGCTCCCCCACTTCTTTTTAATCCAGGCCCTGTAGTCAATCACTTCTTGGGTCACTTTGATGATTCTACCTAATGTGCTAAAAAAATTTTTCAATTAAGTATTAAACAAAGACTATTGGTTACATATTTGCAAGCATTTCAACAAGCAATCAAATTATGCAAAGTGTCAGTTTAAGATATCCCTAACCAGAGAATCCTGTTGAACTTTCATTTCCTTAGCACACCATTTAATCCACTGAAGCATCACAATTTTTAAATTAGTATATTACTTCTACCATACTAACATGCAAGCACTGACACATAGGTAAGATATTTTTACTTGATAAAAGCAATTCACAGACTCTTGCATTTCTCCATACAGAAAATATATTTTCCACAGAATCTGCATTAGAACAGTTGTGGGATGCACTGAAGACATTAATATCCCAGCCCCCCAGCTGACCTTCACACTGAAGACAGAGACCTTCCCTAGTCCTTGCTTACAGATTTACAATACAACTTAAAAGGTGTAAGTTCCCCACAATTATAAAGGAAGTACCATGGATCGTGAGGTAGCGGTAACAAGAAAACAGACTGGCTCCAAAACCAGGTGTCCTGGTTTTGGCTGGGATGGAGTTGGTTTTCTTCCTGGTAGCCGGTATGGGGCTGTGTTCTGGGTTTAGGTTGAGAACAATGTCGATGATACACTAATGTTTTGGTTCTTGCTAAGTACTTGCTAAGTGGTGCTCACTCTGGTCAAGGACTTTTCAGCTTCCCATGCTCTGCCAGGGGCATGGGAGGCTGGGAGGGGCACAGCTGGGGCAGCTGACTCAGACTGGGCGGGGGCTATTCCATACCACGTGACGTCATGCTCAGTATATAAGCAGGGGAGTTGGCCGGGGAGGGGTTCGGTCGCTGCTTGGGGGATGTGCTGGGCATCGGTCGGCGGGTGGTGAGCAATTGTACAGTGTACCGCTTGCTTTGTATTACTACTGTTCTATTTTTTTTTTTTTTATTTTACTTTAGTTATTAAACTGTTTTTATCTCAACCCACGAGTTTTCCCCTTTTGCCCTTCCGATCCTCTTCCCCCATCCCGCCGGTGGGGGGGGTGAGCGAGCGGCTGCGTGGTGCTTAGTTGCTGGCTGGGGTTAAACCACGACACCAGGAAAAGTTAGAATTTAAGAAAATTCATAACAGTAACTGGTTCAGGAAAAAAGCCTACCTGGCCCTGCTGAACAGTGACCAGTTATTAACAAGTACAAAGTAATATTTTTCCAGCATAGCTTCCCAACATTCAGCTATTTCACTTGTACTTCTTCTTGAGCAGGAGCTGTGTCATTGTTTGAGAGCTAAACTTTAAAGCTTTCCTTTCATCAGGGACTAGTGGCTGAAACACTAACTATAAACTCCATGCTCAAGATACATGAAGGACTGACTATTGTACAAAACTGGGCTGCGAAAAGTTACCATCTTGGAGAAGGTAATGTTATTGTAGCTTTGACAATCTTCAATGGTTACAGTAAAGTTTATTTTGTATTTCATATCATAAAGGTACATTGTACCTGTACCGGAATTTTCTTTTGGTTTAGGTGTATAATGGGAAGGGAGGACATACATAGCCTAAATGTATTTAGACTACCTTTATTAGGTCATTTCATAATAAAAATTTAAAAAGGACCAATAATTCTCCTACTGGCTTAGGGATTACTATTTCATGCAAGACCAAATACCACGTTCCATGTTCAGTCTTCCAACTTTAAAGACAAGTCAGTGTGTTAGTACTGAAAAAGGCAGCCCAGCATTTTAAGCAAACATTGAATCAATATCATCTAAGGTAAAAGTCCAATAGCTGCAGAAGGGCCTCACAGACAGAATGAATGTCATTGACCATTCTATTTACGTAATGTAGACAAAGTGATGCATGTTGGAAAATAAAATCCTGAATTTCACATGCATAATTAAAGGCATGATTGTCACCACTCAGCAACTAAAGATCTGGGTTATAACAGGTAACTCTTTGAAAACCACAGTTCCAATAGCTAAGTAGAGCACATTAAGAAAGGAACAAATAAAACAGAGGATAGTATTTTGTCAATGTACACTCCCATGGTATAACAGCATTTTACATATTCGATGCAGTTCTGGTTTCTCAGTCTCAAAAGAGAAGTTAAACCAGAGGAGACAGAATGAAGACAGGGATGACCAACACTGCAGAGAATCAGCTGTGGCCCTGAAGTTGCCATTCCCAATACAGCAATGCCAGTACAGGACTGAAACATACACATGCTGGGTCTCTCCAACACTGGGACAGAGAAGGAAATCTTGCACCTAAAAAGTTTCATCTGAGAATGCCTTCACAAAGATTTGAGCTTTTACTCCAGGATGACCTATAAATTTCACAACCACTACCAGCAGTGGTCTTAGAACCAGAAGCAGAAAGTGAACATGGACTGAATAACATAAGCTCTTATGGAGAAGGAGTTTGTCAAGTCTGAAGCTTCTTGGAGTACTTTCCCAGAAGTAAATCAATAGCCATGCCTTCATATACCAGAAGGAAAATGAATGATATAGGATGGTATTTTTATCAACCTGGGAGGCCAATATACCAAAAATGCCCGCTATCAAATAGGTGTAAAGGGCAAAACTACTGCTACACCAACAACTATGGCAGAGTTGCATATAAAGAACGTGGGAATCTGTTCTCTCACTAGCTCCTTTCACAAAGAATAGAAGTCAAAGAAGCCCCAAGCTCTCATTTTTTGGTAGAAAGGTAGAAAAAGAAGAAATTCACTAAGTTATCAGGTCATGAGTTCAAAGGCAGATCCATGCTGCATTGCTTGTACACCAAAATTAAAAACATTATGAGATGTCAGAAACTGAAAGGTGACTGAGGTTATACTGCCATGAACTTAATATAGCAGCAAAGAGGAAGCAATGTGATCATACTAGATACTGCTCTCAAAGAACACAATATGTATGGGACTCAAGCACATCCATGGGGTCAAAGAACAATTTTTTTAAAAAATAAACATTTACAAATTGTGCTTACATCTGTTTTCAACACTGAAAATGCTTAGGAACAAAAAGAAATCTATTAATCTGCCCAGCCTTTAGTATGAGGAAATTCCACACTTTGGGGTTTGGTTATTTTTTTTTTTTGCTGAGGCCAGATTTTCTACTGATATGAGACACTCCCACAGTTCTACAAAGATGCTTGTTTGGAAGACACAGAAAAAAAACACAGTTAACCGGTTAATAAAATTAGACAGCTCTCCTGTGACAGATGCCCCTTTAAGGTTTTTCCCTTAATATTATCATATAGTACAACCAGGAAGAAGCTATTTACATACCTAGCTTATTTTATAAGAGCTTAGAAGCTCTTCTTTTTACACACTGCAAGCCTTCAGTTCACAGGGACACTTTCTAGCTGTCATTACAGCACAACTACAGTGCAAATAAATCTTAAGATCACTCTTAAAAGGCTCAGATTGCTGACATAAGATTCAGTAAAATAAAATATCTAAAGCTCCAGCCAAGCTCCACATGAATGAGTGAGTACCAGAGCACGAAAAACATCGAGTCTTTGAAAGAACAGTCAAAATAACTGTTCAGTAGGCCTTAACTGAACTTATGAAATATCCCCCTGATATTAAAAGGGCAGTATAATCTAAAAGCAGACTAAGGAGGACCTCAGAAGGACCTGCTTGAGCACGAGGATAAAAAAAATATGTAAAACCTTTACCCACACAAATACTCTGTGTAGGAAAAGCTGGTGTTGCTGATACCTCTTAAGAGACAGCATGCATTCTAGTGATAGCCACCCACCATTGAAGATGTGAAGCAAAGGAAGGACTGTTTCAGACAGCACATTTCTGCTTTCTGTGCCAGCAGATCTAGCAGGCAAATTTAACATTCCCTTTGACAGCTCCCAGAGCTCCACGGTCTATCTTGGCCAACCAAGGCAACCCAAACCTAACATACAGACCTGCCAGCAGTTAGATCAGTTGAACTGTACACTAGGAAGAGACCAAACAGCTTTCAAGCACAGAGATGGGAAAAATCACTTTACATATGGCCCAAACTATTGCTGTTTTGAAGATTATCACCTGTAAATGACAGCCCCTGACAGGCAGCAACAAAACCCTGCCAAGGCTTCCTCAAACTCTGAACTCTGGCCTGTTGGCATGACAGTCCCTTTCCCTCATCCACCTGCACCACATGTCTAGCACCAATAAGGAGGAACCTGTTACCAATCTGCAACTCTAGGAACTGAAGAAAGGTTTCAAAAGTCTTAGTTATACTGGAAGGGCACATCACAGCAGAACCAGTCTTCCATTCCTCATTTCATATGACCTCGCCCGCCTCCCAAATGTGCCTATGCTGCTGTTTAGAGATGCAGTCTGAGCAAACATTCATATCTGAACCACGCGACAGGCCAACATGTAAGCCAACATCTGGATCTACAGACGTATGTATTAAGTTAAGGATACATCTTTGTGACATCCAGATCAGCATAAGTTATGGTTATCAAATGGTACAATACTACTCTCTCCATCTTTCCCCAAACGTGAACTCCTCCTGCTTCTGATCTGCCCATCACACAGCCACAAGCTGGATCAACTTCTTGATATGAGAGATGTGTTGATGTCTTTGTTTTCAGTCAGACCAGAGAGTTCATCTGTCTCACCTTCTGACTGCAGGATCACTAGATCTGATCCAAGGCAAGAGTCGGGAATATACAGACTGAGAAGGAAGAAAAAGGGCAGCTGACAGGACATAGCCCACAGATAGTTAGGCTAGACAAGGTATAATGTGAAATTGCACCTTAATATCGAGAGCATGGACAGGGTAGTAACAGATAGTCCACTGTTTCAAATAACATGAATCAGTGAGCAAGAGCTTGTTGCCAAACATCTGCTAAGGTTTCCTGTGGTTTATCATGAAACAGAATAAAACTAGGAAAATGGTCATTAACTGGAAAATATCACTCCTTACAAACTTTTTTAGTTAGCTCACTTAAGATGACACATTCTTCTCTAGAGACAGGCTATGGCCAAATTGACAGGACATATTGACACTGACCCTTAAGCAGGAGCTATCCTGTCCATAACTGTATTTTACGGCTAGACTCATGTCCCCATGGTCCCAAATATTAAGAAATCAATCATGGTTTTTTCAATCACCTTAGCTGAAGTCACAACACCAAACTTGACCTTGCACACAAGTTGTACAGATTCAAAGTGGATCAGTGTCCTCATTTTCCTACTAGGAAAACCTTTCCTTCCAAGATTATGGGAATCCGTTTGCTCCAACAAAATCTACTGAACTATCAACCTCTCCTGAGCCATTCTTGAAAGAGGATGGGTGAGATAGACAAAACAGTGTTAAGGTAATTTCTGTAGCTGTAAGAATTACTTTCAGGACTCAGCCGATTACCATTTCCACTCAGACAGAAGATAGGTTTCAACTCCCACTACGCTCCAGATGTTATATATGGAAACTTGGACAAAGCTGCTGGTAAGAGTGATTTGAATCTACCCCTTACTATTCTGTGGGACTTGTTACTACAGAACACGGACAAGAAAAAGGCCTATGCTGAAGGACCAAAATCTGACTCTTTTTTCACACTGGGAATATCAGAAGCAGCAGCTGACTAGAAAGCCTTAAATTAACTTAGGCTTGTGCTCCTTTGAGTTGGACTGACCCTGAAAAAGAGCAGTAACAATGATCACCCAGAAAGATTTGAAACCTGCTGGAGATTGTCATCTATAAAATAGGACTCTGTACAGAGAAAATTTCCCTGGAAGAAGCTGATATGAATTCAAACCCATCAGGTAGTTCAAGAACAAACCGTTCCACTTAGAGGAAAGCTAGCCCCAATTATGAAAAAAATAAACTCAAGTCAGCCTGAGGAGTTCAGCCTCCTGCACGTTCCTACCCCTTCAAGTGCTCTTCATTCAGTCTCTTAATTCTTCTAGTAGAATGTCATATAGTTAGTCACTGCTCTTAAAGGAAGCCCATTGTTTACAGTTTAACCTACCACTAACAAGCCTAGAAAAGGGGAAAAAGTGGATCAGGACAAAGGGCTCCTGGACGGCTAAGGCTTTAGGGTCAGGCCACCAGAAAAGTCTTTATACAGAGCCTGGACCACTCTGCCTAACAGGTGGAAGAAGGCTCTGAAATACACCTGGACTGCCTAAGCACATTAGGTTTAACTAAAAACTGAGACTGAACATGGACTGCTCTTGAGGTTCTGCAACAATCTTGTTATCAAACACCTCATCATCCACCTACAGGTCCTTTGGCATTGACAAGACTGGTGCTGGGGGAACTACTTCCATACAGGACTTTGTTGAATGCTGTTCCTCTTGTGACACCAATCTCTTTGACAGAATGGCAAGCCACTACCATGACAAGTTCTGAGACTCAGACATCACTGGCACAGACAGCCTAGAACTAGCAGAAAAACAGGTCAGATGTATGACACGAACTCTGCTGCTGGGACTTCTTCAGGTTTGAATTCTGTCACAACTTCAAACATTTTCCCAAATACAGTAATAAGTGTACACATGAAGCGCAGATATCGATGCCATCTGAGGCTTCCATTAAATGCATTTACAAATATACTTTTTGATGTCTGTAATAAATACAGGTACCTCAAAAGAATGACTATATCCTTTGGAGAACCACAAAGTTAATGAAGGCCAGGATCCAAGACACAAGCAAAACTTCAGTAATCCCTAAGCTGTTCTATCTATACTTATATGTGAATGAAGTTTCATTCAGCAACAAGAATTGTCAGCCAATCCCCATTTAACAGGTATGCCTTTAACCTATTTTAAAACAGCAGTCTCAAATGTCAGTCTGTAACACTGTACCACACTTCCTATATCTCCATCACAGGCACAAGTGCAGTCTCAAGCTTTGTGAATTTAATACCACAGAAAACCTAGAGATTCACAGGCACTATTAATATGTCAGTTTTAAATCCACAAGTGAAAGACTGCATCTGCTTTGTGGTAACCTTACTATAGGAGAATTATTTCACCTTCCAATGACATTAATGGTGGAAGTTAACAGCTTGACTAGAATTTTGAATTATATCTGGATAGTTTATGTGACTTGTTACAGCCATCCCTCCCTGTGATTAGCAGGGGAGCTCAAAGCCTTTGGGATTCTAGGGAAGTCCCAGGGAAGAGACATCCTCTGATCGAGCCCCAGTTTGTACTGAGGGTTAGAATAACAGTTGCTAGAGCAGATACATGAATGAATATACAACATGGCTGAAATCCCTTCATTTTCTTTCTCCTCTCCCTTTCAAAAAACAGAAAACTTGCAAAGGTGAGAGCTGAGAAAGTACTAGCTGTACAGTGTTTCTATGAAAGACATTAAGAACTGCATTAAAATGGCACATCTAGAAGTATGCTACTTTCAACAGCAGTTCTGACATTACGGCCAAACTGAACTGATTCTTTTAACAGCTTAATTACATATCAAGCTTTTTAAAACAGCTTATGGGAGCATGTATTAAAGAACTAGAGAAATTTCTAGCCTTGTTGTCTAGTTTTGCTTCTAAACAAGCAATTTGATCACACGCATTTCTTTCTGTCATAGTACAGACATACATCACACCAAACATTAAACCAGCAGACCTTCCTTTGAAATACTCTAAGCAGAATGTTTGAGAAAAGACCAATTATCTTCTGGCTCCCTTCCACACTGAGAGAACCTCACATTGGACTCATCCTGGGTTTTGTCATGCTGTCTTCATTTCAATGCTGCACATTGAGGTATTACACTCTCATACCACTGGGCAACCTAAATTTCTTGGCAGATTTCAATACAGCCGCATTTAAACAATAAATAACAATATTCCTTTTATTGATTTAGACCCAAACATTCCTAATTGATTACACAGACAAATGGATATTCAAAAAGTGGACTTATTACCTCTCAGAATCTCTATTTGGATATGATCTTGCAAGTGGTGATACTGCATGGCTAAGAACAATGTAGGCATAATCAAAAACTTGTTTCACTTGCATGGCACCGTAAGAACTTCTGCCAACGTCGTTTCCTGAAATAATGTGACAGTCATCAGATCATCTTTTTTTAATATCAGTAACAAGAAAATTATTCATACTTAAAGCTCAGAAGCCTTAACAATACAGTTTAACTCTGTTTAAACTGGTTAGCCCATCCTACTCATATCAGGAACAACTAAGCATGCCTATCTCAATAAAAGATGTTAACCTTAGGAATGACACTTAACATTATGCATTCAATTTACCACTTTTAAAATACCAGTGCCTGAAAGAAACAAAGAAGAGAGATCAGCTTAAAGCTCTTACAGCTGTCTTTTAAGAAGGAACCTACCAAGCTTAAAGCATCATGTCTCACTTACCAGTAGAGTTTCTGCAGGCCAAATTCAGCTTAAAATTCCACTTGTGCAACCACATTATCTTCATAGGGCCACGTATACTTACATCAACCCTTGCTTAACCTTATCAAAACTACAGATTAATAAACCAGCTCACACAGATTATTTACCTCCACAGGATAAACCAGATTGTCAAAATCTCTCATAGAGGATTCCAGAAGTTTATACAGCATTGCTTTTTGATCAAGTTAGTGGCACTTCTTGACTGCCCCTCTTTAAGCATGAGAGACATTTATAGCAGAACTCCTTCCAAATCCAGTGCCATGTGTGAGGAACTGCAGAAGTTAAGAACACACTAAAGCTTCTGTATCGGTGACAATGTACAAGCATTGGTCTCCCATTTGACACCTGGAAAGATCTTGCTATTACTAGCAAGGAGAAACATTTGGGGTTTTTTGGTAGATATATTTGGCACCAGACACCAAAGGGTCACTGTCACCACTCAATTCAAGAAACAAAGAAAACTTCCTTCAAATTGCATGTCTAAAATACAGACTACATCTTGAGTGGGTATAAAGCTGCTTACAGTAAAAGGTTCCCTTCATAATGATGCTTGAAATGCTGTGAGAACACTGGAAAAGGATGAAACACTAAACATGTTTCTTTTAAGCTTGAAAATCAGGTGAGGGCCCATGAACAGGTTTTAATGAAAAATCTGCTTTGAGAATTGAAGCGTAAAAAGGATAGAATCTATCCTTGAGAGAACTGAATCCAATGAGGCTGAACTTGACTTTAGAGGAGCCTTCAGCTTGAAGTATTTTGTCCAGCAAGCCATTATAGACAAACATGCTGAGGTCTGCCATCCAGGGGGGGGGGGGGGAAAAAAAACACCAGCCTTGGCTTTACTACTTGACAACACATTTTAGTCCTTCAAGGTTCTCCAACCATATTGCCACTTTAACAGAAAAGCATATTTAATGAAAACAGACTGGGAACATAAGAGCATTTGGGGAACACAATTTCTTCAGTAATTTATATGGTCAAATAAAAACTGATCAAGAAATACTTCCTGTTTACTGAAGTAACTGAGTATCTTGTTCTGAATGCACCGCTGCATGTATCCAGCAGCTACTGGGCTCAAAATTACAAAAGCCTCTCTAAATGGCATATTTGCAATTGGACTCTATCCTGAAGTAGAAGCAGAGACCAATGTGGGCCTAGGACAGTGAGTGTAGGAAGAAACACATTGTAATTAAGTTCAGAGCTGCACTACAAAGTAGCAGAGGACTTCAGAAAGGACTGAGTCTAAAGGCAGCTGAAGATAGACCAAGGTATTTCAGTGGTCAAGAAAACAGAACACACAAATGTTCATTCTACTAGAAAAACAATGATTAATTCAGTACAGGTTTTCCAGAAGCAGGATGCATCGTTGTGTCCTGCAGCAATGCCACCTTCCACATAATGACATGGTAAGCATATATACAAAAGAGAATTAAATTGGGAAGTAGTAGAGAAATGGAATATATACAAGTGGCTAAACACACATAATTGCACCTACCACTAAATTTGAATCCATCTATGGTTGGACTCGATCTTAAGGGTCTTTTCCAACCTAAATGATTCTATAAATTCACATAACAGGAATTAAGAATACACACTCGAACAAATTGCATTCATTTAGTCTAGTCTGCTGCTAAGGCAGCTACATTTGACATGCATCCTGCATGGAGTTACACTAAAATGAAGACACTGCTGCTACAAACTGTTGGTTACTCCTTTTGTCAGTTGTTGCCACCTCCACTGTTGTGCCAGCAAAAAAAAAAGTCATAAACCTTCCCTAATCCACTTACGGCAAACTCAGGCAGTTTAGTTTAAACCACCAACGAAGTTGTATATGAGTCCTGATTGAAGCAGATTTGAGAACAGAGGCAGGATAGCTCATGCCATAGCATACCTAGGTTCCTGGATTGCCTCATTCTGGACCTGTAATTAGTTCATAAAAATGTCTGAATAAACACGTCTTATTCAATTATACAGTCTGCAGAGCTTCTCACTTGCACTGCAGCTGAAAAGCAGGTATGGAAGCCAAAGCTACTATGCAAGCTACTGTACCAGTCAAGTCTGTATAGAAGTGGCCCTACCCAATCCAGAAAGCAATATATTACAGAAGCCAGAAGATCACATATTTGCATTTGCTGTCCTGAATAGATTTTCTTCTGAGAGACCGTTCTCACTAGCAGATCATGTCTTACATACCTCAGTCTACAGACTGAGCAGTTAAAGCACGTAACCCAAACGCTCGCACTCTTTAAAAAAATACAGACTTCAATTAGTAGATAAACAATGGTGTGTGATTTCATGTATAATTCAATCCTCATTCTTTCTTACAAAGCCTTCATCCCTAAAGGAGCATGTCAGATTTCCATCACTCGCTATCAGCATTACCACTCCATCAGGTAACCTTCCATTACCTGAAGCAGTTCTAAGAACATGGCCTGGAAAGGTAAAGGTAAGACCATGAGCTAGGACTGAAGCAGATCCATTCATGTTAAGCTACTATTAGTAAGTACCTTTTTGCAACATTCAGCCTTAAAGGGGTTCTTTCAGATGCTAACTTCAATGTATTTGTGTATGTCCTGGTTTCAGCTGGGCTAGAGTTAATTCTCTTCCTAGTAGCTGGTATAGTGCTGTGTTTTGGATTTAGGATGAGAATAATGTTGATAGCAACAACTAAAACATCAGTGTGTTAAGTAGTGCTTACACTAGTCAAGGGCTTTTCAGCTTCCCCTGCCCTGCCAGTGAGAAGCTGGGAGGGGGCACAGCCAGGACAGCTGACCCAGGCTGGGCAAAGCGCTATGCCATACCATATAACGTCACGCTCAGTATATAAAGTAGAGGGAGCTGGCCAGGGGACAGCGATCACTGCTTGGGGACAAGCTGGGCATCAGTCAGCAGGTGGTGAGCATTGTGCATCACTTGCTTTGTATATTATTATTTTATTATTATTATATCATCATCATTATTACTACTCCTCCTCCTCCTCCTCTTCTATTTTATTTTACTTCAATTACTAAACTGTTCTTATCTCAACCCAGAAGTTTTCTCACCTTTACCCTTCCAATTCTCTCCCCCCATCCCACCGGCACAGGGGTGGAGTGAGCAAGCAGCTGTGTGGTGCTTAGGTGCTGGCTGGGGTTAAACCACAACAGTGTATTTTTATAAATGCATATATTTTATACACACACACACACATATATTTGCACGTTGTAATGACAAACAGCAGATATTGAAAAGCTGCAATGAATAACTTTGGGCAGCCACTAAGGCTACGATAGGTAATCCCAATAGTTGTTGCCAATCTCAACTCTAATTACTTCCTGTATTTGTGACCTATCAAGATGCAGAAGCAAGCAACACAAAGCATAATTAGTCCTGCAAGTCAGAGCCTCTTTTCAAAGAAATGCATTGAATTTAAGGTTTAGAACTTCTGTTAGTGCCCACAGCAATTCAGAATGAAGAACAATCTTTCTCATGAAGAAAGCAGGGCAGGTGGAACTCCAAGTCTGTGATTTAGCTACTCTTGCCACTGCCAATCTGAACCAAGATCAAAACCATTCCTGTTCTGAGCATCAGAAATGACTGAAGGACCTTGATAATCACCTGAATCACAAAGGCATAAAATAATAAGCTTCCCTAACAATCTGCTGAATAAATGCCAAGTTTGTTTTGCAACCACAGATTAAAGATTTGTCACTTGCAACCAGAGTCATATCTTCCAAGACAGGATACTGCTTGACAAACTCTGCACAAACCTCTTCTAGGATGAGGTCATCTACCCTGCTCCAACATGTTCCTGTGAACAGATTTCTGAGTGCCTAGCTTCACAGTTCTCCTAAATGAATGCTTTCACTTTTTACACTTCAAAGAAAGGACAACTGCTTTGAGAAACTGAAATGGTGGCAGCTATAAGATGTTTATAGAAGAACCCCTTCTTTGGATGATGCTAAGGGAAAGACTTTCACCTCATTACCCTGTTCTAGGACACTTAACTCAAGGTGAAGAATCTTAGGCTATGTATGAAAATCAAGTATAAACTACCGCTTTAAAATGCATCACTGGCTAGATTAGTCTGACATCTCAAATCCAGATTTCAACATACTTCCCACTTCAGCTGTAGACTCCTGACATCTTTGTTGGAATCTTGGTTCTCAAATCACAGGATTTATAATCCTCTAGCACCCAATAATCAGTCTTTGAGAACCTCAGAGGAAACCCTACAGCACCCCAGAGAATCTGAACAAAAACAGCAACACAACAGGTTGATGCCTGTTCCTTCCAAAGCTAGGAACTAACAGAAAGTACTGAGCAGGCAGAACTGAAGTATCATATCCTTCTGATGACATCATTTATCTGTTTGCCAGACATCACCATTTCACACTGAAGAAAAAACAGTTCCTCCAACTTAAAAGAACTAATCCCACTGAACTTAATCCTGTCCCCTGCAAGACTATCTAAAGTTATTCTTATGAGTTATACATTTCAGCATCCTATTGCTGAACTAGTGCATAGACTCATAGGAGGGACTTTTATACTACTTGGATAATCTTGAGAAATTGAAAGGCTTTTTTTCATCCCTCTACTTTTTGTCTGATTTCTAGATTAAGAGGTCACCTTTTGAAGTCTTCTTCCAAGGCTTAACCAGAACTTTAGAGAAAGCTGTGATCAGGCTAAAAAAGGATCACAAAAAAAAGATTTAAAACTTGTGCATACAGTGCAAAAACAAGTTTGAGGGAAAAAAAGTTAGCATAAACTGCTGCAGAGTTAGTCAAGAAACATCTGTGTCCACTCTTTACCAAAATACTTGTTCCCATCTCCTCCACAGTACTGGCACTGACCCTCATGGACTTAGACACTACGTGGATCTGATCACAAACTAATCAAGCAGAGATGATGACTTGTCAACTGGGCAAGGACCTGAACCCTTGGAAAAGGCTTTTGTACTGGGACACAAGCAGTAGCAGAACTAAACTAATTAACAGAATTCTAGACATTATCTACATACATGACAGGTACTTTTAGATACTGTAGGAATATGTGATTAAGTCTAGATCCAAGGAAGCTGTATTCATGAGATCCAATTCAAAGAGCCATCCTATATGTTCTATATAATTTTCCTCCTAGTTCTATCAGGCAAGTTCTGAAGCTCTGTGGTAGCCACCAGAAAATATCCCTATGGGACATAGTGGTCAGATAACTTCAAGTTATTGTCAGCTTTCATTTGCCTTGCTAAAACACTTTCTCTCCTGTAAGAATTACATTATCCCAGCCCATATGACCTCCTCTAAAATTTAATTCTTATCAACCCTTTGATAGCATATAACTAGATATCTTTCTTCTAAACTATAGTTCTTTGCTTCTGCAATATTTATGCCAGGAGGAACAGTTCAGAGCCCCTACTGGACTTGCAATTTATTTTTCTTCTCTTCTCTGAAGAGTCAAAGTAAAAAAATTCAGCTACTGAAGGAAATCTCAGTAACGCAATGAAAGTTCTGCAAAATCACACCTATGCCTGGCCAACTGCAAGAGTCACGATGGACACAAACTCAGAGCTACAAACATATCAGAGATGTGGTTAGACAAATGAGTATCTTAGTTTGCAACCTGTTGTAGAGAACTACGGACATTCAGCATATTGAGTATTTACAAAGGTGCCAGACTTCAGCTCCTGATCCATGGTATTTGCTTTAGAAGTGCTGTACATAAGCAGTCTACCCACAAGATGTGACAGTATGGAGTTTGAGTGCCAATTATATTCTAGAAATACTAATGCTGAAGTCCAAATTAACTGAAAATTGACTTTGTTAAAAAGCTGTTTTGGAATTTCAGCTACTTGTGACAGTCTAAATAGAATCCAAACTGAGTACTATAAAGCAGGAAATTTTTTTCAGGAGCTCCGCCAAAATTAATCTTGATTACTTCGAAGGTTACTGAATCAAAACCAAATCTTAAAGAAAAAAAATATTTTAAGTTAGTTACTTTCAAAAGTACATGCAGCTATAACTGGCATTCTCTAAAGGTCCCTGTGCAGCACAGAAGCCAGTTATGCAAACCACTCTTCACACCAACACCATAATACAGATGCTCCCTTGCTACACATTCACGGATATACACTCATGTTTCTGTGCAGTCTCTACTGCACTACCCTGCAGGACAGGTGCCTCATCTGGGGCATTTCTTTCCCATATGGTATAATTTATCTGAAGTATGGCACCACGGACCATGGCAGGAAAAGCTACACCTTCCATTCTCATTCTCTCACAATGAACAACAGAGAGCTGCTCTACTAACAAACTCCCTTCCAGGATTTCGTGGATCTTTCTTTAGCTACCCCTCAGCACTGTTAGAGAATCTTATACACTCAACACAGTTCTGAATCTCCAGTGCATTATGTATCTGCACTGTTTGCGTGCAATCCAATTTACTCAGGCTATGAATCTTGGGAGACTTCAGGTCCTTATCCCTTAGCCCATCTCCATAACTGGACCTCAACAAAAGCAACAGTCTCTTCTCAGTGCAGCTTCTTAACTCATTTGAGAGACTTTAGGGACTCTAACATAAGCTGTGAGAGCACAAGTTGAGCCAGGGTTCCGGAATTTTGCAAGAAGTGTACAATCTTACCAGGCAGGAGAGGATCTTCGATACATAGCATGGATGGTCTGTATCCATTAGTCATGACTTTCATGATTTCTTCTTTGGCAATATAGGCACCTCCATTTTTTATTCTAATACCAGTTTTCAAGTAGTTAAAATTCCTTCCATAGAGTTCAAAAAATTCTATCAGAAGCATTCCAAGGTTTTCATCAGCTCTTCTGGCATCAATTCTTGGATGCAGCTATGACACAGAACAGTTAATTATTAAAAATTAATGCTTTTCAGATCATAATACAGTGCAACAAAAAGCTCTCATTTAAACAGCTGACTATTATCTCTTTACACAAGCCTGAATTCAGTCATTAATTCTTCATGTACTTAAACTATTTTCACATAACCAAGAGGGGGCAGCATTTCAACAGTATCTGGAAGCCGAGGAATTCTTTATTCCCCCCTCTTCCAGCTTTTTGAGGATTAGTAAATTCTTCTGCCTAAGCCAAAAGCAATAAAGAACTACTGCATGCTACATTACAGCTTAGTAACAGTAATACTTGATTTTTCACAGAAAATCCATCAGTCTTAGTGTTTTCAGACGCCGGGGGGGGGGGGGGGAATCTATTTACCCCAATTGAAATACAGTTCTTTTCTCAATCTCCCCATATTATATACACTATGTAAAATCTACAGTAACATTTCAATTAATCATTAACAGCAGCAGAATACGTATGTTTTTCCATTATCACAGCTGCTGAGAGACACTAACATTGTACCTCATCATACTCGTACAAGCTTACTGTCACAAAAATGTACTGGAAGAAGTTATAACTCATTAGCTATTTCATCAGTTACCTACAATATCTGCCAGTTTTAAGTATGTCAAAACCTAACCAACATATAATTAAAAAACAGCTTGACTGTTTGATTTCATAATTTTAATAAACACTGCAATCAACTACTCTGCCCATTCATTATCAGTAGTCTAGAAAGCAACAGGCTTAAACTGCATCCTGGCAGATTTACAAAACACCAGTAAGTTGACTCAGGTACTGGAACAGGCTGCCCAGGAAGCATAATCCATCACAGGCCCTGGTATAGAAAGCAATGCACAGCCTCTATGCTGTTCACAAGGTTCCTGCTGCTGTTTCAGTTCACACAGGGAACAGAAGTTTAGAGGTTTGAGAGGTAGTCCATAAAAGCTGCCAACGATCAAACACAGAAAGCCATAACAGTAAAGTTGTGCATCGCTAGGGGAGTCTAAAGAAACAGCACCATAACAGGGCATAAGTACAGAAACCAAAATATTTTAAAGAACACAGAAACAAATAAGGAACAGACTTACCTGCAGGAAACTAATTGCCATTAAAATTAGGCTGTAAGAACTAATTCCACCAGTAAAAACTTCATTCAAGTCCCTCTGAAGGAGGAACTGTTTTAATACTAAAATCAAGTAAGGCAGCAAAGAATATTTCTGCAAAGTAAAATGAGTCTTATCAATGACAATGTCAACATTCCAAAACAAAGAACTACACAATCTTCACACAAAGATACATCTTCTAATACAAAAATGTTATTCAGTAGCATGCTAAAGTGTTTCCACAGAAAGAACCAAAACATGCTTTTTTTTTTTTATTCTAGAAACAGACGAATGGACTTCAACTCCTATTTGATCAAACAACTTCCATATCAAATTTGTTCTCCCCCCCGCGCAATAGGAAGATTTTTATATCCTTCTTTGAATGCCAGTGTCACTCATTATAGTCAAAGCTTTCCATCTAAACAGTACTTTTACTGCAGAGCATAAAAGTAAACTTGATTTTAAGTACGTAGGTACAGAAAAATTGTTTTTCGACATTGTTTAGCCAAATAGCATTCATAGTCAAGCATCACTTAAATTCGAGGTAAGCAAAACTTGAACAGACTTGCTTTAGAAGCAAAGTTTAGTACCTATCTGCAGATCTAGATATGACTGTAGAAGTCCATTCAGTCTACAGGTTTATCCACACAAACACCTAGCACTTGAAGGCAACACTGAATAGATACCAGTAGAAAATAATTTAAAATATCCATGTTTAATTACTATTAATGAAAACAGTCTTCAGCAATACATTTTCAAAAGTCTTAAGCCATACCAAAAAAGGTTAGCTATGCATCTACACATCCTTGGTAAGCAGTATAACATTCATTACATGGCTGATACCTTCATGTATTCCTTGATAAATCGAGCTGCCTTCACACCAGTTTCTACATTAAAACTGATGTCGACTTTCACTTCTGTCTCCTGGTCAGTAAGTTTTATTATTGGTACCTAAAAAAGATTAAAACAAGGTTTTATGAATCCCCAGAAATGCAACACTGGTACTGTTCTCCAGCTTGCTCACTTAAGACACATGGATACTATCAGTTCAAATGAATGCAACTATCAAGACAAGGAAACGTGTTTTTGAGAAAAGATAACAATCCTAACTTGACTAACAATCAAACAATTTTTAGTGAGGTGATTAAAAACACAGGCATGTATGATCACTCTTGTACTCTACCACAGCTATTAGATATCTGCCTTCATAGCTGCAATATCAGTGTTTTGTAAGACAACTAAATTTACTTAATTTGATGACTCCCTGCTGTTAATAGGAGACATTCTACTCTCATAACCTGTGGGAACTGTATTCATCTGGCCCAGCACTGCACCATTCACTTGCTAAACTGACAGAAGACTAGCCTAGCAGAAAAAATAAAGCACTGTCTGTTGGTTTATCAAGCTGAACTGGTTCACTGCAGAGTCAAACAAAAGTCAGAATGGAAAAAAGCAAAGCAGGAGTAGCAATACTTCCTCTTCTGGCAGCAATAAATTATTATAGAACTACTGAATATGTAGTTCAGTCTCACACCACCACCTTGAAGGCAGTATCCTACAAAATCATTTTATAATCATAACCTAAACTTGAGCTGATACATTTATGTTAAATTGAACTTCTTGCATTTTTAATCTGAAATGGAAAACAAAAAAGAGCAGAAGTATAGCATCATTTTATACCAGCAGCAGAGGGAATAAAATAAGAAAAGCTAGTAAAATTGTTAAGCCTAGCCTAGTGCCATTTTCCATTACTGATTCTGTAAATCCCACTCATTCTCAGGTAAACCAAAGATTACCAGAGCTATTATGTCCTGCTACTCCAACAGAAACCACAGAAATCTTCTGGACCTAAAACAGTCACCCTATTTCAGAGACCACAAAATGTAACAGCTTATTAACAGAAGTTTAGACTCTCCTTAGTCTCCTGGAGAAACCACCACTTGCTCAGTAACAAAATTCTCACAATTTAAGTTTTTAGCATATTCAATGTGATCCATTAGGGTTACAAGATTGATGCAAGAGATACTATGCATCACTTTCACAAATGAAATAAAGCTCTTAAGCAGCATATTTTGGAAGGGAAAAACAAATGTTAGGTTTGGAACACTTTACTATGTCATCAGAAACAAGACAATCTGAAAAATCGGGGTTTCAAGCTAGACAGCTCTAGTTACTGGCCCCTGGCTAAACAAAGTCCTCTTAAAGGTCACTGGAAAAACGTTATACAAATAGTTAACTTATTTTACTAGATATTTTGCAAATACTGACTTTCAGATCTTTATTGACAACATAAGCATAAAGTACAGCCTTCCAGCAAATACAGTACACAGAATTACCATTGTCCATGTAAAAAACTCTGTGCTATTGCTAAGCATATCCAGATTCTACTAAAATCTTGCACAGACAGAGCAAAACATTGTGCTTAAGATAGTATCATTTGCTTCATGAATTAAGAACACTATTTATCACCAACACCTTAAGGGGTCTGAAAGCTTTTCAGTTCAGTATTCCAAAGACTATTACTTACCGTAGCTTTATCCAGTACTTTAATGGAATACGGCTCAGCCACATTGTGTTTTCTTAGTGCTTGCTCCAGCAGCTGTAAAGGGGGCCGTTCCCATTTCCCAAAAACAACTAGATCAATATCGCTAGACAAAAAGATGACAGCATGAGATCCATTAAGTCTAAAGCATAATCACAAAAAAATAGTGAAATTGGCATTCTACACTTTACAAGTTCTCCAGGGTGACCATTTTGCAACTTTTAATCTAGGTTCCCAATAAGCTTCCTTTAGCAATGTTAAGTAAGAGATGGTCTAGTGTGCTTTAGGACTCAAAGTAGTATTGTAGTTTCTTGCTTCCAGTTCTCTGAGGAGTTCTTTTAGCTCGTCTCCCTTTTACCTTTCTTGCTCCCTCCCCTCTGACTTCCACAGCCCAATCCCATCCCTCACGTACCCATGTTAACAGGCATGTTAATAGTCCAAACAATTTTTATCAGTGACTGTTATTCATAGAAATGAAATTTCCAGTTCTTTCCTACTGAAAGTTTTTGATGGAAAGACAACATAGTCTTTAAGACACAGCTACACAGGTTTTCCACATCCACCTATTGAACGATTAAGTAATATAAGACACTGAATTAAAGACATTTTGCTCTCCAAAAAAATGGGAAAACACAGCTGTGATGACTCCTCTGACTTTGCACAGTAACTCTGTGATGTGACACACACTCATTAATTCACATTATTTAACAAAACATAATCTTTACCCAGGAAATACTAAACATTCAATTTCACTGTATCTTGAAAACAAAGAGCCAAAGATTAACCCCAAACACAAGGAAGAAAAGGCAATTCACCAAAGTATCAGTAAGTACCTAAAGCAGTACAATGATATATCAAATACTTATCTCAAATCTGTAAGTTCAAAAACTCTTCCCTTTGTCACATGGGACATTAGGCAAAAATTTTACTGGAAGTTTGATAGGTTTACACATTCCAGTCTAAATTCCCCTGTGAAATTTACCATTACTCTAAAGGAAGACAAGCTTTTGCATAAAAATAAATTATTACTTACCTAGTTGGAAGATAAAGCCCTGTACTAAAGCTGCCAAATATCTGGACCTGAAAAAAAACCCACACCAGTGAAATATCCTGTAATTATGAATGCTCACTTCATTTTACTTTCACAAGACTTAAGACTTTTCTGGACCTGTTAAGGATATAGCCCAGTAAAAAAGTTATTGAACTTACTTTACTACATACTCTGGTAGGCCTGTACAAATACACTTTCTCTTATAGACGCAACTTTAGAGGAAATTGGTTTTTTTACCATGAACCAACTACCAATCTTGCTAGCAGCAGAGCACAAACTTTTGAAACAAGCCTTTTGCACTATTTATTTCCAGTTTGACAGAAGTATAAGCTGTTATAAATTTCCTTCCTGCTCCCTTCCTTCCTCATAGGACAGCTTTACTGAAATTGGAAGAGTTTAAGGGAAACATCTATCCAAATTTTCAGGTTTAAAAAACAGGAAGCGCATCTAAACGTGTAATTCAGATAAATATGAATACTCCAGATTTTACTGTAAGGATTACTATGAAATTGTGGTAGGTGCTTGTGTGTGAAAAAGAAGGCATGCTGAAGAGACATTCACAGTCCACATCAAATACTTTTAGTATGCCCCCAATCTAGAGAACTGAGATGTTCTTCCCCCTCTGCTATAGCAAAGCACAATTTAGAAGTTCACCTCTTTGAAGTGACCTACCAAAAGGCTGGGCAACACTGGGCCATTTCAGTGTTTATATCTGTTCCCACAAACTAGAAGAATGTTATTACTAAAGAAAATCACAGGTGAGGATGAAGTAGATGAGCTTTATAGTATCTTTAGCTCAGTACTGTGGCCACAACCCTCACTCTTTGTCATGGAAGGCTATGAAATCACAGCAGTCTGAAATGTTTTTCTGCTTGTTAATGACGTTACTACCTGGTAATCAGAAAGGTGATGCTAGAGATACAGTTTACATTACATTCCTTTTGGATGCTTTTTGTTTGGAGGAAACTTACTCTTTTGGTAATAAAGGGTTTGAAAATACAACAATTTTGGTTGCAAGATATCTCAGGAAGTCACGTCCAATTTTCTCACTAAAGCAGGGCTAAAGTGAATGTCAAATTTGTGAAGAGTACAAAAAAAACCTGGGGTTTTTAACTGTTCTTTTGTAAAATGTTTGTATTTACAAATATTCACAGACTCAGGACTCCTTGCAGAAATGGATACATAGGTAGTCAGTCTCACTTTAATACTCAAAATGAAGTTATGAAGAGACAAATCAGTTTAATAAGCTTTTACTTTAAGAATTGCACTTCTTAAAGTGGACAGTTATTCACATTCCCATTTCTCAAAATGAAAAAATACCAGTAGCCTTCATTAACCTGAAATCTAGGTTTTAAATTTCCTCCACTTTTTAAAATAAACTGCCAAGTACTGAAGAGCTGTGATATTAAGTCAATTGCCTTAAGTTTGAAGTCTTATCTGTTCATTTCTAAAACACAGAAAGATAACAGCAAGGTTAAGTGAACTGAGCTCTACAATTTACTAGAGAAGCAAATTAACACTTAAATCACACTCACATCAGCTGTAGGCCAAAGATCTTTGATGACTGTTTCTATTCTTTTCACCACTTCTCTCCTCATAGCTGCTTCTTCAGGACGAGGGGACATGAAGTCATAGAAGTCAATTATTTCTTCATGTAGTCTAAAGGAGAAAGTAGCATTAGTTATAATGACAATTTAATTACTACAATAAAATTTCACCAAAAACAGGCCATAGGCTTTAATGGCATCATTTAACCAAAAACAGCAGTATTTTCAAGAAAGGTGAATGCCACAACAGTTAGGCTTTCACATGGGAAACTGAAGTGTTTGGGATCTGGGACAGATATATTCATACTTGATTTTCATGGCAGCACCTCACAGTAATCTCAACAATACCTACACATCAGCCCTCATCACTTTACCTAAACACTAAAGATGTCAAAAGACACAGGACACAAACACTAATAGATATTTACTAACCTTCTTACTGGCTCAACAGTGAAGGTCAAATTCAATTTCTGATTCCCAAAGATTTTCTTTAAAAAACAAAGCGTAGTCTTAAAAACTACACCTTGATCCAAATGTGAAGCAGCACAAGAACAATTAAAATCTCCAAGCAGGTTTATTCTTCCAGGTGTTCCTACTTCTGTGTATGCAGAAGTTTACACAGACTTGGAAACAGGCCACTGGATTAATGAGTTTTCGCAGAGGGCGATAAAAGGGACATTTGAGTATTCCTTGATGTGAAAATGTCCACTTTGACCAACGGGAATTCCTTTGACCACTCAAGCCCTTTATTAGCCATTCATTCATATAGGAAGTGACCTTCCAACTGAACTACTCAGTGAGAAGTGTTAAATATACTCTCAAGTGTAAAGTACATTAATACCAGTGTTACATGAGTTCTGATACTGGATCTTTATACACGTTTTAAGTCCTTTTGTTTCCTATCTCCTGATACTATAGAACACATGCTGCCAAATTTGAAAGACCAGTTTGAGTTTTCAGGTTAATGTCATGTTTGCTTTCAATGGAAAAGCATCAAGCCATGCCAATCAAAAACAAAAAAAATGCAAATAACTACTGCTGTGATATTTTACAAAAACATCTTCTTGATGTTGACATATTTCTAAGATTTCTCTCTAATTCAAAGATATCAACTCAACATTGTAGTGAAATCCAAATACTGTCCTAAAAAAACCCATCTGGTTCAATCCTTAGTTAACATACTTAGCCTTCAAAAGGAAAATTTTATACATCTCTAGTAGAACTCTTAAATCTTCCCATGAGACTTTTGCAACTCATTTTACTAGAGAATTCCCACTCTAACAGATAGCCTCCAACAGACCATATGCCTAATTTTTAAGTGTCAGGATTCCTTTCCATACACAAAGAGATTTTAGCAGCAAAGCACAAAGATACTTCTAAAAAGCATACATATTTAGAATTACTGCTTGCCCTTTCTCTTATCTTAACTGGGCCTGGATCCACAATTGAACATTTAACTACACAGCAGACTTACCAACTAAACATTTCCATTTGTTGATGAGTCTACTTGATTTCAAAACTTCAGAGCAAGACAAAACACAAACTAACATGCTCCTATTTTATTTTGTTTCTAGAAAGTATCTTTTTTTTTTTCCCTTTTCCAAGATGACAAGACCAATGAAGAAAATACTTGAATACACCTAACAGCAGTGAGGCCAAACTAAAGACTTCCCTTTGTTCTGCTTATAAAAATCAGCAGTAGGCAGATACAGAGTGAAAGCAAGAACAGACAAAGCAGTTAACTCCCTCGCAGCAATCCTTCCAAGCCTTAATCTGGCATACTTTTTGGGTGGATCCCAACCATAATGTGTATTAGCTCAAAGGACTTTTCTTCCACTGATTTTTCCAAGTCTTTTTAGTCCATTTATGCTCTTGTCATTCATGGCATTCTATGAGAATTTAAGTGTGCATCAGAATAAAGAAGTGCTTTATTTTAAACTGCTGCCTGTTAATGATTCTATCTGATACTCTTTCTTGGGGGAAAGAAGTTATTACTGACAGTTCATCTCCAATCATAACACTTCTGAGGCTCTCAATTCATATCCACTTGTGTCTATCCACCAGCAATTTTTCAAGCTAGCAATCCTCATCTGTTTTTCTCTCCTTACACAGCAGCAGGTCCAAAGTTTGATCACTGCTAACCTTCTTCAGCTTGTTTTCAGTTGCACCATGTTTTGTGACAGGTGGACAGAAATGCACAGAGAGTCAATACATAATTACACTATTCAGTGACACCTGTTTTCATTTTCTTGTCCATGTCTTTGCAAAGATTGCTGCTAACTGCTATGTGAGGACATCTGAGCATACAGCTGCTCTTTAAAAGCAACCATTTATGAAGGAGCTTCAAGGTGTTTTCTGAGCAATAACCACCAACATAAAGCCCACTCACTGGGTATATTCAGTATGAATTATTTTTCTTCAGATTCATGATTCCATATTTACTAGAATTTAATTTTACCAGCAATTTTATAACCTAATGAACAATGAATTCCCACTGCAACTGTCCACAGGCAGCTCCAGCTTTCTATTATCCTTTCTATCCTCTTCTCATTCATTTTTTCCCTCCAGGTATTTATGAATATATCAAGCAACAGTCTTGAGTAATTCCACTGGTAACCTTCCCTTATTATAAAGTAAATAATTTATTCTTTCCTTTGGTTACTTCTAAGCAATTAACCCATAAGCCCAGCAAACCTGTGACTGTTCAGTTTTTACAAAGTCTTCAAAAAAGAATCTCAGAAACATTCTTCTGAAAAAATCCAACAGTTCTGTATTATCAGACTAATTGCATGAATAAGGATTACCAATGAATCCTTGAAGGAAACGAGACCTGTGAGACACAACTACCTTTATCAAAGCATGCACGAGCCCCTTTCTTTATGTTTACTCACACAAAGAAGTTCTGTTTTGTTATGGTATCAACCCCATCCAACCACTCCAGCAGATCCAGACATTTTTGAAAAAAATGCATTTACAGTAGCCATCTCATATTAGGGAAGGAGAATAAAAGGGGTCTCAGTTCCCCCAGGCACTGCAGCCTCTACCATACACAGCACAGTCTTTCAAAAGCAGCCCCTAGTGTGTCAGCAAGGTCAGAAAAACAGCAAGCACACAAGCACTGTCTCATTTCAATGCCCCACTGAGTTTCTGTTCAGATGATTAACACTGTCACAATTCTTAATCATATCATGAAAGACTCAAAAGAATACCACCCATCACTACTCTACATTTCCTTCCTTGATCTACTTTTAAAGAAGTCAGCTTCATATTTTCTACCTTGTGCTGGCAAGGCAGCACTTCATTTAATGCTTCAGTTTGCATGGGACAACAGCACAAGAGCTAGAGAATCAAAAATCATTTCAAGTTCAAACCATACGCCATGGTTTCATGGTTAAGTTCCTCTGGAATTCTTCAGCATATACCACCAGACATGGCTGTACAACAGTTACTCTGCTGATGGATTTACTCCTTACTGAAATTTAAAATGACAGTTGCCTGGAATCAAAGAAAGTTCTGGGGGGAAGTGTCTTAAGCCCTTCTCTGACAAAAAGCAATGCAATTAGTTCACTTAGTTTTTGCTACGTGATCCGACTTCTCCTGGGTGTCCTTTCATGTGTCTCTCTGAGCCCTAGTGACTCTGGCAAGTCTCTTGCTTCCAATGTGCAAGGTTTTCAGGTTTCCATGCACTCAGCAAACCAGTTCTCAAACCCTCTGTCTTAACAGACTTCTATTTTGTCTGCTCTTTCCAGTTCTCCTTAACTCAACAGCTTCTGCTTCTCAGAGAACATCATCTTCCTGATCTATGTCCTTCTGGATAAGAATCAATGCTACCTTCACAGTCAGCATATGACACCACCACCATCTTAATACAGCATTTTCAAGCATTTTACCCTTTTTGGCTTCCTCCTGAAGAAGCTTCTTAAAACTGAAATGCTTTTTTAAAATTTAATGTTACTGTAGTTTATATTTTTCTAAACATCTTTGCTCAAACAAGGTTACTGGAACACAGTCACAAAAGCAGCTCTGATATACATAAAACAAGATTCTGTATGCTGCTCAGGACTCATCTCAGAGTAACTTCTCTACCATCTGAAGGAATAATTTGGTGTCTGAAAAAACCAGATCACAACGGGATATTCATCCAGCCAATGCAGGGATGGTTTTCAGTTAAGTATTTTGCCCATCTAGCCTCTATGATTTTCATAAGCACTTGTTACTTCTTAAGTCAGGACTGTGACAGTATCTTAATCCTTAGGAACAGAATTTCAATTTGCAGCACATGATGTACATGCAGATCTAAGTAACATCTTAACTTGTTTTTTTTAAAAAACAACTTCCTTCAACAGATAGCATGAGTCCATTTTCTCAATCTCCTTCTGGCTTCATAAAGAACTTGGGCTCCAACAGCATCCCAGAACCTAGCTATCTTCTATCACATTTTAAGATGCCTATTATACTACTTTCCTAGCAAAGATAGGCATTTTAAGTGACTTTTTCACAAGCCAGTTTCACTACATTTATAGAAGCACTGGGAACAAAACTTGGTGAAATATAACTGTACTCTTAATGCAAAGATTAGAATGCAGGGATGCAGAAGAGAGGCTACTTGTACTTGCTACACTATTCAGCTTGCTAATTTTAACAGCATTAGTGAATGGTAGGTTGCTCCAGGCTATTACTACTAAGCACAGTAAACATCCACGGCTTACAGCCTGAACTATGCAATAGAATTGACACCTTTTGTTTACCAAAAATTTATCCCTTTTACTGTTTTAGGAAAGGCAGACACTTCTAGTCTTCAGGTTAAAATAATACTCAGGAGACATTCTCAGACTTTTGTAACGTTTTTCCTTAAGGCAGGTTTCTAAGAAAGGAGATAATTTACTTTACTCACTTACTGTATTTACAGCTATTGTTACATATAACATTGACTTGTTATTTCAAGGGCTAACTTCAATGCAGTGAAATGAAATTCTCAAACAGCATCAACAAACTACAAGGTGAGTAAAAAGCTACAGAGACTTTGTTCCCTCAAGTAAGCATCCTGTTTCTTTTCAACATCATGTCTACACTACTAAGCACATTAATTTATTCTAAAGGAACAGACAGAAACATGACTGCATCATTTACATAGTACAAGTGATTCTTTTTAAAAACATACTCTTTCGAGTAAGTAAAGAATATTTTTCTAACTGAAAAGTCTAACACATCAGCCAAGAATCCTTACAAAAGGAAAGAGTACATGCCACAGTTAAAGCATGTGGGTGTAACACTAGGGGTGAGTAGGAAAGGGAAGTAAAGAAATGGAGAGGCATAGACAGCATGTCAACAGAAGCTTTGTTGAAATAAAGGTTATAAATAACAGGATATGTTCTTTCAATGAAGTATGAACTCTGAAACATGCCTGAGGACTTTGCTGTCTCAAGATTAAATGGTGAAAGGCCCAGCAGCCACTGTGCACATTTCAGAAATCTGTTAAACTATACCTTCACCTACAACTACTGCAAAGCACCATTGCATTATCATGGAAATACAGGTGAAATCTTACACTACAACAATCAAATGCATTCAACAGTTGGAATCAGTGTTACAGTCTAAAACTGAGGAACACTGTTTAGTGAAATAAAGGAGAATATATATGATTGAAAGCAACAGTATATTCCAAGATACAGACTTTTTCCAATATGATCTAAGACATCTGCAAAAGTAGCAAAAATAGAACTATGACCGAGAAAAGGAGAAAATCTTCTCTTCCCACCCCACTCAACACCCATCAGGTGCCTTTACCTTTTTATACCAGTCCTCCTCACTACCAGTAACACTCCGGTAATAGTACTCTATGCCCTATGCAATGTTCTAGCCTTACAAATGAGAGAAACTACGAAAACACAGTGCTGTGTTCACAGACTGTACTGCCACACCAAATCAGTCTCATATTACTACGTAACTCAGACAGCAATTATCTTTGTCACTGTAACTGTATGGAAGGCAGCAAACTCAGAGCAGAATAAAAATAAAATCTCAGCTATACAGAACTTATAAATCAGAGCTGTGAAATGTTTCACAGGTAGGTACCCTAAATACTAAATTCAAATAAGAATCAAGCTTACTTTGCAAGTTAGCTACTAAGGAGATAATGGAAGAAAAAACTACTTTTGTTCTCATCCACAGAACAAAAAGAATAGTTTATAAAATACATTGTACCTTTTCCACAAGAGACTGTATTGTTCTTACTTCCTCTCTAAGCTTTCTCTTTGCCCCACACACTTACAAATCAGAGCCAGTCCTAATTTTAGATTGAGGTTCTTGCCAATTAAATTTTACCTCTTAGGAGCACTTTGACAGTTCACACACTCAAGAAACTAAACCTGTTAGACTGATTTAGACTGCAGATTTCCCAACTTGAGTAACAGAATTTGTTTGCATTTTGGAAGAGAAAAAGAATCAAAAACTAACGTATTTTTGCAAAATACATCAATCCAATAAAACCCAACCAATTACTTTATTAATGGCTGGATATACTTTGAAAAAGCTGCATTCTAAAAATCTAGAAAAGAAACTGATATATATCTCCAAGTTAATACATAGCAAAACAGACTCGCTACATAAGCTTCTGAACAGCTGTACATTACTCCTGACTTAGGCTACTGGACCTCACCACAACACCAAGAAAACATCACGTAATTATTTTGTTGCATCAGTGAAGGAGCATACCATATGTTAAACCTTGGAACTGAATCAGCAAGCTTGCTATGCCAATAAATAGAACCACTAAACACTGAAATTCCTGTCTTAATACTATTCTTTTCCAAATGCCCAAAGTTAGCAAGCGATTAACATCCCAGACAAGTCAGAAAGGTTGCAACAGCAGAAACACATTAGTGATGAGAGACTAATTATGCCCATGTAGATCAGGTATGCATTACACCAGGTTAGCCACTGAAACATTTAAGAGGAGAAGCAACTCTTGACATGATCTCAAGCAGCAGAGTCCAATTCAAAATGCATTCATCAAAGCACCACTAGCAGCAAACCCTGCACATTCAAAGTCAGTATCTCTGCAAGGCAACAAAAGCTAGAAAAGCCCTTTCTGGATTTAAGTACTGCTGCAGTTCACCATATAAAAGAGGAAGCTTCTTAATTTAAGAATCTCAACCAAAAGAATAAGGTGTTTCAGAGACTATTAAAGATATCAACTGGTTGTTTAGCAAAAGTATACATCCCTAATCAGATTTTAGGAAAAAAAGGAGCTTCTACTACCTTGTCACAGGATTCCATCAGAAGATGTCTTCAGAAACCCTGAAGTCATGTACAAAACAGGAAAAGAGGATTGGGAGATTAAGGATATCAAAAAGGATTATGAGGAACAACTTAATGAGATGCAAACCTATGCTTGAGAAAGGATAAACTAGCTCAGGAGCCCAAAAACCTGCTTCTGTTAAGTGAATTAAGTGATCAGAACAGAGAAAGTTAAGTGATCACAATGCATGACAAGTAGAGAAGCCGGGAGGAGGGGTTTCTTTTTTAATCCCTCAGAGGTTTCCCTGATCCCTAACTATATAGGGAGAACTTGTCCCAGACCAACTTTTTAGTAGAAAATACTTCACAGCAAAATCTATTCCTGGTAATTTGGTATTCACCAAAAGCAGCGCTCACTTGATACTGCATTTGTATCAGAAGAACATTAAGCAGCAATCTCTCTTTTTTTCATTTAAAAGCATTAGTTTTGACATTCATAATAGTCAAACAAATCAAAAGTAGAATCAATGCAACACATGAATAGTTAAAACTATATCAAGACATCAACATAGCTTTTGTAAATGGAAGTAGTGTCTTAAAGAAAACCATTAGGAATTATTTGCAAGAATCAGTGAACCACAAAGGAAATTGTTATCTACCTGGATTTCCAAACAGCATTTGATAAAGGTCCCACATGTCCTTATGAAGACTTACAAAGAAACTAAGCTGACCTGGGATGAGAGGGAAGACCTTCATGTAGATAAAGAACTGTTTTGAACAGAAAACAAGCAGCTGGAACTCTTAGCTTCCATATTAAAGGAAGGCCACCAGTGAAGCCCCAAAGTGCCCTATAGTAGTCAACATCCTCATAAGTGATCTGGCAAGGGGACAAATAGTAAAGCACAAAAGTCTGAGGCTGCAAGGTTATCTAGAATAAGCCAGCTCAAGAACTGCAGATGGACATTAAAATACAGACTGCACAATGAAGTAGCAAGCTGAATTTGAGATAGGATAAATATAAGCACAACAGAGGCATATGAGAAGATCCTATCTTTACAAAGATGCAATGAGGGGCTCTGCACCGGCTCTAAACGCTGAGAATCAAGATCTTGAAATAAGAATTCTGTTAAAAGGTCTGTTCAATACTCAGTAGCCATAAAGAATAGGCAAGTCTCATGTTAGTAATCAGGAAACAAAGTACAAGATAGAGCAAGATAGTCCAAGATGCAGGAATACTGTGACACTATCACACATGGGCCTGGTTCATCCAAGTCCCAAATATACAACAGAAGTGTAAAGCATACAGAAGTGATAAACACCTAGAGGCAGGCAACAGCTTCAATAGAAGGAGTGATTAAATAGACTAGAAAACAGACAACTGTCAGGTGATTCAACTTTTCCCTTACCTCTTTCAAGTCAGCTGCAAAGAGCACTCATGGACTGCCTCATTAATGCATAGACCTGTGGCTGGCAGCAGCTACAACCCTAGTGACAGCCTCAGGACAAAAAAAAAAAAATGGATCTTTACATAATGCATAGCTTAACTGAGGAACACCTTGCCACAGCAGCTCATACCAGCTCAAGATGAGATGAGACAAATTCATACATAAAATCCACAACAAGCTTAACAATGCACATCCTGTAGCCCAGGTAGTCAGAGAACCATTGATCACTGAAATCTGGGAGATTATTCCAGGAAACATCACCACAGGCTCATGTTGATATATTCTTCTCCCAACATTTGGCATTGGCCTCTAATGGTCTCACCCGGTACAGCTGTTTATGTTCTTAGTGCCAATTATCTCTACTGCCAAAACCTAACAACTGTGAAAAGCATCATGAAGCTGATGCCAGATTAAACTGCTCCAAACATGTCCCATTCTCCTTTATACACAGATGTGAGCACCTGTCATGCAAAGCCTTCTCATGTTTTACTACTGTAGCTCAGCCGTTCTGACCTCTAGTACTATGTTCTCTCTCAAGTCTACTGCTGCCAAAATACTCCTTTCATTCCATTACCAAAAGCATCAGTCTCTAACTCTACACTAGGCATCCACTTTACAAGGAAACTTTGAGCTTTACCTACTCTAGTCAACTTAGCCGACCACAAAAAGAGATGTTTTGTTCTTTTGACAATTCATCCAGCAGCTATCCTTGAACTCTGCTGCGTACCAGCCTTTAGGCATGAAAACAATCGGTTCAACCACATCCTGATGCTCTCTCAAGTCTCTCTCCAGACATTTACTACAACTAACAGGCAACCACTCCCACCCTCCTCCTTGCATACTACAGTATATACTGCCCAGTTCTGCCCTGATCCTAAAGCCAGATGAAACAAGAATCGAGTGTACATTGCCAGCACTGCCTGCCTCTTAATACCTCATTAATATCTTCACTACAGGTATCCACCTAACATTGCAGATAACAGACACTAGTGATTTAACAGACGAAGCATAGCCCATTGTGTTGATTCTTTATTAGAAAGTATCAGAGCAAGACAGCACTGTTCAATACAGGGAGGAGTTAGAATACCACCCTTGGGAATCCCTTAAAGTCCTTACAAGGGCTGGACACCCCCCGTGCAGACAGTAAAGGCTTCACAGAGCTTCCAATGTCTGCATTTTTTCAGCTCAAAGTACAAGAAAATAAAATTTGCAAAAGGAACTGCCAATGTGGCATCCCTACATATTAATTTGCATTGTCCAGCTCTGACAGCAGCATAAGAAGAAGCAAGGGTTGACAAACAGGGAACTAGAGCTATGGAAGGTCCTGAATGCAATGCGTTTTTAATAGAACATTGCACAAAACCCAGTTAATTGAATTTATCTTGGTCACCAAAGTTCAGCAATATATCATACAAGCAAAAAAACCCAGTAAGACTGGAATTAGAAACACTTCAGCATACAGGTGAAGAAATAAACAAAACCTAATATAGACTTAGTATATAGTAACACCACCACATCTGAGTAGCTACAGCAGTTAATCTCTGGACATCACTTCTGGTACACAGTATCCTTCAGCTGCAAACTGGTGAACACTGAAGCAAGTCTTCTGGAGAAGCATCATCATAAGCTTACCTTGCTTCTAAGAACCCCCCCAAGTATCTGCTATGGTCACCAGACAACACTAGCCTGAATCCTCCTTCAGCCTAACCAAATGTGTTTGCACTCTTGTGCTCTACAACACAACTTTTGTGTCATTATCAAGAGATGGTTAAAGGCAACAGGTCTGGAGGGGGGAAAAATGAATGGAGTAAATCATCAGATGCTATGCAATGCTAATTAGTCCAGGCAGAGCACTATTCCTAAGTATCATAACACTTCTGGTACCCACACTAATCCTCAACAAGCCAGTTCTGTTGTCTCTGCACAGCACTGCAATGTACCAAGCATATACATCAGGTATTTCAGCACCAATCTCATTCAACATCTACAATTAATCTGAAAAGTTAGTTGAAAGTATTAAGCAGAACAGGCTCATATTGTTAAAAATGCCTTAATTCTTTACTTTGTTAAATTCATATTAAGAAGCAGAAGAATTAACTCAGATACGATTTTATACTACTCAGAAGCTATTAGCTACATCTTAAGAGAAAGTGCCCTATTAGCTGTGTACCCAAGCAATGCAAACCTAGCAGTAGAGTCCTTAGTAAAAAGTTTAGAATAGCTTGATTCCATATTTTGAAATAAAATTCCAGCCCTTTTAAACTCTCTGGATGCTTAAATTAGTCAGATATATTTAAAATACTGACTTTACAGAAACAGAAGGTGTTACTTTGATGTACAAAGAAGGCAGACCCTAAGATGCTAGATGTAGTTTAAATCCACTCAAGAGGATACTTTACAGCAGCAAGAAACCACATGTAGTTCTGAACATCAGTCACAGCAGTTTGAGCTAACCTTATAATATTAAAGAACACTTACCTGCATCACATCTGAAACCAGTCATTTTGTCATCTCTACTGTGCTGTACTCCTAACCTAAACCCAGGCATTTAACACTTTACACTACTGCTATATTAATCACTCTGTTGAAGCATTGGAATAAATAAGGCTTCATTCTCCTCACTCCTTACCTTCCAAAAATCTGGAAAAAGATGACACAGGTCAATCTAGGGCATCCTAAAGCATAGCTAAAGCATAGCTTTAGGATGAAATCTAATCAAGCATGGCTATTCACACTTGTGTTTTATGAGAGGGAGAATTTTCTTTACAACACAAAGATTGGCATGCTACTGTCAGAAGGTGGTAAAAGCAATAGGTGTGAATCCACTAGAAAAAAGGAATGCTGTACATAGAACAAAACACAGCCTTTACAACATAAAGCATTCCTAAACATCACCACACCTAGCATCACAAAGCCACTGAATATGATCCATTTGAAAAAAAAAAATGGTGATGACTTGCACTGCTACAGACACTCTCCAGCTCTGAATGAGAAAGCAGAG
The DNA here is from genome assembly GCA_020745775.1 of Theristicus caerulescens. Taxonomy (NCBI): domain Eukaryota; kingdom Metazoa; phylum Chordata; class Aves; order Pelecaniformes; family Threskiornithidae; genus Theristicus; species Theristicus caerulescens. Next base: position 90,372,349 of record CM036558.1, read on the forward strand.
AGAGCACAGTACTATTTCAAAGCATGCAGGCATTTCATCAAAAGTACTACTGCATCCTGGGAGAGGGCAAACAGAGATTACCCTTCTTAGTCTGTTACTAAAAGACACTATAGTAACACTGTGAGCTATTGCGTATGACTTGAAAATTGTAGAAAAACCTTCTGCAGAGAACAATACTCACAGCAGAGTAAGCTCTGACATTCACGTATAATATGAGCACAAGAGCATCAACGATCAAGTCCTTCTTCCTATAATCTACGGCCAAAGCAGACTGCAACTCAAGATTGTAAGGATCCCATTTTTTGACAGTTGCATACACCAGTTTGACACCACTGAAGATGCTCTGTCAATCGACCATCACAGTTACAGAAGTGATGCTTCAGGACTGGGCTGGCAGTTCCAAGTAACACCAGGCAACAAATCAGGAACATAAAGGATTCAGACGAAACTTCTGTAGGGATCTGTTCCCACCCCAGTCTTTTCAGTGCATTTTTATTTGAAGAGCCAAATAATACACCAGCCTGGTTTCAGGAAAATGAAGTTAAATTCACCGGTAGTCAGGAATTACTGCAGAAGATAGACACCTAAAGCCACTCCATCAGTGACAATACTTTTGTTATTTCAATCATGTAAGTATTTCATACAAAAGTTTTCTAACACTGAACAGAAAATTGTTTTAGAATACACGCTTGTCTGAGATTCACCTTGGGTAACAGAACTCAAAGCTTAAGGCAGAAACTGCTTCTCATATTTAAGTCTATGGTCTCAACTCCCATGCTCTCCTTCAGCACTAGTTCCTTGCTACTCTAAGGAAGCTATGACATTTGTACAGTTTTGTGAAGCTTAATGATTTGACAAATTAATCATGAGCCAGTCTGGAACTATGGGATCACACATGCTGTAGTTACCGGTGTCCCACCCCTATCATCAGGTCTCACTGTAGTAATACAGATCCTTGACAGAAGACCAGGAAACACAGCTTCCACTTTCAAAGATATTTAGCCAAGAACTCGTCAGCAATTCATCAGCAAAAGAACAACCTGCATTATGGAACTGAATAGTGCAACTGAAGCTTGGCTAAACAATTTACTTGTGTATGGATTCTCTATAAACTTATACTTGAGAAGTGGCATACCCTTTATTAAAGGAGAGCCAACAGAAAAGGGCAGAAGATGAAAGGGCATGTGATTGGCATAGGTGGTGCTGCCTAACAATGAGAGGACAAAACCTGCAGTGCCTGGAGTCGATTCCCAAGTTTGCCATAGACCTGCTGGGTGACCTCAGGCAACTCCCTCATCCGCCTGCCTGGAGATCTACCTCAGTGACACAGACTTGTCTTACACAGATAAATTAAAATATTAACTCAGTGTTCTACTGCATCTCTATGGAAAATAAATAAAACAAAGAAGTTCAGACTATTTTAAGATAATATTGGAATTTTAGACATACATCTTATTAGTGCAGGACCCAAATCTCCTAGCATATGACACCTCTTAAACATAAAAATCTTAGCTTCCTGTAAGCAATTTTCATTTTCGGTGTCAGTTTGGAATTAAAAAGCAGTAGTCACAAGCCTTGTCCTCCCCAAGAGAGGCAATGGTTCGCAAAAACAGAACTTTAAAAAACATCTTTTAATACTTTTGGATAACTTTAATGCACTCAACGCCTGACAGTACCACCCAAAACAGAAAAGGAAGACATTGTCCTCAAGTTAAATCTCTCACTTAAATTTCTCCAGCTCTGAAAGTTTACCCTGTTATTTTTATTTCCCTCTACAAGTATGCAGTGCCTTTACTCCATGGGCATCCAAGGATCTTGGATTTTAGGAGTTCCAAGAAACTATTTTTGAAGTGACATCAGAAATCTGCTATGGTCAATCAGTGCAGCTAGCACTTTTGCCATGAATGAAACAATCTTAACATTAGAAAGCAACATTTCCCCTTGACTGAGTGAAATTTGACAGCTGAAATACAGAAACCTCACGGAGCACCCCAGAGGTGCTTTGTTCAAGTTTAGCCCCTTCTACATGCCAATCAGACCAAACTGAATACTCAGCCTTACTAACTATCCATTTATATGAGAAAGTATGGCCACGGAATAGGATAAGCTTTGTAAAAGCGTTCTCTTTAGAAAGCCAAGATTTCAGTTCAGATATTGGCTGGCTCAATCTACTCTAGAGATGGAACATTTCCCTCAAAAGTGTTCTAAGACCGCATTGACTTTCGTGCTTATTTCATCCAGAATTGGGCACTTCTCTTTCAACTGATGTCCCTAACGCTCCTCAAAGTAACCAACCTGCTAGGGCCCAAGCAGAGCTGCTTAAAAATTAGTGTAAGGGTCTTCTTTGAGCTCCTCTGAGCTGAAGCCTTCCGCTTCCCCCTTGCAATCTGAATCTGACCCCCAGGAGCTTTGGCAAGCATCCCCCACCCACCGTTGCTTTAATTATTCTAGGTGCCATTTGATAGCGGCCTGACAACTTCACCTCTCGACCTACTACAAGGCCTGGGGTTCCCAGGCCCTGCCGGCATCGCTGCTTCGGCCAGGAGCCACCCAGCCAGCACAGACCAAGGTGATTTAGGGAAGAACAGGGTTTTGTGCCCCGCCACCCCCTAGCATCAACCTCGCTGCCGCAGTCGGCTCCAAAGGGGTTTGCCTGAGCCCGACCCCCCCGCCCCCGCGCCCAGAGGGGCCGCAGGAGAGGCCGCCGAGGTCCCCCTTTCCTCTCGGGCTGCAGCAGCCCCCGGGGCCCCGGCTGCTCACCCCTGGACGCCCGGGCTGTATTTCCTGGTCTTCCAGGGCGTGCCGGGGCTCTGCAGCGCTGGCTGGGGCGGCTGCCGCTGCTGGTGGGGGGAGCTGTTGACGGCGAGGCCCCGGCTGCCGGAGAGCAGGTAATTCATCCCATAGGTGCTGGCTTTATTCTCCCGTTTCCTGCGGCCCGGGTGGTACTGGTGCTGCTGGGGAGAGGCCGGCGGCGGCGGGTGGGGGCTGCGCGCCAGGTGCGGGGGCTGGTGGTGCCCGTTCACGCCGTTCACTTTGTTCTCGTGGAAGTTAAAAAACTCCCCGGGTCCGGCCCCGCTGCCCAGCAGCCCGGGAGGAGCCACCGCCGCCGCCCGGGGGCCGCAGGAGGAAGAGGAGGAGCCGCCGCCTCCGCCGCCGCTGCACGATCCCGAGGAGGAGAAGCCGGGGCTCTCGGTGCCGGACTCCACCGACGAGCAGGAGGACGAGGAAGAGACGGAGGGCGACTTCTGCAGCCGCCGCCCTCCCTCGCCGCCGCCGTTCACCGCCGCGGGGCCGGCGGCGGCAGCGGGAACCAGTCCGGTCAGCAGGGCCGGAGGGGAAGGCGAAGGCGAAGGCGGCGAGGAAGAGGAGCAGCAGGCGCCGCCGCCGGGCGCCCCGAGCCGCACGCAGCTGTGGCCGCGGGGCGGGGAGGCGGCGGCGGCCGAGTCCAGCGCCGGGGAGTTAAGGCAGAGGTAGTGCGGGAAGCTGGCGCCGCCCCGGCCCCCCACGCCCTGCGAGGTCTCCCAGATCTGCATCCACAGCGCATTCGCGGGGCCTTTCTGCTCGGGCTGGATCCAGGCCACGCGGGGATCCATCCACGCCCGCCCGCCTCCGACCCTCACGGCCCGGCCAGAGCGCCGCGCCGCGCCGCCCGCCGCTGGCCCGCCCGCCGCGCACGCCCTCGCCTCAGCGCGCCGGGCCCGGCAGCGGCGCTAGACGCGGGCCGGCAGCAGCGGCATGTGTCGCGGGGAGGAGGGCGGGCGGGGAGGGGGGCAGAGCCGGGCGAGGCCGGGCGAGCGCGGCTCGGGAGGAGCGGAGGCGGCGCAAGAACTGTACCCGGCCCGGCGCTGCCCGGAGCGCTCCCCGCGCCGTTCCAATGTGGCGTCCCCCTCGCCAGGGCCAGGAGCGGCTCTGCGCATGCCCCGCAGATTTTAAACCTTCACCGGAGACGGCCGCCCTGGCAACCGCACATGCGCGCTGGCCGCCCCGCGGGGAGGGGCCCGGCCCGCCGGCCGCGGCGGGCGGGGGAGGCGGGCGGCCGCTGGGAGGCTGCCCCCGCCCCGCCGCGCTCGGCCCGCCGCGCCTGCGCGCCCGGGGAGGTCGGGAGCGCCGGGGCGGGGCGGGACGGGGGGCGCGGCGTCCTCCGCGCCTGCGCGGAGAGGCCCCGCTTCCCCCGCCGCTGCGCCCGGCGGAGCCGCGCCGGGCGGGGAGCGGGGGGGGGGGGCGCCCTGCCGTTAGCGGCTGTCTGCCGCAAGCCCCGCGTTGTCTGCTCGGTGCCGGCGCTTGTCCCTTCGGAGGGGTGCAGCCCTCTTCCCACTGAGAGAGGGGGGCGAATGCTGAGGGGGGATTGAGATGAGGAGGGAGTGCAGGCAGGCCCGCCTCCAGCGGGGCTGAGCGGCCGGGGCTGCGGGGGCTGGGCCCCTGGGGCGGAGGGGAGGCCCAGAAGCGGACAGGGCCAGAAGCGCAGAGTTCACGGGCGGGGGCAGGCTCTCCCGCTTGTCTCCCTAGCACCAGGAAAGCACCGCGAAGTACTACGTTTCCACGGAGGACTCCAGGGTTTTATTGGGCTTGAATCTCAGGGGGTCAGTGCCCGCTGCAAGGGGTGTCTCTGTTATGGAGGGGCTTCGTCTGCAGGGATCGCTGGGTAAAATGCACGCAGCTGGTGGAGTGGGATCAAATGCGGGTGCAGTGTGTTTTTTCTGTGGTCTAAAGATCGGCTCTAACAGCCAGCCTTCCAGAATCATGTTCATAACTCTTCTCCGCCTAATCCAATGGTTGGGCCTTTTCCGTGAGCAGCTTCAGCATGGGTATGGATTGAGTGTCCTCTCCCCGGGGTACCCCCAGAGCCTCCAGTGGTCCAGGACTCACCAGTCAGTTGGATACGACCCTTACCTGACTGCAGAACAGCAGAGAAAAGGGTTGGACATGCATAATGAGAAACACTATCAGGGAATCCCAGTTACAACACTCCTCCGATGCCCTTGTGTGGTACAGCTCTTAAGGGATCTAACAACTTACTGCCACAGAAGAGAAAAGGAGAGGTCCCGTTCTCCATAATCCTGCTGCTCCCTTTCCCTGCTCCCTTGCACAAGCCCTGGTATTGATCAATGGACCAATTTAACTTGTTAATTCAGCAGAAAACTGCACTGGGAAGAAAAGTAATAGTTTTCAGCAGTTCATTTTGAATGAGCTTACTTTGTGATCAGAGCTGGCACTAAAGCAGGGGTAGAGTGAGGATGAGAGAACTGGACTGTCATTTGTTAGCAGAGGGCGGTGGTATTTGATGCCACTGTATTCTCTAACTATACCCTTAGACTTCAGAGCAAGAGAAACTGATTTGAGGGTGACAGCCTAATGTTTATGGTTGGAAGTCATTTAGAAAGAGCGAGTCATTCATTTGTTTTTGTTAAGAAACAGATCTATTTTCAGGAATAACAGCCAAACTACGCATAAAAGTACACAATAAGCTAACCAAAACGAAACCACATGAAAGAGCCGTTAAGCTTGTCTCGCATAAAAGCATGTTCACCAGAATTTCCATCTGATGAAACCAAAGCGCCCTCCTAACTTGTGTGGTCAACTAGGTATACAGATCTTCAGCACAGATTTCAGCTGCTTGAGTTACTGATAGCAGTCCTTGGTTTTACAGTCCATCTTCCCAAAGGATTTTGGATATTTTTTGGTTTGTTTTGTTTTTAACTGAACTTGAATGGAGACAAATAAACACGTCCCTCAACTCTGTTCTTTTCATATAAATGCCATAAAAATAAACCACAGAATTATACTGTCTCTTTCTTCTTTCAGCCCTGAATACTTTGCATTCTTGCCTCTACAACGGCCCAGGTTCAGCAAGGAGAGGTGAGGATCGGCAGTATTTCCGCAAGCCTAGCCAGTGTGGTGTGCTGGTGGTTAGAATGGTTGCTTTGTAGATCCACTTTGAAATACTGAGAAGGCTGAGGAGGCCATAGAGCCCAGATCTCAACCTTTTTAGTTCCGTGTTCTGACTTTCCACACAACGGGTGAAGATCACATCTTCAAGCTGCTGAGTTAAAAATCTTAATAAAGAAGTACTGATCAGTGTTTTGGGGGAAAAAAAAAGAAGAGAGAAAAAAAAAAGACACAACAACCAATCTTATGGAGGCAATTCCTACCTCTGCAGCAGTTTCATGACCTGTTTTCTTTATTCCCTTCCCTGCCCTGCTGCCATCTTTTAAAAGTCACCGCTTTCAAGAGGGCCTGATTTCTCACTCTGACTTTGCTAAAATGATCTCCAACTTCATTTTGAGGTCTAGCTGGTAGAGACCACTGCCTTGTAAGCGGCAATAACTCAAAAGCAGCTTTTGATTGAGGAGAGACACGGTATTCCTGAGGCTCTCACCAATCCCAGCACTGTCTTGGAAGGGGCCAGGCTGTTTCCTGAAGTAGCTACAGTCTTCTCGGAAGGGGTTGCCTCTCACTGACTTAAACTGTGTTCCTGTAGACAGAATTTCTGAAGCTACAATGGTGCTTTGTCAGTTCTTTCTATGGGGTCAAGGCAGCAAAAACCCTGTGAGTGTAACAGAGGGCATGGGATGGAAGTTTTGGGTACAACATACTCAGGGGTCCACATTTTAAGAACACGGAGAAGAAGGAAGTCTCCTCTGAGAAATCTGTAAACAATGGTTTGTTAATACGCCAGTTCACTCATGTATCCCATGATGATTCGTTGAAGCTTCCGGCAAGTCACTGAAATATCTCTGCAGAAAAGGAGATGTTACCTGGTTCCTTTGTAAGTGTGTATAATATGAAGAAATAGTACCCGATGGTTTGTTGTGGGACAAGGACAAGAAAAATTATCATCTTCTAACATCAGCTCTTACTCTCGTCTGTTTCTAGCATCTCCATTAAGAAATCTAAATAAAGCATGTTTCTAATCTTGTCTCCTTAAAGTGAGAATTCCCCTCTAAAGGTAGTAAGTGAGAATTTCCTTTGCAAGGATTGATTTTTTTTAATTGATTTTAATTCAGTTGTCCTTTACTGAATGAAACTACTCACTGAAGGTAAGATTCTCAGAAAGTTTGAAAGTCAAATACAGTTTTGATCATCAGAAAAATTTGCTTTCTTTTCAAAAGAGCTTCCTTCCCACTGGTGAACTTGTCAGGACACAAATAATGAAAAGATCCTAACCTCAGGAGACACAATGCCTTGTTTGCCGTGGGGAAGTTCAAATGCTTGATTCAGATTATGAATGTCATATTAAAATGCCTCATACTAGCATTGCCTGTCTTATGCCAGTAACACAATGTCCTACTCTTTTTTCGTGACTTCAGTTTCTTTAACTTTGTATTTAACTAAGTATTTAACTTTGAAGTTATAGAACTAATGACTAAAAATGTAGTCTCATTACTGCCAAGGTCATTTAATTAATCTGTTATAAAATGTTTTAATCTGGCTGCTTGTCACAGAGAACACAACCACAGCTCCCTCTTGGATGAAGATTATATTTCAGTTTCAGCTTCAGCCAAATACATCTTTGATTTGGCAACAGTGACAGTGCTGGAGTCTTTGGTAACCTTGTAGTTGATGACTGACATTCTGATGACTGCAATTCCAATTCTGTGAATAGTTCATATGTTTTGGTAAATAATGGCGATTGAGTTAAATACCTAAGTGGGATATATACAGGGCAGTGTTGCCCAATGCTTGCTGTTAACCTGTTTTTTTAATGAACCCTCTGAACTCATTAACGCAGATAAAGGCAGGTAGTGTCTCATACCTTTGATATGGCTCAGTTTACACCCCTGGAAATGGTGAGATGCAAATACAGCACGCCCATGTGATGCAACCCTAGTTCTGTTCTCTGAAGCTGGGAATTGCCATGGATGTGATTCCACCAGGGCGACACAGCAGCTGAGAGGCGTCCAACAGGTTCTGCAACAGTTCACAGTGTCCAGGACATCTCCAGGATATTGTCCCATGTGACCTTCATTCTGGTCACCCACAATCTCGCCGCAAGCCTCTGATATATCACCGCCTTCATGCTCACCAGCTCTGATCTCCTTCATAGCCTTTGCAGCCCGTAAGATGGATGGAGAAGGTACAGAGAGTAGGGTTCAGCAATATATCTGACCAGGCTAGTTTCTGCTGAAGGCAAGAAGAGGAAAGAACTGAACAAACCACGGTCTCAAGCTGGATGGGGGTGTGAAAGAAAGGCTATCTAGCCAAGGAGGTGCATCTCTAACAAGTGACCTTCAGAGTGTGCTAGTCACCAGGAGACAGTGTTGGGGAGGAGGTAAAGGGGAGTCAGTTTCCTTAGCTGCACTCTTGTCACATTTTTTTCAGTAAATACCGCCCTGGACAGGAGAGCAGAGATACAGTTTTCATCTCTCCAACGAGGCTGATCACAATGGGGACATGAGTAGAAATCCAGAACAGGAGTTTCTGGTTCTTACAAGACGTGATTTGGGGCATTCTTGCAATCTGTCCTCTGGAAACACAGGCTTTTACCTCTTCAAAATGGCTTCTGTCTCCCATTAAAGAAGGCCTGGCATGAGTAACCCTGAGCAGGCTAAAATAATGTTATGTTTTCCTCCTTAAATCTTCCACTCGCTCAGTCCTTCCTCTCTCCATGGCTCTATGTCCTCTTCTGATGAAGACTGAGCGTCAGCCAAATTTCGGGTGTTGAGGCATATTCAGAGCCAATTGAAGTGCAGAGGCTGAAACAGCTGTCAACTACCAGCCGTCTCCTCTTCCCACTCCATCTTCCCCCACTCTTACAAGGGTTGCCAGCCCTGTGTCAGAGAAGCTGAACAGATGATAAATCAACAGCTGAACAGCTGCAGCTTCCAGCCAGGCATGTTCATACACATGAAAATTCTTTTCTAGCTGCCTACATAAAATAGCAGGATGGTAAACGGAGAAAGCGTGGGAGGCGGATCACAAGCCAGAGTGGCAGCTTGCGGGGGAGAGGTTGCATGGACAGCCAGGTGTGATTCTTGCCTCACACCGCTGGATGTGTGTCAACACTTCTGGTGGGAACTCTGTCTTGGAGACCTTTCGTCACCGGGTACTACAACAGGAGCAAGGTAAACCTGTCACCTTCATATACCCACGTTCTATTTCCATTGATACAATTGGGACTCTGATAGGGATTACTTTCAAAGTGCTGCTTTATTATGAATATTTATCTTGGCTTATTACACTACAATTAAATACTTAACACGGCTTTTTTTTACAGTTTTCCATGACATAAAACAAATAATTATTTAATTGTTCTGTTTCAAGGTTGGTCTATGCAAATTTTTAAATTGTTCTTGTGTTCCATTTTGTTTCTCTTCCTCATCTAGAAAAAGTTTGGAAGGGTACAGATTTTGGAAGGCTTCTTTTTTAACTCAGAGATTAGGAATTTCTGCCTTTAAGACTTGTCAGGTTTCTTAAGAGAGAATATGCTGCCAGCACTAACACCTAATTGAAGAGAATTAAATCTTACAGACTTTCTTTCTTCAAAGGCTTATTTAGACACAGAAATTAAATTGTGTCTAAATAAGAACAAGAACACAGAGGGTTTTAAGAATAATTTTAGGTGTGGAAAGTAATCTGTGAGAGAGATCATAAGCAAGTGAAGTTTATATTAAATACCTATAAAGCTCTTGAAAGTATTTTTCTGAGTGGGATCTGAAGAATTGTATGAAATCAGGTGCTCTGTCTTCCTGTTCTGGTTAATGCAGAACTGTGTGAAGAGTTGCTTTTATAAGAAGGATCACTTACCTTTGAATGGCAGGTTGAGGGAACACATTAAGAAGACTCTAGTGAAAGTTCATGGGAGCAAATTCCTGGAACTGATCAGGATTCCTCCCTTAGTCATGTTTGCAATCTAGGAGGTCCCAGGATCATCTTTAAGTTGTCATTCTCCAGGTTGTTGTGTAGAGAGCAGCTGAGGGCATACAGAACCTGCTGTGTGAATCGTAGCAAGGGGAAGGGATCCCAATTCACGGCATGGTTGCACATGTTCTAAAATGGAAGGAAAAAGTAGATCTGGCCAGACCTTCTGCTAGGAAAAGAATCTGTAAGTAATGCATTCATCCTAGGAACAATATTACAATAAAAATGCTTTCCTTCGGATCTGTTGAATGTCAGTTTTCTGCTGAGGAGAGCAAGATACTATTAAAAAAAGAGGATAAAAAAATGCTAAGGTGTGCGGGACAAGCTGTGAGAGAGCTGATGCAAAATTTGCTTAGTGAGGATGTGTCCTGGAGCCCTCATCTGCCATGTTAACATGGCACCAGATAGGGCACCAGCTGCTGCTATACTAAACCTGGAAGAATCATTTATGCAGAGCAGAATGACTGTGGAAAGAATTAAAGAAAAGTTACGTTGGGTGTCAGCCAAGACTATCATGGTGAAAGATGTAGCCCTCTTTTATTAGCTCCCAAGCTAGATCAAAGCCATATTTGATCTTGTACAGATTTCTAGAAGCTAATTTATCTTGCATGGTCAGCTGCTTTAAGTATTTTTCATTGGTTCATCCTGCCCACTGGTCTTCATCTATAGGCAGCACATGCACAAACCTATATGCATTCACTCTTTAAATAGAAACTGCACACCATTGCAATGCGCCTCCCTCTCCTTAAGTATGTCTACGTTCTGCATCTCCACCTTCAAAGCTATTATTTTTCACTGTTCTTGGGCCACAACTAAATCACTTGGACATCTCAGGAAGGAGATTTCCAGAAAAGAAACAGTGTGATGCCAGTATAAAAGTGCTGACCCAAGCCATATTCACATTGGGCCATAGATAAGTCAGCAGAGGAGTACAGAAGATCAAAGGACAGCAAGATTTTTTTGCAGGGTTTTTAGGTAACATCAATATGCAGCAGCTGTAGGATAGATTAGATAGGGACTGATAGGAAAGAATAATACACTTTAGCAGGTCCTTTAGAATGAGGATAGGAACAAGGATGGGAAAAGTGTGAGTCAGTAAGAGAGCATGGCTGAACATTTAATCTGATGTAGAGAAAGACCTGGACTAGGAATAAGGAGAACAAAGGAGGTGGAGTGGACAGATGGGGGTGTTGGCCAGGTGGGCAGGAAAACTGGCAGAGTGCTGACTCATCTGTTAGCACACACATTTGCCATTTTCTCTTTGAAGGAGCTAAAGTCAAGGCCAGGGACCAGCAGAACAGTATTCAGACACCTCTCCCCCAGACTTTCTGTTGGCACTCCAACTTTCTTGCACCAAATCCTCCTGAGCTCAATACTGGAACCATGTAGCACTTCACAACTTCCTCTGCCTCCCTTGAGACATGATAAATAGCTTTACCATCAGTTCTTTCCAGTGCATGGGCATACTGTGGACAGAGATCAGCTGGGACTTCTCCAAGACTTCTTCAGTTTGTCAGTACCATTTCATCTTGGGACCCTACACACATGCAGTGGAACAGACATGCCTTTGGGAACCTGAAGACTGTAGATGAACAGGACATACCTGAATATCCCAAACCCCCTTGTGATGGCAGTGCCCATATCTCCTGTCTGTGAGTATCAGCAGTGAACATGATAGTTATCTGCAGTGGCAGTCTCCACTCTATAGCCATGCGAACTGAGTTAAGGAAGATCATGAGGAAGGAGTAGTGAAATGTCATCACTGAAACAGGTCAGGATTTCTGGTTGCCTGCGGTGACCGTGCTTAGGTTGAGCTAGGAGAATAGCTGTTGCCCCTCCAGGCGGGTCATGGGCCAGAGTGAGGAGAGGCTGCCGTTCCTGCTGCCACGTGCCAAGGTGAAGCACCCATGTAACTTCATGAAGGGGCTGCTTCATTTTTTCCCCATGCCTCAAAACCACCATTGGCTCAAAGCATCCAGAAGGCTGGAAACACCTCCAGATTCCTCCAGTGAGGCCACAGGGAGGCCTCACAGGCCAGTGATCCTCTCTGCTGAGTCCTGGTGTCCAGACAGTTCACTGATGATTCTTGTGCTCCCCAGCTGAGTGAGAGGTCTGAGTGCCCTGCAGCCAGGAGCCTGCCTTTCAACAGTTTAGCCTCCAGTACTACAAGTCTAACTAGAAGCTGTTTACTTGTTTGTTTGTCATAGTTGCTGCCGGAAGGAACTTGCAATGGAATACTCTTTTCTTGCAGAGTCTCTGGCAGAGCTCATGGTGTGGTATTGACCGATGCTATGGAGCAGGTAGATGGAGCACTCGTTCTGCCCACAGAAACACAAAACTTGCTCAGCCATCTTTTTCTTTTGGTGTGGTGGCAAGGATACATGGACCTCCTCGTTGGAAACAAGTTAATTTGGACACAAGACAGATGTGCTTGTGGCTCTAGGGCTGCCTAGTGGGACCTGGAGAGCCTCTTTTCATCACCAGGCTGTAGCTGTTTTCTCATTCAGAGTTGCCTGGTTATATTTATGAAGTTTATCCCAGGTGGTTCCTCATGAGGTGGTGACAGACATGGTTCATGAGGCCTATTTTTGTTGGATGGAAATAATCTCTTGAGTATGTACTCAGAAGGTGACAGACATTAACACAATGTAAACCTCAAGTTTTTTAGGACTGTGCAAAATTCTCAGAACATGGCTAAGCCACATGGCTACCAGTTCGTAAAGATCCGTGTTGCCAATGAGTCTTGCATGGTGCAAGAAAACTGTAGAACGAAATGCATTGAATGAACAACTTTTGTGCAGTCTCTGCCTCTTATTTGCTCAGTTCATCTACCATGAGTTAGGAGGAATTCGATCAGACTGGCCACACAGACAACTCCACAGAAGTGATTCTGAGCATAAAGTCATGCTACTGCCCTTTCCAACTGCACACATGTATCGCTTACTGGTTGAAAAGTGCTTCTCTGGCAAGTGTGTTGCCATTCGTTTTAAATGCTTCTGTTGATTCTTTCCCTTGTTGATGGTCTGTCATGCTGTCCAGAGGCGATTGTGTACTACTGACAGTAGTGTTCTCATAGTACCACTCTATACCCCATACTACCCAGTGGGATGCTTCAAGAGTGCCATTGCATAAATCTATGGCTGACTCCAGGCTGTGAAGTGCAGACCACTTCAGAGTCTTCCCTTGGACTGTATCTGTTAGGAGGGGAGAGCAAAAATTATGAGGATCTGTCTACAAGTGCTGTCCTGAGGCTGTGGGAGCTGCCTCTTTCACCTTTTGCCCTGTATTTCTTCCTGCTGTTTTCTACTTTCTGCATCCTCGTGACAAGGGAAATCCTTCCCCTGCCCTGCGTGTAATATGTTTCTTGTTGATGACAGGTTATGGTACATAATGCACTACTTAGCCTGGCTGTAAGGATCCTACTGCCTGGTGCTGGCCTGGAAGTGACCTGTGGTTACTAGCAATGGCTCTGGCATAGGTCTAGGAGACAGGGTGGAAGTGGTTTGATCTTGATTGTGCCATTTATAGGCTAGACAGCTCTGCCTCAGCTTTCTGCACAGCTGCTAAGAACAATTTCTTGACATTTGTACTGCATGGCGTAATTGTTTGCTGGGCCTGATTCAAACTCTCTCATTCATTTTGAACTCTCTCATTTGGGCCACATTGCACCCAGCAAGAGTTATGGACAAAATGTTTTGGTCTCACAGAAATTACGTCTGCAGTTAGCCACAAGGAAGAAGAAACGGTCTGTGATGTCTCAGGGCAGATCTCATCAATCACCCAGGAAAGGTTCAAATCAGATCTGCTAGAACAAAATATTTACAGTATACAATAGGAAAGATAAAACCTTTTCTAGATCAAGTAGAGCTCTGGCTGAGTGCCCTGTCTCGCTGCCAAACAGCTGGCCTTGCTGTTGGAGCAGAAAGTAGAAAAAGGAAGTACGTTTCTCTGGAGGAATCTATACAGCTGTTAATGGTTAACAGAGGTAAGAGACCTTGTTCCCGCAGACCAAAATTACCTGGAGACTTCACGAATATCCATTCCAAATGCTTGCTGGAGAGCCTTTAAGAAAACTGATTTACTTAAAATGAAAGCACATTCAAAGGCTGCTATTCAAAATGCCCATGGAGGCATACTTCCCTAGGCTGAAATATATGGCGTCATGGAAAACAATTGCTATAAACAATAGAGCTGTGCTTTGTATTTTGTGTTTTTCCCCTACATCTCATGCTACACTTATGTACTTTAGAACATATTTAAGTTGCAAATCACTAATAAATGTAGGACCAAACTCTGCTTCTGGTCAGTACCAGCATTTCCCTTTCTGCTCCTCCTGTAAACAGTGCTTTGCCTAAAATTCACCAGCACAAACACAAACAATTCTATGTTAAAGAGTCTTCATATTATTTTTTTAAAAAAACACAATGAAGTAAAAAACAACAAAATAAAACTTTGTTTCAGTAAACAATCTTTTCTCCATAGTTATATTCCAAATAGGGACTAATAATGTCATACTAATGAGAACAGTAATGACATACTAATATAAAGTCATGTGAGTGACTTACAGAAGCTTACTTTTCCTAGCTGGCCACAGTCTCACTTGCTTTCCTTTCTGTTGATGCTTGGAAAGCCCCTCTGCTCAGCCTGCACATATATGAGCCAGCCTGCATCATAGTTCTTTTTACATATGAGTGCTTCACTTCTGGGAAGTTGATAGAGAAGTTAAATTCCTTGTGTGAACATCAGAGAGTAATTCTGTTTGTGCAAATGGTCGTAGAGTAGGTTTTATATTTATGTCACCATTTCAGATTGCTAAGGGAAATATATTTTGCTAAAAGGAAATTAATTCAGGGCATAAAATATGTTACAAAAGTTAGACCTTGTTAGTCATGAAACAGAAGGAGCATTAGAGATGACCACGCACAAGGAATGATTTTCAGGTATCTGGTATCCAGTAACCCCTCTTTTGATCAGTTCATGAGACAGTCCGTAAATTCACTATGTGCAAAACAATGTTACATGAATAAAACATTGAATAGTTTCTTAAAAAATTTGAAGGTGTTTAGAGAAAATCTGAGTAGAGAATAGACTAAACATACCAGCAGCTGGGGTGGAGCTGCGGGTCTCAGAGACTTTTGCATGCCCAGGTGCTGTCAGCTGTGGAGAGCGAGGATCCAGGGCCACTTGATGGATGCATGTCTAAGTACAGTTAATGGTGGATCCATACTGTGCCTCGTGTGTGTGTGTGTGTGCATGGCTGTGAGCAAGGGGGGTCTGTACCAGCAACTGCAGTGGGGCTGCAGACTCAGGGGCTCGTATGTCCAGGTGCCAGAGACTGGGGAGACTGGGATCCAGGGACAGCTACTGGGCAGATTGTGTGCCTGAGCCCAGCTGCTGGAGGGATCCACCTTGTACGTTTGTATTGACATATTTCCCACTAACAGACCTTCATCCTGATCCGTCAGAGAGGGGAACAGGATGAGGCTGTTTGTGTGTGTGCTGAGTGTGTCTTTCCGTGCTGGTCTACGGGGCCAGCCATGCATATATGTATCTTTATGTTGTAGATGGGCGTTTGTATGTGTGCCTACTGGGGATACATGCTCAGCCTTGCTGCTGGTTGGACCTGGGGGCATGGAGCTGCAGGAGCCTCACCTCTCTCAGGCTGCTGGATTTGGCAACCCCTAACACCTAGAAGTTACAAGTCTGTTATGCTTATACTTCATCATGCATCTGTGGACCTTTAGGAAGAAACTGAATCCCTTATATTTGTAACATAGCATGTTACAACAGCTACAACAGCGTGTCTGAAGCTTAACCCTCAGGGTAGTTGCTAGAATTACGAATTGTTGGGTCAAATAAAGTTGCACATGCTTTATTCTTGTTGGTTTCTTGTTCTTTGCTCCATCTGATACACTGTTGTTATTTTGATCTACTGCAGAAGACAAAAGTCTCTCTCCCTCCAAATCCTGTCCAGGAAAACTCAGTCTTCCTCTACTCTGCTAAGTCTTCAACACTGAAAAGCAAGCCCTGATCAGCAAGCCATGTCAAACCCTGTTGCCTCAAAACTAAGTGCTTTTAGAGAGCTCCAACTGTGTGTATACCGTGCAACACTTGGAGAGATCCTTAGTTTCCTACCCATCTTGTGGGCCTTCATGCCTGTTTGCCTGGATGTTTCTCTAATGCCAAACACATGTTCTGCTCCCAGCATCTCTGTCCCGTGCACAGTACGGCAAAAAATTAAGTCCCCTCTGGGTAGGACAGCTCATTTCCTCTGCCCCCCCCCCCCAAAAGCAAAATAACCACTAAAAAACTTCCAAACAAAAATTGTAAGCCTCTGAAAGGCTGAATTTAAAAGTTCTCTATGCGGGTTTCCATCTTTCCTGGCCTGCTTGAGCACCGTGATACCAGGTGAGGGACTATGCCCTAGGTGCTGCCAAGGAACTGGTCTAGTTACCAGTAAGTTTGTAGAGGCTGGCGCACGTTACTGAGGGCTACCATACCGGGAGCTGGAGGAGAAAGAGGATCATGAGCAGGAAAGTTAGCATCCCTCGTTGTTCTACATGTTGTGCAACATAGACACTGGTGAAGACCTCTGCTGATGACTTTTGGGTGCTTGTTTAGGGGTGTATTCTTACCTGCTTCTGTGGTCCACATCTGGGAGAAGCATAACCCTGAACTCAAGGAGGGGACTGTCCTTGAAATTGCTACTGTGACTGGCGATTTCTGCTCTAGGCAGTGCTTACTGGGGACTGGAAGCTATGATGCAATAGGTACCCAGTAAGGCCACATCTGTGCAGTGCCACAATAAGACAATTGAGAACAGTGTTTGACTGGATTTTACATGTAGATAAATAAGTTAGATAATCAGTTCATGTTTCTAGTTAGCCTAGTGTTAATGCAGACACCAAGTGCTAGAAGATGACATTATTGATGAAAAATAAGGCATGGTTTGTTATCTGCAGTGTTACTTGTAATTTATCTTTTTTGATCTGTATCAGAAATGGGAATATTCAAGAAAATCTCTGAGATTTAACCCCAGTAGCAGACAGGGTTACATTTGCAAAGGAGTTGGCTGTTTTGTCTACTTCAAATTGAAATTAAAAGCTGTTGTGATGGCAATTCATCTAGTATGAAGAATTAGGAAACAAAGTGTAATTACTTCACTTTTATGGACTTTCACTAGTAACTCTTTTAAAAGTAGTAATTATAGCATATTATCCATCGAGGATTGAAATGTCTACCTTCCAAAACATTGCATGACAGTTTCAGTTTAGGAAAACCGCTTAAAACGATTGACAAAAGACTTTTGCCTACAAGTGCCATGTAATTGTTTTATCTTGCAATTTTGTAAAATAAAACTTTGTATTGGGTTTCGTGGCAAGGTTTTGGTAACAGGGGGACTACAGGGGTGCCTTCTGTGAGAAGTTGCTAGAAGCTTCCCCCATGTCCAATAGAGCCAATGCCAGCCGGCTCCATGATGGACCCACCGCTGGGCAAGGCCGAGCCCATCAGCAACAGTGGTAGCACCTTTGGTATAACATATTTAAGAAGGGGGCTGCAATAGCAGCCAGGAGAGAAAACTGAGAATATGTGAGAGGAACAACCCTGCAGACACCAAGGCCAGTGAAGAAGGAGGGGGAGGAGGTGCTTCAGGCACTGGAACAGAGATTCCCCTGCAGCCCCTGGTGAAGACCATGGTGAGGCAGGCTGTCCCCCTGCAGCCCATGGAGGTCCACAGTGGAGTAGATATCCCCCTGCAACCTGGAGCAGGTGGATGCCCAAAGGAGGTTGTGATCCCATGGGAAGCCTACACTGGAGCAGACTCCTGGCAGGACCTGTGGAGAGAGGAGCCCATGCTGGAGCAGGTTTGCTGGCAGGACTTGTGACCCCGCGGGGGACCCACGCTGGAGCAGTCTGTTCCTGAAGGACTGCACTCCATGGAAGGGACCTACGCTGGAGCAGTTTGTGAAGAACTGCAGCCCATGGGAAGGACCCACATTGGAGAAGTTCATGGAGGACTGTCTCCTGTGGGAGGGACCCCACCCTGGAGCAGGGGAAGAGTGTGAGGAGTCCTCCCCCTGAGGAGGAAGCAGCAGCAGAGACAACGTGTGGTGAACTGACTGCAACCCCCATTCCCCGTCCCCCTGTGCCGCACAGGGGGAGGAGGTAGAGAAATCGGGAGCGAAGTTGAGCCCAGGAGGAAGGGAGGGGTGGGGGCAAGGTGTATTTAGGGTTTATTCTTATTTCTCATTACCTTACTCTGACTTTTGATTGGCAATAAATTAAATTAATTTCCCTGAGTCGAGTTGCTTTTGCCCATGACAGTAATTGGTGAGTGATCTCTCCCTGTCCTTTTCTTGACAGTTACAGCATAATAGCAAAGAGACTGAACAGGGTAAAGGAAAAAAATAGATACTTTTAACCAAGATTATAAAGCACAGCAAATCAACAAAGCAGGGAGTTGCAGGGACTAATTTACAAAGGAAAAAGAAATCGGAGGAAGAAACGCTTGCACCAGCAATAGCCACGTGGTACCTAATGAGGACACCAGACCTCAGTGAGCAAACGAAGGAGCAAGTTGAGAACTGAGAGAATCACATATCATGGGTACAGCAATTTTGAATGGAACCTGACTTTTTTATATCTAATTTTATTAGGAAGTGGACTGATCATTTTAAAAAAAGCAAACCAAAACAAAAAAAAAGGTGAACTTATAAAACAAGTGAGTTAAAAACAAAATAATATACATACAGATCTACTTCAGTGGACTTGCCTAGTTAAAGAGAGAAACTTCAGTTTCACAAGCATGTTATTATTTTTGTCTGGTGAGATTTGGGGGGTGAGAAGGTGTGCTGTGTCCCAGGTCCTTCTATCCTGATCACTCTAACAGTACAAATGGACTTCTTCAGAGCTGTGTTAGAGGTCTTTCATCTCAGCAGGCCAAATGGCGTCCCTTCTCAGAAACAGCTCCAAGAGATTTAGGCGTATCTGCTTGGAGACATTGCTGAGAACATGCTAGAAAGCAACGAGAGAGTTGCGCTCAACCCAAGAAGCACGCCTGGGATAAAAAGGGCTGCTGCCGCGTGCTCCACGACACCCTCCTTCTTACCACTCTAAGCCATGGATCTAAAAATGATGTCTAGGAATAATGCTACAGGAATACTTCTTAGGGAACACTTAGTGGGAATTAAACTATTAAGGTAGAAAAACCTTACCTAATTTATCTTCACCTAGAAATTGTGTTTCAAGGAGGGTTTTGAGTATCTTCAGATGGGAACCTCTGGGTGAACACAGGTTCAATACATAGAGCCAGATTTTTCCTTTACTATTTTAATGACTAATATGAAATTATCACAGTCTATGTAATCAAATACGTTACCTTATCTCAATTTAAAATTAATTAAAATTATATCCTGCTCATCAACAAACTAGTTCTCTTTTTGCTCATGAAAATATCCCAGCTCATTTTTCTCTCAGAATTGACATTTCTTGGTCATTTAGCTTTCTATTCAAAAGACTAAGCTGCTGTATGCTGTCTGCATAGCTATTCATATTTTCTAAACTACTTTTCCTAGTATTACTTTATTCTATCAGTAATGATCATATACTGTATTGTTTTATGCTAAATATTACACTTAATCTATTAATCTTCAGTTCTGAGTCCTTGTAAAATTTGCAAGAATTATTTGAAGCATTCTAAAGACTATTTTTATCTTTGGTTACTGATGTTAGCATGTATTAATGACTCTGCTTTAATGCTTGAACACTTTCCAAATACTATTGGGGACTTTCAAGTCAGTTCTGTTCCAGTACAGCCACCATTTTTCAAAAAGGCAGGCAAAGAATGAAAGAGGAAACAGATTTGCCCTTGCAAAACATTAAAATCCCGCAAATCTACATCAGTGCACTGGGCTTTTTTCTCACAGGGTTTCCTCCCAGGGTCGCTTGCATATTAGCAAAATCCTGGCTCTGCATAGCATCTGGTCCTTGGTCTCCTGCAGCAAACACAACTCTTGGGGCAGGGGGGCATAGCTGGAAGCCCCTCAGACTGCTCACCAATACACTGATACGGATTAAACAGGTTGGATCCCAACCTAATACAGCAGCCAGCAGGACACAATAATAGCAAGTACCTGGGGTAGTTTCTGCTAGCTTACATTGGACAGGCCTTTATTTAGTCTTGACAGTGCTACTCAACATTTGAAGGCCACTTCATGGATATGATAGCACAGCTTGCTCTTTTCTGGTAGAAGTTTATATCTAAGTTTGCACTGTTTTTCCCTTTCAATAGCCCAAGAGAAATAGAGCACTCTCACCCAGAGCAGCTGGAACACATGGCTTCACTAGCGCTCCCTCTTGAGATCCAGCCACCCATATCCTCTCAGAAACTGGACAGGTAAACAGGCATCTCCAAAAAATGAGGCTGCAAATATTAGGGAGCAGAGACAAACATCATCTCCGTGAAGCTCTTGCTGGCGCACTGGTAACACATCTCCGGAGCAGCATTACACCAAATGTTGTACCAATCATTATATAGGTATTCTTTCACCTCTGTGAACAAATAACCTATTACTTCCACCATCCACTTGTACACAACAAAACATAATGAATTGTTCTGCTTTCAAAGTAAACATGGTAAATCAAGCAAGGGAGTCTACAAGACGCATTTTTTTTAAGCTCCACAGCAAGTTGCAGTTGTGCAACTCAGTTGCAAACCTTGTTTTAGGCTTATCCCTTCAGTTGTCTTGCAACAGGAATTTCCACAATTGCTTGCTCACATGTGTTTTTATGGGCACACACATGCTGATAGATAGATTGCATCACTGCAAAAAGTGGTGCAATTTTACCCAGAGGTCTGTTTTCCTCACAAAACTGACTGATGTATGTGTGAAAGGCTGCCCCAACAAGTGCAACCATTATTGGTAAAACTTAGTAACACAGAACAGGCTCAGACAGTCTCATACTAAAATTATTAATTTATTTAAATTAACAAACAGGTGTTTGCTAGAGGTGTTTTTCCTAAACAAGCTGTAAAAACTCCTTAGTAGGCACTCAGGATTTTTTGCCCACTGAAAGAATACAAGTTTACATGACAAGTCATTTGTACACTATCTTCATTCCTCAGAAAGAAAATATGCTGCTGAACCACAATTAAAATAGTTGAAACAGCAGGTGCTACAGTTGTTCCAAATGAAAAGTTCACCATGACCTAGCAGGAGAAGAGGAACCCAAATGAGTAGCCTCTGCTTCTGTTAATCTTTGCTCTAACAGCAAGTGTAGAATATCTCAGCTATGTACTTTGTTTTACAAAACTAAGAATGTATCACTAGACAAGTTTATCTTGTGACTTATAATAATTTCTTTGAGTGCACCTGGTCAAGTTCACATATGCATCTAGGTTATTCTAATACAACCTTACTACTACAGTCCTCAAGAGCTCATTTGGGATAATGAAATCGCTGGTACAAAAGCCTTGGTCAACCTTCACAAGTTATAGCAAGGATTACTAACAGAAAGAAAGTATTCAAGCAAGACACTGCAAACCATATTTTATTAGTAGGGGATTTCTGGGAAAGATGTAAGCAGTCTGAATAGAAGTGTCTCTGTTAAAAATTGCTACATATATTATACCCAACAGCAAGCATACATGTTTTCTCCTTCTAGAATGGGCAGAACAGAGTTCATTTTCACACTACATATTTTCAAGAAAAAATTTTCAGTATCAGATATTTTCTAATAGAAAAATTATGTCAAAGCTGCTGAAAGGGGCAGGGACGACAAGTGAAGTGTGACAAATAAATGGGATATTGTTTAAACAAAAGGCAGTTCTATCATTTGACCAAGTTGATCATATGCTTTTCACCAATGTACCTTGGTCTTGATATGCAAGAATCATAGATTGTTTAGGTTGGAAAAGACCTTTAAGATCATGAAGTCCAACCGTTAACCTAGCACTGCCAAGTCCACCACTAAACCATGTCCTCAAGCACCACATTTACCCGTCTTTTAAATACCTCCAGGGATGGGGACTCAACCACTTCCCTGGGCAGCCTCTTCCAATGCCTGACTACCCTTTCGGTGAAGAAGTTTTTCCTAATATACTTTTGTTTTTTAATAATCCAATTAACTAGAATTTCTAAATGCACTGACATTCACATCCCATAGACAAGAGAAAGAACATGGATAAGCTGTCAGAGCATCATGTTTCAGATCCCCATCCTGCTATAGGTAAACCATAAATTAACATTATGTAAGCAAAACAGCTGAACTTTTAGACAAGATAAAAATTTAGCAGCATAGCACCAGAGCAAAACTGAGGCATCAGTACAAGTTTTCTGTAAACTATGATAAAGACTGACTACAGAGAGCTACAGCTCTTGAATATAAGGAGACATACTGAACACTAAGCTGTTTCTCTCACTGGTTACTATTAAAAGAATCTTTGACTTTTCATAAAAGGCAAAAAAAAATGTGGTAGATTAGAGACTGAAGTGCTGTATCCAGATCTTTTTTACTGGTTGGTTGTCCCATTAGTGATTTTTTTAAACAAATATCCCTAAAAAGATATTAATTCACCATAAACTATGCAAGTATTTAAAGACCTAGATAGTGCTGTTTTAATCCTGTATTTTTTCTCCTAAAACAGATTTTGATAGCTGGATGATTTAGATACCAAGATTTAAAAAAACACCACAAGGATGTGACAGGGTTTAGAAATACCTTGATATATAAGGCTAGGTTTCCAAAATTCTCTTCAGAATATGCTTTAAGTGAGATCCTATTGAACTTTTATTGTCCACTAACTCCACTTGCATTGAGGAGTAAATCATCCTCCCCACCATCCTCTCCCCAGGGAACTTCATGACTGAGTGTTCATCAAAACAGCTAGGATCAAATGTCAAGTTATAGTGTAATAATAAAAACAAAAAGGGAAGCCTCAAACTTCCTGTAAAACACTAAGGAAAGATGTAAACACTAAAGAAATGATTAAAAAATTTGAGAATCAAGTAATGACATTGGCTTCAAAGGAATAGGTATTCTTATGTGCTCCCAAAGCTGGGCTTTTTTGATATTGGCTGAGAGCAGGATTGGTCATCCCAGTCAAGATTATGAGGCGCAACGGGCAGTCCAAGGGCTTAGCTGTAGGTAAGTTATCATCACTGCAGGACTGCCAGTTTCTCTCCCCTCTTTCCTTTGACTATTTCAGTCAATAACAACAGAATTTGTTACACTTATTTACACCACTGAATAAATCCTTAATGATAGCCAAGACTTCAGTGCAGTAAGTACTGTATAAACGCAGCAGGAAGGAGAAGAAGAAACACTTGTTAAGCAGAAGCTTGGGTCAAAGTCCTTTTTCACTGAATGTACTTTTTTAAAACTAATATCTAAAATTTTAAAGGTGACGTTCATCAGATACATTACTTTGATTACTACAGCAGTGTAACTCAACAGCAAAGACAGAATTTTGAGCTTCAGACAAAGCTTACTGCAGTACCATACCGGAAAACTCAGCATCTGGCAAAATTATATGACCAATTTGTTTTGAAGAACATAAACCAATATATAGAGCATAAACAGATCAGAAGACACTTGGCAAAAGTTTGATTTCCACTGATTTCCAAAGTAGACAAGCAGCAGAGCTTTTGTGGGAAGGTTTCTTTTTAATTATTGCTTAGGGTTTTTTGTGTTTTGTTGTGGTGTTTGGGTTTTTTTAAGTTTTCTGTAGAATTTCTTAGAATTTTTTTTTAAAAGATTCTTTAATATCACAAGCATGCAAAGGACACAGATGTGTCTGAAACTCAAAAGTCAGTATGCTTGAGATCCCATCACATTTTTAACACACTTCTGGAGTCCTTCAGGATAAAAATGTAGGTGTATGAGAACTGACATTAATAAAACAAGCAGCACTAAAAGATTCCAGATTTTTTGAATGTAAAATCATCTAGACTTATCAACAGAAGGAAGACACTTGATTTTTTTTTTTAAACAGCATAGTAAGGGAATTTTGTAAAAATCTTAAGGTTTTTTCCAAAATAAGTTAGAAAATATTACACAATTGTAAACAGTGCTACACAGGCCTAAGTATCCCAAATAAAGAATGCCTTCCAAAAATAGTGTTGAGTGAGAAAACACATATTGAATATTGAGATAGTTATCAAATTTGAGAGGTAGACAACAATCTTAATCTATTATTTGGGAAAGGTAGCACTACAACTGTTTATGTAAGTGGCATTAAGTACTATCTATACAGTGTCCATACCTGTGTAAGAGTGCAAAGAGGAGGAAGAACACTGTCTCTTACCTAACAGCAACTATATTTATCTAATGTCCTTGGTCTGCATCATCAGTTCTCCTGGAAATGCAGGTGGGGGGAAGAAAGGATTAAGAAGGAAAGGAAAAAAAAAAATCAACCCCATTTGTGTATGCAGGCAAATAACGGGCAGAACACACTACCCAGATTGCAGTGAGGGTAACTGGGCTCACAGCACAATCCTCAGGATGGTGTGGCTAGATCAAGTGGAAACAGCAGAAACGTGCATAGGCAGAAAAGGAAGCACCAGAAGTCCTGTACAGTGCTTTTCATGATGTGAATTCAGACACATTACCTAATGGATTTATGATGGTGCTCCACTGTTGGAAAAGCATTTCTGTTCCTATTCACCATGTCCATCAGATTCTGGGTTTTCATTAAGAGGAAAAGCAGTAACTAATAGCAGCATTGATGCAAAGGCTTTGTCACAGCAATGATCAGAGTATGCTGTTAACCTGCCAACACCTGTAAAGCATTAGCTGTTACAAAAAGCATCCATTTCAAAAACAGTGTTAAAAGCACAGCTCAGTACACAAATGGGATCACAATTTTCCTGCATTTTGGGTAGTCTTCAAATTTCTCAAGGTACCATCTGAAAAACAAAGACAGAAATCTGCTGAATATTGAATCTTCAAAATGCTGTCAAGGAAATTAAGTAATTGTACAATGTGTTCAATTTAATCCAGATATTTTCTGGCTACAAATAAAAAAAGTGTCATTAGAACCTACTCTGGATAGAAAACTGCCATTTACCACACTCATCCTAATGTCATCTAATCACCAACTACAACAAAATAAAGTTACTGCTGCCAGCAATGGGAAATCAAACCAACAGATGTGGTGAGAGCAGCCACAGGGAAGGAATAGCATGTTGTTGGCAAATGTATGTTGTTATGCATGCTGAGTATTTGCATTTTAGAAGTAGAGTGGGGGAAAAAAAAACCACAAAACAAAAACATTCAAGGGAATAACATGTCAAACTGTATAATGACTTCACATGGAAGCAAGGGATACTTTACATACGGGAATGACATTCCTGTTCTGGATAGAAACATCTTCAGTTCCAGTCAGGATTTGGATAATCAAACTGAATGTGACAACCATTACACTAGCCTTATTGCTAATAAGCTTAATTAGCCTTATTGCTAATCCCCCTCAAAGACCATCGCTATTTTCAAATCCATACAGTTTTAAAAGAATAAATGCATAGTGCTACCAAATGTTATTATTTGTCTGGTCACCTTATATAACAAACACATTTTCTCCCATTTTCAAATATTTATTCTTCTGCTTCTCTAAAATAAAAAAAAAACCAAAAAAGAATTAACTTCATCCGCCCTCCTCAAAGGTGCAGGTATTCATATCATCAATAGTTAACTGCAAGATCAAAGCTGGAATAAGCAGAGAACAAAACATGTAAGGCATGATAACCTGCAGCTGTGGAATATCAGCATTACACTATTTATCCTTTTCAGTCATTTATTCTAAGTTTCTCAAATTAAACAGACTACACCAAAATATTTCTTCACTTACATGGATTTGCTATTTTTAGTTGGTTTTTTTTTTCCCTGTACCCCTCTTCCATTTTTACGGATTTTTCCTTTAGTGCAAATTACTTCCTTTAACAAGGTTTAGCTTTTCATAATGCTCTGTAAGTCAAGAGCTCTGAAAGAGTGCTGTCAAAGCTTAAGATAGATGGAAACCAACCATGGAATTTGGGCCTGAAGAACATAATATACAAGGAGAGGCTGAGGAAACCTGGCATTGCTTAGTCTGGCGAGGAGGAGACTAAGGGCCCTGTTATTGCTACCTACAGGTACTGGAAGGGGAGTTATTTAAGACAGTGGAGCAAAACTATGAATGAAATGCAAACTCTTGCAGCTGGAATGCAACGGCCCCATGCAAAAGTGCAGGCCAGAGACCAACTGGCTAGATAGGAGCTCTGCCCAAATGGACATGGACATCCTGGTGGACAAGTTGAACATGAGTCAGTAATGGATCCATGCAATGGTGGAGGCTAACTGCATACTGGCCTGCTTTAACAAGTATAGAGCCACCAAGTCAAGGGAAGTGCTTATTCTCCACTATTCAGCAGTTGAGAGTCTGCATTACTGCCTCCAGTTTGCATCTTCCTGTGCCATAGAGATGTCCAAAAACTGGAGAAGAATCCAGCAGATGGTCATTAAGACGACTACATAGCTGGAACATATCAGGAGAGGTTGAGGGAACTAGGCTTGTTCAGCCTAGAAAAGAAGTTAAGAGGCAGATCTAACTGCAGGTAGGTAGTCTTCCACTACCTACAGTGATATTAGAGAGAAGGCAGAGCCATACCCTTCCTGGAGGCACACAGCAAGTGGACAAGTGGCAGGTGATAAAAGTTGCAACATGGAAAATTCCAACTGGATGCAAGGAAAAAACCCTCTTCCCCATGAGAAAAATCCTGTTCCAGTGCTTAGCCAGAGATGTGCTGAAGCCTCCACCCTTGGAGACACTCAGAACTCAACTGGATAAGGACCCAGGCAACCAGGGTATAGCCTTGCTGTTAGCCCTGGCTGGAGCAGGTCACACCAGATGACTGAACTAGACAATCTTCAGATGCTTCTCAACTTAAGTATTCTGTGACTCTGCCCAGTAATAGCAGGTGGTAAAACAAGGAGAGATGATCAGAGGTGACAGGCTTGGAAGGTTCAGGTTGGATAGTAGGAAAAACTTGTTCATTGGGAAGGTAACACAGACCCGGAACACCCTACAAACAAGGTGCAGGACAACCTCTGCTTCTGGAGGTTTTCAAGACTCCAGTAGACATAGCCATGGCTGCCCTGACAGACTGTTAGCAATGGCATTTTTTCCAACCTATTTCCTCCATAAATTCATGTTTATTTCTTCTTATGCCACTAAGTTTCAGCATGAGAACCAAAGCAGGAAGCTGAAAATAACCAAAATAAGATTAAGGTGTTCAAATTCTTTTAAACATGCTATTCCTTAAGAGAATCCTTTCAAGAGACAAGTCTTCTCAAACTATGATCCTTCTGTTAGCAGGAAAGCCACAGTACATTAGCAGTCAGACTGTTTAATTACAGAGCAGAGACTTTATTAAATATCCTCTACCAGAACTGTTTTCATATTGTCTATACACTTGATTATAGACAATACGATATAGACTTGACTATAAAGTGTGCCTGTTAAAGACTTTAGAGTGATTTTCAAAATTTTAATATAGAAACAAGTTTGAGCCACAAGGGAAAGTATAGTATATGATCAATTAAGACAATTTTCCCAAACTTGTCTATAATCTTTTCAGACCCAGGATGGACTATGTTCATTTAAACATTATCTTGATTACCTCTTTGTACATTGTGTATTGTTTATGCTCAGTACTATCCCGTTGAAATTCTGCAGTGCTTAATACAACTCAGAATATTCTCTATCATATTCTCCACTGCAGTAGCAGAGTCTTCCACAAGACTTGCTCTGCAACATCCCTATGGGATGAGGCATAATTTGTGAAATGGAAATGAATTGTGGCATAGGGACAACAGAAATTACAAGACACAAGCACTTACTGGTGGTGTTGTTTTGCCCTTGAACCCAAGATGAAAAGTGTACACAATGCAAATGCAAGGCTTTCAATGGTGCAGCAGGCAAGGGCAAACCCAAACCATTCCAGGATCTCTCCAAAAAAGTTGGCTCCACTGACATACTCAAACATTCCTCCTGAAAGAAGGACAGAGTTATTTTAAAAGCACCTTAATCAAGGAGATCTCTGATGCTATCTTTTACTGTAAGTCAAATAAAAGCTATATCACCAATGTCTCTGTATAACTTTTAAAGGCAGTGGAGGCAGTTTTTCAGTTAAGCTGTACTATGAAGGATCACTTCAGACCTCATTCTAAGACAGACCTTCTCCAGCTCCATTTTTCCTCTTTAAATCATGAAAGAAAAGCTGATTTACCAGTATCAAAAGCAAGTTCATGCCTCTGTAAATAATTACTTAACAATGATATCAAACTGGCTCCTTGATCACAAACTAAACCTTTTTTAAAATATGTAAAAATAGAAAATATGCTCCACTTTAAGAATACCAGAAAATACTAGGGTTAGTTAGCATACAATGTTTAATTTCATTAAGTACTTCAGAAATTAAGTTAATTATGAACAATATTATTATTTTTATTAATTAAATTCCAAATTTATCCTTTAGCTTAAAATGTGTTTGCCCTTTTGTTCCCATTCCCCATCAGGTCTACTGCTTCAGTCCTGACACTCAGTGAAAGAAGTAATTGGCAGTCTGCATTAAATGTGTTTTACAGCCAATTATGCATAAACAATCAGTACTTACGTGCTGGGAATTT
The DNA here is from genome assembly GCA_020745775.1 of Theristicus caerulescens. NCBI lineage: Eukaryota > Metazoa > Chordata > Aves > Pelecaniformes > Threskiornithidae > Theristicus > Theristicus caerulescens. The sequence continues at coordinate 90,400,873 of CM036558.1, forward strand.
TATAAAATAAGAATTTTCACCCTAATTGCAAAGTTAGCATACAAATTGATAACATCTCAGTATGTGCTTTACCAGTGGGACTAAACAAATAAGTATTTGCCAAGTGTAATAAAGGACATGTTTTGACCTTGCTTTAATTACTTCGCTTTTGTGACAGAAGAGAAGCGGAATTCTGGCACTTAAACTGGATAAGCAATATCAAAAAGACCAGCTCCTCCTGATTGTGCAGCAAATAATATCGTACTTCCTCCAGAAGTTTTTTTGTACACTGAAAATAGTACAGTATGTTCATATTCATTTTTCACATGGGCACTTGGATTTACATCTGTTAAAATTATAAAGTTACCTTCTTGGTGAAAAATAACAGTCTACTGCCTTATATATCTAGTTCTTCCAGTTTTATTTTAAAAAATCTCACCAAAACCCAAGAGAGAACAACAACTAAAGGAAAAACTTAAGAGAAACAGCAGAATTCAGAGGTAACTATTATTTTTCTGCTCTCACTGAGTGTAATGTACCTGGACAAGTCTAATGTTTCCAAAAGTGTCAATAAACCTTAACACTTCAATAGGCTCCATAAGAAGTCCTTTCATATTCTCCATTTTCCCATGAAGGCCAGGATTTATAATGCCTAACTTCCTTTGGATTTCTGTCTTCTTTTCTCTGTATCTCCCTTACCACAGTAGTTGTTGCTTTCTGATTACTTAAGATCCCTCCTTCTTCATATGTGGGACAACATCAGATGGGCCAGCCACACACAGTTGCTGAGCACTTTCTGCCTTCCCCTCCTGCCCCCACACTGGGGTGATAATTTAGGTCTTCTTTCCACCCACCTGCTGATTCTCATAAGAGTTGTGGAATGCTATATTACATTTTTACCACTTTTTAAAAATACAGCCAAAGTTGGTCAAGAAATTCACAGACTCGCACAAGCCATGTGATATCATGAAACACATCCCTTAGAATATTTGGCTTAAGAGGAAAAAAAAAAGTTTCCCACACTCTGCAATCACTTCTTGAAGTAGACAACAAACTATTTCCAGTTTCCTCTTATATCAAAAAATACTGTCTCCCCTAAAGCACACCAAGCTTTAGGTCATCTTTACACAGAATCATTTTAGGTTGGAAGGGACCTCTTGAGATAATCTAGTCCAACCTGCCCTGACGCAAGCAGGGGCAGCTACAGCAGGTTGCCCAGGACCATGTCCAGTCTGGTTTTGAGTAGCTCTACAGATGGAGACTCCACAACCTCTCTGAGCAACCTGTTCCAGTGTTTCACCACCCTCACAGCAAAACATGTTCAGATGTAATTTCACGTGTTTGAATTTTGTGCCCAATGCCCCTGGTCCTGTCACTGGGCAGCACGGAAAAAAGCCTGGATCCCTCTTATTCATTCCCTCCCATCATGTATTTATACACATCAGTAAGATCCCCCTGAGCCTTCTCTTCTCCAGGTTGAAGAGTCCCAGCTCTCTCCATGTCTCCTCATATCAGAGATGCTTCCTGTGCTATATAAATTTCTGTAACATTTTTACTCACCTCTTGGTATCTTGTAACCAGTTTCCCCTGGTTTTCTCAGATTTCTGAGAATATGATCAGAATGAATATTGATTGCCATGCCAATCAACCACCCTATAAAACCTGAAGAGAAATATTTAAAATACTATCTTTAATATGCTGAGCCACAGCCATATATCACATATTAGGCATATTATCTCAAAGCAGTAGTAATGTAAGCAGTATAAGCAATTCTGGTGACATCCTGCACAATCCCAGTCCCACACTGAGCTCTTCACTCAGCAGAGCTCTCAGTAATCAACAGGTCTCTAGATAGGAATAGTACCGTAAATATAAAGTTTATTCTTATGTTGCTAGACTTATATAAATGCATGCATGTGCATAAATACAGATATAATGTGTATATTACCTTAACTTCCACATAGAAAAACAAATACACTAAAATTTTAAACACTGAAAGAAACAGCCAGAGGGACACATCTTAGTCCCCCTCTTTTTTTTTTCCACTGACAATATACCAGAGTTTCCATAACAGACTTCTGTGCAATAAAAGGAGTAACAAAATTGCGAAGGAATTCATGCACCATTTACTTGTGTCATTCGGCAAAATGGTTTAACCATTTATACCAGGCTTTCATAGAAACTGAGATTATTGCCACATCCTGCATCCTTATGTCTTGTTGCCATAATTGCATGGGATAAGTCAAAAGAAATTTAGGACTGAAATTCAGTATTTTAATCTTTATTTTGAGTCTTTGGCTATATGTTACCTATGTTATCTTCCTTTGAAGGCAGCATTCCTTGTTACCAAGAGCAGACAAGATTCAGGTTTTGAGGGTAGATCCGTTGTATTGTTTTGAATCCACCTCCAAAGTTATTGATGTTTATTTAAATTACCAAGAAAATGCCAGTGATGTGCTTCCAGAACAAAGTCACTTCACATGCCAGATAAAGCTTTGCCTTTTTGCACCCATAACTTGAGTCTTTCAGATGGTTCTCATCTCAGCAAAGACATTAAGTGGATATCCAGATGTATAAGGCCTTGAGAAATCTGGGAGAAACACTAACTTGCTCTGGCTCCAGAATAACAAGAGCGGTACTGGGTCAGATCAAGGATGCACAGAGCCCAGTATTCTGCCTTTGACTGACAAGGCAAAATATTCTGTTTTATCTTCAGATGAATAAGATCTTTCTGTAAAGATCTCCTTGGAGAAGACACTATGTTTTTGACAGTAGGCAAAAGTAGATGGCAAGGAAATAAAAAATAGGGCAAAGACAATACTTTGTCGCTAAACATCTTAGCCTTTTAATCATATACATGGCTTCAAGCAGAAATGTAACCTCACTTCCTGATAGGACTGAGTGATCAGCGACTCCACTCCCTTCACTGTGGACATGTTTTGTTCTTTGACAAAGCCAATCCTATTACAAGGGTGGGTGGGTAGGTGCACATGTGATCTAATGCCAAGGACTTTTGGCATTAGAAGTGGTATCTTGGTATTTAGCAGCTACCCTTACTGGATTTTTACTCGACGAATTTGTTCACTTCTGTTTGACCACATACAAACCTTTAGTACCTACGACATCAAGAAACAAGGGATTTCAATTTAATCTACACGTTATGTGGAAAATCTGCTTTGTTTGTTCTAAGTTTGTATGCTGCTGGTTCCATTTAAGGCCTCAAGTTGCTATATTAAAAAAAAAAAATACATGACCTGTATTTACTTTGGTGTTAAAGAATAAAGATGACAGTCTGCTCATCTCACACTGACATAGCGAGAAGTGTTAGTTCACAGTTCTAAATAAAAAAGGTTAAAAGGCTTCCAGCTACAGCAAACAAGACAATTAACTATGAGAAACCTTATAAAATGTGATTAAAGATACTATGAAATTATAATAGAAAGCTGTGAAGACAAAGAAAAACTACACCTAATGTTCTCGTAACATGTTTTAACTCACCTGTAATGAAATGTGGATCTTTTAACCAGCTTGAAGGGTATTTTGCATAGTTAGTTAAGCTTCGGCCTTGCAAATAGCCATTGTAAGTACAGAACAGAAGTGCTAGCACAAAAGTGAAAAATGGTGTTGGTTTCCCTTCCCGGATCAGAAGGGGAAATATGAGTGCCCTATAGTGAACAAGGAAAGAAAAATTGTTGCGTTAACAAACAGAAAAGATAGTTTTGATGTCCAAAACTGTAATCCATAGTCCATATTATCCTGCTTTTCAGATTCTCAGTGGAGTCTTTGAACCCAGTTCAGAAGGATAGTTACACTTGCTTTGACACATAAACATTAATTTTGTTGCCTAATCGGAATTACAAGATCAGTCCTCTCTCCCCTTCTGACAGAAATTTTGAATTTTGTATCCAAGGCAATTACTTAGACCAGAGCAGTAAAGGCAACTGATGTTAAGCACAGCATATTTTTGTCCTCCTTTGCTCCCAAACCCTCAGTGGTATCATCAAGCTTTTCGAAACAAGCCAGGTCTCACAAACCCTACGCCAAATCCACCAGCACTTCCCAGGGGGGAAGTCAATCCCCTCGAAATTAACCTAATTGAGCTCAGTTTCCTCCTTGCCCTAAAAGTCACTTAAAAACATTAATTGCTTTGCCTTGATGATCTTGGCCTACCCTATGACACCTGTTAAAGACATGACAAATCCACAACTGCCATCCCATTTGGGAAAGGAATCTTGTTTCCCAGGGGATAATGCGAGTTAGCAAACAAGCTCCAAACAAGAAAAGCAGGTGAATGGTTTTGTGCTCTACCCCATGTAACTAGCCAACTCCCAATTGCCTATCAATTTAATTATAATCTATAACAACATAGGAGCAGGATTACTGAAGCCTGAGCATTCTTCACATGTTTTCCAGCTACCCAAGGACTACTGCTTCAAAGGAGCCTTTCCAGAGGAAGTAAAACCATAACGGCTTTTAAGAAAGCATAACAAGTTCATTAGTATGATTATTTAAAGCCCACTACATTACAACAAACAGAATTGGATAACAGAGGTCTCTTCCAGTCTACATTCACCTACAGAACAGTCCCTCAGTCTGGCAACAGCAATAAGCAACTGGAAAAAACAAAACTGCAGTACAGCTCAGCTTTCTGTATAAACCTTTGCCTTGCATCTCTAGCTTTTCCCAGACATAGAGAATGAGTTAAGATCCCATGCCAAAGCTAATCTCTTTAGCCTTAAGAATGGAAAAAGAGGGAGTAAAGACACACTCCTCCTGGGTTTGCAAAGCTAGTCAGCCACCAGACCAACCATATGTTTCATCTCTCTTGATTGTGAGGATACAGAATACTTTCAGCCAAAAGCAACAGCCTCTCACAATAAGCACTGGAAAACAACTGTATAGCAGCCACACACTTGGCATAAAATTAGCCTGACAAATCTATCTCTGATGTATTAGTACAGTGGCAAAATTACCTGTGGAGTGTTACTGGTAACTATTGTCAATAACTTGAAGGGAACAGAAAAATCTTATCTGATCTCCAACTAAGCTGCCTGCTCCCAAATAGTTTCACAAAATACCCAAATATCATTGACTACATGGCAACATGGGGCACTCATACTCAGTTTTGCTAGTATTTTAATGAATCATTGAATATCCTGAGCTGGAAGGGGCCCACAGGGATCATGGAGTCCAACTGCTGAAATAAACACTGTGTTGAAAAACAGGATTGGAAAATAGCTACTGTTTCACAATATTAAAGTTACATTATATCTGCATTCAGAGCTGAACTGTCCTTGTTGGAACACTCTGTCCCAGAGACTACCTGGTCAAGTCACGGCTTAAACGAGGGTGACCACAAGTGCCACGGCTGCAGCCATTAAGGCACACCAAGAGAGCACCCAACGCTCCATTTTTATGCCATTTCCAAAAGGCGCTGTAGCACCCCGCTGCACGCCACACGGCAGCAACACAAAGCAGCCAGCGCCGCGCCGCCCCGACTACTTGCTCAGCTCACGCAAAACCACAGAATATATTAATGTAAAGAAGCAGAAAAGACGTTAGTGATTATTATATTAAGTAATTAAAATTGATTAACAGCAGAATCTCAATCCCTGCGATCAGAAAACAGCAGCCAGGCGTTTCTGTCAAGACTGACCCTGAACTGCTGCAGAACTGCACTTCCCCTGCCATCAGCCACCTGCCCCGCCCCCCCTCCCCCCGCCTTTCGGGCACGCCGGAGCGGGACCCCCCGAAGGGCGGCACTCGGCCAAGCGCCCCCGCACCGGAGCCCCACCGGTGCCCGCTGACAGCGCTCCCCTGCCCGGGCCCAAGGGCCGCACCTGTGCGCGTAGTGAACGATGAAGCAGCCCAGCAGCAGGCGGTTGGGCCAGGCGGCGGCGACCGCCCCGCCGCAGGCGGAGAGCCCGAGCGGGACGAGGAGGGAGGGCAGCTCCTGCAGCACCCAGGCGGGGCGGGCGGGCAGCGGCCAGCCGAAGCGCCGGGAGGAGTACCGGCCGTAGGGCATAGGGATGAAGCGGAGCAGCAGGGCGGAGACAGCGCCCAGCACCATCAGCCCGTAGGAGAGGAGCTCCAGCAGCCGCTGCTCCTCCGGGCCCGACACCCGCCGCCAGAACCCGCACACGCCACCGGCCACCATCCCGCGCCACAGACGGCCACCCGTCCGCGCCCCGCCGCCTCCATTCAACGGCCGGCCGGCGGCACGCCCACCGCCGCCGCGGACCAATCGGCGCCGGGGACGTCGCTTGCACCACCCCCTCCGTCCGCCAGTTGGTGGGGCCGCCGCGGCGGGGGGCGGTGCTTGGGAGCGGAAGTTCCGCCGGGGCGGCGCAGCGACGTGCCGCCGCCCGGAAGGAGCGTTGGGGGAGGGCTCGCGCACGCGCCTAGTGGCGGGAGCACGCGGCGCCGCGGCCCCGTGGTCCCTCTGGCTGTGAGAGACGGGAGCGGCCGCCCCGACGGCGGGGCGGGTGGTGGGGCTCGGCCGGTGCCTGGCCGCAATGGGCCGCCGGGCACGGGACCGCCGGCGGCTGCAGCAGCAGCAGCGGCAGGAGCAGGGCGGCGACAGCGGCGGTGGGGACCAAGCGGTGAGAGCCGGGCCGGGCCGGGCCGGGGCGGGGAGGGGAGCGGCGGGGCCGCCGGGCTGACGGTGGTGGCGTTTCAGGGCTGGGCCGGCGGCTACCCCGAGATCGTGAAGGAGAACGAGCTGTTCGAGCGGTATTACCAGGAGCTCGGCATCGTCCCCGAGGGCGAGTGGGGCGCCTTCATGGCGGCGCTGAGGGAGCCGCTGCCCGCCACGCTGCGCATCACCGGCTACCGGAGGTAGGGGCCGTGGGGCGGGCGGGGGTAGGGGCCTGCCTGAGGATCCAGCAGGTACCGCGGAGGTGGCCTGCTGCCTGGGGAAGGTGGGTCTCGATCTGGCCTTCCTCTGTGGATTTCTCCCTCCCTTGCAGTCACGCCAAGGAGATTCTTCACTGCTTGAAGGAAAAGTACTTCAAAGAGCTGCAGGACCTAGAGGTGGACGGCCAAAAAGTCGAAATGCCCCAGTCGCTGAGCTGGTGAGTGAGCTGGAAGTGAAATGAGGCACCCTACATGTTCCCGAGATCCGGCCTGACAAACTGGTTTTTTTCTTTCTTTTTCCACTGCCCTTTTTCCATCTCTTTCCCCCCAGGTATCCAGAAGAGTTAGCCTGGCACACTAACTTGAGTAGAAAAATCTTACGCAAGTCACCACAGCTGGAAAGGTTTCATCAGTTTCTGGTTAGCGAGACAGAATGTGTAAGTTTTGGATAGAGCTTGATTTTTTTTTTTCCTTTCATATCCCGAGTAGCGTTTTATTTAAATGCATTATGAGAAACTGAGACTGTACCTTTTTGCTCAGAAGAATCTGAATTTTATGTTGCTGTTGACAGTGATTCATCCCATGACTCTGGTGCATAACTGCAGTTACAATTATTTCTCCTAAACTAATTGCAATTTTTTTTGTTTGAGAATGTGAAAATGAGTCCCTGTAAAATAATCAGTTGCTGTTAGAAAACAGTTGTTTGAGTCTAGTAAAAAGTGCATGTGTGTACATACCAAGACTTACCTGTAGAAATGGATGTTTCTTACTTGGTTGAAGACAGTTTCTTATCTCTTGGGCAGAAACTACATCTATAGAATGAATAAAATTTGAGTAAATATGTGATTATCAGAAATTTCAATTGGGCAAAATACTGTGATTTTGTTTGTTAAATGCTAACAAAATTTAATCCTAAGTTTACAATAGTATGTTTTCAATTGCTTTATCATTTTATTACATGGAGATTTCAAAAATGTATTACAAAAGAAATGCATTCTTTTGGAATGGAATAAAATGGAGTTTGTTTTGGTTTTGTTTTTTCCTTTCAAGGGAAATATCAGTCGTCAGGAGGCTGTTAGTATGATCCCACCTCTGCTGCTTAATGTTGACCCTCATCATAAGGTAACTCTAGAATATACTGTGTACTAGAGTTTTGTCCTGGAAGATAGTTTGATTAAACTACAAATTACAACAGCAGTATCAATGCTGATACACAATTCTCTTTTGTGTTGGTATGTTTTATCCTTTCTGCATGTAAACCACAGCAATCAACTAGTGTTCAGATCACACTGATCAGACTGTCAGGGGAAAACCTGCTTTTTCGGCTTTATGTAATACCCTGTAAATAAACACTTAATTTTTAAGTAGTTACATAATGTTACTTTCGAAGTGTAAATGTATTTAGCTGCGTCTAAGTTATATATTAATGTTTCAACCCCCTCTTAAAGTAAGGTAACTGTTTTTAACTTCCTGCTATCCGTCACGCTGTGAACAGATGTAGTTTTCCAAATCCAAATGATAATGTTCTTTACCAGGTAGTTCTCACCCCTCTGAGCCTTTTGAAGAAGTTGTAAACTTCTGCTTTATAAATCTGTCAGGCAAAATAATTTGGGTGAGCTGAGACATGCTGTTGGTGGTGGCTAAAGCGTATAGATTGCTAACTTTAACTGAGGTGTCTAAGGAATGCCTGTGATATTTTCTAATGGCAGATTGTAGGAATGGGGATGTCTGGTAGCAAACTTCCTGTTCTAACCTTAGTGATGTTTTCATACACTACGTTTGTTTGCAGAATGAATCTGTCAGGTGGCCTTATTCTCTTAATCTGTTAAGTTAATGAGTTAGTTAGAAGTGCCTTGCTATCTCCAGCAACCATGTTGCGCACTTCTTTATTGAATTTTTCATGACGTATCTTTAAGTTTTTCAAACTTCTGACCTATACGTTTTAGAGACTCATTCGTGCATACTTATTTTTATATTAACATTACTTAGCATACATAACTTTTTAGTTTATTTTCTCCTGCTCTCACCCCAACCTAACGTATGACACAGGGCTGATGGCTATGTTATGTGAGGCAAGGTCTTCTCACCTCTTTTAAATGAATAATGAACTGAGTGATAGATCCAGTCCTGACGTGTCACAGATGCATTTTGAGTTTGTCTGGAGTTAAACAGGTAATGAATGTATTTGACTTAATGTAAAACAGAAATTGTGAGAATATTTTTGCACACACCTTACTTCTATTACATATACTAAGATAGTAGTATACATTTTTTGCATTGAATGTTTAACTTAGGTGTCTATATTTCAACAAGCGCTTTCCAGAAATGCCTGCAAGGTTTCACAAATTTCTTTATCCTCTCCTGTAACAAGACAACAAATAGCTGCTGTAACGATGCCTTGGCTGTTGTCGTTTAGGACCTTTTATGGTTCTTAGTGCCTTATTTTCTGAGCTGCTTGTTATGACCAGAATTGCAGGTTACTTTTGATGCTTAACCAGCATGTTCTGTACATCATGTCTTACATGCTGATTCCTGTCTTACACAAGGATCAGCTTGACGACTGCCAGACCTCTCTGTAGTTGTGTTCATTTTTGAACTACTTTTCACAATTCAGTTTTCCCTCACCATCAATTTGCTGGACGATTTCAGAGCATGTTTAGGCTTGTTTATTCTTCATTATCTTTTGCATTATGTACAAAAGTAAGTAGAAACTGGTAGCGTCACAACTGTTACTTTAAACAGCAGGTATGATGCTCTCTTGCTGAGCACTTCTCATGATGCATTAACTGTGCTGCATGGCAGCGCTTATCACGTGCTCTCTGGAACTGTCAGTAAATGCTCTTTGCATTTCTCTGGGGTCTGTCTTCCAGTTTAGTCTTGTTCATGCCAGGGGCTTGCGTGAGGATCTGAGCGGATCCGTCCCCATCTTTTATCCTGTCGCATGATTTGAGCTAACTTTTACTGGAGCTAAAGGTCCAGAAGACAGATAGAGTCATATAGTTCTGAAAATCTGTAACTAGGCAAGAGGAAAGACTCTGAGCTTCCTTACTTAAGAAAACAGTGTTAGCTGTCAAATGGTTTGCTGTGAAAGCGACTCTATGAATGACTCAATCACAAGCCAAGTTTGTGATGAACCAGGAGGGAGAAATATGCTAGAAATCAGGTGCTGGTGTCTGTGCTGTTCTGTTCTGCTGCCTGATGACGGTTCGAATACTTCCCAAGTACTTCATCCAGGATATAGAAACAGGCAGTTTATGTTGCCCTGATTTTTTGCATTAAAAAACAAATATTTGAGGAGGGAATTTTTATAACATCTATGTAATCAACTGTGTCGGATAGTCTCTGATTAATTTAGTGATAGTTAAAGTACAGCTTGCTCTTGAATGTAACTTTTCCCTTAATGTTTGTGTAAAGTTTGTGTAAGGTTCCAGTTAACTTCAGTCAGAATTGCTTGTGAACTGGTAAAAGGACCATATCCTCATATCTATATTCAGATTTCTTTTTCAGATTTTTTTCAGCTGATGTATTTGTTCCATACAAAGCAGTCCTTGTTATATTTTAGACCCTCAGAGATAAAGCTGCGTTCCATGATGCATGCAAAGAACAGAACTGTACTTTGTGTTTTTGCAAATTGGTGTTCAGAACAATCATAACTCTGCAATTGTATGCAAAAATATTTAATTTCAATGAGAACACATAGTAAATTTTTCAAGTACTTAAAAAATACAAGGTAGGACTTTTTTTTAACTTTCTGGTGTTTGTAGATTCTAGATATGTGTGCTGCGCCTGGATCTAAGACTGCACAACTCATTGAAATGCTGCACGCAGACATGAATGTTCCTTTTCCCAGTAAGTCTGGAAAAACTACCAAAAACTTTTCTGACTTTGAATTTCCACTTTTTCTTGTAAAAGATTACTTTTAATATCACAGGTGAGTAACTGCATTTAACTACCTATTGAATTCCAAAAGTAGTTGAGTTATATGAGATGGGAAGTACCCCACCTTTTCCTTGAAACTTTGTGGGCTTCCTTGGCTTGCAGGAGAGAGATGGATTATAAATCTTCACAGTTCAGAGTACAGTAGATGTGATCAGAGCTTAATTTTAGATGGTGGCCCATGAGCCCTTGTGTTTTAGTGGTATCCTGCAAACACTGGGTTAAGCTGCTTTAGCCTCACAGAAAATACTGTCCATAAAAATTGTGAAGTTGAGGGCAGTGGATTCTTTCTGTGTTCTACTGCAAATCTGCTGATGTACAGAGATTGTCTTTGGTGGCAGTGGAGGTCTTCTCTGGTACGAGGGTTTTACTTTGAGAGTGAAAAGTTGAAGGGCCCTTGGTTGTGTCTTATTTCCACTGCATGCAAGCTAGAACTCTTGAGACTGTATTTGACACATCAGTTCAACCTTGACATACTTTGTTATTTTATGTTCAGCAAGGGGTCTTCTATTCGTAAGTAGTCTTTTAAGTAGAAATCTCTAGTGAAAGGTTTACACAACTTTGACGCTAAGGCAATAAGCTATGTAAAATTATTTAGCTGTTGAATAGTAAAGCATCTTCCCACTATTTTATGTTCCCAGAGGGTTTTGTAATTGCTAATGATGTCGACAACAAGCGCTGCTATTTGCTGGTTCATCAGGCTAAAAGATTAAACAGTCCATGCATCATGGTGGTAAATCATGATGCCTCCAGCATTCCTAATCTACAAATAGATGTTGATGGAAGAAAAGAGGTCCTCTTCTATGACAGGATTTTGTGTGACGTCCCCTGCAGGTATTTTGCATGTAATCTTCAATGCACAGATTTTATTGCACTAAGTGCAGTGCTAGAATTTTTGTGTTACTGAGTTATGCTTTTTGAGTTGCTTAGTGAGTTACGATTTATAGTAACTTCCAAAACAGGTGAATGCCTTAAACTGTCCTAGGTAAGGGGATACCAAATCAAGATTAACTTTTTTCATTCCACGTGGTACTTAAATTTGGTCAGCTGAAGGGCATCAAATTTTGAACTTACACTCAGGATATTGAAATACAAAGATAGTGTAGAAACAAACAGTACAGCATAGGAGAACTAGTTAACATGGGAGAGGAACTGTTAATTTTTTGCTGCTATAAATGACTTGGATATGAAATGAGTTTTACCCACAAATAACACAAATCTGGTCAACCTCTGTTACAGTGGAGATGGAACCATGAGGAAGAACATTGATGTATGGAAGAAGTGGACAACACAGAACAGTTTGCAGCTCCATGGGTAAAAATGCTTATTACACATCTGTACTTCTTTCATTTCTCTCTCCTCCTTTTCCCATGTCTTTAACATCTGCATGCATTCACATGTTAATATCTGACAAAGCAGAGACTAAGAAAAGTTGCATTTCTCTCAAATCAAGAGCTTATGTGCTATTCAGAGAAAATGTAGTGTTTCAGATGTGAGGTCAACCTCCAGTGGAGTGTGTGAATATAAATTTCTGGTATTCTTATAAATAGCTGACTTATTAATATTCATTGAATTAATTTGGACAAGGTAGCTAATAAAACAGGGAACAAATCATTTGGTTGGGATTCTTAGCATTTAGGCAGGTATAATACTGTTGGAAAATACAGAAACTTGTAAAATTTAATAGTAATTTTTTAACGTCTTTAGAATGTTAGAGATCATACATAAACAGTTTCAGTTAACCGAGGCTGATTTATCTTAACTGACAGTGAATGAGTACTTAGCCTAGTGCAGGTGCATGGTAAAAAGCGGTAATTTAAACACAGATGAAAAAGCTTAGAACATTTTACTGTGCATTTGTAACAAGCTGGGCCAATGCAAGCTAAGCTGTGTTGTCCATAGTATTTGTAATAGTCAGATTGCTCCTCATTTTAACTCGATTTTGGAGAAGTAGAGTAAGGTTTTGGGGGGTTATTTTTCTAGCATTGAGTACTTTATTATAAATTTGATGGGGCACTAGAAAGAATGAAATACAGAATGTTATGTTAAAAGTTATCATGCAGTAGTGTTAATGTTTGACCTAATTGCTGGTTTAGTAGCTGTAATTGTGAGTGTGTCTGTGGTGTAGACTGCACTAAGCTGACTTAGTTTAAAACTGACTTTGTGTACTCGTAAAAGCTGTGGAACTCAGTATGTGCTGATGTAGACCATGGAGAACTATGTGTCTGCAGTATAGCTTCACCTGTAAGACATTTGATGGCCAGCCTTTCTGGTTCCTGAGTGATACCTGTCTAGACCAAGAATGTTCTGTTAGATTGCAGTTAAGAATTGCAACCCGTGGTGTTGAACAGCTGGCAGAAGGCGGGAGAATGGTATATTCTACATGTTCTTTGAATCCTATTGAAAATGAGGCTGTGATCGCATCTCTGCTGGAAAAGAGTCAAGGTGAGAATGTGAGCTTGGATGGAGTGGGGAAATCTTTTTTTTCCGTAGCCCAAAAAAAGATACGTGTATGATAGTACTAGTAATAGGCTTAGTGTAAGTAACATGCAAAACTGCAGCAATTTTTTGGTACCGGGAGGATTTCATTGGTGTTGATATCAGCAGTCTTCTTAAATGGGCCTAAATCAGGTGCAAATACAAAACCTGAAGAAGTTCTGTTAAGGATACACAAAAGACTTCTACAGATCAATGGAATTCAGTCTGTGTTACCTGGCTTCTGCTAACCAATTCCATTGGTTGGAGTCCCTGGCTGACATTCGTGTTTCCTTTGGAAAACACAGCATGGGACATCACTGCTGTACATCATAGGAGTAAAAAGCCCAGAGTGTACTTAAGCAGTTAGAGCAATGTTATTGTGCACCGGTAGGTGGGAGTCACTGATACCTTTGCACGTACCATGTTTCTCTGCTGGGAGTTGTAGTACTTCTGACGAACCACTTAATGGCTGATCAGTCTGATGTAGTCTTGAGGCATCAGTAGAAGTCATGCTGTAGTTAAGCAAGAATACTCAAAGGACAGGTGCAAGCATCAAGTTTAATCAGATTCGAAATGTCATTTTGGAATTTGTCTATAAATTCATGTATCACTTTTTCATTTATTTAAAAGACTTAAACTGTCACTGTAAGAGTAAATGGTTAGTCATGTAGAATGGGTTGATAAATTGTGTACCTCATGAGGAAAAGCCTACCTAATCGTTAAATAACTTAGTATTCAGAATCACAAAAAAGAAATTTTAAGGTTATTCTTCTCTAGAGAGATCACCTATTTAAACAGTAAGTTTTTATATCATTCTTTCTGGACTTGGGGCAGTTTAAAGTTTTTATTCAGTAGATTAAATTATACTCTGTTGATGTTTCTTGTAGTAATCTGACGTATTTTAGGCACATAGCCTTTTGTCCTGTTAGGTTGATAGTACTTACCTTCCTGTTAAACAGTTTGGAATTTTCTTTTCCATTTAAAAATAGTAAATTCTTTTTCCTCTCACACTGGAATATATTAAGATTGTAAGTCCATAAAATCAGAATATATCAAGCATTTTAGAAGACTTGGTCATCCCAAAAGAGTACTTCTCAGAAAGATACTTAATCAGTGTAGTAAATCCAAATACTAAGTAAGTGAGAATAAAAACTTCTACGACTGCATTGCCTGGAACACTGATGTTTAACAGTACAGGCTGTAGAGTATTACTCTGTGCAGCTGCTACAGAAAGTATCTAACTGTTATATTTTGGTTAATTTATAGGTTGCAAACTTCTGTGTTATTACAAACAGTTCTTAACCACCTTTCTTGTTAATTTACATGGTAGTAATTGTATAACATTTTGTTCTTGAGAGGTTTAAAAAGCAATGGTCTTAAAATGGTCTAAAAACTTGAATTAACTTTTTATAAAAGTTAATTAGGAGCACAAGTCTCAAATTCTGTTTTCAAGAATGTTTATGTTCTTGGGGTTTCAGGTGCCTTAGAACTTGCTGATGTCTCTTCTGAGTTGCCTGGTTTGAAGAGGATGCCAGGAATTACAAAATGGAAGGTACTTACCTGGTATTTCTTGGTCTATCTTAGAGTGTTAAATTAGAGAAATTTTGAAGTGTAAAATTTCATAACATTAGATTGAGCTGAAGTAATGATAGTGATTTGCTGTTTAAACTTTTAGACAATATAGTATTGTAGGGGAGCGGGCTAAAAATCTTCCTGATGGTAAGTTGTTGTCTCCTTATCTGCTCTCCTCTTTTTTCTTTAGCTTTCTTTGCCCTACCTTCCATACTTTCTTAATACAATTCCCTTTTTTATTGCATGCAGCATGTGGCCTGTAGATGGCAACATAATTTCAGCCACTTTTTAAGTTATCCCTCCTCCTCCGTCTTTACATGAGCATTAGATTCTATGGTTCTTTAGCTGATCCATTTGAATCATTTGGAAGTAAAAGCTGTTAAACCCTTTCTGGAAATAAACTATAAAAACTGCAGTTATGTGAGTAATCCTAGAATATTAATAGAATCCTGTTCCAGGCCTTATGTGATTTCAGTTCTGGAAACAGACTGGTAGGGAGAGACAAAAAACCCCAAAGCTGCTTCAGCTTCCTGTTAAGAGTTTAATCAAGAAGCACAGAAGGCCATCCTGGTAGTAGGGAAAGCAGCTCTGATTAAATTTTAATTATGAGTGTGTGCCTTTGCAACACCATTGGTTGTTCTGTCTTCTCTCACCATTTCACTAGTCTCTTGCAATGGTACAGTGTGCAGGTTTGTGCCTGTGTTCAGGCTAATGAACAAGATGCACGGAATAAAGATTTGCTTATGTTCTGTCATTGGAAATCCAGCTTAGAAACTAGCTGATTTCTTTCTTCTTACAGTTACAAAAGTTTAAATTGTATGCTTGTATCTGAAGGATAAATGCAAAATGCATGATTGTGGCTCTATAATCTTAATTTTACTTTTTTTTTGTACTGTATAAGGCTACAAAATATATACATAAAGGTCACTACGAGTATATTTTATTTCCTGTAACATATATTTCTGTGTTTGCAGTTGAAATATAAATCTCCCTAATGGGCATTTTAAAAAGTAGGCTAATAAAATCTGTTGAAACTTTGCAAGATTTTCTTCAGCCCTTATTTGCTGCTACTCTATTTTTTCCAAGCCTCATTGGCTAGCTCGTCATTGAATGCATTTCCTTGCTTTGATGCTGTTTTTACTTGGTGTGGTCTTTTGTTTCCTGGTGAAACGTCTGTTCATTGGGAGCTCTGGGACTTAGTGATTACATTGAATATTCCTGAGCATCAGTTGACTGTAAATCTCTGGAAACAGCAAAATAAAAATAAGGTTTCGTTCAAGGGACACTTAGGTGCTTGGAAATAGCATTCAGTACTCTCTCCTTAAGCCAGACGATGAGTGAACTCAAATGAATTATTTCAGAATCTTGAAGGAAGAGACCTTTTTAGCTTCAGATGTGTTAATCTACTTCTGCAACACTTTTAGTCTTCATTCTACCCTAATACGAAGCTAGCAAAATGTGCAGTAGAGAAGACTTCAGCATGTTCTTTGATGCTTTATCATTCCAGCAGTTCATTGTGTGGTTAGACTGGTAAACCAAAACTGAACAGAGCAGGGCTGTTAGGCAGTTATTCTAGTACATCTAAAATAATTCTGGATTTGTTTGTACTTCCAGTTTTTTATCAGTCCCATAGTTTGTTTCTCTCAAGCTGAACTTCTGACTTCCAAGGAAGAGCAGTTCAGAATCGCAGTCTATCTTGTCTCCATCTAGCAATATGACATGTAGCATATTTGGACTTAGCATACTAATTCTGGAAGTACAATCGTTTCTATTTCAGGAACATGCAAAGGCACAATATTTTAGGTGTGATCTGGTTAGTGGCTGAGAAATGCCAGACTTCATGACGCTGAAACCTGTGTTCTAACATTCCTAGTGAAATCGTAATCTAGATAAATCTTACATTTCAGTTTCCAGTAGAACACTTAGTTAAACCTTCAAGACAATCACAGCGAGATGTATGAAAACACTTCATCATACTTGCCAGTCCTGAAGTCACCATCACTGTGACTTCTCTATTTTGTTGCCTTAATGACAAAAACGGGCCTTCATTTCAGTCATTAATTTTATGTGTTTGCCCCACACATTCCTGAATGTGACCTTTCTTACAGCCCTAGTGTCCAATACAGAACCAGGCATCTAGAGTGCTGACGTCAAATTTTCCCTGGTTGGTTGGGGTTTTTTTTTCCCCACTTTGGTATTCCTGCTTAAAGAGCATTCAGAATGCCTTGCTGTGTAGAGTTGTGGCTCTAATCTTCTGCTAGTGTTTTAGGCATCCTTCAAAAGCTTTGACCCTTAGATAGAATGAGGTGATGTTACGTCCACACAGTATCTTAGAGTGGATTTATAGGTGTGTTCTGAGTCCTGGACAAAGATACAGATGCTAGGAAATTCATGGGGACATGGTTCTTCAGTAACTTTCCTTGAAAACATCTCTATCTATGACCTATGTAGAGCTGTTTCATGGGGCTGTATGCTTACCAAGCTGTTGTCTTGCACTCTTGCATCTTTCTTATGCAATGAAATTGGGATTCCTCCTTTCTAATCTCTACTAGACTGCAGTAGCCCTTTTCCTTTGTATACTGCTTGGAAGCTGCCTATAGCAGAATGTTTCACAGCCAGTCTCATGGAGAAAAAGAAGTAATGTATCCGAAATCTGATGGCTTACTAATCTTCTTGTATATTCCACCACTGTCCTTCCTTTGGATTTTGGTGTTCTGTATGTTCTGGAAGGTTAACAGAGATCACTGCAGTTGATTCTGCACCAGTCTTTACTTGACTGCACACTTTTTGAAGCATAAAAAGCAGAGCAAAGAGGTACAGCTGGCAAGAAACTCCTGCTCTTAAGTACATGCATAAAATGCACATAGGAACAATACACTTTAAAGAACTTAATTCACTATACCAGAAAATAACTTCTCTTTTTGGCATCTGAACCTTGGTTTGAAAGTATTTTAATTAAAACTTGTAAAATGGTGACCCGTATTCTTCACAGTATTTATATTTACTCCTTTGAAGGTAATGCTGAAAGATGGACAGTGGTTTGAAGAGTGGAAAGATGTGCCTTCAAATAGACAAACACAAATACGTCCCACTATGTTTCCAGTAAAAGATGAAGAGAAGGTAAAGGCAATGAATCTAGAGCGTTGGTAAGTTTTCCCAGAGTAGATTTTATGAGGTTTTGATGGTTACCTTGTATGGTGGTGGGCAAATTATAATTAGGAGGTCAGATTAGGAATGTGTTGCAGTATAGACCTATGCTTGTGTAGGTCTTAGTATCTTTTGATTGCTTCATAGATATGGCAGTACACAATGTTTAAATTCCAGTGAACTGAAAGAAATTATTAAAAGTTGCTTACAAGGAATAAGTACTCACATAAACAGGTCAAATTCTCTGCATCCAATAGAGATACATAGCCAAAATTACTGGGAAAGTATGTAAAACTTTAACATTTTAACAGCGTGACTATGACATTTTCTATGAAAGACTTTCCATAGCTATTCTAAAAATAATGTTTAGAAATGAGTCATTAAAGCTCAGATGTGAATGGTGAAACGAATGCGTTGCACTGATGCAAGTTATTTTGCCAGAATGCTCTATTTTAGATCCTGTTTCTAGCTTGATAAATTAAATCTGTGCAATCCTACTAGGAATACTTAGTTTACCCTGAAAGTAAATATAAATGTGACACTTCTATTACTTTGTGAGAGCCCGAATGCTAATGATGAATACACTGCAACATTTTTTTTTTTTCCCCCTCCTAGCCTTAGGATATTGCCACATCACCAGAATACAGGAGGTTTCTTTGTGGCTGTATTAATAAAAAAATCTTCAATGCCATGGAATAAACGCCAGCCTAAGGTAACTTCTTTTAAAAGAGCTAAAATGTTAAATTTTAATAACATTTCTGGAATTTTTTTGAAAACTTACATAATAGAAAACATACTATAACTGTTTTGTATCTGCCCTTCAGTTATAGTTCAGCGTGTCAATTAAAAATAAATTCCTAAATCCCTTACGAACTTTTAAAAAAAATCTCCTTTCAAAATAGGGAAAAAAAAAAGGAGGGGGGGATTTTGAAATCATAATAAAATAGCGAGATAAAACTTGAACCTAAAATTAAGGCTTTGAAAGAATTACAGAAGCAGATTAGATTGAGTAGCTGGAGCTGTCACTTCCTTCAGCTGTGTGTGTGGTCCCTCCGCTGAAGGCTTGTTTCTGCTGTGTTGTAAGCCAATTCTGATTTCAGTTTGTCTTACTCTGTGGCTGGTTGCTCAGGAGTGATTCACTAGCAGATTAGTCTAGCAGATAAACAGCAAGAACAGTAAAACTGTTAGGAGCAGCAGCAGCTTCAGCCATCTAACTTTAATCCATTTGTTGTCAATTGTCTTTAAAATCCTGTCAACAGGGTTTTAAGTTGACATGATTTGAGAGAAACTTCTTGTGTGATTCCCTTTTAGCTGTTTTATTTATTTGATTTGCTTAATTAGAACACCTTATGAGTCAAATGTATGCAGCAGTAAGGAAAAAGCATTTATTCAGAAGCAGGCATCATCCAAATAGTTTATGCTGTTCTAAGTTTAACGTAGCACTCTTACAGAAAGTGTGCAGCAGCAGGACTTGTGTGTCACTTTGAGCACTAGGAGGAAAACAGCAGATCCTGACTTAAAATAGTCTTCTCTGTGAGTGCTTGAACATGATTTTGTAAACGGTACAAAAATAGCTTTCTTGGACAGTTCGTAAGAAATTGTCCAGAGCAATACTAGAGGTAAATGCAACTTACAATGATATCTTGACTTAATCAGATTAACTCCCTAAATGTATCTGTTTAAACACTTACATACAAATGGATAAGAATTAAGCACATGCAAAGAGAGAAGGGAGGTAACTTTTGTTACAAGTTAGATACTACTTTTGCTTTGTTGAAAATACTATAATTTGAAATAGGTTCATCAGAAATTACCACAAAGAACGGGAGATACTGAAGTGACAGCAGCTAATTCAGGTAATGGATCTGAATGTATTCCTGAAGAACCAACACTTGCTGAAAATGAAGAGTCTAAGAAAATACAAGAATTGCAGAATTCAGACACTGAGCAAAGCAAAAAGGAAGGAGTATGTGGGTAAGAGACCATGTCTAAGTATTTGTCCTGTGACAGCTTCATAATTGCTGACTACTCTATAGTTCTTTTGTTGTTGGACTCATTTAGAAGTCAATCAAGAAGAGTTAATGAATTTGCTCAGTTGTCATCCTACGTTTCCATGTTTTCTGTCTTGTATTTCAGCAAGTTAGGAAAATAACCACTTTTCTTATTAGCATTTGCAGTCTGTTAGTCCTTTCTTCTCTGTTAAGGAAAAAACTACTTTCAGAAGTTAACCTTTTCAAGATCTTTGTCTTCACAATAACTCCCTCAGAAATCTCTATTTACTTGTTTTTGTGGTTTCTGTTTTCAAGCACTGCTTTCACTTCCTTATTTTAAGAAGTTAAATTGTGGGTAGCGTTGCTTTAGTGAAGCACAGGAAAATGTCAGTATTCTGTTTGGCATACTATCATTACCATAAGGCAAGTGTTGACTAAATGAACTGAATATACTGTTTTTAAACCAAGTACTTAAAGTAAAGTACTGTAAACTTAAAGTACTGTAAACTGTACCAAGTACTGTAAACTTATACAAGTTTTTTAAACCAAGTAAAATTGACAGTATTTTCTTTTTAGACCACCACCATCTAAAAAAATGAAGTTGTTTGGTTTTAAAGAAGACCCTTTTGTGTTTCTTCCTGAAGATGATCCATTATTCCTTCCTATCCAGTAAGAAAAACATGTTTCTGTTTTGGCAGTAAGATTTCTAGTAGTTTAGGAATATTAGTAGTTCAGTTCATCACAAAAGATGGGTGTAGTTGGTCATACATAAAAGTTTTTCCCTAACTTTGCACCAGGTGCTCCTCTCCTCAACACTTAGAATCTTCTTAAAGGAAAATAGCCAACTATAGTTTGCACTGGAAATTTTTGAGTGTATCTTAGTGTCTATGACAGCTTGTCTTTTCTGATGTCATGAATCTTAGAAAGTCTCATCTTTGTGTTCTGGAGCCAAAGTGTTAAGTGTTTGCAGAGATAGCTAGAGGAAATGGGCTAACCCATGCATTTTGAGTATGTAACTTAATTGTTCAGTTAATAAAAACAAGTGTTATGGCCACAGGAAGTTTTATGCATTGGACCCATCGTTTCCCAAGATGAATTTACTAACTCGAACTCAAGAAGGAAAGAAGAGACAGCTGTACATGGTTTCTAAGGAGCTAAGGAATGTGCTTCTGAACAACAGTGAGAAGATGAAGGTATGGTTCATTTCTTCAGGTTTTCACAATGGAGATCATAAGCATCAGTGGATGTCTCCTTGAACT
Organism: Theristicus caerulescens; assembly: GCA_020745775.1. Classification (NCBI taxonomy): domain Eukaryota; kingdom Metazoa; phylum Chordata; class Aves; order Pelecaniformes; family Threskiornithidae; genus Theristicus; species Theristicus caerulescens. Next base: position 90,422,090 of record CM036558.1, read on the forward strand.
TTATTGCCAAGCTTATTGTTTATATAGAGGATCAGCCCTCTGATAGGCCTTTTTTTTTTTTTTTGAGTCTGAATGAATGTTTTCGTCTCTATCCCTCCTCTTTTAAAGAGAGGAAGAGTTGTCTCTGAGAGGTAAAGAACAGTCTCCAAGATTAAAATTGGTATGTTTTTTGGCAGATGGAAGGGAACTTAAAAGTAGAGGAGGGGAATATATAACTGCTGCATGTGTACTAGCATTGTTATGTGGTCTTCAGGTACCTTCACAAGTTTACATTGACACTTGTATTTATAAGCCCCTTAATTATAAAAGTAATAAGAGCTTTGAATAAAGATTTGTCTTAAAAGTTGTTGAATAATTTAAGTGAGAATGAGGTCATCTAGTCCAGCTTCCTTCCTGCCACAAGCAGGGATAACTTCAAAGCTAGATCAGATATGATTCAGGGCCTCGTCCAGTCAAATTGTGAAAATTTCCAAGGATATTCATTACATCTTTGCAACAGATCTTTTGAGATGAATAAATAATTATCCTTTTATCCCACATGCAGGAGATGACTCTATAATTGACAAAATTTTAAGAAACTGGTGCATTATATTAGGCAGTGAGACGTTGAGTACCACAAAGGATATAGTGTCCTAATATTAAGCACTTGTGCATTTTAAAATTCCGTCCTTGATTGACTTTCCCAGAATCACCCAGAAAATTCTTACTCATACTAAAATTAAAATTAGATCTTAATAGTTCATTGCCCTCATTTTAAGACTAACACTTCCTCAGTGTTCAGTTTTCAACATGGAAAGGAGTAAAAGGTGTTTATGTTGAGAGAGAACTATGTTTTGATAGTGGGAATTCCTTTTTCCCTTGAATGAATTTTCACATGAATTTAATTCAGTGTCCAGTGCAAATGAACAAACTCTATGGCAGAATTATCCTTTCTTCCTCCTTTTAGTCAAACAGTTGAGGAAAAACAAAATTCAGAGTGGTAATTTAGAATTTATACTGCTTAATGATGCTTATTGGCTTTTCCGTTTGCAGGTTATTAACACAGGGATAAAAGTCTGGTCTCGCAACAGTGATGGTGAACAGTTTGGATGTGCATTCAGATTAGCACAAGAGGTAATTACATGGCATTGTATTTTCAAAGGAGATACTTGGTTTTCTCTAGAGCCTATAGCACAGCTGGCATTAACTTTGTCAGATTACGGACAACTTGCATTTTCAGTATGGTTTAAAATGGGAAAATTGTTTTCTGATATTAGCTAAAGGACATACTCTTTTTAACATATTTTTCCTTCAGAAAGTAGAGATTGCGTTTTGAAATAATTATATTTATTTATTAAACAGGGAATTTATACTCTGTACCCATTCATTCATGCAAGGATTATAAATGTCTGCATAGAAGATGTTAAAATTCTGCTAACCCAGGAAAATCCATTCTTAAGTAAATTCAGCAGTGAAACACAGAAGAAAGTCAAAGACATGGGTAAGGCTTCTAACTTGTGCTATGACAAAATGGTTATTATACAGTACATGGAAGACTATGAAAATCCTGTAACATAAACTGTGTTTGCTAAAAATTTTAACTAAATTTATCTTAAATATACTTGTTAATTAGGTAAGTAAGCATTACTGAAACCCAGTGTGCTACTAGAAACTGCAATCCTTTCTGATCACAGCCTTTAAGGTTTATGAACTCCAGAGAACGCAAGAGTTGCCAAACTTGTGACTCCTGTGAAGCAATGCTGTGAGGCAGCATTTAAAATATCTGATGAACAAAGATTTTATATACGCTACTGATCTTTATGCCTGTTAGTGCTCCAGCTGAAACTGTTTGTTTGTCATCTGCAATTGTTTCTCATGACTTTATGTATCAAATATAGTTATTCAGATTTGATTTTCTTAAATATGGGGATCAGTGTCTACTCATATTAAATTTTTATTTCTTCTACGCTGGATGCTTGAAGAAATGAAGACTGGTTTTCAGTCTCTTGTTTGTTGTTTTATTTCCAAGTCATTGCTGGTCCTTGTACGTCAGTGTTAGATGAGACAAAACGAGAAGAAAAATTTTTCTAAAGTTTGGGCTGGCATACTCATGTTCATTTTACTTAAGTAAAAGTTCCTTGCTAGATTCACCAAGGAAATTAATCCACTATGTGGTTTTGTATTTTAATTTGTTTGTTTGGGGTTTGGGAGGGGGCAGCGTTGGCAATTGCTTTTGTAACTATATAAATACTTTGGTCTGAAAAAAAAAAAAAAAGAATAAAAACTAGTATTGTCTATAGTTTACTGTACTGATGTAGATAACTGCTAACCAGCTCATGGTGTGTGGCTGTCTAAAAACTTGTTTTCTTGAATGTTTTCAGATTACAGTCATTTTAACATTGTACCAAGTAACACATCTGTTTTGGTTTTGTTCCCCCCACCCCCTTCTCTGTAGCGATGGGAAGTATAGTTCTGAAGTATGACCCAGACCCTGAGTAAGTAGATGTGTTGTTTTCCATTTCTGCAGTTTTAAAACTTGGACAAGAATTTGCTTTCGCTCAGCAAAAACAGAAGTGGAGGCATAGAGATGCAGTGAGGTCAACAGTAAAGCCAGACAGCATACCAAGAGTATAACAGGGAAAGAAGCTATCTTGCCTGTGTATTCTTAAAACAACTGTAGGATTTAGCTTGATGAAGGAGAGCTGGTGGTTCTGCCAGAGGTCCACAGTATCACTGCACGTTTGTTTGTTTGTTTCCCTCTGAAGTCCAGCATTTGGAATAGAAAATGTTAAACTTTTTCATTGTTCATTTTTGTTGACAAACCAGTATCAGAAGCTCTTGAGAACTTTTTAAATGTAAACTTCCATCTTGCTGTTCTTATATTCGTTTTGAAACCAGAGCCAGAAAATTATTTTGCCTGTTGCAGAAATTTAATAACATTTGAGCTTTATTTTTTTTTTTTTTTTGCTTGATTGCTTGTAGACAAGCAGGTACCTGTTTAGATATTGAAATTAAGACCAATGTAGAAGACCAACGTCTTCTACAAATAGTTATAAAATGCATTCACTACTAAAAGTTGTGCACTTTTATCAGGATATGGCTATAAAATTAAGTTTTGAAGATTAACTTTCTTATAGTTGACCGAACATAACTGCTTGTTTGTAGAAAACCTGATGATCTTCAGTGTCCTATAGTGCTGTGTGGTTGGCAAGGAAAGACATCACTCCGTGCCTTTGTGCCCAAGAATGAGAGACTTCATTACCTGAGAATGATGGGAGTCGAAGTGTTCAAAGCAAAGAGGAAAGAGGAGGAATCGGAAAGTAAAACAGAGGAAGAAGTTCAGCAAAGGCTGTCACAAACAGAGGAAGGAATGGATGTGGAAGATAAAGAACATGATTTAGTCACAAAAATGGAAGCAGAAATAGGTGAAGAACCTTCCCACAGTCCTGTGGAAAGCAGTGCTATGGAAGTAGAAAATAAAATTGAGGATTTAGATCAATCTAGTAAAAATGCCAACAGTCATGTAAGCCAGGAAAGCAAAGACACGGATACAAGTAATGTGAAAGATTAAGGTTCTTTCTCTATTACTTGGCAGCTTCCATGAGGCTCATATCCAGACTCTTGCTTTTAGCATGGAAGTATATTTTAAAATTTGGGTTGGAATGGGTTGTTCCTCTTTTAAAGTTTCACCTATTTTATTTTTTAAATGAAAACTATAAAGAGATTTCTTTTCAAATGTGTCGTCTTTTTACCATTTTAAGCTCCATATTACCAGTGGGTTTGTGTGTCTGTTGCTGGCAATGGACCATGCACCAGTAAAATATAAAGCCCGTATTTGAAATGGAATAATGATATGTACAAATGAACTGCCTGTGTAACGGGTCAAGAATTCCTTCAGAAGAAAAAACTGGGGTTTAATTCAAAGCACACAAGTCCTAGAAAAACATTTTTTTTCTCTTAAGATTGCTTACCCCACCTGCCACCCAATCTGATTACTACTTATGCAGGTTCTTTAATGGATAAGGGAATCAGTGTGAGTATGCATACAAATGCGTATATAGGGTATCTAACTAACAACCTGGTTAACATTTATTCAAAATAAAACCGTGCACAGCATCCTGGAAAAAAAAATGCAGAAGGCATTTTGCCAGAGACTGATGTCTGAGATTCTTCTTCAGAGTGCTGAATTGCTTGACAGGCACAGCTAATAAATGTCCTTAACTAGATCTTCAGGTATGCTGAGCATGCCTCAAACTCATATCTTGAAATGTGCCTGTTTAAGAGTCTGTGACTGTCCCTCAAATATACTGCCGTCATCTGTTTCTCTGTCATTTCTTCAAGTGCGAGTCATCTCTAAATTAAGTGTGGTGGTATATGTATTGTTGTATAATAGATGTTTAAAAGAGGTTATTTAGGTCCAAAAGGGTAATTTACTTAGTGTGACTTAAAAAAAAAAAAAAAGTTGGCTACCTCAGAAACTTATAATATATAATTCCATCCTTTGTGGCTTAGTTTCAGCAATACTCTTTGTACTTGATACAAGTTGACCTGAAAGGAGAGTGACCAGTGGTACAAGGTATTGTTCTCCACTAGGACCCTGGTGATGCAAGTATTTGTGTTGCTTGTCAAACTAAATTTTACCATGTGTACTTTTACTGATGAAGTCCTAATGTGGCTTGGATCCATTTGCTGTACCTTGCTACAACAGACTTTCTGATGCCTGCCCTTGAACTACTTCATCAAAGGGAGTATTCTTGAGGGAGAGACATAAAAGTGAAATAATGCCATGTCCTCTGATAAGATATTAGTCTCATGCAGTGAAGAACCATTGACAGGACTCATTTTCCTCTTGAGAGTCCATAAAATAGGTTAATAAAAAAATCATTTCTTGCCCTTGTGTTTTGTTAAGGTTTGAGTTTGTTCTTTGAATTGGGAGCTGCGATTGGGCAGGTTCTTTTTTGGCAGCTCCTTAGGCTGAAGAGCAGCATAGTAGAATTTTCTTTTGAATGGAGGAATATGTGAAGTATAATTTTTAATTCTTAAAAGTATTTGAGGAGAAAAATTATAGCAACTTGAAACTTCCAGCATGAAACTGAACATTGGTTTTCATATCTTTGCATTTTTTCTGGCATATTGGGCATTTGAAATGGAAGAAGGGTAGAAGACCAGTGTCATTTTTAAGTCCTCATCACCATCAGTCTGCAGTACTCAGCCCTGAGGATGACTGATTTTAATCCATCTAATCTTTTTATGCTCTAATGATCTCCATAAATTATCAGAAGGTCGAGTGTTAAAACTTATGTGAGGAAACCAGAATTTGCTTTGAATTATGCTTGCTGTTACTGTATGCCCTGATGTCCCTGAGCAGCAGTTTAAGCTTCGTTTCAGCCAGTGACTCTGCTAAGGATACAATTTTATGACAAGTTAAGCTGATAAGAATACTTGTTGATACAGACAATCCAGACAATTAAATCAGCACAAAGCTAACTGTATAGAAAATGAACAGTCCTGATTATTTTTTTTGACTGAGCTTACCACTGGCAGACTAAAATGAGAGTAGAAAGCTTTTATCTGGGAGCTAAAGAAAAGTAGGTTCTTGGATCATAAACTGACTGAAATCGGGTATAACTTAGACTTGTAATAGAATAAGAGCCCACATCTGCATCATTTTAAATCCTTTAAGTAGTCCCATTTTCCTGCATTATCTATGAAATTTTGCTTTGCTCTTGGCTTTTTGGAGGTTTTTTTTTTTTTTTTCCTGTCAAGTGCAAATGGGAGATTTCAGCCAAGAAACCGGAAGTCTAATTTTCTTGTGCTGATCAGCAGTTTTACTCCATATCTCACAAAAAAACCCAGAGACTGCAGATTTTTTTTTTTTTTTTAAAATACTGAGTTTGCTTACACCAGTTGCTCTTTCCCAGTTACTCTTGCCTTGATTGCCAGAAAGGAAGATGCCCAGAACCCTAGGTGGTGGCTGAAAACGCTGTCCTAGCTTCCCAGGCTGGGAGCCCGATGAAATGGGGTGCATTTTGTTGGTGTGTTTCTGCTGAGCAATGTGCTGCTGCGGCTCCGATGGTCAGGTGCTTAGGTGGTTTTCAATGTGGGTTGCTGCAAATAATTTAAAAGGAAGATGAAGTGATACACAATTGTGTTAAATTTGAAAATGTAAAAGTCTTAAAAATCACTAGGTTTGAAGTTCATGAATTATGAAGTCCATCCTTGTAAGCAGTCCCTATTAAATGTGAGTTTTCTCTAGTTAACGCTGGTTTTTCGAAACACGGGACTGCAGATGTTTGCAGTGATGGCAGGGGGTTTTATATGTGATAGAGGGGAAACAAGAAAAAATTTCCTGCACCTAAATGAATAGTCTGTTTATGTTCTGCTTAGAAATGCCCTCAGGAGAAGCTGCTGGAGCCTTCAGAAAATAATCTGTTGACTGAAAAACCTAGAAAGAAAAGGATGGAAAACACCACATGGGATAGTCCTTTGTAGCTTCTTCTTCAGTATTTACCTAATGTTAGTCATTGCTTTGGAAGTTTGTTAGAGTTTTCATACTTTAGTTCACTATGAAATTAATATACCATAATCTAGTGCTACTGGTTTTTTTTTTTTTTTCTTAAATGTCTGGATCCCATTAAAAGTCAATGAGACTTCTCAGAGTATACAGACCCCTTGAAAAATTCCTACCTATAAACTTCAAATTTATTCTTAGCAGTAAAAGAAAACAATTTAGCTCCTGTAACAACCCCTATCTGAGGCTGCAGCAAAGGGAAATTGGTGCCTTTCTTTCTTCCACTGGGAAAACTCCAGCCGGGAAAACAAGCGGCAGTGTGCTCGTGCCGCGTTGCTGCCAGAGCTGAGCTGGGCGCGCCGTCTTGCCCTGCTGTCTCTCCAGGACAAATCCTGTAAACAACCCCCAGCAAAGCGGCCTGGATACAACAGCAGCTCTGTTATTCCCAGCAAACGTCCTGGTAGAATCGGCTGGTGCGCTCATAGCGCCGCATGTTTTTGCCGCTCCACTTTGCAGCTGGCCTTCGGGAAAGTCGGTCGGCGAGCAGCGTGGGGGGACCTGCAGCCCGCGCAGGGGTGCGAGGCACCGTGCTGCCTGGGCCCGGGGCCCGTTTCAGAGGGAGCGAGGGCAGCGCGGCGCTGTGTGTACGTACCCTCAAGGCGCGGTGTTGCTCGCAGGGTGTCCGCGCCTCTGTCTCTCCAGGTGGATTTTCCACATCTGCCGCTGATCCTTGTATCAAACACATGGTTGTATGTAATTATTATTTAATTTGTTGCTCTGTGTTTCTTAAACAAACTTGAGTATTGTTTTTTGACTAAAATCTGGTTTACTTCTTACCCTGTGGCTCCTTGTGTTACGAATTTAAGTTTCTTACTTCTGCCCTTGGTATTCCTACTGAGTTACACTTAAGCAGGCTGTTGGCTACATAGGTATTTGCCTATAATCCTACTTTTTTCTTTAAATGAGTTACCCATGTGTGGCTTTGGCAGGATGAGTAACTCCAGGCACTCCGTCACCAAACCATCCCTCGGGAATGTGCCCGTACGCTCCTGCCTCACTTGTATCCCTCTTTGCATTTCTGAATCTTTGTATCTTCCACTCCCGTTTTCCATTTGCCATCCCTTGAAATTATTGACTTGTCCCCAGTTTTCTTTTTGTGTAGCTCAAAGGCTTTCAGGCATGTTAGCAATGGACTTTTGCCTGCTCCTAAAGGGAAAAGCAGTATGAACAGTAGCCAAAACAATTCTTACAATTTTTATAAGACCAGGGCAAGCATACAATGATCCTTGCCCAGAATATTCTCCCAGACTCTAGGGATTTCTTGGACCAGAGATGTTGTCTTTAGGTTTAACAGTCCTTTGTACATTTCTCCTCTGTTAAATTGCCAGTCGCTCCCTGAGACCATGTGAACTTTTAGCGCTCATAACATCCTGTGGCAGGGAGCCCCAAGATCTTACCTGCTGTGTGAAGTGTTCCCTCCTTTTGGTTATTTTGGCTCCTAATAGTTTTGTTCGATGATCCCCACTTCTTGCATTGGAAGAGACAACACGCAACTGATTGCTGACTAGTTTCTTCGGGACACTTGTGATTTTATTGTCTTCTTGTCGTATCCCTTGTCACCTTTTTTCCAAGCTGAAGAGTCCTAGCTTACTTGTTTGTTCTCTATATGGAGACTACTCCAAGCCTTTCATCATCTTCATCAGACATTTCTGAACTTTTCTCAGTTTTTATGTCCTTTTCCAGGTGGGGGAACCAGAACTGCACATGATGCTTAGAATGTGGCATTTGTGCAAGTGTGTGCTCTCTGTTCTGTCCTCCAGTCCTCTGGTTGGTGTTTTTTAATGCTACTAAATATCAAGCTGAGGTTTCAGTGGAACTGCACATCGTAACCTCGTTATTATGTTCTGAGCAGCAATTGAGAACCTGTTGTTTTACTTGTGATGTTAGCCTTATTTTCCCCACAGAAATCACTTTTATCTGTATTGAGTTTCGTTTGCTGTTTTATCATCCAGTTGCTCAGTCTTGTAAGGTGCATCTGCAATTCTTTGTAGCTGGACCTAAACCAATAGCTACTGACTGAATTGTATCCCACCCAGAATAGTTTTCTGGAAGTCTGCAGGTCCTCAGCAGCTCTGAAGGGATCCTGAGCTAGTTGTTTCATTACAACAAGATCATAGGAGAGGAATCTCACATCAAAATGCTCATGAGCAGGATGACCGAGCACCAAAGAGAGTATAGTATTTTCTTTCTAATATTTAAAAAAATAAAATATCTGTCCACAAAATATTCTCATAGAATGCTGCTCTTCTGGAAAATACCAGCTTATTGGAGGGGAAAAAAGTGTCCTTAGGAACATAGCAGTAAGACTTCTGGCAGCCTCTTCTGAATCTTTTCCAGGGCTCCTCAACCTAGGGATCTCTCTGGGAGGCTCTCGAGAACCATCCCCTAAACCCCTGTTCCTGTGGCTTCTCAGGCTTCAAATTCTCCAGCTAACTTGTGCAACAAGGTGATACCCAGAACGTTGTGTTACCAGGATTTCTTGCCCTTGTAGATCTGAATGTCTCCCTGGCCAGCTGTCAGTCTGGTACGCTGTCCTGCTGTCTGCCCATATCTTCAGCTGACACTCTAGGGCAGTGAAGAGGGAGTTGGGGAAATGGCCTGAAATACTAAAAATGTCTGTTTCAGATGTTCCAAGTGGATTTTTAAAGCCATTTTACCCTGTAGAAAACTTTGCATTTTCAACTCTTCATTGTCCATCGTCTGAATTTTTACAAATGCAAAATCTCCTGGGGAATGAAATTCCAGGCCCTGCATGGTAGCAAACAGCACCATGAACCTAACACGAAGTAATAACATTGGATTAAATATGGTAGCATCTCCCAATAAGAAATATGAATGTAATAACAACCAGCATAATTAAAACTTCCTAAAAATTTTTTTGAAACCCACTTGCTAGCATATCAGCATTTGATTAGTTTCTTCACCCAAAGAAAAAGGCAGAAGTAAGAAGGAGAAAGGAGGAGAGAACAGAAACTGTTCAGTAACACCCATCGTGCTGGATGCAGATGTAAAGCCAGGTGGCAGGTAACTTAAATGATTCAAGGTGAGCTAGCTGAAGGATGGTTCTCAGCAGCTTTTTTTGAAATGTTACAGGAATTGTGTGTTCAATTAGGCAGCCTTGAAGGTTCCACATACTCGCCACGGAGAGGTGAGCCAGTCTGAGCTTGCAGATGAACACCTGGTACAGACAGCAGCTGAAGACAGCGCATCAGGAGCCAGTCAATCACTGAGAGTTTTTCTGATTATAAAATCACAGAAACACAGAAGGTTGAAAGGGGCCTCTGGAGGTCACCTAGTCCAAATCACTGCTCAAAGCAGAGCTAACTTCAAGGTGGGGCCAGTTTGCTCTGAGCCTTGTCCAGATGAGTCTTGAAAATCTTTAGGGATAGCACTTGCACCATCTCTCTGGACAAGCTCTTCTAATCCTTACCCATTCTCATGGGGAAGAAGTTTTTTTGTTTGTCCAGTTGGAGTATTCCCTCCTGCAACTTCTGCATGTTGCCTCTTGTCCTATCACTATGCACCCTTGAGAAAAGTTTGGCTCCATCTTCTCTGCAACCACCTCTTGGGGTGTTGAAGAGAGCAGCTGAAACCCCCTTAATGGTCTTTTCTCTAGGCTACACAAACCCAGCTCTCTCCTCCCCTCCTCATTCGTCATACATTGTAGCCTCCTAACCATCTTGATGGGCCTTCACTGGTGGGCCTCTCCAGTTTGTTGGCAAATCTTCTAATGGGGGACCTACGCTGGACACAGTACTGCAGATACAGCCTCACAAGCAATGAGTAATGGGGAATAATCACTACCTTCAGACCCCTGGCTACTTCATGACTGTTTTAAATTTCAAGAAGTTTATGCTGCTGCAATTATTCTAGAATATCCTTGGTGGGTTTCCGTGCCTCATGACTTGATTTTCATATTCTAATTTTTCGAATTGCTTTTCTCTTGACAGAAAAAATCTGTGCAGCTGTGCAAAATGTGCCGATTTACTGAACAATAAGAGATATAACTAGCTTTGTGCAAAGTTCTCTTGAATACAAAAAGAAAATAAAATGAAATGCAAAGATTTTTCAGTAATCACTGCTTAAGGGCTTTTTATGTGGTGACACACTCATGATGATAAATAATGTAAATTATTTTGAATTATAATTTTTTAAAAAATCATATTTAATGTGTGGATCATCTTTAATGCAAAGATACATATCTTATTTTCTGACTCAAAATACGTACCTCAATGCAGAAAGGGGCTGGAACTCATGGGAATGCCTCATGATCTCCACTCAGCAGACCAATAAATTGTTCTAGAAATATGGGCTATGGAGGCAGAAAACATGTTCCTCAGCTCTGCCTGCAGCACAGAATGGAGCCAAAGGACATGACTACATCATGGTAAAAAAGGGAACAGCCAGAAGCTCCCAGCTTTGTCCACTGCCTATGCACATATGCCCTACAGGCAAAGAGTGTTTTAGTGCTTTGAGTCTTGTTGTCGGGGTTGATCTATAATGGATCTGCTCTTGGGGACAACCTCAAAGTACTAGTGAAACAGCAATGAAAACTCTTTCTCATCCCCTCATCTGAGGTCCTGTCTGGATTTCTAAGGGGGGCTCTCCGCCTTAGCTTGAAATCCTCTTAAACCTGCAGGTTAGGATTTTAGATAACAAAGTTTCTGATCCTGAGGAGGGTTGAATCCAGCCAACTTCTTTCTTCTCCTAGAAAAAAAAAATTAACTGAAAGGATAACTATGGTAGAAGGATGGATGGAAGATGATGTGTTTTCTTAGGTTTGGTCTGTTGCTAAGAGGCCTCTGGATAGCCAGGGTGGCAGAGTATGTGCACCATTTGGTGTAAGGTCCTTGCAATGCTAACAGGTCTCTCAGTTTGCAACAGGTTACCTATCACACTGAAGAGAAATCATAGACTCATAGAATGCTTTGGGATGGAAGGGACCTTTAAAGGTTATCTAGTCCAGCCCCCCTGCAATGACCAGGGACATCTTCAACTAGATCAGGTTGCTCAGAGCCCCATCCAGCCTGTCCTTGAATGTTTCCAGGGATGGGGCATCTACCACCTTTCTGGGCAAACCATTCCAGTGTTTCACCACCCTCATCGTGAAAAATTTTTTCCTTGTGTTTAGTCTAAATCTACCCTTCTTCAGTTTAAAACCATTACCCCTTGTCCTGTCGCAGCAGACCTTGCTAAAAAGACTATCCCCATCTTTCTTCTAGGCCCCCTTTAAGTATTGAAAGGCTGCAATAAGGTCCCCCCACAGCCTTCTCCAGGCTGAACAACCCCAACTCTCTCAGCCTTTCCTCATAGGAGAAGTGCTCCAGCCCTCTGATCATCTTCGTGGCCCTCCTCTGGACTCACTCCAACAGGTCCGTGTCCTTCCTGTGCTGAGGACCCCAGAGCTGGACACAGTACTGCAGGTGGGGCCTCACCAGAGCAGAGTAGAGGGGCAGAATCACCTCCCTCGACCTGCTGGCCACACTTCTTTTGATGCAGCCCAGGATACGGTTGGCTTTCTGGGCTGTGAGAGCACATTGCTCGCTCATGTCCAGCTTTTCATCTACCGGTACTCCCAAGTCCTTCTCCTCAGGGCTGCTCTCAATCCCATCATCCCCCAGCCCGTATTGATATCAGGGATTGCCCCAACCCACCTGCAGGACCCTGCACTTGGCCTTGTTGAACCTCATGAGGTTCACATAGGCCCACTTCTCAAGCTTGTCCAGGTCCCTATGGAAAGAGGAGATCTTACTTCTTTGAGCTTTCACCTTCTCCCACAGATAACAGGTGGAGCTGGATATTAGTGGCTCATAATCAGATATCTATCTTTTCTGAAGAAGCCTCCCTCTGTCTTCTGTAATGTAATTTCTTAGGGCCTATAGGATCTTAAGCATGAATTCACAGAAATGATGAGTCAACGCCTTCTTCCTGAATGGCTGTTTACAAGGAGAAAAAGAAAGCAACCCCCTGCTTTCCAAAATGGTTGAACATTGCTACTTTTCTTGTGCAACTTTAATTGCTCCTATGGACTTTTTAACACCACCTTGAGTTTTGCCGTCTCAGTAGTCTGTTCTGTTTTTAAAGCTGTCATTTGCATCAGCACGGACCTGATGGTGTTTATAATAAACTTATTTTTTATAAATGTCTCTATATGCTATCATTTCCTAGCTTTGAATCTGAGGGGTTTTTATAAGTGTAGAGGGATAAGTGCACTCAGCTGATCTGAAGTGGTACACCTTAGAAATATATTTTCTTTTACACCTTAGTAATATATTTTCGGGGGGGAGGGCAGTTTAAATTGATTGCTGCAAAATCAGCTCAGATTATCTGGATTTATATTTTTTATTGTTATGGTAAAAATAATTTAGAGCTTGTGAAAGGTGCCAGATTGACAGCCTTGAAGTTAAGCTGATTGTTCCATTATTTCCCAGCTTCTCTCTTTCAGCCTTTCAAAGACATCTGCTCTTTTCTAATCTCCCATAACTCAGTTTTTCAGATGACTGCTAAAGTTTCTGAGACAGTGAGAACCACTTCTCTAGGTATCCTTAGATGATGTTTATCAGGCTTGTCTAATTTGAAAATGTCTAATTTATTTCAGTAGGTTTAACTTATTTCATTATTCTCTATCTTGTTCTTTCTCTGGTCCCTGAGACCTTTTCATTGATATTATGTGCATGAACAGCCTCATCTTTTGAAAGGGCTAGTTCATCTCTTTAGATACATTAATTACTATTTAGAGAGGACAGATTCAAAAGAAGTAATAGGCAATCCAGCTTGAAATCATCTGCTAATTCCTTTCCCTTGAATATATTTATCAGTGTTTTCTTTGGGACATTCAATAAGGTAAGAACAAACCGCAGAGAATGATTTCATGTTATCCTGTAATTCTCTTGCTAAATTGAATCTCATTTTGCACATATTTCTTCCTTATATGCATGTATTCTTTTACAGTCACTTTAGCAAACAGAAAAAGTTTCCACTCTTTTTTTGAGTCCTTTTTCTGCCTAAAAGTCCACCAATGAAGGACCACCAATGTGGTTAGGAGGCTGGAGCCCCTGCCCTGTGAGGAGAGGCTGGGAGAAATGGATTTGTTCAGCCTGGAGAAGAAATGGTAGGTGAGATCTAATTGTTATCTTCCAGTAATTAACAGGTGGCTATAGAAAAGACAAAGCCACTTCTCAAGGCGAAGTGACAGGACTCACAGAGAAGGATACAAGATGCAGCAACAAAGATTCCAGTTGGACATGAGGAAAAAATTATTCCCCGCAAGAGGAGTTGAGCACTGGGGCAAGTTGCTCAGAGAGGTGGTGGATCTCCATCCTTGGAGATCTCCAAAACTGGGCTGAGTGAGGCTCTGAGCAAGTTGACCTGGCCGGGAAGCTAGCCCTGCTTTGAGCAGGGGGTTGGACCAGGTAACCTCTAGAGTTGATTCAAACCTTAGTCTTGTTCTAATTCTAGGATCACTCCCCAGGTGAATGCCTTCAGCAGTATATGGACAATCAGAGCCCTCTGAGACTCTTCTGCTCAATACACCTTCAGACACTCTCTGGCTATTCAGACATCGAAGTATTGCATGTAGCGATTAGGGAAGCATGTGCACATGTTTAACTCAAGTTAAACCAGAGCGCAATAGTTTAACAACACAGTCACTGGACCCTCTACTGACTATGTACAGTAGTTTAGTTTCAGAGGATAAAAGATGACTGAGTTGAAACTGTTGATGAAATTTGTTAATGTTAGATTGCTATGGTAGAAACAAGCCTCCACCTTGGCTTTTTGTATCACCATGCCATACTGTTACTTCAGTAACGCTACAGAAGATACAAGGCTGGCGAATTGTGTCCTGTGTTTCAAAATGCTGCATTCCTAGCTGAAGGAAGCTGTGGTACATGAGTAATGTGAGGCATCTACAGATTTGAATTGTTCCTGTTTTTATTAAGTCATATGTTCAGCTCTAAATGTTACATTGTCTCTAGAGGCAAAAGATGAGTTGTACATAATGACTATGAGTTTCAGATAGAAAGGGCAGATCTGAGCAATTTTAGGACATTTTCATTTCCTGCAAAAAACCTGAAATGAAGGCAGGATTTTCTGGTTATTAGGCAGCACAGGAAAGCTCATGTTCCCTTCGACTTTGGCCAAGAGATGGCCATTGACCCAAACAAGTGCCACGCCAGCACTGTGCCCAGGCCTGAGCTTTGACCGGAGGGGATATAAGACATTGCCAATTGGCATGTGGTAAAATCAGGGGGTGCAGGAGATTCAGTTTCTCAGGCATCTCATTTTAGAAAGAAAGCCTCAGGACCAAAGGAATAACAGCCTGTGAGCCACTAATCCTGGTGGGACTACAGTATGTTTCAAGGAGGTTGGGAAGTTCCTCTCTAGGAAAGAAATACTGGTGGAAGGCGTTGATAGCAAGCGTTTGCTTTGTTCTAGATGGCTCGTGAGACCATCTCAAAAACAAATAGTCTGTGGAGAAAAGTAATACGTGCATGTGCTGATGGGCCTCCAGGAGGTCCCATGTGATGTCAGCCAGTCCCGTGGAGATGTTTCCGATGCTCTAGAACACCTTACAGACACTCAGGGACGACATTAAGGCAACTGAATCTTACTTCTCTGTGGGTGGGACTTCAGTGTCTGGCTAATATCAAAACCAATTCAGTTAATCTGGGTTTTCTTTCTAAAAAAAGTCATTTGATGTTTTTTTTAGCAAAACTTTTTCAAGCAACACTGGTATGCCTTGCACTGGAAAAAAAGGTGAGCTAAAGAAAAACCTAGAAAAAGTGTGTCAAATAACAAAAGAAGTCTTCACAACTGACAAACAATTTATTTGCTTCCTATGGAGAATCCGATTATTCTGCTTTTCACATCCAAACAGGATTTGAATCCACATCCAGTGTCCAGGAAAACTCACATAATACCTCACTCAAACCCCTCAAATAAGAACTAACTCTTTAATGTTTCCTTTGACAGGTCAACAGGTCATGTAAGTGACATGCTTTATTAAGAATTGATGTCACACAAAAGGGTTTGCAGGGTTAAAATAATATGAAATCTCTGATCATGCTATTACGGAGACTGTGCTGTTTCCTCTGAGAAGAAATAGGAGGGATAATGTAATACTAATGGTGAAAAATATATTTTTCTGAGGACTCTGAGCACAGGGCAGAACATTAACATTTTGTACTCCAGTCTGTCTTGGTACAGCGCTGCGATAACAGGGTAATGCTGTTGACCTTTGTGAACTACATTGAAAGGAGAGCCGAACTCAGCCCAATTCTTTCCTGAAGTTCATAGAAAAGCACGTTAAATCAGATTTGATCTGAAAAGGTAAACATCATGAAGCAGGGTATTTTCCTTGATATATTCTTTGTAGCATGCCAACCGTCTACAAAAAGCTGATGTAATTTTCCGTCTCTCTAGATTAATTTCCGGGCTATGCTCTGAGGCAAACAAGGCTGTGTTTCACATCAACTCTGTCCGCTAAGCTGAGAACACAGGATCGTGGAAACAGTAGAACAAGTTGGGTTGGAAGGGACTTGGGGAGGCTGTGCAGTGCAGCCCCCTGCACCACGAAGGGCCAGCTTCAAGGCTGGAGCTGGTTGCTCAGGGTCCAGGTGGGTCTTGGGAATGTCCCAGGGCAGAGGGTCCGCCGCCTCTCTGGGCAACTGCTCCAGTGCTTACCCACTCCTGCAGGGAAGGCATTCAGCAAAACGTAGCTAAACAAAAGTCAGCTGGCCCTTTACACAGCTGTACTGAAATCCTGTGTTTTCCTGAAATACAGTATATGTGTTTAACAAAAAAAAAAAGAAAAGGACAGTACATGGGAGAACAGAGATGTCTCAGTAGGAAATGAGTGATTACCAACAAATTACTGTTGATTTACAGGGAGAATGTACAGAGATTTATACGAATGATACCTTTTGTCAGGCTAATTGCTAAAACTGCCAATGGAGGGGCCTTACTGTGCAAAAATGAACTGCAGATGCTGATCATAAAAAGAAGTTAAAAGTCTCAAGCAGCTGGTAAGGACAACACTTGAATTTATGGCTGGTAGCACCAAGCAAAGCTGTTAGCTCTTGTTTCCAAGCAAGGTCTGGAGACAGGAGTCTAACAAATGCATCATGATTACTGGAAATCCACTGGATTTGCCTCCAGACTCCTGACTGAGCTTGAAGGTCACAGATAGAAAGACTGGCTCCAGCTCTAGAGCTGCTCACCCCCTTACGTGTGGAAGATGTGTGTTAGCAACAACAAATTGCTCTCACGTATGGCACATGTAAGAGATGGCCCAGAAACAACCTGTCAAAAGAAGCCAAAGCATAGGCAGCCCGTGATAACAGCTCCACAAGCATTATATAAATGCTCTTTGGAGGGGGGGTGACCTTGTTCAATAAACTGTTCAAAACCACTGTCTCCCTGCACTCCTGATGGATGTAGGGTGGGTCTGCAAGAACCCAGGATGCTGAAAAAGCACTGCAGAGTGGAGCAGCATGAGCGATGCTTCCTCAGAGGTGGGTGAGCAGAACCATTGCAAACTGAATAAAAGCCGTTTCCTCCGATAGGCACCCCTACAGCAGTTTCCTGGCTTAGAGGAAAAGCTTCTTTGGCCTGACTATGAATAGGCTCTTAAATGCTGCGCCTGCTTCTTCTCATGTGGATGTGTCCATTCACAAACTGCTCTGTGCTTCCTAGCAGGAAAGTGAAATGAGCTGTGAGTCCCCAGGGAGGCTGCAAGGGAGAGAAAACTTCGGGGAGAAGTGGTGAACAGGATGGGAAGTGGGAGGGCAAAGGATAAGAACTAGGAGAAACTTGGCAATCTGGGGAAGATTGCTGGGAGAAACGGGAATCCTGCACCATTTGGAATAATAAGCAAATGAAGAAATTGCAGCTGGCTATGGATGAGAGGAAGGATTTTGAAGATCAAATATCCAATGTCAAAAGGAAAAGATGCACCTGGGGCATTCTGTGTATGCACAGCACTAAACCAGTGGCTTTCCAGGAGTGCACCACACATTTAAGCACTGATGCACTTACTGTTTCCAGCTCCTGAGGGAAATGTGTCCATGCAAGAGCTGATCTCTTGAGTGCTTAAAGGGAGCAATTAAGGGCATTGCCAGCAACCTACGTGATTTCTTAATGGCAACTGCCTCTGCAGACAATGTTGAAGACAGGCCAGTCCTGGGCTTGGGAGTAACGATGAAGCCTTATGAGGACGGGAAGTACCAGAACAAACTGGTGAACGAAATAGTAGGTACCAAACCAAAATGGCACAGAAAAGAGTAGCCTGTTCCAACAGGCCCAGTTGGTGTTTGTTCAAGAGCTTGGAAAGGACATGAGCCTGACACTGAAGAGCTGCAAATGAAATTATGTTGTAGTGTATAACACATCATAAATATTAATGCATACTCTATACTAAATGTTTATTAAATAGATATACTAAAATTAATTTTATCAATTTACATTTATGTTAAATGCTTATGTTTCATTTATACTTTAAATCTATTCTTTTTAAAGTTTATTATTTATAAACTATATGTATTATGTAAGTTATATTACATACACTGTATACTCTATATGTATATTGTTATATAGTATAACAATAGCATATAGTATACACATATGCTAATATAATTATCTATTTATAGATATAGATTATATACTATTAAATTACATAATAACATACTATCACGTTACTTAATATTATTATGTTTTATATATTGTATAATCTAATGTAAACAGTTTTCCTATACACATTTACATATATTGCATTATACATTCTATCTATAGAAATATGTATTACATAATGTATAAAATAATATATATTATATATTAAAAAAAATTAATTTCTCACTGAAACCTGACTTTATGCTAGAGGGTTAAAGATACGCAAAATGCTGTGTGTCTGGCTTGTTCTGGTTTCTTTTCAGATTAGAAAAAAAAGCTTTCTGGGTGATCCAGAGAATCAAGAGCCAGTAAACCTTGTGCCTGTAGCTGGCAAATAGGTTTCATTAATCATTTGAAATAAAACCAAATTTAAAAAAAGAACAGATAAAGGACAACATAATGTAATTAATCATTTAAAAACCTTTGAGCAAGTCCTTTCCTAGCAGCTATAAAGATGCAGAATCTTCTTATGGCTACAAATCTGGTCATGATACAGAAAACAGAGTAGGACTGAGAAATCAACTTTCAGGATGGCAAAAGTTTAGAAATGTCAAAATGTTTAAAAACATTAAGCTTCAACAATTGATCTGTATAACATACTAAATACTTGGAAATTTGGAAAGAGGATGTGAACAGTGAATTAGCAAATCTGCAGAGGCCACATCGCTATTTGTTTTAGTTAAAACCTGAGAATATTACAAGGCAAATTGAATGAAGAAGAACCTATTGAAAGACAAGTAAATGAAGGATACCATGACGAACGGCCCTCCATAGTGAATAGAAAGGAAAGAGCACTGGAGAGAAAAGATAAAACTCTTCAAACACTTTTTTGAATTTTAGATGGAGAACACCAATGCGGTGGTGAGACCTGGGTGCTGCTGTACACAGCTCAGGTGAGACCTCTGCTTGAAGGGTGATTCCAGGCGGATGAAACACTGAGATGTCACGTTGAGACACAAAGTGGGAAAATGTAACAATTCTTTTATCTCGTTTTGAACTGGTTTTATTCGCTTCTCCCAAATGCAGGCTCCTCTCAGAGGGGCTCATGAAAGAAGACAAGAGCCAGGAGCCACGATACTAGTCGGATGGGAGGAAAAGATGAATCTCCCAGAGGGTGACTAAGCACTGGAACAGGCTGCTCAGAGAGGTGGTGGGATGTCCACCTTGTGAGATATCTGGGACTCAGGCGGACAATGCCCTAAGCAATCTGATCTAACCTCAAAGTTGGCCTTTTTTGGAGCAAGGGGTTGAATGAGATCATCTCCATTCCAGCTTGAATCATTCTGATCCCCAGGACAAGAGTCTGATGCTCCCCTCTGAGCCATCAGGATACAGAATTAGATGACTGTCTCATCCAGCTGGACAATTCATTTGTACTGATCTCAACATTTCTGTATTATACCAAAAATACAAACCAGATGCCTGTTTAAAATCTTGCTTAGCACAAGATAAACCAGTTGTTTTTATTGCACGTCATGGACATAGAATGGAATTTGCAAGTCATATTGAAAGATTATGAGATATAATATATAAATATTGTCAGGCATTCTTTAGGAAAAGCCTGTATGTTTGCACAGCATGTTCAGAGTCTTCAAATGCCCTGGCAATAAAGTTACCAACTAGCCAAAGCTGCACACATAACAACATAAGATTCCTTTTTGATCAGCTTTGACCATGTTGAAGTTTCCAGTGGGATCAGGTGCAGTAACAGACAAAATCAGAGCTCACTGCAAACTGTGAAGATTTGGTGGATGAAAAGCTGGACATGAGCTGGCAATGTGCTCTCACAGCCCAGAAAGCCAACCGTATCCTGGGCTGCATCAAAAGAAGCGTGGCCAGCAGGTCGAGGGAGGTGAGTCTGCCCCTCTACTCTGCTCTGGTGAGACCCCACCTGCAGTATTGTGTCCAGCTCTGGGGTCCTCAGCACAGGAAGGACACGGACCTGTTGGAGTGAGTCCAGAGGAGGGCCACGAAGATGATCAGAGGGCTGGAGCACTTCTCCTAGCAAGGTCTGCTGCGACAGGACAAGGGCTAATGGTTTTAAACTAAAAGTGGGTAGATTTAGACTAGATATAAGGAAGACATTTTTTACAGTGAGGGTGGTGAAACACTGGAACAGGTTGCCCAGAGAAGTGGTAGATGCCCCATCCCTGGAAACATTCAAGATCAGGTTGGACAGGCTCCAAGCAACCTGATCTAGTTGAAGATGTCCCTGGTCATTGCAGGGGGGCTGGACTAGATGACCTTTAAAGGTCCCTTCCAACCCAAACCATTTTCTATGATGCTATGAGTCTACGATTACCATTGTTTTCAGTTGCTCCCTGAGGGTATGCACAGCTCTGAGGCAGTGCGAGCGCCTTCTGGCATCCTTCAGTCGAACACCCAGTGCTATGGCATTCAGAGCAATCTGGAGAAGCCACCACATCCTCCAAATGATACACAGGCACCACTGAACTCCACAATTAACTCTTACTGATTTGCACAAGGCCATTTTCCACTTTCTGAAATAGTTGGGTGCCTTTACACTAAGTAAAAGGTTATTTTTATTTGAGTAAAAAGCATGCTTCTGACTAGTGCTGATAAAATGGATGTTTTTTTAAATTACTTTTGTCGCTGAAAATGGACAACAAGGTGAAACTTTCTTTTAAGTAATTTCTCAGGTTCAATCCAAAGTGTTACATTGCTCAGGAAGGAAGGGACTGATGTATGAAGGGAGGGCAAGGTTATTTCCTATGAGCTGAGATTTAATTGTGTGAGTCCCTTTTATGGACTTTTGCCTTACTAATAGAAAGTGGCAAACAGTGAGAGTACAGAAGGAGTGAAATGAAGGTGGCTGTCTCTCTCAGCTGAGTTCATTTTCTTGTCAGCAGATCTTCTGAATTTGCTTCCTTTGGCTAGATTGGTAACACCTTTGCTGGTTGCTTGGTATTAATTTTGCTTTCTTTTCCTCTCCCCTTACCCTGCCTTACTCTGCTTCCTCCATTTCTACCCCACCACAAGGAATCTGGTAGGTTTATCCATTACGCAGCAGCAGATGATTCAGTTGGAGAAGTCAAAGAAAAAACTGGGAAGCAAAAATCAATCTTTTCAATATGTAGCCCTCAGACAAAGAGATCTCTCTGGTCAAGGAGCTGTGAGATAAAGAGCAGTCTCCTATTGCATATTTCCTCCTGAAGTCAAAAAGGTAAGACTTCATATTTTCTTACAAGTGGGGGGATTCCATCAAAGACACCTAAATGCTTCTCTTCCAGATTGAAAGAATTTAATTTATTTGAAATAATGCCTACAAAGGATTACATTTTGACTAGTTGTTTGAATCAAAGAGTATAATCAGTTACGTTACTGATGTTGACTAAACTTTGCCAGTGTTGTTATCTGCTGAGCAATGGTATTCCTGGTTTGGCTGAATCTATCAGGGAACCAGGGGTAGGACAGGTCTGTGGGAGCTGGAAGCAATGCACAGTGGCAGGGCGTTCTGTTTAAAAAAGACTGTTTGCCCTTAGTGTAAACCTAGCCTCGGTAAGAAGTTAAGGACATTCCTAAGGATCCTTTGAAGACATTTTTCAATTGGAAACAGGGAGGTCCTATCCTTTTACTAGTTTTTTCTTAGATGCAGAAAAATCTGGCCAAACATTTAAAAAACTTCTGATGCTTTGCCCTGTTCAGTTGCAGCTGGATATGCCAGCTGTTTGACTTCATGAGTTAATGAGTATACTTAAGCTTTCATAATTTGTTTTACAGCATCGGTATTAGAGGACTAAGGGATGTAGGCATTGGGAAATAAAATGCTTCTTCAATTTCTCTGTTACATTAAAGCTATTGTTACATGGCATGTGACAAAATCTCAGATCACTTGAAAAAGTGTCCTGAAGAGAGAATTTATTTCTTGAAATTGATTTCAATGACAGAGGTGGCATGACCATGTTATAAACCAGGGCTGTCTACTCTTGGATTCATACATTAGCTCTAACAGGAGATAGCTGTCACTATTGCCCTGGTCCAGCAGATCATAACTTTAAACAACACAAAGGCAGCAGCAATGTTTATTTGTGCTCATTAAGCTAGGCACACACTTCAAATTACTTGTTATACTGGCAGCTTCCCACTTTCTTTCCAGCTGGTACATTGCACAAAACTTACCTAAAACCATACCAAATCAGGTATAGCTCTGCAAAGTAGATATGAGTCATGCAAGTTACAGATGCCTGCTAGCTGAGGATGGAGGGAATATGCAAACATTTGTGAGTACTTTACCTCCTACTAGCACTTGCATCTTCTCATTTGAAAGGAGTCCACATGATGGTGTCAGTGACGAGGCCCCTTGGGTATGATCCACATGTACTCCAAACCTCTTGGGAAAACACTAGGAAGGTGGAAAGTTATATTTAACTGAATGGCTGCTCTGGGCATGTGAAGTAATGTAGGAGAACGATGTATAAAGAAGAATTATCTTTCAAATTTCTAGGCACCTTCTGACTTCTCATGCTTCTCAGTTTGGCTTTCTTTACTGACAGGAATTTATGTTCTCCTTTGTCAAAAGATTTCAAGAGAAATCAACAGCATAAACTGAAGCTTCTCCTTCAGGAGGCTGCAATAACTTCTGCTTCTTTTCATTCCAAAGAAAGAAGGTTACCTACAATAATTTATGGTCACCAGGTGTACTGGTAGAGACTGTGTCTGACTCCTCCTTTGCCACCTTCACCGTGGTGGATCCTGACCACTCGTACCCTGGTTCGCCTAGGTACATTTATGCTTTTTTCCATAAAGAATTTACGATGGGTATTATGGGCAGTGTCCAGCTGTCTCCTTCTGAGAGCTGGTGCATGAACTGTAGAGTAGGTGGCTCCAACTAGCAAGTGGATCATGTCATCTGTCATTGAAATTCATGTCAAGAAATACATTCTCTCTTCAGGTCACTTCCAATGGGCAGGAACTTTTGAATTTATTACTGCCAGTACAGAAAGAAGAGCAGAAATGGCCTTGAGATAAAGTTGTCATTTATACCCCAAGTGCTGCAGAAGATGTACATGTAGTTATGCTCCAGGTTTGAAAGCCTTATGGGTGTTATGGTGGAAAGAATACCAGAACAGTCTGTTTCAGCTTTGGTTTTGATTTGGGTCCAAGTTTCCCCTTTATATATATTACATATATATACATATCTATGTAAATATTAAAAAAATACATATACAAAATTAAAAATACATCAAGAATAACTGAGTGCCTGTAGAGTAACTGTCCAGAAGGTCAGGCCAAGAGTTAGATTTTTTTCTGCTTGGTGATGGAGGAGAGGTGACAGGCAACTCAACACAGATACACCTTGCTTGCAAGAGACCCTGTAAAGGCTGGATGCTTGTGCCCACTGAAAGCAGCAAAACTGCTCTTGCAATGCTTAACATCCAAACCAACTGCACTTCCAGTATTACTCCATTTTGCACCATGCAGAGGATAAACGAGCTGAATCACACCACTATTCACTGTTGCAATGTTAACAGCTGTGCTCTAGGGCCAGTCACTTTGAATACATTAGTCCTTTGTTCCTTCCCTTTGTTTTTCCAAGTGCTCTGACTGGGCTTGTGAGGGAGGGGTACTTGACAACACAACTTTATCTCAGAAATGGGGTCAAAATAAGTGCAATCAGAGGAGGCTTTCCTATCCAGGAACAGTAATGCAAAGGATAATAGGGAGCAGGGAAGAAAAGTACTTTACACTAAGTACGGAGTCATGATCAGCTGGCTCTTCCTGGAGATTAGCAGCTTTATGAATCAGGTAGAGATTCACAGGCATATTTCTGGCCATGGAATTTGTTTCCCCAATACCTCTGAATACCAAAATTTATAATATAAATAATATAATAGAATCATAGAAACACTTAGTTTGGAAGAGACCTATGGAGATCTCTAGTGCAAACTCCTGCTTCAAGCAGGGCTAACTTCAAAGCTGGATCAGGTTACTCAGGGCATTATCAAGCTGAGTCCCAAAAGTCTCCCACAATGGAGATTCCATTATATCTGGGCAACTTACTCTAGTGCTTGCCTGCTCGTGTGGTGAAGAGGTTCTTTTCTTCATCCAGCTGGGACCTTGCTTGCTGCAACTTGTGTCTGCTGCCTCTTGCTCTTTGGCTCTTCATCTTGGAGAAGAGTATGGCTCCATCTTCTCTGTAATCCCTTTCTAGGTAGTGGAAGACTGCAATCAGACCTCTCAGCCTTCTCTTTCCAGGTTGAGCAGAACCTGCTCTCTCAGCCTCTTCCCACATGTCATAGGCTCCAGACCCCTAACCGTCTTGGTGCCCCTCCACTGGATTCCCTCCAATTTGTCAAAAAGTGCCATGTTCGGGTGGGCCAAAACTGGACACAGTACTCCAGACATCAACTCACAAGTGATGAATAAAGGAAAAGAATTGCTTTCCTTGACCAGTTGGCTATGCTTTTGCCAGTGCAGCCCAGTATGTGGCTAGTCTTCATTAAGACAAGGGCACACTGTTGATCCCGTGTAAATCTGCTGTCCACCCGGGCTTCCAAGTCCTTTCCTGCAGAGCTGCAAGCTAGCCAGACAGCCCCCAGCCTGCACTGATGAATTGGGTGGCTCCATTCAAAGTACAGGGCTTAGCATCTGTCATTGCCAAACTTCATGAAGTTCCTGTTGCCCCATCCCTTCAGCTTGTCCAAGTCCCTCTGAATGTGAGCCCTGCCTTTCAGGATATCGATCACTCCTCCCAATTTTGTATTCTATTAATACATTATAACATTATATTTAAGGAATAATTAAATAAGAACAATCTCATCCAGTATAAGGCATTACTTGTGTTTGTATTGTTATCATACATTCTCAGAACTAAACGATGCTGGCATAAATGAAGAAATGGTTTAAATTTCTCTTAAGGATGGTCTGCTTTCATTCCCAAGATGCATGCTAATCCATGTCAGCATGGACTTTGTGCTGAATTTGAAGTCTTGGTTTTGTTGAGGAACTTCAGAAGGGGAACCTTTAGTAAAAGTCTATGAATCTTGTTAATGCAAATGGAAAGTGAAGAACTCCTCTAAATCACACAGACAATTAGATTTGGTTCAGTTACATTTCACTGATTTTGCCAAGAGGACCTGCAACATACTTCAAATATTTCTGTTAGTAAACCACAAATAATTTAAAACACATGAGGCCACTGAATAAGAAAACACAAGAATATTTGACAGCAAAAAATAATGAATGCGAAGTGTGGCAGCAAAAACTAAGTATAAAATGCAAAGTTTTCAGAGTGTGAGGAGTTATCTCTGAATTCCCATTTGATGAAACACAACTGCAATGAATATTTATTGCCATCTTATTTAGCAGCATGAACAAAAGGAACCGTTATAAATAAACAACACTATGACAGTTTCACTGCTGCTAGCTTGACGTTCTCATATGAAGTCAATCAAACTGAAAGACAAAGCAATCAGGGAAAGACTAAGTCAAACATCCAAATTACACAGTTTCTATTTTTGTGATAACTACCATCATCACTGATTTGTCCAAGACTTAATAGTGTGAGGAAGCTGTTGGTGAAATTTGACAGGTGTCAGCATGGCATTTGCATGCTTCTAGATTGAAATGCAGGCTTTAAGTGTAAATTTACATGACTTGTTTTAAGGTTTCCTTAGCATATCAGTAAAACTTTGAAGTGATATAAAGGGGGGTAAAATTTACAAAGCAGAGAAATGTACATTTAAGAGGATGCAATTAGGTAGCAAATAATATAGGGAGGTGGAACAGATAGGCAAACTCTGTCTTTATAACTTCTTGCCATGTCCCACTGGCTGCTCTTGCTGCAGTACCTCACCTCTACCCCTTGATGTACAAAGAAGCCTCCTCTCCAGTGCAGCTGTGCCGCTAATAGCAGGTGACTCACTTTCAACCTATTTGT
Organism: Theristicus caerulescens; assembly: GCA_020745775.1. Lineage (NCBI taxonomy): Eukaryota > Metazoa > Chordata > Aves > Pelecaniformes > Threskiornithidae > Theristicus > Theristicus caerulescens. The sequence goes on from CM036558.1 coordinate 90,448,207, forward strand.
CCTCAGACCTAGTTTGACAGCCACTTTATTCTTCAGAGCGAGCGAAGCAAAACTTTAAATATGTCACTAACTTATATGAAAACCTCCAGTGCATATTTAGTAACCCATCTGTTCTGCAAATCTGAACTCAGGTCAGAGATGTACTGAACCCTTTGACTCAATCCAAGTAATATACATGTTTGTAAAGTATTTGCAAGATTGGTATCTGAACACACGACAGGATGCACATTGCCTAGGTAAGCTCAGAGACTTGTTGCCCCCAGCTTCCCACAGCGGGCACTTTGCAGGGCAGTGCATGCTCTTAGTGTATGTGCACAGCCCTCTTGGTCTCTCTCGTTCACTTACATCAGGGCTGCATCTTCCCCCCAGGAATACACTGGGAAGGCTGAAGGAGACACGTGTCCAGGAGCTTTTCTTCAGCGTCTCTACTGACTGTCTTCTGAAATGTGATGTCTGTAGCAGACTATTTGATATAGGTTGGTGCTTGTCAGGGAGGGGATACGTAACTGGAAAATTATATTGTACCAGCAAGTTGGCCTGCTTAATTCTGTTTGTTTAGTTCATAGCACAGTTTGAGAGGAACCTTCTTCAGCAGAATTTACCTACTGCGTGGAAGACAAACCTTTCACACTGACTCTATGCAAATGCTTCCCCATGTAATTTCAGCTAAGCCTTCAGATGCCTAAGCATGCATCGCATCTGCCTGTGTAATGCTAAAAAGTACATCCTCAGTACATCAGCCAAGCTCCACACCCAGGCATTCAGCTGGAAGACAGTTATCTTCTAAAAATCTCATCAACAAGAAGTGTATTCATAACTGACCACCTCGAGGGAGTCATGTAGATAATCACGCTGGCCGTAATGCTAGTGTAAAACGAAGACGCTATGGCTTCATGTCTATGCCTGAAGATCTTGGAAAAAGAGAGTAAAATGTGGTCAAGAAAACCCAGAGATTTAATCCCAAATGCCTGTTAGTTCTACAGTATTTTCTCTGTATAGCCAGCCTCTCAAGGGTAGATTTCTTTCTATTTCAAGTTCCTGTGGAATGGAAAGTACATACACATCAGAGCACTGGCCATGACAGCGATCGCTGCTTGGCAGCTGTGACTCTGAATACGTCTTTCTAAATGAGTTTTCTAAAAGCATATATATAATCAGTCATATCACGTGGTTTTGTTATACTAGAAAGGCTTTGTCCCAACCCTGCTATTTATGCAAGAAGCTCCATTTTAGGATCTTATGTACTGCTTTGGACAAGGAGAATGAAGTGAGCCTTTTTTTATATACTACAGTGTCATAGCACCAAATAAACAGACGATACCTATTATCTTTCTTTGGACTCGGGACTGAAGTTTGGGCTGGAATGAAAGAGACATGTTGCCTTTGGGGAGGAAAACAAGGCAAGTTCAAGAGGTCTTTGACTGCAGAGTTTTTGATTGTTGAACTTTTAGAACCAATTTCTAATGATACAGAAATACGTTCCCATACAAATCATCAGCTCTGCTCTTTGTGGAGATCTTTCAGCGTTTAGGTATTCAGAGACAGCTTTCTTCCTTTATCATAAGCTTTCTTCATTCAATGCCTGTATTCAGCCAAGCAGCTTTTTCAGACTCAAAGAAGGTCCTCCAAGAGGACATATTCTAAAAAAGCCAGGAAGTAACTTCCTAATACAACTTCACACCTCCCCAAATGCTAGTTTCAAATTAATCATCTGTTCTGGAGACAGCAGATGGAAAATAATATTCCTGATTAAATGGGTCTAATGAGAGCTGGAGGACCTGCACTGACTGCTAATTTTACAAGACATCCTAAGGAGTTTTTTGATTGGATAAAGGGGGAATATTGATGTTTACTGTCTGCAAAAAAAAAAAAAAAAATCCCCCCACTTCTTTGATATTGAGAAACTTTGACAAAGCAGACGACTGGCCAATCTATTTTGATTTTGGCCTCCTTGAGTTTAGGATCTGGGAATGAAACTCAGCTTCATTTCTCAGTCACAGAAGCGAGGTGACGGCCTGATTTGAGTTTCACACCACAGCTCCAATTCTTAACATCCTTCTCAGCTGCCAGAAGGAGGACAGAGCAAGGAGGAAGCACGTATCACTTTCTAGGATACAAACAAAAAGGACATTGTAGATCTTTTTCACTGAAGCTCCCTCAACAGAAAGGCACCTGGAGCAGCTCTGCAATCAGCTCCTGCAGTAGGCCCTATCTAAACTGCTGCCCTTCAGCCCTCCTTGTTGCTTCTTGCTGGTACTGTGCTGTGTTGTTCTCCTTCGATCCTTCATTTTATCCCCTTCCATGATCAGGCTTTTTTTTATCCTGTGTTTTAGCTGCCCAGTTACATCTTCCCCAGCCTATACCTCTCTCTCTCTCTCTCTCTCTCTCTCTCTGGTCTTGCTCTCTTCCTTCCTCTCACACACCTTTCCTTGCCCAATTTTCTCATTTGCTTTTTTTAGGCTTGTCTGTTGCAGGGAAAGTAGAACTTGTCTAGCATACAGCTAGACAAAAACCATGAACTAATTTTCCCTAAAATAGATCAATGCTTTTTCTAAATCTCTTAATTAACTACATTCCTAGCCAGCTCCCTTCCTCCCTGGTCAGAAGCATAATGCTTCTGGGCTCCCTGCTGTCCCCTTTTTCCTGCGACTCCCCCAGCACAAGCTGCTCCTGCTATAAGCCATCACCTCTTCAATAGGAGCAGTCTTATTTTTGGTGCGGCAGGAACTTCATCCTGCCCTAGTTCATGCAGCGTACTTTTCCTTCTTTCTTCCTTGCACGATTTGTTGCTGCAGCTTATCACACATGCTCTGCTCCCCTTCTGCTACAGCTTCAAAGCACTCCAGATTTTTTGATTTGCCTCTCCTACTGCTCCAAGACTCTGAGTGATACAGAGAACCTCCTACAGCCAGAAAGTAACTGTGATTTTTAGCGATGATGTTTGCTATAACTATTTAAAGAACACTTAAGAAGACACATAATAAGTAGGTTTGAGGGAAGTGGTAGCAATCCACCCACTACGTTCCTTTTAGCTAACCCTTTAATTAAATATTAAAGATATGGTTCTCAGGAAGATTTAAAATAACCCACTGACAGAAAAAAAGAGGCAGGTTAAAAAAGAGCAGAGAAAGAAATAATCCCCCCCAAAGACTTACCACACCTTCACACTGCTTTTAACATAATTTTACTGTGCTGATGAGGGAAGAGCTTTTCCAAAGGGAAATAACAAACCTTATGCTTTCCAGTGCTAGATCCCTCTCTATGTTCTCAGGGAGTCCCACTAGGGATTGCAAATTACTTGATGCCTAACTAAACATACTAGTTTCCTCTTTCATAAAGGATAGCAAGAAAATATTTATAAAACTGAGTAAGTAAATTACTTGAAATGTTATTCCTCACTCAAAAGACACATTCTGCTGCTGGACGCACAGAATTGATACACAGTTTGAGGGGAAAAGTATATACACATTAATTATAGCATCCAGCTATAAAGCAGGGTGAGATAAATCACAGCAAGATCTGTGCAGATTTGTGGTACGAAGCATTTCCATTTATAAGTGAGATAAGGCACACCAAGTGGCTACCACAAATGGTCAGAGGAGAAAGAGAAGAGGCAGCTGGTGGAGATGAGAAGTGTAAGAAACCAGTCATACCCACAAAACTGAGTGTCTCTGACCTGCGTAACCATTTTGGTGAAGGTTTTGATTATTTTTCTCCCTATCTAGCTGGCAAACAGCTACACTGGCAAAGCATCTATAAACGGAGCAGTGTTTTTGCACAAGTATCTGCTGTGCTGCTTCTTTGCTTGCATTCAAACTCCTTTGTCCTTCATTACTCTTTTGTTCTTCTCCACCGTGTGTAGTTTTAAATCAAACTCCAAACCCCAAAACTCTCTGTACAGTGTCCGCTGTTGCTGTAATACAAACAGAAACTGGTCAACCATTTCGATTTGGTCTTGTGTTAGCCATAGAAAGGAAAGTGTTTTCAAATGCTTACCTTCCTCCCCCCCACCCCCCAATTAGTCTTACAATCGATACTGTCTTGCTTTCAATTAAAATATCGCCACAACAGATATATCTATAAAGTGCCTAGAATTTCACAGCAGAAAACCTATTACTTTTAATACAAAAGTTGGCCAAAATGATTGAATTCCTGAGGCAACAGAAACGATACTGGTGATTTTATTCAGCATGTGTCCAATACCATTTTCCATTCGGAATCCACATTTTTTAATGCTTTTCTTATACCATTCTAAACATTACCTTCAGCTTTTATGGAGTCCCTTAGAAAGTTTTTTTTCAATTTGTTTACCAGAAAACTTAAATCTTAATGATTAAATAATAGGACATTTATATACAACAGTGGGTTTTCTCAGATACTGGGCTCTAAGTACAGATAATGTCTATTGAGTGAAAATAAAAAAGAAAATTCCAGTCATGCAAATCATCTTACAAACCATGTTCCATTTGCCTTGAAAATTTTTACTCTGTTACTGGCATATCATTTTAAAATTAAGCAGATAAATTTTTAAGGTTGCTTTGTCCATTTCCATTTGTTTGTTTTGCCATTTTGAAGAACTGACAGGCCACATGCTACTGCAGAAGGTACCGGCAGGGTAATAATGGTTCTGCTACCACCGACCACTCCAAGCCCTGGTGTGGATGTGTTTAAAAAACCCACCTAACCTTCAGCTAACTGCACTGGTTTATTTCTGAACAGCACATCACAATATCAGCATAGATAGCACATTGTAACCGGTTGGGTGATTCCACTTAATAATTTTTCAACACTAGGACCTTTCAGCATTTTAATTCTGGTTTCATTTATGAATTAAAGGTCATATATAGAGCACAAATGAGGTCTAAATTTAGTCACAGCAGACCACAGTTCCACATAAAGACAAATCTTCAAGTTATGTTGACCTGCTAGGAGACAAAGATAAACAGCACAGCAAACATGTACCTGCAATGCACTGCTTCCCTATTAAATATTAACTGTTTCATTTACATTTAAATGAACTGAGCAGTAATGGATAGACTTTCCAGTACTGCTGTTTGGTGCTGCTGTCATGGAAAGAAGCTGAAGACAATGTGGGCTGTATGGGGGCAAATGACGCAATCTCAGCATCCGCTCAAGTGACTTCAATGATGACCATTCTCCAGTCTTGAAATATAATCCTACACAGCATTTTTTTTTCTCTCCCTCTGTAAACACATCTGTTCATAAATAACTTAGATGTCTCCTTGACATTCATGGTATGTAACTGAAGCTGAAGTAGAAAAGGATGGGTGGTGTACAGCACTGAGGAGATGTCACAGTACTTTTGTTCAGTATTTTTGTCAAGTGCAGGTTGCTAACATCAGCCATCAGAGACAGGCGGGGTCACCCACCCATATTTTTCATGGGTCTTCACCAAACTCTTAAATGTTGCTTCAGCTTCCTTTCGACTGAATGACTTTTTTGATTTGCCAGCTTTTCTGCAGATACGGCCCTGCACCAAACAAAAAAGAAAACCTTCATTAAGCACGTGAACACGCAGCTGGAAACCACAGCTTAACTTTTCAACGCCTCAGGCCAAGAGGCATTCACTTACGGGTACCAGAAAGCAGAGTTCCCAAACTAGGGCAGACAAATATGTTATTAGAGATGATTAAAAATGATATGCAGTTAAAAAAAAAAAAAAAGACATCTGCCGGGCTATTTCTTCCCAGTGAGCCCCTGTGCTGGCACGCTGCCCTGCATGCAGCAACCAGCGGCTGCTGCTGCGGCCATGCTGCGTGGCTTGCCTCCTTCTCAGCTGCGCGGGGACCCCTGCAAACAAACAAATGGATCTCTACCATAAAGCATTTGGGGCACAGACCCTCATGCCCTCCTCATACGGTCAGGGGTGCAGCCCTAAGCAGGCAGGGACCGCGAGGAGCACACACATACGCCATAGAAACGGCGCCTCAGCACGACGGGGAGCCGCTTCCCACTGGCTCCCGGGAACAGGGGGGTTTTGTGAGTGACCCCGCAGCCCTTTTCAGTGGCAGGAGAGGAAGGGGCTCCCCAGCCACCCCCCCCCCGGTCCCCCTGCTTCTCCCGGGCCAGTGGCTGTAGGTGGAGAAGGAGGCAGGCTGCTGCAAGTGGTGCCAAGGTACCAGCTGGGGGCTGGGGAGGCGGAAAGAGGTTTCAAACCAATTTTGATGCCATGCTCGTAATATAGTCTGAAGTGTGAGTATCACGGAGTTGACGACCCTGGAGAACCATCATAAAAGGGGAGTGTTTCTGCATGCTATGTCTCAGGGCTACCCATATCTCACCCCCCACACCCCACTGCCAACGCAGAGCGTCACTAAAAATTACATCCATCCCACGAAACACTCCATTCTTCTTCTAATTTGACTCATGAGAAACAAATAGCTCTGGCACTTCTTAAAGGCAGGAGCACCTTAAAACCAACTTGCTTCCAACCTACATAAAAAATTCTCATTTGTTTATTACCCCTTCAGGAAAAGTTTGATAATAAATGAAAATATACACATTTAAACATACTGCATCTTTATTACTTTGCAATTAAATATTACCTCTAAATGCACAGCAGTATGTAATTTCAAATCCTTGTTTAGCAACAGAGACATTTACTGAGTTATTAATAGCTTACCTTATTTTTCACACTGGTCCATGTCAATTACTAACTGAGACACAGAAAGAAACAGAGCTGTAGATATATTCCACTCTACAGCAATAATACCCTTTAAAGTATTTATGCCTATTGGATTTGCCACAAAATAGAAGTTTATTAAAGTAACCAGTCTAATAGTTTCAATAACTGTTTGACAGACTGCACTGAAAGCCTTTTTTAGAATACATGGTATTTGATGAGCAGATACCATATTACAGCGTTACAATTATTAAGAACCAAGTTAGTATGTTCTCATTTTTTCCATTCTTTTGCTCAAAATCATGCATCAGGCTGCACCTTTTGCCTCCCGTGTTTTACTGTCAATTCGGAATTTAAACCAAAAATTGTCATTCATAATCGCATGCAACAAATAATACTGAGAAAACAATCAGGCATATGGAGGGGGAAAAAAGGGGGGAAAAAAAGGGAAAAAAGAAAATGAACTCTGTCCTCGGAGTATCAAAGTTATTTTTACAGACTAAAATGAGTAAGATTAGTCTGCAGTGTGGACAAATCATTTCGTTCTAGAAAGCTGTCACAATATTGCACAGATACGCTTTTGTGTTCAGCGCTGCTCCTATTGTAACAAAACTATGGACACATGAGATACAAAAGCTGCTTCCTACTCCTGTTTTAATAAGTCATTTTTCTGTGCGGTTCAACTTCTCTTTCAGAGTCTACCTTAACTAAAGATTAGGAAGAGCCTCTAATTCCCACTTTGATTTATTCACAGCCAATTTATACCCATTTGGTTTTCACAAAAATAGCTATTTTACTTTTTGATGCTTTTCCTTGCCCTTCTCCCTAGTCGCCATTCACAGACTAGCAATGTATTTCCTCTTTAAATACCCCTTGACAGACTAAACAGCAAGACACCTTCCCCATCTCCATACTAGTCTGGCAATTAATATTTCCTAAATAAGGATGATCTGAATGGCACTTGATTTAACCCTGCTAATAAATTTTCTTAGAAAATGGTCCTTTTTAGTTGTGACAAAGAATAATTAAATATAACTGGGTAACGTTTTTAAAATCTCATTGACTAATTATCTTACATATCCTGCAGGAGTATTTTTGTTGGTACAAAACATGTTTTGCATTTTCTTCCTAATCTGAGCTTTTGTTGGAAGCATACTTAGAGAAACATAGGAAAAGATAAAGCAAAGTGCAACAGAAGATGAAATCAGCACAGGAAATTCTGTCCTCAAAATCTCACTGATTAAATATTTTTGAAAGTAAATGTAAACTTACTCTACTACTTAATTTCTGGATTAGGTCCATTTGCCATCTCGTCTTACACATATTATTTTTTATCATTTAAGGCTTTGATACCTTTCTGAATTGTGTGCATAGCACCTAGCACAGTATGATCCATGTCTTCCCCAGCTTTATGAAAGTATTAATACAAATCTGTATGTAGAAATAGGATCTTTGCATTGAGAACAGCTATCGCTCATGCTCAGTGTCAGCTACTTACTGCTTTCAAACCAGGAAAGTAAGAATTCCTTGGTGTTGCAATAAAGCAGTGAATATCATCGCATCATCTAAAATGTTACTGGAGCCACAGCAGATTAAATGAGCATCGTTCTATGAGTTTATTCTCATACTTCTTTGTTATTAATGTAACGGATCATTAAATCCTGTTCTAAAACACATTCTGGTACCATATGCAGGTTGTATGTAAACTGCATCATCAAAGATCAGCTAATTCTACCCCACTGTAGCCCATGTATTTCTATGTTTATACAGAAGCTATGGGTGGCATGGTTAGCACTGTCTCTTATTAACCAATATCCTGCCAGGTGTTTATAATTTGGATAAAATTTAACCTCGTGGACTGAAAGTTTCCCTTTTTGGTGCCTCAAGTAAACCTAAGATAAAAAGAAAGAAGGGTTGTATTTCAGCCAACACAGTTCAGATGCTTTTGAGTCTATACTCGGGTGGTATCTACTGTCTTAATGATTTTTAGCTTTTTGCCATTCCCACAAAACTCTTCCCAAGTTTAACTAAAAAACTGGCATTTTGGACACAATTATAAAAGAAAGCGTCAAACATTTTAACGGGCACTGTTAGCAGCTCTGACTACAGTTTCTTTTCAGACTGCTACTTAAACATGCAGTCATTTCAACTCTGGTCAGGAGACTATGAGCTGCTGCATTCTGTAAATATGATAAATATGGTAAATACAGTATGTAAATACAGCGCTGGCCATAGCTCAATCGTGCACAACTGCATTTTGGCCAATCTCTAAACCATGCACGTCTCTGCTGCTGTGGTAAGGAATACAAATCATTTGCATTACCAATGTTTTGATGTGTCCAGCACCAAATCAAGAAAAGATATCAAACCGATATTTGAACAAGATCAAAACATTCCACAAAAGATTAAAAACAACAGAGAAAACCCAAGAAAGACTTTCATAAAGATATTAATGTCGACTTTAGCTCTGAGAAGTCACACCAGGAGCTTATTTAAATACTTGCAATACTTTCAGACACTCACAGAGTGCTTTTCATAAAGGGATAACTGAAAACCTAATTAAAATAAAGAGTTGGAGAGAACATTTCAGATTTTGCCATCTGCTGTGACTTCATGTACTTACCAAGATACAATTTTAACAAGCTAGAAACATATGAAAGGTGAAAGTAATGCCACAGCATCCAACTGGTTTACACAGCCATGCTGAAATGCAGGGGGACATGTGCTGCACGCAGCCTCCTCACTCCCTTGTGCTCCTACTGCGCCTCGTTTGTGTGGCATGGGGAGCAATTGCATGCCACTCATCGACGCTTTGCCCAAACTAATGAGTTTGAACAAACAGCTGGTAAGGAACCAGTCTATCCAACCCTGATAACTGCTAGGAGAAAGACCTCCTGGAGCACAGTCTGCTGTGGGTAGCCTTCTCAGGACCCCGGCCATACCTAGGGACCGCTCTCTCCCTCCATATTCAGCAAAAGACCCGAGGTAAATCTGACATGTGATTTGGCACCCATATTTACAGACCACTGTGGGCAAAACTGGGAGCTTTTCTACTTCTCAGTGATGCCACAGTAATCTCCATGTTCTTCCACAATCATCAACGCATCAGCATGTCCTCCCCTTGAGAATGCTATGTGACACTGAAGCGCATCCTCAAAAATATTCAACTCAACATCTAATAGCTCTTTGAAGTCCTTCAGTATCATTATCAGCAATGTGCAATCTTTTCTTCCCCAACACCACCATGTCACGAAGTACTCCAAAGACACAGTTAAGTCCTGTACAGAGATACCAAATATGAAGCCTGAAGCTCTTTAGCCCTGTAATCCCACTACAACCATGTATCTGCCCACGTCTGACCTGTGTGTCATGAAAAACTGTCCTGACATTTCTCTGGTATTTCTAGAATCAGGATGGCCTCAAGAGGATTTTTTTTAGCAGCGATAAAGGGATTTCTCTCTCTCGTCAAACCAACTATAGTAGCTTCCAGACCAAAACCCAACAGTTTTGGAATAGCACACAGCAGCAGGTGTGCTTCCATGTTGTATCACTTTTGGCACTACCTGGAAGGACAGGACCACGTAACAGTGGCCAGCCTTTCACAGGATCATACAATCACTGAAGTGCTGGCTGAAAGGCACCTATGGAGGTCTCTAAGTCCAACTTAGGTACTTGGAGCTGAACTGCCAACACAGGTCAGCTGTGGCACTACATAGCCAGGTCCTGAATCCTTCAAGGTTGTGCTCAGTCCTCTCCTGATGCAAGTCCCTGTGTTACTAGGTCCCAAATTCTCAGAGATTTATTGTACGGAGTCACCAGCCCTTAGAGGACTGAGGTTATTCTGGAAACAGCACAAGCCCCTGTGCTACAGGTCTCTGAGATGCCACAGCAAACCCTTCGGACACATCCAGACTTTTTTTCCTGGACTGGTTAACAAAAAGTTGTATTAATTGCAAACAGTACACAGCTAATAGACTCAGAAGCAGGCAACCCTTCACGTTGTTAGCACTGGTCTTAAGGCAAACTCCTCACCCCTGCATTCCTTTCATTAATCCTTGATATGCAAATAACTCAAGGTTGGTCTTCCAAGGGCAAATCACCTGCCTTCCGCACATGGGGCTAAATGTGGCCCGTCATTTAAGCCAGCATAAGGGTCCATGGGTACAACTTCATTTTCTCCCTTCATCTCTTAAAAGATCTCTATAGCAGGCTCTAGTGACCCGCTTCTAGGTAAATGTCAAGAGATGGAAAACAAACAAAGGTTTAGAGAGGTACACAAAAGGCTGTAGGAAGTCACTGTGCCACACACTGCATCTGTGGTGATCCCTCCAAGGACAGGGAGGAGACCCACAAGGATATGCCCGTTTTCCAAGTCGGTTGTCCCAGGCTTCTCCATGGATGATGCAAAAACCGTGGATTTTCTAAGAGCTGGAGCACACTATGAGTCTCCAGTACATAATATGTTCCACTAATGTGCCAGTGACTAATGGCTTTGGGCCTCAACTGTTCAAAGCCGCATACTATGCAAACATACTCAAATCTTTTCTGATAAGTAACAGAGGAATAGAGTGCTTAAGCCTGAACCGGTCTTATTCTAGAATATTTAAACAAGTTTTCAGAGAAAAATATTTCCACTGGCTTTAGAGAAGCATTCAAAACTAGAGCAATGCTAAAGTAAGCTACTGTCATGCTCTCAGTGCAATGATTGCAATGTGTCACAACATCACTGTTAGAGTGCAATATACACAGTCTCTTCTCCCAATTACATCGTTTACAATTTTTTTCCTTCATGTACTGATGAGGCACAGTTAATCATGTCTCAAAAACTGCACACAATTTATATCGCACTATATATAATTATTAGCTATAGCTAAAACAAAGCAGTATAGAAAATGATTCAGACAAATACTGTTAATGTTGCAGCATAAGTGAATTAAAAATGGGATGTTTTCTTGCAAATGTTTAATTTCTGAAGCAGTGTTTCCACGCCTTTTTTGGTCTCCTTTTTAAGAATAATCCATACAAAGAAGTGAAAACTCAGCAAGTTCCGGCTTGAAAGCATCCTATAAATTGCTCCTTCTGAGAGTGTGACTGTTCTTTGTCCAGGAAAAAGAAATCTGAGTTCCAGCTGAGTAATTATTAACGCTTATTCATCTGTGTGCAGCCTGGTGCAAGTAGCTCTCAATCGATACGAACGCTTACAGCCCCAATCCCTGTTTGACAGCTACAGAGCACTGCGCTGCTCTTCCTTGCTTTTCCCTACAGTCAGCACAGAGTCAGCAGCATGATTTCAGTACAGACAAGGGTTAAGAAACCCGCTTCCTGCATTTTACTGGTAGTACAAACTCTGCATTGGCAAAAGAACAAGAAAATTTCGGCAGCCAACCACATTCTTGGAAGGTGCCTCTAGTATCTCCAAGGCCGAAGGTTCCATCTTACAACACGGTGGGCTTCTGTCAAAGGAGATGGTCCCTGTCCCCTGCCATCAAATGGGCACCTACTAGTCTAGATGATAAAGGGACATTTTCTCTTTCAGTCTTCTGCTGAGCTCCCTGGACTACCTCTCTGCGGAATCAGGTACCAGCAGAGTTAACGAGGGCAAGTCCAGATGAAAAGGCTGGGAGCATGACAGCCCCCCTTTGTATCAGCCCACAGGTCCTCCACATCAGGAACCTGAAGTTACCCAAGTTAAACACAGCTACAGGTGCAAACCCAACCAAAGCAAAGCAAACCATCCTTTATGATAGGCTGTAAAGACAAAGGAGCTACAGCCCAGACAACAATGTCTATCTCCACATTTCCCAAAGTTTCATCATGCTAAAAAAATAAAACAAACCAGGAGTAAAAATCAGACTACCTCTGGGAACATTTAATTGAGTTAAGACCAAATTCAGTAAGATCAGAGTCACAACCCAATGCGCTTTTTCCCTTGCTATTTATACAAATGTGTCAATCTCTTGACTACGATGTGTTTCTACTGATGCCCGTGGACATCTACTCATAGAGCCCCCACTTCTGAGTGCTTTAAGTGTGTATCCTCAAATGACCTTTGGAAAGAGGATTATCTGTACTTCAAAGGTGGGAAAGAGAACTATAGTGAAGTTACATGACTTGCCCATGACTGCACCTGAAGTCAGTGGCAAAACCTAGAAGCTAAACTCGGATCACCTCTCCTCAGCCCAAGTGCTCTAACTGTGAAATATCCTCACCCCCAATAATTATAGAACACTTCAATACTAGGTATATTTTAATAGAAATAATCTTGTCAAATTTATAGAAAATTAGACATTTCTAGAAATTCATAGAAATTTTGAAAAATTAGTAACATCAATTTCCTCTGCTTTGTGATGCTTTAGGTTTTTTCATGGGCACGTATTATGGAAATAAGCTCTACACTTCTTACTGCAGCTGGGGGTTTGTTACCATTTGTAACACAAACCTAGAAACAGGAGAAATATCTAGTCATTCCACAGCTCATAAAGCCTGGCTATGAGAAGCATCTGAGCTCCAGGCCATTTCATAACACAGGCTTACTCTTCATTCCTCAGGTTTATTTTCACTTGTCTTTGAATGCAGGTTTGGGATTGTGACTGACTTGTAACTCTATCAAGGAGTCACTGGAGAGGTTCCAGGGGTTTTGGAGAGCCTGCGCAGAAGAGGATTAAATCAATGAGGATCATCGATTTCAACAACATGCACAAAATCATGAAGCAGATAAAAAGACGTTTTCCAAGGACAGACTCTGCACGTGCACAAGGCAGGCATGTACCTGCCACACATGGCTGAGGACAGGCACACTTGATGTACCACTCCTCAATTTGACTTTTAACTGGAATGGGGCAAATCAGACTGGCACCTTGATCCTCTTTGAGAAGAGGAATCACCTGAAAGTCTTAAGTGTGGTGCCCACTTACCTGTTTCATGCAGACCAATAGGGACTGCAAATTCATTTTCATCAAAGCACACCTACGCTTCTCCCTAGCTTACACTCTTCCAATTCCCAGCACAGTGCTGGTTTCACTGCCAGCCAGGTTAGGTTAACAGTACCATGTCCTTCCCACGCAGCTTGTCCTGCAGCTTCCAGGATCTACTCAATTACCGCTGTTTCCAGCCGGAGTTAAAGACCAACGCTGTGGAGTGCTCAGCACCCTCTAGAAATGACTCTGTGGAGTACAACTCAGACCAGCCCCAAGCCATAAGCTTTTCAAAAACATGATGATATTCAACAGAAAGCTGGTATTCCATTTACAAGAGAGACAACTGGATCCTGCGCACATTTAATTTAAGACATATTTTGAGCCATTCAGACAGCATAATCACCGCAGCCCCTGAAGTTCTGCCTGTTTAACCATGGAGTAATTGCACCTGGCAATCCTTCCATCCTCCCATCTCACTTCGTGCCTAATGTCAGTGTTACCTTTTTTGACAGTTACAGGAGAAGATAATTTGTGAACTGGAAACTGCATGTGAAGGATTGAGTATGTCAAGGAAAAGAATAGATCTTCACTGACTCTCATCAGCCCATCATTCCCTTAGATGGGAAAAAGAAACGCAGCTGATATGACGTTACTTAACCAACGTCCCACCTTGTGAAAGCAGATGCCCACTCGGGGGACATGCCTCGGACCACACCTGGCAATAAGATTCCCGCAATACAAGGACCTGAATTACTGTGGAGTTACAAATCTTCGACCTGGAAGTCTCCGGTCATGCATGGAAATCCCTGGGCATTGTGGAGATGCTAGGAAATCTGCATGTTTTCAAGGTTAGCCTGTATAAGGAGGAGTAAATCTTCCTCACAATAGAAAGTGGGTTGTTTAGGTTACTCCTCCAGGAGGACACAACGTCACCTCTCCAGACTAGGCTTTCTGCATTTGAAAAAATACAATTCTTCAACAAAGTATCTGACAAAACACCCAAATGCTACACAGTTCTCTTTATCCGAACACTTTGACTGAAGAAAATGAGGACTTCTTTCATAATTCAGGGAAGAAGAATCTTGCTCTTTTGAGCAAATTCAATTTTCTTATGATCCAAAGTGGCAATTCTTTTATATTCTTGTTTAGGAGATCAGACAAGTATTGCCAGGAAGAATTAGTTCTACCTGCCATAAAAGCATGTTTTAAAATAAGCAGTTTGTTTCAATTTAGTGATTTAACTATTTGATGACTATTTTAACACTAAGGATGATAGTTCTAAGTATTTTAAAGTTTTCCTTTTTATGCTTTGAAGGGGTAAAATGGAGATTATGTTCCCACCGCTTTTTAAAAGAATTAAAAACAGCCTCCTACTTCAATGAGTTGGAATCCCTGTGTCTTCATTCCTCTCAGTAGAATATATTTGCATAATAATAGCGGATAGTCAGAACAGCAATATATCAGAGTACACATGAACACTGTTTTTTCCAGCCCATTCATCAGTCCCAGCATCTCAACATAGCAAATATATATGCTCCCCCTTAAACTTCAGCTTGAAAATCCTAGGTTTCTCAATTGCAATAAAAGAGAAATCTTAGAAGGCCAATATATCTGATTTTCATCTGCAGCTAAACAATATTCTTTGTTACCTCTTTGGCCCAGCATTTATACCTTTTCATGGGGAACAAGCCCCGTAATACATTCTTTGTCTCCTCTGTAATCTTTATATGTCAGTCGATGTGTTTTTCAAACACGGACCTAAAGAAATGTTTCTTCCCTTGATGATAACTGGCATCATTTGCTCAGGCAATTAATCAAAAGCAAAAAGCAAGCTGGTTTTATTTTTTCAGGCCCTAATACGATACAATGGCTCCAAATAATTCAGAGACCACTGTGTTCTCTATACATTTCTGCAGCCTTTGAGATTAGCTGATTTATTCATGGCTGCAGTCCTCAAACCCAGCATCTGGAGTATGAAAACCCATGGATTTGCAATTAATTTCTGCTATCCATATTTGAAAGACCTGGAGTCTGCTGACCTCCTGGACACCATGCAAGTCCCATCTGCTACCTGCTCACTTATACTTTTGTTTGAAAGGATGAAGAGGGGACAATTTAGACTATGATTAACTGCTACCTTCTGTAGCTGTTTTTCATAAAATAAGCCCATTTCTCCTGTTTCAATCTGGTAGAAGTCAGCTGGGATACTTGTATTTTTAAAATGGGAAGATAAATCAGTCCAATGGTCATAGAAGGCACATACCTCTTGAAGCAAACTAACGGGATTCCACTGAGGTATTTCTAATATTAGAATATGTGGGATGAAAGTACTATATACCAACAAATTTTATTTGAATTTAGGAAATTTTCCCATAGAAAATGAAATCTTAGTTACAAATTATATTTTTTTTATTTAAATCATTATAGAGAAGAACACCACGAGTACTCATAACTAAGGGTTCCCCGTTCCTATTTTAGTATATCCTGACAAAATTTTTATGCTGCTTTTATTCACTGGAAGAATAATGGAGTATTTTCCTCAAAACAAAAGAACTTTTTCCATGACATAATCTGCAGAGTTGCCAGTTACCTGAGAGCTGCCTTTGGCTGGCAGTCCTGTCCCCAGCCTCCACAGAGAGAACAAGGGACTCATAAAAAGGAGGATGAGACTGCTACTGGTCAACACTACTGCAAGCTTAAACCCAAAGTCCTCAAGGCATCAGGTGCAGCCGTGTTGTTCTCAAAAAAAAATATTCCTGATGCATTATTTGGACATTGGCATACATAGCTTTGTCCTCTTTTAAACTTCCACCAAACCAACGTGAAATCATTTGTCTCCAGTGAGAAACAACATGTCTATTAGAGGACACAAAGTCCTCTCCCACTTTCGGACAAAGTCTGCTCCTTTTCACTTGGGACCATGTCATCCGCCATGTTTTCAAATGAGAGAGACGACTCCTCCCTGAAACATGGGCACTGGCCTCAGCTGTGTGCATTACTCACAGAGAGCCGCGACGGACCTCCTGCTGTTTCATCCCTCTCCTACGACCGGCACTGTTCCCCCTTCCTTCCTTCGGTTATTAATACTACTGTGACAATGGCACTGTTATCAGGAAGCAGAGAGCAACACACTCACGTTTAAATCTCTCTCTTAAATTATCAATCAATAAAGGGTGCTCTTAAATCAATAAAGGGTGCTGCTAAGAAGGAATAACGCTCAACGGGCCATTTCCACAGCCTGGATAGACAGACAGACATGGGAAGCTCTGCCTAGACATGCATGTCGAACAGTTGCCTCCAGGACAACAAATAACCGGTATTTAAATTATTTTGTTAGCATCACCCCACCTCCTTGGCTGACACCCCAGCTGCGCAGCAGCTCATGGCTACCATTTCACTGGTTCGGCAGGGCCAAGCTTTCGCCCATGACGACGGGAGCCAGCGAGCAGCTGACTGCAGGAAGCAAGTACAAAGTCATCCCCTTAAAAGCTGCAGTTGAGTTAAGGACAACACCAAGTTTTTAAAAATAAGATTCTGGATCCCAGACAGATAAACAGTCTTAGGCCTTTGATGTACTGAGAATTCCCCTCAAGATACTGACTAGAGCTGTGTGAATAATTGATTTTCTCAGCTGAATAGCTGAAGCAACAAACCAAACAAACCCCAACTTGTTTGTTAATTAACATTTTTTTTCCCTTGAAAACTGGGGGGGGGGGGGTGGGGGGTGTAGTTTGGGACTGTTGAATTGTTTCATTCAAACAGAAATTGTCTCTCTTCCATTTTAAACATTTTTTTTCCAGACAAAAAAAATCTAAAAATGCAATACTAGATTTGTGACAGGAAGCAAAGGTATGCATCCCATAGGTAGGACATCTCTCAAGCAAGGTCACCTGAGGCTTATGGTTCCTGCTTGGTGAAATCTGGAGAAACAGCCACCCTGCTTTAAAATCCAGCCCCTGGGAGATGTGCTCAGGTTTGGGAACCTGGACCCAGGTTTCCCCACATACAAGGGCAATGCTGAAAAGTAATGGAAAAGCGCTACCTCTTAATTTCTGTGTTGCACGCTTATGGCTCCTTACGGATATAACTCCTGAGTGAAATGTTTCACCTGTGAGATGTCAGAATGACTTCTCTCAATTTTTATTTTACTCTGCTAAAAGGTCTGTGAAATCCATTAAAAAAATCCAAATTTGTCAAGAATCTTGGCTGCCTGAAAATGTATTTTCAGTGTCAGTTTCGTCTGCCTTTTGATCACTTTGTCAAAAAAAAAGGCTATATATGTTCATAGGCTACTATTAGCTCTGACAAAACAAGACGTGCTGCGTTTCTCTCCGAAGAACCGGCAGCGAACAGCAGCGTTACAGTTAGCTCGGCAAAACGGGACTGATGAGAAACGTTGAATGAAATCAGCCACCTCGGTTTTATCACGCAAATTGCCAAAAGGAGGAACGTACGCTGGCGGGAAGTTCAGTCCTGCCTACTCACACCGACGCCCGCGCCGGCGAGGCGCGCTTTGGGATGCGTCACCGGCTTGAGTATTCACAGTGATTTCACGCTAAATCATGGCGCTGCGAAACGGTGACATTTCTCTGGAAAGCCCCGTTTACCCACTGGCGCCGGCGGCGCCCCGTCTCCCGCTCGGCCTCATGGCTGCCGCCATTTGCTCGTGCGGGGTCGTTTTGAGGCAGTGGAGAACGGACCTCGCCCTTCCAGCCTTTCTGATTAATAGCAAGCATGCTGAATATTACACGCTATTGCAGGGTGCAGGCTGCCAACAGAAATTACACAATTAACCTGGTGTAAGCCACCGCTATTTGCTCAGGACGGCTCCTTGCAGGCACCCAGAGTACCCACAGCACGGCACAAGTTACCCACAGTCAGCGCCGCAGCTCTGGGAAATGCAGTGCCTCGACTCTCAGTGTTGCGGCGGCTTTATTTTCATTTTTAAAAAAATACGGTGGAAAGCAGATTACCTGTAAAATGAAAAATGAAACGGGGCAAGGGGAGCGCCTGTCGTATTTTGAGCCCTATTATGCAATGGAGTCGAGATTACATAAGGAGGGGAGTGCAATTACAGAAACGTGGCTCCCATGACACGGAGCCCGGCTACGACGACAGGCTGGCAACCCATCACGCACTGCACCTCTGTAACCCAGAAATTACATTTATTGTCAGCATTACCTATTACTATTTCCACTTTGAAGGCACATTCCGAGGCTTCGAAACATGCATGTTACACCTATTTAACTACTAAGTTACTGGCAGCAATTTATTTCAGCCTTTTGTTTTGTCCCACATGCATTCTCTCTTTTATAATTAACTTTGTAAACTTCTGGAAGAATGTTATTGAAACTCTTGCACTTTAAATGCGTTTATTAATGATGCACACATAAACATCCTCTGTTATCAGAAATTATTACTACTTTCTGGAAATCTCTTAAGTGGTTTAGGGAGGAAAATTATCAGATTATATAGCTTAATATTTATTACTAATAAAACAATTTAGTACTTATCTTCACTGAGTCATTTTATGATCCCAGTAAACCTTCATTTAACCATTTACATTCAACATTCAATACTGCAGAAAGATGCTTAATTGTTAAAAAAATGGAAAGAATTTAGCATTGTCCTTCTAAACCCTTGTTTAAAATAATGAGAAATATGATCACTA
Organism: Theristicus caerulescens; assembly: GCA_020745775.1. Taxonomy (NCBI): domain Eukaryota; kingdom Metazoa; phylum Chordata; class Aves; order Pelecaniformes; family Threskiornithidae; genus Theristicus; species Theristicus caerulescens. Next base: position 90,467,438 of record CM036558.1, read on the forward strand.
TAAAAAGAGATGGGTTAACAAATAGCGAGATGTGGTAAGAGTAGCAACACAACTTCAACATACCCCAGGCTCAATGTAAATTAAGGCTCTTTTCTTTCTGGTAGATGTTTTTATATTCCAAGGTGACCTAGGAAACTTGACCTCTTCAAATGAAGTGCAGAGAAAAATGCTATCTGTTTAAAAAACAGGAGCAGTAGGCCCAAATCAAATGGGGAAAAAGGAGGAAAAGCCACTTACAAAAGAGTCTGTTAAATAATCAAAATTAATTTTCTGTCTTAAGAGAAACCAAGCCTTTACTTCTGCTCATACAAGCAGTTCCACAGAGGCAAACAGGAGTAACCTCATTTTTACGCAAATGAAAAATGTTATTATTTACTCTTTCCCCCTCTCCTTGTCAAGATATGAATTTAAGAAGTTACTTAGCATCATTTACTGACAGACGTGGGGCTGTGCATGTCCCCTGGGTTCAAGGGCATTCGTGAAGTGAACAGGAGAATCGCCCTGCCACAGCCATGTGTGTATTGCCCACTACAATGACCAAAAAGAAGGACTGGCTATGAGTTTCACCAGCAGTATTTACCCATTTATTAAAAACGTCTTATGAAATACTTCTCTTCTAAGCATATTCTGCAGGAGAGAAAGGAAAAAAAAAACAAAACAACAACAAAACATAAAACGCATTGATTCAGCTCAGGCGAGATCGTCTGCCGGGGGAACCAGGGACCTCCTCCGGAGAGGAGAGCTGGCAGGAACCATCTAGCTGCCGTCACTGCAGTACATGCCCGAAATTACTTGTTCCTTTCAGGCAGGGAGATTTTAAAACTGGTCCAACTTGGCCGGCAGCTCAGCCAGCGATTCCAGGTGTGACCCCGTGCGCCAAGGCCCGACCCCGGGAGCAGGGGGTCGCCTCTCCTCCCTCGAGGGATGCTACGCAGGGCAGCACCAGACAAAGACCCGGGGGCAGCAGCTCCGGCGTCGTGCCCTACGCCAGCGGCTGCACTTCACGCTGGAGAGCCGCAAGTATGGCCGACGAGCTGGGGAAGGGCAGGAGGAGAAGGACCCGAATCCCAAACCCCACTGGAGCCTGAGGAGCCCCTTTTGCTTTGGGGTGAGGGAGTTGCCCCTCGGGGGCAACGGGCACGACATCCTGGTGCCACACGCAGCAGAGCCAAGTAGAGGGACAAAAGACACGCCGGAGGACACGCTGGATGCATCTGCTCCTTGCCCCTCCAAGCTGCCCCGTGCCTCCCCCGCACCCGCCGGAGAAGGGACCCCAGAGCAAAACACGCCTGTCCCTCTCTCCTGCCCACCGGTGAGGCCAGGTCCTCGGGGGAGACCTGTCCCCCAGGCCTGGCCAAGGTCAGCCGCAGGCGGGCTCACCCCACTGCCCTTTGGGGCTCCCATCCGAACACGCGCACGGGCACGCACGCCCGGGGCGAGAGCCCGCGGACCCCCTACCTGCCCCTTGACCAAGCTGGCCGCAAACTGCCTCATGACGGCCTCCACGGTGTAGGCGCTGGACCAGCCGCGGGGGGTGAGCAGCTCCATGCAGATGGCTCCGCCGTCGAGGACGTAGCCGTTCTCCAGGCGGGGGCTGAGCACCCTCATGAAGGGCGGCGAGAAGGGGAAGTTGTCGGGGAAGGTGAGGTTGAGCAGGATGTACTCCGTGTTGGTCTCCTTCATGTCCTGCCACAGCACCGAGTCTTTGTCCACCTGGTGCAGCTTGACGTTCCAGTCGAAGAGGCTCTCGTCCACCAGCTCCACCGAGATGAAGCGGTCGCTGAGCCGCGCGATGTCCTGCAGCTCCTTCATCAGCCGCCGGGTCCGCACCTGCGTGCAGTGCTGCTGCCGGCCCGCGGGCGCCAGCGGCCCCGACCCCGACGGCAGCGGCACCAGCGGCGCCGGCCCCGACCCGCAGCCGGAGCCGGGGCCGGGGCCGGGCCGCTGCGCCGCCTCCTTACCGGCGCCGGGCTCCTTGGCCGCCTCCCGCGGCTTCTCCCTGCCGCCGCCCGAGCGCGGCTGCGGGGGCTGCTTGGCCAGCTCCGGCGCCTTCTTGTTCTTGTGGCCCCCGGGGCTGCTCTCGCTGCTGCTGCTGCTGCTGCTGCAGCCGCCGCCGCCGCCGCCCCCGGGGGGGCCCTGCGGCTGCGGCTTGTTGCTGCTGTTCTTCTGGTTGCCCCGGCCCCGGAGCGAGGAGCCCTGCTGGCTGCTGCTGCTGCGGTGGTGGTGGTGGTGCTTGGGGTCCTCCGTGTCCCGGTTGTGCAGCCGGATCAGCCCGATTTTCCGCAGCAGAGTGGCCATGTTGTGCGCGGCTCCGCTCTCCCTCTCGCCTTTATGGGTTGGTGGGGGTTTTATTATTACTAATTTAAAGCCCCGGTCGGCGGATTTGCTGCTGGCGGGCCGGGGGGAGGGCGCTGGGCGGGCGGCGAGGCCCCTCTCCCGGCGCTCTGGGCGCAGGCGGCGGGCAGAGAAAGGCGGCGGCGCTGCCGCGGGGCGGGCGTGCGGCCGCCGGCCGCCGCTCAAACGCCTCCCCTCGCTAGGGCTGCTGCGGGCAGCATTGCAGCAGCGGGGCTGCTCCCGGGGACATCACGGCCCCGCTGCCGGGGCCGTGATCCCGTGAAAGGGGAAGGAAAAAAAACAAAAACGGATTGGGGGAGGAAGGAAAAAACCCCCAAACCAGCCGCAAGGGAGAGCCCCCCCCCCCAGGCAGAGCGGGCCAAGTCGCCTGCGCTGCAGATGGCTTCCCCGGCACCTTCGGCTCGCACCCGGCCGAGCCAATCGCCGGCGGCTCCCGGCGGGCCGGTCCCCGCGCCGCGCCGGGCGCCTCCCCCCGGGGACGGGGGGAGAGGCCGGCGGCGGCAGCCCCTGCCCCCGCGCTCTCCCGCAGCAGCGGGGGGCGCCCCGGCGCCTTTGTCCGGCCCCGGCTGCCGGGGAGCGAGGGGCCGCTCGGGGCAGCCCCGCCGCAGCCTCCGCCGCCCGCCCCGCCGCGCCGCGCACCCCGCGCTGCCTACGCGCCGGGCGGCACCGCCGCTGCGGGCCTCGGCGGGGCGGGACGGCGGCCGGCAGGCGGCGGGGCCCGTCCCGCAGCGCCGCCGCCCGGCCGCGCCGCCCCGTCCCGCTCCGCTCCCCTCCGCTCCGCCCCGCCTTGCGGCAGCGCGGGCAGCGCGGGCGCGGCCGGGCCGGGGGCGGCGACAGCGGGGAGGGGCGGCCGCGCCTCGCTGCGGGTGGCGGGTCGGGGCGCTGGTAGCCACCGCCACCCCGGGAAGGAGCCAGGGCTGCGGGGGTGGGTGTTGCGCGCCTCCATGGATGCGCGCCTGTGTCACCGCTGACACGGCTGGAAAATGGTACACCGTCATACCTAGGGTGTGCACATGTGTATAGCACGTATATAATGCAGATACATAAAAACTGTATGGTCATGCGTAAGGACATAATTGCATTTGAACGCACCTGTGTATATGTATCTACTGTGCATACATCGACCCACCTAATCACATATAATCGCATATATAAAGCATATACCTTTAAAAATCTATATCTAAACACGGTTGAAAAATAGATAGAAATACATACGTGTGCATATATTTGTATGTATGTGTACTTCTGTATTTTCTGTGTTGGGAATGATGTGACAATCTTTGTATCTTCAGCACAGCAGACATACGTATCCCGTCCCTCTTACTCCTGCTCGCCTCCTGACCAGGTAGGTCTGTCCTCCTGGGACTCTGTGTAGCACAGGATGGAAAAGCTGATTCCAAAAAATTCTGTCGCCACAGCCCTCTTTACCTTCAGAGACTGGAAAAAGAAAAAAAATGCAATAAACGCTTTGAATTGGGGAGTAATGAAGGCAAGGCCCAAAGCATGATTACAGCTGTTGTGCAGAGAACGTAAAGCAATGGGCGGTGCGTGCATATAGCAGCATTATGTTCCATAACACCTTTCCCAAGCAAACACCCCCTTCGCCAGGAGTGGCCTAAAACACTGTCTTCTGTGGTTTTGAAGAGTGGCCTATGCCGGAAATGGACTGCTGCCCTTCTGTAAAGATCTCCTGAGAAAACCATATGGGTTTCTTGAAAGCTATCTGCAAGGCACAGTATGTTTTCATCAAAAACTGGGTAACTGACTTGCTTCCAAAAAAATGTTGGGGTCAGTTCACTTTCGAGCTTTTTTTCCCTTTCTTCTTCCTGTTACTTCAACCAGTTAATTTTACCAGCGGGGCCATATTCAGCAGGTGACCATTATGTCAAAACAGATAGCATGAAATGCATTCTCTTTGCCAGGCTTTACAAACGGACTCAAATGATAGATCAGTCTGATTTACCACGGATTAAAAAGCTTGCTGTTTTTAAAATCAAGATCCTCCAAGTAGGATCATATTTGTTTTTCAAACATGGCATTATTGAAGGCTCAAAATCATCTTAGTAAAATTGTCAAGATACCTTCTTACTACAAGGTCGTTCATAATTTCATTTATTTTCTCAGTTTGTGCAACGCACACAAAACACAGAAAAAAGTATTTGTTTATTTTAAAATCTTACCTAATAACGTAGCAAGAAAATTCACTGTACGGAATCTGTATTTGAGGAGATCACAGCAAACGTAAAGTGAACGATGGGCCGCATGGCATAAACGAGGAGGAGGAGGAGGCACCGCACAACTCCATGGCCCAGGCCGGGCCACATTGCTACTGGCTGCACCACGGTACCGTGGGACTGGTGGGATGGCAGCACTGTTCTTCAGCTCCTTCGGGGGAGCAGGGGGTGGGGGAGTTGGAGGTGGTGGCCCTCTCCTCTTGCTCCCAGAAGACCCTGTAGAGAAAGGTCAGGAGATACGAGCGGAGCTGACCCATGTGTGACACCTGGTGCATCTCTCATTAGCCTGCTTTGATGAACAGAAAGAAGATGAAGAGCTGCGAGCTGACTGTCAATGACGGCCCAGGAAGCACAGATGCCACAACGCTGTCCTTGTTTGCTCCTGCCCTCCATGCTATTGACCTGCCCAGTCCAAAAGCCTGTCAGTGTGATAACCTTTGGGGTTGCTTTGATCCTTCCCTGTGTGCAGATATGCGGAGTCTGTTGCAGGAGGTTTTTGCTAAATTTCCTACCTTGAGAAGATCTGCACGCGAAACACTGTTGACAGAGTGTTTCCCGGGAGGTCAGAAGCCCTGGGGAACGTGAGGCAGGTGGGCTGAAGCACCTGGGAATGTTCTGTCCACCTCATGTTCCTCTCCTACTTTCCCTCTCTCTATAGCCCACCCTGCCTGAGCAAATTACGGTTTGCCCAGAGAGGTGGTAGATGCCCCATCCTTGGGAACATTCAAGGCCAGGCTGGATGGGGCTCTGAGCAACCTGATCTAGTTGAAGATGTCCCTGCCAATTGCAGGGGGCTTGGACTAGATGACCTTTAAAGGTCCCTTCCATCCCAAAGCATTCTATGATTCTATGAAATGGGGGACCTCCAGTTTATAGGACATTGCAAGTGTGTCCAAGCCTTCCCCTTGTAACCTTCTGGAGCGCCAGACACACTGCCCCTCCCTGAGCTATTGATGGCCCATCCATGGAGCTGGGAAATATCTGGAGTGCAGAGAAACTGCATGCAGACATTTTGTGGCGCGTGATGCTTCCAGGTAACAAGTAATCTGTGCTTTGATGGGCAAATGACTCGAGCAGGACTTGCAGGGGGAGAAGCTAAGGCATAGAAGGAAATTTCTGTTCCTCTTGTTAGCAGATGGAGCAGGGCACAGAGAAACGTGATGGGACAGGTCGGGAGGCTACTCCTGCTCTGGTGCAAAAGCTTGAAGTCACAGAAACTTCACCCACAGCTTCAGTCCTGGCGAGCGGCCATGCAGAACAAGGCGTGCAGTCGTTGTCCCTAGTTGAATACCTAGCGCAGGTCAGGATGGTGGGGCACATAGGCTGAACTCAACCAGAATGCCAATTAGCAACTCGAGCCTTTGCGCCAGCTACATTAATGTTTTAAACTGAAAGGTCTCTGTATGGTGTTCCTGTGACAACTGGCAGCAGGAGCCGCTACCATAAATTTAACATGATGAAAGTTATTTACCTGTCTCACATAACTGCTGAGGTATCTACCCAGTGGTGAAGCCATAAAAAAGAGCAAGGTATCTGCAAAAGGAGACCAGAGCCAAGCAGCCCCTCTGTGGCCTCGCACCATTGTTTTGTAAAATGGTACGAGATTAATGATAGAAGCGACGAGAAAGCCGTTTCAGCGACGTGGAAGGTGTAATAGGTGTGCCCGGCCAAACGGTGCTCTGCTGTGACAGGGGACTGCTCTGATCATGCTGGAAGTGAAATCTGGTACAATCTGTGTCCGTACTGTCTGCAGGGTAAAAAAGCTGAAGTGATGTAGTGAACTCCTCTTTTTCATACCCAGGCTTCCTCAGCAAGGGAATTAGTTGGTTAGTCCAGGATGGACTCTGGATGGCTGCAAGTCTAGGGCCTTGAAGCAAAACAGGGAGTAAAACAGCTTGCAGGGGACACCCCTCCTGTATCATCTAGACTGTCCTTATCCACATATTCATTGTCTGACAAAAAACTCTGAAGAAATTTGGTCCACAATCTCTCTTTACGGATTCCTCATCAATTCTTCTTCCATAGTATCTTACACAGTAGAAACATATCTATTAACTGTGTTCATTATTATACATTCTCACCAGTTTGCCAGGTGCAGGAGTCAAACCAAACTAGCCTGCAATCTCCCAGACATGGCCCTCCTATCCTTGCCTTGGAGCAGGACTGGTTGATCCACTTACGGTACATAAAGACATCCTGGAGTGATGCAATGACTCCAGAATCAGGGAGGTAAAAGGGCATCTGGGTATGAAAAACAGGCTGACCTCTGGCAGATATTTCTCCTACGTATTTAGCTGGAGAGCTGCTTTCAGGCTCAGCCATTGTACACTGATTAGTCAACCAGGACAGTGTTCAAAGCTCAGGTCTAGCAGCAGCCCTCAGCTTCACGTGGAGCAGACTGCAGCTGATGTAGGGCATCTCAGACTCTTCTTGCAGTAGAGAGGCATCTGTCACTAGCTGGAGATTCAGAGCTCTGAACTCCTATTGCAATACCAATTTGGTGTTGTTTGGGGCTACCAGGAAGATGTTTTTTTTTTTTTTCTGGCAGGATAATATTGGCCAGTGATTTTCTCATTTTTACTGAGTTTGCAAAAAAGGAGTTACCTGGGGCTCAGCGAAAAGCTCAGATATGTATTGTTTGCTTCCACTTAAATGCAGCAGACTTTTAAGGCCTGAGTGTGTTAAAAATGTTACTTAAATTGAACAAGTGCAAAGAAGCATTGCTAGAATGATTAGGGGAACAAAATGCACGTCTTCTTAGGAGAATTAGAAGATCTTGTCTTGTTTAGTATAGCCCAGCAAAGACTGAATGGGGGTGTGGTAACACTTTATAAATATATTTGAGAAGTAAATGTCAGAGAGGGATATTGACTTCATCACATGATCAAATGTCTGTACAGTGAGTAATCCTGAATACATTTGGTCTGGAAATCTAAAGGCTTCCAGCTATCTGATGAATGAAGGGCTCGAATACTCTCCCAAGCACTGGAAGCAGTAGCTTTCAGTCTTGTAGGATGGAGCCTGTGGAGCTTATGGACATAATTATACAACACAATAGAATAGGAAAATGCCTGAAGATAGAAAATTAAGCTTATATTATGAGTCCCTGGGCATCTGATGTGTCAGTATCCCCAAATGTGTGAGGGAACAGATTAGATCACTGTCAATTTGCATTATACTTATAATAATTCCATGCCTCAGGGCTTCCACTGGAGATAGGAAAGATTTTATTTTATTCCTCTTGATGCATGATTTGTCCTCTACTGGTCTTTTTTGCCTTCCTCTGCAGGTCTGCAGATAGATCGTTATAGGTGGCATTAAAATCTTACGGTTTATGTATCCTGCTCATATACTCAGGATTAGGCCAGCCTCTAGACCTGGAACTCTAAAAGAGTTTACCTAGATCAGCTTGGTAGGCATCATTCATTTCCTTTGTAGCATGGGACACAGCCTCCTTCCTAGAATCAAATGGAGTTTTATTTAGTGAATTCTAGTAAATGTGCAAACACACACTTTTTCAACAAGCAAGCTATTTATTAATCTCTTCCTCCTTTGCCTCACTGAGTTGTCCCAATGCTTACTAGCATCTCACTGGGCACCTTTGATTATTCATCATTTGTCTGCCTCCTTTTATCCTCCAAAGTGACAACATCACTTATTTTTAAAAGGACATTCAGAGGAAAGGCATTTCCAGCAACAAACATCAAGAATGAAGAAAGACACAAAAATGTTCACTCCTGGAATGTAAAAGCCCATAGAGGTGCATGTGCAGTCCCTATGTTACTGTTGACACATCCTCCAAAGTTACCTTCCTCTCAGTGTCGGAAGTCCATCTGGCATTTCTAATCTCTTTCACTGAGTTAGATAAACAAAATACTTGAGGTAACCTCCACTCCATGGACATGATAAGCCCAGGTAAATGCAAAGGATACCTGGGTAAATGAATAAATGAGCTAAATGAATAGCCATTATATCACCACAACAGCTTTTGAGAATGAGCGAGGTTAACCATATCCCTGGAGAACATGACTGTCTGTCTGCTTTTTAAGTCAGCACAACATTGGAAATGTTCAGGAGAGGCTTTTCATGTTCATGGTGTTCACCTTCATGTATTGCTACTTACTGACTGAAAGAGATTTGCATCCAAGAATTCTGAATCATGGAACTTCGTGTCAGAGGTGACCATCTCATATACACACAGGTATTTTTAAATTCTTGCACTCATACACAAATGCAAGATATGGTCAGTAATCCTGAGAAAAGTCTTACTGTAAAGCACAGAAATCACTCATAAATTTCTCCCAAAATAAAGGTACAATGAATCCTTTACCTTGTTCCACCTTCAGCCTTGACATCATCTGGCCACATTTTCATCTTACAATATCACCCTTACAGTCACTCTGTAGCTGCTCAATGAGGAAGCTGTATCTCATGGAATGGCTGGAGGAATGGCAACTATATGATGGTCACTCTACTGTGGATGCAAAAATTCTTGCTTGTCATTGCAGACAGTGACTTTCTGGATTTTCTGGCTAGAATTTCTAAAGGTCTGAGATCATGAACTTTTCTGGGCTCCTGCATATAACCAGAGAACCAGGACCATCATTCTGGCCTTAGAGCTCTCCTGCTTTTATCTGGGGGCAAACAGCATGCACCTGAGCCCTAGGTAGCCCCTTTATTGCAGAGTCTCCAGCTAGTGAAGGATGGCTCTTTACTCCAAGAAGAGTCTGAGGGGTGTCCTGCATCAGCTGCAGTCTGCTCCACATGAAGTTGAGGGCTGCTGCCAGGTCTGTTTCTCCAGTCAATGCACAATGGCTGAGCCTGAAAGCAGCACTCCAGGTGCTCCAGTATGCTGGTGCACAGCACCAATGGGACACACAAATGTAGCTTGTTACCAGCTAAGAGCACCAGGTTAACTCCCAGGTAGACAAAGGCACTAAGACTAGGTCACCTAAGTAACAGATGGATATCAGTGTGAACCACATGAAGTTAACACAGGGAGATAGTCAAACCCATTGAGTCCAACTTCAAAGGCAGAATGCTGGAATTTCAGTAATTTAGTCTCAAATACTTTATGGTGCCATCAAATAATCTTTGGCTCCTGAAGTTTTAAAACTGCATCACAGACCTCTTGCTCACCTGAAGTGACAGGACCAGGATAAAGTTCAATAGTACAAAGTACAAAGTGATGTGCTGAGGGGCCAATGCTAAGGAATTTTTATGTAAATCTGGAGGAGCAGACAAAGAAAGAAGAGATAAAGAAAGAAGAATGTGTTGGTAGAAGGGATAAAAAGGATGTGCTGCCAGAGTGATGCAGCTTTAAAAAAAAAGGCTGATGTGACTGAAGATGGCACTCAGTGAGGTACTTTCGGTGAAGACAGGGAAGTATTAGCACCTTTGTATAAGATGATGATAAGACCACATTTGGATCTCAGAACAACACACTCTTGTCTTTGATGCCTGCTAAACACTTTTGCTTTGACACCGGTCAATCCTTTACCTTTGTGTTCCCTTAGATCTCACTATATTCTCTCATTTTCCTCTTTACAGCACAGAGCCATAAGAAAGGTCAATTGCAATGCATTTATCGGTAATGAGCTCTTCCTCCTTTTTCCTAAGATCTTAACATCAGCATTGTCATCAGAATAGTAAGAGACATGCTTTAGCTTCCTGTTTCTCAATGATGATTATAAATCCCAAGCTACTATGGAAAAAGTTCAAAAGGGGTGACAAAGGATTAGAGAAGCTAAATTCTTTAAAAAAATAGATTAGTTGCAAGATTATTAGCAATGGCTCAGTTCCTTAAAAGTGAGGAGTGTGTATTTACATACACTGTCATACACTGTCGCCAGGAACTGTGATCAAGTCCTCACACGCTGATCTTGGAGAAGCTGCTGCTGCCACCAGCTGGTAGTTCACTGGTCCTTGGCTGGAGACATGGATACGTAGCTTACTCAAAGAAGTCCCAGGAAGACAAGTAGGTCCTGAAGGAGGTCACATCTACAGAAAGTTACAGAAACATTGCTCCAGCACAAAGTACGTTTTGGAATTTGACAAAAGGCAAGACCTGTATTATGTTACCAGGACCAACTGATGATAGCATTCACAGGCAGCAGTTATCCATGGACATGGCTAGAACAGCAAGAATACTAAATTCACAGCATTGGACATGCAACACTGGTCCTTTTTACAATTAGATGACATTCACGTGTTTCACCACTTAGGTTCCAGAAATACATTTTGGGGTGGCAGCTCCTTTGTACTCTGGAAGTAGAAATGGCAGTGCCTTGCATGCTTCACTGCTGCTTCTGCAGAGCCAATGTAAGGAGGTATCTAGCGAGCACTGTGTTATATACCATGCAAAGAACAAATGGTTTGTCATCCCGTGGCTGCAGCCATAGATGTTTTAAGAGAAGGGCTTTTGCCCCACCTATGGGATCAGTGCAGGTCTCTGGTCCTTTCCTGCCCACTCTGTACACATGAAGATGCACACAGAGATCATGGATTATCAGAAGCTGTATACCTAGCTGTAGATCGGCTGATGGGTTTGTCATTAGCAAGCCAAAAGATGGAGGCTTCTCGCTATTAGGTTTAGCAACAACATGCACTTTCTCCTGCAACGTCCTTTACAAGAGGACAGTAGGAGCAAGCCTGTGCTTGAGTCCTGGAAGCACCAGGAGGTACCACAGTCACTGGGCTGCTGTGCACTTCAGAAGATGTTTGCCAGGACTGGAACGGCTGTACTAGACAGCAAATCTCAGCTGGCTGTTTCATACCTGGTTGTTCCCGTGAAAGCTAATATGTTGCAATTAACTATATTAGATTAAACCAGTAACTTCTTTGGTTTCTAAAGAATGCTGCTTTATCTGGATGTCTGAGACAGAATGGATGACCCCAGACATCCTTGTTTCCAGACTAAGATATGGGAAATAGAAAGAAGAATCTGCTTAGGTTTAAGACATGCCTTCATAGCAGATTAAATTAGGTCTGTTGTAGACCTAAACCACAAATACAACAGTGGTGATGGATAGTGCTTGTTCTAAACACAGCCAGTGAGTCATAGCTGGCTATCACAGCAGAATCACATGCAACACTACTGCCCTCACAGTTTGCCTGATTTATGATGTCTTTCTTTCCCAGTGAGGCCAAGCTCTCTTTCTCACCCATTGACATCAGCCTTCATGACTTCTGATTCCATCTATGCTATACCAGGTGTTGCTTACCTGCTCCAGCCATTTTCAGATACACATGTAGACTGATCTCTGAACATCCGCAATCTCTGTGGCATATTCATTTGCCCAGCCATTCGCGAGGCGGCGACGCCCAGCAAGCCCCCAATGTGCACTTTATATTCCCATTGCACCTTACGCAAAAATACTGGTTAGCCATTTCAGATTTTTTTTTGTTGCAAGGCGTGCTTCTGCTGCTTGTAATACCAAGCCTGGTACTACTGTTGCTGGGGTTGCCAGATCCAGAGAGGCCACATGAGCACATCTGATGCCAAACCAATGCTCAGCAGCTTGGCAGCAATAATCCAGCATAGGATTGGCCTCCTTTCCCTTTTCTCTACTCCTAGACTCTGTCTCCATACCTCTATGACATCAATCACATATGAGATGCACAATCCTCCATGAACCCTTGTAAAACGGGTACCTTTCCTACGTAAGACAGATAGTCTCTTGACAACTGTCACTATAATTTCTGGCTTTTACCTGCTTTCCCTCAGCCCAAACAACATTTTGCCTCAGTTTCCCATGCCAGCCTCTGAGAGGCATCCACCCATGCCCCACACAGCAGGATCTGGGAGCTAATGCCTACTGTGGGGCTTGGCTCACAAGGAGGTCCAGGCTGGGAGGGACATGGCAGGCCCAGCGCTGTTGTGCCTGCGTGGGTGAGCTGGATGCTCAAATGTCATTCTCACTGTGACCACAGGAGATCAGGGGAAGGTGAAGGCAAGGGCTGCACCCTGAAGATAATTTCTTTCCTTCTCCAAGGCTGGACCATTCTACTAGCTTCCCAGCTTGGTCTTCTCTCACCCACTGCCAAACATGGACAGACATTTTATAGTGGGGAGGAGGGCTGTCAAGTGCAGGATGTTTACTTCACCTTCATGGCATATAGTCATAGCCACAGAGCTGGACAGTGATTTAAACTGGGTCTTCATCTACCTGCACCCATTCTTACAAATCTTGCCACAAGAATCATACATATTCTTGGACTCTGAGCCAGTGGTGGCATTTGTATATGAAATGCAAAAGCAGAAAAATATGTGAAAACCAGAAGAAGAGGATCTTTCCAGGCTTCTAGGTAAGGTATGTTTATTTTTAAAAGTGTCTCATAAGGCTTGGCCAAGGCCTCATCCCTATACCTGCGGTACCGTACAAGAAGGCTATAACAGAGTCTTCTGCTGTGGTTCTGGTGGCAAAGGGAAGACAGAGAGTGGAAGGGTTGATGTCAACCCAGTAGCACCAGGGTCTTGAGCAGGCAAGGGACCAAACAGTTCCTGAATCAGTTTATCTTGTTTGATTTCCTCCTGTTCTGAGAACAGATGGTCCCTTCCTCTTCCCTCAGCCTTTTTCTGGCACCAGGGTGAGCTGTTCCCTACCTGTGCATGATCAGTCTTCTCTGTAATGGCCCCTAGGACACTCAGTGTCTTCTGTTTCTCCATCCTCTGGCAAACAGTATGTGCCTGCCAAGGTGAGATCAGGCAGAGCTTGCAGCTCCCTTTCAGAAGTGTCCGTGGAGGGAAGAGAATCAAGGAAGATACATTGGTCCCCAGCATCAACACACCACGGTGAACTGTTGCTCGTATTGATTTTCTCTGCCGACAGCTCCATCTCTAGGCCACATTTTGTTTCAGAGGTGTTTTGCCTGAACTTACTGAAACCACATCCCAGAAGAACTTCTGGGGCAGGAGAGCCACCAGGCATTCCCCAGAGGGGTGGACATGGCAGTGCTCCGAGGTTTTGTCCAAAGACCTGTGCTGGGGAGCAGAAGGGAGGCAGTAGGCACAGAGAAGAGCCCAGCTATATGGTCTGTGAGATGGTCATTGCAAGAGAAGGCTTTTCCTGATCTATCTTTTCAGCCTTCATAGCACAGAGAGCAGTCTGAGAGCCTGTGCTACTACTACAGCTGCCCTCTTGGAAAGTGAGGGACACTGAATGACCATGAAAATGGTGGGTTTATAATAAGATCATAAGGGTGTACGTGGTATAGCCTGGGCCAGGGCTTGTGGAGACATGCAGAGACACAAGGCCAGCTGGGATAGTGTTGGACTAGTAGGCTGAGCAAGGCAAATCTGACACAATCTCATCCATACAGTTTGTAAAAAGAGGACTCTGGAGCAATCCCTTATGCCAGGCTTCACCTGGAATTTGTCTCACATCAAACTGGTCGAATCACTCTGAAATCACTTTTGGGAGCAATGTGGCAAACCAGGTGATCTGCTCTTGGGGCCGCTCCTGAGTAGGATTTTATTTGGCAATATTGGCAGCAGAGTTCCTGAGGGACTGCTACTGGCATAATTTAATACTTGCATTGATGAACTGGAGGTAAATATAAAATTGCAAATACAAGAAAGAGTGTACAGAAAGGCCAGTGAAGTGATAAACAGTGTGGAGGCAGACTAAATTGAATAGTTGTGTTTGTAAAATAAATGCATTTTAATAAAAACAATTTGCAAAGTCATTTGCTCATTACTAGGGGCAAATCGTGTAACTGGAGACTATATTCCCTATAGTGGCAAACTTTAAAGGAAATTAGGGGTCATCATGTACCGGATCAGCACAAGCTTCCCATGGAATCTTGTGGCAAAGAGGAATTTTGCAGTCCTGCAGTACATCAGCAGGAAAGGATAAATCAGCAGTGCAAAGCATGGGAGAACAAGGAGACCAATACCTCTGCAGAGACCAATACCAGATTTCGATGTGCAGGTCATCTTCCCTTTTCTGATGATATTGAAAAAATAGAAACACTGAAAAAGCTGAAAGTCATTGAAGAAAGTGATGGAAAGAGTTCAGTGTGTTTAATTTATCATATAGAAGTCTGAGAGATGATTCAATTATTTGATTAAAGCACAAAATAGGTATCTGAGAACAAAACTAACTGGATAATAAAGCATTTCTTCATCAGGTGTGGAAAGAATCGATAGCTATAAATTACAGTCTTCCTCAGGTGACTTCTGTAAGTAAAACCTATTTAAAGACTGGATGCTGGACATGAACAGTAAAGTAGCTTTCCCAGCGATGCAAGCAGATTGTAAAGAGGGTGGGATACGAACAGAGAAGAGTGTGAAGAATGAGTTTAAAATTGAAGAGTTACTTGAACCACCCCCTCCCACCCCAAATAATAGTAGAAAGAGAGTCTTCAGCTCAATGCCTGCCTGCCTCATAGTGCCTTTCAGGAAGGAATGCCTGCATACATGATAAGCTATACCAGAAAGCCAACTGGTTATAACTGTGTGCAAAGCGTCCACACGACAGGATGGACTAAAGAAGCTACTTGTTCAAGCCTTTTGCCCCACTGTGTTCTGAAGACCCCCACAGCCTACAGCTACCCACGCACTCATAGACTGTGATTGCTTTGAATCTGAGCTGTTCAGAAGTAGCTTGGAAGACCTGGTAGTCCCAGTTGGAACTGGAGGCAGCTTGCAGGGTGTTCTGGTGAAAGTGAGACCCTTCATGTTGATCAGGCTGAACCCTGTAGGGCTCGCTGAGTCCAGCCTCTCCTGCAGGACATCCGCGCAAGCCCCAGGACTACTCCCAGCCCCAAGGCAACGGTGCCAGTAGCTGGCTGTAACCATGGCTCTGCACAACTCGGTTGTTAAAACGCTTTTCACCACAGGGTATAACTGTGAATGCTAAGTAATTTTTCTGATTTTCTGATTTGTTCTGGTTTGAACCCATGTGGGCATTACTTCCTTTTCTCTTGTACACGATGAGTAATAAATCTACCTTAGAAAAACAAAAAATGCCAGGGAAGGGCACAAAGACAGGAACACAGTCATCCGTTAACTGTTACAAAGGTACCCAACCAGCTTTTTCATCTGGACCACTGATATTCTTCCAGAATTGCTTTCAGGTATGTTTCAGGAGTTGGAATACAAATAAGGGTTGCTCCATGTCAGTTGGACTCAGTGCTGGAGAATAGTTCCAGGTCCGTTTCATTTGCTAGCACACATGTGGTCTGGGAGTCTTAGAAAATCTTACTGCCCGGGATATTCCTGTGCCTTCTGTCCTGCACCTCTGGTAATGAAAAAAGTATCAGTTTTAAATACAGTGCACTAGTTATTCTGAGTTACAGGGAAAAAAAAAGCAGCAATAGGCAAATCAGCCTTACTTGTTGGTATTATATAACAAAAATAATGTTTTTCTAAGAGTACTATATATATACGTATTTCTCACACCTATGGAAAAAAAAATCACATGAAGCTACGTGATAAATACTGAAAGCAACTCTGCCTTTCAGAAGAATTGATCTTAATTTTGCTTTAAATGACATATGGCAGCAATATGGATGCAATATAAACCGAGTCTGATGAATAACATTAATACTCCAGGGAAAAAAACCAGATAATTCTATTGATTTCTCAGCATATTTTTAAAAAACAAAATTAAGAATTAATTCTTCATGGGATATTAAGGGTACTAGGAAGTAAATGTTTTCAGTATCGCAGATCTAGATAAATTGTCATTACACTATGGAAATAATATTCCTGTCCTGAAACATATATATAAGTCCTTTGCTGTGTCTTGCTGACCTCCTTGGAGCCAGAGTTCTGAGAACAGACTCTGTCATCCAATATCCTTTACCATCAATAGAAAGAGTCTCACGGGGCTCAGTTATCTTTGGATCAGGTCCCAGAACATTTCAAGATCTACAGGACTTGGAAGAGCAAAAATTATTGTATGAACAATATCCTGATCCTGCTGCTTCTTAGATAAAAAAATTTAGATGATTTCAGTAAGGCTGAGATCCAGCCATGATGCATGAACGCATCATCATGCTAATCTGTGGTAAGACATGTATTATTTCAAGTCATTAATGAGCAAGTTGCTAAATATCAAATCTGTATGGAAACTATAATTACACCTCCTATTCAGCTGAACAATGGGATTTTTAAAAGTGTTTATTTTATTTCATCACATTATTTTTATGCTGTAAAATGTGAAAATAGAGCATGCTTCTGAGTGAGTCGAAAAACATCCTAAACATAAATACCATCAGCCTGATACATCAAGAGCAGGTAAATGCTATTCTCTGTGCTGCTCACATCTATCTTCCCTGCTTCTTTTTTGCTTATCTTCCATTGTAATTAAAACAAAGAAGGGTAGCTGGCTCATAAAATGGAATTCTTAGGCAGGTGATGCTCCCAGTTAATGACCTGAAATTTCAACCTCCATTTCTGGGTCTGCAGAATGAGGGAGAAGTGATCAGTGCATTAGATACAATCATGCAGAAGAAAATAGTAACAAAGTCAAAGACAGCAAGTGAGAAAGACAGAAGGAGAGAAAACATACATCATTGGAAGTCAATGTGTTTTATTTTCTTATTCACTTCTTCCACTTTATTGGCCAGCAGCAGAAAACAGGAGCTGGGAGGAGAATCACAGTTCCAGACATGGACAAACAGATAAGTCATTTGTTGCTTTTTATATTTCTGAGAAGAAAAAGTGAATGTACCAGCACTTTCAGTAATTAATCTTAAACACCACATTATGCCATGTTATACTGCAAAAATCATTTATCTGGAGTATATATACCACCAAATAAGAAAACAGTGAGCTGAGCTTTTTCCAGACTGAAAGCCATATAAACAGTCTCAAATCAACCTTTTTATGCTTTGCTTGGTAAGAAACCACTATGCAATCTGTCTACATCCTACACAGCACAGGCCATTCTTTGACAATTCAGGCAGGCAGGACCTCATAACAGTAAGCACACAGATTCAGGAAAAGGCTCCATATGGGCCAGTATCCTGTGCTCAGCAGTAACCAGAAGCAAATGCTAAAGAGTGAGGACAAGAAAAACATCCATGAGGCCACTCCTGACTACTCTCCTGGGCTTGGACTACATTTGGTTCATGGGATATCTTGAGCCAGGTGTGGTTTATCTACCTCTCTGTGACTCTCTCTACCAAGCATTTGTCCCATTTCCCCTTCAGCCCAGCTGAGCTTTTGCTGTCCATAGCATCTGTTGGCAAATAATTCTACAAGGCTGCTAAACCTTGCATGACAAAAATCGCCTCTTTTTGCATGTTTTGAAGCTGTCTCCCATTGGCTTTAATTTGATGGCCCCTAGTTTTTGTGCTGGAAGACAGTCTAAGCTCCAGACCACTCATGGCTTTGGAGATACAGCAAAGTGTCAGTCATAGCTCTCATCAGTGGGCTCTCTCTCTCAAGCTGAAGGGTCCCTGTCTATTCATGTTTTCCTAGTACAGAAGCCATTTCACATCTACAGTCATCTTGGCAGCCCTTCTCTGACTCTTTTCCAGGTCTACTCCAGGGAACCACAGCTGCACACAGTATTCAAGGTTGGGGTGAACTGTGGATTTATGCAGTAACACAATGACATTTTCTACTTTGTTGTCAAATTCCTTTCCTAACAATTCCTAACTCTCCATGTGACTTCTGACCACTGCTGAGCACTGAGCTGATGTTTTCATGGAACTTTCTATTGCGATCCTCGAGTCCTGCTTCTGTATGGTAATCGTCAAGAGGCCATGAATCTTCACGTGAAACTAGGTTTTTTTTTGCTTGCTATATGCATCGCTTTACATTATCTGTCTGAATTTCTTCTGACACTTTGTTGCCCAGCCACCAAGCCTTTTCAGGTCCTTCTACAGTTTCCTACAACCTCTATTCTTCTTTACTCCACTAAATAACTTTCTCATAAGTCAATTTTCTCATTGCACCATCTGATCTCTTTTCTGGGTCATCTATGAACACATTGAATGGCACAATTTTCAGCCCAGTTCCCTGTAGAACTCCTTTGGGAACAATTCTCCCCTGCAAGAATTAAATGTTTCCCCCATCCTGCATTTCCCATCTGGCAATCAGTTCTTTATTCAGTCTAGGATTTCTCCCCTTATTCCATTGCTTCAGTTCCTTAAAAGACTTTGGTTAAGGATTTCACCAAAAGCTGATGGGAAATTCAAGTAGATTGTATCAATTAGATCACTCTTATCTACATGCTTGCTGACCCCTTGAAAAATTCATTAGAGGTTTACAAAACAGGATTTTCTTTTACATAATCTGTGCTACTCTTCCCAAATGGGTCATATTGATCCACATTCTCATTCTATCCTTTATTACAAACCCTACTTAACTGCCCAGTGCAGATGTCCAGCTTACAAGCCAGTAATTGCCCACTCACTGTATGGAAATCAGGGTAGGAGTGCAATATGGTTACTTACATCATGAACCACGAAATTTTCTTTCTAAATCTTTCTGTCTCTATGTACCTATTGATCGATTGAGTTATTTGTCACTCTTTCTTTCTTCCTTTCTCTCTGTCTCTTTCTTTCCTTCTTTTTCTCTGTTTCTCGCTTTCTCTTTCATTGGAACACAAGTTTCTTTGTTTTGTTTTACTTTTTTTTTCCCTGAACAGGAAAACACTGCCCAAGTTGGCGATCATAAGAAAAATTTAACAACTGGTAATATATTTATAGCAATTTTTAATCTTAAAAGCACTGTACACGTTTACCTAACAAAATTCATTAATTCATTAATCTGACCTAACCAGCCTAGTAAATATAGATTTAAGATGAGCTGGATATCTCTACATTTGTTGTTTAAATTCTATTATTTTTTTCTGTGAGATACTTTACCTGAGTTCGATGTGGGAATGAACATCTATGAGATTTCAGTCATCACAAGCAAGCTAGAAGTCATATTTTCTCAGGTCCAACAAGCTAGAAGTCATGTTTGCTCAGTTCCAACAGCCAAAGGCTTTCCCACAAAGAGGAAGGAGAGGAAGTTTTAATAGTACCTCAAAGCCCATTTTTGTTACTGAATTTAAAGCAAGTTATTCTGCTCTGTACTTCTGCTGAATGTGTTTGTCCATAAGTAAAAATGGATATAAAGCAACTCTTTTGTTTGAATCCCAACCTCTTGTGCCTGCAGAGCCACGTCTGACACAGTTGCTTGTATTTAGACTATTCTTTCAAAATTCAGCACTCCTGTTCCTCATATGTAGATCTATTCTGGTAAGCACACCATATTCTACATTCTTCCTTCCAAAATATTAGAAAAAGCTATTCTGTTCCTCAGACCAAGATCTCTCATGTGATCAGTGCAAAGTATTTGTGTTAAAAACTCGTAATCCCAGGACTTCTGCTGTCCAGAGAACGCTCTGCCAACTATTGAAACAGGATGGTCAGCAACTGCTAATCAATAGAAAATAGATTTATTTTATCATAGGATGACAATACTTGTCAAGGCCTAGAACTGATTAATTGCTCTTTGCAGCCTAGGATTGTTTTTACAATTTCACATTTGCACAGTACTGTATTTTCCTTAATATTTAGTGCTCTTTTCAGTCACTTGCTTTTTAATTTTGGGTTAGCATACTTAATCATATGAACTCCTGAATAGTGCTTTATATTTAGCAAAGACCCAGCTTTCTGCTACTGAACTAGTATGGTAACCCAGAACAGAAACTGACCATTAGAGGGTTTTTTACACGTATGTTGTCATTTATACCATAAATGGAAAAAATAAACTAATAAAAAGATACATCCAGGAAATTAAGAATTGCTGATTTTGATGGTTCTCATTGTGGAACAGAAATGATCGCAAGTTGTAAGTACAAATGCATAAAATACATTAAATCTGTTGATTGAGTATCATGTCTATGTTAGTTTAGTTCTTATTTCAAATATTCATTCAAATCACTCATTGTGAATCAAAGCATCAGATTCTTATCTGCTGTAAACTGACAGCAAATTCCTTTTAAGTCAATGGTACTTTGGCAGACATGAAGGGCTGCCTTTTAGTTTTAATTGACATTACTGGACTGATCTTCTCAGATTCGACTGAAAACAGACATACTGGAAATAAGCTATTTATAAAACATACAGTTATTGTGATGTGCCATGAGAATTTTAACATGTCAGATAATCCTCCCACAGGGAAAATGGTAGCTGGATTATTTAATATAGGCTGATATTTTACCATTCCCCAGGTAATTCCATTGTGTTTTTTACTATCAAGTGAACTTCTGTCTGTTACCGCTTCTGTTTCTTACAGAGTTTAGAAAAATACTCATAATTAGCAGATATAAGACAGGTGGGGAAGATAATGAGCCCTTATCGGATTATCAGTCACCAGTTCCTCCATTTCTTTTTGTGTGGTATGCCAAACCCTGTCTTCCCATTGCTCAAGCAATACTTAATTGCTGCACAAAGTATAACAGCCACAGGGACTGAACGGGCCCCACTGCCAAATATATCCTAGCCTCTGGGGTCAAGGCTTTTTGCAGGCTCTGATCCTGGTGGATAAAAAAGAGAGCTTGAAATTCAGGTATCCTGAACTCCAGGTGTGCAAGTTTGTTACCAGACAAAAGGGAAGTCTGAGGGCTCCCTTTGTGAGTGGGATCAGGCACGGGCTGAGCGTATCGACTGATCGAACACAAGGAGTGAGACAGGCAGAAAAATCTCTGCCGTTGAGATCTATGCAGTTACCCGTATCCCAGTTGCATGTGTGACCTTTACCCACGGGTTAGGCCCTTTTGTGCTAAGGGCTTTGCAGAGATGATCCCTAACCCAGAGCCTGTACCAGCAGGCAGCAGCTTGCTGCTGCGGATAGCGAGGCAAGGAATTTAACGAGGAATTTGACAGGATGCAGTGAAGTGATAGGACAGTCACAGGCAGCCCCGCCTAACAGTAAAGGGCAGCACGGGAAAAAGCATGAAGCCGCCTTTTTGAAAAGCTTTCCAGAAGGGAGTGGGGTCTGCACTGCAAATGGATCAGGACTGGAGTCCAACGTCTGGTACGGGGTGGGGGTGGTGAGCGAATTGGAGCCAGGCACAAGTTTTGAATGGGTCTGAAAATGAGGAACGATTTTACGTCTGTGTGACACAGGAAAGGGAACCACTCAAAAGCAGAGAGATTCCAAATGATGGTGTAAAAATATAAGCAATGTGCTAATATTTGTTGAGGATGGAGAAAAGGATAATTGATGGATAAACAATGAGAGTCAATTATAGCAGTTTTATAGGAGTGGGGTGGCAGGAAAGGCTATGTCTTTAAGAAGTCAAGCAGAGAGACACTTCAAGATCTAGATGCAGCAGTCCGTGTCTGGCAGGCCATAGCAATTAGTAGCGAGTTTTCAAGTCCCACCATTTCGAAAGGGGTGCTGGCAATTTTTTCAAAGGCGTTATTATTCACGTTGTGTGCTTCCCACTCCACTGGGATCTACTGAGAGACTCCTCGAGATGTTGTATGGTAACAAAAGAAAGGAAAGCAGTGCCGAGGGCTACTGAATGATCTGTATTGTCAGACTCCAATTATCTGGCATTTATAAAAGTTGCTAATTATAATTTAGTATTGATTACCTTCAGGGTAAACAAATATTTCTCGTTATTCACGATCATGTATGTGGTCAATCTGGTGTGCCCAAAGCAAACACTGACTTGTGCAACTTCGCGTTTATAGATCTTATTTTTGCCTTGAATTCATCTTCCGCCTGCTGCGCCACCAGCGAGCTGAGCATCCTTCCATCGCGCCAGATGCGCCACTAAATTACACCATCAGAAATGACACGCTGTGCTTCAGCTGAAGGCGGGCGGGCCAAAATTCTCATATTGCCTTGTGGTTTGGTTTTTTTGTTTTTGGATTTAGCACACGCAGATGCCGAATTTGCGCTGCTTTTCCCCTCCCGCCTCGAACCGGCCCCGCTCCCGCCGCGGCCGCGGCGGGAGCGGGGCCGGTTCGAGGCGGGAGGGGGAGAAGGGGGCGTGGCTTGAGACCAAGGGGGCGTGACCAAGCCCAGCAGCTCCGCCTCCCTCCTCCCGCGCATGCGCGAGTGGCCGGAAGTGGGAGGCGGGAGGAAGGCGGCCGTTATGGCGATGGCGGAGAAGTTCGACTCGCTGGAGGAGCACCTGGAGAAGTTCGTGGAGAACATCCGGCAACTCGGCATTATCGTCAGCGATTTCCAACCCAGCAGCCAGACCGGTCTCAACCAGAAATTGTGAGGGGCACGCCGCTCCGATACCCTTCTTCTTTACCAGGCCGAGGCCGCGGCGGAGGGGGGGCGGGCCTTGCCGCCCTCTCCTCACCCCCAGCCTGGTACCTCAGGGTACCGGAGGCCCTGGCCGGCGGGTCTGTCACCCTTCAGAAACATGGGAGGAGCGGCAGGGGGTTTCGCCGGGGTCTCCCTCGCTGGGTTTCGCGTCGCTGGCCTCGCAGCCGGGGCAGTGTGCTCCTTTGTGGCTAAACCCGACCTGTTTTCTTTTTACAGGAATTTCATGGTGACGGGCTTGCAGGATATCGACAAATGCCGGCAGCAGCTTCACGATATCAGCGTGCCCTTGGAAGTTTTTGAGTAAGTCACTTTGTATCTGGGAGGGAAGGTGCTGTAGTCGGTGCGATTTGAGGTAGCGTGTCTTTGCAGCATGGATATTTTTCCCTGAGGACTGCTTGTTTCTTAAACTCCATCTTCTGCATGCCTCACGAGAGTGTGTGCATGAAGAAGAAGGTGAGAAGTACCTTTAGCCTGTGAGAAGGCAGACGGGTAAGAAAAGTGATAAATTATACACCTACATTCAAATAACTTTTTTTTCTTCTTTTTTTTATTTATATTGACTTTACATATGTAGTAATACAGATTCTGCTGAATCTAGTGATTTAGTATGTAAGCTTTCATTTTGGAAATACACTTTTACACTAGGTTAGAATCAGGATTTAAAGTTGCAGGTGAAAATAAATTAGGGCAGTACTTAGGTGTTTATATTCAGTAGCAGCAGTCGTCTTTTTGGCAGAGAATTAGAACATCAAAAGCAAAGCCATGAATGTAGAGGGAGAACTATACAAGACAGCTTTTATGATATAGCTGGCAAGTTAATTTACAAGTGTTTCTCCTAAGTCCAGATGTCACTGGTTTGCTATATTCTGGTGTGTTACTGGCTATACAGGACTTTTTTCAGTTGGGCTTTCACTTTATCTGGAAATCTATGATGGCAACCTTAAGTGTTCTATTTTCTTTATTCAGTGATGGAATTTCCCTTAGTCAGGCACTTATATTGCAAAGTAAAAATACACTTACAGGTTTGCTGATACAGGTGTGTTGATTTTTACTCTTTACTATGGTATGTACACTTCTTCCTCATCCTTGTATTCCTGGGTGCCGTATTCCTATGTGCTTATTGCTCACCATGTACTAACTAAGCTACTTTATGGTTAGTGCCCTTTCAGTTGCTTGGAAAAGGACCGTCTTTCTTCATTCATGTATACTTATTGCCTGCGAGGAGCTGGGTAGTTATATTTTTTGTTTGTTTTTAATACTTTTTTCAAAGCTCCAGGCTTTCTGGAAACAAAGATTTAAAACAGTGTGCCAAGACAGCTGTTTGCTGGTCACGGCCTAGTCGTCCTTGAGCTGTCTTTTGAAAATGGCTGAGTTAAACTTTGTTACTACTATTATCTGAAATGTGCCTTTTAAAGAACACAAATACAGCAAGGTGAATAATTCTGTACCTTGGAGAACATTCTAGTACGAATACAATCATTTAGGTAGTATCTTTTTTTATTTTCAGATACATAGATCAAGGCCGCAACCCTCAGCTTTATACCAAAGAGTGTCTGGAGCGAGCTTTGGCTAAAAATGAGCAAGTAAAAGGAAAAATTGACACAATGAAGGTAAACCAGAAGTAATGAAAGTACTAATGTAATAATATATTTGATAAGTTTTTACTTTTCTGTAAATATGTGGGGGTTTTTCACTTGCGCAGTTGTTAAATTCCCTTATTAGGTGATTTGTATTAGGAATTGCTCTGCATCCCTGTATCTTAATTCATGCTAATGCAGCCTGTTTTGGAAAGAAAACTTGTAATTTATCCCACAGTTGGAGATGCAGATGTTGCTATGATTTTATTTTAGTTGAAGTTGTATGTAGCATTACAGATCTTTTTTTTGTTGTTGTCACTTTGAATACTAGTGAGTACCTCACACTGTTACGGATCTGTAACTGTGGTGTGTGTAAATTTAGAAATAAGCAAAACAGAAGGGGTATTTTTCCAGTCTTGAATAGATGTTAGAGTATTAAAATGTCAAACATGCTATGCTAAGCCTGAGTTAATCTTTATAAAATTACTTAAAATGTATGCTAGTGTTTTCTGAACTTGTACTTCCATCTAGTATGAACCTAAGCATTCTGCTGTAGTGTTTAACTGCTGTAATTACTGCCAAAAAATACAATCAGAAAAGGAAGTTTAGCGAGGTTTGAGAAAGGGCTCTTTGTGTTTCAGAACGTTCTTTGGCTGAACTTTAAAATTAGCGTGGAGGATGGCAATTTGTGCTGCAGAATGTAGACCCATCTCCATACGTTCTAAGCTTCTCTTTCTTTTGATGTGCTCTGTGCTTGTAAAAGCTGTAGGAAGAACTATGTATTTTTAAGCCAGGTGTGAGTTCCTTTTTGGAGGTGGAGGGGATTCTATATCAAAGCAAGAGGACATGTCCTTTATCAGCTTTGCTTAATAAAGTCGGACAGATATTGATGCACCAGAGTTTGCCAGAGAGGTCCAACTACTTTGTATTTCTTAGGTGAAAATGCTAGTTAATTTATGGGAAATTAAAAGCATTTTAGTTTGCCGGGTGCTTTCCTATCAGATCTCACCTGAGCATTTTCTGTGAATTTTGTAAACGTAACTTCCTGTGTTTGTGTGTGTGGTTTTGAGGGGTTTTTTTGGATACCATTCTCTTAGGTCACTGAAATGTACAACTGTGTTGTATGCAAACATTTCTGTTCATCAGATAACACTGCTTGATGAAATCTAAATAAATTGTGCAGATGATGTATATACATTTTTTTTCTCTCTCCAGAAATTTAAAAGTCTGTTAATTCAAGAACTCACAAAGGTGTTCCCAGAAGACATGGCAAAGTACAAAGCTATTCGAGGAGAAGATCCTCCTCCTTAAGTTGGCCTTTGGTAGCTCTAAAAATGTCAATTCCGTAAACTGATGCCACTCTATAAAAACTTTGATTGGAGACAGGAGGAATCCAAGCCTTCATAACAACTGTGCTAAAAAATGGCAGTGATGGACTGTAAAGGAACTTGATGATTGCTAATGGTCCTGGTCTGAACCTACTGTATCTTCCTGAAGACTTTTACTCAAAGGTGGCAGTTGAAACTTCCTATGGTGATCTGTTCTTTTCCTGAAAGGTTTTGGAGATATAATTGCCTGCAGGTCATGAATACATAGCATTTCCCACAAAGTGCATTTCCAGAGCAGAAAATCATGGGTTTTGTCTTCTGGAAAGTGTGCTCCAGGATTGTGAGCTCATCTGTTTTTTAGAGAAATGTATTTCTTATACTTGATTATTTTTTCATTTGTAAACTGCTGTTTTTTATTACAGTACAAACAATTGACTGCTTTCATATTGCCAAATTCTACTGAACAGGAGCCTGTCAAGGGCTGCAGTTCTCATGTGTCATAATGAATTGCAGCCAAGAAAACCTTCAGATATTTTTGTTCTGCTCTGTGAGCTGCGGTGCAGATGGCTGAGGACATAGAAAGTGAGCATGTTTGGGGACTAGCTCCTCAACAATGTTAGTATTTTGTATAGTATTTAATGTAAGCTTTTGTTTAATTCTGTTCATTTTCTGTAAGCAGGTTGTTGAATAAAAATTTAAATTCTAATGTTTTTCTGTTGTATGCTGCTCTTTGGAGAATGAACTGAAAGATGTGAAAAATAGCATATTCCTCAGTCTCACAGTGGTAGAAATAAAATGTGTATCAAAACTTGGCTGCTAAAAGTTTATATCTGAAGATAATGTCAACTTGGTGTTTTGGTTTTGTGGGGAAAGCTTCCCTTTTAGTACCTGAAGCAGAACATTTTGGGGATCAGTGACTATGACCTGAAGTGTTTCTGATGAGCTGCAAACTCACCTGTGAGGTCTATAACTGTTCATACGTAAGGTAGTCCCAACATAAAAGAGCACGTTGGGTTCACTCCCCAGGGGTGTAGTGCACGCGCAGGAGACTGGTTTTACAGTGGAAGCAAAGGGACCTCTTTTAATCTTGGGGGTTTGTGAAATTTGAACCATTTGTGCTTACATTTGTACTTCCAGATGTAACTTGACTTTTTTTTGCACCAGCAAATGAATTTATTATTTTGTTAACTTTCTTTTAGTTGCTAAACTTAGTGGTTTTGGGCAGGAGCACGCTTGCTTTTCCTTGTATTTGCTCTACCACTAGTCACTCTTATCCCCTTTCACAACGTAACTGTACTAACTTGACGGAAAACAGTGATAAAGAAACAGCGCACCATGTTTTTTGTTTTGCTCTGCCTGGATTGCCCCACGTCCCTGGGAGCTGTTGAAGCCAGGCTTGTGACTGGCAAGTGGGATGTATGCAGGGCACGAGCAAAGAAAGTAAGGGTATTTTTCGGGTGTGTATAATGTGGTGGGAAGCAGAGCTTGAGAGCAAAAACGTCGGCAGCAGGCAGGTGAAACTGTGTTTAAATGGTAGTTGAGAGAGAACGTTTATGGGACGAGAGGCCAGCAGATCCTGGTCTGGATACTGGAGTGTTGTGGCTCCTAGCGCTGACACCAGTTTGCGTCAGACTTGGTGGAGTAGCACAATTAAAAACTGGTGCTTCCAGGAAGCCTTATTTTTCTGTCTACTTCTCATCCCAAAATCTATTACTCTGGTTGTGCAAATTCTCTTAGAAATTGGTATTAAAAAAAAAAGATAATTAGATAGATAGTCCTTGCCATTCGTATTTTTGGATCTGTAAACTTTACAGGGTGAATCTCCTAATGCTTAAGAGCATCCTTGGTAGCTCTAATTCTTGTAACACCAACTTAGGAAAAAAAAAAAATGAAAGCATTCTAAAAATCAAATGAAAACAAACACATAGGATTCGTCCGTAGAGGAAGCTGGCATTTGGTTTGAATGTGGACAGGCTGCCCGGGGAAGCACTGGAGCAGGCTGACCAGACAGGTGGTAGGATCTCCAACCATCTTGGGAGGTTTTAAGACTCACCTGGATGGGGCCCTGAGCAGCCCGACCTAACTTGGCAGTTGGCTCTGCTTGGAGCAGGAGCCAGGCCAGGTGAACTGTAGAGGCTTTTTCCAATCGATATGGTTCAAATAATAAGAGTTTGTAAGTACAAAAAGGATAAAGAGCCTTGTCTTTACTGAAAGACAAATTTGGATTAGGCATTAAGAACAATCTTACTGTAAGGCTAGCAAAGCAATGGTATAG
Source organism: Theristicus caerulescens (assembly GCA_020745775.1). Taxonomy (NCBI): domain Eukaryota; kingdom Metazoa; phylum Chordata; class Aves; order Pelecaniformes; family Threskiornithidae; genus Theristicus; species Theristicus caerulescens. Next base: position 90,495,448 of record CM036558.1, read on the forward strand.
TTTTCTTGCTGAGTTTCCATGAGAACATTCATGAGACATTTGCATAGTTGATCCTGTCTTAAAGTAGAGGGAGAAACAAGATGACTTCTTGAGGTCCCTTCCAGCCCTTTTTTGATCATAGGATTTTGCCATTCAGAAAAAAAAATCCCTATGGATTAGTGTAAAGTATTTCTTGAAAAGAGAGCAGGGATGGAGGGCAAGGGCAAGAGGCAGTGGACCTGAGTTGTAATGAAGGAAACGTGATGGACAGAAGGAGTAAGTTCTTTACTCCGAGACTGGTTTAGCACTGGAACAGGTGCTCAGAGTGGCTGTAGAATTGCTGCCCTCAGAGATTTTTTCCCATCTTCCCTGTGCAAATCCCTGAGCAATCAATCAGACATGGCTTAAAAGTTAGCCCTTCTTGGGGCAGGCAGCTGAACTAGGTAACCTGCAGAAGTCCCTTCCAACCAATTTTTTTTCTGTTTTCTATGATTCTATTATCTTACCTTATCACAGTGAAAGGTTTTTGACTACTTAGTCTCAACACTGAATTTTATTTTTTTTTTTTTCAGTATGCTGCAGATGATAGTAAATATTTAACCAGTGCAGGGACCTCTGCTTCTTTGTAGAGCAAATTGTAATTAGCACCCATGCCTGTAGGTGAACTACTGAAGAGATGCTGCAAGAAGCTTTTTCATTTGCTTTTCAAGGCATTGGCTTGTGAGCATAAATGGTATTAAAGATTAAAGATCAGAAACAGTTTAAAGTATACGCAGAGTCAAGTTTACTTTGAAACGAAGGTGAGGCCCCTGGAGGAACCGAGCTCTCGAGGTAATTCTGTCTGTGTATCTTCTCTATTCATTTCTAAGCCCACTGCATTTAGTGGGCATCTCTGTACCTGTTTGCAATTCCTCACAGTAACGATGATTTCCCTGTGGGTAACTTTGGAGGCATTAATGTTGTTACATAAGAGTAAGGTTTTCAACCAGGAGAGACCTTATCTTTTTGATTCTTTAATAAAAAAGTCAAATACTTAGTTTTACATTCTGCTTCATCCTTTGATTCAACTCCTTTGCTGTGATGCCATTCAAAAAACTTCTAGCTTATAATTTTTGGTTTTAACACCATATTCTAAAATGCAGTCCTCATTTTCCAATTAGTTTTTACACATATGGTTACTTTGAGTTTTGAGCCTAGTGCATTAATTTATAACAGTATCACACAATGTTCAGCTGGTACTGTGAAAATACTACCATAGGATTTACATTCTAGATGTTGCGTGGAGCTTGGCATCACATATGTCTCCATCAGTTTATATGCTGACCAGCTCTGTGTTGATCAGCTCAGAGCTAATGAGCTTTACATGGTATGGCTTTTTTGTAATGTGTTCTTTCCATATCTATATTCCATGCTATATATTCCGTAGAAACTAATAATGGATTAGTAGAGCTTATAATGTATGGATTTACTCCTACTGCTGATAGGAGAAGAAGGCGTGAGAAGGAAAGGGATACTCTCACAGATGCACTGGAAAGAGGATTTGTTCTTTGAATACAAAAACACTGAACAGAATTCAAAATTTAACTTTCTGGATGTCAAATATTTTTATGTGTGTGCTGAAAATTTCTTTTTCTTAAGAGAAAAACCCCAAGTCTGTGTGTTGTTTCAATGCGTCACAGCTGCCCTCTGCCTGCTATGCAGCTGAATCATTTCTCCACAACCCTGCTACTTTCCACCTCTTAAGAGCACCAGCAGGGCAGGGCCAGATAAGATTTTTTTTTTGGCAGAGGATGGTGCAAGACAAAGTCTGCTCATAGAGTCTGTGAATTTTCTATGCTTTGGTGGGTTTAGTGTGGGAAGCCCTTGAAATTAGTTGAATTGTCCAGGAAGCATCCCTTCTGTCCCGGCTACAGCCTTCACGTCACTCCACAGGAATACCAATGTGCCTTTGCGCTGGGCAGTCTCCTGGACCTTGTGGAAAAGCCTGTTTGTTTTGCTACCGTTACAACCTCATCATCCTTCTGTAAACACTGTACCAAGGACTCAGACTAAATCTATGCATTTGATTTGTTTGTGAAGCAACATTCCATTTTGGCCATGTTTTGCTGATATCGGCACCACGTTATGGATTTGATTGTGCCAGCTGCATAACGCCCCGGCAAGGCCTCGTGCGTTCTCTCTTCTCTCTGTTTTTAATGTTGTTACTGCAACATCATTAAAGTAGTTGAGTAAGTTGATTTTTGCAGAATAAACAGGAGTGGCAGAGGATTCTAACAAATAACAACTCTCATGCTTCCAAAACCAAAATCACAGTAGCCTCTAGGGTCTATTTTATAAAAAACACAACAGGAATTTTTATTTTTAAATTTTACTCTATTGTTATCCCAATTAACAAAGATTCTTCTATTCTGAATTCCATTATTTAACAATTTTTTTTAATGATATAAAGGGTAATATTTTCCACAGGTTGTGCGTTGCCCTCTGCATATTGCTTTTCTCCTGCATCCCGTAAGAATTGTTACCTGATGGTATTTGGTGGGCATTAATGAAGAGTATTTTGCCAAAACAATATAAAGTATTATTTTCTTTCCACCTTTTGTGATGAATGAGTGGACCTTTTTAAAAAATTGTTTTGTACCTTTTGGCCAGTGCATCTTTAACCGCTTGTAGCTGTAGAAGTGTATCTGCTTCTGGCTTCTCCATGGGTTATGAGACCTACCTCTACAGGCTCCTCTTCTGTGAGGGAGGGTAAGCAAGGGAGATGGAGCGAGATGTAGCTGGGCTCCTGCAAGCACATGGGTACGCTCTCTGCGGCACGCAGTCGGGGCCTCTCCAGAATGACACCCAGGTCTGACAGGCCAGCTCTGGGGCAGGTCAGCTCTGACCAGCTCCTCTTTGATGGCCCTGGTCAGCCCTAACCTTTGGTGGACAATAAGGGCTTGTTTTTCCCATGCGGTTTCTGCAGCCAGGCTCATAACCTGAGTTGTGGCGGTCAGCAGCCAGCTGAGCTCCCCCTGCAGCAGCCTCAGCCACAGCTAAGCAACTGCATCATATCCCACCCCCCAAAACAGCTCTAAAATGATGAATAAATCTTCAGGGTGCTGGAGCAGGGTTGTGGTCATGGTGGTCCATACAGGGAGGGACACAGAGGCTGTTGGTGAGAGCCAGGGTATTGTAACTGCTGAACAGCTAATGCTTGCTGGGTAAGTCCCTGAGTAGGCAGTGATGATTAGCTGCACCTGGTTGATAAATCACCATATCCCCACCCCATCCCCACTGAAGGGTTTGGGGAGCTGGGGAGCTGGCATCACTCTGGGTGCGGGAGATGTTAAGAAGGCTGCAGGTCTGCAGTCTGCCTCTGTGTGCTGGCCGTAGCTTCCCGCAGGATTTAGAGATCAGCCTGAAGTAGTGGGGGAGCCATGGGGGGCAAGCACCTCCACAGCCGCAGGGCCCTAAAAATGTGAGAGGTGTGCGTGATATAAGTGTATAATTTGTTATTGTTAGTTAATAAAACAAGTACCCAACACTGGCCACAATGGAGATGGTTACCCCCATAACACCGAAGTCCATGCTTGCTGATGGGAAGAAGGTCCCAGGCTTCCCTGGCTCAGAGAGAGGTGATTTACAAACAACGCATGGACCATATACTTCCCCTCGATATCTAGGTGGTCACGGTAAACATGGTGATGGAGATAGTTAGTGGAGATGGAGGATTAGGGAATAATATTCCTTATAGGTGACATCATTGTGGGATCCCAGCAGCGTGTGTTTTGTGGGGAGTCTGTCTGTGTGAGAAAACATTTTTTTGGGCTTGGGGGATATATACATCAGGAATAATAATTTAAAAAACCAAACAAACAGGAAAAAAAATGCTAAACCATCAAGTTTCACATTCTGCTCAGCTCCAGTTCTAAATTTGTGACGCTTTCTTTTTCTATTATTTTATGCTTGCTTCACTTACTGTTTCTAGGCCAGCCGTGCAAAATATTGCTACTGTTGCAACTGCCCCAAACAGTCCATATTTAGCATAATATGGAAGAGAGGTAACTGTTGAATTCATGTGTGTTTTAGGGAAGAAAAGGTAGCCAGAATAAGTGCATTTGAGTTGATAGTGTAGAATGAGAATTGCTGGAAACAATGGTGTTTTCCATTTCCAGTGGCATATGGAAAATCTAACCTAATTTTTCTCTAGTTTGTTAACTGGTTCTCTGAAAAGGAGCACGTGTATGGATTACACTGATGTATGCTCTGGTTAGGTGATAACCGTCAAGACATTTGCTAAAGGAGAATGTTACATCTTTGCTCTTTCCTATTCCGTTACCTGGATTGTGTGGTTGGAGGTGATCTGGAGTTTTATTTAAAAGTAACATCAAAATAACATCAGCCAGGCAACAAAGCATCTAAAATAATTAAAAGGCAATACAAATGTATCTAAAAGAAAGGTACGAAAGCCTATGAGCATTCAGAATTTCAAGTGTATCCTTGAATTTTAGTAAGCTTTTCGAAATAATAGGGAATACGTAATTACAGGTAAGTGCTTATTTTTTAAACCATTATCCTTATTATATACACTGTGAAATGAAGAGATACTAGATAATGCTGCTGGGCACACACTTCTTTAAGATGGAGAGTGTGTTCCTATACTCCATTTAGGATAAACAAAGACAGTATAAAATTCTTTTGCTTGGGCTTGAAAAGAACCTGATCACGAAGGTGCAAAGGATTTTACCGCAACCTGTTAAGGGTCAGCATCCTCTCTCTGGAAGTAGAAGCAGTTGGGTGCCCAGCCTTCCCCCATCCCTGAAACCTCTTTTTGCTTAAGCCTCCCTATGTAGAATGCCTAAGGTAAAGCTGTGAAGTCTAACAGGTAAAGACACACCTGTTAGAGGAGTTATCTGCTGCAGCTGATCAGCTGTTTGTCTGTCTGTCTAACCTATAGCTCTTGCTAGGTATTTTCATGCCAATCAAGGCACTTTAGTTGTTAGCCAGTTCTCAGAATAAGATGAAGCACCAGTGCACCTGAAGCAATCTGTTACTCTCATACCATTTAGAAGAGAGTTTCTTGATGTAAAGAAAATCATTCTAGGCAGAGCAGTATGGTTTTCATTGATTCACCTTTCTAATCCAGTTGGTTGATAAAGTACTGCTACATGGTGGTAATGGTTTGATGATTTCCCAAATATTTTATATTGTGATGTTTTTATAAATCACTTTCTTTGAGGAATGCGGTTCCCAAGTGATTGAAAGTGCTTATTGTATGATTCCAATAAAGTTATCCCAGGTACTCTGTAATCTCATCTTTGACTCTCCTATGATCATAGCAATAGAGAAGATGAACCATCCAATCTATTTCTTTTTGCCCTCAGTGATCTTTGAGATTTTTAACTAGATCAGGTAGAAACTGCTAACTCAACTTGCGGTTTTACTGAAACCTCTCTAAATCACTGTGTTTAAAAGGTAAATTATATAAACAAAGACTTAAAAAATGTGTAAGAAATGTTCCAAATACTGAGCCTAACAGCAAGTTAATGAAAGAGAAGTATCATTGCCAAGAATATTTCTGGATTCTCAGGTTTCAACACAAAGTCATTTCTTCCTTTACTATGATTAATAGCTGTAGCGTTTCTGGGCAGTTGCCAGATGTCCTTCCAGCTCCGCAGAGCACAGAGTCAAGGTGACACGAGTATCTGCCCTGCTCTGAGAACACTGTTTGCTGCATGTACTTCAACTGCTTCCATATGCTTAAGATCCTTCTGGATATTTTCTTAATTAAAATAATGGAGGAGCACACATTGCAAGATACTTCTGTAACCGCTCTTTTAATACTCTTAATTCAAATCAGGAATCTGTACTTTCTGTATTGTGACATATTTCATACTGAGAACTAGGTTGTATTTAGTCTCAACAAGATGTAATGCAGACAGTAAAAAAGAAACATCTTTCTGCACAGTATGAAAATTTTCAAAACAATTCCTTCTCTTCTCCTGAAAGAAAAGTCCCTTTATGTGCTAAGAAATAGCATACAATATTCCCATTCCTAAAGATCTGACTTGAATCTAATTTACTTGGTATTTGTAATTTGGTCATTATATTAAAAAAACTTCTCCAAATATTCCTCAAAGGAAGACAAAGCTAGTTTTAGATATAATCTGGGAAAAGGCAATGTGAAATTATTGTCATATTGCATTATTTAACAAGTTACTTTGTGGGAATCTGGGCCATATTTATATCACTTCTGCTGCAAAAATAGCATTTACTCTTCATGTTAATTGTTGACATTCGTAACCTTCTTTTATTTGGAATATTGCTAAGGATTCAAAATTCCTGTGATTTTATAGATGCAATGATATATACCAAGCCACTCCTGTACTGTCATGGGAATTTTGAGTCCCCATCAGTAAACAAAAATAAGCTTGTAATTGTGTGTCACTGAAATCACTGCTAGGTGCCATTTTTGCAAGGAAAATGTTTTACCCATAGGCACCTTAGAAACACACTGCTGAAGTAAGAGATTATCTTTTAAATATATAAGAAATTCCATCTTCAAGCTTATTATTTGTTTCAAAGTATTATTACCTTTTAAATAATAGATTATTATCTATTATGTTATTACATTTGACCAATACTTTTTTGAGAGATTCTCTTGTATGGTCAAAGCCCAAGACCCAAGAATTTTCAGCAGACAAAAATGGCTTTGAATAGATCTCTTATCAAACATGAGATGTTACTTGGTCTAAGATTATTTAATATAATTTCTGGTCATCACATATTGGGTTGCAATACTTAAATGAATAATTGAATAGGCATCTGGTACTCAATAAAACAGAAGATGGATTCAGTGATACAACAAATCTCATTTAAGAGAAGTACGTTAAAAAAATAAACACAATCTCTTCTTTCAGAGCTCTTCTTTCAAATTAAGAAACTTGAAAAACTTTCAAATCAAGAAATGTTTTCAGAGTACAATAAGCATAAATTATGTGATGGCTTTTTTTATTGCTTTTTACTTAGCCTGGGAATTTCTTTTCTTACGTCACACATTGCAGAAGATGCATAGTTTTATAGATGCATTTTTCCTTAGACAGAAATTCTGCTTTTATGTAAATGAACTTCCTGAGGTTGCTCAGTGTACGTGTAAGCTCTGTCATCTCTAGAGGCTGATAGTCACAGTTGCAGAGCATTAAGCCTGCAAGAAAAATCTAATTTGGTGCTCAGCAATGAAGCTCTATTTTGATCAAGTGGAAAGGAAAGGACCATTTTGATTACATGCTGGAAGTCTCTGAGATTATGCTGAAAGCAAAAGAAAAGAAGCAATTAGTAAAAGCACTTCTTCTCTTGTTTATTGGGCTCCAAATTTTACAAACAAATCCGTTACAAGGCTTATCATGGAAATATTGCTGTTACCTTTATTATTATTTGAGGAACACAAACAGCCTGAAGAAACACGATAGACGTGCGAACAGAGGATTCCCAGGCAGAGAAAACTGTGACTCAGAACAATGTCACAGTTACACAGGTGACTCTGTGTGCTCCCCTCGCCTCCACTGATTTAGCATGCAGGGACATCCTCATCCCGATGTATATTACCTTTGCACTTTATAAGTCTTTATAAGTTTTTTATAAGTTGTTTTTTTTTCTTCATGAATTTGTTGGGCTGCACTTTGAACCCCTTTAAACTTTAACATCTATAAAATCTCGTGGTGAGGAGTTCCACAGCTCATATTTGCATTACGTGAAGAAGTGTCTGCTTCCATTTGTTTCGAATCAGCCATCCACTAATTTAATTCTTAGTTCTTGTACTAGAAGACATAGGGAGTAGGCATCTCCTATCTCTCCTCTTCACGTCGCCTGTGGTTATACAGAATACTATAATATGCCCCTCTCAATCATCTTTTTTCCAGGCTGAAGGCTACTTTGTTTAGCTGCTCCTCATACGGAAGTTGTTTTGTACTTCAGATCATACTCGCCACTCTTCTCTGAACTGTTTCCAATTTTCATTTTTGTCTTTTTAAAACCCGAGATTCTTTAAGATTCTTTAAGAAGGGCGTCACGGAATCCAAACAGGGTTCATCTGTGCATCATCGATGTCCAAAAACTCACATACACCTTTAGAGAACTCCAGCAGCCTTCCCTGTATATATGTAAAGCCTTCCCTGTACCAAAAGCTATGTTAACTTTTCTCTAATACATACTTTCCCTGATATATAAGCATACTTTTGCTATTCCTGGATGATTAAAAAGTTCTTCTTTATCATTTCAGGTTTAAAGATGTAGTTGGGCAAGTTAGATTCCTGTCCTACAAAGATTTCTGCACACACTTTATTTATCCAGAACCATGGCATTTAAGGAAAAGATAGCATACACAGCTTTTAAACAAACATTTGCATAAAGTGTATGCCAGTTCAGAGTTCATATATAAAAACATCCAATATTTTTTCAGAGGATGAAATTATCTTTTGTCAAAATTGATAGAGTGTTTTAAAGTCCTCTTTTATACATGATGGCAGACAACACGGAGCGTTTTCTTCTTCTTCTTTGCTGCATCAGGTACGTGTGCTTTTTAAGTGTAAATATTAAACTGAGTGATATAAAGACATCCTCCTTTGCCCAGGGATCCTCCAGCACAAAATCACATTGCTTTGTCTAAGAAGTCCTCTTACCACTGGTATAAAATTAAGCTTACTTTGAAAACAGCTCAATAGACTAAGTTTTAATATTGTATCATATTAACTCACCCCTGTAAACCATCTGGGAACTAGATCATTCTAGCATTTTGAAAAGGACAGAAAAAGGAATGTCTATCTCACAGCTTTGGCATTTCTTTTTCTTATCTATACTGCACTCTGGGGCTGTTCAAGTAAACACAGACACATTTAAATGAATACGTAAAAGTTCAAACTGGTATGGCCTGTGGTTGTACAAACATTCATTTGAATAACCTCAGATGCATGTTAGCAATTATATGTAAATACATATAAAAATGGTATTTAAATATACAGGTATGCAGTCATCCAACTGCACACAACCAGGAACTCTGCATCTTTCAGATTTGATGAATTAATCACCATACTGTACTGTACATACTATCTTGTACTGAAATTTTCTCATGTAAGAACCTGGGAGCCTTTTTTTGAACTATAATTCTATATTTTATAATAACTTATGTTTTTATAAGTGAATATATATACTTTGTGCAGAATATTGCACATTCATCAGAAAGCTCTGGTCATATGGTAGCTCCATTAGCTGTAACAGCTGCCTTCTTTACTCAGTGCTTTAGTAATTTCATACAGATTAAAGCTACAGCACAAGGGAGCTATTAAAAATTGAAGTGAATTATAACAATTCTGCTAGGCTGTTTTCTGCAAGTGATCTGGCACACTGAAGAGCTAGAAAACTGCAGAACACTTTCCATACAATTTTGTCCAGTTATCAGTAGAGTAAGAGGGGGTTGAAGACAGTCCTAATAATCAAATATATAGTTAATTGGATATGTATACCCTTCAAAGAAGTCATCCACAAGACTCATCAATAATTATAAATTGCTGCAAATTACTGGAGCTGATTTATCTTCTGGGCAGAAAAAAGTATTGCACAGGCAGCAGTATTTTGGGAGAGGTGATATTAATTTGCAGGACAGGCAAAAAGGTTGCTCTGATCTGTTTTTATAGTAGTTGTCTTTGCAACTGTTCTGAGGCAGCACCAAAAAGGGTGGGATGAAGGATTTGGATTTGCCTGAAGAACTGACAATATTCTCCCATTCTTCCATTGGTCTGAATTGACTCTATATGGTCCAATAAAAATCTTGTTTAATTTTGCAGCTTTTGCAATAACTGTAGAGCCCAGGGACCTGAGTGCAGGCATTGGTTTACTGCCTGTTTTTCGTTTAGGTGCACTGCCCAGCGAATTGCTTGCTAATTTCAAAGGACCAATGTGCCCCATCACTGTGAAGAGAATAGGCAAATAAATAGATTGGATTTTTTTATACAGTTATAGCTCTTATACAACACCAGCATTTAGTTTTATTGTAACTAAGATAAAAAATTACAAAAGCAGGGTGACTACAAACATTAAACCGAAAGAATTAGAAAGAAGATAACGAAGCTTTAAAAAAATGCTTATATGTAAGGCCAGAAGAGACTAGAGCATCCTACCAGCCTTAGTACATTCCTGTGAAATTCTTAACATTGGAAACCATAAAGTTTCACTCAGGCATTCTTAGACTAAGTTATAAAACTTGAGCTAGGTTAAAACATTTCACTACAAATCAGGCAAAGTCCAAAAGTAGGTGTTAGATACAGTGGTTCTGATGTAACTTGAAAACGAAACCTTACGACTCCCAAATTTATGAGTAAGCTATATCAGTTATGTACCTGATCTGAGCTACCAAACCAATGTTTCACCGTATCCAATGTTTTCTCTCTGCAAGTGACTGATCCACGTTGCTAAAGGAAGACAGGAACAAAGCCAAAACCGTAACAGAATAAGTCTTGTTAATGGCATGCTGGGAGTAGCCTGTGAGGGACAGAAGTCCATCCCTGTCCTTGCCAACATCCCGGGTAAACACTATCAGCTGCAAAATATTCTGCTTGCAGAGATGCCCATGTAAAGGCAAGGTGCTGTGTGCAGGTACGTCAGGCTGCGCATTAACTGAGGGGCCCTGTAGTGCTTTTAAGGCCCTGTGGTCCCGTCTGCAGGCACGTGTTCCCACAACATCCCTACCAGGAAGAGGCCCTGGTGTGGTCCGAGCCTACCATATATACACCCTGTACAGTTTTTAAGAGTAAAAGTCTCCTTGGTGCTCATCTATGTGAAGCAGCATTTTAAAACTGAATCCTACTGCATAAATAAACTACCAGCCCACTGTCATCAAGAAAATAACAGGAGTGAGGGTGGAGCATCTCCAAAGAGCAGTGTAAATAGTGATTTTCACAATATTCCTGTGGCAAGTGTGGTTCAAGTTGCAGATTTATGAAGTGAATCAGAAACATAAACATAGGCCACAGGTGGAGGAAATGTAGGAACCAGGCTCCAGCCGCCTCCATACCTATTCCTCAGGTAGACTAGAAATGCTTTGCATGTACAGCACAGATAATCAAAAAACATGCCAGCCTTAAACTGAAAGAGCGCTGAACTGATCAAGATGATAAAATATTTTGAAGCAGCATTAGCTTGCAGAGCTGCTCAAATCCATTTCATTCAGGCTGTGTTAAAATGAATTTTAATGCATTTTAGCAAGTGTGTCAAGGGTAGAAGTCCACTGATCCAAATCACTCACCAGACCCAGAGTCAACCGTTTTACAGCCTGGTTTGTAAAAACAACTTTTGTCTATTTAGCAAGATGACCCAGCAACCGATTTTCTAGAGCCATTGCAATTGCTTACCATGAAAATTACAGGTTGTGTTCAAGAAAGGGTAAACACCAGAAGAACCTTTGTGCATTTGCTTCGCTTTCTGCTGAGCGGCTTTGGCCGCAGCTTTCTGAGCATCGTATCTCATTTACAAGGTGACCCAGAACACAAACCCTTTTAATTAGCCAGAAAATCCAACCTGCTTTATATACATGCCTGTCAGCCCCCTTGCCTTCTGCTGCCCTTCGTTGCTATGGCAGCGCTCTCCCAACAAAGGAGGGTATCTTGCAGAAGGAGGAAAGCATAGCCAAGATGCTCAGAGCTTTTGCATGCGGCCGGATAAATATTCATGATGCAACTGGGTGCTTAAGAGCTGCTCCTTGAGTAAGTTCTAGGGCTATTGTTCACCCTCAAATAACACCCAGAAGAAACTTTTCCTTATTTAAAAAATAAACAAATCCCCAGGTAGGCTGCAAACATTGAATCACCTTCCTTCCCCAAAGAGCAGTTGGGAAGTGCCAAGTGAGGAGATTGCTGTACAAAGAAAAATGAATCAGGTGCTTGACCAGTGTTAATTGATCTGTTGAGATCTGTAAAACCTCTCCAGTTTTTACTAGTTGACAATTATAATTTGGCCCATGGTATTGATGGTACAATCAAAAGCAGAATAATTTTAACTGATGAGAAATCATGTAATTGTCTATGTATTACTATTAAATACATGGTACAAATTTATTATATGATACAAATAACAAAAGGACATAAATAGATACTTACATCTGAAAGCGTATTAAGCTGTTGATCTTTTAAATAATTTCCCCTCTTATCCTGTGTGGCTTTCTCTATGGCATCTTTCTTCATGTCACTAAATTCTTTTGTTTATCTTGAGGTGGTAGAACAACCTTCAAAATGTCTGAACACACTTTGTCATCTATTCCAGAGCTACAAAGTGGGAATTGTAAATGATTTTAATATGTCATCATTCAAAATAGTATTCTGGGATGGTTCCAACAACATTTTTTGAAATAGTTAACATCTATGCTGACCAGGACTTATTTTAGCTCATAAATCTCATAAGCATCAAAGAAGATGCTGTGCCTTCAGCAGAACACTGATTACTATAATACATCTTTCTGTCATATACTGACAGAGATGCAGATACAAAAGGAGGACTGGAGTGACAGAGATCAGCTTCAGGTTTGGTGACATTAAAACATCTCAAGGAAAGGGGAAAAACTGAGGAAAGAAGGCTGCTTCTGTCTGGGTATCTGAATTTGGATTAAGGATTTTATATTTCTTAACCAGTGTATGAAAATGTTATTGACAGGCTACTGTAAAGCAAAAAGGGAGTGAAAGGTACTATATCACTATGAAGTAAATTTTGGTTTCCTCTAAATAATACAGAGTAGACTGTAATTTATTCTTTAAATGACAAATTTACTTAATCTTGAAATGAATAACTATTACATAGTTGCTTAGCAACTCAGACAATACTAACATCCTTGGCCAGGTGGTACTGAGTTCCTTTTCTGAATTTCTGACAGTATCTTTCCATTCGTTTAAAGCTCTGTAATAGCTTCTCTGCCTCTTATGCTTTAAATCCCAGACTGTCCCCTTTGTTTTTCTGCACAAGAGATAGCCTTGACCTAGGGGAAGTGATTCCATAGAATTGAAAGCTGTCATGTATTTGATATATCTCTATGTCCCTATAGTCTCTTAGAACCATTTATGGGGAAATGCAGCTGAATTCTGTTTTCATTAATTAATTTGGTCAATTTTCATTTGGTCAATTTTTCCATTTTTTACCTGGCCTTTGTCCTGAACCAGACACATTGCTGATGTGAATGGGATAGGGAAAGGGGACTTCATATGGTATAGAAGCAAACTTCCCTTTCAGCTATGTTCCAGGAAGACGTGAAGCCACTTGGAGTGAGCCTGGCGGAGAGCCACCGAGATGCTCATGTGGCTGGGGCTGGCCAGAGGGATGGATCTGGCTTATCCTGGAGAAGAAAAGGCTAAGAAGGAATCTAACTGCTCTTTTAGAGTAACTAAAACTAGTTTATAGAGAACATTGCACCAGACTCTGGTCGGATGTGCACAGTGAAATGACAAGAGGAAACTTTTCCAACAACAAGGTACAACAAGAGAAATGCCAGCGACATGTAAGGAAGCAATTCTTCCATGGTGAGAGCAGTTAAGCACTGAAACAGGTTGCCCAAAGAGACAGCGAATTTATTTCCTTGGCAATTCTCAAGACTCATCTGGATGACCTCCAGAAGTCCTTTCCAACCGGGTTTTCTGCGATTCCATGCAAGGGGCACATTATTTGTATTTTTCTGATTTCTGAACCAGGACATATTATGGGTTACGTTCCCCACTGAAATATGTGGGGAGATGACTAGGCCCCATCCTGAGGCTTGGATAACACAACAGATCATGAGAAAATACCATAACAAGAGAAATTGCCAAACATAACAAATAGCAGAGTGAACAGCTGACAAACATTACGGTTTAACACCACAAGAAATGGCTGGATTTCACAGTTGGTTATGGGGAACTATGTGAGAGAAGGACAAGCTCCACAGGTAACTGGAGGGGAATATTTGGAACCTTTTGGAGAGTGCAAACTTGGAAGGAAAACAGTGTCCAGATTACCATATCAATAACACCACGCAAGGCCTAGATATTATAGGTAACAGTATCAGAAACATCAAATGTGGTTATGGATGTAACAAAACTGGGAGCAATGGGGAAAAAGTAACTAGAGTGGGTTGTTTATTTGGGAGGAGACAAGAGTGGAAAAAGAGAGGGATCAAGATGGGCGGGGGGAAATGTAAGCATGGGAAAATGGAGGGAAGTGGGGATAAAGGAGGACAGTCATCTATAAGCAAGCTGCTGGTTGATACAGTTGTCTGATCAAGCCCTGCACCAACTGCAGTATCGTATCTTCTTACTAAATCCCATTCTTAACTATTTTTTCCTGTGTAATCTCACTCTCTAGCCTGTGCTTGTGTGGAGAGGTCTAAGTATCAGCAACCAGAGATGGGACCATGGGTCATAAGGGCCCATAGTGCCAACAACTGGACAGCACGGTATGCAGACGTTGCCAAACTAATTTCAGCCCTGCGTGTATACATGTGTGCACACACGTGTATGTGTAATTCCCTTCAAGCTGGACTAGCTGGCAAGCAGAAGACCTATGTCTGGAAAGACTTAAGGCCTGAGCTGATGACTGGGTAAGGGGCCCCTGGCCCAAGCATGGGTGTCAGGCAGGCTTAGAGCCTGTGCTAAGGTCTGAGGGATTTGTAAATGTGCTGTGCTTGTGTGAGCCTAGAGAGTGAAGGTGCACATATTTTTGCATTGGTGAACTTTAAGCCTGATAAACTGAAAAGGAGGAACAGGACCCCGCTACCTGTGTTTAGGTTTATGTGAGCGCTGTTGTGTTCATGCAGGTGCCAGTAAAGGCGCCATTTGGTCTACGTCAATCTATGGGGCTGGCCCAGACAGTGCTGTGCATATTGCATGTGTGTGCGTGTACCTGTGTGTCTGCAGCACATGGTCAGTCTCACCACTTCCACAAACCAAAGAGCATCAGCCACAGCCATTATACTGGGACAGGAGAAACCTCCTGGGCTTTGGTGGGGAGGGGAATCTCCCATGTCCCAGAGGCTACTGGATTCCTCAACTCCCTTAATAGTCTCTATTTTGGGTCATGTAATACCCACAAATTAAGGTAAAAGTGAAGCTGGTGTTCAGGGCTGTGGCTCTAGAGAGGCACACCCCTTCCACCTCTGATGGAGCCCATCTCCCTGACAGCTGGTTTTTGGCTCAGTTAGCTCATGCAGCATGAGGGAGTCCCAGGTTTTCAAGGGAAGCCCAGCCCTGCATGGGGAAACACAAGTCACTAGCTCTGTGATCAGGGAAATGAGATTAGGGCTGGGGCTGCAAGTGTGAAGTTGAAGATTTGGCAGACCTGCCTCTGGGATGAGCTGTTAGCTGATACCTGGTAGCTACAATACTCCTTCGTCCCTCCTTATTCCAGATCAAACAGGATCAGGCTGAGTAACTAGCTGCAGCAGGAACAGGACTTTCAAGGGCTGGAGATAGTGTGTTTTGCACTGTTAGATAACACGACTCTTTTAACCTTGACATTTTCTGATCCAGACATCATAGTACGTATTACTAGCAAACAGCAGAAAATCAAGAAAAGGGCTGAGGGAAAGAATTATGCAGTAATAAGTTGTTTGCTTATTCTTCTCTAAATTGCTTAGCTGCCATGGAGATAAGCGTATCACAGATACCAACAGGAGCTACTGTTTTTCCTGCACATGCCGTTCTATAGCACTGTGAACATTTATTAAGCTTTAAAAATAAAGTATCTGAGTAGAGACTGAATTTAGGAATTCTGAACCTCAGATTCTTGCCTTTCAAGAGAGAAAGAAAACTTCAAAAAGCACAAGACTTGAGACCAAGGGCTGTCTCTTCATAGTTGAGGTTTTGAAATGAAGCTTGGAGAACAGGAATCTTCTCTGTGTGTTGCTATAATAATTTATTTTATGGGTTTTGTTCTGTGTTTTATTTTGTTCTATTTCAGTAAGGTTTAAGCAGCTGAGCAAAAAAGGGGAGATAGTGTCAAATTAATAACATTTTATTTGATATTTGATTCTTCTTTCCACAGGGAACTCCTCCAGAAGAAGAATATCTATGCTTGACATCTCTGGTCTGGTTCTCCAGCTGGGACGAGTACATCTGCATGTGTAGACTGCTATTCTTGTTTGAATTAGCACCTCCAAAAGGCTTAATAGGAATATGCTGCTTTTGGAGACTGGACCTAGCATGGCTTCATAAAACCACAGACCCCTTGTTCCCTGCATGCTCTCTGTTCCCTACAGATAAGAGTGCAGAAAGCCCAGCGCCTTGAGACCCTCTCTAGCTCATAACAAATGTTGAGGAGAGGCATGTGCTTTAAGCCCTTCTCCCATAAAGTCTGTCTTGACTTCACCCAGGCTGGAGAAAAATATCTAACCTGCAGTCAAGATTTGTAACTTTGACTTGCCTCTGGCCAGTTTTGCTTAGGAAATACAAAACTACCTCTGGGGTGCATAGGACCTACTCTAGCTTCCCTTGTCTTCTTGAGAAAATCTGAACACCCTGCCAAACCAATACTATACTATCAGGATACCAGCTACTCTGAGAGCAGGGGAAAGTTAGATGATAGCTAACTTCTGACAGCAGTGCTCCACTTCACACTGAAGTGGAAGCTGATGAACTGCTGAACTGAGCATGCATCAGTTGAGAAAGACACTGTGTTTGACTAGTGTTGCAGTTAAAGCACTCTCCTGTGATAAAGCACATGCAAGGATTTGTAACAGAAATATACAGATTGAAATGATGGCATGAACTGAAACAGATTTATGTGAAATCACCACAAGAAATACTAGAGCACAGGCTGGAAGAATGGCATGCATCAATAGCCAATGGCACATGTGACAGCAGTAAGATCGGTAGCAACTAAGGAAGGTGCTGCTTGCACCAAGACAAGAGTACAAGTGACTCATCAGCAGAAGACCTGCACTCTGACAGCAGGAGGATGGCAGCACAGTTATAGCACACGGGTTGTGCCTTTTGTCATCCTGGTATTCCAACAGGAAGACAGACTGCAGCCACAAGACACCCAAAATGAGGAAATAAAAAGAAAATGAGCACCCACCTTGCCTAACATTTTTTGGAGGCTATTGTAAGCAAGCTACTGAGCCAAAAGATTATGTTTCAATAACTGGTGACTCCTGAAGGGTACAAAATAACTGCCCTGAAGCAGTTAATTGTCACCAGCAAAGAGATTCAGAAGACATAGTGAGGGTTCAATAGCTGGCACCTCTCATCCTCCATGTTATGCACAAGTGACCCATCCCAAACTACTAATACACATCTTGATGTTTATATGAGTAAACCTGAGGAAAGAATGGTTGGAAGGGTGGATAGTAAGTTTTGTTTAAAATAAATATCACCTTCCCTTCTCATAAGGTCTTGTATTGATTTTCATTACCTTAATTTGAAATGGTTCCAGTCCTTGTTTTGTGAATATATCACTGTCATATTAGGTATTCAGCAGCTTCAAGGCAAGTGCTCTAAAAATTAAGCTATAGCTGTTGTAAATCTCTGGCTCAATAACCAATAATTATTCCACACAAAATAGGACAGGTTGAGATGCTGAGGGCTTTTCACCCCAGAATACCTTGTATCAAGACTGTTCTACCAATTTTTTTTAGGAGGGGTGAGATCTGGCAAACTAAAGGAAAGTGAATATGCATGTGCAAAGGGTTGGATTGAGGGAGCAAGGAATGAGCATTGGTCCTCCAGTTCTATTTCCTCTACTTGTGCTGCAAAAGTCTAAAATGATCTCTGGTCCTTCCCTCACTCACATGCATTTATCACATCCTGTGCAGTGCTTGGTGCAGAGAAAGTCTTCTGCTATCAGCAGGATACTTGCTGGCTGCTTGCAGTCCCAATTAGCCCATGAGCTGCCACTTGAGAAGCTGCCATATAGTTTCATGTCAAGAATGTTCAAAAAGCACTTTAGATGCAGATTTCCACAGGCAGAGAAACACCATCACTGCAGCGCTGTCTCTGATGTCAACCTCAGGGTTCTTCTATAAAACAGATTATAGCAGTGCTTTCTCTACTCACTGTGTTCTCCTTCCTCCTCAGCTCCTGTCTATGTACAAGGTGAGACCATCCTCTACAGGTGTTTACAGAATGTGAAGTGTTAGCATATAAATGTTGGCACTTTTAGCCTAAAATTTTAGGGCTTAGGCATCAAGCAAACAGGACTTTTGAGAATGTAAAATTTTAATCTAGGCACCAGGAGGGATAACTGGACAACACTTAAATGCACAACTCTTGTAAATCTTGCCCCACTAAAATTATCAGTACCACTTCTTCCTACCTGAACTTTGATCTTCTCAGAAGTTCATTGGTTATTCCCAGACCATTTTCCACTTATGAAACAAGAAGAGAGGCCAAGGTGATATACATATTCATGCTTAACACAAATGCAGTACTACTAACTCTGTAATTCAGAATACAGATGGAAATCGTTTAATTTCCTCCTTCTAATGAAATAAATCATTTTTACTTTTACTTGAACACAAAGAAATTTAAATAGCAACTCTAGCTCCAATGATTAGTTATTTCATTATACTTTCATGTGTAAGTAAACATGCAAAGGGAACATTGGAGGCTGTAGCTATAGACATCAATGAATGGAACACAGTAACTTATTCCACTAAATATTTATAATTTTATGAATCCCTAACTCACCTTTGCAACACTCACTAGTTTTGTTGTAAAGAATAATTTGCTGGGAGCATGTCTCTGCTTGTGATAGAAGCCAAGTATGGATTACAGTCATAAGCATTTTAATTCAATGTGTACAGAAACAGTAAAACAATCCAAGCAAGTAATATTACCTATGGACCAGCAAATACATAAGCAAAAAAGTAAACATGTAATAAGCAACACAGAGACGAATACCAATGATTCTACTGGAAGCTGAGTAGAGATCCCAGACAAAAGCTGTCTACGAAGATTCTCATCTGTGCTTACACAGACACTGCCCCTCTCTGTTCAATGGGAGGGATTAAGAGTTTTATTATCTGGCCTGGGTAAACTCTAAGACTGTAACATCTGGAATATGGCTAGCTGGTTATCGCTATCCTTAGTTTGTGCCTTCCTATCACACCTTGACCAGGAGAAACCAGATTCAAATGGTAGATTTATAGCTCAGGATACTATCCACACACTGGGTCCCAGGAAGAGGGAGGGACACCATAGAGGCCTCCAAGTGAAGACCATCAGGGAGAGAGTTTTAAGGTGTCTGCCTTGTCCACCTCTTAGTGAGCACAGGGGAAAAGGGTTCCTGCTGTTTAGAGTTGGTAGGCCTCAGTTTCATCTGCAGTGTGCCTGTGTTGGTCTTCAGAGAGGAAATGCTAAGAGGGAGAGAGCGAGCTTCCTCACTGTTAGCTCTAGAAAGGCCTTGAAAGGACTTCACCCCTTGGGCTTATCCATCTTCCTCAAGAGATGCAAGCTCTGGCAGTGCCCAGGGTGGGAACTTATTCCCTGAAAACACCTCCAGAAGGAATCACACAGACTCCTAGAAGGCATCACATTATGACAGCCCTCTCAAATAGGATCTAATCCTGTGCCCTGTATAGTCACAGATGTGCTGGAGACTGCTCTCTTAGTCCTAAAGGACTGTCTCCTAATTTAACAGAAACCTTCTTCCCTTGTGGAAGTCCTCTTGCTTTCTGATGCCTGCCTAATACTGCTGGTAGCAGGGAGCACAATTTCTTCTTCAAGCTGTGTTGCTACCTTGAATGCCAGGAGCAGAATCACTCAGAATTTTTCTTCTCTAAACCAATGAGAAGGGATAAATAAGCATCCTGTGCAGGGCCTTTCAAGGAGAGATGGTGGAGTGCAGGCAGGAGGATTTAGACACCCTCACGTGGCATTACATTCAAGATCTTGTCTATGTGCAAAGAGGAGGCACACCTTGTATATAAAGACCAAGAAGTTACTGCTAGTAAAGCTGAAATCTTAACAGTCTAATTCAGGAATCATCATTAGTCTAGATCTAATTATTACAGGTAGAATACTTATGTACAGGTAAAAAGCCTTAGTAATAGCAGTAATACAATTAAAATTACATTTTAGTTTCTGCCTTTTTCCTGGTGTTATTCTCACCCTTCCACTGTTCTTCTGGGTCTGAAGGTCAGTGGTTTCATGCTGGTGTTGGCAGGGGAGGGAATATTACAGCAAGTGGACAACATCTGGAGTCTTTTACCAGGAGAAACATGAAGTTCATGTTGACAGGTTTTTTTCTTCCTGTTTTCTTCTTTCTCCTATCCTTTCTCTTAGTGTTTTTTTTAATACACACATATGTATGTATAATATACATAATACTGTATATACATATGTTGTACGTTTGCTAACATGCCTGTATACCTTTCTCTTTCTTCTTTGGTCTGCAGCTCCAGATTACATAGCACCATATATACTAAATTTGGGTTCTGTATGTTATATACTATTTCTTTTCTCTTCTTCCTGGCCCTAAACCCAGTTTTGTCCAGCTCCAGGTCTGCAGTTTAACTGACCATTGCTATTGTTTATAGCATGGGGTCTCCAGTGCCAACCATGTGCCCCCTCTCTTCTCATCCCATACCTTTAATCCTCTATGCCACATCCTGTGTCTCCACATGTAAGCCTCTGCTATCATTGTAGACCTGTATTTCTTTACTCAGTATCATTGTATTAGAGTTGTAAAAGTCTCAATCTACCTGGAACAACTGCTTGTTACTGCCACCTATAGCAAACTGTGGTTGTATCACACAAAGATAAACAAAACAAATCATATATATATGGGTGGTTAAAAAAATTCCTGCCACATCGAAACCAAGTAAAATAAAGCTGCAGGCAGGTCAAAAGAAATTATGACAGAGCAGACCTGATAAGCCTCAGTCCCGAGCCCTTGCAAACTCAATACAAAGCTTATGGCATGTTACTTGCAGTGACAATACCATGTTACAGGGCTACAGTTACATTGGCATCATGCCCAAGGAAAAAAGCGATTAGGCAAAAGCAAGGCAAAGGCATTCCTGAACTCCTGGCACAGCTGTGAGAGCTTCATGCATGTGGCTTCATGCATGTGGCAGGAGGATTGCCTTGTGCCACGCAGGGCAAGAGGTACCAGGGAGCAGCAAGAACAAGGCCCCTCCACAAGAGAGATGACCCAGGAGCTGAGGACGACCACAGAACAGGCAAGGACAGCACTGTCTTTGATCAGGATGCAGATCTGCAGTAACCAGACACAGCAGGTAGGGTATGGTGCTGGTAACAGGCTCTTTTGGTATTCCCAGGAATGACAAATCAGGTCCAGGGTACACCAAGAAAGCTCAGTCAGGAGCAGCGGGAAGATGAGGCTCAGAGGGAAAGCTACAAGTTAGATCTGATGTTCACACAAGAGAGAGGGCCAAAGGCAGAACTGGAGATGAGCTGCTTTGAATATAGGTCTAACCTTCAGCCAGGAAATAAGTCCAGAGACCAGACTAGGGGCAGATACACTTACAACACAGCTCAAGCAAGAGCTACTGGCCCAGGTCTGAGCTTAAGTGGAGCTCCAAATGAACGGGTGGAGGGTGTGCTGATGGAGATCCCAGGTGAGGCTGGTAAGGTCAGTTCAGGACTATTAGCGTCCTCAGGGCCCCTGACAAGAGAAACAGCCAGAGGAGTAAGGAGTGTGTTTTCTTCTGCCCTCTAACAGCCTATCATGGTTAAAGCCTATTTCAAATGCATACCGAGCAAAGACTGGGAAGTAGTTGTAGATCTTGCATAGCTCTGGAAGCTAGAGGTGGGACTCGTCACTGAGACAGAAAGTGTTGAAATTACTCCCAGTGAGAGGAAAAGAGCCTATCCCAACCAAGGTGAGCTTCCTCTGAAAACCTTACAGGTGTATGGGATGGGTTTGTGAAGGGATGAAGAGAAGGAAGAGGCACATGGATGGTTAGTCCAAGTGTTTGGGAGAATTTTTTGTTGATGAGAGAGTGCTTAAAAGAAGAGAGAAGTTCTATAGCTTTGCAGAGGTTTGCCTAGTGCAAGCTGTCTCCTAAGTGCTGAGTAGTGGGACTAGGGGTGGGAAAGCAGCTAAGAAAGCTGACAAGTTTGAATCTAGCTGTGACTCTTGAAGTTGAGAACTCAACAGTTGAGGATGAATAGTAGCTTTCTTTCTCCCCAGGGGCCAACTTTGTTCTGTATTTGCTTTAGTGGTGGTTTTCCTTCTTACCAGCGTCCTCTGCTTTTCAGGTCTTTTGCTTCTACTCCTTTGAAACCATTCATGCTCCTGGTTTCATGACCCTCTTGTTTGTGGGCAATGACTGTCTGGTATGCTTAGACTCGGAAGAAATTCTCCTTTTTCTTAGGCTTGAGGAAGGTGTTACTAAAGAAAGGAATGCTAAAGGGGCAGAGATGTAGAGACAGTGCTTTACTGTGAGCCTCCAAAGGACACCTTGCTCTTCTTCAAAATGGGTGGAAGTAGTGATGGAGAACATCATGGCAGAGAGTTGATGGGGAAGTAGGTCAGCACTGGCATGCAGAGGTGGTAGAGTGAAAAGGGAAGGTGTGGGTGGGCTGCCAGCATGGGGAGAGGGCTGCTCTGTGGTTGTGTTTCCTGCTGTTGTCTTCAGGAGTCAGGCAGCTGGGGAGCTTTTGCCCCAGATGAGGGAATGATTTCCATATGCTGATGAGAACATAGGTCTTGCCATGCAGAAAGCAAGCACCCTATGCCCACATTCAGTGTCTCACTGCCATCAAAAACCACCCTGAAGTTGGTGGCTGTTTCTGGAGGAAACTGCTCCACTGAAACAGGAATGGTCTGTTCAGGCCCATGTGAGTGTGTATGTGGGCAGACTGCCCCTCAGGGATGAATGTGCTGCTTCACCTACAGAGATCTTCAGAGATCCTACAGAGAACTTCAGATGAGTTCGCTTGGAAAGTGAAGACCCTAAAAGCAATGGTGAAGAAGGTCAAGAAGAAGAAGTGTAAGTGTTAATGGCACCTGACAGAGCAGGTTCTCGAGATGTCAGCACGTCTCCATGCAACACCTTGAGGCAGCCAGATGGGGAAAATCCAGGAAAGACAAAAGGATGAGGAACCTCCACTCAGCCAAAGGGCAAGGGCAGACTGCAGTTTCCAGTCAAACGCTTCAAACCTGCAGGTGTGATGTTGTCGGTAATTCTAAAGACATGTCCAGCCATTGTCAGGGTGAACAGAGGCCTAGAAAGTTTCTTCTGCAGCTACTGCTCTGATAGCTTCATTTTTTTGTCCTGTTCTTGACACTTTAATTGTGTTTTGCCTCTCCTCATTTGTGGTGTTACCCCAGGTGCTGGGCCAGCCTATATCCACTCAGCATCTGTTTTTGTACTGCAGAAAACTTTCCCTTGCTGGATTGCAGACCTCCATCAAGAGGTCTGGATTTGTACATTGCTTCTTTGCAGGAGAATAATCTGCCAATGCAATGAAAATCTGTATTGTTTTTTCATGTAAGTAAATATGAGAATATCTTCCCTTTATCTGCAGCATGGCAAAGCTGTAAATTGATACATGTAACTATTTGTGTAAATTCTTCTTTCACTTCAAGTCACTGTGGTCAGAAGCTGCTGAGAACCCAGGTGCTAACTGGTAGAAATACTACAGAAATTTATGAGATGTAATTTTTATTCTTTAAGTCAAGAGAAGGAAGAGTGTTTTGAAATGGGCTGACAAGTGCTAAGGGCAAGGTGAAAGTCATCCACTGCTCCCCCCTGGTCCACAAATCCAGTCATTTTATCATAGCAAGCAATCGGATTGTTCAGGCATGACTTGACCCTTGGTAAACCCATGCTGACTCTTCCTAATCACCTCCTTCTCCTGCATGGGCCCAGAAATGTGCTCCAAGGGGCCTTGGCCCATGATTTTTGCAGGGGAAACAGTGAGGCTGGCCAGTCTGTAGTTCCTGATCCTCACTCTCAGACCCTTGTAGTCACTCTTGACTCCACTGGCAGTGTCATGGGCGCCCATGTGGATGAGCAGCAGGGAGTAATAGCTGGAGAGCCTTGGCCGTTTCTCTGCAACATCTTGGATCTGAGCCCCTGGCAAGCAACAAATCATTCTAGATAGCAAGCCAAGTAGGCAGATGGGGACTTTTGTCCTCCACAAATGAAAACCTACCACTACTATCCCTTGCCATTTCCTCCTGTCACTAATACATGGTTTATGCTTGGACAACTCTGATGCGTCCGCAGGTATGATGTCCTGCTTCTTGCCTGCTACTAGGGCACTGAACCTGTTCTGGAACTGTAGATCTGCAGGAGAACAGTGGAGAAGGAGCCATCTTCCATGTGCCAGAAGTCAGGTTAGGTGAGTCAATTATATTTAATTCAGTAAAGATTCTTTCTTAAGAAACATCAAAGGGAAAGACAATTATTACAAAGAATAAACTCATGCATTTATGCTACACTGCTACTTGTGGCCAGTCTTGATTCCTCAGTCAAATAATGACAGGAAAGTCAGTTAACAGTTTCCAAAAATACATGCAAATCCTTGAATAGCTGAATGCTTTGCTGTCTCCAGCATTAGAATTGTGGAGGAGGAGGAGGAAGATTATTTTAGACAATACAGGGTGTAAACCTGATGGTTTGTTCTCTCCTGCAGTAAGAAGG
The DNA here is from genome assembly GCA_020745775.1 of Theristicus caerulescens. Classification (NCBI taxonomy): domain Eukaryota; kingdom Metazoa; phylum Chordata; class Aves; order Pelecaniformes; family Threskiornithidae; genus Theristicus; species Theristicus caerulescens. The sequence continues at coordinate 90,520,028 of CM036558.1, forward strand.
CTCTGAATACTTGTCAGTGTGCAAGGAATCATCTTAAAGGCTAGTAAACCAAAAATACTAAGGATACTGCATAGCATGCTTCAAATCTGGTTGCTCTTGCAAATGTACTTTTCCCTTAAAATCAGTTTGTGAAGTTTGGGGATTATTTTTATTGTTTACTTGCTTCTAATTTAGTTGCTATAAACTAACTGCATAATAAATTCTCCACAATGAAATATTTGTGGACTGTTGTATCCCTTTTATGTGTTATACCTGCCTTTAGGGGCTTTTCACACATTTGTGTTCTTTGCTAAATGAGTAAGACAGGAAGATTTTACTTTAGACCCCAGGATGTGGGGCTGGCCATGAATAAGTCTTGCAAGAAAATCTTTTGAATTTGGATAAACATGAGAGAAACTTAGAATCACAGAATGCTTTGGGATGGAAGGGACCTTTAAAGGTCATCTAGTCCATCCCCCATGCAACTGGCAGGGACATCTACAACTAGATCAGGTTGCTCAGAGCCCCATCCAGCCTGGCCTTGAATGTTTCCAAGGATGGGGCATCTACCACCTCTCTGGGCAACCTGTTCCAGTGTTTCACCACCCTCATAATAATTATAGCAAGGAGATTTGTTCTTGAAATTTCCTGGCTTGTTACATAAGTCTTTTCCCATTTTGTAGTACCACATGAACAAAAATATGCTACAGAGCTTATACAGAGTGTTTTATTATTTTTAAAACCACAAGACCATATTTATGGACCTTAAACATAATTAATGCCTGATAGTGAAAACAAAGCATACAAAAAACCCAAACAGTTCTCTACCCACTAGAGCAAACGCAATGTTTTTTATTGAGGAAACGGGGCCGGTGCGGTCATGCCCCATGGACAGCAGCCACATCCAGTTCTGTTACTGGCTGTACACTGGCAACCTACAGATGCAGTGGCTTGCATTATAATTATGTTTTTGCAAGAGACCTCAGATAACAAACAATGTTCACAGTGCGTTAGGTTCTGTGGCAAAGCCATGCCCGGTGCCTGACCAGCACAATCTGTCTTGTCTTCTCATTTAACTCCATTTCTAACTCTTTTCCTGGGTGCAGGGCTCCCTATTCTGTGTGTGCATGTGTGCATGGGGGACTGCATGCAGCAGCTGGGGTATGGCCGTGGGTCACAGGCTCTCCTGTGTCTGTGGTGCAGCAACCAGAGCAAGTGAGAGCATGTGTTGGTGTGCTCTCTTCCAGCTGCCTTCCAAGCAGTCTGCAGTTCCACTTTAAACAGGACACGTCTCCAAAAGGCAAAGATGGGAGGTGGCACTTCTAATCCAAACCTTTCCTACTTATCCCTGTCTCCTAGCTGCTGTGTCCCAAACAGCCTGTGGCCTAATGAATATCAAACTTTCTGAGGAGACAAGAAGCTACAGCTGTAGGCTGATGTTAGATTACCTCTTCACAAGACGAACAACGTCCAGCTCCTCACATGTGCTCTGGGTCCCAGACCATCTTAGCTGTTCTCTGCTGGACCCTCTCCGATTTCCCTATGGCCCTTTTAAACTTCGGGACCCATATCTGCACACAGATGAGGATTCATCAATAATACTAAGTAGAGGAAGCTAATAACTTCCCTCAGTCTGCTCACCATGATCTTAATGTGGCACAGCCCATAATCTGCCTTATTTACAATGAGACCACACTGTCGGCTTGTATTCAACCTGCCATCCCCTGTTACCTCCAGGTCCTCTTCAGCAGGACTGGTGTTCACGCAGTCAGTTTCAACACTGATTCCGTATTTTGCACTTCTTATTGAACTTCATGTTTCTTTTCTCCCTAATGATTAGTTCAGTGTTGAAGTGCTAGACATTTGTCACACTCAGCAAAAATCTCCTTTTATAAAAATACTTAACAACTTGCTAAACACATTCACTTTATTATGCCCTCTTTTATGACATGCATACAAGCATTCTTCAGCTTTCTGGGCTTCTAGCAATAAAGCTTTTGGGATGCTAATAGAAATTCATGACTTGTCCTGTTGGCTTGCACCTAAAAAGCCTAGACAACCCTACTTCTATATTCTGTCAGAATAAATCCTATGTACAACTACATCACTACTATTTGCCTGGAGCTAGCTCAAATCTGTGTTCCTGAGTGAAGTGTCTCTTCCCTAGTCTGTTTTACTCACATGAAACACAACATTCCTGTTCATCTCAAATACTAATGGACTAAGCAGAAAAACTGTGATGTACTGCACGTGTACTGATACACTTCCAAAGAACCAACTAAACAGCTTCCTGTTGATTCTTGTAGACAGCAGCAGTTTTCTGATGGTTCCCAAAGACTTTCTGTCCTTGGTTCAAAGTGTCTCTTCATGGCTCAAGTACATTTCAAACACATTAAGTTTATTTTGAGCCCCATCTGCTATTTGGTTAGATGTGTAGGAGCCACAGAAGTGGCTTCCTATGACAACCTAGAAATATTTTCTCTGTTCTGTTTATCAGATGGTCATGTGAGTGTCAAAAGTTTTACTAAAGTGAAGATACCATGTAAACTACTCAGTTCATCATAGTGAACCATTATGAAAGTTTCCATTTAGTAGAGATGCACAAACCTTGCACTTCAAAAGTCAAGCAATGATGCAAGAATGCTGGTTTGTAAAAATAGTCATGAGTGTAAATACATTATCAAACTTTGATTGTAACAATTTAATTAATTGCAAATTTTTAGTGCAGGCATAAACGGAAAACAGGTGTTCTCTGCTTCTTAGACATCATGTCCCACTTTTCTGATTTCTGTTTTATTTGCTTTACGGTTATTATAATAGCTGCCACCAACGACTCCTACTTCAGTGTGCTAACCATGACTCACATAAGTGCCTAATAAATTACATCAATGGGAAAGCAGATGAGCACATGAAGAGGAGGTGCAAAACTCATTAGTCATGCAGCTTCCTTTTCTGGGGCTTGAATTGCCTGACAGAAAACCATTGTGAGTGGCTCGTGCATCTGTCAAGTCCACCAGATGCCAATCTTACTCTTGCAGTTCTTGTGAAAGCTATTAATCAATATGCATTATTCAGTATTGTAAAACAGGACCTTAATTAAGCAGCCAACTAAAGCAGAAGGAAAAAGGTAACCACCCAATACACAGTGAGTTTCTTCAGACAAAGAGAATAACATAGATTTTGCCAGTTGAAGCAATATTTACATCACAATCCATTTATTTCTTTTTCATACATTATCTTGCATAATGATGCAGTTGAGGACAGGTATTCTGGAACAACAAAGTGAAATGAAGATTCTTTGTGTGCTAGACATTGATTTTGATCAATCTGCATGAAATAAGGTGCATCAGTATACTAGATCAAAATCAGAAAAGGACACTGTATTGCACTCTGTCCATATTGCTGGGGATGAGCCAGCATCTTCATTATAATCTGTGTGATTTCAGGCATTTATAGCATACCTATAATAATTCACCTAAGGCTGAAACTGTTTAAAAATCTCCGTATAGCCTTCCAGGATTTTTTTCTTGGTTTATTGTCACAGAAGGGACCCTGGTACATTTACACAGGAGCACAGCACATTTTAAAAAAAAAAAAGTCCAATTTTTTTTAATCTCAGCAGCTGCAAAGATGTTTTCTGTATGAAAGAGTCTCACTAAACTTGAGAGCAAAAAGGACTGCATTCTACTACAGCCATTTTCACAAACTGATCTGTTGGTCAGATCAGGCTACCATTTAGTGATAACGTAAAAATGAAACCTGAAGACTGTACCAACACTAGCAAGTGCCAAAGTGAATCTACATTATCCCTTAGCCAGGAGGAAGAACTTAGGAGACCACTTATGACAACCTGAAGAAATAAAATAATGAACATGAGGGCTGTAAAGGAACAGTAGATAGAGAAAAAAAAAAACCCAAACAGAAGATCTGAGCCCCATGAAGAGGTGTGACACATAGGGGTTTGTCTATCCTGAAGCCAGCTCTCTGAAGAGTGTGCAATGCAGGTTTTTGATGCCAGGACAAGAGTAAAAAATATGACTTTTTCTATATGAGGATGCATTGAGTCAGAACCATGTCTAATCTGTCTAAATGCTTGTTACTTTTATAACCTAATATAAACATGCATCCCTTCTCCCAGCACTTGTCTGCACTCAGGCAAGATGCAAATATAAACCAGCTGAATCAGGTGTCAGTGGCAGGTCCCTACAGCAGTTTCAAGAGTTCTCTTGTACTAATTTATCCAGCTACCTGACTTGAATTTGTAGCTGAGTTGCCTTGTTTACAGCTAACATGGATATGTCAGTATTTCTTGGCAATAGTGCTGATGTACCCAAAAGGACAAAGCCATTTGAGTCCACATTTAAGAATGCGTTGTTCAGATTAGTGCAGGAAGTGCTAACTAGCTTAAACGGACTGCAACACCTAGCTGCAACACCTAGGCAGAACAAGAAAAAAGGGAAATAATCAGTAAGTGGTTTCTGCTTTCTGCTATCTTTTGACTCTCCACAGTTTTCATTTTACTTTGTTATTGTCTCTTGTGTGCTAATACACTCTTAAATTTGTTTCTGTAACTCAAGAATGGAAAGTGCACAGAAAGTTTTCCAGGTCAAGATGCCCCTGTGCAAACCAGGGGCATTCATTTCTTGCATTCATTCCACTATTTTTTCAATGAGGACAGCAATTTATCTCCAAAAATTTGTCATGATTCTACTCTTCATTGTAAGAAATGTCATATAAAAAAATTCAGTGGCTGAACTGCACACATCTAATTGTATCATTAGGAATACTCAAGAGGAATGCAACAGTATTTGTACTGTTATAGAGTACTGCACAAGCTAATCTTACCATCACAATAATAACAATAGTAAGAAAAAACCTGTTCATGAGCAGGGGACTTCCTTAGTAATAATCAGCAAAGTATATGCATATTCTGCATATTTTATGAGACTGCTTTTGCCAAATCGAAACATTGACTGCTTTGTATGCCACAACAATTAACAATATAAAGATTTACACCTGCCATCATTAAGAGCTGAAAATGTAAAGTAAATTTAGCTGTCAGCTAAAATGTTTTTTTGGGGGGTGGGGCATGTTGCTGTGAAAATGTTCACATCATATGTTGTTTACAGCCCTTATATGAAAAATACTCTTCCTCATGGTAATTGGAACTTGTAAGGAATTTTCAATGACTAAAGCAGGCTGCAGAAGAAGCATTGCTATGAATGGATAAATCTCTGCCTTCAAAACATTAAGCAACATGAAAGCTTGATGAATACATACAGTTTAGGAGAGCTCAAATCTGTCCCAATGGGGAGAAGCTGGGGCATGCTAAGGCCAACAGCACCCTGGGCTGCATTAGGAGTAGTGTCACCAGCAGGTTGAGGGAGATGATCCTTCCTCTCTACTCAGCACTGGTGAGACACATCTGGACTGCTGTGTCCAGCTCTGGGCTCCCCAGTACAAAAAAGATACGGACGTATTGGAACAAGCCCAGCACAAGGCCACAAAGATGATGAAGGGACCAGAGCATCTTCAGCATGAGGAAAGGCTGAGAGAGCTGGGACTGTCCAGCCTAGAGAAGAGGAGGCTCGGGGGGATCTTATCAATGTGTACAAACACCAGATGGGAGGGAGTAGAGAAGACTGTGCTTTTCTCAGTGGCATCCAGTAACAGGACAAGAGACAATGGGCACAAATTAAAATACAGGAAATCCCACTTAAATGTGAGAAAATTTTTTTTCTGTGAAGATGGTCAAACGCACTCAAACAGGTTGCCCAGAGAGGTTGTAGGGTCTCCATCCTTGGAGATGTTCAAAACCTGGCTGGACAAGGCTCTGAGCAACCTGCTCCAGTTTATCCTGCTTTGAGCTGGGGGAGTTGGACTAGATGACGTCCAGTGGTCCCTCCCAGCCTCAACAGTTGTATGATGTAACAAGCAATAAGACTAGAGGAAATGGCCTCAAGTTGAGCCAGGGGAGGTTTAGGTTGGATATTAGGAAAAATTTCTTTACTGAAAGGGTAGTCAGGCACTGAAACAGGCTGCCCAGGGAAGTAGTGGAGTCCCCATCCCTGGAGGTATTTAAAAGACGGGTAGATGTGGTGCTTGAGGACATGGCTTAGTGGTGGACTTGGCAGTGCTAGGTTAATGGTTGGACATGATGATCTTAAAGGTCTTTTCCAACCTAAATGATTCTATGATTCTATGAGTCAATAAAAAAAGCATATTCAGCACCTAGTGCATCTAGGCACCTCTCATACAGCGTGGCTCTCCCAGAGGCACACCTTCTGATAATGGGCCTGATACAACCCTGTGTTGGTAGCAGCAGGCAGTAATGATGCCTTACAGCAATCTGTGTGGTCATGGGCTTGCATGAGACAGGTGCCCTGGGACTGCTGGGTGTTTCAGAAGGGCATGGGTGTTGAGGCACCAGTATGAGATGATACATTCCTGCTGAAGTGGAGGAGGGATACGGTCCTGAGCTCCAAGGAGAGCTGGGTGCTCTGCTTTCTGGACAGGACTCTGACATACTCTTTGCCCAGGAACTGGCATGCACATTCCAGTGTAGGTGCAGCCTGAAAGCACAGACACATCTTGCATTTTGCAAGCCATGTTTAAAGTGAACAAAAGAAGAAGCAAAAAAGAAAATGTTTAAAGAAGGAGGAAACACTTTACCATCAGTAATTAGAATGCGTAAAACCCTTCTTGATTATAAGAACTAAAGGTTCTGCCCTCAGTTTGATAAGCAAATCACACTCTCACCAGTGTCACTGAGAATTATGGGCATTGGCAGCTGTGTCTAAGGCTTTCTGTGCATCACAGTCAGCCAGATTCTGTAAAACCTCTGCATACAGTTTTCATTTGATATAGGCCAATCTATAGTCTTCATATGAAATATTTGTTCATTCTGATGTAGCTGGAACTGCTTAAATGACTTAGCCTTCATCCACAACATTGTCCTTCCACCTTCTTTTCACCTATCTGCCTGATCATAGCTTGTATAAATGGAACTGAGAAAGGCTGGTCCCACACAGCTGAGAGCAAGTGGACTGGTTGTACGCACTCTGCACAGCTTTTATAGACCAAGGGAGACTTGAGCCACATGTCAACCCCTTGGCCCTAAGATACAGTTATTAGGTATTGTGGGGTATTCTTTCAAAGTCTTTGGGACACCATGAAGAGCTCTGTCACAGCTCATCAGAATGGTTGTTTCTATAATGTTGCTATAATCATAGAATCATAGAATTGTTAAGGTTGGAAAAGACCCCTAGGATCATCAGGTCCAACCGTCAACCTACCACCACCAAGTCTGCCACTAAACCATGTCCTCAAGCACTGCATCTACCTGTCCTTTAAATACCTCCAGGGATGGGGACTCAACCACTTCCCTGGGCAGCCTGTTCCAATGCCTGACTACTCTTTCAGTAAAGAAGTTTTTCCTAATATCCAACCTAAACTTCCCCTGGCGCAGCTTGAGGCCATTTTCTCTCGTCCTGTCACTTGTTACTGGGAAGAAGAGACCGACCCCCACCTCACTACAGCCTCCTTTCAGGTATTTGTAGAGAGCAATAAGGTCTCCCCTCAGCCTCCTCTTCTCCAAACTAAACAACCCCAGCTCCCTCAGCCGCTCCTCGTAAGACTTGTGCTCTAGACCCTTCACCAACCTAGTTGCTCTTCTCTGGACACGCTCCAGCACCTCAATGTCCTTCTTGAATTGAGGGGCCCAAAACTGGACACAGTATTCGAGGTGCGGCCTCACCAGTGCCGAATACAGGGGCACTATCACCTCCCTGGTCCTGCTGGCCACACTATTCCTGATACAAGCCAGGATGCCATTGGCCCTCTTGGCCACCTGGGCACACTGCTGGCTCATGTTTAGGCGGCTGTCAACCATCACCTCCAGGTCCTTTTCAGCCAGGCTGCTTTCCAGCCACTCCTCCCCAAGCCTGTAGAATTGCCTGGGGTTGTTGTGACCGAAGTGCAGGACCCGGCACTTGGCCTTGTTGAACCTCATACAGTTGGCCCCAGCCCAACAATCCAGCCTGTCCAGGTCCCTCTGCAGGGCCTTCCTGCCCTCCAGCAGATTGACACTCCCACCTAACTTGGTGTCATCTGCAAACTTACTGAGGGTGCACTCAATCCCCTCATCCAGATCATCGATAAAGATATTAAACAGGACCGGTCCCAACACTGAGCCCTGGGGAACACCACTCGTGACTGGTCGCCAACTGGACTTGGCTCCGTTCACCACCACACTCTGGGCTCGGCCATCCAGCCAGTTTTTAACCCAGCGCAGAGTGCACTTGTCCAAGCCGTGAGCAGCCAGCTTCTGCAGGAGAATGCTAATGTATGGACACGTGCTCTGTACCATAGGTCCTTATGTCAAGGTGTTTGAATTTGGCAGAAAGAGCTAGATCTGCCATGTTCTTACCCATATTTCCTATTTCAAGTGGTTGTGGGAACTGCATTTTCATTTTTCTCCGAGAAAACTAGTTGGGCTTACTCTAAGACAGTGTTCGGAAACAAATGAGTCTACATGTGTGCATGCATTTTGGATGATCAGGGAATTGGCATGGAGCAAACCCTTAAGTTATTTGACTGGACAGATGTTCCTAGAAAATATTTCAGATTATCCAGAGAGTCATGATTCAACACACACTGGATCACAGATTTGGGTCCAGGAACAAAAAAAATCCCCGAAACACCACAAGTGTGTTGTTAATTTTGCTGATTGATAGAGATAAGTTACACTCTGCTCCCTTCTCTATTTAGCATAGTGTATTTGAAAAAAGGATAGCACATTTACCCCAGTGAAGTTGTCATTTCCAACAAGTGGTCTTGCAATGTCTGATATATATAGACAAACAGCAGAGTAAATGCTTAAATGTACATGAGAAGTCAGGCCCTTTTTACACCAAATGTGAAAGAAAGCCTCAGATTATGCTTTGCATAAAAGTCAAGCACAGGATTCCTCAAATCTATTCAGAAAATCACAAACTGACTCTTAAGCCTTTCAGGCTTTAGCTGCAGATTTCTGCCTCTGTGCTGTAACTTATTTCTACTGCATGCTACACCTTGACCAAACTCAGTTCATTCTCAGGGAAGGAACACTCTCCCATTCCCACCAGGAGGTCCTGTCACTTATTTTTACAAGATCATAGTCACAACCCAAGGTCAAACCAAAAATCTAGATATTTCTGTCACACGTGCCTGAAAGTGATAACCCAGACATGCATATAACTCATTTCATGAGTAGAAAAACTTGTCTGAGAATTGCTCAGAATGGTCTGTCTTTCTTAAGCCTTCTGACATTTTTGCTTTCAGTCAGAAAACTAGTTTTGTAATGGCTGGACCTTTGTGGTTTTTTGTTTTCATGAAACATGGAGCAGTGAGTATTCTGCTAGCCTTTGCACACATTTCCAGCATACCAGTTCAGTCTCTGTACTGGCCACTTCCCAGATCCAGAGATGGCAGCAGTTTCCAATTCCTCTCCATGTACAGTGTGTTCTGGCTTCATGGTGAAACCCGGTAAGACACCACAAAAAAAGCAGCTCAGGTTTACATCCCACGAGCACTCCAGCCAGATGCCAGTCAGGGTGAGGGGCTGATAAGCCCCTGACTGCGTTGCAGGCTGCATCAGCAGGTAAGTGTGATTGCAGCCCTTCTCCCATGCTTTATGAGCAGTCCTGGCCCAGAGCAGGCAGCCCAGATTTCCCAGAGATTTGCTTACCAATAACCCGTCTGTGGTGTATATCATTAAAGGCAACTTCTGAGGGAAATTCTTTGAGGTCTATCTCTGATAGAGATAGACAACTATAATATCCTTCCTTCCTTTGTCCCACAGAGGCTTGTTACTCTCCACAAGGCATATATCCATTGTGAGCTTTGTGGCCATTTACTTTTGCTCAGGCCTGTGCCCCGCTGCCGTTTAATTTCCTGGCATAGGCAGAGCCACAAATTAAGGAGACCATTACATGGTTTTATATTGTTATTACCAGCGAGAGTCTGTTGCTACCTCTGTATCTGCAAATAAACTAGAGCCCATGCACACACTCAAGCACTGGCCCGTAGTTATCTGCACCTCTAAATCATCAGCACAGTCCCTGGCATGGCTCAGGGCCAGCAGCCAAATTTCACTGTCCCCCTGAGGCTGGAGCCTGGAAGCAGCTGGCCAGCTCTCTCCCCTAAGGCATCTGTTTAGGTATAAAATCGTCTCCTCTGAATAACATGCATGAGGCCCTTCATTAAGCATATAGAAAATACAATCCTTGCCCATGGGAGAGTTTAATGTCAGGGAAAGCAGACCGTGGCCATCAATATCACTTCCCTCTGGCTCCCTCTTTGCTCTGTGGGTACTTGTGTTGAAAAGGCTGAAGCAGGATAGCAGGCAGGCAGGCTGACAGGGTAGCTACCTGCTTTGTCCTGGCAGCTGTCCCTCTGCTGCAGGTGGAACCCTGTTGGGAAAGGGCTGCCAGTGCCTCCCCTGAGCGTTGAGATGGAGAAATGTTCTGGGGCCCAGGTCAGGGTGGGCAGAGCCAGGGGGTCATGGGACCAGTCTGGCAGATCAGGTTTTCTTAAGGATCCAGAGGCGCAGTGCGGTGTTTGCTATAGCTATAGTTTCTGGCATAACTTTGCCTGGATGATCAGCAGGGGGAAAGTTGTTTACAAAAGTTGTTTACAGTTGATCTGGATTATCTCACCTAAAAGAACTGAATTTTTACTGTCAGCAAAATTACTTTATTCCAGTTTGTGTTCTCACGAGACCTAACTTTAGAGATAGAAAGGCCTTTGGATATTTTTGGTAGTTTTATTTTAGGAAAGGTGCAAGCGGATCTGCCCCAAGGTTCTGGCCAATGTGATACCCCATCACCAAGGCAAATATGTTGTAACAGGAGCTCGGAGACCAGGGCATGTAAAGAAAACCAGACTAGATCTGCAGCCAAGGAGAAGGCTAATAAGTTCTGAGAGACAGAATATCAGCACTTTGGAGAGAATAAGACACAGAGAGGGCCAGCCAAAATAAGGAAGGGCAAAAAAGGAAAAAAAATATGATAGAACACTGAAAGACAAGCAGTGATTACTGCAATAGATCTAAGCAATAGAAAGGTGGAATAAAATTGCTTGTTTTTCCATGTTAAAAAGGAAGAAGTGGAAAAACTTACCAAGACAAAAATGTAAGAAAAAAGTTCAGGTAGGCAACATAGTTGAAGATAACCATTATTGTAAACAACTGTATTCCATCGATATGTTTATAAAATATTTCTGGATACTTGTAGTGATCTTAGCTTCCTGTTTTGCTGTCTGAGCATTAGCTATTCGCTAGCAAAGTTATTTAAGGGAGAAGAAAATAAGATTAGTTTTGAAGGCCATACCCAAGTAGATGATTTTGGTACTAAATTTGAAGAATGATATGACTTTAGTGATGTCTTTTTTTTTTTACAGCTGTTTTCATCTCAGAATTACAAACCACTATAGCATTCAGTCTTACACCAGCTAGGTGGATATGTTTCATCAGTTTAGTTTTCATTTACTGCATGAAAAGCAAAACATTCACTGTACCTGTAACACCGAATTAAGGAAATAATCATTCCAAGCTGATAAAATGTTGGAGATGATAAAAAAAAAAATCACGATACTAGATAACCTGCCCTGACACACCCAAGTTTCTAGTCCTTGACTAACTTTCACTCTTTGCAGAATGTCTGAGGTCTTTGTAGTGTTCCTGGAAACCAAAAGGTTCAGATTCAGTTTGCTGAAACGAGAAGGAATGTCCTTACAGGCTACTGAAATCCAGGTACTGTCTATATGGAGGCTTAACCAAAGTTTGGTTTGGTTAACCAAAGTGTGAACTGCTGTTTCTCATCTATGTCCTACCTTGCAGTCTAACCACTGTTGTTCCCATTTTGTTGCTTGATTCCTAGAGACTTCGAGTGTCTTCCAGGTTCATACCAGTCATTTTACACCAGCTGTCAGTCAGGATGCAAAACACTTGTCTTTCCTTTCCAGCTTGTGGCTTCCTATCAACAATCAAGAAAGTGCATGTGAGATACAGAATCCTACCAGAAGTTAGGAAAAACAGATAGCAGGATTTCTGTCCATGGACTTCATGTGCTTAACTGCAGCACACAGGCAAGTAATCTATAAACAGCTGTCAGGGAAGGTGAAGGGAAGGTGCTCACACCCTAAAATACTAGAGCAGCTTGACAGCTTCCAGTGGTCAACAGAAGAGATTCACTGAAGGCAGTCAACAAATGTTTCATTTGCAGGGTAGGTATGGACTAAATTTCAGGTTCTAACACTTGAACAATTATAGTTTATTAGTATCAAAAGTGAGAAGAAAATGATGGTTAATTTCCAGAAAAGTTTTATTATGGAGGTAAGATGAAGCTCTGAGATATTAATAGTTTGTGACACACTCAAGTTATTGTGGCAATAAGATGAAGTAAATAAACGGCATTCTGTTTTGATAAGCTCAAACTGAATTGCTTGAATGTGTTTAACAGTGGACCCATATCATACTCCTCTGGTTTATTAAATCTCTTCTTTGGGATAATGCCAGCATTAACCAGTTCCCATTTGTTGATGTCATTTGCTGTCAGAAAGGACCTGGGAATCCTCATGGACAACATGTTGAGTCAGCAGTGCACCCCTGTGGTGAAGAAGGCCAAAGAATATTGAAACAGCATAAGCAAGAGTGAAGCCAGCAGGTAGAGAGAAGTGTTTTTCCTCCCTCTATTCAGCACTGCTGAAATTGTCTCAAGAGTACTGTGTCCAGTTTTGTGACTCCGCTACGAGAAAGACATTGGCATACTGGAGCAATTCCAGCAGAGGGTCACCAAGACGGTGAGGGAGCTGAGCGCATCACATGCAAGGAACAGCTGAGCAAACTACTTGTGCTGATTTTAGAAGGGCAGGATAAGAGAAGGATCTTGTTGCTTTCTTCAACTACTTAAAGGGAAGGTTTAGAAAAAAATGGAGACAGTTGCTTCTTAGGGGTAAAAATGACAGGATGAGAGGCAATGGACAGAAGTTGTAACGTGAAATTCTAATTAATTGTTAGGGAAAAAAATTGCAATTAATGAGACTGCTGAGAGACTTCATTGAATTGCAAGTTTCAGAAATATTTAAAATTCAACTGGTCAAGGCCCTGAATAATGTGATCTAAGTTGGCCCTGCTTTGAGGTGGAGATGATCCTCATGGGTCCCTTCCAACCTATAAAATTCTATAATTCTACAATCCTGCTAACTGATGCCTGCAGAAAAAATAAAATCTTTCCTCACCTCAATAAGGACAGACTATTTAGAGATCAATGTTTTTAAAGCAGTAGGTTAAACTCTCCAGTGATATGGCTGCATAAAAGAATGGAATTACATTGAATGTTCCTGAATTCTATGTAGATCAAATACCGATTTTATAAGTGGATAAATATTATGCTGGAAAAATATCTGTCTAGGACAGTGTGATGTGGCACTGTTCCTTGTTTAAAGATAGTGTTTAAACCCTAGGTGTATTTACTGGGTTTTTTTGGTCAACCAAGGTTTAAATATATTGTCAAAGTTGTGTTTAACCTGCTTTTAAATATAATTTCTTATGTATGTTATTGCAGTAAGTCTGGATTGTGATATCTCAGAAAATTCTTTCAGAATTCAGAATGCACAAAAACCTAATCTTCAATTTAGCCTCAAGCTCAGAAACAATAATGTGCACATTTTTATTGCAATTGTTCTTCCATAATTTATAGTGAATGTAATTGGACTGAGACTCTCATAATAATGTGAACAGATGTCTTGACTTGTAATATGTTGTTCCGTATTAGATGCTATTTTTATTACCATTGAAATGGACCTTTATTGCATATCTCCTTCCCTTGAACTATGAAACAATTTAGAAGTCCAGCAGCACTATCCAACAGATAAAACAAATACAAATGGGAAGCAGAAAAATTTTGTATCTCCCATCAGAGAGAAAAGCCCTAACTTTATGAACAAAAAGTGTTTTACATTAGAGAAGGAAGCTATCATCTCCTCAACATTTCTTGGACTTTCCTATTACAAAATCAACTGCACATTACAAGATAAAACAACCAAAACAACAAGGGTTATCACTGTCCACTGGGTATTTTCCATGAATGTTTTTTGTCTTGACAAAAAATCCATTGTCTGTCATAGAAGCTTTAGTGAAAAGGACCAGACAAACAGTCATTTAAAAATTTTAATGAGACTTGAACACAGACCTAAAAGAATTCAATATTGCTAGTATCAAGGAGGGGAATGCCTTAGTCTATTTTAGAAGGTCTTGGCAGAAGAGATGGGGAAACAAGTAACTTCAGACTCTGCCTTCTACAGTGATGCACATTTACCTGAATCAGACAGAATTTGGTGCCTGCTCCCCACTAGAGAACTTCATAATTGCAGTTCATCTCAGCGTAATTAAATTCTTCCACTTGACAGGTCCACAGAGGTATTCTATATTAGGTAAAATGAGATCTCTGGATGCAGACATAGATTCTCCCAAAAGTAACACTGTGTCACTGCTCAGCTAAACGCACTCCTCAGTTGTCCATAGCACTGCCAGGAACCAATGCAATCTTCATGTCTATGGGACATGTGCATCGTTTCAGTGCATTTGGTGAAGTCTTCTGTCTTGCAATACATTGTGAGAGAAGGGAATTACTGACACATAGTGAGCTGTTGCCAGAAGGAAAGTAGTAAAACTATTATTAGGTTTTTCACATGGAAACCCTTTGGGTATTGTTTTCAGAGAGATAAGAAGTTCAATTTAATTACTGAAATCACTTGCCCGAAACATGTTCCTATCTGTAGCACAGCAGAATTAGGTAAATGCTTATCTCCTGCTGTGGCAGCTCAGTGAATCAGAACGGTCAATCTCCTTACTCTCCATTGCTGTACCCACTATCCATCCCCAAAGTTGTCACAATAAATCAACATTAAAGAGAATAGGGTAATTTGGAAAGAGATTGAGAGGGCTAGAAGAACGTCTGCGTGGGCAAGACACAGAACCACTGAAAGCAAGATAATGAATGGGGGCTGACCCTGAGAAAGCACAATGAGCGTGCATACAGAGTGTCACCAGTAGAAGTCTGGACAGGTAAAATGCCTACCAGGACGATAGGCTCTCTGCCTCTTCTCACTTTACCTGTGACCTGGAAAAATATTAGCACTTCTTATTTCAGAAGATGGTATGGTTACAAGTATGTGATTCATGCGGATGTTTTGAAAATGTATTAACTAGAGTTTGCACAGCGCTTTGAATCTGTGAAGTCAACAATTTATCTTTGATCCATTAATATTACAATTTAGTGGGAACAAGGAAGAAACATCTTTAGTAGTGTTGCCCTGGAACTGGCAGAAGCAGTCATCGGTATCTATGAACAGATGGCAAGCTCAATAAATAATATTAAAGCCAACTCAAGAGAATGCATGATTTTTAGGACAAAGGTGTTCTGCTCCCCTGCCCTTGCTCCAGCTTTACTTCTTTGACTCTCTCTTCCTTACTTTTGCTTTCATTTTCTATCCCTCATGCTAGTTTGTTGGTTTTTTTTTCCTCCTCAGGCTCTTTTTCCTTTGTATATTTTCCCTTTTGGGAGGCTGGCACTTGGCATTATAAATAAGGGAAAGAGCCAATAAAGACAGTGGCAGATAGCAGACGCTTAGAGAATACTCTTATAATCTGTCCCCAAATGAGAGCTGCCTATTTAAAAATAACTTCTAAAGAATGCTACCTGACCAACTGAGTCGTGAATAAAAATTATAATGAGGCACTGTGGCTACTCACAAACAACTGCTATTCACATTTTGGCACCCCAGGAGTCCTTTCCAAGTTGCCCCTGCAGATGGTTATTTTCCCCTGAGCTCCACCATAAGTGGTGCTAAGGAGGTAAGGATCTGTCTGATGAAATACACAAAGGAGTGAAGCATATTAAAGAAAACTGAATTGTTTTAGCTGTTCTGCCTCTCCTCTGCTACAGTGTCAGTTGCAACACACCCTCATGAACCACTGTACTCTATGAATTGCTCTTACCAATTTTGTCACTGCACGCAATTTTTGGTCTGGTGTGCTATATGTACTTAAGGATATGGTTTTATTGGCACAAAATCTTCAGAGCAATAGAGTCTGGTCACCTAAGCTTTCATTTCTAAACTGGAGTATAGCATTATAAACATTTGGTATAGACTGCCAAGACTGCAACTGACATCCTGTAGTGTGTAAGATCTTTAGCAGGATCTTTGCTTGGTCATACTGGCAAGCTGTAAACAAAGTCTGTTTTGAGGGGCTCAGAAAGCAGAGTGATGCAAAGTATAAAAAGAAAAGCAGAAATACTGCCAGCTCCTGTAGTCCTCTTGGTGTCACATGATTTTTGGCTGAAGCTGATACCAGTTTTCTGTGGAAAAATTCAGTCTTTCACAAAGGTCAGCCCTGATTTGCAGTTTCCTCTTAGCAGAGCTTTCCTACTCCCATGAGTGGAGAACACTGACACTTCTCATGGAAAAGGAGGGTAATCAATCAGAGGTACTACAGTCTGATCTCAGAATAGTATTGGGCTTCAGAACAAGTTGTTTCTAGAAAAAGTTTTTTCTAAAAAAGCCTTTCACTGGGCATTACTTTATTCACGGGATAAAGACCAACTCAGCTATCTTATTTTAAGGCTATATCCAAATATTCATGAGATAGAGGAGGACTTGGGAGAGTGGAAAAGTGGTGAGAACTAAAGAAAAGGGATAGGAAGCTTTCACAGATGTACACCAACAGTGGTTTGCAACACATAGTAATACTACAACAAGTAAAGCTGCTAAAGTGGTAGTCTCTTGATTCCTGTGTATACATGCTGATTCTAATGGTTAATATATTATAAAGAAATGCAAATGACAACTACTTATATATTTTCTCAAATAAAAAAGAATTGAAAAATACATTTGAATTATATCTTACATTCTTACATGTTGTTTCTCAGTGTATGCCTCTGTGTTGCCAGTTTCCAGAGTGCTCTTCTAACAGTCTGAAAGATAAAAACTGTTTTATCATTTACATGACTGCAAAATCAGTCTAAACTGAAGACCTGACAGAGGTAGCCTTCATGCAGTCTTCCCCTACCTAAGGGGGTGGCATGGAATATGGAGCTAGGCTCTTCTCAGAGTGCCCACAGGAAGGCCATCAATCACAAATTGCAACAGGGAGCATTTTGGTTGGATATAAGGAAGAGAACCTTCAGAGGGAGTCCAGCGTAGCCTGGGATGAGGTTGTCTGGAGAGGTAATACTATCTTCATCCTTGGACATATTCCAAACTCACCAGCACAAGCTGAACAACCCAATTTAGCTTTGAAGTTAGCCCTGCTTGGAGGTCCCTTCCCATCCAAACTTTTGTGCAATCCTATGCAACACTATTTAATACAACAACAAGAAGAGAGGGTTAAATTGACTTTGCACAGGTATCCTCTCCTTTCAGCAATACAAAGTCTGAAAGAGACTAGGGAATGACAATAAATTGGAAAGCGTGCAGTGTGATGTGCCAAGTTTTGTTTGGCACATGAAGAGGAATTACATCGTAGACCAGGAACAGAATAGGCACTCTTTAAGTGATATTTAAGCAACACAATACTTTATGTGCTATTTCATTTGGCTGTTCTTGTTACCAAGTATTGACATCCTGGAGAGATTTGAAAGTGGAGAAGTTAAAATGATCTCACTTCTGAAAAGATACATGACAAAATAAAACAAGAACAGCCCATACATCTTATCTAAAAGCCATGTCTTTATTCTGCAAGTAGTTGAAACACATTAACACCAAAACAAGAGAAGCATTAATAAGGATAAAAAAGATGTAATTAAAATAAAAGAAGAGAAATTCAGATTGCAGTGCAGAAAACCTTTCTAACAATTAGATATAGTATTGGCTGACATATTTTGTTTTAACTCTGACAGAATTTGAATAAATATATAACTAGAGCTGCTTTTTTTGTTGGAAGGGGCCTAGAGTCATTTAACTACTTTCTAGCACTAGATTCAATTAGCCAAATTAATTCTTAGTGCACTCCATTCAAGCAATGAACTGCATAATACTCAATATCCTATCTCATTTTATAGGGGTCTGTGTGCACTCTTCTGCTTCTTCAAAAATAACATAATTACTTTTTAAGAAGAAAAAAATGCCTGAGCTTAGTTACACTAATATTTTTTTCTAAAAAAACAAAATAAAGACGTTTATAATATAATAATGTATATCAGGTTTGTGTGGCAAGGTTTTGGTAGGGGAGGGCTACAGGGGTGGCTTCTGTAGAAGCTGCTAGAAGCTTCCCCCATGTCCAATAGAGCCAATGCCAGCTGGCTCCAAGACGGACCCACCACTGGCCAAGGCTGAGCCCATCAGCGATGGTGGTAGCACCTCTGGGATAACATATTTAAGAAGGAGGAAAGAACTGCTGTGCAATAGCAGCCGGGAGAGAGGAGTGAGAACATGTGAGAGGAACAACCCTGCAGACACCAAGGCCAGTGAAGAAGGAGGGGGAGGAGGTGATCCAGGTGCTGGAGCAGAGATTCTCCTACAGCCTCTGGTGAAGACCATGGTGAGGCAGGCTGTCCCCCTGCAGCCTATGGAGGTTAACGATGGAACAGATATCCACCTGCAGCCCGTGGAGGACCCCACGCTGGAGCAGGTGGATGCCCAAAGGAGGCTGTGGCCCCATGGGAAGTCCATGCTGGAGCAGGGTCCTGGCAGGACCTGTGATCCCGTGGAGAGAGGAGCCCACGCTGGAGCAGGTTTGCTGGCAGGACTTGTGACCCCATGGGGGACCCACGCTGGAGCAGTTCATGAAGAACTGCAGCCCCTGGGAAGGACTCATGTTGGAGAAGTTTGTGGAGGACTGTCTCCCGTGGGAGGGAGCCCACACTGGAGCAGGGGAAGAGCGTGAGGAGGAAGGAGTGGCAGTGTGACGAACTGACCGCAACCCCCATTCCCTGTCCCCCTGTGCCACTCGGGGCGGGAGGATGTAGAGAACTCGTGAGTGAAGTTAAGTACAGGAAGGAGGGAGGGCTGGGGGCAAGGTGTATTTAGGGTTTGTTCTTATTTCTCATTACCCTACTCTGACTTTTGCTCAGCAATAATTTAAATTAATTTCTGCAAGTTGAGTTTGTTTTGCCTGTGACAGTAATTGGTGAGTGATCTCTCCCTGCCCTTATCTCAACCCGCGAGCCTTTCGTTGTATTTTCTCTCGCCTGTCCAGCTGAGGAGGGGAGTGATAGAGCAGCTTTGGTGGGTACCTGGCATCCAGCCAGGGTCAACCCACCACATAATGAATAATGAAAAGGGAAAGATAATCTGGGATTTCTGTGTTCATCTTTGAATGCTGAAAACTGTAAATAGAGGATGGGTAACTGATGACAGAATCATGTATCACACTCAAGGAAGTTACTATATACTGTTTAAAGCTGAACTACCTCAAGATTTTGTCACAAATATTTAGGCATATCAAGGTTTTTAAAAAACCACAGATTTTTATTTTTATTTGGCAATATTATCTGGTTTATACATTCCCAATAATTTCTGAACATATGGGTAATGGTTCATATATTTTTAACAGTCGGGGTGGTGTTGTATTAGATGAAGCTGTAATATTCTTTTCTTGCATCTCCTTGTCCATACTACAAAGTTTTTAACCTCTGACCAACCATCCTAAACTTAAATGGGAGCTGGATGTGTTCAGCATTTCCCAGCATCAAAGCATATGGTTAAGTTCTTATGCTTTTCTGATTGAATACTGCATGCTTTTAAGAACTATCAATAAATCTAATCTACACTATACGCTACTAAAGTTTGAATGCACATTATCTCGATTACCTGTTATCCCATTAGACTAAATGAAAATGTGTTTTTACCATGCATACAGAATTTACGTCTCATTTATTTCAAATGTTTTGGTCTTTCTGGCTCCCCAAGAGTCTTTGCTACCTTAACAGAGTCATTGCATTATTCTGTCCACCTTTTTATCTTTGAAAATGTGAAGTAAATACCCTATTAACAAGCTTACAAGAAAAAAAGTTTGAGTGATTCCTTTTTTAACACACAGACTACAATATAAACAAGCAAGGACACAATTACTGTAGAAATATTTCCTGACAAGAATGTTAAGTAATGCAGTCTTGGAGTATTAATGATGTTCTGTGTGCATGTGCACATATTCATGTGTGATATGAAAAGCCACAGGAGTACTTTTGAAATCTGCTTTTGAGAGTTTCACAGAATTGAAATTCAAATGCTCATATGGGTGGAAATTCATATTATGGCCATAATCTAATTCAGCTGATTAGGATACTGCTTTAGCTGTAATAGCATTAATATCCTGTGCCACTATTAAATTAACACAAAAAGCATGAAATGAAATGAAAATATAATATAATTAACATCAACACAGTTGAGAACCAACCCCCATTGCTGACTTATCCAGATCAGTTGTACACCATTGATTATAACCATTAATCACAGTCTGGCACATTTTTATTTTTTTATCTCAGGCCTACGTTCTTCTTTTAATCTCATGAATTTTTATTCTGGAAATTTTTCTCCTGGTTCAGTTGCAGCATTCCTATCTTAAATTTTAGAACAATTTTATATCCCTGAATTGGATTAATGGTACAATTTCTTGATACTTCCTGTGCTAAGCTGGAAATGGTACAGAAATAATAAACTGGTGATAAGTAGTTTTTCTACAGTTGTGTTATTTTTAGTCTGTCTCTTCTGTATCCTCATCACTTATTGTTTCTGCTGATTGCCTCTCTGCCTTCCATCTCCTGAAGCATTCAAAAAGGATTTTTTGTTAGTTTTGGTGCCCTTTAAAAATTAATATACACCTTGTGGACAATCTCAGGATTTAATCTACCACTATTGATCATCCTTCTTATTTTCCTAATTTCTGAAAGATCATAGTGCTCCTTGCTTTCACTTGTCTCTTTTACACCACTGTTCAGCTATGCTAGGTCCTTTCTGGCCTTTCTGAAGTTCCTTCCAGTAAGTAGCATGCATTCTGGGTTTCCAATGTGATGTTCAGAATGCTCTCCATGCTGCCTGGGAGGGTGGTTTATTTCATTAATAGCCTCTTTTTAAAAAATCATGGACTCAGAAAAGGATTTAGGTTGGAAGCTCATCTTGTAGAGTCACCTGCTCCAAGTAGAGCTAACTATAAAGCTAGATCACGTTGGCCAATGCCTTGTCCTGGATGGTTTTAAAAACTTCCAAGGACGGTGATTCTATCACCTCTCTGGGCAGTGCTTAAACCTGCTTTTAGTAAAGATTTCTTTCCCCATATCCAATCAAAATTTCCCCTGTTACTACTTGTGGCTGTTGTCTCCCACCCTTTTGCTGCACTCTGAGAAGTTCTCTTCTGTTGATGGCATCCCTCTTGAAACTGAATGGATGCAGTGGATTTCTTTGTTGCTCCCACGCTCTGCATATGTTACAATCACTGTTGTAGGATGACTCTTCAACGGTAATATTCTGAATCAGGTCCTCGTGCGCTGCTCAGAACCAGGCCAACAGATGTTGATGGTATCTAAATATTAGTCATAGTCCATGACATTTAAGTAGACTATATCATCTATTGTCTTTCCTGACGATGCTGATGACCTTTAGTGTGCCTAGGTAAAGTGTATGGTCAATACATATTCAAACACAATAATCCTCCCTCTAACTAAAATAAGCCCATAGCTCTTATATAAAATAGTTTCCTTTCACAGAAAAAGCAATAATTCCTTAAAAGCAACCTTTCCCCCCTGTTTTTTCAAATGCAAGTATATATATTGCTGTATTGCAGGTGGCAAAAGTATCTGAAGAGAAGGACAGCAGACCATATTTTAAATACCCAGAAATAAATAAGCTGGATCAATATACTGTAACAGATTGTTTTGCTCATTAGAAGGTAAAAATAAAAAGGAAACTTGTGAATCTACCAAAAATTTAGCCTTTCAATAAGGATATAATTGGAACATGCTGTCAAAAACAACTTTGAAATTAAATTCACAGCAGCTGGTACTTCATGACAGGTCATCAAAGATAAAAATTTACCTCTATGTGTTACTTCTTTCATCTCTGACAGATATTTCAAAATGTCCAGGATTTTTAAAGCAATATTAACTCTTTCAGGTTAGAATAACACACAAATCATGTCTTTGTCTTAATTGGAGTCTTTTCCTTTGCCGGAAAACCAGAAAAAGCCTTCATTAAGAGAAATACTTCACTCTGGCATTTGCTACTGCGAGTCACAATCCTTTCCTAACCCATCCCTTATAGCCTTGACTAGTCCTTAGCTTTGTTGTAGCTTTTTAGTAGCAAATTATCTCTTCAGTAATACATGATTTACTTCCTTCACTATAAATAATATGCAATATTTAGCAATATTTTCTATCAATCAACAGATTGTGGATACCATCTTATGTGTGAATGTTTCTTAAGCACCCAAACATACAAATCCAGAGATATTTAGAAAGATGGAGGATAGTATTAATGATTAGATCTGATAAAGATCACCGCAATTCTGCTCTGCAGCTTGCTATTAAAAAAATTATCACCTTTTTCATAATATCCTAATTTTAAAGGAACAACAAACAATTGTTTCTTTTCCACCAAGAAAAGTGTCTTTTGATATTTCCTACCCCTCCAGAAATCTAGAATAGTATAAAATGCCTCAGGTGACTAGTTTCTTCATTTGACATAATCTACAATTTCATACAAAATCATGGAAAGCTGGAACTAGAGAGGAAAGAAGTCCTGCTCCCCATGGGTAGCTGTCATGCTTCTGTTAGAAGATTGCTAGAAGGTCAACTGATTAGGAGGTTTTCATACACTCCACTCTTTTATCATGAAGGTTGTTGAATGATTAAAACTTGGCTGCTACCTATCTTCTTATTCACACTCTTGTGTTTTGTACTCATCTCCACTTCTGCTGCTTCACTGTTATTGATCCTATTTTGTCATTGACAAAAAAACATAGTGGTGGGGGAGGGGATATGTTACAAAAAGTGGTTAAGAACGAGAGCTAGCAACTGAGGTCTGCTTGGATCAGGAGACTGTACAAGACCTCCAGAGGTCCCTTCTAGCATAACTCTTCCTACAATTTTATGAAAGTGCAGGAAACTGTTTCAAAGATTAAGCTCAGGCCAGGACTCCAGACTGAACTTGCTGCAATTTGTTAATCATAATTGGATGGGTGATATTACCATTAAGGATGTCATGATGCTGCTTTTTTTTTTTTTATCTTGAAAAATTCAAGTGGTTGCTACTGTCACTGCTGCCCTGTTGTGTGGAAGAGTGAGAAGTAATGGGTAGTGTTGGAAAAAAGTCATTGTGACTGCACCCCCTGCACCCCTATTCTGTAGTCCTGCCAGGGCATCAAGGTTCATAAGGGAAGGTGTAATCTTAAAGAATGACTGTAGACCTGTAGGCCTTCAGAAAAACTGAAGATCTTACTAGTGAACTGGAATCTCACTGTTCAGGCTCTTTTTAAGAGTAAATTAGCAAAACCACAGTGCTTTCAGAAGTTTGACGTCAAAACAGCAAATGTCATGTTGTGAAGTCACCACTTGAGCTGTCTTAGCAATACTAGTTTCCCTAATAAAAGATCCTAAATTTATTTAATTAGCATTTTAATTAACTAAAATTTATTTTTTAAAATACAGAATACTCAAGAGCTGAGCAAGCCTCTTGCCTTTATCTTATTATGTTTTAAGAATAAGACTACTTTATCACACGATTCATCTAGTAGCTGGGTAACATTTTATGGGAAGGTCTGTTTCATCAGTACTGAAAGTAAAATATACTTTTCAGTGAACAAGTACAATATTTAATTTTTGTCAATTTCAGTTTATTAAATATGTATGCCACAGAAAAAGATTTTCTCTGTTTTTCCCATAAGTCCCTTTGCAGCTTTTTGTGGACTCAGAATTACAAAATTAAATACAGAGCTGTGTTCTTTTGACCTAAAATCTCTGACCTGTGAGATAAAGTGACATTGTTTCTGCTTGAGGACCAGTTCAGCTAATTGTTGAGTGATGGCTGTGACACAGCTGGTACACAATTTTGTTCCCAAGGTAACTCTCCCATACAAAGTGATTCAGAATCAATCATTTGTTTTATAGGGATATAGCAGGTGTTATGTGCTGCACATCGGGAAAATAGACATTTTTACTGAGAGGAAAAATAGCCATTTTTTACTTTTATTAAAATACCCTTTGTGACATAGAAAGAACATCTTCAGTATTATAGCTGAAAGGAACATAATGGTTTCAATAGGAAGGATACTCAGGAATTTCTCCTTTGCTTAACGTGAGTTCCCTGGGACTAACATGAACCTAAAAACCTGTAATAAAACTGCAAAGAAATACCTTTCTATTTTCTCTTACCTTCAACAAAATCTGCCTTTCCCTGCGCCCTCACACCCAAGAGCATTGGTTCACAATAATAGTCAATAAGCTGCTTTATACTTACAACACATAGCAGAGACCATCTCATTAAATACGAATGTTAGGCAGTTAGGACAGAGTTCATCTCCCAGCGAAGTCTGCTGGATTTCTGTGCTTCCAGTCAGGGGAGCTGGACTGCATTTAGCGCTGGAATTATTGCCAGAGAAAGCAAAAACTTGTACACAAACAATTACATATGCTTTTTGCTCTTGAGACATCAGTAAAATAAGAGGTAGAATTTGTTCCTCTCACGTGAATGAAGAAAGTCTAATTTTTCACATGTTTGAGCAGGAAACACTTTTAAACACAGACCCTAGCCCCAGATTGTCATGTATTTGAATAAAAAAAGAAATAATATCTTCTTCAATGCATTGAGTTATCTGTAAGGCTGAAACAAGGACATGGTCTTTGAATTAATGCTCGCTTTGTAGCTGTGCAAAACATTCCTTGATTTCTATGAGGTTTTACATGCATGCAAACCCCCCAGAATTTGGCTTATTATTTCTATGGAAAAATATAAAATTTTGGAGATGGCACAAAAGAAGCATTTCTAAGTTTGGTGAAAAATAAACCATTAAGAGCTGCATGAAGAGTTCCTCTTTCAATTATTTTCTAAATATTTTCTAGTTTGTTTTTTTTTTAAGAATATCACAAAAGGTTTCTTCATTTATATTAAATCAGGATTCTTTAGCTCAGAACTGTGAAGAAAATGTGTGATTGAATTTCATGAAATTGACTTTTCTCTTAAAGCTATTTCCTGTTTAATCCAACCACAAACCAGCATTAGCATAAATTCCTATGAGACAGAGAAGATCCTGTCAGATTAATTTAAAGCTATGGGAAATCCCTTTCAGATTTATTACCATTTTACAAGTTTAAAAATTAGGAATAATTTTTGGCTGCTCTATTACTTGGTAATATTCCTTATCATTTCAGTTACTTCCTTGACATTATTCTTTTTCTTGAAGGAATGCCTTTGTTTCTTGATGGTTCATGTAAAGGAGTGTGTGGTGGGTTAGCCTTGGCTAACAGCCAAACTCCCACCCGGCCACTCACTCCCCCTGCAATGGGACGGGAGGAGAAAATGGGAAGAACAGAAATGAGAAAGCTTGTGGGTGGAGATGAAGACAGGGAGATCACTTATCAATTACCTTCGTGGGCAGACCAGACTCGATTTGGGGAAGATTAGCTTAATTTTTGGCCAATTAAAATATATATTTAATTACCAATTTCATAGTGGGAAACAAAAAGACAAACATTAAACCAACCCTTTTCCTCCCCCCTTTCCAGGCTCAACTTCACTCCTTCAATCCCGACTCCTCTATGCCCAAGTGGTGCGAGGAGATGGGGAATGGGGGCTTGTGATCAGTCCATAACATCTCCTCTCTGCTGGTCCTTCCCCCTCACACTTTCCCCCTACTCCAGTGTGGGTCCTTCCCAGGCTGCAGTCCTTCATGAACCCCTCAAGTATGGGTCCTTCCCACGGGCTGCAGTCCTTCAGGATAAGCCTGCTCCCATGTGGGTCCTTCACAGCCCGCAGTTCCTTCAGGGACTGGCCACTTGTTGCGGCCTGGAGTCCTCCATGGGCTGCAGTGTGGATATCTGCTCTGGCGTGGTTCTTTCCAGGGGCTGCAGGGAAACACCTGCTCTACCAAGGTCCCTCCAGGGGCTGCAGGGGAATCTCTGCTGGGGCACCTGGAGCACCTCCTTCCCTCCTTCTGCTCTCTCCTGGCTGTCTGCAGGGAAAGTCTCAAAGACTTCTGCCCTCACCTCTGCTGCTCTTACGACATAGACCTTGCAGTAGGCTGGGTTTTATTAAGATTGCCTGCATAGTAACATATCATATTAGGTGAATAATATGGTCCTCAGTCTGTTTCACAGACAATTTACTGGACCTTTTGGCTCACTAAGAAGGTAATGTTAAAAGCCTTGCAATTCAGAAATTTGGTTTCTTTGATAATTATCTCATTTTAAGTTAGAGGCTCTGTAATTATAATTCTGCACCTGCAGTTCTTTTATTTCCTTATTTGGAATAAAAGTTCATTACATCTTTTGGTTTTAGTCATTAAAGTAAAAGTCCTGAATATAAAAGAAAACAAAATTTTGCATTTGATGGGATCAAAATGTTATTTGGAGGTGACACATCTTTCAAGATTAGGTTTACAAAAGGTACCTGCAGGATATTTGAAAAAACAACCAGGATATGTAAAAACCAACCACCCTGATGTAAGATGGGACTCAGTCATTGTTAGGGTTAAGGAATGCTAACATCTAACAATCATTTAAGTCAATAGATAGTCACATATTGATTTCAATTAGCACAATTAGGAAGGCCCTAAAGATTCAGAACAGAAAAGTCTATTGCTCTGAAACACCCAAGACCTAAGATATCACAGATCATCCCAGCAAAGACAAAGTACAACCTTTAGCAAAGGGGAGGACCAGTGCCTCAGAAAGAGCAGATGAGAGGCTATTTAGTCCTACACAGTCTGCTATTAGGCCTGTGGCTATAACTGCCAGTAATACTACAGGAGACTTGATTCACAATCATTTGAGGTTTAAATCTGAAGCACTTAGATGTTAAAGAAGATTCTGAGTTTATTTTTTATTGATACTCACCAAAGTGAAGAAACTCAGCTATAACCTGCATAGCAAACGAACCCCAGAGATTTAGGGGAGCAAGATGTTGCTTAGTAACAGTTCTCCTAAGAGTGAAGTTCTTGATATTTGACATTGCTGTTTAGTTTAGCTGTTTCCTATGTATCAACTCTAAGCAATGGTATAGCAGAATTAATGTTTGCATTTATATATGAATTGATATATGAAGCATTACTAATCACCAATATCAATATTAAAAATTAGCTTACTATTAAAATGAATTAGTGTGTACGTATAAAAGTACATTGATTTCATAGTAAAAAACTTTCTGTAGTTACTTATCTAAGACTCCCACATATTTCTATTATTCTGTTGACATAGGTACTATCATTTTTTGTGAAAGGCCTAGCCTTTTGCAAAAAAATACCTTAAAACAAAAGATTAAAGCATCTAACTTCTCATCCATTCCAGATAGATTTGTGTATTCAATTCTTTTTGTCAATCTCAATCTTGCTTCAGTCACTTAGAGGCTGTCTTGCGTTAGAATTAAATAACTACTTTCCAGGCTTTTCTTGTAATGGTACATGTATGATTCTGACTACATTTTGGTTATGCTGAAGAGATCTAAAGATGCATTGCATCTATCTTTTGAACAATTAGAACATGAAGTATAGGCAAATCAAAGAGACAGGTGAAGTGAAATTCAGTAAAGAAATGTGTTTCTATTATATGTCAACTGTCTCAACAGAAAAACTGAACTTTTTTTTATTGACAAAAGTAAGTGTTGACCGGCTTTTACCCCTCTTGCCCTTACAGGGCTTGTAATGTTAAGATTAAGCTTCTGATTCTGCAAAACCCCTGTGTGAATTAAGTAGATCAGTAACCAAATCAGAACTGCAAAGTCTGTTCTACATTCTGAGCATCAGTACTATTTATTTCTTTCAAAACAACCCTGCCAGTACAGACTGGCTGAAATCTGTAGGGCTGCACCCATTATGGATTGCTTAAATAAGCCTGCAGAAGTGTTATTACATAAATGAGGCCTGGCTCAAATGGAACTATTATTGACTTGGGTTTATGACAGTGGAAGTTAAAGCCTGTCACCACTACATTTCTTCCCAAATACACAAAGCAAGCTAAGTTTTAAAAATAATTAATATACAATTTTCAGTGCATTTTTATAGATCTTTATTTCTTATTTCTTTAAAAGGAGAATATTTTAATGTAATTTACAAGTTCAAGAATGTATTGATTGCTGAAAGTTGGATGTTTATAGAGGAAGAAACAATTCTAGCTGTACAAAAGCATTGATACTCGCATTATAATCTCCTCAGAATCCCCAGTATAAGGGACAAATTTTCTCAATATGGTACTCACAAGATACATCAATCCTTTCACTTTCCTGATGATTTTAAATGTCTTACTTTTATTTTGTGCTGCCTTTTGTATCACCAAATATGTATCATTACATGTAGGCCCTATTACTAATTTCCACCTTTTTTCCACATTCGATTCTTTCATCACATGTGTTTATTTGCTGTCTTTTTTCATTTCTAGTGAATCTCACTTGTCTTGACTTTGCATATGGTACGGCAAGTGCCAGCAACTGCAATTATTTCTTCATCTCTTCTTCCTTCTGCCTCTGACCTTCTTTACTGATGTTGACAGGATGCACATATGTATTTTTAAAATCACTTTAAAAAAAATTATATTCTCAGGGAAAATGTTATATTCTCAAATATTTATGTTCTTTTTAAAAATTCTATTTTCATTCCTTCCTAGAAGAGAACCACAAAGTCAAAGCCTTCTATTAGACATAGTAATAAATGAACTGTAACACTACATGTTTCAGACATCATATATGTACATATTAGTTACTGCAAGCTGTAGAAGTATTATTCCTCAACATAAGACAGTGGCCTTGAGCAATTGCTGCTCATGGGCAAGTAATTCAAGTCTTAGGGTTTTTTTTGTTTGGTTTTTTTTTTCATTAACAAAAAGTATTTTTTTTACAAAGCTGATGAAAATTGAAATGTGGGCAATTTTCTGTGGTGTGTTAAACCTTTTTTAAAGATTGATGACCAGATGTGCAAATGGTCACGGATAGCTAAAGAAAGTAGGAACAGAACCAACAAATGCGTGTCTGTCTGATCAGCTATGTGGAAATTAAAATGCCATCACCCTATGCAATATCAATTGCATTTTATTATTTTGATCAAGCTATCACTACACCACCAGACTGAAGGAGAAATTGGAGTGTCTTCAATTAAATTGAATCTTCATATATGCCCACTGAAAAGACTGCTCCTTTTTTCTTCTCTTTCAGTGCTTCTGGCCTCCTGTATACGTCCTGACCCTTTAATAGGATCATTAAAAAAAAATTTAATAGACATCCATGAATTTGGCTTTCAAGACAGCCAGAGTTATTAATTTCATTAGGTTCTTTAGCAAAGGCTGCACAGCCCCCATAACTTTGCCGTCTTTTTTTACTTGCTCTTACCAATGACATCTGCAACATATTTTGTTGCAGCTTGTGGCAGTTCAGTGTAATGGGGCCCTGAACCATACCATGATTACCCAGGTAACTCAGCCTTAGACTGAATAGGATATTCAGTCAAAAGTCCTGAAAGCTAAACATGAACTCAGAGCACTGCCCAGCTGATAGGATGCAGTCATTTGAGCTTGTCACTGTCAATGTACTTTGCATCATAGCAGAGCTAAAAAAAGACAGCTTAGACAAAAGGCAGAGAATTAGGAATGGCTTAAAAAAATTAATAATTCTTTATTTCTGGATTTGAAAAATAGACTTTCCCCAATGTGGCTCCAAAACAAACAGCTAATTTCTTGCTTGGGCCTTCGTTTTACCTTTATCTCTCTTCCTGCTCTCCTTGTATTTGTTTAACAAAAAACCCAAGCAAATCAATGCATTCATTTTCTGCAAAAGACTAAGTTTCTACCTGATGTTTCAGATGCCTTTGAACTGAGAACTGTAGCACTTGATATTTTTTTTCTTTAGTTTTTCATGTAAATAAATGGTAGCATTTTCTGGTGGTCTTAACTGTAAGGGAGAGTAAGCATATCCTCACCTTACAATGACATCAGCCAGCAACCTCAGCACGCATGGGTGCCTCCCATCAGGTCACATGGACTTGTGTCTGTCCAGTTTGTCTAAATATTCCCTAACTTGATAACTCAAATGATGGTTAAGTAGTTCTTGCTCTAGACTTTGCCACTGCTCTTGGGGGCCTGGTGTTCCTGAAGGCTGGTCTCACCAGTAAAATCGGAGGCAAGATGCACTGAGTACATTGTTCTTTTCTGTGTCCCCCGACTTGCCCCATGCAGCACTGGGCCCTATTTTCCCTAGTCGTCTGTTTGTTGATGATACATCAGTAGAAGTCTGTCTTGTTGCCCTTCATGTCCCTTGCCAGATTCAACCGTAGATGGGCTTTGGCTTTCCTAACCCCACCCTTGCAAGCTCAGACAGTGTCTCTGTATTCCTCCTGGGTGACCTGTTCCTGCTTCCACCTCTTGCACACTACCTTTTAGTATCTGATTTTAGTCAGGAGCACCTTGTACTATGTCCTTGTTTTAGTCAGAAGCTCCATGCAAGCCACTGGCTACTTTTGCTTGAATTCCTGCATGTCAGGATGAACTATTCTTGAGCTTGATGACCAGGGTTGTGATCCTGCAACTTGTCTCGTTCCCTCCTCTCAGGATCCTTAACTCTACCATCTCATGATCATGGTAGCTAATGCCATCCCTGACCTTCAAATTCACAAGATGATTGTGGAGCTTTCAAAGACCTGACAGGCTCAGACTACTCCTGGGGAAGAGAAAGACTTAAATGCTGGTACAAATGGCCAATATATAAGAAAAGGCCTAAGGTGTTTTGTAATTATTGTAAAATCATGTTTTTCCTTCTTTATCAGTCTCAAGATGCTATCACTCTTGGGACACGCTAAGTAGATATAATCTTCAAGAAGATTAAGATAAGTTGATATTGTTAAAAAAGCTACATTTTTCATTCTCACTTATTTGTTTTTATTTGACCAGAGCTCAGAGTTTAGCTTTAAGACTTCTTACTATTGCATTAAGAATGTCATGCCCTACAAGATACAATGCCCAGTTCTACTATAAAATCATCGTGCCAAATCCAATTAGCAAAGATTTTTTGATGAATTAACCTTGTCATGGCAGGATACGCACTGCACCTGCTGCTCTGCTTTAGCGCCAGACTTTGGCCCTCCTACAGTTACGTCCTAGGTTGTTTTGCTGATCCTTCTCAGCTCACTTTTCCCTCCTTGTGTTCAGACGTCACTACCTCCAGATGTCCAAGATTTTTCTCTCTCATTTATATGTATGATTTGCCTCTTCAGTTTGTTCTTTCATCATTCTCAGCACTCTCTTGTTGCAGAACTCTGCAGCAGATGTTTGATTTTTCCCTTGTACCTTGCTTTACCTCCAAGGAGCCTTGCAAATGTTGCTGCTCCAGACAGGAGAGAAAGATGGATCATTGGAGCCCATGAATGACCGAAACAGAAGGTTATTTAGCAATTTAGCTGGGGAAAGAGCATTAACAGTTTCCATTTTCATGCTTAAGGGAGCTGATCCCCAGGGTAGCATAAATGCCCATTCTGAGGAACTGAAAAGCAGTGTTCTGATATGGTGGTGATTCACATGTTCCCTCCACTTCTGGCAGTTACCTGTGAAGAAAAAGCACAGGAGAAGGAAAGAGTTCACCTTTGCTGCATCTCCCTCACTGCCTGGAGGGACACAGTGTGACAGTATGAGGAACACAGTGTGAAGCAGTGCCAGGGTAAATTTAAGAAGTCCATAATGGGCCTCAGGCAGGCTAGAGACCTGAATCGCAGATCTGGCATAACTTGTCATGGCTGACCCTACTCTGCTAATCTCCCCAAATATTTGGTTGTGACGTTGTTTCCTGTCTTTGGGTACTAAGAGGCCTATAATAACTCCTATCCTCCTCAGTCACCATTGTCCTCGGCCAGAACCCTGGCCTGCAGCATCAAAGGCCTGCCTCTTTTGGGGCCATTCCTGGGTGATCTGCTTTTGATGCAAGAGCAGTCACAGCTCTCCTGCTCCACCACAAGCACTAGTGGCATCTGCCTTGAGAACAGAGGCAGGTATAAGAAGTATCCTTTTCCCTCTTGCTGATAAAGGAAGAAAGAGGAGAAAATTTGGACTCAGTTCTGGGATTAGATGCTTCGTGATACTGGGCAGCAAACACAAAGGTTTGAAGTGTGGACCATCTGCCATCTCTTCAGCTGACAGCCTGCCATGAAAACAAATCAAAGTGTAGGTTTGCATGGCCAGCATCCATGTCAGATGGACTGCTGTCTTTCAAGTACAAGGAACACGACTGCAGCTAACACAGCAGGGCCCACATGTCTCCTGACAAAGATCAGCTCCGGTGAAACATTCATCTGGTGTTCACAACTCCCAGCTCCTCCTCCTGCTCCCAATATGGCAGTCCCTCCATCTCCAGCCGCCCACAGTAGTTGGCCCAGACCAACCTGAGCAGAGTCCCATGGGCCCCTGACATGCAAAGGAGGTGTACATACAGGGTTCACGCCTGACCCTTAGGTTTGGTGGCACCTCCTGTCTACCTAGGAAAGGAAAAAGGAAACATGGCCTAGAGGGCAGGGAGAAGAAACCTCTTTCAGCGATGACTGGGATCAAAAAATAATTCTCCAGGATTCTGGGTTTCTTTTGGAGCATGGCATAGTGTCCAGACTCTCCACCAGGATGAGATGTACTTCTCCTGCAGGAGGAACTCCGGTGTTGGTAGCCTGTGGTGATCACAGCAATCTTTGATGGCCCACTCCTGGGTCTGGCCAGACAGCAGCATTGCACAAGCATGCCCACAGCAAATGGATACAGTCTTCCCCCATTTCAAAGACACCCTCTGTTCCTGCACCTGAGCACATTCCTTTCCTGCTCCCAAGAAAACTGCCTGACAGCAGAGCCCTGGATGAGATCCACCAGGTATGCCACAAAATGGTGGGGGCAGCACAGCCTGTGGAATGTGCTCAGTCACCACAAACCATCACTGACAAGCAGCTGGAAGACAGAGCTGCTCAAGAACTGAAGTGGAAGGGGACCCATTCCTAGAGTTGAGGGAGGCAGAAAAGACCGAGGAACTTGCAGCTGGGTGAGGAGCTATTGACATGAACACTGCTTCACCCAAGTGGCACCATGCAAATTCAGCAGCATTTGTTGCTTTCCAGAGAACCTCTCTGAGGTCAGAATGAATGATATCCCATTCTCTTCCAGGGAAGGGAAGTGGAATCATTTGGGTGCTGTGTCTACCGAGCTTGATCTTGTTTGGGAGATGCACATACCTAATCAAATTGTTCCTTAATAGTACCATGCGTGCACTAGGAGGGGGTGTGGGACCCTTTTGTATGACATAGCTGGTTGCTATGCAGCTGTATGCCTCTGCAGCTATTGCTTTTACTGCTGCAGTTGCTATAGGAGACTATCAGATGAAGTGATGAAAGATTCCTCCCCTCACTCACCATGGCATATTGCCCGGCTTTGCGTATACTGCATACCAAGCATCTGATCCTAGCAAAAATCTATCCCTGCTTTCTTCCTTCTCCCCTGCTGGAAACCATGGAAACCAAGCTGACTTGATTCTGCCATGGAGAAAGAATAGAGGGGTGGCCCAAAGACGAGGCCCTTGTCAGCTCCACTGAGCTAACCCCATTCTTTGCCAGGAATGCTCTCACAACACAGCCTATAGGAAAGAGTTAAGGCTTTATTTAATCATAGCTGCAACTTGATTAGACTAGTATTCTAATTTAAGATACCATTTAAGAATATTCTTTGATATGTTACTTGCTTCTGTACACACACTGTCATCACACCAGGCATCCCCAGGTACTGGGGAGTAATCTGTGGACTAAGACCACTCAGATCCATTGCGCTCCTTGAAGTTTTCAAGGCAATGTTTGTTTTTAAAATACCCAGATGTTGGGCTGAGCCACATATACATCTCCTGGATGGTCCATTCGTTGGCCAGGGGGTTGCAAGGTTGGTATTTTCCAACTCACGGAATGATTTCTTGAGCTGAAACATTTTCAGGGTTGCACATAGGCGCACACAATTAGTTTTCCTGCCCAGTCAAGAATAAATTAGTTTTGTGGCCTTGCATGCAATTACTGGCATTCAAGTGAATAGTGCAACTCCCTCCCTTACATGCACTCTGTGTGAGAGGTCAGTGAATGGTCACAGCCCTTTGTGGCATCCTCAGTCTCTTTTTCCCCTTGCCACATTGGGTCAAGAAGAGTCCTAGCTGAAAAATGGGACCCTAAAAAGGAGCCACTGGATTCCAGCCTGGGTTGCCAATGACCAAAGGCTCTGTATTACCATCCAATCTGAGTACCTGTTGTAGTTTATCAAAGAATTGGGGATCCATGCAGAGCTACACCAGAACATGGGCTGCAATGTTGATCATGTGCATGTCCCTTCTTAAACATTTATAATTTTTCACAGTTGCCCATCCATGTGCAGCTTATCTCTCCCAGCTGCTGAGCTAACTCTCTTTAGGTGGCAAGAGATACACCACCTGGTATCCAAATCTTTCTCCAAACCTTCATTCCTGTGAGAGATCTTCACAAAGAGAGACAATGGTTGCCACCTCCTTGGTGCACATAGCCCGCTGTTGTCCTTTGACTATAATGAGAACTAAGGAGCTCTCCTCCCTTGAGTTGGCATTCCAAGAAGGAAGAAAAAGAGGTATTTCTCTACTACAGTGCTAGGGCTGTGTTTGATATGGCCCTAGGTGAAGTGGATGCAGTGTCAAGGTCTGCTGGGATAGGGCTGAAAGACCGCCAGAGTGAAGATGACAGAGTGGCATGGCATTGTCCATGCTGCCTACTAGGATTGTTCCCACATCCAGACCATGCCCAGGCATAGCTGATGAGTGTGCCAGTTGGAGCAGCTAAACACCTGCCACAGGGGCTTATTAAATGTTAACCAGCCTGGAGAATCCTGTATCACTACTAGATTATGTGCTTGGCACTGTTTGATTCATGTTATGTCAATACACATAACCCTAGAGTCCATGGAGTATGTTAACACTCTGGCCAGAAGATTACAAAAGAGACAGTAGAGTGGTTCTACTAAGCAAACAAATTTTCATGCAGACAGAATGAAAATGCTGTGCAATTATCATACATAATACAAATAAGAGTGAACTTCATAAGTGTATAAAAATGTTTGCACTGTTGAAGCAAAAACACATAGGGGCACTGTTCTGTTCTTGGTCACAGTAATCCTAGTTGCAAGAAACAATTATTTTTTGGAAAAGGAGGCAGATAAGGGCATGTCAAAGAGCAGCAATAGCTGGCTGCTCCCTAAAGGACAGAGAGCCAAGAACCAAGAGCAATAGCACAGCTGACAGGGCAAGGGTCTCACCCGCCAGAGCGCAGTCCCACAGCAGCTAAGCAAGGCAAGCAGAGCAGGCCCAGTAACAGTGGCCGGGTTCAACCAAGGGTCCAGGTCTTCAGGCAAGTTCATGGTGGTGAGACAGGTCCCAGGTCAAGCCAGGAGGTTAGTCTGCAGGACAGGGTCTGGATCAATGGGGGCTAGGGCTGAGCTAGAGATCAACACTCCAATGACTTAGCTCAGGCAGGGACTGAACATCCAGGGCTGAGCTTAAACAGAGCTCCTGGGCCTTCGGGCAGGGTGATTAGGTGGAGGTCTCAGGCAACACTGGGTCAGGGCCGTTGAGGCTTATTAGTACCTCCAGAACCAAGACAGGGCAGACTGTGCTTAGACAGCGAGTACACAAGCAAAGAGCAGGCAGAAGCCACACAGTCTGCACAGAGTCATCCACAGTCAAAAGGAGTTCAAAAAGAGGACAAAGATTTACAGAAGAAACAGCAACAAGATTTCTCTGTGGAAATTGGTCAAAAGATAGTATGGGAAAGGAGTATTTCACTGACCCTGACAAGTGTTTCTACCAGTGAATTAAATGTGCCTGATAGCATTCCCAGGCACTGAGGCCAACTGGCATGGGATGGCCTGTGTCTATGCTTGTAAGCTGCCTTGGGTTTTAAGTATCAAACCACATCCAGCTGAGGAAAATCCCCATGCAGGATACAGAAGGTAGGACAGTACTCTGGGCATTTTTGGAGCTTTGGCTATCTAGCAGGGGGAGAGCTATTTTTCCTGTCCCAAAGGTGTCAAGTGTCAAGAAAGCAGTTGATAGGTAGGACACTAGCCAGTAAATACGTATGACAAAGACGCTTGGATCTCCTGTCCAGGAGAGTGCCTATCCACCGGAGTGACTCACCATTCTGCGTTTCAAAAGTAGGACACATTATGAAGTTCTAGGACACATTATGAGTTGTGGGAGCAGTTAGAGCTCTCTCTAACTCTGCCTGAGCTCTTGCAAAAGCCTCCGCAGCATGCGTGCTAACAAATCCTGAGCTATCATGGGCTGACAGCAGAGTTAATTCTGGGACATCCTCAGCCTCAATTTTGCTACTATCCAAGCTGAGTCTTTGCACTGTGGAGTGCTACCCAGCCAGGCTGTGATTGCTTTCTTGCCAAGGAGAGACCTCCAAACCTGAGAACAGATCACAGAAAACACAGAATAATTTCTCACTTTTCCGAGGCCGCTTAGGATTTTCCATATCTACGTCATACCCTTCTGTTATCTATTTTTTTCAGGCTGAAAAATTCCACAGAATTTCTGCTCAGTACAAGCCAATATACTCTGATCACTCTTGTTTCTTCTTCTGTACCTTTAAGTTATGACTCATCTTTTTAAAACTGTGCAGTCAAATCCGTCTACAGTATTCCGGGATGGACTGTGGATTTGCACAGTAGAATAATGTTTTTGGTTTTGTCCTCTAATTCCTAATTTTTTTTTTTTTTTGTCTTCCTTGAGCACTAGTGTTCACCAAGAATGATTGTCAATAGCTCCAACACTCCTTTCAGGAGTAGCAATAGCTCCTCATTATACATGGGCAGTCAGGGTTGTTTCCTGCTGCCTTTCCTGCAGCTTTGTGGTTAGTAACATTGAACTTTCTCTGCTGTTTTATCACAGTCATTTCAGATTCTATGATCTTTTTCAAATCTTTGTGATCAGCTTTAGTTTTGTCTACTTTGAATAATTTTGACTTCTCCTTATTCAAGAACTTTTCTAGATAATTCATGAACATATTGAGGATGCATCCCAGGGTATATTCCTGGTAATACATGAGATCTGTTGTGAGAACTGGCTGTTTAGCCTCACCCTTTCTTTTCTCTCCTTTAATGAGCAATTAATTTTTTTTTGATGAGAGCACTTTTGATGAGACACCTTGACTAGATTTTTTAAAAAATCCAAGTATACTTATCCACTTCCTTGTTCACTGCCTATCTATTTTGATAGGCAGTGAAAGATCATCAATTTGTGAGGGACAACTTCTCTCTGCAAAAACTGTGTTGACTTTTGCTTGTTTAATCATTAATCATAGATCTATTCATTCTTTCTTTCATTCCATTTTCACTCAATTTTCTTTGCATGAAAGACAGACTTCCTGGCTTGTAGCACCCAGGAACACTTTTCAAAACTTTGCATGACATTTACCACTTTCTATTTCTCTGATAGCAAAGTAGATTTAAGCAATAGAATACACACTACACTTAGCTGTTTGGCAATCTGTTTTACAATCTGGCCACAACCCACTGATTCTGAAAAGTTTTTACTATTTTTTAATTTCATTTTTATTTTCTAATATGTTTGTCTTTCCTCATTTTTCCAAGGGAAAAGGTATTTGGGTTCCCAGTTTATAAAGCCCTTTGTGCTTGTTGAAAGTGATAAAGAAACATTATGAAGAATGACCATGAAAACTCAAGGTTCATAAAAATCTACATGTGTAAAGAGCATTCCAGGAAGAGTTCAACCTACCTCTTCCATTTAGTTTTGTTTTGATCCACATTTTATGTAACCCTTCTATCAGCTATTGATGGTAACCAAAAGAGCTGGGTTCAATACACAATGAATGGTATTAGGTAGTCTGTCCCTTTCCAAGAAGAATTTTTAAAACTAATAAAGACATATGGCTTTTCTGTCAGAGCTTTCTACAAAATTCCAGCTGTTTTTTTAAACTTCATGTTGTACTGTATCTACCCTTTAAATACATAGATATAGAGGTAGAGTAACATATAGATATAAGGCTAGAGTATATATACAGAGAGAGAAAATATATCTCTAAATATATAGATAACCGATCAGGAAACTAGTTTTGCTGTAACATTAACAAAGTGTTCCTCCCTGCTTTTTGGTTATGATGTCTGCTATATAAAAAAGTTATCAGTTAACAAAAGAGTTACAAGATCTCTCAATCCTTGAAAAGGTCTATCTGGAAAAAAATGGAGACATACTGTAAACTTCCATTCATCTAGATCACACAGGTCTAATCAAATTACTGTATATATGGGCTTCTGATTAAAGCTAATGCAAACACAGCAGTTTCAACCATGTGTCCTCCATTATCCACATTATTAAGAGGAGCACAACTTTTACAAATTTACTACTTCCTAGGATACAAGGGCAGCCTACTTGGGGATTTTTTGATATCTAGGTGAGTCTAGTATTATGAAGTGCTCTTTCAAAGTTGGTAAGGAGGACTTTACAGGGAAGTTGTCACTAACTCCATCACAGCATTGCAAATGTCTCTTTTGAACACAGAATGTACATACTTGAAAAGTGATTTAATCTTTGATATTACAGTCACTCTTTGGAAAGTCTGAATTCCTTCACTAAAACCACATTGCTCAATCGTATTGCCATGCGGATCACTTTGGGTTTTGTTTGTCTTTTAGGTGGACAACAGTATCCAGGATTCTATAAAACACTCATTGCAAAAAATGCTTAATTGCTATGAAAATTCAGTAGGTTTCCTAGGACAACTATACAGACTGTTTTTTCTCCCGGTCATAGACTCGTAGTAGGATTTGGGTTTGAAGGGACATCTTGAAGTCATCTAGTTCAATGCTCCAGTTGAAATCAGGATTAACTTGTAAGTTAATCAGTTTGTTTAGGGCCTGGGAAATGTCCTATTTTTTTCCCTGTCAAAGAATTCTGAGGGTTTTTAATATTTATAGCCTGCGACCGGAATTTTTAAATGCCCCAGAAATAACAGGTTGAGACAGCTAAGAAAAGTGACCTTTAGTGCCAAAAGGAATGCAGCAACTGG
Organism: Theristicus caerulescens; assembly: GCA_020745775.1. Taxonomy (NCBI): domain Eukaryota; kingdom Metazoa; phylum Chordata; class Aves; order Pelecaniformes; family Threskiornithidae; genus Theristicus; species Theristicus caerulescens. Next base: position 90,559,287 of record CM036558.1, read on the forward strand.
TACTGGTAATCCATGGGAAAGCATACAAGAGGGGGCCATCATTTCAAATACAGTCAGGAATGCAATTTTAAAATATTTGCATATAAATGCAAAGAAACTGTACATGGAGCCAGAAAGGCCTAGGTGAGATGGAGTTTGAAGGTAAGAGGATTGTACAGGAAGGGTAGGTGAGAGCAGGGAGAGGAATTGGGTTGGGAGTAGTGTGAGGAGTATCGTCTGACTTGATGAAAAGGATGTAATTACAAGGTGGGGGCTTGTGGACTGGAGGTGCTGTCAGATAAGAAGGCTCGAGGAGCACAAATTCTGTTTGAGGAGTTTGTGGATGCTCAGAAGCAGGAAAGTTAAAGGACTTCAAGCTCTGACAGACAAAATGAGAGATGAAGGTTCCCAAGTGGGAGTTTTAGGAACATTCCCACACCCTAGCTGAGGCATTGAGAGGATTTTTGGGAGTAGTCCATCTTTCCCTGCCCTGTGTTCAGCATATCTGACATAAGACTGCTTTCTCATTTGGCTGTTTCAATTCTGCATAGTTAGCATGGAATGACATTGCCACATGAACATCTTTCTACTTCAGTCTTAACCCCAAAAAGGTAAAAAAGGTTGGGGAAATTGCTCAAAGATAGATGACAAGCCTTTTCAAAATATTCTGCTGGTTTTGCTTATGAATCACAAAAAAATCTTGTGAACGTTCCTTTTAATTCCAGATTATCGGAAAGAGAGATAGCAAGTCATGTTTTATCCCAGCTATTCAGGTCAATGATTCATACATGCTGGTTTTACAGCAGTGAAATACTGTTTTGAATTCCTTGTGTACTTTCTGCTTTTGTCTAACACCACAAATTCTTTATTGTAAAACTTACTGGTATATTTTTTTCCTTTTCTGATTTTGTGCAAATGGTTTCTTCACTTCATTCCTCAGTTTCCTAATTTGTAGAAAGGAGGTCTACATCAGAAGGTCTACATTCATCTCACACTGTGGGCTAAGTCACTATTCCTTACAAGTCATTCAGTTACTCCAGTAGGGGCCTCCAGAGAGAAATTTATAAAATAAGTTATAGTGCAAGTTTCCTTGGTGTACTCTGCTCTTCGGGGGAATTTACCATCTCATCATATTCACATTTTTGTTGAGAAAGGGGTATTATGAGAATAAGTTGTTTCCATCATAAACAGAAGGTGTTGGTAGATTTTTATCTTTATTTGAACTGTGCTAACATAATTTCAGGTAAGTTCCTCTTTCTTTTTAATTAAATTCTTAGGTATCCTATGACACGCATCATCAAGTCTGTCTGTTCTTATTGGTGTACAGAAAACCTAGAAGTAAATGGTAACTAGAAAATAGAGTAGAGATGAGTAACCCTTGAGCCTAAGCTGTAAACACACTCCTAGCTACTCAGATGTAACTCCCATAATATATGGGTTCATCTTGAGTGTAGGAAGTAATAAGCTATGAAAGCTCCTGGGTCCAGAATCACTGGCACGCTAAATGCGCACCACCCCACAGTCGAGTAGTGGGAGCTGTTTTCCCAGCTGAAGTGTTTCAGCTTTACAAAAATGTGAGTGGAGAATACTTAGGCTTAAGAACTGAGTTGCATTACAGGTAGGTTAATAAATAGACTGCTTGCTTAGATGGAAAGGTCACAGTGACCTTGTTTATTAAAGAAAAAGAAGAGATTTTATATTTTTATTACTTTTGAATATATGGGGTTGTTCTTTTTGGCTGACAATGACATGCAGGTTAAGTTATAATAATAATGTAACCATGGTAATAAAATAATAAGTGCTAATGTGGGCTTAATGAAAATGATTTGGTTAACTAATTTTACTGAATGTATTAACTAAGGGCTCAAGTAAAACTAAGGGTGCAGCTCTTTCTGTCTTTTCCTTATATAGCATTTCCAGAAAACAAACTCCTCTGCTTCCACCGGGATAAGTCAAGATGAAGGAGGCAGGCTACTGCTTTGATATTAGCAATAAACTTTGTGTTGCAGAGTGTGTTTTAGTTTAGGTCAGGAGGGTACTTCTCAAGCACATGTCCTGATCATCCCCATTTCCCTGCTGTAGTACACCTTGTGGAATGCCGTCAAAGTATGAGGACTGGATTCCTTTGGGATGAAGCTAAACTAAAAGGTGTGTTTCAACAGCACACCTAATGTGCTCCAACTCCACATAACCATTCAATCCATGAGAGCAGGCCAAGGCTGGATCAAAATAAAGCTCCCTGAAACATATCTAGTCTGGACATTGGTTTCTCAGCACTAGGTGTTTCACTCTACATATCTGTACTATTCTTTAATGCAGACATAGTCAAAAGATTTTAGCTCTGTTTCTTGATATCTACTTAAGTAAGCCTTTGACTTTCTGCAGTGATTTTAATGTTAGATCAGAGATTGAACTGAACGAGAGCCACAAGTGTGAGCGAATCCTACCCATTTATAATAAAGTCTGATGGCTGACATAAACACAGGGGTCTTCATCTCGACTGTTTTTAACTCTCTAGTCCCAGAGATTTCTTTCCTGTATATCTTTGAGGTCCGTTGTTGGTGTTTTTTACCTCTCAGCCTTATGCAGATTTTCCCATGTGGATTGTATGGTGGAAAAGTTATCCAAGCCTGGTAGAAGAGAGTACAAAGCAGGAGGTGCAGTATTGTAGTCTACTTTTTGGCACTACTTATACAGAAGGTAAGAATGGGAAAAAAGGCCTTGGAGAGAGAAGAGGAAGTGTTTAGTGCAGAAAATAGAAACAAACAAAATTCAGGGAGTGCTTGCTCCAGTGTAATTTGAGCACAGATACCTCATAGTCATGAGCTAAACGATTCCAAGGTTCTCCAGCCCTGACATATTAATGTTGCATCAAATTGATATGGGTATATCTTAAGTTATACCTCCTGAAGAAGCTCAAAAAAAAGAAAAAAAGCACCAAACCACTGAAGGAAAAGACAACAGCAGAAATAGTGCTTTCATTAGAGGCACGGCTGTAGGAGTTTGTAGAACATTGGGCTGGGTGTTTACCATTTGATTTGGAATGACAGAATTTGGACAACACCTACAGCTGCTATGATGCTATGTAATCTGATGAATCACTGCTGCATATAAGCACTGAGTCCTTGCTGACTGAGACTGATCATAGAATTTTGAATCCACAATTAAATTATAACTTAAAATCATTATGTCAAACAATGCAAAGGAAAGCTTTTGCTCTTTTTAATCTTCAGCTATTAAAATTTTATGTGGCCATTCACATGGAATATAGTGATATGACTTAAGAACTGGTATAAAATCATCATTTTTTCCTGATCTTAGAAGTCATTTAAGCCATAGCATTTCCTTGCTTATGAATGCAAATAGTCTTTATTGATCCTATTATCATAAAATGTTTACTGCTTTATGCTGTAGTGTGAGATTTTTCAGATGAAGAGCTCAAATCTTCAAGTAATTCATACTATCATTTTCCTCATGTCCTCAAGAGAAACACAGGCGAAGAGGTAGGACAAATAATATTGATTAATATTGAAGTTAATAATGTCATTTTTTACATGTGTGTTTTATACCCGTCTATCATCTTCTTTTAATGTGTTGCCTCATTTTTAATTTACCAATCCCTCTATCCACACTCCATTTCTCATCTCTTCTTCTCCTTACTGTTTAGCTCCAAATTTCCCAACAGGTTACTCACGTGGGTAGGACAGGGGCTTGCACTAGCTTGTTGTGTCATTCTTTGCCCTTCCAGGTCACTTCTTACTTCTTATATCTACTTCAAACCAGTATGGGAACAAAGATTGTACTCACATCCTTAAGGAAGTATGTGTTGTTAACTTAGTGGTAGCCTGATTTGAAGACACACAAACATCAGGGAACTCTCTGCATTCCATGTATATCAGAAGCCTTATACAACAGGAGAGAAGAAGCAAAAAAAAAGTCTCATGAGGAACTGTAGAAATCACTGATATTTCACAATCTGGAAACTAAAGAACTAGGTAAAGGGTAAAATGAGTAATAACTGACTGAATACTACACTGATAAATGCAGGTTGCATGTATCAGTAACTGCAAAGCATTAAAAAAAGCTATATATTAAAAATGGAAGCACATAAACACAGGGCTGAAAGGAGAACAAATCTCTTCACAAGACAAAAGCATCTTCTATCTCCTTTCATTTGGACAGTAATGCACTAATAGCAGAGTGAAATAGATTCAAGCTTCCAATACGAAGCAGTTCATCGTTATGACAAAGGAGAAAAATTAGAGATAAGTCAAGAGATGAGCAAGAAAGAGCATTAAAAATCTTAAGGGGCAACAGAAAAGTCTGAAGATAAATACAGCTTAGCTCAGTGATGACTAAGCATAACAGCTCTCTGCAAACTTAGTAACTGATGGACTGGGGGGCTGAAATGGGGATCACAGGAGAATATTGGGAAACAACTCCCTCATGACATCTTTTATGTGAGAAAGACTCTCCCCCTAAAGAAAGTTTATAGAAAAAGTGAAGAGCAAAAATGTGATCCAACATTGCTTTAAAGTCTTGTGGGGCCACAAGACAGAAAGTTGAGAGTAATGTCCTTTAGGTTAAACAGAGCCTAAACCATACTGGTCTGGACTTCAGAGATGAGTCATGATCTAAGACTGGACCCTGAAGAAGAAGAGGAGATGGGGCTGCAATTTCTGTCCCAGAATCCTCATCCATGGAAACCCACCAGGCTCTGTACACTCTCCAGCCCTGTTGTACCTTCACACACAGGTGGCCTTAAAGACCAGATACGGAGGTTGTGAATGATCAGGCGAAACTAAATTGTATATAATCCACCCTAGAAAGTTGTTCTGGTCTCCTTCATCCACCCAGGCAGAAACTGAGACAAGAAGATTATTAGAGTTCAGGATGACTATATGATGCTGAAATAACAAAGCTTCATCAAGAGCCTCAGGAAATATATTTACAAACATAAATATTTCTGTTAGGGTACCTGATGGAAGGCTAATCAAATTTAGCACAAAGACTCAGTTTTCAGAGGAATAATGCACCAAGACTACAGCACAGCGCAGACTACAGCAGAAAATCTGCACTCTGACAGCACAAGGATGGCAGCACAGTTACAGCACATGGGTTGTGCCTTTTGTCACCCCGATATTCCAACAGGAAGACAGACTGCAGCCACAAGACACCCAAAATGAGGACATAAAATAGGCAGCCACCTTCTCTAAGATTTACAGAGGATGAGGCAGGCAATATTAGGAGGTGAAAGATAATGCCTAGGAGTCAAATACCTATTGATTCCTGAAAGACGTGAAACATCTACCTAAAAATCACTTCATTGTCATCAATTAAAATGAAGCCAGAAGATGCAGTGAGGACTTAAGTCCCACACTGTGTTCCTTGTTGCATACAAGTGACCATGGCCAGACCCCTTAGACACACGTCTTTGTGCTTGCATGTTGGTGTGAGAGTGTGATGGAGTTGAGTCAATACTTAGAAATTGAAATAAAACAAAAATTATCTTCCTCTTCCATATGACCTCATCTTGAAATTCATTGCATTAATCCCTACATGACAAATGGGAGAAGAGAGCTCCACTGTACCTCCAGGTGGGGGCGGGGGGGGAAAGAAATTAAATCTACCTCCAGAAATCCACAAGACATTTTGATACTGGCCTTAAAAAGTTCTAGAAAGAATTTCAGCTGGCCTGAGTATGTCTGCTTTGCAAAAGCTGTAGCCAATAGCTTCTGCATGGTGGGTGTGGAGGGTATTGGTTAACACATACTTGGTGTTCAGACTAATGGTGTTTTTCCTCAATGGAAGAAATCTTGGGCTGTCTGCATGACATCAAGATTACTGTGATCCTCAGATTCCATACTTTCCATACTTACTCATGGCTTTTCATCTTCTTCCCATTCACTATCAGAGTTTATCAAATCATCTAAAAATAACCATATTTTCTGATGTCTGGAAATTAGCAAAAGGATACCCTTCCACAGAAAAAATTAACAAGAAGTTGCTGAGCAATCCTTTGTACAGAAGTTGCAAGCAACTACAATACCACACAGTATTTTTGAGCATGGCAGCACAGCAGACAACACCCACACCACATTCTTCTTTTCTTTTTTTCTTTTTTCGAAGTTCACTGTTACCATGCTTTTTAAGTTCCAAAAGTAAAACAAAGAACAGGTGTTTCTAATGTAGATCTGTTTCGAAAACAGCTGGGGAGAAATCCTCTTCTGTGGTAACCAGCCTTTCTGGTTAGGTATTTAAAGGCTATTTTCCTCATTTTCCCCTGTTTTTTCTTCTCCATGGTTGATACATCTGGTGCCTCTCTTTTTCTAAGATCATTTTTCCCAGCCGCAGTACAGTTGGGGAGAACCAGCTCTGTTTATACAGTCAAAACAGATTTCTTTACCCCTTCGGTTTGTAGCGTTCAGAATCATAGAATCATAGAATGCTTTGGGATGGAAGGGACCTTTAAAGGTCATCTAGTCCATCCCCCCTGCAATTGGCAGGGACACCTTCAACTAGAGCAGGTTGCTCAGAGCCCCATCTAGCCTGTCTTTGAATGTTTCCAAGGATGGGGCATCTACCACCTCTCTGGGCAACCCGTTCCCGTGTTTCACTACCCTCATTGTAAAAGATTTCTTCCTTATATCCAGTCTGAATCTACCCTCTTTTAGTTTAAAACCATTACCCCTTGTCCTATCGCTACTAGTCCTCCTAAAAAGTCTGTCACCTTCTTTCCTATAAGCCCCCTTTAAGTACTGAAAGGCTGCAATAAGGTCCCCCCGCAGCCTTCTCTTCTCCAGGCTGAACAACCTCAACTCTTTCAGCCTTTCTTCATAGCAGAGGTGTTCCATACTTCTGATCATTTTTGTGGCCCTCCTCTGGACTTGCTCCAACAGGTCCATGTCCTTCCTGTGCTGAGGACCCCAAAACTGGATGCAGTACTCCAGGTGGGGCCTCACCAGAGCAGAGTAGAGGGGCAGAATCACCTTGCTTGACCTGCTGGCCACGCTTCTTCTGATGCAGCCCAGGATATGGTTGGCTTTCTGGGCTGCGAGTGCACGTTGTCGGCTCATATCTAGCTTTTCATCCACCAGTACCCCCAAGTCCTTCTCTTCAGGGCTGCAAACAATCCCTTCATCCCCCAGCCTGTACTGATACCAGGGATTGCCCCGACCCTGCACTTGGCCTTGTTGAACCTCATGAGGTTCACACAAGCCCACCTCTCCAGCCTGTCCAGATCCCTCTGGATGGCATCCCGTCCCTCAGGTGTTGTTGACTGCACCATTCAGTTTGGTGTCATCTGCAAACTTGCTGAGGGTGCACTTGATCCTGCTGTCTATGTCATTGATGAAGATACTGAACAGCACTGGCCCCAGAACGGACCCCTGAGGGACACCACTCCTCACTGTTCTCCATCTGGACATTGAGCCATTGACCATTACCCTCTGGATGTGACTATCCAGCCAATTCCTTATCCACCAAACAGTCTACCCATCAAATCCATATCCTTCCAATTTAGAGAGGAGGATATTGTGGGGGATCATGTCAAAGGCCTTACAGAAGTCCAGATAGATGACATCCGTAGCTCTTCCCTTGTCCACTGATGTAGTCACTCCATCACAGAAGGCAACTAGGTTGGTCAGGCAGGACTTGCCCTTGGTGAAGCCATGCTGACTGTCCCAAATCACTTCCATGTCCTCCATGTGCCTTAGCATAGCTTCTAGGAGGATCTGTTCCATGATCTTCCCAGGCACAGAGGTGAGGCTGACAGGTCGATAGTTCCCAGGGTCCTCCTTTCTACCCTTTTTAAAAATGGGTGCAATATTTTCCTTTTTCCAGTTCCCAGGGACTTCACCCAACTGCCATGACTTTTCAAATATGACGAGTGACTTGGCAACTACATGAGCCAATTCCCTCAGGACTCTGGGATGCAACTCATCAGGCCCCATAGATTTATGTATGTTCAGGTTCCTCAGGTGGTTGTGAACCTGATCTTCTCTTGCAGTGGGAGGACCTCTGCCCTCCTGATCCCCATCAAATGGCCCATTGAATAATCCCTTTGACTCTCATCCAGGCCTCCTGCCCCTCCAAGAAGTCGTAAATTTTTGGTCATGTGAACACAAACATGATGTGTTGGTGATGCCAGGTGCTAGCATAGGGGTGTGTCTTAAAATATGGATCTGAGGAAGGTTCCACTAACCCTCTGATTCAGAAATACCACAGAAGCTGATCCAGGTTTGCATAATTCTAAACAAATATAAGCAGTGGAAAACAGCCTCCTAAAACACATGTATTTCTGACAAATGTGTAACAGCCTTTGGCACTCTTCCAAGATGCATGCCATTTCACCACTGATTAAATCAGAGGATGAAACCAGTTGTTCTGTGAGGAGAAGAGACAGTAAAAAAAAAAAATCAGGATCTCTCATAGCACTGAGATGGTAAAGATTTGGTCTTTGACTAAGTTTACCGCACAGATTTAACAACATTTTTGCAATTTGCTCATCAGGAAAAGTTCATCCAGTATTATGTGCTGTAATAAGGATAAGTACAGGATTGTTCCTGTATTACGTGCTACTATTCTGTACTTATCCTGTGCCATGTAAATGCACACCTCATTTTCGGTGGAGCTTCTCTTTTCCCCTATCATCTCAAGCACTGTACCATACAGAAAATCCCAAGCCCTCTTTTTCCTGTCTGAGATGTAATTTTACCTAGTCAGAAAAAGGAAGGATAGCTTTCTCTCCAAAACGACAAGTGGTGCTGACTCTGCTCACGTCTCCCCCTTTATACCCAGCATGATCTGTTTTGCAACGCACTAAGCCTCTCCAGTCCGCGTGGGTGTACTTCTCCTACTGCTGGCTTTCCCTATCCAAGTGGCAGAGAGAGACATAGCTGTGGGAGCTGAGATACATTTAGCAAAGCTCTCTACCCAGCTCCAGCACAGCCTTCCTGTCGTATCCCCAACTGATCCTGCAGTGAACTTCTATCTAATTAAGATACTCAATCTTGTTCTATATCTGGTAATAAAGAAAATAGTATCTTTTTTCTTATTAGGCATTCCACTATGTTTCACAATAACTGGAGAAAAATCTTGGAAAAACAGTCATTATATTCAAAGGTGTCCTATCAATAACTGTGTAACTTCAAAAGAGTAAGAGAGCCCTCTTTAAATTCCCCTCCCATGATCGATGACAAACCTCAAGGTTTCTTTTGCAAGATATCTGTCCTCCACTCTACCAGTGGGACTGGATATCTCTTTGACTATAATAGTTGTCTGGAGGCAGAAACACTGCGTCTTGTGCCTTAATAACATAAATCTGTATATAGCCAGGGTTACAAACTGGGAAAGACCTGTACACCACTTTGCTTTCTCAGTTCTATTCCCTCTTTGTGACAGTGGGATGCTCTGCCATCTCTTTCCCATAGATAGTTCAGGTTGACCTGAAAATTTTAGCATCTCACCAGCAATGAGGGTAAATATTTCTTCTGAAGGGTAAAAACTTTGTCATGTTCTGATGATTTTTGAATAGAGTTCCAGCTTGTCCCTGGACTTCATTCCATCAAAGTCTTCCATAACGGTCAATAAATGCATATTTTTAAGCACATTATTAAAAGGGGGGGGGAAGGAAATAATACTCTTCAGAGCATTTAAACCCCATAGCCTGGTGGAGTGTGTTAAATCTTATATTAAAGAAAAATGCAAAGAAACTGTTAATCCAGAAGCTTCACTTCTACACACATCAGATCCTGAGTGACCAGATTTACCTTTTCTTTCAGCAGCTACTTGCTATAAAATAGCCCTTGCAACCTCTGAAACTGTTTCTACGGAAATATTTCCTGCACCCCCACTTTTTGTGCTAATACGTCTCTTAACAGAGGCTTTTCTTTACTCTTAAGTTCTCAAGGTTTCTCCAGCTCTAGGCTCATCCCAGAACTGTATTTGATTACATGTCTTCCTGTCTCAAACATGCCTTCAGAATTGTTACAAAAGTTATTTTCTTGAGTCTTCCGGGTCTGTAATTTGGAGACTGACACACAAATGATTATTCATGCCAAAGAGCAGAAAATAACACTCATTACATTGCTTTCTTTTGCCTTTGTGATTCCTGCCCATGTAAGAGTGGCACTAGCACACCGAGTTGTAAATTGGCACTCTGCATAGCTCTTACTGATCCACAGCTGTGTGCGTGTTTAAGTGCTTTTCTGAACAAATATACTACAATTAGGCCAATTCAAAGACCACTCATCCAAAGTTGTCTGCACATAGCGCACTCAAATAAACAAAACAGAAACCAGCAAGAGGGCTACGACCACCTGATGTCTAGCCAGAAATTTCTCTCTCTGGCAAGTTATTCACACCCAGAACACCATGGTAACTGTCAAGTGAGGCAAAACACATCTGAATACATTGGAGTGTCCTGCATTTTGAAAACATCCCAGACCTTTTCTCATTGCCTGGAACCCCCTGAGTAATAACCAGCAAATGTTTTTCAAAAACCATCACATAATTTAGCAGTATCTCCTTTTGATCAGACCATCTTATACCTTGGGTTTTGCCCCTGCCAATAGTTTTGCATTTGTCCAGTCCCCAGTGGACATGAAGTCAACTGCAGAACGGGTTATTGCCTGCACTGTTCACACCTAAAATTATAAGTCTGTGTGCCCACAGCCTGTGTTCTTTAACTGCATGCCCACTGCACCTGCATGTATTTGCTATAAGAACCAGAAAAGGAAAACATGTATTTTGGATGTAGGGGACCCCGGCCAATCCTCCCTCCTGGCCTGTGAGGGCAGAGACCCTGGGTATTCCTCCAGCCCCGGGCAGTAGTGCCGGGCTGGGGTGGTTCCCTGTTTATAGGTGGAGCCCACAGTGAGATCAGGTGCATGTTCTCAATATACACACAGACACCCCGCTCCAACCCCAAAACCTTTCACATAACTCCCACTTATCTGTCTGTGAAAGCCAGCCATCCCTCACTGTGCTATCTGTAACTTTTGTCTGCTTCTTACTCTGATACTTGTTACGTCCAGAAATTTCTCATGTCATGTTCAGCAGTTTATCGTGTCCAGTTCAGTTACTTTCAGCTCAGGCCAGGGCCCTAGCATTTGCATGCATACTTCAGGAGGAATGGTACAGATTACTGACACAATTTAAAAAGTAGTCATCGGCAGACATAATCCCAATTCATTTGTTTGAAACGCAAAGTATCAATCACATCACACTCTTGTAAACTTTCCTATATATCCTTCCACCCAGCCTCCTCCCCCCGCCCCCCCCCCGGCAAAGGACTAGGAAGGACTCCTGAAGAAGCTGACACATCCTAACGGATAAAGACCTCAGAAGCCTAGTCATCAGACACACACTGTGGATTAACAAAGCAAAATGCCTTTGTCTCCCTTCTTAAAACCCAGTATGTCTTGAATCCGTCATATTCATGTCACACATATTCTGGGCAGAGCCCTTTTTGACCTTAGGTTTACTAATCAAATAGAAACTCACATTTCCCCTTTTTTAGCTCTGTCTCCAACCATTATGCTACAGACTTAGTCCAGGGTATACAAACTAATGAGGGACAATGGAAAACATAAGACAGATACCAAAATCATGTGGATGCAGACTGAAAATCCAAAGTTTATACCTAGCTGAGTAAGATTCTGCAAACAGTTATCTAATGGAAATAATCACAGATTTTAAAAAAATGCTTTGAACCGGAGAAGTGCCAGACAGATTCCTGGTCTGCTTGGGAGAAAGCTCCCAGTAAGGATGGCCAGTTCCCCCCTCTCTCCATAGGGCTGTTGGTCTCAGACAAAAAAAAGTATGTAAATTAGGGAAAGAAGACTCAGTATACACAATATTTTGAATATAAACTACAGATCTATGATTCCACCAGAAGCTACACGGATATCTGAATCTGAGCGCAACTTGCCGACTATAAGATCTATAGACTACTGCTTCGGTGAAGGAATTTCCCATTCAAATATTACAGATTAAGAGGTTCTAACTATGCCCTGGAGAATACAGATATCAGACACATTAAGATCAGCTAGAGGGATGAGGAAGTCTTCACTGCAGAAGAATCAGAAGTCAATGTGGTTGAATGCACATACTACAGTCAATATATTTTGTTGAAATGTTGGGCTGAAATATATTGACAAGAACACAGTGGGGAAATTTAGAACCCAAAATGCCAACCAATAAAAACCGCATGTGTTCATATTCGAGCTATTGGCAGGTGTTAAATTATCTCAGTGAGCAAGCATTTTGTGGATTACTGAAAGTAATTAACATCTGGAATATACAAGTTTTCTAATGGCTCTATGTGTTGAAGATACGAGTTTCAAAAGCATAAATTTTCTGGAATAGTATTAAACTTAAGTTAGTGATGTAGATGAGAAAAAAAGAAGTGTTAGTTACATGCACAATTGCTACTTTTGCCAAGAATTTTCTGAGATCAGAGGAAGCAAAATAATCAATCATAAAAATCCCTTGAGAAGTGTGATTGTGTAAGTCCTCGAAATGTTCTCTGGTTCAATTATCATTGAAAGGAAAGGAGACCTATCAAACTGTGTAACACCTTATGTTGGTGTTGCAAAATTACTGTAATGAAAGTTAATCAGCAAATGTAATGAAATTCTGCACAGCACAGCCTCATTTTATTGCATAGCATTGATGTAGGCATCCGTTCACATACTGGCCAATCAAAGACCATGAAGTGATGACAATCCATGCTAATAATAACAGAGAGATCATTAAGAGGTGGCATGATTTTAATACAAATGAGAAAAGAATATTATACTTGCCTATAGCATGTCTTCTAATGGAAAAAAAGCACCCACTCATCATCATACAAACCACCTCATGCTTGATAATGTTAGCACTAGCACTCTCATTTTAGAAACACATCCATTTGGTGGGTTCATATTCCATATTTCCTCTATGACTAAAAATAGGATTCTCTCATGCTGTATATGTTACACCCACTCCTCTTCTAGTTAACAAAGGTATTTCTCAACAAATGACCATAAAGGATGTGCCCACCAGATAGTCTCTTTAAGCTACATAGGAACTACATTTAGTTGGGGCTTAGGTTGAAGGTTTGGTCCAAAATGACTTGTGACCTGCTCAGACTAATTTATTCTTTTGGCAGCATTATATTTTTCTTTTCTTTTCTTTTTTTTTCTTCTCTCTTCCTCCTGATGTAATAGCCTATTCTTCTAGGAATATTCTTCTTCCTATTTAGGAAGAGCCTTTGTACCCAGTTACCCATCTAAACAAGTCAATCCCTGATCCTCTGATCAGCTTACTATGTATTACCTATTTTGTGGGACATGATGTGTGGTAATATCCCTTTGGTATTCTAGCATACAATTTGAACAAGTAAACTTTTACCAGTTCCATTGGGAATTCAGAATTTGGAGTGGCTGAATCCAGCAGCCTGAGAGAGGTGAGGCTCCTGCAGCACCAAGCCCCAGGTCCAACCCGTAGCGAGGCTGAGCTTGTATTCCCAGTAAGCACGCACACACGTACACACACACAGAGTGTACTTATGTGTATATGTACCTGGCTGGCTGCACAGATCAGCACAGACAGACACACAGCACACATGCATACAAATGGCACCAACAGCCTCACCCTGCTCTCCTCTCTGGCCAAGCAGGATGAAGGTCCATTAGTGGGATATACATAAAGACACACGTACAAGGTGGATCCATCCAGCAGCTGGGCTCGGGCACCCAGTCTGCCCAGCAGCTGCCCTGGCATCCCAGTCTCCCCAGTTGCTGGCACCTGGACATATGAGCCCCTGAGGCTGCAGCCCTGCTCCAGCTGCTGGTGCAGACCCGCCTCGGTCACAGCCATGCACACACACGCACCACACGCATGTCATCCCCCACTAGTTGGCCCTGGACAAATGGTCCATCCAGTAGCTGGTCCTGTGCCTCCTTACTCTTCCCAGGTGCTTTACCCCTAGAGACACACACATACATGCACGCACACAGGTACATACGTGCACACACACATGCACGCACACACACGCGCGCACACACACGCGCACACACACACACATGCACACCCCTCACTGGCAGTTGGCTGGGACTCCCCTCGTACATCCATAGCCAGCTTCCCCTGTGGTCTCACCCCTAGAGACACCCCTGCCCTGGCTCCCAGGCCACATCACCTACTCGATGGCTAGCCCGACTTAGCAGTCAGACTAGCGACCTGGCTAGTGCTCACACACTCCCTTGCACACCTGCATGCACTCCAGGTTCTGGCATCATGGACACAGGGGAGCCTGTGACCCATGCCCACACCTCAGCTGCTGCACGCAGTCCCCCATGCACACACACGCACACAGAATAGGGAGCCCTGCACCCAGGAAAAGAGTTAGAAATGGAGTTAAATAAGAAGACAGGACATTCTGCACTGGTCAGGCACAGTGCATGGCCAGGCTAGTGTACTGACCAGCAGCCTGTTTAAACACAACCAGCCCCATTTCTCTCTTTATCTGTCTATTTTCCCATGCTTGTTCCTCCACAAACCACCATGATCCCTCCCTTCCCCTACCTTTGGTTCCTCCCCTAAACATCCCACAGTAAGTCTTGGGAAATCCTGAAATGCTCTACCCCTGCATCCCATAACGTGACCCATACTCCCATAAGCAGTGATCCTTCTCGGCCTGTAAGGTGATGGCAACAGCCCCTCATCTTGACTTGTGGTGCCGAAATCATGGGGCTGGGACAGCCCTGGGAGGAACAGGGGCAGCGTGTCCATTCCTCTGACTGGGTTATTGGGGTCCCCCCACCCACCACTGAGCCTCTCTGCTCCATCCTGTGTCTCTGGAGATGGGCTATTTAAACACATATTGTAACATTTCTCTGATTCTGTGACCTCACAGTTCTGTGACAAGATCATTACGAAAATAAAAAATTCTTCAAAGGTCTCTGCTAGTAACCTTCTTCTAGTCCCCTTCATAAGCACTACTTTCCATGCCTCCTGCGAGTCTTCTTTGGCTTTCCTCTTAGCTTTCTGTGAAGTAATATTCATGTCATGAATTTATTTTGCAAGTCTGTGCTTAAAATATGGTTTAAGTTAGGTTTTTACATTCCTGTTTCTAAGGATTTATTCCTTAAAAGAAGAATCAACTTTTTTGAATGGAGACAATTTCTTTGTATGCAATGTGGACTGAAGCCAAACTTTAACAATTAGATTTCCATTTTTACTTGAATTCACTCATAGCTGCATCATCATAACAAGATGACTTGATTCTGATGTCTGCTTTTGACAAAGTGAGGAGATAAAGGCTATGGAAAGGGCTTTTGTTTCTTTATGTCACCTCAAACTTGCAGGTGACGTTGTAGAGATCAGATAGAAGTCAGAGTATTGCACAGCTTTTGGTTCTCACTAAACAAAGGCTGAGTGCTTATGGGTAAAGATCAGGGAGAAGGCCAACAAGGGAGATATCCTGGTGGGAGTCTGTTATAGACCACCCAACCAGGATGAGGAAACAGATGAAGTTTTTTACAAGCGGCTGGCTGAAGTCTCAGAGTCTCTAGCCCTTGTTCTTGTGGGAGACTTCAACTTACCAGATCTCTGCTGGAAATACAACACAGCAGAGAGAAAGCAGTCTAGGAGGTTCCTGGAGTGCGTGGAGGATAACTTCCTGATGCAGCTGGTAAGCGAGCCAACCAGGGGAGGTGCCCCGCTGGACCTGCTGTTCACGAACAGAGAAGGCCTGGTGGGTGATGTGGTGGTCGGAGGCTGTCTTGGGCACAGTGACCATGAAATGGTAGAGTTTTCGATTCTTGGAGAAGTAAGGAGGGGGGCCAGCAAAACCACAACCCTGAACTTCAGAAGGGCAGACTTTGGCCTGTTTAGCAGTTTGGTTAGCAGAGTCCCTTGGGAGGCGGTCCTGAAGGGCAAAGGAGTCCAGGAAGGCTGGATGTTTTTCAAGAGGGAAGTCTTAAAGGCACAGGAGCAGGCTGTCCCCATGTGCCGCAAGTCGAGCAGGCGGGGGAGAAGACCGGCCTGGCTGAACAGAGAGCTCTGTCTGGAACTCAAGAAGAAAAGGAGAACCTACCACCTTTGGAAGAAGGGGCAGGTGACTCAGGGGGATTACAAGGATGTGGTGAGGTTACGCAGGGAAAAGATTAGAAAGGCAGAGGCCCAGCTAGAACTTAAACTGGCCACTGCTGTCAAGGACAACAAAAAATGTTTCTACAAGTATATCAGCGACAAAAGGAGGGCTAAGGAGAATCTCCCTCCGTTGTTGGATGTGGAGGGAAACCTGGCCATGAAGGATGAGGAGAAGGCTGAGGTACTTAATGCCTTCTTTGCCTCAGTCTTTAATAGTCGGGCTGATCATCCTCAAGGTTTTCATGCCCCTGAGCTGGGAGATGGAGATAGGAAGCAGAATGAAGTCCCAGCTGTCGAAGAGGTGGCAGTCACTGACCTGCTCCTCCACCTGGATGCCCACAAGTCTATGGGGCCGGACGGCATCCACCCAAGGATACTGAGGGAGCTGGCGGAGGAGCTTGCCATGCCTCTCCATCATTTATCAGCAGTCCTGGTCAACCGGGGAGGTCCCAGATGACTGGAAGCTAGCTAATGTGACACCCATCCACAAGAAGGGTCGGAAGGAGGATCCGGGGAACTACAGGCCTGTCAGCCTGACCTCGGTGCCGGGGAAGGTCATGGAACAGATCATCCTGAGTGCCATTATGCGGCATGTGCGGGACAACCGGGGGATCAGGCTCAGCCAGCATGGGTTTATGAAAGGCAGGTCCTGCTTCACTAACCTGGTCTCCTTCTATGACAAGGTGACCCGCTTAGTGGATGAGGGGAAGGCTGTGGATGTTGTCTACTTGGACTTCAGTAAGGCCTTTGACACTGTCTCCCACAGCATTCTCCTGCAGAAGCTGGCTGCTCATGGCTTGGACAAGTGCACTCTGCACTGGGTTAAAAACTGGCTGGGTGGCCGAGCCCAGAGTGTGGTGGTGAATGGAGCCAAGTCCAGTTGGCGACCAGTCACGAGTGGTGTTCCCCAGGGCTCAGTGTTAGGACCGGTCCTGTTTAATATCTTTATCGATGATCTGGATGAGGGGATTGAGTGCACCGTCAGTAAGTTTGCAGATGACACCAAGTTGGGTGGGAGTGTCAATCTGCTGGAGGGCAGGAAGGCCCTGCAGAGGGACCTGGACAGGCTGGATTGTTGGGCCAAGGCCAACTGTATGAGGTTCAACAAGGCCAAGTGCCAGGTCCTGCACTTGGGTCACAACAACCCCAGGCAATTCTACAGGCTTGGGGAGGAGTGGCTGGAAAGCAGCCTGGCTGAAAAGGACCTGGGGGTGATGGTTGACAGCCGCCTAAACATGAGCCAGCAGTGTGCCCAGGTGGCCAAGAGGGCCAATGGCACCCTGGCTTGTATCAGGAATAGTGTGGCCAGCAGGACCAGGGAGGTGATAGTGCCCCTGTATTCGGCACTGGTGAGGCCGCACCTCGAGTACTGTGTCCAGTTTTGGGCCCCTCAATTCAAGAAGGACATCGAGGTGCTGGAGCGTGTCCAGAGAAGGGCAACTAGGTTGGTGAAGGGTCTAGAGAACAAGTCTTATGAGGAGCGGCTGAGGGAGCTGGGGTTGTTTAGTTTGGAGAAGAGGAGGCTGAGGGGAGACCTTATTGCTCTCTACAACTACCTGAAAGGAGGTTGTAGAGAGGTGGGGGTCGGTCTCTTCTTCCCAGTAATAAGCGATAGGATGAGAGGAAATGGCCTCAAGCTGCGCCAGGGGAAGTTTAGGTTAGATATTAGGAAAAACTTCTTTACTGAAAGAGTAGTCAGGCATTGGAACAGGCTGCCCAGGGAAGCGGTTGAGTCCCCATCCCTGGAGGTATTTAAAAGACAGGTAGATGCAGTGCTTGAGGACATGGTTTAGTGGTGGACTTGGCAGTGGTAGGTTAATGGTTGGACCTGATGATCCTAAGGGTCTTTTCCAACCTTAACAATTCTATGATTCTATGATTCTATTCTATGAAAGGAAGAGGAAGAATGTCCTTTACATGTTAAGCCTGCATGAACCATGTTATCACTGGATGCTAACGAATGGCATGGAGTAATGGTTGAACAAACTCTGCAATAAACCTGTAATTTATAAAGTAGTTTTTAAATTGTATTCTTCCCAGTGAAATAGAAGCATCAGGTGAGATTTAGGAAGAATCTGCTTAACAGATGGTGTTCTGTGGGCGAAATACACTTGTGCTTGCTTGCCTTTTCATTTTTTGGGTGCACACACATCAATTTTTCCATGTAATACTAGTCTGAAGTAATACTGGTCTGAAGTGACTTTTTGTTAGCTTGTTTAATTCTGTAGAAAAAGGAGGAAAAAAATTCACACAGTGTACAGTACAAAAAGTCTTCATATCAAGTTATCTGGCAATATCTCAGACTTTTTCCTTGCAACACTTAATTTGCTCTGAGCAGGCTTGAATGTGCAGAACAACAGGTAGGAGAGATTTGGTTAGAAATTAGAAGTTACTAAAAGCATAGTAGTCAAATTCCTGCTTATAATCTGAAGAGACAGTAGGGACTGTCTTTTGGGAATGAAAGGATGTAGTAGGAAATGACAGAGGATAAATAGCCTCCTTCCCAATTTATAAAATGTATAAGGCAGAATATTCTGCTCCTGGTGGATACTTGATTTTATTGCAAAAAGATATTGTTACAATTTTGAATCTGTCAGAGAGAGTTTTTAAAATAGAAGGGGCTCCCAATTTGTACTCATTCATTATAAAAACCTATCAAAATCTGAAATCTAGACTACTTTCTGACAATAATTGTAGCATCTAAAAGGCATTCCTGGAGCTCAGACAAAACCCAGCAGAAGTTACTCATAACTGTAGCTTGTTACAGGAGGGTGAACACTGTAAGAACAGTAACATCAGAGCGCTTAATCAAAGTATATGGGGGAAAAGAAAATAGCTTGAAGGGAAAATGCAGCTCTCCATCTTGCGTATGCTCTGAATAGTATTCTTTCACAAGAAAGTCCAGGTAGGTTGTTTTCAAACAATGAAATGGCTTTGAAATGCTTAGTCAGAATGAATGCTTCCTCTCCTGTGCTCCTCTCACTCATCCTCCACCATGAACCATAGCCACCTCCTCCACGTCACTCTCCAGTTTCTGTTAGGCTGAGATGCACTTGGGATCTACCATAATGCCTCCACACTGAAGGTTCCAGCCTGGAATTTGTTAACTCCTAGGTCTTGTTGTCCTCAGGGATCAACTGGAAGCATTTACCATTGTTCAACTTTCAATCATCCACAATTTTTCAGCACTTCAAGATGAATGAGCATTCAATGACACCAAGTAAAAAGGGCAGATGATAGGAGAACCCTACCCAGAAAGGAGTCATCTCTTTGACACATGAATCTCTATCAGAGATTCAGTAAGAATAACAGAAATCTTACGTGCAAACAATGAGAAACAGATCGGGAAGAAACATTCAAAGAAACAGGTATTTGTTTCACATGTTGATCAGCAAACACCTACATTTATGAAAGTAGTTAACTGTAGACTGTACCCAATTGTATTTTTAAGCAAGCCAAGGTATAAGAACAATTCTTCTAGCTGGAAGGACAAACCATGAGCTATTAACATGCACATACTTCGGTAACCTTTCAGAAAAGAAAAGGGTCTGAGAGCTTGAGCCCTTAAGGAAAGGCAGTCAAAGCATTTGACATCTTGTTTTCCTACCAGATGATCTTTAACATTTTCTGTCTTACTGCCAAGACCTACCAAATATAAGTAACATAAAGGATTCACAGAGATATTGTTCTTTCCCACCTTTTTTATTTTAATAAAGGCTATTTAAAAAGCAGAGCTCTATATATGTTTACAGTGCCTGGTCAGGGAAAATTTTTTCCCTTAAGCTGACGCTCTGAAGACAGCACACATAAATGTTACTATATATTTTTCTTATACTCTTAACCCACAGTTCAAAACTGTTTACAGCACAAAAATGAACTGAAGATGACGGCCGTCATTGAAGATGACAATCGTCATTGTTTCTGAGGCCACCAGTATGCAGTTCAGAATGCCAATGGAGGAAGGAAAAAGAAGGGGAACAGAAAGACCTCATGATGTACAGGGGACATTATTTTAAAAGGAAAGAGAGACATTAGGATAAAGATGACTGAGTAGAACAGAGTAAGAGTTTGAGGGAGAAGAGATATATTTCCCCTTATCATTCCTAAGCCATTGTTTTGTTCCCAAAGTCTTCCAAAGATGGCCATATGATGTTGCATCAGCAACATTTGCACCCATCTGTCATGTTCTCCAAGAGCAGAAATACAGACAGATTAGGATTTTCTGACCACTTGGCTCTATCAGAAGTTAGTAAAGCTGTTTGGAAGTACGTTTGCCAAAAAGTTCCAATGAAAAGATGAAGCTCTCTATAGGAAGTGAAAAATAAAAGGTTTCTGTCTTTTACATACACCTCTAGTCAGTGAAAACTTCCTTAACTTTCATACTAGAAAGAGGCGTCAAGCATATTTTAAGACAATTTCTTACATAGTTTGACTGGTACCATGCTTATGCTGAATTTTTCACTTTCAGCTATACTTAATATTTAATACAGTCTTCCTAGGCATATAAGAAAGTGGGTAAGATGTGGCTCAGTTTTCCGAAGTATCAGATACATGCTGCTTAAATTCAAATCAATGCATTTTGGTAAGTTAAAAAACTGTGGAAGCACAGAACATGAGAGGTGGGGCTCGCCTGGACCAAACTCAAGTTTAAAACAAACATCAGATGATTGTGTCTGGGTGCAAAGAAAGGCCATAAACCATCTTATTGCTACTGCTTAGTTTCATGTGGTAGAAAGTGCTGAGCTCTTAAAGTAAAACAGATACTATCAGGTCAAATAAATCAAACCAAATACTAAAAATAGAGACCTGTTATTCCTCTCTTTGATTGCCTTTAATTTTTTACAGCTCAATTAAAAATGGCTCAGAGAATGAAATGAGAAAGAAGTTTGTATATATGACTAGTCCAGTGGTCAGTTCAAAGGATATATGGGCAACTGGCTTCTAGTCCTTGCTCCACTGAACAACTTCATATTTGATTACAAAATATCTAGGTGGCTATGATGTGCTGCTGAGGACTTAAGGAGCTCTATCCCAAATTGAGCAAAAAAAAAGCATCTAAAACTGGGTCTTCTGTAACCAAGCTGAGTTCTTCCAAGAGCTGAGTATAGCAGACTGACAGTTACCACCCTCAGACTGTTTTTTACAAAGGTGGGAGGCTTAGGCACTGTCTCTGAACCAATTCGCTTGTGTTGAGTCACCTGTATGAATTAATGAGATGAATCCCAAAGGTGTATTGGCATTCCTTCAGTTCCACACAGCCCACACAGCAGCGATCCTGCACGTGCCTGCCAACAAACGTATAGAGAGAGCGAGGAAGCCCTGTTTTTTGAAGAGCCATTTTTTTTACTTGAATGTTTACAAAGGCAGTCAGGTATACAAATCTTCCTAGTGAATCTAGACTTGTTTTCACTTCCAGAAACATACATTTAGAATATGTAGTCTAGTGCTTGTTTCATGAACTCAAGAGGAAGAGATTTCACTGACATGATATTAAATATCTCTGATGAATTTGCTCCAAGATAGCTTTATTTAAGAATAATTCACTAGAACAGGGCACTCACTCATGTCTTATACCTTCCTGATGTACTTTATTCAAGCAGAGGCTTGGCTGTGTAAGCTATTTTAATTAACACTTTAAGCTAAGCCTTCACCATCTGCTCTCCTTTATAATTACAAATGTAAAGGGAATCTCATTCTCAGTAGCATCATTAAAATTCAAGATATTAAAGAAAAGACATAAATGCATGCCATTTTATTCATTCCAAGGGCACTCATTTGCTGTGTTCCTTTTTACTGTTTTTGTCTCATCTAGGACTCAAAGGACAGAGCAGTGCTAAATGGTGCCAAAATATTTCCTTGACTGAGCTCTTGGGACTGCCTTTGAAATCATGGATGACTCACATGAGCTTCTGAATCATAGAGAAGAAACACATACTGTAGCAATATTATTCTAGGCCAATAAAAAGTTGCTTTCAGGAAATTTCATAGAAGTTTTCTATATCAAATTCCCCAGCTTTAACTGTTATGGGGGAAAAGGGTATTCATCAAGAATATAAAAATAAAAACAGGAGTCATACTAGCAAAAGATGCAAAAAATGAATGACAGAAGTACATAAGTTTCCTTGAAGTATTGTAGTACTTAAAGTTATTATTTCCATTCTCCAGGTACTTGGAAACCTACTCAATTATGGTTTCCTGTGTCCTGCACTGACCCAGCAACTTGCAGAGCAATCTAACCATTCTTCCCATCAGCATGGTCAGCAGGGAGAATATTCTCAGCTAGCTTCCTCAGAAATGTCCCAGTGCCTCCTACAGTATCAAACAGCCATGAGCACTTGTTATCAGATGTACACCAAAGACAAAGCTGAGTCAACAGCCAACAAGCTGCTAGAACTGTGGGGGAAGAGTCCTTTCAGCAGCATTGATCAAGAAGATTTTGTATAATAAACAAGGAAACTCTTAGTAGTTAGTTCCCAGTATATTCCAGAGAAGTTTATGTTTTGAACTGTCTTTACTGATAAAGAAGACTACATGAAAGAAGTGACTCTATCATCAGTTTCTCTTACTAATGGAAACCCAACACAAGACTGTGAATACTAGTTAGTCTCGTGGCTCCCAAAGTCCATCTGAAAGACCCTTTCCCTGACTTCGACATCCAAAGAGACACTCTAGAGATTTTTTTCTGCTGTTCAAGTACACAGACAGATAAGGTTCCTTTGCAGAAAGGCATAATAAAATTGATATTTTGAATGAAAAGAGTTATAATTGCTATTAAATTACTACTATTTTTAGATGTAAACAAAGAAGAGGTCATGCTATAAATTATTCAACAGCTGTTAAATAGAAACATTAGGAGTCACAGAGGTTTTAACTTTCCCAGAATTGGAGTCTGATTTGCTCCCAAATGCAGAAGAAGCAGAAACAATATTTTTGAAATTAATTCAGATAAAAAAAAATTCAAGTAATACATTAATCTTAGATTTACAGATCATAATCCCAGCAGTTTCTTCATTCTTTCAGCATTTCGTATTTAGCTTGACTTTTTTCTGTAGTTCTTGGTTGTTAATACTAAATATTCTTAATTCATTAACGTCTCTAATATTTAGACTCATGGAATTATTTCATCTTCTTCATTGGCCCATATTTCCATTAGAATTGATCATTCCTGATATAAGCATATTCCATTAATCAAACTAAAAATGAGGCATATCAAATGCCAGTAATAACTTACATACGATCTATTATCTCTGTAGTCACAGCAAGCGATTTCTAGTCTGTTACTCAATATTTATTTTTTCATTTCAGTGTGCTAGGGTAAGCAGCAAAACATGTAATGTCATTCTAAATTTCCCTGCAAGATTAAAAGATAAGAGATCAATACCACTCCTGATTTTCTGCCTTGTAACTTGAGGATCTCCCTCATATAAAATATGTTGAAGTTACATGAAACTTAACTTTGAAATTCTTCTGCTCACAGCAGGACTTGGTACAAGATGAATTTCAGAGATGCCCTCCAAATGTCTGGCTTCACTGTTTGTATCAGTGGAAAAAGCCATTCTAATGTGATGCTCAAAGCTATGCTGATAAAATGCAACACCAGCAGGAGCAGATAGACCTCAAATCTTGCTCCTGTCCACCCAGCTGCCTTGATAGAAACTAGTTCCCACCCAGAAGTGTTATGTTAATCTAGTGCTTAAAAGGATCTAGAAAGAGCTCAGGACCATCACTTTGCTCACACTGGTACAAAGTCTCTTGCCTATTGCTCTCCTGTTCCACCACATGGTTATATTGATGGAGAAGTTCATACAATAATATTGTTAGAAGGGAACTCTGAAGGTCATCTATTCCTCCACTGCCAGCCTCCTCAAGCTGGGTCAACTTAGATCAGGTTGCCCAGGACCTTGTCCAGTTATGTTTTGAATATTTCTAAAAATGGAAACTCCACACAACCTTTGGGCAACCTGTTCCAATGTGTGTTTGTGTTTGACAGATGAGGCTGACCCAGGCGGAACGGAGCCATAGGCAGACCCTGTGTAGTCCGATCAGTACTTTACACAGGAGGTGGTCCTTTTGCAGAATTTTAGTTTGTTGTAAAACACTTGTACAGTGCTACAAATGAATGAAAATTCCATAAATCTAATGTCCAATCTTTCAGACTTTGTCATGCATATCATCCTTATTCCTTCAAGGCAAGGCAGGAACAGCACTGTCTAAGTAAAAGCAACAAGATTTACATGTTTGCTCAACATTTCAGCACAGCCATTTCCTTAGCTCCTGTCCACAAATCTAAACCATGCTGATACATCAGAGAGTATTCTTAATCAAGGTTACAGGACTGCATGGAAAAGGTAAAGTACACATTTTCATTTTTTGGAGTTGGTGCAACCATGTTATTGAAAGGATTGTACATGAACATGATGAAAGAAAAACAAGATCTGAAGAATTTCTAAAACCTTCCCAATTGTGAGTCACCACAGAGAATTTACTGGCATCATTTTGTTCTCTGGTTTTTATACCAGCTCTTACAGGATGCTATTTTAGAAGCAGTTGGACATTTTACAGTGTGCTTTTTTCCCTGCATTTTTTTTTTTGGTAAAACTTCTTGTTTGCCTGAGAGTACACAAACATTTTGAAGATAATACAGGGATGCTGTATACTCAGATCTTTAATGCTACTAAATGATGCATTCCATACTCTGAAGATTACAAAGAGGCAATGAAATAAGACTATGGTGCCAGGAATTTGGATTTTGATGGAATAAAAACCCTAGAAATATAAGCTATCAGAGTTATGTACTTGTGATTCCTATGAACTGCACGAGGAGAATTAGGCACTTCACAAAATAGCCCAAAATCCAGCACGTTGGCCAGGGAACTGTTTGAAGTTAATAACAGAATGAACACAGTGTCTTTCTCAATGAATAGCATAAGGCACCTGAGAGGCTGCAGAAGAGCAATAAATTTTTTTCCTCCTTTTTCTTTCTCCATTTTTTCCAAGAGGGGTTGCTGAAAGTGTCAGCACTGCTCCTGAACACCTCTTCCATAGCTGCAATTAGAGCATTGATTCAGTGGTTCTGAAACAAGGAAGGATGAAGGCCTGGGACTCACTGCCCCAAGTCATTTGCCCAGTAGTGGGACTTCTGGATTCTGATCTCTGCTAAAGCTTCTCTGTTTTCTGTTGACCCTAAAGCTGTCTAACATAAAATTGTCTTAGAGATCTACAGACTCAGGACTATTCTTGCTTGTTGTCCTGTTGGCTCCAGGAATTTGGCATTATCTTCTGGTAATATATATGTACCTATGGAATATACCTCCTCCCTGCAGCTATAAGACTTTGTTACTTTTATGGGCAAAGTGAACCCTCAGAATCCCTAATGACTGTGCAAGCCACAGGTTCAGGACAGAAGGACAGACATTGACACCACTGTCTAAGGGAAAACTGGACATAGCTTGGGACTTTGCTGCTGTTCTTTCTAGTTTCAGCATCCCAACTCAGACAGGAGATATTTTAGCAGATGCAGAACTTCAGTTGTAGCATATACAGAACCTGCAAGCTTATCTGGGAGATGACTAGTGAATTTCAAATGTTTTTAAGTTCAGTTAGCAACTGAGCAGATGTTTTCTCGTTTGTAATTTTGAAGCTTGACACATGAGATTTATCTATGTATTGTATCTGGCACTGAGGGTCTTTCCTGTATGTTGTCATTATTGCAATTACCACTGAAGATGATGATAGTTGCCCTTTTCTTATCACCAAATTCAATTCCTGCTAGCAGCCTTTTAATTAATTCTGATGTTCAGTAGACCAATCGTCAGACAAAGGCACAAGGGACTCATAAGATTTCATTTTGCTCATGCTTACTCCTACTGAAAATTATGACTCAGTGGGAGAAGAGGAGGCCAATATGTAGCACTGAATGATTCATTACAAATATTTCAGAACTCTGACAGCAGTTATCATTAAAGCTTTTATAAATGTGTTTCCTGGAGAGAATCCCGTGGTTCAGATCTTCCACTGTGGGTAGACTCAGTTTCACCCAAACCAAAAGTGGGCAATGGCGACTTCAAGCAAGGCTTATAGTCTTCCAAATTTCTACCTTCCTGTGAGATAATCTCAAGAAATTTTGGATTTATGTCCACTTTCCCCAAGCTTTTAGAGCTGGCAAATAAAGACTGTATGTGTTTTGTAAATGGGGAAATTCCTGGGGAATTTGGTAGCTGGGTGTCAGTCAAAGATCTGAAATGTTCTTGAGAACTATGAGAATGTAGTATATTTTTTATTAGACTAACTTGCATAGACAGAAAAACCAGGAAAATATTAATATACAGAAACTTTTCTTTGTGTATTGAGCAGAAGGAACAAATTTTAAAGCTGAACAGAAAGTTGAGTTCTTCCTCTTGTGCAAACCAAAAATAAGCATATCCTTATACCTGATCATTTTGCTATGACTGCTGAAGCTTTTCTGTCTGAATCTCACACAACCAAAAGAACAGTAGACCTCTTCCAGATGATTACCTGTTGTACCAGTTAAAATCTGCAGCAGCTGAAACAAAGGAGTGATTGAGCACCTTCATTTAAAAGGAAAAACTGAAGCAGAAAATGTTTAATCTTGGATCACAAAAAGTGTAATTGAGGTACAATCTGAATGCCGATAAGCATAATAGTGTCCCAGGTACCACCTGCAATTTATTCACAGACACCAAGCTGTAGGTGATAACCTTCCTACAAGCACCTGCCACCAGGGCGCTCACCCAGCAAAAGCTGTCTCTGCTGTGCATCAGCTTAATTTCAACATCCACACTATTCAACAAAGTTGTCTTGAAAGAACGGGTCACTGTGGAAGGGTCCCAACAGTTCAGTCCTCCCACTCTGGGACATCAGAGCTGAGCATTGCCTAATCCCTGATCACCAACATCATTCAGCATGAGCTTCCTGCTGGCCAGATATGTCTTTGGAGAAAAAAACCTGTGAAGAAATGTGAGGACAGCATGACACAGCTGTAGCTGAGAAACAACCTGATGACTGAGTGGTAGCAGAAAGAGCTGCATCGCTGGCTTATAAATCAGTTCTGGACTTATAAATCAGTCCAGCTGTCTGAAATTAGAGCCTATTGCTATTTCACCACAGGCCTATAGGATCTCTCACACTGAGCTCAACCTGATGCACAGCGCCTTAGGTGCCCAAGCGATTTGTATTGCTATGGCCTTCTATCTGCAAGTCTGTTGCCTTCTTGACATTCAGAGCTTTGTAACCCTTCACACAGCTGCCCAGGCAGTACCTTCCCTTGTTTTCCTCATGCTATCACTCTCATAGAATCATAGAACCATAGAATCATTTAGGTTGGAAAAGACCTTTAACATCATCAAGTCCAACTGTTAACCTAGCACTGCCAAGTCCACCACTAAATCACATCCCTAAACGCCACATCCACATGTCTTTTAAGTACCTCCGGGATGGGGACTCAACCACTTCCCTGGGCAGCCAGTTCCAATGCTTGACAACCCTTTCGGTGAAGAAATTTTTCCTAATATCCAATCCAAACCTCCCCCGGCACAACTTGAGGCCAGTTCCTCTCGTTCTATTGCTTGTTGCTTGGGAAAAGAGACCGACCCCCACCTTGCTGCAACCTCCTTTCAGGTAGTTGTAGAGAGTGATAAGGTCTCCCCTCAGCCTCATTTTCTCCAGGCTAAACAAGCCCAGCTCCCTCAGACGCTCCTCGTAAGACCTGTGCTCTAGACCCTTCAGCGGCTTCGTTGCCCTTCTTTTAGACATGCTGCTGTGGCCATGGCCTTGCACCTGCAAACCCCAATACTCTTGTTATGGTGGCTTCTCATGGAAAATGGTTGCTACCAGTGTGAGAATCACCCCTTCTTTCCCAGTTTCCCTACTCCTTCATTGTAGCTCTTTGTTTGCATTATGGGGAAAATACTACCTGAGGTGAGGAATGGAACAGGCCATCTTTTTCTGGGCTTCCCATTTCTTTTGCACTGCTTGGCACAGCTTGTTGTTCTTTTTCTTTTTCTTGTCCTGACCAGGCTGCTGTCCTGTGCCATCCTATTTTTCTTCCAAGGCATTGGGGTGGGCCTTGCCTCTGGGAAGGTGATGTGTTTATTTCTATTAAAGCCTTTTCTTTGAATAAAGACCAGCCACAGTTCTCCTGTCCTGTTAGCATTCCCAACTTGTCCAGGATGATCTGAAAAATGTGTCTGACCACATTTTTTGCAATGTGAGAAGTGCTTATGATGTGGGGCTTAATTATTTCCAAACCTCTTTTCAAAAGGGGTATAGACTTTTGTGACTAGTACCCCCTGTTCCTGACCCCTAGTAGTATGGTTGGCATAACTAAGGCCATTTTATAGAGCAAACGGCCATTCTCTGTGACCAAGGTGGTCATGTTATCAGTGCCCTTTTCCCTCCTTATCAGGCCCTGAAGGTCCTGTGCACCAGATGATAGATTTCTTCTTCCCCTCCCTATCAGCCTCAAGGTTCCAGGGCACCAGGCTGACTACTCCCCTCTTTACCAGCCTTGAAGGTCGCAGGCACCTGGCCAGCC
Organism: Theristicus caerulescens; assembly: GCA_020745775.1. NCBI lineage: Eukaryota > Metazoa > Chordata > Aves > Pelecaniformes > Threskiornithidae > Theristicus > Theristicus caerulescens. The sequence continues at coordinate 90,587,956 of CM036558.1, forward strand.
AGCTTGTGATGACCCCGTCACAGAACAGGGAAGCGTAGCAGCACACAGAGCACTGTCTATAAAATCAAGCAGTTACAAGTCCTAAGTGAGACTTGGACTGGAACTGCTGCTGGATGGCAAAACCCGTGATCCCTCGCTGGTCAGGGATGCCTCCACTGTCATCTGCTTCCTCCAAGGACTGAGTGAGGTGACTCCTCTTCTTTTACCTATTTTGACTCTAGATTATGATTGTTATATTGATACGGCAAGCCACATATTAAGATTTGACCCAGTCTGCAAAGGGTCTAGGTGATTAGAAACCATAAACTAAGCTATGCTATAAAATTCTGTGCTACGTTACTTATAAAATTATGCTACACTGATTCTGCTTATTAAAATCCTGTGCTACTCTGATAATAAAATTCTATGCTATGCTGATCATAAAATTCTGTTGAAAAAATAAAACTTTAATTGTAACTACAAATTAGCACTGTCATCATTCTGCCAAGGATCCCTAAAAGAACCTGTCTGTCCCCATTTCTAAACAGGATATATATATATACACACACATCTCCTACACTGGTCCCATAGGTAACAGGAACACCTTGAAAACCAGAGAGACCCTTGCCATGGCTCTGTAAAAATTCATGTACATTGATGGGTGCCCATAATTTTTTATCACCACTATGTTTGACCTGTTTTCTTAAAATATCAGAGTCTTCTGGGGCCACAGATGCAACTTCACAATTACCTTCCAAAAGTCAAAGGAGACATGTTTGTTCTGATCAGTCTTTGAGTCTTTGTTTCAGTGCTGATCATGTTGGTGTGCTGCTGTTGGTTCAATCCTTATATCTCACAACCTCCAAGTGCATGGCCAGGCAAAGATCAGTTTTGGGAGCCTCAACCAACAGAAGTGGATGGACTAAATTTTCTCCTCAAAAGGACTATTCAGAGAAAGAGCCATTCTCATAGCATCACTTATTGGCTCTTCCTCCTTTGCCACCCCTGAACCCTCAGATGGGTTTTCTGGGACAAAGCTTGCTATTGTGAATGCTGTTCTCATTGGCTGTGTTGGGGAATGTGTATGGTAAACAGTGTAATCTCAAGAACCTGGTCTTGCAGATACTATCTCAGAGTATAACCTCAGACTTTGCTGGCAAAGACTTGGTTAAAATTGTCTACAAACCCCATACATAAGGTGCTCATTATGACAAGGCAGTTGTGCCTATGGCTGGACAGATGTACCTAACCACATGACTTGCCTGACTGAATATAAAGCTTTTGACTTCTCTTTTATGCAGTGGTACTAATGAACTCTTCTGCATTCTCGTAGAGACAGTTCCTCTGCTAGTCACAGATTCTGTGGATGATACTCTGATTACTTTTTCAGCAAAGCCTTTACATGAGCACACATCCTAATAAGTTCTCCAGGAAGGCCTATAGGTATCATACTTCTGCTTCTATGAGTATGGTAGGAAAGATATCAGCTACCCTGCATATGCAACCTGTGCCATAGCAGGTCATTCTGACAACTGAGAATGGACACCACAAGGGCTTCTTTAACCAGCAGCCAGCCAGCCTATAGCTCAATACTGTGTGAAGAGTGCTTCTGCATAGCAAGTCAGTAAAACTTACCCCACTCAAGAGCAGGGCCAAGTACAGGCAGTAGTGGTGTGTGAGTGAGTCCCAAGAGTCAAACGTACCCAAAAAAGCACACAGCCTCCATCACCTTTCCCATGTTCTTCAGAATGAAGCTTCCTATTTCAAGCATACAAAATCTGCCATTGCATTAATCCTTAGAAACAGAACTAGTTATCACACTTACATAGTGAGATATGTTTCTCCTGGAGAAACAGCAATCATAACATCTCTTTGTACTTCCCCACACCTCTTAGGCTGGGGAACTGTTTTTTTAACTCTTTCCAACTTCTCAATTGTGTCATGAGCTTTACTAAGCTGTAATTCCTCTACTTTTTCTACCCCTCCCAGTCCAGCAGCAAGAGCAGAAGCAGCAGCCACAATGGCAGCAGTGGCAGGCAATACGTCCTCACAAAGAGTGTTGAACTGAGATAGTCACGCATGGTGCAAAGCTCTCTTTTATGGCACCGAGTGGCACAGTCACATCTCCTGGCATAGTTACATGCTATGAATTGAGCAGAGAAGCAGCAAGGGAGAGATGTGTTTTGTGCTGGAGAGTCATGTGAGTGACTGTCTATGCTGGTAAATTAAATATCGCTGAGACCTTTGTTAAGCCCAAAAGTCGACTTGGTGTGAGATGCCTCTGCTGGTAAATCCTCCGCACCAGACTCCCAACAAGATTACTACATCCCACCTGCAAGTTAATGTTCACAGAATATAACCCCACGCTGGTTACATATATTCCTGCAGGTCTCTCTCACCTGCCATAGCTAATGTTAGGCCCATGACGCAACACACTGTCACTCCCTGCTGACTCAACCGCTGATGATGCTTGAATCAGACACCAACCCGCCACTCCTCAGGGGCAACTCTCCCCTCCCAGTGGTCTCCACATGGCCTGGCTCAGACCCTAAGCTGGGGAGCTCAGCCATACAGCAGAAGCGGCAATATCCAGGCCTCGCCACCTGAGCCATGGCAGGCAGTGTATGGGATGGAAACCCTTGACATTTGCAACCCTCTTCACCAAGAGGCACCAGTAGGACAGGAGCACCTTCTGGTGGGACCACACTTGGCATGATCAGATCCACGTACACCATGTTCACACAGGCAGGGCTATATTTGAGATGGAAATGGCTATATCTGAGCAAGGAAGGAGAGCTGGTATGGAGTGCTGTGCCACTGTCTTTTACTTTGGAGTCTTCTGACCCCTGATGTGTTCTGGTCACCAAACCCATGATAGGCAAAGCCATGGTGGCAGTTGCTCCCCCAGATAACTCACCCATGACTGGGGCATTTTGCCAAGTGCAACTTCACCAATTTTTCGCATGCTTGACTGGACTAATACTCATTCTGTGACTACGAGGCTCCTTTTAATAGGAGTGCTGAATTTACACACAATCACACAGTCCTAGGCACCTCCTTATCGGTGGCTATGAGGGCTGCCATTTCCTCAAATCTACAGGTGGCTCCTTTTTAGCTGTCAACGATTTCTTCCATTAAAAGGCCCTGCGAAGAATTGAATTGCTGCTTTGCTTGCCCCAAGAGTGCCATTTTTTCACCATAATGCTGTGGGTGAGACTGGCATGGCCTCAGGGATGGTATGAGGGCATGGCAGGCCTCTTGGCATCATTCTGAAGGGCTGCATCACAGGCAGCACACTGAAATGCTGTGGCCTTCCCTTTGTGGGGCATGGAGAATGGCCAATGATGACTTCCAAGCTGTAGGAAGGGAAATATTATCACGTTAGTAAAGAGTTAATGTTAGTTACAGTTAGCAAAGAGTGTGGACCAAAGTAATGCCAGTTAATAGGTTCCAGGGTCACTCTTTCATATGGTTTAGTTTACTCATATAAAAACAGCCATAAGGCCTGTTGCGGAGGTACCAAACCACTCCCAGTGGTGTCGAGTAAGGCTGTGCTGTTTACTCTTGCAATGAACAATATGAAGAAAAGCTGGTGCACAGTAACTGGCTCAGGAGCGGTCACTTCCTGGCAGAAACCCCAATGACACTGTAGACTTGATTCTAAGAAAAAAATGCTCATTGCAAATAATTTGATAGGTTATATAATTTCTCTCAGGAAAATTATGCTGCACAGAAAACTGACATGCTTTCATTCACCTGACTGTACAAAAAATACATTTTATAAAAAAGAGAAAAATGAATTATGAATGGCTTAGGCTACCACAGAAAAAAAGATACATTTATAGGAAATCAAGAGTTTGACTATGCTTTTCTGTAGTGTTTCTATTGAGATGAAGCATGTTGGGTAGCATATCACTACCTCCCCTCATTCTTTTGGTAGGAAAAAAAATGTGTAGAAATTATATACCTTATTACCATACAGTATGTCTGTGATCGTGACTTCTAAAGCTGGAAGAACATAGAAAAGAGACCTTTCTTCATCGCTTGGTGTTAATACAAAGGCACCAGAAGGAGCAGATGAAACAAACCATTTAAGTTAATATACACTTGTCAAGCAAGAAGCAGTATGATGGCATGACTCCAGTCTCAGAGGAAGGAAATTTTTTGTTCAGTGAAAGCTGATATGCCAGTAAACCATCCAGCCCAAAAATAGGAAATGCAGTTAAGAAATGCAAAGCTCTTCCATTCCCCTCATCTTTTTCTCCCTGCACTAATAAATGATTATGTTTAATGTTATGGGAGTATACAGAGGAGAAAGCAAGCCATAGCTTGTCATCAGAGCTTGACAAAACTAGAAATAAGTTTTCTTTTATTGTCAACATACAATGACAATTTTCATAGCACTATCACAGGTGTCAGCTCCCTATAAACACTTCTGTCCTATTATAGGTAAGCAATACTTAGGGGACAGAAACCAACTGAATGAAAACCTATCCCTTGCTAAATGAACAAACAGTCAATGGAGTGCCAGCAATGTCATGTAGCAGATTTTGGATGACACACATGTCACAGTTCATTTAGATCTCTCAGATTTAAAGGACAATGTACTCTGTGTACCAATCTTTATTTCATTACCTCATTAGGTAAAAACCAAACAAGGGCTCAATCCCCTTTCAACAGAGTAGTTTAACTTGATAATTCCCTAATTCATACCTTCATTAATTCACGAATTAATTAACTCATAAAGGCACTAACTCACAACTTCACTCTCTCATCCAGTGTACGTGTTGCTCTCACTTTAGCCTAATGGTGCTGCTCCCACCATACATCAGGCTTTAGCATGAGCTGTGTGTTAGGCCAAAACCTGTGCAGGAGTCAGTGAACATCCACACTCCGCCACTTGGTATAAGCCAAAAGTCTAGTAAATCCCATGCCTCAGTGAGTGGAGGTACTGTTACTCTTCTTGCCTCACTGAAGGTGAGGGTAGGGGAAAGTTTTGAGCACTTTCATGGAAGTTTAGCATTACAGTTTGTTATTAGGTAACCTACTTTCAGCATGGTGATGTTAGCAATAAATCTGGATATATAAACATACTAACAGAGAACAAATAAAATACAGAACAATACAATAATCATAAGATGCAACATAAGATGCAGTACGCCAGTTGCAGATGGTGCATAACCTGCAAAAATGTCATACCAATGATGTCTAGCAGTTTGTTCGATTCCTGTTGCAATCCTGACAATCTGGTCAGTATCATACCTGATAGCAATCATCATCTGTTTTTGATAAGTAATTGCTTTTTTATATTTGATTAAAATTTCCAATTCTTCAGTTTGTGAATGTACCATGTCCCATATTGGTCCTAAGGCTGCTGTCCAAGTTGTAGGCCAATATTCCATCAGAATCAATATGAATTAGCTTTTTGGTTTCTATAGTCATTCTCTCATTACACAGAACATCACAAAGCAAAACCAATACATATACAACCCAATTTTCACTTAAGTACAACCATGCAGTTATCATACACTTAGCTTAAATAGAGGGCACTTGAGGTCGTATTACTCGTACAAGGGTCTTGTGTTACTAAATGCTCAGGGCAGTGCTGTTCATAGTTTCCTCATTTTACATCCATGAGTATCGATTAGGTTACCTTTGTTATCCATGCATTTCTTCCCTTGAACTGGCAGCCATATTCTATTAACTAGAATAATGGGGAGCGGGGCATATTGGTAAATGGCGGCTTCTTTACTTTCCCTATTTATGGTGCGGTAATAAGTAGATCCATTCAACAGACTACCTTTGCTTGCTACCCCTAAGCTTTGATAAAATGGAGTTTACAATACTGGCACCAATCCAATAATAGGGTCCCTAACATAGCAGGACTCCCACTATGGATCCAATTGTCTTGTTGTTCATATTCATTTAAAATGAAGGTTTGCAAGGTAACACAAGCAATGGCACTGCTGGTATTATTAGAAACAAATATGTGCATACCAGTATACATTTCCTTAAAAATCTTCTGGAGTTTTTTCCAAGGGTTTAGGCTAATAGTCAACGTATCGGTAGTTGCATCCTTTCCGTTTATTATATCCATGGTCTGACCAGTTATAGCTTGTTTGCTTAATGGTCCTAGCCTGGACACTTTTTTACTAGTGATTTCTAAGTTGATTGATAGAATCCAATGCTCCTGTGCCCAATCCAACTGTTCCTAATCCCCTGGCAATATCCCTAACTGTGCAGATTTTCCAATGGGACTTACACCATTGTTCATATATAGGTACTATCCATTGTGAGCAATTTGAATATACCTATGCTAATGTTGTCCCATCAAATCTGAAGGTAAAATTCAAATGCTTCAGAGGTAAAACCTGCAAATCTTTTGGGAAATCCTTGGGTACCTATTACTGGTGTAGTAGTGGTAGTGGGAATCGGGGAAATTTCAAATGGCATACTGCCCACTGTGGCGCATGAGCAATGGCCTTGATGGTTAATTGACTCGCAGACTCCTACAATGAATTCTAATGGTTCCATTCCCAGCAGGCATCATTATCCCTCATTGTGTTATCTGATATTTTTGCATGTATACATTTGTGTAAGATGAAAAACTGAACAGGACCTTCAGTAGTGTTGTGATCATTTTGGGGGGTTATGTCTCCTTTACAATGTATTAGTTTCTCCACCCAAGTCCAGGTTCCCAGATACAGATCTTTAAGCAAATTTAAGGTTGGTTTGGGCAGTCAGGTGGATACCCTGATTCTTAATACCCCACTGGTGGGTTTTGAATATATTGGGCCTCACACCCCATGTCATGGAAGAGGTTACCGTCATCTGTAGGTTTGCTTGGTTATTGCATAGCACCTCAACAATTATCTAATACTATCCTAGAATTCCCAACACAAGGGTCAGAATTGTTTGATAGATGAAGGATCCTGACTTTCTAGATACTGCCAACATTCTCTCTGGTGATAAAACCTCACCACAGGGAATGTAAATGAAGTTCCAGGGAATATTTAGTGTACTTGCTAGATGGACTCTTTCCATAGCATGCAGGTGAAATGGCATCTTTCACTCATTCATCCAGGAGGTCAGTGGTTCCTAGGGAGTGAGAAAGAAGACTTATGTCTTGGACTGTATCCAAGCCTCAGTAATGATAAATTTCACTCCCACACTATCTGCAGTTTCTGATGTTGTGGGTGTTGTGGATGTGATGAAGTTGTGGATGCCCCCTCCCTGGAAGTGTTCAAGGCCAGGCTGGATGGGGCTTTGAGCAACCTGGTCTAGTGAAAGGTGTCCCTGCCCATGGCAGGGGGGTTGGAACCAGATGATCTTTAAGGTCCCTTCCAACCCAAACCATTCTATGATTCTATGATTCTATGTTCCTTTCCCTCAAAAACACTGCAAAGTAACCCAGAGTTTTCTGAGTGATGGGTGTTGAATTCTCACCTGATCTTCTGGATGCCACACTGAGGTGTTCAAAGCATCCTGCTGGTGTTGGTTCAGCACAGGAGATGATTGTTCAAAACCTTTATACAGTGCACTACCAGTCGCTATCTGTCAGGACTGTAAGACTTGCGTGGCCTCCCATAAGTTTCTTCCCAATTAGTGCCATCATTGCACCATTTGACTATTTTAAACAACCTGCTTCATCTTTCTCCTATGCCATTACTCTGAGATCAATAGAGTAAGTGCAAAGTCCGCTTAACTCCATGCCCAAGACACCATTCCTGTACTGATTTATTTTTAAAATGTGACCCATTATCTGGCTGTATCTCTTGTAGCATTGGCTGTGTAGCAAACCATTGGTTTAATCATGCTACAGTTTGCAGTCTGGATGCGGTGTGTGCAAGGGAAACGTTATTCAAACCACTCACCACTTCAACCGTGGTCATAATAAACTTCCACCTCTTGGAGGTACATGTCATGAGTCTGATATAGTCTACTTGCCCAGTACCCCAAAAGACTTTTCCTTCACTAAGGTTTGCTTGTTGTTGACTTTGGACAAGAGAATCCTTAATTTCATTATCAAATCCACTGGTTGTCACTATACGATCTGCTTGTTTCTTAGTAATTGGTCAACCTCGCCTTCTGGCATGCGGATGCAAGCCATATATTCCAGTGTGCCCAAACTATTCATGCAGCCATTCAGCACTCAAGGCAGAAGAAAGGCCTTGAATACTGAATGGCTAGGTAAATACCATCATTTTCTGGTGTGCTGCTACATGCCCTACAGTAATAGTATGACAGTTGGCACTATCTTATATTTGCTCCCTATATAATGAGATATAAGGGGAAATTGCCCAATTTCCTAGCCATTGTGTAGCACTAGCCTATTCAGCATAGGAATCAGTGTATATGGCCTGTGCGCCATTTCTAAGAGCTAATACTATGGCATAGAGCTCTGCTAATTGAGCAAAACCTTCTATTCACTCAGTTACTCCAGGTTCTTTGGCTACAAATACAGCAGTAGCCATTCCTTGCCATTTACCCTGTATTTTGTGAGCACTCCCATCAGTAAACCAGACACCATCTGGTTGACAGGCGTTGAATTCAGGGGCATCCTGGATAGAAGAGCAAAGAGGCTCCATGTATTCAATGGACATTCCTATAGGCTCCACAATTTCAGTAACTTTATTCTTAGTTAAGCCATCTACAGTTTCATGATGATAGATGCACAGTACTCACCTTGGTACAGGGGTCTTACATGCTACACCTACAGGTACTAGTTTACCAGCAAGCATACGTTTAAGAATAGGTATTGGCAATGTAATTTTATGCTCCTTCCCTGGGCCAAGGGTTCAGTCACCACTAGTCCTTTGTAAGCTGCTAACAGCACCTCTTCAAAAAAGTCGAATGCTTGTGCTCATCGCTCTGCCAGATATACACATGTACTGCACAACAGTGACCTCCTGTGGTAACTTTAGTGTTTCTAGTTCTTCAGACAATACAGCATGAACAATGGTCAGAGTGTTTAAAACATGCACTAAGGGAGTAAATGTATATAGTGGAGTCCCTGCCAAGTGGAAGCAAATCGCTCCCTATCTGCGCCTGGTACATATCCTTCACATCTATAGTTGCCACCCATGGAAAGGTATGTTAGTTAAGAGATTTGACTATATCAGTTACGTTGGGAGCAGTTTGTTGTCAGCATCCAAGGGCTTTATAATCTACTGTTAGCTGCCACTTGCCATTAGGTTTCTTTACAGGCCATACAGGACAATTGGAGGGGGAATAGGAATGGGAATTTTCCCCACAAGTCCACCCATGACTGGCCCTTAGATACATCAATGCATAACATATTTCGGGGACCTAAGAGTAAGGTCAGGTGGACTCTCCATCCATCAGACAGAATTAATTTAGCCCTGGCCAGTGGGTGGGTAGTGATTTGCTGATTGATGCCTACAATAGAAACTAGTAGTTTGTTAAGTGGAAGCTGTCCTTCATAAGTATCCTTCCTTACCATCAACATCTGGGCTCCTGTATTGACAGAGAAAGTTGTAGAGTAGCAATCATTAAATGCAACCATCATCTCGGACTTGGATCCTTAGCAGTGGGAGTAGCCGCAGCAAGAATTTCCACTGGATCAAGCCCCCGCCCTAGTTTCTTATGTATTCATGGTCTAGGGTCAGTGCTGATAGCTTTGGATATCTCCCCCAAGTTCACATCGCTCACATCCTCCAGCTCCCTAGGCATTACTTTCTTAAATCATACAGTGTCACTCCCATCCCCTGATATGGATCCCAGAGGAGTACCATGGGGAGTTAATGAGAGAAACCTGGCCAACTGCTACAAAACAGGAATCAGCAGCCTATTTAACTGACTGGATCAATGTCTGATTCTACATATTCCCAACCCAGTCATCACCACACAGAGCACAATAGATTTTGACTGGGTCAATCTCCTGTGCCCTTCTGCATTTGTAATTAACTGGGACTAAAGTTTTGACTAAAGCAATTTAGTTTGCATTTCTAACCGCCTAAACTTCAGTTCCCAAGTATTCCTTCCATTTTCCTCATCCTCATTTTCCTTTTTCCATTGTACAATTTCCCCCTTCAATTCATCAATCTTATCTATTGCTGCTCTAAAACAACTGCCTAATAGCCAGCACATAGCATCTTTTGCCTTTTCCCTTCTTTCTGCTACAGAAGTAAGATTACTACCTCATGTCTGAAGTCCTATATTTCAGACATTTGCATTAGATAAAGGACTTTAACCATTTGTTAAAGGATGTTTTTTGCATGGATTGAAAGGAGCAACCCCTTCAGGTAGCTGTGAAATTCATACAATAACAGTCAATGTACTCCTGGAAGAAGTATGTTGGAAGTCCCTTGTTCATCATGGAATTTATGTTCTTCATTGCTGTTTTCACCTTTTTAGTTGCTAGCTTCCCTAACTATACTGGGGAGACAGGGAGATTAAAACAGCACTTTTTCAATTGTTTTGCAATTTGGACAAGTAAACAAGCACACTGGCTTGGGACAGCAGCGCTCACCTAAACATGAATATAAAATGGCCCAGTAATGCACCTACTGACCACCTCATCAGGCTGAAAGTTCACCAGTGGGTCAGACACATATTCACCTACTTTCTTTCACAGGCCTCTTGTAGCTGCTACCCAAACCCTTGGTACCTCCAACACCTGGCTCTTCACCTACTCACCATCTAATCCAGCTTAGTTTGCTAGGAGATCACACACACAAAAAGGTTATATAGAGAGTTTATAGAGTGGACTGCAGTCACCAGGCACAGCAGGACAATCACATAGACCAGCAGGCTGCTGACTTGCCATGGACCCCTTTCACTGCCCACCTCTTCTCTGCTTTCCCACCTTTGCTCTCCCCGCTGCGCGCTCTCCACACTCCCTCGCAAAGGGGCAGCCCAGTACCCTCCTTGGAAGGGGCATGGGGTCTGCAAGTCCTGTCATACAAGGGGGCCAGGATCCATTTCCCCTGCAAGCGCCTCCTAACCCTTGCACAGTCAGTCCTGCCTCCTCCTCCTTTCCCGCTGCTCATGAGGGTGCTCTCCTCACCTCCTAGCTCCCAGTGTCCCAGCTGCCTCACTGCTGACCTTTGCCACTAGCTCGCATCACCACCCTCCTCTTATCTCCTCGTGAGCCCTTCCCTGTCCTTGCCAACCCAACAGTACCTTACATGACAGCACCTGTCAGAGAAGGTACTTCCATACAACTGTTGGCCGTTTTTTCCTTCCTCAAGCTGCATCTAACTCTGTACTGTCAGGCTTCCTTTTGATATGAGTGCATACAATGTGGATTTTGTAAAACTCTTCCAGTGTGTGATTGCGCTGTATCCATCAGCTCTCGTCATAAACTTAAAAATGAAGCCCATTATAACCTGTCCAGAGGGCCAGTCAGGGCTGACTGTCAGAGGGAGGTGTTATCTTTGTTGTTAATTTTAAATATCTGCTAAGCATCTGCCAAGCTTTGTGCTGACTGCTGGCACAAATGGGAGGAGTACCATTACAGTACCACGGAATAAAACAGGGATCTTAATTTTGGCTGTTGTGTTTTATTTACAAAAGCAGCCATTTGCTGCTGCTGCGCCCAGCTTCATGGATATTACTGTCCAGCTACCTGTACTCACCGTTAAGCTGAAGGCTGCTGCCCTTGCGTACTCTTGCTGAACACAGCAACCTGAACTTCATTAGAAAAAGCCTCACAGACGATCTGCCCAGACTGTTGGAAAATGAGGGTTTTTTTAATGTTTCTCTTGTTGTCCTTGTACCAGAACAGTATCTTTCCAAGAAAGCAGTCCGTCCCATGTACCCGTTTCTTACTGAAGGAGGTTCAGTCCTCCAGCTCTACTGTCTCCTGGCTCCCTACAGCCCTTGAAAACCACAGCATTTGCAGAGACAGTTTTCTCTTTGGTTTCTCAGCTTGAGTCAGGCTGAGGGCTGGCTACTCCCTAAGGCATGGGAAGCCCAGAGTCGAGTGTGAGGACACCTCCTGGCAGGGCACCCATGCCAGCGTCCACACTACAGCACGTGTCCATTGTGGGACTCCCATGGACAGGCTGGGACCACTGAACAAGAATTCTGTTCACCAAGAGTGAATTGCAGGGAAAATAAAGCATAAGAAGATAGAAACTAACTACTAGCTTTCATTCACGCTTATACGCACCATAGAATGTGACTGGAAACTGCATTTCTGGTTCTTACACTATACCTGCAGCACTTAAGAGAAACACAGCTTTCTTCTCATTCTCTCACTGTGATATAAAAATTGCTTCTGGAATACAGAAACTCAGGTGGACTACAGCTTCCCTTCTATAAGAACCCACAGGCCCAGCCAGAAGCATCTTCACAAGCTCTGCAAACAAAGCATTGTCACAGAGTGCCTCTCCATCATACCTTCTTTTTCTCTGTGTTTTCTTTGTCCTCAGCATCCCTCTGCCAAACACTTTTCATATCAAAATCAAAAGGCCCTCTTCTCGGCTCATAACTGTTACCACGATGGTCATCAGCCTTAAACTCTCTGTGAATCATATAATCTGGTAGAGAGGTGTCCTGGTTTCAGCTGGGATAGAGTTAATTTTCTTCTTGGTAGCCAGTACGGGACTGTGTTTTGGGTTTAGGAAGTAGCGCTTACACTGATCAGGCTTCAGGGGTGCAGCACAGGGCCTAGCCACCGGGGTCTTTCTTTGGAGTCTCCCTGGTTCTCCCAGGCTTCCCAACACGCATTTACAGTCAGTACTCCCTCCCTCTCTACCCAGTCTGCGTTTGTCTGCATTTATGCCAAGGAAAGGGCCAGTGATAACCCGGCTGCTAAAGAAATGCTGCTAGAGGGGAGACACAGGGTACAGGCTGGGTAGCAGCTTCCTTGCATGTGTACTTGTCCCTGCAGCTGTGGGCTCAGGCAGTTCCCGGCAGCCCTTCCAGGAAGAAATACTCGGGCTGTGAGGCTGAAAGGACGTTTTGTTTCACTTTAGCCTGCTTTTCTCAGCCTTCATGAGACCACTTGTGCAGGTACTGCCAGTCTGGTGTGTCTAAACTTTTTTTTTTTTAAGCAATCCCCAAGCCAAGGGCCTGCTTCTGTCCAGAGCAGTGGGGTCTGTGGGCAGGACCAGCCCCAGCTTGTGCAGCCTCAACCAGCGTGGACAGCAAGTCTGCTGCTGAACTGCCTGGGTACCGCCAGCTTCACCATCCTTTTCCTCCCTGCTGCTCCACAGCACAATGAAGGCTCGAAAGACAGTGACTAGTAGGAAGTCTAGTAAAGAGTAGATGGGGGGGTGGTTAGAAGTCTAGAGGGATTTTGTCTAGAGACAGACAAGAGGCCCAACTGTCAAAACTAAAGTCAAGGAAAGAAAGGGGAAAGGAAAGGCAATGAGAAAAGACTTGAAGGCTGCTAGCAAGTCTCACGCACTGTCTTTCTTTTCCTGGTATTAAAAGAAACAGGCTAGCATAAATTGCAGCTATCAAAACATTCCCTAATGTTCCAATCAGCTAATGAGTGACAAAAGGAGGAAGGGAACAGATCGGAACTTTGTTTTGGAGAGCACCTGCAATCCCATCAGGTGTTGTTTGTTACTTTGCCAGGCAAATTCAGCATTAAAAGCCAACTCTTGTTTTCCAAACTGAGTAGAAGAGGTACCCTTAGAGATTAAAATGTTTTTGCACTTGTCCCTAAGGGCGCCCTTTGGGATTTATTTCCACGATTGCATCGCACATCTCTCTTCTGAACAACTGCTTAGTCAGACTGGACTGAAAAATGTTTTCAATACATTCCGTCTCACCTAAATACTGGAGGTAGTTTGCTGCTGCAGTATCATCACGTAGTCAACCAAATAAATTGACTATTGCTTAGAAATTTGTCTGCGGTGTTCTGGAATACATCTCCAACACTTCAATACACAAGATGTATGGTGAGAAAGCTAAAATCAAGACTGTTTGGTAGAAATTCAGAAATTCCTTCTGAGTTTGCACTAGTTACGCATTTCAGCAAAGGCCAAGGACTTCTTTTCCTAAATTTGCCAACGTCTGCACTTGTATTCAAGTAGAAGGGAGGTACTGGTGTTCAAGTACCTTAAAAGCCTTCTCATGTAGACTCCACAGACCTATGATAAATGAGGCAACCAAGATTGCAGAGGATATTAAAAACCAATACAGCTTAAGCACCTAAAATGGGGGAGGGGGGTGTGGGAGAGAGGTTTCCAGGGCAAAACACCAAAATCATCACAGAAAAGTCTGTTCTGAGCATAGCTTGTACTTTATTTATTTTGTCTTTGATAAATCTTCTGTTCAAAGACAGCTAGTGCAGTCTCTTTGGGGACTCTCTTGCATTTTGAACTAGAACAAGCCCCTTTTTCAGAACACGCTTCTGTTCCTTCCTCCTCCTCCTCCTCCTTTTTTCTTCTCCCAAGATCACGAAACAAGAATTCTGTTCTCCAACAGTGGTGAATTGCATGGGAAGCAAAGCCTAAGAAGATAGATAGAAACCAACTACTGGCTTTCATTCACTTAAATATATGCACCGCATATTGTGACTGGAAACCGTGTTTCTGGTTCCTATGCTACACCTGCAGCACCTTAAGAGAAATACAGCTTTCTTCTCACTCACTAACTGCAATATAAAAACTACAACCCAAGCTGCCAGTCAGAAAAGAAGCAGACGTTCCCAGTGAGAGGGGGGTAACCTGAGGATCCCAAATCAGCACTGGGGGTGTGGATCATCCATCTGCCACATCTAAGGAGCTTCTGCCAGACACTGGGCTATCATGCCATTTGAGATTCCTGTCACAGTCCATCATGAGCTCTGGCTTCTGGCAGACCTTGGACCATGGGACTTCAAGCAACTCAAATTGATGTTACCCAGGGAGCAACTGCTCTGAAACCAGAACAGGTTTTCAGGCTGGATTCCCAAGGCCAGGTCCTGGGGAAAGCTGAAACAGCAGTTTTCCCATGGATCCGCATGGCTCACGAGAACCCAAGGCTCGCCGGCTTGACTCAGTGCAGGTTTATGGGTCTTTGCGGGGAACCTGTGACAAGACCCACAGCAGCAGGTGTAAATAGGATGCATAATGTGAGTAACCTCTCTTCACAAGGAAAAACCATTGTTTCATCCAGACCCAGAGTGACTAACTCCCAGGGGCAACCCCAAGCTGCAGTCTCTTCCTCTCTAGCGTACCTTGTTATGGAAATTCCCTTTCCTATTATATCTATCAGTGTTTATTATAGTCAAGTGTACTAACTTGGTTAATGTATATATATTAGTTCACATTATACACTGTAATGTAATGAGGTAGTGGAATTTTACTGGAGACTTTGGTATTGCTCATGCTGAAGTAAAACAAACTAGAAGACATCCCAGCCCTGGAAATAAGAACTTTGCTTCTTGGCAGCTTACAGCTGTCCATGAAGGATAAAGAATACCCCTGGACAACCAGAATAATGCCTGCATCCTAGCCCCTCTAACACATCTTTGAAACCCTCCAACTGTTGTCTGGTGTCATAGGTAAGTAATTATAGCAAGGCTGACTCCAGGGACGTCTGGATCAATAGACAAACATCAAGAATGCTGCAGAAATACAGTTGCTTTGCAAAGTTTTACTATGATGATAATCAGTAGTGTGCGTGTTGGCGATTAGTCAAATCATGTTGTACCTGAATGATTGAAGGGTATTAGAACCCTGTAAAAAAACACATTTGGGGCACCCCAATTTGAATGGGACACCTCATGCGCATGAATAAAAGAATTAATCTTGTAAGGGCTCTGCACCCCTTCAATCTAGGGAATCACGTTTGGATTAAAGTACAGGTAAGTTACGTTTGGGTAAAAGAAAGAATAACTTATCTCCTCGGTGGGAGAAACCATTTTTGGCATTGCTAACCTTTCTCAGCAGTAAAGGTGGAAGAAAAATCGACTTGGATCCATCACTCCCACCTGAAAGCTGTGGCAAGTCTACAATTGGAACCATCCTGCCACTAAGGGAACATCCACCACTGCACAGACAAAATTACTAGAGCTAGTGGATTGCACCTCAGATTGGCTGTGGACTCGCTAACCTTGTGTAAAAATTCAACAGCAAGAAAGTGGAAAGTAATTTGATACTTAGGAATTGCACATAGACTAAACTATATCCTTACTTAAAACCAGAGTGTAATCAAGAGATAATTGTCTTTGTAACAATATGCTGTTTGGTTTTTTCATACTAATAGAAGTTTTAAAACCCTTACACAAAACCTATTATAATGAGACATCACATTGTAGATTTGTTCTGGGATGGAGTTTATCATGCTCTGCAAACAATGTGGATAATTGCAGATAGGTTAACTTGGTATTCTGTAGGAAGCTATAATCAAACTAAAGATAATTGTAAGCCTTTGGTTTCCATAACAGGTCTATAGGATCCTGATTGCTCTGAGTCATCTAATCTGGGTCCAAGCCTTACTGGTTTACCTGAAGGACCGGATCTGGCACGTGTTAAATCTTTTACAAGAAATAATTTACATAATTCAGATTTATCTGAGGATTATACTACTTTATTGACACAACTACCAGGGCAATATTGGATATGTGGAGACAGAGCCTTCAAATATATACCCTCAACCTGGGATGAGAAGGGTCTTCTAGGTGCGTTACCACCATCCACACAGGTTAGAACCAGTATCTCTTCTGCCTCTGTAGTTCGTAACTGCTGGTATATATATTTATACATATATAAAAAGTGTTACAACCCTCTGGTAGAAAGCGGCTCTAAGTTCCACCTGTTTGTAAGAGCTTTTATCCCATGGTTAGGGGTTGCTGACCTAGAAAAAGCTATTGCAAATGCATCAGTAGAATTAGAAAAAGCCATTAATGAAACCAGAGAGCATTATAGCCCTACAAGAAGAAACCAAATTATTATCACAAATGATAATACAGAATTGATTAGCCTTAGACTGACTATTAGCAGCACACGACAGAGTATCTGCATTATTGAATACCAGCTGCTGTTTTTTTTTCTGTAAATCAAGACCAAAAAAGTGAGTGATATAGAGAAGACTCATTTGCAAGTATTAGATGAAGCAAGACAAGAATCTCCCCTAAATCCATTCGGGTGGTTAACCTCTTGGCTCCCACACTTAGCTACAGGACTGTGAAGCAAAATAATTTTGGTTGCTGTATTTGCCATCTTATTTTGCTGTGCAATTATAGATGTGTGCCTGCAGTGCTTTATTACTACAGGCACTCCACCTACTACTAAAATAATGGCTAATATAATGTCACGCCGACAGCTAAAAGAACAGGAGGGACATTTTCGTGACAGCCTGCAGCATGGTCACACAGGGCGCACAGCCCCGCACCCCAAGACCCTGCTCGTGCTCTGCCCCGCCGACCCAAGCACGGAGGGTCCCAGCTGCCCCCCCAGCTCTACGACCGACCGCTGGGGAAGGCGTCGCTTGCCCAGCCCAGGGCGGGCAGAGGCACCCCGCCACCGGCCGCGGACGGCGAGGGGAGGAAGAGGGAACCGCCCGCGGGGCGCAGGCCCCCGCTGCCCGCCGGCCGGGGCAGCAAAAAATGGCGGCGGCTCGCCCGACTGCGGGGAGGGGGCGGGCCGTGGGCGCCTCCCTGCGGCCCCCGGCGGCTGGAGGCCTCGCGACCGCGGGGCGGGGCGAGACCGGCCGCGGGACGCCCCCGTTGCCATGGCTGGAGCCTTACTCGGCCCAGAGGCTTGCCTTCCTCTCCCCTCAGAAGGGGCTGAGGGCGTGCTGCCGGGCGGGCGCTGGCCGCCGCCACTCAGCCTTTCCTGCAGCCGGGACTCCACGCCTGCCCCGGCAGGGCCGTGATGCGCCTCCCCGCGTACCCGCCTTTATTTGCTCGGCGGGCAGGCGAAGGGGCCGTCGGTCGCTGCAAGCCGCTTCGCTGGCTCCTTTCCCGGGCTTCGCTACCCGAGGCGGTCGCGGTCGCTTTCTGCTGGCACTGCTCGGTGCTCCCGCGCAAGGGGCGGTTGCCGGCCCGCCGCTGAGCAGGCTTCCTGCCGCTGCGGGATGGCCGTTAACGGCACGGTGAGGTGCAGCCACCGAGGGGCTCCTGCAGCTCCCACCCCCTTTGTTCCCCCCCCGGCCTTGCGTCCGTAGGCAAGCGTGGCTCAGACTCGAGCTGCCGGTGCCCGGGTGCCAGGCCACCTCTACTGCCTCAGGCAGCTGCTGAAGCCAAGTCGGAGAGCAGGAGCTTTTTTTCTCAGCGCCAGGCGAAGAGCTTGCCGTTTGGATGGATGCTGGGAAGACCTTGGTGAGGGAATGCGGAGCCGATCCCTGGCCTTTGCTTAGGGCTGCTGTGAGAGTGCCCCTGTCACGGTTTCTTTGCTGGCTGGCTCCCACCTGATTGAGTTTCCTCAAGTACTGGCTGAGCTCCGAGCACCTTTGCCATCCCCAAGTCATTTTACCTGGTGTCCTTTTGCACCCTGAATGACAGCATTTCCTCCTTTTGCAGAGGTCTTCTAGAAGATGTCAGGTAGAAAAAAGCACTCTGAAACACTTTGCCCTCTGGGTGAAGCCCAGTAGAGCTCAGCCTGTTTGACTGATGTTGCCAATCCCTTTTAGAGGAATTTTTTTTTTTTTTTTTTTAATCTTAAGCCATGGCATGCAGTAGAGATCCAAGATAGTGGCAACCCAGCAAAGTGAAAAGAAGGAGAGCATTTGGGATAACTAGGTCATGCAGTTTCTGATGGACCAATTAGTGAAGTGACAGCAAGCACAGTCTAATGTTTCTTTGCCCCGATACCAGGGAGAGCAAGTGCTTTGGGTTATTATTTCTTGGAGCTGAGTTTCAGCATAGCTAACATTTATGTGTATTTAAGAGCTCCTTAATAGGCTGCCTGTCTTAAGACAATTTCTTCACACCTACGAAATGGCATTTGCTGCACTTGGAGTCACTTCAGTAAGTGTCCTGTGCATCTTTTATGGCATAATTCCTTAGACTGTCTTTTTTTTTTTTCCTTTGTCTGCCACTCCATTTTCCCATTAATGAGGATTTATTTATCTTTTCTTTTTCCTCACTAGAAGTTGAGACAGTAATGTACCGAGAGGTAGGGTATTGGGTGTTTTTCCTTTTTTTTATTTTGGGAGGTGGGCGGTTTGGGGATTGGGTTTGGCTGTTTTACAAATAAAGACTTGCAAAGGGACCTGTACTGTCTTTGCTTTTGTTAATGGGTGAGGAGGAAAGGAAACCAAAGGCTTAAGTGTTTCCTGCTGTCTTCTGTGCCTCTTGCTGCTCTTGGTGTCCTTGGAAATAGTTTTCTGCATGAAGATGCATGATCCCCTGTATTAGAACACTTTACATGAAAACTTGAATGCTGTTTCAAAACTGAAAACAAGGTGTTCCCTTGTTGCATCAGATCCTCTAGAAGTTGTGTGTACTATATCCTCCAGAATAAGCAAGCCTGGTCTTCTGTCTCCAAGCTGAAAAGCAGCACGTTGCTCAAGTTTCAGGTGGGCTCAATCTGTTAGTTGCCTGAAAAAGGGATGCTAGCAGTTAACTTTTACCACAAATGTTTTCTTTTCCCTTATCACAGGATGGTAATACCACATGCCACTGAAACGACCAGAGAAGTCGGTAACCTTGAAGAGCCCACTTCCTCCAACATCCCAGATTCCAGGTCTCGGTGACCTTGCAAAAGCTCCCCACAACGTGCCATCTGGGTGCCGCAGGAAGTGGATCAAAGAGACTGATGCAGCTTATGTCAGGCTGGCAAAGCAAGGAGGCCGACCTGGTGAGCATCTGTCTCGCTTGTTTGTTTTCCTTTGTTTTCTTCGGCTTTTCTTGAGTGTGGTGGTAGAAAGTGCTTGTAGATACTACAGAAGAATCCTCTGGAGTTTTGAAATTAACCTATGGAAAAAATGGGCGATTGAAAATGTGACATAAGAGGTCACCTTCTCAAGACATCCTTGCAGTCTATTGTGTATAGGTACCTTTTAACAAAATGTGTAGTTTTGCACTGTATCTGATCTAAGTAGGTGATGACGGTTTAGCTGCATTTGAGTGAGGTCTTTACAATTTATGCTTGGGCTATTTAAGTAGCAGTCTGGTGAAAATGATGTTGTCACAAAAAAGCATAATCAGAAAACTTGGTAGAGGTTTATAAAGTGCTTTTTGTGATGACATTTCAGTTTGTTACAGTGCTGTACATATTCTATTCTTGTCCCAAGGTGATCTGTGGTTTTATTTCCTTTATCAAAGAAGGAAGCTTGAGGAACTTGAGCTTGCATGCACACTTAGAGCAGGGTGACAAATCCAGAAATATGAATTAACAGACCAGTAGAAACATGTCAAAGCATTTAGACTAAGATAAACAGTAAGGTACAAGCAGAACGCAGTGCTGCAAGGTTCTGTCTGTTTTATCGGGGGAGACAAGTGCTCTTTACTCAATAAAGCAAACATTTCTTCTTGATAAAACAACAACCTGAAAACAAAGGTAATGCTTTTGCAACCAGAGAAAAAGTCAGAAATGTAGTGGCTTTTGTCTTTTTCTCTCAAGACCTACTGAAGCACTACACTCCTGCGACAAGGAGGTCCTCTCCAGCAGCATACGCTGTGCCTGACTGGTACTCGCACTGCCCCAATCCCCCAGCGACCGATGAGCCACGGTAAGTCTGCTGAGACGCCACAGAACTTCTTGGGTTCTCTCTTCACCTGTTAGTGTTTCAGATTAATTCTGTAATAAAGTGCAAGATATGTATCCCTTGTATGAACAAGTGTTAAATCTTTGCTGCAGGAGCTATGTTTCCTCTCTACCAGATTATATGATTCACAGAGAGTTTAAGGCTGATGACCATCGTGGTAACAGTTATGAGCCGAGAAGAGGGCCTTTTGATTTTGATATGAAAAGTGTTTGGCAGAGGGATGCTGAGGACAAAGAAAACACAGAGAAAAAGAAGGTATGATGGAGAGGCACTCTGTGACAATGCTTTGTTTGCAGAGCTTGTGAAGATGCTTCTGGCTGGGCCTGTGGGTTCTTATAGAAGGGAAGCTGTAGTCCACCTGAGTTTCTGTATTCCAGAAGCAATTTTTATATCACAGTGAGAGAATGAGAAGAAAGCTGTGTTTCTCTTAAGTGCTGCAGGTATAGTGTAAGAACCAGAAATGCAGTTTCCAATCGCATTCTATGGTGTGTATATTTAAGTGTGAATGAAAGCTAGTAGTTAGTTTCTATCTTCTTATGCTTTATTTTCCCTGCAATTCACTCTTGGTGAACAGAATTCTTGTTTCATGATCTTGGGGGAGGAAGAAAGAAGGAGGAAGGAACAGAAGACTGTTCCAAAAGAGGAGTTTGTTTTAATTTAAAATGCAAGAGAGTCCCCAAAGAGACTGCACTAGCTGTCTTTGAATGGAAGATGTATCCAAGACAAAATAAGTATAGCTATGCCCTTTTTGTGATGACCTTGGCGTTTTGTCCCGGAAACTTCTCTTCCATCTTCCCTCTTTCATCCTCCCTGCCCCTGGCCATTTTAAATGCTGAAGCCTTATGTTTTTTTAATATCCTTCATAATCTTGGTTGCCTCATTTACCATAGGTCTTTGGAGTATACATGGAAAGGCATTTGATATACTTGAACACCAGTACCTCCCTTCTTGAACAGAGGGGCAGATGTTGGACATTTTAGGAAAAAAAGTCCTTAGACTCTCCTGAGATGAGTAACTAGTGCAAATTCAGAACGATGGCTTGTGTAAATGGGAACGCCTCATTTCTGAATAGGCTTGAGAATGTTTACTTAACCTGTGGAAACAGGCAAACAAGCAACATATGCTTAAACTATAATTTGCCTGATGCTTGTAGGTGAAGCTTTTTTTCCATTAGAGATTTAAGGCACTGAAAACAGAAACTTAGCCTGCCATGGAGCTTCTTAAAGGATCGAACTAGGATGGAGAGGAAGTGCTGTCCCTCACTCCCTTACTTAAGAACCAATTGTCTTCAGTGGTCTAAGAGTCAAACTTAACTTTGATAACAATAAGTGTAATTGGTAAAGTGAGACTGAGGCCCATATCTGTTTGGGTGGAGTTTGATCAAGACCCAGTTTCATTCAGTCATGTGAATGAAAGTTCCCATGTTCTCTATTTACCACCACATATGAAGTGAATATATGTTATATATTCAGCTCAGATTCCAAATCTGCTGAGGCCCTGATATATAATTTACATTGCTCTTCTGGAAGCTTAAGGTGAGTTTTGTCTAAGGTACTAAATCTACCAAATCTTTTTCTTTACGATTAGGTGCCTGAGAAGGCAGATTCTGTGTCTCTTGTTTTACCTCTACCTCCACACCACCATCTCTGAAGTGGTTGTCCTTCACAGTACTTTTCCTGGACCCTGAAAAGTGTCTCATATATCTTTAAACATCACATGGTGCTTCTTTCACAGCTATTTCTTGCATTTCCTCTTATAGGAGGTTTCTGCCTCACGCTTTAAGAGTACCTTCCTGAAGACTCTTCAAGTGAGACAATGGAACTAGCCCTACCAAACAGTCCTGATTTTAGTTTTCTCACCGTACATCTTGTATGTTGAAATGTAAGAGATATATTCCAAAACACCACAGACAAATTTCTAAGGAATATTCAGTTTATTTGTTTGACTACATGATGATGCTGCAGCAGCAAACTACCTCAAGTACTGAGACTGCACATATTGAAAGTATTTTTCAGTCTAATCTGACTAAGCAGTTGTTCAGAAGAGAGATGTGTGATGCAATCATGGAGATAAATCCCCAAAGGCACCCTTAGGAACAAGTGAAAAAACATTTTAACCTCTAAGGGTAACTCTTCTACTCAGTTTGGAAAACATTGTTCCCTGGTGGGTCCTTGCTCTGGAGCTTTAAGCCTTTATGCCACTTTGTTCTGAGGTATTGGAATCTTCACTGTTCCTCATATTATGGTTGTCACTGCATAGAGGAGGACTGGAGATCAGGGGGACGATTACATGGTTCTCCGTGCCTTAGGATGGATCCTGTAGCTCCTCCTGAGTGCCTTAATCATGGGGATAATTCTCGTTCTTCTGGGAATTTCGCAAAGCAGCAAAGATGTGTTAGTGCATGAAGGATTTAGCCTTTGTGCTCATGGCAAAGTGATGGACTACTAGCCCAGGTGGAAGCATTCTTTCACCTATGCATCATGTGGACCAGCTGGGTTGGGTTGAAAATGCTATGAACTTAAGAGAGAGGTGGACCTGTGTATGGGTGGGATATCAGTTGGAGGTGGTATCAGAGTTAGCATCAGCATTAGGCAATCTTCCTGTGGCACCAGTAAGATTACTACTTCATGTCTGAAGTAATCTCTTTCAGGCACTTGCCTGAAATGTATATGTATATATGCATACATACATATGTATATATGTGCTGTAGCAAAACGATTACTCATCTGAGGTCAGGATTTTACCTCAGAGAGAGATTTGAAATGTAATCTAGAATTTTTCCCTTGATTGCAGGGGAGTCAGGATTTCATCAGGGGGCTTTTAGCTTTCCATGCTGGGAGCAGGTATCCATTATTCTTCATATACCAGCCAGGCACAATGCATATCACAGTTCATGTTTCTTGAACCTGAGACTAATGAATGTGTATGTATAATTAATGTAGGTAGTAATTTTTGGGGTATGTCGTTGCTGTCTCTTCACAAAGGGAGAAAACGCTTTAAACCGAGAACATGTAAAAAATGTCCTACATAGTTTGCTTTATCTGGGAAACTTGACGGCTGTTAAATAGAGGCTTGTCAAAATGAAAATGCCTCCTCAGCTATAACCATAGGGGTGTAGTGGCACAAGAGCCTGCTTTTAATGCTGAATTTGCCCAGCAAAGTAACAAACAGCACCTGATGGGGTTGCAGGTGCCCTCCAAAACCAAATTCTGATCTGTTTCCTTGCTCCTTTTGTCGCTCCTTAGCTGATTTGAACAGTAGGGACCATTTTGATGCCTGCAAGTCATGATAGCCTGTCTTCTTTGATAGCAAGAAAAGAAAGACAACCTTTAAAACAGTGCGTGAGACTTGCTAGCAGCCTTCAAATCTTTTTTCATTGCCTTTCCTTTCTCCTTTTTTTCCTTGACCTTAGTTTGGACAGTTGGGCCTTTGTCTATCTCTAGACAAAATCCCTCTAGGCTTCCGCCCTCCCCCTGCCCTTTAATTAGCTCTTTGACAACTAGACTTCCGTTTCTAATGTGCTTCTCTTCAGTGCTGAGAGAAGAGTCTCATCTCTTTCCATCTACTATTTGTATATCCTGCCTATCAAATAATTTTTCTGTGTTGCCCTGTGTGCCATCATGGCTTCAATATGTGACAAAAGTTACCTGAGTTTGATGATTTCTACTTGTGTAATTAAATTGGTTTTGTCAGTTGAAACTGTAGGCAACTGTGTCCTGGATCTGAAACTTCCATGGTATGTCAGATCTGTAATGGTACAGTTTAATGATGGACAGAAGAGAGCACTATCATTTTTTGCACAATAGGATCTCATTTTTGAAATGTAAAGCAGAAGTACGCTGCTTCTGCAGAGAATAGTGTTAACAGATTTGAAAAGCAGTTCTAAGCGGCTAACACAGTTTTTAACCCCCAGGCTGGAAAACAGAACCCCTCTTCATCTGACACCACTGCCTCTGACGTCACTGCATGCTCTTGCTAGTATCATCTCTTCATCTTTGACAAGTGTCCCACTTTTTCATCTCTTTAAGCTTCAACATAACGTCAGTCAGGCTGAAATCTAGTAGCCCATCCACTTATTCTTTACCAGATTCTGGAACTTTTCTTCTGATGAAACTCTGACTCCACTGAAATCTGTAGGGATTTTAGCACTGACTTAACACGTTGGTTTGCATTGATGTCCTGTTTCAGAATCAGTAGAACCGTCTGTCCTAGGTTTCACTTTCTCCCAGAAAATAAGAAAACTTACACTCTCCGAACACTCAGGTCTGCTTCTTTTAGTGGCTTGTTAACTAGTTCACTGATTAGATGTGTTCAAATGCTATTATACTTTTCTTTGCTCCTTCCATACTAAATGTGCACGGGCTCCTTGAGAAGTCCGTGGTGTGTTTACATTTGTTTTGGAATCTTCTCCTCATGGGTGTTTTCATGGGAGTTGTTTTGTAGTGTCTGTAATCCAAGTGCAACTGCCGATGATGCATCTAATTTTTGCACTCTGTTTGTAATTCTTTGCTCTGTTAACTGTATTGCAGTAGGTACGTCCACATAGGTGAAAAGTATCTTCATCCTTAATGTACTTTTACATTTACAGAGCAATATATTTCACTTCTAGTTACCCTGTCCTGATTTTTATTTAAATAACCTAGAAGTAATATCTCTTATCCTATGGGGTGCTCTCCTGTGTTGCATGTTTAAAAGAGAAAATGGTCAAATAATATGTAGGTTCTAATTAAAAGGATATATTAGTATAACACAAAAACTTTGTTAATAAGCTTTGAAAACTTTGTGCTATCTTCAGGACTTTTTTTTTTCCCTCTTCATGCAATGAAGGAATCTGTAAATAGTCTTTTAAGACATTTTGTTTTTTCTTTAACCTCAGAATTTCTTAGCAGGTATTAGTGAAAAATATCTGGGAGTTGTTGGGGATATTTAATTTAATGCTTTTATTTGAGAGGGAAGTAAGTTGACCCTTCAGCAGCTGTTGATTTTGATCAATGTTATAATAAGTAGCTTTGGTATGTGTTGCTAACGTTTCCCCATTACTTTTCAGTTTTCCAACTTTCAGTCCTAGAGTTTGTAATGTCATTTCACTGGCTTTCTAGGTGTCATCTTTCTATATTTCAGTTAACGCTGAGTTTCTTTACCTGTCATTAGCAAGCAAAAGATGATAAAAGTAAAATACACTTCTCTGTTGCAGGATTCCCCCACTACATCTATATTTGTTCGAATTTCAAACCTCTAATTAATGTACCACAACTGTTTTCTTATTATATGGGATGTTTTACGCTTTTTATAAAAAAACCAAAATGTAGTCATTAAACTGGAAATGAATTTCTGGTCCCACTGACTTTAGTAAGACTGGCATGTTGTCATACAGAGAAATAAGCCAAGATGAAAGGTTGCAATGGGTAACTTTGAATTTGAAACTTAATTTTGGGTAGAAGTGTACTGTGAGGGGAAAGCTTGTGGAGAATGCATTTTGCATTATTGACATACTGAACAAGAGCTGATCTCATCTAGAATAACTAACTAAGGTGCTGCTTTATCTTTTGCTATTCCTTTATATTCCTCTACTCTTACTTATGGAAATAATATAGATAAGATAGTAAAATTTGAAGACATTTAGGGCCTTTAATATAACCTTCACTTTGAAGGTTATATTATCATATAATCTTCTTGGTTATTTTTTTCATAACTCCTTTTATTAAGTTAAGATTTCTCTAACACAGGTAAAGCTCCCAGCTATAAACCCTAAATATCCAAGCAGAATGCCGAATGTTTCTACAAACAAGGAATTTAGTGGGAAAAATAAGCTTTCCTTCCCACCTATGTAAGTAGTACACTTATGAAATTCATTAAACTCCTAAGCCTGCAACTATTTGTGCACGCAAGTAATATTACTCCTTGTGAAATTGCAGAGATTAGTGGATATGTATATGGACTTTGTGGATCCTTACTGCTACTAAACTTGCTATCATGTGTGATACTAAAACAGTTTTACAAACAACTAAAATAACAGCACTTTAACTCTTATAGGAAAGCTAGTCAGTATAACTTTGCTTTAGGAAAACTAAGCATACAGTTGCATGTCTTCATGTAGCACACTTTCATTGCATTCTAAATTGTCCGGTTTTTTTCTCAATACCAGTGAACAGATGCAAACGATAATGTACATTGTTAATTCTGTAAGCATAGGTTACAGAGACACAAGTAGGACTACCATTTTAAGTAAACACATAAACTGTAGCCTATATAAGGTCAAGCACAGTAAAAATACTGTAATGAACACCTGGAAAATAAGTGTTTTAAGCTAATTAATATATCACCTGTGATGTGATATAATCACATCATCAGCTATGTGCACAACTGAATTGTTTCTGTGTACTTTGTCTTAAAAATTTATTACACAGTCATCAGTAATCCCAGCATGTTTTAGAAATATCTTAATGATGCAAAATAAGTGATTAAACTGTCTAATGAACTTAAGAGCAAATATGTGACAAAATTTCATCTTTGGGCAGCACAGAATGAGTATTGTCAGCCTTTTTTAAACATTCTTTGTATGATTTCCCTTTTTCACTTTTTCATCTCTAAGACCAGAACTGTGTAAGTATTACACATGTAAAGTTCCAAAAAAATGGATGGCTCTTCTCATATAAAATTACACATTACTGAATCAGGTGTGGTTGTGTGCTTTGGGTTTTGTTTTGGTTTTGTTTTTTGCTTAGATGATTACCTGTAGAATGTATGTTTAGTTACTTGGAAATAAATTATGTTATAAGGCTATTGCCCTTTCTGTGCAAAATAAAATTTTCCCACCTAATCCCCATTTTTGTTTACTTATGCTATTGTTTTCCTTAATATATTTGGATTAACAGGCCTGCTCAGAGAAAAAGCGAAGCAGTAAACTTTAGCAAATTAATTAGCAATGGTTATGGGACTGACTGGTTTCAGCAGTGTACTGGACGGGAAAAAAAGATTCACGAAACATCAGAAAATAGTGAGCAGTCCAAAGGTAAAATTATTGAAAGCTGTTTCTTTTAAAGTGAGTTGGGATCTCAAGGTAACAGCAGAGGGCAGCCTGAATAATTTGTGTGGCTCTCTTTGTATATGGTGAGACTTACTGAATTACTATGCTTAGCTTACAATACCCTATGACCAGCTATAGAAAAGAGTGCTCCTGTTTGTAGTCAGTGAAGGCAGGGGCTTTCACAGATTTTTTCACCTTTACAATTGCAAAAGTATGCTCTGTTCCAATGCAAGGGCTTCTGTGTTTTTGTAAAATGCTGCAGACACACACATCCTCCTGCCTAAATTGAAGCAGACCGTAAAATATTTGTTGCCTATTTGTTGTGAATAGTCTTTGGCCCCTAATATTTTTCTGAAAACTTCTGTGACAAATGTCGTCAATACTCATGTTTAAGAAATAGATCACTGTTCATAAAAGTTTGTCAAAATAAATATATGTGCATCGTTGAAGACAGTGGCGTTGCAACATTTTTATTAGAGAGAAAAAAGGTTATCCAATGTTTACCTACAATTTCAAACCTTACTTTGTCAGGCACAATGGTAATAGCTATGAAAGACATCACTTGCAAACACTTAGATATAAAGGTTAAAGGGCGGAAAATTCCCCTTCTGTCAAAGACCTTTTGCTTAGGCTTTTTATGCTGGCTTGGTAACCATGGTGGGTATATCAGTTTTCTATAGCAACCTTTTAGAATGCTACTGAACATACACATTGCAAGCTCCAGAATTTTTTTTTTTTATTTATATCGGTGAATGCTTGTGTATACTCTGGGGATTGCCATGACTCCTTTGACCTTGATATATCAATGTATGAAAGTCTTAGAGGCCAGTTAATGTAGTTTCTGTCACACTTCAGCACTTCCTGAATTCATCTTTGTGTCTTCCATTAACGTATCTACAGTAATATTTTGTGTGTGTGTGTGTGTGTGCAGAACCTCTTCCTCCAGGTAAGTATTGGAAGAAAACAGGCAAACAGAAAGCTAGAAGTTGTGTGTTATTGTTCAGAAGAAAAACTGCTATAAAAAAACTAAGGGATGAAGCCAGATCTTGGTCTGGACCTGAAAGAGTGTGCATAACCTGAGAAGCCACTCTTCAAAGTCAACTTAAGTATCCAAACTCTGATCATGCAGAAGATGCTGCCTTGGGAGGCACAATGACCTAACAATTCAGCCATGGAGCCTAAAAGTGCTCTGCCTTACCATGAAAGAAAACCTTGGATGTTCTTCTTTTGTCTTCAGATTCTATTTAACTTTCTTGTGCACTGACATTTTTCTTCTCCATTACTGTGAGTAAAATGAAAGGATTTGGGATTTTCAAACCTCAAATTCATTCATTTGGTGATGGTTGATTTCTTTAATGTGAAGTGTGCTTCTAAGGGGACATTTGGGATATAAAGAAAGCTGAAGATTGTTTCAGAGTAATCACGATATTGGTTTGGTTATACCACTTATGCATAGAGAACTAAATAATGGGTATACTGTAAAAGCTGCTGAAAAGTCAGTGTGCTGCATAGTTTGATATATAGATACACTTTATTTTTGAGATGCTTTTCTTTCACAAATTCTTAAATAACACGGCACCTGCTTTGCTTGTATTGCCCTCCTTTGTCAATCATAGCTCTTCTGGTTGAGATTGATTCTGTATCTCAATGTAAAATGAGATTTTTTTAAATGCTCTTAACAGTATGGTGTCATACAGACATGTACCTTGATTCAGTTTTGACCTTGTCCTTTTCATTCTTTCAGGTATGCACTGAAGAGAGTGCTTGTATTTTCTTCCCACTTGGGTACTTTTGTCTGCTCATTCAAAGCAATTGGCAGCATGAGCACCTTGCAGCTCCCTTTTGAGATGGAGCTTTCTGTGTTACCCTTGCACAGGATAAGTCCAAGACACATCAGACAGGAGATATAACCCATTCCATATGTAAATCTATAACCCATTTGTGTTGGGTTATAGATTTGCATCATACTGCAAACTTTTTTAGGTAGCTTGTCTATCTTGTTAGTTAAAAATTAAAAGTACTGGAATTTGTATGCATTTTGACGTGAAAGAGAAACTGAAAATTTTAGTTGACCTTTTTATTCTTATGGTTGAAGTTATCCTAAGAACTTTAATCTTTTTTTTATCGCAGATTCAGAGCCATCACAGTCTGAATCAGCACCTGCAAGCAACGAATCAAAGCCACCGTTTCAGGGATGTAATAAGTAACTTAAAAGACTGTAGGGGAAAGTAAAGCCTTATATGGCTTACGTAGTCCAATGTTTACATGTTTGTTAGATTACTTTTTGTAGTTGAACTCATCCCTGATTGAGAAGTTCATTTGGTTTATAATATGGATGAACTTCATTGTGCTTGATTACAGCAAATTTTAAAGAACAGGCAACAGCTGTCAGTGTGTATTCCTAGATTTTTTCTTAATACAATAAAGAAAATAAAGCAAAAGTGAAGTTCTGTCCTACACCAGACTAGTGCTCCTTTGCTGTTATCAAATAGGGTTACCATATTGCTGCTGACACAGGCGTGATATTTATGTGTCCAAACCAGCAAGTTTCTTCAGTTAACTACAGTTATACTCAGGACCTATGCTGTACAGAAAGGTGAAGGGGAACTGTATGGTATGGGATGGAAATGTAAATAGAATTGAACTGGTATGGATACTTGCAGTGAAAAATTCAAGCCTTCACTGGAAAGATCGCTTCTTAGTCCCAAAAGCACATTTATTTAGACCAGATATTCAGCTTTCTAGGACAATTCTATTGCTGCACGAGAACTAGTTGATCAATCATAGTGTTCAGCCACATAATTAAATTAAGACCTGGTGGCGTTTCCTGTTATAGTCTTGTTATATAGAAGATGAATCATTGGATAACAGTGGTGTGGACTAAGCTATATATGATGCCTGCACTTTCAGCTGTTAAATAAAAATTTTATTTATCCTGAAGTTTTGACTGCAACGAAAATATTATATGCTAGATCTCCATGTTTATTCACACCAGCAAAACAGTTTGTACTTTGAAATAGCAATGTATATAAATTATTTTAATATTTTGAAAAAGTTAGATACACTGATATTTTAACATGTGCTCTTTTAGCTACTTGAATTAGGATATATCCCTGAAATCTCATGAATAATTAAATATTTATTGTAAAGCCCATTAGAAAGTGGATGCAATTTCAATAAGGTATTTTTTGCCAATAGTATGAAAAGTTAAGTTTTTAATAGGTAAACCAGTAATTTTTAGTTTCCTTTTCAGAGTGCACTCTGTACATTGTACACCCTTGAATCCAAGAACTGAAGATTTTAAAATGTATTACTGAATACACATTTCTTTGAACAGAACGTTTAGAGGATTTGACTTAACAGTGCTTTTCTTTAGAACTTTGATATGAAAATTTATTGGAAATAGGTAAACCTATTGCTAATCTGAACCCTCAAAATGTTTAGTGAAAGTTTGTGGAAGTTTTGCTGTTGATGTTGTTAGACCCAGCATCTGAGTCCATCTTTGCTGTTCATTCTAACCAACAATTCAACTGTCTATCTACAAAAATAAAAGGCTAAAACATATGAACATACCTAAATGTACGGTTATTGGTTAGTCAGCAAAATTTTCCAAATACAAAAAAAACTTACATCAAGCTGTATCTGAGAGGGGAAAAAAAATTAATACCTTATATCTGTTTTCACTTACAATTTGTATTGTGGATTACATTTAGATAAATTGAAGTCATTAATTTTGCTGTGAAAGCAGAGTGAAATCTACTGCAGAGTGAAATCTTTTGGCGAAATCTAGTTTTCTAGGCTAGAGTACCAGGGGGTGCAGAGCTGGAGCTTATAGTATAGTAGAAAAACTGTCACCTGTCATTATAGAGAAGCACTGAAGAATAAGCTTGTATGAAGAAATTGCGTACGTATAACAGGCAAATTGTTGATACTCTTAGGATTTCAACCATGAAATTTTACACCTAATGCAGTAATCACCAGTAGCTGCCTGATGCCAAAAAAACGAGTACCATTTTATGAATTTTTCAGAATTATTCAGTCATGTGAACATGCCTTATCCGGGAATTCACTTATCTTTATTTGATACAGTCTTTGGATAAGGTTATTTCTGGTTTTAGTGTCTGTAAAAAAAGTGTAATAGAGGGCTGGGTTTCTTGTGCCCACCAATGGTAAACTGCACCAGTAAAATAAGTTCTGTGTATGACAGCCTTTGTAGCATACTTTAAGGGTATAACTATCAGCAATAGTACTACTTTTCAGTCTCACTTTGATCTTCTGACTCCTGTTATTGTAGGAAAAACTTCTTTTGTAAATACTATTTGCAGTTACATGCTTGACTGGCCAAAACATAAAAGAAAGAGGAAATATGAGATGATGATAAAACTCTCTGGAGTTAAGTGGCTTAACGTTAAGGCAGCCAAGTGGGTTTTTTAATGCTTATCAGTTGAGTAAGAAGTTTTTTTTGTTTTTAAGCATATATTGAATGCATTTCAATATCTCTTTTTTTGTTGAAAGTTTTCTGAAAGGTGTTTAGTACAAATTTACTGAAAAAGTTGGAGACAGTAATGTTATGGACCAAAAAGAAAAAAAAAAACCAGCTAGCATGGGTATTTAAAAGTATTTACCAATTTATAGATCACCTGCTCGCATAGACTTGAGGGTGCTTGCTGTGCCAAAGCCCTCAAAATCTATTCCATAAAATCAGAATTCCTGTGTGGCTGCAATACTGCTGACCTGCAGACAAGAATTCTAATAATTCTTTTCTATATTATGGTCTCCTTTTCTCATTAAGATCTGTACAAAGCTTCCTAAAGTAACTTCATTACTTTGAATTGTTTGATGTCTAAGTCCTCTTCACTTTTGAACACTTTTTCCTCAGTATTGGAGTTCTTGTCCAAAACTGTCATATTTTTAGGCAATTGTTAGAGGCAGAGACAGAAAGACAACTGAGATCCTAACTTGGTCACTCAGCACTGTTATTTTGCTTTACTGTAGTTGTGTTCTTAGAAGTGTTTATAGTGCTGGTTTTCAGATATTTTAAAAGCATACACCATATCCTATTGTAAAAATTGTCTCTTTTTACCTTGGTCACCATTAGGTAACATCCACATGACATTCCTCAAATTCTTAAAAGTTTGCTAATGTGCCATTAATGTATACTCAGCTTTCCTTAGTCACGCCAGGGAGATGTTTGATCTGCACTGTCGGTCAACTGAGTCTTCATGGATCACAGTTTGAATACCATGAGTTAGAATATTAACAGCCTAAGGTTTCTCTGTATAAGCACAGGTGGAGAACCCTGGAATTTGTGTTTGTGCGTTCAGAATAATGGAGAGCTGCAGCAGAAGCATAACTTGCCAGTTCGCCAAGGGACATGAAATCAAAGTAGTGTAACAAATCAAAAAAGCTCCAACTGAATTCAAGGATGGAAATGTGTTGCTTGAGTTCGCCTTACCCCAGTAATTATGTTGCTTTATTTACTTCGGAGTCAATGCAGTCGTGCAACTGGCAGTTTTCAAAGTCATCAGCAGTTCCATGTAAAACCAGTGAAAGCTTCTGGGTTTGGAAGGGCTTTCAGTGTTTGTTTTTCAGAGAGATGCTGAAGTCAAAAGCTGGGCACTTACTTACAAAATCTAGCCTTATTGTTTTAAATGCTGAAATGTTTATTTTGTTGTATTGTGCTCCATCTCTGACCTGAATGCCTTTAAGTAATAAGTGAGATAATTTCTTTTTTTTTTTTTTTGAATACTGATTGCTTTGCAAGCCCAAAGATAAAACAAAAGCACAGTTACATTTTATGAATTACATCCAAGTATACTGGATATGTGAATATTTTTAAAAATTCCAGATACAGATTTAAAAATAACCTGGCAGTTTAGGTACCAAAAAGTAATTTTCCTTTTACATGCAACCATTTAACTGTAGCAAAGTCTAATGGCTGTTTTCATTTTAATGTGACTGAATATATACTTCATACCACTTATGTCTTTTTAGACTAGACTAAAATATAAACATGTTTTCAGAGATCAAGGGTATATATATGTTAACTTTCTTTGTATAGCAATGCAAACAAAAATTGAACTGGCCCATGCATTTTTTTAAGCATCTAAAATTTCATTGACTTCAGCATATCTATTTCTTAAATACTTATATCTGCACTGAATATGCAGACTTAGTTGTAAAAGGTGTAGGATGAAGGCCAATTTTTTTCCATAAACAAATAGCCTAATATTCTGCTTTTGCAGTTCTCTGCAGATTATTTTTCAGAATGTACTTACATATTTTGCTATAGCCTGGAAAAAAGATAGAAATAGAAATACGGAAGTTCAGTCTTAGCACGTTTTGTCCTCCTGTTAATAGTTTTAATGATACTAAATATCCAGAATGACTGAAGAATCAAAGTGCAGCAGGTAAGTGTCTGAACAGCTGCACTGAATTATTTGACCAATTGGCTACAAAAATGGTATATGGTGAGCAGGAAGGAGTATACTTTTGATTATAAAAGGACAGACAGCCTTACTTTCCATAGATGCAAGTTTTCATCCATGCACTATCAAACTCTGAAAAGTGAGGCCAGTTGCAGGTTTTGTAATTTATTGTTGTAATAATCCAACTATGTAGTTATGTATTTTTCACCCTTCTAAAATAACATTTATTAACATATTTTGTATTTTTACTTAAGAGGTATCTT
The DNA here is from genome assembly GCA_020745775.1 of Theristicus caerulescens. Taxonomy (NCBI): domain Eukaryota; kingdom Metazoa; phylum Chordata; class Aves; order Pelecaniformes; family Threskiornithidae; genus Theristicus; species Theristicus caerulescens. The sequence goes on from CM036558.1 coordinate 90,622,269, forward strand.
TCCCACTAAAATACAAAGTGAAATGAAAACCCAAAGATTACAAAAACAGGAAGCTTAAAACGAATTTAAATTTTAAAAAAGTTTTCTAGAGATGACTGAGGGCAAAGGTTACTAGCAATTATTAGACTCATAGAGATGCATTATTTATTGAACATTTCAGACAAGGTAACTATAGTAACCTGATTATTCTTTATTTACAAAAGAAGTCATTTACATTGATTATTCTCTTAATATATAGCTGAATGACAAACCTCCTGAAAGCCAAAGCAGATTTTTCAGTGGACCCTGAAATGAAGGGGTAGGTAATATTCCTATTTAAAGGAAAAGTTTCTTCCACAGAGTTGGAATACTGTTCTAAGGTGATTATTTTGGATTGTCCACTACCATAGCTTTCAAGTGTTGACAAATATTCAAGGAACAGAAAAATGGAAGATGCGTTAGGAGGCTGTGCTTCTGTTTTACCTATCAGAGATTTAAACAAGTTGAACAGGTGACATTTTTCTTCATTTGTTGAGCAATTTCTCTTGTATGACATTCATGGCTAGAAATGCATCTGTGTCCAGGGGATTTCTCTCTCTTGTATTCCCATACAAAGTCCTTTGGTGTGAGACAGGATATTAAGAGATTTTACTCTAAATGCCCAATATGTGATTTTGTCATAAATACTTCTTGGCAATGTCTTGTGCCCAATGTGTTTACCCTCCTGATGTACAGAAGGTTATGGACCAAGAAGGTTTTAGTTGCTCTGTCTCCCGAGAATTCTGTACTATGACAAACTGCAGTGTGGTTCTGGTAGGAAAAATGATTTAAAAAATTGTATTGCAGGATTCTGGGTTTAATGTCTTCAGTTACTGTATGAACAATGTTACATTTATGCTTACAGAGTGCTTTATGGTTTTCTTTTTTTCTTTGTTTTTGCTTTAGATTTCTTGATAATTGATGGAAAAGGGTAGTCCTGTAATCATTTTAAATTTGTCTGTTTCCAGCTTGAACCAGTTCTGCCAGACTAAGTATATCTTATCTTGGAAGAACTAATGTTTGGCCTACATCTCTCTTTTACATAAAAATTGGAGACTTGACTCTGTAAGATAGACCTAGGAAAGTGTGTGTGAAGCTAAGTGTATTTTGCAGTCTCTCTTTCTAGGTTCCTTACAATTTCAAAACTTGTAGGATTGTAGCTCTGTTTCCATGGCAGATGTTACTTCTGTAGGTAAATGTGCTGGATCCCTCTGGCAAATGTTTTCATCTCTTGTTCAGGATCTCGCTGGTGCTTTACAAGGAACAGGTACCACTCTTTCAGAACCTAAAGGGCATGAGCTGAATTCACAGCTTGGTTTCATTTATTTTTCTCAGGGTAATTGGCCTAGCTCTAGCAAGGTTGGCCATGTCAAGGTAGCACTGGAGATGTCACGGCTACGGCTGTGCTGCACTTGCTTGTCTAGCTTTAGAATACAAGGGTATATTTTATATTTCCTTGCTTTGCAAAACTTTGAGCTTAGCTAGGAGCTATTTCATAGCAAGCTGTGGAGAATCTGTTCTTTTTATCTAGGCAGAGGGTAATTGTGAGAACTTTCTGAATTAACCAATAGTTGCAGGCTAGCTGCTTTAGTGATGCAGCACGTTAAAACCTGTTGATCGGTCCTCAAGTTTTCAAGCCTAAAAGATCATCTGACTTAAGATGGTCACACTTCCCAGGTTTTTGTGTATGTTTAGGATACCAGATATAAATCAGGTTTTTGTTATAATGAAGATTACCCCTCAGTTGTGTTGGTTTGATCGATGTTGAGTAGATCTTTTATTTTAAATATTACATCATTATTACTGGATTGTGCAATGGCCAAGTAAACTACTGGTCAGGTAACTCAGGTTCTGTTTCCAAGGAAATTTTTCAGACTCACGTGGTGGTCTTTGTATTAACACTTGGTTTCCACCCAAAATGCAGACCTGCATTTTATATGCTCTGTAGCTGTTAGTTGCTGACACACTGATTTTGATACCAGCAACGATAAACACTGGTGCCTGCTTTGCTGAGTTAGGTACAGCTGAGTTAGTACTTCTCAAGTAAAGTGGAGGAAAATGTTGTGGTGGTGGGGCCTGATGGGATCCACCCATCCCGATGGGGAAAACGCATCTTTGGACGTAAGCTGGTGGGACTGATGGAGAGGGCTTTAAACTAGAATTGATGGGGGAAGGGGATACCAACAGGATTGCCGAAGGTAAGCCAAGGGTTGACATGGCATTGCCTGAGGGTCGCAATGCTAGTGGGAACATTTACTCTGCTCCTGGGAGCATGGAGGGCTCAGGAGCATATCTGAAATGCTTGTACACTGACGCACGCAGTATGAGAAAAAAACAGGATGAACTGGAAGCGTTGGTCAGCTCCCAGAGCTACAATATCATTGGTATTAGTGAGACTTGGTGGAGTGAGTCCCACAAGTGGAGTGGTAGGATGGAGGGCTTCAGGCTGTTAGGAGGGATAGGCAGGGCAGGCGAAGGGGAGGAGTCGCACTGTATGTAAGGGAGAGGTTTGATTGTACAGCCCTTATAGGTAGTGATGATGTGGTTGAGAGCTTCTGGGTGAGGATTAGGGGATGGAAAACAAAGCAGATGTTGTAGTGGGTGTCTACTACCAATCACCCAGTCAGGATGTAAGCACTGATGAGTTACTCTATAGGCAATTAGGAGAAATTTCTGGATCGGCAGCCCTTGTCCTTATGGGAGATGTCAACTTCCCAGACATCAACTGGGAATATGACACTGCTGTTATGAGCAGGTCTTGGAAATTCTTGAAGTTTGTGGAAGATAACTTCTTGTCACAAGTACTCGGTGAGCCAGCTGGGAAAGATGCCCTCCTAGACTTGCTATTTGTGAATAGAGAAGGACTTGTGGGAGATGTGATAGTAGGTGGCTGTCTTGGCCACAGTGATCACGAAATGGTTGAGTTTAAAATTTTCAGTGTAATGAGAAAAAAGGACAGCAGAGTTGCTGCCCTGGACTTCAAGAGAGCAAACTTGAAGCTATTCAGGGAGCTATTCAGCTGAGTACTCTGGGAATCTGCTTTTGAGGGCTTAGAAGTCCATGAGTGCTGGTCAGTTTTTAAGAAGCACCTTCTAGAAGTACAGGAGCAGGCAATTCCCCTGTGTCGTAAGTCAAGCAAGTGGAGCAGAAGACCAGCTTGGCTGAACAGGGAACTCCTCATGGAGCTCAAGAGGAAAAAGAAACTGTATGATCTCTGGAAGAAAGGTCAGGCTTTGCAGGAAGATTGCAGAGCTGTGGTTTGTATATGCAAGAAGAAGACACAAAAGGGCAAAGCTCAATTAGACTTGAAACTGGCCAGTGTTGTGTCAGACAACAGGAAGGGCTTTTTAAAGTACGTTAATAGCAAGAGGAGGTCTAAATAAAACATTGGACCGATACTTGTTGAAGATCGTCATCTGACTAATAGGGATGAAGAAAAAGTTGAGGCATTCAATGCTTTTTTTGCCTCAGTCTTTAATAATACTGATAGATCTTGGGCTGCCCAGTCCCCTGAGTTAGAGGATCATGAGTGTGGGAACAGTGACTTTTCATTTGTGGACACTGAAATTGTAAGGGACCAGCTGTATCAGCTGAATGTTCGTTCACAAGTCCGTGGAGCCTGATGGGATTCATCCCAGAGTACTGAAGGAGCTAGCGGATGTTATGGCAGGACCTCTCTACCAAAGGTCTTGGGAGTCTGGAGAAGTCCCTGCTAACTGGAAGCTAGACAATGTTATTCCAATCTACAAAAAGGGCATGAGGGAAGACCCAGGGAACTACAGACCTGTTACTCTAACCTCAGTGCCTGGAAAAATTATGGAGAAGATTATACTGGATACTACTGAAAGGCATTTAAAGAATAATGCAACCATCAGGCACAGTCAACATGGGTTCACAAAGGGAAAGTCCTGTTTAACCAATTTGTTATCCTTCTACGATAAGGTCACCTGCCTAGTGGATGAAGGGAAAGTGGTGGATGTAGTTTTTCTGGATTTTATTAAGGCTGTTGATACTGTCCCTCACAGCATCCTTCTGGACAAGTTTTCCGTCTGTGGGATGAGTGAGTTCATGGTGCGCTGGGTGAAGAACTGGCTGAAGGGCAGGGCTCAAAGGACTGTAGTGAATGGGGCTGCATCTGTCTGGCGACCGGTCACCAGTGGTGTTACTCAGGGCTCAATTCTAGGGCCAGTTCTGTTCAATATATTCATCAACGATCTGGATGCAGGATTTGAATGCACCATTAACAAGTTTGCTGATGATACCAAACTGGGAGGAGCTGTTGACCCTCTTGAGGGACAAGAGGCCTTGCAGAGGGATCTGGATAGATTGGAGCATTGGGCAATGATTAATGGGATGAAATTTAACAAGTCCAAATGCTGGATCCTGCACCTAGGATGGAGTAACACTGGGCACAAGTATAAATGGGGAGAGGAGTGGCTGGGGAGCAGCCCTGCAGAAAGGGATCTGGGATGCTGGTCGACAGCAGGCTCAATACGAGCCAGCAGTGTGCCCTGGCAGCCAAGAGGGCAAATCGCACCCTGGGGTGCATCAAACACGGCATAACCAGCCGGTCAGAAGAGGTGATTATCCCGCTGTATTCAGCGTTGGTGTGGCCTCACCTTGAGTACTGTGTGCAGTTCTGGGCCACACCATTTAAGAAGGATGTGAAGATCCTTGAATGCATCCAGAGGAGGGCAACAAAGCTGGTGACAGGGCTGGGAGGAATGGCCTATGAGGAGTGGCTAAGGACTTTGCATTTGTCTAGTTTGGAGAAAAGGAGGCTGAAGGGAGACCTCCTTTCTCTCTGCAGCTTCCTGAGGAGGGGAAGTGGAGAGGGAGGTGCTGATCTCTTCTCCCTGGTACCCAGTGATAGGACACATGGTTCAAAGCTGCACCAGGGGAGGTTTAGACTGGACATTAGGAAGCATTTCTTTACCAAGAGGGAGGTCAAATACTGGAACAGGCTTCCTAGAGAGGTGGTCTATGCCCCAAGCCTGTCAGTGTTTAAGAGGCATTTGGAAAATGCCCTCAACAACATGCTTTAACTTTTGGTCAGCCCTGAAGTGCTCAGGCAGTTGGACTGGATGATCCCTGTAGGTCCCTTCCAACTGAACTGTTCTATTCTATTCTGTTCTGTTCTATTCTATTCTATTAGTCAGATTTGATAGGACGAGAGGAAATGGCCTCAAGCTGCGCCAGAGGTTGGATATTAGGAAAAATTTCTTCATCGAAAGGGCAGTCAGGCACTGGAACAGGCTGTCCGGGGAAGTGGTTGAGTCCCCATCCCTGGAGGTATTTAAAAGACGGGTAGATGTGATGCTTAGGGACATGGTTTAGTGGTGGACGTGGCAGTGCTAGGTTAGCAGTTGGACTTGATGACCTTAAGGGTCTTTTCCAACCTAAACGATTCTGTGATTCTATTAGCAGAAGCCATCCATGCTCTTTCCTCACCACCTTTTTTTGCCGTACCAAAGTGCTAGTAAAAGAGGTGTACTTAAAGACAGTTCATACGAATATACATTTACAAAGACAGACGTAGGTACCAACGCCCACACAACCTGACCCGACTCTGCAATCCTCAGGCTGCCAACACGTGCTTATACATTTATAGGTATATCACAAGGCCATCCCGAAAAGTTGCAGCCCCGAGGCAGGTGCCCAGGGCAGCGGCAGGAGACCCGCGCTTGCAGCGCAGGGCGCCCGTCGCTCTCGCTTCCCTCCCGCGCCGCGGCCCGGCCCTCGTCCGCCCCACAGCCGGTTCCCGGCCCTCGCCGCTCCCCCGGCGGCGGCTGCCGGCGCGCAGGGAGTTAACGCCGCCCGGTGCCGCGGCCCCCGCCCGGGGCGGGGCGGTGCCCGCCCGCCGGCGCCGGGAGGCGGCTCGGCCGGCGCTCCCGCAGCCCGTCCGGGTGCAGTGACAGGCGCTCCTTGGTTCCCGGCAGCGGCTCCCGCCGCCCCAGGTGAGAGCCCAGCCCCGCCAGCCGCCGCACGGGAGGTCCTCTCTCGGCCCAGAGACGTGGTTGCCACCGGGTGGGGAAACGGGGGCGGCGGGGGGAGCGCCCGCCGTGGGCTGCGGGAAGGGCCGGGAGGCGGAGGTCTCCCGGGGTGGGTGCGCGGGCAGCGCCCGCCGCGGAGCTCGGGGTGCTGGGCGCCGCCTGCGGAGAGGAGGGAGCCGCCTGGGAGCCGCCTGGCAGCGGAGCGCATCCCGAGTGGCTGGCGTTGCTTGTGCGGGCTCGAGAGGGAAGCCACGGTATAAAAATCGGGTTTGCAGTGGCTTCAGTTTTTCTAACGATGGATCAACACCAAACTAGACCTTTTCCTTAAAGATACTATTAACTGAGGTTTTCCTTTAAAAAGGGGGGGGGGGATAAAAAAAATGAGAGAGAGAGTAATGATAATGGACTCTGCATGGTTTTGAAACATTGGTGAGAGGATTGGCACACATGTTAAAGTGGGCCATGGCCCTTTCTTGAGCAGAGTCCTGCTGTGAGCACGTTATTCTTGAACATCAGTTTTAACTTTGGCCGAGGAAGGCTGCTGAAACTTTTGACGTGGCTATAAAAATTTCCCTTTGTTTGGACAGAGTGAGAATTTTGTGGCTTTATATTAATCGGCTGCCTGTCAGCTACTACCGGCTTGCCGAAAGGGTCTGCCGTGGGAAAAGTGCTTTATGCTACCTCCTTTCTTCCATTGCTGCCAAGGCATGCCCTGTTGGGCGCTGTTGGAGAGGGTATTCTGGACCTTTGGACTGCCAGAACTTTGTTCTCCTATTTTTGAAATACATCGTCACTTAGGGGATCACAGAACCAAGAACACTGTTAAAAATCACATGGTTGCTTAATACTGTGAGCGGCAGCTGAATTAATATCCTCAGTTTATTTGCAGCCATTTATCATCTAGGTACATAAAAACCCACTTTTCTGTTTCTTCTTCTTCTAACTCCTTGTTATTAGGACTCTGTTGACAGAGTATTTATTGACAGACTCTATTGACTATTAATTCTATTGACTCTATTAGGCACTGTAGTTTTCTTGGAAAAAATTATGTGTTTTTCCCATAATGTGCATGGTATAATACCAATAGCCTGTAGTGACTGACTCTAATCATATGACCATAAGGATGCATAATTGATTCTAAATGCAACTTTTGTACTTTATTTCCTTGAGCACAGATTCCAGTATATGTTTAGTACATCTAGTACATGTGAAGTTTAGGTTTGTTTAATAAAGTTTCATATTTTAAATGAAGAAAACTATTGTCCTTATAATTTTTTAATATGTTTCCATTATTCAGTGGCTTTTAACAGGTGGACTTCAGGTTTATTTCCTTTGGTTCTTCAGTTCTTTCAAAATTCATGTTATGTAATTCTATTGCGAGACTGCTTCCTTTGTATTTCCTTGCAGTGTAATCCTGGTTTTTTTAAGGATTACAGTCCTGTCTCTATTATAAGTTATGTGCTGTCAGGTTCTTTGTAAGGGCGGGTAGAGCAAAACTTTGTGATTCAGTACTTCCTGTAAGGGCATTTCCAGAAAGTACCAACTTTGTCACGTAGCCTTACTCATTTCTGAAAATAATAACAAATTAATCATTCTGTAGTTATAATTCTGTCATCGTATCAGCACCAAAGCCGCAGTGATACATTTGCCTATTTGAATGTAAAGGAGAATGCAGAAAGGAGAATTTTTTTTGGTATAGGTTAGGGTAATGGATTAGGAAAAAAAGATATTCAAGATGGATGATAAACTAGAGTGCTGTGACTTCTTGGACTCATGTGTGTTTTAGTCTTCCTTGCCCTTAGGCTGGGGCAGACAGAAATGCTTGTAAGGTCAGTAGGAGGAGTTTAATGAAGGGGATATAAGGGGTAGGATGCTTCCTGGACTCAGGTTTCAGGCATACGACAGAGGAGAGCTTTGGAGACCTTCTGGAGCCAGAGGTGAAAGGGTGCTAAAGGTAGTTCAGCAGTCACTGTCGCAGTGGGAGGTATAGAAGAAAGAGGATTAGTTGGTTAGCTACCAGACTTACCTCTCTCTGGCCCCTGAGAGCCAGGTGTTGCTTATACCACAGAACGGGAGTAGTGGTGAGATGGGGGTTACGTTAGCAGGGGGTTAGCTTGGGCTTCAGTGGTTTGAAAGTGGTGATGCTTGGCCATAAAAAAATGGGAGATGCTCATTTTGCTACCGTTATAAAAGCTGTAACGTGGCTGGATTATTTTGGGGGTTTAATATTCATGACAGTATCATCTATATAGAAGGTTTCTCTCACTGTTAATGATGCTAGCTTTACAGATGGGACTATTCTGTTGCGCTTATATCTGATTTTTTTAATATAATTCTAGGTATAAGCATACATGGCTCCTGGTGTCTCAAATGAGAAGAAAACTGACGATGAACAGTCTTCAAAGTAAGATTCAAAAATGAATGATCTTGTCCAAGTTTATGTTTACCTTTCTCCCCAAACTCATGACACACTTATTTAGTTTAAGATAAAGTTTATGATACAAATATTGATTATAACATCAAGTATCTAGTAGAAGCTGTTTTGACAAATGGAGTCTTTATCTGCTTTCATCAGACCTACACAGAGGGCTTTGCTGGCTAGCCATTTTCAGTTATCACAACAGTGAATTTTTCCAAGCATAGGTGCTGTTTTTATTTACTTTTTTTTAAATCCAGTGAGCTGTTGAAATGTTGACTTTGGTTGCTGCATATGGCCAGACCTACCTGCTTCAGGAGTTTGAACAAATATTTCAATCTGTTTCTCTAATCCTTATTTTAAGCTTGTTTTAGTAAAACTATACATGCATGTTTAGTCCTCAGATGTTTTGTTTAAACCCCCAGAAGTTGTAGGTGCTTTGCAACAGTGTGAGGAGAATAAATTGTCTGCTCCTTAGAGTTACAGGCCAAAGATTTTTATCAGGCAGTCTTTGCCTCTGCTGTAAATCCATGGCATTGGTCCTATGTACACATAGTAATATGCTTACTTTTATTGCCTATTTTACCCCAGGGTCCAAGTCTGCAATTAGATCTGGATGGGCAGATAACCAGTACAAGTTAGTAACAGCCCCTAGCTGCAGTAAGGTGGTGGGTTGAAGAGTGCTGCTGGTAGGGTATGAGATGGAAAAAGTGAAAGATAGTCACTGCTGAGGAAGGAATCTGTATTTAGGCCAGGCATGAGGACAGTGGTGTTGGCACATACCACATGAATTTCCTTGTACTTCTGATAGAGGCCTCACCTTTTCCCAGTTTATTTCCTGGAGAGAAGCTTTTATTGCTGGTATTCTCATAAAGAAGGAAATAATTTTTGCTTGCCTGAGAACAAGTTGTAAAGTGATTTCAAATCATATCCTATTTGTATGTAAAAGCCATTCCAATAAACATCAGGGCTGTCTGCACCTTTCTGAAGAGCCATAAACCTGTTCTTTATTTCTCCCAGAGTCGAACAGGTCTCTTGGAGGGAAGAACAAAAGCAACCAAAGCCTTTGGTTCTACCTCAGGCGGGATTTCTATGAAGAGAGGCAAATGGGGCACCTGGGAGATGGAAAGGAATTACCACTGAAGGGGCAAACGAACCACCCGCTTTGTTGGGCTGCTTTTGCAGTTGTTGAAGGTGGTAGCCTGTGGTGGGCAGGGACAAATAGGGTGGATTGGAAATGATACCTCTTTCTTTGGTTGTGCAGCTGCTGCTGGATAGATAGTGACATTGGAGAGAGAATTTCAAGAACAGAAACAATTGTTATACTCAAAATATTGGGGTTGTAACTGTTTTGTTTGCTTTCCAAGGAACAGTTCAGTGACCTCAGTATGGGCATCTAGGCCACTTTAGGTTTCTTAAGCTAGCCAATACATCCTGCACAGGATTGAGAGTGACCGTGTCTATAGGACCTGCAGAAAAGCACTGCCTTTCTGGAGAGGCATTAGAAGACAGACAAGATAACCTAAAACATCTAAACCAGTGTTAAACGCCTATGTTTAGGCTTCAGAGTTGTTCCTGCAAAGTCTTAACAATTTTTTGCGTGAACTCCAGGCAAACTCTTTAGTTTGTCTCCTCCGACAAAGCAGTTTGAATTTGCTGAGCCATGCTGTGACTGCAGTGAGCCTTCATTAAGCTATTAAATCATCTTCTTGTGTCTGGAAGATATTCATTGCTTAATTTCATCTCTCAGAAACTACTTTGAAGTATTGGCCAAGATTTTGCTTAAGCTTGTGATTATTTACTAGTCTTTCCTACCTATTTCAATTGAACTTAAAACATCAAGCACAGAAGGCAGACGTTTTATGAATCATTCAGCTTCCTTAGTTAGTCCACTACGAAATTTTCCATGAAGGCGGTCCCACATGCTAAGTAGTTCAGTTTTCCCTCCTTGCCTTGTCATTTCCTGGTTCTTCAGAAAGAAATTTTTTTTTTTTTTTTGTTAAAAAGCTGTATCAGTTCCTTACAGGAAGCAACTTAAGTGAGTTCTTTTTACCTCTTCCTCTCTTTCCCTTTTTCTTGCATTTTTTTTTCTCTTCCATGGTTTTCTCTTTGCTTCAGATTTCCATTTGCCTCTTTCCTCTCCTATTTCAGATCTTCTGTACTCTTGTTACCAGTCTCATGCTGTAGAGTTTTTTCCTCCTGGCTGGATGACACAGAGTTACATTGAGCCAAATTACCAGAAATCCCCTTTGGGCCTGTCTATAAAGCCCAAATCTTCCTACCCCTCTCAGGTGGCTAGGAGGGTCAGTCAAAACACAAGAGGTCAAGTTTGCTTTTCAGCTTTGCTATAGATTATCTGTGTAGTAAGGTGGTCTATTGAATATTCCCTGGTCCTGCTGCCATTGTACTGCTCGCCATAAAGACCCACCTTGGTTCACAGCTTTAATATTTTTTAAGATAAAGGTTGTACTGTTGCAAACGCATCCTACCATCTGGGCTTTTCTTCAGCGATTTCATCCCGTGCAATGAATGGAATGTTAAATATCATATGTGATTTATTACGAGATGTAAGGTGGTCATGAAATTTAGGATTTCCTTAATGTAATGCATGAGGAACCAAAATAAGGTAGTGCAGGCATACTTAGGTGTGGCATTTGCCAACTTTTACTGCTTGACTTTGCAAAATTAGCATCTGTTCAATGTAGGAGTTTGTATATACTCTATATGTTTCACAATGCTGCTGTCCTGGCAGAGAGAATTTTATCCATCTCTGCAACCCTCACCTGGAGAAAATGAAAGAAGACATCCTGTACCATTTTGCTCTTGGGACTGGTACCCATGATTTTCCGGCATTGTTTGGAGATGTAAAGGTAAGACGCTTCATTTCATTCAGCAAACCTAAGCTTTTCTGCAGAAGGTGGAAGTGTAGCTGTCTTCAAAATAAGACTGAATGTGTCAGCGTACCACCAGTTGAGGAACGAATGGAAAGCGGATAAGATTTTGTGGGTTCTTGTCACTTTCAATATCAAGCAAAATTGGGGATAGTTATTTCTGACTGTCTCTTTTCATCTAGTAAAAAGGCAAATGCTGCAGTTTCTATTCAGGTAGAACTCCCTTTCAGGGGGCCTTCAAGCCTGTCTTTTACTAGTTTAAAGAGGATGAAGGCATTTGAGTGCTATGTAGAAGGTTTTTTTTTTTCACATAATTTTTCTTCATGGCCTTTTAGAATGATTATGAGAAGAACCACATCTGGGAATAGCTTTGTGTTAACTGAAGCTGTTTGTGTCCTCATGTTGATCTTTGCATATTCTTTGATATACTGAATCATGCAATTGACTTTGTTTTGTTGAATACTGTCCACCCCAGTTTGTGTGTGTTGGAGGAAGTCCTTCACGGATGAAAGCTTTTATCGCCTACATAGCTGAAGAACTGGGGCTTGGGGGCCCTGGTTGTGACTATCCTAACATCTGTGCGGGGACTGACCGTTACGCAATGTACAAAGTGGGACCTGTTTTGTCAGTCAGCGTAAGTACCTCACTTAATCAGATATGGGACACAGTTCAACGATGCTGTTCAAAGTAGAAAATATGAATGCACATTTCTTTTAAGCACTTAATAGACAGACTCAGGTTTTTAAGTTTGTATCAGCCATGCTCAAAATAGTGCAGTCAGCTAATTAAGAATTCCTTTTTAGCCCTTTCTTGTAAGAGGGAAAATCTCCAAGACCTTCATTCCTTTCTTACCTCCTTTTTCCTCAGTGTACCACTAAGGTGTTGCAGGAATGGCCTTATAAATTTTTTGAGCAGACTTACTGTTGCCTCGTCACTGTTCTGTATCCTGAATAATGGGAAAAAAAGATCACTTAATGTGTGGGGGGTATTGGAAAAAATGGCTGTATCACATCCAGAACTAAGTATCTGCAGTGGCATTGTCAAATGTGCTAACGTAGCTTAAGAGTAGCATCCCATGGGACTTGTGCTGCCAACCTATGTATGCATTTTAAAACTTCATACCTTTAGTTTGTAGATACGATTATATACTTCAATTGCAATTGCATAACTGTAGTATCATTCTGCACCCTTTCTTTTGAGTTGTAATTATCGCATTATCATGCAAGTTAAGGTGGACTTATATTTCTGAACTTTGTGACTAAACCACAACGTCTGTGTTTTGAAAAAATTTAGCTTGACTATTCACTGGTACTTCAGGTTGGTAAAAAATCAGAGTGGGATTTTTCTTGTGTTTAAGAAAGGTTCTGTGATGAAGTGCAGTTGTCAACTATTAGGAAATGACACTGCTTATGCTTTTGAGAATGTAAATATTTTATAATTCATGATTTTTAGAAATACTGTACTTCATCCATAGTCTGCCAAAGCCAGTGGGAGTCTTTCTGTTTACCTGCAGTAGCCTTCCAGTAGGCCCATAAGTTAGGGTTTTTATGGGAGTGAGTTAGGTGACATTTGGAAAAAAATATCAGGAAGGAGATATTTTCCAGCTCCTTCCTCCGTGTATATTTTGCATTGTCTATGTGAATGTCGAATATGAATTTCTGCTTTCATTTCAGCATGGTATGGGCATTCCTTCTATTTCAATCATGTTGCACGAGCTGATCAAACTGTTGTATCATGCCAAGTGTTCCAACATAACCATTATTCGCATTGGCACCTCTGGTGGAATAGGTATTTCCCTTCTTGATTTCTTTTTTTCTTCAAACCAAAGCACCTTTGTAGGAGAGTAAAGCGTCTCTCTGCAAGTAAATGATTGATAGTCAGAACAGTTTTCTGCAGGAGATGAATCATTTTGCTTCCATGGTTTTGAAAGAAAAGGCAATATCTGCCTCTGGATATAGAAGATGCACTTAAAAGATCTGACAACAGGAGGAGAAGGACATTCCTGTCCTGTATGAAAAGTGTAAGATAAGAAAGAATATATAATGGAAAAGGAAAAATTTTGTCTTTCAGAAATTATTTGTAATAATAAACTGAAGCAGCTAGGCATGCACAAAAAAATTCTCTTGGTGAATTCAGGGGCAAAATTGCCACCTTTAAAAGAAGCAGGATTGGGTCAAAATGTATGTTTTATGTGTGGGCAAACAAAGCATTAACTACATTGTGAAGCTCTATCTATTTTTTTTTTACTGCAGGTCTGGAGCCAGGCTCAGTGGTTATAACTAGGCAGTCTGTAGATGCCACCTTCAAACCTCAGTTTGAACAGGTTATTCTGGGAAAGACTGTAATTCGCAGTACAAACCTAGATGAAGAGCTAGCTAAGGAACTGATGCAGTGCAGTAAAGAAATCGGTCAATTCAATACAGTCATTGGAAACACTATGTGCACTTTGGATTTCTATGAAGGTAAGGCTGGTGACAGACTAACAGAAGTATATTGGTAAGCAGCAATAGAAAAATATTGAATAATATTTTAACATTAAGGTTCCAGTTCACTGAACAGAACACATTCCCTACTTTGAGTTATCTTGTCAATCGTAATTAACCTGTTTTTCATATATGTAAAATCAAGCATTGTGCTTAGTAGTTTGCTGTACTGAACTTTTAATTTTGTGGAGGTTTGTTTTCCCCCAGCTCTAATAGATCCTCTGAAATACATATAGTCTACTATACACTTTTCACTTTTTTTAGGTATGTTTGTCACAAAATTTCTGTGATTTACTGAGGCATCGAGAGGATTAGAGGAGTGAGAATTATTTGTGGCTCTTTTGCAGTTGGTTTTTTTTTTGCACAGGTTATGTATCTAAAGTAAATCTTTTCTAAAAGGAGCACTGGAACTTGTTTCCCCTGCACATTTTGAGCAAAGCAGTGATCAGACAACTGAAGACAATATTTTGCTGAGTTGTGTCAATGGTGCTACATAGGAGGGGCAAACCACCAAGGCTTACTTTGGATAAACATATAGACATTCAGGTGCTTTTCTGATCTCCGAAGTCTATTCACCAATATCTTTCAAATCTTGCAAAAACAAAGTGTAGATGGTACCTGATAGTACTTTCTCTAGCTGTTACTGAATAGGTGACAAAGGGTGCAATGCAGAGGGGGACACATGGTCTTCGTAATAGTGCTCAAGCTTGGTCAGAAGCAGACAGTGTCAGTTTGTGTCTCTCCTCAGACACCAACCACAGGTGCAAGCCACACTAAAAAAACGTGTCAGGAATGTTTTCCACTCATACAGCAAAAACTGAGAACAGGCTCAAGGGCAATAATTTAGGAGTACGTCTCCTGAAAGCAAGAAGATACGGAGTAAAACACTGTGTAATTTAACTTTACTGTACATAACCTGCTGCTGGTTTATTTGTAGGTGTTATTCTTGAATAATTTGAATAAACTAATTTTCTCAAAAAATTATAATAGTATTAGCTAGTTAGCTTAAGAGACTCTTCATCTCTTGCCTTAGAGAGTCTGTAGGTAATAAAATGTTCATCCTTTTAAAGTAGCATCAAGAAAGCATTTTCAAGCCTGGCAGTTTTTCTAGACAATGATTAAACATAGAAAAAATGCAGCACATCCACACAGCTTAAAGTTTGTTGCTGAATTTTGACACATGCTGCACATGCGGGAAGCTACTACTTACATTTTCCCGCTTAGGAATTTGAGAATTTAAGCTGGAGAAGTCCAATTAAATTACCGTGATTCACATTATAAACAATACAAATAATATGTAGACGCTAATAGCTAAGAATCACTTTGTAGATGCTAAATAGCTAAGAATCACTTTGTCCTATTTGTCTTGTGCATGAAAATGAAGAGTAGTAGTAAAAGCTGGACACTGTGTAGGGGAAACTGCAATAATTGGGTGTTTTAGAAACTGATTTTTTTCTGTGACTTCATCACTCTGAAAATTTCTACAAAATGACTTTGTAGGACAGGGCAGATTGGATGGTGCAATCTGCTTGTATAATGAAGAAGAGAAGCTGCAATATTTGAAGAAAGCTTATGATTCTGGTGTGAGAAACATAGAGATGGAGTCTTCCGTATTTGCTGCAATGTGTAATCTCAGTGGTGTCAAAGGTAAACTAACTTAAAGTCACTTTATTCAAGCTATAGGAAGTTTTCTGCATTGCAGGGGGTTTGTGGTAAAAACTGCAAACGAGGTGCATTTATAGAAACCAGTTCTGGTTATAGTTTTGTTGCTATGATTGATTGATTTGTGTCATATGTATTCACAACTTATGCAAAATTCCTCACATAGTTCTTATACAGTTTAGTTCTGTCATTTGCTATTCCAGCCCATGGCAAGCACATAAATCATTAAAGTACCTAATTACCCTATAGCATTAATTTGTTTTCTTAGTTAGTTTTTGAAGTTTACAGGAAGCAACTGGTTAATTTAAGCAGTCGGGTGATTCTCATATACATAAAACTATAATCACTTTTTATACTTTCATATCCAATTGAAAATATAAGCATTTTGTGTAGTCTTATGGCCTTAATTCTTAAACAGTTGAAGATTTTTAGTAGCATCATGAATAAACCATTCCTAATCATAAAACGAGTTTTTAATCTTTTTACACAAACCAACTAATTTTCAGTAAAGATTAGAAAAAAAAGATAAGTGATTACAAATAATGTAATACAGTGCCTTTCTACTCTACCATGTTAACTATAGTCTCTCACTTTCCTTGGAAATTTGCCAATTTAAAACACTGATGTTTCTCAAACTTCCTTAAACACAAGGAGGATGAAATGAAGAAAAATAAGCAAAAAGGCCAACAGTTATATCAAACATCCACAGTTCTTACTGACTTGAGAGTGATTAAAAACCCATGCTATCTCTGAGCCGCTAGGGAGCCTGGGCCATTTTGCTATCTCTGCTTTGTAGGTCTGTAATGTGTATTACTGCTTGTGCTCTGCAAATTGTGACTAGCAGAAACCCCAGATACGGAAGGGTGATGGTAGAGCTCCGCTTGAGTGAAAGGAGGGATTTTACCTTTAGGGCTCTGATTACCAAAAGGCAGCAGACGGGCCTGAGATGATCCATGAGATCCTCGTGTACTTGCAGTGCTCCCCATCCATGAATGTCGAAGGGGCTCATCTGCTGGTTCCCGAGGGAGGGCATCTACAGCACAGGGATTTGAGTTGGGGATAAGGTAGATAGCAGAGGGCTGTAACTACATCTGCTAGAACAGCGTCTCTGATCACTTCCTACCAGTCAGGTCCTGGGTACTTGTGACATATAATTCCTATTCAGAAAAACATAAGAATCATGATATGACATAAGTATCTGCAGCTGCCTGAGAGCTCTTGCTTTATTAATGTAGGGATCAGTTGTCTTAAACTATTTGTAGCTTTTTTTATGTCATCCACAGCATGCTAGTCCCCTAGCATCTTATGGTACTGTGCGCTGTTTGTTGGGGTTTGTTTTCTCTCATACTTCTAATCTTCTAGCTGTTTGTTCAAATGTTTATGCTTTTGGACTGTAGAAGTGCCAGAATGTCATTCCTAACTAATGCTGTCTTTTAATTTCTAGCTGCTGTAGTGTGTGTCACTCTTCTGAATCGGCTTGAAGGGGATCAGATTAGTAGCTCACATGATGTACTTGTGGAGTATCAGCAGAGACCACAGAAGTTAGTGGGATATTTCATTAAGAAAAGTCTTGGGAAAGTATGAAATATCCATCTTTGTTTTATAGAAGCAGAAGGCTTTTGCACAGCTGAAGTCATGGTCACGACTTCTGTGCATTAAAGGTCTTTTGCCTCAGAATACCTTACAGCATTCCGTGTGTCTGTGGAATTTAATCATTTATGTCACTGTGCTTTGGGAACTGAATGTGCTGAATGGACTTAAGTTTCTCTTAGTTATGCGTTGCTGGATATAAGACTCACTTTTCTGTGAATTGGGAAATGGATCTGTTGTGCAGGACAAGCCTGCCATAATATATGAAAAAGCTTTATTTATCCCTGCTGTATAAAAAAAAACTAGGAAGAAAATAAACTTTTTTGCCAAGTACTTGCAAAACACCAAAATAAAATTAAGAATACTAATCCCTTTCTCATTGTTATAAAAAAAATTATAAATTATAATTGTCTTTGTTGCTTCACTTGTAAAGAAAACTTAAAGTGAATGCAGTTTATTTTTTGCAAACTTTCACAAATAAACAATACTATTTTCATATATTAAAATTTAATGAAATTGCAAAGTGTGGGACTGAATTTTCTAAGCATTAAGGACTTGATACTGAGCTGTTGAATATCTGTACTTCCTAGATACTGATCCAACAAGGTAATTCATATCCCATTTTAACTATACGATTGAATCAATACGCAGGAAACATTTATGCATTAAGTAATTTTGCATTGAAGAACTTTGAAATCTTTTGCTGATTCAAGGCTCCTGCTTCCTGAAGAGGAACCAAAGGCATTCAGGAGATGCACAGCATGTTCACAACACTGCATTTTTTTTTTTTTTTTACTTTTATTTTGTTTCTTTTTAAATTAGTTTTCACCTCCATGTCCTCGGGACATAACACTCACTGTTGCAATGGTTGCCTGTTCTTCTGAAGAATTGGAGAGTACCTATTGACTCTACAGGCCATCAAAACCATTTCTGTAATTTTTTCCACTACCGTTGGCCTAGTGTTTTTTCTTTTTTTTTTTAAATCATACTTATTGCTGCTTTGCTGCTGTGGTTAGAATATAAACACATGGTCAGCTACAGAAAAATGTGTTAATCTTTTTTTTTTTTTTTTTTTTTTTTTTTCCCCCCCTGCTGCAGTGGAGGGTCCAGTCCAAGCGGGAGTCACAGGTCAAAAGGGTCTGAATAAACTCTCAGAACAGCTGTCACTGATCCAGCTAAATGAGATTTTCTTTTTGAGGACTGTAGTCTGCAACACTGTGTTAACAAGCATAAGAGTTAGATCTAAGAGGGAATGATGACTAGTAGTAGGCACATTCACCAAGAAGTGGCAGAAACTGGAAGCAATGTGATGAAAACATTAAAAAAGGAAGGGATGACTTGTGAACAGGAAACTGCCAATGAGGATTAGTCTCATTAAATTTGATGAATTTTCAACTGGAGAACAGATAAAAATATTAGATTTTTTTAATCTACTAATTTAGTCTTCCTTTAATTTTAAAAACACTTTTTCTTTTTTATGCTCAGGATGAATGTCAGTTTTCAGAGAAAGCTTTTTTTCCCTAAGCTTAAGGGAAGGAGTCAGGTGGGAATGGCTTCTCATTTTGTTTGAACTGTTCCTCCCTTATTTAAACAAACAAACAAACAAACAAACAAACAAAACCTGTGCTTAACTATGCCTAGTGCTTGCCTGGGCATTGCACGAAGCCCTGTGAGGTCCATTGGGAAACATACAACAAAGCACATCCTTGCTTTGCAACCTCCTGTTCCCAGAACAGCAGCAAGGAGATAAAAAGGAGATCCCTTAAGAAGCAACATGCTGCACTCTAGGCTGAAGAAAAGCTTATACTAAATTGACCAGTGTGGGTTTGGAGGAGACAGTTTGCTGGTGTAAAAGAAATACTTACTATGAATTTACTATAAGGAGAAAAAATATTTTATCAAGAAAACAAAGAAACACCTAGTGAGGCTCTGTGAAGCTTTGGGGAAGCATATTACTGGAGTTGTCATGGAGGCAGGAATCTGAAATGGTGTGATTTGTCTTTTTAAAGGAAAGACAGCAAGAATCTGGAAACCGGCTAAAAAGAAAAAGTTCTTAAATTGTTTAACACTGTGCTGTCAGTTGAAACTACAAAGCTTTTCTATTTGCAGTTATATAAAGTAGGCACTTCTATTTTGATAACTAATAAGAAAACTCTTGTGTGCTACATGTCGAAATATAACTAGCATTGTGGCCTGGCTGAGTTGGAGCTAAGGTTCAAGCATTCGTGGGGTGATGCAACTATTCTGTTAAACCCTAGCAGAAAGCACTGGAAGACTTTAGCCATTCACTTTTTGTCAATATGTCCTTTCTCCTTCCCACTGTTCCTTAGGACATTGTGCTTTTCTTTCTGCTAAAATATTTTTCTTCTGTGCTTCCTAACAAATGGAGTAAAGGGATGTACAACAACTTAAAATTAGAATTCAAAGACGACCAAGTATCCTGTTTCTGCTGGTCACCATCCTGTAATGCTGTATTCCTAATGCAAGAGGGTGCTCTATAGACACATCTTACATGCAATAAAATACTTTTCTTAGCTTCAGAGGAAACTTGCCAGAACGTTACCCTGATAAGAACAATTGTGTTTTCCCTTGTGACTGCAACTGGACAGAAAGATAAAGAAATGAGTCAGCTGTGTGCATCCGGCAGTGAAGTTATCTTCCTGTAGGTTTTACAAAGATGTCCATAAAGAATTATAAAATATTTATCAGGCTTTTAAATGCAAATCAATTATTTAATATTAGCCATTCACATTCTTTCTGTAGGACGTGAATCAAGATTTGGAGTGGTGATATTTTTAAAAGCGTATATGATATTACATACGATTCTACGATTCTATGATTCTATGATACATGTTTGATATTCATAGTGCAGTGTCTCCTGGTAGATCTACAAATCCTGCAAACCCCGGAAAGCTCAATTTCAAATCAAAGACCTGCCTTTGTTCTCTGTGCCACCCTGTACCTAGCAATACGTTGCAGAATCCATTTACTCCAGAGATCAGAAGGGATAAAAGCAAAGAAGGAAGGTAGAAGATACGAATAGGGTAGAAGTGTGAAGGGAGAAAACAGTGTTTTCTACTAATGGTTTGTTCTGATTCATGGTGTTCTTCTGGCCTGCTCCTACCTTTTTGTTAAAGAAATGGTTGAGACCATAATGAAGGTAGGCTAGAATGCATTTGTTTCACATTTGCAAGAGACTGAGAATGCGCAGTAACTTGATTAGTGACTTGAAGGGTGGATTTTTATTTTTGGCATATTGATATACTTCAGAGAAGGACTTTTTTTAATGGAAGGTATAAGAAATCCTGAAAAGGAACACTTTGGAATGACCTATTGACAGAATCACTTAGAGTATAAATGGTTTTATCTGTCCTTTAAAAACAAAGTAAAATAATTCAGTAATTTCAGTATTTCTTGAAAATATACACATGTAATATGCAATATCTTTTTTTAAAATTCTTCCTAAGTGCTTACAAAGATTTTCAGTGCATTATGTAACAAAACTGGATTTTCTTCTCAAGTCTGGATCTCAATATATTCCAAAATAAAATGTTTATACAGTTGAATTGGAGATGTTTCCTTTCTGTTGACAAGATAGGTGAAAGAAACTAAAGCATGAATGTTTTTAGATTTGCCCATCAGCCGTCAGTTATGTTCTGAATGCAGCGCTCAGTAAGTGCAAGCAGCAAACTGAGCTTTGGGGATTGAATCTGTGTGCAACAACTGAATACACAAAAGCACAGTAGTGTGATTCGATGACACAGTTTGCTACAAGATGTTGAGGTTTGCTTTCCCTGGAAGTTTCTCAGTCTTTAAGTAGGAGTGACTTAAATACATGCTTTCTCTTTCTAAAATAATTACCATTTAATATCATACTCCAGAGTATGAATTAAATTACAGTTTAAAAAGTCTTCTGTCCGAAGAGAAAGGAAGTCACTGAACAGAGCAACATTAAATCGGAAACTCTATGGTACAATAATAGAAGAAAGAGTAATGCTGACAGGGGCAATGCTTTTGCTCAGGCTGCAAACAAAATGCAGCAGCAGAAAAAGACAGACAGAGCCGGTTTTACATGACACGGAAACCTGATTCTCGATGCTTCTTGTTGGCGCTGAGCTTGTAACTGTGAGAAAATTTTCAATTTACTATCGGTCTGTCATATTACAAGAATAAAATTCCTAGAGCTGCCCAGAAGCTCAAACAAACCACTGGCCTCCTTGTGAGATTGGGTCTGTTTTGTTTGTTTGATGTGTAGCTCCATTTTAATCAGCCCTATTACTTGACCTTGCCCACAACTAACATTTTTCATCACATCCTAACTTTGCACGCAGGAAGCGTCTCCCAGGAAAGATGCTACTAATTGGTGTTATCCTGCAGGCGCTTCGTCTGCAAAACAGGTCTGTGCCGTGTAATACTTACAAGTAGTACTCCTAATAATGTTAAAAGGAAAGCCTTGGGATCACACAATAAACCTTGTGAAAGAAATTGTGGGTGGTGATAGGAAAATATGCCAGTTTACCAGATTCCCAGCCATATTTTCACATGATTTGACTGCATTCCTGTCTACTAAACAGTATTTTTGGCTCCTGGGCTTTAACCTATTTAACATATAAAACTGTGTTTCTTTGAATGTGCTTGCCAACCTACTCTAATTAGCTTATATTAAAACCATAGGCTAGATGTGGTGTGTTGATGGTATCATATTATAAAGCAGTCAAGTTTTAGAACCAGAGATGGATGCTGGCAGAAGGTTCTCTGCCTTTTCTGCCCCAGTGGTTTTGGATATCTAGCATATTATAAGAGTAAACTTTTAAGTTAAAACCAAGACAAAGCCTGCTAAAGCTAAGCAGAAGCAGAAAAGGGCAGGTCACTCTGTTCTGACCTCACTTGGAGACCCGATTCTGAGCGTATTTTTTTTTTTCCATTCCAGAAGGAATGAGTGGAGCGCATGATGAAATATATGACCTTCTAACTTGCCCTGCAATATTCAAGAGGTTGCTATTGACTACAGCCACTCTGTTAAGGAGCCCTGAAAGTATATAGTTTACTTACCCTACCACAACTGTGCTGCGTTTGAACCTTTTTAAGCTCTTTGTACGTGCAGCGTCTAAGCAAAGTTGCTATTTAAGGCTGGTACTTGCACAGGATACTGCTTGACACTGTGCCGATGGAACCTAGATCACTCAGAAGAGCTTCCAGGAGGGCAGCAACATAGCTGACGCGTCTTTCAAAAAATATTCAGAACTGATTTACTTTTCCTGCCTGTGTGCTTTATTTTTAATATTATCATCTCTTTTGTGCCAAGGGTTTGTCAAGGGTTGGGGTAGTGGTGGTCTGATTTCATATTTCTCATATTTTTATAACATCGCAAATAATACAATAAATCTCATACATACTGTTTCTTCTAAAATTACTTTTAGAAGTAATTTCCCAGAATGCCACTGCAGGGATTGTTCTTGGTTGAACGTTTATGAGGTATCTCACTTTCATAAATTTTGTTCTAGAAAAAGCAAGTCTACTACTGGAAAACACCATACTAGGCAAGAATGAATTTCTTTAGGAAAGGACAATGACGTATGAGGGCAAATGAAGTTAACAGAACTTGCTGGTGAGAGCTGTTTGTCTGTTGGGTGTCTTATATAGTAAAATGAGGAGTCAGTAGTTCATTAGTACTGAATACTAATTGCACACAAAATAGTTGTTTCCTGTATCCATGAAAAGCTGTTTAGCATTAAAAAACAGAATGCAACATTTATGAGTATGTAATTATATAGAGCATAATAAATTATGCACATCACACAGTTGGATGAGCAGAGATTTTGCAGAATTACTTGTTCAAAATAATTTGGGAAATGGTTCATGTGAGCTGTTTTAGCTTACATACTTACAGTCAGGAACCGTCTTCCGTATCAGTTGCTTTGATAAATAACTGCTTGTAATTCATTATGCTGACTGATTAGTTTATCATTTCCTGCAAATCATACACTATAGATTCTGCTCCCCAGCTTTCCACAATGGCTGTGTGAACCCATTCATGTATTCATAATACTCAATTATTGACAAATATTTGTTTAAAAAATGCATACTTCAGCTGTGCACAGAATTTTCATCTCAGCTATGTCAGAATTTTGCCTTTGCTCCTAGTGAGCAAAATTACTGTACATCCTCTGAAATAGCAGGGATTTTAGCATTGCTTGACTAAAAGCAGAAACATCCCTTATGCAAATGCCAGCCGGCTGTGAAGTGGAGCTCCTTGGTGAGGTATGCTCTTCCTTTTCGGTCATTTGCCCAGCTACACTTTGCCACCATGGGGCATGCCAAGAGGAGGGCCCCAGAGTGGGGGGATGATGGGAGAGGTGAGACGCGGGGGACGTGTGGCTCTGTCGCACAGCACGGGGGCTGCTCCTTGGCACTGGAGGAAGCAGAAAGATGGTAACCTGCTTGATGACCGCTCGAGGTGTGCGCTTTGCCAGTACCACGACGACAGAGGAGTGGAGTAGAAAATAGGGGTTAATAGAAGAACAGAAGATGCGCTCAATAGACCCACCTTCATACATAACTTAATTAATCCTACCTTAGGGGTACAAACATGCTTAACATCATTCAGGTAAACACTGAAGTACTTCGTTTTTTAGTATGTCCTGAGGACTTTCACATTTCTATTTAAAGCTAAATGATTACTTCAGTAATTTTTCAGTCTCAGAGCAGAGAAAATAAAAGGAAATCCCACCATATTTGAGGAATAAAGGCGTTCAACTAGCCATATTCTGCCATGACTGCATCTGTGATTTCTGCTTTGCTGAGAGGTGATTTTTACCAGTATGTAGAAATTTATGAATTCATGACAACTATATAATCTGTTTTTTCTCTACTCCTTGAACCCATGGAAAACGTAAAAATTGAAACAGGAATTTTCACCATTTCAAATACAAAGATTTTAACAGATTAATCAGTCAGTTTAACATGAAGTGGAGTAACTAAGCTTCACAACGTGCTCTGGAGGGCCAAAAACTGCTGCTGGGTGACCCAAATCCAAAGCTTGGGAAAGGGAAGCTCAGGCACTGGACATAAGACACCAGCTGAACCTCATCTCATGGAAACTGGCAGAGCTCAGTGAACCTACAGATGTGCAGTTGCGCATTGCAGAAGTATCAGACTTACTGATTTTTCTGGATTTCTGCCTTAGCTCAAATCTAGTGGAAGTTGGATTCCTCACTGGTGACTTCTGTATCCAAAAAGTTTTTACCTTTTGGGGGATTTTACTCTTAATGTGGAAAAATAGCTATGAATGTTAAGATATCTCTCTCATTCAATAGTAATACATTTTGCAGAAAGTGTAATGATGCAATTTACTCAGCAATAATGAGAAATAAAGAATATTTGTTCAGGCATCACACTGTCCTAATGTGTGTGTATGTGTGATTCATGACTCAGATTATATGTGGTTTGAATCACCTCCTATAATGGCTGTGTTATGTGTCTCCATTGACCACAGAGATAGCTTTTGGGGATCAGATTCTATCTTAGGCAATTCATTTGGGTAGGACAAAACGTAGAGAAAGTTTACTGCTCTGCTCAAGGTGGCATTCCCCATCGGTAGGGCAGTCATCCTCACCCCCCAGTAAAACAGCACAGGTCTGCACCGCCAGGCACCGCCTGTGTCTCCAGGTGGCTCTGCTGCCACAGGTGTGCGCAGGCTCCCCTCCTGCAGATCCCCCTGCACAGCTCCAGGAATTGCCCTCCCTCTTCTTTGCTGAAGGGAATGCTGGAAGACTGATTTTCATCCTGGCTGGCACATGGCAATTAATTAACACAGTTTTCTGACTCATTGGAATATTCCACCTTTACGTTGGTAATGTATACTCAAAAAGGAGAATGAAATGTCAAACACGCACCCTTTATAAGATAAAATTAAACTGTCAGATGACGATGCAATGGGACCACCACAGTGCTAGATGTGTACTTATAAGGGTGTATATATATATACAGACATTTATAGGGCTATGTGGTTAAACAGTGTACTTATTTTCCTACTATTCTTTTTTTCAGAAATCTAAGCATACGCATGCAAAATGACATTAACACTGTAGTGGCAGAAAGTCACCAAACTCTGGAAAAAGGCAAATGTGTGTTACATATTCTTTTTTCCTGTTGTTTACATTCATTTTTATTCCAGAAAAGTAGAAACAAGTGCAGAATATATACCGTGGAGTAAAGCACCCTGAAGGCATTTATACAAACCCATCCCCTTACTGTTCATTGCACTGAGCAGCAGATGGAAAGATGAGATTCCTCAACAATGCAAAACAAGAGGCAGAAACATAATCTCATCTTTTCTCAGCAAGCAGGCAAATCTCTTGCACCGTTCTCCAGTGCTGGAATTAATCAGCTTCTGAATAATATGTTCAGACTGCTTGGTGAGATGATTCTGAGTTAGAAAGTCCTTAATAAGCCACTCTGCAAGTGGATGAAGGAAAGAAAAGACAATATGGGGCATGCTGTACACCAGTTCAAGGCTCTGTTTTGGAAGAATTGGCTCTGCCGTGTGAGGCAACCGGTGAGTTTTTGGAAATGATAAATCTTTTAATATCTGTTGGAAAGAGTGTATCTATTGATTTTCCCTTTTCACTGCAGATTGTTAGGTTGCACTGCAGGTTGCCTAGGCTGGCTGCCAGTGGTTCTTGTTTTGCCTTTGGTCTCCTAATTGTTGAAAACAGAAGTAGAGAACAAGTGTGTTTTAATTCTAAAATGGCTGAATACAGCAATGCTCCCCAATTTGCAAATGAGATTGGAAATCTCATAAAAGTTTTGAAGAGCCACAGCTTATCTTTTAATTATCATTAGACACTACCAGTGCTTGTAGCAGTGGTGAGGATGAAAATCAATATTTTCTTCACATTACAGGTACTTATTGGTAGTGTAAGAAAGCTTGCACAATTGTGATCAAAATCTAGAAATGGGGAATGCAAGGATTGTATATTAATATTGTATATACTTCTAAATTTCCTTTCTTCTCCACTCTATAAAGCCTAATTTAACCTTTCAAATTCCAATGTGCAGAATGTGGCAGCTACTTCAACAGCAGTCAAAATTAAAATAATACTCAAATATGAGATGAGATGTCATTGTTTGCTTTTACTGTGATTGACATGATTTTTTAATTTAAGATAGAAGGAAGCGAATTTTCTCAAGTGAGATAACATTTTTGTGGAAAGAAAAAGACACTTCAATTAGTAGTTTCTCATTGATTTCCCTTCTCTGTGATGATCTGTGGATTCGCAATGAGGCATGTTGGCTGCTTCAGATAGGATTACCTCAATTAAACAAACATACACCTTTTCATTTCAGAAATATTTCACTTAAATAGAATCGTGATTTAGAGAGAGAATTTCTTCTCCAAATGATTTCAAGTGATGTTTTTTAGTATGAAAGACATTTGGGGGAGAGGGGTACTGTTGGTTATATTCTTCCCCATTCTTCAACACTTCTGTATGCTCCCTGTTCCTTATACTTCAATCGGTGTGCATTAAGTGGTTTCTCAGTATATCCTGTTTTCCTCCATGCTGATCTATTTCTCTTCTTGCTCTGTCTAATTTTCCCTCTTATATATTTTTGAAGGACAAAATCTTCATTCATGTAAGTTTTAAGTTTGCCTAACAGGTAACTTTCCTGAATAGAGAGCTCACTGAGAGCTTGTTCCCAAACAAGGAATTACAATAAATGACCCAAAGCAAACTTAATTCTGCCTGTTCAGAGCCAGGAGCTGCCCCGGGGAATTTGCAAAACCCCGCTATGTGCTCACTGTGTGAACACAGAGCCATGAAGGCGCTCCATCTGCAGTTACACAAGGAGAAATCCAGGTGGATCACCCACGTATGCAAAGGGTAGGACAGGCCCTTCTGAATCTGAAGAGAGAAACATCTCCTGAAAGACCTGATGTGCTTCAGCTCTGTATTATATTGTGTAGATCTATCCGTAGAAGGCAATTGTCTTCTCATGGTTATTTATCGGCAGTTAGGGCTAGAAGACAAGTGTGGTCTGTTGAACTAAGAATACGCCCTGAGTGTCATGTGGCATTAGTTGATATCACACAGTGAAGGGTGAAGGGGCTGTGAAAGACGTGAGTGTTCTGTAAAGAGTAACTGTTTTGACTGAAATTCAGACAGGCATCGGCGCCTCTTATTGACATGGTTCAAAGGCAACACAGGATAATATGTATATTTGGACATCAGTTGGAGTTTGAAATTGCAGTTGTGTAGAAGATACCTTCTCATTTCTGCTTTCAGAAGCTTTTGCTTCTTAAGTACAGATTCTGGAAGCTCAGGAGATAGATACATACTACCAGGCAACTGTATTACTTAAGTTTTCTATCACTTCATTTCTTAACTATTGTTTATATAGCATTTATTACCATCTAAATTTGCAGCTAGGTAAAGGATGAAATGTGATTCCCAAATTCTCTTCTTCTGTTACCCTAATTTAGAGGAGAATTGGGATTATAATCACGTGAAATGCTTGGAGTGTGTAGTTGCTAGTACAGCTATTAGGAGAAAACAGAAACATAGCCTATCCTAAGACTATGCCTTTTTTAAAAAGTTGCTGTTATTAATCATTTTCATTTTGGGTTAATGTTAAGCATGAGAGAAAATGCTGCTATAATTCTTGCTCTTCATCTGCCCCTACACTGAGTGTCGTCTTTGCCTGGCTTCTGTCCTTTACAGTTCACACTCCTTTCTTCCACACTTTAAAAAACATAAACATCCCTAAAAGTTGCTTATTCACGAGTGCCTTCAGTTTTGCACATGTATGTTTTTGCATCAGTGCAAAAAAATAAAAATAAAATAAAATAACAGTGAACGGTTACAAAGTTGTCTGCTTTTATCAACCAGGTCCTAAAGCGCCATTACCAAATTCACCATTCTTCCCAGGTGCAACTCAGCAGAATGGCATGAGCTCTCAGACCCCTGTTCCCCTCAGTGCATGGCCAAAGCAGCTGCACAAGTGTTGCCATCTTTCAAATGCCCTTTCTTTGGACCTTCTTCTCTTGTTGCCTTTCCTATTTGAACATGAATATGCATCATACAGCAGTATTACTTCCCACCTTTACCAGGAATAACTTGCTCAATAAGATCAGTCTTGCTTGCTTAATGTCTGCAGCGTGCTGATGGTTCACTGAGTCCTCCAACTATTTCCACTTCAGCCCAACCTGTTGTTGTTGCAGCTGCCTTTTCAGTTCTTGTATTTATCCTAAATCCTGCTGTTACCACATGCTCTGCAGGAGCCAGCTGAGTGGGGTTTGGTTTATTCACCTAAAAAAATCATTAGCTTACCAAAGGACAAGACTGCTAAGGGCCCTTTTGGGGGTTGGAAAAAAACCCCAACTATTTTACACTCCCTCACATCCAAGCATCAGCTGCATGGTTGCTGCTGTTGCTACCCAGGCAGTGGTTGAGGTGGTAGTAAGGACAGCTGGAGCAGACTGCGGCAACATGGTCAATGGGATTACTTCTAGGTTCCTAGGTTCTCTGCAATTGCTATTATCTACACCCAGACTCATGGTACTCTAACAAATAAAGGCATAAGCATGTTAGACTGAGAAGTCTACCTCTGATAAGCCATTAATGCATAGTGAAATTCTGGAGATAAATGGAAAATGGGGAAATTATTTGTTTTCCTAAAAACCTTCTAAACAACAGAAGTTATTCTAATAGGCCTACACTTGCTTGGCTCACTGGTATTCTCCAGTCATGAATTTGATATGTTTATTAAACATTGAATTTTATAGATTCACCAAAATCATTGCTATTTACCCGATTCTTTAGGTGCAATGAGGTTTCTCAGGTGAATGGCAACAATCAAGGAGAATGAATGCAGCCCAGAATGAGAGCAACAATTTTTTACAGCTGTTATCATTTAATTAGGTGCCTTTCTCCCCCAGTGCCAATGCTAGTGGCATTGCACAATGTTCATTTTGGTCCCCAGGTTTGTGAAAAAAAAAAAAAAAAAAAAAAAAAGAGAATTTGCCCGTTTTAAAAAATGCTGCTGTTGCATTTTTGTAGTTTAAGAATCTTTGGCTCCTTTGTCCCAGATTTGGAATAATAACCCTTCCCTGCGTGCCAGATTTTTGGATATTCTGTCTAAGCAAATTAATTTTGGAGAGCTTAAACCAGAGGAGAGTTCTCAACTGTAACTGTTCTGTACCTGACATACCCTACTATGTTACAACCTGTGTGACTTTTCTAGTCACAGAGTATCTCTTGTATTTCTAGCCCGATGACACTGAGTTATACCTATACATGGATTATTTCATCCCCTTTTTCTGTTTTATTTTCTACGTATCATCTGATAATACAGCAGCAATTCTCAATGGCTCAAACTCTTAAAGTTCAAAATATTTCTAAAATGTAATCGCAGCCAAAAAAGCCCAGGAACAGGCCAAAACCAATTAACTAAAGTCTATCTGAAACAAATGAACTTCCTTGGCTGCATTCAAAGTCCATGGAAATCTACAGGAAGAATGTCACTCAAAGTTTTAGGCCAAGCGATATATTACACTCCATGAAAGTTGCAAGAGTGGGCCTGCAGTGATATACCAAAGGGAGTGTCAATGGAGAAAGTCCAATTAATTTCACAGTTATCTTAAATATGAATGACTGGTCCTTAATGCAGCCTAATAGGGGAAATGGTAAGAAAAAAGAAGGTCCAGAATGAGGGTATTTCTGTATTTGTTTGGGTGAACTAATCTAGATTTTAAAGTCAGAAGCTTGCCTTATTCTGAATTGATGTGAAATTTGTTTCTCCACTAGTAGGATTTTGTTTTGTCTCAGTTAATGGGAAACACAATATGTTTTCTGCTTTTCTGTTCTGGTAAGCAAGTAGAATCTTTCAGATACCATAATGCCTATAAAGCTGTTTGTACAGCTCAAAAGCATCACACAGTGTTAGTACCATGCTCTTCTTCACTCTTAGTGATAAGATAGTGTGATATTTTTGATCCTAGGTCTATTTCTCCAGAGACATTTAATAAAATCTGTTCCGTCTCTCTGGGAAGGCCTTTGTTACCTTTGTTATACCAAGTCTATCCTTTCTCTGCTTTGTAGCACAAATAAATCCCTCTTACCAACATATTTAATCCCCTGCATTTTTTGCTTGAAACCTTCTTCCTAGTTACAAATAATGTGTTAGATTTCCTTGACCAAAGAGGTACTCTCACCAATAAGTGTCCCAGTGAAATGCAGCTCCAAATTCACATCTTTTTTTATTAAGGCCTAGATTTAGCTCTATACAATAAGACTGCCTTTTTTATTGGAGTCCAGTCCTGGGCTTTCAGAAATAGAGCTGCCTGGAATTAGCTGTGGTGGCTCCTCACCTTGGTTTTATTTACATGATTTTGTGTTTTGTCCTGGTTGTTGTACTGAAAGAGCGAAAAGCTGTCACAGTTATTTCAGTGCCCAGGGCTCACAAGTATGATTCTGGATATTGTGCAATGGACTTGAAAACTATTGAGCCAACTACACATTCAGTTTCTTTATTTATACTTGACCTGCTTGCTAGAGGTAAAGTTCCTGATAAAAGTGCCATGTGGTAGGACAGACAGAGAACAGAACAGCAGGCTTGAAACCAGAAGACTTTTGTTAGTCTACAAGTTCCCCAGAGATAGTCCTCACGATGCAGAATCCCAAGTAGCTTCTCTAGGAAATGCAAAGAGGAGCAGACAATAAGTAGCTCTATCCTATCTAGGAGGCATTATCAAGTGAATACCTAAATATACCTACAGCTCTGCTCACAGGTGTCAGGGCTCTGAGGGCACTAATAGGGTCTTAATGGCCCTGAACAGCCTCACCTGGGGCCTCCACCCACACAGCCAGCTCTGCCCCTATTTAAACTCAGTCTGGGGCCTTCAGTAGCAGTGGTAGTTTCTAGATCAGTTGTACTTTCCTGTTGACTCTGCTAGTGATTGCAGGACTATGTCTGACTCTGGCTGCTCTCACTGGATGTAGCCATGGCCTGCAGGTTAGTTTCCTGGCTTGATCTTAAGCCTGTCTTATTGCTGCAGACTCACCTGGATGTCCAGGCTCTCAGTTGAACCTGACTGCCATTGCCCAGCCTGCTTGCCTTGCTGGGGTGCTGCACATCAGGCCCTGCCTGACAAGGACCCTGCTGGCCTGGCATCCACTTTAGTTCCCTGCTCTTTAGGGAGCAGCTGGCTGGTGCTGTGCCCTGACTGCCAGCTTAGGTTGCCTTCAGCCCTGAGGTGAGCACCAAGGAGCCTGGCCTGTGGCTGTCCAGGGCCTTCCCCCTATAAACTTCCCCCTGAGCTCTTCTCTCCCACAGCCCTGACCCCCCTGCCTGGGCTTCTTGTGGGGTTTTTCCCCCCAATACTGGCCTGGGGTGGTGGTGTGGCAGCCTTGACCCTTTCCAGCCCTTCATGGGCAGCCTGGTGACACCCCCTCCGAGTCTCTTCTGCAGCAGCCCTTTCCTCACCTGCTGTACCTGGCTCCACACTGCCCCAAAATAGCCCATTGATATCCTGAAATAATGGCACCACTCCACAGAAAGGACCCTGCAGTCCCAGATGGGAGGTATGCTGATGAACATGCCCAGGAGGAGAAGCTGCTGCCAGGGTCCTGGGGACACTGCTAAGCCTTAATGGTTGTGGCCAGCCTCACCTGGGGCTCCAGCTGGGCCCAGGGCTCAGCTCCTGCCTGGGTGAAGTCAGAGGAGCACCGCTTTCCAGCCTGGCTCATGTGCTTGGCCACTGCCTTTCTGGCTTGACTGTGGTCCTGCCTCATCACCACGACCTTGCCTAGGATCAGGACTCCGGTT
This sequence comes from Theristicus caerulescens, assembly GCA_020745775.1. Classification (NCBI taxonomy): domain Eukaryota; kingdom Metazoa; phylum Chordata; class Aves; order Pelecaniformes; family Threskiornithidae; genus Theristicus; species Theristicus caerulescens. Next base: position 90,654,148 of record CM036558.1, read on the forward strand.
GAAGCTGGCTGTGGTGGCTGGGCCTGCCCTACTCGCCCTGTGGGACAGGTCCCCGGCTGGCGAGGCCCCTGCCCTGCTGGGAGGTGTTACCGTGCATGGCTCCACGTGCCTTAGGGAGCAGCTGGTCCTTGCTGCTCCCTGAAAATTTGAAAGCACCAGGCCTTGCTTTTTTTTTTTTGTTGGCTCCTATTGGGTTTGGAGTGTGTTCAGTTAGATAAATGGCAATTTCCCTAAATTTCAGGAAGCCTTTAGTTCCTTGCCTTGTGTTCAGCAGAGCAGGCCTTCTCCACAGGGAAGAGACTGCTGTTAGATTTTGTTCTTAAGCTTTATGTTACTTTTCTCAGGTATTTTTCTAACATACCCAAGTTTAGGGATCACTTCCCCAGTGGGATTTGATTCAACTCTGACAGTTTAGAAATAAAAATCCTCAATAGCCTTCAGAGAAGTTAATAGCCTCTGATGGGAGATCTTTACTGTGGTCCTTTGTCATTTCTACTACATTTCTGTTACTGAGTTCAGTATTCACACTTTCCTAGCACTTTTATCAGTGAATCTAGAAGTCTTTTGAAAGTTGGCTGAATGCCAGTTTCTTCCTTTTTGCAGCTGAAAATGGAGACAATTGTTTTTGTTTGTTTGTTGAGTTTTATTTTTTCCCCTCTGTGCAATCTGTTTGGGGGTTTGCATCCTCTCTGCAGAGGCTGAAGCCCATACCGTGTACGTGCAATTTGCTCAGAGGAGACATGGTAAAAATCTCCAAGTGCCACAGCGCATCAGCTTGGGTGCCTTTTCATTGTGGCCCTGGATATGGGAAGGCAGGGAAACAAGAAGCGTGGCAGTGGGCAGCATCAGCCCCATTAGCTTGGTCTCAAAACGCCCTGCTGCTGGAGGTGTCAAAGGCAGCTTTTGGAGAGAGGTGACTGCAGGTGAAAGAAAGGGTGTAATGGCAGTCAGGGAGCCAGGGAAGGACAAGGAGGTATGCTGCCGGGCAGGGTTCAGGACGGCAGGCTTCAGGGGAGCATGAGGAGTTGCAGCAAGGTGCAGAATGCTACTGGGTTCTTAGGAGGCTCAGGTATGGGAAAGCTGGATGTCACTGTCATTATGTTGTCAGAGTCACTGTGTTGACCAGAGGGAAATATCTGCAAACACTATAAATAGAAGGTGAATACTGCTTTTGTATTCTGAAAGCAGTGGATTTGGCAAAATTATAAGGATTTTAAATAGAAGTCTTAATTACTAATTTGCTTTTAATCATCTTATTTTCCCTTAAGTAGTTGTAGAGGGGATATTTAATGTTGTTTGGGTTTTTTTTATTAAAAGATATATGAATTTTAATGATTTGTTCCCAAATCCTGTTTTTTATAGTACTGATGATGTTTTGATTTCCCTTTTCAGGTCCTGTCTCTTACTGAAATACTCTGGCCATGTGTGCTTTTCTTGATTCTGGCTGCAATCCGCTTCCAGGAGCCCCCAAAATACAAGGAAAACTGTATGTTTTGTTTCATCTGTGTTCTATTTTGGTCATCTCTGCTTGTAGAAGTATTTAGGAAATATTAAAGATATCCTAGAAGCAGGGGCTTCAATGTAATGGAGTCAATGGAAAGAATCCTACAGTGGGATTCAGTCTTGTCTAGCTGTGGATCTGAGCAAGTCATATTTAGGTGGGAAAGAAATACAAAGTTTAAGGTCTGATTTGTCAAACCAATTTTAGAGATCTACTTTGGAGTGAGGTGGATTACTTGGGTTTTAGTTGTATGTATTTCTTTCTATTGAGTAATGGAGTTTAGATGACTGGCTCAGAGGTAGGTAATTATGCAGTAGATATTAACAGTTAGACAAGATGAATCTTACCCCACCCACTTCCTGGGATGTAGAATGAATATTTTGTAAATAATAACTTCTTCCATTTCCTTCCACTCTTCAAAACTTGTTATGACTAGCTCCACCTTATAAAGTTATTTTTGCTTTTATCTTGTCAAGCATTAACTTCATTCAGAAAGGAATGACTTGTGATATTATAGTCTATTCAGTTTATTATTCTGTTATTCACAGATGTCACTAAGCTTGGGATAAACCAGCTTTAGCTACATTAGAAACCGATTTGGTAGAACAATTATAGATCTGTAGAGTGAAACATCTGGAGAGAATCTAGTCTGCACTATATACATTTATTTTAGACTAGCTCTGGTCTGGACCCAAGGATGCAATGCATGCTAATAGTTTGAGCACATTAAGTGTGCTATTGGAGTACATCTGCTTTGTTTTAGCATAAAGGGATCCAGTATATGTGCTCAGAGAGCTTTCTACAATGTGAACTGGAGTGTGCTAAGTAAAAATAACTCATCTGTAAACGGCACTGGTCATTGACAGTGACCATTATTTTATACATTAGGTACAGTTCCAGGTTTGACTAACAGTGCAATTTCTAATGGTACATGTCTCAAAAATATTGGCACCTAAATTTAAATAAAATTAGGATTTTTAAGTATCATGTACAGGTAGTAAATTCCCCATTTTTGCATCTTTCAGTTCTGAATATTCAGTAAGAGTGCTAGCCCAAATGCTAGGTTTTTTATCACCTTCTCATTTCATTCCCTTAATTTGGATGTGATGGTTACCAAAAGAAGGTTATCCAGAGGAAGAGGTGCATGACCTTTTAAGTATTTCTCAATTTTAGCTGTTTTAAATAGAGAAATGAAGTTAAATAGGAACCCTATAGCTATTCCTTATGTTTCAAAATAAGCAAAAAGTCACTTTATATTTTTTAAGTTTCAATTGTCAGAACTATGGAGAGATATGGATAAATTCCAGACATATGGAAAAGTTGCTGTTTAGATAGCTTGATGGATGTGCATTCAGACATTGCTGAATACCAGTTCCTTCATGTCATGATAGCCTGGGAGGAAAGAAGAAATACTATTTTGTGAAGTCTATATTCTAATCTAGGTCACAAGACACTTCGGGTAGAGAGGCTAGAAAGCGTGTGATGTCGCAATGGCATTACTACCATGAAAATTAGCTTTTCAAAGACTGCTCTCAAATGTTATACCCTGTTGTCACAATCTGACACAGAAGTTATTCATTTTCTGTGATGAATTAGTTCTTAAATCAGATGCCTACCATTGATACAACTTCATTGTTTGCAGGCGACAAAGCCACTTTCTAGCAGAAGGGAGCACAATGTGATGGTACAGGTTTGTAACCGCAATGTCGCTTGTTTTAATTCTGCTGCTGCTTGGTTTTAGGTTACTTAGAAGCTCGGGATTTACCAAGTCGGGGCCTTTATCCCTTCATGCGGAGCCTTTTCTGTAATGTTGGTTCAAGATGCAAGAATACTAGTTATACAACACAGAAAACCAACCGCTTACGGTAAGTTATATGAATTTGACAGAGCTGTCAGTATCACTGTGCATCATCTTCTGCAGCAAAGGTTCCTGTTATCTTGTAGACAGGTAGAACAGGAGCTTTGTTACTCTGTGCTAAAAGTTGCTTTCAGTGTCCTTATGAATGCAAGAGATGTAGGGCCTTAGTCATGCCTCTTCCTAATTTTTGTTTGCCTTTCTTGGGCATTTCATGCTGTTATTAGATACTGAAAACTGTTTTGGGGGAAAATTGGAGAGGTACCTTGTGATATTCTTGCCCTTCACTGCTGCCATGTGAGAACATACTTTTATCCTTCACTAGAAAGTCTTTTGTTACATGAGGGTGAGGTTGAGCAAGAAAAAGTATATCATACATGCATTTAAACTTTGAATAGTTTGGGAGCATACATGGTGGGAGAAATAAACACAGAAAAGCAAAACAAGGATAACTCTCGAGAAAGACCCACAAAGAGCCAAAAAGGAGTACCAGAAGCTCTGTAATAAAAAGAACTTGAAAAAGTAGTCTGTAAGAGGGCCTTGTCACAGGATCCCAGAACGCAGAAAGAAAAAAGATGAACTTGAATTTGGACTTTTTCTTTAAGAAATGTAGTAATTTCATCTACTTCAAAATGTTGAAAAGCATTGAGATGCAAAGACACCTATGCAAATTGGCTGAAGGATGTAGTCATAAGCAACTTTTCAAAATATATAACAATAAAGTCAAAATAAGGCAAGCTAATCAGAATATATGTGTGTACATATGTATATTTATTCTCAGAAAACTGAGAATATCTACCATAAAAGATCTTAGAGGTTTGAGCCAGGTAAGTGTGTAAGAGCATCAAGTGTTTATCGTTTATTATTGTAGAAGTTTATAGATAGCAATAAATTCAGCATGCAGCAAGTTGGAAAGCTTCAGTATCACAGTAATAGGCCATAACACTTACTGTTTGATCTAGACAGTCTGTTCTAGTAATTTGTACCTGTAGAGAGCTGTTGATTGAGCTTAAGACCATGGAAAATAAATCTTGTTTATGGGCAAACACCTTCTACATAAAGCAATAATTTGTTAGTAGAATTGAATCTTAACAGTTTAAGCCACGAATCATCATTAGTCCAGATCTAGTATTACACAAATACTTAGATACAGAAATAACAGTATTACAGTAATAGCCCTAAATAAAAATTTTCCTAATAGTAATAATACAGTTAAAATTGTTGCACAACCACTTAGTTTGTACCCCTTCCCTGGCGTTATGCTTACCTTTCCACTGCTGCTCTTGGTCGTAAGGTCAGTGGCTGCAGTCCGGTTGTGGTGGGGTTGTTACGGTAAGTCATGATCTGGAGGAATGTGGTGTTGATGGCTTCTTGTGCACTTAGGGTCACTTATGTTTGCTAATGTTCTTTTATACCTTGCTTATTCTCCATTGGTCTGCATCTCTATGATACATCTGAACGTATATGGTATCTTTTACATGTGTTAGGTACCTGTTCTTTTTTCTTGATTCTTATAAATTGGATTTGTCTAGCTATAGTTCTGCATTTTAACTGACCACTGGTGAGTTGTTTATAGCCATGGGGTCCTCAGTGCCAGCCTGTGCCCCTTCTCTTATCATCCTGGACCAGTGCATCCTGTGTCCCCACTTCTTGAGGCCTCTACTATGATACTGGGCCTGTGTTCTTCTGCACTGCTTTGCTATGTTAATCATAAATATCTCATTTTGCACTGAATGATCACTTGTTACTACTATCTCTATAAAACTATGGTGGTATTATACAATGACAAGTGAAAGTAAAGCAAATAGCCATAGCCATTTGGTCACAAAAAAAATGCTAAAACTAAACCAAGTCAAAACCAAAACTGCAGGCACATTAAGACAAGTTCAGACAAAGCAAAGGTGGCAAGCCTCTGTGCCATGGTCTAAGTACAAGTACTACTAATCTAAGTACAAAGCCTGTAGCCTGTTAATTGCAATGGCAATACTATATTACTGGCTTATAGCTTTACAATAGTTGTTGGCCTTTTTAAAAATTGTTTCCTAAAAGGACAGGTTTTTATTTATATCTCTAGTCCAGATGCCATCTAAGTGTGTTAAAGCTCTAGAAACTATGAACTGTATTGACTGTTCTGCATGATTATTTACACTGCTTTGACTGAACTGCCCAAATTATGTTTCAGCTCAACAGAAAAGCAGGAAAGAATTTCCTGGAGGCAGTCTTAGACTTACTTAACTATTGGGGAAATTATTCAGTGGCTTTCAATTTTTCAACTGAAAAATAAAATGCATGCATGTATGTATATTTATACACTCAATAGGCTATGCTAAGTAGCATATAGCCTAGGTAAGGAAAAGGGGTAAAAAGGTAGGATGAAGTTCATTCTGAGGTCAGTCTATTCCAGCAGGTCCATCAGTATAAATTAAATCAACCTCAGGGCTGCTCTGACTTATGCTGGCTGCCAACAGCCTTAGGAATACAGACTGTCAGCTTGATCAGCCAAACATAACTGAATCCTACAGTGTCCCTGTGTTGACTGGAGAGAAGGGGTGGCATAGGAACAGTAATACCAATTATCTTCCCTTCGAGGATTTATACTGAACCATAGGTGGTTCTTTATAATCATTTTCAGGGACATTTTTGCATCAATAATATTGTGTTTATTAAGGGTAAATCAAAGACTCTGCATAGTTTGCATGGACACTTAACCCATTTGTTTTCACAGTATGTACCACAGCGGTGCTATCAGTTTGAAACAGAGTTGTTGCCATTTGGAAAAAGTAATTCTATGACTTGGAACCTCCACTATGAAAGCCATAAACCACCCAAATAACTATTTATCAGTGAGTAGCCTGAGCAGGGCTGCTCCATGAAGGGGGCTGAGCCAGGGGTTGAAGTCATCTTGGTGCTGACCATGCCCTCACAGATGTGGTGCCATCCCCCACAGGTAACAGGCTCCATTAACAGCCTCTGACATGGTGAGAAGATGAGCCAGGTGAAGGCTACAACTACCTCATTAACTTTGATTTGCAGCAAAATCTGCCACCTCCTCTGATGCCTCTGAAAGCATCCATTTTTCAACAGCTCTGAGACTTTGCTCCTTGCACCTCTCTTCAGCCACTGCAAAAGCTGCTGGCTTGCAGCTCTTTGATACGATTCCCTGGCCTGTTACACCCAGCAGTATCTCAGAGCAGAGGAGTAAGGAAATATTTAGGAGGTATATTTATGAGCTCCCATGGCAAAGGACATTTTTCCCTGCTCTTTCCAGAATGTTCCACCCCCCACCTCATCTTAATGGAGCACAGAGTAAAATTGAGAACATGCAAATAAGATAAAAACCATGTAGCGCAGTGTCCTATGGCCTTACGTCCACACCCACAAATGAGAGTGCATGTGCATGGAAACATAATGTACTCCCAGTACTCTTAATTCCACTGCAGATCTTCCAGAATATGGTGGGATTTGCTCTTGCAGCTCAGACTCCTAGATCTATGTTTGTTAGACTTCTCAATACCTAAAAGAAAGTTAAGCTTAGGTTTTCTCAGACTTAGAACTACAAAGATCACAAATGCAAGACTCTAAAATGTTATTTCTAAGCACATTAGTTTATTTCTCTTTATTTAGCTACAAATAGTAGCAGCCTCACACTGTAGGTGTGTTGGAGCCCCAGGTCTGTCTCTGGCACCTTCTCCTGGATGGACCTCTTGGTCCCACATGGTAGCTCTGTCTCCTTTGGCACCTGACTGGACTCCTGGGCTCATCCTGCCATGTAGGGTCTGCCACTGGAGCCTGTGACCCACCCCTGGCTCTGCCTGCTGGCTCGGATACGGGGGGATGGTGCCCCATCGGTGAGGGCATGGTGTCCTCCAGGGTCACCTCAGCTCCTAGCTTGGCCCCGCTCCTGGAGCAGCACCATTCATGCTGGTCCCTTTCTGGTTACTGATTTTATTAATACCTGGGCCTCTGTGGTTCCCTAGTGGAGTAGTATCAGAAGAGCTCATGTACGAGAGCAGGTGTGGAAAAACAAAATCAAGGAAGGTCTAAGCAACAATGATAGCACTTGCATAAGAATTGCTGAGAGGGTCAAATTTTTCTTTAAAGATGTGTATCTTCAAATGAAAAAAGAAATAATTCTGCAAGATAGCTGTATGTCTGCAGCAACTTTTTAGAATAGTAACCCTATATGGTCTCGTCCAGCTTTTGTAGTCTTATGCTATGTAGCTGGAAAACAGAAATCCAAGTAATTTTTGTGATCTTGCTTATAGATTGTCAGAGTTGGGGAGAAAAGGAATTTTAAACATGAGTTTTCTCCATTTTATAGCCAATTAAGAACAACGCTTTTTTTAGTTCTTTATATTTTTGGGTCCATTGCATTTTAGAAGGCTTATAATAGTATGCAACATGGAGGGGAAAGATCTTTCCTTTCTGTGACAGACACACAGTAAGCTATTGTCCAGCGTATGTGTTGGTGTTGATGGAGATGTCATGTCTCCAGGCTGTCCTGAGATGGTGCAGAACAGGAGCCAGCACAGCTGACACTTTGCAATTTTAGAGAGAAATTTTTAATGTGCTGACAGGGGTGAGGTTGAGACAACAGTTTGCTGAGAGGCTTATGAAAATCACCAGTCTAAATGTCATTGTGCATCATAGCTGAGATCTCAGATGAGCTCTGAAATGTTCTTATTGTCTTCCTGAGTAACTGGGTAATTTGGACAGAATTAGCATTTCTGAGTCGTGACTTTAAGAAATGGCAATTGCTTTTACATGCTCAAAGAGATGCAGAGTCTTTTTGCTCTTTTGCAGTGTTTTGTCATGGTCAAAACTCATATGAATGTATGTCTTTAGTTTGATTTCTGTCCTCATGCAAGTATGTCTGGAAATGTGCAATTAAGGGAAGATTTACCATGGATGATAAGGAAATTATATATATGTACACACTTCCTAACACCCTAGTTCTAATTATGTATGTCCTCTCCTACAAATTTACTGGCTTCCTCCTTTTGTCCTTTTTGCCATTCCTTGCTTCTCCTCTTTATTGTTCCTAGCAACTGCTGTGGTTGACTTCCTTTACACATACACAAGCAAGTTAGTGTCATCTTCTGCCCCAGAAAGCACATATTGCAGGCTCTTTGGGAGAGTAGCAGTGCAACAATTAACTATTTTTGTTGGCACACTGTCTGAAAATTGCTTGTCTTGACTGTCACTGCAGCTGGTTTTGAAGTCTAGTTTCTTATCTCTTGGCAAGATGGTGACATCTTCCTGCAGTTTTGTGTAACTTGTGCTGAATTAAGAAACTAGTAGTATCTCGTAGCATTCTTACTAGGAGATAAATGTGGTCACTTATTACTATGTTGAAAATGTATAAAATCCTTTAAAACTTGGCATGGATATTCAGCAAACCAAAAAACTGTAATATTTTAATCTGTTTCATAAAATTGAACCTGAAAACGAATATCATGCCTGTTGCTATTTCCTCTTCCAAAGGAGGATGTACTCAGCTCCAAGAGTAGCCACAGGAAGAGCTGTGGCAATGACAGCAAAACAGGGGCACAAGTGGCAGCTGGCTGACATTGCTCCTGCCCTGAAAATCCCCATAAAGCTAATAATTCAGAAACAGCATGTCCAAACAGCTGGTCTTGTCCTGCTGAGAGGCTTGTGCTTGGGAGTGTGAAGTTCCCATAAGTTTTTCAGGTTGCACTTGCCACCTTCTCTTCTGTGATAGCTGGGCTTTATGCCTTTTGGTCCTTCTTCGATACCTTAAATATCTACACCCCTGTACTGTTTCCCAGCTCCCCCTCCAGTTTCATCATCAACTTGCTTTTCCCTGCACTTCTCCCTGGAGCTCTTCAGAGCCACTATGCTCCCAGTGCTGCCAGCTATTTTCTTTAATGATTCTAGTCTGTGTACCTTCCCCAGTCCCCACCCGTGTACTCTGTGGGACCCCTTGCAGGGCAGTAGCTTGTCTCCCCAGCCCTCAAGCCTCTTGTTCATGCTTAAAAAGCACAGTGCTAGGAAGTTTTCAGTATATAGTTAGTGTTCCTGTTCTTCTTTGCCAAACACCAGTGTTTCTAGCTGTCTCTTATGTCAGGCAGTAGGTGTGTTAGTAATATTGGAATTTATGTGGTAGTTTTCAAAAGCAATAGCTAAAATAGCTATTAATCACCCTAATAGCTGCCCTCTGAACAACAGAAACCTGCTTTTTAAAACACCATTTAAAAGGGGAAAAAAAGTGGTGAGGAATTGTTCTGCCTTTAATCCATTAAAGTTTGAGGCTGGTGAAAGAGTTTTCCAAAATCCTACTGGCTGTCGGCCAAGTTGGGAACAAAATAAACTGCACTGAAACAATCAAGAACTTGTATTAAGATTAAATTTAGTCTAAAGTTGCAGACAGCTCTGCGGGTGTCTGAACAAATGAGGATTAGGGAGGGAGAGAAAGAGAAACGAGAGAATCGGAAAGCAGTGGCTGATGATTTTTGCTTTGGTTTGTGAATCTATCTCATTAGGTTTTTCTTCACCAATAAGTAAGAATTGTGCTGAAAACTAGTATTCACACACAAGTTTGAAAAGAAGGAAAAGTAACTCTTGTGTTTTTGTAAGTGGGGCTTATGTGACAGTTAATTGTGCTTCTAATGAAAAATAGCAATATTTTTGGCTACACAGGATTTCACCCTAAAATAATTTGAACTACTTATAAGATAAAACAGTATTCAACTGCTTAGTAAAAGATGATTATTCCTAGCTAAATGTGATTATTCCATTGTTTATGGTGCCTTGGGAGAGTCTACGGTATTTTGTCCTGTATAGGGACATTTAAATGACTCTCTGACTTCTGATTTCATCTTGAAAGGATTGTTAGAAAGTTGTGCTATTGAGTAGCCAGCAGATGGTAGCATGATAGAGATAATAGAGAGAACATGTACCAGGGGTTTAGCTGTAAGCTAAAATCAGGGGAAAGCCAGTAATGATAATAGGTTACTATTTTTATAGGTTGTTGCATGTATTTGAAAAAACAAGCTGTCATATCCCAAATACAAACTGTATAGGTTTTCTGAAACACCATTCTTCTTCCTTCTCAACTAGAAGGGTACCTTGAGGAGCGCATTGTCTGGAATCTGCATATGTTTGTTAGTATGGACACTTTTTTGTTAAGGTGGTGGAATCGTTATCATAGTTCTGTTGCTTAGTAAACTAGCTACAGAGGAAGCACCAACTTTCTTCAGGGCCCAGAAAGAGGGACTTACCTATATTTCATCTGGCGACATTGACCAACTTACCTGTTCTGGTTGCAGCATGTTGCCTTAGATGCAATAGGGAAGCCTGAACTTCAGTGTACAGGCAGTCAAAGAACCACCACCTGGACTCATGATAAACCAAGGGAGAAAAGTTGAGTGTGTTCAGAAACATCAAAGACTTCTTTGGATGTATCTGTCTTCGGCTGCTGACAGAATTGGGTTACTGGCGTAGGTGAGCTGCTCCAGCTCAGCAGTTTTTCATTGCCCTCTTTCCTGAGGTTTTGAGACTCAGTGCTGCAACTTGCAGACTAACGAACCAAACTAAATAAGTTGTATGAATGCATAATAGTTAAAAAAAAATCGACTACTGCTGTGAGAATATACACATTTTTCAGATACTTGCTGCCAGTTTGTAATTACCTGCCCTGTCCCATTTCTTTCTGTGAAAAAGTACTTCAGGCATCCAAAGTGGTCCAGAGAGCTTCACAGGACCTGATCTAGACTTCATGAAAGAGGTAGAAGAACTTGCAAGGGGATTTATTGAGACCACAGAGAAAACCATGGCTTTAGAAAAGCTATGGGAGGAAAACTCAAAGTTCTCAGGTAAGCTGTGATCTTTCTAATAATGAATTGCTTTGCCTGTCAGGTGGTGATAACCATCAAAGAAAGGAATACCCTTATCTTAAAACTAAAATTTTAACTGATCTGAAAAAAAACCACTTTTGTGATTATTATTACTGTGGCCATCATAAAATTATCAGAAAAACAGCTTTCTAAAACTGTGCCCTTGTTTTACTACGTGATAGTTAACAAAATACTGCGAGGGGAAAAGTTTAAAGGTAAGGATTAATAATCTGAGTACATGGTTACTTGGTCTAACATGCATTCAAAAGTAACATATCAGGATTTAAGTCTTTCTCCCCAGGTTTTTCTGTTGTACTAGAGAGTATAGGGATGGAAAACCTCAGTAGCTCACACCTGGTGACCTTCAGGCAAACAAGTCAGTCTCGCACTAAAAGATTGAGGCTGGAAACGCCAAGTTCAGATGCTCCTGCTCTGTTCCTACCCATACTGCACAGCCTTGCTGCTGTAGCAGGTGGGCATTTAAGACTGACTACTACCCTGCCTTTCTGTCTGAGTTTTCAAGCAGAAAGATTTAGGCGAAAGTAATTTTCATGCCTGGCTGTCTGGGAGCTAGTATGTTCATCTAGTGTTGATGCGATGATTTTGCCTTACTGAAAAGTGAATGGTAAGCAATTTCTTTTAAATTGTTTTTGTGATAATAGTAAAAGTATTGGAAGGCACAGAAAATCAAGTGGATCACTATCTTTCTAGTGTATTAGTTGTTTCACATGCCTTTACTCCTGTAGAAATGTCCTTTGTGTATTACTTGCTATTGCTTATAAAATTGATTCTTCTGAAGTTAATAATGCATCTCTGTAAAGGAAAATATTTGATTTTACAGGGCTCCATAACATCACCACTTTTCTTACTGTAAGTATTTTTACAGTCTATTTCTAAATTACAGTTCTGGATTTTGAGGCATCTTTATTACAATGGTTAGAAATTTGTATCCTGTCAAGTTTTAGGAAACTATTTAAAAAAAAATTGGTATGCTGCTGAAGGAAAAAAGATGTCTTGTAAATTTGATAGAGGTTCAGTGGTTTCTAGATAACTGATTTAAACCAGTCTAGGTGTATTGGGTTTGCATGGCAAGGTTTTGGTAGCGGGGGGGCTACAGGCGTGCCTTCTGTGAGAAGCTGCTAGAAGCTTCCCCCATGTCCGATAGAGCCAATGCCAGCCAGCTCCAAGACAGACCGGCTGCTTGCCGAGGCTGATCCCATCAGCAACGGTGGTAGTGCCTCTGGGATAACATATTTAAGGGGGAAAAAAACCTGCACAACTGCAGCCAAAGAGAGGAGTGAGACTATTTGAGAGGAACAACCCTGCAGACACCAAGGCCAGTGAAGAAGGAGGGGGAGGAGGTGATCCAGGTGCCAGAGCAGAGATTCCCCTGCAGCCCCTGGTGAAGACCATGGTGAGGCAGGCTGTCCCCCTGCAGCCTATGGAGGTTAACGATGGAACAGATATCCACCTGCAGCCCGTGGAGGATCCCATGCTGGAGCAGGTGGATGCCCAAAGGAGGCTGTGACCCTGTGGGAAGCCCGTGCTGGAGGAGGGTCCTGGCAGGAGCTGTGGACCCATAGAGAGAGGAGCCCATGCTGGAGCAGGTTTGCTGGCAGGACTTGTAACCCCATGGGGGACCCATGCTGGAGCAGTTCATGAAGAAGTGCAGCCCCTGGGAAAGACCCATGCTGAAGCAGTTCATGAGGAAGTGCAGCCTGTAGGAAGGACTCATGTTGCAGAAGTTCGTGGAGGACTGTCTCCCATGGGAGCGACTCCATGCTGGAGCAGGGGAAGAGTGTGAGGAGTCCTCCCCCTGAGGAGGAAGCAGCAGCAGAGACAACGCGTGGTGAACTGACCCCAACCCCCATTCCCTGTCCCCCTGCACTGCTCGGGGGGGGTGTGGAGGTAGAGAAATTGGGAGTGAAGTTGAGCCCAGGAAGAAGGGAGGGGTGGGGGGAAGGTGTATTTAGGTTTTGTTCTTATTTCTCATTACCCTACTCTGACTTTTGATTGGTAATAATTTAAATTAATTTCCCTTAGTTGAATCTCTTTTGCCTGTGGTAGTAATTGGTGAGTGATCTCTCCCTGCCCTTCTCTGGACACACAAGTTTTTTTCTCTCCCCTATGCAGTTAAGGAGGGGGAGTGATAGAACAGCTTGGTGGGCACCTGGCATCCAGCCAAGGTCAACCCACCAAACTACGTTGTTAGCAGCTAAAATTCACAGCTATTTGAAGGCTGACTGTTCATTAGGAGCCATTTAAAAGTGCATCTGCCAGACCTTGTGTAGTTGTATAAAATCATAGAATACCAGGTTGGAAGGGACCTCGAGGATCATCTGGTCCATTAAATTCCATATAGAACTCTTATCCTAATGTGTACTTTTTATTAAAAACAAACCAAACCAGAAAACCAACCCAAAGCTTAAAAAAAAGACTGCAGTGAGATTGAAAAGATGGTGCTCTTGCTTGGATGAGATTACTTTGAATTCAGATTTGTGAGCCTGTAAATATGGCAAGTAGACTCAAGTGGGGGTGAAGGAAGACAGATTTGCAAGATGTAGCATAATTCCTTCCAGAATCAATTTGGCAGTTTATGTGAGATGAGTTTGGTCTTTGTGCTGTCCCTAATTCATTTAGTCTTTCACCCTTGCAATCTCAACAAAAAGAAGGCGGCTGAATGGGCACAGTAATGGATCTCCATTACTGTCAATTTTGTACCTTTCACAGGTCACTGGTTTCACTTTAAAAATATTTTAAAATGCATTTTATCCATATGTGATTGATTGTAACTAACTACTACTTCATGAAACCTAGATTTCCAATTTGTATCTTGAAATTAGGTGGCATTTTTATAGTGGCATTTTTAAATTGATCAGGAGATACTTGATTGAAAGGAGCTGTATCAATAAGACATTTCATTTCTGGAATGGAATATAAAATAGAAAGAATGTATATATCAACATTAAGAAAATATTTAGTTGAAAGTAGCCTATCATTATTAGTAACAGAGCTTGTATACACAAGCTTCTTTTTGTATAAACCATGCTCATGTTACCATTATCCAAAAGAGCCCTAGTGAAACATTAATTTAGAGAAACAAAGACTGCATAATAAAAAAGTATGATAGATCCTATGTTTTGCATAGGCATCTGATAGTGTAGTCCTTATAAAAGAAGTGGTTTTACCCCAGTCCATCTTTAAAGAGCCATTCTTATCAATTATTATTTGACACCCCCACACCCCCCACAAGGAGCTGTGACGCAAGGATGACGTGTCCCTGGTAGTCCCCTGGTCTTTATACCCTAGACTTAGAAATTCATTGCAGGGCTAAAGAGCTCCTTGTGTTTGAGATCTCAAAGATGATCCTTCTCTTTGGGGTGAGTTATACTTCCTGGCAGAAAGATTGCTTAACTTTTCTCCCAGCTCCATTTTCTGTCAGAGCAGAGAAAGACATCTGAAACAAAGCTGCCATAAATTCAAAGTACTACCAAAATGATGTGGTGAATTACCAAAGCTAGAGGTACGGTTACACTTGAAAAAAGTATTTTAAATGGTTTAAAATTCGAGAGGGTAGATGTAGGGGAAGTAACAGGCACCTGTTTTTTTTTTCTGTTAATGGAAATGTTGCATGTAAATGTGTTTTATTTGCATAAAGATGGATTTGAATGAAGTGGAGGAAATGATTTCTAGAGCAGAAAACCTGTACAAGCAACCATATTTATGGAACCTTCTGCATTCACTCCCTCACCTTGAATCGAACAGCTTTTATACAGAAGATGGTTTAGCTGCTGTAGCATGGTTTCTAAAAGTTTTTCAAAAGTAAGTACTTTTACATGCTTGAAAGTGCTCTGTTTTAATTTTTTTTACCTGCAATTCTTGTTCTTCTCACTGGCTATTTAATAAAATAAGCATCTTTATCAGTGTAAAGAGGCTGAAATTTTCTGCTGTTTACCAGATTCTGCTTTTATAGAGGTATGGTAGGAGTTTTCACCCATTCTGATTCCTTCATAACTGTATTTTTTCATCTCTATCCAGCTGAGCAGAGACTCACTAGGATTCTCCAAGAAATAGCTTCATCTTAACAGTGGTTGAAATTAGCCCATCACATAATATGGCTTTGAACTTTGTAATGTGCTTTGGAACTCTCTGAAAGACAGTATACCTATGAATATAAGAAAATCATAGTTTGGATTCTAATCAACTTAATATGTATGTAGCACTTGGTCAATATTAGGAAAATTACTCCATTTTGTTTCTCAAACCTCTTGCTATCAAAATAGCTTTGGCTGTTCTCTTGCAAGAAATAAAGCAGTAAGAAAAAACCCATGGAGACTGTATTCTGAATAAGAAAGCTTTCTGCCTCAGGTAAAGAACAGCTGAATTCAGAGAAAGACATGGTATCAAAAGCACAGACTAAGACAAGTGTCTACAGGAGTTTTCAGTAAAATAAGGGAATTGTTAGGAAAAAGTCAAAAATGTATTTGTCTGAGTAGGCAGTTGGTTATTATAGGTAACTGTCATTGTCAATTAACATATTTATAAGGCTAGAGGAGGCCACTGAACCTGGCTGCTGGTGCAAGACTAGCCATGAACTTCACCAGTCTTACCTCACGGGGAGGCAGGGGCCCAAAGGCTTTGAACGGAAATTACTGTGCTGATTCTGTCACCCTTTAGCATCCTTCTGTCTTTTTCCTAATAAAAAAGATATGAAGGATATGATGGCATAATTTTTTTTGGAACTGGGAGATAACTCTCTTGATTACAATATGTAGATTGCAGCTGTGTTGAGGCTTGATTTGTGGGTTTTTTTTCCCTTTACGCCTGAGTCATTTGTAACCTTATTCCAGCTTGTTCTCTGAACTATTTACATGCAAAGCTGTATTAGCTGTGCTTGTAGTGCTTATATCCCAAAAGCAGAAGTCTTTTCTGAAAGGTTGGCAAACTCTGAGTCTGAGTGTTCCTGAGGTAAGACAGGAACTTGATTGTAAGTTTATGGTTATTGCATTCTTCATCAGCAGCAGTAAGCAAAGATAGCAGTAACCACTTGCTGCTGTGCTGGGTCAAGTTATTAACCTGTGAATATAACCTCAGCAGTTATTTCTCTACCCTAAGCCTATAGCATGGACAGAGTGAGAAGAGAGCAAAAGTGGGAGATGTTCATGGTTATGGCGTTTGTCTTCCCACGTAACTGTTATGCATGCTTGAGACCCTGCTTTCCAGGAAGTGGCTGGGCATCTGCCTGGTGACGAGAAGCAGTGAATAAATTCCTTATTTTGCTTTGCTTGCGTGCATAATTTTTGCTTCACCTATGTTGTGGTTTAACTCCAGCTGGCAACTAAGCACCACTCAGCTGCTCGCTCACTCACTTCTCCCTGGTGGGATGGGGGAGAGAATCAGAAGAGTAAAAGTGCGAACTCAGGGGTTGAGATCAAGACAGTTAATAGGTAAAGCAAAAGCCACGTGTGCAAGCAAAGCAAGGAATTCATTCACTACTTCCCATCGGCAGGCAGGTGTTCAGCCATCCAGGAAAGCAGGGCTCCATCATGCGTAATGGTTACTTGGGAAGGGAAACACTATCACTCTGAACATGTCCCCCCCTTCCTTCTTCTTCCTCCAGCTTTATATGTTGAGCATGATGTCATATGGTATGGAATATCCCTTTGGTCGGTTGGGGTCAGCTGTCCCGGCTGTGTCCCCTCCCAACTTCTTGTGCACCCTCAGCCTGCTTGCTGGTGGGGTGGGGTGAGGAGCAGCAAAGGCCTTGACTCTGTGTAAGCACTGCTCAGCAGTAATTAAAACATCCCTGTGTTATCAACACTGTTTTCATCACAAATCCAAAACATAGTCCCATACTAGCTACTATGAAGAAAATTAACTCTATCCCAGCCAAAACCAGCACAACCTATTAAACTGTTTTTATTTTGATCCCTGAGTCTTCTTGCCTTCCTTTTATTTTCTTCCTGTTCTGTGCGAGAAGGGAGTGAATGAGCAGCTGTGTAGGTGCTTGGCTGCCAGCTGGGGTCAACCCACAAGTGATTAATAAGAAGAGACTTGGATGTTTACATTTGGGTTTTGGTTTTTTAAGACTTTGGTGCCTTTCAATAACCAAACTTGCCATAATTAATGCAATTTGGAAAGCAAACCACAAAAAACGGTGCTCACTTCTTGACTAGCTTCTTATTACTAACATACATTTCTAGAGGTCCTAGCTCAGGCAGAATTTAGTCAGCAGAAAAGATCCTAAATTTGCAACTTCTCCCAGTTCCTGGGCTGTACCATCTTTGCTGTGTCTCTGAGGTACTTAGCAGAAACTTTTCACACCTACATGGTGAAGTTATAGTGGTATTTTTTGTTGGGTTTTTTGTTTGTTTTTGTTTTTTTTTTTCTCCTCATGTATGTTGAACTGCTGATCCGCTCTAACAAAACTGGATTCTTATTTTCTTAATAACAAAGGAAATAACTGGTAAATTTGATGTAAACTTTAACTAGTAAATTACAGCTACATTAACAAAGAAGTTTGTTTCACAGCTAAAGTGACTGAGACTGGGAATTGTAAGAAATTCAGTAGATATATTTTTTGTCAATGCATTCTCTGTGCTTTGTTTAACTTGTTTTGAGAATAAGTGTTCTGTTGCTTTAAAGGTTCTTTTTTTTTTCTCTGCAGATTGGGTGGAAGTAAAATATAAGTATTCTGCGTCCATCCTGTCTTTCTGCGGGAATAACTGGGAGAACTCGTGGTGGTTTTACTCTCAATTTTGCTCTCACTTTTAACTCTTTTTCTCTCATTCTTTTTTTTTAAGAGGACATTGGTTGTCTTAGGAGACATTTCCTTAATGAAAACTGAATGAAACTTTAACTGTAAAATCTCAACTTGTGGTTTTTTTTTCATGAAAAGTCCAATCTGACAAAACATCAGGTTTTTCAACAATAAAGAAAGTATTTCAATATTCAATTGCTTGAACTCCATCTTTTCCCATCACGCCCTTTCAGTTTTTCTGGGTGTATAGAGCACTTGATTTTTTTTTTTTTTTTTCCACTTTCAGTACCTTAGCATCATTGAAGGATTTAACTACAATGCCATTAGGCAAAAGTTTCTATGAAGTGGTGAAAACAGCACTGAATTTGACTGCTACATCAGAACAGGACAGGAGCTTAGAAGGTAAGACTTTTTTTGAAGTACCTTGTAAGCATGCTGGGAATATGTGATAGCAGTAACTGTCTGAGCTTCTGCTAAATTCCTAATGTAAAAGGTCTAAGAATTGAACTATATTGCTGTAGTACTAGCCCATTTCTTTATTGATCTGTTATTTAAATACTAATAACTAAATTTCATCAGACTGACAACTATGTGATAAACAAAGCACGTTGGTCTAATATATAGTGTTTAGAGTGATCTTTCTGTGGTGAATTTTGGAGAGAGACTAAATCACTGCAAAGGATAACTTCTTCCATTTGATAGAAGGATAACATGCATGTTTAAAACAAGAAGCTAAGCATTATGGCTGTTTTACTTTAAACTTCTTTCTTCTGTTATCATAAATTCTGGTCCCAACTGAAGGGCTACGTTTCCCGTCTGCTGCTTGAGTATGGGAGATGAGTTTAATTGGAGAAGGTAGGCTGGCCCCAGGACAACTCCTCAAGAAAAGGTCAGGAACAAGTTTCTTTGCCAAACTGTCTGGCACACAGATTCTAGGTGCAGCTGTCTGCTCTGCATAGAAGGTCTAGCTAAGAATTATACGTAGTCTAAATCCCACTTCAGCTGTCAAAACCAAGACTGAAGTGGTACAAAGGTGATATGCTGGAGCCCTTGTACAGAGGGTGAGCTTGAACTCCCTGGTTCTCCTGATATTCTCCTGGTGCTCTCCCTCTCAGCGAAAATTCATATCCAGCCCATACACATACATTCTCATGACCACGTGCAGAATTAGACACACAGTTCAGAATGGCACCCTATTGGGTTTACTGGCAATCACTGTGCAGGGGCATCTCACCATTATTGTACCAACTGTCAGAATACCATCAAATTAACTGACCTTACCGTACTACTAATGCAATCACGGATTTTATCCTAGTGAAATTGGTGGGGTTTTTTTCAAAAAGCTGGAAACATGGTACTTGGATCTCATCAGGTATGAATAATCAAGAAACAACATAAACAAAGGGCAGGAATGAGGTAAACAGAAGGGTTTTTTTTTTCTTTCAGGTTTGCAGTATAATCTTTCTCTTGGGGATGTTTTGTGGAATCCACATTCTGTGAGAGCAGAACTTGAATCCAGGTTTGGTTTTGATGATTTTTATGTTGAGAAGCTGCTAAGTTACACAGCACAATTAACAAAGGTAAACTACTTGAAAATTTCAGCATCCCTCCCTTTCATCTTTGTTTTTATTTGTACCCTGAAAGGATTTTTCATGTCTTACGGAAGCTATAGTCATATCTTAGATTTGTGAAGCAGCTACAAGACTGCTAAATATCCTGGCTTTGTTCCCATCAAAATAAATGTAACTTAGCTTCAGCTGGAGTTTCCACAGATGAAGATGTGTCCTGGTTTCGGCTGGGATGGAGTTGGTTTTCTTCCTGGTAGCCGGTACGGGGCTGTGTTTTGGGTCTAGGTTGAGAACAATGTCGATGATACACTGACGTTTTGGTTCTTGTTAAGTAGTGCTAAGTACTTGCTAAGTGGTGCTCACACTGGTCAAGGACCTTTCAGCTTCCCATGCTCTGCCAGGGGCACGGGAGGCTGGGAGGGGGCACAGCCGGGGCAGCTGACTCAGACTGGGCGGGGGCTATTCCATACCACGTGACGTCATGCTCAGTATATAAGCAGGGGAGTTGGCCAGGGAGGGGTTCTGTCGCTGGTTGGGGGACGTGCTGGGCATCGGTCGGCGGGTGGTGAGCAATTGTACAGTGTACCGCTTGCTTTGTATTACTACTGTTCTTTTTTTATTTTACTTTAGTTATTAAACTGTTTTTATCTCAACCCACGAGTTTTCCCCTTTTGCCCTTCTGATCCTCTCCCCCATCCCACCGGTGGGGGGTGAGCGAGCGGCTGCGTGGTGCTTAGTTGCTGGCTGGGGTTAAACCATGACAAGATGCTATCAGCATCAGGTCTAGTTGTGTATGTTAATGAATTTATGTTTCTCTGAAGTCACCGCTGGATATGGCAGAGTCCTGAGTTTATTATCAAATCCTGTAGAGAATTCTGGGGTTTGCTCCACTAAGCTTTTAAACTAGATCCTGGATTTGAAGCTGCCTGGATTAATTTGTCAGGTAGCGTTTTTCATCTGGTTTGCTGGACAAAGAATGCCTGTCTCTTCTGTCTGTAAAGTAAGGCACATTAAGAGTACTTTCTTCTCAGTTGTGCAGTCTTGATATGAATACACTTGACTGATGAGTTGTCTCAGTGGGGCTATTCAAATGTACTGGCGATGTGTCAAATTTTGAAGAAAATCTTTTCTCAGAGTGGGCTTTCTAAAACCTTTTGTCTAGAAAGCCAAAGCAATCTGTTCTGGTGGTGTGGTTTGAACTGCAGAAAACTTGAAACATCTTTTGAATTTCTACTTAAGTCCACAGTTTTTGAATAGAACATGCTGGTATTTATCTGAAATCTGTTTGCTCTTTGCCAGGTACAGTCTAGAGTTGTACTGCAGAAGAGCTCATCTATAAAAATAGCTGATTTACACAAAGCAGTAAATTATAAAAAAACTTGACTTTTTGAATGGCCTTTTAATGAAATATCAGTCATGGCCAGTTTGATCAACTGAACTGAATTTGACTGCAGCCTGTTAGCTATGATTGGCTGTGTAATCCCAGGCAGCTCACTTGCTAGCCATTTATAGATTAATATCTTGATATTGTGTACTTATGTTAGGGCATTGAAAACCCTCAAAAAGTATGAAAGGAAACATGGAAGCCTGGACAATGTCTGTTCTGAGCACTTCAATTCTGTATGTAATGCCCCAGCTCGTTTGGTGTCAAAAAATCTGCAAAACTTTTAATAAATTTTCTAGTCACAGTTGAAAGGAGTTAGGATGTAAAGTATCTCAGAAAGACATTAATAGGGAGAATTAAAATGTGCTAAATTATTTTTTTATGCTTTAATAAAATTTATATGATTGGGAATAATAAATCTTTCAACACAGAATTCAGAAGTTGGGCTATGAGGAAAAAATCTGGCCTCTTGGCCACACTGCTGAAACCTGCCAACTTCAATTTAAAACTAGTCTGCTGCATGTAATCATTGGTTGAGGTGTACCATTGTACTGAATGCTTTTTACATCAGTAATTTTTGTACTTGTGAAGTCGCTTCGATACAGTTCTTCTAGTGTAGGTGTACTGTATCATTGTCAAGTAAGTTCAGCATCAGCCTGCAAATGACTGTAGAAGCTGGTGTAGCTACACTGTGAAAATTGCTTGCATATAGAAGTATCATCGTTCTGCCTGGTGTACAAAAACCCTAATGGAACCACTGGTATTTCATACAGCACCCTGCATGTGGAGAGCTTTGAAGTATGTGCCCCAGAATATGAGGCTGGGTTAAATGGGCTTTGTTCTCACTGAAGGAGGCTATGTGATATGTTTTTTTTCATCAGATAAGTAAGTTGATAGCAGAGATAACACTCAGCGGCTCTCTTGAGATGCTCATCAATTTCTTATGTCCCTGCCAGATTCCCACAGGAGAGACACTGGACCAGTTTGTGTGCTCTGCTCTGTCCAGTATGCCAGAAGATGAAACAAACAAAGAGAATAATGAAGAGGGCTGTGTTTCTGCATGGCGTGAGGCCAAAGTGTATCTTGTTCATGCTGTCAGCAAGCTCAGACTCTATGCTCAGGTACACTTTAATAAATTAATAGATTAAATTCCTACTTTTTGCATGTAAGCTGTCAACAGTAACTCAGTTAAAAGATCTGAGTTAGCTATTAAATGTTATTGTCATGAACTTTTTCCATCTTGCTAATAAGACAAAGTAATTTTTATAAAGAATCGTTACAGTGGAAGTATAATCTATCACCATGTGTCTACTTAATCAGATTTTCTCATTAACTCAAATACAGATTTGAAATCTAATAGGGAATATAGTAAAATATACTGCACTGCAGAGGCCTGACAGAAGGAAAACCCATTTACTGTCCCATCTGAGCCTGAATTTTAGGCAAAACTGAAAGCAGACTATACAGGCCTCCACTGATATAGTATATAATTAATTTATTTTTAATTCCCCTCCACTATCTCTGGCAATAGTTGCTGAAGCATATTGAAGTGGATGAGAGTAAATCTCCAGTATAGCATCTTAAAATTCTGCTCTGGCAGAACAGCTTGGCACGCAGTCTCTGTGATGACATATGTGTAGTTGCATGGAGAAAAGGATAAACCATTCAGATGTTCCTAAGGAAAACACTTACCTAGCCATCTTAATGCTGGTGTTTGCTTTTCCACTGAAATGTTTTTCCTCATTAGAAAATATTAGCTGTGTATCAAGCTGCTCTGGAGATGTTTGCAATATCGTCTATAGAAAGCAGGTAGAGTTTATCATGTATTTCCTCAAAAATGTAGCCTTTGATTTCTCTCTTGATAAAGGTTTCACTGATGTATGATGACTTGAAGTAATAAGTTAATGTGATTGACAAAACTAATGCACTAGTCCCTATTGTAGCCATAGGAAAATCCAGTAATAATTTCAGCCATGATTTTTAAACTCTTCACAAGAGCTGACATTCTTATGATGGCAACTTGAAGTACTGTAAGCTGTAGGCCACTGGGAATTCCCTTGGTGAACAGGACATGTTTTATAGTAAAAATCTGTTATAACCACTTAGCATTAAATAAACGTAATGGTGGAAAAAAATGTAATGGTGGAGGAAAGGAGAGCAGTCAGTAGGTTTGGCCAGGCCTTGGCATGCCTTATTCTAGGCTACACAATGGGACCATGAAGGCTCTTTCTCCATCGGTTTGTGTTTTGTTTTTGGGACCCCAAAAATGTTGAGGCTGCTGTCTTCCATCATGTTGGTAGCGTAGGCAGGAGTCCTGTAAGGGAAAGCAAGCCTGAGTAATTGACTGTGAAGGTCTGCTTTTGGTTAGTTTTAGTCTCAGGCCATCTCTTTACCATTCCTGGGTCTTTGGGCAAGAACATCACAGCATAGGATGTTAGTTCTCTGTATGATGTAGCATGTTATATTGCCAACTTCTAGGTCAGTACAGACTGTATTGAAAATCAACCTTTGTGAGGCCAGTCATTTTAGAGTCTAGACACATCGTGAGGGAGAAATTTTACTATTGCTGTTAATTGTGTTTTTTTTTTTTTTAAAGACATGCACATTCTGTGTCTTGTCTAAATAAGAAAGCTTTGATTCTCTAACAAGGTGTGTTCTGTTTTGCATTCAATCTGCTAGGTATTTGAGCAATGGTTCAGCAGCAGCCTCTCTCAGAAACTCCTTTTGGAACTTGAAAGAAACATAGCTGATTTAATGTCTCAGTTTCTAGATGACAGGAAAGCCAGGAAACTATTTTCAGAGATAAATACCCTGATGCAGCAATGGAATGAGAAATCAGATGCCTACTTTTCAGAAGGATATACCGCATCTCATGATCTGTAAGTTATACTTATCTTTCTGCAACTTGTGTTACAAAGTTCAGGTAAACTTGAATATTTATCTTCACATTACATTTAATTGATTTCTGATTTTTTGTTTTGTGTTTTTATTTTTTATTCTGTAATTCAAAACCTCATATACAGTCAAATAACTGTGCTGATGCATACACATTCTGAAAAAGAAATTAAATCTGTGATTCAGCATATACCTACTTAGAGGTTCAGCAGAGGACCTGAGTACATGATCAGGACTCAGGAATCAGCTGCTGTGTATAATAAAGAATTCAGGTCCTAGTTCAAAATGCTTAATCTTCTGCAAACAAAGTCTAATTCCCACAAATAGTTGCTGTGACTTAGTAATGCTTCTCATGGATGTATGCTATAGGATCAATCTACTCATGTACAGCAAGTCCAGTGCATCTGAAATGTTTTGGATTTTTGTTTTTGGCAGTCATACTCATGTTAGTGTGTGCAGGAGATCTTGGAACAGAAGACTACTATGGAGAATAGAATTACGATGTAAAGCTATGTGTTTATATATATGTAGTTTCCAATCTTATCTAGGGCACTCTGAGGCTAAGAATTCTTTTAATGTTTTTGAACTTTCAAATTCCCTGTTTGGCTTATCACTTCATGCAAATGTAAGCAGTTTATATGAATATATGGCTATAAATTCTGTACTTATTCAAAGTGATTTGTTTTTGTTGAAGCAGTCCAAATCTTCCTGTACAGTAGAGTTATTCTTTTAGCAGTTGGTCACTAATCTAGTAGAAATATATTTTGTTGCAACTTTGGAAATGCCTTCAATTCCCATTTCAGGACAAGTGCAATTACAAGCTTGTAAAGATTGACTGTGCTTTAACTGCAGGTATTCTGATTCACAGCATATGTTTTAAAATAAAATCAAGACAATTGTTCTGAGTGATTTATGCAAAATAAAGTGGTTTGAGAGCTCTGTTTCCCTTTCTATTTTTTTTAAAAAAAGGACTTATTAATGATCTGGAATGTTCTACACAGGGCTTAAAAGTTGTAGATACAGGGAGTTAATGTTTGTCAGAGTTGGCAGAGCCTCATAAAAGTCTATCGCAGAGCACAGGAGCTTCTCTCTAAGTGCACACTGGATGACTTGCATCGCTTCTGGGAGTTATAATGTTGGCCTCAATTTGGCATTGCTTGTAATAGCTCTACTTGTTCATATTAAAAACTGTCCTTCATTGGAGGAGCTATGATCCATGCTATACAAATCAACGTCTGAGGATAAATCTGAAAGATACAAAGTGCTCACCACCAAGTGGGACATGATCAGGCAATGTCTTTGGTTCTGGATTTGTTGCTGTTTTAATTAACTTATAAAGTGGACAGAGGCCTCTTCCCATTTCCAAACAAATCTGTTTGAACAGGGACACAAAAAAACGAAAAAAATGTTTCCTAAGTAAATGAACAGATATGGGATTATAAACAGGTGTATAACTCCTGTGCTTAACCTAACAGTCACTGGTGGAATAACAGCCACTGCCTCCTTTTCCCACCCGTGAGTGTTCACAAGCATTTTTTTTTCAGTACAGTAAGTGGCTTGGTAGAAAACGAACTCTTTCATGGGAAACATCTCCATTTTTTTTTTTTTTTTTCTGCAAAGGGGAGGAAAGGAGATGATTTTGTGTGTAAATCTTCCCTAACATTAATGGTTTTGGCCTTCAGTTAAATTAGTCTGAAAAGAAGTAGACTTGTCCATGAAAACAAGTTGTACTTCTCACCTGGGAGACTGATCAGTGAATGCTGAGAGTCAGAGGGGTTCTTTTGTTTTGTTTTTGCTGTTGTTTCCTTAGTTTGCCAAGGTTTTTATAAAATCCATTATCTACTGTTAAGAGAGAGACTGCAATCAAATTGTTCAATAATTTAGTAGTACATTTTGGAATTTGATTCTTTTTTTATAAAAGAAAACTGCTATCCTGCTGCTGTTGTAAGAAACTACAGATATAGAGACTGCACAACAACAAAAAATCCCATAATTTTTCAGCAACTTTACATTTTGTTTGTAGCACACAATGTTTCTGTGCTCTACCTCTTTTGATTGCAGAATCCTGCGTCTGGAGAGAATGCAGTTTGTACTTCATGGTGTACCTCAGTGGCCTGTTACGAAGAGATTGCTTCTGGTAGATGGAGCTATAAGGAACGTAATAGCACAGTATTTATACCTCACTGAAGGTAAAGCTGCATGGTGGTTACTCATTACAAGCACTCAAATGACTTCCACAGAATAACATGGGAAATGGATGACATTCTGCCTCTAGGAAGGCATTTGGGCTCTGTAATACATGTCACACTTAGATATTTACAGCAGCTTTTGAATTCCTAAAATTTTGTTTCCCTTAGTGATGATAGAACACAGCATAATACCTGTTTTCACTTCTTATATCAGGAATAAACAATTTCCTTAGGCATCTTATATGATGATGTATGCTGCTGTGGCTGTTGTTTAAAGATCTAACTCAAGAAAAAGAGCCTGCTTAATAAAAATTAAAATTATCAATGCCTGAGAAGTTTCTGATGCCACCAGTCATGTATGTGTGAACAAGAAGTCTTGTTTTTAGATTTAGATGCAGCTTGACTTTTCTGGCTGGTTATTGCAAGTGACACAAAATGCTGAGTTGGACATATGGATTTTCTGATCTCTTTAAGTAAGGATTTGACTGAGGGTTGTGAAGCACAGAGGCAGGGTGCTTCTTTCTCTGGGGGCTATGCTTTTGGACACAAATCTAGGCCAATGGTGAAGGAAGTGGAAGATGCCATTCCCAGAAGAGAGGGGACAGTATTGAAGAACTCAAGGCAAGTGGGGGTGTATTTTACAAGAAGGTGGGGAACTGGATGTGTTTTCAGCAGTTTGACTGAATAAGATGAACGAGCTCCCGTGAAGTTCTTCTAAATGTGTCTGTTCAGCAATTGTCACTTTCAGATTTGGAATACATTTGTAGTATTATACGGTGTGCTAGGACTCAGATTGTGTGATGCTGAACACCATAATACCCGGGAGTTGGTTGGCGATATAATCATAAGGTCCACACAGATCTGGATTTAAAAAAAGAAAGGGAAAAGGGACAAGATATCTTTCTTTGAAACCTTTTAGTGGAGACCTGCAATACTGTAATGTGGGTATATATAGGAAGAATACTTGTATTACTCAGTTGTAATTAGGCATGTGAAAAACACTTTGGTCCTTTTGGGACACTGATAGTCTTAAATTACTTGATATTTACATATGACTTTACAGTAAAGAATAATATATTAAAAGTACAAATTTTGTCCAAGATGCCACTGAAATTGTGCAATTTTGTCCTTGATTTCTAGCTCAGATGCCTTCAGATTACAAAGAAAAATCTCTTGTTTGAAGATCACTGTTGGAAATTAACAGAGACTGATACAAGTTTTGTGTATTTTAGTACTGTGCATCATTACTAGGAGTAAAGGTTGTGCAGGTCACCTTACAGCATCAATGATAACAGCAAAGCCCACTTTCCTTGGGTTATGTTGTATGACATGTATGCTTCTTGCCTTTAATGGCTTTATAGCTGATTACTCTGGGAATTTAGTGAGCAGTTCTCTTGTTGATACACAAAAAAAAAAAAAAAGATATAATCCAACATACCCTTTAGCTGTATCAGCTAAACTAACTAAACTGTAAAATCTGTTTTGGCCTCTAAAAAATGAACAAGGACTGAGTGTATAGCAGGGACCACATCTCATGAGAAAACAAGGATTCTTTCAACATAGTTTTTCAAAGGCGCACTTTTAGGGTGTTTAATATTAAGTTTGCTGTTTGTTTATCTTCTGAGTTGATAAGGTTATTGGACCAAAAGGTGTGATTTTTGTCTTGTAGGTTTTGTTTTATAGCACATGGCCACATGGAATCAGTACTGCTAGTTGCATTATCAAATCCTGATTTACTTGTGCACCCAAACTTGCAAGACACCCCTGAAACTTCAGGATAGTTTCTGTAGTCTCCTTTTTAGGATGGGTTGATTTGAAGTATGCTACACAGTTTTGCCTATATACTGTATATCAGTATACCTTCCTTCATCATGGTGGAGTTACGCTGATTTACTATAGCTGGGCATCTGCCCTCTCAGCTTATGTGGTAAAATGCTCATCTCCATCCATGCAAAGGAGTATGGAGGAACAGTGGCAAGTGGGAGAACCCAAATGGTACCCTGTCCTGCATCCTCCAAGGCTGGGTCACATTACATACTGAGGGGATTACTGCCTAGGAGTATTGGACTCGTTAGGGGAAGTAGGGAAAGAACACTTTGGGATTGCACAAGACTTAGTATGGGAGGTTTGGAAGAGGAACCCAAGGCGGGGAGAGGAAGTGATCTAGGTGGCTTGGGGAGGAACAAGTATGGGAAAATAGAAATAAGGTGATGAAAGGGGCTCCTTGATCAATATGCTTGCCTGGCCATGCCCTGCACCTGACCATTGCAGGCTGTCCTGCCTTCTCACTAAACTCCATTTCTCTCACTTTTTTTCCTGGGTGAGGAATCTCTATTTTGTGTGCACGTGTGTATATGGGGGTCTGCGTGCAGCAACTGAAGTCAGACCATGGGACATTTAGGGCCCCATAGCAACAACTGGAAGGACTCGAGTGAGTGAAATCAAGTGCCAGAAAATGGGGTGGGATCTGTGTGTCCATGGTGCCAGAAACTAGAGTGAGTGAGGGTGGGCATATCAGTCTGTGATTGCTAGTGAATACCAGGCTGGGATAGCTGAAGGGTGGGTGAGGTGGCCTGGGAGCTGGAGAGGTGTCCACTACTCTGACAGTGAGGAGGCGCAGGCCGACACCAGAGAGACCATGGGGTCTGGGGGTTGAGTGAGAGACCTGTTTGTATACCTCCTATGTGCGAGGCAGCTGGGGAGAGCTGAGGGACCAGGACCAGCTGCTAGATGGACTGAGTGTCCAAGAGCAGTTATTGCAGGGATCCACTCTGTGTGTGTGAGGAATCACATCTGTACCAGAAGCTGGAGCAGGGCTGCAGCTGTGAGCTCATATGCCCAGGTGCCAGGAACTGGGGAGGGAGACTGGGATCCAGGAGCAGCTGCTGGGCAGACTGGGTGTCTTGAGCCCAGCTGCTAGGGGGGATCCATACTGTGTATGTATATATATATATACATATATATAGGTATGTATTCCCTCTAACAGACCTTCATCTTGATCAACCAGGAAGGTGAACAGGATGAGGCCGTTGGTGCTGTTTGTGTGTGTGTGAGCACTGCATGTGTTGGTCTGTGTGGTTGGCCATGTGCATTTACTGCGTACGTGTTGGCTTGTGTGCCTACCTGCCCACCCTTGCTGCTGGTTGGACCTGGGGGCATGGAGCTATGGCAGCCTCACCTCTGTAGGGCTACTGGATTTGGCAACTCCCTAACATGACCTGGTAACATTTCTGTGGTTGTCTTATTTGAGAAGAGCGAGATTAGTTTTGCTTGGGAGCTTAAGGAATTAGGCTACCTTTCCATATTTCAGAAGAAGTTGCTGGCTAAATCAACAGTTACATATAGAAAGAGTTCAAGTTTATTTACAGCATTTATAACTAGAAGTCCACACAAGACCTCATTTTCTTTTCCTGCAAATCATGAAAGCTCACTGAAGTCATCAGAGCTACTCTGATATGTGAAAGGGGGATAGGGTCATGCTTTTGCTGGTGTAAGACGACTGGTCTCTTCTTTCTGCCTTGTCTTGATGAGCCTTTTTCAGTGGTGGTGCAGGAGGGGTGCACTCTTTGCTCCTCAGAAGTTCAGAGTGTGACTGTGTATATTTTGTGCAAAATGATGGAGTGCTTTGGGCAGGGATGTCATCCAAACTTTTATGCCTCTGTAACTGCCGTATTTTTAAACTATATCATGCACAGTTTTGTTTCCCAGAAGGATGCTTCCTATTGTACTGTCCCTGAATTACTCTGTAGGTTAAATATTTTCTTTATGGGGTGTGTGGGGGAAATGTCTTACAGAAGTTTTACGTAGCCTGGAAAAATTGATTCCTTTTGCCCAAAGAGATGGATTCATTCATCTAGACATCAGAAAGCTCTTTGTGGAGCTAAAACAGGTATGTTGTTATTTAATGTTTGTATATTAATTTGTATAAAGCTGCAGAGGCTTATTTTGGGGGATAAAAAGTACTTGCTGAGTAGATTATTTTACTTTTTATTCAGCAGCATTTTGGTCCGACTTTACTTTGTACTTTTTTGTCTTTTGACATTTCACTGTGAGAATTAATATGGAGTGTGAATTAAATCTGTTCCTTCACCCTGAGTTCATTTTTAAAATGACAGTATATTCATTAAATTTTAGATGTTGATGAGCAATGCTTCCTATATATGCAATGATGTACTTACAATGTTTGAGAAGACCCTGAGACTTCCACAGGGCTCAGATGACATTGACATTTTAGCAATATACGTGTGCCCTCGCAATGGCTCAAAGGCGACCTTCAAGCTAAGTAATCAGGTCCAGTCACTAAAGGAATCTGTAAGTATTTCTGAATTCTTTTCATGTTTAAAGCTTGCAATGCCTTACTTATTACTATTACAAAATGAAATAAATAAGCAGGGGTTGTAGCTTACTACTTAGTGTTTGCTATTAACAAGTGGATGGGTAACTGATTATTTAAACTGATTAAAATGTGCTTGGGGCAAGGCATGAGTGGTCCTGTGGAGTCTCTTGAGTGGATGTGACATTTTAGACGCGCTAAGTAGCTGTGGCTTCCAGAAAAAAATGAGAAGATTTGAAAGACTGCTCATTTAATCCATCTTATATTGGATTTCAATATCATCAATATTACAAGAAGCAGGGCCAAAGTCTCAGGTGAGCTTCCCTTTTACTGTTTTCAAATATTGCTTTCTTCACTGTGAAAGGTCCTGCTTCTGGAGAAAGTAACTCAGGGACAACAGAGCCTGCCAGATTCAATAATGGATGATTATTTGGGATGGCAAGAAATAGAAGAGCAGCTAACCAAAAATTATGCTTATTACTGTGAAATTAATCAATTGCTGAGCACAAAGGTACCATCTGAGGAGGATGTCCATTTCATCTCTTGCCAGGAACAGCTGCTCTTCTCACTGTATGTATCTTGTATACCTTTTAATATATAAAGATGGTGCCTAGTACCAGCCTGGAGTAAGGTATTATAACCAGTAACCAAATAGATAAAAAGGTTAAAACCCTGCTTTTTGCTTTTGATTACTACCCAGTGTTAACAATTTTCTATAAGCACAATCAGGAAGGTAGAGGATGATTTTTTTTTTTTTTTTATTAGGAGTAGTATTTGGGGGACTAGGGGTGGAAATAGGCTGAGGATAGGAAGGTATCTGCGATTCTAAAGGCCTGTTTTCCCTTTTTATCTTCTCACTTCCAAGCATTTTCTGCTGCTTCTCAGCCTGCTTCCTGGTACATACCTCTCTGGTACTGTGCTGCTCAGGATGCCTGGAAACTTGGATCTAAAAGACTCCTAGGAGATGCAGGAAGACATTAAAGAGAGGGTAGTTAGTGCACTAGGAGGGGTATTGCAGCCTCAAGTTGCATTCTGAACACATCAAGTGGTCATCATTCCTCTATTTTGGCAGAAAATCCATTAATCTTTTTAAGTTGATTGTCACTTGCAATGACTCAGTAATTCTACTGATTTCAAGCTTTAATGGTGTTAAATCAGAGTATATTAGAGACAAATCCCTATATCAATAAAGTGCTTTAAAATAGGATAGCATTTTATTATTATTGCTTGCCAATGTAAAGCATGAGCATAATGCATTTAACGTGAAGTTGCATTTATACTGGACAGATATCCTAGGTCACCAACTTAAACATGTGTAGAAGGCAACTATCTACATTCCTTATACATATGAGAAACTTGACAGAAGAGTTTGCTCTTAAAGCAGTAAAACTATTAGCTCTAAGCATTCAAGAATCTGTCAGAAATTCCACAAGCTGCATTGGCAGCAGGGATTAAATCCACAGAA
Source organism: Theristicus caerulescens (assembly GCA_020745775.1). Lineage (NCBI taxonomy): Eukaryota > Metazoa > Chordata > Aves > Pelecaniformes > Threskiornithidae > Theristicus > Theristicus caerulescens. The sequence goes on from CM036558.1 coordinate 90,685,954, forward strand.
ACTAATAACATCTTAGACATTAGAAAATTTAGGTCGTTTTTCCTGTCCCTTTTGCTGTTGGTCAATGGTTGATTACCTTCCCTCCCTCCATGTTTCTAAATGGCTATGAAATCACCAGAAGGACTAGTTTTACATTTCCTTTTTTGAGCATCAAAACCACCAATAGACCTAAAAGGCCCCTGGGAATAGAGGCTTGTATTTAAGTAACATTGAAGAGCAAGAAAAGCTCAGTGCTATTTTTATGCTAGGTGTTTTGTTGTTGTTCTGTTTGATTGTTTGGTCTTTTTCAGGGACAAAGCAATGATTTTTTTTTTAATGCAAAGGTGTATTTCAGGACAAGAGGAAGCATTTTTCAATAATTGTTTTCAATTTCAAAATGCTACTTTTTGAACCAGAGCATTTTGTTGGGGGTTTCTTAAAAGACTTTCTAGATTTATTTTTTCTGCTCACAAACCTGCCTGTGTAGTAAAGTCTGGTTGTACTTAGTGATGTAATAGCTATGCTACTGATTTCTTTAGCAAAGGACTCTATTAGCCTGCCTGCCTCATTTCCTCCCTAAGCCAATAGGACTGTATGCATAAAGTAGCAATAGAATTTAGCCAGAGATTTACAGAGAAATGGTACGTGTTCACAAGGTAATTTGACTTTGAAAGAAATCACTGGTTTAATTATGGTAGCCTTGTTTTCTGTGTCATTTCAGAATTAATAATATACTTGAAGAAATTTTGTTTGCTTTTGAGGGAAACCCATACTGGAAGGATTTAACAACTTTTGTCAGTTGGACATGCGAGATAGCTCAATACATGAACAAAGAAGCAGGCTCCACGGGAAGTCAATCAGGTGAGGAAACAGCTACTGCACAGAACAGGCTTTATTCTGATGGTTCCCTGTCTGTTTTAGAGTATGGTATTCCTTGGAAAGGGAAAAGGTGATGATTTTTACATTTGTGAGCCTGTTTCTCTTTGTGTTTCCATCAGCCTTAGGACTCACCAGCTGACTGAATCATTAGCATGGAAAACTTATAATATATAGAGCCTAAATCTGGTAAATAGCTGTGATTTTAGTGCCAGCTGGAAAATTTTTTGGATTGTCCATTTCTATTGGGAAAACTCTAACTGGTTGAACCTGGATTGAGACTCTACTTTTGCAATGGTATTCTGTCAGGAAGGCTTCTGAAGTCCAGGATATAAATGGGAGACCAGACTAGCTGGTCACCCAGTAGAGGTATTTCTAGGTTTGTTTCATATTAGGCAAGGACTTCATGCTTGATTTCCTTCATCCCAGTTGTCCTGTGATATTCCAGATGTCCTGACCCATCCGCCGTTAACTTTCTTGGAATACACTAGTTTTTCATTATTTGGGGAAAACTTTGAAATATGAGATTTATGCTGAGGAATGGGAGATCTTCCATTTCAGAATTCTTTCTCATTAAATATTTGTGTTACTCTTCTCAATGTTTTAGTGGAGCTATGAAGCAGGCCACCATGTGGCTGGTCCAAACAGCTCTGAAAATTGACCTTGCCCCATATCACCTATTTGTTTCCTTTAAGTATTCTCACCATGCTCCCAATTCTTCCATTTTTTGACCACTTACATTTCCAGCTTCTGAAGGATTTAGGTTACTGATGGATTTTTTTTTAAAGCTAGTTCTTGGGATTTATGAAAGATCTTGTCCTTGCTAAAGATCTGTTTTTCTGAATGCACTTTTTTTTTTCCCCTCTGCTGTTTTTCTCTGTAGAGCTAATCAGAAATGTGTTGAATATCTCATCAGTAAGTGGGCAGTTACGGAATGTATGCAAAAATAAGCAGTACTTTTTAAATCGAAGAACTGTGTTAGTGAAATGAACTGTTCAAATGTGAATTGATTGTACAGGTTTTTTAACCTATTACAGTTCCAGATATTTCAGTTATCTGGGCAGTAATAGTGAAATTGACAGAACTGCTTTCTTTTTACTGAAATTCCAAGGAAAAGAAAATATTAAAGTTCATTTCAGTGCTGAGTACACTAAGTGCATTCTGGTTTAATAAAACTAATCTTATTTGAACTAGTTCTGCAGTTCATGTATAATTCAAAAGATATCTTCTATTTTTCCTTTTTCTGTAAGGAATTGTATTTGAATGTTTCTGTAAGGAATTCAATAAGGAAAGTACAGGTGTGCCTTATGTAGAGCTGATATTTATTATAATCATTCAGTAGAACTAACATCAAATACTAATAAAAATTGCATATTTACTTTTAAAATGTATGTATTGTATTTCTCTTTCTGCACACATTCAGGTCCTTCTAAGTTCGGTAGGACTTATTCAGGTTGTTTCAGTGGGAGCCGATCAAGTTGTTCATAAACGCCTTCATAAAAACTTTTTTTGATCTGTCTCTTGATGTTGAAATTTTTATTTTCTCTACAGATGGACTAGAAGCATCTCTATGTTCTAAACAAAACCTCAGTTTGGAGACAATCCTAGGTCATTATTTAGCATTTCTGCAAGACTTACCAGTTTATTCCTCATTTATTCCCTGGGCACGGTAAGGTTGAACTAGTTAATGTAATTTCTTTGTTTAACCATTTTCCAGAAATCCTTTACCGCACCTCCAATTTGGACTTTTACAATTTCTGAACATAGTTACCCTGCCTCTTTTCACCAAATGACTGGTGTTTTTCAGTATTACTGGGAAGAAATAGAATCCTGAAAAGGAAGTTATGTCTTTGTGGCTGTCATTCAAAAGCATTAAAAAAAGACATCTCTATCTCTGGTGTGTAATCACTAGTAACCAAAGTGGTGGACTCCTGACAGCTTCTTGTCACTAAGTTACTTGCATTATAGCTCTGCTATCATCTAGGTGAACAGTGAAACAGAAGCCATTTAATCATTGCTCTGTTTAAAAAAAGAAAAAAAATGTCCCTCATGGAACAACTTCAGACTAATTGTTGAGTGCTGCCTCTGCTATTAAGTGCTATTAACTATTTAGCATGCTATGTTGTCGATCACAGCTGTTAATAGATAAGAATACTTTCTAAATTACATTTCTGGACATTGAACTTTATTTTTCATTATGCTGCTATTTAACTCTTTGCTAAATCAATCGCTTGTTTAACCTATCAAATGGAAATAACCACTATCAATGCAATGAAAGATGAAGAATCAGAAGTTTATAAATGGCACAATTTGAATATTTCCTCCACTGTTAGACAGGTCAGGTCATGCTTTTCATTCAAGCAGAACTTGACAGGGACTTTAGCAGTTTGATTAAAATGGGCTCTAGAAGCAAAGAACTCCTGGTTTGGGGTTTCAAAATCTTAGATATTCTTGATACCTACAGTAAAAACAAAATAGAAGTTAAGGAGTAGAATGCAAATTGATATCTTGAATGTTCAGTCACTTTTCTTTTGTGCTCTTATCCAACTTTGTTATAAAGATCAATGCAGACACATTTGCTAGGGCAAGGATTTGGATTTGGTCTTAAATACTGTTTCTAGAGTATGCACTATTTTCTCTACACAGTAGGGCTAACAAAATCACCTGACTTGTTTGAGTTTTCTTTGCTATACATGCAAGTATTTCTTTGACTTAATGGGTCTAGGAAAGAGATTCTATATAAGCAGTGCTTTTTTCCCAATGTTTGACATCTTGGTTTCTCTTCTGTAGAAGCCATTCCAGGAACTGACACAGAAATTCCCTCACAAAGCTTTTTAATGGTGTGTGGTGTTCTACTTTTTTAACTATTAAAAGAAAACATATTTAAGGAGAAGGTATTTTCAGCTTTGCATTGGAATGCTCCTTTTTCCATGCACCTCAATCTTGACCAGTCTTACAGAGCTAGTAAACATTTTTTCTTTTGATAAATAGTATTGACACAAGGCAAACATCAGTTGGAGCATTCCAATTTTCACTGTGATTTCATGTTTTGAGTTGTTTTTCCTAGATATTAAAATAGCAGTGTTCAGCTATCAGTCGGTCAACTGGAATGTTTTGGCTTTCAATAATTATGATAAAACAAAAAAAACGTTCTTCAGAATTCATGGAGAATGAGAGGTTTTGATTGATTTTATTGATAAATTCCTTTCTATAAAATGATTAGCCTGTGGAGCGTAAAAGCTTTGCTCTGTTCAGCAGCTGAAAATGTGATGTACTTAAATTAAAGGTGTTTGACTATGTGGCTCACAAGCTTGATTATAATTACTGATAAATGCACACTTCTTCAACTTAGCTGCCTACATTCAGGTTTTGATTTGAATGTGGCTGTGACTTCAGTGAGTTTTGTCACATTTTTGAAAACCAAAGTTGATTGTCATTTGTGCTATTTCAGGTTTTGTGGTAATTAATTTGTGACTGCTATTTAAATAATATTTGAACTTTCTTTGAATTAAGTAAATAAAACTGTATTCTAAAATTATAAAATATATATTTAACCAATTCTCTGCCTGCTAGGTAACTAACAAGAAAAAACTCATGTTTAATTTTTCAGGATTTTGACATCTTTCAAAGAGTTTTTGAAAAGAGAAGAAAACTTACGGATTTCTGGTGAAAAGGAAATGTATTATCTTTTTCATCTTGTAGAAGTCATAGAAGAAATTATAATGCTTGATTTCTCAGCTTCTTCAAACCAGTCTCTAATTGAAAATGTCTTGAATAATACAATTATATGGGTGAAAAATTTTCCTGAGGGGAAGGAATCTGCCACCAATTTCTCACTTGCAGTTTCTGAACTTCATAATGAGCTACAAAAAAATTTCCAGCTTCTTCAGAGATTCTGGATGAAAGAGAAGACAGAAGTTTTCTGGCATATAGTGAAAATTTTATTCTATGAACTTGATTCTAGGCTCTCTCATTTGAGTCAAGTGGAAGAGGAGGAGGTATTGAAGACCTTATCTAGAATTATATTTTCCATTACAGAAAACAAAATCCATAATAGAAGTATGCTGTTGCTCAAAAATATCCTGACTGATTGGCCAGAGTTAAATATTGCTGCTTTGAACCATCTAAAACACTTAAGTGAAAATTTCCTAAGTAATCTCTATGAGGTCGGATCATTGACTGATGGTCATATCAATGTGTCTTTCAGCACAATTCATAGAGGGAGTAATGCCTCCTCTTTATTACTCTCAAATGCAACTTTTATATATAAAGTACAAGAATTAGGAGAAATTGTGCATAATTTCTTCGAAAACTTCCAAAAATTAAACAGTACTAGTGTGGCCTCACTTGTTCCAATACTTTTCTCTCTGTATCAGAATGATGATCTGGTCTTAAATATTGAGAGCAATAGCACTCTGTTAACATTTATTTATGAGACTTCAAAAGATATTTCATCTTTTCAAGTATGGCATGATTTCCAGGATAGGGATCAAGTTTTTGATTTACTGTTCGAAACTTTTGATCTTCTCCGGAACTTCACCAGTAAGTCTCTCTGTGAAAAGTTACTAATTATTTACAACCACACAGAGTTTCAGGCCCAGTCTCTTGCACAGAAAGGAAAAAAAGAGATGCAAGTTGTCTATAGCACTCTGAGCAGCCTTAAAACTTTGTTTATAGATGAAGAGCTCCAAACAGCTGCCTTTTGTTATTTGGAACAGTTTCTTGATATCTCCCCAGAATGCCTGGTAAACAATGGGTGCATTAATTTTTATCTATCAAACATTACTTCTGTAGATCATTCAGCAGAGATTTACAACTTACTACTTCTTCCATTGGATAGTGTTCTGTCTAATATAACAAACTTCAGAGATAAGGTAAGTGTGCCTTCTGCTTTGTGCTGCACTTTTACATGGCTTCAAACCTGGACAGAGATTTTTGAAGAAGCATCCAAAATCTTAAATTTGAATTCAACCTTTTTTGTCTATCTAAGAAATGATTTGGCAAATCTCTCTGAAAGTCTTTTAAATGCAACTCATGATGAACTGTGCAATAATACGGCTATGGTTATTGTTGAAGAGACAACAGCAGCAATGAATCTATTAAAAATCATATTTGAAGGAGATGGTGATTTAAATGACTTGAAAGATTTTGAAACTTTCCTTGCTAATCTTCAAAGTGTATTTAACAATGCAGTTCATGTCACAAGCTCACTTAAAGGTAACAGTTTAGAAAAAGTTTTAGAAATGATGGAAGTCATGATAACTGAATTGCAGAAGTCTATACTGAAGGTTGTTAATGGAGAATTTTTGAATTCTTGGCTTGATGCTTTCATCTCAGGAGGATCCAAGGCAGAAGATAGGGGTGCTGGTGTATTTTCCATTGGAAATTCCCTTTCTACTATTCTCAAGCTCTCCCAAAAGGAACTTGGAATTATTCTCACTGAGATAAAAGACACAACTGCCTTCTTTAAAAGTGTATCTCAAAGCAAATATATGGTTTGTATCAGCATTTTCCAGAATATTACCAAATTAATTTTGGACAATACTCTGAAAGACATAAGCCATTCACAAACAAATTTTTCCTCTTATCTTAATTCCTTTCTAAACTTTTATAGTACAGTGGATGAAGCAGAGGATTGTAACAGATGGATACGTGGATTAAGTAATCTCAGTGAAAAATACCAGTCACCTTCCCACCTTGAAAATGCAAAACATATTTTATTTCTGCTGAAATCTCTGGGAAACATTGAGACAGATGTTAAGCTAATGGACATGATGGACTTTGTTAATTTGATTTTTAATTTGATACTGCCTGAATGTTCCCTAACTGGTTCTGATGTGATTTGTGTAAATGTATATTTCAATATTATAGCAAAAACTTTAAAATTTATTCTCCCTGAATTTTATGTAAAAGATGACATTAGCGTGCTTGAATTTATTTTTACACTTTTAAATAACTCTGGAGGGCAAATACAAACAGTTGTCAATGACTTAGTGGGGCACTCATGGTACGCATCAAATAAGACCCATTTCAGTGAGTCAATCCACGGATTTAACAGGACTTCGAGGATGTTCCTTAATCCTTTTCGCCATGTTCAGCTTTCATCAGTAGAACTTTTGGCAGAAATTCAAACTCTTCTGAAAAATAAAACTTTTGAAATCCAAGAAAACAGCTCCTCTCATTTGGATATTGAGACTGAACCTTTCTTTCATGAGAAAAATACCAGTTTGTTGATGGAGTTCTTTAAATATGTGATTAGTAAACTTGACTCAAACTTGCAGAGTGAACACAAAACATTTCTCCAGAAACTGATAGAAACAGCAGCCCTGAATATTGAACTGGTAAGGAAGGCACTTAAAATTTTCAAGTCTCCTAGTTTTACTGACTTTACATTAAGAGATGATAGAGAGTTTATAAAGCATATGGTAGCCTTGGTGCAAAATATGAGGAACATGGATGTTGAGTTCTTGATAAGTCAATTCAAACAAGTCCAGAGGAGCCTAGATAATTTCTTTAAAAATATCAAACCTTTGTATGTTGAGAAGTCTGAGCTAGGAATGTTAACAGATTGGTGGGATGCATTTGAGAACAATTCATGTAATTGGAACCTGACGGGCTTATGGCAAATAACACGACTCTTTGAACAAGATGAGCTCTACAATGTAGAAGAGATGTTCCATCTCCTCCTCAATGTCATCAGCCTTACAAAAAGATTAGCTCATGGAAACATCACACAAGCACTAACTGACGTATATGCTTTCATACTGACTCAGGAAGCAAAAATGCCAATGTTTACTGAAGAGGAGTTCTCTAATCAAGTAGAAAGTCTTCTAATGTTACTGGAGACACTGACAGATATGTCTGACAAACCTGCAGAGGTCTCGGTTTGTTTTTCTGCAGCATTCTGCTGGACTCTCACAACAGCAACACCTCAGAGTGATCCCACTTTTAAACCTTGTGACTTTGTGGATAGCAATTCTACTCTTAGTTACAATGCAGTCATCGAAGTCATTAAGGAGCTGAAGCTCATCACTCTGGAGGACAGTTCCTCATGCACTATGGAAGGCTTTCCGGCAGATATCACTTGCAATCTGACTTGCTTTTTTCATCAGATCAAAGAATGGAACTCTATTCTTTTGAAGTTTTCTGAGCTCCACCATGTAAATGGCTCAGTTCTCAAAGAGTTGTTAGATTTTTGGAATGAGCTATCCCTCTATGCTGTGCCACTGCAGGTGAATAATACATACTCAATCAATTGTTCCTCCACACCAAAGAGACAAGTGGCTTTACAAATCGTAGAAACACTGGGCAGTATGCCAGTGGCAGAAATGGAGATGGCCAAAGGTGTTCTTAAACAGTTGGATGATCTTTATGGTGGTCTAAGTTGGAACAGACATTCAAGAACATCACTTATAAAGACTGTTCTTACCAATGTTAAGAATATGACCAACGAAGTTTCTGAACTCCTGGATACAGCAGGTGTCCTTTCTTTTCTTTCTGTAATTCAGCCTTTAATGACACTGTCTTCTGTTGGAAACCAGACATACTCAATGCTTATGATGATATCAGCTTTAAATGGAAACAGTAATATATCTGATAACTTTGAGAACTTCTGGTTTCCTATAGTTACAAGCATAGAAGATTTATTGGTGAATTTTAATGTTAGACACTTACTTGCGGTGATAGACCAAGAGTTTCAATTACTAAGGTTAGCCACTGGACAGTCCTCTTCAATGGCTCTCGATACTTTAATACAACAGTTTAATACATCATCTGTAGATGCTATGTTAAGAAATGTTGAAGACATACAAGAAATTGTGAACAGCTTTCTATGCAAGTGTAACAATAAAAATCGTTCTAAAGTAATGCATGCTCTAATTCTCCTTATGGCTAATGAAAATTCATCAAATGACCTACTGCTGGTTGTCAAAAACATTATTGACTTTCTGGAACTATTCCAAAATAAGTCTAAGGAAGATTATACCGGTATGTTGTTTGTTGATGGTCATCTTAGCAGAGAAAACTTGAATACTACTCATACTGCTAAATCAGTTTTGCTAAACAGTCTCCTTCATATAATTGCTGATCTTGCTCTTATAGAAGAAACTCTGCATACAAACAATACTGAGCTTCAGATAGTCGACTTCATTGATTCATTTTTTGATAACTCACAATACAGAGAAGTTTCTACTCAGTTCCAAAACAGAAGTTTGGAGATCATGCAAGAGATCTTGCAAATGATATATCAGTCTACCACAGAACATGACAGGAACAAAATAACCTTCTTACTAAAGGATTTGCATAAGGATACAATGACAGAAATGAGGTGAGCGCTTTCTATGTACTGATTTTGACAGTGTGCTGGCAATGTCAGAAGGGTTCTTTGTAAACAGCTCAATCAAAACTTTTATTAATTACTGTTTCATTTCAGATTTGTGCCTTTGAGTAAAACAATATTTTGTATCAGCTTATATTGTTCAGACCGGCCATATTTGATATTACATTATATTGTGTGGACCAGGTTATTGAAGTGTTTAGTCACCTGTATTGATACTTGAGGTACTTTCTTTGGAATTATTATAGAACCAAATATTTGAACATACTAATGTTTTAAAATCCTTGCAGATCTGAACACTGAACCCACAATTATTGGTGGATAACAGTCATTTTGGCTATGGAGCTAAATATTATGGAATGCTTGGGACTAATGTTTTGTGGTTTATTTTTTTTTTCTTTCTATATCCAAATGTAGATATACTGTATTTGAAATGTCTTCAACTTAAATTTGCTGATGACTTATGCAAACAAGATGACCCCTTTGGGGCTACGGTTATAGTGTTAAGTCGTTCAGTTTAACAAATAGAGTTTCTGAAGGAATCTTGAGCCCAAGATCATTTTTGCCAAATTACTCAAATGTAATCTAGCAGCAGAGGAAACTCTGCTTCAGAAAAATGTTTACTGACAACTTATTTAATAAAAGTACTGCTAGACTGGAGTTGCTGCATTTAAGTAATACTCACTGAATTAATCCCACAAGATGGTTGCTCCAAACAGCTCTAGGGTGTCTTGCTGGTGGAGCTACTGATCCCACTGGCATAGACCAGCTGAGAAACGACATACTGAAGCTGATGTATGACTCTGATGTGGTATTTAGACCTTTATGATTAATTTTATGCAAATATGTCAAACCAGTGGTCAGCAGGGCTGGATATTAGCCAAATCTGTTGAAAAATCAAAAGCAAATACTAGAAAAGTGGTTTATTTTCCCCAAATGCTGATTATCACAGATGTTTAGTATTCTGCTCTTTGCTGTCAAGTCAGTATATGACGTGGGCTCTCAGTATTTTTGAAGTCATTATGATTTTGCTTATTTTGCTAAGGTACTTTCTAGCACTCCTAAGGTCTTAAGAAAGCTGATGACTTGCTACCTTGATGAAAACCTGTTTGGTTTTTTTGGGGCTGGGTTTTTTTTTTGTGTGGTTCCCCCCCCCCCCCCCCCCCCCCTCACATGGAAGTATTGTGTTCTGATTTCTGATTTGGAAATAGTTCAAACAAATGTAATAACTGTTAATACTGAAATCCTTATATGGTCCATTGAAGATTGCAACCATACATAGTCACTTGCTGAAAATTTTCTGTGGTACCCTTGCGATGAAAATAATGCTTTCTTATTAATCTTTCTACAGAGCATCTAAAATCTGCAAGATTCTTCAGAAACATTTATACCCCGATAGTGTCCTACTATTGCAGGAGTTGCAGTTTACCATTTTCAATGTTCTTAAAATCTTTTCAGGTTGGTCACCATACATTAATGTTAAGGCTTTACTCTGAGCAACTTTTTGTAAAAATAAGTTAATTTGGGTGATGCCAAGCAAGGCAAGCATACTGATGCCTGGAAATTAAACCAACAGAGGCACAGGAAAAATTTTGATGCAGATCACATAACGGGATGATTTCCTTCTGGAGTGGTCATGTTGATTCAAAATCTCGGTGGAAGCAGGAGGTCTTGCAACTCCTTTTCTCTCATATTTAGCTGTGTGCTCTTTCCCTTCCTCCTGGGCTTACTGTGACACACCAGGACCTCTTCTTTTTTTGATTTGACTCACAAACCCATCAGAAGACTGTATACACATTTGGGTTTTGTCTTATCTTTTTTACTGTGTATTTTTCTGCCCAAGATGAGCACTTTAAGAAAGGCTCTGTATTGACCTAAGGCTATAATTTCATATTATGTTTTCTTTGGGGAAACCAAAGCCTTTCAGACTTTGTATTTTAACCTAACCATGCCCAGAATTGTTTGCAAAGAGCAATTAGGAGACATTAACCTACCATTCTAGAGCAGGCAATAAGATCGGTAATGTCTTATGCCAACTTCATTTCCAAACAAAACAAGATGTGATTACAACCCAATTCTGACTATCTTCTCCACTCTCCTGTGGCTGATGTAGTTCCCAAAGAGTAAAACAGTAGCAATGTTGAACTCAGAATACGTGATACTGAAAATGTGTGTCAGGTACCTGGGATATGTCTTTGACCTCTGAAGAACAGTCTATTTATTGAGAGAACCGAGATTAAGGAACTAAATTTTTGTCATTCTTATTTCAATACTCTGGTCATAGGGATGTTTCATTTGATACAGAAAACGTTATGAAAGCTAATGAGAAAAGATGAAAACCATTTGACTTGGTTTGCATTACTGAGTTGTGTTGTATTACTTCTGTGAGCAAGATCAAGATTTGCTTGTTTTAGAAGCAGTGGTGAATGTTTATTCTTCTTCCTTCTTGACTTATGAACCAAACATGGGGGGAAAAAAAGAACTTGATCCTTCTGTAAACTGGAATTCAACTATCAAGCCAAACTCATTCCCTGCTATGCCATGTACAAACCCACTACAGGCAGGGGAATGGAGGTTTTTACCAGGGACTTGGGGGTTGCAAGCTTGGGTAGAAACTTTCTCCATGGATGATCAGGTGATAAATATCCCCTATATGGATTCTTTATCCCTAGATATGCGAAATGTCTATGTAATGCTGTTTCCCTCCCGTTGTAGCTAGGGTTTGAAAGTTACTATTCTCTGGAGGATTAGTAACATCCTGATGTCTCCACAGGGAAATAGGATCAGGGAAGCCTGCCTGAGGAGGAGGTAGATATGGTTAATGTACACAGCTTCTCAGAGTTATGCTTCTTGATCACAAAGGGCAAAAATGAAGTTTTCTTCTCTGGTTCTGTAGCAGGTGTTGCTGTTCTTATTATTGATCAGGAAAGTGTAATGGAGAAGAATAATGGAAATTGAATGAAACTAGCCCTTCTTGCCCTCTGCAATGATAAATTTAGCCAGAAATATTTCTCAGTGCCTTAACGCATCAGACTTTCTTTGCTTTTAAAAACTTTTCTGTCCTTTATTATTTGGTTAACTTTTCATCTGATTACAATAACTTATTTATTTTTCTAACTAATTAAGCCTGGACATTTTCTCTTACAGAAGAACCAGTTGTCATTGGCAACGTTTTCTGTGTTGTTACAAAGTGTAAACATGAATTCACGAGTCACTTAATCCTCTCTGTCATTGAAGGAATCACTCTGGTTCGAGATCATTATCAGGTTTGAGTGGTTTCCACACCTACAAGTGTTCTTTACAACATGCAGTAAACTTTGGAAACTAATAGAAGTTTCTTCTTTTTTTCCTACTGTCTGCATGATGAGTCCCCACAGTGGCTATACAAAGCTGAGGTTTGTATGGGTATAGCTGTGATGCTTTTGATAGTGATACCCAGAAGGAAATCCTTAAGTAAACATTGGTGAGCCCTGAAAGCTGTAAATATAACTAGAATTACTAGAATTCCTATAACTAGAATAACTAGATTGCCATTCAAAACCAAACAGCAGCCCATTTTTAATTCCTTTAAACTTTGTGATACTATTAATTTCATGAATCAGAGTACATTTATACTTTTAAGTATATTTCACAGGAACAGCTGTGAAATCAAGCTAGCTACAAATAAACTTCTTAGCCAGAGTTGTTCAAGCTAAAATAGCAATTGTGGTTACCAGTTGAGGTCAGTCTGTTCTTCTTTAACAGTGCATGAAATTACCAGCAGGAGAGAGTAACATTTGGCATTTAGAGACTCATCCAGAGTTGGAAGCAGGCCTTTGGATAGTGCACATGTGTGTGCACACACAGACAAAATACTAAAGTCATGCTTTTAGTATAGAATTTGCCTCCTCTTTATGAAATAGCTCTGCTGGTTTGTGTACCTGGACATTTTGCTGATATGAACAGCAATGTTTTAAGATAAACAGACTTCAGAGGCATCACTCATATCTCAAAGTAGACTTTTGCGGAACAAATGTGTTTCTGTAGTCACCACCATTCTATGACTTTCTTCTGCAAATATTTAAAAAAAAATGCAAAATGAGAAATATGGCTATTCAGGAGAAAAGATAAAAGTGAATATTACACAAAGCATAATGGAAGAAAAACTTCGGATACGGGTATCCAGATATTTTTGTTTGCTGAATGGAAACTGATGTTGTTTAGAAGAATTTTTTTTGAAAAAGATAAAAATGGTCAGCCTAAAATAATAAAAAGAAAAGCTCATTTCATTTTGAAATTAAATTTCAAATGAAAATGTTGGTATTTCTGTTAATGGATGAATCTCCTTGATAGGCTAGGTCAAATTCACAAATATTTTTGATTGTTTCCAAAACTCAAATGTTTGAAAATTTCTTGGTTCTTGAAAACCTTTTGCCCAGTTTCAATTACAAATACAGTGAGTAAAAGAGTATTACCTTACCCATATTCTCATTTGAAAATATGCATCATCTAGTTGCCAAGACCTGCTACTTCAAGCAATAACAATCTCACGAATTTGTTAACTATATGATCACTGTGTTTTGCAGGATATTGAAAGAATGTGGCCTGCTTTCAACAAGGGGGATTGTGAGAGTATGGCATATATAAACCAAAAACTTTCCAATACTTTGGAGAGCGTCCTGAGAGCCTTGCAGAATACCAGCAATGGCAGCTGTGAATGTCAACTAATGTTGGGGAACATACAGAGACGACTGAAAATGTAAAGCCTTTTACATTGTGCTACCCCAAATGGTTGTTGCTAGAGATGTTGTTTTGTGCATATGTCTGTATTCTAAATTATATAATTACAGGAGAAATACTGTTTATCAAAGTCTCTGCAAGCTTTGTTTGTTTAACCAAAAACTGAGTGGACACAATGCACAAATTATTTAAGTAATTTAGCAAAATTCTGGATATTTCTAAAAGCCCTTACACTTTTGCTTAGCACTTGCAGCAGATCTTGCTGCTTCACAAGGAGAATGCTTTGAATAACAACTAAGAAAATTTTCAATTTTCCATGACCTCAGGTCAAAATTTTGATATCCTATTTTTTTTCTTAAAGCTGTTTTGCTATGGCCTTGTCCTCGCAGCAGCTGGATATCTTTTGCAAAACATTAAACATTCAGATCAGTTCAGCAGTTCAAACAGTCAGAAGCACAGCTTAGTGCTTGCAAACTGACAGACCTGAACTCCAAATAATTTCAGATATTTGCTATTCCCCTGAGGAAGAATAGTAGATTTTAAGTAAATGAAAAAAACTGCTACTACAGAGTATTTCAAACTTGCTGTCAGTTAGAAGTGGTCCTTGTTATAATTGTTGCTATGCTGGTTTGACTGTTGGATTGTTCTCGTAATGGGCTTGAATGGTATCTGTGAATTATAGTAATGATACAGAAGAACTTGAGCTTAGATGCTGCTCCTGTGGACCACAGACTCATGTCCAGTTTTTGAATGGTAAATAATATCTGATGTGTGTATACTCTTTATTACTTAAATTACAATTAGATAGACTTTATTCATCCTGAACTGCAGTGCTTTGTATCTCTAGGTTTTAAAAACGTGTTCAGTAAGAAACATGGAAGTGAGACATTGTTAGACCTGTGCTCCATAAGCTACTCTTTGCTAGAGCACTTAGCCATGATGGGAAGATCTCTACATTTGCAGTCTCATTTAGGCATGAAATATGATGATCCCTGCACCATATAAATACAGGATAAGAAGGTCTTGTAGAGTTGCTTACTGCATGCACGGTGTGTGCACATAGACAATAATGTGACCCTTTTGCTTCATTTAGTGGCTATTTCACTATTCGCGTTACTCTTTATACATAATAATGTCAATGACTTAGTTCTGATAACTTGTGTAACTAAGGCTATCATTTCAGGGTGGCTGAAAATTTGGAGCTACAGTTGTCAGAAAATCCAGCAGCAGCTTTTCTCAGCAAGTTTAAATTTTTGAATGGTAGGTTCCAGTTTTCTTCACTTTTTTACAAGTCACTGCTGTGTAATTTTGCAGGACTATAACTTTTTCATTGTTCTTCAAACTTTAAAGGAATATTGGTTATGGAGACTGCTGACTTAATGGAATATATTTTCATTGTACACATGTGCACATGCATGTGCTTGAGTTGGCACAGGACAGCATAGTTTACCCTGTCAGAGCCTGTCCAAAAAGATGCAGGGATTCATTATAAAGAAGAGGTGACATAAGTTAGTGGAAGAAGAAAATCTTAAAGGACTAAGGGCTACTTCACTAATTTCAGATGTTCCCATAATACGGGGATGTGCGATAACCCGTGCTCTTATACGATAGTGCAAACAGATGCACAAGTCCTTCAGTCTGCCAGGAGAGTGACCTTTACATTTAGCAGAAGTGAATTACATGATATGAAGTTTTTGTGTCCTTTATCACCCCTCAGAATAAATCTAACAAAAAGGATACACACAGTCTGTATGCAATTTAATTAAGCAGATTAGTACTGTTGGTGCTATTTTTCTTTTCTTCCAGATGTGAAAGTGAAAGAGTGTGTGCAGAATCTTACTCAGTTGAGGCTGGACATTGGTTCTTCTGTCAATATTTCTGAAGAAGCTATCAGTACCATCTTGGAAGCCAGCATCTCTCATTCAAAGGTAAAAGATCGAAAAGAGGTGTTAATGGATCAACCTATAGCCAACAGAAACAAAACAAAACACCTTGTTTGTGTGGAATGTTGTATTTTCACTTGTCACTTCTATGTAGAATATTTTGTGATATTTAGGACTTCAGAATAATAATGTGAAGCATTAAGAGATCAATTTGTAGTAGCACTAGTCTTCTGGTCTAAATGGCACCACTTCATTACTTTCAGCAGTGTTTTACCCCCTTGTGCTGACACGGAATTTGAGCTTTGCTATCTTGGTACTGTAGAAAAGGTGAGGGTTCCTGGAGAAATAATTTTGTACCTTCCCACCTCTGATCCTTGCAGTACAGAGTTATCTGATTTTTTTGTATTTCTTCGTGTGCTCCTCACTGTTCTTACATTATTTTACCAGTATCTTGCCTTACCTCCACTTTATTTATCTGTTGTCTCTTGAGTATTGTCTGAAGGGTGGACTGTGTAAACTTTCTGAGTGAAAGACTTTGTGTTATCATTGCTGCTGTTTCCTGTGATCCCAGTGATTAGCAGAAATCATGAAAAATGCTACCTAACTTACAGGTTCTCTCTCCTGTTAATGTTTGTATAACTGAAAAGAGTTGGGGGATACGTTTGGTATAACTAATCAAGTCAATCAAGCAGCCACTGGGTGTCACTGATGCTCCACTTGCAGAAACAGTTGCAAGTTTTGTTCTGAAAAGTGTGGCCATTAAAAAGGCAGTTTAGACTGTCACAACTATTTATAGATGATTTCTTCTTCTGCTTCTTTGGCAGTGTCACTGCATTTATTGTTAGCTTGTTATTTTGATACCAGTAAATGGTAATGAGAGAAGTCATCTGGAAGCAATTCAGTTAAATGGGATTTGATGCACCTTTGATCTTTTGGAATAATAATGCTAATTGACTGAATTTTCAAATTATTTTCTATCCTTGTTTTTTCGTCAAAGTCCTATGTAGAGTTTACATATATGTACACATCTCCCATTTGCATATTTATACAGAATTTTTTGTTTAAGTGCTTAAATCCTCCCCCAGTCCAACTGAAGCATTAAAGCCTATGTCTCTTACTGATTATACAAGATGCACAAGTACTTTTTTAAGCTATAACTGAACCATGCCCATTATGTTTATGATTTATATAGCCACTGCCTGATAACCCTAATGATAGCTGCAGGCCTATTGCAGTCCTGTATTTCTATGATTGTATACTACTCCTGTGCTTGCCTCTGGAGTGATAAGAGTAAGCCTAGTTGTTTGTGCTTATTGCACTTACCCTAAATTTCTACCACAATATTATGCTCTGGCCATGCTTATTGCCATGTGATTAAGTGTTTTGAAACTGCTGAAAACCTGTGACCTGAAGACTATAAGCATTCATTTACTGAACATAGGATTTTGGATTAGCACTGGTACTCACAAAGCTGCAAGGAAAGTTCAGAAGGACATAATCTAGTGGATAAAACACTGAATGGGTTAAAACTGGACTGAAATGGTGATATTCATGTGGGGCATGAGGAAATAAATTTCAAATTGTTTCACAGAGTCAAATTTCCTCCACAAGAAGTAGTTCAAATCGGTATCCTTTATGCTGCTAGAAGAATTGTATTTATATTCATATTCTGGTCCTTGTACACACGCACAAAAAAGTGAATATTTAAATTTGTAGGAAATCCTTTGGGTTCACAAAGGCAAAATTCTGTTCTGGAATAAAAATCTAAAAGTCAAATTAATAAGTTGGAAATTAAAATGTTCATAGCAATTAAAGAGTTAAATTGCATATCTTGACCAACTTTGTCTCCTAATTTGATTTTCTTGGGGATCTTCTCCCTCACTGAGTACTGTTAGTAGCTATAGATGCATTCACTGAGGGCAGTACAGGCAGGTTCTGTTCTAAGGAGTACAATGGACTCCTGAGTACTGTACTTTGGCTCCTACAAGCTCTGAACTTGTAATTTTTCTGGACTTGCTGCCATTTGCTTTCTTTCAGGCATTTCAGGAGAAAGGGTAGCTAAGAACTGCTGCGATATCTGGGCTAAAAAGAATTTGTCTTTTGCTATGTCATTTTTGTAGGAAGAAACAAACCATCATTATCCAAGGAGTTTTTATTGTAGTTTCACCCAAAGTCTGCTTAGGCATTTGTCCCTTCATCCACTATTAAATAATAACACTTCAAAGGACTGTTGAACTGAGAAATATGATCTGTCTCAGAATGAACATTGTGCCATATAGGCATCCCTAAGTGTTAAATTTCTGTGTCATCTGAAAGAAGGAAGGTCCATATTGCTTGATTTTAGTGATTCATACATCTAGATTTTTGATCTCTAGGTGTTTCTGCAACGAAGGTGTATATGTGTTAGAATGGGTATGTTCAGCATTGTAAATATGCCTGCTTATGGTATGAATGCTTATAGAATGAATGATCGATCTGTTCACAAATGCAAGTAAATCTTTATAAGAAATACTTCATTTCTTTATATGTACATAGAATTTAAAGTAAGAACACACCAATCTGATATAGAGCTGTATAGTTCATTATTTCAGGTCTGCTGATGACTGCAAATTGTCATGTTACTGTGACACAAATTCTTACCTTATTGACTATAAAAGAAGGTGATGCATTTCAGGGAGAAAAATTTTTAATACACATATATTATGACAGGTTTTTTACAGTGCCTTTTTGGCAGCTTTAACTGGAAGATGTGATGAAGAAGTACTTAGCTTGCTCCTAAACCTACCTGAAAACAGTAAAACTTCCCTGGTGGTGGAAGAATTATGTTCTTTACCAGCACTGGACTTGTATACCATGTTTGTACTGATTATACAGAATTTGAACTTACGTCATATCATTTACAAGGTAAGATGGGGAAAAAAAGCATTCAGTTCCTATGTTTTTCTTTTGAGGGTAGTGTAAAGCGTGTAGGTAGATAAATGAATAATTCTGTTATTTCTTCAGATGTTCTTTCTCTGTAGAAGCAAATGCTGGACACATGGTATTTTTTGTCTTCATTTAGCTCCACAAAGCAAACACAACAGTTGAAGAAAGGAGTTGGTAGATGCTACAGTATTCCATTTATTGATTCCTCAGGAAAATTATCACTGAGGAGTTAATTATGAAAGCTTTAGAGAAAAAACAGGAGGTCGAAGATGTAGATTTATTAATCTTTAGCAGAGTTTGCAGTTCATGCAATTAGTCACTTCTTAATTTGTAAGTGAGGAAGACTGATCTGGCATCATCAGAACTAAAACAAGCATAGGAGCTCACATTACAAGAATTACAAAATTATTTTCTAGGAAAAATTCATAGCACTCTGGAATGCATTTTATTTGCTGTAGAAATGTTGGCAATTCAGGTGGCTCCTTCAGGAAGGAGCTTTTCCAGCTCCCAGGATGAATCTCTCTACAAGAGCGAACCTCCCGTATTTTATATGACCCAAGTCAAATGACTTTGACAAGAATAATACATTGCCAAAAATATAATGAAGGGGATAGAGAAATCTCTAGTAAAACTGTCTTATCTGTACAACTGTAGATAATCTGGGATCTAGTGTGGATTTTCAGTGAGATAATATTTTTACTTGTAAGAGCAAAATTATTGGATGAGATAGCAGACATTTATTTGAGTTCTTTTGAGGTAATTGATTGACAGAACATAAAATGTTGTAAGTACTAATAGTTGAAAAATAGTTATAACATTGGGAGGAAGAATATTTTGTTCTAAAGCCATAGATGCTGGGTTATGTTCTGGATGCTGCACACACAGTTAAACAAGTTGGCCACACACTTTTAAAAACAAGACAATTTACCAGAATAGGTTAAGATACCAGAGGGAAAAGAAAAGATTTCTACTTTCTGAATTATCTGCCAACCTAGAGGGGGGGGGGGGGAAATAAAAAAGCTAATGCTCATTCTGATGGGCTTTTCTACTGAACCCTTCTGAAGCATAATGAATTCCTAGCAAAGAATAAAAAAATGTTGTCAGCTCATCCTAAATTATTATGGAAGATTTGCTAATTTTTTAACCGAATAAGATTTTTTTTTTTTTACAGTTTCTTTTTTTTATGTGTAAAAGCAGGTGAAGGCTGAGAAGAAAATTAAGTACAGACATTATTATTGTAGGAAGTCAAATAAAGGTGGATAAAATAAAGATGATCAGAGGAAGCAGCTGAAAGTATATAATGAAATTATATTGTTTTTATTATCATGCATAGGCAGGTAACAATGAATCAGTTTGTATTACCATATCATCTAAATAACCTATAAAAGCAAAGGAAATAGAAAATTCATAATGCCAAAACTTGCATGGTGGAAACAGTAAACAGCCAATTGAACTTTAGTCAAGTGGGGAATGAAACGCATACAATTATTTAAGGTAAAAGGCAGCGTGTATGAAAAATGCAAAGGGAGGAACAGTGTGACAGGAAAGTTTGTTGTCTAATATGATTCCTAAAGCAACTAAAGTGGTTGCTAGATTTAATTTAACTTATGAATTATTTTTAAAACATTAAACTGTTGCATTGAGCATCTTGAACCTGTTGAAGGAAAAGTTCTCATTTACACTGAATTCTAAGGGGGCAGGATGTTGCAGATCCCATTAGCATCTTGGGTAGGAGAGCTCTCTTCATCTTGGTAAGTATAAACATGTTCTCTGTATTTTAATCCTGATTTGTCATAGGCCAGTTCTAACATTACCAGAGAATTTTTCTTTAGCTGAATTTGAGAGTAACTGGGGAGTTATACTAAAACGAGTTTTGGTAAACATGATTTGCAGGAACATTGTATAATCAGTTTTAGAAAAAGACTTAATAATTTTGATTGTTTCATGGAAAGGTTAAAATTTGTTTCTAATTGGAATTTATTGTTGTGATTTTTCCTTCTTTTCCAAGATTAAGATACCATCTGAGATAGGCAACGTACTAAACATGCTACTGGATGTGGTTTCTAGTATCAGGTCTCTTCTCAATAAAGCCCACCATGTCATGGAAAACCTTCCAGTGTTCCTCCAAGGAATTCAAAATATTGGTGTGCTTGACATCTCTGCATTGCAGCAGGTATGTGCATGATATCAATATGCAAATTTAACTCCCCATTGTGAGGTGCTTTGTTAGGGATGTGTGCTTAGTAAGGAGGAACACTAATAGAAATTGTGTCCTAGAAAGTTGGGAACATAGAGAGAAGGGAGTCCATGCACATTAGGAAGATTAATTTGGTCTCTTTCAAGCACTCTGGTAATTTTGAGACTATCAATGTGTTGTTTCTGTCATCTCTTTTTTTCGTTAAATTATGAGATCATAGCCTAAGTTAATATGGTGTTAGGCTACTGATTAATAACAACATGTATTGTCTCTGATTTGGAGATAGCCATGCCTTTTCTGCTAATGCTGTATTTTTATTTTTTTTGATGAGCAGACTATTATTTTGTTTATAAGAAATAGCTTTGCTTTTTTAAAGGATAAGATTTCAAGATAGCATGTGCAGTTCTTGTATCTGCCATGGGTTTCTGTTTGTGTCACTTAAGGTTTTTGTGTGATAGTTCTGCTTGCCGTTTTAAAAAAGTGGCATGAGGTGTGAGTGAAGATATTTCTTTTATCCCTACCTTTACGGGAAGTTGCTGTGTCTGCATCTATACAGCTAACACAGTGGTGGATCTAGTATTAAATAAATCAGAAATAAGATTCCTGTTTCTAAGCAGGGTCCAATTCCCTAAGAAGATGTGCTGACCCCTGTGGTATTATCTTCTGGATTTGCTATTCTGCGTCAAAAGTTTAGGATTGAATCTGGTTCTAAAATTTCAAACCTCTAAAAGATCTCTCAGTGGTAAACAGTGCAAACTGGTTTGTGACTACAGTATAAACACTGCCTTAAATACTGTTTTCTCCAGTGATATGAATCTTTCTCAAGATCATCTAATCTGTGTGACAAAAAGGCATGTTGTAAAATGCTGTTCTGTACATATTAGTTTTGGTTTTGAGCCTCTCTTCTTTGGGGTAGCTCTTTTGCTGCCACAATGAAAGGTGGCTTTCATCAGATGCTTACATCTTTTCTGCTTTCCTTAAACTAGTTCTGTTTGTGTCAGACTTTCCCTCGAACAAATGAAGTATTCTTTTTGGACTGAAATCCCAAAGTTGCTTATTTAATAGAAGAACCTCCCAAAGGGTCCTGTTCAAAAAAAGTTTGCAAAGGAACAAATCGAACAGCAGAGGGCCATCTGGTCACAGTTTTAATCTTTGCTCCATGCCCACACGTATTATCCTGTAATATAGCATAAATTTAACCTTGGAATTTTTGTTCCTTTTTACATCTTACTTTTTTTGGTCACTTTTTCTGACACAATCTTTATTTTCTTAATTTTTGTTAATTTATTTTTTTCTTGAGATTGCTGTTTGGTTTTGTCACCTAATAATTTATAGAGGATTAAAAAATTCAGTTTCTATTTCTTTTGTTGATAAATTAGATGTTTGATGCTTTGAAGGGCTCTTCTGCCTCTGTAACTTTTTGTCATTTTGTAGACTAGTAAATGTTGTTTATTTTTAAGTATCCTTTCCTTTTCAGGTTTAACTGGATTTTTTTCTACTTTCCAATAATACCTTTAATTATTGGTTATTTTGTTTGCTTCTTTTCTATAGTGGCTAAACTCATACTACTGAATAAGCATGCTACTAAGATGCAGATATTGCTTATGCACTTTCCTCCTTAAATATTTTCTTCTATTTCCAAAAGAATCCATCCTTCTGGATTTTTATTTTCATGATAATCAACAGTAAAGTAGTTCAGTGATGTAGGAAGATTACCAAATAAAGTATGTAAAGCTTTTTAAAGTAAAAAATATGCGGACCTTCAGCATAGAGTAAGACAGATTGTCTCCTTCATTAACTTCTAACTGAAAAAGTTATTTTGAAGTTAATTTAAAAAAAATATTTCTATTAGAAAAGAGTTAATAAAGTAATTGTCAATTACACATGTGGATTTTTGACTGAAAGACAAAATGAAAAGCAAGAAATACCTTTAAAACATCTGTAAAATGTGAAGTCAAATTGGTATGCTACATATTGTGTAATGAAAGATGATATAAACACTCAATATCTGCCAGTCAGTAGTAATTGGAATACAGAGCCACATTCCACTGTTAACAACATTGAGTGAATGGATAACTCCCTGAGGAAAAACACTGCTGATTTTGATCATGATTTTTGCTTGTTTGTTTGCTATTTGAAATTATTCGCTTATATTTCCATAGCTAATTTTTAGTACATTTGTCACTCATGAATAGAAAAGCTGGAGGGGACTTGCTGAGTTACTGAATGTTGTCAGTTGTGAAAGGTGGCCTCATTCTGTAATCCCTCCACTAACTTGAACAAGTTCTCTGTTGAAACTATCATTACTGAAAAGCCTCTTGGTGTTATAAATGTATGAAATTCTGACTTAAGTTTATCCATGGCTAGTATGTTCACTTTTGTATCAAAAATATTCTGTAGCTCTTATAACTTTTCTGATTTGCCTCCCCTGTGTTTGTGGAAGGCCAGTCATAGTCCTCCTCTGTTTTGATAAGTTAAATAGATTTATTTTAGTATTTGTTTTGTTTGTTTTAGGTTTTTCTTTTACAACAGGCTCTCAGTTGTGTCAGACATCCTAGTGTCATCTTCGCGTGCTGTGTTAAGGCTAATCTTGAATGTTGGGGACAAGAAACGTGTACAGTTTTTGAGGGGAATTATGGCTGATGACTCTTGTAGTTCTGCTCATTCATGGCTATACCTACCAAAATGACTTTCTTAATCTTGCATTCACCTTTTTCGTAAGCTGCATACATTTTTTTCTCTTCCTTGATCAAGGATCAGTGATGCACCCTGGTAAGCTCCATTTTATAACAGCATCTCATGATTTCAGTTGATAAATAATGTTTTGCACTGGTTATCTTTATATTCAATTTACTTTAAATTAGGTAACTGGTTTCTTGCCATATTGCATTCTAATTTTCTTTTCTCCTGCAGTGACTTCTGGTATGAAATTATAGGCACATTTCAGTAATTTTCTTCTTTCAGGGCTAAAACACAACACAGTGGACTTAAGATCAGTCTCACAGGAATAACACTAGTAACTTCTCTGCGATCCAGTGTTCTCTTTCCTTTTAACAGGGTCCTTGCAATATCTTCTTAATGCCATTTTTTACCCACCACATAGTTATTGGATTAATGCTGATTAATATTTTCTAGGCCAAGAATATTAATTGGTTGTTAGAGTTCACCTAGTTTAGAGACAGCATATGTCTCTTGGGAAAAAGCACTGGCCTTCCCACATAAACCTGTTGTATTAGTCTAGAATGATAATTTGATAATGTATTAAATTCTACTCCTCACATACTTTTTTGTCTTTAACTGCTCTTCACTTTAAAATTTATTCTATATCTTGCCCTATTAAACATCACAACGAGATATCCGTTATTACCTGCAGCATTACGTCACTCATTTTTGAGTATGGATGAATTTTCTACTTTTCCTTCAAATATTGCCATCTAAATTTGATAGGCTTCTGGAAAATAATTTAACCATATCAGCAATTTTGCCATTTTTTCCCCTGATTCTGTCAATTTCAGTACAATAAAGACTTTGTTTTGTTTATGGCTCTAGCCAGAAGTAGGAATATCTATTTCTCTGCATTTGTTTCCTTTAGCCCATTAGTTTCATCAAATTTTTAACTATCTTTAACCTCCTTGTAGTTTTCCAGTAAAATTGCATTTTTTTGCTCTCTTTTAATGTAATGATTCTGAATTTATTTTAGTTTTATGTGCAAGCTACAACCTGGCTTGACTTAAGTTTCTTTTGTTGAATAGCTGATATTTCTAGTCCATGTGAATTTGTTTTTATTCATAATTTGTTTTTAAGCATACAGCTGTCCAATTAGGTCAGAAGCCCCTGTGCTATGAGCTTTTTGCCCCCATTTGAGAGTCCAGTTCCAGATAGCTTTTTAATCACCAGTACCAGCCTTCCTCTTCCATGAATTTTGTTGGAGTGACTGGCTTCACTGATTATTTTGTTTGTAGGAGGCTGCTTGTCTGGGTTCATCAGCCTTGATTACAGACCTACTTCATTTAGTTTAAACTAGAACAACTAGATCAAAGATAACTTTTTGTGAACATCCATCCTATATCGTTCTCCCACTTTATCAAAGTCAAATTTTAAGAAACATATCTTATTGAGTCAGTGGATATTTAGTTGAAAGACAGTAAGTAGATTCAGTCTGTTGGTGGCAGCTTACTGCATAAATATTCATTATTTGAATTTCAAGTTATTTTGATTGGAACCGGAATTAATTAGCAAGTTTGTGCTCTTTGACTGAAATAAGCCTCATTTATCCTTCTAGTGCAAATAGTCACTAATAAGGATTTAAAACCACTTTTATTCAGCATTGTGCATAAATAAAGTTTATTCCTCCAGTAAAGTCCATGCCAGCAGATTCATTCAAGAGCTGTAGATGATGGTATTATGAAATCTGGATATTATTTATTTACTATGCTGTATGCTGAAAACTGTATGCAAAAAGTCACATTTTGGGAGCAGCCAACACTGAGTTTTAAATAACACTTCTAATATTCCTCCAGGATTACTAAAGAAGCACCTGGCACTTCACTAAATGCATTGATCAGGATAAACTGTCTCTAACAGCACAATCTCTAAACTGTCTGTGATTTATTCTTTATGTAAAGTGCTGTACTACTTTGAAAATTGACTCTTCTGTTTAAAAAAAAAAATCCAATGATAAAATGCTAATTTCTTTCAGTGTCAAATGTGTTTTGTTGACATATCACAGTCTTTTTTTCTATTTGCTAGTTGCGCAGTCTTCAAATGATATCTGATAGTCTAGTTATGTTTTTCTTGACAAGCATCTGCAACAGTAATGAGTACCAGGCGGCCCAATGCATCCTTCAGTTATACTCTAGCAGCACGTTGCCTTGCAGTTGTATCCTCTCTTAGAACTGTGCACCTGTACAGCCTTCCATGAGATACCAGTTACAACTGAGCATGTTATTTGAGAAATGAAGCTGCACAGAGGAGGCTGGTTTGTTTTTTTTTTTTTTTTTGGTAGGGAATGTGGTGAATCATGGTGCTTAAGCCATAAAACCAGTCAGATTGCTCTCCTCATTAGACATAAGCTAGTCATGAGTAAATGGCAATAATAAATGCTGGTATGACTCAAGATATGCAAAAACTAGAAGCACATCTAACAAGTTAAAAGATGCACTTGAAAAACAGGCTTTTAGGGCACATGCCCTTGAATTTTTTTTTTTCTTCTTAGCAACTGTTTTCACTGCAAACATTCATGTGTAAAATAGTTTTGGTTGTTTCTGCTGTCTTTGTGACACAGGAGTAATCTACCAGAAGAGCAGACTTTGTGAAAACTGACATTGTAATCAAGGAATCTGTAGTCCAGTTGTCTTGATATTTTCATTCTTTTTCTGCCTAACGGATACACAGTATTTTTCAATGTTTAATGTAGTACATTATACTACTGTCTTTCATCGAGTATCCTGGCAATTAAAACTGCATTACCTTTTTTTTTCTTTCCCCCATGATGAAGGTGATCAGGAGAATAGAAAAGAGCACAGCAGGCCCTCATTCTTGTAGGCAGTTTCAACAGTCTAATTTTGTCAATCTCCTTGGATGCCAATATTGAAAGAACACCAGGGCTACTCCCTGAAGCTACTAAAAGCAACTTTGATTAATCTGTATTTCTGTTTGTTTGTTCTAGTTCTTGCAAGGTGGGCAGTTCAGAAGTTCAGCTATTGGATCCCTGGAGTCTGTAATCAAGGCAGTGTGCAAAGACCACTCTTCATTTTTCAGCAATGCAAACCTGTTCATCGACATGCCCAGAATCATGGGACTCTTGGAGGACAACATGGCAAAATATGGCATTCCTGAAGACTCAAGTAAGAAAAACTATCAATCACAAGTTGCATGTATGCGTTCAGAGTTTAGAGAAGTTTTTCCCTCTTAAATGGAAATGTTTATGTACCAGCTGACATCTCAGTTGACAGTGTAATCCTGAGCACAATGGTTGATCAATAAAAGTTTTATGGCTATGAGATAATTGTGGATGAGACACAAGTGATTCTGGTTGTTTTCTGTCTTTGCAACTAATAAATAAGAATATTCCTTAGAGACACATTTATTAGAAATTTTTAAAGCACCTGGTATTAAAAATATATCTTTGAGATACAAGATTGAGAATTTATTGCTGCATGCCTTTCTTCTGTGAACACAAAGCTGTGGTATTATTGTGTAGTAAAATATGCAAGCTCCCTGGATAAAATAAGTTTTTTAATAGTTGATATTCCTATTCTATATCAAGTGTGCAGAAAAACTCTTGGCTCTTATATAATTTCACCTCTCCTCAATATACATTTGAGGTTCCTTTCCTCAATATACATTTGTCTTACCCTGATTAATTTTAATATTGTTAATAACCTTGTTAGTGCCTCCGTGGCCCTGTGCAAGAGAAGAATACAGTGATAGAGTGTCAGTAGGGAAGGATCTGTGACTGTGAATCATGGCTCTATCATCTATTAATTTCTACAGCCAGAAACTGACTGGCTTGTCTGGGACCCTTGGGAGGGAGCCAGAGCTTTGCCCTAGCCTTCTTCGCATGTGTGTGGGATAGCAGTAAGCAGGCAGCTCTGCTTTTCTTTCCTATTTGAAGAATAGAGTTAGCAGGATGGCTGATTAGAGAGATTGTTTGGGACTTAGTCTCTTTCAAAGCTGTTTAGGCTGGAAGCGCTATCTGTTTCTTGATGATATATTTTTTAAAATATTGTCAGAACTCTGGAGTGTTGTAAGACCTTTTACCTTAGGATCCTGAAATATCTTTAAAGGATCAGTTAGTTCCAGCATTCCTATGAGTAAATTAATACTGTTTCCCATATTTTACAGATTGGTAAATCAGACAATGGAAAATTAAAATAAAAAAAAAATATGAGGCTACAGAAATTTGATTTGTACCCCTTCACAGTGATTAACTTGTATGTATTTTGAGTACCAGACACTTGCCAATGACTTTCCAAAAATCACAGCAAACTCAGATTAGCATCTTCTGTGTCTTTAGCATATTGATATTTCTAACTGGCCAGCTTGGAGCCTCTTAATTTTTTGCTGTTGTTTAGTAATGATTGTGTTCAGTAATGATTGTTTCCTTAAAGAAAGTAAAAATTTGGGCAAAGAACTGAGTGTTCTTAATGATAAATTTCTTACACTTGTTTCTTTAACTTTTGGCAGGAGTTTAAACATTTTTGGCCTAGTTTTTCATTATGTACAATAATTTGTCTTCCTTGAGGAGCTGATTACACTATTTAAGATTTCCTCACAGCACTGGAAATGGGACATTTCTAAATCCATTCATAATAAATAATAAAAAGCCCCAAAACACATGAGCTGGGCATAAAAATCTAAATGTTTCTCACAGGAAACTCATTGCCTTTACTTGAGTGCAAGTATTCCTTGGAATCTATTCCTTGGATCCTACTTCTGAAGGACATACACCCTAAATGCATTCATAACTGCATCTGATGCAAGAACATGGTTTTTGGTTAAGGAATGGAAAAGTCAATTGATTAGATTTTTCAAATCAAGAAGTGTCATGCCAATTTTTTTCCTGTATTTTTGGTAGGTTCTTGTGAAATTATACAAATAAAAAAGTCTGTATTTGTGAAGGAACTTGTGTATTCCTATTTCTTTCTTAAGTAGGAGTGGAAAGCTACAGAACAACCGAGGGTGTGGAGTGAGTCTGGTTTTTTTAAGGTGACTCTTCCCTCAGCATTCATTTTGTGGGCAGAGGTTTTGCATGTGTCTTTCCACTCTGCAATGCACTAATGTAACTTTTAGGATAGACAGGGTTCGCAGGCTGCTTTTCAAAAATATGAGAAGCTCTTTGGATTCTGATTCTTTTTTTCTTGTCTGATGTTTAGAGTTTTGCATCCTCAACACTATCATAGGCTGTGGTTACACCATTTCTATTCAGGGACCTGTAGTGATTGCTTAGTGGCAGTTGGATGGTATTTGGCATGGTACTGTGGCAGATCCTAAATTAAGGCTTAAGCTTTTCTTTGAATTAAAAAAGTAATAATAATCCAACCTCACCTGTGTTGTCTGTCTTAAATGTGAGTCTGTCTTTGTTTTTGCAGCTCCATTCTGCTTGAAGCTTTATCAGGAGATTTTGCAGTCTTCTAATGGGGCTTTGCTATGGACTTTCCTGAAACCTTTATTACATGGGAAGATACTGTACAATTCAAACATCAACATGATTGACATGGTGATGGAGAAAGTGAGTATCAAAAGAAAAACTATTTCTGTTTATTGATTTTGTCTTTCTACTTCATTTTAAAGGTCCACTTCTTTCAGGGTAGGTAGAAGCAATTGGATAATTGCCTTTCAGAAAACTGGATCCACCCTGTCCCCTGAGTTGTCACCTTGTTCCCACTTTAAGCTTAATATTTCTCTTAACTTTTATTTTACTTGTTACAGTGGTTTCACCTCAGTATGAAAAGCAGAATTTTGTTCAAAGTCCCTTAAACCTTGTATAGAAAGATTAAAAAGAACACATTAACAGAAGTGTCGTGTGAATCATGCTGTATCAAGGTGTTGGATATATGTATTCCAAGTGAGGTTTTGTCCTCAACGTTTTGTTATGATGTGAACTCTAATGGGGGAGCATAGGGAGCTGTGGGGAAGGGACACCCCAGGAGCAAAATCCTGTTCTGAGGGAGTCACTGAGCTGTGTTTAAAAAACAAAAACAAAACCAAAACCACAACCTACAGTGCATCCTTCTTGATTATGTTTCTAACGCCAGTAGTATGAATGACCAGTAGTAGCTGAGCTGCTGTATGTGTGGATGCTGATGACTTGATATCATTCAACAGTTTTACCATCTCTGCAGTTTTGGTAAGGTAGGTGCTCTGTCTTGAGCATGATTATCTACAATGACATGTTTGTTCATGACTAGCTTTGAGGTACTTCTGTAAGAGAAAGGATGATGACTTATTTTAAGTACACATTAGAGTTCCATGCAAATTTTGCATTTATCTTGCAAATACATGACTTTTACCCTGGAATATTACTTATTGCAAGAATGGTAATTTAGGTTAATTTAAAATCTAGAAAAAAAGCATTACTGTTTGTAAGTGGTACACAAAAAGACTGTAGTAACTTTAAATGTGATGATAACTATTTTCCATGTAAATGGAGTACAGTGTGATATTCTGACTTATGCTCTAAAAAGATAAAAAATAAGCCAAAAAGCACATACAAGGTAGCTTTATGGTTTCTGCTGTGAATTGGAAATAAGGTTTCAGTGATTTCATATTTTGCAGTTAAATAACTTAATTTAGGCAACAGGCCATCTCTCTGGAGTTGAGTATAATTAATTTTAAATTTTTAGTCAGCTAAAAATGAAGCTGGTCTTGGTGTTTATAGATGGAAATTCTATAAAGAATGAGTTGTAAGAAATGATAAAAATTTCAAATAATTTTGAATACATAATTATATTCTGTGCTACAATGACATTTAGAATAATGCACTTAAGTCATTTCCACATTATTTTGCCAATTAATATGTCAAAACCACATTCTTAAAAGCATCTGTAAGAAAGAGAAATCTCCTGACCTATGTTGTGTTCCCCTATAGATCTTTTTGTAAAATCAAGACTGAGTAATACAGGTCGGAATGAAGATTGCTTGTGTTAGTGGTGGTGTGGGTTTTTTTTGTTTGTTTGTTTTGGGTTTTTTTTGTTGTTTTTTTTTTTTTTAATGCTCTGGCACAATAAAAAGATTCTGGTAGTTGCTTCTAGCACAACATCTCATTCCGATTATGTATCCGCAGGCTTACAAAAGTTCCATCAGCTTATTCAGGAATCTGTGTAAATATACCCCCACCCTTCTCCCAAACCTGTAGATCTAACAAGCAATTATGGGTGCATACCTGTTTATGTATAAATATGGAAGTAGTAGGAAAGTTTCTTCAACAGTTTTTTCATTTGTTTTGTTACAGAAGCCTATCAGTTATTGCCTGAACAGAAACAAAATGTAAATGCAAAATAATGTCCCAGGTATCTCAAACACAGCTACTAAAAACCAACTCTGTAGCCCTTACACAGCCAAATCTACTGAAATTGGAACTGAAGTTCTAATTTCCCTTAGACGAAGTACTACATGGCAGCTATTTACTAGAAGAAAAAAGTAGATGATTAAAGCTAAAAAGAACATTGATGCTTGTATACTAAGATATATTCTGTAAGTTTTTCACATGGACTATTTTGTTTCAAGACTGTAATTGACCAGTCTTTCATAAGTTGTGAGGTTGCTGGTTTTACCTTCTGAGAAGTCAACAGTTCTAACGTGTAGAATAACAATGACATCGCAGATACAGGCGGCAGTGCTGACTGGGAGCAAAAAAGTTCAGTGACAACTGGCATCTGGGAGTTCAAAGACCACGTGTGATGTCTTTGATCCTTGCTTTCACAACTGAACTTTTTGCCACTGATGAGCTGATCTTATGAAAGTATTTCTTATTTCAAAAGATTCTCAGAGTTGATCTTATATTCAGGTAATCACATTAGGACAACTTTGTTCTATTTCTTTGTAATTGGAACAGTCAGAATATATATATGTATATAAAAAATATAAATGTAGCAAGGCAATTGAAAGTGAAAGAAAGAAAACTAGTCTAGCAATTCATTAATTTCAGTTTCCTGTCTTTTTGTCTAGTATAATTAGAAAAATTGATAATGAGTTAACTAAGGTCTTATTGTAAACTTACATATCCTGTCTGGCTTTGCAGAAGCACACTTGTCAGCCTGTTAAAAGTTGTCATTATAAAAGCAATTCAATAAGCTCAAAATACCATTTTTATTTATTCTTACATCAGGAAAAGGCTTAGACATATTCAATCCAGACAGGACCGTAGTTGATATTGAAGACTTCAATTTTAATCAAAGGCAATATCCAGCCTATGTGTTACAAAGAATATTTATTTTAATGGATCTTCATTGATTAGGAAGAAGAGAACTTGAAGAGAATTTCTATTAAACATCAAGGTCCAGCTAGTCATTAGCATACAAACTCACAGGAATTGCTTTACCATGTAAGATTAAGCATTCATCTTGCCCTAGGTTCTGATTCCTAGTGTAATCAGTAAAGGCTGTATAGGGAAGAACTGACGAACATGTCAGTAAAGGGATATTCCCCCCAAATACTGTGCCAACTTCCAAAAACTTAAGGGTCAGGCTTGCCAGGACTTTACTGCTATAATTTGTCCACTTGCTTTTTTGAGCTTATGTAAACTCTTAGTATGCATAGTACCTCTGTTGAGATGTTCTGCATCAACCACCTCTTTCTCACTTGCTTGTTCTTTAACTGAGGCAACTTCTTTTTTAAAATCCTGTGTTTATATCTCCCAGCTATATTTATTTCTATTCTCTATTTCCACTATTACTCTTTATTGTAATTTATTATTATTATAGCAAAATTAAAATTTGCTTAGTACAGATTTCAGAATTATCAGTCTGTAGTCTCCTGGTTCCCCTAGCATCTTTTTTTATTAATAGAATTGCATTTGTTATTTTCCAGTTCCCTGACAACAAGGGAATTTTAATCGGGAGGTTACACTACAGTGAGTACTTCAACTACTTAATCCTTGAGTGCTCTTAGAATTCTTGGCTGGATGTTATCTTGTCCTAGAAATTATTTATTGTTCATTTTGTTAAATTGTATGACCTTTTTTTTACTACTGCTTCAATTTGAGACATTCTCTGAAGTGTTCTCCATGTAGAAAACTTCTGACACAAGAACTTCCCAAAGGCCTACTGTGGTGAATGAGAAAGAAAAAAAAAACCAAACCAAAAAAACCCAAAAACCTTTTTTCCCTAGTTTTGCTTGTTTTCTTATTTGGATGTAATGTCAGTTTTTTAAAAGGGTATTTTCTAATAGCTTCCTACTGTGTAGTGTGCACATGCACACATATGGTCTTTCTCAAATCTTTTTTTGATAGGCAATATGGCAATATGTATTTGTTCAGTTTCCTCTATCCTGCATTAAATAGTTTCTGTACCTTCTGCACACAAATTACTCCTTTCCTGCTTTTAATTTCTTTCAAACAAGCTTCCACATTATATAAAGTTAATTTTTTCCAAAAATACATGCTACTGCAGTAAATTTTTTTTATTGTTTGTATAAGGAGGTTGAATACAAGCAATATACAAGCATTATGGTTAGTGTAGCTCTTTGAAAGTGACTTTGGCAAACAAAAAAAATATTTTGTGCTGTTCAGAATCAAGTCAAGAAAGCACTAAGATCTGAGCTCAGATCTTATGAGCTGCTTGATATAACAATTTCTAATGATGTCTGAAAATTTGATCTCCCTGTGTTCCAGTGTGACCTGTGCTTGCTCTGTACTGGGGAAATAGCAGTCTCCCATTTTGGCTGTTTGCTACCCTTGCAGCCTTTCTGGTCTCCCTCAGCTCATCAACATTTTGCCTGGACAGTGGGTTACATGATCCTGATATTCAGGCCTGGGATTTCAGTCCATGAGGTTTCTGTGTTGCTTTGTTAACAGAAGAACTTGTTTAGCTGATTTGACACCAAACTTTAGTTTAACATTTAGGATCACTTTCCCTTGAAAGTGGAATGGGGAATCTCATAAAAGTTAAATGCATAAATTCTTTCAGGAAAATGAAATTGTCTGCAAGGGTCTCTTCGGGGCCTTCTGTGCTACAAATGGGAAGGATGAACCACCACAAATTGTTTTCCCATGTTGTGGTAGGAGTGGGATTTGGCAAAAAGCACTTAAAATACTATGGCAAAAATTGTCTACTTTCAGTAGGAATTATTGCAAAAAGTGTGGTCCCAAATTGGAGTTTACAACTCATTGCAGGCACTCTTCGCTGGGAAATGTCACGATCTCTACCATAATAACAATGCTGGATTGTTCTTAAATGCACTTCTGTGACTGATAACACCAATTTAAACAAAAAGATAGTGCAATATTTTCTAATGTCGAGTACACTTGTGATCTGTTTAAAACAGGCTGGAAAAAAATTGATGGTTGTTTGCCAGTGGCTGAGAGAGAAATTGTAGCTTATGTTTGACTGGGACAGAGAATATTTTGGTGTACTCAAGTCTTCCTCTGTGAGAGTATTTTGAAATAGATTGATTGGTCAGTTGAATTTATTGTCCAGACCATGCTTCCAACTTTCACTTTCATTATATGTTCAGTCAAAGTAGTTTGAATAAAAGATCGACAAGGTCTGCAAAGGCTTTCTTTTGAATAGGTCCTAATTGTATTTTTTTACTATCTTTCTGAGGCACCTTTATGATACTCTGTATGAAAGAGACATTATAAAATAGAGGTCTTTATGATACTTCAGGTGGAAAACATACACACTGCAGGAAGACTTTGATTTGCTTGGTGTTCAGAGACTGTAACAAATACTTTTCATTTCTTAAGTAGAAAAAGAAAACATGGATATCCTTACTGCTGACTGTCAAAGTGAAATGGAAAGGAGTTGCAGAAGATCTGAAGTGTGCCAGTTTTTCCTGTTTCTTAAGATTTGCTATGCACAGTTTTTACTTCATTTGTCTCCATATATTCTTTTGCCAGGCTAATTTCACTTTTGGTTTTGTGGAAAACTTGAAGACTTATTCTGAGACATGGCTTAGGATGTCTGAGGTTTTTAAAACCAGTGGAAATGTCCTCATGGTCTCACGGCTGCAGGTTGGTGAACGGTGGGAGGGCTTCCTGTTTTCCAGTTATTTACTATGTGATCTAGACAGAGTTTCTGTACATGTAAAACTGCCCATCTATCTGGCTTCAGGTTTAAAAAGAGCTGAAAAAGAGGCAGATCAGCTTTAGGTTATGAGCATACGGTGTGTTACTGAGAAACTTCTGAGGTGAATATACTTAAAAGCGATGTTACCTCACTGTCCAGTCTTGCCAGGCAATAGAGGAAATAAAACAAATAGGTACACCTACAAGCTTTATACACTTTTTTAAAACAAATGTAAGATTGTAGGAAGTAAAATATTTTCTGGAACTTGCTTGTTTATCACTTGCTTTTTCCAACAATGTGTGCAACTGGTAAAAAAACGATGTGGGAAATATTGACTAAACAAAAAAAAAGAGCATTGTTGTTACTGGAATTTTTCCCATTTTATATATTTGTCTTTTTTTTTCCCCCAATAAAATTTAGTTTTGCCATGTTTGACTTGTGAAAACATGCATGGCTTGTTACACTTTGGGAAAATAAGCAGAATCCTGACATGGCCCATACAAATCAATTGAACTGTTACTTTTAAGTTCAATTAAGGAATGATGCTAGTAATCATGCATTAGACTTGCAGATCCCAGGATGCTCTTTTAGACCTAACAGTTTTTTTTCCCCCTTAGAACATGGCAAATGAGGTAAAGAAGTTAAAATAATGCAAAAGGAATTCCCAAATGCCAGGTTTTTAAAGATATTTATTTTACTACTGCCAGTGCTAATAGTATAATGGCCCAAAAGTCTTGCAGGAAAAGAAAATGGGTTTCTGTCCCAACAGACTTGCCAAGGACATTAGAATGGACTCACAGTTAAAATATTTGCAGTAAAGGAGGACAGTGATGTGCAACAATGGGGACTATATGTTCTGCTGTTTATTTGAAATGTGTGGAGTTAACCTGTTAAGAGGGGAAGACTGAAGACATGGAGAGGCAAAGTGACTTCTCCAGTGTTCTGCAGGAAGTTTTGGTAATGGAATTGAACATGAATGCATATGTATATTTTTTACTTCTTTAGAGAAGATTAAGCCTGATGTAACATTTAACACTTTTCATTTTAGGAAGCACTGCAAAGCAATTTCATAAAGCACTTTATAGAAAGTAATTTGGATATTGACATGGAAAAACTCATTAAAAAAATGCAAGTATATGGTATGTACATACAAGTGCATGTACTGATTAGCCTTATCAGACTTTTTTTTTCAAAAATTGAATGTTTTACCTTCTTGAATGATACTAAAGTACCAGACTTTAAATTCTTTTGTTGAGTTAGTCTCAAATATTTCTAATTGTCTTTTTTCTTCTGAGTGACTAGATAATTTGCATTTCAAAGTATTGAAAGACTTGAAAAATCTGGTAACAAATTAGAAGTGGCAAACTGTCATGGGACAGTTATAAACATAGGAGCTATACTTAAAAGGAGGGAAGAGAGAAGTAATCCTGGTAGCCGCAGTTCCGTTAGGTAGTAGTAAATTTTGAAGGAAATCTATATACTTGAAATGGAAAGAAATAGAAAATAAGATTGGATATAGTGTGCTGATTCAAAAGTTGTCTGTATTTTTTTTTCTTCTCTTATTGAGAATTAGTTGTGTGTAGTCTCCTTGAGCCTCGGAAAAGCCTGAGATATGGTTATAATCAGGGAGTAGCAAGGTTGGGCTCAGGTCAGTAGAGAGTAACCAGGGTCAGACCCAGCCCTGGGTTGGCCAGGCAGGGCCATAGGGGCGATGCTGAGGCCAGGCCATCACCCCACGGGCAGGTTTGGGCCCAGATTGTCAGGTCCATGGCCAGGTCCACAGCCATGCTGTGAAGCGATGGTAGCTGCAGCCTGGGGCAGGCCCAGCCACATCTCTGTGCAGCTCTGATGGGAAAGGAGTGGCCCTGGCTCAGGTGTCTGCATGGGACTGCCCAGCAGTGTCCCCCTGGGTCACAGCCATCCTTGGCTATACCCTTTCTGCATTGGTACTGAGCCCTGGCAGCCAGACCTCCAGGAGTAGAGACTGTGCCCTCCAGGGCCAGACAGATATCCCAAGGGGACCAGTTTATAATGGAGGAGATGGGGATGATTATGAGTAATTTTGGGTATACACGGATTTAAGGAGGAGGAAAGAAAGGATTATGCTGGAAACTTAAGTTACTTAAAGATTTTGTAAGAATTTGATAACTGAAAAAAATTCAATATGTCCTGCTGTCAGTAGGGTAGGTGCATGATAATTAAAATGGTTGCTGACATGTGCCAGAAGGAGCTGACAATACCAAAGCAGAGTCTAATGTCATTTAAGAAAAGTTCGTGATTTTGAGGACCAGAAAGAGAGAAAAGTGGGATAAAATGCAATAACAGATAGTGTGTCATCATGTACAAAGGGAGCTGGGTGCTTCCTAGAGGAGGATAGTGGTAGAGAGGACAGATCTGTGTATTTTGTTATCAGTGAGGGTTAGGATAATTATGAGCCAGACACAAATCTGTTCCAGTTGCTTGTTGGAGGAGGGCAGTAGTGAGCTCCCAGATGCCCCATGAAGGGGCTGTGTGGCCCTCATTGCTGGAAAAAATGGACTTTACGGCAATACAGGTTAAGTCTGCTCTACAGTCTAGAGCTAAAACAAACAAATAAATGTACCTGAGGTGCAACTTTTATTGGATTTTGGTACCTGCCTCTAAGCAGGAGATGGACAAAATCTACTGATGCTCCAGAGAGTTTGTAAATGATGAAGTGTGTTCTTAGTCTTAATTTGTACTACTGCCTTGAGCTGGTGCTGTCATGGTTGGTGTGAGCTGAAGTTCTTGGCTTTTCTTTTGCACACAGGATGTGAGATTTAATTGAAACTGTCCTTGATTTGAAAGCTGTGTTTGAAGGCTAGGACTAGCCGTGCACACTTTCACTAAGAAAAATGGCAAATGGTGTCCAGAATTCAATCCAGAAAGTAAGAATCTGGGCTCAGTATCCTTCTTAGGCGAGGCATTCAAACTCTAATCCTTTGTCTCTCAGGAAGTTTTTCTTAACCACTGAACTGTTGCCTAGTCTGGGTCAGGCACAACTCACCCCTCATTGTGAAGCTGGTTCACAACACAACTAAAAAACCCCCACAGAATCACACAATTGGAAAGATAGGAGGCAGGAAAGAGCAAGTCTCTTAAACTGCAAGGCCTGCTAGAAACAGCTGTCTCACTATATTGGTTGAGTAATAGATGGATTTTGTTTGTTTGGATCTAACACTGGGAACTACATGATAGGTTACAAGCAAACAATATTTCATTAAGTAGATATCAAGATCTCTGGAGTTATCAGGTCCATCTTCACTGGTGCAGGCAACACCATCACAGAAATCTGTGCATGTGTTTCTCAATTTTTAGCTTTTTAACAGAGCTAAGGACATATGACAATACGTAATAAATGGTTAATAGTCTTAGATGGTGAATACAGGAAATCATTGAAGTAGAATGGCTTATGAAACTAGAATTTCTTTATTTTAATGGAATAGAGTCGATAAAATTAACATCTTATAAAAAGTGAAAGTCAATACAGGCTATAGATCACAATAGCACTTATGCCTTTGTGAAGCTGATCTGTCCAAAGTGCCAGAGCACTCTTCTGCATTTACACTTTGATTACACTTCTTTTTACAGATTTGCTTTGTCACTTTGCTTTTTGAAAAGTGACTATGCCCTCTTAACCTTATGTAGGTTTTGTATATGCTTTTTTTTCCACTTTATTAGTCTATCATCATGTACAGCTGTTACTGTAAATCTCTGTTCTTATGTGTGTTTTTTTTTTTTTTTAAATTTCATTACTCTTATGCTGCATCAGTTTTTTAGTCCTGTAATTATCTTGCTTGGATCCAATTAAAGTCTTAAATATATCCATATATGTTATTGGTTTTATCACTCACAATCTGTTTATTTCCATCCAAAGCTAAAGTTTTCTATAATCATCTAATCTGTGTGATTATGTATTTTGTCTTCTAACTAAAGCAAATATTCCCTTGGTTTATTACATCTTCACTCACATTACGCTGACTTCTAATTATGCTCAAATCCAAGGTGTTTTTATCTTTTTTTACTTCACTACGATGTTATAAAAATGGTTAACAGTCTCAGTGACATCTTATTCACCCTCCTACTCCTGCTGGAAGGTGTTGTGGACACAGAGTGGATTGATGTAAAACTCTTTCAACCTCTCTGTAAAATTATCATGCTATAAGACTTCACAAAGTTATCAATTCCTAAAACTCTTTTACAGGGTTACTGTGTTAATGTTACTCATGTGGAACAAAGTAAATATTTACCTGAGGGCAGAAAAATTTGTGGTTTTCTTTTTAAACCCTTCTTTACTTTCTAAATCAGCTTTGTGTGGGCAAGGCAACTGTATTTCTCTCTGCTTGCTTTCCAATGCAGGAATTTGCAATAATTTCCTGGGTATAACCAATTTTATATAAGCCCTGTCCCGCTAGAGCTTGTGAGCTCCTTGCTGGGCAGTCCTTACAAACCTCTCAAGAGGCACTGGGAGGCCATTGTGCTGCAGGATCTTCTTTTAGATTCTTGCTGAGTCTCTCTTGTGTCCTTCTTTTGTGATTTCTCCCAGATGTGAAGTGTTTTTTTCACTACCAAGGAATCTCCCTTATGGAGGGCTACATGTGACCTGGGATGTAACAGCCAGCGTAAAAAAAAAAAAAAAAAAAAAAAAAGACAGCTTTCCTCCGTGCTATCCCTCTGCTGCCCTCACTGTAATGAAATAGTTTTACGTGTCTATAGAAAGCTGGAAACAACTAGCTCTAACATCATCACTGAACACTGTGCCACCTCCAAAATCACCTGATAACTAGAAACTTTCTCCTGATTTCTGACCTAAATTCATTCATTGCTGGTTTATTCCAATTTATTCTTCTTGCAACCTTTTACTTAAATATCACTTCTACCTAGTAGATTTACATAAAATGGTTACATTTCCTCCCAGTTACTTGATGATAGGTTAAACAAGCTAAGTGGAAGATGGGGGCTGAGTTGGTATGTAGCAAAGCATGAGGATAATAGTGACAACAGATTTGCCGAGTTTTTTATTCATAATTGCTAAATTTATAAATGGGAAAAATACAAGACAGGCAATTCTATAGCCCTTAATTCTAAAACTTCCCTGTGAATTGTATCTGTTCATATATATGTGTTATTTCTACGCTACAGTACAGAAGTTCATGCACATTGTGAAAGACGGTATTTTGCTTCCAGAAACATTTAAGTATGCCATACTCCAAGCTAGCAGCAAGCTAGTTGGTATTTATTATGCTAAAATATTCAATAGTTTAATTCATAAGAGAGAAGCTTTTTTAGTTAATTATTGATTTCAAATTAAGGTCTTTCAAAGATCAGCTGGTGAGATCTCTGGTGATTTTTTTTGTGTGTATATATATATAGGGCTATATATAATTACACACGTGTATATATATAAATATAAAAATATACCTGAAAGCTTAACCTTACTACTTAGGCTTAGTGTTAGGAATATTCTGTTCTCTCTAACGCTACAAAATAAGTAGCAGATAGGTATTTCCTTTGTTTGTCCTCCTCAAGGATAGCAGTAAATAAGACATATAGTATCTACATTTGGTGCTGTTTTCTCTCAACCCATGAATTCACCTTGTCATTGCTTGCCTGTCTTCTGAGTTCTAGACTGTCAGTTTCTCTGTTTTCTCCTTGTGATCTTTATCCTTTCTCACTGGTAATCATGTCTCTTCTCCAGACTGCTCCATACATTTTTCCGCTTATCTGCTTTCCTGTTGTAGTATTTCCTGTGCTGACACTGAATAAAATCTATGGTCTAGGGTTTGTCTGTCACCACTGTTATGAAATGAGGTCATCACCTATTCTTTTTAAAGCCTATATCTTCAAGTGAGCCTTGAAAAATTTAAGATGGAACCTGTGCTGGATATTTTATAACATTGTTTATTACCTGAGAAATTCAGATATTTCCATTAAATCCAGATGAGTTAAAACTGTTTCTAGATCATGCTATCCTTCTTGTTATTCTCTCACAAGGACATAAGGATATAGCACTATCTCTACATTCTCTACAAACGGATGAAGATCTTAATTTCTCCAAAGGTTCAGTGGTTTTGGAAACCCGGCTTTGGTTGAGGTATACATTCATCCTGGATCCATAGATAAGATCAAAGTCACAATGGAGGGGCTGTAGGCTTTTTTCAGATGCTTTTTAAATGTAGGGCTCAAGTCAAAATCCTTATGCCCTATATAACAAAGTGCTTGAAAGGTTTGCCGTGTCAAGGAGAGAAGAACTGGCTAATACCTTACTAGATGAAAGAGATGGATCTCTGTTGTGATGTTCAAGTCTAGTAACTCGCTTCTATCTGTGGGAGTAGTTATGGAAAGATAAGGAAATGTTAAAAGTCCTACAGCTTCAAGGACATGGTCTCTTTCTAGAACTTTGCTGGAATTTGTTATTTTTATTGCTCTGAAATTGAAGGAAAATGTAGCTGAGGACTTGTAAAAGCCACTGAAACACGAACTACTCTTCCACAAGTTCACACTAAAATTCCTATGTTTTTAAAACTTCTTCCTTTTTTTAAATACAAAGGGTATTTACTCTTATAGGATGTGCAAGTGAGAACATACCTTTCTGTTCTGTTCATTAAAACTAAGGAAGCTCAATTTGTTTCCTCATCTTAGAAACGATGATGAACAAGATGCTTAACAGCTCAGCAAGTAAACAGATTGACCTGTTGTCACAGCTTGTAGTTAATATCTCTTCCTGTGTGTTACTGGACCGTTTCCAGCCTTTTGACTCTGTTGAGAAATTGGAGGAGAAGGCTCATGAACTAATGCAGCAAAATAATTTTTTGGCTAGTAAGTACTGTATTTATAATGTATATTGACCAAAACCATCAGACTTTGTAGATGTTGTCTGTGTTTGTTGATAGGTAGGTTAAGCTTACACAGTTTCAAAGTATGTATTGAAACACATATAACATAGGAAAAATAAAGCACATTTACCTTAGAGGTATTTCCTAACATTTGAATACTGTAATATATGCTGTAAAGACTAATTATATTGTTGCTTTAATTGTGGAACTGCCAAATGAGTCCCTGGAGTCTGTTATTTCTAACAAAATATTGAAAAAAATGGTCATAAGTGTTTAAAGTAGAATAAAAAGAGCTGAAAGATGTATAGTACTGAGGAAACTTGACTACTTATTATGACAAGATCGTCCAGTTTACATCCTTTCAAAT
The DNA here is from genome assembly GCA_020745775.1 of Theristicus caerulescens. Taxonomy (NCBI): domain Eukaryota; kingdom Metazoa; phylum Chordata; class Aves; order Pelecaniformes; family Threskiornithidae; genus Theristicus; species Theristicus caerulescens. Next base: position 90,727,819 of record CM036558.1, read on the forward strand.
TTTAATTTCTATATTCTTGGCTTTGCAAAAAGGAGGAAAGAAAGGGTTTTTTTGTAAGTTTTGTTCTTAAATGAACACCTCAGAGAAATTAACTTGTTTATTCAGAGTAAATAAATTCTTAAGCAATGAATATATTTCTTTTCTTCCTTGGGATTACACTCTATCCTTTTCCTGCATTATATCCTTATTGCTGAGAATTAATTAATTGTACAAAAGAGTTTAAAAGACAAGAATGTTTTTCTTATTGCACACACTTTCTCTTCTCACATAAAATGCTTTAAGTTGCATGTAGCTTTTCCAAAAGAGAGCTCTATTAAAGTCTATATAAAGTGTGCCACAATTTTTTCGCCTGTTTTGGTTTTTATTATCTCCCTGGACTCCTGTAAGTACACAACAGAAGACACGTCAAAGCAGTTCTAGAGAATGAAACTACTCAGTCTAGAATCCTACGTTTGTTCTGTAGCCCGCACAGTACCCCCATTTGCAGAATGTGGAAATGACCACCCTCCATCAATATAAAACCAACAGGCCATACCATGAGATAAGGAAAATTTCTCAGCAGTACTTCATAGGGAGTGAAATTGTTTGCCCCTTCAAGGGAAGAAACAGACAGATAGATTTTGGCCCTCAGAAAACTGAATTGTCAATTTCTAGATCCATTTTGCTTCCACTTACATAGGTAAGGGTCATATGCTAACATAAGCCAAGATATTTTTGGGGAGTATTTTCAGTACTGTGGCCTTATAATCTCTTCACATGGTTAAAGAGGGAAGATGGCATTTTAAGGGACATAATGTGTCCAACATGTCAATATTACATGCTCAGATACAGGCATACATTCCTTTCCATGGTAAGATATGAAACTAAAGTGGAATTTTCCTTGCTTGCTTTGTTTGTAGTCTTCAAAGTCTTCATAGCCTCATGAAATGTCTTAGTACATTAAATGTTTGCTTAAATGGGAAAATGAGATTGGCCAGTTGAAAAAATAAATTTTACAGCAGAGTATTCTATATCATACTATCTTTTAGAAAGCCAAGTGGCAGGTAAGACATCCCTCCCCTTTCCTAAGGAAAAAAAGGTCAACATTTCACATTCATCAAGAAGACCTAAAAAGTCTGGGTCATCCATAAAGAAAACACAACCAATTTGCTGTATTTGACTTCATCTTTCCAGCTACAGATTAAGCTTTCATCTGCCTTTTTTTTTTTTTAATACAGAGATAGAGAAAATTAACATGCAAATTCTGCTGTGCTAAACAAAAGTTTTGTAATTGATTCAGAGATTAAAAATCAGAGTAAATTTTAGTGTGTTGGTACTGTTTACTTGGCCACCAGGGGTTGTCATCCTTTGATGGACAAATTTTACGGCCACTGCTTTCACTGTGAAATTGAGATCAGTCCCCAAAAAGGGGTTAAATCTGGATACAAAGAGAATAAACCACAGTTCAAAAAAACAAATCACAGAAGGAATTTTCTCAGATAAAAATGATTGTTGCAAACCATATACCATGTGAATAATTTTTTACATTTTGTATTCATGAATGTAAAAAATGCAAGTGTCTATGAAACCTAGCATTCTTGTGTTGGGGGGTCAAGAAACTGTAGAGGCCTGCCCTGACAGGTGAATGTATCCTACTATCATATGATAATTGGCCATGAGTTAGCTATGTAAATAACATAAATCATATAAGCTTGGGTATGAAGCTCCTTTTCTTCTTGTGTCAGGTATCATCTTCGATACACCGAAGAACAAGACACAAGATTCTAGCAATCTCCTTCCACGACATATTTCATATACAATTAGAACCAGTGTTCTCTACAGCATGAGAACAGATTTAATTAAAAACCCAGCGTGGAAATCCCATCCCCAGAAGTTGCCAGCTGATGGGTTTAAATACAACCACATCTTTGTTCCTCTTCAAGACATGATTGAAAGGGCAATTATTTCAGCTCAGACTGGGACAGATACCTCAGAGCCAGCCATTCAGGTGCAAGCCATGCCTTACCCTTGTCATACTAGTGATCTGTAAGTAAACTTTCAGCTTTTTAATTCAATATATTATCCTTACTAGATTAGTTCTAGAGGACTTAGGAAGCTAGTAGGTCTTTGTAGTGGGTCAATGTATGTCTCAGCACAGGACTGAACCAGTATGTCCAATACCAGAATATTACAGCATAGCAAATGTTGTTTAACAGCTGTGACCACAACATGTTATGCAACTTCTGTCTGGCAAATGACCCCTTATAAGCTGTTTGCAGCTATACTGTGGAGTAGTCTGCTGGACAGAGACTGCGTCAACATATTGTGCAACTAACTCAGGTTATGCTAAGAAACCCACTTTCCATCCTTAGTTTTCCTGTACACAAACTGTAAATTGGTCCCTGGTATGGGTTGAAATACAGTGTAAAGTTGATGAAGCAAAAGAAAAAAGTGTAGGATTGTTCTTTGTAAAGCCATCAAAACATCCTCACTATTAGAATCTAAAATTAGTCAGTGCTCATAAATCTGTTAAAGTGGGGCAAAAGTTGACTGGCTCATGCTATTCCTTACTGTCCAAATATATTACTTTGCTATAGACACAAATCTGGATTCTGTTTGACTTTGAATGGAGACCTAAAGAGTGGTTACATCAGTTGTATTGCTGACAAATGCTAATATAATATTATAGTACCAATACATATATTTATCTTGTTACATGAAAAATAAGTAATTCTAACCAGAAAAAGAATAAGCCTTATTGATCATGTCAGATCTTATTTTGTGCATAATTTGAGAATAGTCCCAATATTAACCTATTAACATTCTGCAAAAAAATATCTTTACCTTTGGGGGCTAACAACTCTGCATATATTTTTCTTTCATAGATTCTTGAACAATATAGGATTTTTTTTCCCCCTTATGATGATGTTAACATGGACGATTTCAGTTGCTGGCATGGTTCGCAAGCTGGTTTATGAAAGAGAAATTCATCTTGAAGAGGTAAGAGGCAGATTAGCCTCTGAAAATAAAACTCATTTATTAAAGTGTACTGAAATACAAAACTTCAACTTTGAGGTACTTTTACGTCTAGCCGGCTTTGTTTTCACTTGTTTCCTCTGGGCAGTAGGTTCTAGTTCTAGCTGCCAGCTCAGATTCACAACATTGTCTGAATATCAGCCCTCTTAGTATGGAAATATTTTCCCTGAGACAAAAAGCAATAAGCAAAAGTTCCGTAAAAGTTGAAGCTGGAAACTGTTATTTGGAAAAAATCCTTGTTATTAGAACGGTTTTTATTTTGGATTCTTTTTCATGTTTTGTTATATGTGATCTAAAATGATGAAACTTCTTAAACCAAATTAAGAATTTGCCATGTGTAGTTATCAGAAATATAATGGAGGATGATATAGAAAAAATGAGACTACTATTTGCTCATATCAACGGCTAGTCTTAGCAGATGCTAAGCATATAGAAGGAGTTTTATGATACATTTTCTGTTTGGACAAATATACTTTTTTTTTTTTTAAAGAATTATACTGATCTTTATACTGTTGGAGTAATTTTGTTTAAATTTGGGAAATTATCTAATTTCTCTAAACTTTGTGTTGTAAGATAGGCCTTTTTTTTTAATGCTTTAAAATACTAAATCAACTTAATGAAGTTAATTTTGATTATCTTAGGAAAAATACTTCAGAAGTAGTATTAGCTTGTTTCCAAAAGCATTTTTTTAAAAAAAGAGGGGTGATACCTCATACCTGGCTAAATTATTATTTGCATGCTAATACATAAAGGTTTACAAACATATCCATATGTTACTTTTAGTTTAGCAACAAGCTGGGAAAAAACATTTGTTTATACAGTGCTGTAGATGTCCTCAGTACTTTTTAGAGCATAAAAAGGCAAATTCCTCACTGGAGGACCCAGTAATCTGACATCTGGTCCTGCAACCCTATGCAAAAGTTGTTGTGCCTGAGCACTGGGATTCCTCATGTTAGTATGTGATAAGCTCAGAGACAGATGTGTTCAGAACCGTGTTTGATCCAGGAGAAAGCAGCCGAAGGAGCAGCACAGGACAAGGGAAAAGAGGCGAATAATTTAAAGGGAAGATGGCATCCTTTGGGGATCTGATAGTGTCTTGGTGGCAATATGTTTTGTTTAAAACAAAAAAAAAAAGAGAAGAAAATTTGTTTCTGAGCTTTAACTCTCTTTGCTATGTTGTCTTGCAGTATATGAAGACAATGGGTGTACATCCAGCCATTCATTTCTTTGCTTGGTTTCTGGAGAATGTCATTGTGCTCACAATAAGCAGCTGTGCTCTGGCCATCATTTTAAAAGCAAGTGGTATCTTTGCTTATAGCAATGGCTTCCTCATCTTCCTTTTTCTCCTGGATTTTGGAGTTACGGTCATTATGTTAAGTTATTTTTTGGCAGCATTTTTTAGCAGTGCCAATACAGCAGCTCTATGTGCCAGCCTTGTGTATATGATCAGTTTTTTACCCTATATAGTTTTGTTGGTCTTGCAGAACCAGTTGAGTTTCACCAACGAGATTATAATGGTAAATACTTCTTTTCCTTTTCTAATTTTTCTCCTCCAACCATGCTGTGGATTTCCATAGTTCTAAAACTTTAGACTATAACTTACTCATTTTTTCCCAGGTTTCTGTTTGCTTTTGTGTTTCGCTGGAAATAAGTCACATTAATAGATATCTAATTGAGAAAATGTTTTGAATGTAGAAAGGAATCAAAAATAAATTTTCAGGGAAATTTTGTAAACCTACAGAAAATATAAGGAAGTTGCACTCCTCATGCTCATGAGTTTTTTTTTTGCTTTGACCTCAAAATATTTGTAATGTTAGTGTACTTTCAAGCATACCTGATGAAATGCCGCTCTTGAAAGTCATTATTTGTTTGGAAGAAAATTAGTGATTAATTCTCTGTTGAGTACAATCGGGGGTTAGATCAGAAATTTGCCTAGTGCTTATCTAGCTATGCAGTCTGAGATATGCATTTCTCTGGCATTGGTTCTTCCATGACCTTTCCTGTTTTCTGTATGCCACAGGCTGTTTTATGTCTTTGTACTGTCTTAACATACTGTATTTCTGATTGGGACATCAAATATCACTATCATACAATGCAAACCATATTTCACACATTATGCCTTCAGTCTGTCAAAATAACTCACATACCAAATTAAGCTGGTGGAATAATTGATAAACTATTAAAAAATTGACACTTTTTCGGTGTCAATCAGTCAGATAAAATATATGGGTTCTTTGCATACAAGTAAGCACAGATGTAAGACTGCAGAATTCAGGCATAAATAGGCAGGGTGGAATTTTTTGGTGTTTTTTTTTTCTGTTGCTTTTTTTTCACTGCTCTTTTGGGCCACAGGGAGGGAAAAGTATGCATCAGATAACATTCAAAATTTAAAATCAATTATTTCAAAATAACTCTTCAGATATTCTGCATTTGCTGAAAATCAGAGGCAGCAGCATGTGAAAAGGCAATAATTTTTGAAAAGAGGAGAAAGACCATCAGGTGAGATGGTGAAGCCTTAGCAACGTAAGAGGCAGGGACTCAGCCGATGGGCATTATCATGAACTTCTCTGTACAAAAATGTAATCCATGCTACTAATGATTTTAAATTTTTTTCTAAGTAACAGCCTATGTCGTACTTCTTTCTTCAGGCAGCTGGCAGGGTGTGTTCCTTTTGTGTCAAATATTGCAGAAACCTTATTTAATTGCATTATTTTAAAATAGGAGATAAAACGAACTTCTATTTCAGCTCACTTTCAAACTGCAGAACTTTATCACTGCTTATTAATTTTAGTAATGTTTTGGATCTCCCTATCAGCCTTCATGAGCATGCCAGTGTTTTTCCATTGATCACCAGTCACACTTCCCTGATATACTGCCTCACTAACTTGCTCATTTTCCATTTTGTACTTTTGTGATACAGCATGGCTATGTTGCTTCCTGCAAGTCAAATATTACTTCCTTGCACAAAAATGCTGTCTCAGCATATAGTACCCAGCGTGCGTGTTTCTTCTGCCTCTGTCTTTTCTTGAGTTCTGGTCTTACAAAAATGAGTAGGACCACTGCTCTTACTACAGAAAGTATATTCCTTTGCATACTTTTACAGTGTTATACATTATATGTTTTCAGTATGTGATAGGTTTATGTTGGTTTATAACTTGTTATAAAGTTCAATAATGCTTTCCAATGTTAATAACTAGGTCAGCGGAGCTCTTTAAGGTGGAGCAAATACTATTGCAGTATGCGAGGGAGTATTATTAAAACATAAAAGAAAATAGAGACTATTAGCTTACGTGAAACAAGGGTCTATTTATTTTGTGCTTGCTTTTAGTATCACAAGTTATTTTATTTCATGGAGGTTGTTAATGATGTGTTTTATTTGATGTTTACATCCTGTTTCTCCTTTGGTGTTGTAGTGTCTTCTGTCTACGACTGCCTTTGGGCAAGGAGTATTTTTCATTACATTCTTTGAGGGCCAAGAAACAGGTAAGCTCTCTGGTTAGAAGAAAAGCTTTGTAATTATTATTTAAAAAACTACAGTTGGAAATGTTTTTCACTTTGGTCTGAAAAAAATCTCTAATCGTGAGTTAACAGGATGGATCATAACAGGAGAAAAACCTTTTTAATTCCCCTTGAAAACCAAGTTAAGATTGTGCTGCTTTCTATCAGTAAATTAAAGTGGGCTTAGCATTTCTCTATTTGCAATACAGGTTGGAGGAAAATCTCCACATCCTGTTAGATGACAGAATGAGTGTATCCAGCCAATGAAATTGTTCTAGAGATGCAAACCCAGACTTTATATTTAGTGAAATTCAATAATGCTACCTAAGGGTGAGCATCTGACTGAATATTATTTCACTCATTTAACGTGTTATTTCTCTCAGTCCAGTGGAGGAAGCTTTGGCAAGGTGTTAAAGCAATTTCTTGGAAGTCCTCATTGATGTTAGTGGCAGCTCTAATGCTTGCTTTCTAGTGAGGATATCAACAGAGTTTTGTAGGATCACAAAATGGTTGAGGTTGGAAGGGACCTCTGGAGGTCACCTATTCCACCCCTGTTGTTCAAGCAGGGCCACCTAGACCTGCTTACCTGGGACCATGTCCAGATGGCTTTGGAATATCTCCAAGGCTGGAGACTCTACAACCTCTCTGGGCAACCTGTGCCAGTTCTCAGTCACCCTCCCAGTGAAAAAGTGTTTCCTGATCTTCAGAGGGAACCTCCTGTGTTTCAGTTTGTGCCTATTGGCTCTTGTCCTGTCTCTGGGCACTGCTGAAAAGAGCCTCACTCTTTCTTCTTTGCACCCTCCTTTCAGGTATTTATGTACATTCATAAGATCCCTGCTTGAGCCTTCTCTTCTCCAGGCTGAACAGTCCCAGCTCTCTCAGCCTTTCCTCATAGGAGAGATGCTCCAGTCCCTTAATTGTCTCTGTGGCCCTTCGCTGGACTCTCTGCAGTACCTCCATGCCTCTCCTGTACTGGGGAGTCCAGAACTGGACACAGTACTCCAAGCGTGGCCTCGCCAGTGCTGAGTAAAGGGGAAAGATCACCTCCCTTGACATGCTGGCGATGCTTTGCCTAAGGCAGCCCATGATATCATCAGCTTTCTTTGTGGCAAGGGCACATTGTTGGCTCATGTTCAACTTGATGTCCACCAGGACCCCCAGGTCCTTTTCTGCAAAGCTGCTATCCAGCTGGGTGTCCCCAAGCATATATGGGTACATGAGATTGTTCCTTGACAGGTGCAGGACTTTGCACTTGTTAAACTTCATGACGTTCCTGTCAGCCTGTTTCGCCAGCCTGTTCAGGCCTCTCTGGGTGGCAGCATGACCCTCTGGCATATCAGCCACTCCTCCCAGTTTGGTGTCATCTGGGAACTTGCTGAGGATACACTCTGTCTCATCGTCCAGATCGTTAATGAAAACGTTAAACAGGATCAGACTCAGTATTGGCCTCTGGGGTACACTGCTAGTTACTGGCTTTCAACTAGACTTCATGCCACTGATCACCACCCTCTGGGTCTGACCGTTCCGCCAGTTTGCAGTCCACCTCATTGTCTACTCCTCCAGCCCATATTTCTTTAGGAGGATCTTATGGGAGACAGTGTCAGAAGTCTTACTGAAGTCCAGGTAGACAAGATCCATTAGTCTCCCCTCATCTACCAGGCCAGTCCTTTCATTGTAGAAGTCTAATCGAAGTGGGTCAAGAATGACTTTCTCTTGGTGAAGCTACGCTGACTACTCCTGATGATATTCTTGTCCTTCATGTGCCTGGAAATGGTTTCCAGGATTAGCTGCTCCATCACCTTCCAAGGGATTGACATGAGGCTGACTGGCCTGTAGTTCCTTGTGTCCTCCTTCTTGAAGTTAGGAGTGATATTTGCTTTCCTCCAGTTTTTGGGCACTTCTCCCAATTGCCATGATTGATCAAAGATAATTGAGAGTGGCCTTGCAATGACATCTGCCAATGCCCTCAGTGCTTTTGGGTGCATCCCATCAGAGTCCATGGACTCTGTATGTATGTGCAGTTTGCATAAGTATTCCCTGACATGATCCTCTTCCACCAAAGGTACATCATCCTTGCTCCAGACTTTTCGCTTGGTCTCTGGCACCTGGGATTTCTGAAGACCAGTCTTGCTAGTAAAGACTGAGGCAAAGGTGGTATTCAGTACCTCAGCCTTTTCCACATCCTGTCTGACCAGGTCCTCTGTCTCGTTGAGCAATGGGCCCACGTTTTCCCTAGTCTTCCTTTTGTCACCTACGCACTTGTAGAAGGCCGCTTTGTTGTCTTTGACATCCCTGGTCAGATTCAATTCCATTTGGGCTTTAGCTTTTGCAACCTCATCCCTGGATGCTTGAACAATGATTCTGTATTCCTCACAGGTTATCTGTCCTTGCTTTCACCCTCTGCATGCTTCCTTTTTGTGTTTCAATTTGGCCAGCAGCTCCTCGTTCATCCATGCAGGCCTCCTGGTATTTTTACCTGACTTCTTATTCATTGGGTTGGACTACTTTTGAGCTTGGTAGATGTGTCTGGGCTTACATGTGCACTAGTGTATAACACAATGGAGGTTTATGAGAACAATATTGTACAGAACAAGAACAGTGTAAGTCATTCACTCTCAACATAATGCTAAGATGAATATTTAACTATTATACATTGCAAAATAAGAAAAAAATTACCTTTACTTTATAAAGTATTTTGTACATTTCTCCTGTGTGACCCTATTTGTACTCAGCCCGAGTAACAGCTTGCCTCTGCAAGCTTGGAGGCAGCTAGTGAAATCGCCACTGAGCTACTGTGCAGGTGCAGAAATGCATGAGACACCCTATTATGTTTAAGAGTTGGGAAGAAATAAATGTTTGGAAACTGGCTAGATGTTTTAACAGGTTGCTACACGTTTTAACATGGTGATCCCTACTATCCCCAGGCTAAGAGCTGCCCCTATTGATGCTGAAGTTTTAGAAAAGGAAGAAGTGAATGTCTGGGCCCTTGATAAACGTCTACAAAGGATATGCATTTATGTATCTAAATATATAAGGGGATGTAATCCCTTTCTTTTTTTACTACTACTGCAAGATCGATATTGATGATAGTGGATGTTTCAAACCACTGGGCATTGAAAAAGTATCATAATGATACAAAAGTTGGTAAGAGTGGAAGAGACAGTTGCAGAAAATATTACTTAAATTTCCCACCAGGCACTTCATCAAAATGACTCATCTTTACTGAAGAAAGGGCAAAAAGTGCTTTGTGGAAAAACTGCTTTTCTTCACAAATGTAGAAACAGAATTGTAGAAACAATATCATGACCCGCTGTATTGCAAACAAAGTAGGATTTTCAGAAAAAAATGCAATGCTTTTTGTAAATCTACAATTTGGTTACTTTTGGTTTTCATTTAGCAATATAGTAGCTTTCTGTAGTTCTAGTGTTTTGCACCTTCTTTCTTCCTTTCATGTTTTCTGCAATGTAATAATTTTAGGAAGCAATAATTCAGTGAGTTGTTTGTTCCAGTTTACCTCTGAATACAGACAATGCACACAAATACTTGCCTCTTAGTTATAATTTGCAGTTTTAAGTTTTCAGATTTAGCATTATAGAAATTACTTTAAACTTTGTGTAACCCATTTCTTTATAATATCAGCAGAATGGCATAAAGCTTGATTCATTGAAGAGGTCAGTGCCCATTTGGTCAGAGTCGCTGTTCTTTTTCTTTTGCCAAATTAGGGGCCAGCTAAAACTTCATAAACAGCCCTTTCCACAACAGCTTCTCTGCATTTTGTCAGCAGCAGTGTCACCTGCTGTTCTAAACAGGCTTGTAGAGGCATAGCAATTCATTTCTATTCATTAGGATTACTGTTATTAACTATGGTCTTTTTTGTGTCAGTGCTTAAATACCCAGAAGTGTGTGGTGTTGATGTGTTTGTGATCTTGAATGCTGTACTGATTTAGCTTTGACCTTTAAAAAATCATTATTACTATTATTACTACCAGGAATTCAGTGGAATAATGTGCACCAGTCAATGGCACAAGGAGGATACATGACCTTTGGATGGATGTGCTGGATGATGTTCTTTGACTCCATTTTATATTCTATAGGTGGCTGGTATTTCAGCAATATTATTCCTGGTAAGATCACGGTATTGTTCTTATTTCATGTTTTTGAAGAAGTTATTGAATGGAATGGATAGAATTGGCTTTCCTCATTTTATGCAACTAAAAAAAACCATATCTTTTTCTGAGTTGAGGTTTTGATGTGCAAAACTGCCTGATTGCCTTCAGGGACTGGGTAAGAAAGTCTTCCTATATACATAAATATTGAGTAGTGCTAACACATGGACTAGAATTTGTAGCCAGGCATGAAATATCTTTTGTATGCTTATGGGGATGACTAATATATGAAGGACTTAGCAATTTGTTGGTACTTCACAGTAACAGAGCTCAGTCTAGTGGCAAAACTTCCTGTGAAAATGGTGAATATTCTGAGTCAGTACTTGGGCTGAAACCCATGAACAGCAAGATATTTTCATATCACAAAGACTTCAAACTCTGATAACTGTATCTTGCTCCCAGTCAGTCCACAGTCCAATGCATAAAGAAAGCTAATTAACTTTCAAGTATATTCTCAGAAAGTAGTGGGATTTTTTTTTCATTAACCAAGTTTTATGAATATTATTGAATTGATTGAAGCATTTTTGGGGGAGGAGTAGCTGGAGAGCTGCCTGGCTGAAAAGGACCTGGGGGTGATGGTTGACAGCCGCCTAAACATGAGCCAGCAGTGTGCCCAGGTGGCCAAGAGGGCCAATGGCACCCTGGCTTGTATCAGGAATAGTGTGGCCAGCAGGACCAGGGAGGTGATAGTGCCCCTGTATTCGGCACTGGTGAGGCCGCACCTCGAATCCTGTGTCCAGTTTTGGGCCCCTCGATTCAAGAAGGACATTGAGGTGCTGGAGCGTGTCCAGGGAAGGGCAATGAAGGTTGGTGAAGGGTCTAGAGCACAAGTCTTATGAGGAGCGGCTGAGGGAGCTGGGGTTGTTTAGTTTGGAGAAGAGGAGGCTGAGGGGAGACCTTATTGCTCTCTACAACTACCTGAAAGGAGGTTGTAGTGAGGTGGGGGTCGGTCTCTTCTTCCCAGTAACAAGTGATAGGATGAGAGAAAATGGCCTCAAGCTGCGCCAGGGGAAGTTTAGGTTGGATATTAGGAAAAACTTCTTTGCTGAAAGTGGTCAGGCACTGGAACAGGCTGCCCAGGGAAGTGGTTGAATCCCCATCCCTGGAGGTATTTAAAAGACGGGTTGATGTGGTGCTTGAGGACATGGTTTAGTGGTGGACTTGGTGGTGGTAGGTTAACAGTTGGACCTGATGATCTTAAGGGTCTTTTCCAACCTTAACAATTCTATGATTCTATGATCTATGATTTTTAACCGTAGTCTAATGCCTCACTAGCTGCTTGAAATTTACCTTTCCTCTGATTTGCATATGTCACTTTTTCTTCCAGCCACTCAGTATTTGTTTTAAAAATATAAAAATAAAAAATGAATTTTGCCTTGAAAGATAGGGCTGTGTGGAATATACAATTTACAAACTTTAGCTTAAATTGACACCTGCCCTTCAGTGTCAATGAAATGCAACTCCAAACACACAGAGAGTGTATTGTGTGATTGGTAAGTGAAGCCTGGAAAGATTGGGCAATGCCAAAGTTTAGGTTGTGTGTAGGAGCATATTTTTGCCTTTTCTGTTTGCGTGCTAGAATAAATGTTTCTTATGCTGGCTGATTTGTTTAAATTGTGCAGATAGTAATAGAAGAATAATCTTTAATGATTGATGCAATGGATTATTGTTATAATAATAAAAAAAAAAAAGGCTGTTTGCCTTGGCAGGCCATTTGGTGCATTTTCTTTCCTCTAGGTTACAAGATTATGTTCGGCTGTGCCTCCATATTGTTAAGTCTATGATTCTGTTACACTTTAAAGCTGATTTGGAGATAGGGTAAAGCACAGTATCACCAAGGATTGATTATTTTATGGCAGGACCTGATGTTATGGCCAAATGACTTTTTTCCACTTTATTGAGGTTTGTTAAGTGCAGCTAAGAGTTTGAGCTAATTAAATGGTCTAACCAGCTCTTTGTAAGTAATGACAGGACATTAGTAGTCCACAAACAAATATGAAATGACTGTAAATTTTGCAACAATTTCTATCATAATTATCATCTAGGAAAATTTGGATTAAAGAACCGATGGTACTTTCCCTTTACTGTTTCCTACTGGAAGAACCTGTGTGGTGCAGAGAGGAGGAAGAGACATTATCTGAGTTCTAATATGTTTTTCTTCAATGAAAACTTCCAAGAAAAAGGTCTGTAGTCATAATAGAATTTTAATAACGGCTCTTTTCTGAATGGTGATTTTGATAAATCTGCTTTTATCATTGCTTGGTCTTATATTATGTGTTTAGATCTTGTCCCTTGCTCTCCTCCATTATATAGTGTATACTATGAACATTATATACTAACTGTTAATTGTGCTGTCACCTGTAACGCTTGCATCATTCAATTAAAACTATTGTACACAAATATTCAAGGAAACTCTTTAAAAAAATGTAGAATGAGTATCCCTTGGGTTCATCCTGTCCCTCTGTATTGCCTCTTTGCTTTGTTAGGACCTTCTGAAGTTCCTTGGACCCTTTCATACTCTTACTGAATCTGACAAGTGTTGTGCTTTATTAACTTTTTTTTTTCCTGCAGTTTGATTTTCTTCCTCCTCCTCCTCTGCTGTTTCTATTTGTTTCTTGTTTCTTGTTTCAGTGGAAAAATTAACTTTGTTCATTTCTTTCCCTTCTATTGCTTATTTCCCTCTTCTATAATCACTGTTCTTTCTGTCTTTGCTTCTTAGCTTTTTGTTTAAAAAGCTACTGTTATTGTAACTAATTTTTATCTGCCTTCAGATACTTTCACTGCTCTTCTATTTCTTTGTTCACTTGTTTAAAATTAGTTTATTTTTTTTAGGTTTTTTCCCCTCTCAGGTCTCTTTAAGGACTTTCTCAGATTTCATTTATGTTTTGTGAGTGAAGGAGTAAGTCACCCTCACCTATATTCCTTCTTGGGCCTTAGAACAATGTGATGGGTTGTGTTGTTTTGGAAGTTACAGTAGCTTGGAAATGATCCAGTTGTCTGTAGCATAGGTGAAGAAGCTGAACAACTCAGCAGTTTTATGTATTGGTATCTCCTAGAGTAGGACAAACTTCAAAACGTCTTGAGGTTCATTTAAACATTTATGAAGAAACTATCAGTATTAATTTTGTCTGAATTTCTGCAATCTGGAACAATTCCATTTTGTTGAGATGATTGTCCTTGGTCCTTACTTAAAATGAAGATTTTCAGTGTTTCCCCTTGGGTTCACTACATCCTCTGTTGAAACTGAAGAAAAAAAATTCTCCTATGTCTGAAAAGTTACTAGTGTGGTCTCTGACTCAATCCATCCAAGTGATTGCCTACAGCTTTGTGAATCTGTTTGTCTCACTTCTCCTCTGCTTAAACTGATGCACATCATGTGCTCGGTAGCAAATTGCCTGTGTGTGAACTCTAACACTGCCACGCATGCAAAAGAACTTGCTCTCTTTCATAAGAATTGGACATTATTGTACTGATAAAGGGATAAATGCATTTATGGATAATTTGCTTGGAACAGCAAAGTGACTTGCTCCTGGGCGATTTCTGCATTTGTTCCGTATAGCCCAGGTAGGGCCTGGTTCAGTGGGGGTGGAAAGCACTTTGGAAATCAGAGGTGCGTCAGGGAAAGTCTGGAGCATAGGTTCTACGAGCTGGAACTGCGACTAGATTAGGGCTGGCAGAGACCTGGGTGCTGAGTACCCACTTGGAACTCCTCTTAGAAGAAGTCCTAGGGTGATCAGTTTACTGCTTGCAAGTAATTTGGAGCTCGTCCTCTGAATCTTACCTGAGATACGTTGTCTGAGACTCTGTACTTCACATTTTTTTGTTAAGTTCCAGGATGTACTTGCAAATTTAGGAAGCAGTGGAAAAGCCATTAATAATATTTGTTGGTGATTTTAGTCTCCAGACCAAAAGATAGAGAAGCTAATGGGGAGAGAGGTTCATGGGTAGAACGACCTCAGAAATGTCACAGCTCCTGATAGTGCCTTGCTGGAAGGTAACCTCAAGCTTCTGGCAAAAGTTCTTTCTAAACTTAAAACTGATTGTGAAAGGAGCAAAAAAATTCTTCATTCCCAGCCTAAACAAACCAATCCTTGAAATCATGATATAATTTTTTATTTATAATTTGATTAATATCATTTTATGTATTTTTATATAGAGCATAATTATATCTTCTTGTAATATTTATTTATATTTTATTTAATTATATATAAAATAATCACATAAAATATAAAGTATAAATATTATAAATGAACATATATATTTTGATATATAAAATATATATTGAAAAGGATAATCCCCTCCTCTCATAATTCTCATCCATAACAGTTTCTGTTTCTTTGGACTAACGTTCCAATTTGGCTTGCCTTTGTTTTAAAAGAAAAAAAAAAATCCCACTGCCAGATTTCTCAGTTGTAATGAGTCAATAAAATATTACATGTTAATAATATATTTAGGGGCTGGTTATTGACTGTGCTCATGTTCAGAAAGCAGTGCCAACCTTTCCTCCCTTTGCTTTACTGACTGAGAGAAATAAGAGGATTAACTCGCTATGCCTGTTAATGTTATGTGCCTGAAACTGGATGGCATATATGGAGTAGTTCACAGTTAGAATTTTCTCATACTTATGGGCATGAAGCTATGATTCAAGCAATGTTATTCTAAGTGGTTTTTCCACTAGAAATAAAATATGACAACTATTTTATGACTCTACGGAGACATATGTGGACATGCACACAACTTGGCGTAATTGTTTTAGGTTGTTTTTTAAAACTGCAAATAGGCCAAATTCTTAGCAAATATTAACTGGCATAGTATCTTTGATTCCAGTGGAGCTTGCGTCGGTTTGGAGCATCTGAACATCTTTTCCAGGCTTTGGTAAATGTCAACAGGGATTAAGTTAATTTGTTATTCCCTACACACATGTTTAGATTCAGCAATGCTCTTGATCTGCTGCTCTTCCCCATACAGACCCAGCACCTCCAAGTTGGAAAGACCCTTGCATCGAGGGAGCCACCATTGGTGTCATGCTGCTGTCTCTCACCAAAGAGCATGTGGATGGCCAGAAGGCTGCTGTTAAAGATCTCAGCCTCACTTTCCACAGAGGTCGGATAACTGCGCTCTTGGGACCTAATGGAGCTGGCAAGACAACGGTTATGTAAGCCTGCCATTTAATGCTATTACACTCCCCTCTGATCTCTGCTGTGCTTTCTCACTTCTTCCTGCTTCACTAACCTGGTCTCCTTCTATGACAAGGTGACCCGCTTAGTGGATGAAGGGAAAGCTGTGGATGTTGTCTACTTGGACTTCAGTAAGGCCTTTGACACCGTCTCCCACAGCATTCTCCTGCAGAAGCTGGCTGCTCACAGCTTGGACAAGTGCACTCTGAGCTGGGTTAAAAACTGGCTGGACGGCCGAGCCCAGAGAGTGGTGGTGAATGGAGCCAAATCCAGTTGGCGACCGGTCACGAGTGGTGTTCCCCAGGGCTCAGTGTTGGGGCCGGTCCTGTTCAATATCTTTATCGATGATCTGGATGAGGGGATTGAGTGCACCCTCAGTAAGTTTGCAGATGACACCAAGTTAGGTGGGAGTGTCGATCTGCCGGAGGGTAGGAAGGCCCTGCAGAGGGACCTGGACAGGCTGGATTGTTGGGCTGGGGCCAACTGTATGAGGTTCAACAAGGCCAAGTGCCAGGTCCTGCACTTCGGTCATAACAACCCCAGGCAATTCTACAGGCTTGGGGAGGAGTGGCTGGAAAGCTGCCTGGCTGAAAAGGACCTGGGGGTGATGGTTGACAGCCGCCTAAACATGAGCCAGCAGTGTGCCCAGGTGGCCAAGAGGGCCAATGGCACCCTGGCTTGTATCAGGAATAGCGTGGCCAGCAGGACCAGGGAGGTGATAGTGCCCCTGTATTCGGCACTGGTGAGGCCGCACCTCGAGTACTGTGTTCAGTTTTGGGCCCCTCACTTCAGGAAGGACATTGAGGTGCTGGAGTGTGTCCAGAGAAGGGCAACTAGGTTGGTGAAGGGTCTAGAGCACAAGTCTTATGAGGAGCGGCTGAGGGAGCTGGGGTTGTTTAGTTTGGAGAAGAGGAGGCTGAGGGGAGACCTTATTGCCCTCTACAATTATCTGAAAGGAGGTTGTAGAGAGGTGGGGGTTGGTCTCTTCACCCCAGTAACAAGCAATAGGACGAGAGGAAATGGTCTCAAGCTGCGCCAGGGTAAGTTTAGGTTGGATATTAGGAAAAACTTCTTTACTGAAAGAGTAGTCAGGCACTGGAACAGGTTGCCCAGGGAAGTGGTTGAGTCCCCATCCCTGGAGGTATTTAAAAGACGGGTAGATGCAGTACTTGAGGACATGGTTTAGTGGTGGTCTTGGCAGTGGTAGGTTAACGGTTGGACCTGATGATCCTAAGGGTCTTTTCCAACCTTAACAATTCTATGATTCTATGATTCTATGTTTGTGAACTCTTTGCTATGTCTTTTTTTTTTTCCAATTAAACATTTAATAAACTCCCCAAAGCACATGGAAAGTGAAACCTATAATATCTACAGCAAAAGCAATGTAATGAACAGAGAACTGGGTCCTCTGTGCTACTGAAACCATGATGTCATGGTTTAGAAGCAACTTAAGTAGGAGCTGGACATGTCTATTTGTGGAGTTAAACACATCTCAGGAAAGCGTTCTTTTCTGGCATCCCATGTGTACTCCTATCACACGGAGAGTGTGGAGTTTTATGAGGTTTTGTGCTCTGTTCCTAAAGGCTGCAAGGGCCTTCTTTCTTGGCAGTTGACAAGAAATGAAAATAATAGAATAAAAATGACATTTATAAATGTCTTAATTAAGAAGTCTATGTATTTCTACCTTTATGGTAACTATGATCATCTGTAATAAAACCAGTGATGCAGGATGGGACCCTATTAGGAATTACTCCTCAGCTAGAATACACACATGAAAAAGGAAACAATGGTCTGTTATATTTGGCTGGGAAAAAAGTGATTTTGTTCTGGGAATAAGGAAATGAAGGATTTTTGACATCTTGGTTTAAAAAAACCAAACCAAAACAAAACCCAAAACAAAATAGTAACGGTGTTTCTATAACTATGCTCAACTGAATTGGTGTTGCTCTAAGGATGCTAGGACGTGCCTCAGGAAATCCAAGTGTGAGCTATGTAATACAGTCATTACACATGATCTTGCTGAATTTTTTTTTTTGTTTTCGTGTATCAGATCACTGTTGACTGGTCTGTATCCACCGAGCTCCGGTACCATTATTATTAATGGAAAGGACATACGTACTGATCTGGCTGCCATCAGGACAGAGCTGGGTGTTTGCCCACAGTATGATGTTCTGTTCAACGTATTAACGGTGCGAGAACATCTACTGCTTTATGGATCAGTGAAGGCACCTGGCTGGACAAAGGAACAGCTGAATCAGCAAGTCAGTGGGTAAGTTTTCCTTTCATTTGTTGAAGTCTGTCAAGTAAATTGGTAGTGTCTATTGGAAGCCACCCAAACAAGAAAGTGCTAAAGCAAAATTCCAAGTAGAAGCGAATGGAAACTGCAGGATTTCCATGAGTTTTTATCACACTTCATGTTCTGAAATTGTGCCTTGAAAACGGATTTCCTAGTTTCTAACCTTTACTTGAATGTATTTGTAGTGAAACTGTCAATGATTAAAACCCTAGTATACAGAACCATCAAATAATCATGTTTTGACTGGAGTAGAGATGGTTAGCCTGGTAGCAGCTCTAGTGGTTCCTGCCTCACACTGTTTGCCTTACCTCCCTCTTGCTGGAGAGGCAGATAGAAAGTAAACTGCTGTGTGTTCGCCCTGAGTTTTCAGATAAGTCAACACTGATTTTATGTATTTATTATCCTGTATTCCCTCACCTGCAGTAGAAGGAAGACGGGAAAACCAGAAAAGGCAGGTAAAGGCGGTGCTTGTTACAGTCTTTTGAAATAGGCCGTCATCTTTTTCCTTTGTCAAATTCAGATGTTAAATGTGTTTAATAAGTGAAAGCGTTTAAAAACAAACAATCCAATAGGAATCACAAGCCAGAGCTCTGACATGACCTCAGAGGATTTGCCATTTGTCAGGTTGAGAATGTTTGCCAATGTTTTTAGGCTGCTACTTTTTTGATATAGGACTAGATTTTCTTCATTTTTGCATCATGTATATTAAACTACTAGTAAACCATACAAGGTGAGATCTTGTTCACTAATGGTAAACTGCATTTTCTGAACTTTAGGAATAAAATGTATGCTCTTCTAATAGTATGGCAGTGTAAATAGTTTGTTTACCTTCTGATTCATGCTAGACTGTGTGGAGGGCTGGACACTTCCATGCTTCAATGGAAATAAATGTCAAGTTGATGGAACTTCTCCTTAAGTGTACAATTAGGCATATGCAGACACATTTGTCACAAAATGGCTTTCCTTTTTAGCGGCTATCATAAAAGTCTGTTACTTTAAAATTTTGATCTGAAAAATCGCTGATGTGGGACACTGCATTCTCTCTAGAAACAACAGAAACAACTCTCTAGAACAACAAGGACAAACCAAACATAGTGTTTGGTTAAAATTTATGCAAAATAATATCCTGTATTTTATTGTATTTAGACTGCTGAATTGCAATTTCAACAGCAGTCTGTCATACTAATGGCACATAAGAATACCCAGGACTCTGCAGGCCTTGCTACTAAGAAAAAATTATTTTTTTTTTAAAGGCAATGAATGCTTTAAAATACTTCAGAGAAGTTAGAAAAGCAACAAAGCAATGAAACAAAATTTGCTTTTTATTAAGCAAAAATAGATGGCTTCTAAAGAGATTAAGAGTAATTTTCCTGGATATATATCTATACAACAATTATAGAAACCTCTTTTCTTAAAAATGGAAAATTCTTTTAGGGTAAATGGCATGGTTTACAGACTGCATATTCACTCAAATGATTTGGGAGATTAGTTTAGGACTGTTGAGCGTTTTATGTCTTGCTTGCCAGGCTGATAGAACTGAAAGCTTTTAGGTCAATGACTGGATGTTCAATGTGATAAAAAATAAATTGATGGTCTTTCAGTGCTGCCTTTATTGAGCATGTTTCCACACACTGCTCAGATGCAAGATCATCAGAGGGCGAGGGCTGAATAGGCAATGTCTGTAAGGTATCTTCCAGTCCTTAACACAGGAATTAGATTAGGTAGTATTATTCTACCTAGGGATCACTAATCCGTTTGCCTCACAGAAACATGTCTTAAGAAAAAAAGGGAAAAAAAAAAAAAAGCTGCAGTGTTACGTTATTTGCTTCAAGTGACTACACATTTCCTAAAAACTCAGGCATTTTTTAAGGTTCTTTATGTAGTTGCAAAAACTGAAGCACTGTTTAAGTCATGAAACTAACCATCTTTACCGTGGTTTAAGAGGCCATAATCTAGAGTTTGCTGAAATTGTTGGACAAACTCATATTTATTTTATTGGACTTAATTTCAAAATTGTCTGTTCTTATCCTGTACAATACTTATTCAGAATTTGTATTTCAGGTGGTGATTAGTGTTTATACTTTGTAGGTAAAGAGATCATTTTTTTTCTATTTGTTTTTGTCACCAAAATGTATAATCAGTCAGAGGTAGTGGTTTTTTCACTTTCCATTTACAGTGACTTTTCAGTAATTCTGCTCTGGGTGGACATGATGTGACTGGAAAAACTTTTTCAAAATTGGTCCTGTTTCTGTACTTCTATTTCAGAGCTCTGGAAGATGTGGATTTATCTCAACATCAGTACAAACCTGTTGGAGCCCTTTCTGGGGGAATGAAAAGGAGGCTGTCAGTTGCCATCTCCTTTATTGGAAACTCAAAGACAGTTGTTCTAGATGAGCCTACCAGTGGACTAGATCCATGTTCTCGCCGTAGCATCTGGGATGTTCTTCTGAAGTACAAAGCTGGTAAAAGCTTACAAACATAATTTGCTGCTTATTTTCCTTTCTGGAATTCCGTTTCAATAAATTTAAACAGGATAGTCAGAATATTAGTATTCCTATTCAGCAACTAAATACATTAATTTCAGAGGTAACATTTAATCGAACTTGGGAAACTTTAAAGCAGCCAAATGAGATTACAAGAATTACCTGCTACCTCACAGAAAGATGCCCAGTCTAACAGAAGATTGATCTTAGTTCTGAATCCTTTCCTGAAGTTTCTCTTCTCTTACCTTTTTCTTTTTCTGTTAGCTTCTCAAAATTATTTTCTGGTTTTCATTTCCCATTTTGCACATATCTGTATATAGATGCATATAGACTTCTAATGAAAATAGACTCACCAGTCAGTTTGCTACATTAATTTTTTAAGTGCCGTAAGGTTAAAAACTGATTGTGGGAAGTAAAGTCTTCAGCTAGTGAGCACTCAATTAGCTGTAATAGCTCACAGTGAATGATCCATTGAAACAGACACTGCTGTTATGTGATTTTAAGGAATTTCTTAAGCTCTTAAACCATCTTGAAGTTGTAATGGCTTAATAATGCTTACTATGTATAATAGAAGGCAAAACAAGTTTAGACCTGAATCTCAGACTGTAAATCTGAATGCAGGTTTTGTTTGTGTCTTGCAGTTCTGTTTTGAAGGGATCTGAAACATGTTCCCTTAAGGTTAAAGGACCCTTGTGAAAGCAAGATGTGTTTCTCTAGAAACCAGGTTTTGTAGACATGTACCAATCTTTCTGATGCAGGTTGCACGCTGATCTTTACCACTCACCATCTTGATGAGGCAGAGCTGCTCAGTGATCGCATTGCCATCCTGCAGCGTGGCCAGCTGAGGTGCTGTGGTTCTCCCTCTTATCTGAGAGAAACATATGGCCAGGGACACAGTCTAACACTCATAAAAAAGGTATACTAAAAATGTACTGTACAGGACTTAACAGTGCCTGACAAGTAATAACTGTGTATATTCTAAGGGAGCCGTATGTCCCTGCCAGGAAGTAATATGTGATATAGATTATCAGAGAGCCAGCAAAACATGTTTTTACCAGCTTTATTGTTTTTTTTTTTTTTTGTGTGGGTGGTATTATTATTACTACTACTATTATTATTATGTAGAAGAACACAATGACATCTTTGAAAATGATGAATTTCAATATTTAGCTGTGAAAAGGGCTTTGTCTCACTGTTCTTTATTACTGGGAAGTAGTCTCTGTGTCCCAGGTTTGATTCAGTTTCATCAGTGGAAATTTTCCTGTAAGAATTCTACTATCAAGTCCCATACTTCTGGTAACATTTGATTTTTTTGTGCCTGATTATCTTTCTTTCCTTATAGCCCTCTGTGTTTGAAATCCAAGATCCTAAGCATATTGTTCGGGTCACATCTTTGGTACAGACCCACATCCCGGAAGCCTTCTTGAAAGAGAACAGTGGAACTGAGCTGACATATGTGATTCCAGAAAGGGCAGATAAGACCTCTTTTAAAGGTCTTTTTCAGGCTTTAGATCAAAGCCTTCATCATCTACATCTGACTGGCTATGGCATTTCTGACACCACCTTGGAAGAGGTACTTTTAGTTTTTCTGTGTAATGGCATTTTCTTGGTTAGAGAATCCTGTATTAGCTTCCAGCTACTCTTTTGTATTTTGTATATATTATCTTCCATATTCCACAACAGTCTCTTGTGAGAAGCATGTTTCCTAAAAAAAACCAAAAAAACCCCGCCAAAACAAAAAAGAAAAAAAAAAAAAAAAAGCCTCGAGCAAAATGTATACTTTATAGTTTTGCTGTACTGTTAATTTCAGCACCCATTCTACTACGACTTATTTCAAGAATCCGATGTGAACACTGAGGAACTGTGTAACTCTCAAATGTTTGTTTCTGCATTTACTTAAGGAAAATTTAATGTGTCATTGATTTAATGAGTACCACTGCTGTCCTGGATCTTTAACACTGGAATGAGCTTTGAACTTTCAAGTCTGGAGGTTCAGTTCAGGTAACTCTTGGGATGGAAAAAAAAATGCTGAGAATACTCTCTGACTTACAAAGTTCTAAAGCTTAGGACTTAGCAAAACTCTGTGGGGAAATCTCTAAAGAGTATTTTGTGTGTATACCTAGAGAGAGAGAGAGAGACGCTTACATACATGTATATATGAACATATATACACATTAATATATATATACACATATATGTGTGCATATATATACCAAACAGACCAGAGAAAGAGATTCTGTTATGCTTCTCCATCACTTCTGATTTTAGCTCTATATAAATAGCCATATCAGTGAGAAGTTATTTTCCTCGGACTGTTTTTATCCTGACTATAACTTCTAAATATCAAGATTCCCTAGACCACCAATGTTCAAGTTCCATATTATAGATCCTTTTGAAAATATATTTTTTTTCCACTTCTTCAAGTGGTGAATGGAGACTAATGTCAGTATTTTTTTGATACAGAAAACACATCTATTTTTATTTGATGTCACAATTCATTCAGTATCACTTTGTGCAACTGATTTCTCCAGTGATTGCCTATAGTGTTAAAGACAGACAAAGTTGGACTGTTTTCTATAGAAAATTTAAGATATGTTAGAAAAAAAACCGACAAAAATAATGAAATGCAGATTCCTGTAAAGGGATATTTTTTATATATATAGCATTAAATACTTAGAATGGAAAAGGGGTGTATCCCTTCTCCCTCTGTTCCCTGGAAATGCATGAGATGATATGATGTAGTACTGTGGTCAGCTGGAGCACAAGATTCCCCAGGGAAGATGCTCATCTTTCCCTGTTTTCTGAAGATGATACACTTTAAGGCCTCTCAGACATCACTTATGCATTGTATTTTTGCTGTGTCAGCTATACATATGGGAATTAATGGGGTCAGGTATTTGAAACCGCATCAGCAGTTCTGAGTTTGTTTTGCAAGTTTAGAGTTGTTCATCTTATATAATCTGTTGAAAAAATATAAATAGAACCCCAATAATGCAAGCAAACCTAAAATGACAATTGTTCATGGAATTTATTGAACGAATACGCCACCACGTGGAGCTGCTGTATCCTGAAGTGGTCCATTGGGAGACATCTTTAGGGCTATATTGATTTGCTACATAGGTTTTAGGGCCCAGCACAAGCATAAATGATCTGGTTTTGCACATTTGTTTTTAAACTGCAGTCCAAAGAAAGACCTACCAACAAGTATGTGGTTTCCTTTGAATTTAAGCTCTTTACAACTGAGTTATTTATACAGGGAAAAAAAAAACCAAAACATCTCTTCAGTTTTTCTCTTATAAATGACCACAGTACATAAAGCTAGTGTGGCAAGCATTTGCTGTGGCAAGCATTTGCTATGGCCAGAGCCGGGGTGGAGGGATAAATAATACAAGGTTAATAAACATTTTACATAATGCTATAAAGTAAATTATGTTTATGCTATAGAATTCTATAAGGCAAGTCAAAAGCTTATTGAAAAAGCTTATTGAAAAATTGTTATTTTCCTTCAAATTATGTAGAGTGATTTACATGCTGTAAGAAAGAATACTGTTCACTGCCAAACTTTATAGATTCTGAGGTAATGTATATATTGAGAACCTTTTTTGATTATGTCCCTGTGGGATATCATGGGAGTTTCCAGAACTGGCATCTGTAAAGTAAACGTGAAGTTGTCATGGAATATGAGGAAGCTTCCTCAGTGTGCTGTATCTGTTATTCAGTTTAGAGCTTGCTTTTGGCTGTTTTCTGCAAGGGTGGTTAAAAAAAAAACTTTAAAGGTGATATTAGATATTGATGTATCATTCTTCAGCTTGAAGACTTAATGCATTAATTTGGGGTGATTTCTGTCATCTCTGCATCTCATCATTAGTCGTTGTTACAACCTCAATTCTCCATTTTCTTATCAAAAGCCTCTTTGCATTGGCAACTAAATGGATAGCACATAATAGCACTATTTAGTCTATTCAAACAATTCAATCTGGAAACAAAGAACTCTGACTTTAAAGGATGAAATGTGTTATAATTTTTATTTTATCCTTTCTTTTTGTTCTCTCATACACTTGCCATTATTCTTTTTCAGTCTGAGGGACACTCGCGCTCTCTCAAAATCTTACTCTTCAAGGGAAACCAGGCTTCCATTCATACTTCAAAGCAATCTTGAAGTTCTAACAAAATCAGTTCCTGACACTTTCAAATCTCACTGATATTATATTTCCTTCATTTTAGGTTTTAAATAACTTTTCCGACCATTTGTATTTGGGTACTTTACAATGCTTGTAATCCAAAGAGTGCTAGCAGAACCAAAAGGAGGATAGAAGGGTGGTTAGTTAAATTAAGTGTATACTGAGAGCTCTCTGGAGGATGATGTTTCACTTTCTGGCAACTCTGGAGGTTTCAAAGCTTTTTGCTTTGCTTTGAGGAGAGAACAAAACCATTGAAACATCTTTGCAAAATAAGATGCATCAAAATACCTGTTAATGGAGTACTACTTTAAATTCTCTTCCTTGAAATGACCAGAGAGTTTGCCCCAAAACTTTCTAGGGAACGCCATATACCTCCTTGAAATATTTTAGCCTTAAAACACTAGGTAGCTTCTAATGAGATTCAGTTTTGTTGAGAGTGCTCTAACATCTAATAATGGCACAATCATATTAATCTTTATCACTGTAGTATTGCCTTCTGGCCAGACCTTTTTCCTAGAGGGAAAAAGCACTTCCTATGCCTACTGACAATCTGGCGGTTTGAAAGAAGCAGACAGGGCAGTGGCTGCTGCTTGCAAGCTGGGCAGTCCTTCTCAACAGCCGGCATGACTGCCTGCTCTCCCCATCCCCAAGAGTGGCCATGGTGGTCCTCCAGGGCCTGGCATGGAGCAAGCTCGCAGGGCAAGTGCTGGAAGTGAACCATGCTACTCCTTACCTATGTTAAGCACTTTCCTCAAAAGCATACAGAGTTTATTCCTGTGGCTTTGAGCTGTGCCAAGTGTCTGTCTCCCTCTGTGTGTGTATCTAAGTTTGACAGTCAGAAGTATTCCTATTTAGCATATAACCATTGATCTGCTTGCAAAAGTTCCTCAGTCAACAGTCATCCACAGTGAATGGCTCTAAGACTGCTTCTGCATTGTTCTGCTTAGCGAAACACACCTGTAGCTACAGAAGGCTACGCTGAGCATGGACTGCCTGGAAGAAAATACAAAAACAATGTGAACAGAAAATGTAGTAAGAGGACAATTGGCTCCTACATAGGGAACTTATTTAAGGTAAAATATGGATTACATGTGTAGATTTAAAACTTAGAATCTTCCCAGGGATACTTGCCCTAGTACTGCTCAGTTACTGAAGAAAATTCAGTGATGCTGAATTATGCAGAATGTAAACATTTCCCAAGTGGAAGATAAATATTTCTTAAAAGGGACATTTTCAGATTTCAGTATTTGTTTGAGTGTTACCAGTGGTTCAAGTATGGAACAATGAGTATTTATCACTGCTCTGTGCTCACTGATATGTTCATAGGGGTCTGCCCATCCTAGTGAAAAGGTCTACAAAAACAGTTGGGAAAATGTTAAACACTGCTTCCATGTCATCCTAATTCTATGTGCTGCTTACTTTTCAGGGAGTTTTATATGGCTTTCAAATTACTTAATATGTTACCACCCACAATTTTGACTACTCTTTTTGCAGGTACCTGTTGCAAATTAACTGACAGCAAGCAATTCAAGCAATTAACACTTTCCCACTGCAAAATACCTAGGATACACATGGGATTTGTGGGATAGGAGGGCCCAGAATTGTTGCTAAAATATCAGTCTGTGGTTTTAGATGATAAAAGACTGTCTATAGGTGTTGGTTGTTTTCTCCCCCCCGCCCCCCCCCGCCCTGCTTTCTCTTTCTTTCAGCCACTTTGGTTTTCTGCACTTTTTCCTTTCAGGTGAAGATGTGTTTTAGGAATGATAACTAAGGTGTGACAAGGTCCCCATGCTCTGCAGTGCAGTGTCAAGGATACTGTCCACTGTATCTGTGAACCAGGCTTGTTTTTCTGATGATGTCCCAAAGAAGGAATCAGAAAGAAATCAGAGAGTAGCTGCCTAGTATAGCTTAGAGGAGGTGCAGGAAATACTACTTCTGTCCACAATAGCCTGTGCAACACTAGATAAATTGTCATTTCTTCTGTGCAATATGGTCCCTAATGATTACCATTCTTAATAGGATGTTTGAGAGCTGCCTGGATACTATGGGGGGGACTGGGCAATGCAGGTGGCCTTCTACTTCTATGGCTGTATCAGAATAGCTGTGTCAGTGAAGCTACAGTAGTACGTATTAAAAAAATGTTTGGTGGTTTTGTTTCTTTTTTGAGGCATAGTTACATCCTCTCTTCAAGTGACATGACGTGATTAAAGAAGAAAATGTCTGTCTGCAACCACAGCAGGAATTTTGACACTGAACTGAGTATATGCAGGCAACATTTTGTAGTGTAGCTTTTGTCCTAGCCAGAGAGGAGCAGTTCCTTTGTGGTTTTAGTTGGTTCAGTTTGCTTGAATAAGCTTGGTTTGCTTGACAGAATTGGTGTGCAGAGGAGCCATCAGCAAGCAGGTCCAAGACAACAAATTAGAATGTGGCTTTGGGCAGTTTGGGATCTCCCTCCAGGGTCTGATATAGAAATGTCAGGAGGTATTAATTTCTTCTGGCCTTGCAGTTGTTAATGGCCAAAAGTGTTCCCTGAAAGTTGGCAGGTAACAAATGCAATCAATAACCACTGTTAAATGGCAATTATATTGACTAAGCAAAATATGGTTTATGTAACAGTCAGACCTTAGCAAGTTAAGAAATATCTTTCCACAACTATAAAGTACTTCAAATTGACTGGTTTTTATTATCTATTGTATGAACTCCTTGCAAACAAGGAATTTTTTGCTATAGCTGATATCAGGCTCTTTTGTGGGAAGAAATAAATGGTTTCTTAATGATTTCTGAAAGTTGCACTGTAGTTATAATCTAAGTCTTGCAGCTCAACACAAACAGAGAAGAGAAAGCAAGAGAAGGCTTTCATCAAGAGAAAACAAAACTTGGTTATACTTTTGTTGTTCAATTAGAGGTGTTCATGGTAGCTGTATTTTCTGTTAATTTTTCTTTTATTTCTCTTTATCTGAAGTTCCTAGATCACTGTTTAAATTGCAGTTCTGGTTAAGATAAAAAAGGTTAATTTTATTTTTCATTTTGAGCTTACAAGAAGTGTAATAACCGACTGACTATGAGTGTTAATAACCAACTCACTATGAAAGCTGTTCCAAGCTTTTGCAAGGCTGAGGGACTGATAAATGAAATACATCCCTATGAAATTCAAAGGACTTTACGTGGACAGAACTGTGAAACAGGATTAAGCAAGAAGTAGTAGGTCAAACACAAACCTATTTGGCAAAGTGTATATAGCATTTAAATAGATCTCATGATTATGAAGTTGGTGAATTCTGCTGTTTTTTTTAAAATGTTATCTTTAACTCCCCTCTGATGTGTGTCCCCCTGCTTAGGAAGATTCAACCCATACAAATTTACTCCAGTACAGATTTTTAGATTGTTACTTTTGTAAAAAAATCATTTCAGTTTTTTCCCATGGTGATTTCAGGTAACGGTTCCTATCATTTTCTCCCAATTTGGTGTATGCATGCTAATGGTTTTGCTACAAAAACATGTGCTGTTGTCCAGTCCTCTCCACAGTACTAGTTAGACAGGACTTTGTTAATGTTGAATGTGCCCGATGATTGTATTGTCCTTTAAATGTCTTTCAATAACGTTATTGCCCGCATGCTTGCATAAATCTATGGACATTTCCTCTGTGGATTGTCAGTTCCGTAGGATTTTGTACATTAGCTTTAGTTGTACTGGTACGACTAGAACTCTTTGGTAGCAGTTCCAGTTGTGCCCACAGATTTCTAGCTGGAGTATCAGAAGAGACTTGAAGCTGTTCATGTGCCCTTGGTAAAAACTGCAGTAACTGAGTTCCACAGCTCAGGAGCACAAAATGTCAGTCAAGGGTAGCCAGTCTATTGAAAAATCTTTGCAGATAGAAGTATGCATGGGCCAACAATGGTTTGCATAAGTGCTTTTATTGGCATTTATTCCTTTCCCCTTATCCCCTAATTTTATAGTCATTCCAGCAGGGAGGCTACAGCAGCCACTACTACTATCTGACAACCTGGATGGTTTGGGAGATATATATATATATGTATATAAAAAGTAGTTTTTAGAAAATGGATTCTAAATTATTTTTTTCTTATTTCACGAAAGGTATTTTTGAAGCTACTGCAGGACTCAGAGAAGATGCCCTATGTTCCACGGGCAGCACAACTGGACCATACAAATGGTGCGGAATCAGCCTGTAAGTAGAAAATTAGGTACCTTTTGAAGCAGCCAGATTTATAAAGAACACAAATGCAAAGATAAACATGCACGAAGTTCCCAGAGTTGAGGAATGCACAAGCAAATGGAGAATACTGCCTGCTACCATCTGGTAATTTTTTTTGTACATGTCACATGATCTGCCTTGGGTAGTAGGTTTTTATATGTCTACTGTAATTCTCTTCAGTATCACTTTACAGTTGTCTTCCCACCCTTCTACTATGTGTACACATGCACACAAGCATTCTCTCACTGTAATAGCATTAACGTACTGCTTCCTATCAGTCCCTGGCAACTAATTACCTTCCTTGACTCATAGTGACAATGGATAAATATTTCTGGGATATACCACAGATATAAAATCTGTAAGCTATTAAAAAGGTGTATTCATCTCCATCCATGTGCAAATAAAAAAAATAAAAGCTGTCGTCCCCCCCCAGTCGTCCCCCCCCAGTAGAAGATCATTTGTCCTCTCAGGTGGCATGTTATTTCGGGTTCCCTTACATGTTCATTTTAAAACAAGTTCCTTTGTGCTTTCTATTTTCCTGCCCTGCAAGCCTGGGAGGAGGTCCTTGTTAACATTTCTGAAACCTTAGGAAGCTTGCTCTCCTTAAAAACTCTTCTTAGAAGTCACTAATGTGACACCTTGCAAAATGCAAAACTCAAGTTCTCTAATGACAGTGCCCACCAAGCTCATCAATATTTTCTCATTGTTCCTGGGACTCTCATGCTTATATCCGTACCATGTTTCTTTCTATTTGATGATTTATATCTAGATTATAGTCTCCTTCAGTTAGATGTCAAACATTGTGTTCTATTTGTTCAGTCCTTTTTGTTTTGTTTCTATAGAACACAGCCACAGAGAGGTCCTGGTCTGTGACTGGGGACCTTCGTTGTTACAGTAATGGAAACAATAATTTTGAACCAAGCTTGTGTTATTTGTTAAGATAAATTAAATTGGATCTGCCAGTAATGAGTAATCAGTGCCAAGAATTGTGGCCTATGATAAGACTTTTTTTCACAAAGTGCAAACTTGACTGGATGACTTTTTCCAGAGGGTCTCTTTTGCTGGACTATTTCAGTCCCTGTTGAATCAATGAAGATGTAACTATATAACTAAAAACCCTCACTAAGCAAATAAAATATCCATTCCTGTGAGTGGTGAGAACAAGACTTCCATTCAAAATACAGCTTTGAATATCCCTTTATTTTATAACAATCAGTTGTGTATTTCTTCAAGGCTCAGCTAGGATATCTGAACCAATTTAAAATCAAAACAATCTGTCTTCTCTGCATTGCATTTTCATTAAAGAGTAAGATTTACAGTTTCCTAAAGTCATGAAAACAGAGTATACTGTACCTAACGACTTGATATCTTTTACCATCTGCATTTCAAAACACATAGCTTAGTATTTGTTCAAGTTATTATATTAATAAAGAATCTAGTAATCAGAGACTCTGTGTTTTTCAGTCTGATAAATTATAGCAAGAAAATGTGATGATAATGCCATTTCTTTGGGGATGGGAGTACTGAAAAATTGTCATTCATTGCAGATGACTGTCATTCATCATTAAGGACAGTTGTGAAGTGTAGGCATAAAGGATCTGGGAAATGGTCATGAAAGGTATCCATCATTGTCAAAGCTAACCAGAATACTCCATGGGCAATAGCCTGACCTGTATAATTTTGTCTTTGAAAGCAGATTCAAAGGCAGCCAAACTTTCTGTTGTCAAAGTAGTCTAATGAATTTTCAAAACCCCCTAAAGCAAACAGCTGGGTTATTGAGAAGATCACAGGATGCTGCTATTTGATTTGTAAAATAATTTGGATTAGAGACGTGCTTTGACAAAGTATGGATCTGAGCACAAGCAGCAGTATTGGCTATCCTTTACTGGTACTGAGCCCTTGAGGTGTCAGGATTGTGTAGAAATCAAAATGTTGTCTCGTCTCCCAGACCAGTGGAGTGGAGTGGTGTGCATGTCCTTTCTTAAAAGAAACTGCAAAAAATCAGTACATGATTTAGGCTGATGACCAATGCCAAAACCAGGCAAGAGGCATCACTTCAGCAAATGTGACAGTATCTAACTGAAGTTGGAGCTTTGATAATTTCTAGTTATGTTTTACAGTGTTTTATTATACTGGGTCTGGCTGGAATGGAGTTCATTTTCATTTATGGTGCTGTGTTTTGGATTTGTGACTAAAATGGTGTTGATAACACAGCAGTGTTTTGGCTATTGCTCAGCAGTACTTGCAGTGTCAAGGCTTTCTCTTTTTCTCAGGTGAGTAGAATGAGGGGTGTGCAAGAAGCTGGGAGGGGACGACCTGGACAGCTGAGCCAGATTGACCAGAGAGTTATTCAATGCCATATAGTGTCATGCTCAGCAGTAAAAACTGAGGACAGGGTTTTTTTGGGGAGACAGCCATTGCTACCAGACTGGCTGAGCACCAGTCTGCTTGTGGGAGGTGGTGAGTGATTGCCTTTGCATCGCTTGGGTTTTTTTTGTGTTTTTTTTTTTCTTTCTTTCCTTTTTCCTTCACTTCTTAAACTGTCTTTATCTTGACCCACAAGTTTTCTTGCTTTCTGTCTTCCTATGCTCTCCTCCATCCTGCTGGAGGAGGGGGAGTGTGAGAGAGCATCTGTGTGGTGCTTAGCTGCTGGCCAGGGTCAACGCACCACAATAGTGTAAAATAAACTCAGAATTATTTGACCCTTTCTAAATGCAAATATTAGAGGTAAGTAGCAGTCCATTAATTAAATTAATTATAACAATTTTAATACTGGTAACTTTAAAGATACAAAGAACACTGTGTAAATTCTAGTGGTTTAAGTTTCCTTTATGGAAGTTTTACTCATAATTTTTAGTTTTATTCTAATGAAAAAACCTTGGAATAAAACTCACCTTTTGGCGAGAACAGTTAACATTTTCTTTTTAAGTCAGGGAATGCCTATGTGCGCAGGCATAATACATGCATATATTATAATACAGACATGCATAATTAATTTCTACACAGCTGGATCATACAATTGATGGTTATTGTTTTGTA
Organism: Theristicus caerulescens; assembly: GCA_020745775.1. Taxonomy (NCBI): domain Eukaryota; kingdom Metazoa; phylum Chordata; class Aves; order Pelecaniformes; family Threskiornithidae; genus Theristicus; species Theristicus caerulescens. The sequence continues at coordinate 90,759,887 of CM036558.1, forward strand.
GATGTATACAGAGCATGCAGAAAAAAGGTTAGACTGAGCTTGCAATGACTGCATGACAAGATCATTTGAGCCAAATAGCCTTGAGAAAATGGAGAAACCAACTCTACGGAGTCCAATAAAATTATCATAAACTACAGCAGGCAGTATATGTACAAAAATAATCAGGAGGGCTAAGAGCAAGTCTAAGGGGTGAATAGCTAACCATGGATGAATAATAAAATATTCTGAGCATTTGCAAAAGCAGGCAATAGGCTGAGAGTGGGCTCATTGGATCATTAAGGGACCAATACTGCAGAATTAAGATATTCACATATCTTGATGAAGAGCCAAATTAATTAGTAGTTCTCTACATCTTAGAAATGTTTGGGTGATACCAATTTTGGATCTAATCTCTTCTGGCAGTAAAATACAGTTGGAACATGAGATATAGTGAAACTAAACTGTAGGAAATTCAAGATGGATAAAATTATATTTTTCACATAGTGATACATAACATTTGAAATTCGTTGCCATAAAAATTTATGGAGACTAAGATTGTGGTAATATGTTTAAAAAAGCCAAAGAGTGGTTATTAGTGTGTATATAATGTGAATAGCTAGAGTAACAGAAGTGCTATTAAAGCTTATATGTCTTTGAACTTCTTGGGTAAGTTAGCCACTGAAAGTGTTGGAGTGGAAGCAGATTGATGCATAACTAATTTTTATGGCTGCTTAAACCTTTCTCTGAAGCAGCTGGTGTTAGCCATTTTGAAGGATATTGGGTAAAATGTTACATTGCTCCTATTAGGATTTCAGAGATCAACAATATACAGTACTTATAAAGCACATCTGAAAGATGTGCTGGTAGAATGGTAATGAGTCAGACCAGTCCTAAAAAGTGAGTTAGATCACTTGAAAAGCTGAATCTGTTCTAAATAAAGTGCATCTTAATTAAGCCAAATGCTGGGCAAATCTGTGTAATGGGGAGTAATATCCTGGAAAACACTGACTTTGAAAATTACCTACTAATCCTGGTGAAAAAGTGTTTTAAGACAGCATGGCTAAGACGGTTTATGTTTCACTTTAATGTACAAAAGGACGTGAAGAGGTCATTTTGACTATCAGTAGAAAATTGATGAGACTGATGCTACAGTACTATGTACAACTCTTGTGTCCATGTTTTTAAGTTTGAACGTCTTTAAGGAAAAGTTGAGAGTTTGGAAAGGGAACAGAGAAGAGTTAATATTGGAGGTTGGATGTGAAGTCCTTATAAAGGCACCATCAGGGCTCAGTTAATGTAGTTTATCAAAAATGAGATAGAGAAGTGGTTGCTTAAAAACACTAACGTTTTTAATGTGTAAAAAATACTCTCTATTAAAGTATAGTTCTAACTTTTATGGGGGCAGAAGTGATATATGGAATAAAGGAAGAAATAAGAGAAATAAATAGCTGGAAGCTGAAGGCAGGCACTTCGCCTAGAGGTTAATTAACAGTTGGAGTTAGCCTACCCAGGGAAGTATGTTCCCTCTCCTGGTGCATTTGACACAAGTTTGGGGCCTTTGCAGAAAATATGCTACAGTAAAAGGTGTTATTGATTTGTGCACATGGGTTACAGAGTGGAATTTGATGTCTATTGATAGGTGATCAAGTGGTTTCTTGTATTCTTAGAGGGGAGCTTTTAATCCACTATGACAAATTGAGTTCCCTGTAATTACAAAATAAGGGTTGACAGAGTATTTGTTATAATATGTTTGAAGTTATATCACAACTTCAGTTTTTAAGTGGAACTCCCTTCTTTCATTTCCCTACAAAATTCACTTAAAAGAATATACGAATGATTTTAATGTTCCACCTTGCAAAATGTAACTTGATTTCTGAGTAGAAAACTGTGGACAATAAATAGCAGTGGCTCTGTTTGGAAAAAGTGGCTGCTGGCATGACGACTGATATTGAAATTTTCGTATATTTGCCAAGTCCTGATAAGGAGAAGATACAGCATACATTCCAGTCTTCTGGTAGTCTAATAGTATAGATGATACTACCACTTAAATTCAGTACTAGACCGTGAAAAAGAAGTGTCAAAATAGCTGGTCTAAAATCTTGGATACATTATATTTTTCTTCAGCATTTTTATTGTTGTTTCAATTAGTTTCTTTCAGGAAATCTTGTGCTTCTAGCATATGTTGAAAACTTAATTTTGCCTCTTCCAATTATTTAGCTTTATACTCCTCAACCCTGAATCTTGCTTCCTTTTCCTTTTGTCACCGTTTCAGGATTGTCTGAAGCATAGAGTGAGGATGATGCATCTTTATAATGTTACCTACCAGTAGTCACAAAAAGATATCCGATCTCAAAAATAACTTGTTTAAGGTTTACAGAAATTTTTCTCAGTAAGTGCATAACTGTAACTCCTTCTATCCTTCTGAAAGTAAATGGTCAGGTTCTTCCACTTACCTCAAATATGTTTCACTCTTTTCACCCACTACTTTTGTCTCTCATCCAAACATTTTCCCTTCCAGTTGCTTTCCTTGTGGTTGCTGCCTGGTCCTTTTCCACTTTCCATCCACAGTATGGAGATCCTGGGCTCTTTGTTAGACAGGCTCAGACATCAGAGGGCTATTAGAAAAACAATGGAAAGTTTTCTAGTAACGGGAGGTACTCTTACAATGCCAAGAAGCTGATCCACTGCCTGTTCTCCACCTCCTTGTCCTCATGTTCATCCCCTAACTGCTGGCAAATGAAAGAAGTGAACCCTGCCTGCCTTCCTCACAGAAGCGTTTTGTTCCCTTCAGCTCTAGAGAAGAAAAATGGTCAGTAAAGCACCTGCCAAAAAGGGGGCTCAATTGAAAAAAACCCTATAGTTTTCTGTAAGTGCTAGAGCATACAGAACAAAACAATAATCCCTTCTGAAATTTCTGTTTTGAAAATCATATTAATTGCTCATGAATGTGTTCTGTTGATGGAATTGAGTTGGTTCCATAAAAGGTCACCTGTGAGACTTAGTAGCTGCTTTCCTTCACTGTGTAATTTGGTATTTTTACTTGTTCTTAAAACATATGAATCTCTCTTAGACTGAGAGGTACGCTTGAAGAAATGTGTTGTGCTGTAGATATAGATCCAGACTTCAGATTGTGGTCTGAAGATTACTGAGTATTTCCAGTTTCTAACTAATTGAAAATGAATGGGGAAAGTTGTTGCATCGCTCTATCTTATGATGGTAGAGATGATACCTTTTCTATCCTGCCTAGAAGAAACAGAATCATCAGAGAGACTTTTTTGAAGTTGTGGGTCGCCAGAACTGATATGCATGTAACTTTTGATGGTGATGACTGTATATTGAATTTCTACATATCTCAAATGCCTTCTAAACAGAAAATTGTATTTGTTATTAACATCTTTTGGCTCTTGCTGCCTGATGTCAATGTACGAGAATATTTTGAACCTGCTCTTTCCAACAACCTGCTGCCTTGCCTTTGTCATAATCTAGATTGTTTGTCATGTTAATTATTAGTAGTGCTTGTTTCAGAAATGAAATAGCTTGGAAGCTCATCCACTATGCACAGATATTTTTTCGAGCTGAAGGACAAAGGATACAGATAGTTGTGGGTGCACTAGGAATGCTTTATTTATCCAAAGGTTATTGTTAGAATGTGAACTTCCTTAACATCTTGAAAACCAAGTGATCAAATCATCTCAGCTGTGTAGCTCTTATGTCTTGCTTATAAGCCTTTCTTTGATTTCTTCTTGACAGTATATTTCTTCATACAGGCTCTGTTTTCCCTCAGACTTGCTAGTGCTCCCTTCAGTCTCTCTCCAACCTTTCCTTTGCACTCCAGGATTTCCTGTTGTTTTCTTTTAGTTCCTGTATCTTGTTGAGGCTATTACAACAGCTGCAGACAGGGAAAGGGTATTGACAGCCTTTATGATCTTTCATGGTATTTTTAAAATCCCGTCCTTTAATGAAATATTCAGGAATCTTGTTCTCCACTCTGCAGGACTGCTTGTCTTCCATTTCACATTGTAATCACTCCTAAGTAATTGTTACCAAAAAAAAAGGAAAAAAGAAAATAATATAAGAGAAGTAGAACTCTTCCTCAGAGGATAAATGAGATCTGGTAGACAGTATTCCTGTGTTCACTTACTGCTTTTGAGAATGACCCAATTGCACTTTTTCAAGGTAATCTACTTTTTTCACATTTGCAACATCTTCAAAAATCTGTATTCAGTATATGGATTATGTGATGATCTGTTATTTGAAAAGCAACTGAAAGTTAAACAGCAATGATGGGTTGCCTGGTGTAACACTAATGTGGCTTTTGCTACACCTGTAGTAATATTTTCTTGCTAGCTTAAATAGTTAAATCCTTTTTGGCTTATGCTCTTTCTCTTGCTCAGTAGTAGGAATTTTCTAACGATAGCATTTACTTCTCATGTTCAAGATGAACTGACTGTTTCTCTCCCTCATAATATGGGGCCTATGTGTTGGAGGAAATTTTGACTTGTAGATAATTAATGCAAAGTCATACATATAGCGTCAGAAAATTGTTAATAGCTAGTCTTTTTGTTTTATATACAAAGTAAATTCTGGTGGTTCATTGCCTTCCTTTAACTTACAGGTAGAGTATATATTTTATAGATATTTTTTTCCCAGTGTGCCTGCATGTGTATATATTAATATATTTTTATAGATGAAAATAGTGTATGTACACACATGCACACAAATATTTTAAAATATAACTTTGCTTTGTTAATGCTGTTGCACCAGCAAATACAGATACTTTAACTTTCATTATGTAAGTTATTTAATGTAAATGGTCAAGTTTTTGAAGAAATGCTTATCAAGATTAAGTATACTTACTTTTCATTCTAAAATGGAACATTACTTAGAGAAAGGGCTTCATGGAGTTGTCTTAACATCTTCATTTAATGATTAAATATGCACGTAGAAGGTGTGGTACACATCTTGTGCTAACGAGGCTGTATTTGAGGTTGATACTTCTACTGGAAACTAGATTTTCATGTGTACAGTACCTTCTCAAAAGTATCTATCTCCTTTGAAATTGTTGTTTGTGCTCTGTAGCTAAAATGTTTCTTTTGTGTTACAAAACCCCACAAAGACATTATCAATAGTTACACATCTGTTTTCTCAATACTAACAACGTTCTGCAGGACTACAAGGTTTTCGTTTCTCAAAGCTAATAAAGAACTGTTTTAGGAGTTACAGGGACAACATCCAAAGTAGATTCAGTATGAAAGACAGTATGCCGAGCAGTCAGCACTTAGGAGTGCACTTCTTTTTGCTAACTGTTCATGCAATAAACTTATATAGGTCACAAGGTGACACCTTGATAAGATTTGTATATTACACTGTTGCCAGTTAATTCCTCATTTGAAATATGTAAGTGGGACTTTATGATACGTAGACCTGGTGCTGGACTTTTGTATAGGTGGAAATTTTTACCCATATAATTTTTTCTCTTTCTATCTGTCTCTTGATCTATTTTTGCAGTTTATCTAGGTTACCATATTCATTGGAGGCATTAGAAAAAAATGGAACAGTTGGTTCTGTTAATCAAAATCCTTGTAGCTGTTTAATACCGCTATTTATGAGATACCAGAATGCCTGAGGAAAGAGATTATTCATCAAATACATTTTTCAATTGTTTGCTGTAGCTGTGCATCTGAATAAAACATGCCTCCTGCAGAACTCAGTCATCTTTCAGTTTTGAATTATTTCCCTGCACGAACTCTGATATGATTTCATTGTTAATAGAATAACTCCGGTAGAGATAGTGTCTAAAAATATTCTTGATTACGGAAGTTGCAATATTTTAGACCAAGTACTTTGTTCATATTAAGTTAATACTTGCACAAATTGTAAAAGTCAAAGAGACTAAGAATGTCCTTGTCTATCAGGGTGAAATCTTGGCCCTGCTGAAGAGGTTTGCTCCATTTATTTTCTGAGTTTTCTCTCAGCAGTTCCAGGAGGCTTGTTCCAGAGTGCTTTATACAGTGCCTCCAAAGGCCACTCACTGCAAGCTGAGCAGCTGTCTAACAAAAGTCATCTGCAGTACAAAACTGGACAGCTACAATTTAAAAGTTGCCTTTCTGGGAAGCAAGTTACCAGTGGGAAGTACTTGAGAACACCTGGTTTGAATGTATAGTTCCTTCAATCCTTGCTACATTTAATCTCTGTAGTTTGAATATGCTAAGATATTTAGCATTAAGTCTCACACTTCATGTTAAGTGCTGTGGTAGAGAGAATATTTAGATTGTATTGCTGTCCTGCTCTTTCACCAAATCTTCACCAAACACAGCAAAAGTGGGTTGTAGCCCTATCGTCTACATTAGATTCAGTCTTGAAATGTTGTAATGTGAGTCTACAGGTTGAATTCAGTGGGTTGAATTCTAATAGCTTTCTAAGTACTGGTTTACACTTCTGCAAAGAAAAGGAACTGGTCTCAAAAAGTGTGCTGCTTATTGTAATGAAGGTATGTTCTAGCACAGATGATGTATCTGATGGATGTTTGCCTGTGCATATACAAATGCATTCTTTCTCTCTGCCAAGTCTATATACACATGTGTGTATATATATATATATATATGAAATCTGTTTGGATCTTTTTTTGGCAGTTCTGACAGACTGTACTTCTCTGCTTTTGTACTTCTAAAGACTACAGGCAGAAGGTGCAAATAGGCTTCCATTTTGTAGCCACCATTCTGTGCCTGTTTTTCAACTGTTCCTCCTCTTGTCCCCTCCTCCATGTGGCAATTCACTGCAGGTGCATCACTGCAGGGGAGATAGTACTACAATAAAAGCATATCTATTTGGAAAATTATCTCCTGAAAATTGAAATTAGCATATTTGTTAATGTTGCAAGTTAATCGTGCAGAAACTCAGAATCAGAGAATTAGGGCTCCCAAAATTACAGTAATTTTCCTTTGATAGGATTGTGTCCACCTGGCTGAATATTTGTCTTTTATTAGTTTCCAAAGAATACGCCCATCTCATCATGATGAAGGTGCTCTGGCCACAGCGGATTTCTCCACACAAAGCTACAAAATACTTGGTGCTTAATTCCAACTTCTTTTTCAGTATGGTTTAGGCTGGCAGCAACCCCAACTAAAATGTGGAGATGAGATATAAACGAAGGCAAAGCAGAAGAAAACATGGAAACGTAAAGACAGAGATTGTATTAGGCACTCATAGTCGCAGCTGTAGAAAGAAAGGAAACCCTGTATTTATGAATTATGGGAACAGTGCATTCAGCAATGTGTCCTTCTCTTCCATCAGGACCAGACTAGTTTAGATGGCCATTCATCAAATCAGCTTGGCTGTCAGTGTGACAACCCTTTTTGGTTCCCTTTGGGGTCTGTAGGGTAATGGGTAGGAAGGCAGCACCATTGTTTCCCACTTCTTTATGCTTGTGCACTAATTGTGTGCTTCTGACTAGAGAAGGGAAGAAAACTGACTATTTTGTACTAGAAAATTGATTCCCTTAATTGAAAGTTGTGACAGTGCTTTTATAACCTGAGTAGGTGCTTGTACCATTCACTAAAAGTGTTACATTCCAAAATAAATATATGCTCAGTGGAGTTTGTTATGGCTACATGCCTACCCATTTTCATACTAGTAAAAACAGCAAGTGGTGTTTTGACATCAGCTAACACTTCAGCAGCAGCTAGGGTGTTGTGTTTTTCCTAGCTGTTGTGGTGGCTATTATTTTATTATACTAGCAGTGGTACCTTGGAAACCCAATCTGAAGTCAAGCCCTGGTGTTCCAGACACCCTACAGACTAATAGTAAGGATAAAACCCCCCAGATTCTCACTACCTTTGACAGCTTGCAATCTAGTTTTAAGGCTGAATGCAATGAGCAGATAAAACAGACAAATAGGTTTGGGAAGGTAAGATTATAAATCAGGTCCATAAATTAAAAGTAGAGGTCTCAGTTCACTGACTTTCCAACTACCATATTTACTTGCTAAATGCCATTTGGACTGTTTTGCTTCCCCAAACTTACCCTTAAAATAGAGAGTGGCTGTGATGTACATCTGTTCTAAAATTCTTATCTATTACCACACACGAGGTGCTGTTGCATGGTGTGGCATTTATACTTTTAGAGGATTTTCTGTTATTTTGATATAAGTGATGAGAAAGCTTAATGAATTTTTGCAGTGGTATGAGACTGGGTGTTCTTGCATTAAACAGAAGGTTAAAATGGTCAGGAAATGCTATGTGAGAGAGGCTGGCTTACCTTCTTTGTATCTTGTATGGGCATTACAGATACCTAAATTAATACTTCAAGATAGAATTATAATGTATACTATAAATAGTCGTGGATGTCTGTGAAGATGTAAAGGAAGGGAAAATTAGGATCTAATTTTTTAGTTTTTATCTAATTTGTATAATCGCTAAAAAATATTTGGCTTGCATTCAATGGTCCTCACCTATTTGTCTATATAATATACGTAAGAGTATGTTCCAACTTTGAAAAAACACAAGTTCTTGAATTTAAAGGATGATATTTGTAATGTGGATGAGACTATGGTATATCTGGAAAGAACGAGTAAACATGTTGAGTTGGACTCTTTCTTACAGTAAAAATCTCCTGTTCTGACTATTTTGTAGATCTTTGCAGCAGCATTTTTTGATGTTGGAATGCTGTAGGAAGAGATAGATTCAAATGGACTCTGTTCGAGTTCACTTAGTGATCCATACAAAAGTTGAAGAGGTTGGGGGGCAGGAATCAATCTTTTTGGAGTAGTCATTTGCTGCAGAGATGTCTGCAGTGTTGAAGCTGTGATTCCACATTTTCACCTCTAACTGTTTAGCCCTGCTAGATAATGTATTCTATTCAGTTCATTATTTTGATAACTATAACGTATTCTATTCAGTTGGGTTATTCAGTACCCCAAAATTAGTCCTGGTTTTAATTATTTCTCAGTTTGCTAGTTAGCCACCCCAAAGCTATCCCATGGAAGGTAGGGTTAAGGTGCATCAGTGTGCAAGAGGAGCGGAATATTTTAGATTGGTGTTTAAAGTGTTTGTATCAGTCATATTTCATGTGAAACCATGACTGGAAAATTCCTCATTTTAACTGTTCTTCTTCTCCCAACAAAAAAAAAAAAGACTGCAGCTCATTTATTTGCTAACAAATTGACATGTGTTGTGTGTTGCACTGTACGTTTTTTCAGATTATATCATAGTGCTTTTTGAAAAAACTAAAATAAAAGAATGGGAAGGAAGGGGACAAAAACCTGCTATACCTCTGTCTTGTTTCTTTCCTTTTCTCTGGTGGATACTAGCAATGCATTTTCTATTGCCACTTAATTATGTGCCTTATGTGAGTCTGTACAATGTGTTTACCACCTGCAACAAACCTGAATGAAAATCCTGGATGCAAACAGTGATGTCTAAGATAAAACACTTAACAATGGAGCAAGAAACAGTAAAGAAAATTATTTTATGGATGAAGGTTTGTTGTCCTCTAACTCCTGCATGTTTTACATTTTTCCTTCTGCACAAAACCACTTTACCTGGCTGTGTCTTTTGTTTAGCCAGTGAAGGTCAGATGTATCTCCTCTTCAACCAGTTGCGTGAGAGTACTGTAAAGTGTTCCTGCCTCTAAGACATTTAAGTACAATGGTGCCCTACCAGTTCTTCAGCCTCTTACACCTTGCTGTGGGTAGATCATAGCTGCTGTGTTTAGGCCTGACTTTAGAATTTATTTCTTCTAAATAGAGGGTGGGTATTTTGAATGAAGTTTGCCCCATTCTTTTCCTAAGTTTCTTGCTTACAAGTGAACTTTTGTTCATACCCATTTCTCGGGGATATACAAAAATAAGGAGCTTAAAGAGGCTACTTTACAAGTTTGCTGGTAGTTTTTCTAGGGACAGTTTTTTCGGCTGTGAGGTTTCGGTGTTGGGATTTTTGGTGAGAGTATTCAGTACATTTTTCTGGTTATGTTGGTTCTTTCTTGATTTTTCCAATAGGAATTAATTACATACTTCATGCTGTCTTTTCAGTCATCTTCAGTGTGCTAAAATATTAAACACGTCATATCTTGAGCAATAAGAATGTCTTAGATAAAGGAAGAAATCCTCTGATCAGTCAACTGTCTGGCTTGAGGAAAAGGGCTTGGGAGATGCGAGTTGTGAAGGGGATTCTCTGCAAGGTTGTGGAGTGACAGACACCAGTGCTTTCGTGTCCTGGTTTTGGCTGGGATAGAGTTAATTCTCTTCCTAGTAGCTGGTATAGTGCTGTGTTTTGGATTTTGGATTTGGGATGAGAATGATGTAGATAACACACCAATGTTTTAGTTGTTGCTAAGCAGTGCTTACACTGATCAAAGACTTTTCAGCTTCCCATGCTCTGCCAGGTGCACAAGAAACTGGGAGGGGGCACAGCCAGGACAGCTGACCCAGACTGGCCAAAGGGCTATGCCATACCACATGACGTCATGCTCAGCATATAAACTGTGGGGAATTGGCCAGGGGACAGTGATTGGTGCTTGGGGATGGGCTGGGCATTGGTCGGTGGGTGGTGAGCAGTTGCATCACTTGTTTTTCCTGGTTTTTTTTCCTCTCTCTTATTGTTTTCCTTTTCATTACAATTTATTATTATTGTTGTTGTTGTTTTATTTTGTTTCAATTATTAAATTGTTCTTATCTCAACCCATGAGTTTTCCTACTTTTGCTCTTCAGATTCTCTCCCCCATCCCACCGGCAGGGGAGGGTGAGTGAGTGGCTGTGTGGTGCTTGGTTGCTGACTGGGGCTAAACCATGACATTTGGCTTTAAAATATGTTAATTTTACTGATGAATTCTGCAGTCACCTAGATCTCTATTATTCTGTCTCAAAGATCTTTAGGGCCATGCAGAATCCCATTCTGGAATCTGGGGCCCAGAATGTAAAGCTGAATTTTTAATTTAAAAAAACCCAACAAAACTTTTCATTCAAAAATGTCGCTTAATTGGATTAAGCAGTATGTATGGGGGAGGGAGGAGGAACTGTAAGTTTTGCTGAAGCTTTGCTTTTCTGGACAGGAAATTCTTAAGATGGAAACAATTTAAATCAACTTTTTAGACGAAATATTTGCAGTGCTTAAAATGAAAAATACCCTGGGGAAGAATGGGGGGATTTATATCTAAAAATGCCAGAAGGGAATTTCTCTTGTGAAATTCCTCCCAAAATATAGATTTTTCTGACCATCTCCGTATGGAGACAGCTCATGACCCTATTACATATAAGCAAGAATCAATGAGACACAGACTAGAGGCATTCCCTTTATACCTCGCATTGTCAAAGTGCCTTTTATTCAAATGCCCTACGTGAAAATCAGTCCTCAAAATCCTCCTGGAAACAAAATCAATATTATATTTATTTTTATAATGAGTAAACAAATATGTAAGAAGATGAAGGCCATTATTCCATTATTCCATTCTAATGGAATGCTGTGCACAAGATTGGTGGGCTAGCACCGACTCTATGCCAGTATGGCATATGCTGAAATGCAGAATGATATCAGATCAGTAGTTCAGCCTAGAACTACTTATTGGCACAGAACTTCTGATAAGCTAGTAAATATATACTGCTTCTAAATGCAACCAGTTTCATGTGAGATAGCTCAACTGTTTTGCCAGGGTATTTCAGCTCCAGGATTATCTTCCCAAAATTTGGATCTCCTCTAAATGACTTGTCTAAATGCCAAAATGACAGAGCCAGAACTGAAAATGTCTGCTCCTGGCTATTAACATAGCCATTGTGTAGCCCGTTTTTCCTTATTTTATTGTGCCATGAAAAAGGTTTAGAATTATGTTATTTTATAGAAGTGCATGAAAGGGAAGAAAAAGACCATCTAATATTCAGTTAGAGACTCTTAAAATATTTGATTCTGCTCCTAATTCTAGAGCAGTCTATAGGTAAGGATTTTCAAAATCTTGTTTCCCAAATTTTAGGACTTATGCTCTGTTTCCCTATACCTGATATTAACTATATGAATTGGAAAGCAGTAAAAATCTTTTCCATGATACAAAGGAGAGTCTGGATGAATTGGGAAGTACAACTTAATTGTGAACATAACTGCACTTCTTGCAGTTAATTGCAATTGTAAGTCAAGCAAGACAGCTTCTAACAGTTGGGTCAGATTTTTAATTTTATGATCTAAATTATTAATGAGAATATTTCCATAAGCTTTCTGCATAAAAATTGACTTCATAACAGAGAGGTCAGCTGATCTCGTCTTCTAGCCTTTATGATTGGTAATCAGAAACTGTTTTCCCTGAAACTGTGTGCTTCTTTTATGTCTCCTGACATACATACCAAATGTAGGTGGTGGATTACTTACAAGCTTGATGAAGCAAAAATTAATTTTGGTTCTAGTAAAAAGAAAATTACATTAGACTATGCATGTAGGATCAAGAAACATGAAGAGTTAAATGGCAAGTGTACACAGGAATAGTATTTAGCTTTCTCTTTTTTTTTTGAGTGATTTAATACCTTGGGAATCTTGAAAGCCATACTGAGTCAATTATGGAAAGACCAATGCAGGCTACTTTTCACAGTGTGGCTGCAGTCAGACAAAATGGTGCGATGCATAAAGAAGACAAGCAGATCAATACAAGAATGTGTAATGCTACTGTATAAATCAGTAGTGTTTCCACATCTGATAGGCAGCCGTGTTGAACACAATATATCTTGAGACTGATACAGTGGTAATATAAGGGGACTTGAGGCAAGTGGTGAGGGTGATTAGGACTATAAAGATTTTTATAAAAGGAGACTGAAAGGTTTAGATTATTTATGCAGAAGATAGATTGGAAACTTCTGTAACTTGACTCCTAAAGCAAGATTTAAGAGCATATCCAGTACCATCAAACAGAATAAATTCAAAACAGATAAACAAGATTTTTGTTTTTTACCTGAAACACAAAGGAATGACAGAATTCAAGGTCACAAAGACTGAAATTTAAGATGATTCAGAAAGACATTTGACACTTTTCTCAATGAGAATTTTAAATAATAAATATATGCTTTTTTTTAGAAAAGACATATAATTTTAAAAAGAAGTGCCTGAGGCAAGCATATACTTTTAACATAAAGGTTTATTGCATCTTCTTGTGATGTATCTTGGCTGGCCAACATTAGAAATATTGAGTAAGAGTCAGGATATTGGACAAAATGGACAATTATTTTTATTCAGGATGACAGTTTCTCTTCCCATTGCAATCTGAATTAATTTGTTATCATTTCTTTCTGCTCCATTTGTCAGGAAAAAAGAATGAATGGCAGCTTTGATTTCCCTTTCTGCCCCCAGAAAGTAGCTGTCACAGTCCTCTTTCAGAGATTCAAAGGGGCAAATATTTTGAAGCATCTTTCATTCACATGTCATGCTTATAATCTATGAACAGGTCCGGGACCATGTCAAATATCTGATTCTATGCTCCTTTTCTGGCATTTCACTACTTTGATAAATGAGAGATGGTATATTTTATGATTTCAGGGATGCTCAGCTGGAAACACTTCCAGGACCTGTTTTATTCTAAAAACACTCATCCCTTGAAAATTGTTCTTCTTCCAAGTGCCTCAATTTCTGTCTTGAGTCAACTATTGAAAGCCTTACCATAATAATTCGAAGACCTTAATATATTCATAAAAAGTTTGCCTTAAAAAAATACTTCTTTTACTAAGATTGTCTTCTCCTACTAGTCCAATTTATAGAAAAAACAGGTTTCAGGCCCAAAATATAACCATTCTTGATTGGGGCACTTGAATGTTGAACCAGGATCTGAATTTTGTAGCTACCTTTTCTCTCCACAGATTCAAAGTCCTAAATCCCTTTTGTGTTAGCTGTCAAATTAGCAAGATATGTCTGTGATCAGAACTGCTTAAAGACAGAATTTCTGTTCTATGGGATTTTCTGGGGAAAAAAGAAATGTCATTTGGTTGTGGAATTAAAAGAATAAATGCTGGAAATTTTTTTCCCCAGAAATAAAATGAAAATTGACTACTTAGAGCTAATTGGAATCTGATAAAATCAGAGTATTAAGGTTGGAAGAGTGGGTCAAATGGGTCAAGTAAGAGCAGGTTACTCAGTGCCTTGTCCAGTCTGATTTTGAATTTTGGTTGTCACCCTTGCAGTGAAATTTTTTTCCTGTTATATCAAGTCAGAATTTCCCATGTTCCAGCTGGTGCCTGTTCCTTCTTTTCCTTTCCTTGAGCAGAGGCTTTGGTCCCTGGTGCCACTGGGGTCCCTGGGTGCTGCTGGAGAGCTGCTCCTGCTACCAGGAGGTTCTCCTCATCCCCAGTGCCTCACCCGCAGATGCCTCCAAACAGTGCAGATCCCCTCCAGGTGCAGGTGTGCACACGTGTGTGTGTTAACAAGTACTGTTAGTCAGCATTTTCCTCATCATCGCCCCTGAGGGACAGTCCTAGTAACCAACTGCTCCTCAGTTAGACCTGGTACTGCTGCTCACAGCCCATAGTGTGGTGCCTGGCAGTCTGGCCAGCGGTCCTTATAGTCCTTCTCACCCCATTTGCTCTAAGGACACCATGGGAGACCATGTCACAGGATTTGTTAAGTCAAAGTAAACAGCATCCACTGCTTTTCCTTCATTCGCCAAACCAGTCCTGTGTTCATGGTGGCACAGTTCAACCTTTCCAAATCCATGTTGTCTATTCCCAGTCATTTCTTGTTTTTCATACCCTGTGTGTTGTTTTCTGGAGGATTTGGTCTGTAACCTTCCCAGGGACTGAAGATGATTAGCCTGTACTTACCTGGATCCTCCTTTTTGCTCTTCTTGGAGGTGGATGTGATGTTTATCTTTTTCCAAAAGTCTTAGCCTTGAGAAGTCCACATAAGGTATTCTGTGTCACCATGAAACCCTGTCTCACCTGACTTCCTCCTCTTGTGTAGGCCCAAACCCTAAAAGCCACAATCTCCCACAATGTGTCTACTTGGTTATAGCTTTTCATGGCAAAATACACATAATTTTTAATATAAGAAATCGTAAGTTTATAATTCACACTCCAGTTGTTGTAGAGCACAGAATTTGAGCTGTTTTGCTCAATGGCCACTCTGTCAGAAGTTCAACTTCTTTTTCTGATTATTTTTTACCCCCATATGTCCCACAGCTCTCTCTTCTGGGATTAAAGTTCTAGTAAACCAGAAAAAAACTGTGCTAAGTGAAGGGCAATTAATTTGAGGTTACTTGAAAGCTCCCATACAAGTAGTTCTTAAAATGTAACATGGAAATGCTGCTTAGTGTGGTCTCAATATATAGAAAGGAAGGTAGTAAGAGACAAATCACAAGGGATCATAAACTATAGTATGTCTTTGAGCACTACGATAAACAGGTTATTCAGTCTTGCTACAGCGCAAATACCTGTGGTAGTAAATCTACCAGACACTGCTATGCTGTAAGGAGGAAAAGAGACTGAAGTATGTTCAGTCTGGCAAGGCCACAAGTAAAAGATGCTGGTAATAGCCTGCACATACCTAGAAGGCATTAGAGTCTATAATGGAGGCAAAGTGATTGGTGTGATTCACAAGTGTCTAACAAAGAACAGTAAAATGAAATTAAGGGAGAGTCTGTCAGGAAAATGTCTGATTGGTGAGTTGTTAATAAGCTGTGGACACACTCCCATGGGAATATGAGGGACAGCCCATGAGCTGGGATTATGAAAACTGCATTGACTAACACATTAGAAAATTTTATCAGTCCCATATGAGCAGAGAAATGAAGGGAATACTTTTATGACAATCCACGTCTCTAGCATCTAGGATGCTCTATTACATACTCTGAAGATGTCCCATTGAAATCTCTGTGGAAAAGTTGCCACTGATTTCAGTCAAGGTGGGTTAAGACCTTAGTGCTAATACAGACCATGTTTGTCATAGTCATTTGTCTAGGAGCAAAGGTGGCAATGCACAGGAATGGTTGTACCAGTGCGAGGACCATGGGAAAATGATATTCAGTACTCCTTAACTGTGTATAGGGGAACTATAGAAATAATGTGTTAGCTGAATACTTGTTTTCCCTTTATAGGAAGAGGTAATCAGTTATACTGGGGGGAATTATGGTATTCCATCCAGGAGAACATTGTAGGTTTATGTAGTTTTGTTTTTTCTGTCAAAAAGACTATTACGTTCTATATTTGAAAAATGTAGCACATGAAAATTTAATTTGATTTTCCCTGTTTGTCAAGAGTGTTTTTTTTCTTTTTTTTTTTTTTTTTGTCTCACTCAGATATCTCACTTACGGGGGCCTCAAGTGTGCATGGAGCCCATCTTGTTCTCACACAGATTGTTGCCCTTCTGATGAAGAGGTTTCACCACGCTAGGCGAGACTGGAGAGGAAGTCTATCAAATGTGCTGCTGCCTGTCCTCTTTGTTGCACTGGCAATGGCCTTGTTTAGTGTGAAGCCACTGGCTATTGATTATCCTTCTCTCAAGCTGACACCAAGACTTCATGACAATGCAGAATCCTTCTTTAGGTAAAGGGCTCATCCATCATCATCAATATCCAGGGTTCTGGGACCTTTACACTTGAGTTCTCATATTTTAAAGACTATTTGCATTCTAGGAAGAATAATAGGTTACTCTTTACAATAGCTCTT
This sequence comes from Theristicus caerulescens, assembly GCA_020745775.1. Classification (NCBI taxonomy): domain Eukaryota; kingdom Metazoa; phylum Chordata; class Aves; order Pelecaniformes; family Threskiornithidae; genus Theristicus; species Theristicus caerulescens. The sequence continues at coordinate 90,776,484 of CM036558.1, forward strand.
TATTTTTAAGATGTTTGGTACATTTTTATAGATTATTATGGGGGAGAGAGAAAATTAGAAAAGCATTGTGCAAAGGATTTTCTGGAGGAAAGGGCAAAGACTTTGGAGTAGTTTGAATTGAGTAATCTGTTTCAATACCAGTCACAGCCATTTACATGCAAATGCACAAGTGTATTTAAACAAGCCTTTGCATGCTTCATTTTAACTAATTGCTTAGGTCTGAAGCCATTTTCTCAAAATAATTCTCAGGTTTGAAATTGTCACACAGTATTAACAAAGCTTGGTGCCCTTCTTACTCAACCTCTAGTTTTTATATGCTCAGATTCGAAACCAGCTCGATTTATTTATTTATTTATTTATTTATTTATTTATTTATTTTTAATGTACAGTATCTATAGTTCAGCCCTGAACTATTCTGTATCGAGTGCGTATCACATACAGATCACTTTCTCTAGTGGACAAATATCCAGATATCTTCATGAACATAACATGATGCTGTTTGAATTTAACTGTTAGGAATGCATGTTTATAAGGAGAAAGATGGCCATGGGGAGACATTGAGATTTGTTTAGCCATAATTGTATTGAATTTTCTTTACATGTTCACATATAGTTTTTGAAATGAGATCATTTTTCTGTTTTGGTATGTTTCCTATGCATGGATTTTATAGTTCTTTAATTTCTTGGTAAACATGTAGGATCTTGAGCCTGAAAGTTAATAGAAATAGATGTATTAACATGTTTGTGTTTCTTCTTTTTTTTTTTTTCTTCCTTTCTCCCTGCCCTGGCTCACTTTGAACAGCACTGAAGATGATAACCTAGGAAACCTTTCTCAGATTCTATTGAGATATTTCTCTGATTGGGACCACACATGCATGCATTCCAAACAAGGGTAACTGTGAATAACATAACTAGTTCCTTAACTGTAAATTGTAAATATTGTAAATTCAATATTTTTTTTTCTGTGTAATGTGGACTATCTTAAGCTTTTCTTGTAGCATGAGGTTAATGACAAATATGTTCTGATGAAGGAGCTGGCATCCAGGTAAAGTACATAAGTAGGTTTCATTGTTAAAGGTCTGATCCAAATCCCTTGAAAGTCAGTAACAGCTTTCCAACTAATTTCAGGAGGATTTTGATCAAGTCTGGTGTCCATATGAATGAAGGTTAGGCAATAATTACAATATTTGTTAGGAAGCATTCTAGATTTCCAAATTTAGGAATGCAGAGTTGTGACCATGCTTTACCTGTCTTATTGCTGCAAACACAAGGCGTGCAGCTCATTTGCTGCTTTACTTACATAAATATTTTTAGTGAATCTACTTTGATATAAATGAGTAAAATTGATATAGCTTTAGATACAGCAGTCACTGTGCTAAAATGCTAAAAAGGTATCCAAGATGCCAGGTCTGCTCATTAGTCTGTGGGTTTCTTCTGTTAAGTAATATATTTCTTTCATTTAATGGTTGTTCCTATTGTTATGTTTATTCCCATTAGAAAAAATAATTCATGTTGGCAGATGGAATCTACGTCATCCCAGGACTCATGCAGATGTGTGGCTGAACAAGAGGCATGTCATTTTATATTTACTTATGTATGTAAAAATTATATGTGTGTATATTGTGTCTAATACCTTGACTCTACTTTTTGAAGGGCTAGAGAAAGGAACGAAGAAATAAACTCAGAGCACTGGCTTTGTTATGATTCTGTTTCATCTAATGTTTGGGCTACATGTTCTGAAGTCTTCAGGGAAAGAGCTTGCACAATTTTGATGTATATATATGTGTGTGTATGTATGCACGAGAAATGGCTATAGACTGATCTGAAACAACAGGAATCAGAGGTGGCTAAACTATTCTTAGTAGATGCAACTTTGCTTCAAATATTTGATAGCCTTTGCTTACAAAAAGCCTCATGTAAAACAAGGTTAAAACATAACACTTCCATAATATCTGGAAGACTATCTACTTTCAAAAGGGAAAGGCACGTGATCCTAGCTGATAGAAGCTAGCAGGGAATCAACATGTGAATGAGATTTAATTGCTAGAGTTTGGTTTTGATTTGGATTGTATATTTGAAAATAAAACAGCCTTCAAAGAAAGAAAGGATTTTGAAAAAGATATGAATTTCTGACCTTCTTGACTAGTGAGTTTTCCTGCTGACTTGCTCTGATGTTGAGTAATAAACAAGAATGTGAAACTGTGTCTGAAGTGACAAATATATTTCCCTGGATGGGACCATTCTATCAAATAAGTTCTCTGCCTCATAAATATATAAATATTTAGAGTAAGAGTTGCATCTGAAACATAGCAATACAGTTTGGGGAAAAGTGGAAGGAGGAAACTAATGTTTACTTTGCTGGGCAAGGAACAAATTTGCCTCTAATACTAGTAAGACATATACTTAAAATACGAGAAGCTTAAATAAAGTAGGAATGGGAACTCACACAGGGAGAGGTCCACTAATCATGAAAGCTCAAAGGAGAGGTCACTTGACAGTGGAGGCAGAACCTGTATCTATGAGCTGTGGAAAATCAGAATCTCTGAGAGTGAATTTTAATTTGTGTAGGGTTGAGATGTCAAATAAGCATTAAAATTTTTCAGTTGATTTACATAATGTACTTTATAAGGCATTCAAGATATCTGATCATAATATCTGTCTCCTTTTCTTTAGTTGTGAGAATGTCCCACTGAATCATTAGAAAACATCTTCCTTTATTCTTCTCTGCTGTCCATCAATGAAATTTTTAGAAGCATAATTCATTAATTAGAATTTTGTTTTCATCTCATATTCATCTGCTGCCTTTGCAGGCACAAGAAGCGAATAGCAGTCTTGCCTTTTTCATTGTTGTAAATCTTTCTAAATTTATACACAAGTTTTGATGTTTTCAAAACAAAATTGACTGACAGGGTTGCAATTGTGGTTCTAATATGTAGGTGACACAATTATTTAAGATGTCTTATAAACATAAATCCACACCTAATTTATTGAAAAGTTATCAAAGTTAAGAAAGGCAAATCCAGTTGAAAAGCAATGCTGTAAAATCTAGTTAAAAATTCAAAAATATGGCTAAATGCAGTGCCACTGATTTTTAAGAGTGCTTTACTTATTTTATGTATACTGTTTTTCAGATGTGCCGAAGTTTCAATACCTCTGCTCCTTACGTGAAGAATAAGAAAGGACATATTTTGTATAATCTTTCAGGGTTCCTCATGGAAGAATATTTAGTGAGGCCTTCCAACAAAGCAAGGTAACCTTAAAATATCTAACCTTTGTTTATCCTTTGTGTATTAAAAACACAGTCCTTCCTGATCCAAAGCATAGACCTACATCACTGAGAATATAAGGGGTAGTTGCCTTTATCTGTTGGTTGTTATCAAGGTGCAGAGTCAGGCTAAGGTAATATGGAATCCCCTTCATGGTCACTTCTCAGAGCTTCCTCCAGCAGTTGCATGATAATTTCCTCTAGGCATACCCTGGCTCTTCTTGCCACACAGTGACTTATTTCAGCATCTCAGAGAAAGAAAATATATATATATCACATTCAAATCATATGAACAATATCGTTTCCATTCGTCAGAGACTCAATCAGATAGAGGTGGACATGCTCCAATTAATCTTTTCTTTGAACTAAAAGGGCTGGTATCCCCCTGGCAAGACTTCATATTCTGCGATACTCACCACAGAGGTTATAATCTGCTGTATTTTCAGGTTTACTTATGTGCCTTTACAGCTCAACCACTGCCTTTGACATAAGTGCAAATACTAGACCAAGTATGATTTTATCAAGGAGAAGAAAGTGTTAGCCATTTATGCATTAAAAAAAGTGTATCTGATTTGATAAAAACAGAGGTAAATGTCTTAGGATGAAAGATTTGAGCTAGAATATGAATGGAGTGGGAAGAAATCAAGCTGTTTAAAATGTTTCTGAGAGTCAGTAATACCTTACTTGCTCACAAACCCTCCTGTTGCTTGGGGATTTCAGCTTTCAGAAAGTAAAATTTCTTATCTGAGGGAATCCCTTTGCCAGAAAAGAGCAATAATGTTCACCTGATTCAAGACTATATTGAACTCCTCCTTTTTAACAGAGAACGGGTTTGTGAGGGGTGAATTTTTACTTTCGGTTGAAAAATAAAGCATTAATGTAGATATTACCACTTTATCATTGCAAGAAAAGACTGCTAAGCTTAAGGCAGGTGACTTGTTATTACTTTATTTTCTATTACCAGATATGGTGGTTGGTCTTTTGAAGGGAAAAAAGCATTTGAACTTCAAGATAAAAAATTGAGTAACACCAAATCTAAGCCTCTGGCTAAGGTAAGGGTTGCATGTACGTGCACGCATTTGTATGTATGTGTTGCTTACTTATTCAGGCTCCAGACTTTACAGCACTTAGCAAATAATAAATCATTACATAAAATTCCTTGCATTTAGAAATTGGGAGAAAAACCCTCTGTCTATTATAGTCTACTTCTCTGTTCATAATTCTTGAAGTATTCTCTTGTGTTCTGAGAAGCAGTTTTAAATGAGTCAAATGATACAGCTTTTGTTGTTTTTTCCTGTGAACTTATTTCAGAGTCTAACTGAGCTCACCTTTAAAACTTTTTTTTTAGGTAGTCAGCCCAGATATTCCTTTATTTTTTCTTTGTTTTCTACAAAAAGTCAATGTCAGAATTGACAAAAGTTCATTGAACATCTCAAAAATGAGTTGTTATTGATGCTTTTTTCATTTCTGCAAGGAATACTTTTCTTTGCTACATCTCCCCCACCCCCACCCCCCCCAACCAAAAGTAAAGATTTAGCTTCTAGGAGTAGCTGTTTCTCCATAACAAATATGCTACCCTGTGTTTATAATCTCCTTTTCAAATATGAATAACTTTCCATTTTTATCCCAGAGAAACAGAAGTGTGCCTTGCTGAAATTAGTCAGGTTGTGAAATCTGAATCTCCTCTTGACAGATCATACTGTCTGGCAATGCTGCACAGAACCAGTGTTTTCTGTCTGGAGCTAGCTCTGAAGTCAGGAAAAGAAGGATTATTCTAAGCACAATTGAAATAAAGAGCTTTTCCTTGACACCTTTTAGTATGCACTGGAAGGATACAGTATCTCCATACTGTGAAAACTTGGGATGGGACCTGGAGGCTAACAGGCAATTATGAGTGCAAGGGATTTTATTTTCCTTGGGAAATCTTTGAAGATCTTTTGAGATCCATTCAAATGTAGACCAGTAATGAGTAGAGGAACAGCAGTGGTGGAAATATCAGTGAGTGGTCTCTATTTTTGTATTCGAGGCAACACAGGTTTGTTAAGAGGAAGCTGTGGACTTTCCAGATTCCAGATTAGAATATGAAAGAAAGATGCTTCTGCCTTTAAATTGCTTTATAGGAGTATAGAAACTAGATTTTATTTGCTCTTATAAAAGAAGAAGGAAGGAACAGTGTAAATAAGTTCTATCCCAAAATCGATTTTTGGACAAAGTGTTAAAACAACTGTGTGTTAAAACAACATACAGATATTCTCCAATCCAATATCACTTCACATTCAGTTTTGCAAAATCACTGCCTCTTTGCAGTGCCTCTTCCATGTAGTTTTGTTAAAAATCTCTCTACCTTATATACACACCCTATCTTATATATATTTTCATTTTGGTCATTTGTAATCTCCCTTCTACACTCAGATTTCTTATAGCTTTGAACTCCAGTTCCATCAATCCTTCATTAGGAACCTGAAGTCCTAGAGGATTGCAATAAGATGTGTTTTTCTGACCGCTGTTTTTGTCCTATGTATCTTTAATCATTTTAGACTCTTGTTTTGACATGCCTGCACTGTGGTTTTTGTCAGGCTCCTTTTTTTTTAAAAGTCTTTGGCATAGAGCTCCACCTGCCATCAGCACAGGGATAAATTATAGTTATACTGTTAGTGAGTGAGCTTCATATTTCAGACCCAAAGAAAATAGTGGAGTAGATTTATAAAGGGCACTGTGTTATCTAAAATACCTCCTGGAAGTGGCTTTCAACTGATGCAATGTCAAATTATTGCATTAACCTTTCAGTAATTAATGACCAGACTTTTACTTTGACCTTTCAGGTTTGTTCATGAGACAGTGAATGGACCATTTACATAGCCTTGTATGAAAGAAAATGAGAAATTTGCATTTGAAGAGACTTACTGTACAATTAATTTCATTTTAGAAAATTTCTGAATCTTTATACGTTATTCTCCTCCACTCAAAAAGCCAACAATTTTTCCAGTTCAAATTAAAACTACCTATTCAATACCTATTTTTCTTTACCTAATCATACCATGCTGTATATACTGCATACATGATATATGCATGCACTCAGAGTATGATTATGTGTGCATGCACGAGAGACAACATAACTACCACAGGACAAATGTGGCTGATTAAAACCATTGATTATTGACATTCATTGATGATCACTGCTACGTGGCAAAAGCACAACTCTTCAAATTTTTTGTGTTTCCATGACTGTATATTCTTTGGTTTCCTTTGATAATATGGGCAAAAAGTGTTTTACAATGATTTCATAGTTGCTGTTGTTTAGAACATAATTAAATATAGGAAGAACATGTGGTAATTTTAAATAGTCCTGAAAAGCAATTTGTACTGTTTACATGGCATTCTGAAGTGTGCATTTTTCCATCCTTAAAGGCTGGGATTTGAGGCTTTTACTGTACAATAATAGTATAAGTGTCCAGAGGAAGTTACATCTCTCCAGTCTTATATCCCTTCTCTCTGCTTCCCCATCATGTATCTGGTCCAGCAATGCTTACGGATTTCTGTGCCCCTCCCTTTCTTGATAGGCCATAGGTTAGTGAAAAAGTCAGTCTAACATTATTCTGGAATATTAACAGCAGGTAAAAATGGCATGAAATAGTGTAAAACACGTCTTTACAGAATTTATATCTAATGCGGTGAGGGGCCATGTTTTTCCTTGGGAAGGAATTTTATCAACCATGGATAGAAGATAAAATAATGAAAATAAAAACTGATTATCTTAATCTATATATTTTTCCATTGCTCATCTCTTTTCTGTCCTCTGTCTGCCACCTGTGTGGCACACAAGAAATATGAAAGATATTTCAGCTGGAATTAATATTTTTCCTTTTTTATATTTTACATTTGCAACCAATTTAGAATAAGGCACAAGACTTTAGAAAAAAGAGCTTAAATATATCTTCTGATGAAGTGAACACCCTCAAATGCATCTTTTGCCAGATTATAAACAATTAAATATCCAGCTTCAATTTGGTTATTTCCTGGTGGTTTGGTTCAGTTACATAATATAGCTTGAAGGAAGAATTCTAATTAATGTGTGGGATATTGAAATGTATTGTTACACACAATGCTCTATTGTGTTTTTTGTATTTTCATTTGAATATTGGTCACATTATTATATTTCTAAGGTGTTCTGTGAACACTTGAGACCTTTTCCCTGCTTCAATTAAATGACGATGTCTCATCAGAATTTTGCTTTATTGTTTTCTTAATTGCTTTTTTTTTCAATACAATGAACACAATGCAGTGGAGTTTCATTATGTATGTATAACTTTGTATTCAGCACAAATCTTTTTTAAAAAGATGGAATAAGAAATGGGTGTGGGGGGTGTGAAAAAGACTGGTTACCCTTGATCACTTATGTTGCTTTGCTCTGGTTGCTATTTGCACAGGAGATCCAGCAATGCAAAGATTTGCACTTTTCCTCAGGACACTTACGTTCTATTTCACTTCATTTCTTTAACTAACTCTCTTGTTGATTAAAGAATGAGAGATCTAGTTTGTGTAATAATTTGTGGGAACGGAACTGAAGGAGAACAAAGGAGTTGCACATGAGTTTGCAAAGCGGGAGAGTTTGGGATTTGTTCTTTTTTCTTTTCTTTAAACATGGGGACAAAAGATGCTCTTGTGATTTCAAGCAGTTTCAATGATCACATAGAGAAGAGTAGAAAATGTGAAAGCTAATGCAAGCAAGAGCAGTGGTAGACCAAAGCTGCTTATTTTTTAAATAATGACTAACAGAGTTTATGGCAAAGAAGATTCAAGGGGGAGAGGCGTAGGAGAAATGACAGTGTAGCTCAGAGTGGTGTCTGAAAGCGTGATATTGGATAGATGGGAGGAAATCGAATGGACAATTAGTGTGTTGTAAACCTTGCTTCACAACTGAGTACAATGTGGAGATCCAAACAAGTACGTAGTCAGGAAAATAAATCAGAAGAAAATAATTATTAAGAGAGGGAAATAGAACTGAAGATTAGACAACCTGCACTGGGAAACATAGAGAAGAACATGGCAGGAAAAACAGTCAAAGTCTGGAACTAGTGTCCAAGTAAGGATTGTAGCTGGATACTATAAGAAAGAAAAAACATAATTATCTGTAAGTAAATAAATAAATAAAAAATATCTGGACGTTTACAACAGTATCAAGAAGAGGCACATGTATATGGAAGAGCACTAGATGAGAACAGCATCAGAGTGATGAGAAAAGAATCTTTAGGGAAGTTTTGAAGATGTAAATGTATATATAGATGGTAATTTTAGAAAAGACCTAAGAAAACTGAAATCCTAGAAGAAGGGTGTAAAGGCAAGAAAGACCTTTACAATATGATTCAGAATCCAGACACAAAGTGAGAATTCCTCAGCATCAACCTGAGATGTATAAAATGCAGATTAGGAAATAACTGATATCAAATAGGGAAAGGTTAAGAGTTTTTCAACTGTATAAACAAAAAGGGGAGATGAAAGGTTGCTGTGGAGTGAGGAATGGATAGTAATCAAAGATGATTTTAAACATGTCACTAAAACTGAAAACAAACATACATAATAATTTGACCTAGTTTTCAGTATGGATAATGTGGATTCAAAGGCACTGTGATTAACAGTAATGAGACATAGAAATGGAATCGATTTCCAAAGGCAAAACAAAACTCAAACCTCAGTATTTCGGTTTTGGTACATATCAGGCTTTCAGCAATGATTCTAGCACATGGAAGTGTGAATTTTGAGTATATTTATCAAGTTGGGGTCTGCATGATTTGAGGATAAAGTATATGTTACGGCAGAATTGCTCCCCCGTGCTCCTCAGAGAGACTGGCTTGCCTTGTCTGCCTTAAAGTTTGTCCATATTAATTTCCTCCATGCTTAACAAACCACTGATAATTGCTTGTTGAAGGTGGAGACAAGGCTTTGTCCTTTATGGAATAGTTTCATGCTCACCTTGTAAACAGTACCTCCTTGATTCTCTCTTTCCCCACTTTCTAGGATATTCTATTCCTTGACATTTTATGCTGTGTGTCACTTGAAGGTATCATTTAGATAAGTCTTTTTGGAATTTCAATAATGTTCTCCACTTGTAACACTAGTTTTACTCATCTTTTTGTATTTTCAATTAAATTGGCAAATGTTACTTTTGCATTGTTTTTCCTCTATTTGTTCAACCAAATGTGTGTAAAGGAAGGGACACAGTGTTCCATTAAATCAGAGAATGTCAATTTAATAGTTATCTCAGGTGTACAGCTCCAACAGTAAAAACCAAACTGCTGCACTCTGTTGAAAGACCTGTACAAATTAACTGATTCTTTCTGCCTAGTTCACATTCTTCTATAAATAGGTGTCATAACAGGAGAAGTAGATATCTTTATGCAGTTCTTCAAGGTATGGGAACTTTCAGATCAGTGTTCACATTCAACTAATTTTTGATTCACAATTTCCATTCTCTCTTCCAGGTGTGGTACAACCAAAAAGGTTTCCATTCACTGCCATCCTACTTAAATGAACTCAATAACTTCATTCTGTGGCTGAATTTGCCTCCTAATGTGGATTGGAGACAGTATGGTAATAGTCCTTCTTTAAGTCTTTTTTCATATCTTTTGAAAAGTAGTTTTTAAATAAATTAATTTTAAGTATGAAAATTTTTCATACTATAAAGTAGGATTGCGGAGTCATACATTTCTTGGGAGGATTTGAAAGTGGAACTTTTAATTAAACAAGGTTTGTTTGTGTGGAGGATGTAGTACACGATAAGGTAAAATTTGAATTTACAGCTTGCTGTGCCATATGAGTTTCTTACAAAGGACATTCCTATGGAATGAGTGTAAATTGGTTTGCTACAATTGGGTTGTTAGTCCCTGTGAAACCACTGTTAGAGCTTGCTTAAATGGGATGATTAATGCACAACAGAGTACAAATTTATAACTTCTTTGCCACCTTACTCTATCTCCTTATGTAAATATCCAGGGTAAACCCAGAGTATCCTGTAAATTCACACTGCGACATGATGTTCCATAGCATCCTGTTACTCAGGGAACAGGAAAAGCTGGTATATCTTACTATTGCACCTAACATGAGAGATTACTATATTTGACATCTGAATTCTCTGATTCAGATATCCCTGAACTGTATAAGAACTAGTTAAAATAAAAATTTTACAAACTGACTTTTTAAAAAATGACTGCAGCCAAAGAATCAGCTGTTAACACAGGTGAACGTTTAGGATGTTGAAATCTGGGCTTGATAGTTCAGGCTAACATCTGTTCATTACAGTTCCTTTTATTCTTAAGGTTCTGTTAAAGAGGAATACTTTTGGTTTAGAGAAATTTAAAAATAATTTATGACCAATTTTTAAAGAGTTTTTGAAAAGGTAGGATGTTTTTCTGTAATGGTAAAATGATTTTCAGTGTGTTTATGATGAAGAAGGAAGAAAGAAGACGAAAATCAGTGAAAAGGGGGAAGGAATCCTGAGTATCTGAAAACAGAAATTCTTTAAGAAAAGTTTCCAGAATGTGAATGAAAAAAGAATAATTGCTTGCTTTCAGGATGGCTGGGGTTTTATTTTTCTAAATGAATTATGAGAACGAATAAAAAGTAATGTATTTCTGCAGAAAGTTCGAATGAGATGAAATCAGGTGTTTTAATGAGAATTTTTAATAGAAATCAATTCAAGTTTCCCTGCACTTCATGAATAGTACTGATGCTAGTTTGTTTTCTGTAGGATTAGATAACCCATTCTGGAACTTAAATGTTTAAGCACCCTTACTTTTATATCCATCATCGAGAATTGGGGACTTACCATCCAGATTACAGCTGGAGAAAATGATAGTTGTCCCAAGGATTGTGGAAATGTTATATTTTATTTTGTTGCATGACACAGAAACATAAGTAAACCAGTGCTTAATAAATATTCGAAGTCCTGGACTGTCATCTATAAGAATATGGGCTCATTATATAATCTTCTGGCAGAATATGTTGGCTAAGTCTCCACATAAGTAGAGTTTATGAACTAGAAAGCAGTTTATTTATGTAAATATCCATTGGAGAGGTGCAATAAAGATGGAATGATCATGCTCTTGAGACATAATGCAGAGGGACCAGCAGAGAAATCCTAGAAAGAGAAGTTACCTACCTACCTGTATGTACGTATATGTGTGTGTGTATGTGTGTATATATGTGTAGAGACAAATACATATGTCTATTTTATTTTTTAAAAAACTCAACAGTTTTCCGATGCTATACAGGGCACTTAAGGTCAGTTCACTTTGGCTTTTAACGATCTCTTACGTGAGGATACTGCTCTGACAGAGAACTATTTATATGCTTTTCTTATCAAAATGGTAATATGCAGTCCTGTAAATTAGCAGTCAGAAGACTACATACTGTGTTCCAACACCAAAATTTATTCTTTTAGATTTTTTTTTCCCTCTTGCAAACTTTGTTTATATGCAAGGTCAGTTCTAGAATATTACCGGAAATTGCTGCAAGAACCTTGTTAGGATGTTGCAGAAATGTAGCTTTGTAATTCTGACTTGCATTAATGCCATGGTTTTTTTTTTTTCACAGGATAACTTTTTCCTGTCAACAGAACCAGTGTTTCTGATTTACTTTTAAGTGACATAAAATAATTTGACCCTTGAAAAGGGAGTATGAGAAAACAGTCTTTCCTTCCTTCACAAAAAATAAATCTTACTGTACTGCATGAGACTTACTTCAAGAGGGTAGAGCATTACCATGGTTGTAAACAGAGTAGCAACTACTATGATATTGAAACCACCTTGAAAGAGAACAACAGCTTATTTAAATGCTCATAGAAATACTGAGGAACCCTTTCACTTAGCAGTTACATCCTGTAGCTATTTCTTGAGCATCAACCCAGTTGGAGTTCTCCTGAGTTCTCTGGAGGAGGGAAGAGTCATTACAGACAGCGTGCCTAGTTCTACCTGCTTTGCTCGCAGGGACAGACCTAGTAACTTTCATAGGAGATCAGTAGTACTGTTTCCAGTTTGTGATAGGTTTTAGTGATAAGGAGCTGAGAAGGAGGCCAAATGCTTTTGTCTAATGTCTTTGCTCCAGTCAAGAGGATACAGGGACTTAGGATTTTGTATGAGAGTTTGAAGGAAGAAGTTGTACTCAAGAATACAGAGGACAGATGCTACCTTGCACTGATTTATACCCCGAGTGATTTGTACCTGTTCAAAAACCTGTGAAAAAAAAATTAATGATTGTTTTTCTTGTATCAGTCCAAGTTACTGACTCTTGATCACCCTGAGCATGCAGGAGCAGGAAATGGGAGTTATTTGGTGATCAAAAATACTTTCTTTTTATTATTGTGTAATCCAATCTTCAAATCCTTTCTCTGCAAGTGGAGAGATTTCTCTTCCCGCCCCCCCAATATGGGATTATCAGTAAGCTTCTCTGTGAGGATGCTTGGAAAGTTGCAATGTTTGCTTCTTGTAATTTTCATATAAAGAGTGGTATGGTTGCTGAAGAAAATGTGTGTGCCAGCTGGAGGTGCATGTAAATAGAGCAACAGAAGTTAGCCAGATTGATTTACGTCAGTTCATCATAGTTAATGGATCAGATGTCTATTTTGGAAGAGCAGTTCAGGAATACTTCTTGTATGAAAATATCTTATCTTCTGTACCATGTGGATAGCCACCTCTAACTCATAATCATGTAAAACTGTGTTTCTATTGTGGAAAAAAAAAATCTAACTCATCTCTCTTACTGGAAAAGAAACCAAATACATTTTTTTTTTCTAATGGGTTATAAATTCAGTGACAGATAATGAAAATGAACATGTTAAAACAAAAAAATAGAGAAAGACTATTCAACAGAGAAGGTAAGATGTACTGAGTTTTTGTCAAAACTCTTCAGCTCTGGTTGGTGTTCAAGCTTACGTGAATGATGTTTGTATGTTTTTAAATCTCTTCCTGAAATGCTGCATTCCTACATTAGATAATGTAATTGTGAGCAAATAAAAAAATGGAATAATGAAGTAAGAGAAATAAAAAGCCAAAAGGCAATGTTTTTTACTTAAACTTAAGACAGGAATTCTGATCAACTATGTTATTTTTCACACCTAATTGTGTACAGTTGAGTCAGAATGTGTTTATTGTGCTGGAATACAGGGGAAGGACTATTACCTACCTCTTAGGGTAAGGCTATATAAAGAAAAAAGCAGTGGTAGTCATCTACAATGATGTCTGTAAAGTACAGTGGCCAAAAAAACTTCTTACATCATTACTCAAAGAACAGAAATGTATCAATATAGAAAGGCCTTGTGTGACGCAGCTGCCCCATCTCAGAACTTCTATTGAAGTCATTGATTTTTTTAAAAACCTTTCATGCTAGGGCTCGTTGTAAGCGTTCATACAGCATCCTCATTTATTTCAGATTCAGTTCTTCAAAAGAGCTGAAGGGATCAAGAAACCCATTTTCAGCTGAGTTTTGGTGGAAAGTGACTGTATAGTTTCCTGATTGCTTTGCAAATTGTAACTTTAAACTTCTTTTCAAAGGAACTTGTGAAATGGCATTTAGTGGGAACCTTCTTAACCATGTCTGGTTAGTGGGGGAAAGTAAAATATAAATCATTAATGTGGAAAAAATTGTGATTTTTTTTTTGCCTGTAAAATTCTCCGTAAAATAGAAGTTGTAATTTTCAGTAAATAGTAATGTCTCATTTTACATAAACAGAAATCTTGTCATAAATTTTAAATGCCCACAAAGAAGAGCTTGTAAAAAATGTGTGTGTATATATATATATATATATGCTACCTCCATTTTTGTTATACATACTATTTTATTTTATTCTATGCTATTTTATTCTAATCTGAAATGAAATGTCTGGGATAAAGAAACCTAGATTTGTTCTGTTCAAGTCTGTAACAATTATGATATTTAGAGTAAGTAACACAGATCCAAATTGGTCTATGTACTCAAGACTCAGCATGCTACTTGACAGAAAGAAAAGATCGTTTACAAAGCAGTGCCAAGAGACAGGCTCAGACACACCTAAAATACAGCGCAGAACAGCGAAATATACCTAAGGAGAGCTCTGATTGGCCTATAGTGGTGGCATACAAGCTTGAAAACCCTTGAGATTTTTTTTCCTCTAGATCTCTCCACCCTATACTGAAAAAGTACTACTTGGTTCGTATCACTGTCCTCATTTTTACGGCAAAACCACAGATTTTGTAACGTGATTATGTGAAAAATTGCACCCAGGCATGATGGACTGGGCTACCAATGCCTCATGTTCTTTATAACCTACAGGATGGAAGCATTCCATGTCTCTAAGACTATGCCAAATTGCATGTTGCTTTCTTTTCTGACAAATGGTCAGGTGGTTTAGATTTGAAATAGAAGATCTAGAGCACTTCCTCTTGAAAGTACAGTTTGCATACTGTTAATAAGATGTTGGTATGAGGAAAGTTGTCTTGAGTTGTGCAGCTCCTGAATGGCAACAGAGCAGGATTTTTCCTTCTACAGCTGTAGGAATGAACTGCTGCTCATTTCAAATGTCTGTAATGTGGATGCGTTTTCCCTTTTCATGTGAACTGTCCTATCCAGAATGGAAAACGGTAGTATTTTATTTGAGAGAATCTTGTAATGCTTATAACATTTTATAAAGTATTTATTTCATCAGGTTAGGGATGCCTTTTTAACATATTAGAATCTCAAATTAGTTTAATCAAGAACAGTGTAAGGAAAGGAATAGGATTGTTCAGCCTGGAAGGGAGAATACTAAGGGGAAATCACGGAGAAGCTGAAGAGGGAACAATTCATTGTTTATTGCCTCTTTTACTATTAAGCACGTGTCATGGAGCTCCTAGTGACATTTCCAATGTAAATACTCTCCCTGCCCCCCAACTGGGTTATTAATGAAATTTATAGTTAAACTGTGAAGCTCTGACTACTTCCCTCCTCTGTTTTCCTTACTAATGTGGCTTGCAGGACTGGTAAAAATACCCTTGTTTCTCAGTTGTGTAAAGATAAGTCTTTCACTGAGCAATACAAGAGATAGCAACTGAGTCTTTTACTTTAAAAAAAAGAAAGAAAAAAAGAACACGCCAAAAAAATGTAGTTAACTGTAGGTAAAACAACTGAGGAAAGAAAAAAAAAGAAGTTTCTTAGCTGAAAACCAGCTAAGAAAATGTATTACCAAAATAACTTGTTGCTTGTGCTCTCTGGCATTGACATTTGGCTACATTCCTTTTCAGACCTATACATACACATATATATCAATTAACACGTATACAGTCATGCTTGCTTCTTTGAGATGCCCTCCTCTTCACCCCACTCTAATCAGGGAAATAGTGCCTCTCATTTCTCAAGCTCTTCATTTTTATATTGGAGAAGGCTGAAAGGCCTAAAAAAGTCTTGGCATCATGGTGTTCACTTAATCTCTGAATACAGCATTAAAACCCTGATATAGTATAAAGATCTCCATGGTCACAGTTTTTCCTGTTTTTGAATTGCTTATGGAGGGCTTTGGAAAGATTGGAATTGGAGGCTATCACAATTTTTCACCTGTGCCCGTAAAGAAGCCTAAATCGTCACTGTAAAAATAATGCGACCAACTCCGTGCCAAGGACATAGACAAAGGATGTTTTAGGACAACTGGGAAAATTCTGGTTGTGATTAAGTCAGGAGAATATAATGGCAATCTGTAGATGTGGAAGGAATAATTCTATATTGAGAAATTTATGAAAAGGAGCAGACAGAGTTAGAGCTGAATCATATTATATTTGTTGATATTGTCAGTCTTGTTTTTCCCTTCTGAATACTGAGTTGGTAAAATTTGCCCTGAAGGCTGTTCACACAAGGCTTGCAGACACAATCCTTAAAAAAATCCTTGCATAAACACCACATACATCTGTTTAATAGGAGCTTTGTCATTTAGAACTTCTTGGCTTATCTGTCATTTATGGTTTTTATTTTAAGTCCTCAAAGATGGTGTTTAGTTTTCAACTTAATAAGCATCATTACAGCAGCTTTACATAGTAAGAAGGCATATAAAGGCAAGAAAGCATCAATAAGTACATTTTACATCATGCTAACAGCTGTCTTGGGATAGAGATATATGTAAAGAAAGATGGTCTAGGTGGTTAGGAGAAATTTAGGAAGGGATAGATTATAGAAGTACACACACATATACTAGCAAATAGCAAATATCAAATGTATTGGCTTATTTTGCTATTGGAAGATAGTTTATAATTTACTCCTCCTTAGGTTCAAGGGAACTCTTTTTTCCTCTGTGAATTACAAGCCAGTTTGTTGGCTTTATATAAATTCATCATCTATTTTGGACAATGGTGGGGAGGGAAGAAATCATTATACTGAAAAATGTAGCAAACGCAGAAGACCCTCATGCTCTAGACTAATTGAAAAATTTAAAATAATGAATGAAAGTCAAGTATTATATTTAATACATTGACAGAATTTTGAATTCTAACATAGAACTTAGCGTAATATGGTCATACTTTGGTTAATTGTAAGTCAGCAACCCTGGGAAATTTAATCTCAGTTGCGTGTGTAGATTTTCAAAAACGCCATCCTTTGTTTCATCTACACAGTTTGAATGGAAACTGACTGTAGAAAACAGTTACTACTTTTAAGAAGAGCAATTACTTTTTGGGAGTCTTCCATTGAAGGAAATTAATTCAGTGCAATTTGCTTTTTGATCAGTATTGTGTGAGGAAAGACTGCAAGGACCATTATGCATCCTTTGCAGTTGGACATGATGATCTTAAAGGTCTTTGCCAACCTAAATGATTCTATGTTCTAAACATTCTATTTAATGTTATGGGTTTTTCATCTCCCCCAGCAATTATCTTTTTGTCAGAGTCTCTGTTTATTCTGTACTAGAGAATTATAGCAGTGTATTTCTGTGTATGGAACCCAAGTCAACTGCTGTAGATTTTTGTTTAATAGCAGTGCAATAATCTGAAAGTTTTGTTAGTTTCCTCTTGGGATCTGTGCACTTAGTAGGGACAGGCCATGGTGATTTCAGGAGAGAGATTATTTCCAGGCACATTAAATATTCCTGAGCAGAAGTTATTTCTTATAAAATATTTGATGTCATTTTTGTCTTTGGTATGTTTTGCGTGTTTCATTAACTCCCTGTGGGCCTTTTTGAAAAGTTTCAGCAGTACGGATGATCTTCTCCTATAAAATTCGTTGACTAGGTTCTCAAAATGTACGAGTGGGCAACCCTATGTTTATGAGCATGAACTCATTTATACTGGATATTTTACAGGCATGAATTCACAACTCTATTTTTTCTCGTGCATGTTCTTCTCACTGAATACAGCAAGTAGTTGATAGCAGTAGAGCAATGGGATACGATTCAGATCAG
The DNA here is from genome assembly GCA_020745775.1 of Theristicus caerulescens. Lineage (NCBI taxonomy): Eukaryota > Metazoa > Chordata > Aves > Pelecaniformes > Threskiornithidae > Theristicus > Theristicus caerulescens. The sequence goes on from CM036558.1 coordinate 90,794,134, forward strand.
CCTGGATTAATTTATGGAATATAGTGGAGAACCTTCCTGAATTCCTGGCAAACTGCCCCAGTTCTGGACACTTTATGGGCAGTAATTCTCTACCACAGTCCACATGACAGGTTTACCTGTCTCACAGTTCTGGGAAATGGGATGTGAATCAGCAGGACCTATAGGTCTCCAAGTCTTGGCATTTCCTGATCATGGGCAGTATTTTAAGATTTGCAGTCTCTAAAAATGCTACCCCTTAAGCTGGAGCAATTTGGCTGTAGGATTTCTGTCATCTGAAGCTTCGGAGAGGACAGCTTGGTTAGAGCATTCAAATTCTTGATCATGAAGGCAAGACCTTGATAATCATGGGAAGATCCTCTATAACTAGAACTTGGCTCATGGCGATAAAAGAGGAGGCCTGGAACACATATTTCTGCTCTTTTCCAATTTAGCTGAGCACAAGTGAGTAGAAGAACAACATTTCATATTGTTAACTTTGTGGTTTAGTGCTTCTGAAATTATCAGGATTCCCATTTTCCGAAAGCTTTCCTCCATTGTAATTAGATTAAGTCTCAAAATCAGGGTTGTTTTTTTTTTCCTAACCAGATCTGAAAATAAGTTCAGATTGGTTTCAGTCTGTATGGTAAAAATCTGGTTTAATTCTGGTTTTAGCTACTAATTTCTAATTCAATAGGAATCCTATATGTATATATACATGAAGTAAAAACATTTTTTCTTCTAGTATGCACACCTTTATTAAATCACTGGAAAAGCTTAGAAAAAATTTCTGGGAATGAAGCTTTTTTCTGTCACGCTACTGTTCTGTTACATAAATGGAATTGGTTAATATTTGGTTCCAGTGGGAAAAAATACTTCTCTTTGATATGCCGGTTTTTGCTTCAGAACAAATAGCAGCTATTGTTTAAAAAATGACGGTGTAAAAGAAAAACAAAGGAAAACTTTAAACTCTCCCTGTAGGCAAATGACATGAAACACTTCTGCAAATAGCACATACATCTACTAGTGATGAATCAAAACCTTATCAGCTTGACTCTTCTTTTGATTTGTTAACTACCATTGGGCTTCAGTGTACAGCTTTTAACTGTATTTGAAAAATCTTTACCTTGTACTAGTTTTGTGTGCAAGTTAATCACCATCCTCTGTTGTTCAGCTTTTTACCCCACAGTGACTTAGTGATGTTCAGTTTATTTTGGCTTGAAGATGAGGAAAGAAAAATTAAAGGCGCAAAAATAAATGTATAGATATGCTGGGGCAGATTGCACCTGTTACTGGAACGAAGACAATTTTTATCTTTATGCAGCTGGACAAAATATGACAAAGTGTGTTCAATGAAGTAGCACCCTGCAGAGTCCATCTAAGGCTACCAACAATGTATTTCTTTGCCAAAGATACTGGGAAGATTATAATTGCTGTTAGGATGGATTTTTTTTTTTTTTTAGTTGGGAACAGCATAGATTTATTTTAGATACTCTAATCAGATAGTGCTGGTTTGATCTCACTGCAAGAATTTCCAGTTGCTATTACATTACAGTTGGCACACCTGTCAGGTACACACACACAGAAATAAGTCAGGAACAGCATCAAGGCCAGCTGGACAGCAACTTTTGCACTGACAGAGTTTTGCACAGCCCCACCCTGCCCCTCCCGCCAAGTTTTCTTCTTTTGCTTGAAAAGAAAAAAAAGCAAAAAGCCACAGTTTTTGTCCCTAAACTGCCTTCCAATTCTGAAGTTCAGTTTGCTAGATTGTTACAGGCTGGTTGTACCAAGAACCAAGATAAGCCTAAGAATGCATTGCCTACTCAGGATTTTTCTTGGTCTCCCAAACTGCATCTTTTTAATTTAAAGCTCTACAGTTTCAATCTGAGGTGTGCCTTTTTTTTTTTTTTTTGTGAATTTAGCTAAACAGTTTTTCCTCTGCAAAACATCAGCAATCTAAAAATGTTTTTTAGCAATAATAAAATACGAAGTATATAAATTTCAATAACAAACTACTTTACTTCAGAAAATTATATATGACAGTTGTTGAACCCATTTCTGTAGTTCAGAATGCAGAAAAGCAGCTATTACTTATGTTTATTCATTAGATTTTGGTCGAGCCAGACTCTGGAAATCACTCAACAGGAGAGACAGTATTTGGTTTGGCAGCTTGGTGGTTAACGTCTTTCTGTTGCTTACTAAGTACTTAGCCTTTTCATTCTTCCTGTGTATTAAGGGGTCACCAGTGTACTCTAGAGCTTGAAGTCCTGATGTAGCATTTACTATTTCATAATTTATTTTTCTTTTCACAGGGATCACACTCTACAGCCAACCATATGGAGGAGCCTTGCTGGATGAGGACAAAATGTGAGCAAACTCTTAAATATATATCAGCTGCAATGATCAGACAATTGAAACTATTAATTCAATAAGCATGTATGTTGCACGCAATAGATGTTGTGACTTGATAGATGCAATGCGGTTCCACTGAGTGAAGCATTTTCTCTAGTCTGGTGTTTATATGTCAAGTCTACTGTTTATATGAGATATGGTTGCACTATTTTGTAGAAAAAAATACTGAATTTACGCTGTGCTTTGCAGAGTATTTGTGAGAACGTCATGACATTTTCAAACAGGTTAACTGCTTTAAATGATTGTCAAGTTTTTAAATTTTAATTTTCTGAAGAGGGGGGAATATTTGCAAAAGCTTCACTTTACTATTCAGACTTTAAACACACGCTGTGTTCTGTAACTCACGTATAGTTTTGTAACTTAACACATCATCTTGCTCCTGTTCTCTAATTGGATGTTGACAGTGTACAAACATGGTGTTTGCAAAAGAGGATTAAGGTATTCATGTCTAGTGTTGTTTTGGTAAGAAGTTGGCCTTGAAAATGTTTGGGTTTGGTGAGGATTTTTTCCGCATTGTGTTTTCATTATGCCATTTTGCTTTGTACCCTAGAATGGAGAATGTTCGTCAGTGTGGGGTAGCACTGTGTATCATGCTGGGTTTCTCTGTCCTTACCGCATCCATTGGAAGTGCCATAGTGAAAGACAGAGTATCTGGCACAAAACGCTTGCAGCACATCACAGGCCTGGGTTACAAAACTTATTGGCTTGCTAACTTCTGCTGTGATATGGTATGTACCATGTGGGGCAGCATGTGTTCAGGTGTAAATTTTTAACTAGTTTGTCATAAATGAGCAAAAGGAGATATGGTCACAAGACAGGTGAATAAGATTTGAATAGTGCAGAGCAACAGCTCTTGGCTATCATGTTAACAGGCATTGGGACACCATTCCTACTTTAACAGATAAAATTCTTTAAGGCAAGGATTGTGTTCTTAGTTTTCCAAAGTTGAATTGCAAGGTAAAGCATATGCTAGCTTTAGGTACCTACACTATTTTACAAACAAAAAGAAGCTGGCTAATCAACCTAGACAGAGAAAATCTTCCACACAGCAGTTCATAGCAGGAGTTTCTGTGTTTTGAGTTGGCACTGGCAAAATCTTTCAGATTATTAGAGAAGCCTGAAGATACTAGTCAGCTACTTTAAAGGCATAATTATATTGTCTGTTGGTAGGTAATATGAGAGATACCCATAACTGGTACCTTTTATATCTGGCAAGATAGACAGTAGAAAATATTATTTATGAATTCACATACACAGAATAACCTAGATCAGAAATGGGTGAAGTCTCTGTCCTGAACATTTATTTTTCTCATGCAAAGTAATTTCTACCATTTTTAGCATTACAAATAGTATTGTCTGCATGCAGTTCATTAACAAATCTGAAAATCTTCTCTTCTTTTGAAAATATCACAAAAGTTATTATTTTCCCCTAAATCTTACCCTTTTAATCAAATGTAAAGACAGGAATGCCATTGAGACCTGACTTTGGCAGGCTGGATTTAGGCCAACATAGTTAAATTCAATAGGAATTTTTGCTTACCTTCTTCAAGCCTGAGAAGTTGATTTCTGTTCAGGCCAATAAGCAAAGGTGGTGAAATAGAATTAACTTTCTCAAGTCACTTCTAGTCCTGATTTTTCATCAGCTGTGTAATGGGAGCTTGTTTGGATTCCATTTAAGCATGAATTCCACAGATTATCTTCAAATATCTTTTTCAAAGGTGACCCTTTAAAAATTAAAATTAAGAATTTCTCCATTATATATGTGGGTGTGTGTGTATATATATATATCTGGGTGTGTGTAAGGCATACATACAGAGAGAGAGAGAGAGAGAGAGAGAGATCTGTGTGTGTGTAAGGCATACATACATGTCCCTTACTGAAAGGCTTTTTCATAATTCACTTGTGACGAGGCTTGCTATAGTATTAGTTGAGTGTTTGGCAGGAATTTGAGATGAGGTCATCTACTTCTGGGAAAGGGATAGAATCATTGTTTTTAAAGAACTAGGGTGCTGTGTATTGATAGTTCACTTCTCAAAGAAGGTGTTTTGGATTGGGAGATTGGTTTCAGAAGCAATAGTGAACAACTGGATTCACCTGGGTTATTCAAAAGCAAAAAGATTCTTGGCCCCAGATAAGGGACATCATAAACTTTCTGCACCTTGCTTAACACACTGGGTCATGGAAGGAAGGGCTGGGATCTAGCATAGGCAACACAAACATGAACTAGCCTGGTCAGGAACAGAGATTTTTGGAAGACTCTCTGTTCTCATTCAGACTATTCTAAATCTGAAACGTTAGAGCTTCACCCATCCATGCTTGAAATGAGGATTTTCACACTTGAGCAAGCTTGAAGTAAAAGCACATTTCTCTGAACGTTATTTACTTGGCCAGTCAATCTTTGTATTCCTTTTTCTGCTGTGTCAGATAAGAGGGCTTGGTTAAAAACTCAGTCCTTCATCATTCAGTTTCTCCTTGTGCAGCAAAGTCAACTCCTCATTATTTTCTGCCCATCTCTTCCTTTCAAAATGTTCTCACAAATTCAGCACAGTACTGCATGATCAATCATGATCTGGGAAAGAACAGACACTGCTTTAAATGCTAATTGTGCTGCAGATCATCTAGGGACACTGAACACATGAATATATGAACTGTCAAATTTGAAATCCCTCTGCATATTTTAAGTATTACAGTCTGTGTCCTGTATTATTGGTAGCATAATCTTTACTAGACCTACAGAAGTATTTGATTTATGAAATTGCTGTCATGAGAATCAGCCTGTTCTTACTGTATTTATACATGTGAATGGTATTATTTACTATGTTCAACAAATGGAAAATATGTAAGTACTAAGAAAATTTCACAACATATAGAGATGTTTTGTTCAGATTAAGCTTGTGTCACTAGAGGGGCAAAATTAAGGTTATTTTATTTGTGTATGCCCAACTTTTATAACACACCATGCTTTCAGGTAATATTTTTAATAGAATTTAATGTTTAAAGTTATTTATTTATTTCTAGAAAAAAGTCCCAGGTCCATTGAAACATACTGGGACTCAGATGCTTTATGACTTCTCTACCATATTTTTTAAACAGCTCCAGGATTACTGAAACCTAGATCTGTGGAGTGGTATGATATGATATTTCTATATGACTGTGAATAAGATGAGAATATTACATTTGTCTACATTTCACTCCATCGCCCTTCTCTTAAAAAAAAAGTCTGTCTTCTCATTGGCAAAGAAGTGATGCCCTCTGGTTTAATTTTGAACACGTTTGCTTTGTACTTCAGTATGAAAGTCCAATTTTAACAGTAAGGATGTTGTTCTTCTACACTGAATGTTTAGCTAGACCTTGGTTTGTTGCCTCTATTGCAGTTGTGTCTCAATCTCAGTTATATTAGAATAAGGTTAAATATTACATAAGCAGCAATGGACGCAGTCGCTGCCCTAACAAGCTCAGCTGCAATGCACAGAGCAGGCAGACACTAAGAATGGAACTGAGCACAGATTTTCACATCTTGCCATTGCTAGTTGCAAGCAGAATGTGTCTCTCTTGAATACTTGGATATGAATTCCCTGTACCAATCACATCCTCCCCCCTTAAGTATTTGGTTACCATTATGTCAAGAGACTAAATGGAGAAACTGCTTTCCCTGTTGCCTAATGGCTGTAACTCTTCTAAATATTATGTCTGTTCCATTAAAAGTTGTCATTTGCTTCATCAGCACACATGGTCCTTCATTAAAGTCTCTTTTAAAATTGTATCCTTACTATTCTCCTGTGACTGAAGCACCAATCAGTGAAACTGCTGTTTCTGAATCCAAGACTCTGTATTCACAGTATAATTTGATGTTTTGGAGCAATAGTCCCATACGGACTCATTAGCTGGAAGAGCTAGCTTGTTAAATGGATGTTTTGGAAAGGTCAATAAAAATGGAATTAAGGGGAATATTCTGTAGTCGGATTTTATTTTGGCAGGCTGTTTCATGTATAGGTGTGTAAGAGTGGCAGTTCACAGCAAGTGTGGACTATGAAATCTCAGAGCTCTTCTGCCTAATTCTTCCTAATTTATAGTGTAATTATATTGCAAATATGGAAAAGTTAATTTGTAGAGCCCTTCTACACTAATTAAGTAAGACCAGTAAGAGATGTTCACCTGCTAAGTGCCTTTTTTCTTCTGTTTCTAGCTGTTTTACATGGTTCCAGTCACCCTGTGTGTTGGTGTTATTAGTGCCTTCCAGCTATCAGCCTTCACTTTCCGAAAGAACTTGGCAGCCACTGTTCTCCTGCTGATACTCTTTGGGTACGGTATTGGAAATGCTACTATGGAATTATAGCTTGTAAGAAACAAACAGAAATCTTTAGACTTGGTTTGTACCTGCTGCTGGATGCATGATTTTCTCTCTTTGGAAATGATTATGATTCAGCAAAAGATAGTGAGAAAACAGGCTGAAACATGAGTTTGAAAGTTCCGTGCAGAAGGTTGAGGGAGATTTGCTCACGCATTTAAAAAAAAAAAAAAAAAAAAGGAAAAAAAAAAAAGACTGGAAATGTCTAAGAAAATACTCAGCCTGTATAACAATCATTTGCTGTTAGAAATTGATTATATGTTATCTTGCAGAAAATGAGGGAATAATAACATAGTCAGGTCAGAATTTCAGTGCTTAGCTGTGCAGAATATCATCAAGAAGGTAAGAAGTGTTTGTCTTTTATTACAGTTCTACCCATTTTCTGTAATTCTTTAATTTTACAGAGCTCCAGGAATTTTTATTTCCAATGAGAAGTCTGTCCAATGTGGAGTACTGGGCTGGCTGGAGATTTGTCTCCCAATTGTACTGTGAGAGAGGAAAGTCCTCCCATGTCACTCCCTTGCTTAGTTTCATGTGAAAAAAACAGTTATAAAAAGTGAAAATAACTAGTTAAACAGAGGATTGATTTCTCTACAGAAATAAGGCTGTTGAGCCCTGGGCTCAATCAAACTAATGGTCTGCCTGTTCTGTTCCTTTAACTCTTCCCATGTGCAGTCCCAGGTGACGTGAGAAATGCTGAAGATGAATAGTTACAGGATAAGCATTCTGAGAAGTTGTTTCTTCCTTATCTCAAGCGACTAATTGTTGCTATCTTTCTAGGAGAGAATGCATATCTTACAAGACAGGTGTTCAGATAATGAAATATAACTGCTCCATGAGAGAATCACAGGGAAGGAAAGTAGAAAGGACCTTCTGCAAGATCAGGACATGTTCCATTCCAGGAAGAGTCTCAGATAAACACTTTAAAAAAAACCTTACTCTATTTCATCTTAAAACTGTTTTCAAGATCTCATGCCTCCAGTAACTCCTTTTTTTGCAAAACTGTTTCAGTATTTCCATAGCTGGATGTATTCTTTGAAATTCCAGCCTAAGTTTATTTGGAGCCATACTTCATAATTCTTCCTCATCAAACACCTTTTGCAAGCCCAAGCAAGCCAAGTCTCTTGTAAAAAGGTCTTCCCATTCCCTGGATATTTCTATTTATCATTTTTCCCTATAACTCCAGTTTGAACTCAACTTTCTTGGGCATGAGTGGCCAGACTAGTACGTAATATTCTAGAGGTCATGATGCCAGGATCTTGTAAATAGCTCAGATGAAACATCCACAGTTAATACTTTTCTCCTCTCTGTATCACTCTCTTCGTCCTCCTTCCTTCTGCATTACTACCAATTGATTTCTTCAAGTTAAAGGCAGACATTCTTATCAGTCTTCGTGCAAAGGCTTTACGCTGCTAAATCTCATCCTTGTTTTTTTTTTATTACTTTTACAACTGTTGTATCCTTCTTGTAAACCAGTTTCTGTGACCCTAGCGTAAGAATAGCCATCTATAGTCAAGCAGCAAATGAACCATACAGTACATACTTACACGTCTGCTGAAGTCATGATGTGTTTTCTGTGGTGTGCTTTAAGTGTTGGTCCTGCCCACAGTGTGCTACTAAATCCCAGGTGCTAAGAGTTATGCTGGCATTGTTTTAACCAAAATGTTGAGTTAAAGTTTGGGTATTTCAGAAGAAACAAGCATAGACTGAAAAGCTGGACTGTCTTCTAAAAATTTTTTTGTTCACTGCAGATGCAGTTTAATCATCTCAGCATAATCCCTCCTGTACTGTTCAGCTTTGGCTGACATAACAGATATTATAGTGATTTTTAACAAGGTCTATATATTCAATGTGTATTAACATGTATTAAATATACAAATAACTGTCAGTCAGCAAATTTAACATGTCTCAAGGACACTCTGATAAATTTCAGAGTTGCCACTCTTCCTATTCTACCCTTTACTCAGCCTAACTACACAGCAAATGTGATGAAGCCTATTGTGGTCATTTTATCCTTCCCCAGTACTGTGCATGTAATTTATCTGCATTCCATAATGCATTTTTTCCTTTTAAAATTTTATTTTTCTCTTCAGGTACACTTGTGCAGCATTTCTGATCTATAATAAAGATGAAAATAGCCCAGTTATATGAAAAAGTTAAGCTATGTGCCAGAAGGGGGTGTGCTTGAAAGAATAACCAACAATTTCCTAGTGTGCTACTTTAAAACTGATTTCCTTTAAAAATACAATGGTCTCTTAACTAAACTGCATTTTTTTCCTCTTTTAGCTGATAGCAGAAGTGTTTTATAGTGCAACTGCTTAAGCACTTTTGTCCAGAATGCTCTTTGATACTTACAAAATAAAAAATTACAGCTGAAGCTGAAGGAAAAGAAAGAGTTAGGATAGAAATGTAGGCGTGACTGGCAGCTACTTTAAAGACTGGGTTTGAACATCATACAACTTTAGTGGTCTGAAAGTCTTACTCATTTCTTAGCAGCTATAAGCAAACAAATAAAGTTTTGCTTTCATTTACAGCAGAGTAACAGCACTCTAAATCATGTCTCTTTCCTGAGCTGTTTCTGAGGATGGACTTGTATTTATGGTATTGTAATTCAGAGCAAAACTTAGAGCACTGATTTTGGTATGTGTATGAAGGGAAGAAAAGATTGCATGATTAAGACTAGCAACAGGATGCTGAAAAGTAAAGTGTGATCTTGAATACTTACAATCTTCATTTGAGACCCAAACATTAAGTCATTTAACCTTTATCTTCCTGTAAACTGAGGATAACATCAGTATTACTTCACAGCAGGATTTGAAATTTTGTTTCTTAAGGTAAAGGATTTTGATATTCTTATAAAAAAGTTCAGCTGTAAAGTACACAATACTGAATTTAAAAGGGACTTTTATGGCTCATAATCTAAACTACTGTTTAATGCAATGAAGAAGTGAATTCACAGATTTTTGGCTAGTTGCTCTTGCATTGAGCTCACTATTAAAACAACTATATATACATATAGTAATACTATATAAGAAGTATTTATATATATACAACTATATATATACACTGTACATACATATTTATCATCATGCAATGGTGTACGCTGATACCTATGGTCCTGCAGTCTATATACTGTTTGTTTGATAGATACGTCTTGTGCTATGTTGAATAGAAAATAAATTTCCTTTACATGACATTCATGCTCATCAAATTGCCTGGGCATTTTTTTTAGTCTGGCTAGACATATCTTCCTCTTTATAAAAAATACGACTGCTCCATTTTGGATAGGCATCATTTGACTTTCGAGGATGGAGGGTGCCTTCCCTCATCCTTTAAAGATTTGTATTGAAAATGATGTAGGCACAGGCATGCTGTCTTATCATCATTGGGCTATGAAGTAACTATGCACTCATTTTTGATGGCTACTACTCTACTAACCGATAACCTGTTTTAGGTAATAACAATGCTAACATGATCTCTGGCAAATTTGAGTTCTCAGATATCACTGGCACAAATATTACTTCCAGTTCAAGGATTAATGATTTTTTTCTTCTTTTTTTTTTTCCCCCCTTTCTTTTTTTTCCTCTCTGTTTGCTTACTCTCTCCTTCCTTTTTTGTTCTTTTTTTCTTTCTATGGAAGCCTCTAAGAAAAGCTGATTGCTCAGCATCCATGATTTAAGCTTCAAATATTTGGTTTTAATTTTGTCTCTGTGTAAGAGGCTTCTTAAGATGCATGGTTTTGCAATCATTCAGAAATCAGGGTTGTGAGCTTTCTGGAACAGAGGAAGTAAATATATGCGGTTGATATATGCAAAAATGGGTCATATCTGCCCATCACACGACAGTAGCTATGTGTACATCTATGGAATGATAAGGTAATTTGATAAAGAAAACGTATCTCAAATTTGTCGTTTTTTCTCAGTTGGTCAAAAGAGTTGTTTGCGTATCTTATAAATAAGGAGTAACTATTGTTTTATTTCCTAGTATAATGGCCTTTGTTGTTGTTGTTGTTGGGGCCAAAACATAACTTATTTGTGATGATTTTCTTTCTTTAAACTTTCAGCTATGCAACTTTACCGTGGATGTATCTTGTATCCAGATTCTTTTCAAGTTCAGATGTAGCTTTTATATCTTACATCTCCTTAAATTTTGTCTTTGGCCTGTGTACCATGCTGGTGACTCTCTTACCTCGTTTGTTAAATATAATTTCCAAAGTGCAGGTCAGTATAAAAATTTTTCTTTACGTTACTTGTGAAATGTATGCACACACGTGCATGCGTCTATATGTTTGTGTGTATATAGATGTATGTTTATACATATGCACAGACAATATTTTTTCCAGCAGAGAAATGTGTTTTAAACATTCATGATTCTTCTGTCCTAGTGTATACTGTATTGCTTGTTACCATCTTGAATTTTAACTTGCTTATAACAGTAACAAAAAAAAGTGCTGTAATAATGGAAAAACAGCCTTAATTGAAACCTTGACATTTTCCGGACCATTAAGTTGTAATTGGCACATAATGGGAGCTGTTTTGGTCCATTGAACAGATTATATGCATTATAAAATAATATATGAATAATACTGACATAAGAGATAAGCTGCATATTCCTAGGATCTGTAATGCACTGTATGAACAGTAATATGCATTCTCATTCCATGTATGTAATTTTCATTAGTCATAATGGCAACTTGATAGAGAGGAGATCCAGAATGTGTATGAATATCTATGCGTGTACCAGGTCAAAAACTCGACGTTTGAAGTCAAATATGGATTACATGTCACTCAAGTTTGGAGGCAGATTTGGTGTTGACTTGGGTTTAAGTTGGTGATTTAGAATTAATAGCATTCAAATATTAAAATTTTAAGAAAATAGAATGATCATGGCCACATGTGTTTTGTTACTGTCTGTGAACCTCAACTAAAATTAGAATCCCATGGCCCTAGGCACTCTAAAATACAGTAAGAGATGAACCCTGCCCCAAAATAGTTTGCAATATGCTCTTCTGAAATCAGTTCATCTTGAGTGAGATTTGAATTCTGTATCCAGCTTTGTAAGTGTGCTTAATATGCTGTTGGAGAAAAGTAATTTTTTTTCTTTTATTTTTCTTTTCTCCCCCCCCCCCCCCCCCTTGCTGAATCCTAATACAGAGTTTTCAGAATATCTACAATATCCTCAAATGGGCATTCATCGTATTCCCACAATTCTGCTTAGGCCAGGGTTTAATAGAACTTTCGTACAATCAGATCAAGTTTGACCTGACCAGCAACTTTGGAATAGATTCTTATGTGAGCCCATTTGAGATGAATTTCCTGGGCTGGATTTTTGTGGAAATGGCCCTGCAGGGAACACTACTACTTCTTTTACGGCTTTTTCTTCATTGGGATCTCCTTCAGAAACCAAGGTGTGTTACCATTTGTATTCTGCCATAGCAGACACTGAGTTAATTTTTAAAGAAATAAAATAGTGGATTCCTTTGAGCACCCAAAGATAAGTACTTCTGATAACGTGGTGTACCTGAAGTAGTGGAAACTGCAGAAAAAATACAAGTAATTGCCATTTCCCTTGGATTCTTCTGAGGTTTGATCACCAAGCTTTAAGGGATTGCAACTAGGGAAATAAAATGGAGTACAGCAATGTCCAATTTGCCATGTATCATCTTCTGTTTTAGGGGTCAGTGTTCAATTAACAGCATGGTCAGCCCTTCAGAAGATGTTGATGTAGAAATGGAGCGACAGCGACTCTTTGGTGGAAGAACTGTTAATGATGTCCTCGTTCTGTACAACCTCAGGAAGTGTTATGGAGCTTTCAGTAAGAAGAATACAGCTGTGGAAAGCATAAGCTTGGGAATACCTAGGGGAGAGGTAAAGAGGTCTTTTTTTTCCTTTCAGAAAAGAACACTTCATTCTCAGCAATTGTTCAGACATACTCAGGATGTCTACAAAGGTCTGTAGATAGCAGCAGAACAATTTCAATTGTAGTAATTTCTGAAAATCAATAACTGGACAAAAGCAGAAGATCTGGTGGTGTTTAAGAAGCAACAGTTCACTTATTTTTTTGGGTTACAAATTCATCAGAGTCTTAATTTTTTCTTCTTGCTTATCTTTACCAAGTTACTGTTTTATAGGCTAACATAAAAAACAAGTAGGTAGCATAGCAGTTCAATGTCCAAAGAGAAAGCAAAGAATACCTAGGTCAATTGTAAACTGTGGACTGAATCCTGAATTTATCACCAAGGCAAACTTGTAGTTCCCATGATGAAATCATCACAGTATATTTTAATATGGCATATAATATACTAATATACTATTTTAATAAACTGAAATTTAGCACTGAATGTGGTAATCCTAAAGATTTCAGAACAGCATTTTTTTTTTTGTGATTTTTATGCTTTTGGATATTAATTTCAAAAATACAGATAAGGAAAAGACTTTTATTGATTGCTAATAGCAAATTGGAAAATATGAGAAACTAGTGCATGGCAGTGCAGGTCCAGTGACATTGTGCCAGTTATAGATCAGTTGTTGGGTAACTGGGGTAACCAGGAGGATGTTACTGCTGATTAAAGCCTATTTATCAATAAAAAAGTTCATGAAACAAGTATTTTAAAAGTTATGAAGTGCTATAAGTGACTTAATAAGAATCCTGTCCTAGCTTAAGCATATATTCATTGCAGCTAGCAGCCTGAAATAACTGTTCAGAGTCAGTGTGTGTGTCTTGGCTGTTCAGTGTTCATTTACTTTTACAGAGTGAAGCAGCTCATGAGAAACTGAGAAATATTAACTCTGTAGAGTGGTAGTCAAGGCTCTCAAGTAGTACTTGAGATCCTCAGGTTCAAATCTAGCATTTACTACTAATATGGATAAATAATGCATTTAGTTACTGGGCAGGGTATTAAGTAGAGGGCTAGAACCCTAAATAAGTCACTTTTAGGAATTAGTGGGTAATCAAAATATTCTATATATGGGTTTTTTTTAAATTTATTTTCTGTGAGAAAGGGAATTTGCACATACAGTATATCCATATGCAGTATCTTACAGAGATATGATAGGAAATATGAAAAGGAGAGAAACTATTGAAGAATTAATATTACTTATTTCTTTCAGCATAGCAGATTGCTTTTTTTTTATTATTTTATTTATTTCTGTTAGTGTTTTGGACTCCTGGGAACAAATGGAGCTGGGAAAAGCACAACATTTAAGATGCTGACTGGAGATATCTTCCCATCTGCAGGACGTGCTGTTATCAGGACTCCTACAGGGTAAATAACACAGGGTTTGATCAGAATAGTGCTAATTGATAATGCCAATGATCAAAGACTCAGCACGTCTTCAGTCCTTTATACTGTACTCTAAGGACCTGTTTTGTTCCCTTTTAAATGTATATTGCTTTACTGCTGTTAAGTCTCTGCGGGAAAGCATTTTAGCATTATTTAATTCCATCTGACACCTCTGTTAATTGAGAATAAACTTGTCTGGTAGCAAAAGAGTAGGCTCTAGGAAGTCTTAACATACGGCCTTTTAAAATTGTAACAAAAATCTTAACATACCGTATGTCCAGATGCATGGACATATATCCCCCATACTAGTGCTGCACTGAAAGGTTTCCAGGCTTAGGCTGATGAGCAGTGCTTCAAGTGGGTAATTTTAAAATGTTTTCCCACACTAGTGTCCTTCAGAGAAATTAATTACTTGATCAATATGCTACGTAATTAGGATAGGAGGTATTGTTGTTGATATTGAGGCTAACTTTGATGGAGTGATAAGTGAATAATGGGCTTTTTGGGTTAGATGTAACCAACATTTACCATTTTTCCCAGAAAAATTGGAGAAGAAGTAAAGTTACTTAGTCAGACACATATACATATACACAGTTATGTATATGTACATACATAAATGTATTCTGGGCTAGTTAACAATTTTAAAACAACTCTTTTCCTAAATGATGTCTATTTTAAAATATGTATTTTGGAGAAGGACAGGTGAAACGTTTAATTCAGAAAATTTTTAAAGGAAGCATTTTGGAATTTCCAAAATGACTAGTTACATTTCTTTGTTTTAGAAATTAAATGCTTTCATAGGTCAGTATTTCCTCACTTCTTACAAAGATAATGATCAGCAGATTTAACTTCAAAATGTAAGTAGTTCCAGTCATTGCAAAATTCAGTTTTCTGGAAAGTTTAGACTTCTTTTGAAATGCACACCATCACCACTACTAAACATGATTTTACTTAAGTGTGTTTTGTTTGATTTTTTTCATTATCAGAGAATAGTTTTGGTTGGAAAGGACCTCTAAAGGTCATTTATTTTGACCCCCCTGCAATGAGCAGGGACATCTTCAACTTGATCAGGTTGCTCAGAGCTCCATCCAACCTGACCTTGATTGTTTCCAGGGATGGGGCATCTACCACCTCTCTGGGCAACCTGTTCCAGTGTTTCACCACCCTCATCATAAAAATTTCCTCCTTATACCTAATCTGAATCTATCTTCCTTTAGTTTAAAACCATTACCCCTTGTCCTATCACAACAGGCCCTAACATCATGGCAGTTGCTTTTCATATAACAACATTAGAGTTTAAATGGATTCTCTTCAAGACATTACATAGTTCCAGACAGAGTATCTTATGTTTACCAAAAGTGTGAAGAACATAAAAATCTTTTAACTGGTGGTTTGTAATTATTAATATGAATTCTACTCTGAGGTCTGGTACAATGCACCTCCAAAGACACGGTATGGACAAGATCCTGAAGTTGCAAGAGAAATTTTTCTGTATAGATGGCCCCTAAGTGAAACATCCAAATGTCCAGGATGCTGCATTCATTAAGGAAGCCCAAAAAGAAGAGACAGAAGGAAAACATTTTAGGGAAAAAAGTTCTTAGCTTCTCTGTTATGTGCCTGAAGTGCTAGCTGTTTAGGTCTGACAGCTGTTTTAATGAGCCATAGGTAAGTTCTGTCAGTGAGGCGGTCTCGAAGACTGCTTTAGGATTACCTTTGCTTCTGTTGCATACTCCTGCTAGTCACCCACTGACTTTGCATGCATGCTACTCTTCTGCTTTGCAGCTATCAAAGTTTATATGTAGTTTCACCTCTATGCAGCCTTCATTCTCTGGTAGCAGGATATTTTTCAATCTGTGGTCACTTAGGATTTCACGTGAAACAAAAGTAAAACTTCATGAATTCATAAGACGACCAAGCTAATGACACAAGACACATCTACATGATTCTGTGATTAAAGTCTCTGTTCCAGGCTCAGACAGAGCACACCTGCTGTTGTGCTTAAATTTGTGCCTGTATCGGAAGAACAGAGCCATTTCAAGTGGTTAGGGAGATGCCACAGCAAAACAAAGAGCTAGTAACTAACAGCTGTGGAAAGATGAGGGACAGCTGCTTAAATTCACATCTGTAACTTCTTGTGTGAGTAATTCTACTCAGTTCAGGGAAGAGACTGACAGGAGAATGTACATCTCCACTGAAATTGGTTTAATCCATCAAGTTAAATGGCAAGTTCCTAGCACATTAGGAACACAGCAGCAGGGAGACCAGGCAGGCCATAGGGAATTGAAGTGTGTATGGCATATACACTTTCCTTTTGCTTTAGAACAGCAAAAGCGTTGACACAGTCACTTCTAGAAATTACTCTTCACTATGTTCCAAGTGCCAGTAACCACCTTGCAGCTTAGTCACAGTAGGTACTGTGGGCTCAGTGCGTACTCAGATATCCAGTGCCAATTTGTTGTATCACCAGGCCTGCTGCGATGGAGTGCAGGACGGAGAGATGTCATGTGACACTGAAAAGATAGCCCTTGTGTTTCTCCTCTTGGTGCATGTTCCTTTGTCCTAATTCCTCTCTGTGTAGACAAGACCTATTAATATTCTGAGGTATATTTACATGCTCTGCTACTACACACTCTCATTTCAACTGTGTTGCTTTTAGTGCCACACTGAATGTGTGCTGCTACTGTTCTTAGTCATTATCTTTCATAACAACTTTTTTTCCAAGAGATTCAGTGTAAAAATAATTTGATAACAAAGCACTAAAATGACCATCAAATAATTGTTACTAATGAAGAAGGAATGACTAAAGAGATATTGGAAAAATGATTCTTAAGAGAATAAGAAGTGATATGAGTGAGGCTTTACAATAGTGATAGAGACTTTTAGATGGTTGTTTTCATTTATAATTTCCCAGAACAGAAGACAAAAATTTTCAGACATTAAACAACAACAGCAATAACAAAAGTGATTTAAAATTATGTAAAAATTAACTTTAGTATGCTACTGGCATTTAACAATAGGTTAAATGCTCTCTCTGCACATCATGTGTGCTACTTTCATTTCCCCCACTGTGTTTTATAAATCCAACATGAAAGCAGACTTTAAGATGTTATTTACCATATAATTGGTTTAAAGAAAAACAAACAATAACAACAAAAAAAAAACCCAACCTCCAAACAGAATCATGTGTACATTTTCCTGATTGCTATTGTAGTTGTTTTGAATTTAAAATTAAGTCAGAAGTGTCTCCGTGAGGCAGGTGCACTGAAAACAGCCTTGGATTTTACAGGACAGCTTTTGCACCTTTGGACAACACAGGGGACTGGGAATGGAAGATGAGCTTTTTCAAAAGTGCATGTTGAACTGCAAAGTAGACTTTTGGGAAGTTCAACCTAAAACACCTTGGAGGTGCATGGGGTTATATAGAAAGAGCCTCACAGATTGATAATCAAGTTGTATTCAGGGAACTCCTGCTAGTTTCTCAAAGAAAATAAGAAAAATGTACTTCTGAGCGGCAGCTGCCTTTTTAACACGGCAGAAGAGCAGACTCACAACATCTTCAAGTACTTCTAAAAGATTTGTTGGCCTCTAGGTTTTTTGTTTGCTCAATGTTTAATACAGCAAGAAGGAGCTTATTGCTAAGAACCTGAGAGAAAACTGTGTCTGTTTTCATAACAAAAGCTTGCTAAAATACATAAAAGCTAGATGTTATGTAACAGTTTTCAATATCACTGAGATTCCTAAGACTGGCTGTTATTAAGCAGGAATGTTTATTAAATACTAAAGCCAACTTCATTTCTTCTGCAAATCAGGGTTTCCTGGCATTCTTCTTGATGGGGGGGCATTCTTTCGGGGAACGGAAGGCTTCTGATCTGTATTAAGATTTTCCCTTTTCGATACGCTACAAATTAAGTAGATATTTTAAAAGCACTATGTGCCTAAACTTTGTATCTTACCATGTCAAATGCACATTTATAGTACACAAGCTGAGCAGTCTACCAAAAACCTGTTTTTTTTTTTTTTAATTTTCATATCCTTCTGCAGAAAATGTTTTTAGGCAACTTCTAACCTTTACAATCCCATTCTGGTTCTAACTGTGAAGTGATAAAGATAGTCCAGTAAGAGAAATAATAGGAATTTGTCACCAACCACAGCCAATCTTGTGAAGATAATAGCAAAATGCCATTCATAAGGGATTTTTCCTTTTTTATTACTTTGTGTACCTCATCAACATTGCCATTATCACTGATATATCTGTCCAAATGAAACATAAAAATAATTATCATATAGAGAGTGTGTCTCCATATTAGGGATATTTGCAACCTCAATATTAAAGAGTGCCAAAGGAAGAAGCAGCATTGAAATAGTTACCTTGGAAGATGTGGAAATAAAAATACTGATACTGAAGTACCAGCAGTCCCTCTTGTAAAGGGCAGAAATACTAAAAGCAAAAAGGAAAATTACTAGAAAGGAGAGTGTTTTAATAAAATTTGCTTACCTGTATTTATAAAGTATGATGCTGTAAGACATTAGGAGACTCTGGACTGGCTTTCAAACAACATCCACACAAAGGAGCTGTCAAGCTTAAATATGTATAATAGTTAACTGCATGGCCTGCTTGACATTTAGAAGGTATTTTTGTGTTCTCTGTAGTACAGCTGTTCCTCTTTAAGAGTACAAATGGACTCAAATTAGCTTATGCTTAGCTCTACTGCCATAACTAGATTGCCACCAGTGCGTGAGCTGGCTAAATGAAAACTAGTGTATAAAACTGTAAATGTTTTTGTAGTTACTTTTTCTCTCAAATAGCTTGAAGAATTAAGGTCTGTATTAAATACATACTAAGAAAAGCTGACACTTAACAAAGTGGTGAAACAAAGGAGAACAAAGTGAGCCCTCATAGTCTTTGAATCTCTGCTGGGCTGGTGTATCAGCAGATATTGTACATCTGTTCCACTTTTTTTTTTTTTTTGAGTGTATGTTGGCCGTTCTTTGTTTTCTTCCACTTCCCATATTTGTGTCTAAACCTTATTCAGTGACTGTGTCACAAAGGCTCCTTCAACTGAGGAGTGCTAAACACAGCTTGGAAGAGAAAGTGTCAAAATCCTTTTAAGTGTCATGTCAAGATCAATGTAAAATGACAAATAATGTGACTAGTGGTTTGTTTGCCTTTTTGGTGTGCTCTATTTTGCAGTCTTTGTTGTTGTAGTTTGCTGAATAGAGTTGACTTTAAGTTCATAGTTAGAGCAAAGTCTCACTTGTAGTGGGATGCACAGAAGAAGAAACAGATAAGCTGGGTGTCATGTTGTTTATAAGTTGCCCCACTGAGGCCCGAAGCGTTTGGCAGTTTTCCTCATGTATGTCATGGTTTAACTCCAGCTGGCAACCAAGCACCACACAGCTGCTCACTCACTCCCCCTGGTGGGATGGGGGAGAGAATTGGAAGGGTAAAAGTGAGAAAACTCAGGGGTTGAGATAAAGACAGTTTAATAGGTAAAGCAAAGCCGCACACGCAAGCAAAGCAAAGCAAAGAATTCATTCACTACTTCCCATCAGCAGGCAGGTGTTCAGCCACCTCCAGGAAAGCAGGGGTCCATCACACATAACAGTGACTTGGGAAGACAAATGTCATCACTTCGAAAGTCTGCCCTTTCCTTCTTCTTCCCCCAGCTTTTTATGCTGAGCATGATGTCACATGGTATGGCATAGCCCTTTGGCCAGTCTGGGTCACCTGTCCTGGCTGTGCCCCCTCCCAGCTTCTTGTGCACCTGGCAGAGCACGGGAAGCTGAGAAGTCCTTGACCAGTGTAAGCACTACTTAGCAACAACTAAAACATCGGTGTTTTATCAACATTATTCTCATCCTAAATCCAAAACACAGCACTATACTTGTTACTAGGGAGAAAATTAACCCTACCCCAGCCGAAACCAGGACAATGTAATTAATTTATCTCCCATGAATTTCCATCTTCCTTCTGCACAGAGAGATCCTCCATGACAGCAGCTCCCCATCCTATTTGAATTAAGTGTCAGCCATCTCAGCTGTTGGATTACAAAGGCATAGGACTAAAGAACTGCTCTCCAAAGAGGGGAAAGTAAAATAATACTTTATAGTGAGAACTTGGACTCTTTTGATAGTTATGATATTCAGCTTGATAAATAATTAAAAATGTAATTCAAATAGCTTTACTTGAAAGGCAGAATAAATTTACATTAATATAATGGCTGAGATAGCTGTTGTTACACTGTATATCAGTATAATTAGTTTCATTATAACTAAGTTATAGTTACATTAATTATATTTTAACCTTGATTTTTTTATAATGTTAATTAAACATTAGTATGCACTGAATTGAATGTACAGTTAAGAATACAATGGAATGTCTAACTACTTTTGCAATTTGGAAATTTGTATTTCATTTTGACTAATTAATGGAATTTATCTCTCTACAAAAGCCATTGTAAGTACCATATATACCACTACCTTTATTTTAACTGCATTCAAAAACTGCAGAAAAAGCATACAAAAGTGCAGCAAAGTGCACAGCAGAGTCAATAGTGAAACAATTTTTCCAAAAACAACCATAAGGCTGATATCGAGGGTACTAAGTTATCTCTGGAACTTGAAACTGAGGTGTACCTTTGAATGTCGGCTCGTAGCTACCTATAAGCCATGTTGTTGGTAACCACTATAACAAATAAGAACCAAATCTAGTCTCTGCAATAACTAGCCTAGCCTTCTGGAAACTACAGGTCCAGTTCAGGCAGGAGAAGGCAACAAGTTTTGCCCAAGATCATTCTCGCTCATTCCAGTGTTTTGGTTTCTTTTCAGTGCCAGCAAAGGTTATCTGACTGGAGTCCCCCATGCCACCCCAATGTAGCCTTCAGGGCTATAATCAGATTTCAGGGGGTTCTTTCAATGTATAAAAGAAATAGGTCAATGTAAAAGGCCTTAAAATGATCAGTAGAGGAACAACTTTGAATAAAAAATTTTAGTCCCTCAGAGTTTAGTTTATTATCCCCAGTATCTTGCAAGTCTGGCAAGTGTCTTTCATTGATAGTACAAATCTCTGTAAGATGAACACTCCAAACTTAAGGAAGCCTTCTTGAGTCTTGGATTTTTTTCAGGATGATTTGCACTAAAGTATCATAATTCTCACTGTATAAATGGAGACCAAAGCACTTTGAAATGGATGGAATACAACATCTTCCATACTTCAAGTGCTAGACTGTGCTATTTTTCTTGAGGATGCCATACATTCTGTTGACCTTTTCTGAAAGTGTACTAGAAATGTAATTTTACAACTTTAAAATTTTGTTTAACATATAAAGTTTTCTGGACATGTTCTGTTGGTTTTGTCTGTTACAGCTGTTCCACTTTAAAGGAAAAATCAAATAGTAAGTGGAAGTATTGACTAAACATAACAATATAGTCTAAAAATGAAGTCTTCCCTAAGAAGGAGAAAACTCGTGTTCCATGTTACTTCTGTGTCTTAACTTGATCAGGATATGTAACCAAAGTTACTAACAGAATTTAAAGATAACAATTACTCAGTGTTTTTATAATGGTACAGAAAGTCCTGTATTAGTGTAAACGTCTGGTTTCCTGCCTGTAGTTTTTAGATCTTACACTGGAATTAATTATGTCTACTGTACTATGGACAAAAAGAATCACAGAGGCTGAGAGGGGGTTGGAACTTACATGTTCTTTCTCTCTTTATTTATAAAATGATTTTTTCTTCCTGTATGTCCTGTTGTTTGTATGAATGCCCTAATGAGAAATACTAGCATGCTGATAATAAAAGGGCAGAAAACAAACATCTGTTTTTCTCCAGCTTGAGAAAAAAATCGGCATTTTCCTGTATGGTAATCTATATTTCAGAAAATATTAAAAAATATATTTCCAGTTTGATTCTGATAACATCAAATATGAAGATATTTGTTAAGGAATAAGAGGATTATAATTAGTTTAATGAATGGCATCAGAATTTAAAAAAAAAAAAAGGAAAAGCATTTACAATATATCATTTAGTGAAAAGGTTTTCTGGTATCATGCCATCACTGCTTGAAACGTTCATTTAATTTATATCCATGAAAATGAAATCTGAGAGATTAACTGAATTTTAAGGAAAATCATTTTCCAGAGATGAGGGCAGTTTTCTGTTGTAAGATATGTACTATAATTAATAATTACACTGTGTTTTTCTTTCATCTATTCTTTCAGTATTCAGAAAAAAACTTAGGACCTGGCTAAACAAAACTGAAGGATGATCTCCAGCTTTTGGATTTGGAAATCTACTCAGTGATACTGCTGAGGGAATAGGCATTGTACTATACATACCAAAAAAGTCTCAGTAAAAGACCAGAATCCTCATATGGATTTTTTTTTTTTCTTCTGGTCAGATTATTTTCTGCTTTGACAGATACAGAGATGGGAAAAAATTAGGTCCGTGAGTACATTAGAATCTCTGTATTAATGGGAACTCTTTAAGTGTTCAAGGTCAGCATTAATGGATAAAGTTGCAAGATAAGGACCAAACTCAGTAAGAATATTAAATGATCTATTGTCACTGTACTCTTCCTTTATGAAAGCCAAAGGCCAGTGGGTGGGATATTATTTATCTAAGGCTGTGTGCTTTACAGGAAGCACAACACGAATCATATCTGTACAATTAGCACTGGGGACACTGATGTGTTTTTATTTCCTGATGCAAACGCAGTAACGATTGTCTAATGCAGTTCTAGCTAAAGAACATTAGATGTCTGTTATTTTTTTGCAGCCATGCATACTTATTTTTTGTTCTTCATGGTACGGACCCATTCCAGACTAGACGTGTCTATCCAGCTACAGGGTTCATGCTGAGTAAAAGTCCCTGAAATTACGCCTGAGTGTGATTTGTTCTCTTGTAACTGAACTTGGCATATTGCCAAAAGCCCAGTCTCTTGTTTCTCTAAAGACAGTAGCTGCACCAAAAGGAAACCTTGTTAGTGTGCCTGAATCTTCCTAGTAAAACAAACCTCAGACACATCTCTGTGTTCAGCAGCATCTACATAGCATTTCACTGTGGATAGTGTTTCACTACGTTAGAGTTCATTAAATAAGGAATACACAGCTTCTGACGCGTTATGCAAAAAGATCAACATTAATCAATCCATATCTTACGGTAAAGATGACCTTAAAAATAATTTAATTTGATTTAGATATGTCTGGAAACTGAGCTGGTAAAAATTCTGCATATATTTCATTTAAAATAACCTATAAGTGGATATAAATTAATGAGGAAGTACACTTCTGGTATCCTCTTTCCCCTATTACCCTTTTTCTTTTTTGCTAAGTCTTTGTCTAGAGAGATGTCTACAGACCGTTAATTTCCTTGGCACCATCCAAACCTACAAAGATACTAAAAATTTATATCTTTGCCATTAAGAGCAAAGGACCATTCTAATTAGTCCCCAGCTGGGTTCATCATAATCATGATAATTTATCTTTTGATAGCATTAAAATATATTTTGATGCTGCAGTTCATTATGTAAAATGTAGAATTTGTGTTGTCTTTTTCTCCCCAGACTCCTGAATCTTGTTAACAGGAGATACATATTTATATTTTCACTAGTGTTGGTATTTGTAGATCCTGCATTTAATACACTTACTTTGTGTCTAAATGATTAATCATATATTTAGTGTTTTTAACCAGAAATGTAGAAAACCACTAAGGGAAAAACCATTCTGTCACTCAGAACCTTTTAAAAATTTATTTTCTTTCAAAGCTCGGATTTTTTTATTAATAAGTATCTTAATTTTGACAGGTCTTTTCTGTACATGTAAATCAGCATCATTGAATGTGGAATTAGATGTTGGAATAAATAGGATAGATTTAGTGTCATTATGGGTAATGAGACACCCTTGCAATCAAGCTTGCTTCTTAGCAATGAATGCAATTTCAAATAATGCTGTACAGCTACAAAGTGATGGCCAAAATCTCTTAAATAAGGATTATTTTATATTTTTTCCTGTATTGTCTTTTAACCTACTAGACTTTGATATTCTGTGGTTTGTTTTAGTCTTGTTGTTTAGAGAATGCGTACATGCACATGTGTGTTCACAGACACACAAAGAATACAGAGCAACATTTCCCTCCCTCTCTCTCAACCGCTGCCCCTTTAATATTGAACGTGATGCACGCAGTATGGTTTTGAAATATGTCTCCTTAGAGCAGGGTCTACCAAAGAGATAAGGGAGGTAAACCTGGTAAGAATTAATTTTCATAGATCTGTCCTCCTCCTGTGTTGATCTGTTCACTTTGACACATGCCCCGTTAGAAGAGCGAGGCCTGGGTGGCAGTGCTAACCTGAAAGGGACAAGAAGCATGCATTGCATGTGGGTGGTACTATGGTAAGTGATCATAGTGAAGAGATTCAAACTCATTTACCTATGGGGTTGAGGGTAAATGTCTTTGTCTTGAAGACTCTGTATCCCAAGGGTGAAACCCAGGACTGTGGTTTTTTTAAACAACATTCAAGTCTTTTGCTTTTTCTTTAAACAGGTCGGAAATGGATATACTGTCTGCTAGCTCTGAAGGCATTGTCATCGGCTATTGTCCACAGCAAGACGCCCTGGATGAACTTTTAACGGGTTGGGAGCATCTTTATTATTACTGCACACTGCGTGGAATTCCAAAACAGGATATCTGTAAGGTAACTGTCCAGAACAGATCTGCAGAAGGACCTGAAGTCGGGTTGGGCTGTGGAGTTCATAAAAGAATTGTACTTTTTTTACATGAGAGAAAATCTAATATTTCATCTTAACAGCTTTAGTAATAAGATTTTTCATTACTTCTACTTTATTTAAACAATATGGATTTTTTTTCTGTCTGTTATGCCAGGTCAAAACACAATAATGTCACTGAGGATAGTAAAATAACACCAATGAAAATGAAATCTCAAACAAAAACTCAAGGAAATTAAGTTTATGAATGGTTTAACACCTTCATTATCACACTTAGAGAACTGGGAAGGAACACCACATGTTCTGAGCTATGCACCTCTGAAAAACTCTTCAGAGATGAGTTTAAATTCTGAAGGAATTAAAAATTGGTGAATGATTGTATAAATAAACCAAACATCTGAGTGCTGAGATGGCAGCTGTCATCACTCTGCTAGTAAATGTCTTAAACTTCACAAGATGGCAGCTGCATTGAAACTGCCTGCTGGGAGCAGTCCCTAAAATATTCCAGCTGCCATACCAGGCCTGGGGTTGTCCAAGAAGAGGCCAAATCCCTGTCAGAAAATGTTTTAAGAGCTTATTAGCATAGTTGATGACAATGTCTGGGAATGTCACTGAGAGGTTTTGAATTAACAGATACAGATGTAGCTGTGCTGACCAGCAAACTGTTTTCTGTAATGAGGTAATCAGTCAGCCAATACCACAAATTAAGTACCAAATGGATATCGTGTAAAATACGGGGATTTTCCTGTCTCTGCAGACAGAAGTTTCTGATCTGACCTGGACTTGAGTAGCTCAGTCTCTTGTGCTTAATTGCATCTCTATTAACATGAGAAAACTGGAGTGTGATATGGAATTGGTGTCCGTCATTCCTGCTGTATGGATTGGTCCCACGTAGTTGCTTTGGCTGTAGGATTGTCCTCGTAACCTCCAGAATGCTGCCTGTTGTCTTCCTTTTCCTTTTTCCAGATGCAAAACTGCATGTAACTGAAATATCTTTTTTCCCTACCTACCCAGCATTTTCCTGCCTATTGCCTCAGGATCCGCTGAGTCATTTACAGTCAGTTCCTTGTCTGTATGTGAGAGGGCCACCATCTGGTTCTTTGCAGCTTTTTTTTCCCCAGCAGCTAGGTACTATTTCAGAAAAAGGTATGATTCCTGCAATGGGACATTGAGTACTCAGAAATAACTGCCATCGTGCCCCAATAATAGCATCAGAACAGGAAATATTTTGAAGTTTTCCTGTCTTAAGCTAATCATTTGGGTGTTTCTGGATGAGAGACTGTGGGGAAAAAAAGATTCTTACAAGTCTTTGCCCCTTATTTTGGGCAGTGTCCTGCATGGCTGGACTTCTCACTGACTTTTAACAGTACATTTCTTGCAGGCTGTTTAGAAATCATCATACAGTGTTTTATTTAGTTGTTTGCTCTTCATAACTCATCAGTGGTAGTTTTTGCTTCTGAGTACTAGTAGAGTACTGAAAACTTGAATACGTTTCCCTTGATCTAAAGGAAATATATTAAGGGATAATTGTTATTGCACTAAACCCCTCAACTATAATTACCTGTTTTCTCCATGAGCTGACAGCTCCTCTCTAACAGTTGGGCTAAAAGCCTATCATAACTAGCATCTATTATCATGGCACTTTAATAGACACAAAGGTGACAACAGATTCTGGTGTCTCCTCTAGAGCTTTGTAGTCATTCAAAAGGATGCTGTTAAATATCCATACATCTTACATATGCTATTGAATGCTTTTGGTCCTAAGTGTAATTTAAAACAGGAATCAAAGTTTGATTGTTTAATTTTGCAGAAGTGCTCTTAAAATGCTCTAAACATGGCTTTTAAGCTTTTCTGTTGTATTATTTTCATAAGACAAGACAATATATTCTTGTCATTCATATGTCCAAATGGTACACCATGTATTATAAATGAAGCAGTTTTTAACACACCCTAAGAAGAACGGAAATTTCAGAAACACCTGAATGATAGAAATTCATAGTTTCAATTAAATTTTGTGGGACTCACTTAACTCATATACTCTGGGTCATATACATACAGTGTTACTCTCAGTATGCTCACCCCAGAGTACAGAGTAAGCATACTCCCCATTTGTGACTAGGCTGAAGCACAGAAACCCAGGCGGATGGTGATTTTCTGAGAGAGAAATGGAGTAGGAATGAGCCTATAATGTAGGCTAGGAAGGACTTCCCCACAGTTAAAATAATTGCCTCAGCCTTATTGGGAGAGTTACTTTTATAACTGACTTGGATTAGCCAAAAGGAGTGTCTTTGAGTGAGAGCTGACTAGGGCTTTTAGTGCTGTGCTACCTTTCTGACTCCTGAAGTCGCAGGCTCTTAGCTATTGTTTTATTTTAATACTCACAGGTGTGAGAAAAAGCTGTTCAGGTGGCACTGGCAGACACCTCCTTATTGGTAATACCTTATCTGCAGACAACTGGAGACAGTAGCTTTGAGAAGCATGAACTGATCCGTGCATTACAATGGGCTGTTAATGCTTTAATCTTACTATCTGCACAAGCCCTGTCAACACCAGGTAGCAGAGGAGAATGTGTGTGTGTGCACATGAATCCTGCTGTCGCTGCTTGATTTGTGACTCCTCCAGGTCATTTGGCCTCCCAGCAGCAACTGTTTGGAGGATGAGGAGCAGGGTCAGGAGCTATATGGAAGCTTGGGAGTGGAGAGAGATCTGTGGTGTGCTTAAGGACCTGGATTTCATAAGTAAACTGTCCCATGAGGCACCGAGCTTTTCTCAGGTGCCTGGGAAATTTTCCAGATCGTGATGAGCAGGACGATATCAACAGATTTCTATGCTGTGCCTGCAGGATGTCTCTCTCTGCGTGTGTGTATGTAAATAAACACTACTGCAAATGCTGTCTCCTGTCTGGTGAGGAGCCACAAGAGTAACCTGGCTTCGTATACTTTCTTTGTAGATAATGTGAGAATAGTGTGCTCTCTGAAATATCTGGTGTTCATAAAACCCATTTCAAATGCAGAAGCGTTTATGAATAATTGGTGTACCTAAGAGCTTCTGCTTTGTGTTCGGATCCAGCTGTTCTCTGGGCAGTTAGTACACAGCTACTCCAATGGCAGTTCTGAAAAGCATTTGGGGAACAGTTCCTCAAATGGAGTGGTAATTGACGTACAGGTCCTGTTTCAAGCAGATCAAAATCAATTCTGCATTATTTAGAGATGAGTTATGTTACTGTGGTACACTGGGAGAAGATAAATGTTAATCTTCTGATTATCCTGGACCTTAGATGATCTAGGTGTAGGCTTAGACTATTTATAGGCAGCCTCCTGTGCCTTAGTTTCACATTTGTGGTATACAGACCATTCTTCCTTTCAGTTGTCCTAATTTTTTGTCTGCATGGATTGCAGAGCAGACTTTGTTGCCATATGCTTGTGATCAAGTCATCAAAGGGCTCCTGCAAATAATATTTAGCTACTCTGGTTTACCTTCATCAAAAACTGAAATGCAGCTACCTCAGAGGAAAACAAATGTTTTTGTCAGCGGGCCCTTCCGACTGTGTGGCATTGCTGTCAAGTGATGAACAGCTGCTGTGCTTCAACTCAGAAATGGCTGGTGCCTGGAGAAAGTGTGCATTTTAGTTGCCTATAAAGAAAATAAGGCCTGGAAATGCTCTGGAATAGCAGCTGTATGGAAATGTAAGCCGTTATTTTCTCATTCCCTCCTGCCTATGATATGGTGCTCCAAGCCTGCCTCTAAATGTTTACCAGTGTTTATGCTAACATGCACACACACACATATATTCTAGAGAGTACATGGTTTTGATGTGGAAAGCAACATACATTTGTTTTGTTTTTTAATAAATTGGCAAGCAGGCAGGTGACTTACAGGATGTGTTGCTGCTAAAGTAATCCCTTGAAGCACTCACTTCAAGGATCAAATCCTTTGCTAGACAGATTTATCAGCAGCAGGAGTTAAGTGTCTGACATAAAGTTGAGTGCACTTAATGTTCCAAAACAGTGATTAACTGAATGGGAAAGGAGGAGAAAAACGGGTCATTTGCTGTCAATGTTAAGCTTCATGTAATGTGAAGTTTTACTTTACTTCCCAAATCTGCTCTGAAAGTTTCTTTTTGTTGCAAAACTGGAAAAGTTAGAGTAGAACTTTTGGGCTATTTAGACAGATACTAGTTTAACATAGTATTTTTAATTCTTATTTTTATTTCTTTAATATATCAAGTTTCAATATCTTAATTTGTTCCAAAAGACAGCATAGAGCTTGTTAAAAAATACAAAATAGTAACACAACATCAAATGACATCTCTCATTTGCATTAAAACTTGTGTTGCAAATCTCAAAACAAGCTTCATCAGGCCTTCAGAGGCAACTTCTTGGAATGTCAGTATGATTTCTCTTTATGTTAACTCTCCAGGAAGATTTTTGCACTGACTTTGGAATCTCATTGACTTCCTTACATGTTATATTCTATAGCTGCTGGAAACAGGAATTTGTAAATTTGTTTATTCTTTGCATGCTTGCTTCTTTTGGACCCTAAGCAGAATTAGGGTGTACAGTTTTATAAGATTCTGGGATAAAGAACTATTTTCCCCTAGAAGACTGACCATGAGTATACGCTTTCCTAATGTAAGAAATCTAACAATTCTGAGTTTACTCTGAACCAGAATTAATACTGTTTGATGTGGAATTGATGAATGATTGTTATTTAGGATGTTCAAACTACACTGCATTCACTTACTCAGAACCTGACACTTTGAATGACTATTTTGGAAGTGTGTAGTTATTTTTCAGATGACTCTACAATTCACCCCATGCTCATTATCATTTATACTAGTTATGATACACTTTTTCAGTGTTAGGTCAGGTTTGCTTTATGAGGGTTTGTTCAAAATAAAATAGCAAGAAGTTATACATCATATTTATTTTGTCAGAAATGTTGTAAAATTAATACACCGATGCATACAGCCTTTCAAGTCAGGATAGGCACGCTATCACATTTGTAGTCTTCTAATAGATTGAGTCTTCGCTACCTCCAAGTTTTTCTGGAAGACATAGTAACTGAAAACTCTCAGTACCACTTAATTATTTACTTGAATATTAATGGTAATTTTCAAGGAGAGTGGAAAATCATTACATTAGTTGTTACATAATTAGCATCACTTACTGCTTTTCAGTGAGGTAGATGTGCCTCTTGGTTCCCTGGTGGATAGAGGACACCATGCCTACTTTACCTTTGCTCCCACAAATATTAGCATGTGTGCAAAAATTCAAGTTACCTTACTGCCTCTTCTGGAATGAATGCAGTATTTAGGAAATGCACAAAGTATTGGAGGATTTGGTTTAGATTTTACAGATTGAAGGGTTTGTTCCAATGCCTATTCCAAAGCTAGGGGAACTAGTCCCCTAAAATTAATTTGAGGAAAAAGAACTTTTGCTAAAGATGTTAGAATTGATGAGGGAAAAGTAAAACATTTTAAGGAATATTAGAAAATAGGGAAATTGTTAGCTGATAGATGTGATATAAGAAAAAATAAAGCTGTTATAATCTGGATTTGGTGGGTGGAGGAAGAAAAGAGCTTAAATACATTACTACAGCCATGACTAGATATAAAACATCTTTATGGTTCAAGTGCACTCACAATGTATATATTTGCATATAACTGTGTCTTTTAATTTGGCCTCAATGTTACCAACTTGCTAAATAAATTGATGTATCTCCTCACTCTTCACTGCTGAAAGTAATTGAAACCAGAAATAGAACATCATGATGAATATGACAAGGAGGGAGAGAAGGTGCTTATGTATCTCTCTCACGTTCACTAAAGGAAGGAAACCATTAGAATTGTAAATCTGTCGTGGTTTAACCCCAGCTAGCAACTAAGCACCACGCAGCCGCTCACTCACTCCCCCCCGGTGGGATGGGGGAGAGAATCGGAAGGGTAAAAGGGAGAGAACTCGTGGGTTGAGATAAGAACAGTTTAATAATTGAAGTCAAATAAAATAGAACAGTTAAATAGGTAAAGCAAAAGCTGCGCACGCAAACAAGGCAAAACAAGGAATTAATTCGCTACTTCCCATCGGCAGGCGGGTGTTCGGCCATCCCCAGGAAAGCAGGGCTCCATCACGCGCAACGGTTACTTGGGAAGACAAACGCCATCACGCCAGATGTCCCCCCCTTCCTTCTTCTTCCCCCAGCTTATATACTGAGCATGACGTCATGTGGTATGGGATAACTCTTTGGCCAGTCTGGGTCAGCGCCCCTGGCTGTGCTCCCTCCCAGCTGTGCCCCCGTGCACCGGGCAGAGCACGGGAAGCTGAAAAGTCCTTGACCAATGCAAGCGCTACTTAGCGACTATTTAGCGGTACTTAGCATCGCCATTGTTCTCGTCCTAAACCCAAAACACAGCCCCATACCGGCTACCAAGAAGAAAATTAACTCTATCCCAGCTGAAACCAGGACAAAATCTCTTGCATAATTTTGTGTATCTGTTTGAAGATTTGTCACATGTTCAATTCTGAATTTCATTTAAAGTAGTTTAAGAGGGATTTTCATTTTTACTTTATAGTATACTATGATACAAACCGCAAGATACCACTGGTTGTACTGATAAATGAAGTTATAACGTGCAGGCTCCTCCACAATATGTCTAAAACATAATATTTCTAATTTCATTCAAATGACATTTTTGTTCTTGTTTAGGTCATATTGATATTGATTGACTGTTATTACTGGAAATCTTAGGATAGACATTAAAGAAATGAGAAAAAGGTTTGGGGTCTTCTCTTGAAAGAAGAATGAGCTCTATGTTCCTATATTTTCTGAAGCATGCTCTGCAGTGCTCCTTTGAAATGTAAGGAATGAGGAGGATAGCAGGAATAGGAGATTTTTTTAGGTGCAGCTGGGAAATTATTAGGAGTAAGAAAGCTGGCTAATCCTTTTGTCTTTATGTTGCTGATGTGATTCAGCTCCAAATCCATTCTAATTTGATACATTCTGCACCAAAGAAGTGTATCTAGATATCAAGCCAGATTGCGCTGTGCACTGCAATGATCTGCAAGGTTTATCTCGGAAGCTCTACACATTCAAAGCAGCAGCAAAGTGGGTACTACGAAATGATTCCCATCCCTCTCTTTTTACCTTAGGTAAACCTTGTCTTGCAAAATTCCGATAACACAGGACTTGCCAGGCTTTCTCTCCTTGTACGAAACAGGAGATGGTATAGTCATGAGTATCTGTGCACTGAATGCTTGAGTACATACCAGGTAGTTGGGAGGTTTCGAAGTGTAGAATTGTAAATCTTGCAAAGTCAATTCTTTTTAATATTGCTCCCTACAAAGAGCGTTATGTTCATACCTGATACATGATTCAGTCTCCTTGGGGGCTACAGACTACAGTAAGACTTAGCTTACTTGAGTGGTTTTTTTTATTCTCTCTCTGGCACTATTCCTTGGCTTTCTAAATTCTTCCCTGTGCAGTGTTCATTGTCTCTTTCAAAGAATGGCATTTTGCTGACTTAGACTAAGAGTTTTGGTAACACTTGAAAGTGGTTTTAGAAATAATGGTTCTGGTCATAGCTAAAGGACAGTTTTTACTACCTTTCAGCTGTGATATGTGGTCCTCTTTTCCTTATTGTTTAATAACTCTTGAAGCCTGTTGTAGTTTGCAATATATGTTAATTTTGGTGTAAACAAGAGATCGCACTTTTTTTCACTTTCTGGTCTTAATTTTTTATGAGCTTTTCTGTGCAATTCTGTGTATGTTGTTGGTGGATTTGTAGGAGGATAATCCTGTTGTCACTAACAGGCACACGTTCCCAGTGGTAGTAAAGTCAAGTCAGTTTAGTAGAGTGGATAAACTGTCTACCATATGCTTTAGAGGTGTTCGCTTTACAGGCTGTTTCGGTGTATAATGAGACCTATGTTTGGAAGTTAAAAAAAAAAAACAAACAAAACCAACAAACCAAAAAAACCCCAAAAAGCTCAGCTATTATATCTTAGAATATGGCTTAGATGCTTGACTGTTCCTAAACCCACAGAATGTTTGAATTTGCAGCACTTCTACTGATATGCAGCAATAGTGTCTAAACGAAAGTAAACCACTGTGAATTAAGTCTGAAATAGCAGAAGACTTGAACTTTTCAGTATAAAATTACCTGTGGATGGTTTAATGGTTGCTGATTAAGGTTTTTGTAAAAACTCTCTGCATTTAGTGTAGTCAGAGCAATATTTATGAAATGTAGCTTTTCTCTGAGAACACGCGTTGCTGTTGGGTTATACATTAAGGTACACTGAACACAAGCGACTGTTAATACTAGTGCCAGGATCCACACTAGAATATTGCAGCTTCTCACCACTGCAGCATTGTTCCTGCATACAGAGAACTTGCTCTTGGAGATGTCTCTTATTTCCATATGTAGCACTGAAAAATCTTGCTAAAAGGGTCACAAGTATCTTGATCATTTCCTAAGGAGTTTGCATAAAACTGTCTTATAAAAAATATTACTATGCTTATGGCAGTTTATTTGAAATGGATAGTGAATATTAATTCATAATATTTATTGATATATTTTTTCTATTGGATTTTCTGAATGGATACTGTCCATCTGATCTAACTAATCCTTCCAGTCCTTCCTTGCACTTTGCTGAAAGTAGTGCAGAGGCAGCAAAAAGGATGCACCATACTGCTGGGAATGCTCTGGCAGTTGATCTCAGGCAATAGAGCACCATGCAACTACTTGTTTTACAAGAATCTCCCAGCTGTGTGTACCTCCAGGTTGAAGACATACTGTCTCTATTACAAATTTGATTGCCCCTTGATGATACAGCCACCTATCAGCATGTCACTAAACACCTGCTGCTTTGCAGGGTGCGTCTGGCAGCGGTGAGTAGAAAAGTCACTGCTGTGTCCCTCATGTTTTTGCATGAGGTCTCTCCGGATGGTCCAGCAGCAATAGCTGATACAGGTGGAGCAAGGCTCTTGCTACACTTAAAATTCTCTAGCACCAGTATTTGAGGGAGCCTTGTACATTAGGACTGTCTCTGACAGGTAAAGAAGAAAGGCCATAGAAGACAGCATGAACATTGTCTCCAGCTGAGCTCGTGTGCCTGCCCAGCTTACTCAGATCACACACACTTATTTAAGCAATTACAACCAAACCAGCTAGGGTCAACTTACCCCTCTCAGTTATTAGAAAGGTATATTAATTTAACCCTAAGTTACCTTTTGTCTTTAAGAAACTCTAAATCCTCGACCTGTGACTTGCTTTTCTGCCATTTCCATCTTTTTGTGGTTGATGCAGAATTTTCTCTCCGTAATTTTCAGTCACTAAAATGTTTGAACAAGTAAATACTGGAGAACAAGGAGAAATGAGGTACATTTTAGATCATTGATGCATCAACACAAAATGAATGCAAATGACTGTTACAAGCAATGACACAACCAAATTTACTATATAAGAAAATCGTTATCCTTTGTGGAGAACTAAGGGATCCCAAAGCAGCTTTTTGTATGTCTCTAGAATTCAAAAGTAATAATATGCAGCAAATGGGGGTAAATAAGGAAACAACATGTACATTTGCTTAATATGCATGAACAGAGTGTTCTTTCAGTCTAAGCACAAACACTACCCAGGCTCATATTTGCTGGCCTTCAAATTTCTAAACCACAGGTTGCAGAGGACCTTGTTAACCGGTTACATCTCAATGCCCATGCTGACAAACTGGTGAGAACATACAGTGCTGGCACAAAGAGGAAACTCTCTACTGCTGTGGCTTTAGTTGGTAAACCCCAAATACTTTTACTGGTAAGTAGAGGTAATGCTGTGCATATGATAAATGGGTTACACTGAATTTTGCTGTCTTGTATGTTGCTCTAAAGAAAATCAAGTAGTTTCCTGGTCAGTCAAGGAGTAATTGATACACGGATGTGCAACTATCCTTTGTGTTCTGCTGTATGAACGCTTCTTATTTTATTCTCCAGTGCTTACAAAAATAGAAAGTGAAGTTGTTTTTTCTTTCCTTTTTTTTTTTTTCTTTTTTTTTCCTCGGGGTAGTTGGGTGAACAGGAAAAAAAAAAAAGGGCCCTAAACACACAAATGAAATTGTAGCATCCCATGGCCCAAATGGATATGTAATTTTTTTTTAAGATTTCCTTATGTAGAAGAAGAAAAAAGTAATTTAATGTAAAATATATTAATGCTTTATGTATGTAAAATATATTAATGCTTTATGTATTCTCTACTTTGTATATAACAAGAGAAAAATATATATGAACAATTCTACTGGTTTCCTTAAGAAGGAAGATTCTTATTCTAATTAGTAATTTGGAGCTGGTCATATTAATTATTGAACCATCTTTTTCAGGATATTCGTATTCCTCTCTACATCATACTTCATAAATCTGGCTAGTTCTTATATTATTGTTGGATTCACAAATCACACAATCAAACTAATACTCCTGAATGATATTAATTTGAACTAATATTAATATGATATTAATATGAACTAAAACAACAAAATGTGTTGTTTTGGTGCTTGCATCCTACTGCTCGTTTAGTCCTGAAACTGGCATTTCCAGTTTAAACAATGCCTTTTGTACTGAATATCAGGGAATTACAAAGCTTTGGGAACTGCATCATTATGACACCACATTCTCTCTCTTATCATTGCCTATTGTTTCACTAGAGAAGATTGAACATCCCTTTCTTAAGCCTTGGCTGGGAAGAGCTAAACAAGTTCAATAGTGGAATAAACCTTTCAGAACTGTCAGAGGAGGGAATCTGCTTCCCAGAGTTGGGGGGGTGGGGGAACCAGTGCTTCCAGTAATAGATCACAGGCTAAGTAAAACAAGATAAAACTGGTGTTCTCACAGGGGTCATGTTTCAGAAGATCAGACATATTTTGCTGCTTCTAACTTCCTGTCATTGCCTCACTTCTGAGCTGAATTATTTTATTTACATTTTATGCTTAAACTGACCCTGGTTCAGTTAGTAAAAGGAGGAGATAATCTTAAATTGGTGCTTTTTCCTGATCTTAGAAAATGCTCCAACTGTTTTTTAATGTCTTTATGACAGCATGCTACTGCAAGTATCCATTTCAACCTACTTCTTGCTGCAGGGCACAGACTATTGCATATGTAATGACAAGAGGAAAGCAAAATATCTAAACATGTCAAATGCTTTAAAGCATTTGGCTGGCTTTAGAAAGCTAGCAGATTTTAAAGGAGATATTCAGTATTTTAAAGGGCTGGGTTTTTTGTCTGAAAGCAAAGACACCAATGTAAACCACTGAATCTGATCCTTCTGATCCAGGATCATAGCTATTAATTTAAGTAATAGCATGGGTTGCTTTATTTTTATTACTTTATTGTTAGCTATCCACAGGTAATAGGAGACTGAACTGAATTCTTTTTCAACTCTGCCATTGGTAGCTGAGCACCAAAATCAGCATCAAACTGGATGTTTTGTTTGCTTTGTTTCTTGAGAACTTTGCTTCCAGGTTTCAGCTGCAAATGCATTGGCCAGGGCCATACCACCCTAATAGCTACTGACACCCCTCATGAAATTCCATAGTATAAAAAGCAACTGGAAGAGTTTCCTTCTCCCTAGTTTTGTAGTGACAGAGTCTGGCTTCTGACAATCAGATATCATTCCTTCTGCTTTCACAAGTAGATGAAGTCAAAATTTGATTTAGTTAAGACAGCAGGATTAGATAGGAAGGGGAAATGTAGTTTTTGTAGCGGCATTTCTTTCTCCATGAAAGCCATCTGAGTGGGAAATCGGTTTGCCAGATGGTTTGCATTGGGCAGCACTGATTGGGTTGTTATTTAATCTTGTGGATTCTCTCCACCATGGGTGTGGATTCTCTCCACCATGTTGTGGATTCTCTCCACCATGAGAGTTCCTCTCAAAGGAACTCTGGGAGTAACTGCTGGAGGATGTCAAATGCAAACATACTAGCCACATGTGTCTATGGGATGGGCAGTGCAGGCAGCTGGGAGTTACAGGACTTCTCCAACGGTTTATGTTCATGGCAGATGTGCATGTAGGGGAGAAACAGACACCAAAGCCTCCCAGAAAGTGAGGAGTGGCTGAGGGAGCTGGGGTTGTTTAGTTTGGAGAAGAGGAGGCTGAGGGGAGACCTTATGGCTCTCTACAACTACCTGAAAGGAGGTTGTAGTGAGGTGGGGGTCGGTCTCTTCTCCCAAGTAGCAAGTGATAGGATGAGAGGAAATGGCCTCAGGTTGCACCAGGGCAGGTTTAGGTTGGATATTAGGAAAAATTTCTTTACTGAAAGGGTAGTCAGGTACTGGAACAGGCTGCCCAGGGAAGTGGTTGAATCCCCATCCCTGGAGGTATTTAAAAGATGGGTAGATGTGGTGCGTAGGGACATGGTTTAGTGGTGGACTTGGCAGTGCTAGGTTAATGGTTGGACTTCATGATCTTGAAGGTCTTTTCCAACCTAAACGATTCTATGATTCTGTGAAAAACACCTGCAAGTTTCTCCTGTTAAAAAAAGTATATATGTGTATATATATTATTAAACATCTATGTATTTGTAAATAATATTTATTATATTATTATATAATATATATTATTTTTATATATATAAATCTCTTTAATAAAAAGTGCCTTCTATAAATTTAGAAATGAAACTACATGTGTTAAAGCAAAAAAATCATCGAAGTGTCTTTTAAGTGACCTCCTGAAAATGTAGCTTTTTTTAGAAAAAAATATATGATTTTATTGTGAGTTTTGTTAATTCTTCATGCTGGGCTGGAGCTGTGGTATGTTTTTCCCATGCCGCTGTATCATCGTTTTCATTGTTCGGTAGGATGAGCCCAGCTCTGGGATGGATCCCTGCTCTAAACGCTACCTTTGGAAAACCATCCTGAAGGAAGTTCAGGATGGCTGTGCAGTGGTGTTGACATCTCACAGGTAAGACCCTTATCCCAGCAGCCAGCATATTGCTGTTCTCTCTCCTCATCTGCTGTCAACTGAGAGCAGAAGAGCATATTCTGAAGGCATGCTTAACCTGGTGTGAAACGCGGAATATGTCTTGGTATTTTGTGGCAATTCCTTCCTGCTCGTGAAAATTGAACTTGTGTAAATCCTAAATATTTTCTATATTTAATTTTCAAGGATTAGAATGTGGCTCGAGGGGGCTGCAGGCACAGAAAAAATGATGAAATGAGTTCTTCCTTTTCTATGTTCTTCCTGTTCAATGTTGCAGTGTTTCTTCTTGCTTGGAACACCAGGTTATCCCTTTGCAGCTGCCCACTTTATAAATCCTTACAAAGGGAGGTGGGGTGAAAAACTCTCTTCTGAATTTGTTAAGGTTTCTGTATTGCATTAGTGTATGAAAAGAGTATTCCATGGCATCCTAAAGACAGATGCCTCAGCTGTTCTCTGTATGTACTACTGGAAATGATAGGAGTGACCCTGTCTTCTTAGAAAAGTCTATCTGCATTAAATGTCTTGTCAATTGTCTGATATGGTCATTGGTATATCAGTTTAATGGAGGAAACATCAATACTCTTTTGTAACATCTATAGCAAAATGGAATAAATTAAATGTTCCCTTAGGGAATATAGTATAGTACGTATAATTATATATAAAATAGCTTTAAGTGAGGGAGAGATCATGAAAACATGCTTAGAGAGGGTAGAACTCATTAATCAAAACAGCAATGTAACATTTTGGCTGAATGAAATTTGGAGCATAGATGAATCAATAAAAGAATGCAGCAAAACTTCTGTCAATATTTTCTAGATATTGTTAATTTTTTTTCAAATGTTCTCAAAATGTATTTGTTGTCCTGGTACATGTGTGTGCTACATTTGAGAGCATTTTTCAATCAATAAAGTTTATAGTATTCTGTTTATGGAAGCTGAATCTTGAAAATCACATACCTGTATTTGATCCCCAAGTGCTTACCAGCTCACTCATTTAGGGAACACAAGTCATGCATTGTGAATGAAGTTGAGTGATTTTCAGGAAACAGTGTGCTTTGACTTTTCAGTCTAGATTAAGAACCTTTAGTTGTCAAACACCAGCTAAACAGCAGAGAGCTATGGTCTCATTACTAATATGCTGTAAATAAAACAAAACAAAAAATTGCTACTAATTATTGGTTTAGCTCTACAAATGAATGACTTGAAGCAAATATAAGTACAATAATAGTGTATACATTTAATGTCTAATTAATAAGACATTTTTGTGCCAGGGTGGAGGAAGGAGAAATTATTTTATACTATTTATTCTATTTGCTGAAGGCATTGGAGATATATTTGAGATTCTTTCAAAGGCTACTTGTATAAGTAAAGGAATTTTTCTTATGAAGTGAATCTTCATGCGTATCAGCAAATAAGTGCATAAGGTATAGACGTGGTTTCCTGTGTAATAATTAGTTTCTGAGGTCTGTTTACTTAATTTTCAGAGGCAATGCTTAACTTTTGTTTTGAGGATGGGAGGAGTGAGATTGTATTAAATGTGCATACAGGCCTAAATTTGTGATATTTTGCCACAGCTGGGGAGTGTTATGCCAAAGGGACGATTAGGAGTTACTGCACCCCAAAGAGACGCAGCTAACTTCCTGATTTGTGGGAAGATGTATTAGCAAGCCCTCTCCCCATGTCTCTCAAATATAGTGGTTTGGCAGTTCTCACCATATCCCTGTCCTATTTTAAGGAAATTGTTCCTAGGAGGGTACTTAATTGCCGTGTTTGTTCAGTAGAAGCACTTTAATCTGGATTGGCACATGGCTGAGACACACGAGACAACTCTTGTTTAGCTGTCTCAGAAGGGTTGGGGAGTGCACGCAGTGAATTGCAGGAACATCAAACAACTTTGGCTCCTCTTTGAGATGATGGATATGTCCTGACTGATGTCCTATGTCTAAAGCGATGATTTGGAAGAGCTGCTCACACAATTCTCTATAATTTTAGAATGGCAGCCCATCTGCCCTAAGCTTTACAAGTCAAAGTTATTATTTATCTTCTGAAGCAGTCACATCTAACAGGATCCCGCTTTTCTATTCAGCTGCATTTCCATGTCCTAAATTCTGTTTGGATTGTGGTGTTTTGCATCTTCTACCCTGCAATCAGACTAAGGGTAACTACTTTTTAAGGGTATGTACTATGCAAGAGGCAAGCTGAGCAAATTTACTTCATTCTTCTCCCTCTATCCTTTAGCTCAGAATGACCATGAACAGATATTACAGGGAATAACAGAGTTCATGATGCTCACACTTGGTGGCATTTCTGAGACTGCCTATCAGGTATTTGCCTGTGGTAATAAAGCCTTTGTATTGTGGCCAGAATTGTCCAATTAGTTCTGGACTAAAAACATCAATTCCATTTTAGGGCTCTCTACTAGCTGTCATGTGGTAATAACTTTTGGTATGTACTGACTAGGGTTACAATTCAGACTGTTGCCTTTAAAGTCAAAGGTTTTGTGTACCCATTTTTGCAGCTGTCCAGATTCCTTCCACTTTTATTAAAGTTAGGTATAAATAATGTTGTCTGTTTTCACTATTATTCTTGTAATCTTTTTTTTTTCATGTTATTTTATAGTATGGAAGAATGTGAAGCCCTCTGCACACGGCTTGCTATTATGGTCAATGGAAGTTTCAAGTGTCTTGGTTCTCCCCAGCACATTAAAAACAGGTATTATATGTCAACATCAAACCTTCTGCAGCTACATTCAATCTAAGAGCTGGCTAGACACTTTATTAGTGCCAAGGAATAAATACTTATGACTGCTAAGCACATCTTTCTTTTCCTGCCATCACTGAAGTTAAAAAAGAGCCAATTAGGATATCTTAGCAAGCTAAATTGACATATGGGATTGCTAAAATGCTTTGTAGTCTGCACTGGTAATTGAAAGAGACAGATCTGTATCTAAAATGAAGCACTTCTGCACTCAACCTGAGAAATACGTTGTGAGAATTCAACATGTTGAGATGAAATACACTTTGGTTCCTTGTGAGGATTTCTTGTAACAGGAAGAAGCACTTTTAACAGGTCAGCAGCCAGTAACACAACGTATTTTGAACCATCTCTGCTTCCTACTGAATTCACTGGCAGGTGCAGGTATTTATGCTATGTTTTCTGCATCCTTTTCCTGGTGTGCTTGAGCCTCTCTTCTGCTTCAACTCTGCTCATGAGTTAATTTAATATCTGTTAATGAGGATGTTTATTTAGAGGATGGGCTCAAACCACCATAAGGGAAACAAGATCAGAAGCTGAGGGGAAAGTTGCTGCAACTTACAGCTAAAACATTTACATTCAGTAATAAGTAGAATTTTTATGACACCCAGACAGTCAGCTGTGTAAAATGATACAGCTCATTTACAAGCAGCAAAGCTACACTGCTTTGTACTAGCTCAGCATTTAGCACTCTTAAGTGCAGATACATTTGACAATGTAAACAAGCTCTACAGAAATGTTTTGGAATTGCTTTCTGCCATGGTTATAGGGCAGAAGTTATCTGTATCTCAGATAATTTCTTGACCCTTGAGGGGCACTTCTGGCTTTCTGTCCTTCCCTTTGGGTAGAACTGTAGGCCCTTATTTTGCTCCTACATTAGCATGACAGGCCTGATTCACATTTACTTTAATAAGCTCTCTCCTTCCAAGGTTTTTTAATCAAGACAAACTTTCAGCTAGAGACCTTACAAACTGGATGGTGAAAAAACCTGAGGTCTGCATCTATATTTCTGTTTGTTCTGTGTGATCATAGCCTTCTTTTCATATTTGCATACCTTTCAGAGAGTAGTTGCCTCAGTTTCTAAAGGCATAAGAAGTCAATCACTCTTCAGCAGCTTCTGCTTCTTTTGTATCTAGCTCTTTGTCTTTGCCATCCTGTCTCTTATTCCCAAATTTCATAGCATAGAGTGGCCTGTTGTACCGTGATCTGGAGTACTTTAGCAGGAGTGCAGGCACCCTTTATTCCTTTTGTAATAAGAGAGACAGATGTCTGTAGAGGACAATGCAGACCTTGGGCAGGCAAAACTGGTTTTTGAAAATGTGTGTATCACCTAATAGGGAAAAAATGGTATTACTTAGGCACTTCAGTTGAGTGCATAAAGTTAGCTGGGATAAATGTGGGTCTCCCCTTTTTATGTTTCAGATCCTCTGGAGTGAGTGAGTGTCTCTGTCTTCTCAGCTTGACCTTGAGAGGGCAAAATCAGGCATTCCACAAAGGCTACCTTCATCTTTATCTTCTCAGTGACTTTGTCATTGTTTTACCACTCCTGATGTTTCCTTTAGCAGCATCTTTTCATCCACCTTCTTAGGAAGCAATGCATCATAAGCATACTCATAAGTATGCACCATATTCATATAAATAGGCCAATTATTTCTCAATTTGTTGCACTGTCTCTGTAGATATACCTCTTTCAGATCACAGTAAGCAAATCAATACAGAAGAATAAACTATATGACATGCTGGAAGTATCTTCAAATTAATTCTGAGGATATCAAGACATTCACGGATCAGCCATTCAAAAATCAAGGCTGTATGAGCACCTCTTTTAAATTCTGCAAGCAAGAATGTTTGGCAGTCATATTCATAGCAATTATTAGTTTAAAATTTTTGTAACTTTAAAAAAAGCACACCTTCTCTATGTTAGGAATATTTTACGCTATCAGCAGGTTTGTGTTCCTTGTATTGCCATGACAGTTCTTTAATGTATGTCAGTGGCATTCATGTGGGATAATATGTGCACTGGATACCAATATTGCTGCAGCTTTCCACAGAAACCGCATAGCTGAAGCTGCATTAAGATTTTTCATTTAAGGCAGGACTAAAATCCCTTTCAGACCTAGCTTATTGATTGATTTAGTCTCCAAATTTTCCACACTTATTGTTCAGGAACCTATTGAATTTTTCTAAAACTTTAGAACCTTTTGTTAGGAAAAAATAGTCACTAGCTTTATCAAAGGATTTAATTAAAATAATGCAGTTGTGTGAATTTGCTCTGACTGCCTAATTAATTTTCTTGGCTTCTGGGAGCAAAGCCACTGTAAAGAGAACAGTCTTAAAACATCATATACACACAGCTGTTAAAGCTTGCTTTTTTTTTTTTTTTAAAAAAATTAAGCATACAGTAAAGCCATTTCCATGCTTTCTTTGGAAAACTCTTGATAAGTGCTCAGGAGAAGCCAAAGACTGACTCTGTACTCCTATTATTTTGTTGCTTATTCTGGCTTCAAACTTCCCTCCAGACAGAACTCCTGACTATGGCTTTCTTTACCTGCCAATAAAGTGCTCCATCATAAACCCCAGGCTATCACACACCTAATAAAGGAATTGTTAGGACATTAAGAAACCCAGTACCTGTGTGTAATTCATGTTCTGAACTTATTTGAAGACAATTTCCAGATATGCTACCATGTACCTTATGGAGGACTTCTGCCTCTACATGAGATGGGAAAGGAGAAGAGAAGCAGGATTCTTCTACTTATTACTCCAAAGAAAGCCATTGAAATAATTGAACCTTAAATTATTTTAATATTTTCATTTTCCACTCCACCTGTGAATGTCCTGAAGAACTTCCAGGACTTGAAAGAGTATTGAGTTACTCCTTCCTTCCCATTTTCCTTCCCTCCCTATGATTTAATAGCCTTATCATTCTCACTGTCATACAGATCAAAATATTGTTCCTTCTAAAGTGATAGACCATAAGGATTTCTAAACCTATTAGGAAACACCTACTGGCAGAAGAACCCTTTATCTAACAGCCACCTCCACTGGTATAGTCACTAGTCAGTTCTATTTTTCAGTGTTTTCCTGCAATTAGCACTGTCTAGTGTATTTGTCCCTGGCACTATCTCACAGTAAAAACCCTATTACCTCACATTTTGTTTAGCAAAACTGTTCCAGGAAGCAATGTAAGTGAAGGAAAACATAAACAAAACTGATTTTGCTGCATCTGATTTAATCTAAATT
The DNA here is from genome assembly GCA_020745775.1 of Theristicus caerulescens. Taxonomy (NCBI): domain Eukaryota; kingdom Metazoa; phylum Chordata; class Aves; order Pelecaniformes; family Threskiornithidae; genus Theristicus; species Theristicus caerulescens. The sequence goes on from CM036558.1 coordinate 90,837,828, forward strand.
ACTCATACCATAAAAAAAGGTTTTTGATGGTGCTTTTGTGTGCTATGTGTGTGAATGAATTATGCTAGTAATATGCATGTTTATATTAACAGGCAAGAATGGTACTAAAATAAATTAATGGGGACCATAGCTGTAAATTATCGTGTTTTTGCTGTTAGATTTTATAGCTCTTTTTTAATTTGCTCTTATTTATAAGCATCTCTTGATATCATTTAGTCTGTTGTCAATTTGTTTCTACAAATCAAATAGAATAAATATTTTAAAATTAAGCACAAGTGACCTGATCTATCTTTGAAGTTTGGAAGAAGGGAAAAAATCTGAACACTGTATGAACACTTAAACCAAAGAAAACTTTCATACAGCTTTTATTTATGATAGAATGTAGTCCATCTAGGGATGAGCCTAGGGGTGGCATGCCTGTGTTGGAGAAGAGATCAATAGCCCAACTGAAGTGCATTTATACCAATGCACGCTGCTTGGGCAATAAGCAGGAGGAGCTGGAAGCCATTGCGCAGCACGGAAACTATGATGTGTCACCATCATGGAAACATGGTGGGATGACTCGCACAACTGGAGTGCTGCAATGGATGGCTACAAGCTCTTTAGATGGGACAGGCAAGGAAGGAGAGGTGGCAGGGTAGCCTTGTACGTCAGAGAGGGTTTTGACTGTCTTGAGCTCAACAAAGGTAATGACAAGGTTGAGTGCTTATGGGTAAAGATCAGGGAGAAGGCTAATAAGGGAGATATCCTGGTGGGAGTCTGTTATAGACCACCCAACCAGGATGAGGAAACAGAAGAAGTATTTTACAAGCAGTTGGCTGAAGTCTCACAGTCTCTAGCCCTTGTTCTTGTGGGAGACTCCAATTTACCAGATCTCTGCTGGAAATACAACACAGCAGAGAGAAAGCAGTCTAGGAGGTTCCTGGAGTGCGTGGAGGATAGTTTCCTGATGCAGCTGGTAAGCGAGCCAACCAGGGGAGGTGCCCTGCTGGACCTGCTGTTCATGAACAGAGAAGGCCTGGTGGGTGATGTGGTGGTCGGAGGCTGTCTTGGGCACAGTGACCATGAAATGGTAGAATTTTTGATTCTTGGAGAATAAGGAGGGGGGCCAGCAAAACTGCTACCCTGAATTTTAGAAGGGCAGACTCTGGATTGTTTAGGAGTTTGGTTAACAGAGTCCCTTGGGAGGCAGTCCTGAAGGGCAAAGGAGTCCAGGAAGGCTGGATGTTTTTCAAGAGGGAAGTCTTAAAGGCACAGGAGCAGGCTGTCCCCATGTGCCGCAAGTCGAGCAGGCAGGGGAGAAGACCGGCCTGGCTGAACAGAGAGCTTTGTCTGGAACTCAGGAAAAAAAGGAAAGCCTACCACCATTGGAAGAAGGGGCAGGTGACTCAGGAGGACTACAAGGATATTGTGAGGTTATGCAGGGAAAAGATTAGAAAGGCAGAGGCCCAGCTAGAACTTAAACTGGCCACCGCCGTCAAAGATAACAAAAAATGTTTCTACAAATATATCAGTGACAAAAGGAGGGCCAAGGAGAATCTCCCTCCTTTGTTGGATGCGAAGGGAAACATTGCCACGAAGGATGAGGAGAAGGCTGAGGTACTTAATGCCTTCTTTGCCTCAGTCTTTAATAGTCGGGCTGATCATCCTCAAGGTTTTCATGCCCCTGAGCTGGGTGATGGAGACAGGACACAGAATGTAGTCCCAGTTGTCGAAGAGGTGGCAGTCACCAACCTGCTCCTCCACCTGGATGCTCACAGGTCTATGGGGCCGGACAGGATCCACCCAAGGATACTGAGGGAACTGGCAGAGGAGCTTGCCAAGCCACTCTCCATCATTTATCAGCAGTCCTGGTCAACCGGGGAGGTCCCAGATGACTGGAAGCTAGCTAATGTGACACCCATCCACAAGAAGGGTCGGAAGGAGGATCCGGGGAACTACAGGCCTGTCAGCCTGACCTTGGTGCCAGGGAAGGTCATGGAACAGACCATCTTGAGCACCATTATGCAGCATGTGCAGGACAACCGGAGGATCAGGCTCAGCCAGCATGGGTTTATGAAAGGCAGGTCCTGCTTCACTAACCTGGCCTCCTTCTATGACAAGGTGACCCGCTTAGTGGATGAGGGGAAGGCTGTGGATGTTGTCTACTTGGACTTCAGTAAGGCCTTTGACACCGTCTCCCACAGCATTCTCCTACAGAAGCTGGCTGCTCACGGCTTGGACAAGTGCACTCTGCGCTGAGTTAAAAACTGGCTGGACGGCCGAGCCCAGAGTGTGGTGGTGAATGGAGCCAAATCCAGTTGGCGACCGGTCACGAGTGGTGTTCCCCAGGGCTCTGTGTTGGGACCGGTCCTGTTTAATATCTTTATCGACGATCTGGATGAGGGGATTGAGTGCACCCTCAGTAAGTTTGCAGATGACACCAAGTTGGGTGGGAGTGTTGATTTGCTGGAGGGTAGGAAGGCTCTGTAGAGGGATTTGGACAGGCTGGATCAAGGGGCTGAGGCCAACTGTATGAGGTTCAACAAGGCAAAGTGCCAGGTCCTGCACTTGGGTCACAACAACCCCAGGCAATGCTACAGGCTTGGGGAGGAGTGGCTGGAAAGCGGCGCAGGAAAGGACCTGGGGGTTTTGGTTGACAGCTGCCTGAACATGAGCCAGCAGTGTGCCCAGGTGGCCAAGAGGGCCAATGGCATCCTGGCTTGTATCAGGAATAGTGTGGCCAGCAGGACCAGGGAGGTGATAGTGCCCCTGTGTACTCAGTACTGGTGAGGCCACACCTTGAATATTGTGTCCAGTTTTGGGCCCCCCACTACAAGAAAGACATTGAGGTGCTGGAGCGTGTCCAAAGAAGGGCAATGAAGCTGGTGAAGGGTCTAGAGAATAAGTCTTACGAGGAGCAGCTGAGGGAGCTGGGGTTGTTTAGTTTGGAGAAGAGGAGGCTGAGGGGAGACCTTATTGCCCTCTACAATTATCTGAAAGGAGGTTGTAGTGAGGTGGGTGTCGGTCTCTTCTCCTCAGTAACAAGTGATAGGATGAGAGGAACTGGCCTCAAGCTGCGCCAGGGTAAGTTTAGGTTGGATATTAGGAAAAACTTCTTCACTGAAAGAGTGGTCAGGCATTGGAACAGGCTGCCCAGGGAAGTGGTTGAGTCTCCATCCTTGGAGGTATTTGAAAGTTGGGTAGACGTGACTCGATGATCTTAAGGGTCTTTTCCAACCTTAACAATTCTATGATTCTATGATTCTGTATTGTAAGAAATAACAGTAGGAGCACATTTTGATATTACATGTGATTACATTAGCATGTCTCAAGAATTTTTTTCCGCTTTTAAATGTAGCTATGTCCACTAAAATGACATATTTTCCTCCCTGTCGCAGTGAGGGAACACTTGGACACTCAATGTGAGCAAATCAGCAAGCTTCGTTTATTGCGCAGCATGTTAAGTCTTTTATACAGCTCATAATTAGCTAATGCATATTACAAAAACTAAGCCCATTATTGGATAGCTCCTTAAAGTTAGCTCTGCCCATACTACAACATTCCTTTCTTATTACACTCTTTTTTCTCACGCTTAATTAACCACAAAGGTCCTTGACAGTGAGCAGTCCGCAACTCATATCAGCTGAGTCCGATGTTTATTCAGCTCCTGCTCAAGCAGCTGTGCCATGTCTACGTGACCCTTGTCAGCTAGCCATCCTTCCACACCTCCCTTCCTAGCGATTCTGTCTTGACAGAAATCCTCAGAATTGTTTTATTTGCTTTTCCTTTAGTACCATTCAAGGCTGTAAAGTCCAGATTGTGATCACCTTTTTGATGGATGCATGATGAAGGCTTAATGGGTCTTCCTTGGGGCCCTGTTAAATTTGCTTCTTTGCTGTGGTGGGGAGTTCCAAGGATTCAGCTTTCTCTCTCACTACACCTTCAGCCCTTGGCAGCTGTGAGAGACCATAATCTTGGACTGAATACAGCTTTGTCAGATGGCGGTACAAAATTCTGCTATGAAGGGTATGGGTGAGCTCCAGGAAGATGCTAATGTGAAACATAAAAGCTTCATAGGGTATAAAAAGTGACACATGCTGCTTCTAATGTGTGAGACTTGATTCATTTTTCCACCTCTTCTGCAAGCCTGTTACAAAATGCTCACCCAAAAATGTCTTATTGCTACAAATGTAGGTGTTTGGGTTTCTGCTCCCAACTGCAGAGCCCTGACTGTATTTATCTATGTTTAAACAGATTTAAAGTACCCTCAAATGTTTCTCAGTAGAATAATAAGTGTTGGACTGCTTTAGAAAGGCCTTTTGTTGCAGGTGGCAAATTTCTGAATAATGCCAAGAAAGGTGTTAGCTGGAAAGAATGAACTGAAGGGCAATTTCCAAAGAGTTAGCATCTTAGTTCTAGATGTAGTTTGTATGAGATAGATGCGTTAGCAGTTGTGCCGTTAAAACCTAATTTCAGACGACTCCAGCCAACTGAGTCAATTACTCTAAATTGTGAATGGATTACATTTAAATGCTCTCTCCAGTATTCTCCATTATACTTAATGTTTTTTTAAAAATTCACAGAAGCATTTCCATGTTACATACAGCTGGCCAGTCCTCTGGGAACAACATTTTGAATACTATCCTTCATTCTAGGGCCATCTGGACAGACTTCTCATAGCTGAAAAACCCATAGCAATTTTTCAAGTGCTGGACACACATCAAGTCTTTGCTCAAATTTTATCAGCAAGCCATCTGATTAAATTACCCAACAATTAATCCATTTGTTATAGCAGAGTTAGAATGAAAAATGTGTTGGCACGCTATTTACACTCTAACTTTTTTTTAAAAGGTTGATTGAGAATATTTTATTGCTTTTTTGAAACTCATATGTGTAGATTTCTTAAACAGAAAGGAGAGGATTAAGTTTAAAGATCTCATCAATATTTCAGCCTTCAGTGGAAGCAGTGTTATCATACTAACAGATATACTAGCAGTAAGTTTCTTACATGCCATAAAATATAGAAGCAAATATAATTTTTATTCCTGACTAGACTAGAAAACAAATTCCGTCTGTACATGAAAAATGTATTAAGGCAGTGGATGCGTATTCATGTAATATAGCTATTAGTTTATCTTCCCAGAGGAAAGCTTGAAGAAAAGAGTTCTTACAACTTTAAAAACACACAGATTGAGAGTTCAGAAATGAGCAATATCTTTACGCTCTCATAAAACTTTGTGCAATATTAATTCAGCCCTACTGTGTGTGTGCATTACAATGCATTTTTTTGTCATTTTATTGTTTTACCAGACATTTTTCAAACCTGTCTCTCAATACAGTATTATCAGCATTCATTAGAGCAGTGCTTCATAAATATCAACATCTATGTTTTCGACAATACTTCTGGGAAACTGGATCTGAAATAATTATTCCTGTTTTGTAGAGGAGTAACTGAAGCATGATGCTAAAGTTAAAAGGGTTTGGGTAGTCAATCTGAGCAGTTTATGGCTAAATATTTTCCATTTGTTTAACATTGCATTCAAAGTACACCACCTGTTAACTTCAGCTGTAGCTGTGGGTGTTTCTGAAAGTACTATGAATTCCTTCGGCAAATTGGAGCCCTAGGTCTCAAGGTGGGCCTTAACAAGAAAGGAAAGCAGTAGTGAAAAATGCGGTCTAAGTGAGTTACCACAGATCACACAGGTGTACTGGGGTGGAAGGGTAGGATTCGGTTCCCCAGGGCTGTACCAGAACCGTGAAGTACTTACTTTCCTTTTCTCATCAGTCCACTATCTTATTTGTAACATTTTCTAGATGTTGCAGTAAAAAGCCACTTGTCTGAGCAGGTACCTCCAGTATATCTTGGGAGGCATTCACGATAGGGATTTCATGAAGAGATGCTATGTGATGATGTAGTTAAAGCTTATTACATAATGCAAATATACCAGTGGTTTAAATTTTAATTTCACAGCTGGTCTCCATTCTAGCACTTTTTAACTTGAGAATTTGACCTTGAAGTGTTGATAATGTCCTTTAAATAGACATTTTAGTATGTAATGTCCTGATTTTTTTTTAATTAAACTCACTTAAAAAAACAGTACACTAGAAAACAGTGATAGCAACAAAATGATAATGTTATTTCCTCCTGCTTTTTTCACTGTTGAGGCTCAGAAGGTACTTTGAGGAAACAGTTTTGGTTCTTTGTAGGCTGCGCCATCATCCTTGCACAAAATTGCAGTGCTGCTGTTCCTGTTTCTCTGGGAATGTAATATATAAATAAAACAAGAATAACAGATCTCTGATACTCGCCTGTATGTGCAGACATACTAACTCACATACAGACAGGTTTTGTGTGTGCACATGTATGAACAATTAACAAGATTTTTTGAGGGTTTTACCACATATTTGGAAATCACGTCTAAGCGCTCAAATGCCTACATTCAGAGAGCAAGGCAAAGTTGTACCCTGCATTGCTCATAACCTGAGGCTGTCATTGTTATGTCAATGATATTACTGAATACAGAAATTAACTTTAGGTGGCTTGATATGAAAGCCTGGAGTGTGTGTGAACAAATAGTGCATGTACAATATACTTGAACAAGTGTTACTTGTTTTTTTAATAACTGTTTTAATATTTCTATCGTTACCCTGGAAAAATCATAATCAAAAAATGATGAAACAAAATCTATGAATAGTATATGGAAGACAGATTTTATAATTTATTTGTTATGTCTGTTTGTTTGCATCTAATCGAGTTTATCTGTTCAGCCACACTGAGGTTGTTCTGAATAATTGCAGAAAGAATTCACATTTTGCAAGTGATAGTATATTTGCATTTGCTTTTTTTATTTTTTTAAAAAACAAAGCAACTATTTCAAATTTAATAACCCTTTTTACTTCCTAGATATTGCCTTTACCTGCCACTTAATAGGTGAAATAATTAAATTTGTTGTGTGATTTAAAATTATATTAAACTGTGATGTATTAGTTTTAATAATTTTATTTCAATTTTTGTTTATTTTTTTAATGTTTTTCAAAGTGTTTTGTTTTCAATCTTGTTCAAGTTGTGTTCTCTTTGTAAATAGTGTTTTTGTTTAGGGCTGTAAGAGGAATGACCTGAATCTGTATCCCATGCTTCAGCAATCATACTGGAATAACTGAGTTAGCTTGTCTAGATGAGGCCTATTCACTTAGGGAAAGTAGGACCATATCTGTCTGCAAATGAATGTAAACCAAAGCAGAGGGGCAAACAGCACAGTTACAAATTATTCCTCCTCTTTGATTTATGGCATATATTCTAAAAGATGCAGTTCCTTGCAGACATTAAGTGCCAATGTTCTCTTTATTATTTTTTATTTTGTTATCCAATAATGTCATTTTGAAGTAATCTTTTGATCAGTCCGACTAGCGCATACATAAAGTATGCACATTGTATTTCCACCAGTAAACTTTCCGGGAGCTGTAATTTTTTGATGTGTATATATATATATAGCACAACATTCTCCAGGAAAGGTAATATTTGATTAGTGGAAAAAAAGCATATGGATGATTAGATGCTTTTCTTATTCATCCAAGTTTAGGAAATAGGGCCATGTTCTTGATTTCCTGAGGTTACATTCAGCAATTTTGACTGGGGAAGAGAAGAGATGGTAAATGGGCTTTGGGAAGAGTGCGATTCAATGAACTGGTCATTCTGGACCCTGCTGTAAGTTAAAACAGTGTTTTCTAGGTTTGGTTTTGTTCATTTCTGGACAAGCAAATTCCTAAGGGTTTTAAATGAAAATACAATTTTTTTTTTTTTAAAGCAAATAGAAGTCTGCTAATAATGGACCTTCTTTTTCACCCTTCACAAAAAACAGGATTTCATGGGTCAAGCTTCAAAAAACACTCAGTTAATACCTCTAGGGATCCCTTGTGACCAGCCAAGTGTAAGCTCAGCTGTGTGGCCACAAGGCGTTGTGTTTCAGCAAGTTCTCTTCTTGTCCCCATTTGAATCTCTGCACCAGGACCTCTGAGGAATGGGCAGAAAGGAACATTGATAAGTTAATATTACTTGATATGCCCCAAGTGACAACTCCTGTACTTGGTATTTATGAGAATTTTCAGCCTTTGGGCAACTAAATCCACTTCCATTCCCATTGCAAGGCTACAAAGAGCACCAGGAAAGCAGCCAGGGGACTTCCTCAATCCGTATAGTTCTGGCTACACTTTATTCCGGTGTGTGACTGCAGCTTGTGTAGACACGTATCTGAAGTAGCTTTGTTATCTATGTACTGTTGTCAGTGTGGCTGTGGAACTGTATCACAGGCTGCAAAACCCTTCTGAGAACTGAGGAACCATTTGGGTGATTAGCCCAGGCTGACCTCCTCTTTGTGATATTTATACTGCAACAACTGTGAGGTCAGATCAAAGACCCATCTAGCACAGTGTCCTCTCTCTGACAGCGGCCAGGAGGGAAAAGTACAGGAACAAGATAAGCACATGAAGTTACTTTTCCACATTACTCAACCATCCTTCAGCAATTTGTTGCTTAGAGGCTTCCTAAGCCAGAGCTGGTCTTAGTGGATTCCCTGCCCAAATTCCTCCCCCCAAATTTCTCTAGTCTCATATTCAACTCGTGTCAAGTTCTGGCATCCAGCACATCCTTTGTCCAATGAGTTGCATGGGTTCCTTATGTGTTGTAAGGAAAATTACTTCCTCTTACTGATTTTGCATTGCCTTCCCTGTAATTTGATGCCCCTTGTTCTTTCATGAGAAACATAGGAGAGTGAAAAATCATTCCTTAGTTACATTCCTTACCCAGTCATGATTCTGGGCTCTGTAAAAACACCTTTCTACCACCTCGTCATCTTTCTTCAATGCTGAAAAGTTTTAGCCTATTTAGTAATTCCTGATATGGAAATTGTTTCATTCTTTGTTGCCATTTTATGTTCCTTTTGTTCCCTTGTTATTTGAGCTGCTCAGCTAGCTTGAGGAGCTATATAATTAAAGGTGTGGAGTTCTTGGATGCATTTTGTACTCCTTGCTAAGCTCATGGTTCTGCAGCTGATGCTGTTGTTAATACTCAAGTTAATTAGTTTACAATCAGTCTGGGAATTTATATTTTAGTTTCAGTCTCATGGTGGCATTTTAGTAGGTAAAGCGCTCAATAAGCAATACTCCCAGAACCACTAATGAGGTGAAAGTCAAGCGTGAACAACTAGTTTGAGGGAGAAGAGGAAGGACAGAGAGGAAAAATATTTTTTTGTCAGAATATGTGTTTTTGTGCATGTGTGTATACACAAATAAAAATGCAAGTGTTGTTAAAGTAATGTGGTAGAAATTAGCAGTGGAAAATATCTTTGTTGAATAGCTTTGAAGAGATGGTGATTCTTTTGCAGCAGATGGCTGCTGAACAGGTGTGCTGGCTCAACTTATGCCATTTTAATGATAATGTTTCCCTCCTTAGGTCTTGAACTATCAGGTGCTAAAGGTTTGATCCTAACAGTGCTAATCAAACCAGATTGTGCTTTTCTCTGTAATTCCACTTTGGGTTTCTGAATTAATTATATTGTCTGAATCAGAGAGGAAAACAGAGTGAAAAAAATGGTCAACTTGATTTTCATTGCCTCAGTTCGCTGCTGAAAGCAGCTTGCTGATTATAGCAAGGGGGAATGTCTGTTGCTTATCAGCTTACTCTATATGGGGAGCTCTTGTACTAAAATGAATTATAAAATCAAGGTGTAGAAGCATCCTAATTTGACTAGCCAAAAGAAAAAAAAACCTTTTAAAGCTTTTTATTTGTACCATGCTGGTGTTTATGCTATTCACAATTTAGAATTAAACCAAAGTTACACAGACTTCTCTGTCTTTGCTAATCAGAACTTTGATTCATTTTCTTTGGAAACTTCATTGCATACAACTATTTCATTTTATGAGACTGTTGAACATTTACATAAGCCTGGATTTTTGAAACTGTAATTCAATGGTGGCTGTGTAGAGATGCCAGAAAACTGATCAGAATCAATGATCTCTTGTAAAATGTTGCCTCAGGTTGGCTGCCAACTAAATTGAACATCCTTGTTAACTATATCCGTCTTTGTAACATCTCTTTTTATTGTCACATGTAATTTTTCAGGGATGATGCTATGCATTTAAAACATTTAATTAGAGATCTATTATGTGTTAGTAGATCATTGCAAAGCAAATCAGCCAGCCACTGCTCTGGGTTCCACCTTATTCTGGATCTCTTTGGTGTAACAGCACTGTTCATCTATCAGGTCTTATTGCTCCGTGAATATTTGGTACCCTGCAGCTTGGACCTGATAGGATTTAATGCATATAACGTCCTTCAGGAACCAACAAACAGGACACTGCATCAGGAATGTTTCTTCTTACACCATTTCAAGCAGTTCAGTGGTTGCATTTGACTGCAATAAAAAATAAATAAAAAAAAACAACCAAAGACCAAAAAACCCTACAATAATTTATTTGTAATGTGGCTTTTCATACAGTGCAACTTCTTATGCAGAAGCTGCCACTGTCATACCTAAAATGTAGCAACTCTGGTTTCATTCTACACAAAGAAATAGGATTCTTCTCTGAGAAGATCCTTGGAAATTATATTTTGAATTCATGTAAAATTCTTAATAGAATAAAAACTGCAGTCTAGAATTTTTCATTGTGGAAACTTGCACTGCTCTGAAATCAGTGAAGACTTTATTGCTTTATACCAACAGAGGTTCTGGTCTGACATAAAATAAAAGTTAAACCCTTTACATTGCTGTACACGTATTATAGATGACGAACATGTGGTGCTTCATGTGAAGTATTTTGCTGGGAGCTGCTCAGACAGTGGTTAAACTGGACATAGGTCTCAGGACAGTCCTTTCTATTTTTTATTATATTTTGATTAATATTCTATAGACATTTTTTTCTATATTGGAAAAGGGCAGCATCATAGTGTGCTGTGATACCTACCTCTGCTTTGATCACATGAAAATGTGCTTCCCACCTGTCAGATCCAATTAACCCAGCTGCTACCCTGACACACAAGTTGTACACAGAAAAGACATGAGTGAGGAGGGTATTGGCGTGAGGGAGTAATACAGAGGATAGTCACTAGAAACTGAAGAAATGTAGGAAAGGATTTGGCGATGAGTAATCGTGGAGCTGGAGAGTGAAGAAAAGGAGGTCATGCTGGAGTGAAGGACATGGGAGTGGTGGTCAGTGGGAAGATGGAGGAAATGGCAGGTTTCTGCGGGGACGTGGGCAATGCAGTCCGAGCTCCCTGTTCCTCTCCCAGCTCTGCCTTTCCATTGCTCACTGGCAACAGGGAATAGCAGCAGCAGAGGAAAGCTCTTCTGACTTGGCTCCTGCTGCTCTTTTTTCCCTAGCAGTTAAGGAAGAAGGTGAACCCAAAGGGAGGATGTGTAGCTGCAAAGGAGAGCTGGGAGGGGAGTGACATGGCAGGAGCCCCACGTTGCCCCATCTCTCTGCTGAGGTCTGTCCTTGCACCTTGCTCTGGGACTGGTGCCAGATAACTTCTGTCGCTTAAGGAATGTGCATAAAAATACAGTTGCCATTCCATTGTTTATGGGTTTATTGCAACTTCCCCCAATAAATATTAGTAGTGAGTAAATCTCATAAAAAATAATGTGTTGGTGTCGTGGTTTAGCACCAGTCGACAACCAAGCACCACGCAGCCACTCGCTCACCCTCCCCCACAGTGGGATGGTGGAGAGAATCTGAAGAGCAAAAGTAAGAAAACTCATGGGTTGAGATAAAAACAGTTTAATAATTGAAATAAAATAAAACAACAACAACAATAATAAATAGTAACGAAAAGGAAAACAACGAGAGAGAGAAACAAAACTCAGGAAAAACAAGTGATGCAACCACTCACCTCCCACTGACCGACACCCAGCCTGTCCCCAGTCAGTGATCACTGCCCCTCAGCCAGCTCCCCCCAGCTTTTTATGCTGAGCATGATGCCATATGGTATGGCATAGCCCTGTGGCCAGTCTGGGTCAGCTGTCCTGGCTGTGGCCCCTCCCAGCTTCTTGTGCACCTGGCAGAGCACAGGAAGCTGAGAAGTCCTTGACCAGTGTAAGCACTGCTTAGCAACAACTAAAACATTGGTGTGTTATCTACATCATTCTCATCCCAAATCCAAAATCCAAAACACAGCACTATACCAGCTACTAGGAAGAGAATTAACTCTGTCCCAGCCAAAACCAGGACAGTATATTAGATTGCCTGTACTTAACTTTTATCACATGTATGTTGAGAAAGAGAAATTAATTTCCTAAATTATTCTGAGACAGATTGTGTAGCCATAGAGCTAAAGAAAATTCATTAACTTGGCTATCTCTCTAAATACCCCTGTACTTGCCTTTGTGTATCTGTAAACCACAATTGTACTCACATTTCTGAAATTTTTTCTTCTGTATTGGTGATTGGTAATCTTCATATTTTTTTGCTACCCATTCAAAGCAATATAGTAATTAAAGCATACTTTAGTTAACATAAGTTCAGGTACATTGGAGAGTGAAATATCCTGTAGTAATTAAAATGTAGGCATAACACTTTCTTTTTTGTTGTTTCTGTTATTAATTTAACAACTTTCTCATTGAAATGCTATTGTTCCATACTATAATACTAAAATCAGAGTGATAATACGGTAGGCATACATGATGTTATTTGACATAATCATTATAGGAAAACCAATTGAAATAAATGTTCTTCTTGTCTTCATAGTGTAGACAAATGGATTTATGTTTCTGTGTATCATTCTCAGGTTTGGAGATGGCTATTCTGTCAAGGTTTGGCTTAGTAAAGAAATAAGCTATCGAAGAATGATACTGGACCATCTACAACTGCATTTTCCTGGAACACAGTTTAAGGTACAGCTAAAAGTCATCATCATAGTGTTTGTTTTATGGCAGGATTAAGTATGGGCTGGTAAGAACAATATATACATGTTTGGATATATTGGTCTTTTTGGAAGAAGTATGTATGAGCATCCCTTTTATTTTCCTATTAAGCAATTCTTAAAAATCTGACTTGTGATACTGATTAAATCAACTCTAAACAGTCATTTAGGCAACATAAATAAACAGGCCCTTTCTCTGAGTGAAAATTTCCTTTTGCTTTTATTGTTGATGAAGTTGAACTTGCCTTTGTGTTCACCGGAGGTAGGAGTGCATTGTAGTCACTGTGAGAGTATTTGCTTTGATTGCTTTCTGACAAGGTCCATAGACGATAAGTCTCAGTCTTTACTGAGATTCTTTTATTTGGTACGAAGCCTTACAAAAGACCTATAATAGTTAGATTCCAAGAAAAATTCTCAAAGGCCTTTAATTTTTTTTTTTTTAACTTTATCCATGTTTAGGAAAAAATCATGTAAAACTATGACTACCTTAGATATGGACCTGTTTGTGTATATGTTTATATGTGTGTGTGTTCGCTCAGCCTTTTCCCAGACTGCATTGTAACAGCACTAGTCTGTTGGATTAAAAACCTGTAAAACCTATAAAATTTTCCTAAATTTATATATCTTTTATGAGATTAACCAAATGTCATCTCAGAATACGCACAAAGTGTGTGCTCTGAGTATGAATATTTCTTTGTGCTACTAATGTAGACAAAATACATTCTTGTTCAAAAGCTCATATTTTCCATGTTAAACTGCAATGAGAGCCTATTGAAACTAGACTGGTTATAAGCAAGTGTAACTTCACCATAATGTACATTCACTTTTATCTGTTTCTATCATTTTTGTTTGTTTTAAGGGACAGCATCTTAACCTGCTTGAGTACCATGTACCACGAAGTCAGGGATGCTTAGCAGAGCTCTTCAGAGTCCTAGAGAATCACAAAGCTTTTCTCCAAATCAAACATTACTCCATTAGCCAGACCACATTAGAGCAGGTATTTTTTTATTTTTCTTTTTTCTTTTCTCTCTTTTACCTCCCCCCCCCGCCGTCTGAACATGCTGTGTACTGCTATTATTGATGTAGTAGAACGCTATATCATTTGCTGGATTACCCAAATGTATGCGACAAAACAGCAGTTCCAGGCCATTTCATGTCTACACAGTAATTTCATGAATGCTACTGCTTTTACACTGGAAGTTAGCACAGTAAAAGCATCACAATAAGCCACATATTTGTGCTGTGCACGAGCATAATCAGTGCTTAGGTACATCTAGATCTGTGTGGGATGAGAAGGTGGGAATGTGAACTGCCCTCTTCACAGTCCAAAAGTTGGGATCTTACCAATGTCCTTGAAAAGGCTGAACCAGTCTCTGCAAATTACAGTAAACCTTAGACTTATGGGATATTTTCCTTTGAGAACTTTCTTTTGCAGTATCATGTTACACATTAGAGAACAGCGGAAATGCACAAGCAGACAGAAGAGATCCCACTTCTAAAGAGTGTGAAACCCTAATTGGGCAGAAGGAAGAACAGAATGATGGCAAGCATGGGGTTTCTGGGTGGTTGTCATATTTTAAAGCATCTTCATATGCAACTTCTTGTTATGTATTCTGCAAACTGAGAGAGTCACATCTAGTCAAAATATTAATTTTCCATGATAAATAGTGTAGAACTTATTCTTTTTTCCCCATGTGCAAATCATTAATGAAATACTCTGATCTGTACTCATCTATTAACTGCCTGTAAATGATCTATTCACTGAATGACTGAATATAAGGTAACTTCAGCCTGTTGATTGTTCAGGCTTGTTCACTCACACTTACTTCCTCTCCATTATTCATGGTGATTCATCACCTCAGTCACCTACCATTGTTTACTCTCTCTGACTAACTGAGTGTCAGTTTTAAACAGGAAAATAATTCTGAATAACAAACACCCTTATAATGCATCCCAAGCTTATTTGCGTATGAATATGATCATTTGAATCAAGACTAGCCATCTTTCACTCTCCACTCCTTGCTGTCAAATAGTTGTGTGATTAAAAAGCAAACGAGCCTTTCTGTAGTAAAATCTGTTAAAAAAAAAAATCAAGGAGGCACATTAGTTGTTGAATCATCACTCTGCAATGTTTAGAAGTATACTTTCACCTTGAAATATCTGGACCCTCATCTGTGATGGTTATTGATAGAAACAGCAGACTCAAGTTACTTAGGTGTGTCATTTCAAAGCAAATTAAAACAATTGTTTCCCACTAACTTGTGCAGCAGTAAAATATAATTTTCATACATAAGTTAGTAACTCATTTTACCATTATTTTTATAATTCATCAACCACTATGTTAGCTGGAGAGGTGAAGAGGGATTATTTCTAGAGTTTACAAAACATACCTCTCAACATAAATATTAATTTTTGTGTCACAAAAGCTTAGGAAAGCAACTGAAAAATATCATCAGCTATGTCTCCAAAGTTTCAGTTCAAGTACTGTTATTTTGAAAGTCCTGCTTTTTTTTGTGTCTTACAGGTATTCATTAATTTTGCTACACAACAGCAAGGAGTCTCGCATTCTTCCCAAGAATCTCCTGCTGTTCATCATGACCACCTGCCAGTCTAGGCTTAGGATAGGATACAGCTTCAGCAGCATATATGTGTGTGCATGTTTGTGTATATATACGTGCATTTTACGTGCAATAATTTTTCAGCTGTTAACAACTTCTGTGTGAGAAACAAATAGTAGAAGCAGAGGTGAGTTTGCATTTGTAGGCCAGAAGGAATGCTACCAGTTCTCAATAAAACAAGAAACTGGTTACATGCAGACCAAAAATTTGCCAAAAGTAATGCTTTTTAATTAACTGCAATTTTATAGTATAAATGGCCTAATTAATGAAGCTTTGTGTAAAAAAAAAAAGCTGATCTGAAATGTCACAGTGCATAGTAGATTTTTTTTTTTTTATGGTGGATCTACATTCATTTGACTACAGTAATCTCTTGCATGCATACTTAACATCTAATTTTTACATGACAAGGCAAGAAAAAACCATTGAATGGTAGCAATAGCTAGGCTATCACACAATATTTGTATTTAATAGTACAAATTGAGAGCCTTTTGACTTCCGTGTCAATTCGGTTTTGTGTTGTGACACGCTAAATTAGCCTTTTTATTGTAGAAAGGATGCACTATATTCTATAAGGTTTTATGTTAAAGAGGTTATTAGCATACTAGTCTGCCTCCCAGTTATCTTAAGTAAATTTAACAAGGTTTCATAAATCATACTTGACAATGAGTTTTCCCTTATGCTTGCAGGTTGCTGCTGGAGGAATTCTCAAGTATCTTTTTAATGATCTGTTTCCTTTTTCTCATCTTTTTGTTTCTTTTTTTTTTTCCAAAAAGAATGTCAAAATTCTGTTTAATGAGCATGTTAAAAGAAAATAAGATAAGCATTCAGACATTGATCAATAAACTGTTCAGTAAATGTATATTATGATGCTAGATACTTCCGACACGCCCATGCCACAGCCTTTGGCCTATACATGTGTAAAAGAAGTGAATATTTAATGAATAAAATCTCCTTGTGTATTGTGGTGGGAGAAGAAAATTACAGAAACATTTTGGAGTAAACTGCTGCCTCTTCCAAAACAAGTCTTTGGGCCTCCTGTGAAAAGTGGCTGATGCCATTTTTATTGGACTATGTTATTTGATAGTGAAAATTGTAGAACCGGTGACTTAGAAGTGAATTGCTGCAATATTATTCTGAGGTGGGCAGGGGAGGGGGAAGTGTGCTTTGAGATGGAAGAATTTGATTTTAAATGGACAATTTTGCAGTGCTGCTGCTCTAATTCCCTGCTGTATGATGATGAGATATTAAAAAATATATATTTGTGTTTTAGGCTTTGCAAGCTGACTCAGAAGACTGTTTATTGAGGCCTGATTTGTTGGTGTGTTTTTGGTCTACTATGCTTTTTTAAAGTCAGAATTCCAGTTATCTGTTTCTATAAAGGTGAAATTAAATCCTGGAAAAATAAAAAAAAGTGAAGATTTACAGACTTGGTCTGCATGTACATATGGATCAGAGCAAGTGAGCTTATGAAACTGCTTTATCATTAGAATGGCTTAGTATACAAAGTCTGCTGCATAATATCAGAACTCTGCCAGTTATCTTTAATTTCTGTATGAGGCTGGGAGTGGAAAGTTTCTAAGGTCCCTAATCAGAAAAAAAAAAAAAGGTCAATTTTACAAAGCAGAGTGTGAAACAAGTAGTGGAGGTGAAAGAAAAAGAAGGCAGATGCCGGAAATTTGGGCAGAAACAAGAGTATGCTGTCATAAAAGTGTCCTGCTTAATTTCAGGATCTTGGGGTGGAAGAAACTGAATGTACAAGGCACAGCCAAGCATCTTTGAGTCATAGTCTGAAACCACTCAACAGGAGAACATTTCTGGAGCTCTTGCTCAGATGAAAAAAATAAAAGGGAAAGAATGGCAAGAACATGTGCAGAGTGCCTTTTTTTTTTTTTCTCCTATTGTTATGTCTAGATCTGTAACTTGCTGACATTATGATTTATTGGCTTTCTTTGTTTTTTGTTTTGTTTTTATAAACTAATATCTCTCAACCATCACAAGTCCTTAAAAAAAATGAACCGTACACAAGGAAATTTAGAGGATGGATTTGGCAAAGGAGATGGTGCCAGTTCTCAGGGTGTAAGGCAGCTGAGCCAGAAGGTCCCATTTGTATGAAATTGTGACAAGAGTGCCTATTCGTGCTTCAGAAGTGTGCCAGGGGGTTGAATTAATAAAAGAGTCCAGCAGCTCGTTTAGACCAAGGGAAGTATAAAAGCATACAAGACTCACTGTGGTGAGACTGAAAAACGGTGGCCTAGCTGAATGCTTAGATAGGGGAGCTTTTTCAGGGTTTGGCTGTGTAACACTAATTAAATGTCATTTTTTCTGATTAAAATGTGAAAGATGATATTAGTTTAATAGATGAATACAGTAAATAAGGTTTACTTCAGATTGATGGTTGAGTAAATTCAGTTAACAGTGTTTTTCTTTTTTTAAATTGCTTCATATGCATCTCAGGAGACCCAATTTAATTCAGGCAAGTAGCAAACAATGTCTGTCTACCAATCCTTTATGGCTGAAGAAGGTCAAAATCTAATTGAGTTCCAGTGTACTATGTTCTGTCTCAGAGGATATTTTCCCTCTCCTTGACTTGCTGCATTCCTGAATTATGTAAGTTTCAAGAAAAGTATTTTGTAGATTTTTGGTTTTTTTTTCTTCTTTTAATTAAAAAAAATTCCTAAACTAGGATGCTGGACAGAAAAGGTCATTTATATGTTAATGATGAAAGAATCCTTGAATTCATAAATCATGCAGAAATACCTCTTCTTCTGACACCCCTGGATTTCTAATCAAAGACAGCTGAGGATTTTAAACAATAGCTTTTCTCATGAGATTTTGTTAGGGAAGCTTCATGGTTTTTTCAACTGGAAATTTGTCTGACTATGAAAGTGTGCCCTTCACCCTGAATGATAAAGTAGAATTAAGCTCAAAATTAGAAAATCAACTGAATGTCTGAAATGCTCAACACTAAGACTTAGGAAATGATTTTCATACTTTTAAGGGGCTATTCCACTATCTAAGTCAAAAGAAGGGCTTCTGCCAACCATAGTTTATTTCAGGGCCTAACTTAATTTTCACACAGTTATAGAATGAGGTGGGTAAAAATAAACTGTAGGTTTGAACCTTAAATCAAAGGACCACACATTCAGTGGAGGGGTGGTGGTAGTAGTGTTGATGCCAACACCATGGCAAAACTCATGAATTGTCATTTTGAATCCTGCTACATATTAAATTTCTGTATAGATTTTTGTCCTGAAAAGAAAGAACTTTTTCTCTGCTTTGGTTCCATCATGACCAAAGATGATAAATTTCCCCCAGGGCAGTGGAAGATGTGTAATGTGATTTCCTGTAGAGAAACTGGGCACTTCTTGAGCTTTTTTGTCCTTGTGAAATTTGAATCATTGGGGTCTGAAGTCTCATAAATTAGGGAATTGAATCTGACTCGTGCTGGAACTGCTCAACTCCTAGATCAGTCTAAACCCAATTTAGGTAAGAATATTGCTTTCCTGGTCTTTTCCTAGTAAGTAGTAAAGCTGACAGTTTCTTTGATTCAGTTTAATATGATTTAATCTTTTTATGTCAGCACTTTCAATTTTTCTTTCTAAAGAATAGGGAGATCAAAGCTAGCAGTGCAAAGATCTTGCTTTAAGTGATTGAGAGCTGACTAGGTCAGACAGCTTTCCTGAGACAACAACTAAAGAGAAAATGCTTCCTGAGTTGTGTGTTAGATACTGATATTACAAATAAAACTGATGCTGCAAGTGCAATGAAGGCAGGCAGCATGTACAAAGCAGAAATCACAGCTATCTTCTTGCAGAGAAAGCAACAGTCTGCTGCTATCAACAGGCAAGGTACTGCTGAGTGTTTTAACAGATGAATTCTCCATGCTGAATAATGATATGGATCATTGAAAGAAATCAAAGCATTTTTCTTTATTAAATTTTAGTATCACAGTGAATATTGTTTCATCAGTGTCCTCATGCCTATTGCTACATGGAAATATATGTTGGGGTACATTCTGGCTCCTTTCACAATGGCTCTGTAAAAGCCATAATCAGAGACATCTGCGCTGTAGAAGTTTATGCACATCTTTATCTTAGACAGATCAAATCAGCGAGGTTCATATCTGCTTTCCCACAAAGTACAAATGGAGAAAATGGAAATACAAGCTATATAAGCAAATGATTAAGTCAATAGGTGAGATTTCCATGTGCAACTAATTTATTCCAACTATAGGACACCATACATGCATAATTTTGCTGCCCGTTAGGCTGCTGGTGCATGCCATAGACAATTTAAAGAAGTGCCTTGGGATTCAGCTGACTATGAGGTACCCAGCAGGAAAAGAATAGGATCCTCTAACCTGCTGCAGTGTAAGGTAAGATCAAACAGGAGTCCTTCCACTCTCGTATTGAGGCAATAAATGCTAGTTTATAATTAAGTGTACTGCATATAATTCAAGAGAAGTATCAGAAACATTTTTTTCCTTTAACTTGTGCTGAAATAGAGAAATTGCAAACTTTATTCCATATAGCATTTTGACACCACTCTTAATTCCTGATCTACATACCTTATTATATGCAATAACCAGACCCCCCTCAAAACCTTAACTCTCCCCTCAGACTTAAATCTTTTGGTACTTGATTCAACTTTTACAAAACATGAAAGTTTGTGGGTTTTTTTTTTCTTTAATTTTATTCAGAGCTGGTTCTTAAGACTTTAATAATTATAGCTGAGAACTTGAGTGAGAAGTGTGTGACATTTATTCTGAATCAAATGGAATATGCATGTAATGATCTAGCTGAGGAGCTGTAGTCATCTAGTACTTTGTAGCTAATGATAATTGTCTAATAAGAACCTGAAATTGTTTTCTTAGAAGTCTGTTATTAATTCTGTTAGCAATGTGTGAATCCAAAATAGGCTGAATCTAGATAAGAGTATTCTCAGTATATGGAAGGTAAGAATCAAGGTCATGCACAACATTTTGGAGTGTTGCTTTGTTGTTGTGTTTTGTTTTTTTTTCCCCCTTCCAAAGTTAACTAAGTGATTAGAACTGGCACTTGTCAGTGGCCAGCTAGTCACTGAAAATGCTTATTGATGGCCCAGAGCTGCGACTGTTTACATGCTGGTCACTGAGACAACCCTATGCTCCCATATGCTCTAGCACCGAGATGAAAAGTGCTATAAAACAGTTGTTTTGACTTTTCATCCATCTGTTTTTTTGCTTTTAGAGGAAACCAACAGACTAGCCCAAATAAACTTGATCTCTTTTCCCCTTTATGAACTCTTTATTGGAAATAAAGATATTATTTTATAGCAGAGCTTCAAGTATTACAGTTAAACAAATAAAAATCTTCCACAGCTAGTTTCAGATCCAATGCAACCATATACTAACAATGCCTTACAGATCTATTTTTTTTAATTCCTTCATATCTACTCTTTTGTTGTGCCAAAGAAGCAAGTGTTAGCTGGATCAAATGGAGAAGGTGATTAGAGACATTTTATACAACAGTGTATGCTTATTTCAAGCAAATTGTGGTAGATACTATTGGACAATGAAGACTGCAATCCAGTTGCCTGATGTGTCCTGAAGGCATGACAGTCAATGATTTCAAAAACTTTCAGTATAAATAGTCAAAATATTTTTATGAAACTTGAAGGTACGCACAGAATGACTAAATCACTTGTCTGAAGCTGCAAAGGAAGATAGTGGTAAAATTAGGAAAAGAACCCTTTTTTTTTTTTCAAGAATAATAAAACACACATGAAGTCTTGTTATTGAGTTTAGAGACAGCTAGTTACCTGAGTATCTGGATTTTTTCAGTCCTTTTGTCACGTACGACAGGTTTCACTGTATTTAGGACTAAATAGAGAAAGACTGTGTAGCTTAGTGGATTTGAAAATGAGATACAGAGTCTTACCCATCAGTCATTTCTTCAAACTTAGCCCATGTATGCAGCTAGACCAAAAGAGAGAGAGTAGGAGAGGAAAGAGGAATGAAGTAAAGGAAAGAGGGAGCAGAGTGAAAGAAAAAGGTTTTCTGAGACAGAATTTGTATTGCTGTAAGATTGAAGTGAAGGAACCTTGGACGTAGCCTGCCAGTGGTGTTGTCGTCTTTCTCAGAGCCAGAGAAATAAGAGAGAGGTCATATAAAATACTTTGGGGAGGGAAGGATAGGACTTTCATAAGATAACAAAGAAAATCTCTAATACCAGTGGAAAAGAAACCTGACAGAATATGATATTCTTCTCCTTGTTAATGTCTATTAACACTACTAGGCCAAGTTTATTTCCCATTTGGAGGGTTGCTCACTATATATGAACTTGGCTGGTATTGTGTTGATCGCCTACAATCCTGCTCATTTCTAAGGCCTTTGGTTTTTTGTTTGATTTTTAACATCCTATTGCCCAATAGAAAGTATGCGATGAAACACTGATGCATCAGGATGGTAGAATTCTGTACTCCCAGGTAAGTGTGAAGCAATAGAGAATCAGGGCCTGGCCTTCAGTGGGAGTTGGGCTACTTCAGCATCTCATAGAGCTTGACCCTTTGTATTCATTGTTATTTCTTGCGTTGCTTTTTGGTGCCAAACACATCCCTATGAAGAACAAGAGTCAAATTCTGTTTTCTCAAGAACTTAATTCACTGTGTTCCCATAACAGTTCAGTCAGGACCCGGTAAGACTTTAGCAAAATAGCTTACCTTGCCTGTTGTTCCACAAAACTGGGAGTCGGTTTGAACCTTCAAGCAGACATAATGAAAAAACCCAAAACCCCACACATTTTGATGACACCAAGCTGAGTGGTGCGGTTGACATGTTGGAGGGAAGGGATGCCATCCAGAGAGACCTTGACAGGCTGGAGAAGTGGGCCTGTGCGAACCTCATGAAGTTCAACAAGGCCAGGTGTAAGGTCTTGCACCTGGGTTGAGTCAATCCCAAACATGGATACAGGCTGGGGGATGAGTGGATTGAGAACAGCCCTGCGGAGAATATGAGCTGGCAATGTGTGTAAGCAGCCCAGAAAGCCAACTGTATCCTGGGCTGCATCAAAAGAAGCGTGGCCAGTAGGTCAAGGAAGGTGATTTTGCCCCTCTATTCTGCTCTTGTGAGACCCCACCTGGGGTACTGTATCCAGCTCTGGGGCCCCCAATGTAAGAAGGACATGGACATGTTGGAACGGGTCCAGAGGAGGGCCATGAAGATGATCAGGGGGCTGGAGCACCTCTGCTATGAGGACAGGCTGAGGCAGTTGGGGTTGTTCAGCCTAGAGAAGAGAAGGCTCTGGGGAGACCTGATAGTGGCCTTCTAGGACTTAAAGGGGGCCTACAGGAAAGATAGGGCGGGACCCTTTATCAGGGAGTGTAGTGATAGGATGAGGGGTAACAGTTTTAAACTGAAAGAGGGTAGATTTAGATTAGACTGTGAGGGTGGTGAGGCACTGAACAAGTTTCCCAGAGAAGCTGTGGATGCCCCATCCTTGGAAGTATTCAAGGCCAGGCTGGATGGGACTTTGAGCAACCTGGTCTAGTGGAAGGTGTCCCTGCCCATGGCAGGGGGTTTGGAACCAGATGATCTTTAAGGTCCCTCCCAACCCAAACCATTTTACGATTTTCCTGTTCATATAAAAGTACATCATTTTCTACTCACATGCTTCCTTCATACCCTGTTCCTTGGATCCTGCTCACGTGATCATGAATTGGTTTTATTCCCATGTGTATGCTCTGTTTACAATTAGTTTAGATTTAATATGTAAAAAATTTTACATGTTACACTGCGTTTTATCCCAATCTTAAATTCATCTAATGAAGTTGTGGCTGGAGATAAGAAGGCAGGGAGGTGACTTTTGGCCTTAAGAGGATGAAGAAATGTGATCCCATGTTTCAGAAAGAACCGACTACGCAGCTATTAAAAGCTGACTGGAGGCTACAGTTTTATTATACAAAAAGGTGTAATGAAAAGGAATAAAGGGCAAAAGACCAGTGACATTCGATTTCTCCAAACACTAACAAGCCCTCAATTATTCATTTGCAATTACAGTTCACTGAATTAGCTACATGAAAACAATAAAACATGGGTTCTCTCAGGCAGGTTCTTAACACGGGTGTTAGAAAAAAAAGGTTAGAGAGGGCAAAGAATGAGAGTACCATGGCTTTGAACTTGTTCAGCAAATTGATTCAGCTTGGATTTTCCCCATCCTCTGTGCACTTTCTCCTTTCTTTGACTTCTGTGCCTCACACCTTCAGGTGAGAGTAGCAGGAGCACCAAGCATCTGCTGTGTGCCTGAACTCAGGGATGGAGTAGGACAGCAGATATCTAACGTTACTCTGTGCCTGAAGGGTGCATGTCTCTAGAAAGTGGAAAAAGCCCTCTTTTTAACTGCTTCAAGACATGGCCCATGGGAAGAATTGGAAAGCTTCTTGCTGTGAGCCTTGCTCCCTTATAAATGCCTGCGACTGGACATATATAGATGTAGCAGAGAGACCACCATAGGTTTTTCAGGAAGGGTGAGATTTTGTGTACACCAAGGTTGCATTTGCTAGGACTTTACACAAGATATTCTTCTTTTAATAGGCTTTTATCAATCAATGTTTTCAGTCTTTGGCTTTTCCCCCACTGCTGTCAAGCTGCAGCTTCATGGTTTTTTGGTACTACGTGTTACACAGGTCTTTAAATACAACACAGCTGAAATAGCCTCAGCACCTGAGGGAACTGTTTCCCTTGATAGCTGCTTTGCCTTTTGCTCACTATACTGGTTGCCAGATCTTGGATATGAAAAGCTTCCCCTAAATTGTCTTTGTAGGGAATACTGAAGAGCTGGGACTTTTTCTTTGGATCGTTACTCTGTTTCGCTTCTGCTGAATCATTAGAGCATTTTCTCTAAATAAATTTGCTACTCTTGGAGAGCTGAAAGATACTGGCAATGTCTCTCATCTATTCTGCTCAGTACCAGATCTCACACTTGCTCTTAGTTAGCGTCTTCCATCGTAGGGTGCATCAGTAGGTGTCAGGTGAAAAACACCTTGCTCAGGAAGACCTGAAAGAAAACACTGATGCTTCTGCACTCTTTCAAAAAAATGTGTGTGGAGGTCTATTTATTAGAGAATGTTTCCTAGTAGCTGTGTTCACAAGAGCAGCAACTGTTTACAAACATTAGATAATATTCATAGAAAGCAAATTTTGAGTCTGTTTGAGCCAACATTCAAGATTCAAGGGTGAGAGTCAAAGCTCTTTTTGCTCTATCACTCTCATGTGCATTGCCTATGTGCCTGATCAGATCTAAGCGCTAAGGTGCTTCTTCAATAATTGCAGAAAGTTATAGAGGGCTTTTGGCAGATAATTTTCATTGATTGCTCTAGAAATTAGAGTTTTAGTTGATTTCACAGGCTGGGGAAAAATGTCAGTTTGACTACTAGCCTTTCTTTATGTGACTTTGCAAGTGGTGAAAAATGTGCATGTCTCACAGGAAGGTTCTTATTGACACAACCAAGAGCCCAAATAGTAAAAGTGTCTCAAAAGTTATGGACAGGTTTTAGGGCTTTTCAGTGGGGCTGAGCAGAGTTGGGAGATCTGCTATAGAATTAATTGCTTCTGTACAAGGTTTGAATCTTCTGAGGCCAGAATAGGTGGGGCTGCGATTACCAGTCTGACTGGTGTCCTCGGGTCAGTCCTTTCCTTCTGAACTGAGTAGGAAACGTAGAAATGTACAAAACGCTGCAGGTGACCCCAGTTGCTGCGTTTTCTGCCTCTGTTGCTAAGCAGCATATAAAAGAGTTATGATACTGATTTAGATCACAGTAATATACAGTGACATAAAAGCAAAGATTATGTTTGCATGTGGCCCTTTGGCTTTAATGGAGCCCAGAGTGGGTGTAGCTGTCCAAGTCTTAATTATATTATGACAGCAAGGTCTGATGGCAAGAGCCATCTCAAAAGGACAATACCTGCTGAGAAGAGCCGCTACACTAGGTGTAAAGTAGATTAGATAGATAGAGAAATGTCTGAAAACAATGGCAGTGTACTGGTGAGCATGAAGAAGCCAAGGACCTGTTCTTTCATGCAGTTTCTTCCAGCAGAAAGCAGTTACGTTAGCCAGCAGCATTGCAAAGACAGGACTGTGACTGTTCAGGATATAACAGTGCTTTTTCCCTATTATTTGTTTTGGGGAAAGGAACAATCCTTCCGTGGACTTTCCATATACTGTAATACATTCTTTTTTAGGGTCATTTGGTCTGCAATTATTGAAATTCATCCACTGAAAAGCATTGTCAGTTATCTTTTACAAAGAATAACAAATATTCTTTGATAAGAAACCAGTAAAATACAAGCCATTCTTCTGGTGTTTTGTTTGGTTTTTGTTTTTTTTTTCCAATGTGGCAAAGTAGAAGATTGGGAGCAGAAGTGGACGAAGAAAGTATTTTTGGCTGTGAAGTTTTTAAAACAAAATAGAAGATCTTTTAAAACAATGTTAAACCTCTACTTTTTTTTTTCCAGTCTACCAAATGAAAATGACTCTGAAAATTAGCTCCTTAGGTGCCTTTGAAAATTCTATGCTTTTTTACCCTACAAATTTGACCAAATAAACATAAACACTTATTTTGGTAATACATACATTCATGATTGTTGTAGTTCATTTACTTATCTGTGTAGAGATTTCAGGTGTTTTTACCTTGTAAGTGCAGATAAAGTATTAATTAAATTTAAATAAAACTTCATCTTCCGCAAACATATTGTATTCCATTTTCTTACCAAAACACAATAAACCAAAATATATGAAATATTATGCAGTAGGTAAAAGGAAATATATTTCTAGTCAGATATGAATAACAGATTAGAAAAATCTTTAATTCACTTTTATCTTGCTTTGATCTGAAAGCAAACTATGAGCAGCCAGAAACATTAAAGACTGGGAGGAAATGAGGATGACTCATTTTCTTGATTCACATTGAATTGATTTTATAAAGAAAGGAGTATGACCCTGTTTGTTAAGACAGCATTATGTGGACCCTTTAAAATGTTTTGAGTCTATTTCTCAAAAGGTACATCTGTGTATCAAAAGAATCTATCACTGTATCAGTGATTCAGCATTATGCATGAAGCTAAAACTTTCTCTGGTGTTCATCACTATCTTATAGTTTTTCCTTCTACATAGCAGTTGGCTTAAATCTGCCTTCCAATACTTAGGCACATATCATGGTGAAGGAAATAGAATTTAAATGGAAGTACACAAGTGAAAAATTTTGCCCTCTGATATATCATTAAAGAACATGACATTCAATTAGGAACAGGAACTTGAAATAGTATTTATATATTAAGACCGCCATTGTCTATGGCAAGGTTGATACAGTAATTTGCAGATGTAGAAAACAGAAGAAAAGTTTTTATTTGATACCTTTCTGATCCAAGATGTTCCTGTGTGTATCAAAAAGAGCTTTTAAAATGTGTTTGAAAACTATGAGAAGCAAGGTCTCTGCTCTTCCCCATCTGGCAGGAGGATTGTGCTGATGCAGCAGAAAAGGCTGTGGTTCCTTCACATTGTATTGCCCAGGGGATGCTTCCAGCTTGCCACTGGCAGAAGTCAGACTGGAAAAAATACAAGTGCTAGTTTTCTAGGCTCTGCCCATGTTTTGATCACAGAATGATGTTTTCCACAGTAGATTCTGCAGATGCTTATGCTGTAAGTACTCCTACTCATCAGAAAGCTAATTAACATAGTCTTGTCTTGCTAGCTTGACGTTTCAGACTTCAACTTGTTCCACTGAGGTGCCTGGGAGCAGCATTGTTTTAGGTAGTTTGGAGCCACAGGCAGGCAGGCAGCGTGTCAAGCTGTGTTCACGTTTGGGATCTTAGCTTTGCAACTTTTCTTTTTAAAGATAAAGATGAATCTTTAAGAGGTAGTAGCAGTGGTGTTTGTGGAATAGTACGAATTTGCTGCTTGCTATCTTGTGCAAGTGTAACAGTACTGTTTCTCATATATAATTGAGTAGTTCAGGCGTTCATTATTCAGGAATACCACCATCTATAGCAGGCTATAAGTGTTAATGATGACAGCTAGTGGAGGCTTGCTTTTCCTTTAAGCTTAGAAGCTTGTTTTCTCGAAGCTGATAGTCGCTAGTTTTGTGTATTTGCACCATAATGCAGACCAGTAACTAAGTACAACATGCAGACACATTTTTTGTTTGGTTATAGGAAAGTTTTTAATTGATGATCACAACTTGGGTTTATGACACCAATGTCTAATTAAAATGTGTGCTTAAAAGCAGCTGCAGTAATGCATATATTTGTACTTTGTTTTTCAAGTCCAAACATTGCTTTATCTGCAAAAGACTAGACATACTAATTTGAGCAATGTAAAGGACCTTACAACAGTTCGGATTACTTAGCGGCATGCCAGGTGAAGGTTTACATTTCAAATTATTGCCATAATAAAGTCAGTCTCGGTCCTTTCCTATCAAGTCACTTTGGTTGGACGTGATGGGAAAGGAAATAATGTGAAAAATATTCTGGTTAGGACTAGGTAAAACTGTGCATGATTTCTCGGAACGCTAGAGGGAGCAAGAAGGTAAAGTTCTTGAAAGAGCAGCTGCTTCCTTGGAGGTTAAATCCTCTGAGAGTAAGTTTTCCATACCAGGCAGGTAATTAAAGCAGGGGCTATTGCACCATTAAAAAAAAACCCAAACCAAAACCAAAATCAAAGTGATCTCTTACATGTTTCTTGTTTGTTTGTTTCGGGGTTTTGTTTGGGTTTTTTCTCCTCCCTTCCTGCTCCCCTGACGAAATACTACCAGCATTCTTTTTTTTTCCTCCCATTTTGTTTATTGTTTTGAGGGGAATCTTTTGTTTTCATGTCTCTGAATGCTAAGTGTGTGTTGATCTAGGCTAATGCTAAAGGACTGACTGTGATGGAAACCAAAGTCCTTGTTTCTCCTCATCAGAGACCCCTTTAGGCAAATGTTAACCTGCCAAGAGCATGTGCATTCCAAGGAGGATTTGCAAATGAACTAGTTGTTTCCCATGAACAATATTTCATGACCTAAATCTTTCTATGCTAAGAAAAAAAAAAAAGAAATGGTATGCACTAAGAGGCTATTACAGATGAGAGAATATTTTCTCTAGTGTTCCCCTTGCTCACTCCTATTAATATTAACTATTTCTATAATATGGTAATAAATTCTGGTGAGCATAGCATTTCATTGTGATTATTCACAGAAGTGACCCTGTGCCTATAAACAGATGTTTTACCTAAATGGATTAGCCCACTTGCATGTTCTTCTAAATAACAATCTGCTGGTAGCCTTGGAAAGTCAAAAATATTCAGAGAAAGATTCTCATCTCAATGTGTTGGATATTAATGGCTGACTCCTGCTGGGATTTGTGAACAACATTGCCAGTACAATGAATTGTAAATGCAACTCTACAGTACTGAAAAAGCCTGTTTTTCATGTGGCACCACAAGCATCATGACAGTAAATAAATTTAAGTGCTCTCTTTCCTGTTTTCCTCTATATTTCTAGAAATCTTAAAGCACTGCTTTCAATAATTGAAGAGCAGGACAAGTTTGGAGATGCAGTTGATGGTTGGTCTAGGAAGTCTGCCTACCAATGTACAGTCTGAGGCGCCTGTGGGGTAACACCCGCTCCTAAGGCCTGTGGGGGAGCTGGGGTAGGCAGGTGGCTGCAGTCCTTGCTGGAGGAATACTATAAGATGCAGAGTGTGTGTAGCAGGTGGTACCCAGTACAGAGAGCTGGACTTCTCTCTCTCCCAGCTTGCCGAGAGATGCTTTATTTCAACTTTACAGCACTGTCAGCAGGAGGCAGGACAAGTTCCTATATACAGTTCCTTCTTCTTCTAAGGGTGAAGTGGGAAGAAACTCTCTACGTGCTTTTTTCCCTCATCTGATTCATTTTCACAGGAGTAGCCACTTCAAGACTTCCATGTAGACTGTATTGGCCCTGCTCTTGCAATACTTCTGCTAAACATAGCAACAGTATGACAGCCAGCAATGCCAGTTCTCACCCACAGGACTAAATGGGAGCATAAAAACCAGTGTGTAGTGAGAACGGAGCTCTCTTTAATAGTTCTCTGTTGCATGCGGGCAGTACATTTTACTTCAATATTTGTGCACTCATTGTAGCTCTGTTGTAATAGCTTCTGCCTTGCAATTAAATTCTCCCTTAAAAATTAAAAAAAGCTAACCCTTTGTATAAGCTTGAGTATATTTAGTGACTATATTTATTGATATCTTTTTTACACCTCTGCTTTCTTTGCCACTATTGTTACAGTAAGCAAAAGTAAACCAATTTACACCAGTTGATGTCTGGCCTTGGTTGCCTAAGTTTTCAGTTACCTCTCTTAATTTCTCAGTAGCTGTTGGTAAGGAGGTTTGGTGACTTCAGTAAGTCCACTGAAACTGAGAAATTTCTTTCATTTCCACTGTTGTGAGAATAAAGACAAGCCCATAGTTTTTATTTGAAATGCACATAAGTTTGATCTTCCAGTCCTGTTCATAAAATTCTCTGTGTTTTATAAGCTAAAGCCCCCTGGTAGCTATTGTCTCTAAATTACCTAGCATTTTTCCAAAACTACCACTTAGTCATCCAATATTTTTCCACTATTGCTATGAACAGGTGTTGTGGTTTAACCCAGCAGGCAGCTACACACCACACAGCTGTTTGCTCACTCCCTCCCCTCCCTAGTGGGATGGGGGAGAGAACTGGGGAAAAAAAGGAAAAAAAAAGTAAAATTCGTGGGTCGAGATAAAGACAGTTTAATAGGACAGAAAAGGAAGGGAAAATAATAATAATAATAATAATAATAATAATAATAATGATAAAAGAATATACAAAAATAAATGATGCACAGTGCAATTGCTCACCACCCACCAACTAATACCCAGCCAGCTCCTGAGCAGCAGTCACTGCCCCCTGGCCAACTCCCCACAGTTTATATGCTGAGCGTGACATCATACGGTATGGCATAGCCCTTTGGCCAGTCTGGGTCAGCTGTCCTGGCTGTGCCCCTTCCCAGTTTCTTGTGCACCTGGCGGAGCATGGGAAGCTGAGAAGTCCTTGACCAGTGTAAGCACTACTTAGCAACAACTAAACCATCGGTGTGTTATCAACATTGTTCTCATCCTAAATCCAAAACACAGCACTATACCAGCTACTAGGAAGAAAATTAACTCTATCCCAGCCGAAACCAGGACAACAGGTAATATGACAGCATGATTACAAGACAGAAGATTCTTACTTACTTACTTGCGGCATACTTATCCAACTTAGATATATTTCCTAGGATGATAACAAGGAGACTGCTAGCAAGACTCTGATTTTACTGTAGCCCACCCCACAATGTGGTGAAGCAGTGATATGCTGAGCAAGGTCCAGGCACTTGTTCAGTGACTCCTGCTGCAGTCCAAGAGCTTCTGCAGTGATGGGATCAACCCTGAAAACAGAGTTCTTCCCCTGAGCTGGCAGTTCTCTCTGCAGGACTCTTCCTTGGCCTGATGAATGTGCTTCCACTGGACATCCTTTAGCACTTTCCTCTAATAGCACTTTAAATATTTATTTTTAAGTATCCTTATTTGTAAAAACAAAACTTTATTTCAAAATCAGGTCTGAGGCATAAGTGGGAGGTTAAGTGTCAAGAAGGTTTTTGAAGCCTGACTTGAGGCTTGAACTATTCTTGAAGTGTAGGTGTTTGACTGAGAAGGTAAGGCTAGAAGCACTACTTCTATTACTTAGTGAAAATTTTGTACTGAAGCATATTCCTCCCCAGTGTAGTCTAACAATACAATACTTCTCCTAAAGATTAACTTATAGTCACTACAGATCCCAGTTTAGGAAATTATCCTTCTTGAAGACAACACTGAAAGAGATAATCATAATATTTAACTCTCATTGAGAACAATAGAGTTCAATGCATGCTTGAAATTTAACATGTGCTTAAAATGTTTCCCCAAATAAGAAAGACTTAAAGTTCACCTTTGGATGGTTACCTAGCTGGATCCAAGACTCTGGAGACGTTTACTCTAATGTTCTGTCCCCTTCTGAAGCCAAACTCCTTTCAGTTATGCAGACCGTTGTTGTCACAGGTTCACAGGCTATGGGCTGTTTTAAGACTGTTCTGATCATCTGATCTGGCTTCCTGCAGGTAAGATCTCAACTTTTGCACCAAGCCCATAGCTGTTTGTTGAGCCAGAGCAGATCAGAGGAAAAAGAAGCCACCTGAGTGTCCAGCGCTGAGGAGTGGAGGGTCGGCCATGCTGTTGGGTAAGCTCTCTCAACCATTAATTACCTTCTATGTTCAAAGTACAAGCTTAATATTGACTCTGAATGTGTCTAACTTTTCTGCTGGTTTATTTTTTTAGCACCTTTGGCATACCTTTCTTTTCTTTGCTGTCTTCCATCCTTTCACAATCTTGATGCAGCTAAAATGATAAGAACTTTAATTTTCAAGATTTTTTGTTTCTTTTCTGTTTTTTGAGGGTCACTGGGATTCCAACTATACTAGGAGGGCAGCCTCTATAACTACTTGTATACTGTATACTTTTTTCTATAAAACAGATCTTACCTTCCCTGCAGTTTTCCAAATGAAGTGATTGAAAGCATTGGACAAGAAGCCTTAGATGAAGGCTTAGATGAAATAGTTCTCAATATTTGTACATTATCCAGGGTAATAATGAAAGACTTCCTACTTGAATGTACTTACAGACTCTAATTCTTTTTTCAAAGCCAGGGAATACATTTTCTTTATGCATTTTCATTATAATTTTAATTAAATATTTTTTCATAAGCGCAGGGGTTTTTTTTAATTATCTATTTCTGATAGAAGAAAAAAGAACCACATTTTACTTTCAGATGTTCTGAGTAAAAAAGAAAAATAGAAGAGTTTTCAAATATTCTGGTATGAAGTCATAGCAGTTGCTAACTCTGGAGTAATTCTATATTTACATAATGTTGAAGATTGGAAAGGTCTGAAAATAACACTTGTGAGAGGGAAGAATTTATGTTTATTGAAAGTCATGGAAATTGGGAAAGTCGGCATGGTCACAGGCCCTCGATTTATTGCTTCCCTACTTGTGATAAGGAGCCACAGAAGCAATAAGTGAGGTGGATCTATTGGGTAAATTACTTCTGGTTTTGTGTAATCCTTTTATATACTTACACTTACAGAGCAATGATTAAGTGAATGTGACTTCTTAAAAATGGGTAATGCATTAGCTCATCTTATTGATATTCCAGATATGCTGTTGTTTTGATAATTACACAACTATTGTCAAAGACTTTCAGAAAGAGGAATTTAGCCTATTTTTTTCCTGGAAAAATGCAGCCTTCACAGTCTCCACTTGTATAAAAGCTGCAGGTGTTTAGCACTTATTAAAATCAGGCAATTCATCTATGATCGAAATAAGTACATGCTCAGCCTTTTCATTTCTATACAGTATTGAATAAAGTTTTGCCACAAACTTCAAAGATCCAGCCCAATGTCCCTTCTTCTGAGTTATTGAAAGAGAAAGGAAAAGCTCTTGATTTCTTTTATATGTATGTAGGTAGATATGTAGGTTGAATTAGCTTAGTTGTGCTTGAATATTTAACATCAGAAGTGCTTCCTTCCTCTAGCAGTTGTCTATGACAGGCTGGGAAGTGAATAGCTTTTTACTTAAGGAAGACCCTCTCTTTAACAAGGTAAGTATTCTGTTTGCTCTCTTTTGATGTTTGAGAAAATAGTTGGGTATGTCTTTTAAAGATACTACTTTCTTTTGCTGCCCTGCTTTGATATATGAAGGGAGTGAATGGAAGTGAGTGAGAGGCTAACATGTTCAGCACACAGCACCCTGGAGAGACAGCACTGCTTCTCATTTGAAATGCAGAGCCCTTTCTGGTCAGCTTGGCTCATGGAAATAAAACATGGTACTCGTGTGCCAGTCCCAGGATAACGTGTGCTGCAGTGTTTAAGCTGTTCACAAAATGTTAGAGAGTGCCTTTTCCTTGTGCAATACCCAAAATTTAAAGCATGGAACTACCTTGGCTTTCAGACGCTGTGCCATCCATCACTGCAGATTTGCACTATTTGTCATATAAACAGTCAAGCTTTGGCTTTATTTGCCTCATACTTCAGATGTCTTAGACTATGTTTCTAACACTAAGCTCTGCCAGCATGCCCAAGTTGAATGAGGATGTGAAGCCCAAGTTGAATGAGGATGTGAAGCTCCATCTGAGGTGTTCAAGATCCCAAGTGCAGATGCACGTACCCCAGTGAAAAGTAGCTGCTATTGATGTAGCTTCTGCAAGGTGGGGGTGAGGTATTTCAGTGGAACAAAGAATAGTTTTGCCACCACAGCTGGACCTCTGGGCAAGTCATGTCTGCTTGCTATGTTTTTCCTATAGCTATGAAGTCTTCTAAATGTAGACAGGGATTTTGATACATTACACTTTTTTTTTTGCTGTTGTATAATAGCCTATTATTTACCTAGTGCCAGCAAAACCCCTAGTGCTAGTAATGCGTATTATATTTTGTATTTTCTCTCGCTCATGATGGTACACTATACAATGGGAACGTTGATAAATATTCTGTAAATAATATGTACCAATTACGTCAACAATAAAAGGCAACTAGCAATTTTTCCTGAACTGTTTTTGGCATCAGAGAAGGCACAGTCTGAAGAAGTTTTTTTACTAAAGAAAAAGTTTCAGTTATAGCAGAATCATTAGTATTTTTTCCCCACTTCTGCTAAAGGCAATTGACAATACCTTTGATTTGTTAATGTTCATCACAAAGTTCCTTAGCTTCATCAGGTTAGTATGACATAACATTAAGCCAACAGTGAAAAGCTTCAAAACTTGAGTTTTCTTTAATGATTGGGAATGAAAATGACAATCCAGAGTGTCAGGATTTTTTTTTTTTACTAATTTCATGCATGATTTTAAAAAACAGTTTTCTCAATAAAGAAGAGAT
Organism: Theristicus caerulescens; assembly: GCA_020745775.1. Taxonomy (NCBI): domain Eukaryota; kingdom Metazoa; phylum Chordata; class Aves; order Pelecaniformes; family Threskiornithidae; genus Theristicus; species Theristicus caerulescens. The sequence goes on from CM036558.1 coordinate 90,872,293, forward strand.
GCCTGGAACCATGAGTTTATAGTTGTTTGATGGTAAAAGTTTGTCTTTCATTTAACAGATTAGCAGTCTGGCTATGATTGAAAAGAATGTCTTTTATAATTTGCAAAGAGGAAGTGATACAGTATTAATGGTTGCAGATAGCTTAAAGTCACATCAGTGCTCTTAAGACTGTGACTTCATGCTACAGTTTGTAGTGGACAGACCTCCATTAAGAAGTGAAACCATCTAATGAGTTTTATTTCAGTAGTTTAGTAAATAAAATTCGAGTTCCCAATGACCTCCTTTCTCCTCTCTCCAGTTATTCTAGCAAGAGTGGGAATAATTACACTGAAGGTGTGTGAGTAAGTAAAGGGGAAATGGTATCAGACCCAGCACCCAGGGGAGACCCGAAACACTTGTCTTCCCTAGTTGACAAGGGGCAATGAATACGCATCTACTAAAATTAAATGTGGGATTTATTAAAGCTAAGCTGAGCACCATGAGTTTTGATGATCAAGTGCATGCTTATGAGCCAACTTACTGCCTACAGACCATGCCCAGAAAAGACTTTTCAGACAGGCTGGAGTGCTGAATTTGAGAATCCCTCCCTGATGATGTTGCCAAGGGTCACATTCTGAAGACATTAAATATACCCCAGGATTTCAGGCAACCTTAAAAAGGGTACAGTGCCAGCGAGAGCCCAGGTTAGAAGACCAGGTGACTAGCTGTCCTTCTGTAAGCTTTCTCTAGCTTACTACTATTGCTGTTATGCATTTGCATGGTTAATGGTTTTGGTGCATTTAGACATGAACAGGTAGTTGGTCTGAAGAGTTTAAGTTTACATAGGAGACATGAAAATTAATTTTCTCTTACTTAATTTTGCTTGCCTGTGCTTAGAGTTTTGGAGATTAAAAAAAAATAAATTAAAAAAATTTTTTTAAAAGAGCTTCATCAAGTTTGTGAAGATACATTGACCCCTCAGTTAATTTATTTGCAATAATTATGGGCGACATTCTACTTTGTGGCTCCACATGTGAATTAGATGGACAAAGGACATGAGCTTTTCGTTTACTCTCATGACCCTCATTTCCTAGAACGGTCATCTTCACACCTAGACATGGCTTGGAAGAAAAAGCCTTCCTGGGATTAAGTGTTTTGAAACACTTCTTTGACATTTTGGAGATATTCAGATGACTTCATTGGCCTCCAACTAAAATGTTCTGAGTACCTACGCACTCCATCTAGGTACCTACCTCTTTTCTCCAAATATACAGATCTTAGATTCTGAACTGCGCCAAAGTTAACTTACTCAAAGTGTATAGTGTGGATATACCCCATTATTTTTAATTTTGCAACAGCTACTTGGCCTCTGTGAGACTTCGGCATCTGTTTAGCACTGATGGTGTATATATATTGGAGGTTTTTTGCCACATCTATAAAATCTTTGTCAAGAATATGATACTGAAAATAGTCAAGGAACAGCTAAGTGAACAGTACTGGAACACGTAATACAGAAAACAACCTGATCTCAGAGATGATTAAATAAACAATTCTACTTTTAAAAGAGTATTTTTCTTGCTGTTATCATAAAAAAGAAACCTTAGAAGTGCAGTTCTGCCTTTTATAAGAGGGTTTTATTGTTCATAATTTCAAGACTGAATAATTGAAATACCAAGAGAGGAATTGAAGAAAGGTGTAGTGGGAGCTTGAAAGAGCTTTTTGGGGTGAGCCATTACATAGAAGTATGATTTCAATTTAAAAATTTATCTGTTTAGATAGTAAACAGAATATTGTGTTGTCTTATAGAAGTTTGTATATGGAAGTGGTCTGAGAAGGAAAAATAAGCTTTTGAAATACTGAAAATGAAACCATTTCAGCACAACAAAGGGAAAACACAGGATGATACCAAAAAAGGTCCAATAACATGAAGATACATGCAAGAGAGAAAGTTGCTATGCCTGTCAAAGTGTTTTTCATGTATCTTTCTTCCATGATGGGACATGCTTACTAAGAAAAGAATAATTTTCTGTTCTCTCTGAAAAGTACCAATTCTGACAGGCATGGAGGCACTCTCTCATGTCATTTTCAAGAGGGTAATTGCTGTTCTGTATGAACAAAGCATTCTAAAAGAGACAGCAATCAGGGCAATTCTATGAAGCTTGGTGCTGCATGAGTCCTTCCTAGATTAAGTTTGATGGCACTGGCTCTCTGTCCCCCAGTGTGTGAGTCAGACATGAACAGGGAAGGCGCTCATGGCCTTCCCTTTGCTTGAGACCTTCATCGGCTCCAGCACAGTCCAGCTCTGCATGTATCTCCTACATTGAAAACAGTTTTATGGTTACAAAGCCAAGCACTGAGGAATTAAAGGAGGGTTTCTTTGTGACAGCAATTTAGCACTTGCATGTGTGAGTCAGGCTAACAGAGATCAAACCTCAATAAGGTATATTTTGGAAGCACTGTTCAGGTCTAATACCTTAAAGCTCTTTTGTCTTATAGTAATTTTGTATTTAATTGATTAGCCACCTGTCCTAGGCAGGGGTCTCGTAGAATAGTTACTAAAGGAATTGCATCATGAAATATTTGAAAAGACAGTTCCTACTATATCGAGAGACTTAGCTTGTGGTAAAATGACTGATTTGTGCATACCGGTAAGAAGACTCAATGTGTCAGTAAGAATCACAGCTGCTAAATTCTCTATAATCCTCTGATTGTCAAGGGTGCATCCCTCGTGATAGAAGAAGGAAGGTTTGGGAGGGGGAAGCCTTTCATGTGTACAAGAGAGAAAACTTTGAAACATGGCCTATGAAGATGAGACTTGCATGCCTGACTTCTAAAGAATGTCTGTTAAATGCCTTCTTGGTTACATTTTCACTGCTCCAGGTTCACTTTATTTTGACATACAACTCCCCCTGTCCCACTTAGTCTGTTCTTATTTTTCTGCACTCATATTTCAGGATCTAATTTGGGTTGGAAAAGACCTCAGGACACCACTAGCCCAATCTCCTGATCAGAGCAGAGCCAGCTAGGTCAGGCCACGTTCCTTGACTTTTTTGGGCAGGACTCGAAAACCTCCAGGGACAGAAGCTGAACAGCCTCTCTGGGCAACTTGTTTTAATGCCTGAGTGTCCTCATGGTGAAAAACCTTTTCCTTATATGCAGTCTGAACCTCTTTTATTTAAATTTATGCCTGATGTGTCTCTTCCTTGCAGTACCAATTGCTGTCAAGAGCCTGGCTTTGTTTCCTGGATGACCTCCCTGCAGATACTGGGAGACTGCTACCAGGTACCCCCCTCACTGAAGCGATCTCTTTCCCACCATGGAGAAGCCCTGGTCCCTCAGCCTCTCCTGAAAGGGCAAGTGCTCCAGCTCCCAGCCATCTTGGTGTCTCTCTCCTGAACACACTCCAGTTTATCAATGCCTTTCTTGAGTGATGGTACCAAAACCGGATGCAGTATCTAGATGTGGACTAATGAGGGATATAATCCCTTTCTGTGATCTCCTGGCTATGTTGCTGTTCATACAGCCCGGTATGTTGTTGGCTATCTTTACTGACAGGGCATGCTGCTGGCTCACTTGCAGCTTGTTGTCTGCCGCAATACCCAGGGCTTTTTCCGCAGAGCTGCTCCCCAGCAAGCTCATCACCAGGCGGTGTCATTGCAGGGGCTCTTCTTTCCCTGGTGTGGGGCTGGGCATTTGTCCATGCTGTTGAGATAAAGACAGTTTAATAGGTAAAGCAAAAACCTCACATGCAAGCAAAGCAAAACAAGGAATTCACTCACTGCTTCCCATCGGCAGGCAGGTGTTCAGCCATCTCCCGGAAAGCAGGGCTCCATCACACATAATGGTGACTTGGGAAGACAAATGCCATCACTCCGAATGTGTGCCCCCCTTTCTTTCTTCTTCCCCCAGCTTTATATGCCGAGAATGACATCATATATTATGGAATAACCCTTGGGTCAGTTGGGATCTGCTGTCCTGGCTGTGTCCCCTCCCAGCTTCTTGTGCACCCCCAGCCTCCTTGCTGGTGGGGCGGGGTGAGGAGCAGCAAAGGCCTTGACTCTGTGTAAGCACTGCTCCGCAGTAACTAAAACATCCCTGTGTTATCAACACTGTTTTCATCACAAATCCAAAACATAGCCCCATACTAGCTACTGTGAAGAAGATTAACTCTATCCCAGCCAAAACCAGCACACCTTCTCATTTGTGGGCACATAAATGTGTCCCTCTAATGAGAAAAGGGAAACTGGTCCTTTTGAAACGAAGGCTGACCTTTTACAGAGTCAGTGAAACTGGATGGCATTTGTGTTCCTATGAAGGGCAAGATACTGCACGCTTCAAGTCAGTGGGAGTTTTAGCAGTTATTTCAGTGGAAACAAGTCAGACCCATAAACTAGAAATGTTGGGGTTTTTTTTTTGTTAATAAAAAGCCTTTCTGAGTAAATCATAGTTTAAGACTGGGGACAAGATTTTTTGTTTGTTTTTTTAGACAGAACCCATAGGCCAAACAATAATAAAGAATGATGTCTTGCCCTGGGAGCTGCTTCACCCAGCTACTCTTTGAATTGAAGTTCATATAAAGTGGAATGCACTAGGAACTAACCATAAAGAACACTAGGGATATTTCTTTTATCATAGCTGCACCTGCCTTAAGAACACCATAGTTAAGGTTATAGCTGTGTCTTGAAACTCAGTCTAGGGGGGTTCAAACTCAGTAGAACTCAGTAGTTAGGACACGGCCTGAGGGTCAAACCTGGCCTGCCCTTCAAGATACCTTCAGCAGCACTATTGAAAGTATTGTATACTTATGGGTTTTCTGTCTTTTTTGTTTTATTGAAATTTGCAGTCCTTAAATAATTAATTTGAGACTGCATATCCTAATGTAAAAGAAAAAGGCAGTGAGACACACCAACAAGGTAAATAACTGCTTTGTCTTATTGACTGATAAAGTAATCCTTCTTTTTTGTTGTGTATTTTCTTTTCTCCTTGTTGCCTATATTTGATTCTCACATGTTATTTCAAGTTAGGTTTAAACTGTATGCTAACACAATTCCTAAAAAGGGGTGCTTTCTTTGCTACATAATCAAGGAGTTTTGTGCAATCTTTAATGCTCAGAAAATAATAACTATATCCTATATGTTGTCATGTTCCACAACTGGTACAGCTTTAAGTCACTTGACCAAAAGGACGGTCATTGCCAGGAGTAGAGCCTGTGTTCCACACAACCACACACATCAGAGACATTTGATATGGATTTCTACCTGCCTCTTGACTATGTACTAATCTGGTGACATTAAAGAACTTGACATCTTCCCTTACTCTGGCTCAGATTCATCTAATCTAATTTGACACACTTAGCTGCAAAACTTGAGTTAGAAGCGTGGTCACCTTAGAGTGGCTTGCAATCAGTACAAAGAGATAAGCACATCCCAGGAATGATTTATCAATCCCATCTCTCTTTATCTGTCTGTTGCTAATATAGGGAGTTTGGGATAGTTAGGCTCCTATATAGGTGCCTCACTGAAGTAAACATGTTTGTCCATGTTTTCATTCAATCTTCGGCAGACTGTGTTGCAAACAGGGAATTACAAATTATTTCAACCAGTTTCAGTCCTTTGAAAGATTTAGGATTTTTTCCCCCTCTTTTAGTATGTTCTTGCAGGAATGAGAGAAAAGAAAAGAAGAAGAAAAAAAAGATATTTTGATGAGCAAAAAGTTAATTGAGCAGATTTTAATTTTCTGTTATTTTTAATGAATTTCTGACTGGAAGTCATTAAATGCTCAAAGAGCTCAAAAATGTGCAAAACTAAGACCTATTGCACAGCTACGACTGGCCAGAAGGTGATATCAGGAGCCCTCAAGGCACCACTTCAGCACCCTAGACTCAGCACATCCCCTTGGCTTCCCATTGCTTTGCTTTGGGCTTCAAAACCAAGTGGAAACACAGATAACAAGTTAAGTGCAACAACAGACTTTAAGGTATAGTTTCATTATGCAGACAACCAGACGTATTCAGAGATAGACCTTTTTTGGAGGTATACCCTTTCTAGTTATATGGCCATGTGTTACGACCCGGCCTGATAGTCAGGCTCGGGGAAAGTTCGTAATGATCCCAAGGGCGAAATTAAGACACAAACGAGGTCATATGCCACCAATCAGATGTTTTATTAGGTAAATATGGAAGAGTAAAGCGATAGGAAAGGCAGGAAATATTAGGAGGAAAATAAGCAAGCGATCAGAGAGGTAAGCAAAGGATAGTCACCACCCTGGATCCAGCGGCGTCCCGTTGGTCCTCAGTCTTCAGCTCTTTGGTGGTGGAAAGGCTTCTTCTTCTTTTAGTTCTTCAGGGGTGGAAAAGCTTCTTCTTTCTGCTTTCGTTGTGCTTTCTTCTTTCAGCCCCCGTTGTACTTTCTTCTTTTCAGACCTTTCTGGTTTTGTTGTACCGTCTTTTATCCCATGTTGGAGAGGGAGTTTGCCCTCTCATTTCCATTTGGTTATCACGTATGCCACACCTGCACATCCAGTCACACAATATGTATTGCTGGTGGGCAAGTGGCCTGTCCCGGATATCAATTGGTGTCCCATTCTTGGTGGTGCCTGATAAGCCAAAGAATGCCCGGCTGCTTCAGCAAGCTTGCATGTTCCCTTGCAAGTTAATGGTACCTGATAAGCAAAAGAATGGCCTGCAGCTTCAGCAAGTTTGTGCATCTCTTTGCAAGATAGTGGCACTTGATAAGCCAAAGAATGGTCCGCCCTTGGGCCTTATCAGACAGAAGAGTGGTCTGCTGTCCAGTCTTATCAGATAAACACACCCAAGCAAGCTTTGAGACAATAGTTCTTAACACTTCAGACTCTTACACCATGGTAACAGAGGAACCAGTGGCAGCTGGGAAGGAGTCAGATGTTTCTTATAATAGACTATTGAGTACAGCTGGAGGGAAAAGCTTCAAGAGAAAGCCTGCACAAGAAGAAAGATGTCTTATAGCCTACTCTGGACAAAGGAAAAAGAGGATTTATATGTGGAAGTTTTGTTCAGTGTATTTGGTTTAAAGGGTAAAGCTATACTTGAGAAGGCTTTAGGTGAGGTGCAAACCTCTCTTGGACTGACAAGCTGGTCTATGGCAGCTCCTCTCATCTTTTTGGTTGTATGCTTAGTGAATTTTAGAAGTGCAAAGCTGAGGTAAACTGCAGCCTGTGGGTGTTACTTGGTGTTTTCAGAGTAATTATAACCAGGGCAGGTCTACTCAGATGTAGGAATAAGGGAAGCAGGAGATCTGATGTAAAAGAGTATCCAGGTTTCAACTCATTATCACTCAGCATTCAGCTCTAATATCTTTGTGAGGTACAGAAGCACTGTTGTTTTCAGGGTACTGATAAGTATGTTAAGGTCTAGAGGTATTAGGCTGTTTATGCTAAATCCCACAGTGAAACTGCATGAAGAGAATTTGTCAGGTCAGCTCTGAGCCTTTGCTCGAAGAAGCTGCATCTCTTTACTCAACTTCCTAACAGTGAATTCTTCCCAACCTAATGCAATCTGTGTTTTCTCTAATTTGATTCCATTGCTTTTTCCTGTCCAACCCTCCTAGCGCCTTGATCAGCTGAGCTTCCAAAATTGAAAGGAAATTGATGAAATTTCAAAAAAGCAAGACCATGTTGTATGCTATATACAGTACACTTTTGTGGAACTGTTATACCAAATGCAGAAAGCAGCCTTGTTTCTCATCTTGCTAGTTTAAGTTGAAGCTATAATGTAAATTATATTTATGTATAGTGTAACTTTTGTTGCCACATAAAGACAAATTAATACTCTCTTTATAGTACAGTACAAGATCTGGCACTGCTCTATGCTTTGATAGACCACAAGTCAACCCAGCATCATGTGCTATTTCTCTATTTGCCGCTGCACATCTCTGAATTACTTGGACAAAAAAAAAAAAAAAGGCGGCATTGAGTCCCTGCAGAATCCCATAATCCTCATTGCATAAGCCCCAGGAATTATCAGAATTTGCAAGAGTGCATGTATACTTGATGACTAGCTGTCATGGTTTAACCCCAGCCAGCAGCTAAGCACCATGCAGCCGCTCGCTCAGCCCCCCCACCGGTGGGATGGGGGAGAGGATCGGAAGGGCAAAAGGGGAAAACTCGTGGGTTGAGATAAAAAACAGTTTAATAACTAAAGTAAAATAAAAAAAAAAAATAGAACAGTAGTAATACAAAGCAAGCGGTACACTGTACAATTGCTCACCACCCGCCGACCGATGCCCAGCACATCCCCCAAGCAGCAACCAAATCCCTCCCTGGCCAACTCCCCTGCTTATATACTGAGCATGACGTCACGTGGTATGGAATAGCCCCCGCCCAGTCTGAGTCAGCTGCCCCAGCTGTGCCCCTCCCAGCCTCCCGTGCCCCTGGCAGAGCATGGGAAGCTGAAAGGTCCTTGACCAGTGTGAGCACCACTTAACAAGTACTTAGCACTACTTAACAAGAACCAAAACATCAGTGTATCATCAACATTGTTCTCAACCTAAACCCAGAACACAGCCCCATACCGGCTACCAGGAAGAAAACCAACTCCATCCCAGCCGAAACCAGGACACTAGCCCTTTCAGCAGTAATATGTTCTTAACAGAATTTTTGTGTTATCCCCTATTGGAAAACCACGAGAGATGCTTCAAATAGCTGTCCCCTAGTGCACATAGGATAGTTATTCACAAAAATGTTTGCAGTCATAACACACTAGTACTTAGCACTGAGCTTTATTAGTCCTTTATGTCTGAACCCCAAAATAAACCTGAAAAATCTAAATTTTAGCAAATTCTGTAGCACTACTTGAAAGCATAATATTTCTTATAAAGTACACCGGCAGTCCCAGGCTGCATACCCACAACATGATAGAGAAAGTCCCTTGGTTTAAACTGAACCAGTTCAGCTTATCTTTAGTTGTAGTAATTTTTTCACTCAGCTAATCATCCTTCCTCTGGGCTAATTTTCTAACATCGCTCTTTATTTGCTCTCTACAGCTGTACTTAGGAAAGGAAGAGACACTAACACATAGTTGTATTTTTCTCATTTGTTCTTTTAAATTAAGTTAAAGAAACTCTCAATGTTAAGGAGCAAAAAATCTCAGGAAGTGTTTTCATTAAAACTCTGCTGGCAGCAACAACTGTGCCTCTGGCATTGAAGGTTGCCTGTGTGTTGCTCGGTTCTCAGTTGCTCTAAAAGACTGTATAATTTCTTCCTGTTGAAGTGATTCAATGCAAGGAAGCAACTTTCTTTTGTTATATTCTGACATTTTATAAATTATTATTTTTAAATGTAATACTTTTAAGGCCTTATCATAATACTGTCAGTGGATTTAAAAGCTATGAAAATACTAAAGCAAGGGAAGAGATGCTACGGAAATAAGGTTTTACTTGTAAGATCATTTTATACTTGCTTTCTATACTTTGGCACTAACAGAAGAATTTCTACTCCTTTGCTACCTCTGACTTGGAGGGGTGCACCTACTAACGGAAATGGCTGATTCCTTTTTGCCTGAGCATCTGGTTCTGAAAATGCCACCCGAAAGTCCATCATGGAAATGAGGAGAAGGAACCATTCTGACAATCCAGTGACATCAGGTTGGCCCACAAAGTCATAAGGTAGAATATAGATGAATATCCTATTTCTCCTGCTAGCTGTTCTGGCAAATGAATAAATTGGTAAACAAGCCAGATTTCTTATCAGTTTAGGTATTTTTGTATGTTTTCAATGAACTTTATAGATACCAAGAGAAGGACACCTCTGTATTTCAGTCTAATGACAACTCCTTCTCCAAATAATGAGAGCCTTCCTCTTCTCGTAAGCCATTTCTTTAGTACATTGTATTGCGTACAATCATATTCTTCAACTGGCAAGTTTTACTGCATCAGTTTTTCGGCGAGATCTATGAATAATTCTTACGCATTGAGATGTTTTCCTCTCCAGATTTTCTGTTTGTCAGTGTAAAATACCTTACTTAAGGTGGTTAATAATTGGCTTTAGTAGGTTTAACTCTTTGTATGTGCAAGAACCATTGGCAAATAATTCTGGATATTTAAGAATACTCTATGGAAATGTTGGCACATTCAGAACACTGTGATTCATGATAATTGGCTGTTTTTAATCAGATCCATAAAGTACTATTGTTGCGATACATGATGTCCCAAGGGAAACTGCCACTATAACTGCAGCTTTTCTGTATGCAGTTGGGTGCTCACTATTCCTTATGTTCATGAATTTTTGTAGTCAGCAACAGAACAGAAATTCTGTAGTGTGTGCTGGCTTTCTACAGGTTTTTCATCTTGAAAGTGTATTTTGTGCCGCAACATCAGCATTGGGCAGAAGGGGAAGTGGAAAGCTTTCATCTTGCACGCAGAGACAAACAACGTATTGTCTTATTTTGCTTGCCAAAGACACTGAGAAGTGAAAACTCAAGAAGACAGAACTGATAGGAAGGAGGAGACCCAAGGAAAGCTTGTGAATGCATAGCAGTTTGATACTCAAGGCAGCACTTTTTGAGTGATTTATGTTGGTATCGTTAATTTGGGAAAGCTTAAAGCGAAATACAGAGAGAATACAAAGTGTTTACAGGAATCTAAAAAAAGGAAGGTCTGAGAATACTGTTTCTGTTTGCTGCTCACTCCTGATGCATTTCATGAGCTGGGTAGGCCACCACCTCCTCTCTTTCTCTAGGTGGAACCCTCATCATGGTGTATGGGGTCTTAGTGTGAGCAGTGCTGAAGACTGAGGGGTTTTCTTTGTGGGAGTGAGAAGGTTTGTATATGGAGCTTATATAAAGTTTTATATATATACTCTCACTCACACATTATGTATGTAATGAGAGAGAGAGAATATATAAAAATATACAGAGATATGTATAAATCTTTGCCTTCTGTATTGTGGCGGGATTTATTAAAAAATGTCCACAATGATTTAAATTCAAAGTATGAGAAATACAGCATAGCCCATGTCCATCTAATTGTAGCAGCATCAGAAATGTTTCTTAATAATAACAAATAGCAAACCTAAGATTTATTTCAAATACCAAGTCTATTGAGTTTTTCAGTTAGAGCAGAAAACTACTTGTGTAACTGTCCCCACATCCATGTGCCAGACATGTACGCAGGCATACCACTAGAACTCCTCAGTATTTCAGTGATCCCTGGAAAGGTCTGGTAAAATATGCTGATGACAAACAAACTTCTTGTTTGTCAGATATGCATAGCTGTATAAATACTTTGCTGGTATGTCTGAAGAATATTTGACATGCTGACTGCTTGAATTAAAGCTAAGATGGAAGAGGAGCTGACTAGGTCCCCAGGGGAGCAAAGCACTCAATATTTTCACTTTTCATACTCCTTTCAAAGCAAATCTTCACAAGGACCTTTGTTTGTGTACACAAAATTATAGCTAGTTGTAGATACAGGTGGCAATGCTTTATTCTTGCAAATGCAGTTATGAGCACTTCAAGAATGCTAACAATTGTGCCTGGAATTATTTATATTTCATAGAATCATAGAATCATAGAATCATAGAATTGTTAAGGTTGGAAAAGACCCTTAGGATCATCAGGTCCAACCATTAACCTACCACTGCCAAGTCTGCCACTAAACCATGTCCTCAAGTACTGCATCTACCCGTCTTTTAAATATCTCCAGGGATGGGGACTCAACCACTTCCCTGGGCAGCCTGTTCCAGTGCCTGACTACTCTTTCAGTAAAGAAGTTTTTCCTAATATCCAACCTAAACTTACCCTGGCGCAGCTTGAGACCATTTCCTCTCGTCCTATCGCTTGTTACTGGGGTGAAGAGACCGACCCCCACCTCTCTACAACCTCCTTTCAGATAATTGTAGAGGGCAATAAGGTCTCCCCTCAGCCTCCTCTTCTCCAAACTAAACAACCCCAGCTCCCTCAGCCGCTCCTCATAAGACTTGTGCTCTAGACCCTTCACCAACCTCGTTGCCCTTCTCTGGACACGCTCCAGCACCTCAATGTCCTTCTTGAAGTGAGGGGCCCAAAACTGGACACAGTACTCGAGGTGCGGCCTCACCAGTGCCGAGTACAGGGGCACTATCACCTCCCTGGTCCTGCTGGCCACACTATTCCTGATACAAACCAGGATGCCATTGGCCCTCTTGGCCACCTGGGCACACTGCTGGCTCATGTTTAGGCGGCTGTCAACCATCACCCCCAGGTCCTTTTCAGCCAGGCAGCTCTCCAGCCACTCCTCCCCAAGCCTGTAGTGTTGCCTGGGGTTGTTGTGACCCAAGTGCAGGACCCGGCACTTGGCCTTGTTGAACCTCATACAGTTGACCCCAGCCCAACAATCCAGCCTGTCCAGGTCCCTCTGCAGGGCCTTCCTACCCTCCGGCAGATCGACACTCCCACCTAACTTGGTGTCATCTGCAAACTTACTGAGGGTGCACTCGATCCCCTCATCCAGATCATCGATAAAGATATTGAACAGGACCGGCCCCAACACTGAGCCTTGGGGAACACCACTCGTGACCGGTCGCCAACTGGATTTGTTCCATTCACCACCACTCTCTGGGCTCGGCCGTCCAGCCAGTTTTTAACTCAGCGCAGAGTGCACTTGTCCAAGCCGTGAGCAGCCAGCTTCTGTAGGAGAATGCTGTGGGAGACGGTGTCAAAGGCTTTACTGAAGTCCAAGTAGACAACATCCACAGCTTTCCCCTCATCCACTAAGCGGGTCACCTTGTCATAGAAGGAGACCAAGTTAGTGAAGCAGGACCTGCCTTTCATAAACCCATGCTGGCTGAGCCTGATCCCCCGGTTCCTGTTACTCAAAATCATATGCTCTCATGTTCCTCAAGTAAAATATTTCATACTGTACACATTTTTATAAACTCAGGTTGAGATCTAAAAAATCCACACAGTAAGTCGCTTGTAAAAATTATGTGGCAATGTAGAACTTTGCTTCCTCCAGTTGTAAAGTGAGACATACTACTGTGTACAGTTGGTTTTGGGTGAATATTCCTGTTATTGAAACAGCAACAAAAAAGTCCTTGGCACATAAAATTCCAGGATGTCCTGTGAAAGTACAGTAGCACAGTCGTGTCAGGGTTCAAACAGGACAGGTAGGTTAGGGGCTATGGGAACCAGCTGATGAAAAGTCTGAATAGATTTGCCTGAGTGTATACTGATATTTTAAATGGTCCCCTGAAGGAAAGTACAGTTTTCCCTTTTTAAGTCCTAAAGTTTCCTTAAGTTTCAGTCTGTACCCTGGGTTCTTTCATGTGACATAGGTTCAAATAATGTTGAAACATCTGTTCCTGCTCCTTCAGCATTTGCTGAATGAGGTCCATTGGTTTATTTTTCAAAGAATATAGGCCTTGTTTCTTTATATTCTCTATTTTGGTTAAACTCACAGAGTCCCTTAATCTTTCTGCCTGCCATCTGCTCTAATTTTTACTTTGATTGTAAATTTTATTGACCAAACATCCTACTAGTGTAAATTAATGAAGTCTTATTGACTTCAAGGGAATAATGCTGGTTTACAGCAGCTGAGGATTTGGCGTTACGTCTTAAATAAATATGTAAATGAAAATCAGGATGCTGCTGTTGGCTATGCCATATCCCAAGAATGCTCTTAAAGTTATTTATTTTTCCCATGTGTGTTGTTGCATGGTTTTTATTTTTTCATTGTTTCAGCCAGTATAATCTATAGATCTCTCTCCTTTATTTGCCTTATTTTCAGCATATGCAAATTATGAGTAACATTCTTTTTGCCATGCTATTTTTTGCTGTGGTAAATTGTCTCTCTAGATGCTTGCTTCCCATCATAAAATAGGTGGGGTTAATCATCTTCTGGGAAGGTGTAGAATGTCTCCATCGTCTCTAAAGGAAGCATAAGTGATGAATTTAGATTGGATAGGGAAAGCTAAGGTAGATGAATTCTGCCTGTAGTGACTACCTACCTTTACTGACTTTGTCAAATGGTGGTTCTTTAAGCACATGTTAATATTTCTAAACTTAGAGGAAGGAATCCAGAGGTTTTATATTTCAACGATATGCAAAAGGAAGGTATAATGTGTATTCTATGATTCTATGATTCTGAAAGTGTATCTACCATTGGGCTCATGAAAAGTATGACTCAACCTGCACCACTACTTCCTGTTCCTTCAGCTGATCTCTGTTTATAGATGCTTCAAAACATTTTGCACCATCAGAGGTGTACCTGAACAACTTGGTGAAGTCTCATATCTTGCCCACAGTATTCCATTTGCTTACATTATAGTCTCCTCCTTTCTTTTTTAAAATAGGATATTAAGGAGAATTATTTCAGTTGTGGCTTGATACCTAAATCTTCAGACTTGCAGTCATACATTTTTCTTTACTGTTTGATAGTCTGTTTCAGGGCTGTCCTGTTCTGGGTTTGCCATTAGTCACTAACCTAAACAGCGCAATTATTTGTAATTGCATGTAGGGAAGTCTCAAAATAATGGAATCTGGAAGGGTCAGTAGCAGAGAAAAGTTCCCATGTATGAGGCATTTTCAAACAAGAAATGAAAGGCATCAAGTGGCAGCCCTGTAAATAGGAACATAATTAAAAGTGCAAATGGAAAAAATAAGGGAAAGTAGGTCAGGGATGATTCTACTGATGCAGCCAGAGAATAACTGATGCAGCCAGAGAATAACTGATGCGTGTACTGGAGTCCCTGTCATTTCCATGAAGAGCTTTATCCTACAAAGCCAGCAAAAAAGAGTTGAAAGTGCAAATAGCATGGAGTGGTTTGGAATATGTTTGCATTTCAGAGAGAGAAACAAGGGCAATGTGTGTCTGCAGTCGAGATTGAAACTGCAACAAGAAGAAATCTAGACAGTATAACTTGTTGGACACTATTTGTCCCCCTCTTTTTAATCACTCACTTTCCAATATATATGATGACAAAAGTGTAGTTGAATTGATGTTTGTTCCCAAACAGCTGACCTGGTGTTGTGTAAAATGAGTCTTTTTAGGATGGTATCATTGGTCTGGCATGAAAACATTGCTGAAGATTTTGAAAATCTTTTCCTCAAAGATGTTGTTGGCTTCTGTTTTTAGCTAGGACAGACAGGGATGACTCATGGGTGTTAACTGGGGTTTAAGGCTGTAGTTTTAAACCTCACTCTCCCATTTGTAAGTGCTCAGAGTCTGCGCAGGAATTCAGACCTGCTGCTATTTAGGGGTTATTTGTGTTCACAGCATATTCTTGTTTCAAAGGACAGCATCAGTCCGGGCATTGTGCTGAGTGGACATACGTCAGTCTGAAAGTGTCCTAATCTGCACATTCACCACTTGAACTGTTTCAGTAGTTCTAATTTAAGTTTCTCTCCATGTGCATTCAGATGCTGTTACTTGTGTTGTCTTGTCTCTGATAGAAGTTTGCTTAACATACGTATTCTTTTTATTTGGGTAGTGGATATTAAGACAGTTCTCTCTTTTTATGCTTGCAGTTGCTTTGAGCTACTTCAATAATGCAAAATGGCGAAAAAATTTTCTGAGGCAGATCTTCGGCCCTCAGAGTTCCCTTTGCACAGGGAAATACGTTGGAAGCAGTAGTGTTTGCCCAATAGGAGCAGTGTATTAGAGGTGTTCAATAGCATCAGAAAACCCACAGAAAATAGCACTGCAGTGTTCCAAAGGCTAACTTGTTTCTAAAAATGTCTAGGTAATATCTGTAGGTATGTGTGCTGTTTGGATAATTTCTGTCCAGCCAGAAACATTTATTAATTCTGAATACATTATTCACTATGTATAATTCCCATCACCACCCTTCTGTTGCAGCAGTCATCTACACTGAATAGTTGTGTTTTTTTTCTAATTTAGCTTTTGCTTATTGTCTACATTTAAGCAGCTGTGAACTTGTGTTTCCATCACCTGACAAATACTTTTGATTCTGAAATTCAGGTGTTCTGTCTTTTCTTCTCTGCTCCCCCTCCCCATTTCTGATCAATACCCTTTGTTTCTTCCTGAACTCATTATTTTAATGCTTTACTAATTGTTAGGCCAGATCTTTTGATAAGTAGGCTTAAAATTGTTCAAAATCGATCAATGCTATAGCTCTGATTAGCACTTTAAAGTTCAATCATTGATTCTAACCTAAGTCTCTTCAATTACAGTGCCTGTCACTTCAGGTTGTCAGTTAAGTTTGTATTTACTGTAAAGAAGTTATGTTAACTTTGAAAGTCCTTTATCTAGGCAATTTTTCTGTCCAGTCTAATTTTTTTCTCTGTTTGTCATGAAGTTGAACTACTATAGGAATCCTCCATATATGTTCACAGACAAAATATAAACCCTGTCTTCTCAGTAAGCATAGAATTCTTGGACGTAGCACATTTGGGGAGAAGGAAGTATGCTTCTTACTAAATGATTTTAATTCTCAGAGCCTTTGAAAGCTACTTGAGACCCTGCTTGTGCCTTCGTCATTTCTACTCATTGTAAGGTTTTGCTTTTTGTCACAAGTCAATTCTATGTTTTCTACAAAGGATTTCTCTTGAATGTCCAGTGAAGAACGGCATGGTTTTTGACTGTTATGAACATTGTTTTTCAATGAATAGCAACAGCTGCTTTGTCTGTTTAAAGGTAAGCTTGAAAACAGTCTCTAAAGTCTTTTCTTCCCCCTCTGTCTTCTAGCCAGTAATAGTGCTTACAGTGGATGTATGCATGTATGTGCACACTTGTGTTCATAAATTAAAACTGTTCATATACTGCTAGACAGAACAGACAGCTTTTATGTTTTTGACTTAGTATGAGAATGCTGAAATGTAACCTGCAGTTAATAATCAGACTTATTTTTAGGAGCTAGGGACAAGATTGGTCATCTCTGACCAATTCACATATTTCCATTATAAGCAGTAACATGGAAGGTAGAAAATATTCATTGGATTTTTCTTCTCATAATTCTTAACTGTTAAGTAAGTCCTGAGATTTGGATCTAATATTCATAGGTCTCTGAGTTCAAATTGCAGCATAAGTAATTGCTAGAATAAACTATAGAAAAAATTATAATCATCAACAAAAAGCCATTAATTGATTGATTACTTTTGTATAACTATTTCTTAAGGCAAGGAAGTAGCACTGTTTTAATCTAGTCTCAACTATGTGTAAAGCTATGTGTAAACTCAGTTAAAAACTATGCGTGAAACTCGATTGTCTAAAAAAGACAAACATAATGAAGCACTGTTAAAAATATGTAAGAAAAAAGAAAGATCATTTGTGTGGTTTTAAAAAAATTATTGATGTACAGGATATGAAAACTAGATAGGCCTAGCTTCTCATTAGTGTTTTTTTCTGTAACTTATGGCGCTCTTGTGAAAATTATTGTCAAGATATTGGTCTGAGAGTAATAAACCTGAAGATTTCTCATTCCCTCCCATAATATTTGAATTTGGAGTACTAAAGAATTACTTTACAAAAAAAAGCACTGTTGTTATATGGTGCAAAGATGACCTGTTGCCCATTTCTTCCCCTTCCCTTCACGCCAATTTTGAGAGAATAAACATTGTGTTTCCCTGATAAATACAAAAGGGAGGTGAAAGGTGTCATGGAGGAAATGAAGATATATTATTAACAGTAGAAAACTTACAAAAGCAAACAGCTCCTAAACGTATGGAGTAAGGTATAAATCTTATCCTTCTCTTATATCTCAGTCACCCCTTCCCAGCCTCATTACATTTTCCCTATTTTGAAATGTAGATAAGTTAAGGAAATTGACTTGCTTCATTCACACACTATATATTCATCTCCATGGTGCTTCTTGTTGAAACAGTATTAATAACAAAACAAAGAGAAATCGTAGCACACAAGTGAAGATGGTGTTCCAACTGTTCTTTGTGTCCTTTCCGTGTGTTACCACCTGGCCTGATAGTCAGGCTCGGGGAAAGTTCGTAATGATCCCAAGGGCGAAATTAAGACACAAACGAGGTCATATGCCGCCAATCAGATGTTTTATTAGGTAAATATGGAAGAGTAAAGCGATAGGAAAGGCAGGAAATATTAGGAGGAAAATAAGCAAGCGATCAGAGAGGTAAGCAAAGGATAGTCACCACCCTGGATCCAGCGGCGTCCCGTTGGTCCTCAGTCTTCAGTTCTCCGGTGGTGGAAAGGCTTCTTCTTCTTTTAGTTCTTCAGGGGTGGAAAAGCTTCTTCCATTTCTTTCTTCTTTTTGCCTTCTTTTTGCCTTCGTTGTGCTTTCTTCTTTCCCCCTTTTTTTTTTGCCTACTTCTGGTTTCGTTATACCGTCTTTTATCCCATGTTGGAGAGGGAGTTTGCCCTCTCATTTCCATTTGGTTACCCAGAGCAACATCACGTATGCCACACCTGCACATCCAGTCACACAATATGTATTGCTGGTGGGCAAGTGGCCTGTCCCGGATATCAATTGGTGTCCCATTCTTGGTGGTGCCTGATAAGCCAAAGAATGCCCGGCTGCTTCAGCAAGCTTGCATGTTCCCTTGCAAGTTAATGGTACCTGATAAGCAAAAGAATGGCCTGCAGCTTCAGCAAGTTTGTGCATCTCTTTGCAAGATAGTGGCACTTGATAAGCCAAAGAATGGTCCGCCCTTGGGCCTTATCAGACAGAAGAGTGGTCTGCTGTCCAGTCTTATCAGATAAACACACCCAAGCAAGCTTTGAGACAATGGTTCTTAACACTTCAGACTCTTACACCGTGTCTTGACATCCTCTGAGCTGCATCCTGCTCCCTGCAAGCTCACCTAATCTCAAGGAAAGCATTTAGAGTCAAAGCAAAGGGCCTAGCTTTGCCTATGAGAGCAGAGATGTTTATTAACAGATAGTGAAGCATAGTGCAAATTCTGAGCTTGAAACGGGGATCAAACAATAATCCTCTACACAGTCCTTTCAAATATTCTGCTGGTCTTGGTGCCTGAGGGCAGCCTGAAAATTAGATTTGCTGCCAATACAACTCCCCATCTCTTTGGTTTTAAAATTCAGTTTGTGTTCTGTTCAACACAAGATGAAGATAGCTTTTAAGCTCGAAGGCTTTGTTTATATTTACATCATCAAGGCTGACTTCCTAAACCACCAGTTCAAAGCATTGATATAAAAGGGTTCTTTTTTTTTCTTTTTTTTTAATAGAAATTGTGTCCCCATTGTGCATCATCTTGAAAATGACAGCTTTTGCTCTTTGAATACAAAAGGTACAAAACCAAAACAAAATCAAACATTTACTACCTGAACTCAAAACAAGCAAAAATGCACTATGGCAATCGGCGTGTCATTAGTGTTATCTTTCAAAACACAAGGGAGATGACTGATGAAATAGCAATATGAATGCTGGTGAGTTTCTTCTGAGTTTTGGTGGGGGCAGGTGGGAGGATGTTTGGTTTTTTGGTTTTGGCAGATTTGGTATGTTTTTTAGTTAAAGTTCTCAGTTGAGGTTCAGCAGGTTAGAATTTGGTTCCTTAATTAACTGCAGACCAGGATACATCATTTCAGTCTGCAGTTTCAAAGTTAGTTGATACCTAAGTTCCTCTGACACCGATCAGTGAACATGGCAATTCATTAAGTTTTTGTGTACCACATTATCCATTCAGAAAATGGAGGCATTAATGTTTGCTTCTTCACAGCTTTTCTCTCTCCTGTATATAGCTGAGCTCTTTAGGCAGAAGTCTGTCTTACAGTGTGTTTGTGCAATATCCAAGTATAAGCATGCCTCCCTCTTAGTTGGAGTCTCTAGGTACTACTGTCATATTCAGAATTATACCAATAGGTATGACACTAACCTTGCAGTCATATTACTCTATTTGTAGAAGCAGAAGAAGCAGGTGATTTAGCAAAAAGGGATGGTGGTTTGTTTTTTTCCCCTGACTGAATGGATATTTCAATATCACGTGTTACCACTACAGATAGCTGATTAGTCCCCAAATGGTTGTTTTCTGTCTATCCTTGATCTGAATCCTTATGCAAATATTCCAACTTTGTGGATCCAAATATGCAATCATTGTCATGTCTCATTTTTCAGTTATGAATTATGTCCACTTGAGTCACTCTCTGTCTGCAAGCATTTTCAAAATGCTTGAAAACAAAGTACATTGACTTGTGTCCTACAATTATTCACATCACAGTATAAATCCAAGTATCCCTCCTGCATGATAGTTAAAATATTAGACCTCTTTATACACACCAGGAAATATAACTTGAAATGGTTTGGGTTTTTTTTTTTTCAGTGTATGGATCTAAATCGGATGTTTCAGAACTCGGTGTTCTGCTCAGAAATAATCCTTGTGCCCTTCCCTCCAAGTAGGAACTTCCTCCAAAGGTTTATGTTCTAGTAGACACCTAAATCACAGAAACAATCATTAATAGATTGCCACACTTGCATAAACCACATTTTTTTATTTTCTACAGCAAAGATATGCAGGTAATAAATTACTTGTGCACTGGGACTATCAGTAATTCATCATAATAGTGAGGAAGGATATCATCTTAAGTGTTACATTCCACACAAATAGCCATAATTAAGCTTATTCTCTTTACACTTCAGTATTTTCAGAGTTTGTTTTGAGCCCTGTTATGTATCTCAGAAGAAGCACAAGCAAACAATTCACTCTGAAAGCAGGAGTCAGAATTAGGGAATTTAACATGTAGACTGCAGTTGAAATAAAAATATTACAGAAAGTGGATGGATAAAATTAAGTTGTTAATTCCTTATTTATATATTTAAATGTGTGACTTTTTATTTTCAAAAAAGCAGCACAGTCTCAGATACCTGTATGTAAAGCATAACACTTCTTGTGTACAATGCTACATATACACACTCTGTATTGTCTGCTGGGTATATACACTGCCCTCGCTGCTGTATGGAGGCTTCTGTTTTCCAGAGAGCTCAATCCGTGTAGAATCTACTTGACAAATGAAAGCCTCCTATTTTCCAGGTGCATGCTACAGAACAGCTAACAAAGGACACAGAGCTGAGGTTGCTCCTGTCCTTTCTCTGTAGCTCCTTTTTTGAACTGAGGGTTAGGGCTACCCGGTGGGGCTGCGGCGACTCCAGCTCATGTGCACTGCCCAAGCTCTTTTTAAAAGAGCTGGTTCAGGTACTCCTGGCAGCGTAGCCACGGCAACACAGAGCTTAGCCTAGCCTAATTGCCCGAATATTAACGCAGCTTCCCAAGAGGGCTTTATAGCCTGTGCTGAACCACAATACCTTCCTTCCCCAAACTAGTGCCTTTAAAGGTAGTTCAGAGGTGTATACACAAGCTGCAGTCCCACCTTTGACAGCAGAGTGGATATATACTCTGTTTTAGACAGGGCAATCGGACTCAACTGTAGGAGTTTGGTAGCCTGTAACATAAAGCAACAGGTCAAGCTCAAACTGACAGGTTGCCATTATATAAATCAATAGTATGCCCTCCTATTGCTACTACCTTCTCTAACAGTCTTTCTTAAAAAGAAAGCAAAACAAACAAAAACATTAGGAATGGAGGGAATTGAAAAATAGACTTAAAAAACCATGAGGAAATTCCCTGTGTGTAGAAAGGTTGAAAATCCCAGGACCATGCCGTTAGAGAGAAGACAGACTGTCTCCACGGGTGATAGAATCAGGAGTAATGAGTGATATGTAGAACATATATCAATGTTCTTATTAGTTGTCTCTCAGGATGGTGGTTTATGCTATTACCACCTCTGAAATAGTTTCAGGCCTGTGTGTCTCCTGGGATCATGTAACAGGGGATGTTATATGAGCATAGTTACAAATACTTTTTCCTATGTGTGGATTTCAACACTGTTTGTTTATTTTTATCTATGTCTGAAGATACCACCTGCTTCAATTTCACAGCAATATACGCTGCAGCCAAAACAGCTTTGAACTCAGACATAGCACAGGTTTGACTGTTCAAAACAACCTTCTTAATAATCTCAGGTTTATGTTCCTGAAACTTGCTTTAGATGAACTGATATTTTCTGTTGAATGAGCCTTTGATAATCTAGATTGTAAACTGATGCCTTAGATACGTAAGTGTGCCAGTGCATTCAGAAACTACAAGAAAGGGGCAATTCGCATTTTTATGCAACTTCTCTTTCTTGCAATGAAATCCTGAAGTAGTTATAGGGCATCAGCAAACTGCAACCATTATACATACATCACCTAATTGCAGATTTCTCTAGTTTTTATTTCTCCTGGGAAATGTCTACTGTGGAGCTGATGGCCTTGAAGACTCACACCAGTGGTTTCTTGAGTTTCTCTAAACTTGATTTTGAGTTTTGAAACTGTGAAGGCAAAGGAGAATGAAACCTCTCAATTAAAAGGGAGAGGGGAGTCATTTACATGCAAAAGAACACTCTGAACAGCACCTTAATCTTCCATAAAATAGGAGCTGCAAGTCTGAAAGTCAGTAGTACATAGTCCCTATGTTTTCTTGTTGGCAATTACGATCATTATTAACAGGATAGACTTTATGGGGAGTGGGGCAGATTGTTGTTCCAGAGAGCTTATTCTGAGCAGGAGGAAATATTACTGTTGATTTTTCAGAATTTGGAAGGGCAGTTTGAATTTTGGAGATCCTCAGTTTAACTTTGATGAATAAAGAAGATCCAATTTTTAAATCTAAAAAAATCTTGGTGAAGCAGTAGGAATTTTTCAGATGGATTTCACATACTGTTTTTCTTTATAAGTGAGTTACATAGGAAAGAACATGAGCTTCAACAAGTATCAGCAAGTTTATTACTAAGTTCCTGAGGGCATATAAAGAAAATTCCACTGTTATCACAGGGAATTTAAAAACTGACAGCTGAATATGTCTCCTATATTTGACCTGCCCCTTTCTCTTTCAATTTGATGGTTTGACATCTCCATGAAGCTAGATCTGACTTCAGTGCTTTGAAAAATTTCAATTACTATTCATCTTTTTTTCCCATCATTATTTTGTCTTCAGCGACAGCATGCCATTCCATGTACAACTGAGCAGATCTATATCTTTAGGATTCTCATTTGTATCCTCTGGTGGAATAGTGGTTTATACTTCTGCAGGTTTTTAAATTTATATGGAGTTTGCTGGAATTTTGATTATCGTCATAGAATCATAGAATGATTTGGGTTGGAAGGGACCTTAAAGATCATCTAGTCCAACCGCCCTGCCAGGGGCAGGGACACCTTCCACTAGACCAGGTTGCTCAAAACGCCATTCAACGTGGCCTTGAACACTTCCAGGGATGGGGCATCCATAGCTTCTCTGGGCAACCTGTTCCAGTGCCTCACCGCCCCCATAGATTATTATAGTTATTATATTCTCTGTCCCCTACATACAGTTCTGACTGTAGCTGTGTACAGCTTGCAAAGAGAATTTGAGGAGCTGCTTTGATGTTTCTTTGGTTCCTCAGGGGAGTGAGTGAGCACATTGTAATGGCTGCATAGTTGTTCCTTTTGGACAACTTTATGTGTTGTTTATTGATTTAAGTAAGACAGCTTTTGAGGGCTGTCATATAGCACACATAGATGTTATGGGGAAGTATTGGACTTCTAGTGTTACCTGCTATTGAAGGCAGCCCAGTTTCATCTCAAGCTACTGTCCTTCTACATAGGACTTGGTTCCTGTCCCCTTGAGTGGCCTTTAAGGTCTTTCAGTACCTCATTGCAGGTATAATGTGAGGTACCAGTGGCCTGGAAACAAATACTGAACGTTGAATTGTTAGCGGCACTATGGGTGAATGGTTCTTCAATATGTGATTAGGAATAAAGTAGAAAACTTAAAATGGTCATTGTGCCTTGTGATTTGTACAACACAGGTTATGAAAAATATTGCATAGAAAGGTATGTAATGCCATGCAAGGTTTTCTACGCAAAGTGGAGAAAGTTGAAAAAAATTATCCAGGCCAAGGCTTTTATTGTTACCTTCAAGAAGCGATTCCGATAATAGTTGAAAAATCTTCTTCTAGGTAATTTAAGTGCTTTTTATCCACACAAGATTAATTAATTGTTGTAGTGAGTTGTCTTTTATAGGATTTTCATAGGAGGCAGTTCAATCAGGAGAATGTTCTTTTCCATATGAGGCAACGTTAATTGAAATGTTAATTGAGAGGGACTTTTTACAAAGTCATGTAGTATAGGACAAGGGGTAATGGCTTTAAACTGAAAGAGGGTAGATTTAGATTAGAGATTAGGAAGAAATTCTTTACTATGAGGGTGGTGAGGCACTGGAACAGGTTGCCCAGAGCAGTTGTGGATGCCCCATCCTTGGAAGTGTTCAAGGCCAGGCTGGATGGGGCTTTGAGCAACCTGGTCTAGTGGAAGGTGTCCCTGCCCATGGCAGCGGGGTTGGAACCAGATGATCTTTAAGGTCCCTTCCAACCCAAACCATTCTATGATTCTATGAAAGCAGTACACCCCCCAGCCTGTGACATCTGTGAGTACTCGTACTGCCGCTACAGTGCAGAGTTAGGTTTCCACTAGTTGTTGGTTTGAAAATCTGTCATAAAAGTGAACTGGAAAGCTCAAATAAAAATTGAATTCATTCTAGATTTATGTTCTTGGAGACACCTACTGACCAGGATTTCAGGGTATGTGTTACAGATTTTGTTTTTAAATTTTTATAATAAAGGTTGTTTTCCTTCCCACATCTATAAAAATTATATAGCATTTTTTATCTCACTAAAAATATATCAGAGTATACTATTTTGCGGTATCTCTAGTACCACAAATTGCAAAGATTTTTTTTCCTGAGATCCGGCAATGGTGTTTGACAAGAAATCTGTATTGAATGAGAAAGTGCCAGTAATATTCAGTAAAGAAAAGGGATTGCAGAGGGATGAGTGGGTGTAAAAGGTGAGATATATTTCTGTACTAATGCTGCTGTAAGTGGTAGGAGTGAACACACGGCTCTGCAATTAACCACTTTGAAATCAGATTTGAGATTAGTGAATAAAAGAAGTCTGGACAACTACATATTTGAATATAGGAAATATATATACACATATTTGTTGTAAGAATTAGAATGTGTCAGGACCATTGTTGCTGCACATCATTATTCCAGCTTAACATAAGGTACAAAATGAGAAGAGATGGAGACGGTGACTGTGACTGCACTTTCAATATCCAGCCTCAGGTACAAAAATGACTCTGTGCTGTAGAAGGGGCTAGGAACGTGAATTCATTTTGTTGTGTAAGATCTTAGGTGCGATCAAAGGGTAATTTCATGAACAATTTTTTTTCCCCCACAGCTGTAAAGAAAGTCATTTTGTGGTGACACAGAAGATGCTGAGAGGGCTGATGTTTGTGACTTTGGGCAGATGACAGCTATGGAGCAATATTGGCCACAGCTGCTAAGGAAAACACGGGCCAAACCAGGTACCTTCTGATTAGACTGCCTTAAATCCAGATTTAGCATTTTGGAAAAATCACTTCCTTTTCCTGGAACAACAATTTTCTGTGGTTTGATGCGAGACTTTCTCCCTTGGCAGCTGGTTTCAGGGGGTGGGGGAGCCGGGGGTCATGACATGGGCAGGTGCTCACCCTTCCGTCCCCAGGCCCGCGAAGCCCAGCCAGGGGACTGACACAAGGCCTGATGGCAGCTGCAGGGACGAGGCCAGGACAACGCCTGGCTGGGAAACCACACTGGTGGTTTGGGGCAGGGAGGGAGGTGTCCGTGACATGGCACAGGCTGGGACCGATGGCAGAGCTTAAAGCAGCCTTGAGCCGGGAAAGGCCCTCTAGGGGCTCCTCACATCCCGCTCCCTCAGGCCCAAGCCCTGTGGCTGCCTCTGGGCAGGGCTGGTTGGGAACCCACCACCAGACCCCCCGGGTCAGGGGGCATGAGGCCACAGAGGTCCAGGGGTGACAGAGCAAGTGCTTGATAGGACACAGGTCAGTTTTTCTCTTGCTTGTGTTACTCACTGAAGCTGGGGTGCTGCTGGGGAGTCTCTGTGTCAAATCCTCAGTCTGACTGAGAAAGGCCACTGCAGTGTGGCCGCCGAAACAAAAACCTTGGCATCTACACTTCCTGAGGTAGGTAAAATGCTCTCCGTATTTCTGAAACCACTACTTTATAGTAGACTTGCTGTTTATCAGCCCATACCCAATCTACTGTATGGGGAGGATCATCACACAGAATGATCTGGGTAAATTCCTGAAGCCTCTTGAACTCCTTGGTTCCCTGGATATCAGTGAATTGAGTTTCAATCTGAGTTTGGAGTCGTACCTGCTTTGGGGCAGAAACTGATCCCAGCCATCAGTGCCAGTATGGTTTAATCATATTGTATGGGCAGCGTTTGTGGCTACTGACCATGTGGAACCATCTGGCTTTATTAACTAATGCTGGGATATTTGTGGTCATTTGCTGATGGCATAGTGCTACTCTTGAATATTTCTAAAGGTTATTAATAGGCAAGCCTTGAGTGACCAGCTATTTTTTTAAAATCTTGAGCTTTCTCTTAACTCTTTGTCTAGAAATATCTGAATATATTTGATATGACATATTAAAATTTGTAGGACATCTACAATAAAAATGCAGCTGCAGTGTTTTCAGTATAATGGTGATATTCAGTTGTATGTTTACCTTGCATAGAGGATCAGGCACATGGTAAATATCTCAGGTTTATTTTACAAGGCTTTTGAGCAGGGTGCAGTTGAGATGGCTGAGGTCTGACTCCTACCAGTATGAATTGTGAGAGTCTACCAGAAGAGGTGACTCTGAATTCAGATGATTGAATGAATCCATTACTTCGACCTCCAGTATGTGTTCCTGAAGTCATGTAGAATGGAGTGATAACGTTGATGTTGGAGATAACAGAAAGCATGTTCCCATCAAATCTGTTAGAAGAATGCAATGAAGTTTTCTTTGAAGTTGACTGACTGGATTGATGAAGCTATCTCCAGGGACTTTTTCACCTACCTCTTGTATAAGAATGAGTTTCTTGTTTACTAAACTTGTTTATTAAGCAGTAATATTTATTAAGTAGTAGATAGTAAAGAGGGGTGTTCAGAAAAAATAGCATAGTAATTTAAACTGTAGTGAACTTGACTTGTAAAGGAGGGTAACTGAGTGCATCCTACTCTCCTGTTGTTTGGGTCTAATAGACAGTTCTGTGTTTCTCCATTTTTTATAAAAGAAGACAAAAGGCAGTAGGTCTTCTTCCCCCACAGGTAAAGTTAGCCTTTATACACCTGTATATTTCTATCTAAATATACAAGCTTAAAAAGAGTACTTTAATTAAAGGTCTTATAGGCATTGGCATGATTGATATCAATATGTAAAACTGGATAGATTCATGTATGATGATGGTAAGAAAAGTCCTGCTTTTATTTATGACCAATATTTCTGACTGATTTTGCTGCTAGATAACTGATTGTGTCTCAAAGCCACAGGTAGTGTTCCTCTCTTCTCTTTGATTTCACTTTATCATGATTTACTACAATTTTCAGTTAGTGTTTTCTTTTGTAAAATGTTCTCATGTGTCATATATGAATCCAGGTACAGCTTTAACCTAACAGATATTCATTGTCCAAAAGAAGGCAGCAGTTCTATTCATGGGTATTGGTATCAGGATGACTAGTGCTTTTCATTGTACATTTTTGCCATAGTACTGTGCCTTCCTACAGCAGCACAGATCAAAGAAGCCTGTGTTGGTGACACTGCAGAGTGTTCTGGTTTCAGGGCTGCAGATGGAATCAAACAGTAGGTTGTCATAGTCCTGCAGTTCCTCTGCTGGATGACAGTACATACCTACAGCACCAAAATCTTTGTGGTTCCCAACCAAACAGACATCTCACCAACTATCTCTGGGTGACAGCTTCTTCAGTACAGTGAAGTCTCTGAGATGCTGCTGACAGGAACAGACTGTTAAACTATGAAGATATATCAAAGACATTTTCCTGCTTGTTTTCTTTGTTCCCTATCTAGCAGAACGTATCTGACATCTGGTAATATTAAGTCATCAATATGTCTACATTTGTTACTGTATTGGGTTTGCGTGGCAAGGTGGTAATGGGGGGACTACAGGGGTGCCTTCTGTGAGAAGCTGCTAGAAGGTTCCCCTATGTCTGATAGAGCCAATGCCAGCCAGCTTCAAGACGGGCCCACTGCTGGCCGAGGCTGAGCCCATCAGTGATGGTGGTAGCACCTCTGGGATAACGTATTTAAGAAGGGAAAAAAACCTGCTGTGGAACAACAGCAGCCAGAGGAAAGGAGTGAGACTATGTGAGAGGAACAACCCTGCAGACACCAAGGTCAGTGAAGAAGGAGGGGGAGGAGGTGCTCCAGGCATCAGAGCAGAGATTCCCCTGCAGCCCTTGGTGAAGACCATGGTGAGGTAGGCTGTCCCCCTGCAGCCCATGGAGGTTAACGGTGGAGCAGATATCCACCTGCAGCCCATGGAGGACCCCACACCAGAGCAGGTGGATGCCCAAAGGAGGCTGTGACCCCGTGGGAAGCCCACACTAGAGCAGGCTCCTGGCAGGACCTGTGGACCCATGGAGAGAGGAGCCCATGCTGGAGTAGGTTTGCTGGCAGGACTTGTGAACCCATGGGGGACCCACATTGGAGCAGTCTGTTCCTGAAGGTCTACACCCCGTGGGAGGGACCCACGCTGGAGCAGGGGAAGAGTGTGAGGAATCCTCCTCCTGAGGAGGAAGGAGCAGCAGAAACATGTGATGAACTGACTGCAACCCCCATTCCCGTCCCCGTGTGCTGCTGGTGGCGGAGGAGGTAGAGAAAATCAGGAGTGAAGTTAGCCTGGGAAGAAGGGACGGGTGGAGGAAGGTGTTTTTAAGATTTAGTTTTTATTTCTCATTACCATACTCTGATTTGATCGGCAATAAATTAAATTAATTTCCCCAAGTCGAGTCTGTTTTGCCTGTGACGGTAATTAGTGAGTGATCTCTCCCTGTCCTTACCTCAACCCACGAGCCTTTCGTTATATTTTCTCTCCCCTGTCCAGCTGAGGAGGGGGAGTGATAGAGTGGCTTTGGTGGGCACCTGGTGTTTAGCCAGGGTCAGCCCACCACAGTTACTCCTTTTTATTCTGTATATGCAAGTATTAATGCTGAGGAAAGTCAGTACTGCAATTTTCCATTGAAAAGACAGGTTTTTTTGTTGCAACTATTCTTGTCTTAGGATTCTGTGGGCAGACGTATTCAGTGAAGTCTGTTTCTCTAATTGAACTGTGGCAGACTTTTATTGCTTTTAAATGTCTGTTTATAGAACTTAGAGGAGTATCTGGTTATTAGCCTCTCTGTCCAGAAGGCAAAATCTGCCCTGAAAACTCACACGATGCATTTTTTCCTATGTCTTTGTGTTCTTCTCTCACTACCTTATTGGTTTGAATAGTCAGTGGCATTTCCTCACTTCCCACCCACCCTTGAAGGATACTAGTAAATGTGAGGAAAGTGCCTAGTTAAGAGCACTCAGGGGCACAGATGTTCTACCCTGGTGCCTGGATCCAATATCTGGCATCATTAACAGCCTGAATGAGTCCATTGCAAACATCATAGAATTATACCCAGCCCTATAACTCACAACGGGCTGGAACATGGATTTCCTACTGAATACTCAACATAGCTATCAGCTATGACAGGAGTTGGCTATCAGCTCAAATCAGAAATGTTTAAAAGTGTGCTGTCCTCTCTACCCAGTTCGGCCTTGGGGTCAGCAGGAGACTTCTGCTTGTTTTTTCATACTCTGCCTGGCCTAATCACAAATTATTTTTCCCAAATAATGGAAGTTGATATGGTGAAGCAAACATCCCAAGACCTCTGGTCCTGGTGTATGCTCTGGATGGGAAAGGAAAGAAACTAACTGTAAGGAGGAGACCTTTGTAGGGGACTAGCCTTTCCCAGTCTGAGACATGCAAAAGAAAGTCCTTTAGGAGTTCTCAATGTGCAGAGGTAAATGAAAGTCCTTCTGCTTCTTTTGGAGCAGATGATAGATCCTTACACCAGCTAAGAACAGATACTGATGTTCTCATTTCAATGCAAGATATTTTTAAGCATTGTAAAACATCATCCACATACCATGTGCTTTTGAATACGTTGCATGAGTCAGCCTGCTGGTTTGTTCATCTGTTCTTTAGGGTATTCTAAAGGGTATTCTAGGGTATTCTGGTTTGGTATTCTTTAGACTGAAAAAGCTATTATAACTGCAGAAATTCAATGGACGAGGGATGGATAAAGCACCAAGAATGGAAACTCTTCTAAACAAAAGAGACATGCTTGTGTTTATAATGCTAAGGAGTAATAAAATTGTTTGAAATGAAAGCTTATTTGGCAAGAGGAAGTTATGAGGCTCATTGCCAACAGATCATTAAAGATCCATCATCGAGGTTGTAAGCTCAGGTCATGCAATATTTCAGAAAGACAGAATACAAGAGGGAAACAAAGCCTAGTAATATTCATTAGATGTGTATAATTAAAAGAGTAAACTGAATGAATCTATTATGGCTTTCATTACAGCAGAGAAGGACTAATGGCTAAAATCAGAGATTAGCCTGAAGGAGTCTAAACTGTTGTAATTTACAGTTTACGTAAAATCTTCCCTGAAGAACTGATCCATCTTTCATTTAGAAACCTTTTATTCTAGCTGTGTAGAGGACACCTTAATTCTGAACGTGGACCACCTTTGTTGGCTCTGAGTTCCCCATAATGATGCCTGTGGCACAGAAGTAAGAATAGAAATTTCGGATCGTTGTTGTATGTCACGAATCTCCTTCTTCCTGCATCCTAAGCTAGGAACTTGGGCTCGTGTCAGAGACGGTCCCAAAGGCTACTTGTGCTGCCTGGCTCATCCAAAGGGCAACATAATGCTGTTTGTCACTCTTGGAGATGACGAAACAATGAATGCTGGATTAAAGCTTAAATTAGTTTTTAATAGAAAGTGAAATGATCGATCTGAAATGATGATTTTCTACCAAGAAAACAGGATTGGGGTGGGGGAGATGGGACCTCTAGGTCACATCTTGGATTCAGGGCATTACTAGTATTGCTTTACTTCAGACTTAAAATTTTACACAATAATTATTTGTAACAGTAAACAAAACAAGCATCTGAAAGTTCCCAGTGGATGAAATGAACTTGAGTGAAATATGAAGGACTCAGCAATAAATATCCTAGTTTATATAAATATCTATTCAGCATAAGAAACGATCCTGACTAAATGTCATGTAGAATCACTAGCCTAATTTAGACAAGAATAAAAGTCAACAACTAAATGAAAAGTGTAAGCAACAACAGAAGAGGACATAAATAATGAAAATAATTTAAGCAAAATACTGAATGCTATAAAAAGAAGAATGCATTAGCAATGCCAGGAGTACTAAAATTAGACTTATAGAAATACATATATGAGACTTTTTTTAGGTAACAAAACAGAGTTCACTGAAGAAAGAAATTAAAACATCAGATGAGAGGATTAGAAAAGAAGATGGAGGGAATGATAAAGCAGACAATTACATGGATGCTTCTCCAGTGTATTTACTTGAGAGATCAGGAAAAATATGCCATCTGACACTATTTGTGTATGCACTATTCTGAATGATTTTGTGACCAGTGAGGCGAAAGCATTTAGGAATTTAGCATAAATGAAAACTATCAAGTCTCCAGAACTAGATGGAATTTCCTCTAAGATTTTATTAAGAAGGCTATGGAAGAAATATGCAGGGCAGTGAAAAGCAGCGTAGAGCAATTGTCAGGATACAGTGAGTTAAGAGAACAAGATTACAGTAAAAACAGGCAAAATATTGTGAAGTTCATTTGTTGTCCTTATGCAGGTCTCAGTAAAGTAGATCTCTAATCGAACATAATAGTTGCATTTTGTTTGAGTTAGGATGTCTAGCAGATTTGATCAGGGTCTGAACACGTAATTTGCACACCAGAGGAGGACTTTAATCTGGTGGCTATAGCGAAGGCTGAAGGTGGCTTCTCTGAGGTTCTCCTACTGAGATTACTCCACTGATACAAATAAATACATTTTCAGAGGACAAGAAAGGAGGAGAAATTGATTTAGCCAATACCTTGGCTTCATGTTGGCACAAATAAAAAATCCATTTTCCATATAGCTTGATAAGTTTAAAAGATTGATCAGAGCAAGAGTGAAGAGGACAGAAAAGCTTGTTCTTCCGATGGAGCATAGAGAAAGTAAGTAAAAGGAAACAAGCTGCATCAATTCGCTTGAGTGAGTTGAGCTGACTGGCCCAAGCTCTCATGCATTGATCTTGGGAAATGTTTTCTTTTGCTCTCTATGTACAAAACACCTCATGAGGGAAGGTCTGCTTGTGCCCTAGGCTGTTCCTCGTCATTGGGTTAACGGAAAACTGCAACTGCCCTTGAACACACTAGATTTTAAATCCTAAATATGCAAAGCACTACCTCTGCTTTACATGAGCTGTGCATTTGTCTCCTCTGGCAAATGACACAAAAGGAGAACATGATCTGTTTTTTTGTTTCGTTTTTTGTTTTTGTTTTTGTTTTTGTTTTTTCCTTCAGTAGCTTGTTCCTAGTAACTAATAAGTACACATGTTGCTCATGACTCCAGCTGGCCCTTTCGAAACTCCATAGTCTTCCTGCAGCTTTCATGATTGTGGCAGGTGTGTGCTTTCTAATTGGAGTTTCAGGACCAAAAAGTTCAGCTATATCACTTTCTCTCACCTTTGTGACCACCTCATGTTTTTATTTTCAGGTACATATTTTCTTCTCAGTTTGAAGCCGACACCTTGTGGTTCGTTGTTACACACCCTCGCTGACGTAAAGCAGAGGGAGATGTTATACAGAGGATACAGTTCAGAACTGTCCAAAGTAAATGTTTCTGCATATATGTCTATTAATTTATTTTAATTTTTACATGTGAAGAGCATAATTAAGAAAATATGATACTGTCCTGTACAAGTAATTGAGACTAGACAGTCATAAATGCATTTTCCTCTCTTACTTCCATATGTTTTCTTGTTATTTCCGTTAGATAAACGTGTCATTGAGGCAATGTGTTGGAAACTTTCAGCTAATGCATCACCCATCCAATTTTTAACAGAAAATATTAGCCTGGGAGTGATGCTGGAGAAAGAAAGAATGTAGTTTAAATATCAGATCCCAGGCTGAATTTGCAGGTCAAACAGCTCCATGGAATCATATTTTTAGTTCTAAATGCAGCAGATTTTGTCAAGACTTAAGAGATAATGCACAATTATGCTTTTTATGTGGGCATTTTTCACAGGAAAGGCAAACTTTACCATCTTCCATAATAAAACTGAGAATGAATAAATGTTAAAGGGGACCTAAGCCTCTAAATTGCTTAATTTTGTATATGGATTCCTTTTTTATGCGATAAGGCCTGATCTCCTGACTGTTTTTTGGCTTGTATCCTGGAAGTAAAAGAAAATTGTGAAGAAGTGGGATATTCCATACATTCATACAATATCTTTCATTTCGTGACTGTGACATTTCATTATGGGCTGGCAAGAACTGCAGTAATACATATTGCAGCTCAGATGGGGTCTCCTTAAGTTCGTATAGAAGTGGTAAATATTTTCCAGGCACAACATCTGAGATTGTCAGAATTTAACAAATGTTTCCTTGAACAAGAGGCCAAGTGGGATGTTGAACTGTGCCAAGAACCTAACTTTATGTACAACTCTAAACCTCTAGACCCAATGGTCATGTATTTTCTCCTGAGGCAAAGCAGCATTATTTTATAGGTGGGTGTCTTTTATTATTATAAAACTTTGATTTATGAATTTTAATATTAAACAAAACAGTGCTTTCAAGTGAATAGATCTTGAAATAAGCAAATATGTTGTCATTTAACCATATGCTTAATGGTATGCTACTTATAATTGTAATGATTGTTTGCCAAGCATAGTTTCAAATAAAGAAAGAAATGCACAGATGGTTTTCTTATTTAAGTGCATTAAAATGCATACAGAATGTTTAGAAATGGAAATCCTTTAAACCAACTACTTGACAAAATCAGGCTTTGTTCCAAGTTGTTGTAATAGAGTCTCTTGCATATAAATAAAAGATGTGTGTTACAGAGAGAGAGAGAATAAGTCATCTGTAGAACAACAGTCAAGAACTGGAGTCTGAAAAGGGCAAAAACACAGGGGTTTTATAGTACTGAGGTGTTAGAAGGGTTGGAGAAGTAAATTGTCTGTAGTTATTTCTGTGGCTGATTGTATGGTAGTAGCAAGATTATGTTGATGCATTTGCCCCATTATAGTGACTTAGAGGGAATTTACTCCTTTTAATACCTCGGCACCAGAAGCCAGCATTGCATTATTTTGATTTATAGCATTATTAGCACAGTTTATATTTCGATGCTGCCTCTTGATCCTCCCATTTATAGTATTATACCAGTTTCTCTTGAATTTCAGCAGTGTCTTCAGAAAGACAGTAGTTTTCCAAGGGAACAGATGTTAAACCAATGCTAACTGTGATTTATGATGATCAAAACATACAAACACGAGGGCATATGGATAGGCGGCCCTGTGATGGAAAGCTTGGCGCTTATTGTGCTGAAAATATTATTTTTTCTGGGAAATTCAGAAGGGCTCTGTGATTGGATGAGAGTCTCAGTAAAGATAAATCGGAGGTCGCTACCTCCCATGATGAAAGGGAAATTTGAGGAAGCCTATGAGGAAAGACTCAGGAAAAATTTGAGACAATAATAAGAAGTGGGCGAGTTGTTCTTGGCAGAAGGAGCAACAGAGAGCTAGAAGACAACAATGAATATGAAATGGAGAATTTGATGAGGTTAGAGATCAGTTTGTGATCACCAAATTGACTCATTTTTTACTGGCAAAACTCCAGTTTTGTTGTATGGTATCTCTTCTTTCCTATGATTATAGAAGTCTAGGTCCATCTAGGAAAACTAATGAGCAAGTAAGGAAATATTGGTGGAGTCAAACTAAAAGGGAGATTGGCTCAAACATGGTATGAGAAACTGCAGTGGCTCTTAGACCAGAGGCATGTGGTTTGGAGTTTCAGGTAGATGAGGCTTGTGACATGAAATGTCTGCAGTCATGATGTGGATCAATGGATTATTTGATAGCTCAGTGGCCTAGCTGTGAGGTTGGATTTGAGGTTTCATTTTAATTTCCCTATTTTTTGCAAATGCAAAAGTGGAACAGTATCAGAAATAAATCCAGTGAGGAAAGGCTTACATCAAGGACTACTTTGTAATACAAAGCAGATGAAATAATAGACGTCTATCTAGCTGCAGATGCCAGTCTTCTAGTTGGATCATTTTGATCTTCCTGTTCTAGCTGGTGACCATAATAATGTTAGGTGTCACCATTTAGTGCTTTTGCAAGCAGTATAGCTAGTACTGTTTGCCTGAATATATGGGACTGAAAGACTAAAAAGCACGCTTGCCATCTGTTTTGGTGACTCTTTAATAAAAGTTGCTTATATAGCCAGTAAGATTAAAAAATTAATCTCTGACAGGATAATTGTTGTATTGCTGCTGTCTGTATTTAACGCTAAAATAAAAGACAAATGATGCAACATAAAGCAAATATATTACAATGGTGTTTAACAAAAATGAGTAAATTGTGGCAACTTTCTTGTCATTCATAGAGTCAGGCATACTTCGTTTAATACTCCTCTAGACTGCTGACCTTGTTATCTATATCTATTTAGTAGCTATCAATATCTTTCTACTGTGAACTTGAGTCTGTGTTCTCTCTCTAACATCCTGTTGCATGAAGAATTCCCTGTGTCTGTTGGATTTGAGCCTGGCTGCTGGCTTCTTCTCACTTCTCATCCTTGGAGAGGGCATGAGCAGCCTGCCCACCCTAGCACCGCAGTTCCTGCCACTTCTGACTGCACAAAACTTCGTTGTTGCTTGACTGATCTAAAGAGTCCCAATTTACTTCTTCCTCATCCAGAAGCTGTTCTGTACCTTGTAGCCCTTCTCTGAACCTTTCCGTTTTAACCTCAGATGTGAGTAGATGTATAGAGTAGCATATTCTCTCTGCTCCTGTCATAATAGGACCAGCCTTTTAAAGATACAGTCTTTCATCACTAGCACAGCGTACCCTCTCTTTCTTGTATTTCTTGTCGCTTGATATTTCTGTGTGACAGTGTTTTTCTTCCACCAAGTTTCCAGGGTGCTTATTTGTTCTTGGCTAGACATTCCTTTTCTGCTCTCTTATTTCTTTGATTTTTAGCATTGGTGTTAAAGCATGCGTTTTGGTCTTCTTGACATCCCATTTAAATGGCACTCTGGCATTTCTTATATGACTATTTATCCTTCATGAGTTAGAGAATTTGTATGGCTTTCTCTATAAAAGATATGCTCTTTTGTACATCTTAGCTTTTCCCCACTCTTCAGTTTAAAAGTTCACTTACAACCTTCTTGTCTTTACAGGGTAGCAGTCTGGTTCACTTACAGTTCAAATGAAATCCATCCCTCCCCTTTGGCCTTCTTTTACTCCAGAAGCATTCCATCTGAATCATTGATGGGCAGTTAACCTCTGATATATTTGTTTACAAAACCCATTCTCTGAGTATGCTTAAACAAAAAGCAGGAGAAAAGGTTTTAAAATGTAGCAGGGCATAGAAATTTGATATAACTTTTAAAAATGTGGTTACTAGTTTTTAGAAATTTTGCATAATATTTCAAACTTAAAGAAGAAATTTAACCTATCCTTTATCTAACTAGTCCACAAAACAATTGTGACAAATTTTCAATGAGATCAAGACTGATTGTAGTTGTAGCTTTATTTCTCTCAAGAATTATTTAAGAATATGTGGGTGAAAAAGATTCACTGTGGTCTTTACTTCCATTTTCATTATACAAGGGATAATCTTGTTCTCATGAAACATCTAAATAATATATTAGATAAAAATTCTGCCTTTGAAAGAAATAATACAAATTCTGACTATAAGAAGAAGTATTGTGATTGCATTCAGTCCTGGCAATATTGAAATAGAATTTCAATAGACTGTTTCTGAAAAGTCTTCTTTTTATGGGAGAAGCCCATCTTGCATCAAAACTAGTGGAAGGTCACCCTAAAGACCACTCACCCAGTTTGACAGTGAGCTAGAGCGTAGAGAAAGTGTCATCTAAATGTTGTGCTCACCCTTTTCATGGTAACAATTTTTTGCTTGTTTAATGAATTTACAAAACTATATTGGGTCTTCATCTGTCAGAAATTAATGGTTAGTATTTTGACTTTAAAGAAAAGCAACAAAGCTGAAACTGAACAAGGTTTCAACATCTCTTTCACATCAACAGAATTGTTTACTTGGATTATTTTCATTGTCTAATCAAGTTAGTACCGGGAAACCAGTTTCCTGAGGCTATAAGTGAGGGAGAGAAAAAAAATCTCTTCCAGGTTATGATTTAGATTAGGAATTTAACATTGTCTGATTTGCCCACCGTCTACAGAGAGAAATGACTGCTCATGTTGGAAGTATAAAGCCAATAACTGTACATTCACGGCAGTTTTTGTGATTGAGTTTTATGAGATTTTCTCAAGTGTTGTTTGCCCTTTGATCTGTATCTGTACTAATAATGACAATATTTGGAACAGAAGAAATGACTGGATGTGGAGAGTGTTCGAAGTTAGGAAATATGCTTTTGTATGTGAAAGGAGCACTTCTCAGTATGGAAATCAATTGCTGAGAGATAATAAACAAGGAAACCAATAACAAGGCTGTCTTTTTGTGTTTCAAAGGAGGGTTGCAATTAAAAATAAATAATCTTTATATTTTTACAGACTTACAATTAAAACAAATAGTCTTTACTTCTATTAGACTGGATTTATTAATAACTTGTTATCTTAATATATTCTAATTTCTCTCTGACAATTATCTGCTCTTTCTTGTCTGAAAAATCTTTCCCTCAGTATGCTTTAGTGCACTTGGTTATTCAGGCATCTACAGGATTTTTGCTAGGTAAACAATACATGCTCTGTACCTGTTTTTTGAAAGAATTCATATCAAATCATGTGAGTGTATAAATGCAAATTAACAGAATGTATAAGCATTCTTTACATCACATGGTGATACTCTTAGGAGAAACTAATTTAAACATGACACTACAAATGTAAGGTACAATATACACTGGATGTAAATTCTAGAAAAAAAATAGGATCTAAACTGATGATACATAATAAAACATACAGAATTCCTATCCTGCTTGAGTAGTTCTGGTGACCGCAACTTCTTATCCTGCTCTTCCCAAGTCTTGCAAGGAATTTACATGATTTTTTTTTTTTTCAGAACAGTGAAATCTGAGATTTGGAAAATGTGCAGCACAGCCCTATTCTTCGGTACTGCAAAACAAAGTAAATCATTTATCTAAGAATCTTGCATGTTGCCATATGTGACTTATTTTGTTTTTTTCTAATTCTAATTTAGTATACTTTGATATCAAATGTTCTTTGACAGAATCAAGCTGCATTTCACATTTTTTTATAGAGGTAGACCACTTATAGAAAGGAATCCTCAAAAATCTGTGTCGTTCACTTATATTGCTTTCTATATGAGCGGTCATAAGGGCGTAACTTGTAAGAGTTCTTTAAATGAGTGTTGGGAATCATAATTGAGAATTATTGTAATTTTGATTAGATATTTTCTCTCTCTCCTTAAGAAAATAGACAGATTCCCCTCCCCCAAACATACCACTCTTATAATTTTCTCTTGGCTTTCGTATACAGTAAGTATATCCCAGAAGATGAGATAGTTCAGCTATAATAGTGTTTTTATTATCAAATCCGCTTGCCATTGTTTCTCTGCAGTAATATTCAAAAAGGGATATAATTTCACAAAGTAAATTAAGAGGTTGTTAAGGGTAGATAACATCCGTTTCATAGGGCTCCACTCCTTGCTAAAACCGTAAAAATAATAATTGTATATTTTCTGTTAAAGTATTCTGGTCTATGAACTGTATACAAAATATTATTTTAGTTACTTCAGGCCCATGAGATAAGATCCTTATAACATTTCCATAAATGATGACATTATAAGAATCATAAGGTATTGCTTTTTTAAAAAAAATAACAATATAGATGCAGTTGCATCTATAAAAATCTGTATTGCAACTAGATGCACAGTTTTGGTGTGAAAACATACTTTTGATGAAGGAATCTTGCCTTTTGACTATAATAATTTCACAGTAACACCTAGGCTATAATAAACAGATGCCATGCATTCATGGCAAAATTACCTAATTTAAAACATAGCTCTTGAGTTAGACTCACCCAGTGATGACTAGCATATTTTCTGAGTGGGAATTAGTGACTTGCAAGTTTCCAACAAGATATCATATGTTATCTGAGTCCTGGAAGTAGAGTCAATAATCAAGGTCCTGTTGTATTTACAACTGCTTGAGATTTTTCCCTTATGTAACATGAAGAGACGTTTCTCCTTTTTCCAGCTGAAAGATCAAGACAAGTAGTCTTGCTTCTTCTGAGGAGACTTGGAGGGGCTGGGAGGCAGAGGAAGAAAAAATATAGATACAGAAATTGTGATGCACAAGCCTTTTAATCCACTAAGAGAGTTGTTAGACAGGTTGTCTTCATCTTTGTTGCTGCCCTTGGCAAAAAGATTACCCCCAATTCCATCAAAGGAAAATTGATAAAAAGACCCTGTCTAGGAGGCTTGGTACTGCCCACTAGGTCTGTGAAGTCCACACAATGCAAAGCAGCTCAGGTCCCATAAAGAGGAAAACCCCACTGACAGAGACTCACTCAAATAATTAATAGGTTAATAGATTTACCAGATCATAGATCTATTAAGAGTTAAAGTATATTGTCACAGATGGAGTGTCACAGTGACACTGACCACCAGTAACAGTGCCTCTGTGTCCTGCTCCCTTATGCTATACAAGTGTGCCCAAAGGACAGCCCCTCATGAGAACCTAAGAACAAACATGCATCTCAGATACTTCATGGGCTCACTATTTGTCTGTTCTTACAGAACAGTTTTAAAATTCAAAAGCCTTAAAACGTTTTTTAAAAGGCACCCCTACTCAAACAGGTATGCTTCCCTTATACTTATTCACCTGAGTTTATATCACAAATAATATCCACACAATCTTCTTCTGCAATAAAGAACAGTCTTTCTGTTGACATAAGTGAGTTTTCTCTGGGCTGTAGTTCTATAGAATGTGTGTCTTACATCTGAACAAAAGCAGATATCCTTGAGTTTTTGTTGCTCATTTCTGAGCAAACTGGGTGTCAGCTGCCCCTGGATGATAGCCAACCATGTAGATAAAGCATTAATAAAACTCTTGTCCAAGACAATGTTGCAAGTAACTGAGAATTAAAATAATTTGGTTTGGCATTTGCACTGAATTGCTCATCTGTAGTTTTCAAAGGTGAGTGAGCCATACCTGTGTTTTACAGTAGAGAAATGGAGTCTGCACAAAGAAATCCCTCACATGAAAATCACAGAAAGAGGAAAGGGACTGCATTAGTGACAGGATCTCTATCCATCATAGGTGATTTCCCCATGGTCACTTGAGAAGTCTGGTACAGAACCAGAGTGAACCTGTTGGTTCCCCACCTAATAATCTATTTTTGAACCTTCTGAAAAAGGGTATTGCCTATGGTTCTTTATTTGAAAGTCATATGGATATGATATGGATGTGTTTGTTTATTGATGTATGAAGAGATTATTGAAATGTGTGAAAGGTTCTTACCAAAGACCAGTAAGTATTGATAATAGTTATAATGAAGATGATATTGAATGACAAAAATATTCCACATGCTATCTGCTCCCTGATGCTTGTCATAGATATAACCCCGGAGAAACTACTTCCGCTGTTCCTTATAATGAACTGGCAGTGCCACAGTTGAAACTTCAGTTTTGGTCTGACACAAAATGAAAGTGGGGAAGTAAAAGAAGCCCAGCCTTCTGGGAAATGAAGGAAAATGTTTAGGTAATTGAACAATTATTTACAAAAGAAAAAGCTACTTACTTTGACTTATTTTATTCTGCCAAGCTGTGGATCCTCATACCCTGGTGATACAATGTTTTCTAAAGGGCAAATGACAGAGGGAAGCCAAAGCCAAACTAGTTTTATACATAATATTGCTTCTTGGAGTAATAACCAAACCTATTAGGCAGCAAACTTGGGGGAAAATGTATGCAGAAAGAAGGAGATAATTCCACTGGGCCTCGTGTTTTACCTTATTGCTTCCTTTAAGTCACCAAGGCATCTGTAATTATTACCACTGATGGTTACTTGGAATGCAAATGGGCTGAAGGGATAAACATTGTCAGCTTTCCTGATTAGGATACAGGTCTGCTCTCCCCAGATTTTCTTCCCTTGTAATTATTTTGTGTCCATGGTAATCATGTCATTCAGACTAACTATTGATTTACAATTCTACCTCCAAGCATTTGTCTTTATCCTGATAGCAGTAACTAATAATAATGGGCAAGAGATCCTAGATACCAGATGCTATTTTGCACACCTGAAAAGTATTTATTTTTTCTGCATTTGTGTGATGGCATGGGGAGAAAAAGCATTCTGTTATGACTGGGTCACAATATTTTTGACGTTAAACCTTTGCCATTTTCTTGTTCTAGCAATGCCATCTATTCTCAAATGCCTAATGAGTGTTCATTAAAGGTATATTTCAGTGTAATTCTATTTTCCACCACACTCTTTATCTCAATAAACAATTCTTCATCTTGTCTCTGGGCATTGGAGGTCCTGTCACACTGATGAAAGAAGCACCAATGATAGATGATGGGAATGCCACTCAGCAATTATTTGCATCTTTCATCTCTCATTAAATAAAAAGTCTCACAGAAAGATTTGAGTGTAGCTGCAACTGCCACATGTGATATCTGCCAAAATATGATAAATTGACATTTTTACCGTAGCCTCCTAGCTGTTTGGACTGAAGAGGAAGGACTGAAGAGGAAGGACTTTGCTTATGAATTACCATCACATTTATGAGGTAAAATGCGTTAACTGTAATCTCTATCATTGAGATTTAAGCTAAGGGCAGTTTCAGAAGCTACTATTTAGCTTTTTACCTTAAGAAGTTACTGCTTTTCTGACTAATATGCTTGACTTCACATTGCAATGGACTAGGTAGGAGAGTGTATGTGGTCACTTGTTGCGTCTGGGTGCCTGAGGGGGGCAGGCTCAATGTTAGTTCACTTCCCTTTCCCCTAAATATTTTATCTTGTGACTGAGATGAATTTCCACTCTACAATAACCAGTTGTGGACATTCTGTGGATGGTGGGAACTTCTTAGGCATCTGTGGCTCTGCTGTGCTCTGCCCTGTGCTCTGCCCTACAAAGCTTTGCTGACTCTGAATTCTGATTTCTCAGGTCTTGCACAGAATGCATTAATAAGGAAAATGTATCCCCTATGGCTTGTAATTTCCCCCACCAGTGTTAACATTTTGAATTGTTTTCTAAATTGCAGAAAAGTCTGTAGTTGATTAATAATTAAATATTTTCAGGTGAAATCTTTGTTCACCCATGAGGTGTTCAGTCCTTAGAAATGTGTGAATTGCCTATTTCTCAAATATTGGTTGAAAGTGTCTAGGAGAAGAAGTGAAGATAAATATCACAGACATTTGAAACTGCATGGGGAATTATAGTCAGGGAAAATGAAACTTACAGATTACATACTTGACTGAGATGCTGGAGGCCCTTTTTTAAGTCATTATGCTGTATCATTTTT
This sequence comes from Theristicus caerulescens, assembly GCA_020745775.1. Taxonomy (NCBI): domain Eukaryota; kingdom Metazoa; phylum Chordata; class Aves; order Pelecaniformes; family Threskiornithidae; genus Theristicus; species Theristicus caerulescens. The sequence continues at coordinate 90,914,889 of CM036558.1, forward strand.
CCATTTAGTGTAATTTATATTCTATCTCTTGAATCTGTGCAGATAGATTTATTAAGATACTGTATCTATTCTGAAATAGGTACACATTTATCTGCAGTAAAATTGCATTTGCCATATACTAGCCCAGGTACTTAATATAAATGACATAGTCCTTCTGGTTTTGACTGCACACAACCCAAGCAATTTGCAGTGTTGCTGTGGTAATTACAAACTTGAAGTTTATATTTTTTTAAAATTCATTTTTTTTAACCATTTAAAAGAAGCTCGTTCTTTAAAATCACTCCATACAGAGGTTCTGCAAAACAGAAGTGGAGAGGAACCAGTAATTTCAGATATTACTATAATTGTCATTAGTAGTATAAATTTTAGGACAGGTTAGTTACTAATAAACATACAGCCTCATGTTAATTGCTTGAATATCCTGTGCTAAGCTGGTAATCTATACCCCATTTTAGTCTTAAGGTATCTAAAAATGCAAACAGTAAATCATCTCTGGCTAGTCTTGGCTTCGAAGAGGCAGAGAGCTCATCCAAATTTGTTCAGGATTCAGAATGTGAAAAAGGAATACTCTATCCTAACTCAGTCTACGGTGAAAATATCTTCTAGGGAATATAGAGTCAGTGGAGACTCATGATCAATAGTAGAGTAGCTAATGATGTTGACATTTTACTTTGTCTTAAGGGGCATTTAATAAAATATATGGAAAATACTTTAGTGAACCTGATACATCAGTGAGTTACATATTCATTGCCAGCTAAAGTAGGAAATGTGCTATTCATTGAGTCATCAGGCTCATTTCTCTAAACACATTGGAATTTCTGGACTGAAAAAGGAAGGCATATATTCAGCAATTGCCTATTCCCTTTATTTGCAAGACCAGTCAAGAATCAGAGTACTTGAGGTACTCCCTACTAAGCTTTCAGATTTTCATTAATATTCTTGTATATACACATCAAAAAGAGAAGGATCCATCTTTTAATTTCACCACTGTTAGTCTTGCAATGTATACAACTATTTTATACATTTTCTTAGAATGAAGAATCCTGAATGTAGCAGCTCTGCCAATCCTCCCTCATTTTACTATATATGAATAGGTTATAGCACTAACAACTTGTTCTGCCTTTATGATGTTTATAGCTGCCAGTAACTGTTATGGTTTGGCTGGAAATACACCAGAGTCTCTTGACTAGCATCATATTCCTCTAGTGTCCCCAGCTTTCTTCACAATATCAAGGTAATCTGCATCATAAATGTTTTTTTACTATCCTGATATAATTTCTTCTTTAACAAGTCTATTTCATCTTATCTCATAAATGTACAGACTGTAGCAATAAACTTCAAACAGAACCTCTGCGAAAAGCTTCTAAAAATATATCACCCTCCTATTAACTTTCTCATCACTCATTTACTATTTCAGTAATGTCCTTTTACCATGCGAGTAGTGAACATACTCCCTTCTGGAAAATGGTTATCTGTTTATTAGCAGCTTGATACTTTGATTTTCTATTAATCCCTTTGTGTTTGTTAAAGTAGCTCAGAGATAGAAAATAAAAAGGTACATCCAATTTCTGAAATATCTTTACCTGCCTTTTCCTAATCTTGACTGAACTCTTGACAGTGAACTGAAAATAGCTTTCAAATTCAGGATATATATATCTGGATTCCTCTGTGATTATCTTGTATCTTCAGTTTCTTCTTAAATATAGTTTAGAATAAAACTATACTCGTTTATAATGACTGGAAAGTTGTCATTTAAGCCAATGCTAATTTTATAACAGCAGAAATCTGAACAGGAAGATAATGGAAGATCAAAGGATCCTAGCTTTATAAAGTAAAACCAGATCCTGAGCTAGTAAAATGATTGTTAAATTGACTGGTAAACAGTATAAATTGTCACCTTGGGGACCTGTTGGGTCCAATACAATCTAATATATTGATGGTCCTGTACCACAGATTTGAAACACACCTTGAGAGGTCATGTAGTCCTAAGCAGAATCAACTATACCTCTGTTATTTTATGGATATAATTTGCTTACCTAACTATCAAAAGGGTATGTTCTAATGCTTTCCTAATTTTACTGTAACAATATGTAACTGGAAGGAGAGGATGCTTCAGTGTAACAACTTCTTGTCCCACGTACCCTGAGAACATAAGAAATGCCTCACTGCATCAGAGAAATGCTGTTTAGGGAGAACACATCAGCATAGCTTCTTTCTGTGCACTTGTACATCACTAGCACCCAGACCTGTTAGAGTTTACATGCCTAATTTTGATATCCCTTAAAGGGTTCACTCCTTTTATTATCTGCTTACAGATCCATATATTTCTTTCATCCTCTTTTTGAAAAATGCAGCTAACGTCTGCGTCCTCAGTCTCCTGTTGCAAGATCTAGAAGGTCACTGCCTGTTGTATAAGGTACTTATTTTTATTTGTTTTAAATGTCTCCTACTAGTTTATTCATATTTCCCCTGTTTCTGCAGACTTCTAAGGAAAAGTATTGTGCATTTGCCTTATGACATGGGTTATTACCTTCATGATATGGATGGTAATTTTCAACAGTTTGCTCCCTTTTTTCTATAGTTGTTTGAATACTTCAGAAGCATAATGACTTGTGTATAATTTTGTCTTTCAACAATACATATGCAATACTTTCCCTTTTTCTGAATTTTTTTTTTTTAGTTCTGTTTTGGTTATGCAAACATAGCACTTCATAGCTGGCCTGAAACAAAGCGTCCTTGCTTGAAGTCATGCCAATACTGAGTAACGTAGAAGGGTCCCTCCATGCCTCTTGCTCTGTACTTCTGCCTCAGCCCATTTGCTTGGCTTGCCTTACACTGTTGAGGTGTGCTTAGCTTGCAGTTTCCAAATCATTCTGTAAAGACCTGCTTTTTTAACCAGTGCTCATTCTATATGTGCAGGTGGTTATCCATACCTAGTAATCCAAGTTACCTATAGTTACTTGTTCTCTATAAGTTCCAGTCTACTTGTGATCCCTCTCAGTTTCCTGCCATGTGCAAATTTAATGTACGTAAGCTTTACGTAGGCTACATTCCACCACCCAGGTTGCTGATGAAGGTAACAGTGCAGACCCTTGCACAGTCCCACTTAGTACAGCTGTCCTCTTTGACAATAAACCATTTGTAACTAGTCTTCAGCTGCTTTGTGAAGTTTTATTCCCACATTCTAGAAGTTTCAACAACCAACTTATTTTTCAGAAAGCCACTCTGAGGCAGTTTCAAAAGCTTTAGTTAAGATTTATGGTTTCTCCCCTGTCTGCAAAGCCTGTTACTCAGCAATAGAAGTAGATAGTTTGGCTTGACACGAATTCTATATTTTTGTGTTAGTTATCACACATTTCTTTCTGTTTTCCAAATGGTCACAAATTGCTACAGAATTTTCCCAGATTTATCAAATTGGATAAATTTTATTCAATCAAATAATTACATATTTATGGTTTTAGTTAATTGTCCCAGAATCACAGATGAGAACAAGTGTAAATTTCTCATCATTGCCAGGAAATTAATCTGTTTTTTGGATTTGCCTACTGGTTTCAGTATGTTCACATAAAGGGAAGTTTAGGCACATGCAAGATTGTACATTTAGTATTGTTTTCCTGGCAGAAATACAGCATCATTCTTCAGTAGAACTTGTTCTAAATATACTGTGGTGTCAGCAGATCTGGGTGGCTCAAACTGTAGTTGAGTGTTGTCATAGAGACAAGGGCAGAAAGCAAAAAGACCTTAAATTCACTGGTAGTGAACAGCAAATTCCCACCTTTTTCCTCTCCTCAGGAGCATGGAGATGCATATTCAGAAACATCCCTATGCTCCTGTTCTTAGCTGCCACTCCTTTACACAACTGCTGGTTTGGCAATAACTTTCCCATAACAGATATAAGACTGGAATGAGGCAATGCTGGAGATGATTGTCCTGTGTTTTAAACAGAACAGCACTGTCTGAATACCAGACTGGCACCATTCTCTTTACTTAAAGAGTTTCTTTTCCATATCAAGAGGAATGGATCCAAACAAACAACTGAATAAAAAAGGGAGTGACAATGATCTCACAAATGCTAAACAGAAATATCTTAAGATGGAAAGTTCCATCCTATAAAGGGGAAATATATACATGAATTGTTTATAGTGATATCACTTTCGTTCCAGTTCTCAAAATAAAGCCATTCAGCGCATTTGATGAGACTCTTGAAACAAAAAGAAACACAAGGGAAAAGTGGAAAAATTCATGCTGAGCATTATTTGTAAGTGTTATATAAAAGAATATATTGTTACTGAGATTTTCTTCTAGTCTGGAGTCTAAAAAAAGCAAGCAAGCCTCAGACGCCATGATGTTCTTCAATCCTTTATCTTTTTTCAATTACATGTAACTTTTAGAAAGTGCTTCCAAAACACCAATGGCCATGTTTCAAATAATAAAATCCATGTTCCTTTTGTAATGCTGAAATAATATTGGCTATGTCATAATTTAGTTGTACAAAAAGTCAGTGTGAGACCTAACTATGAGTTGATGTGATAAAGATTTGCTGAAGACAAATCAGCAGGTTAGCAGAAGAAAAAGGAAGCATCCCAGAACTTCATGAAGAAAACGGAAATCAATTGTAATAGAAATCAACTGAAATCAAGCTGTGAATGCTTAAATCTGCAGCAGTTTAATGAACTTGTGGTCCTCTGAAAAGTCCTGTCTGGAGCTGAGTGTAGAAGAGTGGACAGAAGTGCTGCCATCTCAGAAATTTTATCTTGTTTTGAGTGTATGTTTCAGAGGAGGGACACATCCTTTCTGGTTAGTCCAAAAAAGACTGTTCTAACTAAGAGTATGTGATTGCACAGTGGTTGTTTTTGCTTCTCATATAAAGATCTATTGTTGTTGCCAGCTTGTGTGAGTGAGTATTGTGATATCAGGACTCTCATCCTTGCAAATAAAAGAGTGAAGGTTTCCTAAAAGCTCACAGAAACAGAATAGAAAGAAAAGGAATACAAAATATTTTAAAAAATCCCAATAAAATTACCTTGTCATTTTTGTAAGAAAGTCTTGTGTTTGCTTTTAAATAAGAAATTGTCTGAACTATCTGAAAATGAACATTGTTGCCAAAAACATTTCTACAAAACTGAACATTAGTTTGCAAATATATCTCTCTTTCTCTGACATTTCTCCTTTGCTCTTGCTAAAGGCTATATTACAGTGGATTTTTTCCAGTGCACTGTGTCTTCTTAGATTTGCCCATCAGCTTCACTATTATTATTCTTGCAACTCTTTCTGATATTGGTTGTGCCAAGATTTCAGTGCAGATCAACTGTGTGTCCACAGAGGTTTCTCCCCTGGTGATTTTTAACTGGCATAAGTTTTATTATGGTGTGATTTTTAATTCTCTGAAGCCCAAATGTGATTCTACTGGAATAACTTGTTCTCTCTCTTGGATATTCAATTTCCATTTTTGATGTCATACCTTCGGGGTAGTCTAAGTGAAAATCTGGCTGACATTTTAAGTGATGGGACCTTTCTCCATAGAATCATAGAATAACTCAGGTTGGAAGGGACTTCAGAGGTCTCTAGTCCAACCTGCTCAAAGTAAGGTCAGCTGTGAGATCAGAGCAAATTGTTCAGGATTTTGCTGTCCCTCCTCTCATTGAAATCATTATTTTAATAGATTTCAGTACTATTTTATTATTTGTATTTTCCAGGCAATCTTAATGTAATTTTTGGCTTCCAAATTTGAATATGCAGTATAATAATCCGTAATGTTCCTATTGTTCAAAAAAGTTTTAGCTAGAAGATTAATTACCAATCGAGTGGTGGCTTACATTGCACTGTTCACTAGTTGTTTGATCACGTAAGGTACTTTTAAGTGTGAGTAATCCCATCACTTGGATTGCTTTGCCTGTGTGTAACAGGGAAATTGCAAGGTACCACAGTAAAGCGGCTGATATTTGAAATGCATGTGACTGTTCAAAAGCACAAAATCAGATATATAAATCAAAATTAGACACATAAATAGGCACAAAAATCTCCTGGGGTATCCTATCTTATAAAACTACACTGAAGAAATTTTCAGCTGTTTTTCACTAAAAAAGTTGTGCATATTTTATAAATGATAATTCCAACCATGAGCTAAACTGGTCATTGTACTTCACCCATAAATTAGAGCTGAAAGTGTTATGGTTCTCAGCAGGAAGGAAAAAAGGGGAAGAAACCTGACTGTCTAACCCAGTTGTTGGGTTACTTGCTAGTGACCAGGGTCACATTTTTATACTAGTGAATGTTTAGCCTATATAACAAGTACAGGAGTCCAGCGCATGAGTTCAAGAGAAAATCACTGGTGGGGTGTTTCTTTCCTGTTCAGAAGGCTTTGATTTCATGGCAGTAGAGGAAACAAAGAAACATTTTGAAATCTTTCAGAGAGAACTACCATCCACTCAATTCTATGCCATGTAGCTCTGAAAGCTTGAAAAAGTATTTTGTATTCTTTAGCCATTGTGTTTGTTAGTTTTCATTTCCTTTTCCTTCCATGTTTGAGACTGACTCCTTTATACAGCAATGTTTTTAATTCCAAGCTATGTTACAAACCCCTTGAAATGGGTCTTGGTGATGCAAGTGCTGAGCAATGTTTGCAGCTTGCCAAAGTGGCACATCTGTACTAAACTGTACTATGAAGTGGCAAAATAAAACCAATACATAATATGCTTTTTTAATGATAAAACTAAGGCAAAGCAAGTGAGCGGAATTTGTAAAGTAAACCTGGCATGATCTAATCCTGTTGGTGCAGCGTTTAATTTTCAGGTGTCTGATCTACATAACAGACCAGTTAGGAAGTTAATGAGAAAAAAAAATATTTCTTTGTAGCCCTCTACTAACACAAGTTACAGTCACTGAAGGAGGAGTTAGCTCCTGCCCCTTTTAAAATGTGGTTTTTTTCTATTTACACAGGTCCTCCCTGGATAACTTACAATACATTATAATTATTGTTTAGTGGCATTGCAGGAAGTAAACCTGTTAGAACTGAAATATGCTCATTCAATCTCTCTCCTCAAGCGCTGTCTCTTGATAACTCATTTCAAAATGGGAACTGACACCTCATCTCCTTGTCTCCCCTAATCAAATCCTTTTCTTTTTTATAGGCTGCTGCTCAGAGGAAATTACATTTTGCTGTAGTTTTGATGTCTTGTGAAGCAGTGTTGCAAGTATAGGGGTAGTTGAAGGTACAAAGGCTCAGTTTTGCCCTCATAAAAAGGGAAAGTCAATTTTATTTGTATCAAATTGAGCTCAGTAGAAGTTGCATGAGGGCAAACAGAACTGAAGTTTAGCTGCTTTCAATTTTGGTTGCTTAAATGTTGAGGTGTTGATAGCTTGTACGAAAGATGAAACTTTTCACTACAGATTTGGAGAAAAAAAAAGAAGCTAATGAGGCCTCCTCTGGTGGCATTTTCTCCTTTACAACCTGATGTTCCATAGCCCTGCTTCTTTTCTTACCCAAATTTAGCACCCCAAAATATATATCTCAAGTTATCATTCCAGCTTGAAAAATATTAATTAAAAAAATTTTAAGTCTAGTCTAATTTTTTTTAATGTAGGGAAATGGACCTTTTGTTCTATGTATGTAAATAGGCAGTCTGCATCAACCCCCCACAGCTGAAGCGCTAGTTAGTTGTGTAGTCACTGCAGGTTCTCTCTCTAGTCAATGGGGAGAGAGTGGCTCCTGATGAAGAGCATTTAGTCCTCTTCATATCTGAATTATCTTTGTGGACCTGTCTCCATCTACAGATGAGAGATAGAGTCCAGTTTCAGTAACCTCCCCAAAGAAGATGCATACAATACGATGAATTTGTGTCATGTTGCAGAAGTGAGTGCAGAACTGTAACTACAGAGTGGAGGACAGGGAGAAACTTTGTTTTGCAGAACCAAATGTTAACCCAGAAAAAGAAGAACCCAAACTCGGCTAAAAAAAATTCAGTGAGCATTTCACAAGTGTTGTTTTCATCTCTTGTGTGGCAGTTTGATTCTGACTGTGTTTCAAAGATCTTAATGAGGATCAGTGTAGATACTAGATTGTTTCCTTCTTGGTCATGTTTATAAATCTCTGTGAAAAGCGGAATAAGGAGTTGCTGATGCTGGAACAGTTATAACTTCCTCTGTGAGGACTTATTCCATGCAGTAGTGAAAATTAGGTTTAGATTCTGCTCTGTTTGAAACAAGCTTGTTTCTTTACCTTTTCTTATTTCAGGGGAAAAAAAATCAGGTCACAAAGCAGCTGCAGTTGTCTTTTTTTTTTACCTTAATGTGTAAATGAAGAAAAACATTTTTAATTACTTTATTTGTTCTTACAAAGTTGACTCTCATGAGGTTGAAAACAATCAACTTCTTCAGTGGCTGTGTAACCACAAAGCCCAGTGGGCGCTGGGTTCAGCGTAAGCTGATGCTGATTGTGTGTGTGATGCAAGGATTTGGGTTCTCAGATCATATATCTGGCTGATTTAGCATCCTTAGAAAAAGGTCTTCAGTAGCAAGAACTGTAGAGGAAGGCTTTGGTGGCTGTGCTAATTTGAGTGTATTCCCTGATTCTTCTCCACTGGCAATGAACCTTCCTTTCATTCAGCTGAACTGGAGACTGTGCAGGGAAGTACAAATTACACTTCTCTGTGGTACTAAGAAAATAATTCTGTTCCTTTTAAACTGGCTGAATGAAAAGGGTGAGTTCTACACAGTGCAAAACCAAACCCCACAAATCCCTAGGCTATCATACTTACATTTGGGAAAGAAAAATTCATAGATTCCACTGAGATGGAAGCCTCCCTCAAACTTGAAAGATGGATGCCAGTTACAGCAGTATAATTAATATGCATAATTATTTTTAATAGACTAATTACTTCTGTTTCCTTTCAAGGCTGGATGTTTTTAATCTTCAGTATGGCCACACATGTTTGTGTGGTTTTTGATCTGCAATATGGAGCAAGAGTGAGTCTCACTGCCAGCAAGAGAAGTAGGCTAGGTCATCAGTTCTCCTGTGTACACAAAGGGACAGATTGCTACAGACTCTGTGAACGCTGGACCCTATCTGAAGGGAAAGGCTCCCTTTTTCTTGCTTTTTTCTTATTTTATAGACAGTTTCCCTGATCAGTTCCAAGAGTGGTTTCTTTTAAGGACATTGCTTCCAAATATGCATAAACTGTCTTATGCCTCTGCATTCCCTCCAGCTCACTAAAAGAAGATCATAATTAATTTTGGGCAACTTATATGGAGCATGGTAGAATGTGAACAGCATGCTACACTGCTTCTTTTGTACGGTGGAACCGCTATTAAGGGATATTCATTTTTTCCCAATTATAATTTGCTGCACTGTTTTGTAGTGAAATGGGAGAATCTTTTTCCCAGAGAAGAGAGAAATATATGACTGATACGAAAAACAGGTGGAGCTCAGATGCTGCCAAAATGAAATCACATTAATATCTGCAGACACAAGGCAAGACATCATAATAACTCAGTCTTTTCATTTTCCTTAAAGTTTTCTACACATTTTTTTGTTAAATTTTCATAGTAAAACACATAGAATTTGGGCTTGATTATTCATTCTACACTTAACAAGAAAATGAAATCCATTTAATTTGCACAAGTATAAATGATACTTCTTCACAAAATCCTACCAACTGCAAAGAGAGAATATGTTCAGGACAATGATCTGTGGAGTTGGAAAAAAGTGTAAATAACACTGGTGAAACAGTATGGGGAGAAAGCCAGCAAACCAATGGTGAGATTTTTCATTTGAGGCAGGGATAATACATATGTATGCAACAATTTCCATGAAGGACAAGAGTTCTATATTTTTTCTACACCTATTTCTGTAAAACTGGGATCAGCTGGATTCAGAGTAGAGCTGTTGGGACTTCATTTGATCTAGGTCTGCAATGGTTAACTGTTAACTTTGTGTTGCTTTTTTGAGTTGTCTGTGAGACTTTGCTGACTTTTGCTTATACTGTACTATGAAAGTTGTCTCCTTTCTATGGTTCATGTCTGCAGTGTCTTACTGCTGTAGCTTATACAATGTATTATCTTCCTTCTTGCTTTTCTTTGTTTAATTTCTTGCTGCATTATTTTCTATTTTGCAACATAGTGTGTTTGCATCTGATTTCCTCCAAACCCTTTGTTACTGTTTTGTTTAAACAAGAAAATAGACTTTATATTCAAGAGGTGGCTCACCCAGATAATATAAGGAATGTCACAGATCCATCAGCTCTTACACAGATAAAGTACAGCTTGCTTATACTTTCTTATTACTTAGCACTTATCGATATATTTCCTGATGTTGTGTTGTCAGGATTATTAATACTAAATGTGTGCTAAACTATGCAGCAGTACCAGTTCAGTGCAGAAAAACATGGTACATATTTATTTTTACTTTAATTTTGGTTAAATGTAGCATGCTGCCTGTATAATTTTATTTTTGTTTCAAATCATTACAAGGAAATGAGAAATACCTGATATGGTGTGAAATCACTTGGTGCCAAGAGGTGATACCAATTTTGTGTAGAAACAGCTTCTATGAGGTTTAACCACCAAAAGACTTACCCATCTGAAATGCACAGAATATTCAAATTGTGGCTTTTCTTCTTCTTTTTCCCTTGCTAGTCATAGTGTCCCTGTGCAATGGAGAGCAAAAGTGGGAGTGGAGCACTTCCTTATCTACTCACAGCTTTTCTGCTGTGTGTAGGATATTCAAACATAAAAGCACTGTTGAGAAACTAACTGACTTAGTACAGCACCAAGACAAGTAAATGAATCTGAGCACTCTCTGTTGCATTTAATAAAGTTTATGCCCCAGAATATGCCTGCAGTTCAACATTAAAGAAGGAAATCTACAATTAATAGATCAGTAATTCATAACAAGGAATATAGTCCTTTAAAATAAGAAGTTCTGGTAAAGATCATTTCCAAGTCATCTAAGATAACATATTATTCATTTTTGTAATGACACGGAAAACAAAGGCTGATGGAAGATCATTGGACGTTTTCTGGCTTTAATTTCTTCACTAAAATAATGTTTAAGATATGTTAGAAGCTGCTTAGGCTCAGTGTTTTAATTTGGCTTTTGATTAGAATGACCTAATTGAAGGTGAAAATAAAGCTAGTAAAAATTTTAGATGAAATTGCTGGAGGAATTGTGAAACATTGAAGAAGGTCAAAAAGTCTCAGAAAATATCCTACTGTCTCAGCATGAAATTGAAATGATCATTGTGTGCATTCTGTTCTAATCAAATGTAACACCATAATCATTATTTATTCTGAGACATCTCACAATCAGAATTATTGGTTTATTGTGGCATCCACACATACAGATAAGGATGAGATCTGCCTAGACGGCCTTTACTTTAATTTATTAATTATTAATGCCTGTTATGTTTCTTTAAGATCCTCTTCAGTGTGCAGGGATTATTTTTAATTAGTTTTAACTCTAAAATTTCAGTTCAATAAAAATTTTCCTAACTTTGGAACATCTCAGTATGGAAACACTATAATAGCTATATATATGCCTTTGGGTTTTCAGCTGTAACTGGAGCAAAGCTTTCTGGTTTCCAGAAATTGCCAGAAGCAGAGGGAATAAAGGTCATATCTAGTTTTGATAACCCTCATCATCATTCTTCTATGGCTACAAGGACATATTTATTTATATGTGCTCCATTTTTTTCTCTGCTCTATGCCAATTTTTACTCCTCAAAACAGCCATTTCATTTTCAAAGAGAGATCTCAGAAAATCAAAACTTTTTTTATAGTTGACCTACAGTGCTTATAAATCAAGATCACCCAGGCAATGAAGAAGAGAGAGAAATGTATACATTAAAAATGGAACTCTATAAAAATAGGGCTAAGAACATCCATCGGTACAAGAAGTCCTTCAAATACTAGAAACATGAATAATGTAGTTCTCTGCTGGACTCAATATGCTCAAAACAGACCACAGGCATCATTTTGTCAATACTGCAGGCTGTGAAGCTAAGGAAGAACATAAAAGAAATGACTTGTTCATTTTCATCCAGCAGGCCGGTGACAGAACTTGCCCAATTTTGAGTTTTTCAGACATCTCTTGTTTGAGGGAGAGTTGATTGTAAGGCAATAAAGTTCACTTGAGAAATTGGTTTCCTGGAAAATATTCAAGTCCAGGGTTTGTTTCCTGGTTTTGTTGCTGAACAACACCCCCTGTGCTTGGAATGTTAGGCCCTGTCGTTTGTGCTGATACTCATTCACCCTATGGCTTTAGTTTTTCCCTGCTTAGTAGGTGATAGCACTCACTTTTACAGACTGTGGCACAGAAGTGTTCTTTAGTGCTTGAAATCTGTCAGTAAACATATGCTAGTTTGAAGGAATTCATCTTACTCGCCTAAGCCTAATACCCTCTAAGACTCCTTTTCCCCTTTTCTCACACCCTGGATAACTGCAGTAGGTGGTGATGGCGCTGAGCAACTGTCCTTACAGGAGCATAGCTGGGCCATTAAGGAGATCATGCTCTTCTCTATTGAGGTTAGGTGTGCTACACAATTTCCTTCTACACACTCTACTTCTTCCTTGGTATAGCCAGGCTAGAGTCTGTCCAGCTTGCAGATTAGGCTTTAATTGGTCCCTGCTGAGGTCACTGTTGCTACCACCATAGCAAGAGGTTCAGTGCTGGAGGACTAGCTGTCTAATCCCTCCTTAGGGTCTACTGCCCTTTTGCCGACACTGCTGCGGCGGAGGTGTGCTGCGGTTGTCAGCACTGTGCAATAAGAGCGAGAGTTGCTAATTCTCTTTCTGCAGCTGCCTGAAAGTGAGAGCTCTTCTCTTAACTGACCCATCAGTGTCTAACTGGAGAGGAGTGCCAGGGTCATCTGAGACCTGCTGTTCCCAACCACTCAATTCTTGGGCGCCACTCCTGAACACAGAAACATACAATGTCCTTAATCTCCCTCCCCATTTAGCCTTCCACCACTAAAAGAATAGCAGCAGCACCAAGCTCAGAATGCTTTGCATGGATTTGGGAAGACCTTTTGTGGAGTGGGCTGACTCTGGCTGCAGGTAGTCTGCTCTTCCTTCAGTATCCATTTACACTTTAATGCCTCTTGTATCACTCTCTGACCCCAGAGCTAGTACTATGCTTAATAGATAATCTAGTTTTGAGAGAGCATTATTTCTGTAGTGGGCATGTGATGGGAGGCTAAAAGGTCAAATATTTAAGTTTTGTGCAGTTGGCAACACAAAATGAGCCAAACTTCAAGACTCTCATTTAGCAGGACCTCTAGAAATTAACTTTGGCCGTCTGTCACTCTATTAGCGTAATCAGTGTAAGACTGGATGGCAGCAATAATAATGTTAGCTGTATGAATTTAAAATGAAGTAGTCATGACTTTTTTTCAGGAAGACTTAATGCCTAATAATTCAATTCACTCTCATCAAAAAATTAGATGATTATCTCTAATTCTTTCCTCTGGGGCTATGATTTTGTTATTGTATAGAGACTATGTATTCTTCAAGCAAGTCATTGTTAAATACTAATCAGATCACATATGACAGTTTCCATGACAGTCTAATCAAACACTAGCTCTTAAGTCAGAAATGTGAAATAATTTAGACTATTTATTTTAATTGCTTATATGTTAATTAATCAAATGCCTTTCCCAAGGTAGTGATTATTTTAGTCAATATTCCTCTCTCATGTACGCACACACACATCCACACAGATTCACTCACACTTTAATACAGTTAAAATTCTCCTGTGAATATCATCAAATTAAAAAAGACCAATTTTGTTAAGCAGTTTTCTTTTAACCACTCTGCATGCTCATATTATTTTTGCTGAGCATTTTATTTCCTATTTCCACAAAATAGGAATTGTATTCTAAGTTACTTTCTAAGTTATTGTATTTTATAATATGTTGCATGTCCTGTGACATTTAAATAATTAAAAATATATGTATTAATTAAATATAAAACAGCTTTTGAGTTCTTAATAATCTTAATATCTAGTATTTAATTTATACTCATTCTTTTTGGCTCTCAAGTTCACTATTGTAATGATGTTGCATACTGCAGCGATAAGAATGTACCCTAAAATTGGGAAAAAAGACATAAGCTAAAGAACATTATATATTCTACTGTTAAGTGATTAATGCTTAGTCACATTCTAGATTCACTGTTGGAGCATGCATCCTCTAAGCACTGATCGATTTTATCACTGTTATCATATAATGCAGATTAAAAAAAAATCAAAGTATTTAAAGTCCTTATTGCTTATAAAGGTGGGAGAAAGGGTTTTATGTGAAAATTTTTAATTTCTGTTGACAGCCTGACTAAGGCAAAGTTTTTCACATAGATTCCTGATCTTACATCATATCTTTAATAGCTAGTTCACCTGGTACTGTTGAACTTACACAATCATGGGGTATGCTTCACACTGAACAGGTTGAAATGATACAGGAAAGTCCAGTCCTCTTCTTTTGCTAACAACAACAGTTGCAAGAATGTCTTTCCTAAGTGACAGTATTTAGAGACAATATAATCCACTTTGAAAGACAATTATGTATGTTTTGGAAATTTCTTCTCGATATCTTCCTAGAAAATTTCTGAGAAAAATCCCTTCAAATTTGACAGAGCACTTTGGGATGTAGTTTGAGGTTATAAACTAAAGCTTGAACTTTACATATAAACACATCAGGGTTCCAAAACATCTGATATGTACACTGTTTTTTCTTGCTGTCATAGTTTTACGTTTAAGCATCGTTGGTGTTATAGCCTGCAGCCAAAACGTTGTTAGTCCTTCCTGGTTTCTTTTTAAAGAACATGGAGTCTAGATGCCTGAAACAAGATCTAATGACATACATCTTTGGCTGGTGGTGATAGACTGGCACAAGTAGAGTTTATTGGATTGTTTCTGCAAAAGTTGTTTCAAAATAGAAAGTAAATTCATAGACTCACAGAATCATTGAGGTTGGAAAAGACCTCTGGAAATGATCTAGTCTAGCTACGTTTCTCCGCTCAAGCAGGGTCAGCTAGAGCAGGTTGCCTACGACTGTGTCCAGTCAGGTTGTGGCTCTTAAATTAGTTATTCTCTTTATGGAAGTATTGGATTGTCACAGAAAATTGCACTTTTTTTCTTGAAAAAAACCCCAACAAACCATACAGAAAGGTTTTGAAGTCTTTGATGACTTTTCTTTTCATCTTTGACTAAATCCTGAATAATGATGTCATCCATTTCCCCCTGCAGAGGTCTCATTTTTTGACGTATAAATCAAAATTCAGTAGGTAAAAAACCACTGTGGCAGTTTTTGAATTTCAGTTTGGTGTCCTATATCTTTCAGCCAGCCTACAAATTCCATGGTGTACTGTGGCACTAGCATTACAATGATGAACCACAGTGTGGCCATAAGAAATAAAAGCTCGAGAGGGAACCCACAGAGAATCCACAGACCTGCACTGCAAATTGCTTGAAGCTTTATGATGAGATCAACTATCAGCTGAGCAGGGACTGCGAAAGGGATTACCTGAGAGAGCTCTACTTAGGCAAGGGTGCCAGGAGAGCTGTCTGATGCCATTGTAAGGTTATTCTCTATCATCTCTGAAAGGTCAGGGAGATTGCAGAAGATCAACAATGATTAGAGAAAAGCAAATGTCCCACCCATCTTTACAAAGAGCCAAAAGGATGATCTGGGGATCTACAAACTAGACAGCTTCATCTCAGCCACTGGGAAAACCATGCAGCAAGTCCTCTTAAAGCACCATTCTAGGAATATTAAAGACAAGGTGACTGGATGTAATCAACATGGATTTGCCAAGGGTAAATCATGTTTGACCATCCTGATTGCTTTCTATGACAAAGTGGCTGGATTTGTCAGCAAGCGGAGAGGGTGTAATATACCTCAAATGAATCAAGGCTTTAGACTGTCTCCCACAATATTTTTGTATTTAAGTTAGGATATTATTGTCTGAATGGGTGGACAAGTAGATAGGTAAAAGAAATGGCTGGATGGTTGGTTTCAGACAGCCATAGCTAATGGATCATACACTGCCTGGAGGCCAGTAACAAGTGGAGTATCACAAGCATCACAAAGATTAATCCTGGTACCTGTCTTGTTTCACACCTTAATGACCTACAGGAACCAACAAAGTGCACTCTCATCAGCTTCCCAGATGACACCAAATTGGAGCGGCCAGCTAATATGATCGAGGACAGAGCTGCCATTAAGAGGGACCCAGAGAGCCTAGAGGAATGGGCCAACAGGAACCCCATGTAATTCAACAGTGTGGGACAAACGCCCAGCCCCACACCAGGGAAAGAAGAGCCCCTGCAATGGCACAGCCTGGCGATGAGCTTGGTGGGGAGCAGCTCTGCAGAAAAGGCCCTGATGTCATGACAAACAGCAGGCTGCGTGTGAAGTAGCAGCATGCCCTGTCAGTAAAGATAGCCAAGAGCATCCTGGGCTGTATGAACAGCAGCATAGCCAGGAGATTGCAGGAAGGGATCATACCACTCTACTCAGCACTCTTTAGGCCACAATCTGCATCCAGTTTTGGTGCCCTCAGTACAAGAAAGGGATTGGTAAACTGGCATGAGTTCAGAGAAGAGCCCCCAAGATGACTGGGAGCTGGAGCACTCAGTCTGTGAGGACAAGTCAAATGACTGGGGCTTGTTCAGCTTGGGGAAGGGATGGCTTTGGTGGGGTTTAAGCTGTTAGCAGCTTTCCAAAACCCATGAGGTGATTATCAAGAGGATAAAGCCAGGCTCTTCACAGAGGTACATAGTGTAAGAATAAGAGACAGTGGGCATAAATTGAAATAACAGAGGATCTGAGCAATCTGATATGATCTCATAGCTGACATTGACTAAGAGGTTAGACTAACGACCTCCTAAAGTCCCTTCCAACCTGAATTTATCTATGATTCTTAAGAAAAATCCTGCATAAACTGGGGGAATGACTACTGCTCAGTTAATATATTGCAAAAAAAATTTCCTCAACATTGTCAGTTAAATGTAGTTTCAACAGCGTATGGTACCTTTCATCATTGAACATACATTTTTTTTTTGCTTTTATACAGTGGTACTAATTGTTTCAAACAAAAGTGAGTGTCCATTGCCTCTGGCAGCAGTTAGGCTTTTTCCTAGTAGCTCAATAAGTAACATCTTCAGAGCAAATCGCTCCTAATTTATACATGTATGTATAACAACAGGTATTCTGTCTCTGTTTCAAGCATCTCTGCATCCCTAGGCAATGAAATTACTACCTTTTTTTTTCACAATTCTTTTAAAAACAAGACGAATGAGCTAATTCAGAACTAAGAGTCCTCTCTGTACTTTTGTAAGTGGCTTTATATATATTCAAGCATGCTCCAGAAACCATTGATGGTTAGCTCATTCATTATATTGATTAACAGTAAAACATCAGGAAAAGCATCTATGTGTGACCGCTTTGTCAAGAAAAGTACTGTCTGTATGCTGCTGTCTATGTGTATCTTGGCATTTTGACACAGTATCTAAATCACTAATGAATGAAATGAAATTCTAACAAACACAGTAGGACTGGTTCTGACAAAACATTTAAAAACAAATAGAGGATTGCAGAACCTCAGCTCAAGAAGGAGGGCATTGTCCCAAGAATTTTATCTGTAGAAGTTTTCTTTCTATTTTTTTCTCCCCCCCTCCTTTCCCTCCACTTCTCTCTGGTATTTATTTTTATTTCAAAACCTCTTGAGAAAAAATGCTAATATTTGGGTTTTTTTTTTAAGTTTGTTAAATATTTTATGAATCTAGAAGCCTTTCAGTGCTTCCTTTTTGTTAAGATTTTTGTTTTGCTTTATCTTTCCAGCAGGAACTATAAATCAATAAGGAGCTGTTCTTATAGGATTTCAGGTATGGGTTTAGCAGATGATGTTGTTCAGGATGGTTAGTATTGTAGGGAAACCAGTTTGAAAAGCAAACTTGTCAACATGAGGGCTTGCAAAATCTTTCGTTGAGGTATACAATTAATAAGATAGAGTGATTAGTCTCTTCACTGGCTTGAGAAAATGAGGTAAAGCAGCTTCCAGAAGATAATTTCAATTTCACTGAAATCTAGAGTTGCACAGCTTCACCATTCATTAGGAGAAAACATCATAGCATTATTTATGAAAGCTCTGGTAGCAAAATGAAGAGAGTCCTTTACATTGGGCAATTAAGCAAAACAATATTTGACAATTTAAGTCAAGGACAAGTAAAATTGCAAGCAATAAGTGAATTTCATGGAACTGTAGGATCATGGAAATGAACTCCATTTATTCAGAGATCTGAACTATGGTGATCTCTTTATTAAATCTGCAGGACATCTTGGTGCACAGTCAATTGAAGTTATATGAGCTGTATACTTACATTTCCATTCATGTTAAGAACGATACTTGCCATGAACATCAGAGATCTCATAGGACTGCATGTCAGCTGGTTTTGAAGCATCATTCAATATGAGTAAGTCTTTCTCATACAGTATGATGTGATAAATCTGTGGCATTTCAAGAAAGCAATAGCAGCTAACAACCCAGAGAAATACAGCGTTGATGTAGATCAATATATGTTACTTGCCTGTATTTGTAAGCAAAATTTTAGAAGACTAAGTGTGCAGATTCTGGATTTATCTGCATACACTGTTGTTGTTGCTTATTCATGAAAAAAAATGGCAGAATGTGGGTGAAAAACATGTTTGATTTGCACTCAGCTTTGGGGAAGGAAGTATTCAAAAATAGAAGAGCAAGTCCTCTGCAAATACAATTTTGTACACAGGATTGTAATTTCAAAAGTTGCCAATGAGAGTAATCAAACCCGTCAGATGAAGGTTGAATTTAACAATAGGCCATAGTTTAAATGATTCTTGATCTATTCATTTCCTAAATGGGAAGATGATCTTTTTTTGGAGCCACTTGTGGATTATTTTTGGAACCACTTTTTCTGACTTCATAATTTTTTTTGCAACAGCTATGTAGAATTCTGCCATACACATATGCCGAGCAGATAAAACAGTCTGAAAAGGACATCCCAGATGAGAACTTTGAAAAACAGGAGATAAAAAGCAAGGCTCTGAGGTAGTGATATAAATCCTTCTTAACTTCCTTGTTTTCTACCTTCCAAAGCATTGCTTGTCAGTGGTTAGTTGTTTTTATGTATATGTATGTATGTTTATCTTTCAAAGCAGTACTACAATGATTCTGTCTCTCTGCATTCTTCATAAGCAGTATATGAACCAAATCCAAATTAATGTCAAATAGAAGTTTTGGGTACTTTAAGCCTCTTGTAACTACCTCCAGATGAGCTAGACTTTCAAAGTGCCCAGTGGAGATAGATATTCTATATTTTATTTTCAGTTTCTACTATGCAGTGTTGTGGTGGAGATAGATAGATAGAAAAAGACATGTTGGCTTGGCATCATGCAGGGCTGGCCTAGCTCAGGCTGGGCAGGATTTAGGCTCAGTGTGATGTATTTGAACGACAAGCTAAGGGGAGTCTAAAATACAAGCGTCCATCCCAGAAAACAGTGCAAAGTAGACTAGATGGCATGAGTTGGTGTCCTCCATTACCAATGAACAGGGTTGCGAGGGTGAGCATATCATCTCAAATTGTCAGCTAATTTGGTATATTACAGTTTGGTGGGTTTTATCAGCATGGAAACACATGTGATATGTAACCCTTCTAATCTGCTGTTTTGTTCCTGAGGTCAGTTGAGAAAAAAAAGTTTAATTTTTCTTGTGTTACTTCTTTCCAAGAAACCAGAAGTGTGCAGGCAGTTATAAGGGGAAAACAAAATGAAAACTATTAAATACACATTATTTTAGAAGTCTCTGTTGGCAGTTAAAGTTGTGAATGTGCTGTCTGTTTATTTATTGCAACATCATTAGCTCTTTGCAGTTGCAACAAAAGATTTGAATGAGAAAAAAAATCATAGTTAAAGCTCTTGATGTGGGATAAATGGACATAAGTCAACAGAGCAACACCCTCTGAAATATCCATGAGTAGCTATAACTGTCCATATAAACTGAAGAATTACCTGGACTTGCTTTGTGCAGAAGAAACATTTTATGGGCTAGATGCTCAATAGGACCCTATCCATCTGTATTCATCCATTTATTACTAGTTAAGCACAACACAATTAAAACAGAGAAGAAAGTTAAACCATTTAACATCAGCTATGTATTCCTTCTGTTCACTAAGGTGTGTTTTAGGTAACAGCCAAATTGCTTCTCCAGACAGTAAGTAGCTATAAAGCAAAGGTCAAAGGATAGGATTAGAACTGGCAAGTTTAGGCCTGGTAGTGAAACACTGGCAGCCCTTATTCCTTGCCTCCAGTGAGGAATTCAGGATACGGCCTTAGCTGGAGTGATTTGACACAGCTCTACTGTATAATTCTGTTTAAACCTTATGATGCATTATTTGCAACTAACATTTTCCATAAATTTAAGCCTTGTCAGTAAACAGCATGAGGTTTCCATAACACCTGACTAGCCCGTCCTTGGAAAGGATTAATTCAAGTAAAGTCAAAACCCTATCATACATTTTATAGCCTGGGGAAATACTGTTGTTCTGCAAACTCTTGGAAAACAGTCTTCTACTTCCCAATTACTGGCAAGGCACAAGCTTAAAGCCACAAGCTTATTATTCTAAGCTTGGGATTCAAAGAAGAATTTACTGAAGTTACATAATGTAATTCAGAATAAGACCTTTGAAATATCTGAGCCAGGGACCCAAACTTGATTTTAGATACAGACCACATAATAAACATACAGCTAAAATGAACATATAGTAGATACATGCCAACTTATTTGCTTTTACCTAAAATTGAAGCCACAATATTGTCAGAACAGTCAGGAGAATTTCATTATAAGTTATTAAAGTTTTATAAGTTCCATCACTGCAAGAACTACTTTGGAGTAACATGCAAAAGTTACCACAGAATTGTTTAATAAATAATTGCTCTCATTTTGGTAATGTCTTACTAGCATTTCAGGAGCAGCAAAATAAGAAAGATAACTTGTATTCATTAATCATACACCAGTCAAATATCACATAAATCAAATATCAAATGCAAACCTCCAACTTCAGAGTTCTCTTTAAGTAGCAAATACAATTGACATTGACATCTGTTCCTCTGTGTATTCTTTAGGTTTCATTAATTTTAATTATGTTTATCATGCTCTATGAGCAGTTTAAAGAAATGCTGAGCAATGAATATAACAAATTATTAATGTGACTGTCATAATTCAAAGACAGCTGGAAATGCGCATACATTTGTTCTTTTAATTTTCATGCCCTATTGTCAAAATGTAGATTATGCTAAGTGTTCTTTTGGGACTTATTAATTAGTCCAAATTCCAGCAGTAATAATGAAGTTAAAAGTCTCTAATTGTATGAGTACTTTGGGATGATTACATTATACTAAAAATGCAGTGGATTGTAGATAGTGAAAGGAGGGACTCTGATTGTTGACTTAGAGAAAAATACTGAGCAACAGAATACCTGATTTCTGATCACGGTTCTTGACATGTAATCACTGTACCACCTTTTGCGAAGCTGATGCTTCTTTTTCTACTTTTGTCTCTGTCAAATGAGTAAATATCTAGCTTAGAAACGTATCAAGATGCTTTAATACTTGCCTTTTTACTAAGTATCAACAGCACTCATGCATGTAGAACACAAAATTGACAAAGTATGCATGAAAACACGAAAAATAACATGTGATGGGAAGGTAGGTCTCAAGCATTAACTATGTTTTAACCCATGAAAATATAAGCTAACAAAAGAAGTGTTATCGTCTTCTTCATTCTGGGAAACTGCTTAGTTTAAATTTGTAACCATAGTCTTCACAATGCAAATATATGTATTTAAGCAACATAATCTATTGTTAACGGGAAATCTTTTGACTGACTTGCAATTTGTGATTGTGTGAACACCTGTAACATCTTTTCTGTTCAGATGCTTAAATATGATTTATTAGGTTTGATCCTCGCATTTTAAAAATTAGGCTTTTGTGGGTGACACTCTAAATAAAATTTCAGTAGTCTCATTGACTTAAAATGTTTATGAGCGTTATCTGGTAGTGCTTACCCTATTGTATTTTAAAGAATTAAATTATTAGCGTTTATTGTAATATCTATTGAATATGCTGTTTGTTGCCCTAAATGAAAAATTATATCACATTTAAATCATAGAATAAAATCATAGAATTGTTAAGGTTGGAAAAGACCCTTAAGATCATTAGGTCCAACTGTTAACCTACCACCGCCAAGTCCACCACTAAACCATGTCCTCAAGCACCACATCTACCTGTCTTTTAAATACCTCCAGGGATGGGGACTCAACCGCTTCCCTGGGCAGCCTGTTCCAGTGCCTGACTACCCTTTCAGTGAAGAAGTTTTTCCTAATATCCAACCTAAACTTACCCTGGCGCAGCTTGAGGCCATTTTCTCTCGTCCTGTCACTTGTTACTGGGAAGAAGAGACCAACCCTCACCTCACTACAACCTCCTTTCAGGTAGTTGTAGAGAGCAATAAGGTCTCCCCTCAGCCTCCTCTTCTCCAAACTAAACAACCCCAGCTCCCTCATCTGCTCCTTGTAAGAGTTATTCTCTAGACCCTTCACCAACCTAGTTGCCCTTCTTTGGACATGCTCCAGCACCTCAATGTGCTTCTTGAAGTGAGGGGCCCAAAACTGGACACAGGATTCGAGGTGCGGCCTCACCAGTGCCGAATACAGGGGCACTATCACCTCCCTGGTCCTGCTGGCCACACTATTCCTGATGCAAGCCAGGATGCCATTGGCCCTCTTGGCCACCTGGGCACACTGCTGGCTCATGTTTAGGCGGCTGTCAACCATCACCCCCAGGTCCTTTTCAGCCAGGCAGCTCTCCAGCTACTCCTCCCCCAAAAATGCTTCAATCAATTCAATAATATTCATAAAACTTGGTTAATGAAAAAAAAATCCCACTACTTTCTGAGAATATACTTGAAAGTTAATTAGCTTT
Source organism: Theristicus caerulescens (assembly GCA_020745775.1). NCBI lineage: Eukaryota > Metazoa > Chordata > Aves > Pelecaniformes > Threskiornithidae > Theristicus > Theristicus caerulescens. Next base: position 90,937,892 of record CM036558.1, read on the forward strand.
ATGCATTGGACTGTGGACTGACTGGGAGCAAGATACAGTTACCAGACAGTTTGAAGTCTTTGTGATATGAAAACATGTTGCTGTTCATGGGTTTCAGCCCAAGTACTCATACAGTTGGCCCCGGCCCAACAATCCAGTCTGTCCAGCAGATCAACACTCCCACCCAACTTGGTGTCATATGCAAACTTACTGAAGGTGCACTCAATCCCTTCATCCAGATCATCGATAAAGATATTAAACAGGACCGGTCCTAACACTGAGCCTTGGGGAACACCACTCGTGACTGGATGCCAGCTGTATGAGTACTTGGGCTGAAACCCATGAACAGCAACATTTTTTTTACATTTTTTTTTTACATTACATTTTTTTTAATTTAAATGTATCTGCACTCTGTACCACCTACCTCTAGAAACAAATTAGCCATAATCAATACATAGGTGACATATAAGATATATGATAGCACAAAAGAGAATTTAAGGAGAAGTGATCACAAAAGGGAAATAAAAACAATAAATGTTTTTGTAGCTAACAGAACTTTTTTTCACAATTAAAATTTTGTTTGCTTTTTAAGAGAGATTGATTCTGCATGAACAATTTTAAATAGTGAACTGAAGAAAAAAGCAAGGAGTGAAGCAACTGCAAGGTTGTCCAAGTCTTTTTTACAAAGTCAGGGTGTTTCTCTCAATTGGATTGAAACAAAAAAAATAGTTTTTATTTGATTTTCTGGACAATCTGGAGAAGCATTACAGAAAGAAATTCTTATCTCTAGTTTTGGAGGGACTTATTTTCAAGTCTTCTTACTTACTCAAATAAATGGCTGTGAAAAGTACTGGATTCAGTGCTTATATTTTAGCGAGTTGGAGGTGTATTGATAAAAGGCTATTTCACTACTAAATTAATGTTGATTTATTATGTGATATACCATCTTTCTTATGTTTTAATATGCAAAGGAGTTGACTTCACATAGCTTTCATGGAATATGAATCATATCCATATCATTAAGAAATATGCAAACATTCACAAAAATGGTAGTGAAATTTTTTATTTGATGCAAGTTATTTCTATTAAAACTAAAATTTGATATAAATAATCTGACTTTTAATAAAATATTGACTACGTTCAAGCCAGATATATGACTAGATGGAGCTGCATTTTAGTGACAGATGGCATTTCTGAAGCATTTTGGGAACATACAAGATGAAAGTTACCATGATATGTCTGGGACAATATTACAGTATTATTTGAAGCACAGCTTAAAAAAAGGTAATATTCTAGTTTATTCATATTAGCCAGAAGAATGACAGGTAAAAGGTATTGGTCCTGAACTTTACAGTGCGAGTTGTGTACATTGGCTTATTCAGTAGCTGTATAAAGTCATGGCTACTGTTCTCCCACAGAGAACTGACTTCCAAGTCAGCCTTGTGCTCTGAGCAATTTGCTTACCTTTCTGAACAAGCCAAAGAAGGATTTTACCCCCCCACAGTTTACATCTGTAAATGCCTTTGCAAGTCTGAGAAAGAGTGTACGTGAGTACCCCAGGTTAGTTCTTGCTGCTGTACTTTCTACCACTGCTGCTTAAGATTTCTGCTGCAGAACATGAAAGAACTCAAGTTCATGAGCCATTTGCATCAACAGGAGATGGTGTGACATCTTCCTCAAATAAGGATACCAGACAATGATTTTACAGAGAGGACTTTAGTAATTAATGAAATTTCAGGTGCTTCTATACTAGTTTGGAACGAAAAACCATGTTCCTGCTTTTGTTTTTGTTGGTTTTGTTGTTGTTTTTGCTTGGGGTTTGGGGACGGTTGGGGGGTGGTTGGGTTTGGTTTTGGGTTTTTGTTGTTTTGTTTTTTTTTTATAAACAAGGGAAAATATTAAGAGCTATTTAATATTGTGTTCAATGTCCATAATCAAGAGGTAGTCATAGTAACTGCTGCAGTGAATCCCTCGCAACTCCCACCTTCTGTTCCTATTGAACTCTCTCTGAGAAAGCAGACCTGTTCCCCAGCTTGTCTCATGTTGACTTCAGTGGAGGTATATTTGTTATACAATTTGAGTATCTGGACATATGTATTTTGTTCTTAGCTCATATTTATACTTGCCAAGACTACAAGAAAATTGTATATGCATATTTTGAGCATATGTGCATTACATATTGAGAAACAGTGTGCTGTATATAGGCCTGGCCTGCTTTCGATTTAAATACTACTTAGATAATATAAAGTTCTTCAGTGAGGCAAAAAAATAGGAAGAGTTTCTTTTTCCAGGAAGCGTATTCAACCTGAAAAGGGAAGGAAGTAGCTAAAAGAAGCAGTCTCCGTTTCACTGTGTAGATCTGTTTCATATTGAAACTGTTATGTGCCTCCTTCTGTGTAACACCAGATTTATCTCCAGCAGTTTATATCTTTTCCTCTCTTTACTCTGCTTTCAATTTGTTTGTTTGTTTACCCTTTGTTGTTGTGGTACCCATGGATTTCAAGATGAGATTGCTTTTTTTCCACAGAGATGGTCTCCACAGATTAATCCAAACACAAGAACATTTTGTGAAGCTTCTAAACAATTGAAATCTCAGAGTTTCGGAGGTGGAATTTGGATGAATGCACATCTTCACCACTGTTGTTGCTGCAACTGTTACAGTTGCATATAAAGAAAAGATTTTTCCCATTAGGGTTTCAGTAAGGAAAGCCCACAAGCTTCACTTTGAATTGACACTGAAAAGTCTATCTATTGAGACATGTAGTACAATATGCATTTGCTAGATGTTAATAAGTTATGCCAAGCTTTGAATTTGAATGGAGGCTCTGCTCTCTGTAAATAAAGAAAAACAAAACCACTTTTCCAAATGAACTGCAAGAGGTATAGAAATCACTATATGTATTGTTCTTAAAAAAATAAAATGAAAGAAAGCATGAAAGAGATGGAGATAAAAGAAGACCTACCAATGAGAAGGGTGTTTCGGTAAACATTCTTGCTCACTGTTACAGCTGTGCTTTTTGTTTTACGGGGAATTTTGCTCTTTCAGTTTTTCTTTTTTTTTTTCCCCACTTTGAACTATGACTGATAGGTAAAGTTGATTATTTTTTTTCCTAGAAAAACATATACAGGAAATTAACCACCTGCTAATGAAACATCTCCAGACACCTCTGGTCACTATAAACCTAATCACAATCCTAATTGGCAAGATGAGCTACCTAAATCATTCTAGTTACTTGCACCATGGCAGAGAAGGGTGAGCCCCCTGATGTTAGAGGGGAATGGTGCAGGAATCAGGTTAAAAAAGTTCAAATTAACTTTAAAAAAAAAGATTTTTAAAATGTAAAGCTGATCTTAGCTAGAATCTTGCATAAACTTATATGGCAAGAGAATCAGTTTTAAATGCTGCTACTTTAATTATTTCACACTTGCATAGTTCGATCCAAGTATTTTTCCACTCTTTGGTATGCATTTTCTTTTAGCTTTTTCTTTGGAAAAGAGTGGGCTTTGAAATGAGTGCCTGTTCTGCCTAAGTAAGTCTCCCATGAGATCTCATCATCTGTTGTTGAATTTCTTATGTTTATTTAAATGTACTGATAGAAGTCTTATTTTACTTTTTTTTTTACCATCACAGTAAATGAATTTAAAGCTAAAATGTGTTAAAGGTATAAAGTCCAGCGAAGAGGTATTTAAATCAGGGTCAGCGTATAATCTGTCTATAAATCTGCAACAACTACTCACAGATTTATTCTCTCATGAATACACTATGTCTCAGGTCCCACAAGTTAAGCATCTTGCCTAAGGTCACACCCAAAATCTTTGGCGGAATCAGAAGCTAAAAGCTTGTATTTAATTTAATGCTGATTTTTCAGAAATAAATTAAATCTGTTTCAGAGACTTTAGAGCTTTGATACATACATAGATTATTGTGGGGCTGCAAATTACCTGGCATCACCTGCTCTGCAAAGCCTACCTAAGTGCACATTCTTGCCCAGGAGCATTCTGCAAATCACCTGAGGAAATGTATGAATCTTTCACCAAACGGTAAAATTACCGCAATATACCTTGTATTTTTTATGGGAACCACTGACCAAGCCTGTGCCCAAAGGACAGACCTTGCCTGTCGCTGCTCTGGGGTAACTTGCTACTCTGTGGGACTTTGGGTGTCCAAACACTTAGTGCTATGGTATGCCTGGGTTAGTGTGAGGAGAACTTCTTGTACTTACTCGTTTGGACGGCGTGTGGCTTTTCAAACTACAGAACAAAGGACGGAGCGATTTCTGCCTTTGAGACCTTGTTATTGGCAGTCTTCTATTCATGGGAGTTTCTCAAGGAGAAAGTGTTTTGAAAATAGTGTGCTAAAGACTAATGAGAACATAATGAGATACCTCTGGTCATCCATGTTAGGTTTGTTCAGAGATGTAAATAAATGTAGAGAGGACTAGGTAAAAAAGAAAAACAAAATGAAAAACCAGAGAACAAACCACTTGAAGAGAAATAGTTTGGCAGTTTTATTCATTAAATGTTTTGTGAGGAATACGAGTTTCAACTTTATTTTCCTTAAACACAAAATATTACAACAAACAAAACCAATTCCAGTTAGAATTCATTAACTGTTTATTAGATAGTTTCCTGAAAAGCTAAAGAAATTGGGGAATTATGGTGGGTTTTTAAATGTTATTGAAAATTGGTTGAAAAAATTCTAATGAGCTAGGATAGTGATAGAATCATAAAATGATAGAGCAGCCCAGGTTGGAAGGGACCTCGAAAGATCCTCTGATGCAGCCTTTCATGGGAAAGGAAGCCTAGATGAGATTATCTGGCACCCTTTCCAATTGCATCTTGAAGATCTCCAGTGATGGGCACTCCACTGGGGACATTGTTCCAGTGGATGATTGTTCTCACTGTAAAAATTTTTTTTCTTATATCAAGATGAAACCTCTCCTTGTGCAACTTGTACCCATTGCCCCTTGTCTTCTCCTTGTGGCTTCTTGTGAAGAGAGAGCTTCCGTCTTCTTTGTAGCTGCCCTTTAAGTACTGGAATACTGTGATGCATTTTCTAAGGTTTCGTTTGCCTATTTATGTCTTGATGTGTTTTTATTTTTCAATAAAAATGCCTAGATATAAAGCCAAACTTTTATGTGTTGTTAATAATCCCAGTTATTAGTCATTATGTGTCTAACCTTGCTCCTGTAGAAACAAAGGGGTAGTTTGTTACTGGCACTGAAGTGCAGCAGACTGGGCCCACAGCTGCAAAGTCAAGGCGCTTGGTGTGAAGAGGCTTCTTTCCACCACTGCTTGGGGGAGTATTGTCTCTAGTCATGATTTTTGGATTTTTTTTTCTCCTAAATCTAGATTATAGAGGACACCAATTGCATTTTAAGGAAAACTTGACCACAATACAGCTTAGCTGGAGACTTGTCTTTATGAGAAGTCTCAGTAAAATATATTGAAAATATTTTTTACTTGATTGATTGTTAATTTGCATTAAGTTCCCCTATAAACATCTTCAGTCAGAACTAGGCTTCAATGTATTGTGATCAGCTACATTAATTCTTACTTAGTGTATTCATATGTGTGGAACTTGATTGAAATAATCTATTTCTACATGCTTAGCAGTATGTTCTATTTGAGGTAGTGTAAATTAAGTTTTCAAAGTCTTTCTATATGCAGGGGCTTCAACTTACTTCCACAGTGATAACTTATTACATTAATTTTGAAAGTTTCTTTCTATCTATCTGTCTGTCTGTCTATCTACCTATCTAAATTAAGCTTTCTTATTTTTGAATAACTTCTGTGAATAGGCAAATAGTACAGACAAATCCTCATCTGTGGTTGAGGCAGTTTTTAAGGGCAAAATTGCTTCTTCTATCAGGAATTCAAGATTAATGTTAGAGCAGATCTTTCTTAATACACATATATTGCTTCTTCATATGAAATTAAGTTACTGCTGTGGTGCACTGAGAAAGTATTTAGGTTAGTATAGTAAACATGATCAAGTACTATAATAATTTTTCATTCTTTAATAATTGTTCCTATGGCAATTAAAAATAAGGTCTTTTCTCATAAATTTGTTTTTAAGTGCTGCTTCCAAATATATGGTTTACTCTTAAATTCAGAGCCACTGAACTTATTGAAAATTCAATGACACAGCCCCTATTAACATAAATATAGCTTCCTATAGGAATAATCTGTCTCTTCGCAGAGTATGAAGACCAACAATATTCTGATGTCTCAGGGTTCTGGGTAAAAAGCACGTGTCCAGATGAAAACTGGTTGGATATGTTCTCCATCCGACAGTGCCCAAGGCGGTATACTTAAATTTAGAAAAATATTGAAATACAAAAATCATAAATATTGAAACTGTGTGGTTATACTAAACAAAATTTGCAATGAAGCAAATGTAGATGCAGAGTTAATTTCTGCCCATGATTGATGACCTCACAACAATGATTCATAGCTGTGCTATGCTCTGTCACTCACAAGTTATACATAAGGTTATCCGTAATGACTAGAAATGAATAATGTATTTACAGTCACTTCATTCAATATCCTTTGTCCTGTACACACTTCTCCTTGAAATCAGGTTTTCCAATAAGGCCAGGACCTTATGAAAGTCATGTAGCATTCATAAACAATTAAGTAGATATTTAGACAACTGCAGTTTTAAGAATAATATAGTTTTAGGTTTTAGGAATAATATAGTTTTGTTTAGTTATGTTCATATTGGGGCAGATACAGAGAGCACTGATTCAGTAGAAAGTCCTGCACTGAATTCAGTGAGCGTAATATCTGTATTTTGGCACTTGGTTGCTTAGCTGAGTAGGGCAGGTGTAGGATTGGAGACAGTTAAGGAATCCATTTCGTCTTCTGTAAATGGGTCGAAAAGTACTGGGTAAATTCTTTCACAGAGACACCATCTGCCCAACTAAAAAAAATAAAAAAGAAAGGCAGACCTTCATGATTTTGCTCTCATCACTCAACTCCTTCCTCCTCACCTCCCCCAAACCCAAGTCCTCTCTCAGAAAAGAGAGACACAGGAAAGAAGAGGGTCCCAAGTAGCTAAATGTCCTTGCTGACTGCAGAGTCAGGTCAGATGGATTTCTTCAAGGATGACACAATGCAGAAGGAGTTACTTATCAGGGAGGGTAGATTTAGATTGTGCAATGTTTGAAAGTTTGCTCATCACATACTTGTTAGAACTGTTTCTTGCCTCATCTCTGACCTTATCTTCTCTGTTCCCAAGGGTTGCATTATAACAACATTTCCCTTCTTTCAGTATGATTTACATTCAGTGAGCTGACACAGCACCAATTTTGCTTCCATACTGCTATAGCAAAAAATTCCACTGAAGAGTTCAGTGTGACTAACAGCCTCTCAGTCGCCTTATTGTACACCACCTCAAAATGATCTCTCTAGTCAAACAACAAGTACAATAAGTGGACATTAAGGACAAGAGAGTCATCTGTAATCTCTGCCTACCTGCTAATAATGAATATTCTTTATATGCAGGATAATGCCAGATTTGTTTGTTTTCAATGGGGTTCTGTGGGGGAGAAAGGGAAGGTTGGCATATACCTAATTCTAAGCAATATAAACAGTATGAAAAATGTCATCTTATTTTCTTTCAGAAGGTTTGTCACTATCTTAAAAAGAATTTGTACACGGCCAACACACTTATTAAAATTCATAAGGTCTTAACTTACCTAGCTATGTCACCAACTGACAGGCTGTTTTTTATCTGTCTCCATTTCTACAATCTCATTCTCACATGAAAATGGGTTATTTTTGAATGTGGTAAATAGAAAAATGATGTCAATTTGATTTCTCTGTCCTCTGTTTATCTTATTCTTTGTCAATCACATTATCCATGTTATGTATCTGAAGCCCTTCAATTCTCTTCTTTTGTTCCACTTATCGTTTTTATTGTATATATACACACACCTCCCCGCACACACCCACAAACATACACATATAAAGTCTTGACACACAGCACTGACAAGCCCCTTAGATTACCACATATAGATAAATAGATGTGACATTGAATATGTCATAGCTCCTCTATTCAAATAGTTCTTTAGCTTCAATACCAAGATAAAATAAATTTTGCCTTTTTATTTTCCGCAGTCTCATTATATGTGCAAGTGACTTGAAGTATGAAATCTTTTCATTTCTTAGTCATAGAAACTCCTTTTTTTTCCCACATAATGACATGTTTTGTTGTTGTTGTTTTAAAACTGCTTTTTCTGAGCTCATTTGAAAGGCATGAAGTTAGAAAATATTCAGAAGTTGGAAGTAGTGTTAATGTAACCCCTCCTGATATTACAAAAGGGTATTACAGAAAGGAAATTATTCTCAGCCATGGCCTAAGTCAATATTGGTAAAGCCACCCTTCCTAAAAGTAAATCTTCCCCAGAGCTTAGTGACTTTGAGTTTGGTCTTAAAGTACTGATGTCTTCACCTTACTAAAGTCAATGGGAACTTTGACATTATGCACAGCTTAAAAATAATTATTTAGGTTATACTGTTTCTGCACACCCCTCCCTCAGTATTAGGAGCTGTGTCTAAGGCTGATGGTTCGTCTTGAAAGGACTGCTAAATGATTAAAACAAATACAGGGAAGGATGTCCTTTGAAAGTAGCCCCACATTACTATAGACCAAGCTGTACAAAAATGTGGTGAGGTAAGTTTTATACATTTTACCTCTAGGTAAAATTAGCTGGCGTTTGTTTCTAAAATGTTTGCTGAATTCTGGATTATTCTGTTTTATTCTCTTTCTACTATGGGGGAAGTCTTGCTTCTTTCTCTGACATTGTCACCAGACTCATTCCCTGCTGGCCAGCTTTCTGTATCATTTACCACTGCTGCAGATGTTTCGTTGCCTAGGTAACATATTCCATTCATTTCCACTTTTGTTCTAAAAAAACCATGAGTCCCTCTTTAGTATATTTCTGTGTCCCTGGAGGTGGACTGAACTTGTTGTCTGTTTGATTAAAGGGACCAGGAGTCAGCTCTGTTCCTGAGGTGAAACTACAGCTTTTCTTTTTTTTTTAAAGTGAGCCAACCAAACCCACCAAAATGCTGCTAATTATTAGAGGTTAGTTTATTAGGACAAAAACACATTACTGAAACAAAATAATTCTTGAAATAGAGAGGCTAAATGAAGCTGTGAAAATAAATCTTCCCCAAGCCCTCAGTGTCCAGGCAGGATGACTTCTTTCTCCAGCCTTGCTTTGTAGCCTAGCACTTTCCCTGTTTTCCTGAGTTGAACCTGCCCCTGCTCCCAAACAGGGTCTATTGCAGAAAATCCCTTTTCTACGCCTACTTCAGAAAGTGTACACAAGTCAACATTGTATATGTTTATCATCATGATCTGGTTTTGTTGACCCCGTGCTGCAAAACCTGTGCAGTGGACTCCTGCCTGCTACTCGCAGTTCCATTGTTATACTCTGAATTCTGAGGCCTTCAAAATGTTATCTGCATTCTTGATAATAGAAATAGATATCCTTGAATTGCTAGAGGGGAACTGCAGCTCACCTGCTCTGCCATGTATGCAGTAGCATTTTCCTCAGAGCTGTTGGCAATGTTATGAAATGGTGAGAAAATGGCTAAAAAATTCTCGTCTAAGCACAGATACTCTTCTTACGCTACATGGTTTTAGGATTTAGTAAAAAAAATAATGAGGAGAAATGCCTCTTTTATACAGGTTTATTTCCCACTTTTTCTGTGCACCCTGAAATAAAAGATGTGACAAATATTTTCAATAACCAATAGAGTAAACTTGAGAAGCTGTTTTCCTATCCTAGATGAATGTTTGAGATAAAAAAGTGAAGTCTTACTCAGAAGAGAGGGAAAGAGAGGCAAAAGAAACTAAGAAAACAGAATTCAAATCAAAGCCAAAAGAAAAAAAAAATGATGTGAATTAAGTACAATTAAGTTTAAAAATTATTCAGGACATTTTGTGAAGACTTAATTTCCTTACAGGTCTTTAACAAAGTAAAAGAATAAAAAAACACCAAATGAAAGATCTCTTTGACCCTCCGTGTTCATTTTATTAATATTCAAAACAGGCAATTTGACAATCACAGGAACATTTTTTCTAAAAAAAAATTCAAAATGAGAAAGGTAATGTAACCTATCTTTTTCTTTTAATATAGCCCTTTTTCTATTTGTGCTGTTAGAAACATTTGCTTCCAAATCCTACGTAGCATGTGACAGAGGGAACATCTCATGTATCTGCTTCCAAACTCTATCTTCTGTTCCTGCTTTTCACCCCAGCTGCACGAAACATAGCTACATTTGAGATTTTGGAAAAAAACCTCAAGGATTTGATAGAAATACTGTTAAGGACTTGTATATGCCCTTGTAATGCTGGTGGGCACTCTTCTTTTTTTTTTTTTTCTTTTTATTTTTTTCTGTCATGCACTCGAAGATGAGATCTTTATTCTACTAATTGTCTTACACTGTAGCTGTATCTTTCATTGAAGATTTTGCTACAGTGATATCAAGGTTACAGAAAAGTTTAGAAGTTTTTTACCTTTAAAACATTACTTTCCTCTCTTAGACTCTATATCCAGGACTTAGATCTTGTCATAACATTCAAATAATTATTCGTGTATATAGGACACTTAAACAAAATGTTCCAATACTCCTTTATTGAAAGCAAATAGGTAGAGCTACTAACTCATTGGTCACCAACAACTCTGCAATAATGAATTAATGTGCCTGCACAAGTAAGAACAGTGTAACTGCAGACACATTCTAGTTTCCTGTCTCTGGAGATTTACCTTAATCATTGAAAAAATAGCTAAACCAACATTTTTAGAATAATGAAAAATACTGCGACATATTGTCTCTGTTATTGTTATTATCCTTTAAATAATCCACTTTTATTTTATTACATATTGCATATCACATATTTTATCACGTCATAATAATTTCATATTAATTAGAGTATAATCTGTGATTTGGAAAGCCAGTTCTATTTGTAACAGAAAGCCTTTGGATTTTTATATAAGAACAATAAAAAATTACTATTACTTTATGAGGCTAATAAAGCAAAGCAGGAAGACTATACTGTAGTATTTTAAATTCCTTTTTCTTGCCTCTCAGTGCATGTACTGCTGATGGCAGTTGTGTAAATTAGGTAAGAGTTAGGTTAAAAAGCTGAAATTTTGACATGAATTCTGGTTAGGTTGACTTTAGGGTCCTCTGATTCTTACCACCCATCTTGAAGTACCATGAAGGTGCTTGATTTTCAGACATTCTCAGCACATCATGAAAGCAAAATCTCTTATCACAGCTTGACTGCCTGATAGTGAGGCACACAAAGTCCTTAATTTTGAAACTGTTGGCTGCTATGTCAGAGTTTCCCTCGTGTTTGAGATCCAAGGATCTTCATTCAGACTCATTACCAGCAACTGGCGCAGTTCAGCTAAACTGTTTGTCAGATGCCTATAGGAGATTTATCCTATTTCTGTAATGTATACCTACAAAGATATTACCAGTATATTTCAGCTGGCTAGAGCGCGTGTTATTTTTCTACAGAAAATTATGTTGAGTTTTTTCAAAAGCATGAAAATTATTAGGGTTTTGTCTAATTGACACCACAGCATAGCTTTTGTCCCCTGCTCCTGCAGGCTGTGGAGCAGAGAGGGCAGAACTGCTGGCTGGGCTATAGGATGAAGAGGACACCAGCCTCCAGCCTTACTTCTTTCCTGCAGTGGGGGTAAAGCCACCAGGTGGATAGTGTTATTCCCTCCAGAGACAAGCAAAGAGAGAGGTAGTGACTGGGTGTGTATAGGCAGACATTAGCCATCACCTCCCTCGCCCTTTGGCATGGTAAATGGTATGCCTTCTGAAAGTCAAGGTATGCCTATCTAGTACATGTAGGACCTATTCCCACCTGAGCTCTTTGGGCACTTCTGTCATCAGCAGTAGAGAAAACGGTGTTGTTTACCGACATTTCTGGTGCTTGTTGCAGGTTGTGCCAAGCCTGCCAGTGCCACTCAGTGAAATGCTGTGGCGAATGCTGTACACCTCAGCCCAGAACTGTTGTCAAGAGGAATTAGTCTGTCAGCATGGCTCGGCTCTTACAAATTGCTAAGGGATTTTGTGCATGTGTTATCTCAAGCTCCAGTACTGCTGTTTTTGTGTGAAGGTACTTCTGGAAAACTATGTTGTTATAAGTAATAGCTCTATGTCATGTGTATGATTGGGAAGAAAATTTGTTTTTGATTTCCTTTGTGTTTGTTTTCCTTTTATTCCAGGTGGCACAAAGTCCCAGATCCTCATTTTCCAAACCCTTTTTGTTCTTCAGTTCTTTCTTTGCATGGAAGGGCAGTATTTCTTTTATGTTTTTCAGCCATGCAGCTCTGTCCTAGGTAGTCCAAAGGCACATCGAACCCTGTATCCTATGGTAGCAGACAACAGAGGATGCTTAGGGAAGAGTATGGGAACAGGGCATGCCTAGATCCTTCCCCATTATTTTCTCAGCTTTCATTTTATATTCTAAATAGAGAACACAGATGATGACTGGAAGAAGGATTCATCACCGTTGTTTTTTCACAGGCAATGACAAAATGAGGAATAAGCAGATGGACAACTTCATCCAGGCATCCAAACCAATAACCAAAACCATTTCTTAGGCCTTGCCTAAGAACCAGAAAATATCACTGTCAAAGAATATCTGATATTCATGTAAAAAAGTCTTTTCTTGTGCCTAAAGTCATTCATACAGTTAGACTTGGACTAGATTCAGGACTGAATCTTATATTCTAACTTGAAATCATAGAATTTACTTAAAGGAAACTATAGAGTCAGTTCCTAAACTGGGAACTACCTGATGCTTCTGTAATCACCAGGTGCAGGACTGTGCCAAGCAGATCTGGTCACGTTCATAGGGCCTAAATTAGCATAACAGGAGCTTTAAATGTTCAAAACAAGGGCAGTGTAGACCCTGGGCTACAGTGCATGGAATTTTCTAGGCAATCCAAATGGTGATTAGGTGAGTTTTATACATAAGTTTTTATGAAAAATGGCAATACTTTCATAGGTGTTAAATTATTAATCCTTATACTATTTATGGTAATATTTTTATCATAATTAACCTATTTAGTATTAATGAGGGTGTATTATGTGAGATGAAAGTCCTATTAATTTTGTAGTTAAAAAGCCATTCAATTTTTATGCTGCAGCATCAGGACATGGACATTATAGTGTCACAAGAGTGATAGACACAGTGGGAATATTATTTCAGCAGGCCATAATAAGGAAAAAATCTCTCTTTTTCAAAATTTCGAGCCTCAGTTGATGTCAGGCCTAGCATCACCAGCGGCGTTTTGTAAATGTATACCAGTCAGATGCCTGCCATTCACAGCAGTGAAATTCTAAAAGTATGGTGTTTCTTTTTTTCATTTTTCTACCTTTCTGCCCTTTTTGACCTCTATCTTACTTCTCCTCTCAGGGGATCTTCAACCTGTGAAAGCAATAGCCACATTTTCTTAATAATAATGTCTCATGTTACAGTACCGAACACGTGTTACTCAGTAGAACCTGGGGCTATAGTCAAGCATTGATTTTTCTTTGTTTCTTTTTTTTTTTTTTTCAGTAGAAATCCCTAGTGCTGTGGATGGGGATTTTTACTGAAAAATTGATTGCTTGACCTGCACCTTGATTTGACTCAGAGCTGCACACCTTACAGTTATTGCATTCCAGTACAAAGGGGCACTGATTTTTTATCTTTTTTTTAGCAAGTAACCTCTGCCTTGATAGACATATAAAAATGAAGAATACATTCATCGTGATTCATTTCCAAAAATAATTGATAGGCCTGCCTGGCTACATAATAAGTCTAATGTTAAGAGTAAGAGAGTCATGTATTATGCATTTCTAACATAGCATGATGAGGAAGCATTGGCAATGCTGTTCTAGAGGAGCAAGGCCCAAGGTCCTTTCACTCTGATGCCCATTCTTCATGATCTCTTTGAACCTCCTAAGCTTTCTGCTTAATAGGTGTCCTCTTTGTTCTAGTTGTGTAGGGAAGTTTTCAATCACTCTCGATTTACTTTCCCATTTACAACTTAAACCAATAAAAATGTCCAGTGACATGAAACTTTCCTGAATTGTTTCAGAAAGCCTAAAAAAATCTGTGGTCTACCTCCCACCTCTGTTGTTTCCCAAGACTGGCCATTTCTCCAAAGGCCAGAGCAGAATTAGGCATCAAGCTTTTGGTAAGTGATGCCATTCCAATTCTTTTTCATTTGTTTTTACCAAAAGTTAACCATTGTGTTTTGGAATTTAAATTTACTAAAGCCCCAGCTCAGGCAAGCTCTGTTCAAGATCAGTGCAGCTACATAAATGTTTTTCTTGTTGCTTAGGTTAATCACAATGGACAGGAGGATTTTGTTTTGGTTTTGTATAAAACTACTCATTCTTGGTAGGCAAAGCTACAGAGGCAATTTATTCATATCTGTTATAACATATGCCTGTAATAATTTTTAGAATATTAATTTTTCTATCTCTAATGCAAAATGAAAAACACATTTAAGACTCTCAATTTAGTGTCTTATCAGTCTAATATAGTTTTCTCTGTCTATTTCAGTACTGACATTATAAATAATCTTTTTTTTAAAGTATATACACAATCTTATATAGACTTACCTTAATATGTGAGTTGTCTGGTAAATGCTAAAGCAGTTTGGAAATTTTTTTTAGGCAAGCATAGACACACAGCTGCAACAATACTGTGTTACTTATCTGCATTTTATACAAAGAGTTGTATACACACAGAAATTTATGTTCCAAGTCTATGACTAGCTTTACATACTGAGAGCTGAAAGAGCTTAAGATAAAAGAGTGACAGGAATTGCTACTTTATTTCAAGAACAAGTGAATATCTATTAAAAGTACTAGAATGTGGTGGGTTTTTTTTTTTAAATAAATATTTTGACAGTTTCTTATGCTTCTAAAGAAAACCTAAGCAAAAACTTGGGGGCTTAGCTGGAATTCTGTCATCAGTGAAAAATATTTTCTGTCTTATGCTGAAGGTTGAACACAGTGATTTTCTGTTTATGTCCTATGAGCTTATCCTTGCTAATTTAGAAAAAAGATCAAGCAAACTTACCTGGAAGTGGTACGCATTGGCTATATTAAATCAAACCAAACCACACTGCTTGAATGGGAATATTGCAGTAGTACAGCAGGGAAAAGATGGTCTCAGATATGACTGCATGCTAAATGTAAGTACCTTTTTATCTTTTTTTTTCCTTTTTTTAATGTTTTATTGCTATGATGCTTAAACAGGACTTCGAGAAACTTATACTATTCTTTCTTACCCAAGCAATCACTTCAGAGATCGCCAGGCTCTATGTGAGCACTGGCTAGTTTTCTTGCTCATGTTGCTCCTGCTGGAAGGGGTTCAGCAACATCACCAGCAAACAGCCAGGTCCTCAGCCAGCCCTGAATTGCCCAAAGCGATGGGCTGAGGGGAGATTCAGCGACCTGCAAAAGGTCACCTAGGATTTTCTTATCCTGTGATACTCTTATCCTAGCGAAATTTCCATGAAGCACTGAAACTACTCTGTTCTCTATACTCTAAGTACAGTGTTTCTAAACCATAATCACTCTGAAAGTCTATGGACTAGTTTTACAGAGCGTGGATGGGCAAATACATTTTTAGCTATTTGTTGGTGTATGTAAGACTGCCCCAAGCTACTCAGGTGATAGCTGGCAGAATGACGCAGCCATTTTTGCCTCTGAAGCTATGACTCCTACATATAACAATTGCCTTCTTATGTTTGCAAGGCACGGGCAATTAATTGAATGAAAAGGTTGATCAAAATAATTTAACAAAGGAACCATTGTTTTTCTACTTATCTGTGAAAGAATTCCCATTATTTCAACAGCATCAGGAATTATCCTCAGTAAAGCTTGACTGTCTAGATCATGTATCCTCACAAAGTAATTCAGAGCACGTTATCTCCTCTTTTGAGAGATAAATGCTGAGGAAAAATGTGATTTCTTTCCGTATTTCATTTTGCTGGTTTTGGTCATATAGCAGTTATGGTTATAGATAATAACTTTATATCCCGCTTGTGTTAGGAGGAAAAAAGTTACAAAGTGTATCCACTCGGTATATTTCTGTAGCCAAAATATTTTATATAGGGCATGCTGCTGATGTTGCAAGCTCAAAAATCAGCACAGATGGACCGAGATGGCTAAATAAATCCTTGAACGTACTCTTTCTGTGGATGGGGTTATTTCTTGAACTGGCATCTGTGCACAGGATTCAGACTGGAAAAGAGATGGTTCCTTTGCTGTTCTGCTGAACTACCTGGGTTTGGGACTTCAGTCACGGTGTGCAGGAGTAAGTATAAGTCTGTGAGGAAAGGTGAGCTGTGCCTTACTGTTTCTAAGGGGCAAGAAGGAAGCACAGAGATTTCCAAGCTATCCATGTCAGGTTATATTAGGTATCTAACTCTTGTGTAATTAATTACCTATACAGTAAATGGAGAGAACAGGTGTCTCTTAGAGATGAATCAGAGCTGTAAGTTAGATGGCTACACACAGGCAGTATATACCCTGCTCAGAGACCTGTTCTGGGTCATGGAGACTCCTGGGGTGGCTCCAGAAGCAATGCAAATTTTGGTTCATATCAACCAAGTGACTCTATGGTGCAATACTTGACTTTTTTCTGCTGAGAAATCGGTCTTATTCCCCAAAACAATTGAAGCACAGCCAGCCAAACCAATTTTCCATTAAGTAAAAAATGTGTAACAACAATTGAAAAAGGTAGATCAATGCAAGTTTGTTTTTAGACCTCCCGCACTTCTATTTCAAGGTCTTTCGCTGTTAATTTAACTAATTTGGCATTTAGGAGAGAGGAAGGAGATGGTCGTTCTTGAAGCATTACGTTTGGTAACAAATTATATCTGCAATTGGGTTTTTCTTCCCCTAAAACAAAATAATGATGACATCTTGGGATAATAAAAAAAACATTTCCAGAAATATATTCTAGAAATTATTTTTCTTCTGTCAGATGAAGCAGAGTATATGGCAACCCATAGTGGATCTGGGTGCTGGCGTTTATTTAAGAACCAGTGGGATTAGATCTTTTACTCTGCTTGATCATCCCACACACTCATTCTCTTGCTCCTCCCTGGGCTATATTCCCAGGTCTTGAGATTTCTTTCCCGCAGGGAGGTCGCTCCAGGAAGGTCGGTCAGAAAGTCATGTCGGTTCATGCTGTGTCACTGCTCGCAGTCACCAGTCCTGGGTGTTAGTGGCCAAGGTCCCTGGGCGCTGGCTGGCTGGCATTCATTTCCACCCAATAGCCTGATCTCCAGGATCTGACTCCTCTTCTGAGGTCTTTCCTGCAGGCAGAGTCTGCATCTTCAACTTTCCAAGATGGCTTCCTCTTTTTGGGAACCCTTCTTTTTCACACTTGCTCTTCTTTCCAGAAACCAAGCCCCTGGTTTCTCACTCTAAATAGTCCCTGTGCAGAAGCACAATGTGTGACCAGTCTCCTGCTTGGCGGTTCTTGTCTCTGTTAACCGGCAAACTGGGGTCATGCCACTTCTGTTTCATCCAGGTGCTATGAATGTTTGCAATCAACCCATACTGGCAGCAGCTAGCAAGCAGCAGACTTCAAAAGTTCAGTTTCAGGCATTCACCCACATGCATGCAATAATCTGTTACCTGTCAGCATTACCAACTTAAATTTTTTTTCACCTTAAATCACCTCCTAATGACAATGATCCTAACATGCTATTGTTTTATGCTACCATTTCAGTTTGGGGCCTATTTCCTTGTAAAGGCTAAGGTCAACCATAGATGCTTATTAATGATAAACTGAGAAGACAAAGGGAGTGAGTAAGAAATTCCATTCCAGTGTGCTCTTTTCCTCCCTCCTTTGCTACTTTAAGGTAAGATTCGGTCAGGCTGGTCTGCCTGTGTATTCCTTTAACTGCACCTTATAAAGAATAACCTAGTTAAAACTTACACCATTGTCTTATTTGAATATTTTATGGATTACTCCAAAGCAAACGGTATGAGTAATGGAATTTGTCAGGCTATGTGTGAAAACAGAAGTTGATTTAATGACAAGAACTTTTAGTCTGCTGTGAATAGTGTTTTATCACAATGAAGCAAATATTTTCATCTTAGAAGCAGTTTGTGTAGCTCTGAAAGGATATTTATATACTTATCAGTTATTAATACAGCAAAATTATTAATATTGCAAATAAAGAATACTGTATTTAATAATATGGCTGCTGGTATTTATGCTGATCAATAGCTTTCTTCCTGTTTTTACCAAAAAGATATCAAAGTAAATTATGTGCTAAATCTAATACTCATGCCAATAGAGAGGAAAATATTATTGCAGAAATACAATATTGTACTGCATCAAATAGCAACAGAGACCTAACAAGAGATAAAGTGGAGCTGAAACTACAGAGAGGATGAAAAGTTGTCAGCAGAAATAAAAATTGAGTTACGTGAGAATTAAACTATGTCTTCACTCTTGCATATCTTTAATTTTTGTGACAATTCATCACCATTGTACTCATCCTTACAAAAAATATATTGTGAACACTCTAAAAGACACCTATGGCCATTGCTAATTTTTTTTTTTTTTAAAAGTCAGTCCTACAGCTTGCTAGAGGAGTGTGCGAAGTACATCCCATAGATCAAGAGCCTAAAGAGCTTTGGTGAAAGCATATATAGTTGTTGGATACTGAAAAAGGCGTGTTGCAAGACAGATGAGAGATGATATTTGTTGCACCCCTGCATACACACCAAAGTCAAGTGTGGGCACTTTGGGAAATTACAAATGAGAAGGGAAAGGAGGGGAGGCGGGTGTCTCCAGAGTTAGAAGTCAGATAAGCAGCAGATTTCAGGACTTCTATAGACAATATAGTTACCTAAATTGTGTCAAACCATGCATTTCATGGATCTAAGTACTTTTGTTTTTTAGATCTGGTCATAATGGAAGATCCCATTCTTTTAATATTTGAGGATAATGATTTGTTTGAAGATTTTTAAACTTCCATAGGTTCAAAGAATACAATTTTTCCAGTAATACTACATAGTATATTGCTATGCAGTGATGAAAATGATCATTCACGTGATCATTTACATTTAAAGGAGTATATCAAACCAAGTTAGAATTATAAAGTTCTCTTGTTCAATCATTGATATTTCATTTGAAGGTAAAGGATACTTTATTTTTACAACACTTTTTTTCCATGACAAAAATTGTTTGCATATTATTATTTTATACCTGAATTAGTTGTAAATATTTTTATTACACTATGACAGCTTCATGACTGAGCTTGCTTTGGTGAAAAGTGTAGAGAAAAGAAGCAATCCATATGGCAGCTGATTTATGTTCAGAATTAATTTTAACTTACCAGCATTCTCTAAGCAGAGGCTCTTATGTAAACTTTCAAAGTTAGCCAATGAGCTCAATTCCCTGATGAATAAGTCCCTGAAATAGGAATCAAAATACATGAGAATTGCTGAGTTATAGTTTCTGAAGCATAGCATGTATAAACCATAAAGATGACAGACCTATATTATGACAGCAGTTATAAAAACAATAGATTCAAAAGTCCCTATAATTTATTTCAGTTAAAGGATCTTAAAGAGCCTTGAATAAGTAATCTCAAGTAAAAAAAAAAAAAAAAGCTCCAAAATCATATTGGATACTTTTTGTTATGTCTCTACACTGAAGAGTTAAGACATTTTCTTTAAGGAGAATTTTAAGTTTGGTAGTAAAACCAAAAAGAATAAAATAAAAATGGCCTTTTCCTGAAAAGACCAATTTTTGTTTTTGTTACAAAACTTTATTTTTTATGGAACACTTTGCTTTTTGCTGCTATCCTCCCTCCCTTTCCTGATTATCATAATAATTATTAAAATGATAGTCCTTAATTAATTGTTTAAATCTTTAAAATCTACTTATTTTTTAATAGCACATTGATAAATGAATTATTAAAGTATATTAATTAAGAATGATTTGCACAGAGCTAAAATCTAAACCTTGTAGGAATCTAAAGTGAGGTAACCATCAACCTTTGGCTTCTATAGAAGCAAGTCAGCTCCTGAGATGGGCATTTGCTGAGTCTAAATGTTCAAGTTTTGTGCAACGAGCTTATAATGTGTTATACCTGAACTATTGATTTACAGCTCTAGAGAGCCATTTTCCTGCCCCTTTTATATGAGTAAGGAGTACAGAAACTTCAACTTCACTCTTAAGTATAAGATATATAAAATTAATACACAAGAATAAGCAGGGCAGGGATGGGTATGTACCTGGTGTATGGAATGGTATTTTTAGCAGTGGCAGCAGTAAAGCCAAGTTATTCCCATGCGAGATCTGATTCTTTTGATCTGAACATTACTTAGTATGCAGAGAATGATGGACAATGTATAAAAATAAAAATGTAAAAGTGCCATTAACTTCATAAAAGAGCAGCAGCAGCAGCCAAGTTAGAAGGTAGGCCTAATCTTAATATAAACTAGCTAACTTTATCTTGATTAATGTTTGAGCAAAATGGTTTTAAACTTTCTCCTTGTAGTTTCTGGCTGCAGTGAACGTGTATTGCTGTGCTGGAAACTGAAAAGTAAGTTTTGTTACCACATGAAAAACTTCATTGGGGATGAATATAGAAAAGTTACTAGTAGGAGAAAGCTTATATATAATATATGTAAATGTTGAAAACTCCAGACTTCACTGAATGCAGTTGAAATGATTTGTAGGGAAAGGAATGAGAATATTTTTAACTGGCAGTGGTGATGCATAGTCCTCCTGGCTAACCGTAGCGTAAGAGCAGAGTCCCTGAAGTTGAGCAGTGCAAGCATGAAGCATAGTCTGATTATAATCATGCACCTATGAACTTCAGATTCTTTAGCTGCTAGAAGAAGGGCAGTTTTTTCAAGTTAAGCATGGGTACTTACCAAATCCCTTAATACAAATATGAAGCTGATATTGTTAGAGAGAAGTGGTTGCTCAGGTGATCATGGTGGTTTACAAGTAGTGACGTCAGAGTCTCTCTTCTCCTCAGCTACCAGTAACGAGATTTTCTGCTCTCTGTTGTAAGTTAAGTGCATACTTCTATGCATTCATTAAAGTACCTTGATTCCATCCATGGAGTACGGATTGCTCTGCTTCTGCAGTTCCAAGATTTCAAGGCACAGAAGTGATAACAAACTTGGTATAAATTTGAGCGATATCTTAAAAGGTTGTTAGGATCAATAAATTTTTATTTTAGTCAATATTTGTGTTGTATCCATCCAGTCAAACTTACATAGGCTCTAACAAATTCCTCTCCCTGCAGAAAGGGGGTCATCCTCACTTGTGCTAAGTTAAACTGCCAAAAGAGAGCATGAACGGAATGTGATACTGTAGTGTCTGAAATTCCACCAACGTGTTTGTGAAGGTCCCATAGTGTTATTTAAAAAACTTGGTTTTGAATGGAAAATGTAAAAGATCTGGTAATTTTGGGGGGATGTAGGTTTTTGAGATTCCTATTAATCTAGCTATGTGTAAAGTCTGCAGTTTGAGATATTGGTATAAGAAAAACTAGGTCATAATTATTTAACTATATTTTCCATGAAGCATATGCTCCTAGAATATGAGAAAATATTTTTTGTTCAGCATACATATATATTAAATATATATATATGTAAATATATACACATATATATAAATTGAAATATATGTATTCTTGATTGGTTCTGGATAGGGATAATACTCCATATTCATTCACTTACAGGTCTTTCTGATGAGATTTTTCAATGTCGGGTGCCGTGGTTTATGTGGACAGCTGTCTAGTAGGAAGGATTGCAATATTTAACTAAATTAAATCTACTTACTGACAGATGGCAGTGAATTTTGGTCACAGCCAGCAGTACCTGAATTATTTAAAGGTAAGAAGCTCTATATTGTACTATTGTTCTCTTTAGTATAAATTTACTGTTGTCTGTAGCCATCTTTATTGGCAACAGAATGGAAGAAAACATGGGATTAGAGAAGAGGTAAAACTGCATACTCTGAAAGCATTATTTGATGAAACACATCAAAATAATATCAAGATTAATATGACTAAGTGCTATCAGTGCTTCGGGGAGTGGAGTAAGTGTTCCTGACTGAACACATAAAATATTACCACAGATAACCAATAAGGGCTTTCCTGTATATGAGGAAAATAGCCCAAATGTAAGCTAAGTCTAGGGAAATTTATTTGTTTATATTAGCTGGAATTGGTTTTAAGAAGATGTTTTTAGAAATATAAACTTACCAACTAGTTAAGGCCCCATTGTTACTTTCTTGATTTGCTTGTAAGAAGGTAGCTGAAAAACATGAGCCCTCTGTCTCTTACTTTAGGTGAAAGTCTCCTGGTTTCTATATTTTTGGAGGAAAAGCAATGGAATATTTTTCAAGGAAGCGACTCTTTCTAAGTGGGGACTCTAAAGCCCACTCCACATCAGGAGCAGAGTGTAGGAGACCTGACCTGTAATAACAGGGAAACGCCTCCCATAAAGACAAAATATACTTTCACCATTTATCAGTAATAACTATCAGAAGGTCCCTCGCTTCTCCATGAAAAAACCATACAAAGAAGGAGGTGATAAATTCATCTGTCCTTCCCACATCTGAGAAACCAATGCCAATGTCAAGATCTAGGACACTGTGCTTCAGCCCCTGTGTCCAAAGTCATATGAGGGCAAAGATCCCAAGGAAATAAATTGAAAATGCAGACATTTCTTTTTCTTTTCCACCTCTTGTAGAAACACTTTTGTTCTTTCAGTTTATGAATGAGAACAGCATGTACATATTTTCTGGTGAAAATGGCACCATTAGCAGTTTTCTAAAAGTAGGTTCAGTCCTTGCCTTTAATTTTAGAAGCAGTGTTGTACAAAAGGTGAAACTGCAAGTTGTCCAGCAATTATTTCTGTTACTGTGCTGATGAGTTGGGACAAGACTAATAGACAAGGTGGGATAAGACAGGAAGAGTAGGTGTACATTCTCCCATTGTTGTCCCACCTTGCCTGCACAGTGGCATAAATAACTGTAGTGATATTTAAGAAGTATTCAAGTAGTAATTCATAAAGAAATGGCATAAATGTTTGTAATTTCTTATGTGAAATAAATTAAAATTTCCACTATTCAGAGATGTTTTTTAAGAACCCATACTTTTTTAGTCTAGCTTATCATTTGTTTTAACTTTTCTGTTAATTTTCAAAAAAATATTTTATTTTTTAACTTATGACAATGCTACTCTGACCTGTGTTCATCACAGTTGTGAGACCACAAGTTTATGCAAGTCCAAATTCAGTATCAACACACAGGTCTATTTTATCCATAGATGGAAATTTCAACCCCAATAGAATCAAAATACATTTAATTCACAATGGATAAGGCCAATTTCACAAAATAGGATACTTTGCCTATCAGTTCATGTCCATTCACTGTTCGTCATATGGGAGCTCAAACAGTGAATCCTGGAATATATTTATTTTTGTCATTTTATGTGACTTTTTGATCACTTGTTCTTTCTAGTCCCTTTCATTTAGCACTACTAACACCGTGGTGGTCTGTGTTGTTTCAGTCTGAAGCACTTCAGAGCTATGGGCTGATCTTTCAGGGTGTTACAACCATCAGGGTTCGGGTCGGGCAGGTGCAATTGGAGTGCAGACAGATTTGAGATGTGGAAACAGCAGTCATAAAGTGACCTATGCACTGCACAGTAATGAAGACCGTGAATTTGTTAATCAAGAAGATAAACAAATCATCCCAAGCTTCCATGATCTTTGATGCTTACTGAAACGGTGACCCACAGACAGGTTGTGCTGCTGCTGTTAGGATTTTTTCCATTTGGAGAGGGTTGACCCTCCTGTGATGTCGGGCCATACACAGTGGTCAGACACCAGTGTTGGTCCCCCCATACTATTTTTTCTGTTCAGACTTGGTGAGGAAATACAAGTATATTGAATATTAACTTACAATTACAAAGTTACTTTTAAAACAGGAAGAGCTTGTTATTCAGACAGAAATCTAATATCTTCTCCACTATTTTAAGCACAGTACAAACTATGAAAGGTACAAAAAACTGTTCTATAAGCAAAACAATGACGATTTTTTTTCATGCTGTAAATTGCTTCAGCTGTGAGTTTCATCCAAGCGTGGTTCAAAGGGAAATGGACTTTGGCAACAGGCAGATGTTTTCCTTTCAAACTCAAGCTAACAAAGCAATCAAATATGAATGGTATCAAATTATCTTTGGCACATTGTATGTCCCAATACAAATTCTTTGGATACAGAAAGAGAAGTGTTTTCATCTGATCAGATATCCACATTTTTCTACAAGTAATGAAAAGAATCTCCTATTACTTAGAGCTAGCCTCTAGAGGAAAGTCCATACTACAAAGTAGACCAAAATAGTTATCACTTGTACATCAAAGAAGTAACATCAGAATATATAATAAGGATTATCAATAGTAAATGTGATATTTTGTAGCCATTAAACTCTAATATTAACGTACTTAATCAATATGTCACATAGTCTTATAGAACTGTATTCCAATAAATCATATTAAAGCTATAAATGAGCTCTCTCAAATTAGGAAAAAATAATTGACTTATGACCCATGGGTGGTTTCTTTCCTCTGTCAAATTGGTCCCTGCTGATTTCAAAACTTGTGTGAGAGAGAGAGGTCTTAGGCAGTGTGACACTTAGATGATTCTGAAAATGGTCTCTGTTTTCAGACAGCATGCAGAAGTGGGGTCTGCCTGAAAGACTTGAGGTTTCTCATTGGCACATGCAGCTCACAAAGATCCACATCTACCAGAGGAGCTTGATTCAAATAGGACCTAGCAAACATCTTCTTATATTATATTCCATTATTCTCTGATCTGTTATTCTAAGCACATTCTAAAACAATACCAGTTATTTGTAAAACAAAAATCAGTTTTGAGTTCTTTGTCATTAAAAAAAAGAAGAAAAAGCTTGACTTTCTTGGCTGTTACCAGCTATATGTTTTGTTGTGACTTGGTGACTGAGACATTGGTGGGGCAATTTATCTCACCTTAGGAAAAACTCCAAAGAATCATAAATTCAAATACACCTTCTATACTTAATCTGCTGTACATTTTCATACATGAAGCATTTCTTAACCAGACCTTTGGAATCTGGAGTTTATTTCTTATAAAATCAGTATTTATAAATAGATCAGATTTACCCAGGCACTTACTTACTGTAACAGCACAGTCATAATTTTATTAAAACTTAGTGTTACAGATAGATATACTAATAAAGTAATTCTAGCAAGCAACCAGAATATGCTATCTTAACAAAAACATTGTGTCTTTGTTTTCTACCCAATAAATAACAGCAATATAAACTTTTTGAGTAACAGAGTAGCTTCCACACAGTATTAGACCCACCGTTCAGTTCACCTGTATTTAACAAACTTGCCAGGAGTAATTTTGCCCAGCTTGTATTTCTGTAAATAAAAAAACCCAACCCTATCTAAAGTCAACATCACCATAAATGTCTTTGTTTATCTAAGTCTCCTCTTGGAAATGTGGGCCAAATTCACAAAATTTAATAAATGATTGACTATAGCAGGATGAGATCAAGGGAAAAATACTTCTACTTCTTTCACATAAAAATCTAAACCTAAAAGTTTCCACTAGGACATGAAAAAACTTACCATTCAGATTAATGGGAGGCTATATATCATTAGCACTAGCTGGTTCCTACAT
This sequence comes from Theristicus caerulescens, assembly GCA_020745775.1. Lineage (NCBI taxonomy): Eukaryota > Metazoa > Chordata > Aves > Pelecaniformes > Threskiornithidae > Theristicus > Theristicus caerulescens. The sequence goes on from CM036558.1 coordinate 90,963,639, forward strand.
GACTCACCTTGCAGTTTCTTAATTCTGTTTTTCCAAATTAATCAATTCAGAGATGCCATAGATACCATATATGTATAACTTATATGATCTTCTGAAAAGGTCTTCTGTGCTTCATCCTTTAGTGAGTTAGAAATTTATTTTGTTAATGGTTGCATTCCCTTATTCATTGATCCTGTTTAAATTACTATTTTGCTAGAGACAATTCTGCAGTTGCAATTCACTTATGTTTTCTTCTGGCAATGTGTTGTACCAGAAAAATCTGGGATACAGTTCATTTCATAGTACCGTTCCCATTAGACCTTTGGAAATCAGTCCCTTATATTTCTGGAAGACAGATGTATGAGAATAAGGTGTGAATCTTTGACAAGGACATAAGGGAACTGTATACTGAAATTCTGGTGCTTACTTTTAAAGTACAGTTTTTCATCCCTTTCTCTCATTTTTAACAAGTTTTAACATGTTAAGCAGGCTTCACTTTACTTTGATTGCATATCCTGGGGCTTAAGGACAACTTGTTTTGAATCTCATAGTAGGAAAATGGCCTGTATTCATTGAATGTAGGTAACAATGTGAGAGAGTAATTTAAAATCCATGCCAAATTAACAAGAACTTTATAATCTCTGATGATTCTGCAGCAGTGAGATTCTCTCCAGCTAATCAGATCACCTGTCTCTGTGAGAGCCACCTGATTATAATCATTCCAGAACTTCCTAGCTATTAATGAGGAGATTTTGTTTTAGCAGGCCATTAATGATTAAAAAAACTTACACAGAGAGAATGTCATAATCAAGATGAAATGATAAAAGACCAAGTAATAATTTTGTACCTGAGTGACACCCAACTTAGACATATTTCAGTTATCCAACAAATTGTTCATCAGGGAAAACAGGCATAGGCCACCAGTAGTATATTAACTAACCTTCTCAGCTTACCTTTCTGCTGAAAAGCTACCCCAAATGGTTAAACCTGAGAAGGAAGCAAACATGGATGAGAAGACATCAACCAAGATTCAGCCAGCACCTTCTAAACTGTCAGCAGCCTTAGTCAAAGAAGAATGATGATTTTTGTGAGTACCTGTGTGTATGTGCACTTCCTGAGAAGATGTGATGTGTGCTTGTGCCAAAGCTATTTACTCACAATTTTTTGAAGCAAAGAAATGAAGTGAATTATTTACATTTTTTTCCCTCTGCTTTTGGAAAAATAAGGCTATATAAATGCCTCAATGTATTCAGCTGAGAGATAATCCAATAGTTCTGATGGAATTTAATTATAATAACATCCTAATTGGAGGTAAATTAAATGAGAGTATGACCAAGTGCTGTCACACTAAATGAAAATTCAAATTACACCAGTAACAGACAGCTCTGTCCTAGAATTATGACTTAAAGAGTGTGACATTTTGGTTACAGGTTAATCAATGAATGCTTCACAAATATTTTGAAGCCTTCCTTGATCTATTATAGGCTAAATTAAATCTAAACTTCTGACAGACACTGAGCAGGAAAGCAAAGTGAGATCACTTTGGAGAGAACAAAGCATGAGGAATGGAAGGGGGAGTTCTTTGTTTGGAAGATGTGATATCCTCACAGCTTGGGGTTTCCTCCGGTCCCTCCACCAATACATTCAGAGGTGCACTGGACTGGTATCTAATCAATTGTTCTCCTACTGTGTTTTTGAAGTATCAAAGGAAACATTTTTTGACAGGAAAAGCATAGATCTAACAGACTGGTGAAGCTTACTGTCATTTCTCCTAGGCCTTATTTTTGCCACCGTGTTTATCAGGGAGTGTGCTGCTATGCTTCCTCAAGGGAGCGCAGCCGGTGTCCCAGTCAGCGGAGGGAATGGCTGTGCCAGCAGCCAGCTGCCCACATGCTATGTGATTGCCCCACAGAGCTTGTGTGAATGGAAGGAGGGACTCATCACCTCTGTGGAAATTTTTGTCTCCCTCCCCTCTGTATTGCCTCAAAACACAACTAAAATTACATCATTTTATCACCATAGACATATCTATCACAATTTTATCTTGTAACAGTTATAACTCCCAGCTCCCCATAAATCCCTTTGCTTACTAACATGCAGCCTACTCTGTCCCCCACGCTGACCCAGAAAGAGATCAGGCAGTTTTACTGACTCATGCTCTCCTCGTGATCACAAACCTTGGTATTTTTTCACCACCGCCACCCCCAAAACAAAAACCCTGATATGAGTTTGTTCCAGTCTAACTCACCAGTCGTATCAATCCCTTACCTCCTTCCTGCCTCCTCAGTTGTCTAGAAAACAAGCCTTCGCAAAAAAAAACAGCCCTTCATCAATAGAGCTTGTCAGCTGTGGGCTCTGTGACTGCATTTTCCTGCTCTTTAGCAGCAGATCTTAATATCTCTAAGAAAATGACTGCACAACCAACAGCCTGTACTTTTTATCCATCCATAAATGCACAGCTGGCATCCTTATGGGATTTTCTATTATGCATATTCAGCCTAGCATTTTCAAATCTTCAGATGGTCTGTATTATTTCTTCTTTTGGGAAAAAATATTGTAGAAGCAGAGGGCTGTTCTCTTAATCCTCTGCATTTAGCTAAGGTTAGCTTTGGGATTTGAATGGAAAGGCTTTTCATTTCTATTCACTCCTATCTTCCATGGGGTCCCAGAATCCATGTGGTTGCTGGTGAAGAAAAAGTCTCAGACTCACTTTAGGAAGTATGGAGATTCTCTTCAGCTAAGTGTTGTTGAAAACACAGGTTCCAGCCACCAGTTTAACATTATGCCCTAACTGCCATTTTCTCAACAAGGAAAATTGCTTGCTGAGTGTTAGATTTAACGGTCCTATTGAATCAACCAGAGGGACACAAAAAAACCTGGAGCTGGTTTATCAATTTGTTCCAGTTTTACTTGCATTTGTCTCATTTAGACAGCACTGTCAAAACGGTGTCTTTCTGGAAATACTTGCATATTTAATCCTTGTGATTAAATTTTGCCCTTTTGCCTTCCTGAACTCTCAAAAAGTTAAGTTTGGCAGCATAGTTTCTCATTTCTGGTGATCTCTTCAGTAGCATAACTAGAGCAGCTCAGAAATGTTCACCAAAACAATTGGATATGAAACATTTCTTTCTCCTTTAGACAGATAATTCTATCTTATTGAGGGCCTGTCCTGGAATTTCATTAATGACTACCAAGAGAAAGAGGGATTGTCAAAACTCTCCAACTATATGTAAGACTGTATTTGCTAGAAGCATGATGAGTTACATTAGAACAGTTCCTAACACTTATGAGTCATCATTTCCTAACGCTATGTTACTGACCACTACTATTTTAACAGATGAATCTAAGGTATGTTTTATATGGTTATCTGCACAGTTTAATGTCAGTGGAGATCAATAACCCATCCAGAAACTAATAATCAATACAAATATTGCAGCTCAGAAGAAGTCATTAGCCCTTTTGTTTTCCATATAATGGGGTAGATAGATAGTAACTGAATGCTTTTTAACAGCTGTTTCATTTCCCTCTCATGGCCAGTTGGAGCCAGAATCACTTTACAAGCCTGTGTGTCTAAAAACCAGCGATTTATTTTATTTATTTGACTGAAAACTCTGGATGCTCATAGATTTAACTAAATTCTAGGAAGATTTTATGAGGTGTAGCAAAATTAAAGGGTAAGTCTGTTGCCTTTGCACCTGCTGACTTCATTGGGAATGACTTGGAAGCTGAGCTGCTGAAAGAAGGGGCATCCTATGGCCTCTGGTTCAGGCTTAGAGGGGATTGCAAAATCTAAATGTTAGATAAAACACCACCATTCTTTCAAATGCCTGACTCAAGCAGAAGAATCCAAACCTGTAAGTTATCTCCTAGGCCTCCTGTATAATGGGAGAATTGAATGCCTCTGAATGGGATCCCCAAAAGGCAGCATATTCAGTAGAGCATCATCTAGTCAGCTCACTTGGTGAATAGATATATCATGTGAGATAGCATAAAAGCTTAAGGCTCAGGATTTATCTTTTGAATATTGCCCTTATGAAGACTCATATAGGAAAGTAATATTATTCCTACCATGGCCCTGAACTCTCTCCTGAAGGCAGGTGTCTATTTCCTTCTTTTTAGTGGCTTGAATTGGCCACTGGACTAAGAAGCATGGCCACTGGAGTAGGAAGATTATCTCCATTTCTGTTGGTATGCTGTAGTCTACAAGTTGCAGCATTGAATCAGGAAACAGTAAAGGAAGATTCATTCTGCTTCTTCTCAAGAAGATACTATGAACAAATATGGTCATGAGATAACCTGAAGAAACTGTATGTTTAGAAGAAAGAGGATTTCTGTGTCTCAGCTGAGCTATGTCCTCTGTTGCATTGCCTTCCTGGTTCAGAGTTTTCAGTTCTTTTTTACATCTTGGAAGAGTACTGTTGGGTAGAAAGTTCCACAAAATTGATTGTAACCTTTAACTGGATTATTATTTGACCCTGCTGGGCTGAAGGAGACACTGGTTTGCCTCTTTGCAGGTAGAGAAAAGAGCTGAGGCTGGTTTCTTCAGGAAGAGTGAAACCAGTCTCTGTTTTCCTTAATGAGCCCTCTAAGGGGAGAGGAAAACTTCTACTCTGGTATTTTTTTAAATAACATGGAGGCTGCAATTGCATTTTTGAGGAATTTTTATTTTGTTGGTGCTCATGTGTTTATAGAATATAGAATGAGCTGCACGAGGAACAGAGGCAGTCAGTCATAATGTTTCTTGATCCTGATTGGGTAGGTGATAAGTTAGCAGGATAGTTTTGACTGTGATGTCTCAGACAGAATGACTTTACTGTAAATATCAAAGATAAAACAGGTAAGCATTTATGTGGCATTTCTATTTTGCAGTTTGATTTTCAACTTAAGACCACCTTCTGCATCACACTGTTGCTCAGAGATCTGTAAAGCAGTATTGGAAATTATCTGTGAGTGCTCTTGATGACTTCCTATTCTAATATTTGCTCATCATCCAATTTTGAGACTTGAGCCAATAAAATGTTAAAGTCATCTATCACAGTGTTTATGACAAAGTTAATGGTTAAGGATAGTTAAAACACTGGGGCCCAATTATCTGCATATACTGTGTTAATTCTTTTTTTTTTTTTTTTTTTTTTGTTAATCCTGGGACCACAAAATCAGCTATTTACACTCAGTTACAGAGTGAGTGGTAATGGTAGAAACACTAAACCTGGCTATGATGCTAAAGTTTGCTTAGTTGTCAACAACCCCCTGGTTGGAGCCAATGGAAGGTCAGGAGACTGATTCAACAAATACATTGTTTTCTGGAAACTGGAAAGTTTGGTGACCAGTGAATTCAACAAATGGAAAATTACCATTGTAAGGGCTTATATGTAGTTATATAGCGCCAAGGTTTTACTGAGATATTTGCATGGCTAAGCCAATTTGGTCCAAGTGTGTGCAGGCACTTTATAAACATGCATTTCTAAAAGCTCAGTCCTGTGATTGCAAATTTCCCAAGTGCTGCAGGAAGCTGAGAAGTTAATGTCGTTTATTACTAGTAGTTATCAAAGCATAAGCTTAGTGGATGCCTTCTAGTTATTTGCAAATAGATACATCTGTTTTCAAGTAACCAGGTGTCTCCAGTTCCCCATTAACATGTGCTTAATAAAAGCAATTGCTAACAACATACTGATGGGTGACTTAAAATTGTTTTCTTAGTATGATTTAGACCTTTCATCAATCTACATTATGAGATGACATTTGCATATTTTACGTGTGTTAAATGATGATGAAGTGCATAATACAGCCTGTGCTCTGTGTTGCTTAAAGCCCCTGTTGTTCATTAGTTAATAATTCCATTTTGTTTTGCACACTTTGGACAGTCTGGGGGAACGTGACTCTGTAACCTTGTTTGGAAATAGATTTCCCAAAGTTAAGGGACTGCCTGTTTTAGCAACTCTCCTCTCAGTTCTGGGAAACTTCACTGAAGATTTTTCCTGTGATGTGTTGGGTTTTTTTCTTTTTTTTTTTTTTTTTCCTCCAGCTAAAACAACATATTCAGCCCAGTTCTTTGTAAATGCTTCCTGTTTTGCCTGTCTTTCTTCCAGTAGAGGAATGAAGCAACCCTCAGCTAGGAGGTAACATCTACAAGGAACTGGAAGGGAAGGAGTAGGCAGATGAAGTGCTTGACAACAGAGTGGGAAAAAGCTGGAAAGTTCAGATTTGGAAGCATGTATAGTATTAGGGGACAGTTTGTTTTCTAAGTGGAGGGATAGCTTATACATATTCTTAGTTCTTAGAAGCTGGATAAATCTTATTAGAGATGAGAAAGTGAGCAAAACAAGAGACAAACATACCTCTCCTCAGTGCTATGAGGTTTATCCCAACTGACAGAAGTCATCTCTCTAATTACAGAGACAATTGTTAGATGGAAAATGACTTCAAATGAACAACTGATTTTGTATGATAACAGTGACAATCCCTGTCCTATTAAAAGCCCTTTTAGTCTACTCCCTTATAGCATTGTGTCTATATTATTGACATTTAATCACTTTGAATCAGAGAGTATAATACTGATAATTTAACAAAGTGACTTGTATAAGCTAACCCAGGAATATAACAAACTCTGAGACATTGCAGGACTAACTCTACATTTCTTTCCTGCAGAGCAAATTCCTAACAAAGTCAGGGTGACTTCTTTGCTTTTGGATGAGTGTTCAGTCACTTCCTGAAAATTTAGAGGGGAGGTAATAATCATAAAGAAGTGTTTATCATTATCATATGCCACTTTAGCCCACAATTTTTTTTTTTAAAGCAAACCCTAGAGATTCTAGATGCTGGTGTTTCCAAAAAGGGTATGGGATCGTCTGCCCTGAAGTGGAACATAATACTGAGATACACGACTGCAAGAAGCCTATGGAGAACTATTTGATAAAATAACAGGTTTTGGCCATGAATGGGTGATGTTTTGGCAATCAGTCAGAGGCTAACACAGCTTTACCAATCAGGATTCACACTGTGAGGAAATTATCAATACATGTCTGATTATAGTAGCCTTAATTAAACCTATCCTGAAAGTGCCAGGATGCCACCGGCCATTAAACTGACCTTTTTTTGTTGTTTAACAAATAGGGACAGATCCAGCCTTAGTAAATTGGGCCTATGTCCAAAAGAAGAGAATGAATTGTTGTCACAGATTAGAAGGTTGTCTCTCTGTGGCGATGCACAGACCACAGTGGAGGGTTACTTGCATGCTGACAGAGTGCTCCCTGACATGGGCCAAATCCCAGCCAGGTCTCTAACCAGTCTGCTGTTCTTCATATGCCAGATACACAACGCACACCACACCCACCCCCAAAATCCTGCTGCTGCCTTCACAGTTTATGAAATAATAGTGTCCAACTGGGATACAAGTGCCAAGTGTTAGGTATGCATCTTGACAATAAAATATTTAAAGAAAGGTTTCATGAGCTTGTGCCTGCAGATATGGATATTACAAAGGGGCACAAATGAGACTATAGCCCACTTCCCCCTTTTGCTTACTTCCCACTAGCACCACCCATTTAGGTATATTTGCTGTTAAAGAGTGGTTGCATGACCTCTATACCATGTGCTGGTGGCAAAGCACTGTCTGCATGGTGCAGGTTGCAAAGCACTGTCTGCATAACCTCTTATTCTTCCCAAGGAGGTTATGACTCAGTAAGCAGGTAGGGGAACTTTATAGTACACCAGCAGTTCTACTTTTCAAAGCATACTGGTGCCTAGCACAGAAGATCTGTAGTTTGCACATTGAGTGTGCAAGCTTGTCTTGCAGGCAAAAGAGAGCAACCAGTATGTTGTATGTTTGTGCTCGTTTAGTGGGCCATAGCTCCTTTGTGTAGGAGACATAAACAAGATGAGTCATTATGACTCTGCACTCATGAGGCTAGAAATAGGCAATTTATAGCAACATCCTGGAATGGTATCACAACTGGCATTTCTGTAGATTACCATACTAGTGACAGTTTCTTACCATAGCATTTTTAAGACATCTGTGTTTGACCTGCTTTTTAGATCATGACTTCTAGAAAAATGTATCTGCCATCTGGACAAAGAGTGTTTTAATCTTTTTTTTTTAGAGGAAAAGAACTTTTTGGTTCGTTTGGTTTTTTTACGAACTCCCTTGAAATTTCATTTTCAATATATTCATTGCTGATATATTTAACTTTTTTTTTCTCCATCATGAACAAAGTATTATTTAATCTCTGAAGGAAAATATTGAACTTGACAGTTGTGGAAAAATATCATCTTTGTTTGTGGCAATGATGTTGTCTTTAAATCTGGCACATTAGCCTATATCCCCCTAGCTGCAGCAACATTTGAGCAAATAACAGATGGGGACAGGATCAGGGCAAATTATGTCTGTCTGCTTCTGATGATGTTTCTACAGCTTAGGATAGAACTGCAGGTCTCTTTTAATGGTTAGAGAAATCATCCGGTGCTGCAGATAGGTAATAATTTAGAATATGACTTAGATTTATTAACAGAGGAACATAAGCTTTCTGCTAACATGAGAACTGAACTCTCAAATATTTCCCTTTCACTGTCCTCTTAGTTTAGATAAGAGGCTATCACTATGAATAGGATAAACAATTTTATCTTATGCCATTACTGTTTATAAACAAATGTGGGGTTTTTGCATGTGCATGACAAACCTTTTCTGCCCACATCAACCTTTCCCTGAAAGAGGATGTGCATAGTCCCGTTATTAATCATAGAATAGGACAAATGGGACAGTTATAACATTGAAAGGAATGTCAAGGAGTTTATCATCAGGAAGCTAGAAACAGATGCCTAAATATGCAAACGGTTCTGTATATGGAACGAGTCTTATATAAAATGTTAAAAACAGGTACACAAATATTCTGCAGTTTCCCTTGTTTTCTTCCAGTTAATCACTGTTTTCCTATTCTGCGTTTATGTTAGATGTGATATAGACGCTGGCCCAAGCTGTAATTGAAGTGAAACTCTCAGCTTTTCTTTTGATCTGTACAAAATGTTAACCCACAGAGAGTGGGTTATGAGAGCTAAACAGGGAAAAAGGGAAGAAGGAAAGAAATAGCAGGTTGTTGGTTTTTTTTAATAATTCAAGATTTCAGGAGAGTTTTTCAACTGTTAAAAATTTTCATCCCATTTTCTGACTCCAAAAGATATTTCCTGCTCTTCAGTCATCTAAAATGTGAGGCAGACGATGGTAGCAAGAATATTATGGAGGGCAGTTGTCTTTTTCTCATTTTTAACACTGCTGTAATGAGGATGACAGAATGAAGTAGAACTTTCAAGGAAAGAAACAGGTTAAAAGATTTCCTCCCTTGCTTTCTTTAGGTAACTAAGTCTTGTGTTTCTTCTAAAACTGATATATGAAAGAAGTGGGAAGTGCACAATTTCCTGCAAACTCTACCTCTTCACATTGTGAAGAATTTCACCATGCGTAGAAGTTTACCTTATGCATCCATCCCTCTTTTTAGAATAAAAATCTTGGTATCCATTTCATTAGATCGGAGCAATAAGCTGGGATTCAATGGCTATTCTATGAAACTCTTGCTTCCATTCGACAAATTGAATGAGCAAAATAGTGCTATCAGTGACCCTTTCCAGAGTAAGTTTTTAGTGTTTGTTGCTCATAGCTAGTCTTTAATATTTATGTGAGTAAAAGAGGCTGTAATTGCACAGTGCACCAAACACACACACTGTACAAGAAAAACAAAATAGTAGTCGTCTTTGTCTGTGGGCAGTGTATTAATGCTGACAGTATAATTCAGTATTGCTTAGCATGGGAGCAATTGGTGATATTTTTCCTTCTTCTTCCTCACCTTTCCCATCTCTGAACACTAGAACATGCATGTATATGCCCTATCATTATTTAAACATAGTGATAAAGAAATACATGTTAAGGACTTTTTTCTGAGTGTGACATGTGGGTGTGACATGTCTGAGTGCAATGTTTTGTGAGAATTTAAAAATTTCATGTCTTTCAGTTTTAATTGCTATCAGTAGGTCTAAAATATATGGGGATAAGATAATGCTGAATACCCCAAGGTTCTGTTAAGTACAGAAGAGTACTGTGTGCACAAAGTATTGGTGGTAGGCAGCAGGCTTGGGAGGAAGGATCTGGCAGGTGGGTCAGAGGAAAAATAACAAACATGCACTTCAACCAGGACACAAGCTTTTCCTGCTGCTGAGATTAAGGACTGTTTCTTAGAGGTCTGTGTCCACATATTTTGTTTCTAATCATCTGTACAATTTAGCCTCTGTTAGCACCCATATAGCTGCTCTATTTTCTCCACATAAAGAGGTGACTACACCTTTCATGGTGACAGGTTATTAAAAAAATGAAAAGAAGGACATTTTCCCCTCTGGTCCTTCCAACCTGTTACTGCTGTCCTTTGCTTTTTTCATGTTTATATACAGTCCTCTTATGCACCCTAATTTTATTCTGTTTAGTCAGCAATACAACAAGCTACATTCAGCCTCTTAAGAACAGATTTTTTTTTTTTCAAGATTAACATTCAAGAGGTGGGTTTGGAATACTTTTTGGCCTGCTTTTCTAAGGAAATGTAGCATATGGAATTGCACTGTCCATCTGCCAGCTTTTCAGTTTTCCATTTCTCCTGCAGGGATGTTTATGCCTACTGGCCAAGTTCAACAGGATCAAAGGCACTGAATTACTTCAGATCACTAAAAACTGGTGGTGGATAAAGGAGAGAGACTAGCATCACTGCAACCCCCTGACATAGTGGCAACATGGTGAAACCAACAATTACGTGCTCTGCTTGGCCTGCTGACTAGCACACATATAGTAGCTGACTAATTAATACACATACATCTCCAAGCGGATCACAACACATGCCACCTCTTCCCCAGCTGGTTGCTATGTGACTCGGATACATGCCACCTTAGGGAGGTGCTAATAATACAGAGGGGCTTAGAAGGTGTTCAGACAGCTGGAATTGTCACAGTGATACACATAGAGGATATAAAAAATTAAAATCAGTGGGCAACCAAACTTCAATTGTTTTGCTGCTTGTTTTTTTTTCTGTTGGTCTAATATGCTTTCCAGAATTTCTTGGGAGAATCTGGGCTACAAATGCCCTTACTGTATCTGAGTAAGAAGGAAGGATGTCTCTGCCCATCTTCTGGAAGGTAAGAATCACAGCAGTTAACTGAAACTATGTATGTCTCACCCATTTTATTATTTGCCCTTTTACGTCTCTTGTTGATGGTTTCTGAAAGTTGGAACTCTCTTAAGTGCTATGAAAAATAAGAGATCATTTTCATCATAGGGAATGCCTGTGCATGGAAGAATGTTTAGCTGTGCCAATAACTAGAATTAATTAGAAGAGTATTTGCTCACAGAGTGGCAAGGAATATTTGCATCCCTTTACAAGAAGTGGAGCAGCAGATTATCATTTCAAAATAAAACAGAATGGCTGCTCCCTAGTTTTTTGAAAGTAAAGACTTTAGAGCCATGATTGTCAGCCCCTGTCAGGCCCATCTTGGCAATAATCTGCCAGTCTGTTTCCACAGTAATTTTTAATATAGAGATTGCTCTCTTCCCTTCTTAGCTAGAACTTAAGGAATTCTACCAACTTCGTGATATAGTTTGAATGCTGTGGTTTTGTCAGATTCCTGTTCCTTGCAGTTTCTCTGCTCTGGTCTTACCTTAATTGCCAGCTTTGACCTTATTACAGTTCCTTGTACCTGTCCAAAGGCCCTGTACTGGTTCTTGTCTTTGGCCCTATTTTTCAGCTGAAAATATGCCCTACTGCTTAGTTCCCCAGGCTGTCCAGCCTTTAGCCTGACACAACATTTGCCTTCAACTCATCCCTTCAGTAGTTCATGTAGACTCTTGTCAGTTTTCCTGGAGTCCAGGTCTGATTACATGCCTAGCAAACCACTTTGGCTGGAATACTCAGTATTCTGGCTATGGGTCCTGGCCTTTTCTGATTTCAGCGATCTGACCTAAGTCTGAGCTTTGGTTGGTCATCATTACTGAGAAGGCACAGAAGCCTCATTTCCTGATCAGGACGGCAGACTGTATGGGAAGGATTCAAGTGGTGCTACAGCTGAACATACAGGCTGTAATAATGAAAATCACACAAGGTTAGATACAGCAAAGAAAAAAAAAAAAAGTGGATAGAAAAGAATCAGCTATCAGGACATGGGGATCCCACAATATTTGCATTGTTTCCTTTATAAATGGAGGGAGAGAGAAAGAGAGTTGGTTTTCATACCCAATCCACATTTTTACATTAAAATGGCAGCTACTCTATGTGGTCTGTTCTAATTTTCTCTTTGGAGCTTTTCTGGCAATCTGATTTATTTATGAGATTTCAGCAATGTTCTTAAATCCAATGGATTGTCAAGAAAAACATTATTGGTGGCAACAGTAGTTTTGATTATGATAATTTATAAATTAAACATGTAAATAATAATTGTAGAAGGACATATTGCTATATTTGGTACATGTCTTTGCTAAACAAGAAACGTACTTTTTTAGAATTAGTAACTCTGTGTGGGGGGAAAAACCCCCACCTTCTTTCCTGTAAATACAAACAAGAGAAAAAAATCAATGATTTCTGTTGATTTTCAAATTGCTGCAGACATCTACAAAAAACATGACTTTAATGTCAAGTAAACACAATAAAAAAGACTCAAAAATAAAAAGTCACTCTACCCTTACAAGTCTTGGTGATATCCCAAACAGTTAGAGGAACAAAGTATTGAACGTGGTGCTGATTTAAGAGTTTTCCAAGATTTCTTTTTCTCTCTTCTTTTTTTTTTTTTTTCCTGTGGATGCTACATTTCCTGAAAAGGTTTTGGCTGTTTTTAGTTCAATGAGCCAATTGTTTCATTCATATGTGCAAACACAATAACTGGGAGATAGACAGCCATCAAACAGGGTCCATGTATTCTAAAGCTTGGCTTTAAAGAACAACAAATATTACTTCATGATTCCATTTTAAATGTAAAATAACTGCTGACTCTTGATTGCTTTTAACATTATAGTTGGAATATAGGAGTAAAATGTTACATAGTATGCAGAGATTCATTATTTCATTCTTAAAAGTTATCTATTCTAGTGTTGGAAAGTAGTTATGTCTGTCTCTCTCTCATTTCCATTCGATAAGTCATATTTTCACATAATCACAAGAAAGTGCCTCTGGAAAACACTTCTGTATATGAGAGAGCAAATTAGAAGCAGCTGAAACCCCTATTGTGTAGCAGTGACATCTCTGCCAGTTCTGCCTCGAGTGCCATAAGAAGTGGTGTGCAAGAAAACTCACAGAGCAGAGGCAATTAAGATTGAAAGAGCGAAAAGTTTAAAATTATCAGACAAAACATTGCAAGGTCAGGATGTCGAGGCACATCAAGGAATGTTAACAGAGAAAAGGAAGTCTGAATACTGATAATAGGGGATTTTTGTGGCATTTGAAAATAACATGTATAAGAAAATGTTGAAGCACTACATGGTTCTTGTTTGTTTGGTTGGTTTTTTTTATATCTTCTCAGAAATATTTGGTAAACTAAATCATCAGCAAATGACCTGTAGAAATAAAAGCTGCAGGGAAAGAAAATTGTGTGTGTCTACATTGTTTCCACAGTATTAACAGCAGCACAAACACAATACTATGTAATTGTTTGTTAGGGGAGCATTTTGTAAAGTATAAAGTAGCCTTTGTATGTAAACATGCAAAATGGAGGGCTGGGATTTGTAAGGACACATAAACTAGAGATTTTCTTTCCTTTTCCTGGAGGAAAAGCTGGGGGGGGGATGTTGGTTTGTTTTCTGTTTTCACCGTTTTCTACTCTACATAAGTCAAAGAAAAACAGTCCCCTGAATTCCATTTGCAAGGGTCTTGGGGTTTCTGTGTTAGTTTTGCCTCCACATCAACCTGTAAATGAGACTTTTCCCATTTTTGTCCCCCACCAAACCCCACAGGCAAAGCCTCTTCCATACTACAGAATAACTAAACACCAAGAGTTTAGGATATTTTTGTGCATTGAATGAGAACCAAGTGAAGTTTTTCTTCTAAGACTGACTCTCCTATCAATGTATATTTAATTGTTAACATAAAGATGATCTGTTTCAACACAGAACATTGCACAAAGCCAGTTCTACAGCACATCATTGACTACAGCTCCTACCTGGGATTTTGGAGAACTGAGCAGGATTTTCTACTATGATACAGATACAACAAGCACTGTCCTCTCATTTGACCAGAAATTTCACTTTCCATCTGAGAAAACAATGTGATGAAAGTTTAGTATAAAACTTTAAGTTTGAGACAGTAGTTCACAAAATAAAAACCAAGCAAACATAACTCAAAAATCTTCCTTCAGATAAGTCCTACTAGCTGTAATCTGGATAAAGATTCAGAAAATACTTTTTGCCTTAATATTTTTAAAAAGGTATGCACGTGTGTTTGTAAATTCAATAATTTATTTAAATTTATGAGGCCCAGATGACAGGCATGTCATGAGGCATGTGCTACAATATATTTCAGGATGCAGGCTTTGATAATAGCAGTCAAACCAGTCAAAGGAATGTGATCTTCAATTTCAAGTTTGTTTAGAAGATGTCTTACCCATTCGTGAGCTGGAAAATCCTTTCACCTTCAAAGAATGTTTTAAAACCCCTGTAACTGCCCTAGCTATGGTCCTGTTGCATTTCAGAAACTGAAAAGCTATACCTCATGCATACATTTGCTCCAGGAATTAAAGGTTTCCAAAATAGTTCCAGGGTACAACAAAAAGTCAGATCAACTATGTATTAAGTAACATTTTTTTTTACATCATTACTGAGAACAAAACCCAACGTGTCATTCTGGGGCACTATGCATATGACCACAGAGCGGGATCAAGGGACATTTTAAAAAAAAAAAAAACGAACAAAACAAAACACAAAGAAAACCAAACCTTTACCAATTGCAGTACTGAAAATCCTCTATTTGGATATTTTAGCCACTTTTTTTCATTGAATGTTGAATTATTGCAAGAAAAACTTACCCTGCAAGAATATAACCATTTGACAGAGAAAGGTTTCTAAGATCTAGGGTGCAGTCTGTAGTCAAAATTTAAGGAGAAAAGCATTTGAATGACACGTACATTTACTTGGCATATGTAATAACAAAGTTTGAGTCTGTGGCATCTGCTCTGAATAGAGGGAGGATTTAAATCTGGGCCTCTTGCATCATAAGTGAGTATCAGTTGAAACTGTTGCACTTTCTTATTAAGAATTTAAATATTTAAATATTTAAGAATTTAAGTATTAATATTTGGAAAATATTAATCTTTGGAGAAGGGTAGGTGACACGTGGTGAGGGGGTAAAAATATTTTTAAGGTCTTTTTTTGATCATAATGCAAAATGAAGAAGGAAGCAATTTCATAAAACTTTGAAGAATCATCTTCCCTCCCCCAAACAATCTTGAGGTATATTCTCAAGATTATTTATCACATTCTTTTTATTGTATTCAACTTCTAGTAGCTCTTATATTCATATTTAATGAGCATTGCTGGATTAGGTTATTGATTTAGTTTTGCTATGTTTTGTTTAAAGCTACAAAATTCTAGCATAGCACCAATGGGTCAGTAATATTGTTAGATAAAAGAGGTTATTACTATTTTAAATAATATAATGATGTCTGTTATTAAGAATACCAGTATTTAAAGGCTTAAGAAATTAATAAGAACAAAAAGGACATTTATTCATTGTATTACAGCTTCCTTTAGAAATGCAAAAATGAAAGCAACATGATGCAAGCATGAACAATTAAGATAAGAGTTCATTTCTGTTCTGGTCTGTTCTGTTCTATTCTATTTAACTAACTGCATAAAGATGATTGACAAACAAATCAAGCAAAACATTTAAGTATAAACTGTACAAAAATCTGTGATCACAGACTGCGTAGGAGTTGGCTAAAAAGAAGAGGAATCCAATTTAATGTGTGGATTATAGTTAGGAAAAAAAGAAAAATACACATCAGAGGCACGCTGTCAGTGCTTACCACCTGCTGAGCAACAAGACTGTAACAGAGAATTCAGGCATGAGTGATAGCAGTTAAAAGCCAAGCGATATGTTTTTTAACCCTAACATCAAAATCCTAGTTTCATCATATCTTTGATAGTCAAACCTGGACTCTAATTTTGCAGATGTGAAGGCTGGTCATGAAACTCTAATTTGGCTCCAGTCTTAAACCTTTCTCAAACTCACTGATTTTACAATAAAAGACTCAGATTTACACTGAAATTTGATGAAAAATCTAGAGTTTCTAAGGTAGGAATCTTCCACCAAGACTCTTGTGTTTTGAATCATGCTTGTGAAGTACAATGATCAGATGTCCTAAGCATTGTTTATCTGATGGGGAGATTTAAGGATCTGTGTTAGGATACTATTTATTTCTTGTGAGGTGAGAAAAATGTAATTTTAGCTCAGCTGAGTTCATGAAGAGGCGCTTCTATTTATTCCATTTAATAAAATAAAAAGAGAAATAGCAACGCAATCCCAGAGGTTTCTAGAGAAAGGCTCTCTGTCTGCAAACCTCTGAACAATACTTTACCTATTCTCTGCTAATGTATGGCAAAAGCTTATAGACATGTGAACTGGCTCTTCTGAGGTGCTCTTGTCAAGAGCCAACAGTCTAATACTCACTGTAAGTAGCGTGGATAGATGTAGATAAATGAGATGCAGAGCAATACCATAACATCAGAGTACTGTGATGCCATTATATTGAAGGCCATTACTCATGTCGGCTATTCAAAACATTACAGCACAGCTCTTCTAGGCTTTTACCATGCCTGAGTGAAGCACGACAATTTCAGACGGTGCAACAGAAGTGAGAAACTTGAACAAATCTGACTGATAGTTCACAAGATTTCAGCATGCATTGC
The DNA here is from genome assembly GCA_020745775.1 of Theristicus caerulescens. Lineage (NCBI taxonomy): Eukaryota > Metazoa > Chordata > Aves > Pelecaniformes > Threskiornithidae > Theristicus > Theristicus caerulescens. The sequence continues at coordinate 90,980,530 of CM036558.1, forward strand.
CCTTTGTGCCACATTCACTAATGCATCCACAGTGTAGCACATTAATCGCATTAAATTATGCATCAGTCCAAATCTAGTGTCTCGAAAGTTTATTTTCACAGGCGAGCATTGGAAAGGGGCTAATGACCTTCTTTAGCTTCATCTAGAAAGTTTATCAGAGGGCACAGACCAGTATTATGGGACTATTACGGCAGAAGTCACTTCCTGATGTTATAAACTGGGTTGGAAAAAAATCCCAGATTGACCTAAAAATCATAGAATCATGGAATCACAGGACGACTTGGGTTGGAAGGACCTTTAAAGATCACCTAGTCCAACCCTCCTGCCATGGGCAGGGACATCTTTCACTAGATCAGGTTGCTCAAAGCCTCATCCTACCTGGCCTTGAACACTTCCAGGGATGGGGCATCCACAGCTTCTCTGGGCAACCTGCTCCAGTGTCTCACCACCCTCATGACCAGAGGCGGCTCCCTCAGCCCGCCCTCATGTGCCGTGTGCCTGGGCTCCTCACCACCTTGAAGGCTCTGGGCTGGGCCCACACCCCACGGGTCAGTGTCCTTCCTGGGCTGGGGAGACCAGGAGGGGACACAGGGGCCAGATGCAGCCACCATAGTACCAAATAAGAGAGAAGGAAAGCATTTTTACTGTTATTTTTCTTGTTTTATTGTTTTCTTTTTTTAAAATTGTTTATTGCCTCATCTTGAAAAGAACTCCTAATGAAGCATTTAGAAGGGACCTTAATGCTGAAGGCCAGCACTTCTTCCTGGCAGAACTGCAGTCTTCTGCTTCTCCAAAGGGACATCTGTGTCCCTAACTTCTTTGCTTCATCTGTTGCTATTCTTTGAGCACCACCGTGGAGGGTCTGGCTGCATCTTCAGCCACCTGTTGGGCAGCCTTCTCATGCTCAGACTGAAGAAACCCCACCTCCAGGCCCCAGGAACCTCGGTGGCCCTCTGAGGGACGACTCCAGTTGCCCTGGCGCAGCAGCCCAACAGAAGCCAGGTGGTCTCATCCCCTGTTCTTGGGGCTTGGAACAGAGGAGATGGTAGCCCTTCAGGAGGGGTGGGGGTGAGGGATGTGGTGGGGGACAGGAGAGAAGGGCTTACACCACCCAGGGCAATCAACAACGTAATTGCTGATTGCCGGGAGATGTTATAGGTGAGCCCACAGGATGGCCAGGCGCTGAGGCTGGGCCTCCTGGCTAATGCCAGAGGTGGAGGCTGGGCCGATGGTAGGGCGCTGACTGGACGCGCCTGAGATGCCGCTGTCATGGCGTCATGGAGGGGAGCCCTGGCACGGTGTAGTGGTGCGAGGTTAGCCATGCCGGAGGTGGATCCACTTCCATTGGTTCTTCTTGACCTTTGGGTGGATCCACCTCCATGGGCTCCACACCATCAGTCATGAGTGATGGCCATCGCTACCATCCAGCTGATGGTGCCGCACCTCTGACCACCTCCTCTTCTTCCGCGGTTCCTGCAGCCACATCTCTGCTGCCCCACACAAAGGTGGGCAGCCACCCATCTTGCTGCTCTGGGACTTCTTGCTTCCACACATCCTTGGTATTCGAGGGCCGTGAAGCTCACTGAATTGTGGGCCAGCTGCTGGGGTCCCTGTATTTATAGGACCTGGAACAGAAGGCAGTGAGGTGGCTCATGACACAGGAGCTGCTGTGATGGCAATGCCAAATATGGCTGTTCTGGGAGTTGGGGGTTCTGTGGCCTGAAAGATGCCCTACTTTGGGAGAAGGAGGAGGATCGAGGAGGCTGAGGGCCCCTTTCCTGATGATCACTCTCCTATGCCATTCTGCTGCACCTTAGGCACAGGGACCGCCCTCCACCTGCCCTCGTGTGCCCTGGGCTCCAGCCCCCTCCTCATCCCATGCCTGGGCTACCCTGGATGAGATGGTGGCAAAAGTGACCCCACACCAACCTGGCTCCCTGTAAGTGGCGCATCCCCCTGCGCTCAGCAGTGGCTGCAAGGGGGCAAAGTATCCAGACATCCCACCAGCGGGAAAGTGAGTCCCAGCTGGCCTGTGCAAGGTCCCCCTGCACTTTGTAAAAGAACTGCCCATTGCCAAGTGTTGCATGAGCCCTTCTTCCCCATCCCCTGGTCCTGCCCCGACAGCATGGAGAGGTACTATCTCTTCTGCACGGAGCCCCAAGGGATAGGAGAGGAGAGGTCCTGACATCCTTTGGGCTGCGGTGCCAGAGTGACATGAGGAGCCTGTTGGAGGGATTCTTTGCAAGTGCATATCTTCAAAAATAACAACAGCTAGGTCCTAGGACAAACTGGAACTGTTGCACATTGCCAAGAGGTATCTTCTAGGGTTGGTTGTAGGGGGAGTTATGGGAGGTCACCGATACTGATTATTCCTGCAAGCATGTTATTGGACTAGCTATAGTCCTAATCTAGTTTGACAGCTGTGGTATGCCTGTCTCCATTTCCATCAACCCCTTCCCTCTAAACTTGTGTTTTCACATAGATTGTGCTTTCATGATTCTCATGATGAAGCTTTTCTGCAGAGACATAGTGTTACAAGATTTCCAGATCACACAGCAAATTTTGGAGTTCTTCACAAATATTATTCATAAACCATCTGATTTTTACCCCCTGTATGGATTACATAAAGCTCAGATTTTTGCCCTGCATAGACAAAACCTCATGCACGTGGCTGTCTTCACCCCCTGGCACATTTTCCTCAGACTGTGACCCGGCTATGGCTGTGGAGGGGAAGGAGGGAAATAAGCACATTTGCTGTCTTAATGAGCAACTACAAAAGGCATGGAAAAACATCAGTCTGTACCCCTGCTCTGTCCTCTGAAAAGAGCTCGAGTGGAGGATTCAGATCTGTGTCTCAGATTGCCCAGATCCCTGGAGCTGAGAGCAGCTTTCTTCCTAACTCCACCTGTGAAAATCTCCTAAAACTGCACTGCTGCCTCCAGCATCCCAAAGGAGAGGCTGCTACTTCAAACTACTTTTCTCATCCAAACACCATGCCTGTTTGTGAAGAAAACATATGAATTAAACACATATGAAGTAAACTCACAAATTAATATCGTTTTCTCTTCCATGTTCTTCCTCCTTGGCTGAAAAGACATCTACCTGTGGCAAAAGCCCCAGGTGCTGTCACACTGCTTGTGTGTTCCCTCTCATTCTGTCCATCAAAGTTGTCCTCATAAATAGGAAGTTGGCAGCCCAATAAATTTTTAAATTTAATTTTGGGTTGTGTTTCTATTTTGTGGTTGAACACCAAGGTTTAGTCTGAGGAAAGCAGAGTAATAATTTTGATTTCAGATAAAGGGCAGCATATTGGAAATATTCTTTATAACTAGATTTTGATTTATGCCACCGGCAATGTGATCTCTTCCAGCACTGAGTTATTAGCAAATAGTTAGTGGTTAAAAATGTCCTGAAACCAGACAACTAAATCCATTCATTAACTGTCTTTATGTATTTGCGAGACAGCACTGTCAAGTGAATCATAGTTTAGTTCCTAGAATGTTTCAGGCGATGCTCTTTTCTTAATGAATATGCATCTCCACTTGCTTTTGAATGGTAGATTTTATTACCTTCTTACATTCACTTTTCCCCCTTGATGGCTTCTAAATTTGAGAGAAGGAAAGATAAAATTTTTCTGTGTTTGCTAGAAATTTTGAAGGATGACCATTGGTTTATTTGTAATGCCTTATAATAAGTGCTGGACTTAATGCTGTCTTTGCTCATTAACTTCATGACTCGACTCTTGTCCTCAAAATACTTGTCTTGCCAAGAAAATCTCTCTCTCTTAGTAAGGCAGCAGAAGCAACAAAACTACTAAATGAATTCAAGGAAATTTTCCAAGTAGGCCTGCTCACCTTCTGAAGGGACAACAAGGCTAGAAGGAAAAGATAGGTCTTATTCCCAGCTTAAATGGAAAAGAGAGAAGGAAACATGATGCAAATGGTAAAAAGCTGTCAGCAATTGAGGGAGCTGTGTCCTCGGGGAGAGAGGTATGTACACACTGCACGAGAAGATAGCTTTTATAGACATGAAGTAGTTACATAATATGACGAAATGCAGAGAGGCAGAGCTCTAGGGCACAATCATTCTCTACTAGTAAAATACTCATTCATGCAAAAAACACTTTCAAACAACAAATTAACCCAACAGGAACAGAAATTGCAGCTGTAAAGAAAAAAATGCTATACTCAGCATTAAGGCTATTCTGACTGATAACTTTGTGTGTGAGGAGTGTTTCTCATCAGCTCCACATTTCCTATCCGTTCAACAAAGTAACCAATGCAACCAGGTGCAGGAAAACACTGGGGAGATTTCTCCTTCTAAAATTGTATATGTTCTTTTGTATTTTAACCTGATTTCCTAAAGGAGTAGTATTTATTGTGGTATTGCTGGCAGGATGTCCATTCATCCATCCATCTGTTTCCCTTTCTTTCCAAAAGCTTTGGGACCTATTTGCTAGTTTTTATCAAATGTGAAGGAAGAGTAGAAGTCTTTCTTACAACTCTTTGTAAATTTGTGGGCAAAGCAGAAGACACCTACCCTTCCACTGGAGAGAAGACAAGCAGAACTCACTGGTTATACTGGTGTTTAACATAAGCTGGCCTAGTCATGACACTTTGTGATTTTTATATATCAAATTAAGTATATATTCATAATTTTCATGCACACTATTGAGGTGGACTGGATCGCTGAATGGCCAGGATGTTGGGTATGATTGTGAGGGGAGAAAAATTAAGAAACTTCTTCAGTAGAGGGGAAATCTTATTGAAATGTCTAGTGCTATATAACCCTTTTTGAAGCATTTGCATTAATTAGTGTTTCCAAGGCCAAAAGGAAATCTGATGCAGGTATATGAACCAACAGGCAGAAATATACAAGATGGAGTGGGGAGGGCAATGTCAAATTGTAGTTTCTTGAAAGTATTTCTAATCACAGATAAGTACTAGTTCCTCAGCAGCACCTTCAAGACATTAAAGAATCCCTTCAGAAACTGTTTCTCTGTTTCTATTTACCGTCCTTGTTTTCCTATGTCTAACACAGTGTCTGTTCTTAGCTGTAGGTGACTACCTTGAATTTCCTTAGTTTTCTCACACAGCTTTATTTATCATGCTTTTTGATTCCATGTGTACTTTGAGGGATGCTTCATATGTTTCATTTATTTTTTATATGTTCTTCTCTCACTTCCCATCTCATCTGTCCAATGAACGACACTATCTCACAGTAGTTATTCTTTTATTAATACTTAATTGATTAATATAATTTTTTAAACATTTGTGGGTAATACACAGCTATAAAACATGAAAGTTACCTATTTGACATTTTACTTACAAAACTTTTAGCATAAGAAAATGTTGACCATCTAATAAGAATGAGAGGAGAAGCTAAATATTTGATATGTATAAAAAGTAACTTCTCTTTGCCAGATATCAGAATCTAATGGGCTAATTTCCATTACTTATTTCTGCATCAGTGTATTCTATCTTTATGAAATCACGACGCTGTTGTAAAGGTGAATATCCTAATCAATCAGGCCTGAAGTGTTTTCTAAATGTGAGTCTAATCAAGAAGTTTGAGTCCCATAGAAAGCAACATATGACTGTCCCGGAAGTCCCTAGAAAAAAAGAAGTACTATGTCGATAAAAAACTGAGAATTAATTAAAAAAAGAGAAGATCAAAACATTATAGCCAGAGTATAGAATAATGAAACAAGCCCATCTCACTTCTAAAGATCAATGATGGCTAGGAACATAACTTGTAATAAAATCCATAAGTCTGTCTAACCACTTGATAAAATGCTATTACATATTGTGACGTGAAATGCTTTGTTTTCATTATTACTTTATCACTTTACTTACATTATAACGTGTTCTCAAAATGAATTTGATTTCTGTACCCCAATAACAAGCAAAATAAGGAAATCTCCCGATTAAATGAATAAAAGCCTTTGTTGAATGACTACCTTATTATAGCTTTCCTTCAAATTGCTCACTTTTTAAATGCTCTAGTGGCTTTTAGTAACATGTTCTGGTTCATAAGGATACTTAATCACTGAAATAACATGTGTGATGGTGCAGTGGTTGATGAAAGGTATGATCTTTAAGAGTTCTTCTGAAAATGAATGCAGAAAGTTGGATGATTTACAGTAGCCAGCAGAAGGCTCACTGTCTGATGTTGCAAGAGAGGGCAAGAAACATTGTAGAAGGTTAGTGAAAGGTGAAACTGCCTTCTGTTTCTATCCAATTTATTGAAAATAAGAGATGGCTTGAAGCCAATAGGTCTTAAATTTCTAATACACTCATACATCTGAACTGCCTGGAGGGGAAGCATCTTACAGAATAATTTTTTCAGCTGAAGTTGTTTTCACATCTAGTAATACAGACTATATAGTGCTTACACTATGGAGATGCTCCTTAACATAGTCTTTGCTAATGAGATCTAACCTAGTGTTTCTTAAGGAAAGTTTTCAGTGTTAATTTGCCATTACTGAAATTCATAGTACCAAACTGTGCACATTTTTAAAGTTATTTTCTCCAATCAGATTGCGCTGATTCTCATTAACAGAAACACTACTTCAGTGCAAACAGATTTTGCAGTCCTGGATAACCTTGTACCTCCAAGAGACTCTGACCAAATTGGCTGAAAATGAATGTTGAAACATTCCCCCTTCATTTGAAAAACAGCCAAAAGTTTTCATTTTTTTAGCATAACCAACCAACCAATTAAGGTACAAGAGATGAAATAAATTCTGGGCTATATCGACCAAACAAATAAACTTCCAAAGCACTGTGTTTGCTTTCTGATATTTTACATTTTATTTTTTCCCCCATCCAAAGTCTTGTCAGTCACCACTGTTAGCTCTGTAGTTTGCGCCATACTTCAGAAAGGTCAGCATTCTGTCCATAATTGGATCAGCACTGAAATTCAAAGTCACAATGAACTTAACATTAATTTTGACACTGACTTTTATGGAGATAAGATTTCATCTGGAGTAAAAGGAGGGACTTCTCAATGACTGTGCATGCAGAAATGAATTTTTTGCACTTCAGTCAGATCTCAGGATCTGTTTATAAGGTGCTGAAAAATAAAAAAAAAATTAAATTCAAGAGAATAATAGATAATAAACAAAATAGTTGTAGCAATTAGTGGTTCTGAGAAGGCCTCTAACAGTTACCATGGTAATATTAAAATTTTCTGGCACTGAACATGATGTATTATCATTAATTTTAGATGCCAGTACAAGTCCATTATGATAGCACTGGGGTATAATCTGCATTCTTGGACAAGGGTTTGCAATTAACTTTAACTGAGGGCACAGAGTGATTTGACGGAGATCTGGTAATTTTACTAAAGTCTGATCAGTAGGAAGCAAGATGCCACCTCTAACGCTGCCAGGTTTAGTTCTGAATGCACTCTTTTTATCCATGAAATGCAGCAACAGTGCCCTGCAACTGTAGTCTGACAGTTCACAGGAAAAAACGGAAACATAGGAGGTTCTTTGGCAATGCAAGAGCCATTGTATTGCTGGGGCCTTATCAGACTGAATACAGTTTACCTACAGATAGCCCTGCCTTAAGGTAAACCCAGGCTTAAATCAACATAAAGCTATGTTTCCTGTGCAAACCTAACATGCCCCTTATGATTTTCTTGTTGCAGTGCAGGGCACACTGTTACTGACTTCAGTGGGATCAGCTTTTCTTGATGAGTCCTCACATGACAGGCTTTCATTTCAGCACATTAGATTTATGTACCAGTTAGGCTTTCAGAGTTGGTTTTTTTTTTTCTTGAGGCAAGAGGAACGTAGGACATCACATCATAAACATAAAAAAACAGATGCAACAGAGGATATTACCTCTTCTTTGAGATTATCCACTTCACTGAGGAAGCTTACATAGCTCTAGAGAAAGTCAAGTAAGTGAGAAAGAGAGAGAGAGAGAGGACTGATGCTGTGAGATACAGAGCATGTTCAACCTCCTTGATGTGCAGCTGCATTTAGGAATACGTGGGCTCTTCAGGATCAAATACAGTCAGGATTGCTGCATGGACACATGCTAGAGTGAAATTTGTCCAACTAACTTTGTGGAGCAGGGCGTTTTGGAAACTTGCCTTTAAAAGGTGGAGCTTTACATTTGTCTGGGAGCATGACACAGAAAAGATCAAAACAAGTGGGATTTCTAATTTCCAGTGAACTTATTTAAAGTTTAATAAACCTTCAAAGAACAGAGTTTGGTGCATTTGGGCTGTTTAATTCTTTAAGCTTGATGTTGGCAGTTTCTCAGTGTTTCTTGATGGCTGTAGCTGTCTGGTGATCTGCCAAGCATAAATACTGTGCAAAGCAATCTTTGAAAGTTCACTGAACAGTTGCTTCTGTTTCATTTTTATATAGTTAGTTTATTGATATCCACGTTATTATTTTTTTTTAAAATGCAGAGATTAATGTGAGCTCTAATTAGAAGAAAATATGTTCCACCTAAATTTTTTTATCGTTTGTATCTATACAGTGGAATCAGTTTTATTAACCTTGATTAATACTTAATACCATGCTACTTCATCAACCTTTGTTATCCTTGCACCCCATACAAGTGGAGTTTCAATTGCTATATATCACCTCATCATAATATTGTGCTTAATTCAATCTAGAGACAAGTGTATGAACTTAATCTATTATATTCTTTTCCCTGCAGAGAATTAACATTTAAATTTCATCCAGATAGGCAGCCAGTACCATTTGAATACTTCTCTGAGCTGCTTCACCCTCCTGTGCTGATGAGTTGATGGGAAATCTTAGAAGAGTGTATTTACTTATGATACTTTCAGCACTGATTATCAGGGAAAACCCAGTCCATTAGAATAAGTGTGAGTTTTACTACTGACTTCAGGATTTTACTTCACCAGAAGAAGTCATCCTGAAGAGGTTAGGACAGGCTTCTATTCTGGACCTGAAGTACACTTTGTGTTAGAAAATAATAATAAAAAAAGCCTTTTACTGGCCCAAACCCCAGTTTTGGCCTTTGCTAAGACGTGGCTGCAAACTGGCAGTCCTTTTCTTAGCTGAAACACTTCTGTCCTTACTAATAATAGCAAGAGCTGAGATCAAGTCAGAAGCGTTGCTTATGGGAATGTAGCAAGCTGGACTTTTGGAAATAGAAAATGACAAGGAAAATGTTTGATACTTCTGAACTGAAATCTTAAGGACTGTAGGAAATACAGAAAAAAAGTAGTTAGTGGAGGAAGAGACTGACCTTTTCACTGTTTGTAGGAACTTTGTGTTGAGAATTGGATTTTGTTCCTCCAGCCATGTCTTCCGATTTACTAGGGGATAGAGATAAGCTTCCAGCATCTGCCAGAAATACTGTCCATTAGTACAAATTGCCCTCTACTCATCACTCAGTCCGGTCATACCATCCTTTTATCCTTGCTTCATTGCACACATTGGATGACAACACTGCCCTTCTGGACAAGGCTGCTTAAAATGGAGTTGAAAAAAATCTGCAAGTTAGGCTGAGGTGCAATGATTTGTCCCCAACCAGGTGACCTGTCCAGTCAAAATTGGCATTCCTTCTCATAGGATGTACTGGTTGGAATAGAATTAAGAGGCTAGCCAAACAGTCTTTAGGAGACCATCAGTGATTTTGTTGCTGGAAGCGTCACTGTTTTGGCTCATATAATGCTGCAGGGTATTTAAAGTGTGTCATTTGTACTTGGTATCAGAGCCAGTGAAATTATCAACTATGAATAATTTATGTGAAGAATTCTGGCAGTTTACACCCAAAATTTTAGTTCTGTGAAGACTCGTATTTCACACAGATAAAAAGCAAAACATGTGTTTCAAATAATTTTTTCATTCTTTTTCTTCAGCCAATAAACTCAGTGTGTACATACACATATAATTAATCTTCCTGATTCACCAGTAGCACTTTGCTACAAAATCGTATTGAAGTCATTCAGGGGTAGAAGGGAATCAGTATCTTTATTCTCACTTATGTGACTGCTGGTTTGTTTTACAGGAATCTGCATTTTGCATGAGGTTTTCCAAAGCCAGCAGAAGCAGTCTGGCTTTCCAATTGTGCTGTAGCAAGTAAAACCACTGTGCATTTCTTTGGGAGCAGTATTTCATGGTAAGTTTTTCTCATTCCCACCTTTCTCATTCCTTATCTTGAGGTCAAATGTGGTAGAAGTTTGGGTTTCTCAGTGTGATAATAGAAACTTGCCTTTCAGAGTTATCTTTTCTAAAGCACATTTTAAGATTATGATAAGTTACAAAAGACTAATACTTTTCCATGGTAAGATTTCTTCATGACAGAGTCTGTCCAGCGTATGAAAAGGCAGGGATTCATAAAAGGGACACAGCTCTGTTATTAGAAAAAAAAAAAAGTTGATCACTTAATTCCATGCATTGCTTGCTATGCACAAGCACACACCTCAGTGGAGGAAAGGGGGTTTTAAAAATTACAGCTTGCTTCACTTAAGGCAAGTCTAAGATCACATTTTCCAGCTACTGGCTGATTCAGATGAAATTACTATCTCCCTGGCTTTTGTAGCCCTCTGGAAGAGTGAATACATCCTCAACAGATGCCCTGTGTGGCCAAGTTTCTGCATTCAGGGCAGGCCGACTGTAATGTTACTTCTGGAGGGAAGGAAGAATTTATTTTTTTTTTTCTCTTTGAATTACTGGAACGATGGACATATGTTGGCCAACAGATGACTAGGCACACCCTTTCATTCTTTACAGCTTTATCTCTTCAATACTCTTTGCTGGGCAAAGTAAATGATACTGTCATGTACATCCATGTGTACTTATATGACAACATCATTTGATTTGCACAGCACCTGTGTATGGAGTGCATATGTGTATATTTATATGTATACATGTGTACATATACAAATACTTTTGTAAATTCTACTGAAAATGTCATCCCTAATTAGAACACACTTAAAAGGAGAAGCATGTTTTTCCTTAGAGTTTAAATGATAATTAAATCTAAACTTTCTGATATTTTGCCCTTAATCTTTATTGGAGAAGGAAAATAGCAGCTTACTGATAAGAAAAAGGCACCTTAAGAGCCTCAGATACTTAACAGATACCCCCAAAACAGAAGTGGTTTCCATGTGCAAACAGGCTGCTGACTTTTTATAGCCCATGAATTAGAGTAAAAGGTGAAGTATAAACATTTTCTGGTATTCTGTGACAGGATCATGCGACTCCATCTTCTATTTGCCTTCTAAACCTTGACATAGATTGCTCAGATATGCCATTCACAAGCTGTTGATTTTGCTTCATTCCTTATTACGGTTGGCTGCCGCATTTAAGAAAGTCCTGACATTGATGTTTCCTACTTGAGGGCTGGAGAAAGATCCCAAATATTGTGTCTACTGATTGGATGCTGCTAATAAGATCATCAGGAACAAACTGGAACTTCCATAGCATCAACAAAATGGCATATCTCAAGATACTTCAAATAAAAAGCACTTTCATTAGTTACTCAAGATAACTGGAGACCTACCTCTCATAAGTACCACATTATAAGCAACAACAATGAAGCAGACGTATGGCAGAATTTGAGAAAGACAAAAAAAATTAAGTGGACATGAAATGGAGTTTGCTGTGTAATACAAAGGGCAGAATTGTCCACTCACATCTCATATTGCTATGTGAATTAAGTGAAATGGGATTCTGTAGTTCTCTACTTAGACAAACCTGCATGAGTGGTGTCCACGCAATGCAGCATTATTTGTCCTAGACTGCCCAATTCCCTTCAGAGAAATACCACTCCACCATCACCAGATTCTGTATTTCAGTTGCAAGAGTGCCTCAGTCTTACATAATTAAAAAACTCTTAGATACTGTCTGTGCCATGACCTAAACAAAACATTTCAAATACAAACTTGGATTTTAAAAAATGTATTTCAAATGCCAAGTGTGGGCTCTTTAGGACTCTTCTTCCATTAGTATTGATTTATTCAGTAACATATCAAGAGACTAGCTGGATGCATCTTTGAATAATGTTGTATTTTAACACTTTTTAATGTCATACTGTTTATTCATATATTGCTTAAAATTCAAGATTTGCTTCTTTTCATTTTTATACATTTTAAAATGTTGCTGAAAACGCACAGAAATAATGTGTGAAATTGCTAAATGAGGCTATTATTTTCCTTTGTTCTATGCTAATGAATTCATTAACAGTTGTTCAGTTATTATCAAGGGTATCCTTTAGTTGTTAGATTAGAAAGATTTTTATCTTATTCTTACTGTGAATCTGTTCATTACATATCTGACAAAAAGCAGATGATTTCTCCTGCAGAAAAATAACCCCCAAGCCCCCAAAACACAACCACAAAATGTTCTTGTAATTTTCTTGACTCTGATGTGTGTTTGTTTAAGCTCTTCAGTTTGCTTTTTGAGAGATTTTCCAGAACATCACAATGAACTGTGTAAACATGTCAACAACTGTAAGCAAAGAATGATAATATCAATGCTGTACTTATAACAAGCAGTGTAAACAGTAAGATATGGTTTTCCCAGTTCTATCATTCATCAAATAATCTTTCTAAGGCATTGTCATGGTTTAACCCCAGTCGGCAACTAAGCACCACGCAGCCGCTCGCTCACTGCCCCCACCCCAGTGGGATGGGGGAGAGAATTGGAAGGGTGAAAGTCAAAAAACTCGTGGGTTGAGATAAGAACAGTTTAATAATTGAAGTAAAATGAAATAGAATAGTAGTAGTAATAATAATATAATAATACAATAATAATATACAATGCAACTGATACACGATACAATTGCTCACCACCCGCCGACCGATACCCAGCCCGTTCCTGAGCAGCGATTGCTGCCCCCCCAGCCAACTCCCCCAGTTTATATACTGAGCATGACATCATATGGTATGGAATAGCCCTTTGGCCAGTCTGGGTCAGCTGTCCTGGTTGTGCCCCCTCCGAGCTTCTTGTGCACCTGGCAGAGCATAGGAAGCTGAAAAAGTCCTTGACTAGTGTAAACTCTACTCAGCAAGAACCAAAACATCAGCATGTTATCAACATTATTCTCATTCTAAATCCAAAACACAGCACTCTACTAGCTACTAAGAAGAAAATTAACTCTATCCCAGCTGAAACCAGGACAGACATAGAATAAACCAGACATCTGTTCTACTCTTACAGGTTTACCTACTTTTCCTTTAATTAGTGATAAAATCACTGATCTTGTAGATGGCACTATTTTTTGTTGCTTACAGATTTTCAACACTTAATAATGAACATGTTCTTTAAAGATATAGCTCATTGCATCCAAAAACCTAGAAGTATTTTGAAATCCAGTCGTTAATTAATGATGCCTGACATCACATCTACTTGCAAACATATTATGAGTACACTTCACTGTTTTACCTGATGATCCCCTATTTCATAGCTGTTCTTATTCATGCTGTCTTTAGATTTATAACGCCTTTTATCCATGAGCTCTTTAAAGACATGGGCTTGTTATATACTTTTAAGGAACTTGGTACAGGTAGGTCTTGCTTCCTGGTTGAATCTTGTACAGTTTTATGAATTACAGATGACCCTAGTAGGTGACATAATAGGTGAAATTTGTAATACAGGTTATAGACAACAATTGTCCTTTCTAGAAGGATAATTTGTGCATTATGTGAATGAGAAATGCAAACTGAAGAAAGTGAAATGTCTTACAGAATATTGTCCTCAATACCTTTCAAGTCTGTAGGGATGGTGTGTGGAGTCACAGGTGTGGCTGAAGCATGTTGGAGAAAAGCTGTTAGATAAACCCATACTGTGGGGTAAGTAAGACTCACATTACCAGGCTTGCATGTGCTCTTATTCTTGCTAGTTGAAATCATTCTCTAGACTGCTCTGTTTTCTCTCTGTTCCTGTTACACAGCAAAGACATGTACCTTCAGTCTATAACTGGGTCAAATGCTAAATGCCATAATCATATAAATAACCTCATGAGTGGAAAAAAAGGAAGATGAGGATTTAGGACAGTCATTATCCCTTTGAAGGCCGTGATGACACTTAACATGTCTAAAAGTAATCCAGGATAATAGCCAGAGCATTCAATACACAGCAGAATAAAACCTCCCTTCTCTCTTGTAGCAGCTAACAGTACAGATGAACCAGCTACACTTGCCTTACTGCCAATTCCAGCCCCTTTCCCTGGTGGTATTGCTCTTTCCACCCATTCTGAGATGCTTCAAGCATACTGTGTGGCGATACACCACATAAATACACTGGGCACCTCTGCTAGTTATCCACCCCTTCCTACCCTGACACTGAAGGGGGTATTTGAGGATCAGGAGGAGCTTCCTGCCCTGTGAGAAAGTGCTGGGTGTTGTGGTAAGAAGGTTCTTCTTGTACGTTGCTTCCTACCATGCTATGCAAAACTCACCATGAGAGGTGGTACAAAGGCGTTCATTGTTTGCTATGAGATGAATTAAACTGTGTCCAGTGGAAAGTATTCAAGCAGTGTGAAAGAAGAAACAGCAAATTCTGGATTATGTAGTAAGTGACAGAAAATAAGGTTGTACCTAGAGAACAGCTGCAGCACTGAGATCCTCTGATTAAATAATTTGCTCGAGGCTTAAGGGAGCCAGGACCTTTAACGATCATTGACAAATGCCCACTTTTACAGTCCATTTTGGCTTTCAGGATTATGTGTCTTCTATAAAAGAGAAGCTACCATTCAGATGAAAGTGATGGTCTTAAGGCAGAAATTACAGGTGGAGCTTCTGTGCTTGTGTTATGTGGGCAGAGAGATGAAACAGCCACAGAGGTCCCTTTTGGCTTAAAGAGATCTAGGAGCTGAGCATAAAAGATTATGGCTTCCCAAATAAGCTGGGTCAAGTGTGTAGGATAGATCCTGAGGGAGTTTTGAAAGCAGAATGCTGGGGCCTGGCAAGTCAGAAAGGGTATCCCTGAAAGAATAAATCAGTGTTGAGCTCCTAACATAAAAACTTGTCTGGGAGTATTCACAGAAATGAGCCCTGTGCTTTAAGTATATTTGCTCCAAATTCATATATGCTCTCCAATAAATTTTGAATAAAGGTATGATCATAGAGAGTAAATTTTAAACTTTCATGTGCAACTGATATTTTATTTTAAACTCATGCATACTGAAACAATATAAAACATGGGGCACAAGGACTCCAAAGCCCTTGTTCTCTATGCCAGAGTTTAGACAACCAAATAAATTACACAAGCATCTAGCTTCATTGTTGCAGTTAAGACCAGACATGAAGGATTACTTTATATGAATGTGATGAGTAAAAATTAAATTTAACTTCTAACATCATAGTCAATAAATTTTGCAATAGTCTAATTTATCAAGGAAGCCTGCCTCAAGCAAGGACCACAATGATATATATATATATATATTTATTTTAATTTCTAATGCCATTTATCTGTTTTCTCCATTTAAAGGATTCAGTGTTTCATCAGCTCTATAATTGCACTTGTCCAGTCAAGAATTAGAAGTAATATTACACAACTTTATGTATCTACTTGAGCAATTGCCGTACGACGGGCAGATGCCATATAAAACTGTCAACAATCCGCAAAATAAAAATTAAAAATGTTATGTATGTCCCAGCAAACAAATTCTAAGGAATAACTATTTGCTCATGGACATTCCGTCATTAGAAAACATATGCTAATTTCTCTAATTATTCCTGTATATTTTTTTCCCTCTGTGATGCAAATAACATAAGGAATGTCTGCATAAGCAACTGAGAAATGGTTTGAAAGCTGTGCAGTGTTTCTGTGTTTAAATGGGTACTACGCAGGCTCTATCTATTTTAAATTGCTACTGTTCTCTCTTTAAAGATGGTTGTTGTTCATGACCTTTTAAAATTTGAAAATCTTATTTTATTAGGATGGTAGTCTTGATGTGATCATGTCCATGTGATCATGGATATAGACTTACAAGTCCATGCCCTGTCAGTGGTAAGCTCCAGGTATGATTTCTTTCTAATGCCTTTATATAGGCCAAAACTTAATCACTTCTGTGTGAAAGCCTTTATAATTATCAAGCATCAGTGCCAATTGGAAGGTTGCTAATGAAACTGAGACTATTAAGAAAGAAAAAAAATCCTTTGGAACTTTATTTTCAGAAATGTAACTGTAACTGACATGGTGCAGTTTGAGGCTCTGAAATCTGTTGCATCTTCAAAGGGCTCTGCACAAAATGGTAAAGGATACTGAATACCAGATTGTGAAGGTGGAAAAAAAAATATTAATGAAACCAAAGTGAGTGTTAGTCCCCTTTACAGTAACAACACTAGGCTTGCCCTGTTTTTTACAGTCATTATGCTCACATGGAAGGTGTTCTTCCACAACACCTTCATACTTTCATGAGTAACAATATTCATAGCAGTAAATAAATTAATGCACTGGAATAATATCACTGAACACAAATAACCGTCTTCTGATCCTGGGTTGAGAGAGAGATGATAGGCTATAACCTGTATCCCTCAAACCCATGCATACAGGGACACTTTTGCCAATGCACTGGCCAACATCTCTCCTTTTTTTATGATTTGTTGTCTGTGCCTGGGTGGATGTAGAAAACGGAGTATGGCAGGCATGGAGGGAACAGTGGCTGGGGTGGGGGAGAAAAATATCTTGCCTGTTATGTATGGTCATAGGAGCTTCCAAGAGGGGAGCTTACAAGGGAGGGAAACAGCCAGGTCTTTGCATTCATAATTCCAGGAGATTCTCCATATGGAGACAGAAATACAGCCCATGTTATATTATTCTGGCTTACCTTTAGAAAAGCTTTACCAGCAGATTAATTAAAATATTGCTCTCAAAACTGGTTTTGAAGGGGAGAGACAGTCTAGTCTAGTGTCACAATTTCAGTCAAATACCACTTTATAAAACCCAGTCTAGTAGGACAATAATGGAAATAATTTTTGTCCTGTTGTAGGCAAGATTGCCTACCATTAGCCTGTTGTAGGTTTTTCTTGTTACTTGCAAGTCTTTCTCATTCAATCTTTTCAACTGCTTACAGTTTCTGAGGTGAAATGTATGACGCTTTTCATTCTTGTTTCCTTACTGCTTTGCAAACCCCAATGTTTGCACACCAATAGCAATTTTCTAAATGTTTCTGCTTCCCAAGGACCTCTCTCTACCTGAAGAAACTGAAGAAACAATCTGTTTGAAATTTGATGAGTTTTCATCCTGGTTACCTTTTTTGTAGGCCCACAAATTTATTCCCAAAAATATTTGTTTAGGTATAGTTATGACCATTCTTCTCTCTTTTCAGCTGTTGCTATTTCTAAATGTTAGATCTGTGTTGAAAATTACTCCCATTTTTTTTCACTGAAACTGCTCACTACTTCTATGGGCTGTATGTAAAACTTTTCTTTTAGGCTGGAGATTTCAAAGCACTTTCAGTGCTTTTTTTTAAAGTGCAAAATTATTTAAATTGGTTTCTCTAGTTCTTTTTTCTCACTCAGCTTTTTTAAAAAAAAAGTCTTTTTAGACTATGCATCAAAGTTGCAAATTCATGCCCATGCTAAGGGAAGCATAAGAAACTGTTTTAAGCTTTCCAAACAAAGTTGCAGTGAGGCATAAACATTTTGTTGTGCCCTCAGCAGGACTGGATTTCATTCTAAGCACCAGAGACCTCAGAGCACTTTGAAGACTTGCCACAGTTTGTCATTAATCCTTGTGTTTCTGCCTCATAGTTTTCATATCCTCTGTAACTTTATTATCTGTATTTCTCCTTCTATATGCCAGGGTTAATAAAATTCATGTGAGAAGTACACTGTTTTACAAGCCAGAAATATCACATTGGGTAGAATAATTCCATGAGATTTGGAAATGCTTATGAGACCTCTGTTTCTGTGCTCACATGGCAGGCATGTCTGCTGAGCGAGAAATGCCAGCAACTCTGCCACGGCAATATACTGGGCTGACAGCAAACTAGCAGCAGGATCTCTGGAGAGATTGAATAACAGGTTCTTACCATGTGGCAAGCAGGAATTTGCACAGGTGGGAGAGGAGTGCCATCATCGGAGGTCAAATCCGCACCCTGTTTACTTCAGCATAGCAATACATGTTGAGCATGACAGGCAGAATTGGGCTCGATGTCTAACTATTGATTCTGCTTGACATTCAATTATCAAGACATAGTTAAATTCCACACAAGAAAAAGCCAGCCCAGCGAATTAGGGATAATTTTGTTCCACACCAGATATTGGTCTGGATGATTCTCTCTGCTCTTCGTATGTATTTGCAAAAATATTTATTTTACTCCATTATGGTTAACCTCTGAAGTCAGAGGTTGGGTTAGAAGTCAGCTGATAAATAGCGTTCCCTTTCTGCTTGGCCCAGAAGAGAAATGGGATTGTTACATTCATGGTACCTGTTGTCTTTCCCTGTGGAAGGTACCATAAATTCAACATTATTACTTAACCACAGCATCACAGAGAAGGAGCAGGTGAGTTTTTGAGGGAGAAAAATCATCATTTAGTGTTTAAAATATATCTTTTTTAATCAGAAAAAATGTCTGGAAAAATGATGAAAACATGTAAATAGCTACTTGCTATAATAGGTCATATTAAAACTCCCTGAAGTGAGTTAAGACATTTTATTTTATCACTGAATTGTGCTTTAATATAGGCTCCAATAAAAACTGACTTAGACTTTTACACTGACTTGAGAGGAGTATATGCTATATTCAATAACCCCTGTCAAATAAAGGTACAAACCTAATTAAGCAATAAATCCATAAAAATTGTTACAGACAGTTAATGAGTGGCTTGCATTTTTATAACAGCAATAGCATATCAGAAAAAGCATTAGCTGTTATAGTATGGCTGGAGTAGTTGTACTGATAAATTAGTCATTCTGGCATTTCATGACTAATTTTAATCACTTGGAGCTGCAGAGATGTGCTCAGGTTAGAATTTGTGCTGTTATTCTTAAATGAAATGAAAAAAGTTGATCTAAGTATTTGTCCATATTTGTAAGAAAGATATTAATTGTAAAAAATATTTAGTTTTTCCTGTTAAAGCTGCTGTTCTCAACACTACCAGCATCTCTGGCTACGAGAGATCTGGATTTGATACTAGCAAGTTGGTACTGAAATCACCAGTTTATAGTTACGAATTGTCATGTCGACTTTTTTCAACAAGAGTCAAATAAAGAGGTACATTTGTGTAGTATCTTAATTTCAGGAATATGACATTAGTTTCACCCATATACTCTGATATGAATAAGTCAGGAATATGTCTAAACCTTAGTTCAAAATTTGAATTAAGTCAAGGGCAGAGCATTAGTTAGGATTCTCTCCTCATGCCCCACCTTGCCCCCCCACCTTCTCTAATTTAATGACTAGATAGGATAGTCACCTGCTCCTTTTTCTTTCTTTGTTTTTAGGAAAATCTATTAGTTATGGGCCTTTTCTCGTTACAGGCTAATCACACTGAACAGCACACACCTCCTGTTTATTTCCCTGGCAAGCAGGGAATTGCACACACTGCAGATAGTGGATTCCTTGTTTCTAGCACTAGCCAATTTAATGGTCTTAGGGGAGCTGGAGAGTACCATCAGGGGACCAAAGGGTGATAGTCTGTTTGGGGCTAATGACCTCTTCTGGGGTCATGAAGAGAATTAGGTAAATGACAGAGACTGCTGGTACTTAGCAAGGGAGGGAGGAAAATGGTTGCAGGCAGGCAGAGAATCACAAGCAGCCCTGAGGCTTACCTAGTCTCACATCAGAGCAGGACTTCACTGTTAAATGGTAGTAGTGCTATTGCAGTTTAGGCCAGCAAATGTCTGTGATGAAACCTCTGTACTGTTCTGGGCTGACATGGTGCTATCTTTCCTAAAATAGTATTATTTCAGAGGTTGTTTTATGTTAATCATATGCCTTTAAGCCACTGCTTAATGGAACAAAGGACACTAAGCAATAAATTCAAAAGCTGTGAAAATGAATCTGTCACATTTCCTATGGTATGTCTATTCCTGCAATGCTTTAACAGTGAATAAGAGCCAGGTGGTGTTTTTATTTCTACCAGATAATTATTAGATGTAGCTGGTTTAGTTTGTGATCTTAAATATGTGTATGTGACTTGTAGCTCTTGTAATACACTTAGTACTAATACTTTATACCCCTCCAGCACATTCCAAGTGCAGATATAAACCCCCTTACAGGCATTAATGAATTAAAGTCTAAGCCACTGTTAGCTGACAAAGAAACACTGTATTCCTCTTGAAAAAGAATCTATGATGTCTACTGCTTTAAAATAAATAATACGCAGTTGGTTTATTCATTGTTCTCATCAACTGAAAAAAAGATAATAAACACTGTGGGACAACTTTATTCATAACTCTTTTAGAGCAAGAGCCTGCATTTGCTCATGAATGTCATAAGTGAAAATCAAGCTTCTGCAGAAAGGTCATGAAGCTTTCAGGATTTGTTAGAGTCTCAAAGAAAATCTTGTATAGGAGCTAACAAACATGTAGGATTTCTCATGTGAAGAAGAAAGAACTACAGAAATTAAGATCAGGTCCTTCATTCTTGAGGAAAAGCAGCTGAAACTTATTATTTTAGAAATGCATTTCTATATAAATTTTCCCCATAGAGTCACATCTTTTCAAAATTGTCTCTTTTCTTCTTTTCCTTGAGTAGATTCTCTCCCTTTCTGTCAAATTTAAGTGTGGTAAGAATTTAAAGGAAATTAAGGTTGTGAGTTTGTGCTACACTATACTCTTCTATACTTTTTTACTTGTATGAAGTGGCCCTGTTTAAAAGCACAAGTGTTGGGAGGGAGTCATCATATAGCCTGCACCACCCTACTGCTTCTGATGCTGTGGAAGTTGAAGTAGGGGAGCTAACAGAAAACAGAGAGCTGGAAATCAGAAGCTGAGGTCCTCCTTGGATAAGTGTGTCCACAGGTAGTATAATTTGCATTGTAACAGATTATCAGAACTTATTTTATAGATGATTTGTGAGTTATACCCACAAAAAGTGTGGGTATATGCCAGATATATTACTATGTTAAACACATTAGGGCCAAGGAGGTGGATGGCAGCTTCAAAAAGTTCATCTGATCCAGGAACCTCAGGTGGTGCTTGACTGAAACTAACAAGTTGCCTGCCATTATCATTGAAGGCCATAGGAGAAAGTAAGATAAAAGCTAGGTGCAGGGACCCTGTGACACACCCTCTGGGCAGATAATATGGATAAACTTGGTCTTGTCTTATTTATACCTGCAGGACCTAATCTGGTAGGGATTCAAGTAACTTCATGCTACTCTAATATTAATTAATTCTTCCATACACTGGCTTGTATAGATCATGATAGCAGATAAAGGATTTCATGGATTTAACATGGTAATAACGCTGAATTTCATGGTTTATCAGCTTGTCAAGGATTAACAAGACTAATTTAAAATTATTGGAGGAGCTGAGGAGAAGGAAATCTCCTCAAATTGTTTTAAGATGTTTTACATATAGGAAAATGTTTTTTGCATTAGCTTTTCTTTTCTTTTCTAGAAATTGCTGATATTCTTATTAAAGAGACTCAATTCATTGCCCACTAACAAAAGTTATATGTCATTCAGATATGGATCATTCAAATATGGACAGTAAAGTCAGAGAAATACATGGGAAACCAATCAGTCCAGACATAGGATAATCAGAATATATTTTCTTCATAGTCATCCTTGGA
The DNA here is from genome assembly GCA_020745775.1 of Theristicus caerulescens. Taxonomy (NCBI): domain Eukaryota; kingdom Metazoa; phylum Chordata; class Aves; order Pelecaniformes; family Threskiornithidae; genus Theristicus; species Theristicus caerulescens. Next base: position 91,002,219 of record CM036558.1, read on the forward strand.
TGATATTTACCCAGTACAGAGCATTAGTTCATGCATGTCTGAGCAGAATTTAATTAGAATTTACCTGGAATGTATAACTGCCTTCGTGAAAGCAGTTTCCACAAGCGTGAATCTCATTGGTCTTTACTTTGTGCTCAAGAAATTCCTAAGCAGACTTTCCAGAGTGCAATTTCAGGCTTTTTTTTTTTCTTATTAGTCCTATCCTCAACCATAACAAGGCATTTAAAAACACCTGTCCACTGTTCAATGGTCCATGGACAAATATTTTATGTATTTCAGTTTTATTGTGCCTAACCCATGTCACCCACTTAACACATATATTACAGTACTACCACACAGACTCTCACATTTTGAAAACACAGTTTTCTTATCAGAAAAATGATGTAAAGAAATATTATTCATGTGTGTAGACTGAGGAGAGAACTGATATTTTATTAAGTGTCTTCTTAAACTCTTATTTGTCCTTTCTTTATGTGGTCTAAATCTTAAAACCAATATATTTATATGGTCTTTCAGTTAATATGATTGCAAAGTTTCTTCTAGTTAGTTTCTGTCAAGCTTCTTATACCTGGTACAAGCACAGAACATCCTTACAAAGACCAAAGAAGAGGCAATGAGGATCACCACCTAAATTATTTCACTTCTGCATTTTTGCTTTCGTGATCTGCACTGTTTTAGTTTACAGACTCTCTCACAGGTCTGTATCAATTTTCTTAGTGAAACAGAGGCAAAGTCACACAGCCATGCTACGTCAAGCTGGGCCTTGATTAGTCAGCTGAACTCCTGGACATTACAGTGCCAGAAAGCAAGCTAAGGGTTAAAGTGTGGATAATCACAGGCTAGCACTACAGCCCGTTTCCAGGTCTTGTTTACTTTACTCATATTTATGTGGCCAGCTGTCTGCCAAAGCTGTAGCTTTTCCATAAAGTCATATTTATCTGTAGGATAATGAATCAGGCAGAAAATCAATGCGACATTTCAAATATGGCCTCATTAGTGGCCTTGTTTAGCGTCAGGAAAAAAAATATCCAGCAAGTTGCTCAGCATTTCTCTTCTCACTTCCTGGAATTATACTTTCCTTGCCTTATAGCCTTTACACATTGTGTTGAATTTGATTCTAGCCACTAACCCTATAATCCTTAGCTTACTCTGTGCCTTATGGTTATGATCTTTGACTGGCTATTTCTTTGTTTGTCCACATATTCATTAATTTGCTTCTGCTCCTCCGAATTGTGTAAGCTGCTTACTCATCCCGCACTCTTTCTGCAGAGTCGCTGCGGACTTTGCTGCACTCCCCGAGTCACACGCAGCGGGAGAACTGTAAAAGAACAGTGCTGTTTACTCATATGATTTTTTTTTTTACCTCTTCCAATAACTTACTATTTCTGTTTACAAATGTACTCTGCCTCTGATCTCCCCAGTCCTGGCTTTTTCTTTTCTTATGCTTCAGAAGTTTTGTGTCATTTACCGTTTCTTGCAGTCTAAGAGAGCAGAATCATTTCCTTTGAAGTGATTCTGGATTAAAGCAATTCACACCTGTCTCCTCATCTTTGTCAGTCATTCGTTGCCACCCCTACCCTTCAATCTCTGTTTTTCTCAGCCCAGTTGGGTATTTCAGTTTTTGTTTTACGGTGATGCACCAGAAGTTCAATAGATGAACTGATCTGGACTACAAATAACTTCATTTTATTTTATGTGAAGCAGGCCTCATTAGCAGTCATGTTGCACTGCACTGTTGATGATCTTCTACAACAACATGAAAGAACCAGCAAAAAGGTGGGAGCCTGATACTGATGAGAAAAGATAACAGTGAACAATCAGTGCGGTAGCATAAGTAGGCATTGCCATCAGGAAAATGGTACTCAGAAGCATCACTTGGTATAAATAGCGTTCTCTTTATATTTTTTAAATGACTGTACAAACTACTTAAGTCTTGTGGTATCTGTCTTACATAGGTAAGTTTGCAAAACCAGTTAGTGGAAACTGAAACTTGGATAGCAATACTTGGATTTTTCAGTTCTGAGTTTCAACTCGTAAGCTTCACTTTTGCCTCCCTCTTTCTTCTCTTTGTTTCTTTACTCTCACACCTTCCAACTTTTTTGTAGTCTTTAATGTCTTCTATATTTTATGGTATATCTTCTCTGATTTTCAGTAGATCTGCTACAGGCAGAAAAGCAAGGACATTTTTATTATATGTTCTTGATCTCCCACAAAAGCTGCTTTATCCTACTTTTTTTCATGTCATGAACATGTCCATAAGGTACAATACCTATGGAAACTGCTTGGCTTCAAAATAACTGTTGAGTATAAGAGAACCGAATAGACAGTCATGAAGTGGAACATGGAAAGTGACACTGTTTCAGGTTTCTTGGATTCCATGACCTCACAGATCAAATTCTTGGAACAGCTATACAAGAGACAGGCAAGCCTTCTGAGCTGTAGGGCCTGCTGGAAGAGCAAAAGCAGGTCAGTCCTTCATCCAGAATGATACTGAATTAACCTGTTTTTAATATTTGGTTTTATTTTAAAGAAAATGAAGTTTTATGGATGTCAAAAACATTTTCAGCTATAATTCTCTGAATTTAGTAGTGGCTATGTATTTGTCCCCTCATTAATTTGAACTTTAAAAGATTCTTCATCTAGGAAACATATCATCTGTATTTGGGAATTTTTAAGTCATATGTTAAGCTATCTTTCAGCCATGTATGATCGATGGCCTGTTTCTGCATCTAGGTACCTATGAGTTATTTTTAAAAAAGTTGTCTCTTCAGACTGCTATTATTATGGCATTGTTTTTAAATTAACTCATCCTTTTCAATCTAAAATTTCTAAAGCGTGCATGAAATAATGAATAGAGGTACAAACTCTCAATTTTTGGAAGCACTGTACCTGAAAATTCAGAATACTGATGGCAGTTTGGTAGGAATAATTTCTGTTTGGAAATGTACACAAATTAAGCTACGTCTTCAGATGTCAGAAATCAGTGAAGCTCCACATAGCTCATAGCTACAATCAAATTGTAACAGGTGTCACCTGGGGATTAGTCCCTCTTTATTAATTGCATATAGTGTACTTCTGACTGTATCGCATTATTTTTTATTTTTTTACAGTCCGGTGAGTAAATATGTAATGATCTGAACATTTCCTTTATTGCATTGTTTCATTTCTCAAACCAACTATTTTAGCAAACAGGTTTCTCATGGTCTTCCTTATACCCTGAGCCATCTGTGTACCCAGATACTTGAAGTGAAACCTTGTCTACACTGAAATCCATCAGAAATTCAGCTTGAAACTACAATGGCAGTTCTCTTGATTTTCATATCTAACTTACAGTATGAGCTTATTAATGATGGTATACTCTCTCTGGGTATTTATTCAAATATTATTGTAATATTTCAAAATAGCCATGAGGACTGGAAAAGGGAGTTGTATTTTACTGAGTGTGCACACAGTGCTGGGTACAAGTGCTACAATTTTGGCTGACTTAAGGTGTGATTTCTGTTCCACTGTTTTTGTGCATGGTAAAAGTCCAGTTCTTTTATGTGTGGGCACAGCTGGCAATTATTTGGGGTAAGACAATGTTTGATGTGAAAGCAGTGATACAGTAGCCACTGGGTTACTAAATTGTTGATTGCATAATGCTGCGCCGAGCCCAGTCATTTTTATTTAGGAAGCACCATGAGGTTAACGTAATGACCTTCTTAGTGATACCATTTTTAAGCATTGGGTTCCCAACTGTGTATTACTTGCTACTTTTGAGATTCTTTCATGCTAAGTTCTCGTAATAAAGGAATTGTCTTCGTTATCCTTCCTTTCATAGAAGTATACACTCTTACCACATTAAATATAATTAAATATCTATTGTCCTTTCTGGGCAGCCATCCTGTGGAATTAATATTTGTCAAATTCATTATTTGATAATTATTTCACTTTTTCTTTTTATGACTTATATAGTATTTCAATTTTTTTATTGTTCAAATAACTTGATATTGTCATTTTTTTGTTTGCATTTTTTTCACCATTAGTACAGCCATTTCAAATATAAAACATGAAAAACATATTTTTTTCTCAAATATTATGAAAAGATACTTCTTTTGTTGATATTATCCCTCCCCCTCCCTTTTTTTATACTGCTAATTCCATTGCCTTAAAATATTAGTGAATCAGTTCAAATAGTTTATCTGAATAGTTTTGGTTAATGTATGTAACTGCTTCTTTTATAGGAATGTTACACTGCTATATTGATGTAACCTTTTAACATTTGTTTTATTTCAAATTCTCTTAAATCAGCATTATTTACTGTGAAAGCACAGCTTGGAAAAAAACACAGAAGATCACCTATAATTCTGTATGATAAGGTGTTGCATTTGTATCAAAGGTATAGCTACAATTTCTAGTAAGTTGACATGTGGAAAAGTAGACGCAAAAACAATTTCAGACATAGATGAATGTAGAACTCAAAAGATCTCTGTGGGAAGAAATACTGGCTGTTTATGTTTTACTTTCTTTGACACATAGGGTCTACTGGGTAAAAGAAATTGGATGTAAATTTCAATTTCTGCATGATAGGCTTTTATCCATGAGCTGCATATAAAGTGGTTTGCTTTACATGCACAGGCAAAGAAATTTGAAAGGCAAGACAAGTCAATCTGCATGCCAAAGTAGTTTCTTTACACCGGATTTACAACAGATCAAATCTGTTAACTTCATTTGGCTTTATTCCAGGTTTTGACTAATGTGAGGTGAGTAGCAAGCTCAAACTAAATGTTACTAATATGGGGAAGACTATGCTAACAACTACGTGGCTATTGTACTGGATAGAAAGTGAATATTCTCACTAAGTCAGCATAAGTAGAGTACCCAGGCAAAGCACTGTGTTTTTTCTTCTGTGAATCCTGGCTCCTGTTACTACACTTTTCAAACAAAACATACTTGGAGAGGTTGTGAAAGTAGAGTAGATTATTTTCAATGCCAATAGACAGAGATCTGAATCGCTTAATTCCCAGAACAGCACTTCTATTCTCCCTCACAAGAAGCATGGCATAAGAGGGCAACATTAACCGAGCCACACTGAAGTCATACTGTAAGAAAAGTTTCTGATTATCTCCATCTCATACAAAGATTTGGATTGGTGTAATAAAAAGTATATAGTAATTGGAGAACAACAAGATGAATAAGTTATCTTTTCCATCTCCTACCTTGTGTAGATTCTCCAGTGCTTTAATAGCAAGGTTTAGGTAATTGATTACATCTGTTTTTGTAAGGGTGTTTCACTGCAATTATATTCACACTTAAGTAATCAGTTTTGGGTTTTTTTTTTGTTTTTTCTTCTTTTTTATTACAAAATATAGGAGTAAATACAGAAGAGGGAAAAATCCTATTTCTTTATATGCCAAATAATATGCCAAACTACCAGTAAGTTTTGATGTTATTAATATTGAGGTCTTTATATATTGGGATTGCTGTTATTATTATTATTATTAATTATTATTATGGTGATGCTGCATTTCACTTTGTACCCTCTAAATCAGAGATTTTTATTACCTCTTCTCAATACTCTAATTTAAGAATTGATGACCATGAAGAATACATAATAATCAAGGTCCAAAGCAAGGAACATAAGCAGTATACTAATTAGTCACTGCATAAAAAAATTGCTGAAGCTATAAACTGCTTTTCTTAGACTACAGTGTGGTTTCCATAGATAACAGTTTGGAGATAGAAAAGAAAATGCTGATGATTTTGTGTCCTTTTTTTTAAATTAGTAGCATAGGAAATGTTAAACTGGCCATTAGTCTTCACTAAAACTGTCAATACAAGGAAATAAAATAGTCAATAGAGAAGGCACAGGAACTTTGATAAATAACCTGGTTTCAAAAGAAAACACACTTTTTCAAGCTGTTCTATTGGGCACCTTTTAAGTTATATTTTTTTAAACAGACTTTTCTTATTGTTATTGATGCCTGCTCAGAAATACCCTATTCTTTGTCAACATTTAATTTATCACAGAGAAATTTATTTGGATGTTCTGCTCAAAACAAGCAATGATTAAAGTAGCTCTGACCTTAATTGCACCAAAATAAGCATGAGCAGGATTTTCCAAAACTGTTGATCAAGTGTGTGATTTTAGGAGGTCAACTAACATACCATAAAACAACCTAATTTCAGTGGAAACCTCAGCACTTTGCTTTTTGCACTATTAATGCACCTAAAATGCAGTTCCTCTATAACTCAGTTAGTGAAGATTCGTTGAAAAATCTTACAGCAATAAAAATCATTGCTTCATCCCCTTCAGTCCAAGGATTATGTACATTGTGGGGTTGTATCTATCAAAGGGTTCCTCACGTCAATTTACTTTTGCAGTGTTTGTGGCCTTGGGAAAGACAAGTGTATTTATAAACAATCACATCAATGGATCTGAATTAAAAGAGTTCTTCATTTATTTTGGTGGGAACCAAAATAGGTCTCTAAAGTCATCTAGAGGGAAATTTGACCTCAGCAAGAGTAGCAGTATAAGGATAAAGTCTACAGTCAATACCTTGTGCCTTGCAGTGAGTACATTATGTACTAACCTATGGGAGCAGGGAAATGGAGCCTCCTGTTACTGCAGAAGTACTCCATACAATGATTTGCCTAGATAGGTGGGCAATACATCATAATGAGAAAGATCACCATCAGCTAACATGCATGAAAATAGGTGCCACCTTTTTGCATCATTATCATCTGCAAAGTATCATGTACAATAAAGTTGCAGTTGTTATTTATCAAAATTGGCCTCCAGCACACAGCTTTTTCCCATGCAGATCCTAACAATCTCCAGGGGAGATTTCAACAGCAGCTGCTACTTCTAATACTGTAAGCAAGGAAGGAAGATGCTTTTGGCAGTGAATGCGAATGATTAGCTCAGGATGTAATTTGTATCTCAGAATTGTTTTGATAGCTCAGCATTTTCTTGGGTATTTATCTTTCCCCAAATGAAATAACAGTCTTTTCAACTTCAAATAAGTCCTGTCTATCTTGGAGTTACAGAAATGATATCATGCAAAATTCAACATTGCCGCTGCTTATATATTAAAACTTACTAATCAACAAAATATTTAAAACAGAAATTCAAACTCTCAAACTTCTACTTAAATAATCTTTTAAATATTCACAGATGCATGAGTCTAAGAAAAGCACACTAGAGCCAAAGTCAGTTTTGCAAACATTGTGATCTATTGTGATAGTAATGGGAGAGATAAGACAAAAGATAACTTGGACTATTCAGATTGCAAAAATTCCATTTAAGTCTCTGACTAATATTTCTCATGGTTGATTTTAGAAGATCTCCTGCCTTGTGCCTCATTGAATCCTCCAGGTTGTTCTTTCAGGCCTACTGAAACAAGTGATTGTCATGACTCTTTGTACACTTGGACAATATTTAGGCCAACTCATTATTGGACCTTGTGACAAAATGTAAGCTAGTTGAAAAAGGTGGCTCTTTCCTACTTCATGCAGGTGACAGTGGTATTGTGTAACTGAATCAGTGGAGAAAAAGAAGCAATCACTAGTGGCACAATCAGTAAAGTTATTTCTTACTTTGGACAAAAGCAAAACCAGGAGTGGGAACTCCAACTGCTGCAGCCTGTTTTTTCATCTTTACACAGCCCACTTCAGCCCAAGTTGCAATTCCTTTGATTCTTCTGGATCTGTTGTTTCTGTTGACCTTTTATTCATGCCTGTCAACACCAGCTTCCTTGCAAAGAAGTGAAATGTTGATCAGGATAAATTTAGTTTTTCGCAGTGGAAAATTACCTTACAGTACTAAAATTACTTCTTTCTTGACTGACCTTTTTTTTTTTCCCTTTTCTTTTTTACCTGCCTGCTTTGGCTTCATGCAATAGAATACAAGTAAGGAAGAAACAGCTATGTAGAACTGACATTTGCAGTTCCTTGTACTGACTGATGACAAAGAAATAGCAATAGCTTTCTTAAATACATAAGTAAAAAAATTGTTTCCCATGTTTTCCTTAATAAACTTTTGTTTCTTCAGCACTCCCAGAAATGTTCATTTATGAGGAAAAATTGTCATTCTACTGTATTTGGTGCCTACATTTTTTGTGTCACTTTTTTTCCTTAGGGTTTGCTGCAGGGATCAGAGACAGGATGTTCTTTCACTAAATAATTTTCACCTGCTGTTGTTGACCCCATAGGACTAGAATAACCTTACCTGCTAAAATAATTTCAGCTGAAAGCTAATGATTGACATCTGTAATTTTTAAGGGATGATTACTACAAGCTGCCTTTCAATAAAAAGGGGCACATGAGAGGAAGGTTTTGCTTCTTGACATGTGTAAGTACTACTGCTGACTCTGTCTCTGTGTGTGGGTTTGGTTTTGGTTTGTTTTTTTTTTTAATTCCGCTTTTCATGTCTGTAAGAAATTAGATGATAGCAGTACCTAAATTTTAAATTAAGTACATTTGTGTTGATGTGTTCCAAAAAAAAAAAAAAATGACAAAAATGAAATGTGGCATGCATGTGAAAAAGTGGCTCAATTATAGCAAGCAAATGATACCAGCTGCTCTAAGATATAATTCAGTTCCCACTAAATCTAATAAGAGAACATATAAATTAAATTGGATTACCTGCAACCATGTATTTCTTTAATAATCCTTTCCTTGATAGCTGTGATGGTTGAGGATAGAGGTAGAGAAGAGCAATAGCTGCAAAAGTTCTAGCTGTCCTAAAATCAGTTGGCCTAATTTTAGTGGCCTAAATTATCTCTGCTTAAGTGATATGCTTTCTTAGGGACTGTAGTCAAAGAGTATATCAAGAAGAACTAAAGAAGTGTGCATTGTGCATGCTAAAAACCAAATAGTATAGTGCCTTGAATTATTTCTAACTGGGAAATAGGAAAATAAGTTTATGAAACTAATTCAAATTACTCTGTCATGTCTTGAAATAAAATGCAGCTGTATACCTAAATAAGGACCAATCTCAGTATTTTATTATGTAAGGAGTAGCATATCAATGATTACTGAACAGAAATAAGTCTTATAAGATATGTAAGTAACTTTAATTCCTTCTGTGATTCATCTGCTTGTTCTTGATTTACCTTGACAACTAGCTTAAGTAACTATTTTACAAGCTAATGTGTCAGGACTGATGCAGTTCCGTGAGGGGAGGGAAAGCTGCAGAAGTCCCTTGTGGATGTAGCCTGCAATAACCTGTGCTGTTTTGATATTTGTGCTGAAAGGAGAAAGTGTGGAAGAGAGAATGGGCTTCTCTTTCACTCCTACCAATTCTCCTGTACAATGCATGCTGATGTGGCTACCTGGACATCTCATGGAGAAAACCTCATAGCGCTTGGGAGTGTGAAGCATCCAGTGAGTTTGACCAGATACGTGGCTTTCAAGTCCTGCCTTTTGGATATGGACAGGGGACAAGAGCATCTAGAGAAGATTGATGAGAAGTTATGGTACAAATTTAAAAGCATAAGATTAGAAGGCCTTGCTGCTCCACAGAACCTACCTTGTCATTTGAAACACGGTGACAAGTCTCACCTCATCAACAGCCCACAGACGATCAAGGCAGAAAAAAAGTTACTCAATTTCTGAAGGCTGATGAACTTCTTATGAGTTTGTTTGTTTGTTTTCCTAAATGATCTACATCTATCAGATGTCAACTGCTATTTTCTCTCAATTCAGCTTTTTTGTGGGGTTGCCTTATACATGGAATTTAGCTGAAATTTTGAGCCGGATACATCATCATCAACTGTAGTGTAAGTCCAGGGATGTCTGTTGTTTCATTAAGTAAATTGCTTAGGCCTTTTAGGCCAAACTAGACTTTGATCTATTAGCATTTTTTGGCTCATTAGATCTGGTAACCCTAGGCAAAGGATCTACAACAGTATTGAGCTTTTTGTTCAATCACATCACAGTCTTGTATACTTATTTGAAAGGTTGTTGGGTTCTGCAAAGGTTTCCTAACCCTTGGTCTATTTGCTGTTATATGCAAATGAAAGATATGGGTTTTTAATTCTGTTAGTTTCTGTAGCTGGGCTACATGTTCAATAACAACTCAAATAATCATGAACCTCATCACGCGCAGATCGGTTCTTATAATTACGCATTTCAGTTTTTCTTTGAAAGAAAACAAAAACCAGGAGGTTGTCTTTCTTTTCTTAGTGTATTTAAATCTCCAAATGTTTTGTTCATAGTTAAGTATGTCTGATCGAGTTTCTAAGGAAATATCCCCAGGAAGAACTTTTCAGAATTTACACTGTCTAATTAGGAAAAACTCTTCATCTTTTATCTGATTTCAGACCAAGGCGACCATTTCAGTTTGTGGACAAGATCAAAATTCACTTAAACTTTACAGCCCACCTCACACTCCCTTAGGCAATTATTTTGATTTCTTTTTAAGCAATACAATCAGAAGTCCTGAGAAACATGAGATTAAGTAGAAACTTTTTCTTTCTTTTAAAGTCTGAACCAGAGGGTGGCCAGGAGACTACGTGCTAACTCATGCACCCAGAGACTGCTCCCAAATCCCTGAATCTCTGACAATAGCCAGGGTCTTCCTGGGGTGAGACCCACTGGTGCACACTGGTGATCTCATCTCTTCGCGCACACACACACACACTCACACGAGCACACAGGGTTTTCATGGAAAGAAAACCAATGTGTGGGCAACAAGGATGTTTACAACATCCTCCAGTCTATATCGTGAATTGCTTTAACAAGCAGGATATACAACCATGCCTTAAGTCATACATGTTACATAGTTCATGTGTTATACATGTACTCATGTATGAGATACATAGTAGTTTATCCCTGACTAGAAGACATTAATATAATAATGTGTCTCTTGCAGAAGAAAAATTACAGCTTTGTGCTATCTGTGAATAGAACAAGTAAATATTTTGACTTTCTGAGTTGGCACATATACAGACTGGACACTGTAGGTGTGTCTGTACACGACACCTGCAAAGCTAAACTGTATTAATAACAAAATCATGGCAATAGCTCTGGAATATGGTTGATGTAATTTTATAGAACTAACATTTAACAATAGACTAAAACTTTTTAAAAATGGGTTTAAATTTTCAACCTTAGTTGAAAAATGACTATGTGAAGTAGATATGAATAGGCATTTGTAAGAGCTGCTTCTTCCCAAGATGATGTCTTTAAAATAATCTTGTCTTACCAAGTGGAAGAAGTTAATGATAGCCTCTTTGTAATGATGCTTACTTTGATTTTCACAAGAAAGTGTTAACTCGGGGCTTATTTGTTTTCTGATATGCAGATGTGCAATGTACTTGAAGCAAATTCTAACAGAACTGTTCAGGGAAATATGTCTCCCTAAGGTTTACCAGAAAACCAATGGGTTACTAATCAGCTTGTTCTTTCACCCTAAAAACCAAAAAACAGTGGAGGTCTCTAAAGGTGGGGGAAGCGATTCTTTCAACTCACCTTCTAAAAAAGTGAAGGGGTAGAATAAAGGGATCTGGCTGTATGGCCATGCCTGAAGTAGAGAAACTGTTGAATTGTTAAGATTATTATCCGAGCATAACCTAATCTTTTGAGATTCCACTCTTTGATGCAGAAATTCCAGGTCTGAACACGTCTCTCTCTCTCTCCAGTTGCCAAAGGCAAGAGATATGCTGCGGTGCACAGTTCTTCTGGCATCAGTCAACTCTTAAACTGGTTAAAAAGTATTATAAAAATACAGCCTTTTGTTAACATCCTTTTTATTCATGAAAGTGTTGTTCCTTTCAGAGTTTCCAGTAGGTCTTACAAGTGTTAGTGTCAGAGCCCCGTAGGCCAATATTTTAAAGTCAGAGCCTTAGAATTGTAAAATAGCATGCTGCAATATATGAGAATGATTGAAAACTTTTCAGCTTTCTAGTAAAGAAAATTACCTAGAGATTTCTAAGTACTGGTAAGTAATGAAATTGAACTGTGGCAGTTAAGAAAAATGTTTTTAGGCATTGTGTTGTATGATAAAGTAGCTGCAGTCACTAGGATACATATAAAACCTCTAACTGCAACTGCAAGGGATTAGATAGATTGGTTTCCTCGTTAAAGTTCCCTTTTTTCCATTTGCTTTTCTGCTCATGCCTGAGGAAAGACAAGAAAGAAGCCCTTTTGCCTGTGTGGTGTATGGAAAGGCAGGTCTTCTAAGGGACTAAACAGCATTGTGCCCAGGTAGTCTGGCTCTCCTGTAGGGTGAGAGGGTGAGGAGGTGAAAAGGACATGCCAGGCTTCTGGAAAACACTAGGGAAAACAAGAGGCCAGTGGTATCGAATGCAGAGCTGGAGGGCACCTCTCTTCCTCTGTGTAGGTAGCATAGAGTGGAGCCTCACTGGGTGGTGGAAGGCACAGCTCGTGTCTATGTTCATCCAAAAATCTACACATCTGTATTCTCTGTTTATAAAGGAGACAAATTTATTCTAAAGGGCTCTCTCACAGATGGAGTTAATGTACAGTGTAGTGTTGAACACCGTGCAAAAGCCATAGACAGGTTTGTTCCTAAGGATTGCCTCAAAGCTGCTGTTAGCATACAGTGTAGCGTTCAATGCCATAGAAATGCACATATAAGATTTATTCTTAGGGTACATCACAGTCTCTAGCACATAGTGTGCTTTTGAGCACTGTAGAAAAGCTTAAGCTTAGAAAATCGTTTTTGTCTCCAGCGGAAGGCTTGAACCGAGGCTGGAGCCACATACAGCATAATAGAAAGACAAAAAAAAGGTGCAGAGACCCCTCTCTGTATAAGGCACTGAATGAGACAGGAATTACAAGATGTCATCCTTGATCACTCTTTAATATATCTCAGTGTACTTGCCCAGCACACTGCAGTTCCACAAGGTGCAAAGAGCCCATCTGGCAGTGACACAGAGGAGGCCTCCTCCAGTCCCTGCTGCTACTGTCATTTAGCTCGTGTTCTTTGTATACAGGTACTCTTTAATGCTATAACTCCCTAACCCAACTAAAAAAGCTGGATGGCTTGCTTTGCATGAAGGATTGAAGTGACTTAGAGATCATAGCATCATAGGATAATTCAGGTTGGAAGGGATCTCTTGAAGTCATCTAATCCAACCTCCTACTCAAAGCAGGATCAGGGCTCAGATCACATCTGGTTACTCAGGGCTTTATGCAGTCTGGTTTTGAGGGATGAAGACTCCAGTAAGCCCCAGAACTGTAACAGGAGAGGAAGCAGGGTCAGAACAGAGGAGAGGAAGACTGAGGAAGAAAGGGAAGAAGAAAAAGCAGAGGAGGTAGTGAACCTCTTTTTCTGTCATATATGCAGCAAACATAAATACACAGAAGTAGTACACATTGACAATACTGGCAACTGTACAAGGTATCTCCGGTGAATAGATAATACCAGGGTACAAGGGAAAGGAAAAATTGAATACTTTCTCTAATAATTCGTTTAAATGAAGGTATGCTAAATCAATGAGTTCAAGATGAGTGATGGGTTTCTGTTATGCCATCAGTTATATTCGTGAAATAACTGATGTGTTTTAAGCCTAGGCATATGTATTTATGCATATATATGTAAAGAATAATAGATGAATGATGGTTAATTTTAATATCTGACTTATTTACATAAATCAGTGACACTCAGAGAAATTATCTAGAGTGTACACAACAGGGAAATTTATATGAGATCAGCCACAGAACTCTGTAACTGAGTAGATTGAAAAGCTCTGCCTCAGGTAGTTAGCACTTGATGCTTAGGCTGCAAAGAGTTGGTTGCAATGCAGGAGGAAAACAAACATGCAGGGATGATAACATACAAGTATAAGGTGAAATGAAGCATTCCAGAAGGTATACGTGATCATTAGTAGGGCAGTATGTCAGGGTACAGCTAAATAATGAGATGTACTACTGTGCTACAATTCATCCTGGATGCCTGATTGTTTTACAGGGGTTACAAATAATTCGTTATTTTATCAATGTATGGTGGATTTTATCAATGTATGGTGGATATTCTCAATGTTTAACTGAGATGCCCTGAATCCCTATTCTTTTTCTTTCTTTTGATCCTAGAAGGAGACTAGACAAGTTATGTATATGTTTTAATTACGTATCTAATCTTAGATGATGTTTTAAAATTATACAACTATCAATAAACATCTTCACTGGCTACATGGAAAAATATGTCATCAGCTGAAAATTGATGCAAAATTACTTCATCCCTTGAAGGGAGGGAAGGTAATAGGTTTTGGAGTCACAGTCCCTAACTGAGCCAACCAATCAAGATTAATGCTATTTGCTGGGCTTCAAGGTGTAGATTACTCCTAGGTAATTAATAATTGTAATTCCACCAACTCACACTAAGAAAGTAAGAACATGGAATGTTTATAGTTGAAATACGCAGTTTATGAACAGCCTTCTGCCCCATTTTGGAGAAAAAGAACAGGGAAAAGCCAAACCAAGAGTGATGTACCACGTACATTGCTACCTCATAAAATAATGTTTAAGAGCTGAAGAACATCTTCTGAAGTCTCTGTGTAACTGTCAGTCCATACAGAAACAGTTCATCAGGGCCACTGACTAAATTCCCTCGTGTTCACAATTCTGAATTGTCAGTAAATCTTAACATTGCAAGGCACTTCTGCGAACAAGCGTTCTTTGTATACTCCTACGTTAGTCATGGTAAATACTATTTAACAGTTGAGTTTACAAATATGGCACATTGTAGTGTAAGTATCATGTCTTCCAAATCAAAGGCAAGATGTGTTTTATTCTGAAAGGCTCAGAACTGGCTGCTGGCATATTATTTTTTCATCTAAATTCAAATCCTGTCTTTATCATGAGTAGCAGTAAACAAGTTGCTTATTATTATTCCCATTAATTATTTACATTACCGTGGAGTACGGAAACTCAAACTAAGATCAGGGTCTCACTGTGACTGGTGAAGAGGCAGATGGAGGCAGTTCAGAACTGCTCCACATCAAGGATGTTCTAGGAGATACCAGGGGTGTAAGTGCCACATCTTCAGATCATTAGGAGAGGGCAAGGCACAGTCCCCCCAGCACCTAGCTAGCTTTGTGAGCCAGTGAGGAGACCACAGGCAAGAATTATTCTATATTCTTCTAGTCTCCCTGCATCTTTTCCTATCCTTTTAGAAACTGTTGTATCATAAAGAAAATGGCAATGTATTTTTCTGTTATAAATAAATAGCATTTAGGTATAGCTATAGCATACAGTCCCCAGTCAAGACTGATTTGAATAGCTATTCAGCAATCATTGTAAGGAGAGTCCCACTCCATATCTTTTTCGTACGTTATATGTCTACATAACTACATATATCTTCCAAGATAAGCATGCACGTATAACTTTCAAAAAGCTGTGAAAACATTTTGACATTTCCAGTGGTTTGCCCAAAATATAGTAATACCTCTTTCCATTACAAGTGCAGTGGTACAGAAAGGTGCAGCCACTGCTCACTTACCTCCACTTGTAGCACAGACAATGATGCTGGTCTGTATGTGAGTACTTGGCACTAAACTGTGGACTTTGATACTCTGTAATAACATCTGGTTTGAAAAATTTGTTTTTTCAGGTTCCTTTAAAATATACCAATTTATAGCTGAGAATTCAAGTTCAAGTGAGAGCAAAATGGTCATCATCCTTATGATCTTGTGTTGCATGTCTTTCCTGTACCATCTTTGCTGGAAAGTGCAGTTAGTTTCAAAATTTTCCAAGCATTTAATATTTTCCAGTGTGCTAATTAGGTCACTTGTTCATGGCTTAAAATTACTTCAGTTTACATATACCAAAATATGTCTTAGGTTTCAAAAGTGTTAATTTACAATCTAGTTGTTTGCAGTATTTAATTGATCTTTAATGAATCACTGCTTTTGGTAAAGGCCTCTGTAATGATGCTTGCTTCTGAAGGACTAAGTGCAGAAATTTCTCACCTTTTTTATATAAAAAATAATTTGGACTAGAAAAGACACCTGTCAAAAGTTAGACTGATTCTAAAATATCTACTAGAAACATCCACTTAACATGATGGTATTCCATCTGAAATAAAGGTGACCAAATCAAATGTTATGCTGTTCTTTTATTTTTTGTTCCCAAAACCTGGCCTTCTGCTGGGCAAAGAAGTTATGAAAGAAGTCTATACTGATATGCCAGTTCTCTAGCAATAGGGGACATACATCAATATTAAGCATTAGAAGATCCCAAATGCAGTTGTAGCTGATGCCTAAGTTGTGCCTGTACTACAGTGGAAACAGGAAATTTCAGATGGAAAGGTGAGTAAAACCTATTGTATTTATAAAGCACTTGGATCTCTCTCCCTCTGCATCTATTTTTTTGTTTCTAAATTCTGGGAGGCATAAGAACTTATTTTTCTTTTTAATGATGAGTCTTTTCAGTGATTCTTCCTTTTTATATTGCTGCCTCTGGTAAGGAGGTATGAAATGAGAAAAAAATGTTTCCTATGACCTTCCCTGTCCTGGAAAAAAAACCCTAAACCAACCTGCTCGTGATTTGTCATCTTGTTTACAAGTTAGCTAAGCTTCACTTTTAAAAGGGAGAACAGTTCACTCCTTTTATGATTTTATAAATTATGTTTGAAGGCAGTTTTTGTTTCTGTCACTTGGTGCAGCTGTGCAGGGAATATGTTGGAGAATTTGATATACTATTGACATTATTTTATGAAAGCAATGTCAGGTTTTATTTGTACAGATGATAGCTAAGAGACCCAAGTGACTGTCAGTTATTACTGGGAACATCAAAGAAAATAAGCAGGTGGGAATGAAATACACCCAAGTACGGGACCAAAAAGTTATGCCAATTTGTTGTACACTGTGTCGAGACATACGGCATTTAATGGCATTACAGATTTCCAGACCAGGTGCATTCTTTTAAATTGGCTAGTTTTGTTTCACCAAGGGAAAAAAAAAAAGAACAACAAAAAAAGAACAGTTCTCTTGAGAAATTCTTCATACTGGGATACCCAGCATCTCTGCAAATGTTTACCCTGAAATGCTATGAGAGAACAGGACAGCTATTCCAGAGCACCCCATGATAACTTTATTTATAAAATGTACAAAATGAGTACGTGAAACATCAACATGGTTATTATATGGATGGCATACAAACTAGCAAGTACTTGTGTTTTGGGATTATGACTTAGTCAAGCCCATTTTATATCTTGCATGTTCCAGAGGTGGCAGCATGTTTGACACTTCAAGGATCTCTCTCAACTACTCCTGCACTTGCTTCTGAGGATAGATGTACCCAGATGTTATTCAGCTGTATCCTTCAGGAGTTATGGGTAAAGAATGAGATGCATCTCCAATCTGTAACTGGACAAGAAAGGGCAGTAAGGTCTATGGCACTGAGATTTTCTAGTGAGCAGCTACACCTGTAGTCTTGCTATGATTTGCTTCCACCTTGTATGGACACAAGAATGAAACACCACACATCTTCAAATATCAGAACATTTCCAGTAAAGACTCCTGGTTGTTGGTCCTGCATTTCACTTCAGATGCAACTGCCTTCTTCCTAGCCCCTATAATGCCAGCGTAGAGCAGAAGTAGTCAGAAATGCAGTAACCTCATTCTTCTTGGATGTATCTTCAATTCTCTGAACATTTTCACGTTGTTAAACTTTCATATGTGTGTATAAAACCCGTTGATTGCTGCAATAAAAATTTACCATTGAAAGTACAAAATATATTTTGCCCAAGCCTGTGGCAATGGAAGTGCTAATGAAAAAAATTAAGTGACTTGTTTTTGTTGCCTGAACAAGAAAATTTTTCACAAGAAACCATAAATATTTAACAAAAGTTATCATCCCAGGAAAGTAGCAAGAGTCAATTTTCAAGGTAAGTGCCCAGTCTTATTCATCCTTTTTAACAATCCTCTTCAAATAATTATTGAACAGAGATGAGTTGTCACTTGCAGACATAGTGATGATACAGGGCTGTTTAACAGATCAAGTGAAGGGAAAAGAAAACAAATGTGATGATGTTTCAGATACTGTAATGAAATCTAATTTGGTCATTTTTAAAGACAAAATATACTGGAATAATGAAACAAAATAGTTTCTATTGAAACAAGAATATGTTTTTGTGTTAAATAAATGATATTCACAAAATGCTGTTAAATATATTCAGATTTAATGAAAACATAGCATTACTAGGAAAACGTGTGGGTTATCTTAAGCATAGCATTCAAATCTCATAAATGAGTTTTAAAAAAAGGTATGAGTTGCATATACAACCTCATATACTTATTTAATTTTCATCTTACAATTTTTTTCCTTTGAAACCAGAAGTACTTTAAGCATTTTTTTAAATATGAAAACTTCCATCCCCTAACATGATGGAAGAAGCTGACATTTCAAAAAAAGTGTTAAGTATTGCTGGACTGGACTTGTTTTATAGTTACAAGTAGTGTTGATGATAACACTCTAAGGTCAGAGAACCAAAAATTGTGCTAAATAATTAATATTCAGACCTAAATGATGGACCAGATTGATGGAACAATGATGAATACAAAATTCTTCATATATTTTGATGGCTGTAACAATGTTTATACTTATATGCAAGGAGGTGCACTGAGAATCAATGTAAATTCACATTAGATATTGTAGTATCAGAAACATTGTAAATATTCTCCATTTTGGCTTAATTTATACAAAGTAGAGACTTGCTGAGCATCAGCAAAATCAAAATGGTACTACCACCTAGCTGTAAATTTAATCTGGCATGTTTATAGCTCATGACTTATTTTATGGGATCAACAAGGAAATGTTTTGTTCTTTTTAACTGGTCACATGAGGCAAAGCCAGCTGTGATGTAAGATAGCACAAATTTATCAAAGCTAATAGTTTCATATATGCTTGCATGAAATCTGAATGTATATTACATATCATCTGCAGTTTATCATGTCATCAAATCAACCAGTTACAATTCTGGCAGTTGCTGACAAAATTATTACACATAATACAGACTATAACATAAAAGTATCCTCTTAATATTAATAATCTGTGGAATTTCTGCAGATGTGGTATGTTACTATTGATTATATTCTGGCTAAGAAATGGTTGTGCATATTAAAACCACAGAACAGTTTTTGTTTGGCTGTATTGTATTTCAACCTCAAGATTTTGACCAACATTAGAAGAGCTAGTTTAAAATAAAATATGTTGACCTGACCAGAGCAAATAAGCCACATCTCTTAAATCCTGTCAATTTGTATTTAGCAAAGAGGTAATGCAGCAAAATGAGGAAGGGGTAGATCAGGATTGCTGTTTCAGGATCATTCCAGCTGGGAACAATTGATGCCCAGAGCAATCCCTCCTTATCCCCTGTCATCTAAAGGATGCTTCCTGTAGCAACCTGATATCCCCAAGTGATACCTCTGCCTTGTGAAAGGCTCAGACCTTGCAGGGAAATCCTCTGTCCAGTATCAGATATTATATTAATGTGAAAGAGATGAAGCTTGGGAGAAGGAAATGGCAGAGTTAAGTCAAGCTGGTGAATACTCAGACAACCATGTTAAATAATTTGTCAGAGAGAAAATGAAGTATGTTATCTGCTGAGCACTTATTTTCAATGTTTGTGTCTTATTCAGTCATTTGTATACAGTTAATTACTTTGATTATGTTTTCAAAGGGCATTCTTTTAGGTTTGCTAGTACAAGCTGAGACTTAGTACAGCAATGATACTGAAGAAAGCTGATAATATATCCAGGAAAAAAGGCTGCCAGAAACAAGATGGTATGTAGAAGATGCTTATAGATTCAGGGAAGCAGATCAAAACTATCCATGATGGTTAGTAACTATCAAAGGCAGAGAAGGAAGCATTTCTTCCAAATCAGGTATTTCAGTCTCAGCACTGAACAGCACTACTCCTTGATATGGGAAACATATAACTGTGGGAAGAAAATAATCTGTTGTCCCACTGCTTAAATTCATCAAAGCCTAGGATGCTCAGGATAGCTATGGCTATTGCTTCCAAAGGGTATAGGAGGGATGTTTAGGTCAGTGGTGCTTGCAAGGAGAGGGCCATCCTTTCCAGTGTTCCTTGTCCCTCAGTTTTCCTGTGCCTTCAAATGTGGACGGAGTGACAAGACTCTGCCCACCGCTCTTCTGTCTCATCTCTACCCCTTCTTACAGCCAGCATGTCTTACACCTATGGCTGTCAGGTCCTTGAGCAGCAAAATGTCACTGTCTGCTGAGAAGCCTGGAGCTGGCTCTGCTAGCAACTAAATCAGGAACATGTTAGTTATCAGCATTTAAAGCAGATGTTCAGTCTCAGTCTTCAGGGGGCCTGATACAGTGCTCTTCCAGCAACCATCAGAAGAATGCCAGTCTTTAACTTCGAAGAATCAGGTTCTCTGATGAAAACAGCTTATAAAATTGACTAGAAATGCAATCCTCTTCACATGGATGAGTGCTAAATAAGAGAAAAAAATAAGTACAAGAAAACAAAGAAATGGAAAAAATCTATAAACTATAGGGCACATATTCATAAAATCAAAAATTGTTAATGTCAGAATGTATTAGGGGAGCACCTTGCACTTCTTGACTTTTGCTCTGACATTTTACACTAGGTTGAACACAAAATGTTCAGGTTTTTTTTTTTTCTACCTGACATTGAAAGTGTTTTCAGAAACAAACAAAATACACAGTATTTCTGCAGCTGGTGTGCAAATAACCTTTTTGGAACGGTAATATTCTTGGCATTTTTTTGAATTATAAGCCATCTTCAGACTGGATGAAAAATGAGCAGCTCTAAAAGAACAAAGTTTGACAGCCTGAGGCCATGTTCACAGAACTTTTCAAATATGCAACAGAATGATGAATTTGCAAAACAACAAAAATACCAAACTATGCCTCAACAATGAACAACATTTTGTCCTGTACTTTTCCAAATATCACCTCTAACACTGGCTGAAAAATTACTTCTTGAATAATGCATTTGGAGAACAAATTCTGTTGCTCCTCGGATGTGCTAGTTAACATTTCTTTTATTATTCAGCCAGCTACTCAAATGTTACTTGTCAAATGTTACAATAACAATCTTCTATGCTTTTCAAGTAGTGATCAGTCACTTCTAATTACTACATAAGCTCAGTGTGGGACTTCCCCAAAATCAGATCACTCTGTTGATTAATTCACATCTATGTAGCTTTGTGTGTGTCACACATGAGATCCTCAGAACCAAAAAACAACCAAAAGTCAGAGGACTAATAAATTTGATAGCCATATGGCAAATTTTAATAAGAAACTAGCATCAGCTGTCCTTAAAGAGAACTAGGGGAAATGTATGGAGAAATAATTTTCATTTTTGGCTAGAGCAATTTACATTGAGTATGTGGAAGGGGAAGGCAGAGATTCATTAAGAAGGTGTCAGAGGCTGCCAGAGGACATTCTGTATTTTCGTTCCCAGAGGTTTGGAGAAAGGGAAACACACCTATCCAGGCATTTGGGCAGAGAAATTGTAGGAAACATGATGTGGAGAAGCACTTACAGGAGAATATGATGTCAGGAGGAAATCAGAAAAGATCAGTGAAACAGAAGAAATAAGAAACAAATCCAGATGCTTCAGCTGCTGTTTCACTAAAAAGCTAAGAGGAGTCTCACAACAAAAGCAGAGGGTAGTCTTGATTGTTTATGAGTTTTTCTTCTTTTTGGTCATCAGAGAGAATCATTTGTGATAGCAAGGTTCTTTACAGGACTAGGCAGTGAGGTCTCACACAGTCTTTTTGTTAATTCACATGATCTGTGATGATTTTTCCAAGAGATGTTCTTCTTTTGCACTATAATTCATTTTGAGAGGTTGTTACGAACTAGTTTGTTTGAGCTAGATCTACTGCAGAAAGAGTTGTGAAGGAGCATAGGAAGATTGTTCCCTCGGTGCACTTGGAAGTGGTAGGAAATGCCACACAAACAGATGAGCAGTTACAAAAAGCAGAAGTCATACAGGAAATTGATTTTTATTGTACAATATCGTATGGAGTCCCCTGCTAGGTTTGCTTTGTGAGGGCTTGGCTGGACATTCAAAGTTGTTTCATTTTGTTGTTATGGAGAGGAGTATTTGCTTTCCAGAATTGCTTGTGCTGTTTCCAGTCCTGGAGTGGTTCGGAGACATCAACCTGTAAATTGCAGTGCTGTGTCCCTGACCCTGCACTGGGCATGGAGAAGAGAGCACAGGCAAACAGAGCAGTGCTGCTCCTGTGGTGCCTTGCTTACAAGCATAACTTCTTGTTTTAATGAAGGTTAGTGTATCTTTATTGCAGACTTCACAGAATGACAGACATATCTATGCTCCTGGTCAGTCAGGACTAGGCTTCTTTGCTAGGCGCTTCAGTCCACTGATCTCCAAGGGCTATCTTTTCCTTTATCTTTTACTTTTGCCTACACCTTGCTGTGGCACTTTGAATGCCCAATGGGCCTGAGGAGTTGAGCTCCATTGCCACGCAGCTCTTGAGTGCCTTTGAGAATATTTGAATGTGTTTTTTTTTTTTTTTACCCTCAGTTTTGGCCCACACAGAGTTGTCTTGATCTGGAGAGCCGCACACATGCTGTTCATGCCTTGCTGCCTGGCAAGCCCCAGTGAGAGAGGAAAGGCAGAGCCAGTACGCACTGCCTGCCCCGCTCCTTTGAAAGCCTGCTAGCGGGGAAGAGTAACAGGAAAATGGTCACCATCTTTAAGGGCTGAAATCCTGCCTGTCCTTTTGTAGGCTTCTCAAAGAAAGGGATTGAGGGTTCTCTATGGCCTTTTCTCCTACAATGTGCTTTCCATTAGGATTTGGCAGGATGTGGTCCTTTAATTTTGCACCACATTAATTTTCCTAGTGGTTCACTAAAAGTGAACCATAAATAATACAGAGGGTTTGTGAGAACAGATGCGTTAAAGTGTTTAGATACAACAGCGGTGAGCAAAAAAGACACAAATACGGTAAATAATGTATTAGATTTGTACCACATTAATTCCATATTCTTCTCCAAAGTGGGTATTATATAGACCCATACAGGAAACCACAATTACACTTGAATCTATGGAGCACACTATTGAAGCACCACAGGTCAAAGTGTTCACAGAGGATCCTGCAAGGGTTTACATGGAAGGTGTAACTCACCTCACTGGCCAATTTCTGCTAGTCTTATTCAGGATAGATGGTATTTTTCCCTACAAGTGGTCTTACTGCAACAGATGACTGTGGAATAATATGCCATTTGCGAGTCTGTTTGGAAGAAACAGTTTCAAAAGGACGGAAAACAGCTTGTAAAGGCAGCAATCTTGAAGACAGAAAAGTACTTGATAGGTGCTCAGAAATTTCCACCCCCTAGGAAACATTTGCTTCTTTTCTCCTCCTGCATATGTAAATGCAAGGCAGCATGGCAGAGCTGCTGGTAGCTTCATTCCTTAACTGAGGTTCATGGCTTAAGGTTATTTCCACTATGCTATACAATTTCAGCAGCACTACAGAGCTACTTGATCTTTTTTCTGTGTTATTTGGGGACTAAGTTATTAGCTATTAAAGACTTACTGACATCCATTAAAGACAAAAGAAGCTGGAACATTTAAAGCCAGGAAGATTATCCATGTTTGTGCAACTTGAGATAAACTACCTTCAGTGGTTTTAAAAGAGATCAAAGCTCCTAGGTATTTCTGCTTCTAGGAACATGCTTGCTTATAGTCAGAAATGTGTCTGATACATGGGAGATGCATAGAGACTGCTTTTTAAATCTTTCTTTAAAACACTAAGAAAGAACCAGACCAAATCATTGGAAATTTTCTGGATAACCATCACCTATCTAACAGCTGCACAGCTGCATGATGCAGTTACTGATTAGACCCTATCCTGAGATGAATATTTTTCCTTGGGGAACAAGTCAACCCATTAGCTCCTGAAGAAAAACCAAAAACTTACCTCCAAATTCTTGCTTCCTTATAGCAAAAATTAGTAATAAAAAAAATTCCAGAGGTATTGAAAAAACATCTTTTTTCACCCCATCTGAATTCTAGCTCTGAGAAGTTTGATTAAATAGTATAACAGTAACAGAATGGCATAGGATACAAGGCAAGAAGAGGATATTTTTGTGTTTCACCTTTGGGGAAAAAAATGGGTCAAGGAGAAGCTGGCGGTTTTGGGTGGGGAGTCTGAATGATGATGGAGGTCTGTAACCAACAAATTTCTCCTTACTTCAGCACTCACTGACTGACAGGAGCAGGAAGACAGAGGTAGAAGCCTTCCAAGAAAGAGGGTAGTGAAGAGTTGCAGAGCCCAACCTTGGTCCCATTTCTAACCAGTGCTAGCCAAACACACCAGGTAACCTACTCTAGGGCCTGTAGTTAAGGGCTCTTGGCTTCTACTCCACTGAAGTCATGAATGGTCTCTCATGGCCTCAAGAGTGGTCACTGTAAAAACTAATCAGGCTACATCTGTTAAATAATCCGTGTGCAATTATACATCTGTATTTAAAAATAAGTTAGACAGTACGCATGCAAACCCACAACTCCTTACTGGATTTATTCTCAGCAGATGTATGGAACGGAAAAAGCACATGGGATGTGATCCAGCTTGCTCTTAGTTGATGGAAAGATCCACATTGATTTTCATGAACTACAGGTGAGTCTAACAGTGCATCAGAATTTCAGGGCTTGCTCATACACTGTAATCAGCTGCTGAGCAAAATTATCTTGCATGGTCAGTTTTGATGCCTAGCCTGCCCCTTGCCCCCTTCACAAATTATTCCCATTGTTCCTGGTACACCTTCAAGGAAAAACTCACTATGCATCACCTGCATGTCCACCATATGGCTACTGAGAAAAACTTCCACAAAATGTGTGTTATCATCCCTTAGCAAGGCAGAAAAGAAGTTGCATTCGGACTTGAAGAAAAGTAGTCTCTTTTTTTGGGTTTGGGGTTTTTTTTTTTTTTCATTGACTTTGCTGGATAAATTGTTCAGGTATAGGTCATCCACATAACAACATGATCCTGTAAATGGGGCTAATGTCAGCAAGTTGCATATATTTCAGTCAAGGTAATAGCAATACTGCCTGTGAGCTGGTTTAATATACAAGAGCAGGGTGGGTTTTTTTCCCCCAAGACTGACAAAGCATTCTTATGAGACAAATGCTTATTTGAGTAGGTCCTTTCTTTCTTCTTTTTTTCTCTGGACATTTTTAGAGACACTTGTGCCTGGCTGCCAGATTTTCAGAGGTAAAATGATACATCAAATTCTAAGTGATAGGAGTATAGCAGTTAAATTAAAGCGACTCACTACATTAATTTTTATTTCAATTATATAGAAATATAATCTAGCCTGGGAAATACGCAAAATTGCTCAGGGTCACAGAATAACCTGCTTCATGTGCAAGTTAGCAAGTTACAAGTTAAACATCCCTCTACTGTACAATCTTTGCATATATTTCACTCATAATACTCTGTTTCTGGTTAAAGCAGCACTAGGCAAGCCATGATATAGTTCCATCTAGGAAAAAAAGAAGTTATTTTTCAATTTTTTCATGAGATTATCTGTCACTACAGTCTTTTGTCATTGCTTATTTGGCTCACTCAGTGTGCCCAAAAGTCAGAATAGTAGATTTTTTTTGGTTCAGGAGAAGACTTTCCTAAGGGTAATACTTTGCCTTTGCTGTGTAAAGTCTATAAAATGCCTGCCCAGAACAATACAATCAATAAAACAGGCACTGAACTAGGGATGGATAATAATATTTTCTTTTCAGTCTAGGAAGAATAAGAAACAAAATAGCCATGCATTTCTGTAGCATGCACATTTGTGCCTGTGGCTGTCTGCGGTATTTGATGCTAACTGAAACTGGTTGGTTTTTTCCCTGAAACACAGACTTTGCTCCATTCTCTTTGGAGTTTTGTATCTTCTCATACTGCATCCCTGGGATCCAGTAGAGCAATTGAAGCCCTGCCCATCAGCTTTATTGCAGAAGAAGAATGAATGTGTGGATTACTAGGATGTATCACTACATTACATTTAGTTGCTTCAGGTATTTTTACAATGAGGTTTTCTTTATGATGTGTAAAAGCTTGCAACAGAATTTCAGAGCTGCAAATGAACTATGAATGAGCTTGAGTGTGAAAGATTTTTTGAGTGTGTCAAGAAAGTTGGAAATAAAAGTAGGAAGAAAGTGGCCAGACAGGTGCTTTCTGTAGACTTCAATTGCCCAGAAGTGGCTACCTTTAGAAGGAAAAGCTGTAAAGTAAAGTTACTGATTACAAAATCAGCTCATTATTTCATGCAAGCAAACACACCCTGGTATGTTCTAAATATATCAGAAACTAAATCCCTTAATGTAGGAAAACAGAAACAAAAAATGGTAATGTAAACACAGAATGTACTGTGGCCTGGTGGAACAGTTATGAGTAAGGAACCTGGTGTTCAATGTGCAACAATGCACACTTATAAACCAGATACTCACAGGACACACTGGACTTTATGATTGAAACCATGACAGAAGGCTTACAAAGATACAAATGGCAGTTAACTTTCATGTGCCTGCCACTCAAGCCTTTAGAAAGATCTCACCAATACAGGAAAGGGAGAGACAAATGGGATTTTTCTGCCCAGATGTATGTCCTGATATGAAGTTATTAAAGAAATCCACACAACCCAGTGAGGTAAGGAGACGTGGCAGAACTCAGAGAGTCACAGGAACCATTTAACAGCTGGAAGCTCGGGAATCCATGCCAGCAAGCATAACCCGTTTAGTCACTAAACTTCCATGAATTTTCGTTGCTCTCAGCTGATTCTCTCAAATTTCTAATAGGTTCGCTTTATATCTAAGCCTCCAGACTCACTTCTTGGTTTTGTGATATAGTCGGAGATATATTTGAGGAAGGATAGAAAACCAGCTTCTAGGTTCAGGGAGTCAGCCATAATCCAGAGAGTTTTTATAACATGCAGAAATGCAGTATGACAAAGCTATAAGTATGATAAAGCTATAAGTATGATGCTTTCATGGTGCTGTGAGCACTTGGTGGGCGATATGCACAACAAACAGACATTTCAGAGGTGGAGGTAACGAGTCAAACATCAGGAGTGTCCATGTTCAGAATTTGTAGACGGACTTCTTTTTTTTTCAAAGCATCAGCATGAGACAAAACTTAAATCTGGATTCTTTTTCCAGTGTTTGGGATTCTGGGCCTTTTTTGCTGCTCAGCTCCAGCAGGCCCTGCAGCGAGTTATTTCACCTCATCATGAGTCGTAGAGCCTAGCTATAAATTGAGGCTAACGATAAAACCCAGGAAGGAGTGGCTTCACACTGAGTGTGACCAAAAGGCATTTCTGGCCATAATATCTAAAACATATAGAAGCTTAAGAAAGATAATCCTAAAATGATCAAATAAAAGAGATAGATACACTTCTGGCAACCTCAAATCAAAAGGGGTGAAATAGCAAAGAGCAGGGGGAAAAAAAAGACCAAACTTCAAGCACAGCTTGAGAAACTGTCTTCTGGACATGTCATACCATCTCTGGAAGGTGCCCAAGGGGATTTTCTTTCTCCTATATTTAGGGAAAATTTGCCTCGCTTGTTGTACAGATAATGGCACATTAGAGCAGGCTGAATTCAAAATGACAGTTTATTTTGTGAGCAATTTGAAAGTCAAGTATTAAACATGATATCCAGAAGCTGGGCATTACACGTGAGCCTGATTTCCATCCCTGGTAGTAAGATGGAGATTATCTCCAAGAGCTGAGATCATGAATAAGCACGGTATGTCAGGAAAGAGTCCACAAAGCTTCTGTAGAGAGAAATGCTGCCTTGCTAACCCACAGGAGTCCCAGGAGGATGCTGTCAGGGCCCTGGGTTGCTTCCCTCCTCCTCCTTCTCCTCCTCAGCAGCTTAGCAAGCCTCGCACACAGGCAGCATCCTGATAGGTGTCAATGAGCACAGAGACAAAAGGGGATCTGCTGGAGTTAATATATTTGTCTTCTCAAAAAGCCTTTGAACACATTTTTTATTAAGTGTTATTAAAGAAAAAAATTGCCATGGGACTGGAAGAAAAATTGTTTTATTGACTGAAGTTTATTAACAGGTAGGAAGCAAAAGGTAGGTCTTAAAGATCATCTTTCACGGTGGTGAAGGATCAGCAGTGCAGTCCCCTAAGGATCAGTGCCAGAAGTGGCTTTATTGAATAACACCATCAATGACTTGGAAAATAAACCAGCAATGAAATCTCAAAATCTGAGATGATGCTGAGGTCTCTCAAGCAATCAAATTCCTTCAAAAGGACTGCAGAAAATCCCTCTTCAGTAAAGTTTGTTTCCATCAGTAAAAAAGTGTCAGATGAACTTCACTGTAGCCAAATGTAAGGCAAAGGGAAAATAATCCAAACTCTGCTTACCTGGGTCTGAACTCGGACTGGTGGTTACAGCTCAGGATCTTGGACCTGCCTCAGCATATTGTGCAATGGCAGGCAAAAAAAAAGCCAAAAAAATTCTGGACATCTTTAGGACAGTATAAGGAAAAAACAGGGGCAATCATTTTACCACTGTATAAAACCTCAAGGCACCCTCTCTCGAATACTCTAGCCTAAGAAGGACACGAGAGAGTGAGAGAAGGTGCAGAAAGGACAACTAAATGATCAAGAAAGTGGAGCAACTGCCTTACAAAGAGAGACTAAAAAGGGTCATCAAACGTCTATTAAGAGGCAACGCCTTTCCATAATCATAACATTCTCGATTGGTGTATCTTGTAAGGAGTAAAAAACATGAAATAAATGCATTAGGAATGTTAGAATCCAAGAGGCAGCACCTTTTAATGACATCAGAACCTTTATTATCACCTTCAAAAGAGGAATTAGGGGTTTTTCCAAAATTTTGCCTGAGACTTTAATGAAACTATCCAAACAAGAAAGTGTCTATTCTACATTTCTCCCTACTTGCAATAATAATATCATACCAAATTGAAATCTGAGAGAACGAGCGTGCTCATGTTTTATATCCAGGTACCTCAGTTTGCTAGCAGAAGAACAAGCAGACAATTTACTTAAAAATAAAGAAATTAGGAAAATGCCATTCTCTGTATCTTTCAAAGTACATTTTATTCTGGCTTTGCAGGTTTAGCCAACAAAATGTATGAGTAAGTATGGAGTCTGCCAGAGCTAATATTTCAAGTTAGATTCCTAAATGCAATAATCAAACAGATGCTACAGCAGCATAAACAGACATGAGTAATTGGAGAAAACAAGAATGATTGCTATGACCAAGAGAAATAAGCCAATGTCCAGGCATGGAGAAATTGTCACTTGTCAGGAAGACAGCTGGCAACTTTGATTGTTTCTGGTTTTTTCTCCAGCCAAATTGTCTATCATTTTGGATTTTATATTTTATTAGGATTTGCAGCCAAGGGCGATATTCAATATTTGGCCCAATTTTTCTAGACTGTTAAGGCAGTGGATTCCTTGCCACCAAAAGAAAAGAAAAAAAAATAATGCTTTAACCAGTGGCTCTTGCAGGGACTATTAGGAAGTACACCTGCTAAATGTCAGGACAAGTTCTTGGTAATGATAGAAAACTATTTTGAAATACAGAATGGAAACACTTTTCCCGAGGGACCCGATGAGCACCAATAATTAGTGTTTCTTGGCATCAGAGGAGCAAATTCAGTTTTACACCTGTGCAAAAGAGACAGGTCAGATGCATGGTAGACCGAAGATTTAGGATTGTTGCAACGTGCACACATGTTTGCAACTATTTGGGGCTAATATCATCACAGAGGTGGTTACAGGGCATTAGAAGAGACTTTTGAAACAAAGGTGAAGTTAGCCTAAAAAGAAATACAAAAGAGGCATGAAAAGTAGTAGTGGAGGGGGAGAAACCCTGGAGTGGCAGCAGCCACATGATGGAGGAGCCTCCCCCTGGGCACCACGTCTGGCCGGGGGCTGACAGCATGGGGCAGCACATGGTACCCCCCACCCTGGGGTGCCTGAGGCCACGGGGACTTTCTCACCGGCCCCTGCGTTTGTCAGCAGAGTGTGGGAAGCTGCAGGGGCACATGCGGGGCTGGAGAACCCACTTCAGCCATGGGAGAGAGGGGAGAAATGGAGTAACCTGCCATCCCCAAACAGAGGATGGGGGCTTGCCACCCACAGCTGCAGTGGGTGCAAGTATGTGCAGATGGGGTGTGCGCCCACAGCAGTGTGAGCACGTGTGCATGTGTGGGATTAGAGCTTTTTGTGATGGGCCCTAGAAAGGTGTTTTAAATGTTGGAGGTGTTTATTAACATTTCATAAATTCACTGATCACCAGTTAATTATGTGCAGTTAATAAACCAGTAAACCACCTCAATCCCAATTTGGTTAAACCATGTGAACTGAGCAGATTTTTCCCTGTGACAAAATTTTGCTGAAGAACATAGGCAATCTATTGAACTGATTTGGATCAGTAAAGCTTTGGGTAGTGAACTTAAGCACCTGCTGGGTTCTGGGTCAGTCATTTGGAAAAAAAAAAAAAAGATGTGCATAGTTGTATTACTGGTGCTTCTGGTGTGTTAGTAGAGCAGCACAGGGTAGAAGGGCAAGGCAGGAGGGAATAAGGGGTCAACCCTGACTTCCTGCTGGTCCCAACCACAAGACAAATCGGCTAAAGTAGCTGTGAAAATCATAATCCCAGTCCTTGGGACAAGGACAAGATAGGACTGGTATGGTATGATGGGGGAAATTGTATTCTGAATTGGCTAAAGCAAAGAACAGTGTCAGAAAACTCACAGTTTGTGCTCAGTGTAGCTATTTGTGTGGCAATTAGTGACTGCACTCTCAGAGGGGAGTGAGGCAATTATAAAAGAAGAGGGTGAAATTTGGCAGCTGAAGGGACGTGTGGCTGGTTATAAAGAAAGGCGGATGTGTTTACAGGAAGCTGCTGAGCGTGCTGAGACTGGGAAAGCCTGGCAGGCTGAGAGGTCAGTGCAGGAGAAAAAAGGGGAAACAGGCACATGGGAACAGGTCCAGGAAGCATGAGTGGAAGTTTCTGCTGAGGACTGGGATCCAGAAACATGGGGTGGACACATCTGGAAATTAAGCAAGGATGACAATGAAGACTGCAGTATGGCACCTATCCAGACACAAATGGTACTCCAGGAACTGTAAGGTCCGTACCAAGGGGTGTTTGACTGGCTTCATACAGCCCTCATGTTAATAGATGTTATAGTGACCCTTGCAAGGAGAGAAGAAGAAGGTACACTTTTGGTTGCACCTTTACCAATATGAGGAAGAAGCCAAGAGCATCACCTTCAGCTTCCCCTGGGGGATACATATGGCTGAGCAGCCCTACACCATGACTGAATGGAGCAATGCAACCATCTTTGGATGACCGAGTCTGAAGCCAGAGAAACCAGCACCATCACCACAGTCTCCAGTAGCAAAGCTGTAACTGTTAAAATGAGATTACTTTCCACAAGATACAGGTTTGGTGCAGGAATCATGCAAGGGAGGTAAAATTTCCTTAAGTGCGAGAGCTACCAATGCCACAGAATTAATCACCAAGAATAAATCAGGAATAATTTGGCAATGTAGGAGAAGCAATCAATAGTGACAAAAGGAAACACTTTTAGGGAAAAATAGTGTAATAACAGTGGTTTTGGTTAGATCTAGGAAGTAGGTTAATTGGGCCAATGCAACAAAGTCTTGGTCTAATTTAAGGTATATTGTGATCCTGAAACAGTGATTAACAAGACCTGTGTAAAAAAAAACCCTGGTCATCACCATCGTGAGGAAGAGAAAGAGGTGAGTTATACATGGGTCTTCAAGGTGCATATCTTATTCAAATGAAGTTTACCACCACCACAGTAAGGAATGATGTTGTATCATGATGTTAAGATCACAAAAATAGATCATTTTGAGGAATAATGAAGGGCTAGGGGATTTTATGAAAAGCAAGAGAGCTGTCAATACTCTCAGCGTTTCAGAAGATCTCATTGTAGAAACCCAGATGGGAAATCTTCAGGCCCAGCTCCAAGACTTAATAAAATTTATAGGGAAAAGACCTATAAAAAAAGTGGGGTTGTCATATTAGGAGAACTCCAAGCCATAAAATAAGAATTTGAATGGGAACAAAAATCGTTTGATGCCATCACTACAGCAGTTTTTGATTTGGAAGGAGCAATACATGATTCCTTAAAGAACTTATCATGCTGTATAATACAGGAACAACTCAATATGGAAATGCAGGTATTTAAGTACAGATAGGGCAGGGGCAGGAGGCACTGGACTGACTGCTAGGGAAAGGTAAGTCACCTGCCTTGTCTAAAGTTATGAAAAAAGGCAGGTGTCAGCTGTAGGATGAGTCTAAAAAATAAGATTTGCAGGAAAAAGGCAGTTAAATCTCCAACAGTGTTGGTTAAAACCACTCTTACCACAACACAATGAAATTATTTGGCCCACAGTGCCCTTAAGGCCATGATTGTGCATTGTCTGTTATACAGGTTGCTATAATTATTTTAAGAGATTGTGAGGTGTATGGGAATAGAGAGTAGCAGTGTACACAAACAATGTTAAAAATGTTTTGGTTAAACTATGTGAACAGGGTAATTTTTCCCACTGACATTCATCCACTCCAGTTTTGAGGGTTGTCTTGAGATTTTTGTCAGAGATGTTTGTTTTTTTTTTTTTTTAAATTCTGTCCGTGCAATGTGCCAGTCAGTATTGTGATGAAACTGAGAAAAAGAGAAAAAAAAAAAAAAAAGGAACACAGCACTGTCTCATTGTGCAGGTCTGGCATTAAGTACACTAACATCTCTTCAGAGAAGATTGTATCTTTCCGATACAATCAAGAAAATTAGGTTACCTCTGAGTATACAGCCCTGATGCGATGCCTGCCACACATGCAGACACGCGCACGTGTGTGCACATTCACACACTCAATCCGAGCAGCAAAGTAATTCCCTTTGGAAATGATGAGTGACGTTTCCAAGACCCCAGATGCAGAGAAAATGCCTGCATGGGTTTTCCTTCAGGTTATGAGAGAACAATTTCTTTTCCTGAGGTATCTCAACATTGTATCCAACATCTTCCCCCAGGATGGTTGCAAGAGCACAGAGGAGTAAAAGCGAGTTTTGGCCTCGGGTTACACTTTTATTCCCAGGCCTCATGACTAGCCAGTCTGAACTTGGACTCTTGCATAAATAAGGATGTAAAGTTCTTGCTCTGTACGTCCAAACTTATCCTAGCTGTTATGAGATGAAAATGCATTCTTGACTTATGTATTTTATTTATATTGTATTGCCTTTTCTCTCTTGTGAAGTCCTAGGTTTCCAGGGGGACTGTCAATCATGCTTTTACAGTGTGTGATGAAAAAGGGTACTGTTATTCTCAAGGATTTCTCATAAAAAGCACCAGCTACAAAACATCATGGAGAAGAAGAGAATATGATAGTTAAATAATCAAAAAAAATACAAAAAATCCCTCTCTCAGTATATCAAGGTCAGCTGAAATAACTGCTGTGAATTTAAGTTTAAAAGTAGATTTTCAGTTCAAGCCCTTTGTCCACCAGTTCCATAAAATAGTTTTCTTGTACAGAAGCCAACATTTGCTCTCAGTTTTGTGGTTTTGTTTTTTTTTTTTTTTTAACTGCATAACATTAAAGCTTGTCTTACCAAACTTTTTCTATCTGCTACTGGTACACTATCAAAATACTGGCTTATAGATGGGGCAGGGCAAGCACATGAGTCAGTAATTTATCAGGGATGCAAACCTGATAGGTGTAGGTTCATCGTCACTGTACAGCTCCAAAACATGCGTTACAAAAAGATACAATAGCACATTGTTCAGTGTGTAAACCTGCAAAGGAAATGTATTTCTTTGAACGTTTGAAACCTAAATGCGATTCAGATTTCAAGCCCAGAATATGTAGGCTAGTACTAAATTTATTCCAAATTTAAGGTTCAACCTATGTCCCCTGCCCCAAGCCAATGTTGTTATCACTTTACAGAAGTGAAAGGGACACTGCCAAATGGCTGCTGAAGATCTGGATGCTCATATTGAATAATCAGGAATAAATACTCAATCTTAATAGCAAAGTGAAAAGGTACAAGCTATTTTGTTTTACTTAATTTCCTTTTATGTTCACTTAGCTTTAGATTATGACATATAATGCAAATGTAGTTTATGCACTGTATTAAAAAAATCATAAAATGTACGTTTGGCCAGCTTTCAGTATTTATAAAAGATAGTTGAATGAAGTGTCCTTTCTTTTCATCTAACAGGATTTTGCATAACATTTTATGTTTCTAAACATAATTTTACAATATAGTTTTCCCTTATGCATAAATCTGGTGTTTTGATTTTTTATTATGTATGACTTGATCATCATAAATAATTTTAACTTTCGTTTGAAATCTCATAAAACCTACTGATCCAATTTCTGTGATGGTTCAAACAGACAAAGAATCACTGGTTCACGTGAAGTTGTGCCAATTTATTTCAGGAGAGAATTTGGCCAGGAGGAAATTAAGCCAATTTTTTTTCTATGTTGTTTTTCTAAATTATCAAAATGAAGGAGGGGAAAAAAAGCAATTTAATAAAATTTGATTAATAAATCAAACATCAAAGGCTGACTCTCAGTTCTAATTAAGACAACAAAATCGTTGCTGTTCAGTAAAGCAGAATTAGCCTCTGAATGGAGCTTTGTACCTGCGCTGTTGTGTGCTGTGTGTGTTTCTTTGGTAAGAGGTCTTGCTCTACCTGTGCACAACCCAAATGATCTTTGAACCTCCTATGTTTCTACAACACAGTCCACGCAAGTCTCTCTTCATGTTCAGTCCCTAGGAAAAGTCTAAAAATAACTGCTTGGGTGTGCTGCTTAAAAAACCCTCCTCTCCGTTCTCTTGTGCTTCGGTCATTTCATTCTTTGTCTCCCTATGTCTTTTCCATTCCAGGCATTGCAATCTGCTCCAGCTGCTCCAAGCCACCCAGGGGGCATAGCCATCTCCCTGGCACGGTGCTCACCTCCCCTGGCTGCTGTACCAGCCATGGGATGTTACTGGTGTCAGCTCCTAGGGTAAAACCCATCAGTGTTCGCCCTGAAGTGCCAGCTGGTGCAGCGAAAAGATGCACAGAAATACCATGAAATACCCTTTAGCAAATAAGGCAGCATTATAATGTATATACAAGAAGAAAACCAACTAAATGTCAAAATCACAAACAGAGCAGGATGTCAGGCCCTTTGCATTATGCAAACTCTTGGGTATTTTCAGTTATTATTAATATGAAAACTGTTGCTATCACAACCCTGGCCCCGCTTGGGGATGGTGGGAAGTTTGCGCTGTTGGTGGGGGTCACATGATAGATATACTTATATATATATCTACTGTGGAGTGAGGGAGGATGGAAAACAAAGCCTAGATCTGGTGGAAAGTAGGATATTCTGCCAGCTGTGTAGTGTTTTCTCCAGTGATACCTGAAACCCAACCAGTTGTAGCTGCCTTTACAGTTGGATTAATAAAGTAGGTTTTTCACCCCAGAGGATTTTATTTTCCAGCTAGTTGCCAAAGCAACTTCCAATTTATGTGTGGAAGCATCTGTCTGTCCTCTATTCACTGTCAGAACAATTTACAGTCAAGTGTAGCAAAATCTTCTCCCAGAACAATAAAAAACCCACCTCCCCTAACTTGACCCTAATCTGGAATTATCGCTATAACAGTCTACAACTTTTCAATA
This sequence comes from Theristicus caerulescens, assembly GCA_020745775.1. NCBI lineage: Eukaryota > Metazoa > Chordata > Aves > Pelecaniformes > Threskiornithidae > Theristicus > Theristicus caerulescens. The sequence continues at coordinate 91,037,876 of CM036558.1, forward strand.
ATTGCTCTAAACATGGAGCTAAAATTAGCTTGCCTGGGAATGTGTTGCAAAACCCAGATATGCCTGTCCTTCATTCACTAAGGCATTGAAATATTTCCCCAGAAGACAAGGATTCAGAGATGAACAACTACTCATTCCACTGAAAAAAAAAGCCCAACATCTGCTTCATTCTAAGGACACTGGTATTTGCATTTGAAATTACAGTTAAATGGAAAGTGTGTTATTTTCTGGCATAAAACCTAGTTTTAAAGATGTTGCAATTCAATGTGCATTCTTTTTCTGGATTCTAATTGTGCTTCTAAATTATCTTCCCGTTTTATATGAAATTGTGAAACTTTTTACAGAATCTAAGTGATAGTATGTCTCATGATGAGCTGTCACAAGGACAGATCCTTTCCATTTTTCTAAGAAACTCTTTCTAGAATAATTACCCATTTTAATTTTTTGTCTGTCCATTTCCTAGTTGTTTGACCATGCACCAAGAGGGAATGAACATGAAATGGATTGTGTGCCAGGAATGGGACCTCTGCCCTGAGTAATAGCAGGAAATCAAATAGAGTCGCCTCTCTTGCAAGCTTGTTCAAAAAGCTGTGTGTTGAATAGCTATTCTCTTGATTGGCATAAGAAAGCAATGGGAAATGAATGCGAGTGGAAGCCTTTATCTTCTCTGAAATTTTTGGAGCACTTCAGCATTTAAATGGTGGGTGCATTAGTTACATCCTATGAAAATGTTTCTTCTCCTTTGTTGCAAACCTGCTGACTGGTCATTTCCTTGATTACTGCCTAATTCTGGCATCTGTGAGAAACAGTGAACATTAAGAATCTAAGTTTTAACACATTTTTAAGTTTTCTCCTATACCATATTAGAATTGATGCCCTCCATTGCCTTTCTAAGGTGTTAGATCGTAAAACTGTCAGTAGTGGAGTAGCCTAAAAGATTCAGGTAACCTGATGTCCTACATCTGACCATAATGGATGCCTAGGAAAGAGTAGAAGACACCAGATCTGTAGAGAGAGGACTGATCCATTAGATGTATTTGTTACTGAAAAATCCACTGTGGCAAAGTATGTCTTTTCTGTACCCATGGAAAAATGGATTTAGGTCCTGAAGAATGCAGCAATAAATGTTGTGATTCGTGTTTCTTAATCTCGTTGGGGCAAGAGAGTTCTTTATGGAGATTTTCCTCTCCACCACTGTTGGTGATCAGTGTGCATGATAAATTGTGATTAAAAAGTGTCCTCTAATTGCAAAAACACTTTCCTTAGGGTTTTACTTGCATGTGGGATTTTTTCCAGTGAGACGGAGAGGGAGGCAAAAAAAGATTTTGAGCTTTAGCAGCTTAAACATGGTTTCCATGTAATGGCCATTTTTTAATGAGAAAGTGACATATTGTAACTTCAGTAGTGGTAGTTCTGTGTTTGTTTAGTGAATGGATTGACTTTTGTAGAGCTAAAATAATTTACACGGATGAGGATCTTAGTGATGGTATGCCTATTTTTGTATGTTAAGAACTCCTTTATATTTATCTAGGGCTATTCTTTCATATGCCATCAAATGAAGCCCTACCTGCTCCTAAACCCTGGGTAGAAAAGAACAGCTGGTATCTTTTCTATCATTATTCCTGGGTAGAATTCCTTAGAATTTTTATTTCACCCTTTTCCTGTTGTCTTTTCAGTCACCTTGTACCTGTTTACCTCTCCTTGCATCTTCATGCCATTTTTGCTCTCTTTTTTTTTTTTTTCATGCTGCCTGCTCTCCTTTTTTTCCACAAATCATCCTAAATGCACAGGTAATCCAATAATACTTGAGCTTTGAACTTTTGAACCCGAAGTGTGTTCTAAACCCTTCAGGTAGAGACAAAACCTGTTTCCTGTCACTTTTCTGTTCAGAGAGAGTGCATAGGCAGCCTGTAGCATGCATACAACTGAGATTCTTTGCACTCGGACCTTAGGTGGTATAAATCAGCATTTCTCTTCTACAGAAGTCAAGGGAACTCAGAGCAATTTGCACTAAGTAGGAGTTGTTAATTTTATTGCAATTAAATGCACTGTATTTCTAATGCTAGAGGAAGTTTTCAAATACTAATATCCTATAGTTTTCCACAGAACAAACAATGAGAGCAAAATCAGGGTCTGACCCTTCTTGTAAGACTTGCATTTTAATCTATCATTTCTACTGCTCCAGCAGTGTGGAAAAGGTCTGTCCTCTGTCCCCTCCAACCCTCACCCCACGTGTTGCTCTTACATAAGCAGGTTACCTCATGCTTAGCCCTGTTTGCACATCAAACAGCTACAAACCCAAAGTGATTCCCTGTTGCAGTAATGGAATACACATATGAAGTAATTCTCACAGGCACTTATCAGGTATGTTAAGGGACTGTAAACTGGACATTATGAGTGAACCATCCTTAGATCTTATTTCATCTGGCAAACAGCCAGAACTTTATATTAGTGATCTTGGACCAGTGTTAAATAAAGAATTATGACTGCTGGGGCTAGCAGGGTTGAAACAATTTTTTAATTAATTAATCAACTGAATTAATATTTGACACATCTGTTATCTTCTTTGTCCTCTTTATGGTGAGTCCTTTGGACAACTGAATTAAGTTTGATATGTATCTAATTTACATCAGGAGTACAGATGGATAAAAAAAAATTTAAATGCCATAGTGAATTTTGCCAACATTTCTACTCTTGACAGGTCACAGCCACTACTGTATTGCTTTATTTATGATAACTTAAATGTAAAAACCTTAGTCTATCAGCTGCTGAGAAATGCTTCATTTAACCTTTCACATTATTTTGAGTGGATACGTCAGCCAAATAGTGTATTTCTTTTCCTTTATCACATGTGACTTTAACCTGTTAATTGGCTCCCACATATCCTTTCTGAAGGAGAAAGACTTGACCTTTCAATGTAATATGATTTTATCATTTTGCATCCTTTGATAGAACTGGAATACAGAGTAAACCCCTCTGCAGGCATGATTCATCTTCTTCTGATGCTGCCAGGGACCTTGGTACCTTATTTTGTAAGGACAGGACACATGTAATCACAAAGGAATGATAAGTAAAAATCTCTTGCATATGGAAGTGAAGAACACATTATCTCCCTTAATGAGATCTGGATTTCATGTGTTCACAGTCTACTGATCCCACATGGACTCCTCCAGAGATATTTGTTTGTGTAGCACAACACAATATTTTTTGAAAGATTTGTTAGATGTATTTCATTCTGAAAAATATTCTTTCCAGTGAGGAAGTAAAACAAAGAGTAAACTATCATTATATGGTCAATCCAATCACTTTGAGTGCCTGACAGCCTTTCCTCCTTGTCTTTGTAGACAGGTGAGCTCAACTTGGTCTGAACTCCCTTCTTCTGAGGAAGCCTATTCCTTTCTAATGACTGCATAGGAAGCCTTAGCTCCTAGCTTAAGCACCTTAATCAGGTTAATTTCATTCAGTTGGGATCTCTTAACTAATGCTTCTGACCTGGGATATGTTTATTTTAGATGGGCTGAATTGCATCAGAGTCCAGTCTCTGCTGATAACAGTGTGGGGCAACCATACTCCTAACCAAATTGAATCAATTAGGTGAAGAACACCCCTATGCTAAATGCCACAAAGTGGTGTGAAGACCTTTTGTTAGGTCAGCTTTTCCTCACTGACATGCAAACGTTGTCATGTTTCTATACAGGGCTCCAAATAAATTGTGCTTTGGTTTGGAGATCTGCATCAGATGTCTCCATACTATGGAGTGAAGGAGGAGAAAAAACTATATGCATTAATCATTGTCCTGCTCTCCCTCCCTCTCTCTCTTAATTTTCTTCCTTCAAAATATTTGTTATTTTTTCTTTTGTTATGGTTGCAGTGTGGCAGGGAGAAATATATTCTGTACATTTAAGAGTTAAAGGATCTAATTTTTAAGGAGTTTATGCTTTGAGTCCTTTGCTCATCTAAATACATGGTAGTGGCTATACAGATTATTCCTGCAGCTCTTGCTTCTATCTGGATTAATACTAGCACATCTTAAAGAGCAGCACACTTAACCAGCTCTTGTTTTAATAGGGCAGGTGTCTCAATTTATTTTGGCTGCCCTTTTTTTACAATTAAGCTCTTGACAAGGGTCTATGGTAATGCTTGGGTTTTGATGACTCTCAAATTGGTGCTGACTCCCTTCTCTTATCCTTTTTATTTTTTTAATCTATTAATGGAAACCATTACATTGCAATAAAAGTTTACTGTTGGGACAACTTGATTCTGTTGCGATTTTCTTGTTTTCCTGTAGCAACATAGCTATTTTAAAAACAAGCAGCCCAAACAGGGTGAATAGCACAGTGAGAGGTTTTGCTTTGCAGATGGGGCTGGTTTGCAGAGTTTCATCAGTCCTCAGAGAAGCTTCTCATCCTAAGACACCAGATAGAAATGCAGGTATTGCTTCCCAAGCAGGAAAATAACACGTTTCCAGGTTTGAGAGTGAAAAATCAAAACAAAACTGAAGCTGGCCCCATAGATTTTCCTTTCCAAATCAGAAATGCAAGCAAGTTTTCTTCCTAGGGTATAGGCTCCAAGTGCTCTGTTAAGAAGTCTCCTGTCCTGAAAGAAGACAACATGTATGGGGGTGGTGATGGGGGGAGTGGAGGGGATCCTCAGGTGGTAACTGTGCTACTTTTCCTTACAATTTAGCAGCTCTGCTTTAGACACGCATGCATTCCTGCTTCTCTTCAGTATGAAAACTGATGCGAAGGCTTATCTTTTTGAATATTTGTATAAAATATTTTGCTAAGTTAAAGAACCAACTTAATTTTAGTGCCATTGATCATATTATTGAACAGGCCCACTTGATTTAGATTTACCAAGGCCTGCTGAGTGTCTTTGACAAGATTTCTTTTGGGGGCTCGTTCACCTGGGCTATCCAGATGCTTTGCCTTGCCTGTCCTTGCCTTCCTGAGAGCTTCTGGCGCCTTCTGTACATGCTCCCCGAGAGACAAAGAGAGCAGTAGGAGGCAAAGGATCTTCCTCGGGAGCAGAGGACACATGGCAAGTTCGGGAACTGTTGGTAAGGACTGGGCAACACTTACTCACAGCCTGGAAGTTGCCATTTGAATTAGCTCTGCAACATGCATAATCTGTTGGACACAAATACAGAGAAAAGTTGACTGCTGTTCTATTACGTGGTTGTATTTGAAATGAATTTGATCAGGTTTAACCTCCAGCTCGCTTCTGATGCTTTAAGTATTTCTGTATCCAGAAATCTCATTTCCTTGAAGTAATTCATAGTATTTCTTTGGGTGATTGGATAAATATCCAAACAGTAACTAACATTTTAATCCAAACCACTTTTTAATCATTCTCTTCAATTCCCAGGAGGCTGGAATTATGACAAGTCTGAGAAGCTAGCCAGCTACCTGAATTAATTCTATTTAATATAAAACAGGAAAAAAAGAGCTCAGGGTTTATCACAGCTGCCAATAGGTGGTATTGTTCCAAATCACGCAGTACCTCCAGCAAAATAACTTCCAAGAGAGATGTTACTAGATGTTCCTAGACAACTGTTAAACTTACAGGAAGGAAAAAGAAAAAAAAAGAAAACCAAAAAACAATTCAAGGGTTTGCCAGAAGCCCTACTGAACCGTTAATCATGAAGAAGAGGCCGGTACTTTCCAAATATAAAGGAACACACCACAGCTTTGCAGAAATCACAAGTGTGAATGAACCACTGTTCTCCACAGCTGTGTCAAAACTGCTGTGGGGAAGCTGGAAAGCCTGAAGATGGATTTATTTGCTCACATACTTTTTTTGTCAGAGGATTCTCAGGGCAATCCAAGTGGTCTTCACCAGGATAAGATGGTAGGGAAAAAACTGCTGTATATCTCCATCCCACCAGGGAGGAGTGAGCAAGCGGCTGTGTGGTGCTTAGCTGCCGGCTGGGGTTAAACCATGACAACAGACCCGTGATGGAAGTTATACAGAGTCTTGAAAAATAATTTTTACAGCACTCATCCTACCCACTGCAGCTGATAGACACTTTAAAACTCTCAGTCTGTGATTCAATTAAATAGAAAACTAGAAGTAAGAGGGTTTTGGCAGAGAAACTAAATTATATCAACTATGTGAATCACTTGTCAGGAATCTAGCAGCTGTTTTCCTGAATTCATGGACAGCCAAGGGAAAACTAAAGCTGTGAGAGTTACAAGCTGCTCACCAATTCATCCATTCTTTTACACAGGAATAATCTGAAACTCTCCAACACCCACTGGAGTGAAAACTCATCCATGCCAAAAAACTTTCCACAGGCAGGCTTCAATAATCTGCCTGCAAGATTGCACTTGATGTTCCCTAAAGAGGGTACTAGGATATGATATTGACAGTGAGCTGATTTGTCTCTTCAAATTATATTCTGCTGATGATGAGTATGGGGAGCAGGGAGGGATATCCTGCCTCACTCAAGGGAACAGGTTGTGCTTTCAGGAGTAGAGGGGAAGGAGTGAGGGAGAAGCAAGTGCTGAGGTCCTTCCAAAACCAGGATCTCCTAGCTCTGAATTTGTGCCATTAACTCCACTAATCCACTCGATGCCCATGAGATAACCACCCAATCCATTGCTGCTGTGGACCACAAGGCCAAAATATGTACACCAGTGGTAGCAGTGCTCCAAGGGACAGCTCCAGAGTTTTGACTTTATGATCTAGGGCTTACCCTGCGTGGGGCTGAAGAACCATTGACTTCCAACATGGGGTAACTGTTCCATGAAATACAATGAGATAACCTGTACACCCCTCAAAGCTTCAGTAATGAGTGGCTTACCTTAGTGTCTAGAAGTGGTCTGTGTACCCAGGACAATTATTCCAGCCACATAAACAAGATTTCTTCAATCAGTACCTACTGAATTCTAATGACCTTGGATTCAGCTGACACACAGAGTGAAAATTGCCTTCAGCAATAGGTTCAGAAAACCAGTAAAGATAGGTATATGTATATACATATATATATATGTTTTTGATTACATTTAAGGACTGTATACAAAGACCAGATTCATATTTTTCCCTCTGCACAGAATATACCATATCTGAGTATGATTCATACCTACCAAAAGTTCTCCAATGCCTTCAGCAGTTTAAAGGGGTATTTCAGCTGCACAAAATGTAAGAAATATCTTTGCCATGAATTATTCTCTTAAATTACTTTGTGTTTTCATCCTGCATGTGGATTGTACCAAAAACATGCTGAATGCTGGTAGTTATCAGCTGATACATAGACCATAAAGATCTGCTGTGATATTTTGATATTTTTCTAATGTATGCCAAGTGACTGGATAGCACAAATACATGATGCACAGAACAGAAATTTAAAGCCACAGTTGCTTTCCACACTCTGTTCCTGCAATAGATCTGGGGCTTCCAGGGGCCTAATTACATATTTTAAATGAGGCATACACTTAAATGCCTTGCCAAGTCAAAACCTTTTTCTGTAAGCTCTCTTGCTAGCTATTTTTACCCATTTTCTAGCATAATGCAAAATAGACCTCCCACTTGGGTGCTCTGATATACAGTGAATAATTAGAGCTGAATGGAAAATAGAAACATTTTTCAGGAAAAATGTTCCCCCCTCCTGCTTAATCTCAAAATATTACAACAAGCAACTACAGTAATAAAATTAGCATTTATAATAACAGCAATGTAAAGCAATATATAGACGTGTAAAGCAACTAATAGTAACAATGCAGAAACTATTTTTAATTACCTTCACCTTAAGTAAATGATTGGCTCTGTGAATAATGCTATTAATTTCCATAAGATAATTCATTAGATAAAATATATTTAGTCAGTGGGAGCAGTGGTGTCAGAATCTGGCTCCAGTGGGTTGGCATTCTAATTCCTTTTGCTGACTTCCTGTACAGGTAGCATTTAAATGCAGGTTTAGAGTAAATAAGCCAGTAAGTGAATGCTTTGTAATAACTGAAGATTACTTGCTGATGTCAAACTTTCTTTTTTCCATTATTGCATTCAGAGGAAGTTTGGGAAAAAAGAGAGTAAATCAGTAACATTCTGTTGCATAGGTAATTACTCCACTTATGTTAGTAACTCATAGTGAATATATTGTATGGGTATATCAGTGTACAGTTGTTAGCTCTGACATACTATTACATAAATAAAATATAAAATTGTATGAAAATACACATAAAAAACTTTGGTTTTTTTTAATCCACTGCTTTTTCTGGCTTGGTTCAAACCCTTCCAAGTAGTATCGAATTACGGCATGCTCCAACGAATAAGAAGCAATAGCAGAGAGACACTGCTTTATAAAATGATAATATTGTATACTGATAAGCAAAGAAGCTTATCTTGCAGGCAGCATAAAATAAACCACTTCTGCTTACCAAAGATTCTGAGGCTAAAATTGTGGTATTTCAAAGGAAACTTTTTCATTTTACTTCCTTTTTCTTCCTCTCTCTCCCCTCCCTCTTTTTTTTCTTTCTCATTCACCCCCTCTCTTTTTTACCTTTTCTTCTTCCCCTGTGTCTTTCTGTGAAAGCTGATTGTCCATGGAGAAGAATTCATAAAGGACATTTAACATTCTACAGTACAATTCCAAATTATGCTTGTACAAGTTGACCTTGTAGTACATTTGGCAGATTTTTCAAAGGAGGTTGTTTTATACAGCTATGGCGGTGAACCTAGTTCTTAGTTTCTTATTAGAAAAATAATTCCACCTCTAAGTGGATGATCTATCAGAATGGAAAATGAGTATCTTATCATAGCAATGAAGAAACTGGATTTTGGCTCGGAAAATAAACAGCACACCGGTTATTACCTTCATACTATGAGTGCAAGTTAAAACAGACGTCTGATAGTGAATATATATTGAAATTATTGAGAATAGCTGTGCTTAGCTGACTGAATCTCAAAGGTAGTTAGAGCAAAAAGCTCAAAGCTAAGAAAATTACAGCAAGGAAAAAATGCGAGAAAAGAAAATAAAGTGAGTTCAATGGGTGAGAAAACAAAGGGTGATGGGCAAGAAACTGGTTGAAAAGTGATGGCACCTCATCAGGCACGTTGAAATTTTGGAAGACAGGGATGTTTGCCAAGGTTACCATTAAGGAATGTTGCCAGAGTTCATTTTTTCTTTGTTCTTTTATCCTGTTCTGTCACAATGTTCAGGTGCAAAATGATGTCAAAGAAGATATTGAATGATTGGTTCCAAAACAGCTGAGTAACTGAATAGTGCACGCAGTGTTCCCTCCATTCTTCCCTGCCTGTCTTCCCATCCTGTATTTTAATCCATTTACTGGCTTTTTAATTATTTTGCATTTGATTTAGATTGTTGTTTCTTTAACTGTATTTCTTATTTGCCTTCATTGGGCTTTTGGCATATGAGTATCTATTTTGTGAAAATTTTTAATTTCCTAAATAAGTCCGGTTTTCTTCTTTTGGGGGAACTACATCCTTCCAGTTTCTTTGTGCCTATGTCTGTGGGATTTGTTTGAGGACAGATATCTCAAACACACAGATAAGGACTGGGACCAGCACAGAGCCAGAGAAACCCAACCCATCGTGTCTGATCACCCAGCCCTTCTACTAAACCTCTGCTGAGCAAAAGTCACCACACAGCATCACTAGGAATGCTGCCAGCAGGAAGAAACAACCAGACAGCCCCATCAGCAAAGGCATAAAACCTGTTTACTGCTTCTTGGGTGGGGCCAGGATTATCAAGGCTAAAGAGGTGACAGCGGTTACTGTCTTTAGTACGTCATGTCAGTGAACACAAGTTACGTAAACTGTTCTGCTTTTCATCCTTCTGCTCTGTACTACTACAGTAATGCTACAACAAAGATAGAAAAGCAATGTGTCATAGACTGTACATGCGGCAGTCTGACCACCTAAATCCAATATTTTTGAGGAGAGAGTGGCAGGAGAAAGAGGTAGACTTAAAGTGTTGAGAGGCAGTAGTGATGGGCAGCAGGGAGGGGTTAGAGAGTGAGGAAGGCTAGAAATATTCCTTTGGTGGAGGAGAGGTTATCTATGTGAGCATTACATATTTTATGTTTATATTGTCACAACCAGACAGACTGTCTTGTACCTGGCAGGCAATGTAAAAAAGTAAATTAAATCCTTTTTTGAATGTATCACTTTTATTTTGTAAGGTTTTTTTACTACCTTCCTCCCCTCCAATTCTTCCCAAAGATTTATTGTCCTCAGTACAGAATTTATAAAGTTTCATTGTCCATGTCTCAGAATCATGCTGTTACCTGCTGACCTTGTCTATATTTCAGACACTTGTCAAAAGGAGATTTTATCATAGAGAACAAGACTTGATTCTTCTGCCTGAAAGCAATTTGGGGAGGGGTGAGGGTTTTGATCATATTGCAAAGTGGAATGTTTCTGGAGTGTGTTGCAAAGCGTGTCTATCATCAAACCTGCACCGAATCCTCCTCTTCCTGCTCAGCATTTGAACAAATCTGTCAGCTTCCCACAGTATTTTAGAACCATGGATAATAAATTTTGAGTGTTTCATATTATTTAGCTCTACAGATGTAAACAATCATTTTGAAACATTGATGGTCTTTTTTACACTCTATAGGAAATTGGCACTAGCATTGGCTTCTTTGCCTAACATCCATTTTGCATTAAAGAAAGGGCATCTTTATACAAGTGAGGAACTTAGCAATCTTCAACAGTTTTCATCCTCTAGCTCAAATGACTAACAGTCAGATATACAGGAGTGTAGACACAGGTGTATACACACATGTGCTTATCCGTGTGATACATTCATTACACAAGTTTTGAAATATTGCACAATGAATGTGCATATGTTCTGTATCTTGTTATCTTAGCCATTTTATCCCAGGACTTATTCAAATAACCTGGGAAATTTTAGAAAGCACTCATTTTATAAACCAATATGAAGTAGAATTTCTCCCTTTCATTACATGACTAATGCTGAAGATACCTCAGTGATCTAGTTTCCTTCCATATTTAAAGACAAGTCACTTATTTAAAGGTGTTTCATATTCTTAATGTTCCCTCAGAGCTATGCACAGGTAGACTCCTTGGCAAAATCCTGGTCCACTCACTATTCTGAAATTTTGACACAAATTTTAACATACTCCTCATTTTATCCATGGTGCCAAACGCACCTAACTTTAGAAGTGAGGGAATAAATGAAGTCATTACAATCTCATTTTAAAAAAACAAACACAAAACCAACCAAATAAATCCTTATTTGAACAGCTCTGAGATATTTCGTGACCCTGAAAGGTAGCATGGGCAGAATGGTAAGCAGTATGGAATGCGATAAAAACTTCAGCCAAACTCATATTGTCCTGATCCATCTAACTTTTGGGTTGGTCCCTCTGGTTAACATCACATCACAAAAACATTTAAACTGTAGCACACCATCAACCATTTTGTGTTTTATAATTTGCTATATTAGGAATACCTCCCGGGGATTTATCAAATAAATAGAATATCTTATATACAAAAGGTGACCAAGGTAGGCAGGTAAGTCACAGGGAGAAAACAAAGATACCTAATAGCCCTTTAAGCCAGTAAAGCAAAAATGTGATAAGAAACAAAACCTGGATGTTAAAACAAAAAAAAGTACGTTAACAGACTCAAAGCAGAACAGGAAAACGTAGTCAAGTTTAAGTCAAGGAGCACAATCAAAAAGTAACTAGATGAAATCTTATACCTTGTAGTATGTGAGTTAAGGCCCAAGTTCTACTAGTTCCTTCTGACTTTATGAATAAGTGGATACATGATTAACTTAAAACTTTTAAGTAAAAATAATATTTTGCACTTGTATATACTTTCAAGACTATGAATAAGCTTTAAAACCTGCAGTGAAACTACACTGTATCCTTTGAGATGTTTGATGGACATATTTTACAGGTAAGAAAACTGAAGTTCAGTGAATGAATTGATGTGGTCAAGACCACATGACTGACACAGACAAAAATATGGCAGAAAATCCAAACCCTTTGCTTTAACCACTAGCAAAGATCTAAAGTTTATAGGAAACAAAAAAAAAAAACTCAAACCATGTCATAACTTTTGTGAGCACCAAGATTAAATTGTTGAAGATATATTATTTATCTGCCCAAAATAGATAACTATTTTAACTACTGTGTTGTTATTGCTATTCGTTTTAGAATACATATATATACTAGTAGTTTTATGGTGATATAATATACTACAGTATAAGAGGGCTGCTTGTCTGGGCAATTTGAAACAGAATGATTAAATAATAGTAGTTTAGTAGCCACTCCATTCCACTGCAAATGAAAAATTCCTAAAAGCATTTTTCCCTAGTTTCTCCTGAGACATTTGTCTGTCTAAGTATTAGGGCTGTAAGTGACATGTCTATTAGAGGGCTGGTGCTAATTTTCATCACAGCTTGTTGACTAGGATCATTTGAAACACACTTACCCTGAAGCAATTATGCATCATGATTTCCTTATGTCCCGTTTTCTTCTTAATACTGGACATTCAGAATTTTAAGTGCATCTGCATGTCCTGCCTGTATGAAAGTAGGGACATGTATGTAGTTTTAAAATAGTCATTCTTTTGACATGCTTAGACATCTGCACATCTTCTATATGAGAACTAAGAAGCAAAGTAAATGATATGATGAAAATGCAAACAAAATGTTCGGTGCGTTATTGATACAGGCAAATAAATGGTTTATAATGATTTTAAACAAAAAGTACACTAAATAATTCCAGCCGAAGACTTTTAGTGCTATTATAATAATAAAATTACAGTCTGGGCTACATTTAGCTCAAGTCTGACAATACCTCTGCACACTCTCTCCATCCTCATTCTCCCTAGCCACAAATACATCGTATAAAAGAGGCTGAATGGAGTAAGCAAAAGTACACAGTAACCTGAATATTTTATTTTTTTTTAACAAAGAAATACATGTTCCATAATTTATTGCTATTTACTGCTATTTATTGAAGTTCCAGTTCTGCCACACTTAAACAGACTGAGAAATATTTGCCCCAGAGTGTCTTCTTGTATCTTTCAGTGTTGCTACTTATTGTACAAGATATAACACAGCAGAGAAAGGGTGGCAGTATCAAGAGCACATTATTTGGGTAAAAGATTTGTAGAATTTCGTATTCAGTGTCTAATCAGTACTCCAACTCAACTGTCAGTAGCTTGCTGCCTAATAGAGACAGCAGTGAGCACTTTTTTGGTGTTAAGTTCTCATTTAAAGTGAAATACTGCATATATTGTTCTATATATGGCACTTGAGAACACAATAACCGTATAAGTGATTCCTGCTATACTTTGGCAGAAGGATGGGGATGAATTGAATTTATTTCAACAGGGAATACTTTTGCAATCCCAGTTCTCACTCAGAAAATAAAAACATATTGCTGAACACCTGGGGAAAATCACCTAAAATGTGATACACATACATCCTGAAGTCTAGAATCACGGTCACAGTTGCAACGTAATTACTTTTTCAGAATATAATAGATCTGATTATGGTCACTTTGCTTTGTGGATAACTGGAAAGAAATGGAGGAATGCCTTTCCTAGAGGTTCATTGTAAATAGAGCATGCTGAGTAGTCTTTTTTTCAAATCACTGTGGGCTAGGCAGAACTGTAAAAACAGCTTAAGAAAGAGGTGTTGCACACATTTCAGTATATTTAGATTCAAAAGACATTGTTCTTTGGACCCCTACCCACAAGATAGCATTTCCTCCCTGTTACCTCCTTGCTCTGAATGAATGGTAAATGAGGGGATTTAGAACCAGCCAGAAAATGGAATTTACATCTCACATAAATATTGGAAATCCAAGCAATGTTTAAAAAAATTGCCAAGAAACAGAATTTTCCATTAATCTAAATGGTTTTATTCCCTTATTGACTTTTCTGCTACGCAACACAGGAAAGTTGACTGGAGAAAGATACATTTTAAAAGGAAAAACTAAATCAGGGAGAAATGATAGAAGGAATTTTTTTTTTTTGCTTTAGCGTGCTGACTGTCTGACCAACATGCAATCCTTTCTTGTACAAATACGGAAGTGTCATTCGGTTTGTGAGACACTGGTGACATGGAATAAAAAAAAAGCCGACAGAAGGACACCACATTAAGTCAATAACTTCTTGCATCAAGCAAGCTATGATTTTCTTATCTCTCTCATAAGTCATTTTAGCTGTGCCTCCTGTTTTGCTGAGCAATGCTGTAAAATAATTGCATAAACAATCACTAATAAGATTACAACTCTGAAGGGTGCAAAGATAACAAAAGATAGAGAAAAGGAAAGTAATTTTCTTTATAAAAAGTATGTAGTTTTTTTTTATATATAAATATAATAAAATACTATTTCAAAGGGTGAAGATAAGTCATATCAGTTAAAAGTAAAAAAAATCCAGAACATTTTCTCTTTTATGTTTTTGTTTTTGGGAGATGTAGGAATTCAACATTAATGTCTTCTTTCCATGAGAAGGAATTAATGTTATCTATATGCCCTTTTTCCTTTTTGACAATATGTTACTTCCCTGGAGGTTTACATGATTTTTTTCATTGTACTGTGCCTGGCAGCCACTGTATCTCTGAGAAAATAATGTCAAACTGTTAATTACCATGAGAGGTATTTAAATAAGCTGATCTGATCTGTTATATTTCAATTTCTTCTTTCTGAAACAGTAGCTGAACATCAGACTGCTCCATTCTTTAAGTGTCATATTTATGTCCTTAATTATTTCACTCAGTCTGTCATGCCTTGTATTCATATTTTGCTTGGGTAAAACACGTGTGAATGCAGGTATTTATTTTGCAACTGTGTCTTTTTTAATGATATATGGAACTTGTCTAATCCAGTTTGCTCATGATTCTGCCTTTGCATCACAAAATTCAGTACAATTCCTTTTTTATGTGTGTGTGTTGAGATGGACAGGAAGAAATGAAATGAAAATAAAATGGGAATAAAAAGAAGTATGGTGAAAATTTAAAGCTATTTCCAATCATGAATACTTCCTGCTAAGATTTCATTCCCCAGAGAGATATGAACAAGACAAGTGTTTTGATTAACATCAAGAATATTTCAAGCAGCTCTATTTACAAAAGTATGCAGGGATGACATAGCATAGTAATGAAGTATCATAAAATCAGCAGTGTTGATATGCAAAATGTATTATTGCACTTCTTTCTTTAAAAAAATAATTCCTATATTATTTTTCATTGATCTATTATCATGCCCTGACACAAAACAAAATAACTTCTCCACAAGAAGCTTAAGACAAAGATGCAAATGAGAGAGAAAGTTTTCAAAATACAAATTTAAAACTGGTCTCAGATTTGGGCACTAAAATCAATAAACTAATTTTAAAATACAATCTTGTTGGGAACTTTTGATTCTCACTATTTGAAAACACAGAAATTAATTTCATAGTGGAATTAAAAAGACATTAAAAAGGGTGATGTCACCACTTAATTTTCATTATTTTCTCAGGAAATTGAACACAAAAATAATTTGAGTAGCTCTGAATCTACAACCCTCAATGTCCAAGCACAGATGTGAAGACCTAGCTTTTCAGCTTCTCTCTTGTCCAGAACTAACTGGGATTAGCTGCAGTTGGACAGCACATCCTACATGGTATGTGTATGCTACAGATGCATGTATGTTTATCCTTATAAGAAGACCTCTATCAGTAAGCCCTTCTCTCTCACCACCTCTCCTCTGTTAGCAAATACTTATCTAGTAATCAGAGAATTAACTGGTCATTGAAAGAACAGAACAAAAATGTCAGCTTGTTCTCTTCAACAATGTCACAGTCAGCAGACCAGTGTCTTGCAGAGCTACTAGTACTGGTACACTGCAGTTCCACTAATGTACAATAGCAACATGATTTCCCTCTAACCTCTTATGAAATCTGTATTGGATTTTTTCCAGTTGTCCCTACTTTGTGTAAAAAAAGGAAGAAAAATTATTCTAGGGCTGGAGAAAATGTTGCACAGAGAGAATTAAAGAACCCAGTCTGTTTAGTTTAATAAAAAGAAAATTATACCCAATGGAGACTAACTTACTGACCTCAGTTCAGGGGTGGTTGAGCGAGATGTAACATCTGATTGGCTTCATATCAAAGGGTTAAGGGATCCCACAGTCCCTGTTGATCTCAAGAACTCTGGATCATTTCATGCCAGATTATTTTCTTCTTCCACCTGCCATGGTGAGAGTATGCTTTGCAACATATTTCCTAATATAAACATATAAATACAGCTGAAACTTGTCATCTACATGTCAGTTAGATTTAATTCATTTTTTGTGAATCTCATACCATTACCCATCAGATCACTCTCCCGTGTCATAGTATGCATGTACCATGTACTCACAAAGTTTCCTTCTCTGATCCTCAACTCCACCATGCACCTTATAATCAGTTCTGTGAATTGCCAGCATAGTTGTGTTTCTGCTGGGTGTAATCCCAGGGTAGAACTGATGGGGTGATGCTGCACAGTGGCAGAAATGCTGGCCATTTCTGTCATGACTACTGTAGTGTGGAACTTCCATCATGTAAGACATAACATTAAATAAATATGTTTATGACAGAGAGAAGCTGGACAGAATTTAGCCCTTAATGTTATAGCAGTGCCTCCTACTTCAATGATTGCCTGGTAGTACAGTATTGCTTGTAAAAATATCATCAGTAAGAGATAATTTAATCATGTAAGAGACTGAAGTGCTGAGGGAAGACCAAGAACAAAATGTAACATCCTCCTGTAGTCATTGTGTTTGTGATAAGAATGGAAACCAATAGTAAACCTCTGGAAGAAAGTGAGTCTCTTTATGCCAGTTGTTCCCAAGCTCAACATTAAACAAGTGTCACTACAGTCAGCGAGCTGCTCCTTTCTCAAATTAGTAGTCCATATAAGTCTATATTCTTCTTATATATAAGTCTATATGCTTTTTGAATAACATGGAGATGTAATTTTCAGACATACTCCAATTAAAGCTCTTCAGAATATCCCCTGGTCAGAGTGAGCTCATTGAATGATTTAATATGGACACATTTTAACATGTAGAATTAATGAACAAAGGGAAGAAATCAAGCTTCTTATTCAGCTAAATGTCTTTCCAACCATATTTAAATTATAATGGTACTCAGAACATGAAAACTTAAAGAGCTAAAACATATCTATTATGCCACCATTATGGCAACACTACTAGTAAGAATAAGTTAGCTAAGGGGTTTATAGTTTCCATCACTGAAGGATTTTAGGATCAGACTAGCCAGACATCTTTCTGGAATGGTCCAGGTAGAGTTGAGTATTTCGCTCTTCACTGGTTATATGGAGAACCTAGTGAGACTAGCTTCAAAGCCTGTTAGGTGCTAAGATTAAGTGCTGTGATAGCCCCATCGTTGTGACACTTAGCTTCTTTTTTGTGGTTGTTTCACTTTTTCTTTTATCTGAACTTACTTTTTTTTTTTAAAGTTTTCATTTGAAAAATAAGGTATAATTCAAAAAAATCACTTGCTCATTAAAAGAGACCTACAAAATAGGTCTAATCAGCTAGCTTGACTGAGATTGCAATCACAGTCTGCACAAGGAAATTAGATGTGCCAAAAGACTTAATGTCATATCAGAAATCAGTGAAAACGTGGGGAAGAGAAACCAGCTCTTAAGATTATCTGTGCTTGAGCTGTTTGACTGTCCAGAACTGTAGGATGCCTGTGGTAAGCAGCAGACCAAATGGAATGGAAGAAACTAGTTGGAGTTAGTTGTCCAATGGGCCCCAGAGGCCCACACATCAAAATGCCCTGGTATGGCTTTCTGGCCATCCCTTGTCAAACATTTCTATTTTTTTATGGCATATACTTGGAAGAGACCTGGAAGGGCTGAACCCTTTGAGAGACCCTGCTCCAAAGTAACATTACTACAGCGTAAACATCTTTTGAAGCAAATGCCACTAAACAGACAACATATATCTGGAGAGAATATTCTTGGAAAATTGGAATTGTAAGTATTTTTTTTCAGTTTGTTTCTATAGGCTTTCTAACATAGATACTTCCTTGATAGGTCTTTCTACTTCCCATTGTTTAAATAAAATATGATTGTCTTTTTTTATTTTAGAAATAATCCAATTATGGAAACTGTTGGAGTATGGAAATGTAAATGAAACAGTGGCTAGAAATTTATTTTCCCCCTCAAGAGCTTAGAAAATTCTTTTGTGGGAAAGGCATGATTCAAATTAGCTCAGTAGTAATACTTTTTAAATTACAGGCTGCATTTTGAAGATGATACTGTTCAGTTTTTAAGCATAAACTCATGCAAATGACAAGATCACATACAGTAACTACTTAATTTTCATTCACAATTATCTTGAATATATAAAAAGTGGAAAGCAGATTATTGCACTTCTACTTTTTATGGTAAATTCATTATGTACTGTAACTATGTTTTAAAGTATGCCCTGTTTTAATAAACATAGTCTCACTGAGTTTCCTATGATCTAGTCATTCTAGTAGGGCAGAAGTATTCCTAACTAACTACTGCATCCTGAAGACTGATGTGAAAAGGCAAATGATATATACCAAGTCTGGTAACTTGATGACATCTGATTTTGTAGTTACAGCCCTTCAGTCTTTAAATTATGACATATATGCTTCATTTGAAAAATGAATGCAATATATATCTTATGACTGATTAAATGAGAGAAAGATAATATCTCTGATATAGCAAAAAAACAGGTTATCTTGTTTACATACCAACCAATGTAGTAACTATTGCTACAGCAAATACTAAAAGTTAACTTTCTCTCAAACTTTGGACTCATTTGTGCCTGTCACAAAAATTGGGCTCAAAATGTCATAATTATACAGATTTTCAATAAGCAATTTTACATTGCTTCTTTTAGCTTCACTCAAAAACTTCATGTTCAATACAGAAAAAAAATAAAGAATTCTTAAAAAAAAACCAAAACAAATAATCATTTTAAACCTCAGAAAATCATTAGACTGAAGGAAGATTTTCTTTTATATAGCAATTCACTCACTCCAGCTCTTTAATTTACCTATGTTATCACAGAGTAAGTTAGAATGTGAAAGAGATTTTATTAGGCTCTTCATGTATTGTTAAATGTAATTGGTATGAGTGCATTCATCTTCAGAATTCCTCTTTTCTTGCATTTTCAGAAGTCTTCTTCAATGATTTATTCTGCATATGTACTGATTTGTGACTATTTCTGAGAGGAAGAGTTCATGGAAGAAAAATACTCAAAGGCAATATCAATCTCACAGCTGATGAAGAATATTGCACAACATACAGCTGGTATTTTGCATTATTTAGAAGACAGACTGAAATTCTGCTGGAATTAATTTTTTACAGTTGGTGTACTGATATCCACAACTGGAAAAGGATCCAATATTTCTGTTTCTTTAACTGAAGCCTGTAAGTATGCAAAAAGTACCAAGAACCACAAAGTTAGGATTTAAAGCCTCACCAAAATTTTCACAAAGGCATACAAATATGAAGATTTGAATTACCACAGTATTGAGTTAGATTACATTTACTCAGATAGGCTCCAGTTCCCACTGTTTCCCAGATTTTCCAAATCTGAGTTTGATGCAGTCTACTGGACTTAGAAACTTCAGCAATCAAATTCTGCCTGCCACTGAGCCCAGTATTGTTTAGAGCACATAACAGTTTGAGTCATAAAGATCAGATCCTCAAAGATGTTAATTCCCAGCAATGGCAATTAAGGTACAAAGGTACAAAGCACTTTTAGGAGTCTACACCTCAGTTCCTCAAAGCACTCAACCTCTCTAACTGGCCAAGTTTTCCTCCATTTACTGTCTTTTTCTGCTGTGTCAGCATTACAGCTTAAAGGCCAACAACTGAACAGAAATGGAGAGCAGCTGACCGTTCCTAAAACTGCTATTTTATCTCCTGGAAGAGATGAAATAAGCTGATGGTCTGGTCATTTGCTTTTCAATAGCAATTGAAATAAACATGTGTGTTTGTTGGGATGGGTGTTAGCTATTTCTTTCACTGTTGGAGCTTTTGTCTTTCTGGATTTCCTTTTTTTATTAAAATTCTAGGGAAAAAAAAGCCACACAGCTGTGCCATTTATTCACTCTTGTTATCTTGTTATCTCTTGCTTGTTTGTCAAAATGCAGAGATCACTCGTGTCATGGCAACAGTGAGCAGAACCCATGGAAGCTAAGCAGGTCGCCGTCCATAACAGCACCAGCAATGAAATGACTGTTCTGTTAGGGAGAAGCTGGCTGCTGGTCTCAGCTGGAAACTGATGCTGCTTCACTATCAAGGTCAAGAATAGGACAGTGTCCTAGCAGCAAGAGATGGCCAAGTGTCATTGGAAGAGGAAGAAAAGACACTCAGACTTGTAAGATTCACAGCCTCCATTCCTAAGAGAAAGGAAAAAAAGCAGCAGAGGTTGGTAATTTCCTCCTAAAGGCCTTATCTGTCTACTGCAGCTGACATCCTAGAGTGTGCTGCTTCTAAAGAACTCAGCTCTTACAAATTGCTATAAAGCGGATGAAGTTCATCTCTCACAGCGATCACAACCCCATGTGCCCTTCTATTTGTGTCATGCAGTTACTTTCAGGAACAATGTCAAACTGATCAAAAGTGAGTATCAGTCTGGGAAGGCAGGAGACTTATATGGTATACACGTTCATTTTCCTAGTTGAAGATTTAAAAGGATTAGGAATCTAAGTATTCTGGAGAAATATGCATATTCCAGGACACCAGGACAGCTTTGGCTACCTTGACCATTGAGATGATGTTCCACATACTCTTATACATCGAAAGAATCCCCCTGAACATGGAAAACAGTCTGTTTTCCATAAGGGGAAGTACTTATATAGTAAGAAAGGCTTTAAACAGTGATCAAGGGGAAGTGACAGAAGCCCATAGGTAAGCATAAAAAGAGAAATTTGAATAAGGGTATCAAGATTGCTAGAGTGGGAAGGGGTTAGGATTATGTAGAACGAGATCCAAAGAAAGACAAAAAAGGAAATAAAAGGTCAGACTGCTTACTTATGTATGCTAATGCACAGTATACAGGGAAAAAACAAGGGATTTGACAAGATAAATAATATGACTGAAAGACTAATACTAAAAGAATACAATTTGTTCAGAAAGACAAAGAATGACCACAGAACTGTGTCTATTGCAATCCTGAGAGAGGGAAAGGGTTCTATAAAAATTAGGTAGATTTCAATGCAGAGAGAGAACTTGTACACACTATGTAATGAGAACAAGGATTAAGGGAGAAAGCAAAGCCTAAAGAAAAATACTAGGGTCATAAATTAACCCTAGGCAAAAAGGTAAGAAATATTATAGGGCATTAACTTGGTTAAAGTGTAAAATCCTTATTGACTCCACCGACAAGAAGGAATTATAAATACTGTGGATGCTAGATAACTTACCAAAGATGAAAATAACTGACCAGCAGGAACATGTAACCACATGTAAAAACAACCAACCAACCAACCAAAAAAAAAAAAAGGACACAGAATGAGGTGCAACTATTAAGCAACTATTTTGGAAAAAAGAACTCATTCTATTATTGACTTACTATAGTAATTTCATACTTTGAAATAGTTCTTTAATTTACTCTGTTAATTGTATAAAGGAAGGTCAAGGACTACTCTACTCAACAGAGAGGAAAATAGTTTGTAGGTGAATTTGAGCATGAAGGTGTTTCATGCCTTTTTTTTCCTGGCAATCTTCACTAAACAAGGCAGCTGTGGTCAAGTAACTAACAGAATTAAGATGATATCTTCCCAAAATATTCTGAAGGAGATGATAAAATAAACAGTTTGCAGCTACCTGGAAAATAAGGAGGAAGCGACATGCAGATGGCAGTCAACATGATTTTTTTTTCCTAAGAATAAATTTTGTCAAGCTAACCTAATTTCCTTCTGGACAGGATGGCAAGCTGGGCAGAGAGGAGAGAAGTCATTTATCTTGGCTTTAATAATACTTTTGCTATTCTCTCATGATCTTCCCAGAAATTATACAAGAAACACAGTCTTGATGAAATTCTTATAAGGAGGATGCAAAACCAGTTGACTAAGGAGTATGGAAAGATGTGTTAAGTGGAGTTATGCAAGTTCTCCCATTGCTTATCTCCTCTTCAATAGTTTTATTAACACCTGAATGTTGCAATGGAAAACATGCTCATTAAATTTGTAAATGACAAGAGGATATGATCTGAAAGAACAATATGGGCAAATAAAAAGTACACCTGAGCAGAAACAATAAACTCTTACAAATGTAGGATGGAAGACAGTTAACTAGATGACTCCTGCTCAAAAATGGGTCTGAGGGGGTTATAGAGCATCATAAACGGAGGGAGTTTCACACTGTTTTTTAAAAGGCAAACATCTTATCAGGAAGTATAAACCAGAGCACGTCATGAAGTAATCCTGCTTTACTTATCACTGATAATGCTTCAGCTGAAGTAGAGCACTGTGTTTCAGAAAAGGGATGGGCACTAATTGGAAATAATCCAGAGGTCACAGTAGGTCACAAAGTAATGAGTTTAAATGCAGGAAAGAAGATTCAAATTGGATATTGTGAGGTATTTGGTAGCAAAGATCTACCATTATCAAACACAGAGATTGCCTAGGAAGGCTGTGGTCAGTGAAGGTCTTTAAGAAGAGATTAGAAAAGCATTTGTCAGGAATGACACTAGCAGAGTTGATTATGTCCTGGAGCAACAGGATGAACAAGGGGAACACCTGAGGTCCTTTCAGCACTGTGCTTCTGTGATTCTGTGTTTTTATGCAATTTTTTCCAATGACCTGAGGTTCTTGCTCTACCTGAGTTTGACTCTGAAAGTTGGGTGGTTTGGCTTCAAGGCTGGTTTACTAAGAAGCTTTGCGTAAGAGTAAATAATTCTGACGTCTGCAGTTTTCCATGGGTATAATGGTAGAATCGGTTGTTGCAAAGGGATATGCACGAGCTGAAGCTGCTCCTTCAGGCAGAGCTATTCATGGGATGTATCCTTCATATTTAATTTCTTGAATCGAGCACACAACTGTGTTCTCAAATATTTACCTTACATAAACTCATCTCTAAGACATTTTCATCTATACGCTGCAAGCAGAAAAACAGAGAACATGATTCAAAACCTAGCCCTATTCATTTTAACCCAGAATGGATAGCTTGAAATTGTGTGCCCCAAGGGACTATTAACAAAGATAGTATTCAAATTAGATTAAAGCTTGCAGACATGTTGTGAGTAATGTGTGTCCATTTCCCACAAGATTAAGCTTTTCTTTTGTTTCCAGTAATGTATGACAACATGAATCAATGCAGGTATTTTATTACATATGTGGAAAATATATCAGACTCATAATTTATCTGCAATGGAAAACACACAAGATCATGTTTACCGGGTTTGCAAGCACTACTCTAGTTATCATGTCACACACTAAAATAATTTCCCCCAAAGGTTTATAAGTTAATTAGATCTGATTTTTCTCTCTTTTTTTTTAGCTTTCTTATGAGTGGAATTTACATCTGTACTAGAGTAGGATAAATGGAAAATGAATGAGGAAATATTTAAATACCAAGTATAAACCTATTTCCTACTCAAATTCAGTAGGATTGTGCATTTTCATAAAATTTTGATAATATTGTTGTTCTCTTTTTACTAATACCAGATCACTCTATCAATTACAGTAACTATATAGTATTGTCTGTAAGAATGTATGTATTCTTTCTCCAGTATGTTCTCAGAAATCAACTATAGAAAAGTATTTTAAGAAAATGAGAGTGAGTTGCTTGAGGCAAAGCACCATTCTCTTCTCATTAATCAATTTTCCTCCAAACTGAAAAGTAAAGGGTTTTTTATTTTCGTTTCTGCTTAGGTGGATACTTGATCCTCGTAGTATAACAGCATCTATTAGTTAAACCCAATATTCTTGATAAAGTGGTAATTACAGCAGATTAGTCAGGCAGAGCAGAACAGGAATCCAGATTTTGAAACACTGAAAACTGCTGAGAAATGTAACAGTTTTTGACAGTGAAAAAAAGGAAGAAAATCTGAAATATGAGGAAGTAGGTCAAAAGGACTGCAGCATTTAGACCAGGAGAATTAAAGGCATAAAGCTCTGCAGCGTGAAGGCCTTTAACACTTCTTTCTAGAATGAAAAGCTATAATTTTGCAAGCATGCTATGAAAGCAAACTGAATATTACATCAGGTTTTAAGCATGAAGGAAATGGATCACATATAATATGAAAACATATCAGCTGCAAAACTGTAGGTGCCAACTAGTCCATCCAGCTATAGTCAGTTCAAAATATTTCAGAGGTCAGTGTCAGATACAGACAACAAATGTCATAGAGCACGTGCGTAGCAAACTCTATACTTACTGTCTTGCCTCTTTGCCTAAATCTGATTTAGAACTGAGATGAAAGTATAAGCTTTCAATTTACGTCCACTAGTAATATCTTGTACCTTGAAGATCAGAGGCTTCAGTAATAATTCTTGCTGGCATGCAGAGAGAAGAACAGCCCAGAGCTGTTCCTGTCTGAGGTTCCATAAAGCAAGACACCCCTGGTAGCATTTCTTTGGGAAAAACTATATAACTGAGTGGGCTGGCATGCACCTGCCTTTCAGCTAAATTACAATTTTTGGAAAATATCAGTGAAGATTTGGTTTATATTTCAACTTGAGAGGTAATAAAACAATGACTGAGCCACAGGAGGAGCAAGTAGAGCGTGTGGAATATGCATTTAGGTTGTCCTGGCACAAATTTCAGTCCCACATTATGTGGCAGGTGAGCTGGTAGGACCAGTGCTCCAGGTCCCCGCAGTGAACAGATACTTGGTAGTATCAATTCTCTTTGAGGACTCAGATGATACTGATTTTTTTTTTTAGACTGGTGGTACAAGTGCAGGGGGTTTTTTTGCAATGAAAAGATGCAGAGATGCATCTGGCTGTGATACCAGTGATGTAACACTGAGAGCTTTTGGGTGAAGCTTCACAGAGTGATTCCAGCAAGGCCTCCCAATACTAAATACAAGTTCTAATTCTTATACCATGAGAAATGGGAATGCTCACAAATGAGACCTTGCAGCACTTCCACTGGAGCTAACCTGGGCCAAACTGCTGACTCTGCCTACCCAAGACAACAAAAACTGATTTGAAACACAGAAACAGAGGAGAAAGGGGAAAGAAAAAATATAATTAGTGGAGAACTAAATTTAAGAGAGTTCTAAACTGTGAATGAGAAATCTAACTGAATAAATAGATAGCTCCTGTCCCCTTATAAGCACTGTCTTTCCCAAAGAAAAATGTTAAGAAATATGTTCCAGGAACCTGGCATATAAGAAATATTATTTAGCAAGGTTATTCCAAGGTATTTTGGTTTTGTGGATTTTTGTGTGGGATCCCAATTGCTATTATTTGTCACATTTTCAGAATAAAATCTTAGATAACATTTGCAGTTGGTGTTATCTGGATGAATGGTAATGTAAATAATACAGGCTGCTGACAATTTTCTATAGGAATTACTTAATTATGCTTAAACTTTTGGGAGGGCAAGGAATATATATTCAGAAAAAAACCTACAACAACCTATCATCAAAATTGAAATAATACTTCTTCTTCAGCTGACTGTTAACTTATATTTTCTCAGTGTGACACATTGCCTAATAAAAATAGTAGTTCAGGTTTTCCCTTCTCTTCAGTCAGGTCAGGCCTATACTACTCATGATGCTGTGCAGGTTTCCTATTGAGTGCCATCATAAGAGGCTCATGAATGTCAATGGGTCAGGTACCTGCCAACCTCTACCTGAATTCCAGTGAAGCTATACATCTCACAATAAAAAATTAAGTTCAAGATTGAATGATCTTGTAACAGAGTTCATCTCAATATATTCAAATGTTTTAATATGTAAATAATGAAAGTTTCCATTTGGAAAAAAAGCTTCAAGATGAAACGTAACCATTACTACACTGAAATTTTCAGTAATTGAGAATTGTTTTAGGGGGCCTGGAAAAGGATATTTTGGGGGATGGGAAAAGAAGCTGCAATTTCTCTCACAAACTATAGATTTTGATCATTTCCAATAAAATGCTATGGCAAAATTCATCAATACTCCAGCTAGACATATTTACAGCCTCTTTGGGAAACATAAACACTGAGATATTATGGAAGTACTCAGCCTGCTGATGGAGTGTATCCTAACAACTGGCAAAAGCAGATGATTAGAAACTGGCAAAACTTAGTGGAATACTAGCAAACTTTTCTATTCACTTGCCATTTAATATAAATATTTTGGAAAGCAATGCTTGATTTGAAATTATTTGGGATATGAAAGAAGATAGAATATGAAGAACTAGTTAATGCAATTAGCTTCAGATCTTAGGGCTTTTAAATCACTAAAATCTGTTAACAATTTTTACCATGAGACTGTCAGAGAGGACAAATATTCAAGGTCATTTACTTTGTCTGTTCCCATTGAATATGTACACATCCCTACTGATGAGTAACAACATTCTAAAGATAGTAGGAGCAGCTGTGAATTAACTGCACGATTTTTAAACAGAAGAAGAAACTGTTAACAGCCAATGTATTTGCTAAGCAAAATCTAATTTTAAGGGTTATTTTTTCCCTCTTTGTTATAGCATAACTTTAGCTTCACTCTTCTAGACTAATTTCAAAAAGAATATGCCTATCTCATAGCTATGAATATGGGGCTATATAAAAACTGTGGCATTTTCTGAAACAGTTCTGGTACAGTTAAATTTCTTGAGCAATTTATTAATTCTGTTTGCATTTAATGCAATTTCCATATCATAATAGGTTTCAGCAAATAGGAAATCTGGTTTTGCTATGAGAGCTGGTGGTCATGTATATTCCAGATGAGGAGTATTTGAGACTCAGTAACCAGAATAATTTTCCAGTTAAACAAAAACACTTTGAAACAATGGAATAGCTGCTGCCTAAGGGAAAAATCATCTGCTCACTCACTGTAGGTGTTTGAAGTGATTAGCTGAAAATCCCCAGCAGAAATGAGGGAACAAAGAACTGGAGTGGTGAAAACTGATGCTTGTGGACTCTGGAGCTCATGGATAGCAAAACACTGTTCTCTGAATAAAGGATATATTATGAATGCTGGACACTGGTAAGCCCATGGGACCATATTGTAAGAGCCAGCAGATAACTTATGACTAGAAAAATATGACTGTACAGAGGTCATTGGATACACGAAAGAGAAGCTGCAATGCCTGTATGGTTTGTTGAAAATCTAAAGAATGCTCAAGTTTAACAAAGACTCAGAGGAGGAGAATAGCACAATTCTTTTTGATATCAGATCTGACCTTGATGTATAAAGGCAGGGAGCTACATGGCAATGTAACAATGTGACACCTTGCAAGAGCCCAAGCCATGTAGCTCTTGCTGATGGTCACTTCAATTTGTACTTGCTTTCTTTTTTAAAATCTGTGTGTCTCCTGCACTTTGTCCATGACTAAAATAGAGCACAGAAGTTCTGCAATGTGTGTACCCTTACTTTTTTCCAACACCTGTTGCTTATCTGTTTGATTGTAAAATAGTGTGCTGGGTTGACCTTGGACAGCTGCCAGATGCCCACCCAGCCACTCTCTAATTCCCCTTCCTCAACAGGACAAGGGGGGAAAATAAGACGAGAAAGCTCATGGGTCAAGGTAAAGAGAGGGGGATCACTCACCAATTGCCATCACAGGCAAAACAAACATGACTTGGGGAAAAAAATATTTTATTGCCAATTAAAATAGATTTAGATGGTAAGAAACAAAGACAAAATTAAAACACCATCCCCCCACCCTCTCTCCCTTTTTCCCAGGCTCAACTTCATTCCTTTATTCCCAACTCCTCTCTCCCTCCAAGTGGTGCAGAGGGGATAGGGAATGGGGATTGCGGTGTTGTGGTTTAACCCCAGCTGGCAACTAAGCACCACACAGCCGCTCGGTCACTCCCCACCCCAGTGGGATGGGGGAGAGAATCAGAAGAGTAAAAGTGAGAAAACTCGGGAGTTGAGATAAAGAAAGTTTAATAATAATAGGTAAAGTGAAAGCCACGCACAAGCAAAGGAAAACAAGGAATTCATTCACTACTTCCCATGGGCAGGCAGGTGTTCAGCCACCTCCAGGAAAGCAGGGCTCCATCACACGTAACGGTGACTTGGGAAGACAAATACCATCATGCCGAACATCTCCCCCTTCCTTCTTCTTCCCCCAGCTTTATATGCTGAGCATGATGCCATATGGTATGGCATAGCCCTTTGGCCAGTCTGGGTCAGCCCCCCTGGTTGTGCTCCCTCCCAGCTTCTTGTGCACCTGGCAGAGCATGGGAAGCTGAAAACTCTTTGACCAGTGTAAGCACTACTTAGCAACAACTAAAACATCAGTGTGTTATCAACATTATTCTCATCCTAAATCCAAAACACAGCACTATAACAGCTACTAGGAAGAAAATTAACTCTATCCCAGCTGAAACCAGGACATGTGGTCAGTCCATAACAGATCCTCTCTGCTGCCCCTTCCTCCTCACACTTTTCCCATGCTCCAGCATGGGCCCTCTGCAGGCTGCAGCTTCCTTCAGGGCCTATCCACCTTCTCCAGAATGGGGTCCTCCACGGGCTGCAGTGTGAATATGTGTTTTGACATGGTACTCCATGGTTTGCAGTGTAGATAGCCATTCTGGCTTGGTTCTCTCCACTGGCTGCAGAGAACCACCTGCTCCACTGTGGTCTCTCCAGGGGCTGCAGGGAAATCTCTCTTCCAGCACCTGGAGCATCTCCTCTCCACTCTTTCCTAGTGCTCACAGGGCTGTTTCTCACGCTTTTTCCCTCACTACTCAACAGCATTTTGTCCTTTCTACACACGTTTTCCCTGAGGTGCCCTGCCTGTGGGGCTCATCTGTGTCCTGAAGTGGGTCCACCAGAGCTGGCAGGAACCAGCTGTGTCCCTCACAGGGCAGCCCCAGCATCTCTTCACAGAGGCCATCCCTGCAGCCCTCTCCCCATTGCCAACACCTTGACACCTACATCCAATACAAGTAGCCATTAAATGACAGCTCTGGAGGAGGGTGTGACTAGGGAAGGGAATGAGAAGGCTCACCAGTGACAGGTAAATAGAAGAATATTGCAGCTGAGCTTCAAGACTCCATTGGAAATGGGATGTGTTCAGGCAGTGAGACCAAATGGCACAATTAAGAACTATGGTTGGAAGTCTCAGAAGCACTGACTGCCCACATTAAAAGGTTGGTAAAGAAAGGAAAATTATAACAGCAGAAACAGAAAGAAAGGGAAAATATTTTTTTAAAAAAAGTTCCTAAACTCCTGTTATCTTCAAAGCCTTATTTACCTATTTTTTGTGTTTCCAGCAGAAATTATAAATACAATGTATTTCAAATGCTAAAATGCAGGATTCAGACAATGAAAACACAGCAGCTTTATTTTGAACTCTATTAATCCCAAAGCACAATAGCAATCAGGGATTCCCTTGTATGTTTTTAATCCCCTGCACACTTTTGGTGTAATAAACTGCTTTGCTGGCTTGTTTGTAATACATCTTGTCTTTCATTCTGCAGCCTGAGCAACTACTGAACTCATTTAAATTCTAAGATAAGCTACTTTTCTCCCTTTTTAAGTGTGGGGTTTAAAGGAGACACTGTAAATAGTGGGGATTCTGAGGGCTTGAGAGCTCAGAGAATTTTCTGAGTTTACTAAAACTTTCTTCCATAATTTAAACTCCTTTCTTTAAAAAAAAGCATTCAGTTTAAGCATAACCTTTTTTCCCCCTAAGTGCTTAAGCCAAAGCTCATTGAAATTAATGGAAAGACTTCCGAGTGTTGCATCAGACTTGAAATGGAAGTCTATGCCCTCTATTACTGATGAAAGCTCTGCACACGCAGACCTACCCAGCGACAGCTATTTAACATACTTCTCTTTCAACAGAATTTCACTCTGTATCTTCCACTTCCTACTTTTCCCCCACGCTCTGAATTTGTTTTCCCCTCCGTCCCTTCTTTTCTCTTTCTCATCCTGTTTATGTCAGATTTTGTTTTATTGACTTGTTTTTCTGTCACCATATCTCTATGTGGGGAGCAAACAACACACTGTCCAAAAATAATTTTCACTTCCCAGGGCTTCAGCTGATTCAGGAACAGGCAATACAAACTTACTTAATACCTCCATCTTAAGGACTTATCACTTGTGAGTAATAATGAAATTATTTACAATGGTTTTAATCACAAGCCAAGATTTTTAAGCTTGAATGTCTAACCATAGGCTTCTAAACCCACATTTAATTATGTCAGCAATCACTGATTTTCAAAAGCCTTGAGCATCCAGCACTTTTTAAACATGGTCTTACTCTTAAGAGCCTAGATAGATTTAAGAACCCAATGTTAATCATCTGAGTTAGATTTAAGAACCCAATGTTAATTACCTGGCTTTAATATCCATGGTGATTCTACCAAACCCTTTTTTAAAAGAATATTTCCATTTATCTTTTTGAACTCCTTATAGAAATGATTTGTATGCACAAAGAGAATCTGGAAATTTCTATATTCTGAAGTCTGACTCTGCAACTTTGTTGTTTTTTTAATAATGTTCTCTATGTGGCATGTCGTATTTAAAGCACTGTGAAATGAAAATAGCAAGGATTTTTTTCTGTGATTTCACAAAAAAGAATGGGAAAACAAAGTGAATTACCAAACCATGCTGTATTCATAACCACATAGAGGAAGTTCTGAGATACATTGTATCTCCACCAGAAAAAAATGTATATACTAGTTGTGCTTCTGGTAAAATATTTGAGTCGTATTATTCATTTCCTTCTTACTATTTTCCTTTAGTATTTCAGTAAAGTGATCTAAATGGTTATATTTTATAGTAGAAACTATAAAGTATATAGCAGAGAGCGTGATTTAATATTTTCGTACTCTGTACTTGCCTAAATGAGATGCATATCAGTGGATTTTTCAATTTGTGAATACAGATTTTTCTAGGAGGTTGTGGACCCCACTAAGTAGTCAAGCAAGACAGAAACTCACAGGTAAAATTATGGAAGAAAGAATTTGGTAGAATTTGCTTTTCTTAGTCATCTTCGCCCTTTTCAGCCTAGAGAGATGGAGACTACAGGTTGCAATCACTGTCCTGGCAGATGGAATTTGTTGTTCCTTTATGGGCAAACCAGGACCAGTGCGTTCCTGCTCTAAATGTCACAGCCTTTCAACCCTGACTAAAAGTCATCTCGTGATGATGAGAGTGTTATGAAGGTACTATAGATTTTTATTAGGGAGAAGATGTGCTTTCAAGAAGAGATGCTTGTGTGTACAGTAACATGGGGAGAAGGAGTAGATGTCTCAGGGCCCTCCCTGTGTGCTCCCAGGGGCTCTGCAGCCTGCCCCAAACACTCAGGTTGGGGTTGGCATGGATGTGGGTGGCCAGCCAGCCCTGCTGGGGGCAGCCACAGAGCCTGAGGCAGATGGCCAGGATAGAGCTGGGTGGGAATGGGCTGCATTTCAACACCCTTCAGAGCCTCCCCCCTCACCTGGGGCTGCTCTAAGCTCACACTATGTCACAGCCAGCCCACGCCTGGCCATCTGCCTCCCCAGCCCCAACCCATCAACTTGGTATCCCAGCCAGGCCTCTTCCCAGTCACCTTTCTATGCCTGTGCCCAGCACTGGCCCCAGTCAGGTCAATCCCAGTCCTCAGTTTTGGTGGGCTGATCCTAGCAAACAGCCAAGTACCCAGAATCCCTGGTTTAGGGAAAAAGTTGCTTAGAAATCCCCCATAATTTTATGCACAGGGTAATTTGGAGGTGGGGACAGGGGACACTAGCAGAAAGACCCTGCACATGGCAAGAGACCTGTAAGGCTGTCATCTTCAAACTACTCTGACTCTTCTTCAAAAAAGAGGGATCACAGCCTCTGACTGTATGTGCAAATACCCCCTGATTCTTAGTGAGAGGAAGATATTTGTCAAGTGAAAGCTGAAACAGTAGTGGCACACTCTTCCTGCACAACATGAGCTGCTGTCACAAGGTCTGTATACAAGGAGGTCAGCCAGGATAGTGCAACTCTTTAAATGTGTACTACTGGAAATGTGCAAAGTACTAATTAGTCTATTTCACTTTAGCTGTGATGAGGCCTGAGACAGAGCCTTCCACTTAATGAGCAGTGATTAGAAAGTACACTCACTAGGTCCATGCAATCATGTTCCATGTTGTACATGGGTTTTTAACACAAATCCTTGTCTAACTGGAACCGTCAATTCTTTTAATACAGGCTACTGAAGAGAGCTAAAATTAATTGGAAACAGACGTCCATCACCATCATCCAAGGCAATTGTTTAAAGAAATTGTTGAATTCTGCATCAGCTGAACTGCTGAAACAAGGTCCCCTAAGTAGCGAGTGATAGTTTATTGCAGCCTACAAATATAATCTCCCTTTCACTTCTCCTCCTCACAGAAATTCTGGGTTTGTCCTTTGACAGGCCCAAGAGAAAGGACCACAGCAGGTGACTTACTGCTCTTCCACTGGATCTACATAATGACATTTCCTTAGCTATCAGAGTTTGGCTTCCTAGTTCAAAGATAAATGCAGCTAGTAACAGCTGGTATCAGACACAAAATCTAAAATACTGATGGCCAACTGAAAAACATGTTGAAGAATGAGGTTCAAGATTGTTTGAAGCACCTTTAAACAGCCACCATACAACAAGTTGAGATTTCTCTGTGCTTCAGGTATTTTCTTAAGATCATTTTCTGTTCCTGCATTTAGCCACTGAACTTCATTTAAACCTCACATTCTTTCTGCTCTATAAATTGTAAATTTCTGCTGTAAATTCCTTGAAAGCACATTCAGAACTACTGCAAAAGTTATGAGCAAGCATGGAATCAATCTATTGATGGACACTACTGTTTTACTAATTTCAAAATCAGTAATGAAAGAATGATATTGAAGAAAAAAAAAAGTTGCCTTGACTATAAGGAAAATATCTATACCTTTCCACTTTTAAATGCTTATAGTATTGACCACAGAAAGCTCATGGGTTAAGGAAAGTACTAATTATCAGGTTTTGATGTTCAAAATCATATTCTTGTGAACAAGTTATTTTCTCATGGAGTTCAGCTGAAGTCCTCTCCATTTTCAGCAAAAAAATCTGTCTGGTAGATTTTAAAGCAGAAAGGGACCATTGTGATTCTCCAGACTGACATTTTGTGAAGACCAGTCTGGAAAACTGAACTAAGACTGCCATAACTATTAACAAGAAAAGAATTATTTAACCTAGTGTTTCACATTGTAATGGCCATGACCTATATATCATTCAGGTGTACAGGTAAAATATTGTGGTCTATTGGCAACATACTCCTGTATTTTTCATTTCATGCAACCTTTTCTTGCACTGTACCATGTAAACAGCAGAGACAAGCATAAAGTTTCTGTAGATTATTTCATCATGAAACAGTCCTAACTATGGTAAAGTCACATAGGGGTAAGATAATAATAGATAATACATTTCAACGACAATGAAAGGTGACAGATTTTACACTAAACAAAGCCTGTGAAGAAATCTCCCTCTTAAAAGGGAAACAAAGTGGAGAAGAATTTCTCCTTTATGTATTTTTTTTAATCACAGTTGCCAGATTATATTCATTAAATAAGACATGTATTTCAGGTAGCTGATGTATATGTTTCTATTTATATATGCATAAATCACTGTGTGACATTTAGCTTTAAAACACTCACAATATTCAAAGGTATTGTTTTAATTACATAAGTGAGATTTTTTTTTAATCTGTTGAGGTGATCTGTCTTATCAGACACAAAAAAAAGAAAAATCTGAAAGGAAACCTGGCAGGAGTTAGAGCTTATATTCAGCATAGGAGAAGCTAAGGAGTGATCAGAAACAAAATGGCCAAATCATGACTTGTAGATGAGAAAGCAGTTTCCAAGGGAACATTCCAGCAGTGACTCCCATATAAAAGATGAACAAAACTAAGGTGTTTAAACAGGGAAGGGAAGGGAAGGGAAGGGAAGGGAAGGGAAGGGAAGGGAAGGGAAGGGAAGGGAAGGGAAGGGAAGGGAAGGGAAGGGAAGGGAAGGGAAGGGAAGGGAAGGGAAGGGAAGGGAAGGGAAGGGAAGGGAAGGGAAGGGAAGGGAAGGGAAGGTG
Organism: Theristicus caerulescens; assembly: GCA_020745775.1. Taxonomy (NCBI): domain Eukaryota; kingdom Metazoa; phylum Chordata; class Aves; order Pelecaniformes; family Threskiornithidae; genus Theristicus; species Theristicus caerulescens. The sequence goes on from CM036558.1 coordinate 91,072,040, forward strand.
TCTAGCGCACATAAATTATTTTACAGTATACACATGAATTACTAACCCATCTTATTTTTTTTGAAGGTGATAATCTTTCTGAAGAACTGTTGACTTCAGAAAACTCTAGGAAAGTCAGCATATCTGAAAAGGCTGTGATAAAAATAGGTATGAAAATTGAAAATTTGATCTTAATTTCTCTGTCCCTCAAAGCATATCATGTAGAAGATGTGTAATCATTTTAATTTCTACCCAGCAGATTACATAGAGGCATACTCTAAAATGTGCATACTACTGCAAAATAGTATAATAATAGAATAATAAGCAGAAGAAAAGTGTAGAAAACCACTAATAATAAGTAATATCTGATTTAGTGTATCCAAATGGGAAAACACTATGTTCCACCAGTGAATACAGAACAACATACTAATCAGGAACAAGCCTAATTGAGCTAAGTCTGAACAACACAGAATTTCTGTGAACACAGCCCAGGAGTGTTAGCACTTGATAAAAACAAGTAAATAAATATTTACTTTAATAAAAATTGCTCTACTCTTTTTAACATTCAGTCTTGCTGTAGCAGTCTTCACTGTATTGTGGAGGGCTGCTGATACGTCTCTTCTCCCAGCACAACATCTCGGGGTCATAACTTGCACAACCATGCTGATGGCTACCTTTAATCTGCATATAAAGAGAGAGCTGTGCTGATTAGCGAATACTAATGCCATTATCCAGTGAAGCTGCCAGGTGAAGTTGACCCCTGTGCAAGAGCTGTAACACAGTGTGAGGATGTGGTGAATATATCTAAAGTGCATTGACAAACAGATATCATTAATCACAAACAGTAGTCTCATTAAAAACATCAGCCTGCATTTCCTTTCCAATACATGAGAAATCATGAGCCCTTCAGTCTTGTGTTCTTCTTAATTATGTTGAGATTTATGAAAGAAAGCTATTATACTAGATTTCTCAAAATCTGATTATTATTGTTTTACACACCACTTTTTCCCCTATGTTCTAATGAGAAGAGAAAGATTACAGCCCAGTTCAGCTGGAGCAAGAATGCCACTATTGTTTCTAGTAGGAACACCTTTGTCTTATAATAAGAAGACAGGCAACAAATACATTATATTTTATGAATTTGGGGTGTTATTTTGTGAGGTCATGTGTGTGATCACAGGAAGCTTATTATTATTCTGTTCTCATTAACATTTTGTTTTGCACTAGAGAATCAAAGAAAATTCATGTAAATGTAGTTGATTCTTGTTGTTGCTGTTTAGTTCCTACTTTATTGCTCTCAATGACAAGCCAAAATTTAGTATTTCTGTACAGTTAGGTATTCAGCAATGACCCGAAAGAAACATCAATCCTTTCTGACTCTGAAAAGCAAAAAGACTGCAAAAGCAAAACATAATGCACCTTTCAGGCTTGCTTTGTCTTATCAGTCACAATAATATGAGGGGTATTTATTATTTGTCTTAAAGAAACTTATTTTTCTCTGAAGAAGTAAAGCTCCGTTGGTAAGTGATGTTTGCTGTGGAACTGTTCACTTCTAAAGCTCAGGGACCTGGCAAAGAAATAAGTTAAAAAGCCTCAAGTCATTTTGCTGCTTTTCTTTTCGTAAAAGCAGTTTTTAAGTAATGCAAAAGAAAGATCATAGCTATGCTGAAAATACTTGGAGGCCAGTACTTTGAGGATCCTTTACTGTAGTTAATCTCTCAGACAGTTGCTGTCACTAGCACTCTTTCTGAAGCATTTCCTAATTGGCTCCCTGAAAGTTCAGCTTCTTGCCCTTCAGAGAGCAGCAGTGTGGCTGCTGTCAAAGAAGGAACCACTTAACTCAGGGTACGATCTTAATAAAAATTCTGTCTTTCCAGAGGCATTATTGCATGTAACTTTTTTTTCCTCCCTACTTTCTTTCCTACGTTAACAAAAAGGACACAAGAGCTTGGAGACCACAGAAATCTTCCAAGCAATTCCTGTTTAAAATAAGCAGTCTGGCTCTGCTCTCATGTACATTGGTGTGATGACTACGGAACAGTGATCCCTGAGGTGGGTCATTCCTCCCTGGGAATAGTTTCATGAATCACGTGCAAGAAGAGAAGCAGGGAGGAGCTGTGAGCAACTTTGTTACTCAGGCTATGGTCTCCAGCATAGCTTAAAGCAGCCCCAGACCCTGTCTGGCTTCACCAAATGTTAGAATTTTTTAATTTCAGAAGGGACTGTTATAATTTCATACATGAGGAGAAAGAAGGAACACTTCTGTGTCTTCTGTTATACAACTGCCACAGAAAAACTTCATTCAATCTACCCCTGAGTATTCTCGTTTGATTTTAGAGGTAGTTTCTTACCTGATGTAATTGCCCCCAAAGTATTTGCAAATGTTGACTGTCAAAAAAAATTGTCTAAGAAAAGTAATTCTTAAAAAAAGCCATTTCCACATGAGATTCATAAAATTACTAGTCATGTGGCTAGTTGCAAAGTATTTACCTAATAGCCAAGGATGGGAGAGGATGGATTCTCCTTCTGAGATAATTCTCCTTGGTTCAAAACACCTAAATATTTCTTAATATACTGAAATACTAAGCCAGAGTGTGACTCAGTGATTCTCTTGCCTAGAGGTTGGAAGATTTGCTTCGCTTCCAATGACTGCTTCACTAGTTAAAATACAAGGTGGAACATTTTCATCAAAAATGGACCAAGATTGGTCCAGGGGCCTCTATGCAGGGTGGCCAACCTTTCAATCTTGAGCTGCGTGTGACTCAGAGGCAGATCAAATAGATCTGCCACACAGCTAGTAGCAGAGGGACTCTGTCGTGGGAGTTGCCAGATGATCCAAAATCCCAGCAACAGCCACTGAGTCTTGATTCAATAGGTCACCTGGAGTTTGCAGCACACACAGCAATACACAAATTGCTAATTTGCCTTAGCAAATTTTGGTGTGCTGTTCATAGGACTGGGAAGGGTGGAGAGCCCATAGCACAATAGTTTGGACATGCTCCTGTGAGATGGGTGATACGAACTTTACTATCTCAGGCAGAGAAGAGAATTGTCTCTCTCTTATACGGGTGAATTGCCTAACTGATTGGGTTACGGGGCAGAAAAGCATTGGTGTCTCTTTGTATTTTGCGAGCTGATCTCTTAGTTATCTGTGCTTCCTGTAAGAAATGCATGAAAGGGAACGTTTTGCATCAAAAGGTTTGTTCTACTAAATATTGATTTTTTTTTTCCTGGATGCTTCTTTTCAGCAAGAAATAGTCAGATTTTGTCTATTTGAACTGACTCCCACTCTTCCCTCCCACGTATCATTTGGCTACTGGACAAACAGAGATTTTCTTTTGGCCCGTTCTCAAAAGAAATTACTAAGGTGTTGTAGCCACAGTCCTGAAAGTCCTGCTGTCCTGGAGGCTGAACTTAGAGGCATTTTGAAGCCATAACATTGGGTAGAGAATGAGAGTCAATTGACTTTTTATGTTGCTGAAACAATATAAAAAGAACGTAGCATTGCTCCGTTATCCAGTCTGTATCACTGAGATTAGAAAAAGGAAGAACATATTCATCTAGGGCATGTGTGAAATTGATATCTCTGTACAAGTTTTTCTCAAGAGTAACAGGCAAAACTGCTTCGGACAGTGTAAAATAAACATAAAATAAAAATGGTGTTGTTTTTGGTTTTTTTCAGATAATATATGTACATTCATACTTTTTACATTTTCTCTTTTACTAACACAGAAGAGCTGGATCCCTTATAAATTCCTTAAGCTATACTACAAAATCTCTGTCAAATCAGCAATAGAGAATGAGTATCTTCTCCTACCAAATTTTCTTACCCTAAATTAACTCCAGAAAGATCCTTTTTTAAAGAAGATTAAGAACTGTCAAAATGAGACATTTGTATTGCCTGTGTAATGGTTATACTTATATTAGGCAAATCCTGACAGAGCAAAAATTATTCTCTGATTTCTTCCTCTCCTTTCATTACTTGTGGTCTTGTTTTGCACCTGTTCAGCACTTGTCCTTACAGATGTATTTAGCTATCGTTTAGGCACTTGCAGGAGCAAAATGAGAACAGATGCGTCATAAGTACAAAATATGTGCTAAAAGGACATGCCGTAATGGGAAATCAGAGCTGAATAGGAGGAAAAACAAAACACGGCAGGATATAGAGGATGCAGACCTAAAATTAGCATAGGATAGATACACTGAAAAGACAAAATTCATCAGATAAGGGCTCCTGGTTTATTGTCTAAAATATGCCTATCTGCATTCCCAGGGAACAGCATCAATCTGTCTTGATTTCTGAATAAATTGAGCTCTCAAGCAAAATCCCTGTAAAAGAAGGCAGCTCTATTTTTATCACTGTGACCTTTCTAGAAGGACTTTAGGGAAGAAGGGAACAAACTTATCTAAATTCCTACTACCCAAGGTCCAACTCTGCTTTCCTATCTGCAAAATGTTGTTTGCCAGTGTTTTATAGATGTCCAGCACTGAGTGTCTTTGAAAATTCACATATCACAACAGGCTTGCTTACAAGTTTGGTCTTGTCTGGTCTCCAACTGGTCTTTAATTGGTGTTAAAATACTATGTAAGAATATAGATCCCAAATTCCCTGATGTTTGTCAGTAGCTTTGGTTAGCTTTGGATCAACATCTGAATTTAAAGAAATAACTTTATGAATGTGTAGAAAACTACACAAAATCCATAGAAGTAATTTCTTACTAGCTATATTAAATGTATTAACTACCACATTTAGTTTTTTTGCCTTATTGTACATTTCCCAGGATGAGAAAACCCTGATTTAATTGGGAGCTTTACTGAGACTGTTAATACCTGCCTTGAAATAAAGAGTGAATATGTATTCAGGGCATATATTCTAGAATGAGGGAGTGGGTGCTATGGATAAAGGATTTTTATACAGAGAGTGTTTTATAGGGCAGTTTTTGGCATTTGTGAAAGCACTGTAGGATAGTTGGATCACTGGCTTAAGCAATCAGAGAATTTTTAAATTCTGGCTTTAAGGGTGTGATAGCAGGAGACTGGAAAAGGCGAATACAGTGCTTATTCTTAAAAAATTAGGACATAATGAATTGTAGACAAATCAGCTCAACTTCAACTTCTGGGAAAATTCTGAAACAATCATTTAATCTACTCATAAGAATTTGGAAAATAATAGAGAAATGGCACAGTGGTCAGGAGATAGCTGTGTATACCAAATCATGTCAAATCAGTCTATTACCTATGAAATGTTAACAGGGGTGTTGCATTGGATACAGGAATAGGAATGGATTAAATAATATACATGTTAATTGTATTAAGGTTTTTGATACTGTGTCAAGTAATACTTTCCAAAATATATTTACAAAACATGGCTTTCATGGAACTTCTCTAAGTGTGCAAATATCCCTAAATAACTATACCTGAAGTATAGAGATCAATGATATACCAGAATGGAATGATGTATCAAGTGGGGCTTCATGGGGATCTGTCATGAATATGAAGCTATTCATATTTTCATTAGAAATGGCAGAGTACTGAGAAAGTGTATTTAGTTTGCATGCGGCACAAACGAAGGCTGCAAAAACTTTGGAGAGCAGGACAAGAATTTGAAAGAATCTTACCAAAAATAGAGAAATGGTCTGGAAAAGCAGAATGAAATTCAGTAATATACACTTGTAAAGTTTGTGCTTAGGTAGGAAGAATTGCCTGTACTACAGGATGCAGAAGACTAATTCAGGAGCAGCTTTTCAGAAATGTGGTTATATCCCAAATTTCAGCATGTGGTAACAATATTGGGTATTTGCTGTGAAAAACACAGGAGTGATAATTGTTAAATAAGCAGGAATGTAGTCCTGAATATCTGGGAAGTCAGCCTTCTCCTTTACTCAGCTTTGGTAAGGCAATAACTAGAATGACCAGAGGTTAGAAAATGGGACCTACGGGTAAAGAGTGAAAGAAACGGGGTGGAGAACAGAGAGGAATGCAGTGTAACCAATAGCCCAGTGGTTCAGCCACATGTGACCCAAGGTCTAGTTTTGTGTAGCATGTCTGGGTGACTCTGGTCCTGTTTTACTAAAAAGATAGCTGTTAAACTGTGAAAGTACATAAGTTAAAACCATGCAAGATAAGAAATGTGACTATACAGAAGTGAAATAGCTGAGATGGTAGTGATTAGTAACACAAGGACTCAAAGCGGAAACTAATTACATAAACCTGAGAAAAAGGTAGAGAATTAGGAAACAGCAACCCAGGCTGTTCCAAGAAGCAATGGATGTTAATACTTTCCCACCTGACCAGTAACTGCCTAGCTGACACAGATTCATTAGGCATGGTGGCGATCTTAATGCTTAGCTTGGTAACTGTATATATCGACCAATAAACACTTTCTCTAGAGTATTACATGTGCATAGTAAGAGATGCTCAAGAAAAAGCAGCCCATTACATGAAGGGTTACAGCAGGAACACAGTAACACTGAAGGGCTGGTGCAAAGAAGAAGGGGCAAATCTCTTTTTTGATAGTGGAGCGGCCAAAGTGGTTTTGGATTCTATATTGCTAAAGGTCTTTGCATAAAACCTTAGACAGGCATCTATGAAGAATGTCATAGCTACATCTGATTTTGTCTCAGAGCAAAAAGGGGACATGAGATTATTTTCTGTGAGCCTTTGGAGTTTCAGGAAGCTTCACAAACAAACTGAAAGATGGACTGAGGTTAGGTTTAATGTGATATTGGGAACACTGCGTCAGGAGCAATGTCAATGATTGTGCAGTTTTCCAAGGGCAAGGCATGTCTGAGTCTTGTGACAGTTCAACGTTTAGCTCATCTCAAGAGAAGGAGGTGGAGAATAAGGCCATTAATTGTAACTGAGTTATAATGCTCTACTCTATGCCTTCCCTGACTACCATGGTCTGTTTTGGAGAGAGGCAGAACAGAGTAAAAGTACCAGAAACAGTCATGCTGAGGAAACATGATATTTGACGGCAGATAATTCATTCAGGCTCTCCAGTTACTTGGTGTGGACTGTACAAAAGCCCGGCTGATGGTGATTAGATATCTTCCTGTGCTCAAACCAGTTTGGCCAGCACTAGCTCAGGTACACAGTGCAGTAGCATGCAGTAAACAGATACTAGATGGTATCAACATAGTGTGGTGAATTCCATTACAATCTGTGGAAGCTGAAGAGGCTTATTATTTTGAAAATTGTGTCAGTAATAATAAAACAGCCCCCTATCAAAAGGTCGTACCAGGGGAAAATAATGGGCAAATACCTCAAGATAGTGTGTGTGAATCAGCATGCTGTTGGTTCAGCAGAACTGTGCCAGCTAAAGATCTGTTTGAAAAATTAAATTCCTGACATAAATTACAAGTATTGCCTAATCTTATTTTAAAAAAATGGTAATTAGGTTTCACTCCTACAAGCAATAGGCTAATTGAGTCCCAAAGGTCTGGAATAAGGTTAAACAATTAGTCTGTATTTGCAAATTAATATATCCTGATTGACAGTTGAAGAGATACAAGGTTTATTTGAAGTTATTAAGATTTTAACCCATGATTTCATGAAATCGCAGTATATCAGGCTTAGCATTAACTTGAAAACATCTCTTCAGATACCTCTGGCCCTTGGATGGAATTTGAGCAAAGGTGTCCATCTAACTGTAGCAAGGAGTGCACTGAGCAATCCAGCTGTCTTCTTGTTTCAGTGACTGAATATTAGGATTTATTATTAGTTGGTAAATTATTGATTACTGGGTCAATATATCTTGAAATTCAGCTCAACAAAGCACAACATTTATTTATCACAGCAATTTTAGAGACAAGTAAACTGAAACAAAGGTAGATTTATGAACCCACCAAAGGTCACACAAGTGAGTTAGCAGCAAAACAAAGAACAGGTCTTCTGAATGTCAGCTTCCACTCCAACACCTGCACTATTGGGTTTAAGATGAGTAGTATAGAGAAACAAAGCAGCCTGACAGGACAGGAAATTGATGGTAAATGGTACAAGAAATATCATTACAGAAGTAAATTTTTTTCTTGTGTGTGGCAAAGTGCAGGTTAAATGCAATTCAGAATGATTTCTGGCTCAACTATGCAGAGGTGTGGTCCAAGCCAGTAGCCTATGCCATTATATACACTAGCCTACAAAGTGATGAGACTGGTGAAAAAAAAAACAATGGAATTCAATCATATCACAACTGCTGACCTTTTCAAAATTTCTTCAGCTATATATGGAGATTTATCTCCAATACAACATAGATGTTAAATTTAATGGCATTCTTTCCTCACTGCATTAGCTTGATTTAAAATGGTAACTAAAATATTTCTTCTAGCAGATAATTTGAGCTAATCTGTTGAAATATGCTTTGAGTAGTTGTAAAATACAGAACAGTACGCAAGACATGGCAATGGATAAACCAAAACAGTTGTATAAAAATCTGTAACTATTCTGCATTACTGAAATAGAAGTGTAGGACATAGATTGCAGGATATTTCCTTTTTATTTATTTTGATACCCCAGAGTTTCTAGAACTGGAGAACATACCTTGGAGCATAACGAAAGCCACACTGAAGACTGGGCTTAGATCTTGTTCTACAAGAATCTACAAGTAGTAAAGGGAGAAGAATTAGAATCGTTTGAAAATATGAAAAAGAGTTTAATTATTCACAGATAATGATTTCATTTCTGTGTTTCATAACCAGCAAATCTTGAACATATTTTAAGTTTTAATTAACTCCTTATATAGGAGTTAAAACATAAAAAGCAACCGACCTTCCTGGTTAAGTGGAAACAGTTTTGTGGTAAAGAGTAATATTGTGGATGCAAACATCTTAAACGGGATTAGAGGAATTCTTTCATACCCTGGAGAAATTAATTGCCCACACTGATAGTGTTGATACATCATGCACTCCTACAAAGAGTACAGTAGGATTTTTTTCAATATGCAGCTGTTCATAGAGCTTGTCCCCAAAAGTCAGTCATCTGATTTGCATGGTCTTCATATACATTAGGATGAGAAGCTGTGTCCATACTGAGTTGAAATAAAAAGTTCTTAACTACAGAGTCGTCAATACAACTTCTCTGCAACACTATATCTTCTACATATAACCACATAAACCTCTCCATTTTATTGAACAAGGGATGTCTGAAAAATAAATCTGTTGTTTGAAGAAATTCAGTAAGATTTTTTAAATGGAGTCTACTATTCCAAAAGGAGTAGAGAAAGGACATAAAGATTAGCTCCATAAGTAAACCAAACAACATAGGAAAAACTCTTTAGAAAGTTTTTGACCTAGTTACCATCGCTGTTGTTAGGTTTCACCACTAAACAGGGAGACAGAAAGATATTTGGAGTATATATCACACAGTATGAATAATGAAAGTAACATGTAGATTTAGACATATTCTTACTCTCTGTGATGCCTTCCTTCCTAGTTCATAGAAGCAAAAACCTCCGTCAATAAAAATGTTCTTGGAGGCTTATGTATTCTTTTCAGCCAGAGACTGATAAATGTATATGCTTACCCTGTGTTTGGTGAGATTCTGAATTAATTCTCATGGGCACACCAACCAGGCTGCAGGACTTCCACACTGCTTTTGCAGGGGCAGTGCTGACTGGCAAGGCCACTTCTCTACTCCCCTGACACCAAGCATATGCACACACCAACTATTTAGACTCGATTTACCTATCAATCTTCTTAACAAAGGTAGACGAGGGCAGAGCCTTTTCAGCTAAACAGCATGTTTGAGCACAGTATCCATTCTGTCAACAGATCAATTCAACTGGAAAAAATCCTAAAAATGTCTAGGAGCTCGCTGGGATAAACTAAAAACCCCTGGTTTTTCAGCCAGGTAATGCTGCTTTATAGGCCTAACTGAGGGCAGCTACTTCCGTGGATAAGCATTTGATGGGAGAGCTACAATCCTTGATTCTGGCAGCAGCAGATATTCTTTCCTGTAGTTAATTAGTCCATGTGAGGAAGGTGTGATAACCTGCTGATACAAATCAGTGGCCTCAGAGCTTGTTCTGGAGGCCTTGACCATAGTTCTCTATACCTGAATTTAATCACATATGGTGTGGTCATCTGCACAGTGTAATCCTCCTGCAGTGCTGCTGCAGATATCTAAGGGAGTTTTCTATTCAGGCCAAAGAAAAGCTGTGTTCAAACTGTAGGAAGTTCCTCATGACTTATTACAGGAATTGATAGCCCTTTAGCTAAAAGGTGGGTGAACAAATGTTAAGCAAAAAGGATTTCAGGTGTAACCGGTTTAAATTGGAACGTCTGCCTGCTTGACTCAGGAATATTACCAGGAAAGCTGATGCCCTGCCTCGTGAGTATGTGCTGCAGGGGTGTCATGGACTGAAAAATAGGACAGATGCTGTGTTATTGCATTGCTTCACTATGGTGGTTACAGTTTATTTCCAGCAGAAATTGATCAGGACTTTGTTCTTTATCATCAACTGTCTATCTGTGCTGCTTTCCCCTCAAAAAAGGATGGTTTAATAGGTACAAATATCATAGTGAGAAATGGGACAGTAAGAGGAGCCAAAACCAGCTATGCTAGTTTTGTTTTCCTTCTTCAGTCTCTGAGTGATAGGTGAAGCTTTCCTAGGCACCAAATAACTTGACTACCTAAGGTCTGGTTTTGGATTTGACTTAAGCCCTTGTATGCCACTGACCTTTCGTAAAGCTGAGATTCCTAACAGCTAGTTTTGTAGCAGTTCAATGTCTAGATTGGTTAGCAGACTTTCAATGTGTCACCCAGGGTCTCTTGGATAGTCCCTTCAAACCTTGAGAATGGTCAAGCAAAAAGAAATGTGTGAGACAAGTCTTGAAGAGATTCCTGGGCCCTACCTCTCCTTTGCTGTGAGTTTTCTCCTACTTCCTTTTAATTATGTTTTTGTCTCCCTTTAAAAAACAAAACCAGGAAAAAAAGTCACAGTAGGTGAACTTTTTTGTTTCCAAGAAAGGGGGAGTAGGGTGGGGAAACCTCATAAAAACAGAGCCTTAAGTGAAAAGTTCACATTGAGCAAAAATCTAAATCCTTCAGATTATATTTATCCCCAAAGAACTGTACCGGGCTCAAAACAATTCCTGTCTTCCCTTCAGCTTGGCAGGTTTCTAGAAAAAAGCTACACAATCTGGAGAGCTCTAATGCAGGTCATGTAGGAATAATTCAGAGGCTCTATTTAAGGAATATATGCTGCATCCACTTATTTCTAAGAGACACAAGGATATAAAACTTACCATCCTGAAGGGAAAGAAAAGGAGAAAAAGTATGATAGTGTGGAACAAATTGAAACTTTCAGGAAAAAAATACACTGTATTAAATTCCAGCAGGTATCATTTTTTTTCTTTTTAGATAAAACACTGCTTAAAGTAGCAGTGGGTAGTGATTTATTATTTTCAAATATGACTACTGTTCTTTCTGTTTGGGAAACAAGTTCTCTAACAGAAGAAAGATTGTGATCTTTTCTACATGTACATAAATCAGGAGCAATTGCTGGCCAGGAAATAGCCATGCCAGGTTTACACTACCATATATAGGATTGGATCTCTTCTGTTTTCCTCCCTGTCTAGAACTACTAAGGAAAGGTGAATACTGACTCTTATTTTTTTCATTAAGTGATGTTAAAGAAGTGTAATTCCAGCCACTAATGGATTAGGACAAGGATAGTATGGGTAAAAGTGATCGGAGATTAGAACATGGATATCCATAAAGAGCCTGGGTTTGTAAAGCCTCTTCAGAAAGACCTTGTGCAATGAGCTGCCTTCCGATGTGTGTGTGAATGCATCCTGAAGTAAGGGTGTAACCTATATAGACAGAAATCTTAAGAAAGGTGGGGAAAATAAACTGGGATTTTCCACCTCGATTTTCTCACCTCCTGGTTGTATGATTACAATCTCACCATGTTTCCATGAAAGCAGCAATGCCCACAGGAAGCCGTGCAGTCTCCAGACAGACAGACAAGAGATACTGTAGGGTTCAAACGGGTTAGAAGGCAAGAGAAAGTTTGAAAATAAGTTTCAGAAGTCACCAAGTACAACAACCTGTGCCTGAGTGCCTTCTGTGATCCATGCAGCGCTCCAGCAGCAAGGCTTGGCAACGCAGGCAGCAGAGCCAAGTGCAGCGAGGAATGTAACACGTTTAGATGCCACTTAATGCAACTGCCTTTATTCTGAGACACAAAGGCTTTACCTGAAGGCACTGTAAAAACCATTCAGCAGTATCGATGCTGTCTGTCACCTAATCTGAATCATCACAGTCGTCAGTGACTCTGTGCTGTAACTGGTACTTAATGGGCTGGAAAAATCAAGGGAGGATTGGTAGGCTCATTCTGACTTTTCTTCAAGTTCATGCAGAACACAAAACACACAGTTTTTCATCTTATTTCCAGTTGCTACTCTGTGTGTTTCTGAAGGTCAAAACCAAGTCTTACTCATTATATTATTTGTGTAGCATGTTTTTTTCTGAATATCTTTCATGCCAAATAGTGGTTTTTTTAATTTTTTTTTTTAATTCAGTCACACATTAATCATTATGCATGTACTTTGTTTTCGGGACATACATGGGAAGGTGCACACGTATATGACTAATTTTCAAATCTGAGGTGTTTAAGCGGAGACATCAAAGACTGGCTGTTGTGCTTTAACCCCAGCTGGCAACTAAGCACCACACAGCTGCTTGCTCACTCCCCATCCAGGTGACATGGGGGAGAGAATCAGAAGGGTAAAAGTGAGAAAACTCCGGGATTGAGACAAAGACAGTTTAATAGGTAAAGGAAAAGCCTCACTCGCAAGCAAAGCAAAACAAGGAATTCATTCACTGCTTCCCATTCAGCCATTTCCAGGAAAGCAGGGGTCCATCATATGTAACGGTTACTTGGGAGGACAAACGCCATCACTCTGAACGTCCTCCCCTTCCTTCTTCTTCCCCCAGAGAACCTTTATATGCTGAGCATGATGTCATATGGTGTGGAATAGCCCTTTGGTCAGCTGGGGTCAGCTGTCCTGGCTGTGTCCCCTCCCAGCTTCTTGTGCACCCCCAGCCTACTCACTGGTGGGGTGGTGTGAGGAGCAAAAAAGGCCTTGACTCTGTGTAAGCACTGCTCAGCCATAACTAAAACATCCCTGTATTATCAACACTGTTTTCAGCACAAATCCAAAACATAGCCCCATACTAGCTAATATAAAGAAAATTAACTCTATCCCAGCCAAAACCAGCACACTGGCTTAGTTTGAAACACCATTATGGAGGCACAGTTGTTAGCTAGACCACCTTTATACAGTTACTTGAGATCTTTTTTCCATACTAGCCAAATAAATACCTCCCTCAGTGCAATAAAATAAGTTCAGAATGTGCACAAAGTTTTCCTGTGTAGTGTACATATTTTGGCTCTAAAATGCTTTATATGCACCACAGTTAAATTGTGTGGTGAAGAAGGTTTTATTTTCTTATCCAAAAAGATTTTGTGTCTGGCTGGGTTAAAGCTGGGTTATGGTCTATTAGTGTGATGGATATCATGCTCTAAGGGTAGTGTCTGGAAACCATTTGTGTAAGTTTATGCAGTGCCCAAGGGTGACAGTTCAAAATTTCTTAGCAAAACAGCAAATTCATCTTCCCAAAGTATGCTCTTTAGCTTGAGTCACCTTGTCAAACAGGTGACAGCAGATGAAAATTCACTGGTGTTCAGTTCCTTGCCCAACAAAGTCATTGGCTCTCTTTGCTGTTTCAGAGTTCAGAGCAAACAGGCTATTTCCTTTTTGCAAACCTCTGCAATCCTACATGGTCAATAGTCATAACACCTTGCTCTTTGACCATCAGTGGGGTTTCTGCCATATCTGCCTGTTGCCAGGGTCTAGGGAGAGCACTGGAGGGAGGTAGATCCATTATTAACATAGATTAATGGGGAGGGGGAATTAAATGTTAATCTGAAGGCATTAAACCATGAGTGGAAAAACTATGTAAAAGCTTAAAACTGTAGACACAGAAGAAACCTAATTGGAGGGGTGGACCTATAGCTAACCTATTTCACTAACCTTTCAGCTCAATTTTTCTGTTGGAGAATGACACATTCCTTTTAATACAATTCCTTAAGCAATCTTGTGAAGGAGAATGTCCTTTTTAACACAGTCAGAACCTGTATGTTCTGTAACCTCAAGTTCAAACTGAAAAGAAATTGTAGAAGTATTTACTAAGTCTGCTCAGAAAGCATTTGACTTCAGTTTTGGCTGTGTTTTCTTGTCTTGGGCTTTCTTTTTTATGGGGGAAAAAACCTCCAAAAGCTGATTTCAGTAGCAAACCACTTTACTTTTCTCTCAGATATGATATTTTTTGCAGAGGACACAAAAAATAAGTGGGTATTTTAAGGAAAATAGTGTACAGAACTGTATAGGAAAAGGGTGAACCAATATCTTTCAGATATTCTTGAGACAAAAAAGCACAATAACTTAAGATGCTCTTTTTGTAAGGTGCTAGTCTAAGAATGAGATGCTCCTTTTTCAAAGTGTTAGAGATTTCCTTGAGAAAATTGTGTACAAAAATCTGCTTGTTTATTGAAGGACAAACACGTAACACATATAACTCCATTATGAATGATAAAAGGATATGTGGGATAGATTCATCCACAAATTTCAGAAGGGCAACTCTGTTCATCTAGATGAGAATTCAACCTTGTATGAAGCCAGAATATAAAATGATGGTACCAGGAAAAGTCAGTAGCAATGGGATATTTCATCTTTTCCTTTCCAGGAGATTTTTTTCTCTCTAATAAATCCCAAGTTCATTTAAACTGCATAGCACTGAGAGTTACAAACTTATATTGGAAAGTTAAAGTATTGGAATGTGGATTTGCCAGATAATCAAAAGCAGCTCTTTATGGTTTAAACAAAATCAATGAAAAATACTTTAATAAGCAGTCAGCAGTTTTAGTTTCAGTAACTTGCCAGATGGTACTGCATACATATATATTAGCTGCAACACGCAGCCTCAATCATTCAGATGCTTAAACGAGCATTTGCCACGGGCAGTATGGAGAAGCCACGCACTGCAGACTACATTGTCATGGTGGTCTTTGCGTGCCATGATAAAACAGAATCAGAAAGCTCCCCTTATCATCTCATAGATAAGCTATCGCCTCTTCCTTGGCTGAGATGCATGAAAATCTGCCCTCCCTTTCTGCTTCTACATCTAGAAAATGCATGTGTGAGAGTAATCGCATGTGAAATTAAAATTTATTGTTGTGTAAAGGTCATTTACAAACCTAGAAGCCCTGTTTTGCTACTATAAGCAGACTGTGGAAGAGACTTGGAAGGTGAATCTCCTACTTCTGTGGGAAAATGGTGATGTGTGACACTCATTGTGGGAAATTTCTTCTTTCAGAGTAAAACCATGGACCCCAGGAATATGACCATGCAATAATAAATTTTAAGCCTATTCAGTTTTCTACCTTTTTATCAGCTCTTCTTGTATTTCTGCCACAGATAGTTCCACTGTAATGAACCTATGATGAAGGAGCAGTCTGCTTCCATCTTCTCCTTTACAGCACTTGATTCTGACCTATTTGTAGCACAGGTCATCAGAAGCCAGCCAACAAAGTCAGTGCAAAGTTAACAGCTGCACTGTTGTCATAAGATTATAAATAGTCACAAGAAATGTCCCTTGACCTCCTCAGAGCGGACCTGGGATGAGGAAGAGTTTAAGAGGTTAGGACTTTCTGTTTATTTGGGGGAGGGGTTTTAGTAGCCTGAATTGTTTTTCAATCCATTACAAGTGTTACTGAAGTCTCCTGTAGCTCAAAGGGATTAGAAAGCAAATATTTATCTCTGTTGTTTCAGTTTGTTTACTTTGTATTTGACTGAACTTTGGATATTGCCAATTTCACAGAAAATGACTACCCACTGGCGGGAACGGGGAGCAGAGATAATAGTGATTCCAGCTGTCACAGTTCTCCTGAGAAGCTCTGGGATGATGAAGTTGCTTTTTGCCCCTTTTTACGAGCTGAGCCCAGCACATTAAAGAGCCATTGGGATTCCCATCACCAGCTTCTATGGTTGCATGGGCAACCCTCCTCCAGCCTCACCACTGGGGACATCTACCCTACGCTCATGCCTCATACCGACAGCAACAGCAGGTAACAGAGATGGTAGGAGAAGGGGTGGAAAAACCCTATGGACTCTCCTAGAAAAAAGGCTAACATCAGCACTGTCTCTTTGGCTTCTCTTCTTTGAGGAGCTTAATGACTGCTTTATTCCAACACAGCAAAACGTTTTTCACACAGACTTAACTCTGGGTGCTGGCATAATTCAGTGGAAATCAGGCTACTCATATAAGGGCACACTTGTGGAAAATAGCTTAGAGATATCTTTGTGTCAAACCAAAGGCAAGCTTCTTGATCAGCCAAATCCTATTTGAGATTCTCAATGCCTCCTAGACAGTCATAACAGGAACTACTCAAATGTCATTTAGTGTGGCACTAGCCATGTAAAAGTGCTGCTATCTCAGAAGCAATCAGGAAACAGGAGGTTTTCTAAAAGAATTAAAGTAGTAATAAATAACATCACATTCTTGGGATATTGCAAGGGCAAAGAGGGAGAATGAGTCACTTCCCATTTGCAGGAATTATTGCAAGGAAAGAGACTCATTGTATCTTTACTCTTTTTTTTAGAGTCTTCATGTGAAGAATCCAAACCTGCCTACTTGCAAAAGTAAAGCTAGATGTGGCTGGAAGTCTTGGGAGGATTTTGGCTGAAGATACAAAAATCTTAGCAAGTTTTGCAAAGTATTTCAGCTGGAATCTCCTGGAGCCACACTGAATGCTTTGTATTCCAGCCACCTGGCCCAAGCCCACCTAACATTCAAACCAAGCTGTATTAATCAAGAAGGAATTAAATTATTTGATTTGAAATCCAGAATATTGAGCACAATGACATGAAAAAACAGGCAGTTCTAGACATACAGCCGATATCTTTCTCTGCAGACATGCAGTGCCTGATTTCAGTGGAGCTATTAGTGAGAGAGAGCAGCAGGTTTTAGACATATTGCCACGTCTTAGAGTGTTGTAAATTGAGGCAGCTCCATTGAAGTCAGTCACCACATAACTGTAAGGTGAGACAAGAGATTCCTGCCACCTGCATGATTAAAACATGGCCACCCTGTGAGTACTGAAGTCCCAATCTAACACTACCCTCAGCAGAGATGCTGGCAAATATGACAGATGTGGAGGTTTTTGAAAAGGAATACACAACTGCTAATTACTATCTTGCTGACCCTATTAAGGTGTTGTAGCTGTGCAGGAATGTGAGCAAGGCCTTCAAACAAATGCCAAAGAAGTTTGCTTGATGCACATCCAGCATTGCTAATATAGAGATTTATTCTGTTGCCCATTAATTGGGGTTCCTTGTTGTTTTAAAAGGAAAATAAATATGTATTTTTGTAAAATTATGTTTGGGTTGTTTGCTGGAAAATTTTTTGTTTAGTTATAAGAAAAAATATTTAGGGGAATAGAATAGTAAGTGTTGATATAAGTTTGAGTAAAGTGCTTGAGATAGCAAATAATTGTAAATTTATCTATTAACTGATGTGGTTATGACAGGTTTAGGAAATGAACAAGATATTAAATAAGATACGAAAAGATATTGAAAGGAGAAATTCTTTGGGCCATTTGTCAGTATTGTTTCCGGTATACAAATTCATTATATTTCTCTCCAATTATCTTTAGATAAAAAGGCAAACTATTTTGATTTTTAGCAATTAAAAAAAAAGCTAACTCTCTTTCCTCTCAGTTTCTTCTTAACTAAACATTTGACTTTATATAATAATGGTAATGTGGCTGGTCAAAATTAAGCTAGAAGATACAACTATAATTTAGCCTAATTGAATAAGTAATAGTAAGGTAAATGTGGCAATCATGAAACTTTATTGATGCAACTTTATTAAAACTATAATGCATCTCAGTGCACAAGGAAACACGAACAAGATGATGAAATCTTGTGCCAGTCCTGCATATTCATTTAATTAAAGGCTGAAAAAAAATTTTTTCCCTTTCACACAAATATTGTAAGAATAGTATATTTCTTTAAGCAAGGTGTTACTAAAACTAACTAAGAAGCTAGCTGGATTCCTTCTCATGGTATTCTCTTTAACACAATTGCTTCCCTCCTTCATGGATGCATTATTTTTAAAACATGAATAAAAAGATAAGGCTTCTGAATAAAAAAGACATATTTAGAATTATCTTTCACCCCTCTACTGAGCAGAGGAAGAAATAAAAAACTGTATGCTATGTCTGAGATGTGTTGTATACACAGCTCATTCTGAGAGCTGTGCTCCGTGGTAGCATCCTGCGTGTGCACAGCACCAAGACACAGAGGAGTCTTATGTAAACCTGGTGGCAAGGTACTCTACATGACATCTGCTGGGACTAAGCCATAACAAGCAAACACGCTGGTATATGGTTTGGCATCTGATTAAACCAAGAGTTTAGAAAACACCTGAAAATCCTGCCAAATTTGTGCCTTTGTCAAACAAAAACTCCCCAACAGTAGTGTCAGCGTTCCTCCAGCTACTCCCCAGACTGATACCCATATCTGCTTCTACAACGTCACTGAACCATTACAAATGACAGCTCTTCATAAATAAATAATGGTAATACTCCAAAGGCTTGTCTAAAGCCAGCTGCCACCGTGTAATAATATAGCGCTGCAAGGAGGACTGTGAGACTTAGAAAACACTCTGAGAGAGCTCAACTTAGCAAAGAGAAGGTTAAGAGGTGATTTGACCACAGTTTATAGGTACATGCAAAGAGAGAAGACCTCTTGTGCCAGACAGCACTTTGATTTAGCAGATAAGCTGGAAGCTAGATGAAATGAAAATGAAACAAACTTAAAATGAAACTGTGCGCATTTTTCACACTAGTCTAGTATTGGAACAGATTTTGAGGTATGTGACAGTTTGCCCAGCTCTTGAATTCTTTAAATCAAAGTCGCCTGTCTTCCTATGAGATGTGATGTCATTCAAGTGCATTGCCATTAGGCAGGACGCAAGACTCATTCAAAGGAATTTTATGCCATGTCTTTACGAGCTTCAAACCAAGTGATCATAAATATTTCTCTCCAGCGCTAACATCTGTAAATGAAATTGCTGCCCTGATGAAGTCAACGGCAATTTTCACCCTGCTTTCTGTGGGAGCAGGATTTTATTTCACAAACACATAAATGTTTGCAGTTTGTGCTCTTGGCTCCAATGTCCTAATATCGCCTAACTATATTTGGTGATTGCTTATCTACTAAATTACAAAGTGACACTGGTGATGCCTCTTAACCACTACAGAAGTTGATTGCCTGTATGCATTGCCCATTACAACTCATTCCTTTTACATTACGTTCACCCTCTTCCTCTCCCCCTACTAAGATATATGTCAAGACGTTGGTGAAGATAAGTGTGGTTCATTGGACCTCATATAAACAGCTTGTAATGGAATAAATTTTACCTGAGAACTTTTGAAATTGTGTTACTATTAAAAATGAAGCATGCCCATTAGGTTTACTGACTTTCTGGTGGCTTCACTTGAGATCTAGCTAAATCTCTGAGATTAAAGCTTCCCACTAGTTGGTTTGCTCTTGACTTGTATCTCATAGTTCATGTCATTTGCTGTTCTGTGAAGTTTTGAAGTGGCTTTCAGAGAACAAAATAGCCCTTCAAGGCAAAAGCGAATGCTTGAAATAATAGACCAAAATATGCATTTCTGTAGGTGCTAGCTAGGAATAATGTGAAGGAACATCATTAGAAATTGTAGGATGCTTGTGAATGGAATCCTTTCTACCAGTAAGACTATTATTACTGGCAATTAGATTAATGAAGCCATTGACTGATTACATAAAGGATCTGCTTTTTTTTCTCCCCCTGATAACCAGGTACATGATGGATGAGGCAGCTATGCACAAAGCACAATACATCATTAATCTTTGGGTCTAATGGGGTTATTAGTACTGTGTCAGTACATCAAACTCACACATCCATCTGCCTATCAGAACAGATTACACACTCTACAGCACTCAAGAGACAGAAAACCGATACCAACTGATAGGCCATCAGGACATCTTTAAAGTCTGGCATAATTCTCTTACTGCCACTTAAATTATGTTAACCTTTGTTTCTTCAGGGATTTGAGAGAAGTAGAGGAAAAAAAGAAAAATTCCATAAAAACATGAAGCTTATTCTTCCTAGGAAAGGAAAAATCCTTAGTCATAATTTTTATTATTTTAAGGAAAAATAATTCTCAGAGGAAGTTCTTGCAGAGTTGTAATGAGATCCATCACAGATATACAATATAAGCAATATGAATGTAATGCCTTGAAATATGGAAGCAATAATTACAGGATAAACAAACAAAAGAAAGAAGCTTGTATATTTCCTTACTCCTATATTTCACCATGTGTAAATCAAAGAGGTGATTATTACACTTAATAGAAAACCTTAAGATATATTGTAATTTGATATTTTATGACCGTTCCTGTTTGACATGCCATGTAAAAAACAGGGTTATCTGCTTTAGGTTTCAAAATACTATCAAGACGTTATACTGGAAATGTACATGATCGATGCAGTTTTTACCTGTACTTTAGGAGAGATGAGGTCTGAATTTAAGGTGCAAGACAACACAGCAATGCTTAAGCTGGAGTCTGTTATAACGGTGTTAATAGTGCTCCCTGGGCAGAGTGCCACAACTCGTAATCGTTTTGCTTCCAGTTCAGAAAGCTGGTTTAAGCTGGGCCTTTGAGTGCTAACTCACATTTCTATATATGGCACTGCAATGTACCATGTGCTTTAAATGGAAACTGCTAGATGTTGGAAGGGTAAGAGGAAAAAGGATGCTAGGTTAGACACAAGACAGCCACAGTGTCAAGTCTGCTGAATATAAGGTGAAAAAGCTGACCAGAAAAGTGAGTAGAAAGCAAAGTTTACAAGCAATGAATTTTTATTCTTCTCCTTATTTTGACATAAAATCTGAGTATGGGATTTTTTTCATTGAAACTTGTTTTTTGTTATTCTTGAAAATGAAGTTTATTGTTGACTAACATATTTATTTTATTTTGCTAATGAAAAAAACAAATTTGGTCTTCTCTGTAGACCCCCATGCTGTGTCAGACATTAAAGGTAGGTAATCTTTGTGCATACTTTCTTGGGTGACATTTTATTCTGGAGAACAAAGTTGTACCTTCTTAACTTCCTAGGTAGTCTCATGCTGAAATTAACTGCGTATGTAGCATTTATTTCTTATTGGTCTATTTTAATAACATATAATCATTTCAAGTGTTTTTCTTTACTTTTAATATTTACAACCAAAGAACATTTTCTTAGGTCTGGTATTTTGGTCTTCTGGATCATATGTCCAGTATAAAATTGATGAAGATGAGTGACCTTTAACTTACATACATGCATTCTAAGTTCTGCAAGTTAGTCTAGTTGATATTTGATTAATATTAAAGATTATCACCCTATTTGCTCTTGCTTTTTTTTACTTCTTTTTTTGCATGTATTTACAAAGTCAATTCCTACACCATGTACAATCTGGTTTAACCATATTTAGGCACATTTTTCACTGAACACCACTGAAGGATGCAAATTCAGGCTCAAATACTGACATTCTTCCCATGTGCATTTTTGGAGATGCTTGTTCTGCTACACTTGAAATTTGGAACTGCTTCTCTGGTTATTCAACGCAGTGAAAGCTCTGCATTACAGATCTTGGGGAGGGAAAAGGAATGAAAAAAATATAACATTTACACATTCCCTTCACAGTTCATATTCCTTGGTGCACAATCTACTGAATATATCATGCCCACTCCCACTAATATTACATTTACATGTTTCTTTATTGTGCATATCGCAGTAAAGATACACGGGAATGGCATACTCATACATCAGCTAAAAGAAAAATTATTTCTCATAGTCAGTCCATCATAAAAGTTGTTTTCACAAGTGATGAATATTCTGGTACATTTTTATATCTCAGAAAGCTATTGTACCTACAGCTGCTTTTTTAAAAGAAATTTGTTGAGAAATTCTCTATCTTTGTCATCTTCACTTTGAGCTGTCAAAAACATAGTCTTTATAAACTTTGTCACTTGTTGCCTGCTGATCCCAATGTGGGGTATTGACTAAAGCTAAGTAATTTTATTCTTCTTTTATGGAAACCTAAAGGAAATGAAAATTAAGTAAAGTCCTCAGAGTTACAAGATGACTGGGGAGAGTTAAAAAAAATCTTTCACAACCCAATGGCAACATTCATACTGATTTCCACAGTCTTTTGGAACTGTGTTGTGAAATCTATTGACAAACTTAGTGCATTGGAGCTGCCATTCCACGATTTCATTTTTTTTTAAGTGGCAATTTAAAGAAGCGTATTCTTGAAAAAAAAAATCTGCCTTTTTACTTCACTATGCCGCCATCTGAAAGCAATTTTCTTGGCTTCTTTAAAATATTTTGAATTGCTGCGTGGGGAGTAGTTTCTCTCTTGTTATTTCTTTAAATGAACTCCACTGTACTAAGTCAGGAAATGATCACTTCAAGTTTCTCAAGCAGCCAAAAAGCCTTTACCTCTACACAACAAAATAATACTTTCCTTGCTGCTGTCTCAAAGCTCTTTGCAAACATTAAAGTCCAAACAGCTCTGTGTGAGAGAGATAAGTACTGGACCATAATCAACTCCATTACCTATAAAGCTTTACTGTTCAGTTCTAAGTAGAATTTCTACAAGCCAGCAGCTGCAAATTAAAGGTGAACTAATTTTTTATTCTGTGGATTTCTGTATACAGCATGTATTGACCTACTGACATTTAACTTGCTTTTATCCATGATTGTGATTTAAATTATCACTTGTGTTACATAGCAACTGGTCCCCAGGCCAATGGAGACTACATTTTCTGGTGACTGGGTAGCCGAGCTGAGGAACCCTGAACTTCCTATGGTCATCCCCAGCCTTTCCCATATCCATCAATCTGTCTCAACATCAGTCACTACAAGCCCTTTTTTGCTTTCTTTCTGGCCTAATGGAGAACTCAAGTCAGATGTGATTTTTCTTCCTGTACCAATCTCATTGCAGCTAATAGCTTCCTTTTTTGTTTTGTTTTGGTTTGGTTTGGTTTGGTTTTGTCCTCAAAATTTGTTGGTGAAATTGTGTATTGAAAACTGCAAGTATGGATTGACCAAAATTATTTGTGAATATTCCAAATTTGAGGAAATACAAAAAGAATTCAAAAGCCCCATGACTTTCAGTGTTCCATTTTGACATTTTGAAAGTGAACTTTTAAAATTATTTTTACTTTTGAAAATGCAACCACTTTTTAAAAAGTAAAATAAATAATGGAAAATAAATTGAACACCAGTTTAAAAAATACCTAATTTTTAAAATTCTGCTAAGAGCATCATAACCATGACCCCTTCAGGTCAAAGTGAGCCAAGGAGAAAAAAGTCATTATTGTACATCTGTAATATAGTACAGCATATCATAGCACAGAACAATAAGCTCTGTCTACTCAGATAACCTTTGCTTTATTTCTTCTTTTGCACTGGACTGATTACTGTAGGGTTTCTGATCTTTATCACTGGAATTCATTTGTCCAGACTTTAAATCTATTCAGTAATAGGATCAGTGAATCATAAATGCTTCCTACTATGAGTAATTTTTTCTGTCTTTTCTGATCATCAAGGTGTATATGAAGAGAAAATTTTCTGGCTCTTCGTCATATTCATCTAATCCTTTCTTCTACTTTCTGACTTAAA
The DNA here is from genome assembly GCA_020745775.1 of Theristicus caerulescens. Classification (NCBI taxonomy): domain Eukaryota; kingdom Metazoa; phylum Chordata; class Aves; order Pelecaniformes; family Threskiornithidae; genus Theristicus; species Theristicus caerulescens. The sequence goes on from CM036558.1 coordinate 91,095,800, forward strand.
ATTTTAAAAAGAGAGAACAATAACTTTCTACTTTCTCACTCATTTTAGTGTCACTGGGCTTATCGAATTCCTTTCACATTTGCTTGTGGCATGATCTCCAGAACTACAGAGAAATTCACAGCCTCCTGCTGTGGGTTTCAATCAGGTAATGAAAGGGCTTTGCTTTCATTTTTTATCCTTCCTCACTCTGGCATCTAGCTTGTATGTGCATGTATTTCTTGTTTTGACTCTTGTAAGGTTGTTCTGGGTTTTTCCTGTCTTTTTCATTAATCTGGAGAATAGCAAATCCATCTTGTTTTCTGGTATGTGTATGGAGCATTTGCTGGTTTCCTTTATCCTTTTGCTGTTTCTCCATTACAAAGTCACTTCCATCATAACTGAAGTAGTTTCTGATGGTTGCAGAGAGAAAAAAAGTTGATGAGGAGTTAAGTTGTGTTTCCATTCAATCCAATGAAAATGAGCTGATCTGGAAGAACTGCCAACTCTTTTCCTCTTTCATCACATTCTGCCCCCATGCTTCCAACTCAATAACATTTCTCTTAAACATTTGCACCTAAGAGAATTTGAGGGCACCTAGTGGAGGTGCCAGTGGGTTACAGTTGTGGCCCCTCAGGACTTCCCACACACAACCTCTCGCATAATAAGCTGTCTGGTAGCCTAAATGTATGGCACTATATCTGCAGTCAAAAGCTGCCCGAAGTCTCCTTATTAAAGACCGAAGGAAATAAATGTACACGATAAATTTTTGGAAGACTATCTGGGGATCATGCCATGTCCAAGAATGTTCACATACCCAAATCTCTCCTATCCTCCCCTCCATATGAATACCTGAGCTTACAGAGGACACTTCAATGGGTATGGGGCAAAGGGCTGTGTTGCTGAGGGTCATGTTACTGGTGAGAGGTGGGGATTAAAGCCAATTCTGTAGAGTGCATATTCTTGTGAAATCGTTGCCACTAAAAGCATTGAGCCAACACCCGTTGAAATCAGTGGATAGATTTCCATCACCATTAGTGGGCTTTGGTTAGGTTCTGTATTATATACCTTAACTTGTAAATGTTGTGCTAGACAGGAGATTTTTTATGGTGTGTTTTTTTTAAAACTAGGGTCTTTTTAAATCTGTTTTTCTTTGTTGAAAGAGCCTGTAATCTCACCCCCAAGAAGGCTTGTGTGCTTTCATTTTGAGTCCACACGTTATTAAGCACAAATTCATTTTAGTTTCATGAAACATTAAATAGTCTTCCAGATAAAACTGGTTTTGTTTCCCACATGTACAGAGCTGCTTGGCTGTCATAACAATGAAAGCCAAAATAAACTATATGAAGTGTAATGAAATCACTCAGTTTATTTGTAGTGCTAATGTCATTATTCGGTCCAAAGGATTTTATTGAATCATTGAAAATTCAGGAACAAATGATGAATGATCTAGGAAGACCTGTTAAGTAGCAGATGGGACTGAAAGATTGACACACATGATGCCAATTAAAACACAATACCATAGTTCACTGGGGAAAGCTGAGATAATGATGCAGCCCAAACCTAGATTTACTCAACGCTACTTTCAGCAAAACTGCTTGTGAAGGCAATGGGAGTTTTGTCTGTGCTAGAAATACAAGATCCATCGCAGAATGATTCACATGGTCCCAAGCCGACAATGAACTTGTTGGAAATAATACTTTTGATCAACACTTTATTCCTTGTGGCGATCTAGCATCTTTCATTTATTAATATTTTGTCCCTCTAAAGCCAGTGAGATTTTTGTCATTTGGTTTAACTAGAGCAGGCCAAAGCTCTGTTTCTGCAGCCCAGCGACTGAGCAGGCTGACCGCAAATTGCCAAAGTGTGTAAGTTTGTGAATATACCCATTGACTTCACTGACATTGTTCATCTGCCAAAAATTAAGGTGAACAATTCCTTCTTGGCACAAACCTTGCCCATGCATGCACTTCCTGGCTCCCAGCGAGCACACAGCTTATTTTCCAACATGGTCTGGTGCATTCAAGCAAGCCAGGCTATTATTTTCTCCTAAACATTCACAGCTTAACTGAAAAAATGAATTTCCTCATAAGCTGAGGTAAAAAAGTGTCTGCTGCCAGATGCTAATTGTACTCAGTGACGTAGCAAGAGGGGGCCAAACTGCAGTGGCCCTTGCTGAAAGTCAGGCATGGACAGGAGTGGCATATAAGAAACTTCCTCAGCTGGTATACTTACTCAGGGATGTCCTGCAACAAGATGCTTTCATTCTTCTTCCCAAAGAAGGTTTGTGCTATTTTTACAAGGGACAGTCTATGACTGATAAAAGAGGACCAAAGAGGAAAATTCAAAGGGAATGCAATAGCCAAAGGGGTAGCTATTTTATCCAAGTTATTTAAACCTGAACAAATTTCCACTTGTGCACTAAGGTGATGGGGGGAACTAACATGTCAAGGGTTAATAACAAAACCATCACTTCGCTCAGGCTATGTACCTATAGTCTTAAGCAGGAACTGATACCAGTGGAATGCTTTGCTTAACTACCTGATAAGCATGAGATAAATCAGGACTGAAGAGATTGACCAAACAAACCCAAGACACAACTTAATTACTGCCAGCAGGATGGTTTTGAGCAGGATTTGCAGTCCAGGTGAAGAGTGCATGGCGAGGAAGACACACGGCCTTCATCCCTGAAGACCCCAGCCCATGACCACCAGGAAGCACCACGCGTGCGCAGCTAGGAGGAGTTAAAGGCGGGGACTTCGGGGGGGGAAATTATAATATTAATGTTTTGATGCATAAATACCTGGCCAGTTTCCATGAAAAGTGCGCACGACTTTGGTGGGACTACCCCCCGTGCTGCCCAGCGCTGAATAAACATACCTACTTTACAACCTTCTTGGTTGTGGAGTCTGTTTTCCGCACGTCATTTGGCGAGCCAGCCAGGAGAGACTCTGCTCGGCTGTGGGATCGACTGAGGAGTGGACGCCCCTAGGCGCGCCCCGAGCACTTTTCTCGGAAGGGCCTCCAATTCCAGCCGCTCACCGCAGGAGCAGACAAGAACCTCCTGAAGCCGCGGATAAATGGTATGTTTTACAAGGGGAGCCAGTAAGTCGTAGGGGACGCCCTATGCTTGGCCGGGGCCGCTGGTAAACCGCGCAGAGACGTCTGGCGTGCAGCATAGTCCCCGTATGGGAGGAGGGTACCCTATGGTGAATTGGGGATTCGCTGACCGATAGAGCGGCCGCTAGCGATCTTGGGGGCAGATCGAGTGAATCCGAGGTTATCGCTGCATCTCGATATCGGGAACCAGGACGGACCTGTTAATGACTGTATAAGAAACAGGAGAAGGGTAAGCGAGCCTCTCATAATTATGTTTGCAGCTGCTGGAGGGATATTAACTGAAGCGGTAATTATATGTCTTGTTTGTAAATGCCCGGGTATTCTATGAGTATTTGAGTGTTCTGTTGTCGGAATTGTGTATACTGTCCTGTGTGTGTGAGTGAGACGTACTCTTAGTACGAAGCAAGTGTGGAGTCCTGATCCGTGGTTTCGTTGTCCCGCGAGGGAAACGGCCGGAGACGGACGAAGCGAAAGAAATAAACAAGAAAAAAAAGAAAAGGAAAAAAAAAAAAAAAAGAAAAAGGTTGTATGGATGTAAACCAGTGATTCTGTAACCTTCTAAATGGTAAAGTGTAAACTGTGGAACTAACTGTTAAGATACTAAGGGAATACAGGAGAGTCCATCAAAAATCCAAAATAGTAAAGTTTGCGTGTGGAAATTAAAACCAATGCATAAAAACTAACAGGAAACAATCTAGAAAATAGAAATAGGGAATTAGAGAATGGGTAATGCACAGAATAAAGAAATCCTGAAGAAAAGCCCCCTTGGGTGTATCCTGGCACATTGGAAAGACATTGCTGGGACTGGGGGCACAGAGAGTAAGAAGACTCTCATTAAATACTGCAACCAATGGTGGCCACTCTATAAACTCGAGAACGGAGCTAAATGGCCACTTTATGGGACACTGGATTATAACACTCTCCTGCAACTAATGTTGTTTTTAAGGAGGGAAGGGAAATGGGATGAAGTGTCCTACGCAGATATGTTTTTCACCCTCCGAAATCATCCGGAGTGGCAAAGGGCCTGTGGAATGGTGCCACCACAGGACCCTATGGTACTCGCCCTCGAGCGGGAAAATAATAAGGAGTCTAAAGGTAAACTGAGGCTGTGTTGTTCGACATGCAGTATTGGACAAAGGTGTACTAGAATAAATAAAATTCACCAAGCACCAGAACAAGACTTAACTGATTTGCTTAAGCCTCCCCCTCGATCACAGGAACCGGATGCAGACTCGGACAGAACCTACACCCCCTCAGAGAGCCCTGTATCTTCCAGCACCAGAAAAAAGTCCACCTTAACAGTCTTACAAGCCCCTCTTCGAGAAGCAGTAGGGACTGATGGTGGGACGATGCTAATTAAGGCACCTTTTTCCACTACCGATTTAGAGGCATGGGAAAGAGTCGCCAAAAATTACAGGAGTGATCCGGTAAGTGTAACCAGGCATTTTCAGCTCATTATAAAACAACACAACCCTGATTGGAATGACATACAACTATTGTTAGACTATATGACTGAAACAGAAAAACAACTGATTTTAAAGGCTGCAGGAGATTTGGCTGAGGATCATTATAAAATTACGGGAGGAGACGTTAAAGAATACCTCCCTTTTCAAGACCCAAACAAATCTGCGCATATGGACAAATTAAGGGCATATCAGGGGTGGATCTCAAAAGGAATGGAGAGTGCCATACCCAAAACTATAAACTGGTCAGCATTATATGCGATCAGACAAGGTCCTTCCGAGTCACCATCCGAATTCTTGGATCGACTAAGGGACGTAATGCGCCGCAACACACCGCTGGATCCTGGGTCAGAGGTAGGAATACAACAATTAGTATCTTTGTTCCTGGGCCAGTCTACAGGGGATATTAGGTGCAAACTTCAAAAGTTGCACCCTACAGAAAGCAGAAACTTGGAAGTGCTGTTGGATGAGGCGTGGAGAGTGTTCAGTAACAGAGAGGAAGGTTACAGACAGAGACAGAGAAAGGTGGTGGCGGTCATGAGGGAAGAAGAAGAAAGAGGACCGGGACGAGAACCGCCCCGACTGGGTAGGGATCAATGAGCATTGTGTAAGAGATTTGGTCATTGGAAAAAAGAATGTCCGAGGAACAAAGAGAAAGGACAAAATAACCAGCGTGGAAGAACAGCGGCTCATGAGAAGGGAGACTGACAAGAACCGGGGGAATCTACCCTAGTGGATCCGCTGGTTATAATGAAGCTGGGGAAGGAACAAAGGAAGGTAGAATTCCTGATTGACACAGGGGCAACGTATTAATCAAGCTTTGATACCCCTGGGAAATGACTATATTATGGTAAAAGGAGCAACTGGCCAAAGTGAAAAGGCATATTTTTGTGAACCTCTGAGATATAAATTGGGGAAACAATGGGGCATCCATAGATTCTTGTACATGCCCAAGTCCCCGAAGGCACTTTTAGGGAGAGATTTGTTGGAACAATTAGGCGCAATAATTAAATTTGAAAAGGGAGAGATTACTCTGGAGGTAAATGATCAACAGTATATCCAAATAACGAGTTTATCCCTAGCTAGTGTTCCCACAGAGGGAGGAATCAGCGAAGAAATCATGGACCAGGTATACCCCGGGGTATGGGCCACTGATGTACACCTGAACTAACCTAGTTTACTGTTTTAGACCTGAAGGATGCCTTCTTTTGCCTCCCTCTCCATGAGACCAGCCAGGAAATATTTGCGTTTGAATGGGAAAATCCTAAAAGCAGGCGTGAGACTCAGCTTACTTGGACGGTGTTGCCACAAGGGTTTAAAAACAGCCCTACTATATTCAGTAATCAACTTGCAAAAGATCTGGAAGCCTGGGAAGCCCTGCCTGAGGAGGAGCAACTGTTACTCTAATTGCCACTAAGACAAAGGACGCTTGTATGATCTGGACGGTGAGTCTGCTAAATTTTTGGGGCTGCAAGGTTACCGGGTATCCCAGAAGGCGGCCCAAATAATGCAGCGCAAAGTGCTTTATTTGGGTTATGAAATCAGTGCTGGACAAAGAACTTCGGGACAGGCCTGGAAAGAAACAATATGCCAGACTCCGAGATATATAATTATGGACTGAACAAAATACCTTAAATGGAACAAAGAGACTATACAGGCCTTTGAGCTGTTAAAGAAGGCTCTGATGTCAGCCCCAGCCTTAGGACTCCCAGATGTGAGTAAACCGCTTTTCCTTTTTCCCACAAGAAGCAGGGGATTGCCTTGGGGATATTAGCACAAGATCTGGGCCCATCACCCTACGCCAGAAAATGACTGTGCTGGTGTCCCATACAGTATCTACAGTGCTGGAAACAAAAGGCGGACACTGGCTTTCCCCACAAAGATTCTTGAATGTCGAAATTATAGTCGCTAACATTGTCAATCCAGCCTCTTTCCTTAGTGGAAACACAGGAGAACCAGTGCATCATGACTGTTTGGAGACTATCGAAGCAACATATTCGAGCCATCCGGACTTAAGAGACAATCCTATGGAAAACACGGAAGATATTGGTTTACGGATGGAAGCAGTTACATCCTAAACAGTAAAAGGCATGCCGGATATGCCATTACCACCAGCCAGGAAGTATCTACACAGACTCGAAATATGCCTTTGGAGTTGTATATGCGCATGGGGCAATCTGGAAGGAGAGAGGACTATTGAACTCACAGGGCAAAAACATCAAGCATGCAGGGGAAATCCTGAAGCTGCTGGAGGCAGTCCAGCTCCCTGAAAAAGTGGCAGTTATGCACATTAAGGCACACCAGAAAGTGAACTCGGAGCTGGAAAAAGGAGATGAGCTGGTGGACAGAGAGGCAAAACAGGCAGCCAAAATAAAGGTAAAAGCAGAAGGGGCTTTAGTCCCTGATGGGCGAATCTCCCTAGAAGGTAAGCCAGGATATACTAAGGAAGATCAGAAGTTTATCACAGATTTAGACGGGTCATATAACAAAGAAGGGTGGGTGGGCTCTCACCCCACAAGGGAAACTAATCATTCCCTCTTATCTAACATGGTCTGTGATAAGGGAAGAACACAGGGAGAGGCACTGGGGGGCAGAAGCCCTATATAAACACCTAATTAGAGAAATCGTAGCTAGAAATTTATACACCACTGTGAAACAAGTGACTCAACAGTGCGATCTTTGCCTCCAGACTAATCCCAAAAACACCCCTAAATTTGAAATGGGCCGAATTGGAAAAGGCAATGGGCCTGGGCAACAGTGGCAAATCGATTTCTCGGAACTCCCAAGAAAAGGGGGGTATCGGTATTTACTAGTATTAACTGATACCTTTTCAGGTTGGCCAGAGGCATTCCCTACCAGGACAGCCAAGGCTCAGGAGGTAACCAGGATACTAATACAAGAAATAGTACCACGCTTTGGGGTCCCAGCAACCATATCCTCTGACAGAGGACCACATTTTATCTCAAAAGTAATACAACAGATTAGCCGACATAACATACAACCTGGGGATGTATATGTAAAGTCTCTTACAGAAAAGATCCTGGAACTGCAGTGGGAAGGACCATTCCAAGTACTCCTCACCACCTTCACAGCGATCAAAGTCAGGGAGCAAAGCGCCTGGATTCATCACACCAGGGTGAAGAAAGCACACAAGACTCCATGGAAAGTCACACAGGTGCAACCAGAAAAGTTATACTTCTCTCGCTCATAGCCTTAGGAGCAGGATGGGATTCAAATACGCATTACGCTCTTACACAGGGTGTTTCCCGGGTTCTGAACAGAACTAACTGTTGGATATGTACTCACATGCCTGAGTCTGGAGCGAAACCCCCGACTCTGATAGGGATACCGATATGAATACATCAATGCAGGTACCCAAAAATAATTTCCAACAGTTGAAAATTGTCAGTCCAAGGGGAAGTACCCCTTACTCAACATGTGTCCAAAGATGTAACCCTCCGAAAGGGATGGGAAAGATTGATTGTCGAAGCATTACATATGTGGGTAATTACACAGATTGTAAACGCACTATAACTATAGGAGGAGGTTTTTTTAGTTATTTGAATATAACCAGGAATTCTACCCTTATACTTGGATGGCCAGTACCAAGAGGGAGTGGGTGGTACTGGCTATGCAATGACACTGCCTATAAGGTACTACCTGAAAATTGGAAAGGAACTTGTACCTTAGGGGCTGTAGTCCCTAATATGACAATACATTAGTCATTGAACACCCTGGGAGGATGGCTTAGGTCCCCCTTAAAAAGAGTCCTTAGGGCAAACCCCTTAATAGAGAGGCCATCAGCCTTTCACAGTTTTGCTAGATGGTTTATCCCGTGGCTAGTAAAAGAATTTACTAACCTTTTAGGAAAGGGGGGATTGATGGGGGGAACTAACATGTCAAGGGTTAATAACAAAACCATCACTTCGCTCAGGCTATGTACCTATAGTCTTAAGCAGGAACTGATACCAGTGGAATGCTTTGCTTAACTACCTGATAAGCATGAGATAAATCAGGACTGAAGAGATTGACCAAACAAACCCAAGACACAACTTAATTACTGCCAGCAGGATGGTTTTGAGCAGGATTTGCAGTCCAGGTGAAGAGTGCATGGCGAGGAAGACACACGGCCTTCATCCCTGAAGACCCCAGCCCATGACCACCAGGAAGCACCACGCGTGCGCAGCTAGGAGGAGTTAAAGGCGGGGACTTCGGGGGGGGGAAATTATAATATTAATGTTTTGATGCATAAATACCTGGCCAGTTTCCATGAAAAGTGCGCACGACTTTGGTGGGACTACCCCCCGTGCTGCCCAGCGCTGAATAAACATACCTACTTTACAACCTTCTTGGTTGTGGAGTCTGTTTTCCGCACGTCAAAGGGCCTGATATAAAGCTCACAGAAATCCATCATAATCTTTCCACTGACTTCTGTAGCTTTGAATGAAGCCTTTCTCACTGTCGTGGTTTAACCCGAGCTAGCAACTAAGCACCACGCAGCCGCTCGCTCACTCCCCCCCGGTGGGATGGGGGAGAGAATCGGAAGGGTAAAAGGGAGAGAACTCGTGGGTTGAGATAAGAACAGTTTAATAGTTGAAGTAAAATAAAAGAGAACGGTTAAATAGGTAAAGCAAAAGCTGCGCATGCAAACAAGGCAAAACAAGGAATTAATTCGCTACTTCCCATCGGCAGGCGGGTGTTCGGCCATTCCCAGGAAAGCAGGGCTCCATCACGCGTAACGGTTACTTGGGAAGACAAACGCCATCACGCCAGATGTCCCCCCCTTCCTTCTTCTTCCCCCAGCTTATATACTGAGCATGACGTCATGTGGTATGGGATAACTCTTTGGCCAGTCTGGGTCAGCGCCCCTGGCTGTGCTCCCTCCCAGCCCCCCCCCCCAGTGCACCGGGCAGAGCACGGGAAGCTGAAAAGTCCTTGACCAATGCAAGCGCTACTTAGCGACTATTTAGCGGTACTTAGCATCGCCATTGTTCTCGTCCTAAACCCAAAACACAGCCCCATACCGGCTATCAAGAAGAAAATTAACTCTATCCCAGCTGAAACCAGGACACTCGCTCTTTTTAAACTCATTTTCATATCTTCTTTGCTCACCTCTAATTCAGCTGTGAGATCACATCCATTACAAGTAGCATCAATCCAAAAGTGTAATTGCCCTACTGTGGAAAATGGTGAGAAGAGATTAATTAATATCTTCATATCTCATCTTTTATATAATGACTTTGTCATAACTGAAATTGTCCTTCTCTTATCGTATTGTCATTTTCTCCAGGTTTTAACTGGGTGTTACACTTGAAAAGGTCAATTATAGTAAGTTTAAAAAAAAACATGAATCTGAAGATGAACAACTGACATTTAACCTAAGTGATGATGTTCTGCTTTTTAACTGTGAGTTTGATTAATTTAAAACCAATTTGGATCCATTCTTTGCTTCATTGCCCATGCAGTGAAACTCTAAAAATTTGACCCAAGAGAGTATAATTCAAGATGGAATAGATGCTTAGTAGATATATATGTCTCACTCTCATAAATTCTCTAAAGTACTGGAGCAAATGCAATTAAATTAAGGGAGTCCTTTTTTTAAAAAAAAAAAAATTTAGTTCTTTTATTACTGTGTGATACTTCTAGGTAGAAAGAAAAAAACAAAGCCTGTTTCCTGAAGAACATCTCCCTTTGATTTACTGACTCTGCTTTTACAAGTGTTTGCTTCCATGACAATCTACAGCTGTAAGTGCTAGTACTAAGTAAACTCCTTTTAGTAAAACCATAACATGTTCTAATTGAGCCTGAGCTGGAATAACAGCACCATAACTGTTTTATCCACTGATGATCTATTTAAGGCTTTACTGATCTACTTTAAGGCTTTACATCATTCACTGGGAGTAGTATCCTTGCTGAAGTCAAGTGAGCTATTTGCACAACAAGGGAGTGTTTGAATTGAGCAGATACCTCAGGATCCATCACTTTTGTATCTGTTTCTGTCTTACGTACCTTGCTGTAGAGTACAGTGATCCATACTTTGTTCATTGTGGCTATCTGGAAAATAAGTGGGAGATGAGAGAGGGTTTTGGTTTTTTTCTCTGTTTTTAGTGTTTGCTGGTTTTATGCAATGTACAGGTATGCATCATGGCCATGTAGGCCTCCACAGTTATTTTTCTTCTCAACTATCTGGGCCTACTTAACTGCCTTCTCACTGGCTGCTTGTCCTACACCCGCAAACAAAAGTCCTTCAGCTTCTCGATGTCTTCCTGCATCTTTCTGGAGTTCCCATGCAATGTTTCTCTTCCATATAATATGCATCCCACAGAAACACTTCCTACGGCACCTCTATTTCCTCATTAAGTCAATTTGTCTTTGGGTCTCTGCTCTCTTAGCTATTGAACACGTATTGTCTTCACCAGCTGTCAGGGAACCTGTGCGAGCAGTCTCACCAGGTTGCTTCAGCCTCTCCTTTTCCCTGTTTATGGCATGATAAAGGATAGCACACACACCCCTATCAGCAGCAAACCTTGCTAGCTTTGAACACTAGTCTGTGTGAAGTGACAACACAGCTGAACACTAAACCTGAGGTGTGTGCATCTTCCTTATAATTAACTTGTCACCTGGAAGTTACAAACAAGGATAGGACATCCAGCCACATTCTAATAGGGAAAAAAGCCCACTTTTTACACAAATACTGATTATTTTATCACAATTTGACACGATATTCAGCTTTTGTTCAGAGAAGTATGCGGGTTCTTCCTGTCCCACCAGCTCCCTTGGTCATTCCCCTCAATAGGAAAATGACCAGAGGAAACAAGGATAATGGCACAGCTCCGTTCAGTTCAGTTCTAGGATATTATGTGGTTTGCTTTTATTCATTTGTTTATTTATTCATACCCATGTCTCCTAAATATATCCCAGAAGTGAGCTGCCTACATCTCATTTCAAACTTTCTCGCAATTGCAAAAGATTATATGTCACTCAGAGCTGCAGCTGTCCCAGCTGCCTTTTACTGAATGACCCACAGTCTCACCTGTGGTAGATTTACTGTGTGCATGCGAGTTCAAGCTCTCCATCATAAGAAAATTGTGTAGCAAGTCTGGCTCAGATGCAGTTGCTCCAGCTTCTGTTTGCAGACTTTCTGTCCAGATATTCTTTAAGAAATTGCAGCTTACTCTCTTTTTTCAGCTCATTTTTTTTCAGCGTCTAATTTTCCTCTCTATTTATCTGTGTACTAATGCACTCCAGGATCCTGTTCCCTACTCTCATCTGTCTCATAGGACCACTGCTTAAGTCTACAGTGTCGCAGAACGACTGGTAGTATTTAGTGTCCTCCTGCTCTGTTAGACAGAAATTGATTTTCCTCTTCCAGGCAAGTAAAAAATCCATAGTGTGCTCCATCAACTTCGTTTGTGCAGCAGCACTAGCAACAGAAGCTATAGAGGAAGACACAGCTCTTCAAACATCATAAATGGCAGTATCTTTTCTGAACATCAGAATAAGCAGACTGTGGTGTCGTGGTTTAGCCCCAGCCAGCAACTAAGCACCACACAGCCGTTTGCTTACCCCCTCAGCCCCCACGGGGGGATGGGGGAGAGAATCAGAAGAGTAGAAGTGAGAACACTTGTGGGTTGAGATAAAGACAGTTTAACAATTAAAATAAAATATAATAATAATAATAATAATATAATAATATAGTAATAAATTGTAATGAAAACAAAAATAACAAAAAGAGAGAGAAATAAAACCCAAGAAAGATAAGTGATGCAAATGAATAACAATTGCTCACCATCTGCCAACTGATTCCTAGCCTGTCCCCAAGCAGCAGCCGTGCCCCAGACAACTCCCCCCAGTTTATATGCTGAGCATGACGTCATATGGCATGGATTACCCCTTTGGCCAGTTTGGGTCAGCTGCCCTGGCTGTGCCCCCTCCCAGCTTCTTGTGCACCTCCAGCCTTCTCGTTGGCAGGTCAGTATGAGAAGTTGAAAAGTCCTTGACTGCTTAGCAAAAACTAAAACATCAGTATGTTATCAACATTATTCTCATCCGAAATCCAAAACACAGCATTATACCAGCTGCTAGAAAGAAAATTAACTCTATCCCAGATGAAACCAGGACATGTGGTAAAGGAGTTCTCTAGCAGTTTGCAGAAAAACTGTTAAGGACCTGCTGGCTGAGATTTCTTTGGCAATGTTTGTTGCTGAATTCCCCCAGTAATGTCTCACCACTGTGAAGTCACCTATAACTAGTCATATTATGTGGCCACAAATAGTAAAATCTGCAAGTACTTGCAAGCCATAGCCCCCAAACTTAATTGGAGAAATACAACCCAAACAACAGCTGTGCTTCTATGGGTAGTAAGCAGAAGCTGAGATTTTGTTTTGGTAGAAGCAATTTACCTACTCTGGCACAGAATTAAATCATATAAAATTCAGTATTTATGACAAGTATTTGCACGTAAGTATTCAATACAATAAGATCAAATAGTGTCACATCTTTGGGAACTTTCAATTACTATCAATCTGGACAGCAGTGCTTTGTGAGCACTCCCTCGCCTTAGGGGTGCTGCTCATGAGTTCAGGATGCATATTTTCATCTGTTTTCATCTCTGGGTCCAAAATTTTGAAATTAATTCCTGTAAGATATCAACTCTCAAAAATATCAACTCTCCAGCATTACTGTAAAGCTTCTTTCCTTGACCTTACTTTTCCTCACAGCAGCTCAAAACCAATTAGTAGCTGAGGAATACGTGCACCCAGATCCAGTGTAACATACTTTTATGTGATGAGAGGGAATGGAGTGGAAACTTGGTCGACATAGCTCACCTTGATGGGTGCTTAGCTGTACGGGTGTTCAGACACCACAGTCTTGGGTGCGGTATAAGAACCTGCATAGAATACAATCAAGCTAAAAAGGAGTGGAGTATATAGGCACATTAACACCAAGGGGAAACTTTTTCCAACAATATAAAGAACATATTTTCTGGGAACAATGTCCTTTTTGTTTATATCACAAGCTGGATGGAAATTTCCAGGCAGATATACTCACGGTAAAAGAAATTAAAACAGACATTCACATGATAACTACTGAGAACAGTCACAAGATAGCCAGACTGCAGTCATAAAACCATTAGGAGTATTGTTTAAGCATAAGCAATTCCTTATTTTATCATAATTGCCAGTGAAAACAACACCCACTAGGGGATAGAAAAGAATATAGGGAATTGGTAAACTGAAGTTCCAGTTCATCGAATCACCTCTTGTGCAATCTAGATATATGATATAGATTCAAGACTGTTAATGGTAGCGTATTTGCATGTAAAATGAGAATATGAATATCCCTCTTCTTTATCTCACAGAAGAGTTATAAAACATCACATAAGCCGTAACTTTCAGGAAAGATAATAAGAACAAAATGTTATTAAGGTACTATCACCAGTTCTATTGTGTTTTTATTTTATCTATTAATGACCATGCTTTCTTGAAATAGAGACAGATTGTGACATTGTGGGAGTCAGGCTTTCTCTTGAAGCAGGACACAATATGAAAGTAGTACAACCATTCTCTCATTCTAAGTGTTATTTCTTCGATGCTCATTTTCTGAGGAGGCAGAGCCCATGGGGGAGCCCTGCAGAGCTGGTAGTTCCTATGAGGGAGATCCAGCTCCATCATTCTGGAGTTGCACAGAGATAACTACACAAGCATGACTGGGGTGTTAAAGACCAGACAAAAACTGGAGAGGGAATTGTGGCAGGCATGAAATTCACAGACTCTCCTGCTTTTTAGTGCCCACTGTATCACCTCCAAGGTTGTTCTTTAAAAACATGTGTGCTCATGCATGTATTTATACATATAGAGATGAGTATACATATGAGATAAAATAGGCATGGACTAATTAAGTCCTGTGTGTATCTAGAAGGGCATGTCTATTGTTCAAAAAAAAGGTGTGTCCTTTACCATCTGAATTAGCTAAAAGATTAAAATAATAACAAAGGAAAGATTATTAGGATTTTGAAATGGGTTAAACTTTCAAGATAATGCCTGAAGAAATTACTTGAGTTAAAAAAACAATATATCACTACTTTTAGAGTCTCTGTGACAATCAGTAAGAAAATCCCTACTGGATGGTACTACAATGATTCATCTAGCCCAGCATTCTGCCCTAACAGTACCAAACAGAGCTGCTAGTCAGCAGGGGGAAACATATGAGTCTCGACAGTTTTTTAGATCCATTCACCTATTCTTCCCAACATCCACAGTCATTGTATTAGGCATGTCAGACAGTACATGCCTCCACATTCCCTTTAGTATCTGTTTATAGACCTGTTCATGAGTTTGTTCGAACTCTTTTGCAACCACTCATTCTTCTGCCTCTACAACCTCCTGTGACAGCAACTCCTGAAGTTCATCAATTGCTCTGTAAAGAGGTATTTTATTAATCTGTTTTAAACTGATGTCCTACTAGTTTTAACAAGTACCCCAAATACCGCAAGATGGACTTAATAACAGTATTGCAGCCACCCAATCCACCACTTTCATAATCTTGTAAACCTCAGGCAACCTGCCTACACACCTTCTCCTCATCAAATTTAAGATACCAGACTGTTCAGTCTCTTCACATATGTTGGATGCTTCATCCCTTGATCGTGTTTTTGCCCTTCTCTGCTTCCAACTCTGTTACATCTGTCTTGGGATGTGGAGACCAGGACTGCATAAAATATTCAAGACATGGGTGCCAAAGTTTTTACAGTGGCAAAGCACAACACTCTGTCTTGTTCTCAAAGTCCTTCTTGACAATGCTCAACATTTTGTCGTCTTCTGTTGGCTGCTGCTGCACATGGACGTGATCATTTCAGAGAACAATGCATGGTGACTCCTCAGCCTCTTTCCAGTTGTCCCAATTTATTTTCAGCAGCAAATGTTTTAGATTATTTAACTGTAGTCTAACGTGGACACTTTTCTTTTTACAGCTGAGATCAGAACTAGTGTGTGTCCTGGTGTGTGTCCTCTGCTCCTCCCACCTACCGCAGACTTATGCAGAGAGTTTTTCCCTCTTTTCCTGATGTGGCTAGCTGGAGGAATTAGTCCTGCTCTCTCTAATCTCCTGCTGCTAGTTTTCTTTGCCGTGCAATTCACCAATTCCTAGTGCTTCCACAGAGAGGATTAAGCCTGCTGCTACTGTTGCATAGAGCTGCAGCTGGGAGCTAAAATTGACCTTTCTATTCATTGGCCTTTTTCCCTCTCTGTTTACTCCTCTTCCCTTCAAGCTCAAATATGGAGTAAGTAGAAAAGAAAATACAGTCTCTTCCAGAGTAAAAGCTGTAGGATAAGTACTCTCTTCTCCCCTCCTGCCATCTGGGCAGAAGACATGTCTATTATGGTTTTATACCTGCTTGACATACACCAAACACTGTACTTCCCTGAAGTGCATTCTTTCTTTCATTTACTCTTGGGAGAATGATGCTTTCCTAATGGAAGGAGATGCTTTAAAGGTCCTCCCTACCCATTTACAGCTGCCTTTATTTTTGTTTTTAATCAGATCAAGCACATTACTTCTGTACTGGAGGAAGGTAATTTGAGGCTTCTGCTTTTTAGACTTCTTTTTAGAGTTTGCCCCAGGGCCGGTAATAACAACACAACAATAAATAGTGTCTTACAGCTCTCTCAAGGTTAAGATGCTTATTCCAGAAATCCTGCTTTGAAATGTCACAATGTTTTGTAATTTCCCGCAGTACAATGCAAATCCACAACAATGTCTTTTCAAGGGACTAAGCAAAGTATATTTTAAAAAAAAAGGAAAAAAAAAAGATAAAAAGAAAAATTTCCTGCCAGGAAGTTCCAGCAGGCAGGATCTGTAAATGTCTTCTCAGATTTCCTGAAATCAGATGGACAATGTCTCTCTTATTTGTGACCCTGCTCAGATAAGAAGAAAAAATGATTCTTGTTCAAGAGAACTTGTATAAATAACAACATTTATGCTACTAATGAAAATAATGGAATTTAAAGACAACAAGCTTCATTAAGATGAATTTAAATTTGCAGTCAGTGTTTGACTGCACTTCTCCATATATATATATATATAAAAGGTTTTGTAGCTAGATCAGTTCTTGGAGTAGTCCTCCCTATAAACCAGATCTGCTAATAGAAACAACGGGGCAAAACCTCACATAAAATAGATTTAATTCTACTAATTTATAGCATGTATCAATTCAACTTGTCTCCACAGGAGGCAAATATCCTTATCCACCTTCTACTCCTTTCATTTCAATTTTCTCATTCCTTTCCCTTCATTCCCTCCCCAAAGAATAGTTTTAATTTTAATATAAACTTTATGACTTTGAAGAAAATCATGGTTGCTACATGAAAAAGTCATGGTTTTGTAGTGATATGATGGTTAACAATCAGAACAGGTACTCATTACTGCATGAGCTAAAAGCCAATCTGCAACACCTGTTGCAGGCACGCTGTAGATAAATTCTGACTATGTCCCACAAAAACCAGTAGCAACTGTAGAAATTAGCCAGATTATTACAAGAATTTGCCATACTTAAATACTTTTAAAGATGGTTGTTAAGTTGATCAAGCTATTTAGATAAAATACCAGTGATTCTATGTCAACAGTTATCTGAAGCTTATGCCTCTCTACTTTGCAAACTTTGCTTGATTGCAGCACAATTTCAAAATACCTGAACTTCTGTAAAGCTGAACAGTTAGGCAATATATTTGTACAATTTTTTTGTAGTGGAAATTGTATCATTTTGTAATATGATCTGCACTGAAATGAGCAAAAACACAACTCGGTCTATCATGTGGGATGTGTCATCATGCTCCAGTTTAAAAATACAGGTGACCAGCCTTTCAAATCACTAAGAGACTTACCACATGCGTCAAAGTACTGTTGTCTCTCTCACTTTCAACAGCCACATAGTTCTGTTTCCACATGCAAGAAGAAATGGAAAAGCATGTTTGATTCATGAGAAATTTACATTGTCTTGTACACCATCTAAATAAACAGCCCATTTCTGGAGATAAGGGCACATCCATGCATTGATATATAGATGCTGTGTTCCAAAAGAAATGCCAGGCATGTTTAAGTGTAATGATGTATTTTAGGAGAAAGATAGACGGACAGACAGACAGATAGTCATAGTGAACAAACAAGACCCAGGAAGTGCATGGAATTTTGAGACACCTGCCACCACTTGTCCTGTGAGGTAGAATAGATTAAATAATAAGGAGCATGACCTGGAACAACAGACTGAAGTCCTATATGTTGTAAAATCAATCTAAGCCTATAACAAGGCATATGGCTTCACAGCTCCAAGATTTTTTGAGCTACATTTGAAAGCGCCTTAAATCTGAAATTCATAACTCAAACCCATTTCTTTAAATTATGCGAGGTGGTCAGAAAAATCAAACACTTTCTTCTTCCTTCCTGCCTTTGAAAAGAAGTCACAGACTTTTTATTTTCTTTTTGATAAAAATGTCTTTGCAGATGTCTTTAGGACTCTTGTTAAAACCTGACACTTGGAAACCTTGTCCATCAACCCAAAAGTCATTTCCAAACTGTTTTATTCAGTCAGAAACATGCTATTTTCATAATGTTCAGTTCCTAATTACTAGTTAAACACCCAAGCCCTGATTTTAAGACAAAGTTAGCTTAATGTTAATAATATATTCTTCAAAAACTATTATTCTGAAAAAGTAACACCCACTGTTTCTTTTTATTAAAGTCCCAGATGTGCTAACATTAATATATAGAGTAAATATGATATTTAGTGAAATCACTACCTTTTTTTGCTATGAGCACTGTCAAGCACATTTGTTGATAAAGTATTGCTCCTTTGTATGAGAGCTACTTGAATTATAAGCAAGGTGAGCAGTACATTAACAAGAATCAAGAACCTAGAATTAATAAATACACTTGTATCTCACTTTCAAAACAACTCCATATCTATAAGATGCAGGTGACCAGCTCAACAGCTTTTATGACAATAAGTAATCACGAACTTAGGAGTCTAATATTTGGTATGACATTCTGAAAATGATGGTATTCTTTTTTTTCTTTTCTTCTGAGTACTCTGAATATTCTTATTCCTGTAAGATAAGAGACTGAGAAAAGGTTTAGGAACAAGAAGTTAAATGTTGTCTTTTGCTCAAAACCCACCCAGATTTTACACTTTTACAGAAGCAAAAATAAAAAGTGAATGTGACATACTATTATTTCTTCACTATCTTTTTTCCTAACATTTTCAGTCGAAGAGTGTAGGAGAATCATTTTGCTAATGGAAGAAGATGAGGGCAGTTTAAAAAATGAGAGAAAGTAGGATTTTTCCCCCATTATTTCTTAATGCAAACAGCTTGTCAGCTGGATTTTTGGCTGTATTAACTAGAATATCCATATAAAATATTTTCTCAAGTGACTTTCATCATTTTTAAATTTGTATAGCAGTACTCAGGATGTGTTGACTGCAATGTCTTTATGCTAACTGAAGACTGAGACGCTTAGCTCTCCTTGGCAACTATGAGGAAAACCCAGAGTCCTAAATTAGGCTGTCCAGTGTGCTGGTGTCACAGAGCACGTGTGCAGTGAGTCTGACTCCTGCCCTGACTTGTAGTTCTGCCCTCTGATCAGGTTTGCTTGACTGCTTTATGAGCACAAGCACTGGGATAGCTGGCCTGCAAAAAAATTCTGTGACTGTCTTTAAATTACCTTTTTATTTAATTTTAGGTTCATGGGTATTTCTACAAGGAATCTTAAAATCCTTGAAAAAATACTACAGCTAAAATGTAGGTTTATGCACTCAGCTAGAGACAGTGCTTTTTGGATGCAAGAATGAAATTCAGAAGAGCTCAGCATCTTCTGAAGGAAAGATACAATTTTTCATGAAGGCTTAGTATATATTTTGCAATGTTCATGGACTGTCTTTGCTGACTAGATCTCAGAAAGAGCCCTACATGATTTTCTCAGGCACATGGTAATTTTGGCACATATCAGAAAAAAAAGCTTTAAATACTGAAGGCTACTAGAAATGTATTTATTCAATAATATGTAAAGTGAGTGAGAAATTCTGCATAGAAAGTGTTCTGCTCTGCATAGCAGGGCTGCATACATTTTTCAGAGTTGGACAAGATTTTGCTGCACAGTTTCCATTCAAGTCAAAGGGGCTTGCACATGTCTAATTCCCAGAAAGCTCACAGAAAAAGTATTCTAGGGACAGATTATACAGTAGGTCTTAACAGCACTAATAAAACCAGAGTCATTAAAAACCTATACTCATAGTTTTGCATCAATTTTTCATTTACCACAAGACCTTGGACTGTCTCTCACTGTTTCTGTTGGAAATAATTATTCCTGGTCACAGCAAAAAGCTTCAGCATGATGTTTTTCTTGTCTTCTACAATGTGAGCTTGTTAATGCTTGTCACTGCTGTATGTAAGATCTATATGACTTTTTTTACTCCTTTTATGCAAAAAACCACAGCTTAAGATTGTAAATTTATTTGCTTCAAATGGATTACCCTTATAAGTACTCTTTCTGTGAGCACTGACAAACTTTTGTTTCCACAGGTGGGTTATGGTCAATTTAAAAATAAAGACTCTATGATCCTTTGCGGCTGAGGAAAACAGCAACTCCTGCTAACATTAGCTCTAAGCAATCATCAAAACAACAGCAAACACCTGCTTGCAAGGTAGACTGTTCTCCATAGCCTTCTCTAACACCTTATTTTATGTGACAAGTCACTGACAGCTCAAGATACTGAGGAGATCTTTAGGATATCAGGAAAATAACTGACTGGAATTGCTACTTTCTTGTCTATCTCAGGAAAGACAGGATATTTGCTGAAACTGAGGTTCCTTCCCTGTCTCAGATAGGCACCTGCCCATAGTAGCTGGAAAGCTTCATCTTCCAGTGTCACCTTTTTTGAATATTTTTGGTTCTGCATTATTCATGGTGTTGCATCTCAGAAGAAACATTTTTGGCGATGTTTATGTCTTTTTTTGAGAAATAAAAAACACATGTCAGATTAGGGGACAGACGACTGCTATGCTTAATAGGTAGTGCAGCCCAACTTCAGTGGTGTTCATGAGTTTCTTGTGGACTGTTTACTTTCTCTGTATCAGCTCTCTCCTTGAATCAAGCTTCGGCGGCTCTTTCACATACAGATAAGTCTTGGGGTTTTCTTTGTTTGTTTTTTGTTTTCATCTTGATAGCCTTGTGATTGTCTGGATATCCTATTTAATCGTTTTTTCCTTAATAGCTTTTACTTCCCCCTCCACCCTTCTCCCCCCACATTCCTTCTCTTCAGCATGTTTTTTCTGCCTTTTTTTCTGCTATGATTCTATTCTCTTCTCTTCCCATGTTTTTGTTCCTTCTCCAGTTTCAAGCTCACTTCTTTATTTTCCTGTCCTGCCCACTGTACATTAATACTGTCTCTTTAAATGCAAGGAAAATTAATTAATGATGTAACTGTGCTTCAGCCTGTGTATATTTGCATATATATCCATAAAAGTTATATACTAGCAGTATCATCTAGAGTGTATATCATGGTACTAAGGTGTTACTGTTTACAGGATGGTCTGTGTACCTTATTGAGTCATGGTTTCTCCTTCAAAGGTTGCCAGCAATGCCTAAACAATTCTTCTGCCTTGCCCCTTTTAGGGCACTTTGCACCCTTGCAGCTATAGGACCAGAGGTGTGGGGAATGCTGAGTTGCTATACAAAGATTGCTGAAGGACTGAGACTTCTCTTGTTCTGGCCACTGAAGAAATGAGAAGAAGCAGCACAAGTTTGTGTCTTAGCAGTCTACAGCATTGCTTGTGTAAAAGTACTCATTTGCAGCATTGTGGGGTTCTCTGGAACATATGCTTTTCATGAAGCAGAGAGGTATGGAGAGATGGTAGAGGATAAAGAAAACATGTGTCTCCTTGATCTTGTTTTTGCCACTGTCAGAAAATTCCCCTGTCAGCTTCAAACATGACAGCAAAAAGGGAGTGCAGATATTTAAGGAAGAGAAGGCAGTTCATTTGTTGAAATAAATGGAGTAGGGAAAGTAGTAAAATCTTAAAAGCTTACTACAATGAAATGAAGAATTCTTAGTTTTCTTAAAACTTTTTTTAAAAAATGTTATTCCTGTTTCATTGTCCTTTCAGTGTAAAAAGTTATGGCTAGAGTAGGAAGGGTGGGGTTGCACTGAACTTGTGAAAATTGATGATGCTTCAAAAAAATTTCAGCTCTTTGCAGGGATAACTTTAACAAATGCGATGTCTTGACTCTTCCACTGTCTCATGATTGCATCTTCTGTCTAAAGTGTGTTCTAATTTACTTTGTGCAAGATAGGCCCTTTCTGCGTAGCACAGAATACATAGTCCCTACTCCAAGTGATTGTACTCTGCATAGGGAATGAGTTCAATGTCTCTCGTTAATTAGATTGATGGTACCTCCAGCAGTTCTCCTCGGAGCCATGGAGAGAAGCATCAAAGAAAGGTGGTGAACAAGAGCAGGATGACAGGTAGCACATGGTAGGTAGACAATTCACTGATCACATTTAATAGCACTGTGTTAAAACACCAGTCAGGATTTTAGATAGCTCCATGTAAGTCTTGCCTCTTTCTGACACCATCAGGACCTCCAATCTCAATCCTGTGTACTTAAATGGCCTCATCAGCAAGATATTGGCTAATCTAAGATGAAGAAGATACTTCTTATTTAAGTGAGTTTAAGCTGGTTGCCACTGGTATGCTCCCATGAAGAAAGCTATGTTCAGAGCAGTCAAGTCTCTTGACAAAATGTCTTTTTTTTTCAACCTCTACAACTAAACAAATTATGGCATATATCTCTCTAATATGTGACAGCTAATAAAACTGATTATCTTAGTGATAAAATATAGTTGGGGACTGATTGCTCACAGAAATGTTAATGAGAATTGAGTTTAGTACTAATCCAATTCTATGAGTTTAGCAAAGGTGGTAATCTGAACTCGGAAGCCAAATAAACAGTTGTTGGTTTTGGGTTGTGATTTACCTCCCACAATCCCCCAAAAGTGTGTAGAATAACTCTGCTACCACTGAAAATCTAACTCCCCGTAGGCCTGAACTGCACCTACAGCATGTACAGGATATTCATTCTGGCTTTGCTTTTTTTTATTATTTCTTTTTCATACACACTTGTGTCATTATAAAAATAACTAATTGTTTTCTAGTAAAACAGGTTTATGTTCTTTCATCTTGATGCTAATCAGACATGTTGCAAAATTTTGACAAAGAGAAGGAGATAATTAGGATGTATCATTAGCCTCTGTGATGCCTATATTCATTGAACTGTACTTCCCTCCTTCCTTACAAATTACAGCCTTATTTATGGATGTCTATTCTTGGGCTTTTCTCTGTGATGTTCTCAACACATCCCATCAGTTACAAAATTCTTTGAATTTCTGTTGACTTTTCAGTCTTGAAAGCACTTGGAATCTCACAGGATACAGACTCCAGAGCAAAGTATAAAAACAGATCTACCTTGTTGAGCTAGATAAAGCACAGTTGCCTGAAATTGTTATACTGTGGTTCGGTAGGTACTTAGCTCCAGTTTTCTCTACAAACAGCGCCACATAATCCAGATATGATACATGCTGATCTTTGTGCCTCAAGCAGCAAAACCTGCAATTCCACAGCAGATTTTGGAATGTTATTTCTAGTCAGAGGAAAGAAGGCAACAACAGCAAATATAGATATGGTTCTGCAAATCCTTTTGGTATTTCTTAGAACAAAACCTCTTGTCTGAAGTCAAAAGTATCAAACTTCACAGGATTCACAAACTACTTTCTTAATAGTCTCCGGACTTTAGGTAGCTCAGGAGGATAAGCAATTCCAAGCAATCTCCAGCTTTCAAAGGAGTAATGCAGCATTCTCCTGGTGGTAGATTTTTTTTCTGTAAGATCTGAAGAAAGGGATTTCTTTCATGCTAGAGACTTTTTGCAAATGTTACAAGGGACAGTCCTTTCCCCAAAAAACTTAAATCCAGCCTTGACTCTGTTCCCTCTTATACTTTGAATCTTTTAGTTTACCTTAGGCAAATAAATCTAAATAATGTAGTAGATCAATATTTCTGAGGAAAAAGACTGAGGCTGACTGAATTTTAGTGTATTGACTTCCACACTTGATTATGCTACTTAGCTGTAAACAACCTCTCTTTTATGATGGTAAGGCAGAACATGCAAGTTTAGTTTTCTTTAAGAGACAAACTTGAAACCATCTTTCAAGTATTAATGTAATAAATATCTTTGAAAATTATTATTATAAATAAAATTAGTATAAAATGTATAATCATGAATATTTATGCAAGTATATGTTCAAGAAAAGAAAAACAGTGAGAAGAAAGTGTTTTGGGGTGGAGGTGGGTGTTGCATGTGAACAGAGCCCCAAGGAAAGCAAAGTCGTCTTTTAATTCTACCTGGCATCACTTAGCACCTTTCATTGTTCAGTCTGGGGCATTTTTGACAGAAAAAGGAGATCACTGAAAGAGGGATGAGCTACAGAAATGCTGCTGCAAAGAGGTAAAGATCAGCCTCCTTTTTGTACACTTTGTATGATCAAGCAAGAAACAAATGGGCTTTGGCCACACTGGCAGGTGCAGGTTAGGCACTGGGCTGGGTGGGTTCCTCTAAAGGGTGAAGCACAGGGAACCATTCCCCTGGGAGGCTGCAGAGCTCCTGTCACTCAAGGTCTCTAACAGCAGTTTATGCAAAAGTCTGCCGGGAACGCTGCTGCTCTAGAATGGACTTGCTGACCAGTTGAGGTTCCTTGAACCCAGTTTTTCTTTCTTCCCTTTCCTTTATGCTGCTTCGCTTTGTGTACATCTGATCACTGTTGTAGGCTACAAGCTTACCTCTGCCTTACAGCAGAAACCAACCTGCCAAAGTTGGAGTGAAAATCTAGGATGTCACAGATTACAATTGTCCCTTTCAGTACTTGGACTAAAAAAAAAAAAAAAGAAAAGAAAAAAAAGGTATTGATCTCTTTCAGTATTTTCCAGAAACGTCATCTTTGATAAACAAGTCATAAACTGAAAATTTGGGG
The DNA here is from genome assembly GCA_020745775.1 of Theristicus caerulescens. Classification (NCBI taxonomy): domain Eukaryota; kingdom Metazoa; phylum Chordata; class Aves; order Pelecaniformes; family Threskiornithidae; genus Theristicus; species Theristicus caerulescens. The sequence goes on from CM036558.1 coordinate 91,120,434, forward strand.
ATTATTCATTGTTTTTTCTCTGGAAAACAAAGGCTACATCCATTCCCCCAGTAGGATACAGAATAAAAGTGACAGCAAGGCTTAAGTGGTGCTAACAGATTTGACATGAAGGAGGGACAGATCTTTCACAATGTGCAACAATGTTTATGAGACTTAGAAAGAGATGGGAAGTATGGGGGTGGGGGACAAACAAGCAAAGAAACAGAATCACAGAGATTCCTCAAACAGGAAAGGATTGTCCACCTGACAGAGAGAGCTGGAGGTGGCACTTTGTTGGAAATAAGAGAGGATGTGACATGACATAATGTTTTGCTTTTGGTGTTTTATTTCAAGAGTTCTCCCAGTCTTCATTCCTGCTGCAGCTTCTCTGTCTGTGTCAGTCTGTACTCCAGAAGGTCTTCTTGAGCAGTAATTGCTCAGTTAGATGTGCAATCTCCTCCTCCCTCTAGAGTTTTCAACGAAATTCAGGGCATAATAGCCTGTACAAGGCAAATAGGGAAACCTTGCAATAGAGCAAGTGCCTATAAACCTTTGCTTATAATCAAAGAAGATTCATACAGGTAAAATGTATATACTCTCTGTCATAAGAAGCAGCAAAATTCCACAATGCTTACATATTAGGAAAACAAAAAGTCAAAACAGATGAAACTTGGTGCTGGAAGTAATGTGGGAGAGGGATTGTGAGAGAAACACTGGGATCAATGGTGTCATATTTGATTTATGGTTGCAGTAAAAAGGCATAAAGAAAAAAAGACCCAAGGGGGAGGAGGAGAGCAGGAGTATAGACAAAAAGAATGAAGGTCAAAGGATAAAGAACATGCAAAAAAAGTAGAGTTCATATATTCATTTTTTGTCTGCTGTATACTTAGATATATTCAAAACCTCAGCAACCAGATCTAAGCTGGTCCTGCTTTGAGTGGTGGGGTTGGACCACATGAGCTCCAGAGATCCCTTCTAACCTAAATAATTTCATTATTATAATGAAACAACTGCAAAAGGTATCATCTATGTGTTAAGAACATACTGCTTCTCTCTTCTCATAATTACTGGCTAGTGATCAGCAAGTCCATAATGTTCACCCAATAGCTCTTCTTTTTCTTTTCATGTTTAGGTAACATGTTTAGATGTGCTTTCCATTCCCTGAAGCCTTCCATGTATGTTAATGTCCACAGAAGAACAATGTTAACCAGAACTTAACCTAACTTGGACTTGTGAATAGAACTGATCCCCTCTTACAGCACTAGGACACAAGACAGGTAAGTGTAGACACTATTTCCATGTCACTAATGTGTGCCACATATTCTTTCACAATTGTACAAGGTTCATGCTGAGGGGAGGCTGGAGGGAATTTTTTTTGTTTCACCCTCCCAGTGAATTTAAGCAATGTGGAACATCCTCATTTCTGGAAGTATATTAAAATCCTTTCCTAAATCCTTCTAAAAGTAAAGATTATGGAACTATAACCTGTGGCAATTATGGCAGGCATTGAAAACTAATGGAATTGGCCATGTTCTCATTTCTTTTGTACGAGCAGAATATAAAAATTGTTTTAAAAAGGTCATAAGTGCTTGTCAAGGGCACCCTGTGCTTGAAAAAGGTTTCCTTTGTCTAGTGTGAACAAAGCTGGTGGCTTGGAAGGATTGAAAACACATGGGCCACAACAACCCCTGCACTAGGTGTTCAACTATTATCCTGAGGGGCATAGTATAAAGTTGCAGGTGCAATAAAATGCTGATACAAAGCTCCCATTTAAAGCAAATAGCATTTGGTCACTAGGAAAGTAGTTGACCTTGCACTGCATTTATTTTTCTGAAGTAAGAGAATTTTTATCACTTTCTGTTTCATCTTGGAAAGGGGGGTTAATGTTTCATGAAGGAGATAATGAAAACCACCTAGGGAGTCATCAGACAAAGAAACTTCTAGAAGCTGCATTAAAAAAATTTCCATCTCTGCTTGCCTCTTACACGTGTGAATCGCCTTTTTACCACCTCCTTTGGAGAAATGACAGATTTAATATGTGCTCGATCTAAGCAACTGAGGTGTGTGTAACACAGAAAAGTGTGGAGGGAGATTTCTTTGAAATAAAACTGCTCTGTAGAACAGAAAATATTTGCACATAAATTTCAAAGGCAGGTTTCAGCAGATAATGGTTTCGGGCTTTGCAGACACAGCCTACTAGTAATCAATATTCTTAACTGACGCAATATGATGTAGGCATATGGAACCGAAAATAGGTACATTTACAGATCAGATGCTGCTTTAGTTAAGATATGCTAAGATTTTCCTTTATATTCTTCTGTTCTTTAAGTTGCATACATATTGTTTTAAATATTGGTAGAGGGTAAGAAACAGAAAAGTTTGTTCCCAAATAATATTTAACTTTTTAGATAAAAAGCAGAATTTTACAAGGCAATGAAATTTGCTCCTACAGAAACTTGGAAAATCTAACAAAACTTTAAATTCTCTAACTTCTTTAACTTCTAATGTCTCTCAAATCTAATAAATCTTTAGTTTAAACTCTAATTTTCAGTCTAATAAACCATATTATTTCAAACTTCAGCTATACTTTTCAGGTTAAATATCTACCCTTGGCAAACAACCAGTCAATTCTTGATTTAATAAGAAATAGATTTAGCATTTCTGATGTTTCAGTTCCTAAAGCAAGTATTTGGATTTAGATGCTACTTCTACGGCAATCTTAATTTACATTAAGATATTTGTAAAAAGCTTATGACCAAGGATTAACTAGTCAAGATTTTCCAGTTCTTTGCTTGTTGAACCAATGGTAGCCACTGGGATCAGCTTTTTTTCAGAAAGACATTAACTAATAAATATATTGATGAGAACAGTAATTTTGCTGCTTTGTTTTCTGACTGCTTTGTTCTTGGCTGCTTTTCTACCACTGCTTATAAAGTAAAAAGATTTCACATGTTACAAAAGCGGAGGCTTGAACTGTTTTCCCTGAAAGAAAATTTAGGAAGCTGCAGGAGATGACACTTTTTACCTAGGAGAAATTCTGTTTTCTAAATTAAGTTTTCAAACAGAAGTAGTTTAGTCACACAAATAATTATATGCTTCTATTCACATCCTAAATGGTTGTTAATACAACTGTATTCTGTTGAGGAGCCTTTTTTTTCTCTTTTTCCACTAGAGAATACCAAATTTAAATAGTAGATGTAGCTAACCCATTTGGAATAAAATACTGCTTTTATTTGGTAGCTTGTGCAGTTAGCTCAAAGAGCAAATTTCAAAGTTGAAAGGGGAGGGAATAGTCACGTTTCTGGTGAGGTCCAGGTTTCCTCCAGACCCTCACATCCGCCATGGGGTCAATGAGATTGTGAGCATAACACTGGGAGTTCACAGTTCACGGTGTGGTGGCAAAGTTGTGGCTTAGGGAAGAGGGTGGACTTCTGTTAGCTTCCCTGGGGAAGCTGTGTGTGCAGTGACAGTGTGTGTGTTGGTCATACTCCCCTCAGTAAGACAGGGAATGGGTCAGGTGAACTCCCATGCCGAGTGTGCCCAGGAGAGGAAAACCTATAATCCCCAAAATGTGGTAGCAGGGGGAGTGACAGCCTCAGCACTGAGGAAGCTTCCTGGGAAGTGGAGGGCACGGCAGATATTTCTCCAACCCAGCTGCTGAGTGGGCAAAAAACAAACCTGAGAGAAAGGAGTTCTCTTGCTCCAGTGTACAAGAGAGATGGTTATAAATTTTATTTATTTATACTGTCTCTAGTCTTGCTGGGTTTTTTTTTCCCTAGTTTAATTTTTCCCCTCACTTCATACTCCAATAAGACTTGGCTTTGAGCTTAAAAGCCTTTTCTTTGGAGGACTTTTAATGGGAAAATCTTAGGCAGATCCACCACAGAGTTACAGCCAGTTCAAAGGCTTGTCATATCTACATAACACAATACAGAGTTGTTTGTGAGCAGACATGAAACGTTTGGTGACTTTCAAACTTCAGGAGAGCATGTCTGACTTGCATGCAAATTTCTGTTCCTACTTAACAAAATTGCATAGCTTTCATTAGGGTATACCAAAATGCTTCCAGCTTAGTGGATATAATGTGAACTTGTACATCTATGCAGATGAGGTCTAGAAATAGTGCCTATTTTCAGGACATTAAGAAATCTTTTTTCCTCTTAAATCTGCCAAAGACTTGTGGGTGAAAATAGATTCTTTTCTATCACAATGCCTGGAGTTACAAATCGCATGAAGCCACTGCATTGCACATTGGAGTAAAGTTTATTTGACAATCAGCTGCAAGGGAAAACACTGGTCAAAATACTGTACTGTCAAAATCAAGGATGCTTGCATTGTGTTCATTTTTATAGCCATATTTTTTTTTCCTCCTCCAATCAGCAATGACACCCTGGGGAGTTCTGCCTGAGGAAAAAGTCACACTCTTTAGGGTCTTATTATCTAGAATTAACTTTAAATCGAAACACACCACCTGCAGTGTGACTACTCTTGAAAGTTCCCTGTGTATTCATGTGGTACAGAATAAAACAGTTCATCAATTCAGGCTTGTTATTCCTCCTTAAGCCACATCCCTTTATAACTGTACCTGCAGAACACTGTATTTTAAATTAACATTCAGAATTTTGAGCAGAGATCCCACAAAGCATTGCTCGGATGTTAATCTGCATGTGTCTGGAGATCAATTGTTTTTCTTGCTGTACAGGTAGTCTTCCATGGAAAGCACTGAAATTACAGAGTTTAATCATTTTTAAGCCTAATTCCTATAACTCTTCCCTCTTTACTGTAACATCCATCTTGCTACTTTATGGTGTAGTGTAGAGGAAATATCAGTCAGTACTGCAGTCTTTGCAGTGCTTTGTCTAAACACACTCCTGCAAATATATCTCAAGTCATGGAGTGAACTGTGAAGAAGGGTGTTCCTGAGTGCTAGGATGGCTGCAGCTTAATCTAAGCAGATGTTCTTTCTTGGGTGTCCTGGAGTGGCACCATTTATAAACTGCTGCATCAGGGCTCTACCAAGGAGCACTGAACAGAGGAGGCTAAAAGCACTGCAGGCCTGATAGGCTGAGTGCATGACAACATTGCTCTGGACATAAAGCCACTTTCCTAGTCATCTCCTCGGACGTTTGCCAGGAGGCCTACCCTGAGTAAGCAAACGTGCATCCCCTGCTCTGTCTAGGAGGTTGTTACCAATAATAACTACTAGCTGAATCACAGAATAGTTCAGGTTGGAGGGAACCTCTGGAAATCATCTTGTGCTTAAGCCAGGTCAGCTATAGCAGGTTGCCCAGGACTGTTGGGTTTCCCCAGGTTTTTGGGAAACCCAGTTGGGTTTCTGAATATCTCCAAGAATGGAGATTCCACAACCTCTCTGGGCAACCCGTTCCAGTGTTTGACCACCTTCACAGTTAAAAAGTGCATTTTTTTTATGTTCAGATGGAATTTCCTGTGTGTTTTTTTTTTTAATAAATCCGTGCCCTTTGCCTCTTGTCCTGTCACTGGGTATCACTGAGAAGAGTCTGGCTCCCTCTTCGTCACTCCCAAACATCAGATATTTGTACACATTGATAAGATCCCCCTGAGCCTGCTTTTCTCCAGGCTGAACAGTCCCAGCTCTCTCAGTCTTTCCTCATGTGGAAGATGCTTCTGTCCTGTAATTATTTTTGTGGCCCTTTGCTGGACTTGCTTTAGTAGCTCTGTCCTGGTTTCAGCTGGGATAGAGTTAATTTTCTTCTGGTAGAGCATGAGACTCTCAATCTCAGGGTCGTGGGTTCGAGCCCCACGTTGGGTGCCAAAAAGGACTGTCGTGGTTTAACCCCAGCTAGCAACTAAGCACCACGCAGCCGCTCGCTCACTCCCCCCCGGTGGGATAGGGGAGAGAATCGGAAGGGTAAAAGGGAGAGAACTCGTGGGTTGAGATAAGAACAGTTTAATAGTTGAAGTCAAATAAAATAGAACAGTTAAATAGGTAAAGCAAAAGCTGCACACGCAAACAAGGCAAAACAAGGAATTAATTCGCTACTTCCCATCGGCAGGCGGGTGTTCGGCCATCCCCAGGAAAGCAGGGCTCCATCACGCGTAACGGTTACTTGGGAAGACAAACGCCATCACGTCAGATGTCCCCCCCTTCCTTCTTCTTCCCCCAGCTTATATACTGAGCATGACGTCATATGGTATGGAATAACTCTTTGGCCAGTCTGGGTCAGTGCCCCTGGCTGTGCTCCCTCCCAGCCCCCCTGTGCACCAGGCAGAGCATGGGAAGCTGAAGAGCCCTTGACCAGTGTAAGTGCTACTTAGAGACTATTTAGTGATACTTAGCATCGACATTGTTCTCATCCTAAACCCAAAACACCAGCTATCAAGAAGAAAATTAACTCTATCCCAGCTGAAACCAGGACAAGCTCCATGTCTCTCTTGTACTGAGGAGCCCAGAACTGGATGCTGCGCTCTGCGTGTGGCCTCACCAGTGCTGAGCAGAGAGGGAGAATCACTTCCCTCAACCTGCTAGAAACATGTTTCCTAATGCAGCCCAAGGTGCTGTTGGCCGCCTTTGCTATGAGGATGAGACACAGTTTCAGGCTAATAAACCTAGTGTCATAAATGTGGTGGAGATGCGAGGTTCCACAAAAATGCTACTATTCATAGTTATAACCATAGGCAAGACTGGCCAGATTAGAATACCAGTGCAAGTGCCATGAAAAGCCCACTGGTGCCTATTTTTTCCTGCCTCTTTCCGACATATCTCAGTCTTTCAGGTCCATCAGCATAAAGTGTAATGCACTGTGATGTTGAAAACTCTTATTGATGGAATATTCCCATTTGTGGCGTGTTACAATTTCCTTGAACTGGGCAGGAAGGAGTTAAAAATCCATTGGCTCTCACAGTTAGATGGGCTCTTAAGAAAATTTCAAGTCAATCCTCCTGCCCCAGATCTATTCTTCATAGCTGTGTCATTTATGATGTGCTTTTCTAAACTTTTTGTAAAGACCTCTAGCTATGGAGACAGGAAGATTTCCCCAGGCAATCTTCACTATTGGTGCTTCAAAACCATTACTGCTCCTGATGTCCAGCATCTAATGAGATTCTTCTTTGACACATCTTAGACCTGTTATTGTCTGTCCTACCAATACCCCTTCCTTGACACCAGACATGTTAATGTATTTATTTGTTTGGAAAGCATATGTTTTATGTTCTCTTCTTTGATACTTCTTTTAAGCTAAACAGTAGACAGGGTCCTAATTAGCTTTGAACTGATAGGCCCAGAGCTCCACTAAGCTCCTAGAACTTACTAGGCAATAGCATCTTTTTTAAAATAACATGCAGTCCTTCCATCTGATAGAGATGTCAAACCATGTTGCCATGTAAGTTCTGTAAAAGATTAACCGCCCTCAGTCTATGAAAAAGGAAACAAAGGAAAAAGAATGCATACAGTATTTCAAATCTGAATGAAGAGTTGAAGTAAATCAGGTATGGACTCAAACATTAAGTGTTGTCTTTAAGACTTGTATGTGAATTATGGAAATGAGAAATGGGATGGAAGGCATGTGAAGTATCAGCTGAGCACCCCAAAGTGGTAACAAGATCATGGGGGCTAGAGCCATTGGACTGCAGAAGCTGGGAGAAAGATCATGGGGTGGGAAGGAAGATGAGAGAGGAGGCTTTCTTGTCAAGCAAGAAGTGATAACATCTTTGTCATAAGAGGGAATGGCAATAGCGGAAGATCCCACATTTTTAAACGGAATTTATTTCTAAAGGAAATGGCTGTGAGTTAAAAGAGAGAGTGTTTCCTGAGCCTGTGGGGTGGGAGTCAAAGTCAACATTCGTATCACTCAGGGTGCTTAAACTATCTTTTAGCTTAAGATGGGACCAATCAAATAATGTAGGCAAATGTGTGAAAATTTGATAGAGATGTTAAACAAAAAATTCTACTTTAGCTATTTGCAAATACTGCACTTGCTCTAGGCTGAGCTATCTGTACATGAATGTATACATACTTTTATCAGCCAGACTTCTAAATGGTGACTGCTCCTGAAAGGAAAGATTGCCTTTCTGCAGAGTTGCCATTACTATGATGACTATATTTTTATATACATATAAATATATATTTGTATGTTATGTAGGATATATTATTTAGGAAATGGCCTTGTAGATTTACTAATATGCCTAATTCTACTTCAAGAGAAGTTATACTGAAGTAAGGATTGCAGATTATTTCATGAGTGTTATTTTCAAAGACCAGACTAAAATGTCAGTATTTTTTCAAACACTCGAGAAGTCTCCACCATATGGGAGGTTGTCTCTGTGGGAGTCTACCTCAAGAGAAGTAAGGAGAACAGATATGTAGACTGAACACAAATAGACCATAAGTCTTTAAAGGACAAAAATTTCATCCCAAATTTTGTAACTAAGACAACCCTTAAATATTTCTAATTCCAAGAATAACTCTTATCCTAAAAGTTTTTTGTGTCTAGAAGTCAGTGTTTTAGACGACATGAAGTACCTTTCTTAAAGAAAATATCACTTGTCCTAAAGTATATATAATAAAAGGGAAAGTTCTGATTCTAACAAAAAGGTACAGAAGGGCACAACTAGGCAGTGTGACAGTGGTGCTAACAGGATAGACATTGCTTTTTGCAAACACCAACCCCAACCATTACTGTTGCCTCTTTTTTTGCACTTGACAGCAGAAGGACAGCATGTGATGAGCAAAATTACTCCTGGGCTTTTGAAGCCTGTGTTGGAAAGCAGGGACATCACAAAAGAACTAGAACTGTTTCACATTATGCATACATGACTTCAAATAATGCAAGTAGAGCAATTACAAGACATAATCTAGCCAGCTGAAAAGCTGTATCTTAACTATGCAGTTCTAGCTGAGGTATTCCAGTCAACAAGCATTTAGCTAGAGGCAACTGTGCCACAAAACAGAACATTTTCCAAAATTAGTTTTGAAAAATAGGCCCTTGGGAGGTACTTTTTTAGATACTTCATGATTTAAATAAGGCAGCTTGTAAAGGAACATCTATTGCCCCAAGATTTGCCTATACTCACAAAAGACAGATCTGCCCTATTTAGGAAACTGGAGCCTTTGGCATATTATGAGAGTTATACATAATTTAACCTTTTAACAGCATATTTTAAATCATCCACATAAAAATATCTGTACAGTGATTGAAGAGCAATCATGTTACTTCTAAAGCAATCTTTAGAGCTGTTTTTCTTTTATCCTGTTTTCTGTAGACACTAATCTTGATTTAAAGTCATTACAAAACACCCCATTTGAAATCCATGATAAGATTGTTTTCACCAAATCATTAAACCTTTCCCAGTTAATTTTGGTTTTGGGATAAGATGGAGAGGTCTCCACCTCATTTCTTATACATTTACCAGAGAGACTTGAGTAAAGAGCATGGAAGACAGACATAAACAAAGAGAAAGAAAAAAAACTTCCATGAAATGTTGACTTTGGTAAATTTTTATGCTTAGTTAAACGCTGAGAGTACAGACCATCCTGTACTTGTTCTCTCTCTCCAGATCATAATCTGGTTTATATGTTCTAATACTGACAGTTTGGTGGGATTTTTTTCTTAAAGCTGGTTCTTACATGCTACAGAATGTATTTATATTAACATTTTAGCTCAGATTGGGAGCTTACTTTTGAAGCCAATTTACCAACTGCCCCTGTTTGCTGTGCTTTGCTGCTGCACGTGCTGTATTCCTTTAAGAGGTGACTAAACCAGAAGATGCACGCTTAATGCACTCCAACTGTTAAGACTAGTCTAATTGCACACCACACTGGAGTTACTCTAAAATAAAATCCTTTGACATGCATATGAAGTAGATGTCTGCACCAGCTACTTTATTCTACAGAACTGCTCGAGCTGGGCTACAATGTACAGACCATACAGCTAATGTAGAAATAGCCAGAGTTTGTCTAAATAAACATTCCCTTCCCATGGAATATTTGTACCTCTGGGCACTTACATTTATATCAGTATGAAGTCTTTACTAGTTCTAGAAGGGATTTCCTTAATAGGGAGATAAAGAAATTATCCTCCATGAAAGAAGGACTGTAGGCACAAAGAACACGATTTTGCTCCTAAAGAAGCTTTAAACACAAAACAAAAGAACGCTAATCTGTACTGGGCATAAAGGTGGGAGCTGAAAGTATTCTGAATGGCATTTACTGAAGATGTAAGTAATAGTACTGTGTTTACTTCTCAAAATTAAAATATGCTTTCAAAGGAAAGAAATTTAAGGAATGAGAAACCTGTGACAACCAGTCACTTGTTGATGTGTTCCATGTATTTATTTTTTTACATACCTCACAAGTCTCTGATTTCATTGGTTATATAAACTCCGTATATGTTTCCATGCTTCTGCCCTGCATATGGATGGCAAAATTTGAAGTTCCCTAGGAAACAGTCAATTCATCAGCAAAAACCTTTGGAATTCATTATACGAAATAGTGTTTTACCTTAAGAGAGAAAGTGGATTAGGCATAAATTTGCAGAAGTCAGTCTCTGCCTTAGTCATGATGTAATCACTTATGCATCTTGTATGATATTGTTTGACTTAACCTAACTTTATAAGTTTCCTCTTCCAGACGAAGTATGAGAATTGATTAGTTAATGCCTTTCAGCACCTTGAAAAAATACATGGGACTTATTTGCTATCTTGTGTTATTAGAAATTCCAACTATTGAAGATTATTTGTGTGATTCAGTGGGCTTTGTCAGTATCTAATGAACTTGAAGGACTTAATTCTCGTTATTACTCTGTCATACCTCCAAATCTACTAGCAATATTAGATCTTAATCACATCTCAGTCATACAAAAAGATCTTTCCTAAAGCTGTAAAAGAATGTTAGCCAATGCATAAATCTTCCTCAACAATCCTGCTACAGGTTCACTGTCATTGCTCTCTGATATCCCCTGCATTGACTAAGCTTCTCTGGCTACTCCAGCTGGCAGCACGCAGGGGGTCAGCAACTGCTCCCCTCATTTGATGCTCTGATCTGGATGTTTACTGAAGCAGTAATGACCAGCTTTAGAGAAATCTTCATTGCTGAAGGGAAGCTTCCCCATCCCTCCCCAGCAAGTCGTGATAAAACATGGTCAGAAGGAAACTGGAGTACCTGACAGAATGAAGTCAATAATTTTGGATACAGAACAAAACTGCAAAGCACTGGGTGGCTTTCAGGATAAAAATTGATCCAGATGTGTTACAATTAAAGAAAGGCCTGAAATCAATCATATAGCACTAGCTATAAACCATAATGGACATGTAAGAGATGTTTATCGTTTTAGTTAGCAAAAGTGGTAGAAAAACATTAAAAAGCAGGATTTTGGCAGAGCTTTTCACCTAGATATGGTCCATTTCAGTACTGTTGGATTATATCATAAAGCTCATCTGCACACACACAGAGGAGCAGACAGACAACAGCAGGAGGGGGAGACCAGATAATCCCCTGCTGGCCTGCTCCCAGGCACATCACAGGGGCCATCATCCCAGCAAAGGCCCTTCTACAGAAGCCCAGAAAGGCACAGGGATGCACAATGGGAGGCAGAACCGAAATGAAGCACTCCCAAGGAATGACCACCTTGTTCCAGGCACCTCCCAGGGCTGTCCCAGGAGAGACATCAGCTCCAGCATCCAGGGGTGAAACCCATCCCCATGAGTCATGGGGAGCAGCTGTCCAGTCACCTTATGGACTAAGGGGGTTGCTGCTTATATATATATATAAAATATTTTTTTTTTCTTCTCACTGGTGTCCCTCCATCCTGCCTAGCCACAGAGGGGAGCAGGATGAGGCCATTGGTGTTATCTATGTCCATGCAGGTACTCCAAGTTTCTCTCTATGATCTGTGTGGACAACCACGTCTATATGTATATACATAGTGTATATGTGTGCTTTTGTGTGTGTGCCTCCTGGGAACACATCTTCCGTATCGATACTGGTAGACTTGGGGACATAGAGCAGCAGCAGCCTTACTCCTCTTGGGCTGTTGGATCCAGCATGATATGTTTACCTATAACAAATACCTTTTCTTCCTTCTGCTGTTAGCAATAGAGAAGTTAAATCATTAATATAGTTAGACTGCACTCTAAGGTATTATTCATGCAAAATATTCCTTACAAGGTAAAACCTGATATCCTTGTTTAATATTAGATAATTTCTCATCTTGGGGAAAAAAAAAAAAAAAAAGGAAACCAATCACCTTGATCATTAGTCTTCATGAGGGGAGGCAAGGAAACAGAAAGGAGGTATGGCTCTCCAGTTAGAGTTCGTAGTTAAATTTGACATGGAGGAGTAAAGATGCTCCAACTTTGGACAGAAAGATTTCTCTGAAAAAAACTAACAAAAAAGTATATTGTTGACGGGTAGTTCCTGCAAATATACAACATGGTCAACTCACACCTAAATGAAAGATCTAGGAAAAATCAGGCTGATTTCAAAGCTTAGGTGGGAGTGATATCCTAGAGAATACAGCTGAAGGATGTAATCAGTGACAGTTACCCTCACTTACTGTTTTACAGTAAGTTTTGGTTCCAGTTATGCTGAGGAATGGAACCTGAATGTTTTCATCAATCAGATTTGTAGTGCTTTTCTCATATCAAAATGGTTGTGGGGATATGAAATATGGGGAGATATATAACGTAACTCCCACCTTTACCTCCATTAAATATGTTAAAACTCCCTTCAGTAGATCAATATATAACAGATAGTGTTTATACATAAAAATGTTTTTTTTTTTTTTAAACTGCCTAATATCAATTTTATTATATAACCTATATGCTATAGTGGTAAAATCACATTTCTGTCATAGACAATGAGAACCTGTAAGGAAATAGCACATTTAAGATAAATAAAGTTTAATTTTTTTTAGTCTTCCTGTTAGCAGATGAGATAAAATAGGGACAAATGGCAGCATGAGTGGATTAAGAAAACAGCCATTCATATTTGGAAGCTTATTTTTAAGCTTTATAGATAAAGCTTCACTGGTTTTATTTGTAATCAACAAACAATATCCTTTGCACTTACAGAAATTAAGGATGTGTCCAAGTTGCTTCTGAACTCCTCAGTATGGATTCACCACTTAGAGGAGTCTGTAATAAAATGATCTTAAAGTGTCTGTACTGTTTGAAATCGGACAATGAAATGGAGGCTGGAGCATGGTGTTTTATCATCACTGCAAGGTACAGCTTCCTCTCTTCAAGCTGGCAATTACTTTTAGCTACCATTATGCATATTAAAAGATTTTTAGTTTTGTAAAATGTGCAAGCAGGGAAAAACAGGCCCTGAGAATTTTACCTTGACCGAAGTATATAATGTCTGGATATGCTGATATACAATAGCTGCCTCCTAATAGTGACCTTGTATTTAACATGAGAAGAGAAAATGTGATAGCAGGTGGAAACTGTATACTAATATTGTTTCAAAAACAGTTTTTTGAGAAGGATCAATTAAGTTAAGCTGTAATACAAATGTAACTATGACAGATTTCACTTAAGTCAAATGAGTAATACGGTTGGTGTAAAACATGACTGTAATCTAAATACATGCACAATTATATATTACCAAATACAATTAATAAAATGCATGGAAAATGAATGAGTAAAGGAGGAAGATACATTGAAGGGTAATTCTCTCAAATTACTTTTCCCAGGCTGGTGTTCACTAGGTCTGCTCATTGTGTTGTACCAAACCAAAGCAGCAGACAATCTGAGAAAGTAGAAACAGATAAAAAACACTGGTTGATTTGGTACGGTGTTCTCTGCTTTTCTCCTGGCAAGACAGTTTTCTCCTAGTTATCTCTAATGAAGCTCATGTGGTCCATGGAGCTAGAAAGGGGTAATAATATGACTATAAAAAAATAAATATGTAAAATACTAGGGAAATTAATGCTATGGTAAAGTGTTCTGGATACGGAAGAACAGAAGACATTCTGCTAGTAGTCCTCGAACGGATTGAGCAGCATCTTTATATTATGTACCACTGCTCATCCACAGTTTTACCTGTCTTCCATGGATGGTTTCAAATTCTTGCTACGCGTTATGTGTTTGCCTTTCAATTCCTAACAGAAATTACATGATAAGAGAGTGTATAGTTGATTCATCCCCCCATGACCTGGATTTTGACAGAAGAGAGGGCTATTATTAACTTGGAATTTAAGGAGGAAATGAAGAGAGAAGGAATAGATGGTAGGTTTGAAACTTGAAAAGGCAGAAAAAGGGGATCATAATTGAAGGATTAAGGTTTCCCTTGCAGTTGTCCTTCATTATATCTTGTAGAACAAAGCAGTTTAGGATTCATATTGTATCAGGTCTCAACACCACAATTTGCAGTATGATATATATTGTTTCTTGAAGGAAATCTACCTTACCTCCCCCAAAATGCACATGAGTCAAAACATGGAAAATGTGAATGTATTCTCCTGCCAGATGTTAGAAACATTTTTCCAACTCTCAGTTGCTATGAAAAGCTACAAATTAACAGGCTGGCACCAAAAGTATTGAGGGGAGAGAAGAGTTGCAGGCCACTGGGCTTATTCCCACATAACACATTTGGATTTCATTGAGCAGAGAGCACTCCTGAGCTGCAGACCTGTGGACTGAGAGAAGGGAAGGAAGGTCTCAGTTCGCTGTCTCTTGTCACAGTTCTGCTTCTCAACCACTATTTGCAGCAGCTTTCTTTTGTGTAAACTGTACTGTGAAAGCAAAACAAACACAAAAAAAGAGCTTGTAAAACTTTTTCTAATCTCTCAAGGACTGCTAACCTCTAGCTTTTAGGCAGTTTAAGCCAGCACTACTGTCCTAATGGAAAATGATTGCCAGGACATTATTAGGTGTGAGTGCTTTAAAAGAACAGTTACCCTTCAAACTCAGTCCTCGACTAATAAATTATACAAAGAAATATGGAGAATCCTTACTGAACAAAGAGCAAAGTTAAGGGAATAGCCTGCACATGATTTTAATGAAACTTGTAAGAAACCATAAAATTACTGCCTAAACATAGTCAGTGAGAGACCAGAGTAGAAAATTTTCTATCAACAAATACTGTAATTTTTAGCCATCTTGTTTTGCAGTGTTTCTTATCTGTTCTTATGAAAGCATGGAATTAGACTTAGCTAAGGGAACAGGCTGAAGTAGCTCCAGTTGAAGCTCTTTTTCCAGGCAGGATAGCAAGTTACAGTATTTCTGGCTAAAAATCAATGACATTATACTGCGTAATACAATAGTCTATGTCATCACCCATTTATGAGCATTATAAATACTTAAATTGGATGACTTATGCCCATCTTATAATAATTTTGGTGGGCTGAGGACTGCGGACAGATCTCATTAACTTTCCAGGTGTTGTCATGAATCTTGCACGTTACAAGTAATTCTCATGGTTCCATCACCCCTTGTGTCATTGTTGGCTAGGAGCACACCCTTGTCCTGGTTTCAGCTGGGATAGAGTTAATTTTCTTCTTAGTAGCTAGTAGAGTGCTGTGTTTTGGATTTAGGATGAGAATAATGTTGATAACACAGTGATGTTTTGGTTCTTGCTGAATAGAGTTTACACTGGTCAAGGACTTTTCAGCTTCCCGTGCTCTGCCAGGTGCATGAGAAGCTGGGAGGGGGCACAGCCAGGACAGCTGACCCCAACTGAACAAAGGGATATTCCATACCATATGACATCACGCTCAGAATAAAAATCTGGGGGAAGAAGAAGGAAGGAGGGATGTTCGGACTTATGGCGTTTTGTCTTCCCAAGTAACCATTACATGTGATGGAGCCCTGCTTTCCTGGAGGTGGCTGAACACCTGCCTGCCAATGGGAAGTAGTGAATGAATTCCTTGCTTTGCTTTGCTTGTGCGCGCGGCTTTTGCTTTCCCTATTAAACTGTCTTTATCTCAACCCATGAGTTTTCTCACTTTTACTCCTCTGATTCTCTCCCCCATCCCAGCAGGGGGGCAGTGAGCGAGCGGCTGCGTGGTGCTTAGTTGCTGACTGGGGTTAAACCACGACACCCTCCAGAAATGACACAGTATCAACATGATTGTTTTTACTGTTTATTCTGTAACCTTTACATTTCTAAATATGTGTATTGGTATTGCTTACATATGTCCTTATATCCCTAGGAATGTTTCATGTTGAAGGGTTATTGAATATGAATTACTTTACCTTGTGGCCAGATTCTATCTTATGACTGAGATGTCTTTAGTGATAGAACTAACCCTTTTTTTTTTTGGCCAATATTGGAAAAATAGTTATCAGATGTTATTATAAAGCCTTCAAAAGCCCAACCAGACTCCCTTGTGTTAAATCCATTTGGCCCATTTCTTATGTCATGCACAGTTATATAAATCCATATTTGGTTCCATGGAGGGTATTATCACACTTTACCGCATTAAGCTATAATTTTCCAACCTTGTTCAGAACTGGCTTAGGAATCTGAGAAGATTTTTAATGGAAGTGTATTATTAAAACCCTAATAAAAGTCTGTCTCTTCTTGTTTAAAAGTGCTTAATTACACTACTATTTTAGAGCGAATTTTTCAATAACTCTATCTTGCCAGAAATACTGCATAATTTCATGCACTAACTCTGTGTATTGTAGGCAAAGTCATTGTGTTATTTTTTACTGTGTATAAATGAAAGCACCACACTTTCTTTTAATCTGTGTTTTCTCCAAATACTTTAATCTGCAAAGATCCCTTCAGATCTGCAGAAGCTCATGCACCTGTCACATCAAATTATTTTGGTCTGGTTTTTTTGAATAACATGAATCCCCCTTACACATGCATTGGAAAAATGAATGCAGGAAGGGCTATTTTTCTGGTTTTATTCAACAATTTCCATTCCTACCTCCCAGGGTGATAAAGTACTTTGATACCAAACTTTAATTCTTTTTTTTTACTCTACCAAATGCTTTCATATTACTGAAGCTGATATGTTTGTACTTTGGGACACCAAAAGACTTGCTAATCCTGTTGATGCTTTATTTGAAAGGCCTTTAAATGCCTCCTGCAAAATATAGTATTATCTTCTTTATTTCATTAAAATTTGTGTAAGTAAAATAGTTTTTAATGATGTGATTTAATAATGGACAAAGCACTAAATGATTTGGTTCAATTTGCATAAGCTCCTAAAAGCTTTTGGACACTTGTTCAAGTTTAAAATCTATCATTATGAAATGGGAGGCTCTAACATGAAAAGATCTTGGCACATGTCTGAAGCCATTCCTCTTTAAGCTAAGCTGCTTCCAGCAAGAAGCAGTCTCTGACGGGTATTTCTGTTGCTGAAACAAGACCTGTAACATTCTGGTTTCTCCTGAGTGGGACAGGATTACCACTTTCATGGGAACTGGGGCCTAAATTCCTAGCACAAATTTCGAAAGACAGATTATGAAGGGACATAATCCTGAACAAATTTATCAAAATTTGCTAAACATTTTCTCAAATGCCTGAAGTGGTAGGTAGGAATTTCCTTCCAGGAGCCGAACTGGATAAAAGCTGTTAGCCTAGATCTTGTTTCTTTAATCTTAGCTAAATCTGATTTTGCCTGTTACTTTCTAAGTATAAGATGTAAATGGATGGGGAAATTTGAGGGAAAGTGTGTATTTTTTTAAGGTACGACAGCAATTAAAACCAATTCTTTATGTTTTCAATTAATGAGGCTATAAGAGGTTTTCTGTGTATTCGAGTTCTGTTCATTCGTCTTTGCCCTTCACTATGTCTGAAGTTTCCTTGTGGGAGGTAAGCATATATCTTTGAACAATTCTTGAATCTTCTTCCAAATCTCTCTGCTATTGCCTTTATATTGGTGATACATTATATCAATCCCTATGCCCATTTCTTGGTTTCAGATCTTTAAGCACTGGTTAGGAGTTACGTAGTTCTATTTTAACAAAGACATCCTCTAAAATTCCCCTTTCCACTAAAATAAAAATACGGAGTATATTGGGTGTGCTTGAAGGAAGGAAGAAAAAACAAACAAACAAACAAAAAAAGTGAGCCATAGTAAACGACGGGGAGTTTCTGCCAAACCTGAAACCATTCTTTTTTACTCTAGCCCACACAAGAGGTAGCACCATCTCACAAGCCAAGGATGTCAAGACTGACTTCAGCTGTGGCAGTCTATGTGGTGTAGGGTGCCACTGAAAGCCCAACTTACCAAGTTACCCAGGAATTCCCTGCCTGCAAGAGCAATCCCCGGGGCAACAGAAGCAACATACAGTCACTAGCATGACATCTATCTGCAGGATAAGGGTTACTTTATCCTGCATGAGCTGCTTTACTAAGGAGCTAAGGGGCTTTTTTAAAGGTGTGACATTTTCTGATAGAAAATAAACTGGAAAATTCCCATGAAACTTTGCTCAGGGTCAAGCTGTCTTTAGCAGAGAAATTTAGCAAGGGTCCTGAGAAAAAGCAGAGAGAGAGAACCTTAAGCAGGGAATGATGTCAACCATCCCTTCACATAAAAGATGAGATTTATGTGGTCCCTTTTTGGCCTATCACTAAGACAGTAAAGCAGTTCCTTGATTGATAAATGATAATGTAATGTAAAAGCTACAACTACCACATCAAACTATTATAATACATAAAGACATAGAACTCCTCAAATCCCCCAAAACTAGAAGGTCAGGCAGTTTTTCCTTATTGTAAAGATTTCGTTTACTCATGCAGTTTATGCACATCTTATTTAATGTCTTCTGAGTTTGGGAAGTGAGATTCTCCTCACTTGTCCATTTGGAAGTGACTGTGTCCAGTTACTAAATGCAGTGAAAATTTAATATATTTGCCTAAATACCCTAAGTTTAAATAATTCACATTATTTCATCTTTATTTTATTGAACTTCCTACTAGACTTGCTGCTTCTAGGAGTTTAGGTTTCAAAACAAGTTCAGATCAGGAGCTGCTGTGTTTAATTGCTCTTTGATGGCCTCTGCTGTCCAGGTGTAGAAATAGGTGAATTAGAAGCGATGTTAGTGAGTAAGCCAGCACAGGGATGTGTGGTATGTGTGTGTGTTGTTCATCCCCTATCTGCCTGAGTAGAGGCAACATTTAGTAAACCACCAGCAGTAATTCCATAGTAATGGAGGGAAAACTCTGTTTGAGTTAATCCCACCAACCTGCCTAGCTGGGCTGGATCAGATCCAAATGTGGATACAGGTCTCATGCAAAACTAAACTAACCTACTGATATTCAAAGTTTTGTTTCTCCCTGTAAGCCAATTGCTGTCTCACTTTCCACCAGCAATGGAAGTTGTGAAGAGGATTGTAGTCATTCTCAGAAGCATTAGCTGTTGCATAGATTTTTATTTGATAATATATTGGTACAGTTTA
The DNA here is from genome assembly GCA_020745775.1 of Theristicus caerulescens. Classification (NCBI taxonomy): domain Eukaryota; kingdom Metazoa; phylum Chordata; class Aves; order Pelecaniformes; family Threskiornithidae; genus Theristicus; species Theristicus caerulescens. The sequence continues at coordinate 91,139,748 of CM036558.1, forward strand.
TTTGTATGTAATATCCATGAGCACTGAGAAGTGCACTGAAGTTAAAGGGCTACTCCTACACTTAGTGTGGCCTCTTGGACTGGGGTCCTTTCCTTTCTGGCTTGCTACTCATAACATCTTATTTAACTTCATTCATAGAATCGTAGAACCATAGAATACCAGGTTGAAAGGGACCTCAAGGATTATCTGGTCCAACCTTTCTAGCACAATCTAGACGAGATGGCCCAGCACCATGTCCAGCTGAGTCTTAAACGTGTTCAGCATAGCAGAGTCAACCACTTCCCTGAGGGGATTATTCCAATGATTGACTGTTCTCATTGTGAAAAATTTACCTCTCGTGTCCAATCAGAATCTCCCTGGGAGTAACTTGTACCTGTTACCCCTTGTCCTCACCATGTGACTTCTTGTAAAAAGGGAGTCTCCATCTTCCTTGTAGCTCCCCTTTAAGTACTGGTACATGGTGATGAGATCACCTCTAAACCTCCTTTTCTCAAGGCTGAACAAACCCAGCTCTCTCAGCCTATCCTCACACGGCAAGCTTCTCAGACCCTTGATCATCTTGGTGGCCCTTCTCTGGACCCCCTCCAGCCTGTCCACACCTTTTTTGTATAACGGGGACCAGAACGGAACACAGTATTCCGGGGTGGCCTGACAAGCACTGAGTAGAGTGGGATAATGACTTCTTTATCTCTGCTGGTGATGCCCTTTAAATTCAAAGTGTGTTGTTCTTGTCTGGCCTTTACATGCTCTGCAAGGTTTTTCCTTCTGTTTGGAAATAAAAGAGGGATTAGAAGAACTCTGATAAGTTTCCAACATCTAGACTTTAAGTGCCCTGTAGTGACTTAACATGCTCTACCTCAGGGATGAGAGAAAAGTAGATTTCCATTCTAGGTCTTTAAAACACACAGATAGAAAGTGTGCGCATTCACAAAGCCTTTAATATTAAGATGGGAGTGAAAACAGTTTTTTGCAAGTCTAGCGATTGCCTGCATCTTTTTAGCTCAGCTAAGAGACTCTTAATGAATGGATTCATCAGACACTACAAAGATATTTTCTGTTCACTGAAGTGCCCCACTGAAATTGTTTATAGTCCAATTCCTTTGCTTGTAAGGGGAATATTGGTCTCTACAGTATAGTTTAAAAGAATATTTTACATTAAAATATCAGCCTTGCACTTTCAATTTTTTTTTTTTTGGTGACTGGAGGACCCAGAGCAACATTTGCTTTAATAAATATATTTCAGTTAAACATTTAACGGTTGGTGTGTGTGGGAACTAAACTTAAAAAAAAAAAAGGGAAAAAAAAAGGAAAGATATGCAAAGAGCAAAACAACCCTCGTTATCTTGCACGCTCTGTCCTTGATTGACTCTGCTGATTGACTCTGTTGTTAACATGAGCTCTCTGTTCCTGATTGAGTCTATTCTTGCAGTCCTTGCTCACATATTGTCATTTGTTCATCTAAGGAACAGCAATGCACTAAGGATTACTTGTGTGTTTGCTATTGCGAGAAGCATCTCATCTGAGGAAGGACTTAATTTTCAGTCCTTCACTCACTCAGAACTGAATTTTTCAAGTTTAATAATTTTGATCGGATTAGCGGTTTAGGTGATCAGATCAATGGTCTAAAAGAAGTTCATTTTTCAGAAAGTGCTGAAAATGTAAACTCTGGAAATTGTGGATTTTCTTCAAGGGCACTAATGGGTTGCCAAAATTATGGCAAGTGGAATTGCTGTTTACTTGTGTGGGTTTTTTTAAAAATAACACAATTTTTTGGCCATCAGCCTCTGTCAGGTGCACAGGAGAAAGAAATGTCCTAGTGAGGGACCTGTGCATTTTTGTTTGTATGTGTTTATCCAGCATAATCCCCTCAAATTGCAACAGATTACAAACTAATGCTGCTAGAAGTGTGTTTAATTCTGTCATTGTTTTCCAACTCAGTGGTGTGTGCAACAGCATTGGACTGTTAGGAGAGAATCAAATCATCTGCAGAACTGTTAGTTTTATTTTGTTCTGAATAAGCTTCCTGGGTTTCTGATTCCTATTAAAAATGTTTACAAAAATCTGTTAACGATAATATAGACCTGCAAATTTTGAAAGAAAGGGATTTGGGGGGGTTTGGATATGACAAAGTCCAAGTTCTTGTTCACTCTCCAATTAAAAAAATGTTAATTTTTCCAGCTCTTTTTAACCCTTCGCTAGCCCCAGTTTGAAAGACACTGTTTCTACATTATGAATAATTTCTCCCCTGATTATCATATATATTTTCAGCTCATCCAAGTTGCTTTATGAGCTTAATAAATGCATTGTTCATTTTATATTCTCTGCAAAAGAACTAGGCATGATGCCTGTAAACTTGAATCCCTCAAAGGGAGCTTCTTTCATGTTGCCGGTTAATTAAGAGATCTAGTAGACTTGACAAGTTTCACTCATTTGGCAGGAGCTGCTTTTATTTTGCATGAATTTGAAGTTGTTTCTTAAACATCTTCTTACTTTTCTGTGTCCCTGAGACATTTTTCCACACTCCTATTTCTTTGAAATCTTTCATTCAAACTGTCATTGCTTGACAGCCCTGGGTCCCTTACTACGTCTCATCTGCAAGCACAAGTAACCGTGTGCCCGATGAGAAGGAAGCCTATTTTTACTTGCATTACTTAGAAAAAACCCTAGACTGATCATCTGAAGTTAAGATATATTTCATTTGTGGAAGCTATCATATGATAATAAAGATGTTTAGCAGTAGAGACTTTTAAATTTAGCTACCTTGCTATAAATGAGCAGTAATTTCATTGAAAGTAGTATTATTTCTGATTTAAGTACTGATACTCCTGATATAACTCTGCTGCAGCACTGCCTTTTTGTCTGAACAGACCACTAATAATGCACAATATAACAGTGAATCAAGTCCCTTTTTAAACACATTTGGATAAACTCTTTGTTGTGCTAATGTACTCTGCCTGTTTTTCTCTGGCATGTTGTTTTGGGAGGAGAAATCCGGGTCTTGTATGAACCATGACAAAATTTGTATTGGTAAAGTATTTCTAGAACTGGACCAGAAACTGTTTAGTTAGACTAGCTGCAATTATCTCTTTATTAAGCATACTGTGTCACCTATACGCTTCACAAAATTCAAAGCTATCCTTATTTGGATTACTCACAAATCTTCCAAAAGGGTTTGGGAGTAGCTGTGAGTGAGTACTCACTCACTCAGGTCTTCATTGTTTCACTGTGGTGGATGTTCCTGTCATCACTGGAGTGATGGAAACATCAAGTGTATTTACACAATATGCTTGCAGGGTTGTCTACAAACTGGATATTATAAACGGCTTTGTTCAATGATCTCACGACACTGCAAAAGATGTAAAGCCCTCAAGCCTATGTCCTTCAAGAGAATCCCTCTGAATGTAAGGGCCAGTAAGAAAATAATGCTGATCCATCTCGTTTGCCTAAAGGTTGCTATATTCAATAATGCTGATCCATCTTGTTTGCTTAACGGTTGCTGTATTCTCAGTGAAAAATATCAAGTGGCTGTGGATAGTGCTGAACTTGGTTTAAATATATCTATCCTACCTTACATCTGCGTTCACTCTGGGTCGGTGCTGCAATGTCAGTCCTCACGTGGGGAGGCTGGAGCAGAAAGAATGTATGCACAAACAAGCATACTGCTTCTTAAAATTCAGGTATATTTTACACAATCAAGACTCCACAATAAGCTTGAAGATACCTTTCTTCTTGATGGCTTAATTTAGATAAGATCAATCTTATGACCAGCACTTTTACTGGGGGACTATTTGATTTACTTAATCTCTAATTTGCTTTGCCCATTCCTGTGGTTCTGCGACATTCATTCCCCAAAAGTCCACATTCTGGAAATTATTAGCACACTAGGAGAATGACAGATTTGTCACAGCAGAAGATTATTTCTTATTATTATTAATTTCTTATTCTTATATTATCCTTATTAATATTAATATTAATATTATTTTCTTCTTATTATTAATTTCTATATTCATAAAATTCTAGATTTTTTCTTCTTTTTAATATTTTTAAATCAACAGATAGGCAACATATTTTGGGGGGCTGTTTTGTAATTCTTTAATAGCATTGTTCTGTTTTATTAGCAATTGCTGAGGTATCTCTATAATCAGGCTAGCATTATGAATTGTAGCATTGTTTCAGAAATGTTTTAATGTTTGTTGACATTTTTGGAGCAATTTCCATTGTAAAGATAAGTTAATACAGTAATGACTGAGTTTATTCTGAATTACTAAAAGAGATGCTCAGAACAATATCCACATTAATTTCTCATGTTGTTACCTTCTCCAACAAGTTAATAAGATCTAAATTTACATCACTAAATAGTTCTCCACACCCAGTATACATGACCATAATATGCAATTCTCGAATTCTCTTGCATCTGAGAAATAATGTGTATTTATGAACGTAGCACTTTCACATTCGAGTCCTTCATAAAGTATTTCACTTCATAAAACACTAGTGATTTGCTTCATAAAACATTTCTTCACAGTCCATGTGAAAGCAGTCTAGTTTTGTCTACATTATGAGCTGAGGGAGACCTTGAAAACAGTTTTATGATTTTTCAAGGACCATCACATGTATACTTTCTGTACAGCTGTTCACCCACTGTCTTATCTGCTCAAAAAAGACAGTATTTTTTTTTTTGTTATTGAAAAATAAGGCCCAATTTGAAATAAGAAAATTAATATAGGTAAAACTAAAATCTTTTTTATTGAACTCTGTTTGAATTTTAAACTATATTGAATTTTTTTTAAATTATTATTGCAATGGTACCGTCACCAATTTCTAAAAGTACAGCTTCAATCAATTTTAAATTACCATGCTAAAATACTAGGATGCTTTAAATGACATGACCAGACTTAAAAGGTTAATTAAGGTTAAAACACCCTTATCTATCTGTGCATTTCCTTTTCAACTTACATAAACCATATACCTTGTAATATCTCATATTCTCTTAAAAAATGTTTATCAAGTTTTGCTGCTGGATCTTCTTTACTAAGAGATTGTATTTATTAACAATAAATACACCAGAGGGGCATCAAATCAGTTTTCATATGGTCTCTTACATCAAAAATAGAAGAAAATTAAGAGCTTTCAAAAAGGTATTTGGGGGAGTACTAAATGGAGGTGATCACAGAGCACCCAAGTTACACATAAAGGTTAACGAAAGGGGATATGTAACTCGTCAGGTAATCTTTTAGTCTTTATGACCTAAGAAAGTCTTGAAGGGATGAAAAGGAGAGGTACCTTTTACATGTACATTGAATACACAGTGCGGTGGGCAAGAGCAGAGAAAGGTGTGAGCAGACCTTAAGGTATTGACAATAATAATCAGTCAGTCAGTCTTGGGTATGCAAGTGTCCTATCACACACACCTCTTCAGGTATCCCATGCTTCAGGAAGAGGTTGTGCTTGTGCTCCATTGAAAGGAATATTATTAGAAAATAGTGCATCCTTCCTCTGGAAATTTTTTAATAAAAGAGGTTTCCAGGTTTGGAATGGAAATGAAAGAAGGGAAGAAAGTAAATATGAGGAAAATAGATGCGTGCAGACTTCTTCCACATGTCCCAGAAGGACCAATATGACAACAGACAACTTGCTAGCTGTACAGCTTTTAAATGAAAAGTTCTTTAATGAGGCCAGGATTTGGTTTTATATTATATCAGTGAGAGTTTTCCCGGTACTTTGAATGTGAACAGGATTTGAGTCATTTCCTTGCTAAATGGCAATCATGAAAATTAAGTGGCTAGGTCTCATAATCTCCTATTTGCCAGTATCTGAATATCTAATTGATTCAGATTCTGAATATATAATTGTAAGCTTGTGGAATATGGTAGGGTGTATAAATCCGCTAGCCTTAAATGACCTAAAATCAACGTGACCAGTGTCTTCTGAATCATTACGGCCAGATGTGCTCTGTAGCTGTTACTGATCATGTTTCTCTGTTTGCAGTGCTGGACTAATTGTGTGTCATAGGTGAATTCAGATACAAGCAAATGTGGAAGGATTGGAAAGGACAATTTATGGCTAACTTCAGGAAATACATTTTTCATTTGGTGTTCTTACATGAATGTATCTTCTAATACTTCAGCTGGTTATTGTTCAAGTTCTGACCTTTGTTGCATGGGTACAGCCCAGTCAAAATAAATTAGCTAGGACTACTGTCAGCTGTATTTTGTATGTTTTACTGTATTGTAACATATCACGTACAGCCTTGCACCCTTCTGTTTCTAGTGTGGCAGGAATATTTCCATCCTTAAGCAATATGATTCAAGAACACATTCCTGTTAAGGATACCTTCTCCACAGAGAGTAGTTAATGTTCTCTATTCGTATTGCATTTTAGAAGGGAATTGTAGGTTGTCGTGGTTTAACCCCAGTCAGCAACCAAGCACCACATAGTTGCTCACTCACCCTCCCCCACCCCCAGTGGGATGGGGGAGAGAATCGGAAAAAAACAGTAAAACCTGCAGGTTGAGATAAAGACAGTTTAATAGGACAGCAGAGGAAGAGAAAAAAAAATAATAATGATAAAAGAATATACAAAACAAGTGATGCACAATGCAATTGCTCACCACCCACTGACCGATGCCCAGCCCATCCTCAAGCAGCAATCACTGGCCCCCACCCAACTCCCCCCAGTTCATATACCGAGCATGACATCATACGGAATGGCATAGCCCTTTGGCCAGTCTGGGTCAGCACCCCTGGCTGTGCCCCCTCCCAGCTTCTTGTGCCCCAGGCAGAGCATGGGAAGCTGAAAAGTCCTTGACCAGTGTAAGCACTACTTAGCAACAACTATACCATTGGTGTGTTATCAACATTATTCTCATCCTAAATCCAAAACACAGCACTATGCCAGCTACTAGGAAGAAAATTAATTCTATTCCAGCCAAAACCAAGACATAGGTACTCAGCATTTTTTTAAAAAATGGGATTTTTTCAGGCACCTAAATGTTAATATAAGCATGTAACTAGAGTTACTGTCTTGCAGCTTTGGGTTTTGGCACATTGCTGTTGCTATTGTAAAAGATGGTTCCTCCCTTAAAGACCTAAAATTTTGAGGTACTGAGCAGCACTGACTGAACACTTTATAGAGTTAGGGGTATAAATTAAAGCATACAAAAAAAGCTGCCTATGTATGGTACCACAGCTTCGAAGAAATAATCTCAGCGAAAGGGTATGAAACAATGGTAGATAAATTTTGTTTACCAAGAAACACAGCCACATGCGGAAAAACCAATAATGATGAATTCTGGTCTGTTTTAGCCACAAGGGAAAAATATTTTTTGTAACTGTTATTATGTTTCCATGTTCCCCACCATGCACACAGAAACAAATACAATGTTTTCCTTCTCTCTGTTTTTCTCACTTATGGTTTCTGGTACACATTTTCCTACTCGGGTGATTGAAGAGTGACAGTGCCACATGAAGTTATGACTCTGTAAATGTGAATGCTGAGTACTATGTGTATGAAGTTCATCTGGCAACTTTTTGTCTGAATAAGAATAGGTTGTTTTCCTGTGTTTTTCCATTTGTTCACAAAAAAAATGATTGCCGTGATTTTTTTACTTAGTCAGCTTATGATTTCTCAGCCTAGACAGATTGGTTGACTCTATCCTTCAGAAAAAATCCAAACAGAACATAACCTAATCCAGGATATAAATTTTAGATCAGTGCTGCCGGAGAGCTCAGGCTCTCATTTAATTTTTTTTTTTTTTTTTTAATATTGCTGTACATGAGATGAAAAGATTTTGATCTGACAGTATCAAAGAAGCCTTAGATTTCCAGCAAAGCCCTGGAGGCTCATAATAAAAGATACTGCCTTTTTTTTTTTTTTTTTTGGCTTCTTTTTTCCCCTCCCAAAATAGTCATATTCTTCATACTAATTTTATTTTAAAATGTTCAAGAGATCATCAGCTGCTAGTACACAGAGACTTATGAAATAGGCAGGATTGAAGCAGTTTAAAAAGGCTAGATTGTACCTTCTAAGTGGCTTGTGAAAAACTTCAGTTGTCCTCAATTTATACTTTATTATATTTTTCAATATAATGAAAAAAAAAGTCCATGATGGACAGGATATTCTGTCTGGTCTTAAAAAAGGAGTCTTGGGAGACTTTGTAGAAGTGAATTTAGAGAGTCATTAAACTTCATTCTGTTCTCTTAAAGAGGGAAGAAACTGCCCTGAGTAGATTCTGACCTAAGGCAACCTCACCGAGGCTCAGGGTACTTAGGAAAGCTGAGGAACCTGATGAGGAGAAATGCATTATAGATCACAAGTGACTTTTTTTTCCCCCAAATCTTCCTAGTCTGGATGTCTGTCTTTGAGACAAGAAACTAGAAATTTACAATTGAAACTCAGGGACTAGTATTTTTGTCCCTAAGAATCTCAGAAAAAGAGGGAACTGGCAATGGTTCTGAGGTTCTAGCTGCAAGAATTAATTGCTGAGAAAGAAAAATAGACAGTGCTTAAAACAAGTACAGATGGAAATGAAAGTACTAAAATCATGGCACCCCACTGGGCCCAAGGTGAAGACAAAGAACACACAGGCCAAGGGTGGTCCAGGAGCTGTGTACCCAGTGCTCTGGCCCTGTCTGGTCACTGTGTACTGATAAATTTCAAAGAAACAAGCTTTATAATATCTGTGTAGTGGTTATAGCTGTTCATAAAATTATGCCAGAAAAAAAAAAAAAAGATGCTTATTTGGCATATTCCTTCAGGAGGAAGAAAAGTCTCAAAATTCAACAGCTTTGTTCCTGCATTTAAAAAAAATAATGATAAAATTGTTGCTATCTGATCAGGCAAAGTATCAGCTTCTTTAATACATTTCTTTGTTTGCTTGTTTCTCTTTCTTAAACACAAGCATAAATAGAGATGATGATTTCATTTCATTAAAATTGAGCACTCTAGCTTTCAGACCTCAGGTCATGATACTAAAAATAACAGCAATTCATTCCTATTCCACCTGAAAACAGTTGCTAACATAGGCTCACATTATATCTGGGAATCTCATGGTGTTTTTCAACATTACTGGGTTTAGTAATGAACAATATATGGGCAGCTTCACATAGAAAGGTGGCAGGGGGAAAAAACCCTTTTCCATCCACATGACGTTCAAAAATCTGTAAAGACTAATTCAAAGACTGGAATAGGTGGCAGATGCACCTATGTGCCTTCCATTACAGTTTCTAATGATAAGGTAGCAGAGAGGACTGTGTTCAGGACTCTAGAGCCTCCTACCCCAAAGACACTAGATTGAGTTGAGACTAATGACTCACAGCTGTTAGAACATGATTTTATGTTATATTAACAATGGCTTCTGAAAGATGCAGGGAATCTTCACTCAATTACTGTATATTTATTTGCAATCCCTCTGTTTCGAAATGACCTGTAAGCAAACCAAACTTTTATTAAACCAATTTATGTCTTACTGAATTCTTGTTGGAGGCTCCCTGAAAGGGGATTAGTTGATATCTGCAAGTACCAAACGCTCTGTAGGAGTTTAGTTTTGTGTAACCTGATATACAGTCACAGTTGTGTTAGTTTTAAGTTTTTTTTTTCCCCTACTTTTATTTATTTTGAATATTATAGGACTTTCTTATGAAATTTATATAAGTCAATTAAATTCTTACAACTCATGGGTATTGTGTATCAATATACAGACTTAAAATGAAGTGCTTAGAGACTAAGGTTTAGAATGTAAAATTAGTATTTTCATTACATATAATATTAATGCTCCGACTTTGTCACTATTTGTTAACGCGACATGCAGGTTTTTTTCCTTCTGGAAGCCAGTGTACTTTTTCTAGGTATGTCAATATATTCATTGAACATTCAAGTTATCATGCAAATGTAAGCCTTCATTTATTGTGTCCCTTTAATGTGGGCACCTTTCACCATGTGCAGAGGCTCTATAGTAGTACTATACACAGTTTGTAAGGATACAGCAATTATTCACTGGCTAAATACACAGAGCAGGTAGCTAGGAATAACTAGACTAAGCATGGATATGCTCAGCATCTCCAATACAGGCATCTGATGAATCTCTGCTGTCCAGACAATCATTGTTCTAGTGGGAAAGTGTCAGACCTTCCTTGGTCCTTGGAATAGGCTGGTTCTTGATCTTTTTGAGTTCTCATTTTTTGCCTTGTTGCTTCTTTTCAGCATTTCACACCTTTTCATATCAGTATTTTTCTCAGAGTCCCTGAGTTGCTACTAGTGTTTCAACAATTTCACTTCTGTCTTAGTTTGTATTTTTCTCAAGACGAAAATCTTGGCTTTAGCCTATATCCTCTCTCACAGCTCAACAATTTTTCAGTAAAGCTGAACCAAGGCCACGTAACCATGCCATACAAAACTAGGCCACAGGCTACAGACAGCTAAACCTCTTTGCCACAGATTGCACAGAGTGTAAACACCGTTCTGCTGAAAAATTTACGGCTTAAGACTGAGGAGACAGGTATCGCACACACTTCTGAGATAACCTTAAGGTCAATTATATCAAGGGTAAAAATTTCTGTTTACCTACATCCTTTGGCTTTTACTTGATGTAATGAAGTCTGGAGACAATCTATGGACACTTAAGTGCAGTACATACATAGAACAGAGGATATGAGTCATCGTTAAGGTCTCCAGGATGGACAGTTTGTTTATCTGAGAAGTTATTATTCTTTAACTTTTTTTTTTTTTACCCTAGTGGCTGCCTGATGCTGAAAAAAAATCTCTAATATTCTTGACAACTGGTAGCTGAAGCATCAAAAATATATTTGACAAATGAACACAATGTTATTTTATGATTATTAATGCAAAATTATTGATATCTATGTACAGAATTGCATGGCTGGAACTGGTTGAATAAACATTTTTTGGAAGAAGATTTAAGGTAACACTTTCTGCAGACATACCTCCTTAAAATTTAAGCTCAGTTACTTATACAGCAGTTTGAATTGTCTTTTAACAGCTATTTAAAAGTGTTTCTGAAGGGTTTTTCCAGAATATAAAGCTAGATGGCAGTTAGATTTGCTAGATTAATCTGAGAGTTTAGATTATACAATACTGTTTGTTTTGGGCACCCATAACTACCTTTGCATGACCCTGAAATATTAGATTGAAATCTAGCTTTCTCTCAAATTCTAAGAACAGTTCTGCATCTTCTGCATCAGCCATGATTAACCTTCTCTACCCAGTTCATATTAAAAATATTTACAAAAAAATTATGCTGGGAGCTGGGGCTGTTATCCACTGTCTACATTCAGCAATGAAAGGCCCATAAGTAACTAAATTCTGTTTACTTGGAATTTGTGACTCTAATTCTCTTATTACTGAATTCAGACTGCCCCAGAACCTGTAGCAATACTTTTTGCCTTTCTTTGAAATATTCTTCTATGTTAAATAGCCTCCCTTCTCTTATTTTGCATGTCCTAATTGAAATAAGATGTTCTTTCACTGTTCTCAGGAAAAGGAAAGAGGTTCTCTTTGTGACTCTGTGCTAAAAAAGAGTGGGAAAGCATTTAGTTCACAGCTTGCAGATATAAAGACCAATTTTTTTTATTCTCTGCTCTGCTCTTTATTTTGTCATATTGCCAGCATAATTCTTGAATAACAGCAACAAGGCAAAGTAGCTAGAGCTGGTCTCACCTTTTCTGTTAGTGTTTGATGTTCTCATTTTTGTTTGTAACAGTCACAGACAGAATCTCCACTGAACCATTGAAATATATTTTACACACAGTTTTGTGGAGAGAGAATATAAATATTGTGATAGTGATTTGACAAGAGTTTTAACATTAGACCAAGCAATTTTGCAGTGTAAATAAGTACAGGATGAGCTGAATAGTTATTGCCTCAGGAAGGAGCATGATATGTTTTCATTGTATGTGTAACTTCAGATCATCCATGTTTTCCTCAGCTGCTCCTGGATGGGCACTGAAGCGAACACCTTCCTGCACATGCTTGAATGGACATGATACACTCAGGACAGTCTGCTGAGAGTGTCTCTCAGTGATTCCTCTTCCTTCTTATCACTGAAAGTTTCCAAGATGTAAAGCTATTTGCCAAATACTTGAGTGGTTGACATTTATACTTGTCCTTAAAATTGCATGGTTTGTTATTATTTCTTTCTGAGGGAAGTCTTGAATGTCACATTATAAGGAGATGCTTATACCACATGCAGGAAAGGGTGTTGCAGATGTTGACATTTTTTAGTAAACAGGGAAAGGGCTCATCTGCCACAAAAAGAATAGAAAATATTGCATGTCAAATTCAGTTCACTGCTCTGTGATTTTAACACTGACACATCCTAGGGACCTTGGGATCAATACTGTTCATAATCTGATTTCCCAGAATAATTTTTTCTCATATGCAAACATCACCAAATCAGTTGTCATTTACAATTCAGCACTTTTGCATAATGCCAGAGAAGCTGAGCAATAATTAAATGAACTTACTCTCACTTCATTTTTGACCTTGAGAATTGATATGAGAGAATCTGGGATGGTGGATCTCTGTGGTGAGTTCCTGTTTAGCAGCAAAAGAACAAACTGATCTCTGATCTAAGGCTGTTAGTCTCTCTGTTCAAAAACATTAGCATTATTGGATCTGAACAACATCAGTGCAGGCGGAAATCTTGTTCTGGGAACATCACAAAATCTGAATGATGGTGCAGAAAAAATTCTGAGAAGAATGCAAGCTGATTAAAATACCCACAGGACTAGATCTGAGCACCTTTCTCTGCCAAGAATACCTGCATTTTATTAGTTTGAAAAGTTGTGATTTTCTTTTTCAGAGTAATAACTGCATTTCAGACAACAACAAGATGGTAATGTTGATCTGTCTGTGTAGTAATATAAAATCATATTTATATGTAGGCTAAAATGAACCTCGGACATGTGTAAACACTCTAACCTCTCCTTTGACATCCAAAGCACTTTCCATGTTTCTGGGAAAATGAGACTTTTCCAGTATTTTAGAGATTATTTTTCCCCCTTACCAGGGATATCCTACCCAGGAAATCTATCTAGCACTCAAGGCCTAGCTAGACTGCTTGTTTAGAGCTAGCTTGACTTTTCAGAGCAGTAGCTTTTTTTCCAAGATGATGAAGTAGTGCTTTGTGAAGATTGTTGCTATTGCAGTTAAAGCTGCTCTAAGCACAAAAGCCAGCTGCTCTGGTACATTACGTGGAATCTGCTTCTCATTCTAACACAGCTGATTTTGTCTTGTTTTCTTCTACTTGAGAATAGCTTGTTCCTGAATCTCTTGCTTCTTAGAAAAGCTTTCTAAGATTTCTAAAACTCAGAAATTACATTAAAAAAAAAAAACAACCAAACACAAACACATGAAACAACAACACCTGAGATCTAAAAAGTTCTTTTTTTTAAAATTTTATTTTGGTCTTAAAACTCTCATGTACAATTAAAACACTTAGAACAAACACAGTCATGGATAGCAGAGGCTGAGAGACAAATGCTCCTTGGCTTGATAAAGCTAAACTCTTTTTTTTTTTAAATAGTGGAGTGTCAAATATAGAATTGTTGCCCTGTCAAAAGGCAACAGAGTGAAAGCTCTGTTCATTCATTAATGTCTTGAGATATTGCTACAACATTCAGCAATGTCTTGAGGCACAAAATACAAGTTACTTTAACAAGCATTGGGTTCACTGTTGTCTAGCATCCTGCCCTCAAGAAAATGAGTCACTGTGGCATATAATTGTTACCTTAGTCTGACTTCAGGCTGCAGAAAAGGCTATTTTGTATGACAGTGGGAAATTTCAGCACTCAGACATCCAAGAGAAAAATACATTTTCTTTTACTAGGGTTTTAATTTGGAAATTAAAACCAAGCCAGTAGAACAAGATTAAGGCTCAGCTTTCCAAAGCGATAACATTTCTTGAAGGACCAATACTGTTTCTGTTTAGAATATCTGCCTACGTGGATCCTAATCATAGACCAATGAAATTTTGAATGCTTTCACCAGTCATTTCTTTTGAGGCAGCATATGCATTCAGTCTGTCTGCTCTTCCCCTCCCAAGAAGCATAAATCAGAGAATAATCCCTGTTGCTGATCGGTTCATTTTTGTTGCTTCTGACATGAGGAATAACCCAGAGTCCTTTAAATTACAAGACCTAGGTTTTATATATACTTTTTCTCACTGTTCTTTTTCAATTGATACTTTGATTTCACCTTATTTATGCTGAGGTTTATTTGTGGGGATTTTTTTCTCTCTTTTTCCCCCCCCCCTCCATGACAATGGTATATAAAATTATTTTTCTCTAGGTAACTAAGGTTTAGAAATAATCCAGCAAGATTATTGCTGTCATGGAATCAAGGTTTGTAGAGTGCATCTTATTTTAGAATATTAGTAAGGAGTAATGAAACAATAAAAGAGCCCTCAGTAAATAGCTTTCACTGTTTGAGCATACCTATAAAAGCAGGTTCTATACAGTTTTATTTCAACAACTGATTAGTGACTGATTAATTCAGAAAAAGTTGTCACAGCTTTTGGGCGATGTAGCCAGTTGCCAACTGTTTTCCTCAGCTGTTTTCTAAGGAACAACATTAATAAATCTGATCTTACTCCGTCTCAGTCAGTGGAATTAATAGCAGTTTATTCTAGGCTCACAGGTGGCTAAAGCCATAGGAAAATTGTTTCATATCATCTTTCAGCTGAGAACAGAGCTTCAGAACTTATCTTTGGTCATTGGTCAAACTGAGCCTCAGGTTATTTGGACATTTGGTTCACAGATTCTCTCAACACTATTTATTCAAGAAGTCTGTAACCTGTTTACAAGCCCAGCTGGCAGTGGATGAGCCTTGGAGTGAGCTCTGGCATGTATATTTTTCCCTCTTCAGTGGTGCACAGGTTTGTGAAATGCATGCCAAATAGTTTTGTTTTCTATCCCAGTATCTGATGCTTCAAAGACCTAATAGCTGGAGTGAGTATGTGTGAAGCAAGCTCCTTTGGATCACCACTAGGTATGTGCCTAATGATTTCTGCTGGATGCTTAAAAAGCACACAGAAGAGCTATAACACAGACGTGCAATAAGAAACCAATACCATAAACTTTCAGAGAGGGGTAAAACCAGACCATTTTGTCAAGAACTTAGTGTCAGTGTAGCTGACAGTGATAGTCAAAGAATCAGTGGACTAGCTAGGCAGAAAGTTTGCATCATTCTCATCATCCCATCTACGGCCTCTAAAGAAGTCAGAGTTGAACAATGTTTTCACAAGTGGAAAGTTCCTAGCAACTCCCATTGCATCTGGTAAAAAACTAGCAGAATCAAGGACTGCTCTGAAGGAGGTATCAGTCAGAGCACCGGAGATGCAGTTTACTTAGTCATATAGTCATGTTTACCTGGCATATATTTTCTCATTATTTCTACCAGTTCCAAGTCTTAAGAATATACCATACACTTCCACACCTAAAAGCAGGTGCTTACCAGCCAAGTCTTTCAGCTGAGGCACTTGATAGCAGCTAGCTCTTGTAAAAGAGGCTTAGTCATTACTGTAGTGCAACATCTAAGAAGAGTGTTTACTAATTCTATGAAATCCATGCATCTGCATTTGCATTAATTCCTCTTAGAAGGGGAATCTCTTTGTAATAAGCTAAGGATCACAAAAAACTTTGCATATAAAACCAGAACTGTCTCTTTCCTAGACGTATTTGTTTGATTATCCTGCATTAATTACAACATATGTAACAACTAGGCATAAATTAAACTATCAATGTTGTTGGAATTAGACTCCATTAGTCTCACCTCACTCTTCTGGAACACAGCCCTCACTGAGTTAGGACACAAATGCAAAGAAAAGTCAGTTCCTCTTGTCAGTACTGACAGTGTGATAGTTTAAGAGTGTAAGTTTTTTTCATAATCACTTTTAAAGTTGGTCTGAGCTTCAGGGTATATAGGTCAGCCTTCAGAGATGTTTTCTAATACAATGAAATGAGCCCTGTGAAACTTCAGAAGGACCATGTAATCTGAGAGAAGCACTAGGTAAAGAACCTAGAGTTTGTCCAGCTCAGCAGCAAGAAGGACATCAAGTTTTAAATTCTTCCAGAAGACTTGAGAACAACAGATGCCCTCGAGAAACAGCAGAAAGGTTTGACAGATATATATATTTTTTTTTAATAGGAGGGAGAAGCAAGGGACTTGTTTCCAACCCTCCACCCAAATGTTGAAAAAAAGCCAAAGGAAACCAACAGCGAAATCAGTGGTGGTATTTGTGGACTAGGTACTTATTTGCTCACACTTTACCTGTATAGCTGTGTACTTTATCTTGGAGAGGAACTTACCTACTCTGTTTTTCCCTTGTATAAACTGAGTTACCTAAGACATTTCAGGTCATTTCCTAAAACAATTTTTAGTCAACTTATTTGTACTTTGTATCTACAGATGCAAAAGACTATACAGCACCTCCTTCTTCCCTAGACATTAGACACGCTCCAGATTAAAGTTAGTATTTCTGTAGGCAAAAACACCCATACATGCAACATAATAGGTTTTGGTGGAGTTGTGGTTCAGTATCCACATCTGACAGGATCCCCGGAGTATCTGAACTGCCTTTTGAAAGAAACTCGCTTGTAAGTTCTGGAAGCATAGGATGAAAGTAATTGCATGTTTAACAGCACAGAGAATACCCTCAGCTCAGTGCTACACCCTGAGAGCTGTCCTTTGGGGAAATTAGATAGTTATTTCATCCAGAACTAAAAAGTCCCACTGGCAAGAATGAAAACTCTTACCTTTACAATCAACTGAACTATCAGTGAGAAAATTAATGAGAAAAGTCTTACACCTGACTCATTAATTTCCTTTCTAGAATAATACAAAGCTTTTCTCTACAACCTCATTGTGACTCACAAAATATATTTGTGTCTACTTGGGAAAAGGAGATGTATTGGATTTGCATGCCAAGGTGTGGGTAGCAGCCGGGCTGTTGGAGTGGCCTCCATGAGGAGAGACTGAGGCTGTCCCATGCCAGACACAGCCGGTTCCTGCCAGCTCCAATTGACCCACCTCAGGGCACAGCTGAGCCCCTCAGCCATGGGTACGTGCCTCGGGGAAAATGTCTCTAAGAAACAGCAGAAAATTCTGCACAGACAGAGAAGGAGGGAACAAAAAGTGTGAGAAACAGCAGAGGGAACATCAAGGTCAGAGGAGGAGGAGGAGAAGGAGGAAGTGCTCCATGCTGGAGCAGATAGCCACACTGCAGCCCATGAAGGACCACGTTGGAGCAGATATCCACACTGCAATCTGTGGAGGACCCCACACTGCAGCAGGTATCCATGCCTGGGAGGAAGCTGCAGCCCATGGAAAGCCCACACTGGGGCAGGGGAAAAGGTTGAGGAGGAAGGAGCAGCAGAGAGGAACTCTCATGTACTGACTGTGACTCCCAATTCCCCATTGCCTCTGTGATGCTGGGCAGGGTGGGGTGAGGGGGAGGAGTCAGGAATGAAGGAATGAAATTGAGCCTTGGAAAAAAGGGGGTGGATGAAGTGTCTTGTCTCTCTGTTTCTCACCATCTAAGTATATTTTAATTGGCAATAAATTAAATTAATTTTCCCCAAGTCAAGTCTGTTATGCTCGTGACAGTAACTGGCTAAGCAATCTTCCTATCTTTATCTTCTGTGAGCCTTTTCGTGTTATTTTCTCCCCCTGCCCTGTTTGGGGAAGGTGAGCGAGTGAGAGGCTGGGTAGGTATCCAGCTGCTATCCAAGGTTAATCCACCACAGGAGGGCTGACAGATGTTCCTGCAAACATCTTTACAGGAAGATAAAGCTTATGTCTTCCTAGGAGCATCGGTAATATGAACAGAATTATTTCTTGCACTTGCTATATGGAACACAGTGCAAAGTTTTCTGTGATCTTTTACCACCTAGATAAATCCTACTTAATTTTAGGCACTTAATTGAGGCATCTAAGTTAGAAGCTTAGTCACCCTAGTCAATGAAAAGGAACATGTGCCTTCAGAGGATGATTCAAATCTTTAATTGGACAAAATTTCACTCTGGAGGTGTTGAACTCTCACCATTGATTATGAAAGAAGCTGCAGACAAGTGCATTCTTACCAAGGTGTTTCAGTTAACTGCCTTAAGTTAAGCAGGATGAACCAGAGCATCTGTGAATGAGGAATTACAGCACTTGATCTTTCTTCTACAAAAGGAGAACTTGGTAATAACACTTTATAATCTGCTTTTAATGTATTGCTCACACGAGCCATGCAGTTTATTCTAACCTTTCATACACAATTGAAATGCCCCTTTCTCCTTAGTATATGAGGTTATTTTAACATTTGATATTTTTGGACTCATGGTTTAAGGTGGATGCACATTTTATTGTTGCAATTCTTTTCTACACATGTGCTGTGCTTCCCAAGTAATATTTCTTGCAGATGAAAGCATTACCAAAATGAACTAAGCATCATTAAAAACGGACAGAAGATTAGGAGAGAATTAAGTGTAGGTGTGCAATTTTAAAATCCAAATGACACAGTTTGAGCACTGAACAAATATTATGTGACACTTAAGATCATCCCTCTCAAATTTAACTTTTGGGTAAAATATTAATTTCATTTGTTTTCATGCCAATTCTAGCAATCATCACATAACACTAATACAAAACTAGAAGCCGATGGCAGACAGATGAATTTTTTGTTAGATTGATGTTAGTCAAACTATGGGTTTAACTATTTATGAGTTAAATAATGCCTCCTTTCAACAGTTTTCCTTCTCTCCTCCTAAATTGGTTGTTGTTGAGATGATGGTCTCCTTCTTGAGTGCACAGCAAAGAAACAATCAATTCCTGTTAACTGAAACTTTTCTTTTGGGTGATTTTAGTGACTCAGTAATAAGGAGCAACTCTGATCAACCTTAGTCATTGTGCATATTAGAGTCACTTCATAAATACAGTAATTAACATGACTGATAAGAGGAACCTGGGCAATTTGAAAAAAAGGCTATAGTTCTCCAGTGAATTTGTAATGACATTGTTATAATTTTGGTTGGTTTGGTGTTTTTCCCAACTATGTTCTTCATAACCAGTTTTGGCTTCTTGTCCATCTGCCTCCAGTTGTAAACTTTGTTTAGTCCTTGTTGAATTTCTCAAACGTTGTATTTACCTCTATTCCTGTACTTCCATGCAGTGTCTCAATTTTTGCCTCCTAGACGATGTTGCTGCAGGGTGCTGCATTTTCTTTAACAGCAATACTGAGTTTTCTTCTTGCTATTGCAGGGTGCCAGGTTGCTTTTCCTGCTTAAATCTCTGCATATATAATCAATTTCTTCAGCAAATTGTCTTGTGTTTTTTGTTTTTGTTTTAAATGATGAAAACTATATAAAAATGGGTTAGAGGAAACAGTCCAGTCCTTTGTGGTAGCTTGGCTTCTCTCCAATGCATGCTTTCTGTGGCCTTGCCTCTAATTCATCTGGTTTGTTTTCAGGTTTTCTCTAGCCAAAATATTGCAACAGGAGGTTTGCAGCAGATATGCAAAAGCTGGACTTTGTACAAAAAGTGCAGAATCCTCCCCACACCTGTCCTCCAGGAAAAAAGAATTAAGGCTAGGTTATCTGCTGGTAACTTTGTCTGTATCTTCAACAAGCAGCAAAGGCAAAATAAAAAAATACAGTATTCAGTACTGTATTTCAAATTAAGCCTTACCTGGAGCCATCTTTGTGCTTGCATATAAAGTGAAAGAAATTATGAACTCAAAAGGAATCTGTAGTTATTGCTGAAGATAAATATCTCAATATGAGACATATGTACTAAGTAAGATATATACAGTCATACAGAAGGGCTCAGGTATTGTGGTAATAGCTAACTATGTTGATTGTGAGATGTACTTATATTTTGGCAACCGGAAAAAAAATGGTGCAGTGAGCAGTCTTATTTTAATATACTCAGCTTGAGGGATGAGCTTATTGCATTTTGTTTTACAGTCTCACTAGCTACTCACTTTGGACCATAGGCTTTTGCAAATACTTGCTGTTCTGCTACCTAAGTTTAGCTTTAATTGATATAAAGGGGCAAATGGAAGTACGCTTATGAAAAAAGACATAATTACCTATTAGAAACCTGAAAATGTATATATTTGGTTTGTAAAATATCCGTTCTCTTTTTTGAATAGCATAATCTTTTTAATAGCATTAAGGAATACAAAATCTGAAGGCTTGTTTTCTTATTGGCCTTTATGGAATTAAACTTTTTACCCATTGCTTTAAGAATTATTTCTTTTGGCATTTTTACTGAATTGAGCTCCTCTGACTCTCTGATTCCATCATTGATTAGCTGATAACTTGCAAAAAGGCCATGGCTATATATTAAAGACAGGAGCCACAACTTGAAAAGAGCCACTTAATTCAGTTTTTGTCCCAGTTGTGTATGCTAATAAGGTAATTTGCAATATGTATGATATTAAAATGAGTCAAATCAGCCCTCTGAATCTGGCAGACCAATGTGCTGTTGAGAGCCGGTTGTGCCTCCAAAATTAGGTGCTAATCAGTTTTTCAGCAAATGTGCAAATGACTCTGGAATTCTGAGGCCACTGAACAAACTCCTGATAATGAAACAGCAGTACAGACAACTTGTATAGAAGTTGAATACTCATTTTCATTGAGTATTTCATCTAAGATAGAAATACTTATCCAATGGTATAACACATAAATACATACCCTAAAAAGTATCAGGGAAGTGGTAAGGGGTATTCTGATGAAGGAGGATGTGACCAGTCCCTATTTTGCCAGTGCAGTCACAGTGATCACAGCCTGCTTACTGACCACACACAATGCTGGAGGGCCTCTTAGCCATATGTTCCAGGTGCTTTACACAACCTTGTATGATGTTATTTTGGAGTCCCCTTGTTTGACTTGGAATCATGATTCTGCTGAAGTCCCGATTGTCCTAAAGCTCACTAGTTGATAAAAAAGTCCAAATCATCAAAAACTTTAATCATGCCATCCTGAGACATTTTTGTACAAATTTCTTTTGTTCCATGGGTACAAGAAGATACTCATAATAATGCAGTGTGATCAGGCACATTTTATAAATGTTGCAGGATGCTTGAAAAATGTCAGGTTTTTTTCCCCATGATTTTTATGATGCAGCTGTCGTGTACCAGGCAACAACATTATATTTTCACTCTATAGCCCACCTCTCAATAAGACTAATCATCAGTCACACATACTCTTCCTGCTGGCTGAAAGCCTTTTCCTTCACCATGTAGTTGGTTTATGGTGTCTGGACTTAAAAATTGCTTCTTTGACACTCTTAAAAGAAGAAGCAAAACTGAAACAAGCAAATTACAGCAGGAACAAGTTGTACCAGCACTAAAGCTGTATTGTAATATAACGAAATTCTATCGTCAGGCAAAGAAAAACACAGAACTGATATGAAAAGCAGTTTAAAACTTGTGTATCATCACTGCCCTTCCTCAAGTGATTACAACATGAAAAGAAGTGTAAGAATAAATTTGCATTGTTTTTGTGTTCTTGGAACAAAAATTGGTTATATGAATGGCTTCTTGAGGAACTAATAATTGACTTGGGGGTCTTAAGAAACAAAATTTTTCTGGTGCAGCTGCTATCTCATTTTTAGATGAGATAAGGATTAAGAATACAAATTGCTTAATAAAGAGGAAAATCTTTTCTGTTAAACGTGTTTTATTCCCTCCTACCACAAGGGAAGCTGAAAATGCTTAGGTTCCTATTAAGAAAAAATTCTTAACCATCTTAAAACACATTCCTATGCCAGAAAAATAACTTGCAGTTTTCAGCTTCTTGTTGCATGGCACTAAGTGTGACCGTGTTTTACCCTTCCTGCCACATGAGACCAAAGACCTACCTATATCAGTACATGTCCTTTAACAGTGATGAGAAGCAGATGTTTGAGGAGAAGTTTAATATTCAGGCTTTCCCCAATGTAACATATTTCTAGCTTCTATCATGCGTCAATATGAGGACCTCTGAATCAGAGAACACTGTTGGATCATTGTGTTTAAAAGCATCAATAACTTTAAATATAATTTTTCAGCCTCCCTCTTTGAACCCTTTTTTATGTTTTCCCTCTAAAACATTCTGTGGCACTGAGTTCCACAGTACAAGCTGTATGAAATTATATGTCCCTTTGCCATTAAATACATGCCTTAAACCTGACAAGAGGGTCATTGTGTGCTTCCAACTTCTCATATTATAAGCAATAGTGAGTTATGATATCACAGGCAATCCCTGCGCCAACAGTGATTTTACAGACCTGTGTCATATTTCTTCTCAGTTCATTTATTTCCAGAAAGAGGAATCCCAATGTTTAGTTTCTCCTCATATAAAATTACTCGCTATGGGGTTATAGTTGGTTCCTTTCAATGTTTCTTTTCTAGTTCTATTTGATAGCTAGAGCAGCTATCTGAAGTCTGTAACCAGCTACTTCCAGAGCTGAACAGAAGCTGGCAAAAAAAAAAGCGCCCATTGAGATCTGAGATTTACTTTAGTTTTCCGTTTACTTAAATAAAACAATGGTAAGAAGCAGCTATTGGCAATGATGCTTCATCTTAAAGTACTAAAACATGTAATAATTTAAAAAGATAAACTATTGTTTTTCAAGCTAGTTAAAAACCCCCAAAATTACGGGCTACAGGAGTGACAATGGGAGAACTTTACTGTTATGCTTTTGAGAGCTGGGTACGTGCTGCAAGATGTTTGCTGTGAATATTCAGTAGTAGTTTTAAAGAAATTGACCTCAGTTCCATTTAGCCTCCTGTTGCTTGTTTGATAGCCATTTATCACAGATATGTAAATGTGTTTTTTTTCCTGTTCTGCTTATTAAAACAGCCTGTACCTAAGAAGAAAGTGTGAAGTTTTGGAATTAAAATTTTGAATTCATAGTTATAAGAATTCACAATGGGAAACATCATGGAATAATTTCCATCTACTGAAGAGTGGGATGATTTATTGAGGTTGGTTAATGTAATAATTTAACTACTTCAGGACCTTGGCAGGAATAAAGGAAGAAACCTTTTAATATTGATATCTTGCACCTGCTGACTTAAAGGTGATACTGGACTTTTTTCTTGGTTTTGGTGTTCCATTATTGGCTCTTGCAAATGTATGAAATTAGACTTCTTATTCAACAAAGAGATTGCTACCAGCTATGTTGGTGTCATGCTCTCTCTCTTCTTCTAAAATTAAATTATGGCATTTCATTAGAAGTATTGAAAATGGAAGTATTGAAACTGATGTGCATCAGTTTACACTTGGTTTGGCACATCAGCTACAACAAATGCAAAATTGTAATAAGTGCTTTCATTTAATGGTCACAGAGGAGATAAATATCAGTGTTCAGAAAGCTTTAACGTCCAAATGTAAAGTACAAAGAGACAGAATGGAGCTTGTAGAATGTCCTTTTGCAGAGGACAGGGTGCTGATACCAACATATTCTTGCCACAGAAGGTTTCCTTGTTGCCTCCCATCTGTTTCTTTTACTAAAAATCGTGCAAGAAAACATTGCAAAAGCCATCCAGAAAGTGGCTATTGAACTCGTACTGATCACTCATGCAGGATCAATTGTAGGATGCATCAGACTTGCTTCTCAGGTACAACTGATCTGTTTTTGAATCCCAGCCTTTTTTTTTCCTAGTTGTCCAAACAATGACAAGGCAAGAGTGATACTTTTTTCAAAAAACATTAACAAAAACTACTCAAATAGATAGCCTAAATGCCACTGAAATCCGTTGGAGAGCAGATATATTTGATCCCTTTGTGTAAGAGTCCTGCTCTTTTGTTTCTTCCATATCTCTACAATTCTTTCATCATTTCTTCGACTAAACACAATGAAGGAAAATAAAGTTCACTTTGGGTTATGTAAATGAACAGACAGGTGAAAACTGTCACAGAAACCAAGTAATGTTTTAAAAAAAATGCCAAAATTTGCTTTGTCCTGGCATAGAATAGATCTTGGTTTTCTGAAAAGGGTATAACATGAACCATGACATTTAATAAAGTATTGGTGTTGTGTTGTATCTTTTTTTGTATCTGAGACTAGCATATCCAATGCAACCTAGAGGACTGTGAATATCTGTGTCTCTCATGAAAGGGTAAATCAGCATTCAAGGGAAATACAGCATTTGCCTTCTAGTCAGTTGCATAGCTTTGACGATCAAGCAGTCACAAGCCCAGAAGCTTGAAAACAAGGAATAACCATAAGGCTATCTATCTCAGAGCAGAGTATGGAAATACTGAGAATCTCTTGAAATAATGTCTGAGAAAGGAGTCCTAAGCTAAAGATTTTCACAACAGAGCTTCAACTCTTGAAAAAATCAAAATGGTAAAAGGTTTTTTGTTTGTTGGGGCATGAGTTTTTTTGTTTGTAGAGTGAGACATAAGCAAATACAGCAGAGAGCATGGTTGGGTTTTTTATCCTCATTGGATGGGAGGTAAAAAGACTTTTAGGAGGCTAAAATGCATCCCTAGTTAAAAAACAGAAGTCCTGTTAATATTTTTAGGTCTAACGCCCTGTTTTCAATTGTGGTAGAGGAAAAGCATTAAAGGAACAAATTATTCCTTTAGGGACCTCCAGAAGATTTGTCATTTTAGGAAAAATGGAAGTGTCTATCTCATGATGCTTTAACAGCACTACACTGACTCCAGCTTCCTTGCAAGATCTGGGTTGTTATAAATTCCCACAGTCATTTTACCAATGATTTCTCATTTGGAAAGCAGTTTTCATTCATTTTCCTGTAACCTTTCTTCCATTTTTACCTCACATTCTTCATCTATAAATGGGTTTATTCTTTACGTGCCTTTATACAAATTCTGTAGATTTCAAGAAAGACTGAAGCCCATCTTCACTGAATCTGAGTTCTATATACCAAGTGTGATTGAGACACTTTCTGTACATTGAGGAAAGATAAAATTCTGGTCATGCTTTGGTAACATATACCTCACCAAAGCAATTGACATGCAATT
This sequence comes from Theristicus caerulescens, assembly GCA_020745775.1. Lineage (NCBI taxonomy): Eukaryota > Metazoa > Chordata > Aves > Pelecaniformes > Threskiornithidae > Theristicus > Theristicus caerulescens. The sequence goes on from CM036558.1 coordinate 91,164,725, forward strand.
CATAAAGTGGAATGGCTGAAAAATTACTCATGATTGCCATGGACCAGACCCCAAGACAAGGAGCACGTTAATTGAAAGGCTCTAATGTGCTTCTTCATAGGAAATGAGGACTTAGGTGTAGAATCATATATTTCAAAAAAAAGCTCAAGGTCATCTCATGACCTTTCTTACAGCTAAAATGCCTTTTTAAATGTACTTTAAAAACATATTTCAGTTTCAAATTAAGAAAAAATATAATTTCAGTTTTAATATATACTACATTCACATCTCTTTCTAAAGTGTGAAGCATGTAAGCAAGTAAAGGACAAGAAAAAGCAGAAACTTCATTTACCCAGTCTAGTATATATGGTCACTCAAGGCAGATGGAGTAGGTTTGCATTTGCAGATACATTTATAAGATGCTTCAAAATCAACTACAGTAGCAATATACTATTTCAAAATGGCTTTTACAGAAGGTTCAAACACCATGTGTACTTTGTCAGAACTGCCTTGTTTTGTAGTCTCTCTTATTACTGGGTTACTAGTTTAAAAATTGTCAAAGAAATGAAATCCAGAAGAACTGTCAAATTTCAGAAAAATGCCTTGAGCTGAATTCTTTGTGTATCTGAAACACCATGGCATAAAAAATAAGAACTGCCAAAGAACTGCCAGTGTTTAAAGGAAATCAAGGTGTCAGCAGAAAGAAATCTGTTATCAATAAAATTTCCATGCTAAAAACACAGGATGTATTTTCAAACAGTGTCACTTTAGATATTCATAAATAAAAGGTAGTTTTCCTTCCTGAAAAATTGCCTGTTGTGGCTCATTTCATTGTTATAAACTCATTGATGTGCAGTCATTTCATTGTAGTTCTTGTCAGAAAGTTCAGCATCTTGCTGTTACTCTGGGCTTGCCTGGCATCGGTGACAATTTCCACAGCCTCCTAAAAGTTCAGCTATCAGCAGATAACTCAGCATCTTCAGCCCTAAACAAAAGGTTTCTGTCTCTGCAGTCAATGGAGAATTGCAGTGATGTGCAAAGATACCAGTTTAGTTTATCCCAGACTCTTCATTCAACAATAAGACCAAAAAAGTCAAGCAAAGGCAAAGTCTTAGAGTTAGGTAGTGATAGAATTAAGATTGCTAGAGCAATAGAAATTTGTCTCCTTATACGCATGCAAAAAGAAGCTGACTTTAAATGCATGATATACTCAGTCTTCACCTCATTCTGAGGGTTCCTCCACTGGGCTCCTACTCCAGCTTTCTCAGCAAGTCTTTTCCCTTTTTCTCCATGTCTAGGCATGGGTTTTCAATGTCTAATATTCTAATAAATGTTGCTTTTGCATTTCATTTGCATTGCCCCTCAAGCCAGCAGGGAAAATACAGATTGAAAGAGGTGCCTGATATGCCCACTGCCAGACTTGGGATCTGCAAGAAAAGTCCAGACAAAGAATGAGGCTTTCTTAATTCTTAATTCAAAATTCTTCTTTGATGACTTTGCCTAATTGATAAGACTCTACTCAACATGTGTGAATAAACTGCTTTTTTTCAATGTGATTCTGAAATGGATGAAATTTACAGGCATAGACAAAAAACCATTGTGGGGGTTGTTTTTTTTTTTTAAGTAGTTTCATTTTTTTTGAGTATTTGAATACATTCTATTCAAATTGTGTTTATATAATAGTATTATTACTATTAGTACATACTATTTATATAATAATGTTATATGTTTTACAACACTAAAGAGAAGGACATGTCTAGCATGGGAAATGTTTGTGCTAATGGCTCTAGTCTTGGCAAAATTATAATTGATGGCAATAAGGTCTTATGTGAAAGATTAGAAAAGTTTAAGAGGCAGTCCTACTGACACTGTTGATAGTAAGTTTTGGTTACTATCTGTTTCTTCACCCCAACAGCTACCCAGGCTTCCCTTATTCTGAGTTTTGCTTTACTCCTGAGCTCTAGACAATCAAATACATTACATGTTTATTTGTTAGTGGACTTTTGTGTACCTGAGCATGATTTGCATTTCCCTTTCAGTTCTGCTAATTTCACAGTTTTTTGTAGTATTATCCTGTGAACTGAACACTAAAGTAATCTTCATGTTTAAGACCTGTATTTTGTGGTGGAACACTGCTCTGAAGAGCCAGATTTGGATGGGTTTTTTCTGCATCGTTTTCTGACTCCAAAAACATTCTTATTGAGATCCATGTTATTTATGAGGTGAACTATGTTTGACCATCAGCTTTAGAAACTGGCCTGTGTTTAAACACCTTCACATCTGCTGGTACTAGCCTATCACTTTTTCCTAGAGATCTAGCAACAGACGACTTGAACAAGAAATAGTCCTTACTATTCCCACACAGAAGGACCAACCCTAAACTCTAGCACTGTGCACCCTGAGGCAAAAGCTTCCATGAAGATGAAGTTGAATAGGTGATTAAGTCTAGGTTCATGCTGGGAGTTGCATAAATAGACTATCATAAACATCAAGCTGTCAGAGGGCAGACTACAAGTGTGCCAAGGCAGCCCTGATGTAATAATGAAGTCAAGCAGAATAATAAGTTTCTGTAAGCACAAAATTCCTTATAACTGAGTGTTTTCCCTTGAAATATTTGCTTCCATATTCATGCATTGAAATGTATGAATCATTAAAAAAGAAAAAAAAACAAAAAAAAAAAAACAAAAAAAAAAACCAAAAAAACCAAAAGGAGGTAGTTATAGGATTGTATCCATCCAGAAGATTATATTCAATCTCATAATCCTCAAAGGTGGCATTACCTCCCCACACACATATGCACAAACAAAATAAAAAAAATAGGTAGAATAATCTGATTGTCACCTCAAATTTTTTTTGCCAGATTATTCTATCAACATATATGTGGTGTTCCCAAGTTTAGAACATGACATTCTGGATTCTAAAAATAATTTCTGGAAATGTTTTGACCTGCAGTACATAATTGTGATAAGAAAACCAGATATTTTAACAATTTCACTAACCATGTAAATTAAATGTATTTCAGCTGCACAGTGGACAGGGTTTTTTTGCCTTTTGGAGGGTTGGATTTTTTTTTTTATCCAAAATGCGTATTATGAAGTCATAATATTTTTAATATGCCACTTTTAAAGGTTACCTACATTTTCTCTCATTCATGAATAAATGTTTTTGCTGTAGGTGTTATGCTCAGGGGAGTTTTGGAAGTTTACTGTACACCAGGTGCTCTTGAGAGAAGATAACTTGTTTCAGACTTATTTAAAATGTATCAAATAAGATGATTGCTTACCAACTGGAAATATTACAATTTCACTTCTAGGGCAGAATATTTCTGTTAGGCCTGTCTGCCTGTCAACCCTATACATTCTGATCACCACTTTCATTTTATCGTTATAAGCATAACCATCACTATCAAGTACTGTGGCAGAACCATTTAAAGAAAAGTGGGGGGAAAAAAAAGCCTGTCTTAAAAGCAGTATTTGCTGCCACTCCAAAAAAATCCCCAAGAAAATCTAACTACTATCCTTCTTTAACTTTGTACTAGCAAGTTATTCCTTGGTATAAAAACAACAGTAATTTTTACATCTTCAAATTTCTTCACTATGAGCCCTACAAAAATATCCAGTATTTGAAATATAGTTTAATGTTAGCTACACCCTTTCTGCTTTTTGCCAGTGGTTTGTACTAACTGATGTAGGAGAAGTGGAAGCATAGTGGTGCACTCTCTCAAAAATTAAATTTTCTGAATCTTTGTCAGTCTTTAAATATTGAACAGCGTGTGCCATTGGTTCTTTTTGGTGTCTTTAATGGAAATTAATGGTTTGAGAATAAAAAAAGAAAATTTCATAGGAATGGTCAGTTGTGGAAAAGTGGCATAAAAGGGAATAAAGCCTTAAACCTGTAACCTTGTGGGAAATGCTGTATAGCTTATAGATAAGTTTTGCTGGTAGTGCTACCTATAATAAAATTCACCTAGACTTTCTGTCTTTCCTTTCATCACGGTCCTTTGTTTCTTCTTCCTCCGCTATTGCTTATTCTTGTACCTCATCCCATCAAATGAACCACTGATCAACAGGAGGGATAAATATTGTTTTCCATTTACTTTTCTTAATCAGGCCACTATGTTGATCTGTCTGTCCTATCAATGCAATTTTAATCCTGAAAAAATTCAGATACATCCTAAAGAGAAAACTAATTACAACTTGTACAATAAATGAAACTTGTTTTGCTCACTTCCTGGGCTATTCAGAAGCTGAATGGTTCTGTAGAGCCACAAAAGGGTCCGTTCCATTTTTTTTTTTAAATAACATAGTCATGGCCCTCTCACAAGAGTATGTGGAGTGACCAGTAAAAAGGAAGCTGAAGAGCTGTTCAGAAAGCATACTGAGCTCCACGCTTCCTTATCTTTTTGACTAAACCAAATTGTGGCCTAAACCCTGTACTAGGCACACTATAGTGCAGTGAAATGAATCTTTTGTGGCAGTTTCTTTAGATTTCTTTTAATTCTAGCATTACAACCTTGCTTGTAACTACCCATATATACTTATGTCTATTTATGTATGTGTATACATACGTAGGTGTGCATATATATACACACATATGTAGTATGTGTGGGGCTTCAAACAAGAGGGGCTAGTAGAAGCAGTGCTCTGTTCTTTGCTGCATTCTATTTCACTCAATTTCTTATTCCAGTGTCTCCTGTTTTCAAAGTATTACAGATTTTCCTTAGGAATGCATAACACCAATACAAAAGATATTAAGAGACAGAGTTTGAGAACAATAGGGTTGTTCATCATATCTGACTATACAAAAATTAATTTGGAAAGGATACAGATACTAGTAGATAGAAAATAATGTATTATACTTGAATCCTACTGTAGTTAGTTAAAAATAGAGATATCTAAACTGCCACCAATATAGCTGCAGAGTTAACCACTTCTTGAGATGAATGGCTTCTTTCTGGATGAAAATGGTGTCATCATTTACACTCAGTTCTTATTTTTAAGGTTATCTATGTCATCATAAGCAGTAAGAACATTTTTTGTTTCAGCGAAAGCTGAGACTCTAGGTCACACTTAATACGATAATATTTTTTTGCTGGAGATTAAAGGGATAGAAATGCACTACCACTTAGGTTTACAAATGATAATTTAAATGAGGGTAATGTAGCTGTGTATATGTGCAAAATTGTAATTTCAGTCCCTTTCCCTCAGGAGATCTTTTTAGTTAATATTTTCAAAGTATGCAATAGCAGTTCCATTTAAGGGCAAATATTTATTTATTATACAAAACAGTTTATATCATGTTTATGTCACTATTTTAAAGAAAATAGCAGTTTCAAAGTTTGTTATTATTGTCTGTGATAGATATCTGTCCAAACCAGTGGTAAGGTTCTGGGTTTATATACATACATACATATCTAGTATGTTGTTAGCTTGTTGTTTTAACTTGGTCCTAATCCTTATATGAATATTCATTAACAGATACCTAAGATATAGTCACAATTGAAAGAATTCATATTATTTCATTAGCATTTTTGAATTTTAAATTCTCAGACTTTTTTCTGCAACACTTAATAGGGATGTTTTTGAGCTAGGACATCTATCTTTTTTTTTAAGGTATCATTTCTTTTCCAAGATATCTCTTTTCTCTAGTTAGTTCTTTTCAAAACTTGTTAGCTGGAAGGTTTGTGTTGTTCATGTCTATTTGTCATATTAGATCCCTAGAATCTCATCAGAACTATGTCAAATTGCATCAATCCAAAATGTGTCCTGGGCTTCTGATAACACAGTGCTATAGGAAAAGCATGGCTTGAAGGTTGTTGGAAGACAAATAGCTTTATCGTCATCACAGAAGTACTATAAGATATGCAATAATGTATTGAATGTTCACACAATATGATTTTTTGTTGTACTGTAGTAATCTGAAATTTTCAGTAGCCTGTGCTTTACAAAAAACGTACAGAACACTGGGCTTAATTTTATAGGGGTATTTGTAACCCCTGCTAGGGGAAGGATTCTCTTTCTCCAAAGAAAGATGTTAATGAGGTAGAGATAGCTTTCATTCTGGCCCCAGAAAAGAGCCAAATACTGAAACAGGAAATTAAAAAATGCTCCCTGAAGTTAAATAAGTTACAAGATACTGCTGCCCTAGCTAGAAAGCTAGGAATGTAGCAAAATTGCATCCTCTGGCTGCACAAGCTCTACCAGCAAATCTTCTGGCATAGATGCAGATAAACCAGGCAGAGTACCTTTCCACTTCTGCATTTTGTAGTACATGACAAAAGACAGCCTATCAGAAAAATGTACATTATCATATGCTGCTGCTACCATTACACTGAGGTGCCTTTAGAGTTTGGACAAGCCCGGGTACACACAGAATGAAGCTTTCTTATTTCATCCCTGAGTGCTCTAATGAAGCACAGAGACTAAGTCTGTCAGAACCAAAGAACCAACATGTTTCTTGAAGTGTACTATAAGTGTACTATGGCTTTCTTTGGCAAAGTGCATATCTTTCAGAGAAGACTGCTTAATTCCTTTTTTTTCACATTTTGTGAATGATTGAAAAGATCTGGCAGGAGATTCCATACACAGCCCTAAATTTTTGAGCTTTGAAGGGACAAGTCCAATTTTTTTCTCCCACCCTGCCAAGGCTACAAGCCCCGCCCGTTGCACCAGGCTTAACTTGCATAAATCCTTTAAATCATTTAATATCCTTTTGGGACTGAGATTAGAAAAAAATTCAGGCTGCAATTACCAGCTTATTGAGGAAAGGAAAAAAACCAAGATAGGTTCCTGAAAGTTCTCCTGCAATGAAGGGCAGCAATGTCATCTCAGCTCGTCATTTCTATTTGCTCAAGCAATTCACTCAGTGAGAATGACACCTTATCCAGTCTCTATGATCTTACTAGTTCTTTCCCATATGTCTCATCCTAATGAGCCTCCTAGCCAGTGGTACACAGTGTAATACATTACGTTTTTCATATTGGGGTTTTATTGATGCTCTAGAGTAAATTATATTTAACTGCTGTTGTGAATCTGATGCTGGGTACATGTTTAAAAGACAGTTTATGGGATTCCCTAGCAGTGGCTCCATCTAACTCTGAGATTCAGAAGATTGCCTCCACTATATTTAGCAATAACAGAAAACTGAATTTCCTATAGGTCAGTCCAAAATACTGGCCGCCTGTACACCAAAACTCTGTCAACTCCTCTGAGTAATTCTCACTGGGGATTTCGTATGCAATGTTGTCAATTTTATTGTGAGTCTTACAAATATTCGTGGTTTTAGCCCTCAGTCAGAATAAAAAGTTTAGATATATTCAAAATACCAAAGGCAAAGAATTATCTAGCATTTATTGATTTTTTAAAAATCATATAACTTTTATCCCAGTTGTGACTTTAGTGGGACAAACTAATGGATACTGAAAAAACAAATATCAGCCACATTGGATTCCCAACGAAGTGTTCTTTTGGATCCAACACACACCTCCCTTGTATCAAAAGGACTGTCTTTGACTTCTTTGGGGTTTGGCTTAGACTCAGGAAGCCAAGTGTATAATCATCAAGGGCGTGAGAGACAGCAATTTCATATTATTCCTGCTTTGGGGCTCTGTCAAGTACAGCCTAGGTTTAACATATCTGTGTTTCCTATGTGCCACCTCTCTAGTGCCACCACTGCTGCAAAACATGACAGTAAGGTTCAAGATAGGGAGGGCTTCTCACTTCTCAAAATATGTCTCTGAGGTTATGTCTTTTCTGCCAAGTTAGCTGCCATTAAGGTAATCTAGTCTGAATGGCTGCACCACAGTGAAATAACTACAAAGTCCAAAGTAGTGTCACAAGTTCACTCACAGCTCTAAGACCTTTCACTGACATATCTCATAATTTTTATTTCTGCAATAATATGATCTACATTACAAATTCCTTTGTGCTAATATGGCGAAGAAAATTTTCTGTCCTGTTGGATACACATGGGAATTGTGAGAAGGTGTTAGGAGTCTAATAGAATTTGACAATTTTCATCTGCATTGACACAGCAGTGCGGTCTTTTTAAACTATGATGAGACCAAAATTCAGCTTGTATCCCTGGACAGGCCAGCAGACCAAGTAAAACAGCCACAATATGCTCACATTTTCAAGGGTGCATGGACTCTAGCAAGGACCAACCCCCAGGCTGTAACTTCAGTCATCTTTAAAGCAAAGACCAGACTTGGAACTGGTCAGGTTGGGTGGATTGATCAAGTTATTTATATTGTTAGACTCCCAAAGTTTGCAAGTTATTTCTGGTATGCTGTATGTTATGCAATGTTGCCATCAAACATATTACATTGACATGGAAGGAAACAATTAGTTTGGGAAACAAGCATGAACATTTGGCTTATTCTGTGGAAATCCCAGCTCTTTAGTGTGCACAGAGGGCCTTTTGTCAGTCAGTTATTTTTTTGATTGCAAACTGAAGTCGCGAGGGACAGACTCCAGTGAAATCATTGTCTCCGAGCTGGCTGTGAGATAGACAGAAACCCCTCAGCCAGGGAACAGAATTCTCTTTCTCCAGTATAAATTTCCATAGTTTGCTAAATAATTTATGAGCTACATTGGCCCACAGTTTCCAGACTCTTGTGCAGCTCAGTCTGATACCAGGAAATTCATGAATAATAAGAACTAGTGTTCCTCCCATTGTATGTTGGTGCCAAAATTCCTATTTATTTTACTGGGAACAGGAGAAGGTCTTTTTCACTCAACCTTGCTTCCCAATAAGGAAAATCAAATTTCTTCTAAGGCCAAAAATGCGCTAACAAATCCATATTTTTATAGTAACAACAGTAAATAAACTTAATGTTGCAGTTCTTCAGTTTTGCCAAATTGTCGTCTAAAGCAACAGTAAGAATATGAGTCCAGTTTGTTCTGCCAATTTCTGAAGGTATCATAGAGGTTAAATAACAAACACCTAATGTTTCTGCTTTGGATGGTGTTATAAAGGAAATTGGATAAACACTGGAACATAAATCAAGAAAAGGTGCTAGAAAATGATGCCATCAGTTAGAAAAATGTGCCATACTAATACCTGATCTGTCCTCTTACTTGCTGAAAGTAGAAAAGAGAAAAGCATTTAGTATCTTGAGTAGTCCAGGCACTGATTGATTGCATCCCATAATGCTTTCTAATGTATCTTCTAGAATACCTTATAAATCATATGCGGTTTTTTTCTCTTTAAATGCTGCTTTATCAATTCTCAATTGCTCAACTTTCAAAATAAAGAAAGAAAATTAGGGTCTGAGTGGTTGGAGTTTCTCTTCTTACTGAGGGCCTTGATTCAGTTCAGTATTTAGGTGCCTGTATATCCTGAAGCAGGTGCAAATTCCATTAAAGATGTGTGCTTAAGTACCTTTGTTAATGGAGACCATTTTTGGTCTTTCAAAACACTGTGACATTTGTTGCATGTTAGAAAATCATCCTATCAGAAAAAGGTCAGACAAAGAAACAAGGAAAGCAGTTCTTTTCATGAATATAATTATGAGCTTGAGTTTCAGATCCACAATACAGTGAGTTTTACACAGCTTCGCATTTCACTGCAATTGTGCATGTGTGTGTCTTTTACACTTTTTTCTGCATACAAGTTGACTAGACAGTTGTAACCACCCTAATGAGCCCCAAATCATGGGAAAGCTGTGAAACTCCTCTGCTGTGGAAGTTGTGCATAGCACAAACTGGAGAAGGCAGTTGTGCTTCTTCCACCCTGCTCTTTGCAAACCTTTTGCTTGGCAAAAGGAGATAGGGAGATCTTGAGAGGTTTGAAATATAGATGCGATGTTGAAGGGCACCTGGATCTCATGCCAACCAGTGTCTGAACAGAATCTTTAATCTCTCTGATCTGTGTAACCTTGCTGAAAATTCTTCGTCCTAGCAAATAAGTCTAGGAGTAGCCCAGTAGAAATTGCCTTTTCCCATCAAGCAAGAAAAAAAAGAGTAAGAAAAGATGACAAAAAATAGGTCACAGGGATAGAAAGAGGGAGCACATTTACAAAGAGAGGAAAAGTAACTAACAGGGCCTTGGCCACTCAAGTGTTATCTACACTTCTATGATGTTCGTTTTGATTTATTTCAGGCTTCTGGGCCCTGCCACCTCCTTCTCCTGAGCTGCAGTTGATTTCAGCCCTATGTTTTCAAACCTGGAAAACTGTTCAAGCTTGGGTCTATTTGTAAATTCTTGTGGGGAATATCTTGCAAAGCCTTCTTTAGGCAAGAGCTACACCTTGCATTTCTTCAAGCATAGATGAACAGAGTGTTTTGAAACAGATTTGGAAATATATAGTGATGGTGGAGAATGTCATAAATCTGGTAGAAAGCATAGTTCAGCAAAATGTTGATAATTATGGGGTTTTACAGAAGCTGTCAATCTCGTTGAATAGAGATGAAATAACTGCTTTTATTACTCACTCCTTTAGCCCACTTTTTAAAGGGATGTAAGAAATAAGGCTGAGAGGTTATGCAGATAGCAATAGAGCAAGTCTGTATCTGAGCCGGGAAACCAAGTTTGGGTGCCTTCTACCGTTACCTCCCCTCCCACCTGCTGGTGAAAGAAACCAGAGCACTACATCTCAGTTAGTATTTGGATCTGTTTTAAATTGCAACCAACTGATAAGCTGTCCTTCCAAAACACACTAGTAGAAATTTCTTCTGAAAATATTCTAATGTTACATTTCATATACGCTTATTATACTATAAAATGATATTCTGATTTTCTGTATAGGCATCTTTTGATCTTCTCCTTATTTTTCCATCCAAGAAAAAATGTTCTTAATGGAATCAGAAGTCATAAATGGAAAACAGCCTATTAGATCACTCAGCCCATCTCACACCAAGGGGAAAGGCTAATAAACATAAGCCAACTTTTTTATAAATAGTCAGCAAGAATGATGCAGAAAATTGTAACCAAAGAAAGTCCATGTGTAGCATACAGTGGTTACTTTCCTAACTATAATGACAGGGAATTTCAGAGATTTGTGGGATCCCTGTCTTAAAACTCTGCCCTCATTTGCTAGCTAATGTGTGCATGATTTTCCAGCTTCTGATAGAAATCATCTCTCTTTCAGATATGATATACTTTTCCTGCCAGACTTATTTTGGGGGCTTTGAAGACCAACATGATATGGATTTGAAAGCATTTCCAGAATCTGACTTCAAACTGAATAATCTGCCCTTCAATATGTGACCAGATTGAGCTGAAACCTGCTTATAATCTAGTTCAGGGTGCTTGTCATACATGCAGAGCAGAAACGCGATGGTTGAGTTCCTCATGGAGGCTGTGCATGTGGGAGCAACCCATCACACCACGGTTGCAGAGTTACTGGTACCTGTGCCAGTGTCACACCATCCACCCAAGTCTGTTAGTTGCCTCTACTGATGTAAAGCCTTGGCAGTCTTGGCAGTTTTAGTCACCATGGTGCAAAACCAATTTCCCTGGAATAAACAAGGTCCTTACAGTGGGAAGGAGGAGGAAAAGAAGGAAATGGGATTGTTCAGCATAGTTCAAGAATTAAGTCCAGCTTTTTAAAAGCAGATCTGTCCAAAGTAAACTTCCCTGTGAAGTAACACTGCTTTCCTGCTAAGCTATTGTTGAAAGGATTTACATTTAATGGGAACAATGAATAATCCTCCTTGTTCTTCACTCATCCTGCCAATGAGCTCATGTACTATGCAGGACTTAAGGCTTATCACAAAATGCTAGAGGATCAGAGGGCTGCAGGGATAAAGTGACTGTCAGGTTCTGCGGAAATTAGAAAACACAGCTGTGTTGAGTTGCCAGACCTGCTCAGATTATCAGGACTGAAGTCTGGTACTGCACACAGTGCTGTGTCCAGCCTCCTTACAGCAAGACTCACTGCCTCAGTTAGTATGCTATGGTCAGGAGTGAGATCGAAGATTGAAAGTGAGGTTGGAGAGTGAGGAGCTCATTCCTTTCCATATTGAACTGTCATAAATCAAGATTAGTGCTTTATAAGTCACTGGACTAACAACAACATAAAATAGATGAGACAAAAAAGAGAGACCATTGCCTATTTTCTGTTATGTCACACTTTTCTTCACTAACTCTCTACCTCTGAAATATCTATTTATTTGAGAAAGTGAGGATTATTGTACGCATGTGGTGACAGTTTTCTCCAAGATCAGAGCTGATACCAGATGCGTTGTGTGAACATGAGAAAGGTTTCATCTTCTAAAAACTCTCAGATTAGCACCATATGTCAGAAAGAAATACACATGAAAATGTTAAGTAACAAAGAAAGCAACCTTTTTAGATGCCTCATGATACAAATTAGTATGCAATTTATGTCAGGTACAGTAAAAGTACAGCATTGATGCCTTGCTTTTTTCTCCAATAATTTGTTCTACATGCAAGAATGGTCAAAAGGACAGATTTCACCATTTTGCTAAACATCAGTTTAAGGACAATGCACCAGACTGCGAGTAGTTCCATCTGCACTGTTCTCCTGACCGTGTGGAATAGCAATTTCATTATATTTTCAAAGCCACTTTTTTTTTTTTTCCCTTGGGGACATTATGGTCACTTATTTTTGCTATCCACACCTGGGCACAGTGATATTAGTCTGTGACATTAGCCACACAGAAGTGGATGCACAGAGGTTTGTTGATATTCTGGTAGAGAACCTGCCTTCTTTAAGGACTGTGGCTCAAATCTCCCTAGTTGGGTAACATCAGACACATCTTTGATGCTCTTGATGTTCTCCGAGAAGTTCCTTGCAGGCAAATATCCTTGTCATAACTGACATGCTGGACAGCATGTTTAACAGAGAGACAAAGGATTACAACAACAGCACAGAGACTGAACTTCTGCCCCTTTCTCTTCTATCTGACATATTCTGCAAACACTAAATTCCACTTAAAAATCAAAATAAAATGAAGTAGTCTTTCCAAGTAAATCCTCCCATCGTGGAGAGGGACCCATTGACCAGGACAGGAGAGGATTTTGTGACAGTAGTAGCCTGCAGGGCTTCCTGGTGGTTACAGCATCAGCACTCCACTGCCCCGTGTCGCAAAGTCAGCCTCTCTCCTGCTGAGCATCGACACTGTGAGTGTTTCATTGAACACAGCAGAAATAAAGGAAGAAGTCAAGGAAAGTAAAAACAAGAAGGGGGGACAAGAGAAACATTAATAATCTCAGCACCAATCCCTAAAAAAAGACTAAGAAGAACAACAATTAGCTATAAAAGTTAAGCCACTCTGGAAGGAAAGATGTTGTGAACTACGGTTCCAAAATATCAGATCTTTGATATGAAGATGATAAGTCTTATGAAGAAAAGTGCTTTTTAAAAAGATATTTAGGTTTCTATAAACAGAAGAGCCTGAAAATCCTTCTCATGGCAAATGAAAATTATACAGCAATTCTTGCACTTATTTATTAATTTTCTTCATGAATTTAATCCTCTTTGTGCATATTTTCTGTATGTATTTTTTCTTTAATTTATAAATGATCCATTTATAATATTGTAAGCACTGGAAAAAATTTTATATGTTTCACCTAAAATATTCACAATATGCTCAGTTTGAAAAATTTGATTTCCTGTGCTCATATGTTCAGTTACAAGATCCACATTTAAAAATGTCCTCAAAGGTATGAAAAATATTGCTAGGTTGAAAGAAATATTTTTCACAGAGTGTAAGAATTTGTTCAAACAAGCATCTGACAGAAAGCAAGACTACAACTCAAGAGTGCTGTGATTTAGAAAACCAGTAGAAAAAATTCAGGTAAAAGACATGTGGAATTACTAACTCATAAACAATGGATTAAAAATATGAGTGAGATCTCAGGAAAAAAAAAAAAAACAACTCAAGTAATCTGAACAGGTACATAACTACAGACTATACGGAATCCTTAACCACAAACAGTTAACTTCTGGGTTAATTTTTTTTAAGAGATGTGTGCTATTAGAAAACTGAACCATCTCAAGGAGAAAGCACAGTTACATGCTAAGAGTATTAGAAAAAAATAGCCTGAGAGAGAATGTAAGTGGGTGGCTGAGAAAAAGTGAAATGTGAGTCATTACATCAGCAGAAAATATAAACTAAAAAATTGCATTAATTCATGCTGGTTTGAAATGGGAAAGTAACTGAACTTAGATATTTTGTTTTCCAGTTATTCTGAAAGACAGAGTGAACCCTATGCTACAAGGCAAGAAAGATGCTATAAGGTGCATAAGCGTGTAAGTTGATTAGTAAAGAGACATTGTTTGTAATAGTAAGCAGCCTTAGTTGTTTGCAGACAGTGGTCTAAAAGTTTAAGAGTCAGCAAGGTACCACTCACTGCACAGGATGAGGAGTAACACAGTTGTTCCTCTGTTAAAATTTTAATTTTACCTGAGAAGCTGTAGCGCTGAGACGGAGGACTTACAAATAACTTTGGAGAAGGCAAGCTGCCACAGCCTCTGCAGTCATCACAGGCAGTGCTCATCATCAGCGCCCAGAGGCTGGATGCAGGAGGCTAATTACTGAAACTGTCAAGATGGTATGGGAGACGCAGAAGTCACAAGAGCCGACCTGGAGAAGACCCTGAGGGTTCAGTAGAACATACAAACATCTGTCACCCAAACACCTCCAGGGAAAGAGTCACATCCAGAGTCCTCCAATCTCAGCTGAGGAATGCCAAGCAAGCTTATATTGATGAAGACCAAGCAAAACAAGGTTTAATTTGAAAGTCTCCATTAGCTGGTGTTCCACTCTAAGAAGATTTTTGAAAGTCACCTGTCGGCTGTAGTGTTGAATATCTCTTAATATGTTAACGACCTCTTCATAAAGCACCTTTTCAACAGTTTTGCATACTACAAACTCTTTCTTAAATTAATACAATCCCCTATCGGTATCAGGACACAGAAGTAAATTTTACTTTATTGGTGTGCAGATGTGTATGCATGGAAGCTCGATCAAAACCCCTGTACACGTAAAATTTTCTCCATTCAAGAAATGGGTTTGTGCTACCTTAGAGTTTCTCAGCAACTTTCCTACAATTATATTGATTATAGACAACTTTGAAATGATACCTGGCCATAGATGTTGGGCCAACCATCTTTCCAGCAGTCCATTGTATATGAATAATTTTGGCATCTTTAACATTTGATAAATTGTTAAAACAGGAAGAAAAGGCACCGATTTCTGGTACTGCATTTGTTACACATTTCAGGCAAATTATTTCTATGAGTTATTGACACATTGTATTTCCACTAATTTCTCTGCATGGTGTGATCCTCTAAATCTGATAGTTTGTTTCTGCTTCTATTAGGGAGCCTGAAATGTCTTAAACTGGAGCACAACAAATATTGAATGACAAATATCAGACAATGAAATACACTTCTTCAACACCAACTTTAATAGATGAACAATTATTTTTCTATTATTATTGAAACATGCTGAATTTGGCAAGGTAAATTCACTACTTGTTATTTGTAACATCTTTTGGAAGCATTTTTTAAAAAACATTGAAAAGCTCTAATTTCAAATATAATGTCTTCTGTTGTACAGCTTATATAAGTCAATGATGTTGACTGTGAGTATCTAAATAAGTGGAAGCACTTACGTGACTATTCAGATCTGGTAAACTCAAGTTTTCTTTCATTTTAATCACATTTGATTCCTTAAAACTACTCCATTTTTTCACATCAGAGGATAAGATGACTGAACTAATTGATATGTCTATCCCTGTTCTTTAGAATAAGCATTGTAATTGCTTGGACACTATCTATAATTATATCATTTAATTGATATTATAAAAAGGGGCAGTTTTGGTCTATGTGTTGTCCCATTTGACTCTGTTTGCCCCAAAGAGGAGAGAAGCAACAGGGATGAGACACGGATTTCAGTTTCTGCATGTGCACAGGGCAGACCCTCAAACAGGGGAGCTCAGAAAGATCCAGTGGGAAGAAGCAGTAGGAGATGCACATGACTGAGCTACGCTTCTACTGGCATGCACTCCTAGGAGGATCCATTATTTTTAGTTCAGAGAATCAAAGGTGAGAAAATTTGTTTCTTCTGTGCCTGTCACAAGTACCAAAGAGTAAGACGTTGGAAGGAATGTCCTTTGACAGAGCAATATCTCTCCAAGACTCTCCTTTGCCACAAGGTCACAACATGGTTTGGCAAATTCACTTGCTTGGAAGGACATTCTTTGCATCACTTTATCTGCTGTAGGCAAATAACACAGATTATATGATATAATCTCATGATATAAGGAAAGAAAAGGAGACTCATGGAGCCAAGATACTGAAAAACTAACATTCTCAGTGGATGAAAATGGTGTGACAGATGGTCTCATGAGGGAATTTGCCTCAATAGTCTTAGTGAAAATGTTAGCGTGTCCGTGTGATAGCTGAAGCTGCTGTTTTGCCAGCTTCCTACACTCTCAGAGATGACTGAATCTCAATGTTGATGTAAGTGAATCCAGTTTGTAAAAGAGATCATTTATGTTGAAAGATGGTATATAAGTTTGATTTTTTGAAATAAATGTACTGTAAATTATGGGACAGCTTTGATTTAAAACTACTTAAGGGGTTTTAAATGTTATATTTCACACAGTCACTTTAAGAATTTGGATGCTACCAGACTTAGTAGTCCAGAGCAATGCAAAGCCAGAGGGAGAAAAAATTAAAGGCCTATGATTTTTTCTTTCTTTCTTTTTAATGATATGGTTCACCAAAACCCACATTTAAAACAAAATAGCATTTTCATTGGTCAGTCATTTGAGGAAATAAAAGCAATTAAATGGCACATTGATTTTAGATTTCCTTCTTCCACACCTCAAGTGTATCTTCTTTGGGAACTAACAATGAAATATTGTTATTTTACATCCACTTCTAGCTATGGCACAGTACTTCGCAAACCATGCTTGCACAGTGTTATGCAACATGGAGCCCAGCAAATTAAGCTGACCTCATATTCCCCTTAAGTAAATAAAGTAGTGAGGGGTGAGATGCCATTTTAGGAATAATTGTGTTTAGGTTAAGCTAGGGACAGGCAGCTTAAGTAGCTTAAAGGTTGTGTTGAAGAATTTGTCAGAACAGATCTTCTAAGTAATGCTGAGCACTAGACTTCAGCTTTTCTCTCCTATAACAAGGGAAGTATCTATATGGACCCTGCCTGGATTAACCATAAGGCCAGAAGAACAGCTATATCCAGTCCAATCAAAGATTCCTGTTGCCCAGCAGCCTGCCTCTGACAGCACCCTACATCAGGCACTGAGGGAAGAGTATAAGATTAATTAAACTACATGCTCATATTCTCCCAGTCTCCAAAAATTTGCAGCTCATATTTGAGCCAAATGTGATATCTTTATATTTAATAGTCCTTGGTGGATTTTTTAATTAATTTGACCATTCATTTTGAACCCATATAAATATTACAATCCACAGTATTCTGCAATAAGCAGCTTAGGTAGCTAGTTCATGCACTAAACCTTTGGAAAAAAATGGCCTTTTAATGTGAATTTTTACTTCATGCAAATAAAATTAGACATCTACAAGGTTAAGGTTCATTTATAGGCAGAAAAAGTACTTCAAAATATGATTCCTTTCATTATGTTTTCTCAAATCAGTTTGGACCATAGGAAGAAGCTGGTAAACTGTGTATACTTCACAAAGCAGCAATGTGATATATTGTTTAGCACAAACCAACAAGGATACTCACCTTCAGGTAAGGAATCCCTTTGCTGTAGATCAAAGAAATTATTATTCTTTTTTTTTCTTTTATTTGGAAGAGTTGGCTTACAGTCAAGGAATACAATGTTGAATTTTGGATGGACAATAACTATAAAAAAGTTATCAAATTCATTTTCAGTAAGTTGATAGTTTTAACTGTGAAACTATTTTTCCTTTAAAATGTTGTGCGTTTGTTTTTAAACAAATTGATCTAAAAATATTCTGTGTCTTTTCTTCTTTTTGTGGTGAATAAAATTTAACTTTCCTTAGATAAAAGTGAACTATGATCTCCAGGTTATAAAAAACAGCTTCCAACTCATTTGCTTCTTATGCGGATGCACCCCTGAACTCAGTTCAGTTGAAACGCTGGAATCCAGTCATAATTTACAGACTTGTGATCGACATATGTGTCTCTGCATTTTCAACAGCAAAGGTTGCTCTGTTATCAGGCATGATATCAGCTGCACTCTTGACAGCCTACTTTGGGGTATTCACTTCCACTCTAGGTAGACAGCTCAGATGATTAAAGAAAAGCTACTGTGTGTGAGCTATCGGTAATCAAATCCTTCATATGCCCTTAGTGAAGAAAAATGGATTTTAAAATTCAAAGTTAGATAGGAGGAAATGAAAAAGGAACAAAGAAATCCCCCATCTTCATAGTCAGAAATTCAAGTTTGGAATTGTTATTTTGTGTTTCCTCTCCCATAAGAGAGAGGGAAACACGGTTATCATGTTTAAACACAATAGTAAATCCAAGGAATTATACAGTACTTTTCATCTCAAGACCCTGAGCAGTTTATTATCACTAATTAATTAAGCCCTGCAGCATTTCTAGAAGGGATATGCAACTTGAATAATGCATTTCTCAGGGGATCCAAATTGTAGGCTTTTTGTGTGACCCACAGTTTAACTGGGGAATTCTGGATCCCATACATCTCAAGACCTGAGATGTTAATGTATTTTTAAACTCTTTCAACTCCAGTGAAATTGTCCCGCTGTGATGCCTGCCCCACAGAGGGGGAGGAAATAGAACACAAACAGGGGTGTGTGGTTATCGTGACTGAAAAGTAATGGAGAAGGAAAGTGATGGGAATTTGAGCCGATTGCACTTTACTCCACGTGTTCAGAATTTCATTTAAGGTTTGGTTGTCAGGCGTGTTTTTCCAGAGAATTTCTTATCATGCAAAGCAGGCCTGTAAAAAATTGTGCAATGATTATATGTGCCCCACCTTCATTAACGCCTTCCATAGATATACGGTATAACACAGCTACTTTATACCTAGGGACCACAAATACTTTTACAGATAGCATATTTGCCGTATCAAAACCCCAGTCTGGTGTAGAGTCTGCTGTCACTTAGGTCAGTAATCTAGAGCAACTTTGATAAAGTCGTTAAGTGAGTTCAGATCAGCACTTATGAAGTCTAGTTCAAATGTAAACTTACAATATGAAACAATAATGGTCTCTGAGAGAGACAGAGGGAGAAAAAAAATGAATAATTGTGGCCTAACTACCAGTGAAGGCTTTCAGTAAAGCATTTTCTGATGCCCACTCAACAACTGGATTTTTTCCTTTCAGATATATCCAAAGCACAAACATGCCTCTAACAGTCCTCCAATCTTTCAATAAACCTAAATTCTGCTGCTGATTTACAAAATACTTTCTTGTAATTTACAGTACTTAAAGGACTGTAGATCCAAAAGTGTACAGAGAGATTCTCTGAGCTGCCACCACAGTAAAAGCAGACATCTCTTTCACTTAAAATATTAATTACCTGATCTATCGTCAGAATTTGAATTAGAGTGTTAAATGATATATTGATGATCAGTTTGTAGCATTGAGTTATAAAAACCTGAACCACCCTCTTAGAGGCTGGCAGAAGGGAAGATTTATGTTAAAGTACTGCTGTGCTAGCATAATGCATGCTAACCAAGAAGAAGAAGACAACACAATTTTAAACAGTGCACGTACTAATACAGTAGCGATAGCAAAAGGAAAAAATAAAGCAAACTGGAAAACTAAAGGCATGATCTGGATTCTTCTCAATTTAGAAACATGACACTTGAATGGGATTTTCTCCAGGTTAGGAGAAGGAAACTATCCTTCTCTGGTTCAATATCTGTTCCTCACCAAAACTGATTAATCTAAGGAATGCTCTCATATTCTGAGGAAGTGGTCAAAAGTTCCAAGGTAATTAAAAGTGAAAACCAACCAAAAAAACCCACAAAAAACCCAAGGATGTTGACTGTTTATTAGTTTAACAGTCTCCCAGTACATAAGTAGGTGAGATAGATAATCAGTTGTGTTTATTCTGTTCAATGTATCTCCATTTTGCATGAATCCAACTATGATCTGTAGATCTCTTGGATTCATCCTGTGATAAACCTGAGATTTTACTTTTTTCTTTAATGCATGTGCTAGCTACCTGCATGGCTACGTGACTATGCTTTGCAGAAACATTTGCTTGAAACTGTCCTAATGCTAGCATGCTTTCATATTAAGTCATTGGTACAGAATTACTGCATGCAGTCTAGTCAATTTGATAATCCAGACGTCATCCTGATTTTATTATTCTCAAATCTGGGTACCTTCTCTGCATATCCAAAATGATACCAGCCTCTTGGCAAGTGTTCAGTATGCTCCTGTCCCCCTCCCCCAGTTTTAAGCTAAGACCAGACAAAGAAAACCACGCACATATACTTTGAAAAGGTCAAGTTCTGTGATCAGCGACAGCAGCGTACCTGAATATAGATTTAGGCCCTAATGGCTGCTGTCTGTCAGACTACGTGATGACTAAAAATGACAATAATTTCTCCCTTTCAGTAGTTACTGAGTTATAAAAAATAACATTAGAACAATAAAAGTGCTGATGATGAGTGAAGCTTTGATTAGAAGGACATAAATATGTTCTCATTGATCTAAATAAGAAAGTAGTAGAAAAATAGTCATAGTAAGTATATCAACACAGATGATGGCTTGTGGCTTGCATAGCATATCTTCTGCATGTATATCCTATAGCACTTTTGCATAAATAGAAACAAACACACGTCATTGTAGCTCCACTTTAGTCTGAAGTAGACCACTTAAAGGCCACCACATCATGATATGTCTGTGACTCAGTTAAATCACCATCACCACAAACCTGTGTAGAAGACATTTAATCACTTGTTTTATGAAAATCTATTAACTGACTTGGTTGCATAAATATTTTTGTTCTTGTTATTGTTGGTAGTTTACAAATTTGGATATGATTTATTTATTTACTTCTCCTTAGCTGGTTGTCCTCTTGCAATATTGAGACAGATTCAGGTTTTCTTTATGTCTGTGTTCTGTAGAAGTTTTTGTTCTAAACCAGTATATTTCCCTAGGCCTCAGAGCATCACGCAGACAAGAGACAGCCACGCCCTCTGCTAAAATGAAATCATACAATTTGTCAGTGCTTTTTCAATTAAAGTCAAAATAAGCAAAACCCAAAACTTTGTGAATCCTTTTTTACTGGGTCTGGCATTTATGCATAAAAACCTTACAAAGTGTCGGCTAGGGAAAAAATCTTGTGAATACTCAAAAAAATCAATGTCTATTTTCTTTTAATGTCAACTAAAATAATTTGTGAAAAGCATCTTCTGGAAATGACTCACAACAGGTGAAAAAGGAACTTTAAATTCAGTGAAAGAATTAGACATGTAATCTGAAAAAACCAATTGGAAAGAAGGGATGCACAGGTCTGATTCTTGATAGCAGTAAATTAATGAAGCTCCTTTGCAGCAGACCTTTACCAAAGGAAAGCAATGAAGAATGTAATGACATGATGACATATGGCTTTGCTATATGAGTTCTTTCTATGCAAGATTTTTCTATGGAATTTCTCTGTCACTATGTATTCTTCTGTATTCTTCAAAGGAAGTATTTAAAAATACGGTTATGCTACTATTTTATTATTGTTAATTATGTCATTATTTGCATTATGTACTACCAGCAAGCTCTAGTTGGGTTGGGACATCACTGGTTTCAGGCACTCCAGGTTTCATAAACCTGAACTGACTGTTTTCATTCATAAAGGTTGATCAGACAAGAACTGTGTTGGGTTTTGGGAAAGGTATTCAAGACATGAATAGAGTGAAAAATATGGTGTTCTGCAAGTCTAACTCAAGTGTCATTATACATGATCGTTTTTTACTTTCAGCTGAGACTGAAGGAAAAAGGGCAATAAAGAGTAAGTGGCTTCAGCTGAGGACAAGAGACCTTGAAGGAGAGAACTTGACCAAGACTGTTGACAGAACAAAGAATAGCCAGAGTAAAAACTGTGTCTTGGCAAGAGAAAATGGATGCTTCTCTACTCATCCAGTCATTGCTATTGCTACGCAGTCTCTACTCACTTTTCTCTAATAGTCTGACTGGCAGCCTCTAGAAATTTTTTCTGGACATGTGATCATGCTGTTTTTAAGGTAGGCTGTCTGGAAAAGCAGACTGCACAGTTTGAAAGGAGTTTCTTGGATTTTGTTTCTCATTCACAGAGAAGAGTACCACTGGTAATATTGGAGTTGTGAATACGGATTCCTGATGATTATTTGTTTATGATTCATGTTTTGTATTTACCCCCTGTTGATGCATCTATAGGTATCAAAGTGCAGCCAGGATGCAGGAGTAGCTCAACCTGCAGGTAGGAGGGACAAGTAGACCCAGCAGAGCTGCCTGGGTGCTCCTGTGCCATTGTGCATCTACCCAGAACGCACACACGAGTGCACGGTACTTGCCTGTGTATTGTGGCAAGACCCCAAGGCTTTGCTCAGTAATGCGGGTCATAAAATGCTCTAAAAATTCTTTTTGAGGGCCTTCAAAAAGTAAAAAAGAGAAGTCCCCCACTCATTAAGTCTTTGTTTCCCAATCTCAATGGGTTGTTGGTGCAGAAAGCTCCCAGAAAGAGGATGAATCCCATTGCTTGAAATTGTGTATGATTTGAGTATTACATAGTCAAGAAACAAAGGTAGATGCAGCCTTTAGAACTTGTGTGTGCATCCTGGCATGATTTTAGGTATTTCCAGTAAATCCACGGTGCTCTTCAGATTCTCCTGTGTATTCACCAACAAGAATATTTTTTTGTATCTTTTTTCATCAAACCTAGGTGAGCTTCTGTAGGGATATCCGCAGACCCTGACTGACTGCAGGGACTTTGGACTTTCTGCTTGATGGCTCCACTATATATTGGTGCTGGAAAATTAAGATGAAAGTAGCCCCAATATTTAAATGGCTTGGTGTTACATACACACTGTCTGCAAGTCAGGGAGGAATTGAAGCACACCCAATATCACCAATATTGTAAAACTGAAGATTTATTCAGAAAAAAAGACTGATATTCTTGAAATTGCCAGAACAGCATTTTCTCACCCCTAAGTAACTTAACTCCAGGAAAAACAGAACAGTTTTTGATCAAACTTTGCTGGGGCTGAGAACAACAGATAAAGACCAAACTTGAAAAATTAAAATTAAGCAGGTATACCGTGATAAAGTTACAAGCAACTGAAAGAAGGGTAATAATGAAAAGTGTTGGCCTCTTAACATATCTGTCGCTACCAGCTTGAGACATACTCTAAAAAAAACCCTAGATAAACATATAAAGACACTCGGACAGCTTTGGTCTCCATCTGGGCTTCCTCCAAGTTCTCTGAGCTCTAATAGAGACAACAAAGAATTGTGTTAGTTTCCAATGTGTCATTTATCTGAAGTCACAGAAACATTATCTTTACTCAGCAAAATGTACTTTGCTTTTGAAAATCAGTTCATTGAACCAAATGACCTGCTGCTGGCATGACTAGATGGAAAAGGATTTGATGTGCACAGTATCTAGTTCTTCAAAAATACATATAAGCCCACTTATTTCTATTGCTTAAAAAGATCCAAATATTTCCTGTTCACAATAACATTTGAAATGTGGAAGAGAAAACATAAAGCTTCAGCTTTTGCCAGTTTTCATAATTTGATGTAAACCCCTGTATTGCTTTCCTTACTAAAAATAGAAAATAATGAAATGATGTGCATTACAGCATCACGGATTTGTCAACAAGCCATGAAATCTTCACTTGACTTAAACAAAGGCAGATTATTTGGTATGGGTATTCCTTAGGCACAGTAATATTTGCCTAAAATTGCATAGAGCCTGAAAAGTAATTCCACAGAAACATAAAGAAGGAAAGAATTTATAATCATAGTTATGAAGCCATGCCTCAGAAGATGATCAGTCTTCAAAGTGAATTGCAAATTGGAAAAAGCAAATATACAAAAGGTATATTTGTTGATTATTTATTTATTTTAAATGGTGTATTAAGTCTTACACAAAATTCTTCCTTAAAGTGTATCTGACAGTAGGAGGTCAAAGTTTTTGTGGTTTCTTTTATGAACTCCATTTGTGATAAAGGCTTGCCACAGCTGATAAGAAGGAACATTGATAGGACCTCAGTACCTAGAAATAAATTCAGCCCTGTTGTATGGAGCAGCATATTTCATGTGGGAGAAACAGTAATCTATTTTTAGTTCAGCTGTACTCCTAAGAAGTGCACCTTTCCTCCCACCGTAAGAACTTATTGTACTTTCACACCTCAGTGAACTGTTAGTAAAACATTTCAAGCACAAAATCCAGTAAGATTCAGTCCAGTGTATTATAGACTTCAAAATCACTCACTGAAAATTGCAAATGCTCTATAGGAGTTAGTTAAGTCTAATTCCTCCCTGATTAGTACAAATACTTCAGCTCTTCCTTCTCATTCTTTGGTCAAATCCCTCGTGTGCAGTATAAATCCCTTTTCAGTTTGTTTGTTTGTTTGTTTGTGTTTTGTCTTATGATATTAAAAAATCACTCATTCAAATTCTGCTTATTTAGCAAGTTGTTTCCAATGACATTCTGTAGATAACATGCAGCTCAAGCTTCGCTTTCAAAAATCATGTTATATCTGATGAGCTTTATACAGAGGTTTTTCTACTGTTAGGAATAATATTCTGTCCACAGAATAAATTAGGCAGTTAGTCTTATAACTGAAAAAAAAAATTAGTAACATCAAACACTTTTCATCATATAACCTCTTTCTGAATTGCTTATAATGTGCATAGTAACGATTTGAAATGAAAACTTGTCATGATTGCATCGAGTTGTTTTTTGTGGTTTTTAAAATTATTTTATTGAAAGTAGTTTGTCCATTGTGAAGTATACAACAATACAGTTCTGTCAAAATTTAAGATTTCCTTAGCTGTTTCTTTGAAGAAGAGAAGCGACTTCACGCTTTGGAAGATGTGCTTTTGAAGACAGCACAAGCATAATCCTAGAGAGAGTGGTAAGATAATCAAACAAGATTTGGTCAGGCTGCACTTCTAGGAAAAACGTCCACATGCACAAGTTCAGTACTTGGCAACATGTCCTTGCTAAAGTTTCTTCGGGTTTACCCAAAGTCAGTCAATCCAAATGATCTCACCCATACTAAAAATTAAAACAGTACCAGACTACACCTGATCACCAGCATGAAATCAGCTGTGTCCTCTGATAACTCACACTCTTCCAAGCAATTCCTAGGAATGGGTCAGAGTTTAGCACAGGTTAGGGATGAGTCCCAGACAGACAGAAAAGTTGGTGATACTCTGGCATGCTTCTCTGTCCTGATTCCCCAGCCATATCTCAGCAGGCCTTGCCTGTTCACATGCACATGCAATCCCAATCCACCTGCAGGAGTGGTAGAGATGCCCTCTTTATTTCCCATGGCCAAGTAGACAGGGAGGAGGTATGATCAAAGCAGAGCCTCTCCTCATCCTAGCGGCCCTCCACTGGGCTTGCTGCAGGAAGTCGCTGCCTGGCATGGACTGACTGGGGAGCACAAACTGGAGACAGTCCTCCCAGCAAAGTCTCACATGGGCCAAAGAGAGGGGAGGAATCAGCTCCCTCGAGTTGCTGGCTACACTCTAGAGTCACCCATTGTGTATCCTCCATCATCATAGAGGTGCACTGTTAACCTGTGGTAAGCTGCTTCTCCACCAGGACCCAAAGGTGTTTTTCTGCAAGGCTGATCCCCACCCAGTCTGTCCCCAGCCCACACTGCTGCATGGGGTTGCTCCATCCCAGGTGCAGGACCATTCTCTTGCCCTCGTTAAATTTTATGAGGTTTCTGTTAGCCCAATTCTCCAGTTTGCGGAGGCTCTTCTGAATGGCAGCCCTGCTCTCCAAAGTAATCACCTATGGCCAGTTTGGTGTCACCCACAAATTTTCTAAGGGTTGTTAGTGTTGACGTTACCCAGTGTTGGTCCTAGTGTTGTCCCATAATGGCACCACTAGTAGCCACCTGTCAGTGTTGTACTGCCTTTGGTGCCTTGTGATCCAGCCAGCAATCAAGCCACTTGTAGTCCATTTCTCAAGTCAATGTCTCACCCATTTCTCTTGCTAAAGTCAAAGTAAACAACATTGTTTACCTTGCTTACATTACCTTTTCTCTTGCCCACCAAGCCAGTCTCACAAGTGCCAAGCAGAGAGGGAAGAATCTCTTCCCTCAACCTGCTGGCTGTCCTCTTCCATGTGAAGGAGCACTGTTGACTCCTGCCCAGCTTGCTGTCCACCAGGATGCCCAGGTCTTATTCTGTAAAATTGTTTTCTAGGCAGCCAGCTTCCAGTTCGCATTTTTGCTGCTTGGATCCGTATCAGGAACCATTGCTCCTGTACAGGTTGGTATAGATACCCTTTTGTGCTCCTTAACTCTACTGGATGTCTGGCCAAGGGATATCGCCTAGTGATCCATGCCCTGGGGTTTCAATTTAGCGGGTGCCCTGACCCACATTAGAACTGGGCCTCATTTGGCCTAGGACCATAGGAGGAAGTGAGGATGCCCGGGAGGACTGTACTCTTGGCTACCTCTGTTCATTACCATCACTTGATCACCTATCCCTATGGCAAAAGCAAGGCCAGGGCATCACTGCAGTGAGTGTCCATTCACCAGAAGTGTCAGGGTCAGGGTTGGCCACTGGGTGACAGTGGGCAGCATATTCAGTGGGACTGGGTTTGGGAGGACAGTGAATGAATCTGCCTTCACCTTATGCAATGGTGTCCCATTGACCATATCTGAGATAAAATGTAGCCACAGAGGTGTACCTCTGCATAACTACCAGCTATGTCACATCTCAGGGTACCCACCTAGGAGCATCTATGCCACAATTGAGGTAAACATAGTCAGATACACAGGCCTACCAAACATGAACGATCCTTTCAGACATCTATAAATGGCTATGCCTGAAAATCTCCACTGACCTGTCCATCCCCAGTAAAAGGACACGCTGCTGCTTTCAGCATAGTCCCAAAGCCACTCAGAAAAACCCTTGACTTTTCCATATAACCCCAGAAGCAAGAAGTACAGCTGGCAAATCCAGATTTTTCTTGATTTGCAGGACATAATTTATACAAAGAAATTGCTATAGCAACCTGCCCACCTCTTTCATTCATGTGTTTTTAATAGTCTGCAGCCCAAAGTTTTTGCAGTCTACCACAAAATCTCAACTTTCATTGCCTGCTCCCTTACCTGATGCATGCCTTCCTCTACCCCCAGTTCCTTTTTTTTCTGGCACCTGCCCCATTTGCCACTCTCCATCAGGGCTTTGTAGAGGCCATATTTGCACATTAGGCAGCAGGCCTGTGCCTCATCTGTCATTTAGGAGCCAGGTCCTCAGACCCTCAGACAGGGAAGGTTCAGAGTCCAGAAATGAAGAGCAGGAGAGGCAAATCTGGGTGTGGACTCTTCCATTAACCACCACCTGGACTCCTATCATCCGCACCCTTGCTGTCTAGTGAATCATGGTGTTCATGGTTATCTGTAGAAGAATAGCCCTTTCAGCGGCCCCAGTGGATGTCTGGGAATAGCAGGAATTCAGAGGTGCCCTGAGGTGTGTTGGCCAATGACAACTAACAGAGTTACGACAGGCCAGTTACTCCAGGGAGTAATGAGTTTAACAGCCTAGATGTGAGTTATCAGCTGTACCAAGCCAATTAACCTCAAGAGCAAATAATGGTTTTGGACATGTCCTATTTACTGGTGTAAACACAGCAGGGAAGTTCCCATCCTCAGTAACTTTTCTTTATGAAAGCACTGGTTCAGGACATATAACAGCAAAAAACCACTTTGTTTTGCAGTTGTACTTGATTGCAAGTCTTGAGGAAACCTGTTAGTCTCAAATTGTATGGTAACTATTCTTTACTTTGTGCACTTAATACTCTTTTTTCTAGTGAGCAAAACTTCACATTACTACCTTATAAAACAAATAAGGATGTCATTTATATGTTAGAAAGAAGGTTGAAAATTAATAGAAAGTAAAACAATCAGTAGTTTGTGCAAAATTATGCTTTCTGGTGTAGAAAATCTAGGTCTTACATAGCCTCAGGGCCTTTTGGGATGAATGGGGCATAGTTTGGAACTTGACTCTGTTTTCTGGAGTAACCTAGTTAATTACTTCCACAAAGGAAATATACCCACTTTCCAGTGTTTCTCTGCTCTTTAGCCAGTAGTTTGTACATGATTAGGAAAGTGGGGCATGTACCCCTCAACTGGTTAGTACTTGTTAAAGGTAATACTACACCTACTATGTATCTGAAGGTGATCTGTGCTGTAGGTATTAGGGGATTGTACTCCAGCCTGTTGATAAAAATGTGTTTGGAAAATAAGGCAAAGAGACTTCCAAGTTCAATGAACCCAGCATCCTGCTTTTTCTGGCAACCATGGTGATAATTTGCCTAATTTGTTGTTGATAATGAATTGATCTTTTTTTTTAATTCTTGCTGTATTGTTTTGGTAATTTCCTGTGGCAGTAAGTTCCACAGTTTAAGTTAAGGAATGGAAATCTCCTTGAATCAGTTTTTAATTGACAACTTGTCAATGTCATCACATTTCTTTGCATTTGCATTATGAGACAAAGGAACAGAATTTTCTAATTTCTAATGCTTTTCTTATATAATGCACTTTTATCATGCCTCTTTCTTCTGTTTCTTCAGTGATCAGTCCTAATTGCTCAGTTTCTTTTCATATGCAAGCACTTCTAGACCACTGGTCATACTTTTCAATATCCTAAGAACTAACCTAAGTTCTGCAATGCCCCTTTTGGGATAGGTGATCAGCACTGTGCACTCCAAATCAGGTCATATCATTAATTATAAAAAGGCAGTATATGCCAATGTTAATTACCCTATTAGTCTTCGTGTAACCTAAATTCTTGTTGGACTCCCAGCTACATCTGCATATCAAGCAATCTATAGCAATTTCCAGGTCTGCTGTAGGAGTTTCTTCTGTAAATTTAGAGTCCTCTGAGATGTCAGAGAAGTGTGAACTTTCCTTTTCAATGTGAAATGAAACATTTATTATGTTGATGAGTAAACGACTTGAATTAGGCCTCTTCAGAGTTTCTTTCAACCTCTGTAACCTTTCACAACTTAAATGACTTAGTGATATCTGCAAACTTTAATAAGTAGAGTCATCACTGTCCTACCGTTCTTTTGGAACTATCGATAGACTTTAAACAATAAAAGCTTGAGCGTGGTAAAGTGCTTACTGTGTTTGTTTGGTTGTTTTGGTTTGGTTTGGTTTTTAACTGGTCATTTAATTGTGCTCTTTGACCTTTTCTTCATGACAATGTTGCCACTCCTCTCAAGATTATTTTGTTTCATAGAATCATAGAATATTTCAAGTTGGAGGGGACCCATAAGGATCATCAAGTCCAACTCCCTGCTCCTTGCAGGACTGCCTAAAACTAAATTATATGACTAGAAACGTCGTCCAGATGCTTCTTGAACTTTGACAGGCTTGGTGTTGTGACCACTTCCCTGGGGAGCCTCTTCCAGTGAGCAACCACCCTCTCAGTGAAGAACCTTTTCCTAATGTCCCATTTGAACTTCCCCTGACACAGCTTCATTCCATTTCATCGTGCCCTGTCGCTGGTCACCAGAGAGAGGAGATCAGCACACCCCGCCTCCACTGCCCCCCTTGGGGAAGGTGTAGGCTGTGATGATGTCACCCCTCAGCCTTCTCTTCTCCAAGATGAATGAGCCAGGTAACCTCAGCTGCTCTTCGTAAGTCTTGCCCTCAAGGCCTTTCACCATCTTGGTTGTCCTCCTCTGGACACACTCTAATAGTTTGAGATCCTTCTTAAATTGACATGCCCAAAACTGCACACAGTACTTGAGGTGGGGCTGCACCAGTGCAGTGTAGAGTGGGACAATCGCCTCCCTTGACTGGCTAGCTATGATGTGCTTGATGCACCCCAGGGCACAGTTGGCCTTTTTCGCTTGTTTCTTCTATAGAATCTTATTCAAGGACCATGTTAAAGGCTCTTCAGTAGTTTTATTAAATTATGTAAACCAGTTTTTCTTCATCTATCCCTTTATAGATATGTTCAGAGAACTAAAAAAAAAAAAATTATTAAATAAGATTTTCCTTTGCAGAAACCATGCTGGTTTGACTCTACTTCATGATATCCCAGACACTTTATTTTTCCTCCCTCGGTAAGTGACATTTCAAGTAATCTGCTAGGTACAGACTTAGGCCTTAATTATCTAAATATTTTGAAGAGCTTTTTTTGAGCTTTGAGTGGGCTCTGTGCTAGTAAGTTCACTAACTCAGGTCTTATTCTATCTGGCATTGCTTGTAATAGTCGTACCCTGAGATTTCCACTACTTAAAGTGCTTCTTTTAGTTTGAAGAAGAAAACAAGGACAAGCAAATCATTTTCTTTAAAACTGTCGATACCTTTTTCCTAATATAAGAATTGATGACACCAAAGGTCTATTGAGTTGAACAGCTGTGACTATGGTCAATAGAAGGTATCTAAGATAAAGTATAAGAACAGAACAAGTAAGCAGTGATATTTCTTGAAAATACTCTGCGGCCTTCAGAAATGTGTACTTAGGGATTTCTTCAGCTAGATACCATAACTATCTGTTTAATAACCCTCAATGGAATTTTCTATAATATTTTTCAATCACTCTAGACTTCCGTAAACTTTTAACATCCACATTATCCTTACAAGCTGGAGATTAGGTGTTGAGTAAGATGGTTAAGTCTGTACTTTTTAGTTCAACCCTTCAGTGAATCTCAACAAAAGTGAATTAAGTTTTATTGTTTTGTGGAAGGTGTTCAGACCACTTTACTGATGTTAGATATGGTTTAGTAAACGAAGTATAGCTTTTTTCCAGCACAGAAAAGACCTTAGGATTTACAGTGAAATTCTGTCTTGTTGGAGGGGTTGCTTCTGCTGCTATTAATGACTATTTTGCACTTGGCATCAGAGCAGAATCAGTCCATTAGGCAATAAGGTTTCTGCAGAATAAATGTGATATTATAAGATTCCATGATTTCACCATTAGAGCCAATGTATACACAGAGGTGCTTATACTCTTTTTAGCATCAATTTGCATATATTCCTCCTGCCTGGTATAGTTCCAGAGGTGATTAGTCTTCAGTACAGGCCCTGAGTAGTGATTCTAGCAAAGAAGGCAGAGGCTTCTATCACATTCTTAAAGCAACCCTCGTACGAACGGAGAAAGAATGGAAGAGCTCAAAGCTGAAAGTTATACTGCAATAACCTCCTGTATAATTTCACTGCAAAGAAATTTTCCAATTGTAGGGTCATGTTGCCCTCAATTAGTATGCGAAACTTTTGTTGGCACTTTCAGTGGTGTCAAGAATGTCACCTTTGAGGTACCAAGAAGCATTTTTCAGTTGTGTAATGACAGCTTTGGCATCAAAGTTTTGTTAACCAGAATCTCTCCTGTCTTTGCCTTGTAAGTAGACAATCAAATCAGACAGTTCTAGACTTTCTGAAACTAACTGAGATCCATGGATTTCTGCCTGTTTGAGGACAAGAACATCAGAATAAAGTGTGATATAAAAGAAGTCATACTTTAACCAAATGTTTCTAAGATTTGTCCTGATTTTTGATGGAGGTGGTAACAAACAAAAGCAAACATTTAGTTTAAAATAAAAGATCCTGACATGCTCTGAAGATGTGCTACTAACATGATGGCAAATCATTTGACTTCTTTTTCCTTCTAGTTTGAAACCTACAAATTGTCAAAGCTGCTGCTTAAGACATCTTTCCGTGTAAATTGCTTTAAGGTAGCTACATGTAAAGATTCACAGAAAGAATAAGTAGTAATTATCATTGCAGACAGCTCAAGCTGAAGAGAACTCTACACTTCACAGCAGCAATTAAAGAAAGCAAACTTGGTAAGATGGATAATGAACAGTATATAAAGCACACAAATATCACATTGGAAATCAATAGAACACTCTCTTCAGATTTGATCCTGAAAAGGATGAAGAAGGATGAAGAGAGTGTTCAGAAACGAACAATGAGAATTATTAGGTGTATGGCATACAGAAAACTATTTTACAAAGAGACATTATGAGATCAAGACTGAGTTATGGTACAAGCTACCCATTTAAATATATATCACAGAGAATCACAGCATAGTTTAGGTTGAAGGGACCATTGGAAATCATCAGTGAAGTCCCCTACTCAAGCGGGGTCAGCTAGAGCAGGTTTCCCAGGACCACGT
Source organism: Theristicus caerulescens (assembly GCA_020745775.1). NCBI lineage: Eukaryota > Metazoa > Chordata > Aves > Pelecaniformes > Threskiornithidae > Theristicus > Theristicus caerulescens. The sequence continues at coordinate 91,196,964 of CM036558.1, forward strand.
CCAGTCAGATTTTAAATATCCCTACAGATGGAGACTCCACAGCCTCTCTGGGTAACCTGTTCCACTGTTTGACAACCCTCATTCTGAAAAAAAGGATGGGGGAGCTGGGGAAGGTGGGGAGAGAGAGACATGGGTAGAGAGATAGAGATATAGATACAGTTATATAGATACAGACACATGTATTTACCTTCATCCTGCAATCCCATCTGAGTAAGAGTGGTATGTTGGCGCAGGTAAGATTAAATTTATGTAAGAATTCCTACTTACTGAACCTTTGTTTCTTCCTGCCATTTTATATGTGATATCAGGCCAAGTGGTTATCAGAAGCTGTGGGTTTGCTAAGAATTTGTTTTCAAGTTCCAGTACCTATAAAGAGACATGAATTGTCTGAGGTGTATATTAACTGTATGAAAATATGATTGCTTGTTTAACTCATTCTCAAAAGATAACTCAGAAGCTTGGTAGGATACTAAGCAAGTCATTGTTGATGTTTTTCTCATTTTAAATGACCATTTAAATTGATAAAAGAATATGTCTTTCAGAATCAGATTTAGAATTTCATTCTTTTAAGTTTGAAGATATTTTGGAGAAATACTTCCAAAGATAGAAATATTTTAACCTTAAAGCAGATTTTTCTGTAACTGATTACTGAAAGATTTCAGAATCTTCCCCTAAAATGTCAGCTACACTTTAGTACCAGAGATTTGTCACTGGACTGTGGAAATGTTGTCTCTGCTCTGTTGTAGTCATTCCTGGGTAAGCAGAAACGTCACTGGATTTTTCCAGCAAAATGTTTTGCAGTATTTTACCATTTCTCTTGATTTCTGTCTGTAAATAGTAATTTCAAAAATATAATTGTAAATTTTACATAATGTGAGAAATACCCCACAGTCACCTACCAGCACATTTTCTCAGTAAATGACATAGAATGGTTTACCAAATAATAAAATATAAGTGTACTTTTTTCCAGAATATTCAAAAAGCAAATTTTACAAATCCTTTTCCCTTTTTGGTTTAGGTTTCTTATGTATCCAAATTTATGTGGTCCAAATTAATCTCTGCAGCCTCTCCTATTATTCCCACATTGTATTCTGATCCCAGATACATGAACGTTTCCCAAAAAACAAATGCCTTGTTTGCAGTGCAGAAAAATATGAAAGTAGCCTGGGGCATTTCTTGTATATTAATTATAGCTCTGGTTGGTTTCCAGGAACAACTGTTTTAGAAACCTGCCTGTGGAAAGTGACACTGATGAAAGAATTTGTATTGAAAGTACTGCTTATTAAAAACAATCAGATGGATTACTTTCAGACAGTAAATAGAATAGTGGATACAGAGATTTAGACATAATACTCATGAAGAAAAAAGAAGGAAATAAGCAAGCCAAACACTTGAAAATATCTTTAGTGACATAGCAGGAGGTATATAGATATAAAACATGTATGCATAGACACACACAAACACACACACACATATCCTTCCACTTGTTTTGTTCTCTGGTTATTGCTTATTATCTTGTCAAACATCATCTGCAAAGATAATACAACATTTTGTGTACTAACCTATCCTCTGGTCCAGAACTGTGCCATACGCTTCATTACATATTAAAAGTTTTCCAGAGCAGCCTCCAATTTTCACATCTGTCTCAGATTTTCAGTGTGCTGTTTGAGTCCGATTTCAAAAAACCTGAATATTCTTATCTACAGCCAGAGAAAACAAAAGCTGCAGAATCCTAGAGGTAGATGGGAAATAATAGACTTCTCTTGGGTATCAAACATAGGCTGGTAAGAGAAGATCTTCTTGCCGTACTATATCATGATACTTAAGGAGGGCATGCAAAAACCATCAAATTATCAGTTGGTACCTGGGAGTTATGGGTGATGTGGCATAGCCAAACATGAGAAAGATTTAGCTCCACCAGTCTCAAAAATTGCTAGTAAAATGTTGAATCAACTGTCCTTCCCTAATGTAATCATCAGGTCAACTAGGAAAGGTTATCCCTTTAAAGTGATGTCCATTACAAAAACCACTGATATACAACTTCTTTGATACCACATTGTTTATTAAAACAGTGGTCCCCTGCTTGCAAGGTGATTCGTGCAATTTGCAGTTTCCAGTATAAAGCTATTGAAAGGGTTAAAAACCACAAGAGCAAGAAAGATGTTGTAAATACCTTAGTCACTCAATTAGATCAGAAGACACCCTGTTGTGATTTAAGGATGTTGTGAATACCTTGTTAGACTTGAGGGCAGTCTGATGTGATTTAGGGAGTAGCTAGAAGAACAGTTATAAGATAAGGGGGGCTCTGGGATAATTTCTTTACAGACAACTCGGCCTTGGGAGAACAGATGCACGGAACCAGGAAGATAGGAAGAAACAGAAGAATGGCAACAACAGTCTTGAAGGACAACATCTACGTGATCCTAGGACTGAGTTTGCGCAGAAGCAAAGGTCAATCAGCGAACACAGTGAGGAAGACTACGAGCCTTCATCTGAAGACCCCCAAAGACCACCACAAGAGATGACTGCGCATGCGAATCAGATATTTACATATGTTAATAAGTTCCTGGAAATCTCATGTTTATGCATAGCAATTCTCGGAAATCCTATGAATATGCATGATTGTATAGTATATATTCTCTAAAAGTTCAGTAATTCATTGGAGCACTTATGGTGGAGAATCCCCAGTGCTGCCCAGCGCTGCAATAAAGAATACCTGCTTAATAGTAACTTCGTTGCTATTGAGTTTCATTTCAGGGACTCTCTGAGTACTCTGTTTCTCCCTTGGGGAGATTCGGACTGTGAGGAGAAGCATCCGTGGATTTTTGTATCACTATCATCAGACCCATTTAAACTCTGTCTTCACTACTGTGTGGTCTTGTGCAAAAGAAAATGGCGTGATCTTGCCATGTCAAGGTAGACCTAAAAACATAAACTTGCCCAGAAACTGTAGAGTGCAATGCAAAAAGATTATTGATAGTGTGCCATAGGCTGTTTCTGAAGATCTCAAGCATTTTATGCTCCACTCATGATTGTTCAGGACTCCTCTCTGGGATTCAGAATAACCATTAGCCTTCATTTTAGGAAGAATTCCAAATCATTCACAACTGCTGAATTCAGCATTGCTGGATTAATGTCATTGTTGTAAGAAAGATCTTCACTGAGCAGTCGATGAAACCTCTGATGACAGAAGGAGAATGACCACAAGGATGGTGGCTTACCATAGTCAGCTCTGCTGCAGTAACATGACTGTATATTTCAGGTTAATGCACCTAGTCTGTAGGTGCTTATTTTTTCTGACTCACACAGATTACAATGGAAATACCAAGTTCCCAACAGTTCAGTTTGCTTTTTGTCTAAATTTTTAAGAACGGCATACTTTTAATCACCTTATATAAGTAAAAAGTTATGACCCTCCTTTGCTCTGTTTTCACTTCCATCCTATGAAACAAAGAGTTCTTGTCTCCTTCTTTGAGGGAGAATGAAAAGGCGCTGTCCTGGTTTCAGCTGGGATAGAGTTAATTTTCTTCTTAGTAGCTAGTAGAGTGCTGTGGTTTGGATTTAGGATGAGAATAATGTTGATAACACAGTGATGTTTTGGTTCTTGTTGAATAGAGTTTACACTGGTCAAGGACTTTTCAGCTTCCCATGCTCTGCCAGGTGCACAAGAAGCTGGGAGGGAGCACAGCCAGGGGTGCTGACCCAGACTGGCCAAAGGGCTATGCCATACCATATGACATCATGCTCAGTATATAAGCTGGGGGAAGAAGAAGGAAGGGGGGGACATTCGGCATGATGGTGTTTGGCTTCCCAAGTAACCGTTACGCATGATGAAGCCCTGCTTTCCTGGAGGTGGCTGAACACCTGCCTGCCAATGGGAAGTAGTGAATGAATTCCTTGCTTTGCTTTGCTTGTGCGCGCGGCTTTTGCTTTCCCTATTAAACTGTCTTTATCTCAACCCATGAGTTTTCTCACTTTTACTCCTCTGATTCTCTCCCCCATCCCAGCAGGGGGGCAGTGAGCGAGCGGTTGCGTGGTGCTTAGTTGCTGACTGGGGTTAAACCACGACAGGCGCTTTAGTAATTAGTGTTTGCAAAGTTCTAAGAAGTAGAAGTTGTAAATTTCAGTCAATGGGATCAAAATAATATGAAAAATTCTCTGGTCTAGAACTTCTGTAAATGTCCCCAAGTATACAGAGCCTTTGATCAAATGATCAAGAAGGTTCTGACACCTTTAGTCATGTGGAGTAGATTATCGTACAGCATAAATAGTCCTATAGAGATCCCACTGAAAGTACTTGTGGTTTGCAGTAGTATTTGGTGCAAACAAGAGCATCTACTACCAATTGATAATGAGTAAAGAGGGTCCACTTCAATTTTAATTAAATCAATAGGAGTATTTTCATTTGCTTCACTAGATAGGTGCTTTTCCTTTTTTACAAGCTTTCTAATAGTCCATTTTAAAATATGTTTCTCTCTAGTGAGATCAAAATGCATCCTGTACTGTCATTAACAGAGCACATTCTCACTGTCATTCTTCTGATCAAAAAGGATTTTCAATGTGGTTGCAGTCATTGTGCTATTTACAGGGTGTAGCATTTACAATGCTTCTTTGGTCATTGGTGTGCCACTGAAATAATGAGACAGACACACAGTGTGACATGCAAATAGTAAAGAATGTTTTCCTAAGCTATGGAACAGATAGTAACATGCTCAGCCCCTCTAAATAAAAAAGTATCACTGTTTTTAACCATAAAAGAATAGGAAAAAAAATTGTTACATTGACTAAGTAATGTAAAGGATGCAGCACCTCCACCCCCTAGACAGTTCTTAAAAACTGACAGGTCTTGTAGCCTGTCAAAGCTTCAAACTATTTCAATACATGATGGTTTTTCTAACAACTGAAAAAAACCCGCAGAACAGACTCATTAAAGTGCATGCAAATATTCAAACAGAACCTTCACCTAGTAGAGCTTTCTCTTTAAAATGTAAATGAGGCTATGAGGTTAGCAGTTTAGAAAAACAAAACAAAACCCTTGAACATTTTTAATAAACATCTACATTATCTGAAAGTGATTGGAATGAATAGTGCTCAAAAGGAAAGAAACGGATGGCTTGTGTATATGCTAATACTCGTGCTATTGTAGCTCATATAATCATAGAATCATAGAATCATAGAATTGTTAAGGTTGGAAAAGACCCTTAGGATCATCAGGTCCAACCATTAACCTACCACCGCCAAGTCCGCCACTAAACCATGTCCTCAAGCACCACATCTACCTGTCTTTTAAATACCTCCAGGGATGGGGACTCCACCACTTCCCTGGGCAGCCTGTTCCAGTGCCTGACTACTCTCTCAGTAAAGAAGTTTTTCCTAATATCCAACCTAAACTTTCCCTGGCGCAGCTTGAGGCCATTTCCTCTTGTCCTATCACTTGTTACTTGGGAGAAGAGACCGACCCCCACCTCTCTACAACCTCCTTTCAGGTAGTTGTAGAGAGCAATAAGGTCTCCCCTCAGCCTCCTCTTCTCCAAACTAAACAACCCCAGCTCCCTCAGCCGCTCCTCATAAGACATGTTCTCTAGACCCTTCACCAACCTTGTTGCCCTTCTCTGGACATGCTCCAGCACCTCGATGTCCTTCTTGAATTGAGGGGCCCAAAACTGGACACAGGATTTGAGGTGCGGCCTCACCAGTGCCAAATACAGGGGCACTATCACCTCCCTGGTCCTGCTGGCCACACTATTCCTGATACAAACCAGGATGCCATTGGCCCTCTTGGCCACCTGAGCACACTGCTGGCTCATGTTTAGGCAGCTGTCAACCATCACCCCCAGGTCCTTTTCAGCCAGGCTGCTTTCCAGCCACTCCTCCCCAAGCCGGTAGCGTTGCCTGGGGTTGTTGTGACCCAAGTGCAGGACCCGGCACTTGGCCTTGTTGAACCTCATACAGTTGACCCCAGCCCAACAATCCAGCCTGTCCAGGTCCCTCTGCAGGGCCTTCCTGCCCTCCAGCAGATTGACATTCCCACCCAATTTGGTGTCATTTGCAAACTTACTGAGGGTGCACTCAATCCCCTCATCCAGATCGTCAATAAAGATATTAAACAGGACCGGTCCCAACACGGAGCCCTGGGGAACACCACTCATGACCGGTCGCCAACTGGATTTGGCTCCATTCACCACCACTCTCTGGGCTTGGCCATCCAGCCAGTTTTTAACCCAGCTCAGAGTGCACTTGTCCAAGCCGTGAGCAGCCAGCTTCTGCAGGAGAATGCTGTGGGAGATGGCATCAAAGGCTTTACTGAAGTCCAAGTAGACAACATCCATAGCCTTTCCCTCATCCACTAAGCGGGTCACCTTGTCATAGAAGGAGACCAGGTTGGTCAAGCAGGACCTGCCTTTCATAAACCCATACTGGCTGAGCCTGATCCCCCGGTTGTCCCGCACATGCCGCATAATGGCACTCAGGATGATCTGTTCCATGACCTTCCCCGGCACCGAGGTCAGGCTGACAGGCCTGTAGTTCCCCGGATCCTCCTTCCGACCCTTCTTGTGGATGGGTGTCACATTAGCTAGCTTCCAGTCATCTGGGACCTCCCCGGTTGACCAGGACTGCTGATAAATGATGGAGAGTGGCTTGGCAAGCTCCTCCGCCAGCTCCCTCAGTATCCTCGGGTGGATCCCGTCTGGCCCCATAGACTTGTGGGCATCCAGGTGGAGGAGCAGATCGGTGACTGCCACCTCTTCGACAACTGGGACTACATTCTGTGTCCTATCTCCATCTCCCAGCTCAGGGGTATGAAAACCTTGAGGATGACCAGTCTGACTATTAAAGACTGAGGCAAAGAAGGCATTAAGTTCCTGCCAGCAACTGTTGAAGAGGAACTCTTATTGGTTTTTAGGGCCATGTTGTGAAATAATGTCTTGAGTTCTGTTAGGCCACCCATGCAACTTCTCACTACTAGACAACCACCTGGCTAACATTTTTAAAAATAGCTGTATTTTCACAGCCAACTGTTTCTCCATTTAGGGTTAATTATTATGACCCAGAATTTTAGCTTGCAATATATAAAATACAAGGCTACTAGTAACCTACAGACGTTTACTCATTTCTAATTTAAATAATGGATAGATTTACTCTCCCACAATTGCTGGAGTGAGTCACTCAGTGGCCCAGAGTCACTGCAGCTATACACATGTAAATGAGAAGACAATTTGGCCTGCCGTCTGGGCTTTGCAGTCTAGATTTACGTATGTTCCATGCATACAAACCAGTACGGCTTTTCTTTTGTTTAGCAGGCAACATACTATCATAGTTATTCATTTAACAGTCTCACACTATTGTCTGTAGCAAGCAAGTAGTTTCCAGTGTCTTTAGAACACTTCCTCTGTCACACAGCAGCCGGGCTGCAGCTCTTGAGCATAAAACTTGAGGGAAAAACATGCACGTGATGAGTACATTTTGTGTATGATCTCTATGTGCAAGCAAAAATGTTGCAGGAAAGAAGGCTAAGTTCCTTGAAAGTTTCAGGAATTTTCTAGTATACTCCATGAATACCAATTCCAAGTTCTAAACCTGTCTGCCTATATTATTTTGGTAATCAACTTTAAGTTTTTTTTATAAGACCGGATTCTACAAAGAGACAGCCTTTAGAAACGTGAATGCACTGATTGAGGTCAATTGAATTAGATTACTGAGAACAGTAACTATAAATGCCTGTAGGAAAAGAAAAAAAAACCCCAAACCTCCTTGATTTACTTTGTTACAAATATGCTTTTTCATAACTGTGGCTAAAAGCAAAGTCCTAGTCATATGCTCCCCTTGACTACTCTAGCGAGCAAGGACAATATAGGTAATCCTTTAAAATGGACAGTGATAGATCACTTTTTCTCAGCACAGGTGATGTCAGCAGTTCAGCAATGGCATCATAGGACTTTGGGCCATCTATGAAATCCATCTGAAAAACCTGACTCTCAGGTGAGTAATCCATGTTCGTCTCAACCAAGTATTACAGGCCTTATAAAAAAGGACTCGTCCTTTGACAGATTACCACTGACTCTTTCTTTTCCACATCTCCTTTTAGTTAGTTTTGCTAGGTCTTTAAACTTGGAAGAGCCTACTAGCTGCAGCCCCCAAGGAACCCTTACATATTCTTGCAGCCTGTGATTTCTTTTCTCTCTATCCACTAAATGTTTGGACTTTTGTTCATTGTGGTGTTTTTTTTCTTGGGTCTTGTCTCCAACTGCTGGTAACTATTTGTGTCTTGATGTAGCTGCTTGAATGTTTTGGAAAAGGATTAATTTTTCTGTGGGGTCATTTGAGGGCTTTGGTACTCTGTTCTGTTTGGGATGAGTTTGATGAGGAGTTTTTCCCCAAGTGTTCACTTTGCCTCTGCTACCCTGAAACTGGTACTGGAGGTAGCAGGGAATGTCCTCTTGACGTGTGTGTGTATAGCTGTTCTTCTTAGCGGGGTTGGATATTTGCTTTCTATTTTATTACGTGTATAATTTACCTTGGGTTAAAGTAAACTCCAGGTTAGCTCATGAACCTGCCTGTGGAGGGGGAAGTATTTCACTGCCCACAAGTCTGTGCAAGATGTTCTACAAATTCAAAATAAGGACATAAACTGTATCTGGTCTAAAGAAGTTACTACTTAGCAAACTCTGTAGAAGTGTTTATAGTCTTATGGCTGAATATTTATGATTGAACTCTGTTGGTGCTGCACAAAAGTAAGAGTAGGATTAAATGAGATGTGTTTGGTATGATTCTTTCCTTCTATTGACTGCATCTCCTTTGTATTTTCTCTTTCAGTTTACTATGGTTTACCAGGTTGGCTTGGATCTAATTGCCTAGTTTCATCTTGATTTGGCAGGTTCTCATTTATTGTCCTAATACAATATTGATAGTGTTTGGATTTGTTACTTTACAAATACCCTGTAATATATAAAATATATTGTATTTTTCCAGTGGTAAATGCACAGAAAAAGGCTGCTTTGTAAATCCTCTGGTAGCAAGCTCTGTAACCAGGGTTATTTTTTTTCTGAAATTCAATGTAATTTTCTTTTTGAAATTAATAGGAATCTTGATTTTCAAAACATATATAAAAATTTTTGTTCGCAAAGTTCTACTTACTACCCTATGACAGGCCCACCTATAGTCTTTTCTCATTGAGTATTATATATTTATCAAGCCATTACAAATAATTGGAAAGTATCTGAAGAATTGACTTAAATTCCACAGTCAGTTTAATCTGGCATATGTTTGTGCTGTTGCTGAAAAGGTCATTTCTACTCTTGTCTTTATGATGGAGCTAATGTTTATGTACCCTCAGCATAAACTGATTAAAATGGTGCAAGGTGAAAACTAAGCCAGAGGGGAGGTGGGGGGAAGCTTGTTCAGGAAGAGCAGCATTTTTGTGAAGAAGTTTGTGGCTGCATGAATGCCAGCCTTGGCACATGGGAACACAAAGAAGGAGCTGCAGGACACGATGGCTGTGACTGCTTCTTTGGGCACTAGCCCATGCCAGATTTAAACCTGAATCACTGAAAGACAGCATTTAACCCTCTGCTTCCATAGCCTGCACCATGTTATGCATCTGTTCCTCTGCCTCAGAGATGTGACTAAGCTTCTTTGTACTGACCCACTTAAACATGAAAACAAACAGCACCCAGCCAAGAAGTAATTTCTCTTGTGGAAAAATAAAATTGAAATCTTGATATAGCACACTGTATTCCCCAAACCCGCAGGCTGGTTTTACTTGTGACCTAGCAGACAGTGATCTATGTAATTTTCATTAATTTAAGTGATTTCTGACCATGTCAGTTTTGTTTCATGGTAAACTAAACATATAATTTAACAGTCCAAATAAATGGAGGGTCTGAAGAAGCACAGCTAATGTTACTGTGAATCCTTATGAAACAGTGAAGATTGTGTGTCTTGATGTGTTTGGGACTTTAGTCTGAGATAACACTGTCTCTGCCCACTGTGTTTATTTGTCTCAAAATGAGGATAGCTGAATTTTAGCTCTAAAGCTTTTACAAATTACAGGCATCTTCCTTTGACAAATATTGTTTGGTTGGGGTTTTTTTACATTTAGACTGAATGAATGTATGTTTATTTTCTAAATCATAATCCCATTCCTCTCTCCAATTTTTGGTTTGTTTTGGTCCCCTGACTTTAGAAAAACTTAATTTCAAAGACCCTGCAGAAGTAGTATAAAAATGTACTGTTCCATACATCAAAAAGTACTCCCTTTATCTTCTACCATAGTGATTTATAAGAACAAAGAAAAACACCTGTTTGTTACATATGAAAATCCCTGGTGAGTTACATTTTTCCATTTATAGTGCTGGTTTTGAGTGATTTATGGTCTATGATGCATGGGAGTCTATAATGCATGGGTGGAAATACACAAACATTTAATATGCTTGTTCCAAAACCTGAGCAGCTTAAGAAAGACTCAGTATGGATTGCACGTGCTATGTGTTGTGGCCAGTATTTAATCTTATGTGTAACAAGTGCCTTTACCTTATGACAGTAGCTGATGTCAACGCAACATATTCTGACTCACGGAAGTAAATTTGTGGATTTCTGTGCCCAGTATTCCAATCAGAGATTGCTTTTAAGTCTTGCAGGAAGAACATACTTCTGGCTGTGCTCACTGGGGAGGTGTTGTCATTGTGAACTTGTTTAAGCTAAATTTTGTGTATGGTGAGGAAGGGTGAAATGCATGTAGTTTTTTCCCTGTGCCAGTGTTTCCCAGCTCACTCTTACTGGTATTACAGTGCCTAGTGATGGCTCTAAGATAAAAACACAGTTCTGTTCCAGCATGCTGTGTGTTGCTCATATTAGCCATGGGACAGCCTTTTCTTACTGTTTCTGCACAAACCAGTAACATCTTAAGTGTATTTTCATCATTTTCCCTCTTTATTTACGGCACTATGAATGGTTAAATGTTTCTTATTGTCTCTACATACGTACACACATATGTATTTCCTTCTCTCATAGTTATTTGCGACATAGTCAATGAAATTATAGCATGAAACCAAAGAAAGTAAATGCTTTTTCAACTTATCTTGTAGAACTGATGTTTAAGGCTATATCTATGTTTTTAGTGTCAAAAGATAGTATGCCATATTATCTCTATTGCATTGGACATACTTTCTTCTTTTTAACACAGCCACACTGAAAAGAAGAGCAGATAGCACAGTAAATGCATACAGAATCATTGATACTTGAAAGGTGTGAAGCTGGGTCAAAACAAACAAGCAAATCTTAATTTATCAATCAGTTTTAATCAATGCTTATTCACATAAAAGCTTATATAGTAGCTTAAAAAAATAACAAATGACACACGGCTGCTGGATATTAACCTGTTCACCTAGACTACAGCAAAGTAAGATATTCTGTGGTGCTGCAAGGCTAAAATGAGTGAACGCTTTTCAGTCCTCAAATAGGAGGTGCCATGTAAAAGTAGCGTATGATCTTAGATGTTACACCTTTGATGTACCTTTTAACATTGATAATTTTGTGATCCTGTCACTAGTGGAAGCAATCCATGCTTACAGTTTCTTTCTGTGTCACACCTCAGGTCCAGTAGAAGTAATCTGTTGAAATGTAGTCCTACAAAATGCCTTAGAGCATGAATGAAGCTGAAGAGACGGAGAGTTCTTGTATCGACCATGTGAACTGAACCTTTAAAAGTGTAGCGATTACAAGACGGTAATTGGTATTTCATTGATGATGCTATTGAGACAAGAGCTCAGAACAGAATGCACTTCCACACACCCCCTTCATTTGAGACACTACTGATCGGGAAATAGATTGAAGTGCCTACAGCTGAACCTTGATTTGGTCCCATACTGATTTCATGTATCATTTGCTTTTGTTTTTTGAATACAGTTATCAAATTGCTCTGTATAAATGGGAGTGGTACAAGCATGGGAAAGAATTATCCACTTAATTCCAGCCTGTGAACATGATCTATAATAATTTAATGGAAAACCATGCTCTCATGTAAATGTTCTCAGGGCTAAGGAATTTAATAAACCCTCCGTATGAACAGCCAAGATTCTGAATTGGGTCCCTTGCTTCAGGATTGTAGCCAGAATATATGATTATAAATAAAATTTGCTTATTTCAACAATAAAAAAAATCCCTTCCCCGTCAACATATTTGTGATAGAGATTTCATTTTCAAAAAAGCAAGGCTTTTTAAATGCCTCAATAGCAGATGTTGCTGTTAACAAAGTATCCCAAGGATACATGCATTATGAAACAATCACCTGGAAAGGATGTAAACTAAGCAAGGGAATTTTACTGCAGAGTCGTAAATATCTCATTCTGCATAGAGTAACTGCTTGTTACTGCTATCTATATAAAACAGCCATGTAACACAGAAAGAAAAACAAATGTAAAACAAATTAGCCATAGACACCTGGTCAATGAGAAGAATTGTTGCCAGGGCTAAAGCAAGTAAAACGAAGATGCAGGCAGGTCAAGAAAACTTCCAAGAAGACAGACCTGTCAAGTCTCAGTCTTGAGGCCTTGCAAACTCGCTACAAAGTACCGGCAATACTGTATCATAGAATCATAGAATACCAGGTTGAAAGGGACCTCAAGGATCATCTGGTCCAACCTTTCCAGCACAATCTAGACGAGATGGCCCAGCACCATGTCCAGCTGAGTCTTAAACGTGTCCAGCGTAGCGGAGTCAACCACTTCCCTGGGGAGATTATTCCAATGATTGACTGTTCTCACTGTGAAAAATTTACCTCTCGTGTCCAATCGGAATCTCCCTGGGAGTAACTTGTACCTGTTACCCCTTGTCCTCACCATGTGACTTCTTGTAAAAAGGGAGTCTCCATCTTCCTTGTAGCTCCCCTTTAAGTACTGGTACATGGTGATGAGATCACCTCTAAACCTCCTTTTCTCAAGGCTGAACAAACCCAGCTCTCTCAGCCTATCCTCACACGGCAAGCTTCTCAGACCCTTGATCATCTTGGTGACCCTTCTCTGGACCCCCTCCAGCCTGTCCACACCTTTTTTGTATAACGGGGACTAGAACTGAACACAGTATTCCGGGGTGGCCTGACAAGCACTGAGTAGAGTGGGATAATGACTTCTTTATCTCTGCTGGTGATGCCCTTTTTGATGCAACCCAGCATCCTATTGGCCTTCTTGGCCATAGCAGCACACTGTTCACTCATGTTGAGCTTCCTGTCCACCAGGACCCCCAGGTCCCTTTCCACGGAGCTGCTCTCTAGCCAAGTGGATCCCAGTCTGAGCTGCACTCCTGGATTATGTTTTCCCTGTATTACAGGGCTACCCGGTTACATATGTAAAGTAATCATATTAATGGGTGAAATTTAACAGTGAGTGAGGAGAACATGTAGGGACCACTGACTCCTTAATAAATTAAATGCACAGATGAATGTTTCGATATGTAATTTTACTTCTTGTTAATGGTAAATGTGAAGTCTTAAATTCATGCATGTAATTCTGACCCTGTAGTTATTATTACAGTTGATTAACTCCTTACTGCAAGTCATGATCTTTTTTAAGTCTCTCTGGATATCGTTGAATGATATTGTGTTTTACATTACCACTGCTAAAATGTTTGAGGTGAAACAGAAGTGAACCCCATCTGTATTTCAGGGAATAATGAAATAAATACATTACACTTCTCTGCACTTGACGTTGATTATACGTTTATATCCTGCAAAGAGAGACTGGTCTTCCATGGCCTTTACAGAACCAGAGAGCACTGGGAAGGCAATAAAGAGACCAGTCCTAGTCAGCCAAAAGGAAATCAAAAGAGGATCTGAATGGGAACACTGATTTAATCTCATTAGCCTCTGTAAGGTCACAGGTCCTTCATGAGCTCATGAGACTTTCTCTTATTCTGTAAAAATGAGTGACATTTCTGTAAGGAAGCTCTACCTCCATACACTGTCTGCTTGCAAAAGGCAGTAGGAAAACTGAGTTGTCATTCTTGTGACTCACTTTGTTGGCAGTTGCAGGTTCATACCCTTCATGACTGTCAACAAGGAACAATACTACATAAAAGCTCTATGATGTGAGTTGTTCTTTTCCACCTTTCATTTTGCCTTTCTTTCCTGTGTGTGTTTCACAGTCCAAGTTCATTAGCTGCTAATACAAAACTCTCTTTTTATACATTCTTTCAAAACTGCAATGCAGTCAAATAGATGAGATATCTCTTCCTACATTTTGGGCACATCTTAAGCTGCCAACAAATTGTTCTTGTTTTGGTGTTCTGTGGTCTGCTCAACTCTTCCATGTGAATAATTCCAGATTTTACATTAATTTTCTTAGTAAACATCTAGATCTTGGCCTCCATCTCTCACAGTCTGCTTTTGGGACTTTTTTTTAAACCTTTCACCATCCCTTCCATTTGGATATCAACTCTGCAAATACCTGCAACCTACTGCTATAGCAGTGGCTCCAATTCTTGAGCATTCTCTTTGCTAGGACTGTGTATGAGCTAAAAGTCTAAGTAAGTCCAGTGTTACAGCAGTAGTCTTGAAATCCAGAGTGCAACATGTTGTGTCTTGGATTTTAAGCAGGAGAATCACTCTTCATGATGCCTTGTGCTCTCCCACCATGTGGCTTCCGGTGCACTATCTCTGCCCCTTCTTGCTCTGGGTCTCTGTAAGCTAGATCAAGGTCATTAGCAGATCTGTCACACATCGACCGAGTGAGGCTAGTTCAGGGAGCCTGAAGGAAAGCAGAGAAAGCTGAATGAATATTTTAAAGGAAGCCATACTCCCTAAAAGTAGCTTAACATTGTGAACCCAGGCCTAGATATGATACATAAACTCATATGATACACAAACTCAATATGATACACGAAATCAGTGTATAGTCTTTCTACAACAAGACATCCATGCCAAGAGTTGAAACTTGTCTCACAGACTACTTACTCTTCCAGTAGTTCAAGAAGTATTGACTTCTCTTCAGTCCTATAAATGGAACTGTAATACCTCTAACTCTATGAGAAATGTATGAGTGCTTCTGTCATGTTTTTATGAGACTAATTTAATCTCTTTTGTATGGGGTTAACTCATCCTTTCTCCACAAGAAGCTATTGTGTTTGAAATAGGGAACTCCTTGCTGAACTCATATGCAAAATGGAAGTACACAGAAGGTGGAAACAGGGGTAGTCTGCCCAGGAGCGGTACAGGAACATTGCCTGAGCACGCAGGGGAGGTGGCATGCACCTGTGGGAGGTGGACAATGTCCTCACAAGGCTGTTGCCTATCACCTTTCAGAAGTTATGGCAATCAGGGAAGTTCCCAAAGACTGAAAGAAAACAACTGCTATGACAGTCTCTAAGAAGAACAAAAAAGATCCAGGTCAGCCTTACCTCAGTTCCTGGGAAGGCCGTGGAACAAACACTTCTCAAAGCCATTTTTAGCTACTTGAAGTACAAGTTTATTGTGAATGGCTAGCATGGATTCAGTGAGGGCATATCATGCCTGGCTAACCTTATTGCCTTCTGCAATGAGATCAAAGGCTCTGTGAATAAGGGAAACATTAGATATTGTACACCTTGACTTTAGTAAGGCCATGGTCTTCCATAGTGTCTCTATAGCCAAAGTGACAAATTTTTGTCTGGTTAAGTGGACAATAAGGTAGATGGAAAATTGGCTGAACCGTCAGTCTCAAAAGGTGTTCATCAGTGTCACAAAATTCAACTGGTTCCCTGTTACGAGTGGCATCCCTCAAGGGATAAATACTGAGACCAACAACATTTAATGTCTTCATTAATGACCTGTGTAATTTTGCAAGTCTGTGAATGCCACTAAAATGGGAAGGAGGAGGAGGAGGGGGTCTAATATGTTGGGGGCAGGATTGCTATTTAAAGGGTCCTCCATAAGAACCCATTTTGCTTAGTCAAAATACTCCAAGGTCCTTAGTTTTTCATTTTCTAAAGCATTTTGGCTGAGTCATGATTTTCCAAAAGCAGCTCTCCAAGGAAGGGAAATGTAAGGATTTTATAGAGAACAGCAACACGGGCAAACAGCATTGCAGTTTGGCAAAAGCTAACTCTAAAATAAGCAGCAGAGAAGTTGATCCAGTTGTAATCCCCAAGGAGCTGTACCAGCAAGTACTGATTTGGCCGTAGGAGCAACGAAACTATCCTCTTCCTTCTCTTCTTCTCTTGCACATGTCTCTTACTATCTTTTCTCCACCTGATGATGAGGGGGAGGAGAGAGGAGAGCAATAGTTATCAAGACTCCTTAATCCTGAATCTCAGGGGAATTGCCTCACCTTATTTTACCCCATTCCCTATTCTTTTTCTTGTTTTTGCTAAAAAGAATCTCTTAGATTTAAAAACAACAAAATCTCAATTGAAAAACCTGTGGAAAGACATGATCTACTATTAAGGATAAGAATACCCAGTGTTCCTGAGCTAAGTTGGGGGTGAGAAGACAACCTGTTTGGCTACATTTATAGTTTTGTGTCCAGTTAAATGTAATTATTTCCATGTTAATTTATTAATAATGCAGAAGAAATTTTTAAAAACTTTTCCTTTAAAATTGAAGCTTTAAACCAGAAGAAAACATAGGTGCTTCGGTCTGGGGACTGTGTATCCATCACTGCGTCAGGAGAAGAAAGGCTGATCCATTACAGGATGCTTATGCACATATGAAATGGTACCATTTGCAGCACAGTTTTATTACATGAATTATTTTGAGTCAATTATTATTTACTTTTGGAATTTAATGCTCAGCTGAAGGCTCTGAAGGCAGCCTCTGGAGAACTGTTGCCTCTAATCTACTGGCTTGGTGCTTGCTTATGTTTAATATAATCAGCTTGTAGCATACACTGTGGCAAAAACAGCAGTAAAGGATTCATGACATGTAGTTGGGCAAAATTCCAGCCATGCTTAATGTCAAGAAAGTGATGTATTTGGGGGATCAGCACAGTCCCTGGGTATAGATGACAAAGTCAACAAGTGATTAGGAGGATAAGTGTGCAAGGTCTGGGAGGAAAAATTTCTAGATGAGAAAAGAATACATCGGGGGGGCGGGGAGGGATGTTACAGAGACTCTCTGAACTGATGACAGTCTTTGATTTAGAGATGGAGTTTATAATTTAAGAAACATCAGCCAAAATGAGATGTAAACAAAACCCCAAGGGACAGCATGGGGTGAGTGAATGTCCTAGGCAGCAGATGTAATTAGCATCATCCCGGCCAGAGCCTGCAGGTAGGCACATGCCTCCCAGGACTGTGTCGGCAGTGGGTGCATCAGCACGATGCTTATAGCAGCTAGACTGAATGCAATGAGCCTCTGGACCCACTTATAGATCTGGTTGTCATGAACCTATACAAAATGGTACATAGTAAGAAATTATTGAACTTCTGGAGGTAGGAACTCCACGGCTGTGCAGCTGCTTTAACACTGTCTTAAGAGTTGTGACTACATGTTGCAATGCAGCCTTCAGTTCTGCATGCGTGTGTACTTGGAGAATGTTAAACACTTTACATTTGCAGCAGCCTTTGTCCTGTGTTGTACTTTCTCATTTACATCAGTTTTGCTGTCATGGCATGGTAGCGATTGAGAAATCTGACTTCCTCTATTCTCACGACCTAAACAGAAATTCAGTTACTCTTGTAAGTCAGGTTCTGTGTGCTGTGGGCATTTAAAGTCCTCATTTAATTCACTAGGAAAAAAAATATGCTCATTATCTATCAGAATTTGGCCCTCTTATTGATTGTTTACTTTTCTGCATTTGATTTTCTGACATTTTTCTTACTGCATATTTGAACACTAAAGAATATTTTAATACCACTCTGAAACATAATTTCTGGAGTTAAAATTAAGACCCCACTTCATTGTGCAAAACATATGCAGTGGGTGAACCTGAAGTATTTTCTGTTTTAATGATTTCTTTTCATTCCAGTGATATTTAGTACAAATCACTAAATTCCTCCTCTTAGTTATTAGAAGCTTCAGTCCTAATAGCTCCCCAAAACTGACAGAATCTAGCAATATTCAATTGCATTCTACTTAAATCAGTGAGTAGATTATTTGTTTCCGTATGTGAACACATTTTGTGGCAGAATATGCTTGCATTTCTGTGGTGACTGAGCTTGATGATTCTTTCAGGTCAGGTATTTTTGCACTTGTATCATCTTTTCAGAGATATGTGCTCTGTGCACCTTGCTCCTTTTCTAATAACCAGTGCTTACAGTGGCATGAAAAGCGGTGTCAGGGTTGGTGCCAAAGCTGCTGTGGCTTGGAAGCTTCCACGTCACACCTCTATGTGCGTGCGCGATGCTGTTTCTGCTCTCTGGCTCTCTCTCCCTGAGAGCCAGAGGCTGCTGCCACGTTCCCAGTAGCACACAATTAACCCATGGGGAGTTACTGCTGCAACCTGCAATCCAGACCGAGCATTTCCAGTAGAGCTGACTCATTCTGAAGACGATGAGATAATTCATTGTTTCATAGGATGAGATTCCCTCTCCAGTGCTGTGTTCAGTTTAAGAAGTAGGAAGCTGACTGTGATGCTGTAAGTGCCGAGCTGTGGCTGGGAGCACTTGCTACATCTGTGTTTAAAAAGGAACGAACCATTTTTTAGAACGCAGCGCTGTTGTCCTGCAAAACGAAGTGTGAGGAAGAGCAAAGAACCTGGAATGGACCCAGTGCGAAGAAAGTCACAGGAGGCAGGGCACTGAAAAGACAGGTGGAGCAGAATGGACTATGGCAGGCCACTGGGAGTTAAAGAGAGCGAAGAAGGGAGGAAGAAGGGAAGGATGCTCAAAAGCTAGTTAGACAGATGGAGAGTGTAAGTCAACACGGAATCTTCCTGGGAAATGCAAGCACCCTTGCATGAGCAACAAGAGAGTAAGGCTGACATGTAAAATATGTTAGTCACCATCCCATTTCCACAGATCTCTATTATTCTGTTTTTTAAGGATTTGGCCAAACCTGCAAGGACATTAAGCAAACTGGCAATAGTTCTTAGGATAAACATTGAGCTCAGAGATTAGAAAAATCAGTATTGACACTAGCTGTGCTTCTCACACTCTCCAATATGCCACGTTATCTGTTCTACCTCCCACCCCCAAGGCTTTAAGCCTGCTTCAACACTATCATATCATAATGGGTTGCATTATATCAGAACAAGAAATACACGAAGATTTCAGGCTTTTGGCTTTTGCGGGGTTTTTTGTTATCTTTCTTTAATAAGCCTCTCTTCGTTGCTTGAAAATGTCATTCTAGCCAAAGATCTTCTATAATTAAAGAGCAAAATTGTCCAACTAATTAGAAGTTTTCTCTTGCCCTGAGCATAGCTCTGGGCACAGAAACAGGGAGTTTAAGGCAAACTGCACAGCAGTAGGAGTAATTGAATTATTTAAAATAAATGCCTACTTTCTAAGCCATGTTCCATGGAAAAAAAATAAACAGCAAGATCAGGAACAACAGAAAAATGATAGGGGATTTTCCTCAGTAAAGTAATCAAAGAAAAAGTTACAAGAATCCTCTCTAAATTGCATTGAAACAGTGGGATTTTGTGAAAGCCACTGGCTGTCAGGCCCCTAGGGCTTCTGGCCTTGATTATGCAATTGCTGCACACTCAGGACTGGCTGCCAGCAGTGGCTTTCATATGAATTTCCTAAAGAAAATACTACAATAAAATAGACATTTAGGTGCTTTTCATTCAGAAGATATTGCCTGCGGTAGAAATCCTTGGGTTTGTTCTCACTTTCTGATGATGGAGGAAGAGAAGAGACTTGTCTAATTAGGTACATCTCATCTAAGATTCCCTCTTGCAAATCTCCCATCTCTGATAATGAGGTGTTCCTGCTCCCTCTGCAGGGGCTAAGCAGGCTGCAGTCATAAAAAAGCCAGCTTTTGCATGCCTGAGAACCAGGTGAAGGCACAAACCCAACCATAATTGTCCTCTCATTAGTGCAGCATTGAAATATTTGCTCAGCTGAATGTTTCGGGCAAGTATTATTTGGGGTCTTTTATAACTGCCTTTCTCACTGGTTTTTGCAGTGTGATAGGGGCAAAAACATAAGTTAGTTTATTTTGTGCTTGTGCTGATTGCATTTTCTGTTTTGCCAGGCTGGTTTTCAGGGTATGGGATGGTATGGCATCCTCAGGGACTAGCAACTTAACTTCTTTCACTGATGGAACATCAGTGCTATCAATGCTGCTTGGTAGAAAGGAGGCAGTTAAATGTGACAGAACAAAAGAGAAGCAATATATAAGCAGACCTGTGCTAGCTGCAGCAAAAGTTCCTTATAGCAAACTTTTTGAACAAAACTCTGCTTAGTGTGCAAAGTCCTGGACTGCACCCATGCATTTCAATAGAGCTTCATTCCTTTAACGAAGCTGCACTTCGCTTATTTACCTTAAAATACTTATGTGGCTGTCACTCAAGCGTTTGGAATAGAGGTAACAACTACTCCCCTTTCTTCTTCCTTGGAGACAGGAGAAATGGCTTGATTAATTTATTATAGGCTTTTGTTTGCTTTATGTTTGTATGGATGACTGGGCACAATGTGTTGGAGACTGAGTGGGAATAAATTATCAAAGGAGAGCTGTAGCAGAGTTGAAAAAAGGGAGATCTGTGAATGTTCCTTTCACCTGAGGGTGCTTTCCATAACCTGAAGGCCTTCTCCTAGCGAGTTCTGTTACTAATAGGATGTATTGCTGCATTTGCTAACAATTTTGAATTTTCAGGCTGTCTGGCTTCCTGTCTATATTTTGTTTGCTACCGTCAATTCTGGCACCCATCACACATATTTTATTAGTTTATACTCTTCCTCATAGCGATCATCACAATTTTTTGTCACTTGAATTCTTTGAGCAATGTACTCATCATCATGTACATATTCTCAGACTTTGCATGAAAAAAAGACTGACAATTAAATTCTAATTTGTTATGATGTAAATATAGTGTTCTTAGAATACAGGCTAAAAAGGTATCCTTTCTTCTAACTCCTTAGCTGTGACAAGTGCAAGAGGAAATTTATTTCTTACTCCCCTCTGTGGGAAAGGAAGAGGAGGCTTCCATCAGAGATTGAAAAGATGCCCATCTCCTAAGGGAGCTTTTAGCTGGAAAAGGGAGATAACTGGTCTTTAAATGATGCTCCACAATTATTTGGGCCCAAAGTGGTGGAATTTTGTCAATAAACTCAGTGAAAACTTCAGCCTTGGCTTTGAAGAAAGTCTCCTCATCCAAAGCTAATAAATCCCTTTCCAGTGGTGAACAGGCTGTGACGATGCCTCTAGGGTGAAGAGAAGTGTAAACTGGCCAGAGAGGCCTTTCCTTATCACACTGGAATTGCAGTGACAGGGAGCTGGGGGAGCACGGTGACAAACCACACCGCTGCAAGGGGGCCTTAACTGCACAGAGAAAAAGATGTGAATGCTTGTTCTTGGCATCCCTGATGCCTCTTTGGAGTCCTGTATGCACGTACAGTTACCAGACAACTGTGCACAAGCGGCACGAGAGACAAAAAGCCCAGCACCAGGTAGAGCCTGGAAGCAACTCTTAAAAACACTGTTGAAATGTGATGCCTTAGTCTCTTGGGGTTTTAAAAAACACTTTAATGGCCCAAACTGCATTCACCTAAATGTCTGCACACACATTTCAGTGGTGCAAGATTTTGATTGTGTTAATATTTTCCTAAAAGCTGAGTCAGAGAGAGGAACTGGTAACTGCTCAGTGAACTCTCTTGCCTGCTTTCTAAGATAGCAAAGATGACTGATTAGTATGAAAAGAAATTGTACAGCCATATTAAAACCTAGAGATTTTGTAGGCTGGCTTATCTTTCTATTACCCTTCAAATTAGCTCGTGATTTCCTTTTAGTTCTTTCCCGCAACGTCAATGGGTTTCTGTTCACCCTTCCTGATTATTTTTTCAACTGTTCTTGCCTCTGCTCCAAAAGAATACATAGTATAAATGAACACTGTAAAATTTAAAAAATAGCAAGACTAAGAAAACAAGCAAAAAGGAGGCAGAAAGCAGTAAGAATTTAAAACACAAAGGAAAGAGAAATTAAAAACAGACTTTACTGCTAAATTTATATAAGTATATAACACCTCTGACAAAAATGGACTTTTATTTTGAGGCAAACAAACCCTCAGACTATGGCCAAAAAAAAAAAAAAGTTAGTTATTTTATATGACCCACTGGAAATACCAGGTAAGGATGGAAGTTTTCAGGAACAAGTGAAGTGACCTTCTGAAATGTTCAAATTTGATATCTATATATTTAAACACTAAGTAGTTCTGAAAAATTCAGGCCATATTTGTATGATAGGGTATTATTATTATTTTTGTCTATGGCCTATAAGTGGATTGGGGAAAACTATTTTGGGGCACATAAGATTCTCTGTTTTCCACAGTCAGCCTTTCGGAGCTCAGAGATGTACCCCAAAATTCAGGATGCTCGTTCAAATGGACATGTAGATTTTCAGTTCGTCTATCTTTGGAGATCTGCATTAACCGTGCATTTGAACCCCTTTGTAGAGAATCTAGGCACTTAATTTCTGATACATTTATTCTGCCCCTTGAGGAGTCAAAAGAGATCTATAGATCTTTCAGGGAAATGGCTAGCTTTATAAATTATTGAGGCATAACTGCACTAATTAGCTGGCTTTTGTCAGCATCATACTCCATATATAGCAGAGCTGCTAATCTCTTACTGTTTTTCAGTGCTTTTGTCTCCTTAGTAGATTATATCTGTATGATTGGTTTTGATCACTTCATAATGAATATTGTATCACAGTGTGCTAAATAGACTAGTATCAACATGTTACTTACTTCTTTAGGATTAAAATGTATGTGGGTAGTTTTAAAAGGTATTTACATCAACTAGAAAAATCCAGTGCTTTCCAAACAATTAGATTCTGCAGATTAGGACAGTCTTTGATTGTGCGGGATATTACTCTGATGTTACTGGGCATAGTAAGTCCACATGAAGCTGTTTTGGATCTAAATTGGCTCACAAAGACAATTCATCATTGTCTCCATCCTGAGGTGTATACATCCATCGTGTGCTTCCATGGATGGTAGCAAGTATTTTAATCCTGCTTTACAGATGAAAAAACTCAACAATGAGAGCTGAACAGGTTTATCAGGCACCACAGCGCAGGCCAAGTGAAGCAAGAAATGCAGCTATAGGATACTCTGATGTCCTAAACATTAGAAGTATGTGGCCTTCCTAGAAAAGTTTGATAAAGATGGATCTGCATTTTACTTAATTATCCAGACTCAGCTTTTGAGAACTTCTGGCTGAGAAATTAATCTGATTTATTTCAGCATGCTAATAGCTGCCAGTGTCTCAGATGTAACTCACTACGTCCACCCTCCTGGCTTTTCTTGATTCCTCTTTGTGCTTATACAGTGTTAGTTTGGGTTGGTTTATAAAAACTTCTAGGGCATGTACAAATTCTCTTCTGTGGCAGATGGTGCTAGGTTTGCATGTTGTAGGACTGATGCTGCAAAGTGATGATCTTGCTGAGCGTGGCCTCATAACGTTTCAGTGGTTTGCTTCTCCAGCCACCATGCTTCAATGGGCCATAGAAAATAGCTTTGGGCAACCTGTTGGCCAACCTACAGACTCTGAAATATGGCAGAGGGTAGAGTCAAATGTCAGATATGATGCCCTGTAGCCCCCTGATGCATCTGACTATTTAAATAAAGATGAGGCTCATGAAACATCGGTTAACATGTGCTGAACTGAGCCTACAACTTCTGTATCTGGTTTAGATGCTCTTCTCCAGAGTTGAACAGACATCAAATCCCAAACGACAAGGCAGTTTGTCACCACCATCCAGAACCATTCTTTCAATGCAGAAGGCCTGTGAAGTGAATCAAAATGCTGCACTCAAACTCTTGAAAGCATTTCATGCACAGAGCATTGCTCTGCTTAACACATTTCAAACTACAGTAACTGCTAATAAGATAAAAAGCAGTGACAAATCAGAGAATATCACCTCCAACAATCATGCATGACTTATCATGGCAAACACATCCTCGTTGAGGAAGGAGAGTGCTCAGTGTCCGTTTCAGGCCTCCTGCTGCAGCCTTTTATGCTTTTTATTTTTATCCCGTTTGTCAAAATAACAGCCCTTTATCAGTGCTGATTGCAGAGATTTTGACTCCTCGCCTGCTGGGTTCCCCCTCTGCTCCATAGGGGTTTCCTAATTGAATATTTCCCCTGTGAATAGAAAAGCTTTGAATAAGAACAGGAAAAAACCTACTAACAGTCTTGAAACTTCCCTCGAATCTTCCTACCCCAGTCCTGCACACAAGCTCCATTTCTATCCCCAAAGTGCAAAATATTCTTTCAGTGAGCAGCCTCAGCTCCTTTTCTGAAGCTAATCACATTTATTATACACTGAACATTGTAAATGAACGTCAGTAAGATCCTAACATAAGGACCAGGGGAAGAAGAGAGATATTCATTCAAAATAAGCTATAAAAGGTGTCTGGTTTGGTTAGAGTCATCACTGCCTCATTTCTCACATTTGTGAGTCAAAAGCAAGGAATTGTTTACTGCCTGCGTTGAGACCTTGCATTAACAATTTCTACCCATGTCTTGGTGGATGGTATAGGACTGAATTCATTGAAGGATGAATTGTAAACTCTTTTTTCTGGCACTATTATTCCTATTAAAGCAACAGCAGGCTGCATGCTGTGGTTCATTTGAGGAAGGGCCAAAAATTTGTGTTTAAGGTCTCAATGTGTGTGGGAGCTGGCACTTTGGATAAAGACACGACGAGGGCTTTATTTGTCAAGTTCTTACCCTGACTGTGACGGATACTGCAAATGCTCACGTTTCCTCCTTTCTCATCAGAAGACGCTGTTCAGGTGTCCTCGCTGCATCCCTCAGCAGAGGAGGCACAAAAAGCCACAGCTTCAAAGCCAGCTATGCAGAGCAGAACCTGCCTGGCTTGTCTGTGAGAAAAAAAAAAAACCACCACCAAATAAAAAATGTCAATGAAGCTGTTGTACACACTTGGCTTCTTTAAAGCAAGGCAGACTTTTGTAGAAAAGGGAGGCTCTGCTATATTGTTCCCTGGGATTTCTCAGCTGAGTGTTTCCCAAGTTTCGGAAAGCTCCCTACCCCTCTGCACACAGAAGAAAAAAAAAAAGAAAAGTAAAACAGATGGGGAGGATGTATAAAAAAGGAGGGAATCAGAAAGGATAGATAAGCATGGGAAGGACTTAAAAGGGCTGAAGGGAAATTCTTCTCTCTACAGCCCTGCTTCTTCAGCCTGTATGCTAGCATGGATTTATTTTTTCATCTTTTTTAAAGGGTGCTTTGTTCTTCAGATGCTTGGGCAAATAGTCTCACAAAGATATTACTTGTAATCTTTCAATAGCATCAGCTCACAATAATGAGAAAACCTGAGGTTTTCCCACTCTCCAATTTAGGCCAATTATATCCTATCAAGAGAGGGCAATCTGCACATTCTGCTCCTGCTGTCCCACCTCCAGGGTTATACATCCTTTAGCGCCTTTTCCTATATCATTTCCCCATTGTATGAAGCAGGTTGGTGAATCCATTTATCTGTTATCCAGCTGCATGTGCTGCAAGAAGATTGCAGCTGGGAGTTATCTTTTCTAGTGAGAGTGAGCAAAAGGGCACCCCTCGGTACCCGTCTTCAAAAATCATCTGGTCTCCTATCAAGTAACCTGCTGTTGAATTTCAGCTTTGAAGCAAAACAATCTTGAGAGGAATGCCTGTTAGGGATAGTTAACTGGACTCTGGCACTCTCCATAGATCATTAACAAGAGGTTAATTAGATTCTAATTCCTTGTACAAGCCAGCTGAAAAAAGCAGATTTCAGCAAGTTTTGCTACGTGTATACATTGTTCTGCAAAGCCAGCTCTGGCTCAACAGAAAGGGAACACCCAGAGAGAGCTGAATCTGCAGCAGAGCAGGCTCAGGTGTTTTCATGTGGGTAGGTAACACAGGATTTTTTTTGCAGGACAGATTCAGCCATCACCTGAGGAGGAGGATGGGCTGGGTGAGATGACCAAGGTGGGGGGTCCTATGGCAGCAGGCTGAAACCGCTCTGGACAGTCGGGTTTGGGAGAACTCCTGAGTAGCTGGGTCCACTGCCTCTCCTGTCAACATGAGGGTAGGAGACAGGTTGCGATCACTGCTGGAAAGCACTGGAGGGAGCCTGACGTCTTACTCCCCAGCTCTGCTTCTGTCCCTTATCTGAGCAAAGCAGTGATGGCTCTGGCTTTGTAGAGTGCATGAGCAATAGGGAAAACAAGGTCCTGGACATTTAGCTGCTGCTGAGAGCTTGCTGCCAGTTTTGATTGTGCGTGGAAACAGCTCTGGCTGCAGGCAAGAAAAAGTAAATCATTCTTTTGTAAATGAAGCAGTTTGATACAGCTAGGTACAGAGACTAAACGTGGGACCAGAGCTTTGAATTCCCACAGGTGCTCTTTAGTGTGCCTTTTCTTATGAGGCCCCACTAGATATGTGGATGAGCAGAGCAAGTGCTTTTCTCTGTGTAATCACATATGTTGAGTAGCAGAGAAATGGTTAAAGGCCATAACAGAAGGACGTGTAGTGCTATGTCACTGCGGTTCTTCTGGCTATTCACAAGTTGCTCAGTAAGTGCAGCACAAGGGAGCGAGCTATTAATAGTTCTGCTCATCATGGCTGCACAGTGAAACAGCATAATCCTAGCACATGGGAATATGTGAGCCATGAACTGTAAAGCAAAAACTTCAGGCATGGAAGACAGCCTCGAAACCATGTAATAATTAACAAAAGAGGGAAACAATATGTTTAACAGGGGCTAGTCATGAAGCTACAGAAGAACGCCTCTGCATTAAATAAAATTCAAATGAAGCTTTGCACATGAGCCAGAGAGCAGAGTGTCCCAGCTCACTCTCACAAACTCTATAAATGTTTTTGGGAACAGATCAATTAAAGTGTTTGGCATACAGGTGCCTAATAAATATTATATGTGCTGGAACATGTTCATCTCATTTTGATACACATCCGTGGCTTCATTAAGGTTCAGGTGTGCCTCTACGGCTATGAACTAATTCTACAAGTCATATGCTTCTAGAAATTGTTGGCAGAAGAGTATAGGCCTGCATTTCTATCAAATGCATTGATAGAATCATAGAATCATAGAATTGTTAAGGTTGGAAAAGACCCTTAAGATCATCGAGTCCACCGTTAACCTAACACCGCCAAGTCTGCCACTAAACCATGTCCTCAAGCACCACATCTACCCATCTTTTAAATACCTCCAGGGATGGGGACTCAACCACTTCCCTGGGCAGCCTGTTCCAATACCTGACTGCCCTTTCAGTGAAGAAGTTTTTCCTAATATCCAACCTAAACCTGCCCTGGCGCAGCTTGAGGCCATTTCCTCTCGTCCTATCACTTGTTACTTGGGAGAAGAGACCAACCCCCACCTCACTACAACCTCCTTTCAGGTAGTTGTAGAGAGCAATAAGGTCTCCCCTCAGCCTCCTCTTCTCCAAACTAAACAACCCCAGCTCCCTCAGCCGCTCCTCATAAGACACATGCTCCAGACCCTTCACCAGCCTCGTTGCCCTTCTCTGGACATGCTCCAGCACCTCGATGTCCTTCTTGAAGTGAGGGGCCCAAAACTGGACACAGGATTCGAGGTGCGGCCTCACCAGTGCCGAGTACAGGGGCACTATCACCTCCCTGGTCCTGCTGGCCACACTATTCCTGATACAAACCAGGATGCCATTGGCCCTCTTGGCCACCTGAGCACACTGCTGGCTCATGTTTAGGCGGCTGTCAACCATCACCCCCAGGTCCTTTTCAGCCAGGCTGCTTTCCAGCCACTCCTCCCCAAGCCGGTAGCGTTGCCCGGGGTTGTTGTGACCCAAGTGCAGGACCCGGCACTTGGCCTTGTTGAACCTCATACAGTTGACCCCAGCCCAACAATCCAGCCTGTCCAGGTCCCTCTGCAGGGCCTTCCTGCCCTCCAGCAGATCGACACTCCCACCCAACTTGGTGTCATCTGCAAACTTACTGAGGGTGCACTCAATCCCCTCATCCAGATCATCAATAAAGATATTAAACAGGACCGGAAAAATGCATATATGTTCAGTTTGACAGTGTCCTCAGATAGTTAGTAATTTCCAATGAAGTCTGTGATAAAATAGTATATTTCCATTATTTGTACATGCCAAAGACTTACATAAATATGGATCTAATTTTACTGCATAAAGTGCATTCACAGTTTCCTGGAATTACCAATGCTATGGTCATGACTCTCAGACAAGAAGAAGAAAACCCTATTAGTGCATTGCCACAGAGAAAAACAGTATGCTTTAGAATAACTGAAGGCCTTGAAGATAATATATGTAGGAGGTAATATTTGAGTAAATATCATAATATTTGTATGTGAGCATTATGCACTATATTTATGAAAAAACCTTCTCTGTTAAATGCTTATGCCTTGATTAAAATCCTGTAAAAATGCTAAGTATATTTCCAAGCATATTTCTATTACCACTTTACAACATTTGGATCACTTGTATTCAGAAGGTATGCAAATGGCTTTAGCTGGGTCATCCTTTATCTGGTATTTCTAACAAATATAACGCCAAGGGGCATTCCTCTTGTCAGAACACATTTATTTTATTATCTAGATGATTATGGCTGTATTTTTTCCTCACATATTCTACCTTGATGATATGCTGAATTCTCAGATTTTCAACAAACGCTTACGATGCAATTACTTTAAATATAACATGATTCGATATACGGTGTCTTTTACCCCCAATTTTCACAGACCTTTAAAATTATTAAGTTTCTATCAAAACCACCAAAGCGAACAAATTGGTTATGGCCCTTCCACATAGGTGGAACTATCATTGATATTGGACGAAAATATTGTCATAAATGTTAAAAACATGTACAATAAAGTATGCAAATGCTTACACGCAGAGTTTAAAAAAGATAGAGCTATAGGCTACTTACTTCCATATTTCCATTTAATCAATAATAAAAATTCCAATTTATACGAAATGGTATTGTTGAAGAATTTGTTTTAATTCAAGACGTGGAACAAAAAGAAAAAGTAATTTATACTTTAAAAATGGGAGTTGAATGTGAGCTCTCACCCTCCAAAATGTCTTATTAATCAAGCCCTAGTGCCATTTCTATTACTGCTTTAACATGAACAGTCACTGGGAAAAAGAAATAAGAAGGTATTTGAAATCATGTCCCCCACATCCTTGCTGACTGGTTTTTCAGCTGCCAGGCTAATAACTCATTTCTAATGGCTCTCATTTGTTTCACATTCTCTCAGCTTTCTGTTAAGGCTTTATCAATATTTTTATTTTTATTTTTTATTTTAATTCACTCTCTTCTTTCTCCAAATACATAAACATTAACATTTGAAAAATAGCCTGGCTAGGAAGGAAATATATCTGTAGTACAGAGTACAAACTGTCTTGGCTAAGGTTTATCAGAGGAGAAAGCACAGGTTTACGAAACAATAAAAATTCAGATATACCAGAAGCAGGGTTTTTCCAAGTCACCGTGCTCCTCTAGAAATAGCTTATTTGCAAGGAACAGGAAAAGACATGTAATGTAAATAAGTAATAGCAATTTCACATAAATCTTCTGTCAATAATTTCATTAATAATGTGATTGGTATCCCGTAACTTTTGTCCTGGTTGTAAAAATGACCATCAAATAATTAATTAATCTTTCTATGACAAACAATAGGCAGGATTAGAAAAATCTGTCTGGACCAAAACCTGGGCAGCCTAACTCCAGGTGAGGTCCTGTCAGTAGAGCTGTTGAGGTGTCAGTATGGGAGATGCCCCAACTGGGCACCAAACAACCTCTACTATAATAGAGCCCTTGACCTTAAAACCAGATTAGGATGGTTTTGGTCTCCTATCTGGCAACTGTAGTATAGGCATATACTTAAATGTTGTCATTTTATGTCTATTTTATCAGTTTGCTACAGGCAGTATGAAAATATTGGAAAAAGTAAAGTCTGCAATGATATTAGAGCCAAATAAAAGTTTCAGAAATGGATCCTGAGTGTCTGGATCTCTATTTCCATCTAACCATGATTGCAAAGCATAAAGGCTATGCCAGTGGCCCTACAAGAAGGCTACACTTCTAGGGAATCCAGTCTTCGGTCTCTGCGAGCCATAAAGCATTCCCAGAATAATTATTTTGAATGTGCTGTGTTTTTTTTTTCATGTTAACAATACTGCAGTCCTTCAACTTCTTAAACACCTCATGCCATTTGATTGAGAAGAAGCTCAGAGGACAAATGAGGATGTGACTGTATATGGCAGCACCTCTGTGAGTGGGGGATGATGCTCGTGTCCGCCAGCATCTGTCTTTGTGTGGCTGCCACCCTCCCTGTGTGGCATGGTGCTGCCTTGTGGGGATGGCCCCTTGGGGACTGTCAGCAGGAGATGGGCTGGCACCTTTTGGAGAGGAGCAGGGCATCTGGCAAATCCCTTCCACTTTCTTTCAATGGCATAGCATGTTTTCCAGAAGAAAGCATTCTCCAGAGGAGCACACAGGCACCAATATTCACCTGTTGCAAAAAAGAAAAAAAAAAAGTTTTCATGAATTGTTTCGGTAGTGTAGATGTATTAGTCCCCTGTTGCTTAGACTGATATCAGTCCATCCCACATTTTATGTACTATCTTTGCTTAAAAAAAAGAGCCCTCTGAGCAGGGCTTGTTGCTATGTGATGTTAGTCAACAAGGGAAGAACAACCACAGAGCTGCTTTAATTACTTGAACTATTCACCTAAAACTCCAGACAAACTGACTCTCCAAAGAGAAGGAAATCATTGTTTTCTCTGCTACTGGAAAGGAAAATGCTGAGCTCAAAAAAAAAAAAAGCTTCATTTGCCTGAGGTTTCTACTCAGAATTCCTCCTATGACAGTTGGATAGGGGAAGTGAATATACAAGATGTACAAAAAGGGATCCCATTTTTGGCAGGAAAGGTACTGCCAGCAGCACCTCCTGCATTCCAGCCTTAGTCTTCTATCACTAGGGGAGAAACGACATGAAGCTGGCATCTCTGTGTGATAACATGCAATACCTCTGTCGTCTTGTCCCAACATTCAGGGACAGTCTTCCCTGCTAAAGAAAGTTGAAATCATGAGAGCGGGACTAGCCTTTTACCCAGGCGCTGGAGACAGTTTTGCCTGAAGGCACCTGAGATTTGGAGAACAGACTACTGTGGTCCTGGAGAACTGATAGAGGCCAGTGGGATGCACTGCTTAGTCGCTTAGAGGTAAGAAATCAATCTAAAGGTCTCTGCCTTTTATCAGTAACCCCCTGTGGACCTCTCTTTCTGTGCTTGAGTTCATACTTTTCCTACCCGCAGATAGGTCATACTATGTTTTTGCAACTCCTTTATGCTAATGCAGTAAACTTTGTAGAACAACTCTCCTTTTCTGAGTAGCTGTTCAGCAATTAACTGTTGATGGAGACATGTCAGCGGACTTAATCAGTGTCGTGGTCTAACCCCAATCACCAACTAAGCACCACAGAGACGCTTGCTCACTCTGCCCCCCCACAGTGGGATGGGGGAGAGAATCAGAAGAGTAAAAGTGAGAAAACTCGGGGATTGAGATAAAGACAGTTTAATAGGTAAAGGAAAAGCCGCACACGCAAGCAAAGCAAAACAAGGAATTCATTCACTACTTCCCATCGGCAGGCAGGTGTTCAGCCATCTCCAGGAAAGCAGGGCTCCATCACATGTAATGGTTACTTGGGAAGACAAAACACCATAAGTCCGAACATCCCTCCTTCCTTCTTCTTCCCCCAGATTTTTATTCTGAGCGTGATGTCATATGGTATGGAATATCCCTTTGTTCAGTTGGGGTCAGCTGTCCCGGCTGTGTCCCTTCCAGCTTCTTGTGCACCTCTAGCCTCCTCACTGGCAGAGCAGTATGAGAAGCTGAAAAGTCCTTGACTTAGTGTCAGTACTGCTCAGCAACAACTAAACCATCAGTGTGTTATCAATATTATTCTCAGCACAATCCAAAACATAGCTTCATAACAGCTACAAGGAAGAAAAATAACTCTATCCCAGCCAAAAGCAGCAGAATCAGACAAGGTATAAGAGAAATGATATGGAAAGGAGATATTTACTTATTGAAAGCCAAACTGCAAAGGGGGAAGGAGGAGTTAATTGCTGCTAAAGTTGCTTCTGGTAAGTGGTGTGTTTTATTTTTCATATAACCAGTTACTTTGTTTCTGCAAGTTGAGGCTGCACCTTCCATAACAGATTATTCCTGGATACTTTAGAAACTAATCAGGAATTAATTTCAAAGAAATAACAAGATGCAGAGAGCTAAAGTCTATTTTCACTGTGAAATCCTATTTTTCTGCGATATTAATCAACATGGTTGTCGTGGTTTAACCCCAGCCAGCAACTAAGCACCACGCAGCCGCTCGCTCACCCCCCACCGGTGGGATGGGGGAGAGGATCGGAAGGGCAAAAGGGGAAAACTCGTGGGTTGAGATAAAAACAGTTTAATAACTAAAGTAAAATAAAAATAGAACAGTAGTAATACAAAGCAAGCGGTACACTGTACAATTGCTCACCACCCGCCGACCGATACCCAGCACGTCCCCCAAGCAGCAACCGAACCCCTCCCCGGCCAACTCCCCTGCTTATATACTGAGCTTGATGTCACGTGGTATGGAATAGCCCCCCGCCCAGTCTGAGTCAGCTGCCCCGGCTGTGCCCCCTCCCAGCCTCCCGTGCCCCTGGCAGAGCATGGGAAGCTGAAAGGTCCTTGACCAGTGTGAGCAGCACTTAGCAAGTACTTAGCACTACTTAACAAGAACCAAAACGTCAGTGTATCATCGACATTGTTCTCAACCTAAACCCAAAACACAGCCCCATACCGGCTACCAGGAAGAAAACCAACTCCATCCCAGCCGAAACCAGGACAATGGTTCAGCCTTTGAGTATAAATTTTTCAATTTACTTTCTCCCTCAGAAGGTGCTAGAAAACACACGTCCCATTCTGGAAATACTTAAAGTACAACACACAAGAAAGACAAAGTCAAAATCAAATTGCAATCATTTCTGAAACTGGGGCTGAGGGGTTATGCAGGCCCAACTACTGAAGTCTATGCAAGCCCCTTTGGCCCAAAGAGGCTGCCAGGTAGTCTCCTACACTGTCAAATAAAACTGGAAAGAAAGTTGTGTTGTTGACTTTTCAAGTTGATTGCTGTGAGAACGGAGTAATTTTCTTGCACTTGACAAAACAGACACAAAAGAGAAAGAGACAGTGTAGCAAAAAGTAGGGAAACATGGTTTTGTGTTCATGTTCTCAGGGTACGTGGCAGCTGGTCAGTCACAGATGAATGCTCTGGGCTGGCAGGTCGGCCATGACAGCTGTTGCTTTAAACCTTGGCTTGTTTCCCTGGTCCGCAGCATCATCAGGATGGGTTGAATAAATCTCTTTCCTTCCCTCGTTCCTTGCAGGCTAGGCCCAAGTGAAGGGGTCACTCTGTGCTATGGTGTTGGTGGGACGCAATACAGCTCACTTCCAGGTCAGGAGGAATGATGAGAGAGAGGACGGGACAAGGTGGGGGTCAGTGAAGGAGCATGTACAGCCGTGAGATGATGGAGCAAGAGCTCATGCAGCTCAGAGCATTCGAGCTGGACATCCCAACAGCTGAGACTTGTGCATGAAGATCAGAGTTACCCAGCCCTGACAGCCTTATGCCTGTGCATGCTGCAGCAACTCATTACCTTTTTGTTTTGGTCCATAGTGTTGTGTTTCTCTTTGGGTGTGTATATATAGAGTTCCTCAGACTCTAAACTAATGTCTGATATAAATAAAGTAATATATATTGGAGTGACCAATTAGACCTAATTTTTCTCCTTCACTTAAAGGTCTTGACAATACCACAGCCCTTGAAAATTAATAGTTTATTGTGTTTGAATTATCCTATATTTGTCTCCTCTTTGTATTCCTTCTGTCATTAGTCATTAGAGACTATCTAATGACTACTGACTACTGTCATGGGTAATGACATACAACATATGATGAACTTTCACCAGTTTCCTACAGCTAGCAGATCAGTGGCCTCAATTAATACCAGTATCTTTTTCTATTACACACGATTGCTACTCATAATCAACCATTTCTTCACAAGACTGCAAACACAAAAGGAAGAAATAAGAAAAATATAACTGATAGCTTTGTGTTCCTTGCCCCAGATTGCTCCAGAGACAGGTATGTACCAAACCTCTATTAACATCCCTTTCCTCTCCAACTTTTGAATGCTTGCAACCCTTGATCCAGCAATCACTGTCCTGATGTCACCAGGCAGGACTGGCTAAATTAACAGCATTTTTAAGTCTCAGCTTAGGCCTTCCTAAGCCCTCAGCCCCACGGTACACACCTTTGCAGTGAGACATGCTACAGTGTGGGATGTCTGATGTGAAGCCACTGCTAAAAATATCAGCTAGCTGTGTTTCCTGGGTAGGAAGTCCCATGAGGAGAAACTTCCTCCCTTGGATGCAGAGCTGTAACTTCTTTATTGCTTGGGGACCACAAGAGCAGCTGTGAGAACCTGTGGCAGGGAAGGGGAGATGTAAGACCAGGACAGCTAAATGAACTCTGTGCTCGAGGTATAAGACATGACGTCTCATGCGTCAAACGCTGCTGAACAGTGGGGAAATATCTGTGTACTCTGAGCTCACAGCTGCCGAGACAGAAATGTTTTATTCATCATTTCTAGAAAAGTCTGAGAGCACATGCTGAAGAACCAGAGAAGCTCTGTTGCCTCCAGGAAATTCCAGAAAACTTTTGGATTTTGGTGAAATCACGACTGGGATGTCCTGAAAGAGATTTGCTTTAGTACACTGTACCAAGGGACAAATGTAATGGTAGTGCGCTTACTTTCACCACCTAAAATGTCATCTATCTCACCATTCTGGTAGTAATTGTTGAGGTATAAGTACTATCACAGTCAATGTTTTCTAAAACAGATTACAGAGATGCCAATCTACATACCTAAATAGTGCTACAGCATGGCTAGTATTGAATTAAATAATGTTCACAGTCCCATGTTGGTTTGGAATTGGAACATATTTATTCATTTGTATTATTAAAAACTTTTTTTCTTACACAAATGCACCATTAGAGAAAGAACATTGTGTATGGCTGAAGAAATAAAAGGATCTTTAACAATTAATCTTAAAAATGGGTTATATATGTACCTAATGCATATATGCATAGTATTTATATAAGTATATGCATATAACTCTATTATATGTGCAGATTTTTAATATGGAAATTCAGGAATGACACAGTGTTTTCAGTTCAAATAGCATGAGCATATTAAATTTGAAAGCACAAACAAGAGCAAAATATAGCATTTGGTCTTCCAAACCTGAGAGAATATTGCAGTTAAGAGGGCATGGGAGCCAAAGCATTTCAGCATTTGGAGAATGCAAATTAACATGTAGCTAATTTACCCTGGGCAAATGAGCTGCCTTTCCTAGAGGGCAGGACTTCTATCTAGACTAAGAAACATGCAGATTATATCAAGTTTACATTTATGAGAAGGAAAAGGTAAATTTGTTTACAAAAACTGAATACAGGGACTTTCCTGTGTGTGGAAAATGATATCTTCTGATTTCATTATTTATGCTTTTTGCTGTGCTGGGAGTCAAGAGCTAAGCAGTGCTTTTCTCTGCTCCTCTAGCCCCCATCCCCAAGACACGTGAGGAAACTCTTGTCACCCTTCAGCTCCTGGGGACCACTGCAGAGACGCTGGCCAGCCTGCTTGGTTTTGTAGCCTACCACAGACAGAATAAAAATATAATGACAAACTGGGATTTCTGGAAGAGCAAATCTGATAACCTGGCCATGATGGTAGCAGAGGAGAGATTTGTTCCTCTGCCACACATTGCAGCCGGGCTGCCCTGCAAGCGCGGGAAGAGGGAGATGCACTCTGTACCAAAACCTGGGTGAAGTACACCATGGAGCACTCCCAATGAGGGAAGCACAGCTTCCTCACTGCCCTCTGCCCAGCAGAGCAAAAAGAGGGAAAACCAGCTTCTCCCTCAGTGACTTCAGAGCCCTGCTGACAAGGAAAATATGTCGTCAGTGCTTCAGTTTAACAAACCTTTGGCTAGACAAATGAAAGAACGATGTTTCCCATAAAGCAAGGCCTCCTTTGCCCTCTTTCTGCAGGTTTTGTGTGGCAAATTTGGGGGTTTTTGATGTAAAAGTAAATCTAAATTAACTTTTCTGTAGAGAACGAAATTACACAGGGTTAATTTCTATTTCAGAGAGGAAGATGAACTGAAAAATGCTGAAAGTGAATACATGTATAAGAATTTCTTCAGGGTATGTATTCCTCTACGGCAGATTGTGCAGCCAGGCTGTGTGTAAGACTTTGCCTGCTGAGGCTGTGCTTTTTTCTTTCAGTTTTATTCTAAGTAGCATCCATAGAAACCTTGCCAAGCAAGACTCTGGTGCCAACTCATATGCCGCATATGGCCTGAAGTGCTGGGCTGTTTGGGGTTTTGTCTGGGGACTGGGAGGAGAACAACGTTGTTTTGGTTCACATGCACGATCCCCGAGTCCTCCCATTTCACTGAGTTTTCAGGAAATGAACATATGGCTTCAGAAAACCCAGCTCTTCGTCTTGGGCTGTCAGCTGTAATGAGGAGAGGAGCAGCACAAAACGCAGGCAAGTCACTCATACATATGTGTCTAGCACAGGAGAAATACATTCAAAGAAAGCTGAAGGAGTCGGATATTTCATTTGGGAAGACAGCACACAGATTTGGGTATTAAACACTGTCATCATCTTTTTGGAAGTCATAGCCGTATGCTTTCAAAATGTGCTGCAGAAGGGACTGTATTGATCTGTTGTGCATTGTTAGTGAACAATTCTCACAATCTCTTAATTCTCAAGGCAAAAAAATGGTCTTCAGAAGGAAAACAGATGTTCACCTTTATGACAGTTGGGCTTCAAGCCACAATTTGTCTGTGATGCTGCTCAAAAAAAGGCCACAATTTATTTTTTTAACATAAGAAAATACTTTCTCTTCCACCTCTCACCCACCAGTGGCTGAAACTGTGATATTTTCAGATCTGAGAATGCAACAAGTATAGATAAACAATTGAAACTCTAGGGATTTTCAACTTGATAGGTGGAAATTTTAGCAAGTTAAGTAAAGAAAAGAGTATTATTTAGTGTCTCTGGACACTGTAGAAGTGACAGCTTCTGCTGTTTGCTGCAATCAGTACAGATCAGGCCATCCATTAAATATCACTAGCCCTGCTGTCGCATGCTGTATTAAGAGAGTGAATGTTTGCAAGTAATAAGAGAGAATAAAATTCTTGTCTACTTAGGTTAATGTCAGTAATTATTTCATTTCTGCTTTTCTTCTGTACCCCCTCACTGAGGACTCTTATCACAAATGTCAAGAAAATAAGTGCTTCCCCAGGAATTTCTAAGGCTATCAGAGATGGGAGGCGCCGTATTGTCATTAAACTAAAGCTCAATAACTGATAAATCCCACTGTTATACAAATTTGTGGTCCCAGTATTGGAAGAAAATAGTTAGTACTTTCCTAGTCTGCTTCGAGCCTTGCCAGTTAAATGAGTGGCTATAACCTCTTGTTCCATGCATGGTATCCTCACAATTTCTACCCAGTAAACTTAAAGTGTGGACATTTGAAATGAAAATGTAAACGAATGAAGTCAAGTTTCCAGCACCAACTAGGCAGTAAAAGACAGCTGTAGTTCTGAGAACTATAAACCAAGATCAATGACATTTCAAAAGTACCCTGAAATTGTTTACTGCCGTTAAAGCACAAATGCCTTTGATTGGACATGAAACTAGAGTATTACGTGTCTGCTCTTCTTCCAATGTCTCTTAAATGAACAGGCTTTAAATACATTGCTTTTTATATGCTGCACTTTTGTTTCCTCTTATGTAATGGATTATTCAGAGCACTTTCTTTGGGATAGAGTTTGTCAGTCAGATGGAAGTTATTTGATTTCACAAACACATTCACATAGCAAGACGTGTGTCTTTTATACTGAACATTAATGCAAATACATGCACTCTACCTAATTCAAGGAGACGCCATTCTGTTAGAGCTCCTGTGCTAATCTGCAGCTTTGCTCTGGCCCCTTTAAGCAAAATGAAAGTGAAGAAAAGGTATGAAGATGTTCAAAAGTCCCTGGCAATAGCAACAGGGGAACTCCTCTGACCATGCACAGCAGAAAGCAGCCATGAAATTGCCCTTTGAGTACTTCGTGCAAGTTTAAACATGGAAATGATAAGTGTAGGACCTGACAGATGGGTATCAAATATTATACAGAGTTTTAGGGCGAGTCTGTATTACATGGGACAACCCCAGGGAGATGACTGGAGTTCAAACATTCCCAGAGCTGTCTAAGTTACATGGCCTCCAGGGCAGACCGAAACACGCAAATATTTATGCCCTATTTTAATGACCTGATCTCAGTTGCATAGCCCTGTTGTTCTGCCTACCTGTGGACAGCAGGATGAAGCTCACTATGATTTTTTTTTTCCCCTCCCCATAGGGATTTTCTGGCCAGGAAGAGGAAAAAATCAAACCTGCTGCAGTGTGTTATGTAACTTCTTTTTTTTTTTTCTTCAGATGAAAAAGTGTTGATCCTTTCCTTTTTCACAGGCTGGCTTCCCAGCTGCTGGCTTCCTCACTTTTATTACAAAGCTCTGCCACTTTAATCTGATCCTTTCTCTGTGCTACATCATTCTCTCACTTTAGCTTGTGAAGTTTGTTCCAAGTGGACTTCATTCATTTTAAACGAATTGACTGCTTTCAACTTTAACCAGCTGAGGTTGTGATTGTGTGTTGTTTACCCATAGTACGAAGGGGGAAAACTCTTTTTGTTTGGGAGAGATCAGAGGAGATAATTTAGCCTGAACTGTCTCCAACTCCCAGGACTGAGACTTCTTTCGGTAAGCTTGCTGACACATGGAACATCACTTTCTTTACTCATCTGCATTATTTCCTCTGTCATTTTAATATTCCCCCTCCCCCAGCTACCTATCAAGGTTACACACTACTATCCTGAGATTTGGTTTATTTGCTGCTGCAAGCAGTTAAAGATCTGTAGCATCCTATATTATTTCTTCATTCATTGCAGGCACAATGTGGTATATTTTCAGAGTTTCACAGTTTTTTAGCTGAGAGATTTCCATCAACACAGCTGCTTTCTATACATCTACAAACATTTGAAAAGCTAAGGCTTATGCATAGCAGCCAGAGCCACTTGCAAGAGGTGCTTCATGGCCCATTAACAAAACTGTCATATACGGCTTGCCTTTAATTAAATATTGATAGGGATTTAGTCTTGGTGCAACATTTCAGACTAATATGGAAAAATCCTTTTAATCTGCATAACAGATCAACATGCCACTACACTGCTCACCCCTGTACTTCTGGCTGCATGAAGCTGAGGCACACAAAATGAGAAGGTTGTTCAGCCTTTGGTGCCAGTTGAGTCCCTACAGTCTTTACTAGCACTATAATTAAGGGTGCCAGTTAATGTCAGCGATGGTTTATGTGAATGGTGGTTTCTACACTATGGGATTTTAATTCCCACAAGGGGAATCACCAACCTGTTTCACAACAGTTCATCAATAGGTTTTTTTCCTGGGTTTAAATATACTCTCGAAAAATTAAAAGGTCTGTAAAAGTTTCCCGGTTCAGTATCAGCCTTATGCAATTCAATAAATAAATAGTTTTCCAACTGAATGGTTCTCATCCTGAGAAGAATTTCATTACATGCTGCCCACTCCCTTGCACATCCCTGAAGATGGCATGTCTTTTTGGAACACTTGCCTGTAAGTTAATTGTCTTTGTGTGCAATTGCCACAGCTGCTAAAGGGTCTTGTGATCTAGATGGTCAATAATGTAGTGCACAAGAAAGAAAGGCAACTCCTTTTTTTTTAAGCTGTAGCCTCTGTATTTGGAGATTCTTTCACTTTTGGGCCTGCCTTTTTTCATTAGCCATTTAATAAGTACTTGTAACTAGTGAACTCTAAACTATTTTTTTTTATTGCTTGGGAAAAAAAAAAGTTAATGTGCTGACTGTCAGTCTGAGTGCAGCATTGAGGACTTCTTTTCAGTTTTTTAAGAACACATTTCAGGCTCAGGAGACATTCCACAGAATCAGCAAATTCTGACAAGTATGAATGATTCAGTTACACTGTATTTTTCTATTGTGTGGCGTTCATTTCTTCTGATGCTCAATTTTACTGGCAAAATTGTCTTTGAAGAGTACAAATGAGCTACTACCTGGATGTACAACATGCTTTGTATTGCAACTTTGTATGAATGGATCAGTCTACTTCTAACACAGATTCCTTCTAAATTTGGTTTTCTTCACTATATTCAATCTCACTTAAATATTTTCCTTTCTGAATTGATACAGAATTCAATGAAAGAAAAACATTAACAAGCTTTCTTCTATTACTTAGAGCATTTTATTATCTTCATATCTCGTCCATAGGAATGCAATTCTTTTCTCACCCCTAAGCTTATAAACATTAGCCATAGCAATATTGCACAACATAAGCATAAGGAAAATGCAGCTATAGAAACATTTAACTTTAAGAACAAACAATTTCAAGTCAGTTACTTAGTGGAGTCTGATCTGTAAAATCTGGTCCTGGCATTTTGCTAAGGAACTGTTTCAGGCCAGTGGTGCTTGATAGAGGTCCTGTTTGCTGATGTATTTCCAAGTGCTGTTATTACTAGACCGTGTAGTTCTACACCTGTCTTCCTCCAGTGAGGAAGCTAGTCTTTTTAAAGGAGCAATCTTTAATGCCGTGGTCAATGGATTCTATTTCTTTGGGCACTTACCATGTGGTTTTGAGTTGTACCAAATGAACGAATCCTATAGCACTAGGTCTTCTTTCAGGATCTAAGCACTGGCTGGAGGCAAATCCAGCTCTACAGATGTTTTGTTTTGGCAGGGCTAATATTGAGCAAAACTGCACTTTGATTATTGGGAACGTTTCTTCCAGCACTCGTTTCTGAGTTGTTAGTTTGTGGAACTATGTCCTGAGATATAAAAGGTCCTTCCTTTATTGCCAATCCCCTGAGCAATGGATAGTCTTTATAACTGTTTCAAAACCCCTTCACATTTGTGTTCTTTTGGCCTGTTCTGCATCTGGATGCATCTGCATCACCTTACATTACAGGAAAAAAAATACAAGCCAAAACTGAAATTAAACCTAAAAAAACCAAAACAACAAAACAAACAAAAAAACTTCGAAAACCCCAAGATGTTCCAAGAGCTAAAGAAAATGGAGCAAATTAATAACTACTAGTTAAGCATTACTTTATATTGGGGAGTCACAGAAATACTAGGCAAAGAAGCACAACATGAGTTTATCTAATAATTCTGCAAGGCATAATGGTAATGTTGGTCTATTTAGCAGCTATTACAGAGCAAGGAAGCTGAAAGAAACCCGTAGGAAACAAAATAAGTGGTAGCAAATTCTTCTCAAGAGAGTTTAAGAATCCTGCCTGTTCTGTAAGAAAAAAATTTATTCAGTGATGCTGAATAACACCTGTAAAATAGAAGACTTTTCAGTAAGAGAGGATGAATATTGCAGCTTCAAGAATGTATTGATTACTGCAGCGATCAGGGAGGTTGTGCCAGAGAAACTGTGATATGTTCTTTCTTCTGAATCCAAATAATGGGATCATGTGTTGTGCCTCTGCAAGAGGTATTTGAGTACATGTAACATTCACTAACGGGTCTTTATCATCCTCAAACACGTATGGGATAGATAAACAGTTTCCCTATTCTGTACACGTGGAATTGAAGGGTAGGCTAGATTAAGAGACTTGCCCAAGGGCACAGAGGAAGACTGAATCCAACCATTGCTCTTGTCAACTGGCGCACCATTTATCAGGTTGCTGATTAAGTGGAGGGTCCTACATTCTATTATTGGTGATGCTGGTCTGACAAGAAGGATGCATTAGTCCTGGTAAGGTGGCATACAAATGAACCATGTTAATTTAAGTACCATTAGAAAGACAAGACAGAAGGAAGAAAATCAATGCTCTGTTTTATAGTAAAGAAAAAATCAATAAGGAAAGAAATGGTATTTTCTAGGATCTCAGAAAATGTGTTGGACAATGGGGAATAGTTAGAGGGAATTAAAACTATTTAATATAAGTTGCTGGTGTCCTTTTAGAGAACGATGGTCCAGAGCTACATTCTGTAATAAAAACCTGAGTAAAATCCAAAAGTACAAAGTTGTGAGAAGGAAATAATATGAAGTAGAAGCTGGTGGTTTGTTTTGTTTGTTGTTTTTCTTTTTTTTTAATTAAACTGGCAGCCAGTTGCAGTGAATCTGTGAAAATTGCAGAAAAGATGTTAACAAATAAAATTAAAAAATAAACATGTACAGCAAATGAGAGGCTACATGTATTCCCAAAAAACACAAGGCAGGTTTACTTAAGAAAATTGACAGAGGTCCATGTCTAGACTTGTTTTTCTCTCTCTTACAGTAGCCCATAGCAGATGGCTAGGGAAAAAATGTAAAAACAAGCCAAAAATGGAATAAAGTTTTCATGGTGTTGACTCTTGCTCTTGGCAGTCTGCAGTTTAGAGACATCCTGAACCAGCGGTTGCATCTGTACCATCTTATTTAATAGTCTTTGACATTACTTCCATAATTTTTTGACTGCTCTTTGAAGACAATATTCTGTCAAAACAAATCCCACTATTTAAGTATGTATTATACTAAAAATCAGTGGGTTTGGTTTGCTTTAAACTTGTTTACTTGTCATTGGGTACCCCTACTTCCTATAGCACAACAAATGTTGAAAAATTGTTCCCTTAACTCCTTCCTCATAGAGTTTCATAGTTATCCAACAGATTTCCATTTCCCTTTGCTCCCTGTGCCCAAAAGTCATTTCTTTGTTAAATTGTTGTGGTCTTTGATATTTATTTTCTCTGAAATAGAAATCATTCGATACCTCTAAATATCATTTTGCTCTTCTGTTTATCTCCATAGGTACCTTGGATACCATACATAACATTCGGGATATGAATTTATGCAGTGTTATAATGGTGGTCTCCTATTTGTTTTCTGTTTCTTCCTAATAGTTCCTAATATTTCTTTTTTTCTTTTTGACTGCCAGTGAGTTTTGTACAGTAGATTTAGAATACCTACCAACAATGTCTCAGGAGTCTTTCATAAGTGATAATATACCTGATGTGAGCCCATCAGCTGTTTGTCCTTTGTTTAAATGTTGATTGTCACACTGTATGAAACTTTGTCACTCCTATTTTCACCCCTTCTCCAGATCTCTCTTATTATGGTGAAAAAAAGAGCTGGCCCTGAGGAATGCTGCCACTCCTGCCTGTCCCTGTTGTTTCCTGCCTTTTAGCTAGTATTCTGTACACAAGCGGATCTTTCTCCCATATCACACTAGTTTAATTTTTAGCACCTTTTGGTGAAAGCCTTTGTCTAAAGTTTTACAGAAAACTGCAATTTAGTCCACTTAACTAGTTGGATCACTCTTTGCCATATTTCCATGGACTTTTTTTTTAAATTTTAAGAAATTTGTGAGGCATGATTTATTCCTCACTATAACACATTTGCCATCTGTTTATAAATTCATGTATGTATTATGGACTCACATAATTTGCATGTCAGATGAATCAAAATTGCTGATCCATAAGTACTTTTGGATGCCTTTTAAAACATATGTAACTGGCATTATAAAAATATCATCTGTTTCTCTGACAGCAAGGCCAATATAAGTGGTATAACACCCAGAGTCCTTAACTGTTACCAATTTCATATTTAAATTCTTTTAGAATTCTTGGAATTCCATTAGAAATCTTAGAACTCTGTTCTGATGGTTTATTAAGAATTTTACTTATTTGTTGTAAAGGCTCTTTTGCTGATACTTCAGTTTTGGCCACAGTTTCATAAAATAGCATCCTGTAAAGAAGGACTCTGGCCCAGAAATCTACCTAAGTTTGTTTCATGGCAATAAAATAAGATTACTTTGATTTTTTACCCTGTAGTCTTATGCCCCCTCACTACTCCTATTGCATCTCATTTTCTATCTGGTATTTTACTAGTTTTCTCATTTCTAAAGTTTTGGAAAAAGTTCTTAACAGATTTGAATTGTTTTACCAAGTGTTTGTCAAAAATCTTTCTTTTGGTCTGTATGTTCTGGGTTTACATTTAACTTGTCAGTTTTGTACTTTTATAATTTATAACATCTCTGTGTATGTATATACTATAAATATATTGTGTTAATATATCCCTATAATACATTCTGTATTGTATACAATATATTTTATTGAAGTTCTACATCTATACCACCAGTTTCATATTTCCTTCATTTGAACACAGTTTCAATCTTGGAAGTAGTCTACTAATTCTGTTAACCTCCTCTACTTTGCTATTAAAACTACGCCATCTTTTTCTTGTTGTTCTAGTAATTTCTTC
This sequence comes from Theristicus caerulescens, assembly GCA_020745775.1. Classification (NCBI taxonomy): domain Eukaryota; kingdom Metazoa; phylum Chordata; class Aves; order Pelecaniformes; family Threskiornithidae; genus Theristicus; species Theristicus caerulescens. The sequence continues at coordinate 91,241,499 of CM036558.1, forward strand.
TTCACAGGAAATCTTGGTTTAGTCCGGGCCACCAACACAGTGTCTCTAAACAGTTTTCCTGATATCGGAAACCATTTTACCCTTTCCAATGTTCCTTTCAGTCCTTTTTCATAGCTTTTTATGTAATTCCCTTTTTTGAACCTAAATGTTATGCAGTGGATGTTTTGGCTTTTTAACTGCTGTGACAAAGTGGATCATTGTCAGATATACATTTACCAGGTTCTGTGTTGCTTGGGATTAAATTTTCCTTTTGTAAATTCTTATTGTTCCAAGAAATAGTCTAACATAATATGCAAATCCATTATAATGCCTAAAAATTTAGTCTCTGCATCACTTCTTCTTGTGAAATGTATCCAAATGCTTACCTTACCACTGGGGATAAGTGAGTTCTTCTGTTATTGAATTTTTTATACTTCTAGTATACGTAATGGTTTTCAGCATTATGCAGTCTTTACCACCATCCTGGCTGGGTGGTCAGTTATACCTTATGTCACATATTTAATATATACTGATTGTATTTAGGAATGGAATTTTAATACATAATGATTTGTCATGGTCAAAGTCTCCCGATTCTTTCATGTTTTATCTGTATCCTTTTGCTCCATTCCACCTTGTTCTTTTTTTCTTTCCTATATTTTAAAAAAACAGTCCTAAAAGGCATACCATTCTTCTTGGCAATCTATCATAATCTGTCTCCGAATTTAGACAGGCCAAAGTTGGTCATAAGCACCAAGCTAATTTTCAAAAATGGTTAGAAAAATTGCAATAATAAACATTACCATGTGGCCCAACACTGCAAGCATTTCTGAGGCAATCCTAAAATCATAAAACACACAAAATATGACAAGACAGTATGTTGTAGAAAATTGGAGGTGAAGTACTGCATTGTGTCAGAAGTTGCATTGAAACTGGAAGCTTCCCTCTGCTCTGAACATAAGATTAACTTCAGAGGAACTAGGCACTGTTGGAAAAGAAGTTCAGAATATGCAGAATAATTCCTGAAATATCAGTTCACTGGCCTCCTAGAGGAGATGGAGGATACACGACTCCTTGCTAGTGCAGTAAAGGACACAAAACCAGCTGTTGTGTGCTAGATTAAAACTCCAAAGCTGGGTATCTTCCCTCTGAAAGGGGACAGTAGTAAATGACAAGAGGAGAGTAGAGTTAGCACACTGTAGAGTTGTATACTTCTATCTAATTGAGTTTGTTTCCTGAACCCATTTCCACCCACAAGATCTTTTGGCAATCAATTTCACAGTTCAATATGGAAGGTATGGTCAAAATATATCTTTATTTGCTTTCTTCTAATTCTGATATTATGAAAAAGGGTGAATCATCATTCTCTATTCAACTTCTTCATGTCACTCCTGACTGTCATGGTTTCATAGAGTCATCTCTTTTATAGGTTGAGGAGTCTTGGTATACGCAGTCTTTCCTTGTTGGCTGAATTCTTTGTTCGCGCTTGTCACATTTTTCTGTTCCTTTCCTCAGCCAACCGTGTTCATTAGGAGATGATGGGAATCAAAACTGCATGTATGGCAGTTCTCCATACTCTTCAAAATAATGCCTAACATCCTAGTCCCTTTTTGATTAGCATCAAGCTGGTATTTTCTTATAGCTATCTATTATAATTCCAAAATCTCTTTCCTGAGTGGTACTAGCTACTTTACAGTTCATCATTATGGACTAGCTGGAATTCTTCCCCCCCCCCCTCATGTTTTACTTTGCTTTACTGATGCAGAATTTCATCTGACATTTAATTGCTGATTTTTTTTTATATAAGACATCCTCTGCAATGGCTCTCAGTCAGCTTCTGTTTTTACCACTCAGACTACTTTCTTCCTATCCAATCCCTTTTCTAGATCATTTATGAATACAGTAGATTGAATAGGCCCCAGCACAAATGCTTATTTCCTTCCATTGTGAAAACTAATGCTTTATTCCTGCCCTTTTGTTCTATGCTTTAGTCCATTATTAGTTCATGAGAATGTCTTCCTTTTACCCACCTTAGTTAAAGTCTTTTGGGAAAGACCTTTAAAAGCTTTCTCTCCTCCAGATTGATGTTGTCAGCTGGATCACGTTCATCTACACCCTTCTCGGTTTCCTCAAAGAATGCCAACAGATTTGTGAGGCATAAATATCCTGCTTGACTCTCCCATAGTATATTATTTTGCTTATATGCCTACTATTTTTATTCTTCAGTATTGTTTTAGCCAGTACCTAAGTCAGATTTTCTTCTACAGATTTTCACATTATGTCAGGCTTTTCTGGTAAGTGCTATCTCTAGAACCCCATGAAACCCTTAAAGAAGTTCATATTACATTCTTCTGATAACAAGGCTGATTTGAGAAATTGCATGTTGCTGTTATAGTTCAGTATTAGGCTAGAGCTCTTGGCTGAATCCTGAGAAATCGCTGCTGTACTTTATATCAACTTTGTTCTGAAACCTTCAGTTTGAGATACAACCTTTGATGCTCCCCTGTAAAGAAAGATTCTCCCACAGTGAACAGATACGAAAAATTCATTTAGCTTCTCTGTTATGGCCTTGTTTCTGCAAGAGCTCCTGATGTAGTTTGTTTCAAAGAGATGTCTAGGTTTCTATTTCCTTTTCAAAACTAAAATATTTTATTCTCCAGTGAGAGGAATCAAGGAATAGAATACACTGGGTCATCCTGTTGTGGTCAGTACCAAGAACTTACACGCGCTGACACATACATGCACTCTTGGGTTGTACCTACATTTTGGATACTCTGGAGGAGACGGGTGTATGGCATAGAAGGGGGAAGCTGGGAAGATTTGCCCTATTCCTACTTTACATGCACACAGGAGTATATCTGTTGAAGCAGCTGAATAAAACCAATACTGTAACTAAGCCTAGACACTCACAGAACAATGGAGGAGAAAAGGTCTAGTAGGTCTATCTTGAGCTAGAAGTGAAAGCAAGAAACAGAAGTGATTCTTTTCTCCCGCAAATGAAAGCCTTACAATAGAGTTCTGCACTCTGCTGGAAGGAGACTTTTTAATGAGAAATTTCTGTCAAACAGTCCTGATTGATTGAGTCAGACTGAATGCAGCCACAGAAGTGTAGCTGCTTCACTGGGATTTTCATCAGGAGGCATTTGGACAGCAGTGGAATAACTGTTACTTCGGGACTGGGCAATTGCATAGGATGCGGGAAATCTTCATGTTTATGCTTTACTGCCCTTGCTAGTGAGTCAGTCCCATTGGGTGATCTTTGATGCATGTATTTCCTTCTCCACACTTATGTAAATAATCCTTGATTTGGAGAGAGATGTTGAGGTCTATAAATCATATATATGGGGCTGGACAATATGACGATGCAGCACTGAGAGTGTTACTGAAGTAACTGTGGCTTTTGAGAATGAAAATTAGATATTCTGGGATGTCATTCAGCCCTTCACCACCAAATACAACTTAATGTGAATTATTTAATTTGATCACAATCCAACTTTCCACTTCTTAAAAAGAATGGGAAATCAATTTACTTATTATACGTCAGTGATCCAGAAACACTGCAGAAGTCTCTCTCAGATGTATTCTCCCTCCTGAACACATCCTTTCATATTCTACCTTTCATGGTGTGATGATCTCAAACAAACCTGTAAATAGAGACAGCAAACCAGAAGATTGCGCTAGTTCAGTAAACTTTCTAACCATACTTTTCTATGAATTTACATACCTGTCAAAAATCAAAGGCTTTTGCAAACACAGTGTGATGATGCTGAAGTTCCAGCCCAGTCTTCCCCGTGAAACCTGCCCACTGGCCCTCTCCCTTCTTCTTGCTTCCCTGCCTTTCTCCCAGGCAGGCCACTTGCTGCATTGCCAGAGCAATTCTACAGGCAGAGTTGAGGCATCTTTTATTTTTCATTCCAGTGAGGCTTTATTGTGTGGGGGAGGGAAAAGATCGGAGGAAAGAAGAGGATTTTTTGTTTTGTTTTTTGTAGGGTTTGGGTTTGTTTTCTTTTAACGTTTAAAGTATGCAATTCTGGGATGAAATTTTCAGGTCTATTTTCCAAATTCTTCTTAGGTGACTAGAGGTAAAATAATTCATTATTTCTTTATGCTAGTTCTATTCTGAGTATGAAAAATCCAAGTTGTGATGTCCCAGCAAGTTGGACAAAGCACGCCAGCTTTGCCTGTATTACTACTTCTTTCTCTCCCTGATGCAGCATCGATGCAGCTGACAAAATATTGCATATATCTGTGCTGAGAGATTTGACCTGAGGCTTGTCATCAAGCTCCTACAGCCTTGATATAATTGACTGTTTGGCTTTGACAGCCCTTTTCAGCAATTGTATCAATTAACCCTGGGGACTGAGGGCTCCTCAACACCAGCACAATACTAAATTTCTCTCCTCTAGACAAGAATTTAATGGATCATCTAAAGGAGGTTTCTTCCTGAATCACCTACTGAAACCTCTGTTTAAGATGAAGAAGAATTGTGGGACCCATTTGCCATAACTCAACAACCAAATAATAAAACATTTCTAGTAATTCAAGAGCCCTTGATTGTCCAGCTGCCAACTGGCAAGTAAAAAGAGTAACATATCTATCCACGCAGCTTCTTTTATCTTGTGGTGTGTTTGGCAATCTTGAGTTGCTGAGAATAAGGGAAAAATGTTATTCTTTAATTTGAACCCAACTTCCTGGCAAATTAATCTCTGTCAGGTACACATCAAAACAGAGTAACTTTTTCTTGTGTAATCTGAGCACTGCAGCACAAAAGAGCACAGAAATTAAATTACAGTTGTGATCTGTGCAATGCAGACTCTAAAAAGCAACGTGTAACACCAAACCTGGAAACCAAACATATGAACTAAGGCAGCAAAGGAAGCTGTGAACATATTCTCATTAAATCTTGCTTCTATCAAAAGCCTGAGTCAACCTATCAAAGAAATCCCATTAGTACCAAAGCCGAAGCCTAGATACAGACCCGGTGAACTACTACTGAATTTTTGCCTCTGCTTCAGGGATTTTTCTTCCATCTACAATTCACCATGGATTTGTTTAACTGCAGGAACTGTTTGTTTAAAACCTCAGGTGTGCTTGATATTTTCTTTTTCCAAAAGCAGTTATAACCTCTATTTTTCTAAAGAAAAATTAATCCCAACTGAGAAAAAAGCACTGGAGAAGAAAGGAGGGGTTTTTTTTCCCCCCTTTATCTCATTCAGTTCTGTTTAATTGAAAAAGTAGAAAAGTTCTGAGAGCCTGTTCTTACATGTTTACTCCTTACTTAAGGCCTCACTAGAAAAAAAATGGGTTTTAAAATAAACTCCAGGCAAAAACCTTTGAGAAGGAGAGTTGGGAGTCTGTGCCATAATCAACCATCTCACTTCTGTGAAAAGCACAAAAGTGTTTTTCACTAGGCTTTTAGCCAAAGATAGCTAGCTCGTATTAATAACATATTCGTACTCTAGAAGAAATCCAGCCTAGGGGTCTGAACTATAGAGGCACCGGTGACCTGCAGCTCTGATCAACTTCAATGGGAAGTAGATGTCTCTGTAGATCAGAATTTACTGGAACAGAAATTCAGCCTCGGGATAAAATGAGACTTTTTAAAGAAATTTAATTTACAGTGAGAAATGTGACTGCTTAGGGTGGTTGCAAGCTGCTATATAAGGATGTCTCCAAAGGCCCCAGCCAGTGTTTGATGGGGTGGTGGCAAGGGCATCTACTATTGTGGCTACAACTCATATCAATTGTTAGTCTCTTTAATTAAAAAAAAAAAAAAAAAACAAAAAACACCCACAATTGGAAGTGATTGATTTCCAACAGATACAGGAGGAAAAAGAAAGTCCAACAGAATATCAGGCATAAAAGGGTGAATGGTATGATAGCTTTAACGCTAGGGAGTAACTTAGGTTCCCAGTCCTTTGAATGATCTTTATGTAGAAATTACTGGTGTAAAACAAAAACTAATTTCTTGAATAAAAGTTCTAGAATTCATCCCAATAGTCCATGAAAATTGTGAATGTGCAAATAAACACCTGTTCTTGAATCTGTCAGGAAAAAGAAATTTAAGTGGAGCCTTGTAATAAAAGGAAGGCAAAAGATGACATGAGGAAAAAAGAATTGTAGTTGCCTAAGTTTCAGAAATCAAATAGCTAGTGAAACAAAGCTCATTTCAATGTCAACACCTAGATTGCTTTCTCAGCTGATAGCTATTTTGGAGAAAATAGTGGTGGGGGCTGAACTGTTGTTAGGAACCAAGTAAAAGAACTGGGCAGTGTTTTTAGGGCATGCTAAGGGCTAAATTTTTAGAAGTCCTGGAAATTCATTTGTTTCCACTGTGATTCGAATTGCTACATTTTTCAGAGCAGTTCAGTGCCCAGTAGGCTGAGGTCCTTTGACAAACTGGCTCCTTGTTATTGTAGGTACTTGCTTGGCTAGCTAGGACTGTGGAAAGGCTTCCTGAGCCTTGAAGGTACCAGATGCATTGATCTTCCTTTTCTTCTTCTCTACTCCTGCTGCTGTTCTTAGGCAGAAGCTGAGGTATAGCTCTCTGTGAAATTACCACACTGCTTCAGCAGCCTGAATCTGCTTCAGGAGTCAGTAATCGTCTTAAAGCTGCATTAATTTTAATAATGGGGGAAGGCAGGATGTATTTTGAAAACCTTTGAAGGCAAGAGTTTAACACTCTGTGAGGATTACCAAGTTAGGGCTGGTTGGTTCAGGCAAGCCAATTTATGGCTGATTCGGTTTAATATCCTTATATGTCTCCAACAACCCTTTTACCCCTAGAGCAGGACGCAACTTCTAATTTTTTTTTTTTAGTCAGAGATTTTGGCAGTTCTTGGTCTATGACCTCTGTTCTAAAACCAAGTTAAACAGGCTTTGCAGAAGTAAGGACTGACACCTTAGAACACAAGGTCCTCTTCACATGAAAATTTATCTGGGCCATGTTTATGGAATATTTTCTGGTTAGGGTTAGATTTCATGGAACTATTAGAAGAAAACATGTCTCGAATCCAAGCTGTTTCTCAGCTCTGAGCGGAGCTGTAGACCAGCATTAGATGAGGTTTGCTTACATTTTCCTGCTGGAGTTGTTCTGCCTTGACAGTGGTGATGACTGAGTCCTGGCCTCTTCTCCAACAAAATGTTTCATGTGTATAAAGCAGAGCAGTATTAAGTGAGAAACTAATCACCAGTAGCCTGGTGCTTAGGGAAGGTAGGACTATGGGGTTAAATGTCCTCAGGCAGGGGAGGGAGGAAACTTGTAGGTCTGCGTGGTGTTCGGTCCCTGAGTTACTGGTCACTAGTGTCACAGGGGAGGTTTTGTGAGCATCTAAGCTGTCACTTTCTTCATTGATCTTGCAAGCACCTAATCCTAAAAGTCAATTATTTACCAGGCCCTGCCTGTAATAACTCTCAAGCAGTACTGTGGGTAGTGAGGGACATTGCATTGTTCCCTGTTATCTTCTTCCAACAAATAGTAAACTCAAGCAGCATGACCAGCTTGCATTCATTACCACAATTACAGAACCCCTCTGTTTCTTTCATGTTAGACCTTGTACCATGGTGCTTGAGCACCCTGCTTGCTACAGTGGTCCTAAGGACATCAGTATGTCAAGGCCTGGTGGTAACAACCAAACAAGGCACCAAGTTTTCTGCACAAACGAGCACCTAAATTTTTGTACACATATGAGGATGTAGTATACCAGCTACTCAGCTATGCACTCAATATCTTACCAGGGAATAAAATCAAGGTGGACTGGTAAATGGTGCACTGAAAAGGGAAGACGAGGGAAAAGCAGGAGCTTTACATTAACTTCTCAGCTCAGTTACTGACCTGCTGTATGACTTCAAGCCACTCATTTCTGCTCTCCTTTCCCTTCTTTCCTGGTCACTGGAGGATGTACAGTTCTAGGGATACCAGCCAATTTGTTAAGCGTTTGTGCAGTGCCTACACATGGGGGACCCAGTTGCATCTGGGGTGCCTACATCCTGTGTGCAAACACAGAAAAAATAATTCTTCTGTTTGTTTGTTTCCCAACTCAAGTTCTAGCCCAAAGATTGTTTACTCTGGCCTTTTTTGCTCTGCTGTGACAGCTTGTAGCCTAAATCATAATTTCTGAGCCATGTAACTTTTTTCATTAGAGAGAAAACTATATCACCAGCCTCTGTGATTGCAGAAGGTTCTGAATGTAATCTTCTCCAGTAATTAGATCTAAAGACAGAACACTTGGGAATCTGCAATTCATGAAACTTTCAATATGTTACAAATCATAATTTGCCCAGTTTTTAAAACGATGACATTATCAAATGCATATGAATTAATTTAAAGGCCTCACTGGGCCTTTAATTTAAAAAGAGCAACAAAATAATCCATTGCTTACCTGGTACTGTAGTAGAGGCACTTGCTAAGGGACACAGGGACTTCTACGGTAATGTAGGGAAGGGTAATGACAGGAAAGCAAAAGAATTTGAACACCAGAATTAGCAAAATTTTCTTATAGATTGGTGTTTTTAAATTAGTTAACTCCAGCATCCAAGGACGTGTAAGCTCTACGTGTCTAGCATAGGCTGGGCATTTACATGGGTACTGCCCCATGTGGAGTCATGGGAATGTAACAAGGCATGAGGTCACAGCACATCTTCAGTGACAACCAGTATAAGGTTGCTCTTCTCTACCAATCCACCTCTTTTTGTGAAACTTTAAGAATTCAATTCCTTCATCAAGTTTGATTGAACTTAGCCAGCAGGTTCAAAAAGTAAGGAGGGCAGCAGGATAAGATGTGTATGCAGTATGCATGAAGCATCATTGCAAAAGCTTCAATTTTTACAAACTGGATAGTAACAATGAGAGAAAAGGAGGACAAAGAAAAGGAAAAGTTTGAAGATGTGTTCTGGAAAGCATATCACTGAAGGCTTCATATCTAGGGGTTTATGCTCAGTAAGTTTTGGAGAATATCCCGTAAGAGGCACGATGGTTCTCTGAGTCTGCAAAGACTTATATTACAGGGTCAGATGTCTGGTGGTTGTACTCTAATTCTATAAACCATGGGAAGAACGCAGGCTTTTGCACACATACTGTGAATTCCTTAACTTTGGAATTCTTGACTTGGCAAATTTAATTTCAACATATATTTCATCAGCTTCTCCAACAAAAATCAAAAAATGAAAAAAAAAAGTTCAGTTGTGATATAAAGCATTTTACATGTTTGATGATGCAAAAACCATAGAAGACATTTTTAAAATTATTTTTAAGGGCTTGTCATTGTGCGAGAGAAGAGTTTATAATTACCAACCATACAATAAATGTTTATACTCTACACTAATAATATTAACAGAGTATTTGAATAAGAATAATGTCTCCTAAAACATTTTTATTTCATATACATATATTGTTCAGAAAACAACCTATGTTGATTTTCAAATAATTTAAAGAAAAACAAATACTAAACAGTACAATTCCTGTTACGGAAGTTTTAAAGAAAGTTAGAGAATGGAAATAAATACTGGTGTGAGTTACAGTGATAAATCAGTTTTGCCAATAATAGCTTTTATTTTTCCCTACCTTACTGTAAGCTACATAAGAAATTTTTTCTTCAATCCCATTTATTCATTAAGTTTAGTTCAATAATTAATACAATAAAAGTCAGAAGTCCTATGAGAACTGAAGAGAGGGCAAAGCTGGGGTTTTGTTTTGGGGGGTGTGTGTGTGTGTTTTTCCTCCAGTGATATTAAAGAGCAGTGAAAGGATGAGATCTATTAACTTAAAATGTGGAACAATACAGGAACAGGTTTTTTTTCCATAAACCTTGAGATAGTTGATGTTGCCTTTATTGAAGAAATTTACTGTAAACACAAATGTATGTAGAGAAACTTAAACATTGTAAATAAATAAAACAAGAATGTAATTCTAAATAATAAAGGGAAAAGTAATACTGATCTGTACTTCTAACTGAATTTCAGATTCTATCTGAAGAGAGCTAAACACAAGCTTAAGAAATAATTTGTTCAGTTTTCCAACACAATGATAATGTAAAAACTGAAAATGTTAGTAGTGTATCCTTTGGCTTTGCAAAAGGGAAGAACAAGGTATAATGTTAAGACTTGTTTATACAAAAGATTGTGTATTTAAATGTTTCATGTTATCTTGTGCATGTCCATGTGTATGTACATGCAAAAACATTTTCCTACCGTTTTCAAGCAAAAAGGCGCAAATATCAAATAACATTGTGAGCCATGATTAACATTCAATTTCCCCAGCCTACTGAAATTGCAGTGAAAATAGGTGCATCAAAATCCATTTATAATAACTCTCGTGTCCTGTAATTACAAGCACAAAGTACTGAGCTTTGAATAGACAATTATTTTTTCCTCAGAATGAGCCCATATGCACAGGTCCTGAATTGAATCCTTCTCGCTCTCCAAAGGTTTCACTATGCAATTTTTAATATTATTTAACTATTGTGGTTAAGATGGTAATAACACTTTTCTGAAGTTTATATTGGCAAAACCTCCATTAGAGATGCAACAGGCATGTAAGAATAGAAAAGTGATTTAAAGTGGTAGAACTTGTAGACATCTCATATACAAAATGGCAGCATGTATTTCCCTCTCTCTTTCATGGACCTAGAATCGTTACTGAGGTGGAATAGGTTCATTAGATTCTCCTCAGAGCTTACAGGACATAGAAATTGATCTTGTCACAGAAAGAGAGTTTTTCTGAGTTGTTTTAAACAAAACCAGTCTTCTTTCACACATTTTAGAACAAGCCTCATTGTGAATACTTTTAATTAGGATATTTTAAATTTTTTAAAAAATGAAGTATTTTATTTCCATTTATCATGGTTTAGCCCCAGCCAGCAGCATACCCCACTTGCTCGCTCCTCCCCCAGTGGGATGAGGGAGAGAATCAGAAGAGTAAAAGGGAGAAAACTCGGGGGTTGAGATAAAGACAGTTTCACAGGTAAAGGAAAAGCCGCACATGCAAGCAAAGCAAAACAAGGAATCCATTCACTGCTTCCCATGGGCAGGCAGGTGTTCAGCCATCTCCAGGAAAGCAGGGCTCCATCACGCATAATGGTTACTTGGGAAGACAAATGCCATCATGCCAAACACACTCCCTCCCCTTCCTTCTTCTTCCACCAGATTTATATACTGAGCATGATGTCATATGGTGTGAAATAGCCCTTTGGTCAGTTGGGGTCAGCTGTCCCAGCCGTGTCCACTCTCAGCTTCTTGTGCACCCCCAGCCTCCTCGCTGGTGGGGTGGGGTGAGGAGCAGCAAAGGCCTTGACTGTGTAAGCACTGCTCAGCAATAGCAAAAACATCCCTGTGTTATCAACACTCTTTTCAGCACAAATCCAAACCACAGCCCCATACTAGCTACTATGAAGAAAATTAACTCCATCCCAGCCAAAAGCAGCACACCATTATATTTACTTTTTCCTTAATAATGAGAGAAATCATAAGCTAAGGGGGGAGTTCTTAGAACGTCAACCATTAGCAGCAAAATTCTCCTTTAAAAGATATATCATAAATTTATGACCTCTAAAGTTTAAATCTCCCACTGGTCTATAGAGATTTTTTTTTTATTACAAGTAATAAGCAAAATTTAAAATAAAAAGTCATTATTTATTTCCCAGCATGCAAACTGTGATTTACAGAAGTGTAAAGAGAGTCCTTGTACTGAAGATCCTAAACTCTAAATGACAGAGGGGTTTTTTTTTTAAGTTTTGTTTTCACGCATGCAAAGCAGAAAAAAATAATGTTGTAACATATTGTTATCTGTAAAAAAACTGAATAATTTAAAAACAATTAATGAAAACACAACTGTAACTACAGCTTGTGTAGTACTTCTCAACAGCTACTTATCAGTCAACTAAAGAGACATCAGACTAGTGAAAAAAGAAAGAACTGGAGCAGTACGTGTTTGGTATCCTTTGACAAGTGCCATAAAGAAAATAGAAGAAATAAAAATGAAAAGATGAAAGCTAACCTAGTTTAAAAATAGTTATGGAAGCTTGCTTTTTTTTTTTAAAGAGTTGTTTAAACTGCTTATTTATACGCGAGCCTTTCAAATCCACATGATTTGTTAGAGTAATATGTACTTTGGCTTTGTCTCTCTCTTTCTGCCTTCAGACTGACTGCTATTTGAAGGCCTTATTTTATATGGCCGGACTAATACTATTGCACAAATTGCTACCTTTTGAAGGCTGTGATGTGAACCTGCCTGAACAACTGCCACTTTAGCACCACAATAAAAAATACCTTTCATATAACAACTCTCTTCCTTTCAGGAGGAATAATGAAACGAAGCAAAATAAAAAGGCACGACCATCCGTTTTCCCAGAGGAGTCAGGCTTTGGGGATGTTTTCTCCTCTCTCAGCTTCTGGAGTTTCAGAGCTGCTGAACTGAGATGGGCACAGGCGGCCCACACCTCCTGCTGCACAGCTACCCTGAGCATGCCCCGTCCTCTCCCAGCGCTCTGCAGACGCCCTGCCACCGAAGCCAATCTCGCTGTTGTGTGGGGTTTTCTAAACACCCCCCCTGCTCCCCAATTGCACTGGGGCTCCTCTTCTGCCCGCCCAGCCCTGCCCTGCCCTGCCCTGCCCAGCCCAGCTCCGCAGGCTCTCATGGAGCTTCCTCCTCTTTTCTCCGCCTGTCTTCTCAGTGAAGACGGGGGATGCTTTTACTAAAATAGGAAAGATGGGCCACGCTCCCTGCATGAGATCATGTGAAGGGATGCATGTGTTAGGTTGTTAGGTGATCCCCTGGTGTGTAGGGGCTGCATGCCCATGCTGGGGTGAGTAAGTGCATATCCTGGGCTTCACTTTATTCATACATTAGGCTAAAAGTGGCTGTCTTCAGTGCCCTTAGATGTCCAGATGAAGTGTCTGTATAGCTGTGACGTTTTGTTTTTATATCGTTGTTAACCAGGCAGACAACCAATTTTAACTTGGTAAAAGATACTCCTACATTCGGGTTCTTGTTATTCACACCAAGGCCACTCTTAAAAAATATTTTTCAAAATTTCAGTCCCCCTGATCTCATGGAGTAGATGTTTAATTAAGTTTTTCTGACTAATAGCCAGCTATCTTCAGCATGGATGCCCATTCTCACTGTCTTGAGCCTGGTCTAATGGAGATGGTCATCACACCAGTTTAACTTAAGTCATTCATCACCAGCACCATTTTTATTTCAGCTACTGAGTTCCTTTTTGTTTTCCCTTCAACTGCTTCCTAGTAAAATTAAGCTAATTCCTAGTAAAATTAGGCTAAAACCGGCATACACCATTTTGTGCACATGACAGCTCTGATTTAGCTAATGCAAAGTTCTTTCTCACCCCGCAGACAAGACCCAGCAGAAGGGAAAGCCTCTTGAACGGGATGCAGAATTTGATTCTCATCCAGAGGCACAGTTGTCCTTGCTAGTGTTGCCTAGGGGGAGAGCAGAGTGGGGGAACTTGGACCTGTGTTTTTACACCGTGTCTATTTTGTGAATAAACAGAGGACTTCAGTCTCCAGGGCCTTACATGCTATACCAGAACTATAAAACTCACATTAAAGACATTGTTAAAAGCAGACTTCAAATAACAGATTTTCATGTTTCTCTCTTCTTCTAGTTCAGAATTCACATTGGAAAAAACACCAAACATTTCTTACATAACTGCTGTTTGCCCATTTGGACTAGAATATATCGCAATTTGATACTACGACACTAATGAAGCGGTCAGGTGTCAGTTCTGCAAGGGTCTAAGGTCAGGTACAATCCATCACTTAATACACCTATGAATCTGAACAAACAGAGGCTGATATCCAATGAGAAATCTTTTAGAAAAAGAAACGAGGATATTTACCTCTTACTTTGCTAAGAAGGCTAGGGTGAGCTGCAGTTTGTTGCTATGAAAGTGCTCTGAGGCTTTGCCCTTCTTGTTACGCAGCGGTATCTTGAGACTTCAGCCCTGGCTGATCTGTGTGCCATGTAACTAGGTCTGGGAGAGGCAGAGCTCCTACAAAGAGAGTCCCAGATGCTCAAAATCGCAGATTTTGTACCAAAGTTTCACCTGGGAACACGTGAAAATGTCAGAACCATAAATTGGCTTCTCTCTCCTCTTTATCACAGACGGAGCATTGCCTTCCCAAGTCCCCTATTTCCTTCTGTCTTGCTCTAGCCACAGCTGGCTGCTGCTTGGCAGCAAAGCTTACAGGCTTGTGAATGCAAAGTAAGGACGGTCGTTCAAGTTGTTCTAGAATTAGTGATGTGGTGTACTGTTTGCTCACCCCATAGCAGGGTGTAAGCTTATAAGGCATAAAATTACCGTTTTTAGAAAAGATTCAATTCTTTATTCAGAGGTAACAAGACGATAATTTGAAGGCCAATACTTCTTAATGATTGTTAGTCAGGTAATGAGAAAGGTCTAGCTTAACTCTATAACACTTTGTCTAGAAACCCCATAGCAATCTGGAATTTCATTTTACTAGGGCAAACTATGGAAACATTTGACTTCTTTGTATCCTTCAAAACTTTAGTCTTGTATTTTAAAGTTTCAGAAGATTAAACCGTTATTTAGCTGCTGAATATCTGACTGAGCAAGAAGAGATGGTGTCAATAGAAATAATTTTGTAAACTAGACAGGACTCATAGATGTTTATAGCGAGAACCCCGCAGCCAAAAGAGTTTAGCACCTGCATCCTCCTGTGGAGGAGTTAAGTGTCTGGGTTTTCACAAATAACAGGCGCTCATGAAGGTACTTAACAGTGAAACATTAGTATCCAGCAGGTTTTCATTGCTGTCCTGAGTACTGATATTGCAGTGCTACCATTTTAATGAGGGGAAAAAAAAAGAAAAAAAAAGAAAAAAAAAAAAAAAAACCCCACAATCCTGAAAATTTTACCTAGCCTAAAAATTTCAGTTCTAGTGCCAAGTACTTTGGGAAATCCAGCCCTAGCCACGAGATGGGCACAGCAGGCTGCTGAAGAGCTACTGCGGCAGAAGGGTTAGTGCAGCTGGGACTGCTCTGGAACATCTGTAAAGCAAAACTCATAGAAGAAGATTATAGTGGTACGTCATCTAATGCAGCTTAAAAACAAATACATAAATAAATAACCTTTTGGGTTCCAAGCCCTTGCTCAGCTCCAGAACAAAAGCACCTCTAGCTTTTCTTTGTGTTTCTGTTCCAACAGTCTGACTATCTGTGGTTCAGCCATCATCTTTATAATAGGCTGTTCTGTCCCTTTTTCTGTATCAAAAAGTATAAAGGAGAAAAATGCAATTATATTTAAGCACAAAAGTGTCCATCGGCCATTCAAAAGCGTATGTAAATATTGCAACTAGTGAATCAGGTACCACTTCACTGCCAGAGAAGGCTAGCGGGAGAGAGATACAGCGGAGCAAGCCGCTGCTGCAGCGTGGCCGGCCAGAGACGGGCGCAGCCTGCGCTGTCCCGCTTCAACGCCGCTTGACCGCCCCTGCCCGCGCCCAGGGCTCGGCTACAGCGCGGGTTTGCGGCCGGGCCCCGCCGCCGCGCTCCTCCCCAGAGGCCGGGGCCCGGGCGGCGGGTGCGCGCCCCCGCCGCACCCGGCCGCGGGCTTTGCGGGCGCCCGGGCACCGGCAAAAGTTTCCAGCGCCGGTGCGGGGGGCTGACCCCAAAGGAGCCCTCCCGCTGCCTCAGGCTCCCCGACCCCGGCGCCGCCGTGGGGCCCTGCGGGACCCGTGGGTCTGCCCCCCGCGCACCGCCGGCGGGGAGGGGCGGGCAAGGGCGCGGCGCGGCCGCACCGGGTGCTGCCGCCCCCCCGGGCGAGCGCCGAGTCCCCTCCCCGCGCCCGGCCCGGCGACGGCGGCGGCGGCGGGAGGGAGGGCGCGTCCCGCCCGGCCCCTCTGCCACCGCCCCGGAGGACGGGGGCGCACGGCCGCCATGTGAGAGAAACGGGGGCCGCGGCGGAGCCCGCCCCCGGGGCGGCGGGGCCGGGGCGGCGGGGCCGGATCGGCTGGCCGCCGCGCTGCGCTGCAGGCTTTGCAGGTCCGCGGAGGAGGCGGCGGCGGGCGGGCAGCAACACCCGACGCCGGCCGCCCGCCCGCGGCCCCGCCATGGGAGCTGGGCGGGGGGCGAGGCTCGCCGGCGGGGCTGAGCCCGGCTCCAGCGCAGGTAGGGAGCCGCCGGGCCGGGCCCCGGGGGAGGCCGCCGGGCTGGGGAAGGGGCTGGCCCCGGCTCCCCCCCACCCCACCGGGAGGGGGTCGGGCGGCGCTGCCCGGCCCGCCGGAAAGTTTGGGCGGGCGGCGCGGAGCCCTGGCTCCCCCGCGGCGGCCGGGCCGGCGGTGAGGGCCGGGGGAGGCGGGCAGAGGGAGGCTTTTAAATGGCTTTGAGGAGCGGTACCTCGGAGGTGGGGCCGTGCCGGGAGGCTGGAGCGCCTTTGCTTGTCGCGGCCGGAGTCCTGTACGTATTTTGGTTTGGTTTGGTTTGGTTTGTGTTTTGGTTTTGGGTTTTTTTTTCCGATTTAGTGTGCAGCGTTTTAAGGACAGGAGCCGGGAGTGTTGCTGAACTCCTGGAGGGTATGGGTTAAATGAGCCTCTGCTGCGGGAACTCCGGACGGCTCTGCTCTGCCTTTAAAACGGGGAGAAGGAGGTGGTGTGTGCTTGTTTGGGTAGTTGGGAGGAGAGGTAGTTTGGCTCTGCTCGCTTTAGTGTGCTCGTTTTTAGTTGTCTTTGACAGAAATGTGCTCACTGGTGGGCATTTAAAAAAAAAAAAACAAACCCAAACAAAACAACGGCACGCTTCAGGCTGAATAAGAGGTTAATGAAAATCATCGTGCATGCAGTCAGCGAATAGGACTCAGTTGGGTGATTTCTATTCCGGACTCTGCTGTGTTTTGGGGAGCTGCATTTCATTCAGCGTGCGTCCGTCCTCTTCACGCGTTGTCATTTGAAAGGAAAAACAACCCCCAGATGCTCTGCTTTTTGCATGCACCTGCCTTTGCAAATCCTAACTCCCCAGAGTTCTGCGTGGTGCTCTCACGGAGCCGAAGACGCCCGGTCCGTGTCCAGAGCCCTGCTATTTATAAGACTTGGCAGAGCGGGGGAGGAGGAGGAGGAGGGATGCAGCACCAGGCTGTTGTTTGCCTTTTGCATAAACTACCGAGACAGGTTGCATATTGTTTAAGATGTTGCATCGGTGGAGGCGGAGGGCGGGGGGTGCGGGGGGGAAGAAGTGCAGAAGCTGAAGTGTTCCTAATCCTTCTCTTCCTAGGGACTGTGGATCCGTGAAGCGCTTCCCTCCGATGTGAATGCAGTGTCCCCTGTGGGATGCAGTAGGTGATGCCCAGCTCTACTGCAATGGCAATTGGAGCTCTCTCTAGTTCTCTTCTCGTAACCTGCTGCCTCATGGTTGCCCTCTGTAGCTCCACCATACCTGTACAAAAACTGGCCAAGGCTCAAGACAAACAGGAGATAAAGGCGAGCCAGGAAAAGAGGGATCACACATCTGCAAGGGACAGCCAGACAGGCCCGGGGAAGATGAATGAGATCGGCAGGAGCGGGAGGGAGGAGGGTGGCAGGGACTGGAAGAGCAAAGGAAACAGGAACTACTCGAACAAGGAGTCGTGGACTAAGCAAAAGCAGGCTTGGAACAGCCAGGGGACGGGCAGTAAATCCGGGAGCATTCAAGTGCAAGAGCAACGGGACGCCACTCCCGAGGAACCTCAGGTGGCTGAAGATTCGCCTCTCCCAGAAGCTGTTGCGAGCGTCACTCCTGAGCCTCCGGAGGAGTACGCCTACCCGGACTACCGTGGGAAAGGCTGCGTGGACGAGAGCGGCTTCGTCTATGCCATCGGGGAGAAGTTTGCGCCGGGCCCCTCTGCCTGCCCCTGCCTCTGCACTGAAGAGGGCCCGCTGTGCATCCAGCCCGAGTGCCCCAGGCTCCACCCTCGGTGCGTCCATGTAGACACCACGCAGTGCTGCCCGCAGTGCAAGGAGAGGAAGAACTACTGCGAGTTTCGAGGGAAAACCTACCAGACCCTAGAGGAGTTCATGGTAAGGGCTGAAGCCAAAAGTCATTTTCTGGGTCCTTCGGTCATTTAAAGGGGCGTTACGTTCTTCAAGTGGTTTCACAGAGGGCGTTCTGGGTCTCCCCCTCCCCTTTTCATTCCTGTGTTAATACTACTTCTGCAGTGCTGTAAAATATTCCCCTTAAACATGACCTTTCTTGCTCTATGAAACTGTAACATTTTTAAATGAGGGGGCTGATCTTTATTAATTCCTTTGGTATTTACAGTAAAAAATGCTACTTGAAAGGATGCTGCTTGGGTGGTGATGTGGATTTTATGAGAATTCCCAGCATTACATTTGCTTCCTTATTTAACTGTTAACTGTGAAACTTCTACCTTGCAGGGATCAAGCAGGGTTTTGTGGGCTGACTTCTATTCCTAGTAATCAGTCTGTGATCATACCTTTTTCCTAACAGTCATTTCTCTGTTCCTTTTTTGCTGTTTAAGCTGTGCTGCCAAGGTTGCATAATGTTTGCTTTCTGAGGGTGACTGTGGGCCTTCTTTTTAATAAGAGCATGGTTTGCAGTCTGAATTACAGTAATACCTAAACAACAGACTTGAAAAGCTTTATGTTTAGAGAAGTCCTTTTAGAGTAGGGCCCTTTTAGGACCACTGTGCAAGGTCATTATCATTGAAAATGCAGCTTATTACAGTGCACTGAAGAGTTTTGGAGTTGAAGCCGATTCCCTGGTTGCTTACCTTGCCTTTTTCCCTTCAGTATTTTATTGTGGCTGAGATCTGTGAGCAGGCTCTAAGGATTTGCTTGCGAATGACTGTTAGGTACAGGGCTGGTTCAAAACCCGTTTCTGAACGCACCTGAGATTCTTGAACTGAATATGTTAAGGGGAGTATGAAATCCAGCTCAGGGTTCTGGCAGCTTGTGCCTGTCTCAGGGTGGAGAAAAAGAAAATGCATTTGTGAAGGCTGTAAATGAGTTGCCACCTCTTCTCTCTGTGGTATTTGTGTGTTCTTGGAAACTTAACTTCGATTCGTAATGTCTTTCCACATTCTTCAATTTCTTGAAAAATAAACAAATAAATAAAGGAGCAGAATTACTCTCTCTGGAATAAATCACAGTGTTTCCCCTTGTTGTCTTTAGGCAATAATGTGTAGATCATCAGTGATTTTTCAAGGCATGGCAGAAAGCAGCATGTCATCCTCACTTTTTCTATGTCACTCTCAAGGATTGCATTCAGCTTTGGGGTGGCAGCTTTCTATTTTAAGAGGGAGAAGGTCCTTCTAATAGCGGCTAGTCAGTGTGACCTTTTTGGAGATGGATTGTGAGATTCTTCCTTTTCCAGAGAAGTTAATTCTGAGGGGTGGCCAAAACAGTGATGCTTCTGCACATGGTCTCTGTAGGTCTCCGTATTTAAGAAGCTTTAAAGGCTTCTCCCCCACGCTCTTCTAAAGAGTTGCATTTCTTTGTCTTTATGTAGTGGTGGTGTTATTAATGGCTGTAAAGCAAGCCTTAAATACCTTATTGTGTTAAGCGTGTAGTGAGAGGATAAAAGTGTAGTGCTCCCTGTTACATTTGAGCATGGCTGGCAGTCTTGGTAAAAAGGCAGTGTTGAACGGTGACATTTACAGAAATGTTCTGAAAAGACTTTGGCTTTTAGATTTCTTTTTAACCCCATTCAGCCTTCAGCCCTTGCATTGATACCTTCCTGTAATGAAACAGCGGTTCCCTTACTGCTTTGTGTTAGCCAGCTTTGGAAACACGAGTGAGAAGGGATGCCTGCTTGGGATGTGCAAGGAAAGTTACCGACGCAGTTAGGCAGAGGAGCTGCAGCCTGTTTATTTTGATGTGTGAGGACCTGGGTTTTTAGTTGGGCTCTAACGTTGGTTCCCATATTGTGAGCACAAAACTGTAAACATAGCTGTTTGCCCATGCCACTGCAATCAGTGGAGATGTCTGGTGAGGTAAGGTACAGATATAGTCAGATTGCTGCTGCTCAGTGGAAGCAATTGCAAATGCAAGTAATTGCACACGGTTTCAAAGGCCATTTTACAAGTTTAAAGTTGATGGTCTTAGAAAGGTTACTAATATGCTATCTCTTGATGAGGGTCAGGGGAGGAGTTATAAATGGATAACGGTCTGGATTTTCTCTGTCTGCACCTATTTTTCATGGCAAAGAGTACCAGACATCACTGAAGGAAGAAAAAGGTGATCTCCTAACTTTTAAGTGATGTTATCTGAACAAACATTTATGCATAGATGTGTAAATGTGCATGCAAGCTTGGGAGTTTGCTTATATAAAATTCATATATGGCTTGGCGTGGCAAAAAATTGCCCTGACTGGAGCAAGTGCTAACTTGGAAGCTGAGTGTGCCAGGGAATGGGAGGTTTGATGCAGTTTCTTCTTTGATTCACAGTTCTTCCTGCCGGCTTTGCTTGTGTCTGTGCATGCACGCGCTTTTCTCGTTTTGAAAAGGACGGGGATGTCAATACAAAAGACAACACAGGTGTGGGGGAAGGATGAGGTCTCATAAAACTGTTTCCATCAGCACCACTCTACTCTCCTGTGGGTATCGTGAGGCAGGATGGCAGAGGGATCACAGCATCCATACGAGTGGAACCGGGAGCAGAAGCCTTAGTTGGTGAAATGCAATGAGGATAAAATTCTGCACTGGAGCTGGAGATTGCTGAGCGTGTGCTCCACTAGATGTTTTTCAATCTTACAGTAAGATTTGAAAATGCAGGCTGACTTACAAAGTAATAGCCTTACAAGGACCATAAATTCTCTTCAGAAGTGTAATATGGTTTGGGAAAGACCTATATTTTTTTTTTTGAAAGTTGTTGCTTCGTGTGTTTTGTTTAGAATTTCTCTGCTACCAAAATTTGTATTTATTTGTGAATAACTTGGAAATCTGGAAGCCAACCAGCCCAAATGGATTTTGAAACATCTGTGGTATTTTGAAGGCATAGAGAAGTAAAAAGATATGTTTATTCTTGTCAGCCTAACCCCCATTAATGTTCTCCTGAGTTGTGAATGTGGCAAGGAAATGTTAATAAATATTCCAGCACAATAGCAAATCAGTTTGGGATTATGATTGATTTTTTTTTTTTTTAAACTTAGATGTTTTCAAGGCTCAAGGAACCAAATGTAAGTTATATATATATTTTTTTTTTTATTCAGATTTTTTGTTGTTTTGGTTTTTAATTAAAATTTGGCATGTGGAAAGGGGGAAGAGAAAGCTCAAATTACTTTGGACCAGAACTTCAATGAGTGCAAATGATTTGTCACTTCTTAATTATGGCAATTTACACTAAGTTGCTGGATAAGCCTACTACCCCTACTAAGCTGCAGTTTTCTTCATGCCCCACTAGTGGGAAATCTACCTGTTTACACAATGGTGTGTTTGCTTTTTTACAACACCTACAACTCCATTTATGCATCTGCTCATAAACTTCCCTTTAAACAATTCTAAAGAAGTTATTTTTTTTGCCATCTGTACTCTATTTTCTACAGGTTTTACGGCTGCCTGGTGACTACTTAAGACTTCTGTGCCTCTCGTTGTCTTCCTGCAGTTTTTGCATTGGCAGAACTACTGCTGCTGTAGAGTTAATAGGTTCATCTGTAGACCACAGAGACGTGGTCTCATTAGTCTTCAGAGAGAGGCTGATAGGTCGTATTATTTTCAGTCCAGCCTGGTTATGTCAGATGTGCTAAGCGTGAGTGCTGCTAGGCTGGTCGTTTCCCAGATGAACAAGTGGAATGCTGGTTGCATTGGCTGCCACTAGGAACTGCACCGCAGGTAATGTGCTCACATTATAGGAGCAGAGGAGAGGAAAGGAAGGACCAAATGTGTCTTTTCATTCTGATTTATTTAGCTATTGTTATAGATACACAGTCTTATTGTCTCTCTCTAGTGATGATTATGTCTCCAAGTATTAAGCTGCCATTAAGATGCAGAAAGAAGTGGGGTTTTGCTACAGTTCCTGCTACATCCTGGTGATGTATAAAAAGCAATACACTACCATTTAGTCCAAAGATGAACAGATAAAGGTTGACACTAATACCATTTTAGTAGCCACTGTGGTTCACTTACGTGCCTGAAAAGAGCTTTGTAGAAATAAGCACATGGAGACCTTCCTTAACTCTGCTACCATTACTCATATTGGCGGGTTGTGCAGATGACATACTTCTTAAAGGTGTGCTATAGTTATTCCCCTGAAATCCCATGATCTGTTACACAGGAAGAGTACTCATGATTGCAGTATCACATCAATAGTGTATTCTGTTCATGAAAGATGTAGTCTGCAAGTGTATGTGCTGTATAGGATGGAAATGCATTATTTTGAATCATTGTTATTAGATAAAGATCAGATGAATTTTGTTTCTCATTCAATAGTATTTTCAATGCTTCATTAAATGGTGTCTTGTTCTAGGAATTTTAGGCTTCTGTCAAATTTGGAATTCCAGTAAACAACCTACTTAATTAGAATATGATTAAATTTTACAGATGAGAGATTTTAGGAATAACATCTGTGTGCTGTCTTGTTTCCTGATTATCATCAGATATTCTAGTTTTTACATCACTTCTAATATTGACTGGCACAGCTACTAAGTGGAGTCCTGGGAGAAGGAATATCTGTTGTAGTTACTGGTCTCATTGAACTGTGATCGTTGGCAAATTTGCATCTTTTTCAAGTGATGGCAAAAAATGTTGCAACCAATTGAAAGCTATAGGTTTGCCTTGTTGAGCCTGATCCTTGGAATGGAGTTCTAGTAGCATTCATCAAGTAGGAATGATTAAAAATAAATCAATAATTCAATATTCCACAAACAGCATGTTTTCATAACTTAGTAAGTATTGTTTCTGGATATAACTCCAGAGGGAAGGATTCTTACTCTTGACTTGCAGATAGTTAGGGGCTCAGGTTTGCTGACGCTCAAAATTTTGCCTGCCTTTCAAGTGAATGCCTGGAATACCTGAGCCTCTTGACTCTGAACATTGGATCAGAAACCTCCTCATCCACTGACACTCCAGCTCTGCAAGTGAATGTGACAGTTTATAAACAATTACAGGACAAAGTTCTTGTCCCAAAGCCTGCAATAAAAATCTGCAGTACTGGGCTGTCAGCCTCCTTGTAGCATTTTATAAATGTATGGTGTGGTGTTACCCTGGGTAGAGTGTAAACCACAGAGAAAACTGAAAGTGAGTAGCTGAAATAAATAATAGTAATAAAAGCAGAAAGCAACATAGCAAAAGACTCTATTTAGGCTTTCTAAGCAGAGGGGCCGGTGTGAAAAGGTATGTGAGTGCATAAGCAAATAACAGCCCTGGCAGGTGGGAAGAGAAGTGGCAAAGCATGGATGAGCATTTAGTTGGAGATGATGCTGTGCAACCATCAACATGTTTGAACTTTTAAAGTGAGAAGGATGTGAAAGAGGCAGGCAAGCAGAGAATGGATTTGAGGAAAAATGTGATGGGCTGCTGAAGAAATAGGGCGAAGAAACCAGATGATATCCAAGTTAGATGTCTGGATGATTCTTCACAAAGAATAATTTGTTTTAGATTTGAGGTTACTCTGCTTTTCTTGGAGAAATGCAGCAGGTGGTTGTTTGGCATCAACTGGAATCTGGAATGAAAAAGGGTCTATAAAAAAATGACCTCATCCTTAAGTAAACCTAGAATCTGCACAGATTGTGGGCTTAGAGGATCACTGGTAATAACATTCAGCTGCATTTTCATCCTGCGCTCTGAGGATGGATGCCAGTGTGGTTTTTTTGGAGTACAGCAATGAGATACAGTATACCATTTATTGCTCTTAGCACCTTGCTTCCCTCTACCCCCAGCTCCTTGTGTGGTACGAGGATGTCAGCGATGCAATGTGCAGAGCCTGGTCAGGAACACTGCAGAGGACAGCTGGAATTCTACATGTGGCAAATGCAGACATTTTAAAGTCCGTTTTTTTCTAAATAGGGACTTGATGCTGTTTTGTTTGAAATTAATTTCATTGAAGTAGGTCATTCAAGTAATTATCTCATGGTACTCCTATTCTGTAGAGTTCTTCAAAACCAGTAACATTTCAGAAGGTAAAAAGGATGACTTGTATTTTTCTTCACCCCTTTCTTTGAATTGCAGTTTCTTTTCAGAAAGTTACAAGTGTTACAAGAGTGGTCCAAATACAATTAACCTATGGGAAATACCTGAATTCAAAGGATTTTTTTTTTCCGACTCCTCTTTGAAAATGATAATTTTCAATAAAATGCAGCTTCCTGCTACCAAAAAGCTTTCAAACCTGGAAAAATTGCAGTAAGGATTTCCATTAAAAGAAGTTTCATTTTCCTTTAGCAAAATTTTTCTTCTTTAAATACAATATTTTTTGCTAAATTACTTTTTGAACCTGTAATAGAATTAAACCAGATTTCATCTAAATTATGAACTTAATTTGCTGGAAGTTCATTAGAAATGTGATAGGGAAATTTTTGCTTTATTTGTGTTAAAAGTCTAAAGCGTTCGCGTTCCCAAGATCCCTTTGACTTTCCCATTTGGGGCACAGGTTCAGAGCAGAACCTGTGGTTTTTTTCTGCAGCAGTTCTGTAACTTTGCAGGAGCCCAGCTTCACTCTCTGCATTATTCAGACGACAAAAAGCATTTTTTTGAAGCGGGGAGGAAAGAGGTGAAGAAAAGCACAATGCAGATGGGAAGGTAGGCGTTGCATACTTCAGGAGGGCATTAAGTGAAAGAGTTAAAAGACGACTGGATTTGTGTTTCAGGTTTCTCCGTGTGAGAAGTGTCGCTGTGAAGCCAATGGTGAAGTGCTGTGCACTGTCTCGGCTTGTCCCCAGACAGAGTGTGTGGATCCGGTATATGAGCCTGATCAGTGCTGTCCTATCTGCAAAAATGGTAAGTGACGCCTGCAGAACTAGAAGCGGAGAGATCCACGTTGCTCTGTTCTGGTTTTGAAAAATAATTCCAATGTTTTCCCTTTTCCCCAAACGGAGATGGAGAAGAGTTTTCTGTGGGTGGTGTCTTCCCAGTGTGAGGAGCCAGATCTTGACTGGGATGGACTTGATTAGGACCTACAGGGATTTTTGTTACCCAGGAGACAATTAGGGTGTTAACACCAGATATTCATGTGGCTTCTGAATACAAATTTTGCATTAACTCATTGTGGATATGTTTTATATAGGCACACAAAACAGAACTGAGGCTCTTCATGTTATCCACCTTTCAACATGAGCAGTAAAAGTTACTTTTGTTCTCCCTTCTTATTTGTTCCCCTTTCAGAGATTCTTCTTTTTTTTCTTCCTGAGGCAAATCAAATGTACCTTATTGAGCTCATTTAATTTTCATAACTAAATGAATTAAACTCCCAAGTTTAATTGAATATTTTTCGTAACTAAATTAGACAGAAAGTCTTTCTACTCCCAGCAAGGGCTTGCATTAGATCAAAGTCTTGGTCTATTTAGAGGAAAAAATTACATGACACACTAGCTCATCACTTATACAGAAGAAATGATAATTTATTAATAGAAATGAAAGCTGCAAAATCTCAAATGAAATTATATTTAAAATGAAAAAAGATATTTAAAAATACTCAGATAATTTGCAGCCAAATATTATTTCTCTAGAATAGGTGGGTTCCATTACATTAGCTAAAACAAACTGATTAAAATTGTGGAAAAGCTAGGGGAGGAGAGAGTGTACAGCATATGCTTTCCACAAATTCAACAGTAGATGATAAGGGATAGTTAATTGCATTGGAGGAGTTTCATTTGTATGGGTATAAAAGTAATTGCTTCACATCCCTTAATTGGTTGTTACAACCCTGAAGGAATTTGTTCTCAGCTGTACAGCTTAAGGGCACTCTGCTTATGGAGATGAGGACAGGCAATTCTTGAGGCATTTAGGGACAGTTCCCTGAAAACAGGCTGAATTTGGGAGCTGATGTTATGATAGCTGGCCAGTCCAGAGGATCCTTTAGCACTTGTTTGATGGCAAGAGCCTTCTGACATGCTCACAAGCTTTTTGTGTGCACCACGCTCTGCGGCAGTTCCCCAGGTCGGGGTAACTCTTGGCAGGCAAGAGGTCTATTTTCAGTATCGGGGATGGAGTTACAAGCATAATGCGTGAAGTCTACATGGTCTTTCCCACGGAATTTCTCCAGCGCTGTTAACACTGTTTGGAGCTGAATCAGCTTTCCATTGGTGCACGTTCTCCCACAAGCATCAACATAATGCACTGCGGTGGCCATCTCCGAGCAGCGGCTTGCCTTTGGACTAAGGTGGTATGGCAGCGTGGGGCTTGGCTTGGCTGTTCGCATAGATCCCCTGACATACTTCCCAGAAATGGGGCCTGTTTAAAAAAATCATACATAAACATGCCTTAGTTGTGAGGAGGCTGCCTTCTCTGAGTGCTGAAGCTGAATTACCCGCGTTCTGCCTGCAAGAAAAGGGTGGTCTTGTTCCTCAGCATCTGAATCCCCAATATTAATTGCATATTGCTTGAGTATACCCACAAGCTGGCATCCCTGACCCAGCTTCAGACCAAGGTGACCAGAGCTGGCTGTTTTCCAGTGAGCTGTACTGTCACTTCTCTGCATGTCAGAGAACCAAGAGGGGCTTGCCTTGTTAGCTTTTAGACGAGGAAAAAAGCCATTAACAATAACAACAAAAACAAGATAGTTCAGAAGAAGCTCTACTTTTCCGGTTCAGTGGCTTTGGTACAGTATCACAAAGAAATTTCTGAGGAATGCTCTCCATCTGGGGAGTGCATTTAAAAAAATATCAGGCCTTTTGCTTTCAGAGCTTATTTTAAAGCATGGGACACGTGCAGTTTGCAAGGAACTTCAGTGACTTGCTGAATGTTTTTAATTAGATTGGAGCAAAAACCTACTGAGCAGGAAAACCTAGCCTGCCTCATCCCCTCATTTTCAAGCCTACTGGAACAAACGCGCTGTGAATGTGAGTCGGGGAAACAATCATCGTGGTGTGCTTCAGGGTTGATTGTTGCAGCGATGACATCAGCGACATCATGTTAGTGACTCAAAAGAGCTTGGGTGATGTACAGGGAGCTCAGCCGCATAACCTGAGTGGTGGGAAAGGTGGAGCTGTGGAAAGCATATAAGTGGGGTGACTGCTGTCGCGCTCTGCATCCTACCCTCGGTAGAGCAAGAAGGGGTGGGAGTTGAAGTTTGGGTTCTCTACATTTACTAACGTTTGTGTCTTAAAAATGCCCAAAATCCAACTCAGATTTCCCTCCCTTTCCTGGCACTTCAGAACATATAAGACTTTCCCAACTTGCCTGGCCTGTGGATTGCTGGCGGTGAACCAACAGAGTCAGGGCTAAGCAACTACATCTGTCACTGGTAAGACCGCAGACAAATGCCTGATTAAGAATTATGGAGGAGATGTAGTGAAAGCCTGCCATTATTTGAAATGAATGAATTCAGTCTCTTGGCAGGTGTGAGACACTGTGCGTTATCCCTTGTGGGAAGGAGGGGGTGTAATTGACTTCCCCAGCCTGGTTCCACAAAAGTGCTGGCAACCCTTTAGCTGAGGGACAGATAGGTAACTGCCCATCAGGCTTACACAGCTGCGCACGTGTATAGGTACAGACTTACTGTGAATGTAAGAAGCAGTGAATGGAAAACTTGCAGAGCAAAGCACAGTCTTACATGTAGGATTCAATAATCTTCTGTATCCCATCCTGACTTTCAAGAAGGAGCCTAGATACTTCCACAGCTGAAGATTTTTTCTTCTTCTTTGTGGGCAGGGACAGGGAGTACTTTAAAGAAGTATCTGCTCTGAAAAGTAGTCTATAGAAGGGATAAAAGGTGACACCTCACTGAGAAAATCTTGGGGTGAGGGGAATTTTCCTGCTTTTTATGTCTCAAGTCACTACAGCTAAGGGATCTGTTTTGTGTTTATCTTGCATACATGCCCTGCAAGGAAGCAGGGTAGGGACAGAGGGGAATGGAGGGGAGGCTTTCTTCTTGTGTGGGTTGACACGTTGAGCTTCATGCTTTCCGTAACCAACAGCAGCAGCAACAAGAAAAAATGTCCAGAAAGTTAAATCTGACTTCAGACAGCTGCATTAAGTAACAGGTGCCCAATTCAGATCTCCATCCTGCTTTACAGTACTAGCAACGTAGTCACTTCTGTGGAAGCTGTCCCTGTTCACAGCGATATCAATAAGCTCAGAATCAGGTACAGACATTTCTACAGTTCGTATGGAGTGAAGTGTAAATATAATAGGCATACAATTCCCTTTCCATTAGGAAAAGGCTGGGCACTTGTCACTGATTCGAGGCAGTGGAAGAGGGTGGGGGGTAATACTGAAAGTTGAATTATCTTGCTAGATTAAATTACCTTGGTTGTCTGTTCCACTTCTGTTTCCAGTGTTAGAGCCCTAATAGGCGTACACACCCGAATGCCACTTTGCCTGAAGTATGCAGCCGCAGAGCAGTTGATGGAGTTAAGGGTGGCCCTGCTCCTGCCAGTGTCTTTGCAGGAGGATGAGATTAAACCCGCAGCCCACATGGAGCCTGGAGGGGGAGGCATGGCTGCTAGACTAAAAAACATTTTGTTCTAAGGTCCCCGAGAGATTTTTATTTCATTATATGGCTAAAAGATTGCCCCAGATAAGATGAAGCTGATCCTGGTGCCTTCCTAGTGTTTATCTGTCTGTGCATCAGTGTTGTTTCTGTGTCTGCAGCAGGGAAAGCTGAGCTGCTCCTGTCAGCGAAGGCTCGTAGCTGCGCAGTCGAAAACACAAGCGCTGGTGCCCAGGGGGTCACGTATGTTCTCAGGGCTGTAGCGTCCATGGGAGATGTCTTGTCTCTTCTCACTGGCTGCGCAATAGGGAGACTTTACTCTGGATGCAGTCATTTCAGGTGCCTTAGGGGGGATGAGTCAGGACCTCATTTCATATTTGGGTTCATAGTTACAGTTGAATATATGCATCATGGTTAAAATGGTTGCTGCTAGTAAGGTGCAGGTCTAACATGATGTGGCCAGAGAGGATAAATGGTCATGGTTTTGTATACCCGTCCTGTGAGGTTGACTCACTGAAACTTGCTTTAGTACCTTTATGTACAGGTACAGTGTTTAGGCATGGGGTGACTTGAGAGTGCCCTGAATGGCAGGTGGGGACCTCCGTCTGTGCGAAGGAGCTCTCAAGGGGAGCAAAACCCTGATACAGGCTGGGAGAGCTGCTGTCCCCTTCTGTGACTGTTGGTACAAGGGGACTTTTTCTCACTGTGGGACTTGAATCTATTAAAAAATGGTGCTGGTTGAGGCAGTACCATAGCCCCTGTGAGCTGTCATCCCTCTAAAATCCAGGTGGAGAGAGGGTTTGTTGGGCTGAGGGGCCTTTCTGGCCATAACAAGGCTGAGGATGTCTATTTTGGGCGGATAAAGGGGGGCTTCACCTTGGCAATGAGCTGACTGTTTGCTCTTCCCTGCAGCCCCAGCTTTGCTCAAGCACCATGGAGAATCTGACCTGTAAAATTTAATGTCCTTCTGCAGTGTGTTTAAATAAAATATGATATTCCTTCGACCGTATATACCTCGATCTCAGCAATGAAGAAAGTATCATAATGCTGTCCAGGCAGAGGTCAAGGCAGGACTGTTGTAAATATCAGGAATTTAGCTGCTGTGAAATTTAAATAAACAGTGCCTTTGTCCTCTCTTCCTCTTTCTGTTTTCATTTTAAATACCTTTTTCAGTCATGCTTTGGCAGCTAATTTATATATAGCAAAGAAGACCCAGAAGTTTTAAAGCCTGAGAGTGGTTTTTCAGTCTGTGTTAAGGAAGGGATTAAATCAGGTGGTCATGGTAGTCTCTTCTAGATGTAAAATATAGGAATCATAAAATGATTGTAAAGTCTAGTTTCTAAGATAGAAACAGTATTTCATTTATTAAAAAAAGGCATTTACATTAAAAATAATAACAATGAACAAGAAATCATTTCAAACTAATCCCAGTTCCACCCATACTGTATGTGCCAATGTGATTTTTTTCCCTTCTAATGTGTTTAGTTCAGGTATTTGAATGCTTGTGTATGCAGGGTAGTATTTGTTCCATGTTTCTGTGTGCATGAGTCGCTTAGCAAAAACTTCTGCACAAACTTCCCGCTTTAATAGGCTGTATTTCAGAAAATGATTTATAATATGGGACTCGTAACCAGGAATATTAATGTTTCAGGGGGAAAAACACCATTAAATTTGCATGAACAGCTGTATGGGATTAAAATTGCCTAGTGAATATGCAGGTAGGTTGAAAAACTAGCAGATATTTTGGCAGCTATTTATTGAAAACAAAGCAATATCTGACTTGCTTCTTTTTGGCTGCTTTGGGCATTTTAAGTGGCTTCCAAACCTGGTAGGTGAAGTCGGTAAACTAGTTGCAGTAGTTTTTGTTGTTGGTTTCTGCTATTGATGAGAGGAAGTTCAGTCTGTGCTGTGTTAATTCAAGGAATTCCTTTAACCCCCTTTCATCTCTCTGCTCACCTCTCTCATTTTCTCTCTCTACTCTGGGAAAGTTGGTAGCTACACAAGCTACCTGTGCTTCCTGTGCAGAAATCACAGAATTTTCTTCTTGTGCTATTTTTTCCACTTAGATCAGAACCTGTTTCAATGCGCATGGATTACCACTGCAAACTGGGCTGAGCAAAAACTTGTGCCAAGACCACATAGGCCTTGTTGTTTCCAACTCACATACACATGCACGCATGCACATGCCTATGGGATCCAGTGTTGACTTGGTATTTTCATGTTGAGCTGGCTAAGTAGTAGTAGGTGTTGTTATTTCCTCTAAGGGTTTTTATTTAGCCTACAATTTATGTTGACTTCCAGGGTATATGATTTTTTTTTTCTAATGATAGAAAGCTGTCAGAGGATGAGAAGTAACTATCTGAAGACATGGCAAAAGTATTCAGTTATACTGAGCCTAAATCGATTACCAGGACAAATCTATTTCTATAGTGTGTATGTATTTATTGCATATACATATTGTGTGTGTATATTTTTTTTCTTTTTCACCAAGAAGCCAAAATGCTTTCAGTTGGGAGCTCTGCTGCCAAAAGGCAGCAGTAAGTGTCCCTGAGTGTATAGCATCCTATCATTTTGCTCAGACACATGGGGACAATCAGAAGTTATACTAGTGTTCAGTATTTAAAGTAGTACTTTATACTTAAGCAGGAGGATGTAGAAGAACCTATTAAAATACAAAAGCAGTGTATCCTATAAGCTTTCCAGAACTCACTTTGCAATATTTTCTCATTACAGGCTGCTACAGTGAGCCTGAGAAGGGTTTCTTGGGCAGTGAGTTTTTCTCCTCTTACCTGATACTGCAGGCTTAACTCACGTATCACAGCTAAATTCTGCTGTATCAGTCACTTTCATGGTAGCTGCTTGCAGGGGGTGTCACTTTACTGTAGGTTGAAGCAAAAGTCAATGATGATGTGCCCCAAACAGTTGTTTAGCAGTGGTGGTCCCGGGTGAGTGTGGGAAAGAAGCTGCCAGCTCCTCGTGGTGGAGTCAGAACTTCAGCGTATCGCAGTTCCTGGGTTCTTAAAAGCTGTTTTGCTTCAGCTGCAGGAGCAGAATGATGAAAATGCTCTCTGTGCTGATAGAAAAAAAGAAACGCTGAAATCCTTGGATGGGGGGAGAAGAATAACTTTTCTGGCAACTTTCATGTATTTAAAAAAAACCAAAAGCAAACAAACACCACAACAAAAAAGAGAGAGAGAGAGGTCTGATGTACCTTACACTGCTTGCCATGGCAGTTTCACATGTCTGCCATCCTGTGGAGTCCTGGATGCTGGTTCTGGTTCAGACAGGAAAGTGCCTTCATGCTAATATCCACCAGGGTGTTGGAGTAAACAGTGTGCTATTGCTTGATTTGTCTTCCCTGACAGCTTCTCTTTTACATAGAGAGGCATTTGGGCATTTGCTTGTTTTCTAATGAAACAGCTAACCTGTGCTCCTCAAAATGAAGTCATCAGTTGCTTTGTGGTTTTGTTTGTTTGTTTTGTTTTTTAAGTTCTTCATATAAGAATTTTCTGAATTTGTATTGCAGTTTTATTTACACACATATATGGAGATAGGCAAGATGTTAAAATTAAAAAAAAAATCTTGGAGCTCACATTGTGCCCCCTTCTTCCTACACACTGCCCCCAGCATTCGTTCTTTGCTGTTTGAAGGAAGTTCAGAAAACTAACATCAAGAGAGTTGAATTTCTTCTTAGGTCCAGTCTTGTTCTTTATGCTGTTCATTACGTAAAGCATTCCCAGTGTCAACTTTGCTCCCCCATTCTGTTATTGGATGTCTATTTTAATTTTGTATGTGTCACTAATTGAAATTGTGGCAAAGATTTGGGAGGTGTGTACAATTTCAAGGTCTGAAATACTTATGCGCATCTCGCTGTATGCTATATCCGTGGAATACTATTTCCTGTCTGTAGAATACTATACTATTTGATTAAATTATGAGCTCTTAGATTCTGAAACCCTGTCTTGCTCCACATTGAGTTACCATAGGTTAATGCATTACCCGATGTTAGCTGAGCCACTGTCACGGTCCATGTGAGCTCTCAGTTGTATTCTTTGCAGATAATCCTGTTTGTAAATAGAAGCTATTTACTAGCTAGGTGCTACAGCGATACAGTAATAGGACTACCTGGCTGATTAGTATTTTGCAGTGTGATTAAAAGGAGCAATGAAGAAAGATATACACATTGTGTGTTTTGCTTTATATTCTTTTGGGTTTTTTTCATTGCTATTTCATTATGTTAAATGAGGCATCCAAGAGTTTGCTTGGCTTTGAGAGGAGGTGGAGGCATATATTAAAGTGTGGTGGTATGTTAGTATATTGGCAGTGCATCCGTCTGATGATAAATTGTATTTTCAAAATCTCCTTTTACTTCTAAGTGCAGTGTAATTTTCTCTGCTTATTTTTCACAAGAAGTTAAGGTTTAGGCATTAAAGAAGATGTGAATTGATCCAGCTGACTTACTGATTGATGGAAGCAGGGAATTGTCTGATTTTGTTAAACTTCATTTCTTAACACTTTGCTCTTCTGTGGTTTGTGCTTTGAAACTCTGATGGCCTTTCCACGCAGTGCAGGATTTCTAATGCAGGGTCTGCCTTAACTGCTTGTAACTCCTCATTCTTTGGGATATGTCTTAGGTCTTACATGAGCATGACAGCAATCTCAGAAGTTTTTTTCCAGTCCTTTTTTAACTGTATTTGTAAATGAAGTGCAGATCTGATGAAGAATAGGAAAACCTCTTTCCTTTCCTGACATCAATTTGACGAGGGGCTGACTTGACTGACACGCCTCTGCCTGTGTTTGGAAAAGGGTTCTGAAGGAAGAGGAGCGATGGGTTCTTAGGGGAGAGGCTAAAAGCCTCTGGTATTTTTTATTAATATTTGTAAAATTGCAGTGCTTGTTTTTCTTGTTGCTCTAAATAGCGTTTTACTGTTTCAAACTACTGCACTGGGGAACTCCCCTGTGCTGTGTGCTGTGAGAGTCCTGAATTAAGTCCCCGACGATTACCTTTGCCCAACAGGTCAAACATCTTTATCAGCTGGAGACTCAAGTGCTTTCCTAATTTAAAACCTTGATCTTTAAGTTGGAAGCAGCTTTTACTTTGTGAACCTTTGGATTGTTTCCATGGGGGTAATTATCCATGCAGTTTTGATTCCTTGTTCACTTTTTAAGTAATTCCTTTCCTTCACCAGCACACTTAACCATAATGATTAGCATTCCAAGCTGACAGGCAACCAACTTTGATTGCTCTTTTCATTTAGGAAAACCCTCTAATGGTTTATTTTTGTTTTGCCTTTTTTTTTCTCTGCCTACACTGGTGCTAGTTAAATTTTCATTAAAGGAGTGACTTCCTACTGGAAAACATCACTTTCTTCTAAATGCCCAGTTCTTTTGCTGAGTCTTTAGCTGTTTGCTTGTTTCTGTGCCAGTAGCCCTTGGATGGAGTGTCTATTAAAAAGTTGCATGCATAAATCCAACTTACCTTACAGCCTTGTAGATGATGTGTGGTATTCTCTTGCATCACTTCTTCTCTCCTTGCAACACATTGCTGTTGCACGCTGGTTACTGACCACCTTTCTTTGAAGTGCTTGCAAGCAGCAGGTCACACGCTGTTCATCACCCGTGGAAAAGATAAGTGTATCTTCACTGCGTCCTCACCCAACATGTGATGTAATTCTTTTTCTTTTCCAATGGAATTGATCAGATGGAGCAGTGGCAAGAAGAACAGAACAAACAATGCATTGTAACAGGACTCAAAATACTATTTGGTGAATAGCATTGAATAAAGAAGATCTGTATCCAAGCAATTGCTTTTGGGCCTCTGGTGTTTGAAATACTTGCTTGCAATGTTATCTCTTTTCTCAAAGGTAGTTCCACAAGACTGTGGTGTTAATTACTTTTCCCAGAAAAAGTAAAGGTATTACTACTTATGCTCCAAAATAGTTCCTATTCCCTTCTGATAGCATGATCTCAAACCCTCTCTAACATTTTGAGTTCAAAAGGGAAATTGCTGGTTAAGCTGGGCAATTTTGAGGGAGATACACAGTTGGTGACTCCTATTAAAGAGAGAAAAGAAACGAGTAGTAACTGTTAATGATATCTTATGAAGCCAAGTAACAAGACAGCACAATGGTAAATGAAATTCAGCAAAACCATATGTCAGGTAGTGAAAGAAATTGCTTGGATATTTTGATGACCTCTTGTTAAGATTTCTGCCAAGTGGTTTTAGTTAAATATCAATGTGAAATGCTGTATGCAAACATCTGTCAGGCTTCATTAAGAAAGGCTTGCATTTATTAGAAGTATGCTATCATATAAAGACTGGTTCCTCCCACCTGATTTGTGTAATCTTCCATGTTTGCTGAGCACTCAGCAAGAAGAGGTTGCAGAAGTACAGAGAAGAGCAGCAAGAAAGCTGAATATTCCCCTCTGAGAACAGATGAGGTCTCTAGCAGTGATAGCACATGAATTAGAAATCACACGATAAATTGTAGTACTGGGGGAGAGGGGTAGTACCAATGAAAATCTTCCCTGTGCTCACAATACAAAGTCAAGGGAGAAGCAAGAAAATCAAAAGGCATTGTATGTAATAAGGTCTTTAATGCACCATATAATTAACCCATGAACATGCTGCAGAAGATAGTGCCGTTACACAGTTTCCTAAGATTAAAATACAGATGATAGCTTTGACAGAAGGAATAAAATACCATAACCTAGCTACGGTGAAACTGCTTGGGGTGACATGCTGTAGAGCCTAGTTAGAAACCTGCTTATAAGGAGTTCATTTTCACATGAACAGAAATGTAACATTATTGTTTCTTACTGTCCCCATCTTAGAATTTCCTTTTGAACTGCCTCTTTTTGAAGCACTTTGCAGAAAAATGGTTAGGCTATCTTGACTTTAGCCCAGACAAACCCATCCTGGAAGTACATGTACCTTCTTGTTAAGGCAAGAAGACAGACTTAATTAAGAGATCTTTAAAACAGCAGCAAACCTTTTCCCACACAACCATTGCACAATCATTGTGGTGTGTGCTGGGACACGAGAACACGTTACTCGGTACGTGCAGATGATGGAGAAGAGACCTAATGAGGATGCCTTTTGGCATGGTCTGCTTTCAGCTATTCTATCAAGCTTTATTTAAATGACCTAAAGGTAGGTCACTCATAAATTGCTTGTGTAATAGCTATTCATACTGTCTAAGACTTCTGAGATTGGTCGAAGGACTCTAGTTACAGTTCGTGTGTGTGTAATACAATCTACTGAAGGGCTAATTAAGGGGGGGGGGGAACGCTCAGAAGCAAATAAATTATAGCAGTTTATGGAGTTATTTGTTATGTCAATGCAATAGAGAATGTGCCACCCCACAACGGAAAGCAAATTATTTTCCTGCCGTGGCAGCGTGCTAACCTGTTATATTGCTAATGAATGGATTAGATAGAGGTTTGGCAGCCACTAACATGAGCAAGTGATTGTTTCTGAGACCAGTTCATACCAAGCCAGGTAATGATTATGACAACTTAGAGGCAATTCTGCATCCATTATTTAGTGTCTCTCTCTCTCCCCCTCCCTCTCTCTCTCTCCCCATAGATATTTAATTCTAATTATACGTGTACATCCATAAGCACTTACACATACAGCTGGAGTACGTGAGGAAGTCTCATTACCTAGTTTGTAGCCTAAACATTAAATCCGCAGGTTGGGTTTTGATTTCAGTGTGTTTAAATAAGGTATGTTTTCCTTCTCATGTGGCTGTTGTGTTTTGCTGCGATTAGGTAAGCTGCTAAAACGTGGAAGAATCATCAGGTCCAAGTGTTGGGGGAAGCGAGGTCCAGGTGTGTTGCCAAAGGCTGCCTTGCTTGCTGGCAAGCAGGCATTCGTGAAGTGCACCATTTATACGCCTGTGGTGCTGGAAAATAACCACTTCCTTGATTTTTCTCATTCAGCAGAGTAGTTCTATCCATTGTGCAGTTTTCATTATGAGCAGGTGATGTATTTGTCAGTATGAGAGGACTTCTTAATTTCACATCTGTTGAATGTTTAATCTTCAGTCGTCTTAGTTAAGTTTGTTCTGACAGCTGATTCTTTCCAGTCAAAATGACTGGAGAGTCAAGTCAATTATCTTGAAATACATGGGCTTGTATTTGTGCCTAGGTATGACTGATTTGACTTTGGCTCTGAAGTGTGTTGTGGTGCACGCTCCCTCAGGGCCCTGGTGCTCTCAACTCTGGCTGTGCTGCTGGCTGTGCAGTCACCTGGCTATGGCTGTGCACCAGAAGATGCTTCCATGAAAAATCCCTGTGGTATCAGCTAAGTGGGGGAGCAGTCTGGAAACCTTTACAATCCTTGAAGCAAGTTTTGGAGAGAGCAGGAGAAGTTTTCTGGACTCTGGTTTTGAGGACTGCTACCAGAGACAATTATTCAGGATGAGTAGTTGACAGAAAGTGAAAATCTCCCCTGACACAAGTCATGTTAGTGTAAATGAAATAGATGGATTACAACATCTGGACAATGAAAAGGGAACTGTATAGATTCAGATGACATAAACCCCAGTCATATTTACCCCCAGCTGGGATCAGCTCCAAAGGTGGTTCTCACCCTTTGAGGTCCAGCTGGCAGATTTCTAGCCTCCTGACTAAGCATGTTCTGTGTATGTGTGTGTGTATGCACATATGTATATATACACATGCTACAGGGGTTATCAGACACCATGCTTAGTGAAAGCACTTCCCACTTTTGAAACTCCTTCTCGAAATGTTTCCCTGCAGTGGCCATGGCCATCACCTTCTTATTTCATCTCCCAGAAATTGCGGACAAACTTTTTAGTAGGGCCTGTAGCAATAGGACAAGGGGTAATGGTTTTAAAGAGGATAGATTTAGACTAGATATAAGAAAGACATTTTTTACAATGAGAGTGGTGAAACACTGGAACAGGTTGCATAGAGAAGTTATCAATGCCCCATCATTGGAAGTGTTCAAGGTCAGGTTGGACGGGGCTGAGCAACCTGATCTTCTTGAAGATGCCCCTGCTCATTGCAGGGGGGTTGGACTAGATGACCTTTAAAGGTCCCTTCCAACCCAAACCATTCTATGAGTCTACATGCAAAGACAGTAAGGTGGGCTGTGTACTGGAGTGGCAGCTGTAGCTTCCTCACTGCTTTTCTTGAGCCAAGGTGTTTGGCAGCTTGCTGTAACATGCTCATCCTTCCATCTGAACTATATTGAAGTGGATGCACGGGTGAAATACCTGCTCCTGTGGGCACACAGACCATCACACCCTTGTGTTGCAGAGAAAGCTGCAGGACTACTGTACCAAGAGCTGCAAGGCTACTTTTGCTACAGAGTATTAGAGGAGAAGAGGTTGCCTTGGTATTACAGTCCCTGAGATGGAAGATGACATTTTGGTTGGCTGCCTGAAGATGTAGGCAGTTGTCATGTCATTAATTGTGCCTAGCTTATGCTGTAATACATTTGTTACAGTTACGAGGCTCGAAGTCTAGTGTTTGTATTTCCTTTTTGTTGCCTTTTCCTCTTTTTATAAGTGAAAACAGAGGTTTGGATTTAACCATAAAATTTCTACAGACCGTAGTACATCACCCATAATTCACCCGTGACTGTAACTAATACACACGAGTTGAGGGTCCCTCCGTGGCTGCATGCTCCTTGCGGTGGGGGGAGCTATGGATTGGAGATGCAAGAGCAAGCTCTGTAATTAGAGTGGCCCGAAGCTGCGTTCCCAACTGAGCAGCTCCGTAAAGAGGTAAATTCCCACCCGTTGTCACTAGAGGTCAGTGTTAAAGTAATTTTAAGGTCAAATCTTCTTACCATGTAGTGGATTGTCTGTAAATTCAGGCTGTGGATGGTTGTAGCATAGGTGGGACTTGCATAAAATGAGCAAAATACTGAGCTTAAGTAGTTGGGTTGAGTCGTTTCATACATTCTTGTAACCCCTCTTGTTTTGATGGAGTGACTGCTCATTTACCTCCAGATCTGTGTTCCTTTTTAAATGTGTGGGTTGGTTCATTAGCAGAGTTCAAATTGAATAGCTGTTAAAATAATTTTCAGTTGGGGGTTAGGGGTGGAAGTAAGATACACAGATACTTTTACAATTCTGTTGTGATTCACTGTTTTTTGCACATCCACAGCTGATATAGAAGGTGGTGTCCACATGTTTGAGTGCATCTTGTGTGGAGTAGGAGACATAAAACTTCCTCACTAAAGCCCTGGCTCTTTGGCGAAGGTCCCTTCAATAACCTTTAAATATCCTAGCCAAAGAAGAAGTGTATATAATAGGCAGATCTTGCTGCAAGTTGAATTTGAGTATTTAGTTATTTTGATTTTTAGAATATATGTGTTTTGTTAAAATAAAGACTAGCTTTTGATGCCCAGTTTTTCCTTGTGGAAGTAGTGTATAGAGATATAAGTCTCAAATAGCAAGATGGATCCATTCATGCAAGAACATCCAGTGTATGGCCAAGTGGAGCTGCATGTCTGTGTTGGGGTATGTAACGTGTTTGTGGGCTGTGCTCATAGAAAGCTTCTGGCTTAACTAGATTTTTGGCTGCCTGAGAACACCAGGCCATGGGGGTACAGCAAAAGATGCTGCCAGTCGCTGCAGCTCACTGAGCCAGCCCTAATCACCATGGGAGCTATGGGACTCTTGAGGAGTTGATGTTATCTTCTGCCAGTGAACTTCCAGAGCTGCTTGTCTTTGGGGTTACGATGCACACTTCGTTCATAGCAGATTGTGCTTAGCAATAATTGGCACTGTGTCTAACCCTCCCTGGTTTAGGGCATATTGGCAAGGAAAAGAATTATATGACATGACAATGCCTGG
This sequence comes from Theristicus caerulescens, assembly GCA_020745775.1. Classification (NCBI taxonomy): domain Eukaryota; kingdom Metazoa; phylum Chordata; class Aves; order Pelecaniformes; family Threskiornithidae; genus Theristicus; species Theristicus caerulescens. The sequence continues at coordinate 91,280,853 of CM036558.1, forward strand.
AAAATAAGAGAGTAGCCTTGTGTGAATGTGATTATTCATCAGTATGGGTTTGAACATTGTGGTACACATCGAGGAAGGAAAAATAGACTTGATGGAGAAAGGAAGGAATCGTCCCTGATATCAGGGAGAGCACAGTGTCTCATGTGGCCTTTGTAACACTAAAATAATGAACTTATTTTCAAACATGAGATTATTTGATTATATTTACCTTTATAATTCCAGATAAAATAGTGTTATTTAAATGGGTGTCATGCCTTCCATTTATGGAAAGCAAAATGGCATTTGCATTTAGCGCTGTCTCAAAGCCTTGACTTCCCCAAAATTGTTTTAGTGTGACAAACCAGCCTCAATGATAATTAAAGAGAGAATAGCTTAGCATAAATGCATATATATGTGCTTTCATAATTTTCATAGAAAACCAGCTGGGTAGTTCCCAGCAGTGAACTCTCAGTGCCTGTTTTCCATAAAGAAAATTCAAGAAATACTTAAGAATACCCAAAACCCAATGATTTCAGCCCTCACAAGATGCACCCACAGGAACACCAAGCCGCTGGATGAGTCAGTATAGATGGGTTTCCATGGATTGTTTGGGAATTTGATAACATGACACAGATTTATTCAGTCAACCTCCATTTCTGGGATATTTTTATTAGGAAGGTCAGTGATCTGTCTGAGCCTAATTATCCCATCTGGTGAGTGCGCTTGAGGCATACAAGTTTCCTGCAGTTCATGTGCACAAAGAAATGATGTGGTTAGCATGCTATTTATTTAGCTCTGACTCCTCAGCTGAACAGAAAGGTATCTGCTGGCAGCTGCATTGCCCAGGGTAGCCTTAGATATGGCTCTGGGAAGGGACTTGAGTTTGCATCTCCAGATTTATGGGAAGAGCTGCTTCTACTGCTCTGCTATTGGGACTCTCATTTTCATCCTGTTATTTTTTTTAACTCATTCTTTTAATGGTCTCAGAGGACAGTTAAAAGCTGTGTGTTGATTCAGAACTTCTTTTCAATTTTTCAAAAGTTTCCTTCATTCTTCTGATACCGCTGAAATGTTAGGTGGACTTTTCAGAAAGACCTCCAGGTCTTCAAGCTGCAGCATCATGCAGCTAGCATTGTCTCTTTCAAGTCTTTATACAGACCTCCACGAGCACAGTATGTAGTCTGCCCAACCATCTGCAACGCAGTTCAGCCACACAGCGCCTCTCTAACGCGTAGAAGTAGTGTTGGAGAAGAACGCTTCTGGAGCAAGTACCACGTCCATGGTCATGCACATACAAGACATGGACAAAAAAGGAAATGAACGTGTTAACTCTTGGGTTATATATTAGCAAACAAACTGCTAAAACCATCCATTCTTTCCTAGGGCATCCATTCAAAATGCCAGCCCAAATTAATATGGATTACAGACAGTCAGTATATTTAAACCTTCACCAAGACTATGTGCAAAACCGAAATCTTCAGAGACATCATTATTAATGAAGCTGCTTAGTCATATGCAATAATATAGATATATATTTTAAGACATCCATTTCCATGCTTTGTAATCCTACATTCTTTTCAGAGCTGAAATAGTGCATATAATTCTTGCTGGAAAATATTTTAGATAAATCTATGAATTCAGTCAAAGCTGTATGTCCTTTATCTGCTGCTAAGTTCTTTCATTAGTTGCTCTTGACAAAACAGTGCTATGTAAAAGGTGACAGTCAAACTGATAAAAATCCAATTTTCTTTGTTTAACCAGAAACAGGTGTGAAGTCTATGTATTTTCTCTATGAGCTTTGAGACCGCTGACGGGATTGAGATAGGTCTGTAGCTATCAGGTTTGCAGCTTGAATTCTGTCACTGGCCTTTTTCCCACTCGTATGAACTATACCTATTAGCCGAGGCACAGAGCTACGCCATGCCAAACTGTGATAAAGATTATATGCACCAGAACAATAAAAGAAAACAAAATATTATTGTATCCCAGAAACATGCTGATATATAGAGGTTTCGAAAAACTGTAATAAGGGAGGGAAAACTCAAAGGAAAAGCTTGCTTTTTTTTCTTTTCCGCACCTCTGTCTAGAATAATTTCATAAATGCATAAAACAGTATGCTAGCCCTTGTTATGTCTGTGTTTGTAAACATGCAGACTTGTAGATAGAGTAAACCCATCTCTTCTTGTGCTGCAATGAAAATGTAGGTGCTTTTTCTAGTATAATCATTGAAATGTGAAATGTTTCAACAGAAAGCTTATCATTCCTTTGTTTGGAAGATAAGTCTGGGATAGGGTGGCTGTATGGAACTAAGTAACATTGTTTCCTTTCCTGATAAATTTAATTTGGTACCGTGCCCTGGTAAGCAATTCTAACTGCTCAAAGCAATTATAATTGAGGATATTTGTCAATCATCTAAGCTGATCTTTAATTCTGCCAACATCTTAGTTCAAATAGTGCTTAAGTGATTTAAGGAAAGGAGATGGATGGTATGAGAATGAGGAAAAAATGAGAGAGAAGAATGAAGAGGAAGAAAGGGTAGAGAAGGAGTCAAGGAAGATGGGAGAGGGAGAATTAGACTATGGCACGCTGAAGAAAAAAGGTTGTGTACCCATAGTGACGTAGGCAAGAGGTGCTCTTATTTGCAGTCTGATGTATGTGTTTGTTACCTGTGTTTGGGGGAGAAGAATATACCTGGCCACAGGGTCAAGTCCAAATGTTTGCAAGTAAAGAACGGGGGAGTGTGAGGCATGGAAAGCGGAGCCATGGTGGCTGTATATTCTGCACAGACCCTGCATCTGCTTGGCTGGCTATAACCCTGCAAGGCAGACAGGAGCAAACTTCATGGTGCATGCGTCTGTGTCTTCCCTGAATCCGTCCTGCACTCCTGCGAGCACCAGATTTATTTCATTGTTTTAATAATCCTCAACAAAGTCATCCATCAGCATCTTAAAACTTCTGTCCTAGGATAGGAGCTAAACAGCCATTTTATTGATGAGCTTATTGAGATTTTGTATGTCTGACAGTGGCTTTCATCACAGCATGTTTCTATTGCTTTGGCAGGAGAATTTTATCTAAAATGTATGAAACAAAGGTGGGGCTTGGCACAGCTAAATGTTTATTAAAAAAAAGGGAAGTTGGTGATAGTGTCTGTTGTCAGTAGAGGCACTGGGGTGTTCAAGAAATAGAACGATTAGCTGAAAATTCATCGGGGTTTTTTTTTTGTTCTGTTTTGCTTTTTTTAATTAGTTATTGCCTTTAGTCATAATAGATTTTTCATGACCTTGGAACTAATTGTGAGCAGCAGAGGAACTTAAGGAAAGATTGAATGATTTCACTTCTGAGTTGTTTTTCCTGGGTAAACAGACGTGATGTTTTTCATTGTTGGCAAAAGGTTTCAGTGCTGCAGGTTGTAAAGATACCATTTTGTCTTTTGCAAGCACAAAAATCACAGGGAAGTTGGAATTTTTTTTTTTTTAGGAGAGCAAAGGAAGGAGGAGAAGCTGTAAGATGCAGCCCTACATGTAAAGTATCCTCTAAGTTCAACATCATATGTAAATTCTGTGCAATGTACTTTATGGACTCCCAGATTTTCAGTATCTAGGGCAAGCATCCCGAGTGTGAGAAACTCAGGGAATGGGGAGCCAAGGGTGTCTCATCCAGTATGAGTCCATCACGTCCCTACGCGCTGTTGTTTGAGGGAAGACCGTGATGCCCAGTTCTGTTTGTCACCATCAAAGCTGGTGTCGGCTGGAAAAAAAATATTTGAGGTTTGGGGAATGATTTGCTTTTTCTTCCTCTTTCATTTTAAGGAGACAACATCCATTTCAAATGGGAAGTGCTGAAACAAGCATTTCTGATCTGTCTGGTGACACCTGTAGCTCATGTGAAGTTTTTGGTAGTGATAATGAATTCACTGCTTGGCTAAAATGACTCACTCCCAGCTGCCTTCTTTGCGTGGTTTTATGTTTGCTTGCATAAGTAACTTAAAAAGGATTTGTAGCATAGATTTCTTGACCAGATCAAGCATATCATGACTTCTCAGTGCCTCCTCCCTTAAACCACATGGTCAAAAAATTCTCTTGCTTAGAGAGACTTCCAGTCCCGGGGCAGCTTTCACTAGATCTGTGATTGGATCATTTATGTTGGCAACAGCACTAAAGACCCTAAATCCAGGAACTAGGACTAGGTTAGGTAGTAAGTATTATGTGAATAAAGAATAAAGGGTGTCGTAGTTTAACCCCAGCCAGCAGCTAAGCACCACGCAGCCGCTCGCTCACCCCCCCACCGGTGGGATGGGGGAGAGAATCGGAAGGGCAAAAGGGGAAAACTCGTGGGTTGAGATAAAAACAGTTTAATAACTAAAGAAAAATAAAAAATAGAACAGTAGTAATACAAAGCAAGCAGTACACTGTACAATTGCTCACCACCCGCCGACCGATGCCCAGCACATCCCCCAAGCAGCGACCGACCCCCTCCCCGGCCAACTCCCCTGCTTATATACTGAGCATGACGTCACGTGGTATGGAATAGCCCCCGCCCAGTCTGAGTCAGCTGCCCCGGCTGTGCCCCTCCCAGCCTCCCGTGCCCCTGGCAGAGCATGGGAAGCTGAAAGGTCCTTGACCAGTGTGAGCACCACTTAGCAAGTACTTAGCACTACTTAACAAGAACCAAAACGTCAGTGTATCATCGACATTGTTCTCAACCTAGACCCAAAACACAGCCCCATACCGGCTACCAGGAAGAAAACCAACTCCACCCCAGCTGAAACCAGGACAAGGGTAAATCCCTGCTTTAATAAGTTTACAGTCTAAATGCATATTTTCATAAGAAGTACATTGTTATTTAGTAAATGCAATTCTCAATGCCACAGTCCCCAAACTGTCAATTCCTGAACTACCTGTTGCCGATCCTGTACACAACGTGGTTTTCTCACCCTGACACACCACCTTTGATAGCCACAAAACATAGGGGATTTGGCTAGCGCTGAAGGGTGTGTATCAAGTACGGAGGGAAAAAATCTGATCATGATTATTGTTCATGAATGGGACAACTCAGTACAGTACATTGGTAATCCTGCACCAACATGAAGTTTGAAAGTACTGAAAAAATAAGAGAGTAGTGTCAATCATTAATCTCGAAGCTTGGCCAGTGAACGAAGCAACGAATCTTCAGGACACTTTTAAAAGTAATTGTTATTCATTAACATGCTTACTCCAGTTTAATAAGCTTGCTTATTTGACCCTGACTTCAGTTTCTTTAATTGTTTTCATTAACCTACAAAGAAGGTGTAAATGTTTACGTAAATTAGGAACTTTCCACTTCTTTGTCCAATCTATTTATTAAGAATATGTGTACTCAGGCATGTATTAGTGCCATCAATATTGCCTTGCTGCCCAGTTTATTTGGGAAAAAAGGTGTAAGAGGTATTCTTAGATAAGGATTTACATCCAAATGAAGGTGAAGTGTCTCTCAGGTTGTTTTCTTGTTTAGTATAATTTTAATTGCCAACTTTCTGACTCACTGGTTTGGACTGGAGCCAGGTTAGATTTGGGTCATTGCCTATTTATAGTGTTTTCAAAACAGACGGTGCAGGTGTTGAGTTTTGTGTATGCTTATAAATGTTTCCTGTGGGCCTCAGCTATGTGCAGTTGTGCAGTACGGGAGAATTCAGATTGCCATTGTAACAATCTTATAGATTTTATTTAGCACAACTGCAAGGAAGGAGATCCTTGTCCTGTATATGGACATGTAGATAAAATGATAAGAGCTTTGAGTTACCAAGACTGATGCATGGTTTGTGGTCATGCAGTCCTAACAGATTGAAATTAAGAGAGACTTATCTCTCGAGAAAAAAAAAAGAAAAAAAAAAACTAAACAAAAAAAAAAAAAAAAGAAAACACCAAAACAGTACAACAGCACTGCAGCAGGATCCTGATCTAGGACAAGGTCCTCTGTTGCTGTCCATAGTAAACATCAACAGTTGCTTTTCACCATAGGAAAAAAATAGGAAATGACCCAGATTACTGTATATATTACACTCACTTTACAGAAAAGAGTTGTGTTATTTTGTGTTTATTGATAATGGAAGGAGCTGTGAGGTGAGAAAGCAAACAGCCCCAACTCTGAACAACTCTCACCTTAAATAAATAATTGTGCAAGCATAAGGAGAATGGGAGAAGGAGGATGGTGACACTGAGTTTGTGCACACACCATCTTGGTGTGTGAAGGTGCTTTGTAACTCAGTACTTCTTAGTGCTGGAAGTCTTCAAGGTATTGAACTATTCGGAAGGTCTCTTTTTCACCTCTGCCACCTGTGAGTTTAACTCTCTACTGAGCTGTTGTCCTACATGTCAACAGCTGACTTGGAGTGTGTCACACCATGGGAGATAGCAGCGTCTTTCTGTGTCTCCCAAGCTGACAACGTGGATGGCTCGGAAAGGTTTAACTGAGCCTTCCTTCAAGCAAGGCTTCAGGTTCCCTGCAGTGTTGCTCAGTCCGCTCCAAGACGTTCAGGTCTCTCCGTTTCCTATCTTTGGCCAGCAGGTTTCTGCACTTTTCAAGCTCCTGCTCACCCATGAAGATGTGGTGGGTTTTGGGGGCAGGAACTCCCTTCCCTTCAGCTCTTCACATGTGGATTGCCGCTACCTCTTCTTCTGGCTTCTGGGTGTCCTGTCTGGCAAAACAGGGTGAACCTTGGTCCCAGCAGCTTGTATAGCATGAAACAACTGGCAGTGGAGAAACCGACGCTCGAGAGAAATCTAACGGGACTGCAGAGGGTGTTTGCACATATGGATGGAGCTGAAGGCATGAGCCACTGCGGTGCCGGGGAGGAGCCGAGCCGAGTTGACTGGCAGTGCTCGCTGAGCAGCGGCTGTGGCACCGGGAAACCGCCGTCACGCGGTGCGGGGTAGAAGTGAATTACCTATAAATAGCCTTGCGGTTTAAAGGTTATATATTAGTATGTGGCAGTGTGGCAGTCAGGTGTGCCATCAGACCAGTCGGTGGCAACTTTCTTGAGCTCTGGTGGAAATCAGGACAAAACTGGCAGCGGAGAGTTGGTGCTCCAGAGTTGTCATTCGTTTTCGCTGTAAGTCATCTTTGGATTACTGATAATTACAGGATATGTTGACTCATTTGCCTCTGCTTTGAAGCTAATGATTATTTGCAAAGGAAATAAAATGACCTCTGAATGAGGCGGTGCTGGCTGCTATGAACGGGGGGCTGCCACTGTGGGAATCGTGCACCCAGCCGTAGGTTTAGGATTGCACGTCTTTCTTTGCTGCATGTTTAATGTAATTTAAAATAAATGGGAAGATTAAAGGGCATGGGACAAAGGGGAAAGTGCAATGGAAAACTGGATGTCATTAAACTGAAAAATCGTCTGTTAGAAAGTGTGCAGTTTTTGGTTGTTTAGATCACATAGCATTAAAAATGGAATTAAAAACATGTTCATTTTATGCATTGTATCTCCACCATTGCAAGCACTTTCAAGTTGCAGTCAGTTAAGGAGCTTTTAATGATAATGACCCAATTATTTTTAAGGCTTGGTAGTAAACATATCATGTTGATATTTTAAGGGTTTTAATTAATGATTTCAGTTTTACAACTTGGTAAAAGCTACTGTGAGAAATAAGCATGCCGTATGAAATTCCATTGGCCAGGCACCCTTTAATCATACCCTATTCTTGTTACAACAGGAAGCATTCATTAAAATTGGAAGCCTGTGAGTAATTATTTCTTTCTTTGCAGTTTTCTTTGAATGGCATTATTACATTCAAATCCTGCATGAAGGTTGTGATTTAGGTGGTTTAAACATCAGTGAATAGTTTTCAGTCTTTCAGAGGCGAGGAACCACATACTGGTGTTTTTCTATACAGGATGCTGTCACAGTTGCACTATTCTTTATTTTCTTTAATTTGATTATTAGAGTTTATGATTACTTCCTTAAAAGGGGAGGAGGGAATTAAAATGGATATTTTATCATTAGTGTAAGATGACCACAGACTCTGCTAATAGTCTTTTGGGGATGATAGTGATTCTGGACAGGTGATATTACAGAGATCATCTCCTCTGTAATAATTGCCCATAAGCACATGCCCAATAGTAATAATACTCTGAAGTAGTTTATCCCTTTTTTTGAGTTTTGAGGAGCAAGCAGCGCTATTCATTGCAGGGTTCAGACTCCACCGCTGCTCCTAGCTGCCTGGCACAACAGCCCAAGAAAGTCCTGAGCATCAGTCAGACCTGTCAGATACTGTCTTGAACCAGGTGGACTTGCTGCTCCTTAAAACAGCTGTGGTTTCTCTTTTAGGCACAGGTTTGAGAGAAGGGAATAAAGAACTGAAGAACCAAGAACGAATTAATCTAAATTGTCCTCCTGTTGTTCTCTTGTATGCAGTTGTTTTTGCTCCAGTACAACACTGTTGAAATGGAGGTACTCGACATGGTGTGAGTGAGAGAGGGCTGTGCTCACTATGTGGAAAAAGGGACGCTGAGCTCTTGTTTGGTGTTTTCTGGATAGCATAGTGTTTTCTAAAATACAAAACAAACAAGCAAAAAACCCCGAGGAGTCATGATAAAGCCTATAACTTTAAATTTCATCTTGCAGAACAAAGACTTTGCCAGTCTTTTTCTGCTTTCCTTTGCTCTTGAGTTTTCATGCCAGATGAACAAGGCTGTTTACTCCTGGGATCAAGTATTCAGCTTGCACAGTGGACAGGTAAATGCTGACAGAGCTGAGCTCTCTTGCAATAATGACTTAAAAGTGGACCGTGCAGAGCCGGTGGCCTGAACACCCTTCCTGTGGAGTCTGGTGTTCCTCTTCTCAGGCTGGTTAGTGGACCGCTAAAGCACGTGTATATCCCTGCAACTTTGTACACTGCCTTAGTGTTAGAAAAAATTTCAGTTGCTTCTAAAGAAGCATAGGACACCAAACCCGGATCTGGGCAAGTACGTAAAAGAAGAAATTGTTTTCATTGGCAGTCTTCTACTTCCTACTATATTTTAATATTTTAACCGTATACATGTATTTTATCTCTGATTTAGAATATTAAGTAGAATACTATCTCCTTACATTTTCTGCAATGTAGATATATAGTATAATATACATTATATAATAATGTACTATAAAATACACACAACATACAGTTATATATGTGTTTGTGTATATATATATGTATGTGTGCATATATATGTGTGTGTGCATAGATACATATTTTTAATGTAGAAAACCTTGCTCCTGCAGTGAGTTTTGGTGTAATTTCAGTACCTCATTGACAAGGACAGGGTATAAGTTGTGTATGAAATTATTTACTTATAACAAGCTAATGGCAGGATCACAACTTAGTGCCATTAGTAATGTCCCCTGGTATGTACTCTCTAATTGCTTTAACTGGTCTGTCTCCCAGCTTTCCTGTGCAGGAAATGCCACTGAAAGGCTGCCATAATACATGGTAAATATATTCCAGTCCATGCTTCTAAATGGGTAGACGTCCTCCACCAGTCTGTTCTAGTCACTGAGCTGTGATCTGAAATTTCAACTGTTGCAAAAAACAGCAAGGTGACAAACTTTTGGGGTTTGTTTTGGGGGTTTTTTTGAAAATGCCTGTTTGTAGATTCTGGTTCGGCCTTGATCACCATCTCTCGGTGGTAGCCTAGGAGTGATGAATACATTCTTAATGATGGCACCCATCAATATATATGCTAGAGATATTTTTATTTAAATTTAAAAAAAAAAAGTTTAATATATGTATCCATGGATAATAACTTTGAAATACCAGAGGAGAACTAAATAATTCTACGACTAATTTGGCAAGAAAGGATGCAAACTCATTTCAAGAGCTTTGGGCTACTTTGGGATCCACTGAATTTCCAGTGTTCCTTTTAGTATTGGCTATCCATCCATAACTTGTTGGTCCTGATAGGAGATGTTTGCATTGCAGGAGCTGTCTCCAACTGATACTTTCCTTCTCCTATATGCCGGATGAGTAGAGAGTGAAACAGGTTTTGTTTTGGCAAGGGAGATTTTGTAGCAGTATTAATTGATAACAGTCGTGCTTTTAGGGATGTGGAGGTGGCATATGAATTCCTGAATTTCCTGCAAGAGAACAGAGAAAGCGCTGCGTGCATTCATACACACGAGGAGGAGCGTATTCCGCAACAAACACTTGTCCAAATGTTTAAATTTCCCAGTTTTCTTTGCTTACAAGTGCATTAATTGAGTATCACACCAAAAAAGCATTTTGATTTGTCAGTGCTCTGCAGATTTTGAGCCCGTATATTAACAACTTGATAAATCTTTGGTTAATTAGTGTTGCACGTTCTAAATTTCTGGTATACTGGACACGTTACATCATTGCAGAGCCCAAGCAGAATGACATGCGTGTACGCATTTAGCGCTATTAGGACTGACTTGGGTCCATTGTGTGTAGGATGAAGCACAAGCAAAGTCATTTATTTGTGGTGTAGAGGTTATTTGAGAAGTGGGATTTTCTTGCAGGGGTTTTTGGTTAGCTGGAAGAATAATTAACCAAAGACATGGAGAAACTTGTTCTGCAGGACCTCTCTGTTGTTAGATAGATTGGGTTAGCTTTATCGACCCACAGGTTCATGACCCTTCAGTAAATGTTGATGAAGTGATAGGTTTTTTCCTCTGTTGTTGTAACTTGCAGCTATTTGCTCCAAGTGAATGTTTTTGCTCCATCCTGTGTTTTGTGTTAGAACATTTTAGGAAATCTCTTTTTAACATAAAGCATGATTTAAGTTCAAAGATTTTTTGCACTTGCATATAGAGCTGATGGTTGAACACATTCCACAAACTTTACAGATGTTTTGTTAACACCATCAATTCCTTGGATCATGTTCAATTTGTCAATAATTTAGATAGATGGCCTTGGAAGGTTTTCAGTAGGGCTTGTGCTGTACTGTTCTTCTAAATAAAAGTGCCCATTCTGTTTTTTGTCAAGTCCCATCTACCGTTACCAGCATGGTAGGAAAAGGGGCCAAGGCAAGTGTGTCAGAGACCCTCTTACGTCCAGCTTTTGCTGGTTTGAGTATTACAAATACATCTGAATTAATTTCTTGAGATCTTTGCAGAGCTCTGTCTGTGGACCTCTGAAAACATATTTCTATTGGGACACCTGATCATAACGTTGAAGTGAAGGAAAAAGGCTTTTAAGGTGATTCTTAGTGAAGTTATTGAGTGTTCGCTTTTCTACTCTGTGTAGTCAGTGTACCACCAGCAACATCTGGCAGAGTTAACTGATGCGTCAACAGACTAACAGCACCTGCTTGAGCAGCATTTGTTGGATTTTTCCCAAAGGTCTTAAGAACTGCAAGAAAAAGGCCTCAATATCTGAGTGATCTTTTTGGATACTAAATATCTGCCCAACTTGCATCTGTCCTTTGGGATTGTTCAGTTACAACATGTCCCTCAGCAGTCTTGGGCAAGTGCTTTGACAGCCAAAAAACTATGATATATCTGTGTAAATTCCCAAGGTGATACCAGCATCCTTATTCACTAATATTTCATCTTAATTCAAGGTTTTGCCAGGAGCTGCAATTGCACTTTGCATGCAGATCTGGGCAACTTATAGAAGAATATCCATGAAGATATGTCCTGTAGTGACACCAGCTGTGGTGCATCTTCTGTAGCGTGCATTGTACTGTCCTGTACATTTGGGAAAATGTTTTGAGAATGTAACTGCAGAACAAATATTTGATGCACGTCAAGCAGGTCTTTGTTTTTAAATGGTACAAAAACTTTCCATCACCCTGTGGACTGGTAGTAACTGAAGTACAGACAAAATTGACAAACCAAATTGACACGGTGGCATTCAACTTTCATCTTGGTAACCATCTTGAAAAGGTACCCCTGTGGCAAGTCAAACTTGTATAGAAAGAAAATTCTGCTGTGCAGCTGAAACTTGCCTGTTTCAGATTTTGCAGCTCAGATTATAACAGTTCCTCTCTCCTCTGAGACTAAGAGATGGGGACATGGAATAAGTGTGTGGCTATCACTCAGAGTTAGTGCTATTCAGTGGGAGAAAAAGTAGGGTTGTCATCGCATTGCACAAATAGATCGTGGTTGATTTCTATACTCCTGTTGCTATATTTTAAATACTGTTGCTGCTGTGACTGTGGGTTGGTCATAGCTCCCAATGATTTAGGTGGTCTGAAACCAAAACCTGTCTTTTACTGATGTCTTTTTTAAACTTGTTTTGGAATTTGCTCCTGGTATTGAATTCAGAATTGCCCCATAATGAATGAACCAGTAATATCTGATTTTGCAAGGGTAAGACATCCATGCAGAGTGATCTATTTTCCAATAAATGAGAGAATGGCGTTTCTAACTGATGAAGTATGTTCTCACATCAGATATCTTTTGTATGCTTTTGTTACAAGAACCTGTTGCTCTCTGAAAATCTCTTCAATAAAAAGAGTCTTTTGTCCTCGACACAGGCAGATTCTTTCTTTCTCTGGTTTCTCATCAGCCTGTGCAGTGGTAGCAAGACTGTCATGGTTTAACCCCAGCCAGCAACTAAGCACCACGCAGCCGCTCGCTCACCCCCCCACCGGTGGGATGGGGGAGAGAATCGGAAGGGCAAAAGGGGAAAACTCGTGGGTTGAGATAAAAACAGTTTAATAACTAAAGTAAAATAAAATAAAAATAGAACAGTAGTAATACAAAGCAAGCGGTACACTGTACAATTGCTCACCACCCGCCGACCGATGCCCAGCACGTCCCCCAAGCAGCGATCGACCCCCTCCCCGGCCAACTCCCCTGCTTATATACTGAGCATGACGTCACGTGGTATGGAATAGCCCCCGCCCAGTCTGAGTCAGCTGCCCCGGCTGTGCCCCCTCCCAGCCTCCCGTGCCCCTGGCAGAGCATGGGAAGCTGAAAGGTCCTTGACCAGTGTGAGCAGCACTTAGCAAGTACTTAGCACTACTTAACAAGAACCAAAACATCAGTGTATCATCGACATTGTTCTCAACCTAAACCCAAAACACAGCCCCATACCGGCTACCAGGAAGAAAACCAACTCCATCCCAGCCGAAACCAGGACAAGGACCAAGTTCCCAGGTATCAGTGGAGGAGCATGAGGCCAAGGGACGTTGGCTTTCAGTACAAGTTTTTCTCCACTGCAAGGAACTTCACTGTGTGTATTTCTGTTGTGAGAGCACGACCAGCACAGAGCGACCATTGGAAGTTACAAGCTGGCACGTTGAGGAGACCCACGAGTACCTGCTGGGCCTGAGGAGCAGACTGATGGCCAGCTGTGTTTTCCTGAAAGGGCTTGGACAAGTTCCATGTTTTGAGCAAGACAGACAAAACTCATACAGCCAAGAGCAGTCCTTGAGGTGCTTTTTAAGTGTGCTTTGCAGCCATGTTTAATTACACTTCTAGCTGGGTAAAACTTTCCTCAAGTTTTAAAAGTCCCTGGCTCGTGCTTGGACTCATGCAACTTAAGGGATATGACACTACTTCAGACTTGCTACTGTTTGTCTTCTAATCCTTCAAACAGTCTTTCTCTTTTAATCCTTCAAACAAACATATTTTCAAAAGACTTTTTTTGTTTATAGTCAGCTGCTGGAATGATTTGGCATCTGTACCTATTTGCATCACCTACCAAGAGAGCAGGAACTGAGAAACAAATGCAAGTCTAGTCCAGCATGTCCAGAGATGAGGTCCTCAGTGATTACTTTTTCCCCTGAAATCCTATCCATCTTTGTAGAAGCTAGTGCTAATTAATGTAATTTCTGCAGGCAGTGTAAAGTTTTGATAGGGAGAGAGGAGTGATTTTTTTGGGAGGTTCTTTTTTAAGAAAAAAAAGAAAAAAATATATGTTTTTGCAGAAAATCCTTCTAATAATAAAACTAGGGCCTCAGAAGTTTACTATCTTGAAATATATAAGTACTAGTGAGACAAACATCCCGGATACATACATGAGGAAAATTGTCAGCTGCAGATGCTGGAAGAATTCTTTGTAAATCCTGTCTGCAGCTGCTGCGGGCAGAGCTGAAGTAAGTCAGCCTGCAAGCCGCTCTCATTTCTGCAGGTGGTCCAAAGTATCTGGAAGCTTCACCCTGAGTGTAGGACGGCTTTGCAGGTTCCTGGTACCCAGTGCTTGTCCCATGCTGTTCTGGGCTGTGCAGAAAGAGGCAAGAGATGCAGAAGCTGGTCTGTGTGTAGTCTCTATGTCATCAGCTGTCCCTTTGCCCTGGGGGAGCTCTCTGAGGCCCCTGTACGTTTCCATTTTTTAGTTGTTTCCTCCAGCTGTGCTTTGCAAGATGCCTACCATAAGCCCCAGTCTGACTCTTCCCTCTCAGAGGCACTGGTCACCGGGAAGGTCTGGAGAATGTCCTTGGCACACATGGGTCCCTGAAGAGCTTTCAGCTGGGTCTGGTGCAGACTCACGTTTGAGTTCGTTTCAGGTGTTCCAGAAGTGTTTTTAACCACGGACCTAGCCACCATGCGTCTCATCTGGATTGAGCACTTTCAAAGCCTCATCCATTTGCTCTCCCCAGATTATCTCTAACACAAAACCAGTATCTCGACATCGGACATTTCCCGCTGTGCCCTGCCGTGTGCCTGTGACTGTTCAGAAACGCGCACCCCCTCTACCAGTTAGGCATCTTTGCACCTAAGCATGTTTATCTCCTTCAGTCTGGACACAGTTAGCTCTACTTCTTTTCAGTTTGCAAAGGTGCTAGTTGTATGCTGAAAGTTTAACCTTGCCTTCAAAAAGAAAATACTTAAGTTCTTGCCCTCGTTCATAATCATATAGTTAGCAACTATACAGCTACATAGCATTGGTCCACATTCTCAGCAGGGCTCAATTAATGCAAGTCACTCAAGCTCATACTTGAAAGTCAATGGAGATAATCTGATGTATAACAATGATAGATCTGTCTCATTTTTCACATGCTATGAACACTGCAAAACGTGTCCATACAAACCTCTGCTTTGCCACAGAATTTCCTTGTGACTTTGAAAACATGAGATTTTAGAACTTCCTTATGTTTAAAATGATGTGAATGGAAATCCCTTTCTCTTCCCTCATCTGTTTTTTCTTGCCTGACAGTGAATTATGGCAGAAGTTTTATTATGCAGTAGTACATTGTATCACAGTTAGGGTCTCTGATAGAGCATTAGATGTTACTATTCTATGTAGTTTTCAGTTAAGCAACAGTTCTTGCTTTTCAGTTGCTTTTCATGCTGGTCCTCTGTCTGTATAAATGTGTGCGTAGGTGCTTCATTTCAAATTGCACAGATAAGTAATTTTAAATTTCCTAATAATTTGAGCATGTGTGTCTGTGTGCATGCCACCTTAACACAGAAACAACAATATGTTATATGACTAATGACTAATGTTATATGATCTAAGACTAATAATTTTTTATTGAACAGAAGTTTGGGGGAGGGGTGTGATCTCTCTTCTGAATGGCACATTTGAATGTGACTCCACTATATTCTCACCAATGCAAAGCGTAGGTACAATTTTATTGACTTGATATGTTCATTGCAAATGCAAGTTTCAAAAACATAGAGAAGTTATTATATCAACCTGCAGTAAACATTTCTTTTTCCAATGGATCAGTTTTTGAATTATTATAGCCATATATAACATATTAGTGAAGTAAAAAAGCTTTGATGGCATGAGTTTGGGAAGCCAGGTTATTCTGTTCTCCCCTTCTTTCCACCCTCATTAAAAAACCTTTCCTTCTATTTGTCCTGTGTCCTATTGACTAAATATGTAGATGCATCCTAAGTCTGACATCGTGTTTGGTCTTCTGAATCATCAGCACTGCACATACTGCACCATGTTCAGAAGGAGGACGGGTTTCTTGTGCCATGTGGTCTTGTCAGAAGAAGACCAGTGTCTGCCATTGGGGGGGGGGGCGCCAGATGCCCCTCTGCATGGTGATGGGGTCCATGGCACACCCCAGGAGTAAGGCTGTTCTGGATGAGTAGGGAATGGCATTCTTGGGATGCAGAGTACTGCACAGCAGTCCCATAAGCTACAGCTACCTGAAATGGCTCCCAGAGCAAAAGGTTTCATCCTTCATACTGTTAAAGCAGCTAAGCAAAATCCTACACAGAAAATAACATGCCCTTTGAGGGATCTCTGGAGGTTTAGAGCATCAGGGAATTCAGATTGGACATGACATAATGGTTTTCCAACCTGTCAGCCCCTTGTGGTTAAACATAGATGAAATTACTGTAATTCCTGTCAAAGTGACCTTTGTCAAGGCCCTTTGTCATTTTACAGTATAAAGCCGTTCCATGTAAGGACTTCAGAAGGTCCTGCACGGCAGCAGAAGTTGGAGGGCCTACTTAACCTGAGAGGCATGCAGGATAAGCGGAGGTAACGCAGAAAGATACTGGTTCTGCAGTGGGAACTCAGTTCAGCTCTCACTGAACAAGCTCCCAAGAGGGGGATTTAGGAAGCATTAGGATGGCCGTGGGCCCTTTCTTTGGGAAGGTGTGCATGCATGGTAATACCTGGTGTGTTCGTCCCCATTTGTTTACCAAATTCCATCTTGAGTGGGTTTTGTTCCTGAAGTATTGGTATAGTTTTGCTGATGTCATTGTGTCTGCTTTGCTCTACACTAGGGGCACCTGTATTTCAGTATCAGATGAAATAATCTTTGTAGGCTTATACTTCCAGGCTCATCTAGAAGTTACTGGACTCTTAGGTCCATGGAATATGCTTTGTAAATGTATCAGTATTAAGTAGGAGAGAAGTGTATGTCCACAGGATTTTTTTTTTTATAAATCTTTCTCATATAATACTAGTTTTACTGCAAATGTGGTTTTTTATTTTTGGAGATTTAAGTTTTCCTACTAAAACTACTTCCTACTTTTTTCCTTTCCCACAGCTAACCTCCCTTGTTCAATAAAAGCAAAGAGGAAGAAGTGAAAAAGTGTGGGGAGGCAGAAAGATCTTAATTTTCAATATCAAAAAAAAAGCTTAAATTCTCTTCAAGTTTTTCAAAAGTCTTTTTTGAAAGGAAGGATGCTTAGAAGGGAAGAAACATGAAATATTTTTTATCTCATGTTCCATGTAGAAGAAGAATAATTTTTTAGTATGTTTTCTACACATTTGTAATCATCTCTAGTAGAAAATTTCCTCAGTATATCAGATAATGTCTGAAGTTGATGTTTTAAAATACTGTTTCTGGTCTTGTACTCACAATCATGGTCTGAAGATATTTAAATATTACAAAGTCCTGCTAGTGATATTGCAACAAGAATATTGTGTATAGACTGACATATTATAACAGTGTTATGATGATTTATGCCATTAAATATGGTACAGGTTGAGAAAGTTGTGTGTGTTTTCATAGTAGCCCTAGGCTTCCTTGTGTCAAATATTCTGTAGAGCTCAGGATAGTCCATGGCTTTGAATGTGTAACCAACCCATTTTGTGCTTGCATTGGCTTCTGGTGGTCTGAAATATAGGGTAACCTGTGGTGTCGTTCATGCATTTTTTGAGTTTTTGGCAAAAAGAAAGTGGAAATATTATTCTGACAATGAAAATATTTTATTGCGAATGAAAGATGAACCTTTACGTAAAGAATTAATGCTTGGGTGAAATTGTTTTAGACTCCATGATGAGTAAAATTTTCACTTTTTCACTTTTTTTTTTCCTCTTGTGAGCCAGTGAATCTGCTTCCCCCCTCAGATATAATGGAGTATTTAATAGACTTCATAGAATCATAGAATGGTTTGGGTTGGAAGGGACCTTAAAGATCATCTGGTTCCAACCCCGCTGCCATGGGCAGGGACACCTTCCACTAGACCAGGTTGCTCAAAGCCCCATCCAGCCTGGCCTTGAACACTTCCAGGGATGAGGCATCCACAACTTCTCTGGGCAACCTGGTCCAGTGCCTCACCACCCTCACAGTGAAGAATTTCTTCCTAATCTCTAATCTAAATCTACCCTCTTTCAGTTTGTAGCCATTACCCCTTGTCCTATCACTACATGCCCTTGTAACAAGTCCCTCTCCAGCTTTCTTGTAGGCCCCCTTCAGGTCCTGAAGGCTGCAATAAGGTCTCCCCGGAGCCTTCTCTTCTGCAGGCTGAACAACCCCAACTCTCTCAGCCTGTCCTCACAGGAGAGGTGCTCCAGCTCTCTGATCATCTTCATGGCCCTCTTCTGGACTTGCTCCAACAGGTCCTTCTTATGTTGAGGGCCCCAGAGCTGAACACAGTACTCCAGGTAGGGTCTCAAGAGAGCAGAGCAGAGGGGCAGAATCACCTCCCTTGACCTGCTGGCCATGCTTCTTTTGATGCAGCTCAGAATATGGCTGGCTTTCTGGGCTGCGAATGCACATTGCCAGGTCATGTTGAGTTTCTCATCAACCAACACCCCTGACAGAGCTCAGATTTTGTGAGAAAAAATGGTGAGATGACTGCTCCTCTGGGCTGCAGCTTTGCAGCAGTAGTTGATATTCACTATTTACTCCAAAAAGGAACTGATAGTGAAGTCTCATCTCAGGCCCTTATCAAAAAAAATGCCAGTCCTGGTGCCACTGCCTCACTTTCAGGAACCAAAGCAGACTTCTCCACAATCATCTGGTTCCTGCTAAAAGTTATGGACCCACTCAAAAAAGACATCTGCAGTCTTCTTAGCTGCTTGCTGCAGGAAGCTGCAGAGCCCCCTGTTCCTGTGTACGCCTGGTTCACCTCTCAGGCTGAGTCTGCCCCCATCCAACCCACAGCAGTTGTTCATGTTTTGCAGAGTTGAGGCATAAAACTGATGTCCCTGGTCCAACCTATGGGCCCTCCCCTCCATGGGGAGGGAAATGAATCCATTCTGCTCACATACCTAGTCCTTCTGCTTGCACAGCCTTGCTTTTTACAGTAAAAGCAAAAGTTTGGCTACACAAACCTTCCTTCTTTAAATCTCTGGCATGGAATAGCCTGAAAACGTGGTCTTTTTTTGATTAAAGAACTTTCTGAATCCTTCAACAACTCAGTAAAGCTTTTACACACTAAAAATCAGGAAAGTAGCCAGGGCAGGTTCTCCACAGCCCTAAGAGCTTGCTACTAAGTATGTTCTGTCGTATTCCTGCACCGGGGAGCAATCCTTATCACACATTTAGATAGTTCTGCAATAGTTCTGTAATACCTTTGTGACAGGTGGCAGTTTGGGACATAGGCAAAGGGAGTTAATTCCATTACCAGAAGAATTAACCTTTTGCAATTAATGCAAAACTGCTCTGAAAGATGCTTTACAATCTGCTTGGTCTGTGATTTCTGCAAATACCATTACTCTACAAGCATGAATTAGGGAACATCCAAATAAATATATTTATGATATACTAAAATCATAGATTAGCAATGCCCAAATGTCCACAATTATTCACTGTGTTTCCTCAGTGTCATTCTCTGTGGGAGAGGAGATTTGAGTCCTCCTCAGCTGGCTGACCTTCTTTGGAGTTAATAGTTTATATGAGTGTGTGCACAGGTGCATGAATACAGCTGTTTTCAGCAACATGACATCAATGTTTTGGTTTTGAAGTTGCATGTGCAACTTTTTTTTGTTAAAACCTATGGGGAATCTTTAGGCTTTGGATGGTTTAGAAAAGTCTATCAAAAGACAGGAAAAACAAACATGAGCAAAAATGTGGATGGTCACCAGACATGTAGTGCCTAAATTAGCAGCTCACTCTCAAAAACTGTAACAACCATAGGGCAAAAAGTCAGAGCAAGGGACACCCACAGCTGTGAAGTGACACAGCATATTGGATGGAGAAAAAAAATAATTTAAACTTTTTTAGGTATTCAATATGCTACATATTGGGTAAGCCTTTAAAAGAAAATGTTAATGATCAAAAAGAAATTATATGAAGAAACCCTGTATTACCCCAGTGCTATCAAATGAAGCCAATGTCTAGCCCAAATTAGAAACATGGAAATTTCAAGAACCCAAAGCTTTCCTGAAAAAATAATAGACAATATGTACTGTATATTTTTCTAGATTTCCATTAGAATCTTAATATGACTCTTTGGTTTGTGCTGGGGGAAAAAAGACCAGAAAAAAAACCCCAAAACCTCTGTGAGATGCATGCTTCCGTGTTGCTGTTGGAAAATAGCAAAGTAGTAGCAGTATTTTTGAGTCTGCCTTAAACATACCTGGGTATGTTAGGGACAACCAAGATGTTGGGACTAGCTTTTTTATCAATGTTCTGCAGGAGTTCAATAGACGTGCGGGTGAATTCATACAACATGTACTCCTCTAATGAAAACTGCAGCATCCACGATGAGAAAGCAGATCCCAGGGCATGGTGTTCCTGAAATCAATGTACAGCTCAGTATACTTGTGGTGCCCGTCTGCGAGAACGTGATATGGTGCATCTTTCTGGTCAGATCTACTGTCAGTCCTTGAACAGGCAGCATGAAGTTGTGTTATTGCACAACAGATGGGATCCTGCAGCTGTCTCAGAAATCAGGAGGGGTTAAGGGTAAGAAAGAAAATCAGGTAGATCTGACTGGAGTAGGAAGAGATGGAAAGACTAGAGGTGAAGACAGAAAGATAAACAGAACGAGAACTTGGAGCTCTTTGATTACAGTAATTTTATTTTACAGAACACAAGTATTAAAAGGTAGGAAAATTGCATACAAGATGTTACTTCTTGTGTGTATGTGGAAGGTGGGGGACTTGGGTAGTAAGAAAAATAATGTGCCGAGGACGACGCTGGGGACCGCAATGCACATAGACTTGGCAATGGGGTAGATTTGAGGAAACTCGTTTACATGTGAGGTGCTCATGCCCTGATAGCTGGAGGAAGAAAGAGCGCTCTTAAGTTTGATTTATATTACATGAGGTCTTTTGAAATCTTTCTAATGCCTTGGGCCTTGTTTCCTGAACGTGCAGCCGTTGACATTTCTGCGTGGGAACCTTGCTCGCTTGTTTGTTTTATTTCCTCACTCTCTTATTTTTCCACAATTTCTTTTACCATCCCCGTTCCTCCTCTGTTGCCGTGTGGCCAAGGTGCTCTATTCTCCCAAGCCTACATGGCTGAATGCCCTGCACAATCTTCTTGCAATCTTTTCATGGAGCTCACATTTGAAAATTGAACACAGGGCAGAGGAGCATCTTAAGGGCAAAAAATAAATGTGGTAGGGGTGGAAGCTTTTCTTAAAATCTTTCTTTTAATAGAAAGCAAACAAATAAGAAACGAAGCTGTAGGAAGTCTGTCCGTAACAGGAGTTGAATGCAGTCAAATATGGCTAGGAAGGCTAGCCCTCTCTTTTAGACGTTTTTTCTCACTTTTTAACAGCCTGGAAGTAGAATCTGGCTTTTAACCAGAATCCTCTGTTAGAAATGGTCTTTTAAAAGCAATGATGTCATGAGCATGAAGAACTTGCAATAGATTAGTTACTGGGAAAAATAAGTGACTGAGTGCAGCTTTTAAAAGCTCCACTTTGAAAAGAAGTGAAGGCTAAGGAGAGGAAGTGCCAAAGGGATAAAAAGCAAAGTTTTTCTTGCTGCCTTCCATTATACCTGACATTTTATTCTATTTTAAGAGTTTGCCTCTTTCTGACTTGTCAGTATCTGCGTTCAATCATTACTTGTCAACACAATTTTATTTAATATGAATAAATATGCCATAATTAGCTAAAATATGAGTCTCGTAATTACAGGTGTAGAGTTGCTTTATTTGCTAAGGCTTTGTGCCCAGGGAAAATGAGACAACATACCAAGAAGGCTTGAAATCTGGAATCTAAATTTATCAATCTGATTATTTAACCATGATTAAGGTATTTTGACTGAGTCTCAGTATTCTTCGATAGTTCGAGTGTTTGCAGCATAAGCCAAAGATGAAGATGCGTTTAGCTTTATTTTTTATTGCAGGCATTTTGAAGAGCTGTTGCTTCTGTTTGCATATGATTCCCTTAGAGAAACTGATCTTTGCAACTGGATTATTTTGCCCTGCTGCTGGGATGTTTTTGCCCGGAGCAGTGTTCCTCATACGGTAGAAATCAACTGACACTCATGCTTGAGGGAAGAGACTCCTTGATGTATTTTAATTCTTGATGTAATTTGCCCAGAATGATACAAAAGTTCCCATTCCAAAGTGCTTTAGCCTATGGTAAAGCATTTAAGTGGTCTTATTCACAGCATTATGGTCAAGACTTCCCTTAAAAATTATTCTGGTTTTTTTGATTGCAATTTAGAAATAAAATGATCCCTTGTTAGCCTGTAAAATAATAATACTGGAAACATTATTTCCACATGCACTTCAGATAGCAAGAATATATTTAATGGTTGTTAGAAATTGGTTGGTGTCTCTCTGTATTGCAATTTTAAGAAAAACTGTCACTTTCATCTAAAGGATTTAGGTGATTTTCCCTTTTTCAAAATATAAGGGGAAAATATGTATTAAAAATCATTGCTATTCTTGTGCTTAAGAAAGAGAACAGATCCTGAAAAAATAAATTCACAGACCTCTGGCTAATCTTACAGCATGTAAGTCCCAAGATATTGTTTGAAATCCTTGGCTGGAAGGCATCGTAAAGGAGAAAATCCTTATTATCGAGAACTTCAGCTGTTCATCCTCTGAATAACACCTCTGCTGTCTCTCACATTAAAAGAACTAGCCTAGCTCAATGAAATTATTAGGCGAGGGCTCAAAGCAAGCAAAGGGACATAGGTGCTTTTTCATACACGGCAGAGTGCGATTCTGGAAGTCATTGCCATGGTTTCCCCTGGCTGTCAGGAGTTTGCATGGATTTGAAAAATGGTTAGATACGTTCATGGAAAGAAAGTCCAATAAAGCAAAATGCAAGGAGCATGCGGGCCAATGCATTCTTGAGTTTTTTCCTGAGGGAATTGACATCATCAGTGAACCGGTAACAGGGAGCGTGCAGTTGATTTCCACAGTTTTGGATGGTACAAAGCTCTTTTGGATAGTCTGATGCTGTGCCAGTGGCAAACATCTCCAAAAGTAGCTCACAAAATGGAATGGGTAAAAAGATGACAGACAAGGTTCAGTGTACAGTGATGCCCATAGGGTAAATAATCTAGATGGTGCCTCTGTGCTAGACTGGGAAGTGTCAGTTGTGGGTCAGGAGTGGTCCCTGAGGGGTCTCTCAAGTCACCAGCTTGATGTGCGGTGGCAGGCAACAAAGCCAACGAAATATTGCCCATAATCAGAAATACTGCCCATAATCAAGAAGGATAATGAGAATAAGATGGAGGGTGCCATCTTTTCCCCACTGATGCACCCACGTGTGAGCACTGTGTGCAGTCCTGGTCTGCACCTGAGGAGGGGCTGTAGCGGATGTAGAGAAGGTGTGGAGACGAGCACCTAACACGCTGGAGGGGGCTGGCTGATGAGAAGAGACTGAAAAGGCCACCACTCTTCCTTTTGGAAGAACCACCTTGTCAATTTTTGAGTGTTACCGTGTGTGGGTATGTTTGTGTTACTAATGTTAGAGCCCTGAAAGCTCTTCTGACTGTGGTCACTCTTTATTTCCTTCATCTCTAACACACTTGTGAGAGAATTCATTTATATTTTAATTTTTCCTTACTGTTCAATGAGATTCGTTACTTCATAATTTAGTAGCAATGTCAAATAACTAACACTTAGTATTTGGACTGTCAGGCAAAGCCCTAAATGGTCCTATAGAGAGAAAAATGATGATCGTAATTATTGTAATTAATTTCCAAATTAGGATCGGGGCTCTAACTTGCAAGGTCCTATGCAAAAAAAATCTGCAAGAAACAGCCTCAGCCCTGAAGAGTTTACAATGCAATAAGCAAGAAAAAGTACAAACAAAAAGGGAAGGAAATCAGTGTAGATATTGTATGACTCTTAAGCTGTTTGTGGACTGGATCTTCTGTCCTCCAGTCTTTGTGCATTCTCTAGTGGAAATACGACCCCTTAAAACTCCTCTCCTGACCACTTCTCCATCCTCTCTTGAAAACCCATCTAAAGCTTTCATTCTACAAAGATTCCTTACAGAACTCATTTTTTATGCATGTTAATACATGGATTTCAATGGCACATGCATAAATTACACATATTCTTGGAATAGAGAGTGAGAAAAGAAATTACTAATCCATCAATGGTTGTAGACTTTGCAAGTACATATTGTGCTACTAAAGCTACTGATATCAAGTGCAAAGGGAATATTTGCAAGTTAAGTCCCTGAGCAAGACAGGAATGAACAACACCTTGCAAAAGGGAATGAGTCAGAGGAGCTGGTGATTTCTTCCTCTTGGGTTGATATTCCCGCCTTCTCTAGGACATCGATTCTTCTCCGGGAAACATTCCCTTTCCAGATGTCTCAGTCCCATGTATTTTATAGAACCATAGAATTGTTCAGGTTGGAAAGGACCTTTAAGATCATCAAGTCCAACCGTTAACCTAGCACTGCCAAGTCCACCACTAAACCACATCCCTAAGCACCACATCTACCTGTCTCTTAAATACCTCCAGGGATGGGGACTCCACCACTTCCCTGGAGAGCCTGTTCCAGTACCTGACTACCCTTTCAGTGAAGAAGTTTTTCCTAATATCCAATCTAAACCTGCCCTAGTGCAACTTGAGGCCATTTCCTCTCATCCTATCGCTTGTTACTTGGGAGAAGAGACCGACCCCCACCTCGCTCCAGCCTCCTTTCAGATAGTTGTAGAGAGCCATAAGGTCTCCCCTCAGCCTCCTCTTCTGCAGACTAAACAACCCCAGATCTCTCAGCTGCTCCTCATAAGACTTGTGCTCCAGACCCTTCACCAGCTTCATTGCCTGTCTTTGGACACACTCCAGCACCCCAATGTCCTGCTTGTAGTGAGGGGCCCAAAACTGGACACAGTACTCGAGGTGCAGCCTCACCAGTGCCGAGTACAAGGGGGACGATCACTTCCCTAGTCCTGCTGGCCACACTATTTCTGATGCAAGCCAGGGTGCCATTGGCCTTCTTGGCCACCTGGGCATGCTGCTGGCTCATATTCATCCAGCTGTCGACCAACACCCCCAGGTCCTTTTCTGCCAGGCAGCTCTCCAGCCACTCTTCCCCAAGTCCGTAGTGTTGCATGGGGTTGTTGTGACCCAAGTGCAGGACCCGGCACTTGGCCTTGTTGAATCTCATACAGTTGGCCCCAGCCCATCAATCCAGCCTGTCCAGGTCCCTCTGTAGAGCCTTCCTACCCTCCAGCAGATCAATGCTCCTGCCCAACTTGGTGTTGTCTGCAGACTTACTGAGGGTGCTCTCGATCCCCTCATCAAGATCATCGATAAAGATATTAAACACAAATGGCCCCACTACTGAGCCTTGGGGAACGCCACTTGTCACTGGCCACCAACTGGATTTAACTCCATTCACCACAAGTCTTTGGGCCTGGCCATCCAGCCAGTTCTTTACCCAGC
This sequence comes from Theristicus caerulescens, assembly GCA_020745775.1. Classification (NCBI taxonomy): domain Eukaryota; kingdom Metazoa; phylum Chordata; class Aves; order Pelecaniformes; family Threskiornithidae; genus Theristicus; species Theristicus caerulescens. The sequence continues at coordinate 91,306,218 of CM036558.1, forward strand.
GAAGAGTGCACCCGTCCAAGCCATGAGCAGCCAGTTTCTCCAGGAGAATGCTGTGGGAAATGGTGTCAAAGGCTTTACTAAACTCCAGGTAGACAACATCCACAGCCTTTCCCTCATCCACTAAGCGGGTCACCTTGTCATAGAAGGAGATCAGGTTGGTCAAGCAGGACCTGCCTTTCATAAACCCATGCTGACTGAGCCTGAGCCCCTGGTTGTCCTGTACATGTCACATGATGGCACTCAGGATGATCTGCTCCATAACCTTCCCCAGCACCAAGGTCAGGCTGACAGGCCTGTAGTTCCCCGGATCCTCCTTCTGACCCTTCTTGTAGATGGGCATCACATTTGCCAACCTCCAGTCAACTGGGACCTCCCCAGTTAGCCAGGGCTGCTGATAGATGATGCAAAGTGGCTTGGTGAGCACTTCCGCCAGTTCCCTCCATACCCATGGGTGGATCCCATCCGGCCCCATAGACTTTTGTGTGTCTATGTGGTGTAGCAGGTCACTAACCATTTCCCCATAGATTATGGGGGCTTCATTCTGCTCCCCATCCCTGTCCTCCAGCTCAGGGGGCTGGGTACCCCGAGAACAACTGATCTGACTATTAAAGACTGAGGCAAAGGCAGCATTAAGTACCTCAGCCTTTTTCTTGTCCTCTGTCACCATCTTTCCCCCTGTATCCAATAAAGGATGGAGATTCTCCTTAGCTCTTCTTTTGTTGTTAATGTATTTGTAGAAACATTTTTGGTTGTCTTTTACAACAGTTTCATGCACTCTGTATTTAAAAGCTCCTCCTTTTAATTTAGTTTTGTCTTCTAGGGGGTTTCTGTAAACTAATAACTTATATTCCACACCATCTTCCCAGGTCTTCTTATGCCTGTACTCTGTATGCTGCAGATGAGCAGCGAATATTTTCATTATTGCAGAGTAGAAGAAAGACAAATGGAGTAGCTAACATTGTAATCATAAATCAAGCGCTTAGTTGTTGTTTGTAGGACATTTTGGTGTAATAACTTCATTAGAAAAGTAAAATGTAATTTTTGGTTTTGCTGCTTTCATTTTATTTACTACTCTTTTTCTAGTGCACTAATCTGAGTTTTATGAAAATCAGTTCAAAGTGTCTTGGGAATCATTTACAATTTCATAAGGCTCTGGTTTTGCCTAGGAGAAAACAAACATAGCTCTCAGATAAACATAAAAGCACCAGCTGTTTTTCCCCCAGAACTTTCATTTCCATAATACTTGCCTTTGGAGATAATTTTACAAGAAGAAACATATAATATGTGGAAATACTTAAGAATAGGTTTACAATAATTCTATTACTGTAAATACAAAGACTAGTCTTCATGCCTCAGTAAGTCCTCCAGAGGTCTGATGTGTTGGGAAAAAAAAGAGAAGAGAGATCTAGGAAGCAGCCCAGCCTCCCAACACCAGTTTGGCCATCCTGGGGGCCATTGCCTGGAAGCCAATTTGGTTTTTGCCAGGACAGAGTTTTCTTGACTGTTACTTTAATAAAAGGCTTGATCTAATTTCTTACTTTTCCCAGAGCATCTTTGCCGGAGCTTGATGGCTACTTCTGTGCGCAGTAGCTTCAGTAATGTTGGCAGTGCCTGCATCCTGACACGCTTTTGGCTTAGTGGTAGGACATTTAAGTAGTTCAGCCGCTGACTGGGAATATCTTGTCCCTTCCTTCTTAGAGGAGCAGACATCATCATTGCAACCTCCATTATATGAATTTCAGCTGCTTAGATTGTGAGCTTGCACTGACTAAAAACAGTGGGCTCTAAATGAGCCCTGATTTCTTTTGAAGGTGTATCTGTATCCTGCTGTCGAACTGGGGCAAACTGTTGCCCCTTCCTAGCCCAAACAGCCTGCCCTCTGACATTACAGTTCATGGATAAATATGCAAACCAGATCCATGGATATCTCTTAAAAAGCTGCGGTGGTAATGCCGAAGGAAACATTCAGCCTATCATCATCACCTTACGTTTCCTTCACTAGACCCTGACCCAGCTGAAATACATTCATGTACATACCAGTCTGGCTGCTCTAAGGGGATTGACTCCTTTGCTGTGCTCTTTCCAATTTCGCATGCCTGTGTAATGGAAAGAAAGAGCATGCACTAATAACAGGAGAAGAGCATTGCAATATTAAATGGTGGTCTTAACTTTGCAGCACATGGGAAAATAAGTGCTGAACTCAGACACCAGAAATGAAGAAATTGAGCAATATTATGTGGAAGATTTCTTTTGGGTAGTGCATATCCTTTTATGTCTGCCCCTGTGAGTGACATGCAATTTCTGGGCTGCTGCACTTCTCTGAGATGAAAGGATTTGTATAACTCACAGATGCGATCTTTGCATTTAACAGAACCGGTTCCCGTATCTTTCGTAATTCATGTCTCTCACTTCAAATCACCTGTCTTTCCATCTCCACAAAGAGATGATCCCTTAAAATCATTTTGCCAATCACCCTGCCTGCTTTCCTGCCTTTTTCCTTCCTGCTTGCAACCCCACTAATTTGGTTTCTTCCAACAGCAGTGGCTTCCTACTGTTTTGCCTTTGCAAAGAATCACCCTTCCATTTACTGGTTTCCCACTCTCTTCCTACCCCAAAGCATCTCTGTTAGCCAGTTGTTGATTCATAAGTTTGGTAAGGGTGATGCAGATGGAAACAAGAAGGAATTAACTTCTGATAGTGATGTATTTCCATGTTGCAACTTAATATATTTGGATTTGCTTAGTACTTTGTTGCATTTCTAAACAGATGTCTTTAGACATGGTCCTAAGTTGAGTATGTGAGGTCTTCTCAGGAATGCGGTCTTAAATTTGCAGCTCTGACTTGTTGACAGTTTCTGAGCAACAGAATAATAACTATTATTTGGTGCACCCCTTCCTGTCCTGAATATTTCAACAGTCCAAATTGCTATGCTATTTTAGCATCTCAGTCTTTCTCCTGTGCAAGACCTCAATAAGGTAAGAAAGCGGTACGAGCCCATGTCAGAAATTGGGCTGAAACGTGAGGAGGGCACCTGCATGCTGGTGAAGGGGACAACCTGCTGACCAGGCTCGTGAACCTTGTGGCAGCACCTGTCTGAAGGAGGCGCGATGCCTTGCCCTTGGAGGCGCCTCTTCCTTGCCCTCCGCACATGGGGGCCACAGATGGCTGGCTTGGACCTGATCCCTCGGTTTTAGGTGGTAAAGTTGGGTGCCGAGTGACTTATCCTCAGGGCTGTGCCTGTCCAGGAGGAGGGCGCTGGAGTAGGTACCGACGCCAGACCTTCCCCAGGTCGCGTCCTGGCTGGCTGGGGGAGCAGAGCTGCTCAGGGTGCCAGGGGCAGGAAGGGTGTGCTCTCACAGCAACATTTTTCTGGTATTTTCTCTTTGGCTTCCTGAACGGGTACAAAATACAGTCTTTCCAAAGCAAACTGTCTCAGTGCTGTGTTTCATAACCACAAGGGGAAAATCATTAAAGGGGAAGAAAAGGTAGAATTATTGATTCAGCAGCACGGAGAACAAAGCACAACCTCTCTTTTGCCCATAAAAGTACCATGTTTTTTCTCAGTCGTGGAGTAACTTGGGTGCATCTTAAAGTTTATAAAGAATTTTTTCTTAGGAAAACTTGACATCTCTGTTCTTTACAGGTATATTCACATAATATTAGTATCATCTTAAAACGACCAGCAATTACAACCGTATATTTTGTAAATTTTCACACCTAAAGATAGTAGTAATTCATTAGGACCTGTGAGTAAACAGGTTCTTCAGTGTCCATTCCGATTCCCATGCACTACACCTGTTTTTTAGAAATACAGCTTTTTATTTCAGTGAATAAAGCTAACAATGCACAGCAAAGGATGTTGTTAGAATTCATTATTTTTTAAAGTGATGTATGACATGCCGACAATTGTAATTCATTTTTCAGCATAGATCCCTGTCACTTCTATCCCTGTAATAAAGGGTACTATTTATCTATTTTTAGGAGACAGATTTTTTGAAACATTCTAAATAAAAAAACGTAGAAGGAGGAAAAGAAGGTGGTCAGTCTTCAGTATATATTAAAGAAAGTCCTTTGTGAAACTGTTTTGTTATGTTTTCAATAACAGTTGCGCTGGGATCGGTCTCAGCTGGGTTCTCACCTTTTGTCATGTAAGTCAAAGGAAATTGATAAAATGAGCGTAACATCGCAGATACAGTCCAGAAACTGCCTCAGGACCATGGGACACATCTCTGGGTATGGAGCTGAGCAGTTCTGACGTGCCAGATCTGCCACTTACTTCTGTTATTGCACAGACTTCATTCCCTCTGAGAGTCTCAACTTCTGTTCCCTTTTCCTGCAGTTGACAGCGTTGCTCACAGCGGGTCTGTATGAGAGGGCTACACGGGTGTCTGAGACCCCAAGCCACTGCTCCGTGGTGGAGATGCCTTTTTCTAGGTTAGTGTGTGTCACTTAAGCAGCAGATAACCTAGAGAGAGCCCTCTTAGGTACATCTGTACAACTGCAACCTGAGCAAGCCAACTCCAGTGAATGTGGATGACGGGCTAGAAATCTGTCTGTGTAGGCAAGCCCCTAAGGCCATAACTAAAACAAAAAAACCGAAAGGATCGGTTATGATGACAAAACCCAAAACAAACAAAAAAGCCAAACCAAGCACTTATACCTAATTTTGCAAGTGGACTATTTAATCGGGAGAGTTGTCACTGTCTGCTGTGACAGTGTTTCTGGAACTGAATGATGCTACCTTCAGTATTTTGATATAAATCATTCTCAGTAAGAAAGATAACCCCCGATTTAACAGTATTCAGTGAACTTATACTAAAATGGGGTGAAAAAATGGCTGATGTTTGACTGATAATGTTTTGTTGGTTTGATTGAATAATTCCTTGTAGCAGTAAGTAGCCACTGGCCATCGTTGTGTACCATATTCTTGCTACCCAGTGTTTTATAGTGACTAGAAAAATATACTGATTTAGATTCCACTTCATTGCCAAAGCAGCATTATACTGTACTTTAGCACCACTTTAGCTTTTCAATTTAGTTGAAGTCTTCAGGGATTTTTCCATAATAATTCTCAAAATCTCTTCCTTCATTAGCATCCTGCATTTGGTATGTGTTTCAGGACACATACAATCCTGTGCATTACTGCCTGAGTTGCTGTACACTTCTCAGCGACCTAACTAACCTGCCTGATAGACGCTGCAGCCCACCAGTGCTGCGGTGTTTTGGCTAACTAAAATATGCTTTTAGTTCCAGTGTTTGCAGCAGGTCTCTGATACATTAAATTACCGGCCTGTAGCGCGTGCTTTTGGAGGCGCAGAGTCTATTTAAATTTGCATAATAGTTTTTAGGATAACTTGTTGCGGATCTTTCAACGAAGGCATTTCACACGGCTTGCTTAGTCTGAAGAGTACGCTGACATTTCCCAGTGTGAAGAAGATGAGTTAGTGCCGAGCAGGTCTTTCACCAGGCCCCCAGTAACCCCACCGAGCCCGGCAGGGTCACTGGGATGAATAAACAGCTTAAGAAAGGGAAGGATTAGCCCCGTCAACCTCAGCAGCAGAGCTTTTAAGCCCTCATGCTGCGAGTGCTGGGGCAGGCAGCAGCTCACTCCGCTCCAGCCCACACAATGTCCCACCGCTGTTGTCAGTCCGTCTGTCCCCACAGTGCCTGGCAATGCTTCTGCAGTTTCTGTAACCGAGGGAAAAATTAGGGATGCATCAGTTTGTTTTCTTAGACATGACCGCCCTCTCTGGGCTTCAGAAATAGTTTCCAAGCAAGTAGCCAATGCTTTTGCTGCGTGCCCCCACTCCCATGCAGCTGCCGGGCTCCGCCGCACTGCGAGCAGGGTGCTGCGCTGCAGGGCATGTCCGGGACCCAAACCACCCTCCTCTCTGCCAGGCCAGGCTGGTTCACCGCCTGGCCTGGCTGGCGCAGGGAGGAGCAGAGAACTGGGGATAGTGCAGGTGGGCAGCTTTCTGTGAGCGTAACATCGGTGAAAACCTGGTCCCAGCAGGCAGGGCCGGCGGTGAACTGGGCTGCAGGTGAGCAGCACCAGCCCCCGAGTGTTTCTGTTGTCTGAGGCATCTGACGTGAGTTTTCCCGATGTGTTCAAGCCCGGTGTCTCTCATTTCCTAATCATCTGGGTGGTGACTGAGCTGCAAGAAAGCTGAGCGCAAAATTGATGCACGGCTTGCTGGCTTCTAAGTGTTTCTATAATTTTCTCCAAGAAGATATACACAATGTTCAGCTCACGTCTAATTGGTGCCGTTCCTGGGGGGAACACAATATCCCTTTACAAGTCGTAGGACTTTTGAAAAATCATTTTAAGTAGAGTATTCAAGTCTTTCTATATTTTCTCTGATAAAAGAAGTTGTTTGATGTAGTTTATTTTTATGGCACTCGAGCCTCCTATTTAATTGGGCCCTTTTATGCTCCAAGGCTTTCTGTTTGGCTCATGCAGTATTGGATTGTGTAGTGTTCGATGTTCCTTTGCTTCTTTTTGTTCAGTACACAAAAAGCAGATATCTGAAATTCTGCTCTCTGAAAATCCAAGGAGACAGCAGCAGCGGCAGGATTATGGGCTGTTCCCTTCCTGCAAGCAGTTTCTATCTGTGTAAAAGTAACCGTGCAGCCCTGGTTTCGGTAACATTTGGCATTGTCATTCCAAGGATGCTAATGTCACCGCAAAGTGCAAAGCGATGGAGAATCAGAATTGAGACAAAGCCATGGTGGAAAGGATCAGTCTAGTGACTGCGGTGGCTTTGTTTTGTGTTCTGTGGGATTTTTGGACGCTTGTCGAATTTCTAGGGCTGGAGCTGGAACAACACATTAATCAATAGTGCTGTCATGTCTGATAAATGAAAAAGTAAAACAACAGAACTTAATCATAAACAGGGCTTGTGAGTCTCATAAGCAGAATATTAAAACCCAACTCTAAGTAAGTTTGTAGCTTGTTTTATCTTCCGGATTAAAGCACCTGCAGACACACATGCGCACACACTCAGGCACACTTAGACTACAGCAAGTGCCCGAGCTTTGATACCCACTTTGTCACAGCAGTGCCACTGAGGACACGATCACCCCATTTAGTTACAGGAGAACTTCATTGAGCTTTCTTTGGTCTGTCCACTGGCAGCAGGTGCTGCTAATGCCCATCCTTCTAAATTAGGTGGCAAAATGTTATTTTGAATTGTTTTGCCCTTGGCAGATTTTCTTCCAATCTCTCAGTTCCCTGCGCATCTAACAAAACATGACTCTAACAGAGGGAGGGGTTTTATTATTCTTAAAAGCACTGGGGTTCTGTCTAGCATGAACAAAACGCTGCTTTCATAAAAGGTAGCACATTGCACAACCTGCCTTTTTGTTATTTCCCGTAGCAGCTAGGTAAAATTGCAAAAATGGATGAATACCTTTATTTTTCCTCTCCCTGTTATATATATATATACACACATTTACTGGAAGTCTATTAGGATATTTGCCATGGTTCTCTGGCTTCCAGTATCTTAAGGCATTGATAAACCACAGAAATAGTACATGGTTCTTCAGGGTCCCAAATTGCTCTTAAAATTGGGTCTACCTGAGTCCTTCTTCTGTAATTGAAAACTCTCTTTTGGACTTGGTTCAGTAGCGTCCGAAGGTACTGAGGTGAGTAAAAGGTTGCACTGGATTGGGAGCAGTCAGAATTGTGACAGCAGCACGGGTGATGAACTTATTTTTGTGAGAGAATGAGAGTCTGCTGTAATCCTAGTCACAGACTACTTTTGCCAGCTGCTTTGTGTGCTTTATCTTCCGAGCTGACATTTCGCAGGAGATAGGCGTATTATATATATATCCACATGAGAGGGAAACAAAATCAAGTCAGGGAGATACCGACCCTTTAGAAGAGATTAGAGATTGGAGGGCACAAAGTAGGCACCGATACCATCTCTGGAGGAAGCGATTAGATTTGAGAGGGATGAGGGAGGTAATGCCTGCATCTCAAAAATCTTGCTGCTGCGGTGCTACGTGGCAGAGCAGCCTTATTTTGTCTTGCCGTGCTGCATTAGCACGTTTCGAAACCCATCTCAAATATCTCAGCAGGTGTGTGAGGGACTTTGTGTCCCAGTGCGCTGGGAGGCAGGCACAGCCACCCTTTATCCATGGTTTGGTCCTCGGCTGTCCTAGCTCCCCGGTGTAACTTCCAGCTGGGGTGCAGAAGAGCCCTTGGTTTTGTGCTGTGGCATCCCAGGTCATCTGCAGTGGCAGACAGCTTGAAATGCAGGCAGGGAGCTTGTCTACATCTCTTCTTCCAGCTCAGTGTTTCATTAGTCTCTCTGGCATCTGCAATAGATCCTGGAGGAAGTCTCTAAACATCAGAAAGAAGAAAGATCTGCAAGGTGGGAGGGAAGGCTTCGCTTTCCCTGGCATGTTCCTGAAATTACTGAACAACAGGAACCCTCTTGCTGTACATGGCAGACTGTCAAGTAGCATTGCTGGAAAGGGAAACTTCTCTATAACGCAGAAAGGCAGCAGCAGATTTGACTTGAATGTAATGAAACGTTTGTTTCTATGAGAGTTCTATTTGGTATAAAATTCATAGTGTCATGAAAACGTCAGCTCAACTTTTTCATCAGTGGTCACAACAGAAAGGCAAATGTCAGGAAGTAGGAGGGAAATGGGAAACACACCAGGGAATATCACTGTGCTACTGTACAAGTCCACGGTGTTTCTACAACTTGCATGTGGTGCTCAGGTCTGGTCCTCACAGCCCAAAAAGGAGGTAGCAGAACTAGGAGAGGTCTGGGGAGGTCAGCAGGGACAGTGGGGGTGCAGAACCGGCCTCCTCAGGCTGCAGGCGAGGTGATGGGAGGGAAGGGAAGCATGATACAGGTCTAGAAGCTCATGAATGGTGCAGCAAAGAGGGGGTGGTTGTTACTGCCTCTTCCACTATGAGGATTTGGGGATACCAAGTTTAGGTAGTGGGTGGAAAGTGTCAGACAACAACAGAAAACTGTTCCACTCTGTGCGCAAGAGCTGTGGACCTCCTTGCCACCTAGTGCTGTTTATATGGGTTCAGCAGGGTGTTGGAGAGGTTAATCGTAAAGAAATCTATTAACTCCATCCATTAACTCCCTTCGCTCAGCACACGGGAGCCATTTACAAAATCTCTGATTCAGAAAGTGCTGGAAGCTGGGTGCGTGTGATTGCTCTGTCGCCATATACTTCCCCATGCATCTCCTTTCGCCTGCTGCAGGTGCAGGCGGACCTCTGATCTCACCCAGCACAGTGATTTCTTGTATAATGTCATGGTTCTCAAGACTCCCAGGACAAAGTGTAGGATCTGTCTTTTCATGCTGTAGCCATTGGAAATCTCTCCATGAAATCTGGAAAAAAAAGTAAATAAAAAATAAATAGGGGCTAAGCTAAATGGTGAGGTTATGTCATTTACAAAGTGCTCTCATACCACAATGATGAATGTCATAAAACTGTCGGGGTAGATGGGACTGCTGTCAGGTACCTTGGAAGTGACCTGTTTGACTGCTGCAAGGAGCTATTAAAAGGGCAGCTATTAGGGAGTTTAGTATAAACCAGAGCCCAAAGCAGTCTTACATCAAAGTGTTATATTACAGAGATTGTCACTGGAGTTCTAATTGGCGAAAATTTGCCGTGACTTATTCTCCAGGCAAACACATTAACTTGCAGTTGAATAGATTTCTTTGTCCATAATTTGGTTTAACACATGATGCAAACAGTTGATTAAAACAAGATTTACCAAATTGCTGTATCTTATATTTTTTAACTGATGTGAACATGTGCCCATGCAAAAGCAAGGGCAGGCTGCAGAGGAATCAGGCACAATTCCATAGCATACAGCTGTGGTTTTGTGGAAGGAGAGGAGGAGGAGAAGAAGCTTCGGAGAGCCTCTTGCGAGGTTGTCAAGGTTACAGGTGCTGTTGCTTCTGTAGGTGAGTGGCTTGGGCATTCTCTGCTGGTAATTGGTATCGGCTGTTTTCTTCCAAGATAACAAAATTTGCATTTTTTAATTAGATTGTTGCATTTGTCAACACTGAAGCATAACATCGGAAGCTTTTCACAGGACCACCGTAAGGACTTTGAAAAAAATGACAATAGCAGCATTTACTCCAATAATATTTTTAAACTTTTTTAGTTTTTAAACATTTAAGAGGTGAGGATCCCGTTATAAACTCTCAATGAATTAACCACCAAATATGCCATCCTAGTTCCTCAGATCCCAGTATAAATGTTGCTTTTGGAAGCTAGGCTTCACTGTTTCAGATGTGGGGAAGCCGAGAGCTGCATGCCAATCTGGAGCTCAGTGTGAGAGCTGAGGATTTGCACTGAACTCGCTGCTTCGAGACATTGCTAAGATGGCAGCCACTGTGCCTTAGCCCTAGGAAAGAAATCTCTGCTGATAGCAGCATGGTATGGCTGAAGCAGAGTCTGACAGTGCCAGTATATACTTTAGGAAAACAAATGATGTCGTGGTAGATTTCAAGCTGCGCTCGGAATAGGTACAATATGTCATATTGAATTTTCTGCCAGATTTAAGAGTGATATGGCAAGATCTTCATCTACTGTGAAGATGTGCAGCACCACTGACTTCCTTAGAGCTATAGAAGTGTATGCAGTTGGGGATGCGGCCCAGAAGGTTTATACTGTAGATCAAACAAGCCACTGCTGCACTGAATGAGTACCAGGGGTTAAAGTTGGGCAGAGCAGTGGTGTTACCAAGCGGGAGCTCAGAAAGCAGGCAGCCTGCTTTGTAGACCAAGGAGACGAGATTCACTGCTCCTGCAACAGCAACATCTAGTCAGAAAGCCCATCACTGCTTTGGAGTTGGAACAGCCCCAATTTACTTGGCAATGCTTTTCATGTGCTAAGTCAAGTAATTTTGCAGACTTTTTAAAAACTCTAAAATGTCTCGGCCTTTGTGGTGGGAAGCGGAAAATCTTGCTAAATCAATATAAACTGCCCAGTTTTAAGTAAAACAGTAGTTTCAGCAAATGCCATGCCTTCAGGGCAGCTTATCCACTCTGAATATGGAGGAGACACATGCTTCTGCCTCCCTCTGCTAAGGGGGAGTGAGAAAATGGCACTCTTGAGTCTAACACCAGCCTTTGTGTGCCCGCTCTGCCTCCTTGCCCTACTGTCTGCTTAAAATCTTCAGTTCCTGTTTCCCCAGTGTCCTTTTAGGCAGACGGAGAATCAGATCATTAGCTGCTTCATCAGCACCATCCATCCGACTGGCAGGGGCCGGGGAGGGGCTGCCGGAGGCACAGGTGCAGCCGGGGAAGCCCCGCACCGAGGGTCCCACCGCTGCGGCCCTACGTATCCCCCGTTGCTGCAGGCTGGTCTCCCTGGCCGGTCCAGCCGTGTACCTCTGGTTTCTGTCACTGCTCCTGAGAGGAAGAGGAAAGGCAGGAGCGTCGCCTGCTTGCTAGGAAGGGAGCCGCAGGACACCAAGAGCCAGGAATAGCTCATACAGCTTCAAAATTGAAGGAGGTTTGGGGTGAAGCTCAGGTTTTTTTTTCCCTAGAAGAAGTCTGAGGATTTGGAGAAATGATAAGAGGAGAGCTGTGGAATTACTTTCCCGTGTTTGGACACTGTGTTGTACTGGCATTTATGTGCATGGTGTTGCTGTAATATAGTCAGTTCAACTTTTTCATTGATGACCTTTTCTGTAACATTAACCACGATATTGTGTGCGTGCAATATTGCAAAGAAAAAGATGAGACAAGGATGCCAGTTGACTATTGCCAGTCTAAGTGCTATTTAGGATTTGCAGGTACAGTAATGATGGGTGCAAATGCAGAACCAGAAAATAGGCAGTTTTCTGTAGAAAAGTTGCATGATACTAAAAAAAAAATCTAGCTTGCTCAATAACGTACTTTGTTGCTGTCATTTATTTTTGTAGGGTTCCTTTCTCAAGTAGATGGTTATTGCTCCTCTGTAGATTTACCAACGCAATAACTTTCCCCCATATTAAACAGTTTAACAATTTAGGGCTAGCTTGTTGTATCTTTACATTTAATAACTTTCTGATGTAAGAAGGACTAATCACGCATGGCATTAAGGTGCTGCTAATTGTGAATGGAGGCATTTACATTCTGAATCCTAGTGAATTATATTACGTGTGTTGCACTGTTTTTACTTCATTCCCTGGTTGATTTTTATAACCAAGTGTAGTCTGTAACATTTACTTTCCCAGAATGAAATAAATCCTACACAGGGGATTGACATCACTTTTGTTCCTCTTGTGCCTTTTACATAGTGTTTAAATTTCAAGTCGTCTTGTAGGTTTCATCCAAATTCTCCATGGAAAGTAGATCCGCTTTTAGTATTTTAACTCTTTATATCATATAGCTTTGTAAATCATGGGGCTATTACAGGCCAGCATGCGAAACACACAGGTATCTTTACCTAATGTGCGGGTGAACCCATCTTGGGATGAAAGCTTATTAGGTGCAAGAAGAATACTGTATTTAGCTGAAAGGTAGTTAGAATTATATAGATTAGAGTTGAAATCTTTTAAAGTTTCATCGAGGACAGCATAGTTAATAACAATGCTTTATCTCAGCTGAAAGCTAGGCCAGCTCCCAGTGTGCGGTGGGACCCGGGAGCACGTCTTCCACTTCCTGTGTTGTCCAGCCCAGTGGTACTTTGCATGGACAGACTGAGGGGGCTGCGAACACAAACATACCACGGCAACATTAAGTTAGTAAAGCATGCAACTTGACATGAGGTGTGCTGGTTTTTGCTATCCATTCTGTGTCCAAAGCCTTGAATGGGCCAGAAGCCACACAAAACTAGGGAAGAAGCCACATGTTAGAGATCTTTGTCAACAGTCAGTCCTAAAACAAAATACTGGCTTAAATATTCAAAGGATTAATGGGTCCGATTTGGTGAAGCAAATTTCTGCAACTCTTGCAGGTCTCTTTCTTCCCTCTCCATCGAGGAAAGGCCTTCGTTATTGTCAATTTGGCAACCAATTTGCAGGCTGCCGTGTCAGTACACAAACACATAACCTGATCCAAAGATATAACTATTAAAATGGATTTGTGAACTATTTGGGTTGTGTTTTAAAATGTGCAGTGTGCACCTACCTTTGGTCTTCAGGGGAAGCACTCAAAAAAAAAACCAAAAAAACATTGCCTTAGAAGAAGAAGCCGTAGTTTGCCTTAGGTCTTACAGTAGACCCCTGGCAATGGAAGACTGAACCTCATCTGTGATTTATTTACTTGCGTGGCAAACAGGTTGGCAGTTGATAAGCATTTTGCACACCTGTATTTTTTGAAGAGTTTCAGCTGTATCCCATCAATATATGCTGGTCCCTACTGCAAATCCTCCTCTGGTGGACAGTGGTACCGAAGTGGTGGTGAGTGGCTGGGCTCTGCCTGAGCAGCTGTTGTGAAGGGAAGGGCCGAGTTCCCCTGCGGACATGACAGTGTGTAGATAGGAGATGACTGGTAGGGTTTAGTGCTGCTTTACAAGTGCGTGTGGATTTTCAACGCGGAAATAGACTTCTTTTTTAACGGAACTGTAGATAATACAGCACTTGCAGCCTTCTGCAGCAGAGAGATGCGAGGATGTCACCTTTTGAAAGAACCAGATTTGTCTTGTGAACATTGTGCTGGTGGGTTGTTCTCCTGCCTCGCCCTTGGAAAAGAAGTTATTTCAGTGTACTATGAAAAGTGATGTTTGTAGACTTGCTGACTTACATAAAATAGAATATTTATTTTATACACGAAAAGCGTTCTCATTCAAAAGAGGCTGGAGCTATTCCATTCTACTGGAAAAGGAGTATTTTCTCATGAAATGGAAGATAAACTAATCTGATACTTTGATTACTACACAAAACACAATGCTTGTTTCCAATGGAAAAAAAGTAATAACATTTATAACCAGCTCTCTAGTAGCCTACCGTAGCACTGTTGCATTATCAACAGCTGCCTTTTTTCTCTAGCTTAAATCTGCGTACCCAGGTCTCTGTCACAGTTGCGTGTTTCACAGTTGCACCTTCCTCTATGGAGGGCAGGACAGTCTGTACGGAAAAGGTCCAGCCACGTGGGAGGGCAGGGTCCTTGCTGTCTTTGCTGTGTTTATGCCTTGTGCGTGATGCTCACGTTTGTTTTATGTCCCCAGCGCTGTTCACTTTGTGTTAGGTTTTCTGTGCTCGAGACTAAAACCGAACTATGCTGGATTACAGTGTGCTATGGATATCGCATAATAAACTCTTTCCTTTTTTTAGGCCCGAACTGCTTTGCAGAAACCATTGTCATTCCAGCAGGCCGGGAGGTGAAAACTGATGAATGCACTATATGTCACTGTACTTACGAAGAAGGCACTTGGAGAATTGAACGGCAAGCTATGTGCACTAGACATGAATGCAAACAAATATAGGAAATCTACAAATCTAAGTACTTTTCGTGGTTTTTATAAAATATCTCACAGCAGTGAGCACCCTAGATGACCCAGGGAAATCTGAATGAGAAGATTCTGGTGAGGAGCAAAGAATAAAATATTGATATTTTGTTTTTCAAAGTAACATAATACTGCAAGGCAAAGAAGTGCATATATTTAAAACGTTTGGACATAAGAATACCTGTCTTAATAAATGTGTTATTTTCACAGTGAGTACACTAAAATACACTCTATAAATTATTCTATGTATTTCTATAATACCATTATAGAGCTTAAAAATAAATGTTTTATATAGACAATACAGATTAAAGCACTGTATCGTTGCCTGTCCTGTTGTATACATGCACCATGACTAAAACATACATTTCTGTTCTAGTTTCATCATATGAGGGTTTTCTTGGGGTTTTTTTGGTTTGGGTTTTTGTTTGTTTTTTTTTTCTTATTTTCAGTGTAGTGGGCCAGGAAAGAGCCAGCATATGACAAAACTTTGATGTTCTCGCTTTTGAAAAAAATGGAGTAGAATATGCTTTCAGAGAACCTATGCTCATTTATGAATATTGCTGTACTGTAGAGGTGGGTCAGCTCCTTCTCTTAGTTCCACTGGTGCATATCTACTGGTCCACAGCCAAGATAGCTTGGAGCAGTGGGTAATACGAAATGGGTCTCTCATAGCTGTTGTTATAAAAATTTAATCAGACAAAATCAATTCCTAATATTCAGTTCAGACATAACACATTTCAGCAGGACAAATTCCTCTGTGAAGTAAACAATATCACATCGTCCAGCTGGTGGAAATGATGGTAAGTAACCACATGGCATCGTTAATGTAATGCATAATGAATGTTGAGAAGTGCGGCTTGGAAGGGCTAGAGCAGCCGAACAAGCCTCCACTGATGTGGCTCCATGTTGTTAATCTGTGGGTAGGAGAGCTGGTTAGTAGCTGCACCATTCCCTAGACTCTGCTCTTGCCACCTTGCTGGTGCTAGGTCAACTTTTTGATCCTTTCTGGCAGTCTGCATGGGGTCTGTGACACTCTGTGTTGAGGAGAAAGGTTTTGAACCAGCTCTTTGAATCCATCAAAGGATTTCTAGCACAGAAGCTGACCCTGACTGCATGTGGGGTGAATCACATCTCCCTGCTTCAGCCACCAACAGCCTTTGCTTAGATTCATTTTGGTTTTAGTTTAGTTTATCACCAACTCCTACATTACGTCTGCTTTGAATACCTGTTCAGGCAACAGATCAAGAAGACGCTTAAACATGGGCTTACCTTTAAGCTTTTGCTGGAGGGAAGATTTAATGAATCAATATGTAAAGCCAGAAGACTATTGCTTAAATTCCCACCTACCCTTTTGGTACTTACTCCAGTGGTGTAACCTGGTTACCAGGTTTCATCCATATGACGTATGATTTTCTGGTACTTCTGAAGACCATGGGACTTTTGCCAGTGACTTCAGTGGATCCCAGTAATCACCTCATGTCTGTATTTTGAGCATGTGTCTGTCTGTTGCTGGGCGTTATTTTCCCCAGTGATGGTATGGGAGAGGAACAGGAGTGACAGAATCAGAAATTGAAGAACTGCCTCTTGCACAGACAGTCCTGTGGCGAAGTCATGCATGGTATTAGTCTAGTCACAAGAAGAACCCGAGAGGGGAAGACATTATTGGATTTAAATAGTTTTAAATCACACAAAAATCGAGTGAATAAGAACTTTCCCTGAAGTGGGTGTGCACATATGTAAACATTGTACTGGAAACGCTGTTCTCCAGTAGCTAGAATTCGTAGCAGGGATACAGGAAATATTACACCTGGGTTGTCACTCAGTCTGCTGGTAGCAGTGGAGGGTGACACAGAGTACAGATGATTTTTTTTCTTGGAAGAGGGGAAGAAGTGTTTCATGTCTCGTTTGTACCAAAACCATAAGTACAGTTCCAGATACAAACATAAACACTTGATTTTGCCATCTTATAAAAAGACTACCTCGTTCATTGTTTACCTCTCATTAACACAGTGAGACGCTGTGTATTTGGCAGTAAAGGAGGTCTGATTGGCTAAAAATTGTATTATTTTAAGTATACCTATCCATTTCATAAGATTCAGTAGTCATATGACAGAAAGCTAACTCCTGAATCTGTAGGACCTGTGCCCCATGGCTACATAGGCTTCTGCTTACTGAAATCAAGTATCTGCACAGCTCTGGGAAAGTGCCATGAGTGCCAATGGTCTTCCATGCATGCCCCTTCCAGATGAGTGGAAGTACCCATGTAGGAAGCAGCTGTGCGACATGAGTAAGAGCAGCGAAGATGGACTTGCAACTCAGTGTGGGATTGCCTTTCCAAATAGGCTGCTTCGTGTCGCTTCAAGAGACACACGTTTTCAGTGAACTTATGAGAAACTCAGAATTTGTGTCTTTCAATGGATGGCCATAATGTTTAAGTTTTTGGAAATCTCACCTCGGACTAGTCACCCTTTGCTTCTCCTTCACTGGAGGTTCTTGTTAAGCCTTATACTGTTTCCCAGGGCTTGAATTTCTGTTCTTTTGGGAAGTTCTGTCTTTATTAAAGTAGAGTTGGAGGATATTGAAGTAAAGTTAGAGGATATTTTAGTGTGTGTTTCTAGTGTAGCTTTTATAAATATTTTCTGTTGCACATTTTTTCCAAAATCTTTTTCCATCTTTCAGTCCTAGTACCAACATATTAATGTCATCTTTACTGTAGTAATAGGTTTGTCCTTTCCCATTTCATATGGAATTTCGTGGGCAAATTCATCTTGACACCCAGCTCTGTGGGTGGTTTCTTAAAGAGATCATATTTTGAGATAGAATTATCTTTCTTTTTGAGAAATAAACTTCAAGTCTTTTGAGATCCTTTTTTTTTGTTTATGTAGTGAGGTTGAAGTCATAATGAGCTTTGGACCTTCTTCTGAGATGACTGGCCACATCCAGCTTTGGCCTGTAGTATTACCCCATGAGAGCTCTTTGGTTATCCCTGAGATGGCGAAATGGGCTGAGTGACTCTTCTTGGGCAGATCTCATCAGCCTTGCCCAGTTGTGGAACCGCAGTTGGCACGCCGTGTGTTGGGGGTTAACCCTGGTAGGTAGCTAAGCATCACGCAGCCGCTCACTTACTCCCCCACCGCCCACCCCCAGTGGGGCAGGGGAAAAGAAAGGAAGAGTAAAAGCAAGAAAACTCATGGGTCGAGGTGAAAATAATTTAATAAGCGGAGAAGTGGAAGAAAAAAGAAAAAAAACAAAACAAAAGAAGTGATGCAATGGCAATCACTCACCACCTCCTGTGGGCAGACCGGCGGACAGCCTGTTCCCAAGCAAAAGATAGCTAACCTTACCTAAACGTTGCTTCTCTCCATTTAACTGCTGAGCAGGACGTTATGTGGCACGGAATAGCTCTTTGGTTAGTTTGGGTCACCTGCCTGGTTGTGTCCCCTCCCAAGCTCTTGCGCACCTCCACTCTACTCCCTGGGGGTGAGTGAGAAACAGAGAAGACCTTGATGCCATGCACACGCTGTTCAGCAATCCCCAAAATACTCGTGTGTTATCAGCATTGGTTTGGTCACAAATCTAAACCAGAGCACCATACCTCCTGCTACGAAGAATAACTCCGTCCCAGCCAGACGCAGTACACGGTGGTACCGTCAGCAACCCCAGCACAGAGGCAAACACACAGAAAGACCCTGAGAGCCAAACTCCAGCAGGTGACCACACCGAGCAGCGTGTGGGCCTTCGGCAGTGGAGTTGGGGAGCCGAGATTTGCAGCCTGCCGCATAATGTTACTTCACATAGACAGAGGCTTAAAACAGAAACCTTCCTTTCTCTTCATAGGAGTGGAAAATGAAAATGTGAAAATTAAAAGATTTAAAGTTAAAAATTAGTCATTGTGGAATGCAGTTGGAAACCATTCACCTTTAAACTAATTTAATCTCTAAGCAAAAAAAGTAGAATTGCTGTGATGGCCACATGTACTTATCTAAATGTTATGATTTGGTCATGTAATATACCTGTTCATATTTAACCTTAAAAAATAAGAGAAAACCCACCTGAATCATTTCCAGTGAACCAAACTCCAGAGAATATTGGCTTCTCTGCTGAAGCCTAGGTACTCAGCTGGTTTTTGCTTCAGTGCAAACAGTATTATGCACCCTGCATATGAGGAGTTCTCCAGCTTTGCAGGTGGGTTGTGTCTATAAAAGCTGTATTTCTGGACACGCTGATAGCTCATGAATAATTTTGTATTTTAAAGTCTGTTGCTTGGATAATGAATATTCTTCTCAGATGTTCTTATGTAGCTGCATTGCCATGAATATGAGATTTCTGCTTCTACTTCACTTGCTTCTGCTTATTTCCCAGTTGAAATCAAGACAAATTAATTCTTGGTTTGGCCTCATCTATTTTTGTAGGAGTGCACTATACACGAATTTGGCTTCAAACCTGTGTAAGTAGGTGCCTGAAGAGATGATATTCTAGATGGTTTCAGGTAATTATAAAATTGCACACTTAGTGTGCAGTAGAATTCTTTATATTACTCATTTATACCACAAAAATGGAAGTGCTGGTATTCCCTTAAATACTTATGTGAGATTTAAAAGAGAAAAGGGGGAAAAGAGGAAAGATATGAGATATGAGACACAGGAGCTGAGCATTACGATAGGAATGTTCAAAAAAAGAAAAACATAGCTACAGTGTCATACGGGTATGTCATAGGGAGATTTTCAAAGAATATCATAAGAAAAGTAAATGAGAAATGTATTTGGGCACAAATTGAAATACAGGAAATTCTAGTTGGAGATAAAAAAAAAAATCATACAGTAAAGGTGGTTGAGTACTGGAGGATGTTGCCCAGAGATGTCATGGAGTCTCCATCCTTGAGGATGATCAAAACCCACCTGGACATGGCCCTGAGCAACCTGCTGTATCTGAACCTGCATTCAGCAAGGTATTGGACTAGATGATCTCCAGAGGCGTAAAATTGAAAGCCAGGTTTAAATGTCATTGAATTAAAGTCTTTAGTACAAATAAGAAAGAAACAGATATGATGAAAGGTTCCCTCACTTTTGAAAACAATATCTTCTGTTCTATAGTGTAATATAAACTATACTGTCATGATGGTAAAGTATTTGATATTACTTTTGATGGTAACTTTAATATCTAAACTATGATAGCTCCATAATCTGCAGGAGGCTTTGAAAGGCACGTTATTATTTAAGAATCTAATGCAATCCCACTAAACAGTCCATTTATTCCCCTTATCAGGCAATGAATTTTCTTCACAGCCTGTGTTACCATGGGTTTTCTGTCTGCAAAAATACACCTTCTACCCTGTGCTCCTGCTGCATTAAAAACAAAGCACAAACTGGGGAGACAGCATTGAACTGAGTATCACAGACTATTTTTCTGGCTATCCAAGAATTCAAATTTTTCATCACTTTTTGATAAAAGTAAGTACTACTTCAGAAAGTTTATAACTTGTTCAGTTTTGAGAAGACAGCCACTCCTTCCCAGAATCCTCTTTCCTCTTAAAAAATACTTATGCTCAACCACACTGAAAATGTAAATTTTCAGTCTTTTGAAATGATACATTAAACAACTCACATAGCAGAGAAAAACCAAACACAACCTCTTATGTATTTTCCAATTGCTCATATATAATATGTGTTTCATTCATTATGCTTTTAAAACAAATACAGGAAAACTCCAAACTTGTATGTCAATGATCAGTTACAGAGAAATCAAAAGCTTTTATTTTTTACCTGTTGAGGCTATGTGGAAATACTGATATGGAATATTAATTAGTCAGTAATAGGAAAACAGTGACACAATTAGCAGCACAAAAGCTGATGTTTAAAAACAATCAACTCTCAACTTACCAGAAGTATTTGTTACATTGTTCATGTTAGGTTCATTTTGGGCTATTAGCTAATAATAATGCTATTTCTGTAACACTTAACTGTTCCCTGCTTTTAAAAAGATCATTGCTTTTAAGAAATATACAGCATAATTAAACCTATTGTTGAAAAGAACAGGCAGACTATACTAATGGAATAGCAAGTTAGTCTTGTTGAATATGTATAATCTCTCGATTGTAAATGTTGAGTTTGCCGCTTGCATTCATCAGTAATCTTGTCAATTTAGTAGAACTCAAGAAGTTAGCCTGCTTCATGTTTCTGCGGCAAAAAGGGAAAAATAGCACATAAAACAGTAAGCACTCCAGTTCCAGCAGGATGTAGAGCACTGCTGCAGATTTTGAACAAACTGCAGGACCATCTGCAAAAGTCGAGTGTGCTGAGTGTTTCTGTGTGTGCAGATTTCACCTCGTGGCAAAGAGGTGAATTTATGAAAAATGGTGAAAATAGAAATGCAAATATCAGTTCACACACAATGTGGAAAAATAGCAAACACATAGCAGATGTAACATGAGGAAATGAAAGCAAGTTTAAAATGTAGTTATTTTGGGGAACAGATAAACAAGGAAAACTTTCTTCCATGGTTTTATATGCAAAGGAATTTCTTTCTTCTAGCTCCAAACATACAAGAGAATAAACCTAAAATATTTTAGCAATGAGAGATGTATATTTGTGTATATACAGCATGTATGCATTGACAAATGAGAATTCTTTTCTTGGTTAAGCCAGCATAAAGGAAGAGTAATTTAGAAGCCCAGTTTAATACTGTTAACTGAGATCAGGATTTCTCTCATAGGTTACACCTATAATAAAGAATCTGTACTTGACTGCAATCAGCAAATGAGAGAGAACATTCACAAATACTCGTGTAAAGTGCTTTTGTTCATAGTAGGCAGAATTAAAGACAAACCTTTATAACCACTTAATTTACTTTTCCCAGTAAGCCTTAAAGGGCGTGCAAACTTTGTGAATTAAAGTGAATTTCACCTATCAGGAGAACCAAAAAACATTGTTTCTATACTCTGCTAAAATCTATAAACTCTGTATTATTTATTAAAAACTTTGCAATTTGCATGGGGTATGATCTGCAAATACAAAACAAATAGGATTTTAAACAGGATTCTGTTACTGAATACCAACTTAAATAAGGCTGTTAATGAATGACAAGGAATGCATTGAGCCAACCACTTAGCAATTCCCAACAGTCTTACAAAAGTAAAGAAGATGAGTGTCATAAAAAGTACCATGGTATTTTATGTTACTGTTTGTTTTCTTCAGGTAAGAGCAAAAGTGTTATGCTCAACGTGGTATCTTTAAAGGTGGAACAGATGACTGACCCACGTGCGATTTTACATCCTTTGGGAAGAAGTTACCAACCGGTCAGTAGTGATATTATAATTCATCTTGAAAGAAAGTTTTTAGGCTGTTTCTGCATTTGAGGCTACATTGCAACATTCATGACCTTTCCATGTTGGATGTACACCATGAGCTGTTCGCTACAATCCTCTTAACCAACAGGTTAAGACAGATAGATGAAAACTACAATATAGACTCCTTTCACCAGTCCGTGTCGAGAGAGCTGAGGTCTATCAGCAAAGGATTAAGTATGCAAAATACCTCTACTTTTGTGTTTTCTTCTTGTGATTTAGTTAGTTGTCTCTATTGGTATTAACCTAGCAGATATTCTAAAGACCTTAAAAATGCAGTAGTCCTAAGTGGTATGACCTAAAACATTTTACCAATATGCTGATGAATCATTATTTCTTAAAAACAAGTGTATTCTGTTGATGTAACCAAAACAAACCGCACACATTTTAAAAAAATTTATTAATATTACCACGTTGAAATATATAAGAGTATTGCAAGAGTGCAAATCCCTCAGCCGTTAGCACTTTGTTGCTCCATATATCAAACTTATGTCACACCGAAGACAGTGAATTCCATTACTAGGATTGTATGATCCTGGGCTGCATACAACTATGGACAAAAAAAACAAGGAAAAATTGTGGAATTTAAGTTATATTAATAAAAATATTTTAAAATGCATCTTTATCTGTTTGAAAAAAGATCAGATTTTTTCCAGCATTCTGCTAGTTGATGATGAAAAAATTGTATATATTTTATACATCATCTATTTATTACACCGTATTTTTGTCTTCAGCACTTTTCACTCCATCTACTTACAGGGAATATGTCCATCAATTACATTTTAATACGGCCTATATCCAATAATGTTTTAAATAAACTGCTATAGCTGCTTGTGTAATACAAGATGAAATAAAGCTGAAATCTAAGCTCAGATAATTATTAAGAAATAGTGCAAAAATAATACAGCAACCAAAAATCAGTGTATGATGCAGAACAAGTGTTCTGAATGAAACATTTTTTTCCTGTTGGATCACATTATGCCATTTGATGAAGTCTGTACAGTCATCTGCAGAACAACTTCATCACAAAAGACTAACTCAGCATTATGCTTTTGGCAGAAAAAAGCAGAATTTGAGCTATTTGGTTATGACTATCCTGAATCATACTTCAATTTGGCAATGATAGCCTTTCTTTAGGATAGATCTTTGATTAATAGCATTAGCATTCAGTATGCAAAGGTAATTAAGACCTTCTTTTTGCAGAGTCGGCACTTAACCTGGTTATTGGGTTTTGCCTGGCTTAGTAATGACTTCTTAGTCACTACTGCACAAACCTTCAGCAGGATTTTTAGTATTTGGTTTGGTTTATCTTTGTTTGTTGAGGCTGGCAGGATTCACTTGATCCCCAGTGGCTGTTATTAGCTTGCCTAGCATTTTTTGCCACTGCTACTGACTGAAGAGGGTTTTAGAGGTCTTATAAAATGTAAGAGAGAAAGGAGCCCTCTGCAGATGATGTCAAAACCTTGCCTTTTTTTGTACATTAGTATAGAGAAACCAAGATGGATTTATGAGAAAAAGAAAGCTTTACAAATACGTGTAACTAAAGGCATTTCCAACCTTTCTGTTTGGAAAACCAATAATCTTGTGTACCAGAGGAATAATTCTACTCCTTTTATTGAAGATTATAGGCACACTTCTAGTAAATCCTTCAGAATTTTCAGTTTATTTAATTGGAGCAAGGTAAACTTCTCTTACAATGGGATAAAAAGTTTATTTCTCAGAAGCATCATCTGTTTGCTATCTAGCAGAAAGCATGAAAAAGAGAAAGGAATCTGAAGTAGGGACCTGTAGCTTATTTAGCCAGCTGATGGAAAGTTTCTTTAACTGGTAAACTTAACTTGTTTCAATCTTTTCACTAATGGAAAACTCCTATTGGTGTACCTTCACTTTGAAAGTATAAACATCTTAGCAAAATATTCTGTCTTTACAGAGTATTTTACATACTTGCCACTTCACACCTCACAAACTGAAATGCGCACAATGTCTTAATTTGTTCTTTTATCCTATAAGCTAACTAGTATTTTGCACTCTCTTCTGATTTTTAGGACTATTTCAATATTCTGTTGAATAATGTATTTCCTTTTGAACTTTCAAGTTACTATGTTTCAGTAATATAAATAATCACCATACTGTGAGAAAGAACTGAAGGAAACCAAATTAGAACTGACTATTCAGTATCTAGTCTACTAAAAATACCGCAGAAATCAAGCTCTGCAGAATAATAATACAGGACAAAAAATATTTCATAAAGCTAGTACAGGGTATGATTATCAAATTGTCTCTCCAGAGAAGCCCTAAGAAACATAGGATATTTTGTACTGTATTAATCTCACAGCTGCATCTCATTAAAAAAAAAAAAAACTAAAGCAAAAAAAAAGATTTATAAAGCAGAAAAATTCTATTTAGAAATTTTGATGACATGAAAGTGACTCAGTTGCCTATGTTAACTAAAATTTATTGGTGGATCATACCTCATGTAGCTGTTACCAAAATATGTAATTAACTTATTCTGGCATAATGTGCTTTATATAACATAAAACAGGGCTTTAAAAGCAGAAAAACATTAAAATTAAGATAAAATCATATGAAATAATTTCTAAGATGTTTGTACTCATCAATTCTGTTTATTCAAGACTGCTTTACAGAGGCAGAAGACTAAATGGAATTATTAATCAGCAGTAACTCTGTGTCTTTAAGTCATTGCCTCTACAAAATCACTTGGTAAAGGGTTCTGACTGAGAACCCTGGTTCTGGTTCTGGTACCTGATGAACAAAATTTTTATGTTTTACCAGCAGTGTTTTCTGCCAAAAAGATTTCTCTAAAGATAGATACATCACACAGTGACTAATCAGGTTAACATGTTTAATTGACTAATTCAGAAAGAGATTTAGACTAGAAAATGGAAGTAGAAGGTGAGACAATAGCTCAATATTTAATGCCATTTTAATATAAAAGCAGAGGGGGAAAAACCAAATGAGGATATAGTATGATATAAAAGAACATGAGACTGGAGCATAGGGAAGAAAATGAATGCAAGTTCTAACACAGGAGATTTAGATTGGTAGATGATGCGGTAAGTGAAAGGGTTATGCTTAGTGCACAACTTGTGTGATGGCAGTGTGAAATAAATGATGCATTGTTCACAGAGCACTGCACAACAGCATGGAGGAACCAGAACTACTAGAACACTACGTGAAACTAGATGTTCTAAAAATAATAGAGGAAAGAGAACAGGTGTAACTGAACATCCAGCTATTTTGCTGTATGTAAAAATAGAGTAGGTTTGTTTATGAAACCTGCAGAAGATATGCATAGGGTTTTTTTATTCCTCCGTGTTCTTGGGCCTACTCCATGACCTTTTCCATTCTGTCGTATCCTTATCAAGACCTGGAGACTAGAAACAGTCGCACTATTCAAAGAATAATGTACTTAAATTAGAAAGTCTGAGTAACATCTGTTTCCATGTTCCAAACTAGAACTGGCCCATGAAAGAGTAACACAGATGATAATCTGAGGTTTGCAATGTATCTGTGGTGATACCCTGTGGCTGGTGCTAACTTATGGCTGGTAAGAAATGTATTATAAATTTTTCAGAAAAGGAAAAAAGAATCCAAGAAACCACAGAACAGCTGATCAGACTTATATACTACATAAAGATTTCATGAGCGAACACTGAAACACATGCAGGTAAGTGGAAAGTAATACAATTTGATGTTTTACAATGAAGATGATAAACATGTAATTAATTTGAAAGCACCTGATATGACAGCACATACAAATGTAATAAACTACAGAAGAATACAATTAGAATGAAATTTAAAAAAGAGTACTGAATGATGCTTAAAAGGGAAATAAGAGTTGGGAGAGAAATTGCTAAAGGGATTGCTCATGAGCTTGCTCTTAGACAGACTTTACTAAATATTTCCACTAACAAGATTATCAGAAAAAGTCCCAATGAACTATGCTGAGAACAAAACTGGGAGAAGCTGTGAATAAGGACAAGATTTAAATAGGCAGGAAGAAATAAAAGAATGAGAAAGGGCTGTATATTTGTTTAATTAAAGAGGACTGTGAGCACAATCAGTCACAGTGAAAAGGGGAAGCGTGGTACTGTTACATCATTTGGGAGAGAGGTTCTTAGGGCCAAAAGAAAAGCACTTAAGGATGTAAAAGGCACTGGTAAGAGCTCATCTGAAATACCATGTTAAATTCTAGTCACCCCCGTGCAAGAATATTAAACTCAAAATAGGGCATGTGAGATACAGGTTTGCTGAATGCAAACTCTTACAAAAGCAGATAGAAAGTAGTTGACTTGTTCTGATTATAAAATAGGAGACAAAAAAAATCTACTTAAGCTAAAGGGCATTCTCCCCATCAGGGCAATGAGTATGAACTTTCCATGAATTAACTTAGATTGAAAGCTTGATCTTCTAACGACAAAACAAGAGTAGCTAAAGAGACCAAAATTCCCAGATAGTTCTAAAATGGACCTTAAAACTGTTTTAACTGGATTACAGGACCTGGTTCCTGCAACCACAAGGGAAACTATTGGATAACCCAAGAAGTTGAACTCTGCTGTACTTCCATGGAAATGTGTTTATCGAAATGTTTCCATGAGTAAGTGCATGTTTCAGAAAAAGCTCCTCCACTAACAAAGATATAGGGAAAATATTTTATTTTCTAATTAAGTAACAGATCTAGGCATTTTAGCAAATCACAACTAATTCTCCCATGTTAGCATGGTCTCCTGAGAACTACTGCATGAAGTTTGAGGCACTGAAAACAAATGTAGAGAACCTATAGCAGACAGTAATCAGGCTGAACAGAGGTCTATCAAACACAACCAAAAAGACTGAACTTGAGGCGGTTTAGTTCAATGAAGACAGTATCAGAAAAAGAAAATGGCCAGAGTCTTCTAGGGTATACAAAAGCTGTTTCAAAGACGAAAGGTAACAGAATCATTTCCAGATTTACTGAGATAGAACAAGAAGTAACAGGTATAAACTACATCAAGGGAAATTACATAAATATCTTGGAAAAAAGCTTTCCAATGGTGAGGATATGCAGGACTGAGTTATATTTCCTTGGGAGTCTATGTAGTCTTCTGAGGTTTTAAAGATTATGCAGGATACGTCTGTCAGGAATAACTGGAGCTCCTACCTTGCCTTGAGGTAGAATGATAAGCAGATGACCCCTTCAGTTTTACTGCCTATGATATGGTGTTTTGGATTCTGGGAAAGGAAATTGCTAATTTTACCAAGACGTCAACTAAGGAAAAGTGTATGTTTGAGTGTACTGACAGAATGACATCCTCAACTATGGGAAGCAGTAATCAGTCAAGTTTCAGGGCTGACTGTTTGAGATTCTTAGGTACCTCAGACGTGAAAGCTTGCCCCTGTATCTGCCAAAGAGGTATCTGTTACGATCCCAGCTGAACAGAGATCAGCTTCTTGGGTTGATACTGGTGTAGGGCTGTGTAGTGTTTCTGTCTAGTGCAGGACGTAAAGGAGCACGGCATCTAAGAAAATAGTATTAATTTTTACTACTTATGTTAAACAGCCACCAGAGCTAAGATGAAAGTTGTGTTTTGCAGAAAAAAGGAATACAAATTAGTTTAGAATGGAGTAAGATATTCTGGGGGAAAGCCCAAAACAAAACTGCAGTCTGTACAAAACAAATCATCCTAAAGAAGACATGCTTTTCTAAACTTGATTTTCATGTACCTTTCATTGAAATCATGTGCAACAATATTCTGTATTACAATAAATGTAATAAATTTTATATTTATGTATATCCCTTCCAGATATTTGTCACTTTTTGCTCGAAGACATGGACCAAAAAATTTAAGTTCCTTCTGATGAAGACAGCAAATTGGAAAAAAGGATCACATATGGAAACATTTTGCATGTCCTGCAATTTAAAAGTTGTCTCTATTTTCTTCCATATTCTTATTATTTCTTTTCAAAGTGTATTCCATTCTGTAAACTGCTGTTCAATATGTAATCCAGTGTTTTCTTTCACCATTTCTAGGTCTGTAGGGTATCATCATCTCTGTCAAAAGCTTGACTACAGATTTATTCTCTATGTGTCTTGTCTTCCATTGTTCCCTTGAGACTTGAGGCTCAATATTTGGGAATCATATGAAAGATTCCCAACCTTTTCTTGGGCGAAATGCAATCTGGCAAAGCCACTCTTTAAAACACTGATCCACTCCTTAGCATCTAAGGAAGGTAATATCACTCATTTTAATATGAGGATTGGCAAAAATAAAATTACCAGAATTCATTCCCCCACTTTCCTTATTCTTCCAAATGGATTACAAATTATTACAAATTCAACTTTATTTTCAAAGCTATACAGAGTGATTATTTTATCTATTATTCTTACTTTACTCAAATCTGAAATGTAGCATTTAAGTTTGTAATTAGATGAAAGCATTGCATTATTATGCCCCCTTTTATAAATTTAAGAACAAAAATAATTGTCTCGTTTGTCTCACCGTAAAACAGCACTTGAAACATACCTTGTCAGATTACAGATTTTCTATGCTAATTCCAAAAAGCCCCACTGCTATCTAGAGGTCTGAACTTAATCTGATTGATTTTAATTTAAATCAGTCCATAGAAATTGTGGGTCTGGATTAAAGTCTAAATCAACAAGGTCTTAAGAAAGTTCTACCCAAGTACTAACCTGCTCTAGTACTGGTTACCTTGACAGACTTGACAGGATCACAGCCCAAAACAGTATAGCATAACAGTTTGTAAAGTTAAATAGCAAAGTACTGAGTTCAATCAGAGCAAAAAACATTGTAATAGTATTTAAGACTTTGTATGATAAATGAATTTGTGACTTACCACAACACTCTGGACAGTCTGGATGTATTAGAACATTCATTCCATACCCTGGATAGCAGCGATCAACCTATACCATTTGCACAGTGCCTTCAATGTATATTTCAGGCAACGGTTCAGAGCTTTTCCTGCTAAGTTCCACTTGTTGCTTAAAAAAATCTCTCTATAAGGTGTTTTGCCTAAATTAAAACAAATAATATTTTTTCAGAATCTTTGATGGAAAGAGGTCAGAATACAAGAAAGACAAAAGAATGTGAGTATGAGCTAGGATTAAGATTTAAAGGATGTACCGCTAAATCTTTTGATTATAGCTGAATGGAAACAGGACGACAGTCTGATATTCTTCGATATCACAGAATCACAGAATGGTTGGTGTTGGAAGGGACCACTTGATATCATCTACTCCAACCTCCCTGCTAAAGCGGGGTCACCATGTTGCACAGGATTGCATCCAGGCGGGTTTTTAATATCTCCAGAGAAGGAGACTCTACAGCCTCTCTGGGCAGCCAGTTCCAGTGCTCTGTCACCCTCAAAGTAAAGAAGTTTTTCCTCATATTCAGATGGAGCTTCCTATGTTTCAGTTTGTGCCCATTGCCCCTTATCCTTTCACTGGGCACCACTGAGAAGAGTCTGGCCCCATCCTCCTGACACCCACCCTTAAGATATTTGTAAGCGTTGATAAGATTCCATCTCAGTCTCCTCTTCTCCAAGCTAAACAGACCCAGCTCTCTGAGCCTTTCCTTATAAGAGAGATGCTCCAGTCCCCTAATCACCTTCATAGCCCTCTGCTGGACTCTCTCCAGTAGTTCCTTGTCGTTCTTGAACTGGGGAGCCCAGAACTAGACACAGTACTCCAGATGTGGCCTCACCAGGGCAGGGCAGAGCAGAGGGGGAGGATAACCTCCCTTCACCTGCTGGCCACACTATTCCTGATGCATCCCAGGATACCACTGGCCTGCTTGGCCGCAAGGGCACACTGCTGGCTCATGGTTAACTTGTTGTCCACCAGGACTCCCAGGTCCTTTCTGCAGAGCTGCTTTCCAGCAGGTTGACCCCTAACCTGTATTGGTGCCTGGGGTTATTCCTCTCTAGGTGTAGGACCCTACGCTTGCCTTTGTTGAACTTCATTAGGTTCCTCTCCGCCCAACTCTCTAGCCTGTCTAGGTCTCACTGAATGGCAGTGCAGCCTTCTGGTGTATCAGTCACTCCTCCCAGTTTTGTATCATCAGCAAATTTGCTCTGTCCCTTCATCCAGGTCACTGATGAACAAGTCGAACAAGACCAGACCCAGTACTGACACCTGGGGAACACCACTAGCTACAGGCCTCCAACTAGACTCTGTGCCACTGATCACAACCCTCTGAGCTCTGCCATTCAGCCAGTTCTCAAGCGATCTCACTGTCCACTCATGTAACCCACATTTCCTGAGCTAACCTATGAGGATGTTATGGGAGACAGTGTCAAAAGCCTTGCTGAAGTCAAGGTAGACAACATCCACTGCTCTCCCCTCATCTACCCAGCCAGTCATGCCATCATAGAAGGCTATCAGATTGGTCAAGCATGATTTCCCCTTGGTGAATCCATGTTGATTACTCCTGATAACCTTTTCCTCCACATGCTTAGAGATGACATCCAGAATGAGCTGTTCCATCACCTTTCCAGGCATGGTGGTGAGGCTGACTGGCCTGTAGTTTCCTGGGTCTACCTTCTTGCCCTTTTTGAAGATTGGACTGACATTGGCTTTCCTCCAGTCCTCAGCCACCTCTCCTGTTCTCCATGACCTTTCAAAGATGATGGAGAGTGGCTTAGCAATAACATGTGCCAGCTCCCTCAGCACTCGTGGGTGCATCCCATCAAGGCCCATGGATCTGTGGGTGTCCAGTTTGCCTGAATGATCTCTAATCTGATCCTCCTCAACCAAGGGAAAGTCTTCCTTTCTCAGACTTTCTCTCCTGCCTCCAGGGTCTGGGATTCCTGAGGGCTGGCCTTAGCAGTAAAGACTGAAGCAAAGAAGGCATTCAGTAACTCCACCTTTTCTGTATCTTCTGTCACCAGGCCACCCACCTCATTTAGTGGTGGGCCCACATTTTCCCTAGTCTTCCTTTTGCTACTGATGTACTTGAAGAAGCCCTTCTTGTTGTCCTTGACATCTCTTGCCAGATTTAATTCCAAGTGGACCTTAGCCTTCCTCACTGCATCCCTGCATACTCTGACAACGTTCCCATATTCCTCCTAAGGGGCCTGTCCCCTTTTCCACATTCCATAAACTTCGTTCTTCCATTTGAGTTTTTCCAGAAGCTCCTTGCTCATCCATGCAGGTCTCCTGCCCCCTTTGCTTGATTTCTTACTCATAGGGATGCATCGATCTTGAGCTTGGAGGAAGCGATGCTTGAATATTAACCAGCTCTCTTGGACCCCTCAACTTTCTAGAGCCCTAACCCATGGGCTTCCTCCAAGTAGGTCCTTGAAGAGGCCAAAATTAGCTCTCTTGAAGTCCACAGTTGTAATCCTACTTATTGCCCTGCTTCCTCCACACAGGATCTTGAACTCCACCATCTCATGGTCACTGCAGCCAAGGCTGCCCCCAGCCTTCACATCCCCAACCAGTCCTTCTTTGTTTGTTAGTACAAGGTCCAGCAGCACACCTCTCCTCATTGGCTCCTCCACCACCTGTGTCAAAAAGTTATCCTCAGTGCTCTGCAGGAACCTCCTGGACTGCGTGTGCCTAGCTGTGTTGTCTTTCCAGCAGATATCAGGGTGGTTGAAGTCCCCCATGAGAACCAGGGCCTGTGATCATGAGGCTAGTTTCAGCTGTCTGTAGAAGGCCTCATCAACTTCCTCTTCCTGATCAGGCAGCCTGTAGTAAACACCCACAACAGTGTCACCCATATGTTGGTTTTAATTTAGATAAACCTTGATCAATTAATGCAATGACTTTGAAAGTGTTCAGGTTTATGCAAATAGAACTTTAAAAGCTAATCCATGGCAATTTTGCCGACATTAGACATCTGTAGCCCAACATCAATAGACTTGCAGCTTTACCATCTCCATAGGTACTATTATTTATGTCCACTTATATTTCAGACATACTTTCCATCTTTATTAGCTATTTCTGTTCAATAAAAACAAAATGCCAAAGGTCTCCTGAAGCCAAGTTAAATAAGGGGATTATTATTATATCAATCAAATATAATCACGGGAGACTCATTCCCTTACTCAAAAAGGTTTGCACCAATACAATCCTAGATAGGAGAAACATTCTTTTCAATCAGTGCAGAACCAGTAGCACAGAATCACAGAAATGATAGGATACAAGGGAGCTCTATTCCATCGCATCTACTCCATCTCCCTAGCCAAAGGCAATGCTTATTTTTAAAAATCCTTTATTTTCTCTGGAATTTTGCACCATTTTTTATGAAGTGTCTTCCACTGGAATATTAAAGAATTTAAGTCATAGTAGTTAAAATTGAAAATGTGAATTCTAACTGGCTAAAATATATAAACTATGTAACAAAAAATAGACCCATTAGCAATATGACAAAGTCTAACAGTAAAAAGTATCAATGCTTCCTATCAGACAGTACTTCATTTGCATACAGGGATTAATTATATATACATAAATACTAAAAAGAAAAAGCAAAAAAAAACCTTTAATAGGCTTGCAAGCTTCAGTACGCACACAAATTGGCAAAACCAGATTTATTCATGCTCTCTTAATTTGATCCTCTTGTCTGTATGAAAAGATGAACTTTGATCATGAGCTTTCCCCACAAATTTAGGGTTTTTTTCAGTGGACAAGATGGAAGCTGCTTAATGAGTACAATGTTATTTTAGATTCCCTCAGCCCTCCACTGGAATCCCAAAGCATGAGTTGCATACCTGCTATTTCTTGGTATTCCTCCTGTACTTCCCTTCCCCTTTCTCCTTTCCCCTTCTAGAACTTCTGAATTAGCAGTTAACCTAGTAAGCAAAACTCTGGCTTCTGGTTCTCTACTGTAAAAGCCAAACACCTTCAAGCGGCTAAAATTCTGCCAGATCATTAATAAAACCACTTTGAAGTGATGGAAAGGCACTCCCATTGCAAAACAGCACATTTAGTATTTATAAGATAGCACATGTTCAAAGTTTCCCCATGGTCTTGTCACTTTTCATACTCTTAATATACTGTCTTTAATATAGACTGATAGTGGGATCTGCCTTATCTATAATGGCAAGAGAATATTAGCAATTTTAACTGATACAAATTTTATATCCACTAAAACATTTGTATCAATTTATTAATTTACTAAGCAAAGTATGTTTCATTTTTTATGTTATTATACTTTATTGTGAGAGTAGCTTATTATGTTAGTTGCTTTTTTATTCCATCTACTGTACCTTGTTTAGTCTATGAGATGAATGACAAGCACTTTGCTGACATAGCCTGTTGTGTTTTTCTTTGTCTAAGGAAGCAACTGTAACAAATCACAATCTGTTTATAGAAGAACAAAGTCAATGAAATCAGCATTTTTTTTTTAACTAGTTTAAGATTCTAGTCAGTTCTGATGCAAGTATTTAGGACTTTTTACCGTATTTCAGATACCTAACTTGCAATGTTTTAAAGAAATCACAGAGCTTATCCTCTTATAGATATTACACGTCTATGTCTAATTGTCGGTATACGTAAATATTTTATGGGAACTGTCATTTATTTGTAAATTTTAATGGCAAGGAAATGTATAATTCTGGACTCTTCCCAGATTCATAAATATCTGAACCCTTTCAAAAGAAATAAGCGACTCCCTCTCTAATTACCTGCCTGCCTTGTGGTTTTATGAAGACTCGGGTTTTAAAACAGTCATCCAGGAGCTCTAACAGTTCAAGCTTCTGACTGTTTCTGCAATGGACTCAAGTTTTCTCTCAAGAACAATAAATCAGGGCAATATCTAGTGCTTTTAAAGATTTTCCCTGCTCCCCACCCTGTACAAACACATGAGTTCCTGAGCCTCACCTACTCAACCCTTTACATTCTCGCAGGAATGGTTATGACGCATAGAACCGAAGGAAGACTTCAAGTATGGACTAAAGAAAAGGCATAGCTACA
The DNA here is from genome assembly GCA_020745775.1 of Theristicus caerulescens. NCBI lineage: Eukaryota > Metazoa > Chordata > Aves > Pelecaniformes > Threskiornithidae > Theristicus > Theristicus caerulescens. Next base: position 91,339,916 of record CM036558.1, read on the forward strand.
TTTTAGTAATCCATTTGCATGGATCCACATTCCTTTTCAACTGACTAGTAGTAACATGTTATGGTGAAGGCCTGGGAAATAGTTAACTAAGCTGCTGGACTGCTCTCCAGAACAGACATTAGAGTAAGCTGCCATATTAAGAATGAAATTATCTGTTAACATGTGAATTTAACTCCTTATATTATAAGCTTTACCTACCTCTGTCATGGAAGTAATTCTGAAACACCAAATGCTACTTAGAAATCAAAAAGTACTTTCTAAGACTTCAAGCTACTTAAGAATATGTAGTTTACCACTGGGTCGTATCAAAGTTTACATCCACCTAAATCTCTAACTGGAGAATTCCTCCTCCTAATGTTCAAATATTCTATAAAGCCTGCACATTAGCTAAATCTCATTTATGTAGTTTCAATAACCTTAGAATTAACCTTAACTAACTATGCTATCAGTAATGAGACTCTTCAGATACGTCAGTGCTATCCACTACAAATACAATTTTCAGAGAAATACAACTGACTAATAGTTTCATTGGGTTTATAAGTAATTATATTTAATTTTGAAGAAAATTAAAATTGGAAAGTGGAAAGTGAAGCATAATTGGTATACTTTGTTCAGAAGGGGATCTTTTCAAATTGCATTTCTTGATACATGGTGACTAATACAATATATGAAAACAATGGCCTTTTTAGAGCTGAAATAATTAGAAACAGTAAGTTGAAGAAAATATTGCAGATGTTCTTACATGCATTCATCTCAACAATTACAAAATCCATCTCCTCAGGTTTTAGATATCTCTTAATAACAGAAAGGACCTCAAGTGAACTGAACATATATTAGGACTGTTTTACAGGTTCCTTCAGACCTCACTCACAGCATAAAGGAGTTGAGACTTTCTTTTCAAATGATTTCAGTGTTCAGAAGGAATAATTCTGAGAACAAGACTCAAGAAAAAAAATATCTCCTTTGGATTGACATGACACTGAGATTTCTGACTTTGTGAACAGAGAAGGACTTGTGGGTGATGTGACACCTGGAGGCCATCTTGGGCATAGCGATCATGAAATGATAAGAGTTTTCGATTCCTGGAGAAGTAAGGAGGGGGGTCAGCAGAACTGCTACCTTGGACTTGTGGAGAGCAGGCTTTGGCCTGTTTAGGCACTTGGTTGACGGAGTCCCTTGGGAGGCAGTCCTGAAGGGCAGAGGAGTCCAAGAAGGCTGGACATTCTTCAAGAAGGAAATCTGAAAGATGCAGGAGCAGGCCGTCCCCATGTGCCGAAAGATGAGCCGGCAGGGAAGAAGACCAGCCTGGCTGACCAGAGAGCTTTGGCTGGAACTCAGGAAAAAAAGGAGAGTTTATGACCTTTGGAAGAAGGAGCAGGCAACTCAGGAGGACTACAAGGATGTTGTGAGGTTATGCAGGGAGAAAATTAGAAGGGCCAAAGCCCAACTGGAACTTAATCTGGCTACTGCCGTAAAATACAACAAACAAATGTTTCTACAAATACCTTAGCAATAAAAGAAGAGCTAAGGAGAATCTCCATCCTTTATTGGATGCGGGGGGAAACATAGTGACAAAGGCTGAGGAAAAGGCTGAGGTACTTAATGCCTTCTTTGCCTCAGTCTTTAACAGTCAGACCAGTTGTTCTCAGGGTACCCAGCCCCCTGAACTGGAGGACAGGAATGGGGAGCAGAATGAAGCCCCCATAATCTATGGGGAAATGGTTAGTGACCTGCTACACCACGTAGACGCACACAAGTCTATGGGGCCGGATGGGATCCACCCATGGGTATGGAGGGAACTGGCGGAAGTGCTCACCAAGCCACTTTGCATCATCTATCAGCAGCCCTGGCTAACCAGGGAGGTCTCAGTTGACTGGAAGTTGGCAAATGTGATGCCCATCTACAAGAAGGGTCAGAAGGAGGATCCGGGGAACTACAGGCCTGTCAGCCTGACCTCGGTGCTGGGGAAGGTTATGGAGCAGATCATCTTGAGTGCCATCATGTGACATGTACAGGACAACCAGGGGCTCAGGCTCAGTCAGCATGGGTTTATGAAAGGCAGGTCCTGCTTGACCAACCTGATCTCCTTCTATGACAAGGTGACCTGCTTAGTGGATGAGGGAAAGGCTGTGGATGTTGCCTACCTGGAGTTTAGTAAAGCCTTTGACACCGTTTCCCACAGCATTCTCCTGGAGAAACTGGCTGCTCATGGTTTGGATGGGCACACTCTTTGCTGGGTAAAGAACTGGCTGGATGGCCAGGCCCAAAGACTTGTGGTGAATGGAGTTAAATCCAGTTGGTGGCCAGTCACAAGTGGCATTCCCCAGGGCTCAGTAGTGGGGCCAGTTCTGTTCAGTATCTTTATCAACGATCTGGAAGAGGGGACTGAGTGCACCCTCAGTAAGTCTGCAGATGACACCAAATTGGGCAGGAGCATTGATCTGCTGGACGGTAGGAAGGCTCCACAGAAGACAGGCTGGATTGATGGGCCAAGGCCAACTGTGTGAGATTCAACAGGGCTCAGTGCCAGGTCCTGCACTTGGGTCACAACAACCTCACGGAACGCTACAGGCTTGGGGAGGAGTGGCTGGAGAGCTGCCTGGCAGAAAAGGACCTGGGGGTGTTGGTCGACAGCTGGATGAATATGAGCCAGCAGCGTGCCCAGATGGCCAAGAAGGTCAATAGCATCCTGGCTTGCATCAGGTAAAGTGTGGCCAGCAGGACTAGGGAAGTGATCGTCCCCTTGTACTCAGCACTGGTGAGGCTGCACCTCGAGTACTGTGTTCAGTTTTGGGCCCCTCACTTCAAGAAGGACATTGAGGTGCTGGAGTGTGTCCAAAGACGGGCAATGAAGCTGGTGAAGGGTCTGGAGCACAAGTCTTATTGTGGAATGGCTGAGGGAGTTGGAGTTGTTTAGTCTGCAGAAGAGGAGGCTGAGGGGAGACCTTATTGCTCTCTACAACTAAGAGAAAGGAGGTTGTAGAGAGGTGAGGATTGGTCTCTTCTCCCAAGTAACAAGTGATAGGACAAGAGGAAATGGCCTCAAGTTGCACCAGGGCAGGTTTAGGTTGGATATTAGGAAAAATTTCTTCTCTGAAAGGGTAGTCAGGCACTGGAACAGGCTGCCCAGGGAAGTGGTGGAGTCCCCATCCCTGGAGGTCTTTAAAAGACGTGTCGATGTGGTGCTTAGGGACATGGTTTAGTGGTGGACTTGGCAGTGCTAGGTTAATGGTTGGACTCAATGATCTTAAAGGTCCTTTCCAACCTAAACGATTCTATGATTCTATTCTATGACTTCCACGGTTAATGTCATTAGTGAAAAGCTGGTAATGGAAACATGTTATAAAAACAAATTCATGTTAAAGTGAAAATGTATTTTTAATAACTAAACTTTATCAAAGGAGGATAAGTAACTAAGACACTGTGAGGTCTTTATTTATGTATAAACATAAACTCATTTAAGTATAAACACACCCAAATATCAGATACAAAGTTTTATAATTATTACCATGCATAATCACACTCAGTAAGAATCCTTAAATATCCCATAATTTGGTGATATCTTCCCAAGCCACCTAATGATTTGCTTTAAGTGAAGTCAACTCAATACTTTTGGCAACTCAGTTTTACCTGCGTCTCCTTTAGGCTCCTTTTGTTTTAAAGAAATGGAACATTATGACATCTCCCTCTTTTATTATTGCCACTTAAGAAATGAAAGGTTAAGAACTGAGGTTCATCTCATTTAACTTTAGTTCTTGAAAATTAGACATCCAGTCTTAGTCTGTTGTTTGGAAGCTGTTTATAAAGACCAAGGCACATCCATGGAGTGATTTATACACCTGTTGGAGGTGGTGAGACGAAGGTAATCTGAGGAGTTACAGAATATACTGTATCACCTTCCTGCCTAGTCAGTGTGCATCAAGAGACATGATAATGTTTTGTGACACAAAATTAAAAACATATTGATCTATCCACAGCTATAAAAAGTTATAAAACTCTTCTAATATAATGTAAAAAATGCACTTTTGAGTAGAGCAACTACCTTTTTGATATTGACATGAATTTCACATGCAATACTTTGAAGCATTTTTACAATCAAGAAACTTTATTATTAAACCCTTACAATACTTTCTGCATATAAGCAGTAAATACATTCCATTAACTACAAAAATTCTAACCATTCTTTAAAAGCAAGGCAGATTTTTACCTGAAGATGTAAAGAAGATTTCATTCTGTAGACTTCCTCTCTGTATTTTTACATGATGGCATTCTGACTTAATTAATGTAACCTTACAAGAAAGGTCAGCAACAAGTTTGCTTAGTATCTGAAGCATTGCTTTCTCAAAAGAAGTATTATGAGTACTGTTGCAGGGGGCTGCGTGATACCAGGCTGTGAACTCATAGTAATTTTTAGTTTCAGAATAAGCTGCAGGAAAAAATGTGGAAGATGAGAGGAACATATATGATGTAAAAAGAAGAAAAGTAAAAGTTGTGTATTTGAAAATAAAATGGCCAATTTAAATCCTTAATTTATAAACAAAACCTATTTTGCACCCCCAGAGAATTTTTAATGATAAAATGGTGTATGCTGGGCCAGCTGGAAACACCTAAGAGTTTTTACAAGTTGATGTTCTTATTTATATCCATAGATAAGTCTTACTCTTTATTATTGTAATTTTTTAATTTTTAAACCAACAGCAGATTACAGTAAAGGGATCAGGATTATGAAAGCCAAGGTTAAGCAAACAAAATACCCCTTAGTATGTGACACAATATTTCATCTCACACATTATGGCCAGTTATAGTAGTGTGTTATATATATTTTTAGTCAACTATCGCAAAAGTATTTTAAAGGGCTTAAAAACTGAATCCTCTTCCCCAGAGATCAATAGAAGATGCAACTAATAAGATGAACAGGAATTCCTTCTCTCTGAGCAGAAGTAACTAAAAAAGCTTCCAAATAGGTATGAAATTTACTTCATATGGATGGATCAACTATTTCACCTTTACTGCGAAGCTAAATGCATACCTGGGCATCTTTTACAAATAAACCAATGTACCATAAAATGTGTGTTTCTAGTTATTTCTTGATAACAGAGCACAATGTTAAATAGAAAGTGGGAGTAAAAGAATGAAGAACAGGGGTCATGATGTGGGTATAATCACAGAAAGGAGAAGGGGGCGGTGGGGAAGAAAGAACGAAGGAATAGAAACTGAACCAGCTGAAAGAAGAAGCAAAACATCCAAAATATGGTACCCAATTAAGACAGCTCATTAGATCCTCTGCCTTGCTTTTGCCTCCCCCGTTTCCTTTCCCTTGCTGCTGCATGTTCCAGATTTTTTTGTATATATGTATGAAACTATAATTTTGTATGCTAACATTCAGATTGGATCCTTACTGAAGGATGTAAGTCTGCATTACTGAAAACTGTAACCTTTTCCATTAAAACTGTTTCAAAGAAACTTTTTCTTTTCCAGTTCTGCCAAGCAAGCTAGCTGCTAACAGTCATGGTTATTCTGTATGAAGGCTACTGTGCCAAAGTAAAATTAATTTACATGAGAGGTTAATTTAGGTTATTGTCATCTACCGTGTTTCTAAATGATCACTGGTACGCATTTTACATTCAAGATCAGACATAGTTCCTGCTGAAGGCAATAGGAACTCTTGCCTACATCTCCACAAGAATAAAGTATCCTCTAAAGAAGAAAAGAGCTAGTAATGAATAAATGACGTTGCTTTTACAGTCTTCCACTTTATCAAAGACTCTTTACCTGCTGACAGAAGAAAATGTAATCAGAACAGGAAAGAATAAGCTACAAATATTACATCATTAAATGATACATACTTAAAAAACACATTCAGGTAATAATTAGGCATTAACGTGTGAAATCTGTACAGCTGTGCTAAAATTAATCTTATAAAGAATAATTCAGTTTAAAATTATACTATTTTAACGTTATTAAGGATTATTGCCTATTCAGTTTTCTATATTTCATTATGTTTTATGTTTCTTTTTTAAAAAGAATGGTATTCATATGTTTCTCAGTCAGCCACTGAGCTTTATTTAAGGTTCTGTAAATGACATTAAATGAACTGCCTGGTAGTAACTAATATTAAAAACAATTTCCCAGAGAAACAGAATGTGTTTATCTCTGCAAATTAAATTCTAAATAAGCCTACTTATTTAAAAATAGCAACACACATTTTAAAAAATAAAACTTTTTCAAGGCAACAACACACTTACCTGGATTGATAACTTACCATAAATAAGATATTTTATTACAAGGTTTTTATCAGGTTGCATTGCTGGTAGCTTATAAACAATGGAACAAGTGTAAATTCCACTCAGGTTTAAGTGTCTCAATATTAAAGTTCCTGCTGGTGATATTTGCACACTGCTATTTTCTAGTAAAGACAAAAATGAAATAAATTTATTTGTCATCATGAGAAAATGCAGAAAGCAAGGGTCCAAATGGTTATTTACTGTTAAGCTGTGCACAAAATAATAATATTATGGATTCAGCTGAAGGCACGGGACTCAGAAACTGAAGCTGATTGGGTGTCACTTGGTTCAGCATTACAAGAATATGCCTTATTGCTCCTGTGTTTTTAAGTATTGGTTGTCAAAGCAGTCCTAGAAACCCGTTTTTATTTGATCTCAGACATCTGTTGTTCTCTCCAATAAGCACTTCCAAGAGCAAAAAACTCCCAGATACAAAGGACAAATTGGGCAAATAATCTCTTTTTACACGTCTATATAGTCAAACTGACTACTAAGCTTTCAGTCTTCAGGAACTGCCTCACAAATTAGCTGCTGGTGGTGTTTAACATGCAGTAAACGTCAAAGTAGGCAAGACAGGAAGTTCAAGTGAAGCAAGTATTGTATAACAGACCTTCCAAAAAAATGATATGTATATGCCAAAATGAGAATCGTGTATGTTTAAGATGATTGTAAAATAATCCTTCTGTATGGAAAGATATGCATTGTTATGGTGGCCAAAGTTTTAACACAACTCCTTAGTTCAAGGCAGAGAGGAAGTAGGGTCCTACTTCAAAGGACAAATCATAAGCATGGTTCTTTAACTAGGTTTGTAAAGAGAAAGGAAAGCACTGCTTAACGTCAGATTTGGACACTGATAATGAGCCATACAGTTGTCCCATGTAGCCTGCATGAGGGTTACATGATGCCAGTCCTTTCCTGACTTGAAAAGTCTTCAGGCAGTAACAATATAGATATGGGTTTCTTAAATAGTAATATGCAGCCTATCTTGCTGGCAGCTGTCAAAGAAAACCTCGGGAACCACTGGATTAGGGTTGATTATAAAAGACTTCGAGGTAAAATACTCACTTTGATAAAATATTTTGAGAATGGATTTTTCTTTCCATTTTCAGATGCCAAAAAAAAAATATTTTTAACATCCTAAATAATTTAGACCTTTTATGTAGATGATGGAAGCTTAGATAATTAGTGTGGTGCAAAAGCAGCACATTTTTAGACTGAAAAAATCAATGCTAAGGACATGAGATCTATACTACACACATCTTAGGGATTTTACTTCAGACCAATCCTAATGTGGTTTTACAGTTTGAGTATGCATTATTTCTCAAAGCAAACCTTTCCAATTAGCTTCATCTAAAAGGAATCCAGTTTGTGCACTCAAAGACCAGACCATAATCCAAACAAAGTGTGGTAAGTGGGTACAGTCGAGCAATTCACTTCAAAGCCACACTCCTATTCAAACTAACGTTACTGTAGATGCACGTTGATTTTCCTGGTATGAGATTTTAAGAAAGATACTGGGAAAAAAATAGCCTGATTGAGTGCATCTTTTCACATACTTGGCAGGAGGGTGTAGGAAAACTTTGTTCCTCAGGAAACCATTTAATCTTTTAATTAACTTAATTTTGTCATATATATCACTGTGTTTAAAAAAAAATTCAAGTGCTGATAAAAAAGAGTACTATTAAAAGGACTGAAAGTGCAAATTCTTTGACAAGAATGGTTTAGGATTCCATATCAGCCTAGGCTCTCACATTAATGGCACACTGTCTTTCATTTTTTGGATGATGAAGACGTTTTTAATCTGATGATAAACTACTCAGGATGCTAAATCTATAAAGTAGGATGTCATTTGCTACTGTATGCTGGAATAGTTATCAGATTAATATTGTCAGAAAACCAGCATAGATTTAAGAACTATAGTTCTGATCTTGGGCATATGCAACTGCCCTGTGTGGGCCAAAAGCAACACCACCGTTAGTTGACTGGATAGCTGGAGCACCTTTAAGATATATCGCAGACAGCTTTGCTGTACTTATAAAATACATTACTGAACTACAAAGATAACAAGAAGTCTGCTAAAGACAAAGCTTGGAAATCCAGCGATGAGATCTGGTAACAAATATTTTTTGAAAGTACGTCAGCAGAAATGGAGAAGTGTTCTTCTGATGGACTGAGTCACTGAGCTTATTACAGAATTTTATCCCACCTTGAACAATGAATGCTTCATATACCAGAAAAGATCAGAATGTATACATAGTAAGCATTAATTATTTTAATGGTATGTCTGTGTGTGAAGAATCTCCTTTTGGATCATGAAATCAAGAGCATATCATGTTGTTTGGAGGGTTTTTTTTTTCCCTAGTGTTATAATAGAAACCACACTTAAAACACCTTGCTCCATGGGATTATCTCAATGAATTCTGCCAACTCAGATGAATTTGGGTTCACAAAACAGACTGTTAGCTTTAAAATGAAATTTTAAAAGTGATTAAGCCATCCACCCTTTTCTTAAATCTTTCTTCCATCTTATTCCTCTGCAGCAGGTTCAGTAAGACAGGTGAGCAGGATTACATTATATGATTTAGTATGTCTCTGTACACAGGAGGCATTTCACATGCATGATGGACAAAAAAGCAATGTGATCAAGTTCAGAGGTTCCCTGGAGTCAGTGAAAACTGGCATGATTTAAAACAGAACAGAAGGGTTTTTTTAATTCAAAGAGAGGAAGCTAGACCATTTTCAGGATCCTCAGGAATCAGAAGGATGCAAAACAGAGCTATTCCTATGAGAATTATGTTACAGAGACTAAATCCCTTAACTTTCCATACCCTTGTATAATTATATTGAAAACTAAGTGTTCCTATATTTTAGTTTCTCTGTTTACTAAACTTAAAACCAACAGATTGATTCTCCTTCCAGTTCTTTCAGTGCAAAAAAGTTACTCCCCATCCTCCCACCCCATTTCTTATTCAGATCAGTTTTGCAGTAGAGCAACTTCTGTATTTTGAAATTATATATTAAGAACAAAAGTAAATGACAGCAGAATCAGGCCAACGGACTTTTCAGAAGCAGATTTTTCAGACATTTAGAAACAGATAGCAATCCAGATCATAAATTCTAATCTTCAGATTAAACTACTCAGCATGTTCAAATTTAAATATGCAATATCTAAATATGTCCAAATAGGTAAACTCAGTGATGAATTATACATGTACAGAAACAAAAGCTAACACAGTATATAATAAACCTGAGCTCACCTGAAAAGTTTCTTAGGAATGAAACATACTCTGTTTTGTAGTCCAGACAGGAGTCTGACAGTCTCTCAGGAAACACAGATAAGTCATGTATCAGTTATAAGGATAGCATGAGTATACAGATATACGCATCTACTAAAAGCAGCTTCATATTTCTTCTGATTCTCTTTCCTTCCCTCTCCACAGAAGAACTGTTTGATATACCAATAGCAGGTTTTAGAGTATCTGGGATTTAGCTTGTAGTTCAGAGTCTGAGTGCAGTATTTAATTTGTCAGTTGCTTTGTTTTACAAAACTATAATACACACTTTTTTCAGTCCTATGAAAGGACAGTCACAATCTTCTGACACAAATATTCCTTCTATGCATATATTAGGTGGCAATGTGTACGAAAAGCAGTCAACTTCCATTACATCCAAATTCCTAGGTTCATTTTCACCAAACTAGAACAGGCCTATTCCAATGTCTTTGTTCGGAAATAAAGATCAAAATGCTTTATCTTTTTTGTTCTATTTAGCTGTTCAGAACACCATCAAAAATGCTGGTTTATGCAGTAAAACTTTAAGATCCAGAACATAAGAATCAATAACTTTAGGTTTTTTCCTCCACTTAAAGTGTATTTTGAAAAAACTCTTATTCTCAACCAGCCCAACAGCTGTTTAAAAACTTCAATTTCCAGATCTTAGTACAAAAGTGTCACTATGCTAAGTGAAGAAAAATGACTGGCTAATTTTAAAGTTGTAATGATTTTAAATTACATTTTGTGCAGTATTTAATTTTTCATTACTCTTTCAACTGCACATAAGTGGACTGGAACTATCTGTGAACAAAGCTGCTTGTTCAAAACACAGAACTGTTTTTTAATGGCTACAGAAAGAAAAGCATTTACTGCTCTTTGTGAGCTTTTACTGTAGTCATGATGTTTGATGTATATAGCTAGACAGAGTTTTGGGGCACAAAACACCTTCTTAGGGTGTGTGTCAAGGGCTGATGTGCCTGAAAGAGAATCTGATTTTTCTAACTATGACAGATAGTACAATGAAAGACAGGCTCTCTTCCTTCAGATTTTATGCTTAAATAATTGCATTTATTTTGAAGCATTCCAAGAAGCAGTGTTTTGTTAGTCTTTCCTAAAACTCAATTCACAATTCTGCTTTTCCACTGAAAGGATTCTTTTCTTTCCCACAACCACACTGAAAAAGTATGAAATAGTGTATCAAGCAAGGTTTATGAATCCTAATTTCCTACTGTTATGGAGATTCGCTATGATAGAAGACTAACTAGTCACACTAAAACCCAGATTATTTTTACCACTTAGGATTACACCTGTTCTAAAAGGAGGCCAAATGATCAAATTGTTTTACACAGCAAACATTTAATGAGCTAGAAACTTTAAACAGCTTTTTGTCTGTTTATACTTTATTTTCTCGGAGTCAAAAAAAATGAATGTGACAACAGCCCTAGGAGACTAAGTAGTATCTCTGTGGTATTTACCCAGATTTGTGGTGGCTGAAGCTGAAGTCCTCTCATTACCGCTTTTTTAAAATAATTTTTTTTAAACCTCTCTCATCCCTATAGAAAGTTATTTCAGGAAAACATAAGTTTTCTTCTCTTACTGAAATTTTTTTTGCCCACCTGCTGCTGATTCTAGTACACCTGAAGTTGCCGCAGAGCCAAGAACCTCTGCCACCATAGCTTTTTTGCTAGTGAACCAAGGTTGACATAGCAACTTGTGATACTACTGAAGCAATCTGCCCAAAGAGATTTAAACCTGTCAAATGGAAGAAGTCTGAGGTCTCCATGGTTTTCTGTTCTACATTCTTGAAACTGCTGTTTGAGTAAACAGAAGCCAGAGGAGTGAAACGGGCAATTTTTGTTAATTGTGAATCAGAAGGTTGTCTTCTGTCTGATCAGATTAAGCTCAGTACTTAAACACATGACGATATACCTGATACTGTGTCTGTCATGCATCACAAACTGGGCATCAAAATATATCAGTTACAACGCAGGACACTCAGCTAACCAGATTATATCCATCCCAAGGGATATTAACAGTTTCATGTAAAATGCCATAGCCCACAGGCTTAAGTATAAGCAAACCCACCTATACCACTTTGAGGCAAAGAATGCTAAAAATTTTTTCTGAGGGTGAAGTCTGTTGTCAGATTCAGAGCAAAACCACAGTGTAGTGTTCGATGTCATATAAATGTGAAATGCTCTACTATGAAGGCTGGCATGCAGAGGATTAAGTATGAAGAATCACAATGGTGAAAATGGTATTTCAGATTGTGTAACAATGGGAAAAGTTACTTGAAAACATAAGACCAAGGACACAGTTCTGATAGACAGCAGTACAGACTAAGAGGAAAACAAATAGGATTTGGAAACACTGCCATTGTAAAAGGATGAATAGTTCATAAACTAAATTGTAAACTAAAATAAGAGATTAAACAGGTTTATAAATTCAACACAATGCATATTGTCCTTTTAAAAAATGAAATTACACTAAAGGTTAAATGAGACATACACAGAAGGAAACAAAAAACAAAACCCAGGTTCCCTGCTCAGACTTGGAAAGATATTGCTGAGAGTCAGTCACGATCTCTAAGCAATCCTAGTTATGGGAGAAAAAACTGCATGTACAAGTAGCCCAACATACTCCATGCAGAAACAATGATTTGGGGTTTTCATGCCGTACTAGCAGTTTAGGACAATGATTTCATTAGAGGCATCTTTCTGAAAAAGAATGTTTAAATTTTCCTTGAGCAAATTGACCAGAAATTAAAACTGGCAAGGGATGTGAAGGGCCAACAGAAACACATGCAATTGAGGAAGAGCACTAAAAATGTTGGCTCCGGGCTGAATGGGGCTGAATGACCCAGTGACAAATGACATGGAAAACACTGAAGTATGCAACGCCACCTTTGTTACACTCGTTCCTAGCAAGGGCTGCTTTCCAGCTCTGCCCCAGGCTCTACCAGAGTTTAGGGGAGATGCTACAGGGAGAGAGAAGTGTGGTGTTAAGGACTTCCTTAAGTGAGCTGGACATATACAAGTCTATAGACCAGAAGGAGATATATCTGAGGATGCTGAGGGAGCTGACTAATTAATGACTGTTATGGTGATGAGGTCCCCAATGACCAGAAAGACCAAAAAATACATCCATTGTAAAAACAGGCAAGGAGGAAGACCCAAGGAATCCGAGGTCAGCCATCCTCACCTCAGGCCCTGCAGAGATGATAGAACCGCTGGAAGTAATTTCCAGATGCATGAATGCCAAGGCAGTGATTGAGAACAGGCAGCATCAACTTGCCATTGGCAAATCATGGCTGACCTGTCCAGGTGTCTTCTGGAATTAAATGACTGCCTCTGAGGCTGAGGGGAAAGCAGTAGATGTCATACACACTGAAAGTCTTTAGCAAAGATTTCAGTATGGTCCTCCATCACATCCTTGTAGCCCAACTATGGACATAGGGACTAGGTGAGTGGAATACAAGATGGATGAAAAACTGTCTGTGTTGTCATTTTGAAGATTGGTCTACCTAGCAGCCAGTTATGAAGAGCTTTCCTCACGACCGATAAAAGCACCAGAACAGCTTAACATCTTTACCAGTAGCCTACACTACAGGACTGAATGCCTTCTTGCCCAGTATGCAAAAGACATCAAATTGGCAGGGTGGCTGATACACTACAGGACATTGCTGCCAGTCAGTGGGACCTTGCATGACCAGAGAGACAATCTGCCAGAAACCTCATGAAGGTCAACAGTGATAAATGCAAAGTCCTACACCTGAAACAGAATAAGAGCAGCAACATATGCAGATGGGGACCAGATGACTTGGGAGCCGCCTTGCAAAAAAGTACCTGGGAGTCCTGGTGGATTTTAAACTAAACATGAATCAGAAACACACTTTTGCAGCAGTGAAGGCTAACTGCATACTGGGCTGCATTAGCAACAGTATATCCAGCAGGTCAAAAGAAGGGATTATTCTCTCCCTACGCGGCACTCATTTGGGCACTCTGGAACACTGTGTCCAGTTTTGACTCCTCAGTACAAGACAGATACTAACAAATGGGAGCAAGTCAACAAGAAGACTTCTGAGATTATTAGGGAGTTGGAGCGTAGGACAAGAGACAGAGGAAACTGGGATTTTTACCCTAGAGAAGTCTAAGGAGGGAAATGCAATCCTTTACTACCTAAGGGGAGATACAGGGAAGAATAACGCATACTTTTTAAGAGGTGCACCACAAAAGGATAAGCAGCAACAATGACAAGTTGCAATAAGGGAAATTATGATTGAAAATAAGAAAAAAGAGGAACAGGTTGCACAGAAAAGACAGAAAATCTCCAAGGACAGAGATTCCCCAAACTCAAGTGGTCAAGGCTCTGAGCAACTTCATATCTGAAGGTAGACTGCCATTGAGCAGGCAGTTGGGCTAGATCACACCACCCATCATCCTACTATTCTCTCCTTGTAGAACACTCCTATCTGTCTCTCAGTGCAGCAAAGAATGTCATCCTCAGCCTCTGTTGCATCTAACATGCCCTGCTCCGTCTAGTACTCTATAGAGATGGCACCATTCTTTACAAAGATCTGAAAATGTGTTTTAGTTTGGTTATCTCATCCCTTTCTTTCTGAACAGTGAAAGTTAATTTATACGATACACATACAAACACTTGCAAAGTATCCTCAGTTACTTCTCCTTTTACATTCCCACCTTTATAACCCTCATGCTGCTTTGGTGGCGGGGAGCAGGGGGAAGAGGAGAGGGTGTGGGGGAACATGTAAGAAAATAAATCCTTACCGAAGAGAGACCACTACTTGGTCCATTCCACTGGAATATTGGATCAATCAGTTCTAAGTTTTGCAGGTGATTTGTAAGACATAAAATACTTGGACTGTTGTGATTCAGCTTGACATAAACTTTAACTGAAAAAAAAATTATCATTAACATCAAATATTTATCAATGGTATCCTAACAGTGAGCTATATAAATTTCAAGACAGTGGTTCAACAATGATCTTGAATGGAGATCTAATTTTGGGACCGGTTCTGTTATCTCTACCATCAAAATGAAATGCAAAATAGAGAGCAGGTTTGTTTTCTCTGGAAAATAAAATTAAGAGAATTCTTTCTAGTTCTAGGCTTATCTGGTTGTGTAAACAAGCACAGTGCACTGTAACATCCTTCTGAATGGAGTATGTCACTTAGTAGGTTCTCACAAGCATGGGCTTCTGCAGCGTTATGTCTCAATTGGTCTCCAACACACACGGAGAGAGTGAAGTTGCAGGATACTCAGACTTGAAAGCTTGCTGTTTCCATTCTATTAGCAATTGCCTTTTACCAATGCATGACATATTTGCTTAAAAAGGGTATAGTGTTGTAGCTCACTAAATGGTGACCTGCCTATTGTTTAATTCAGACATAATGAGATAGGAAGCAAACTGAGTAAGGTAAGGATCTACTTAGTCTTTTCCCATGGTAAAGCAGGTGTGCATGTCTTGTATGCAATTTGTAGCATACAGGTGCTTCTAGATCTTCAGTTGTCATAACCACTTCCATAATATGCAGGCTTTCAGTGTGTACAATTTGTTTTATTTCCCTAAATTGAATATACCATGCTGTGTATCAGGCTACCCTAATGCCACTGAAAAGCTACAATTAGTATAAAACATTACAGCTACTACATCTGCGATTTGGAGAATCTGACTAATAATTAAAACTGAATCAAATAAGTAGATTACCACAATGTTGTCTTACTGTTGACGATTTCAGATTCCCTGCAACTGGAAAACAGTTTAAGTATTTGTTGCAGGAAGGGATTAATGCTCAGAAAAACAGTTTTCACTTTTCCATTGTGGCAACTGGTGGTAATGCCACCACAGTTTTCTCTCCTCCCCAAGTATGATTGTTCGCTTTCATTAAAAAATGAAAAGCCACTTACATTCACATTACAGTGTTAAATTGTTTAAACAGAATAAAGACTTAGATATAACATTTAATACATAAGAATAACTTGAGAATTTTTATAGTCTTAAGATCAGGAGGTATGTCCATCCCAGCTAATAAGCAGTTTTTTACAGTAGCTTATCTTGCAGAAAACAGCAAATTATATATTTTCAATTGTACAATAGTGTATCATGGAAATATCATGGTCATTTACAGGTGGTGTTTCAGTTTTTAACCCTGAAGCATGAAAATTAATATGAATTCTACATGTTAAGGCAACTGCCAATATGATTAGTCTTTTTCCATTGCAAATCCTTAATACTTTTTCCCAAAATTTACTAACCAACAGGCCTTAGTAATAGTTTGTTGGGCAAAATTGAATACATTGCATATATCTCCCACTTCACATTTTGTTTTTTATTTCCTCAAGGTCACTTTGTTCTATCTTGTAGCAATAGTAAAAAAAAATACATATCCCTAATAAAAAGTAACAAAATTATGGTGTCATTATTATCATAATCTGCCAAGATGGTAAATTCTGTCTCACCACTGTAAATTTCCATAACAGTTTTGTAAACATGTATCACAGGAATAATATAACAGAAGGGCATCTGATAGAAAATAATGGCTGAAAAAATATCTACCAGATATAACCATATTCTTCTTTCAAAATAAAGTCTTACTCTTTTAATTACAGTTCTTTGCTGTTTTTCTTATTTGTTCATATCCTCTCCATTATAAAAATATTTACCTTAGATAGTGATCCAAAAAAGAACATTTATGTCAGGTTTTTAGAAGTGCAGGGTTTTAATAGTGTAGCATTGTATTTAACCAAATTTTGGTGAAAAAAACGCTCAAAATAGAGATGTTGCCCAGCATCTCAAAAGAACACTGGAGCCAAATCTAGTATACTCTCAATGGTCTGTCCCAGAGAAGGTAGAAACATTCTTTATTAATACTAAATTATTTAGAAACAGAGTTGGGACAAAACATTTTAATCTTGCCTTCTAACTTTCAAATTGCTCTGTGCCATTCAAGTAACAGCCATGTTTACAGACATGAGTCAGAATCAGAAAAGAGAAAAAGTACGCTAATAGGATGAACCTTTAGACCACTCAGAGCCATTATTTAACATTAATGCTAAATAATATTATAAGTTAAATGACTAAGAGAAACTTTTAAAAACAAATTATTTCCCAGAATTGTTTCGCCTTTGGATAAAAACTATTATGTCTAAGAACTTGTACCAAAAAAAAGGTCTAAAAATGTTGTCTTTCAGCATTCCCCCAAACAACAGAAGTATCACTTCTAGATATGCTACTAGTAAAGCTATAACTGGAAAACACACATGGAGAAAACTATGGGGAAGACTATTACTGAAACCAAGCTGGCAATGTGCATTTAGAGAAAAAGCAACATGAGTAAATATATGGCAATGAGGAACAGCCTGATCTTTAATTTTCAGATTTTCCAATAATTGTTTTGTTTAATGAGAAGAGAAAGTGATAATAATATATTCTGGAATTAGATGGATTTAACTTAGAAAGCAATTAATTCTTATCTCTTCTTAATTTTTGTTGTAGAATATAACATAAATTTCAAGTCTCAGGTTCTGTGTACATAACAAGTAAGATGACATCGGAATACCTACAATGAAAGAAAGCAGCATTTTGGAGCAAGTCCTGCAGCCAGGTGGAAGAGTACACAGAGCACTGTTATTTTTATAACAATTACAGAAAATAATTATCTTGATTTCATAAAAATTATGAGTAAGAATAAAAAAAAACTATGAAAAATAAATTCCAATGATGGAAATTAATGCTGTGGGATAGCCTATTAAGTATACGTAAGGCAGAACAGAATTGTAATTAATTAAACCACTTAAACCCATTTAAAACAATTCAACAACAAGGGATATGATAAAGAAGGGCCTTTTCTTGGTAAAAACAATATTTTCACTAAAATTTGTTACATTATATTTAAAGAAAAATACCTAGAAATACAACAGATCCCACTATTTTTAAGCTATTGTGTCTTGGCCCTGCACTTCTTAAAAATCTCTTTGAGGGCTGAACTGTTAAAAGATAAAACAATGGCATCAATAGAACTATTTAATTTACCTGAAAAAGCAAGCAGCATACTTCAGGTTAATCTACACTCTTTAATAGACTTGTTCGTCAATAGATATTAAGTTAATACTTGCCTAATGTCTTATACAACACATGACTCTCACTAAGGCAACAAAAAACAATGACAAAGGCCTGATATAGAAAAAGGATCCTTATTTTAAACAGCACTTAAGTTTAAATTTAGTTTTAAATGTATTCATGTTTTACAAAAGAACTGTCACATTTTAAATTAAGACTGTCCAAAATGGGGATAATGGGGATAGGCACTGTCCAAAATGAGGATAAAATTTAGCTGCATTGTTACTATACCCTCAGTTGGGATGTCAATCAATGTGTATACTGACCACTAAGGAAGCAATGAGCTTGGGTTCTGTCACGATTGTGATTTCCTTAATTTCCCCATGAAAAGAAATAGAAGGTATTTTATAGCTATTTTAATTTGCATTTCTTCTATTTTCAATAGAAATTAAAAACACGTTCATAAAGTTTGCAAAGCTTTGCAAGACATACAAGGCTTCTGAAAGAAAACTGAAGTATCTTTCAGGTGGGCATTCTAGAACAAGTCAGATCTGAGTTTCTCTTACAGGGTTTCCAGAGATACAGAACTGAAGCCAGCAGAAAGAGAAGGGCTGTTAGACCGCTCAGCATTTTGTGTTCTTTGTCTCCACCTCCTGCTTGGAAAGAACGTGGGCTACTGGGAGTTAAGGTATGCTTGTGACTTCCAACTCTTTCGGGGAATCTGGGAAGAAAGCAAATAAGAAAGGAATAGAAACCCTTGAATACGAGAGACAGCAATAAAATACTGAACATATCATCAGTAGCAATTATTTTATGAATATGGGCTGAATAATTACGTGGCACCAGATCAGTGCTTGTTGCTAACTTAGGTTCAATATTCAAAAACTAAAAGCAACAATAAATACTCTGGTAAACCAGTTATAGATTAAGGCACTTTGGGGGGGGCAATGAGAGTGGGGTCAAGTCCCAGCTTTGTTTTGATTTATCTTGATTTAAGCAATAATGGGAAATTATCAATTCACCCCATTTATTATACAAATGGTAATTGTACTTCTCTATGGTGGTGTTATGGAAAACAGAAGCAAGGCAGATTCTGCAGCTATCAGGACAAGATAATCAAAGTAAGTTAAAATAACTGCCTGTAATTGTCATTTTGGAATGTAAGCAGAATACATAATTGAAAATACTTAGAAAGTAGGCAGAAATAAAACCTTGCTTGAGAAAAAAAAAAATGAGAGAAGATAATCATAAGAGTAGTCTCATATATGATGGATTTCTGTGATTAACAGTTTAGTTTACTTTGCAATATTTCTTCACTGTGTACCACTTCCACAACTTTGTTTGAGGAGCGAAATTTTTTAAATAACTTCATTTTCCCCAAAGACCTCCTGTAAGGATTAGAGAGTTTTTATTGAAAACCAAAATGGATTCAAATTTTCTCACTGGAAAATTTATGTTAAGTTTTTTAGAATTCTGCTGCACTGGCAGAAACAAAACTGATTTATCACTAAAATTCAGCTCCCAAAAGAACATGATCAGATTCTCCATTGACAAAAATCAGCATATGCTTTGATTTTAATAAAAGCATACTAATTTATAGCAAATTATAAATTCTACCTGAAAAACAGCCCATTTTAAAATTCCTTCTGCCACTATTATCTGTCCACATGATCCGTAAATATTTTAGGAACTGTCAAGTTGATTTATGTATCATAACTGGAATGGAAAAACATAATCCACCAAAAACAAATTAATGAGAGAAAAACTGAAAACAACAATCTTATACAGAAAGTATTCAAAGTTTATGAGAAGGCAACGGAACAAATGCATCTATAAAAGTTAAGCATTGCAAACTGACAAGGTGTGAGCAGATATGCATAACTTTATGGGATGTTTAGGCACCACTTAATCAATGCAGAAGTACTATTTTTTTACAATAGTAATATAAACCCAAAGATGGAGCTCTTGAACTGTTTATTTAAAAAGAACCAGAAAAAAGTGGAAGCAGTATGGTTACTAAAGGAAGATATTCTAAAACTTCTAGAATTACTTTTTTGGTATCTTCAATGCGAATGCATGCTACATTTTGAGACAGTCAGCTTAAATGCTCTTGCATGTGTATACATTTTTCATTTGCATAGCAGCCATTTCAGTCAGTAAATGTTTCTGTCCGCATGTGAATCCCAACTCTCATACACTCTTTCCCTCACTTTGCTCTTTGCTCTCACTCTTTCCCACACATTGCCTTTTAAATTTTTTTCAAGCTTTTGTTCAGGTTTCCTATGGGAATTTGTTTGTTCTCCTCCTACTCACCTGGAATTTAAATGGCACTTCCTGCAGGACTTTCTAGCAAAAATGATCTTCCAATTCTCACCCTCTATTTTAAGAGTGCATATGATCAGGTTAAAAAGAAGCTTTTCATAGAAAAAAAGAGTATCAAGAGGTCATTAAGTCCCACAGAAAGAGCAACAAAAACAATAAAGGACAAGGGAAATGCTTAAACTGCATTTTAAAGTCATTAAATATATTATTCCATCCCTTCAATTTGAACCTGCACTTAACAAGCAGTGAGGAAAGCTGTTTCACTCATTTTTGAGAAAAATAAGTGAGATTTCTGGATTAATTCCCCCAATTAAGTTTTTTAAACAGACCAGTACACTAGAAATATATAGGATCTGTTTCCTCACTGTCTTGTACTTCTTACAGGCATAATACAAGGTGTGACAGTTCCTTTTGCAGAGTGAGACAATTGAAGAAAACCAGTTTTACATCACTGGCAGACACATGGAAGTTTAGGGTAATTCATCCCCAAGTCCGAGGTGATTCAAGCTTCCCAGCTGCCTAAAGAGACATTCCTGAAGACTGGAATTCAAGGGTACATTTGCCATATAAAGTAGCTATGTTACTTGAGGATTCATTGGGCGACTTTAAAATGTGATGGAGTTAAATTCAACAGCTTTACTACTAATTTATGCCACCAAAACAGGCCCAAGATCCTGCAGAGAGTTAAATTTAAGTGTAAAATGCTAACACCCTGTTTAATGTGTTTAAAATCTACTTGGCAGATGCAGAAATTCTACCCAAACACTGAGAGAAATTGAGCTCATGTGTTTCTAAGGGGTTCTGCCTATAGGGGAAAGAGTCTCAATTCGCGATCAGAAATAGCAGGTGGGTTGTACCTGCACAGACAAACAACCCCTCCTGCTCCTCCCTGGTGGGAGGGAGTTACAACAGTGCCAAGTAAAGAGGGGTTCATCCCTTCCCGCTTCCTGCCCAAAGGAGGAATCCAGGTAGGTTGGTATAGACCGGATCAGCATTCGTTCCTATGCCCATTGAGTTGAAAGGGAATGCCATTCACCCGCTTGAAAGTTTCACATAAAGTACATTCTGCTATTTCATAAAATATTTTATTCTGCGTCTTTTAGTCTTAAAAGGAACATTGCAGCTGCAAAACTAGTCGTCTTCAAAATAATTCATCAGAAAATTAAATTTGGTCTGAAAATTGCAGTGGCAGGGAACAGAGTTTAAAATGAGCCTTAAATAAACAGTCTATTTATTAATTAATAAAATACTGTATTACTAGAATGTTCAATTGGCATAGTTTCAATTCATTTATTTAGAAATGAAAATTCTATGAAGCGATAGGAAATTATTTAAGTTATGGTAATTGCAAAAAGTTTTTTCAAAGAAATTATGTTTTGAGATAATTTTTGTAAAGAGATTTCTGCACCAAAAGAGTATATAAATAGCAACGCTACTTACTTAAGGTTTTTTTTTCTCAATCATGCTAATAGTCAAGTGTTTTTCTATATCCAAGTATTTTAATTACGGCTGGCATTTCTAAGCTGTCTATTGATGGTAAGTGCTGTGCAGAAATACTACCATTTCTATTACTAGTCATATGAAAGTCATATAGAGGAAACCAAACTTCAGTTTCTAATCTGTCTCAGTTAAGTTTAACCCTTTTGACAAAAAGCCCACAAGATATGAACCATATTATGTTTTTCAAGCAGGCCTTCATATTTCCTTTCTGATAACTAGACCACTAACACATTTCATAAGTTAAAAAGGAGACTTTTTTTGTTATCATATTGCAAGCTAAAGTTTAAGATGTTGTATCTTTTCAGTAAGATGGAAACTTCCTTCAGATGGCTCAGAAAAGTCAAATGTAATTAAGCCATTTTAAGAAACATGCTCCACATTGTCCTCAAAAAGTTTAATTACTCACTTAGGGAAAAACACATAAGCCAAAACTGTCAGCATTAGTAAAGAAAAAAAAAACAAAATGAAAAATCCTTAAAGAAAAAGGTTCATATTCTTTATATCCATCTGAACTCAGACTATATAAATAACACCCAGTGCAATAAAATTGAAGTAAGTGTCTTTTTTGGAGTTGACAATGTCTATTATGCCTACCAAAGCCAAATACAGAAGAAATACTATGACAACAAAGTTTCAGTGAACATACACTGAGATACTGCAGATGGTTTTCCCTTTTTTTTGTCAGAGAGTAGAAGAACTTTGAACTTCACCTCTGATCTCACTCCTAGAAAAGACCTTGACTTTCTAAAGGAACTGGTGAAACTCGATCATAACCAGATCATGGAATAAGAAGATCTGGCAGGTATGCACACTAATGTACAAATTAAATAATCCTATTTAAAACTATCAGAAAACCGAAGTGATTTACTACGGTCAAATTTCAAAACCTCACTAGGAAGCAGAGACTGCCATTTCAGGGCATTCCCAGTCTTAAGAGTTGAGAGGCCATACAACTGAATTTCCCAACCAGTGACAGCTGACAGCTGCAATTATGCACCCAGTGGACACAAGATCAGCACTAGTACACCAGAAATGTACCGTCTTGGTGTCCCACCACATAACTATTTCTGCACCTCAGAGCCTTCAACAAAGTGACGCAGCTCTTTTAGCTGAGTACCAAAGTTACCAGCTACTCACTGCCCATGCAACTCGCCTGTGGTGTTAGACCCCCTCAGGCATGCAGCTTCTCTGGTACATAGGAAGGAGAAACACCCCTCTCCCCAGCACTCACTGTTCGTTTTCAAGGAAAAAAAGATTACCTAGGTAATCCTTTAGTTTTTCTGTATCCATCCCCATCGCCACACATGGAAAGTAAGTTTAATCCCACTGGTGGATATGGTGGGTGTAGGTGGGCAAAAGCACTGACAGGTATTTAACAAAACGCACAGGGGAAAGGCGGATGTTAAAGGGCACAGCTCCTGCATTATGGGACAGCGCAGCCCAGATACCAACACAAAGTTAAAACTACCAGGCTGGAAAGAGGGTCACATGTAGCGACACACGCATCTGCTTTTGTAGAACAGTGTAAATAAATGCATGAGGGCAAGTCATATGAGGAGCGGCTGAGGGAGCTGGGGTTGTTTAGTTTGGAGGAGGCTGAGGGGAGACCTTATTGCTCTCTACAACTACCTGAAAGGAGGTTGTAGAGAGGTGGGGGTCAGTCTCTTCACCCCAGTAACAAGTGACAGGACGAGAGGAAATGGCCTCAAGCTGCACCAGGTAAAGTTTAGGTTGGATATTAGGAAAAATTTCTTCTCTGAAAGGGTAGTCAGGCACTGGAACAGGCTGCCCAGGGAAGTGGTGGACTCCCCATCCCTGGAGGTATTTGAAAGATGGGTAGATGTGGTGCTTAGGGACATGGCTTAGTGGTGGACTTGGCAGTGCTAGGTTAGCAGTTGGACTCGATAATCTTAAGGGTCTTTTCCAACCTAAATGATTCTATGATTCTATGACAAAGGCATAAGCAGGGAGTGAACTCAGGAAAACCTGTAAAATTCACGTCCAATGCTCCCGGCAGAGCAGGGACAGGAGATAGCAAGGTTTCGGGCTGCCACCACCACCTTCCCCGAGCTGTGCGCCCAGGCCCTGCGGGGAAGGAGCAGCCCGTAGCCCGAGGCCCCGGGTGTCGCCGGCCTGAGGCGAGTGGCACCCGAGCGACGACCGCCGGGCGGCGCCACCCCGCCGCCCCGGAGGCCGCCCGTAGGGCGCGCCTGCCGCAGGACGGGCAGCAGGAGGAGGAGGAGGAGGCGGCGGGCCTGCAGGCGGCCGGCGGCGGCCGTTGCCCGGCGGCAGCCCCGCGCCCCGCCACGCGCCGCATCGCCAAAGGCCCTAGCGCCTGTGCCAACCGCTCGGGCGCGCGGCAGCCGTTAGCCGCCGCCAACGGCCGCCTGGCCAGGCGCGCGGGGCAGGGGAGGCGAGGCGAGGCGAGGGCGAGCCGCGGGGGTGGAGGTGGCATCGCCGCCCTCCGGCCTTCCCTGCCCTGACCCGCCGCGGGGAACTCGGCGGCGGGGCTTTCCCAGCCGCAGTGCCAAGCTCTGCACTTGCGTCTCCGGCGAAAGGGGGACGGGGGAGGCTTTCACATCCTCAAACCCCAGGGAAACATCTGCCGCCGCGGCAGCTCCATCGTCAGTCGTCCAGCTGCCCGGTTATACATAATTAATCCCAATCCAGTAATGCACCAGCACACCCGCACCTCCGCTCCAGGGGCAGCTCCTCTGAAACAGCCAGGCCTGCGGTGGTGCAGACTGCACCTGGGGGTGGCCAAAGGTATGGTGGACTTGCTTCATGCTCACTGCAGTTGTTCCTAAAAAAAAGCCAAAGAGAGAGCAAGGAAGTTTCCATTGCAAAACCAAAGAACTGTGCTGATCTAGTCACTGTCATGAGGATTTAGAGCTGTGCTGCTCGGTCTTTATAGTGCTGCTTCAAAAAGACAATTAAGAAAGTGTCTGGAATCCCAGGACATTTGCAGGTTTTCATGGCATAGGAGTATTTAATTTGTAGTAGATTAGAGAAAGGATTTTTTTGAAAGAATGGAGGGGGAGAAAATGAGTTATCTGGGAAGAAAATTAAGTCTGGCAGGAAAATTTCACTCTATTGGAAAATTTGGTATGTTGTTATGTTACCGGAAAGCGGCAAAATAATTCACTCTCTAACACTTATTGTGGAGTTTTAGAAAGCAGGCATTCTTTATTGCGGCGTCGGGCAGCACTGGGGATAGTTCCACCATAAGTGCTCCGAAGGCTTGACGGACTTTCGGTTATTATATACTATGAAAATATACATATTCATAGGATTTCTACATAAACATGAGTTTTCCTGGAACTTATTAACATATGTAAATGTCCAATCCGCATGCGCAGTCATCCTCTGTGGTGGTCCTCAGGTGGTCTTCAGGGGTCTTCAGATGAAGGCTTGTAGTCTTCCTCACTGTGTTCGCTGATTGACCTTTGCCTTCTGCGCAGACTCAGTTCTTGGGTCGCCTAGTTGTCTAGAGGAGAGTGTTCAGGAGCCTAGAACTTAACTATCCACAAAGATTCGCTTTTGTTATGTAAAGGGAGCATTCAGAGCTTTGTTTGGTAAAGGGGAACACCCAGGAGCCTCTATCCTCATTCTCAGGTATCAGTTACTGTGCCAGAGAAGAAAAATAGCTGTTTACATCAAAGAACCAAGACTGCTCCACAGGAATCCTGAAGGAAAACAAAAGGCAGACATCTAGTAAAGAGGACTAGCTTAGACATAGGACCAGCTTCATCCATGTGCTTCCTTAAAGCATGGATCACTTCTGAAAATTGACAGTAGAAATAATTCAGCCTTACTTGGCAAATTTACTTCCCAAGATAATCTGGCCAGAATCCCTGACAACAAAATCCAAGATAAAGCTTTAATCATATTTCACTCCGCAAAATGAGTGCAAAAAAACATGAGTCATCCTTGCAGTATCTTCCATCCTGTGCCTTACCTGGGTCCCATGTCTTCACCTCCTTTCCTGCTGTCTCTTTCTAAAGCTTTCCAGGAGAAGGTACGCAGTGGGGGAAAAGGTCAGTCTGCAACACTGGATGTTATTTCTAGTGTAAAACTGTTTGGTATGGAGATTACTGAGTGTCAGTAAATACAGACACCAGTATGGCATTTTGAAGTATTGTTACTGGCAGAAGTCAAAGTTTGGAAGTATCTTTTCACTAACTCGAATATACAAGCATGATAGGAAGTGCACACAAGATGTGTCAGACAAAGAGTTCTGTGTTTTCGTAGGGTTGCCTTAGCCTTACAATGCCGGTACTGCATACACAATGTTCTCAGCTGTCACTTTTTACCCATTTTAGTTCTTGTGACCTATGTATGAAAGCTGTCTTAATAAAGAAGGAAGCTTTATTTATTTATTTATTTATTTATTTTCTCCATCAGCAAACTACTCCAAAAAACCCCCACCATTATGGGGCACAACTTGTTGTGACTATAAACCTGTACTGTAATAAATGTTGGGCCCATTTCTGATTTCGTGTTAATCAAGAGCAAGTTAGGAATTCGGGGAAGTTACATCTGTGTGAGACTAATGTAAATGAGAGAATGATCAGACTCTGTGCCCTAATTTTTCCTGATAAGGCCACAAAATAAAGGTCCCTATAGTGTGAATTGAGCTGTCCAAATAAATGTAGTTTGGTTTTTCCGAAGTGCCAGACCTTTGCAGACAGCACTGGATTCATGCAGAGAGGACCTCTATAAATCAGACTGCTTTTGTTTAGATTGATAAATGAAGACCATAGAGTTTGGGATTAGGAAATGAGTGCTGCATATTCTGACCCGAGACATTAATGGATTTGCCAACCTGCTAGAACAAATGGCAAAACTCTGGAGGAAATTAAGCTGCATGCAAAACTCTGGTGTCAATGTGATTTACTTATTCCAAGTAATAATTGTAATTTTTCTGGATTTGCATTTACCTGCGGTTGTGTTTGATAAATTTTCTTTGTGTTAAATCTGTGTTTCAATTTAATTCATATTTGTGATCTAGATACCAAGAGAATAGCTTATTTTAAAATACTTCAATGAAAACACCATATAATTCTTATTAACATTGAAAACTTCTTAAATTTTGCTTCTACTAGATGAATAAGTAATTGGTAGTGCCATTTCAGGTTGCTATGTGTATCCACTTGAAGGACTACATTACTGTGGTACGCATGAACCATGTTTCACACCAGGAGACATTTCATTGTGAGGTGGTTTTCCTTGTTACCAAGCAACAAAAAAACTCTCTGCTCATTCAATGGCTCTGTTCTTTTTGTACCATACTTGATAAATTTCTTTTCCGGAAAGAATTCACTACTTAAACCACTGCCTTGCTCTTTATGGTTTCTATGTACTGATCTTCTGCAGGATGACCTCTAGTTTTACTGCGGTTTGTTGGCTAGGACTTCAGAAACTTGGAGAAACGGGAGCAAGTGGAGTCTTTTAAGTTTCGTGCCACATAAGGACAATAGGACAGTGTCCTGGTTTTGGCTGGGATGGAGTTGGTTTTCTTCCTGGTAGCCGGTATGGGGCTGTGTTTTGGGTCTAGGTTGAGAACAATGTCGATGATACACTGACGTTTTGGTTCTTGTTAAGTAGTGCTAAGTACTTGCTAAGTGGTGCTCACACTGGTCAAGGACCTTTCAGCTTCCCATGCTCTGCCAGGGGCACGGGAGGCTGGGAGGGGGCACAGCCGGGGCAGCTGACTCAGACTGGGCGGGGGCTATTCCATACCACGTGACGTCATGCTCAGTATATAAGCAGGGGAGTTGGCCGGGGAGGGGTTCGATCGCTGCTTGGGGGACGTGCTGGGTATCGGTTGGCGGGTGGTGAGCAATTGTACAGTGTACCGCTTGCTTTGTATTACTACTGTTGGTTTTTTTTATTTTACTTTAGTTATTAAACTGTTTTTATCTCAACCCACGAGTTTTCCCCTTTTGCCCTTCCGATCCTCTTCCCCATCCCACCGGTGGGGGGTGAGCGAGCGGCTGCGTGGTGCTTAGTTGCTGGCTGGGTTAAACCACGACAGACAGAATGACCGTGGTTTCCCATGGAGCTGAAAGGCAGGCAAGTGCCTTTAAGAAGTCCACCTTGTCAGTTGAACCAGTTCACAAGGTGGATCACCAACATTATCGAAGTCTGTTAAAGAAGATATGCATGCCTGTTGTGAGAGGTCCTGAGAACAGACATGGCTTTGCCAGCTTTGAAGAGAAAAACAGTAATTCTTTCCTTAAATTCAATCCATTCACATCTCCAGTAGAGCCGAACTACCCTTTATTCCCACACTAGGATGATGTGCCTTTAGTGGATCCCTGCTCAGGTTTTGTGAGTCCAGGACCAGATGCTGACCTGCAGCCCAGTGTTGGAAGAGCTATTGAATTCCTGGTAGACTACAGTGATTGGAGACCTCACCAGCAGGTCCCCATCACTGGAAAGAGAGGCCAGCCTGCCCACAAGAGAGAGATGATCCTCCTGGAGGAAACCAGCCAGGACAGAAGGTGGAACTCTAGGGCTGTGTCAGCTGCTTCTGTCAGGGCATGACTCAGAGGTAAAGCAAACTACTGTTTTTATTTCTTAATTACCAAAAAACCTGGTGATGCTTAACAAATAAATATAATTAGTTTCTGAACTCCATCCCCCAAGGTCCTGAAAGAACAACCTTATAAATTATATTTGCCCTGGATATTTGAACTGAATATAACAACTGCAGTAGAGTGTTTGTATGATTCATTGCCTCTGCTGTAGCAAAGAGGTACCAGTCAGCAAATTCTAACAAGCATTCAAATTCTAAAAAAAAAAAAAAAAAAAAATCTTTGAAGGTAAATAATGTTTTAAAAAATCTGTTTAGGTAAATTGTGAAGTTATAGATGCTAGTCCTAATGAGCACCTGTTTTAATGTAAACCAAAATAACAAATCACTCCAGACTTGGGAAGTCCCCTGGATATTTCTGTGTCTTTTAGTATTTCCTGACAAGTCGCAGTGCAGCACATTTAAAAACCTATTCCAGTGTCTAGTTGATCGGAGAACAGAAGTTCTTTAGAACGGCCATCTCATGTTGGTCAAAGTACATATTACCCTCTTGTATCACTGTGTTACACATAAAGTTGGGTCTGATAATTTCATATTGATTACAGCATCAAAATGGAAAGTCACTCTTTTTAACGTGAAACAAAATTGCACTGGTGGTTAATATTCAGAATTGTCTGATGAAAATTCTGGAAAGCAGAAATATCTACCCAGGGCTTCTAAAGGCAGACATAATTAGCAGTAAGCAATGTGGTTGAATTTTTACAAAGATTAAGCCAATGCCAATGATTTTCATAGAGAAATGCTCATTACTGCTAGAACAAAATTTTATGAGAACTCAGGCAACTTGTTCTTAGATGGGGGGAGGCATTTCTTAGAACATGGTAAAGAAATGTAAATAAGCTCCTTGTTCCATTTTACTATACAGAGATAACACTCTCACTTCACGGTTAGCTATACTTTATCCGTGTTATTGTCACCATATAGTCTCTACGTGCTATAAATTCAGGCAGTGTTTTTGGTTCCTTGTTTCTGTCTTTGAACTTTACGTCTTAAATCACTTTAAGCTTACTGCAGTCATATAGCAGAACCCAAAAGAACCCAAGAAACCACAAGGGATAAAAAAACAGACTCCATAATTTTCCTTTTTTTTAATTCCTCATCCCATGTAATTTTCACTCTTATTTCTCAGTTACTGTGTTCTCCATTTACATATGAAATTAGACCTCAGACACCAATCAGAACTGATCAGCTGTTTGTTTTTTTTTCTGAAAGCCTCTGGAAAAGTGAAGGTAAAGAAGATTTGAGATATGCAATTCTATCTGACCATTAATTTTTCCAACGCAGAGAAAAGCAGAGACAGAGATACTCTGACAGATAGAGACACACCTGAAATGAACACAGACAAAAATCTGAAACTGAATGTCATCAAGTCCTATTCCTACTAATTTTAAAATATAAGAGGTCAAAAACAGTGCACAGTTTTCGAACGACATTGAGGTGCAGTGAAGCTTGTGAGACTCCTGGTTTTGTGAAACCTCCCTGCATATGTCTTTATGTGGTGACATAAGAATCTCACTTTTTCCTTTAAAAACAAAACAAAAAGATTGTCTGGCTTTCATGGTTTCTGGGAAACAGCTTAGAAATGTGAATGAGTACATCTTCAGTTTCTGACTCAGAATCCAAACCAGAAATTCCCCAAATTCATTATCTGTCATTGAATCCTGATTTGTCAGATTAGGAGATTACCTTAAGTAATAAACTGAAACTGACAATATCATTGAGCTTGTCATTAGTTAAAAGTGACAAAGCCAAGACACTGAGTTCTCAACTTGGACAAGAGCAGATCATGCCATTTTCAATCCTGTGACTGAGGAAATCATTAGGGACTTGAAATGTCCAGAAAGTTGACTTAAAAAAAAATTATTGCCATTTTTACGCTAGATCTTTCCACTGAAAACAAAAGGAGAAGTAAATGTTAGAAGATTAATCATCCCAGCAGTAGGCCAGTAGTGTCAAGATGGCAAATTACAGTGCAAAAGCAGAGGTCTCTAGAAATGCATATGTACAATTATCAAAGCAAATGTAAAATTATATACATGTCCTCCTAAGGACGTTGTAGCTGAAATGAGTGTTTTATGCATAAAACACAAGGAATAACAGTTGTAACCTTTTAGCTCTCTAATCAATGAAGGAAGACTATTTTTATGGAACTACTAGAACATATGGATGGATATATTTGAGCCATCTACCTCTTTACTGTAGAGGGCACTAGTACATGTATACGTATTAAGTAATTGCAACATTTCAGACATAAAACTTAAGGGAAGCATTCCTATATGAGTACAAGTTGTGTATTTGCAGATAGCATTTAAAGTTTATATGAAGCTGAGGCAATGAAGATTCAGCCACCATTTTTACTGCAAGCATGTTACTAGGAGACACTTCGCAAAAGAATTGTTTTAATTGGAGAGTGATTCAGTCTGAAAGTTCTTCACAGTGCAAACATCCCCAGATTCTGTCAAGCTTTTCAAAAGCAGCAACTTAAAGTTACAGCACACTGTGCAAAAAGCTCTTTTAAAAACCAGGCCATATTATTTCAGTACTTACATGTAGCATTAGGATACTAAACATAGTCTCTTTTACTGAAAGCTGTGATTTTCTTTTAAACTTTGTCAGAGTGATTAGTTCTGCAAGAACTAATTTTGCATTCTGCACAGTGGTTTTCAACTTTTAGTCTTTGAACTATTTTCTCCAAAGTATACCTAAAATTTCTACAGATAACTAGGAAAAGTAACTGTTGTGAATTAGCTTAAATTTTCTATGTAGAGGTCTTCATATGCATTGGAAATTTTTAAGAGGTCTGGAAGTAAGAAGCAGGTTGAAAACTACCTAAAAGTAGTACGTTCTTGATACTAAATAGTAGTTTCCAGTGTTCATGGAGAGAGTAGTGCAATGGCTGTGTGGCTGTCTACCCCTTTTAGTATAGTATAACAAAGTATATTTAGAAATACACCTTTCCCAAAGTCACCAAAAGCATTATACTAGTTAATGGCACAGCAGTTTGAATGATACTCTCATACATATCCCTTACCTTATTTATAGGATTATTCTGTGGGTTTTATCCTGATTCTCTAAGGAGACAAGTTGTTTCCATTTGTCTTTTTAATTTATCTGTTGGTTCCCCCCTAAAAAATTTTAGCCCCATGGGCCAATTTCTGCTAAATTTGACAGAGATACAAACATCTCAAGGATAATTGCACCCCAGCAAGATTTTTGAAGGTTGAAGTCTGGGGAGAGGAAAGACAAAAACGAGCATTCCTCCTGAGGGAGCTGAAACTTGGCCATTATAACATCTTTCCATTTCACAGCAGCTCACTTGATTATCAGCATGTGTGTACTGGCTCACTAGTCAGTACATATGTGACTCTACAGTAACTGCAGGAAATGGCCTCTTGGTGGGTAAGCCTGATTTAAAGAACCTGGTCAGGGAGAGCTCAGATTATTGGAATATGAAGTTGGGAGGGTGAAGGAGAGAGAGAAATATCTTTAGGAAATCAGTCACCTACGGCTTATGGAATAGCTTGTTTATTGCTTCCAGGGTTGGCAAAGATGGCAACTGTAGAAATGCAAAATGCAATTACTAGTTCAGGTTGCATTAACAAGCTTTTATTATTATGTTTGCTAATTTGCGTACTTTCCTTTATACAGTTAGTACTGTACACGACAACATGTGAAGTAAGCCAAACCGTAGCAATGCATTTTGTGATATTATTTATCACTTACTTTCATCTTCCATGTAAGTTAATATATTTTTGTGGAACTTTGTAATTCAGAGTGGTAACAGGTAACTGAACATTGGTGCATCAATTTTTATGGGAAGCCAAAAGTTGTTTTCATCCAGTTTAAAACAATAAGGATTGCTGCAAATTGATTAACGTAATAGGAGGCCCTTTCTTTCAGGTTGGAGAACTCCAGTGAAAGTTGCTCCTGCTCTACGTGACCAAAACGATATTTTTGCATTTTGTATGGATCCCAATCTCAAGGCAAGTGTCTGGTGCTCTTGTTGTAATGACAGAAAACATATTTAAATCATTTTGTTTCTAGTCTGCTTTCCATTTAACATACTTTTGACAGTGATGACAGTAGTGTAGTGAAATCAGACTTTTTCATTTCTTCATTTAATTACATTGAAATAAGGGATATATTTCAGGTAGCTGTATGTTAGCATGACCAGATTTTAATGGTGGCCATCACTCCAATAATTTTCGGTTTTTGTACTGTTACTCTGGTTAAGGTATTTAGACTGTAATGTGAGACTGATACTAGCAATGTCAGTTATGCGTAACTGGAGACAGAGTTAGAGCAAAAATGCCAGAATGTACAAAAGATACCTCATACTTGGTATAAATGCTCATATATTTAATACTTAGGCACTGCCTTATTTGGTACAAACAAGTAAATCAAAATACATCAATGATTCCATAGCGCAAGTCTAATTAAGTCTTTGCCATACTGAAAATGTAATGGCATCCTTCATCCTTCTATGCTGATGAGACTATTCATAGTCCTTTAAGTGTTGCACATGGTTAAATAGTTGGAATGGAATGGAATGGAATGGAATGGAAGACTATTTCAGTTAGAAGGGACCTACAATGATCATCTAGTCCAACTGCCTGACCACTTCAGGGCTGACCAAAAGTTAAAGCATGTTGTTAAGGGAATTGTCCAAATGCCTCTTAAACACTGACAGGCTTGGGGTATCGACCACCTCTCTAGGAAGCCTGTTCAGTGACCACCCTCTCGGTAAAGAAATGCTTCCTAATGTCCACTCTAAACCTCCCCTGGCGCAGCTTTGAACCGTTCCCACATGTCCTATCACAGGATACCAGGGAGATCAGCACCTCCCTCTCCACCTCCCCTCCTCAGGAAGCTGCAGAAAGCAATGAGATCTCCCCTCAGCCTCCTTTTCTCCAGACTAGACAAGCCCAAAGTCCTTAGCCGCTCCTCATGGGCCATGCCTTCCAGCCCTGTCACCAGCTTTGTTGCCCTCCTCTGGATGCATTCAGGGATCTTCACATCCTTCTTAAATGGTGTGGCCCAGAACTGCACACAGTACTCAAGGTGAGGCCACACCAACACTGAATACAGCAGGACAATCACCTCTTCTGACCAGCTGGTTATGCCGTGTTTGATGCACCCCAGGGTGCGATTTGCCCTCTTGGCTGCCAGGGCACACTGCTGGCTCGTATTGAGCCTGCTGTCGACCAGCATCCCAGATCCCTTTCTGCAGGGCTGCTCCCCAGCCGCTCCTCTCCCCATTTATACTTCTGCCCGGTGTTACTCCATCCTAGGTGCAGGATCCAGCATTTGGACTTGTTAAATTTCATCCCATTAATCATTGCCCAATGCTCCGATCTATCCAGATCCCTCTGCAAGGCCTCTTGTCCCTCAAGAGAATCAACAGCACCCCCCAGTTTGGTATCATCAGCAAACTTGTTAATGGTGCATTCAACTCCTGCATCCAGATCGTTGATAAATACATTGAACAGAACCGGCCCTAGAATTGAACCCTGAGGAACACAGTTTGTAGCAATGAACATCATACAAATACATCAGGCATATGTGAGGAACTGCAAAGTGCATTTGCTATGCCATTTTATAAATAATATAACAAATGGAAAGCTACATTCCAGAGGAGTAGAGAGGCAAGGACATTCTATTAGTTTTTAAACTTGTATTCACTATATTAAATTTTGCTTTGTGAGTAAAACTCCTCAGAAATAGATCCATTCTTGATTTCCAGTGCTGGCTGGTGAAGTATGTGAAATTGCATGTTTCACATTCCAATGCAAAAGACAGTAAACTAGGAAAATGCAGATACATACAGTTCACTCTTTAAACAAGCAATCATAGTATCATATATATTGATAGCATTGCTTTCTGCCATGTATTTGATTTCTCTTAGGAATCAAGTGATCCTTCTGCAAGGTGGAAAGAAAAAGCAAGGGACAATTTCTGCAAGTAAAATACTCAAAAGTGAGACACCATTTCTTTTGAAAACAGTTTTTGCTTGTGCTTTGCTTCATTTTTTCATCTTCTTTTTGCTACTCTGCACCTTTAGGTAGCAGAAAATAAAGACTACAGACAATTTTTCTGTCACTCAGAACTTCGGGTGTTTTAACAGCATTTAGCATAGGATTCATCTCATGAACTTCGGTTATCTAAAAGCTTGCATCCAGTCTGTGCCTTTCATCTCCACTTCCTCTATAGGCAGTGAAGAGAAACTGGAGTTTCCAAAAGGGCATTCTGTACATCTGTCTTCAACGCCTGTCATAGGCATGATATGACTGGTGTCTAATCTCTATTTATGTCTCGTCTCACTTAACTGATTATTCAAATTTAGACAAAATAAAACCCATCATCACTGTGAGCTTATTGGAAGATAAACTACCTCTTTCAATTAGTGAGTGAGAAAGTTTTAAAGAAGGTAAGCCTATGAAACTGTACCATAACTACTTGTTCCCCAACAAGCAACATACAATTCCAGGCTTTTCATTTCCCTTTAAACTAGAAATAGACAACTTCGTTATTTTCTACATCCTTCTTTGTCACATAATTCCTTATTGTCTAGCTACTGATGTAATTCATTGACGATTATACAGGAACTTTTTTCTCTTCTTTTTTTATTGTTGATCTAGAGCTTATGAAGAAGTTCCTTGGGATAATATATTACCTTCCAAAATCCAGCCTCCAGAATCAACAGTGAAAGTGTTGGCTGATCATGTTTCACGAAA
Organism: Theristicus caerulescens; assembly: GCA_020745775.1. NCBI lineage: Eukaryota > Metazoa > Chordata > Aves > Pelecaniformes > Threskiornithidae > Theristicus > Theristicus caerulescens. The sequence continues at coordinate 91,374,705 of CM036558.1, forward strand.
AGGAGATACTATCCTGAACCTGAAATAAGCCAAGCCAGTGAACAATTTCTTGCCAACTGGTTTTAGGTTTTGCTAATGAAATGTAGCCTAAATTTTGTGTAGGTCATATACATAAACCCACAGCAACATTTTCAAATAAAAACAGTCCCAAGTGGGCATTTAAGGTCATCAGCACACTCCAGTAATTGCCTCAGATGATTACATTTCCCCCCCCCCCTTCCCCTTCATGGGTACAGAAGATATGCATGCACAGTACGAAAAGAGAGGGTAAGGATATTGATGAAAAATTGGTTGATAGGAATGATGCTGTAGCATAACAAGTCTCACGTTAAGTTAGTTTACTTGTGATTATTGACTGTAATAATTATTATTTTTACCTGCAATTGGTTCTGGTTGCTGCATGAAAAGCTATTAAGCCAAATTAATTAGGTAATGTTGCCTTACAAGAAGCATCTAGTTATGATTTTAGGTTGTTGGAGGCTTCTGGGACAGATTTCAAATGAAATCTTTTACCTCTCCACAGATACCTGTTGATTTGTAAGTTTCATTTTTTTTTTGTGAATATCAGGGTCCTCTGAAGACTTCCTTTATGAAGTCTGCGTACAGTTAATTATTTCAGAAGACTAAATTCAGCAGCATTCTGTAACTAGAGAAGTTAAGATAATCAATAACTATATGGAAAGTATACTCTTAACATGCTTCTCATGTGAGAGAGTTAAATATAAAAAGCAGAACAGAAGAAATCTGTAAAGTGAATGATTGTCATGACTGCATGCATTTGATGTTTTCATTGAGACATGACATTTATGAAAACACCACAGTAATCATACACATGTACAAACTCAAGGTTTTATTTGCTGTCTGTAGAATCCAAAACAATCTCAGAGTGGAGCATTTTAGATGAGCCCAGTAAAGGGTGACAGGATGTTCAGAAGGGCTCAGATAAGAGCCAAGTAGAGACGGGGAAGGAAAGGCTGGTCAAAGCAACACAGGAAAGCTAGAACTTGCCTCCTTTCCAGGCCATGAGCCAGCAGGTTTGCTCGGGCAAACTCAATGGACTGGTGTGCTATTCGACACAGTCAGGCATACAATGGGAGAGACAGGTACCTCTGCAGGGTGGAAGGGAGACAGAAAACACTATCATTATGGTTTCTTGAATGTTGCTCTTTCAAAGGAATATAGACATGGCCAGTGAGAGCAGCTTGCAGGGACAGACCAAGAGAGAAATTCAGACCTGATGTTAAATTTTCCTGTGTTCTCAAGAATTGAATGAGAGAGGTGTTAAAAGTAGAGAAGCAGTTTATTTTTAAAGAAAACTTGCTTATACTAGGAAATCGACTGAAGTCCCAGTATCTGAGGATGAAGATTAAAAGACAAGATTCTGCCTGCTGAACTGGGTCATTTAGCATATATGCCAATCTAATCATTTACCACAGTCTTTTACCAAATTCAAATAAGCATTGCATCATTCCAAGAGCAAAACTTTGACTTGTCACCACCTGTCTTTTGAGACCTCATAAATATTCTATCAGAATATTCTGTCTGGCGAAAAAAAGGTGATTGATCTATTTTGTCTTTAACAGTGTAAGCTGAAGCTCTCGAACCTGTCATATCCCTTTGTATACGTTAAGTACAATCTCCCTGGGTTGTTTCTGCTTGCTACATTTTTGATTAAGCCCAAACAATCCATCTCTCATTTTCTGAATCAAGAGTTGTAGATAGCCTATGTTATCTAATCTCAAGGTGTTTTCTGGTGCCAAGGGAGAGCATGTGCTGAGTCTCCTCTGCTTGCGGAGTAAACCTGTAAACTAGAAATCAGGATCCATGATGTCCTCTTTGGAAGAATATCCTGGTCTGATTATGGGTGTAGCCAAAAGGACAAGAGATGACACATTTCTACCTTATTTCCATTCTTCCCAAGTGTCCTCTCTGCACATATGTACTACAGCTGTCATTTGTTATGTGCTGCAAGTTCAGCAGATGATTGTTTTCATCTTGGGACATGCCAAGCACACAGGGCAGTTCATCTCCATGTTTTTTCTTTTGGACCATTTTAATAAACAACTAGAATTTTGGAGCATGCAGTATATGGTTCAGCTGCCTCCACCAGCTGTCTTATGAATAATGTACATATCTTTGATTTCCTTTTTATCCAAACAGTGGCTGTGTTGGTGCAGTAAATTTTGAAGACATTGACAATGCTGATGTAGACTTAATCCCACTTAACCGTTTGCGAACTTCAAAGCCTCCCTACACAAGCACTGCATGGTATGTTTCTCTTAGTAGCATGATTTTGATACTGCCTCTTGAGTTCTTGTTACTTGGGAAAGGGGAAAAAGCAGTTAAAGATCTGGTCTTCGGCCAAAAGAATGAAAAAAATTGGGGGGGAACACTCCTTACTCTTTTTGAGTAACTTGAATGCAGTCTGTTAACACAGGAAGCGCAGCAGGCTTTCAGATTCAAGGTTGAACTTGAAGAGTCCTTTTAAATAACTGAGTCAGTAGTAAATGGCCTACAGTGGTAACTGCCTACTGTAGGTCTGTATAAATCTAAGGGACCATTCAGCCTAGATATGCAAAATTAGTCAAGGAAGCTGATACAAAATGAGCAGAGGGATGTCTACCGAGATGATGGTATAACAGATTTATTCATCTCCTTGTGTTATGGTAAGCTTAAGTGAAACCTGTTTTGACTAAGTATGAATTTGTCATAGAACATTAAGGCCTGATTCTTTATTGTATCACATTCGTGTTATAGTTTCAGGGAAATTATGCTCGCTCCTAACACTATGCATCATGCTTTTCAACCAGAAATGTTGGTTAGGATTTTTTTCCATTCAGGAGTTGCTCTGTGGCCCAAGTGACCCTGCCATCCCTCTAGTACAGAATGGTCATAATGGACTGACAATAATTGACGGTCGGACCAAAAGCTACCCTTAGTGAGCCCATCCTGGGAAGTAAAAGCTGCTTGTGGTAACACCAGTGCAATATACTGTCTTGGTGTAATGAACTCCTCACGATCAGCAGACTCTGACCTAGGCTGGGATGGAAATCAGAGTATACTCTCCCTCCCACTGTTAATCTTGCTAGACTAATTTTACAACCAAGTTTTAAGAACTCAGCAGGCACCTTGCCCTTTTCTCAATTGAGAAAGGCTGCATGTGAAGCTAGTCTGAGCACATCTGCTAGATCATACCCCAAAACACCAGACTCATAGTTCCTAATGATGCTGAGACTACCTAACACAGGCATTCCTGCAAATGCCCAGCAGCAGAAAATAGATTTGTGTTACATTCAAGACTCAAGTGGGGAGGACATGAAAGAGAAAGTTCTGAGCTTAGCATGCACTAGGAATTTCTGCGGATGCCATTCTGAATAGAGTCCTTAATTCCAAAAAAAACTATGTTTATTTTCAAACTATGGCATACTTTCATACTTCAAGCGCTTCCTGTTCTTCAGTATTAATAACAGGTCTGTTGGGTAGAAGTGCATGTGCCATTTTTTGATGGGTAGCGTGCGTGGCTTGAATATTGCAATGTTAAAAATGTGTGATTTTTAACTTTAGCCACTAGATGGCCTTTGAGTTTGCAAAAGCTCCCTGAATGCCATTAGGAACACCTCCAGACTTTTAGCTAGATCACGAACTTTGACATGCAAAGGTTTTCTCTTTAAGCCTTTCCTAAAGTTCTCTTTAGCTGGTATTAAGCATTTATTTGCAAACTTCTGTGAAAATAAATCGGTAGAAGTAACAACATAATGGTAAGAACTAAAAATGGTAAAACAAAAAAGGAAAGAGACTGTTCTGTTTACTTAATCAGATTTTCTCTTTGCACAGGCCTTTCCTTTCTTTCCTTTCAGTGGTCTTGCACAGTCCACATTTGTGAGGAAACTACAGAAGGGATACTTTGGGGAAGCAGAGGGAGAAAACTGTAAAAATATTTCCTTCTCTGTTCTGAAGAAAAGGCATAATGCTGGGCCTTACTCACATACGGCAGAGTATGTGATAAACATTCCTAGTTACTGGGAGCTGCCTTGGAAGTAGCTGGAATTTCTGAGCTCCACCTTAAGTCTGTTCATTTCTGTTTCTTATATCAGTTTCAGGGAGAATGCTTATTCTTTTGTAATGCATCACATGCTGCCACACTTGTGAGGAATGGCACATCATTCTTCACAGAGTCTTACTCACTACAGCAGTAGGTTCACAGGCAAAATAAGGTGCTAAGCATTGTACGATGGTCAAATTTGACCCATATTACTGCAACCAAACCTATTAATGTCAAGCTTTTATGTGCATAATGTACCATTCTGATTGTTTTATCTCACCTCCTGCACAAGTCATCTGATTTCTCACAGCCTTCATCTAACTTGTAACTTCTGCTTGAACTAGAACATAAAATAGTATAAAATGATTATTGAGAAATGTGCTTTAAAAATACAGCACACATAGCATACAACATAGTGCTGAACAGAGATTTCTGAGTTTGAAGGGAAGTTAGCAGAGCTATTAACCCTTTGTTCTGCCATGTCATACTGCTGTTGCTGTAGAGCTTTGAAGAACAGAAGCTGATGTGTACACTGTGCTGCAAACAGACAGACATATTGTCTGGAACTATTTGCAGTGTATGGTATCATAGTGGATTTATAAGTCTGAGCAACACATTCTATATTACCTTCTCCGGTATTCTCCATGTCATTTTCCTGGTTTTTAGTGAGTGAGGCCATGGGTTTCATTGATTTCTGGCAACCAGGAGACCAAGATCTCTGTGACCTAAAAGATGCTGACATCTCAAAGCTGTGAAAAACTCAATTCCACCTGAAAAATTTTATTGAGTTCTTCATAAGGTATATTTACTCTCTATGATTGCCAAACATCAAGATTGCTATGATTTTAAGCAGAAGAAAGAAGAAAGTCAGAAAGAAGACATAAAAGTGATCCCTATAATTTTTTTGTTCTCACTTTGTGTGTTGGCCAGTAGTTCTGGAAAGATATGTAAAGGTATTAAGGCTGCTAGACTCCCACCAAAAGACTTGAGAAGTTAGATATATGCTTCGGATTTAGAAGCCTAAATATGCTTTGTAAGTCTGTAAAATGTAAAAATTTCTTTGTAGATAGTCACTTTCACTCTTTCATGGACTAGCAGTTGCACTTCCTGCCTCTAGCACTTGGGCAACAGCATCAGCACTCAGGCATTACTCCGGAGTGAGACACTATTCTTCCCCAGACCATGCAAGAAAGTGGTTGCCATTCAAATTATTAGCAAAGCTGAAACTAGCTAAGAGTCATCTGTCATGTAATTTTGCAGAGACAAACAGGAAGAGTGGTGAACCTGGGCATGTTTTGTATGCTACCCTTGCACCCACCCTCTCTTCCTTTTGGCAGAACAGGAAACCGTCTTCTGTTTTTCTTCTTTTTTCTTAAGGAATTAGAAAAGAGATAAAAGTCATGACTTATGCTGCAGTTAAGCCCAAAAGCCCCTAGTATAAGATCAGTGTTGTGAAAAGCTGCTGTGCGTATACCCTGCACCCTAGATAATACTCTGAAGTCCTTGCCGTGCAAATTGGAAGTTTTGCAGATGAGAATCCAGGTGCAGTGGGATTAAGCGGTTTGCCAAATCCCATTGGGAATCTGTAGCACTGTTACAAATGAAACTTCATGTATCCTGAGCCCTAGTCTGTGCCTTTTTTTTTTACCAAACTCTGAGCTTTACGCTATTGAAGTGGTGCTTTGTTGAAACTTGGTTTTAAAAAACAATAATTGGCACAACATGATGGCCGTAGTTCTTAAAAGTTACGCTGAGACACAAGTGAAGACTTAGGAATCTAAGTCATTTTTTATCCAGTTTTTGTCTGTGGTTCAGACATGGAATAGCTGTGGGAGCCTTCACCAGATGTCAAAAGCCATGTCATACGTGTTGTGACTCATCTAGAAGTGCTGAATTTATTAATCTGAACTTATTAATCAAAACTATGTTCGTGATCTGGTAGCAGTCTAGGATGATCAGTGGGCATTTCCCTAAGGGAGCTGTGGAAGTACTTTTCTCAGGTCAGACTCTTCATCTTCGCACTTAACCAAATATCCGGGATGGTAATGCAGTTCCTTTCATTCTCTTCCAGGCTTTCATTAAAGCCTGTCTTGGGGGAAGGGGATCAATTGCATCATCTCTTGAGGTCTGTTCCAGCCCTAGAATGTACCATCATTCTTATTATCCTTGGTTTGTGTATGCACTCCTGAATCTGCTTTAGGATGCACTCCTGAATCTGCTTTAGGATGAACTTGTTCTTCTCTTTCATCCTTGGTTGTGTTGCAATTGCAATGTATGCCTAAAAGCTGGAATCTTCTATCATTTCTTTGCCAAGGGGAACATACAAATCTTTTTAAAAAAAGAGCCAGTCAAAAACTTAGGAAGTTGCTGTGAAAGAGCACTCTGAATTCAATCTCTTTCTAATGCAGTCCTTTTTCACCAACAGATCTCCAAAAATCTTTTATAAAACTTATCATGATCTCGTTTTACAGCTCAGTGCTCCATCAAGTGGACTACATTGTCAAAGCACAGGAGTTGTAGGCTTGAATCTTGTCTTTTTATGCCACTAACTAGTGAGGTTCCAAATTGAATGCTTTGGTGTTTTGTATTTTCATTCTGTGTTGCTTGTGTAATTTTATTAGGTATACTGGACAATAATCGTCCAGTGGATCAAGTGTCTTTTGTTGTATTTTTAAATTTACTGATTTTTTGTGCATAGTTTCTTTTTCTTGTGTTTTTTTTCCTAGTTTCTCTACTTGTCTGCCTACTTTAAACTCTCTTCTTTTATTTTCTTTCTTTTCTTTCAAACCCATGAAGTATAAATTCCATTGGAATCAATGAATTAAAGGTATGTGCTTAAAAAGATATCCCGAACAGAGATAGAATTAAGTATCTGTTCATATGTTTTGCAGAACTGAGACCTTTGCAATTTGTTTTGGAAGACTTTGGAGTCTGAACTTATTATGTCTGTTTTCCTTGGTAATTTTTGCTTTGTTTCTTTGATTATTAATTATTTGCTTATAATATTTATTTATTTGTGGAAGATGAATACTGCATTTGGTTTTATATGTCACATAGCTAACCATATACTAGGTAGGGAAGCAACTGAGAGCTAAAGAGTATGTTTTGTGCAGCCAGCCAGGCTTTCAAAAATAGCTCAGCAACCACACATGAAAACCAGAATTCTGAAAGAGCTCACATTCTGGGTGCACATTAATTGCTAAGCTCCTGTGAAAATCTGGCCACAAACACCACAATGAAACTTTTAGGTGCCGAGCACTTCTGAAAATCTGATCCCCTGTGTGTAACTGCTGCTCCAACCCAAATGTGTATCAAGGAAGAGGAGGACGGACTGAATTCTGAGGAAACACTGTATTTTCAGCTCTCTTGGGCAAGTTACACAGGGGCGGAAACTTCACAGCACAGCTACAGTGACTTCCAGGAAGGCTCAGACTGCTAAGTTCTCTGGGCACTTTTGGAGGCTCCATGTTATTAATAAATGAAAATAAGTAATGACCCAAATCATTCTTTCTTGTTATTAACAACTACTTTGAAAAAAATCTCTTTCTTATTCAGAAGTGCATCTTGAACCTAATAATTTTGAAAACCATACAGAAACTGGTTTTACTGCATCATATGGATTCCCCACATAACCCTCTGCTGTTCTCTTTTTCTTAAACATCTTCATAGGTATGTAATTTTGTATAATTCTCCTCCACCCCCAGTCACCAGCTTTTTCCTTTGTTGACCTCTTCCCCAATCAGCTGCTGAAACAAGATTATGCTCGATGTGGTATTTTAGTTCTGCAGGTGTTTTAAGGGTCAATGGAAAAAAAGCCTCCCACGCTGGTGATGGGGATTTCCTCTCTAGCATTCATGGGCAGGGCTCTGGTGAATGCTCAGTCTGACAGACACAAATAACTCTCCTCCTTGGCGTTGTTAGAACTCCCTTGCATCCTCAGTGAGTTAGTCTTATTTACTTAGCAGTACTTCTGAAGCATCAACTAATTAATTGCCATAACACTGGTAAAGTAGATTATAGTATTAGTTTTTGAAAGATTAAGACTGAGGAGGCTGAAGTGACTTGTCCAAGGCCACAGTCGTCTGTGTCAGAGAGAGGACAGGATCTGACCAAAATCCATTTCTGGAAGCAGTTGATTGAAATGGGAACGTAATACATACAGTTTCTAAGAAGACAAAGTCCTAAGTGTTTCAAGTCCTGCAATTCTTTCACAAAGCTATTCCCTGAAACTACCCTTTATTCTTGGTTTCTCAAGCACATTGGGCAAAATGCTACTATCACATCAGTATATCTGTAGTGACTTCAGTCATATTTCTTCAGTGTAGTCAGCTTCCAACTGACTGTGTGCATGCATCCCTCATCATTTCAAGTTACCACAGAAACCTCACAGGCCACAATTAGCTGGGGACAGGACCCTATGCACCTTGCATAGTCATTTTCATGGGCTGCCTAAGAGCTTTCCCACAATGTATCTTTTCTTCAGAAACTGACAGCTTGTCCACCATGTATGCCTTTTTAGTGATTTTCCAGTTTGAGTCATTCGGGGGGGGCTGAGGGTGGGGGATGCTGAAATATCCTACTTTGACATTTTCCAAATGAGATTTTATTGCTGGCTTGAAATGCTTTCTTGTTTCTGAAAAATAATGCCCCCTACTAAAAAGGGGGCTGAAAAAGTTGAAAGCAGAATAAAACTGAAATTGTCGAAACAAAATGTTCCAGTTCAACATGATTCAAAATATTTCTGGGGAATTACCATTTTGATGGTTTTATCCTTTTAGAAACCCCAAATCAATTTGTAAATAGCCATTCCCTATCCTGCTTTGATGGCTGAGGTAGAAGGATATGAAATGCAACCCTGAATGCTCTGTTCAAAAATCCTGTCGGTCCCATTCTTCGCTCTGCATGGAGCACCTTGTTTTGACTTCACAAGTTCTCTCAAGTATATTCTTTCCCAACACAAAAGAATGTATGCATTGAATTTCCTGACATAGGATCCCATCTGAGGCATTTTTACCACAGGTTATTCTGCTTGGCAAATTGGATCATGGAGTAAAAGAAGGGCTACAAACGTGTGACATGTCAGTCTTCCTGGAAGGGAATTTGAGGTGGAAGCCAGTTGCAAGTCTTACGTGCTGTGAGACCTGAGAGGCCCGTTTTATAATTGCAGTAACCAGAAGAGCTAGTTAATGACTTAATCTGGTGATTTAGTTATACAGCTGTGTTTCTAAGAAAGAGTAAGATGTTGGGAACTCTTCGCTCATAAGTGCAAGGTAAGAATCTACCAGATTGCTTTCACTAGACAGAATTTTTGCACAAAAAACTTAGATACCTCAGTCACTTAAGCTGAAGTGCTAGATCCAAGATTTTCAACAATTACAAATTATTTGGGGGAACCTTGATTTTGCTCCCATAAAAAGAACTGACATGGAATTTACATGGCAAACCTGAGCATCCAATGCCCTGGAGACACCCTAGAGCATCACTTCCAGCTGCTGCTTCAGAACAGTATGGGTCTTGTGCTATAGGGGGTTATCTCAGATACCTTAAGGCACCTCAGATAGCTCTAAATGCCAGTATGGGTGGCCAACTAAATTAAGTCCACACTGTTTCTCCTGAACACTACCAGGAAATAAAAATCTCCAAAGACATCCCAAGGTGGACATACGAAACAGAGGCACACCAAAGCAGAGGCACTCAGAATCACTACATTCCACTTGAAAAATCTTAGAGCTTGCACAGATTCAACTGTCAACACTGTATGTTTCTTATTGTTGGGCTAAGAGCTGCTAGCATGATAACAAGGAAGTGTATGAACAAGAGAGATGTCATGGTTACAGAAAGCAAGCTTGATGACGACAGCATAACCACAGAGGAGTTTTGTATGTTGCCCAGTGGTAGCCTGGCACTTAGTTGTTTTCTTTGGCAGCAACAATCTGGTTTAGCAGCTCATTAGAGAAAATGCACAAGAGCTAGAGAGCATGATCCAAAAACAAAAAACCAAAAGGGTATTTTTTTAACCTCAGTTTCTTCTGCTTTATCACATACATAACCACAGCACATTTTTGCATCTTCTTTGCAGGTTCCCAGGAGAGCAGCTGCTTTACTGTAGTGTAAGCTTTCTTACTATCCTGGTACTTTTAGCTTCTCTCTGACCATGTCTCTTCTCTTTCAGAGCTGCATCCTTCCCACATGTTATGAATATACCAACTTCTGTCAACCCTTTCTAACAGACAGTCTAGAACAAATCTTCATCTTGGGTCATCTCTCAGGCTTGATTTTTGGATAACGTTTGGCCATTTATGATGCTTTTCTCTTCTAGTTTTGCAAGTTTTAAAGGTCAGAAGATTTTATCAATCAAATGCCTCACAGTGCATAATGTATTTGAATATCTCCACAGTTGTATAGTTATTATGTGAGTTAACTCCAAATAGGCTTATAAAATGTTGCAAGTTAATATGGGGCTTCTTGTTGTGATCTTCTCTTCTCCGTAATGCTCATACAATTTCAAGAAAGTCAATGGAATTTCTGTATTACATGTGAGAGAGATATCTTGTTATGTAGCACATCACCAGGGTAATAAAACTCTGTTCATAGTCTGACTGATTCCTTCAAGGTGATATCACATTTTCAGTTTTGGCTTAACGCATGTGCTTATACTCCCACCCACCCAATGTCCATTGTGTCCCTCAGTGGGATCCCTGCATATGCACATGAAATTTTCTACACAGAGTTACTTCATCTGCACATAGCCTGACAATTGTCTACTTTGACATGAAAAAACAAATTTGTCTGCAACCCATTTTGTCAAATTCTGAAAATATGTTCCACTGCAGTATTATATGTTCAGGCCTACTTGTTACCCCTGCATGGCTGCTATCAAGACTGAGAGCAGGTTTGTTACTTGCTCAGCCAACTACTTGGTGATTCCCTATAGGTAACAGCTTCCCAAGTGCTACAAAACTGGGGACTGATTCTACAAAGCCATCTTCTCTGGTGGGTCACGTACTGGAGCATAGCCCAGTGTATGAATGTATGGGTTAGTGCAAGGCTATTCCACAATAAGACAAAGAACTAGATGGTCTTTCTGCTAACCATGGGTACAAACACTACAACATATACCTCCAATGCTCCTGTGGAAGGTATAGCTCACCCACAGTCCTTTGTTACAACTGTGGTAGGTAGATACAGCATTTTGTCATTACCTCTGCTATTCTGGTGAGGAACTTCAGAGCCAACTTTCCTAGGACACAAGTCAAAGAAATTTCTGATAAACCATGTTTTGCACATATGTCCAGTTTTTCATCCTGTGCTGAACTTAGTTGCGGAGAAGTAGCTGATCAGCTGTACTGAAATTAATAGCTCTATGCACTTTATAATTAAAGGAACTGTTTATTTTTACCCAGGGTAGAGGGGAACCAAAAAATACCTCAGAGATTATTTTAAAGGAGGCACTGTTATCATTCATGCGGTCTGAAGACCCACAAAGGACTAATGCAGGCAAGGTTTACAATCCCAAGTATTTAGTTGATTCAGTAGATGAAACAGCTTGCCATGAGCTCTTACCTCCATGTGTATGGGCAGTATGGATATATGTATAATTCGGCAGTGTTCTATTTTGTGCTGTCAACATAGAACAGTACTGATGTGATTCTCTCTGAATAACTTTGTGCTGCAAAAAAGCTGTCATATTGGGGGTTTAGATTGTTTTATTTTTAGTTTTCATGGATTATCTCTCTGAATTATATTAGTACCACCTTCTTTTTTCTTTTCTCTTTAATTTTGTACATCTCTGCTTCATCTTGCAGCAATTGCTATCAAAATTTTCTGTTGTGCTACCTTACATAAGTAAAATTCTTTCCTCCGTCTCTTTAAGGAACTTTCTTTTCAAATTTCACATTAAAACTTAGCATCAGAATTAACAAAAAGCTTTTGTTTTCCAAGATGTGGCACATACTGTCTCAGTCCACTGGTGTACCCAAGCTAGAATTTCAGCTGATGTGTCTAAGCAGTGTTAATAATATTACATATACATGTAAATACATTCTTAATAAATTCTAGGGGAAATTTAGAGAACTTTAGAACAATTTAGGAAATCATTTGTGGTTTAGGCCATGAGCAATCACACCTGCTGGCCTAAAGCCTGCTACCTAAATTCCATGCTTGAAGCTGGAACCCAAATATGAGCTAAATCTGTATCATTTTTAAGGAACCTTTCCTTGCTTTTTGTGCTCTTTGTGAACCCCATGACCGCATTTGTTCTTTGAGATTAAATGTTGCTTGTAATCATGGACATCATACAGATATTCAACCTAAACAACTGGGGAAAAAAAAAAGTAAAAATTGCTGAAGAACTCACTTTTGCCATGTCTATCCAGAGATTTTGGGTCAGATCATCATCTAGCTCATCATAAAGTTGTTTCGCTGATCATAAAGAAGCTATGCAAGTTCACACATTCTAAGGACTACTCATGAAGAGTTTTTACTCCATCCATCTTTGATAAACACTAGCTATTTTAGAACTGATCTGTAAGTCGTATTTCAAGCCTATAGTCATTTAATTTACTCTTTCTCCACCCCCTACCGCCCACTTTAACTTTTTCCTTTAGCACTCCAAATATCCCTGGATACACTGGCAAGGTTCGTTGGTCAGCAACCCATCCGGCAAATTCTAATCTTCCATCAACAACCCCATCAATAATTGCATGAATGCATGGGTAGGTATAAGGTGTATTTCTCAGCTTGTTCAGAAAGATTACAGGGAAAATCCTAATTGCATTTATTTAGTTAAAGAACAATTAAATGTTAAGCATGACATTCCATTGGCTTAAAAAATACAGAACAGTTGGGGTTGGATCCCACCACATTATTGTCATGCTAATCTGAAATCCTTTGAGGTTTTAGAATTTTTCTGGAACATTGTAAGGTATGTATTGGGAAGGTACCTTAACACTGAGGTAAATCATGATTTCTAAACGTGGATTATTTCTACACTGAGAAATTTTTTCTTTAGCTATGGTTGCTAAGTCATGGCTTAAGCGACTATTTTTTTTTGAGTGGTTGATCTGTGTGTGTTTTGAAAGAGGCCCATGAATGTCAAAGTTAAAAATTCCCAAAAGAAAAATGTGTGGTGTTGTGTTTCCACAGTGGTGTTGGCAGACTTATGAAATGGGTATTTGCTATACAAAAATAGTTGTTACAAATGGGTGGGTTTACTCAAAAGGCAGTGAGAGGCAAAATCATGCCATGCCCCACACCGATGCAGCCCAGGACCCTGTGACTCTGAAATCATCATAGCCCCACATCACTATTGTGGCTACCTCATGAAGTGAGTTAATGATGATCTTGATTCTCTCTTGCTCTTCCATACAAGGCTTGTTAAAACTATGGGCCAGTATAAGTATTTAAGTGTCTAACTCTTGTTGGTTTCAAAAGAGCTGGACACCTCAGAACAGCTGAAAAACTGTTCTCCTTTTGTTAGCCCAAAGAGCTTCTGACATTGGCAAAGGACCAACCTAGCCTTTCTCCCGGTAACTTCAGAATAGCTTAATAACTGTTTGTTTCTCCTCTCTCCTTTATGATTTTGTGCTTTAGATTCTGATTTTTTGTCATCCATAATGATCTGGGACATGGTGACACTATCCCAAGTTTCCATGTTCTCCTGAGAAATTTATGTTCCATTAAAGTGTTTAATTGTCCTTAGAATTCTGTTCACAATACATCACACTTCTTTTTCAGCACTGCCAGTGAAAAGTGTCCAGAAAAGGCTTGAGGAGCTTTAGGGAGCTGCCTGACTTTTAAAGAATTTACCTTGTCAAGTGTTTCATTGTTGTGCAGAATGCACTGACTTCCATTTCTGCTGCCTTCCATCCGTTCACCTCTGCTCTTTTTCTCTTGTGGTTATACTTAGAAAATAGACAGTTACCTGTAGTCACAGTTTGCTGTTGACAGGGTATGAAAATATGCAACAGAGTCCTGAGTCTCTATAGGCTAATAAAGCTGAACTCGAACTCTTCTTTGAAGAAGGGTGTGTAGGAAACAGATAGCAAGCATAATCATAGCCAGACATTGTAGACCAGGTTTTACCACCCTTTTTCTGAGCTGACTGGTACATTCCCCTGAGGGTAGAAATATCTCTGGGGCTACTTGTGGAGTAAGATAGTGTTCACTGACTTAAGATGGAGGATCGTAGCCCTCTATGAAACTGCTACATAAAACTATTAGGGATGCTGGGAATCTCCCCCCAACATTAGTTAGTGATGCCCATAAAAGAGAGATGTTTAACATTTGATTTCTTCCCTTTGTAAAATAAATGATAAAAGTCCTGCTGGTTTCAGTGGTCACAGATCAAGCTAGACTGTAGTGGAGAGGTGAAGAGAAGAGAGGTTAGTCCTGGAATTTGGGGTCAGACTACCCCAATTCACCTCCACATGCTTTTCATGTAGGACGTGATCTCATTCTTACTGTTTTTAAAATGGTGACCCTTTTTTTTTCTGTCTTTGATGATTCTCAAGCCATGACTGTAATAATTTCTCAGAAAGTAGCAAGTGATTGCATGTGGTGGATGTTTTTATAGCTGCTCTATTTGACACATCTACAATATATGGTCAGTCTCCTGAAGACAATTATGGGTATCAGAGGAAGTCTCTTGTCTACTGCTAACATGGTGTAATAAATGTTCCTGTCAAAAGTATCAGCAATATCAGATAGACCAGGCAGCATGCAGCCACTTCTGCACTCTATTTCTATCGCATGGAGCTTCCACAGTATGTGAGGCAAAATCCTTTATACCTGTTTTAAGCATTCTGAACGCAACAGGATGGTATGGGATACAGAACAGAAGAAATATGGTTTCTTCATCTTCGAATATGAACAGTATTTTTATATGTCAAGCTTTATTGATGTATTTTATTGTATTTTTATTTCCAGGTAATCTCAAGGTGAAGTCAGAAAATTAGGTTTCAAAGTCCTTTAGTGCAATTAAATTCTGGCAGCATTGTTTAGCTTTTGCATAGGAAGAAATGTTTTACGTGTTGTTTTGTGTTTAAATGAACTGTCCATTGCTACCCAGAAAACAAATCCATTTGCACCACGACTTGTATGGAAATGTGTTTGCCTTGCCATAGTTAATACAAGGTAGTGTTGGATTTAGTTTGATTTTAGAGAGATGGATTGCACCTTTTCAGCAAGTTGCTTTGGAGATTTCAAAAAGGATCTTTAGGTCAGAAGAAAATATTTTTTGTTTGGAGAGTGAAGTGAACATAAGACTCTGTAGTCAGTTCTGTGTCAGCCCTGCTTTCGATTAGGTGTTTTGCAGCAGAGGGGTTACACCAACTTAGGTTGTAGATATAAGATTATTTATAGTGCCTCTTCCTGTAAAAGATTAGAAGGATATCAGAAGTCTAGCATAAATTGTTCCCTCCCAGACAGTCCCCAGCATATTTTCTAATCCCCATCCCAGTATTCTGTACCACGAGGACTGGGCATCTAAAGCAGGCATGTCATGGTGCCAGCAAAGTGTTTTTTCTAGCCTTGAAAGCCAAACATCCAGCACCACCAGAGTTAGCCCTCCAGGCAACACAGGGCCTTATGTGCTTGAATGTATTCAGCATGCTCATGGCAGTTCTCCACAGTGTGCAGGTTGGTTGTGAAGCAACTGTGTGTATCCAAGAAAGGCTGAAAGAGGCAAGAGGCAGACTATACCTTTCTTACAGCTGCTGTAGGGATCTGTCTTTCAGCATGTTACATATATCCAGAAAGTAAGATGTAAAACTCTTAGGAAGATTTGCCACCATTGTTCTTAAGGGGACTGATTTTAGTACTATGGCATATTGCAAATTATTAGTATTCTCTGAGGCCAACGGGCATAACTGCTCATGAAGAATGCAGTGAGAGGAAAGAAGAGGGAATGTTTAGCAAGATGAGAACACTTTTTAGAAGTCTTTTTTTCTCTGTCTTTTTGTGACTGCAGATACATAGCAAAACATGGAAGCTCGTCTCAGTATAATCACCAGGGACCTTTTTCTCCAGTGGTGACTCCAGTTAGTCCTCAGAATTCTTTCGACGAGAGAGAACGAGAAACTATTACAGTTTAGAAAGTGTCAATCCTTTTTACCTGCATAGCTGAGAGCCTCAGTGTCTGACAGTGAGGAGGAAGGAAATGTGTGAAGATGTGTGGATACTTTAAATACGGAACAAAAATAAAATAACATAGAAGTGGGTGTTTGTGGTAGTCCTTATTACATTATTCTCATATTTATGACTTACTAGCATGACAGTTAAAACCATATTAAAAACAAGAGGAGTCGTAAGTCAAAGGCTTGAAACTTGCTCTCTGTACTGGATTGCCTTGTTAACTAAGGTAGAGAATGATGCTGCAGCTGTTCCATCCATTGACATAAACATTTTGTGTGTATATATATATACACACACATACACATGCAGACACACACATGTAAATGTATTATTAACTAAGAAATCATTACAAAGCAGCAGCCCTTCTCACCAACTGTCCTAAGCATGCCTTGCAAAAATGGTTAAATGTCACAGAGTGAGATTTTAATCTTTGCCTGTGATGGCTCTGTGTGTAGTAGTGAATAAAATGAGCCAGATTATGTTCTCTGGTCTGGAGGCTAGTTAAGACTGTGTGGTTTGCACTCATGCTTAAATTCTCTTATGCTTAAACTGAAAACAGTTAAATAGGGAAGATGGAGAGCCAGTACTTAAGCCTTTGTCTCGGCACTGTTTTATTTTCTGGTGTTGGTGTAGACATCACAAGGAAGTTGCATCCCTGAGAAAGAGAAGAGCAAATGCAAATTTGTAGTTCAGGGAGTTCTACTGTGCTCCAGGGGCCAAAATAGTCCAAATAGTTTATTCTAAGTTGGACAGCCTGGCAGCTTGCTTAGAAGTTTCTGTCCTGAAGTCTCTGGTGAGTTGTACTACCCAAATCATCTACATTGCTGCTCTCTTACCTCTCCTGCTTGGTTTTCTCCAGTTGGCTTTTGAGGTGTATATGTGTGTAACAAACACGTTTATAAGAAATAGCTTTCCCATATCCAGTTAAGGGCTTTCTGTGAAGGTTTATAAAATGCACCAATGGCAAAAGGCCTTTTCAAGAGCAGACTGAAGACTCATTGGGAAAAGCTGAAAGGTAGGGAATACAAACCACAGAGCCAGAAGACAGCAAGTCCACAGAAAGAACTAACATCCCTCAGCAAAGGGGTTAGATCCTCAGCAACAACAATGGGAACGGACCATCCAAATCCCTGATGCTGCTGTGCAGATCTGAGTCCTACAGGATATACAAGTCCCTAGGGAATGTGAGATGACAGCTAAGCAAGACAAGCACTGACGCTAAGGTATACCGTTTCTCCTAATACGACTGTAGAAGATGGTTTATCCTAAAGCGGAGCAGAAATATTCCAGTTCTTGAAATGTCTGACCTAACACAGAAACTATATCACTTTTAGCTTTCTGTATTTTCACCATGCACAAAACACAGATACCTGATTTTTTAAAAGAGGTGCTCTCCTCTAATCCATTTCTCTGTATGCATTAAATTAGAACTTACAGGTACACGTGCAAAATTAAAGCCTATGTACACGTACCAGAAGGATGCAACCTGCCTTTGCCTTTTGTGCTTGTCCATTTTGGAGCTGCACATGTATGCAAGTCAGTGAATATTTCAGATGAAAACATAGTCTCTTTTGCAAATTTAGCTTATTATGCCCCATTGAATTGTTATGTACCATATAAAAATATTTGCAAATTTGTCACTGGTTACAAAGGCTATGTTGTTATATGCTTGAGAAGGATTGCAATTGAATCTTTCAGAGTCCCAGCTCTGCAGGGCAGAGAGGGTGGTTCGACTTTGGGTAAGAATGTAGGAACTGTCTTTGTGCAATGCAATGCAGCGTCACAGGCTATATCTTGAACAGAAACTTAAATTCCATTCAAACTATCATCAGATGAAAACTGATTACATTTTAAACCAGCAGTGGGCTGAGAACATTGACTGCAAAGACAGATGCCATAACTTGAGTAAGTTCAGATTGGGTGCATAAAGCACCCATTTTACACATGGCATAATTAAAGCACAATAACCTAAGGAGACAGGAGCTATATTTAAAATGGGGCAGGTTCTCAGCTGGCTAACTCAGCATAGTTTTCCCTGACTTTACAGACTCTCTCTCTACATCTGATGAGCAAAAGCTGTGTGTTAGAAATCCTCTAGATAAGTCAAAATTGTAAATAAAATTGTAAGGATGATTTACACTTCTCCATACTGCTAGATCAAGCTGAGGAAATTTATTAAAAAATTAACAGTGGGGAGTAAAGGTATTTTTTAAAGTCCGTTTCTAGTTACTTTCAGTTTCTCTGAAAACTTGAACAAAGAGCAACAAGCTCTTTGGCTTAATGAGCAAATGGAAGGGAAATGCTTGTATCTGAACTATAAAGTCCCTCATTTAACTTAAAATAAACTAATTAAGAGAACAGAGAGCATGTTTTCAAACTGTTTTTCCCATTAAGAAGTTCTTATGATTTTAATAAATCTATATTTTGATCCTAAAATTATAAGATAGTATTCCTTGAAACCTCAAGGAGATAAAATTTTCATATGTTGAAACAGAAGAACTTACTTACAAAAGTAATAATTAAAAAATAGATATGTGACACATTCAATACAAGGCCTGTTCCTGTTTCTGCTGGCTGCAACAGCATTTCTCTTGGTAGTAAAGACAGAAGGGGACTCTGGCCATCATGTCAAACCTATAAATAGCACCACTTGGTTTAATCTGAACCCTTCTAGTTCATGTGATTCATGGTATGGTGAACTGGTTATTTTAAAATTTTCTGACTCTTCCACTCTATCCTAAAGAGAAACAAAAAAACCCCTAGAATATCCTTTCACTTGATACTGTGGCATATGATATCAAGTATATGATATAAAGCATATGAAAGAGGGTTGCTATTAAAGAATCTCGGTTTTGCCTCCAGTTGGAAACCAGCAAACAAATACTTTAGTTCATGGGACAACTGCTTTCCATCTGTTGAACGCCTTGCTGAATCATAGATGTTGTTAATCTATACACGGTGTTCATAAAGCAGTCAAATTTTAAGTCACCAAAAATCATTTTTGGATCTGTTCCTTTGAGTTATGGCATCGACACCTAGATGAACAGGAACAGAGCTGGCTTCCGGTGTGTAGTAAAACCACTGAAAAACAATACTGCCGTGAGAGAAATGGTTTCCTGGGTAGAATTTAGTTGGTTTTCCTTCTGCAGTCTTCTAAAGGCTTCTGAAAGTGTAGTCTTCTAAAGCAGAGCATTTACACCACGCAAAGAGGCACTACATTTGCAGCTTGTTTTGCAGAATTTCTCTTTATAATCAGCGGGCTTTGGAGGTTAAGTGATTTGAAGTCATTTTGTGTAAAGTAGTTGTTGGCATAGTGACCGTGCTTTTAGTATGATCACTTCAATGTACACAATAAATAAACATGCCTTAAACTATTCTATTTGTTTCTAAATATCTCTAAACAATATCTATATATTTTTTGTATGCGTAGCTACTAAACCCCTTTAAATACATTTTTGCATTATGTCAAATGGATTGATCATAAAGAAACATTTTGATATGGAAAAATAGGCTACAATAGAACAATTATCATAACTAGCTAAAGTTCATATTTTTTTAGACTAGATTCTTTTCCCTCTTGCTCCTTTCAGAAATACGCATTTTAAAAAATTGGTTTCCTTTGGTTTGTTTGTTATTTTATTCCTAATGCTTCTCATCTGCCATCTAGTAAAGGTCATAGAAATATTAATGTACTTCCAAAGCAAAAGGACCAAAAAGCTTTGCTTTCAACATAGCTTAGAGTATGGGATGCAAATTGCAAAAAATCAGTGGCCTGTATCTTCTCACAGAATTATTTAGTAATGAATATACCCAGTGAAAGAGAAATGTCTGTTGGGTAAACAATACACATAAACAACTTCATGGTAGGAAAATAATGTGATATAAGAGGCTGTGGTGATCCTAGCCTGAAATCTTGAAAACGACTGGAGAAAATAAGGTACTTAGAGAGGAGAAAGAAACTAAAAGCATATAATAACTGGAAACTTTGTTTTGTTTCGCTGTAGATGGAAATATTTTTTATTTAATAAAAACAATTAAAAATAGAAAACCGTCATGACCAAGCAGACAATTTGTGTTGCTTTCAGAAATTATTTGAGAGATAACATATGATTTACTTGGAGAAGTTTGGCAGAGGAGAAAACGAAGTTTAAGAGGGGTATTCCCATCCGCTGGTGGCTAAAAGCTCCTTGTTTTGGGTCTCAGCATCTCTCAGCCACTGCTGTCTTTCTTTCCTCTCCCCCCAGTTATGCGGGACTCGAGACCCTTGTCTCACACTTTAGAACCAGACTCTGTGTTTTCCCCAGCACGCGGGAATACAAAGCAGCCCTGCAAAGTCTATATCGAGCCATCGCAGAGGAGATATTGCTCCCAAAATACTGGCCTGTCTTGTGCTGAGGCAGGGCAGCTGCTTATCTCATCCATGGCCCATTTCTACTTAGAAAATATAATTGCTGGCTTTGTAGTAAGGAGTGAGGACACCCCTTCCCTTGCAAATACGGTTGTGTGACATCTAATGACAGTAAGAAGTCAAGACTGCCTCTTATCTTCTCTGAAAAACAGCAGCTCTGAGATCAGCCTAAGGAAATGTGTCTCAGTAAAGGCTGGGAAGGCAAATAGCCACCCAAATCACCCCCTCATTTACTAAATCTGATTTTCATTGGGGGTTTCTCAGAGAAATAGGAATCAGGCCTAAATGTAGTTGCTTATGGGATCTGACAAAGCCATTGCTGCTGCTGTGTGCTCATTACTTAGTCTAGTAATGAGCATACGTAGTATGTTTATGAGATATATATATATACACATGTAGGCCCTAAAAGTTAAAGGTCTTTAGGCACCCATGTTCTACTTAGTGGTGGTTTTGTTTGCCTGCATGTGCAACTTGGAGCATCACTAACTCGGTAGCTGGGTAACATTAGAGCACGGTAAGTGGTATCCTTCTCACCATGGCTTATACTGCAAACCTCTGACAGTGTCCTATCTCTGCTACCATTAAAAAGATAATAACCAGGTTCCGTCTTTAGATAACAGGCATTGTATATCTCCTTGTTGTCAGTCTGCATGAAACAAATCTGTATGTGTAAATGATATGTACACTCATTAATTTAGGATTTTGCCATGAATTTCTTCAGCATTCTCACAATTGGAATACAAAATGAAATTTCCAGGACTTCCTGATAGAGATCTAAACCGCACAAGTAGCAGCATGAAGGAATTCAATGGAACTATTCACATTAATACAATTACATTTGTGCAGCTTCTCTCATCTTTGATGTGGCCCTTTGATTCAAGAAATTATCCCTGTATAGCAAAGTACTTACAGACAAAGCTGAGCACAAGCATGTTGCTGGCTGTCAATTTTAGAACAGCACACACCTTGCCGAATCCTGTGGTCTAAACCTTCTTGTTTATATCAATGACCACTAAAAAACCTATAGATCACTCGCTTAACACCACTTAAACTAGTTAACTGTTTCATTGCTGATAGGAAATGTAACAATATGCAAATATTGCAGTTTTTCAGTAAAGCAAAGATGTATCTATTAAATCCAGACGTGTCCTTCAACAAGAACCTTTGAGTATTCAGTTAGTCCATTACTTTTACTTAAAAAAAAAAAAATCTTAGACTTTCTCCTTAAAAACTGAACTAAGGTTCTTACAGGATCTCTATGCTTTTTGAAGAAAGAACGTCCAATGTATTCTGCACAGGGTGAAAGTAAAACTCTCAGCTGATAAAATTACTTGCAGCTTTCTGTCACGTTCCATTCACAAGTGACTGCCAGTCAACTCAGGATAAAAAGCCTACCCAAGCTCGGAAAGAAGTCCAGTCCGGTTAACCAGGAACAGACCTGAGAGCTAGGGCTTTCCAATTTACCTACATCATGCTCTCAGTTCTCTTTACCTTCATCTCCACACACACACACTCTTTTAGTATGGGGATAAGAGCACCTTGCTTTGTAAAGAAGTAAGAAAAGCAAGGAGGAAAAGGGATAGACATAACCTAAGTGCTCTTACTATTATTCTGTATTGATATTAAAATGCGAGTTAATTTCTTTTCCTGCAAGCTCCACATTGCTCTTGCTATTTCTCCATTTGTCTAATTCCAGCCCTAACCTGAAGAGTTGTTAGTGTGAAATCTCACAGAACTTCCTAGGCTCATTTCCATATTTTTTTGCTGACAGCCTTGCATGGGACAATTAAATAATTTGGGTAAGCAGTCACCCCAATCAAAATATTTTCCAGTTAATTAGCAGATCAAATATCAGTGAAAAAAGCATATAATTGTATTAGCCACCATCAGTTTGACACAGTAAATATGCTAGTATGTACACATCTCAAATAATGACACAGTCAGCAGGCTGTAAATCAAACTAATTTACACTTAAAATAATTAGAGAATAAAGGAGAAATGACTGGAATGACTGAAGATTTCATAGAAGGCAAGCCACATCACAAATGTAAGTGATTAAAAAGTCTTAATGACAGCCTTGATAAAGCTGCCTAAATGCAAGGCAACTCAAACTATTTACCTTATCAGTAAACTGGACAATCTCCAAGCAAAAAAAAAAAATTTAAAAAATGAAAAAGCGTCCACTGACTTCAGTGCTATGTAAATCAGGGTGCAGCTTTCTAATGGCTAAGGATTAGGTGCATGGAGGACAATATATGCCTAAAGCAGAAGTCAGGTGGGACTTAATTACTCAAATCAAAAACTGAGATTAATTGTCCTCCCCACAATATACATCAAGCTGCACAACTGCCAGCGCATCCTGAAGTTGACCTTTTGGCCTGAAAGTTCCCTAGACACTGAGGTTGTGTCCACACTGCTGAATTAAAACACATCGAGGCCACTTGATGGCACTTGGGTCAAGTGAATGGCCAGTATTTGTACCGTTAACTCAACAAGACTCCAAAACAAGGATGCCACCAGTAAGAACTTACCAATTTCTGAATTTATGTCTGAGATGGTTTTGGGTGGGTGGAGAAGAATGCCTTTTGGCATGAAGCAAAAATATGCCAGACACCATGCTAAAAATCGAGTAGTACAGCTGGTCCAGTTGTACAGTCAGGAACAGCCCCCAGTGGTGTTTAATTTGCTTACATAGACACAGCTGCAGAAATTTGCTTCAGAGCTTGCACAGAATTACCTGACACAGTGCACACATAAGCCAGATCAAGTTCCAGAAACCAACAATAACAATAAAGAAACAGTTTCCCCAAGCAGCCTGTCCCCTGTGAATTAGGATATGTCCTTGGGAAGAAGAGATATGGGTAGGATTTGCAACTGCAGCAGGAATAAGATGGCCATAAGCCTCAGAAAAGAATCATGGAGTCATACAAAAAATGTAGTTTGGAGTGGAGCTCTGGAGGTGGTCTATATAAACCCCCTGTTCAAACTGAGGGCGACAGTGAAGGCAAGCTAGTGGCTCTGGGCCTTGCTCAGCTGGATTCTGAAATATCTCCACAAATGGATACTCCACAGCCTCTCTGGGCAACACGTTCCCAGTGCTTCCCAGCTCTCCCTGTGAGCATCTTTTCCTTGTATTCTTTGTTACAGTTTGTGACCATTGCTTCATGTCACTTGGCTTTGCACCTCACAGAAACCTCTGGCTCTGGCTCTTCTGTAACCTTTATTTGGTTAGTTGAAGATGGCAATTACACCCTCCCATCTGACTCCTTTTCTTCATGATAAAGTAACCCAGTTCCCCAGGTGGTGTGCTCTAGCCCCACGACCATCTCTGTGGCCCGCCCGTGGGCACGCTCCAATTTGTCAGTAGCAACCTCCCCTATCTGCAGGCAGCTTACGCTTTGTCCAGCCTTGTTGAATCCTGTCAGCCAGGAGACTACTGAACTTCCATACTTCATAAAGGAGAGGTGGGAAAGAGGGAGGAAAGAAGGGAAAGGAGCTTCCACAGTTTGTTTTTGATTAGAAAGTCTCTTGCAGACTTTTTTGTTGTTGTTGTTGTACACGCTATACTCCTCAGTAAACAATAGGGTTTTATAAAAAAACAGTAATCATGCTGGTATGTGTGTGCGTGTGTGTGTTTATATATATGGATACATATGTGTGTATCTCCCACTGGCTGGGTCAAAGTTGCTACACACCAAGTGTTTCAGACAGCCCAGCTGCAGGTTTTCACCCGTGCCTGTGGCTCCTGCCTCTCCTTAGGCACTCTTTCCCACATTCCCTTTTTCTAAATTAGGGATGTGGTTTACCCTATGAGATGGGGTTACCTCAAAATTTTACCCTGTGATACCTTTAAGGCACTTAACGCTCTTTTTCTGGTTTGGCCCCAAGTGACTGCTCATTATAAGAGAATTTACATACATATTCATTTTTGCACTGCCCTGGGAGCAGTATGTTACCTTGCAACCCTAAACCCCCCTCACCAGAGGCAGTTCTGTAGCATGGATGCTATTTTTCAGCCCAGGACAGAGTATCAATTGACTTGCAACAACTAACCTCCTTCCATACACTGCTCGCTGGCAGCGTGCTATGAATTTCCTTTGTATCAGCTACGCCTCACTCTAATTTACCTTTCAAGTGGGCTAATGAAATGCAGTGCTACAGTCCAGCTGAATTAAAAGAAAAAAACAACAAAAAACCAACCACCACCCCAACTCTGGAGTACTGAATACCAGAGAAGAAGAATCTAATATGACAGAGACAGGCTCCCATCATATTTGTAAAAGTTTCCCAGGAAGGAAATCCTGTCAACTTTCAAAAGTTCCTCATCTATCCAGACATTTCAGTTAGAGCTGTGTTTTTGTGTATAATAAATTGCTTCTAGTTGGCTGAAAATCATTTTTTAGCTCTTATCTCTGTCATCAGTTACCTCTGCTGTTCTTTAATGGCCTTCACCTCATTATGCAACTAGTCATTAAAAGCTTAGTATCCAGTACAATGGTAGCTTATGTAAAGTGATCTATGAGAGCTTTATATAGGCTTACCAGCCGCAGCCTTAATTTTACTCATTCGTCTTAATTTTTTGTAATCATTTTTTGTAAAGAGGGTATAATGTCAGGCATGCTTCCCTGCTACTGACAGATCCAATCTAGCAGATAATTACCATAAGGAAATTGATGCTTTAGTGTGCAGGGGAGAATTTAATTTACTCAGACATCCTACAGTACAATGCATTCCAAAAGATATGAGGATTTAAGTTTTTAAGAAATTAAATTTCACTATTTAACATGATTACTTATGTTGAACATCATTAACTAGCTTTTTTTTTAACTGTTTGATATAATTACAAGAACAGTTATTTGCTCTAAAATCCGGAGTCATCTTTAAATAAGGGTTAAGGATCCATGAAGTACAAAAAAGAAGGTTGCATTCTTTCTCTCCCCCTGTCCAACACCAGCCTTCCAGCAACAGCATTAAAAAATCTATAGAGATTAACTGAGCCAATGCACGAACCATAGAGCTTTTTCCAATGATGTTTTAATAGATCCTTTGTTATCAGCCCATTCCACCTCAATTCCATCGGTCAGGAAAGACTCTTTAGTCCTATTCACAAACACAAATTGCTTATAATGTTTCAAAAATGATAGAACCATGAAGGAGTTGCTGAGATCCCAATTAAGCAAGGTGATTAACTTATGTTTAATTTTGGGCATTTCATTACTTCAAGAGAAATCCATGGGATTTAGAATTAGATTAATTTAATTAATCTCTATAAAACTGTTTACTCTCCATGAAAAAGCATTCTTTCCAACCTACAGCATATATACCTTGCAAGCAGAACACACAGAGCCCAACCAGGAAGGCCCAAAAGGTTGGGTCTTTTGAAAAATAAATTTTTTAAATCCTGAAAAGCCTTCCTCTATGAGGTCCAGAAGCTTTGCTGTGATCACTGGACTTCCTTATTAATAATACTTCACCCAGAGAATTAGAGCAATGGAATTTTGTAAGCCTGCTCTTTTTTCTTAGACTGATGGGCCTATAATTCTGTGATTCTATAATTCATAATATATAATATAATTCATATGATTCTATGATTCTTCTTTGTTTGAAGTTTTGCTAAACATTTTAAGACAACTTATCCTTCCTTCTGTTTGTCATGAGGTTGTACAGTCACAGAACAAAAAATACAAAACTGTCAAGAGTGTATGACAAGTATCTGCGAGTTGCAGGATCTACCAATAGAATTTGAATGGCATCTGCAGCTATCTCATCCTCATTAACTGTTGCACAAACAGAGCTAATGCTGATTTAAAATATTCTCTTAGGACACATTTTTCATTCTGGATTAAAGTGCCCTCTCCAAGGATAGGAAGCCCCTATCGCCTGACACTCTAAAAATTATGCTGGCCAGAACCTTGACTGACACCCCATTAGGAGCGCAGCTAGGACGGTGGGAGGTCTTTGCTTTAGTCTGGAACTGGAGAAAGCCCATGGGCTCCTGACCACTCACAGTCTGACGAGCATTTCTAGATGGTACAGAGGACTTCTGATCAGACAGCACTTTCTCTTATTCTTTATTATTTAAATAAAAGACATTTAAGAGAAAGAAAGAGTTATTTCAGTAGGGATAGAATAAGGCCAACCGTTGGTGCCTCAGATAATCTACTCAAAAATAGCTTGTGTCTGTCTTTTCTTAAAACAGCTTTGTCAAAGGCACACTTTTCATATTTGCAGAAGAGAAGCTAAGAAACTGTAAATAGGAGGAGGGAATTATATGACTCAGTATTATTTCTAAAATAAAAGGTAAAACCATGCCATTTTTAGTTACAGCCATAGATACACGATGTAAAATGGAAAGATCATAATGTCAGCAATGACATCAGCGCTTACTTCGAAGCAGTTGTTTTTTAGAAGAACTGCACTTGTAAGAATGCCCCAAAATGCAGAAAAGGGACAGTCAATAACAGCAGAAGCACAAAGGATATGACAACCTGTTCTTACACAGTCTGAAGGGACTGCACGTCACTGGAGTCAACATCTCTCCCAGGTCATGGCTTACCTGGGGGGGACGGCTAACAGGGATGGAAGAAGCAAGAGGAAGAGTCAGCGGCTACAGCAGACATTGCCTGCTGTGGTGCTCTACTTGGGTTATTTCTCTTCCAAGTGAGTAGATCCACTTACCTTGGAAAATATTTTCTCCTCAGTTTTTAACTATGATCAAGCTTCTGCTAGCAAAAATTATTCTACAGAATTTCTTAAGAAATTAAAACAAATAGAAAAGCAATACTTTAAAAGGAATTATTTCACTTTCTGAAGCTTGCCAAAAGTCCACCAGCTTACATAAAAATCCCTTGCTCTGAGAAGAGATCCCGCCTGGTAGATATCTGCCTAAACACTGAGCTTGGCTCATCTGTGCTTCAGAAAGGGGGGCCTTGGTAGCTGAGGAGATGAGCTGTTGGGGGAGGTACCTTTATCATCTGTGCAAACACACCAAGGCTTCTCTCCCACAGGTGTTTACAGTCTTTAAGAAATCCCAGCCCTAAAACTTTCACAGTAAGTAGAGGAAAAACTATGAAATTCAATGGGCCCTCAATCGGTATCCCTAATTGTACTTTCTGAATCGCTTTCTGCCTTAGACAGTCTGGACAAGAACTTGTCTAGCGCCTGACATCCTAGCTGTGCCTTTGCTGGGCACTGCATTGCCTGCTCTCAAACATGTGATTCTCTATAGGCACCTTACAAACTTACATATACAGTATCTGTATGGAGCACAGTGCACACTTATACACACTTATACACATTTTTACTATATATATGTATAAACATATATATAAAACTATACATAGTGTAAAAAGTATGTACTTTATACAAAATATATATAAAAAAGTATTTAAACATACACTTTAGCTGTTTACTAAAACATGCACAGATGCAGGTTGCTGTCTAGTCCAACCCAGCAGCCTTCGAGCCTAGGAAATATTCTGCTCCTTTATAAGACTCTTTTTACAATGATTTTTTTTTTCATCTTATGCCATCCCCAGAGCTGTGAAAAAGCTGTAAGATTTTTCTAGTCCATTTGGGGTTTTTTTTGACACAGAGAGGTGTGTTTTCCTTTCCCCTTATACTCAGAAGACAGTTTTACCTCACATTTCCAAAAAGTTGTAGCTTCATGCAGAGGCCAGGCATGGAAATTTTTAACCTGAAGGATGAAAGGTTGAGCGAGCGGTTTAGGTGGGTGACCGAGAAGAGTGGGTTAGAGTGGAAATTATTGCACAACATTAACAGAGACACGTAGGGGGATATCACTCCTGTAATAAACTGGTTTATTAATGAGAATATGTAACAGGGTATGCTATACCCTTTCAGCATCTAACAAAAACACTGACTTCCACCAAAAGATAATCAGAGACCATTTTTTAACTTGGTCGGTGCCCTTGTCGTCTTTCTTCCTTTTTTCTTTTTTTTGGCTAAAAGAGCGAGCAGTTTGGTGTCGCTTTTTTTAGTCAGAAGAAGGAAAGATGACATCCTCTACACCTGCACAGAGCTAGGACCGGACTCCCAGGGATTTCCATGGCAGAGTTGAGTCTCACCTCTCTGCCTGAGGTCTTTGGGCTCCTGGTGTTCAGAAGACATCAGGATATTGTTCACAAAACAATCCAATGAAGTAAAAACCCGTGGTCCAGGGATATCTTTGGCTAGAGCCACGTGAGGCAGAGCCTGTCACTGCACACTGCAGGCAGCCAGGGGCACGTCTGGAGGGAGCGCTGTTTTGGGTGGAATATGGATTTGAAAGGCAGATTTGGAAACTATGAGAAAGAGAGTTGCCTCTCACTTAGGGGAGATGGGCAGACAGCTTCTTATCTTGCTTCTTTATAAGGAGACAGCAAATATGCTGGCTCTAGGATAAGCTCCCTCCTGCCTTTCTGCTATGCCGCAGCCATACAACTCACCCTGCAGGGCCCTGGCTCCTGGGCAGGTGTCGGGACAAGCGCACAGCCGTGGCAGTGACATTTCACCGCTGCCGCCTCCAAGTCAGTACCACAACTGGGGCACTGCGAGACCACCTGGGCTCTCCTGCTGCCTGGGGGGTGGCCATTTTGCAGCAGTTACAAATCCCGTGCTGATATTCACCCCTCGGCGGAGTCCCTGTAAAATGATGTCAGGGCCCCGAAAGCACTAATGGGTCCTAATGGCCCTGAGCAGCCTCATCTGGAGCCTTCAACAAACCCCTACGCCCACAGGCTGGGGCTCCGTTGCAGGCACCCAGCCTGCCCTGCACTGCTGCCCCACAGCGAGCTCAGGCCTGTGGGGCCTGGCCTCCCTCTGTACCAGGCCCCAGCCAGCAGGGCTGCCCCTCGCGGGTCTGTGCCAGGCACAGCCACCACCAGGCCCTGGGTGGCCTCATCCTTTGCAGCTGCCCAAAGCCAAGGCGCAGTTTGGGGGGCAGGAGGTGAGTCCCTGCCAGTCCTTGCTCAGGTGTGGTGGCACTGGAAAGCAGAGGGTGGGGGGCTTCATCCCAAGCAGCACAGATCTTCAAGCTGCCCAAAGGTATGTGCTTTATACTGTTTTTTTAAAGTATGGGGCTATGAAAAGGTTGCTTAAAAGTTAATACTAAGTTAGTCTTAAAAAAAAAAAAATACCCTATAACAGATTTTTCCTTAAGGCTTTCTCTGAGTTAAATTCATTTCAATTCTGGTTTTCTCGTCATTAAGTAAATGAGTTTGTGGCTTTTGATTTAATAATTATGTTTTATTATAGCTGAGGCTGTCTAATATAATAGAGGATGGGTTGGGTCTTTTTTCTTCAACTGCGAACCCTGTGTTTTTCCCAGAGCCTTCTGCAGCAGTCATGCCAGGGAAGCGCAGGCCAGCGCCGCCATTTTCCAAAGAGGCGGCAGTCGCTGGCCCCCATTCTACAAATAACTATGCATGTGCTTACCTTCATCATGTTAGAGGTTTCTGGCAATTGCAGTAATGTTGCTTGTTCCAGTAAATATGTACATAAGCAGGCCTAGCAAATGGCTAGATAATGCCTTTTTCTGATATTTTGACTTTGCTGGAGAGGAAGAGGTGAGGGAGTGGGGTGGCCCCAATGAGGCTGCAGGGTTGCCTGAGGGAAAGGAGCTTTCCCAAGTGCTGGGGAACCTCGAGAGTGGGACCCGTTGCTGCTTTCCTCCATGACATTATCAGCACAGCCAGGCTGACAAGCCTTCCCGTGCCATACAGTTGCTCCAGGAAAAACCCCCAGAGTGGAAAATTCATCTGTGGCCCACATTTGACATAGCCTTCATCCCTGAACTGTAATTACTTGCCTGCAAATTCCCTGCTCAAGGAAGAAGCAGTAAGGGAAGATCGAGGTTTGGGGAAGGACAGGAAATGAGCACGCTGACAGTGTGGGAAAGATTGCAACTGAAGTGGCGAACCTTGACAAACTTGAGAAAAAGGGACATGCGGTTGGAAAATACAATGACTGGAGGAAGAAGTGGAGATGAGGATAAAATGCCTGGTGACAGCAGCAGAACGGTAAAGGCAAGGGGTGTAGAGGTGAGTTAAGGGGCAGAGTACAAATATCTGTTTGTCAAAGAAGAGAAGCAAGTGCCTGGGTGTGTAAACAGGTAGGAAAGGACAGGTGTATGGGGGTATTAGGTAAAAGTTTCTTTCTACTAAGGGCAAAGCCGAATTTGGGGAATTTTCCATGGCTTTATAAATACATGGTCTTGGGTTTGCCGAAAAAAATAAAACCTATGGAGAAACTTTGCTACTGCTGAATTCATTGATAACCATTAAGTGCAGAGTTGGGTAAATACTAACCACCTGAAAATCCCACACACATTATCTAGAGATAACTCTACTGAAAAATTTGAGAGTCCCTCCCCGCCACTCCCCAAAACAAAACGGAAAAAAACCAAAACCCCGACCTCACTAAGCTGTCTGAAATGTCATGAAGCTAGACACAGGAACTGTTTTGGGGTTTTGTTTTGTTTTCTACTTTGGACATTAGCCTCAAGAGGTGGAGGAAAAGAATATCATATAAGAACTAAAACTGGAAGAGACTGCTTCTGTCCCAGTAACCACCATACTGTTTGCTATCAACATCTATAGTAACTTGTATGCTTACTCTTCTGAACTCTGCCAGCTGATATGAACAGTGGGTTATTTGATTACCACCTTGCTATTTTTAAGTATTCTTTTTCATGGATCAAAACAAAGGCTATTAGAGACTGAGTAGTCTTTTCTTCCAGGCATGCACTGTAGTTAGGAGCTGGAGAAAGAATTGTTCAGATAAACAATATGACTGATACTTGGAGGTAAGGTAGACTTACATGTTGTGGCCTAAAGCCTTACCTGTTCTTCTCCCAAAGACATGACTTTAAAATGATGACAAAAAAGCCTTCTCAAGAGAGGTCTGTCCTTATTTAGCATTCTTAGATCCAGATATATATTCCAATTTATTTGTGTTAGAACTTGATTTAATTGCAATGTGGCCAACCAGCAGAAAGGCTGCTGCTGACTTCAGTGGGCTTGGAACAGGCCCGTTTGCTGGCAAGTAGATCAGGTACTTGAACCATGCCTGCATTGAAATCAGAGCCAAAGGTATAATATCACACTGTGATACCAATTGATAAAGACAACTGTCTAGCTAGTTGCTCACTAAAGTCATAGAATGCAGGCAATCAAATCCCTGGAACAGTCTGCTGCAAGCTGTGCAAGTAAGTGCTGTGGTTTGATACTGAGTGGGGGGAAAAGAATCAAACTAGTGGATTGGTAGCTAGTGCTAGAGAGTAGACAGATAACTGCTTAGGATAGTTCTTCCAAGGAAAACTCAATTATTTTTAAAGTAAATCCATCTTTGTAGCCAAATAAAGGAAAAAAAAAACCTACTAAAATTCTCCTTGCTTTCTATTTCTCCTACTACTTCCCTTTTATACGGGAATTCACTCACACTTACATTCACTTTCTTCCTCTTCTATAAGCAATTTGATATCCCAGTGATCCATTTTTAGATGTCTTGTTTTCCAAGAAATTTCCTGCGAGTGAAGAAATTAAAATGAATCATCATAGTCTTCAGTTTGCAGATACCTAAAAGCACATGGAAAGGTTTCTTATGTGAACTCAAGTCAATAGTTTAGAGCTTGATAAGAAAGGATCTAGTAAATGAATGTTTAATAATTTTTTATTTAGTAGCCATTCAGATTTCTCCCCAACAGAGGCTCCAGGCTGGGGAGACATCTTTTGACCCACAAATATTTCCCTAGTTTGTTGAAAATGGAACATGGGATTAAGACAGCTTTAGATACAAATTGACCTATGGTCTGATCAATAAGGGACTTTCACCAGAGAAGCAGGTTCAAGTCCTCACAGATGAAGAAAACTTCCACATTCTGAAAGACTCCTGCAAGCATTTAGTTACAAGTAAAGTTGCTCACCTTCTGCAGAGATGCTTGGCTTAGATCCCTAATTAACAACTAGATAATGTATTCTCAGGGCAGGGGGGGAGGTTTTCTCCTTGTAGGAAAAATGCCTCATGCTACAGCTGGGGCTGTAGCTGCACTCCCCTCCTTGGCAGTTTTTGCATGCTCTAGACAGCTGCTGATTCTTGGGGTGGTCCCATGCCTGAGCACTGAACTTCTCTGCATGTATTGTGTAGGGATTTTGAGTGCCCAAGTCAGAGTAGTAAACTCTGCTAGGTTGCAAGGTGAATGTGTCAGTGCTTTTGTTCTGCAAATTTAGCCTTTTGTCTGTATGTCCTAATTCTCCATCTAGGGATAGAAGTACTTTCTGGTATTGGGTATTTTTTTGAGAGATCCTGATTCCTTCCTGGGGGCTTTCAAACAAAAACTAGACTACAGATGTAGGATAAATGTCCCAGATAGTGACTCATTCTAGTTAGGTACACAATGAGGACTAGCATGCAGTTTTAAATATCAGTCATTTGTATCTAGCAATGAATATTTCTAGTTTCAAGATGACTAGCATAAGGGCATCTGTGTTTCATTCTAGAGCAAAGAGAATCAAAGGAATATAAAAGAACAAGAAAAAAAAAGCTATATTTAGCTGTAACTCATTTGTGTTCATTTGACTATGAAAAAATTACACATCTATGCAAAGCACAAGTGGCCAGGGCCACCCAGCTTCACAGCTGACCTAAACTGGCAGGGCTTCCCCTGAAGCTGTTTTGATAAGCACCTTGCCTTCACATGGCATGCAAGAAGGGATCATATGGGATCGAGCTGGTTTGCATCCCTCCACACCAGACTGCCAAAGAAAGCCTGCAACTCAGCAGTTCCCTTCACATCAGAGGAATCCTAGGTTGGAGTGGAGCCAGTAAAGTAGCTCTGTTGTGCTGTCTGTCTGGCAAAAGAGGGGTCATGGCTGGAGAAGTGCTGTATAAAGAAGATTTTTTCCTACTAGCAGAATCAGTCGAGCCCAGAGCAAGCTGTATGGACTCTGTGCACTGCCCTTGGGACGTGCTGTGCGTGATCACAGCTCTAGCTCTGCCTTGATTCAGTTGAGCTCGAGTACCCAATGCCACTGTAACCAAGTCAGCAAAACGTCAATAGACGTGGGCTGTACAGATCTGCCTGAAGTCCCTGGGGCAGCCAGAGCAAGCCTGTGCTGGAGGCTGTGCTGTTGTTGCAGCACTGCTAGGCTGAAGCTGTCTTGGTTAGGTCAGTCCATACTAGAGGTCTGTATCTCCATCTGCAAATGCAAACATGCCCTCAGAGTTGTTAGAGGGGCTGAGGAGCTCTCTTATAGCAGCAGATCTGGCTTAATGTCAGTTGTTTCTCCCAGCTGTACTCTGGCACGATCCGACCAAAGGCCAGAGCCTGCACTGCAAAATCTCAGGTGTGCTGGAAACATATTGCTGTATCAGAATGAAGTGTACTCTTATGTTTTATTATCTCAATTTCAGTGTTGAAGAAATCTAAAATTTTTGTTTTATCTCTGAGATTTGTCTTTCTTCTTTGTCATTGTGTTTGTTCTTGGTAAATCATAGGAATAGAATCTCTTGATGATGAACTTGTCCTTCATAGCTTTTAAATACAAGTTTCCTCTCTTTTTAAGATCAACTTGACATAAGTTCAGAGCTCATAGTGAACAGTGTAGTGTTTTCTTTCTGTATATATTGAACAGGAGAGAATTAATGAGGAAAAGCAAAACTAAAAGGCTCGCTGGGACTTTTATTGGAACCCTATCTAAATTTTAATAGTAGAAATCTTTCAAAATCCTGCTACCTACGGAGATTCTCACTACTTCTTTCTTTCAAACAGACTGATATATTTCTAGAAAAATCTTTCTCACCGTATTTTTCACATACACTTCCTATTCCAAACTGAAAAGAATGTGGCACAGATTTCTTCTTGATAAGTGTATGCACAGGCAAGTTCCTTGGCCTCCCTTTTCAGGGAAATCTCTGCCTTTGTTTAAAAGCACATGTTCTCTGAGCAGATAGTCAATCATGCTTTCAAGGTGCCATCTGCACTTTATCTTATAATTCCAGGAAGGGATGAAGTACACTTAAATATTTGTGTAAAACTTTCAAAACTTTAACATATAAGACTGTCAGGCTCTTCTGTCAGTGAAAATTTGAGATTTTTCCACTTACAGAAAATGCATTTTATCCTAGGGGTCTGTAATCAAGTTTTTAATTTTTTTTTGTCATGTAGATAAGTATAAATGATAACCAGAAGTACAACCAAACAAAGAAATAGATTCATATCTCAGCACTCGGAGTACTTGATCTGAATCCAGCAGATTCAAACGCCGTGGTCAAGCCTTTGTCCTTGGTTAGACTTACATTTCATCCAGAGTTTCTTGGCACTCTGTATTTACGACAGAATGGTGACAAGAACCTCTGCCTCTGATACTGACCTACCTCTGCAAAGCAGCTGTTTAAAATAGTTACTCTCACAGCATGTGATTTGGGAGGAAAAAACAAAGAATGGAATCTTATCATTTGAGAATTTGATTTCTTTTATTTAAAGAAGGCTTTGCTGTTGTTGAACCTATATATACATATATAAATGCAATTTCACAATGCTTCAGACAACACATTCGTTGGCTTTAATGCATTGAAAAAATGTGTTTTAATTCAAATGGGTTTTCTGTTTATGAAATGAAATCATATTTCCCTCTTCTGTTTTAACGTCCACCCTTTGCAGCACAGAGACAGTTTTCAATATTGTGATTTTCCTATTGTTACTTCTCTCACTCAACAAAACTACTGTATGTGAGAATGCTTACTGTAAAATAGAGGTTACTGAGCATCGTCATATTCAAGAATTAGGCATGCCTATATAACAAATGTCTTTTAGTGATCTGATGATCATTACTGTTGCAATGGAGGAAATTACTGTATTCCTTACTCAAAACATTCCTACAAAGTGAAGCATGACTATCAACCGTACATTTATTCGTGCAAAAGAAGCCTACAAAATGTAGGTGTTCCCCTTGCATCAGCTTATATCCTGTTGACAACTCAAATGACACTAGGCCCATTTATTAGTTTCTAGTGGTTTAACTGACAACTTTTGGTCTCATAAAATGTACTATAAATACTATCTGTAGCACAGCTTTGCTGTTCAGTGGTACACCAAGTGTTCAGATGGTTGAGAATGCTGTTTCCCAATGGGAAATGTGGCATTTGGCAATCGTTTATTCCAGTTTCCTTTGAGGATATGAAGGAAAGATTTTACCAAAGTAATCCCTGAGTAAAAAACAAGAAGCAAAATGATTAATACCAAAGCACTGGACTATGGAATGAATGCTAAAGTGCAAACTTTATTATACCTTAAAAGTAGATAGGGTGATTGCATATTTCTACCTCTACAGGGAAATACATGTTTGTTCTTTCCACACATGAGGTTGGTGGGAAAATTACATGGGATTGATTTCATGAGTTTGGAAATGAGCCCTGTGTTGAGAATGACTTCACAGCCCCAACTCTGAACTCACTTGGCAGCGCGGATGTAGGAACCTCTTGCTCCCAGTGAAGTCAGTCCTGCCAGTGGTTTCAACACAAAGAGGGTTTGGCTCGGAAAGGACAAGTTGTGATATAATGAAGTCCCACCGTGGGGTGAAAAAACCTGGATTTGTTTTCATCTGGAACAGGACAGTTTGTAGAGAAGGAGGAAAAAGCAGCCTATGCACTTATTCCTCTTGGTTCCTCTAGAGCTGTGCTGCTCCTATCT
The DNA here is from genome assembly GCA_020745775.1 of Theristicus caerulescens. Classification (NCBI taxonomy): domain Eukaryota; kingdom Metazoa; phylum Chordata; class Aves; order Pelecaniformes; family Threskiornithidae; genus Theristicus; species Theristicus caerulescens. The sequence goes on from CM036558.1 coordinate 91,410,975, forward strand.
TGTCAGGAACAGCAAGGAAATGAAGACAGACTGTAAAGTGCAGGTTTAGCCAATGTAAGATTAACACATTTGCTGAACTTTAATATCACTTTTCCAGTACCTAAGTTTACCATGTTCCTCATCTGCAGAGAGTTTATAATTGATCTTTTTTCTTCTTGGCCTCCTTCTTAAGGACTTGAGGGTTATGGGGCTGTGCTCTTACACCACCTTAGGCAGCAGGCAACCTGGTTGGTGACTTCCAGCTAAATTTGACGTGACGTAGGGATCACAAGTATATTAAGTTCCTACCAGCCTTTCTAGAGAATTCATGTCTGTATGGAGAAAAGAGCCTGAACTGAGAGAAGACAGAGAGGAGCTGGCCCCCGCCTAGCCTAATGGCAGAGGGCAGGTGACCAGCCAACGTATGCGTATCGCCAGGCTGCCAACACGTGTGTCACCTGGAGGCAGCCACCAAGCACACCATCTCCCTCCCGGCTAAGTGTGGAAGGGGTGTGGGAAGAGAGCAGGGGGAGGGGAGAGTGACAGAGAGGCACATGGGAAGGTCAAGGCAGCATATGGGGGGGGCTGGGGTTTTTAGGAGAAGAGCAAGTGAAGAATGGAGTATTTCATTCCAGAGGAAACAATGCTTCATACTCAAAGAACTTTTTTTTTTTTTTTTAAATCTAAACCAAACACTCTGTTTCTTTTTCACAGTTTCTTTTTTACATGGTCTTTCCCTGCCTACACTTATTAACCAAGCCTGTGACAACATGGAGTTAGCAGTTTGGGTGGGCTGTACATTTTCCTTAGGAAGATTTTAACCATCATTTAGAAAAATGAATTAAAACTCTCATGTGAAGGTGCAGATGCAATGAACTGAAACAGTTAAATGCTGATCTCAGAATAAGACATGAGACCACAAAACCATTTTTTCAGCCTCAGAATAATAGCCTCCCTGCTGAAGCAAACAGAAAATGTGTTGCCTGTGCAGATAAGAGAACCTTAGAGTACCTTTGAAACTGTGATTCAGCACACTGAAGTTACTACTGTTTTACAAGAAGGTGCTGACTCATCTACTAATTGCGTGTTGATGGCAAAACAATCAAAAAGTGTTACTCTTTTTCTCCAGAAAAATTTAGACATTACTGTTGGTAGTAATAATGAGCAAAGAAGGGCCAGAAATGGCTTTTGGGAAGGCAAATGATTCTGCGCTCTCCAAAGCTGACTGGCCCATGTTGGGAATTACAGACAACTCACAGTAACAAATCTGATCACTGGTAACAAGAGAGGTGCTTGTTCTCTGGATCTAGATGCTTAGTCTCTTGTAGTGTGCTGAGGAAGGTCTTAATTTGAAGGGGATCGATCAAACTGTGGATTTTGTCCTGAGGAACCATTAGAAACAAAGAAAGCAGGCAGTCAGAGACAGGTTCAAAGTTATTCTTTCTGCTGTTTCATGCTTTTTAAGACAAACTGACAGGTTAGATCAATGACCAGCATTTTTTTCCTTCTTCACAGCAGCAAACAGATAATATGTGTCCCTGCAGAGATCTACTGAATTCAGTAAATGTCTAGAACAATGTATTTGTTAAGGTTTTTTATGTGAGGCTAATACTTTTCCATCAAAAATGAGACGCTAACTGAGAGTTAATTTTGTTCAGGTTTCCTAACAGTGGATGCACTAAAAATCAAGGAAATGCCTGTTAAGCAGTCATTAGTATCTGGACAGTCAGTCCCAGTTGATGTAACATTCAGCATTGCACTCTGATTTTATCCAGGACAAGTGATACTGCACTTCCAGCATATGACCACCCATACTGCAAACCTCCAGTTACTTCCACACACGTCCAAATTAACTCCAGCTTCAGTAATATGAGATGTCATATGGAAACATGGGCTTACGCTGTGTGAACACGCAGTGTACCAGGAAGTTTTGAGCTCAGTATTCAAATTGGAAGGCAGTGCTATGGGGTCCTCCCATCACCTGTGCCTTGCTTCCTGATTTCACACCTCCTCACAGGTTAAATACCTCTTTAGTAATTTTGAAGCCCTCCTGGGGTCTCCTTGTCTTTTAATAGAGAATTTAGTAGAATGAATGCCAGAGCAGCACTGTAGAGAGATGCTGGCTACACATTTCTGGGTTTGTAGAGTTGGTAAGGGCACTTTCTTAAAACTGACATTGTGTCCATGTGAGACATCTACAATTCAGTCTTTGTACAAGGATGTGGCCCTAACTAACTCCAAAATTGCTTTGGAGAGAGATGAGCTTGCTTTTATAGATAACTCTTTTGGCTGAAATGCTTCAGGAATCTGAAAGCAAAGACACAGGTTAAACTGGTATTGATATAACCTTCTTAAATCTCTCAAGATGGGAACAGATGGTGAAACTGCCCCATGCTCCTGCTCCAAGAGTTAAATATTTACATCAAAACCACTTCTCTTTCTTGTAAATTAAACCAAGGCAGGGCAGGTATGGAAACCATGAGCAACGACCAATTTGCAAATGTCATTCTCATTCTTCCTCTAGACCAACATATGTGCCTCACACCCAGGGAAACTGTCTCCTCAGCAGACCTGGGCAGTGGATTCAAAGTGCTTGCTCTGCATCTCTCAGAGTAAGGCCAAAACTTGCATTTTCTGTATTCTAGCTGAGCAATTTATTTAATATGTGTAAAATGATCCTACTACTGCCATTTGTTCTTTTGTATAGGACTCGCTGTACTAAGAGCCGGTGACCTAGAAGTAATATAAATCCCACCATGGCTTGGCAGGAGTGAAGTGCTTAGCTGCTGAGAGGAATCGGGACTCTAGCAGTTGTATGGTGTTCTTGGAGATCAGGGATTTGCCTCGAAGAAACAAAAGTACCTGTAGGGTTAGGCAGCTGTTGAGTGTAATGGATACCCGTAGCGCATACCTGCGGGATTCGTGTGCCCCAGTACCTCTTGTGAATCTAGCCCAAAGCTTTCCTACATTGCCCTAGCAAAGTGCCTCAAGTCTAACCAATTGAGAGATGAGAATCTGGGTCACTTTTTATGCTTTTTGCTTACAGTTCCCTGAAGGGTTAATTAGTATATAGCAATAATAGCTCCTTGGTCTATTTACAGTACTTTTCATCAATAGAGCCCAACATTAGTTTTAGGGAAACTAAGGCAAAAAACAGATATTTGCCCAAATTCACACATCTAGTGAGGCTTAACACTAAAGGCAGCTCTGCTTTGTGTATTGACTTTTCTTTCCACATGCCCCCAAAGTCTGACTTTGGAACTCAACACTTAAAATTCGCCTGTATTGCACATTCCTGAAGACTTGTACTAGCTAAAAATGAGAAATACCACAAAATATTGCAGAAAAAAAAATATCTCCATTGAAATTGGAAGGAACTTGGACAGCAAATTCATTGGAGCAGGATTTTAATCAAAAATAAAAACAATGCATACATTCCCATGAGCATGCATATAATATATAATATATAATTGTAGTTGTATAACTGTATGGCATTACACAGCCACATGATACAGTATATAATCACCTAATCCACTATAGAAAATACATAAGCAGAGGACAGTCTCCATTGGAGAGACTCTTATTTCACATTCAGGTATTTTGTAATACAGACGTAGTGGTGTGCACACTCTCCTCTGTGATTGGTTTTCATGGGGTCTATTAAGAGACAAGATAATGGGGAATCATATCCCTCCTCCGTGTGCTCAGGAGAGTCACAGAAATATTAATCTAGTATTAAATCTGTAGCATAGTGACTTAATTTTTTGGGGGGGAGGAAGGGAATAAGGTTGATTTGGAGGTGCATTAATGTCCTCTTTCCATAATTTATTTTGAGAAAACTTATTAAGCATTGATTTTTTAATCTGACCTGTAGCTAATTCCTCAGGTGTATGGCTATAATGAAACTTATTGCATCATGCCCTTGGTCTTGTCTTCCTATGGCAAATTTTCTTTTTTTTTTTTAATTCTTTGCCCATCATGTAGCATTTCAATATTGTCTCTAAATACATGAGTCTGTTGTGGTTCTTATGATGCTTTTAATTCTGCTGGCTGCCAGGAACTGCTCTAAACAGCAGCTAAAGCCTGATTTTTTTTGTCTGTGCCTTGAAAACATTTAGTTACAGCCATGTGGCTTCTGCACATTGTTTTTATCATATAAAGACCTAAAGGTACAGTGTATTTTCTCCTCTAGTGATCTGGTACCTGGCCTTTTCATTCTCTCTTCCTTTGAAAAGCTTCTGCCTCTGCTTCTTCCTGAAGATGCTTCGCCCCGCGTCCCTGGCACATAGTTCCCCACTATGCCTTGTAGCATTCAATACGATGCAGGAGGCAGTAAAGCTGCTGTAGGAACAGGAGAAGCTGCTGCCAGCTTCCCAGCTGCAGAGGATCTCCGGAGAGGGGGATTCTCTGGGGAGAAACGGCAAGCGCTTGTGGCTCCCTCTGTGCCACACAAGCAGTACCAAAGGATGTAGCTGGATGGAGAACCCAGCTATATTTTATCTTTTTGGAGCGATATCTGTTTGAAGAATAATGTGGTAGTAATTCAGAATGTACCTCGCCCTATTGAGCTGCTGCCTCATTGTTGAATTTTGCTTTCCCTACTGTTTCACATGGTCTCTATGTGACACTTACACAGGCAAAAATGAGGTGTTGCTCGCAGAGTTTCCAGAGCAAGAGTAATGGGGGGGTTTGTTTCCTGGAGATTAGTTTATAGTTGGTGTGACTCAACCCTGATAAGATCAGCTTATAGGAGGGTAGCTGATCATGATTTCTGGTTGGGTTTTTTATTTTTTTTTCCAAAGGTCTATTTTTGACCCAGAGTGCTATTTTATGGCTTGCATTTGTTCCTAGAGAAGCCAGAACGCTATTGCAGTCAACAGCTGAAGGGTTAGATTTTAAAGGATGAGTCTTCATAATCTGTGTATTGCCCTGTCTTTGTCACACGGCTTACTGAGGTGCTACTGCCAATGTGCTTGTATACGCTTCAGAGAAAGTCTGTATCTGAATGTCTCTGGTCTGCAGGTCACTCGATAGGCTTTTGCTTTCTACCTCAAGGAAAAGAGTTGCATTCAGAGACAAGGGTGTAGTTTGAAGCTACATAGGAGCAGTAGCTGGGCAATCTCAAAATCCAGGCTAGAGCTCCTTCTTCTTCAGTGTCACTTCATGTAAGGCTGTATGTGTGAAGTAAGGGGGTTAAAGGCCCATGTGTAACGCTGAGAGGAGGACTCTTAGACTGGGAAAAGATTCAGTGAAGTTAGTGCAGAACTCTGATTCAGTGGGAGCACTTTCAGGCTGAAAGGGCTGTGACCACCAAATTTTGCTGGTATTGCTGCATTAGTTAAGGGTGAGAAACTAACCACAGCACTGCCACATATATATGCCAGGGTGCTGCAAACAACCACCGCAATCCTTTTTCTGGCAATGTATGTGGTGTTTGAGGAAGGCAGTTTAGGAGTGATCTGTCAGCAGCGACTTTGTAGTGCAGCCAGGGGATTTACAAAATGATCAAAAGAATTTTGGAGAAAGTGGTTAAAAAAAGAAAAATACCTGTGGATTTCTGTTGCTGAAAGAAAATATTTATGTGCAAAATGTCCATTTCTGGTGGATATTTGGAGCATGTAGTAGGTGGGAGAGAATGTCTGAAAAAGCAAAAGCACAACATATGAAAAATTCCAAATTTTGAGATGTGTTATTAAAAAGCTTATGGTTTATGGTGGGGTTTTTTTGTTTGGTTGGTTTGGGTTTTTTTATTCGTTCATCAGGAGGAAAACAATTTTCCGAGTAAGGTCTGTAGTTGAGTGGTACTGTGGGAATTGACATTAGTTATATGATAGGTATAGTAAAAGATGTTTAAGATATGCTCTAAAAAGGAATTTCAAATTTAGAGCAATATGTACTTTTTGTTATAACTACCTTTTCCCTTTGGAGATAATAAAACATTTTGTTCATAATTAAAAAACAATTCAGAGATGCATAATGGTTCAAGTTTAAGAGTCACTCAGTAGATGAGGGTATACTCTGAAGTGTTTACACTAAAACCATTGACACTTAGGAAGAGCAACTTTTTCTGTGGCAAGTATGAATGTGCTCCCTACCCAGCAGGGCACATTGCTCATTGTTCTTTTTTCCCACCTGCTGCCCAACGAGATTATGTGAGAAATGTTTGAGCACCTTACTATATATAGTCAGGACTTTATTCTCTCCTGACGAGGTCAGTGGGAGGAGCTGAAACCAAGATGGGGGAGGAAATGAGCCATGTGGGAGTGAGCTGGTGCATCCTGAAACTGGGAGGCACTGGGAAGAGATGGGTCAGCTTCGGCAGTCACATCCAGCAAACCCATCAGTGGGAGTGCAAGGCAAAGACATGGTACAAAAATAAAAGTTGCTAATGGTTGTGTGGAGGTGGAGTGGGGCATTTGCTTTAAGTGAGAAGCTTGAGCTGTATGAATGAAGCTGCAGGGGAAAGGTGGGACTGAAAGATGCGGGTTAGAGGAAATTGTGAATATGCTTGCAGCTCCCCTTTGTGACTGGCAGAGCACATGCTGGGACAATCTCCATATGGGTTGTGCAGGAATGACGTAGAAAGAGTCATATATTCTGGTAGCCATATGTGATAGGAAAGTTCCCATGGCTGAAAGCTTTGTCATGGCTGGGTTAATCTGTCACTTGTAATAGGCGTTATTGTTATAACCTATATAGTTGAACAGACAATCTTCCTCAACTCTGAGAACTTTCCTTCCCTCAAGTTGAAACCTGGTAATGGAGAAAGACACAAATTTCATGTGAATGCTTTTTTTTAACAGGTTTATTTTTTTTGTTTGGGGTTTTTTGTTCGTTTTTTTTAATCAAAGTAACTTTTTTTTAAATTGAAAGTTTCTACCTGCACTAATGATTGATTCTTACTTGCACTGAGATCTCCTAGCTTGAAGGGCTGAGTGCTTCACAAACAGGTGCAAAGAAAGAGTCCCTGCTCTGAACATCTCTCAGCCTTGGAGGCTCAGAGACAAATGATGCATCTACTTTGGGGGGAAATGAGTGGTGTGTTAGTATTTTTTTAAATAAGGAGTTTAAATTAAAGATATATTAAACAGTGAAATTGCAGGAGAAAGCTAACACAGCTTTGAATAGGAACTTGGCATGTGCTTTTCAAAAAGAAATTCTTTTTCTTGGGTAGATGGGATTCCTTCTGTGAGGAAGGAATGTGCATCATCTTAATTTTACAATGGGAAGATGCTTGTGGTCACAGAAGAAAAGCTAAGTGAGGAAGTGGACACAGGTATTCTTAGCTGAAAAGCCTTTCTACACTGGTTTCTCTTAGAATTCAAGGAACATTTGTGAGTTTGTATACGAACCAGGCTCCACTGGGTTGGGTAGTGCCCACTTCCAGCTCAAGGAATCTTAAGCAGCTTTAGGATGTCAAACAGGCAAAATTTACATATCATTCATATTTTGGAAGAATACATGTGACTAGTATATTCATTGAGCGAGTTTTTCTTTCAAACCCAATGAATGAAAAAAGAGTTGGTGTATTGGACAAAACACTGTGTTTTGGAATTAGAAAAGAAAAAAGGAAAAGTAGGTGGAAAAGAGGAACTGTTTTATTAGGCTGCAACTTGCATTCTTTATTTGGCATCTATTTCATTATCTCCTATTTCCTGGCAATAGCGTAATGTCCTCTCTTTTCCTGTTACCCAAGCACTTTGCAGAACATGTGTTGCATGCATATTGGCAACCATGGACAATTTGACATTCTCAGCTTCTTTTGACGTGACTTGACATCAGTTCTTTTTCAAAATTCGTCCCCCCACCAGCAGAATACCTCTCCCCCTTCTCATCACTGCATTACACGCTGAAGAATGGTAGATGCCATCTGCAACAAATTTTCAGGCTACAGATCCATTTGTGTGCACTTGAACTGAGCTACCATCCTTGGCTGTTACCCTTTTGTAAGTCAGGGGGTGCTCTTGGTGGTCCTGGGGGCATGGGACGGCCTGCGCCTTTCCAAGTGTTACGAGGAAACGACCCTGTTCCAACATCTTCTCAGGGTGGGTTTTAAACAGCAGATTTAGACAAGATATAAGGTCTTCTGCAATCGCTGTGGGCGTCTCACAGTGTTTTATGGGCAGTGTGGACAGGTTCTTTATGTGAGACCAAGAGACATGTTCCCTAGCTCATGTGAGGCATATTTCCATATGTAAATATAACACCAAGCCGACATCTGCTCTTAAACCTTCTGAGGTGGGTCCCTCTTCACCCTGGAGACCCAATTACCTCCCAAGCACAGGTCCAGCCCTGCCAGGCAGCAGACAGCTCCCTCCATTCAGCAGACATGGACCTTGGACACATCACCAGCTCTGAACTGCTTCAACTCTCCTCTCCCACCTGGTGCTTGGTCACACTGTCTATCCTGGGCCCTCACTGAGGGACGGAGACATGTTGCAAGATAATACACACACTCTCCTTTTCCACAGCTGTCTCTTTCTTCACTGGGAAAGTGTGCCCTGCTCAGAGCGTCTGTCATCACTGCTGACTTGGCTTGACATGGCTTTACCCTTGCATCATAGCATTTTTGTTGCAAATGTGTGGGTTGTAGCTGTGTGGATCCATACCACAGGGACTTCTTTACGATACTTTCTCATAGGTGGTGACCCAATGAATCATCACTTCTGAGGTCAAATGCAGGACCATTGAAACTATTACCTGAATCTATCCCTTCCCTATCTTTTTTTCAGGGTGTCACCAAGCAGATGCTTAGTATCTCATCCTCTCATCTCAGCTTGTCATCTTTGAGGTAACAGGGAAGATACAAGTATCTTATCATCGGTAACAATCAGTGACTTCTTTTCAATAATTGGTGGCTTTGGGTCAATGTAGGTTCATAGTCAACGTCAGTATTTTCTGACTGATGAGAGTTTTCTGAGTTCAGTGACGCATTTTCTTGTCAGGTTTGACAGTTCTTTCTGCAGGGACACGAGTTCAGGCCGTGAAGTGGTTAGATGTCCTTTGTGACTTCTACTCCTGCCTTACGTCCAGGCATTTTTCTTTCCGTTTTTCATTATTTGTTCCACAATGTATACACTGGGTTGGGATTGTCAGGCACATGTTCTTTGCTGGTCTCCATTTGTCCTGCTACCAGGGCTTCTTTTTTTTTTGTCTGGACTGAACAAGTAGCTATTAGGTTTTGGTTTGCAACTTCTTGATCAGTAAAGTTGAACTTGTTACCTGGAGTTTCTCTAGAATAAGGCTTATTTCTTGTATGATTCTTCATTTTAAGATGAGTCTTTCTGATGTCTCCAGCGATGCTGAGTGGGGATCTGTGTGAATGCTAGCGTCCTCAGGTATCTAGCATAAGTATCTAGTCTGCTTTTTTTACTTTGGTTTTCAGGCTAAAATAACAAACCCAAAATCCTGTATTTCTCAGATGTCTAATTCTGCCAGTGGTCACTGTAGTGGTCAGACACAGCTACCAGGATTTCCTGCTTTTCAGGCACTAACACTGGCAGCGTTCACTACAAAACTGTTATGGTGGTTAGTTAACTAACTGCCAGTATGCCCTGAGTGAGCTGCTGAAGACCACACTTCCTGCAAAAATGTTTTAAAGAATTAATATATGGCTATCAGATATTACTATGCAGAGCAAGAAGTTGATGTACTCATAGCCAGAGAAAACTGATATTTTATCTGTAATGTATAGAGCATCTATTAATCAGCAATGGTTCCTGAATTGCTAGTAGGTGGAATTTAAACATAATTTAGTATACAGTAGGTTCTAATAAATTCCCCAAATTCTCCCTCTTTTAAGCTACTTTCAGGGAGGAACTGCAGTATACACTTACTTGGGTAATTCCATACTTCTATTTTGTTTATGTAGATATTAATACATACCTTCTGACTTATGTTTCTTATTAAAGGAGGTGATTAGATGTGAGAAACACTTGTGCGGGATGACTTATGATCTTGACTGTTTTCCAGGCAGAATCCTAGGGAAAAAAATTGTTATATTCCATAGATGATATCACTTTACAATATCACATTATGTATCAGCTAAACTAGCAAACTTCCCTTTAAAGTCCCTTACATGCATGCGGTTGTTTTATTTTTTTTATTAAACACCATCTCGGATAGAAATTTTGTAAAGAAACAATTCTTCCACCTTATGATTGTAGGGCTTGTAAGATTCCTCTCGTAATCTTGCCTCACATGAAAGCTGCAGTGTTTCAAAGGCACGGGCCTTAGCTGAGGGAGATTAATGTCATGATGGTAAGGGTGATAGAAGTGGCCCTCTAAGAGTACATCCAAACCTTGCAGCCAGGACGGCTTGCATGCGTGAATCCGCCATCGGTTCCTAAAGCAGCAAGTGGGCATGAGTTTGAGAAGATCTGGTCTAAGAATAGAGACTGAAGAACATGAAATTCCTGTTCATAGGAGTTTTCTGTCTCATCTGGAACATCTAGTGCTTCAGAGGGGGGGAATAGGCAAGTGGAGGAGGAGGCCTCTAGCTGCCTACGCTTTTCCCCATAAAAGTACACCAGCCGAGTGCAATGATAGGAATGCAGGAGACATGAATAAAAGAACCTCTCTTGTCCCTTTTGAACTGTGTAAGCATGGATCTTTGGCTAGAGCACCTATTGTATTGAACAGTGAGCAGCTGCTGCTGATTTGCAACTGAGAACTGAAATCTATTTAGAGAAATAATTGCTTTAGTTTCCAAGATGCTCCTGGAAATAAGATCTAAATTTCTCATTATAGTCTTACCTGGCAAAATACAGTATGTTCTAAACAATAATTAAAAATTCTTAAATGAAAAATTCTTAAAGAAGGTGGGTTAGTCTTCCAGGTTTGTAATGGAGAAAAAAGTAGGAACAAACAATCCTCTTGTAAAGGGGAGAATACTAATTGTGTCCTGTTCTCTCATTGGAGTGAGAAATGGAACACCTGCGTTCGTCCTCTCCCAAGTAGTGCTTGGGACTGTATTTTTCACCAGGAGTATTTTTCCTTTTTTTTTTAAAAAAAAAAAAAAAGCAACAGCAAAAAAGAAGGAGAAAGAATCTGGATACCTTTGTTTTTTCAGTCCATTCCACAGGATATGATGCAGAGTGCTTATTGATGAAGTTTATTCCAGATTAACTAGTGCATTTGGGTAATTCTTTTTTAAGTTGTTCCTCCTTAAATTGCTTCAAGGGATAGTGCTTTTAAAATGCATGCAAAATGACAAGTAACTTTTAAAAGTTTAACCAGCTAGCATATTTCTTGCATCTTGCTGTTAAGTGCCCTTGTTCCTTTCTTGTGCTGATAATCTTCAGGATTTTTCAGAATGGCAGAACTGACAGTGCACACAGCAGAGGAACACAGGTAAGGCCCTAAATACACACAAAAAAAATTCATATAAATATCGTCTTAGAGTCATTTCCTAAATACTATCTAATACTGGGAATCAGGACATTGGTTAAGAGGTTACTAATTCTGAGAATTCATCTCCTGCATTTTATAGTTAAGAATTTCTTCCCTTTTTTGTACTTCACAACAAAGATTGTAACACTCGCAATCTCCCTTTTAAATGTGGTCGCAGGACTAATAATCTTCTCTAAGGTAGTTCAGTTGAAAAACAAACTTTTCTACATGACACCCAAGTTCTGAACCAACCTTATATACACTATAATTTCTATATCAAATAAAAATAGATGGCTTAGCATTTTAGGGCTTCACTTCCTACCTTTTTTTTTTTTTCTTTTTTCCCCCCTGTTCCTACTAGCCCAAATGGGTACGAACTGAGAACTGCAGGTTTAAACCACCAGCAACAAAAGACTTATTTCCAGAATTTTAATTTTATTTGCACAGCTGTCCTTTTAAAAGTCTTTATTTTTAAATGAAAATCCTCCAGTGACTTCCTGACAATCCTATCTTACACTGAGTGTTCGCCTGACTTTTTCCAGAAGTATGGATCACTCACAAGTCTCATGGTTCTCAGCTGAAATAAAGCCTTGTGAATGATATTTTAAAAACATTGGTTTTGCTGAGTGAGATAATAAATGTTCAGCCTTTATCTCCTAATCCAGTGGCTGATGCCATGCAAAGATGTGAATATCAAGAGTGAGCGCCAACTGGGCTTCTGCCTCACGAAGCACAATCGTTCCCTTATCACACAGGAGTAGTAAGAACCACTGTACCATCTTCCCCTATGCGGTAAGCCTCCTGATGTGCTACCTGCTGAACACTGGTGCTGGCAGGGGCCTTTGGAGGCTCCTGTACCATAAAGGCTAACTGTGGAGAAAGCATTAACATCTGCTGCCTGGATTCAGACATTGCTCTGAGATTCCTTCAAATGTAAGGGGACTAATCCTGCAACCTTGTTTCAAAAAAACCACGTCTTCTGACAGCAAGAAAAATGCAGATAATCTCCAAGTAGACTAGCTAAGGTAAATATATGCCTTACTAATGACACTGGAAAAATAGCCTCCCACTACAATACATCCTGTTCCTGTGACACTGTCTTGGGGAAGGACAGTGACTATTCTTCTTTAGTAGTACAGCATCAACGTTGAGTGCCAGTGGAGCTGAAGAGTTGTTGCTCACCTGTGTTGTACACAAAGCATAATTAAGTTTTTGGAAAAAGAGAGGGAAACATAGAGAATAATTGATAGCACATTTTTGTGGGCCACCTCAGTTATGAAATCTGTTTTCATGGCTTAACTGATTTCCACCAATGCAGACAGATGAGATGGATGGCTCACAGCCTGTTTTAAAAATTGCTGGGGAAGTACTTCCTTCTGTGAGTGAAATTAGTCTTCTCAATGACTGAACAAGTCCAAGTCTAGATAGGACAAATGAGGCAGAAAATGATTTGGAGGCCTGATCAGTTTCCCACAGTAGTAGTACCAGGTCTCCTGTGCCTGAAAGATCTGAAAAGGAAAAATATGCGGACAGTTACAGGGGGCTTGTCCTGAACAGGGAAAATCAAAGAGAAGCGGGGTCTTAAACTAGTGACAGGAAGGTAACCTGCCAGCTCCCTGATCTCTGGTTAGGTGGAAAATCTGTTAGCTTACCAGGTGTTAAACCTGTTCTGTAATTTTTTTTACCCTCGTCCACCCCCAAGTTTTTCATCTCTCAAACTGTTGGAGCATATTGCAGGGGTGCCTGCAGGAATGGTGGGTTTCATCAGCTAACAGTGAGAAGGGTGGGTGATCAGTGTCTCATAGGTGTGGGCCCTTCTATCAAGACTTTGATGATTGGAGGCAGAGAGCAGGTGGAAGCTACTTTCACCACAACCTGACACGGAGTGCTGACTGCTTTGAATGACGCTGATAGGGGGCAGAAAGCCATAAACCCACCCTGTGCCTCACAACCCTAGTAGCAAAACTGCACCAGTTTACCTGTGAGCTAAGAAAGACTCGAGAGCAGTTAATGTATAAGGAAGCTGGTCTATAATTACCCTAAGAACTAGTTTGAGAGCATTATTACTGTTTCAAAATGTAATAGCAGTATTACATAAGCAGAATAGCAATATTACATCTCTAAATGGTTGCAGACTGCCTCTTTTGACAGCTGTGGTAGAAAATGGATCACTGGATGGTCATGAAATGAATATTTTCCCTAATCAGAATGGAGAGTTTTATTACCCTTATAATTACTTGTTTAGCAGTCACTTATTAATTTTTTTTTTAGACCATGAGTAATAAAATCGGCCTGTTTATTAAATAACATTTTAATTAGGAATCATTTTTAACATGTGCCAAGTTCTTAATGCTTTCTCCTATGCAATTACTTAGATAAATGCTTGTATTTCTGATAACTCCATTGACACCATCAGCCAAACTAAGCCTCCCCTGGTATACAGCTCAAATAAAATAAGAGGCTCCAGATGCCTTAGCTTCCCCAAACAGCTAATTTTTAACATATTGCAATAGAATATTTCTTATTTTACTAAATAGCTTTTACATACTCCTGATAGATACTGTGTATTTACAGCTTATTTGAATTCAAATGTACTATTTTTGCTCAGCTAAATTTCTTATTGACTGCACTGGAAAGCTTTCATTTAAACATTTTTTTTAGGAAATTTCACATTTTCATTAAAACATACCTCAGAGGCAATGTTGACAAATTGTTTTGCAAATGTCTACATACTATTTGGCCACACTTAAAACTTGTTTAAAACATTTTGAATGTTGATGTAATGTTGAGTAAATATTTTAAGTGTTGATCTCAAAATGAAATAGTCATGATCATTCTGGTGAAATGAAAATCTGTGTCTTTTGTCTCTTTCACAAAAGCTGAACTTTTTTTTTTTTTTTTTTGCTTTTTGCTGCTATTTTTTGAATGAGGATCAGCATCATCAGAGTGCCTGCTTGTTTACACACAAGATATTGACACAGTTTCTTCTCTTGTCCTGAGACTGAAACTCTTGCTCATGTCAAGAAGAGAGATGGCTGTCTTGTCACTAACATGGAATATGAGTAGATTGAACACCTTCTGCTTGTTTGTGCAAGTAAAGCCCTATTTGGCCAGCTAGTACACCTAATTTTGGCATAGGAATTAGGCTAATGAAGTATGAATTCTGGTAATAGCATGGGACCTACAGATTACTTGCACAGTGCCAGCTGATTTTAGTAAGCCTTTGCTGATTCATGCTCACCAACAATTTTGCTCTCTAAGTACATAGTTTCCACATGCTTATCTATTGCTTCCCTAGCTCTTCTGTACAGGTTTGAGGCTAAAACTGGCCATCATAAATAGCAATACAAATTGTCTTATGAGACTCAGTTTCAAACATGGGCTTGTATTTCAGTCCTTTGTCATTTTTAGGAGTTTCAACCTTGTGTCCCGGAGCTATCTGGAATACTACCATTCAAAAGTCAATGTAATTTCACCGGGACAATTTAGCCACTGTGAGGCATACCTATATAAAGGATGCCATGTGTTCCCTGCTTTTTCATTAAAACCTTTTCTTCGGGATTATTCTGATATATGCTAGTTACCATTTCTCAGTAAACACTGGATGCATAAATCCTTGTTTGTAAGTTTAAACTCAGTTTTGAAGGAAGATTGAAGTGGGCTAAGGGTTCAAGCTGACTGTAAATGAGAAGCACATTCTGTTCTGAAATTAACATTTCCCTTCATGCACAGGAACAAAGGAAAGAAAAGAAGAAATTGTCCTTTCCTCTGGAAGATTTCTACAGTATTTTTCACCATTTGACATTATCAGTGATAAAAACATAAATCTGTGAAAGATCTACATTTAAATTATTTTTTTTTTGTTTATGGATTTTGGAGGGCTCTAAAGAGAGCAGTCTTAGCTCAAGTGTATACCTCAGATTCTATATCTCAGTCACTATGAGAACAGGACTTAAAAAAAAAAAAAACAACCACAAAAAAAACCCAACAACAACAACAAAAAAAAAAGTCCATGATCACTTCTCCAGGTAGCAAAGAGACTTTGGAGAATGAGGCTTCCCAAAAATGTAAGAACCAGGTGAATTTGACTGAGGACTGGTCTGTAGACCCAGCTGATGCCTTGTCTGCACATCACATAGGTGAAACAATTTGCAAAGATAGAGGGGTTTTCCTTGATTTTGTGCTGCACATCCTTATTCCTGCAGCTTGTTTCTTCTCTGCTTTTACTTGGGCTGGGTTCTAGCCAGTCTTGCATGATCAGTCTCACCATCCCATGTGACCTTGCTCAAGTTTCCTCTGCTTACAGTTGTATACTGTACCTGGTAGTAAAGGCTCTGGATCCATTAAAATTACCTTTGATTCTCACAAAAGGATAATCCTTTGACTGGCATCACTTACAAGTGAAGCCTTGATTGTGTTGATATTTCTGTGTAGTTTCTCCCAGTTTATCTCATGCTAAAGGATGGTGGAATTGAATGCACGATTTTCATGTGGTTAGAAATGGGATTTGAGATTCATACCTGGATCATGGGCCTTCTTTGGCCTCGTTGGAAATTCTCTCCAACACAAAGATGTTGCAGTGTTGAATTAGAAGGACAATTCAGAAGCTCCCTAGACTGCTGCCAGGTAGGGCAAATATTATTGTCTCTAGATCATGTTCCCTAATTCCCAGGAGTAAGGAAAACGCCATCATGTTCTGGTATCATCAGGACTTTTTGGACGATTTCTAAGTTGACTCAGAGGTTAATCAACCTTAGTTTTAGGGGAGAGCTGTAGTGTCACTTGAGTGCAAAAGCCACAGATGACTTGGGCAGTGTTGCTAAAGTTCTCAGAACAGGATCCACCCAGGTCAGTGCACAAGGAGGGAAGAACCTCAGCTCTCCTCATGTTGACTAGCTTATGGTACTTCTCTTAATTAGTCACATATATAATTCTAGCCTGCTGGGAAACACAAGCTGGTACTTGATAGTCACAGCCCTGACATCTCCTTTGATAGTTTAGTTTTACCCTACGATGTCTGCTTTTTTCTGACAAAACACAGCAGAAGTTCCTTCTTTCACCTCGCTTCCTGCTCTCCCCACACAAGTTTTTATCTGAGAGTCCTTGTTATAGCTATAGGAGACCTGGGTTCAAGTTCCCCATCTGCCTGTAGGAAGGAGCCTATATTATTTGCCATAAGAGAACATTGCCAGTTGCTTGAACTGCTGAGGTATTGACCATTTGGGGTAATGCTGTCTCTGTCTTGCCTGTTAGATCCTAACAGCTTTATACAAGTGGGGAAGAGGCTTGAAGTTAGGTCCTGTAGCTGAGTGCTTTTCATGACTTCACAGGAGTGCATGGGAGTTGCAGGGATTCAGCCAGCAGGGTGCACAAGTAAATCTGAGTTTGCTCAGGCAGAGGGGAGATGTCTGTGTGGATGTACAATCTGTGTGCATGGTCTAGCTGCTGGCTTGTGGGGTAAAAGCAGAGTGCTGACTTCACTGGGGAAACACAAACTGAGGGGCTGCCAGATTGAGGTGGCAGATGAGTCTTGGTTTGAGACTCTGGATTGTTCTACCAAGATACGTAAGCACGTAACAGCAACATAAATGTCAGTTTAAGACCTTTTGTGCATCAGCTTCCTTGACAGTTGGATCTGAGGCTTGGACCCTGCCTGTATCTCAGCTTCTTCTTCCTCTCTGAAAAAGCCTCCTGATGTGAAGATTGCCTTATCATGACAACCTCAACTCGACTAAGTGTTTGGAAACATTCTTTAGACAAGATAAGTTTCCTTTTTACAAGAAAAAAAAAAAGAAGAAAGAAAAATGAGGAACACTGGTGCACTAAGGATTAATAGAAGCTTTTCTGCTTAATCAGTTTTAAAGTCTTAGAGGCTGCTACCATGTCTAGATGTTCTGGTTTCAAGGAGAGAGGCAAACAATGCTTGTCAAATTTGACTCTGAAAAGACACTACCTTTTTCTGTGGTGGTACCCCTCAGTTTCCATTGCACTGGCTTGTCCTATTTTAAATTCGTAATGAAAGAAAAAATTCTAAAGCTGGTAATCATGCGCCTTCCTTGTATAAAAACACATCTTGTTTTTATCATCAGTAACCTGTACTACACAAGAGCTCTGACACATACATTTCAGGATAGATTAGGAATTGCCTGCTGCATTTACATAACATTAAAATCACTGTCTAGATATACAAAATAAAATGAATACCTTCCTGATTCGCTAGTATGGGCTTGCATGAAAACGATTTTACCTTGCTTTCTTTTTTTTTTCATGAATGCAACAGTCCCTCTCTTTATTTAGTAGGTTGGAAGAGAAGAATTTGATAGCTGAGTGAGGGGACACCTATGTAATTAATTTTTCTAGCAGTCTTGGACAGCATGCTTACTGCATTTAAAAAAAATGGGGGGAAAAAGTGTTGCGAAAAAGCATATGGAGTGTATGACAGCCTGGCCCTATCTGACTCCCCATCATTCCTTGCAGCTGCCGGAAGCCAACCACTCGTCTTTCCAAACCACAGGCTCATGTGGGTAATGATATGATTTCCTCTGTCTTGTGTTCTGTGTGTGTGCTTCAAGAAAAGTAACCCTCCTCAAAACTCTACACATCCAGTTATTCAAGACAGTACTGGCTTCTCTCATCCTCCTAAAGTGATTCTTGCAGTGCTGGGACAAGCAGCTGGAGTCTTCATCTTCTGTCTCAAGCAGAGTGTTTGTCATCATTCTCATTTTTCTTGACTGCTTTGGGCTTTATCCTTCATCTCACTACTAAATAGTGCCCTCACCAACTGAAAAAAAGGAAGTGGACTTCATATAATCTGGTTTCAGACTAGTATAAAATCTTTAATATTTCACTTTGTTGGGAAAATTATTCACATATTACAAGAAAAAAAGGCAAAATCAAGACTTTTTTGTTGGATTTATCATCACTGTTCTCTATTGAGGACCTTTAAAATGCTGCCTATATGTCTATAAATGTTGGAAATAATAGATGTTTTACCAAGAGAAGTAAGGCTACACTAATCTTGTTGGAAGTATCCATATACTGATTTCTTATCATTGGAAATACCATACGGTTTATTCTTCAAACAACCATCGTGTAGTCCACATGAAGCCTTTCCCACTACGTTATAACTATAAATTTCAGTGCTTTTATGACTATTAAAAACAGGCTGTTGGTTTTAACTTTAAGAAACAGTAATTCTGGTTTCCCACAAGGCCATAGGTGAGAACTTCGAAACAGTGAAGGAAAGGTAGAATCAGGAGCTGTTCTCAGTGAGGAGCAGCATGGGAGAGAGAACAAAGGTTCTTGTTTGAAAAATAAAATGCTGGATGGCAGAGGCAAGTTTCAAAGGCCCACTGAATGTCAGGACTTACATTTTGATAGGCAATGAGAGATTATAGGCCAGAAAGGACTCAAAAAAACCCCCAGATTCCTTCCTTTTTTAGGTGATAGAATGACTATCTGATGGAGGTATCTAGGAAAAGATCTAATTTGGTCAAAGGGGCAGGCAAGCATAATGATCTCTGTAGCCATATTCTGAATGAACATGACTGCAGCTAG
The DNA here is from genome assembly GCA_020745775.1 of Theristicus caerulescens. Taxonomy (NCBI): domain Eukaryota; kingdom Metazoa; phylum Chordata; class Aves; order Pelecaniformes; family Threskiornithidae; genus Theristicus; species Theristicus caerulescens. Next base: position 91,429,902 of record CM036558.1, read on the forward strand.
ATGTTTTCTGTCATGATTAGAAGAAAGAATATTGCAGTAATCAAGATGCAAGGGGATGAGAACTTGGAGTTAGCTGTTATAACTGTTGGATGTATAGCCGAGATCATTTTTAGAAATGTTCTAAAATAGTTTTCAAGTATTGGCAATAGTCTGAACGTGAAAAACATGAGAGAGTTCTGAGTTGAGGATGAGGTTTTTGGGTGACAGTCTGCGTAAAGAGGCAGGATGCTGATTTGGTGTACTATGATTCAGAAGGAGGTCGTGGTTAGAACTCGAGGGAGAGGAATGACACCTATTTTGGCACTGTTGAACTTGGGCTTGGGGAAATATTCATGAAGACATGTTAGAGGAGGCTGAAATTTCAGTTTGAACATAAAATGACAGAAACCAGACAGGAAAGTCTGGTTGATAAGTCTGTCAATAAACAATATGGAATTGTTAGCTGAAATTGTAATTGCAAAAGTACCTTGCATCTTCTTATGGCGGGGGGAAAGGAGGGAAGAAGAGGTCTAGGACAGAGCCCAGAAGCCTCCCTGGAAAAAATGGTTAAAGAACAAGAGGGGCTTCCAAAAAGCTTGATGAAGCTAGGAGGAGGACCAAAAATCAGCACTGGTTTTGAAGTCATCAAGAAAAAGAAGATTATGTAAAAGGTTGCAGGCAGGACAAGAAGGAATAGAATAAGCAAGTTCTGGCTCTGAAAATCAGCTGGAAAGTGATCATTAGAGATTTTGACCAGAACAGCTGGGGGTGGTGGGGAGAATATCACTATATCCTTGCCCATACTGATAACACTTCACAGCCATCTGTTTTCAGCCACTGTGTAAAACAGAATATTGGGTTAGATGGTCCTCTGTTCTGACCAAGTTCAGCTGTTCTTAATTTCAGTGGAGTAAAAGGTGCAGAAAGTAGATTAGACACTCTAGGGTGGAAATGGAATACAGGAAATCTTATCGGTGCTTGCAGACAGTACACTCAATGTGTTCAGATATGAAGGGGCAATGTAGGAGGTAACTGGACAGGCGAGGGAAGTCAAGGATGGGAGAGACTACTGCAGAATTGGCATGGGAACAGGCAAAGATGGATTAGTAATGAAGGGAGTGAGAATAGGTGTGAGGGAGATTGAGGGATGGTAGGGTGGATGGGGTTACTGGGGAAACTGGAAGAATTAGAGGAAAATAATTGCAAAATTCCTATGCCTGTGGGAGTGGTGAAGGAAAGTTGCGGGACATGAAGGAGACAACGTGGTGCTACTGGGAGAGCAGAGGCCATACTGGGCCAATTTGCAACTGTTACACCTTTGCAAATTGTGAACAGGAGTAGCACAGTTAAGTGTAATTGAAGTAATCTGTTAGTTTTCATGCTTTTTATTAATAACAATGAAATTATGCATGCAATATGAGGAATGTTATGCACGTACAACTTGCAGTGCTTTGGTCAAACAGCTGTACACAGAGGTGACCAATTGCTGCAGTGGCCTCAGAATAGGTAAAGAAAGTGCGATTCCCTCAATGCTTTCCCCCTCACCCTGGGGGCTGCCGGATGGGCTCCTCTTCCTACGCCCCCACCGCAGCAGCAGCAGCAGCAGCCAGCTTTCCCTCCACTCAGTCTCCACCTCCCTGGGCAGTGGGAGACTGGGCGTGTAATTTGCTTAGTCCTGCGCAGTCTCACTCAGAGCTCAGAAATCCAGGGTATAAAAGGGATTGACATGTGCTGGAAGATGTGTATTATATTTTGCTCTTCCACTGGAAAAAAATATTTTGGGGGACTATTTCCCCCAAAATGGCCTAAGTGATTTAGGAAGCCTGTGCCATCCTACACTGACCTTACTTTAGACAGTCTGAAAATTCCGTTCTGGCAAAAAATGGCAACCTAATGGCAGACTAGTCCTAATGAGAGTACCTGCCACATAGCAGTCAATCAAAACTATGTAAAATCCATTAAGATCTCAACTCACTTGGGGAATATGAATTTCAATGTAGTAGCATAAATGTATCAGATGAACTGGAAGGTGTTTTAACCTGGTAGTACTGGAAATGGAAAATCAAGGTTTTCCCGCAAAAGACAAAGTCAGCAGACAGTTTCTGAATTTGGTTACGTATTACTGCAGTAGTAGAGAAATGAGAACCCTAATTGCAGTTCTTTAGAGGGTAAAAGTAGTTTTTTATTATTTTACTTGGTTATGCATTTACTCATAAGATATATTACAAGGTGTGTATGTTCATGAATCTTTTTACTTCCCCTGCCTTAATGTAGTTAATAATCTTAAGTTACTTTATTTCTGTAAAGCATTTCTGTTCTTAAATTTTCAAAACGTAGCAATGCTTCTGGTATTTGTTTCTCTTCCTAATTTTTCATGGAAAAAAAAGGAGCTGCCAGAATAACCATAGAGAGTTTTTGTTAGTTTGTTTGGTTTTGTATATTCAAATACTATTCTTAACTTTGTTTCCCTATGCGTTTTTCCATGAAAAATTACCATTTTCAGACTGAGATCTAATAGGCCAAATTCTCACTTAGTATAGATCTGACTAACACTTTTGCAGCTGGCTAGTTTGCCTTACTGAAGTGTGGAATTTATTTATGTGATGGAGTTTGGGAGTAGCGAGTTTGAGTTTTGTTTTTGTTTTTTTACTAATAATAACCTATAGCAGCAACCACAAGAACAACAAAGTGGCAGGAAAAGCTTTTCTGCATGTATTTGGAATAAAGAAGAAAAAAGATGACAATTCCCAGATTCTGAAAATGATGAGGTTCTGAAATAATGATCAAATTCTCATTTCCTCTCTTATTTCAAAGTCAGGCTATCAGTTGTAACTGAACAATAGTTAGGATGCAGAGCTTGAAGATATATAATGACAAAACCCAGGATTCCCTGGATGTTCGTACCAGTTGTTTAAACATACACACAAAGAAATACTCCAAGAAGTTAAAAATAACCAAAAAAGCAGAGACGTGTATGTGGAATATTGACTGCTTTAGCTGAGTTCAGCAAGCACCATTGTTCTCTGATTAGAAAACTGGGTCATATATGTGGATGTTTATTATATTAGCTCAGCAGATGTGAGTGATAGTATTTTCTGAACCTCATATGCAGCGTTGTACATGTTCAGTCTGACTGGTTTTTAAAACCCTGAGCCCCACAACTGTTGGAGGTAAGCAAGAAAAATGTTCTCATTTACTGTATACCCATTTTTTTCCAATTATGAGCCAAACTTTTCCTCTATGTAAGAATAAGTACTTATTGATTTAAGAAGAAACAGGCATATTGATCCAAAGGGAAAATACACTGTACATGTTGATCAATATTTACCTTGCAGGACAAAACATCCTGATATTCACTTCAAGGCATCGATATATACATATTACTGCATGTTTGTGTCATTAAGTCAGGTAACTGGGCTAGATTTCCATCTAACAGTATAAACTCTCTTAATGATTATTTTTCTAGTCAAATATTAGTCTCTAAAGGAAAGAAGGAGTTAGAGGACCAGAAAAAGAATAATTGTTCACCTCCCTTGAGATAAATAATACTTTTCATTAAACTCAGTTGATGCCTATCAAGAGCCACTAGACTGATTATATAATATAAGCAGTGAGAGGTCCTCCAGATTCCTCCTAAAAGTATTTGCCTGTACCAAGGTAAAATTGGAAATCTAAGCATACATGTCTGAAGATATTTAGGTGCCTAGCTTGTAATTAGTTTGATGTCAATGAACTTGTACAAGAAGGAGCTATTTCCTTTTCATTTCCAAAGACAGAGCACATATGAGTTCCCAGAATACCTTTAAAAATTCTGCGCAATCCAGGCGTCACCGGCTCCTCTCTTTCAGCCTCGCTGCAGGCCGGGGGTTTCTTCTTGCTGGAATTCATTGACATAGAGCTAACCATAAATTATAAAAGATAAACTAATTATAGTGTAATGGGGCAGTCGTGGTACACATTTTTTTTCTCTGACATTTCTTTTCTCTCCCATAATAGCTCTAACACTGGGTTAATCATTTTTATTTAAATGTTTTCTTTATGGCTAATTTCACCGTAATATCACCCGTCTCCATCTTGAGTCTCCTGAGGCGTTCAGTATGAAGGACACACCCAGGGAAGGAGCAGGCATGGGACAAAGAGAAGCTGTGACTGCTACACAGTTAATATATATTCTTGACATGATCAACTCCATGACAAAAATGTATAATACATGTTGCTTCAGACCAGAATAAATAACATGGCCATCCCTTCAAACCACCTTTATTGTCTCCTCCTCTAAAGAATATGTCTGAAAGCTGTCGATCCTTTCTGTATGACTTTGCCCAGGTAGGGCCCTTCCTAAGCCTGCCCATAGCTGAAATTCATGTTTAAATTCTCATCACCTTGTGTCTCAGTCACCTTTCACCTTGTCTCTCACCCCTGGCAGAGACAAGCCTATCTTGTCCTGTCCTGTTCATGTCCATTCAAAATGCTCGAAACATCATTGCCTTAGCACATGGTTTGGGAGCTTGTTTCTACTCCTGGGTCTCCATCCTGGGTTTAATCTAAGATTTACTTACTGTACTTCTGCTGGGAAGCTCTTGTATCCCTGACCGCTCTCCCCAGCCTGCTCGTTCTCTTTTCAAAATGGCACTTTCTCTGGTTACTTGCAGGGATGGGAAGGATGTATCTCTACATACCATCCTGGCTACTTCATTTTCTCTCTTGAACCAGTTCATAGTTGTTGTCCCTACACAACTTAATAACAACTACAATGATGTTGTGCTTCAAGGCCCGGCCTATTGATTTGCCTGATAATATCCCAGCGTTTCCTTGAGTTCCCTGTGCTGTTTGTTATCCATTGTCTGATTAAATATAGGTCATGAGCTGTTTGCACACTGCCACACATGATGGAGTCCTAGACCCTGAGTGGCATCTGCTTGTTTTCAGGTAATGCAAATAATAAAAATAATCTGAAGTACAGCTTCTTAGAAGTCCAGGTTGTGAAAGGCTTCTCACCTGTGAAATGGACATGCCTGCACCCAGATGAAGGGAAGAGATATGATGTTCCCTACCTATGCTGTGCATCCACTGGAGTAAGCAACTCTAAACTGGGAGTCAGACAGCCATGCTGGTATCTTCAAGCTAGCATCAGTGTGGCTATTTGTCTTCCAGCTTATTAGGTTTACATGGCAAGTTTTTGGTAGGAGGGGAGCTGCAGGGTTGCCTTCTGTGAGTTGCCCATGTCAGACAGAGTCAGTTCCAGCCAGCTCTAAGACAGACCTGCTGCTGGCCAAAGCTGAGCCCATCAGTGATGCTGGTGGCACCTCTGTGATAATGTGTTTAAGAAAGGGTAGAAAATGCTGCACAGCAGCTGTGAGCAAGTGTGAAAGAAACAGCCCTACAGGTACCAAGGTCAGTAAAGGAGAAGGAGGTACTCCAGGCGCTGGAGCAGAGATTTCCCTGCAGCCTGTGGAGAAGACCATGGTGAAGCAGGTTGTCCCCCTGCAGCCCATGGAGGACCTCAGTGGAGCAGATATCCACCTGCAGCCCATGGAGGACCCCAGGCTGGAGCAGGTGCATGTACCCTGAAGGAGGCTGTAACCCCCTGGGAAGCCCGTGCTGGAGCAGGCTCCTGGTAGGAACTGTGACCCTGTGGGGGACCCAAGCTGGAGTAGTCCATTCCTGAAGGACTGCAGACCATGGGAAGGATCCATGCTGGAGCAGTTCTTGAAGAACTGCAGCCTGTGGGAAGGACCCCTGTTGGAGCAGTTCGTGAAGGACTGTATCCCATGGGAGGGACCTCTCACTGGAGCAGGGGAACAGTGTGAGGAGGAAGGAGCGGCAGAGATGAAGTGTTATGAGTTGACCACAACTCCCACTCCCCATCCTCCTGCACCACTCAGGGGGGAGAAGGTAGAAGAGTCAGGAGTGAAGCTGAGCCTGGGACGAAGGGGGCTGGAGGGAAGGTGGTTTTCGTTTTGTTTTTTTATTTCTCACTATCCTATTCCCTTATTAATTGGCAATAAAGTAAATTCATTTCCCCAAGTTGAGTCTGTTTTGCCCCTCATGGTAGTTGGTGGGTGATCTCTGTGTCCTTATCTCGATTCATGAGCTTTTTCATTGTATTTTCTCCCCTGTCCTGCCAAGGAAGGGGAGCGAGGGATCATCTTGGTGGGAACCTGGCAGCCAGCCAAGGTTAATCCACCACAAGCTCACAGCTGGCTTGTCATCTGGCCAGCTCAAAGTGAAGGCAGAGGAGCTTGAACCTGCCCTGTAGACATGCCCTTATAATGGATTCTTTTATCACACTTCCTGAAATTTTCAAAATGTTTATGGTGTCCTCTGAATACCCTTGTGAAATAAAGAAGTGTTAACATTGCCATTGTCTCCATAGAACTATGATACAAGGAGACTGAATGGTTCACTCAAAACTGCACAACAAACACTGTCCAAGCCTCTTGCTTGTAAACTGCAGCACTGATCTCCAGAGCTTGCTTTATTTCTCTGTTTATTGTAGAAGAAAGCTCCCCCTTGGATTCCTTAACAGAAAGTCTTAACTGCTGCTAAACAAAAAAAGGTTTCCAACAAGTGATAGGGATCACAACGGCACTCTGACCACAACGGCACTCTGACCACATACCTGTCATCATTAACTATAAATAAGATAATCCAGAAAGGAGGTGTACACTCTCAGCTATACTGAAATACATTGGAATAGGAAGGCACAAAGGAATATAGTTTACTTAAAATGGGTTTATTTCTCCAGACTCAGGATATTTGGCAGATGTGTGGAGCAAGAATCAGAAATTATAAGCCATCATTAACTATATACAGGGTTCTTAATGGACAGTCTGCTGAACAAGGTGGGGCCTGTAGAAGATGGCAGACCTCGTAGACACTAGTGTTGTTTTCTAGGGCCAAATGAGTGCCCTTATTGTAAAGCTGAATCGAATTTTATTAATAGAAATGTTCAGTGAAAGCAAATCTCTCACAGAACGAACACTAGATTCAGTAGAATGTGGATATTCTTGCCACTTTCTAGCAGTTCAGAAACAACATTATATGTTGAACCACCATGCAATGCAAGTGTTCAGAGATCTTCACTGAATAATTATCAGTAATAAATTAACTTGGAAAAATCAGGATTTGTTATTGAAGCTTTTGCAAGCAGAGAAGTTGGATCAGTCCTTCAAGTATTAACAGTACTACTAGTAGCTTACTCTTTGTGAAAATCGAGTGTAACATACTTCTGAATCTTTCTAATCTGACTTCATTAGAGCTTTGTGATTTGAAAAAATAGCCAAGAGACTTTAAGAGATGGATTTCAAAGAAAATGAAAAAGCAGACCTCTATGACCAATACATTGGTTCATTAACGCAACTTCCCATTGCTTCCTGCTTCTTAGTAGACAGCATTGATTGACAGCAGACTTGTTTCATTTCACCTTTACCAGAAAATCAGACAGATATCTACTTTCAAGTTTTTTAATCTGTCCATATGAATTTTTAGGGAGTAATCATAGGAGTAGTTGTGGAAGAGGATGAACTATCCATTTGCCAGTCAACTATCATTCTGAATTTCTAATGTCTTCCTTATCTTATTAAGTCAAGATTAAGGCCATACAAAAATGGACCTATATCTTTTCCCTATTTCCAGTTACCTTCTCAGGTAGGATTAATTTTGGCAGTAGTCTCTCAGGAGGAACTTTTGTCAGCTCTTACACAGCTCTATTAGTGGAGAAGTGCCTGATTAACAATGTGGATCTTGGAATAGATCCAGTATCTGACTAGGCTCAGGGACATCTTCATCCCTGCTTGGGTAGATTAGGTCCTAACCACTGTGATCTTCACCCTGTAGACAGACAGCCATAGCACCTCCATGATACAGTATGTGTGCAAAAAAAAAAAAAAAATTCTTTGCACCTCAGATGCAATGGATAGCATGAAGGAAGTGTGATAATCCCTCTTAGTTCAGCCCCTTTTGTATACATAGAAAAGTTGTATCCCTCTTTTCCAAAATGAAAATTACTTGAGAAATTTTAACTGAAGTACAGCTATAGCTATGCTTTATGAATTCACAAGTTTGGAAGGGATCAGTAACAGGAGAACTAACACAATAGGACATTTCCTTTTTTAAATTTATTCATAGATTTAATGATCTCTGAAAAGCAGATGATTGCCTTTTTCTTATCACAGGCTCTTGAGATCATCTTGTCCAACCTGCCCTGTTCAAGCAGGGTCGGCCAGAGCTAGTTCCCCAGGACCACATCTAGCTGGGTTTTGAATATCTCTACAGATGGAGACTCCACAACCTCTCTGGTAAACCTGTTCCAGTGTTTGAACACCCTCACAGTAAAAAAAAAGTACTTTCTTGTGTTCAGATGACATTTCCGGTGCCTGTTGTCTCTTCTCCTATCAGTGAGCACCACTGAGGAGAGCCTGGCTCCCTCTTCTTCCTTCCCTCCCATCAAGTATTTAGACATGTTGATAAGATCCCCCCGAGCCTTCTCTTCTCCAGGCTGAACAGTCCCAGCTCTCCCAGCCTTTCCTCAAAGAAGAGATGCTCCAATTCCTCATTGCCATTGTTGCCCTGTGCTGGACTTGGCATGTTTTCCCTCGTGTCTGATCAAAGAGTTCTGGAAACCTTATGGATACTTATTAGTACAGAAATGATTGTGGTCCTGTTCTGAGGCATTTTAAGTAAAAGAAATATAAATTAATTTTAAATTTGTAACTCTGACTAAAGCATTTCTGTTCTCACTTTTAATGTTGGAAATCTAGAGTAACTATTGGACTTCAGTAGCTGTCTCTAGATGTAACTGGAACTTGAATTTTGTGTATATTCTATGTAAAACTAGCTACAGAAAAGAAGCATAAACTAGACCTATCATTTAAAAAAGCTGAAGCATCAAAACTTTTTTTCCATAGGGGGCATTTCAGAACAGAGAGCCAAAATTTTGGTTTCAATTACATTAGACTAAAACCTACATGCCATGTTTTTATGTGCAGAGTAATTGCTGGGTGGTCTTTGAAGCAAGAAGTGTGGTTCCTGCAACTCTCTAGTTGTATCCTAGCTGAGGCTGCTGTTGCTGACAGTAGCGCCTTAGTCTTCTGTAGTCAGAACTTTCTTATTGTAGAAGGAAATTCTATCCTTCTCTCCTCCGCTGACACACAGGTATTATTGTATGTAAACAAGTCCCTGGCAAGACTGATTGGCCTGTAATCAAGAATGTCCCATTTTGCTAGATAGGCTAGGCAATTCACGTAGCCTGAGAAGACAGGAAATTCCTTGGAACAGCTTGTGGTAAAGTGACACCTATTAACTACCACCTCTGCGCACTGCCTAAGCATAACTACCAATAATTACAGTGTGTCTACCCTATGAAATGGAGTGGTGGTGTGGCTGGTTCCTATCTCCACCGTACTTGTCCTGTAGACAGACCCACTGGCCAGTTGTTCCACTGACAGGTTCTTCAGGTTACCAGAGCCGTCTAAGCGAAAATGGCAGAGATCAGGCAGCAAAGCAAGGAGATAACAGGCTGCATGCGAGTGAGAACTCCTGGATTTGTCCTGGGTCTACGTTTAGCTTTGGTCCAGATGTGACTATGAGCAGCAATTTTAGAAGGGAAGCTTTTCAACCAGTGATATGATACAAAGTGTGGGACTGATGATGTATTTTGTACATCCCTTCCCAAGTGTTTTGTGCATTTATGTGTGCATGTGTACACCTGTAACCAGAGTGTTTAATTCCACTAAAATCATAAATAAATATAAACTTGAGATGCTCCTTGCTGAATAGCAAATGTCATTCAACTTCATGATTCCACTTCAGTCAGTCCGTCACCAGTCATACAATAGGTACCTGTCCTTGATGCCAAAAAATGTCTGCAGTCATATTCAGACTATTCTGTTCCCTTACTGTAAAATATTCTTCTACCTTTTTTAAAAAACCAAACCCCCCTCTCATTTCATTTACTATTCCTAAAATGGAAAGAAGTTAACAAAGGCACTGATGACAAGCTGTTAATTTTTCTCTCCTTTCACCTACAGATTAAAATCTCACATATCTGATGAGTTGCCACCCACATTTCCTTGCATTATTACAATTATTTATCTTGTGTTTGTGGTAGTGTCCATAAGGCACTAAGAGTTTCTCTGGCCTCTAGATAAGAAGCTCACAAAGAAAGAAGTGAGAGGCTGAGGTATAAAAAACAACAAGGAGGGCTTTCTAATGGTGCGCAGGTGACTCAAAACCAGTAGTACAGTAGAAGTCAGCAGAAAACGCACAGACTGGAGAGAGCAAGGGACTTGTAGTTGAGTTCAAGGAGGTCAGTCAGTGAAGAAAAGATATGTGGGAAAAAAGCTTAGAGGCAGTTGTCTGAAATGCTTAGATGTAAATGAGACATGAGAGTGATGGGAGAGATGAAGTAAAGGACAGTGGGAAGCAGATGCCAGATAAGTTAGGAGAGAGGTGAGTAATAAATACATTGCAACAATGGCTGAGGAGTCAGCACAGCAACGCAAAGAGGAAAATGACATGAACAGATTGATGGGAAAGAAGGAATATTTTGGTGGTGATATTTTGTATTTATATGTCAGTAGCACAGGTGGCATCTCCCATGATGTGTAAGGAGAGGAAACCGTGGACCTTCAAGATGCTTTTGAGGTGAAAGCATTAGAGCTTTGCTAAAAGGTGACAGAGTTCTTTTCTGAAGTTAAAAAATCTGAGACTACAGTTTAATGGATCAAAAATTATAAACAAAGGAAGATCTATTAAATGTTAGACATTATGTGGAATGGGAACAGTGATCTGTATTTCCTGTGTTATATTCAAATAGCTGCCAATCAACTGTTTAGTGTGAAGTCCATGATATTTTCTGAAGCACTTCTGGCACTGCAAAGTATGAAAAGCCATCTGAAAGCAAAATAGCACTTGGGGGGGGCGGCGGTTCTCGGGCCAGGGAGACTAGGTACGATAAGAATTGTGAAACAAAGCTGGTCACACTTAGTATTATAGTAGAAATCATGGTTTGGGGACATTTCTGGCTGTACGAAACTACATCCATTACCCTTTGGTGCCTCTGGAAATTCACCATGCTTCAGGTGATAAATCGTCACTGTCCTCATCTTGATCAGAACTTCTATTTCCCAAACTGAATGAGAACTACTCACCCGACAAGTTCACAATCCTGCAAGCAAACCCTCTGCACACTGTGCCCAGGCCATTCTCTGAAGAATTAGGACCACAACATAAATCTTGCAGTGGAAAGGCAAGAGGAGCACCTGCCTGGCGCACTCCAGCTGTTGTAGAGACTATTCATTTTCTGTGCTTAAAACTTTTTCGTCGATTCTCAGTTTGCAAAACTTTTCTGTTGTATTTTTGTATTTAATTATCATCACCTGCCTGGTAATGGACTGAAGCAGCGCGAATGCGGCATGCTGTCCATTTTGAGGATTCAGGTTGGTAAGACTGCTGTAGGAAAGCAGTAAATGGGAAATGGTAATTCACAGCAGTAGAAACATTGTATCTCCTGCAATAACAATTACTATTTGTGTTTAAGAACGAATCTGAAGGAAGCCATTCACTGTGCAGCCTTGTTAGATGCTTCCCACAATAGAACTGACAGCAGTGGAAAAGTTTCTTTAGTAGATTTAGTCTGAGATAAGATTTAGCTGGCAATGAAGTCGACAACTGTAAGGCCACTTAGATTTTTTGGCTATACATTGCTCTACCTTATGTCCTTTACAACCCACTTTGGCTCATCCAAAATTCCCAATAATGTCAGTGGAAATACTGCAAGAAAAGGATGCTATAATCTGGCTCCTCAGGCAAATGCCTAAGTGTATATCTGCAACTATACCTTAACAGATCTGCTCGAACTAGCTCTAGCCTTGGTAAGCATCACTGGGACAGCGGAGCTCTCTCCAGGCTACCCATGGCTGCTCTCCCAGCAAGAAACTTGCTGTCCATGAGAGCAGGCTGCCAGCAGTGAGCTCAGTGCTGCTGTGACTACAACGCTAGTAATTCTCCAGGGCGTCAGTCATAGGAAGATCTTCACAACATCTTCTAAGTCCTGAGAGCTCCTATGAGCTGTTAACAAACCTAAGCGCAGCAAGTTGCAGAAGATGCTTAACATCTCACAAGATTTGCCTTCAGCAGGCTCAGGTCACACATGTCCAGCAACTTGATTCTGACTTTAAAACTCTTATCACATGTTTAATGAGAAATCGTGCCTTGCACGGTGTGAAATCTGCCTTTAAAAATACGTGCCAAATCAGCTCCCCCTGGTAGGCTGGAGCACGCTCGGAGACACTGGCCTGTGGGCCCTGCAGCAGCTGGAGCACAGGAGAGCCGCAAACAGCTCCTGAAAGTGCCGTTCCTCAGTGGCGTGTCGGTCCTTTTACTTCAAAATATGAGGACACACGTATCTGTGGAAAGTTGCCGCGTTCCCTTGAGTTCACCAGCTTGAGCTTTTCCAGAGGGTGGCTGGTGAAGCTCTCCCTGCCTGTATTTCCCAGCCTCGCTGAGGCAGAGCTCTTCGGGATTTCCTGGAGAAAGGTACTAACTGCTAAATGTACGGTGGCACCTTTTTGTGGATCTTTTTTTTCTTTCTTTTTAATGCCGGGTGTGATTCTACTGATCAAATGTGCTTGTTTCCCTGTATGCAAACCTGCTGGAAGACGTGGGGGTATTCTGGAATAAATAAGAGGAGAATTTGGCTATGGGTTTCAACCCTATCATATCCATAAGGTCTGCTTATAAGTTGTAGTAAAAGGAGGGTTCTGCATCTCTGTAAAGATGCAGTGAGAAAAATCAAAAAATTGAGAAGCACTAAGTACACCTGGTTCATCTTGAGTGTACCCAGGTATTACCCTAGCTGGTGAAGCACACAGCAATCACGTCTGCAGGGCTTCTCCAAGGAAAGGAGTGCCTGAAATAAATCCCCAGGTTTCTCGCCATTTCTGTTTTAAAAGAAGCCCAACTTAGCACTGGAGACCTCATTTCGTTGTACAGTATAAACTTTCAGTAAGTAGTAGACAATTTCTGTTCCAAAGAGCTTGCATTATAAGGAAGGCCCTCATCTTGCCAATGCTTACATGTGTGCTTAACTTTGCATCTCTGAACTGTCCTTTTTAAATCAATGAGATTACTCACACGCATAAAGTTATTCACATGCCTAAATTTTTTGTAATATGAGAGCGCAGATAAAGATAGGATGTGAGTAAAGGAAGTGTTATTATCCTCATCTTGCAGATGAGGAACTGAAGCACAGCAAAAATGAGATCCTGATCCTCCACGGCGTGTATATGCGCCTAATCCTTAAGCATAAGCATAATTTCTGTCAGGTGCGCCGTGCCCTCTGGACTGAAGCGTAAGGTCTGCGTTTCGGTGACTGGCTCTGCCGCCGATTTTCAGTAAGTTGCTTAAGTTCTGATCCTGTGGCATTAAATTCAAGCGCTTAAAAAGCGTGGGACACGTTTTGCATGGGATGCGACGACCAGGTTGAGATAAAGGAGGACGGTCCGACCCCTTCCACCCTAGCTCCGAGGCGTTACAGGTGGATGCCTGCCTCTGACGGCGGGCGGCATCCAGCCGCGCCGCTGTGCCGGCGTGCTGCCCGCCGCGCCGGGAGACCTCCACCTCCCGGCCCCGCCAGCGCCCGGCGGGGCGGCGCGGAGCCCGGCCGCTCTCCCGCGCCCCCGGCCCGGCGCCCCGGTGAGACACCTCGCCTGGCCAGGTAAAACCCCGCCGCGGGGGCCGCCCCGCTGCCCGCCCGCTCCCAGGCGGCGGCGGCGCCGGCCTGCGCGGGTGCGGAGCGGGCGGAGGGCGGGCGGGCGGGAGCGGCGGGGGAGGGACCGGGCGCGGAGCCGCCGCCCGCGGGGCAGCGCCGGCACATGGAGCGGCGCCGCGCCGCCACAGCTGCCGCCCGCCCCGGCCCCGGCGTAGCAGGTACCGCGGGGCGGGGGGTCCCGGGCGGGCACCTGCCCCGGCCCCCGGGGGCGGGCGGGGGGTCAGCCCCGAGCGGCTGCGGCGCGGGGGTGAGGAGGGGCGGCGCGGAGCCGGCGCTGCCGGGGAGAAGTTGCCGGGAGCGTAAAGTGGGAGACTGCGGAGCCCAGCAGGCAGGTCCTCCCGTCCCGTCCCGTCCCGTCCCGTCCCGTCCCGTCCCGTCCCGTCCCTTTCTTCCCCTCATCCCCGTCCCACCCGCTTTTTTTTTTTTTTTTAAATTTGAAAACATTGCGCCGCAGTTTAGGTGTAATCCAGGCGTTTTGGAGCGCTTCCTTAGAATTTCAGAGATGAGTAGCCATAAGGAGCTGGCCGAGAAGGGATGCTCATTGATTGAAAGGGGAGGGAAGCGGCGGGGCGGTGGAAGCGTTGCCCCCACGCCGGAGCGGGTGCGGATCGGTCTCTTTTCCCCTCCTCGAGTCAGCCACAGCACTTCGGTTCATTCAAAGCCCGAGTGCAAATTGCTTGCGCCTGTAATTTGCAGAAGGGAGGCAGGCAGGGAGGTTGTAAAAGCCATTAGGAACTTGTAAAATTAGCAGCCCCTGTGCGCTTGAGGGGAATGGCGTTAGAGGAGAAGTTGCTGACTTCCGAATAGCGGTGCCACCAGAAGTTTTCCTCCTTGCATACAGCCTGTCACAGCTGGAGGTTTTTTTTTTGCCCTGCTCCGCAAACTTACCCTCTCTGTGAAGGGACGGTTTCGCTCTGTAGTCGTTATTAAAGAAGATGCGTGTAGTTAAAAACTGGGTGTGTGAAGAAACGACTTCCCGCTGCTGCAGTCGATTCTAAGGAAACTTTTAATTTTGTGCTTCAAGAAACCCGATTACTTCTTGGATTACTTTTCTACCTTGGTCTAGAAGGTATGGTAACGCTGCCAGTCGTTGTGCAAAGCATTCTGCTTCCAAAATTGTTAAAAGTTAATAATACTGTCTCAGAAAAAAATTGTAGCTTATGATTGCAAATTATCTCAAAAAAGTGATGTTTTGTGGAATGCAAGAATTTTTAGACCGGTATGGCCACTGGCTTAAACTATGTAAACTATATTAGAGGAATATAATGTTATTTCTTTTTTCTTTTTCTCTTTTTTCTTTCTTTTTTTTCTTTTTTTTCCTTCTTTCTTTTTTTTCCCTTGCATTGAGTCTGCTTACACATATAAGTGCAAGCAGTGTTTTCAAAGGACTTTGTGTGGGGATCAGAAGTTAGAATGAGAGGTATTTTTCTTTTCAATAGCTAGATGCTACCAAGGTTACATCCATATGCATTTATTGTCCAGCCGCCCAAAAAAAACCCAAATGAAATAAACCAGGTATCTAATCCTGATTATATTTCATGCATTCACCTTAACAACCCATTTGCTAGACTTTAATAGTCTAATTTTAAAATTGGAAGCTGTAATGCATTGTAAGGGCCAAATCCTTTAAAAGATGCACTCTGTTAGCTTCAGCTGACTGCTCACATCAATTGTAACTCACATGCATACTGGAGTACCATGTAGTATGACTCTCTATTAAACATTATAAATGATCATTGAAATGTAAAGGAAAAGCATATTAATATAGAATTATTTCAAAATAAGTACTAAAATTCCTTCCAAAGACTTGGAAAGACTTTATCTGAATCAGCTAAGCAGGGGCATGTTCCAAGTGGCTTGCGGCACTGCTCTCTCGCCTTGCTAGTGAATCGCATAGTTTAAAATGTTCAGAGTCTTAGTGAAATAGAAAAATTAAGGGTGGGATGGCTTTCTTATATGAAAATGTAGTTGCTTCTGAATTTTCCAAACCAAATTTTTGTCCTTAGGTAACTTTGTTTATTCTTCTTTCTCTTCTCTAATGAGGGAAACTGTAAGTCAAAAAAGTGAGAATGGATTTGTTCATGTTACCATGAAAATGCCCAGTACATGGGCACCCCCTTCATGGGTTAATATAACAGTAGCATACAGTAGTTCATACTGTGTCCCTTTTCCAAAAGGTGTCATCACTCGCATGCAGAAGCTTCTTTCTAACATTGACATGCTCTGCTTTGATTTTAACTCATAAATGTTTGCTTTAAAACTGAATAAAAAATACAGGATATACTGTTTAGACTGCCATATATTTCCTGCCCCCTCCCCCAAGATACCTCAATACTTAGCAAAGCTCTACCAAGTTTAGTTTGATAGCTGTATGCCTTATTGCTTTATCAAACCCTTTGAAACTGCTGCATGTGGACATGAGAAACTAAGGGCAGACCAAGTGAAAGACCAAGAACTCTTAAAATGATAGCTGTCCTTATGATAGCTGTCCTTAGCAGAACTGCGTGGGGGAAGTGTCCAAAATACTGCAGAGCTCTGCACTTTCCGTAGTTCATGTTTCTATTATCCCAGACTTGCTTCCAACCTTAAAGATTTTTCTCACAAATATTAATATTGGTGACTATCCAGGTGCTCCTATTCTTTCTTTCCTTTTTTTTTTTTTTTTTGAGTAAAGTAGCCTAAACTCAGGACTCGATATATTGCAAATCTAAAAAAACAATAAGACATAGAAATCATATCCCTAACAATAAAGTAAATTTAAGATAAAAAGCCAAAGAGAAGGCAGGTTTATCCACCGAGTGAGAAGACTGACCAGACTGAAGTCAACAGAGGTTCAATACTGGACATCCTCAGGAGCCAGGATTTCAAACATAATGCACTGATAGCTGCAAGAGTCCTCTACCTCCTGGGTACAGCTTCCAGGGGAAGCAACAGGAAGGCAGAGGCATAATGTGGAATTGTACTGACTCTCATAATTCAGTCAGGCAGGAATGGCGGATCCTGGTAAAGAGGGATCACCAATCTCTCTGGCCCAAAGTAATGATGGCAAGACAGGGCAGAGGACTCTTCTCTCTTTGCCCTTCATACTCCCCATAACTGGAGAAGCTTAGACGCTGATCCTGTGTGCATCATTTATCCCAGCTGAGTACTTCTCAGGGTGACTACCTAGCTCCAAGTGAGCAAAGTGAGTTGGTGTATTTTTAGTAGGTCCCATACTCAGGAGTTGCAGTAGAGAGACAAGCTTGTCATACACCTGTGACTTTCCACCTCAGCTCCCGGCTGCCAGTGCTCACTCCAGTAATGGTCTGGTTGCATGTTTCCTTATACAAGCATAAATGACACCTTTGTCATTTGTGTTACATGCACTGTACAATAAAAAAGGCAACAGTCTCAACCTTCGGCATTACTGTAGCAGTTTTCCTTTCCCTTGTGGACCTTAATACCAAAAACCTGGTCTGCTTGCCACTTCCACTGCATAGCAATGCAGAAATGTAAGTGGAGAATCAATCCACAGAGTTTTACAACAATGCAAAACTTGTTTCTCATCATTAAAATTGGATAACTCCAAAACGAAGACAAAAACATTTCCAGACATATTTTATTTGAGCTTAGGTACTTCTTACACTAACGCCACAGTCTTGCAGAAAACAAGGAAATTAGTCCAGTCTGTATTTCAGCAACAGAAAACAAGGGCATAATGAATTGTATGCTGTTCTGGCAGATCATTTTTGGCAACATTTTCGTAAAAAGTCCAGAGGATATCAAAAGTGATGGATCACAGCCTAATTGTGTGGCTCTTTGTCAGGAAAAACTTCCACTGAAGACTCGTGGGATTTTTTTTTTTCTCGTGTTTTATGTGCAAGAAGAGCTGGGTCCATAGTGAATTTTATTGTTTTTCAGTCAAGATTCACATATGTACTTGATTACATTTTGACCAGTCAATACTTTCTACTATTATTAAAAGTAATAGAATTAGACCAAAGAAAACATAGTAAAGTAGTAAAAGGTAGTGTAGCAATAATGGGATCTTTGGAAAAAGTTGTCATCCTTATGAGCATAAGGCGGGATGCGCTGCTGGCACTGTAGTGGGTTCCCCCGGAATTCCCCTCCCAAGTGACAAACCCCACTTTTGTAGGAAGTATAAAGTCACACAGAAAGAAAGGTTTGGGAATGATTTTTTCTTCTCAGAATCCTTCCAAAAAATCCTTTCCAAAAAAAAGAAAGGGAAGGGGAGGAGGCTGTGCTGCTGGACAAACACCGTTGGGTTAAATGCAGTTGCTAGATACCTTCAGAAGGACACCAGGAATACATTATGTCAGTTGAGGAGTGGAAGGTAAGGGCTCTCATCAGTTTTTCTGGGACTATGATTCTTTGGGAAGCATTTTAAATGCTTGCAACTCAATGCAAGAGTCAAAGAGGAAAGACCTATTCCTCTCTGGTATTTTTTTCTGTAATCCAAAGATTTTTTTTTTTTTCTCCTGCTGGAGAGGAACGGCATTTAGAGACGAGTGTGAGCTCCATCTGAGGCAAGATAGGCAGCCTCAGTCTTGTCAGCTTTATGGCAATTTTTAAACAGGAGGCTACTTTAAATACCTTCTACTCATCCAAAGTAGCTGCAGGAGTTTTATCTCCCTAGTGGCTGTCCAGCAAAACAGACTGACTTCGGCCGGGAAACTCCCTGCTTCCAAGGTCAACTGTGGTTTGTTGTCCCTACATCTGTATCTATAAATAAACATAACCACAACTTGGAGTCAACAAGAATTTTGTTTGCTCCCTAAATTTAAACAGAATTATGTCAGCCCCCAAGAGTATGTTGTGATGCATCTTTATGAAAAGCCCAACAACAACTGCCTCACCCTTCTCCTTTAAGACACACCTTCCTCCATGCTTTAAGCTGGTGAACAAGAAGAGATTGCAGGTTTTTTTGCACTGAGCAAGTCACTACCAACACGGTGTGGTGACTGCAAAGGTAGGTCCTAGTCCTGAAAAGATACATGCATGTTCTTAGCTTTATTTGTGCCATTGCAAAATCACGGGGATAGGACAGCGCAGGTTTGGGACCTGCATGGCACGCTCGTGCTTCTTGTATAAATGCCCCGAAAGGCAATTCAGACTGCAGTTTTTGAAGAGCAGTCACACTGAAATGGTTGTATTTTTTTAAGCAATGGGAACTGTCCACTTCTTAAGCTTATTTCGAAGTGTATTTTATGTGAAAGATTTACATTTCTTCTTCTGATCCCAGTTGGTCTAGCTTTCTCAGTAAAAGAGAAACTTGCTCGGTAAGATAGATCTGATTCCCCACTGCATTGCTTCATTTTTCCGCTTGTGTCAACTCACTGAGAACAGTGGAGCAATTGCAATATAAAGCTGGAATTGTCCGTAGTGGATTGGGTCCAAAATATTTGTAAAAGCAGAGTGAGTTAACTGAAACATGTAGTATGGAGAAACTTGCTAATTCATTTCAATTCTAGTAATTTTAGGAGTTATTTTTAGGTTTATTTAGGGGGGAAAAAAATCACACAGATCTCTAATATGCTTATTCAGGCTGATAATGTCCTTTAATAATCCGTAACAGCTTGAACAGTTTGAGGGAAATTAGGATGCAATTCTGTGATCATGAAGCAGAGTTATTGAAACCTCCTATAATTTGGACAAATCAACTACTGATATATCTTTGGGGATACTTGGCAATAACAATTCTAGACATAAAGGGATCCTTTTATGTTTTCTCTGTTGCATATTTAGATATGCTCTGCTAAGGACAACCTACGCTTTTTAAATCATATATGTATATATGGATACAAGAAGTACAGTTTTGCATCTGCTGCTTACCTTCTCCCGAGTGAGAGTCCTGGAAGAATATCCAAGAGCTCAATTTGGCCACTTGAGAATGTGCTATGTTCTTAGATTGAGTGCCTTAATTTACACACCTCACCTTTTTTCAGTCAGTTTATTTATATGATGGAAATGTGTGCATTTTCTTTGTCATGGTGAATTTATTCCACTTTTCTGCTTGATTTTTAGTGAATAAAGGTGACAGAGTTTAATGAGTTAATAAAATGTGGCCTTAATTAGGAAAATTACCTTCATATTTTTCTCATATTGTGGAAACAATTTATGACGACTCTGGTAGCAATTCAAAAACTTGAAAGAAGAACCTTTTTCATATTTGCAATGATATCAAGTTCAGTAATTTGCACACAAAGTCAATGAAAGAACATTTTTTTTTATTATCTCCTTTAACAACAAATTGTTACATGAATATAGCTCAAACACAGTAGAATGCTAAGAAGAGTGCATATGGAAAACACATACGGGCATACAAGATGCACTTTTTATCATTTGTCAGTGCTTTGAAAAAGAATTCCCAAAGAACTGAGAATTATATAGGATCTTTGAGACAACTTTTTTTATGCCCTCACAATTGTTCACTAACACGGAAATTAATTTTACATGTGCCAGACATATAAATGTTCCACATCTGTACTGTTAGCTGAGTTCTTTTCTTAATCTTGTGTGTTGAATTACAGTGCTTCCTTCATTTTGCAGACAGGAGCTCTCCATTGAAATTTGACTGTATGCTCATAATTGTATTGTCAATTCATGTAGTTAACCAGAATTTACACTAGGCAGGAATAGAGAAATGACTGAATAAACTAAACATCTCCCTAGACTTTGTAGAAAACGCTGAATATGGAATTAGTGTAGAGGGAGAGAAATTGATCCACTTAGTCTTAACCTTTTTTCTGTTTTAATGCAGCTCTTTAAAAGACCTGGAGGTTTTTTTTAAAAACAGAAATGCAAGGACACTGAAGTGCTTATTATGACTCTCAGTTTTCAGTTTTCAGAAAGGACCACCCCTCATCTTTGTAGTTATTATTTACATTGAGCTGTGTGATGAGGCAGAAATTATAAATAGAATTAAAATGGTTCTAAAGTAGAGTAATTCACAGAGATTGTGAAGTCTAGCATATTAAATTACAATAATAAAGCTAATTATCAGCTGCTTGCCGAGATATTGGATGCTTTTAATTAAAACTAGTTTGTAGGATTCTAGCAATTTTCTTCAAGTATTTCCACTGGTTGTGCAATACATACTACCTTTTACCCGTGTTTAACAGCCTTCCTGTTGTGTGTTCAGTCGTATGTAGCACATTTGTATGTGAAGTTAAAAGTCTATTAAAAAAAAAAAAAAGATTAGGTCTTTTCTTTAAAAGAAAACTAAATGTTAAATACTTTTACAGGGGTGTCTTTATTCATCTCCTCTCTTGGTTGTTGGTTCAAACTCATCGACTTCAGTGGATGCAAGAGGCTTGGTTCTGCTAGGTCGAGACCCTCTGGTGCAATTAGAAATGCAGCTGTATTATCGTTCTGCAGGTAGATGCAACTCCCAACTTAAAAACAAAAAGACTGATGACACATATATGATGATACATATGACTCCTAACCTGTTGTTAATGTGCAAATTCTCCTGTCAGGTATGTTAAGGGCTATAGGTGTTCAACTGTACTGTGTTTTTCAGGCTGCAGCCTGGTTTTGCTTTATTAATTTATTTATCAAACTTCTCTTTATATGTCATGGGTGGATGAATCTAGGACCCATTTTAAGAGCTTTGCTTCAATTTAGGTTGTAAAGTGGGTTGGGGTTTTATGTTTTTGGTTGTTGGTTTGGATTTTTAGTTTGCTAAAGCTGCAGCCTGTGTGATGAGGAGCCAATGAGACATGTCAAAGACCACAAAGACGAGACGTGCTCACACACGAGCACCCCGTTAGGGCCAGCTGCTCCAATGACCTGTGCGAGTGGTCCCTTTTCCTGCCACGGGGCTGCTTGCACAAGTGGGGGTTACGAAATCGGCCCTTTCCCCGCGGTGGCTGTGGAAGCAAGGCTGGGGTTTGCCTCTTTGCTTGTTTGTTTTATCGCAGTTAACCCAGAGCTGCCACCGCTGAAGAAGGCGTGTTCCCCTCTCTTTTTATATTTGCAAAAGCACCTGCAGAACACCAGGTCCCTTGTAGAAGGTTTCTTCTCCCCCCACTCTAGACTTTGTGAGCACTCATCTTTTCTGCTCTGAGGCTTCGTGGAAAAGTGTACCTGCCCCCGCAGGGTGCACTCAAGACAGAAGTGTTCCTTCAAGGACGTTTCTGTCTGCTCAGCAAGGCTACACCTACAAATAGTCAGGAAACATGCAGCTGGACGTGGCGTACGTTTGTGGACTCCTTGAAGCACCAGAAGTAGAGCTATCTGTAGATGGAAGGACAGCTCTGAGTTGAGGTGTGAAGCACGTCCCAGAGAAGTCGGTACATACGTAGCTTGGGAAACAAAGAAGAAAGCAAAATAGCTAGTCCTTGGCATTGGATTAGGTCATTCCATTGAATTATATCAATGGCCCAATCTTGCGATCTTTTAATATCCTAAGAGAGCAGGGCTTGTAGAAGGACTGACATGTGTGCATGTTTGTTTGAATTGACAAAACACTTTATAAATGCTAAGCATTCATTTTCTTGACAAGGAGGTTTACTTTTGAATTTGCATTGTAAAACAGGAGATGAAATAATAAACCAAGACTTGCAAATAATTAATTTGTGGTATTCTGAAAGATTAGAAAATCTTGACCTTGCAATGACTTCTTCCTATTTACACCCAGAATCCTAAAAGGTCCCAAATCCACTTTTGGTTGTGACTCACACCAGGTATAAATGGAGCAGTACCTCAGTGATTCACGGGGCGTATTTTTAATATATTCTTAAGACATAGTACAAGTTATATTGTAGAGAGAGTTGCAAGGAGGGAAATCAGTCACATGTAAATTTTCTTTGGGCTCAGAATCGTAACCTGGACAAATGCTGACTAATTTAAATCCAAAATTTTTGTGCGAGCATGGTCGGTTAGGTGCTTCCTTATTTAAAACAAAATCAACATTGCCTTTCAGGGGTTTTGTGTGTTGATTATTAATTAGCTTAAGATTGCAACATTTGATTCTTTTTCCAAAGCATTATGGTAGCTTTATCTGTGAATCTGGTATTTGGAGTCTGAAGAAAAAAACCTACAGGTTAGAGTTCTGTATCTGAAAAGACTCGAAGAAATAATTTTATCTATTTTGAAGGGAGCTTTATAGCTCTTTCAATAAGGGGCCAAGCTTTGAAGCTATTTGGATTCCCAAACAGAAGAAATAGCTATATCACCTAGGTGCTGATCCCTTTTCTGCTATAAATGAGAGCTGCACACAGCATTTGAAAGCAAGATTGCTTTGGTCAGCTGCCCACCCAGCTTTTGATTTCTAACTTCAGGCTCCTAAATTAGCTGCTAACCTAAATAGATGCGACTGCATTGAAGACGGTGAAGTCATACACACTTCTTATGCTAGTGATAAATTTCATTCTGTAGGTACAACTTAAAATGAAAATTTGCAAAACAATTCTTTTTCTTGCCAAAACAGACAGTTATTTAGGGTTTCATGTCATAAACATTTCTAAAATAGTGTTCCTTTATCTAAATCTTTGTAAAGATCTATTAATTTTCAAATTGATATCAAGTAGATACTTTGGTGCAAATCCTTGTATCCATACATAGGGCTCTCTTACTTTCCCGGAAGTCAGCGACAATGTTTCTGGTGATTCTAGAGAAGAGAAGGAAAGGGAGGAAAAGCAGGGCATAGTTTCCTACTCATAGATTTACCATACAAAAGGCAAAGAGGTGAATTCTACTCTTAGCACTTAAAATTTAGCCCAAGACATGTTATGCCCAAATCCAGTGTGAAAAACCTTTCACAGAGCCAAAGCCAACGCTCTGCTGTCATTGCAGAATTGTGTGTGTGTGTCCCCTGTCCTGTATTCTTTGCTGATACAGAGCCTAAACTGAAGTTAGCTGGGATTTCATTAGTATTTACCAGGTACTGCAGGATACTAGAGTGTTAGACTACAATTTTCCCCTGGGAGGGATTCAAAACACCCTTTAGGATTTTTTTAAAGTTCTTTTTTTTGCTTTTTATTAATTTGCTTAGTGCTTGTGGATCTTAATCTGCATTTAGGAACCATGCTTAATTGTTCTAAGTAATCACTAGGGGGAAAAAATCTTTCCCTCATCACTTTTCCACCAGCTCTATTTTCTATCCTTGTTTCATCCCCAGGAAACAGATCAGCTTTGCTGAACATCCTAAAATCACCTAATTCAAGGATAAACCCTGAAGTCATGTCTTTGAGAACTGAGGGCATCTGTTTCAGGACAGGCAGTCACCCAGCCTCACAGAAAGCAAGCCTAGGAGTATTCCACTAAAAAAAAAAAAAAATAAAGCAAACTGTACTTCAGTTTACCTCCGTTAAAAAAAAAAAAAAAACAACAAAAAAACCCAACAACAACAACAACAATCTGTACTCTAGTTTACCTCTCCATTTAAGAACTGGGAAGTGTTTTCAAACTGAATTCTGCCTGATGGCTGCAAGAGGCAGGAAGGAGTACAGCTGAGCAGCGTGCAGCTTAAGTTGCAGAAGTGCTGAATGCAAGGCTTGTCATGCCAAAGACAGGTAAATTCAGGAATATGAAAATAGAAGAAATTTTCTCCTTTGCCACCTTCTCCCCTTGTTACTCCCAGTCCTGCTGAAGCCCTAGCAATAGGGAGAAGGCAGGTGCAGTCAGAATAAAGTGCCCTTCATGAGTGTGGCTCCCTTCTGGTGGGTATTTTCTTGGGATGTTTTCTTTGGTTGGTTGGGGTTCACTGTGCTCTGTGGAAAAATGTGCAGTAATCAACTGATTAATAGTAGCCAGGTGACCACAGAAGGCAGTAATAGATGCATGGGCATTTCTTTTTTTCTTCCTTTGTGTTCAGTCATGTTTGCAGGAGAAATAAGGGACTATACCAAGCACTTGTACCATACCACCTGCCATAAATACACAACATTTCCAGTAACTGAGCAGGCCACCATTATAGGGTTTTCCCTCCTGCAAGAGAAGCTGCATTTCCCACTGACTACTTCATTAAAAATGCACCTATTGAGAGCTCTTCAGTCCCATAGGAACTGATGCAAATTGTTGAGTGGTAGGTGGCTTTTTGCGTTTTGCATGGCTGTAGTCATTTCTGAAAATTATATATAGACGTTAAACAAATTGCTTGTCTGGAATTAAAGTTTAAGAGCAGAATAAAGCAAGACAGAGCATTATTGGATATTAAACAGTGCTATGATACATGTGCAACAGGCAGAATGCTCTGCAAGAGTACTAAACTTTTTCTGCAAACTGTGTAGACCAAAATCTGTTCCCCAACCTATCTGTCTGCAGTCTTGCAGTCTACACACTCTCTTTTTGCAAGTCTAGCATGGACCTGGTGAGGGAAGCCAGCTTTTGCAAGGTGGGGGGCAGCAGTATATTGGTTCTCAGATGTACTGATGACATTCAGAAGCAAGTGAGGGGACCATAAAGCTTATGAAATGAATAAATATAACCATCGATATTACGCTTTCCCACTGCAGCTTGTTGGGTAGCAGGTTGAAGATTTTTTGGGGAAAAAAAAATTATGGAAGTTGGGCTAAAAAGGTTAGGATAATGTTTGAACCCTTTCTGTAGGAACTCAAGCCACATCCTCCTCTGCTTCCCACCCTCAAGAAAATGTATCTTCTTTAATTCCAGGAAACAGGGTTGATGGGGCAGGAATCTCAGTTATAAGGAACAGCAAAGAGCCAGCTCCTCTGCTTGGTAGGATGTGAAGCCAGCCACACCAGCTAAAGACGTGACCTAGCATACCACAGCTGAACAAAGAGCTTGTAGGCTTTTTGCCCTCTCCCCACCTGAGGCTACCTCAGCTGCCCACGCCATACTTCAAGGTGGGGACCAGGTTGTGCTGGGACTACCTGCTCCGGCAGCACATCTGTTATCCAAGGGGCCACCAGCTGTCTGCAGCCGGTGCTCAAGCCCTGGGACCTGCAGGGTCCCCGTCTGACTGAAAACCTGAATTTTGTTTCTACCCCACTAACCCTCCACATGCTTCTCCCTGGTGCTTGTGGTCACTGGTCGCTGGCTCCTCGGAAGATGGTGTGTCGCAAGCGGAGGGCAGGAGCTTCCCGGTATTGCTCAGCATGCCGTGGAGCCAGCCATCTGTCAGCAAAACAGGAAGGCACGGGTTCCCTTTCTCTCCTGGGCTCGTTTCACTATTTTTGGGAGCTGTACTTCTCCCATGCGCAGCACCGGGCTGGTGCGGTCTGAAGGAAGGGCTCCCAGGTGAGCGAGGGGCCAAAGCCTGAAGCTGCTGCTCTGCCCATCTGCTGCGGCTGGAGGTGTATTCATTATTAATGGAGGTAGTGGCGGTTGCTGCTCAGATATGCAGCCCTGCCTGGGTAAATGAGACATTCTTCAGCAAATTGCTTCGTTTTTTGATTGCTGATTGTACGCGTGTCACCAAGCTGACTCAAGGTTCATCGATGCATGCTCAGTAAATTAGAAAGAACATAACTATGGATCAACCAAGAGAATGAATTCTGTGCCTACAATGACCCAGGGCCATTTAATTTTCTGCTTAATTTTGTTGCAGTCAGTTTGCATTTTGGGTTATTATGCAGTAGGAAATTAACAATAAATAACAAATTTGGTCCTCCTGTGCTTGTAATGATATTTTTATAAATCTTTGTAATGCTGTTTTTAAAAGGATCAAGGTCTGTGCCAGTCTGATACTCTAGGAAGTATGCAGGGAGGAAATAAAGAGAAAAATACATTATTCTTCCCAGATAATCTTATAGTTAAATAGCAAAGGGTTTTTTTTTTCTTTCTCCTTCTTTCTCCTTCTGTGTGTGTGTGGGGTTGGTGTTTTTTTTTCTTTTTTTCTGTGTGTGTATGTGTGTGTTATTTTGCATTAACTTAAGGCTCTTCCTTTCTTCTCAGGTAACTTGAGGAAAATGGAAACAGATGAGGCTCAAGATATGTCCCAGGTTTCAGGTGAGGTCTTTAACGAATACTTCTACAAAGAAAATCCTAAATTCCTGCTCATCTTTCTAGCACAGTACAATGTTTTTCTTGTTGTCAATAAAATTGCTTTGGGTCTTTTTTAAAACCAGAGTGGGAATTGAGATATAATTAATGATATCACTTGATATCAAGCCCAACAGTGCATGGATTTTTTAAAAGGAACTGGGTAAATAAAGAAGTCAAGGGAATATAGAAGCATAGATGTAATTTTGCATTAAACCTGTGGTAGCATATCCCTGAAGCATGGTCAGGTGCACATTTACACTCTTTCTTTTGGGAGCAAAATTGTCATTGTTACAAAATAAATACAGAACAAACAAAGTTCACCAGATGGGAGGGGGCAAATACTAATTAAAAGCAAACAAACAGTATTTACCACATAGGGTTATTTGACTTTTTCCAGAGCATTCAGTTTTCCTTATAAACATTTAAAAAAGAAAAAAAGGAAAAAAATGACTGATTGACATGAAGCGTTACACTTGTAACTGTTTTTGTGCAAAATGACAATATTTCAAAAAATTTTTAAACAGCAGAGAAGTTAGGTTTCTAAAATTTGCCCTATAGTGGAATGGGTAGGATTTTGCAGTCCTACCCCATATTGATATTCCTATGGCGGGGGTTTATTCTTAACTTCCTTGGAAATTGGTTCCTTAAAAAATTGGCTTAGCAAGATAATACATGTTCATACCGTTGTGCCTCCACAGTTGAAAAAGGACAAGTTAGTCTCTTTCCTAGTTTCCCTAATATGTTGGCAGCTGCAACGGTTAATGGCTTTCAGTTTTCACTTTTAGTGTTCAACCTGGAGCACGACGGCCCCATCACCAATGCTGCTCCCGGCAGATACCTGGGCAAGCGGCTCTTTCTTAAGAGGCAGCTCTGGGGCACTGCCGGCTCAGGACCTGGAGGCCAGCTATAGGAGATCATGAAGGTCTGGGTACAGTGTGGGTGGCTAGGTCACTGGGTTTTCCTGAAATATATGAACACAATTCTCTCTTTTTTTTTTTTCCCCTCTCCCTCCTTTCTAAAAATGTTGGGGAGTTTTCTCAAAAATTGGAACCCAGAACTTTTAGTGTCATATGAAAATTGAAAATCAAAGACATTTTCTGTCTGAAAGAACAACAATATAATAATCCTTCATGCCAACAGAAGATTATCAGTTACATTTAGTATAGGGAAGTCACTGATTATCAGTTACATTTAGTATAGGGAAGTCATTCCTAGTCAGCCCTGTGGAGGCATGTTGCACTCCCCTCCTCAGGTAACAGTTTTAAAATTGTACCTGGATATACTTACACATCAGTGTTTTTTCGCATGCTGAAACGATTTATAAATGAAATAAAACCTGTCCTATACATGCTGTGCTTGGAGCATGTGTGGCCCTAGCAGAAAAAGCAGTGGGCTTTTAATCCTTTATGCAGACAAAGCACTGTGGGTCTGCTCGGAGCAGTGAGAGGTGCCATGATTTGAGCCCAGCTCCTCTGCCTGCTGCAGAAGCCCCTTCCTGCTTGCGTGAGCTCCTGGGAGCAGAAGCGCTGACTTCCTCTTCCTCTGCAGCAGCACAGGCTCCCCTGGATGCCTACACCTAACCTTTGTGGTATTTTTTGCAATGGTGTTAATCTGAGCTCTACAGCTGCTACATCTTACCAGGGAATTGCTTTTTTTTTCTTTTGACATGGGGAGAACAGTGTGGGAGATGCCACCTTGAGTCAAGGAGTGGATTAGAAGGTCACACACTTTGCCTTCCTTATGGTCTGCCTCATCTCTTGAGAGGGAAGATTTGCAAGAAACTTCATCATTTTGAATGTTTGTGTATATGTAAATATATACATAATATATGTATAACTATGTATATAATTTGTAGTGCTCAAAGTTTTCCAGGATTTGAACCACTGTAGTACTTTCCTGTGCCCTTTAGCTTTTCTAGCAAATCATGCTGACGAGAATAGTACTCTTCTGTGATGAGAGAGGGTTCTCTTAAAAAAAAAAAATATCAGTGTAAGAGGAATTTTACCTCTGACAAGAGGTAGACCTACATAAACAGATTACAGAAAAAAAGAATCTGCTTTGAACTCTTCCTGCTGTTCCTGTCACTGACCATCTGGTACTTTTCCATGAGCAGAGGCTGTGAGTTGTATTGGGTTGTTATCTGGACTTGTGAACAACTGGCCAAAGAAAGAACTTGCTAATTTACTTTTATTTATGATCTGAGCTGTGTGTGAACTCAGCCTTCTGGAAACAGGAGTCTGTCAAATTAGGTTCCAAAGATATTGGCTCTTCCTAAGCTCTTACTAGACCTCAAAAGTAGAGTATCTGAAGGTACAGAGATGTTACCTACTTCTTTCTCATAGGCTGGTGAATCCAGAAAGGAGTTTTCCCCCTCTTCTCTGCCTTCTGGGGTTCTACATGCTTCTAGGATGCTTCCTTGCATGATGAGGGAGCTCTACTATATATTGGGAACCAGTTAGACAATTGCACAGTTCCAGGAGTGTGAGATTGTCTTTTCAGCTGAAAACCACTTTGATTTATTTTTCCTGCTCTGTAACTAATGCTCATCAGGTGTAGCTTACTCTCTGAGGCTATGGAATTAGGTGACTTGGTTCACTAGCACACTTGGTTGTGTTTTAAAAAAAAAAAAAATTAAAAAATAAAATTAGTTTGGGGGGTTTCTTTGGGTTTTTTTGTTTTGTTTTTTAACCCAGAAATAAAATAGGTCTCTAGAAACAGTCTTCTCAGCTCAAAAGCAGTGTTTTGAAGCCATGTGCTTTATGCAGCTGTAGCTGACTCAGGTGTAATGGGCAAGCCAAGCCAAGAGAGTATAAAACTAGTGTGAGCAAGCCAAACCCTACTTGCGTACAGGCATTCCCGCTTCTGGGAATCCAGGCATGGCTGGCTCCTAGAGGAACTGAAATACCGTGTGACTAGTGCAGAGTTCACACTTTTTATTTTTCTCCTGAAAGTGATATTTCATGAGGCAAGCAGTTGCAGTTCTGAAATGAGGAGAGAGCTGACATACATTTAACCAAACGGTATCCGGCACCCGTACAAGAGAGTCAGAAAACACAGATAATATCTCACTTAACAAGCAGTATTTTTCCTGCCTTTTTTTTTTTCTTTTTTTTTCTCAGTTCTAGGGCTTAACAGTTAAGGAAGGTGAAAAAACAGTACAAATGTTTCCATATCTGACATAAAAAGATCCCCCTAGCACCGACCAGGCTGTGCCGTGCTCTGCAAAAGCAGGAAGAAGGGTTTTGCATTTGATGTTCTTGCTAGGTCCTGGGAAGGTGGAAATGAGTGTATCTTGGGCTGGTATCTCCCACCTGAGAGCCTGGCTCCTGTCCCAGAGCGACTCTTTTCTCATCACTGGAGGTTTGAGGTTCCACTAGTGAAAAGGGGACTTGAATTGGGTTGTGACTCTGATCCAGAAAAATGCATATGTTGCTTTTCTTGCATAACTTCTCCAGTGATTCTAGTGTTTCCATAGGAAACAATCCTCAGGTATTAAATACACCCATCATTAGTTTGTGAAAGGATAGTGAGTGAGATTTCTGTAAGAAATCCTGCCCTGGCTTTCTTTTTAACAGTCGTGGCTCCAGCAGCACCATCCTTGGCATGAACCGAATTTCTCTCAGAACTGAATGGAGATGTTAAAGAAACACCAGGCTATGGACTTTGGTAGGAATAAAGGATGCATAAAACCTTACTGGGCTGGGAACTTTGTTCCCTTCCTCTCTGTCCTCATGCCTTTAACTATATTGCTAGGGCACAGATGAGGAAACTCAAGTGGAGAGAAGTTGAGGGTCTTACCAGGCACCGTTGATAGGTTAGGCACTTCTTTGACAATTTTCATACAGAAATGGCAGTGTTTGGAAATCTGAGACCATCTTTCAGAGCTTTCAGGATGAATGGGGGGAATGTACGATACAGCCTTCAGTTGAAGTTGTCTCCATGTATGACTTAACCAAGGGCACCATGAATCAGTGGCAGTGTCAGAAACAGAACTTCAACTCCACAGCTCCCTTGTCTTTTTTGTTTGACATGTCAGGTGGCTCTTTATAAAAATGAAAAAAAAACCCAAGAAAAACCAACTCCTCCACCCCAAGATTAAATTGCATTGTTTATGCTTCACTTCTTATTTTTAAGCAAAAATATTAAATGGGAATGGAAAAAATCTATGGTACTTTTCTCTGTTACGTGACATTTTAATAATTTACCCCAGTACTTGCCATTAGTAAGGTTTTTTTAAGCTCCATTTTTTTTAAGGTTTTTTTTAGCTCCATCCCTTTGACCAGTTATTGTTCTGGACATGCCTGTTAGAAATTAAATGGGAAACTGTTCCCTCCTTTCCCCCCCCCCCTTTCCATTTCCAAATTCATTGGCGAAAGGATGTTAGTGAGATTGCCTATCTGTAAGATTACCATGCAGTAGTGAACTTACCATGGTGTAACAATTTAGATGTAGTTAAGGCATGAAATACAAATATCATGCTTTAGAATCCAAGACACAGAGCTCAACAAATATATCTATTTTAAATCCACTATTTTTACCTTGCCTTTTTGCATGCAGAGATTTCTCAATCATGTGTAACAGGAAGAAATCAAATGATATGAAATGAGTCATTAAAACCAAGTTTACTAAGTTTTCTTAACTGCAGTCTCCTACAAAGAGGAAAGTGTACCAGATCTCTGGCTTCTGCCCCACCAAGTCCATGAGGCTAGTCTGATTCAGGCCACCTGGGCAAACGGCTATTAATTTAACAAGTAGATGATTGACATCTGTTTAGTGAACCATAAACTGTGAAAGTACTGATCTATTAACAGGTTTCTATTCCAAAAGACTGCTTTGACTTACCTTCAAAGCATCCTACTTAGCCTGTTTATTGTAGGATGTCTAATTACATACTAAGAAAGTTTTGATTTTGTTTGCTATCTGTTATCTCATAGGTCTCATATTATGTGTTTATATTGGTTTGTAGCCAAAAAAACCCTTCAGGTTTTTAGAGTAAGTGTTCTTCTGAATCTAGACTAAATCAAAGCATCAACTTCCGTTGTTGTAACTGGAAGCACAATTTGAACCTTGGAAGATGCAGGTAGTTTTTGGTTACTATTATTTTTTAACAAATTTCCTTAACCTACATGTAGTGTCAAGAGAGCTGGTTCTGACCAGACTGCCTCTTGTCCTCTGATTAAACATCTGGTTTTTTGATTTTGTTTTTGTTTTGTTGGGGGGGAAGTGTTGAAAAAGTTGAAATATTTCAGCTGTCTCTCCTCACCCATGCATCCTACCTGTAAGAGATAGCTCAGCTTGGCAGAATGGGACTTGCATTGGAAAGTTGCTGGCAGTTCTTTAAGTTCCTTACATCCCATAAAAATAGTGCAGAAAACTACAGGAATGACTAAATAAGGAGCTAAACAGTGAATGGCAAAAGCTGTTTTAATGAACTTACTTCCTGCTTTTAGTTTCCTCTGCTGTAAAATTCATAGTCCTTCATTTCCATTTATGCAATCCATCTTCATTCTTGCACTCACATCCAGTGGGTGTGATTTTGCCCATTTAAGAATACCCCACAGAAGCTGGAGATGGGAGGGACCTTACGAAATCATCTAGTCCGTCCCTCTGCCAGTGCAGGACTGTTTCTTCATCACCCTCAAGTCCTCTGGCTGCAGTTTTAGATGGTTCACTTGATGCTGCTCCCACCACTCCTGCTCAGAGATTATTCCACAGTCTGACAGACACATCAGTAAGAAATGCAGTCACCCACTCATTTCGTTCATTTAAACGTAGATTTGTGCAAACAACCCAAACCAGCTAATTTGGAAGATGACTTAAACCTACCTGTCATTTCCCCTGTCATGCTCGGTATAGATTGGAAAGCAAGATGCTTTGCTCCATCCCGGAGGTTGGGAGGAAACCGTTTTCTTCTTTCAGGTCAAATCCATAACTGGCATCACCAGACTGTTGTCACTTAAGTAACCTATATTTGTTTTAATTTTTCCTTTTCTGAGAAGTGATTTCAGAATTAATTAATGTTTGTGTGTTAATGAGGGAATTCTCATTAGAAAAAAACACTAATTTGCTAGGTCTTTGTGCCATGAAATTACTGCCCTTGCTGGTGCACTGATTGCCACAGGATGTCTAATAGATTGCATCAGTGTAAATTGGTAACATCTCCATTTTGGAGACAAAGGTCTTATGTGAACATTACTGAGTTCAAATCCTGCTCTGGGCCTATTCCATTCTTTGCTATTAATGCAAAGACCAGCCTTTTAGTAATAGTCAATGAAACTACTCACTTAGATAATTCTTTTGGTAGTTGTTTCCAAGGCATGCTTTTGTTACAGATGTGCAAAGTAATTTTAAAAGCTCTGCAAGACAGGGATAGTACTGTGGGCAGGACATGTATGCTGTGACTGAGACCTAAACCAAGAAACCTCACCATATCTGGAAGTGCAATACTTAGCAAGAGAGTTATTTTCCTTACTGTGTTGCATTCAGCACTGAAACAGTTTCATAAAACTTATAACATGCTGAAGTACCAGACTGTTTTCTTCTGCAAAACTTTATGTACACAAGATACTGGGTTTTTTTTCCTCTTTACAAATAAGAGACCATAAAACCCTTGAAGTCATGTTTTGATTGACCTCTGCTAATTGTACATGTTTTAGGAAGTCCCAGGAGCTACAGGCACTCAATTACTTGTAGGCACAAGGACCAGCCAAAGCTTGATCTGTGGGTATTAGTGACGCTTGCTGAAGATGTAGTTGAATTTTTAGTTGGAGATATTTTTTTTGAGGGGGGGGTAGTTCCGTTAGAGCCCCAGAATACTTGTGGGTTAGACTTCACTATGTCATTGAAGCAAATCCTGATGTGCTCTCAAGGACCATTTGTAGAAGAAGTTTTTACAAAAGATGACCATTTGATAACCTTTGTAATCTGTCAGTCTTCATTGGCTAAACTGGATCTTCTGAGCATGCCAGCTGAAAAATATCTCTGTGTGTTACAAATATCCAAAAGGGTAAGACTGATAACTGTGTATCCAGACTTCAGCAAATTTGGAAGACATTGGCCATGCATTCTTTTCACACATATAATTCCCCTGTATTCAAAAGAAGCTTTCTCTGCAGGACATCAGGTTTTCATCCTAAGAACACCACGCTTTTAGTAGTGTTTAGGTTTTTTGTTAAGTTTTATTGGTTTGTTGTTCCTCTTATGGTATTATTTGAAAACAAGGCTACTCTGATGACTCACTGATGCTACTTTCTTCACTGCTAGGAAAGGAAAGTCCTCCAATTAGTGATGTCCCAGATGATGCAGATGAACCTATGCCTGTACCAGAGGACCTTTCAACTAGTACTGGAGGACAACAGAGTGCTAAGAATGAGAGAGTCTTGGGTAAGATGACTAGTCCACTTTGATAACAAGTATTAGTACATAATATAATATGCCAATAATGTTGAAGTACTATATAGCAAGCTGGTATAAAAGCAGGTCCTGTGCCTTTTCATCTTGTTCAGCACAGGATTACTGAGGTGCTTAGTGTTTTTTGTGCAACCTTCTCTTTGGGAAAGGCATTTTGAAGGACAGCAAGCCTTTTCATCCACAGAGAAGTTACAGAGATCCTACTATTTACTTATTTCTAAAGCATGACAGATCGCATGAAATTCTCCCCAGGAAAGAGGGTTTTCATTCTGCATAGGAAATTGAATTAAATATGTGGTTCCATGTCAAAATTATCTGAACTCAGATTTGATAAAAATTCAGTAAACTCTCAGCTATTTTTGTTATTATTTTTATTATTAATTTGAATGCTGTCTTGAATGTTATCTGCTATTCACATTTGTTGAGAAATGCCATATTAGAACACACATAGTATTCATATGTTTCAGATTCCAATATCTGATCTTCATTTACCCTTGATTTTTTTTAACTGGGTGAACTTTAGAAAACACTTGAAATTTGTTCTTCTAGGTAAAAATCCACAATTGATAAAGTCTGTTGGATTAAAATAAATTATTGTCCAGATGTGATTCTGAAAAATGCTGATTCTTCTTAGGGATCCCAGACTCCATACCAAGGACTAGCAATGCTGCTGACTACTGCATGCATCAGTTCACATGTAGTCCACTAAAAAAGACTAGATGATATTACTTGAGCATGATGCTTGTTTACTAGTAGGGAAAAAAAAGGAAAAAAAGGCAAAAAAAAAGGCAAAATAAAAGCACACTGACTCCCAGAATGCTGTGATTAATGCCCTATATGATAAAAATATTTCAGGAGACGAGTGACTACCAAAATATGGGTATTTTTCCACAAATAAAAATATTTCTCATCATTTTTACATTCCAATTGTAAGAATGAGGATCAGGGTGGAAGACTGTTTACACAAAGATTGCAAGTGCCTTTAGATGTTTATTGTCTAAGGAAGTCCAGTAAGGGACAGTAGGTGGAAAGGGAGGCACAGAAGGCAAAATAAACAAGTCAAGGTAATACAGCAGGATGGTGTCAGCATTAGGAATAGAGCCTACTCCCAAACTGCAGCACTAGCTAGTAGAGAATGCAGCATCTTATGCATCTTCACTTTATTTACCACTTGATCCCCTTTTACCAAAAATGTGAGTGTAAAGTTCAGCTCCTAGATGCATATTGACATACCTTATGAACAAATTAATTTTTAAAAATGCTTTTTAATAATCTGATCACTTACCTAATGCTTTGTTTCTCAGTCCAAAGTTCTTTGGACAAAATCTTGCCTTTACTGCTTGTGTATCAACTCAATAAAATGAGTTAAGCCTCCTTTCTCCCACAGTAACTAAACCCTACAAAATATTTAAGCCTTGATTTAAAAAATAATAATAATTTAAAAAAAATCCCTTGTTCAAACCCAAACAAACACACAGGATTTTTGATTGCATTGAATTTACTTCACCTTGCAAATATCATACAGAACCAGCAAAGATGAAATTTACATTTTTTGATGATGTAATGGTTCTCCCAATAGTTCAATTATATATCAATATAAGCACATATTAAAAGTTACTGTAATAAATGAAAGAGAAAATGTTATCTTTGGTGTCCTAAATATGATAAGTTCCATCTGTTGTTCTCATTAGTTTTACTTTGTGCACTCAGCAATAAATTAGATTTTCCATGACTTCAACATTTTTTCTACAGCCACTTTCTCTACCCACAACTCTTTGGTTTTGAAGGGTCACATCTTGTAGTGAGACATTTACCATAGTCAACAGAAACAAAGACAATTCACAGTACTCTGTTTTATTGATGATCTTAACTGTAGGTATCAACTCCAGCACTTGCAATGTTTGTCTTTTCTGTAAAGCTGCATATACTCTTACCTTTTCTACTGCTCCTTTTTCTAGCCCTAAACTAACTTTTTGATAACAGTATACTGAAAAAATTAATTCTCCTTTTTCACAAAAAGGGTCTGAACACATGTCCCAAACATAACAGAAGCCATATGATTGCTATGCACATTCTGGATCATCGTCAAAAGAAAATCTGTTAGGGATAAACCAATGCCTTAGGAGTGATGTTTGGCCTATATGATCCCATAGATGTATTAGTGATGAAGGAGACTGTCTTTCTATGTAGGCAGTGGCATGGCAGTGTAGACAGACTTGGTGTTCAGTGCAACACTGTCATCTCCAAGTCCTAAGATCTGTTTCTCACCTCTATTTATCACCAAACTTAGGTAGAAAAGGATAATCTGAAAAAGTTTGAAGAACGACAGATAGGCAGGAGAGTATTGTAAAGACCCACTGATATTATATATACCTCATAGCTGGGAGATAGACTGTGGCCCATGATAACTGACAGGCGACGCACATGAGCAGATATGACCAGGCAACAATTTTTCTCTATATGACTTTCCTAATGTCCCATCTGCTTCCTTTGTCAAAAGGGAATCCCCTGTGCACTTTGCTGTATTTCAACATATGATTTACAGTGCATTCCACTTAATCTGTAATGCCCTGAGAGATCAGCTGTCCATACAGCATGCACTGAGGAAGGGTAATTTGAGTCAGACATTTATGGAAGAGGGCCACTAGGCTCTGGAGGACTTTTTTGTACATGTAGTGTTATAGAGGTAACAATGGAAATTGCAGGTTTGTTAAATGAAAAGAGTAAGTATTCACCTCATATTACTAAAATTAGGTGAGAAATCTGTTTTTAATTTTAATCAGCCTGTGAGATAGAAATGTTCAAATGACCATTTGCTTAGTCAGATTTGTAGTAACACTTCATGAAACCTTTAACCCTGGAGTCAAAAGTTTAATTACATTTTTCATCAGTTTAGCATTTTAAAGGTCAAAGATTAGGGGAAATAAGCTATTTTTAGAAAAGAAAGATCCTCTGCATGTTTTCATCTCTTCTCTTGCTTCTTCCAACCCTAGACTGAGTCTTGTGTGTGGTGCTATAGCCCTGATAGAGAGAATCATTTGAAACATCTCTCCTGCTCTGAGAATGACGGTGTAGTAGACTTCAGAAGTTAGAGTACTCAATTCACTTGCCAGATTTTATTGTGTGCCTTCAGATTTTGGTTGTCTCACTTAAAATGACTAGAGAGGGTGCAAATTTCATAAGGGAGGTGTCCAGAGGTTCATGAAATGTATGCTTTGACTTGTGTCCCCAGACAGAGGCACCCAAGAGATGGGTTGCTTCTGACCAATGCAAAAATGACAAATGGGTGTGAAAAGGTCATTTGTGGAAGTAAAGTCATCAACAGTTTCTAGTAATAACCCCAAGCAGCACAGCAAAGCAGAAACATAATAAAAGACGTGTTCTGGTCACTGCTATGTCTCTTCATTTCCTTGACGAGCTTGCTATGTTTTTAATGTTGTAACTCCCGAATGCCACTATGTGTTGAGCACCTTCCTCCTGCACACTTCATTTCTGCTGCTCTGTCCACTAGATCTTCTTCCTTCCTTGTCCTCTTCTCCACCCCAAATTTCCTTCTCAGGCTGATCTGGCACCTATAACTTCTTTATTATTTTATTTTTTTACTCTGCTCACCCACGTACTCTACATTTAGTTTTTCTAGAAAACACAGGGAACATTTCCAGACAAGTAAAGAGCTAGATTTTCACAGCTCTGTAAGGCACTGAGACTCTGTTTTACCATCTCTCCTAAATATCCTTTTGAAATTTTGATCTGAGTTATTTAGAAATACACATCCCACTGAAATTCCATTCCACTAAGAATTAGTGCTTTGCAGCCTATTTTGGATGGACGGCCCTATTTCCCATGCTAACCTATAACATAAGAGCTGATTTGAAATATCTTCTGCTGATTTTTACTGTCTCCGTTCAAGTTTCAGGTTAAATGTTGCGTGCACCTTTTGTGGATAATCAGTCCTGAACATCCTGTATGTGGCAGACAGCTGCAATTTAAGGCTGTTTCTGTCCTGGGACTGTATCCTAATTCAAGCCATGTGTGGGAAGCTAATGATTCACTGGGCTGTAGGTCGGACCCTACTTCATGCAGAAAAAGCCATTTGCTGCAGTGGTAGCCTTTGCCTAGAAAGGCAAGTAGTACCTTCCTTTATCCATAACTGCCCGTACTATAGCTGGCCATCGATGGGTAAAAAAACAAAAAGCCATCTCACAGTGTTACTGACCTCAGAAAGAGGCTGTGGGCTCACTATTTCTGCACAGGCAGCTGTCTGATGCTGAAGATGACCATGTAGACTTCCAACACAGAAGTCAGGGGTTTCTCACTGAAAAAAGTGATCATCACCATAGTCACAGATGACAGTCTGGACCTGGAATATATAAGGCGTACAGATATTCTTTCTGAGAGGAAGAAGTGGGGAGAACTCATCTCACAAAATTGGGCTGAAACTGTTAGACAACTGACAGAAGATGCCCAAAGTAACAAGTCAAGGTGATCCTAGACATCAATAGAAGACAGATAAGATTTATATTAAGTTAGAAACTCTCTATTTTTTTAAAGTAAAGGACACTAGTATGGGAAGAGACATTAAAAGGAAAGAGCTTTTTGACATTTTTCTCCTCCAGTGGGAAATATCAAGTGACTGATGTTACCTCCCTCCCACAAGCCTGTTATTGAAGCAGAAGCCTGTGTAGCTGCGGAGCCTCCGTGCCTGGCATCACTGGGAACCTGGCATTGCCTTCGCATCCTGGGGTCTTCCCTCCCAGCCATGGGCATTCAGAGGTGGTAACCTGCACAAATAGCTAGTTACTGGTGCAGGCAAGTGTCCTCACTCTGAGCTGCTTCAGTGCTTTATTTCCTAAAAAGGAGCTCAACCATTTGAAAGGACAGACATGAGCATTGCTGAGGGGCCACCAGGCCAACCACAACAGCTTGCCATTACATCAATCTGCTGCAACTCACACATAGCTGGGTGGAGGCAGAGTGAAAGGGTGGAAAGGCTGCAGAAGGAGGGGAGAAGGGAGAAAAGCCAAAAGGGGAAGTGCCCCACCCCAGCTTGCAAAATCGGTCCTGTTGCTTGAGACAGGTCCAGCTCACTGCTGCCCTGGCACTTCTGTAGGGCAGGGAAAGGGGGTGGGGAAAAAGACTGCCAGAGCTAAATATCTTTGCGCACTCCTCCTGTAGGAGTTCAGTGGCTATGAAGGCAGTGTGTTGTGTATGGGTAATAAAATGCACGTGTGACATGTGTGCACGTGGACACGTAATCATTCAGAGAACTAAAGTAACCTGGAGGGCTGTGTAATGTGTTCTACTTGCTCAGGTTTCAGATGGACATCTCTGTTGCTCAAAGGTATGAAAGTGTGTAGGAGCTGATGAGCCTTTGTAAACAATTGCTGATAAGTGCTGTCTCACCTGATGTAGCCCTACTGGCTCTGAGAGCAGAAAGAAAATTTGTTTCAAGATGGTTTGGGGAGCTTTAAGAGTTGTCTTTAACCCTCCACAATGAAACAGGGCTTGAAAGTCTAACTGAGGAGGCTTCTGAAGGAATTGAAAAACTTGTAACTAAGATATTTTAGGAACTTTTAAAAATAGGGAAGTTGGGAATCTCCCCTCTTATTTGGTCCAAAGCCCCTATTTCTAGCCCCAAAGTACCAGTCCCCAGTATGGACTGGTGTTGCATGCCTCGAGACCCTGCCAGTATGACATATCTGTTTTTAAGGGGAAAGCAGGAGATATTTTTGTCAGGATTATTTTCATTTTGTATGCAAAACTCTTCTGGAAATTTGTATAGAGGAGGATGGGGGTGGTTTAGTGGGAGAAGGCATGTGACAAATTACATTAATGCCCTTATATATGCTGTATTGGATATAAGGTATATACCAGCCTTCAAAGGTATGTTTTGCATGTGCATAGTGTGAAACAGTGTGCTAGAGTGAGGTGCAGAAGACCCAGGTATATGGAGCCATTGTGAAGCTGAGGAATTAGTCACACTGCCAGAGACAAGCTCTGCTCAATGTAATGACTTAGGACTTTGCAAAATATGCATGAATTTTCACAAGGCCAGTGGAAACCAGCCCTCTTACTGAAGGCAAATTCCTTTATCAAATTTAAAAGTGCTTGCTGCAAGTAATGGAGGGTGAACATTTTCAAAACAAACTTGAAAGTAGTTTCTCAAAGGGAGGGTGAGCCAGTCTGGAAAGGAGAGCCGCCGCAGTCCCAGCCTAGGCTGCGCTGTATTCGCGCAGTTAACTCAGCCCATGCACAGCCAGGGCAGAGCCACTGTGTAAGCAGACATGTAAAAATTTGTCCTCTGATGCAACCAGAGCGCATGATAAAATCAAATCCTTGAGAACAAAACTGATCCTAAAAGAGAGTTGTACTTTTCCAGTGATTTCTATTTAGTTTCACGAGGAGTTTTTCCACTCCTGGCCCGTTTGGTAGAAGTATGGTTTCTGTTGCTACTGTGTGGCAACATGACGTTGCAGTGGGTGGTGAAGCTATGGCTTTTTTCCCTTATTTCTCTAGAGCTGTGTAGCTTGTGGAGCTGTAGCCAATTTCATGAGCACCTGCTGGGTACTGCTATGTTTTCAGAGGGGAACATCAGTGCAAAAGCCAGGGAAAGCCTGGGAGCTGTGCAAATTTTGTTTCTTCAGTGTTGAGAAAGTGGCGAGCGTTGTTTGAAGTGGAGAGATGCAGTGTGTTTAGCTGTGTGGCTTTTAGGTACGGATACTGAGCCTGCTGATCTAATCTGCAGTTAGAGGAAGTTGTCTTTATCTGAGCAGAAGAGATGTGCCTCAGAGATAAGCCCTATTCTAGCTCGGGAGTTAAAATTATCTAGCAGGATCTCAGCCGTGGCTGCAGCACAACTCAGAAATACAGGGCTCTGGCTGGAAGGGGGGCATATTTTAAGCTGGGGAGGACCTCTATAACGGCAGCTTGCTAAACCTCAGGTTATTTTAAGGGAATGACTCTGCATCAAAAGGTTGGATGGAGCTCCCAACATCAGCCATCCCTTTATTCTCTATTATTTCTTGCTTGCTCTTTGTTGTAGGCTTGCTTTTTCCCTGGAGCAAGTTCTTGTTCAACCCGAGTGCCCTTCGGGAGTGCACCCTGAGTGAAAAGCTTAACCGCTGGACTGAGACACAGTTAGGGACCACCTCCCTCAACAGAGGTGCTGTTTTGGAACAAGCTGCTGTTTTGATTTTGTTCAGCCTCTCCTCACATTTCTGTAATTGCAACTCCTGCTATGGTGCCTCCCTGGGAGGAGACGGTTTCTGGCTGCAGAGGACCTGCTCTCCCCTCAGGTGCGAGCTGCCCAGGCTCTGTCCCACAGCAAAATGTGCAAACACAGTGTCACTGTGGCTGCATCCCCTCATCAGAGATTTGCAGGGAAGGTTTTACAGTGTGGCCATGCCACCACAGGTTTCCTCAGTGTAGAACAAGCGGGAGAGCTCCTTTCTGGAGATGTAGTCCTAAAGCCAGGAGCAAACACCACTCATTGCGGCAGGACAGAGATTTGCCCCCAGACCTTTCTCATTGAGCTCACTATGTGAGGTTTCTTGAAGTCTCAAAGGATGGTCTCTCCAGAAAAAGCTTTGCCCCACGTGCAGTAGGTAGGTATGCCATAGCAGCCAGTGCAGGCTCACCCTCAGCGTGTCATTTACGGTGAAGAAGTGTGACCGCAACAAGCTGTTAACTTGTGATGGTGGAGCAGCCAGCACCCCAGGATTTTGGCCTCCAGAGACAGCTTGTTGGAAACTCTGTCCTGCCTCATCTAACTGCCTCCCTGCACAAGCAAGCCAGCAAAGCAGCAGCCCAAAAGCATGTTAGACCTGCAGCCTGCAATGTGAGACACTTTCTGCTGCTCCCTCCCTCCCCAGTAAGTGAATTCTGTGTTATAAAGGGGCACGTGCAGGGAACATAATTCCTAGCAAAGTAACCCATTTGGTGTGTGCTTCTCTTTCTTTTGTTTTACACATTTTAAAGTTAGGAATAGTGCCTCGTTCTTGTATCCATTGCAGTTTAGGGACGTTTCCTAAAAGCATTTAGCCGTCTAAGTTATAGGCATAAGAAGAGATCCCAAGAAGGTATCCAATCTATCGTTCCACCATCAGCTATAGTAACACCACAAGCACCAAATGGGATTTTTGGAAGTGAGTAACTCCTAATCCTTTGATGTAAATGAGATTTCAACCCTAACATGCCAAAATCCATACCTAAAAATGGGATTAAGAACCCCACTGAAGGTTTGCAGAGAATTAGTAAATGCAGAGCAAACACAGAATTACTCTCAATTTCCAACCAAAACAGGACTGATCCAAAAAGAAAAGTTAAGGACCATGTTTTGCATTTTGGTTTTCACCTTCCATTTCCCCCATTTCTCCTCCCCCAAAGAGAGTCCAAAATTATCTCATTTGAGAAGTGTAATAAATGTAGCAAAAGTGGAGAAATGTGACAGAATGAATTGACTTCCACTCTTCCAAGCCACATATCAGAGTTTAAAGAGAAAAAAAAGGAGAAGAGACTGAAGAGTAAGGAGAACTTTCACATAAGCCAGTTTTTTTTTACCCTGGAAATGTTACTTCTAAGGAAGTGGCTCTTACCAGAGTTTTCAGTAACTTCTAGATTATTTTATGGAACGACGTAAGAACTTGCCTGCTCCCTGACCCCTCCTTTAAAAAAAAATAAAATTGAGAGCTTTAAAAGGAATGCTAATTCCTTCATATAACAGAGAGTATCTGCATATGATTTTGCCCTCCCTGCTGATTAAGTAACGTAACAGAAATGTTTAATGCAATGGAAAGGTGGGTTTTAACTAAAGTTGGCGACACTTTCAGCTTGTGTTGCAATTAATAGAAGAGGAAATATTCATTCTCCATATTTCATCATTTAAAAGCATCCTGTATTTGTAAGAAGCTGTGATCAGCCAACATCCCCACTATGGATTTGAACTTCCCAAATCTTTGGTGGTTTTTGTGTTTTGGTTTTTGTCTAAGCTAAGAGCTTTGCGTTCTGATTTTTAATGATGGCTTAGGGTTTTTTTGGAGGGAGATCAGTCCATTCTCATTCACAGTATTGTGCACCTCAGCATTATATGAACTGAGTTATTGAGCCTGTTTTTTCCTGCTATGAATATGTGTTGCAATGCTCGGAAGTGGTGGCAGTGGTTGGTGTTGAAGCTGGATGGTTTCATTAGCACCAAAATGGTGACTGCCAGCCAGGGAACACTGCTGTTTCTGCACCCCTTGCACTGCATCTGGGTTTCGGAGATATCTTTCTGGGTCTTTCCATATGAGAATTTATCTTCAGGGGAGAACAACACATGCATATATAGAGTTCACTATGAAAAGTTTATTTGCCTTATTGTGGGGTTGACTGAGACCCACTGCTTGGTTTTTGTGCCCAGATTTGCAAAGGGGAAGAAATACCTATGTGGCCAAGGGAAGTGTTGAATTGTCCATGGTCCATTCCTACCCCGACCCCCAGCTGGCTGTATTCACAATTCAGGCTGTGAATGTCTCTGTCTTTCCTAAGCAGAGCACCCCTCCTGGTTTCCCCAGGCTGAAGCCATGAGCAAAGAGGTGAGAACATCCCTTCTGCACTGACATGGCGCCTTCCTTTCTGAGTTGGGGTTCGTCCTTTTTCCTCCCAGAATCCAAATCATTTTGTAACTGGCACCTCCCATCACTGGACATTGGAGGGGGGGCGGGGAAGCCCTGATTGCCAGCGTGGTCACTGGGACTTTGTCTGCTGCAGGTGTGGACCTACAACAATTTATCTAGAAGTCAAATGGGAACTAGGCTTTTCTGGGGAGGGGCTGATTCCTGCCCACTTGTCCACATAATGGCAAGTAGAAATAAAAATGAGAAATGATAATTGTGCTAGCAAAACACATCAGTGGCTCTGGAACCCAACACATGTAAAAGATGAGGAAGGTATAATGATAATGAGGCATTATCTCTGGTGTAGCAACACGTTTAATCTTACCACCACATTGCTAGTAGATCCTAGTAAAACTGGTACCCTATCACAGGCTTATTGTGGTGTTAAGTGGA
Organism: Theristicus caerulescens; assembly: GCA_020745775.1. Taxonomy (NCBI): domain Eukaryota; kingdom Metazoa; phylum Chordata; class Aves; order Pelecaniformes; family Threskiornithidae; genus Theristicus; species Theristicus caerulescens. The sequence goes on from CM036558.1 coordinate 91,474,062, forward strand.
ATTTTTTTTCCCCTTGCAAAACAGACTAGAGAAGTCTGATATTGTTTATTCTGTAATTACACATTAATGAGTCTGTACAGTCGCTATACAGTGTAACCGTTTTTAATAAGCTCTTCTCTTTCCTGTGTGCCATGAAAGAGACTGATTGATACAATGCATGATTTAGCCCTTGGTGTTAAGGAGACAATGCAAAAATATTTTTCATTTCTAAAACTTTTTGTAATTCATTTCTTCTCTTTAATACCCCCTTTGAAGTTTGAAATGGCAATGTATTTTCCAGCCAACAGGAGCCATTTATTCCATTTTCTCTCTTTCACTTGTGTAAATGCACACACACACACACATGTACATACAAAGATATGTCTGTCGGCACACATAAAATTATATGCCTGCAAAGTCAAATTCCTCTTTGTGTGTGTCTGTGCAAAAACCTAAAAAACAGCACACGTATGCAAAAGAGCATTTATCTTGAAAGCTGAGCTTTTCATTCTTTTTAAGAGGGAAAGAAACGACCTATCAAACATATACTCTGCAAAATAAATGCATGTCATAAAATTTTTTTTTTCAAACCTAAAAGAGGAAAAGGTTAGTTCCTGCTAATTTGTCTGTATCCCTATAAGAAACCTAAGTGTAAATTCCATTTGGGAAGTGGGCAGCAGCTGAGGAAGACCGGCTTGTACCCGTTGTGGCTTTTACAGCCTGTGTAGAGGTGGCTGTGAAGGCAGACAGGGTCATGGTACTAAAAGGACCACCAAGGAGTTCATGAAGAAAGGGGGAGCTGGGGAAAGGAGAGAGAGACTCGCACCCCCTCTCAGTCCTTTCCACTGGCGTTCCTCACCCGAGGTGATGCCCCGGAGAGGCTCTCCTGCCTGCTGCTGCTGGCTCAGCAATGAAGGGGTACATGGGCTCTCGGGGTCCTCCCCCACAGTTCATAAGTGCTGTTCTTTCCCATGTTCAGATGTTTTATTCACTTAATTTCTTAGAGTGTTACTCAGGTAAGGTCTGTAATGGAGAGTGAGGGATACTTTGATGAAATGGTTTTTCCAGAAGATTTTTTTACAGTCTTATACCAAATTTAGGATTGCATAGTGAAGCTTTGGGGGATGTCTGGTCCTCACAGCAGAGGGATAGATGGCTGCCATATTGAAATAATCTAATGGAAAATACAGATATAATATCTTGTATCTCTCATTTGAGATACAGCTTTCCACTAAAAGCTGATGCATGCCTAACTCGATAACTTTCTTAGAGATGTTTCAGTAGCTAACTGAATAACAAATGCAAAAGCATGATTAAAAGAACCACTGTAATAGATGTAGTGATGGACCCTTCTGCTCTCCCGTCCCAGAAAGCAACAGTGATATTCAGGGAATCTCCTTATGCACATCTTGGAGAGCTACAGCTGAGTGCAAAATATAACCCCTCACGAAGGCCAGGCTAGTTGAGCAAAATGCAGTCCCCAGCCTTCCTGTGTGAGGACTCGTGTTTGCTGTACAATGGTGATTTTTTTCACCCCTCTTTTTTACGCTCAGTGAGACAGAGCACAAATAGTTATATTAGTTGCATACTTCCTGAGAACACAGTGATCCACACATTCTGGGCTGCGGGTTGTGTTTTTCACATTCGGGCATAGGATGGGAGTTCATCAGATAGCAATGGGGAGCTCTAGCAAATAGCACATTTGCATCAGCAGAAACAAATTTCACAAGACTTGCTGGGAAGGTTTGCCGCAGCATGCCACAGTCCTGCACTACTAACAGCCACTGCACATTCATTCGATAAAAAGGATGACAACAGAAAATGAAACTTTTAACGTTCTCTTCTACGAACACTTGAGAAGCATGTTACCCTGAAGGTGTGAGCCTGTGGCTCCCATCAGCTTTGCTGGGACTCCATGGTGCCTTTGAGGTAAAGGAATTTGAAGCTGTGGATGAGCCATGCTTCATTTGTCCTGGTGGCAAGGAGAGCTCTCAGCACTGCTGTGACGCAAGTGACAATCCTGATGTCTAACAGTTTCCAAGAGCCCAAAGGCCTGCCAGTAGGATACTGGGATCACTGGGATTTGAGTGCCTTATGTGCTCAGAAATATTCAGCCAGCATGATTTTTTCTCTTTGTGTTGGACAAGGCAGAAGCAACTTTCCTTGAGATGCTTTCCTCCAAATGAACAAAGCATCATTCATCAGGCCCATATTTTTGTCTCTGGTTGCTGACCAGTTTACCAGGTAAAGGTTAATTTTCTGAAGACCAAGTCTGAACACTTGCTCTGACAAACTTGCCTGGCCGTGACCTGGTTCAGCCTGTATAACCCAATAGCCCAATCTGTATTTCCAGATGTATGTGTTCCTAGGTAGTGGAGTTAGCAGGATTTCATTTGCTTTCTTGACCTCAGACTGTACTCCACAGTGCAGCATGGCCATGGCACAGATATCAAAGTTTACCTTAGCTAATAAGAAATAGCAACTTCTGTAGAGCTGCTTTGCATTCTATTGGGGAAGATTTTTCACACTTTCCATTCAATTCACTCTTAGTCCAGCCACACTGTCTGGGTGTTAGTATGAAATGTAGATGCATTATGAATCCTGGATTGAGTAGTACTGATGTGCTCTCTCTGGCTTGGTAGCAACAAGGAGTTGCAACTTGGTAGTTCATGGGAAAGAAGAAGGTTTCCTAATGTGTAACAGGTAAAAATGCAACGCAGTGTCTGTTCGTTTGCAATATTTGAAAAGTGCTTTAAACATAAACTGGGCAGATGCTTTAAAAAGCAACAAAAGGATTCCTCCAAGTAAAAGGCACTTGCACTGTCTAGGACACGCGACTAGGAGCAGAGAGGAAGTTTGACAGAAACTTTGCCTGCTAGACACTTTCAAATATTCCATAAATGCTGAGAGGGCAGGAAATGCCGATGCTGATAGTCTGAACAGATCATCAGCCCTTATGGAGGCCAGGTTTTGATCACTCTCTGAATGCCTGGCACCAGTTTTCACAGTACAGGTCTTGTTCTAGTTGTGTATAATTGCGTGTCCTCTGTCCATATTAGCTCTTACTGTTTATGTAAGACTGGGAAGGGGATTGAATTAAGCTTTGGGTGTTTCTACTGCCATTTCTCTCCAATTGTTTTGTTGTTTTTATCTATGAATTTGTGTTGTGGTACAGGGTTCCTGGAAAAGGAACAGAGCTCTGTTGCTCTAGACACTGCACAAACACCAACAGCACGCCCCAAAAAGCTTACAATCTAATTAAGGCTATATATACATGACTGATTAATTAAGCCTTACAAGTCTTAGCCGAGATAAGTGTGAGGTAGGGCACAATGAGATGTAATCAATTGTGCTGTGGAATCTAAACCCTAAATAGTATTCTGGAGACCAGAGAGCAAATTTGTTTTTCTAGTAGCTGAAGCAAAATAGTCCTGTGTGTTCTTCCAGGGTGCAGTGGGATTGGTTTGGTTCAAAGTACTCAGCTTTGTTTTAAACCATGTGTCAGTTTAGCTTGAAAAGTGAGATCGAAAAATATAAAACAAGTAAACATAAATAAATGAAGGATTCGGTGATGGTACATGAGGGAATAAAATAAATATTGGCAAAGAATGATTAGATCATTTTGGGAATCAGGAAATAATTCATTTCCTGACTTCTAATTAGTCTAGACTTTAGTACAGAGGAGCAATTCACTGTATTACTTGGACTTTCGGAAAAAGGGGAGGGCTGTTTTCCAGCTCTGTGCTTGATTTGTACAGGCAGGAGTCCTGGGTCGTGCCAGTGCAATGAGTGGAATTACAGCTTGGTGCTGGTGTGACAGAGCACGGAGTGAGGCAGGTCCTGGGAGGGTGAGCAGCTGAAGGTGAAGTTGGGATATAAGCCCAAATTTCAGAGGATCAAATCCATGCTCTTGTCCAGGCTTTTCTTTTTGCTGAGATGTTTCCGAAGATCTTTTGCATTACAAAAAAAACCCACTGTAGCAGTTTGTTTTTGGAGTGAGATTTCACACCTCATAACTGAACATGTATGAGAAGCGCTACGAAGCTGAACTGCAGATGACACAGTTTTCAGTATTTAGTCATTTCCTACAAAAAAGGTACAGACTGAGCCCCTCTCTTGTTTCCTTTCTCAGACCACTGATAACTTCTGCCATGCTGACTGCAGTGTGGCGGGAAATTAAAAACTGGTTTGGATATTTTAAACAGCTTATGCTTTTTTTTTCTTGAAGTAGTTGCCTTTTGGATTTTTACATCTCTCTTGGAATAGAGTGGTAGTATGGAAAAGGCCAGCTGAGGAAAAATATCATTCCTTTCCTGCTTCTGCATCATTAGTCTGAGAAAGAAAAAGCCTACTTTTTGACCTTGAGCAATCTCAGATAAGGGATAGCTGGCTGAGGGATCCAAGAACTTAATATCCAGTATTTTGTGGATGTAACCGAGGTTTATTAAGCTGGACAATTCTACCTTTGTATAATTCTGTAGGACACATCACAGATTATGGGTAGCATTTTCACAAATACCTAAGTGATGCAGCCTCTCAAGCTGCAACTGCTGCCTGCCCCATGGTCCCTAGTCAGCTTCTGTGGGACACATGCCAGGACGGTGACCAGTGCATGGCCAGATTTCAGTCTCATGTGTTAGGACACCTGAAAGGCATGTACCCAGATGTAGGAATCACTCTAGAGAGCAACATAGTTTTTGAGCTTCCCCATTAAAAAAAAAAAAAGTCTTATCTCCATTAAAAAAGAATTGAAAAATGTGCAGATAGGGAAGTAAGAGCACATGATGGATTAAGTGCCTTTCCCATGGCCACACAGGAAGTCTGTGGCAAAGCTAGGAATTAAACCTAGATTTCCTCAGTCTGCATCCAGTGCCCTGCCCCTCTTTGAGGCCATAAAATTTTCTTTGTTACCAAATTCTCTATAGGCTGAAGCAGAAGGCTACTGTTTGTGAGGAAGAGAATTATTAAAAGATAAGTACTATTTATAATTGGTGAGAAACTGAGAATAGTTCTTCACCAAGTATTGCCCATTTCTATTGGTATTTAATGTTCTCTTTTTTCCAAGTTTACATCAGCATAAAAATCCCCTTGTGGTATTGCTCCTTAACCAAGCAAACTACTCATGCCTTTCCTTATGGCTAGGATTGCAGTAGAGGCCAATGCTAGCTGTTTCCAGCTGTCCTGGTTCAACAGTACGTAACATTATGACTGGCTTGACAGGAAAATGATCATATTTCTGCCTCTTCTGCTTGACATTTCTCATCCAAAATCAAATAGAAAAATTGCATCCATTTGCTGTGGAGAACATCCATAGCTAAGTTCTCTCTTACAATACTCATTTGACTTGACATAGCATTGTTTCTTGAAAAGCTGCATGACTGGTTTTTGTCTGTGGAAATGCTGAACTAAATCAAGACGGGCTCCACTGAAGTTAAAACCAGACTAGAACTAGTAAAGCCAGAATAAGGCAGGTCATGGCCCTCAAACCCAAAATATACACCAGCCCTTCTCTGTAATAGGTAGGACAGGACAAGCTAGGCCAAACCTTCACAATGGTCATAGTTCCTCTCACATACGTGTCCATGGGTATTACATGGCTTGGTCACCCTGCCATCCCTAGAAAAATAATGCAGTGTATAAACTATGCCACTGTGAACTAGAGGTAATGTGCTCTATCTGTCAGGAAGTGGAAGAGCAGTCAGAGCTTCAGGATGGGACATGCAGTGCAGGTCTCCAACAGTCATAACGTCTAAGGGACTGTTGCTGTTCGCAAGAGGAAACTGCTAACTCCTTCCTACACAGGTAAAGTCATCTCTCCTCTGTGCCGCACATCCCAAAATATGCTAACTTTAGCTGAAGAACTAAACGCTGATGGAGTGGTCCAGAAGATATTTCCTAATTCACAAATAAATGGTAGGGAAAATAGCTGAGCCTGTTGATATCCTCTGTGCAAGAGTGTTTCAAAGGAAGTGAAGCCTCACTAATACCCATTTCTTATCACCTCCTGACAGCTTCCTTTGTGGAGGAATAGCCACAAATGGTTTTGAACGAGCTCTTCCAACAGCGCAGCTTTCATGCAGTGATGAACAAATAATTATACCGCAGTACACCTTTGTGTAACACTCCTGTCTTCATTTACAAGTGGGATTTCACCACTATCTTCCTGAGAAACTACAAAATTCAGTTAGGCACCAGATAAGATAAAAAGACTGGAGCTTGACTCAAAAGGGGTGCATAGCTATTAGTGTTGTGATATCTATAGAGGGTCATTTCTCAAGTTTTGACTTTCTACTCAGCCCTTTATCAGACAAATTCTTGCTGAAAAGTACCTGAGAAATGGGAGAGTGTAAAAAGCTGGGTCCCACTCTGTTCTTAAAGAGGTTCATGTTCTGCTTTGTATTTCTTTTGCCTGAAAATGGAGAAGAGAAAATTCTTCATGTGAATTTCAAACGCTTTCTGCTCCAGCCAAGTTTCGTTCTGAACGAGCGGGACAGAACGGTACATGATCTCAGTGGAAGGACTTCCTAAACTGTCTGCTCCATCCGCTGGCAGCCAGGCAGGATTGCCCAGTTAGGCAATCCCTACTCTGCTTTAGCCAATTTCCTTCTGTACTATTCCATCACTCTGTCCTCCATGGTTGTCTTCAGCAAATAAAACCATTGCCTAATTGAGCCTTCTCACCCTGAGGCTAGGCATTTTGAGGCCTTTTCTTCATGTTTGATTTCCCTCTTTTCTTTCTGAGAGTGATTTGAGGAGTCCCTCCTCTTGGTTGATATGATGATAAGGAGGGAGGTGGTGGTTGGTTCAGGTCTGGTGAAGTCCAGCCACACACGGAGCAGCACAGTTTGGTAGTTGTCTTAAAGTAGGTGGGAAGGGGAATACAGGTTAAGTGGGCAAAAGTCAGAGAGGAATAGCAATTTAGAAGATTGCTGCAGAGGCAGAAAAGGCTAAGCCTATATATTTTCTGTTTGGTTGGGTTTTTTTTTTCTGCTAAGCCACCAAGTATAATTCCTGGTCTGTGCTTCCCTTTCTGTCACTTCTCCATAATTCTTAGCATTTCAGTTGGGCTGCTGTCTCTCGGCTGCTTCCTCTTTTCCTGCTTTCCTATATTTCATTATTTGCCCTTCTTCCTCTTCAAGTGCTTTTACAACAGAGTGAGGAGGATGTGGAAACCCAGTTACAATATGACACACAAACTGCAGTGTCACAACTGCAGCTCTTCGGTTTCACCTCCGGGAGTGTGCAGAAGCAGGTCAGGGTGGAGAGGCAGGAGTTGGGGGCTGAGGGAAAGAAGGGAGAGATTTATAAATAGGGAAGAGAAATGACAGAAAGTCACAAGGTTTCCAGCTCGGGAACTTGGGACAACAGCTTTCCACATAGTTTAAGATAATCCCAAACTGAATCATCAGTGTGTCTTTGAATGCAAAGGAGAGATGGCAGTCTGTGTCAGTCTAAGGGTCTCCCACAGTACTGCTGCTGCAGAGGAGACATAGCCCTGACATGTTTCTGAACTTGCTTGTAGAGACATGAAAGCTGAGCAGACCTCTAGGCCTGTATTGTGCACAGCTCATAGCATTGCCCTTTCAACAAAAAAAAAAAAAGAAAAAGAAAACAAAATTCAAAGGAAAAATTATTCTTAGTGCCCATGTCTGTGTGTGAAGTAAACCTTTGGAAGATGCCATGGATGAAAATGAGGAGGTGCTGTAGCTTTCTTGAGATACAAGACAGCTGGGAAAACTCGCTCCCATGGACTTTGCTCCAACTACTTCCTAGGCCACCCATTAATTAGAGGTGCTCCTCTTTTCTTTTCTTTTCTTTTCTTTTCTTTTCTTTTCTTTTCTTTTCTTTTCTTTTCTTTTCTTTTCTTTTCTTTTCTTTTCTTTTCTTTTCTTTTCTTTTCTTTTCTTTTCTTTTCTTTTTTCTTTTCTTCTCTCTTCTCTTCTCTTCTCTTCTCTTCTCTTCTCTTCTCTTCTCTTCTCTTCTTTTCTCTTTTCCTTTTCTTTCCTTTTCTTTCCTTCTCTTCTCTTCTCTTCTCTTCTCTTCTCTTCTCTTCTCTTCTCTTCTCTTCTCTTCTCTTCTCTTCTCTTCTCTTCTCTTCTCTTCTCTTCTCTTCTCTTCTCTTCTCTCTCTCTTCTCTCTTCTCTTCTTTCTCTTCTCTTTTTTTCTTTTTTTTTCGTCTGGGGTCTCCTAGAAGCCTTTCAACTCAGTTGATTTAAATTTACACCATAGGAACTGGTGTAGGATTTGCTCCAAACTTCTAGGCCATGACAGATGCTAAGGAGATAAACAACTGTGGGTTGGGAGGAAATGGGTAATATGTCCAGACTGCTCTGTGTGTTTGTGGAAGGAGTTAGAGGAACAGTAGATATAGGTTTCCTGTTAAGCCGGACAAGGGGGAAGCTGTGATGTTTCTCAGCTATGGCTGCGATTGGACTCAAGTTCAATAGCATTTTCAGTATGGGTTTGCTGTTTCTCCACCCCCCATGAGAAGCTCAGGTTGTCTTAAAAATCTGAATACCACTAAAAGTCAAGGAGACTTAAACTCCCACATCATTTGGATAGTTCAAAATTGCTCTCCACTGTTGCACAGTTGCTTGCAATCTGTGGGGTGCTGAAGTGGAACAAGGGTTTGATAGTCTCCCTCTGCTGCAGATTGGGAAGCAATGCCTGAACTGGCTCTGAGCTTTGAAATCAGAATATGCCAATACACGTCCTTTCTGTTAACTACTTCTCCACTGATCAACTTACAGGTTAGGGCAAACAGAGTTTGTAAGGAGCTAAGAAATGCCTGCCTGCACATGCATGCTAAACAGAGGGTGGTCCTGATTTTCAGAGGTGACTGCATGCCTAGAATTGAGATACAGAGCTTGAGATAGTGGTCTGATTTCTCTGTGATCAGTGTTTTCCAGGCTGATCTGTTTTCTGATAATCTAGTTTCATTAATGTCTGAAGTTGGAGAGCCCCAAAACATTAGTTGCTTTTGTAAAAATCTTTTGTTGATGGACAAATGTTAAAATAATTGGTAGGCATATTGAAATGAGTGGAAGAGTTTAGTGAAATTCAAGCAGTATTTGAATGCTGGTTAGACTATATTAGATTATTCTTAGATTATATTAGATATATTAGATTATTCTTATTATATTAGATTATTAGCTGGTTAAACTATATTAGATTATTCTCTTCTATACCTCAGCCAGAAATGAAGGCCTTGATGGAAAATTTCTGTGGTCTGAGTTATATAGGTTTCTCCTGTTCATAATAGTCAGTTTTGGGCTACTTAGGACAATTTAGTCTAGAGTGGTGCTACTGGAGACCATTTAATTTGACTGTTATTTTGAAAGCCTTTTCCCTTGAAGCTCTGCCAGCAACATGTTGGCTTGGATGCTTTGTTGATCTATCCATGTTAAGAAAACAGTTGCATTTTGATGTAAGATAGTGATACTCAGCACGGTGATTGTGATCTTGACTGTGTTTCCAGTGAGTTTCAAATGTCAGATTACTCGTTCAAGAGTGGTAAAATAATTTTAAAACAAACAAAAAAAAAAGATTTGTTCAGAGTTTGAGAAGCTGTGCCAGAGTGGATTGCCATATTGGCCTTTCTCCTCTGGAAGCATGATGATACCTGCACCAGAAGCACAACTAAACCTCCACTGGAGTTCCCTTCTGTGGCATGGTTCCTTTCTGATTTTGGACATACCCTTCAGGACAGGAATAGGGAATCCTAAATTCAGTAGTTTCAAATCACAGCTGAGGTGTGTTTGCAGAGCAGAGCTAGAAAGTTCAGCTAGGATTCTCTTCCTGATGTAATATCTTTTGCATATAGAAAATTCTTTAGCCTGAACTTCTGTCATGTTTTTCCCCACATCTTTCTGAGAAAATGGATTTTTTTTTATAATCTCTCCTTCTTTTTGAGTCAGCTGTTGCAGAAAGTTAGTGAAATCTGGGTTTTTCTCTCAGCATTGTGTTCAAAGACCCAAGGAAAGAGTATACAACTTTGCAATTGTTGGATGCCTCACAGAAGAGGCATCCAATGTCAGAGATGATTTCTCATAGTGCTAATAGGGTTAAGGCTGGATTCTGTTCAGGGAAAGGAAGGAGGGCTTGTTTTTCCTGAGGTAAAACCAAGGAAACAGCAGGCATGAAAAATGGCCAAGGAAGTGAGGAAAGACAAGAAGTCTTTTAAAAATGTGGACTGAACTGAGTTTGCAGCCTTTCAGTACAGAGGACTGGTTGCCTGAGGGGGACTCCAGGTCCCTGTAGGAAAGCATTGGCTGCAGTACACGGTGGGAAAGAATTAATTTTGTCCTGACATTTTTCTCCTCAGGAGCTATCTGGTATGTCCACATTCAGAGAATTTCTTTAGGATTTGTGTAGAACAATTTATGCCTCTTCCCCAGAAGATGTAGGTTAGGATTTCCTTTCACTGGACTGTTGAGCACACTGTAATCAGGTAAACAACTGTTTACATTGCAAAACCCTCTGGCAATATTTCTACAACCCAAAAAGAAAAAACTTCAATAGCCTCAGATGGATACTTCTAGAAAAATAACTGAGTACTCAGGATTAACAGATCTAAAGCAGGCTACCTCAGGATTACCTTCTTTGCATAGTCCTGAGAGAGATCATCTACTTTGTCACTCATAAAACGATGACTACATTTGATCTGCTTTAGTCTAAAATAAACTTTCAGTATCCCTGTTTTTTTTTTCCCCCTGTCTGGTGAGGGGGACACAGAGGACTCTGCTCTGCCATTTGTTTTCTGAGTAGGCAAGATGATAAAATTGTCATAAAGTATTCCCTCTGAAGTGCTGAAATGGTGAGGTTCCTCTCCATTTCATCCTCTGACCTCTTCTTGAAAGAGGACACTGACAGTGCGCAGCCTTGGCACAGCACCCATAGGCACCTCCCCAAACCTAAACACAGCTGTTTGGTCTAATTTTAGATCTACTGACCCTTTGACAGCTGGGGAACTATGGACACTTGTGTAAAATAGCGCTCAAGACATCATCATGGTAGCTAAACAGTCCCTGGTAAAAGTCCCCACATCTGTCTCACTGACAGCGAAGGCATATCACATTAAATGTTCACATGGGTGGACTTGTGGGGGCCTGATCCTGAGCCAGGGTAGCTCTGTGCCACCCCAGGGACAAAACTAAAGATGTGTAAGCAGCTCACTGAGCTGGAGCCTGAAAAGGGGAAGGTTTGCAAGGGCTAACTTTGCATTCAGTGCAAGGCAAATTTAGGTGCTCTGAAGAAATATACAAAACAGTTCATCTCTCTGCCTGTCCTTGTGCCTGCGTACGCACCGCGCTGGCTATACGGCGAGCCTAGGAACTGTGTTCTCCCCTTCCTACTGTAGACCCAAGGACGCTTCATTGCTCCCAAGCGGTAGCTTTCTTCTGCGGGGTAACAACTGCTGTCTTCAGCTCGTATAGGTCTGACCAATAGCCTCTGTACGTGTTCAGATTTCACAAGGTTTTCTCTTGGTCAGGCAGGCTTAAAATTCCCCCTCTAGCTACAGTTCACATCATTTGTATGTAACTGGTCACCTTAAGTGTGTAGTTGTGCTTTACTCGTATTTCTGCATTTGTTAAGCTAGGGATCTGCATAGGCATTCTGCATTTGCTTTGGCTAGGGATCCCCACAGTAACCACCGGGTTTGCAGCAGGGTAAGGACAAATTCCAGCCGTGACAGCATGGCTTCATGCAAGAACCTGCCTGTCTCTCCCATTTGTGAGGAGCTGCTTTGGTCTCCCTGTTAAATCTCAACATAGTCACTCCTCTTCTCCAAAGCACTGATCTTTGTGGGTGCACATTCTTTTCACATTCTCCCAGGCTGCCACGTGCGACTGCCATTAGCTAGAATTTCGTTGCATTAATTGAGGACAGGTTAACACCCATGAATTTCACCAAAGCATGCTTTGTGGAAGGGTTAGAGAGGAGGATGCCTTATAAATGTTAGATTATCATATATCTGAGGCTCTGCTTCTCTTGGGTAACTGTTGCTGTGTGGGGAAGAGCATAAGCTGCAATGTTTGTGCCTATAACGTTTCTGGAGAACACAGCTTCACAGGTGCCAGGCTCGGCACATAAGCACATGTACCCACACAGATATACCTGTGTGAGCTGGGCAAGTTTTCATATATGGTAGTGTTTTTACCTCACTGTTGTGTGTTGTTACTTGAGGTTACTTTGCTTTTTAAAAATTTCTTGCTAAATACCCTTTTGCTACTTCCTCATCCTTTAATGCCCACATCAAAAAAATCTGATGGAAGCAGAAGAGACAAAGACATTGAGGATGAGAAGCTCTGTTCTTGCCATCATTTGTCAGCAAACCTTTCCCTCCAGTTTGAAAATCTTCCCAGCTTACTTCTCAAAACAGAAAAGTGTCAATAAAGTCTGTTACCGGCAAGCCTGCAGCAGTTCCCTTAGCTTCTCCATCATGCAGCCAATAAAAGACGCAGAGCGCTTTGTATAGAGGAAGCATGGGTTACACATGCATGTGGAACTTGAGAAATAGGTTTAGCATAGCTTTTCTTGATAATGCTCTTTCTCTCGCCTTTAAAACTTAGTTTTACTGGTAATTCAGAGGATGAACAGCAAGCAAGCAAGCAGGTAGTTAAAAGTCCTTTGAAAAAACAACTTGAATCCAGTACAAAATGTACCAGTGAGTAGCACAGCAAAGACAATAAATATGAACTAGATCAGCCCCTTGGCTTGGTTACAGATCGTTTCCTGCTGAAACACAAATTCAGAAAGATACATTAAAAGCACCTAGCTTCAAGTGCCTGAGTAGATTTCAGGGGCATTGCTTGACTCTGTCTTTAACCTGTCCATCTTTACTGGTGCATGAAAGGATTCCCATAGGTAACTAATGGGAGGTTACTGGGAGTCTGCACCATGGAGCAAGAGCCACTTTTTGTACCTAGAGAGGACATACTTTGTTGGTTGCTTTGTTCACTTGTTTGCATTCCCTATGGTTTGATCTCATTGCAGCCCCCGGAAAACCATGCTGATGTGTTTTGCAATGCAGTGAGCACAGCTCCCTACTCCTCGCAGCTGAAGCCGAGCCGCGCACACTGGCAGGCGCTGGCACAGGCTCTGGGACAGCGGGTACCTCCCTGCGGGCAGCAGCGGGGCGCCCAGCAGTGGGAGGAAATGGCAGTGGCGGGAGATGACATGGGTGGAGCTCCTCACACCGGTTGTCCCGTGGGAGATAGCTTATCTGGGGACGCCTGTGTTTCTGGAATAATATACATTTGATTGAAAGCCAAAATTAGAATAGGGAAGAAATTGGCTGCCAAGGGCTGATTGGCACTTAGAGTCAAAGGAGGGGCAGCACGGACCCCGCAGGGAGGATCTCCTTATCCGTCAGCACCAGTCTGCTCTACCTGCAGGTGTGCCCCAGCAGTTCCTGCTACTACTCTTCTTTCTGTTATTTTTGTTTCCCTTTTAAAAGCCAGCTGAGAGCCTCTCATTAAGAAGCCTTCCATTTTATCTGTTGCCCCCTCTTCGCCATGTTGCAGCCTGTGGTAAAGACTTCAGCTCTCTCAAGCAAAACGATAAGGTGCCAGCACCACATCTCTGTGCTGCCTCGCCAGCCTCAGACGTTCACCTCCCGCTGTGCCAGTGGTCTCTCTGTCCTGTGACACAGTGAATGCTGGGTCTTGTTTTAACAGAAGCCCTATGTAACAGCTCATGCAACATGGACTTCATACAGCCCCTTTTATTTATTGATGTGTTTCCTTTTGTCTATAGTAATTAAGTTGCATTGTAGGCTCTAACCTTTTAGGCAATTCTGAGCTGCCTCTAACTTTCAGCATTTTACACATGCAGACACCACAAATGCTTGATTAACTGGGCAATGCAGTGCTATGTGTAGAAAGGAGAGGGCAAACCAGTCATTTTTAAGAGCACTTGGATGCAGTAGCTTTTTCTACAGCTAAATAACTACTTAGTTTGGATCAGTCCCACCTATGTTGTCTTGTGTCTTCTGAATTTTACTGAAGAAGGTCTGAGGCCATTGCATAACTAATTATGGTTGCTCTGCCCAGACCTTTTGTTGGCCTTTTTTACATCTACATGATTCTTCATGTCACTTTGGAAGCTCATAAGGGAAAGATACTATTAATGGAAACATAATTTAAGTTAAAGAATTTGTCTTTGTCATTGTCAAGCCTAGCCAGTGAATACTGACTCCTTAAATATTCTGTGGACAAACAACTTGCTTGTGTGCCTTACATTTCTGAGAATGGCATCCTCCACCCACAGTGCTCTTGTGTGGTGAGAACAGAGCTGATGCCACAGTAAATGACCATGATGTAAGAAGAAAAGGGGGAAGGTTTGGATTTCAGGTCATAGCCAAGCGCTAGAATATGGTGCACTGTAACAAAACAGAATAGCTGTTGTGTCTTACATCAGAAATAACAGGTGGAATTGCTGGCAATATTCTGTTTTCTGGTTTTTGCACCTATGTAAACAGGAAGAGATCCTGGTTGCTTTTGTTGACACATGCTGGCATGCTGAGGTGTTTTATTTTGGCCTGATGATAGGCTTTTTTCATCTTATTCTGCCTTCTTAGCAACATTTTCTATAATTTGTTAGAAAGGATGGTGTTAAAGGTTTTCTCCTCACCGTAACAGTGCTAATCACTGTTCAAATCAGCCAGGTATTGTTGCAGCTTCATCTGTCTGCTGCTTGAATAGTTATGGTGCTTTCATGAAAAACTTGTTGGACTTTAAAGCTACCATTTAAACATCAACTAACATAAACAAAATACTTCTGACTTGTCTTGGAATAACAGATGAGCCATTCAAACAAAAAATTACATGCACCCAAATTATTTGAAGCAACTTGAAGAGAGGTCTTGTCTTCGCTGTTGGCTACAAAGTATGAGCGAGACATTGCATGGACCAAAAATCGATTATCGTGGTTATTTTCAAAGAAAGGCTAAACGATAACTTCTTAAAGGCACAAGGTGTAGTTAAGTACCTGCTGGGATTAAAGTACTAAAGATGCTCAAATCCTATTAAAAATCAAAGGGATTTAGGAAACTCTGTTGTTAAAATGCCCCAGAAGCTTCAGTGTGATTTATCTTTCTCTGTTTTTCTTCTTTAAAAATCCCACTGGAGAAGAATATGACTTGGGAGGTGAATGCCCCCGTCCAAATGGGATTTTGGCCCAGGTACTTAAACCTGTGCTGGTGCCAGTCTCACAAAACTGAAAGGATTTTACATCTGGGAGGGAGTCCCATAGCTATAAGAGAAGGTAAATTGGCAACGGATTGAAAACAAATTACTTATTCTTCACATGCCTTTTTTTCCAGCTGCCTGTTTCTCTGTCCTTTAAAAGCCACCCTCCACGTCCTGTTTCCCAGGAGGTCTGTTTGGTTTCTCCTTTCTCCCCACTACCGACTCTCACTCATTGCAAAACGCCTCCTTTCCTTCCCCACATTGCTCAACTCTTTCCAGGGAAGGGTGACTGTCACTTCGCCCTCCATCCTGCCTTCCCCACTGTCCCAGCCTGAGTCTCATGCTGAGCCAGCTACACTGCTCTTCAGTGATAAATCATATCATCACCCCTTTCCCCTTTGACATATCAGTTCTTTTTTTTTTTCCCAAAGACTTGCAGAGACCACCTTTAACCACAGAATACAGAACAGTCTTTGTAACATAAATTTCAAATGTTCTTCAGAAAATCCTGAGTGAAGCTTCCAGTAAGCATCAGAAAGCACAAAAGACCCACCCAGTGCCCTGCTTTTGGGTAACCTTTCCACACACTGGGTAGGTATAAAGGGAGCGAGGGAGAGCTATCAGTTCAGTGACACTGGTGCACTCCACACTCCTTGCACAAAAAAAACGAGTTTGGATTAAACTCCCCTGAGTTGCAATAATGTGTACAAAGAGAGTAAAATACAAAGCCTTTTAAGGTCATCTTCAACCAAATTGAAGTAAATTAATTAATGAGTAATGTCTTGATGGTGTTAGAAGAGCCAATGAGAAATTATTACCATGAATTATTGTAGAGCTAATTAATGTCTGCATGTATGTGTACATAGACATGGATGTGCACAGAAATCATTTCTATAAAGACTATATCGAGTAACTGTTTGAGAAACCTGTACAAATGCTGAATATGTTCTTGATCAGTGCATCTGAAAAGTCTGATTCCCAGGTATTTGTCACTTCATCAGTGCTCCAAGAGTGATTTTCCCCACTATAGCAAGGGAGGGACAGGAACCTCTCTCACAAAAGAAACAGAAAATACTGTTGATTTTTATTTTCAGTCTAAGTCTCCAGAAAAAAAAAAAATATAGCCTGCCTTCCCATTTCTCATTCAGATTTATTAAAAATCCTTAGTATTTCTACTGGATCGATTTCTCTCTCCTGTTGTGTCTCCTACATCCGTGGGGCTTTTTTCACTAGTTTTCATTTGGAAAACAGGTTTGAAAAAAGGGCTAAGTTTGAACATAAAGAGATTTTGTTTGTTAATATGACCTATAAAATCTCTGTGAGAACCCAGGGCAAGGTGGGTGGCCTCACCGTCCATCAGCTCTCACTGGCAAAGTAAGCTCTGCACCTGAACTGAGCTCTGCCGTGAACGGCGCTGCCAAATGGATGCACTTGTAAGGGCATCCTGGATGCTTGGCCTCATCTGCGTGGGGACATTCATTGAGCAGCACAGCTACAGCAGTCCAGGGCATAGCTGCAGAGAGCTTTAGGGAAGATTGACTGGATCAATATCCCCATCATTGCTTATGTCAAGTAATGAACTCCATCATTACTTCTATCAGTGTGCCCCATGGCATGTTAATTTGCACGTGGCTACTCATAATATGCAGGGTATAGTGTGTTTGTGCAGCTACTTTTGTGTAGATACATTGTAAGGACAAGCCTTAGAAATACAAACAAAAAATATGCAAATATACACAATAATATATATATAAAATTGAACTCCCTCTTCTTCCATTGCATAAGACCAGCAGGTGTGAGAAGAAACCAATGCAATTTCACTTTTTATAACTGCAGTGACTAGAAACAAGGACATATAAAGAAGAGATCTCTGGCACAAAAAAAGGCCATGTTGGCAAAAAATAAATCCTGAGAGGAAGATTGCACTGCAGGGGTCCGTGGTTTCCCTGGGTGCGGGAGAAGGCTGTGTTAGGTGCTCTGCTCCCGTTGACCCTTTTGGGACACTTTAGCAAAAGTTCCTCTTGATTTCTGCAGGAGTTAGCCTGCGAGCAAGGGGAATACCCAAGAGGGGTTATGCATTTAGAAAACATGATAAAACTTGTTGGATTCTTTGGAAAAAAAAGGGCATTTTTACAAATGGCAATTGTTCTGGGCACGTCAGGATTCTCTGCCAACTGCCCTGCTGCTGTTCCTGCTTCATCCTAAACTCTTTGTGTTGCTTCTGTGATGATAGTTCTGTCTTTCTCCTAGGTATTTCTCTTATAGCAATAATGCCATCTTCTTTTGCATTTACTGCTAGCAGTACCACAAACCAGCATCCTGTTTGCCTTCTTTATTGCAGCTGCATACGGGGCAGAAGGCTTTAGGGACTTTCATGCAATAATTCCCAAATCTTTTTCCCGTAAGTATACTGCAAACTCAGCTCACTACAGAGCATTTCCATCTAGTTCCTACTTTTATGATTTTTTGTTTGTGTCATTTCGCTTCTCAGTAATGTACGTTTGTCTGCATAAGCTACCAAAGGGCTTAAGTAGTCTGATCTTTTTGCTTCGTTCACATGTATTTTGTTTTAACGTAACATAAAGCCTACTTTAAAAGCCACCTTCTCCAAATCCCTGGCAGGCAAGCAGCCTGTAATTGCTTTGTATAAATATATTTACATTCAAATTATTATTCTTATAATTAAGAGAAGAAAATTGGTGTGTGAATTATGGAAAATCTGTCATAATGCTCAAGCCAAATAGTTCTATTGCTTCCATTTGCCCTGGTGAAAACAGCAGTACGGGGTTGTAGTCCACTAAATTTGCAGAATAGTGTAGATCACTTCTGTTTAGCCAGTCATACCATCTTTGTAAATCGCTGTTTGGTCATTGATTTTTTTTTTCCATATCTCTAAATTATTGCCCTTTTTAGGGCATACATTGTAAAGGAAGAACTGCTATTTATGATGTGCACTCATTCTGTCTTGCATATGATTTCTATTAAAAATGCAATATTTGAAAAATCATTAAAATGCCTAGATTGGTAGACTTCTTAAAAGATGTCCAGTCAAGCAGTGTTCAGGAATGTGAACACCTTTACACTCAACGTGTTTCCCAGTAGGGTCTTGAGTCAGATACTCTTGTCAGTCACATCCATGCAATCCTCCTGGGACACCTGGGAGGCTGCAGGATGTAGCAGAGAAGAGTTTGTCAAACCTTTCAATTTCAAATGAATGTCAAGGTGTTTCATCTCTTGAGGTAATTATTGCCCGTAGCTTAATTATGACATTGCTACACCACCACTTATGAATAAGGCTACCATGAAACTACTGTTCCACAAAAAGAAAACACCTGGTCTTTATTGGGTGAAACAGACCCCTTGTGTACTCAGCTAGACACTAAAGTAAATGCTCTCCTTTTTGGGGTGGGATGGGGTGAAGGAAGAGATTTTTCACTGAAAGGAAAGTAAGATTTGGGGCAATTAAATGGTCTTTTTCAGACTAACGAAGAACTGTTTTTTCACCAAAACCATCAGATTAGAAAAGAGGGAAATAACTGTAAAGATGATTTATTCTACACAAAACGTCATACAGTCCTGTGGAGAGAAGGGGAATGAATACTGGCATTAACTGATCTGATTCTTCGCCCTTTTCCATAATGTTTAGGTTTGCTGTGTTCATATCAGATCAAATTTACCAATCTACATGTTATCACATGTAGTAAGGCTATGCCAAATTTATACCTGAATTCTTCTTCTAGCTGCAAGCAATTGTCACCTATGGGATTATAACACAAAGGACTTAGCCAATAAAGTCAAAACAGTTTTCCCACCCACCTTTGCTGATTTGACTGGTTTTTAATAGTAGCTTATGGCTGTAGAGATCCTCTCCTCTTACTCAGCAATCCTAATCCTGCTGTCCTAAAAACACAATTATCATTCCTATAATTTCCTGTAATGCTAGTTCTTGCTCTTAAATTCTTCCTTCCAACCTTCCCCACCCTGGTTTCTCTATCACTGTTTGTACTCTTTGCTTTCCCATTTTCCTTGCTTACCCCATAGAACTGCAAACCAAATATTTGGGTTCAGTACAACCCTTGGGATCTTCCTGCCAAGTGGAGAATGTTGCATTTTCAGTTCATTTTCATTCATTGTCTTTGATGAGTTACTTACTTTCACAATTGTTTTAGACAAATCCATGTGAAGTGGATTCATTCTAAGTTTCATTCCAATTAGACTGAATTGTCAAAAGGAATGTTACAAATGCAAAAATCTCAAAGTGACCTAGGAATAGACTTGTAATGTTGTTTGGGTTCCCAGCTCCCTGGATGCCTTCTATTTGTCTTACCGATATTCACTGTTCATTGCTCCATGTGTTACAAACTCATCGCATTGCCCATAGAAATGTAGTCATGTTTGTAGCTTTTGTTATGTAGGCATATTGTACATGCTGTTTAGAAGTTATATCTCCTTTGATGTGATTGTTTCTTTGCCACCATATTTATTCTGTAACAAAACTGAGTGGCATCCTGTATTGTTTTTTTCAGCCGGTAATATTAAAATAGAGACTCAGAGTGATGAAGAGAATGGGCGTGCCTGTGAAATGAATGGGGAAGAATGTGCAGAGGATTTACGAATGCTTGATACCTCGGGAGAGAAAATGAATGGCTCACACAATGGCCCAGGCAGCAAGGCTATGTCAGGAGTTGGAGGCATTCGACTTCCTAACGGAAAGCTAAAATGTGATATCTGTGGGATAATTTGCATCGGTCCCAATGTGCTCATGGTTCACAAAAGAAGCCACACTGGTAAGGCCTGCCATAGTTTTTCCTTTAGTTGACAAGAATTGGCCACGTATTAGGAACTAAGACTTATTTTCTGTATCATGCACATGTTCCCTCTTGTAAGATATTGCAGCATCGATGGGCATTTGGAACTCGGTTATTTTGTTACACCATTTCAGACAGCACAAGAACTGAGATTTCTTCTTGATGGAAGTCCATCTATTAGGCTAGAAATTGTGCAGTTTGTTTGGTTTGAAGCTACATGAAAAATTCAAATTTTAAAAAAAAAGTAAAGAAGTCTTGTTTAATTTCTAAGAAACTTCTAAGAATTGCTGAAGAAAAACCCATTTGTGGCTAACTCTGAAATCGACCCAGTTCTAATGCTTCCAACAATGCAATAAAGCTCATTATGGATCAGTGATTATGAAAGTAATTGGCAAAATAAATGTTAAGGGAACTGTACTGGCAGTCTCAGTAAAAAAGGGGTTAATTTTATGTCAAATGTTTCATGAAGTAAAAACAAGTATTGTCACTGGTCAAATCTGGACTAAAGGTTTTCCACTGAGACATGTAAAGATGTTGTGCTCCATAGGGATGGCTTTTCATTATACAGTGCTGTGAATTTTCTTGCCTCAATTTTCTAATTCTAAATAGTCTCAAAGAGTGCAAAAAATGAAGAGGCTGAAACAAATGAAGAAGTAAAGACCAGGGTGAGTCTCATCTTACCTGATATAAGTTGTCTAAAAATTAGGCTTCCAATCTAAACTCTAAGGTCATCCATAGTCAAAGGAGAAGAACTGAACTGTACTGTTGTGCTACACAAGTTACTTAGAAAATAAATAAATAAATTGGCATTTTCCCATGAATATTCAAATGAGAGGGAATTTTAAAATATTTTTAAGGTAAGAATGACCTGTCTAATAGTTAGATTCCACTGAAATAGTTATGCTAGTGAACACATACTTTCTTCCTTTGCATCCCCCCAATCATGCTTACATGATTTCCCCAGAATTACTAAGGAGTAAGATTAGGAAAGTGTTTTCAGAGTTTAATGGAGAGGTTCCATGAAAAGATCCTGAATGTCATCCATGCGCCCCAGTGCTAATGTCTGTCATTGTAACTGTGGCTGTTCAAGCTCTGGAAGGGTGTGATCTGTTAGTGTAACGTGGGTTAGCCATGTTCAGAAGCAGTGCTGGTGATAGTTAGCAATGCTGTTACATTGCCTACTTCAAAGTACTCTTCAATTCAATATGATAAATCCCTCTGTCAGAGAAGAGCACCTAATTATTGGAAAAGCCACAACTAGTTCTTAGAAGAGAGGCTGCAGCCTACTTCCTAGATAGAATAAAGTGCTTGTTGCTTGATGGTTTCTTTTTTTTTAATTGAATGTTAATGTGATCCTTTAAAAGTTGATAAATCATAGAATCATAGAACCATAGAATAGATTGGGCTGGAGGAGACCTTTAAAAGTCATCTAGCCCAACCCCCCTACAATTGGCAGGGACATCTACAACTAGATCGGGTTGCTCAGAGCCCCATCCAGCCTGTCCTTGAATGTTTCCAAGGATGGGGCATGTACCACCTCTCTGGGCAACCCGTTCCAGTATTTCACTACACTCGTTGTAAAAAATTTCTTTCTTATATCTAGTCTGAATCTACCCTCTCCTAGTTTAAAACCATTACCCCTTGTCCTGTCGCTATTGGCCCTGCTAAAAAGTCTGTCCCCATCTTTCTTATAAGCCCCCTTTAAGTATTGAAAGGCCATAATAAAATGTATATGGAAAATGACTTGGACATAAGGCCTTTTAAACAGACCCATGGGCTTGAAGAGGATTCTGTAGTAGTTGAAATAAAATGTTGCAACTTAAAATGCATTTAGAGGTAGAAGTCTTTGTGCTAGTTTAAGGAGGCTGCTGTTTTATTAAAAGTACGCTGTTGCTGCTTCGGAGGAGCTGTTTTGGGTCCCTGAGGGTCAGAGGCAGTGTTTGCCCCAGGGCTGAGTGGCCTGTGTGGGGACACACCTGATTTTGGGGAGGCGGTGGGCAGAGCTGCCTTTGTTTCTAGTGCACTGGTTGGTATCCGGCAGGCTGAGTCTCCAGAGGATGAGCTGGGCTGCCTGTTCCCTGTGGCAGCATCCCCGGGGGCCACCTCACTGGTTTTGCAGGCACAGGCCCCCAGCTGCCCGAACTCCCTGCCTGGCAGAGGGACTCGTGCCTGCCAAGGGTGCTCGGGGTGCTACCATGCAAGGGCTGTCACTCCGAGACTTCTACGCCCTTTGCAGAGCCCTCCCCTTGCCAACGGGACCCTCTTTTTAATCAGGGAACGTAGTTAAAACCTACAGTGGAAGCACCCCACAAGCTGCACTTCACTCAGCAGGACGCCCTTCTTTTATACTGAATAAAAATAAAGGGTGTGAAGTTGCGCCCCTGAGTCGTTCCATGGAAAGAAGACCTTTGCTTTCCCTTTGGCCTCACCCTCAGCTCCTTTCCTGAGCAGCCTCTTTGGGTGAGCTCAGGAGGTTTTTTGGGGGCTGGCAAGGAGTGGAGGGTTGGAGCTGGTAGTTTAAATTAAAAGGACGTCATAAGGAAACAGTGGTGGCTGCTTTTCCTTTCAGCTGCACTGTGAAAATTGCAGTAGAAATGGAATATACTATTACAGACATTTAACTGACTACGCCGAAGCCCATTTCAATACATGCCCAGTGAAGGAATAAGACTCGCAAATGAATTACTTTGCTGCTAATTCATGTAAAACCTGCATATGCAGTGAGGTTTCCTTAAATAAATATTTGATAAGTGAACAAAACTCTAGCACACTAAAGTGCCAAAATAAAATGACTGCCTGGCCTGATAAAAGGCATAATTACTTTTAATGAATACACCTGCCAAGTGCAGATATGCAGAGCAGCACCTGATATTTCTGCCCCCTCCTGTCTGCAAACAGCTGTACAGCACTGAGTGCTTCCTAGCGCCTTACCTGTTGCTCCCATCTGCAGAGCGAATCCCGCTCACAGATGCCCAACTCTCCTCACTCTCCTTCCCCAAGGCTTTCAGTACATTGACTTTCTCCAGCTTGCTGCTGTCTTGCTTGGTGTTTAGGAAAAAGGAGATCTAGAAAGGAGAGAGAAACCCCCTCCTTTTCCCTGGTGCTGAGACCTCAGGGTGTAGATTCAGGCTTTGCTTGCTCGGTGTGCACATATGTGTGTGCACGTGTGCATATGTATATATGTGCATATACATGTGTGTGTGCATAGATATATATATATTCCCTCCTTGTATGTACACTCCTTTAACTTACGTCACCAGTTAGTTCACTTATGTCTTGTTAGTTGGGTCTGAATGTCTCAAGTTTATTTAAAGAACTAATGCCCATTGAAGACTGAGCATTAAAAAAAAAAAAAAAGAGCGCTATGCATGTCTCTGAGTATTAGGTGATTTTGTCATTATATTTTTTAAGAAATTAGGAAGATTTCAATGAAGATGATAAATATTCTTCACTGAATGGGCCCATGTTCCCGCTAAGGCTTGCAAATCACTGCAATGGTGGTTGATTCAACTCAGGGTCCCATTGCAGTTTTTGCTCCTGGGCTCATATTCACCCATAGCTACACACCGTGCAGTGAAATCCGCCCAGGATAGACATGTGCTGTTCAGAACTGGTGAGAAAATAACACACAAAGCTGACTGTATAAACAAAAGATGCATTATGTATTTTTTCTTTCCATCCTGTCCCTTCCCCATTTTTGGGGATAGCACCACACCCAGTAACCTTCCATCAGCGACCGTCTCCATCCTAGCAGAGCTGGGAGCTTTGCTGGGCTCACAAGGCAGGCGTCCCCCACCCCGGTAGTTGAAGCATAGATGACCAAGGGCCGGCCAAGCTACATGTAGTTTCAGGCTCTTGTGGTGGTGGTGTCTTTTCCTTTGTACAGCAATGTGCGTGCAGGTTCCCTTACATTTGATCCCACTTTAAGTTTCGTAGAAATATTTGGTATGCAGCAGTCTCATTTGAAATGCTCCATCTGTCTGTCTTCCCCAGCCAGTGCAAGACTTCACCCTGTAATTGCAAGAGCTGTAGGCTGGAGATACACTCCCTTCTTACTTTGCTTTACATTTCATTCTTGGAGTACTTCTATGATTGTCATTTTCTCCTCTTATGCTCCTCTGAGTAAAAATAACAGAAATGAATGCTAGAAAAGCTGTTTAGTAAGAATTAACAATTTCTTCTGAATTTGTGTCCCCCATGACAAACTGACTTCTTCATTACTGTTTCAGTCCATTTCTGAAAAATACCTTCCATGCTGAGTAACTGCCCCAAAGATTAAGAGGTAAAGCAGACAGACTCTTACCAGTTTTCTTTTTCCCCTAACTACTGTACATGGCTTATGAAGTACACTGCAAAATCCTGTAAGGCTAATGCTGGCATTTTTGTGGGCCACCCCAGTTGAACCAGTTGCTGATATAGTTTAGATGAATACAGTTACTTGATGGACAAAGAGAGTGAGCTCGTTTGGCTTGGCAGGGACTATGCTGACCTGCTTGAAGCTGTTTGACCAACGGAAATATCTTGCCATAAAGTAGATTAATTTTACTGTTTGCTGAATGCTAAAGCTGCCAGCCCTCATAGTAGATTTTGCAGATTTTTGTGTTGGGACTGTGCTGCTAATTGATTTTCAGCTGTTCTACTGCATTGCCCAAAAGTAAAAAATTATCATGCGCACATATATGCGCACGTATGGACATACAAGTTGGTCCTAGATGTGCAAAATAATACACGATGGTTAAGTAAGAGACAAGGAAGAAATTATTTAACTTGTTTGGGGTTTTTTTAATATTTTAACTTCAGCACTGACATTTGAAGTTCAATATTATTGTTATATAAAGAAAATAAAAACTAAGAACAGGTCATATCTGGGCTGTTTATAACATTGTCAATGCATTTTATTTACTATAGCAGATTATATTTATGCCTAAGAGAAACAGAAATCAGCAAATGAGTTTCAAAGGCTGGTTTGACTTAGTCGAGGGCTACAGAGAAATGGGTGTGCAGGAGTGGTTCCTGTTGATGGAGTGCTCTCATGCATAAATTTTCCTTTACTCCTATCTGGTACAACTGGAAACATATTTTATTTCCCTCTGACTTAAGAAAAGGCCTCATCTATCTTAAATTTAAAAAAATAGCTAAGCGAATAAATGAGCATATTGATTTTAAACAGCACTAAAAAGCAAACAACAGACATATTAATTTTTGCAAAGGCTATTTATTCACTTCCTTGATAACAGGCACCAGTTTAGACAAATCAGCGCTGTGTCTCTTCAAGTTTTATCCTGTGTCCATCCAAAGTGTAGACCGGCAGAGCCCATTTGTGCAGCTCCTCTGTTCTTACCTAGAGAAGGGTTGGGACTTTGGCATGGAAGTACAGGGCTTCCTTTGCACTGTCTTAACTTATGTGATTTTAGTCTCTCTCTTTCTCTTTCTTTCTCTGTCTCTTTCCTGATTTGGCTGCTTAGGGACAGACAGGTAATGGAGAAGAAATTGAAAGGGAAAATACAGGGAAAATGTAAATGAAAAGAAGTTATTATAACTGTTATAATGAAGTGCCTTTCATTTAAATATAAGAATGTAACGCTGAAATGAACTTGTGATCCTGAAATGCATTTTTAATGAGTTTCCTTTTTATTTTGCTGCTTCAGTGGCATATTTTAAAGACCCTTTGAAAAAAGTCACATTAAAAACCCCACCAAATGCCACAACATGCAAAATTGGATATTGGTTTATTCCAAAACTGCTGATCAGGAAGAGTGGCTCTTCAACACAAAATGTTGCAGTCACTTTATTTAAATGAGTTTGAATTTGCATTGTGATGTGCCATTCTGATTTAGAAAAAAAAAATTAGATTTTCAGATCAAATTGACCCAGCCAGTGAAGCATTAAGAAACTGGCAGGTTTAGTCTGAAAGCCTCATGTTATATCAAACCTGCAGCCGGTGGAAGTCACAGAGCAGCAGTGAGAAAACAACTTTCTCACTGAAATCTTTCTCTTGTTACCACATAAGATTTTTTGTTCTCACATATTTTCTTCTTCTCCCCTCAGGAGAACGCCCTTTCCAGTGCAATCAGTGCGGAGCCTCCTTTACACAGAAGGGTAACCTTCTGCGCCACATAAAGTTGCACTCGGGTGAAAAGCCCTTCAAGTGTCACCTGTGTAACTATGCCTGCCGTCGCAGGGATGCCCTCACGGGACACCTGAGGACTCATTCAGGTAAGTGAAGGTGTGGGACCATCCAGAGGTGCTCGTCATCACACCCGTTGAGGAGATGGGGGTGTTCGTGGCCACCAAGCCCAAGAGGTCTTCTCACCTTGGGAAGTCGAGTAGCCCCATGTTGGGGTTAACCAAGCTGTGCGCTGGTGGCAGTGTTTTAGCAGCAAAGAAATGACTAAACTCATCTCATGCTCATGATCCTTCACCAGAAGAACTGTTTTTTTTGTTTTCCCATACTTCTTGGCTGATTAAAAGTTTCTGTATTAGAGTTTCATCTTACAAGCCTCATGTGAGTAATCCATTTCATGGAACTACAAACATGAATTAAAGCTGATGAATGCTTTGGCGTTTGGATGGCATTTATCCGCACGTAGAGATAATACAAGGTCTAAACACAGTAGGTTTTAAGTCACAAAGTCTCAAAAACCTCCAGTCTGGTAGTCATTCTCAACCTAAGGAGTTAATACCACCTACAGCATTTAGCAGCAGTCATTTGTTGCACGTTGTTATTACAAGTACTTTGAAAGAGAAAGGGTGGGGAGGAGGGAGAGGGTGGGAGAGAGGAAGATAATAATCTGCCAAAAAAGAGGACTCTGCTAGAGTTTTTCAGTGTTTTGTCTCAACAGTAATATGGAGATCTGAATAAATATTTTTGAATAGCTGTGCTTTTCCATTACCATGAACCTCTCATTGTTTGACAGAAGCCATAGTCACAAACCTTCTGTGAAGCAAAACCAATTTAGCACCTTTAAAGTGCCTTTAAAAGCAGAGTGTTGTCTCATCTATTTTCCCAAGCTAAGCTGGAAATGCACATTGTTATTTTGGTATCTCCAAAACACACTGCTGGAACTGACACTGGTAACTTTACTTGCAAAAGTTGGCTTTGGGACCAAGGTCTGGGTAGCAGAAGGGGAGCTCTCAAAGTGACATTTTTGTGTTGCACAAAACTACGGAAATTCTTGTCAAGCACACACATTAAATAATAAGATCCTTAGTGTTGGTCCCAGATGTCCAAAATATTTTCCACTTCTCCTGTTTGGTCCTGGCCCAATTCATGAAAGCACATCTTTAAAATACTATTTTGCCTCCCTCTCCCTTACTGTTACTGATTTTCATGACTGCACAGTTTTAAACATAATTTTTCATATACTCATGAAATTACACCTAGACACTTTTGGCAAACTCTGAAGATTCTGTAGCTAAAGAGACAATGCATGAACTGTCATTTTGATTAGTTCCTGCAATTGGCAAATTGACATCAATACATTATAAAACAAGTTGGATGTCTGAGTCTGATTTTCACCTGAGAATTTGTGAATAAAATTCAAAAGTTAAGCTGTGTAACCATCTAAAATTGTGAAATGACATATAAGGTGACAGTCTTGTCATGCTAAGACAGAAAATTCAGGTCCAGAAGTCCATGAGACCGTACTGTTACTGCAAAATGCCTGGAACTGCCTACATATGGATTGGTGTAATACAGAAAAAATTTTGACATGCCATTTCTCTTGAATTTCCAGAAGCAGAGGGCAAGAAAACATGTGAAATTTAACATTGTCCTAAAAGGGTTGAACTGGTTCTGGTTACATCAGAACTGACATCCAGCCGTGGGCAGGTGTCTCTACCTACACCACCAGTTCCCCTGTTGGCAGTCTCTGTGGGAGTTAGGTACTAAAGCAACTATGCTCAGACCTTTGAAGGTGTCTCAGTTTCTAACTTGTGTAGATGCCGTTTTTGAAGATTTAATGTCGCAGTCCTTATCTGATGTGAATCATCTGAAATCAGCTTGCAGCACCCACAGAATTGGCCTGATGATGTAAAGATACACAACTAGTTTTCCATCAGTTTGGGGTTTTTTTTTGTTTTTTTTTTTCATTGACGAAATCTTTCTTCAGTTCACCACAGCATGGGTTTATTTTTGGGGTGGGCTTTTTTCCTGTTGTTCTTACCATTATTAATATGCTGTTGAATAACTCATCTAAATCTCTCAACTGTGTTTTCTCCAGTTGGCAAACCCCATAAATGTGGATACTGTGGTCGCAGCTATAAGCAGCGCAGCTCTTTGGAAGAACATAAAGAACGCTGTCATAACTACCTGCAAACCATGAATATCTCAAGCAGCCTTTATTCAGGTAATAAACGTGTCCGTTTGGGGATAAACGCTGTCCTGTCATGTACACAGAAAAAAAGAGTGCAAAAGGAACAGTAGTACCATTTGTGGCATCTTTTGCACTGGGGAGGCACACACACACCCCCATATGTATGATATTGCATCTGTATTTATTCTATATTTGATAAATATTTGGCTGTTGTCTCATTTTGTTTAGCTTAAAGAAAAAGCCAAAGTAAAACTCAGGCATGTAGCAAAACACTTGCAAGACCTGGAAAATTTCAGTTCACCATCTCAAGATAGTATGACTACATCATCTCACCACCTTTCCCTTTTGCTTGGAGTCCTATATCGTGGTGCTCTTGTGGATGTATTCTTAATAAAGACTTAATATCAGTGTTCTAGGCAGGGCTGCAGAATCTTCTGCATTGCACACCTCCTGCCCTTCCCAGGCACAGCTTAAGGGGCTTACTTGACCACTGGGACCAACTCATCTAACAAGGATGAGCCATCTGTCTTTGATCTCACTCTTCCAAGCAAGAGGATATGAAGCCAGCGGCATTTAATTTAGCCAGTTTGATTGAGGCAGTCCAGAAAGGCTAATAATTTGTTGACAGCCTTCTTCCCAACCTCCCCTTTAAAAGAAAACTGGGAGGAGGTGAGGAGCTGCTGTGCTTCTCTGAAAGACCAGTCTTATGATGAAGGTAAAGTCCATTTCTTGGAGAATATCAAATCTAAAACTATGCCCAGAAATAGAGCAAGCAGATATTGGGGTCTGGATTTTTTTTTTAACAAAGATCCTAAAGATCTATATGGGATTGTTCACAGTAAATAGCCATACAAAATCCCCTTGCATGTGCAGTTTTAGACAGAGAATGTAAGATCCAGCTTCTGTGGTGGAGTTTAAGCCCATCCGCTAAGTTACGTTTCTTGCATACCTTTTTGATCCTGTCAGTATATGTTATTTGGTTTGTCAAATGACAAAAATGGAAGGTTCTCTCTGACCTATTTGCAATGATGCCTCATTTAATATTTTATATCTGGACAGAACCTGAATATGTTTTTACATGCTATCAAATAATGTAAAGTATATGCACATAATGATAGCAGTGAATACAGCTGCGATGCTTCTGGCAGACAGCATGTTAGAGCAGCGCCCCTTCTAATTTTATTGAGGGGCTGGAGAATGTATAAATAGAAAAGCTCAATGTAATATACAGTAGGCAACAATACTTATTCCTCAAAGAGGTGATAGGATTTAGAAGTAAATATGTCTTGGGATTTGCATTTTCAGTGTCTGGCACATGGATTTGAATGCCTGCACGCAGAACATGAAAATCTGCGTGAATGAGTAGCTGAACTACTGCTAAACTACTACTAAGTCTTAGTAAGCAAAAATGCCCAGATGAAACTGGTGTCAGGAATCATAAACTTTAATAAGAAATAATAGAATCTTAAAGATGGACCTTTGTTTATAGCAAAACGTGACAGGAGAGTTTACACTAGCTTAGGACTGAATACCTAATATCTCAGTGGGATGAAAACTTGGGAAATTCATTAGTGCTTTGGAAGAATTATTTCTTCCTTGCATATACTGAAAGTATCATATAAATGCATATTTGATATAATAGGAGTGCTTTTGCAAATTAGGAAAAAAATTAGAGGATTAACTTCAGGGTTTAGACCTTGTATCCAGCCAAAGACTTCACTCTTAAAAACATTTAGTACTCAGTTAATAAATCAGTTCTTTACATTTCTAAAAAATGAAATTTTCCTGCATTTTTCCTAGTGTTTTGCATTCTAACCTGTTCTACTTCACTGCAAACATACCATTTTGCCATGTTTACATTATTTCCCTTATAAACTCAAAGATGAAAATTTACAATGAAACAGTTGAGAATGAGTGGGTGTACTTCTGGGATTTTTAGTGCATTCTACATTACATCTAGAAAAGCAAGTAGCTATGCTACCACTGTTCTTATAATATTTCAGGGTGTGATATGGACCTATTAGAGCTATAATTCAAGCCCTTTTTTTTTTTCCCCAGACTCAAAAAAGTTGGTACAAAAATCTGCTAGGCCATCTGATTTGACATTCTGCTACAGTGGGATTGCTTTTTACAGCATATTTAAAATACTGTGTGAAGTATACATAGAAAAAATGTCAGTTGAAAGGACCTAAACTGGTAGAAGCTTTCCATCAGCTTGTAAATCTAACAAATACAATTGAGAAAGTACTTAAATAAGGGAAAGATCCAGCAAAGAGGAGTAAGGATGGGAACAAGAGATTGTATTTATATTTTAACTTTTGTTTGCTTTAAGAGGAGATTCAGCATGAAATTAGGAACCTACTGAATTTAATGGAAAAATTCTTATTTTAGAGGACACTAGAATCTCACTGTCTATGTGAAGTTCTTCTCTTAGAGATATTATTTGGAGTTTTGCATTTGAGCTGAGTGGAAGTGTGCTGACGTCTTACCAGGCCTATATAAAATAACAGAAGAAATAGTTTATAGAGTTTAAAAAGGGTCAATTTCAATTGTTCAGTCACTTGTCGATTTTCATTTGGAAAGATTTTTTTTTTTTTTTTTTCAGTTCACAGACACCAAATTATAGAAAAATAGTTATCAGGTTGGTAGCAAATTTCAGGGGGTTTCATTCGCAAAGGCTGGAAATTAGTACGTAATTTAGTTTGCCCTTTTTTTTTAATAGCAGTTTTAAAAGTTTGAAAGTTTCAAAGTTGAATACATAACTTACCCTCTCTTGAATTGATTAGAAATGGAATGTTATTATCTCCTAAACAGATAATTCTTGATCATTTCAACTTTTAACTAAAAAGTCAATCTTTTTTTTTCCCTGTTGAATAGGCTGCTTTAAAACATTCTCTGTAAGTCTTTTCCTGAAATGGTATCTGGAAGCCTTATGACGACTAGATACCATCAATGCCCTTCACTTTTCTGCACCTTCACAACCAAATTCGGCACATATCTGGTCACAATCTTTAGCATCGTATGGGGCTGGGGCATAATTCCATGAGACTCACTGTCACTGCAGTATGTGCTGCTGCAGCAGTGACTCAAGAACCAGTTGTGTGCTCTTCGGTTTGGTATTGCAGAGTGGTGTTGTCTGGGACACTTCACCCGCTCCTTCCAGTTATCCATCAGACCCTGATTTCGCATCTTTCAGGAACAAAGAAACTTTCACAACCATCCTTTTATGGCAGTGGTATATTGCCAAAATAACATTGCATAGGAACGGCATGTTCTCAACTATTGAGAAACACCCAGGTACCAGAATAATGGGTTCTGTGAACCAGTAAATCCAGCGACAAAACAAATTCTCAGCAGGCACAGAAGGCAAAATGTAGCAGAGTGGTGCACCTAGCTGAAATAGCTTTCAGAATCAAAGTCTAAAAATCATCTTTTGCTTCCCCCTTTAATAGCAACTCACAAGTGCAGGAAAAAATATCCACATCCTAGTAGCAGGTAAAAGTAAAACTAACCCCTTTCCTGTCTCTGACCTCCCTTGCCAAAAAAAAAAGAAGAAACCAAAAAACAGTTGTGCTATGATCTCACTGCATATCACCTTTCCTTTAGATGCTGGAAGTCAGAAATACCTTTCCATACATTTTTCATAGTCATTGTTTTGACAGTGCATTTTCATACATCCCTTCTGTTTCTGCAGAAAAGTACTGAAGTAAAATGTAGTGAAAGTGAAATAGTCTCCCTTTCCTAGAGCCTCACAGCTAAGTTCCTTTCTAATTCTACAGTGTCTCAGCAGCAGCAGGAGGTTGGGAAACAGGTTTGAGTATTGGAAATCAGTGCTCCACTATATATGTGACTTTAGCAACTTAAATTGTCATTTAAAGTCTAAAATTTCATCAAGGACGTATAGAAATA
The DNA here is from genome assembly GCA_020745775.1 of Theristicus caerulescens. Classification (NCBI taxonomy): domain Eukaryota; kingdom Metazoa; phylum Chordata; class Aves; order Pelecaniformes; family Threskiornithidae; genus Theristicus; species Theristicus caerulescens. Next base: position 91,506,264 of record CM036558.1, read on the forward strand.
CTTACTGGGGGAAAAAAGGGGGTGGGGAGAAGGGTTGCTGTAGCTTGCAAATACATCTTCCACTGCTGGAACTGAGAAGTTTGTCCATTTTTCCTGCTAAAGAAGCAATGATCATACAGGCGGTTCCAGTGGGAGAGGTGCAGAGGGACGGTGGGAGGTGACAGTGGGAGGGTGCAAAGTGTCCAGTATAATGTTAGGACCTCATTTATTCACAGAAATGCAGAGTGACTGTAGTACAAGGACGGAGTGATTACATTACATACAGGCAGACGCCTTGCAGTTGCAATCTCATTTTTGTATCCTAAACGAGGGAAACATGAACATGTACACAGATTAATCAGCATGAGGGACTTTGTTACCAAGAGTCAGAATCGTCCTGTGTCTGCAGTAGTGAGCTCCTCCTTCCAGCTGATTGGGAGCTAAAAGACATTAGCTGAGACACAATAACCTGAAGACAATAGTTCCATTAAAATGGAACAAGCGTGCCTAACCCTTCTGATGTCATTTGATTTCAGTCATAAAAGAGGAAACTAACCAGAGTGAAATGGCTGAAGACCTGTGCAAGATAGGGTCAGAAAGATCCCTCGTGCTGGATAGACTAGCAAGTAACGTCGCCAAACGTAAGAGCTCTATGCCTCAGAAATTTGTTGGTAAGAGTTAAACGTTTGCTGTCTACTAAAAAATAAAACAAAACAAAACCCAAAAAAAACCTCACAGGATTTTTACTTTTGCTTTATGATTTTACTTGTTTTACTAAATTAGCAATATGTGTCTCTATAGAAGCAGATACAGTGATGCGTTGGGGGAAAAAAAAAAAACACAACCAAACTTCTCCAGCATACATTCTTGCATGTTTAATTTTCCACATCTGGAGATGAATTTTAAGTCTTTTTCTTGTCTTTTTCTAATGCTTGTGAACCAGATCATTACAAGATCTGGACAGGCTCTTGAAATTGCCTTAAGAACCTGAAGATAGGAATAGAAGTTTCCTATTGGGAAAGCGTTTGACCACGTTTTCAGGGTTATTTCATTAACTTCTTGGATGACATCCAGATATGGGCATATTGGTGTTTGTGAAAGCATTTGTGAATAGTTGAGCATAGGCTGGATAATATTCTTCACCCCTTCATAAAGTCTGTATACTTTTACAGCCCAAAATGATCATGGAAATAAATAAACCTAGGCCTGAGAATAATACCTAAATGAAAAGATCTTTGGGTACATTCTATAAATGATGCAAAAACTTCATGCCCATTTGCACATAGTAGTTTTTGTCTTAACGATGAAAAAATGCAGGCTACACCTATAAAAATGGAGGCTACACCTATATTGTTCGGTCTGGTAAATCTGTACCAAGTAGTGGTTACATCAGTTTTGTAATAGTGAGACCCACAGACAATATTTTGTCAGCTATGTAGAGTTAGTCTTAAATGAATAAAAACATGGGAGATCAGAGGACAGCATATACTCATATCTAGTTAGATTCTTTTCTAATTCTCTGCACATTCATTTATAATATTATTCTATAGGAGACAATCAGAGAAAACTGAAGTCTTTGAAACAAAACACACATTAAGAAGGTCTTCAGTCAAAAGTCAAGGCAAAAAAAGACTAGTTTATGGGACAGAAATTCCAAATATACCTTCTTCAATGAGGACACAAGGATGAAAGGAAAATTAGTATTTCTGAGACAAGGAAAGGGGAATCTCAGCTACATCAGGAGGTGCAACAAAAGGTTTGAAATGACAGTCCAAGATTGTTTGCAAGTCCAAAGGCAACAATTCCAGGAGGTAGTCAAGGATAAGAAATGCTTATGCTTATAAAAGGACAAAAGTTGTAGTGGAGGTAGTTATAAAAATATATCAACTATGTGAGGAGAGCCTGATTTATTTAGACACTCTAGTAGCTGATTGCATTAGGCAAAATACTAATTCTATGAAAGCTCCAGGAAGACCAGAAGTGTTAAAATTTAAAAGGTACTAGCAAGTATCTTATATGTGATGTATCCGTGGGTGTGGACTAGCTTTTTTGTTCTCCTTTTCTCTCTTCACCCTGAGAAACAGTAAAGACAGCCAGTTTAACTACGAGTTTTAGGAGGGCAGAGTTTCCTGTCAGTTAGTTATTCAGGGTGCGGTGTAGGAAGACAACCTACTGACACAAGATATTTATGGAAATCTGCTAACCTTCAAAAGGATGAACTTTTCTGACAAGAAAATGCCCCCAAATCCTTTCCTTTCCAATCCTCACCTGCTGCTTCATGTAATAGGTACATTCCTGATTAACGCAAGGTTGGGCTGGCTGGTCAGGAGAGCTTTTGGGTAATAAAACATGTTTATTGCTCCTGTAGATTACCGTGTCGTCCCAATCCCCGTGCTGAATTCCAGGGAGAAGGAGCAAATGGCATCCTTTGCATAAGGGAAAGACTGTCTGCTGCTTCACTTGTTTTTCTCAAGGCTAAATTCATTACCTTTCAAAAGTGAGATTGTTCACCAAATTAAGCCAGTTATCTGTAAAATTCTCTCCGTATTCCAAACTGGAATAGCTCCCAGGCCCAAAAGCAGAACTGGGCCATCCAAACTAGAGAGTGAGAACTGCAGGCGAGGCTGACACATATTTATCATGTTAAAACAATAGGCAGCAAAGAAAAAAGAGGGGTTAAAAACAAACAAACAAACAAAACCTCAAACAAACAAACAAAACAACAAAAAAAAGAAAAAAGTGCCCACATGCACTGAGTGCATTTTTGCTATTTAGGTACCTGCTGCAGAACCCTGAGCAGTGCAAAGCTTGAAGTGCATCAAACCATTAGCAGTTTAATTTACTTATGCTCTAATAACTACAGAAATGAGCTATTATTTTTAATGACTGCAAGTATTACCTGCATTGTCCAGATATAGAAATGATGCCTGCCTACCTCAAGTTTCTATCTGTTTCAGACACTCTGCTTGGAAACAAATTTTTCTTATGAGCACTTGATCCTCTTAGTCCAAATACCAACAAGTTATGCTACATAAAGCAAATGCTACCCAAGAAACAGCGATTAAAATCATGCCTTCTGGATGCCCAAAATTTTGTGTGTAATGAAGACCAGTCCCACTTTTCACTGGTATACAGTGCCCATGGAATATAAACGATTTTGACCTAATTTTTTCCTCCTTGAGTCAAGGGTATACATTCGTATTAGAAGAGTTTTCTATATTTAATTCAAGAGTCTTTCACAACGTCTATTTTGAATCTTAAGCCTCAAACTCTGCCTGAAAACTATAGCATTAGAAAGGGTAAATCTGGAAGAAAAAAGAATGCACCCCAGTAGAGGGGTGCTCAAATTGACAGAATAATAGGGAAAGGAACCAAGAGGAAGCAGAAGCTTGTGCAGCGCAGCTAGAAGGTGTCTGTACCCTACATCCCTTATAGGAACTTACGCAACACTCAAGAATGTTTCTTTCTCTGCTTGCAGAGCATGGACAAACTAGTATGAAACCATATCTTGTGGGAAATGTAGACAGCAGGACTTTCTACACTTTAGCCCCATCATTGCAATAGCGTCATGCTAGAAGTTTTCCGGGCTCTTCGCTGACTTTGAATAGTCAACTTGAGTAGAAACTGGGTGGGAAATTGTTGATAAATTAATTTGCAGATCTTCTGGTAAAGTTTCCATGCTCCTATTAACATTTCTTTTAGACAAATTAGGACTTTCCAAGACCTACCAGCAAATGTCATGTCGATTAGGAAACAGTGACAGCGCCTCATAGAGATGTTTGTGGCTTTCAATGAATTTCCCAAGATCTGCAGAGCTAGAAAATCCATCTGGACTGTAAACAGTGCGTTATTGGTGGTCCCTAGGAACCTGTGGGAATTTTTTACCCCTTTGCATTTGCATAAATTTATTAGGGAGCTGATAAGAACGTTGATCATTTACACTGTTTGAGAAGACTGTTCAGGTTCATTAAATCAGCATCTGTGTACTTAAATAGTTTCTCCCACTCCTAAAACTTTTACCTTCTATGTTTTGCTTAGTCTTATCTGTCCAGGAATTTTGAGAAATTGTAGTGAAACTCAGCATTCAATACTAGGGTATCCAGCCAGAGATATATTAGTGCAGTCTGATTTTTAAAAAATTAAGAGTCCCCCCTTACTTTTGGTATCCCAAATCAGAGTCAAAGTTACAAGTAACAAGTAATCTTGCTCTATATAGAGCTTTTAACCTTGTAGGAAAAATATATTCCAACTACAAATACACTTAAATTTTTTCCATGGTTTTTGGCTGCTCCAGTAGATGATAACTTTTTAACACAAAATTTCTAGGAACATGAGTAGCTTCTGGTAATGTATCTACCATGGCTTATTTTAAAAAAAAGGGAGGGAGGGGAGGTGGGAATATGAAAACTTAAGGTTTTGTTGATTTTTCTCTGACATGACATATGACCACATTGCCAATGTGGGTTATTTGTAAGAAACTGAAGGTATAAAACTAAATATACAATTTCCAGTCTGAAATTGTAGTATTTTAGGAAAAAATATTTATAATGCGCTTCATGCTCTGAAGCATGAAGACCAGGCTCACTATAACTGTGCTGGTACACTGTCTTCACTAACCACAAAGGCAGCAGCCCACTGTGGGAGGCAGATGAGGGAGTCCAGTTAGAAAGGAGAAAGAGAGAGTGAAGCACTCGATCTGTGGCTCCCACAAGTCCCCATATAATTATTTCCAGAGTCTGTTTTCATCCATTTGCTTTTCCAAAGACCTCAAATTATTTTGCAGGTTACAAAAAACCCACCAACCAACCATTTTTCTGACCAGCTATATTAGAGAACTATGAATACCTCAGGTGAATTTCAGAGGTGGATTTGATCAACTCTTTTCTTCCATGTTGCTGTTTTATTAATCCATGATGTTCAGTCCCTTAATTATGTAGAAATCAACCCTCTAACTCCTGACTGTTTTTCACTGCAGGTGAGAAATGTCTGCCTGATCTTCCATACGATGCCACCACCAACTATGAGAAGGAGAATGAGATAATGCAGACGCACGTTATAGACCAGGCCATTAATAATGCCATCAGTTACCTGGGGGCAGAGTCCTTGCGTCCCCTTGTCCAGACACCACCAGGTGGTTCTGAGGTGGTGCCTGTCATCAGCCCCATGTATCAGCTCCACAAACCTCTCGGGGACAACCAGGCTCGCTCCAACCATACAGCTCAGGACAGCGCAGTGGAAAACTTGTTGCTGCTTTCCAAAGCCAAATCTGTCTCCTCTGAACGAGATGCCTCTCCCAGCAACAGCTGCCAAGACTCAACAGATACAGAGAGCAATAACGAGGAACGCAGTGGTTTAATTTACCTGACAAACCACATAGGTCCCCATGCAAGAAATGGCATCTCTATAAAAGAAGAAAACAGGCAATATGATGTCTTGAGGGCAGGTACTGACAATTCCCAGGATGCTTTCAAAGTGATCAGCAGCAATGGGGAGCAAGTGAAAGTTTACAAGTGTGAACACTGTCGAGTCCTTTTCTTGGATCACGTGATGTATACAATCCATATGGGCTGCCATGGGTTCCGCGATCCTTTTGAATGCAACATGTGTGGCTACCATAGCCAGGACAGGTATGAATTCTCTTCCCACATAACTCGAGGGGAGCACCGTTTCCACATGAGTTAAAACTCCTCCGGCACAGATCTAGCCTCAACAGCTGCGTTACGGGAGCTGCATGAGCCACGACAGCAACAAAGCACAAGTCAGCTGGACAGTAAAAGTAACAAGAGAATCAAAAGTTCAGCTATCTTCTCCCACAAGAAAAGATTTTTCCTTTTGGTAGCATGCATTGCAACTCAGTTTTCTAAAATGAGTACTAAAGTTTTTACTGAAAATATTTGATCACCAAAACCCTTTAGTAATGTAAGTAGGAGCTTTTGTAGTCATAGCTGAAAGCCCTTCCCTTAACTGATGCTTCTTGCAAACCACCCTTGCCAAAACTGTTAACCATGCAGAGGATGCAGCACATGGACAAGGATGCAACAGGCAGGAGTGGCCAGGTTTTCTCTCTTAACACTCTGAGTGTAGGGCTCTTACACCAGATGTATGTTTGTTGACTTCCTGGTATTATTTGATTTTTTTTTTTTTTGAAGATTTAACTCAACTAAAGACGAAGGGGCCCATCTCAGATGACTTTATAGCTGGGGTGGGATGGGCCTCCCAGCCAGAGGGTTCTGAGTTGCTTTGGTGGCAAAAAGTAGAATGCTTCCGCCTGCAAGGGTGCTGCTGGTATTGACATCATGGCATGCCTTGTTTGTGTCACTAGGAAGGCGAGCAGGTATGTGAAGAAACACCCTTGTAATATACTCTGTGAAGTATGAATGGCATTTAATGTATAGAAAAGGGTATTGTGGGCTTTTCTTTGAATAAATGTTTTCTCTCCCTATCCAGTAAAACCCCACTTTTTATTAAGCAACCCCTCCTCTCTCTGCATAAACAAATTACAATGTATTTAATTTTTCTTTCTTTCTTTTTTAAGTTTTAGTTATTTAGAAAAGTATGGTGTACAGTTGAGAAAAGCACTAGCTAGAAATATGTGTGGGGAAGGTCTCCTTATGCACATTCTTCATCTTTTTAAACTGCCTGGAAAATATCCAAATGTCCCTCTCTTACGTATGAAAAAAAAAATCCCATTTTGCTTGCACAGAAGATGTCCTCTTGTAGATTTTGTGGCTCTACTCATAAGCGTTGCACTTAATTATTTTTAAAGCACTGAGCTGAATTAAACCAGCCAGTTGAAATTTGTAGCCTTCTCCTTTTTTCCTGGCACCCGCTATTTAATGAGGGACCAAGTCCTGCAAAGGTTCTGAGAACCCTGGCTCCCTATTCAACAAATCATTTCACCATGTGCTTTAAGTTACTTTTACTTCAGTGGAACTAATCTTAAGGTTATAAAAAATGGTGTTTTGCTGAATGGAGACCAGAGACTGCAGCACTTTGCAGAGTGCAGTGAAGTCCACCAAGAGCTTTCTCCATGGCGGGTTCTGTTGCAGGTACTGTAACTTCAGTTAGAATAAAAACTTCTATGACGAATAGATTTTAACCCCAAACACAGCTGATATAAACAAACCCTTTTTTTAAAGCTTCTACTTAACTTCCTCTTCCAAATAGTTCATTCCTCTCCCTGAACACCCTTGTGTTCAAACTGGGCAAAAAAGACATTTTTGCAGCTGCATAAAAATCCGTCATCGGTGCTGCAATACTTCCTGGGCAACATTCGTAAGAATAACCCATCTTATCAACTTAATGTATAAATACTTCTACTCTGCATAATAAATAGATATTCCGCCATAAACACAATCATCTAACCAACAAGACTAGCAGTCTTGTCACACAGTTACACATTCTCCATTCACAAGTGCATGCAAGCACATGTATTTATTATAAAAGAGATTCGATGGAACCTTGAATGCTTGTACCTAGGCCAATTTGGCCTGATGTGTAGCTATATTTGATACACATTTCCTATATGTACATACTATTACAGGCACACAGAGTTCCTTCTTCTGCTTTCACTTTTGCAGGTGTAAGTCAGGAGCAACAACACTGAAGTTAGAGGAAAGATACTGATGAAATAATGAATTACAAATATGTGCTTTTACAATCTCATGTCTTAGCTTTTCATGCCAACTGTAAGACACTTCTTACTTCATATGACACGTGGGCACAGAGGTGTTTTTACACTGAAAGTGCATGCATGCATGCCTGTTTAGTAGCTTTCTCACCAGATGTGAATGCTGTGTATGAACGTCCACAGACTGATGCACATACCTACAACAGTGAAAAGTTAGGAGTACGTGTTAGGTAGGCTAGTACATACAGGATGGCCAATGACCCCTAGAAAAATGAGTAAACTACAGGCCCAAAGGTGATCCCCTCTACTCCTGCATTGTAACTCAGTTGCCTTAAGAGACATTATTGCTTGTTACCTTCCAGCCCGAGACGCTGTGCAGGGGGTGGGCACAAGGAATCGTCGGCCACTTTCATGCCCCAACTATGGTTTTGTCATCAATGCCTGCTACACATTCAGCTTCAAGACAGACTGTACCTGGCAACGAGGTACTACCAAGTATTTTGTATAGGAATGACCTGAAGAGGACCTTCAAGGGGGGAGCTTACAGTGATGAGTTTCCTTTATTATCTTTTCTTAATAAAGTTGAAATGGGTTCATTTTTTCATGGCTAGTAGGGATACATTCAGCTGTTCTTACCTCTCTCCACTTTCGATTGATACCCGCCAAGAAGGGACAAGCAATTCCCCAGCCCTGCTGCAATGTCCTGTGTGAAGTCAGATGTTGGCTGTACAGAAACAGTCTGCTTTTATTGCTCTTACACCTCTCTCCTACTGTTCTTAGATTTAGGCCACTGCATACCTCATGCCATAATTCTTTTTAACCCTTCGTTTTAAGACACCCCAAGCTATAAAGGGGAGGGGGACAGAAGCTTACTCAGGTGGTTTTGTTTCTTTGCTTTTACTAAAATCCAACACAAATAAAGCCACGTTCATTAACCGTGTAAACATGCATAGCTCCAGTGGAGTTTAAGACTGCCTTGAACTTAGCTTTTAAATGGGATTTCTGGTTACTGGGTAGGATCACTGCCTTGGCGACATCTCTGTGCAGACATGCACGTGTGTGAGTTTCTGTGTCGCTTTTCTTGTCGACACGCACATGCCCTCTCTGTGGTTTTGTGTATCATTAATATTTTATATACATATTTATGTGCGCATATATCCAAAATGGTTCATATGACATGATGACGCACTGTCAATCACAGTGGGTTTGTTTCCTGGGTCTGGACTTTTGTTATTTATACTATAACAGAAAATGTTCATGTTGTATATTAAACAATACAGTAGTATGACTAAATTTATTAAGACAGTGTATCAGAGGGCATAGTCTAAAGGCAGGAGCAAACAGCATTCTCTGTTCACGAGGGGGCTTTTTTAGGTTTGCCTTTTTTGGTGTTTTTTTTCTTTTTTGCACAAAATCATCTTCAATTTGTTGAGAAACAAGTGTTTCAATAATTTTATTTATGAACATATGCAACAATGGCATGAAAATAGGATGTTGTGTGTGTGTACATCGAAACAAACTGTGGCCTCAGAAAACTAGTTTTGTGTAATCTCCCTTTTTCTCTTTTTTTGCTATGGTGCAATACCCTGATATGGTTTAGCAAATCCTAAAACTGGTAAATATGTTCAATGGCTTTAAGGTTATATCTGTCTTAAAAAAGTAAAAAATACCCGCTTCCCAGCCCTTCCCCAGACATTGCCCTTTCTAATAGAAAAGTCGTATTTACACACTTTCTTTTGCTGTGGTTTTATATTGTAACCTCATTTTTCTTTGAGAACATTGTATTTAAAAGAACCAAGCAAATTTCATTAAAACTGAAAATGCTACTAAATTATGTCTGCAAAGTGAGATGTATCTTTTAAGACAAGAGAACACAGTAAAACACCCAAACCCCAGAACATTTCTGTCACTCTCCTAGTGGGAGCAGAAGCCGTTTGGTGCAGCTGGAGGCCCTGTGGGGGGGGGGGTGGTGACCGTGCGTGCCTGTGGGCCATGTCTGGTGAGACACGGGCAGAGCACACCTCGGGCAGCGGGGGAGCGCGGAGCATTGTGCGCGGCCTCAGCCTCTGCTGCCATGCCTACAGCCCACATGGCGGCCAGTTCATCCTTGCTGCCCTCGCAGCCCACCTTCTGCGGCCAAAAGAAGTCAGGCTGTGTCAGTCACCCTGCACTCACCAGCTACATGAAGCAGCCTCGCTAAGCCAGCTCCAGCTGAAGATCAAGTCCTAAACTGGCTACCTCCCATCCACAGTGTCCCCGGCCAAAACTCACGCAGCTCCTGCGAGCGGCTGACTTTGAGAAGGTTGCTTCCTTTCCAGCCCTCTCCTCTTACCCTTCCCTCCCACCGGCCAGCCAAAGTCATTACAGAACACAATTACTTCTGCATGTAGAGTCGTGGTAATTCAAAATAAAACGCTGAGAAATTATTTCTACTCTTTGCCATAACAAAGGTGATTTCTCCACGGGTGTCCCCGTTTCCTTCAGATTCCAGCACAGTAAATTTCACATCACATATTTAATGCAAACAAGAATGACTGTTTTGCTTAGAAAAAGCACTCTTTATAAAGTTTTAGAAATATTTCCATTTGTAAAACTGTATTACTATGACCAAAATGAGATTAAAAAAACCCCCAAACTCTAATGGTATTGCAATCAATTCTTTTACAGGTTCGCAAAATCTAAATTTTCCTTGAGTTACTGTGATATGGTTTCATCATAAACTATGACTACTTTTCTATAAGAAGGAACCTTTTAATGTCCTAATTCTTTTGTTCATTATCATAGCTAGTTATCAGTAAATGAAATGAATTACAAATTTCTCTCTCAGTGTGTGACTCTTCTGCAAAGTAAATATGGTCTGTTAAATAATAATGATAGTAATAATAATAGTAATAATAATAATAATCATCACAAAAATAGACCAAATGTTCTAAATCAATGTTATTAAATCCTTGAACTAAAGTAGAGACATCCACAGATTTAAACGCAAGTTTGTGTACCTAAAACTCTATTCTGGGTGTCTATCATCTACTACGTTTCAAAGACTTTCTTAAAATCACCATATTTACATTTTTTCCTACTCCAATAGCCTGATTAAATTACATCAGAAACTGTTGTAGGTGCCAAGATATGAATTGTTATACAGACACAACCATACAACTACCAGGGGTGAGTATTTTCAGCCTCGAGTCCCCAAACAGGCTTCCCAATCCATGTATAAGCATCTAAACACCAAAAGAGTATTAAGATGTGCTCAGCAACCAACGTTTTCTAGTCAGTCTTTGAAATCAAGAAATAGACTAAAACACACAAGATGCTTTTAGCAGATATCAAAATGAGAACTCGGAGCCAGACCCTGGAGCATGCAGATCTGATAATGTAACAATTTCCTATTTTTTTCGGGGCGTGGGGGGAGGAAACACTCAACATCTTACTAGGGGAAAAGGGATTAGAAATGCTCCTGACTTTGCCAATACACTGAGGATATTGCACTGGTTTTGTCAGCTTGTGAGATGGTAAAAAATAAAGGAGAAGCTTTCACTGAAAGCTTCAAGTTTCAGCAGCAGCAGCGACAATTTGAAAGCTGGAAATGTTGCAACTGGAAAACCAAAATGTTTGATTTCTGAAAAAAACTGTTCCTGCCTGTCTTGTGGGTCAGAGCCCCAGGGCACCCCTCCCTGCCATGGGCCAGCCAGGTTGTGTCCACCATCATGAAACACAGTCAACTTCTTGTCGGGGAGGAAAATGCTGCATGAAAACAAACTGGTCCAAATGCATCATGAAAGACAAAAATCCCTCAGACCTGGACTGTGGAAGGCAACAGAAGTCTTAATCTTAACAGGAGATCCATTACCCCAGTTTCTCAATTTTAATTTTTGATGCATCTTTTTTTTTGGGCTACACAGACTCCGAATTTTCAGGGCTGGTGAACATGCAATTCTCATTAAAGTCACTGGCAGCTGCAGACATGCAGCGTTTCTGCAATCCTGCCATAATTGCCAGAAGATGGGTCTTCAGAAAACAGGACGGCCAAAAATTTGCACTTTCACTGAAAATGGGATAGACAGGAGTGAGAAATCCAAAGCCGGGCTTCAGGCAGTAGGAGTTCATCACATTTAAACAAAAAAAGGGTGCAGCGAGCATGGCTGAAACCATGCTCTTGCTAAATGAACAGATCCCTGTTAACTGCAGCAAGACTTTTGCTGCATTTAGTGTTACAACATTTTATTTATATATATTTTTTTTTTCATATAAGGGAAGGTCTCACTGCTTTAAAGCCCGTCCCAGGACACGGAACAATTCCTGGTTTTATCTGTCCCAACCACACATATGAACCATGTGAGTGATAGAGGGCAGCTGCTGCTGTTGCTGCCGCTGGTGGCGGCTGCAAATCACACAAACCAACGCCTTCCTGTCCCTTGGGAGAGAAGTGAAGGTTCTGGTTTATAAGCAGTTAGAGAAGAAAAAAAAAGAAAAGAAAAAAAAAAATCTACACCTTGCAGCAGACAGTGAGCCTGGGGCTGGTGGGGTGAGGAAGTTAATCAGCACCGAGCAGGCTGTTCGGGATGAGGCCAAACAGATGGCTCGTCTCTGAAATGGCAAAACGGGAAGCAGATGTGGCCACCGCTTCTCCCTACGCATAACTGGGAACCAGCCGGTTGGTGAGGAAATTTGCATAACAAGGATAATTTGGTATCAAAACTGTCCCTAGAAGTGATCTGAATGGATCTGGGCACAGTTGACAGTTTTCACTTCTTGTTTCCCACTCAATGTTCGACCAGATTAAATTTTAATTTTGAACCTACTGTTTGCCTGAGGTTGCTCTCAGGTATCTTCTAGGGAAACCTATGATGCAGGCAGGGAGGACTCGGCAGGTCTCTACTGAAGCTTTTGGGGCCAAAACCCTGATCTCTGTTCAGTCAGTTGAAATTCTAGTGACCAATTTCAGTGGGCCCTGATTTTCAATTTAAATCCATAAGCTTCACGTCCTATGTTCTATGAACAACCAGCAAAACCGAGCCTGAGCTAATATCCTCTATTTGCATGTACCGAAATGCATAGAGCCTGGATGTGGGTATGCTACAAGCCTGGGCTAATGCCCTTTTTCAGCTCCTTACTACCAAGAGCAGAGCCAAGAGCCCCAGCCGAGCCCAGCACCTCTCCCCGCTGCCCCGGGGGAGCGGGGTCTCCAACTGCAACACCTCGCCAGCCTTTGCACCTGCCAGCCGGCACAAAAAAGCTTTACCAAAAAACCTGGGAAAATAACATGAATATTGAGGGGGCAGTTTAACACGTAGGTATGATGTACTACAGATAAAGGAGGGGTTTCTTTTTTTCTATTCCTCCCTATTTTGTTTCAAAGGACATGGTAATGTCTGTTTGACTACAGCTTTTACTTTATAGTGTTCCTGCTGCATTGACAAGGACTAAATACATTGCAGCCTTAATGCATCATATAAATTAAAGCAGAGATCCAAAGAGCTCTTAACATTAAGGGAGGTTCAAATCTGGATTCAAACACTCCAGTTTTGTTTCACTGACAGTTGTAGTGTACAAAAAAAGTACCTTTATCATCTTAGGGAGATTCCTGTGTGTAGCCATGGGAGAGAATATAGGCTCATTCTCCATTGTGTTGGAGAAAAGAAGAGGGAGTAAATACTTGCTGAAAACATATATTTGTGGGCACTCACAGGACCATTGTTATATGAATTTTACTTTTTTTTTTTAGCACAGCACATATGCGATTTACCTCCCCACCCCAGAAGTCCTACTCTGAAACATTCACAAACTATTTTTGCATTGCATCCAGTCACTTAGTTCTAGACTAATAATATATATAGTATTTTATTTGCATAGTCTAGCAAATGCACATGGGAAATGCACTTAACACACTTGCACATGTATGTAGGGGGTTTTTTGGACTCATTAAATATTGGTACAAATTAGAATGATTACTTCTGCTTTGGAAACATCTGTCTTGCTATCCCTTTGTAAATGTAAGCTGGCTGAGACACAAACCAGTTTTATAAGGTCTAACGCTGATATTATGATAGTACCTGACAGGAGAATTTCTACTGAAGTAACCAGAGTAAACCTGAATAAGTGAAAATAATTAAGCTGCTGAAGAACACACAGTACTAACAGACCCTGTAGTTCATGCACGTACAGCCTGCTGCTTCTCCCCAAGTCACAACCACATTGTATTTAACTGACCTTTAAACAAAGATTGCATCCTGATCAGCAGAAAGCGTAGAAAAACACAAGAAAAGCTAGAGTGGTTTTAGGAAGAGAATGAAATGCACATATAAATAGACTAAGAAATTTAAAATTAAGCATTTTCAACAAAATTCCAAAGTCCAAACCAGGAGAAGGAGACTATAGGCATCTGCCTGAGTTTCATTAAATAGTTCTTGATAGCTGAATCATAATTTGGTCATTGAAGGTAGGGGCAAATGTACCAGAAGTGATAGGAAGACCAGAAGGGAAATGAAGGGTGGTAGAAGATTGGGTGGAAAAATTAACACATCAAGTTCAGCAGTGAAGAAATTACTCTCTACCATGAGGGTTATTACCACAGAGTTAAGAAAAGCCAAAACCAGTGCATTTCAAGGAAAAAAAAATTCTACCATTCTTAATAGTTGCATGCCTTTTATACTATTGAAGAGTTGGTCTGTTCTCCTGATTATCCTTAAAGCTAAAATCAATTTGTGAACTAAAACTATTTTTTGTTTGGATTTTAGCAACTTCCCCCCCCGTCCCCACCAAATCCAGACAGCCAATGCAGGTGTTCTCACTATACATTCATACTTCCTTTTTTCTTCAATACCTGACAAAGCAGAGAATCACATAGTGTAAATCCTTTTTAACAATTCCTTTCATGTTGTCATTAACGTTAAAAAAAATTCTCTTCTCTTAATATCCCAGTCTCCGGAGACACACAGTTCTGGAGAATATCCATTTTTGTTTCAAATACAGGAGGTGTGTAGCTCTGTTGACTGGGGGTGGGGGTGTAAGATTACAAGAAGTGGAAATGACTCTGAACCAAAAAGGAATATCATTTCATCCTATTATCTTTAAATTTATTCTATAGTTTCCAAAGTCCAAGATACAATTTCTGAAAAGTTGGTACACAGCAGCGCTACTGTGAAACTATTACATCCTTCCCCCTTCCCTGAAAGGGAAATTGTAGCACAAAAGAAGCCTAAATTCCTTATGCAAGATCATGCTATGAGCTTTTGACAAAATCAGGATTGGTAGCCAGGTCTGCTAATACTTGCTTATTCTCCAGCCACAGACTAGGCTTCCTCTTCAGTGGGTAGTAAACTCAGGAATCCATATTTGCAGACCTTTGCACTAAGAGCTGTAAAAAGGCCACAGGTCTAAGAATTCAGGCTTTAGATTACATCAAAGTGTGTGTGTGTACTATATGTGTATACACTGTATGTGTGTCTAATTCAAAATATTCAATAATTTATGTATTTTAACCAACAGTTGCCAGTTTTCCTTCCACTTCTTTCTTTGTTACTGAAAACATCTTATGTTACCTAAATTTGAAAGAATATTTTGACAAAACATACAAAGATACATAATCCTTTCCATGATCAGTTGTTGAAGTTAGACAACTTCTGCCTTGCAAATCTCTTTAAATGATGCACAGATAAAAAGGAAAACAATATTGGGAGCAGGGCCCTCTGTCTGATGTACGGCACTGTGGGCCCTCTCTCAGTGTGCCTATAAACACATAAGGAGCTGCTCAAATAACAGTTTTGTGGTAACCAACCGATTTAACAAACTGGGATGCTTTTCTAAGCCTTAAAAACACAATGCAAAATCACTCTATTTACCATCCCAGCTATCTCAGGAAAAATAAAAAAAAAGAAACAAAATACCTACAGGGCAACAGCCATGTGAAAATATCATGCTCCAAAGAAAAAGAAATCTATGATGGCTTTAGGTAGCAGGCTAATTTACAACAGAAAACAGAAGGCTCGCTGGAAACTTTGCACAAATACCAACGTGCAAAATAGAAACTTCAGATAAGCTGTGGAAAGAGGGTGGGATTTCCAGAAAACAGGGAAGGACTTGTTACACCCTCCTTGTCAAATTTTGCAGGATCACCAGAGCTTCTCTGGAGAAACAGTATGTGCAGAGGGGGAAAGCTAAGAGCTTTCCTTTTGGTTCTGCTTCTCCTAAATAAACTGCTTGCCTAATTTCCTTTGCAATTAGAGAAATATTTGACTCAAAAACCCATCCTTTCCACATCTTACTGTGCTGTGTATATTTGCCACCGAGCCTCTGGCCGCTTCCACCATTTTATATTATGAAGATGATATAATTATATCAATACCTTACTTTTTGTCTCAAACCCTAGGTTGCACTAACCTTAAGCGAGGCAAAGGCACCGGGGCAGTGAGAAGAGGGAGGCTGGTGCCATTCGGCAGCTCTGAGCAGAGCCTCTCCAAAAGGCGGGCAAGGACGGAGGGACAAGTCCCTTCGCCGTTTCATGCCACGCCAACACGGGAAGTTACGCAGCCTGTCTTTCTCAGGGTTTTCTGAGGTCATCCCTGAAGCTTTTTCTCCAGCAAAGCAGAATAAATGCTTTGCCGTAGGTAGGCTAGCGGGGTCTTGCTTTCTAAGCTCTCCCATCGCAACTGCCTCCTGGCAACACGCCACTCAGAGCCCTTGCCCAGCGTACGCACGCCCGGCATCTTCAGCCTGGGACGTGGCCTGCTGAAGCCCATCAGCTCCTCGGGCGTCCCAGCTGCAGCAAGGGCATGGGACTATGCAGAGGGAAAGCAGGCAGCGCCCCAGCCCTGGCCCTCAGCCATCAGACAACCGCCTCAGGGGCATCCATCTGCCTCCAGCCTTAACCAGGCACCTCAAGACACCCCATTTTTTCACCAGGGATGTATTCAGCCCCACAGCACACCTTGGTGAGTTGGCTAGCATGTAGTGAGAAAGGAAATGCCTAGAAGGAACAAACACACAGAGGTTTGGTGGCAGTGGGGAGGGGAAAGTAAATTTATGCAATCTAAAAAAATATTTGGGGGCAGTAAAATATGAAAAATAATTGCTTCAGAAAATTGCACTGTGCTCATTCTTGGCTTCCTTAGACTAAGCCTGCCTCTGCATCAGGAAAACACTGGGAGGAATGAAGGCAGATGTAAAACACACTGGCTTTTGCAGTTAGCTTTCTAAAAAGTTTTATTGCAGTGAGAAGAAAAAAAAAAAAGACTAGTACAAATGCCATGTACTATCAGCATACAAAAAGTGGGCCTGGAAACAGCTCCTGCAAAAATGCATTTTTCAGAGAGGGGTTTTATTATTTTTTTTTAAGGTAGCCTCATATAAGTTTCAATTTTAACTATGTGTCAGGAAAACACAAAATAAGGGTTCAGATTGACTTATGCAAGTCTTGAAAAGCTACATAACAAATTCCCGGACCCCACAGGGTACCTTAGCCTGCTTTAGACACAAAAATTAAGTACAGGATCCGAGAGTGCGCCTCTCTCCATTCGATAGGCAGGACAGCTGTGTTACACGGCATCATCCCAGACACCAACAGGAGACTCCTCCAGCAGTCACCCCTAGCAAGAGTTCAGCAGCAGCATGTTCAGACCCATAGGACAGAACAAGAGAGAGATGTTATCACCATTTCCTCTCTCTTCCCTCAGATGACTGGTCTTTAAAGTGAATGCTCCCTTCGAAAAAGGGAATTGCAGCGGCATACGGCCTTCCCCCCCCCCCCGACCATCCATGCCACCGCCCTATGCCACTGCCTTTCCAGGGATTTGCCGAGCGGCACTACCGTGTCGCAGACCGAATCTGTAGTCCAGTAATTTGTTGGTTCAACAAAAGGCATGGCTGAAATAAGCAGCCTGACTCAAGGAGTGTACGCTTCCTGTTGTTGGCAGAAAGTGAGACTTCACACTGTTCCCCCTTGCTTCCTTTAAAAACAGTGCCAGGAATTGATGTAAATTGGCTGCAAAGCATCTGACCCACAAAGCAGGGAAGTGAGAAACTGTAGGACTCGGGAAGACAGAGCAATATCAGCCACCTCTATCTAAATATATATGGGGTTTTAATATACTTGATCAATGATCATGGGTGGCATCAGCGATTTTCACTTGAAATGCGCTCAAGGGGCTGCAGTCTTCAGCAGCTCCGGAGAAGTCTTTCTCTGGAGAAATCAGTCGAGTGGTTTCTTCAGTCACGAAAAGTCTCTACAGCACCGACCACAGACGGGCGCGCCTGACGCCGCCCAGACACCTCCGTCGAACATTAGCAGAGGGATCGCCCAGAGAGTTAACAAATTCCCCAGCACGTAGGAGGTCTGTCTTCTGGGACTTCTGTCAGGTGGGTCCGGAGAAGGTCTCTGCGCCGCTGGGCTAAGAGTGGTGCCAGATGTTCGACCCTGTTACAACAGCACTAATGATTTTTACTTGCCAGGCAACATGAAGGCAGCAACAAATGCCATTTGCTGTCAACTAAAACTCAAATGAATTGAGATTGTTGAATTAACTGGGCTCAGCTCCTGTTCCGTACTTCTTACGTATCTACATTCCAACCCATTTTCAGGATCTTCAGCCTGGGAGGCTGCTCATATCTGCTCATTTACTCTGCTATTAAAATTCCAAAGAGCGAGGATCAGTTTCAACACAAATGCACTCTATCGGCATTTTCACCACCTTTCCCAACCCCAGTGTAATACTACAGCCTGAGACACAAGGCAAAATTAAACTTTAAAAATCCTAGCTTTGTTACATAGGGAGTTCTAGAGATGTCAGGCTGCTTTTCACAGCTCCCTCCAAAAAAATGACCTTAAAAATCCAAGTCCACCCAACGAATCAACAACAATCCTTAATAAAATGCCAGTAACGACTCATTAACACTGGGTGACTTTAAGTGACAAAACAAGGAAACATCACTTTGACTACCCTTGGGCTTTCCTTAAGAAATTGGGTGGCCTTCTTTGGGAAAAGATCCCCATCTGGTGGCAGGCTGTAAAAAAGAACAAGTCAACACTACGGGTGCACTACTTTCCCTTGAAAAGACGGCTATTACTAGAAATGGAGTGCATTTGTTGTGGATAAATTTTTCTCCACACATTTCTAAACCTTGGATAGGATAGACTGAGCAAGGCATCTTTTAGTCTTGCTAAGTCTGTCCTAAATGCATGCCTAGCAAAAGCATTTGAGCTCATCTGGCTCACGTATCCCATCGCACAATTTTTCCTGCCTACAGTGCTGTGGGAAAGACATCCCCAGGCTGCGGATGATGAGAAGCAGCAGTACCGTTGCCACCTGCATCTGCAGGCAGATGTGCCCAGGCTATTAGGACTCACCTGCAGACAATGGCTAGATCCCTCTCTAGCGATATAAATAAGGCGGTACTCCCTTCCCACTGCTGTACGGGCAATAAGAGTCTCAAAAGACACAATTTTTTATGGGGATTACGTTATACAGATAAAAGGTAACCCTCCCTGGTATAAATCATGCTTCCTCTGGGGTCACTAGAGGATGGGGTTGTACTATTGTAACTATCTGGGGAGTTGTACTACCATAGCTATTTTTAAAAGCACACAAGAAAAAGATTTCACAAATGAAACCAGAATGGAGCACTCCCCAGCATGCTCAAGTTTGTCCCTTCTAAGACATTGACAGGCAGAACGTTAGCATATATTTTTAGCAGATGACAGCAAAACTTTCTGAAAATTTGATCTTGAGTTCTCTTGCATTTCTTTGGTGCAAAACTTCTGGGTTTGGAACGACCTCTCTCACACCTCTTCTTAGTTCTTTTCTTTTCATATTTGGGAAAAAAAATCCATAGGTGAAATAATAATGAAGGCCAACGTTCTCCTTCTTCAGAATATTGGATTAAGTACATGAGCACAAGCTATTTCGTGACAACTCTTGTAAGAAATTTCATCGGTTACATCAGATCTGCATGGAGAAGCAGTCACTAGTTGTACTGGCACAAAATACAATCATTTATTTGGAAAAGGAGAAAACAGACTTGTAGGTCTTAAGCACCACTAAGTAATATTTCCAACTGGTGATGCCTCTTAATCAAAATGATTCTGAGTAACAGGTTTAGGTGGAAGGACCATCCCAAGTGACAGAGACGTCCTTTCCTCTGGCTGTAGGTAAAAAGATATCAAAAGACAGTTTTACTAATATCAGTAAATAGAGTAAAAAATCATAGAAGCTACTCTAAATTTAAAAGCGAAAGCCTAGGCAATTTCATCTCTCATTACATTTCAACCCACAGTACAGAACTCAGAACTCAAAAAGAATTGGGTAGGAATTTTCTCAAGCCACTGCCTGGAAGTTTGTCATCTACTTCTAAAAAAAAACCCAACTCAGTAGTATTTTTTTTTCCTGACTGTAAATACACAATCATTCTAGATGGTCTTTCAAAGCAACGCATTAGCAGACCCATCCTTTAGTTTCATGTGCCCAGGTGATTCCACTTTACAAAGCCCAGTGAGAAGTTCAGATTGCAGTATTCCAGTTTCAAACGCAGGCAAACTAATCTGAAACTGGAATTTTCTACCAGCACAATGTAAGGAAAGCCTCAGCTCCTGGAAGCTTTTCTCACGTGGCTTTGGAGAAAAGCCTCAGAACAGCCCAGCTGTATTTCTAGCTTGGATGTTTGATTATGCTGCGTACACCGGCACCCAAAGGAAAGCGTGGTATGTTCAGAAGTACGACAGACCACAAGACACCGCCCTACCCGTGAAGTCTACGAACTAATGCAACTCAAGCAGAGGGGCACTCTCAGGCTTAGGGCGTTGTTAGGGAATCTGAGGGACCATCTAAGCCGCACACATCCACATCAGGATGAACTCCGTGGCTGTGATGCTACAGCCAAATCCATGACAGCAGCAGCCTTGCCCCTGCTTGAGCTTCACAGCTGAAGGTTCCCCTTTTCTGGTTCCCTCCTCCCTGCCCAGCTAACGACTCCAGTCATGCATGGGTGGAGAAGCGGCAGCCGTTCCCCTTTCCCCAGTAACCTACAGTGCACTGCATCATCCCTCTGCCAGCCAAAAAGCAGATTCAGTGTCTTCTCAGCAACCCTGTAGCTGCCGTTCACTTCCCTTGACCCTCAGCTTCTGAAAGAGAACAGGATTGCCTTTTGCTTGCTACTGCATCTTCCTCCGCCACAAGAAAACAACCTAATATTCCTCTAGAACAGGTGATGTGCCTTGGCAATATGGGAATATGAATACAGGACACATCTTACCTTCTGTGAGTCTTTTACAACTCTTGCATGATATTTTCTCAAGACAGAAATTATTAAATTACTCTAACACCAGCGCACAGTTAATTGTAAAACCCTATTCCAAGTGCAGTTATAGACAAATGGCAAGGCCATGCCAAAGAAGATTTCACATGGGTCTTCCCTGCGGCAATGTCAATGGCTTCATTAGTGACTGAAGTGATGGAAGAGGGAGGCTCCACTGCATAACTCTGCTGTTGAAACCAAGCTGGGAAAGATGGGAAAACACAGCAACTTCAGAAGAGCTCTTCTGAAAATGACCTACAGACTGAAAAGAAAAAACAAGCATCATGCCCCAATGAAAAGTTCACCTATCTTCCACCCTTTCCGTGAAGAAATGTTTCCTAATATCCAATCTAAACCTCCCCTGGCACAACTTCAGGATATTTCCTCCTGTCCTATCACTTGCTACTTGGGAAAAGAGACCGATCCCCACCTCGCTCCAACCTCCTTTCAGGTAGCTGTAAAGAGCTATCGATAAGGTCTCCCCTCAGCCTCCTTTTGTCCAGGCTAAACAACCCCAGATCCCTCAGCCATTCCTCCTAAGACTTGTGCTCCAGACCCTCCACCAGCTTCGTTGCCCTTCTTTGGACACGCATTGATGAGCCATTGGGGAAGAATTTTGCCTGTCTTTTTGATCTTGCTAAAGAAGGACCCAGGCAAGAAAGCCATTTCACTAATGGTTAACATTAAGTATGTATCAGATTGTGTTTGCATAGCAGCATATACTGTGTACAGGCAGTCCTGAGTGCGATCATATCATCACTGGTATGGGTACGAACATTCAGTACTAAAAATGGTTTAAGTCCAAAAAGAGAACAAGGCTTTTTTAAGTACTGAACATTTTAAAGAACAAACTAGGCAAAACATGCACCAGGAATCACAAAAAGTAATTCACCCGACATGAAGTGAGAATCTGATGATTTCTTAGAGTCCTTTCCAGACCCATAACTTTGTGATAATGCAAACTTGGCTTCACGTGTATGAGCCAAGATTATATGAAGCTTCTGACCCAATGGGACAAAAGCAAGCATTAGAGATCGATCAGTACTGCAACTGCTTATAGCTGCAGCCCCGTACACGACTGCTTTTCTGCAGATAAGGTAAAGAATGGTAATAAAATATTAAAAAGTAAGGCTAAGAAATCTAGTCCTTGGGAATTTTATGTTGGTATCTTCGCTAAGCACTGCAGCTATGTGAATTGTTCTGCCGAAGGCATCTATGCTGGGTGCAGGCGTGAAGGTTTTGGTAGTGGAGGGGGCTGCAGGGGTGGCCTCTGTGGGAAGAGGCCAGGGGCTGCCCCGTGCCGGGCACAGCTGGGTCCAACGGACCCACGGTGGAGCAGATGTCCACGCTGCAGCCCATGGACAGCCCATGCCGGAGCAGATGGATGTTCCCGAAGAAACTGTGGCCCACAGAGTGCCCACACCAGAGCAGAGGAAAAAGATGAGGGGGAAGGAGCTGCAGCCAGAAACTGCTGTGTACTGACCGCAACCTCCCACCCCCTCCGAGCACCGTGGTGGCAGGGTAGGAGAGCTGGGAGAGAAGTCAAGTCTGGGACAGCGGGGAGGAAAGGTGTTGTTTCATTGTTTGTCTTTTTTTTTGTTTCTCACTACCCAAATTTATTTTAATTGGCAATAAGCTAATTTTCCCCAAGCCGAGTCAGTTTTGCCCACAACGGTAACTGGTGAGGGGTCTCCCCATCTTTAGCTCGACCCACAAGCTCTCTCATCCTATTTTCTCCCCCCCGTCCCAATGAGGAGGGGGTGTGAGTGAGGGGCTGGGTGGGCAGCTGGCTGTCAGCCAAGGGTAACCTCCCAGAGCATCTCTCTAGGGAAGAAAACTACTCACGAGCCTCCTTCAAAACTCTCCCAAGCCCCAGCTTTCATTTAAATTTCAAAGGAATGCGCACTCATGAGTTTGAAGACAAGTGCAAGCATTGTTTGTATATCTCCAGTTCAAAGCATCCTCTAAGTCGTAAGAAATGTAAGTGCTCACCAAGACCAATCCCTCACTGCCATCAAAATTGTAATTTTAATAGGAAAAGTGGTTTTTTGGTTGTGGGTTTTCTCCCAATGACATGTTGCCTTGGGCGTAGTTCCATAATTTCTATCAGAAAAACAGAAATCGCCTTATTTCAATAGGACAAACTTACCGATGCTCTTAGAGGCCAGTCTAAGAAATAGAAAGAGTGAATTTATTTAAAAGAAAAAAAATAGTGAATCCATTTCTTTCATCCACTTGCCATCAGCAGATGATGATCATTGCTGCTTCATCAGCTTTTCACCTACTTGTGCTAGCACAGCTTTCTATAAATGAAAATTCATCCGGGGATTTCATACTGCTCTGAGACCATTTACCTAACTCAAATACAAGACGCACTGAGAAAATGAAGAGTCTGAATTGCCTTGATTATTAATAAGACCTCACCTTTCCAGGACGGCAATTATTTACCTTTATTTAAGAGAAACTAAGAGGTTGTGCACCAAATGTTACTGAACCACAAAACCAGAAGGGAGGCCTGCACTTCTCCTTACAAAGTTCAGCCAGCCAAAAAGAATAAATGATGAAGTACAGCGGTTTCTGCATACACTAAACAGATCCATTAAGGTGGATTTATCTGCACCATTTCCCTTAAATTACAACCACGCCCTACTTCTGTGCAATTTGCTGTGTTTTGTGAAATTACGTTGCCGGCCATCTAATCTCTTGTTTGGTGGCACTGTTATAGCGGGTTATGAAATACAAATCGGGCTAATATTGGAAGTCCTGCTGACTGGTGAGCCCTGCCGCAAAGCCTGAATATTGCTAGGTGGCTGAAGAGAGAGTCATATTACCTGCACCATTACTAAAAAAGAGTAAACTTTACCTAACGTTCCCTTCCACTGTTCCTATGTGTTTTCTAAAACAAAAGCATGCTCACGTACTTCCAGAGAGTGCCAAGTGATGAGTCACGTAAGAAGCAGGAGGAAGAATACTCCTGCCCGGTGCTGAGGTTCTACCTTTTCTCTCGATCACAAGTTCCACTTTGCAGAAGACCAACATAGCGGCACAGCATTTCTCTCCCAGGCCTTGTCATCTGAGGAGGCATTTTAGTCTCTGTCACCACGTGCATTCTCACTGCTCCTGTCAGCAGAGCCCTACCCATTACAAGATGGATATTCAGATACACAGGTGAGCACGGTACGCTCACGTACCATACCAGAATAATTCCCAGCAGAAATAAGGCAATTATTTAATTGTACACAAGGGTTTTATTACGCTTGAGCAACCCTTAGGTTTACTAGCCAATTAAAACTCTCTAGGGTTTTCATTCACTTGCCTGAGAAAAGATTTTAAAGAACGTGTTTTCATTAGGGTTGGAGAGATGTTTGGAGACAGCGAGAATCTTACTGTTGTGGTTTGACCCCAGTCGGCAACCAAGCACCACACAGCCGCTCGCTCACCCTCCTCCACCCCACAGTGGGATAGGGGAGAGAATTGGAAAAAAAAAAGTAAAATGCGTGGATTGAGAGAAATACAGTTTATTAGGACAGCAGAGAAAGAGGAAATAGTAATAATGATAAAAGAATATACAAAACAAGTGATGCACAATGCAATTGCTCACCACCCGCTGACCGATGCCCAGCCCATCCCCGAGCAGCAATCGCTGGTCCCCGGCCAACTCCCCCCAGTTCATATACTGGGCATGACGTCATACGGTATCGCACAGCCCTTTGGCCAGTCTGGGTCAGCTGTCCTGGCTGTGCCCCCTCCCAGCTTCTTGTGCCCCAGGCAGAGCATGGGAAGCTGAAAAGTCCTTGGCTAGTGTAAGCACTGCTTAGCAACAACTATACCATTGGTGTGTTATCAACATTATTCTCATCCTAAATCCAAACCACAGCACTATGCCGGCTACTAGGAAGAAAATTAACTCTACCCCAGCGAAAACCACGACACTTACCTAGTACATGTTTATAGCTCTCCAACACTAAACTTTTGTAAATCAGGTTGGACCACATCGCACATTTCTTCTTACAAAATAATCAAAGTATTCCACTTTCACTATTCCAGAAATTAAGATACATTCTCATACCTGAATTTTTACACCTCTGCAAAACAGTTTCTAATACATACCATACTTTACAAAAACATAAAGCTAAGAATAGAACTGACTTTTTTTATGTTTAAATCGGGATGAGCTCTAAGAAATGCCAAGTCTTCCAAATTATTCTGAACTCAAGGTTCACTATAGTCTCAGGGCCCCTGTAGTTCCCAAATGGCTTTAAGAAAATGCCAGCTAAAGAGCGTTGATCCACTTTCAGAAAAATCTAAGTACGACTGGCTTTTAAGCTCTGCATTTTCCCCAAGAGGAGAAAAAATGCTTTTGAGAAACTGAAGATAAAGCACGGACACCACTGCAGCCAGCTCTGCCGTGCTAACAAAAGAATCCCAAGGAAAGCTTTGAACTCATTTTCCATTCGGGGCAGCTCTGTCCAGGCAGTGGGCGAGGACAGGTTACGTGAACCTAAGGCTGTGCATTTCTTTCGGACCTTAGGTAAGAACACCAAGTACAAGCTGGCGAGGAAGTTTACCATTGTCACATGAAGATTTTTGAAGGAGTGCAGGAACCCAGTTGATGTTGGGACACGGGATTTCTCCTTCCCGGCCACCAGAGCCCAGTCGGGTGCGCTCTCAGACTGAGGCTTCTCCCAGCTTAGTTTGATGGATGCAGCTGCCACTGGTTTTGCTTGCGGGTCCAGCCAGGAGCGAGGCTGAGCCCCTAATGCAAAGCGGCAGATACACACAAACGTGCACACACACACACACAGAGAACACAGCGCGAGCAGTGCTTGTACCAGCACGCACATACACAGCAAACGCGCTCACATAAACCCAACAGCACAGCCCCGTCTCGTCCTGCATCTCCAGCCAACAGGACTGAAGCTCACCAGCGAGCCACGCAGGGCCCCGCACTCTCCAGCTTCACAAGAATGTAATCTTTTACATCTTCGATGTAATCTTTTTGGACTTCAGTAAAGCTTTCGATACTGTCTCTCACAGTATCCTCCTGGACAAAATGTCCAGCATACAGCTGGATAAACACATCATGCAATGGGTGAGCAATTGGCTGACGGGTCGGGCTCAAAGGGTTATAGTAAATGGGGTTACATCGGGCTGGCAGCCAGTCACTAGCGGGGTGCCACAGGGATCCATCTTGGGGCCAGTGCTCTTTAACGTCTTCATAAATGACGTGGATGCAGGACTTGAAGGTTTGCTATCTAAGTTTGCTGATGACACAAAATTGGGAGGAGCTGTTGACACGCTCGAGGGCAGAGAGGCCCTGCAGAGAGATCTGGACAAATGAGAGAGCTGGGCAATCACCAACCGTAGGAAGTTTAACAAGGGCAAGTGCCGGATTTTGCACCTGGGACATGGCAGCCCTGGATGTACATACAGACTGGGGAGCGAGAGGCTGGAGAGCAGCCCCGTGGAGAGGAATCTGGGGGTTCTGGTTGACGGCAAGTTGAACACGAGCCAACAGTGTGCCCTGGCAGCCAGGAGGGCCAACCGTGTCCTGGGGTGCATCAAGCACTGTATTGCTGTCTGGTCGAGGGAGGTGATTGTCCCGCTCTACTCTGCACTGGTGCGGCCTCATCTTGAGTGCTGTGCGCAGTTTCGGGCGCCACAGTACAAAACGGATACAAAGCTACGAGAGAGTGTCCAGAGGAGAGCCACGAAGATGGTGAAGGGTTTAGAGGGGAAGCCGTATGAGGAGCGGCTGAAGTCACTCGGTCTGTTCAGCCTGGAGGAGACTGAGGGGAGACCTCATCGCGGTCTACAGCTTCCTCACAAGGGGAAGAGGAGGAGCAGGTGCTGATCTCTTCTCCCTGGCGACCAATGGTAGGACCCGAGGGAACGGCAGGCAGATATGCCAGGGGAGGTTTAGGTTGGGCATTTGGAAAAGGTTCTTCACCCAGAGGGTGGTGGAGCACTGGAACAGGCTCCCCCGGGAGGTAGTCACAGCGCCAAGCCTGACAATATTCAAGAAGCATTTGGACAACGCCCTCAGACATACGGTGTGAATTTTGGGGTTGTCCTGTGCGGGGACAGGAGTTGGACTCCATGATCCTTGTGGGTCCCTTCCAACTCAGGACGTTCTGTGATTCTAAGACCACCACGCTCGTGGGGCCTTCAAACATCGCCATGGGATTTAAGTGTGTCTAACATCCATGCCCAGACCCTGAGCCCCCTTACTCTGCCACAGGCTCAGATCTTGGCTCTTTCCAGGTGCTGGGCTCCTCCTCCGTGCCAGCTAGCCCAGCTTCAAGTTTGCTCGTGAGTTTTGTTAGTGAAGTCTGCAGGCGCAGCGGGGTCCCTGCAGCACCTGGCCCTAAGCACACTGCCTAGCCCACGGCTGGCCCGCAGGTCCTACAAGCCCCTATGACCCAGGGCCTCTTCTCCAGCTGCAGGTGCCCAGACCTCCTGAGAGCAGACCTCCACAGGCACAGCCGCAGCACAGAAAGTGAGGTCAAGCAGAAAATCGTCAGAAAAAGGATTTAATAAGCAGCTGGGACGGACTGCAGCGACGCGGCTGGCGCAGGGCTGTCAGACAACAGCACTGCTTACATGAGACCGTCCCCCTTTATCCACCCTCCTCATCTTCCCACATCCACCCTGACTCGTTCCTTCCCCTGCTCCTGTCTCTTCCCAGACAACCCGCCCCTCACTACTTTTCCCCATCAGTCCCAGTTTCGCTACAGCCCTGCCCAAAACTGGTACGTCTGGTATCACACCTGGGTCCCCTCAGCCTAGCACGGCGTCACTGATACAGCACAGGGGGCCCTGCAAGATCCCCCCCAATGCTCCCTTCAATTCTACGCGAGGTGTGACTATCTCCCCCTTAACCGCCAGCGAAATTCGGCCACCTTTCACAGCAGCCGTCTGTAATTTTTGTCAGCTTCTCGCTCTGTTACTTGGGCTCAGCAGTTTCTCATGTCGTGACCAGCAGTTTCTCACGGCCTTTTCAGTTGGCTAAACCTCAGGCCAGGGCCTAGACACCTGCCTGCACACCACAGGAAGATTTATTTCAAAGACAGAAACAAAAACAACTGCAGACACCCTAAATTATCACGGGCTTAATACGTGACAGTGCTGAAGAAACGTTTTGGTGACACCGCTAGGATGCGATTATCTGCCGCAGCCGAACGTCTGGTTCCAGGTTTCGTACAGCTCTAGGTCCTTCGAGGAGACGCTGGGCCGCACGGTTCTCAGGGCGCTCTCGAAGTCCAGAAAAGCGATAGGCCGCACTTGGTCTGGCGCGATGGTTGCAATGTCCGTGGACTGAAGGCTGCGGATGGGGCCCAGGGAAGCTTCTCGACAGAGCTGCGTCATGTCTGCCCCAGAAAACCCGTTCGTTTTCTTAACTATGAGTTCGATTTCCTCTTCATTTAGAGAGCAGTGCTCCTTTGACATCAGGCGGGTGACAATCTGCTTCCTAGCTGAGGCTTCTGGAAGAGGAATGTACAGTCTCTTCACGAGCCTCCTCCGGGCAGCTTCATCGATTTCCTGGGGTCGATTTGTTGCTCCAACCACGAGAATACGGTCTTCCGAGGAGGTTGCCGCCCCATCCAACTGCACCAGAAATTCAGTTTTTATTCTTCTCGATGACTCGTGCTCCCCATCTCCGCGCTGAGACAACAGAGAATCAATTTCGTCGATAAAAATCACTGCTGGCTGTTGACATCGCGCCACGGCGAACAGTGCACGGACCATCTTCTCCCCCTCGCCCACCCACTTGGAAGTCAGGGAAGAGGCGCTGATGCTAAAAAAAGTCGCTCCGGACTGGCACGCGATGCACTTGCCTATGAGAGTCTTGCCAGTCCCAGGGGGGCCAAAGAGAAGAATCCCTTTAGGAGGACCACGTAGCCCCGTGAAGATGTCCGGCCTCAGCATAGGCCAGACCACTATCTCTTTTATGGTAGCTTTAGCGAATTCAACTCCGGCAATGTCATCCCAGTTGACAGGAGGCCCGTGGTCCATGATCTCCTGCATGACCAGTTCAACCATTTTGGGCTCTATGTTCTTCAGTCGCTCATCCACAGGCAGCGACGGATCCGTTGGTCCTCTTGCGTGAGGTTTACACTGGGCGCCTCCGTTTTCATTTCCCTCTTGTTTTGGAACCGGAGGAACAAACTTGCCAAAGGGACCCCGAGATCTGCCTGCCCCCAGGGATTTTTTTACACCTCCGTATGACGAGACTGGGGCACGCTGGGGTAGGTTTTGAGATTTCTTTTGCTGGTCCACCCACAGCTGTTCTTTTGCAGTCCTGAAACCAGGAACGCTGCTCTCCTCACTTCTCTTCCCATTCCCTGAAAAACCACTGGCTTCTGTACTAATGGAAGTCTGGCACGGAGCAAGGCTAGGAACCACCGCGCTCGTGCTGCCTTCATCAGCCAGACCATAAAACGCTTTTCTTTTTCCAGAGCTTGCGGACCATGCAGGCGTAGCTGACTGACTGGAGAGAGGCAAATTTTGCCCATCACGACAGCTACTCGACATTTTCAGAGAACTACAACTTGCCGCTTCTTGACTTCCAAACAGCGGAGTCGCCTGCACACCTGTACGGACCTGTTCGTTCAAGGAGGCTGAAGAGGCAGGCAGCGTAGCCGAAGTTTTGGTCACAGGAGGCACGCTGCTTTGAAGGGACTTTGAAGACGAGGGATGCTCAGGGAGATCTGGTCCCCGCCTTGCACATTTTGCTGAGCCAGAAGAGAGTTCAGTCTCTCCGGCACTGCGGAAGATGCGGAGTTGAGGAAGCCCTGGAGCGGCAGAGGCGCTGACCCCGTTACCAGCGAGTACGCAGGCACCTCTTGGTGCCATCTGAGAGCTCTGGAAATTCTTGCCAGCCTGCATCCTCTCTTGCACACACTTTAATTCAAACACATTATCCGTTGTCAAGGCAGATTGCCACTTGTCACTGTCGTTTTGCTGACACTGTGCCAAAGTCAAAATGTTTTCAGCATAGTTATTCAAGCCAGTCTCTATGTTGTCAGAGTCAATAATCGCAGAGTATTTCTCTGCGTATTTTTCAAACAGCTTGGCAGCACAGACCGGGGAGATCTCGGAGTTTGCCCATGCATACTGAATACGCAGGATTTTGGCACGGTATTCGTCTGCCTTCTGTCCGGGCGTGCAGGCGCCAGAGGTAATAGCAAAGTAACTTTTCTGCCAGTCGCTCAGGTGCACCGTGCTGTGGGTGGGGGTTTCCATCACTGACACTGCAACACACATAAAATACCTGCTGTTATAAAATGCATCGCGCAGCTATTTGCTTTGGCTGCTCTCCCCCTTTCCTACACACATACACACGAAAGCATACGTTATTTTAATTGAGAGAAACAGCGCGGCAGATCTTGTAAGAAACCCAGCCAGTCTGGACACTTTACCATTTCCAAAAACCAACAACCAGCTTTGTGGTGTAAAGCCATTTCAACGGAGGTTCTCTCTTCTTCCTTCTTCAAAGAAAGAAAAGAAGAAGAAAAAGAAAAGAAAAAAGAGAGAGAGAGTTTGCTTCTAACCAGAGGTCTCCTGGGGAGGCAAGCAGACTGCAAAGAACGGTAACAGATGGCCAAAGAAAAATTGGCCTTGTTAAATGAAACCACCAGTGCTTTCACTCTTACTTGACAGAATACGGCACAGTGCAGAGGAGGACAGATTACGCATCACTGTCAGAATGATAAAATTTATCACCGTGATGGTAAAAAAGAAAAATGCAACGCTGAAGCTCATAAGTAAAACTCTACGTGAAGGCTCTGAGGGGAGGTAAACGTAGAAAGAATAAGCCTGAACTTAGTAAACTTTCAGATCGAGAAAATATTTACAGATTCACAGCAAATGTTGAAAACGATTTCTTCCATTTAGGACATACTAAAACCTCCCCATTTTCTATTTCAGAGAAACAAAGCTCGTGTGTGTTTAAAGCGATGCTTGTGTCGCAGCGTTAGAAAGTGGAATTTAAATGCCTGCAGCAATTTTTTAGTTTAAGAAATAGGAAAGATGACATTTGGCTAGGAAGGAGCATTTTGCTAGCCTTGAAAAGCTGTGCTCGTGTTTACGATGGTTTTTCACAGAAGGCTTTCTCTGCAACGTACCATGTGCGGAGATATTTCTGGTCACGTCAAGAATTCATCATTTCGGAAGAGACACAGGCGCAAGCAAAACTAGAGGAATCCACCGCAGCCTCAGCAGGGTTTGCAGAAAGCGCCTAACACACGGTACTTCCGATCGTCTCATCTGTCCATAAGGGGCACCCGTCTAATCTGTGACGTGACCGAAATACATCAAATTCTAATTTCTCTTTTTTTAACTTCAATAGGCACCGGGACGTTCCAGCCAAAGAATACTTAAAAACTGTTAAAGTGGAGGTCCATACGGTCTGCACCCCTTCCAACAGAGTATGGGTCAACTTGCAATCTTCTTCTGAACCCGCTGCAGACCCTCTATGAGCGCCGATTACTGTGCAGGCGTAATGTACGGGCAATACTGGGGAGACAGACCTGAAGGAATACGGGGTGGGGGCAGGGGGGGTCCTCTCTATTTACTGTCAAAAACTCCTGCATCAGCGTAAGACAACAGAGAGCACAATACGATCATGGCAGGAGGGGTTACGCACGTAATAAAATAATGAGATAAATTAATTTGTTTAGGATTTTTTTGGACTTCAGCCCAATTTTGTAGAGCTGTTTAGAAAGGTCAAAACATCTTTTCCCTACACATTCAGTGCCTTTACATGGGAAGCCAATTTAAAAAAAAAAAACCCCACACCACAAAAGTAAGATTTCCTCTGAAAAATGACTGTCAACTTTGTACCGTGAGAAGTCTAACTGGCGCCTACCGAATGAGGTGCAAATTCCCACCATAATCCCTCTGCAGCTGCATGACGGGAGAACAGGAGGTGGAAGGCTGCAGCCTTGTCTTTCTTTTCTCTAAACAACTACTAAACAACATAGTAAATAACTGTCACTGTGCACATAACTTTTTTTGCAGCTGTTGAATCAAAGACATCTTATGAAACGTAAAAGCTAAGTTCAGAAGACGTTTAGTAGCCGGCATCTGCTCCCATGAAGTATTTCCATAGCTTTACAGCATTCGGAATATAAAATCTCAAGTTCGCCACCACTTCCTAAACACTTAGTAATCACCTTCGCGAGGCCAGGGCAGGGCCCGTCAGCGCGGGAGCCCCCACCGACGCAGCCTCAAGCGGGCCGACCCCCCTCACCGCAGCGGGGCAGGGGCGGCAGGGGCAGCCGAGACGCGAGCCCCGAGGCCTCCCCGGCGGCCTCCGTCCCTCCGCACCAGGGCGAAGGGAGCCCCCGCCTCGGAACCGCCGGGGCGGGGCGGGCCGCCCCTGCGGGCTCGGCCGCGGAAGCGCAGCGAGGGCCCTCACACCGGAGGGGAGGGGAGGGGAGGGGGCGCAACGGTCGCCAACGGTCGGCAACCGCCTCCAACGGCCGGGCCCGCCGCGCGCCGCTGGGCGCGCGAGGCACCGCGGGGGGACCCGCAGCGCGGCCGCGGCAGGCGCGCGACTCCCGCCCCCCGCTGCGCGCCCGCGCCCGCGCGCACACCCACCGGCCGGGGCCGCCGCCCGCCGCCTCCGCGGATCCCGCGCCCGCTCCGCCCCGCCCCCCAACGGGGTGACGCGGCTGCGGGACGCGCGGCCAACCAGCGCCGGGGAGGGTGGGCCGAGCGGGGGGCGGGAAGGCTCGCGGCGCCGGCGTCAGCGGCTCGGGCGCGCCGGGGCTGTGGGCGGGGCGGAGAGGCCCGCGCGCCCGCCTTCCGGCTGCCGATTGGCTGCGTCTGAGCGAGCGCCCTCCAATAGGCGCGGGGTCCGTGCCTCGGGGAGCGGGCCGGCCCCGCCCCGCCCACCGCGCGCCGGGTGGGGCTGAGCCCCGCGGGCCCCGCCCCGCCCGCCCGCCCGCGCTCCGCTCCGCTCCGCTCCGCTCCGCTCCGCTCCGCTCCGGGGGGCGGTGGGGCCGGCTGGTGTCCGGGCCGGGGCGGCGGGGCCGGGCGAGGCGGGGTCGGCAGCGGGCGGCTGCAGCGGTCGAGGAGGGCGAGGCCGCGGAACGCGAGAGGCGCCGTGGCGTTTGCCGCCCGCCCGGGCCGCTTCCAGTGGCAGCGGGAAGCCGCCGCCGGTTCGGCCGCGGCGCGGCCCGGCCCGGCCCTCGGTCGCCGAGGCGAGCAGCCGCGGGGCCGGCGCGGTCGGCAGCGGAGCGCGGGTAGAGGAGCTCCTCCGCTGGTGGCGGAGCTCCGGGAGGCGGTGAGCGGGCTGGGGAGGATCGGGGAGCGCGGGGGAGAGACCGAGGCCGCGGGGGTCGCATCCCGCCTTCCCCGGGAGAGGCCCGGCGGGGCCGGAGCTGGAGGCCGCCCTGCCCGCTCTCCGCCCCCCCGAGCACGGCGGCCAAGGCACAGGGCGATGGCGGCCAAGGGACGGGGCGATGGCGCCCAGCGCTGCCCGCGCAGCCCCCTCCGCGCCCGCCCCGGGGCCCTCGCGTGGTGGGTGCGGGGCTCGGCACATGGGGCCGGACGGTGCCCAGGCCGATGGTGGCCGCCTGGCTCGGAGGTGCCGCCGGGGTCAAGCCGGCCTACGCCCCGCGTCAGAACCGCTTCCGCAGAGAAAAAAAGGCGGGACATTGTCGT
The DNA here is from genome assembly GCA_020745775.1 of Theristicus caerulescens. Classification (NCBI taxonomy): domain Eukaryota; kingdom Metazoa; phylum Chordata; class Aves; order Pelecaniformes; family Threskiornithidae; genus Theristicus; species Theristicus caerulescens. The sequence goes on from CM036558.1 coordinate 91,539,832, forward strand.
AGGGGACCGCCGTCCGAAGGGAACAGGAGGCCCAGCGTGCAGACCGGAGCCGCCACTTAGGGAAGTCTGCTGCCTCCCTGGGGCCCGGGTTACAGACGTGAAGAGAAAGCTTCCTGCCCTTGGTACGGCCCTGGGATTGCTATCCATGTTTTATTTTGTCAGGTAGTCAGCAAGGAAGTCGCAACTAGAAGTCCAAGGGCAATCACGAGAGACTTCGGGGCCCTGGGACGACTGGTTAAGGGATCAGGAGCACAAGCAGTGTTCTTCTCTCTCCTTCCAGTTGCAGGGAATGATGTGGGAAGACACAGGAAGAGCCAGCAGATCAGTGATCATGGGTCAGTCTACAGGACTCCAGGCCTGCTGGCGACAGACGAGGTACACCTGTCTCAAAGTGGGAAAAGGACCCTTGCGCAGGAGTTAGCAGGGCTCATCGAAAGAGCTTTCAACTAGATTTGAAGGCGGAAAAGGATAGGACCGGGCTCACTAGAGATAAGCCTGGGGGCAACATGCCAGTGTTTGAGGGACAGTGTGCTATCAAGGTCCTTCGGTCTGCTGTCTCAGTGGAGGTAGGGGCTGGAGAGCCATGCAGCAGCAAAGACGCACGGGCTATGGATGTGTTAGAAACCGCGTAAGCACCTGAGAATGCTCACGTAGGAACTGGGGCTTCTCCCCCCAAAAAGGTGGCAGGAGCAATAGCCCAACTGAACTGCATCTGCACCAGTGCACGCAGCACAGGCAACAAACAGGAGGAGCTGGAAGCCGTTGCGCAGCAGGAAAACTATGACATAGTTGCCATCACGGAAACATGGTGGGGTGACTCGCACAACTGGAGTGCTGCAACGGACGACTATAAACTCTTCAGAAGGGACAGGCAAGGAAGGAGAGGCAGCGGTGTAGCCCTGTATGTTAGGGAGTGTTTTGACTGTCTAGAGCTTAACGATGGTGACGATAGGGTTGAGTGTTCATGGGTAAGAGTCAGGGCCAACAAGGCAGATATCATGGTGGGAGTCTGCTCTAGACCACCCAACCAGGATGAAGAGGTGGACGAAGTAGTCTATAAGCAGCTGGGAGAAGTCTCACAATCGCTAGCCCTTGTTCTCACGGGGGATTTCAACTTACCAGATGTCTGCTGGAAATACAATACAGCGGAGAGGAAACAGTCTCGGAGGTTCCTGGAGTGTGTGGAAGATAACTTCCTGACACAGCTGGTGAGGGAGCCAGCTAGGGAAGGTGCCCTGTTGTTTGCAAACAGAGAAGGACTTGTGGGTGATGTGACGTTTGGAGGCCATCATGGGCATAGCGATCGTGAAGTAATGGAGTTTTCGATTCTGGAGAAGTAAAGAGGGGGGTCAGCAGAACGGCTACCTTGGACTTGTGGACAGCAGGGTTTGGCCTGTTCAGGAGCCTGGTTGACAGAGTCCCTTGGGAGGCAGTCCTGAAGGGCAGAGGAGTCCAGGAAGGCTGGGCATTCTTCAAGAAGGAAATCTTAAAGGCACGGGAGCAGGCCGTCCCCATGTGCCGAAAGGTGAGCCGGCAGGGAAGAAGACCGGCCTGGCTGACCAGAGGGCTTTGGCTGGAACTGAGGAAAAAAAGGAGAGTTTATGACCTTTGGAAGAAGGGGCAGGCAACTCAGGAGGACTACAAGGAAGTCGTGAGGTTATGCAGGGAGAAAATTAGAAGGGCTGAAGCCCAGCTGGAACTTAATCTGGCTACTGCTGTAAAATACAATCAAAAATGTTTCTACAAATACATGAGCAACAAAAGGAGGGCTAAGGAGAATCTCCATCCTTTATTGGATGCAGGGGGGAAACATAGTGACAGAGGACAAGGAAAAGGCTGAGGTACTTAATGCTGCCTTTGCCTCAGTCTTTAATAGTCAGACCAGTTGTTCTCGGGGTACCCAGCCCCCTGAGCTGGAGGACAGGGATGGGGAGAAGAGTGAAGCCCCCATAATCCATGGGGAAATGGATAGCGACCTGCTACACCACGTAGACGCACACAGGTCTATGGGGCCAGATGGGATTCACCCGAGGATACTGAGGGAACCGGCGGAAGTGCTCACCAAGCCACTTTGCATCATCTATCAGCAGCCCTGGCTAACTGGGGAGGTCCCAGTTGGCTGGAGGTTGGCAAAGGTGACACCCATCTACAATAAGGGTCAGAAGGAGGATCCGGGGAACCACAGGCCTGTCAGCCTGACCTCGGTGCTGGGGAAGGTTATGGAGCAGATCATCTTGAGTGCCATCAGGCAGCACATACAGGACAACCAGGTGATCAGGCCCAGTCAGCATGGGTTTATGAAAGGCAGGTCCTGCTTGACCAACCTGATCTCCTTCTATGACAAGGTGACCCACTTAGTGGATGAGGGAAAGGCTGTGGATGTTGTCTACCTGGAGTTTGGTAAAGCGTTTGACACCGTTTCCCACAGCATTCTCCTGGAGAAACTGGCTGCTCATGGTTTGGATGGGTGCACTCTTTGCTGGGTAAAAAAACTGGCTGGATGGCCGGGCCCACAGAGTTGTGGTGAATGGAGTTAAATCCAGTTGGCGGCCGGTCACAAGTGGTGTTCCCCAGGGCCCAGTAGTGGGTCCAGTTCTTTTGAGTATCTTTATCGACGATCTGGATGAGGGGATTGAGTGCACCCTCAGTAAGTTTGCAGATGACACCAAGTTGGGTGGGAGTGTTGATCTGCTGGAGGGTAGGAAGGCTCTACAGAGGGACCTGGACAGGCTGGATTGTTGGGCTGGGGCCAACTGTATGAGGTTCAACAAGGCCAAGTGCCGGGTCCTGCACTTGGGTCACAACAACCCCATGCAATGCTACAGGCCTGGGGAGGAGTGGCTGGAGAGCTGCTTGGTGGAAAAGGACCTGGGGTGTTGGTTGACAGCCGGCAGAAAATGAGCCAGCAGTGTGCCCAGGTGGCCAAGAAGGCCAACAGCATCCTGGCTTGTGTCAGGTATAGTGTGGCCAGCAGGACGAGGTGGTGTGGCCAGCAGGACCAGGGAGGTGATAGTGCCCCTGTACTCGGCACTGGTGAGGCCGCACCTTGAACACTGTGTTCAGTTTTGGGCCCCTCACTACAAGAAGAACTTGGAGGTGCTGGAGCGTGTCCAAAGAAGGGCAATGAAGCTGATGAAGGGTCTGGAGGACAAGTCTTATGAGGAGCGGCTGAGGGAGCTGGGGTTGTTTAGCCTGGAGAAGAGCAGGCTGAGGGGAGACCTTATTGCTCTCTACAACTACCTGAAAGGAGGTTGTAACGAGGTGGGGGACAGTCTCTTATCCCAGGTAGCAAGCAACAGGATGAGAGGAAATGGGCTCAAGTTGTGCCAGGGAAGATTTAGATTAGATATTAGGAAAAATTTGTTCACGGAGTGGTTAGGCATTGGAACAGGCTGCCCAGGGAAGAGGTGCAATTGCGGTCCCTGGAAGTGTTCAAAAAACATGTGGATGTGGTGCTCAGGGACATGGTCTAGTGGTAGACTTGGCAGTACGAGGTTAATGGTTGGACTTGATGATCTTAAAAGTCTTTTTGAACCTGAACGATTCTATGATTCTATTAATGGAAAATAAAAGTTTTCCTTGGGATTCTTTTGCTAGTGCTGCAGATCTGGCTCAGTGGTGTTCATGCTTTATCTTCAGTTTCTCAAAAGCATTTTTTCTCCTCTTGGGGAAAATGCAGAGCTTAAAAGCCAGTCGTACTTAGATTTTTCTGAAAGTGGATCAACGCTCTTTAGCTGGCATTTTCTTAAAGCCATTTGGGAACTACAGGGGCCCTGAGACTATAGTGAACCTTGAGTTCAGAATAATTTGGAAGACTTGGCATTTCTTAGAGCTCATCCCGATTTAAACATAAAAAAAGTCAGTTCTATTCTTAGCTTTATGTTTTTGTAAAGTATGGTATGTATTAGAAACTGTTTTGCAGAGGTGTAAAAATTCAGGTATGAGAATGTATCTTAATTTCTGGAATAGTGAAAGTGGAATACTTTGATTATTTTGTAAGAAGAAATGTGCGATGTGGTCCAACCTGATTTACAAAAGTTTAGTGTTGGAGAGCTATAAACATGTACTAGGTAAGTGTCGTGGTTTTCGCTGGGGTAGAGTTAATTTTCTTCCTAGTAGCCGGCATAGTGCTGTGGTTTGGATTTAGGATGAGAATAATGTTGATAACACACCAATGGTATAGTTGTTGCTAAGCAGTGCTTACACTAGCCAAGGACTTTTCAGCTTCCCATGCTCTGCCTGGGGCACAAGAAGCTGGGAGGGGGCACAGCCAGGACAGCTGACCCAGACTGGCCAAAGGGCTGTGCGATACCGTATGACGTCATGCCCAGTATATGAACTGGGGGGAGTTGGCCGGGGACCAGCGATTGCTGCTCGGGGATGGGCTGGGCATCGGTCAGCGGGTGGTGAGCAATTGCATTGTGCATCACTTGTTTTGTATATTCTTTTATCATTATTACTATTTCCTCTTTCTCTGCTGTCCTAATAAACTGTATTTCTCTCAATCCACGCATTTTACTTTTTTTTTTCCAATTCTCTCCCCTATCCCACTGTGGGGTGGAGGAGGGTGAGCGAGCGGCTGTGTGGTGCTTGGTTGCCGACTGGGGTCAAACCACAACAGTAAGATTCTCGCTGTCTCCAAACATCTCTCCAACCCTAATGAAAACACGTTCTTTAAAATCTTTTCTCAGGCAAGTGAATGAAAACCCTAGAGAGTTTTAATTGGCTAGTAAACCTAAGGGTTGCTCAAGCGTAATAAAACCCTTGTGTACAATTAAATAATTGCCTTATTTCTGCTGGGAATTATTCTGGTATGGTACGTGAGCGTACCGTGCTCACCTGTGTATCTGAATATCCATCTTGTAATGGGTAGGGCTCTGCTGACAGGAGCAGTGAGAATGCACGTGGTGACAGAGACTAAAATGCCTCCTCAGATGACAAGGCCTGGGAGAGAAATGCTGTGCCGCTATGTTGGTCTTCTGCAAAGTGGAACTTGTGATCGAGAGAAAAGGTAGAACCTCAGCACCGGGCAGGAGTATTCTTCCTCCTGCTTCTTACGTGACTCATCACTTGGCACTCTCTGGAAGTACGTGAGCATGCTTTTGTTTTAGAAAACACATAGGAACAGTGGAAGGGAACGTTAGGTAAAGTTTACTCTTTTTTAGTAATGGTGCAGGTAATATGACTCTCTCTTCAGCCACCTAGCAATATTCAGGCTTTGCGGCAGGGCTCACCAGTCAGCAGGACTTCCAATATTAGCCCGATTTGTATTTCATAACCCGCTATAACAGTGCCACCAAACAAGAGATTAGATGGCCGGCAACGTAATTTCACAAAACACAGCAAATTGCACAGAAGTAGGGCGTGGTTGTAATTTAAGGGAAATGGTGCAGATAAATCCACCTTAATGGATCTGTTTAGTGTATGCAGAAACCGCTGTACTTCATCATTTATTCTTTTTGGCTGGCTGAACTTTGTAAGGAGAAGTGCAGGCCTCCCTTCTGGTTTTGTGGTTCAGTAACATTTGGTGCACAACCTCTTAGTTTCTCTTAAATAAAGGTAAATAATTGCCGTCCTGGAAAGGTGAGGTCTTATTAATAATCAAGGCAATTCAGACTCTTCATTTTCTCAGTGCGTCTTGTATTTGAGTTAGGTAAATGGTCTCAGAGCAGTATGAAATCCCCGGATGAATTTTCATTTATAGAAAGCTGTGCTAGCACAAGTAGGTGAAAAGCTGATGAAGCAGCAATGATCATCATCTGCTGATGGCAAGTGGATGAAAGAAATGGATTCACTATTTTTTTTCTTTTAAATAAATTCACTCTTTCTATTTCTTAGACTGGCCTCTAAGAGCATCGGTAAGTTTGTCCTATTGAAATAAGGCGATTTCTGTTTTTCTGATAGAAATTATGGAACTACGCCCAAGGCAACATGTCATTGGGAGAAAACCCACAACCAAAAAACCACTTTTCCTATTAAAATTACAATTTTGATGGCAGTGAGGGATTGGTCTTGGTGAGCACTTACATTTCTTACGACTTAGAGGATGCTTTGAACTGGAGATATACAAACAATGCTTGCACTTGTCTTCAAACTCATGAGTGCGCATTCCTTTGAAATTTAAATGAAAGCTGGGGCTTGGGAGAGTTTTGAAGGAGGCTCGTGAGTAGTTTTCTTCCCTAGAGAGATGCTCTGGGAGGTTACCCTTGGCTGACAGCCAGCTGCCCACCCAGCCCCTCACTCACACCCCCTCCTCATTGGGACGGGGGGGAGAAAATAGGATGAGAGAGCTTGTGGGTCGAGCTAAAGATGGGGAGACCCCTCACCAGTTACCGTTGTGGGCAAAACTGACTCGGCTTGGGGAAAATTAGCTTATTGCCAATTAAAATAAATTTGGGTAGTGAGAAACAAAAAAAAAGACAAACAATGAAACAACACCTTTCCTCCCCGCTGTCCCAGACTTGACTTCTCTCCCAGCTCTCCTACCCTGCCACCACGGTGCTCGGAGGGGGTGGGAGGTTGCGGTCAGTACACAGCAGTTTCTGGCTGCAGCTCCTTCCCCCTCATCTTTTTCCTCTGCTCTGGTGTGGGCACTCTGTGGGCCACAGTTTCTTCGGGAACATCCATCTGCTCCGGCATGGGCTGTCCATGGGCTGCAGCGTGGACATCTGCTCCACCGTGGGTCCGTTGGACCCAGCTGTGCCCGGCACGGGGCAGCCCCTGGCCTCTTCCCACAGAGGCCACCCCTGCAGCCCCCTCCACTACCAAAACCTTCACGCCTGCACCCAGCATAGATGCCTTCGGCAGAACAATTCACATAGCTGCAGTGCTTAGCGAAGATACCAACATAAAATTCCCAAGGACTAGATTTCTTAGCCTTACTTTTTAATATTTTATTACCATTCTTTACCTTATCTGCAGAAAAGCAGTCGTGTACGGGGCTGCAGCTATAAGCAGTTGCAGTACTGATCGATCTCTAATGCTTGCTTTTGTCCCATTGGGTCAGAAGCTTCATATAATCTTGGCTCATACACGTGAAGCCAAGTTTGCATTATCACAAAGTTATGGGTCTGGAAAGGACTCTAAGAAATCATCAGATTCTCACTTCATGTCGGGTGAATTACTTTTTGTGATTCCTGGTGCATGTTTTGCCTAGTTTGTTCTTTAAAATGTTCAGTACTTAAAAAAGCCTTGTTCTCTTTTTGGACTTAAACCATTTTTAGTACTGAATGTTCGTACCCATACCAGTGATGATATGATCGCACTCAGGACTGCCTGTACACAGTATATGCTGCTATGCAAACACAATCTGATACATACTTAATGTTAACCATTAGTGAAATGGCTTTCTTGCCTGGGTCCTTCTTTAGCAAGATCAAAAAGACAGGCAAAATTCTTCCCCAATGGCTCATCAATGCGTGTCCAAAGAAGGGCAACGAAGCTGGTGGAGGGTCTGGAGCACAAGTCTTAGGAGGAATGGCTGAGGGATCTGGGGTTGTTTAGCCTGGACAAAAGGAGGCTGAGGGGAGACCTTATCGATAGCTCTTTACAGCTACCTGAAAGGAGGTTGGAGCGAGGTGGGGATCGGTCTCTTTTCCCAAGTAGCAAGTGATAGGACAGGAGGAAATATCCTGAAGTTGTGCCAGGGGAGGTTTAGATTGGATATTAGGAAACATTTCTTCACGGAAAGGGTGGAAGATAGGTGAACTTTTCATTGGGGCATGATGCTTGTTTTTTCTTTTCAGTCTGTAGGTCATTTTCAGAAGAGCTCTTCTGAAGTTGCTGTGTTTTCCCATCTTTCCCAGCTTGGTTTCAACAGCAGAGTTATGCAGTGGAGCCTCCCTCTTCCATCACTTCAGTCACTAATGAAGCCATTGACATTGCCGCAGGGAAGACCCATGTGAAATCTTCTTTGGCATGGCCTTGCCATTTGTCTATAACTGCACTTGGAATAGGGTTTTACAATTAACTGTGCGCTGGTGTTAGAGTAATTTAATAATTTCTGTCTTGAGAAAATATCATGCAAGAGTTGTAAAAGACTCACAGAAGGTAAGATGTGTCCTGTATTCATATTCCCATATTGCCAAGGCACATCACCTGTTCTAGAGGAATATTAGGTTGTTTTCTTGTGGCGGAGGAAGATGCAGTAGCAAGCAAAAGGCAATCCTGTTCTCTTTCAGAAGCTGAGGGTCAAGGGAAGTGAACGGCAGCTACAGGGTTGCTGAGAAGACACTGAATCTGCTTTTTGGCTGGCAGAGGGATGATGCAGTGCACTGTAGGTTACTGGGGAAAGGGGAACGGCTGCCGCTTCTCCACCCATGCATGACTGGAGTCGTTAGCTGGGCAGGGAGGAGGGAACCAGAAAAGGGGAACCTTCAGCTGTGAAGCTCAAGCAGGGGCAAGGCTGCTGCTGTCATGGATTTGGCTGTAGCATCACAGCCACGGAGTTCATCCTGATGTGGATGTGTGCGGCTTAGATGGTCCCTCAGATTCCCTAACAACGCCCTAAGCCTGAGAGTGCCCCTCTGCTTGAGTTGCATTAGTTCGTAGACTTCACGGGTAGGGCGGTGTCTTGTGGTCTGTCGTACTTCTGAACATACCACGCTTTCCTTTGGGTGCCGGTGTACGCAGCATAATCAAACATCCAAGCTAGAAATACAGCTGGGCTGTTCTGAGGCTTTTCTCCAAAGCCACGTGAGAAAAGCTTCCAGGAGCTGAGGCTTTCCTTACATTGTGCTGGTAGAAAATTCCAGTTTCAGATTAGTTTGCCTGCGTTTGAAACTGGAATACTGCAATCTGAACTTCTCACTGGGCTTTGTAAAGTGGAATCACCTGGGCACATGAAACTAAAGGATGGGTCTGCTAATGCGTTGCTTTGAAAGACCATCTAGAATGATTGTGTATTTACAGTCAGGAAAAAAAAATACTACTGAGTTGGGTTTTTTTTTAGAAGTAGATGACAAACTTCCAGGCAGTGGCTTGAGAAAATTCCTACCCAATTCTTTTTGAGTTCTGAGTTCTGTACTGTGGGTTGAAATGTAATGAGAGATGAAATTGCCTAGGCTTTCGCTTTTAAATTTAGAGTAGCTTCTATGATTTTTTACTCTATTTACTGATATTAGTAAAACTGTCTTTTGATATCTTTTTACCTACAGCCAGAGGAAAGGACGTCTCTGTCACTTGGGATGGTCCTTCCACCTAAACCTGTTACTCAGAATCATTTTGATTAAGAGGCATCACCAGTTGGAAATATTACTTAGTGGTGCTTAAGACCTACAAGTCTGTTTTCTCCTTTTCCAAATAAATGATTGTATTTTGTGCCAGTACAACTAGTGACTGCTTCTCCATGCAGATCTGATGTAACCGATGAAATTTCTTACAAGAGTTGTCACGAAATAGCTTGTGCTCATGTACTTAATCCAATATTCTGAAGAAGGAGAACGTTGGCCTTCATTATTATTTCACCTATGGATTTTTTTTCCCAAATATGAAAAGAAAAGAACTAAGAAGAGGTGTGAGAGAGGTCGTTCCAAACCCAGAAGTTTTGCACCAAAGAAATGCAAGAGAACTCAAGATCAAATTTTCAGAAAGTTTTGCTGTCATCTGCTAAAAATATATGCTAACGTTCTGCCTGTCAATGTCTTAGAAGGGACAAACTTGAGCATGCTGGGGAGTGCTCCATTCTGGTTTCATTTGTGAAATCTTTTTCTTGTGTGCTTTTAAAAATAGCTATGGTAGTACAACTCCCCAGATAGTTACAATAGTACAACCCCATCCTCTAGTGACCCCAGAGGAAGCATGATTTATACCAGGGAGGGTTACCTTTTATCTGTATAACGTAATCCCCATAAAAAATTGTGTCTTTTGAGACTCTTATTGCCCGTACAGCAGTGGGAAGGGAGTACCGCCTTATTTATATCGCTAGAGAGGGATCTAGCCATTGTCTGCAGGTGAGTCCTAATAGCCTGGGCACATCTGCCTGCAGATGCAGGTGGCAACGGTACTGCTGCTTCTCATCATCCGCAGCCTGGGGATGTCTTTCCCACAGCACTGTAGGCAGGAAAAATTGTGCGATGGGATACGTGAGCCAGATGAGCTCAAATGCTTTTGCTAGGCATGCATTTAGGACAGACTTAGCAAGACTAAAAGATGCCTTGCTCAGTCTATCCTATCCAAGGTTTAGAAATGTGTGGAGAAAAATTTATCCACAACAAATGCACTCCATTTCTAGTAATAGCCGTCTTTTCAAGGGAAAGTAGTGCACCCGTAGTGTTGACTTGTTCTTTTTTACAGCCTGCCACCAGATGGGGATCTTTTCCCAAAGAAGGCCACCCAATTTCTTAAGGAAAGCCCAAGGGTAGTCAAAGTGATGTTTCCTTGTTTTGTCACTTAAAGTCACCCAGTGTTAATGAGTCGTTACTGGCATTTTATTAAGGATTGTTGTTGATTCGTTGGGTGGACTTGGATTTTTAAGGTCATTTTTTTGGAGGGAGCTGTGAAAAGCAGCCTGACATCTCTAGAACTCCCTATGTAACAAAGCTAGGATTTTTAAAGTTTAATTTTGCCTTGTGTCTCAGGCTGTAGTATTACACTGGGGTTGGGAAAGGTGGTGAAAATGCCGATAGAGTGCATTTGTGTTGAAACTGATCCTCGCTCTTTGGAATTTTAATAGCAGAGTAAATGAGCAGATATGAGCAGCCTCCCAGGCTGAAGATCCTGAAAATGGGTTGGAATGTAGATACGTAAGAAGTACGGAACAGGAGCTGAGCCCAGTTAATTCAACAATCTCAATTCATTTGAGTTTTAGTTGACAGCAAATGGCATTTGTTGCTGCCTTCATGTTGCCTGGCAAGTAAAAATCATTAGTGCTGTTGTAACAGGGTCGAACATCTGGCACCACTCTTAGCCCAGCGGCGCAGAGACCTTCTCCGGACCCACCTGACAGAAGTCCCAGAAGACAGACCTCCTACGTGCTGGGGAATTTGTTAACTCTCTGGGCGATCCCTCTGCTAATGTTCGACGGAGGTGTCTGGGCGGCGTCAGGCGCGCCCGTCTGTGGTCGGTGCTGTAGAGACTTTTCGTGACTGAAGAAACCACTCGACTGATTTCTCCAGAGAAAGACTTCTCCGGAGCTGCTGAAGACTGCAGCCCCTTGAGCGCATTTCAAGTGAAAATCGCTGATGCCACCCATGATCATTGATCAAGTATATTAAAACCCCATATATATTTAGATAGAGGTGGCTGATATTGCTCTGTCTTCCCGAGTCCTACAGTTTCTCACTTCCCTGCTTTGTGGGTCAGATGCTTTGCAGCCAATTTACATCAATTCCTGGCACTGTTTTTAAAGGAAGCAAGGGGGAACAGTGTGAAGTCTCACTTTCTGCCAACAACAGGAAGCGTACACTCCTTGAGTCAGGCTGCTTATTTCAGCCATGCCTTTTGTTGAACCAACAAATTACTGGACTACAGATTCGGTCTGCGACACGGTAGTGCCGCTCGGCAAATCCCTGGAAAGGCAGTGGCATAGGGCGGTGGCATGGATGGTCGGGGGGGGGGGGAAGGCCGTATGCCGCTGCAATTCCCTTTTTCGAAGGGAGCATTCACTTTAAAGACCAGTCATCTGAGGGAAGAGAGAGGAAATGGTGATAACATCTCTCTCTTGTTCTGTCCTATGGGTCTGAACATGCTGCTGCTGAACTCTTGCTAGGGGTGACTGCTGGAGGAGTCTCCTGTTGGTGTCTGGGATGATGCCGTGTAACACAGCTGTCCTGCCTATCGAATGGAGAGAGGCGCACTCTCGGATCCTGTACTTAATTTTTGTGTCTAAAGCAGGCTAAGGTACCCTGTGGGGTCCGGGAATTTGTTATGTAGCTTTTCAAGACTTGCATAAGTCAATCTGAACCCTTATTTTGTGTTTTCCTGACACATAGTTAAAATTGAAACTTATATGAGGCTACCTTAAAAAAAAATAATAAAACCCCTCTCTGAAAAATGCATTTTTGCAGGAGCTGTTTCCAGGCCCACTTTTTGTATGCTGATAGTACATGGCATTTGTACTAGTCTTTTTTTTTTTTCTTCTCACTGCAATAAAACTTTTTAGAAAGCTAACTGCAAAAGCCAGTGTGTTTTACATCTGCCTTCATTCCTCCCAGTGTTTTCCTGATGCAGAGGCAGGCTTAGTCTAAGGAAGCCAAGAATGAGCACAGTGCAATTTTCTGAAGCAATTATTTTTCATATTTTACTGCCCCCAAATATTTTTTTAGATTGCATAAATTTACTTTCCCCTCCCCACTGCCACCAAACCTCTGTGTGTTTGTTCCTTCTAGGCATTTCCTTTCTCACTACATGCTAGCCAACTCACCAAGGTGTGCTGTGGGGCTGAATACATCCCTGGTGAAAAAATGGGGTGTCTTGAGGTGCCTGGTTAAGGCTGGAGGCAGATGGATGCCCCTGAGGCGGTTGTCTGATGGCTGAGGGCCAGGGCTGGGGCGCTGCCTGCTTTCCCTCTGCATAGTCCCATGCCCTTGCTGCAGCTGGGACGCCCGAGGAGCTGATGGGCTTCAGCAGGCCACGTCCCAGGCTGAAGATGCCGGGCGTGCGTACGCTGGGCAAGGGCTCTGAGTGGCGTGTTGCCAGGAGGCAGTTGCGATGGGAGAGCTTAGAAAGCAAGACCCCGCTAGCCTACCTACGGCAAAGCATTTATTCTGCTTTGCTGGAGAAAAAGCTTCAGGGATGACCTCAGAAAACCCTGAGAAAGACAGGCTGCGTAACTTCCCGTGTTGGCGTGGCATGAAACGGCGAAGGGACTTGTCCCTCCGTCCTTGCCCGCCTTTTGGAGAGGCTCTGCTCAGAGCTGCCGAATGGCACCAGCCTCCCTCTTCTCACTGCCCCGGTGCCTTTGCCTCGCTTAAGGTTAGTGCAACCTAGGGTTTGAGACAAAAAGTAAGGTATTGATATAATTATATCATCTTCATAATATAAAATGGTGGAAGCGGCCAGAGGCTCGGTGGCAAATATACACAGCACAGTAAGATGTGGAAAGGATGGGTTTTTGAGTCAAATATTTCTCTAATTGCAAAGGAAATTAGGCAAGCAGTTTATTTAGGAGAAGCAGAACCAAAAGGAAAGCTCTTAGCTTTCCCCCTCTGCACATACTGTTTCTCCAGAGAAGCTCTGGTGATCCTGCAAAATTTGACAAGGAGGGTGTAACAAGTCCTTCCCTGTTTTCTGGAAATCCCACCCTCTTTCCACAGCTTATCTGAAGTTTCTATTTTGCACGTTGGTATTTGTGCAAAGTTTCCAGCGAGCCTTCTGTTTTCTGTTGTAAATTAGCCTGCTACCTAAAGCCATCATAGGTTTCTTTTTCTTTGGAGCATGATATTTATATATTATTTGTAATATTTATATATTATTTATTTAATATTTCTATACAATATACAGCTCAGTTAGGTACAGTCCTGGAGAAGCATAAGTCACAATGGTTAACAGCGCGAGAGGGTGGGGGAAGGAGGATGGGTACATTCTCTTTGGTTCGTTGTTTAACCATAAAAAACAATCTTCCTTAAAGCATTTATATTAAGTACCCCTTTCCTTTTAAAAAACACACAACCATTTTTCATAATTTCACTGACAGTTGTAATTTGTTGAAGGTAAACTTCCTGCAGTCTAGTAGTCATTAAGTGCGTCGCATCTGAGGCCACCTCAAACATTGAGCAAGTGCACTATTTTTTCAATTACACACAAAATAGGGAAGAATATTAAGCATCAACTCACAATATCATATACTTCATTAAGAGCTAGTATTTTTAGTCTTAACAATAGCATTAAAACCAGCGGGATCTGTTTTTGCTAGTGTCAGCCTGGCTCAGATACGCAAAGAAGCTTGCATCGTAGTTTACTTGTGGTTTATCTAGCTGGACAGAGAGAATATTGTCTCCTTTTGGTCCTTCCCTTTCGCAGTTGAGAAGTGGATTCATAGTACAGGTAGCAGGAAAATTGACTGTTCTTTTCCATGCTATTACATGAGACTGGGAGGACGACTGGAAAAAAAATTAGGTTTTAATGCAACTAAGAATTCTGACCCAGGGCACTGATTTTTGGTTTTGTTTCCTGTGGGCATTGTCCACCAAATAACACCAAACCATGACTTTCAAGAATTGCAGAGGCATCTAGGCCAACCAGGCTTCTGCATTTTTCTTCCTACTATTGGATTTATTAGGAGTTTGGCGTTCAATTTGCTGAGTTTCTGTAATTTAAAAATCTGGCCCATTGTAATAAGGGAGCAATCCATCAGTTCGCTAACCATAGTTAATACTTCCTTCCTTTGATGCATCGCAAATCAAGTGATTCCATATGTGGTCCCTCCAATTATGTCAAGAACTTAAATACTCCTGGATCTTGAAGTCTAGTATAATTGCTGACATTTATTTGACTGCTCTATGTTTCATTTTGAGTTAAATATTCTGTCATACCTCTTGTCTTGGGACAGGTACATGTGCTATATAAGACTTCAGTGTGGGAAATCCTGAAGTAGGCTGTTCCCATTCTAAAACTTCGGGATAAAGTTGCAGATTTTGGCCAGTGTTTCCAAGTTAGACTAGCTGGCAGGATTGTTGTGACAAGGTATTATTCTCTCTTAAGAATTAATAAGCTTACTTAGTGCAAGAAGAATGGGGATAGCGAGGAATGGTTAGCCTTTTGGAGATGTAAGTATTGACACAGAAAACAGGAAAATGTCAGTGGCAGGAGGAGTTAGCCAGGCAGACGTAACGGGAGGAGCAGGAATATCCATTTTGGTCGTAAATCAGTTGAAACATCTAGGTCAGTTTAGGCATCATGTGAAACTGTGCCCCAAGTCAGCAAAGCGATTTGCCATTTGTTTCTCTGTTCTGCATATACAGTGAGAATTATATGGTCCCTGCCTAAGACACAAACCTCATTTACATTTTCCTCTCCAACAGAACTTTTTAAACTCCAGTAGCTGCCCTGAAATTCAAGGTTTCTTGCATGTGAAAGAGCTGGGTAGGAAATCATGGAAGAAATTGTATGTGTGTTTGAGGAGATCAGGACTTTATTGTTCTACAAAAGGAACTTCAAAGGTAAGATTTAAAAAGAAGTTGCACGGTACTAGCATGTGAAAGCATTTTCTGCTTTTGCAGTGGGTATTTTGTGTTGGTTTTTAAATATCTGCACACAGTGTTCCCTTTTTTTTTATCGCATAGAAAAGGATAAGCAAGCCATGATCAGATGACAGTCAAGCCCTGGGCTCCCAATGCATGAACATAGCTGTATAGCATTGCTATCTAATAAAACCAAGCTAGCCAGACAACATAATTGTGGCTTCTGAAGTCATGTGAACAAGGTTAGCAAGAGAAATCATGCTCTCCAAGCACATGGTTCATGAGTTTAGTTCAAATGATACCTTAAACAATATTTTATATTACCTAACTTTCAGATTTCTCAGGAGCAATGTAATAGGCTATGCCATCTTTAGTGTGATGTGCTTGAGTAAGTAGTTCGTCAGCTTCTTGTCTAAAGCACCCTCTGCTAGTTGGCTGATACTTAAAAGGTGACAAGCCGTGTCCACTTGAAGCTGCCTGAGAGAGGAGCGCAGTGTTCGTGCACTGCCCTCTGTTGGAGGCTGGTCTTGAGATTCTGCAAAGCTTGCAGCAAGATCTTCCAAAATCTTACCCTGACCTATGATAAAACACGTTATTTCCCCAGGAGCCAAGACATTTGCAATTGTTGGCTGACCTAGAAGACAGCAATATCTTCTCGTTGATAGCAGGAAAGAAGTTGTACAATGTACCTGCAGATCCTGTGCAGATTGTATCTCCACCTGATCACAAGCAAATAAATAAATAAGAGAAGAGATCTTATGGTAGATAGTCATTACTTCAAAGGTAAATTGCGATTTTAGTGTTAGTTTCTTTGTCAAAGATGTGGCAAGAGCATTATACACTTAAAAGGTTGCTCTTACAGTTTAATACTAAATTTTAGAATCATAGAATAGTTTGGGTTGGAAGGGACCATAAAGATCATCTGGTTCCAACCCCGCTGCCATGGTCAGGGACACCTTCCACTAGACCAGGTTGCTCAAAGCCCCATCCAACCTGGCCTTGAACGCTTCCAAGGATGGGGCATCCACAACTGCTCTGGGCAACCTGTTCCAGTGCCTCACCACCCTCATGGTGAATAATTTCTTCCTTATATCTAATCTAAATCTACCCTCTTTCAGTTTAAATACTACTATACCATTTTTTCCCTCTTGCTTTTAAAAGGAACATTTGTTTTTAAAATTCAGGGAATGTTTGTTAAGCTTTGTGAAGGTGTAATAGGTTTTAGTTTTACCCTTCTAGGTTATATGTGTTCAGAGGAACTGAATGGTTTGTAGGGAGTCAAATGTACTTTAATGTTCTTATTCTTGTATTATGTCAGATGTATTACTTTATTCCTGATTTTATTCTTTGCAGATTCAAAGGCAGACAATCAGAGAAATTCTCTAAGCAGATGATGACTGATGTGAGGCTCAACAAAACAACATGAGGGAAGCCAAGGAAAGGATAAGGGAAAGAAAGAGGAAAGGCAGAAGATAAAGAACTTCTTTCTGGTTTTGAAATTTCAAAAGCCCAAGAGGGACTACTGCGTGAAATTAAAAGACAGCAGATTTAAAACAGACAGAAGGAAACACTTTTTCACATGATGTGTGGTTAAAACTGCAGAAAATATAACTACCACAGGAAGCACTGCAGTCAAGAACTCAGCAAGCTTCTGATGGGTTTGCAGATGTATAAGGATATCAAACATATCAAGAGCAATTTAAAACTGCTGAAAGGCACATGCGTTTCTTCAGGGAAAACTGTCCAAGCATTTTAAAAGTGCACAAAGAAATGTGCTAATCAGAGTGAGATACAAAGAAAAAGGTCTCCGCAAGATAATGCACCTGCAGGATGCCATTAAAGAAACGTCACCTCCTCCCAAATCCTTTGCATTCATTCTCTCTCCTTCCCTTTAAAGGAACGGCACAGAAAGGGACAACATGAGCCCCACTGGAAGACCAGTTCCTTTACAGTAGTGTCTGAGATGGAAAGGCGTCTGCCAGCCACGTCCCCAGAGTGCTGGCATTTCAGCAGCCTTCGGCCTGTCCAAGGTGTCCGGAAATGTATCTTCACCTTGACATTCATATACCTCATTCTACGAGTAGCTGGATCGTTTCTCATTTTCTGAGCTCAGATGGTTTTTAAAAGCAGAAAGTACCATATGTAATATTTCTGTAATTTCCCATCTCGCTTTTTTACATGACTAGGTAGTCATAGCAATGATGCTTGCTCCCTGTTATGTCACGTAACTGTACCTGCACGGCCATGTGTCAGAGAAAAGAAAATCTAAAAACTGTGAGTTTTTTTCATTTAAATGAAGCAGTTGTCAACAGCACAACTGAGTGCAAATGAGGACAAAATGTGGGGAGGTGTTATAAGTAACTCAACAGTAGCATTACTCTGATACTGAATCTCTAGCCTTCCTAAACAATACGCTTCACTGCATTTTTTTCTAGGATCTCTTTTCCATCAGTTTTAGCCTGTTACTTTACATCCTGTCCACCAAGCAGGAAGAGATTATTCCCTTCCTTTTTGTAGCATCTGTCTATGCATTTTAAGATGTTACTGTATCCCTCGAACTCCAATTACGTGACAGTATTGCTAACCTCAGTGCTTGACGTTACCCTAGCAATCAGACAGTAGATGGTACTTGGTATATAAGAAAAAGAATTTTCTAAAGCATAAGGAATCTCACAAACCCAAGTTTGGCATGACTGGCTGTCGCGGTTTAACCCCAGCCAGCTTCCCTCATCTTGTTCTGTTTTCAAAGCTAACCAGGCCCACTCATTTGAATCTTCCCTAGAGGAGGGGTGTCCTGGTTTCGGCTGGGATGGAGTTGGTTTTCTTCCTGGTAGCCGGTATGGGGCTGTGTTTTGGGTTTAGGTTGAGAACAATGTCGATGATACACTGATGTTTTGGTTCTTGTTAAGTAGTGCTAATTACTTGCTAAGTGGTGCTCACACTGGTCAAGGACTTTTCAGCTTCCCATGCTCTGCCAGGGGCATGGGAGGCTGGGAGAGGGCACAGCCGGGGCAGCTGACTCAGACTGGGCAGGGGCTATTCCATACCATGTGACGTCATGCTCAGTATATAAGCAGGGGAGTTGGCCGGGGAGGGGTTTGATCGCTGCTTGGGGGACGTGCTGGGCATTGGACGGCGGGTGGTGAGCAATTGTACAGTGTACCGCTTGCTTTGTATTACTACTGTTCTATTTTTTTTTAATTTTTCTTTAGTTATTAAACTGTTTTTATCTCAACCCACGAGTTTTCCCCTTTTGCCCTTCCGATCCTCTCCCCCATCCCACCGGTGGGGGGGGTGAGCGAGTGGCTGCGTGGTGCTTAGTTGCTGGCTGGGGTTAAACCACGACAAGGGGGTAAGTGCCTTTGAAGAGAAATCTTCTCTTAAACTCCAGGAGGGCAGTGAAGTCTTTTTGAAAGTGAAAATCTGAGAGAATATTGAATATTCCAGAACTGTGCCAACAATTGATCAAAAGTCACTAGAATATTTTTCATATAGTTCACCAACTTGCTCTTATTGGATCCAAACTTCTTGCTATTCTTGATCATACTACTTATTAAACAGAGATTTTCATTCAACAGTGCCACCAAGGTTGCTTAGACTAAGTCCATCAGTTTGGCCCTTAAGATTTTTGGAGGCTTAATTCCACCCTCCCTCTGTATGTTCTGTTACTTCAGAATTAATGGTACTGAGCTTCCTGAGACTCTCTACTGACTATTCAACATGTGACGTTCCCAGGTCTCCTCCCCAGCTCCTGTGGCTGCATCTTTAACAGGAAGAAAAAAAGGCGGGGGGGGGAGGATGATGGGATGGTGGGATGATGTCCTTTCACTGCAAGCTTTCATGTGTTTACTAACAAATACAAAAGCCCCCAGGTAATGCGGCTTTCATGTATTTTAGGCAGCTGACATAGGGGATGTCTACCAGACCTCCTCGGCAGGTGCCGTGATTGAGATGGGACATGCAAAGACCGGGCCAGGAGGAAGACTCATTCAAGTGATGGCTAGTGACAGGTCTGAGACAGGAGATGATGAGTAAGCCTGGACTGTAATAAGAGATAAACTAACATCTAAGAGAACTTGTGGGAGAGCAAGAGGAATAGTGTGCGTATCTTTTGGCCGTGGCTATTGACACCTACTCAGGGTGTTCCATCAGATGACAGTATTTGCTGCCCAAGCCTAGAAGACGAGTTAATTTTACAGAATGTGCATAGGAAGTGGAAACACGCAGGGAACAAAAGAATGGATCTTTGTAAAGAAAGAAATGATGACTAGAGAATATCTTTCTGAGACATCTGTCATGAAAGGTAGAAACTAGGAAGGTGTTAACAATGTCTTTATGTCAAATATTAAAAGGTTAATAATTAAAAGCATCCTATCGATGATCTAAATCTGAGGGGAAAAAACCCTCATATCAGTAAGTTTCCAAAACAACGTGTAAATAAAATTTAATGTTACAGTGGAGATGCAGAGGAAAGGCTTGATTTTAGAGAAACAGCTCGGAAATCTCTGTATGCCTATACTTAATGCTATTTAGTATTAAGGACCAATGCTAAACTGGGGTATACAGTCAAACTTTGTAACAAATGTAGCTACAGAATTATCATTGCCTAGAAATACAAGTCCTGAAATCAAGTACATTTTTTGGTATTCATTCGTTCGTTCCCCTTCATTAACCAATTTAACTGATTAATTCAAATTAATGAATTAAGTAATAATAGAAAACATTTGGAAAGCTTTGTAAACAATTGCAGCATGAGCGTAGCTTTAAGGAATGTGCCTACTCAAACAGAAAACATCTCACACCCCAACCAGAGTGCGAGTACAGGCAGCGCCGGGCAGTGGCCAGCTAGCAGCAGGGCCCTGCCGCAGTCCTGAGTGGTTGCCCCAGTGGCCATGGGGCCTGAGCCAGCAGAAAAACCAGCCAGCTCTAACGGGATGCACACGTACACATACTCCCGTGTTTTTCCTTTCTTTCTGTTTTTTAGCATTTTGATCGTTTTTCTTCTGGCGTAATCTTCTGTTTCTTCAGTATTCTTTTCCTCCAGGGAAATTTATATTTCATGTTGGCATCTGTCCCTAGAAGCCTTCTTTTTGTTATGTCCTAGAAATTATTTGCTTATTTAGTGGAACCTTCCGTGTCATGTTTGTTAATGACATACTACCATACAGCCTTTGCTCAGGTGGGTGTGTAAACACAGGCTTATATACGCTAAACTCCTGTTACAAGATCTTTCCAGGCTCGCAGAAGTCCTTTATTTGCTGGTTGCTAACATGGCAGGTGCCTCACGCTCGCTCTCCTCTTTTTGGTTGCCTTGCACGTGCCAGAGTTTTTTCTTGGCACTGCTGACGGCGACGACAACTCGTCCCCTCCCGTGCCTGCCTTGCCAGCTTTTAAATGGGCCCACTGAAACTGTGCTGTTACCTGGAGCTACCTGGAGAGCAGGTACACAGGGGTTGCTTCCTGGCTAAGTATTGCAGGACCACAGTTCTGAGGCCTGCCACACCTGCCGGGATAGGGGCCTTACTGTGCCAGGCTACTAGAAAGAACGTTTGTGGTGATGCAAAGTTTACAGTCAAAAAATAAACCCCAGAGCCTTAGAAATGTGTTTTGTGCTCATGAAAGATAAGACGCACCAAAAAAATAGGATACGTTATTATGATTCTATGCAAGTGTAAGGATTCTCTGCAGCTGCATGAGCAGCGTGGCTAGTTATAAAGCTGATCTCAGGAATATCTGCCCACGGCGCACAACTCCGGTGTGAATCTGTGCCCTGGGTTGTTCTTACGCCTACCTCTACCTCCTGCTCGTCAAGGCTATTGAGGCATGTTTCTATTGTACATCCTAATGAGTATGCTCCTGGCTTTGGGTGATTTCCTTTCTAGCGCTATCCAAGAATCTGAAATACAGACATATTTTTTACTCCTTTGATCTTCCTTTTTAAAAAAACCTTTTTTTTACCATTACAGTAATTTGTTACCATGTTGAATGTTGTTCTGTTCAGCCCAGTAATTACTTAACTGCGTACTAATCCATAAATGACTTTAAGATCAAGTGGTGAACTACTCATTTGCTACTACTGTGGCTTCCTCACGTTTCCTTCCAAGGTTAAAAAAAGAAAACAGAAAAAAGGAAAAAGAAAAAAGGAAAAAGAAAAAATCTCAGTCTTTGTTGCTACAACTTTTTCTTTATTTGGGAGGTTCCTTTGGGCAACATTCTTCTAATTTTTCAAGAGCAGATTGCTCATCCTTTTTAATATATATTTCTTAAGAATACATTGCGCCCTTTTTGAGCAACACTTTTTTTGATGTAATACCTCTGTATGAGTAGTCATTTTAAGGACGCATAAATTGGGACGAAATTTCACAGCCAGTAGAAGGAGTTGGGTATTAAAAGTGGTATAGGGAAGCCACTGTTATTAATCTTACAAAATCAAAAACTTTATTACAGATCAGTAAGTACTCTCTGTTAGCACCTTCTTTCTCACCTGTTCTGATTTATCCTGCTGTTGAAAATGGCTGTTAAAAAACACGTTTTAGTTACCTTTGTATTTAGAAAATCATCCCTAGCTCTGATGTTTCGTTGTTTTTGAAACTTAAAATGATCTCAGTGCTCTGCAGGTTCCGTGATGGACCTGTTGGCTTGTTTGTGCTGTCTTACTAGGAAAGGCATATTCACACGCCTTGGATTTATCTTGCTCGTTCCTAGCAGAAAGGGTAGCCTCCACAGCCTCATTCTTACAAAGAACTTGTGATGGAGGCTATTTGCTGTACATTGCTTTTAAGTATTTGTTTTCAGTGTACATATGTTTGGCACATAAAATGCAAAAATTGGTGTGAAGAAGGATGATGGCTATTGTGAAGCTTAGAACGTTCTTACCTCGCGTTATTACAACATTATGACATTGCAAGGAGTATTGCATCTAATAGAGCTGACCTTGCCACCAGGTATTGATTTGTCCTCTTTTTGCAGTTTCTGCTGCTCAGACCTACTCCCCGTTAGACGTTAATCCAGTACTTGTTTTCAGAAGAGGATTGGTCTTTTGAAAAAATACAGTTCCTACAGACTACTGGTAGTTACTTTAACAACAGAACCTCTGATAAGTAGTGAAGGTGCTTTCAAATTAACAAGATGACGCATCAAAATTTGTTGTATTCAAAGCAGCGTAAAACATCCTTTTGCTCAAGAAAAGTACCTTGAAAAGGAAACCAGAAGGAAGACAGAACAAATGTAGACCTAGAAGCACCATTTGTTTATTTGAAAAGCAGCAGGAAGGTTATCTTTTCAGCCAAATAGGAAATGGTATGAATATAAGTGGCTCATTCAATAGATATTTACCAGGACAAACACAGAGAGAAATATGAAACGGGTAGTGCTAGATGATGGAGTGTAGCTGAGCTGTGAGTACAGAAGTTGTGTCCTCTGCTGCAATTTGTACGTTACTCTCTGCTTCACTGCACAGTGCCTCTACACTCCCAGTTCAATCCCAATGCCAATATTCAGCCCATTTTTCCTGGAAAAAAATAATTACATATAGATGCCTGATGCGGATGTGAATACAGCTTCATTGTAAGAAAACCCACAGGCCCCACCTGCCTCTATTCCAAATTCAACAGGCAGAGCCGTAGCGAATGGTTTGCGTCTTAACACATGTTCTGGATCCCTTCCTTACTCCCCAGTCTTCTTCCACACGCTCGTTGAGGATGCTTCTGGTCACCTTGCCGTCACAGTTTTACGGCTTGTCTTCCTGGGTAGCAGCAGTTCCAGCCAGCAGAGCTATAAGCTGCAGGGCTGAGGAGAAGTGCATCGTCTGGAGGCTCCAGAGATACTGTTGGGCTTTTGGTGGCAGCTTGCTATCCTAGGGTTGGTAGAAACCAACTGTTTTTTGTAAGTATCCATTGGATATATAACACTGCTTCTCATGTTTTTGCAGTGAATAGGAAGCGTCTTCCTTTGTAAGGAGGTCCTGTAATTCATCCCTTGTTTAACATCGCATTGAGAGGTTTGCTTTATCTTAGCAGTGTTGCAGACTTGGAATGTGCTTGACATGACTTGTACTTGCAGTTGAAGAGTCTTGAGCTAAGATTTGTTTTTTTATACAGGAGACTAATTGCTCCAATTATTTTCCTTGAAGACTGCAGTTACATAACATGTAGGCTACTGACCTGGGTGTATGAGCTTATTTTTGTGTAAGACACAGTAAATAAATCATAATTTTGATGAAAGGTTAGTGTGATTTTACATGCCGAACACACATATTAAGAAACAAAATTAGCAACCAATGTGAAATATTAACTGCTTGTAACTCATTCACAAGTCAGCGAGTGTAGATGCAGAGCAGTTTTCTTAATTTCTGCTTCAGTGGGCAGGAGGCATAGGTTCAGATTGGTGTCTTGTGGAAAGAGGGAAACTGAAAATATTATCACCTAGAATTCAGCGGAAGCTGTCGGCCGGTAAAGTATTTTGCTCCATTGTATGTTGCAATGTACGTAACATAAAATGTGGCCGTGCTTCTCCCTCCCTCAGCATAGTTTCCCGCCTTTCTGTATTCTCGGAGCACTGAAGAAGAGTGAAAAATGACGTTTCTTTACCACTTCCTGCTGACAAAAGTGATCCTGATGGTAGATGTGGAAGAGATGCCTCTTAAGACTAGGCAAATCAAGATCACTTCTAAATAAAGGAAATTTTTTTTAAAGAGTTAGCAGGAAGAAATAAAAAATGGGAATCTCACAACTCCCCAAAGTTTCCAGACTGTCTTTCGGAGAACTCTGCAGAATGTCAGACTGCTGTAAAGGCAGGTTGCTTCTAGGCTGGCAGCATCTGACCTCTGCACACCGAGGTTCAAAATCTGTGCCTCTGACCAGAGACAAACTCTGCCAGAGTGTGGGTGGGGAGGTGCTGCCACGTTAAACCTGGCCTAGGTTTAGGCCATTTGGATTCCAAATGGAGCTGGAGCCAAATGTGGTGACACAGAAAGACAAGCTGGAAGAGAACAACCCTTCCTAGCAAAATATTTAATGGAAGCTGCCCCTGAGGACATACCCTGCCCTGACTTGCACGGCATATGGCAAAGACAGACTTGCATTTGTACTTGAAAACAAGAACTTGAACTAAGGCCTCTGAGCACAAAGGTGATGAATGCACTGGACTATCCTTCTTGTTTAACTGCCTGTCTCCTCCAGTCACATGTAAATCCTGTCTAAGCGAGCGCCTGTCTCTCCTAATGATAATGTGGAAGCTGTGATTATCTGAGGTGTGGAAGTGAACAGTATCACAAGGAGAAGAGATGGCAGGCAGTTCTGAGTGGGGATACGGCTGGCTGCGCTGTGGTGAAGCTACCTGCAGCAGCTGAAGCTGTCCTCTTTCCTGGCTGGCTGTTTTGCCTCCTAGCTGGAGATGATTGCCCTTCTGATGGAGCTGGCAGGATGGAGCATGTGAACACTCGGTGGCTCTGTCACCCAATGCTACAGGGACAGGCAGGTTCTTTTAGGGATCCTTGGCAGAATGAGGACTGGCCACAGGGTTGTAATTACAATTAAACTTTATTATTACGTAAAATATTTAATTATCAGCATAGCTTCTTGCTGTCTACAATTTCTCGCATTTAGTGTCGCTTATTGTTGCACAAAGATTTTATCAATTATCATACTTTCAGTTAAGACAAATTTCTGGTAATCAGTATAGCTTTCTTATTGCCTAGAGTCTTTAGTTACCTAGACTTTTAGTCACCGGGACCCTCTGCAGACTGAGTCAGATTCCTAATAATCAGTTCATGACAGAGTAATCGTAATCTGGACTCAGGCTTTACCTAAAAGAACATGAGCCACTCACTCAATCTTCAGAGGAACAGAACACTGGTGGATGCGTCCCGGACCACTGGGGGATCACGGGTTTTGCTGTCCAGCAGCAGGACTTGCAGCTGCTTGATTGTATAGGCAATATCTCACGTGCTGTCACACTTCCCTGGTCCATAATGGGTGTCACCACATCCTGGCAGCAATGCTCGGTGGGCAAATAGTCTTGTCACAATGCTGACAGGGGATCTGGCTGTTCTCTAATGCGGGTCATCACATCTTGGTGACAACCACAGCGTTGGAAAGGGGAAGAGAGATGGAGGTGATACGTGATCAGCGCGCTTCCCTATTGTGGCCGTTTGTCTGAGGAAATGGTGTTGGTTATGCTAACCATATTACCAGGAGTCAGGAGCAGGGCATACCAGTCCCATGGCTCCAATGGAAAGCCTCTCATCTTAGTGTATATGCGTCTTCCTAAGCAAAAATCATGCATTGCACTCAAGCAGCGGAGGCATGTACGTATATCACTGCCACCTCCGAGGCAGAGGCAAGAACCCACAGCAGAAGGTAGCAAACATGACCTTACTCATCGCTTCAGCTGTGAATGTGTGTCTGTGACCAGTGAGACCCGTGGATGTGGAAGATTCAGTTCCTGCTCAGTTCTCCAGAGCCCGGGGTCTGTGACATGAGTAAAGTCATTTCTCTTTCTTGGAGAAAGTCCATGTACTTGGTAGCTTTGATGTTATATTGAGCATAAATTCTCCAGAAAATTGGCATTGGTCTTTTCTAGAAAGGTGCTCATGTTAGCACAGGACTGAAGGGGAGTCAAAGACACCTTTGCCACAAAGCTGTCAGGGAGGAAGGGCAAGAAACACCAGTATGATCCCCTGCCGTAGCACTTGCTGCGATCTCAGACAATTGAGCAACAACTTGCTCCTTATGAGGAGGCTCCGATGTTGTTCTCATCCCATAAAGAATGACTCGAGGCTCATATTGGTGGCAAATGCTCTTCCAAGCTCATTGCAAGCTTATTGCATGGTAGTGCGTGGTCCTCATGACACTGCAGTAGTCACAGCCAGTGACAAAATGTCTTGTGGACCAAGCGTTACGTGATCTTTGATATCTTTGTAAACAGTGATCAAAACAAATCACATAAGAACAAGCACTGCGTTATGTTCCCTCCGTATCTCAAGCCAGCTTGCTCCTCATGCCTCACCCGGGTCTGTCTTTTCTCCCACACAGTGGACTGTTCCATTCATAAACTAGCTGCTATCGTTTGCTTTTCTGACACGAGGTCTTAATAGCCCATTTAAGCCCTGACAGCGGTTCATCTCTGAGCCACAGCTTCCGTGAGGCTCACAATGGTCAATGCTTGAGGAACTTCTTTCTGTGAGCAATCTGTGGCTGGATGAGTGCCCCGGCAGTGCCTGCGCCCCCAGGTAAGCACATCTTCTCAGCTCACAGCAGAAGCTATTCCTATCTCTGTATTGGAAGAGCCTGCCTACTGTGATTGCAGCCTGCTCTCACTGTCTCTGTGACTCTTCGCAGCCTGTCAGTTTTTCTGTTGACACTTTTGCAGTTCATCACAACCCCTCTCTTTTCTGTAGGCTTGCTGCCATAGGAGTAAAGTGCTTAGGCTGCCTCCAACCAGCAAGTGGTACGTTAACTCCTCCGAAGCTGTGTGTTTGAGTCTGTGTCCGTGTTCGCTTTGTTAGCGGTTCCTTTTCATCCTTCTTTGGTTTACCTTCACATGTTCACACAGACAGCAACACGGAACGGAAGAGGGAAAACAAGTCACACATCAAATATTCATGAGAGATACGATAGATGCTTTCCCAGTTTGTCAGCTCTGCCTGAGATTCATCTCCTGGCTAATCTGTTGCAAAGTCTACTTACGTTCTGCAGGAGACTTAGTTTTTATCCTCGTACGATGCAAGTAATCCATCTATTTGTGTCTGAAGGCTTTATTTAATTCCTGCTCTCTTCCAAAGGAAATGCACCCTCTGTTTTATCCAGACAATTGTCAGGTGCACATTTCTGCTAAAATATTCTCTTCTGTCTTGTCTCATCTTTATGGCTCGTGCAGATTTGGACCTTGTTGATGGAACATATAAGGACTTTTCATTCCAGTACATCTGAGTGACTCTCAGAGGTTTTTTTCTTTCCTTTTCCTTTTTGTAGATAATTTTCTTTTCCATTACTGGTATTATTACATTCATGGAAGAATACATTGGGAAAAAAAACAGACGGACAAAGATAGGGTGCTACTCCTGCTTTTTTTTTCTGAAGGAGCAACACTGAGGGGAGCAGGAAAAAAGGCCTGCAGCCTCCAAACAGCATCCTCAAACGACAGATAAGGAGTAAACCAAATGCTAAGCAGCAAACCCATGGTTTTTCTTATGCTTAGGCAACAGTGACTGCTCCTTTGACACCAAATGTGGAAAACAGGCACAAACATTGTGCTAGTACGATTCCTAATTAATTGTTCCACGTTATTTTCTCAGTGTCTAAGATATTGTTGATATCATGAGATGAGTGTCACGCTATTCAGGTGAGGGAAAAATAAAGTTGGGAGTAAAGCCATCTAATCATAACTGGACTGAAGGGTTGGGAAAACTGCCTTTTAATTTCTAATCTAATCTATGACGATGGAAGAGGCGAAAACCACTGGAAAGTGGGTACGAACAATTTAACTCCCCCTGCTTTGATCCATGTCTGTGCACAGGGACTGGCAATGGGACTGCGAAGCGACTGATAACACATTGTCTGCATCGTTCTCGGGTGCTGCTCTGGAGCCTCCTGTTCAAACACGTTATCTCTCCCGCCTTGTTTGCAAACCAAAGAATTCAGCAATGGTAATAAATTGGTACCATTGCTGCATGGGCACAGCATCGTTATATATCACCATCGGGGTGACATACCTCCATGCGCAAAAACATATCGAAGCCCCCCTCGTGTTAGCTGTGAATAATGTGATCTGTTGGTTGCTTACCAACAAGCCCTGGCCTTTAAACCTTTCAGGCTCATCTGTTATTTCTCACACACCGGTATCTTGGATTTTGGAACAGGTTGGCAGTAAAGGGGAGATCTCTATTCGTTGTGTTTCAGCAGTAAGAGGAGATCTTCTCTGTGAAAGAGCCGGCACACTGAAAGGTCTGGAACAAATTTGCAGGGCCACAGCGGGTCTCACTTAGCCGGCACCTGTTACGGAAAACTTAATCGTCTTGCTTTGGTTCACCACAGAAAGATTCTGTTTAAGCAAAGCTCTGTGTGTTGCCAACGGTTGAGGAGGAGGATTATGAAAAGTAGTCTGAGCCACAAGAATTATTAGAATTAGAGAGAGACATGGGATATGCTTTTTAGAAGGGCATTTAGTTCCTTTTTTCCATCTTGCCTGTTGTCCCTCTCACCCTTTATTTCCCTTTTCTTCCTGAGAAATAAAATAAGTATGATTTTCACAGAAAATGCACTTATTGCCTGGTCACAGCAACTTGTATGGTAAGTTAAGCAGAAAGGTGAAAACACATCAGGAGACTTTGAGGTGGTATTTCAACACTCTGATTGATTAAACCAGCATTTTAGTACTCCGGTCTTAATTTTAGTTTCAATTTTTAATTTTCTTTGAAAGTTATTTACCTTTTGCAAGCCATTTGGATGACACATTGAAGTTAGATTTGAGTTATCTTTCTGTTTACTAGAGACATCTTCAGTTTCTGCATCTCTTATACCCTTACAACATATTTTGAACTCTCCGCCTTTTCAGCTGAATTCAGGGAGAAAGAAAAAATAGGCAAAACCTCCAAAACACCTCTTTTCTTATGGGGTCCCAATTTGTCCAGGCTGTAATCCTGCGCACTCAGGAGTTGATCTGCGGTGGAAAACAGCTGCAGCTGACCCTGGGGTTTCTTGATGCTTTCAAGATTACAGACTGATCATTGCAGCAGACACAGCCCAAGGACTGAAAATGCAAGTCCGATCACAGAGTAACATCCAGCACAACAAGCGCAATGAAAGCCACAAGCCTATCCGTGGATTTTAGGTCCTGTGTGGTTTTGAACAGGCCCTTTCAGAATTATAGCAGAGTTATAATTGGCCTTATATCATTCTAACAGCAAACACGGCCCTGAGAGGTTTAAAATATATGACAGCCAGAACTTCTTCCTCCTTCACAAAAAGGCTGGCTGTAATACTGCAGAGCAGCAGAGACCGGTCTGGGAGCAGTGGCTGTCCCAGATCTCCTGCTGCACTACCTGGCTATGAGCTGTTCAGGACTATGAAATGCTGACGGTATTTTTTAAAACCAACTTGAACTAAATAATAAAAATGACAGGCGGTTACCTGGATTCATCTAGGAAAGAGAACTCCCCATAAAACTTTTCTTTTAGAATAGGGAAACAAATCCTGAACCTTTGCTATTGCTTTTAAGTATACGTAGGATGAAAGAGAGAAACTGGAAGAAGTTAAATACAGCATATCCCAGGATGTTAATCCCACAGGTATACCTGTTCAGCGCTTGCAGTCACTTGAGCGGTATTTCAACCGTATCTGTGTTTCTCGCATGAAAATAATGTTTCACAGAAGTGGTTCAAAGCGCTTGCTTTTACAGCACAGCCCCAGCAGAAATGTCCCGTAACACAGAGCGGGGGCATGTGATCAGACACTGTCAGGCTTGTAATGGAGTTCATGGAAGGCAACACACCCCACTTTGCTTCACAGGTAACGCAGGCAATGGCCACTTCTCTGTGGGATCAGTCTGCCTTTCGGGTAGCTTTTTTTACTAAGTATATTTTGGAGGAGGTGTGGGAGGAGGGGGCGATGCTGCTGCTGCTGCATGTTCAATGCAAAGCGCTTGGCTGTGATAGGCTGAGGGGACGCGGATACTCTGCCTATATTTGCTGGCAGCTGCATCCTCTGCGCTTTATAGCTGTCACAGAGGAGCAAAGAAAGACAGTGAGAAAGACAGAGGAGAAGGAAAAACCTTACCAACTCGCTGTAAGTAACATTCTTTGTCCTTAAAGCTTTGTGGTTATTGCATTCAAGTAGGTACATTTGGATTAATGCAACAATTGGTTACTTAGAGTGGGAGCTTGGCTAATAAACAGCCAGCCTGTGTTATTTTAGGGATAATCCAGGATGCTCAAAAATCCCAGATCCTCTGTTTGTAGCAGCAGAGATGTCTCTAGGATGGTGTTTATCAATGATGTCTTTCTTCTGTAATGTGACAGTACTAATTCAAATATAATAAAGCCCAGAAGGGCCTCTCTTTTCTCAAAATGATGTTCTCAGTTATAAATCCTTAGCACAAATAACTGATATCTAAGAAATTGTCTCTTAATTACATAATAGTCACATTGTGCTTAATATAATGATTTCCTTACAAAGTGGAGATCTGAAGGTATGTGAACTAAGCCTAGTAATTCTTTACACCAGCAGTGATTATCTTTGTTTCACTTGCCAATTTTCTTACTAGATCCCTAGGAACAGTATCACTCACTCAATCTGAGTGTATATAGACTCTTGGGCATTTTTTAGGTACTGTGGTCTCAACCTTGTATTCACTGAGCACTCAAAATGTGCAGTCACATACAGTACAAAAGTTGGGCGGGCCAGGATGGCAGGGGCAGGCACCCTAGCACTATGAATTTATGTTTGCACAGCACTTTGCAGGCAAACTCCAGCTCGTCTCAGCTGAGCCATACATGTGCTCACAGTCTCTGCCTAGCTCAAAGCACAGCTAGAGCTTCAGCTCAACATCTTGGAAATAGGGACAGCCCCAGAGCTTCCTCACGTCCTCCTGCAAAATACAGTACAGGTCAACTCTGAGTGAATTCTAACTGAAACCTCAGTAAGGAATAAGGTTTTGTAAATGGCACAGCATGCGCATTTACAGTAAAAAAGTAGAGAAGCTAAAACTTGAGGCAAGACAGGAGGCAAGAAGTAGATAAAATGACAGGGCAGCACAGCTGATCACTGTAATAACTGTGATTATTATAGCTTGTTATAGATTATAACAGAGACACATAGCATGCTATTTCCTTAGACCTCTTCTTTATAAGGCAGGAGGGAGTTGATTATGTGCCACATGACAGTGTCACATCCTTGTGTCAACCACCAGCAGTCGGCATTAAATTTGTGATTTCTGAATCTTCATTGATGTGCCTCTACTGCTCTTCTGTGCTAAAGGTACAGACTATCTGTATTAATCTAATCTACATCATGACCTAGGCATCAAAGATTTAACAGTGTGACTTACTTCTGTACAGTGTCCAGCTAATACCAGAGTGGAGCAGAATGCAAAACTGTATGGGCATTGGCCTAATAGGCAGAAATAAAAGAGTATATGGTCTTTTCAAAAAGGCCGTGTGAGTCATCCTATAAATTGTCTGAATAACAGGTTTAACACTAGTAATATTTTCTTTCAAAAGTGACTTGACTTTTTTTTTTTTTAAAGGTTTTTTCTGATAAGAAGTCCTAGACTCTGATACCCATGGATGCTGCAGAGTTCCGCAAGAGAGGGGAGGAAATGGTGAACTACATTGCAGATTACCTGGAGAAGATAGATAAAAGACAGGTCTTCCCAGATGTGGAACCAGGATATCTAAGGCCCCTCATTCCAGACTGTGCACCCCAGGATCCTGAGAGCTTTGAGGATGTCTTTAAAGACATTGAGAAGATCATTATGCCAGGGGTAAGAAAAATGCATCTGCAGTGTAATGTTCCATACTGCATTTAGGTTTTCAAAGACTGTAAGGAAAGCGTGGATTGAAGGCTGTGCAGCTAGACCGCAGCTAGAACACAAGTACCCATGCTGATTAGCTTTTAGAAGGCAGGAGTCTGATTTACATCCATAGTTAAATACGATCTAACACTTTGCACAACTAATGTTTTCTGTTCTTGCTAGAAATAATTAAATCATTCTTTTGTTTCGTGTGAGGCTTGCATGTGGAAATAATCCCCTTTCCTCCCTTGAATTGGTTATGGCAAAGCCTCATAACTTTCAGTTTCATGTGATATTTTTGCTACTTGCAAAGCACAGTAGGTATTTTATAAAACGGTATTTTTATTAGTCTGCTGTGCCTAAAGTGTTCCTTCAAGCTGATCTTTAAATGTTAAAATTCTCTTAGGAGACTTCTTTTTATTACAGAGTTGACTAGAAAGGATTCTCCCCAATACTTGTTCTGTTGACTTACTCTCCTAAATGTCAACTTCTTCTAGCACCTTCTAAGGCAGATGGCCAATAGCTCCATATTAGCCCTTGGATAGATCAGTGTTGGACAGACAATGCAAAACAAAGCGTCTGGCATTTGTCCAGTTCTGAATCTTTCTTGTTTCGCCACTCATGGTATACCTTTTTGATTTTAAAGATATGCTTGCCTCCTAAGGCCAGTAAGTAGCTTGAAGAGGCCTGGATTATTAGTAAATGTTAATGAGGAATCTCTGCTTTGGATCTCTGCAATAGCCACTTTGGGTTGCTTCTCTGGATGTAGCTGGGTGAGATGATTGCTACGTGACCGGACAGGGAACCACTGCTCTGCAAAAGCGTTTAGTCAGTGTACTATAATGCCAATTCCTTTTCATTGACCAATGTAAATATTTGATATTCAATATGACCTTATCTTGTTTCCCTTGGAGCCAACCCTGCTGTCCTTTCACAGGCAAAAGCTCCACTGAAGTCAATGGAAATCCCGCCACTCTTCTCAAAGATTTGTGGATGAAGTCTTAAATCCAACAGAAGTAAATCAGTGCAGAGTAGATAAGAGTATTCTGTCCAACACATGCAAATACTTTCATTGCTGCTCATAGATACAATTGCCTGTCCTTTTTCACTGGAGGAAAATACCAACCAATTTCTTTTTGCCTGTGAAGTAGAACAGAAAACACTTTGCTTTGAACACTTGACAACATTCAGTAAAATAATATCAAATTAAAAAATAAGAGATGAATCATTTGAGAATAGAAAGTGAGGCATTCAATTCCAATTAAGTCATCAACATGTCATGCTCCCCCTTAACTAAACTGATTTTTTTCTTGATTTTCACATGCCCTGCAAATAAATTTACTTTTACAAAGTGATACATTCTGAAGAAGAAATGGTCTAGCCAAAACTTTCCTCTGGTGTGAAATGTTAGTGTTTGTGATACAAAGAGTACAGGTACGTAAATCCCGGTTCTTATAGTAACTCTGATTCTGCCTGTGTTGTTTATACTACATACTGAAGACTCAGATGAGCACAGAATCACAAAGTCATAGTGTAGTAGGGGTTGGATGGCACCTCTGGAGATCATTTAGTCCACCCTTACTGCTCAAAGCAGAGTCAGTTAGAGCAGGTTCTTCAGGACCATGTCCAGCTGGGTGTTGAATATTTCCAAGGATGAAATCTTCACCATCTCTCTGCTGTCCTCTTCCAAAGTCTGACCACCCTCACAGCAAAAAAGCTTTTTCTTGGGTTTAAGTGGAATTTTCAATTTGTACACATTTCTTCTTGTCTTGTCACTGGATACCACTGAAAAGAATCTGGCTTCATCTTCTTTACACCCTCCCATGAGGTGTTAATACACATTAACAAGATACCCCTTGAGCTTTGTGCAGGCTGAACAATCCCAG
The DNA here is from genome assembly GCA_020745775.1 of Theristicus caerulescens. Taxonomy (NCBI): domain Eukaryota; kingdom Metazoa; phylum Chordata; class Aves; order Pelecaniformes; family Threskiornithidae; genus Theristicus; species Theristicus caerulescens. The sequence goes on from CM036558.1 coordinate 91,573,346, forward strand.
CTCTCTCAGCCTCTCATCATATGGCGGATGCTCCAATCCATTAATCATTTCCGTGGCCCTTCTCTGGAATCACTCCAGTATGTCCACCTCCTTCTTGTACTGGAGAACCCAGAACTGGACCCAGACTTCCAGGTGTGGCCTCACCAGTGCTGAGTAGAAGGGAAGGCTCACCTCTTTTGACCTGCTAGCAACAGTTTTCCTAACGTGGCCCAGGACACTGTTGGCCTTGTTTGTTGCAAGGGCACATTGCTGGCTTATGTTCAGCTTGTCCACCAGGACCCCCAGGTCCATTTCTGCAGAGCTGCTTTCCAGCCGGTCGATCCCTGGCCTGTGCTGGTGCATCTTAAAAGTGTCCAATGCCAGGGAATCCACCACTTCCCTGGGAGATTATTCCAATGGCTGATTGTTCTCATTGTGAAAAATTTTCCTCCTGCGTCCAGTCGGAATCTCCCCAGGATTAACTTGTACCCATTACCCCTCGTCTTTTCCATATGACTCCTTGTAAAACGGGAGTCTCCATCTTCTTTGTAGCCACCCTTTCAATACTGGAACATGGTGATAAGGTCTCCCCTAAGCCTTCTTTTCTCAAGGCTGAACAAACCCAGTTCTCTCAGCCTTTCCTCAGATGGCAGGCTTCCCAGTCCTTCAATCATCTTGGTGGCCCTTCTCTGGACCCCCTCCAGCCTGTCCACATCTTTTTTGTATAGTGGGGACCAGAACTGTACACAGTATTCCAGGGGTGGCCTGACAAGCACTGAGTAGAGTGGGACAATGGCTTCTTTATCTCTGCTGGTGATGCCCTTGTTGATGCAACCCAGCATCCTGTTGGCTTTCTTTGCCGCAGCAGCAGCACACTGTTTGCTGATGTTGAGCTTGTTGTCCACCAGGACTCCCAGGTCCCTTTCCACAGAGCTGCTCCCCAGCCGGGTAGATCCCAGCCTGTGATGCACTCCTGGATTATGTTTTCCCAGGTGCAAGACCTTACACTTGTCCTTGTTGCACTTCAGAAGGTTCTTGTTAGCCCACTCTTCCAGCCTATCCAGGTCTTCCTGCAGGGTGGCTCTCCTTTCCGAAGTGTCCACTTCCCCACTCAGTTTGGTATCATCAGGGTACACTTGATCCCATCATCCAGATCACTTATGAAGGTATTAAACAGCGTGTTCATCTATGAAGACCTCCTGCCGCTCTTGCTTGACTTCCTGCATGTGGGGTGGACCGTTTTTTAACTTGGAGGAGGTTATCCCTGAAAATCAGCCAGCTCTCCTGGACCACTCTTCTCTCCATGTCTGTCTCCAATGGGATTCTTCCAAGCAGGCCCCGTAACAGGCCAAAGTCTGCTCTCCTGAAGCCCAGGGTTATGGTCCTGCTTTGTGCCTTTCTTCCTGCTCTCCTGATCCTGAACTCCACCATCTCATGGTCACTGCAATCAAGGCTGCCCCTGACTTTCACACCCCTGACCACTTCTTTCTTGCTTGTAAGTATCTGGTCCCACAGTGTGTCTCTCCTCATCAGTTCCTCCATCACCTATGTTAGGAAATGATCATCGATGCACTCCAGAAACCTCCTGGGCTGGGCGTGCCCTGCTGTGCTGTCTGTCCAGCACTTATCAGCTTGATTGGAGTCCCCGGTGAGGACTGTGACCTGTGAACATGAGGTTTCCTCCAGCTGTTTGAATGCTGTACTCATGTGCTTCTTCCTGATCAGGTGGTTTGTAGCAGACACCCACCCAAATGTTGCCTGTCTTGAAATCTCCACCATTCCTGACCCATAAGCTCTTGACTGGCTCATTGTCCATCCCTAGGCAGAGCCCCATGCATTCCTGATGCTCTCTTGCATAAAGGAGCACTCCCCTGCCTCGCCTTCCTGGTGTGTCCTTCCTAAAGAGCCTGTCCTCATCTACTGCAGCACTTCAGTCATGCGAGCTATCCCACCACATCTCTGTGATCCCCAGGAGGTCACAGCTCTGTAACTGCACACGGCCTTCTCATTCCTCCTGTTTGTTCCCCATGCGGCACGCCATAGCATACAGGTGCTTCAGGGAGGCCCCCACTTGTGCTGCTTTCCCAGAAAAGACAGGAGAACTTCCCCCTATAATGCTGTCCTCTCAGCACTTCCTTATTTACGTGCATACACTTGGGGTGGGTCTGCTTTAGGCCTATCTGGTTTTCAAGATCTCCCTTGTCCACCTTACCCTTCACCCTTTGCTTGCCAACTCAGTCCACCTTCCTCCCTGGGGGGTTTCATCTCCTTCCCCCATCATTTCTAATTTAAAGCTCTCCTTACCAGGTTAGCCAGCCTGTCTGCAAAGCTATTTTGCCCCAATTGTTCAGGTGGATCCTGCCTCTTCCTAGCAGTTGATCCTCAAAGAGAGTCCCACTGGTCTTAAAACCCAAATCCCTGTTGTCAACACCAGGGTCAACACTCAGGTTGCTTGGGTGCTTCGCTAGACACAGCAGGGCTGCCAGCCCATCTGCAACCAGGGCACTGAACTTATTCTGTAGTTGCAGATCTGCAGGTGGAGCAGAAGCCTTCCTCCTCGTGCCAGTAGTTGCAAGCTTCTGCCCGTCACCATTGTGGGACTGCATTTGCCAATCCAATAAGCAGAGACTCTGACTGCCCCTTCTTTGGTATGTTTGGGGGTTCAGGCTCTTGTATCTGCGATACCTTGTGTTATGTCTCAGGGAGGATCCACTCAGTCTCCTTTTTGTCATCTCTGTACTGCACAATCTGCTGACCTCCTCATGCTGCTCCTTTACATGATGACCCAAACCCTCCACCAGTGCCTATCTCCTGCAGGCTGAAAGACCATCTCCCACTGCCCCAGCCTTGGCAAGAGGCCCCGTCATCCCTGCAATCCCAGGCCTGCAGAGCTGCGTACTCCCTCGGGAGCTTAGTCTGGGTTGAGACCTGTGATGTGCCGGGATAGTTGTGCCAGTTGCTGCTGGGGACTGTGCCCTGTGGAGCGTCCCCACCACTGCAGAGCCCACGTACACTGACCTTAGCAGGGTTTCTGGGCCTCTTCTGTGCACAGTCCTACACAAACTGCTGCATCTGTTGGCTGCCTCTGTCAGCTGTGCTCACAGAGACTGAAGCGGGACGATGACGGTGCTGGACAAATACATGGAGACAGGGAGTCTAGGAAGAACTTAGCATAGGAAGACTTGTTCACATTTGGTTTAGAGAACTTTAGAACTATTTCTAATTGGGTTTAGGGACTTCTGAAATTGGCTATAGGGACAACCTACCCCCATTATATTTTCCCTGAATCTTCTTCCCATCTTCTTCCTGACAAGCCTAACGTTTCTAAGTACCTCTAGTGTTTTTCAGCTATAGTGCTTTTCCAGTGTTTCACCGGGGAATGCCTTCTCTCCATTTTATAAATGAGGAACTGGGCTTCTTCAGAGAGAATAGGTAGTATGACAGAGGTCATAAAACCTTGTTTTGCCCGTAAGCTATCAGTGGCCCATAAGTGATTCTTGTTTCCTTCATGTTGACGTCTTTACTGTGTTAGTTGTGTTCAGCTATGTGCTACTTACTGGATGACTGAAAATGTGAAAATGGTGCTCCTTCAGAGGAGCAAGGATCAACTAATTGTGTAAAGCAATAATGCAGTATCCACTGCTGTCTTCACCCTACAGGAGAACAAGCATTCATGAGTGGAAAAACTTCTTTATGGAGGCATCTTGGGAAATTGGCTGTAGACCTTCAAAGGGCAGTCCACTAAATGACAATGACCATAATGGTGCTGAGTTCCTAATATTAACACAGGGACCGAGGGAACAACTGCTGAACTCCGATCTCCACAGCAGGAAGGCAAGGTGGAAGGGATCTGCATATAAGAATATCAGTGGGAGTCACCTTTCTCTCTCAGGCTTGCTTTGTTTTCTTGAAATAGATCTCATCCTTTTTTAGAGCCCCAAATGATCAAGTTTAGTTATAACTGCACATAGCAGTACTGGAGATGCTAATTTTCCTCACACTGGATCCATTAATCTGTGAACTTTCAGCTGAAGTACCTGTCCTTAGTGAGTGGTAAAGGAAGACTCTTGCTTAGACTAAGGAAGCCATAGGAAGACAGACATCCTTACAAGAAATCTGGGAAATAAAATGTCTCTGAGAAGCATTAGAGTGGTCATTGCTGAACCCAAGCCACTTGTGTATCACTGCTTATGAGCAGAGGGCTGAAAAAACAAGCATCAGTTATGCCACGCTCTTTGCAGTATTTGACTAAGTGTGTCTGTTCCAACATGGCAAAAGAAATGAATTTTACAGCTGCTTCAAGGGAAGGGGGAAGGGGAGGCAGGAGGAAGAACCGCAGCTGCACTTGCCCTAGGGCTTTTGGCTTTTTAGCTTTGTGTGAGTGGTGCAACTGGAATCTGCTGTGTTTCATCAAACAAATGGCTCCCAGCAAGTAGGCAGTTTAACTTGATTAACCCAAGATGAATGTCACAAGTCTTAGAGATCACAGAGGATTAGAGCTGGGGAGATGAACAGTGGCAGCCCTGGCTCATGATGGATGTCAGTGAAAGTCTGTGCATGTGGGACCTGTCAGGGACTGCTGTTTATTGGGTATTTTTTTGTTTGTTTATTGTTTTCCTATGAAGAACAAAGTCCCATCCCGTTTTTTGGGGATGGAGCACTATCAAGTATCTCACAGATCCTAAAATTGCTTAGATGTTGCATCAGATAATACTAAATATTGCTGCTGCAAGGCAATTGACTACAATCTGTGCAGTTATTGTGTTGCTCTCTCATATTAGTACATATGAAGTGGAACTGTGCATAAATCACAACTTGTTACAGGGAGATGATAGTTTAATTTTCTACAGAAGGTATTGGATACTGGAATGGATTGTTTCATTCTGTGGTGAGGAGCTGTTTGGCCAGATTCAGTGCCTGAATTTTGGCAAATAACTCCAAAGTGTGGGCAAGAGCGTTCTGTGGACCCCTGCTGCACTGAAGACACTCTTGCTAAGTCAGTCGCATGACAGAGGTGGAAGAACAAAATACCGGAGAGTCCCTGAAAGCAGAGGCTCAAGAACAGTGCCCTGCACAGAAACTCACGCTTCCACTGCCCATGCAGTTCTTGTCTTCTAGGCAGACAAATGGAGAACTCTGATTTTGGAACTGTCGGGAGGTGGGGGCAAGAACTAATTTATTTCTAATTTGAGTAGAAGATAGATAAAAAATTGAGAAAAAACAAGGTAAGCTTTTCTGAAAAATGGGATCCTGTGTTACAGCCAGGTAGTCGAGAACTGTTGAGTGGTCCCAACCTCTAATCTTTTCTGATTTTGTGACAATTTGTTTCTGCTTCCTGCATTAGTTAAAAATGACTGTTTTTCCCTTAATACAGGTGACTCACTGGCACAGTCCATACTTTTTTGCCTACTTCCCTGCAGCTTCTTCCTTCCCAACTCTTCTTGCAGATATGTTGTGTAGTGGAATAGGATGTTTGGGCTTCTCTTGGGTAAGTTTCCTAGGGTATGTACTACTATGTGGTAATGGTGCTTCACCTTGCCAAGATTTTAAGCATTTCAGTAACATTCTTCAATGAAATTATTGATTAGTAGCAGCGCAGTCACAGGACTATTTTTATAGGTAAATTTCCTTGACTAATTAAGTGTTTTCACATAGACGCCCTGAATGACTCCAGGAATAAAAGGCTACTTCCTCTTAGAAATTTTGCCCTTGAAAAATCACCGGCATTTAGAATTAGTGGTAGCAGCTGAAACATACTAATAATTCATTAAGTGGTATGACTGTCGCCTGTCACCCGATGTTGTTACTTCTCTTATCATCTGGATGAATGGAAAGCTGTGTTAAAAACCCCACATTCATATGAGATGGACTCTTCTCAAAAGAGGTTGGTGCTAGATGTCAAAAAAAAATATGCAAGATGCAAATCCTAGCTTTGACATTTGATAGCCATGGTTCTGTGTGAGGCCCAGATTGACATTTGTTATTAAGTATTAGAAACAACATGCACAAAATGGTCTTCAGGTCCCAAATTTAGCTGGTGAAGTTAGTCAGCTAGTCTCTTCCTCTACAGTCAAAAGACAGAAAGAGAGAAAGTTATTCTTGCTCTGGTAGATTCTATTTCTCTTCATGGTCTAGTGAGGTTATTCCCTCTGTTCTGTTTTTCAACACAGGCCGCAAGTCCAGCTTGCACAGAGCTGGAGACTGTCATGCTGGATTGGCTAGGGAAGATGATTAATTTGCCTGAAGAGTTTTTAGCTGGGAACGGTGGCAAAGGTGGAGGAGTCATTCAGGTAAGAGGGGACATGAAAAAGAATATGGGATAAGTTTGTAAAACCTTCGTACCAAAACACTAATAAAGGAAAGATATCTCTTTTTCTGCCGCATGGGTTCCTTTCAGATTTTCAGAAAGACTGATGCTCTGTGAGAATGTCCATAGGTGGGTAGGATCATTCATGAAAGTAATGGTTTTGTTTTCAGAGCAGCTGAATTCGGAAACACTCTTCTCTGTGAAGAACTGTTAGTAGTTCAACTCAACAGCACAATTTGGGCTTAAAATTCAAATCATAATGTTGAAGCATCGTGTAGGATGGAAACTTTAATTTGTTGAACAAGTGACATGAGCTCATACTTCCCGACAGCATGCAGCAATGTTTCATGGCTGAAAGTAGAAAAAAACTTCTCAAATAGAAATATATCTGAGGATGTTGAGTACAGCATCATGAGAAGTGGTTACAAAGGCTTCCATGAAGTCCACCTTAGACATGTTCAATTGTTTACTTCAGTCAGTTTCCAAAACAGCCTTCCTTTTTTTCAGGAAAAAAGTGTCAGAGATGAAGCAATGGATGAGACCCTAGGAGAGAATCTTCTCTAAGCAGAAATAACAGAATGTAGTAGAAAGTCTATCAGTCTTTATCAAAGAAGTTGAAATTATTTTAAGAAGTTTTCCTTATGTAACAAAATGAAATACCGCAATATTAAAATAAGATGAAGAGCTGCTTAAAATTTGAACCTAAATGGTTCTATCAGTAGATAATATGATTTTCAGACTACACTGCAGTATCCAAAATAGAAGAAAAACCCCCAAACTTTGACGTTAACTGCTTCATGAAAGCCTGCAATGTCTGAACAGAGTATCTGCATGGTAATGAATAGATCGTCAATGGGCAAACTTGCATGCATAGTAAAGCTATATTGTTTGTCGGCCATGGGTCCACTAGCGTATGGTCTTTCTGCAAATGCAGACTCTGGTCACAGCTATTAATCTACCTCCAATAGACCTGTACTATGAAAAAGACGGAATTTTACGTCATTGTTCTGTGCTCCTTTGATAATCTCTGGAGTCTGGTCTTTGGAGGCCAGGGCACAATCCATTTTATCCTAAGACAGGCTTCTAAAATACATCTGAATTACATGCTAGAAGCGGGGGCTTCTTTCTTTGGTCTCAGCTGCAAATGCCTACAGCATATTCCAATGAATTCTTCCCAACATCTTCCCAGGCAACCCAACTGCTATGATTCTCCTAGGCGGAGCTGCGCCTGCACCAGTGTATCTATCTCCAGAATAAGCCTTTACTCATCTGCTGGCTCTGTTAGAATCTTTTTCATTACGGTTACTGGGGAGGGGGTTATGCTCACAAAACCAAGCTTTCATCATGCGTCTCAGCAGCATTTGTTTTGTAGCAGGGAAAGCAAGCAATTATGCCTGATGGTTATCAGCAGGAAATATTGCGCTTCCAGGCTGACAATGCTGGATTGCCCATAATTTTCCTCAGAAACCAGTCAGTTTCAAGAATCAAAAGTGGGCTCTGTGTTCCTGCTTACGATGAAGTCATCCGTGCCGCAGATCTTCTTGTCTTGCTCTTGAAACAATAATGATACAAATAAGAGCGCGTGAGGCAAAGACAACATGAGCGTGTGAAAGTGCCAGTCATTCTCTTGGTAAATAGCAAGTAATTATTGTGGTATTGGGTAAAACGGAGCCTGTGAAAACTGGCTCTTAATTACCTTTGAAAGTCTATGTCGATATGAAGCACTTTGTTGTTGTGTGCAGGATGACACTTGAAAATGGCAAAAGATGAAAGAAAATTTCAGGTCAGAGCTCTGGTGGACATGAACATCAGCTCTTGGTGATATTTCTTCCGCCTCTTGAGCCTGCTTGCCATGGCAACCTTTGTTTGCTTGCGGTAAAAGGGAAGGTATCATCATCCTTCACTTAATGCAGAATACAGCATTCAAGAGGAGAAAAAAACAGCTTTCAAAAATAAGTGAGAAAGCAACTTTCTTCCCGAAGCTTGTATCCTGCTGTTCATTCTAGATAAACTGCTGAAAAGCGTACCTACTTTGAATTTTAAAGGGTTTCTTTGCTCTGCAAAGAAGAAGCATTTTAAGGGTGAAACGAGAGTCAGCCTGTCTTTGGCCTGGCGAGGAGCACTGCTGATTTACCTTTCTTGTCAGTTAGCCAAATATATCAAGAACCAAGGGTTTTTTTCCTCAGAAATATTTAGTGCAAGACTTTGGTGCCAAGTGAATAGAAGCGCCTTACAAACCAGGTTCTGCAAAGACTGTAAGCTTCAGTATAAAACGGTGACTTACGGAAACTGAGGCAAGGTGAAAAAGCCTATGATGTCTACCGTGAGACATCCGAAAGCATTTCCAAGTTGCTGGATTCAGGTGCACAGATGAAAAGTATTCTCATCTGCTGAATTGCTGGAAAGGGTATTTCAGGCAACATTGTCTGATAGTATATGCCCATTATGCGGGTCTTCTGATTATGCAGGGTTCTTTAGAAGATTATATACTGCTTGTAAACAAAAATAGGAAAAAAAACCAGCTTCTCAGAAAGTAGGCGATGTTCTTGATTGTAAAACATGCCTCACATCTGCTGGACAGCCAGGACCCGAGTCATTATATTGTAGCTCACAGGACTGTCAGGAAGCACAGGTATTTTTTTTCACCGTTACTTCAATAACATTGTGCTGAGCATGGCAGAAATAGTTTTGCTAACAAAGACATGTTGACACAAGTTTCTCATCAGGAAACTTGCACTGTGTGAGACTCATCTCACATTTTGTCAGATGAAGTTGAAGGTACAAGAAGGTACCTTTAGAGCAACCATTTATCTCAGTCCAGAATATTTGCCTAAAATAGATGGAGTTATGGCTTTCTGGATATGCTTACCTCTCCCCACTGACTACTAAGGGACCCTAAACAATTGTTTTGTCTCAGATATCTAACTTTTTAGACAGACAAAGTGAGATGAATCAGCTCTTGAAAGTTCTTTATGCGTAAGATGAAGATAATTGTGTGCGCACGCTCTTGCATCATGAGTTTTGAGAACTACAGACAGGCACGATTTCTTGGCGTTCAGGTATTCTGATGAGTATTCTGAGTATCTGGCTACAGACCATATGGAGAATCAGATTAAAGAGGGAGATTGCCAAATTATGTTTTCTGTAATTAATGGACAGAATGTCCTTCACCCCTTGCCTCCACGGGGAAGTTCCACCTTACTTGACCCAAGAGGGATATTTGTTTTCCTGTACCATTCTGTATCTGCAATATTTCCCACAGTTGCCATACTGCCGTACGCAGCAGCAGCAGCTATAAAAAATGCACAAAACTGTCTCCGGCTCGTCTTAGTGCTCTGATGCAGACCCTGGGGTCTACATTCCTCAAATCCCACACCACCGGAAAGGCAGATAAAATATATTTGTCACGGCAATACATTTAGTAAATGTTTAGGGACTGTCCTTTCTCCTGCTTACTCCATTCAGGAGACTGTTGAATTCCAGCTGGATTGAGTTCGCTCACTGTTGAGAAGCTGACATGTGTAAAGGGCAGCTTTGTCTCATATAAATAGCTCAGCTAACTTCAGTATTAGGAGAAAGTCTGAGTTCACTGGGATCATCCTCATGTATGAAATCTGTAGGATCAGGCCCACCTCCAGGGAAGAAATAAGACTTCCCAAATATTTAACATTTGTTGTAATTAGCAAGTGTAGACAGGTCTTCAACAGAGGGAGGATAGAAGTTTGGTACAGGACAAGAAACATCACTCCAAAATTAGCTTGTCGGCACTGAGGATATTTCTGAGACATACTTGTTACTATAAGCAACTGTATTCAGGGCAGTGTTACGGGCTTGGCAGAGGAAGATGCACATGACAATTGCTCAACTTTGAAAGTTCCTAAAAACTCTGTCTTGTGTATGGACACCCAAAACCATTGACATTTAGGAACATGTGTTTACACACCATTACTTCTCGTTTGAAAGAACAGTTTAGAGGATGTTTCATCTGCCTGTTCTAGAGGAAAACCATAGACAGAATTTGCAGGAACGGTATTCTCTTGTGAAATTTACAGATCACTGGATACAAAACATTCCCCTCTTTGTTGTCACAGAGTATCCAAGACACAATTTAAACTCACGTTTTGTGAGTCAAAGGGCAATTTCGAAATAGTGTGTGGCTGTTGCTTTCACCTGTGTGGTGTTGATGAAGAAAACGTACATAACTAATACTTTGAAATGCAGTTAGCTATATTGAATCACAGCTTTTTTGCTTTTTCAGTGTTCTTTGTGTCTTAGCCACAATAATTGACTTGCCCAGGGTAACTCTAAATATGAAATAAGTGTTATAATTATGCATGTTGCTTGATAGAAATGAGAGTTGCCAGTCAGATTCTGATGGATATTAAATGTGCGGAAATCCAGAGGATCAGAAATCAGCAGTTACTCTGCCGTTGTTACTGGTTAACAAATGATTGGTGCCTGGTTCGAGAGCCTTTTCACAGGCGTTCAGGTCTGTGAGTCCAGCTTTCTAGCACTGATTGCAAGGCTGGTGCCTAAACTGAACAAGCATAGAGATTAAAGAGAGCAGACAAAGGCATCAGGAAGGAGGGGACCAAGACCAAACAGAGATTCCTCCCTTGCTGTCACACGTGTTCTTAAAAAGCATCAGATATTGCGCAGTTTCTCCTATGCAGTTTCTGTTAGCAACTTTGCAGATTCCTGTAGAAGAAAATGTTGCTTTTCTTCTTCAGGAATGTCTTTCTTTTGAACCTTCCTTCAATTTGTCCCACAGGGAAGTGCAAGCGAGGCCACCCTGGTCTCACTGCTTGCTGCAAGAACGAAAACTATCAGACGGGTGCAGTCAGAAAAGCCTGAGCTAACAGAAACAGACATCATGGGCCGGCTGGTGGCCTATACTTCTGATCAGGTGAGTACCACTCAAAAACATGGAAACATGGGGGCTCTACTTAACAATTTCAGCCACCTCAATAGGCGGGTGAGTGAAGTATAAACTCTTTGGATTGGCAACCCTTTGGTTTTGCTTGTTTAAATCTTATTGTACATCATAAGTGGGCTGGAATCTCATGTGCGCTACCATAATACAAAGAAGAAATATCTGGAGGTCAGTGTTACCTAAGCATTGCTTCTTTACAACAAGAGCTCATTTGAAGTAAAGAAAGATACTTGAGTGAGGTGTTAATTTCAGTTGTGTTGAGTAAGCCTAGGCCATCTTTTATTGCATCTAGGCTTGTGTGTCCATGTGCGTGGACATTATTTGCCTCCTACGTACACATGTGCAAACAAACACACGTACATCCTCTGCCTGTGTGCATGCACGAGTGCAGGTGCACGCACACAGACAAACCTAGTGCATGAATATAAAGCAAATGGGTCATGGTACTTGAAGAAGCCCAAAACATAATTATTTCTTTTAAGGAAAAACACTCCTAAAATCTCCATGTATCAATACAGCTCAGAAATCTTCTAAGAAAAGAGAAAAAGTAATCCTTGATTTCTGACTGTGAGTGGTATTTAGCAGCCTGAGTCAGGCTAAATGCTCAGCAGGCCAGGACCACGAGAGGCTTTTACTGTCAATGAAAGCAAATTTTAGTCTTGTGAGTTCTGCTGCTCTGACCTTTATGACACACTAATCCTACTGAAGGGCCAAGCAATGTTGCTCCTCTCAGTAGCTGTGACATTTTCTTATCTAAATGTCAATGAGATAGAAGAAACTTCCTTAGTAGTTGGTGTTTAGTTTGAAGTAATACCTGATTATGCAGAATAAAATGGCCAGGTTTCAGGCTTACCTTCATTTACTAGCGAGTGTATGTTAAAAAGCCCTGGAGAACAAGTTAAAAGGACACTTGCTCTTTGCTGGTGGGAAGAGAGACTACACTTGTAGGGCGAGAAGAGTCTGGACAAGAAAATATGAGGAAAGAGGACTGTTTTCAAAAGGCACAAAGGATATTTGTCCTTTTTTTTGCCTGGGACGCTAAGGTCTGTGTTGAGCAGACCGCCAGCCCCAGAGCTCAAACTCTGACCCAGTGATGCACAAAGCCTTTTATTTGTTTTCATTTTTTGTCCCATGTAAGTGGCTGACCTGAAATGAGGACTGACAGGCCTTCCTGCCTGCTGAAGGTCAGAGCATCTTATGTTTACCGAAGGATTTGCCTTAAGATCCTGCTGACCTTTCAAAGCAGATTGTTGCCCGGCTCACCGGTCCTTCTGCATTAAGAACAGACCTGTGTGACTCATAGGCAATAATCCACAAAAGAAAGTAAGCCTGAGCCATTCTGTGGGAGAGAAAACCATGCACCGAGAGAGCGTAGCACTGCAAGAATGCTTTAGGAGGGAGGTGAAAAGTTGGCCGGTAAGGAGGCACAGAGCAGAAAGCTGAACTCAGCTCTTGTATGTCTTGGGAGACCATGTTAGCTTCTCGGCATTTGGGGAACATCTTTATCCCATTGAAATCATTTTGCTTTGTGTTAGTGAGTACAGAGCAGGACTGGCAACAAAGCTTTCCCCAATAACTGCCTGGGGGTTTGGAGACAACAGAAGAGGATCCCTGTCTGTTTTAGTGTCTGGGCTGTCCTGGCTGAGGCTCCTCTTGCAAGGGACACTGAATGTGAGACCCCGGAGCTGAGAGGAGCATCCAGCTACCCCTGACAGTAGACACCTGACTGTTTGGGACCAGGACAGAAGTCAGGGTACTTTTTTGATATTCTCAAATTTTCTCAGGCCGTTTCCTTCATCAGCCTTTTTTGCCATGTTTATTTGGCTACCTGAAGCAGCTGCCCACTCATTTTGCTGCTTTCTGTTTGATTCCTTGCTCTCCTCACGGATGGTGGGAGATTCCCGCATACTTTGCTGAGGACTAGGAATTCCATGGAGCAGCAGGTCACTAAAGATTTGTTCTAATGCAAAAGCATCTGGGCAGTTTTGACCTTAAGACTGTGAATGGCTGTAGCTATCAGAGAGCCTTCCTACAATTTTGGAGACTTGTGGAAGGAATTCTGAGGTTCTGACTGGCTAGCAACCTCAGCGTATTATTATAGTTTGCTTATTTACAATTCTTGTATAAATCAGTTACAAAATACCTCTTTCCATTGTACACTTGAATGAAGTACGGTATTGCTATGGTACACATATTGTTTTTCACTTCAAAAGCAGTCAGTTATATTTCAAGTCTAGACTTCTATATTTTCCCAAGCTGGTGCCTAATTAGTTTGCCAAAGTACGTTCACTAGAGGCACTGCTGAGATACAAGTTAATAGTCAATCTGCCTTTAAAACTCGTCATTCCAGGGATATGTGAAGTTGAAAGGCTGAAACTTTATCTTCATCTGGTCTTGTTCAACCTATGTTTTGGCTTAATCTTTTCTGTGATTACATGCTAAATTAGAATAGAATTAGCAAGTGCTCTTGTAGGCTGAGCTGGTTTTGGCTGAGATAGAGTTCATTTTCTTCACAGTAGCTAGCATGGGGCTATGTTTTGGATTTGTGATGGAATGAGAGCTGTTAATATAGGGATGTTTTCATTATTGCTGAGCAGTGCTTACACAGAGTCAAGGCTTTTTCTGCTCCTCACCCCACCCCACCAGCGAGGAGGCTGGGGGTGCACAAGAAGTTGGGAGGGGACACAGCGGGGACAGCTGACCCCAACTGACCAAAGGGATATTCCCTACCATATGACATCTTGCTCAGCATATAAATCTGGGGGAAGAAGAAGGAATGGGTGGGGGTGTTCAGAATTATGCCATTTATTCTTCCCAAGTTACCGTTACGCGTGATGGAGCCCTGCTTTCCTGGAGATGGCTGAAGACCTACCTGCCGATGGGAAGCAGCAAATGAATTCCTTGTTTTGCTTTGCTTGTACGCGCGGCTTTTGCTTTACCTGTTAAACTGTCTTTATCTCAACCCATGAGTTTTCTCACTTTTACTCTTCCGATTCTCTCCCCCTTCCCACCGGGGGGGAGTGAGCGAGCGGCTGTGTGGTGCTTATTTGCCGGCTGGGGTTGAACCACGACATAGGCACTAGCAAGAACCAACAAGGGTAGGATGGAGATTATGAATGAGAATAGCCATGATATGAAAAGGTGAGAAACTTTTCTCTTTCAAATTAATGACAATTAATGGAACTGTAAAAGGTGGAAGGTAAAATACCTTTTTTTGCTTTTAGCCATGTTCTGAAGGAGAGTATTTTGTGGCTAAACATACCTTTTACTGTTAATACAGTTATTATAGTAATGTACTTCACAATTTTATAAGAACTTCTTAGTGATATCTTTGTTTTTATTTACTGAGATGTACTCTATGTTCTAAAAAAATTATTTAAGGGGAATTCAAATAAAATGGGTTATAAATAAAATAACATATTGGGAATGATCCTTAATTGCCTACCAAAATGAATGAATGCATGATTGAACCACAATTTATTCAGTGGGTAATCTAAAAAAAAATGGTAACGTAAGAAAATATCTCAGTCTATACCATACCATACCATGATGTATATTTTCTTAGGGTTCAGCAAAGCTGTATGCCATAAAAATATGCCGGTGAGTAACTGAATCATTATCCGGCAAGCTGATTACCTGCATGTCTTCTGGTTGATTTGGAGCCAGATCCTGAAGCTCTTAATCAATCCTACCTAATTGCGAACATGTTAATTAAAGCTCTCACTAAGGTTAATTGAACTCTTGTCTGAATGACGCCATGGCAATGGTTTCAAGAATACTTGAGGGTTTCTATCAGTGTATTTGTGTGTGTGTGTGTGTGTGTGTGTATGCATGTGTGTCTGTCTATCTGTCTGTCTATCTATATGAAAGAGGGAGAGGTATGTATCTGTTAGGCAACAGTCCCAGGATCTCAAGTATTGGTTTACTTGAAAGAAATTATTTTTTGTTTTCAAATTCAAATGAACTTTTTACATTCCAGTAAAAGCTATCTGTCTTAAAACCTGCCCATCTCCTTGTAGGCTCATTCATCAGTGGAAAGGGCTGCATTACTTGGTGCTGTGAAGATCAAAAATATTTCTTCAGATGATACCTTTAGTGTTCGTGGTTCAGCCCTAAAGAAAGTTTTGGATGAAGACAAAGCTTCTGGTCTTATCCCATTCTTTGTGAGTACTGGATTTTAATTAATCAGTGGATTTATTGCTTCTGATTGATAAGGTATTTTTGACATGAGTGGATGAGATGATCTGGTCCCTAACAGAGGGATCGATAGGCAGCCTAGCTAGATTACTAGGACAGGTTCCATGAGGGTTCTTCACACACCTTTCAGTGCAGTATAAGCAACTCGTGTGAGCAGCTGGTTGCACTTCTCAGCAAAAATGATGTTGTAAAAGGACTGAAAGTTATATTAGACAGTTGAATAAATGCAGGGGAATTTTGCAGTTGCATGTAGTCCTGCAATGTTATAATCTCCTAACACCTGAATTCTGAACTGCCTCTTTTCCAAAGGTATACTTCTGTTTTTCAGGTTCTAACTTACTTGCACATAAACCAAGTTTAAAGGCAATAAATTAAATGATGGTATCTCAAACTTAAGTATTTTCAAGACAAAATAGTTTCTCCTCCTCACTGCTTTAGCAAAGAAATCAACCTCCATAAGGTACCCCAAATATCAGCAAGATCAGACATTGTCAGAGGGGTATTTGTGAGTACGTGACTTATCTCTAACAGGTGAGCTATAGCGACTCTGGCTGTGGAAGTTTTAAGGTGTCATCATTTCTTGCTATCTGTCCACTTTCCCATCCAGAGGTTCCTGCTTCCACAGCAGTCCAGCAAAAGCAAATGTTTATATCTCAGTAGCTAAAGCTCATAATCCCCCAGTTTTTGACACAGAACAGTGTTAGATGGGATGCAATTCTCAAGTTTGGTTCTACTGTGATAAGTACCTGATGGAAAAGAATATTTGCTTAATCATCAGATCTACTCTCCTGTCAGTTCAGAACACCATCTTCTTATTTCAAGTTAAAGCAAGACTTTACCATTTGTTTTTTCAGGGAGTAAGTAACCTCTGTTGTGTTTTTGTCCATCAACAACAAGAATTTTTGCTAATTTCCAAGCATTATGCCTCTACAAAACTTGGCATAGACCACCATCTGTATAGCTCTGTAAAGCGGTATGATATGCTACCAATAATATGTTTTTACTGGCCTCCACTGAAGAAAAATCAGAGGGAAAAACCCCCTATTTTAGAAACCGAGAACTTTAGAAATGGGTTATTTTTAAGGGAGTCCAAAATATGTCACGATTTTTTCAGAAAAGTCATGTCTGATGACGATTTTTTCTTTTCTTTCATGTGGTAACATTTTGAAAAGGGCTAATGTGACTTAAATGTCTATTAACTGTTTTCAGAAGAATTAGCAGATTAAGCTTGCTTATAGTCATGGATAAGTGCCAGATAGGACAAAGAAGCTTAAATTTCACCGAGCTCTTTTGAAAATGTAATCTTTGTATGCTTCTTGTTATTAACCGTTAGTGTCTGTTTTTATGTAGTGTGAGGATGACTAGGGTGAAAAGTGTTTTTCTTACATGCAGAATGCTGCTAATTTCTAGCCTGCCTAGAACCAGCGAGTCCTTGGGATGACCAAGCACATCCCATCAATTGCTTTCCAATATAAGACGACGACTATGACTGAGAAACAAAGCATCTGTAAGGCTGCCTAAATGACCTTTCTTCCGTGGGCTGCACCTATTGAAGTGGAGATGTGCCATAAGGCATGTTTTATTTTATTTCTCCCCTGTGTGGTACCAGCTCATAATATCTTATCTAAGAGTCTACTTGTTTCTCTTAATTTTAAACAATTACAAGTACAGCACTAGATCACATCTCCATGCACTAATGACAAATTTAATGTGGTTTTTTCATCATCTTTCGTCCATTATCAAAAAAATGCAACTTGCCCCTCATAACTATTCTTTCCTTATTAATTTTTCTCTGTGTAGCAAGAAGAAATAAAAAATTCTGGATTATGCATTCAGTGACACCTTTACAAAGGGGGCTTTAACGGTTGTTTTTCTTCCTCTGTTTGCTTAGCTGTGCAAAGCAGGCTTTCAAAGACAGTAGAGGCTCAGTCTGAGTTAATATGGCCTGTGCCAGGTCTTCCATTTATTTGTATACATAAACCATGTCAGCTTAGATTAAACTGGATCTCATTATCCTTATGGTTGGCCTCTTAACTCAAAAGGTGTGTTAATTCTCTGTCATGTGGAGCAGCAGTCCATGCACTGTATTAGTGCTCCCTTTTCTGGCTTGCAGATTTCAAAAGCCTTTCCATCTCTTTTGTTCTTGGGTAATTTGGTGCTAAATTATTTTGTTGTGTTGACAAAGACAGGCACATTGCCAAGGAAACACCTTCTGCCACTTGATTCCTTGTCTCCCTGTGTTCGCTGATCCTTCACTAAGGGGAGTGAGTCAACATCAAAGGAAAAAGTTTTAAGAGAAGAAGTTCTGCCTGCAGAGACATGTGACAGCAGAGAGATCATTCCTAACGAAGAGATCTTGGTTGCATCCAAGCTGATGCAGTCTCCTGTATCAGCAAAAAAAAAGTTTTGCAGGGGATTAAAAAGAAAAGACAAGCAAATTACAGTGCCTTATAGGCATGATTCTCCTCTTACATTTAATGAATAAATGAGGCATCATTATACAGAACTTGACAGAAGTGCTTTGCTTGTAGAGGTGAGTGGAGAATCAGGGGCGCGATTGCTTGAGGTTCTCTCATTACAGCAATCTGGTAACTATAGGTTTGCTTTTTACATCCATAGGATTTGGCAGTCAGCCTTTTTCTGGGAGGGGCATTGTCTTTACAACGAGTCTTAGAATTCCTATCCGCCACCAATGTCTTTTAGCACTAGTAATGTGCGTATCATTTTGTTCAGTGAAGGCTATTGCCAATTAGCGTACCCAGACCTCTACTTTTGTTTCTTTTTTATTTCTAAGTTCAGACTTGTGTTAATTTGTCTCTTTCAAAATGCTTTTGCAGAAATTGAAACAGATATTTTTTCATAGAGTAAAGCAAGCAGACTGTGCAAACAAAGCACTTAACCGTGTCAGGTGTTGAGGCACCGAAGTTGCCACGACTTACCAAGGAACAATTTCCAAGTGTGGCTGACATGCAGCCCTTCACCTGGCCACCAGTTAAGGGGGAGCTTTAAAGCATGTGCCGAAGTCCTGCCCGTTTCATTAATTATAAGCGCTAACCGGTGGTTAAGCACACACGTAAATGCCTTTCTCAGTCGGGCCCTATGCCCCCAGCTTGAGACAGGCCTCTACGTTGGATGAATGTTGACCGGGAAGCTCAAATGTGGAGGCCTCTAAGTTAAGCACTGCTACATGCAGACGTAGGGTCCACTGCATTCAAGCCGAGTTCACTTGAACGTGTGTAAAAGTGGCCTGTGAGCTTTATGATGCTGTCTTTCGTAAATCAACACTGATACATTGCAGCTGGCATATACATAGTACGATATCCTTCAACAACCTCACCCAGTATAAAGCTGCTATAACGTGATCGTCCCGCTGCTGACCAAAGGCCCAGCGTGAAATCTCTCTGATTGTAGCTGAAGTGACTCTTCTGAACGATGATCTGCAGGATATTAAGAAGCAGGCTGCTTGTATCCGGACTCACTCGGGAAACAATAAATCAGAATTAGTCTGAGAGAGGAGCCATCTCTTCCATAGCAGTTAACACTTAGATCCTGACCACAGATTCCCATTTGGCAGAAGCATTCCTGAGACATGTACAGATGTCTAGGGCAATGTTTCTTAAGCCACAGTTTGTGAATGATTGCTGTTTCGTAAAATCCTGAATGGTGGTTTAGTAAACTGTTGCAGTTTTCTTCAAGCCACGGACATTCTGAGGAGTGCAAGCTGGCAAACATCTGAGTAGGAGAAAATAAAAATAATAAGAGAACATTGAAAGCTCTGCCTCACTTTAGTTGATTGCAAACGGAAAGCTTGGTGGTGAAACTGTGCAACTTGTGTCTACATCTTTTTCAAAAGCAGTAGGAGGTCTTCCAGTTGAAAAGATTGAGAGTCGTTGCTCTCAGGCATCATAAAGATTCATGCATGTTCCCTGACACAGCTCTTGATTTCAGGAAAGTAATATATGAGATGACTGATGCAAGCCTTTTAGCTGCTTTGTATTCGCAACCAGGGCTGAGTCAAATTTGAAGTGCGCAACCTGGAAAGGATAAGACCTGCAGGCTATACTGAGCCATCAGTCCCATTTCTGTGATGCAGCCTGTCCCCTGCCCTTTGCACAAATGTGATTTTGCCGGTGTTATACAGGTTACAAATTGAGTTACATTCATTGTGTAGTACTGAGGTGGGGTAATGAGAGTCCTGACAAGAGCAGATGCTGTCACTTTAAGTGGTTTCTGAGAATTAAAACAAGTAGCTTTGAGGCTTAGACACCTGCAGAGAGGACAACAAAATTATTTCAGAAACTGAGGTATACTGTGCAGAATAAGCCATTATTTAAACGACTAAGCATATGCTGGAACTCATGTAATCTCGCATCGAAGCAACGCACTCCTCATCCTGATCCGAAGGAGAATACTTTAACTGCAGTACAACACTAATAACAATAATGTGTAACTTTCTGCTGTGAAATCTCCATCATTATTTTAATTGCTGGAGTAGCCAAGATAATTTCACTCCAATCTTGTCAGAAAGTCCACGCCATATTATCATAAGATATATGTACAAAAGCAGAGCTAAGTCTATAGTGCACTCTTTATTTGGGTACTTTCCGATCCAATGGGTTAACCCCTGTTCTTTATGGATAGAGACAAATTGGAATTTTCATCACGGTATCCTCCATTTCTTGTGACACAATCTGTAGATCTGTGGTTCAGCTAAAGGTGAAATGCAGGTTTCTCCTGATTGTGGGAACATCTTAGGTAGACAATAATGCCATAAATATATTTTCACTCCATACGTGCATGCCCTCGTAGTAAAAAAGCAGGGAGCAAACACACTCCTTTTTCAAAAAATATCCTGCAATCTTTTTAAAGCAACCTCCCTCAAAGGATTATTAAACTTCCAGAGAAGTCATAAATGTACCTCAAGGCACTGTAATTATTCTGTTCTTCCCGTGTGTCTCAGGTATATGGGAAGGCCCAGTACAGATAAAGATTAGATTATTCTGAGGGAAAAATGTGTTAGCAGCAAAATTTTATTAACTGTATATTCAATGCGCTTCTCATTTTCAGAACTGCGTTTGTGTCAAACTCAGGTTCTTAGTGGCTTGATATGGAAAAAATACCGAATTGTCCCTTCCTTATTTTAATAATAACTTTTCCCATAGCCAATATTTTTTATCGGTGCAATGGAACATGATTATAGTTCTTAACATTGCTGTAGCTGTGACGTTAGGGGAACATGTGCGCTGTCAGGGATAAAATGTTTTCAGGGTTTTATATGACTACATTTAATCTGGTCTGCCCTACACAGAGGCAGGATCTGACTTCCTCTAAGAGTGACCATAAATTTCTATGAATGGAGTACTGAGTACTTTCCATGAAACAGAAAAATTCAGCTCCCTACAGCAATTTAAAATATCTCTGAGGTATATGGTATAATATAGATGCAGAAATGTTCAAAAGTGTACTTCAAAGAGAGGTTTTACCTCTCTAGCAATAGATTATTGAATTAGTTCAATATTCTCAGGATGCATTGTTTTAAATTTCTGGCTTTTTGAATACATATCTACCTTCCCTTTTTACTGGATGTCTCTGTTAGTGTGGGATTTCCTAGAAACGTTGAAAGATCTAGTTTACTAAGTAGTAAAACAACCATCTCTTACTTTGCATGAATTCTCTAAAAACCTGGAACTTGCAAATGGGAATCCCATTTATCCAACTCTTTGTCTCATAATCAGATTATTTTTTCCAAGATGTCAGGCCTTTCTAGTGTGCTGTTGCCACTTTATTTCACAGAATGAAAAGAAGGGAAAAAAAAGCTTGATGGGAAATGCGAAAAGCAGAAATAAACATGTTAAACCTTCATGAGAGGTTACTGGGAGGACTAGTAAAGGAACCTCCAGAGGGAAAACCAAGTCTTAGTCCTGAGATGTGTACAGGGCCTGCTTCAAGATGTGACTGTAGATGATTTGCAGCAGTCTCCAATACCCAATAGCTGGTAGAAGTGAAAAAGTCAAGGGAATCTCCAGCTTGAAAGCAAGTGAAAGCTTATGAATGAGGATGAATGTTCAAGGAACAAATAAAAGGGTAAAATATTGGTAGCTATCAAGCAGTCTGTTTACTTAGAGCAGAAATACTTAGTGCAAATGTGTATCACCTTTATAAAAAAGAAGGAAAAAAGACCCTCCTGAAAAAGCTGGCATCGTTTAACTTTTGAGTAACAGGAACTCCTAGAATTAACGAGAAATCAGTGAAATGCAGGAGAGAAACCACGTGAATGTCTGAGCTAGAAGAATAGCAAAAGAGCATACACTTGGCAAGTGAAACGCGGTATTAGGCCAGAACAGGTGATAGGATTTGGCGCAAACAATTTGCTACTGGCATAATAACATGAGATTATTTCTCTCAGAAGTAGGAAGCTGGTGGTGCTTGAGAGAGAGTCTAAAAGCTGAAAGCAGATAAGGCCATATCAGGTAACCTAAACACGAGCAAAATCCTTTGCTACAGAAGTGCTTACTCGCATCACGATGCCTGTTAACAGAACAGGCCAAAAGTCCACCCTGTCCCGCACACTCAAGTCACCAGCTGTGCCTCTCAGCTGGGCACCGGCAACATGTCCCCACCCTGCAGCAGCTCCACAACTAAGGCAGCAGTGACAACAACCCATGCTGCTCTTCAATGAGGACATTCTCTAGTATGGCATGAAGAGCTACTGTACTGGACAAACTAAGCAGACGCTTAAGAAACAGAAGATATTACTTGGCATGTTGGATGAGCCAGAGAAGTCCAATAGAGAGAAGGAACCACTGGAAACATTTCCTGATAGTATCACTCCTGCTACAAGGGAGAGCAGTGCACCCAAAGGCCCTGCGTACCTACTCATTATGGAGCTGTGAGACAAAAATGCACTGTCTCCAAAATTTCAGTTTTAATGTATAATTGTATCGATGTTTTGCTATGACAGTATGTTTGTTTCTTGGAAGGTCTAGTGGATGGACAAGTATCATCTAGGTGTTCCTTTGTCCTCTTACAGGTCTTGTCATGAATTCACTGATGCGCGCACACACACACACACGTGAAAAATGTGGCTAGTTGCAGATCCCTAGGGAAAGACAGTGAAAGCAAAAGATATTATGTGCATTGACAGTGTACTTGGCAGAAAAAGTAACCAGAAGTACAAAAATAAAACCCAAAATTCTGGATTTGACATGTTTATAGTCATCTCCCAGCTGTACTATAGTTTGTGTGTGACCTTGGATAAATGATCTAATTCCTTGGTACTTCAGTACTCTAAAAACCAGCATAATTTATTTGCCTGTTTAAACTGTAAAGTGTCTTTTATTGTATAGAAATCCAGTACAAGGCAAAACCCAGACCCAGCCTTTATTAGTGCTTACAAAAAGGAGACAAGGTGTTTAAAACATAAGTGTAGCGATGAAAAATAAAATAACGTCAGTTTATATGCACTTGGTAGTTGTTTTTTTGCATTATAATTCTACCTGCATATTCCCAGTAAATTACCATAGCTCATTTTCCGCTAGCTCTATGCTCTTTCTACTTCAGAAAACTTCAGCATTTATGTTGCCTCTGCTTTTGGCCCACTGGTCGTGCAGCAAGATACACGAAATGAGACAGTAAGGAAGAATGGTTGCAGTATTTTAGGATGAATTTGGGAGAAAAAGTTTCTCTGGGAAAAAGTCTTGCAAACCTAGTAGTGAACATACGCTGCTAATGAACAGGTCCCAGGCTGCAGATCCATTGAGCCCAGACCAGTTCCAAGTCTCTGTCACAGAGCTGTGGCTCTTTAATTCAGGCAGTAACGTTGTATGATCCATTCTGTCAACAGGAACTCCAGCACCTTTAAGTTGCTCAGGTTCAGAGCTTGCTTATATGGCATAAACTGCAAATCATTTTGGTGATAATTGCGTATGTGAGGTTAGTATTGGGCCACATGATAAGCATGTGGAACGCATAGAAAACAGACAAAATATAGCATTAATACTGTGACTATATTACATATCAGTCAATTTTATATTAACATTTGTTTTTTTGGCTCTGCAGTTCTGTGCAACACTTGGAACCACACCTTGCTGCTCCTTTGACAAGCTGTTAGAGCTGGGTCCCATTTGTAAGTCTTTGCTGTTACCTTCTGAAATTGCAGACAGCAGTTTAAGCCGCGCTGAGTCATTTCCAGGGCATTGTGCAGCGTCACTGTCCAAATTCAATAAGGCTACTTATAGATGAGACCTTCGGTTACAGTTTTCTTTCTACTATTAGGACAAGCAGCAAGCTTGCATTCTCAGACTGTTCAAGAGTACAGAGGACATTGCCTCAAGGGCTTTTGGGGGCTGTCAGTTAAAAAGTACTGTAAGTAAGTGCTTCAGTTTGTAACATTTTTCTTCAAGCCCTTCTACCTGCAAGCGCATCTAGAGCAAGGGTGAAGATCAGGGAAAAGCTGAACTAACTCTAATTCCCCTCTGCACCAAGTGTTTTGTTTCTGTCTGGTTCCAATGACTATAAAAAGCAGGGAAATATGCACCAAAACCCCCCAAGTATTCTCCTTAAACCTTCCTCTCCCTTCCCTCCCCGATTTCCTTCCTCTTGCAAGAGAACAGGACAAGTGCCAGGGTGTTTAATGCAGTGACCGAGTCCTGGCCTCTCCCTAAGTATTTCTGCGTTACGGTCTGCTGTGTCAAGGTTGATCTGCAGCAAGGCTTGCCCAAAAGCACACGCTTGCTGGCTGATGAAAATGCAACAGAAGCGCTCCGTATCTCTTCGTGTGCCCATTTAGAAGAGGAACTGTATAGCTATAAGCAATTGGAAGCAGCCTCATGGAAACACAGCTAGATTTGATGTTCTGTTAATTTGTTCAGGTGGGGCCTAAAACATTGGGGGTTTGTGTGGCGGTGCCTTGCTCTCTGAGGTTTCCTGCCCTTCAGCACAAGCCCCAGAGACTCAGTTTCTCCCAATCCGCCTTTCTAAAAAGGTCTCCAGTAGTCTGCTTAGCAGCTAGAGATTATTTTGCTGTTCAGGTTATTCCTATAGACCTGACCTAATGAAATAGTGACAGCAATACTTTTCGGTATAGCAACTAATCGTGTGTGTTTCACCAGTTGCTCTCAAAGATTTCCTGCTCGTGCAGCAGAGACTAGCAGAAGGATTGCGTACTACTCAAATCATAAGTCTCGTGCTAGCTTTTCTGCGTGCAGGTGAATTTTCTTCTTAATATACATGAGCAGGAGTCCTATGAAATAAAGGCAGTGTCTCAAACCAAGTCTATTTCAAAATAGATAATCAGTTGAACTGTGAACATGTTTTCAAATAAACCTAAGTCACGGGTGTTATGAATAATATTCTATTAGCTTTTCCCAGACTTTTATACAAAAAGAAAATGTAGTTTACAAGAATGCATATTCCAGCATGAACTTGCTGCCCAGTTGCAGATCTGAATGGATATGTCTTTGTATGTGGAAATACCTATCAGAACTATGTGGTGACCAGGGTAACGATGTTATGTGGGCTTCAGGCATCACCTCATGGGCCAGAATTGTTACCGTGTGCATTAATACAGGTGATCTATAGCAGAGTGTGAATACTAAATTACAGAGAATACAGGAGAGGCTCATATGCTAAAATATTGCTGCAGAAACCATTCAGTGACTAATCAAAACTAGCACTTTCTTAACCTTTCAATGCTGGCCTTTGCCTAAGTGTCTCCGTCCTTGAAATAAAGAGTTTGCTGCACATAGTTTAGAAGGATGCGCATGCACATATATCAATAAGGAAAGAATACTCTTTAGAAACATGTGTTTGTGATTCATGAGTTAGAAGTGGGGAGCACAGCGAAAACTCTGGCTCCTCTTGCTAAAGTAGATAGTTTTCTTACCCCAGAAATGATAACTACATCTCTAGACACATCTTTTCAAAGTGTATTTTATAATGGTTCTTAAATCAAAATCATTTAATATTTTATGTTGCTTAGTATTAATAAGATAAACCTAGACACGGAAGGACTCAGTTCCATTAGAAGTGGGGAGGAAGAAGAACATGTTATGTACACATCTTTATGTATTAACGGAAACCCAGATGGTAGAAACATTTAATCTCTTAATCTAATTTTAAATTGGGAAAATAATAACATCAAAGTAAAGTCTCTCAGGCACTTGGTTTCATGCAAATTAATGGGGCTTTTCAATCTGCTGTTTAATTAATTTCCCCTTCAATTACTTTTTTTTTTTTAGGTAATAAGGAAAATATCTGGATGCATATTGATGCAGCCTATGCTGGGAGTGCATTCATCTGCCCTGAATTCAGGCACCTTTTAAACGGAGTGGAGGTGAATGAAGTGTTTCTTCTCTAGCAGCCTGCTGAATCCTTGCTCTTCCATAGAATTTGTGTGTTTCTTATGCATCCAACATTACCGGCTCTTGTAGAGTCTCTGAGCATGCTGCACTTCAGTTCGCACTACAACTCCCTGTATGCTCTATTACATTACTTATGTTTATGTAATTTTTAAGGGTTTATTCTGGGAGTATGCAGGTTACCAGAGTATGTAAAAGTCTGTCCTTCAGAATAGCAAGGAGCAGTGAATCAGCAAAGTGTCTTACAAAATAGAAGAGAGGAACTTTTTCCTGAATGTCCAAAAAGGCACGTTTATAACACCCTAATTCTGCATTATTGCACAAAAAAGGAAAAAAAACCAAACAAACAAGAAAAGAAGTTCAACAAATTAATGAGCTCATTATGTCTGATTTTTTGCTTACATCCTGAAAGTCATCTAGGAGACAGCCAGTAGCTGTATCTCAAACAGACAGGGTTTAATAACCAAGAGAGCTAAATGAAATATTCCCCCAACAGCACTCCTGTTCCTTTTTCCCCGCCTCGCTGAGCTACTCGGCATTCAGTCGCCCAGATAAGAATACTTCAATTTCCTGCTGCTCCCCTCAGACAGGCAGATAAGTCCTTGTCTTCCACGTCAGTGGAGAAAATATTACTGTTTGGTAAAGCCAGAAGTTTAAACACAGCACTGATAGGTAGGGACTCATGAAGAAGGGGAGGGAAGCCCCCCTGACAAGTAAAGCATTTCTTTCTGTCTCTTTTTTATCAGCAAATGAAGCCTGTTGTAATTTCCTGTGGGGGAATATTTTTTAAATTATTGGTATTGGCTCCTGAAGGAAATGAAACAGCATACCTTGTCGGGGCCAGCAGTTGTCATAAGAGTAAATATTTAACAGCCATGAATAGGTTTCTTACCTGACATAGTACAGGGAGATAGCTACATAGATGTATAGATAGACAGACAGACAATCTCCTCTTATGAGAGCAATTGTTAATTGTTTACAAGTGACAGGGAAGGTTATGAGAAGCAAATGAGAACAGAAAAGTGCCGTATGGCGTAGTCAGACCCTGGTGCTGCCAGGCCCCATCTCTCTTTTTTAAGACCGAAGGCTTCCGCCTTTGTTACCGCACAAAGCACAGACGGCGCCTTTCCCACGCAACGGCCGCCTCACCTACCCGGGTGTCCTCCGATGCCACGCCTAAACATACGTCAAGTGAAATGGGCCTGCTACGTGATTTACATAAACATGTACCGTGAATGCTTATTCTGTGTTGGTTTTTCTTTTGACTTAGATGAAAAAATGACTTCTACTAAAAGAAAATACCCTGGCAGTAAAAAAAAAAGGTCATTTCCTGGCCAGTTGTAATTTTATGAATGAATGTGATACGCAGATTCCAAACTAAATGTATCATTTGTCTCTACGTATGCATTTTGTGTGTGTATGTTTAATATTCTTGGAAATAGAAAGCTTAGTGAATTGGGTTTGGAAATTGGGATATGAACCACAGTGGCTGTTCCTGAGTATGCAGATTTTTTTTTTTAGTTTACACTGAGATATGTACTTTTCCATACGGTATGTATCTAAGAAGTATAATTGTTAGCGAATGCTCAGAATGTTGATAACATCAACAGCCTAGCTGCACACCTAACCTGAATGCCATCCCCCAAATAAATGAAGATTTAACTACACTGGTTATTAAGGAAGGTGACATCAGCATGAACATTATCTATCAAGCCCCAATTCAGGAATTCATTCGTAGTTAAGGTGTACTCAGACGATTTGACAAAGTTGTGTCATTAGCACATGGATCCTTTCTCTTTCATAATTCTGTTTTTTATTTATCCATTCTCAGTTTGCAGATTCATTTAACTTTAATGCTCATAAATGGCTCCTAATGACTCTTGACTGCTCTGCTATGTGGTAAGTATTACAGTAAAAGAAAACATTACAAGAGACAAATATCACATGTTAAATTAGTCTGCCTTTCTAGCAGCAGACATTTATTTACATTTCTGTGTTGAAATGAGTAGTTCTAGATAGCTTTAGCTCTTGTAAATTATTTACAAAATTCACTCTTTCATTTAATCCCAGTTTCAAACCAGTAAAATTTAGAGATAGGCCTGAGCTCTGCATTATCTTCCAGAGAGAGAGAAATCCTGAAAAGTCTGCAGATTCATACTTGCTCCATACTGTTTAAAACATAAATGAAAAAAATTCATTTAAGGATGTTAATGCAATGAACAGCACACTAAACAGACCTTTTTCTTCTTTTCCATAAATTTCTTTTTGCTTGAGCCTTGATTCTTTCAACAGCCTTTCTAAAAATGCCTAGGATTTGGC
This sequence comes from Theristicus caerulescens, assembly GCA_020745775.1. NCBI lineage: Eukaryota > Metazoa > Chordata > Aves > Pelecaniformes > Threskiornithidae > Theristicus > Theristicus caerulescens. Next base: position 91,601,439 of record CM036558.1, read on the forward strand.
TGATGAAAAGCAATTGTTTTCAAAAAGGACTATTTATGCAATTTCGTACTGATTTTCAATTTCCCCAGATGACAGCTGAGGTGACATTTTTATTTAAAAAGATGCCAAAGGAGAAACCAGTAGGCATACTTTGAAACAAAGCAAAGTATCATAGCAGTAATAATAGCAGTGATAATAATGAACTCCCATAATAGATGGTCCTATTATGTCCCAAACTGGAATCTCCAGAACCTAGTGTCTACCAGCATCACAACTCATGATACTTATTAGCAAAACAGCTGTTCAGGAAATGCAGACTGTTTATCAAACTAAATGAAAGCATCAGCTTCAGTTATAATAGAACAAAATCTGCAAAAGTGAAAAATGAATGAAAAACTGAATGTTAAAAAGAAGACTCTGAAACTTCATCCAGAAAAAGGTCACCTTATTTAAAAAAAGAATAAATGTGAGACAGTGATCGTTCGGTTGCCTTTTGTTCACCTTCAGCTCTTTTAAAATCCTCAGCAAAGCTGTCTTTTGCACAGATGTGTATATTATTCAGATAATACATTACATTTTTGAATTTAAGAGTTTTCCTGATGTAGGCGCTGCAAATATTCCAAGCCATAATGAAATTTCTCTTTTCCGTGGAGTAAGTGGCTTACATTTTGATCCTGATTCGTCAGTAGTGGCAGTGATTAACCCCAGACTCCAGTGTCTCATAAGTGGCTGTCTCTCTCTGTATGTGGAAACAGGGAGAAGATGAAACTCCTTTGCCAGGTTCTCCCTTCTTTTTCTCATCACTCCAAGGCACTGTTAACAACGTAGCCACTCAGAAATGAGAAAATGCGCCATCATTCTCTTTAATGTGTGTAGGACAACTAGGGGCCGGAGTCTGGTCCCTACCAGTTTAATTTCTCATTAGTTCTGCTTTCCCCTATAACCCTGTGGAACTCTATGTTAAAAGTGTTTTACCTGGCTGTCTAGGAAAACGCGGCATATACACTCACAGCGTCTGGAAAGACTGAGGAAAGTATTTTTCTCCATTTGGTTTCTTGCCTTTTTTTAGATAGGCCATTGCACAAAATGCTTGTTGTCATAGGTAGGAAGAGTCCGTTACAAGGAATCTCAAGAGACCTTGCAACATGTCTCCTTCCCCAAAGGGAAAGCTTCACTGCTGTAGCCATTCAGGCTTCATTTCAGCAAGGCATTTATGTAGGGGTGCTATTCACTTCATAAAGAATGAAGCATACATTTAAAGTTAAACTCTGACTTGAAGCCAAATCCATCATCCAGCTGCTTCTAAGGCCCGTGTCCAAAATTCACCTCTCTTATCAAGTGTAACACTGCCTGAAAAGGTGACATGTAATAATAAAGGATGAAGGAACCTGGTGAGAAGAAGTAACTGTGAAGGGTACAGAGTCCTCTCAGGATCCGTGGGAAGTATTAACCATGATATTGTAATAATACGGAAAGAGGTCAATACACAGTGAACACCATTTCAGAATCCAATTAAGCCGAGACCCATGGACGGACAGGCTGCTAAATCACCCAGGCTCCTCAGCACTTTCTCCAAGAAACACTCCCATTTCTTTTGCCTGCAAGTTGATTAAGATAATCTAGCCACTGGATCTGTAATGTAATTATTTAACTGCTCCGTGCAATATGTGGCACTGATGTCATTTGAGATTTGGAGGCAATGCCATTATAAACCTTTCGTAGAATGTTCTCAGACTTCTCGATGTACAGAAAAGAGCAGTCAATTTCCTGTAAAAAGGAATTTAATAGAGCCACTCTGAGAGGGGTACATTTTCCGTATTCAAATGTTGGTGTCCTTTAGAGACTCTGCCTTGAAACTACCAGTCAGTTTTGCCTGACTTGTTTAGTTGGTGCTCTGGAATATTACAAAATTCCTATTTTATATGAGTGTCCTATAACCAATTATGCCACTAGTCATTATTAGTGTTCCTATTTCATATGAAGAAGTGTCTCCTTTCAGAGAGAGTGAAAATAACCATCTTAAAAAGCCTTGGTGTTTTTGCTTTTCTGTTACTCTTTTCAGGGTTTAAGCGTTAACTTTTGGTTGGGAAGGTTGGTTTAGGATTTGAAAGGAAGGTGCTTATAGGAGACGGTTATCTGTAGATGGAAGGGAAATCTTCCTGTTGGTTTATAATACGAAGTCACCTTTTTGGTTATTGTGTCTGTCAGTCCAAAGGGACAGAATAGAGTGAGGCTGTTAAAAGCTGCAGCTGTGCAATCCAAGTAAGTAACTTTTCACAAATGTTCATTGCTGTATTCACCAGGACTTGTATTGTGCATTTCGTATTAGGAGTGCTTAATAGGCGAATCTGTGCCACACACAAAATTCTAGTTTATCAATGACAGTTTTGAAATGTGTATTCAGGATCCTTCAGTTGACCGGGGGTATTTGCAAAGAAAGTGAAGAACACCACTTCTAGCCATTACCAGACCACACAAGCACTTATGCAAAGAAGTCGAAATACGTACAGTAAAATCTAGACGTGGTGTATAAAGGTGCAACTCAACTGGTTCATATACGTTGATGTCCAGGCTTTGGATTTATTTTAGTAATCCTTTCAGGTAGTTTTTCATGGATGCCAGATTAAGACCCGTGAAGTCCCCAGGTGGAACAGACACCATCTTTTAAAAAAGCAGTACACAATAAAATACTGGAAATTAGATTTTTACTTAGAATTTGATATTAAAACATTAAAAAACATTAAAAAAGGGATGCGCAGAAAACCATAAAAGGTTTGGACTTTTGCCATTTAGAGTGTCCCCATGGTGACATAATTATTGCTTGCTTTGTGAAGTATTTATAGGCCTAATATGAGCATGTAGCAGTCTCTCCCTTTTTGATTTCTGGTTTCTCCTTTGTCTGCCTCTGTAAACCCCATCGTTTGTAGAGGTGAGTCAATCTTACACATAGAGCGAAGCATAAACCAGCAAAATCTTGTTATTACCCACTGGCAAAAGGTAGCTTATTCTCTCTAAAAGGGACACGCTGGCTTTTGAAACTCAGTCCAGTGACACCGCCCGCTAGCTGGCCACAGTCAGGTATGCTTCGCGGTTTTACATTCTGCTGTAGCATACCTGTCAGTCATTGTATATTGGATCCAGCCAGGGGCAGGGTGGCACAAGAGGGAAGCCCGAGCCTGGACCGGGTGGCTCGTCCCTACCGGTGGCTGCTGCTGCCACCACCGCAGCACGGACCGACCGTGGCCAGCACCCACAAAGCTTAGCGTGGCTGAGCACGGTGTCTAGGAAGCCACAGCTCTTCCCACACAGCTTTGTACTGCAGTAATTTCAAGGCAACTTCTGTTGACTGCAAATGTTAACGTTGCTTTAGCTAGTCTCACATTCTGGTGTGAGTGTCTATCACCACAAAAAGATCCTCTGTGTCTGTTTCTTGTCTGTTTTTAAATATGCAGTCGTGCAGCCATGCTGCCCGTTCCTGCTGAGCCTTACACTTAGCTACTTGTAAGTACAGTACGGATATGGCTGTGAAACAGCACTGAAAATGGCACAGGCTGTGCTCAGCAAATGTGCCAGCTTAAACGCATTCAATTTGCCTTCACTTCTTGTGGAAATTTAATCCCTTAAATGTTACTTCTTCAATTTCTCAACTTGATTTCTTTCTTTTTTATACAGGGTGAAAAAAAGATCAGATATAATAGGTGCCTTTAAATTAGAACCTCTTTACCTGCAGCATCAACATCAGGAGTCTGGTAATTTCATAATTCAATGAGATTATTAATATTATTTTGTTTGCACACTGATATTTAATGGAAAAAAGGATTTAAGATGAAAACTGAAATTCTTGAAACTACCTAAGTTGTTTAGGAGCCTCTTTCCATTTCCAAAGTGCCCCAGGGAGTTAAGCTTATGAAAGTGCAAACACGTGTCTAGTGAGATTTTAGTTAGCATAAAAAGCAATTGACGGAAAGCCTTTTTATAAAGCATTGTATTAACACTTTTGTATTGGGATTTCCCCAGCTCCAGATTTACCACTGATCCTCTGTAGGACTGTTGAGAAAATTCTTAATGATCTTTTGCTAGTCAGATAAACACATTATTGGGTGCTGCGTATCGAGTCCCTTAACCGGCCTTCCCAGCATATCTTTCGCCAGGGTGATTTCAAGATCTGATTTGCTTTTAGGGTTTCTAAAGTCTGTGACCCTTTTTCTTAGCTATGCATGCGAGCTCTGATGCAAATTTGCAAATGCCCATGTCAGAAGCAAACATTCCCTGAAACCGCAAGGAGGGGGTGAGCTGTGTTTGATACCTGTGCTCTACTTTGAATGATAGCTATCTGGGACACTGCCCTGTTGCTCTCATGTTCTTGCATTGATCGTAGAGAAGGAGGTAAGTGCAGGCTATCTGTCTGTCTTGTACCAAATGCTCACGAAAGCTCTTCACAAAATGCTCGCAAAGGACTTTTAGAAATCTTGGGCCCTGTACAAAGCTCCTTAATGGATTCGTGCTGCTCCTTGCACATACCTAGCAACTGCAGAGTGGCATTTGCCATCCCGAAGCCTGTTTTTACACCTGCAGTTAATAACGGATTAATTGTGAAGAAGGTCACGGCAGTGCAGTGTCAACATGTGGTGCAAGTTCCCTCGCAGCTCTGAGATCATCGAGTCCAACCGTTAACCTCTCTGCCTGGTCCACCTCTAAACCATGTCCCTAAGCACCACATCCACACGAATGCCTCTAGTTAAACTGCTAAATCCAACCCACACTGATGCCTCCCATAAAAACAGTCAAATTTGCAAAGGTGCGAGGCTGTTACAGGCCCTGTTGATCCCTGTGTGGTTTATGAGATGTCAGCGCTCCTGGAAATAGGACTGGTCTAATGGAGGGTCTTATTTTTCTGACTGTGTCTCAGGTCCGAGAATTCCCATCATGGTTTACAAGGCAAATGAAGTAGCATTTTTGAATTCGCTCGTCTCTCACTCAAGAATTTAAGTGAGCAGAAAAAATGCATCTATCTGTGAGCAATTACTCTTAATAACCAGATGGCAATTACGTGTGCCCCCAAGGGGAAAGTCTTTATTTTGTCATTAATTATGATTTTATGTGATTTGCATCATCACACCAGGAAGGTTATAGTAGCTTGCCTGGCAACCCAGGATATCGGTCAAGTCCTGACGGCAGTGTTAGAAGAATGCAGCTTCATACGCTATTGTGACCGCCACGTATGCCCCCACAATGCAATTCCTCCTGGTTAAATACAGATGTAAGACTAAGGCTTGTAATCAAGGACTAATCATTGATTGCATTCTGCTTCACAGCTTGTGAAAGGCGTTGTTGTGGATCATTAGGCATAGCCCCTTACGGCAGCGTAGGATTATTTATCTGTCACCAGTTGCTTTACTGTCTTTGCTACCAGTCTTGCAGCTATCAAACAAAAATGGCTGCTACAATGCAGCAGAATATGAATGTTGTCAAATTTCCTCGTTACCGAGCTGAGACAACCATGTTCCTCTCCTGAGGTCCAGGAACAGGTTAATGATTGTTGGTTGTTGTGTGTTATTTTTTTCTCATCTGGAAAATAACCTAGTAACAGGTTAAAGAAGCAAATGGCCGTATGTTGCAGGGAGGAAGGACCACGCTTTTTCTTACGTTTTGGCTGCATAGATGAGAGCACGTTGGCAAGAGAGCTTGTAACGCAGGAAACACAGTCTTGTTACCCCCAGCACATACAAAGGCTGAGGACTACCTAAACGACGCAAACTGGTCAAATTCAGAAGCTACAGTTCTACATAGTACCTTGCGCTTCATAATTCCAGGAGCACTTAGACAGCACTTTCCCCTGGAATTTCAGTACATACTCTCCTATGAAGTTTATGCTCCGCTGCAGACTAACAAAGCAGAATAAGAAAGCTAAGCAGATGCTTCCACATTTTCCTACAGAAGTGCTTTGGATTTTAGGTCAGTTTAATTTCTGCCACTGGCTTCCTGCAAGTAATCCAGCTTTATGTTACAGTTTCCTTTACTGTGAAATCAGTGTAATTACCTGATTCAAAGAAAAGGTAGATGCGTCTTGACTCTGTGTGCTCACATAAAAGATAACTAGTAACGCCCTCGCTGGGCTGCTTTGTGGCTTGGTCAGTCTGTGTCTGCAAGGGGCTTTCACTACATCAAATGAAAAGCCATAAAAACCCGCAGAACGCTATTCTCCAAACAGGAAGAGGTCAATTCTGAACCAAATTTTCAAGTCACTTACTAGACGTGCTGAAGAATTAGCAACAGATACATGAATGAGTTTCAAAGGTAGTTAGAAGCAGAGAATGAGTGATGGAGTGAGTTTGGGGATTCTGCAAACTGTTTCAAACAAAATTAATAATTGCCATTTTATCTACTACTTCTTTTCCTTACAAGAGGAAAATAAACACGGCATTTAGTCCATCACCTCCACCGGATCTGAAGTATAACAGAATGGAAAAATGTGTTTCTCCTCCTGAAAACTGCTTAATTTGTTGGTGGTATATTCTGACTAGCTAAGGAATGAAGCTCACTACAAGCACCTTCACTTAGCGTGCTGCCAGGTATCCTGCTAGGTGTGCAGTGGTCCTGTTGGCACTGATGATGTAGAAGTTTGTGGCAAACATAAAGGAAAGCTAAGATCCAGCTTTTTCAATAGCATTAGAATGACTGTAGGTTTTGGCTGTTGTGATGAAGCAATGTGAACACTTTTTCTTTAACTTCCAGGCCTTGTAACAGATTATCGGGTAAGTACAGCATCAAGGTAATAATTAATGCTATTACTTGTATACACTGATATTTCCAGGACTTTTATTTTCTGTTACTATCACAACCCTCAAAACCTTATGTTCCTTTCCAGGAAGGATGCAGCTTGCTAAATTTTCATCATTCCTCAAGCTGAAACTTTAAACTGTGTTTTTTTGAAAAAAAAATGTTTAAAAGCAGAAATCATCTTGCACGTGTGATATCTCAAGGTTTAGGCAGCAGAAAGAAATGTCCTAAAGATTTTTTTCCTTAACATAGTGAATAATACATTTTTTAAATGCACTTGAGTTTTAACCTTTAACCAATGGAAACACTGTTGTTTTGAAATGGAAAATGGGCCTGTCATTGTAGATGCTAGCCCCACAACTGGAAGCAAGGCAGTGTCCATGAGCTTCTGAGATACTGATGTTTCCAAAGCCTTCAAGGAGAATTCAGGATGCACCAAGAAAACCTGATTTGCCTTGTGACCCTTCCATTCTGACACCAATCTCCTTTTCCAGTTTTCATTTGAAAATTTGGAGTATTAAACAGTCACACCAGGGCATTAACCAGAAATAGACATTGCTATTATCATTTGGCCCCCCTCTAGCAACTGCCTGTAGGATGTGGCAATGCGATGTGCTTTGCAGTTGTTGCAGAATGTACAATTTCTGCAGTATCACTGCAAGGGTGATTTCTAACGTGGGTTCCCTCCCTTCTCCCTGGCTTGCAGCACTGGCAAATCCCCCTGGGGAGGAGGTTCCGCTCCCTGAAGCTCTGGTTCGTGCTGAGGATGTACGGGGTCACAGGACTGCAGGAGTACATCCGCAAGGTGACTGGAATTTGCTTTCTTGGGTAACCTGTGGTGGGACAGCAAGGGGAAATGAGCTTGCTACCTCTTTACTCTCCATGACTTCTGTACACAACAGAACACACAGACAACAGGTTTTGGATAGCTGGCTTCAATAGGGGTACTGCTTGTTTGCCCCACATAGTGGCACAATTTCATATCACGGCAGGATCGAAACTGTCATCTGTTTTGTGTTAATCTTTAGAGAAGACAAGTCTAGGAATTTGGAATTTCTACGGTGTGGGACCATAGTTCCCTCTGAAATTAAGCCAGAGCACTTTGACGGTTTTATTGGGGGAGAATGTGATTATTCATGACTTCTTGTTTTTGTTAATGTGCATGCATTGATAGCATGTTTAGATTATGATTAAGGCCGTTGGGCTGCATTTATGATACAGTAACTTATTAGGCATGTCTACCTCTGCTGTTTCTTTGTTTCCTGTTTAAAAGCCACCTTTTTTTTAAAAAAAAAGGATGTGTACAACTTACAGTTTTTTAACATTGTTATGAATAAGTACTAAGTTTATTCTTGATGTAAAAAGAAGACTTTTTTTTTATCCCTAAAAACCACACCTGGTGCCAGTCTAAATTATATATAAACTTTCTCTGTAGCAGTGAAGTCAAATTCAAGCACACCTTTCATCTTTATGAAGTTTAGGGCAACTTCTAGTAAGGGGAGATCCATGACTTGGCTCTAAATATTTACAAAAATATCCATTAGCTAAGAGTCTGGTCTAGTATACCAAACTCTCTGCAGACACATATTCCTTTCTGTTGTGGTACTAAACACAGTAATTCCTAAGAAAGGCTTTTTCTACTGTTGTAAAATCACTGCATGAGTAAGTCTCTATTTGAAAAGGTTCTGGGATGGAGGGCACCCTCATTGCTTCTCATTTTTATCACGCTGTAATTTTCAACTGACTATAGAGAGATCTGAATTAGATTTTTATCCTTAATGAGGATTTCAGAAATAAATTTTGACAACAGTGGCAATCCTGATGCTCTGTTATCCTTGCGGCAATCTGATACCTACCCTTCCGATGAAAAATTGGTACAAGGTTTGTTATCACTTTACTAGGCTACCATTACAGTTTCCAGTGGGTTTCTCTCTCAGGCTAGATTTCTGGAGACTGCCACTGTTTTAATATGATGCCAAGTTTTTAAGGAGGGCTAAATCTCTCACTGGGAAAACAGAGGGTTGGAAACCCCATATTAATTACATGGCCTTTTATCAGGCAGATTCCCACAGGTCAGCATTTACATTCATCAAGTTCCCTCTCTCCCTGCCTCCCAGGCATCTCCCTGACTGTCCAGCCAAAAAGCGCTTGTCTTCCTATGATCATAGCTGAAGACCATTTCTTAATACTTTCTGTGATAGCACAGCTCCGGAAGGCTAAGCAAATCAATCTTTTCTTAAAGATACTGACTCCAAAGTAAACCTCTGGTACGTTCCCTTATTTGTAAAGGTAATTCAGACAGCTCGATTCCCAAGGGCTTGTTGAATCGAGTGTGTATGTTTAATATTTCATTAAGGACTAAAGTGTTCCCTGGTGTACAGAGAAAAATAAGTTACGACCTTATGGTTGCAGCTTTGAAAGGGCAAGAGGGGTAATGAAGTGCAGAATTTGAGTCCCTGTATACATCCGTCAAACTGGAACCATGAAGTTAGTTTCTCCTCACCCCCACCCCCCAGATGAGCGATGGTTAAATTCAGTGGGTTCCAAAGCAGCTTTTAAAAAAAGTCAATTCTACCTCCAGCAGTTCTCTGTTGAACTTGCATTTCAAGAACTAATTGCATTTCATTTGCTCCCTCCTCTAGCAGTATTGAAGATCTCTCTTGCGAGTTGGCAGACATGTTGGTAAAGTTATATTAGCAGCTGCAAAAGAACATTTTTAAATGTGTTTCATAACTTGCCCATTTGCCTCTCTTCTCAGGAATTATCCTTGGTTCCAGATCTATTGTGATGACTTTTCTCTTGGCAGTGTAGTAATGAATTACGTAAACCAGCCTGACACTGGTTTATATTTTCAAACCTATAGACAAGTTTCCGAACAACAAGTAATTTGGAACTCAACCTCACTTGTTAACTTCACTTTAGCATCGCTTGTCCCAGTGCTTGGCCTTGGAAAGTTGCTTTCTTTTAACCATGTTGTCGTGTCTTGCAAATAACAGCTTTTATATTCCCCTTGCTGTCAAAGGCAGTCCTTGAGGAGAAGAGCTGGTACTGTATCGTGTGTACTTGGGACTGCTAGCTGTGTTTGAAGTGAAGCCCTGTAGTTGCCATGATTATTTCTGAAGCTGCATTGATTCCAGTGGGTCATAGAGTGGACATAGGTAGAATGAGACGAGGCCCAGGAACAGTGGCAGAAGCAGGTACTGCAGCCTTCAAGGGGAGGGCAGAGTGGCTGGAGCTGGGGAGTGGGAAGAAGTTTTCTCTCTCTCTGTTGTGTTAGTGAGGAGTTGCCCCAGGGAAAGGGCCAGGCACGCAGGGTGAGGCAGAAGAGCAGAGGTCTGAACCAGCTCCTTGGGCTGGAACCTGGGGAAGGGGGTGCCCATGTTGGGGATGCAGCACGCAGTTGTACACCACGTAGTTTTCATACACCAACACATCTGTGTGTAGGGCCCGTCACTTCTGTTCATGCTATGCAAGAGCAGCTAAGGCATGCCTGCTCGGAGGCAGGGCTGGGCCTTATTGAGAGATTTGGGACCCGGGGTTTCAGTTTCTTTCTGAGTTTATACAAATCTCAATATAGATGCTGTGATCACCTCAGAAAAAAAGACACTTCAGCTCTTAAGTCATAGAAAACTGTAGGAAGATTTACCCAGTGTTTATAGACTTCTAGTTAGGCTTCTTTTGCGCAGCCAGGTGTTACTTATAAAGTGATTGGAGATTTTCAACAGTGATGAGCTTCTGATGTAACACAGAGGGAAAAAACACTGCATAACTGCATTTGCTCCTCCAAACAGGACTTTATTCTCACGGTTTGCCTGCCTGCCTTGACAGGCTGAGCACTCAGGCCACACGTGTCCTCCTGTGAGTTACCGCCGTGCCACGTCCTGCGCGCGGGTGCAGCTCTTGGACGCGCGGAGAGGCAGCTCTGACACCGACGGCCCCTTCGGTTTTACAGAGCTGGAGCTCCCAGGCTTAATTATGTTCACCTGTATTGGGTTTCATTACCCTGGTCGCAGCGCTCTCTGTAAAAGCGATTCGGGATAGCAGCCCCTTATGGTCCAAAGGCACAGGGCGCTGGGTGATGGTGTTCGGCAAAGCCACTACAGGTGCAACGTCGGCGAAAGCGCCGCTGTCGCGCCGCCCCGGCTCCGTGTGACCCAAAACACTTGGTGCCCCCCAGTGGCTCTGCCAGTTATGGCGCCTGGTGAAGACACGAATGCAAAATACTTCCAGAATTTTCATTTGTGTTTTACCGAACGGTCTCTGTTTTCTCTTGCTTTTATTTCTCACAAATTCCCGAAAAATTCTTCGGGGCAAAAAGCGACATAAATACCTGCTATAAAAAGTACAGCATGGGTCCGCAGCTTGCTTGTACAAACTCCTCGCAGTAAGCCGAACCTTAAATTTGTGTTTTATTCAGTTCTTACCCAGGTAAATGTTGATTAAATTCAGCTGGTGAGTACATTCAGCTGAACAGCTGCGAAATTCTCATCTCGTTGAACGTGAGGTTTTTTATGGCTCCGATTTCCAAGACCTAGTATATGCAGCGTGAAATTTGGCAGGGCTGTGTAAAAGACATCGGCTTGGTTAAGGCTACAGAACATGAAAACAGGAGGAGACCGCAGAAGATCGTGAGCGCACGTGTGTGCATTTCACATACATTTTCCGTGCACTTATGCACACAGGTATCTGGACATATACATGTACTTCTGGGCAATTTTCACAGCTGTAAACTCATGCTACTTCTACTAGCAGAACATCCAAAGGCCTTGGAAAGGATTGGTTGTTTTATTGGTCTCATTCCTGACTCAAAGACCTTTCGGTCTAATTTTAGACGGAGATGATAAATGGCTGCAACAAACAGCCGCGAGGAAGTGGTAACAACAGTAACATTGGCTGGTTGCATAGGGTACCAGGATGCCCAATATGAAGGTTTTGAATCAAGGTTTTGATTCAATATAAACAAAGTTTTTCTATTTTGAGAAATAAACAAACATCAGAAAGCTATGATTAAGATTGCAAAATGTGGTTTGCTTTTGTTTTGTTTTGTTTTGTTTTTTCTTTGCTATAATTTCTGTTTTGCCTTGTTCTTGCCCTTTCGGAGGAAGTTCCTGTAAGATGAAACATTCCACATCTACCCGTGGTCCAAAGCGAAATGTTTCATTTTTGCTCGATATCTGTCCTTGAACTTGCACAAAGGCAAAGTGCAATGGAAGGAAAAGACACGGAGTTAGTTGTTTGCTTTTAGAAAATTATTTGCAATCATAAATACATAAAAGTTAAGGAACTTTTAAACATCACTTCAGATGTTGCTGATAAGTTTTGGTGCATTTGGTGCAATCTGGCTATTGCACGGCAACAAACTGTAATTCCAATAGCTGGTTGCTGCTGTCTTTTTTTTTTTTTTTTTATGGTAGTGAGCACTGAACTGATGATAGCCAGTGAGAGGGGGACTGGATAAGGTACTGCAGGCACCTGCTGAGGATATGGGTTCTTTTTTTCCAAGCGCTTTTGAATTCATTTTCTGTTTGGGAGAAAGCAAAATGTGGTACGAGTATGCAAGCGTCACTGACTGGTGTTGAGACTTCCCAGCTGGTTGTTAGTATGCCTGCTGGTATTTGTCCTATTTGTTTGATTTTGGAAGAGCACTGGTTTCCTGTGCTTCAAAGCCATTGCTCTGGCTTGGTGTCCAACGTCACTCTTTTTTCCCCCAGTAACTTCTAAACAGGTTGGCTGAGATGTGCTCTCCATTTGCTTGATCATACTGCCATCACCTCTCTTTTCAACTGAACCTGAACAATTTAGCACATCCTTTCTCTTGACGAATCAAATTTATACAATGTAGATACTATCTTTCTCTTCTCAGCACGTCAGGCTGTCGCATCAGTTTGAACATTTAGTCCTTCAGGATGAAAGATTTGAGATCTGCGCTGAGGTTGTCTTGGGACTAGTCTGTTTTCGGCTGAAGGTAAGGCAGCTAAGACCTCCTATTTCTTCTGTCGACTTTTATAGCAATACAAGAACCTGCAACTGAATATAGTCTTTGTAGTTAACATAGTTAATTATTTTTTAAGGAAAATAAGGGAGTTCGCGTAGATCAAAGCAGATTAAAGACAGAGGCTTAAGACAATTTTGTTAAAAATTGATCAAATGCTTAAGAGACATTCAAGCATATTAGGGTATAGAAAGAGATAGTCAAGGCAAACAAATGGTCTACCCAGTCATACAAAATGACTGTTACGTTCTGTGCTTGACGGGCTTTGATGAAGAGGATTGTTTTCATATATTTCCGTAGACATTTGTACATGATGTGTGAGCGTATGTGCGTGTATTAGATGCTCCTTGTCAAGTTAATTTTATATGTGTGTATATTTAATATACAATTGTGTGTGTACATATATCAATACATATAAAATGACAATCATGGATGAAGATTAGAGTAGTAATCACTTTTTTTGTTGTTTTCTTTAAAGAATACTTTTTCATTTATAAAATCCTACAGTCAGACTGGGCAAACTGGAGCAAGACAGGAGTAAGAACCGGTTGCATAGGAGGCCAGCTTCCCAACTGCCCTTGGCCCTGGTCTGCTTTTTCTTGCTGAACATGACCCTTTTGCCCCTCTTGGCCTTTCATTCCCCAGAATCTCTGGGAGTGCCAAGTCCATCGACATAGAGGCCTTGCCCAACAGAAACTAGAAAACTCGCTCTGCACTCAGCGCTGCAGTAGTTGGGAGGGTTCGCTTGTTTAATCAGACATTAAAAGGGGCTCAGTGTCTTATTTTAGGTAAAGAACTCATTTAATAGAGGAGCTGGCAACTGAAGTCTCTGTAAAGGGCTGGATTGTGACTCTGGATCTGAACACCTAGCAACAATAATAACAGCACTGGTGTTTTCTAGTTCACATGATACCTAAATGAGCTTTTTAGCTGGGGACATGGAGCATAGCAACACAGGAACTGTCACTGTTGATCAGACCAGTGGTTCACCTACATCTGTTCTCCTGTCCCTGATGATCCAGAGGAAGAAATCAGCTCTACGGGGAAAGACAATTTGACAATAGGATGTAAATATTGGACACCTAGCTAAGAAACTTTCGGACAAGTTGTAGAATAAAGGCGTGATTCTGCTGGAAACCAGTGTTGAAACAGCAGTGTGCTCATTGCTTGCCTTCCCTGTCCAAAAAAAAGAAAACAAAACTAACAAGCTTTTAAATGAAGAGCGTTTTATAGGGGTTTTTGCAGCTTTATTTGCTTTTTAAAGCACTCTTTCAACAGTCTTCTGTGATTTCTGCAATTCTTATTAAAATGCATCTTAGAAGTAGGACACTTTTAACTTTCATGTAGTTACAATAGGACGGAGGGACAGGGGACTTGAAGTGTAATGCTGCGCAGCTGTGAAAGTATGACATATTTTTCCTTCCTTTGTTCTTGAGAAATCCTTCTTTATTTTTTTGCTTAGCTCTAACTCTTAATTTTTTGCCTTTCACACTGTTGAGCAGATGGACTAATAGTCTGTGACTTTCCTATTACACCTATTTCATCAAACGTATCATGCCAACGGGTTAATTTTTGGCCTCCTTGTCATATCTGCAGATGAATACAAGGCAGGCCAGTCATTTCTCCAAGGGGGTGAGAATGCTGTCTTATTGAAGCTGACAGACTCAATCAGAGCTGGCTGCTGGCTTCTCAAAGCTCTGGGAGAGGGGAAGGCGCTACTAACTTCAATTTGACGTGACACCCGAGTGTCACGGCAGCCCTGAGGCGCAGCTGTGAGAGCAGAACAGAAAAAAGATATATAAATCTTTCTCCTCCCTCCCGTCACCCCTGCCAAGGGCATTAACTTCACATCATATACCCGCTTCTATTGCCTAAAAGTTAGTGCTATGCATTTCATACTAAAGGCAAGGATCATCATTTTAATGATGGATTACCTTTGATACGAAAGCAGTATGTCATTGCCACCGGTGACTGACCCATAATGGGTGGGGACTTGCAAAACGCCAGACTTGGTCCTTTCTTCGCTGGGAGCATTCGAGTTGCGTAAATATCTCCTACGAGACCAAGTCTAAGCCATGAATTTCAGGCTCTCATCCAAATTCTCTGACAACTTGTGCTAAGTCAGAACAAGGTTTTGACTCGGGTTCAGCTCTAACTCTCATATGATCCAAACCCATGGGGATGACACATTTCTCCTCAGTGCCAATGGGAAACTTATGCTTTGTTTTTATATGGAAAAGGCTAAGCAGGCAAGTCACAAGTGTGCAGGTTTCAGAGGCCACGCTTCCTGATATGGATGTTTTCAGGAAGACCTATGCCGCTACAGTAACAAAACCGCCGCTGAACAGACGGATTTGTCCATTTGTGACTCTTTTACCGCAGTCAGTGTTCAGTAAGGGAACACTGCGGTAAAAGCGCAGATGCTCCTAGCGTCTCTTGCAATTCTGCGTTACCAGCAGCGTAACGGAAAGAGTAAAGGCTGTACAATAGCCAAGATGGTACCCCAAAGAATAAACTTATAGCACTCAAGATCAACATGGTATGTCCTAAGCTATTACGGCAAACTGCCCAGCAACGCTGAAGCCGTCTCTCGGTCTCCTGATATAAACGTTAGACAGACGGGTTCCTTTAATTTGGGCAACAAAGACTGCCAAAGATATGCAGCTAGCACTTCATCCTGTGTTGCTAAATCAGACAAAAATCCCAAGATTTCTGGGAGCCCTTCTTCCCTTGTTTTCATTTAAAGCAATTTACTACTGTTTTTCAAAGTCTGACGACATCTTTTGTTTCGTCTCAAATGCTGATGGACATGAACTAGGAAAACCATTGATGCAGCTTTAGCTGAACCTGCAAAAGAAGCAGTACTCCTCCGTGCAGTCCTGTTTCTTCTGAGAGCTGATATTAAGAGCGTACAGCTGCTCTAAGGGAAGTGCTCACATTCACTATTTGAGCACGAGGAGAATGAAGTACACTAGAAGGAGATAAAATTCAACACTGCATGCATGTAGAGTCCCTCTGACCTTCTGCAACGTATTGAACATTTATGTCTTTGTTTCCCAGAAGGCAGGAGACTGCTTACTTCCACAGGGAGGGTCATTTTACCACATTGCTAAAATCCCCCCCAACCCCCCTCTGTAGCATTCTGTGGTGGACACTTCCTATAGAACTCGAGGCAAATACTTTTTTAGGGTTTCTACTGATAGTACAGACTTACTTATGCCAGGGATGCATTACCTTACCTCTTTCTTGACTAAGGGTAAGATTTCCATCGTCATCTTCAAAAGACTCTCACCGCAGCCACGCTTAAGTGAAGACTGGAAGGTTTGTTTTACAAGTGTTAGTCTAGTTCATTGCAAAACTTCCTCCCACGTTTGTTTGATTAGATCTAAGAAAAGTGTAAGGACACGGATGCAATAATGAATGCTTTTACATGAAGCTGCATAGCTCACGACCTTAGGTCCCAAAAAAGCAGTCAGCTATCACAAACGCCCCGGTGTGAACACTGCTTCCAAACCCCAGTTAATCCGTAAATGTCTTTGTGGCTGAAAAATTCTCTCTTGTGCCGTCATCTTTTGTAGTCCTTTGATGGCAAAGCACTGAGAGACGAGAAAGTGGCTGGGTGATACTGGTGGCACTTGGGCTTGGCTGCTTGGTGGGATTTACAGATTCCAAGCTTGCTTCTGAAATTCACCACCATATCCGTTGAATTACAATGATTTCAGGGCTCAAATGAACTCAATGAGGCACTTCTTAAAAGCATAAATGAGGCCAAGAAGATCCATCTGGTCCCGTGCCAACTGCGAGAGAAGTTTGTGCTACGCTTTGCTGTTTGTTCCCGCACAGTGGAATCCACCCACATCGAGTTTGCCTGGCAGCACATCTCACAGCTGGCAACCGATCTTCTGAAAACGTGGGAGCACCAGCAGTAACAGCAGTGAAGCAGCAGTAATTACCTGGCTTTCTCTGTGTTGCCGAGTTTTATTTTAGGGGCAGGTGGGAAAGTCAAATTACGAAGGAAAAAAAATACAAACCCTGTTGTTATATAGCCCAGCTGCAGTAGCAAAATCCTTGCCAGCAAGTTGTGTTGTAACCTTAGTCATTCCTTCTCTGTTCTGTACTTTCATCTTGCCATGGCACGTAGCCACAGGGGCTCGAGCTGTCATTTCTGACCAGTTTGTAATCAAGAGCATTTATTGAACCAGGCAATGGAAACGGAAGGGTTAGTGCTCCCTCCGTTGTCCCCATTAACCTCTAGCACACCCACCCCTTTCGTCACAGGTGAAACTGTGAGGTGTTACAACCCATTAATTTAACATTACTATGACTTCAGAAAGAACCCCAGTTGGGGCGAGTTCAGTAACCTGGTTGTAACACTGTTCAGGTCCTATCTAAGCAGGCACGCACAAATGCTGTCGTCATGGTCTGGGGCACTACCATGTCATGGCACGCGTGCTGCAGGAATTTGGTCAATGAAGTCAGGACTTCGAGGCTTCCTTCATCGCACAGCCAGGTCAGGGGGGAGCGAGCACTAAATGACCGCTAACCCTCCTTCTGGCGGGCTCTTTGCTTTCTTCTAAAGGGTTTGCTTTTAAAACAGCCATTTTGTCAAATCTCAGCAAATAGGTTATGCTGGCTATGGGTTTTCACTTTGATCATTCCTAATGAGGCCTCTTAAAAGCTCCTTCTTAAGAGCTTTGTCAAAAGCCATGTGCTACCTGCTATTGTATATTTTTAACCGATTACTTGAAAGCAGTGATTACTTGAAAATAATCTGTAAGCTGTGTTCTGTGAAAGAGAGATGTGATTTCTTTTTATGGCTACGAGTCTGCTTACGTCCTTGTGTCATAAGCCTTTGACAAACTGTGCTAAGAAATGTGATGGCAAAAACGTTACTCTTCGTTTCTCAAATTAGCTAACAAACAAGACAACAAATTACAATAAACATAGAAACGAAGAGAAATAACCCCCAAAATACGCTGTGGTGCCCCCCCATCAGTGGTTTTCTTCCATTAACAGTGACGCACGGCATATGAAAATATTGGAAAAGAATTAACCTTCAGAGAAAGTCAAATAACGTGTACTTGACACAAACCCTTGATATGTCAGCCTGTCGAAGGCAGGTCAAGAGGCGAAATGAAAGTCAGAAGCAATATCTGCCTTTAATTAAAGTACTTCTGCCATTTTGAAAACATAAATTCCAGATGGTTATTTCTGTGTAAATAAGAACAAAGCAAATAGCTACTCCAACAAAAATAATCTGTAGGATTCATTTCTACACTTGCATTTGTTGTAATCTCTTCCTTTTACTGCTCATATTAACTTCTAAAGCATCTTGGACAACTTGCACAATTATTCAACTTTCCTCCTCCGTCCCTTGCAAGTGCACTTCCTACATTTGGGAAGCTGCAAGTAGACCATCAAACATGCGGTTTCATGAAATTCAGCTTATAGCCCATAGAGTAAATCCAGGAAAATTCCACTGCAATGAAATGGAGTAGCTTTGGGCTTATGTGATTATAATTGAAATTAAAATCTAACTAGTAAGTATTGGAAAAGAAATGCATGAGGTAAGGCAACACCAGACTGAACATCCGAGGATTTTGGTGGAAAGCCTCTCCATGGAAACCAGAGCAGAGGTGGATGATGCACGCCTGTGTGAGCCTCAAACTGCTGTAGAACAGGGATGCGGGCAGGACGCACATCCGCACTCAGGAGAGGCAAAATCTTCCCAACAGCCCAGAATTAGACACAGGTCCCCTCTAGGCAGTTGTGGGAAAATGTTGCCAAAACTGACATTCAATTAAACATTTTTCAGCGTATGGGCTCCAGTTTTAGAAGAGGCTGTTGTCCAGATACCAAAACTCCTTTTGGCAAAAGAATTTAGGATCAGGGTTGATTTAAAATATTGTAAATGCAGTAAAAGTTACTTTATTTTCGTTTTCAAAGAAGTGACGTCAGTAAGTCTTCTAATAAACAGCAGTGACAAGGCCCATGGAATTACATTTCCCCATGGCCAGCCCAACAGAGAAATCTGAAATTCACAGCTCTACGTTTTCTGAAATTCTGGGATGACTTGAAGATGTAATTGGTGAAGGCCGCCTTAGTATTCAGTCTCTCATAACCTCTTTTCCCCATGCGATAATTCCTTTGTAGAGTATTAATGCTAGGTCACCTGAAAATGAAATCTGGGCTATGTAATCAACTCAAGAACAAAAGTGTTGAAAAGAACATTTTTGAAAGAACGTTAACTGCTGTTTGTGTTCTGTAGCTTTGTAACGTATCTGTAAGTGAGAAATACTGTATTTATGAATAGTTAATATGTGAACCTGGATTTATTGTGCCTTGTGTGCAAAAGCTAATACAGTCTGTGCCGAATAACACTGTTTGATGTTAAAAATAATTACAAAATCTCCGAATTTTACTTTAGTAGAATATCCACATCTCAAGGGAGACAGCGTGGCTAATAGAGAAGAAGGGAAAAAAGTAACTATTCAGTAACCATACATATTTTTTTTAAACGAGTGCTAGCACAACACCTACATTCTGCATAATAATGAGAGATTATAAATATATTTTATTACTGATGGTGAAATATTGACAAGATATGTATTTATGAAAGTATTGCTAATATATTTGTGCTGGTTTTGGCTGAGATAGAGTTCATTTTCTTCACAGTACCTAGTATGGGGCTATGTTTTGGATTTGTGATGAAAACAGTGTTGATAATACAGGGATGTTTTAGTTACTGCTGAGCAGTGCTTACACAGAGTCACGGCCTTTTCTGCTTCTCACCCCACCCCACCAGCGAGGAGGCTGGGGGTGCACAAGAAGCTGGGAGGGGACACCGCCGGGACAGCTGACCCCAGCTGACCAAAGGGATATTCCACACCATATGACATCATGCTCAGCATATAAATCTGGGGGAAGAAGAAGGGGGGATGTTCAGAGTGATGGCGTTTGTCTTCCTAAGTAACCGTTACGCGTGATGGAGCCCTGCTTTCCTGGAGATGGCTGAACACCTGCCTGCCCATGGGAAGCAGCAAATTAATTCCTTGTTTTGCTTTGCTTGCACGCGCGGCTTTTCCTTTCCCTATTAAACTGTCTTTATCTCAACCCCTGAGTTTTCTCACTGTTACTCTTCTGATTCTCTCCCCCACCCCACCGGGGGGGAGTGAGGGAGGGAGCAGCTGTGTGGTGCTTAGCTGTGGTGCCAGGTTGAACCACAACAATATTATACTCTGAACTGCATTATAATTATTAAATTTCTCATTTTCTCTTGCCTTTACGTATAAGATTCTGCTCATGGTTGTTGGTTGTTTTGTTGTTTTTGTCTCCTGTAAGGATACCGTATCTGATGAGTAGTACTTACATCGCAGTTGACTTACAACAGCAGTCTAAACCTTGAAACATGCGTAAACTTGAATTGCTCAAATACAGGAGCAAATGGGAAATAAAACTGAGAATCCTGAAGATCATGGTGGTGGGGGCAGATTTAATAATAATAATAATAATAATAATAATAATAATAATAATAATAATAATAATAATAATAATAATAATAATAATATCATCTACGTAGCATGTGTAGAGCCAATACAACCTAAATGGAAAAATAATCAGACGTTTAGTGCTTCTTTATTATAATTTGTGAGCTGTCGAGTTCCTTTAAAATCTGTATCCAAAGCCTATTAAACAGACATGTAGGTTTTAACTGGCAGCATTAATAAATGGACACAAAACTATGACTATTGTCTGTCTTTGCTATTAAGCAAGCTTTTCCCATTTTATTCATGCCAGACGCGCTGTAAGAGGTCCAACTTCCCCACTCAGGTCCCGTCAGTGCCCTGCTTTTCACCATCGGTCACTTTTTCTCAATGTGTTCTTCGAACAAGTTGCTTTGCCGATGAGAGCTCCTGCAGGAAGTTTCCTCCTCAGCAACACGAACAAGTCTGAAAAATGCCCAGCCATAACCGGGGTCGATGCCGACCCTTCCGTAAAGTTCTGCATGGTCCTGCAGCTGTATCTGCCACCGGAGCCAGCCGCCCGGCTTCGGCTTTGGTTTGGGCTCAGGCGCAATCAGGTCGGACAAGGCAGCGGCCCGTTTCCTTAGCCCGGCCTCGCTGCAGCCTCTGCTCCCGAGGGGGGCTGGCAGCCGCAGGCTCCTTCACTCCCTGCGCCTGTGCAGCCCAAGGGGAATCAGGCAGGCACGCCCCGGGGGAAGGCTGATGGCAGCAGTGTTGCAAACTATAAACGTTAGCCCAATTTGGTCTCAGGTGATAGCTTGCATAGTAGCGTAGACAGTTTAATACGCTGTCTGCACTAACGGTGTAACAAGCTTGACGTGTAACAAAAGCCTGACAGTAACTGCAAGGAATGTTTCTCATGGGAAATTAAATGCTCACCCACACAGACGTGACTATGTTAATGCCAGAGGTTTAACTGCAGCACGGTGCACTAATTTGCATCTAGGTTGGTGCGCTAATTTGAAAGTGGGTTGGTGTGATCCTGTGCTCGTCCAGCCTCCTCCAAACTGAATGACGGGCACCCAGAGCGCCTTCTCACCGGAAGGAGAGACACCAACAGCGGGGCATGAGGATGGGAGGCGGCCACCCTGCCATTTCAGGTGGCCACCGAGCTCGACACGGGAGGAGCCGTGGCACTTTGGCTCCTGCAGCCACCGAACACGCGTAAATGCAGGGCACACCTCCTCTGCCTCACAGGAACGGTTCTTCTCCATGTTTCCCGTTTAAAGAATCACAGAATCATAGAATCATTTGGGTTGGAAAAGACCTTTAAGATCATCAAGTCCAACCGTTAACCTAGCACTGCCACGTCCACCACTAAACCATGATCCTAAGCACCATGTCTACCTGTCTTTTAAATACCTCCAGGGATGGGGACTCAATAACTTTCCTGGGCAGCCTGTTCCAGTGCCTGACTACCCTTTCAGTGAAGAAATTTTTCCTAACATTCAATCTAAACCTCGCCTGGCACAACTTGAGGCCATTTCCTCTTGTCCTATCACTTGTTACTTGGGAGAAGAGACCGACCCCCGCCTCGCTACAGCCTCCCTTTCTCCAGGCCAAAGAACCCCAGTTCCCTCAGCCGCTCCTCATAAGACTTGTGCTCTAGACCCTTCACCAGCTTCATTGCCCTTCTTTGGACACGCTCCAGCACCTCAATGTCCTTCTTGCAGTGAGGGGCCCAAAACTGAACACAGCACTGTGTACTGACCGCAACCTCCCACCCCCTCCGAGCACCGTGGTGGCAGGGTAGGAG
This sequence comes from Theristicus caerulescens, assembly GCA_020745775.1. Taxonomy (NCBI): domain Eukaryota; kingdom Metazoa; phylum Chordata; class Aves; order Pelecaniformes; family Threskiornithidae; genus Theristicus; species Theristicus caerulescens. Next base: position 91,623,469 of record CM036558.1, read on the forward strand.
AGCTGGGAGAGAAGTCAAGTCTGGGACAGCGGGGAGGAAAGGTGTTGTTTCATTGTTTGTCTTTTTTTTTGTTTCTCACTACCCAAATTTATTTTAATTGGCAATAAGCTAATTTTCCCCAAGCCGAGTCAGTTTTGCCCACAACGGTAACTGGTGAGGGGTCTCCCCATCTTTAGCTCGACCCACAAGCTCTCTCATCCTATTTTCTCCCCCCCGTCCCAATGAGGAGGGGGTGTGAGTGAGGGGCTGGGTGGGCAGCTGGCTGTCAGCCAAGGGTAACCTCCCAGAGCATCTCTCTAGGGAAGAAAACTACTCACGAGCCTCCTTCAAAACTCTCCCAAGCCCCAGCTTTCATTTAAATTTCAAAGGAATGCGCACTCATGAGTTTGAAGACAAGTGCAAGCATTGTTTGTATATCTCCAGTTCAAAGCATCCTCTAAGTCGTAAGAAATGTAAGTGCTCACCAAGACCAATCCCTCACTGCCATCAAAATTGTAATTTTAATAGGAAAAGTGGTTTTTTGGTTGTGGGTTTTCTCCCAATGACATGTTGCCTTGGGCGTAGTTCCATAATTTCTATCAGAAAAACAGAAATCGCCTTATTTCAATAGGACAAACTTACCGATGCTCTTAGAGGCCAGTCTAAGAAATAGAAAGAGTGAATTTATTTAAAAGAAAAAAAATAGTGAATCCATTTCTTTCATCCACTTGCCATCAGCAGATGATGATCATTGCTGCTTCATCAGCTTTTCACCTACTTGTGCTAGCACAGCTTTCTATAAATGAAAATTCATCCGGGGATTTCATACTGCTCTGAGACCATTTACCTAACTCAAATACAAGACGCACTGAGAAAATGAAGAGTCTGAATTGCCTTGATTATTAATAAGACCTCACCTTTCCAGGACGGCAATTATTTACCTTTATTTAAGAGAAACTAAGAGGTTGTGCACCAAATGTTACTGAACCACAAAACCAGAAGGGAGGCCTGCACTTCTCCTTACAAAGTTCAGCCAGCCAAAAAGAATAAATGATGAAGTACAGCGGTTTCTGCATACACTAAACAGATCCATTAAGGTGGATTTATCTGCACCATTTCCCTTAAATTACAACCACGCCCTACTTCTGTGCAATTTGCTGTGTTTTGTGAAATTACGTTGCCGGCCATCTAATCTCTTGTTTGGTGGCACTGTTATAGCGGGTTATGAAATACAAATCGGGCTAATATTGGAAGTCCTGCTGACTGGTGAGCCCTGCCGCAAAGCCTGAATATTGCTAGGTGGCTGAAGAGAGAGTCATATTACCTGCACCATTACTAAAAAAGAGTAAACTTTACCTAACGTTCCCTTCCACTGTTCCTATGTGTTTTCTAAAACAAAAGCATGCTCACGTACTTCCAGAGAGTGCCAAGTGATGAGTCACGTAAGAAGCAGGAGGAAGAATACTCCTGCCCGGTGCTGAGGTTCTACCTTTTCTCTCGATCACAAGTTCCACTTTGCAGAAGACCAACATAGCGGCACAGCATTTCTCTCCCAGGCCTTGTCATCTGAGGAGGCATTTTAGTCTCTGTCACCACGTGCATTCTCACTGCTCCTGTCAGCAGAGCCCTACCCATTACAAGATGGATATTCAGATACACAGGTGAGCACGGTACGCTCACGTACCATACCAGAATAATTCCCAGCAGAAATAAGGCAATTATTTAATTGTACACAAGGGTTTTATTACGCTTGAGCAACCCTTAGGTTTACTAGCCAATTAAAACTCTCTAGGGTTTTCATTCACTTGCCTGAGAAAAGATTTTAAAGAACGTGTTTTCATTAGGGTTGGAGAGATGTTTGGAGACAGCGAGAATCTTACTGTTGTGGTTTGACCCCAGTCGGCAACCAAGCACCACACAGCCGCTCGCTCACCCTCCTCCACCCCACAGTGGGATAGGGGAGAGAATTGGAAAAAAAAAAGTAAAATGCGTGGATTGAGAGAAATACAGTTTATTAGGACAGCAGAGAAAGAGGAAATAGTAATAATGATAAAAGAATATACAAAACAAGTGATGCACAATGCAATTGCTCACCACCCGCTGACCGATGCCCAGCCCATCCCCGAGCAGCAATCGCTGGTCCCCGGCCAACTCCCCCCAGTTCATATACTGGGCATGACGTCATACGGTATCGCACAGCCCTTTGGCCAGTCTGGGTCAGCTGTCCTGGCTGTGCCCCCTCCCAGCTTCTTGTGCCCCAGGCAGAGCATGGGAAGCTGAAAAGTCCTTGGCTAGTGTAAGCACTGCTTAGCAACAACTATACCATTGGTGTGTTATCAACATTATTCTCATCCTAAATCCAAACCACAGCACTATGCCGGCTACTAGGAAGAAAATTAACTCTACCCCAGCGAAAACCACGACACTTACCTAGTACATGTTTATAGCTCTCCAACACTAAACTTTTGTAAATCAGGTTGGACCACATCGCACATTTCTTCTTACAAAATAATCAAAGTATTCCACTTTCACTATTCCAGAAATTAAGATACATTCTCATACCTGAATTTTTACACCTCTGCAAAACAGTTTCTAATACATACCATACTTTACAAAAACATAAAGCTAAGAATAGAACTGACTTTTTTTATGTTTAAATCGGGATGAGCTCTAAGAAATGCCAAGTCTTCCAAATTATTCTGAACTCAAGGTTCACTATAGTCTCAGGGCCCCTGTAGTTCCCAAATGGCTTTAAGAAAATGCCAGCTAAAGAGCGTTGATCCACTTTCAGAAAAATCTAAGTACGACTGGCTTTTAAGCTCTGCATTTTCCCCAAGAGGAGAAAAAATGCTTTTGAGAAACTGAAGATAAAGCACGGACACCACTGCAGCCAGCTCTGCCGTGCTAACAAAAGAATCCCAAGGAAAGCTTTGAACTCATTTTCCATTCGGGGCAGCTCTGTCCAGGCAGTGGGCGAGGACAGGTTACGTGAACCTAAGGCTGTGCATTTCTTTCGGACCTTAGGTAAGAACACCAAGTACAAGCTGGCGAGGAAGTTTACCATTGTCACATGAAGATTTTTGAAGGAGTGCAGGAACCCAGTTGATGTTGGGACACGGGATTTCTCCTTCCCGGCCACCAGAGCCCAGTCGGGTGCGCTCTCAGACTGAGGCTTCTCCCAGCTTAGTTTGATGGATGCAGCTGCCACTGGTTTTGCTTGCGGGTCCAGCCAGGAGCGAGGCTGAGCCCCTAATGCAAAGCGGCAGATACACACAAACGTGCACACACACACACACAGAGAACACAGCGCGAGCAGTGCTTGTACCAGCACGCACATACACAGCAAACGCGCTCACATAAACCCAACAGCACAGCCCCGTCTCGTCCTGCATCTCCAGCCAACAGGACTGAAGCTCACCAGCGAGCCACGCAGGGCCCCGCACTCTCCAGCTTCACAAGAATGTAATCTTTTACATCTTCGATGTAATCTTTTTGGACTTCAGTAAAGCTTTCGATACTGTCTCTCACAGTATCCTCCTGGACAAAATGTCCAGCATACAGCTGGATAAACACATCATGCAATGGGTGAGCAATTGGCTGACGGGTCGGGCTCAAAGGGTTATAGTAAATGGGGTTACATCGGGCTGGCAGCCAGTCACTAGCGGGGTGCCACAGGGATCCATCTTGGGGCCAGTGCTCTTTAACGTCTTCATAAATGACGTGGATGCAGGACTTGAAGGTTTGCTATCTAAGTTTGCTGATGACACAAAATTGGGAGGAGCTGTTGACACGCTCGAGGGCAGAGAGGCCCTGCAGAGAGATCTGGACAAATGAGAGAGCTGGGCAATCACCAACCGTAGGAAGTTTAACAAGGGCAAGTGCCGGATTTTGCACCTGGGACATGGCAGCCCTGGATGTACATACAGACTGGGGAGCGAGAGGCTGGAGAGCAGCCCCGTGGAGAGGAATCTGGGGGTTCTGGTTGACGGCAAGTTGAACACGAGCCAACAGTGTGCCCTGGCAGCCAGGAGGGCCAACCGTGTCCTGGGGTGCATCAAGCACTGTATTGCTGTCTGGTCGAGGGAGGTGATTGTCCCGCTCTACTCTGCACTGGTGCGGCCTCATCTTGAGTGCTGTGCGCAGTTTCGGGCGCCACAGTACAAAACGGATACAAAGCTACGAGAGAGTGTCCAGAGGAGAGCCACGAAGATGGTGAAGGGTTTAGAGGGGAAGCCGTATGAGGAGCGGCTGAAGTCACTCGGTCTGTTCAGCCTGGAGGAGACTGAGGGGAGACCTCATCGCGGTCTACAGCTTCCTCACAAGGGGAAGAGGAGGAGCAGGTGCTGATCTCTTCTCCCTGGCGACCAATGGTAGGACCCGAGGGAACGGCAGGCAGATATGCCAGGGGAGGTTTAGGTTGGGCATTTGGAAAAGGTTCTTCACCCAGAGGGTGGTGGAGCACTGGAACAGGCTCCCCCGGGAGGCAGTCACAGCGCCAAGCCTGACAATATTCAAGAAGCATTTGGACAACGCCCTCAGACATACGGTGTGAATTTTGGGGTTGTCCTGTGCGGGGACAGGAGTTGGACTCCATGATCCTTGTGGGTCCCTTCCAACTCAGGACGTTCTGTGATTCTAAGACCACCACGCTCGTGGGGCCTTCAAACATCGCCATGGGATTTAAGTGTGTCTAACATCCATGCCCAGACCCTGAGCCCCCTTACTCTGCCACAGGCTCAGATCTTGGCTCTTTCCAGGTGCTGGGCTCCTCCTCCGTGCCAGCTAGCCCAGCTTCAAGTTTGCTCGTGAGTTTTGTTAGTGAAGTCTGCAGGCGCAGCGGGGTCCCTGCAGCACCTGGCCCTAAGCACACTGCCTAGCCCACGGCTGGCCCGCAGGTCCTACAAGCCCCTATGACCCAGGGCCTCTTCTCCAGCTGCAGGTGCCCAGACCTCCTGAGAGCAGACCTCCACAGGCACAGCCGCAGCACAGAAAGTGAGGTCAAGCAGAAAATCGTCAGAAAAAGGATTTAATAAGCAGCTGGGACGGACTGCAGCGACGCGGCTGGCGCAGGGCTGTCAGACAACAGCACTGCTTACATGAGACCGTCCCCCTTTATCCACCCTCCTCATCTTCCCACATCCACCCTGACTCGTTCCTTCCCCTGCTCCTGTCTCTTCCCAGACAACCCGCCCCTCACTACTTTTCCCCATCAGTCCCAGTTTCGCTACAGCCCTGCCCAAAACTGGTACGTCTGGTATCACACCTGGGTCCCCTCAGCCTAGCACGGCGTCACTGATACAGCACAGGGGGGCCCTGCAAGATCCCCCCCAATGCTCCCTTCAATTCTACGCGAGGTGTGACTATCTCCCCCTTAACCGCCAGCGAAATTCGGCCACCTTTCACAGCAGCCGTCTGTAATTTTTGTCAGCTTCTCGCTCTGTTACTTGGGCTCAGCAGTTTCTCATGTCGTGACCAGCAGTTTCTCACGGCCTTTTCAGTTGGCTAAACCTCAGGCCAGGGCCTAGACACCTGCCTGCACACCACAGGAAGATTTATTTCAAAGACAGAAACAAAAACAACTGCAGACACCCTAAATTATCACGGGCTTAATACGTGACAGTGCTGAAGAAACGTTTTGGTGACACCGCTAGGATGCGATTATCTGCCGCAGCCGAACGTCTGGTTCCAGGTTTCGTACAGCTCTAGGTCCTTCGAGGAGACGCTGGGCCGCACGGTTCTCAGGGCGCTCTCGAAGTCCAGAAAAGCGATAGGCCGCACTTGGTCTGGCGCGATGGTTGCAATGTCCGTGGACTGAAGGCTGCGGATGGGGCCCAGGGAAGCTTCTCGACAGAGCTGCGTCATGTCTGCCCCAGAAAACCCGTTCGTTTTCTTAACTATGAGTTCGATTTCCTCTTCATTTAGAGAGCAGTGCTCCTTTGACATCAGGCGGGTGACAATCTGCTTCCTAGCTGAGGCTTCTGGAAGAGGAATGTACAGTCTCTTCACGAGCCTCCTCCGGGCAGCTTCATCGATTTCCTGGGGTCGATTTGTTGCTCCAACCACGAGAATACGGTCTTCCGAGGAGGTTGCCGCCCCATCCAACTGCACCAGAAATTCAGTTTTTATTCTTCTCGATGACTCGTGCTCCCCATCTCCGCGCTGAGACAACAGAGAATCAATTTCGTCGATAAAAATCACTGCTGGCTGTTGACATCGCGCCACGGCGAACAGTGCACGGACCATCTTCTCCCCCTCGCCCACCCACTTGGAAGTCAGGGAAGAGGCGCTGATGCTAAAAAAAGTCGCTCCGGACTGGCACGCGATGCACTTGCCTATGAGAGTCTTGCCAGTCCCAGGGGGGCCAAAGAGAAGAATCCCTTTAGGAGGACCACGTAGCCCCGTGAAGATGTCCGGCCTCAGCATAGGCCAGACCACTATCTCTTTTATGGTAGCTTTAGCGAATTCAACTCCGGCAATGTCATCCCAGTTGACAGGAGGCCCGTGGTCCATGATCTCCTGCATGACCAGTTCAACCATTTTGGGCTCTATGTTCTTCAGTCGCTCATCCACAGGCAGCGACGGATCCGTTGGTCCTCTTGCGTGAGGTTTACACTGGGCGCCTCCGTTTTCATTTCCCTCTTGTTTTGGAACCGGAGGAACAAACTTGCCAAAGGGACCCCGAGATCTGCCTGCCCCCAGGGATTTTTTTACACCTCCGTATGACGAGACTGGGGCACGCTGGGGTAGGTTTTGAGATTTCTTTTGCTGGTCCACCCACAGCTGTTCTTTTGCAGTCCTGAAACCAGGAACGCTGCTCTCCTCACTTCTCTTCCCATTCCCTGAAAAACCACTGGCTTCTGTACTAATGGAAGTCTGGCACGGAGCAAGGCTAGGAACCACCGCGCTCGTGCTGCCTTCATCAGCCAGACCATAAAACGCTTTTCTTTTTCCAGAGCTTGCGGACCATGCAGGCGTAGCTGACTGACTGGAGAGAGGCAAATTTTGCCCATCACGACAGCTACTCGACATTTTCAGAGAACTACAACTTGCCGCTTCTTGACTTCCAAACAGCGGAGTCGCCTGCACACCTGTACGGACCTGTTCGTTCAAGGAGGCTGAAGAGGCAGGCAGCGTAGCCGAAGTTTTGGTCACAGGAGGCACGCTGCTTTGAAGGGACTTTGAAGACGAGGGATGCTCAGGGAGATCTGGTCCCCGCCTTGCACATTTTGCTGAGCCAGAAGAGAGTTCAGTCTCTCCGGCACTGCGGAAGATGCGGAGTTGAGGAAGCCCTGGAGCGGCAGAGGCGCTGACCCCGTTACCAGCGAGTACGCAGGCACCTCTTGGTGCCATCTGAGAGCTCTGGAAATTCTTGCCAGCCTGCATCCTCTCTTGCACACACTTTAATTCAAACACATTATCCGTTGTCAAGGCAGATTGCCACTTGTCACTGTCGTTTTGCTGACACTGTGCCAAAGTCAAAATGTTTTCAGCATAGTTATTCAAGCCAGTCTCTATGTTGTCAGAGTCAATAATCGCAGAGTATTTCTCTGCGTATTTTTCAAACAGCTTGGCAGCACAGACCGGGGAGATCTCGGAGTTTGCCCATGCATACTGAATACGCAGGATTTTGGCACGGTATTCGTCTGCCTTCTGTCCGGGCGTGCAGGCGCCAGAGGTAATAGCAAAGTAACTTTTCTGCCAGTCGCTCAGGTGCACCGTGCTGTGGGTGGGGGTTTCCATCACTGACACTGCAACACACATAAAATACCTGCTGTTATAAAATGCATCGCGCAGCTATTTGCTTTGGCTGCTCTCCCCCTTTCCTACACACATACACACGAAAGCATACGTTATTTTAATTGAGAGAAACAGCGCGGCAGATCTTGTAAGAAACCCAGCCAGTCTGGACACTTTACCATTTCCAAAAACCAACAACCAGCTTTGTGGTGTAAAGCCATTTCAACGGAGGTTCTCTCTTCTTCCTTCTTCAAAGAAAGAAAAGAAGAAGAAAAAGAAAAGAAAAAAGAGAGAGAGAGTTTGCTTCTAACCAGAGGTCTCCTGGGGAGGCAAGCAGACTGCAAAGAACGGTAACAGATGGCCAAAGAAAAATTGGCCTTGTTAAATGAAACCACCAGTGCTTTCACTCTTACTTGACAGAATACGGCACAGTGCAGAGGAGGACAGATTACGCATCACTGTCAGAATGATAAAATTTATCACCGTGATGGTAAAAAAGAAAAATGCAACGCTGAAGCTCATAAGTAAAACTCTACGTGAAGGCTCTGAGGGGAGGTAAACGTAGAAAGAATAAGCCTGAACTTAGTAAACTTTCAGATCGAGAAAATATTTACAGATTCACAGCAAATGTTGAAAACGATTTCTTCCATTTAGGACATACTAAAACCTCCCCATTTTCTATTTCAGAGAAACAAAGCTCGTGTGTGTTTAAAGCGATGCTTGTGTCGCAGCGTTAGAAAGTGGAATTTAAATGCCTGCAGCAATTTTTTAGTTTAAGAAATAGGAAAGATGACATTTGGCTAGGAAGGAGCATTTTGCTAGCCTTGAAAAGCTGTGCTCGTGTTTACGATGGTTTTTCACAGAAGGCTTTCTCTGCAACGTACCATGTGCGGAGATATTTCTGGTCACGTCAAGAATTCATCATTTCGGAAGAGACACAGGCGCAAGCAAAACTAGAGGAATCCACCGCAGCCTCAGCAGGGTTTGCAGAAAGCGCCTAACACACGGTACTTCCGATCGTCTCATCTGTCCATAAGGGGCACCCGTCTAATCTGTGACGTGACCGAAATACATCAAATTCTAATTTCTCTTTTTTTAACTTCAATAGGCACCGGGACGTTCCAGCCAAAGAATACTTAAAAACTGTTAAAGTGGAGGTCCATACGGTCTGCACCCCTTCCAACAGAGTATGGGTCAACTTGCAATCTTCTTCTGAACCCGCTGCAGACCCTCTATGAGCGCCGATTACTGTGCAGGCGTAATGTACGGGCAATACTGGGGAGACAGACCTGAAGGAATACGGGGTGGGGGCAGGGGGGGTCCTCTCTATTTACTGTCAAAAACTCCTGCATCAGCGTAAGACAACAGAGAGCACAATACGATCATGGCAGGAGGGGTTACGCACGTAATAAAATAATGAGATAAATTAATTTGTTTAGGATTTTTTTGGACTTCAGCCCAATTTTGTAGAGCTGTTTAGAAAGGTCAAAACATCTTTTCCCTACACATTCAGTGCCTTTACATGGGAAGCCAATTTAAAAAAAAAAAACCCCACACCACAAAAGTAAGATTTCCTCTGAAAAATGACTGTCAACTTTGTACCGTGAGAAGTCTAACTGGCGCCTACCGAATGAGGTGCAAATTCCCACCATAATCCCTCTGCAGCTGCATGACGGGAGAACAGGAGGTGGAAGGCTGCAGCCTTGTCTTTCTTTTCTCTAAACAACTACTAAACAACATAGTAAATAACTGTCACTGTGCACATAACTTTTTTTGCAGCTGTTGAATCAAAGACATCTTATGAAACGTAAAAGCTAAGTTCAGAAGACGTTTAGTAGCCGGCATCTGCTCCCATGAAGTATTTCCATAGCTTTACAGCATTCGGAATATAAAATCTCAAGTTCGCCACCACTTCCTAAACACTTAGTAATCACCTTCGCGAGGCCAGGGCAGGGCCCGTCAGCGCGGGAGCCCCCACCGACGCAGCCTCAAGCGGGCCGACCCCCCTCACCGCAGCGGGGCAGGGGCGGCAGGGGCAGCCGAGACGCGAGCCCCGAGGCCTCCCCGGCGGCCTCCGTCCCTCCGCACCAGGGCGAAGGGAGCCCCCGCCTCGGAACCGCCGGGGCGGGGCGGGCCGCCCCTGCGGGCTCGGCCGCGGAAGCGCAGCGAGGGCCCTCACCCCGGAGGGGAGGGGAGGGGAGGGGGCGCAACGGTCGCCAACGGTCGGCAACCGCCTCCAACGGCCGGGCCCGCCGCGCGCCGCTGGGCGCGCGAGGCACCGCGGGGGGACCCGCAGCGCGGCCGCGGCAGGCGCGCGACTCCCGCCCCCCGCTGCGCGCCCGCGCGCACACCCACCGGCCGGGGCCGCCGCCCGCCGCCTCCGCGGATCCCGCGCCCGCTCCGCCCCGCCCCCCAACGGGGTGACGCGGCTGCGGGACGCGCGGCCAACCAGCGCCGGGGAGGGTGGGCCGAGCGGGGGGCGGGAAGGCTCGCGGCGCCGGCGTCAGCGGCTCGGGCGCGCCGGGGCTGTGGGCGGGGCGGAGAGGCCCGCGCGCCCGCCTTCCGGCTGCCGATTGGCTGCGTCTGAGCGAGCGCCCTCCAATAGGCGCGGGGTCCGTGCCTCGGGGAGCGGGCCGGCCCCGCCCCGCCCACCGCGCGCCGGGTGGGGCTGAGCCCCGCGGGCCCCGCCCGCGCTCCGCTCCGCTCCGCTCCGCTCCGGGGGGCGGTGGGGCCGGCTGGTGTCCGGGCCGGGGCGGCGGGGCCGGGCGAGGCGGGGTCGGCAGCGGGCGGCTGCAGCGGTCGAGGAGGGCGAGGCCGCGGAACGCGAGAGGCGCCGTGGCGTTTGCCGCCCGCCCGGGCCGCTTCCAGTGGCAGCGGGAAGCCGCCGCCGGTTCGGCCGCGGCGCGGCCCGGCCCGGCCCTCGGTCGCCGAGGCGAGCAGCCGCGGGGCCGGCGCGGTCGGCAGCGGAGCGCGGGTAGAGGAGCTCCTCCGCTGGTGGCGGAGCTCCGGGAGGCGGTGAGCGGGCTGGGGAGGATCGGGGAGCGCGGGGGAGAGACCGAGGCCGCGGGGGTCGCATCCCGCCTTCCCCGGGAGAGGCCCGGCGGGGCCGGAGCTGGAGGCCGCCCTGCCCGCTCTCCGCCCCCCCGAGCACGGCGGCCAAGGCACAGGGCGATGGCGGCCAAGGGACGGGGCGATGGCGCCCAGCGCTGCCCGCGCAGCCCCCTCCGCGCCCGCCCCGGGGCCCTCGCGTGGTGGGTGCGGGGCTCGGCACATGGGGCCGGACGGTGCCCAGGCCGATGGTGGCCGCCTGGCTCGGAGGTGCCGCCGGGGTCAAGCCGGCCTACGCCCCGCGTCAGAACCGCTTCCGCAGAGAAAAAAAGGCGGGACATTGTCGTAGGGGACCGCCGTCCGAAGGGAACAGGAGGCCCAGCGTGCAGACCGGAGCCGCCACTTAGGGAAGTCTGCTGCCTCCCTGGGGCCCGGGTTACAGACGTGAAGAGAAAGCTTCCTGCCCTTGGTACGGCCCTGGGATTGCTATCCATGTTTTATTTTGTCAGGTAGTCAGCAAGGAAGTCGCAACTAGAAGTCCAAGGGCAATCACGAGAGACTTCGGGGCCCTGGGACGACTGGTTAAGGGATCAGGAGCACAAGCAGTGTTCTTCTCTCTCCTTCCAGTTGCAGGGAATGATGTGGGAAGACACAGGAAGAGCCAGCAGATCAGTGATCATGGGTCAGTCTACAGGACTCCAGGCCTGCTGGCGACAGACGAGGTACACCTGTCTCAAAGTGGGAAAAGGACCCTTGCGCAGGAGTTAGCAGGGCTCATCGAAAGAGCTTTCAACTAGATTTGAAGGCGGAAAAGGATAGGACCGGGCTCACTAGAGATAAGCCTGGGGGCAACATGCCAGTGTTTGAGGGACAGTGTGCTATCAAGGTCCTTCGGTCTGCTGTCTCAGTGGAGGTAGGGGCTGGAGAGCCATGCAGCAGCAAAGACGCACGGGCTATGGATGTGTTAGAAACCGCGTAAGCACCTGAGAATGCTCACGTAGGAACTGGGGCTTCTCCCCCCAAAAAGGTGGCAGGAGCAATAGCCCAACTGAACTGCATCTGCACCAGTGCACGCAGCACAGGCAACAAACAGGAGGAGCTGGAAGCCGTTGCGCAGCAGGAAAACTATGACATAGTTGCCATCACGGAAACATGGTGGGGTGACTCGCACAACTGGAGTGCTGCAACGGACGACTATAAACTCTTCAGAAGGGACAGGCAAGGAAGGAGAGGCAGCGGTGTAGCCCTGTATGTTAGGGAGTGTTTTGACTGTCTAGAGCTTAACGATGGTGACGATAGGGTTGAGTGTTCATGGGTAAGAGTCAGGGCCAACAAGGCAGATATCATGGTGGGAGTCTGCTCTAGACCACCCAACCAGGATGAAGAGGTGGACGAAGTAGTCTATAAGCAGCTGGGAGAAGTCTCACAATCGCTAGCCCTTGTTCTCACGGGGGATTTCAACTTACCAGATGTCTGCTGGAAATACAATACAGCGGAGAGGAAACAGTCTCGGAGGTTCCTGGAGTGTGTGGAAGATAACTTCCTGACACAGCTGGTGAGGGAGCCAGCTAGGGAAGGTGCCCTGTTGTTTGCAAACAGAGAAGGACTTGTGGGTGATGTGACGTTTGGAGGCCATCATGGGCATAGCGATCGTGAAGTAATGGAGTTTTCGATTCTGGAGAAGTAAAGAGGGGGGTCAGCAGAACGGCTACCTTGGACTTGTGGACAGCAGGGTTTGGCCTGTTCAGGAGCCTGGTTGACAGAGTCCCTTGGGAGGCAGTCCTGAAGGGCAGAGGAGTCCAGGAAGGCTGGGCATTCTTCAAGAAGGAAATCTTAAAGGCACGGGAGCAGGCCGTCCCCATGTGCCGAAAGGTGAGCCGGCAGGGAAGAAGACCGGCCTGGCTGACCAGAGGGCTTTGGCTGGAACTGAGGAAAAAAAGGAGAGTTTATGACCTTTGGAAGAAGGGGCAGGCAACTCAGGAGGACTACAAGGAAGTCGTGAGGTTATGCAGGGAGAAAATTAGAAGGGCTGAAGCCCAGCTGGAACTTAATCTGGCTACTGCTGTAAAATACAATCAAAAATGTTTCTACAAATACATGAGCAACAAAAGGAGGGCTAAGGAGAATCTCCATCCTTTATTGGATGCAGGGGGGAAACATAGTGACAGAGGACAAGGAAAAGGCTGAGGTACTTAATGCTGCCTTTGCCTCAGTCTTTAATAGTCAGACCAGTTGTTCTCGGGGTACCCAGCCCCCTGAGCTGGAGGACAGGGATGGGGAGAAGAGTGAAGCCCCCATAATCCATGGGGAAATGGATAGCGACCTGCTACACCACGTAGACGCACACAGGTCTATGGGGCCAGATGGGATTCACCCGAGGATACTGAGGGAACCGGCGGAAGTGCTCACCAAGCCACTTTGCATCATCTATCAGCAGCCCTGGCTAACTGGGGAGGTCCCAGTTGGCTGGAGGTTGGCAAAGGTGACACCCATCTACAATAAGGGTCAGAAGGAGGATCCGGGGAACCACAGGCCTGTCAGCCTGACCTCGGTGCTGGGGAAGGTTATGGAGCAGATCATCTTGAGTGCCATCAGGCAGCACATACAGGACAACCAGGTGATCAGGCCCAGTCAGCATGGGTTTATGAAAGGCAGGTCCTGCTTGACCAACCTGATCTCCTTCTATGACAAGGTGACCCACTTAGTGGATGAGGGAAAGGCTGTGGATGTTGTCTACCTGGAGTTTGGTAAAGCGTTTGACACCGTTTCCCACAGCATTCTCCTGGAGAAACTGGCTGCTCATGGTTTGGATGGGTGCACTCTTTGCTGGGTAAAAAAACTGGCTGGATGGCCGGGCCCACAGAGTTGTGGTGAATGGAGTTAAATCCAGTTGGCGGCCGGTCACAAGTGGTGTTCCCCAGGGCCCAGTAGTGGGTCCAGTTCTTTTGAGTATCTTTATCGACGATCTGGATGAGGGGATTGAGTGCACCCTCAGTAAGTTTGCAGATGACACCAAGTTGGGTGGGAGTGTTGATCTGCTGGAGGGTAGGAAGGCTCTACAGAGGGACCTGGACAGGCTGGATTGTTGGGCTGGGGCCAACTGTATGAGGTTCAACAAGGCCAAGTGCCGGGTCCTGCACTTGGGTCACAACAACCCCATGCAATGCTACAGGCCTGGGGAGGAGTGGCTGGAGAGCTGCTTGGTGGAAAAGGACCTGGGGTGTTGGTTGACAGCCGGCAGAAAATGAGCCAGCAGTGTGCCCAGGTGGCCAAGAAGGCCAACAGCATCCTGGCTTGTGTCAGGTATAGTGTGGCCAGCAGGACGAGGTGGTGTGGCCAGCAGGACCAGGGAGGTGATAGTGCCCCTGTACTCGGCACTGGTGAGGCCGCACCTTGAACACTGTGTTCAGTTTTGGGCCCCTCACTACAAGAAGAACTTGGAGGTGCTGGAGCGTGTCCAAAGAAGGGCAATGAAGCTGATGAAGGGTCTGGAGGACAAGTCTTATGAGGAGCGGCTGAGGGAGCTGGGGTTGTTTAGCCTGGAGAAGAGCAGGCTGAGGGGAGACCTTATTGCTCTCTACAACCACCTGAAAGGAGGTTGTAACGAGGTGGGGGACAGTCTCTTATCCCAGGTAGCAAGCAACAGGATGAGAGGAAATGGGCTCAAGTTGTGCCAGGGAAGATTTAGATTAGATATTAGGAAAAATTTGTTCACGGAGTGGTTAGGCATTGGAACAGGCTGCCCAGGGAAGAGGTGCAATTGCGGTCCCTGGAAGTGTTCAAAAAACATGTGGATGTGGTGCTCAGGGACATGGTCTAGTGGTAGACTTGGCAGTACGAGGTTAATGGTTGGACTTGATGATCTTAAAAGTCTTTTTGAACCTGAACGATTCTATGATTCTATTAATGGAAAATAAAAGTTTTCCTTGGGATTCTTTTGCTAGTGCTGCAGATCTGGCTCAGTGGTGTTCATGCTTTATCTTCAGTTTCTCAAAAGCATTTTTTCTCCTCTTGGGGAAAATGCAGAGCTTAAAAGCCAGTCGTACTTAGATTTTTCTGAAAGTGGATCAACGCTCTTTAGCTGGCATTTTCTTAAAGCCATTTGGGAACTACAGGGGCCCTGAGACTATAGTGAACCTTGAGTTCAGAATAATTTGGAAGACTTGGCATTTCTTAGAGCTCATCCCGATTTAAACATAAAAAAAGTCAGTTCTATTCTTAGCTTTATGTTTTTGTAAAGTATGGTATGTATTAGAAACTGTTTTGCAGAGGTGTAAAAATTCAGGTATGAGAATGTATCTTAATTTCTGGAATAGTGAAAGTGGAATACTTTGATTATTTTGTAAGAAGAAATGTGCGATGTGGTCCAACCTGATTTACAAAAGTTTAGTGTTGGAGAGCTATAAACATGTACTAGGTAAGTGTCGTGGTTTTCGCTGGGGTAGAGTTAATTTTCTTCCTAGTAGCCGGCATAGTGCTGTGGTTTGGATTTAGGATGAGAATAATGTTGATAACACACCAATGGTATAGTTGTTGCTAAGCAGTGCTTACACTAGCCAAGGACTTTTCAGCTTCCCATGCTCTGCCTGGGGCACAAGAAGCTGGGAGGGGGCACAGCCAGGACAGCTGACCCAGACTGGCCAAAGGGCTGTGCGATACCGTATGACGTCATGCCCAGTATATGAACTGGGGGGAGTTGGCCGGGGACCAGCGATTGCTGCTCGGGGATGGGCTGGGCATCGGTCAGCGGGTGGTGAGCAATTGCATTGTGCATCACTTGTTTTGTATATTCTTTTATCATTATTACTATTTCCTCTTTCTCTGCTGTCCTAATAAACTGTATTTCTCTCAATCCACGCATTTTACTTTTTTTTTTCCAATTCTCTCCCCTATCCCACTGTGGGGTGGAGGAGGGTGAGCGAGCGGCTGTGTGGTGCTTGGTTGCCGACTGGGGTCAAACCACAACAGTAAGATTCTCGCTGTCTCCAAACATCTCTCCAACCCTAATGAAAACACGTTCTTTAAAATCTTTTCTCAGGCAAGTGAATGAAAACCCTAGAGAGTTTTAATTGGCTAGTAAACCTAAGGGTTGCTCAAGCGTAATAAAACCCTTGTGTACAATTAAATAATTGCCTTATTTCTGCTGGGAATTATTCTGGTATGGTACGTGAGCGTACCGTGCTCACCTGTGTATCTGAATATCCATCTTGTAATGGGTAGGGCTCTGCTGACAGGAGCAGTGAGAATGCACGTGGTGACAGAGACTAAAATGCCTCCTCAGATGACAAGGCCTGGGAGAGAAATGCTGTGCCGCTATGTTGGTCTTCTGCAAAGTGGAACTTGTGATCGAGAGAAAAGGTAGAACCTCAGCACCGGGCAGGAGTATTCTTCCTCCTGCTTCTTACGTGACTCATCACTTGGCACTCTCTGGAAGTACGTGAGCATGCTTTTGTTTTAGAAAACACATAGGAACAGTGGAAGGGAACGTTAGGTAAAGTTTACTCTTTTTTAGTAATGGTGCAGGTAATATGACTCTCTCTTCAGCCACCTAGCAATATTCAGGCTTTGCGGCAGGGCTCACCAGTCAGCAGGACTTCCAATATTAGCCCGATTTGTATTTCATAACCCGCTATAACAGTGCCACCAAACAAGAGATTAGATGGCCGGCAACGTAATTTCACAAAACACAGCAAATTGCACAGAAGTAGGGCGTGGTTGTAATTTAAGGGAAATGGTGCAGATAAATCCACCTTAATGGATCTGTTTAGTGTATGCAGAAACCGCTGTACTTCATCATTTATTCTTTTTGGCTGGCTGAACTTTGTAAGGAGAAGTGCAGGCCTCCCTTCTGGTTTTGTGGTTCAGTAACATTTGGTGCACAACCTCTTAGTTTCTCTTAAATAAAGGTAAATAATTGCCGTCCTGGAAAGGTGAGGTCTTATTAATAATCAAGGCAATTCAGACTCTTCATTTTCTCAGTGCGTCTTGTATTTGAGTTAGGTAAATGGTCTCAGAGCAGTATGAAATCCCCGGATGAATTTTCATTTATAGAAAGCTGTGCTAGCACAAGTAGGTGAAAAGCTGATGAAGCAGCAATGATCATCATCTGCTGATGGCAAGTGGATGAAAGAAATGGATTCACTATTTTTTTTCTTTTAAATAAATTCACTCTTTCTATTTCTTAGACTGGCCTCTAAGAGCATCGGTAAGTTTGTCCTATTGAAATAAGGCGATTTCTGTTTTTCTGATAGAAATTATGGAACTACGCCCAAGGCAACATGTCATTGGGAGAAAACCCACAACCAAAAAACCACTTTTCCTATTAAAATTACAATTTTGATGGCAGTGAGGGATTGGTCTTGGTGAGCACTTACATTTCTTACGACTTAGAGGATGCTTTGAACTGGAGATATACAAACAATGCTTGCACTTGTCTTCAAACTCATGAGTGCGCATTCCTTTGAAATTTAAATGAAAGCTGGGGCTTGGGAGAGTTTTGAAGGAGGCTCGTGAGTAGTTTTCTTCCCTAGAGAGATGCTCTGGGAGGTTACCCTTGGCTGACAGCCAGCTGCCCACCCAGCCCCTCACTCACACCCCCTCCTCATTGGGACGGGGGGGAGAAAATAGGATGAGAGAGCTTGTGGGTCGAGCTAAAGATGGGGAGACCCCTCACCAGTTACCGTTGTGGGCAAAACTGACTCGGCTTGGGGAAAATTAGCTTATTGCCAATTAAAATAAATTTGGGTAGTGAGAAACAAAAAAAAAGACAAACAATGAAACAACACCTTTCCTCCCCGCTGTCCCAGACTTGACTTCTCTCCCAGCTCTCCTACCCTGCCACCACGGTGCTCGGAGGGGGTGGGAGGTTGCGGTCAGTACACAGTGCTGTGTTCAGTTTTGGGCCCCTCACTGCAAGAAGGACATTGAGGTGCTGGAGCGTGTCCAAAGAAGGGCAATGAAGCTGGTGAAGGGTCTAGAGCACAAGTCTTATGAGGAGCGGCTGAGGGAACTGGGGTTCTTTGGCCTGGAGAAAGGGAGGCTGTAGCGAGGCGGGGGTCGGTCTCTTCTCCCAAGTAACAAGTGATAGGACAAGAGGAAATGGCCTCAAGTTGTGCCAGGCGAGGTTTAGATTGAATGTTAGGAAAAATTTCTTCACTGAAAGGGTAGTCAGGCACTGGAACAGGCTGCCCAGGAAAGTTATTGAGTCCCCATCCCTGGAGGTATTTAAAAGACAGGTAGACATGGTGCTTAGGATCATGGTTTAGTGGTGGACGTGGCAGTGCTAGGTTAACGGTTGGACTTGATGATCTTAAAGGTCTTTTCCAACCCAAATGATTCTATGATTCTGTGATTCTTTAAACGGGAAACATGGAGAAGAACCGTTCCTGTGAGGCAGAGGAGGTGTGCCCTGCATTTACGCGTGTTCGGTGGCTGCAGGAGCCAAAGTGCCACGGCTCCTCCCGTGTCGAGCTCGGTGGCCACCTGAAATGGCAGGGTGGCCGCCTCCCATCCTCATGCCCCGCTGTTGGTGTCTCTCCTTCCGGTGAGAAGGCGCTCTGGGTGCCCGTCATTCAGTTTGGAGGAGGCTGGACGAGCACAGGATCACACCAACCCACTTTCAAATTAGCGCACCAACCTAGATGCAAATTAGTGCACCGTGCTGCAGTTAAACCTCTGGCATTAACATAGTCACGTCTGTGTGGGTGAGCATTTAATTTCCCATGAGAAACATTCCTTGCAGTTACTGTCAGGCTTTTGTTACACGTCAAGCTTGTTACACCGTTAGTGCAGACAGCGTATTAAACTGTCTACGCTACTATGCAAGCTATCACCTGAGACCAAATTGGGCTAACGTTTATAGTTTGCAACACTGCTGCCATCAGCCTTCCCCCGGGGCGTGCCTGCCTGATTCCCCTTGGGCTGCACAGGCGCAGGGAGTGAAGGAGCCTGCGGCTGCCAGCCCCCCTCGGGAGCAGAGGCTGCAGCGAGGCCGGGCTAAGGAAACGGGCCGCTGCCTTGTCCGACCTGATTGCGCCTGAGCCCAAACCAAAGCCGAAGCCGGGCGGCTGGCTCCGGTGGCAGATACAGCTGCAGGACCATGCAGAACTTTACGGAAGGGTCGGCATCGACCCCGGTTATGGCTGGGCATTTTTCAGACTTGTTCGTGTTGCTGAGGAGGAAACTTCCTGCAGGAACTCTCATCGGCAAAGCAACTTGTTCGAAGAACACATTGAGAAAAAGTGACCGATGGTGAAAAGCAGGGCACTGACGGGACCTGAGTGGGGAAGTTGGACCTCTTACAGCGCGTCTGGCATGAATAAAATGGGAAAAGCTTGCTTAATAGCAAAGACAGACAATAGTCATAGTTTTGTGTCCATTTATTAATGCTGCCAGTTAAAACCTACATGTCTGTTTAATAGGCTTTGGATACAGATTTTAAAGGAACTCGACAGCTCACAAATTATAATAAAGAAGCACTAAACGTCTGATTATTTTTCCATTTAGGTTGTATTGGCTCTACACATGCTACGTAGATGATATTATTATTATTATTATTATTATTATTATTATTATTATTATTATTATTATTATTATTATTATTAAATCTGCCCCCACCACCATGATCTTCAGGATTCTCAGTTTTATTTCCCATTTGCTCCTGTATTTGAGCAATTCAAGTTTACGCATGTTTCAAGGTTTAGACTGCTGTTGTAAGTCAACTGCGATGTAAGTACTACTCATCAGATACGGTATCCTTACAGGAGACAAAAACAACAAAACAACCAACAACCATGAGCAGAATCTTATACGTAAAGGCAAGAGAAAATGAGAAATTTAATAATTATAATGCAGTTCAGAGTATAATATTGTTGTGGTTCAACCTGGCACCACAGCTAAGCACCACACAGCTGCTCCCTCCCTCACTCCCCCCCGGTGGGGTGGGGGAGAGAATCAGAAGAGTAACAGTGAGAAAACTCAGGGGTTGAGATAAAGACAGTTTAATAGGGAAAGGAAAAGCCGCGCGTGCAAGCAAAGCAAAACAAGGAATTAATTTGCTGCTTCCCATGGGCAGGCAGGTGTTCAGCCATCTCCAGGAAAGCAGGGCTCCATCACGCGTAACGGTTACTTAGGAAGACAAACGCCATCACTCTGAACATCCCCCCTTCTTCTTCCCCCAGATTTATATGCTGAGCATGATGTCATATGGTGTGGAATATCCCTTTGGTCAGCTGGGGTCAGCTGTCCCGGCGGTGTCCCCTCCCAGCTTCTTGTGCACCCCCAGCCTCCTCGCTGGTGGGGTGGGGTGAGAAGCAGAAAAGGCCGTGACTCTGTGTAAGCACTGCTCAGCAGTAACTAAAACATCCCTGTATTATCAACACTGTTTTCATCACAAATCCAAAACATAGCCCCATACTAGGTACTGTGAAGAAAATGAACTCTATCTCAGCCAAAACCAGCACAAATATATTAGCAATACTTTCATAAATACATATCTTGTCAATATTTCACCATCAGTAATAAAATATATTTATAATCTCTCATTATTATGCAGAATGTAGGTGTTGTGCTAGCACTCGTTTAAAAAAAATATGTATGGTTACTGAATAGTTACTTTTTTCCCTTCTTCTCTATTAGCCACGCTGTCTCCCTTGAGATGTGGATATTCTACTAAAGTAAAATTCGGAGATTTTGTAATTATTTTTAACATCAAACAGTGTTATTCGGCACAGACTGTATTAGCTTTTGCACACAAGGCACAATAAATCCAGGTTCACATATTAACTATTCATAAATACAGTATTTCTCACTTACAGATACGTTACAAAGCTACAGAACACAAACAGCAGTTAACGTTCTTTCAAAAATGTTCTTTTCAACACTTTTGTTCTTGAGTTGATTACATAGCCCAGATTTCATTTTCAGGTGACCTAGCATTAATACTCTACAAAGGAATTATCGCATGGGGAAAAGAGGTTATGAGAGACTGAATACTAAGGCGGCCTTCACCAATTACATCTTCAAGTCATCCCAGAATTTCAGAAAACGTAGAGCTGTGAATTTCAGATTTCTCTGTTGGGCTGGCCATGGGGAAATGTAATTCCATGGGCCTTGTCACTGCTGTTTATTAGAAGACTTACTGACGTCACTTCTTTGAAAACGAAAATAAAGTAACTTTTACTGCATTTACAATATTTTAAATCAACCCTGATCCTAAATTCTTTTGCCAAAAGGAGTTTTGGTATCTGGACAACAGCCTCTTCTAAAACTGGAGCCCATACGCTGAAAAATGTTTAATTGAATGTCAGTTTTGGCAACATTTTCCCACAACTGCCTAGAGGGGACCTGTGTCTAATTCTGGGCTGTTGGGAAGATTTTGCCTCTCCTGAGTGCGGATGTGCGTCCTGCCCGCATCCCTGTTCTACAGCAGTTTGAGGCTCACACAGGCGTGCATCATCCACCTCTGCTCTGGTTTCCATGGAGAGGCTTTCCACCAAAATCCTCGGATGTTCAGTCTGGTGTTGCCTTACCTCATGCATTTCTTTTCCAATACTTACTAGTTAGATTTTAATTTCAATTATAATCACATAAGCCCAAAGCTACTCCATTTCATTGCAGTGGAATTTTCCTGGATTTACTCTATGGGCTATAAGCTGAATTTCATGAAACCGCATGTTTGATGGTCTACTTGCAGCTTCCCAAATGTAGGAAGTGCACTTGCAAGGGACGGAGGAGGAAAGTTGAATAATTGTGCAAGTTGTCCAAGATGCTTTAGAAGTTAATATGAGCAGTAAAAGGAAGAGATTACAACAAATGCAAGTGTAGAAATGAATCCTACAGATTATTTTTGTTGGAGTAGCTATTTGCTTTGTTCTTATTTACACAGAAATAACCATCTGGAATTTATGTTTTCAAAATGGCAGAAGTACTTTAATTAAAGGCAGATATTGCTTCTGACTTTCATTTCGCCTCTTGACCTGCCTTCGACAGGCTGACATATCAAGGGTTTGTGTCAAGTACACGTTATTTGACTTTCTCTGAAGGTTAATTCTTTTCCAATATTTTCATATGCCGTGCGTCACTGTTAATGGAAGAAAACCACTGATGGGGGGGCACCACAGCGTATTTTGGGGGTTATTTCTCTTCGTTTCTATGTTTATTGTAATTTGTTGTCTTGTTTGTTAGCTAATTTGAGAAACGAAGAGTAACGTTTTTGCCATCACATTTCTTAGCACAGTTTGTCAAAGGCTTATGACACAAGGACGTAAGCAGACTCGTAGCCATAAAAAGAAATCACATCTCTCTTTCACAGAACACAGCTTACAGATTATTTTCAAGTAATCACTGCTTTCAAGTAATCGGTTAAAAATATACAATAGCAGGTAGCACATGGCTTTTGACAAAGCTCTTAAGAAGGAGCTTTTAAGAGGCCTCATTAGGAATGATCAAAGTGAAAACCCATAGCCAGCATAACCTATTTGCTGAGATTTGACAAAATGGCTGTTTTAAAAGCAAACCCTTTAGAAGAAAGCAAAGAGCCCGCCAGAAGGAGGGTTAGCGGTCATTTAGTGCTCGCTCCCCCCTGACCTGGCTGTGCGATGAAGGAAGCCTCGAAGTCCTGACTTCATTGACCAAATTCCTGCAGCACGCGTGCCATGACATGGTAGTGCCCCAGACCATGACGACAGCATTTGTGCGTGCCTGCTTAGATAGGACCTGAACAGTGTTACAACCAGGTTACTGAACTCGCCCCAACTGGGGTTCTTTCTGAAGTCATAGTAATGTTAAATTAATGGGTTGTAACACCTCACAGTTTCACCTGTGACGAAAGGGGTGGGTGTGCTAGAGGTTAATGGGGACAACGGAGGGAGCACTAACCCTTCCGTTTCCATTGCCTGGTTCAATAAATGCTCTTGATTACAAACTGGTCAGAAATGACAGCTCGAGCCCCTGTGGCTACGTGCCATGGCAAGATGAAAGTACAGAACAGAGAAGGAATGACTAAGGTTACAACACAACTTGCTGGCAAGGATTTTGCTACTGCAGCTGGGCTATATAACAACAGGGTTTGTATTTTTTTTCCTTCGTAATTTGACTTTCCCACCTGCCCCTAAAATAAAACTCGGCAACACAGAGAAAGCCAGGTAATTACTGCTGCTTCACTGCTGTTACTGCTGGTGCTCCCACGTTTTCAGAAGATCGGTTGCCAGCTGTGAGATGTGCTGCCAGGCAAACTCGATGTGGGTGGATTCCACTGTGCGGGAACAAACAGCAAAGCGTAGCACAAACTTCTCTCGCAGTTGGCACGGGACCAGATGGATCTTCTTGGCCTCATTTATGCTTTTAAGAAGTGCCTCATTGAGTTCATTTGAGCCCTGAAATCATTGTAATTCAACGGATATGGTGGTGAATTTCAGAAGCAAGCTTGGAATCTGTAAATCCCACCAAGCAGCCAAGCCCAAGTGCCACCAGTATCACCCAGCCACTTTCTCGTCTCTCAGTGCTTTGCCATCAAAGGACTACAAAAGATGACGGCACAAGAGAGAATTTTTCAGCCACAAAGACATTTACGGATTAACTGGGGTTTGGAAGCAGTGTTCACACCGGGCCGTTTGTGATAGCTGACTGCTTTTTTGGGACCTAAGGTCGTGAGCTATGCAGCTTCATGTAAAAGCATTCATTATTGCATCCGTGTCCTTACACTTTTCTTAGATCTAATCAAACAAACGTGGGAGGAAGTTTTGCAATGAACTAGACTAACACTTGTAAAACAAACCTTCCAGTCTTCACTTAAGCGTGGCTGCGGTGAGAGTCTTTTGAAGATGACGATGGAAATCTTACCCTTAGTCAAGAAAGAGGTAAGGTAATGCATCCCTGGCATAAGTAAGTCTGTACTATCAGTAGAAACCCTAAAAAAAGTATTTGCCTCGAGTTCTATAGGAAGTGTCCACCACAGAATGCTACAGAGGGGGGTTGGGGGGGATTTTAGCAATGTGGTAAAATGACCCTCCCTGTGGAAGTAAGCAGTCTCCTGCCTTCTGGGAAACAAAGACATAAATGTTCAATACGTTGCAGAAGGTCAGAGGGACTCTACATGCATGCAGTGTTGAATTTTATCTCCTTCTAGTGTACTTCATTCTCCTCGTGCTCAAATAGTGAATGTGAGCACTTCCCTTAGAGCAGCTGTACGCTCTTAATATCAGCTCTCAGAAGAAACAGGACTGCACGGAGGAGTACTGCTTCTTTTGCAGGTTCAGCTAAAGCTGCATCAATGGTTTTCCTAGTTCATGTCCATCAGCATTTGAGACGAAACAAAAGATGTCGTCAGACTTTGAAAAACAGTAGTAAATTGCTTTAAATGAAAACAAGGGAAGAAGGGCTCCCAGAAATCTTGGGATTTTTGTCTGATTTAGCAACACAGGATGAAGTGCTAGCTGCATATCTTTGGCAGTCTTTGTTGCCCAAATTAAAGGAACCCGTCTGTCTAACGTTTATATCAGGAGACCGAGAGACGGCTTCAGCGTTGCTGGGCAGTTTGCCGTAATAGCTTAGGACATACCATGTTGATCTTGAGTGCTATAAGTTTATTCTTTGGGGTACCATCTTGGCTATTGTACAGCCTTTACTCTTTCCGTTACGCTGCTGGTAACGCAGAATTGCAAGAGACGCTAGGAGCATCTGCGCTTTTACCGCAGTGTTCCCTTACTGAACACTGACTGCGGTAAAAGAGTCACAAATGGACAAATCCGTCTGTTCAGCGGCGGTTTTGTTACTGTAGCGGCATAGGTCTTCCTGAAAACATCCATATCAGGAAGCGTGGCCTCTGAAACCTGCACACTTGTGACTTGCCTGCTTAGCCTTTTCCATATAAAAACAAAGCATAAGTTTCCCATTGGCACTGAGGAGAAATGTGTCATCCCCATGGGTTTGGATCATATGAGAGTTAGAGCTGAACCCGAGTCAAAACCTTGTTCTGACTTAGCACAAGTTGTCAGAGAATTTGGATGAGAGCCTGAAATTCATGGCTTAGACTTGGTCTCGTAGGAGATATTTACGCAACTCGAATGCTCCCAGCGAAGAAAGGACCAAGTCTGGCGTTTTGCAAGTCCCCACCCATTATGGGTCAGTCACCGGTGGCAATGACATACTGCTTTCGTATCAAAGGTAATCCATCATTAAAATGATGATCCTTGCCTTTAGTATGAAATGCATAGCACTAACTTTTAGGCAATAGAAGCGGGTATATGATGTGAAGTTAATGCCCTTGGCAGGGGTGACGGGAGGGAGGAGAAAGATTTATATATCTTTTTTCTGTTCTGCTCTCACAGCTGCGCCTCAGGGCTGCCGTGACACTCGGGTGTCACGTCAAATTGAAGTTAGTAGCGCCTTCCCCTCTCCCAGAGCTTTGAGAAGCCAGCAGCCAGCTCTGATTGAGTCTGTCAGCTTCAATAAGACAGCATTCTCACCCCCTTGGAGAAATGACTGGCCTGCCTTGTATTCATCTGCAGATATGACAAGGAGGCCAAAAATTAACCCGTTGGCATGATACGTTTGATGAAATAGGTGTAATAGGAAAGTCACAGACTATTAGTCCATCTGCTCAACAGTGTGAAAGGCAAAAAATTAAGAGTTAGAGCTAAGCAAAAAAATAAAGAAGGATTTCTCAAGAACAAAGGAAGGAAAAATATGTCATACTTTCACAGCTGCGCAGCATTACACTTCAAGTCCCCTGTCCCTCCGTCCTATTGTAACTACATGAAAGTTAAAAGTGTCCTACTTCTAAGATGCATTTTAATAAGAATTGCAGAAATCACAGAAGACTGTTGAAAGAGTGCTTTAAAAAGCAAATAAAGCTGCAAAAACCCCTATAAAACGCTCTTCATTTAAAAGCTTGTTAGTTTTGTTTTCTTTTTTTTGGACAGGGAAGGCAAGCAATGAGCACACTGCTGTTTCAACACTGGTTTCCAGCAGAATCACGCCTTTATTCTACAACTTGTCCGAAAGTTTCTTAGCTAGGTGTCCAATATTTACATCCTATTGTCAAATTGTCTTTCCCCGTAGAGCTGATTTCTTCCTCTGGATCATCAGGGACAGGAGAACAGATGTAGGTGAACCACTGGTCTGATCAACAGTGACAGTTCCTGTGTTGCTATGCTCCATGTCCCCAGCTAAAAAGCTCATTTAGGTATCATGTGAACTAGAAAACACCAGTGCTGTTATTATTGTTGCTAGGTGTTCAGATCCAGAGTCACAATCCAGCCCTTTACAGAGACTTCAGTTGCCAGCTCCTCTATTAAATGAGTTCTTTACCTAAAATAAGACACTGAGCCCCTTTTAATGTCTGATTAAACAAGCGAACCCTCCCAACTACTGCAGCGCTGAGTGCAGAGCGAGTTTTCTAGTTTCTGTTGGGCAAGGCCTCTATGTCGATGGACTTGGCACTCCCAGAGATTCTGGGGAATGAAAGGCCAAGAGGGGCAAAAGGGTCATGTTCAGCAAGAAAAAGCAGACCAGGGCCAAGGGCAGTTGGGAAGCTGGCCTCCTATGCAACCGGTTCTTACTCCTGTCTTGCTCCAGTTTGCCCAGTCTGACTGTAGGATTTTATAAATGAAAAAGTATTCTTTAAAGAAAACAACAAAAAAAGTGATTACTACTCTAATCTTCATCCATGATTGTCATTTTATATGTATTGATATATGTACACACACAATTGTATATTAAATATACACACATATAAAATTAACTTGACAAGGAGCATCTAATACACGCACATACGCTCACACATCATGTACAAATGTCTACGGAAATATATGAAAACAATCCTCTTCATCAAAGCCCGTCAAGCACAGAACGTAACAGTCATTTTGTATGACTGGGTAGACCATTTGTTTGCCTTGACTATCTCTTTCTATACCCTAATATGCTTGAATGTCTCTTAAGCATTTGATCAATTTTTAACAAAATTGTCTTAAGCCTCTGTCTTTAATCTGCTTTGATCTACGCGAACTCCCTTATTTTCCTTAAAAAATAATTAACTATGTTAACTACAAAGACTATATTCAGTTGCAGGTTCTTGTATTGCTATAAAAGTCGACAGAAGAAATAGGAGGTCTTAGCTGCCTTACCTTCAGCCGAAAACAGACTAGTCCCAAGACAACCTCAGCGCAGATCTCAAATCTTTCATCCTGAAGGACTAAATGTTCAAACTGATGCGACAGCCTGACGTGCTGAGAAGAGAAAGATAGTATCTACATTGTATAAATTTGATTCGTCAAGAGAAAGGATGTGCTAAATTGTTCAGGTTCAGTTGAAAAGAGAGGTGATGGCAGTATGATCAAGCAAATGGAGAGCACATCTCAGCCAACCTGTTTAGAAGTTACTGGGGGAAAAAAGAGTGACGTTGGACACCAAGCCAGAGCAATGGCTTTGAAGCACAGGAAACCAGTGCTCTTCCAAAATCAAACAAATAGGACAAATACCAGCAGGCATACTAACAACCAGCTGGGAAGTCTCAACACCAGTCAGTGACGCTTGCATACTCGTACCACATTTTGCTTTCTCCCAAACAGAAAATGAATTCAAAAGCGCTTGGAAAAAAAGAACCCATATCCTCAGCAGGTGCCTGCAGTACCTTATCCAGTCCCCCTCTCACTGGCTATCATCAGTTCAGTGCTCACTACCATAAAAAAAAAAAAAAAAAGACAGCAGCAACCAGCTATTGGAATTACAGTTTGTTGCCGTGCAATAGCCAGATTGCACCAAATGCACCAAAACTTATCAGCAACATCTGAAGTGATGTTTAAAAGTTCCTTAACTTTTATGTATTTATGATTGCAAATAATTTTCTAAAAGCAAACAACTAACTCCGTGTCTTTTCCTTCCATTGCACTTTGCCTTTGTGCAAGTTCAAGGACAGATATCGAGCAAAAATGAAACATTTCGCTTTGGACCACGGGTAGATGTGGAATGTTTCATCTTACAGGAACTTCCTCCGAAAGGGCAAGAACAAGGCAAAACAGAAATTATAGCAAAGAAAAAACAAAACAAAACAAAACAAAAGCAAACCACATTTTGCAATCTTAATCATAGCTTTCTGATGTTTGTTTATTTCTCAAAATAGAAAAACTTTGTTTATATTGAATCAAAACCTTGATTCAAAACCTTCATATTGGGCATCCTGGTACCCTATGCAACCAGCCAATGTTACTGTTGTTACCACTTCCTCGCGGCTGTTTGTTGCAGCCATTTATCATCTCCGTCTAAAATTAGACCGAAAGGTCTTTGAGTCAGGAATGAGACCAATAAAACAACCAATCCTTTCCAAGGCCTTTGGATGTTCTGCTAGTAGAAGTAGCATGAGTTTACAGCTGTGAAAATTGCCCAGAAGTACATGTATACGTCCAGATACCTGTGTGCATAAGTGCATGGAAAATGTATGTGAAATGCACACACGTGCGCTCACGATCTTCTGCGGTCTCCTCCTGTTTTCATGTTCTGTAGCCTTAACCAAGCCGATGTCTTTTACACAGCCCTGCCAAATTTCACGCTGCATATACTAGGTCTTGGAAATCGGAGCCATAAAAAACCTCACGTTCAACGAGATGAGAATTTCGCAGCTGTTCAGCTGAATGTACTCACCAGCTGAATTTAATCAACATTTACCTGGGTAAGAACTGAATAAAACACAAATTTAAGGTTCGGCTTACTGCGAGGAGTTTGTACAAGCAAGCTGCGGACCCATGCTGTACTTTTTATAGCAGGTATTTATGTCGCTTTTTGCCCCGAAGAATTTTTCGGGAATTTGTGAGAAATAAAAGCAAGAGAAAACAGAGACCGTTCGGTAAAACACAAATGAAAATTCTGGAAGTATTTTGCATTCGTGTCTTCACCAGGCGCCATAACTGGCAGAGCCACTGGGGGGCACCAAGTGTTTTGGGTCACACGGAGCCGGGGCGGCGCGACAGCGGCGCTTTCGCCGACGTTGCACCTGTAGTGGCTTTGCCGAACACCATCACCCAGCGCCCTGTGCCTTTGGACCATAAGGGGCTGCTATCCCGAATCGCTTTTACAGAGAGCGCTGCGACCAGGGTAATGAAACCCAATACAGGTGAACATAATTAAGCCTGGGAGCTCCAGCTCTGTAAAACCGAAGGGGCCGTCGGTGTCAGAGCTGCCTCTCCGCGCGTCCAAGAGCTGCACCCGCGCGCAGGACGTGGCACGGCGGTAACTCACAGGAGGACACGTGTGGCCTGAGTGCTCAGCCTGTCAAGGCAGGCAGGCAAACCGTGAGAATAAAGTCCTGTTTGGAGGAGCAAATGCAGTTATGCAGTGTTTTTTCCCTCTGTGTTACATCAGAAGCTCATCACTGTTGAAAATCTCCAATCACTTTATAAGTAACACCTGGCTGCGCAAAAGAAGCCTAACTAGAAGTCTATAAACACTGGGTAAATCTTCCTACAGTTTTCTATGACTTAAGAGCTGAAGTGTCTTTTTTTCTGAGGTGATCACAGCATCTATATTGAGATTTGTATAAACTCAGAAAGAAACTGAAACCCCGGGTCCCAAATCTCTCAATAAGGCCCAGCCCTGCCTCCGAGCAGGCATGCCTTAGCTGCTCTTGCATAGCATGAACAGAAGTGACGGGCCCTACACACAGATGTGTTGGTGTATGAAAACTACGTGGTGTACAACTGCGTGCTGCATCCCCAACATGGGCACCCCCTTCCCCAGGTTCCAGCCCAAGGAGCTGGTTCAGACCTCTGCTCTTCTGCCTCACCCTGCGTGCCTGGCCCTTTCCCTGGGGCAACTCCTCACTAACACAACAGAGAGAGAGAAAACTTCTTCCCACTCCCCAGCTCCAGCCACTCTGCCCTCCCCTTGAAGGCTGCAGTACCTGCTTCTGCCACTGTTCCTGGGCCTCGTCTCATTCTACCTATGTCCACTCTATGACCCACTGGAATCAATGCAGCTTCAGAAATAATCATGGCAACTACAGGGCTTCACTTCAAACACAGCTAGCAGTCCCAAGTACACACGATACAGTACCAGCTCTTCTCCTCAAGGACTGCCTTTGACAGCAAGGGGAATATAAAAGCTGTTATTTGCAAGACACGACAACATGGTTAAAAGAAAGCAACTTTCCAAGGCCAAGCACTGGGACAAGCGATGCTAAAGTGAAGTTAACAAGTGAGGTTGAGTTCCAAATTACTTGTTGTTCGGAAACTTGTCTATAGGTTTGAAAATATAAACCAGTGTCAGGCTGGTTTACGTAATTCATTACTACACTGCCAAGAGAAAAGTCATCACAATAGATCTGGAACCAAGGATAATTCCTGAGAAGAGAGGCAAATGGGCAAGTTATGAAACACATTTAAAAATGTTCTTTTGCAGCTGCTAATATAACTTTACCAACATGTCTGCCAACTCGCAAGAGAGATCTTCAATACTGCTAGAGGAGGGAGCAAATGAAATGCAATTAGTTCTTGAAATGCAAGTTCAACAGAGAACTGCTGGAGGTAGAATTGACTTTTTTTAAAAGCTGCTTTGGAACCCACTGAATTTAACCATCGCTCATCTGGGGGGTGGGGGTGAGGAGAAACTAACTTCATGGTTCCAGTTTGACGGATGTATACAGGGACTCAAATTCTGCACTTCATTACCCCTCTTGCCCTTTCAAAGCTGCAACCATAAGGTCGTAACTTATTTTTCTCTGTACACCAGGGAACACTTTAGTCCTTAATGAAATATTAAACATACACACTCGATTCAACAAGCCCTTGGGAATCGAGCTGTCTGAATTACCTTTACAAATAAGGGAACGTACCAGAGGTTTACTTTGGAGTCAGTATCTTTAAGAAAAGATTGATTTGCTTAGCCTTCCGGAGCTGTGCTATCACAGAAAGTATTAAGAAATGGTCTTCAGCTATGATCATAGGAAGACAAGCGCTTTTTGGCTGGACAGTCAGGGAGATGCCTGGGAGGCAGGGAGAGAGGGAACTTGATGAATGTAAATGCTGACCTGTGGGAATCTGCCTGATAAGAGGCCATGTAATTAATATGGGGTTTCCAACCCTCTGTTTTCCCAGTGAGAGATTTAGCCCTCCTTAAAAACTTGGCATCATATTAAAACAGTGGCAGTCTCCAGAAATCTAGCCTGAGAGAGAAACCCACTGGAAACTGTAATGGTAGCCTAGTAAAGTGATAACAAACCTTGTACCAATTTTTCATCGGAAGGGTAGGTATCAGATTGCCGCAAGGATAACAGAGCATCAGGATTGCCACTGTTGTCAAAATTTATTTCTGAAATCCTCATTAAGGATAAAAATCTAATTCAGATCTCTCTATAGTCAGTTGAAAATTACAGCGTGATAAAAATGAGAAGCAATGAGGGTGCCCTCCATCCCAGAACCTTTTCAAATAGAGACTTACTCATGCAGTGATTTTACAACAGTAGAAAAAGCCTTTCTTAGGAATTACTGTGTTTAGTACCACAACAGAAAGGAATATGTGTCTGCAGAGAGTTTGGTATACTAGACCAGACTCTTAGCTAATGGATATTTTTGTAAATATTTAGAGCCAAGTCATGGATCTCCCCTTACTAGAAGTTGCCCTAAACTTCATAAAGATGAAAGGTGTGCTTGAATTTGACTTCACTGCTACAGAGAAAGTTTATATATAATTTAGACTGGCACCAGGTGTGGTTTTTAGGGATAAAAAAAAAGTCTTCTTTTTACATCAAGAATAAACTTAGTACTTATTCATAACAATGTTAAAAAACTGTAAGTTGTACACATCCTTTTTTTTTAAAAAAAAGGTGGCTTTTAAACAGGAAACAAAGAAACAGCAGAGGTAGACATGCCTAATAAGTTACTGTATCATAAATGCAGCCCAACGGCCTTAATCATAATCTAAACATGCTATCAATGCATGCACATTAACAAAAACAAGAAGTCATGAATAATCACATTCTCCCCCAATAAAACCGTCAAAGTGCTCTGGCTTAATTTCAGAGGGAACTATGGTCCCACACCGTAGAAATTCCAAATTCCTAGACTTGTCTTCTCTAAAGATTAACACAAAACAGATGACAGTTTCGATCCTGCCGTGATATGAAATTGTGCCACTATGTGGGGCAAACAAGCAGTACCCCTATTGAAGCCAGCTATCCAAAACCTGTTGTCTGTGTGTTCTGTTGTGTACAGAAGTCATGGAGAGTAAAGAGGTAGCAAGCTCATTTCCCCTTGCTGTCCCACCACAGGTTACCCAAGAAAGCAAATTCCAGTCACCTTGCGGATGTACTCCTGCAGTCCCGTGACCCCGTACATCCTCAGCACGAACCAGAGCTTCAGGGAGCGGAACCTCCTCCCCAGGGGGATTTGCCAGTGCTGCAAGCCAGGGAGAAGGGAGGGAACCCACGTTAGAAATCACCCTTGCAGTGATACTGCAGAAATTGTACATTCTGCAACAACTGCAAAGCACATCGCATTGCCACATCCTACAGGCAGTTGCTAGAGGGGGGCCAAATGATAATAGCAATGTCTATTTCTGGTTAATGCCCTGGTGTGACTGTTTAATACTCCAAATTTTCAAATGAAAACTGGAAAAGGAGATTGGTGTCAGAATGGAAGGGTCACAAGGCAAATCAGGTTTTCTTGGTGCATCCTGAATTCTCCTTGAAGGCTTTGGAAACATCAGTATCTCAGAAGCTCATGGACACTGCCTTGCTTCCAGTTGTGGGGCTAGCATCTACAATGACAGGCCCATTTTCCATTTCAAAACAACAGTGTTTCCATTGGTTAAAGGTTAAAACTCAAGTGCATTTAAAAAATGTATTATTCACTATGTTAAGGAAAAAAATCTTTAGGACATTTCTTTCTGCTGCCTAAACCTTGAGATATCACACGTGCAAGATGATTTCTGCTTTTAAACATTTTTTTTTCAAAAAAACACAGTTTAAAGTTTCAGCTTGAGGAATGATGAAAATTTAGCAAGCTGCATCCTTCCTGGAAAGGAACATAAGGTTTTGAGGGTTGTGATAGTAACAGAAAATAAAAGTCCTGGAAATATCAGTGTATACAAGTAATAGCATTAATTATTACCTTGATGCTGTACTTACCCGATAATCTGTTACAAGGCCTGGAAGTTAAAGAAAAAGTGTTCACATTGCTTCATCACAACAGCCAAAACCTACAGTCATTCTAATGCTATTGAAAAAGCTGGATCTTAGCTTTCCTTTATGTTTGCCACAAACTTCTACATCATCAGTGCCAACAGGACCACTGCACACCTAGCAGGATACCTGGCAGCACGCTAAGTGAAGGTGCTTGTAGTGAGCTTCATTCCTTAGCTAGTCAGAATATACCACCAACAAATTAAGCAGTTTTCAGGAGGAGAAACACATTTTTCCATTCTGTTATACTTCAGATCCGGTGGAGGTGATGGACTAAATGCCGTGTTTATTTTCCTCTTGTAAGGAAAAGAAGTAGTAGATAAAATGGCAATTATTAATTTTGTTTGAAACAGTTTGCAGAATCCCCAAACTCACTCCATCACTCATTCTCTGCTTCTAACTACCTTTGAAACTCATTCATGTATCTGTTGCTAATTCTTCAGCACGTCTAGTAAGTGACTTGAAAATTTGGTTCAGAATTGACCTCTTCCTGTTTGGAGAATAGCGTTCTGCGGGTTTTTATGGCTTTTCATTTGATGTAGTGAAAGCCCCTTGCAGACACAGACTGACCAAGCCACAAAGCAGCCCAGCGAGGGCGTTACTAGTTATCTTTTATGTGAGCACACAGAGTCAAGACGCATCTACCTTTTCTTTGAATCAGGTAATTACACTGATTTCACAGTAAAGGAAACTGTAACATAAAGCTGGATTACTTGCAGGAAGCCAGTGGCAGAAATTAAACTGACCTAAAATCCAAAGCACTTCTGTAGGAAAATGTGGAAGCATCTGCTTAGCTTTCTTATTCTGCTTTGTTAGTCTGCAGCGGAGCATAAACTTCATAGGAGAGTATGTACTGAAATTCCAGGGGAAAGTGCTGTCTAAGTGCTCCTGGAATTATGAAGCGCAAGGTACTATGTAGAACTGTAGCTTCTGAATTTGACCAGTTTGCGTCGTTTAGGTAGTCCTCAGCCTTTGTATGTGCTGGGGGTAACAAGACTGTGTTTCCTGCGTTACAAGCTCTCTTGCCAACGTGCTCTCATCTATGCAGCCAAAACGTAAGAAAAAGCGTGGTCCTTCCTCCCTGCAACATACGGCCATTTGCTTCTTTAACCTGTTACTAGGTTATTTTCCAGATGAGAAAAAAATAACACACAACAACCAACAATCATTAACCTGTTCCTGGACCTCAGGAGAGGAACATGGTTGTCTCAGCTCGGTAACGAGGAAATTTGACAACATTCATATTCTGCTGCATTGTAGCAGCCATTTTTGTTTGATAGCTGCAAGACTGGTAGCAAAGACAGTAAAGCAACTGGTGACAGATAAATAATCCTACGCTGCCGTAAGGGGCTATGCCTAATGATCCACAACAACGCCTTTCACAAGCTGTGAAGCAGAATGCAATCAATGATTAGTCCTTGATTACAAGCCTTAGTCTTACATCTGTATTTAACCAGGAGGAATTGCATTGTGGGGGCATACGTGGCGGTCACAATAGCGTATGAAGCTGCATTCTTCTAACACTGCCGTCAGGACTTGACCGATATCCTGGGTTGCCAGGCAAGCTACTATAACCTTCCTGGTGTGATGATGCAAATCACATAAAATCATAATTAATGACAAAATAAAGACTTTCCCCTTGGGGGCACACGTAATTGCCATCTGGTTATTAAGAGTAATTGCTCACAGATAGATGCATTTTTCTGCTCACTTAAATTCTTGAGTGAGAGACGAGCGAATTCAAAAATGCTACTTCATTTGCCTTGTAAACCATGATGGGAATTCTCGGACCTGAGACACAGTCAGAAAAATAAGACCCTCCATTAGACCAGTCCTATTTCCAGGAGCGCTGACATCTCATAAACCACACAGGGATCAACAGGGCCTGTAACAGCCTCGCACCTTTGCAAATTTGACTGTTTTTATGGGAGGCATCAGTGTGGGTTGGATTTAGCAGTTTAACTAGAGGCATTCGTGTGGATGTGGTGCTTAGGGACATGGTTTAGAGGTGGACCAGGCAGAGAGGTTAACGGTTGGACTCGATGATCTCAGAGCTGCGAGGGAACTTGCACCACATGTTGACACTGCACTGCCGTGACCTTCTTCACAATTAATCCGTTATTAACTGCAGGTGTAAAAACAGGCTTCGGGATGGCAAATGCCACTCTGCAGTTGCTAGGTATGTGCAAGGAGCAGCACGAATCCATTAAGGAGCTTTGTACAGGGCCCAAGATTTCTAAAAGTCCTTTGCGAGCATTTTGTGAAGAGCTTTCGTGAGCATTTGGTACAAGACAGACAGATAGCCTGCACTTACCTCCTTCTCTACGATCAATGCAAGAACATGAGAGCAACAGGGCAGTGTCCCAGATAGCTATCATTCAAAGTAGAGCACAGGTATCAAACACAGCTCACCCCCTCCTTGCGGTTTCAGGGAATGTTTGCTTCTGACATGGGCATTTGCAAATTTGCATCAGAGCTCGCATGCATAGCTAAGAAAAAGGGTCACAGACTTTAGAAACCCTAAAAGCAAATCAGATCTTGAAATCACCCTGGCGAAAGATATGCTGGGAAGGCCGGTTAAGGGACTCGATACGCAGCACCCAATAATGTGTTTATCTGACTAGCAAAAGATCATTAAGAATTTTCTCAACAGTCCTACAGAGGATCAGTGGTAAATCTGGAGCTGGGGAAATCCCAATACAAAAGTGTTAATACAATGCTTTATAAAAAGGCTTTCCGTCAATTGCTTTTTATGCTAACTAAAATCTCACTAGACACGTGTTTGCACTTTCATAAGCTTAACTCCCTGGGGCACTTTGGAAATGGAAAGAGGCTCCTAAACAACTTAGGTAGTTTCAAGAATTTCAGTTTTCATCTTAAATCCTTTTTTCCATTAAATATCAGTGTGCAAACAAAATAATATTAATAATCTCATTGAATTATGAAATTACCAGACTCCTGATGTTGATGCTGCAGGTAAAGAGGTTCTAATTTAAAGGCACCTATTATATCTGATCTTTTTTTCACCCTGTATAAAAAAGAAAGAAATCAAGTTGAGAAATTGAAGAAGTAACATTTAAGGGATTAAATTTCCACAAGAAGTGAAGGCAAATTGAATGCGTTTAAGCTGGCACATTTGCTGAGCACAGCCTGTGCCATTTTCAGTGCTGTTTCACAGCCATATCCGTACTGTACTTACAAGTAGCTAAGTGTAAGGCTCAGCAGGAACGGGCAGCATGGCTGCACGACTGCATATTTAAAAACAGACAAGAAACAGACACAGAGGATCTTTTTGTGGTGATAGACACTCACACCAGAATGTGAGACTAGCTAAAGCAACGTTAACATTTGCAGTCAACAGAAGTTGCCTTGAAATTACTGCAGTACAAAGCTGTGTGGGAAGAGCTGTGGCTTCCTAGACACCGTGCTCAGCCACGCTAAGCTTTGTGGGTGCTGGCCACGGTCGGTCCGTGCTGCGGTGGTGGCAGCAGCAGCCACCGGTAGGGACGAGCCACCCGGTCCAGGCTCGGGCTTCCCTCTTGTGCCACCCTGCCCCTGGCTGGATCCAATATACAATGACTGACAGGTATGCTACAGCAGAATGTAAAACCGCGAAGCATACCTGACTGTGGCCAGCTAGCGGGCGGTGTCACTGGACTGAGTTTCAAAAGCCAGCGTGTCCCTTTTAGAGAGAATAAGCTACCTTTTGCCAGTGGGTAATAACAAGATTTTGCTGGTTTATGCTTCGCTCTATGTGTAAGATTGACTCACCTCTACAAACGATGGGGTTTACAGAGGCAGACAAAGGAGAAACCAGAAATCAAAAAGGGAGAGACTGCTACATGCTCATATTAGGCCTATAAATACTTCACAAAGCAAGCAATAATTATGTCACCATGGGGACACTCTAAATGGCAAAAGTCCAAACCTTTTATGGTTTTCTGCGCATCCCTTTTTTAATGTTTTTTAATGTTTTAATATCAAATTCTAAGTAAAAATCTAATTTCCAGTATTTTATTGTGTACTGCTTTTTTAAAAGATGGTGTCTGTTCCACCTGGGGACTTCACGGGTCTTAATCTGGCATCCATGAAAAACTACCTGAAAGGATTACTAAAATAAATCCAAAGCCTGGACATCAACGTATATGAACCAGTTGAGTTGCACCTTTATACACCACGTCTAGATTTTACTGTACGTATTTCGACTTCTTTGCATAAGTGCTTGTGTGGTCTGGTAATGGCTAGAAGTGGTGTTCTTCACTTTCTTTGCAAATACCCCCGGTCAACTGAAGGATCCTGAATACACATTTCAAAACTGTCATTGATAAACTAGAATTTTGTGTGTGGCACAGATTCGCCTATTAAGCACTCCTAATACGAAATGCACAATACAAGTCCTGGTGAATACAGCAATGAACATTTGTGAAAAGTTACTTACTTGGATTGCACAGCTGCAGCTTTTAACAGCCTCACTCTATTCTGTCCCTTTGGACTGACAGACACAATAACCAAAAAGGTGACTTCGTATTATAAACCAACAGGAAGATTTCCCTTCCATCTACAGATAACCGTCTCCTATAAGCACCTTCCTTTCAAATCCTAAACCAACCTTCCCAACCAAAAGTTAACGCTTAAACCCTGAAAAGAGTAACAGAAAAGCAAAAACACCAAGGCTTTTTAAGATGGTTATTTTCACTCTCTCTGAAAGGAGACACTTCTTCATATGAAATAGGAACACTAATAATGACTAGTGGCATAATTGGTTATAGGACACTCATATAAAATAGGAATTTTGTAATATTCCAGAGCACCAACTAAACAAGTCAGGCAAAACTGACTGGTAGTTTCAAGGCAGAGTCTCTAAAGGACACCAACATTTGAATACGGAAAATGTACCCCTCTCAGAGTGGCTCTATTAAATTCCTTTTTACAGGAAATTGACTGCTCTTTTCTGTACATCGAGAAGTCTGAGAACATTCTACGAAAGGTTTATAATGGCATTGCCTCCAAATCTCAAATGACATCAGTGCCACATATTGCACGGAGCAGTTAAATAATTACATTACAGATCCAGTGGCTAGATTATCTTAATCAACTTGCAGGCAAAAGAAATGGGAGTGTTTCTTGGAGAAAGTGCTGAGGAGCCTGGGTGATTTAGCAGCCTGTCCGTCCATGGGTCTCGGCTTAATTGGATTCTGAAATGGTGTTCACTGTGTATTGACCTCTTTCCGTATTATTACAATATCATGGTTAATACTTCCCACGGATCCTGAGAGGACTCTGTACCCTTCACAGTTACTTCTTCTCACCAGGTTCCTTCATCCTTTATTATTACATGTCACCTTTTCAGGCAGTGTTACACTTGATAAGAGAGGTGAATTTTGGACACGGGCCTTAGAAGCAGCTGGATGATGGATTTGGCTTCAAGTCAGAGTTTAACTTTAAATGTATGCTTCATTCTTTATGAAGTGAATAGCACCCCTACATAAATGCCTTGCTGAAATGAAGCCTGAATGGCTACAGCAGTGAAGCTTTCCCTTTGGGGAAGGAGACATGTTGCAAGGTCTCTTGAGATTCCTTGTAACGGACTCTTCCTACCTATGACAACAAGCATTTTGTGCAATGGCCTATCTAAAAAAAGGCAAGAAACCAAATGGAGAAAAATACTTTCCTCAGTCTTTCCAGACGCTGTGAGTGTATATGCCGCGTTTTCCTAGACAGCCAGGTAAAACACTTTTAACATAGAGTTCCACAGGGTTATAGGGGAAAGCAGAACTAATGAGAAATTAAACTGGTAGGGACCAGACTCCGGCCCCTAGTTGTCCTACACACATTAAAGAGAATGATGGCGCATTTTCTCATTTCTGAGTGGCTACGTTGTTAACAGTGCCTTGGAGTGATGAGAAAAAGAAGGGAGAACCTGGCAAAGGAGTTTCATCTTCTCCCTGTTTCCACATACAGAGAGAGACAGCCACTTATGAGACACTGGAGTCTGGGGTTAATCACTGCCACTACTGACGAATCAGGATCAAAATGTAAGCCACTTACTCCACGGAAAAGAGAAATTTCATTATGGCTTGGAATATTTGCAGCGCCTACATCAGGAAAACTCTTAAATTCAAAAATGTAATGTATTATCTGAATAATATACACATCTGTGCAAAAGACAGCTTTGCTGAGGATTTTAAAAGAGCTGAAGGTGAACAAAAGGCAACCGAACGATCACTGTCTCACATTTATTCTTTTTTTAAATAAGGTGACCTTTTTCTGGATGATGTTTCAGAGTCTTCTTTTTAACATTCAGTTTTTCATTCATTTTTCACTTTTGCAGATTTTGTTCTATTATAACTGAAGCTGATGCTTTCATTTAGTTTGATAAACAGTCTGCATTTCCTGAACAGCTGTTTTGCTAATAAGTATCATGAGTTGTGATGCTGGTAGACACTAGGTTCTGGAGATTCCAGTTTGGGACATAATAGGACCATCTATTATGGGAGTTCATTATTATCACTGCTATTATTACTGCTATGATACTTTGCTTTGTTTCAAAGTATGCCTACTGGTTTCTCCTTTGGCATCTTTTTAAATAAAAATGTCACCTCAGCTGTCATCTGGGGAAATTGAAAATCAGTACGAAATTGCATAAATAGTCCTTTTTGAAAACAATTGCTTTTCATCAGCCAAATCCTAGGCATTTTTAGAAAGGCTGTTGAAAGAATCAAGGCTCAAGCAAAAAGAAATTTATGGAAAAGAAGAAAAAGGTCTGTTTAGTGTGCTGTTCATTGCATTAACATCCTTAAATGAATTTTTTTCATTTATGTTTTAAACAGTATGGAGCAAGTATGAATCTGCAGACTTTTCAGGATTTCTCTCTCTCTGGAAGATAATGCAGAGCTCAGGCCTATCTCTAAATTTTACTGGTTTGAAACTGGGATTAAATGAAAGAGTGAATTTTGTAAATAATTTACAAGAGCTAAAGCTATCTAGAACTACTCATTTCAACACAGAAATGTAAATAAATGTCTGCTGCTAGAAAGGCAGACTAATTTAACATGTGATATTTGTCTCTTGTAATGTTTTCTTTTACTGTAATACTTACCACATAGCAGAGCAGTCAAGAGTCATTAGGAGCCATTTATGAGCATTAAAGTTAAATGAATCTGCAAACTGAGAATGGATAAATAAAAAACAGAATTATGAAAGAGAAAAGGATCCATGTGCTAATGACACAACTTTGTCAAATCATCTGAGTACACCTTAACTACGAATGAATTCCTGAATTGGGGCTTGATAGATAATGTTCATGCTGATGTCACCTTCCTTAATAACCAGTGTAGTTAAATCTTCATTTATTTGGGGGATGGCATTCAGGTTAGGTGTGCAGCTAGGCTGTTGATGTTATCAACATTCTGAGC
Organism: Theristicus caerulescens; assembly: GCA_020745775.1. NCBI lineage: Eukaryota > Metazoa > Chordata > Aves > Pelecaniformes > Threskiornithidae > Theristicus > Theristicus caerulescens. Next base: position 91,663,816 of record CM036558.1, read on the forward strand.
ATTCGCTAACAATTATACTTCTTAGATACATACCGTATGGAAAAGTACATATCTCAGTGTAAACTAAAAAAAAAAATCTGCATACTCAGGAACAGCCACTGTGGTTCATATCCCAATTTCCAAACCCAATTCACTAAGCTTTCTATTTCCAAGAATATTAAACATACACACACAAAATGCATACGTAGAGACAAATGATACATTTAGTTTGGAATCTGCGTATCACATTCATTCATAAAATTACAACTGGCCAGGAAATGACCTTTTTTTTTTACTGCCAGGGTATTTTCTTTTAGTAGAAGTCATTTTTTCATCTAAGTCAAAAGAAAAACCAACACAGAATAAGCATTCACGGTACATGTTTATGTAAATCACGTAGCAGGCCCATTTCACTTGACGTATGTTTAGGCGTGGCATCGGAGGACACCCGGGTAGGTGAGGCGGCCGTTGCGTGGGAAAGGCGCCGTCTGTGCTTTGTGCGGTAACAAAGGCGGAAGCCTTCGGTCTTAAAAAAGAGAGATGGGGCCTGGCAGCACCAGGGTCTGACTACGCCATACGGCACTTTTCTGTTCTCATTTGCTTCTCATAACCTTCCCTGTCACTTGTAAACAATTAACAATTGCTCTCATAAGAGGAGATTGTCTGTCTGTCTATCTATACATCTATGTAGCTATCTCCCTGTACTATGTCAGGTAAGAAACCTATTCATGGCTGTTAAATATTTACTCTTATGACAACTGCTGGCCCCGACAAGGTATGCTGTTTCATTTCCTTCAGGAGCCAATACCAATAATTTAAAAAATATTCCCCCACAGGAAATTACAACAGGCTTCATTTGCTGATAAAAAAGAGACAGAAAGAAATGCTTTACTTGTCAGGGGGGCTTCCCTCCCCTTCTTCATGAGTCCCTACCTATCAGTGCTGTGTTTAAACTTCTGGCTTTACCAAACAGTAATATTTTCTCCACTGACGTGGAAGACAAGGACTTATCTGCCTGTCTGAGGGGAGCAGCAGGAAATTGAAGTATTCTTATCTGGGCGACTGAATGCCGAGTAGCTCAGCGAGGCGGGGAAAAAGGAACAGGAGTGCTGTTGGGGGAATATTTCATTTAGCTCTCTTGGTTATTAAACCCTGTCTGTTTGAGATACAGCTACTGGCTGTCTCCTAGATGACTTTCAGGATGTAAGCAAAAAATCAGACATAATGAGCTCATTAATTTGTTGAACTTCTTTTCTTGTTTGTTTGGTTTTTTTTCCTTTTTTGTGCAATAATGCAGAATTAGGGTGTTATAAACGTGCCTTTTTGGACATTCAGGAAAAAGTTCCTCTCTTCTATTTTGTAAGACACTTTGCTGATTCACTGCTCCTTGCTATTCTGAAGGACAGACTTTTACATACTCTGGTAACCTGCATACTCCCAGAATAAACCCTTAAAAATTACATAAACATAAGTAATGTAATAGAGCATACAGGGAGTTGTAGTGCGAACTGAAGTGCAGCATGCTCAGAGACTCTACAAGAGCCGGTAATGTTGGATGCATAAGAAACACACAAATTCTATGGAAGAGCAAGGATTCAGCAGGCTGCTAGAGAAGAAACACTTCATTCACCTCCACTCCGTTTAAAAGGTGCCTGAATTCAGGGCAGATGAATGCACTCCCAGCATAGGCTGCATCAATATGCATCCAGATATTTTCCTTATTACCTAAAAAAAAAAAAGTAATTGAAGGGGAAATTAATTAAACAGCAGATTGAAAAGCCCCATTAATTTGCATGAAACCAAGTGCCTGAGAGACTTTACTTTGATGTTATTATTTTCCCAATTTAAAATTAGATTAAGAGATTAAATGTTTCTACCATCTGGGTTTCCGTTAATACATAAAGATGTGTACATAACATGTTCTTCTTCCTCCCCACTTCTAATGGAACTGAGTCCTTCCGTGTCTAGGTTTATCTTATTAATACTAAGCAACATAAAATATTAAATGATTTTGATTTAAGAACCATTATAAAATACACTTTGAAAAGATGTGTCTAGAGATGTAGTTATCATTTCTGGGGTAAGAAAACTATCTACTTTAGCAAGAGGAGCCAGAGTTTTCGCTGTGCTCCCCACTTCTAACTCATGAATCACAAACACATGTTTCTAAAGAGTATTCTTTCCTTATTGATATATGTGCATGCGCATCCTTCTAAACTATGTGCAGCAAACTCTTTATTTCAAGGACGGAGACACTTAGGCAAAGGCCAGCATTGAAAGGTTAAGAAAGTGCTAGTTTTGATTAGTCACTGAATGGTTTCTGCAGCAATATTTTAGCATATGAGCCTCTCCTGTATTCTCTGTAATTTAGTATTCACACTCTGCTATAGATCACCTGTATTAATGCACACGGTAACAATTCTGGCCCATGAGGTGATGCCTGAAGCCCACATAACATCGTTACCCTGGTCACCACATAGTTCTGATAGGTATTTCCACATACAAAGACATATCCATTCAGATCTGCAACTGGGCAGCAAGTTCATGCTGGAATATGCATTCTTGTAAACTACATTTTCTTTTTGTATAAAAGTCTGGGAAAAGCTAATAGAATATTATTCATAACACCCGTGACTTAGGTTTATTTGAAAACATGTTCACAGTTCAACTGATTATCTATTTTGAAATAGACTTGGTTTGAGACACTGCCTTTATTTCATAGGACTCCTGCTCATGTATATTAAGAAGAAAATTCACCTGCACGCAGAAAAGCTAGCACGAGACTTATGATTTGAGTAGTACGCAATCCTTCTGCTAGTCTCTGCTGCACGAGCAGGAAATCTTTGAGAGCAACTGGTGAAACACACACGATTAGTTGCTATACCGAAAAGTATTGCTGTCACTATTTCATTAGGTCAGGTCTATAGGAATAACCTGAACAGCAAAATAATCTCTAGCTGCTAAGCAGACTACTGGAGACCTTTTTAGAAAGGCGGATTGGGAGAAACTGAGTCTCTGGGGCTTGTGCTGAAGGGCAGGAAACCTCAGAGAGCAAGGCACCGCCACACAAACCCCCAATGTTTTAGGCCCCACCTGAACAAATTAACAGAACATCAAATCTAGCTGTGTTTCCATGAGGCTGCTTCCAATTGCTTATAGCTATACAGTTCCTCTTCTAAATGGGCACACGAAGAGATACGGAGCGCTTCTGTTGCATTTTCATCAGCCAGCAAGCGTGTGCTTTTGGGCAAGCCTTGCTGCAGATCAACCTTGACACAGCAGACCGTAACGCAGAAATACTTAGGGAGAGGCCAGGACTCGGTCACTGCATTAAACACCCTGGCACTTGTCCTGTTCTCTTGCAAGAGGAAGGAAATCGGGGAGGGAAGGGAGAGGAAGGTTTAAGGAGAATACTTGGGGGGTTTTGGTGCATATTTCCCTGCTTTTTATAGTCATTGGAACCAGACAGAAACAAAACACTTGGTGCAGAGGGGAATTAGAGTTAGTTCAGCTTTTCCCTGATCTTCACCCTTGCTCTAGATGCGCTTGCAGGTAGAAGGGCTTGAAGAAAAATGTTACAAACTGAAGCACTTACTTACAGTACTTTTTAACTGACAGCCCCCAAAAGCCCTTGAGGCAATGTCCTCTGTACTCTTGAACAGTCTGAGAATGCAAGCTTGCTGCTTGTCCTAATAGTAGAAAGAAAACTGTAACCGAAGGTCTCATCTATAAGTAGCCTTATTGAATTTGGACAGTGACGCTGCACAATGCCCTGGAAATGACTCAGCGCGGCTTAAACTGCTGTCTGCAATTTCAGAAGGTAACAGCAAAGACTTACAAATGGGACCCAGCTCTAACAGCTTGTCAAAGGAGCAGCAAGGTGTGGTTCCAAGTGTTGCACAGAACTGCAGAGCCAAAAAAACAAATGTTAATATAAAATTGACTGATATGTAATATAGTCACAGTATTAATGCTATATTTTGTCTGTTTTCTATGCGTTCCACATGCTTATCATGTGGCCCAATACTAACCTCACATACGCAATTATCACCAAAATGATTTGCAGTTTATGCCATATAAGCAAGCTCTGAACCTGAGCAACTTAAAGGTGCTGGAGTTCCTGTTGACAGAATGGATCATACAACGTTACTGCCTGAATTAAAGAGCCACAGCTCTGTGACAGAGACTTGGAACTGGTCTGGGCTCAATGGATCTGCAGCCTGGGACCTGTTCATTAGCAGCGTATGTTCACTACTAGGTTTGCAAGACTTTTTCCCAGAGAAACTTTTTCTCCCAAATTCATCCTAAAATACTGCAACCATTCTTCCTTACTGTCTCATTTCGTGTATCTTGCTGCACGACCAGTGGGCCAAAAGCAGAGGCAACATAAATGCTGAAGTTTTCTGAAGTAGAAAGAGCATAGAGCTAGCGGAAAATGAGCTATGGTAATTTACTGGGAATATGCAGGTAGAATTATAATGCAAAAAAACAACTACCAAGTGCATATAAACTGACGTTATTTTATTTTTCATCGCTACACTTATGTTTTAAACACCTTGTCTCCTTTTTGTAAGCACTAATAAAGGCTGGGTCTGGGTTTTGCCTTGTACTGGATTTCTATACAATAAAAGACACTTTACAGTTTAAACAGGCAAATAAATTATGCTGGTTTTTAGAGTACTGAAGTACCAAGGAATTAGATCATTTATCCAAGGTCACACACAAACTATAGTACAGCTGGGAGATGACTATAAACATGTCAAATCCAGAATTTTGGGTTTTATTTTTGTACTTCTGGTTACTTTTTCTGCCAAGTACACTGTCAATGCACATAATATCTTTTGCTTTCACTGTCTTTCCCTAGGGATCTGCAACTAGCCACATTTTTCACGTGTGTGTGTGTGTGCGCGCATCAGTGAATTCATGACAAGACCTGTAAGAGGACAAAGGAACACCTAGATGATACTTGTCCATCCACTAGACCTTCCAAGAAACAAACATACTGTCATAGCAAAACATCGATACAATTATACATTAAAACTGAAATTTTGGAGACAGTGCATTTTTGTCTCACAGCTCCATAATGAGTAGGTACGCAGGGCCTTTGGGTGCACTGCTCTCCCTTGTAGCAGGAGTGATACTATCAGGAAATGTTTCCAGTGGTTCCTTCTCTCTATTGGACTTCTCTGGCTCATCCAACATGCCAAGTAATATCTTCTGTTTCTTAAGCGTCTGCTTAGTTTGTCCAGTACAGTAGCTCTTCATGCCATACTAGAGAATGTCCTCATTGAAGAGCAGCATGGGTTGTTGTCACTGCTGCCTTAGTTGTGGAGCTGCTGCAGGGTGGGGACATGTTGCCGGTGCCCAGCTGAGAGGCACAGCTGGTGACTTGAGTGTGCGGGACAGGGTGGACTTTTGGCCTGTTCTGTTAACAGGCATCGTGATGCGAGTAAGCACTTCTGTAGCAAAGGATTTTGCTCGTGTTTAGGTTACCTGATATGGCCTTATCTGCTTTCAGCTTTTAGACTCTCTCTCAAGCACCACCAGCTTCCTACTTCTGAGAGAAATAATCTCATGTTATTATGCCAGTAGCAAATTGTTTGCGCCAAATCCTATCACCTGTTCTGGCCTAATACCGCGTTTCACTTGCCAAGTGTATGCTCTTTTGCTATTCTTCTAGCTCAGACATTCACGTGGTTTCTCTCCTGCATTTCACTGATTTCTCGTTAATTCTAGGAGTTCCTGTTACTCAAAAGTTAAACGATGCCAGCTTTTTCAGGAGGGTCTTTTTTCCTTCTTTTTTATAAAGGTGATACACATTTGCACTAAGTATTTCTGCTCTAAGTAAACAGACTGCTTGATAGCTACCAATATTTTACCCTTTTATTTGTTCCTTGAACATTCATCCTCATTCATAAGCTTTCACTTGCTTTCAAGCTGGAGATTCCCTTGACTTTTTCACTTCTACCAGCTATTGGGTATTGGAGACTGCTGCAAATCATCTACAGTCACATCTTGAAGCAGGCCCTGTACACATCTCAGGACTAAGACTTGGTTTTCCCTCTGGAGGTTCCTTTACTAGTCCTCCCAGTAACCTCTCATGAAGGTTTAACATGTTTATTTCTGCTTTTCGCATTTCCCATCAAGCTTTTTTTTCCCTTCTTTTCATTCTGTGAAATAAAGTGGCAACAGCACACTAGAAAGGCCTGACATCTTGGAAAAAATAATCTGATTATGAGACAAAGAGTTGGATAAATGGGATTCCCATTTGCAAGTTCCAGGTTTTTAGAGAATTCATGCAAAGTAAGAGATGGTTGTTTTACTACTTAGTAAACTAGATCTTTCAACGTTTCTAGGAAATCCCACACTAACAGAGACATCCAGTAAAAAGGGAAGGTAGATATGTATTCAAAAAGCCAGAAATTTAAAACAATGCATCCTGAGAATATTGAACTAATTCAATAATCTATTGCTAGAGAGGTAAAACCTCTCTTTGAAGTACACTTTTGAACATTTCTGCATCTATATTATACCATATACCTCAGAGATATTTTAAATTGCTGTAGGGAGCTGAATTTTTCTGTTTCATGGAAAGTACTCAGTACTCCATTCATAGAAATTTATGGTCACTCTTAGAGGAAGTCAGATCCTGCCTCTGTGTAGGGCAGACCAGATTAAATGTAGTCATATAAAACCCTGAAAACATTTTATCCCTGACAGCGCACATGTTCCCCTAACGTCACAGCTACAGCAATGTTAAGAACTATAATCATGTTCCATTGCACCGATAAAAAATATTGGCTATGGGAAAAGTTATTATTAAAATAAGGAAGGGACAATTCGGTATTTTTTCCATATCAAGCCACTAAGAACCTGAGTTTGACACAAACGCAGTTCTGAAAATGAGAAGCGCATTGAATATACAGTTAATAAAATTTTGCTGCTAACACATTTTTCCCTCAGAATAATCTAATCTTTATCTGTACTGGGCCTTCCCATATACCTGAGACACACGGGAAGAACAGAATAATTACAGTGCCTTGAGGTACATTTATGACTTCTCTGGAAGTTTAATAATCCTTTGAGGGAGGTTGCTTTAAAAAGATTGCAGGATATTTTTTGAAAAAGGAGTGTGTTTGCTCCCTGCTTTTTTACTACGAGGGCATGCACGTATGGAGTGAAAATATATTTATGGCATTATTGTCTACCTAAGATGTTCCCACAATCAGGAGAAACCTGCATTTCACCTTTAGCTGAACCACAGATCTACAGATTGTGTCACAAGAAATGGAGGATACCGTGATGAAAATTCCAATTTGTCTCTATCCATAAAGAACAGGGGTTAACCCATTGGATCGGAAAGTACCCAAATAAAGAGTGCACTATAGACTTAGCTCTGCTTTTGTACATATATCTTATGATAATATGGCGTGGACTTTCTGACAAGATTGGAGTGAAATTATCTTGGCTACTCCAGCAATTAAAATAATGATGGAGATTTCACAGCAGAAAGTTACACATTATTGTTATTAGTGTTGTACTGCAGTTAAAGTATTCTCCTTCGGATCAGGATGAGGAGTGCGTTGCTTCGATGCGAGATTACATGAGTTCCAGCATATGCTTAGTCGTTTAAATAATGGCTTATTCTGCACAGTATACCTCAGTTTCTGAAATAATTTTGTTGTCCTCTCTGCAGGTGTCTAAGCCTCAAAGCTACTTGTTTTAATTCTCAGAAACCACTTAAAGTGACAGCATCTGCTCTTGTCAGGACTCTCATTACCCCACCTCAGTACTACACAATGAATGTAACTCAATTTGTAACCTGTATAACACCGGCAAAATCACATTTGTGCAAAGGGCAGGGGACAGGCTGCATCACAGAAATGGGACTGATGGCTCAGTATAGCCTGCAGGTCTTATCCTTTCCAGGTTGCGCACTTCAAATTTGACTCAGCCCTGGTTGCGAATACAAAGCAGCTAAAAGGCTTGCATCAGTCATCTCATATATTACTTTCCTGAAATCAAGAGCTGTGTCAGGGAACATGCATGAATCTTTATGATGCCTGAGAGCAACGACTCTCAATCTTTTCAACTGGAAGACCTCCTACTGCTTTTGAAAAAGATGTAGACACAAGTTGCACAGTTTCACCACCAAGCTTTCCGTTTGCAATCAACTAAAGTGAGGCAGAGCTTTCAATGTTCTCTTATTATTTTTATTTTCTCCTACTCAGATGTTTGCCAGCTTGCACTCCTCAGAATGTCCGTGGCTTGAAGAAAACTGCAACAGTTTACTAAACCACCATTCAGGATTTTACGAAACAGCAATCATTCACAAACTGTGGCTTAAGAAACATTGCCCTAGACATCTGTACATGTCTCAGGAATGCTTCTGCCAAATGGGAATCTGTGGTCAGGATCTAAGTGTTAACTGCTATGGAAGAGATGGCTCCTCTCTCAGACTAATTCTGATTTATTGTTTCCCGAGTGAGTCCGGATACAAGCAGCCTGCTTCTTAATATCCTGCAGATCATCGTTCAGAAGAGTCACTTCAGCTACAATCAGAGAGATTTCACGCTGGGCCTTTGGTCAGCAGCGGGACGATCACGTTATAGCAGCTTTATACTGGGTGAGGTTGTTGAAGGATATCGTACTATGTATATGCCAGCTGCAATGTATCAGTGTTGATTTACGAAAGACAGCATCATAAAGCTCACAGGCCACTTTTACACACGTTCAAGTGAACTCGGCTTGAATGCAGTGGACCCTACGTCTGCATGTAGCAGTGCTTAACTTAGAGGCCTCCACATTTGAGCTTCCCGGTCAACATTCATCCAACGTAGAGGCCTGTCTCAAGCTGGGGGCATAGGGCCCGACTGAGAAAGGCATTTACGTGTGTGCTTAACCACCGGTTAGCGCTTATAATTAATGAAACGGGCAGGACTTCGGCACATGCTTTAAAGCTCCCCCTTAACTGGTGGCCAGGTGAAGGGCTGCATGTCAGCCACACTTGGAAATTGTTCCTTGGTAAGTCGTGGCAACTTCGGTGCCTCAACACCTGACACGGTTAAGTGCTTTGTTTGCACAGTCTGCTTGCTTTACTCTATGAAAAAATATCTGTTTCAATTTCTGCAAAAGCATTTTGAAAGAGACAAATTAACACAAGTCTGAACTTAGAAATAAAAAAGAAACAAAAGTAGAGGTCTGGGTACGCTAATTGGCAATAGCCTTCACTGAACAAAATGATACGCACATTACTAGTGCTAAAAGACATTGGTGGCGGATAGGAATTCAAAGACTCGTTGTAAAGACAATGCCCCTCCCAGAAAAAGGCTGACTGCCAAATCCTATGGATGTAAAAAGCAAACCTATAGTTACCAGATTGCTGTAATGAGAGAACCTCAAGCAATCGCGCCCCTGATTCTCCACTCACCTCTACAAGCAAAGCACTTCTGTCAAGTTCTGTATAATGATGCCTCATTTATTCATTAAATGTAAGAGGAGAATCATGCCTATAAGGCACTGTAATTTGCTTGTCTTTTCTTTTTAATCCCCTGCAAAACTTTTTTTTTGCTGATACAGGAGACTGCATCAGCTTGGATGCAACCAAGATCTCTTCGTTAGGAATGATCTCTCTGCTGTCACATGTCTCTGCAGGCAGAACTTCTTCTCTTAAAACTTTTTCCTTTGATGTTGACTCACTCCCCTTAGTGAAGGATCAGCGAACACAGGGAGACAAGGAATCAAGTGGCAGAAGGTGTTTCCTTGGCAATGTGCCTGTCTTTGTCAACACAACAAAATAATTTAGCACCAAATTACCCAAGAACAAAAGAGATGGAAAGGCTTTTGAAATCTGCAAGCCAGAAAAGGGAGCACTAATACAGTGCATGGACTGCTGCTCCACATGACAGAGAATTAACACACCTTTTGAGTTAAGAGGCCAACCATAAGGATAATGAGATCCAGTTTAATCTAAGCTGACATGGTTTATGTATACAAATAAATGGAAGACCTGGCACAGGCCATATTAACTCAGACTGAGCCTCTACTGTCTTTGAAAGCCTGCTTTGCACAGCTAAGCAAACAGAGGAAGAAAAACAACCGTTAAAGCCCCCTTTGTAAAGGTGTCACTGAATGCATAATCCAGAATTTTTTATTTCTTCTTGCTACACAGAGAAAAATTAATAAGGAAAGAATAGTTATGAGGGGCAAGTTGCATTTTTTTGATAATGGACGAAAGATGATGAAAAAACCACATTAAATTTGTCATTAGTGCATGGAGATGTGATCTAGTGCTGTACTTGTAATTGTTTAAAATTAAGAGAAACAAGTAGACTCTTAGATAAGATATTATGAGCTGGTACCACACAGGGGAGAAATAAAATAAAACATGCCTTATGGCACATCTCCACTTCAATAGGTGCAGCCCACGGAAGAAAGGTCATTTAGGCAGCCTTACAGATGCTTTGTTTCTCAGTCATAGTCGTCGTCTTATATTGGAAAGCAATTGATGGGATGTGCTTGGTCATCCCAAGGACTCGCTGGTTCTAGGCAGGCTAGAAATTAGCAGCATTCTGCATGTAAGAAAAACACTTTTCACCCTAGTCATCCTCACACTACATAAAAACAGACACTAACGGTTAATAACAAGAAGCATACAAAGATTACATTTTCAAAAGAGCTCGGTGAAATTTAAGCTTCTTTGTCCTATCTGGCACTTATCCATGACTATAAGCAAGCTTAATCTGCTAATTCTTCTGAAAACAGTTAATAGACATTTAAGTCACATTAGCCCTTTTCAAAATGTTACCACATGAAAGAAAAGAAAAAATCGTCATCAGACATGACTTTTCTGAAAAAATCGTGACATATTTTGGACTCCCTTAAAAATAACCCATTTCTAAAGTTCTCGGTTTCTAAAATAGGGGGTTTTTCCCTCTGATTTTTCTTCAGTGGAGGCCAGTAAAAACATATTATTGGTAGCATATCATACCGCTTTACAGAGCTATACAGATGGTGGTCTATGCCAAGTTTTGTAGAGGCATAATGCTTGGAAATTAGCAAAAATTCTTGTTGATGATGGACAAAAACACAACAGAGGTTACTTACTCCCTGAAAAAACAAATGGTAAAGTCTTGCTTTAACTTGAAATAAGAAGATGGTGTTCTGAACTGACAGGAGAGTAGATCTGATGATTAAGCAAATATTCTTTTCCATCAGGTACTTATCACAGTAGAACCAAACTTGAGAATTGTATCCCATCTAACACTGTTCTGTGTCAAAAACTGGGGGATTATGAGCTTTAGCTACTGAGATATAAACATTTGCTTTTGCTGGACTGCTGTGGAAGCAGGAACCTCTGGATGGGAAAGTGGACAGATAGCAAGAAATGATGACACCTTAAAACTTCCACAGCCAGAGTCGCTATAGCTCACCTGTTAGAGATAAGTCACGTACTCACAAATACCCCTCTGACAATGTCTGATCTTGCTGATATTTGGGGTACCTTATGGAGGTTGATTTCTTTGCTAAAGCAGTGAGGAGGAGAAACTATTTTGTCTTGAAAATACTTAAGTTTGAGATACCATCATTTAATTTATTGCCTTTAAACTTGGTTTATGTGCAAGTAAGTTAGAACCTGAAAAACAGAAGTATACCTTTGGAAAAGAGGCAGTTCAGAATTCAGGTGTTAGGAGATTATAACATTGCAGGACTACATGCAACTGCAAAATTCCCCTGCATTTATTCAACTGTCTAATATAACTTTCAGTCCTTTTACAACATCATTTTTGCTGAGAAGTGCAACCAGCTGCTCACACGAGTTGCTTATACTGCACTGAAAGGTGTGTGAAGAACCCTCATGGAACCTGTCCTAGTAATCTAGCTAGGCTGCCTATCGATCCCTCTGTTAGGGACCAGATCATCTCATCCACTCATGTCAAAAATACCTTATCAATCAGAAGCAATAAATCCACTGATTAATTAAAATCCAGTACTCACAAAGAATGGGATAAGACCAGAAGCTTTGTCTTCATCCAAAACTTTCTTTAGGGCTGAACCACGAACACTAAAGGTATCATCTGAAGAAATATTTTTGATCTTCACAGCACCAAGTAATGCAGCCCTTTCCACTGATGAATGAGCCTACAAGGAGATGGGCAGGTTTTAAGACAGATAGCTTTTACTGGAATGTAAAAAGTTCATTTGAATTTGAAAACAAAAAATAATTTCTTTCAAGTAAACCAATACTTGAGATCCTGGGACTGTTGCCTAACAGATACATACCTCTCCCTCTTTCATATAGATAGACAGACAGATAGACAGACACACATGCATACACACACACACACACACACACACAAATACACTGATAGAAACCCTCAAGTATTCTTGAAACCATTGCCATGGCGTCATTCAGACAAGAGTTCAATTAACCTTAGTGAGAGCTTTAATTAACATGTTCGCAATTAGGTAGGATTGATTAAGAGCTTCAGGATCTGGCTCCAAATCAACCAGAAGACATGCAGGTAATCAGCTTGCCGGATAATGATTCAGTTACTCACCGGCATATTTTTATGGCATACAGCTTTGCTGAACCCTAAGAAAATATACATCATGGTATGGTATGGTATAGACTGAGATATTTTCTTACGTTACCATTTTTTTTTAGATTACCCACTGAATAAATTGTGGTTCAATCATGCATTCATTCATTTTGGTAGGCAATTAAGGATCATTCCCAATATGTTATTTTATTTATAACCCATTTTATTTGAATTCCCCTTAAATAATTTTTTTAGAACATAGAGTACATCTCAGTAAATAAAAACAAAGATATCACTAAGAAGTTCTTATAAAATTGTGAAGTACATTACTATAATAACTGTATTAACAGTAAAAGGTATGTTTAGCCACAAAATACTCTCCTTCAGAACATGGCTAAAAGCAAAAAAAGGTATTTTACCTTCCACCTTTTACAGTTCCATTAATTGTCATTAATTTGAAAGAGAAAAGTTTCTCACCTTTTCATATCATGGCTATTCTCATTCATAATCTCCATCCTACCCTTCTTGGTTCTTGCTAGTGCCTACAAGAGCACTTGCTAATTCTATTCTAATTTAGCATGTAATCACAGAAAAGATTAAGCCAAAACATAGGTTGAACAAGACCAGATGAAGATAAAGTTTCAGCCTTTCAACTTCACATATCCCTGGAATGACGAGTTTTAAAGGCAGATTGACTATTAACTTGTATCTCAGCAGTGCCTCTAGTGAACGTACTTTGGCAAACTAATTAGGCACCAGCTTGGGAAAATATAGAAGTCTAGACTTGAAATATAACTGACTGCTTTTGAAGTGAAAAACAATATGTGTACCATAGCAATACCGTACTTCATTCAAGTGTACAATGGAAAGAGGTATTTTGTAACTGATTTATACAAGAATTGTAAATAAGCAAACTATAATAATACGCTGAGGTTGCTAGCCAGTCAGAACCTCAGAATTCCTTCCACAAGTCTCCAAAATTGTAGGAAGGCTCTCTGATAGCTACAGCCATTCACAGTCTTAAGGTCAAAACTGCCCAGATGCTTTTGCATTAGAACAAATCTTTAGTGACCTGCTGCTCCATGGAATTCCTAGTCCTCAGCAAAGTATGCGGGAATCTCCCACCATCCGTGAGGAGAGCAAGGAATCAAACAGAAAGCAGCAAAATGAGTGGGCAGCTGCTTCAGGTAGCCAAATAAACATGGCAAAAAAGGCTGATGAAGGAAACGGCCTGAGAAAATTTGAGAATATCAAAAAAGTACCCTGACTTCTGTCCTGGTCCCAAACAGTCAGGTGTCTACTGTCAGGGGTAGCTGGATGCTCCTCTCAGCTCCGGGGTCTCACATTCAGTGTCCCTTGCAAGAGGAGCCTCAGCCAGGACAGCCCAGACACTAAAACAGACAGGGATCCTCTTCTGTTGTCTCCAAACCCCCAGGCAGTTATTGGGGAAAGCTTTGTTGCCAGTCCTGCTCTGTACTCACTAACACAAAGCAAAATGATTTCAATGGGATAAAGATGTTCCCCAAATGCCGAGAAGCTAACATGGTCTCCCAAGACATACAAGAGCTGAGTTCAGCTTTCTGCTCTGTGCCTCCTTACCGGCCAACTTTTCACCTCCCTCCTAAAGCATTCTTGCAGTGCTACGCTCTCTCGGTGCATGGTTTTCTCTCCCACAGAATGGCTCAGGCTTACTTTCTTTTGTGGATTATTGCCTATGAGTCACACAGGTCTGTTCTTAATGCAGAAGGACCGGTGAGCCGGGCAACAATCTGCTTTGAAAGGTCAGCAGGATCTTAAGGCAAATCCTTCGGTAAACATAAGATGCTCTGACCTTCAGCAGGCAGGAAGGCCTGTCAGTCCTCATTTCAGGTCAGCCACTTACATGGGACAAAAAATGAAAACAAATAAAAGGCTTTGTGCATCACTGGGTCAGAGTTTGAGCTCTGGGGCTGGCGGTCTGCTCAACACAGACCTTAGCGTCCCAGGCAAAAAAAAGGACAAATATCCTTTGTGCCTTTTGAAAACAGTCCTCTTTCCTCATATTTTCTTGTCCAGACTCTTCTCGCCCTACAAGTGTAGTCTCTCTTCCCACCAGCAAAGAGCAAGTGTCCTTTTAACTTGTTCTCCAGGGCTTTTTAACATACACTCGCTAGTAAATGAAGGTAAGCCTGAAACCTGGCCATTTTATTCTGCATAATCAGGTATTACTTCAAACTAAACACCAACTACTAAGGAAGTTTCTTCTATCTCATTGACATTTAGATAAGAAAATGTCACAGCTACTGAGAGGAGCAACATTGCTTGGCCCTTCAGTAGGATTAGTGTGTCATAAAGGTCAGAGCAGCAGAACTCACAAGACTAAAATTTGCTTTCATTGACAGTAAAAGCCTCTCGTGGTCCTGGCCTGCTGAGCATTTAGCCTGACTCAGGCTGCTAAATACCACTCACAGTCAGAAATCAAGGATTACTTTTTCTCTTTTCTTAGAAGATTTCTGAGCTGTATTGATACATGGAGATTTTAGGAGTGTTTTTCCTTAAAAGAAATAATTATGTTTTGGGCTTCTTCAAGTACCATGACCCATTTGCTTTATATTCATGCACTAGGTTTGTCTGTGTGCGTGCACCTGCACTCGTGCATGCACACAGGCAGAGGATGTACGTGTGTTTGTTTGCACATGTGTACGTAGGAGGCAAATAATGTCCACGCACATGGACACACAAGCCTAGATGCAATAAAAGATGGCCTAGGCTTACTCAACACAACTGAAATTAACACCTCACTCAAGTATCTTTCTTTACTTCAAATGAGCTCTTGTTGTAAAGAAGCAATGCTTAGGTAACACTGACCTCCAGATATTTCTTCTTTGTATTATGGTAGCGCACATGAGATTCCAGCCCACTTATGATGTACAATAAGATTTAAACAAGCAAAACCAAAGGGTTGCCAATCCAAAGAGTTTATACTTCACTCACCCGCCTATTGAGGTGGCTGAAATTGTTAAGTAGAGCCCCCATGTTTCCATGTTTTTGAGTGGTACTCACCTGATCAGAAGTATAGGCCACCAGCCGGCCCATGATGTCTGTTTCTGTTAGCTCAGGCTTTTCTGACTGCACCCGTCTGATAGTTTTCGTTCTTGCAGCAAGCAGTGAGACCAGGGTGGCCTCGCTTGCACTTCCCTGTGGGACAAATTGAAGGAAGGTTCAAAAGAAAGACATTCCTGAAGAAGAAAAGCAACATTTTCTTCTACAGGAATCTGCAAAGTTGCTAACAGAAACTGCATAGGAGAAACTGCGCAATATCTGATGCTTTTTAAGAACACGTGTGACAGCAAGGGAGGAATCTCTGTTTGGTCTTGGTCCCCTCCTTCCTGATGCCTTTGTCTGCTCTCTTTAATCTCTATGCTTGTTCAGTTTAGGCACCAGCCTTGCAATCAGTGCTAGAAAGCTGGACTCACAGACCTGAACGCCTGTGAAAAGGCTCTCGAACCAGGCACCAATCATTTGTTAACCAGTAACAACGGCAGAGTAACTGCTGATTTCTGATCCTCTGGATTTCCGCACATTTAATATCCATCAGAATCTGACTGGCAACTCTCATTTCTATCAAGCAACATGCATAATTATAACACTTATTTCATATTTAGAGTTACCCTGGGCAAGTCAATTATTGTGGCTAAGACACAAAGAACACTGAAAAAGCAAAAAAGCTGTGATTCAATATAGCTAACTGCATTTCAAAGTATTAGTTATGTACGTTTTCTTCATCAACACCACACAGGTGAAAGCAACAGCCACACACTATTTCGAAATTGCCCTTTGACTCACAAAACGTGAGTTTAAATTGTGTCTTGGATACTCTGTGACAACAAAGAGGGGAATGTTTTGTATCCAGTGATCTGTAAATTTCACAAGAGAATACCGTTCCTGCAAATTCTGTCTATGGTTTTCCTCTAGAACAGGCAGATGAAACATCCTCTAAACTGTTCTTTCAAACGAGAAGTAATGGTGTGTAAACACATGTTCCTAAATGTCAATGGTTTTGGGTGTCCATACACAAGACAGAGTTTTTAGGAACTTTCAAAGTTGAGCAATTGTCATGTGCATCTTCCTCTGCCAAGCCCGTAACACTGCCCTGAATACAGTTGCTTATAGTAACAAGTATGTCTCAGAAATATCCTCAGTGCCGACAAGCTAATTTTGGAGTGATGTTTCTTGTCCTGTACCAAACTTCTATCCTCCCTCTGTTGAAGACCTGTCTACACTTGCTAATTACAACAAATGTTAAATATTTGGGAAGTCTTATTTCTTCCCTGGAGGTGGGCCTGATCCTACAGATTTCATACATGAGGATGATCCCAGTGAACTCAGACTTTCTCCTAATACTGAAGTTAGCTGAGCTATTTATATGAGACAAAGCTGCCCTTTACACATGTCAGCTTCTCAACAGTGAGCGAACTCAATCCAGCTGGAATTCAACAGTCTCCTGAATGGAGTAAGCAGGAGAAAGGACAGTCCCTAAACATTTACTAAATGTATTGCCGTGACAAATATATTTTATCTGCCTTTCCGGTGGTGTGGGATTTGAGGAATGTAGACCCCAGGGTCTGCAT
Source organism: Theristicus caerulescens (assembly GCA_020745775.1). Taxonomy (NCBI): domain Eukaryota; kingdom Metazoa; phylum Chordata; class Aves; order Pelecaniformes; family Threskiornithidae; genus Theristicus; species Theristicus caerulescens. The sequence continues at coordinate 91,680,947 of CM036558.1, forward strand.
CAGAGCACTAAGACGAGCCGGAGACAGTTTTGTGCATTTTTTATAGCTGCTGCTGCTGCGTACGGCAGTATGGCAACTGTGGGAAATATTGCAGATACAGAATGGTACAGGAAAACAAATATCCCTCTTGGGTCAAGTAAGGTGGAACTTCCCCGTGGAGGCAAGGGGTGAAGGACATTCTGTCCATTAATTACAGAAAACATAATTTGGCAATCTCCCTCTTTAATCTGATTCTCCATATGGTCTGTAGCCAGATACTCAGAATACTCATCAGAATACCTGAACGCCAAGAAATCGTGCCTGTCTGTAGTTCTCAAAACTCATGATGCAAGAGCGTGCGCACACAATTATCTTCATCTTACGCATAAAGAACTTTCAAGAGCTGATTCATCTCACTTTGTCTGTCTAAAAAGTTAGATATCTGAGACAAAACAATTGTTTAGGGTCCCTTAGTAGTCAGTGGGGAGAGGTAAGCATATCCAGAAAGCCATAACTCCATCTATTTTAGGCAAATATTCTGGACTGAGATAAATGGTTGCTCTAAAGGTACCTTCTTGTACCTTCAACTTCATCTGACAAAATGTGAGATGAGTCTCACACAGTGCAAGTTTCCTGATGAGAAACTTGTGTCAACATGTCTTTGTTAGCAAAACTATTTCTGCCATGCTCAGCACAATGTTATTGAAGTAACGGTGAAAAAAAATACCTGTGCTTCCTGACAGTCCTGTGAGCTACAATATAATGACTCGGGTCCTGGCTGTCCAGCAGATGTGAGGCATGTTTTACAATCAAGAACATCGCCTACTTTCTGAGAAGCTGGTTTTTTTTCCTATTTTTGTTTACAAGCAGTATATAATCTTCTAAAGAACCCTGCATAATCAGAAGACCCGCATAATGGGCATATACTATCAGACAATGTTGCCTGAAATACCCTTTCCAGCAATTCAGCAGATGAGAATACTTTTCATCTGTGCACCTGAATCCAGCAACTTGGAAATGCTTTCGGATGTCTCACGGTAGACATCATAGGCTTTTTCACCTTGCCTCAGTTTCCGTAAGTCACCGTTTTATACTGAAGCTTACAGTCTTTGCAGAACCTGGTTTGTAAGGCGCTTCTATTCACTTGGCACCAAAGTCTTGCACTAAATATTTCTGAGGAAAAAAACCCTTGGTTCTTGATATATTTGGCTAACTGACAAGAAAGGTAAATCAGCAGTGCTCCTCGCCAGGCCAAAGACAGGCTGACTCTCGTTTCACCCTTAAAATGCTTCTTCTTTGCAGAGCAAAGAAACCCTTTAAAATTCAAAGTAGGTACGCTTTTCAGCAGTTTATCTAGAATGAACAGCAGGATACAAGCTTCGGGAAGAAAGTTGCTTTCTCACTTATTTTTGAAAGCTGTTTTTTTCTCCTCTTGAATGCTGTATTCTGCATTAAGTGAAGGATGATGATACCTTCCCTTTTACCGCAAGCAAACAAAGGTTGCCATGGCAAGCAGGCTCAAGAGGCGGAAGAAATATCACCAAGAGCTGATGTTCATGTCCACCAGAGCTCTGACCTGAAATTTTCTTTCATCTTTTGCCATTTTCAAGTGTCATCCTGCACACAACAACAAAGTGCTTCATATCGACATAGACTTTCAAAGGTAATTAAGAGCCAGTTTTCACAGGCTCCGTTTTACCCAATACCACAATAATTACTTGCTATTTACCAAGAGAATGACTGGCACTTTCACACGCTCATGTTGTCTTTGCCTCACGCGCTCTTATTTGTATCATTATTGTTTCAAGAGCAAGACAAGAAGATCTGCGGCACGGATGACTTCATCGTAAGCAGGAACACAGAGCCCACTTTTGATTCTTGAAACTGACTGGTTTCTGAGGAAAATTATGGGCAATCCAGCATTGTCAGCCTGGAAGCGCAATATTTCCTGCTGATAACCATCAGGCATAATTGCTTGCTTTCCCTGCTACAAAACAAATGCTGCTGAGACGCATGATGAAAGCTTGGTTTTGTGAGCATAACCCCCTCCCCAGTAACCGTAATGAAAAAGATTCTAACAGAGCCAGCAGATGAGTAAAGGCTTATTCTGGAGATAGATACACTGGTGCAGGCGCAGCTCCGCCTAGGAGAATCATAGCAGTTGGGTTGCCTGGGAAGATGTTGGGAAGAATTCATTGGAATATGCTGTAGGCATTTGCAGCTGAGACCAAAGAAAGAAGCCCCCGCTTCTAGCATGTAATTCAGATGTATTTTAGAAGCCTGTCTTAGGATAAAATGGATTGTGCCCTGGCCTCCAAAGACCAGACTCCAGAGATTATCAAAGGAGCACAGAACAATGACGTAAAATTCCGTCTTTTTCATAGTACAGGTCTATTGGAGGTAGATTAATAGCTGTGACCAGAGTCTGCATTTGCAGAAAGACCATACGCTAGTGGACCCATGGCCGACAAACAATATAGCTTTACTATGCATGCAAGTTTGCCCATTGACGATCTATTCATTACCATGCAGATACTCTGTTCAGACATTGCAGGCTTTCATGAAGCAGTTAACGTCAAAGTTTGGGGGTTTTTCTTCTATTTTGGATACTGCAGTGTAGTCTGAAAATCATATTATCTACTGATAGAACCATTTAGGTTCAAATTTTAAGCAGCTCTTCATCTTATTTTAATATTGCGGTATTTCATTTTGTTACATAAGGAAAACTTCTTAAAATAATTTCAACTTCTTTGATAAAGACTGATAGACTTTCTACTACATTCTGTTATTTCTGCTTAGAGAAGATTCTCTCCTAGGGTCTCATCCATTGCTTCATCTCTGACACTTTTTTCCTGAAAAAAAGGAAGGCTGTTTTGGAAACTGACTGAAGTAAACAATTGAACATGTCTAAGGTGGACTTCATGGAAGCCTTTGTAACCACTTCTCATGATGCTGTACTCAACATCCTCAGATATATTTCTATTTGAGAAGTTTTTTTCTACTTTCAGCCATGAAACATTGCTGCATGCTGTCGGGAAGTATGAGCTCATGTCACTTGTTCAACAAATTAAAGTTTCCATCCTACACGATGCTTCAACATTATGATTTGAATTTTAAGCCCAAATTGTGCTGTTGAGTTGAACTACTAACAGTTCTTCACAGAGAAGAGTGTTTCCGAATTCAGCTGCTCTGAAAACAAAACCATTACTTTCATGAATGATCCTACCCACCTATGGACATTCTCACAGAGCATCAGTCTTTCTGAAAATCTGAAAGGAACCCATGCGGCAGAAAAAGAGATATCTTTCCTTTATTAGTGTTTTGGTACGAAGGTTTTACAAACTTATCCCATATTCTTTTTCATGTCCCCTCTTACCTGAATGACTCCTCCACCTTTGCCACCGTTCCCAGCTAAAAACTCTTCAGGCAAATTAATCATCTTCCCTAGCCAATCCAGCATGACAGTCTCCAGCTCTGTGCAAGCTGGACTTGCGGCCTGTGTTGAAAAACAGAACAGAGGGAATAACCTCACTAGACCATGAAGAGAAATAGAATCTACCAGAGCAAGAATAACTTTCTCTCTTTCTGTCTTTTGACTGTAGAGGAAGAGACTAGCTGACTAACTTCACCAGCTAAATTTGGGACCTGAAGACCATTTTGTGCATGTTGTTTCTAATACTTAATAACAAATGTCAATCTGGGCCTCACACAGAACCATGGCTATCAAATGTCAAAGCTAGGATTTGCATCTTGCATATTTTTTTTTGACATCTAGCACCAACCTCTTTTGAGAAGAGTCCATCTCATATGAATGTGGGGTTTTTAACACAGCTTTCCATTCATCCAGATGATAAGAGAAGTAACAACATCGGGTGACAGGCGACAGTCATACCACTTAATGAATTATTAGTATGTTTCAGCTGCTACCACTAATTCTAAATGCCGGTGATTTTTCAAGGGCAAAATTTCTAAGAGGAAGTAGCCTTTTATTCCTGGAGTCATTCAGGGCGTCTATGTGAAAACACTTAATTAGTCAAGGAAATTTACCTATAAAAATAGTCCTGTGACTGCGCTGCTACTAATCAATAATTTCATTGAAGAATGTTACTGAAATGCTTAAAATCTTGGCAAGGTGAAGCACCATTACCACATAGTAGTACATACCCTAGGAAACTTACCCAAGAGAAGCCCACACATCCTATTCCACTACACAACATATCTGCAAGAAGAGCTGGGAAGGAAGAAGATGAAGGGAAGTAGGCAAAAAAGTATGGACTGTGCCAGTGAGTCACCTGTATTAAGGGAAAAACAGTCATTTTTAACTAATGCAGGAAGCAGAAACAAATTGTCACAAAATCAGAAAAGATTAGAGGTTGGGACCACTCAACAGTTCTCGACTACCTGGCTGTAACACAGGATCCCATTTTTCAGAAAAGCTTACCTTGTTTTTTCTCAATTTTTTATCTATCTTCTACTCAAATTAGAAATAAATTAGTTCTTGCCCCCACCTCCCGACAGTTCCAAAATCAGAGTTCTCCATTTGTCTGCCTAGAAGACAAGAACTGCATGGGCAGTGGAAGCGTGAGTTTCTGTGCAGGGCACTGTTCTTGAGCCTCTGCTTTCAGGGACTCTCCGGTATTTTGTTCTTCCACCTCTGTCATGCGACTGACTTAGCAAGAGTGTCTTCAGTGCAGCAGGGGTCCACAGAACGCTCTTGCCCACACTTTGGAGTTATTTGCCAAAATTCAGGCACTGAATCTGGCCAAACAGCTCCTCACCACAGAATGAAACAATCCATTCCAGTATCCAATACCTTCTGTAGAAAATTAAACTATCATCTCCCTGTAACAAGTTGTGATTTATGCACAGTTCCACTTTATATGTACTAATATGAGAGAGCAACACAATAACTGCACAGATTGTAGTCAATTGCCTTGCAGCAGCAATATTTAGTATTATCTGATGCAACATCTAAGCAATTTTAGGATCTGTGAGATACTTGATAGTGCTCCATCCCCAAAAAACGGGATGGGACTTGGTTCTTCATAGGAAAACAATAAACAAACAAAAAAATACCCAATAAACAGCAGTCCCTGACAGGTCCCACATGCACAGACTTTCACTGACATCCATCATGAGCCAGGGCTGCCACTGTTCATCTCCCCAGCTCTAATCCTCTGTGATCTCTAAGACTTGTGACATTCATCTTGGGTTAATCAAGTTAAACTGCCTACTTGCTGGGAGCCATTTGTTTGATGAAACACAGCAGATTCCAGTTGCACCACTCACACAAAGCTAAAAAGCCAAAAGCCCTAGGGCAAGTGCAGCTGCGGTTCTTCCTCCTGCCTCCCCTTCCCCCTTCCCTTGAAGCAGCTGTAAAATTCATTTCTTTTGCCATGTTGGAACAGACACACTTAGTCAAATACTGCAAAGAGCGTGGCATAACTGATGCTTGTTTTTTCAGCCCTCTGCTCATAAGCAGTGATACACAAGTGGCTTGGGTTCAGCAATGACCACTCTAATGCTTCTCAGAGACATTTTATTTCCCAGATTTCTTGTAAGGATGTCTGTCTTCCTATGGCTTCCTTAGTCTAAGCAAGAGTCTTCCTTTACCACTCACTAAGGACAGGTACTTCAGCTGAAAGTTCACAGATTAATGGATCCAGTGTGAGGAAAATTAGCATCTCCAGTACTGCTATGTGCAGTTATAACTAAACTTGATCATTTGGGGCTCTAAAAAAGGATGAGATCTATTTCAAGAAAACAAAGCAAGCCTGAGAGAGAAAGGTGACTCCCACTGATATTCTTATATGCAGATCCCTTCCACCTTGCCTTCCTGCTGTGGAGATCGGAGTTCAGCAGTTGTTCCCTCGGTCCCTGTGTTAATATTAGGAACTCAGCACCATTATGGTCATTGTCATTTAGTGGACTGCCCTTTGAAGGTCTACAGCCAATTTCCCAAGATGCCTCCATAAAGAAGTTTTTCCACTCATGAATGCTTGTTCTCCTGTAGGGTGAAGACAGCAGTGGATACTGCATTATTGCTTTACACAATTAGTTGATCCTTGCTCCTCTGAAGGAGCACCATTTTCACATTTTCAGTCATCCAGTAAGTAGCACATAGCTGAACACAACTAACACAGTAAAGACGTCAACATGAAGGAAACAAGAATCACTTATGGGCCACTGATAGCTTACGGGCAAAACAAGGTTTTATGACCTCTGTCATACTACCTATTCTCTCTGAAGAAGCCCAGTTCCTCATTTATAAAATGGAGAGAAGGCATTCCCCGGTGAAACACTGGAAAAGCACTATAGCTGAAAAACACTAGAGGTACTTAGAAACGTTAGGCTTGTCAGGAAGAAGATGGGAAGAAGATTCAGGGAAAATATAATGGGGGTAGGTTGTCCCTATAGCCAATTTCAGAAGTCCCTAAACCCAATTAGAAATAGTTCTAAAGTTCTCTAAACCAAATGTGAACAAGTCTTCCTATGCTAAGTTCTTCCTAGACTCCCTGTCTCCATGTATTTGTCCAGCACCGTCATCGTCCCGCTTCAGTCTCTGTGAGCACAGCTGACAGAGGCAGCCAACAGATGCAGCAGTTTGTGTAGGACTGTGCACAGAAGAGGCCCAGAAACCCTGCTAAGGTCAGTGTACGTGGGCTCTGCAGTGGTGGGGACGCTCCACAGGGCACAGTCCCCAGCAGCAACTGGCACAACTATCCCGGCACATCACAGGTCTCAACCCAGACTAAGCTCCCGAGGGAGTACGCAGCTCTGCAGGCCTGGGATTGCAGGGATGACGGGGCCTCTTGCCAAGGCTGGGGCAGTGGGAGATGGTCTTTCAGCCTGCAGGAGATAGGCACTGGTGGAGGGTTTGGGTCATCATGTAAAGGAGCAGCATGAGGAGGTCAGCAGATTGTGCAGTACAGAGATGACAAAAAGGAGACTGAGTGGATCCTCCCTGAGACATAACACAAGGTATCGCAGATACAAGAGCCTGAACCCCCAAACATACCAAAGAAGGGGCAGTCAGAGTCTCTGCTTATTGGATTGGCAAATGCAGTCCCACAATGGTGACGGGCAGAAGCTTGCAACTACTGGCACGAGGAGGAAGGCTTCTGCTCCACCTGCAGATCTGCAACTACAGAATAAGTTCAGTGCCCTGGTTGCAGATGGGCTGGCAGCCCTGCTGTGTCTAGCGAAGCACCCAAGCAACCTGAGTGTTGACCCTGGTGTTGACAACAGGGATTTGGGTTTTAAGACCAGTGGGACTCTCTTTGAGGATCAACTGCTAGGAAGAGGCAGGATCCACCTGAACAATTGGGGCAAAATAGCTTTGCAGACAGGCTGGCTAACCTGGTAAGGAGAGCTTTAAATTAGAAATGATGGGGGAAGGAGATGAAACCCCCCAGGGAGGAAGGTGGACTGAGTTGGCAAGCAAAGGGTGAAGGGTAAGGTGGACAAGGGAGATCTTGAAAACCAGATAGGCCTAAAGCAGACCCACCCCAAGTGTATGCACGTAAATAAGGAAGTGCTGAGAGGACAGCATTATAGGGGGAAGTTCTCCTGTCTTTTCTGGGAAAGCAGCACAAGTGGGGGCCTCCCTGAAGCACCTGTATGCTATGGCGTGCCGCATGGGGAACAAACAGGAGGAATGAGAAGGCCGTGTGCAGTTACAGAGCTGTGACCTCCTGGGGATCACAGAGATGTGGTGGGATAGCTCGCATGACTGAAGTGCTGCAGTAGATGAGGACAGGCTCTTTAGGAAGGACACACCAGGAAGGCGAGGCAGGGGAGTGCTCCTTTATGCAAGAGAGCATCAGGAATGCATGGGGCTCTGCCTAGGGATGGACAATGAGCCAGTCAAGAGCTTATGGGTCAGGAATGGTGGAGATTTCAAGACAGGCAACATTTGGGTGGGTGTCTGCTACAAACCACCTGATCAGGAAGAAGCACATGAGTACAGCATTCAAACAGCTGGAGGAAACCTCATGTTCACAGGTCACAGTCCTCACCGGGGACTCCAATCAAGCTGATAAGTGCTGGACAGACAGCACAGCAGGGCACGCCCAGCCCAGGAGGTTTCTGGAGTGCATCGATGATCATTTCCTAACATAGGTGATGGAGGAACTGATGAGGAGAGACACACTGTGGGACCAGATACTTACAAGCAAGAAAGAAGTGGTCAGGGGTGTGAAAGTCAGGGGCAGCCTTGATTGCAGTGACCATGAGATGGTGGAGTTCAGGATCAGGAGAGCAGGAAGAAAGGCACAAAGCAGGACCATAACCCTGGGCTTCAGGAGAGCAGACTTTGGCCTGTTACGGGGCCTGCTTGGAAGAATCCCATTGGAGACAGACATGGAGAGAAGAGTGGTCCAGGAGAGCTGGCTGATTTTCAGGGATAACCTCCTCCAAGTTAAAAAACGGTCCACCCCACATGCAGGAAGTCAAGCAAGAGCGGCAGGAGGTCTTCATAGATGAACACGCTGTTTAATACCTTCATAAGTGATCTGGATGATGGGATCAAGTGTACCCTGATGATACCAAACTGAGTGGGGAAGTGGACACTTCGGAAAGGAGAGCCACCCTGCAGGAAGACCTGGATAGGCTGGAAGAGTGGGCTAACAAGAACCTTCTGAAGTGCAACAAGGACAAGTGTAAGGTCTTGCACCTGGGAAAACATAATCCAGGAGTGCATCACAGGCTGGGATCTACCCGGCTGGGGAGCAGCTCTGTGGAAAGGGACCTGGGAGTCCTGGTGGACAACAAGCTCAACATCAGCAAACAGTGTGCTGCTGCTGCGGCAAAGAAAGCCAACAGGATGCTGGGTTGCATCAACAAGGGCATCACCAGCAGAGATAAAGAAGCCATTGTCCCACTCTACTCAGTGCTTGTCAGGCCACCCCTGGAATACTGTGTACAGTTCTGGTCCCCACTATACAAAAAAGATGTGGACAGGCTGGAGGGGGTCCAGAGAAGGGCCACCAAGATGATTGAAGGACTGGGAAGCCTGCCATCTGAGGAAAGGCTGAGAGAACTGGGTTTGTTCAGCCTTGAGAAAAGAAGGCTTAGGGGAGACCTTATCACCATGTTCCAGTATTGAAAGGGTGGCTACAAAGAAGATGGAGACTCCCGTTTTACAAGGAGTCATATGGAAAAGACGAGGGGTAATGGGTACAAGTTAATCCTGGGGAGATTCCGACTGGACGCAGGAGGAAAATTTTTCACAATGAGAACAATCAGCCATTGGAATAATCTCCCAGGGAAGTGGTGGATTCCCTGGCATTGGACACTTTTAAGATGCACCAGCACAGGCCAGGGATCGACCGGCTGGAAAGCAGCTCTGCAGAAATGGACCTGGGGGTCCTGGTGGACAAGCTGAACATAAGCCAGCAATGTGCCCTTGCAACAAACAAGGCCAACAGTGTCCTGGGCCACGTTAGGAAAACTGTTGCTAGCAGGTCAAAAGAGGTGAGCCTTCCCTTCTACTCAGCACTGGTGAGGCCACACCTGGAAGTCTGGGTCCAGTTCTGGGTTCTCCAGTACAAGAAGGAGGTGGACATACTGGAGTGATTCCAGAGAAGGGCCACGGAAATGATTAATGGATTGGAGCATCCGCCATATGATGAGAGGCTGAGAGAGCTGGGATTGTTCAGCCTGCACAAAGCTCAAGGGGTATCTTGTTAATGTGTATTAACACCTCATGGGAGGGTGTAAAGAAGATGAAGCCAGATTCTTTTCAGTGGTATCCAGTGACAAGACAAGAAGAAATGTGTACAAATTGAAAATTCCACTTAAACCCAAGAAAAAGCTTTTTTGCTGTGAGGGTGGTCAGACTTTGGAAGAGGACAGCAGAGAGATGGTGAAGATTTCATCCTTGGAAATATTCAACACCCAGCTGGACATGGTCCTGAAGAACCTGCTCTAACTGACTCTGCTTTGAGCAGTAAGGGTGGACTAAATGATCTCCAGAGGTGCCATCCAACCCCTACTACACTATGACTTTGTGATTCTGTGCTCATCTGAGTCTTCAGTATGTAGTATAAACAACACAGGCAGAATCAGAGTTACTATAAGAACCGGGATTTACGTACCTGTACTCTTTGTATCACAAACACTAACATTTCACACCAGAGGAAAGTTTTGGCTAGACCATTTCTTCTTCAGAATGTATCACTTTGTAAAAGTAAATTTATTTGCAGGGCATGTGAAAATCAAGAAAAAAATCAGTTTAGTTAAGGGGGAGCATGACATGTTGATGACTTAATTGGAATTGAATGCCTCACTTTCTATTCTCAAATGATTCATCTCTTATTTTTTAATTTGATATTATTTTACTGAATGTTGTCAAGTGTTCAAAGCAAAGTGTTTTCTGTTCTACTTCACAGGCAAAAAGAAATTGGTTGGTATTTTCCTCCAGTGAAAAAGGACAGGCAATTGTATCTATGAGCAGCAATGAAAGTATTTGCATGTGTTGGACAGAATACTCTTATCTACTCTGCACTGATTTACTTCTGTTGGATTTAAGACTTCATCCACAAATCTTTGAGAAGAGTGGCGGGATTTCCATTGACTTCAGTGGAGCTTTTGCCTGTGAAAGGACAGCAGGGTTGGCTCCAAGGGAAACAAGATAAGGTCATATTGAATATCAAATATTTACATTGGTCAATGAAAAGGAATTGGCATTATAGTACACTGACTAAACGCTTTTGCAGAGCAGTGGTTCCCTGTCCGGTCACGTAGCAATCATCTCACCCAGCTACATCCAGAGAAGCAACCCAAAGTGGCTATTGCAGAGATCCAAAGCAGAGATTCCTCATTAACATTTACTAATAATCCAGGCCTCTTCAAGCTACTTACTGGCCTTAGGAGGCAAGCATATCTTTAAAATCAAAAAGGTATACCATGAGTGGCGAAACAAGAAAGATTCAGAACTGGACAAATGCCAGACGCTTTGTTTTGCATTGTCTGTCCAACACTGATCTATCCAAGGGCTAATATGGAGCTATTGGCCATCTGCCTTAGAAGGTGCTAGAAGAAGTTGACATTTAGGAGAGTAAGTCAACAGAACAAGTATTGGGGAGAATCCTTTCTAGTCAACTCTGTAATAAAAAGAAGTCTCCTAAGAGAATTTTAACATTTAAAGATCAGCTTGAAGGAACACTTTAGGCACAGCAGACTAATAAAAATACCGTTTTATAAAATACCTACTGTGCTTTGCAAGTAGCAAAAATATCACATGAAACTGAAAGTTATGAGGCTTTGCCATAACCAATTCAAGGGAGGAAAGGGGATTATTTCCACATGCAAGCCTCACACGAAACAAAAGAATGATTTAATTATTTCTAGCAAGAACAGAAAACATTAGTTGTGCAAAGTGTTAGATCGTATTTAACTATGGATGTAAATCAGACTCCTGCCTTCTAAAAGCTAATCAGCATGGGTACTTGTGTTCTAGCTGCGGTCTAGCTGCACAGCCTTCAATCCACGCTTTCCTTACAGTCTTTGAAAACCTAAATGCAGTATGGAACATTACACTGCAGATGCATTTTTCTTACCCCTGGCATAATGATCTTCTCAATGTCTTTAAAGACATCCTCAAAGCTCTCAGGATCCTGGGGTGCACAGTCTGGAATGAGGGGCCTTAGATATCCTGGTTCCACATCTGGGAAGACCTGTCTTTTATCTATCTTCTCCAGGTAATCTGCAATGTAGTTCACCATTTCCTTCCCTCTCTTGCGGAACTCTGCAGCATCCATGGGTATCAGAGTCTAGGACTTCTTATCAGAAAAAACCTAAAAAAAAAAAAGTCAAGTCACTTTTGAAAGAAAATATTACTAGTGTTAAACCTGTTATTCAGACAATTTATAGGATGACTCACACGGCCTTTTTGAAAAGACCATATACTCTTTTATTTCTGCCTATTAGGCCAATGCCCATACAGTTTTGCATTCTGCTCCACTCTGGTATTAGCTGGACACTGTACAGAAGTAAGTCACACTGTTAAATCTTTGATGCCTAGGTCATGATGTAGATTAGATTAATACAGATAGGCTGTACCTTTAGCACAGAAGAGCAGTAGAGGCACATCAATGAAGATTCAGAAATCACAAATTTAATGCCGACTGCTGGTGGTTGACACAAGGATGTGGCACTGTCATGTGGCACATAATCAATTCCCTCCTGCCTTATAAAGAAGTCGTCTAAGGAAATAGCATGCTATGTGTCTCTGTTATAATCTATAACAAGCTATAATAATCACAGTTATTACAGTGATCAGCTGTGCTGCCCTGTCATTTTATCTACTTCTTGCCTCCTGTCCTGCCTCAAGTTTTAGCTTCTCTACTTTTTTACTGTAAATGCGCATGCTGTGCCATTTACAAAACCTTATTCCTTACTGAGGTTTCAGTTAGAATTCACTTAGAGTTGACCTGTACTGTATTTTGCAGGAGGACGTGAGGAAGCTCTGGGGCTGTCCCTATTTCCAAGATGTTGGGCTGGAGCTCTAGCTGTGCTTTGAGCTAGGCAGAGACTGTGAGCACATGTATGGCTCAGCTGAGACGAGCTGGAGTGCTAGGGTGCCTGCCCCTGCCATGCTGGCCCGCCCAACTTTTGTACTGTATGTGGCTGCACATTTTGAGTGCTCAGTGAATACAAGGTTGAGACCACAGTACCTAAAAAATGCCCAAGAGTCTATATACACTCAGATTGAGTGAGTGATACTGTTCCTAGGGATCTAGTAAGAAAATTGGCAAGTGAAACAAGGATAATCACTGCTGGTGTAAAGAATTACTAGGCTTAGTTCACATACCTTCAGATCTCCACTTTGTAAGGAAATCATTATATTAAGCACAATGTGACTATTATGTAATTAAGAGACAATTTCTTAGATATCAGTTATTTGTGCTAAGGATTTATAACTGAGGACATCATTTTGAGAAAAGAGAGGCCCTTCTGGGCTTTATTATATTTGAATTAGTACTGTCACATTACAGAAGAAAGACATCATTGATAAACACCATCCTAGAGACATCTCTGCTGCTACAAACAGAGGATCTGGATCTGTGTGGAGCAGCTGCTGCTGCTATTTAAGAAGGCAGGGTGCTGCTGTAGGTCATGAACCACTTGGGAAAGCAAGGATCTGCGCAGTAGGGACTTCTAGCCCCCCAGAGAGTAGCTGTTCTTGTTATTTTGTTAGAGTTATATTACTCTCTTTAACCATCATGTAAGTGTTTATTTGGCTCTCTCTATGCCTTTCTGAAAGGGGAATTAGGACCTTTCTCAGATCTTGCTACTAAATTGCCGGAAACGCACTACCAGTAGTCATTAGGGTCCTCAGAGGATTCTGGTGGGCAGCTTTGTGTGTCGTCTCCCCTTTGAAAGACGGTGTTTAAGCAAGCAGTTTTGTTTCTACTCCTTTACAATCAATCAGGATGATTCCATTTCTTCAGTACTCCCAAATCTTATGTGCATTTTCATTTAACACATCTTTGATCACAGTTTAAAATTTTAATAAACTTTCTAAATAAGTCAGCACGAACTCCAGCAATCAATATGCATCTCTGTGGCATCTAATTACACCCCAAAGCTCAGTTCTTTGGTTTAGATATTTTTGCCAGAAGAAATCTAAATATTGTACTGTTTTACTTCTTTTTCAAAGTATCTCTAACTTAACCCTTAACTTATGCTGTCATTACTTCTTTTATGCTACTTCATTCATCAGTTCATTGCTATAGCATGCTCTAAAGAACTTGCATGTGGTAATCTTTTTTTTTTTTTCCCTGGTTTCAGCGATGAAAGCTGTGAAAATAAGAATTTAACCCATGACTGCCAAATTAGTGGGAGTTGCCTGAGACTGAACTGACTCAGAACTTGAGGATTTGGTGTTTCTAAGCACTACGGTTGCTCACCACTGAGTTACAGTTATTCCCACATACTTTTACACATGGTGTGGATGTTCAGCTGAACTTCTCATTCAGTATCTGTGGGTCCAATGAACTGCCAGTACAATGTCAGAACAGGTAAGAGTATCACTATACTACTGTCTAGCTTTAGTTTGTATCAATCAAATATAGGGCAACATTTAACATAGAAGCTCCTGTGGATCTCTTTGTCTTTTCCCAAATATAAATCAAATGGCATAAATTAAATAGCATCATGTGTAAACTCAAAACAGCTCACAAACACACAGACAAAAATAAATTTACTTCACCATATTACCACAACATAGATACTACGTTATGTAGCTTGTGACCATTTTTCTACCACCTAGATTTTTCTGGATCTGAAATTTCTTTCTGTTCCAAGTAATATTTGCATCATCTTGTTCCTATATAGTATGCTGATATAATTTATTGTCATTTTTCTTATTAGCAGTTTGGACAAAGTTCTTTTTGGATATCAGGGTAAGCAAACAAAATTTAGATCTAAACATCAGATACACATTATGTGGTTTCAGCCTATGACCATGGAACTGAAATTTGTCAGCTCAGTTTGACAAAATACACATTTTAGATAATTGCTGAGATCTTATTTGTTATTTGCTAACTATAGTTCTTCCCAAGAACTGGAGGTCCACTGGTTCATCCTAACATTGTTTTGGCTGCACTACTTCTGTTCATAAATCACTGTTGCAATAGCATTCTCAAAATTCAGGATAAAGAATTAAATTACAGGGGAAACCCCCTGTTTTGCATGGGAGAGGTAATTGAACCAGGAAGCTTAAGCGTAAAGCATGGGATGATGAACCATCCATCCCAAATCTGCCACAGTTGCTGCAGTGTTATAAATTGATATAAACTAGTATCTAGTTAACCTCTAATGAACTTTCAATTCAGTTTAATCCAGTGAAATACATCGATCTGCTTCAATCTGAAGCAAAGTATTTCATTCTTCTTTCCCCCAAAGACAACGCTGAGAAATTAAAATCTACCTAAACATCTATCTATTTTTATGTATCCATGCATCTTCTGTCGTGGTTTAACCCCAGTCGGCAACTAAGCACCACGCAGCCTCTCGCTCACTCCCCCCCCAGTGGGATGGGGGAGAGAATCGGAGGAGTAAAAGTGAGAAAACTCATGGGTTGAGATAAAGACAGTTTAATAGGGAAAGCAAAAGCCACGAGCACAAGCAAAGCAAAGCAAGGAATTCATTCACTACTTCCCATCGGCAGGCAGGTGTTCAGCCATCTCCAGGAAAGCAGGGCTCCATCACGCGTAACGGTTACTTGGGAAGACAAACGCCATCATGCCGAATGTCCCCCCCTTCCTTCTTCTTTCCCCCAGCTTATATACTGAGCATGATGTCATATGGTATGGAATAGCCCTTTGGCCAGTCTGGGTCAGCACCCCTGGCTGTGCTCCCTCCCAGCTTCTTGTGCACCTGGCAGAGCATGGGAAGCTGAAAAGTCCTTGACCAGTGTAAACTCTACTCAGCAAGAACCAAACCAGCACTGTGTTATCAACATTATTCTCATCCTAAATACAAATCACAGCACTCTACTAGCTACTAAGAAGAAAATTAACTCTATCCCAGCTGAAACCAGGACACTTCTTTCCTAGAAGTCCTTGCCTGAAAATTCCTTACCTACTGTAATACACATATCTCACAGGGAACTGTGAAGGCATACTCCTTGCAGGAACACAGTGGTCATTTAAATTTTCCTTTTCACCTCCTATTTTCTATCTGTTCTACTGTGAGTGACAAGACTCACTTACTTACACTCTCATCCCTATTTTTTTCTCTTCCTCAACTGTTCATTACAGATTTCACTTCATCTGCTTGGAAGTGTTATTTGCTATGGAAGCCACATCCAGTAGACTGAATATCTGACAATTGTAATGCTTACCAGTTAGTACTATAAAAATGCAAATTACTTCACCTCTCTACCAGTACAGAATATTTCTCTCTTCTACCTCTCACATGCATATACAACATGTGCACAATGCAACAACACAATGCATAGAGAGAGACCTTCCCTCTACGCCGGTATGTTTTAAAAATACAGAACGTGATTTTCTAAGAAGCAAAACATCTGAGACAACTCAGCCCTTAGGGTCTAAAATGAAAACACTGTTTGAGAGCATCCCTATTCTTTGAAGGGCTGAGTGTTACAGTCTGTGTGTACTTGAAATATCCACTTAAATTGATGGGACTTCAATTGCAAAGTAATGCAGGCCAAGTTTCTGAAACTAAATGAAAATTTCGGAGAAACTGACCACTAATAGTGGTCTATTTTCTTGAAGACCCATAAAGAGTTATAAAGGCTCCATGCTCTCAGGGATCCCACACCTCCCAGAATGAATTTCAGCATATTCAACATCTGCCAGATGAACCCCAAGTGAGGAGAGCTGAGCTTCTCAGGAGGCACCCTGCCTAATTATTAACCTCTACGACTTTGTAAGCACAGTCTGTATTCAAATTCATCAACAGCCTCACTCTGATTAATAAAATACAATTTTACCAAACATATATTATGTCTGAGTACTTTTGTTCCCAGCAAGAATCGATGGATATTGTCACCACTGCACACTTCTTCAGATCAAGTCCTACTTTACTGGAGAAGATTGAGCTTTGCTCTTAACCTCAGGTTAAACCAAGAACAATCATGTTACACTTTAAATGATATCAATGTATTTTTTTTTATTCATATATAAAACCTTTCCTTTTTAATTTTGCTGGAATTTGTCACAGGACAAGTACACTACACAATCTAATGCTGACATATCGTTTGCTGCTTTGTTTAAACTGCTCCTTCTACCTCAGTGCACTGAAATTAGAACATGGCAACATTTTATTTTAGTGAAGTTACCGAAAACTCTTGTTAGTCTTTAGATTGTATATTCGGTGTAATATTCATTTGCAAACCATTTTCTACTTTATTTTAAACTGAACCATACAAATGAGCACTTTATGCACAATTAAGTATTAAATACATTTATAGGTATAATTTTATGTAGATAACATTCAGCTTATTCATTAGTTCTGTTAAAAAGTATTGCCTATAATTTTAGAATCTGTTTTTTTGCATCAACTAAACATAAATGTAAAAGATATCTAAATACTACCAGGAAATTTGTTATGAGGAAGAAAAAGAGGGAAAAAAGGGGAAAGGGGGGAAAGAGGAAAAAGAGGAAAAAGAAATGAAATTAGGAGAGAGGTATAGTCAATGTATTATAATTTTATGAGTGCCTGGTCTCCAGTTCATCAAAGTAAAATAAAAAACAGCTAACATAATAAAATCTTTTAACAGCTCCTATTATTAAATACAGAAAGGAAGAATGCATAGATGCATTAACAGCACCTTAAACTGATAGCTGCATTGGCTCAAAAAAAGTACTAACTGTATATCTTTCCAATAAATGAGACAAGTGCACTTTCTATTCTGCCAACTGATTGTCGCAGAACATAATGTAACTGAAAGGCTTGTGGTGCTACAGTGACACCACTGAAGCCATGAGGACTTCTTGCTATTGAACCCAACAAGCTGACGGTTTTTGCAGCCATTGCTACTGTTAAGCTAAACTTCTACTATTGGCAATAGGAGTATTGCCTGAATAAGGACTGTAGGGTGAATTCTATTGTGGCATGAGTAAAAAGGAACTGGATCTACTCTGTACTTCTACCTTTGCACAAGCCAAGAATTGGGTGTATATGTTACAGGCCCTACGTTTCATTTTAAAATGTCATTTTCCAGTTAGAAGTTGCTGGTTTTATTCATTGCTGTCACTGGCACAGAGTCTGCAACTTAGTAATTTTCCCTTCTGAGGTCATCTTATAGTGATGGGAGAGGGTTATTTCTGAGGAAAACCTCACCCTAAAAAGTCATGCGTTGAATTTATCTTGAAAATTTTATTACTCAAAATATTTGGCAGAGAATTTCTCAAGGTCTGCTTGGTTGTTCAGACCTGTTGCACATGGAAAGACAAGATATAAACTTTACAATACATGGGATTCTGCATAAATGTCCATAAACAGTTATAGCTGACATACACCATATGAAAAAACAAGCAAATACAATATGAGAGGTGCACACTACATTGTGCAAACTTAGGCTAAAAAGAAATGCTTTTTGAGCATCCTGGATTATCCCTAAAATAACACAGGCTGGCTGTTTATTAGCCAAGCTCCCACTCTAAGTAACCAATTGTTGCATTAATCCAAATGTACCTACTTGAATGCAATAACCACAAAGCTTTAAGGACAAAGAATGTTACTTACAGCGAGTTGGTAAGGTTTTTCCTTCTCCTCTGTCTTTCTCACTGTCTTTCTTTGCTCCTCTGTGACAGCTATAAAGCGCAGAGGATGCAGCTGCCAGCAAATATAGGCAGAGTATCCGCGTCCCCTCAGCCTATCACAGCCAAGCGCTTTGCATTGAACATGCAGCAGCAGCAGCATCGCCCCCTCCTCCCACACCTCCTCCAAAATATACTTAGTAAAAAAAGCTACCCGAAAGGCAGACTGATCCCACAGAGAAGTGGCCATTGCCTGCGTTACCTGTGAAGCAAAGTGGGGTGTGTTGCCTTCCATGAACTCCATTACAAGCCTGACAGTGTCTGATCACATGCCCCCGCTCTGTGTTACGGGACATTTCTGCTGGGGCTGTGCTGTAAAAGCAAGCGCTTTGAACCACTTCTGTGAAACATTATTTTCATGCGAGAAACACAGATACGGTTGAAATACCGCTCAAGTGACTGCAAGCGCTGAACAGGTATACCTGTGGGATTAACATCCTGGGATATGCTGTATTTAACTTCTTCCAGTTTCTCTCTTTCATCCTACGTATACTTAAAAGCAATAGCAAAGGTTCAGGATTTGTTTCCCTATTCTAAAAGAAAAGTTTTATGGGGAGTTCTCTTTCCTAGATGAATCCAGGTAACCGCCTGTCATTTTTATTATTTAGTTCAAGTTGGTTTTAAAAAATACCGTCAGCATTTCATAGTCCTGAACAGCTCATAGCCAGGTAGTGCAGCAGGAGATCTGGGACAGCCACTGCTCCCAGACCGGTCTCTGCTGCTCTGCAGTATTACAGCCAGCCTTTTTGTGAAGGAGGAAGAAGTTCTGGCTGTCATATATTTTAAACCTCTCAGGGCCGTGTTTGCTGTTAGAATGATATAAGGCCAATTATAACTCTGCTATAATTCTGAAAGGGCCTGTTCAAAACCACACAGGACCTAAAATCCACGGATAGGCTTGTGGCTTTCATTGCGCTTGTTGTGCTGGATGTTACTCTGTGATCGGACTTGCATTTTCAGTCCTTGGGCTGTGTCTGCTGCAATGATCAGTCTGTAATCTTGAAAGCATCAAGAAACCCCAGGGTCAGCTGCAGCTGTTTTCCACCGCAGATCAACTCCTGAGTGCGCAGGATTACAGCCTGGACAAATTGGGACCCCATAAGAAAAGAGGTGTTTTGGAGGTTTTGCCTATTTTTTCTTTCTCCCTGAATTCAGCTGAAAAGGCGGAGAGTTCAAAATATGTTGTAAGGGTATAAGAGATGCAGAAACTGAAGATGTCTCTAGTAAACAGAAAGATAACTCAAATCTAACTTCAATGTGTCATCCAAATGGCTTGCAAAAGGTAAATAACTTTCAAAGAAAATTAAAAATTGAAACTAAAATTAAGACCGGAGTACTAAAATGCTGGTTTAATCAATCAGAGTGTTGAAATACCACCTCAAAGTCTCCTGATGTGTTTTCACCTTTCTGCTTAACTTACCATACAAGTTGCTGTGACCAGGCAATAAGTGCATTTTCTGTGAAAATCATACTTATTTTATTTCTCAGGAAGAAAAGGGAAATAAAGGGTGAGAGGGACAACGGGCAAGATGGAAAAAAGGAACTAAATGCCCTTCTAAAAAGCATATCCCATGTCTCTCTCTAATTCTAATAATTCTTGTGGCTCAGACTACTTTTCATAATCCTCCTCCTCAACCGTTGGCAACACACAGAGCTTTGCTTAAACAGAATCTTTCTGTGGTGAACCAAAGCAAGACGATTAAGTTTTCCGTAACAGGTGCCGGCTAAGTGAGACCCGCTGTGGCCCTGCAAATTTGTTCCAGACCTTTCAGTGTGCCGGCTCTTTCACAGAGAAGATCTCCTCTTACTGCTGAAACACAACGAATAGAGATCTCCCCTTTACTGCCAACCTGTTCCAAAATCCAAGATACCGGTGTGTGAGAAATAACAGATGAGCCTGAAAGGTTTAAAGGCCAGGGCTTGTTGGTAAGCAACCAACAGATCACATTATTCACAGCTAACACGAGGGGGGCTTCGATATGTTTTTGCGCATGGAGGTATGTCACCCCGATGGTGATATATAACGATGCTGTGCCCATGCAGCAATGGTACCAATTTATTACCATTGCTGAATTCTTTGGTTTGCAAACAAGGCGGGAGAGATAACGTGTTTGAACAGGAGGCTCCAGAGCAGCACCCGAGAACGATGCAGACAATGTGTTATCAGTCGCTTCGCAGTCCCATTGCCAGTCCCTGTGCACAGACATGGATCAAAGCAGGGGGAGTTAAATGGTTCGTACCCACTTTCCAGTGGTTTTCGCCTCTTCCATCGTCATAGATTAGATTAGAAATTAAAAGGCAGTTTTCCCAACCCTTCAGTCCAGTTATGATTAGATGGCTTTACTCCCAACTTTATTTTTCCCTCACCTGAATAGCGTGACACTCATCTCATGATATCAACAATATCTTAGACACTGAGAAAATAACGTGGAACAATTAATTAGGAATCGTACTAGCACAATGTTTGTGCCTGTTTTCCACATTTGGTGTCAAAGGAGCAGTCACTGTTGCCTAAGCATAAGAAAAACCATGGGTTTGCTGCTTAGCATTTGGTTTACTCCTTATCTGTCGTTTGAGGATGCTGTTTGGAGGCTGCAGGCCTTTTTTCCTGCTCCCCTCAGTGTTGCTCCTTCAGAAAAAAAAAGCA
The DNA here is from genome assembly GCA_020745775.1 of Theristicus caerulescens. NCBI lineage: Eukaryota > Metazoa > Chordata > Aves > Pelecaniformes > Threskiornithidae > Theristicus > Theristicus caerulescens. The sequence continues at coordinate 91,701,869 of CM036558.1, forward strand.
GGAGTAGCACCCTATCTTTGTCCGTCTGTTTTTTTTCCCAATGTATTCTTCCATGAATGTAATAATACCAGTAATGGAAAAGAAAATTATCTACAAAAAGGAAAAGGAAAGAAAAAAACCTCTGAGAGTCACTCAGATGTACTGGAATGAAAAGTCCTTATATGTTCCATCAACAAGGTCCAAATCTGCACGAGCCATAAAGATGAGACAAGACAGAAGAGAATATTTTAGCAGAAATGTGCACCTGACAATTGTCTGGATAAAACAGAGGGTGCATTTCCTTTGGAAGAGAGCAGGAATTAAATAAAGCCTTCAGACACAAATAGATGGATTACTTGCATCGTACGAGGATAAAAACTAAGTCTCCTGCAGAACGTAAGTAGACTTTGCAACAGATTAGCCAGGAGATGAATCTCAGGCAGAGCTGACAAACTGGGAAAGCATCTATCGTATCTCTCATGAATATTTGATGTGTGACTTGTTTTCCCTCTTCCGTTCCGTGTTGCTGTCTGTGTGAACATGTGAAGGTAAACCAAAGAAGGATGAAAAGGAACCGCTAACAAAGCGAACACGGACACAGACTCAAACACACAGCTTCGGAGGAGTTAACGTACCACTTGCTGGTTGGAGGCAGCCTAAGCACTTTACTCCTATGGCAGCAAGCCTACAGAAAAGAGAGGGGTTGTGATGAACTGCAAAAGTGTCAACAGAAAAACTGACAGGCTGCGAAGAGTCACAGAGACAGTGAGAGCAGGCTGCAATCACAGTAGGCAGGCTCTTCCAATACAGAGATAGGAATAGCTTCTGCTGTGAGCTGAGAAGATGTGCTTACCTGGGGGCGCAGGCACTGCCGGGGCACTCATCCAGCCACAGATTGCTCACAGAAAGAAGTTCCTCAAGCATTGACCATTGTGAGCCTCACGGAAGCTGTGGCTCAGAGATGAACCGCTGTCAGGGCTTAAATGGGCTATTAAGACCTCGTGTCAGAAAAGCAAACGATAGCAGCTAGTTTATGAATGGAACAGTCCACTGTGTGGGAGAAAAGACAGACCCGGGTGAGGCATGAGGAGCAAGCTGGCTTGAGATACGGAGGGAACATAACGCAGTGCTTGTTCTTATGTGATTTGTTTTGATCACTGTTTACAAAGATATCAAAGATCACGTAACGCTTGGTCCACAAGACATTTTGTCACTGGCTGTGACTACTGCAGTGTCATGAGGACCACGCACTACCATGCAATAAGCTTGCAATGAGCTTGGAAGAGCATTTGCCACCAATATGAGCCTCGAGTCATTCTTTATGGGATGAGAACAACATCGGAGCCTCCTCATAAGGAGCAAGTTGTTGCTCAATTGTCTGAGATCGCAGCAAGTGCTACGGCAGGGGATCATACTGGTGTTTCTTGCCCTTCCTCCCTGACAGCTTTGTGGCAAAGGTGTCTTTGACTCCCCTTCAGTCCTGTGCTAACATGAGCACCTTTCTAGAAAAGACCAATGCCAATTTTCTGGAGAATTTATGCTCAATATAACATCAAAGCTACCAAGTACATGGACTTTCTCCAAGAAAGAGAAATGACTTTACTCATGTCACAGACCCCGGGCTCTGGAGAACTGAGCAGGAACTGAATCTTCCACATCCACGGGTCTCACTGGTCACAGACACACATTCACAGCTGAAGCGATGAGTAAGGTCATGTTTGCTACCTTCTGCTGTGGGTTCTTGCCTCTGCCTCGGAGGTGGCAGTGATATACGTACATGCCTCCGCTGCTTGAGTGCAATGCATGATTTTTGCTTAGGAAGACGCATATACACTAAGATGAGAGGCTTTCCATTGGAGCCATGGGACTGGTATGCCCTGCTCCTGACTCCTGGTAATATGGTTAGCATAACCAACACCATTTCCTCAGACAAACGGCCACAATAGGGAAGCGCGCTGATCACGTATCACCTCCATCTCTCTTCCCCTTTCCAACGCTGTGGTTGTCACCAAGATGTGATGACCCGCATTAGAGAACAGCCAGATCCCCTGTCAGCATTGTGACAAGACTATTTGCCCACCGAGCATTGCTGCCAGGATGTGGTGACACCCATTATGGACCAGGGAAGTGTGACAGCACGTGAGATATTGCCTATACAATCAAGCAGCTGCAAGTCCTGCTGCTGGACAGCAAAACCCGTGATCCCCCAGTGGTCCGGGACGCATCCACCAGTGTTCTGTTCCTCTGAAGATTGAGTGAGTGGCTCATGTTCTTTTAGGTAAAGCCTGAGTCCAGATTACGATTACTCTGTCATGAACTGATTATTAGGAATCTGACTCAGTCTGCAGAGGGTCCCGGTGACTAAAAGTCTAGGTAACTAAAGACTCTAGGCAATAAGAAAGCTATACTGATTACCAGAAATTTGTCTTAACTGAAAGTATGATAATTGATAAAATCTTTGTGCAACAATAAGCGACACTAAATGCGAGAAATTGTAGACAGCAAGAAGCTATGCTGATAATTAAATATTTTACGTAATAATAAAGTTTAATTGTAATTACAACCCTGTGGCCAGTCCTCATTCTGCCAAGGATCCCTAAAAGAACCTGCCTGTCCCTGTAGCATTGGGTGACAGAGCCACCGAGTGTTCACATGCTCCATCCTGCCAGCTCCATCAGAAGGGCAATCATCTCCAGCTAGGAGGCAAAACAGCCAGCCAGGAAAGAGGACAGCTTCAGCTGCTGCAGGTAGCTTCACCACAGCGCAGCCAGCCGTATCCCCACTCAGAACTGCCTGCCATCTCTTCTCCTTGTGATACTGTTCACTTCCACACCTCAGATAATCACAGCTTCCACATTATCATTAGGAGAGACAGGCGCTCGCTTAGACAGGATTTACATGTGACTGGAGGAGACAGGCAGTTAAACAAGAAGGATAGTCCAGTGCATTCATCACCTTTGTGCTCAGAGGCCTTAGTTCAAGTTCTTGTTTTCAAGTACAAATGCAAGTCTGTCTTTGCCATATGCCGTGCAAGTCAGGGCAGGGTATGTCCTCAGGGGCAGCTTCCATTAAATATTTTGCTAGGAAGGGTTGTTCTCTTCCAGCTTGTCTTTCTGTGTCACCACATTTGGCTCCAGCTCCATTTGGAATCCAAATGGCCTAAACCTAGGCCAGGTTTAACGTGGCAGCACCTCCCCACCCACACTCTGGCAGAGTTTGTCTCTGGTCAGAGGCACAGATTTTGAACCTCGGTGTGCAGAGGTCAGATGCTGCCAGCCTAGAAGCAACCTGCCTTTACAGCAGTCTGACATTCTGCAGAGTTCTCCGAAAGACAGTCTGGAAACTTTGGGGAGTTGTGAGATTCCCATTTTTTATTTCTTCCTGCTAACTCTTTAAAAAAAATTTCCTTTATTTAGAAGTGATCTTGATTTGCCTAGTCTTAAGAGGCATCTCTTCCACATCTACCATCAGGATCACTTTTGTCAGCAGGAAGTGGTAAAGAAACGTCATTTTTCACTCTTCTTCAGTGCTCCGAGAATACAGAAAGGCGGGAAACTATGCTGAGGGAGGGAGAAGCACGGCCACATTTTATGTTACGTACATTGCAACATACAATGGAGCAAAATACTTTACCGGCCGACAGCTTCCGCTGAATTCTAGGTGATAATATTTTCAGTTTCCCTCTTTCCACAAGACACCAATCTGAACCTATGCCTCCTGCCCACTGAAGCAGAAATTAAGAAAACTGCTCTGCATCTACACTCGCTGACTTGTGAATGAGTTACAAGCAGTTAATATTTCACATTGGTTGCTAATTTTGTTTCTTAATATGTGTGTTCGGCATGTAAAATCACACTAACCTTTCATCAAAATTATGATTTATTTACTGTGTCTTACACAAAAATAAGCTCATACACCCAGGTCAGTAGCCTACATGTTATGTAACTGCAGTCTTCAAGGAAAATAATTGGAGCAATTAGTCTCCTGTATAAAAAAACAAATCTTAGCTCAAGACTCTTCAACTGCAAGTACAAGTCATGTCAAGCACATTCCAAGTCTGCAACACTGCTAAGATAAAGCAAACCTCTCAATGCGATGTTAAACAAGGGATGAATTACAGGACCTCCTTACAAAGGAAGACGCTTCCTATTCACTGCAAAAACATGAGAAGCAGTGTTATATATCCAATGGATACTTACAAAAAACAGTTGGTTTCTACCAACCCTAGGATAGCAAGCTGCCACCAAAAGCCCAACAGTATCTCTGGAGCCTCCAGACGATGCACTTCTCCTCAGCCCTGCAGCTTATAGCTCTGCTGGCTGGAACTGCTGCTACCCAGGAAGACAAGCCGTAAAACTGTGACGGCAAGGTGACCAGAAGCATCCTCAACGAGCGTGTGGAAGAAGACTGGGGAGTAAGGAAGGGATCCAGAACATGTGTTAAGACGCAAACCATTCGCTACGGCTCTGCCTGTTGAATTTGGAATAGAGGCAGGTGGGGCCTGTGGGTTTTCTTACAATGAAGCTGTATTCACATCCGCATCAGGCATCTATATGTAATTATTTTTTTCCAGGAAAAATGGGCTGAATATTGGCATTGGGATTGAACTGGGAGTGTAGAGGCACTGTGCAGTGAAGCAGAGAGTAACGTACAAATTGCAGCAGAGGACACAACTTCTGTACTCACAGCTCAGCTACACTCCATCATCTAGCACTACCCGTTTCATATTTCTCTCTGTGTTTGTCCTGGTAAATATCTATTGAATGAGCCACTTATATTCATACCATTTCCTATTTGGCTGAAAAGATAACCTTCCTGCTGCTTTTCAAATAAACAAATGGTGCTTCTAGGTCTACATTTGTTCTGTCTTCCTTCTGGTTTCCTTTTCAAGGTACTTTTCTTGAGCAAAAGGATGTTTTACGCTGCTTTGAATACAACAAATTTTGATGCGTCATCTTGTTAATTTGAAAGCACCTTCACTACTTATCAGAGGTTCTGTTGTTAAAGTAACTACCAGTAGTCTGTAGGAACTGTATTTTTTCAAAAGACCAATCCTCTTCTGAAAACAAGTACTGGATTAACGTCTAACGGGGAGTAGGTCTGAGCAGCAGAAACTGCAAAAAGAGGACAAATCAATACCTGGTGGCAAGGTCAGCTCTATTAGATGCAATACTCCTTGCAATGTCATAATGTTGTAATAACGCGAGGTAAGAACGTTCTAAGCTTCACAATAGCCATCATCCTTCTTCACACCAATTTTTGCATTTTATGTGCCAAACATATGTACACTGAAAACAAATACTTAAAAGCAATGTACAGCAAATAGCCTCCATCACAAGTTCTTTGTAAGAATGAGGCTGTGGAGGCTACCCTTTCTGCTAGGAACGAGCAAGATAAATCCAAGGCGTGTGAATATGCCTTTCCTAGTAAGACAGCACAAACAAGCCAACAGGTCCATCACGGAACCTGCAGAGCACTGAGATCATTTTAAGTTTCAAAAACAACGAAACATCAGAGCTAGGGATGATTTTCTAAATACAAAGGTAACTAAAACGTGTTTTTTAACAGCCATTTTCAACAGCAGGATAAATCAGAACAGGTGAGAAAGAAGGTGCTAACAGAGAGTACTTACTGATCTGTAATAAAGTTTTTGATTTTGTAAGATTAATAACAGTGGCTTCCCTATACCACTTTTAATACCCAACTCCTTCTACTGGCTGTGAAATTTCGTCCCAATTTATGCGTCCTTAAAATGACTACTCATACAGAGGTATTACATCAAAAAAAGTGTTGCTCAAAAAGGGCGCAATGTATTCTTAAGAAATATATATTAAAAAGGATGAGCAATCTGCTCTTGAAAAATTAGAAGAATGTTGCCCAAAGGAACCTCCCAAATAAAGAAAAAGTTGTAGCAACAAAGACTGAGATTTTTTCTTTTTCCTTTTTTCTGTTTTCTTTTTTTAACCTTGGAAGGAAACGTGAGGAAGCCACAGTAGTAGCAAATGAGTAGTTCACCACTTGATCTTAAAGTCATTTATGGATTAGTACGCAGTTAAGTAATTACTGGGCTGAACAGAACAACATTCAACATGGTAACAAATTACTGTAATGGTAAAAAAAAGGTTTTTTTAAAAAGGAAGATCAAAGGAGTAAAAAATATGTCTGTATTTCAGATTCTTGGATAGCGCTAGAAAGGAAATCACCCAAAGCCAGGAGCATACTCATTAGGATGTACAATAGAAACATGCCTCAATAGCCTTGACGAGCAGGAGGTAGAGGTAGGCGTAAGAACAACCCAGGGCACAGATTCACACCGGAGTTGTGCGCCGTGGGCAGATATTCCTGAGATCAGCTTTATAACTAGCCACGCTGCTCATGCAGCTGCAGAGAATCCTTACACTTGCATAGAATCATAATAACGTATCCTATTTTTTTGGTGCGTCTTATCTTTCATGAGCACAAAACACATTTCTAAGGCTCTGGGGTTTATTTTTTGACTGTAAACTTTGCATCACCACAAACGTTCTTTCTAGTAGCCTGGCACAGTAAGGCCCCTATCCCGGCAGGTGTGGCAGGCCTCAGAACTGTGGTCCTGCAATACTTAGCCAGGAAGCAACCCCTGTGTACCTGCTCTCCAGGTAGCTCCAGGTAACAGCACAGTTTCAGTGGGCCCATTTAAAAGCTGGCAAGGCAGGCACGGGAGGGGACGAGTTGTCGTCGCCGTCAGCAGTGCCAAGAAAAAACTCTGGCACGTGCAAGGCAACCAAAAAGAGGAGAGCGAGCGTGAGGCACCTGCCATGTTAGCAACCAGCAAATAAAGGACTTCTGCGAGCCTGGAAAGATCTTGTAACAGGAGTTTAGCGTATATAAGCCTGTGTTTACACACCCACCTGAGCAAAGGCTGTATGGTAGTATGTCATTAACAAACATGACACGGAAGGTTCCACTAAATAAGCAAATAATTTCTAGGACATAACAAAAAGAAGGCTTCTAGGGACAGATGCCAACATGAAATATAAATTTCCCTGGAGGAAAAGAATACTGAAGAAACAGAAGATTACGCCAGAAGAAAAACGATCAAAATGCTAAAAAACAGAAAGAAAGGAAAAACACGGGAGTATGTGTACGTGTGCATCCCGTTAGAGCTGGCTGGTTTTTCTGCTGGCTCAGGCCCCATGGCCACTGGGGCAACCACTCAGGACTGCGGCAGGGCCCTGCTGCTAGCTGGCCACTGCCCGGCGCTGCCTGTACTCGCACTCTGGTTGGGGTGTGAGATGTTTTCTGTTTGAGTAGGCACATTCCTTAAAGCTACGCTCATGCTGCAATTGTTTACAAAGCTTTCCAAATGTTTTCTATTATTACTTAATTCATTAATTTGAATTAATCAGTTAAATTGGTTAATGAAGGGGAACGAACGAATGAATACCAAAAAATGTACTTGATTTCAGGACTTGTATTTCTAGGCAATGATAATTCTGTAGCTACATTTGTTACAAAGTTTGACTGTATACCCCAGTTTAGCATTGGTCCTTAATACTAAATAGCATTAAGTATAGGCATACAGAGATTTCCGAGCTGTTTCTCTAAAATCAAGCCTTTCCTCTGCATCTCCACTGTAACATTAAATTTTATTTACACGTTGTTTTGGAAACTTACTGATATGAGGGTTTTTTCCCCTCAGATTTAGATCATCGATAGGATGCTTTTAATTATTAACCTTTTAATATTTGACATAAAGACATTGTTAACACCTTCCTAGTTTCTACCTTTCATGACAGATGTCTCAGAAAGATATTCTCTAGTCATCATTTCTTTCTTTACAAAGATCCATTCTTTTGTTCCCTGCGTGTTTCCACTTCCTATGCACATTCTGTAAAATTAACTCGTCTTCTAGGCTTGGGCAGCAAATACTGTCATCTGATGGAACACCCTGAGTAGGTGTCAATAGCCACGGCCAAAAGATACGCACACTATTCCTCTTGCTCTCCCACAAGTTCTCTTAGATGTTAGTTTATCTCTTATTACAGTCCAGGCTTACTCATCATCTCCTGTCTCAGACCTGTCACTAGCCATCACTTGAATGAGTCTTCCTCCTGGCCCGGTCTTTGCATGTCCCATCTCAATCACGGCACCTGCCGAGGAGGTCTGGTAGACATCCCCTATGTCAGCTGCCTAAAATACATGAAAGCCGCATTACCTGGGGGCTTTTGTATTTGTTAGTAAACACATGAAAGCTTGCAGTGAAAGGACATCATCCCACCATCCCATCATCCTCCCCCCCCCGCCTTTTTTTCTTCCTGTTAAAGATGCAGCCACAGGAGCTGGGGAGGAGACCTGGGAACGTCACATGTTGAATAGTCAGTAGAGAGTCTCAGGAAGCTCAGTACCATTAATTCTGAAGTAACAGAACATACAGAGGGAGGGTGGAATTAAGCCTCCAAAAATCTTAAGGGCCAAACTGATGGACTTAGTCTAAGCAACCTTGGTGGCACTGTTGAATGAAAATCTCTGTTTAATAAGTAGTATGATCAAGAATAGCAAGAAGTTTGGATCCAATAAGAGCAAGTTGGTGAACTATATGAAAAATATTCTAGTGACTTTTGATCAATTGTTGGCACAGTTCTGGAATATTCAATATTCTCTCAGATTTTCACTTTCAAAAAGACTTCACTGCCCTCCTGGAGTTTAAGAGAAGATTTCTCTTCAAAGGCACTTACCCCCTCCTCTAGGGAAGATTCAAATGAGTGGGCCTGGTTAGCTTTGAAAACAGAACAACATGAGGGAAGCCAAGGAAAGGATAAGGGAAAGAAAGAGGAAAGGCAGAAGATAAAGAACTTCTTTCTGGTTTTCAAATTTCAAAAGCCCAAGAGGGACTACTGCATGAAATTAAAAGATAGCAGATTTAAAACAGACAGAAGGAAACACTTTTTCACATGATGTGTGGTTAAAACTGCAGAAAATATAACTACCACAGGAAGCACTGCAGTCAAGAACTCAGCAAGCTTCTGATGGGTTTGCAGATGTATAAGGATATCAAACATACAAGAGCAATTTAAAACTGCTGAAAGGCACATGCGTTTCTTCAGGGAAAACTGTCCAAGCATTTTAAAAGTGCACAAAGAAATGTGCTAATCAGAGTGAGATACAAAGAAAAAGGTCTCCGCAAGATAATGCACCCGCAGGATGCCATTAAAGAAATGTCACCTCCTCCCAAATCCTTTGCATTCATTCTCTCTCCTTCCCTTTAAAGGAACGGCACAGAAAGGGACAACATGAGCCCCACTGGAAGACCAGTTCCTTTACGGTAGTGTCTGAGATGGAAAGGCGTCTGCCAGCCACGTCCCCAGAGTGCTGGCATTTCAGCAGCCTTCGGCCTGTCCAAGGTGTCCGGAAATGTATCTTCACCTTGACATTCATATACCTCATTCTACGAGTAGCTGGATCGTTTCTCATTTTCTGAGCTCAGATGGTTTTTAAAAGCAGAAAGTACCATATGTAATATTTCTGTAATTTCCCATCTCGCTTTTTTACATGACTAGGTAGTCATAGCAATGATGCTTGCTCCCTGTTATGTCACGTAACTGTACCTGCACGGCCATGTGTCAGAGAAAAGAAAATCTAAAAACTGTGAGTTTTTTTCATTTAAATGAAGCAGTTGTCAACAGCACAACTGAGTGCAAATGAGGACAAAATGTGGGGAGGTGTTATAAGTAACTCAACAGTAGCATTACTCTGATACTGAATCTCTAGCCTTCCTAAACAATACGCTTCACTGCATTTTTTTCTAGGATCTCTTTTCCATCAGTTTTAGCCTGTTACTTTACATCCTGTCCACCAAGCAGGAAGAGATTATTCCCTTCCTTTTTGTAGCATCTGTCTATGCATTTTAAGATGTTACTGTATCCCTCGAACTCCAATTACGTGACAGTATTGCTAACCTCAGTGCTTGACGTTACCCTAGCAATCAGACAGTAGATGGTACTTGGTATATAAGAAAAAGAATTTTCTAAAGCATAAGGAATCTCACAAACCCAAGTTTGGCAAGACTGGCTTGGCACTCTGAAATGCTGATAATAACCCTCACTTAGGGTTATACGTATTCCAGCTTCTACTGGAATGCAGGGTTACTCCTACTATGGCTTCAATTGTCTCCAGTGTTAAGATCAGAAGAGTCCCAAGTCTTGTCTCTTTATACTCTGAAACTGTGACTGAAACCTTGCCACCTTATCTTTGTTCAAACCACTTCAAACCTTCCTAACCTCTCTGCTTCATATCCAGTCTTGTGAAGATAGACAGGGAGATACATCCTCTATAGAGGCTCTTTGATAAGTTACACGGTACTGGAGTCACATGTTTTCCTTCAGGTCACACCATGTTCCTATGTCCAGAAGTACAGCACGACATTTCACTGATGGAGAATCAATGGGAAAACATACTATGTGCTGCCATTAATCCTCATATCTGTTGTCGTCTTCTTAGAGACAGAATCTCTCTAATTGTCTGCCTTTGAAACTGCAAAGAATAAAATCAGGAATAAAGTAATACATCTGATATAAAACAAGAATAAGAACATTAAAGTACATTTGGCTCCCTATAAACCATCCAGTTCCTCTGAAAAGATACAACCAGGAATGGTAAAACTAAAACCTATTACACTTTCACAAAGCTTAGCAAACTTTCCCTGAATTTTAAAAACAAATGTTCCTTTGAAAAGCAAGAGGGAAAAAATTGTATAGTATTATGTAGTAGTAAACTGTAAGAGCAGCCTTGTAAGAAGTGTACAATGCTCTTGCCAACTCTCTGACAAAGAAACTAACACTAAAAACCTAATTTACCTTTCAAGTAATGGCTATCTACCATAAGACCTCTTCTCCTGTTTATTTGTTTGTGAACAGGTGGAGATACAATCTGCACAGGATCAAGAAAGAAGGTGAAAAACGTACAACAAAACAGTTGTTGCATTCAAAATGTTTTCTACAGGAAAGATATATTTGCAAAGAGATAAAGCATGTAACCAGCATGAGCATTAGTTAGATGGGAAGACACTCAGTGGAGGAACACGGGAGGCCTGTGTACATGCAGAGGCAATGGACTTTTAGTTGAGCTGAATAACAGGGTTGTGATTAGGCGTGCTGGTTTTGGCTGGGATGGAGTTAATTTTCTTCACAGTAGCTGGTATGGGGCTATGTTTTGGATTTGTGCTGGAAACAGTGTTGATAATACAGGGATGTTTTAGTTACTGCTGAGCAGTGCTTACACAGAGTCAAGGCCTTTGCTGCTCCTCACCCCACCCCACCAGTGAGGAGGCTGGGGGTGCACAAGAAGCTGGGAGGAGACACAGCTGGGACAGCTGACCCCAACTGACCAAAGGGATATTCCCTACCATATGACGTCATGCTCAGCATAAAAAGCTGGGGGAAGAAGAAGGAAGGGAGGGACATTCGGAGTGATGGCATTTCCCTTCCCAAGTAACTGTTACGTGTGATGGAGCCCTGCTTTCCTGGAGATGGCTGAACACCTGCCTGCCAATGGGAAGTAGTGAATGAATTCCTTGTTTTGCTTTGCTTGCATGCACGGCTTTTCCTTTACCTATTAAACTGTCTGTACCTCAGCCCCCGAGTTTTCTCACTGTTACTCTTCCAATTCTCTCCCCCATCCCACTGTGGGGGAGTGAGCGAGCGGCTGTGTGGAGCTTAGTTGCCGGCTGGGGTTAAATCACAACATTAGGATACAGTGGAACTAAGTTGTGTTTGTTGTATAGGTTGGACTAATTTTTTTCACTTAGAAATGATGGTATTACAAAATACTGTTGGCCATATATTTATATACACATATGTGTCACGGATGAGTGAACTCTGTTGAATCACACTTTTGTAATAAGATTTCTATTAAAGTCACTATTTACAAATATCTTTGATGGTGATTCTTTGAGTGGCCTAACCACTCATCCATGACAATATGTTATCTGTGATTGAAAAAGAAATATATCATTTTTCGTGCTTCAGAAGAATGAAGCGAATGCTTTTTGATGTATAATGGAAGGAACAGAGCAAGAAACATATTGTAAAGGGAGAATATGGAAAAGACTGAAGCAACAGGGAAATTTCCCAGGAATGTGTATCAATTGGCCATCCAAAGAAAGTCTCTGACAACTTAAAAAAACTTTAGCAATTTTCTTTCCACTACAGTGTAACAACTCACCATCTCAAACGTCATGACCCATGCCCTCACTTACTTGCCTTGGCTCTGCATACTTCCCATGAAACAAAGTTCAACAGAAGCCAGCTTACTAGTAAAGGGGGAAGGTAAAATACATCTCAAGTTTTCTGCACTTTCACAAGATTAATGTGCCAGCTTGCAGCCACATTTGAGAACTGTCCTGTTCCGTCTCCTTATTTAACCCCCACCATTTTCCAGCAGCAGAGCTTTCAGCAACCTCTTTGTTAGCAGAGCTTTTATATTATCTTCTAAACAAACAAACAGATGAAACTCCCACCTACTCCAGTCCTGCTGTTTCACTCTCGTAACTTCACAGTATGGGACAGATAGGAGAGATGGCAGTCTGTGTTACCAGTGAAGCAACAGTTTTACCCCATTATGTGTGCAGAAAGGACATAGCTGCATAATTAAAAATCGACAGTCCACCCCTTGGTCTCAGTAAATCCCCTATTCATGCAGCGGACATTCCAGTTTCCTCACTTTGCTTTTAGTCTGCATTACTGGGGGGGGGGGGGGCGGTGTGTGTGTGCACACTGAATGTCAGACTTCCAGGATGCTCTTCCCCCAAGTGTCACTCTCCTGAGGAAACCTTTCAGCACGCATCACAGTTATACTGGAAACTTGTTTTTCATCGCACTTTCATTAGGGTATCTATTCTTTTTTTTCCCTTTTATTTAGCATTGACATAAACGGTAAATTTATGTAACATAAATGGTAAAAATTGTCAGTTTATACCCCTTTCCTTTTCCAGCTATCTCTCTATGAACAGCAGTCCCAATTTCATCATCTTCTTGCTCCCTGAACCCCACCAGTGTCAAAATAATTTTTGCTGTTCTAAATTTAGCCACACATAAAATTATAATGTCAATGTATGGGGACGGCTCCAGTTCCTGTTCCATAAACAGGACCTCTACAAGAGGACAAGCCCAATGTGACACATTTACAATGGAACCAAGCTACAGGAACAGGAGAACTGAATTTTCAAACAAGTAAGAACTTTTTTCCTGACCAAATTTGAAAAGGTTAATAAAATCCCCTTGTCAGCTGGGATTCATCTCCTAGATTCCCCAGTATGCCATCATTCAGAGGTACTGCCATCCCTCCAGACTGGTTCACTTTACCAGCAGTGCCCTCAAGTCAATTTTTAGAAGCAGCTAAGAAGAGATTCTCTTAAAAATGTTGGGAATTGCAAAGTTTTGATTTTAAAATACTTCGTGAACTCTTGACTATCTCAATCAACAAAATTGGCTTAAGCACATATCAATTAAAATAGAATTACATTTAGCATATTATGCTGCATTTCTAAATGCTCAGTAGCTTAATACTTAACAAATTATGCGGACTTGTCGATTGGATTATTTGGTGAAGTACAGAGGTAATTTCACTTTCAGACATTAGTGAGTTTATCCTTACCTGTTTGGAGATTTCACTCGTTTTCCAGGTACTTTGGAAACAGATATTTTCCCTTATACTCTTCCCGTCTTGCGAGGAAGAGGTCACCAGAAGCAGCTAAGGAATTTTTATCTCAAGAAATTTCTAGGGCTTTTCCAGTAACTATCTGTCTGGTCTTCATTGCTACTGTGCTTGTCCTGCACTTTTTCGTTAATCATTAACCACGTGTAGCACTGTGTTCATGAGCTTTATCAGTCATTCTTTCTCAACGAGGGGGAAAAAAAAGACTACCTGTGAATTCACTCAGCGGCAGTTCCCGGGCATTAGGGTGGGACGGACATGGGGCTTCTCCCTTACGCACAGAGCCTTGCTCAAGTGAAAACGCAGTGGGTGCCAGGGAGACGCGGAGCAGAGAGCGCCAGCAGCCCCGGCAGATCCCGCCTCTGCCCATTTGAAGCCAGGGGATTACGTTGATGCAAACATCTACGTAAGTGAGACGTCGGGCGGCTCACACTATACAGCAAGCGGGACGATGAAGGACACACCGAGGCCAGGCCCCCGGGGCAGCGGCAGCCCTCGCCGCACCCAGGGCCTGGCCGGCGGCGGCTCCTCCCGCCTCCCGCTGCCTCAGGGGCGGGGTGAGGCTGCCGGCCGCCCCGGCGCTGCCGAGAGGCGAAGCCCTCACGCTCGCAAACGGGAGGCGTGCTCCCCTTGGCGGGGGACGGGCACCCCGCTGCCGTCGGGGTCGGCCTCGCCCCGGGCGGCACCGCCAGCCATTAGCCCGCGCCGCCATTTGCAGCCGGTGCCCCGCGGGAGGCTGGCGAGCACCCGACCTCCGCTTAGAGCTGTTGTACTGCTCTTCTACAGGAGACAAGGCCCAGGGCGCAGCCCCGCTCGGTTGCCGCCGTAAAGCAAAGCAAAGCAAACCATGAAGGAGGGGAAAAAAAAAACCAACAACAAAAACTCGCATGTTCAACGCAGGACCGTCAGAGCCCACCGACTCGGGCTCCATCGTGCGGCCCAGCCGTGGCCGCCCTCTGCCGGCCTGGCCTGGCCTGGCCTGGCCTGGCCGCCGGAGGCGGCGGAGGAGGCGGGCTGGGGGGACGGGACGGGGGGCCCTCCCTGCCGGCAGCTCTCCGGCATGGGGAACGAGGCAAAGTCCGGGCTGTATTGCAACTGGCCTGCACCGAAGTGCCAGACATAGCTGCCTACCTCCCTATTTATTTACTTATTTTTCCTCTCGGAAGACCGGTTTTTTGTCCTGACTCACTCCAGGAGGGAGACTGGGGATTAGCAAAATGGGAGTTCACCATCACAAGCTCCTGTTTGTTGGGGGCTGTCGTTCCGCTGGGAGGGTTCGGAGCCCCTCGCAGGGCAGCAGCTGCCGGGGGGCCAGGGTGAGCCTGCGCCCAGCCGCCCTGCGGTGTGTGCTGCTGGGGGGCCCTTCGGGAGCCGGCTCCCCAGGGATGATCTGGGACCTAACCGGGGTGAGTGCCAGCATGGGCTCTTCCCCTTCTCTCCCTGCCTGACCAGCAGTGGCCAGCCAGGGAGAGCCTCGCAGGCCGGCCTGGTCCCCCTCGGGCCTGGCCTGCTGCCCCAGCACAGCCCTCTCCCTCCTGCTGCACTGCACCTTTCAGTGAGAAAAACCGCCTGGCCTCAGCAGTCCTGCACCGCTTTCTGTTCCTTAGCTCCCACCCAGTGGGAGGAAAAGCCATCTTGTACCCGGGAGAAGCCTTCACAACCCACCCCTGGGCACCACCGAACAAAAAGGCCTGGAGACACTCATGTATGTGCAACTTTTAGGATACCTGCTCCTGACTTGCAAGTGAGCAGTTTCTATTCCCAGCCTAGTGCTCATTTTAAAGGACGAGGCATAAGCTCAGCTCAGTCCCTGTCATTTATCACCCTGTTTGGGGGCCGAATGAAGCCAGACACTACCCTTGTACCGCTTCAGGGCCCCGACGCGCTCTGCTTTGCTGTAGCAGCTTCCTCAGGCAGCCCCCGTGCCCCCAGCACACCGTCCCGGCGGCAGGCTGGGGGGCACAGCTGTCGCAGACCCTGGAGGCATCGCCTTCTGGGGCAGCGGGGAGCAAATTCAGTGCTTACCTGGCCGTTTCTCTGAGGGTAGCCTTAATTCAGTGGAAGGGAGCCTGCAGTTGATGGTAGCACAGGCTTTCTGGGTCTTTCCTCAGCTATGAGTGCCACCTCCAGTTGTTTCTGTATGAGCTGGCCCTCATGTGGACACACGTACACTGGGTCAGATCAAAAATATCTCTAGCCCTTGTCTAATACTTAGCAGTGGACGTGTAAGGAAGAAAGAGTACAACTATGGGCTGTCAAGTAATGATTCTTCCCCTAAAGACTGCTCCTGGCACTTGGTGGCATGTGGCCCATGGACTTCCAGAGTGAAAGATGCCGTCTTTGTAGTTAACGTCCACCAGCTGAGTTTTCTCTATCATGATGTTTAAGCTCTTTGTGAACTCACATGAACTTTTGCTATGTGCTACGTTTTGTGGTGGAGAACACTAGAGCTTACACGAGCAGTCTATGAAGAAATATTTCTGGTTTTCCTGAACTGGGCCCCTGCACACTTCAGGTGATCCTCTGCGACCTTTGTATTGAAAGAGATCATAATCAAATGTTTTGTATTCTGCTCAGCTGCCTATGTTTTTCTATAAGTCTATTATACTGCCCTTGGTCTCTGCTTTCTAGTTGGCTGAACCGTCTTACTGTATTTGATTGTTCCTCTGACCATCCTGCTTGCTCTTCCTTGTGTCTATTTCCATTTCTACCACATCCTACGCCACACCCAAACCATCACTTGGACAACACTGCCCAAGAGTAATTCTTTTCTCCACTCTGTTTCCCTCCTGGTCTAGCTCTTCCGAGCCCTCTTTTCTTAAGAGTTATACCTCTGACTGCACCTGAGTTGAGCTTCAGAGCCCATAAACCCAGGCTGGACTTTGACTCAGAGCTGGCAGCTGCGTTTATAATTTCACCTTCCTGGTCCCCAACTGTGGCACCAGAATCTTGCAGCCAACAGATGGAAAACAGCTGATGATAGCAAAGCATACAAACCTGGGTAACCAACAAGTGTCCTAAGGCCCTGTTAATCACAGCTCAGTGTCTTGTGATGAACCAATCTTTCTTGCTCAAACATCTGCTAGTATCTGTGCAAAATGATGAGCCTTTAGAGCAGAATGTCTTCAGGCTAAGAGTTTGCAATGTGTTACACAAACTAATTTGTTTTGAAGTCTCAGATGTGACTAATCGCATTATCTAATGAAAATCATATAGCTCTTGGACATAGTTGTGGTTATATTAGGTTTTCAAATACTAATTAAATTGGGCTCCAAGTTAAGAAAGGAAGACACAGGATTTAGGATGCAGAAGCAACCCAAATTAAGGCAATGTGGATATTTCAAAGACAGACATCTCTTTTCTTCATCTGCTGATATTGTTACCCAACTTTCCAAGATGTTAGACAAACAATGCCTGAGACACAAAGCAATCTACAAGCTGGATGTTAACAAACCAGATTAAAGCCTCGCTACATTAGCAATAACGTAAACCCAAAGTCATCTAAAGTTCGACTTACTTGAAGGGAAATGGCTCAGCTGGTGATGTTTTTCTCATCTGGTTTTGCGGGTACAGGCCGAAGCAGCGATTTGGTGTTAAAATAAACCTGACTTTAGGGTTCTGCGTATCAGGATAAAAGTGCCGCAGCCACATGCTGTGAAACACTGGTCTGATACAAATTTACGCATAGGTTCAAATGCATTTAAGCTGTTTTGCCAGGTGAACTTCACGCTAGAAGGCTTCACGTGGGATCAGATGTCTGATTATGTCTGTTGTCCTGCAACTGATGTAAAAGCAGCACAAACCTACTAGCACGCAATTAATTCTGATTCCATTTCTGACCCAGACTGATTTTGTACTGGTGACGTTCTGATAGCACAGGTACCTGCTGTTACCGTCTAGGGCCAGATTTCACAGGGATCATTTTGCACTTGCCACAGCTGTGGGCAGTCTGGACAAACATGCAGACGTTGGGCAGGCTTACCAACACCTTTTGCCTGGGCTGCCTTTTTTTTCATGCCATCTTCTTGTTTGTTCCAAACGTAATATATACCATAAAGTAAGGTGGGGTTTGGGCGTTGGGTTTTTTTGTTTGTTTTTTACAGGTTTATGTAGAATGATAGTCCTTGGCTTTTAATGGTTACAGAGGGGGCCAATTTCAATGGTAGCACAGCTTCCTTTAGCTAAGCAAGAAATAGGCATCTTCAAACCTTTTGCAAGCAAGCAGTCCCCTTTGTTCAGCTCAGCGAAGGAGCAAGTTCCTCCAGGCAGGATAGTGAACTCTAAGCACTTTAACATGCATCTCCAGAGAGAAAAATTTTGGGGAATATCAAAACCCAAAATAAGTACTCTGCCTTTATGTGCTGATGAATGAATTTCATAATGCTAACATGTAACTCATGCCCCAGTGCAATACAAACTCGCATGAAGACACAGCATGCAGAAGCCAGAGTCTGACTAAGGCTTGAGGTGGAATGCATTTGATGGCTTCTATGGATTAGCAAGGCAGAAACAGGAGAGGATTGTGTCCAACAAAAAAGCAAAACATTTCCAGCCTTCTATTATTCTGTCTACCAGAAGAACCACCAATCTCCCGCCAAAACCCAGCTTTTTTAAGCAAAAACGTATTTTGTGCAGATGTGCTGTTCCACCCAAATGCTGATGGACCATGCAAATACAAGGATTACAGGGGTAAATAATTGCTTTCTGAAAGTACTATTGAAAAGTTTTCTGATCCAACAGCTATCAGGCCAAGAAAGTGCTTTATGCAGAGTGTACATTTTCAGTGAGTTACAGGTTTGTTTTACGACCCAGAAGATGCTGATGGTCTATTTCCTGATTTGATTCTAGCAGCCTTCCCAAATGAATATGGTAAATAGCATAGCAGACTATCGCCAATAATGTTCCTCAAACAAAAGGGATGAACAAGTTCTTTTTTAAATAAAGGACAGTCTGTCCTAATAGGGACCATAAGACAGAACAGCCAGAATAAAGACATCTTGGGGCTTCTGTCTTCCTCTTAACTCTTCTTAAAGGCTGTTTAATATAACCCACCCCAAATAACCCAGCTTTAAGGCAAGAGACACCTGGTGTATAGATATATCCAAAAGAAGACATTCATTCCAATATAAAATGAATAGCATTGTATTAACGTTTATTTCTAATTACAAGAAACAGAATATCAGTCCCTTATTTGTACAAAAATACCTGAAAGATTACAATTAGGTTCACAAGCCAAAAAGCTATTTACAGTATGAAGCAAAGCATATTGAATAAAGGTTTTGTCTCTTAAGTTAATACCTTTTGCATTCCCTGAAACTTTAAACTTTATTCCATTTTACAGTCACTAAATCTTGCATTGTGACAATATAATTTACGATAAGCAAGTCTTGCCACTGGAAAGGTGCATTGATTGGTCAAACTGTCAGGTATTTAGTGCAGAAAAGATAAGACAAAACATCTAAACTGAGGCACGTGTTTCTTCAAGATTAATTAACAAATAAAAAGTTTTTTGTACTTTAACACCTATCGTAACATAACTTAACTAGTAACCTCATTACCAAAACGGTTTGGCATTTTCCTTCTCAACATATTCAAGATTGCTACATGAAGTATTTATTTAGAAAATAAAATCACAGGCAAAAAGATAAAAATTCAACAGGCTCCAAAACAACCCTGAGCATCCCCTTTACATTCATGTCATTTAAATACAAAAATAAGAGTCAAATGTCCTTCAGTCCTTGGTATTCTGAGCTGGCAGCCAGCTGAATCTGTTGGAAAACTAAGGTGGTATTGACTGTTTTCCAGCAGAAAGAAGACAAAGCAGCGATCTGCTTAAGTAAGATTGTTGCCACTTTGAAGGTGGTCACTTTCTCAAAACAGCTCACTTTAGCTGGGAAAAGTACAAAATACTAAGTCAACCATCTACATACAAAAATCATGATTCATAGTCAAACTTTTATTCTCAATTTAAATAAGATGCAAGTTTTTTTTATAAATATGAAACACTGCAAATACTATCCGCCTACTGGGAAAAATGCATGGTTGTCACTAAGCTATGTAAACAGAAAAACTGAAAACTACAGCATAAATGGTCTTATTAAACTGGTAATGTCGTCAATACAAGTATCTTTTTTCTCCTAATAGGGGCCAAATAGAAGCATGCAAAGTGAAGTCAGACTTAAGTTAGCTTAATTTCAAGGTTTTAAAATACGTTGTCTAGAAAGCAGGAACACTCATTTCACTATGTACAATTAAAAAAAAAAAACCAACAAAAAGGCTTCTACTAAAAACAAAATCAAGTTTCTTCATTTTTAATATCTAGACATTAAATGGAAAAAAAAAAACCTAAATGTGTTCTGTAAACTAAAATACAGTGTTTCTATACCATTGACATAGTTATAAGCTGATATGGACAACTCAGGCAGGTTATGGTTTGTCTTAAGCTATTCTCAACACTACATGAAGACCTAAAAGTCTAGGATTGGATTTCCTTCTTTACCCTTTCAGATGGCTAGGATTTCAAACCCAGTGGCAAGTATTAGTAAGGATGAACTAGCCTGCGTAAATCATTTACCATCTTAAGAATGCTCCGTTCTGCACTACGCTCTGCAAGTTCCCAGGGTGGAACGCTTCTCGCTCTGGCTAACTGCGTGAAGCCCTGGGAAGTTCGTTCAGCAACAGTTCCTGCGCCAACCGCCTTGCTGAAAGAATGGTGCTTGCAATTGCAGGATCAAGGTGGGACTCGTCTAACTTTAAGCCTGATTTATCATCAGAAAAAGTTGTCGTGTAACCATTAAATAATTGATTTAAACATTCACAATAAAGCAGTTCTGATGACAAACCAGCACCAGAGCAGGATACATGCTTGTCTGCCATAGGTACTGGCGTGCTTTAGCGTGTATGACACAGGGATCACCAGTTACCTCGATGGATGATACTGCCAGCAGCTAGTTCACAGTCAAACGTGCTTCCATTCCCAGTATGTTCTTTCTCACCATGTAAACTTGCATGGCCCTACAGAAAGCAGAAGGGGTGCAGTTCTTTTTATGCCCTATTCCCCAGGAGAGCTTTGTGTCACTGTAGCTTTATTATATGGAAAGAGCTCTTTGAAACAGTCTGAAAATTCAAGGAGCTATAAAGCTAAAAACACTGTTTTTTTTGTTTTTATTTTGTCATACTAAGACTATCCGCAGAAGAATCTTCTCACAAAAAATGGTGGTTTCAAATACAAGTGTAGTCATTCGGTCCTATTCTATTTAGTAACAGTAAGTTTCCTCAGGAAAACAGTCAAAAGGCTGTAAAAAACAAACCACCGCTCCAATAATAAAAATTTGTGCATAGAATCTAATACAGTCTTTGCATGACTGGATGCCACTAATATGCCATCAACATACTACAGCCATAATGCTACAAGTCAACAGTTTTAAGAGTATGTATATGGTGGCATGTTCTTTTAGAATTGTATCCTCATTGCTTCTTCAAAGACATCTGTAGATCATCAAACCTCAGGTCTCCAGAGAAGTTTTGAGACACGCGCGCGCACGCGCACACACACACACTTCTTGATTTTCTTCTAGATCCTTTTAGGCTGAAGCATTCCATATATTTTAGGGTGCAGATTAATACCCAACTCCTGCATGAATTTTAAAAGCCACATCAGCTCCTAATATAGGCTGCATACAATATCCGAAACAAAGGAGGAGTGCAAAAAAAGTGATCAATACAAAAAGTAAACACACTAGTCTTAATTGTCAAGATTATTCCAGGGCAAGAGTTCTTTTCAAAGATTTCTCTTCATACTTGTTCCTGTTAAGCGGCCCAGCCAAGACAGATTCCAGTTTTGTTTCAAATTTACTCATGGTTTTACATACCCTCCCCCCATTTTTGGGATGCTGGGACACTCAGCAGCAATCACTCTTAGGTGTTAGACAAACCAGCAATCTTGGTCTGTTGGCACCTGTCGAATCCATCCCTTTCAGAGTCCCAAGGTGCATAATATTTTTATTTGTTTTTGCCAACTTACAAATCTGCCAATTCCCCAGTGTCAACGTTCTCTTACAATTACTCTTCTAGCAAATCCAGTCTTCAGTGAGAGTCAGATTTGAGGTCATAAGGCCACTCGGATGCAGTGGTGTTTGAGTTTGCAGGGCAAGACTCCTTTGTTTAGTTGATAGAATTCAACAAGCTGGATTAGATCACTGAATTTGGTGTTCCCATCATCCAGGCTGAAAAATATCTGTCCATCATCTTCACACTGGGGAAACAAAGTGTCCTTTTCAAGTTAGACTGCACAGAAAAGATGCAAGCGTGGCAAAACATAAAGAGTACAAGTGTGTGACGTCAGATGAATGGTGGACACTGCCCAAGCAACCTAGTGCCCAGAGATCTTCATGAAACCACGCACAGCACTGGCAAAGAACGTACATTAACCCAACCTGAAATGTTTTGTTTATGAAAGCGAGAGCTCATGGGCAGAGTAACTGAAAGTGGTAGAGATAGCACTGGCCTTCATTACACAAAACAAAAATAGCCCCAAAATGTTTGTTAGCTCTTTGTAAAATTGGTGGGTGAAGAAAGAGAAGAGGGTCTGGACCAATAAAGAGGTCTATGTGATATTAAACTTCTGATGCTCTTTTGGATCAAGACAGAAATCAAGTAGGTTCTCGACATCTCAGTGTAGCATTGGTTTAGGCTCAACGTTATTGGATAACCTCCAGAATAAAACTTTTAAAAGTTTCCCTAAGTTCTTCTGTGTTTGCCTAAGCGATAGGGAGACAACTGCCGCTGTTGTAGCTGTCAGTCACAGAGAACAAGTTCTGTGCGTTACTTCTGTACCTAAGTGACTTACACTCATTTTCCAGGCAATGTTAACAAGGAATTTTAATCAGAGATTTGTCAATTCTAAAGAATACTTGCTAATATACTTGCTAATGGAAACACCCCTGTTAATTACATTAGTAATTAATATGAGGTCTCTTCAGATGTCGGCAAAACTTTATGATTTAAAATTTCTTTTTTTTGTGATCAGGATCAAAAATAATCTACTTACCGGCAAGATTTGAAAATGCTTTATTTTTTGGTGATGGCACAGCGTAAGTACGAATGCCTTTGGATTGCTTTGGCTGTCCCGGAGAAGAAATAGTCTAGGAGAGAACATTTTTAAGTACACACTGAATACTACAATCCATTTCTTCATAAATAATCAGAACTACTAAGTCATTTTGTGCTATTGCCTAACTCTTCTTTAGCTGCATTAACAGGCGATTCCATAACTGGCAATTTGCTTTTGGTTTTTATACCATGGCTATGCAACACTAATAGGTGAAGAAACAAGAAATGAAAGATACAGGACAGTAGTTCTTCCCCTATGAATGTACGTACGAGGCTTTTTTTAAGGGTCTCTCTAACTGAGCTTTCCATTACTGATACGTACTCTCATGAAGAAAATGTTCTCATTTAACTCCAAAGCAAGTCTGGATTTCTGTAGATGGGAAAGTAATACGTGAGAATCTGTTCCCACTCTCCAGTATCTTCCATCAGTTTACAGAAATCCAGTGTTAGCAAAATTACGTTTGAGTTAAATGGCTGCAATTGCACAAAACCAGCTCAATACTTTCTTAAGACGACCTATCAGTTAAGTAGCTTCCACATTACCAAGATGGGGAAAACACACACCGATTTTTCCTCTAGAACAGCGGCAGTGTTTTTCCCTCAGCGTCACTGGAAAAGAATGGACTTTAGGAGTATTGCTAGCAACATCATACACTATGTAACTGTCACTTTTAAGTTGACTCACAAAATGGATGTCCTAACTCAAACGGTTAAACACATACTTAGAAGAGGAGAAAAAAATCTAGTCAAAAAATGTTTCCTCCCCATGGCATTTACGAACTAAGGAAGGAGAACCTCTCCATGCCACAGGAAACAAGAACATACCTTTGGCATAAGGCTCACAGCGCTAATCACTAGTGGATTTGTGAGATGGCCAAGCACAGTACTGGGGCAGGCCTCAAGCCCTCTTAATTGCTAACCACTAAGCCAGGAACACGCTTTTCCAAGGCTGAGTTGCAAGAACTGCCTGTAGTCTTATGAACCCGAAAGAACTTCAGCCCCTCAAAACCGATTGAGAAATGTCAATACCACAAAAACGCACCATCATAACCCGGGTCAGTCCAATACTGGGAGACAGGCATGTCTTGCCACCACCGGAAACCATGCATGGTATTTGAACATTCCTTTTTGGTCCTAGCAAGACCAGATGGGTGGAAAAGGGACCAAAGACTTTACACATTAGGATCCATCTCAGGGAGGAAGGTCTTACCTGCCCTGTGGTCTCTGCAGTTCATGCAGGTTATCCCTAAATTACCTTGCATCTAGCCATTTCCGATTATGCATGGTATCATAAGCTGGTGGCACAAAGCAAAGCTCAGCACAACTGATCCTGCAAGTGTTTACTCAGCCCCTGGCAAGCAACAGGCTGCCCACACAAACAATGACTATAAATATAGATGTAGATGCATCCTCGACAATAGCTTCCAGAAACAGTTGAACGATGCAGCAGTATCAGCTGCATATTTACATTGCTGAACATCTTACACGAGCCATCAGAAGCCTGTTAACTTTCTACCTTCTTCTTTTCAAGAACACACAGAGCAGGAAAACACAGGCAAGACTCTTCTACCCTGAAAAACCATGATCCTTAGATCTCAGAGCAGACAGGTAACACAGTTCTTTTGCCACTACTGACTGACCTCACTACAGCCAAACTAACCCTGACAGCAGCGAGCTTAGTGAACTGAAGGCAACCATGCTCTTCCCATCCTACAAATAAAGAATTGCTGAATGCAGTTTAAGCACCTTCCCTACAATAACCATAACTACATATACATAAGGGAAAGAGAGATGCTCAGAAGATACTTAAATCTCAACTACAGACATTTTAGAGAGTGCTGGAACAGGTACTTTCATTTCTTTGCTCTAGAACAGAAAAAAATAGTGAGAAATCACCATTAACTGCTCTGATTCATGCAAAAGAGCACAAATGGCTGACTATAAATTTGTGGGCAAATGGCTAGGTACAGCTTTGCCTGAAAAATATGTCCTCAATGCAGATTACAGGAATTAATTATTTTCAAATTCTGACATTCTCTAAAACTTGATTGACTCTGTTGGAAAAAAAGAAAAAAAATTAAGTGTATTCTTAATGTTTTATTTTTCAAATTAAGAGTCAGAACCCACTCCTACAAACACGTACTCTGTCTTTTTGAAATCCAGGCAGGTTATAATGGGACTACTCAAGAATCAGGTTACTCAGAAGTGCTCACAAGCCTGTAAACCCTTACAGCAGAAGTTGTGCTCTTGCCTGTAACGCTTACCAGCAGATCATAAATACTAAGCAACAGGAATACCTACCCATCTACAAGCCCTTGTTGCTTAATAATCCTGTGAGATTCTTCTCTAGAGATTCTGCCGTGAAACCAGTGCTGTGTCCTGTGAATAACTGGAGGCGAGAGGGAAAAGAGGGAAAGACAGGATGGTTAAAAACAGTAATGTGCAACAGTTTTTTCCACACACTAATTATTTAAACATTTTAAAAGTGGGTATAGTCTTGTTACAGAATATAAAATATCTTTCATCAATCAATATAAAAAATGAATCAATATGAATAAAAATGCACCAGCTGTTGCATCTACTTCATATACCAAGTAGACAGACATTATCTCCATGTATTTGCTGACTTGCAGATGTATGATTAGGTTAATGAGAGATACCTCTTGCAATACTGCCTTTTCATAGTTTCTTGAAAATGTTGGGACTAAGTAATTCTTAGAATACAATTGTATGAGCTAACAAGTTAGAACGAAGTCCCTTTAACTCTCGAATAGTGAAAAGCACTTTGCCTTGTGCTTTCAAGGGTGGAGTTACCCCCAAATATCTTAATGTTTATTGTTTTATTGTTTTTCAAATGGTATCTTTAAATTCTGTTCAACAGAATATAAACACAGAATAGAAACAGAGAACAGCTGTGCCTCCTCTAAGAAGTCCAGGACATTAATACACAATTTCCTATTATTTTAATAAACTTACAATCTCAAAGAGATATTCAGGACTCACATTACAGGCATCCATATTTTACATTATTGAGTTATGGAATGAATGCTATTTTGAAGAGGCTCGATTTTAAAGATTAACAGATCACTCTGACTTCCCTTGTCTAAAATGAAGAATTCGGGATTTTTTTAAATGGAAACATTTATGGAGTCTCAATTTTCATAAAATCTGAGTTTCAAAAGATTAAAATTTAAGAAAAGCTTGAGTGCGCCTTCAAAGGAAAACAAATTCATTCTACTACGTCTGTATGGGTAAGGGTGTTAATGACACAGAAGCTACTGATGAACATAAACATAGTAGTTGACATGGAGGCATTAATACTACATGACTGCACTCTGTCTCCATATGAAAAAGAACTTTTCTTTACCCACAGAGGCCTCTCATACTAAGCTTAGAAAACAGGAGAATTTACCTGTACTCAGTGTGGAAGGATGGAGTGGACTTTGGCTCCCCAAGATGTTCATTCTTGTGCTACGTTTCTATAGAGAAAATGAATTACCGTTAAATCCACACTAAAGCCTCAACAGAAGAGAATTAGTGCACATGCAATACAGATTTAATTTACAGGAAACTGGGGGCTGGGCAAGTTTAATGCAAGGATGAGAAAAAGAAATGCAACTTTGAAGGGGGCTAATCTACAAGCAGCAGCTCATTTCAGTTGGCTTAAAACACAAGCCAGATGTTAATGATGAAAGCTCAGTATCTCCAAAAAAAAAAAAAAAAAGGAAAAAAAAAGAAAAAAAATGACAGAAAAAAGAAAAGTCTGATATGTTTCTGCTCAGGCAAAACACCAGGCACTCAGTAAATCAAGCAGTATTTCCCTCCCGTACATAAAGCACCAGCTAGTGCTTCAGTAATGACTCCTATTCCCTAAGAGACGAGCATGTGGGAAAACTTGTACTGCAGCTGTCTGTCCACAAGACACTATAAACAAGTTACATCAGTTTTCATTGCAAGAGGTCCTGCCTCTTGTATATTCTGCAATTAAACTTACTGGGAGCAAGCCATTAGTCAGAGCCCCAGCCTCTTCCATGTGGGGAAGCATTTAATTTGACATATTCCTCCTCAGAGACTGGTTTTGCAAACTGGCAGTAAAGTTCTGGTGGGTCTGCTTTCCCCCTCAACTTTCCTCTGGACACTAGGGGGACAGAGAAGCAGTGGTAGAAGGTTGTTGTGAATGTGACAGTTTTGCTAAAGATGGATATTGACTTTCAGATCTGCATGCTTGCAGTGTGAATGCTTCAGGTCGGAGCTAAGCTATACTGTGACCAGCACTGCACTAACATCATAGCACACTCTGTGTTTTGGCTCTCAACAGACTTACTAATTACAAAAATAGAAAAGAAGAGAAGATAGCTACCCTCCAAGCATGTCCTTCTTCCAAGGCAGCACTCTGTGCTTCAGCAGGATTTTCAATAACTCTTCCTATTTGCCCCGAAAAATCCATTGCTACTAGTGAGTTTTCAGATACACTTCTCTGAAAAGGAATTTTCACTTGTTTCAAAAAACAGGGAAAGAAAAAACCAGCTTGAGAGTTTCATTTCAAAATGTTTTGGTTTCAGAAGACTGTCCAAAGTTATCCTTCAACAGCACAGAAAATACATCTCATTTTTTTTCCCCTTCCAAAAGATTTGCAGACACAAAAATAGATGGCTTTTCTTTTTAGGCCGTAGGGGATGGAGAGGATTCAAAGGCTGAGAATAAAATCTGGATTGCTCAAGTTGCCCACTTGCCCTATTACTGTACTCCAGTCATTTTCAGGGCCAGTTGGGATCCAAATATAGGATCTTCGCTTTTAGATAGCTAACAGTCAGCTCTTGGCCCAACATTTTAAGAGATTTACGTCTTAGTTTTGCCAGACCTAAGCTGGCTTCTGCAGAGACAGCCAGATGTCTCTGTACTGTACATCTCAAAGTGCCTGACGTATCCAAGATTTTTCAATCATGTCGATCATGTAAGCCTAAGATAATGGAGAGCCAACCACATAAACTGTACCCAAGCAAAACGTGAACTTTACATTGATTTGCTACACAATGCTGAATTTACATTCCTTAGCATAAAATTTTCCACTTTTAAAATGCAAAAGCAAATGTATCTTTTCCAACATCATACATTTAATGAGGTAAAGTTCATTACTTACTACTGGAGTGGAGAAGTGTGGAAGCATGGCTTTTCTCTGCTGGGGAATTCTGTAATTCTGATACAGTAGCATTCCATACTGCCAACAGAAATGCAAGGACATTACTATTCAAAGATATACCCCAGGAAAAAAACTGCAGTGATTTCATAACACCACTTACACTGGAGCAAGGTGCCGCCAGTTTATTATTTTCATGATCGGAAGCTGTCCCAAAGCAACTCGCATTAAGTAATGGTGACTGGCAGGTGGCAATCGAGCAGTAAACATGCACCACAAGTTTTATTTAAAAGACAGCACTTTTACAAGCCCGAGAGAAATACACAGGTAATTTCTGCCACTCTCAGCTATCACCATGTTTTCCTTGCAGAATACAAGCTTTCACTTGGGGTCAGAACACACATATTAACTCCCCTTCTTTTTACTCTCTAGTAATGTGACCTTAAAAAAATTCTGCATAAGAAGTTCTGTACGAGATAATATAAAGATGAACTAGGTTTTCATAATGGTATAAAATACAAACCTTTCTAATTCACTAGCTCTTTTAATAAATTTCAGCAGGAAATAACACTTTTGGTACTTTTCTCATCCTTATAAAAATAAGGTGATTGGATTCCAGTCATGCTCCTTGTTGAACATGATAAATTTTAGCAACACTAGTAGCTAGGAGGGTAGGAAAACACCTACTCAGTGCCCTCCCTAGAGGCACAGTGCTGAAGTATAGCAACATTGCTTACTGAATGTTCTCATTGAAATGGTATACATAATTTTGTAAACAGGGTAATAGATGACTATGGAAAGCTAAATCAGCAGGTAAATAAAAAGGAGTGTCACAGCCACAGCCTTGGGGTACAGCCTTAATTTTCCCTGACTATACACCTTTAATCATCTTTTAGTGTTCCTTGAAAACAACCCCTTTTTTTTCCTCTAGTGTTAACTGCCTAAGGGTGAACATTATATGCCAGTATACAGAAATTACTGCCATACAGTACCATTGCTGCCACAGGTCGCGCTGCAAAGAAAGATTCCTCTGAACTGTCACAGCAAGATGCATGTCTACGTGTTGGGTAAGAATAGCTAATTCTGTACACTGTGAAGGTTTTTCCTTGCCATTCAGGAACATTAGTGCCTCCACCAGTGTAAGTAATTTCTTCAGAACAAGTGGTATCTTCAAGGCACCATTCACTACAATTATCTGCTCCTCTAAGCGCTTTCCCCGCAATGCTAAATTCTGTGTAAACAGGGAAAGTAAAGGACAGCTGAGAAGAAGTGCTTGGAATTGCCTGGGGACTAAAACTCTTACCATAATTGTTAGTGTGTATTAAACACAAGTCAACTCAAGTAACTGGAGAGTGGATTATGGTAGCCAACAGAGGTGTCAGCTCCACAGAAATCAAATATGCATCTTGTAGCTGGGATTGCTTCTTGCATCTTGGCCCGTACTATGGCTAGTGCACTGGCTTTTGTAACAACTTAAACCAGGAATTTCTGTACTGCAGCACAGAATCTCTTACAATTAACAAATGAGATAATATTTGGAGAGCATTCAAAGAGATGTGCTCTGGTTTGGAAGGTGACCACTTAATGTATGAGCCACTTAATGAGAACAGGCATTGCATTCTCATACCCACAGGCCTAGGACTCTGATTTGCTTTCCCTGCGCTTACAGGGTTTTGCATGATGGACAGTCTGCATGGGGAGAGGAACAGGTAATTGTAGCAAATATTTGTCATGTTCTCTGCTTCAAAGAGCACAAAATAGACAACTTTCTCCTCGCTTCCTTCCATGCTGATTTTGTTTCAAAAACACTGTGAAGCCTCCTACCAGATTATCAAGAAATCTCATTATTAGCTCTCAGATATGAGTAACTTTCACCCGGAGATAGGGTTGCTTAT
The DNA here is from genome assembly GCA_020745775.1 of Theristicus caerulescens. Lineage (NCBI taxonomy): Eukaryota > Metazoa > Chordata > Aves > Pelecaniformes > Threskiornithidae > Theristicus > Theristicus caerulescens. Next base: position 91,731,683 of record CM036558.1, read on the forward strand.
TTCTGTTACTTTTTTTAACAGAACCTTCAGAAAACTGAAAAAATTACAAAGGCTCTAGATAGCAGTCAGTTCTAGTTAAGATAACCACTTACCATTATCAAAACATTTTCTTTAGCTTTATGGTAACTTGCAAATACCTGGTTAGGCAGTTTTTTGATTCATTCACATATGATAAATTTGGCTCCAGAACTAAAATTGTACCTGATTCATATGTGGACGGAATTGAGCTCAGTCATTAGAAGTGTTTAAAAGCTTAGGAGGGACAGGTCTACCTGGCATTTTGCTCTTAGCTGTATCATTTTGGAGGCAGATGATGTTTCAGAACATATAGGTATTTTCTTGTGAACAAAGTAACAGATGGAACTTAACTATAGGTGTAGCTCTATTCACACAGAAGAGATTAGGTACCTTGAGGAGTCGAAAGGCAGTCATCCAGCATGTCCTGCTTTGCTCGTCTTCAGCACACAACAACCTCAGTTCCTTAGTTTCATTTCTCACTCTGTTGGGCTATAAAGTATTAGAGGGAAGTCAGCCACATTCAGTGGAAAACCAACACCACTGCAGAGTAAACTTCAGAGTTTAAACTGCAGAGGCAGGTACAGTATTAGTCTAAGAACTGGACAGAAAAAGCTCATGCCACCCTGAATTAAAGCTCAGGAGAAGCTGAGTGTGCTTTGAAAGAAATCACTTTCTCAGCTGGGCCCAGTAAGATAAATGTCAGTGCCTGCTTTGAAATATCCTGCAGTTCTGGCAGTTTATAGGAACAAGGTACGCAGGCCATGCTAGAACCAGAACCAAGGCGTGCAGGGTTTTTTTTTTTTTAGAATTGTGAGCAGTTTTATGAGCCCCCATTTCGAGATGAGGAACCAAAGTTTCCGTAACTGAAGGTTACTGAAAGTCTGCTTCCATCAGTTCAGGATCTGTCCTGCAGCCAGTCTCTACTCTCTGCGGCAAACCCATGTTGTCTAGCTCTGGAATGGCCACTAGGAAGACAACTACTTCACTGCTGTCAATAAAACCAGCTTCCAGCCTTATTTTTGTCTCAGAAAATTACATGGAGCTTGGAAATACTTTCCAAACCTCTCCATCAGTACCGCAGTTTTTAAAACGCTTAAAGGCAACTGCTTGTTCTTATTTCCGTTTTCCAAGACAATCTTCTTTAAACAAATGCAAACCTCTGGCCCACAATAATGGTACAATTACACCCGATCGGTGCTTGGTCCTCTGTTGCTATGTTGGTGCTCGCTGTCCAGAGACACTCTCCTATTCAGTTAGAGTACTTGGAAAAAAAAAATCCATCTGTGAGGTGAACCAAGGCCACCTCACAGGCACAACCATACTTCAGCATTGAGCTGATCTCGCACAGAAATTTCTGAAGCCAAAGGAGCACCAGATAAAGTGTTTAAAAGTGTCACATAAAACGATGGCAAGATTCACAGGACATGCCTGCCAAATGAAAGATGTTAAAGATCAAGTCCTCGAGACAGAAATGCTTGCAGAGTTTTACATACAAATCCCATTTAGCTGGGGGTTGGGGGGACTCTGAGCTACCAACACCGTCTTGAACTTCGGAAGAACTTAATGAGAAAAATTACCTTTATACAAAATCCATACTCTGCAGGTGCATTGTACAACTTCTTTCCTGCTATCAACGAGAAGATATTGCTGTCTTCTAGGTCAGCCAACAATTGCAAATGTCTTGGCTCCTGGGGAAATAACGTGTTTTATCATAGGTCAGGGTAAGATTTTGGAAGATCTTGCTGCAAGCTTTGCAGAATCTCAAGACCAGCCTCCAACAGAGGGCAGTGCACGAACACTGCGCTCCTCTCTCAGGCAGCTTCAAGTGGACACGGCTTGTCACCTTTTAAGTATCAGCCAACTAGCAGAGGGTGCTTTAGACAAGAAGCTGACGAACTACTTACTCAAGCACATCACACTAAAGATGGCATAGCCTATTACATTGCTCCTGAGAAATCTGAAAGTTAGGTAATATAAAATATTGTTTAAGGTATCATTTGAACTAAACTCATGAACCATGTGCTTGGAGAGCATGATTTCTCTTGCTAACCTTGTTCACATGACTTCAGAAGCCACAATTATGTTGTCTGGCTAGCTTGGTTTTATTAGATAGCAATGCTATACAGCTATGTTCATGCATTGGGAGCCCAGGGCTTGACTGTCATCTGATCATGGCTTGCTTATCCTTTTCTATGCGATAAAAAAAAAAGGGAACACTGTGTGCAGATATTTAAAAACCAACACAAAATACCCACTGCAAAAGCAGAAAATGCTTTCACATGCTAGTACCGTGCAACTTCTTTTTAAATCTTACCTTTGAAGTTCCTTTTGTAGAACAATAAAGTCCTGATCTCCTCAAACACACATACAATTTCTTCCATGATTTCCTACCCAGCTCTTTCACATGCAAGAAACCTTGAATTTCAGGGCAGCTACTGGAGTTTAAAAAGTTCTGTTGGAGAGGAAAATGTAAATGAGGTTTGTGTCTTAGGCAGGGACCATATAATTCTCACTGTATATGCAGAACAGAGAAACAAATGGCAAATCGCTTTGCTGACTTGGGGCACAGTTTCACATGATGCCTAAACTGACCTAGATGTTTCAACTGATTTACGACCAAAATGGATATTCCTGCTCCTCCCGTTACGTCTGCCTGGCTAACTCCTCCTGCCACTGACATTTTCCTGTTTTCTGTGTCAATACTTACATCTCCAAAAGGCTAACCATTCCTCGCTATCCCCATTCTTCTTGCACTAAGTAAGCTTATTAATTCTTAAGCGAGAATAATACCTTGTCACAACAATCCTGCCAGCTAGTCTAACTTGGAAACACTGGCCAAAATCTGCAACTTTATCCCGAAGTTTTAGAATGGGAACAGCCTACTTCAGGATTTCCCACACTGAAGTCTTATATAGCACATGTACCTGTCCCAAGACAAGAGGTATGACAGAATATTTAACTCAAAATGAAACATAGAGCAGTCAAATAAATGTCAGCAATTATACTAGACTTCAAGATCCAGGAGTATTTAAGTTCTTGACATAATTGGAGGGACCACATATGGAATCACTTGATTTGCGATGCATCAAAGGAAGGAAGTATTAACTATGGTTAGCGAACTGATGGATTGCTCCCTTATTACAATGGGCCAGATTTTTAAATTACAGAAACTCAGCAAATTGAACGCCAAACTCCTAATAAATCCAATAGTAGGAAGAAAAATGCAGAAGCCTGGTTGGCCTAGATGCCTCTGCAATTCTTGAAAGTCATGGTTTGGTGTTATTTGGTGGACAATGCCCACAGGAAACAAAACCAAAAATCAGTGCCCTGGGTCAGAATTCTTAGTTGCATTAAAACCTAATTTTTTTTCCAGTCGTCCTCCCAGTCTCATGTAATAGCATGGAAAAGAACAGTCAATTTTCCTGCTACCTGTACTATGAATCCACTTCTCAACTGCGAAAGGGAAGGACCAAAAGGAGACAATATTCTCTCTGTCCAGCTAGATAAACCACAAGTAAACTACGATGCAAGCTTCTTTGCGTATCTGAGCCAGGCTGACACTAGCAAAAACAGATCCCGCTGGTTTTAATGCTATTGTTAAGACTAAAAATACTAGCTCTTAATGAAGTATATGATATTGTGAGTTGATGCTTAATATTCTTCCCTATTTTGTGTGTAATTGAAAAAATAGTGCACTTGCTCAATGTTTGAGGTGGCCTCAGATGCGACGCACTTAATGACTACTAGACTGCAGGAAGTTTACCTTCAACAAATTACAACTGTCAGTGAAATTATGAAAAATGGTTGTGTGTTTTTTAAAAGGAAAGGGGTACTTAATATAAATGCTTTAAGGAAGATTGGTTTTTATGGTTAAACAACGAACCAAAGAGAATGTACCCATCCTCCTTCCCCCACCCTCTCGTGCTGTTAACCATTGTGACTTATGCTTCTCCAGGACTGTACCCAACTGAGCCTACCCAGAAGCAAACTCTTGTATCTTACAAGGTTGTAAGGTTTTCCTTTCCCTACTGTTTGAGTTACCCTAGGTTCGAAACTTTCCCATCTTCAAGAACCATCTTGCTCTTTTAGGGAGTCCTGCTGGTCGTGTTAACCAGCAAACTCGATTCTCCACTTACACTGCAGGAAAAAGGGTCCAAGGTGTGAACGCCTCTGCTCCTACCAGTCTGTGGCAATGCCTGTTCATGCTAGTTTTGGTTCCTGACTGGAACCTCATTGCATGTGACTTTCATTTTTAATTCCAGAAATCTGTTTGATTTTTGTTTTGTTTCCCAGCTGAGAGTGGATGCTAACATTTTAAATTCTTCTCTGTGAACCTGGAGCCAGTATTTAATGGATTTTGAAGTGGTTATGGGACAAAATGAGTGCACTGGTTCAAAAGTCAGTGGAAACTTTTTGTATTTAAACAGAGAGTCAGTGCGTATTTGCAAACATGCAAAATGACAGAAATCGAGCTAAAATCAGTTATTTGTATGCATGCTTTCTTTATATATTTGTGCCCTCTGCTTTATAATTTGCCTGTTATTCATGGTACTGTTATTCATCTTTCACTGTGTTTTAATTTGATCTCATGAGTTGAATGTCCCCCATTTCAGAAAACAAACTAGAAACGTATCTGCTGAGACTGTTTTAGGAACAACACTAGATGGCCAAATCAGGTACCCACAGAGTAAGTTGAGTATTAATGGAACAAATATGTATGAACATAGCTATGAATACTTCGTGTTTATAACTTACACCTCAATGCCACTGGGTAAGATCTTTGTCGGATATTTTCAACATTAGTACCATATGCTAACTCACTACACTGCTCTTTCTCTGATCAGCTAGTTCCAGACCTTTGAATTCTCCCTTCCTTCCTCTGAACCTGTCCCCTCCAGCTGCAAAACTTTCTTTGTGCATACAGATAACTTACAGTACCTGCAGAAGTTGGGATTGTGGGATACTGCCATTTGTTTGCTGGCACCAGGCAACCATTTGCTCTGGAAAGAAATTCTAGACACAAAAAGAGAAGACAATTGGAAGTCATGTTATATTTGAACACTTTTACATAGAACAAGTGTAATTTTCCAGTCATTGATTTCTTGAAACTATCACTCTTAAATCAATTTGGAGATCCCCTGACACAGAAAGTAATACTAGGGCTTTCAAGTGCAGTTCTTCCCTTCCTTCTGCTCACCAAACGCCCATGCAGACAGAATGTGGATTTTTAAAATATCTGATATGCAGCATTTCATAAGCACATTTTCCCATCACTTCCTCTTCTACTGAAGGCTTTCAGGGATCTCTTACAGCCTCTACTTTCTAGGAAAGGATAGGATGAATGGTCCTGCAGGTTGGGTACGCAGTGACTCCTTGCTTATTGCATATTCTGCCACCAAATTTCAGGGCTTCCCTCTCCGTCCAGAAAGGCTGTTCATGAACAAACTCTCTGTAACTCCACCTGCCATGTGGAAGATGCAGAGCCGGAGGAATAACAAGTTTTCTCTACCCTCACAGAGGTAAGCTGGACGCAAATGCATTAAAAGAAGTCTCGGGCGGGGATGCTGCAGGATCTCCAGTATGTACACCTTTACCTTTGATAGCACTCTTTCTTTCCAAAATACAGTTCTTCAGTGCTGTATCTGCTTGACCCTAAAACCTGCTCAGTCCCTCAGAAGGCTCCAAACGAAGTGCCATTCGCAGACCTTAATTATGAGAAAGAGCTCATGTGTGACTGTTGATGCTTTCATTTGGTTGTTCAACAGCCAGGTTATGCTCAGGGCTCGAAACCTTTCAATCTGTCAAGAGAAAAACCCTTTGCAAAACCTACCCCTGTGTGTTTCTATTTCAGGGTAACATAACAGGGCCCAGTGTTTTTTCTTGTAAGGACAGGTCAGCATACATTCCATGAAATTAAATAATACAAACTGAACGAGGACACATGTGCAATAATTAGGCTCTGTGTCGCACGCCCTGCTTCACGTGCTAGATTTGAATAATCTCAAAGCAGACGTCTACCTCCTTTCCCCCATCCCACAAACACAGAAGCAAATATTGTTTAACACAAACAGGTGCTTCTACAGAGCTTTTCAATTTCAGGCATCCGGTACAATATCTCATTCATACTGAATCTTTGCATGACAAAGGTCAGACAGTTTTCTGACTGCTAAATCGATGATTTGGCTTCAGATTTATTCCTCCAGTTCCCCTTTTCATTTGCCACGTTTTAAAATGCCTATATAATTCGGTACACTGAATTTAATATACACAGCAATTACATTAAGTCATTCTTGAAGTTTTTAAACATTATTTGAAGCATGAAGACATGCAGAAATGCCTGAAATAAAACAATGACTGATTATAACAAGATGAATCACAACAAAAACGTTTCCGGTTTAGAACATTTGCCACTCTTCAAGCAATATAAATTTTAGTCTTTAGGGCGTAAAGGGAAGGGCTGAAGCGGAATCACCCTTCTGCCAGGTAAGTTGCACAATGAATTATGAAAGCTAACATTTACCAGCCTCTCTTGAGTAGAAACAGTGCCATATGGCAACAGCTAATGCAACGGATAGGGAGCCTTCACATTCTTACACCAAAAGAATGATTTATTCTCTGATTGCAGGAGCCTGGGACTGAATGCCAAGCATTCTGGGTTTTACTCCCATGCTCTGTTATTAATTAAAGTATACCACATGAAACCAATGTGCTAGCTCCTATGATAGCAAAATTTCTGTACAACACTCAGATATTCATAGGTTATCAGATGGGAAGATCAACAGAAGTGAAATATTACAAACGCTCCCTGTACAGAAATGTTTCACGCAGTAAGTCAAGGCACAGCCTCTGTAACAAGCACCAGCAGATGACAAATGTACGCACAAGCACACGTGCGAGGATGCAGCAACTCTGCATTAGCATCTATCGGGAAAGGAATGAATTTATCATCCACAGTAACTTTAGCAATGAGTTTTCGTGTGACCTCATGAACCTTTTTTCTTCTGGCACCACAAATGCCCAACTGACCCAAAATCTGTTCTCACCTAAACCACCTCTGGATTATCCTTCTTCAGCTATCTAGATGGGTCACACCAGCTGACACCGGTTCACGTCAATAGCCCGTTCCAACTTAATTGTTTAGATAAAACTGAAAAATCATCCCCAAATAAGCAGTTACGCTGCAAACAGTTTAAAATTACAACATTCAAAGGATCTTAAAAATCCAGGAACAAGCATAGCTATGACATACAATACTTTTCAAGCATGGATATATAGGAGGACATAGAGAGGGCGAGTTACTATGCTCAGTGAAGGAGGCAGAGCACACTAGTAAAGCACATCCATAGGTGAGAAACTGTTCAACACATAGAACGATAAAAGTGGAAATTCCTTCTACGTAGTAAGTGCTTTAGGGGTTACCCAGAGGGTTTTTTTTTTTAATTATTACTGTCAGAAATTAAAAGGTTAGGATACTGCATGCTATGCAATCAATTTGCTTCAAATTGAGTAATTTTGAAGATAATGAATGAATTGCACTTTTGATTGTTTTTCTTAAACCAACAAATATTTCCTTGTTTTGGTCACTCTCCAACATAACAATAGCCATTTTGAAAAAAGTATATTTGGTAACTTGAAAACACTTGAGGTTTTTAGGCTCAGAGGAGAGTACGAGGAATTTAAACATTGGTTAAAATTTCTTTGGAAAGAATTCTGTTTGTTGGTTGCATTTTTTTTTTAAATAGACGTTTAAGACATAACAGCGCCCAGCAATGTTATTGCAATCCATCCCTCTCTCTGTGGTGTAAACAACTAAGTAACGAGACTCACCATGGGATTTTTGAAAAATTCGTATTTTGCGTAATTCTTCCTGAACAAAAATTTACTTTCACTTCCCATTGTGGACTCGACTTGAACTATGAGCTCATGATCTTCCAAGCACCTCTCTGTGGAAAAAGAACATGATGTTAACACACAGCCAACCAGCAGAAGCAGCGAGACCAACTTCCAAAGAACAGGAGTAAAACAACCCAGTCTAATTCTGTTACCTTTTAAGAAGTTAACAAAACATATTCTAGCTTTCAAACCATATTGCCATGAGGCATTTAAAGGAACTAGGGCGTAAGTATTAGAACGTTTAACGTTACATGGCAGTGTTCTTCAAAGATCTCCTACATCAGGGCTTCATAAGCACAGACTTTTGAGAAAGGAAAGAACATAAGATTTTTTGTGTGCAGTAGCTTAAATAATACACAGAAACCTCTTCTTTTGGTGCTGGCTATATGCTGTGCAACCGGCAAGGTGGACAGGTTTAAGGGGAAAAAAGTTGTGGAAAGGCCACCCTTAAGTCTTGAACTATCACAGAAATAGTGCCTATTTGATCACACTCTATAAAACCAGTTCATTTCAAGGTGAACTTCAGGCCTTTATTGTAGATGCTAGACAATGGGGTTTATTATGAAAGAGGTCACAGGATCTACTTTACAGGAATACTGACAGAGACAAATGTTTTGTACACATGACAGGGCAATTTTTTGCTCTAGATTTGGTTACAAGGTAACTCCCCATAACCAGCGCTTCTCTGGTCAAAAGAATGGCACATCAAAGCATGAACAGATAGCTTAACAAATCAAATTCACTGAAAGCAGTAACTCGAAAGAAGGCAACTGGGCTAAACGTGCACTGCTTAATGAACTCATTATCTTGGCAAATTTTCAAAAGTTTCCGAGAAAATATTTAGGTATTTTTCAAAAGTCTTAATAGTCAGTACTTTCACCCGTTAAATAATAAGAAATGAAAAATGAGGTCAAACAAAAAATAACTTTTGCAAAGCTCCATCCAAAATGCGTGTGACTTGCTGGCCAAAGAAGTTTGGAGAGCCCCTTCCCCACTTCGTGTTCCTGCATCCTCGCATTCCCACAGTTAGAAATGCCAGGCTGCCACCCAAGTTCTCTTGGGGTTTTTCAGGACAGAAAGCAAGCAGTCATTGGTATCTCAAAAAGTAGCAAGCTCTTGAATGTCACTCGAATTATTCAACTTAGCAGATTAATGGAAGTTCTCTGATTGAAAAGTTAACCTATCTCTGAATGATCCCATCGTCTTTTTCACCTGCATTTAGGCTGTCAGTCATCACGACTTCAGCATTTACTGTGCATTTGCAATGTCCAGCCTTCCTATAGATTGTGTTTCAAGGGGCTAACACTGAAGATTTTCCATACTGGGCTGCTCTCACATCAAGAGCTGCTGCTTAGTGCATTAGCCATAACACCACTTTTAAGGGGTAGTTCTTCAACTAACGTATGCTGCAATACTGCTGTTGGTATCAGTTAATTAAGGACATTTTGCACCACCTGAGCATTCATCACCTAAACCTCTACATTATTTAGGGGCTTCACAGGTGATGTTTCAGGTCCTGCTGCTGATCTATTGCTACTGTCATGGTTTTACGCAACTGGTCAAGTCAAATCTCCTCCACAGTGCGATGAGGATGGTGGGCCTATGAGGGTGGGGGGCCTTTCTGTTTTTTAAATTACGCTTCCTCCAAAAAACATTTAATTATGGTGATCTGAATCTTCATCACAGTATGAACCCTGAAAGACCACATGTCCTGCTACTGCCTGCTTCTGTCATGGCACAAAGTTGTGGTCTTTGCTTTCCTAACGCACTGAAGATTGCTTGCCTAAGGGCAGGGACAAACCTGTTCAGTCCATCCTGAGGAAATGCAGTATAGATGAACATTTGCCAATTTGTTTTGTATTTTGATCGTTAGCTTGTGCAAACATACCCAGTGACTGTTTCTTAGATGCTTTAGGCAACTGACCTAGATCTAGTTCCTTTACCAAATCAAGACCCTTGAGATTCTGTGGTGATACTCCTGCCAGTTTTATGTTTGCATTTTCATTTTGATCGTGAAAGCCATCTTGAAGAAAAGGTGCAGTATTTCATAGCACATCCATGTAAAAAGGCAGCTAGTCCTGGTTGGTTTGCTACTGCTTCCTAGAAGTGGAAGTCCTTGGTAATTTGCACTCGGTTAGTACAAATGGGATGAACTGCCACTTGACACACCAGCAACTCAACCTCAGCCCTGCTTTGAGCTTCTTGCTACAAAACTAGAAGCACAGATGTCAGTCTATTAAGTTCAATAGGCCAATCTGTCTTCAAGTGGTATTGCTGCTGATGTGACCAGAAATGTCTCCTTTTTGTTTATCTTGATAGGCTCAACTCAGTCTCCTCTACACACTTCCTAGAAGAATAGGACAGACTCCCCCCCCCCTCCCCAAATTGCCCTGTATTACTATCTAAACTTATACAGAACTGTAGAACTGATACGAGATGAGAAAAGGAGCTGGATTCCATCGTGAACAACTCACAGGCATGGCCCAAAATTCCCAATTAGAGAATGACTACAAATGACAGGCAGACCAAAGTGTGAAATAGTCCGCCCTGTTTTCATATTTCAGCAAGCACTGTGTCCAACTCTTCCACTTTTAATTCATTCAGATTAAGACAAATCAAATTCAATGCACATGTAAACAAGAAAATCTATGCACGAAACTATGCAGCAATTCTTTCTTCTAACCCTACATATATTTCAGAGCCTTACTACTTTTCTTTCCTGCTTCAACTATATTAAATAAGATGGACAGTCAGTTCTGGAGCTGGAAAAATGAGGTTTGTAGGTAGGGATTCTTTCAGCGTCCAGACACATGCTATCATCACAGCCAGTCTCCATTATTATTATTATTATTTCTGTTAATGTCCAATATGGATATCTCAGTCCCCATCCTAAATTGATGATAGTTAAGGATGGAGTAGCACAGAGGGAGAATACCACATTTTATGAACAGGTTAGGTGCATTTCTGGTTGCAAACAAAATAACGGGACCAATTCAAGTTTCACAGACTGCTTACATCTTGACCACAGAGTGTTTTAGACACTAGTGGTACAGTGCAGCAGGAACCATTTCCACATGTTAAATCTAAGCAAGTCTGACGATAAATTGTCACACCACTGCGTCTAGTGAGAACACAAATACTTTGTTCAGTCCAATAACTGTCTGAAGGTATTTGCAGGCACGCGTGTTATTTGGAATACGCTTGACTACATGTGCAAAGTAAGCAGTCAGGTGAAGGTTCCTTAAAAACTGGGACCTAGAAGATCACCATAGTGATAAATACGCAGCTGACTTAAAAAATTTGCTCTTGTCCTCAGTCTGCCCAACAGTAAAAAGATGAACTGGTTCTGCAAACTGAGCTCTTTTGGAAAGTAATATTAGGCGAGACCAGGAGGAAAAAAAAAAAAAGATAGTGAACTTAAAGGAACTCTCCTCTTTTGGTGGGCTTCAAGAGTACCACCTTCAGCATTCAGTCAGCAAGGATGTCTCGAGTAAGAAATAATGTCTTCTGGAAACACAGAATTCTCATTGCTCTTAAACGGTATTTTCTTCCAGACTGCTAACTATCTATTTGCCATTGTTTCATACTACATCAGATGTACTGTAAGCAGTCTTATTTCTAGAGGGAAAAATATGAAACACCAGACACCTGATAGTAACTTCACCTAAGGTGCAGGCAGATTACTGCCTTGAACTGACAGTCTCTGAAATTCAGGGAAGCGTTTAAGCTACAGAGAAGCTAGAAATAAGCATCCGTATAAGAAAAAATTCAAACTGCAGCCAAAACTGGGTGGACACATGAAAGTTGGTATTTAAAGTGTATTGAGTATGTCACAGTGTATACTTTGGTCCCCAAATACAAGAAATGGGATGTTGCTGTCTCCTGTTAAACGAACTCTTTTATTCCCTTTTCTGTCCACATCCTTTCAACTATGTGAAACCTGTATCATTACGTCTTTTTTGCCGCCTCAAATACTTTCTTTTTCCTTTGTCTGTTCTTCGCTTTACCCCCTCGGAGGCTGCATGGCTTCTTGCACAGATCTGCTGCGCGGCCTGCAGAGGACGGCCCTGGAGCAGTCCCTGCGGAACAAAGTTTGGGGGCTGCTGAAGCCCCAACCTGCGCATCCCGCCTCGCTTCTCTGGGGCGGCCGGGGCCCCGCTTTGTGCTTCAGTGTGAAACAGAGGTCCCAGGCAGGCAGGTCCCCATGTATATAAATGCAGCCCGATAAGTATCTTGCTCTTTTCCCATCATTGTTAATTACCAAGTTATTTGCGTGTAAACAGAAGCTTTTGATTTCCTAATCAGCCTCCTGCCCGATTCATTCAGAGATGTCACACACCAGAGTTTGACAGCACAATTAGTCACCATGGAAGCTATTGTGATGTCACAAACACTGAATTGTGGCATCATTGAATGAATCTGGCAGGAGAAGGATGTTGGTTACAAAGGAGAAGGCTTCTGTTTACACAATACCTTGGTAATCAGCAATGATGGGAAAGAGAATATAGAAAAAGAGAGCCTGGTAGTTTAATGAGCATTCATAAAACTGAAAATTTGTAAAGGTTGTTAGAAGCGTGCATGTGGCATATTAAGCTACGGAGATAAAGATTCTGTAATTTATACCTTAATTCTTCACCTCATCCTACGTCCTCAGAACTGAAAGTATATCACAGGCACATACAAACCAGTGTTTCATGTCAATTTTTTCACATATTTCTGTATTAGGAAAGATACCCAATAAAACCATTAAATACTCAGGATATCCTATGACTTTTTTTGAGTGCTATTCTGCAGAGCAGTGAATTTATCTGTGTTTCACAGTATCGGCTTAGGGCATTACATCTCCAGCAAATTGTTTCCTTTTTTTATTTGTAAGGCTTCTGAATTATGTTTTTAGACATAAAAAACCTCTGTTAGCTACAGATAGCATTCACAATTTCAGTGCCGGTGATCGCAGCTTATGATTTGTCTTCCTCTATTTTCTAGAAAAAATTCCCCGTGAAGTATATCGACTAATACTCCAAATGCTACACTTTCTAAAGCGTTATCGTATGCTACGTGGAATTATAGATAGCGTATCTGAGAGACACGCAGTTGCAATCTGCACAGCAGAACCCTGCAACTAATCAGTGCCACAAAATAACAGGAAAAGCGAGACTGAATAACGTGAGATTCTTTCAGGTACTGTAATTAAACCAATTCACGGTGTTATTTAATTCCCCACAGTTCTTCCTCTTGCTGCCTTCTTGAAACTGTAACCATGACACCTTAATTTCAGTCAGGTGGAGGAGCTGCTGCCTGGAGAGCAGATGCCACTGCTGGTCCAGAAATTGCCCATGGATTTGCGGGTGGTGCTACCATTTTTTCCCTGCCTGAAGTCAAGTTTAGCCAACCCCCTCCCCCACCTCAGCATGTCTAGCTTTCATAAGCATTACCGTAGGTATGCAAAGCTGAGTCTGTTCACCCAGGTCCCCCAGCTGGTGATGAGCTGAGCTGTTTCACAGGACCAGTGCTCTAAGGATCAAGCTTAATTTGCCTAAGCTGTTTATTTGCAATAGCTTCAGACACAGCAAGGTAGCAACAGAGCGCGAGCGTGAAGATTAGACAATTATTTTTCTTTTTTATAATAAAAAAACAGAGGATGGGAAATGAGAGAAGGGCTTAAAATGGCTTAAACGCTTAACACATCAAATTGTAACACACAAAAAGCATGTATGCGACTTCAGCTAATTGTACAAATAAAAGCAGTGGAAAGAAAACGTTCCGGCTGGAAGCACATTAATACGAATTACACATATTTTATGTTCCCAGGTAACCATGCCACCCCTTTGACCATTCCCTACCTAATCCTAGGTGAGGGTGATGCTCCACTAGAGTCCAGCTGTTATCATCCACACAATGACTTTTGTAAACGAGCAGCTGACAGAGGTCCCTGGCTGTCATGTCTGCTAGAATCTCGACCACTTTGCTTGTTCCATCTTCACTAAAGACTTTTACATCCTGCAACATAAAGGGTACACTTACAGATCAACAGCTCTGAACATAGGCAAACCACACAGCTACCGTGCAGAAAAGCATCCTCTCGGCGTGACGGTTCCAAGCACCTTGGCAGCCAGGACAAATGACATGGATGATTCACTTTATCACACTTTCTCTCAATGCCCCCTTGCCCTACGTCCCCTCCCCCCCTCCCCAACACCTCCCTGCGCTCAACAAAGATTCGGCAGGGTTAATGCGACCACGTACACAGAAAAAGTGAGAGAGCAGGTTCTGTATAAAGCTGTGTAAGGCAAGCAAACGTGAAACAATATCAAGAGAGTACTTCGGCAACGGTGGGCGAGAGAAATTACATCCAGTCAAACACGCACAATTTTCTTTGCGATCCCGTCGGAGGCCTCCGAACATTTACAGAGGAGCAGGCCAAGACCCCGAAGATTAAAAATGGCTCTCTTGTTCCCCACTAACTTTTGATTGTTTCGCTTGGGGAAGTCCCACTTGCAGTTCGCCGGCAGATCATTTAGCTAGCACAGTCCACGCATTCCTCTCCCTGCCCCGACTTCTCTTTCGATCCTAGCTTGAAAGTAGTTCGAAACCGAACGTGCATATGCTGCACATCCTAAATATTAACGGAGATGAGAGAACAAGTCAGGAACCTTCTCCCCACCTCCTGAATTATACAGATGCTTCCCTCTTTGCATTGTTCTGCTCAAGCGAGAGACACTTGCCGCAAAATTATTTCTCCGGGCAAACGTGCAGGTCCGAGATTTCAATCAACTCCGCGTTTAAAACGCTCGGCAACCTAGCAAGAGACGGCGAACCTAACAAAAACCCAGAGGGTAATTTGATATGGAAAATCTTACCTCAACGGCACGTAAAAGGCAGCAGTCGGAAGAACAAGATGGCATTTTAAATAGAGATCGCCTCTTGAGAGAGAGTTTGCGCTCTGCCTCCGCCGACCCTTCGTAGCCGGTGGCTGGGCGCCCGGGGTGCCGGCGGTGTCGGCGGGCGGGGGGACCCTACCTGTCACGTAGCCCCTGAGATGGGGACTGTTTCTGGGGAGGGAAACAACTCTGCCAGAGCTCCACTCAAAGGGTTACACGCAATCTTTGCGGTAGTGAATCAAACCACACCGTGTAGACCAATCCTAGCCCTCCCTCCGACTGATGTAATCATTTCCCACACACTATCAGACTTCCAAATTATTCCCGCCCCCCCCCACCCCCCAAAAAGAAAGAAATTACAAAGGAAATTTGTTTTTATGACCACCCACGGGCGTTTTGAGACCCCCCTCCGGCAGCCCCGAAGTTCAAAGGCGGGGAGGGGAGGCGGGGGGGGGAGCCGAAACGCCGGCGGCGGAGGCACGCGTGCTGCCCCGGCGCCGGCGCCGCGCCTGCCCGCAGCCCGGCCTGGCAGCGGCCCATCTCATCCGCCCGCAACTTCGCCGCTTCAACTTCTCCTCCCGCCGGGCCGGCCCCGGAGCCGGCTCCCCTCCGGGCCCGGGACTGCCGCTGCGGGCCGGGGGCGAGGGGGCGGCGGCAGCGCCGCACGCCCAGCGCCCGCCACCGGCTCCCGGCTCCCGCCTCCCCCCCCGCCGCCGCCGGCTGCGTACAAATTCAAGCCCAGTGAGGGAGGAGTTAAAGCCTCATCCAGCCCAAGTGACTCAAACCCGCGCCGTCAGGAAACGGCTTCGTCTGACAGCAGGGATGAGCCAGCTCTTTCAGAAGTAGGCTCAGAGGAGAGGAGAAGGAAAAGAGGAAAGAGAAGGAGAGGAGAAGGAGAAGAGAGGAAGGGGAGAGGAGAGGAGGAAAAGAGGAAGGAGAGGGGAAGGAGAAGAGAGAGAAGGAGAGGAGAAGGAGAGAAGGAGAGGAGAAGGAGAGGAGAAGGAGAGAAGAAGAGGAGAGGAGAGAGAAGAGAGGAAGGGGAGAGGGGAGAGGAGAGGAGGGATCCCGGTTGCTGTAGCTCTGGGGAAGGTATGCACGCTGCACGATGTTACAGCTGCACTCCCGCTCCTGCCAACACTGAACCGAGTCAGAGGCATCCTCGCACACAGAGAAATTTGCTGGGGGGGGGTGGTGCCTCCATTTTCTGTCCCGCGGGCCAGTCTGTTTTCTGTAATTAGCACCCGTTTCGCAGTGAGGCACCGCGCCGCAGGGCGGCGGGGGCGCCCGGGGCGCAGCGGGACGCGCCTGACCCCCGCCCTGCCGCCGGGCCGGGAGCGCCGCCAGCCCCTGCCCCCCGCCCCTCCCCGAGCACGCTGAAAAGCCACTACTTCACACGACAGAAAGTTGCTGGTTTATTTTAGTGGGGAATGAGGAGGGACTAATACCCACTCGATTTTTTTTTTAAAAAAAACCCTACTTTTTATTGCAATAGATTGGGAAGGAGTGACACAACCGAAAAAGTGGCGGTGATACAACTCCTTTCCACTTTCGGCTCACTCAGTGCGCGTGACTCCCCTTTCCGTATTGAAACTGAACTATTTCGGGTGGGTTTCCTGCCTCGGGAACCAGCCCGGTGACATCATTCCTTCATCACCAGGCACCAAGGAGCAGGGCCCGGCGCTCTATACCAGGCGTACGCCAGGGGAACTGCCACTTTTGCGACACCCGAAGCACAAAAGCCCCTCTTTCCCTTCCCTGCTGGGGCCGAGGCAGCGACACAGGACAGGCTGCAGCCGCTCCTTGTCACTGCCAAGGCCCAGAAGAGAGGGAGAGCTGTTCCGCTGAGGGCGCCTCCCAAGCCCTTGCAGGTGGGACAGAGAGCGCCGTAAGGCAACCACCACGCTTGTCCCTGCTCCCGAGCGCAGAAAGACTTCAATGGTGTATGGCCACTGGAAGAAGGCTGCAGCTGTCTTTTATGGTCACTCACGCCGTGCTCCCTCGGTGTGAAGCAACGGGGTCATGGGTACGTGTCCCACCCTCCCCCTCCTTGCCCAGAGTCTGAGCCGACGCCGGCTACCCAGACCTACAACAGCACCTCGAAGAAGCAGGTGCAGGGTGCGTGACGCTGGGCCGTTCTTGGCTGCGTGGCTCTGCTGTAACGCCGCGCCTTCCCTCCCACGAGTCGGGCCCTGCACGCAGTGCCCCGCTCTTCCCGCACCGCAGCGGCCGTCGGAGCTGCGCTACAAACGCGGGTACGTTCATCCGCGGGGAGGGTCAGCCATGGGGGGATGAGGGTTCAGGGGGTGGGCAGCGTGAACGCAGAAACGAGCCGGTTACCTTCACTGACTATGAACAGTGCCGTGTTTGCTATCGAGGACAGCACAAGGCCGTGTATCACCGCTGACATCACGGGTATAAAAGGCTGCATCAGGAGGGGATGTAACGGCCTGAGCTGAACCCTGACCTACCGGACAGGAGAGAGACAGAAGTGAGATGAAACCCCGCGCCTCTGCAGAGGCAAGAGTGCAACAGTCCCTAAGAGGCTTACGTGAAAGGTAAGGGGATTTTATGCCCCCACGCAGTGCTGCAGAGCATGACGTAGAACCACAAATACGAAACCGGCTCAACGACAAAGCTCCAGGTCAAACTTCCTGACAGTTTCCGTGACAGAAGAGGCATATAACGGTATTACTGTATCACAGAGGGGACTTAATTTAAAGTCAGTTGGTCAAATCCAACCCTCTCACATTTCCTTTTTTTTTCCCCCCACTCCTTTTTTTTCAAGGAAGCATCTACTTTAAAATGGGGCTCCCTATTCAAACTTCTTCCAGCAGAAACACTGTTTCACTTGCAAAATTATTTTGGTACTTACTATCTACAAAGGAAAACGAAGCAGAATTCATTCTGAATAAAATACTCCAATAATGAAAACACTTAGCCTGAAGAGAGGTTCAGAAAGTTAGTCTGACACATTTGCCCTGCATCCCTCCGAGAAATGCAGTGAAATGCAACAGCAGACTGCCTGCAACAGTGATTTACAAAAGGCCCTAATTACGTCAGCAGCACAAGGCACCTTCTATTCAAAATTAAGGTTAAGAATGCTAAGCCAACCAGAGCACTATATTGGCTGAACATTCAGTGCTTTACAGTGCAAAGGAGCAGATAACAGACTGCACCATTGTTCTGGGAAGAATTCTTCCCCCAAGCTTTCTTTTTTTTTTTTCCCTTTTTTGAAAGACAGAAAGACTTAAAAATTAAAAATTTAAAAGAACATTAATATTCATCACTTCAGTGGTTTCATATAATGGGTCACGTATCTGGAGTACCCTCATGGCTGTTTCATCTTCCAGCCTCAGTTCCTCAACTTCACTGCAGTATTTTGTGTGCATCAAGTAACGCAAACATTATTGGGAATGAGGACAAAAAAAAACCCCAGTTGTGTCACGGTCACATTACTTCTTCTCTACTTTTCTATTTGTGCTATTTTTTTCCTTTTTCTGCAAAAGAAAACCTAGGACTATATACAGTTATCATAAAAATTTACATTTTTAAATGACATTATGCTGAAAATCTTCAGCTTCAAACAGATCCAAATTTGCATTCTAGAGTCTGAAATTAATCACGGTGTAATTTATATCAGTGCAAAACAACCTTTGTTATCCTGGATTATGACTGCAAACTAAGTATAAGGAGAGAGTACCAGTTACCAGAAGGCCCTCTGACTGACATCTAATAGATAAAAGGTTTCAGTACGCTAGTTCAAGAGTTTCCTTTTATAGGAGATGAAGATCAGAGACATCACAGAAAGCCATTAAAATACACTGAGGAGTTATTACCCAGAGCTGCGCAAACTGAAAATCAGTCCAGCAAGTTTTGACTTTCATCCCCTGATTTCACTCATCAAGACTGTTCAGCCATGAGAACCGTACCATTAGTGAGGTAAGCAGAAAGAAAATTGAATTGAAATGTATGTAGCTTGTGCTAGCAGGGGGAGAGATTTATTGCAGAAGGCACCTATGTACCAGGCAGGTACTTGCTGTTTTCACTGGAACCCTGTTTTGATGAGATCATTTTTTTGAAGGCTTTCTATACTCAAAGCTCATGGGCTCACACGAGCAGAGTCAGTCACTGGAGGAATGGGGAAGCTTTCAATTAGGATCAGTCAACTCAAAGCTGCTGAAGACTCAAGCTCTGCATGCAGGTTACCCTTGAACTGCTATTTGCCTAGTGGAAGAGGTAACAAAAAAGGAAGGTTTTGCTTCCTAAAGGTGCAAACCTTTGATGAAGAAAAGCCTCTAAGCATTCTCTGTGCACACCTGACAGGCCAGCAACTCGATCAACCACATCTACACACTGGAGCACCAGCGAGTCCCCCCCTCTTACTTGCCCAGCAGCATTAAGGCAGCTTTATAAGACAAGGGAATTTCAAGTGCTTCAATGAAATAAATATATAGGTCAACCCTATGGCTCTTCTTGCCTCCTCTGTTGCACAGCTCGTGCAGGAAAAAAGCCCTTCAGACAAACAGCAGCAGTAACAGCAATACACTGCGGATAGGATCACTCATATACAAGGCATCAGATAGTACTTCCTTATAAAAGAAAAACAACTGTGAGTTATTTGATCATTGCTTTTTTTCCCTACATATAAACATAAAATCCTAGGAAATGCTGAGGTTAAGGTTCTCATAGCAACATTAACTCTCTCCTCTGGCATATACTATATTTAGGTACACGTTTAAAAGCCTATGAACAACAAAGGAAAACAACTGTTTTAAGATCAAGATCTTAGTCTTTGACTTTCATATGCAAAACAGCAATCTTTAAAAAAAAAAAAAAAAAGGACTTAAGTTGGCCACATTACAAAACCCTGATTCTGCCCCTCTTTGCTAGGCTATTGAATTTTAAACCCATTTCCAAGAGTCAGAGAAATAACTTGACTTGAAGGGGAATCACAGTATCATCATATGTTCAGTGGTCATCAAACACCAACACTAAAGCCATGAACTCTGTGAGGGTTGTACCAGCGAGACAGGTTTTGGGAATCACAGCGGCGTGGGCAGAGAAGGGCAGGGCAGGATTAGTGCCGGGTTCAAGTCAGCATCTATATTTGGAGGGTTAGCGCTTCCGAACCCGCCACATACGAACGCCCAGGCCCACATTCAGCCCAGGTAATTTTAGAGAGTTAAATTCCTTCTGAAGCTAAGGGAGAGAAATGGGGTAACTTAAGATCTAAAGCACATGACAAAGGCATTTGTGTGTCTCTGCTAGCTGCAGAGGGAATCTAGGCTCCTGACTCTGGACTTCAGCTGGATGCCATAAGCTGTACTGGCTGAATTCAGGCCCCGGTGACTAATCAAGCAAACATGTCTCTCTGCACTATTGGCATAATTACACACTGCAATTGTTGACATTTGAGCTTAAAAAAATAAGCAAAGTGTGTGATGTTGCATATACACAAAGCACATTTAAAGGAACATATACAACGAGCACAAATGGGGTACTATTAAAGTTTAAAACCCAAATATTGTAAAAACAAGCCAAAGCTTTTCCTCCTCTCATTCAAAACTACCTGTGAAAATGGCTATTTGTTACGCAGACAGCAGATGAAGTCTATACTCATTATCTGTTTCTATCTTCTCAAAACTTAAAGTACTAATGCCCTCTGTATAGGCTTAAGCTTGTATAGCAATTGCATTAAAGCTTCTTCAAAAATCTTCCGTTTACATACAAAGGTGTGAACTGTGCCATGTACTTTTACAAAAAGACTGTACAGAGCATGTTTTCAAGACATAACCACTGCCTGCATGAACAAAAGATTTATTCCAATGTGTACTCGCGTACTTAGAGGCTGAAGGTTTGGAAACTCTAAGTTGCTACCCTGTAATTTCCATATTTTACAAACAAATAGCAGAATGCAGTTTGAAGTGATACATACCCACATACAGACAACACACTGATTTTGTGACAGTATCCCCAAAAGCCATTTCACTCTTTCCCACTTCGGTTTAATGCTCACACGTTCAGATAAATCATTTGACCCGTTTGACATTTTCACATCTTCCCACTCGATTTCTCGTTTGCCTCTCTTTTTTAGGTAAAAGAAAGGAGAAAGACTAATTTTCAATCCTTTTAAGAGTAACAATAGGCCTTTATGAATTTTGCTGAAGCTTCTGGGTATTTGCAGGATGCTGAAAGAGAGAAAGCTTGGGAAGCGGTTTGGATAGGCTTTGACAGCGTACCAGTCCACACCAGTGGGTAGGCAGCCCAGCAACAGCCAGCTCACCAACAGCCAGCTCACCCAGCCCCGAATCTGGGGTCCAGACTCTTCCTGTGGTCACAGCACTAACAGCTCACATTTTCTTCTTCTCCTGCATCCTCCCCCACCCAGCATTTCCCATTAGTTTTGATTATAAGTCCGTAAATGAGCTCCCTTTTCTCCACACAGCTCCTCCCAACAGCAATTGCCTTTCATGCAAAAATCCTTTCTAGTTTCGAGATCTTTTATGTATGGAAAGAAAGATAGTTACAGGCACTGTTACACTCCTTTGATTATGTAATGAAAGACATGAAGTGATGTTGCTGGCATTAACCTTTATCTTTCATACATTTTATTGTGCAATTTATCCCTAGATAGTTTGCAATCTTCCTCAGCTGTGCTTACAGAATGTATTATTTATTTTCTGAATTTGCTCCAAGAGAAAGGTTTAGTCGAAAAGTTCTTGCAAATACAATTTAAGTCACTAACAACCCTAGAAAGGGTAATACAAAGAAAAACTATAATAATTTCTTGATTAAAATTCTTAAGTAACCAAGCTAGTTACTGAGTATTTTAAATTGTTTTGCCATTATAAATTACTCTGTAGAAAAGGAATTATTACCACATCTTCCTTGCTGCACAGGCTTTCAACCACAAGAACCACATTAATTTGAAGCTTGGCAGACAGCGCAACAAGGCTCCAGGGAGCAGCTTCCCATAGGATTTAGAAAAACAGTGCAGGTCCCAAAGACTTGGATGGCTCCTCCTTTCCCAGTAGGACACTGTGACACCTGCAGCTGAGGCACTTGCCATCTGAGTGCCCAGGCCGCCCTATGAGCCAGAAAGCCATTTCGGCATAGGGTCCGGCAACATACAATGGGCTTCTTGCTTTGATTTACTATTGTCCAAGTACAACTTCTGCATGGGTAGTCCACAAAATTCTCCTTCCCTTGCACGCTTTTCTGAGGGGAAAGGAGCAGAGAGTTTGCAGAGCAGAAAACAGAAACACCATTAAGGGTTGTATACATAGCTAGACTCGGCTGCAGCCCTCCATTTTCATGCACTGGTTCGGCCACGTATTATAGGAAAGGGATCGGAGATCACTTTTGAAGATGTCTTTGGAAACTAAGGATTAGTATTTGAAAATATGTGCATTTTTAATGCATGGGAAAACCTTTGGGGCAGCGACTGCCTCTTATCTGATACAATGGGACCTTGGGATTTTGACTGTGGTTGATATAATGACAGCAATAATAAAACAACAGCAACAGCCCAGCAATCAGGGATGATGCCAAATAAGCTATATTTGGAATGTCCAGACATGACAAAACAAACACATTATTTTAAGAACCGGTAGTTATGAAATTTGTCTTGAACAACTGCAAACCAATTTACCTAGTCTGGTAGCAAAGGAATCTAAGCAAGCAGAAGACGCAGAACTGGACAGAAATGACAAACTTAGAATGCAATACAGAGGAAGACAAAGATAGACCCTCTTCCCACTCCTGTTTCTTCCTCCCTCCTCCCACAAGAAGTAATCATAAGGAATGAAAAAGCCAAGGATTTAAGGACTTGGGAGTTTGTTCCCTGGTGCTTGCAAGTGCAGAGTTCCCAAGGTTTTCTCTGCAGCCCTGAAGGCTAAAATAAATTAAAAAAATTCACGAAGACAAGTTCTTAGCTGAAGCCCCAGCTCCTAGATCTGACAAGTCTTGCCAGAATTGACAACAGCAGGATAAAGAGAGTTTTCATGACACAGAGGTGCACTAGATTAAAAAAAAAAAAATAAAAAAAAATCAATTATCTGTCTTTACAAGAGTCCCTTTATTCTCTTCAACATCCCAATGAACCAACACTGACATCCCAGACCAGGCAGTTACACCAAAGCTGCTGGGAGAGAGGGGGAAGCTGGAAACCAAAACAAAAAATGAAACTTTTAAAGAAAAACTCTATGAACTTAATATGCATAGCTTGATCAGAGAAGAATCAAGTATGGTATATCACATGGAGACACAATACAGGGCTACAACCAACCAAAGTGTGAAAATATGAAGATGAGAGCAACTCAGGGTAGTGAAAAAGGTAATGGAAGCTAATGGCAAAAAAGGCAAAACATGGAGAAAGGCTCCTAACGAAGACTGACTATAACCTCCAGGCACTCAAGGAACGATGACCATTTAACAATAGGAACTTGAAGTATAAATACACTGTGAAACTCACAGCCCAATGGCCTCCATGCGCTGAAAATCCCAAAAGCTCAAGCACACCTTTGAAATACAAATTTCCCGCACTCCGATAGCATCGGTCTCAACCCACAATAGGTTTTCCCAATCGGGCTGAGTTCATACTGCCCTGACAATAAAAGAGGGGTGCTTTATAACGAGTGGGTGACAGGCTTAACTACAGCAGCATGGCAAAGCATCCCTAATGCCCAGCCATCAGCTGCCTCCTTGCTGTACAGTATTCAGCAATATTGCTTAACTTCCCGTCTCCCCAGCTACCGTCTCTGGAAGCCAGCGATTACAAGCAGCGAGTATCAGCTAATTGTTACTGCCTGCAACGTTCAGGATGTTTTATGGGTCAGTTTGTCACACGCACACAATAAATGCTTTTAACAGAGCTGCTCGCATTGGGAGAGTATTTCTGCGCAACTGTGTAAGCACCAATTGTGTGGCCAGAATTAACCCCCTGCAGATCTTTGCCCAGGAAAAGTTATGTCAATGGCAGAAGAGGGCTCACGTTAGCCTCTCCCAAAGGCATGCATAATTCTCATTTTCAGCAACTGCTTTAATAGAAAACTGCTCCACAAAGCTGCTCTGCTGTTTAATTTTTGGTAAATTTAGATATCAGAGGAAAACAATGGCTTTCTCCAAATTCAAGAATGATATATCAAAAGTTTCCAGGGCTGATGCAAAATCTGGGGTTACGTCACCATGACTAAGCTGGATATTCTCTCTTGAATGCAGCTAGCCCCATGCAAATCTCACTCCCTTCCAACCTGCTAAGAATTATTCATTTTCAGTGGGAAAAAAAGTGAGAAAAATATTGGCGAAAACCCAAACACAGCCACACAAGAGATTTATTAGCATACAGCGTCTAACCACCCCACCCCAAAACACCTAGTGTAGAGATCCAAGTTACCAAGAAATTTTTCACATCTCTCACTGCTCTGCTTCCCTGCTGCACCCATCCATCTGTGCATGCTATGGCAGGACCAACTCATGAGTTTTAACTCCACGGCAAGCGCCTCTAACTCATCTGTTTCTGAGTTCCCTCTCCAGGGCTTACTCAAGACCACTTTGCACACCCCTTCCTCCAAGTAGGGGCACCACAAACAAAAAAACAAACACAAAAAACCCCACACAACCCAACCCTTTGCTTAGCTTACAGGGACAAATTCCCTGCTGCCATGGTTACCACTCCAACTTCTCTTGTGGAACTAGAAATAAAAAAAAAAAAAAAAAACCACACAACTTCCCTGAGAACAGACGGCTATATAATGTTAGCTCTCCCTCCCCTCACTCATCATTGTTAGCCACTAAATCAGCTACATCTGGCATATTTAATTTGAACTAAATAAAATGTCACTAATTAAAAAGATGCCGAACAAGCAATACACGACATTATAGAAACAGAGAGCTTAGCATCTGAACGCAGCCTATTAGGAACTGAAAGGATTCAACTAGTTTTTACCAAAAGCTGAGAAACAAAGGCAACTAAGTGGTCCTCTATACAATCTTACTCACAACAATGTCCTCTAGAAGCTCTCCCCTATCATCTAGGTGTACTGAGGTTTCCAAGCACTAATTCCTGGAGCAGCAGTGGCTCAAAAGTGAAGTAGTTAGCTCATTGTACATGGTATTGTTCAGCTGGAAGTCTGCAGCCTTCATTCCAACTTTTAAAAAGAAGGTAACTTTGCTAAAGCTACAATGAGCAAGATGTTCAGCAGACGTGCACACAAGTTGCTTTAAAGGACCCATGGCCACATAGCTGCCTCTGAACAGTACCAGCCACCCCTCCCCTACGTTCTCCACAGTTTTCAGCAGCCTAATTTGAAGTATCACACACCGCTGCATCCTTCCTCTCTTGCGACTCCTCTCCTTAGCCCGTCCCTGAAGACTCTCTGCATCTCCCATCGCAGGTCACGCCACAGAGATGTCACTGCTGCTTTGTATTGCTGACCAACACAGCTACCTCTTCGAAAGCAGCTCCCCTTACCTTGACATCAGTACCCCCTCCCCCCCACAGTGATTCTCATCATACTCCTAGACCAGGCTTTCGCCTTTGTGGGTACATCATTATCAGTATTCCACTGCCACTTATCAAACAGATTTCAGTGCAAAGCTTCACTGAATCATATAAACCTCTTCTCACAGCCCTTAAATGTCTTCCATCATCTTTTTTGCCAACTGGTAATCTTTCATTCTAAAGCTGTACTATCCCTTATGATTAGTTGAATAAGCATTTGAGCAATTTTTAGTGTCTCCAAGGCTGAGGATTTCCCATGAGAAAAGATCATCTTCTAAGTGCTCTGGTCCAGCTTCTCAGCATTTATAAATGGCTGGCTCCTCTCTATTTTTGCTGATGTATGAAGTAGAACAAATATTTAGGCATACTTTGATTGCCATTACTTAACGTCAGTACTGCTGATGGTCAAATAAGATTCAAACATTCAACACAGAAATCCCCCCATAAAGTAAATTTTAACAGAATTCTTACAAGATGTTCAAGTGGATTATGTCAATAATGCTGGCACACACTACGCAAGTAAAGAGATTACTCTTCTTAGAAACTCAGTTGTTATAAATGAATTAACAGTGAGCTTTATCCTCATAATTCCAAACTTTAATATTAAAGACATAACACAGAGATGATATATTTCAAAATCATCATGCCTTTAGCCTTTTTTTTTTTTCCCATTATAAAAGTTTAAGAACAATCATAGGATCACAGAAGGGTTGACAGTGGAAAGGACCTCTGGAGGTCATCTGGTCTACCCCCATTGCTCAAGCAGGGCCACTGACAGCCTGATGCCCAGGACCACATCCAGACACCCTTGAAGTATCTCTAAGGACAGAGATTCCACCACCTCTCTGGGCAACCTGTACCAGTGCTCAGTCACCCCCACAGTTAAAAGAGTGTTGCCTGATGTTCAGAGGGAACCTCCCGTGCTTCCATTTGTGCCCATTGCCTCTTGTCCTGCCACTGGGCACCGCTGAAAAGAGCCTGGCTCTGACCTCTTTGCACCCTCCTTTCAGGTACCTATCTACATTCACAAGACACCCCCAAGCTTTCTCTTCTCTAGGCTGAACAGTTCCAGCTCTCTCAGCCTTTCCTCATAGGAGAGGCACTCCAGTCCTTTAATCATCTCTGTGGACCTTTGTTGGATGTTCTCCAGTATGTCCACATCTCTCTTCTACTGGGGAGCCCAGAACTGGACCCAGTACTCCAGGTGTGGCTTTGCCAGTGCTGAATAAAGGGGAAAGATCACCTCCCTCAACCTGCTGGCAATGCTTTGCCTATGGCAGCCCAGGATATCATCAGCCTTCTCTGCAGCAAGGGTATACTGCTGGTTCAGGTTCAAGCTGGTGTCCACCAGGACCCCCAGATCTTTTTCTGCCAAGCTGCTTTCCAGCTGGGTGGCCCCCAGCATGTACTGGTGCCTGGGGTTGTTCCTCCCCAGGTGCAGGACTTTGCACTTGCCCTTCTTGAGCTTCATGAGGTTTCTGGCAGCCCATTTCTCTAGCCTGTAATCTCTTATACAAACAGTGCAGAGTTACATAAATACCACGATATTAACTAAAAGCATAAAAAAAAAAATCTAGTGAAGTTTGATCATGTTTTTTTTCCTAGGATCTTTCATCAGTATTTTCCCAAGCCATGCTACAGTCATTCAAAGTTCCCTTTAAGTTAAGTGTTTCAGAAACACTTAAAAGTCCATTTGTCAAAGGCTGATGAACTTAACTGCATAAGTTTAAATACGAGGCAGTGTGCTGAAACCAGTGTCACAATTAAAAAAATGCTTCCTGATATAGAACTAGATAACATAATGTTAGAGATTTCATGCCAAAGCTTGCATGAAAGAAAATGCTACTTCTTCATTCAGCATCTGCTTCAGATTATTTTACATGGAAGTCACTGCTGCTCTGAAACTGTCAAGGCACAGTCAGCTTCCAATTAAGCTATCTTATCTTTGAAGTTGATTGGAAGCAAAGCTTTCTCCTCCCTATAGGCACCCCTCTAAAAGTAGGTAATCTGATATAATTTCCAAATGTATTTATTCTGTGTTGTCCACCCAATTAAACATCTTGCACAAATGCAATCAGCGAGCCTTCTCTCTAATTGAAAAGTTTATGCAACAATTTTCATGAGACTCCCATTAAACATTTAAAATAATTAGCTGTATTAGAAAGACATTTATATTCAAACAGCTCACATGCCCAGTTTCTTTGTTTAGCGTAGGCAAATGAATATGAAAAAGATCCCCAGAGGAAAAGACCAAATATTGGGCAAATCTTTTCTTTAAGACAACAGGCACTCCCTAGAAAACAATTCTGCATGGTATTAAATAGGAAATCTTTTAACAGTGGCCTTACTACTGTAGCTGATCATGGAGAAATCAACCATTTCCAAGACTCAGAAAGGCAATGACAAGGAATTGACTCTGTATTTTTATATATTATAGATAACACATAACAGTCATCACCTGCAAGCACGCTCCCTTCTTCCTCTTTACCCTCTCCCTAAATTATTGGCAGTAAGTTAAAGAAATCCACCGTGCAAAGACACTAGTAACTTTATTTCCATCCTGGCACAAATGACAATTTTTTTAAAGGATTTTGATGGCTCTGTATTTACATCATGGATCTTCTTTAAGAATTATGCTGAGGAAAATCTAGGTCATTGAAACCTCCTTAAATTGAACCACAGAGAAACTGAAAGATAATGTAAAGGCACTGATGTCAGATTTATTTTGCCTTTTCACAAGCTCATTTTTTTTCCAGATTGACTGGCAGAAGGTAGATCAACCTTTGGACATCTTTCTTATTCTGAAGTTTCTATTTCCATGAGTGAGTTAATTCCATTCCCATCCAAAATAAAACATTTTTAAAAAAATGCTGTGCACTTGGCAAACAGACCCAGCTATGTAAGAACAATTTTAAGAAGGGCAAAAGTACAACTTAGATCAACGTATAACAGAAGATATGTAAACATCTCAGTTTAGGATCCCGGGCAACATAATAATGTAATAGTCCCTTCTAGACAAAACTTTATAAATAAATATATATGAATGTAAACAGTGTCGTTCCCCACCCCCCACCCCCCCAACACTAACTTGGTTTTGGTATGAATCTGAATATTAAGATCTGCTTCCTTTAGACTATATGCTTATTGCAGTCTTCCATTTTGTAAACTAGTAACATACGTTTAAATTTCATTCTATAGATTTCAAATTACACCACCTACTTCTGTTCAACCACCATGTAGAATTTTTAGGTTAAATACATAGTTGTACATGTCAAAATGAATTTATTTTGAAGTGAAAAGTGTCCATTAAAAACATATTGCATTAATAATTATAATTGGCAATAACATTATTATTAGCTATTAATAATTATTACTGCATTTCTAATGCTGTGTCCAACATAAATCTGTTGACTTCAGCAAATGTCAGTCTTTATCACTCTTTATTCATTCACCTAGAGACAATTCTACGCACGGGAAAAACTTTATTTAGCCTTTTCCAGCTTCAAAAGGTTTTGTCTTTGGATGGTGGTGTAGCATTAACCACCATAAGGTTTCTTATTGGAGAAAAATCTATCTTGCCTTTTGTACAATGTAGAAAAGCGTCACAACGTTTGCTTCTTCCACAACTCCCCCATCTTGTTGCACAAGATTGCACATGGCAAAAGTAAAAATTTTGGCTAGCTGCAGGGTATTAACAAAAAATACTCTGTACTGAAACTATTTTCATTTCAACTGTTGCTCATACACCCTTCAACATAACAGACACCGATGAGACCTGAAGTGTAACTTGTAAGAAATAAGTGGCTTTGTGGGTTTGTTGCCAGAGTTCTGCAGGTTCTTCTTTCAGTGCACCCAGCTGTACAGAAAATAACCCAAGTTTGCTTGGCTCACATCAACTGAGGCTTTGCCAACATATACGCTCTATGAACTTCACTTTTTAAAACGTAACAAAATAGATAGTGCATGAACTTACTCAAGCTATACCATGAAAACTGTGTTTAAGGAATAACTGAAAAGGCACATCGTGTTCTAGATGCCATATAACATATTTGCTCTTCTATGGACAGTGCCGTGTCAAGTCTAATGGCTTAACCTTCTCTGTGAAGACCATTATTTTCCACGTGTACTGACTGATTTAGATAAATTGCCAAGTAGCTTCATTCTGGGGTTCAACATGGAAACCACCTTGATATGACAAACTTAGCTTTTCTGTCTAAAACATCAGAGAGACATGCTAATGATTTTGACAGTCCATTGCAAAGATTATTAATTCGGGGAATTAACCTCCCTTTCTTCACAAACCAACTTACGTTTGTGCATTTGGTTTTCTACCCAAAACAAGAGCTGAGGGTAGCTTTCCCTACCACAAAATCAGCAGGGAAATCAGAGGTCATTTACTTTCTGAAATGGTGGTCCAATTCCACAACCCTCTACCTTAGAAACTCCTGCTACTACTCTCCTGTACAGGCTTACTGGCTCTTGAAGAAGAGATTTTTTTTTTCCCCCTCCCGCTTCCAACAGATTCCCATTTGTTCCTTAAAAAAAAAAAAAAATAAATCACAAGAATTGGCATCATTATCCTGTATCAAGTACCAATGGCTAAAAGTATCTGCCCTTGAAAGTCTGTATTCCCTCCCCAGATCTTATATATGTACATCTATTGAAAATGGCTACCTCAGATGTCTGAACACTGCATACTGAAGTTAAAACACTAAGACAACATGTGGAAGAGCACTGACTTTAATTTGCACAACAAGAATGTGGTTAGAAACTGATCATTTTTCACAGGCATTTAACAGATGATGGAAAAAAATCAGCCCTGCAGCTGCCAGTATCTCTCCAGATAAACAAACTCTGCTGTTTCTGCCAGGGGGAAGCAACTGATGAGGAGGTTGGCCATTCAGGCAAATGGTCAACAAAAATTTCCCACTTAGAAACGAGGCCAGATTTGGTCCTAATAAAACAGTTCTGTAACTTCGGGGAAGGAAAGGATATTCTACATCACACATCACTGCCTAGTTTAAGTTTTTTTTGCATTCCACCCAAACTACACAGAGGTGCTAGTTATTTCAGCTGTTACTAGCCACCTCAATCTAAGCACATCCAGTAGTCACTAATGATTCAGGTTCCCTGTAGCTAATGTAAAGAGAAAGAGGCACTTCAGTGCAATTATAATCTTCTATAGTTTTGCTACTCTAAAGTGCCATGAATGTACTCAAAAGGAACTCTAACTCACCACTGACTGGAGATACCCGACAAGCAACACAAATGAAAGATTTAATTTTTATATAACCATAGTTCACAGAAATAATTCCCACCCAAAGGCTGTTTAAAGGCGATCATATTTCTTGACACTGTGAAAAACTACCATAAGTGGTTGCCTAATATTACATTCCCTGGTTTCTTTATCATTATATGTAAAAAAAGTATTACCTAAGATTTGCTCAGTAGTGGTATTTGTTAAAAAGTTTTGTTTCAGTTTTACTACGGAATAAACTTAAAGGCAAACAGATGCAATTCTGTAACGAAATTGTTGTCCCTGCACAGAGCAACATAACTTTGGGTGGCGAGGAGCAGAGCGCATGCAAAGGTCCCTTGGTCAGAGGTGAGACTGATCAACCAAAATGTGGAATGCAGCACCTTCCCAAAATAGCACTTGCTGTTATTAAGTTGTTTTTAACATGAAGCAAGCAGCTACCTGAAGAGGTTTTTGAGCCGAAGGACAGTAAGAGATTGGGACTATCACGTATACCTGAAATGAATCTGACAGCAGGGGCCTGATAACCTAAGGCTGACTAAACCCAGCTCCGTGTCAGAGCTTACATGTGACTTGTACATTGAGTTCGAGTCAACCACTGATAGGAACATTCGCAATACCAACTCAGACACAAAAAGGTGAAGATTATCTTCAGCAAGAAATCCCAGTATCCTCCTCCAAAGTTAACAATTTTCATCTCCACTTCTTGCAAGCTGAGATTTAAGAAAGGGCTGCCTATAGCTGGGAAAAACAATTCTGCTGGATATGTTCATTAGTCTACATGCCACTTTCCAGCAGCAAAAAAAAAAATGCCACTGCACAGCAAATAATATGAAAAGCATGGCCATTCCTATTGCTTGTCTATTTTGTGGGTAAAGGCCTACGAGTTTGTCTTGCGTTAATGCACACGTTTTATAGTTCAATGTGCAATCAATATAGGTACTTAATTCCAGATAGTGGTAGTTCAGCTGCAGCATACAAACCTAACTTGCAACCACGTTATGCAAAGTGAAATACGTCCTTCCCAAAATACTCTATTATGGCTGTAGTGAAAAAGGAGAATCGCTCAGCATAAAAAAGAAATACTCTTCAACAACCTTTCCAAAGATCTGATAAGTCACTGCAGCAAAACCGGCCTTGTGAAAGTTGTGCACCAACAGAAGTGGTTTTGTACATAAACAATGGAAGAAGTCCTTTTATATCAGGGTCAGAGTTCTGCATTGACACACAAGTCTAAGCCAAGCAATCTGAGCTAGCACCAACTCAGAGTTTAAATACTTTCTCTTCAAATATTTCTAATGTATTTCTTGAACTCAGTGAGCCCTTACTGCTTTGAAATTCCATTTAAAAATTGTCACACAATTTAAGAGAAAAACATTTAGTTTCTACTTCCCTACATTTACAGATTTTAAAAGAGAGTAGTGAAGCAGTCCAAAAAAAGGCAACTAATCCCTCTACACTCCATCAATACTCATATTCAGATATTGCCTTTAAGTTGCATCTCCAGATACTTTGCAGATGTATGTTCAGAAAAGACATAATCATAGCAGAGATGAAAGCAATTATGTAGAAAGCAGAGGTTGCTGCAAACTCATAAAGGAATGCAGTCACTGTGAATACGTCTGGCACTATAAACATTTTATTATATTATTTTTGCTGGGATTTTGTTAGGGTCTTCCCTTCCTTAATAGCTGCTATTCGAATGTAGGGCAATTAGCACTTGTAAGGCTCTGGCTTAGGGGAGAAACAAGTCATTTGCACGCACATAATCCTCAACCATTTTACTAGACAAGAATCAGTTCACCACCACAGCTTTTACAGCTGCATGTTAGAGAAGGCTTGAGAAAGAGGCAAAGAGGAGAAATTGATGGGAGCATGTTTACAGTGCTGTAAAATCTATTTCATCATCTTCAGAACTACTAGATTATTTATTTATTTAAGGGATAAAAGTAACATATAGAAAGCTTTCTATAAAGTTCATTCAGCTCTTTCATTTTAATGGTTATACATCAACATAGCAGAGTCTTTCAACTTAGACCCGTTTGGACATCTGTTCGATGGATGAACTGCTAGAGACACTCAAAGCCAGCATCTGCTGCACAAGCAATTTCCCTACCCACTGAAAGACTCCATCATGCCCTCCCCCTGTCTCACTTCTTACAGAATTTCCTGCTGTAGTTTAAATCCTAAAGGTCTCTCCTAGACAAAAAGTGACTTCTGGAGATTGCCCAAGTGCTATTCCACGCACATAAGAGAGGCCAAGCGGTAATGAAACCTTACAGACACAGCAGCTAGTGCAACCTTGGGCAGAGTACTAAGTTAATTTCTTGTTAGCCAGATCGGCTTCAAGTTCCTCTGTATTGCTTGAAGTGTTGCAATTAAGTAGTGCTCTAAGCTATGCTTAATTAGCCTGTAAGCAAATGCTCAGTTGTAATTTGCATGTAGTGTAACGCAGAACTAAATGTTCACTGAGAGCAAAGGGAAATTACACTGAAGGTACATTTGCACAAATATAGCTGGCTGCCTCCTGATTTTCCCTTCTTATTAACATCCTAGAAAATATTAAGAAATGTGTCACACTGTACAAATGGTTAGAAATATACGTTCTCTATCCCTGGAGCTGAATGTGGTGCTCTCCTGCCCCCTCAGCTGATGAGCACTCCGCTCCCCTTGGAATGACGGCCTCTCTCTGCAGACAATGAAAGATTTGGGATCTGAATTACCTTTTGCATCTGTGCAGCCAAAAAAAAAAAACCACCTCAAAAACCAACCAAAAACCCCAACAGACTAGGATGCAAATCATGATGGAAAAGTATGCTCAAAGATAAACAAAAAGCATAAACAAAACTTTCACCAAGTAGCATTTAAAACATTGACTGGATCCACGTTCAGGAGTAAAACCCAGCCTTGGCGCCTCTCGTGAAGCAAAAGAGGAAATTAATAGTAGGTTCTCAAATATATTTAGGACCTTTTAAATGCTACAAGTGGAATGACATCAGCTTCAAGCATAGCAAGGACATTTTTCAGCCTGACATTACTTGATTCTGCCTATCAGAAGATGCTCATTTGACAAGGCTGTAACACAAGAGGTAAGGCTCAGCCTCACTTGGACGAGCTTTACAAAGCTTTGCCAAGCTAGATAGTTTGTTAAAGAAAAAAGCTCAGAGGTTAGCCGTGAAAAAAAAAAAACCCACAGAACAAACCAGCATGTAACACAGAAAAATACTTACAGAATATCAAATGCAAGGTTTTATTTGCATGATTAGATGTTGCTACTCCTGTAACATTAGCTCTCAATTCTTTGCCTAATGAAGAGGAGGATGATCCTAATATATTTAATGCCTACTTTTCAAGCTGCTCCATAAATCAACTACAAGGTGTGTGACAGTATTGCAAGCAATCTTTTAATCTTCTCATATATGTATTCATATATACACACACACACACACTTAGAACACTTAAAAACAACACTGTTCTGGAGTTCAAGATAACTCAGCAAAGAACATTCTTAACGTGAAGCACGGCAGGTATTCTTCAATGCTAAAACTGTATACCTGATACCCGTTGTTTAGCATAGACTCAGTCTACAGTTTGTTCTACATAACTGAGTACTTGGGGAATGGGAATTGCTGCAAACATCTGTAAAGCTATTTATAAGGTCTGGAAATACTGCAGTTGGCTTGCTTTCAGTGGATTTTAGTAAGCAATAGGGAAAATAAGTGTGACCAGCAACAGTATGACAAGCAAGTTACTTCACAGTAATTAGCTGCTCTTAACAGTTTGCAGGCAATGACAAGCTCAAAAATGACTCGTAGAAGCCCAAGGGCAAATTGTTTGTAAAATTAAATCCTGGTGCTTTACTATTGGCACACTGTTATTTAACTTAGAATATCCTTTTTTGTAATGTTTTGCACCTCATTTGTGGTTTTTTTTGTTTTTTAAACAATATTTTTTCCTTAAGGATGGCTTCTTCCTACTCTCATTACCTATTCTGGCCAGGATAACAGGGAAATGTGATTTTTAAAGGTGAACCTAAAACGCGAGACTAAGAACACGTGCAAGGTCACCATACGGCGAGGCAGCCAACCTTCCCCGGTGGCTGCAGGGCACAGCCATTACTGCCAGCCCACGAAGCCGCTTCTTTGTGCTCAGGCCCTCTGCAGTTTTGAGCAAGCTTCAGCCAATCTGATGCCTCCTGCGACGGCATGGCCCATTCGGCAAGCACGAGGGGCAGCGGGGATGATGTTCCTAGATGTCTGGATGGGCGGTGGTGCGCACCATTGACACTAGGTGCGTGCAGGGTAAAGCAGTCTCCATCGAGAATGGGTACAGTCCGTATCTAAATAGCTCCAAAAGGCAGAGCAGTTCCTCACTCTGGCCAGACAAGAGATCTAGGCAGATAAAATGGGTGGCTGGAAAGATCTGGGTGCTTTAAAGGGGCATCTGCTTGGTGAGAAACAAAAGCAGCTTTTAAAGGTCTCTCCCACTTTCACCCCTTTCCCCCATAAAATCCTGCAGAACAGTTCTTGCTTTGCTGTTTATGAAATTTCACTGGTAATACATCTGCTGAGACAAAGTTGCTTTATCCATGTTCCCCAGAAACATCCCATGCTCAACATGGGATCTCACATCCAAACTCCTAGCTGATTGTCAATCTATTTTGCTTCTGAGTGCTATTCATTGCCCCATCAGCAACAGGAAAAAACCCAAATGCTTACGCTCCATGCCATAATGAAGGTATTTCCAACTCCGTTGCTTCCTGAAATGCAGCATGAGAAACTGGCTCCAGTAGCCCTGACATGACGGCAGCAGGGTCTACCACTGGAGAGAACAAGCAATCCTCATGCCAATGGAGGAACATGATATGTAGCTTTTATGAATCAGTGATGGCTTACCTTTTAACAAGTCCAGATTAAACTCGCTTTTATGCAAGTTTTGTAAACTATGTACAGATTACAGCCAAACTGAAGCAAAAGACTGAAGGTACTTACGTTAATTATACAAAATCACTTTTTAGTACAGTAATTCTCCACTCCTATTAGAAGAAAGAATAATACAATAAGAATTTGATAGCAATAAGGAGACTATAAATCAAGAGAACAGAGAATTGAAACTCATCCCACAATGATTTAATTAACTCAGCGGTATTCTGCTAATGCAAAAATGTTATTAAATTCCAACTAACATCCCCTCCTTTTAGGAAGTGGAACAAAACCGAATCTGCAAGCTCTGGAGCAATGCATAAACATCCCATTACCACACCAACGAACTTGCAAGTTCATTCTTCCCCTGTGCATCCACACTCAAACACCGTCTAAGTGAAGACAGACGGTTCAAACAGATTCCCACTTAAACGTGGGCACAGTTCACTGTCCAGGTAATTACAGCAAGCCCAAAGAAGCCTTTTTCCTGCTGTGAACGAACAGCATTACTCCTGATACTTAAACAACCACTGCGCTGATGGTTTGGAAACGAACAAACTAAACGCTGGCTTTGCCTTCCGTCCCTAGAAGCAGATGCCAGCAAGCAAGCAAAAAATTGGGCACCTTCCCAGTCCTGCACTACATGATGTCCACAGCATCCACCGGGGGATCACCTGCAGCTCAGCTGTAGCTGCCGGCGCAGCTCCGTAAGGGCTGCTTCAGCTCACCTCGGCAAGGTCCTCGTGCTCAACTCGCCTACCGATCGCTGGCAACAACACGGTGCCACAAGGTCACGTAGGATGCACTGCAGAGGCTCTAACCTATGCGTGGTGTTTTCTTGCATCTGTTCTACTGGGCAGCAGAGGTCCAAAAAGGTTTCTATCCAAAATGTCTGAAGTTGACCTGAACACACACCTCGAGTCCAGACAGCACAGACGGCAAGGAGAGCTGAGACTCAGCGTAGCTACTCCCACTATGTTGAGCAACTCCTTTTTAAAGGCTATCAGTATAAAGTTATGACATCTCTGATTCATCTCAACCATTCACTTACAGTGTAATTACAATAACTCAATATAGTTCTGGGGTTTTCTCTAATTCCCTACTACACTGACGTTTACACCCAAACCCACTCCTGCCTGCCTCGCTAGGCACAGAGAGAATTAGAATTTCTCTCATGTTATGTTTTCCCATTTTTCCTTGCACTCTCAGCCTGATAGCTTCTCAGTTCTGTCAATTCCTGGTCAAAGCATAGAACAGCTAAGTTATATTCTCACTGTGCCAGTAATAAAATATAGCAAGAGTAATGTTGCGCAACAAAAATGTGCAAGGGCATGCGTGACTAAGATGCACACACAATTATCTAGTGTGAATGTGCTAATGCACGGCTACTGCAGCATATACTACAGACTGCTCAGTATTTACACAAGGCAGTCCTAAAGATTAATTGCAATGGCATTGCTACTGTAAAACAGCTTTTTAAAACAACTGCAAGCGTTACTGTGTGGCCGAACACGCGGTGGGGCTACTGGCACACGTGCAGCAGGGCAGGTTTGGGCCGGGCCGGCCCCATCCCGGGGAGCGTGCCAGACCACTCTGGCCAGGCATCGCGTCTCCCGGCGCGCTGCCGCTGCTCCCGACCACGCAGCCCTCCGCCCAGCACGCTCCCGAAGCTGAAGCATTGCTTACGGGTAGGGAGCCAAAATGCTCCCGGGAGCAGGGCCAGGTTTGTGTCATTAAAAACAAAAAAATCCCAACAAATAACATACTTTTGGGTTTGAGAGTGAGATGCTCTTAATATTTCCAGTAATTCATGTCGAGACTTAACTACTGTTCTGGCACTTTCCAAAAGCAAGAACAAAGAGACTCATTTCCTTCTACCACCAAGTTTCTTGCTGTAACAGGCGTGAGGAAGGAGAAACAGCAGCTTTGACTCCGTGCTGATCCCAGTCCCCGGCAGACCGGGCACGGGGCCTCCAGCTGAAGAGCCTGCAGACCCACCGACTGACCCGCACTAACAGCGCTGAGGACTGCCTGTCTTTAGCTTAGTCTTCAGTTATTTGTTACTCTCTTCTTCAGTAATGAGCAAATGAGACTTTCAAAACCATGTGAGCTCCCCCCCCCCCGATTTCTTCAGGGGTAACGGGACAACACGTTTGCGTGACAGGGGACAAGATGACAAGTAATGCAACGTCTTTCCTGCACTGTCCATCAAATTTAGCTCATTTAGTACGGGAAAGTGTTATTTCTCCAAACAAGAGAGGGGCACCCAGGGAAGTTGCAAGACCTGTTAGATCACAGCCCCACAGGGGAGGCCTGAGCTTTCCCAATTTTTTCCAAACACAATCACAACTTTCTTAAAACAAAGGCATCTGAGTTAAACATGCCACAGAGCAATCTATGTATGGTTTATTTATTTAATTAGCTTAAGAGCCTTGCTTCAAAGAAAGATTTGAGAGAAACAACATGATGTATCATGGCAGATACCCATGAAACCCCATATTTTAAAGTTGGGCCAAAGGGAGTGCCTGGACCTGGACCTAAGGAATTGTCCAGATTAATCCAGCTACAGGATTTGGCCTGTTCAGAGAAAGTAAAGTCCTGTTGACTCAACCTGATGTCAGTATTTATTTTCAAAATGTCTTGTTGCTAAAGGTTATTCAACTGCAGGGTTAAGTACAAAATATGCTGTCACACATGCAAAATCTAACTTAGTACATGGAGTTCTCATTATACAAAAGTTCATATTCTTATACAGCTTCTCTTTTGGAAATCAACATCCTTATCTTCAAAAGAGCCAATGTAACAGTTTTACAAGAAGAAAAATAAAAAATGTGCATCATAACATGTAATTGAAACAATTAAAACTAAGAAATCTGTTTACAGGAGTTCCCTTGAAGGGTAACTAAATTTGGAAAAAAGAATGACATTAATTCATACTCACTTGTGAATTTAATTTGCTAGAAAAGAGTAAATAATTTTGGTACATCAAACTGCTATTTGGAAGTTTGCCTGGGCTGTATAGAGGGGGGATGTGAGAAATTTGCCCTATTTTTACAGTTGAAAGCTTCATTGACTCACACAAGATACTTTAGCCTAATATCCTGTGGCATTGCAGTGACCTACATGTAATTATTGCGTGCTTTTTCCAAAATATTTGTACACAACCAGAAATTATAACCTAAGTTACCAACCAGTTCTTAGTTTATACCAGCAACACAAAGATGGACTTCAATTAGCGGTAACCTAGCTGTCGGATGTTTTTAGCAATCTTTGGGACAAATGTTTGGTCTTGGTTTGGTGTAATTTTCTGGTTTCCATTTTTCTTAGACAAACATATTTATCCTGTTAAGTAAATGATGTTTTAAAAACTTTCAGCTGTCCCTTCTCCCAGCCCGCAATCACTGTCCCCCCGCAGCCGTGGGGTGATCTCGTGTTTGTAGGTGTGCATGCGTTTTATGAACAAAGATGTGGGGAAAAGGGAGAGGAAAAAAAATATCAAATGGTCTTGCAGTGCCCCATGGTGTCACCCAGAAAATGCTCTTCCTGCTCCTGCCTTTACCTGCCCTTCCCAGCATGGAAAGTGGGAGCGCTCACATGCTCACAGAGGTCTGCTGAAGTTTCTCCCGGCTCGTGATCAGGGTCCGTGGGGAGAAGCAGACGGTTGGTACTTAGAGGACAGAGAGGCACATGATGAAGAAGGAAAGACTTGGGCATGAACTGATCAGGTGGCTCCTCTCCTGTCAGCCTCCTCCTGCCCAAGCTCACAGGCAACGCTGCTCTCGACTCAAGAACTTAAGAGCTTTTTGGCAGCTACCACTTGAAGGGTCATACTTTCTTCAAACACAAGACATCTGCAGTGTCTCGCTCACCACGCCAGTAGCTGCAGCAGCTACTGACTCAATAGCACAGCTAGTTGGTACTTTTCGCCCAGGTATTCACCAGCTGGTTGACGATGTTACTAAAACTTCAGTGGTGCCAATTTTTACAGAACCACATGCTGTTCACTATCAACAGGCCGACATCTAACACTTCTCACCGTAAAACTTAGCTCAGTGGGCCGTTTCCACCTGCAGAACTGTACTAAACGATCATAGCACTGAACTCCCAAGGAGCATATATCTGTTTAATTACAAGTCATTTCTTGATCTCTACCACCAGACGAGTTTGGTCACACAACCATATTAGCCCAGACCCCACCACTGTGAAGGTTGCTCAGTGCAGGATAGCCTTTGAAATGTAACCTAAAGGTTCACAGCTATTTCTCTTCAAGTCTTTTACTACTAAATTATGTGTCAGTTACTCAACCACCCTATGTGCTTAAAAAAAAAAAAGTATCTACAAAATCTTTTGATTTAGGCTTTTTTTTTTAAACCAGAGATTATCCAGAGTCAAATAAAAAACAAAATCTGCAATGATTTCAATAAGCCTAACATTGCAGTTTTACCTCCCAGATTGATAAATTGATGCTCCCATTAAATGACTATCCCATTTGCCTACACGTGTTTTTAGTTTTGCGCTAGTACAGAAGACCTGTTATTTCTTACTGTTCTCTGTCTTCTGGGGAGCAGCTGCGGTACGCTCCCGCAGCCATCAGCTTTAAAAGCAGTATTCAGTGCCTGATTGGCAGCAGAGCTAGAGGTGGCATACTGCTTCCTGCTGTGGTGAAATCAGTACCATTGCCCAACAGATCTCAGAAAATATACTAAAAAAAAAAAAAAAATTATTCCTGACGTGCACTCTTTTGAGTAAGATAAAGAAAATGCTTCATCATCATGAGAAAACAAAAAAAATCTACTGCAAAAAAGCAAAAAGGGTTTATTACAGCTTTTTTTCATTGCTTTACTACTTTTACCTTTCTTTGCTGAGCCAGGAAAGAGCATGAAACAAATGCAGAGCAGTGCATAAGCAATGTTGCAAACTGCTTGTTAAAAAAAGCAGTGGCAACTGCATGAAAAAAATAAGGAAAAGGATGAGAAGCATCTTAACAAGAAATGCTTGTCTCAAGCTCCAGCTACAGGAATAAAATTTTGCATATGAGAAAAAACAACATCCTTTTTTTTCAGCTGCAAATATAATTCAAGCTTTATGACCTGAAAGCTCCTTTACTCACTCTTTCATTCACACATACATCCTTTTCCTGTAGGGAACAATACACTGGGGAAAAGTTTTAATTTAGTAAAACTTGAATAGAACTGGCATTTCTTTATGCCCAAGGCTTGGCAATATGACATGTGACTCTTCTGTGTTTAACACGGCTGGATCTTTAAATTCCTCTTGCATAACCACTACTAGGTTTTATCATTGCAGAATTGTAATTTAAAATTATTAAAAAACGAGGCTGAGTTGTTCCATGAGGAACAATACTAACGAGACTTCATTTCTTATGAAGTCATATCAGACATCCCAGCTTCCCAGTGACCCCCTGCAGTGTTTCACATGGTCAGCAAACAAAATATCTGCTCCTTTCTGAAATCCCCCAAGACTACATTAACCTGGGTCCCTCTCAAGTCCCCAAGATACAAGCTGACCAAAGCAACATCTCCTCCATGCCATGCGTGTGCCGTGATGCCCTGTGTGATCAGTGCTGCAGCACTTCCGGCTGGAACTCCTATTTGCCTATTTACCCACAAATGCTCGAGAGGCATGAAGGGAATTACTTTTCACTAACACCTCATATATCCCATGTAATCAGAATGGCTCATTCCAACCTCCAGTTTTAATCCTTGTTTATACTCTGCAAGCAGAGAACCTGAAATTAAGCATCATTATGTTTAACCCTGGTTTGCATTTAACGTTGTATTTATATTTTTCTTAAAACACAGCTCATTTTTACTAACTGCCAGCCAGTAAAACATGCTGTTGCAGTCCTTTAACTAAGCTCATCACTTATTTTGTTAACCAGTAGTTTATATTGTATCTATGGTCATTTATCTAAGCAAAAGCATGTCCTAAAATAAGTTACTCAAATTCCCAAACTTTACATTTTAATGGGATGAAGTTAGAAAGATGTATAACATTTCTTAAGTTACTCATTTTTTACTCATGATGTTTAGCAGACTCCATTGAAGGGAACTAGAACTGGATTAAACACAACTAACATCCTATGAGGACGCTGAACAGACATATTATTTTGTTATCCAACAACACTCCATGTTTAAAACTGAGGTATTAAAAATAAAGTTTTCTTTAGGCATGAAGAAAACGAACTTTTCTTTTCTTACTTTTGTCCAGCAATACTTTAAAACTGGTGGGTTTTTTCCAGTTCTGTTCCTCTATTCCATCATTAAAGAGGAAAATAATTCTTTAGAGAGGAAAAGAACACTTTCTTATCCTTCCCTCACCCTGAGCCAGTGTTTCTCATCTACCTCCAATGAGTCGATAAACTGAAATGAACAGTATATCTGCATCTACAGAAGCTGCCACTATTGTCCAACATGCTTTACCTCCTCGTCTTGTACCCTAAAAGGTTTTACCTCTATAATGAATTGTCTCTGATTAAAAACTTCAGCAGCAAGCATGTCTACACAATATAAATATTTATTTCATTTCAGGCTTTCAAAAGGCTTGTCAAACTTTTCCATTTTAAAATTAGGTAGATTCATTTTTGAAAAAAATTATAAAGTAAAATTTAGGTAAAAATCTACTTTTATTCTGTCTTTATAGCCATCTTCTTACATATGTTAAAAGACTGTTTACTTTTTATTTATGTGCTGTTAAACCACTAGTTTCTAAATTCCATAGAAAACTGACGCACAGATCATTTAGGCTTTACAGAGCAGTCTTTAGGGTGGCTGCGTTAATTTCAGTAAAACATAAAGCTAAAAGGCAAAAAAAAATCCCTGAAACTGGGGAATATTCAGAAAGGTAAACACAGGTCCATCAGCAACTTGAGTTTGTCTCAGAAAGGCAGCTACACTGCTGTCCTGTTGGCAAGTGCTGGGAGGCAGAACTGCCCCTTCTTTTCTCTCCCCGGAGCCAGATTAGCACTGCCTTGGCAAAACAGCCACTCTGCTTAGCTGGTACACAGGCCTCTGGTGAGGTCCTGCTAAATTCCCAACTGGATAACTCAATTTTTTCCCTAGGGCATGACTTGATTACCTGTCTTGTATGTATAAAAAAATACAGTAAACCCAATGAAGACGCACTGTGTCTTTCAAGAAAGCAGACACCTGTTTATGGCGATGTAGAGCAATACAGAAGATGTGAGGCTGTACGTTAGGGTCTACTGCTTGTAGCTGAACTGTCCACCCAAACCCTTTTATCAGTCAGAGCAGATGTAGGAGCTACTTACAAACTAATTGAGCAGTGATACAGAACATCATCATATTTTGGGGTACTCAAGCACACAACTGTTCTAAGCCAATAGTCAGTAAGAGCAATCCATCTTTTCATCCCCATGCAAGTCAGCACAGTTTACAAAATAAAGGTTTTTGAGCCCAGCTTTAGTCTTTGAACACGCTCAAGGACTGATACAAAGCAAGATGGTTGTTTCTCAGAGAGTGGAGTGGGATAGAGAAGAAAAACTGTTTGCAGTGTCACTGAGGTTATTACTCTGGACCACGTGAGAGCTCAGTCTGTGCTATCTTCACTGCCAAGAACCCAGAGAGCCGCTCAATCAGCTTTCTGTGGGACACTTCTCCCCTTAAATCCCATTACAAGGAGCTGTGCCTAGTTACATGCTCTAAGAACGTTATTTTGCTTTTTGAGCCATTTCATGAAAAACAACAAAATAAAGCAGCACCATGTCCTTGAAGAAAACAGACAGCTGTTCGGTGTCTTTGTGGCACTTAGAATATGCAGTATAACGTGCACAGATCCTCCTCCAACTCTAAGCTAATTCACTTGACTTCTGAATTAATAAGTCATTACCTTGGATAACAAAATCCGAAAGATATTAGGCATTACTGCTTCATTCACAACATGCATGTATCTGGAAGAGACTTACTTCCATTTTTACACTTCATTCTTACAAACCTTTTAAAAAAGGTCTGAAGCCTGTTTGAAGACACTC
This sequence comes from Theristicus caerulescens, assembly GCA_020745775.1. Classification (NCBI taxonomy): domain Eukaryota; kingdom Metazoa; phylum Chordata; class Aves; order Pelecaniformes; family Threskiornithidae; genus Theristicus; species Theristicus caerulescens. The sequence goes on from CM036558.1 coordinate 91,775,166, forward strand.
CCTCAGCCAGCGCTGCCCTACTCACAAAGCCTACAAGTGTTTCTACTTATCTGGAAACTTTCTTTCTGCCTTCAAAATCAAACAGCCCGCTGCTGGTTTGAACGCAAATGGATGACCCAAAGCTTCGTCCCATACTCACATGCTTACTAGCAGGTTGACTCTGAGGTAAAGATCCAGGGGCCAGCACTGGAGAGCTTGCGGGGCTACAAAGTTCTGGGAAGGGATTTGGTATGGCCGGCAGAGACGATGTTCTGAATTGCTGTTCTTCTTCTTGAAGACGCCTATAAACACAGAAGAACTAAGCATTAAGAGAAGCAAATTGGCATCACTAGACCTGGATGTCCTGCCCCACCATTTACAATAATGATACTAAAGAAAAGGAATCAAACCCACTCTTTTTCAAAGCAACTACTATACAGTTACAGCAACTGCAAGCACAAAGTAGGAAATTGCATGTGAAAAATGACCAGTCGGGCATCTTCTGCGGGTTTTGTTGCTTATAACTTGACTACTTGTGTGAGTAACTGAGGTAACTGTGCATATAAAATGAACAGAAATATCGGTCTGTACTCACTGTTGTAAGCACTAGCTTACAAGCTTAAGCTCCGTGTGCCAGAAAGTCAGTTAAGCTCTTCCAAACCAATGTGAAAGAGGAGAATGCAACTGCAGTCACTTGGAGCCAAATTCCATGTGGATTTGCAAACGAAGGTGTACCCCTGTAAAGTCTCTAAGCTGAGACTGAAACCAATCCTGTCACCTCATTACAATACCAGATTCCATCTCCAAACAACTTGGCATTTCCTGGAGAAATGGAAATGCAAAGACTCAGCTTGAGCAATAAACTGCAATTACACCCTCCCACATTATGCTACTTGTACGGTTACTGTTCAGACAAGTTTGCATCTCCCGCGATACGCCTCACGAGTCTACGTAGGACCAACAGAGTTTCAAGTTCCAGTTTATAATACACCTGTACTGCTCACACCAACAAAAGGAAAACTAAAGCCTACCAGTTGCCACAGAAAAGCTTGAAAAGATGTAAGACCTATTCATGACGAGACAGATTGCTTCAGGTTTCCCTACTGCTAGGGCATCACCACTGAAGAGGTACTAGGTGATTCTGCAGCAGGCTGGCCTGCAACGCCTTTGCAGAAGGCACCATCTAGTGGCAATCGTGGAAGTTTCCAGAGACAATCACTAACTCCTGGATTTGAAATGCAAACCATTAAAAACTCAATTTGCTCTCATTTTTTTTCCATGCCTTCAGCAAGCAGAGCCTTCTTAACAGAGCTGCTTGGAAGACAACTGCTGGGTTTGCCTCTGGCAGCGCATCCCACTCTGGGCACGCTCGCTGTCTCTGCCTGGACCACAACCCGGGGGCTGATAAAATAACTACTGGGAAATCTGCTCTGCAGGTAAGTCTATCCTGCAATTTAGTTGCCTTGGTGTTCCACGAATCAGCCTTACGGATTTGGGTTTTTGCTATAACTAGCAGGTTCCAACCATAACTATGAGCCATGCAAACGACCACTTGACCTGGTTAATTTTTTTTGTGCTACCCCATGTGTGTACTTCCCTACAGTATAGGGTAAAGGACAGTGTAAGATTTCTTTAGCCCAGTAGAACTGTCATCTTGGCAGCTGTGTAACAGTGCTCTGTATTGCAGGTTTTTGACTGACCTCCATTATAAGAAGTGGAACTACAGAGTCGACACAATTAGAAAGGTGTGGTTTTCTTAAACTGAGAATTCACTATGCTGCGCTCTGCTGTGCCTACGCTGCTGCAGTGCATCATTTACTTCATGACTGATACACCCGTAAAACTGTGCTCTTAAGAGAATTGCCACAGTTAACCATTCTGTTCTGGCTGCAAAAGACAGCCACCCCCCTGTATGGGAAAGTGGTCTAGATAACCCCGAATAAAAGTTTCGCCATTATTTTCTTTAACAATAAACACACGATGTTCTTGTGTGCATGGAAGTACAGAGTTCAGAAAGGCAGAGTGTTCTCAAAAAAAGAAGTGCTAAGTTTTGAAATGCCAAAAATAGTTTAAATGAAGTGTTTTGATTGAGATATTTACAAAACATCGACAGTTATAGTACTCTAGAGAGTGCATTTTCTAGTACAGCCCTACTCAAGGTATAATATGAAATACTTGTAAAGATGATTGCATCATTAGCCGACTTGGTTGTATTGCAGTTACTGCATACTACCCATTCATATAGAAAAACTGCCTGTCTTAAGAATACCATTCCTATAGGAAATACATCGGCATAAAGAACGAAGAGTAACCCTTTCTACCTCTGGGATTTTTCTTTTATTATTATTACTCTCACTTCTTTTGCAGAAGACGACATTAACGAGAAGGAAAGGAAAACTCCAAATCTCTTTGATTCAGGCAATTTACCTACTCATGCTGACAGAAGCTCCTTTCCTCCTGCTGCTTAAAAAGATTTTAAGAACCTCAGCATCACCTATAGACTCTCCCATCACCAACGAGAGTATTCCACTTGAAGCTTGAATTCAAGCCCCCATCCTGACAACAGAGAGACAACTTAAACACGTCTTTTTTTGTAATGACTCACATAATGCACTCAAGCGAAAGAGCTGAAAGTGCTCTAGGAAGAACAGTTAAATAACTATGACATGCTCCTTTTTTTTGTCTTGGACCGTTCAGCAAACCTCCACAAAGAGAGGTATTTTCTGTATATCAAAACTAGCTGAATGCACCCTCATCCGTCTACATGATCTCTTATGTTTTATAAAATCAAGCAGCTGTCAGTAGGCACCATACCTGAGAGAACAGTTTTTAACAGTTTGGAAATAAATCCAAATATGGACATAATTTCTGCAAATTGGTACCAATAATACACTTCTACATGTCTGCTACTACAGGTACATCAAACATTGATTTAAAAAAGGGGCAAAAATGTGACATTTTTGCATTTTACAAAATACATGGAAAACTTACGTGCTTCACCTACCTGGTACACCTTTTTTCCCATGCAAAAGTCCAGTCTAACACTACTAGGCTCCTACCGAAGCTGATCTCCTATTTTAAAATGTAGTTCTTTTGAAGATAGCTCAAGACAACTTTAACAAAAAGGAGGCAAGTCCCTTGTTCCTACCTGACTGCCATAATGCGCACTGGCTGAGACCGCTGCACCTTCTGCCTTGGAGACATTGGCTGCAGCACGCCAGATCCCGAGGATGGCAACTGACTGCGATTGAGCTGACCATTTTGAAGGAGCGGAGTGGTTTCCGACTGCATACTGCATGTAGAGTATAAACTTTCAAATGAGGAATTCATGTCGTTTACCAAAGCTTCTAGGTCCACATCGTCATCTGAAAGACAATATAAAGGCAGCATAACATATCTGGAAGTCCCAGATAAAAGAAGTCTGGAAAGACCAAAGACTAAGGTTCAGTAAAGTTATCACATAACGTTATAGTTATATTTTTACAGTGCAAATTTTTATTGCAAACACATTTATTTATTCTAGAGCAGAAAAACACAGCTACTAACAGCCAGCAATGGACATGTATTTTGTCTTCCTTGGTGAAAAGCTACTGACATAGAATGAAATATTTCTACTATAGTATTTACTCTCTCTATATATATATAACCAAAATTTGCTGGGATTTTTAATAATGTCAATGCTAATGCGAAGCACCACTTCACTTACTGATAAACTGACACACATTTCGAAAGTACATCACTTACAAATACCTCAGTTCAGATTGTCAATGTATCAAGTTCAGATTGTCATAAATTGTTCAGATTGTATAATAAACACTTTGCAAGATCCAATAATTTAGAAGAAAAAAAACAAGACAGCATTGCAAAAGTCAATAGGTAGAAGGCACAACCCTCTGCTGTACACATTGGAAAGGGATCATTATCGTTTGTTAAAAATCCCATCTGTATTTCTGTGTATTTTTGTGCTATGGTATTTTGAAGGGCAATGCAAGCTTTTAACCGTCACTCCGAGGACTTTATAAAAAGATCTGTATCCTTGCTCTTGCAACGTGATAAGAGAGGCCCTTGCCTTAAAGAGCTCAAAGTAAATCAACCAGGGATGTGGTGTAGGTGGTTGGACGAACATCGCTCCCTAAAAAGTGCACCAACCTTTCTATATACGCCACCTTACCTCACAGTAAATAAGTAACTTGTGCTCATTCGTTCCTCCTTAACGATCATAATTACTCTGCAAGGCAACAAAACTCTGTGAGCCCTCTGCACTAACCACTCTCTGAACTCCTATTTCAGAGTATTGTAATTACTCCCTCGCCACAAGTTACGTCACTCCCTATCAGGAGTTCAGCGGGCTGACGAACACACACATCGATATCTGCTTCTGGTTACTGCACAGCCGCTGCCTGAACAGCTACTTCAGACCAAACGCAATTTTGTGCATCCAAAAATGTGCCCTTATTTTCCAGCGGTATCAATTGGCCTGGTAAAATATACCATTGCTGCCTGCAAAGCTTCTATCTCGCAAAACTCTTCATGACACGGATGGAAAGTAGAGCCAAGCAATGGAGCTAGCAAACATTTACACAGCGCTATGCAGCTAAAATATGCTTTTCACCCCAAATATTTTCTGATACCCATTCTTTTGCCATGTTTTCTAGGTAAATGAACCACCAGGAGCAGCTATTCAGTTTGCGGCCAATTACAGTACTTTCTTTGAGATACCATAAATGATTTTGTACCAATATCACCTTTCCTGATAAAATTCAAAACATGCCTCAATAACCATAGCAGGATATGAACATGGCATTTACACAGCAATTGTTTTGGATGCTGAGGACCCCAGTTCTCGGTGTTGGATGAACCAAAGATCTCAAAAATTAAATAGGTGCTGGTCATGTACCTACAAGCTCTGTTTAATGACCTGAAACACTATGTTCCTCACCGAAAATCGGCAGGCCCTTTACTAAAGTAAAAGCCACTTAGCCTTCACTGAAAACATACTCACAGGATTTCTCGGTTCAAATGTGTTAAAAAAACAATCAACCCACAAACAGGTTTCTTCCTTTCATTTCTTTATGGTTATTTCCCTCAGTCTCTGCTTAACAGCTACTGCCCTACTAAGACTCACCTTCACTAGGCTACACCATCTTCTCTATCTGTTAGCTAGTTCATGCATTTTCAATAATCTAGACTTTACTTTGCTTTGCTTGGACAAAGCCTACAATAATTTTCCTGCTATTTTTAGGGATCTTGAGACAGACTTGCAATTTAAATTTCATTCCATCCTCCAGATTCTTATCCTATTTGGAGAGGACATATCGAAAACACTTCTTGAGCAATCACAAGGGAACCACAGGAGTAGGAGTATAAAGAGGGAGAGGCTGAATTACAAGGCTTTTGAATTTTATCATTCATCTAAAGTACCAGAAGACTGAGCTGTAGGGTGTCAGATGGCTGTCAAGTAAAAGCTTAGGGGTTGGATGAAGGAGACATAAAAGACAGACCCTGGCCACAGAGTCAGGGAGTAAATTACAGCAACTACCAGCAATTGTTTGGCAGGGTGAAAAGCAGAAAGGGAAGAAAGTCAAGGCGTACATTCTGTGGAAGTCCGTATGGCTTGGTCCCTGAGGGTGCTAATTTATTAACAACGTAGACAAAGCTATTAGTGTTCAAGATCATTAAGTTTTCAGATGATTGTAACATGGGAGGAATGATTAAGAGTCAGCTCAAGCTACTCCTGAATAATCAAATAGGCACAAAGGTGTAATACAGAGTTTAATATGCATAAAACGAGGCACTTCATGCAAAATGCTAAGCAAACCAAGTACATAGTTTAAAGCATTGAATTACCATTAGCAGGCTTTTAGGCATATCAATTACACACCTAAATTCAATTTCCAACAGGACAGGCACTGACGAGGTGCATATAGAGTTCTCCTAATAATATGTTGCACTGAAGTCCAGAATCTGGTTTCACTCTCCTGTCAGCTCCTTTTCTTTGAGGGTGCAGCACTGCTAATAATAGCCCTCAGTCTTGCCATAAAACTTTTGCAGGAGCGCAGATCCTTAAGCTTTTTGAAGACAAAGCCTGCAATCTTGAATTTCATACAGTTTCATCTCTATACAATAGCATTTAGTACTAAATACCATTATGTTTTGGAGAGATTTCAGCATGTTGCAATAGGAAACCTCACTGCTGTAGCCTGCCGCAGAAGTGCCAGCAGATGTCTCAGCCTGCCAAGTAATCCAGTATGTTACTTGCGATGGCTCTCTACAGAGCTTAACTAAATAAAAATCAAATCAGTCATCCATGGGATTTCTAAGCCACTTTAATCATTTGCAGGTATAGTATTCAGAATGAAGTTTCATATACAGTGAAATCCTTCACAGTATCTTTCTCTACCAACCAGCGAGACCCAGGCTTTATCAAGATCATCCGGGGGGGGGGGGGGGGGGGGGGGGGGGGAAGCTGACAAACTGATTTTGAGGAGGCTTGCTAGTTAACAGCAAAATTTGCAAATCATCAGGCTTTGAGCCACTATGGCATCATGCTGGTCCTCTACGTATGTGCACACAAATTTTGCGACTGACCTGGAAGACTCACCTTTGTAGGTTATAGCAGGCAGAGTGGCAGGTAGCTGAGGAGCCTCCAGCTCTCCAGCTATCTTGCAGACATATGCTTCCAGGGATACAAAAGGCTATTTTCCTTAATGTGCATTGAATTCTGCCATAAGACCAAGGAATATGAAAGTGGATATTTGAGGTCTGCATTTTCTCTCTCAACTGAACTGCATAGAGGCTAGCTTATCACTTCTATGCACAAACATGCAAGCAGCCTTTTGCTTTTGAAAGTAATTTTTAAAGGAAAACACTGGCAAAACCTAGCTCTGACATACTTCTGGTGGTGGATGGGGTACCAGCAGTTTTGTAGACTTCTTATACCATAAGAAAATACTTGGTACATCTGCAAGGAATGTTCTTTCCTAAACTAGAACCAAAGTACGCACACTGGCAGCTGTTTGAACTTTGTTTTGCTCCTTTGCCCACAATTTGTTAAACTTTGGCTTTGTTCACAAACCAGCTCCACTGGATGTTGCAAGTCATATTTTTGGTAAAGTAAATCAATTCAATTACAAGAAAAAATTTAAAAGTTCCATTCAAGGAAAGAAGAAAACTTTGTTATAAAACCTCTACAGAGCTTGTGAGCTAAGCTATCACGTTCCATACAAAAGAAAGCACTTTGAATACCATTTGAACGTTTTTTGAGGACACCATAGGAAGGATGATAACCCCTAAATTAGGCCTGAGCAAACTTTAATCTGTGCTTAACTATGTCCCACTTGTCCTTCTGCTTCTAGCCCTTCTCCATCCCTTAGATACTAATTTATCTACTTATTTTGGTTGTTGTTGGCCTTGACATGTCAAGCTCAGCTAACAGGACTAAGCAGGATCCTGCTTATTCTGAAGCTGAAATGAGCCCTGCTCAGCCCCACCTGTGCATGTCTCCCAAAGAAAGCAGGTATTTCCACAGCTGTCATGGGGTCACTGCACTGCAGAAATTCTGTTTACTGAAAAGAAGCTGAACATGGAAAGGATCCTGGCTTTGGACTACAGACCAGGCTGCATTTCATGTGTCTAAATGGCAGCTCAGCAAACACCCTTCCCTTTTACATATGGCCTGCAGTTCATAGGGAATACTATGAAAAACATCGCAAGACTTAAGTGAGCTGTGATTTAAGAGGCTTTTAAAAACTGTACGCATACATACATAATTTCCTTCTTGTTTGCCCATTTCAGAATTTAATTCTCCAGCATTATCCCTCATGCCAGCTCACAGAGAAGACTGATGTGAGTGCAACTAGGAATTCAGCAGAAGGTTTATAAAAATGCTGTACTACTTTTTTGTCACCATAGAAGTAAGTCTGATACCATATGAAGCCTAACAGCATGTATATACACAAGGGTTTGATATTACAGTAAGGCAGCTGTTGATTGACCACCTATTCCTATTTGACAGCCTAACTCCAGCAATCAGTTCCCCAAAATGAGTTTCAGTGCAGAACGTTCAAGATCCTGCTTGACAAAGCAAAGAAGCTAAGATATAACTAATGTAAGATTTCGCTCAGGTTTAGCTCAGTAGAGGATGATACCGAAGTGGTTAGCAGTTCCTCCTGCACACATTAATGAACCCTCAAGGAGACAGATGGAAACAGCGAAAGAAAAGGAACATAGAACTGCACATACCCTAGCATCCTGCACTGACAAGCCAGTGAAACACAACGTAAAGTATAGGTAATACAGGGAAAAGACATTTACATTAAAATGAACAGGAGGACTTAACCAGAATTTAAAAGGGAAAAAAAGACATTTAAAATATTATGGTATCCACCTCAGCGTCTCATTTCTAATCTCCTACAACCACATATAAATTATTCTGATTCATACTGGTGATACAAGTATGTTTTGCAAGGTTTTTGATATCGTGGAAATCTCATGTTTTATAATCAGAAATAGCCACCCCAAGTAAGGATTACCAGAGTGAGATGTGCATACAAAGTCCTTTTACAAGATAACCCCTTTTTAAGAGGATCCTTTGCACAAGAGCACTACAGCATGTCCCTCCAGTGCCACATCCAAATGCTGTTTTGATAGGATTTTTTCAGAAATTCCAACCACTAAAACTTTTTGAAAATATCCCACTGCTGACAACACACAGTTGTAATGATGCATAAAAAAGTCCACTCTAGATAACACTCATATTCCTCTGTTCCCTTCTCTCTCTGAACTTGTAACTATATACGCTATGTTTACACAAATGTCTCACCTCCCTCTGTAACCTGTTTCAGCTTCCACTAATGCCACAGGCACCAGTTGCCTATTTGAACTTGCTTTTCGTCTACACTGAAAGAGTTACCTACAGACGCCCTATGGTTGCATGTATTTAGGACTTGGCAGCTACTACACCTCTGAGAGACGCATGCAACAGAAGGTGGATGATACCAAGCAGATTTCTTACAATGTCCTTTATAAACCCCACAGTGACTTCTGCAGCGATGCTGCAGTTGAACGACACCCTCCAGCTCCCAATACCAGCTCCAATTCTATGCAATCTCTCCCCTCCTACATTATTAAGAACTACATACAGACGGTAGTAAAAAACATTTGCAAAACCTATGTGTTCACACTGTTCTCCAGGTCCGCTGCTGGACCCAATGATAAAAGTATCAAAAGATGGCCTTTGTTGAGTATTAGAAAGCTGGAGGGTTTTTGTTCCTTTAAAGTGATGGCAAAAGACACAAACCCAACTTTGTCTCCTAGAGACATCACCAAGTGCAGAGTGGTCATAATCTGAATTAAAAAGGACAAGCCTGAACCCCAAAAGTCCAGAACTTCATGCGCCCTGTGAGTCCCCTTATGGGACTCTGCACTGAAGAGTCCTTTACTGTACTTTCTAACATTCATCAGCTTAAGTGTAATCCTCTACGTTGTGTAAGTAAGCGTAATCCTCTACTCAACTATGGTTGCTGGCCTACAAAATGTCACATCAGTGCAAGAACAGCTTCCAAAATGCTAGATGGGACATGCCGTGGAAAGAAGGGCAAGAAGCAGAGATGCTGGTTGGTAAAAGAGCACGAAATTGAAATCGGCATCCACGCTCTTTGGAGCACACTGAAATGCCACAGAGAGAAGTCAACAGGGAGGGAACTTGTAACTGCTCCAGTACTCTCAGTAGTTTTTAAATCCCACGTGCATCGATTCCTATTTCTGCCAACAAGGCTGGGAAGGCTAGCACCAAATGTATGTACGTTAATTACAGGTGCTGGAGAGAATTCACTTTATAAACATCTCTTTACTAAAGGTTCATGGTTGGACTCCAGTAACGTTCTTAAAACAGGCCTTATAAATTTCTTGAAATAGAAGACACAAACTAAATTGAACAAAATTAATGTTGCTAGGTAACAGCTATAGGAATATGCTACATATGAAAGGTGTTGGTAAAAAAAAAATCAAAGCATTAACAAGTAACAGGAGCAACTGCCTATAGATGCCCTACAGCAGGAAGGAATGAAGTTGTACACTTGGACTAGTCTTTATCACATAAAACGAGTTTCAGGAATTCTGATGGAAAAAAATATGGAGGGCTAAAAAAATGAAAAATTCAGCTCTTGCCTGGTTCACACACCTAACAACTGGACATCATAAAGATGGATAAGGAGGGATTGATTTGTTTATTAATTCCAGAGACAAACTAAAGCACATCTCTGACGAAGATTTTAACTGTTCTGCCCTTTGATGAGGCCGCAATTATTCACAGACAACATTCAGAAGCACCTCCCAGCATGCACATTCCTATTTCTAACACAAGAACCATAAAGAGTCATGTTGGCCCTTTTGTGGAGCGGATGGACGCTGGTCACCTCGACTGACGATGGCTGGCCCTGGGTATCACCGCCACCACCACCGCTGAGCCCTTGCTGGACTCTAAGGCACAGGTGTCAAAGCACTAATGACACTGCTATGAGAGAGGAGTTTGAAACTTAAGGAAAACATCTAAAATGTCTAGAATGCTGATTATGCATATACATACCAGTTTTATTACAATTATAAGAGGTAAGATAGGATATGTAATTTATGGCCAGTCCCCTTTCCAGATCCCCACACCCCATTTGGAGAACACAGAGTTGGGATTCAATCTTCCTGATACCCATTTTCTAGTAGGAAATTTACACCTTTTTTTTTTTTTAAAAAAAAAAAAAAGGTAGGAAAAAAGCATACATTCCTAAAAGCAGCATCAGGTCGAAGTTTGAACTCAAACAAAACACCAGCTGATCCCGTGTGACTGACCAGCTCCTGTGGGGTGGGCACACCACACACCCTTGTCCAGCCACTGCTGATGGCGCAGCTCCCGGTAACAGCAATTACCAGCAGCTGCCAGCCTTTCAAATCCCGCTTTGCAGGCTGCTGTTTGCAGAACTGATGCTGTATAGTACATACTGACTAAACAGGCATGCTGGGATAGAGTTAATTTTCTTCACAGTACCTAGTATGGGGCTATGTTTTGGATTTGTGCTGGAAACAGTGTTGATAATACAGGGATGTTTTAGTTACTGCTGAGCAGTACTTACACAGAGTCAAGGCCTTTGCTGCTCCTCACCCCACCCCACCAGTGAGGAGGCTGGGGGTGCACAAGAAGCTGGAAGGGACACAGCCGGGACAGCTGACCCCAACTGACCAAAGGGATATTCCCTATCATATGACATCTTGCTCAGTATATAAATCTGGGGGAAGAAGAAGGAAGGGGAGGGACGTTCAGAGGGATGGCGTTTGTCTTCCCAAGTAACTGTTACATGTGATGGAGCCCTGCTTTCCTGGAGATAGCTGAACACCTGCCTGCCCATGGGAAGTAGTGAATGTATTCCTTGCTTTGCTTTGCTTGTGTGCGCGGCTTTTGCTTTACCTATTAAACTGTCTTTATCTCAACCCACGAGTTTTCTTACTTTTACTCTTCCAATTCTCTCCCCCATCCCAGCAGAGAGGAGTGAGCAAGCGGCTGTGTGGAGCTTAGTTGCCGGCTGGGGTTAAACCACGACAATAGATCACGTAAAGCAGAATCAGAGACTAAGTAGACCTCTGGGAAATGTCACTCCTGGGATGATTACAAAATCCAGTCAGAAGATTCATTTTCAAGAAACTGGTAACATCTGCAGCTTTCTTCTATGAACACCAGGTTCAGTGGTTTCCATTTTCTCATGTCACCTACCTCTGCTTCATTAGTTTAAGAAAAAGACTAAGACGGAGCTTAAAAGGAAAGCATTCATTTGTGTGAAATTATAAAAACAGAAAAATAAAACAAAACAAAACCAGGGAAAAAAAACAAAACAAAACAAAACAAAACACCAAATAGCCTCAGCTACACAGAGGACAGAAAATAACATTACTTGAGGAGAGAAGCAGCACCACAGTGGGCAGAACAGGGTATTCCTTCCAAGGCCAAACCTGGGGTCAGAGGAGACTAATCCTCAAAAAACCCTTGAGGATGGAGTGGTTGCATCAGTGAAGGACTCAATACACCACAGGGTGAGCAGGCCAGACTGATTTTCCTGACCCAAAAGGAGATACGAACAGAGGGAAACCTTAAGCTTAAGTCATAATCATGCAAGTAATAGTCATGCACCTATAGCCTTATTATGGCCCTTTCCTTACTCAGGGGAAAAAAAGAAAAGGAGAGTGAGCATGAGTGAATGCATGAGACACAGACAGACTGACTGACCCAGGGATTGTCTATTCAAGTCTTATCTTACTGGTAAGGTTAATTGGATGCCTCAATATCAGTGCATCACCTCTATAGCAAAACCAGCAAGGAAAGCTCTGCCAATACATCCCAAAATGATGACTACAGGAAGATCGTCACTCACCCTTCAAGAGGACATGTTCAGGGTAACACCTGGGCAGCAGAGCAGCTCCTAGCCTGTGCAGCCCACTCAAAACCAAACAGAAAATCCACTTAAGCTTTCCAGATAACAGGGAAAACTGTGTTAACCTACTGAGCCATTAAGATACTTCCAAGTCAGAACGCAGGAAGCACAACGTTGGATGGCAATGGACAGACGAATTGAAATACTGTCTGCTGGCCACATGGGTAAATGCTTGGCAGACGGCATCTTGTACTAGGCAGTCATATTTACAGGTGAATGGCTTTAAGAGGATATCCCGTATCAGTGAGAGCTGCAATTTGACACAGCAAAGGTCAGGTTTAGTTGCATATTTATTAAGATTACATATTTTTTACATCGAGGAAACTGAATAAAAAGATTTTTAAAAGTTTTCCTTTTGCTTAAAAGGATGAAAATTATTATTTTTCAAAATTTATTCTACCACTTCCTATATACACATTTCTATTCATAATGCTTCTCTAAAGTTTTACTTAGGTATCTTTTTCTTATTGCCCATGTCAGAGGAAAAAAAAAATGAGAGCGCAAATCAAATATACACAAATAAACAACGCCAATAGACAAGTCAGAGTTCAAAAAGGAGTTAAAAATTCAAACAGATGAGAAGAGCTACCACGTGTCTTACAAGTCTAAAGCTCTTAAAAGCAAAGTTAAAAACACAGTCAAAGCATGTATTGCTTTCCTTTAGGGAATCTGTGTTCTCCCTCCCTGATTAAACACCATAATACCCAGCCGAATAATCCGAGTTGAACAATCCTTCCAAATCAATGTAAGTACCACTGCCCAGTTTAGTCCCTCCCATCCTGCCAAGAAAGCCCAAGCTTTATCCCCACTCCGGGAAATGTCGTGAGTAACCTCCTAACATGCTGCTGCACAGCTCCAGCCAAAGCCTGTAACGCCCTGCCTGCTCCGGCACCGGTGCCGGCGGCTGCTCGCCGAGAGCATCGCCTAATCGGGGAAGCCCTCGCCTGGCAGCCAGCAAACCCCAGGCTTCTTGCAGCGGGGGTTTCATTTCAAAGCCACTCCATGACAACTTAAAAAAAAAGCTTTGAAGTGAAAAGTGGTTGGATTAACCCAAGAAGTCCGTTAGCATTTCTCTTCAGGAGGTGATGGGTCCTCAGAGCTGATGCTGAAACATCATCATCATCATCATTATTATTATTATTATTATTAAATTAGGTGTGTACATCACCACTTGATACCCGCGCTAACCTTTAATCCTATTAACTTTAAACCACGAGATTTAAAATTTGCTTTGAACAGGTTTATTGCTGGCTTGGAAAGCATATTTAAGAGGATGTAATACAAGTTCCAAAAGTTGCACGCGGCAATTAATGAATCAGCTATTCCTCCAAGTTAATTAAAGATTGCATTTTCAGCACATAATAGTTACCTAGCTGTGACCCATGTACTTACAAAGCAGACAACAGGAATATTTCATATTTAAGGTACTTCTAGTCAGCGTTTAGTTAACAGAACCAAAGTCACACGAAAAAGTAAAATGCTTTAACACCAGGGTAATTTTGGCTTCTTTTACCAGTTGCTTTGTAAGTTTAGTATTAACTCCAATTGTCATTTCGGTAAATTATCTACAAGAGACTAAACTGAGGCAGAGTTGTTTGGAATTGCAACACTGCAGCAAAAAAGCCCCCTAAGAGCCCCCAACTTGGGACTTTCAAACCCGGCACCTCACAAATAACAACGAGCAAGCTTGCCTACCTTAGCTTCGCTTCATAGATGAAGGCGGCTGCCATCAGATGTCCTCTTATTGCCTTGGCAGCACATCGATATAAGCTTTCCCTACATTTCTTTGCCCTACTAAGGGAACAACATTTTGGGGCACGCATTTAATTTCATCTGCACACAGATCCTTTGTCCTTGAGCTGGCTGTCTATTTTAGGCTCTCCTTGCACACAAGCCTAGCTGTTGTGTCAGAAAACCAAGTAGTCCTTTTGGGTGCGGAAGAAGGAGCTCTCCCCTGGCCCTGCCAGCAAAGAGTGGATAATTTGTGAGGAATTACTGCTGTAACGAAGTGCGAACCTCCGCTGTGCGAGAAGGGAACGCCACAGTCCTGCCACACGGATCCCCAGATGGCAGAGCATATTGCTGCAGTCGCATCCCAAATGGCGGTGTGGAGCCACTGCTGAGGGCGTCCGTACCCCACACCACTGATGCCAAAACCAGACATTTATAAGAGCTCTGCCACACCTCCCTCCACCATGACTATGCTGACCCCAAGAGCTCCTGTTAGCCAACCTTTTTAAAAAAAAAAAAAAAAAAAAAAGCACCAACAACCAAACAAGAACACAAAAAAAAAAAAACCTGGAAAGAATAAAGACAAACCAAACCATTCCAGTTAATCACCCGAGACCAGCTATAAGACAAAAGAAAAAGTAATCTGAATTTACCATTCAAATCTTCAATAAAGAGCAATGACATCAGCCTAAATTTATCTAGGTCTAAGAAAAAAAGAAATGTAGTTAAGTTTCTTCTAGACTCACCAAATCAAGTTTCCTTTTTTAAATCAGCTACTCGAAACGTGGTCCTTCGCCATTTAACATCCCGCAGGCAAGCTGCACCAGTTAAAATAAGTCACCAGGTAGGGTTCACCCAAGAGCAAAAGCCACAGGTGTGCTATGCACAAGATTCATCACAGCTTGACGCAAGTCAAAACCACCTGGCCAATTACGCCTGTTTTCCTTATGGGACCCACATGCTCCATTTTACAAGGTGTGTGCATTGCCAGTTCAGGTACTCAGGATGCCCCGTGATTTTGGGAAGCCAGCCTGCTGCTCTTCTCCACCTGGTTGGTTTTCGACCCTGAAGCCCCCACCTAGGCTCTTCTCCTTGCACGCCCACAAAACAACGCTGGAAGCAGGACACAAGACATTTTCCCCCAAGGGTACTCTGTTAACAGACTGTCACTTCTTACGAGGCAATCTCCATCTCCTTCACCCCCTGTGACAAGGATGTCGTCGGTACACTCAAATGAGCTTGCAGGGCCCCAACATCCTGCACTGCACCTCCCAAAATCACCCCCACTGCTCCTCTTAGGAAAGACTCCCCAAAAACCTGTGGGCGCAGGTTCAGCGTTTGCAAGAGGTTATACAACCTGCTCACCTCGCTCTGTTTCACATCTGAAATACAGCCCAGAAAAGCAGAGAAGACTGGTTCCTCCACCAAAAGCACGCCCACGTATTTACACACCTAGAAAGCCTTAGACCTAGAAAGAGGCAACGTGTGAACAGGACACAGCTTAAGGTAGGCCAAAAGTGTCACTGTAACGCTCTGAAGGACTTCTCTAGATGGCTTTTTAACAACGTCAGCAACTCCAAGTTAGCCACGGTGGTAGTAATACCCACTGCTGTCCCAGCAGCAAGCTTCCACTGCTTCAGTTACGTGACTGAGCAATTCTTCAGTGATGCTACCTTAGCCTCGGAGGTGACCTGTATTCAGACTTTAGTATATTCCAGATTCACTCTCTGCTGTGTATTTTTTCTACCTAGTCTCTAAAATTCGCTGTCATACAATCATAGAATCATTAAGGTTGGAAAGGACCTCTCAGATCATCGAGTCCAACCTGTTAGCCTAACTGCCTGGTCCACCTCTAAACCATGTCCCTAAGCACCACATCCACATGTTTTTTGAATACTTCCAGGGACTGTGATTGCACCACTTCCCTGGGCAGTCTGTTCCAATGCCTAACCACTCTCTCCGTGAAGAAATTTTTCCTAATATCCAACCTAAATCTGCCCTGGCACAACTTGAGGCCATTTCCTCTCGTCCTGTCACTTGTTACGTGGGAGAAGAGACCAACCCCACCTCACTACAACCTCCTTCCAGGTAGTTGTGGAGAGCGATAAGGTCTCCTCTCAGCCTCCTCTTCTCCAAACTTCTGAAGAATATCAGAAGAATATCATCTTCTGAAGAATATTTATGGCTATTCTTGAGGATAGAAGCTACTTAACTGTGGTTGCAGGGCACATCATCCACTAGTCTTTGAGTTGCAGACCTTGTAGTTCAGAAACCCATCATCTGCAGCACTTCAGATTTCAGAGGGACTTGGAATATTTTGTGTGCCTGAGCTCTCCAGTATTTTTCAACCACTTAAGGACAAACCAGAACACCATATACAAAAAGAATAATTCTCTTTTGCTGCTGAATACCAGCAAGCTCATACCTGAATTGCAAGATAAACAAACAATTAGCAGCCCCCATGAAGCCTTTTTAATATATAAAACTTACAAACATACAAGCTTATAAAAATTTACAAGTGCGCGTATATGTAAACTTGCAAGCAATGTATACCAATTAGGAGCATTAACAAGATATATGGCCAGTTTAAGACATGTTCTTGCGCAGTTACAAATCCACTCAGACAGTGGTGCTGTAACATACCGTAACGTTGCACTGCTTCTAACCTCATGTTGTACATGTCACAAATTGCCTGCAATCTTGATTTGGACAGAAAGACTTAAATATTGTTACTGCAATCCTAATACCATTAATGAAATTACATACTAATTGCTTTGGTCAGTAGCACCTTATATACTTTAATTACTTAAGCAGCTGCTTGCTGTTAAGAACTCCAAATTTAGCTACATCTCATGCTATATATTGACTTTCTTATATTTAGCTGTTTTGCCCCATTTAAGTCCGGGTTTTTTAGCTGAGAATACAACTAGCTCGACAGAATTTTGTCCTTTTTAATAGGCACAAAGAGACTTAAATAAATTAACAAATTCAGATTGATCTTCTCCTTGAAGCTTCTTGGCTTTAAGAAAAGTGCCGCAACCTTCTTCATCCTCAATGCAAGAATGTCAGCTGCTTTAAAATTATGCATTTCTAAAGTATCTGCACATGACACAGCTTGCCATACTGAAGTGCCGTCATGAACCACTTGCAGCACAGTGTTTACATAAAGGCAGAAATAAATACTGTACTGCTTATCACAGTCAGATAAGTTCAAAGACAGTGATGACGGAGGTTTATTGTTACAATGCTGCACTGTGGTGAAAAATTTTAGTGCAGAACTGACACCAAATTACAACAGAGTTGTTTTTCTACAGATTTTGCTCTCCCCTCTTATTACGTGAGCTTAATACAAGCCCCAGCTTAGTATGTCTGCTTTATAGACAATGTAAGAAATCCAAGTTACAGAAGTGTACCATTCCAGTTCATTTTGGGGCAGTCTTAACAGTGCAAGAAGATTTTTTTCAAAGCTACAGGCACCATAAATAATGCAACATTGCAGTATTATCTTTTCCTATTTTACTCCTCTTTACAAAATTCAAAATAATTTTCTTTGGAACAGCAGCATATTCTCATTGATGTTTCATCTTTTCTTAGATGAATGTGAGGATGACCTGACTAGAAAAAGAAACAAACAAGCACAGAGTTTGTTTCCTTACTTGACAAATATACAACTTAAAGCACAAGCCACAGCAGCTGCACCGTAACATCAGAATGTACAGTTATCTAAAAATATTTTAGGTAGTAAAAAAAAAATAAATGAAGGTTGTTTCTGTTTTCTGATGTGTTTATGCAACTATACATTCTTAACTCTAATCATAAAGTGGATGAAACCCCAACATATGGTTTGAGAACAGGAAAGACCTGCGCTAAGAGCTTCTGCACCATGTAAAGCCCTAGAACCAGCTTCAACGTTTTCTCCGTCCTCAACAGTCCTCCAGAGTGGACATCCCACATGGGCTTCCTTTCAACTTCCAGTGAACTAATTTTGAGAGTTATCTTGCATCTGGTGAAGAGCAACACTTTTTATATTTGATTCAAATAAATTTCAGACTCTGACCATCTTCCTCTTTCACCACAGTGGGTCCCGTTTCATTGAAAGCCACCTACTGCTCTTTTCTACCTTATTAACCTCTATAGCGCCCACTCTGTCAACAGCACCCCTCAATTTTGTCCTCATTAGCTAGTCCCTCTGTTGGCCCTCCAAAACTGAGGCTGCACTAGAAGACTCTTTCTTCCCACATGCTCTCAATAAAATGCATCTTGAAGTAATCTAGATGCTTGCATGAGACACATCAAGTATTTTGACCGGTGTTTTTCAGGCAGGCATTCATTAACAGGTGAAAAGCACTCACATGGCTTGTATCAGGTCAGTGCACAAAGTGAGGTATGCTAAACAGCAGCATTTTTCCAGGACAACTGAATTGATATACAAGGACCTATTACAAGTATAAAATATTGTAAAGGGATCACAAACCTATACTAATATTACTATATCCATAAAAGTTTTGGGGATAGATTAACCCTTAGGTTTCTTCCAAGCCTATTTAAAAGCTATTTAACCCACAGCACTAAAAATTTCTCTTCCACCTCACGGATTTGAAACCACCAAGTAGGCAACTTAATAGTAGGAAAGCATTTCTTCTCTATCCCTTCTGTGTCAGATTTGTTGGCAGGGGCTGAGTCTTCCTCTGTGTTTGTGTGGCACAAACATCAAAAGGACTAATTTCAGGCTGGAGCTGAGACACACGCAACATTCAGTGTTAACCTCTTGAATTCACTGCCCTCACTCTGTAATAGGTCTGCACGTTTGCCTGAAATACAAGGAAAGCTTGCTCACAACCAGTTCAGAAGAAATGACTCCACATTTCAACTATTTTTCCTGTTAAAATATCTGTATTTCTAGCGCAGTATAAGTGTTTAAGAATGCTTTTACTGCTGCATTTCATTTCACTTGTCAAACCAGAATAAACTTCCTTCGGAGAAAGTGGTTTTTTTGCTATTACAAGTACATTAGGAAGTGTGCCAGCACAGCTGTACCACCAAACCCCTGGGAGACACCAGGCCCTGGGGAATGGAAATGGTCTGAGAACAGACTACTTGAAAGGACATCTTTTTTCAGGGCAAAGTCATCAGCATCGCGATCACCAAGTCCTCTTGCTCAACCACCCTCACTATAAGAAAGAAGACTTTCACCCGAGCCCTGCCTTCAACAAATTTCTCCCCAATAGTCTCAATTTGCCTTGGAGCCAACAATCTGCCCGATTCATCTCTAAACAGGCTCTTCAGAAAGGGATCTCTGTTTTGTATTTCACCAGCCTAACACAGTAGGAGACATGTATCCTGGCCCAAACAGCTCGGCACTATTGCCATACGGAGGGAGGGTTGAGAGGTTTTTTTGTTTTGCTTTGTTTGATCATTTTTTTAAACAGAAGGTTTACAGAGATACACAATGGTAGAAAGATATTGCCACAAACATAAATACTGTATTAGTAGACATCTTGGCTCCTGCAGTAATGAAAATGAATTGCATCTCTCTCAATAGTTTCACATCAGCTACATACTAAAACCATCTTAAAGAAACTCCCTGGCGTTTCACCATGCTTTATGCCTCAAGTGGTTTTCCCTTATCTCATTATCCCACATTTAATGCCAATTTTTATTTTTCATTTTTTAGTAAATGTTCCAACATTAACTTGCAAGGCTGGTCACTGTTCCCAACTTTGATTTCAACCCCTGTACACACACAGAGAAAGCTTCAACTACCCTTCAGCTTAATTCACTGACCCCCTCCCTACTGTGAGGCAAGAATTACACACCTTCAATCAAAGCACATTTATAGTACTTAGAAGCTGCATCATCATTCATCACTTCCATGTCATACACTGCATACAAACAAGACAATCTACAGAAAGGCTACCCATCATGTCAAAATAAGTCTATGGCTTACCCTATACATTAGAATACAATCTCATGTTATGTTCACATTTCAGTCTTGATTTCATTTCTTCAGAACTGGCTCTCAACTTAATACCGTGAACAAAGCAGGACTTTACCTTCAAAAATAGTCTGGAGAAAAGGAGGCTGAGGGGAGACCTTATCGCTCTCTACAACTACCTGAAAGGAGGCTGGAGCGAGGTGGCGGTTGGTCTCTTCTCCCAAGTAACAAGTGATAGGACAAGAAGAAATGGCCTCAAGTTGCACCAGGGCAGGTTGAGGTTGGGTATTAGGAAAAATTCTTCACCAAAAGGGTAGTCAGGCACTGGAACAGGCTGCCCAGGGAAGTGGTGGAGTCCCCATCCCTGGAGGTATTTAAAAAGACGGGTAGATGTGGTGCTTAGGGACATGGTTCAGTGGTGGACGTGGCAGTGCTACGTTAATGGTTAGACTTGATGATCTTAAAGGTCTTTTCCAACCTAAATGATTCTATGATTCTATGCACACTACAAAGCAGATCTCAACCACATTCTTGACAGAAGTTTTGCAATAGCAATATCCTCATTTTGCTGATGGGGAAAACGTAGGTAGACAGCTACAGTGATTTCTTCCATCCCATGTAACAGCTAAGTTGTTGAAAGAGTGCTTCTAACTCTTTGCCTGGCTCTGCACAGCCCAGTGGCCAACCCCAGCGAGGGGTCATGGGTGCAGAGAGCCCATTGCTGCTTCTGTGCGTTCACATGAAGAAACGTACACTTAGCAGCGTCCTGCAACGATTTCTGCAGTTCAGTTTCATCAAAACATCGGGTGAGTCTAATTGTTCTGAGCAGCTTATAGCTGCCTGCGGTATAGATGGCTAACTAACAACACACGGGAGTCAGGTCTGCTGCTGCCATCATTAACTGCTATAGCCTGCAATCCCTTGTTCGCGTACGAGCACAAGAGCCTTTGTGCAACCCTGCAGCACAGACTTCGGAGGTTTGTTACTCCATGCAACTTCCAAAATGAGTGAAAAAGGAACCATTCCTCCCACAAAGACTCTGCTATCAATAAAGTAGGCAGCTGGCCCGAGGTCCCTCATTGCCTTCAAATCGTCTTCTTTCAGTGAGGGCTGGCTGTGGGTACAGGCAGTACACTCTGCAGAGACGTACAGCTTATAGAAAGAACCAGCATGTTGCTGTAATTAAACCATCTACCATTTTACACTGTTCTTGCCATCTTAAGTCTGACGTCAGTCATGAACCTTTAATCATTTTTTAAACATAGAAAATCATGTTTATACTTAAATAAACACAACTTTGCCACTGAGAAAGCCTACTTTCACCCAACACCACAGAAATTTATTAGCCAGGTATTTTTAGTGACATCCATTTTGGGGGGATATACCACAGTATATATTCTTCTTGACATAACTAAGTTAAGCTATACTTGCTGATACAGACCATGAGCACATTCCAGTGCAACATGTTTGTCTCGACTAAAGGAAATACGTTCCTATGCTGGAAAAATCTTAAAATCCAGAGTCTTCAACTTCCCAGTCTTCTGGCAGAACCAATCTCTTTTATAAACAGATTAGAAGAGGCATTTCTAAGAAAGATGATGTTTAAGCTATAACTTGAATTGGACATTCTCCTCTTAGCTGTAAGATACGCTACATCTTTATGATGACAATCCCAGTTTTCTAGTACGCAAGCTCCCGAAAATTGTTCTAATATGCAGAAAAGGACACTAAAACCTTGAACTAATTCTATAGTTGTCCAGACTGCTTAACCTATATTTGCTGTAATAGTGTCAGCCAACTTTTAAAATCCATTTGATCTTTAAGTACCAAGCCAACTTTTGTTTAAGCATTTATAATTCTTCCTCTAATTCAGACCAGCTAACAACTGAAAAGGGAGGGCACCAAGCTGTTGAATCGTAAGGCATCCTAAAGCACAGAGAAGCCTTTGACAGGAGAACTACGGTATCACAAATATGCCCCATTTCACTCTTGCGAACAAGTCTTACCTCGCCTTTGTTCTGTTTCTTACCCCGGAAATGTTACAGATTTCGACATTGCTTGGGGTTTTTTTAATTTAATTATTTTTATTTTTTAAGAGAGGAACAAAGTGAATTTCTGTATTCATTCCTAAGATGATAAAAGCCCTGCTTAGAGGATGGAGCTCATAAAAAGGTAAATTAACTTATATTTTGCTCCACCTGAGGCACTAGAAAGAAGAGACAGAAACCAAAGGTTAGGACACTTTTATCGTTAGGACAAACAATGGAAGGAAACCAAGAGCTGTACTGCCTGTTCTCCACCCTCTCACTACTTTGATAAGGACCAAAAATATAACCTTGAAGGTCAGGGGAAAACAAAAACCTAAAAATTGAATACACGTCTCAGAATTGTTTGCAGAGGAGAGGGCTGCATTGTGTCAGCTATTAGAAATTATCTGCCATCACAAGAGAGATCAAAGGTGCGTGGCTGATCAGAGACAGGACACAAATCAGTTCAGTGTGCTTTAAATGGGGAAGGGAGTAACTCAGGGCTTTATCTGGAGGAATTAAATGGATTTCATTCGGGGGGCCAGGGTGGGGATTATATCTAGTCCCAAAATTGCTAAATGTACCAGTTAACTAAGGCTGTTAAAAAGGTTTCTTGCGAAGCTCAATTCCAGCCAGTCTCAAGAATTCAGGGAGCAGTTTCTGGCATTACAACTGCCTCCACTTTGCCACACCACTACTACCACACTCTTGGAAATAAGTTTCATAGGCAAGGAGGTCTGTTGTCCCCCGTCGCCTTCAGAAAGCACAGAAACGTACAGTAACACTGTGCTCTTGATACAGATTTTACCAAAGTAGACAAGACTTAAAAAAGAAAATAGCCCCCCCCAACAGTCACAGTAATTTCAAACATTACATGCATTGCAGATAAGTGGCAATCAATTTCTGATCTACTTATAGGTGACACTCTTAAATGTCCAAATAAGCATAATAGCTTTATTTCAGACTTGAACACAACAGTCATGAAACCAGATTAGCGCCCTAGAGCTTTCCATGTAATCAGATACTGAAAGGCAGTTCTCTCTCCATTAAAGCTGACCTTGCACAGTGACATTGTACTTTTATCTCAAAAATTACAGATACTTACACTTTCGAAAATATTCTTTTAAGCAGTATTTCATAACAGGCAGTATAGCTGCAGTGAGTATGGATTGTTTCCATCTCTAAATATACCCTTCCCCTTTACATCTCAAACTGCCTTTGACATTTAGGGTTTGATTTTGGTTAAGGTGTCAGAATTTGAAGTTAATCTTCTGATGCTGCAGATACACTGTTTTTACTGAACAACTGCCATTGTTACAGCATGATTAAAAACTGGCTACATAATAAATCAACTTTCCTAGCTGGAAAGCTCATTAGTACTAAGACTATTTAAGTGCCCACGGCCATGTTTTGACATTTGGCTACACCACCTTCACTGAAAGGTTCAAAAGCTTTTTGCATAAAGCAAAATACACTTAAAACACGCCCCCTAACAGGGAAGAATATGCAGAACCCAAGGACGTGCAGGAAGATGGTGGAATGGCACAGGCAAGAATTCAACTTGGCCACGTTAAAAATGTCATCCAGAAGCTATCAAAAGAGCCCTTGTTGATAGTATTAATTTCCACCCTTCCACTCTCCTAACATCTTGACAGTACAAATTTAGTCAGATTGCAGAAGAAAACATAAAGGCAATAAAGTTATGCCAGAAAACATATGAGCTCATCCCAAGATCTTACAGTTAACTTGCATTGATTAAATTAGAAGAGGGCATTTCAGATCACTAAGCTCAATTATAGGCCATTAACTCAAATGGAAGAAATAAGCCACCTAGGAGGCAGAGGACAACCCAAGACCACAAGTCTCCCATACCTGTTGCTCAGTAAATAAGTAGGTATATAAAGCAATAAATAAATAAATAAATAAACCTGGAATCTATCACACTTGGCTGCTTTAGCGATCTGCTTACAGAAAGGATGGGGATGACACAAGCTGCTAAGTGAATACGTTTACAGAAGAGAGAGTGCACTACCCGTAGGATTTTGGACTTATTTACTCACAAAAGACATAAGAGAGCAAGCAATGAACACAGCTCAGGTACCTGGGAGAAGCACCTCATCACTGAGACACTGGTTTCCCTCTGGTACCTGAGTTTCCCCAAGCACACCGTTTCCGACAAGAAGTGCTGGACTCGGGAGCTCAAGCCCCAGAAATGAAAAGCCCAGACAAAGTCATCTCCATGAGGGACTCCCGGGTTACCTTCCCCCGGGGGAGGCCCCTCACAGCCCACGCGAGCTGCTGTTCCTCCCACGCGGTCACCGGCGAGGCCATTGCATCGGGCTGCTGGCAGACAGGCGCTCGGCAAGCGGCCAGCCGCCCCGACACGACTGGAGCAGCAGCACCAGTGCGGGAAGTATTTGTGCCGCCGATGACATCACCCCGCTGAGCTGATACACCTCAGGGGAAGCCTGCCAACAGTAAACAAATACACGATGAGAACGTTTGCCTCCTGCTCACGGAGCGGGCTCTTCTAACAGGCGGATACGTTCATGCACCTACCTCATGGCACCTTCACCCCTCCCCGACCGCCCCCAAAGCAGCCCGTTTCGCTCAGCCGGTTCTTGGGCAATAGCTGCAGCACAGAAAGACAGTTTTCCACCAGGTGCCCAAAAGTGCACACCCCCAGAGGAGAAGAGAAGGCGTCCCTACGCTATCCCTTGCATTACCTAGCCTAAAGGGTGCAAAATGACAACTGCTCCAACACTTAAGTCTTAGCTCTGCTTCAGTGGTAGCAGGAAATGCACATCCCTTAATATTAAGGACAAAAGTAAATTTAAAAGGACATTTTATTTTACAATTTATTTCACGGTGTCTCCCTCTCCCTATTTGATTTGTGGTGGGCTTCTTAAAGAGTCATCACTTTAGGCTTACACTAGTACTAAGCTACCTTGTTCTCCAATAGGTAACACATAAGGGGTGAGGGAGGTAAATGCACTCGTGCTCTGAGAAGGATCTGGAAAGAAGCAACAGAATCACAGCACCCAGATGCCCAATTTACACCTTCCCCTCCCAAAGCCTTAGACAAGAATTTAAGTACAACAACAAGAGCTTTTAATTCATGCCTCGTCAATCTACTCCCCCCTGCCCCCTGATAACTGGAGATACAAATCTTGAAAGAGAGGTGGAGGAACACAATCCCTCTATCTTCAGTATGAAAAAACCAAACCAAAACAAAACCAAAAACAACAACCCACGTTTTCTCAGACCTCATACACCCATACAGCTTCAGTCCTCGAGGGACAGGTATGCTGTGTCATGGACTATCTCGAGCAAGGAACCCAACTCCCCAGCCCAGCTCCACCTGCTCTCCCAATGCAAGCGCTCTGCCTCAGCAACCATCTCCCCTCTAACATGGCAAGAACTTCCTTACAAGCATGGTAATAGCTTTACCATTTTTCCACAGAAGAAAATAGGCTTAAAATTTACTTTGACAGTCACATAAATAGGGAAGATTAATTTTTAATATTGTAATACTTCTTGCTTTAGGCTTACTTTAAAATTCTCAATTTTTTTTTACATCTCCACTTGTAAAACTTCCAATGAATAAAGGCCCCAAGGCAAACCATGCTACACCCTATACAACCAAGACAGAAGGCTCCTTCCCTGCACTGAATCCTACCTTGTCAGAGAAATTCACCCAAAGAACAAACCGAATCCTGAGATTATAAACAAGCTTAAACTCCCATATTTGTCAACTGTGAGATATCAGAGCTTTTTTATTCGTATCAGGTGGCTTCAGAGGAACACATTTAATTTTAAAGATGTCCAAAAACTGAAGATTTGCCAAAAAAAAAGTTGATAAATGAAAAAGAAAATAAAATTAAAAACCAAAATAAAAAAATACAATAAAAATAAAAGAAAATCCATCAGTCACCTGCAAATATGTTTCTCTGAACATGTACCATTTTAAACCATTTTTGGTCTGTTTTTTCTCCTTTCACTGATTTCACTCAATCTTCATTAGCAGCCTTATTATATACAGTGTCTTCCTGCTAAACTCAATCAGTTGGTCTATTTTGTCATCCTGTAGCTTGCTGCAAATCTCTGAAATTATCTGTACCAAACACCAACCTACTTTGCCTTCTCTTTTCATCTTTTTTTAAATTTTTTACTCCAGAGTTCTGTCAGCCCAAGGGTTTGGGAACTAATATAATGAGGGAAGTTAAACTTACATACACAGCTGTTATGGGTGCCCTCCTAGTAACTGTGCTAACAAGATTCATCACCAAGTACAATGGACGCCTTCTCCAAAGCAAGACAAAGGTTCTGTAATGAGCTAGGCAGGAAGCGGGGGCTCCGCTCTCCGCGTAAGGGTAGTCAGTGTAAATCTTTCTGGCACTAATGGTGGTGGTGGGTTTTTTTTTCCTACGGCTGGACAATGACAACAACATTTATACAATACAGAAGAATTCATGAATGTCTGGCAGCTTTTGGTATTGTTTCTGCAATACAAACAAGACTATCTGTTTTTCACTCTACGTTTTCAATTCAGTACCAGCTGGATTCTGCAAAGACATGGGTTAGTTCTGATACACCAAATAACCACCTCATCACCCAGTGCGATCCCACAACTGAAGCCTATCAGAAGTAGCATCGGCCATTACTAAACGCACTCCTCCTGAGCTACAGAATGAATAACAATATTGCCTCGACCTCACATGCCTATCCTGAGGCAGACACAAAAGAAAAGATATTAAAATCAAGTAATAATAGCAGTGGTGGAGAAAAAGAGTGCTACGGAGATTTTTCATCTGGGCTAAATCTTAGGCATCATAATACTTCATCTAAGCCCATACTCATTCAAAAGTCTGTCCGTATTTACATGGGCTTATATTTTTTGGACCCAGGCAGCGTGCTAGAAGGGTAGTTTCCAGCACCGCTGACATTTACCCTCTCTATAAAAGTTAATGTATTAGTTACTAGCCAGCGAGGTACAGGAGAGGACCTACCTCAAGAGCAGGCTGCAGCGTGATGGAAGTTGGTGGCTGCTCTGGATCGTTCCAGTTTCAGCGGGAACAAGTCGTCTGTACATATGGGCAGGAAACCTAATGCCAACTGATCTACAACCACAGTATCTTCATCGTCTCACTATCGGCAAGATTTCCTACCACAACCAACCAAGAAGAACCAAAGGATGAGCTAGCTGTTGGTGAAGGACAGTTGTTGGCTAGAACAACTCATATCACTGTTTTCTTTCTGCTGCCAAAGCCACCTGACTATGGAGACAGAGGTACCGCAATATCCGGCTCAGCTCTGTCTGTGAACTGCTGTGACAAAAAGCATCAAGTCCCAACAAGAGCAGAGAGTGCCTCAGGAAAGGACGGCTGCATATGAATGCATTAATAAAAGGAAGATAGATCTTTCATCACAGACCCATGGCAAAACACATTTGTACAGACACTGACATTCATCCCACAAGTACACACATATAGAAAGTGCCAGAATCGCATGTCTAATACTTCCACTAAAAGACAAGGTGAGAGAATGCATCTTATTTATGCCTGGTTTCAAAATCCTGAATAAGAAGTAGCTACACAACCTCAAAAAGTACACGTCAAGTACCAATAAGAGGTACTGCCCGTAAACTTCATGGCCAGGACCGGAGTTGGCACTATTTGCTGCTTGCTAGAAAAACAAACAGAAAAATGAGCTTCAAAACACACCTCAACAAAGAAAAACCCAGAAGTACGGAGCAAGACAAGAAACAGTGGTGGCATGGCTGGCAGGTTAAACCCCCCTGAAGTCCGAGAGTAAACAAAGTCAGTTGAGCTTACGGTTTTCTGTAGCATGGTGTATTTATTTTGCTATTATACTTCATATGGCAAGGCCGCTCCTAGGCAGCGCAGGGAAATCCATAGGATAGACTTGTCTTGCTGTTGAGACGCATTCAAGGTTAACTTTGGTGGCGCTGCACAGCGGTGCACTCAACCGAGAGGAACAGAGGCTGCACTGCCTGGGTGCATGGGGACAGAGGAGAACCAGCAGCATCCTTTAGGATGGGGCAGGGAGAATGAGTGCTGGAGCCCATTGCCTCTACGAAATGCCTCAAAATGGCATCTCCATGTGAATGCAAGTGTGTTGACTAAAATCACCACTACGCTCCCCAGCTCTGCCCCTCGCTACTGGATGGGGTACAAATGCTGTAGGCTACACACTACAGAGAACCTGTCATTGCAAAATACTAAACATTCGGAGTGCTAAATGTTTTGCAAAGCGAGATGTGGCTGAAGAGGCTACAGTTTTCTTCATCTCCACATTCCACTCCTGAAGGGAAAAAAATTAGAAAAATAACAATACCTGTCCCATCCTAAGCATGCTCTCACTTCCTCTTTCTCTTGGTGTTTTTAAAGATGGTAAATAATTGTTTTGATTGTTTCTTAACCTCCTTCCTTAGCTCTTCAGGAAATGCCACACAGACATATTTTTCTTCTCCAAGCCTAGAGGCTTTACTACAGCTTCTAGAAGGACTGCTTGAGAAATACTTGACTTGTTGTTTATTAAATGCCAAATCCTGGCGAGCTGTTGTTAACCTTCTA
This sequence comes from Theristicus caerulescens, assembly GCA_020745775.1. Taxonomy (NCBI): domain Eukaryota; kingdom Metazoa; phylum Chordata; class Aves; order Pelecaniformes; family Threskiornithidae; genus Theristicus; species Theristicus caerulescens. The sequence goes on from CM036558.1 coordinate 91,803,907, forward strand.
TAACTTTCAATAGGTAGCTGAAGCACATCTGTTCCTTTACATCAGTGGATATTAGTACTGTTCAGCTGGATGAAGCTCACTCCTTCCTACTGCATTTAATTTATGAAGGAGGGAACAGAGGTAAGAAATCCTAGCTCCTGCTCTCTGCATTTAGTACCTTCATGAAATTTGGCCAACTAGCAGAATCACTGAAAAGTGAATGCTAAATAATGGCTTAGATATAAAAATACTTATTGTTAAAGTAAGCGAGTTTATCAGCATACCTACACATAAGCAGTTATTGAACTATTTCCAGGAAATTCTATTCTATTCTATTCCATCTGCACTCAACTTTTTCTATCTGTTTAATACGAAACCTACCTATTTTAAAGGCTCCTCACTTTACAAAAAGTATTCTCTGCTTCCCAATCTTTACAAGATATTCTTTTAAAATACAAGGCTGAACAGTTATAAAGCATCTGCTTGTGTAAAAAGAGTGATTCAGCAGGAAACATGTACTTGAAATACCCTTCACAAGAAAGAGCTTATTCATGCAGGGACAGTTGGCAGGGATATCTCGGTCTTGTGTTGAAGGGATTCAGATGCCTGGGAGGAAGCTAATCACCATTTTTGTAGGCCATGGAATGCAGGGTCTGGTTCAGAATTGCAAGTGCTTGTACCAAAGCTCTCCCAGTGAAAAGCAAAGGGCTATAAGTTAATGTTCAACAGAAACTGGCAAACCTGCTGCGCTCACTGAGCAATGAATTGGAAGTGTATACATAAAATAACATAATAAGTACGGTTGCTCAGAGTTCAGCTGCAGCGTCAAGGCACAGGACATTAAAGGGAAAAAGGCAGGGAGCACCTAACACATGAAATATTTTAGCCAATTCTAATGCTTCCACAATTTCTGCTCACATTAAGTATATATTAAACCAGATTTGTTGCAAGTCTATCAGTTTTCCTTAAAAGTCTTGCGAAACACAGGAATAAAAGCTTTAGACCTGCTAGTCGGTATAAGCTGAAGTCAGCAAGTAATGTTGTATATAACTGGAAGCAAAGTTTGCCATAGTCTGTTGCAAGTATCTTTATCATCATCATAATTAAGATATACCACCAAACAGATTAATTTATTAAACGCAGCAGTGGTCCTGCAAGTTACTTCTGGATATAGGTCTACTCTGAAGTTTTTCATTGAAGTCAATGCCTGCAAAGCTTTAATAGAAAGTAACGGATAACACAGTTTAGTGTTAAGGGTGAAAAAACAAAGCAAACAGCTGCCACAGAACTTAAAAACCCACTTTATGTTAACCATCTAGTCTTCCTATTTATTGTGTGACTAATATGACTGCATCAGAGCTAGTTCAGACCATGTCACAACTCCCTTTGAAGCTCTTCATGTTTTATTTTTCTATGTACTATTCATTAATCGGTTACTGGAATATGTGGCAGCTCTTAAAATATTTGTACTTTCAAGTTATTGGACAAGAATGTGTATTTCATATGCTATGAAAGAGTGTAGACGCTCACACTTGGACAGAACGCACAAGACATGACATAACACCATCTTACAGCCACTTCCACTTTCAAAAAAAATACTGAAGCAGCAGGTATCGTGCCTGCAAGGCACGTTGCCTCCCTCCGACACTACATGAGGAGGAAGGTGCTACAGCCCAGGGCAGCATTGGAGGCCACCACTGGGCATTCAGGTTTCAGTTCTTAATCCACACCACTTACGTTAACAGCGTTTCACGGTCACGCGGGTAGACAAGATTAATAATGTGCTAAATACCTACTTCAGCAACAAAATCAGGAAGATTTTAGAGAGACTGGATTCGATTGCTGTCAGTCAGCTGACACGCATCTTTAACATTACAAATGTTGAATTCAATTTCAGTACTTCCCTCCTCCTAAAAACAGGAGGATATCCCTGCCACCCAGGCTAGCGATCCCAGTTTGGGCTACAAGGCTTGATACACACAAGTTCTTCGTCGCCTTCATCCATAGCTCAAAGGACAATTGTGACAAAAAATGATTTCTTCAGCTCTCCTCCTCCAACCATCCAGAACTTTTTTGGTTTTTTTCTGGTTGGTTTTTTTTTTTGGTTTTTTTTTGTTTTTTGGTTTTTTTGGTTTTTTTTTTAAATGAGAAGAAGAAATAGCAACAGAAGCAAAACCATCTCCGCATTCCTCCAAGCAGCCTGGATTCTCACCCACTGTTCCTTACCTTGGTGATTCAGGGAGATGCGGTTAGACGGTTCTTGGAAACCTGGTTCCACCAGATCCCGCCGACCATGAGCCGAAGTCTGATCTACATTGTCCTAAAAACAGAAGAGCAGAAAATCTTATCAAAACCAGGCATTCTGTACTCCCTGTAAGCTACCTTGCACAGAGCCAAACCACTGATAAAAAAAAAAAAATCCCCACCATACCTCTGAAAGGAGAAACCAATGTCAGAGAAGAAAGGCAGGGGGGATTACAGGGGGACACTAAGACTGTCACATTAACACACATGGCATGAATCCAGAATCAATGACTACGCTGTTGGCTCATCTGTACATCAGTTTGCATTTCAAACTGCGAAACAGTGATGTAAATGCAGTTTAACAAAATTTTCTTCTTGCATCAAATGATGTGGAGGCTTGGGGCTTTGTTTTCTTTAATTCCAAGGCTGTGGCTCAGGGGTTTGTAACTAATTAACTGTACTGAAACAGATTCAGTAGTGAACTACTAAACCTCAAGAGGAATCAGAAGTTCAGTTTAGATAAACATCCGTGGCTCTGGATGCCAACCTGGGTTGGTTGGTTTTTTTTTTTTTCATACTAGAACTTTTACAAGGTCAGGTTTCAAGAAGTTTTAACACAGACTGAATTTGGCTATGTCTAAAGTGCCACAGTTTCTCACAGATCTTGCCAAAGACGATGACTAGCAGAAAACAGGAAAATTAAAATATAAACAAAAAATAAGAAAAGCGAGATAAGTCGCATTGCATTTCAGAAGTATGAGAAGGAAATTTAGAGCAGGTACACAGTTTTAGAAAGTTTCTTTCTTTAGGAAGAAATATACCTTTGCATATACCACTTAAGGGTGGGTACGGAAAAACAGAAGCAAGTGCATAAAGTTGACTGCATTGATATATCACCGACCATAAACTGCTGCAGTGATATATGTGACCGTATAAATGTTCCTGCTGTGCCCAAAGTGTGGGATAAATACACAATGGCATGACAGCATTTACGTCAAAACATAGGAACCACCTTCACGGCGAATGACGTCGTAATTATGGCAGAGCAACAACATGCACACAGTGAGCAGCAGTTCAACTATGTGCAACTGTGAGCTCTCAGCCCAACATTTCCAGTTTACAGAATATAAGCATATACAGAATATAACCATAACGGGTGTAGTGTTTGGGGATAAGAACTGTATACAGTTATACAGGATATGAAATAAATTATATTATCTCTTCTTCAGAGTGTCTCAAACAGCAAATACTTGAGCTTTGATTCAAGTACTCGAGCACCGGTCTTGAGTGCCTTCACCATCAGGGATCAATTCAGGAGCCCACAGGTGCTTGTAAGACAAGAACTGCCAACAGCAGTATGACTAAGGGAGGTTTTTACAAGTAAACAATATATGGGAAGATACATATGGCATCCATCTATCTATGCCAGATACAACTGGGACCACTCAAGACTTCTGCCTTCGTATTGGCTACCTCCCCTTATAGCTCTTTACATCCTTGCCACTGATTTTCATGACACTGTTGTTTCATGAGCCACATCTAGACAATCTCACAAATTTTTGCAGTTGCTTCTTAGGAATCAAAAAAAAAAAAAAATCAGACCTCCTGTCAGCACGACTGTATTTGTTCTTACTTTCTTGAAACATGGCAATATTTGTTAGCTCTTTCACTGAAGCTAACTGAATACGTGTTAGGAACAAGCAACTCATGAGCTCCTGTCTCTGTCAAATCCCTTGCAACCGCAGGGTATCGCATCCTAACATTATTACCGCTTTTGGAGCGCTAGTCATTTTCACTGGATGTATCTCATTTTCTCTGGGATACCACACAGCCAGCACTGACCTGGCCCAGAACATCTCAATTTTAAATTTCAGGCAGGAAATTTGGGACTTGCAGCACAAGAAGGCCATTGCAAGAAGCAGAAAGCACATAAAAACCAAAGAGTCTCCTCCCCAGAAAGTTTAGTGTAATTCTTTCAAAGGCTCCAAGGACAAGATGTTTATCTAGGAAAAGTTTCAGTCAAAACTTAAAGCTGAAGTCGGTTGCTCTTCAGTTATTTCAAACCTAGTACGAAGGTTGAGAGGTGAACATCGCAGGCATGCAGAACAGAGCAGCAGAACATCCTTCCTCCGAGGGCAGAGCTTTCTTTGTGCGTTTCCCCCCCATGCAATTCAACATCATGTATTTTTATCGGGTAGGTAAAATCCCACTGATGCAGTTTAGCAGCATTAGTTCCACTTCCCAGGAACGAGTCCACACGTCCAACGTGAGGATGCAATTGGATATTGCCTCTCGGCTGGGAAGAGAGGGGGCATCCCAAAAGAAACAAAAGGCACAACAGCAAAACCAGTTATAAGCTATTTGTTACACACATAAATGTGTTTTCAGTTGTGCCAAGACATAAAAGTCTCTAGTAGAAGGCAAGATTCCTGCAGTACTATGTAGTAACAGAGGATGAGATGTGGACAAGATGCATCTTTTTTCCTTTGGGTTTCCCACAGCAGCAACACACAAACACTTAACTGAGAAGACCTTATTTCAGGCTTACAGCTGGCCGCAAGCCCGTAACTCCTCAATTAAAACAGATTTTTTTTTTAACTAGCAATTGCCAATAATTTACAGGAATAGGATTGATCCTCTCTGGAATCACCTTATAGCTGTAGCACAAGATGCTGAGAACCACAGGCCTCATTCACAAAGCTTAAGTCAAAGTCACGGTAAGATACACCAAAGTTTTCAGAAGCAGGGCTTTCAATGACTGATGACTGCCGGTGCTGCCCTGACAAAGCTGACGCCCCTGCCTGTTTTGTTAGGTGCAAAGCCCTACCCAGCAGGTCTGCAGACTTCTCCTGCAGCTTGAGCGAAGCGTGGAACCAATGGTTTCCTCCGGGCGCCGAGGGCCAGCACAACCCAGGTGCTAAAGTAAAGCGACAGCCATGCATAAACAAAGCCACACCTGCTAAAGCAATGCGGGCAGCAGGGGAGGAAAGGTAAGGGCAGTGCGATTTAAAGAGCTCGGGGTAGTTTCACATGACCCTCCAGAATCTGTTTGTGTCCGTTGTGCACAGACAAACAGTGGCACTTGGCCAGCTGCAGCAGAGATCAGACACTGGAACAAGGTTAAAAGAAGAAAGGGGGAGAGAAAAAAAAAAGTTATATAATTGCTCCGTGCCAGCAGCCTCGTTGTCGGGCTCCAGCTCGGGGCCAAAGCCCTCAGCAAGGTGGGCACCTGCTTTGGTCCATCACCATCACCATCCCCCCCGCTGCTGCTGAAACCAGGCTCCCGGTAAGTCATGTGTCTGCTCCATGTTTTAATCCCCAGCTCTCCCTCCTCTTCCAATAAACGCTCTCAATATGAAATTAAAGCATGTTACTTAACTTACTGTAACATCCAGCTATTGTAGTATTTTTAGAAGCTAGCTGAGCATTAGCCCTCGCTGACTTGTTTGCATGTACTATTTTCTCTGTCAGTCAGCATCTGCGACCAAGGATGATTTAATCAAGCGACTAGCAAGAGTGCTAGAAGGATCTGAAGCAGGGTTTATTTTTTACAGAGTCCTTTAAAGCATTAGCATTTCACATAGCCAAACACACCGTCATTACAGGTTAGATTTCAGTGTCCTTTTGCAAACCTATTTTGCACGACACAATGTGACATGCTTACATTGCATTAAGAGCCAAAGTCCACTCATAGGCAGTGTTATCTCTACATATCAGTAACCAGGACAATCTGGATTTATTTTTCAATCTATAACCAAGCCTTTCAAGTTGCACTCCTTCAACTATGACATACTGTGTTTGCTGCTGTTTGTGCTAGCATGATAAGCATTTGAGTTATCAAAGAAAGCATTGAATCTGGTCTTTTAATCAGAGAATCAGACAGCCATATACTATAGCAGCTCTGCTGCCTGCCCACGTGCTCTTTAATCACTTCTTGGGCTCCAAGTGCTACTGTTCCCACCTGCAGTTTAGCTCAGAAGAGTATTTATCAGTACGAGACAGCATTATTAGGCTGACCAGCATGTTGCTACTACTCTTGCTGCTTCTCCCATCCTGGTTCCTTCAGCAAAGGTTATCCACTCCGTCATTCAGGATAATCTTACAGGTAAATAGGGCTTAGAGAAGGGAGGAAGCAGATTCGAAAGTACAAATAATGAAGTATCATCTATACTTCCCTTCTCCCTCTTTCTTTGCAAAGAAAGGGGCCTGATATCACCAGAGACACAGTAGCTTTCTCAAGAGGTCTGGAAATCCCCTTTTACTGAAGGCTTCAACTTTTTCTAACTTCAGCAGTCACTGGACATTTACGAGATGAAGGAAGGCTACAAGTGGCAGCACAGCTTCTCGGAAGCTCCTGGGAGCATGGCCAGACCGAGGACGTCCAGACCACCAAGATGACAGTCCCTGGTTTTGGATTTATTGTAGCTGTCTGCAAACCCACACAGCCATGCCCCTGAACAAAAGGTTCAATTGAGCAAGAGTCACGCGTACTCATGCCAGCAGTCCCACAGCGACAAATTAAGATCATGACATACTTCTGATGTTTGTACACTGTCCAGCACAACAGAAAGTCAAGTCAGACATGCTGACGGGTCCCACTACGGTTTAGGGGACCATCAAGGCAGACAGACCTCAGTTTGCACAGAGGCACTCCTGCCGTGCCAGGAGCTCGCTGCCTACCTGGCAGTGCTACTTTATCACACCGAGGTAGATGTCTTAAAACTAGTCGAGCGTAAAGAGAAAGTTAACCAAGTCACTACTTGAGCCACCTTAGCTTTACTCTGTTCAGGCAACTTGTGGAAAGCAAAATGAAGTACCTTCTGCTAGCACAGAAGGAAACTATTGCAAAGTGTTCAAGTGCAAGTGGTTCCCAAAAAAAGCAATTATTAAAATTCACTAAAGAGGTGTCTACCAAGGACTGTGAAAGAGTGGACACAGCTCCAGGCTCCAGAAGCAGGAAGGGGATACTTTGAGAAATTACACTCTCTCTTTGAATCTGCAACTTGTTGCTCTCAGATGAAGGACAAAAAGGTAGATGAACATTTCTTTATCTGACCCAGTACTGCCATGCTTACCATGCTTCTGGAGTTTCCTTAGGCAATAAACAGATTAGGCAGCATTTTAGGCAGCATTTCTTCTGAGGACTGCTTGCTTCGTATGATTCTTCACTTCCCAAACAAAAGACTGTTTGCATTTATGTAAAGTAACTTTCTGCATTGTTTTCTAAGCTATGCTGCTTCTTTATATCATGATTTTGCAGCTTTGGTTTACTTAAAGCATCAAATGTACAAGGATGAGAATAGACTCAATTATGGTAAGTGTCGAGTAGCCAGCTATTCATCTAAGTAAACTTTCCTATAGCTTACTGGTATCTGCAGCCATCCCCAGAGTTTCTGTTGTGTCACTCAATTTTACTCTTAGCCCTGTGAAGGCAAACACATAGGCTATTACAGGAAGAAATCCACCTGACAGATCCAGACCAATGTTCAAGCTCTAATCCGAACTCCACAGTCCAGATCAATTAGTCATGCATATGATGCTCCTGTCTTAAAAGATTGAAGTCACTGGGCTTCTTAGTGGCTAAATACAGCAGCACAGTCCCCTACCAGACAGCTGTTTGGTACAACATATTTTCAGCCTGCTGACACCCCAGAGCTTGAGAAATTCATCCCAAGTACAGTGGTGAGGGAAGAGCGAGGCTCTTGGGTTTGTCCAAAGTCACTGCTTTGCAAATGATTTCAAGTTTACTCAAACACAGTTCGTATTTTTTACTGTCCTCTGCCAGAGCTCCAATCACATCTTCCCTGGGCCAGTGCTTAACATGTCACAGAAATAAAGAAAAAACCAGGCTTTGCACACTAGGCAAAAAACTTTAAAGCGCATTCTCAGACAACCCACATATTACATAATTAAAGACCTGTAACTAGGTTTCCTGCCTCTTAACTATAGTCATTTGACTAGGTAAGAGCCAAGTGAAAGGCTCAGTAAGTCAACAGAGTAACCGTGAACCTAGAATTTTAGCATTCCCATTGCTAAGAGAGCTTGTACAAACAAGGGCTTAAAATAAAGCCACTTAGGTTTGTCAAAAGTTGGGCTCTCTCTCCTGAAGTAGCAAAGCCACTAACTGCAGGAATCCTTCTGATTTTATGGTACTGGCTGTCAAGACTGAGAGCGATAACCCTAGAGACCAGGAACAAACAAGCCCAGTTTGGGATTACGGGAGTAGCAAAGGCAGCAGCACATTCCTCCCGGCACGCTGCAGCACCTCCGATCCTCGGTGCCGCAAATCACCGAACACATGCAATAACCTGGCAGGGCGCACAGACCTATTGCTATCCACACATTCATACAACTCTCAGCAGACCTACCAGCCCACCATGCAACATATACAATAGCTCCAAGAAACACAACATGCCAGGAATTAGCAAAGAAGGAAGGAAAATGAGAGACTGACAGACAAGACAAACCTGTGTCTGTGGTCTACGTCTCTGCAGTGGCAGGGAATTTGTTAAATGAATCACGGGAATTATATTACATCCCATGATACGGGGGAAGGCAGAAATGCTTGCCAGTCTGACCTTGGAGGAACTTCTCTCCCGACCCCCCGTCTGGGTCTCAATAACCCACTGACCAGAAAGTCCTTTAGTTCAGAAAAAAACTGGGGGTTTTGACCCTGTTGTCAACACCGAAACCCTGTAGTATGTTTCAAGTTAGTGAAGTGTTTCTTCTCCTACACCAAGGGGAAAAAAAAGCTTTCTTAAATACATGGACTGATAAAGTTATACAATGTACTGCTATAGCTGAGCCAGAAAGTTACTTTTCTGAGGGTGTTTCAGATTTATTTTAAGGAGTATTACCAGTTACGTGCCTTATTATTACTTGCATTGCAGCTGCTGTCAGGGCAGTACTGTTTCACACCAAAAACTACTGTTACCTACTAGCCAGCTTCCTCCTCTTTTTCCAGAAAGTGGCTCTTCACCTCCCCAGGAAATAAATAAACAAACGAATAAATAAATAAATCTAATCTGGCAAGAGCTGGACATGATTAGCAATCTCCAACAGTATCTGGTAGCAGCAGTTTAGTCATAACAGACTTTTCTCCAGTAAGGCAGGAGTGAGCATACCATATTAGCTGACAGCTTCAGCAATGCACTTTTACAGCACACATACACGTTAGCATTACGGATTCAGCTTCTCTAGGCTGGTCTTTGCAAAACTGGCATTAGCAGGGTTTTCAACACTACTGAACCCAGAATTTGGCAACAATTACGTCAAATTAAATTTCTCTCACTAGATGCAGTCCTCTATAGAATAGAAACTAACCACTTCTGCAAGAATTTAGCTGTCTCCCAGTACTCTGCACAGAGGAAATAGATAGTATATTCCACCGTGGGCACTTTTTGGACCAGACTGACATTTATTATGGTAGAAGAAAATTCAATGCATCATGGTTGCTGTCTTTTAATCAGCTAGCAAGGAGGGAATCCAACTGACAGGCTTAGAAATGCTAAAAGCTTTGTTCTATTTTTAATGAGACTAAAACCAATGTGGCTGTTAGAGACAGTTTACATAGTTTACAGCTAAAATAAAGTCTTGAAATACAGAAAAGAAACAAATGCAAAAGGTTCTCTGTGAAAGCAATCACTTCTTAGAGCTGTCTTCAGTTAGAAAGCACAAAAATGAAGCAGTTGCTTTCTGATAAAGTGTCTTTTTGCTTCTTTTTTTAAAACATGAACTAGGTTCCTTTTCATTTCTAACAAAACACCACTGAATAAATGAAGTTTATATTAGGAAATTCTTCACAGTAGAAAATTACATGCTTATATGGAAATTCTGTTTCTTCTCCTGGTGCCCATAGATCCTGATAAAACTGTAAGTTAGCCTTACCTCCAAAGCAAGTCACTCTCACTGGCAAGGGACTGCCACTGACAAAGCTACCAAAACCCTAATTTACTGCATGTTCCAAGCTCTTTGGTTTTGGTCAATACTGACTCCACCAATAAAGTCCCTGAAAAATCCATTTTCTGTGAGAGAGAATTGTATTTACCAATAGGAATTAGACAGAAAAATTGAGTTTTGTTACCCTGCGAAAGTATAAAGTAAACTAAAGTAATATGTCATATTCATCTTTTTTTTTTTTTTAAAGAAGCTTTTTGGTGAGATTTTGCATCATTCCCTTATCAAAGAACTGACACTTAATAGACTACACTACTCAAATTGAGTTAAAAGCACAGCAAGGCTCTAATGAACTTAGCGATCCACACGTGTTAACTACTATACTGGATGGTGCTCACACCATCTAAGGGAGTAACGCAACCCATAATGATGTGTTGTTGCTCGTAAAACCTTTAGCCTATTCAAGAATCCTTACCAGAGTCACTTTCTGTGTTTTGTCCAAGTTTCTGAAGTGCATGGTCAGACTATATTCCTTCATCATCAGAAAGATGAAAAGAAATATAATATTTCCTGCTAACTTACCTGTCCATTCTGAGAAAGTGTCTTCAAAATTATTTTCTTTTAGCTTGCACTAAAAAAAAAAAAAATCTTCATATGTTCTTTCGGGGGAAGTTGTAACACACAGAAAGAAGATACAGGATATTTGATCCTTTGCAACCCACTGCCCTCCCCATGCTCAGACCTGTGAAATATAAAGTAGCTTGTCTGTTCTACTTGGCATCAAATCTACTAGGGCTCCAGTTATAGCAGCGCTGCTGGACAGCTGCTGCCAAGAACACCGGCTTTGGGAGTCAGGTTTTGACAGCACCCTTGCACCGAGTGGACGGGAGACGTTCTGTGAACTGCTTTGGACAGTCTGTCCCAGCGCAGGCTAATGATGCCCTGCATTAACCTTGGAAGGCTCAACGCTTGCAAGGGTGACCTGGTAGGCTCTGGGATCCGGCACTGCAGCAACACATTTGTGTGTCTCAGACTGGGGAAGGGAGGACAGAAGGGAAGATGCTACCTAGGTTGCAGGAACCACTATTTCCATAAAAGTATGTTCTCGTTAAGACTAGATATTCAAATCTCTACGCTTTGGGAAGCAGCAACCACAGCCAGATAACCTAAATTACATTTAAGTGTATGCACCCTTACAGCTAGGCAGCCCTGAAAACTCAAGACTGATTAATGTCTAACAAAGGAATGAAAGTAGCATGAAACACAAGCAAAAGGAATTTATCCCATCTGAATGTGGGCCTGCTTTCTTAAAGGCAATAGTGCTATCCCCTTTCATCTTCTTGATGGCTCAGGTTCAAACCGAGGGTTTGAATGGGCAACAGGTGAAGATGATTCTTCACAGCCCTCGACAGAGCTGATAAAATGATAAACCTCCCATGGGGCAGGAGCCACTGTGCTCACACAGATCATTAAATTCACTGGACACCAGCGAGCAAAGTAACTCTAAGATTGCTAATGTAATTGTTCTTCAGGTCTTCAAACTGAAGATCTGATGAATTTCAAGTGTCAGGTAGAACAACTTCATGCAAGGCTACTCTGCTATCCTTACTTGCTTCAACTATCAGCGATATGGACCTTATCTCTCTGCGTTCTAGCCAATTGCTCAATTGCTGCAATTTAGGGTGTGCTTAATACCCCTCCCCTCCTTCCCTGAAGAGTGATCCTTGGCACTAGATAAGTAAGTAACTAGGTCTAGAAATGGTTGTCCCATCTGATCAAACCTATGATCCTACTTAAATTGACCACACACCTTTCTGCTTAAAGAACCATTTACCTGTTACATGGTGCAATCTGCCCCAGAACTAACTGCCCACCTCAGAGAAGGACATTAGTAGTTCAGGTGACTTGCTTTCAGTTAGATACAGAACTAACTCTTTACATATCTCCAGAAGAGCAAGCCTTACCAAAAAGAAGGTATTTAAGAAGCTCAGATATGGGGTAAAGATTTATACACCACAGTTGACAGCTCCATAGCCTATTAAGAAAACCCACAGAAATCACAGACACATCTCTAAAGCACAACAATCATGCCCAGCATCAGATCTTGTACTGGAAGGGACCATTGTGCTCTCCTGTAACCAAACGGCAGGGTTCCACTCTCTCAGAGCAATTCAGTAATGTAATTTATGCAAAGAAAATGGAGTGTAAGAAATAGTCTACAATATATGGGTACTTAAAAAAAAAAGTTCTTTTGTACTGCTTACATTGCAGTAATAAGTTACTTTGCAAGCCCTCAGAAAAAAAAAACCACACCAACTATTACCAATAAAACAAGATAACAAGATGCCTGTATTTCTGCATTTCTTTCTTTAATCATGTTTGAATCTCATTTGACCTTCACAGTTATAAGGTCAGATCACTGCACCTTTCACACTGATGTTCAAAACAGTTTTCCTGAAAAAAAAAAAAAAAATCCTCATCAGTGATGCTCTATTAGGCTTCATAAAGTCACTGCCCCCAAGCGTTAGCAATGGTTGGACAATATTTCTAATACAAACTATGCCGCAGTGCTGCCTAAGTACAAATTGTCAATTCACAACAGTTGGAAAGAAAACAAAGCATAAATTAGGCTAACAACAGGGGTCATCCTGGATACTTCAGTGCGCCAGTGTCTTATCCCCATTTCTCAAAATGAAAGAAACTTGAAGTATTTTCTACATCTTCAGAATCCTTATCAGGAATACAAGAAAGAAGTAACTAGTGATATAGTAAAATCCACGCAGCTCAAAAGTACTTTTTAGCCTGAGAACCTTTCTCAATGCTCTGGATACTTTACCTATCTCTGTCTGATTTTCAAAAATCTAGGTACAATATGAAATGTGCTTAATTGCTACACTTGTTCCAGTATTAATAAATATATCTGGTTATATATATCTATCTCAGTGTAATGGCTGCCATGTTTTCCCCTCCTTGAAGAAAGTGAGCTAACTGCAGGTAGGTCTACCAGTTATCCTGCATCCAGAAGATGGCTTTATCAGAAAATCTTTATTGACTTAACATTCGCTAACGGAAGAAAATTCGCAAAAGCTCAGCACTCTGCATTTAAATAGTAACGGATTACATGTAAAGTTGCACGCTGTCCCAGGAAAACCCAATACAAAGTGTAAATCTTTAGTTTTTGCACAAACTGACACTCAGAAAAAAACCTGCTTGCTAAAAGCAATCACATCTTCATGCTTGGAAGGTTTTGGTTTTGCTTTGTTTTAGTTGTTCACAGCATAAGTGTGTCAAGTGACCGCTTGTTTTGTACAGCTTCTCCCCACTTTTTGCTAACGCCTACTGGACACATCTAACAAAGTTGCCCACAGCACATCAGAACATACACTGCAACCCTGCAACGTGGTTAGCAGCAGCAGCTGCTTTAATTCTGCACAAATCCTCTGAATACTGGGCTACGTGAAGGCCTCAACAGATCAAAGAGTTTCATAACTACCAGTGTGCTACTGCAGAAAGGTCTGGTGTGCCAAAAATTGCCAAGGTGGCACATGAAACAAAACAAGCAAACCACCCCAAACAAGACCTGCCCAGGTACAGGATCTCCAAATGGGGAGAGATTTCAACAGAGATTGCAAAGCTGGTCAGCCAGAATAAAAGTTCAAGAAATCCCACAGTTGTAATACTGCCATGTGCGCAACATTTGATCGTGCTGGCTTTAGCAATGCTGAAACACTACAGCTACTAACCATGAGAGCGTTTCTGCAAATGGATTTCTACTGTTCACTCCAAGGAAGACAGGATGCAATCAGATGAGCTGCTGTTCAATCAGTATTAAAGTGGCTTTAAAACACTTTTCTTTCTCTTCTTTTCTCTTCCCTGAAACCACTGCTGAAGGGGGGGGGGGGGGGGGACAACAACATGACTTGTTTACTTGGCAGTTCAAGGGGGCTAGCAGCTTGCACATGAGCAGCTACCACACTTCAGCTGAAATGGTGATTAACTCCAGGGTTCGGGGTGGTAACTCGTACAGCACAATCAGTATCTATTATACTGCTTCCTCTAGTTTTGAGCTATTCTTTCTAACCCAAAAATGCAGATCTATGGAATAAAGGTAACGGGAAAGATTCCTGCTGAGATTAAAGTCAAACCAGAGATCAAAAAAAAAAAAAGGACTCATAGGATGAGGAAGAAAAGAGAAAAACTTTGAACTAGGCTTCAGAGGCAAGCCGTGGGTGAGAGGCACAAGCCACCTTCTGGATAGAGTTGAACTGAAGACCATTACATCTAACTAAAACAAGAAAATTAACTGTGGCAAATTACCTGGGAGTTCATTAGCACATCACCACAATACTGACAGCATGGGTGTAATCTTGCATCCTAATGTTATTCTGTCAATAGCCCTGTTCCAGAAGATGCTAGTGGGACAGTCGATGAGAAGTTACTGGTCTTGTGGGTTTGGGTTTATTTTAATCTTCAGGGCAAGTCATGCTCTAAAAGATATGCTGTCAGAAAACTATTTTTCCAACCTGCTCTCATCCAGCATAGCAGTTATGGTTTGCGACTAAACCATCCAGCCAATTCATATTCAACAGCCAGCAGTTTATCATAATTTTGAGGACATAAAGGACTCCAGAAAAAACAAGATTGCAAGAGATGCCTTTTTCAGAACATCTTTAGCACACTTGGTTAACCATTTGCTCATGTCTGAAAAAAAAAATACATACATTTCATGCAGAAATTTCATCAGCACACATGTAGGAAGGCATTCTTCCCATCAAACTTACAACACACCGCCTTATACTTCTGTTATGGTCAGAAGTAGAGAAATGGGCACTCTGAAATCTTAATTCGCATTCACCTTAGAGAACAGGCTTTACAAGTGCCTCCAGCTACAAAAGGCTTGAGATGACTACCTCAAATGTTGACATTAATATTTAGTTTGAAAAATTCTGAGTCTGTCATGAATTTGAAAAGAAAAAAAAAATCACATAAATGGAGTGTGCATGTGTGGGTGAGTAAACATGCTGTAAGTTGGTTTAATAAATGGGTATCTGCTACATTCAAGAGACTAACTGAAGTGGTCTAACAAGTACAAATAACACACAAGACACTGAAGAATGTGTACGTAACATGATCCCACAGTTACCTTCTGCAGAAATCTTTCCAACAGGTCATGACAACTAGTCACAGTAGTGTGACCATGGCACGCACTCCTGGCTGGCCAAGGGGTTCCTGCTTCCCTGCTAGGCAACAAAGGATGAGCCCGAGAGGGGCTCTGGAAGGAGAAGGATATGCAGAGGGGGAACAGCATAAGAGCACACAGAAGGACTGAGCAGGACTAAAGGGCTTCACTCAACCAGGTGGCAGGAGACCCAGAGCCCATAGAGGCTGATTAGGAAAGAGAGCCCATGGAGGTGGACTAGCCACCGATACAGTCTCTGCCTCCTGACAGCATCATTGCCAAGATGTCCTCCAGAAAGAGGCAGTGATCTCCTTCCAAGAGGGCCAAAATGTCTTCTCCCAAGCTCCCCCAGGCACTACTCTCCATCAGCCTGCACACAACCACTTAAGGAAATCCTGGGCAGCTCAAGCCCCTGCCAGAGGAGTGGAGGAGACAGAAAGCCCACAGGCAGGAAGGGGAGATGTTGGCCTTGCCAGGCTAGGCACAGCCTCTTTACAATCAGAGAAGGCAGCATGGGAGACAGCCCGTTCGGATGTAAACCTTGTGAGAGAGTAAACACGAGGGAAGGCAGGAGGGTGCCATGACAGCAGACTGAGTACCAACAGTTTGGCTGGAAAGCCACAACGGACAGAGGTGGGCCAGGAGACACCTGGGGTATTGGCTGCCACCCCTAGGTTCTCCTTTGCTTTTGTCACACTGGCAAGTTCTTCATTTTCCACCTCAATGCTTGTTTCCAAAAGAGGCACCCATCATCTTGGAGAAGATGAAACCTCAGAGTACCTGTCTTGCCTAGGCCAAACAAGTCCATTTTTGCAGCCAGGTGCATGGGATGGGGAGAAACTGGAGACAAATCAGCTAAATCACATTTCTGATCCACTTACAAGCAAACAGTGCAGTTCCAGCTGCAGCCAGCACTGGAGGCTACAAAGATTTCTGGAGTGGGTTGAAGATAACTTCACATCACAAGTGATCACTGAGCCAACCAGGGACACACTCTGTTTGACCAACAAGCTAGCAAAGCCAACTCATGGACAAAGAAGTTGGGGAGGTAGAGGTTGATGGCAGCCTGATGCCGTGCTGAGATGAAGGTAACAAGAGTAAGCAAAGGGAGCAAGAATACTAGCAGAATTACAGTCCTGGACTGCGGGAAAGCAGATTTTTGGCTTGCTCAAGGATCTGCTTGCCAGGTTCCCATGGGAGACTGCTCTGAAGGATCAAGGGGCCCAGGACAACAAGCTGATCTCCCAGGACAGCCTCCTCAAAGCTCAAGAATCGTCCATTTTGGCACGCAGAAAGTCACAGGGGAATAGCAGAAAGCCAGGGTGAATGGACAGGCAACTCCTGCCTCAGCTTAAATGATGAAATGCGAAGAAGGTCGAAGCAGGAAGAGGTTACACAGAAAGAATATGGAGATACTGCCCAGGCAGAAGAGCTGGCGCAAGCAAAGGATGCCAAAAAAACCCCAAAGAATGCTTCTGCAGGTAAGCAAGGGCAAAGGGATGGCTAATATTAGTCTAATTAGTGCTCAGTTGTGCACAGGACCCAGCAGCTACAGACAGAAAAGATCAAGGATTTCTTTGCCTCACTTTTTCCTAGTAAAGTTCATCCTCACATCTCCCAGTTCTTTGAGCACAGTGTCAGCATCTGGGGGACTGAACCATTACTCACAGCAAAGGAAGGTTATGGATCACACAAGCTAACTGGACCAAGTCCCTGGGACCAGATGGGATGTGTTCCAAGGTGCTAAGGGAACTGACCAATACCACTGTGAGGCTACTCCCTCTTGTCTTCAAAAAATAAGTCACTGATCAGAGGAGGATCCTGACGACTGCAGAGGCAAAAATCCCATTCATCTTCAAAATGGGCAAGGATGAGGATATGAGGAACCAGAAGCTGGTCAGCCTTGCCCAGTTTCTGGCAAGATTATGGAGCATGTCCTCCTAGAAGTCATTGCCAGGCACATGAAGGACAGAAAAAGGCAATTGGTAAATCTATGCTGGCTGTTCCAAAGAACAAGTCATACCTGACATTGCAGCTCACAATTTTATACCGTTTATATTAAGGGTCTTATCTCTCAAGATACCAAAACACACAGATCATGGATCATTGTGCTGCCTTTTGATTTCCTCATACTGTTGCACATGCTAGGTTCTTCAAATATATAGTTAAAATTTTACAATATTGGACAATCTTATGGGATTTTAGAATATCTATTTTCATTAGAAAAGTAGGCACCTCATTTGTACTCCCCACAGCCCAAAGCAATCTGCCTCAGATATAGCTGAAGACTGTAGAAAAGGTAACTGCAAACTTGAGAAGGACCTACTGCAATGGCATAAAATTCATCAAAAATACTTCTTTGCCTCCACTGAAGTATCAGTTTTACAAAAACCCACGTGAGCTGAAATAACGCGTCTGTCACTCTCCTACACTAATAGCTTCAAGAACTTCTTCAAGAAAGGTGCCAACACCACTTTGTCAGAAACCCCCTCCTGAACTGTGCAGAAGTATTCAGTATTCTGGGGAACTTGCCAGCATGACACTATTTACTGTATGACTAATATGCATTAATGAAGCACAAATGGACAACTATTTACTTGTGCTAATAACTAAAGCGCTTTATTAGAGCTAAGGCCTCTAGCATGAAGGATTGCCAGGTTCCCCCACTTGCCAAAATTATGTCAAAAAATGGAGCCAGTGTATAAGACATCAAGAGCTACAGCCAGCGTGTAGTAGAGTCTTAAGTCATTGTTTAACATTCAGCTTGCAAAGGACAAGCATGCTCCAAAACCACTGGCTGTTTCCGAGGGCTTGTCTTTTCATTGTAGAGGCTAGAATTTCAAATATGCACGCTGGTCTTACCAGTATGCAAGCCAAAGCTATCTTAAAATAGCAGTAAAGCCTGAGAGCTTTGCTGGGCATGTGCGTTCTACCTTTGATTGCTTGTTGTTCTTTCAAAACCAGAAAGAAAAACACTGTATCTAAATGCCTCAGATTAAAATATCAATACTATCTAGCACAAAAGGCCATTAATACCAATAATCTGGCCCTTTCTACATGAAGGATTCCTGAAAGCTGATCAATTTGGTAGAATTCCATCCTGAAAAAGCAAAGCCAATCCTTCAAGAACGAAGTCCTTGTTCTATGCTGTATTCTCCATCCCACATCTCCACAAAGAGAATATACCTGCATCTCTAGGAATGAAAGATACACCTGAAAAGTGGCAGACTTTTGTGGGAACCTAGGGAGAACTTTTAAAAGAGTATTTCAGACTGCATTATATTAGAAACCAAAAGTAAAATTCTTAGAGGATGCAAAAGAAGCAGGTGAAGATCCTTTTCAGTCATAGCTAGTGCTACGTGGACTTGACATACTCATCCCTAGCTTTACAAAGTAAGTGGCACATCCACCACCAAAGCCATAGTGAGTTTAGGCTATTTGTTCTTGTTTGAATCAGCAGCTTCAGTTCAGGACTCAGCTGCAGCATTATGACTAGATGGTCTGCAAGTGCAGAAACAAAATGATCCCTGCCATGAGACATCACATTAACAATAAAGTTTGGAAACTGTACCCACAGTATCTTTTTAGAAACAGAAAAAATCTCCTCTCAGAGTTGATCACACTTCAACAACTTCATGCAGGGTTTTGGTTGTGGGGTGGTTGTTTGGTTTTTTTTTTCCCCTCCCCCTCCTTTTTTAACTTAAAAAAAGAAGAAATCATAAATGCTTATGAAATGCTGTCCTTCCTTTGATCAAACAGTCTCCCTTTAGACTGTTTAAGGCAAGAAAATCTACTGAGCATAACTTTTAGCAAGGTCTGTATCTAAATATATTTCTTGGAAATACTTAAGTATAAGACAACATTATATCTCCAGTCTTTTCTAAGGATAGAAAAGGGCTGTCTGAGCCAACTGGCATGGACAGCAACACTAAGAATTATCCGAGCCACAGCACTTTCTTGAAAAGTGACAGCTCCAAATGCACAGCAATCTTATCTTCCTCTCAAAAAACAAAATAATCTTCCCCAGTGGTTAATATTTACTCATATGGAGAGCACAGAACATCTGTAGGAGGAAGGTTCATCAAAAACACCCCCCCCCCTAAACTACCACTAACATAATTCCAATTGACTATAACAAAGCCAATTAAAAAAAAAATACTTCCATTCCCTATCTTTCAGGTTTCTTTTATATTTACACAGTCATTTGAAGTATGAAGCTGTCTTAAGACTGGTATATCAACTTCAATCTTCTGTTAAGTGAGAGCTGTTACTAACATGAAAACACTCATACTGGTAGTTCTCCAAAATAACCAGTTGGTAAACAGCTTGTTAAATATTTACTCATTTGGAAAAGATCCCATTCATAAGAAAAAAATACACAAGATTTAGTTTGGTGCTATAGTCTGCTAAACTGATTGTTACCATAACTTCAGAATGGTCTCATGAAGTTTCGTGAGAAAACACCAGAAAATGGCCTGTTTTTATCAACGTGGGTGTTTTTACAATCTGGAAGTGGCATCTTAGAAGTTGCACACAAGTCAGAACCTAAAGAGATCCATTGCTTTTGATTTTCACAGGACCACTGAATGACTGAAGTTGGAAGGGACCTCTGGAGGTCATCTGGTCCACCACCCCACTCAAGCAGGGCCACCTACAGCCAGTTGCCTGGGTCCATGCCCAGACACCCTTGGAGTATCTCCAAGGACAGAGATTCCACCACCTCTCTGGGCAACCTGTACCAGTGCTCGGTCACTCTCACAGCAAAAGAGTGTTGCGCGATGTTCAGAGGGAACCTCCCATGCTTCCATTTGTGCCCGTTGCCTCTTGTCCTGCCACTGGGCACCACTGAAAAGAGCCTGGCTCTGTCCTCTTTGCACCCTCTTTTCAGGTATTTAGATACATTCATAAGATCCATCCTCAGCCTTAAGTAAAAAAAGTAGTAAACTGTAGCTTTAAACATGTATGAAAAGTAGAGCTAAATCAAGGGACAAATTTAAGAGACTATTTGTATATAATGACATAAGATTAAAAGACAGGTTCAGTCTATTGTTCAAGCATAAGCATGAAACTATTAACAGGAAGATGCAAAATTAAGCTTCTTTACTTGTAATTTTCTCACTTGATTTGCAACATCTACATTGTTTCCTCACTACTGTCAATAGTAATGTAAGTAGTAAATGGTATGATTGACCATTAGAGTGCTTTGAGTCTTTTTTTTTGGTGGGTTGAAAAATCTTATATAATTGAAAAAATGTGGACCTAGCCACTTGAAATTTCTTGCTCACATTCACCTTCCAAAAAGACTTCATGCCAACTAAGTTCTGTGTAAATTAGAATACAAAAGTAGACGTGCAAACAGTTAAGTACAGACTTTGAATTGGAATTGTAGAAAAGTAAACTGGTACAGCAAAAAAAAGTAATTGATGGGTGTTTCTTGTAAGAAGAGAAACTGTAATCAATTGTATAAAAGCTTAGTATGAGATACAAATTACTTGGACATTATTTTGCTTCATATACAATATTCTGATGACACACGATAGTGGGGGCACGTGCACTTCCAATGGCCTCTTTAAGAGGTAAGCACCACACTTCAATGTTAGTGAAAACAACTGCTTTTGGGACAATTTTTTAAACAGATATTCCTATTTTTCCAAGAAAAACAGACAGAGGCTAGAAATCCACCTCCAGTTGTTCTTTAACAAAAACTACCAAGCAGGATCAACTCTATCTGTAAAAAACATTTGCAGTCTGCACTCGGGGAGACAGATTTCATAACTTCATATTGGAGGCAACATATCTTGTAAAAACATTCAACTAATGTTCTCACTGCTTTGTACTTTATGTCTGCTGCAGTCCATCAACCCTCTACACCACATAGATGTAAACTGTTAAAACAAGAGCATCGTCAACAAAATATCTGTTGACTGACACCATATTTCACAAATCTGATGACTTTCTGAATTGGCAGTAGCAACATTTCAGCTTCATTTCTTCATACAATATGTAGAAGAATGACGCAGTGCAACAATGCCTCTGGTGTTTTTTCACTCAGCTATGCCCAAGGACTTGGAAAGCCTGCTTGTGCACTCTGGTCCTTCCATATTGCCCTGTTAGCACGAAAAACCCAAACTCTGGGCCAAATTCTATACAAGCAGCATCTTTGTACATTTAAGCCTAATGAGAATAAATTAAGCCACTGTTTATTTTGAATCTTAAAAATTGCGTATTGGGTTTGCGTGGCAAGGTTTTGGTAGTGGGGGGGCTACAGGGGTGGCTGCTGTGAGAAGCTGCCAGAAGCTTCCCCTGTGTCTGATAGAGCCAATGCCACCCGGCTCCAAGACGGACCCACCACTGGCCAAGGCCGAGCCCATCAGCAATGGTAGTAGTGCCTCTGGGATAATATATTTTAAAAGGGGGGAGAAAATCTGCTGTGGAACAACAGCGGCCAAAGAGAGGAGTGAGAATATGTGAGAGAAACAACCCTGCAGACACCAAGGCCAGTGAAGAAGGAGGGGGAGGAGATGCTCCAGGCACCAGAGCAGAGATTCCCCTGCAGCCTATGGAGAAGACCATGGTGAGGCAGGCTGTCCCCCTGCAGCCTGTGGAGGTCCACGGTGGAGCAGATATCCACCTGCAGCCCATGGAGGACCCCACGCTGGAGTAGGTGGATGCCTGAAGGAGGCTGTGACCCCATGGGAAGCCCACGCTGGAGCAGGCTCCTGGCAGGAGCTGTGGTCTTGTGGAGAGAGGAGCCCAGGCTGGAGCAGGTTTGCTGGCAGGGCTTGTGACCCCATGGGGGACCCACACTGGAGCAGTCTGTTCCTGAAGGACTGCACCCTGTGGAAGGGACCCACGCTGGAGCAGTTTGTAAAGAACTGCAGCCCATGGGAAGGACTCACGTTGGAGAAGTTCATGGAGGACTGTCTCCCATGGGAGGGACCCCACTCTGGAGCAGGGCAAGAGTGTGAGGAGTCCTCCCCCTGAGGAGGAAGGAGCAGCAGAGACAACGTGTGATGAACTGACCCCAACCCCCATTCCCCGTCCCCCTGTGCTGCTGCAGGGGGAGGAGGTAGAGAAATCAGGAGTGAAGTTGAGCCCAGGAAGAAGGGAAGGGTGGGGAGAAGGTGTTTTAAGATTTGGTTTTATTTCTCATTACCCTACTCTAATTTAATTTATTACCAATTAAAATCAATTTCCCCAAGTTGAGTCTGTTTTGCCCGTGACGGTAATTGATGAGTGATTTCTCCCTGCCCTTATCTTGACCCACGAGCCTTTTGTTGTATTTTCTCTCCCCTGTCCAGCTGAGGAGGGGAGTGACAGAGCAGCTTTGGTGGGCACCTGGCATCCAGCCAAGGTCAACCCACCACAAATCATAAGAAAGATCTCCATAGTCTCGATAAACAACTGTCAATAGCTAAGGGAATGAAGATTTTCAAACAGTGTCAGGCAGACAATGAGGGCCAAAACATAGGTCTTGACAGCCCTTCCCACACAGGTTTTCAGTCTACTTGGACACAAATTCTGCAATTGATTTTTTTTTTCATGTTGTGTTTTTTAGGACAAAGGACATCTTATTCATGCAAACACAGACAGCAGCATGTATACCTATATTAGACTGCTCAATTCCAAAGTGGCAGAGATAAGACTAAGTCACATAGAAGGCATCTGGATTTCATAGGATGAGGATTATGGCATCCACCAAGGTAACTCTGAATTAGAGATATAAGCATCTTTGGGTTTTTTCCTGCTAAAACAGAAACCTTCTCTATCCACCCAATCAAAGCAAACAACCCTTGCAAAGGTAAAAAGCAAGTCTCCCAAAAATCACACTCACCAAGACGAAGCACCCTAGGAAAATACGTATAACCTCAGTGTGCCATGGACTTGGATCAGACAACCTCCAAACAGGTCTTCTAACCTGCTGCATCATTTTATGGAAAACAAGGATCAAAGGTGCCATACTAAAACTTGGAGAACCTGTGCCTAGCTGTCCTCCAGCTGAAGGCAAAGAAATGCGACTGTTGTAGTAATAGCAGTACATCATCTTCACATCCACAACTCTGACATCATTAAAGGAGGCTTTTATTACAGTAGATAGCCTCTAACTGATTAATTCTCATAGGTATTTACTTCCCCACTCTTGAAGTGCACAAAGCTTCTCAAGTATGATGTGCAATATTCTGCTCTCTTATCCAGTCAGGAGGACTATTAGCAATCCTGAAATCCACAGCTCTGTACACATAGGAGAAAGCAATTTCCATTTTCTCCCTATTTTGTGGTTGTAGTGCATTTTATGCCAAGTTAGATGATGAGTATGATGTGAACAAGTCCTTTCTCTAATAAGAATTCAGCTCTCTAAAAACAAACTCTATTAATTATTAATACAGTCATGCCTGTGTCTCGGTTATGAAAAAATAAACAGAAGGCAGAAAATAGAAGATTAACAGAACATTCCCACACGCCCAGAATTTTATCTTCAGAAACTGAGGGAAAAAAAAACATCCTTTTTTTTATTTATGTCATTGAGATTTGTACAATTCATGCATCAAAGGGTTAAAGAACTAAATCTTCCCCAAGAGTTCAAGTCACTGCGCATAAATACTGTTGTGACTACAGATTGCAAAAGAACGGAAACACAGTAAATCATCCCATTTTTTTCTGAGAAATTCTGGGACTATGTTCTGAATTTCCAGGAACAGAAGACAAACACTGCCAATTCTCACTGCTAGATTTTTATTGAAGAGTTCGAGAATTTGGAAAGGGCTCCTGAAAGCCACTAAAAGGTAGTATTGATTTTTTCCACAAAGCTAGAGATTGTTTCTTGGAGAATGCACTCAATGTGACTAGTTTATGTGCTAACTCCTGAGAAAGTTTAAAAAAAAAAAAAAAGGGCTCTTAAACAAGACCCAAAAGCTTCTGAAAGCAGCAAACATTGCAAACAAAGAGCCCAGTAAAGAAGTCAGAGATACATACCTTGCCTGTCTCCCCAAAAACAGAAAAAGGACGGGTAGAGGGGGATTGGCAACAAGGCATCCTTAAAGGATATTCTGTAGTGCGTATTCACTTATCCAGGTTCTCATTTGTCTTGCTGACTGCTTTGAACATAATGCCCAACTCCAATGCATCAATTTATTCTAACACTGAAGTTACAGCATTAAGGTCCCAATCTTAGGGACTCTGGAGGAAGGTTCTCCATCGTCTTCCATTCATATTAAGTCAGAAAATGTACTGAAAAAAATAGAATACTTCTTCACACTCTAATCTAGAGCATATTTAGTTTAACCTTCTTTCAGTTCTTTAACAACACAATACTGGCACTGTAGCCAAATTTGAAAGACAAGTTGATGAAAGCTTGTAAGTCAGATTTAGTAGGGGTGGAAAAACAGATGTTCAGGGTTTTTTTAATGCGAACTTCACTTCTGACAGAAGGCACAATAGTTGTGAATGGGCTTCCAAAGCTAGTCTTTAAACTGGTTACAAGCACTTAGGATAGTTAACACACAGTAAGCTATGACCAAAAATAATTCATTAACAGGGAGTCACTTCCCCACCATCTTAAGTCACCCATTTTGCTTTGACACTTCTAGTCTGTTGACTGCCCCAGACTAAAGCAGATTATCTACAGGGTTTGTAAGAGCAAGGGGAAGTACCAAGGAAAATTCACATTCTTACTGCTTATGAACCACTAAAGACACTAATTTCATAAGAAAGTTTGACATCCAGTAAAGAATTTGCAGCTCAAAAATGTCTGCCTACAATGTCAAGTTTCTTTTACATAGCTCTCCTCTCCCTCAGCTTTGCATCATGACTCAGATGATGCTCTAAATGAATTGGAAGCATAATTCCACAGTGCATCAAAATCATGAAGTCCGGGCACATCTATTCACATATTCTTTTAAAATCATAGATCCAAGTATAGTAACAGATTTTCAGGACATCCGATTTCTCAAAGTCCATTCTATTTTTATAACTGCAAAAGCAGTTTTTGTTTGGTTTTTGATTTTCTTTCAAATGACTAGCATGGCTGTAGTAATCACTACTAGCAATGTTTCTCTTGGGAGAAAAAGGTTTCAATGCCATATGATATTCTGCTTAATCATTTCTGTATCTGCAGGGCCCAAAATCATAACTGAATCCTTAGGGTAGTAAGCACACTCTGAAAACAAAGAGAAAAAAGGGCAAAAAACAGGTCATGCCCAAAACAACAAATACGCAGTTCCATAAAAAATACAGAGCATGCATTACGCCAACCACAACTGCCTGAAAAAAAAAATATGAGAACTTCTAAGTGCATTTTTGCCTAGCACCTTTGAATTGAGCTGAGGGTTTGTTTTTTTTTTTTAATATATTCTTTGTAATATGCCATATTGGCTGCTTAGATACAGCATAATGACTCAACAAACATAGGATCTAACCAAGTGTAAAAATTTCTGCCTTTGTTCCTACAAATACAGCATTCAGCAAACATTGATACTTTTTGGTGCAAGACATTTCACTGGTATTGTAGCTTGCCATTTATTTTGGAAACAAGTGCCTTCTCCCAAATATGAACTGGCTGTTTTGAGGACAGGTATCAGATCTTAACCAGTATATATTAGTGACCCAATTTTTTCAGCAGCGGGTCTTGAATACGGGATGGTAACAGAGGCTCTGTTCCCAAACATTAGCAAAACCCAGAGAATTGCCAGACAGCTATTAGCAGTTTGATGAAAAGTTTGAATGCACAATCAATCACTGGCACACAGCAATATGATGCTACAAGCTGACAGGAACATGCAGTTTCATAACTTACTATCCGATAAGGAAGATGTAAAAAGGAGTCTGGGCAGCCAGCTAAAGCCATTTGTTCCTTCAAATTTTCTTCAAATTACATCTACTGCTTCACAGGACCTGCAGAGTACAAACAAACTGTCAGAAACCATACTGAAGACATTTCATCAACTTATTACTGAAAACAGTTGGAGGGGAAGAGAGAGAAGAGCAAGATGAGGTGATGAGGATTTGCATCAACTTGGAGTAGCAAATCTGCACATTTGTTGTCTACAGCCTAGAAAACACGTTCAACCTGGCATTTCATTCAGAAGCCCAACATAACTATTCTCAGGCTGGATGGCTCCTCCTTTATTTCCACAGTCCAGGCAAAAAAGAAAGCCTCTCTTCACATCTAGACTCTAACCATTTGAAGATTGGCTCTCACCCACTGAGGCTACGTTTTCAATTGTGGAAAGCGAACACTGAAATCTGGGAGTTAATTAAGATGACAGCCACTTATCATAGAATCATTTAGGTTGGAAAAGACCCATAAGATCATCGAGATCATTATGCAACATCAGCCTTCAACACCTAGTTACACAACTACTTCTTCCCTTTACCTCCTCCCACCTGCCCTTTCTCTCACGGCTTTATTCTCATGCAATGTAGCAAACAGGGCATCCCATGCAAATCTGCATTCAAGTCTTGCATTTCCTCTTCTGAGTGATTATTAGTAGGAACTTTGCAAGGTGAGTAGCGTTTCTTTCAGAGAAGCATCACTTCCACGATCAGATCAAGCTTGAAAAGAAATCTACTGCAAACATTTAGAGGTGCATATGGCTAAAGAACTAAAAATGCAAAAGAGAAGGCAGTATTAAGCCAACATCAAGAAAGTCATTTTAACTGCTGCTTCATAACAAAGGAAACAAAACTTTGTTTATGTATATACATAAAGCACTATTTGCTGGTCCCAGCATTTCTCCCAACCAGTGGCATTCAGCTGGAGACATTCCTGCAGTATAAGACAAGTGATGCCACCTCCGAGTAGATGAAAAAAGGGTGAGTGGGGGAGAGAGAGCAGTCTGCAAAGCAGAGCCAGAACTTTTACTCCTACCACAAGCAAGATCCTGTCTTGTTCACTGTTAATTAGCAATTATGTATTCAAAACAGAAGTCTGAGTTTTAAACAGGCTACCCAATGCTCTCCAGTAGGCATGAACTGTCACCAAACCAAAGCTCACAGCAAGATTTATGGGACAGTTAAGTCATGGACAAAGGTAAAAGACATCTTGGTAAAACTGCTCCCAGAGGAGTTGTAGCCTGTGGTCCCTGTAAACCATGCACTCATCGAGGAAGCTTCATTTTATCTAGTTCCAGGGTAAGTTTAGCTGAGGTATGGCTGCCTCTTCCTCTATCAGAGAGGCAAGTGAACTCCTGGGAGCTTCTCCAAGAAGGAGTTACTGGGCCTCTGCAGTTCTCCTGAGGCAGTAGCTTTCTGGGGTCAACTCATATAGCCAATTACCTTGGGAGGAAACGGTTTTTGGCAACACCAAGTTTGAAAATCTGTTTAACCTAATACGTATAAATCAGATTGTTTATTCTGGGTACTGTTTTCCATAGCATTTACTTAAGTTTAAAACCAAAATCTTACAGGATTCACATTACAGGGGGGGACACAGGGATGGGGGAAAAAGAAAAAAAAAAAAAAGACCACCTCAAACATCTAACTCTGTAGGCATGATCAGAAATAGTGTGGCCAGCAGGACTAGGGAAGTGATCATCCCCCTGTACTCAGCACTGGTGAGGCCGCACCTCAAGTACTGTGTTCAGTTTTGGGCCCCTCACTACAAGAAGGACATTGAGGGGCTGGAGCGTATCCAAAGTAGGGCAACGAAGCCACTGAAGGGTCTGGAGGACAAGTCTTATGAGGAGCAGCTGAGGGAACTGGGGTTGTTTAGGCTGCAGAAGAAGAGGCTGAGGGGACACCTTATCACTCTCTACAACTACCTGAAAGGAGGTTGTAGCGAGGTGGGGGTCAGTCTCTTCTCCCAAGTAACAAGCAACAGGATGAGAGGAAATGGCCTCAAGCTGCACCAGGGGAGGTTTAGGTTGGATATTAGGAAAAACTTCTTCACCAGAAGGATAGTCAGGCACTGGAACAGGCTGCCCAGGGAAGTGGTGGAGTCCCCATCCCTGGAGGTATTTAAAAGACGGGTAGATGTGGTGCTTAGGGATGTGGTTTAGTGGTGGACTTGGCAGTGCTAGGTTAACGGTTGGACTTGATGATCTTAAAGGTCCTTTCAACCTAAACGATTCTATGATGTCCAACTTGTAGTGTTGCTGGTCTTTAAACAAATAAACAGTGATCTACAGCCATCTATCTCCCACTCCACACCTAAAAGTTTGCAGTCAGGTTTTAAGAGGGATCTGAAGATTTAATTTTCAGGGCAAGATTTGCCTCATTTGCCCAGTTCGTTCTGGGAGAATTAAGAAGAGATTTATGGAAATCCCTTTTATCTTGGCTGATGTATGCAAAAAAAAAAAAAAAAGAAAAAAAAAGAAAAGGCAGCTTTTCACTTAGGGGAGTACCATCTTCTGTAAGTACATCTGAAGTGAAATTAGCCAAGCCACTGGACTAGATGTTTTGAAGTTGGTACAATGCATCAAGAACAAAGAGAACTGTATTATTAGCCTGTAAACCCACAAATTAAAGAAAGTTTAGGTAAAAGGATAAGGGAAAAGAATTCAGCCTTGCATTGCAACAGTTTTATGTTTATTATCACTTCAGTATACAGAGAACAGGAAAAGGCACGACTGCTGTAAAATTAACTGTAGGTTATTTAGGACTGAATATCAAAATGCTGGTCTTTCTCTTGATGTTTCAGCAAAAGGCACCAATTCACTTATAGCAAGATAGATTAAATATGTTCCTGAACAATACCAGACCAATTTGTCTACTCTAGGGCGTGCTGCAGTTTATGCCACAGCCCCATTACGCCAATGGAAGATCATCAATTACCTCAAACAATAGTTGGGAGTCAAGACTGCATAATTTATCAAGACCCATTTGCTTCACTGCTACATTCTTGAGTATGCATTTGTTAACACCACAGAAACAGAGGAAAGCAATAATCTCTAGATGATATCATTCCTTGTCAGTCATACATTAACACTGATGTAAGCTTGCGTCTCTTTTGTCTGTCTAAAAGCAGTTTATCAAAGTAGTCCTACCCTAGGAATACAAAAAAAAAAATCTTTGCTCACCTTTAAGATCTAAGGTCCTGTTGTACCACATCATCAAGTAATAAATTTTATAGGGAGAGAACTCTAAACCAGTTCATGTGTTCATCAGATAAAAATTAGGATTTTAAAAGAAAAATAAAATCAACTTTTTCTTTGCTATTGTCTTTAAACATGATTTTTAGCATGTCAGTTCTCTTCAAAGACTGTAACTGCATACAGACTTACATGTACTTTCCATGCAAGGCGAACAGCACAGATCGCAAAGACCTAAGTGCCAAGTTACTGCCCTTTTCCTAAAACACCTTAGATAGGGGAGGGAAACTCCAAAGGATTGTAAATAGAAAACAAGCTATGTAGTCAATCTCTGTGACAAAACTCAGGACATTCAGTGGTGAGAACAACTGTTGTGCAGCATCGAGCCAGACAGCCCGTGCACATTCAAAACCAAGCGACTTCATGTGCTTCTACTGGCTTAAAAGGTCTTCCTTGGACAGAGTCCCTGAAAGAAGGACAGTCACAATAAACCAAGTTTCAAAGGTCATAAGGTTCAGTTTCGGTATGATATTCTGTAGCCTAAAGAATAGTCTATTATGAGGCTTAGCTTTGACGTTTCAGTCTCTCAAAAGTGTTAAACCAACTCACACCATCTAAACAAAGATTGATATTCATCCCGCATGGAAAACATTGCGGGTACGCATCCTGGAGATTACCGCTGCTCTGAATGAGTTGTTTCTAGTCACGATCAAATTACCCACCTAACCAGTAGATTAAGTTATCTATTAACAGCAAATTAAGCCTGTCACCAGGTATGCTTTTTGATTTATCACTTGTTCTCTGCATATTCCCAGCAGAGGAAACAGTATCTCACCTAGCACTCTGGAAGCACAGACAGCCTACGCACCTACAGATACTGCGGTAGGAAGATGGCAGGGGTATGGTCACTCTGCCAATACAGGAAGTTTTCCAGGTTCTACATGTGCCATCTGTCAAAGTCTTTAAATTCAAGAGAAAAATAATTTTTAAAACGCAATCACTTGCAGATTAGTTAGGAACAGGAGGAGGAAAAAAAAAAAAAGATTTTAACCTGGCAGAGTTGCAAGACAAGCTCCAGAGCTCTTGAAAACTGGAGTTATGCTCTTTTATGAAAGGTAACTTAACAAATTTGTTGAATACTATTCCCTTTCAAGTCCTGGGTATTTAATTATCTTTCTTCTGTAATGTTCTGCTTTCTGTAACTGAACTACTATGGAAGAGGGAGCAGAAAAAAGCTTCAATATAGCCTTAAATTTTGACCTACCTGAAGACCTATCTCCAAGACCTTGGGTTTAACACAGAGGTTAAAATTCTTTCCCTCTCTTGAAGAGCCAGGGAAAAAAGACCCTGTCTTGTTGGTCCACACAAAGAGCAATCTGCAAGATCTCTTCAGATGGCTTCAAGAGAAGGTAGTTAAATGGATGCATCTAGCAATCCTCCACACCAACACAGGGCATGAGGACACATCGCTTACATTTTCTTACTAGTCTACTCCTATTGCCATAGTTACAATGGAAATAAGATTTGGATATGAGCAGCATGAGGCATGCCAGTGAATTTTCTGTATTTGAAAGACCCGACAGCTAACAGCGTCCCCAGCTGCATTTAAAACGTGGGACCCAGATGTGCTTTTCCCTGCAAAGACAAGATCCACACAGCTTCTCACAAGAAGTAAGCCTGACCACGTGGGCTGGAAAGAAAGTGCTGCCAGATCCCATAGCCGGCTGGGGCAAGGAGACTAGATCCTAAAGCACCCTTGGCAGCACACGCATTTGCCACCAGATCCATCATAGCTTTAGCAACCAGTATGTATAAGGATTTCTAAAGCGATTTCCTCTCTTTTGGTGGTGGTTTCAGATAGAGACTGCGTCAGTTTACAAGAGTGAGGATGCCCTACACCCCCAAGGTGATCATTTGATCAGCAGGACTCAAAGGTTTGTTAGTGCAGGCTGGCAACCAAACGCAACCAAAAGACTCTGACTTCAAGCTACTACTGGCAGCATCCTGTGCAAGGAACAACACAGAGGACTGGATTTATCCTTCTGTCTTCCGCTTCTCCATTTTGCTCACTCCAAACACATGCTTGCTTCTCTCACAGCTCTGAATGTCCTTCCCCACACCCAAAGGCTCCAGTTTTCTCACACTGAAAATCAATACTTGGGCAACTCCCCTTCAAACAAGTTATTTTGCCTGATGCTCCAAAACACCTCCCCAAACACTCCAACCACAAAGGATTCAGTGACATTATCGCTGACATCCTTATGGCCTACTGAGATTAATATCAGAAAAAATTTAAGAATACTTGCAGATTTCCCCATTTCTTTCCCCTTCCCTTGCACGAGTTGGCACGTGCACACACATTTTGCTACACATACGTATCCAAAAGGCATTTGCAAGTCTATGATATAGAGCAACTGCCTAACTAGAGTAATACTTTGAACATATCTTTGAAAACAAAGCATTGTTCTACTTAAAATTTCAAGTGAGTGTTGCGCACTAAAATGAAAAGCACTGTTCAAAATATAAATCATCAATCAAAAGCACTTCAGTTACGTCCAAACACTCCCACGATTCCATACTAAAAAATCTGGTCTTATAAAAAAAGGGAATATAATTCTCTTTGCCATTCTTAATTGCAAAGCTGTTAGTCTAAATATTACACCTTGTAAAGGAAGCCATTTGCCATTGTAATTTTGCCAGAAAGTGAAGAATCTTGGCAACAGCAATTCAGGCTTTTGAAAGCCAAAACAGATACATACTTCAGAAGCAGCACAGAAGAGCTGATGCCATCCCACTTTAAGTCTTGCCAAATAAAATTAAATAAAATATATGCAGTTCAGCATTTTTTGGTTTCCTGAAGCTGCCTAGAATTCTGAAAAGGCCCCTCAAGGCTCATAGCCTGTGAATTCGTGTTCACCTCCTGCCAGGGCAGCTTCACTGACAGCAAGGATAAGAAGTCCTTAGAGAAAAATAGTTACTTTGCACCTTGCCCATTTAAGTAAGGATTTTTTCCCCTTGTCCCTGAAGGAAGAATTCCAGTTTAAAACACAAACCTATAGTGAAGTTTGGAAATATTTATGAAGCTCTGTAGTTTCACTATCTCCCTTCATCACTCAAAATCCTCTTCTGCCTCCTACAGCTAAATCCATAGCTTTGAAGCAGGAACTTTGACAACTAAACAGACTGTACCCAAGTCTAAATAAAATGTTAATTAGACAGAAACCGAAATAAAGAACTATGTAGCATACAAGATACAATCCCATCAGCAAGCCATATGCAGAAGTAGGGCATGCATGACTGGGACAAAAGATGCATAGTGAGGCAGCCCAAGGACAACTTCAGCTGAAAATGCCATGACTAATTGTCTCTAATTTTGTATATCTGCTTCCTTGCTACATTCTTTGCTCCCAGAGAACCGAAAAATACTGCCTCTATCCTCCGTGTTGTCATTTTCTTTCCTTTTTTCCCCCCCCACAATCTAGCCACATTTCTCATAACACAGAATCCAAAATTTTGTAATTTTGGGAAGCGGTCTAAATAATTATTTCCTTCTGTTATTTTAGGCTTTTTATTATCCAACCTGAAGACTTAGAGTGAAGTTATACAACAGTTAAGATGATTTAATAGCTTGTTACTGCCAAGAACAGGACAGACATCCCACTCTCTTCATCAGCCCTTGCTCTGCTGCTTTCTTCCTCCACTTCCTCCCAGCAACTTCATGGCACTCCTTCCTTCTCCCCCTTTTGTGCCATGTATGGTCCTTAATGAGTTCAGCTTGCAAAAAAAAAAAAAAAAGTAATTTTCTGTTGTGTTAATTAACTCATTTGTTTTGCAGGGTTAGTTTTCTGCTAAGGAAGCAAAAGTGCAATAAACCTAGATCTGACAAGCAGCTCAGCTGGCACAATGTGAATGGCAGGAGAGCATGAGCAAGAGAAGGGAATAGGATCACCCCTTTCTAGTGGCAGCAAACTATTACATTGGCCGAGGCAACCTGTGAACTTTCATTTTCTTTGTTTACTGCCATTAGGAGCTGGCAAACCTTTCCTACTGCACATCCATGAGAATTACTGCTTTCCAGGCATCTCACAAAAGATAAACGTTTGGGTAAGTCTCCAAACAAAATATAAAGTTGCATTTTCTAGAAGGCTTTTACTTTCCCCTTGTGGTACTGACTCAACTAAAGTCTGGTTTTGTTGCATATTTACCAAAGCATTGCTTTTTGCATCCAACACACTAATAAGCCTCTATGCTTTCAACCTGCCACTGGTGTGAACAGTCCTTCCCCCTGCACAGGGGTGGGATCTGAAAGCCAGTGGCTCTAGACCCTCAACCCAGAGACTAAACTACACACAAGACATTTTTCTACTTAACTCCTATACAAACAGAGCAAGCTCACCAGCCTCTGTACAATGCATTTTTGTTGAAGA